>OW119924.1:87742844-93346549 GCA_933210815.1 Meta bourneti | reverse complement strand
GAGACACATGTTTACGACGAGCCAATTATTAAATGCCATCACCTCAGCTTTGGGGCAATGCAAATTATTTTTGTGATGACCACATGATAGTTTTTGGATCTTTTTGTTGCTACTTAGAGCACATAGTGCATCGAATTTGGGACACCCATATTGTTCCAAGTTGATATTTGGTATATTCAATGCATCTAGGTGTTTCTTTTCCACACAACGACCTTTGTAAGCAACTAGGTACTGGGTGGCGCTCTTGGTCTGCTCGTACAATTCTAAAAGCTTAGAGTCTAAACTTTCTAAAGGAGACACAATTTTTGCATGCCATGGGACAGAAAGGAAGACCACATATGTAATTTTCAACATATCGAACAGTTTTTTTTATCTTTTGCACTCAGTTTATGCTTATAAGGCGATAAGTTAAAACGAATACTTGAAGCTACTTGCGATTTTATGGCGATGTATCCGTATTCATATACTAAGAAACCCTCTTGAGTCTGAAATCCGTCAAAATCCACAATTGCACAAATATTAAACATTGCTATTGAAATGTGCTAGCTGTTCTTGGAAAAAGAATTGTAAACTAGAGGCACGAAGAACTGGACTATATACACTTACTAATCAGTGAATAACACCATACACTTACTAATCAGTAAAGTTAAAATTTATCTTAGTCTTATCTTTTGTGAGTAACTATGAGCGCATAAGTGAAGAATGTACTCAGAAAACATGTGCTTGTGATAATGCGCCAAGTAAAATTGTGTGTTGTAATGCAAGAAGATTTTAACGAAAGGATATACTTAAATGTGCATGTGATTTTTCTTTTTACTCTACCACTAGTATCTTAGACAAGTATCAGATTTAAAAAAAAATGACGAAGAGAAACTTTTCAACACAATCTGTACTATAATTTTACACTTAAGAGTAACAGAGCATAATATAATTTTAAGGAAAATGAGTAATCAGTATGCAAATTTGAAGCCTAAAGTTCCAAGCATGTCTATGCTCAATAAACGCCTATCTACGTTTAGAGATTGGCCACGCACAGATGTTGACATTAGGGACTTGGCCGAAAATGGATTGTATTATACGGGTGTCTCGGACGGGGTTAGGTGTTATTGGTGTGGAGGAGGGCTTGAAAATTGGCAAAAGGAGGATATAGTCAGACACGAACACATAAAGTTTTATCCAAAATGTTTGGTAGCCCAACAAGGACCGATTGTTGACCCTAGATTAAAAGGAACACCCATAGATGAAATTGTACAGGTGTTGGATGAAACAAACAATAATGCCAATGTTTTTATAAAACCTGATGTAAAACTTTACTGCTCATACAATGACAAGGACGAACGACTTTGTAAAATTTGCATGGAATCGGAAATGGATGCTACTTTACAGCCTTGCGGTCATTTGGTTACATGCATGAGATGTACGAAGAGTCTCTCAACGTGTCCTATGTGCCGAACCAATATTTTACGTAAAATTAAAACGTACATTTGTTACTAAACAGTCTATTTATTAGTACATGTAGTAGATGCAATTTCAAGTGATTTATTGAACACAGTGTGGAAGAATTGTAAAAGGGTGGTTTTGAGTTGAATGTCATGAAATTAACACTCGTACTACAGCAAAAAAGACTAATAAGGAAGTTTAAGACTTTTCTAAAAAGCATAAGACTTTTATCAAGGACTTGAGGAAAAAATCTTGTAGGAAAGACCTTTTTACCCCTTATAAATATATTGACTATTTTTATTATTATTTGTTTGTTCATTACATGTTAAACCTATTTACTAAAGAGGAATTTTAAAATGCCTTAAAAAAGGAGTTACTAAATGCTTTAGGAAAAATGTGTAAATGTACTTTAATGCAAGAAAAAGAACGCTTGAAATAAATATTCATCTAGCTATTACTTTTAGTACTTATCAATCATCTTGGTGTATTGTTTATTTTCTAAATTAAACCTTTCGTACTTTTAAATCTTAAAACAAAAAGAAAGGAAAAGTAACCATCTAGAATAGTAAACACCAAATTAAAAAAAAAAAAAACATTTTTAAAAATATTTTCTTATAATTTTTTACCTTTGCCTTTTTTTTGTTGTTGAATAAACATTGTCATACAAAATTAGTATATTTGTTGTGTAGAATATTTTTTGAAAACACTGAATTGAAGAAAAAAAATCATTTATTGAAAAAAGAATCAACAGTTTATATATATTTGTAACAACATATCTTACAGATCTTTTACATACATCTCTCTAACAGTATTGAAAATATCTGTGGTATTCAAATTCTCAAAACCATTTTCCTCCATTATTATGTAATAAAAGTTTAACAGTTTATTGCTCTGTCTTACAAAATTAATAGCAAACTCTTTCCAGTTAACAACACATAAAGCAAGGGCGAAAAATTCGCAAAAGCGTTCGTCAACGCTCATCGTCATACATTTATGTACAGATTGATTGACAATTTCATTCTTACAACCTAAACAGTCAAAAAGAATATTTATATTTTTTGACACAATATCCTTTAGGCACTTGCAGAGAGAAGCTATGACTTCTCTCCAACAATCAGATTTAATGGTATCACTGCAGTAAGGTTTGTAACTTTCACCAGGAAAACATTTTTTGATTTCCAGTTTCACATAATATGGCAACAAATACGTCAAAAGCGATATCTTCAATACATCTAACACATTGCCGTAGATTTCACACAGTTTAAAATACTGATCAGAATTCATAAACACACAGTTGGGCGAGAACTGAAAAGTATAATTTCTTTTCTGAAATACACGTTGTAAAACTAAGTGCATTTCCCCCACATCAAACACTTTAGAAAGGCAGACTTCTTTTTCTATAACTTTAACGTTGGAGGCAGTTGCAAAAGCGAAAAATGTGCTCAACTTTTGCATTAGAATGTACCATGTTTTTGGATGCAGGGAAACACAGTCCTTCGTTGGTTTCAAGACATTGTTTTCATGCAAAGCAAATTTACGTATGTGGACACGTGTGGAACCGTTGAAGTTATTGATTAGCACGAATAAATAGTCACCAAGGTGAAACACATTGTCAGGAAGTGATTGCAGCGTCAAACTTAAGCTTTCCCTTGGAAACACCTGATCGTTGAAATACATTCTTTCACACACTTTGGGTCGATTTGTAAAACGCATCATTTTCAGAACTTTGAGGTACACGTTTTCAATAAAGCTTCAACTTAACCAAGAGATAAAGGCGAGTTGCATTAACGTTGCTTGAAATTTCAGTTTATCGGTTTTTATTGTTATCAACTCTAGAATCATATGACGTAGAACGACTTTATCTCTGCAAAAAACTGAATCAAGTGGTGAGTTGCATTAACTTTGCTTGAAATTTCGGTTTATCGGCTTTTATTATTATTATCAAATCTAGAATCATATAATCTCTTGGTAGATTCTAGATTTGATAATAATAATAAAAGCCGATAAACCGAAATTTCAAGCAAAGTTAATGCAACTCACCACTTGATTCAGTTTTTTGCAGAGATAAAGTCGTTCTACGTCATATGATTCTAGAGTTGATAACAATAAAAACCGATAAACTGAAATTTCAAGCAACGTTAATGCAACTCGCCTTTATCTCTTGGTTAAGTTGAAGCTTTATTGAAAACGTGTACCTCAAAGTTCTGAAAATGATGCGTTTTACAAATCGACCCAAAGTGTGTGAAAGAATGTATTTCAACGATCAGGTGTTTCCAAGGGAAAGCTTAAGTTTGACGCTGCAATCACTTCCTGACAATGTGTTTCACCTTGGTGACTATTTATTCGTGCTAATCAATAACTTCAACGGTTCCACACGTGTCCACATACGTAAATTTGCTTTGCATGAAAACAATGTCTTGAAACCAACGAAGGACTGTGTTTCCCTGCATCCAAAAACATGGTACATTCTAATGCAAAAGTTGAGCACATTTTTCGCTTTTGCAACTGCCTCCAACGTTAAAGTTATAGAAAAAGAAGTCTGCCTTTCTAAAGTGTTTGATGTGGGGGAAATGCACTTAGTTTTACAACGTGTATTTCAGAAAAGAAATTATACTTTTCAGTTCTCGCCCAACTGTGTGTTTATGAATTCTGATCAGTATTTTAAACTGTGTGAAATCTACGGCAATGTGTTAGATGTATTGAAGATATCGCTTTTGACGTATTTGTTGCCATATTATGTGAAACTGGAAATCAAAAAATGTTTTCCTGGTGAAAGTTACAAACCTTACTGCAGTGATACCATTAAATCTGATTGTTGGAGAGAAGTCATAGCTTCTCTCTGCAAGTGCCTAAAGGATATTGTGTCAAAAAATATAAATATTCTTTTTGACTGTTTAGGTTGTAAGAATGAAATTGTCAATCAATCTGTACATAAATGTATGACGATGAGCGTTGACGAACGCTTTTGCGAATTTTTCGCCCTTGCTTTATGTGTTGTTAACTGGAAAGAGTTTGCTATTAATTTTGTAAGACAGAGCAATAAACTGTTAAACTTTTATTACATAATAATGGAGGAAAATGGTTTTGAGAATTTGAATACCACAGATATTTTCAATACTGTTAGAGAGATGTATGTAAAAGATCTGTAAGATATGTTGTTACAAATATATATAAACTGTTGATTCTTTTTTCAATAAATGATTTTTTTTCTTCAATTCAGTGTTTTCAAAAAATATTCTACACAACAAATATACTAATTTTGTATGACAATGTTTATTCAACAACAAAAAAAGGCAAAGGTAAAAAATTATAAGAAAATATTTTTAAAAATGTTTTTTTTTTTTTTAATTTGGTGTTTACTATTCTAGATGGTTACTTTTCCTTTCTTTTTGTTTTAAGATTTAAAAGTACGAAAGGTTTAATTTAGAAAATAAACAATACACCAAGATGATTGATAAGTACTAAAAGTAATAGCTAGATGAATATTTATTTCAAGCGTTCTTTTTCTTGCATTAAAGTACATTTACACATTTTTCCTAAAGCATTTAGTAACTCCTTTTTTAAGGCATTTTAAAATTCCTCTTTAGTAAATAGGTTTAACATGTAATGAACAAACAAATAATAATAAAAATAGTCAATATATTTATAAGGGGTAAAAAGGTCTTTCCTACAAGATTTTTTCCTCAAGTCCTTGATAAAAGTCTTATGCTTTTTAGAAAAGTCTTAAACTTCCTTATTAGTCTTTTTTGCTGTAGTACGAGTGTTAATTTCATGACATTCAACTCAAAACCACCCTTTTACAATTCTTCCACACTGTGTTCAATAAATCACTTGAAATTGCATCTACTACATGTACTAATAAATAGACTGTTTAGTAACAAATGTACGTTTTAATTTTACGTAAAATATTGGTTCGGCACATAGGACACGTTGAGAGACTCTTCGTACATCTCATGCATGTAACCAAATGACCGCAAGGCTGTAAAGTAGCATCCATTTCCGATTCCATGCAAATTTTACAAAGTCGTTCGTCCTTGTCATTGTATGAGCAGTAAAGTTTTACATCAGGTTTTATAAAAACATTGGCATTATTGTTTGTTTCATCCAACACCTGTACAATTTCATCTATGGGTGTTCCTTTTAATCTAGGGTCAACAATCGGTCCTTGTTGGGCTACCAAACATTTTGGATAAAACTTTATGTGTTCGTGTCTGACTATATCCTCCTTTTGCCAATTTTCAAGCCCTCCTCCACACCAATAACACCTAACCCCGTCCGAGACACCCGTATAATACAATCCATTTTCGGCCAAGTCCCTAATGTCAACATCTGTGCGTGGCCAATCTCTAAACGTAGATAGGCGTTTATTGAGCATAGACATGCTTGGAACTTTAGGCTTCAAATTTGCATACTGATTACTCATTTTCCTTAAAATTATATTATGCTCTGTTACTCTTAAGTGTAAAATTATAGTACAGATTGTGTTGAAAAGTTTCTCTTCGTCATTTTTTTTTAAATCTGATACTTGTCTAAGATACTAGTGGTAGAGTAAAAAGAAAAATCACATGCACATTTAAGTATATCCTTTCGTTAAAATCTTCTTGCATTACAACACACAATTTTACTTGGCGCATTATCACAAGCACATGTTTTCTGAGTACATTCTTCACTTATGCGCTCATAGTTACTCACAAAAGATAAGACTAAGATAAATTTTAACTTTACTGATTAGTAAGTGTATGGTGTTATTCACTGATTAGTAAGTGTATATAGTCCAGTTCTTCGTGCCTCTAGTTTACAATTCTTTTTCCAAGAACAGCTAGCACATTTCAATAGCAATGTTTAATATTTGTGCAATTGTGGATTTTGACGGATTTCAGACTCAAGAGGGTTTCTTAGTATATGAATACGGATACATCGCCATAAAATCGCAAGTAGCTTCAAGTATTCGTTTTAACTTATCGCCTTATAAGCATAAACTGAGTGCAAAAGATAAAAAAAACTGTTCGATATGTTGAAAATTACATATGTGGTCTTCCTTTCTGTCCCATGGCATGCAAAAATTGTGTCTCCTTTAGAAAGTTTAGACTCTAAGCTTTTAGAATTGTACGAGCAGACCAAGAGCGCCACCCAGTACCTAGTTGCTTACAAAGGTCGTTGTGTGGAAAAGAAACACCTAGATGCATTGAATATACCAAATATCAACTTGGAACAATATGGGTGTCCCAAATTCGATGCACTATGTGCTCTAAGTAGCAACAAAAAGATCCAAAAACTATCATGTGGTCATCACAAAAATAATTTGCATTGCCCCAAAGCTGAGGTGATGGCATTTAATAATTGGCTCGTCGTAAACATGTGTCTCTTAAAAAAATGCAAGTATGTAAAAATAAGTTCTTTTATACTACAATGTATTAGTTTTGTAAAATATATGAATCAATGTTTTTTTTTCTATTAAAAAGTGTTCTAATTTACTTTGTTTCCATCTGATTGCCTTCAATCTGTTTAAGAAGTGTCTCTGTTTTTTCTTGCAGAGTTGTTTTAAGAATACATAGAATTCATATTTAATTCAATATTTGTTCATTTTAAAATTCACACTAATACTTAAAATTTTCAGTTATTATTTAATTTTACTCATGTGTAAAACTATCAGCGGTGTGCGTAAATATTTAGATTATGCATTAAATATCAAGAAAAGGCAAAAAGTTAATTTGCTTAGCAGTACAGATGTGCACACATTATTTTTAAAACAGAAAACCCACATGCTATCCATTTTAACGTAGTAATGAATTAGATGTAAATTAAGAGAATAATATGAAGTATCTTGTAAAATACTTTATAGTTTCGTACAGTATTGGAATTTTGCTCTGCAATTTAAGCTGAACAATAGGCATAAGGTTTCAAATAAAAGGAAGTTCATATTTAGTAAATGCATGGTTTGCAAAAAAAGCATTAAAAGAGGAACGTTTAATTTAGAACTTCAAAAATAAATGGCTTTTTAATTCTATTTTTCACTGCTTCAAATGTGCAAGGAAACATCTTCATAGTAAGGGTCTTGTAAAGTTTCAAATAAAAGCAAAAAAAAATTACTCTTACAGGTTTTTATAATTATTTTTTACTGTGGATAAAACACACTTTAAGAATCAAACTTTTAAAAAATGTCTTAATTGTAAAATTAAAAATAAAAAGCAAATTGCATTTAAATGTTTGTAATAATATTTAAAGTATATATATTTTTTCAATTGTTAAACGTTTTTTAAAAATCTTCAATGTAATAATAATATGTGTAATAGTATCTAATATATAATTAAGAGTAAAAGCATCTAATTTTTAAAAATATAAATCCTTATATTTCATCCAAAAACAGTTTGTAAATCTGTATAATAAAAATTAAATCACTAAAATTTAGGAAGATTTATTTAAAAAATATGCAAGGAAAGATTAATTAAAAAATAACAGTTGGTTTAGATTTTATAGCATAAATGATTTCAATACAATTACAACTTATTCAAAATGTGTACGTTCATGGTACGGGTCTTGTAAAGTTTTCAAAAGTTTACTCTTACTTAAGTGTGTACAATACTTAAAACAAAATTTCTGCATTTAAAATATGTGCTATAACATTTAATGTATAATTAATGTTTGAGTAAAAACATCTAACTTAAAAACATAAATCTTTATAGCAAAGAAAAATTTCATTTCAGATCTTGCATTTTAAAAACAATTTATAAAATTATGTAATAAAAAAGTCCTAAGTACAGTATATGTGGTAAGACACGCTAAAAAAAAATTATTTAAAACCAACAAGATATAAGCATTTATAAAAATACTATTCAGAAAGACAAAGATAAATTGCAACGTTGTCCAAATATCGTCTAGTGTACGACACTGAGTTCTAGTTCGGGGGCACATAAGTGGTTTATCGCTGCTTTATACAAGAATTTTACGAAACGTTAAGTTTATTCTAGGCCATAATGCATCCCCACGGGGCAAGCTGTGAAACCAAAATTGGTTTGTTGGATACTTCATCACAAGCAAGCTTCCATTTTCCAGAACAATTTTTAGAGAATTGTAGTTCTTTCTAGAAAACACAAATTACCTTTTCTGTCCAAATGAAACAGACGCTATGGGTGCATTAAGATCCAAGTCCTTCTCATTGTCTTTATGGGCACCTATACAGTCCTTACCATCTTTATAACGGTTCACCAACACAAAATTAAATCTTGTGCCAATTATTCGTTCCACTTCTGCCTTTATTTCCAATAGTAAAGGAGACCAAGGCTTGGCTGCAATACAAGATCCGCTAAAGGCATAGCTTATTCCTACGTCTCCATATGCTACAAGTTGCCGAGGCACAGTACATTTTTTACCATAAATTTCAATAGTAGTTTCCTCTTTCTTTAAGTACGTTAATTCGTTTTCCAATCGACAAAAATATGCCCAGCCTTCACAATCTGTAAACAGTTTACCATACTCATAACATAAAGAATCTTTACAATATTTCTGCAAACACAGTTCTTTGTCTGCACGCATTTTCTTTGCAGGTCTAATGTCCTTAGAATCCATGATTTATTTAAAAACAGTAAAAAAGGGCAGAAAAACCCCAAAACAAGATGCAAAGTAATTCAAAGATCCAAGATGCTCCAACTATACTTTAAAAAGCCTCTTATTATCAAATAGTTTCTATCGTTATCTGTGACTCGGTGTTTAACTCCGTTCCTTCTGTTATCTTAATTAACTTACACGTGCAAAAACAATCCTTAGTCATATTCTCACAAGTTCCAGAGGCTTCTAATAATATCAATCTTATACGGTTCCTTGCCATCGCTTATAATATGTATACTATAAATCTTTGGTTAGTTACTTCTTATTTACCTAAAAATGTAATGTTTCATACACCGTTATGCCTGTGTGTCCTATTCATATCTCAAAGTCCTCCCCTCAAATTGTAATAATAATAATAATTTTCCCTACAAAACATTCACCCTTAAACATTCACATTTTCTTCAAGCTCATGTTGTATATAAATTCATTAAAATATAAAAAAGGTTTCCGTATTATAAATTCTATCTTACATGTAGTGTTCATACGCTTAAAATCTTCGCATATATTGGTTGGCCTCAATTACTTATGTTCCGAGTTCCAACGTTAGAGTATTAAGATAATCCCTTCGTCACTATTTCATAGCTAAAACCCCTATAGAAAGTTCCAGTTCGGGCATGTCATATGTGATTCATTGGCATGATGTAGTTTAATTTGCTTTTCTCACAATCAGAAAAACAACACCATTCTCCTAAATAGCAATGCGTTTAAAAGCTTTCTCATTTACTTAAGCTCGTATCCTATCGGTGACTACGTGTTTAACTCCTTCTGTTATCTTAATTAACCTACACATAAATCCTTAGTCATATTGTCACAAGTTCCAGAGAGTTCTAGATTCTGATACTTTTCCTGTCATTACATACAATTCGCATACTTTAAAATCTTGGTAATAAACTTGTTATATAGCTAAGGTTTATAAATTCAACTTTATTTGTTTTTATATTCATATTCATTCTTCATAAGGGCACTATTCTCAATGAGAAAAAAAACACATACTTTCACTCCCTTAAGCTGTAAATTCACGAGTTAGTATTCTATATGTATTATACAAAGTAGGTAATCGTGGTCGAACGGTTAAAGTGCTTGTGTAAAACGGGCGGCCGCGATTACCTTTTGCCGGGTTCAAATCTGTCTTTATAAAATTTTCTTAAAAAAAAATTCTCCAGTCTAAAGTATCAAGCTACAAGTCTAGAGCTAGAAAATAAATCTTTTAAAACTAATTGTTACTTCTTCCACCACCAGATGGCTGTACCACAATTGTTCAAACCATTTTCTAAAAATAGCACATTCCCAGAATGAATGACAAAAATAAGAAAGTTCCTTAGATTAACTTCTTTTAAAATCACTAGATGGCATCACCAGTCCAACACACTTACAACTAATTGGAAAATAAAAATTAATTATTCATCAAATAAAACCAAGTCCCATAACGCATTCCTAGTATTAAGAAAAAGCAAACACTACATTAATTCACCACCTATAGTTAACTCTCTTACAGCCTAACGGATAATGCACTGGACTACAGATCCCATGGTCCCCAGTTCGAATCCACGAAATTCCTTTTTAATTCAAAATAATAGGGTTTCTCATTTCCCCACCAGATGGAGCTACTTTTGATTCATTACCATGGCAACACAACAACGCCATCTTTACAACGACGTCACCACCTCAAAGCCCACTTATCGGCAATTCTCCCCAACTCCTTATCAGCAGTCAACCCCAACTCCTTAGCAGTCAACTCCTTATCAAACGGCGGCCATCTTGGAAAAGGCGGTATAGTGGCCCATATACTACTGTGGGAAATCTACCAGATCTTCGTCTACCAGAAAGTACTTGATTTTAAGTACTTGAAAGTACTCTGAAAGACCTTCGTCGTGTGCATCTTTGTCTACCAGAAAGTACTTGATTGTGGAGTTGACTTACACTGCTATATGTACTACTGCATTCAAACGATTTTGTAGCGGTGGCTAAGTTCATCACAGCTTCCCCTTCATCATCTTCCGAGTATTCTTAAATTAATCAACAAGTGTGATCTGGCTGAAGAAATAAGCCCAATCTTTCCCCAACTCCTTCCTCGGCCGTCCTCTCTAGGAGTTGGAGCGGCACTTTTATAAAGACGATTCAAATTCATTTCCTTCCTCTGGGCAGTTTTTTCTCCGGTTTCATTAAATATTTATCAAAGGGGAAAGAGAGACGGTCTGCATGTGACAGCTCCCTCATTAGACTGTCTGTCTGATGAGGGAGAGACTAGATGTCCTGGGAAACTTGCTCCTTAAGTTACACTAAATTTACCCTAACGTTTCCCAAAATTTACACTAAAGGCTGCTATGGACGAGATCGATTGGGCCAAAGGATTCATTAAACCGAAAGTTTCTTACGGTGGACAGGTATCCTGTAAAATTTTGAACAAAGATATTGATGACTGATTACCTAAAATAATGTCATAAAAAGACGACAAATGGCCTTAACCCTCTGAGGACTTTACAGGTTACAAGGTGAAATTGTGCAGGTAGTCTTTCCTACATGACATCAAAACTGATAAGATCTTCTTGACTAATATAATTTTTTTCTATTCTAAGAGGCCCAGTAAAATCTTTATAAAGGATTCAATTCTAAACGAATGATCAATAAAATCTTTCCAGATGACTCTATTCTAAGCAAAGGAAGAATAGAATCTTTCTAAGGTTGAAAGAATTATTGAAATCTTTCTACCAATAATGAATAATTATTTAATCATTCAGTGTGTTGTGGAGTGAAAGCAATAGTACGCTACTCTTAATTCTCGCAACGCTCAGGTTACAACTATAAAAATGCCCTTTAAAATTAAAAGTTAGCTTTACATTTTAAACAATTAAATAAATTTGTACTTAGCAATTCGTAGGTGAATTAAGAATGTTTTTCTTTATACAAAATGCCTATGAAAATCTTAGATGAAAAGTGAAAGTACAATCACCTATTCATAACTCCTAGAGTCCTTCCGAAAGAGGATTAAGGAAATTCTCACTAAACAGACTTGCTAATGCAAGAATTAATTTCTACTTTCATTGTTTCATCATGGATTCACTATTCTGCAATTGTGACAATTCTGTAGTTTAAGACATCTATCACGTCCTCTTCCGTTTTCCATTACTTGGTTTTGACCGAATATTTCTTTTTCAGCTTTGTGTTTCTCTTGCAGACCCTTGGCCGGTCCAGTTCTTCCTGTCACCTACTTGCCATAACTACTTGTTTCTAAAACAACTTTTTTGTAAAAATTGTGTTATTGTTGTAATTTTGTTTTTCCTTTTCTGATCTATACGTGTAACACTTTTGTTGCATATGAAGGTAAAAACAATCTCAAACAGTCGCCAGAGTGAGCTACAATTGAACGATTAACTTTGATAGCAGATTTTGAGCATTGCAATGTGAAAACAGAATTAATAAAGTGACAGGAAATACACGAGAATGATCCTCCCAAATGTTCCGAAAACAGAAAATGTTTCGAAACTTCAAAAATGCCCCCAAACACTAAAAATATTCTCTTAGTGGCGAAAAAAGTCTCTAAGCGCAAACATAAGTCGCGAAAGCTTAATAGGACTTTGGTTATCTTATTGTCGTAGCATCGCATTGAGTTTTACCTTTGAAAAGGAGACCTTACTTTTATCATCTCCACTATTTTCTATCAGAGGGTTAATAATAAATAAATTAAACGCAGCTTCTCTATGATTCTTACTTATTCCACTTGGCCTAGTCTGAGCTTGATTAGATTCAAAAGCCGGTTACACCCGAGTTCATTGTGACTCAGCATCGACTTGTAGGTAAATATATTTTGAGGACATTTCCACAAAAGCTAAGTTTCGAACACAGTTCAAAGAATGTCGAGTTTAAGAGAACTAAGCAAGAGGCAAAGTTCCAAATTACAATGACTTGAAATTTTTTTTCGATAGAATTATTAACTTACAAAAGGCAGCTTGAACAGGGGACAGGACTTACTATTTTGCAGTGGGTTGGCAACCCTATTCCCGGTCCACGCCTGAATCTCACGTTAAATAGTGTTTATTTACTTATTCGGTGGGGTATTTTGTATTTATTAAACGTCCTCGTAATGAATTCATTTGTAATGCTGGTACATTTTCAATTAACGTTTTGAAGCATTTAACAGAAGAAGTGTGACGTTCTAGACTGCAACCTAATCAACCTACTTGGAAACATAGCATTCTGAAGAGAGAGATGGGAGAATGTAAGGAATAACTCGTAAGTTATTCTTGAGTAGGCAACAAAAGCTATCCATACAATTCGGTCTTGAAGTAAACATGTTTTACAATACTTAAAAATCAAAAATTTACGTCGTTTTCTTATATCCAGCTGTATCTCACGCACTATTTTTCTTTGAGAGGGGCTGAGAAAGTGGCCATAAGCATGGTACTACGACGAAATTATTTGTGGGAGGGGTGAAATCCTTCCGTCTCAAACTTTGGAAATGATCCCCTGTTTCAATAGAACTCCTCTCGTAGAGGGAAAATGCGTGGGTTATGAAAATTAAAATAATAGTAACACAAACTGTTTGTGGAAATCGCAACACCATGAAGGAATGAATGATGGTAACCATTTGAAACTTATAGGGTATGCAGAGAAGGGTATGAAATTCAAATGGTTAGAATTTCAGAGTAATTGTGCATGCCTCCAGCTGTGCCATCACAACTGTCATGTTAAGAGTATAAATAAGGCGCTGTTGAGGAGTCAAACAAGTAATGAATTGTGGACAGAGCTGTAAAAGTTTATCCACGAATCAATATAAATCGTAGCGATAAATGATGCAATATGGTTGGTTGGTTGGTTGGTTGGTTTTTTATGGCACAAGGGCCAGATTTGGCCATGCTGCGCCAAACAATAGCTAGTTCATAACTGGTATTTATTTAGAGCGAGTCAGAAAGCCACGTAATAAAATTCAGTACAGTTGTGTATGTTGCAGTCGATTATAAAATCTAAATAAAGTTTGCGAAACCAATGTCAGTAAGGAATAAAAATAAGTTTTTATGATGTGGGTCCATCAACAAGTCTGTTAAGGTAATAGGGGAGATACCAAATCGGTTTAGTCTATGACGATTAAAATTCCGGCATTCCGTCAATATGTGCTTTATGGAATAAATACTATTGCATGATGAGCATAAAGGAGCTGGTTCTCCCAGCAGTAAATGTCTGTGGGTCTGATGATGCAATATGAATAAAGGGCAGAGGATGATTGATCGGCCTGTTTTAAGTTCGGTTTTCGTACCCTGACATCGCTGCTTATACTGGACAGAACGCCACGGCAGTGAAACGTGTGTGGAAGCAATGGACTGAAGAAAACCAGACACATCAAAAATCCGGCAGTGGACCGTGAAACAAGAATGTTAAAGTCTCAGAACTGCAGAAACCGCTTTTTGCATGGCTTTCACGTTCGCCAGACATGTCGATTATTGGACAAATCTGGGGTATGGTAACTCAACGACTAGTCCGAAGCAATTCCCCACAAACGCATCCAAAGCATTTGATCCTATACCACGACGTATAGCAGTTCTTATTGCAGCTCGTGGAGGCTTCACAACATGCTTATTCCTTCAGGTTATAATTTTTGTATTGTTCTGACAATTTGATCGTTTATGTACAGAAGTATCAATAATATGTGGTAAAAATTCCATTCCACTCGCATGATTCTTTCATGATGTTGAAATTTTCAGGCAGTAGTGTAATGAGAAAACTTTGTTTTGTGGAATGAAATTTATACATAAATTTAATATGATGGAGAAGTTGAACATCCATTCTGGAATATTATCAGACTGTCATTCATATCTGAGTAAGTCTAAAAATGTTAAGCGTTGCATTTTTGGAAATGAGCCTTGGCTTCTTAAAACAGTACATATTACACTTTACTCAATCTTTTACATCCCTTATTTTCAGCAGCATACAGTTTTTTCCCACTGTCCGTTACATTGCTAAATTGCGAAAAAGGGTGGAATTTTACCCCACCCGAAATGCACCTCACTGTAATATTTGTTTCCTTTTCCTGTGGACAATCTCGGTTCAACCAAATACCATCGTGTACACGGGGACTGTTGCACGTTAAATCTGTCGTGGCCTCAAATGTCCTCACTGTGAAAGGGCTTGGTCATGGTCTTCTTGGCAACTTTGTCTCCAATTTCATTTAATCTGATATCTTTATGAGATGGAATCCATTCGATATGAATATCTTTGTATTTGGATCACGACATAAAGTGTTTTTTAAATGGTCGCTGCAGTTTTGTCGGTAATGTACCTCCAACGACTAAGATCTATTATTTCGTGGGTGACTGTAGTCCATCAGCCCCCTTCTGGATGTGTCGCTGCTGTCTACTATACTACAAATAATTATATTGTTCACTTTGTTCATTCTTTAACTCATGCTTTAAATTAAGTTTTTATCCCACATTATCAAATTCAAATCAAATTAATTTGTAAGACAATATAATTATCAAACTTCTCGTATATCTTACACAATTATACAAGATCTTTTTTCTACTACATTCGAATAACTATCTATATAACATTCTAATAACTATATTTAAAAATCTACAGGAATCGCATATTTAAGTGGATTACGAGCTGTATCCAAAAAGTTGCCTTCCGGCATTAGCATATTTGAGGGTTCATAATTACTTCTAAAATTGGTAATGCTGTGTAACCTTTAAATAATGGATATTCATGAGTGCATCTCAATAAAACACCATAAAACGAATGAGCCACGGATTTGCAAGTTTTCGGTGATGCTTAGTTTCATGAATATTTCCGAATTTAAATGTTTCAGGTTGAACTGTTTTTGCAACAGGTATGTTCTTTGAAATGGCATATTAACAAATGCATAGGACTGTTGATTAGTCTTAGAAGTCCGGACGGTCATTAAAGCAGTTTTTATTTCCCTATTGAAGTTAATATAAGCTACTAAAAATTTACATTTTCAGAAATTATTCACCAATTGGTAAAATATTAATTTGAATTTTTACCTAAACCTTAAAATATTCTTATATGCTGCTCGGATTGGCGCATTTCCGTCATTTTCTGCTATGATGAGGTGAAGAGATGCAATGGTGATATATTTTATAAATGATCCTCGATTCGTCAAATTTTCTTATAATATTTTTATATATTATGAAACGGGTGACGGTTGCACCAGCAGTTCCTCAGAGGAGAAACACTTGCTGTAGCAGTATCACTTTGTTCTTATATATTTCTGTGGTTGTGTTTATAGCTGTGCAACCTGTTTATATAAGTAATTGGGAAATTAACCAAAGATTAAAGAAATATACACCACTTTTTTAGTCAAGAAATGCGAAATGTTTGAATATGAAGTTGAAAATTCATCTCCATTCAGTACCATTAATCCGATTTTTGACCTTTCCAATGCTTACTTTCGCAAAACCTCGCTTATAAGATCACCAAAATTCAAGATAATCCACTAATAATGAAAATTTTAGGCCGGACACTCTCCGTTGTTCCATTGGAGGCCACTTTAACGATGGAAGAAGATTGGAAAATGGCATCTGTGGAAGTGAATTCGTACTATTCCAAATGAATAAAGATTCTGTTAAAATTAGCAAAATAAACCCAAACAATAATTCCAACAATCGAGCAGAGCTGGTGGTAATCTTGATTTCGCTTAAAAGCATTGGAAACTCAAGAGGAAATCTGGTTAATGATAGATAGCTTCAGTGCATTAGATCACTTTGAAGCTTAAGCAGTAAAGGATACTACTTCCATTGCGATTATAAGAGAACCGAAGAGGCTTTCAATATACTTCCTGGTACACTTGATGTGTATTCCTTCTCATGTGGATACCAGGTAATGAAATAGCGGAAGGACTTGCGAGGAAATTTGCCCGAGGGCAATTCACTTATCTTAGAAGAAATAGATTCCTTGTACAAAAGGAAAGGAAAGTCTAGGATAGGGCACCTCAACACCATTGGTACAGAGGACAAAGACCTAGAAAAATAGTCAAATCCATGTGATAGAAAAAACACAGACGGCAAGAACGTTTAGAACTGGTCGCACCAAAGCAATGAAACATGTGGCGGGTAAAGAGATTTGCCCTGACTGTCACAACTGTCAGGGCAACAGCATGGGTAGTCCTGACCATGCTACGGTATTTCGGGATGTCATGGAATGATATTCATGATAAGAGACGTCTTTTCCGAAAAATATTCAAAAGACATCATGTAACTGATGTAATTTTGATCCGGGATAAGAAAAAGCAATTTCATACAAATATTAATGTGACAGTTTTCATTTACAGAAATTTATTTTTGAAAAGAATTCGCTTAAAATCTCATCTGCTGTGCTACAAAAATTATTTGACTATTCAGGAAAATTATTTATTTGAATCGATTTTGAATAAGGGCACTGTGCACTACTAATTTGGCGAAACGACCATCATTACTCCTGGCATATGTCTCTATCTTGCAATCCCTCTTTCAAGGTCTCATGAGAGGAATTTTTAATGTAAACAAACTACCAGAAGACGAAGCTGTTCCTTCCAGTAACCCAATGCGAAATTAAGAGGCTTTTCACTGTAAAGAAATAAACCAGCTGAAAACGGAGATTTTACTTCCTGTTACCCAAACGCTATCACAAGAGACATGTCAAGGTAACTTTAGAATTTAATTCACTTCCGTTTCCGGCGACATTTGGCGTGAATCTAATTGGGTGTTGACCAATCAACTATCATACTTCAATTCGAAATTTATTTTTGGGAATTTTTATTGGCCGAAATCTTATTTTAAAAGCAAGTCAGAAGACATCACGCCTGGAATATGTACTGGAAGCACGTTTCACTGCAAGACACTAGCTCCATCTATATTTGGCTTAACAGAAAAAACCCTCATAATGAATCAGAAGTGAGAAACATTTAATGTTCAGCATATTTCTTTTATCGATATTGTCACTTTAGGGACATTCTACCTTCTTGCAATGGTTTGTATGTAAATATTCTATACTTGAGATCAACTTAGCTTAATCATACATGTTTATTATGTAGTGGATCCTTCCGTCAGAAAAGTATACTTCTTGAAACGTTACGAATTTATCTCAGTATGAAAGAATAGTGATTAAAATTTTGCATACAATTTAAAACTAAGGAATACTTATTTTAACATTAAATGCTCAACTATTTGTTTATTTTTACTATTTTATTTTACTGCGTCATAATTTCTAAAACGAATGAAATATCCGCACATCCAGCAGCTCCTAGAAGGTATTCATTGATTTTCTTTCACAAACCCTAATAGAGAAACAGAAAGAAGGAAATGTTGGCGCGACACACAATTTTTCCTGTAATTTTACGGTCGCCTTTTTTTCTTTCAGCCGGCCGAATGGTTAAGAGTGCCGCTTGTTCTTGACTGGTAGGCCACACGACAGCTCGCTGGTTCCATTTGCGATAGTATAAAAGCCGAGCAATACAAACGAACCCAATTTAACATTTAAGCAATAATTACGTAATACGGCCATCCCGAGGAGAGCTCTCGTTCTTTCACTGTGCTGTTGCACCCATAGACCTTCTAATGAAATAGACGGAGCATGTTATTCCTGCCGATCACTCGGTTTAGCGACCGAGTCTATAGTGAGTGAGTAGGCTTGGGGTGCTTACGTGCTTCACTAACCGGAAGCTCGCATAGTCGGGCACGGGGATTATAGTATCATTGATGGGCTACTCCTCGGGTCAAGTTAGCTACAGGTGCCTTCTCGTGGCGGTTGCTGGTAACTGGTTGGGATCACTTGACCGAGGATTCCGCTAGGCCAAATCCTGTCGGCATGCGAAATATAGTCCGGCTGTCCTGGGGCGGATGGGGACGTAGTGAACCCCCGTCCGTTTCCTGGCTATGTCGGAGCTGGGTTTGCAGAGATCTTAGGCCTCATCAACCGGGGTGAGAGTCGCCCTCTCCGTCGTTCTTTGATCCCCAGTGGTGGCGGATGGGCAAAGGGGTGGTTTAACTGGAACCATCATGGCGTCGGTGATGTGGGGATTATTGAGGTTGTCTCCCCCGAATCTATTAGGAGGGAGCTCTGTTTAATGGTCTGATCAACCACCACCTCCCCACTGGTGTGAGGTACCCAAGGTAGTCGTGATGGGTTTGGGCTCCCCTTTTCTGGATCACGAATGAGCTGTCCCACCTCATGTGACCAGAACACGACTCACGGGTCGTAGTAATCTGTCAGAAAACAGTTATCCGTGGACTGCTAGTATGCACCCCGTGACTGGTGCAACCAAAGCGTGAGGAGGCGCCTTGGTGTCTTCCAAACTTCGTTATTGGCGCGTTGGTATTGCGTTGCACCAGAGCATACTCATGGTCCCTGCTCACCCGGCCATGGAAGGTTTTGCTAGTTTTCCCTTCCACCGTAATGCGAATGCAGGTCGGTAATTAAAATCCGTTCCAGCTAAGGCAGCGCCCAGGAGACTGGTAATTTTAGCATTCATTTTACGAGATGCTTAACCAGACGTCTCATTCTCTTACATTTTTAGCGAGCAAGCATTTTTGCATGTTAGTTAATTTAAAAGTAGGATGCATATTTGCAGCAGACCACCCTTCGAATGGGTCGTTTCCGTTGCACGAAATGCCGTTTTTGTTTTCTACTTTAGAGGAGTGACGGTTAACATGGAGACGGAGCTCCTTCGTGCACTGTCGAAAAGTTCTTACGAACCGGAACTAGCGTGTGTCGCCTCTCACTCTGCGGGACTACCTGCTGAAACTTTTGAGGCCCTATCCTTATCCGTAATGGCGCATATCGACGCGGAGAGTAGTGTCTCCAACTAAGATCACTCGGTTTGAAGATCTGTTATGTGGTTGAGGGTAAAAGCATGAATCCTAATGTGGGACAAATTATTGATTGGTTAAAATTATTATTCAGCTTCATTAAAATCATTAGTCAGCGCTTTGATCGCCAAGTGACCCAAGTCGATTCATAATCGGAAATGATTTACCCTTCCGACACAGCGACTTCGCCACATGCTCTGTCTATTCCACAGGAAGGTCGATGCTTGAACGCTTATTGGCGACGGCCTGGAGGGGGTATTTCAATTAACGTCACACTGGAGCAACACAACGGGCTATTGGTGACGGTCCGGGATCAATCCTAAAGGGAAAGATCCGAGGACAACACCACGTAATTTTGAACCACGGTCAGATGACGTGGCGACGGCCTGGAATCAATCCCGAAAGGAAAAATCGAGGACAACAACACGACATTTTGAACCGCGGTCAGATGACGAGATCAATGCCTGTACTGGCAGCCCACTCTCCAAACTTCCACAACACACCAACGTGGCGACTTTTGAAGCCGCGGTAGATTTAACCTCCAGCAGCCCCCCCCCCCCGTACACGACTATCTTTGATTGGATCGAGTTCAGAACTAACAACCCTCCACTAGCTAGTCTGTGACTACCAACTGGGCTACCACGACACTTGTATTGCCTCTAGGATCGGAACACCTCGTCAATTACTGGGAAGTGCTGTGCTTTCAGATAATATGGGAAAATGCTGTTGACGAAGTTGGTGATACTTCTACTTTTGTTTTAAATGAAGAAAGCGATAGGGAGGGTTATAGGTGAGAGATAAATGATTATGAATACTAGTGAATATAATATGGGTGGAACAACAGTGAAAAAAGGTTTCAGTAGCTTGATTGACGCTTTGACCACATATCAAACATGAAGTCTGCTTCGAAATTATTGAAGACTGCAATTAGAATAGACAATCGTAAATACGCTAGGGTGTTTAGCTAAACCGTGGCGAAATAATCGAGGTAGGTAGGTATTTTAATTAACGTCACACTGGAGCAACGCAACAAGCTATTGGTGACAGTCCGGGATCAATCCCAAAGGGAAAGATCGAGGACAACACATGTAAATTTGAACCCAGGTCAGATGACGAGGCAACACCTGAGCTGGCACCCCACTATACAAGCTTCCACGCCACGACAACGTGGCTACTTTTGAGGCCACGATAGATTTAAACTCCACCAGCCCCCACGGTCTTTGGTTGGATTCGAATTCACAAACCTCCGGTTGCTAATCCGTTACTCTTCCAACCGGACTACTCTCGAAATAATCGAACAGAAGCAGAATCGAATCACTATTTTTGAGTTTGGCATCTACTCACTTTCATACGATCAAAAATTGGTTAAGTTCTCGAGCATACGCCATCAATCTGCTAAGGAGATATTCGGAGTCTATACGTCACCGCTAAAGTACGGAAATCAGGTAAAATTGACGAGAAACGATGAACAATATAACATGACAAACTGCAAAGCAATTAGTGAGAAACAGGTGAGAGGGCGAGACCGCCACATGGCCACTTGCTACTATTTATATGGGATTAATCTCCAATCGTTTGGTCTATCTTCTTTTAAATGTATTAGGTACTTGACTCCTCTGCGGCACTGTAGACTGGAATCGAACACTATACCATAGGGGCCCAGAATAGACACTCCGTTACACTTCTTCCTCCTTAAGAAATTTAAGCGTCTCGCTGAAGGCGTTTAGCTTGACTTCGTGTGATCGGCCCAGTTCTATTAGTTGGATCAGAATTATTCTTGTTCGGGAGGAGGTTCTCAGCAGGTGATGGCTTCATTGGTATCATCTCACTAAGGTCGTCATCCTCTTCGAATTGTTGTGGGTCTCTGTATGGTTTCATTCTCAAAACGTGTACAATGTCTTTATACTTCTTTCTACGACCTTGAGCCTCACATGGTTCAACCTCATACGTAACTTCAGATAATTTTCTAATAACACGATAAGGACCAAAATAGCGCTTTAGTAATTTTTCTGATCGGCCCACTTTTCGGATCGGCGTAAACACCCATACTAGATCGTTTCGCTGATAATTAACAGATCGATGTCTTTCGTCGTAACGCTGTTTGTCACCAACTTGTGACCTTTGAATGTGGAATTTTGCGATTTGTCTTGCTTCTTCAGCTCTGGTGACCAATTCATGGACATAGTCATTAGGTGAGTCTTTAGCATGTTCGTACGGTAGTATTGCGTCAAGTGGGGTTTCAACATCACGACCATGGACCAAAAAGAAAGGACTAAACCCTGTTGTTCCCGCTTTGCCGAGTTGTAGGTGAACGTAACGAAAGGCAGGATCGTGTCCCAATTCTTTTGGTCCACGTACATAGCGAGCATGTCTGCAAGTGTCTTGTTGAATCGTTCGGTTAAACTATTGGTTTGAGGGTGGTAGGCTGTCGTAAATAGGTGCCCTGTCCGACACAATATGTTAATTTCGGCGACCAAATGGGAAAGAAACGATAGTCCTCAATCGCTAATCATATTCCTGGGTGAACCATGCTTTAAGATGACATCTTCAACTAGAAACTGAGCTATTTCTTTAGATTCTGCATTCGGGAGGACTTTGGTTATAGCGAATCTCGTCAAATAATCAGTACATACAAGAATCCACTTATTACCGTCCCTTGTCAGGGGAAATCGACCAAGTAAATCTATTCCCACTTTATGAAATGGTACTGTTGGAGGTTCTATAGGTTGTAATTGTTCCGCTGGAAGGTTGGGTAGCGATTTTCTCCTTTGGCATTCATTACAATGAGAGACATACTGCCGAACACTACGATATAATCCAGGCCAGTAGAATTTACGCCTTACCCTATCGTAGGTCTTGGCAAATCCCAGATGACCAGCCGTAGGAGCGTCATGAAGGGTTCGAAGAATATCCTTTCTGATGGTTTTAGGAACTACCAAAAGCCAAGTCTAACCCATAGGATCGTAGTTTCTTCTGTACAATATCCCACCCATTATACTGAAATTCCTGTCATTGCCTTTTTCTGCGACAGTAATTCTTATGGCTGCAAGTTTGGGATCTTTTCTTTGTTCCGCTTCAAATGACGTTAGAGATAACAAACAGGGAATTTCGTCAAGAGAATCCGTGTCCAGGTTCGGCAGTGGGTTTCTTGACAGGCAATCTGCATCCTTATGTTTCCTTCCATTCTTGAATTCCACCGAAAAATCGCAATCCTGTAATTTTAATGACCACCTTGCCAACCTTCCCGAAGGGTCTTTAAGATTAGTCAACCAGCAAAGAGAATGATGATCCGTGACAACAGTAAGAGGTCGTCCAAAGAGGTAAGGCCTAAATTTGTTGATGGCCCACACGACAGCAAGGCATTCTCTTTCAGTGGTCGAATAATTTTTCTCCGCCATTGTCAGATCGAGATGCATAGGCTATCGGTCTCTCCACTCCTTCCTGTACTTGTACAAGAACCGCTCCGATTCCATATCCGCTGGCATCAGTATGGATCCTAGTGTCCGCTTCTGGTTTGAAATGTCCAAGAACAGGTGAGGTCGTGAGGGAAGTTTTAACTTGGCAAAAGATATTTGTTGATCTTCATGCTACTCGAACTTTGCGTCCTTTTTCAAAAGATCAAGAAAGGAAACTTCTAACGTCAGTTATAGTCTCTGGAAAGGGGAATTTCGAAACGGCTTCTATCTTATCAGGGTCGGGGTGAATTCCTTCTTTATCAACCCGGTGACCCAAAATTGTACGTTTCGTTTTTCCAAAGTGACATTTTTCCGAATTCAGGGCGAGTCCGGCATTACGCATGCATCCCAGAACTTGTCTTAATCGTTCAATGTGATCTTTAAATGAACAGGAGTATACAATGAAGCCATCCAAGTAGCATAAACAGATCTTCCACTTGAATCCCTTTAGCAGGCTGTCCATCATCCTTTCAAAAGTTGCCGGAGCATTGCACAGGCCGAAGAGCATGACCTTAAATTCATATAAGCCGTCGGGTATTATACGAAAGCTGTTTTTTCTCTATCTTTCTCATCGACAGATATTTGCCAATATCCGGACTTCATGTCCAATGATGAGTAAATATTGACTCCTGAAAGACTATCCAGTGCATCGTCAATTCTTGGCAAAGGATACACATCTTTTATGTTATTTTGTTTAAGCGACGGTAGTCTACACAGAAACGCCACGTACCATTCTTTTTCTTTACTATAACTACAGGTGAAGACCAAGGGCTCTCCGAGGGCTGCACGATTCCAAGATTCGTCATACGATCTACTTCATTTTGAATGATATGTCGTTCTGCCAGTGAAACTCGATAGGGTCTGTGTTTGAACGGTGCGTTGTTTCCGGTATCAATTTTGTGCTCTACAGTATTCGTCGTATGTAGAGGCTTGTTTCCCAGGTCAAAAATGTCTTCGAACTCTAGCAGAAAATCCAATAATTCCATTTTTTGATGGTCGTTAAGCTCCGGATTGATGAGGGTTTTAAATTTTTCCGTAAGCTCTATGTTGCGATGCAGTGTGTCAGTATTCGAGGGCTTAAGGTCCAATGTACAAGTACTACTGGTTTGAACGTCAGTCATTTCGGCTATGCGCATTCCACTCGGGATCAATTGAGGTTTTGTGGAGTAGTTGGTTACCCATATTTTCCCATATCCTTCTCCGAAATCGATAATAGAAGCATGGACACAAAGTTCTTTCTCAAATACCAGGTCATTAACACCTGTGATCATAACTTCACACGGTTCATGATTCTCATTTACGGCGGAGATCTGAATCGTAGACTTGGCGGGAATGATATAATCACTATCAGCATATAGAAAACAGTTCTTATTTTTCGGCTCTATATCCTGGGCAAAATTTCCCTCGGATTTCCTCCCGACCACAACCAATCACGGCTTCAGTAGCTCTGAAAAAGTCCCAGCCGAGGATTATTTCATGGCTGCAGCTGGAAAACACTAAAAATTCGAAACTCACTTTGTCGTCAAGACCAATCCTCAACACGTATCGTCCTTTAGGAATCACAACCTTACCACTGGCAGTTCGCAGAACCGGTTTATGTTCTACGAACATTGGCACTCTTAACTTACGTCGAAGACCCTCTGAAATCACTGAATAATCGGCACCAGAGTCTACCAGGGCTCTAGCATGGTAATTTTTTCCTAAAACCACTTGTTCAAAGTTCTTATTCAATTTCACAGCAGCGCAACATAGAGGCTTTCTGGTCAGAGCGACCTCACCTCCGTCATAGGCCGCATTGATCAGTTTTCCTCAGTGATACAGCGTAGTGAACGACTCGTAGGGCGTACAGGTGACAAAGACTGTCGGCGAGCCTGATAGCGTTGAGGATACGGTGAGCCACTGCAATACGATCCAGACTGGTTGATGTTATAGGTGCTGTCAGCATCGATAATGGAGTCACTGTCTGATGGCCGATGTTGACCTAAGTCAGCTTGGGACCTAATATCTGCAAACGCACGTCATCGGTCACGACAGTATTTGGTAACATGTCCCGGGCGTCCACAGTGGAAGCAGACTGGAACATTCTGAGGAGTTCGCCAGAGATCAGTCTTTCGAGCTGAAGGTGACCAACTGCCCCGATCTCGATGCTCTGCATTCCTAGGGGTTTGATGTGGATTTCTTGGTTGTGGCCTTCTTGCGGACGTGAATTTCCTAGAAAATTGCTCCTCCGGCATAAAATCAGTACGGGCAATTGGTGCTAAGTTATGTTGCACTTCTCTGTGTATTGATTCAAGAGTATTAACATCTTGTATTTTCAACATTCCTGGAAGGACCTTTTGAATCTCCTCTTGTACGATTCTCCGAACTAATGAAAAAATGTCACTTTCCTCACTGAACGAGGACACAGCTGCAACGTTTGGTAATCGTTCAAATTGTCTTTGTACACGCTTACGTTTCATGGTCTCAATGTCTCGGCAATGGGGGATAAAATCTACTAGTCTTATTGTCTTTCATGAGTAAAATTTGGTAAAAGTCTTCGGCGATTCCTTTCATAAGATGTTGTATTTTCTCTAAATCAGACATTCTGGCGTCAGCCTCACGACACAGAGCTAAGACATCTTGTATATAGGATTCTGAAGATTCGCCCGGGTTCTCCGCTCTTGTCCTCAATGCTTCTTCCGCTCGCCGTTTGACGTCGTCGGTAGGACCAAAAGTTTCGGTAAATGTTTTTTCGAAATCAGTCCAGCTTAAAAAGAGTCTTCGTTGTTTTCAAACCACTTAAATGCTGTGCCTCCGAGATAAAAGCTCACGTTTGCGAGGCGGACCATGTCATACCATCCGTTGCATTTCGAAATTTTCTCATAGTTCTTTTTCCACCGTTGAAGATCCTCATTTGGTATGGCTAAGAACATACAGGGTTCCCGTGGCATCTGGTAAGTAACAAAAAGAGGAGAAGTCATGGTCGAGGCTTCCTCTTTCATCATTCGGGTTTTTAACCTGTTCGGCAGCAATCCAAAAGCAGGAGGCAGTCCCAGAAGGCGCGAACTACGTCGGGGTTCCGTGGTTCTTACCCGGCGCCTCCATCAAAATGTCACGTGTAAAAATTTAACGAAGTATAAAACAATGATTAAGTTAAAATATGAATTTATTTAAACACTTGATTATTAAGTTAGTTAATTGACGAGAAACGATGAACAATATAACATGACAAACTACAAAGCAATTAGTGAGAGGGCGAGACCGCCACATGGCCACTTGCTACTATTTATATGGGATTAATCTCCAATCGTTTGGTCTGTCTTCTTCTTTTAAATGTATTAGGTACTTAACTCCTCTGCGGCACTGTAGACTGGAATCGAACACTATACTAAAGGTTCGAACTGGAATCGAACACTATACTAAAGGTTCGAACTGGAATCGAACACTATACTAAAGGTTCGAACTGGAATCGAACGCTATACCACCGGGGCCCAGAATAGACACCCCGTTACAATAAGTAGATTAGCTACGCCAATCCTTTAAAGTGCGGAAAATTGCTTCATTTCTCAAATTACCTAGGTAATCTGTAGATCACCTAGATAATCTGCAAATTACCTGCTAGGCATTCGTTAAAGTGAAAATATGATCTTTGCTCGAACAACGTTTTTGTACGCTTAAATAAATACTCAGACAAACAACTCAGTAATACTAGGTACTACTAATTGAAAAACACGCTATACTTTTATCCCATAAAGTTTTAAGTAATTTCATATGATAATCAGTAGATGTAAATAGAATATACTGACAATTGTTGAAACATAATGTTATTTATTTATTTTTCGATATCTAAAGAATCAAGTTGATAGAACCAATCAATCAATAGAATAGTTGACACGAGCTTCAGAAAGCGGAATAGGAAGGAGAAAGGCAAGGAAGAGGGAAAGGAAATTAGAAAAACAGACTTTTGCTCTTTAACGATTCGAAAGCCGTTAATGTGCTTATTACCTAGGTAAAGTGTGGGAAACTCTTATTTTGTAGATGATTCCGCACTTTAACGGAACAAATCAGCTAATCTGCAGATTACCTAGGTAATGTGCACATTAACGGCTTTCGAGCTTTAACGGTAACATATACGCTCACCTTCATTTGATTTCTGCCGATCGCTTGGTTTGAAGATCTGTCACGTGGCTTTTGAAAAAAGAATGAATAGTAATGTTGGACAAATTATTGATTGGTTAAAATGATTACCCAGCGTGATTAAAAACACTTATCTGCGCTTCGATAGCCAAGTCAATTCGTAAGCCCTCTGATTTACCCTTCCGAGAAAGCGACTCAGCCCACATGCTTTGTCTGTTTCATAGGAGGTTGATGCTTTGACGTACGTAACGAATCGATATCCAAATCAGCAAATCAGAGCCACCCTTAACACTCGTGAGTCTACTTATCTGTAGGTTAGTCAAGATAATTTGACTTCCAGCATTATTGAGG
This sequence comes from Meta bourneti, assembly GCA_933210815.1. Classification (NCBI taxonomy): domain Eukaryota; kingdom Metazoa; phylum Arthropoda; class Arachnida; order Araneae; family Tetragnathidae; genus Meta; species Meta bourneti. The sequence goes on along the minus strand of OW119924.1, from coordinate 93,318,786 downwards.
TACATAAATATATTTTCATTTGAATATTTTGATGGTCTAGTGCTCTGGACTGGTAGCGTCGTGAAAATCCCTTAACACCCTATAAAAATTGAAAAACTAAATTCCTCTTTTGTGCAAAACGCGTTTGTATAGGGTAATAAATCATGACATCCATAAAGTTGACTTAAACCTTCCTTAAAACAGTGTCTTTCAAAGGGGTTAAAAGTAGTAATCGTAAGGAGATTATTCGTATTCACTTTCAAAGAAAAATGTTTCACAATAAAAGCTTTTACTGATACGATAAAATGTAGCATAAATTCAGGACACTGGGGTGCAAAACTTAAGAAACATCATTATTTTTAAAGTAACAACCTCAAAATTAGACGAAACAGCCAGTGGCGATTTCAAAAAATTCGGATATTCAGTAGGAAAACTGCATATTCAAATTTTGAAATCATGACGTTAGAAGCTTTAAAATAGAAACGGATTCTCCTAACACAGGAATTCATTCGAGACCCCATTCTCTGCATGCAAACGCGATTCAAAGCATACGCCATTGTTCTAGGTGGACATAAAGTCTACTAAGGACCACCTCCCCTCTTTTTTTACGTTTCCATAGTTACCCTTCTGTCTCATGGCATCCGGTGTAGCGTAACCATTTCAGTTCAAAATTTTTTTACTATTTGCTTATATTCTTGTTATCGTTTTACTTTTACTCGTCGCTTCGGTAACTTCCGATGTACTTAGTATCATTTTCCCACTTCCAGATCACTTGATTGCAAAGTAGCAGCTGAAAATATTACTGTTTCTTAACTGTTTTACACCAGTGTACTTAAGGTATCTGTATACATTTAAAACGCCATTTTCACCCAAATTTCACATTTTTCAAATTTTACATATTATTATACTACAACTCTTCAGCTCTTCAAATCATTTCGAATTTAATTTCTACGTTAGAACTGTAAATAAAAAAATTTTTAAAGTATTGCCATCAATATTTGACATGGGGTTTGTATTGTTTTTAGCTTTTTCTCGAAATGCAATTTTCGCTAAGCTTTACTTTCCGCAACACAATATCTAAAAATGCATCAATTAAATTCTTTTGAAATTTTTTTATACGTGTTCAGAAGATTATAAAGCAGGGTTTGAACTATTATTATTAAGAAATATGCATTTAAAAAATAGAACAGGATGCAAACCTAAATATTTTTTGCATTTTACTCTTTTCTAATGTTTTCTTTTCAGAGATGACTGACGTTAAAGTTCGCAATTAATTTAAACGTAACAATATAGTAATTATTGTACTTTAATACCTGAATCAACGTTTGCAGAAGATAGTTCACTCTACAAACTAGGAAAATGTTGAATACTTTTAAAATAGGAAGTTTTGCGCAAATGGTATTTTGGGCTGTTTTTTACACTTGTTACTCCATTTTTATAAAAATAATTTAAACACAATACTCTCTGCCCTAAAATGCTTTTCTAGTAGAAATCGATAACAAAATCTAAAAATCTTAAGTTCCGTGATAATTTCAAAAAATTGCCGCCGTAGATATGCAGATACTTTAAATATGCACTGAAGAATACGTAAAGCAGCTCACAGACAGTTTGCTAGAAATAAAGAAGGTATATAACCTTATGATGTATGTACCACCTACTTGAAATGCCACACGCGCTATAAATTATTTATAATGCAATGTTGGTTTCTGGATAAATATACCTTTATAATGCCGTATAATTCCCCATGCGTAATTAGTAAAGTAAGACGCATGAGACGTGAACTGTACTGCAAATTGAATATAACAGATTTGGTCAGAAGGGAAAACTATTTTATCCTGCATAATTTATGAAACCTATATATTTTAGTAAGAAATATAGAACAAGATAGACAGTTGTTTTTGCAAGAGTCATCCTGAAAATTCAGCAGTGGGTTTATTTCATGTAATTAGATGAAAAACGTTCGGTTTTTTGTTAAATGCAAACGAAGAGAATGCTCTGAAAGAATTTATAAAGGAGCCAATTAAAACCGCGCTCTCCTAAAGCTTGCAAACGGAACCACTTATAATGAATATTGAATTAAGCAGAGAATTGCGCCAGGACCAACTGGTGCGTAAATTTAAATTAAAAGTCACTGTAAATAATAGATAAAGCCGCATCTTAAATCCCCCAACACATACGTCGAAACGTTTTTTGAAGAATATTTTATGACGAACATTTGCTGATTTTTTTTAGTTCTGCATCTTTCTCTACGAAAACTGCGATTAAAAAATATGCTTTACATTTAATAAAACAGCCACTGGTTCTTTTTTCTAATTAGAAAAATGGAACATGCTTTAATAATTTTATTATGAGGCATGTGAATTCTTTTTCTTTTGTTTTTAACCCTTTTAGGTAGGTGAGTTTACGTCGCACTGTATCAATAACGGACTATTAGTGACATTCTAGAATCAATCCCAAAGGGGAAGATCCATGTACCCTTTGTACTATGATCAGATGACAAATTTAAACCTCTGAGAGTTGGCACCCATAATTTCAACATGCAACTTTCAGTCTTCCCTGCATTACTTCTAACCAATTTTGACCCTCTTGACCAATAAAATATTTCCAACAGATTCTTTTCTAAGAAAATGAGCAATAGAATCTTTCCAAAGGATTATATTCTAAGGAAAGGAGACCGCAAGTATCCTTCCAAAGGATTATAATCTAAGGAAAGGAGCAATAGAATTCCATTGAATTATATTCTAAGGAAAGGAGACGAAAAGTATCCTTCAAAAGGATTATAATCTAAGGAAAGAAGCAATTTAATCTTTCCAAAGGATTATATTCTAAGGAAAGGAGACCACAAAAGTATCCTTCCAAAGGATTCTAATCTAAGGTAAGTAGGTAGTTAATTAACGTCACACTGGAGCAAGACAACGGGTTATTGGCGACGATCCGGAATCAATCTCTAAGGAAAAAGATCCAGGGACAACACCTGGTAATTTTGAACCACATTCAGATGACAAGGTCAACACCTGTGAACTGGCACCCCATTCTCCAAACTTCCACACCAGGCCAGCGTGAGGACATTTGAGGCCACGACAGATTTAAAGTGCACCAGCCTCCGTGTGAGAGACGGTCTTTCGATGGACCGAGTTTCGAACTCGCAACCCTCCGGTTGCTAATCCGTTACTCTGCCAACTGGGCTACCGCAGTGCTTCTAATCTAAGGAAAGGAGCAATAGAATCGTTCCAAATGACTCCATTCTAAGGAAATGAGCAATAAAATCTTTTCGAAGGATTCAATTCTAAGGAAAGGAGAATCCATGGATTCTTTCAACCTTTAGAGAAAGGTAAGGGTGATTACTAGATGTGGTTATTTAATTAAGTATTGGTGGGGTAAAAGCAATGCAAAACTACTCGAAAGTGTCTGTAAACTCAGAACGTTGAAATAGCTCATTAAATGTGTTTCAGTACGACTCATTTATGTAGCAATAAAGATATTAGAAACGCTCTTCTCTGCATTCAAAAGAGCGTTATTCCTCCATTACAAATTTATTCCTGCATGCATCGCGCATATATGAATCTTTGATATCGAATGTCCTATAACAATGACGTTTCTTTTAACAACAATATTTTTTTCATTTTAGTCCTTTTCGAGAATTGTACTTCCAATTATATCAAATGTTCGAGAAATGCAGATGGTGGATATATTTATTTTAGAAGGGTGACGTATATAGTTAAAAATCAAGAATATTGAAAGTGGACGACCCAGCCGAATGTATGATACATCGAAAGATACCGAAGGATTGCTTTTTACTACGTGTAACACTATACTATGCATAAATAAAACTAAATTCAGGGTGTTTTTCATGCGAGGGTGCCATTCTGTTTTGGAATAACTTTTAAAAGAAAACGTTTTTGCATATTTTTGTTTCACTGAATAACAGTATATATGGATAACAGTAAAATGTCGAGATGCCCCAGATTACTGTCTCTTGTCAAGTGCAAATACGAGCTCTTTCAGCCATATTTTCCATTTCGTTTGAGCTGTTAGATTCCCCCAGGGTGTATTTCTTTGGTGTCACTAAAAGCTTTTCTGGTGTGTATGTCCATTTATGTGACTTTGGTTCATCTTGACCGAATATGGTCATTGTGTAATAAAATCCAGCCGAGCCAACCATAACGCTTGAGACCATTTCGGGGCAAGTTCGATTTCTTCTCGAATGCTTTGCTTAAGCTGTTGAATCGCTGTTGGCTTGTTAGAGGAATCTCGTTCCTTTAAGTGGCCTCTAAGAAAAAAAATCCAGTGTGGTCAAATCAGGGGAACGAGGGAACCAATCAGCATCACCAGAATTTGAAATTATTCGGCTAGGAATACTTCTTTTAGAATTTGGATGGTTGCGTGTGGCATGTTGCCATCGAAAATCAAATCACAGCAAATGTTGGAGAGGAAAATGGCAGAAAATCAAAATGCCACGAAGTAAATGAACAAATCACCCCGGGAATGTGCTAAAATATAATGGAAAATGTCACCATAAGAGATCGTATTTGCAGCAGGTCAGAAACAGTCATTTCGATGGTGTCAAAGTCCTTAAATTATGTCAATCATTGTCTAAACAATGTGTAAAAAATAAAATTATAAATGTTTCTTTCAAAAATGTTATTTCAAAACAAAATGGTGCTCTTACATAAGAAACACCCTGTATAATAATTAAGTATGGCGGCCCTTTTTAAAATAAATTCCAAAGGACCAACGAAAAAGTTCGTAAAACTGGAAAGTTCGTTGAAAGGGAAATAAATTTTGTTTCTTATTTGGATGGAAATAGCTGAAATTTAATTCAATGAAACTGATGCAAAGCACATGAGTTCGTAAAACTGGAAAGATCGTTGAAAGGGAAATAAATTTTGTTCCTTATTGGGATGGAAATGGCTGAAATGAGTTCGTAAAACTGGAAAGTTCGTTGAAAAGGAAATAAATTTTGTTTCTTATTTCGACGGAAATAGCTGAAATTTAATCAAATGAAACTGATGCAAAGCACATGAGTTCGTAAAACTGGAAAGTTCGTTGAAAGGGAAAATTTTGTTCCTTATTGGGATGGAAATGGCTGAAATTTAGTCAAATGAAACAGATGCAAAGCACGAGTTCGTAAAACTGGAAAGTTCGTTGAAAGGGAAATAAGTTTTGTTCCTTATTGGGATGGAAATGGCTGAAATTTAGTCAAATGAAACAGATGCGAAGCACATGAGTTCGTAAAACTGGAAAATTCGTTGAAAGGGAAATAAACTCTGTTCCTTATTTACCTTATGTATTCCAAGGAGCGTAGTTTAAAGTTCCATTATTTCAACATTCCAATATAAATAATGTAAAATACTTTCTCTGATAAATAATTTCCTTGATTTTATTTTGCTTTTGTGGTCCCAGCAAACCACTCCATCGTGCAACCGTCATTAAAAGAAATCTAAAGATATATACGTTTTTTAAACAGCAGAGATTGTTACTCTATTTGGCTTTGTAACATTTTCCGTTTCCCTCCAATATTCTTGAAAGAAAGGCTAATGGATGAAGTCGTAAGTAAAACACGGGGTTTTTTAATACCCCCACACGCCCAAACAATGTATTAGAGGGAATGCATTTATTAAATATTCATACTCAAATCCAAGAATCGGTCTTTGATAAAGGCAGAAAAGAAAAAAACCCGTCGTGTTTCTTTTTTGTTGCCAGATTCGCGAATAAAATATTCCCTTTTATCTTCATAGATCTACGTCGAGTTCTTAAAAAGTGTCTCAGGACAGAGAAGTGCGCTCTTGAATTGAAAACACGAAAATTTTTCGTGAGGGAGGGGGTGGCGGTGGCCCTCCCAAGTGGGTTGCAGAAGATCACTCGAGCTGTTGTTCCGAGTTTCTCGAACGAATGAAGAAGGAAAAAAGATTCCTTTTTTCCCGATTTTCCTGATACAATCCGGGAGTCCTCGTCTCTGTGCCTCAGGGGTTTTACTTCAGGCTTTCCCAGAGAGCACACGAAGAGACGACAGCGGAATTTCATCGGTTAGCGCAGAATTCCACCTTATCTGGACCACAGTTATGAAGCGGAACTTCAATTATTCGGATCGCTCGTTCAATTTTCGTATTTCTTAGTTTTTCATGTTCCCGTTGAGATAAAACAAGTATATCTACATACATATAGCAGAGTTGGCATCTGTCTGCTCTTTATTCAAATCTACACCGTTTGACCAATCCACACCAAATTTGGTACACCTATTCTTTTGAATCCTGCGGTTAACGTAGGCTACATATTAACCATCGTTCTATTTTTCTTGGGTGTGCAGAGGGGCTAAAAATATTGGAATAACTTTGAGTATTATAGCGATTGCGCTACGCAACTCGGATTGTTTTACCAGTATTGCTGGAAGAAACAACTTTTCCAAAACATTAAATTTGAATTCTAATACTTGTTCGAACTATTTTTTCCGAAATATAATTAATTTATGAATATTTTATTGATATAAGGATATTTAAAATATTTGATTTAGAATTCTGTGTTTGTGTATTTGAGTTAAGACAACGAAATGATGTGGTCATATTTAAGCATTTCTAAGTATTATAAATATATATGTGTGTGTCCTTGTTTAAATAAATCATTACTGTCTTTATCAATAGTGTTTAATCTAAGTCTTTTTCAAATATCAGTAAGTCTTTTATCGAATTGCTCTAATTTCGAAGCAAATGCATTTTTTCTTGAAAATTCCAGTCAGCGGCACGTGGAATACCGTTAGGTAGGTAGTTAATTAACGTCGCACTGGAGAGACACATAGGGCTATTGGAGACGGTTCGAATCATCCTTCAAAGGGGAATATAGTATGTTGAGATGTCATGCACATTTAAAATTTAGCATATTTTACCAATGTGTTACGGAGTGTCTCAAAAGTTAAAAAGAATTGAAAGAGCATTGATTATATTTGCAAATTATTTAGCCTAAAGTCCTCTAAAATAATATTGATTTTTATCTATACATATAAAACAGAGTTGGCATCTGTCTTTTTGTCTGTTTGTTCTCTATACAAATCTACACCGTTTGACCAATCTACACCAAATTTGATGCACTTATTCTTTGGAACCCTGCGGGTAACGTAGGCTACATATTAACCCCCGTTCCATATGTCTTGGGTGTGCAGAGGGGTGTAACGTCCCGTCATCCTGGACAGAGAACTTGCTAGGGGCGCTCTTTCCCGGTCTGGCTGTGCAGATAACGTCAGAGTTAACATCTACAGGAGTCGCCTCTCAAGATGACCTTGGAGTTTTTAGAATCTTAGAGTATGGTGCAATCGCAGATGGGTGCGGTTGTGCTGAAAATCCCTCAGTATCATATCGTTCATTCATCCCTTCCGTAAAACAAAAAAAAATATTAAAAATTATTTTGCGCTCGCTTATTTTTTCTCTATATTTGCATTTTATATGACAGAAGTGATTTTTTGGATCATTTTCAATCGACGTTTAAACAATTAAACCCGTGCAATGCCGGGTACATTCAGCTAGTAGCTAATGAACAAAAGAAGTACGGTCCTGTGATTTGTCATTTGAATTGCGTTGTTTCGACGATGTCCTTTCGTTAAGTTAGGGGTAGGTTAAACATAACCAATGCGTTTCTTCGATTGGCGTCTTTTGAGCAATTTCTGGCTCAGAGTTTATCGTTCGATGCCGGCAGCTGTAACTGTGATTACAAGTTGGCGAAGCAAATAATCGCATATGGGGATCGTCATATACGGTTTTGAGTATAGCCACCCTTACCCCTACGAGCTTAAACGCCTTTGTACAAATGGACTCTCTCCTGGCTACCCCTTGCCTGCCTGGGATGATCTGGACTGACTGGATGATCTGGGTCATAAAAATATAGACTTACCCACGGTCATGAGCCTTCTCAGCGGAACCGCGCTACGCATTAAGACGTCTCTTAGGCGACCATTTCGTTCCTGACAAAAAGAAACAGTCATCCAAAGAGATGGTCTCTAAATGAACTTGAAAGTGTCAGAGGGTCATAAATAAGAAAATCTAAATAAAATATGCCAGGTAACTACTAAAATCATATAGTTGACGAAGCATTCTTTCCCGCACAGTAGATTATAAAATTGTTGAATACGATTTGGAACTAGATGTTCCAGAATAATACCGGTTGCATCACTTTAAAAAATGTGAGGATGCAATTTCAAATTTTGCAATGTCATTTATGACCACTTCAAAAAATAAAAAGTTTCAAAAGTGTAGCATTTTAGAAATATTATTTAAAAACGTTTTTTCTTTTTATAAATATTTTAGTATATATTATATTTTATATATAATTCCCCAAATAATATAATATAAAATATTATTATTCCCCAAAACCCAACTTTGTCCGTGTCACGTAAATATTTTCCAGTGCCATGCGTGTAAAGTGATGCGCTGTCCTGCATTTCATCTTTAAAATAAAACGCTTAAAATATCAACTCTCCTTTTCATGAACACCCTGCAATCGTACTACTATTTTCTAGAGGATAGGAAAAGCATTAAAATTTTCTTCTAAACGTCTGCAGAGAATAAAAAGGACAGGTAGCCCCTTTCCTTACGAAGTGGACACCCATTGACAGCAGCCATTAACAACCATCTACCTTCTAATGAAATAGATGGAGCATATGGGCAAAGTCGCTATCATTACATCTCTGAAGGGTAAATCATGTGAACTCACAAATCGCCTTAGTCTATTGGCTATGGAAGCGCAGACTAGTGTTTTTGATCACGGTGGATAATCACTTTAACCAATCAATAATTTAGGATTCATGCTTTTATCCACGACCACGTGACAGATCTTCAAACCGAGCAACTGGAAGAAATAACATGAAGCTGGGGCACATGCTCCGTCTGTTTTATTAGAAGGTCGATGTTAACAATGCTTGGCCTTTTGACATCTACCTCGTAATGTACGGACGCAAGGAAGCTCTCCACATAGAATCTTCAGAACCTCTGCTAATGTATATAGAATTTCGTACATAAACATTAATATATTAGCTAAATTAATATGAAACGAAGTATAAATTGTTATCCAAATTATAATGGCATCAGCTTTATTTGGCCCAGATCTCCCAAAGTCTAATTTTTCCCCTGCACTACTCTTTTGAACTCAGAAGCCTGAAACTTGGTAGTTATGATACATTTAATACGTCTCTGAAAGCATCCTCGGTGATTTGTTTACACCACTTATGCACAGCATGAATATTATCAGCGAAATGTGAAATTCGTAAACCTCCATGCCCGGAATTCAATCAAACTTTGCTCTTCGAGTTCGGAATGCAAAATGATCTTTATAGATTCAATTTTTATGTGCTTTCTGTATGGTTTACTCTCGCTATTGAAGTGTTCAATGTACTGTTGAACTTTATTTTCTCGTTGAAAGGTCTTCGCAAAGCCGCTGTTTGAAGAGGATTTGGAAAAATGAAGAATTGATCCCATCCGTTCAACGGGAATTTCACCAGGATGTGTAAGATGTGCTTACCCTTTCCTTCTGATTCGAAGACATGTTTATTGAATAAATTTTATTGGATCCCTTCACTGAGATTCCCCGAAGGCCCTAAAAGTAGAACGTTCCCTTCCTTTGCAAGTTTTATTCATCTTTATTTACATAAAATAAAGTTTTGCACAATCGTATACATGGCATACAAACTATCGCATTAAATACGTATCGGATATTTCGAATTTGAAGTTTCGTATTCCCAATAGTGTTAGTTACTGGAAAAGATGGAATGGTTCAGATCTCATGGAAATAAAAGATTAAAAGCTGCAATCAAGTGTTATTTCAATGTTCTCAAGCTGCTGTTCTGCAATCTGAATTCAGATCATATTCCTGTCATTCGTGGGAACTTTTGTTGGACTGAATTTGACAGTGTTATGTTACTAGGTAACAGTCGACAATTGTGTTTTTACGTCTTTGCGAGTTTTATAAATTTTAAATTGACAATTGCCTGAACTACAAGTTTCATCACTATATTTCCCGGTTTTCTTAAGGTCTTAAAAATCTCCAACTAAAATGAGAAGCGTATTCGAGGTCTGCTGAAGCCTACGTACTTTGAAAATTAAGAACTCGATACAAAATCTAATTATATTTAGGTAGGATTTTTTAAGGGCTATAAGTAAGGACAGGCGCATTCAATGTAAACAAACCACCCGAAAACGAGGATTTTACTTCGGGTTACCCAATACGGAATACTTACAGGAAGCCCGTTCTACTACAAAAACACTAGCACCAACTACATTTAGCTTTGCAGTAAAAGCATCTCTTTCTGATTTAGTTATTATTTTTTTTCGGGGTCCGTGGTAATTCGATTGGAAGAGCAACGGATTAGCAACCGGAGGGTTGCGAGTTTGAAACTCGGTCCAGTCAAAGACCGTCGTGTACACGGGCTGGTGCACATTAAACCTGTCGTGCCTCATATGTCCTCACGTTGGCGTGGTGTGTAAGTTTTGAGAGTGGGGTGCCAGCTCAGGTGCTTTCCTCGTCATCCGACCATTAAACACTGTAAGTTTAAAAAATAGAAAATAGCGTCCAAAAATTTTTGTTGTTGCTTATCCCTCTGGTCTAGAAAATAATAGATCAGGTACCTCAGATCTTATCACATGAGCAGGATAGAAGCTGCCTCCTTTTGGTTTTGAAAAATCCAAAGAGACACCTATGCAGACAAGAACATGAGAGGGATTTGCAGGTGAAGCAGTACAGTAGCAAGAAGGAAAAACCTTGCTCCTGCGAACGAAAAACATACTTCTGGCGTGCCCCTTCAGTGTATCGCCAAAGCAGTTTGCAATGACCTGAGACCGCCAAACTGAACGGGGGAAAATCCAGTGCATCGCCAAAGGTCCCGGTAGCCTAGTTGGAAGAGCAACGGATTAGCAACCGGTGGGTTGCGAATTCGAAACTTGGTCCAGTCAAAGACCGTCGTGTACATGTGCGATGGTGCAATCTGTCGTGGCCTCAAATGTCCTTATGTTAACTTGGTGTGGAAGTTTCGAGAGTGATGTGCCAAATGAGGTGTTCTTGTCATCCGACCGTGGTTCAAAATTAAGAGGCGTCTTCCTTGGTTCTCTCCCTTTGGGATGGATCCCGGACCGTCAACAATAGCCGGTTGTGTTATCAATGCGACGTTACTTAACTACCTACCAGTGCATCGCCATCGCCAAATTCATTTTTTTAATGTAAAACTCCGATTTCTGCCACTTAAACATCCCGGTTAGGTGTCCTGAGCGGACGTGTCTTTAGCGGACAGGCGAAAAACGTGTCCTGAGAGGACAGGAGTTCCTACCCCCATTTAGGGAGGGTTCGGAACACGTTCTCTCAACCTTTTCGAGGGAACGGGGAGGTCTCAGAAAAGGAAGGGGATTGGGGGGTTAAAGTGAGAAAGGGACCGCAATTATAGTGAAACTGTGTTTGTATTAGTCCCACTTCGTGTGGGGGGTCATCTTTAAAAGCAGTTAGTTGGCACACAATAAAACTATCTTAACTTCTTTCCAACTTAAAAAATTTTCGAAAACTTGTAAATTTGGTACAAAATTTCTAATATTGGTGAAACCTTTTTGTATTTCTTGAGCAAAGTTCATGAAAAAGGTTCGCATCGAATTGGGTTAGGTGGTGTAAAATTAGCGTAAAATTCATTGTTTTTGGATGTTTAAATAGGTAGGTTGTTAATGAACATTGACTGGAGCAACACAATGGGCTATTGGTGACGGTCCGGTATGAATCCCGAAGGGAAAGATCCGAGGATAACGCCTCGTAATTTTGAACCATGGTCAGTTGACGAGAACAGCTGAGCTGGCACCCCACTATCCAAACTTCCACACCCCACCAACGTGAGAACATTTGAGACCATGACAGATTTAACGTGCCCTGTGTACCCGACGATCTTTGGCTGGACCGAGTTTCGAACTCTCAACCCTCCAGTTACTAATCCGATGCTCTTCCAACTGGGCTACAGCGCCGCCTAGATATTTAACTTAAAGCTATCTAGAAAATATAGCAATTTTTGCTATATATTTTCTTGAAATATATAGCAAAAATGCTTTTCTAGAAATTTTTCAATTCCAAGGTTTTGGGATTTTTTTCTTTATATTGCACATCCTGTGAATGAAAAGATAATGTTTTTACTATTCGGCTACAGAAATAGGACACGACACCGAACATCCCTTACGTCACTTTTTCTGGTGCATTCCTCTTTGGGTATTTCTCTTCTGTGTCAGTAAAACTTTCATTGTGCGTCTGTCTATTACTTGATGTATATCTTGTGTCTGGCGCCGCATGACCAAATGTGGTTCTTGTGCCATAAAACCCCCCAACCAATCCTAACGCCACTTACACGTTCAAGAGTCCCTAAAGCAACATTTCCGACGCAACAATGTGGTCTTTTGAATGTGTCTAAGTAAGACATAAGTGAGAGTGCCTCGAAATGAGTTACATGGTAACGCATTACAAGATAAAAGTTCTATCGTAGAGACGGAGATCAAAAGCGTCTGTTTGCTCAGTACAAAGCCCCTTAAACCGTCTCATCGGATTAGTCCAGTCGGAAAACACAATTCGTTTATTCGAGCACTGGACGAGGGACTTTGTACCACTTTCGCCCCATCTCGCGGGGAATTTGCCGAAGAAAGTGCCTCACAGCGGACATAAAAATGCGATCACGTCGGGGCTCGGTAAAATCGTAAATCTGAACGAAAAGAACGCAAGGACTTAAAATTTCCTCGGTGTGCGTTTCCGAAAGAAAATTCCAAAAATACTCGACTCAAAATGAGTGGACTTCAAATGGAAACGATGTAAAACACATGGAGAATTTTTCTATTACTTTACTCTCAGCTGAATCTGAATTCTCGGGTTTATGAGACGATAGTTATGGAATTGAAAACGGAATCTTTTCGCAGGGTGCCGTTCGAAATCCTTTAAAAGAGTGAGACACGAGTTTGTTTTTCACGCAGCTTACACAGAGAACGGTTTTTACGACCGTTAGAAGTGTTCCTTTCGTAAATGCTTTCTAGGCGGCTTTCAGTTTCAGACGAATCAATTGCTACGCGAAAATAATTTATTACGAAGTCTGAGTTTTAGACATCGGAGATGAGATGTGTATACTTATATGAAAGTCTTTGAGTTTATATTTTACTCTACTAAAGTATTTCAGAGATGGAATGTTGCATTAATGCCACCAACATTAATCGAGTTGAGTTTCTTTCTCTTATTTAATAGCATACAATTGTGTGGTACGTAGGGTAAAGGTATATAATATATATATTTAACACCTGATTTTCAAAGTTGAAGCCGAAAGTTGAAGAATGGGGTTTTTGAACTTACCAAACTCCAAATCTCGGTAAATTGACTAAGATTCATATGTGAATGTACTATTGTAATGTATTAAACTTTCTGTTCGCGCAATTCGTATTGCGATTCGTGCATTTAAATCGTGATATGGAGATGACGCCACTTGATGTTGTACATCGACCTTACAATGAAACAGACGGAGCATGTGCCCGCAGCTTCATGTTATTTCTGCCAGTTTCTCGGTTTGAAGATCTGTCACGTGGTTGTGGGTAAAAGCATGAATCCTAAATTATTGATTGGTTAAAGGGATTATTCACAGTGATCAAAAACACTAGTCTGCGATTCGACAACCAATCGGCTGTCCATTCGTATGTCCACGTGATTTATCCTTCAGGGATCTTAAGACAGCGACTCTGACCCCATGCTCCATCTATTTCATTAGAAGGTCGTTGATGTAGTACATCGACCTTCTAATGAAGTAAACGGATGATGTGAGCGTAGTCGTTGTCGTAGGATCTCTGAAAGGTAAATCACAAATTGACTTAGCCGATTGGTTATGGAAGCGCAGACTAGTGTCACAAAGACATACAAAATTTTACTTTTTATGTATAAGAAAATGCATATTTAAATTGGTACTGAAGTAAAAGAAACAAATATCTTTCATGTTTTTACATTTAATTCTAATTTCATTAAATTTATTTTCCATATTCAAGAACCACTGTTAAAATTATCTGTCTAAGTCTGTAGTCTAATATACTAATTCAACTGCTGCTCGTCATTATTAACGAAAACAGATGGTAGCAGATAACCAGGTTGTGTTATTGAAATATAAGCGACTTTTGTCTGATTTATAGTGCTTTAGGTTTCGTGCTGTCATCTATGTTCCTGGTAACCAATTTTCAAAAATATCTGCAATCTGTAAAAAATTAAATGAAGCATAATACAGAACAAACGCCGAATGGACTGCAAACAAAATTTTCCTGTGTTTCTTTACGTGGATTGTATCTGCTTGAGAAATTATTTACCGTTTTTTCCACAAATGGCAGGCTTTTGACAACTAAGCCATTAATTAGACTTCTTACTTCCCAATATTTCTGAACAATAGAATTAAAGCAATTAAGTGCAGTACGCGTGTCTAAATGTTCACAATTCATTCATCACCCAGAATTGTATAAAGTATAATTAGATTAGTAGCATCAATCATCCAACATCAAACAGAAACAGCAGCGATGTGATAGATTCAGCATTAACTTTTCTAAGTGCTATATATAAAGAATTTTATATTATTATTATATGCCATATTAAATTAAGCGCCATACATAATAGCCTTTCTCCAAGCGATCTAGTATCACGCATGTAGTTTTCCATTTTGGATCAGTCCACTCATCCCGACTTCCACGGTTGGACGGTACTGCTCTTCAGATTGAAATTGCATGATATGAAAGTATCTAAATCGGTATTGATGTTGACTGTCAAAAGAAATATCAATTCTGAAATTGGTAGAAGTCAAAGCGAGAGCGTTATATTCCTTTTATCGCAATAATTAAAGAAGTGACGCAGTTTGATATGCGTCACTTGCGAAGAGACGATGTACTATGACTTAATAATGGGTCCTAGAAACAGTTCTTGAGCATTCAAACACGCTGGCTTCTTAAACGGGCGTGACGACGCTTTCCATAACAAAATCTAAAATGTGCATACAGCTTCAAAAACAAAAACCACCTCAAGAACAAAAAAAGTGATACATGACAGCTATATAAAAGATCCTGTGGAACAATAAAAACTTTCTTAACTGGTCGGTACTTCCCTTCCCCAAGAAACTTCCATTCCTCGGAAAATGGCAGCCATCAAAAATGCTGTTGCCAACCCTGTGAGCGCAAATGGAGCGTTAACTGCGAACAAAAAACAGATCGCGGAGGCTGGCAATCACTTTTTCCTTAGTTTCGTTTTGCGGCGAAGTCTTCCCTTCTTTTTTGTTGTGTTGTTCCGCGTGAAAACTCGGATAGTTGTTAGTAAGGGTAGTAAAAAAAGGGAGTTTTCTTTATTTCTCCCGTGTGAAAAGTTTTCAGCTGTTTAGTCTATGGGCCTTGATTATTATCACTCTGGGTGATTTTAATAGTTGTGGAAATAAATGCTCGTTGTTTCGCGTTTTCCATGGTCATTCGAGTGCCTTGTGTCCAATGGACAGAATAAAATCGTTGGGTTAGAGATTAAAGTCGTCTGAGTGGGTCATGGTGATTGCCTTAGCTGTCTCGCATTGAATTGCATTGAGGTTGTGTTTTCATCCTCGTTTTAAGTAATGCTGCAATAATTCATGCGTTGTTATTTTTATCTACACTGATGTCTATAAATGAAGGGTCACAGGAAAAATATACAGATTTACGGATGGGGAAGTTGATTTTTCGTGGCGAAAAATTAATGACGGTAGCAACAGACGTAAAAAAATAGAAACGACCGATTGGTTGACCATAATCAACATATTTGGAGTCACGTGACAGCACAAGATTGGTCAGATGTGCTAAAAACTAAAGCGGCTGTCTGGTGACTGAAAGATTTTTTTCATGTGTTTAACTGTCTGTTAGTTACTAGTAGTTATGGCGATTGGCACAAGATCACTACGAACTCTCATCACGATGATTTTACTCGTGAAAGAATTGTAGGAAAATTGGAAGGACGTTCAAAGGGGGTGAGATTTAGCCAATTAGTTCGAAGTGGGTAAAAGCGTATTCGCAAGGTTGTGGAAACAATTTTCCGAAAGTGGAATTGCTGACAGATGGGAACAGATATTTCAGTGTCATAGAAAAATTATACTATTTCGGACTGGGGTTTTGAGTAAAAATTTGGCCACAGGGCAGATTAATAAAATCAAATCCTTACACTTTCATAAAAAACCAAACCCTATATTATAACTCCGACAGATGCTCTTAATGTAAATCTAGATATACCACCATTGAAGCCTTTATAATATGTAATAAATTCCACTGCTGGAAAAGGCTGACTACAATTTCGATCGAAGACGCTTTCTCTAAAAGCATTATATTTCAGTATTCCACGAAATGTAATTAATCCTACTAACGTATAATTCTTTTTAGGGATAAAATTTTTGATCAACACTAAAATTTATACAGTAGGTAGGTATTTTAATTAACATCGCACTGGAGCAACACAACGGGCTATTGGCGACGGTCCGGGATCAAACGCGAAGAAATTTATACGGACGGATCCAGGATTGGTGACAGCGTAGGCTCATCCCTGTATATTTTAATGATAATATACTAATCAAAATCTGTTATAAACTAACAAGTTTCAACACCATTTTCCAGGCTGAACTCTTCGCCATATCTAAGACTATCGAGTAGTCCAAGACAAATATTGTGTCGGTCAATATTCTATGAAATAGCAGAAATGCCATTATGGCCTTAAAAACCAATCACAACAAATCACATTTTTAAGTAGCATTGAGACAGAAATTTTAACACAGAGGGATAGCTTCGGTTTGGTCAATTGAATTAACGTCGCACTGGAGAAAAACAATGTGCTGTTGACAAGGTGAAGAGTCAAATCATTTTTTCCCACTCTCAATACCTCTACTCATATTACAAATAGATTTTTAATTTTGCTATCTCACAGACCATGGTCCATTTTTTCTTACTTATAAAGATTTCGCATAAAAAAGTAAATCGTTATACTCTTGCGGTATAATTGGTGACCCGGATCCTATTTATTTGAATGTAAATTCACAGGCAACTTCACATTTAACAGGACCTATTGACAACTTTAAACACAAATGGCTTAATAATATTGTAAGTTCTCAATTAAAGTAAACAATCTCTATTTATTTCACGATACAAAGGATTCTTTTGTATTTCAATTTCATTTAAACCAGCCTACGTTCTGACGATTAACTTTTAGACAGTTCAATGCATGTTGTTGAATAAGACCGTTTTGTAGACAATGACAGATTTGTTGATCTTTCGCCACTCAGCTGAGGGGATAGCTCTCTTTGTGTTGACTTGATCATTGTACCGTCCAGTACGTCCTGTCTTATGCAGAAAACCGTGAGAGGTGCCTGAGTTTCTTTTAGCAGCGGATTCATGACGTCGAAGGCATCTTTCTAAAAAGCAGTGACACTTTTTAAAACAGTGATCGATAGTTATCTCAAAAAACTGTTTTTAGGGTCCCATATACTCGATGGAAGAATTTGAGCAGCAATGTCGTGCAAACGCATGGACCACATGGCACTCATTAGGTTGTTGCCCAATAGCTTGAATGAACTCAAATCTGTTTGAATTTTGAGATGCAACAATTGCTGAAGAGCAACAAGTTTAAAGTAAGGACAAAACAGGAGTAGTAACGTATTAGCAACCGTAGGGTTTCGAGTTCGAATCCAACCACAGACCGTCGTGTACAAAGGGGGATGGCGCACGTTAAATCCGTCGTGGCCTCAAATATCCTCACGTTGGCGTGTTGTGGAAGTTTAGAGTGTGGGGTGCCGACTCAGGTGTTGACCTCGTCATCTGACCGTGGTTCAAAATTATGTGTTGCTGTCCTGGGATCTTTCCCCTTCGGGTTTGATCTCGGACCGTCGCCAATAGCCCGTTCTGTTCCTCCGTGCGACGTTAATTAAAATACCTACCTACCAAAGTGGCCTTGATCCACTTTACCTCGAACAATAAAGGTTCTACTGTAGTTATCGTGTCTACTATCCTTTAAAAATTTGTCCCTTTTAAAAGTTTTGACATCTGTTTTAATCATTCTTTCGTCCAAAGCCTCCGCTTTCTTTATTTCAGGGACAATTAGTCCATAAATTATAATCGACAAACTCTCGGCTTCAAAAGACATCTTTAAAAACAAAAGTTAAGCATTTCACTCGACTCAAAATTTCTCAAACCATTGTATGGACATGTTAAATTTGAGGTATTTGTACCACAAGGGTTTGTCCAATTGAATGTAGCCCCATAAGATACACGCTTGTCCAGGATTGAACCGATTGTATCTCTATTTACAGTTGAGAGGACTAGTATGTGAAGTCAAGGAAGAGATAGAAGAGAAAACGCAATATAGCATTCTTTTCGGGAGATGAGTAAGAACGTTGACAGTTGGGGCTCTGATGAATAAGGCTCTTCCCGATATTACCCCCCGATCGATTAGCGTCGATTGTACAAGGGCAAGAAGACGCAACAATTTTCGTTATTAGTTGCGGGCCGTCTTTTTTTTCACCCCTCCGCCGCGAGTAAGATAAATGTCCGGGATAAAATGGATTCCCTAGCGGATGCTCGCCGAATAAGCGATGGCCGGGCGGTCGCTTTCACCGCTTGGGAAACCGGGCAGAGGATCCTGGCCTCAAATCTCAACCACCAACATTCCAAACTCAAGAAGAAAATGAATGAGAAGGTTTGAGAAACGATTCGCATTCACTAAAAATTGAGTCTTTTTTTTAGTTTCACATCTCATCGAGCTTAACCGGTGCAGTGCGGGAAAATCTCTTTCCTCATCAATGAATCTTCATTTAACTGTGGTTCAAAATTACGAGTATGGTTGTCTTCGGATCTTTCATCATCTTGGGGATTGATCCCATACCGTCGCCCGGTTAGAAGAGTGACGGATTAGCAACCGGAGGGTTGCGAGTTAGAATCCAACCGAACACCGTCGTGTACATGGGGAGGGTGCACGTTAAATCTGTCGTGGACTCAAATGTCCTCACGTTGGCGTGGTATGGAAGCTTGGAGAGTGGGGTGCCAGTTCAGGTGTTACCTCGTTATCTAACCGTGGTTCAAAATTATGTGGGTTTGATCCCGTACCGTCGCCAGTTGTGTTGCTCCAGTGTGACCTTAATTAAATTACCTACCAAGTCCGTCGCCGGGGACGTCGTGGCTCAGTGGGTATGCCCACTGAGCTAGCAACCTTCGAGTTGCAGGCGGCGCAGGGTCGATTGCCGTCAGGTGCATTCCTCCCTGGGTGTATGTCAGTAAAACTTTCATCGCATGTGTCTATTACTTGATATTGTATGTCTCGTGTCTGGTGCAGCATGGTCAAATGTGGCCCTTGCGCCATACAACCCAAAAAATCAACCAACCCAGACCGTCGCCAATAGCCCGTTGTGTTACTCCAGTGAGACGTAAATTCAACTACTTAACTCCTCATCAATGAGAGGGATTTTCAGTGTGAACAAACAGACCAGACGGAAAAGGGAGATCTTACTTCCGCCACCCAAATACTCTCGCCTGATATATAAATCGGGGTTACTTTAAAATGTATTTTATGAGCGTTTTGGCGACGTTTGGCTGTCATTTGAATTGGTGCTGGCCCATCAACTATTATGTATCAATTCGGAATTCATTTGGAATTTTTATTTGTGAAGTGGTGAAATCGTATTTGAACATACTTTTCTGACCATGACATTTTGCAGTCATCAATGTAAACCTTTCGTAATGGTGTTTAAATACTGCCAAGAACAGATGTTGTCACCATAAAATTCTCAGTGATAAAATTCCTCGGTTCCAACATTAACTCTATTTATGAGAACTGAGAAAGTGACAAAGAAACAAAATGACTCCAGCTTTTCTTACTAATTTATTTCTATCCGTATTTTACAATAATATTCTAAGACGATTTGCTTTTGATAGCTTTTATATACATTTATTGAATATGTATAGTCCTGGGGAATAAAAACACCCCTCTTTATTCGAGCAATTTTAACAGTAGGGAAAATTCAAAGATGGCGTTTGGCAGGAACTAACGTCTTCTATAAATTCAAATGCATAAGTTGCATAAGGGGCCGTTTTCCATATTAAATTGAGCACCAACTTCATAATTTCCAATATTATCCCCTATTTCGACATACAATACGCACGCGCTGTTTGAAATAGTGTTCAAATTTGAAATTCGGGTAGCTATAACTACACTTAATCTCTATCTATGAATAGCTATATTCAATGTGAAGATGTTCCCTGAAAGTGATATCAACTTTAACATTGAATATCTCCAAATATAAAGATAGTAAAGTCATGAAATTTCATATTTAGACTAATTTAATGATGCAGAATCTAATTAAGGCATCAAAACATGGTGTTTCCATTAGACATTTTGTTGTTTGTGTAAAATTTGATGATGTCCCTTTATGCATTTTTTTGCTTTTGAATTTGTAGAGGAAGTTATTCTCAATTGAATATCTTTCAATCTGCTGTACTATGAATAGTGCTCAAAATAAAGGGGTGGTTCATCCTTAAAGAGAAAATAGTTTGTATTTTATTTTATTTCTTCTACTCTAAATTTTACAAATATGTAATAATTTTCTAACATCGTTGTGTATATTTGCGCGTCCATATTTTGCACGTAACATATTTTGTTCTTTATATATTTTGTGTTTATTAAATGTCTTACATATGTATAGTGGATAGCATCGGGCCTTACTTATCCCTTAGGGCCGCGGTGGCCCGGTTGGAAGAGTAACGAACTAGCAACCGAAGGGTTGCGAGTTCGAATCCAGCCAAACACCGTCGTGTACAAAGGGGGCTGGTGCACGTTAAATCTGTCGTGGCCTCAAATGTCCTCACGTTGGCGTGGTGTGGAAGTTTGGAGAGTGGGGTGCCAGCTCAGGTGTTGCCTCGTCATCTGACCGTGGTTCAAAATTACGTGGTGTTGTCCTCGGATCTTTCCCTTTGGGATTGATCCCGGACCGTCACCAATAGCCCATTGTGTTGCTCCAGTGTGACGTTAATTGAAATAATAAATAAATAAATAAATAAATAAATTACTTATCCCTTAAACTCTTCCCTATGGCGGACCATGTAGCTGAAAGCCGCACTGGTGTCCGCCTAATCCAATCCAATCGTATTCGAAAATTAAGCCAGCTAAAGTGTGTGATCTCGTCATCTGACCATGGTTCAAAGTTATGTGGTGTTGTCCTCGAATCTCTCCCTTCGGAGACACTCGACTCTTTCCCTTCGGGTTTTATCCGGACCGTCGCCAATAGCCCGTTGCTTTGCTCCAATGCGACGTTAATTCAATGCCTACCTCGAAAATTAAGCCAAGTGGGAAACCACTACCACCACCACTACAGAAAAGCCTCTCGTATTAATTCGTATCTTTCCCTTTGGGTCGGACCGTCACCAATAGTCCGTTGTATTGCTCTAGTGTGAAGTTAATTAAAATACCTACCTCTCGTATTAATCTCCGGGAACGAAGCTTTCCCTTTGGGTTTGATCCCGGACCGTCACCGATAGCCCGTTGTAATTTCTCTAGTTAGACGTTAATTAAAATACCTACCTACCGGAAAGGATAGGGGGTATTTCAATTAACGTCACACTGGAGCAACACAATGGGTTATTGGTGACGGTCCGGGATCAATCCCAAAGGGAAAGATCCGAGGACAACACCACGTAATTTTGAACCACGGTCAGATGACGAGGCAACACCTGAGCTAGGAAAGGAATAGGATAAGGTATCAATATGAAAATAGGATTTAATAAATTGTAGTAATGCATTAAACTTTCTAAAACTGAAAATGCAATAAATAAAAGAATGACATTCAACAAAAAATACTTATCCTACCCTTTAGCAATAGCCCGTTGTTGCTCCAGTGCGATGTTAATTAAAAACACATACCTACCTATCTACCCTTTATCCTCATCTTTAGCGTGGTGTGGAAGTTTGGAGAGTGGTGTGTCAGCTCAGGTGTTGCCTCGTCATCTGACCGTGGTTCAAAATTACGTGGTGTTGTCCTCGGATCTTTCCCTCTTGGATTGATCCCGGACCGTCACCAATAGTCCATTGTGTTGCTCCAGTGTGACGTAAATTGAAAATACCAAATACCAAAAAATACCTCATCTTTAGCACTGATCGATTGCGGCTAAATATCACAATAATCACGGTGATTAGTTTGCACGAATTGTTTATAGCCTGAATATAGTTGGTATTTGGTATTTGGTATTTTCAATTAACGTCACACTGGAGCAACACAATGGGCTATTGGTGACGGTCCGGGATCAATCCCAGAGGGAAAGATCCGAGGACAAAACCACGTAATTTTGAACCACGGTCAGATGACGAGGCAACACCTGAGCTGGCACCCCACTCTCCAAACTTCCACACCACGCCAACGTGAGGACATTTGAGGCCACGACAGATTTAACGTGCACCAGCCCCCTTTGTACACGACGGTGTTTGGCTGGATTCGAACTCGCAACCCTTCGGTTGCTAGTCCGTTACTCTTCCAACCGGGCCACCGCGGCCCCGAATATAGTTGTCTTTAGCCACAGATAATAGGCAAAGAACTGAAGTAAAAGTTCTTCAGTACTCTTATGTCTTTAGAATTACGTTTTGTGAGCTTTGACGAGTATACTTGGTTGAACTGACAACTAGATGTTCCAAAAAGTATGAGTACTTGATGTCAATTTTCATGGATGTCTTCGGGCTGCAACGGAGACAGTAAAGTGTCACGAGCAGAGACATGAACCGTTGTGGCTAAAATTCCCAACTTAAGATTTTTCGTAGCCCACCAGAACTCAACTCATGATCCACCAATTGGCCCTGACTTGCTTCAGGAATTCCTGCTCTAATATTTGGACTCTGAATTATTCAAGACTATCACATACATATCTAAATTCACGCTTAGACTATAAGCATTAACAATCGAAGGGTTGTGAGTTTGAAACATGATATCACGTTAAATGGTCGTGGCTTCAAATGTCCTCACATTGGCGTGGTGTAAAAGTTTGGAAAGTGCAGTGTCACTTAAGTGCTGACCTCGTCTTCCGACTGTGGTTCAAAATGACGAGGTGTCCTAGGAATTTTTCCTTCGGGGTTGATCCTGGACCATCACCAATAGCCGGTTGTGGTGCTGCAATGCGATGTAAGTTCAACTACCTACAGGGTATAAGCTATCCTGGATGCTTTGTAAATGAAATTTAAAAAATAATAAGAATGAGAAATAAGATGCTACATAGAAAATACTAAGATAAGAGGATAGTTTTGGTTGTGTTCAATTAATACTTATTTTATTATATTACTTTAATAATGAGAGACGAAAGAAATGTATAAGTGCCAACAAAACAATGAAAACTCCACCGATTCGTCAAAATGGTTAATTAATTTGATGCTTCAGGTCATTATTTTGCTCTGAATTCAAAGAATTGATAAAAACATAAAATCCCAAATAGAGCTGCACTCCTGCGTCAAGTGCCTACCCACATTTGAAAACAATGCAATTTCAGTAATGAATTGAAACCAGAGGTAGGTATTTAATTAACGTCGCACTGGAGAAACACAACGGGCTGTTGGCGATGGTCCGGGATCAAACCCGAAGGGAAAGATCCGAGGACAACACCACGTAATTTTGGACCCCTGTCAGATAAAGAGGCAACACCTGAACTGGCTCCCCACTCTCCAAACTTACAGGTAGAGATGTGAAGGGGTGCACCATCATAGATGGAGATTGTTGTGTCAACTTCTCTGTTGCAGTGATAGAATTATAGTTTCGGAGCATATCTGGAGTCATTAACAACGTACCATTGGCCCTGAGGCAGTGTTTTCTTCAAAGTAAGGTAGGTAAGTATTTTATTAACGTCACACAGGAACAACGAAACGGGCTATTGGTGACTGTCCGGGATCAAATCCGGATGGATAGATCAGAGGACAATTCCAAGTAATTTTGAATCGCGGTCAGATGACGAATTGAAATCAGAGAGAAATTTGAAAGTTTCAGACTTTAACTCTAAAAATACGAATAGTAAAAGGATTCACTTCTGATTACACTGCAAAATTTAATTCGTCTGGTTTATTTGTTTACACTGAAAATCTCTGTCATTAGTTAGTTGGCCCTATATTTGAATTTTTTATTAGGTTCATCACAAGACGGATTTTCAGTGTAACAATCGACACGAAATAAAGAGATTTTACTTCCTGTTACCCAAATATTTTCACATGATATATATATATATATATATATTTTTTTTTTTCAATTTCAATTAACGTCACACTGGAGCAACACAATGGGCTATTGGTGACGGTCCGGGATCAATCCCAAAGGGAAAGATCCGAGGACAACACCACGTAATTTTGAACCACGGTCAGATGACGAGGCAACACCTGAGCTGGCACCCCACTCTCCAAACTTCCACACCACGCCAAAATATATATATATATATATATATATATATATATATCGGTGTTACCTTAAAATGCAGTTTATCGACGTTTGGTGTCTAATCTAATTGGAGTTTACCAATTAACTACCATGTATCAATTTGGATTTCATTCTTTGGAATTTCTATAGGCGACATGATCATATTCAGAAAACAAACCAAGCGACGTCACGTCCGGGAAACACGTTCCACCACAAAAAATAACTGACACCAATGTTCAGATTGGCAAAAAATGCCTCAATAGATCGGTAAATGTATGAATTAATTCCAAAGCCACGAAACCTACTTTTGTCATCCTCAAAAATATCAAATACAATACTTTGACTTTAGAAATATTTCTTAAAATATAGAGGTAGATACGTAGGTATGTATTTTAATTAACGTCACACTGGATCAACACAACGGGCTATTGGTGACGGTCCGGGATCAATCCCAAAGGGAAAGATCCGACTTAAAATATAAAAATCGTTCACTTATGACACGTAATGTTTTCATTTTTAATACACTGACGAGCCAA
Source organism: Meta bourneti (assembly GCA_933210815.1). Lineage (NCBI taxonomy): Eukaryota > Metazoa > Arthropoda > Arachnida > Araneae > Tetragnathidae > Meta > Meta bourneti. The sequence goes on along the minus strand of OW119924.1, from coordinate 93,293,850 downwards.
AACATTATGACCATCCCCACATTTTTCAATGAACTCGTCTGGATGACGTGGAGGGCACGTGATTAAGTGAGAATGGTATTTAACTGCTGCTGGAGAAGGTAAGTAATCATTCTTGCACTTACTTTTGCGAGTGATGGGAAAGGCTGCTGATCTAAGCGAATTTGACAGAGGGCAGATCGTAATGGCCCGAAGACTGGGAACGAGTATCACCGAAACTGCACGACTGGAGGGTGTTCACGATCCGTTGTTAGTATTCATGCAAAGTGGATAAATGACGATGACACCAGCAGTAGACGCCAAGGTGTTGGTCGTCCACGCGTCATCAAAGAAAAAGGACGTCGGAGACTGTCCCGCTTGGTAAGCAAAATCGGCGCCAGACAGTGGCTCAGCTGACAGCCCAATACAATGCAGGTCCAAGCGCATGTGTTTCGGAACACACAGTTCAGCGGACACTGTTGGATATGGGACTGTGCAGCAGATGTCCCACTCGAGTGCCTCTGTTGACCAAGCGTCATCGTCAACTACGCCTACAGTGGGCCCGGAAACATCGAGACTGGACCATGGATGAGTGGAAGAGAGTTGCCTGGTCAGATGAATCCCGATTTCTCATTCATCACGTCGATGGTCGTGTCAGGGTACGCCGTCTGCCAGGCGAACAGTTGCTCCCCTCTTGTACAGCAGGTCATACACAAGCTGGTGGTGGCGGTATTATGCTTTGGGGACGTTCTCATGGGCGACTCTGGGACTCGTAGTTGTGGTAGAACAGACCATGAACACTGCGAACTATCTGAACATCATTGCGGATCAATTGCACCCTTACATGGCGTCTGTCTTCCCAACTGGAAATGGAATCTTCCAGCAGGACAACGCCCCATGTCACAAGGCACGGATTGTGTTGGAGTGGTTCGAGGAGCATACTGATGAATTCCACTTAATGTCCTGGCCACCTAACTCGCCGGATATTAATCCGATAGAGAACATTTGGGATGTCATGGAGCGGCAGCTCAGAGCTCAAACATCACCATGTCCGAATATCTCGAGTTTGCGTGACCGCTGCTTAGACATTTGGTACAACCTGTCTCCAGTCATGTACCAAGGACTTGTGGCATCTATGCCCAGGCAAGTTGCAGCTGTTTTGCAGGCCAAAGGAAGCGCAACGCGTTATTGAGTAGGTGGTCATAATGTTTTGGCTCTTCAGTGTATATTTGAAAGTACAGTACAGTAGGATAGAACCATTTAAAGCATCTACTTTGACTATTTACTATGAAAGAAGGAATGCGCAATGAGTCAAAGGATCACGTGACTTTTAGTTAACATTTTCACAGAGAAAAAGGTTAACATAATTCTCAGTTTAACTTTATATCGCCTCTATGAATTTCCCACGAAGCGACGATGTGTTGTCCTCGGAATTTTCCATTTGGGATTGATCCCGGATAGTCAATAACCTGTTGTGTTGCTCCAGTAGGACGTAAATACAACTACCAAATAGCTCTACAAATAGTCTACAAACATAAACAGAATCAGGCAGACTGTCCTTTTTCTTTTTGGATCAAAAAACTGCCGTTTTGCGAGGATGTGATCATAAAATTTGATGTGAAACTTTTACAAGATTTGAAAAATAAAGTGATGTTTCTGTTTTGAAAGTTTGGAATATGAGGCTTTTTCGTCAAGCTAAGGTGACGGTAGTGCTTTTGAGAATGTCCTGTACGAATTCCAGACGCGACTTCTTTGGCTTGTTTTTCGAATAAGATTTCAGCACGTCGCTAAAAAAAATTTCAAACAAAATTCCGAATTAATGATAGTTGATTGGTCAACGCCAATTAAATTAAACGCCAGACATCGCCAAAACGGTGATAAACTACATTTTATGGTAACATGCCTATTAAAGGATGTCTATCATGTGAGAGCCATTTGGGTAAAATATTCGCTTTCCATCTGGTTTAGTTACACTGGAAATCCCTCATTAATGGATTCTCCGTAATTTGGGCCATGCTTAGTAGGTTTGTCTATTGCGCTAGCAACCTGCGAGGTTGTAGGAGGCACAGGTTCGATTCCCACTTATTGCAGTTCTATTCTGTATCAGTAAGGTAGGTATTTTAATTAACGTCCCACTGGAGCAACACAATGGGCTATTTGTGTCAGTAAGACTTGGGTGAACCAAATTAAATAGGTGTTTAGACTTCCTGTTAAATTAGGAGAAAATTTACTGGGCAAATCACAACCAAATGTTTTACACATGTTTTCCTGAGTATGTGGTTTCGAATTCTAAAGGAAAAAACAATTCAAATTTTGCTAAACGGTTACCAATACCCCGTGTGTTGCTCCAGTGCGACTTTTATTAACTACCTACCTAGTTCAAATTTTGGCCGCCAGGGATGAAATTTGGTGCAGTCCATGTAATTTGCTCATTGTCGAATTCATCCAACAGGTAGTCAAGAAAAGAGTAAACATGCAATAACTTTATTGCAATCATATGTAGAAATTAAATTAGGAATAGATATTGGCAAAGGAAGATCAGTACAATAACTTTCTTGCAGTTACATATAGAATCCCACTATCAGATACAACTCTAACGTCTATCACCTTGATCTGTAAATTGCATTCGCTGCACAACGCACTCGACAGCAGAATTGCAATTGATTCGCATTGATTTGTATCACATGTTGTGAAGTTCTATCTTTTAAGACAGCAAAGTTTGAAACATTACCTTGATAAACGAGGCTCTTTAAATAGCACCACAGCCAAAAATCACAGGTGATCAGATATGATGACCGGGGGTGGCCATAAAGACGGAAATAATTTGCTAATCATTGCCTATCGAAAAGTTTTACCGTAGTAAAGCTTGTACAGGTAAAGAAATGTGAGGTGGTGTGCACCATTATGCATTTGAGATTATTGTGTCAAGACTTCCCTGTTGAAGTGATAGAATTATAAAGTTTTAGAGCATATCTGGAGCCATTAACAGAACGTACCATTGGCCCTGAGGCAGTGTTTTCTTCAAAGTAAGGTAGGTATTTAATTAACGCGTCACACACACAGGAACACAACGGGCTATTGCTGACGATCCGAGATCAAACCCGAAGGGAAGGATCGAGGACAACACCATGAATTTTTGAATCACAGTCAGATGACGAGGTCACACATGAGCTGGCACTCCACTCTCCAAACTTCCACATCACACCACCGTAAGAACATTTGAGGCCACTACAGATTTAATGTGCACCAGCCCCCTTGTACTCGACAATCTTTGTTTGGATTCAAACTCGCAACCCTCCAGTTGCTAACATGTTACTCTTCCATCCAGGCTAGTGGTCCCTCAAAGGGGGAAGTAGTAGCGCCCACTTTGGGAAAGTAGTTTAGATACACAACGATCACGCATATCTACAATTGGCATTTATCAATATTCTGAATACACGTTTTAATGCCACTAGATTTTAGAAGTATGGACACCTAAAACAAACACAAGAAATAGAATGCAGTATGTCCAACACTTTATTTCTCTATATAGAATTTGATAATCAACATAAAATACTGACAATCTTTCCGGATTAAGTACAGAGGCACATAACACACACACCAACTAGTACTAATTCTGGATTAAAGATTCTCATCCTGGATTACAATCCATATAGTTCAATGTAAACACCAAGTCCTTGTACGTTTAAAATGAAAAATATATTTACACCTTGTATGAGTTATGATTTCAAGTACTCAATAAATATTTTCATTGGCCTCCAAATAAACAGTACCGGCCATGCTGTATCCAAAGGATCCGATGAAAACTTAATGATTACAACACATGGTTTAGACTACAATCAGCACCAGCTGTTTAATTAGAGGGTTTTTAATTTTTCCTTACATGTAGCAATCAAGGGGTAAACACTTTTTTAATCACTAAGGAAAAATATTGCAGATTGACAAAACATAAATATATAAATTGTTTCATTTCACCAACATCAATATTTGAAATACACATGGAAAACAGTGGTCTGAAAATTTGTAGATAGGATAACATAGGATGAGCGCATATAAATAATTAGGATTTTGTTTTCGTTGTACCAGATAATTATCTCCTTTGTTCAGTAGCAGAACCTATCACAACCATACAAGATATATGTTTCTCATCAAACTTTCAGACTAGAATTTTTCTACTTAGTAATATTGGAATGGCAGTTCATGACCTGGAGAGGAAAGTAAACTATTTAGTACATGGAAAATTGAGGTATAAGTAAAGTAAGGCATTACTATAAATAATTATAAATAATTCCTCAGATAATTCTTATTTGCGGAGAAAAATAATGCAGATATACAATATAGATGTGGGGATATGCATCAGTCTTCATTGAGTAGGGTAAAAATCTAACGCAAGTAGGCATCAATCATACTTCTATCAACTAAAGAAGCCTTCTACTAAACAGGATATGCATTCTTTGGCATTACTGCATATTTCGAGTTTAACAAGAAATAAAAAATTACACATTGAATGATAACATTTGACAAAAAATTACCATGTACCAACATTTCATGGAATGAAATCACCTCTTGCTACATGTGAATTTTTTATGGTCTAAATTTGTTACTTTACCATCAATAAAAATTGCAATTCAAATTGAAAAGTCAATTATAATTATACTTTACAAGGAATAAAATGCCATTAAATTGAAAAGTCATGTGAAGCATGATGATAAAATAACAGAAATTAGCCCATGGCAATTTTGACAAGATTAAATTAATATACAGTGAAACTTCCTGTGCTACTCTTAACCCTTTCATACCAAGTAATACACATGCACCACCCATATTCAAATCTTATGGTTGGTTTGTTGGGGTTTTATGGCATAAGGGTCATATTTGGCCATGCTGTGCCAGACACAAGACATACAACATCAATCAAATCTTATGAAAGGTTTTCTTCAAATAATAAAGTGCGTACAAGATTAATCCATAAAAAGCAATTAAGCAACTCACTTTTTATAAAAACTAAAAGGTACTGAAATTTTAAACAGATAAGTTCAGACAACTTTTTTTAAATAAATGCATTGATTTCCAAAGCCTTAGTAGATATTGAAATTGTCTGAAATATTCAAAACAGTATCTCAAGAGAAATCTTTTTCATGATTCTTCGACATGGCAAGCAGTTGACTAGATGGAAATGAGCCTGTCAGAAGCTGAAACATATCACCCCTTACATTTAATCGAAAAGACAGAGCGATATTAGTTTATTTTCACATATTAAGATTTATTTTCTTAATTACTTTTCAAAAAAACGTGCTTCCCAAAACGTTTTACCAAAAATTACATTTTTCAAATACAATTCTTGAGTTTCCTAAACACTTACCAAATTTCATACTCATAATGCTACCATAGGACTTGTACACTCAATCCAATGTGATGTTTTTTCAGATGACGAAAATTTGAACTAAATTTTTAGAAATCAAAATGCCATGGTGTTTTTAATTGCATGTAGCCCAAAAGATTTTTGATTTATCCAAACACAACTCTAATATAGTATTTACACCAATAGTACTTTCCCCAAATTTAGTTGTATGTAGCCCAACAGAATTTTGACATCCAATTCTAAGTATAGCCACCTGTATATGAAGTTGCATAAAAAAGATTCACATTTTTAACAAGGGACACAACTGGAATTAAAAATTTATGCCGATATACTTACATCTTTGAATGACAATGATTTAAGCTTTCTTCTCATTATGACGACTATCCCTTGGATAAAACTCTTCTAACGTACTCTGCGGGATACGCTTCAGTAGCTCTTTGGGAAAGATTCGCAATAACTGCCAGCCAATGTCCAAGGAATCAAAAACTGTTCTGTTTTCATAGTTACCTGCAAATGAGAGAAACCAACATTAAAGAAAAACTGCATAGCTTCAGTTTTGTAATTTGAAACATTGAATTCTATTAGCCATTATTATAGATATCTTGGCAGATTGTACCGTAATCTAAATCTACACAACTGCATTGGGGTCAAATTATCATGTAATCAAGTTAGTGTAAAAACTCATTTTCGTGCAATAACATTGCCAGAACCCTTTGTTATTGGAAAACTATCATTTCTGGATTGCCTTTTTACTATATCACTGAAACCTGCTGTTGTAGAATTATTCATTAACAAGAATCAAATTAGTAGATAATAAGAAATACTAATTAAGGCACCTTTCTACATATTAGTAAACTAAATTACTCTTATCCAAAGACTCAACATAAAAGCAGCTATTGTAAAAAAACTGACAAAAAGGTTTTAACCAATGTCGAATCATGAGATGCCTTGCAGTTGAACACAGGGGTGGTCAGTCAACAGCACTAAATTCACACCATGCCATTCCTTGTCAAAAATCCATTTGAAAAAGTGTTGTCCATTTTTCAATAGTAGATAGTGTTCCTGAGATCTTCACCTACATCTGCTTGTCTAATTAGATTTGTCCATTTGGATTTGCAAATACATCAAGTGCTTTATTTTCGTGTCTCGATATACTCTCCAGTACCAGGGACACCAAGAGGATAGGTGTTTTTAGTGCTGAAATTTCGAATGAGCGGAAGTAATGTCATATAACTTTAGATACAAATATCTTGGAAATATCACACCAAATTGAAAAACACTTTTTCAGATTTGATTTTGAACATGGAATGGCATGGTGTAATTATTGGGCAGTTGATTTAAACCACCCTGTTTATCCCATAATACATTAGCGATCAAGGTTTTAACCTATGCCCAGCCATAAGGCAACTTCCAGTTCAGTAGGGGGGGGGGGGGTATTTCAATTAACGTCACACTGGAGCAACACAACGGGCTATTGGTGACTGTCCGGGATCAATCCCAAAGGGAAACATCCGAGGACAAACCACGTAATTTTGAACCACGGTCAGATGACGAGGCAACACCTGAGCTGGCACCCCACTCTCCAAACTTCCACACCACGCCAATCCAGTTCAGTAGGAATGAGAAATCTAAGTGGGAAAGTCCCTAGAGTTAATTCAACTGATTGAATGATCACCTAATAAGGTGTTGATCACTCATTTCTTCATAAAAGTGAGTGGATAGAAGATGTCCCTATTCCAATCCAATGCAAATTTATTGAAAATAGGAAGAATAAATATAACAGAAACAAGTTATTTTCTCATTTCAAAAACAGAAATGGACAGTTTCTTTCAAATTCAGTAGGTAAGGGTATAACTGTATGCAGACATGTCAGGCAAAAACTGTTAGTTTGGCTGAGAAGTTTAAACTCAGTTGCCGTATTCACCACAATGCACTGTTTATTTATTCAGATGCTTACAAAATTTTCTTAATGGGAAATCTTTCAGAAGACTGCTAAAGGTACAGTTCTTTATCCAGAAAGATAAAAAGTTTTAGAAGGGGAAGTCATGCTGAAAGATGTCAGAAGAAAGTGGAACAAAACAGTTAATATATTTTCCAATAATTTGCGTCAATGAAAAAAATTACTTTTCGGCCAACTCAATTTTTACTAATTTCAGTTCACATTTTGGAAAATTGTTTTAAAATTTTTTATCAAAATCTTATACTTTACCTCGAATTTTTAAGCAAAAACCAGAATAAATTATTTCATTTTAAACTCAATACACACCCTGAGCAATGAAGCTTCTCTCAAATTTAGTCAAGAAATCCAGATACAAAAGATCTTCTGAAGTTAAAGCTTCTTCACCTACAACAGCCTTTATAGCTTGTACATCTTTTCCAATAGCATAGCAAGCATACTGTAAGAAAAAAATACAAAAATGGTAATCTGTGTGAGTCACTATGCCCCTAAATAATATAATATAAAAAGCACCAACAATGTGTTGTTCCATTATACACTCTCCAATTTCATTTAATATCTTCATGAAATAAAATTATAAATAAAAATGCCACTGCTCATAAAATAATGCATATTTTTTCAAGTTAATTTTGCATTATTTTCAAAGTGAATGAATAGGTCATGAAAGATATTCAATAGGCTTTTTATATGTAAATAGGTGACATATTCCAGAATAATAAGTAGCTAAAATTTAATCAAGCTAAAGCAGTCAATCAGAAAGAGTAAAAAAATTCATTAGACAGCTCGGCATTGAATGTAATTTTGAATATTTTTTGTATTCTTTTGTGTTGCAGCTGCATTTTTACAGGTCTATTAACCTTTAAAACATAAAGAGGATTTCCTTTTTTCAGAAAAGGATTCTCATTAACCATTTCAAAAAGCACTCATAAAACTTCCAAAGAACTAAATTATGTGATGTTGGGAATAAAGAGCAAGACATTTTATAAAAATTCAGTTAGTCTCTCCTTGACACCAAATTTTTTAGTTTTTAGAAGCTTGTAGGTTTTTGGCCACAAAGTACAATTTTATTTGAAATTTTTTTATTTAGGGTTCCCACTTCTCAAGAAAAAGGAAAATTAAGGCCGTTTCAAGGCTACTTTTGATTTAATATAGATCGCAATACAACCCTCTTGAGTGTCATGAGATTTTCAAGTAGTGTACAATTGTTTTTACCTCACAACACACTTAATGACTAAATAACTACATCTATTAGTTGAAAGAATTCATGGATTCTTTCAACCTTTAGAAATATTCCATTGTTCCTTTCCTTAGAATAGGATACTTAGGATTCTCCAGCTCATTTTCATTGAACAGAATCCTTTGGTGTTCATTCCTTAGAAAAGAATCCTTTGGAAAGATTTTATTTGTCAAGGTCAAAATTGGTTAGACGTCATGCAGGTAAGACTGTAGGTTGTAAGGTGGATTATGCATGTGAACCCTCAGAGCATTAACTCATGAATGCACAGGTGGAGAAACTTTCACAAGAGTGAGGGTTGGGTCTTATAAACACTGTTTTAAAAAGATCCATTTCTAGCTAACCTACATATATTAAGCCCTCGACGAAACTAAAAACCAATCATTTCAATCTTGTTGTAAAATGCAGTCTCTGAAGTAAAATTTTTATGATACACATATTATACGATTTATGCAATTCAAATAATTAAAATTCCTTAGAGTTGAAATTAGAACACAAATTAGGTAGATTATCAAAAATTGGTTTCTAAAAAAGTTAACTTTTCACTAATTACCAAAATGCTCGAAAAATGATGCAAAAATTATATTGCATGTTCAAATCTAAATTTAACCCTCGGATTAATGAAATCGCTGAGATTTTCCAGTCCCTTTGTCTCAGGAGGTTCGAATCATTGAATACCTCTAAATCTAGAACAGCCTAAACCTCCATCAGGGTTTATTTCCATTCCTTTCACACAGCCAAGAGAAGTGTGTAGAAAACCTTGCGATGATGTGGACTTGACAAGGGGATCCCTCAAATCATTTCTCCTCAAGCATTTAGATTTTGTGACAAATGCCTAGGATTCCTTTCAAATAGATAGAAAGATTACTCACTTCAGTCTTGTGCATCAAAAAGAATGACCAGAAGGCATCAATCAACAATCTCTCACATATAAACAGCCCCGAAGACAATTCAAGGGTTCTTTGAGAATTGCAAAGTCACCCTTTCAAAACTTCCTAAAGTACCAGTACCCTTCCACGCATACCAATGACAGTACAACAGAGAGCATGTGAAAGGGTAATAATGGCACACATTCTTACGCCTACAGGGAGGGTGCTTGCTGAAGTTTCGATGCAAAGTATTCAACTCAGTGCCCAAGTGATAAAATGATGTTCCAAGGCTCAGTATGCAGTGTTAAACTAATATTCATTTCTGAATTTCTTTCCGAAGGAATAGGTCTCACAGAATACTAAGATCTGACAAGAAATTTTGAGAAAGGCAGTAATAAATGCAGATTTCTTTTTCCAGTAATGCCTATCTTTAGAGAAATTTAATGCTTTCAACTAATGATTTTTGTAATGAGGTTTATAGTGACAAGGATTACTTTTAAAATATGCTTCTGTAGACTTATTGAACAGTCCAATTCTGGCTGACTATTAAATAACATGCTTCTGAATCTAATGCCCACAGAAAAATTAGTATTTTCGAAAACAATGTAGCTTATAGAGAAGAAATTATGGAAGTTGATAAACATAACTTTCATTATGTATGCAAATTTATTACATAACCTTTGAATTGAAGAGTTTTCAATCAAAGACAGACAAATATGATTCTAATGTGCAGAGGATACAACTACTGTCTGCATACCACGAGAACTGCTCCCAACACTGTTTGGGTGGGGTCAGTTGCGACAAACTAGGCTTGTTCATTTTGAGTAGATGACTCTCGGGTAATTTTACTTCGATTTTTACAAATATTGGTGGCAGAAAGAGGTAGTTCACTAATATAGATCTTCTTGGTGACAAGTAAAAATCTTTTTTTTTAAAACTTCCAAATAGTCATTAAGTATGCCAATGTGACAAACTAGAATACTTTCCTTCAAGCATCCCTATGGAAAACAGAATAAGGTCAGTTTCTACAACAGACAGGGGCAAACTTTGATGCAGTGCTCATGGTAGACAGACAATACTTAAGCTTTTTTTCCAGTCTGCTTTTGATGAAAATCAGTTTCACCAGCTTCTGATGAAAGAATTTGACTAAATTTGTACTAATGTTGACAAACTCATTGATAAACTCGTAAAATACTTTTCAATGACACATAATAATGCTTTCTTCATCAGATGGTGTCAATATCTGCAATTTCTTTAAAAGTGGATTCATCTGGTTTTGAATATGTCTTCGATAAGTGTGCATTCCTAGAATATATCTCTGGTAATCTATCTGGTTCATACCCCCATTCAACTTAATACTTTAAAATTTAAACTATAAGATATCAAAGAACTTTAACAAAAAAGTTTGATCTGCATACCAACTGATTTGAAACATCGGAATGATCTTTCCTAGTCATGCCTTCTCCGATGGCAGATTTCATCAATCGAGACAAAGATGGCAGCACATTGATAGGTGGATAGATCTATAATAAATATATAAAAACATTACAAAACAGAATGCATTTTATTATAAAAATTAGCACAAAACGAAGAGTGATACCTGTCTGTTGTGCAGCTGCCTGTCAATATAGACTTGGCCTTCAGTAATGTAACCAGTCAAATCAGGAATAGGATGAGTAATATCTATAACAAAAAATATTTGTATTAAAACCTAAATTTCAAAAATAGCATTTCATAAAATGAATTATCAATACACACTTGAATATGAAACACAAATGAAAACCCTGAAAATATTTATCAATTTTACAAAAGTAAATAAAAATATACATTAAGAATAGCAATTGGAATTTACAAAATTATTTGTTATCAAGTAATTCTTTCCTTTAAGTATTCATTGAGCATTTCAATAACCATGCCTTTTTTCATTAATTAAATTGCAAGATTTGCAAACAATATTTCCACACAACTGAATAATTATTTTTTTACAAAATTAAGAAAATGTAATAGAATATTTTTAATCGTAACTCTTATGGACAAATCAAAATTCATTATTTTAATGAATTTAAGTGGATCTTTTACAAAACAACTCTTTAGCCTTCACATTTATAAAACATCTAACATGCCAACAGTCATACACAAATATATAAAACTGTTAGTGAAGAGAAAAATGTGAATTTTAAAAGCAAATTCCTGAACTTGAGACATGATATTGTGATCAATATGTATTGTGAATTGAAATTTAAAGACGTCTTAGCCTATATAACAGTACATCAATGTTTCATGGTGGCTTCAATGACATCGCTTTGAAGTTTCCAGTAGAATGACTAAATGTATTTTCATATCCGTATGTGTTTATAAAACTAATATTCAAGACAAAAGATAAATAAATATAAAAATAAATTCTGATTTTGGGTACATTGGCTCTTGTAAGGAAATGCACTAACTGCAAAAACACTCATTTGAAAAAAGGATACATCAAGATTGTGATTGAAAATTTTGCATGTAAAATTGTAGCAGTTTTTTCTATTCAAGCATTGAAGGCATTTCTTAACCTAAGCTCTTCTGTGTTATTTAATTTTTTCATTCAATCTCGCTGATGGAAGTTTTTCCTGTTCGATATTAGAATTTTCGTAAAATCCTAGTTAACAATACGGACTTGGTGAAAGTTCAATTTCTTGTTGGCAGGCTACTACAGAATGATAACAGCTGATGAAAAAGCTCCAGCGTAATGAGAATAAAATAGATTGAAAATTTCCGACTGCTTATATGATTCTTTTTAAAGGAAACGTTTGGCTTTTGGGCACTGTTTTCCATCATGTGAGATTTTTCATAATTTCACTAATTGCCATAAGCCTTAAATAAAAGATACAAATCTGCTGGCATCTGGTCAAGTAACAAGGGCTGCATACATAAATATACTCAAGTATGAAAAATTGAAGATTTCTTTTATCTCATGAAAAGTAATAAATGATAGGTTTGTAATTAAAAACATTTTCATCACGAACCCTCGAACACCTAAAAAATCATAACTTGATGGGCTATGAAACATTCAAAAGAAGAAAAAGTTACCATCGTTAGGCATAGTCAAGATTGGAATCTGTGTAATAGAGCCATTCCTTCCTTCCACACGACCGGCTCTTTCATAAATAGTAGCCAAATCAGTGTACATGTAACCTGGGAAACCACGTCGTCCAGGTACTTCTTCACGAGCAGCAGATACCTGAAGGGGATAGTAAAGACTTTGTTTAATTCTATAATATTTACATTCACTCAGACTCTCTTAGTGAGAAAAAATTGCATACCTCACGCAAGGCTTCTGCGTATGAAGACATGTCAGTTAAGATGACTAACACGTGTTTCTCACACTGGTAGGCTAAGTACTCTGCAGTTGTCAAAGCCAAACGAGGAGTAATGATACGTTCAATGCTGCAAAAAGTTTTCTTTAGTTTAATTATCTTATTAAATGTATTACTTAGTTTAATACATTTGACATGATTCATTTAGTTGTTGGGTTTTAGTTAATACTAGAACCAAACCTGTCAAAATAATGAATTTCATGTTTTAAATTACAGAAACTATAAAGGTGCTTTTGTTGGAATTTACATTGACTTGTGTAGAGATAAGTTCTTCACACATGATACCCAAATACACCAAAATATATATCATGATAGGCTTAACCATTTCAATGTTTATCACAACATGATACACAGTATTTCAATAACAGTTCACAAAAATCGCTTTTTGCTGTCAGTTCGCTGCCTAAAGCTCTTGCGATAAACACCTCTTACGTTAGTAAAAGAAACGTGGTTTCCATGCAGTTCCAAAAATTGAAGACTAGTGACTAAAGATTGCACAAAGAAACTCGCATGCTGCAAACCAAACTTCTCACAAAGGCAGAGTTTGTCAAATCAATCATTACAACAAAAATAGGGCTAATAGTATTTGTAGTCAATGTAAAAATATGTTTGTGGAAAAGGTACACAAGAAATGCTATTCATTTGTAAGAAATGTACTGAATAGTTTCTTTTTAAAGAATGAAAACATAAGTGTGAAATATTTAAAATATTTGTAATTGAAAGATATTTTTGTTAATTTAATTTTTTTTAATTTTAAATAGCAAATACGTTTTTTAAATACGTGTAAAAGTTGCAGATGCCATAGAATTTGATTAGTTGGTTGGGTTACATGGCCAAGACATAGAATTAGTTTCTTTCTGTCATGGTTGTTCTAATGTAATAACTGTTCTGTGATTATAAAATTAATTAAATTAAATTTCTTTATTTTGTACTTTGAAGATAATTCAAAGAAATCTGTCAATGTCAAAATTCCACAAACATAGTTAGCCTATTTCATACTTTTAAAAAATTTACATTAAAAATATCTGTGGATAATTATAACCTAATGTTCACAGTAAATGAATTTTTATAGTTCACACTTTTTCAGAGCTTAACTATTACGACACTAAATACAATTAGGAAATTCATGTTATTACATGCTATTTTTAAAACTAGTCATAAAAAGTACATTATATAATATAGAATTTTTAGTTTACTTTGATTAATGCAAGTTTGAAGGAAAATCTTGAAATGTTCGTGCTCTTGTGGAATATCTGAAGTATTATCATGCAGAATTAGTTTTGAAATTGAGAAAGGAAATATTTTACCACTATAAAATGCTGCAAAGTATTTAAAAAAAAGGCTAACAAAACATTTTAAGATGTGAGAAAAATTAAAAGCACAATTAAATCAAACCAAAGTCAAAAAGGGACTACTAACAGGAACCATGCAAAATAAGCAGCTGAAACTTTCACAAGAACTACTGAATGAATAAATTTACACAAATTTATAAAAATCTAAAAATCAATTCAAAACTTATGTTCAAATTATGAAATTCCCAAATATTGATACAGTATGCATGAGTATTAAATAATATTGTTATCTTTACAAATATTAGGTTCAATAAAAAAAGCTTACGTTGGATCATTAGCAAGATTTAAAAAGAGGCACACATTTTCCATAGAACCATTTTCTTCAAAATCTTGTTTGAAGAATCTTGCAGTCTCCATATTTACCTGATATAAAAAGTTGAGTGTTAAATATTAATATAAAGAATGTGTACAAAAATTAAAATGATAACCCACAAATGAAAATTTATGAAATGATGAAACATATATCTCAGTATAAACAAGTCACATTCATTTTGAATGTCCAATAATCAAGGTTTAGTCATACTACATCTATAGTACTATAATCTGTCCAACATAAAATTAGTAATTTAAGAGAAATAAAGATTACAAACATAAAACTTTACTGAAATTTCACATGATTTCATTAAATTAATTTTAGATTCCAACTCAGAAAGGTTACCACTCTTCTAAGAAAAGAAAAATTAAGACCTTTTCATGGCTATTTTTCATTTTAAGGCTACATTTCAGATTCAATTAGATTAATACATGAGAGCATGGGTGAAAAAACTTTCCCAATTGCTGGGTTTAGGTTTCACAGATCCAGTATTAAAAGCATAAATTTTTCGCTAACATGAATAGTATATTTTTATTTCCAATGACGGATTATAATTACATAACCAACTGAAGCCAAATAAATAAATGTCAATAGAAGAAAGTCTGGACATATTCGGTACCTTGCTTCCGAGTACCTATACCCCAGAAGAAAGTAAGGCATTGAAACAGGTGTGAGGGTCTATATTCTCCTGAAGATCACATAATTAGCAAAAATGATTGTTTAGTATAGATATGCAATGTGTTTAGCAAGACAGTAACCAGTAACAAGGCAGAATTCAACTACGCCTCCTTCTTGTCAATTAGAAAGTTCTGAGATGTACCACCATGATTTCATGGAATTCTTCTCCAAAAATACTTTTGAGAAGATAAATTGTCTCAATTGTTGATTTGATGGTATGATAGGGGAACTTATAAATACTATGCTCTTGATTTTTGATGAAATTTGACCTTGGACAAGTATCATTGACCTTGATTTTTTAGTGCAACTGAAATAAAATATGCAGTATTCAAGAGAAGACTTTTTTGAAAAATTTTAAGGACATAAGGCATCTTAAGGACTTTTTACGCCTAAAATGAAAGAATCTGCCCTTTAAAGTTTCTTAAGGTCCATGGAAACCCTGGCCATGAAATTGATAAATTGTTCTTTCTTTTAAGTTACATCCTAAAAATTACTGGGAAACTAAAACTTCATTAAATTTTTACTAATAGAATAGGATTGTATAGAATTTATACAAACTTAAAATAAAGTAAGAAAGAGAAATCATTTACTTACACCCATAGCGGCAAACACTATAGCAAAGTTGTCATGTTCTTGGTCCATAACGTCTCTGTTCTTGACTAAACCACTCTGACGACAGATCTGAGCAGCAATCTAATAGGGTTGGAAAAAACATTGGTAAGACAGAGACATAATGTTTTTAAATAACTGAAGCAAATTAAGTAGGTTTTAAAATAAGGTTCAATGATTTTTGCGACACAATGACCATATTTTGTCAAGCTGCGCCAAGCCCCCCAGGGGCATTCCTTCTTTAGGTTTGTACGGGCTTCACAACCCCAGGGTACCTGAGTGATCTTCCCTTTTTTTCACTCTTCTTCTCCCCTCCCCTTCTGCTTTTCCTTCCTCCCTCGTTGTGGTTACCTCTTCAGAGGTGAGGGCTCCCCTTGAGAAGCTTTTCGCCGCCCTGTGCTTCCAGCTCCTCTCGAGGATTATATCACCCACGTGTTTGCCGTGCGTGGAGACCTGTGTCTTCGGAAAAGGTGATCCTGGTGGTTGAGGGACAACATAACGCCCCAATACATTACTTTGGCTCCTGCTTCGAATAAACAGGAAGTGTGCTTTGGTTCGAGTACATTAATCGGCTGGTGGGTATATCCTGCTTGGACTAAGAACCCGCTCATTAACTAGCTCCTTAGGGCAGTCATAGAGATGACCTGGGTTCGTATAGTCCCCGGCTAGTACTGGTGCAGGAACCTGTACCCCCTCGTTGGGCTCCATGGTGGGTGGTGCCGCCGGGGACTGAACATCTAATTTTTCATCATGGAAAACCAAATCTCAACTTCTCCTTCAGTGGAGCAACTAAATAATGAAACTAATATATCTCAAAAAATTTTCATCATAAAAAGTAACGAAGGCAATCTTAAAAATATATCGGCTATTTTACTACACAAAACAATATTAGGAATGGTAGGAGAGACCAAAAATATTAAAAAAACACTAGCAGGACATGTACTCGTTGAAGTTGCAAATAAAACCCAGGCTATTAACATCCAAAAAGTAAAATTCGTTGGTCCAACAGAAGTAACAGTTACACCCCATAAAACTTTAAATTCATCCAGAGGCGTAATTTCCGAGTCTGATTTACTTCACGACTCGGAACAAGACATCCTAGAATCCCTTTCCGAACAATCCGTAACTAATATCCAAAGAATCAGTATCTCAAGAAATGGCCAAAAATTTCCCACTAAACATATAACAATAACTTTTAATACACCCAATCTACCAAAATACGTTAAAATAGCTTATATGAATTGCCCAGTAAGACCCTTTATTCCTAATCCCGTCCGTTGTTTCAAATGTCAGAGATTCGGCCACTCTTTCATTGCTTGCCGTGGCAAAGAAACCTGTGCCAAATGTTCCAGTGCAGATCACAAGACCGATACCTGTACGTCATCATCCCTTTGCTGTGTGAACTGCAAGGGCGACCATCCAACTTACGCTAAATCTTGCCCTAAATTTCAAACCGAAAAAGAAATCCAAACAATAAAAGTACAGCAAAATATTTCATTTCCGGAGGCCCGAAAAATTGTTAATGACCGCACCCCGAAACCTGGAATATCTTATTCTTCAATAGTAAAAAAGACCTTCAAAACGAATGGAACTCAGACCGATGTGGCCGTGTTTAAACAATCTGACCAACATAGAACTTCAACGAACCAATCTACAATGCCTTCCTCTTCTAAACCATCAGCCACAACCTCATCAAATACAAAAAATATTAACCAACCATATCGATCGATAAATACTTTAAAAAGAAACATTACTGAACAAAGTAATATTAAAATTGCAAAAAGTTCTTCTCAAACCTCCCTTCTGCCTGGACCTATATCTAGCACCATCGGGCCAAGCCAACCAATGAGACAGTTAGAGCCTGAGGTTCCCAGAAACTCGACTACTGGTCCTCCTACCAGTGACCTCATCAGTCTCTACAACACGGAAAGTGAGATTTCATCTTTAGACGATGATGACTTGGAATTTCCGCCACCCAAGTCCAGGAAGGGCAAATCTCGTCCTAGGACGAAGAAACTCAAGTAATTCTTTCTTACCCTTTATATTTTATTTTTATGGCTTCTTTTGTTTCCTGGAATTGCCGGGGTTTTCACAACAGAATTGATGATATTAAAGACATCATAAACAAACATAAACCAGCTGCAATCGCCCTCCAAGAGACCTATCTAAGACACAATGATAACACCAACCTTCATCATCTTACTATATTCAGAAAGGACTATGATAATGGCCAAAGAGCATGTGGAGGTGTTGCACTGCTTACCTCCCATGACTTTCCAGTCACCCAAATTAACCTTCAAACAAATCTCCAAGCTGTTGCCGTAAGACTTCACTTCAATACTTTAATAACAATATGCAGTTTATACCTTTCTCCTAACACCCGTATCTCCACTTTGGACTTAAATAAACTGATAAATCAACTCCCACAACCATTCATCATACTTGGCGACTTAAATGGCCATCATATTCTCTGGGGCAGTTCAGATAGTAATCACAGAGGCAAGCAAATAGAAAAAATAGTAACAGACAATGATTTATGTATAATGAATAACGGCCAACCTACTTACTTTCACTCACCTTCACTTACTTACCATTCAATAGATCTGGCAATTTGCACTCCCTCAATTTTACCATTTTGGACTTTTTCTGTGGATCCTTACCTTTACAATAGTGACCATTATCCTATAAAACTAAAATATGCAAGCCAATACCAACCCCACTCTGTCAGCAATAACAACTATATTTTTGAAACTGCCAACTGGTCACTTTTCACTAGCCTTGCCGATATTTCTAACACGGTAGAAACCGGTGACATTGATGAAATAACTTTACAAATAACAGACACAATAATAGCAAGTGCGAACGCTTCCATTAAAAAAGTAATTAATACGCCTAAAAAACAAAAAAAACCTTGGTGGAATGACGAGTGCAGCGATGCATATAGGAAACAAAGGAAAGCCTGGAATATCTTCAATAGATATCCAACACGCGACAACTTTATAATTTATAAAAAAACCAAAGCGGCATTTCGAAAAATACAAAGAGGTAGTAAGAGGGATTCTTGGATGAACTATGTAAACAGTATAAATAGCAAAATAACAAGTAAACAATTATGGAACAGGATTAAAAAAATTTCCGGTGTTTACCCCAATAGACAAATTCCGATCCTAGACCACAATAACCAAGTACTATCAGCACCCAAAGATATAGCAAACGCAATAGCCTCGTGTCTTTCCGAAATCTCCAGCTCCAACAACTACTCTGAAAGTTTTAAAAAAATTAAAATTACCTCTGAAAAGAGTAAAATTAATTTTACTTCAAACCGTATTCTATCATATAATTGTGATTTTACTTCTTACGAACTTTTAAAGGCTTTATCTTCAGTTCACAAATCAACTCCTGGTCCAGATAATATAAGTTATGTCATGCTCAAACATCTATCTAATAATTCTCTAAATAACCTCCTGAAGTTTTACAACAGGGGGATTTGGAACGAACACACTTTTCCACAGTCATGGAGGCATGCTAACATAATACCCATTCTAAAACCAAATAAAGACCCTAATAACCCTTCTAACTACCGTCCAATAGCCCTGTTTATGCAAAATTCTAGAGAAGATGGTCAACGCGAGGTTGATGTACATTCTAGAAAAACATAAAGGTCTCTCTCCGCTTCAAAGTGGATTTAGGAAAAATAAATCAACTATCGACAATCTAGTCGCTCTTGAGACGGAAATACGAAATGCATTTGTCCAAAATAAGCATCTCGTCTGAATTTTTTTCGATATCGAAAAAGCTTACGATCGAACGTGGAGGCATGGAATTTTAAAGGATATTTATAATAATGACATAAGAGGGAATCTGCCGATTTTTATTCAAAATTTTTTACAAAAAAGATATTTTAAAGTAAAGGTCGGATCGGTTTACTCAGATGTTTTTATTCAAGAGGAGGGAGTACCGCAAGGCAGTGTTTTAAGTGTAACTTTATTTATTTTAAAAATTGACAATATTGTTTCGCAATTGCCTCCATCAGTTAAAGGTCTTATTTACGTTGACGACCTGCAAATTTCATGCGCAGGAAAAGATATGCGATTAATAAAAAGACAACTTCAACAGGCCGTTAATAAAATTACGAATTGGACAAACGAAAATGGACTCAATTTTTCATCTTCTAAAACCACATGCATTCATTTCTGCAGAAAGCGAAACCTTCACTTAGACCCAGAAATATTCTGCAACGAAATTTTAATTAATGTCGTGGACAGTTTTAAATTTTTAGGTGTTTTATTTGACAAGAAGTTAACTTTTAAACCGCATATTTTAAATCTACGCAAACATTGTGAAAAGGCTCTTAACATTTTACGAGTTTTATCTAAACTATCATGGGGATCTGATTGCACTTGCCTTTTAAAAATTTACAGAGCCCTAATACAATCGAAATTAGATTACGGATGCGTTGTATATGGTTCGGCCAGAAAATCTGTACTTCAAACTCTAAATACTATTCACCACACAGCTTTACGTTTATGTTCCGGTGCTTTTAGAACGTCACCCGTTAGTAGCCTATATGTAAACACATTTGAACCATCACTGGACCTAAGGCGACAACTGTTGTCCTTGGAATATTATTTTAGGATCACCTCAACCGCTCATCACCCATTGCATACCATTCACCACAGTTCATATTTAAAACGGTTTTACCAAGCAAAAACATCTTCCATCCCTACATTTCACCTAAGAATGCAGGATTTGATGACCGGAACCGAAATTTCTACACTCAACGTCACCCAGAAAAAACTGTATGCTTTCTCACCCTGGTTTAATCATGATTTCGAATTCCAAAATCCGTTTCAAAATTTCTTTAAAGCAGATACCTCTGACATTATTTACAAACAACTCTTTGAAAGACATAAAGAAAAGCACTCTGATTTTATACAAATTTACATGGACGGATCTAAAAGGGCAAACTATGTTGGAGCTGCGTTCACCATTAATGATTCCCTCCACAGTTTTAAACTTCATTCTTCATGTTCTGTTTTTACCACTGAAATAATGGCCATATATAAAGCATTACAAAATATATCCGATCATTGTCATAAAAAATGCATCATTTTCACCGATTCATTAAGTGTTTTACAGTCATTGAAACATCCTGATCATGCCAGTCATCCCATTGTTTTAGAATCATTGGAAAAAATTTATCATCTCCGTTCAAAAAATTTTAACCTCATATTTTGTTGGATCCCATCCCATGTTGGGATATTGGGAAATGATATAGTTGACAAAACCGCAAAATCTGCCATAAACAATATTAATCATACCATTCCTTATTGTGACATAAAATCTAGCATTTATAAATTTTTGGAAGGAAAATGGCAAAACGAATGGAATGAACAAAGTGAGAACAAGCTTCACTCCATTAAACCCAATATATCTCCATGGAAATCGCTATTTTCAAGAAGACAAAACGTAATACTAACACGCCTCCGCATCGGTCATACTCGAATAACCCATAGACACCTCCTCCTCGGAGACGATCACCCAATCTGCAATTACTGCATTTGCCCACTAACTGTAAAACACATTTTAATAGAATGCTCTCATTTTAATCGTCAACGTTTTAAACATTTTAATACATATACCTTGGTTTTAGAAGATATGGTTGGAGAGAATCCTCACCCAAACATTTTTAACTTTATACATGACATTGGATTCATCCATCACATTTGATTTTTATATACTATTCATTTTTTATCACATGACTCATTTGATTTTATCAGATTATTATGTTTCGGATCTTTTACAGACATGTTTACGCGCAATGAAATTGTTTTAAAATCGTAAAAAATAAGAGTTTGTTTTTTCGTCTTAAGTTTGGCATAATATGTCCCAGGAGGACTCAATGCCAAAAAACCATATCCAATCCAATCCAATCCGCGCCAAACATCAAGTAAATAGACACACACGCAAGGAAAGTTTTACTGACACAACAGAGAGAAATGTATCCAGGGAGGAATTGAACCTGACAGGAATTCAACAGCAACAACTTGTAGGTTGCTTATGAAGTTGGGAAACCCACTGAGTTGTTGCAACCTTTTTTAAACAAAAATATAGTGGTTGGTTTTATGGTACAAGATCCATATTTGGCCAAGCTGCATCAAACAGATGTCAAGTTATGAACACACAAGGAAAGTTTTACTGACACAGAACAGAACAGAAATAACACAGGGTAAGCTACAATAATCAAACCTGCACCATCTATAACTGGCAAGTTGCTAGTGCAGTGGGCAAATCCATTGAGCCACCGCAACCACGGAAATATAAAGCATATTGAACTTGGGAAACAATTCAAATTACATAAAATTATGGAACTTAATAGGAAAAAACTTAAGGATAATACTAGAAACTAATTAAAGATCAAAAAGCACAATTAGATCATTCACAATTATACCCCTATAGTAATTTAAAAATTTCACTGAAAGATAGCTATTTTAAGAAAAATATTATGTCTAAAAACTTAGTTTATCATTCATCTGTTTTAGTTAGTAAATCTTATTCTTGAACAGGGTTTCCACTCTTCAAGTGGCCTTTTTAAGGTGTAATTTATATTTTATAAGGTTATATCTTACAAAGATTACAATAATAGATTAACTTGTATGTGCACACAGGTGAAGTTTTTACACATGTTAGTTTTGGATCTATAGAGCCAGTTTCAAAAACATATTTTTAGCAAATCTATAATCATTTCGCCCTTCATTATCAATGACTTAACTTTGAACAAAAGTATCATTAACCTTGGTTTTTGAATACAGGTGAAATAAAATATGCAGTGTTCTCATAAAAACCAAAATTAAAACTCAGGTCTTAAATTTTTTAAGGAAACTACAGAAACGATATCAAAAAAGATGAAACTACAAAATGATGTTTATTTTGCATTTCTAATCATTCTTTAAAGAGCTACAAAATATGATCAATGCACAAAAGAGTGAAGAGATGAATGTCTTTCAATCAATCTGATAAAAATAAAAAATCAATGAGTGATCAGAGAAAGATTGGCAGTGCAAAGTACCAAATCAAATGCTGATGGAACAGATATACCGATTTAATCCTGTATTTCTTTAGACACATCTAAACTAATTTAATTCAAACTTATGTCAGCTATTCAGTCTCAGTAAATCAAACACTACAGCTGATAAACAGAGGCACACTTTGTACGTGAAAATGAATCAAACCCAAAGGACAAATCAAATCTTCAGGATTTTACACTCCTGTCTAAAATTTTACAATCTGTTCCTGTATAATTCAATGTAAGGTATAGAAAAATTGTTCTTTTCCCCAGAATGTCAGTTCAGTTGTTCCCATAAGGGATTACTAGTTCTCATCTTAAAAACATGTTTATTTTACACAAATTCACAGAACATAAATATCAACAGTGGTTTCTTCAGACAGTTGAGAAGAGACGGCGAGAAATGCAAAGTTTAGTGATTACTATTTCGAACCCCATAACAGATTTTACTATCAAACTGAAATGACAAATAATATTTTCCCTTAAAAGAATAAATAACATTAATCTGCAACTGCATATTCCAAGATACTTAGTTTGCATTTCCAAACAAAACTATGATATATTAATAAAGAGAGTAAGATATGTATTATTGTTCATTTGAAAAGGAAAGAACTGATTAATAAGCTTCGAATGTAAATTCTTCAGTCAATTATTGTATGAATACTTCTAAATTGATCTGATCTCTTGGTTCTTAATTGAAATACTTTCAAAAAATGAAATACAAAGATTGACTTGCTTCTCAAATAAGATAGTATGCTTTTTTCCTCTTACGCCTTGTCAACTTGAATATTATTCATTATGGCCCTACAAGGGTGGTTTGTGAACTACTTTGTGTTACCCTGGTGGTGTACCAGGGTAACACAAAGAATCGATTGACATTGTACCTCACATACATCCATATACTAAGCACAACCCATTCAGATGCCACACATTCATTCAGTTGGATATTAGCATACACTAAAATCAGAGTTATTCAAATAAATTTCAACTTAAAATGCAAGTTGAAATAAACAGGAAAAATGTTATCAGATGACATTGAATGATTTAGTAAATTCTCACTTCATTGTGGGGCAGACCAGCTGCTGAAAAAATAGGAATCTTTTGTCCACGAGCAATGCTGTTCATCACATCAATGGTCGAAATACCAGTCTGGATCATTTCCTCTGGATAGATACGACACCACGGATTGATGGGCTGACCTGTAACAAAATGCAAAATGTTTCTATTTTTTCAGATGAAATTTCTTGAAAGGTCCCACTGTTCCAGTTTGAGTCTCGTATAGGATTCCCTCTCTTGAAGTAGAAGAAAAGTGAAGTCCTTTTCAAGGTTATTTTTCATTTTTAAAAGCTATATTCAACATAGACCGCAATAGATTAACCATGTGCGCAGGTGAAGAAACTTTCACAAGTGCTATGGCTGGAAAAGCATCCATTTTTAGATAATATATATTAAAGCTCTCAATATTTGATGACTCTCGACTTTCAACAAGTAACACTTAAAAAATTGTTCAAGGACTTGTAGAAAATAGTATGGCTTTTTAGCTGACTTTTATGCTTTCCCCATCTGAAAAAACAGTTTCACCTCCCCCCACTCAAACATTTACAATAGGACTTCAGGTTTCTATCAAAAGCACACATTCTACTAAGCATCCCATGCCTTTTCGTGCCTGTATACTTGAAGTCAAATAAAGCAATTCTAAATATGAACTGATGTATTTTGGTGTCACTTAGGGGTCACATCTGCTCTTTTACCTACAAAGCTATTTCCAGACCCCTTGATCTTTTAGAATGGGAGTTCTCAAAAATTTATAATAGAAGAAATTATCTTGCACTTCATTTGGTGTGATGCACACTAGTCCGCAGCTTTCAAAACGGAATTTCACTGAAGTATATGCTCACTTGTATTTTCACTTGAAAATTCTATAATTTTGTGCCTACACATAAATTTGTACTGAAAAACAAGCTTCGAAATTGAATTATGAGTTAAAGTTCCTAATTTCGCAATTTATTAATGACAGTAAAGTGATAGAAATACCGTGACTTATTTAAAATAAGTTTTTCTAGGCTGTCTGCTTTTTTTGTCCCCGAAAAGTGCAAAACAGTAAAGTATTGTTCTGTCACATTCGCACTTAAAGGTTTGTCTATCTTAGTGCATTTAGGAAAGATATACATTGAAAAGTTCCCACAAACCACCAGTTTCTATTTCAGGAACATAATTAGGACAAGATTCTAGTGGTCAATTTTCATAAATATACCAAGATGTTTCGAGTCTACATTAAATTGGGTTATTTAGTCAATATGTGTGTCCTGTGGTAAAATCAATACCATACAACTGGGAAATTTCAAAACCCTCAGAGGGTTAAAATAAAACTATAAGAGTTTGATGTTCAATAGAAATGAAATAAATGTATAATAGCAATTCAACGAAGTTCAGACTTATTTGTTTCTAATCAACTAATATTTCTTTTACCATTTGTAAAAGAAAAATAAATTAATACTATAGCTCATAATTCATTTCAAAAAAGAATAAATGAATACAACAAAAATCCTAACTCAATAAATATCAGTTATTTTTCATTTTGAAAACTCAAATCAATGCTTTTACTCACCTTGAATATCTAGAAAATCTTCAGCTAACACAGGTGGACCTTTATCAATAGGTTTTCCTGATCCATTGAAAACTCTTCCTGTAAAAAGTTTCCAAACTCAGGTTGGTGCAATAAAAGGGGCACAAAATAATTTATATGAAAGTAAGATGTTAAGCATAAATCAAGTAGCACCAATTTGAAAAATTTATAATCTGGCTCCAGTAAGGTGTTTAAGTCATATGGATTTGAAAATGAGTCTATTCATTGAATTTGATGACAGGTTGAAATGCAATGTTAAAAATGGACAAAATATTGGTAACTTTAATGTGAATTCTGGTTAATTTTAATAGTTCACTTTATTTTGAATTAGAAATGTATACATGATGGTCAGAATCTAGTAAACAATAATCACAGTATGAGATTCCTCATTTAAAACCAATCTGAAAAAGAGCTGTTTTATTATTGGACGTGGCACTCTGGAAATGAGTAGATGAGTACCTGCAACTGATAGTTTAATGCATATATTTGGATTTGCATATTGGGTGCCTTTCTTTTCATCTTAATTCACTTTTAACTACTGGCGACACCAGAAACACCAAAAGGATAGTTTGATGTTTTCAGTATTGAAATTTCGAATGCCACTTTAAAATTTGCAATCCAAACATCCCCAGAATGCCACGGCCAAAAACAGACAACACATTTTGGGTTAGTTTTAAACAAGGAATCTCATGTCATAATTATTGTACACTCAATTCTGACAACCCAGTAGAACATAACTCAATCTGTTTTCTATTCTTGATTGGTTTAAGCAATGTATCAACTGAGGTAAATGCAAAAATAACTCAGGAGATGATAGATTTTATTTTAAACACTTGTAACAGTTTTAAACATGTCAAAACTGCAACTAATTCTAGAGGGAAAGAATACTTGGAATTATTTTTTTACTGAAATTAAGAAAAAAGTTTGATGATGTTGAAAAACAGCTTTGTTAAGAATGGATTTCTTTTTACATTTTCCCATTTGATGAAAATGGCACAAATCAAACATTACACTTCCAAGAAGTTATAACTATAACACAAAAGCTATACACAATAGCAGGGTTTCCACTCTTGAAAAGCATAAGAAAATTGGGGCCTTTTAGAGACTCTTTTCGATTTTTAAGGCTACATATCACATCAATTGCAAAAGATTAAATAGTGAGTCCTCAGGTGATTCTTGGCACTCCTCAATTTGATGAAACACAATTTCTTGATGTGCATTAATTTCATTAAAAACAATTTGAATTAATAAAGCTGGATTCCTTTATCTACGTTCTTTTATGTATTTATCTTTTGTATAGAGCATGATTTTTTAAATTGTTAAAAATCTTTCACTTGAGTACGGACATGAAAGTTGAGGAGTCTGCGTTCTTATATTCTTTTTGAAAGGACAATTTCTATTTTCATAATTTAGGTAGAAAATAGACAACCTTACTACATTTGAAGCACATCGATTTGTACTCATTTTCCTTAAAAATCTTAGTTTTAAATTAACAAATGGAACAGAATGGACATATCAATTATGGAGTACCTGGCAGATAAACTGCTAACCTCCACATCATAATTAATAGTTTAATAATCTGAAAGGTATAAGAAATTTAAAACACCCAGAACTTAGATATTTATGTCAGTGATAAATATGTATATCATATTACAAATAATGACAACTGTGAAATCAAGCAGGAAACATTTAATTACTTTAAAAGTTGAAATAATCAAAAATAAAGAATATCCTAATTCAGGGTTCATACTCTTAAATTAAAAGAAAAATTAGGGTCTTTACTGGTTGTTCAAAGCTACATTTCTTTGCTATTTTTCCCCATCTTCAACAAAATCATGCCACCTGATTTTTCCAAAAATGAAGAATTATTTTAAGGTTTTAGTTATTTGCATCTGCATAGAAAAAATATTGCTTACCCAACATGTCTTCAGATACAGGCGTCCTCAGAATGTCTCCTGTAAATTCACACAATGTGTTTTTTGCATCAATGCCAGATGTCCCCTCAAAAACCTATATTGGAACATGCAAATGAGAATAAATCTTTGCTGGAAACAATTCATAGAACCTACATGACTACCAGTATTTATGATTAACTTATATCAGACACCAAATAAGTTAAAGAGCAATAATTTAACTTTCCAGTTAAAATGTTTGCTTTTTGTTCACAGGGGATGCAAACTTACATTATTTACAGCCTTATATCACCCACAGAATAAAGCCCCTTAACCAAGCCGTGTAGATTATGTACACAAAATAAATGCTATCAATCACGCTATTTTCGTCCTGTATGTCCAGATATTCCAGCTTGGCATGTGGAAAATTGTTGTATCACCCATGAAGATATTATTTACATGCATTAATACATATTATTTTCTTTAAAATACTAATTATTTTGTATTATTTTTGTGAATATTTTATTCTGTACAGCCATGACTACTTTTGCACTTATTTCATTCATAATCTATCTTTCCACGTAAAATCTATAAATATACTTGTACTTGGCGAGGTGGAAAGATTTAAGAGGTAAATCTTAATGTGCATCCTTGAAAAAACTACCAACTATGAGTTAACTTTGAGTTGACACTTAACGTGTTAAACAAAACACAGCATTCATTAAAATTCAAAAATATACATTTAATGTAACAAGCTTCAGAATGATTCACCAGGCTAAATTTTCTTTCCAAAATGGATTTGTTTACCATGTCACCTCATAAATGCATAGTAGAATAATACCTGATGATCATACTCATGCAATTATGTAATATCCAATTAGACTGACAATTTAAATAAATGTACCTGAACAACAGCCTTTTTACCGCTAACTTCCAATACTTGACCAGTACGAGGAGTTCCATCTGCAAGTACCAACTGAACGATCTCTGCAAACTTAGGAAACTGAAAAGTTCAAATAAAAGAAACATTGTTAAAATAATGTATTCAATTGAATAAAGCAATTTTAGACAAAATATTTCAAACAATTAAAATCTCAGAAATATAAGATCTTTTTACAGTTATATGAATTTCATTACAATTTTTTTATATTACAAACTTCTGTCTACATTACATTGTAATTTTTAATATAACTTTGGTTTAAATGGTTTGGTTAATTAAATGGTTTAATAACTTTTTTAAATGGTTTAATAACTAGGTTTGCACTTGTCCCAGCGCAAACCTAGCTTTCATAGGCCATTTAAGAAACTTTTGGGGATTCTTTTATCCACTGGTTTTACGTCATTTAAGTTCTGAAATCCCACACCACATAGAAGTTTTTCAATTCTGGAAGCAGATAGTCATTGGATGCCTCTCTGAACACATTCCTACAGAAAGAAAATAATGGCTCCTTGAGAATTTACATCATCCTCCATAGTTGCAAAAAATGGACACTTAAAAACACCATCTGTATATTCACCAATACCTAAATCATACTGATCGGCATTGACTGACATTGTCGGGAAAACCTGTGGACTTGTCTATCTGAAAGCATTAGCCCTGCCTTATTCAGCTGGTTCTCTTGTGATTGACTGATCAGCAAATAAATAATCAAGAATATTTTTTAATATAAATTTTAAGAACATGTCAAATATTAAATTGCTGATAATTTAGTAAAAATAAAAAAAAAATTGTATTTTACAGCATAAAAACAGAGTAAAAACATACCTTAACATCATCCAAAATAACTAGTGGACCATTTACACCAGAAACTGTTTTGTATGCTATAAAAAATTACAAGTTTAAGAAACAGAATATTTAACATTCAAGTTATAATTTCAAAACTTAAATTTCAAAAATTTAAACACAAATTTTGTAACTTAAGTGATAAAATTTATGGAAAAAAAACATTTTTATCCTTAATAAAATAAAAACAAGATAAATTTTTCTGCACACAACATAGTTTCAAAGAAAAACAATGTTTCATAAACATGAATTTGATTATGCATCTATTCTGACTCAGAGCTTGATATCAAGGATCAAAACAGACATACACACAGAAAGCCTTATCTTTATGCACATACAAAAACATTGTTATATATACCACAAGCAGAACATATTTGCAACTGAGAAAAATGTTTTTAAGGAACCCGGCTTTCTGTTCCTGACCCTGGTACTAAAGCAAATTTGGATGAGGGTGTGTCATGTGAAACACACACAAATTTGAAGAAAGTGAATATAATTTCATCACTCATCATAACCTGATGATTTCAGACCTACAAATTTCAGAAGTACTAATTCCAAATGAATGAGATAGCTCAGTGACTAACAAGAAAACTTTAAGGAAGCACCAATACCTTTTAAGTTAATGAATTATAAGAATTAATGATGCAAAACAGCATTTCCTAAACAATATTTCATACATCACTTCTATTTTAGATAATATTTATTTCAAGTAAAAGAAATTGTGAAATATATACCATTGATAATTCTAACTTTATCTCTCTTCTATTTAATTTGGGTATTCCTTAAACATAACTTTTCAAAAACTTTGTGTTTATAAGCAAATAAAAGTCACATGGTTCTGATCTTAATTTTTTTTATCTATTTTTAATTTTCAAATATTTATGCAATTAAAAGTAATAGCTTTCAACTAGAATAAAATGACTGCAATATTTTTTAATCTTATACTTTATATATTTTTTCTAAATGAGAAAAATTGTATAGGTATGAATAGCTATTAGTTAAAATAATTCTTTCAACTGTTTTAACAATTTTTCTCTTCACTATAAATAAGTAGTACCTAATTAGATAACATAATCATTCAATTAATATTTGCTCAAATGGAAAGGCTCTACCAAAAGGGTTGGTTGAGGATCATCACAATTGCCTTGTGTACTGAAATGCAATTTCTTGTCTTCCAGATAACAAATCTTCCCTTATCCTGTATACCATTGCATAGTGAGGCTTCTTTATCTTTATACAAGCTTTTGTAAAACCCATGATCTTTTGATCATTGCAGAAAACTTGATTATAAATTAGCAAGTTGTACATCAAAATTGTAGCAATCAAAGCAAATTGAAAATACATTTGTATACAATTTATAACCTATGCAATTTACATTTTACTACTTACAATAAAACCTGATTAAATTAATATTTTATTATAAAAATCAAGGAAAAACTGAGAAAATCGGATTTTAGAAGATTTCAAGAAATTCTCTCAATTTTAGTACGTAAAATTTTGTTCAATTTTGCCCAGTAATTAGTTTTTATGTATAGTAAGCTGCAATCTCATAAGACAAAAATGTTTTGGCATCTTACATTTATGTGGCCCTTGAAAACTAAGGCAATCTTGCAAGTCAATATATCGAAGAAAAGAAAAACCTTATCATATTACCCCTCAGACACATAAAACGCGAGAATTTATTACCTTAAGGTACAGGTAAAACCATTGTCTTAAGATGAGATTTGTGATTCCGAAGAAATGATCACTTGAAATAGGAAACAAGTATTTATGCACTTTAAGAACATAACATTTCTGAAGAAGTTAACAAATGCAACATTTGCGGTAACAATTATTCCGAGTTAATCTAAGATTCGACGAGTGATTAAACAGTTACGTTACAAAAACCAAAAGAAACATGAATATGCGTACAGAGAAAAGTTGCTCTTTTGAAAAAACAAAATAATCATATATTATCTACACAACTAATAAGGATCTAAGATTATTATAATGAACATTTCATAGGAGAGGTAGGAATAAATTCTTTTAGGATGATCAAGACGTTAGAAAGAAAACAAAACTTACTTATTCTTGGTTGAGTTATAAAATCTCTTGTAACTACTAAAGTATGTTCTTTAGCAGCAGCATTTGCGCTAATTTTTTTCGACATTTTGTAAGATTGAAGAAATTTTCACGAAATCATGTGACAACAAACACAACTTCGGCAGAAAGCTGGAATTCTAGATTCCAGCTGTTTAACCTGGCAACGCCTACAGGATGATGATATTTCGCTTTAATAGTTTCCAACCTGTGGCCTAGTCCACAGCACAAACATGCATAGCATACTAAGCATACAGAGGTACAACTGCCGTTGGATGTAATGGTAGGGAAGCTAACACAGCATTTTTGCATAGACTGCAATGCCCTCGAAAGTGAGGGGTCCCAACTGGTTGTAACAGTATTGATGGCTAATGAGTGTTAAAAGCCCAGGAATCGATAATAGTCACGCTATCTGAAGTCACATAAACTATCTGTTGACATTTGACTTAATTCAGAACATCATCTTTTCATTCAAGTGATGTCGTCATCTGGTTCAAAATTACGAAGCGTTGTCCTTGGGTCAATCTATACGGGATTGATCTCGGATCGTCGCCAATAGCCAGTTGTGTTGTCCCTATAGATGTGATATAAAACTAGAGTGAGCTATGGTAACCTTTTTATGCCCGTAATCACATGTGACCAAACCTAGTAGTAACATGATCTTTGCTCTTTTCTCCAACACGCATATAATTGGCGCGCATCCCTTCTTCCATAGCAAATGTATTGAAAGTGAGAACGAATATGGTTCTTCCGTGCTGTATAATATGGATGTAATTCCAAATTTATTAAAGGTGTAAACGTTTGTCTTCAAACGTGAGCAATTTATGTCTTTTTTCATTCGTTTTAAGTGTTTTTTAGTATTTTCTGGAACAATGAAAATAGATGTTCTAACTTTGGATTTAATAAATACAACCTGCAGACATTTCTCGTTACGTAAAAAATATATCACAGATTTGCAATCAATATGTATCTAAAATAATGTTTAAAATAGAATAACTGATGTTCGAGTGCTTTCTATCGTAAACCACATCTATAAGGATTTAATTATGAAAAATAATAAACCGAACTTTAAAAACTTGTGTGAATTCGTTCTGTCTTGGCGATGATTTTTTTGACACCAACTAGGATCATTATTTTCTCTCGTGTCTTACACGATAAAAATGTTCTGAATTTATAACTTAAGTACATCTTTTAAATTGTTATTTCTTGCTGAGCAAAATTGTTTTATATCCACCCATCTGTGGAATTACATAAAAATAATAATTAAAATAAAAATAAAGTTTGAAACTTTTAAGAATACATTAAATAAAATATATTTGTTAAAAATAGGATTAAAGCATTTCATAGACAGTATTATAAATGTGAATCACATTTATGCGTTTTAGGAAACCTTTTTATTCAAAATATATATAAAATCTCATTATAAGATTGCATTTGACGAAAGAGTTTTTCTTTCAAATAATTTCCCTTAAACATATGAGTATCTATTAGAAAGGCGAATAAAACGAATTGCTAACCATTCTCTTATGTGAAAAAACAGTGCTTGAACGGAAACTGAAATACTGTCTACCTGTTTTGAGGTATTTTTATTCTTGATGAAGCATATAATATCGCAAATTGAAAAAGCAAAAACTTGGAGAACGAAATTAAACTTTTTTGTACAAAAACCAAACAATCCGCACAATACGAAAAGTTCCTTTTCTAAAAACGTCTACTTAACACCCTGATTTTTTTCTTCGTATTTAAATAAATCTATTTCTGGATGCATTCAGAAAGTCGAAATTCGACACTCGTGCTCACATCTTTCGTTTTTCAGAATTCTGAACTTTTTTCAATGATCGGTTTCGGTTTGTATTCCAGTATTTTACATATTGCAGATATATTATTTTGGAGTTAAGTTTAATGAATTATTTATATTTTCTGCAAAATATAACTAAACATGGGTAATTTCTTGGTGGTATATGTACATTTCGATCAGCTTTCTTTACGTCTTTCATTGAATACGTAATGGTTTGTAGAATTCCGTTTCATAAAAATAAGTAAAACATACAAAACAAAACTTTTTAAATAAAGTATGTAACTCCTTATTTTAAAATGACCGGTTTAAAGTTACAATAAAATCCTTTTAAAATAAGATAGCTTACATTAAATTAAAACAGGTCGCCATATGTTGTGGTTGGGTCATTCTATACGGGACACCTGATGGGGCACCACAATCATGGATTTTTTTTCAAATTTTTACCATACATAGACATTGCAGTGAAACCTATAGATCTCAGTTATTTGAATATTTTGTCCAATATATATATTAGAGCTGAGATACGGGAATTCAAAATGTAATCAATTTTACAAAATGTTGGCCATCTTGGATTTGCCACACTGTTTATAAATGACCCTAACTTGAGAGCTAATTATTCAAATTTAGTAATTTTAATACCAAATGATAGCCATTTATTTCAGGAGTATATATAAGTCACAAAAACAATGGCAATTTTGCATTTTAGTGGGACTTTTAACATGTAAATTGAAAAAATCACTCTTTTAAAGTGATTTTTTTCAATTGTGAGTAAATGTGATTTCTTCAAAAGTGACTTGAAAGGGCTATAGAAAAAATTAACCCTCTTATTATTTTTTTAAACTTTGTGGAAGTATTCACTAACGTATGTACTTAAATCTGATAAAAATTCGGAGGTAAAATTCTTCGTTTCGGAATAAAGCCTATTCTAATGATAACATATGAATTTCAAAATAGTGGTCATCTACAGTACAAAAACTATCATAGCTTAAAAATATGGTCAAATTTCAGTTTTTATGCAGAACTACTTCAAAGCAGGCTCACATTAAATGTAAAAATATCAGTAGAACATCAAATTACATTCCTATGTATTTTTTAATTCATTTTACCACAAGGTGTCTTTGAAAAAGTATATTAAGCACCATTGAAGAAAAATTGTTTTTATTCATTTAAATTATTTTTAAAAAATACTTTACAAAATCTTATGTTTTATAATATTCAAGTATAATATTTTTGTTAAATATATTTACGTTATTCTTAGGGTATGTTGCATCAAAATTAGACAGAGAAATTTGTATACTTCTCAATTTCTTAACTTAATTATCAATACCCTTCCCCCAAAAATACTTATAATAACTCCAAATATATAATACTAATACCCATTATTATACATAAATAAATATAGGATGAATATAATACAAAATATATCGCAGTTAACATTACTGAAATATTTTAAGCTGATCTAATATCTTTTTGGAAACTTTGTAGAAAATGTAAGCACACATGTATTTTACGTTGATAAATTAAAATTAAAATTTCCGGACACTGGAAATTTTTTTAAAACATATAAGATAAAAAATATGTGAGCAATACATTGATAGGATTATCAAGAAATTTTTAAAAGACAAATATTAACAAGAAAGAAAAAAGGCCATCACATTAATATTAATGGTAAAGTTATAAGATTTATTATAGTATGATTCAATTATCTTGCAGTTTTCGAACAATAGTTCAACTGATTTTCACTAGGAGCAACATATGTTCGTCCAGTTGTAGTTATGGGAAAATATAGGATTTTCATTATGTATTCATAAGGAATTCAACATGCATCTAAAGTCTGTGACCATATATAGGATTGACCCATGATGAAGCATCCATGGTCCATGATGAAGCATGAACATAATTTTGTAATCATATTCCTCACAATAATCCCAAATCTTTCCTTATTCACCAATTAATTCCATACAAACATGCAAGATATTGTTCATTTTGGAATGTTGGTAATTTGGTGGTTTTCTCCAATCCCATGGTAGCAACAAATGTTGAGGAAACTGAAACTGGAAACCTATATCTGACTTTTGTATTGGTGTAAAACAGTGATAGTTCTTGTTCCTGTTGTTATATTTGCCATTGCGTACCTATCTGCTAATTGATTATTATAAATTACAATTTCGCTAATAAAAAAAGTATCTATTTCTTTAATTAACTTTTTTCTTTGATGAACTATGATTCCACCACTCAGCTTTTATACCATGATTTTTATAGCAAAAATAATAGTTTTAAAACTTATTTTTGTATTGGTCTGAGTTCCCATCACCGAAACACTTTGTATTTTAATTTGTGGACCTTGTATGATTAAATGTTAGACAATTATTTTTTGAAAAGTTCAAAATGTTGAAGTGTCATGCACTAAATTGTCACTTATAACAAATATAGAAGCAGATTTCACGCGAGAAACATATTCAAATAGCACATCCAAATTACAAACAGGCTTAAGGAAGGAAAAGATCCTTAAGCCTGCTTGTTATTTGAATGAATGTTTTGAATAGCAACTAGTATAACACAGGTATAATTTTCAGAAAAATCTGCCTCTATTATAGCAGTATCCAGACTCAAATCATCCTTTTTCTTAATAATGGGATTGAGATTTTGCGAAAAAACTTATGCGTGTATAAAGCAATGAATTTATCAAGCAAATTATCAATGATAAAATGCAATATTGAAAATATGATACTTTTACTAACAAAAATGTTTCCCAAGCATGAATGTAAATTTTTTAACAAGAATAGTTTTTGCATCAGAAATCTAAAATTGGGCAAAATAGTTAACAACTTCAGGTATATGGTTTTAAAAATTACCTTCCATCTTGTATATGTATAACTTTTCATGTCAATAATATTTTTATGCGTAATTGTCCTAAAATAAATTTACGTTTACGAAAACGTTAGAAATTAAGGATCCATAATATAGATGAAAGTTTTCAGTGGTCACCCGAACGTGATTTCAGCATACAACCTTATCTGTTTTCGCTATTTTTAGTTCTTGCATCAGTAAAATATTTATTGAAGCAGTCATTTCCAAACAAGTGCATTTATTTTTTAATTTATTACAACTCGTGTTAACTTCATTACCAAATGTACTAGATATAGGAGAAATTTTCTTCAAGATTTTTTCAATAGCAGAAAAGAATTCAAACTTCCTTTTTTTAAACTTAAAGAAAAATATATAATATATTGAATTAACTAAGGAACGCCAGTTTTAGGACAACAATCCTACATAAAATTTTAACCAGGTTCAAAATACTTGTGAACAACCCCTACTCCCTTTGATATGTTCTCTTAATATACAATAGTAAAAGGTAACAGTCGAGTGATAACTCAAACCAGAGCTACAGACCCAATCTCGACTGCGGGCCTGTAAACCTATGATAAGGACCTTATCTGGACTGCAGGCTGGTTAAATCGATTTGTAGGGCCGGGCCAGAAAAAATATTTGGAGGACTATATCTGGATTGCGGGCTAGGTAAAACTGTCCTGAGAGCCGTATCTGACAGTGGGAAAGTTAAACCTTTCCGGTATCTGGTCTACCGTCCTAATAAAAATATTTGGTGGATCGTATATGGACTGTGGATCGGGTAAACCTGTCCGGAGAGTTGTATCTGAGCTGCTGTCCTGATAAAAAATTTGGAGGGTCGTATCTGGTATGCAGTAAATCTGCCCGCAGGACCGTATCTGAACTGCGGGTTGATTAAACTGATTTGGAGGACCCTGTCTTGCCTGGTCTTCGGGCCTGAAAACAATATTTGGTGGGCCCCTTATCTGGAGGAAAAGTATTTGGTTTGAGGGCCGGTTAAACCTGTCCGGAGGGCTGTATCTGGACTCCGGGCCTGGGATCAATCTATTCACTACAACATATTTATCTTACCCGTACGGCTCTTTTTGTATACGTGCTAGTTAAACTTAATCTCAAACAGTACTTCAGCTGATTATATAACGGCTCAAATAACTAAACACATTAAAAAAAGTAACACAAATTCAAGAAATATTCAGTATTATACACATTCTCATGGCAAGGTCTCGCTTTTTGAAGCTCTTCTCAATAGCGGTGATCAGTCTACTTAAGGTACGTAGGTAGGCAGTTAACTAACGTCGCACTGGAGTAACGCAATGGGCCTGTCAGTTTTAGGACAACGATCTTACATAAGGGGAGGGCTCTTTCTCTCCGAGGGAAAGATCCTCAATCTACATAAGATTTTAGTAGAATGTTTTATTTTTGCCCCTGGGTTTTAATCCAATATTTGTTGAAGTTTTTCTAAGTCGCCATCTTTTACTCCGGATTTGTTTTTACTTCAAAACATTACAAATGACTCAGCTGCATTGCCTCATCTCAATCAATTCGCAAATTGAAATAATTAAGATATTCCGGAATATGCGCGCCCTTAATCACTTCTCGGAGGGTTGGCTTGTGATTTTTCCCCTTGAAAATGTTCTTTCTCTATTCAAGCTCTTATCTAGATGACCTGTGATCTTTTCCGAATCATTTATACCTACAACATTAACAATGAAAAGCGTCTAATTAATCCCCATAAAAGTAACTACCACTCATCTACCATAACATCAATTCAGAAGAGAATATGCCTGCCTCTTTTTTTCTATGTACATCCAGCATACCGTACCGGAACGGTCCGAATCAATTACCACTTCAAAATTCGAAGAAAGATAAATATTTGTAGGTTTCGAGGGCGTTCTACAGCATGCATGTAAGCGAGAACGAAGTGGAACGATGCACCTTTATTGTGACGTCACGATGGTCCCATTCTCTTCACGATATGCCCCGGGGGTCAACAATACCGCATATAAGATTGTGCTAAGGAAAAATTGTAAATTATTGTGTTGTGCCTTTGTATACCTGTACTTGCTACTGGTCTATCTTGTAAATATTTTTGTACAAATTAATCTAATATTGAAATTTATGCAATTATGCTTTAAGGAATGAAGCCGAGACGTCTGGCCACGGTAGTGACTTCGGTCACAGCCGTGACTGTCGCCTCCCAATAGGTGAATTCAGACTATTTTCCCGTAGGTGACCTAGACACCACTTAAACCTGACTCCTGTTGGGAGGTAAGTGGTCACCTGCGGTGCCCATGCCCCGGGGGTCTCGCACATGATTGCTTTTACCCTCGTAGTCATTGTCTCGACGAGGAATCTCATCATTAGCAAAACTGGCCAAATCCTTGATGGGCGAGATATCTTGTCCATCAAGATCTCGCCGTCTCGATATTAGAAGAAAACTGACCAGACCTTGATGTCGTCATCATAAAAAAATTGGCAATATCTTGATGACGAGATATCTCGTCATTAGCAAAATTGGTCAAATCTTGATGGATGAGATATCTCGTCGAAACCACTTGGAGGGTTAAGGTATCTGCTGAATGTCCGATTTAATATTTATAATGCTCGTGCATCTACTACTAGTATTCTTATAAACGTTGTTTCGTCTTGATTTTAATGCTTATTATGCGTTTGCAAACGCTGATAACGTGATTGTATTTTTAATTATGCACTTGTGGACTGTAACCATGATATGGAATATCATCTATATTAATTTAGAATTAATTGAAGAATCATAGAATGTGTGTTGAAAATGAATTGCTCCGTGGTTTTGTAATTTCGTTTTGCCCGTAGTTTATTGATAAATGTCTGAATGATTCTAACAAGTGTTCGTTTTCATGTGGTGAAAATGGAAGAAAATAAATGTATTTCGTCAAGGGACCATCGAATAGAGGTGAGACTTACGAAGTTATCTAGTTAGAAGTTGTTTTGCCTCCTTACGAACTTACGAAAAATTTCAGTTCTTTCCTCTGGTTTGGAAATATCATTTATGTAATCTAACGGACATTGTGTGGTACAGCTGAACAATTATCAATCTAATAGTAGAAATGGGCAAAACTATGTTTTTACAATAACTGTCTTAACGGCTATTGCTAACTTGCAATAACAGTTATTATTGACTGTTATGAAAAGCTTATTTAATAGTTACTTAAAACAAGTTAGTGAATAAGTATAACAGCTATCATTAACTTTTAAAAATTGAAGTTGACGGTAAAATTAAACAGTAAGTACTGATTATCTTTTTTCCAAATTGCTCGTCGATCTAAGGTCTGGTCAATTTTGCTAATGACGAGTAACGTCATTGAGACAACAACTAGGAGTGTTAAAGTTCTTTGTAATCATCTTTTAGTCAAGCAACAAATGAACAGTTCCCGAGTAACTACATATAATCTCGATCTATGAATAGACTTTCAATGTGATGATCCCTGAAATGGACAGCGGCTTTAACATTGAATATCTCAGGATATGATGATTTCTAAATTCATGAAATTTCATATTTTGACTGATTTGATGATGTAGAATCTGATTAAGGCATTAAAATAGGGTGTTACCATTTGAAAGTTTGTTGTTTAGGGAAATTTTATTATGAAGACTTCTTCCTATACAATGTTTTTGCTATAGACTGATATCTTTGAATTTGCTCTACTATGAATAGTGCTCGAAGTAAAAGGGGGTTCATTTTTTATCCGCGACTTACATACGAAATAAATAAATCTTCAGATCAAGTTTTTTCCCGCCAAATTTACATTAGTTTTATTTCTCTGTTTCTGCAATTTTATGAAATATTCATTCTTTTAATAAACTGTAATTCCTTTTCATCACACTCAAGAACACCACAAATTTTTCGATTTAAAGCAGGATGTAAGTTGAAGAAAACACATTTTAAGTGGAATTTTGTCACTATTGAAAGAAAGTTAATGTTAAGAAATCCGACTGGGACTTTTGAAGTATTAAAAATTCTTTGTCCTAGTGACAGAATGTCAAGGAGGCTTATTTTACGAATTGAAGCTATATTTAAGCAACCTATTATTATTAAATGTTTGTTGAAAACAATGATTTTCTTTTTTAAAAAAAGTTGTCAAATTGATTTACCACTTTTTGAAATATGGTAATTGGTTACCTTTGCTTTGTCTTATGCCATTCAATTTTAAAAAGTTCTATTATTGCACCTGCCGCGAAAAAGAATTTTCAAGAAAAAATGTATTCGCCTTTTTTAAAAACTTTGCGATGAATATCTTATCGTATTAATTTGTCATCCTTCCCTTAAAGATGGCGAAATTCGAAAATGTCGCATACCTGGTGCAAGGTGACACAAGTAAAAATATTGGTAGATGAAGTATGAGTGCGAGAAAGTATTTGCGTAGATTCGTTATTTTTACGAATTGGGCTGAATTTTACAGAAAAAGAACTTAAGAAATAGCATCCCTAATCCTCTTCACAATCGTCTTTTGTAATAGTTACTTTAGTGTCACCTTTCATCATTTTGAAGCTTTGTCAAACAGCAGGGGTGTGGTGTTTGTGAAATGTATTACATAGACCGATATGTATGTATAGGATTTGTGTTCGAAGTAAGTTGCAGAAATTATGAAAACGTCGAAAAGGTTTTAACAAATTATTTTACTTACACTTAACTGATTTGAAATTTTTCTACGATAGATAAAAGTAATTATTCCTAGTCAGTTTTACAATCTATATTTAACCAATTCAACCCAAGTAGGATCGGGTAATTCTGCTAGTTTTAAATAAAAGACAAGACACATTTCATTTCTAAATCCCATTCTTTATTTTAAAATAAATATTTTTTCAGGTACTGAGTAGCATAAATAGAAACAGTTCTTGAGTAGTGAAAACCACCGACGGACAACCTGGAAAGAAAAAAAATTAATCAAACATATATTTAAAAGCTTACATTATCACATGAAGTGAAAAGAAATGCAGCTGTGTTGCATAATGACGACTTCTTTTCCCTCGAAATAGTAATGTTGGATTTGGGCTAGCTACATTGTACCCCCATGCCCCACGCGACGGGCTGGTATGCCCATGCGTGATACCATGTTTTCTGTATAGATAGAACACGCATGTGGCGCTTGTCGTTTCCGTATGCAGCTTGCCTTCGGGTCCATGCAAAATTTATGCTGACGACAGATGTTTAGTAGCGTTGACTTGAATGTATCGTTTTTGTGTGATACAGAGCCTTACTAACAGGTGCTAAGCTTAATAACCTGAGGGTCACCACATTTCCGAGTAGTGTAGTATTGCCTTTCTCTACAACACACATGAAGGAATAACCATATCGATTGGTGTGAAGAATCGTGGGAAAGATTCGATAAACAAGGTTGAGGGAAGACTGCAAGTTTCAAAACGGATATATGCGTGTGAACTACTCAAAGTGTTAAAAAAGCATTTTTTTACAGCAATAATTTGCACATTATAAAACCACAAAATGACTCAAATATTTGAATGAATGAACAAAGATTTCTTGTACATTCCAATTATAGCACTTGAATTATACAGAGGCTGTTCGGACATCTTTTGAACGATTTGGATGAGCTGTAAAAAAATTGTATGCTACGAAAGTATTTATTTTCGCAGCAGTTAAATAGTTAAAGTATAACTTGTCGTCTGCTAACTCAGAGTTTTGTTTACTTTCAAAATGGAGCTTTTAAATAAGCTATGGATGGAAGGCTATATTTCCGCTCTTTCCGAAGAGAATTATGCCTATTCAATAATTCAAAAAACGCTGTAAAAGTCATGGTTTTTTGATATCTAAAGGTACGATAAGTAATGTTAATGAGAAAGGAAAAAACGTAAAAGTTGAAAAATACTTCCAAATACGTATCCAAAAAGGAAATAATTTCTGAGAAAATTGTAAGGTAAGATCTTTAATTTTAAAAGAAAATCCGCCAAGTCAAAGGACTATTGCAAAGTCATTAAAATGTTCATCTTCAACTGTAAATAAAATAATTAACAGTGATTTGAATCGTAAAAAGGCCAAAAAATACAATGTTAATTGTTTGTTTCTACGACATATTGCAGAACGCAGAACTCGTTGCAGAATTCCGTATGAGAAGCATTTAGCTGGAGAAAGATGGAAAAATGTTGTGACAATAGACGAGGCTTGGGTCTATTTAAATGATTGCAATAAAAAAAACAATTTATTATTATAAAAGAGGAGAAAAAATCTTAAAACGTGGTTCAAAGAATCTAAAGAAACTTTCTCTAAGGGATTTATGATTGTTGCCGATTTTGCATATAAAGGAAAATTAAAAGTCGAGTGGAAAAAAATGTAAAAATCAATTCCCACATACTATCAAGACCATATTTTATCCCCAATATTAAAAAAAGAAATACCATATCTTTACCCACAGTGCCAACAATCAGTAGAGCTGCATCGGGATGAAGAAAGCAGCCACACATCTAAATCCACTATTAAATTCTTGGAAAAAAGGGAACAAGAAACTGCTATCAAGTAAATACCCTTTACTGATATTCCTGCTAAATCTCCAGGTACCTCACCCATGAACTTTTGTGCTTTTGGACTTTTAAAAAGAGCATTATCGAAACGTCGACCAAAAACCATTCAAAGACTTTGGAAAACTGGAACAAGAATGGGACAAAATACCTCTGTCGATACTACAAAAGTAATTATTATCATAGAAATTAAGGTGTAGAAAGATAGTTAACAATAAGGGAAATCAAATAGAACATTTAAAACGCAAAAATTTTATGTAAAAAATTGATATTCAGTCCATTAAAATCGTTCAAAAAATGACCGAAGAGCCTCGGTATTGTAGCACAGTTTGACGATAAAGGAGTTTAATATCAATCTAAATCAAAAGTACCAGACCCTTTAAAAAGAAATTTAAATTATTAAATAAAATTGTTTTTAAAGAAACGTTTTCAAATTTCTTAATCAGTCAATCTACTTTTACTTTGAATGATATTGGTTGGTTGGGTTTTTTGACGCAAGGGTCGTACTTGGCCAAGTTGTGCCCAACACAATACAGACAGCATCAAGTAGTGGACAAACAAATACACAAGATGAAAGTTTTTACTGACACAGAAGAGAAAAATACACATAGTTACACGAGCCACGGTGGCTCCTTGAATGACATTGGGCGTTTTATTGGAAAAGGTTTACTTACCATAGCAGAAGTTATTTATTGAGCTGTAAGTTTATCACACGCTCTATATCACTGAAAAAGAAAATTTCAATTCAGCACGGAAATTGAATACTGTAACATCACACAATTCTGAAATTCATTAGGCGCAAAAATTACTATTGTTCTGTTATACAAATGTTAAAGCCGACAACTTAATTTTCTTAGATCACTTTCAAGTTACTTAAATAGACGACAAATTTTGTCTCTTGTATATGGAGAGACAGCGTAAGTAAACGAAATTACTATTGCTTTATTTGATGATTTGCAAAAGAAATGAAAAAAATGCACATACAACATCATGTATTTATGAAAGCTCACAAGAAAAGGACTCATAACTATTGAAAATATACAAAATTTAGCTTTGACTTTGTTGAGTAGTTTTATAGGTTGTTCTCATTGACAAATCATGACAGTTCTCAAAAGACAATCCTACTAAATGCACATTATTAATGCAGTGAGAATATTAAAAAAGAAAAGTAGTTTTACAGTTTAGTTTCGAAATGTAAGATTTCATTTTAACTTTATTTTTAGATCGTAACTTTTTAAAGCATAGTTTCCCAAAGTGGGCGGTAACGACCTCGTGTGGGAGCTGAAGGAATCGGGGGGGAAATGTTGGCCCCAGAAGAAATAGGGAGCGTTGAGAAGCAAAAGTGAGCAATAAGATGCTAAAAATGTTGCCTCAAAGTGTTTTAAGCAAACACTTATTCACTTGACCATACAGATACACACAGCAATAAACAGACAAGAATTATAAGTTGCAAAATGCAACTTACAACCTATCGGTCTAAAAACAAGTCAATATGTACGAGTAATTGCAGAAGAAAAGTTTGGGAAATTGTTTTAATATTTCCCGAATTTTTGACACTGCCCGAATTCATGGAAAACTTAAAAGGGTACATTGTGTCTAAGACCCAGAAGTAAAATTACACGCTAGTGGGCATCTTATTTTTGTCAATCAACCGCATTTCATGTTTTTAGTTGCATAAGAGAGTAATGGTAGAAGCTTATAATATAATTTACTTACCATTTTCTTCTAAAGCTGTGTAAAGGAAGAAAAATACAATTATCAGTACTGCATGAAAACAAATTTTATTTAAATGAGTTATCAAAAGGTATTGAAACATCTAGGTACATAATTAAAGCTTAAGAACACAATACAGTAAAACCTAGATAAGTATCGTCACCTGGATAATTCGTCTTTCCAGGTAACTCGTCAAGTTTCTTTAATCCCGGCAAGCTCACAATGTAATTAATGTAACAAGATGACAAT
This sequence comes from Meta bourneti, assembly GCA_933210815.1. NCBI lineage: Eukaryota > Metazoa > Arthropoda > Arachnida > Araneae > Tetragnathidae > Meta > Meta bourneti. Next base: position 93,249,578 of record OW119924.1, on the reverse strand, counting down.
GTAATCAAACCCTCATTTATTTGTCGCGAATTCAAATACTACCCCGGATAACTTATCACTGTGGAAAGGTCTTGAAGCATGCAAGGTTTATGTCTGATGGTAAACAAAATGGAGTAAAAAATGACTCTGATTCTTTATTGAATTCATTTGAAATCGCAAATGAAAGTAAATGTACCATTCTTAACATAAATGACTGCATAGATATCGATAACAACGTCTTGCAGCATGTTTTCAAGCGACCATAAAATATACGGAATTTTTACAAGAAAAGCCTGAAAGTTCGGCGATGAAAATGAAAATGAGGAATTTATTCCATCACCTAATGAAATGCAAGTTCTTGAAGAAGTAGAAACAATTAGAAATTAGCTTATGCCAGTTCAAGGTTCTGGATAAACAAAGCATATGTTATGAATATAGGAATAAATTAAATATGTACATGATCGTTACAGTAATGCATATTGAATACATCCTACGGTTACTTTGTTTAAATAGTCAAATCACCTCGATAAATCGAGGTTTTTCTGTATATCTTTTGACAATAGTAAGCATCAGGGACGTATTCAAAGGGGGAGATCCAGCCACCCCATCCGAAGTCATTGATGTAACAAAAGCAAGGGAACTAAAAACAATTCGAAATTTCCATAGGAATAATATTGAGTAATATTACGATGAATTATACACAATTCAACCCGAGCAACGCCGGGTAATTTAGCTAGTTTTATTATAAACTGCAGTACAAAATGCTTGCTATTTAGAGGAACATTGGTTTTATCAATATAAATTGCATTTTTTTCATAAGTATGAACTTTAAATTTCCTCACTTTGCATTAACCTGTGTTTAAAACGAAACTTTTTGCATTTAAAAAAATTTAATTTATAGCTTTTGAAAACATTAAAATATTTTAGAGATAATATTTAACCAAATTTCTCTGTAAGAAACTGATTTAAATGTGTACTTACTGCCGAAGCCTTTGCCAACTGTAAGAATAAAAACAATTAAACTATTAAGAAAGTTTCTCAAATACATATTACATATAGCATGCGAGCTTGCTGATGTTACAGAATTTACGAGCAACAAAATATGGAAACTATAAGAGCCAGCAATTTAAAAAATAAAATCTCGCAACATGAGCATACTCCAGAATTATTTAGCTGTCGGGTTTTAAGCGATGATTATTTAGTAGGATTTGAATGGTTAGTTGGCCATTTTGATGTGATTTCATTTTTATGTACAAGGGCCATATTTGGCCAAACTGCTCCAAACAACGCAAAGTAAATGGAAATACACACCAAAGAAAAACTCTACTGTCACAGAGAGAAACACACCCAGGAAGGAATCGAACCTGCGTTACCTATAACTTGCAGGTTGCTAGTGTAGAGAGCAAACCCACTGAGCCACGATGACCCCCTATTTGAATAAATCACTCTTCAATTAAAAAAATATGCATATCCAACAATTTCTGTTGACAAAATCTTTTAGTTTGGAAACTTAAGAATGAATTTAAATCAAGGCTTTGTCAGGGGAAATAGTTTTTTTATCCCGTTGTTGATCATGATAATTCTCTCACATTTTCCATAGAGTCATCTTGGTGGACCACTTTCTGCTCTAGATGACAAGCAGGAAACTCATCAAAAATGGCTGGTACAGCTCAGCTCAGGTCGGGTCTTTCAATTTGCTTACAAAGAATTTCTATAGAAAATAATCCATTACGAAAGGCCAGCCCGGCTCAGCATGGTGAATTCAGACGCGTTCATTTAGCCACTATGGTAGATGTCAACTCTCAAAGAGCCATTATTATTTAGAGAAGGGGCATATGGTGACTGTAAGTAGGTAGGTAGTTGAATTTACTTTGCTCTAAAGCAGTGGTTCTTAACTTGGGGTGTGTGCACCCCTGGGGGTGGGAGAAAGCATTTCCAGGGGTGCGAGAGACGCACGAGCCAATGCACGTATTCAAATGGAATTTGAGGAACTGCACTTAGAACAATTCTGGTGTACACAGTTAGAACCTTATACAGAGCTGACAAAAGCAGCATTGCAGACACTTTTCCATTTGCCACCACCTGCTCGTGTGAAATGGGATTTTCATCCCTTTTGCACATAAAAAAAAGCAAGAAATAGCTTAAATGCAAGTGATGACTTACGCGTGGCTCTTTCGAAAAAGGAGCCTTGCTTCAAAAGTATTATTATGAATAAACAAAAATAATGTAGCCATTAAAAATTGAGATATTTTTTTGTAGGTATATGTAAATGCATGTGTTTATTTTTCAATAAAATAATTATCTTGGAATAGAAGTAATTTACTAAATAATGAAATGGAAACACATTTTTCAAGGGGGTGCGAGAACTTATTTTTAGATTCAAGGGGGTGCCGATCACTAAAAGGTTGAGAACCAATGCCCTAGAGCAACATAACTTGTTATTGACGACGGTCCGGGATCAATCCCGAAGGGACATATCGAGGACAACACGTCGTCACTTTGAAACCTCGTCATCTTGAACAATGATCAGATTGACGAGGCCAAGCAACTATAATGTTTCAGAATTGAAGAATCTCTACATGGTATTCAGATTCCAGGACTTAAACTGGCTGTATATTAGTGAGTTAAAGAAGGTATTCCCTAAACGGTTCTTTTGAGATGGCCTAAAAAAAGAATTTCGCCCACTAGAACAAGTGCATACAATTAAAGGAAAAATAAACATTTTGATACAATTTCCAGAACTTTGGAAACATCCCTCCTAAATAAAAAATAGATAAAGTTTTGCTTTTTAAAGAGCCCCCGTTTGGAATATAGACTTCTGTACAATTGATAGCATATGCAAAATAAGCATAAATATTGCTTTTTACTCATATGTGAAGCAAAATAATTGCCACTCAAAATCTAAATTAATTTCTTAGATTTTCATTTCATTTAATTCATTTTTACTTGCATAAGATGTTTAGTATAAGAATAGAATTTTTTTTGTCCTGTTTGACAATTCACTTACTTCCACTGACACCATCTGCAATAAGATTGAAAAGGAATTAACATATGAGAATTATTTATGCAATCCTAGGATTCAATGGTTAGTTGTATTAAAATTGAATAATTGTTCCGAAATATAATTTTGTGTTACAGGAAAACCATAAAGTATTCTAATAACATTGAAAGATAAAACCTGAATATTGAAATTTTACCATCGCATGCTTTCTTTAAAATTCGTATTCTAAAGAATTGGGCATTTGTGAGATAAGTGAAACAAATTAATTACGTTTTTACATGTGTGTATTAATTATAATTCCAAATATTGCATATTTTGAATCGTTAAATAAAAAAGTATTGCATGGTTTTTATTTTGTTGGTTAACTAAAAGTAAATAATACAATACTATAGCATAGAACAGCGATTTTCAAATGACAGCGCAAGAATAGCATTAGTGTGCTTTACTGATGGTGAAACTGTTTAAATTGGAAAAAATTTACTTCATTTAAAAGGTTTAGTTTTGTTTTCACAAATTATTTCAAGTGATACCTGTAGTGACTGTATAAATAATTTTGAGTACTGTTTTTTAAGTATAAAGTAATATAAATTGTTTCAATTTTTTAAAAAGGCCACTTTTTTTGGAACAAAACGTGTAGGTAATTACTGTTATTAAATAAATCAAAATTTTACCAATTTTTTATGTCAGATCGGTAAAACACATTTTTTGGTGTGTCGCAGAATTTTAGTAATTAGTTTATGTGTGCTAGGAAAGGAAAGGTTGAAAATATCTGGCATACATGACAGTATTCCTCTATGTAATATCGATACCTTTAAAATTTTTTGATACTTAAGAAATATTAATAATTTTCCACCTTAAGAATATCACATTTGTTAAACATTCGGAATGTTTGAGAATTTATTTCCATATGTTACATTTATCCACTTGTTCCCTCATTTTTTTATTCATTTTATAGATAATGTATGAATGTATCAGGAATCACGAGATAAGTTTAGATATCAATTTGAAAACATAGCTAACATCACTTTGGCATTTTAAGTTGACTTTTCAATAAAGTTTAATCCTTCTGCCGTTTGTTTGGTATTCAGTTGTAAGTTTTGGTAATCAAAATTAGAATAACCGAGAAGTATATGTGCTTATTCTGCTCCTAGTTCAGTATGAATGAATGACTATTGGCTTTTCAGACTGTAAAATTAACTTCAAAATAATGCTTTAACATTCCAGTTTAATTTGATAATCGCATTAATATATTATGAATGGATTTTCGCTTCATTCTTGACGTTTTCCACATGGATTAATCCAATTGGCTAGGTTCGCTGCAAATATCCGCCATTATTAGGTTAATCAAGGGCAAATTAGACAGATAACTATTACTTTAATATTTAAAAACCGAAGTAATAGCAGTTTTACACTGACAAATTTGAGATTCATATGCAATCAAGTAATAGTGAAATTTTTCATTTAGCAAATGTATGATGCGTAGACACTTACCAAAAAAGGCAGAGTCAACTGAAAAGTTAAAAGGAAAATAATATTTATTAGAGAACAGTGAAAATTTATTCAGATAATACTTAAGTAAATTAAAAAGTATTTGAAAAGAACATGAAATAATCCCAAGATGAGTGCAAGAAATTAATAAAATATATAAATAAATTGAAACATTTCATTGTAAATTAAGTTTGTGGTATGAAAATCCGAGTTCAGTTTTCTCATTCTATAAAATTTAGTACAATTTCAAGGTAGGTAGGTATTTTAATTAACGTCACATTAGAGCAACATAACGAGCTATTGTACAATTTCAAGAAAAAAAATGTTAAGATAAATTTAGTGTATATATATAGTTGGCAAAAAAAATAATTTCCTTGTTTCATATAATCTAACTGATTAAATTTTCATTTCCAAAACATGCTTTTTGTATACTTATTGTTAATTATAAATAATCTTAATTTTAAAACAAAAGATTATCCAACAAACGTAATGAGATAACATACAACGTTACATTTTTACTTAAAAATAATTAAAAGAATGATTTTAATAAGTGGTTTAAATATTTAAACTTATTCCGATGTTAATTTGAAAAGAATATTTAAGATAGCACTCAATAAAACTTAAAACATTTACTTACTTGCTTCTAAAGCCTCTGTAAATTTAAAAATAAAGAATGAGATTATATAAAAGATTAATTTTTACGACTTTACTCATACAAAGATATTATAAAACAAATGATTTATTTTTATTCAAAATTTTAATTTAAGCTATTCTATTGTATCTTGATCACATTTCTAATTATGTAATATTGATTTCTTAAAAATGCTGTACTATATAATGTAGGATATTATTTTAACGCTATTCACATAACTAATTTATTGCCTTGGAAACAGCCTACGATATTATTTATGAACGACTTAAATATTGAAATAGACGTTGGCATTTAGCATAGCACTTAGTTTAATAGTAAAGTTAGTATGCTTAAACTTACCTGCTCCAATTCCAACAACTGAAAATAAGAGAAATTTCAAACGTTCATTAGTATTGAGTATTTATATACATATTTCATTCATTCACATGGTATGAGATCCAATATATGCGACTTAGTAAAAGTTTATTCCTGAATCACATCGATCTGTTTTAATTGTGTTAAAATAATTTACGAACTTTACTGTAGGAAAATGCGAATATGGCAAAAACCAGATACCATGGGATTCAACTTTTGTACATCACATACATAATTGTTTGAAAACAGCACTTCAAAAATTTTTTTAAGGGGAAGTGATTATAAATTAATCCGAATATGCTAAATTACGCATTGTGTAATTACACTTTTGTTTTGCTTTAAATTATATTTCATGCAATTTTAAGATTTTTCATAAAAATTAGAATAGAAAAAGGTATTTCAAAATAAAACTGTTATATAAATGTTACATAATTGTTATATAAAATAACAGGAACACAAAGTTCAGTTGCTTAAGAATTTATGCACTTAAAAATTTAGTTAGCATCAGATTTCATGTAATCCTTTGCTAACAATGGGTAGAATATGTGATAAGTCTGCATCAAAAAGTTTTTCATGTTGAATTACAAGAAAAAGCGTGTTCAAAAAATAACTCTACTCAACTTTCTGAAGAGTTCTCAAAAATTATTGGAATTGTGAAACATATTTGACTGGCCAAACTGTTCGTTTCGTTTTTAGTAAAAAAAATATCATTATTCATTGTCACAAATAACTTTCTTGTAAGACGTATTAACCGTTTTGTTCCACTATCTTGCACCATCTTTAAGGCAACTTCATAACTATCTCCTTTCAAAGTATTTTGCCTTTCTGGGCAAAGAACTGTTCCAGGTGCCTTCGCAGTTTTCCTAGGAAAAGCAAATTTCGTAAGAATCGGAATGAATGAATGATGCCTGTTGAATGAATCAAAACTTCCCGGCCAAGCTGTAGCAACTTTTGTCTGTTCCTCAAAGAAGTATACGTTATCGGGATGGAAGATTACACCTTCCTACTGACAGGACTCTTTTCGTCGGCTTTCACATCCCTTTCCTTGGATGCCTTTGATCGGGTGGGGTGGTTCACTTTTCTTACTCACATTTTTGTAAAATATCTCCTTTCCATGCACCGTCACAATTTGTTTTGAAAACGGACCGTTTTCGTTGCGTTTAAATAACCGAACGAACTTTCTGGCCAGCCCAATATTTGGAAGTAATATTTTAAAGAAGCACCTTCAATATTTCCCGAACTATTGTAACTCTACGAAGGTGCCTGATAGGTGAATTTACTTAATTAAACTTACTTAATTTAAATAAACTTACTTAAACAAGTACTTAATTTAAACATCAGTGCTCATATCTTAAAAGCAGTATTCAAATAACCTTCAAATTTTCTCCAAAACATTTGCTTTATACATGCCAATGAACATCAGGCAACTTTAAAAAAATCATAGAGAAATTTATTACTTACTTCCCTCAGGAATAGCTTTAAAAATAGAAAAGTACAGTCAATTTAAATTTAAAAAGTCTCATTGCATGAAAATATTTTATGTGAAAAATAATTCAATAAGAGTAAATACAGAATAATAATACATTATTCATATACCACTATTGTATTCTTAAGTAGATATAAATTTTGATTTATAATTATTAATGATTTAAGCTGGCTATTTAGAGTTTACTAAACTTACTTAAAAATAGCAATTGATATCTTAATAACACATTCTTAAATATCTATCCACTCCAGCTGTTTTAATAAATTTGAAATAGTAAACACTTGTTTTGTTTAAAAATTAAAGTATTTTAAAATATTAATATTAAAGTACTTATACTACTTTTGAGATCAAATGTATTTATAGAAATTAAAAAATGAATCTGTATCTTAATATTTTTGCAGCTTTATTTATCTTATTTTCAGTTTCTAGCTCTTAAATTCATCTGAATGCATCTAGTTAATATATCCTCATTAAAGTTATTTATGCCTCATTTCTCTTTGATCAGAAAATTCAATAGTTTTGTTTAAATAAAGTATTTGTAAATAGCTAGTAGCACTTCACGTTGTAAACATATGTCACATAAATTTAATGTTAACAGCAAGGAATTATAGAAATTTTAGATTAAGCATTTTAAGACATTTTGATATAAATATATAGATTTATCGTTAGAATATGACAAATCAAGATGTAAATCACATTGTTATCTAACTAGACTTGAGCTCAACATTTAGGAAACTAATTGAAAATTTTTGTAATAAAAATTATATTTGTGATTATCATTTTAAGTTTAATTTATAAGCTTTAATTGAAAAGGTACGCATAAAATTATAAAGTTATAGTAACTAAGTTGTAAATAACATATTTTTACTCACATAGTACACCATCTATTTTAATAAAAAGATAGATTTCATTAGTTATAGATTATGAAAGCTTATAAAAACGAGTATGAGGATTTCATGAAACTTGTAGTAAATTATAAAACAGGTTGCATTAAAAGTTATTCCTTAAAAGGTATTTTATACTAGTAAAATTAATTGTTTAAAATAAAATAAATCCTCTTTTATCACAGGTTTGGATCATTATAAAACAAAACCATTTTAACATTCTTTTGAAACTGAATGTTTAACTAAAATATTCGATTAATCCAAAGTATTAGGTGCTAAGTTTCAAATTCAATGCACGCATTTAAAATTTACAAAAAAGTTTAAGGCATGTTTTGTCTGTAAAATCATTCTACTCTATTCATACATTTAATAATCTTTCATTTCACTTTAACATATATTTTGTTATAACAAATAAATGTAAAGATGAAAGGAATATTCTACTTTGGTTTTCATTTAAAAACCAAAGTAGTAAAAATTTATTTAGAAGGCAGTAACAATTTATCAGACAAGATAAATTTTCAACTTACCTCCTTCACCTGTAAAATAGGAATAATTTTAATTAAATCTCCATTAGAACGTGCAATTTAAAAAGCTTTTGAAATGTAAAAATAAGAAAAGATCCCGTTGGTTAGATGAGTATATCAGTAAATTTTATTTTACAATAGTCATATTAGCGTTTCTACAATGTCAATTACAAGTTATTCATTTCTTTGACTTTGATTTCTGTCATAAACTGTTCCTTTTAGAGTAGGTCATTTATATAAACAAGAAAAAAATTAAGCACTTAACTTAATCATTGTATGGTCAAAACTCTTTTGCCACTTGCACTACAGAAAATAGTTTAATATACTTAAAATCCTAGGAGGACAACTTGTTTTAGAGTGCTCAAGAGTTGCTTGTTTAGAAGTTAAAGATATCTTGGAACATTTGAGGAAGGTGTAAATTGAAAATATCATTAATCTGTGCTGTGGGAGACGGATCTTTAAGTTTTGGAAAATATTAGCTGTGATCATTAATTTAACAGAGTAACAAATTTATGTAAGGAATGTAAAGTTCACTGTAAGACTTCCTCTCTTGCACAGTACAATTTAAAATTGATATCTTTATTCGTAAGCAAAACTTTTGCAGGAGATCAAATTACATTTATTATTCGATGGGAGATGTATATTTTGTGACTCCACATTTACTTTTTCGTCAGTTTCAATACGTATTTTATTATTTGTCAATCTGTAATTTAATTTAGTAGTTCTCATGCATTTCATTAAATGTTTTGTGCCTATAACTTCTCCAATCATCCAATTATTTGAAACTAACTATTGCATGCTATATTTACTTCAAAGCTGGATTTTGCGCAAATTGATACTTACCCTTGAAAGCATCAATGACTGTAATGAAATAAGAACGTAAAACGATTAGTATTCGACGCATTAAGCAAAATAATAAACACTATTAGAAAAGTTTCTCATCATAAATAGTTGAAAAAATATATAAACCTATATTTTTCAAAAACTTACAAAACATTAAAAAACCCAACTTTAGGGTAAGACAGCGAATGTCGTCTTATCTATGAAATTTCGAAAAGTTATGTGTTTAAAGCAAAAAACTCCCATTCAATCCTCTTAGTGGTAATCTTGAAGAGATATCACGTCATTAGAAAAATATGAACCAGATCTTGATGACGATATATCTCGTCATTAGCACAATTCATGATGGACGAGATATCTCGTCGAAACCTCTTGGAGGGTTAAAATATATGTACACTTAGGCTTAGATAATTAAATAAGTAATATAGTACTTTTGATGATAATGAAATTCATAATTAAGTGACTAAGTAGTAGTAATTAAATATGTGTGTGTGAAACAGACATTTTTTCCACATTGAGTGATGAGTTTAAATTTAGAATATTAAAATTTTAACACAAACAGCAATAGATAAAATAGGTGTTTGGTAGAGATAAATACTTACGTCCATGTTTGGCGACTGAAAGAGAAAGAATATATCGATGTTATATTCCGTTCAATTATTCAAATTATTGTCAAATTAAGGTATTCTGACGAAAAGGAAAAATTACAAAAATTAAGGTTTTGTTCAGAAGTTACGGTAAAATTAAATGTACTTACTATGTGTTGCTGAATCGACTATAAAAAGCAAAAGAAAAGAAACAAAATTAGAATACAATTATTCAGTGTTACTTAATAATGAGGAAGTACAATTTTAAATAAAAAAAACTTACAAGTTTTGATATTAATGCCTCACTACTACAGTTTTTATTTACATTTTCAATGTTTACCATAATCATTTTGATTGTTTTTGTAATAGTCTATTTCTCAAATATAATGATTTGACAAAACATAACAAATTAGACAATGAACAATACACTTAAATCATTTGGTAGTTTAATTAGTGATATAGTTAAAAGATATTTGTTATTGTAAAGCGATTTCATTTACTTACAGTCATCAGCAAAATCTAGAAATAAAAGGAATTGTATAAGAACAAAAGATAAGGAACTAATTTATATGTAAAAGTATGATTATATAACACAATTAAATGAATTTGAGTGTAAAATATAACACTTAATGATAACTGTTGAAGCTTTTCATTATATAAAAAACATTTTGAGTTCATGGCATGACATTTATAGAGATCTTATCTATTATAGTACTTAGGACATTAATTACTCATATAAAGTTAACTAAAAAACTAAACCATGTATTAAAATTAGTAAGTTATAATTAATATAAATTGCTTTTGTGCTTGATGAAGTACATATTTTACAAAACAATGATATTTTTTCGTTTTAGTTTTAAACTTAAAAATTTTAATTGAATCAAATAATGAGTCCATTCTATTTTTTAATCAGTTTGGCGCAGTTTTTCCACTTTTGAACCTTGCCCCAAGAGACTCAAACCAACCAACTAAAGAGAATAGAAAAATGATATATAAATGGTAAAAGTTAATATGTATAAAGTGAATGAAGGTAAAAAACTCAGAGAATAGAAATGTGATACATAAATGATAAAAGTGAATACGTATAAAGTTAAAGAAGGTAAAAAACTCATTTTTTAAAAATGAGGTTCTAATTATTCTAAACTTTGTATTGCATCTGTTATTGAATTCAAGCGACATGGAAAGTTTAACAGCTAGTTTCCTTTTAACCCTTTCAAGTGAAGTTGTTTCACTGCGAAACCACACTTCAAAAATACCTAGGCTAATTGAATAGCGGTTTTTTTCGGATAACCAATCGACCCGTCCTCCATAGTACCGCCATCTGTCGCGATCAATAACGTAAAATTTATTAAAATACATTCACCAACTAATCGAATAGAAATTTTAGCCGGAAAACTGATTACTCTTTCATTTTTAATTATGTGCAGTGAAAGATCGATATACTTACCACTGAAAGCATTTTCAGCTAAAATAAAAGGAAATACATTTTAGTAAAGAAATGTAATTTGAGTAAATTAATCAATTTTCTAAATTAGTACAAACTACAGCATATTTAACAAATCATTCTTGTTCGTGTTGTTTCAGCCATCAATAGCTGGTGTGTTTTAAAAAGAATTCACCGCTTTCAACCCTTACTAGTATGAGTTAAAAAAATATTAAAATTATTCATTAAAATTGAAATTTTTGTTATTCAAAGATAATGCTTGTGTACAATTAATATTGTTTGTATAAAAATTATTTATTGGAAATTTCTTCTCTCCTATTCAGGCCTAGTAAACTTATTTCCTAATATATGCATTAGATCTTTCCATTCGGGATTGATCCCGGACCGTCGCCAATAGCCAGCTGTGTTGCTCCAGTGCGACATTAATTCACTACCTACCTTCCTAATATAGGCACTTAAATTAACGAAACAACGTAATCAAAAATATATTGTCTGCTTAGGAACAGGAACTCATTCTGACTTTTTCAGAGGATAAGTGTTTATTTTCATGATTGCGAAGCTATATAACACTATCAGGATGACTTATAATTTTTTTTTACCTAAAATTAAGCAAGACATTAAATAGGTATACAGTAAAAAAATAAAATTATCAGTTAAGGACTCTGTTCGAAGCCTAATACATTCAGCACTAGTATTTAAGGAAATAAATATCTTCAGTAGGTTAAAAAAAGTAAATCTTATCAAGGGATAGTCAAAATTTTTCTCTCGTAGACTACTCGTAGTCTGTTCTCTATACAAATCTACACCATTTGACGAATCCACATCAAATTTGATACACTTATTCTTTGGAACTCTGCGGATAACTCTACATATTAACACCAGTTCTATTTGTCTTTGGTGTGCAGAGAGGTGAAGCGTCCCGCCATCCTCGACAGAGCACTTGTTAGGGGGTGCTCTCTCCCTGTCTAGCTGCGCAGATGACGTCAGAACATCTACAGGAGTCGCCTCTCAAGATGACCTTGGACTTTTTTTAGAATCTTAGAGTATGATGCAATCACAGATGAATGCGGTTCCGCTTAAAATCGCTTAGTATCATATCATTTATGTATCCCGTCAGTAAATTCATTAACTGTAGCTTAAAAGTTGGAAAGTAAATTTTTATGATAATTTTTGATTATTTTCATAAAAAGTGGTTTCTTTTTTTTATCGTCGATATGTACAGGGAGCTAAAGATAATTCGAAATCCTCATAGGAATAACATTGCGTATTTATACGATCAATGTCAGACCAATTCACACTAAATTTAGTACATTCATCCTGTAGAATTCTGCGGGACACGTAGGCTATATATTAACCCCGTCCGATTTGTCCTGAGTCTGCAGTTGGCTAAAAGTAATTCGAAATTTCCATAGGAATAATATTGAATAATGTTACGATGAATTATAAACAATTCAACCCGAGCAATGCCGAGTAATTCAACTAGTTATATATAAAGTGGATTCCGAACCACCATAAGCATCCACGTATAGACCAGGACTCTAACCCATGGCATGTTGAATCGAGGACCAGAGAGCTCCTTTACTAGGCAGTGACTACATTAAATTTCATTTTTCGTTTAAGAACGCTATGAGTATTTCAATATTTTTTATTAAACACAAATAGTTTAAATAATTTTTGCACCTGGAGGTTTGTAGTTTCTACCCTTATGAAGGATGCGTTTTAATAATAAATTTATACTTTTCTTTCGAATTTTTTTATCAACATATTTACAATATTAAAAGCGCAACGAAATATGTACTTCCAACACACACAAATTTAAAGTTCAACCTATAGATAAGTTTGGTTAAAGTTGTGCACTGTATATCAACAATTCACCTTTTATAATTGATGATTGGTTAATGTTGGCAGAAAACACTACATGAAAACAAGTTTTTATATCGATTTTTGCGATTTCAGATTTTCTGTGAGTGTGAATGTTAAAGTTTTCAAAAACATTTCATTAAAAGTGTAAGCAGTTTTATAAAAATTCAACTTACTTCCACAGACGAGATCTGAAAATAAATACATAATAAATTAGTAATTGAATATTTATAAAAGAAAGTGACCCAGCAATAAGGTTGTTTGATTGATACTTGCTGATGATTAGCAAATAAAGTAAAAATAAGTCAAACTTAAACATTACTATTAACACAAAATTTATAACTTGATTCACTTCTTAAAGTTTTATGTAGTAAAAAGTTTCCATGGTATTCAAAAGAAATAATTAATTATAATCCAACAATAAAAATAACACTTAAGTCTCATAACTAATGTAAGTAACTTTTTGTTAAAATATTGAAAACACTAATAAATTGTGAAATATAAACTTAATTTAAACTGCCTCATTCAACCAAATTGAATTTAGAGAAAGGATTGCACATCACCTACCTTGAAGACCCCGTTCAACTGAAAAAGAAATAGAAAAAAGTTTATTATATTGGCGTAATTATATCAGAATGAAGATTCTTGTCACTTTTGTCAAAGCCAAATCGTTGTTCGTGTGCAGTAGTATTATATTAAATGAGAATATTTCTAGATCTTCAAACACGACATTGAATGAGTAATGAAGAAAAGAAAAATATTTACAGGCGATGTTAGACAATGCCAATGAGTATGATTTAGCCACTTGGCGAATGCAAACGTATTTGAAGTGCTCATTTGAACTATTGAAGGCTCATTGAATTATTGAAGGCGTAGAAAACTGTCAAAGAAACGTTCTTTTCGCGGAAAGAGAGGCATCCATAGACTATCGACTGTTTCCATAATTGAAAAAACTTCCACGCGGGTGTGAGATTTTAGGACTTACAAGACGTAAACGAACCATACCATCAAAAAGATTTTTGAATTGCCTAATAAAGCTAGGTTCGCACAGGAACAAGGACATACAGTTAAACGAAAATTATATTGAAAAATTACAATGAATAGACGAAAATTAAAATAAAAATTTTTTCACCATTCTAAGAACTTTGGAAACATTCCTCGTAGAACCACATAAAATGTATTTCGAGATAGTTTCAAGATTTTTCAAAATCAATTTTAACTTGATACCAGAAAGAAAGTGTAAATGCTCGAATTACATGAACCCGGAAAGTTGCTACTGCATACAAGGATATGTTTTCCTCATTATATTAAATTGTCATTTAAAGGTAGACCCAATATTCACTCGTTTCATAGAATAAAAATATGAGTTATTTGAAACAGATAGAAGGCTAGCGTAGTATTAGTGGTCACAAGGTGGTATAAAAATACATCCATGCAATTCTCATGAAGTGAAATGAAGAGTAAAACAATTATTCCAAATACATAAATGTGCCTTCTTTAATGGTAAGAAAGTGAGAAAGGATTTGTTTTCATTAAAGCAAAAATCATTGATATAAAAGAGAGTTACAGTAATTTTTGGATCGATTATTTTTTTTAATTTGTCTTATTACTGTAACAGAAATAAGTACTTACGCCCGTCATCCAAGCCTATAAAAGAAAGCAATATAATGTATTATAAAAACATATCAGGAAAGTAATAAATGGAAAACAAATTAACTAGTACATTTTAATTTGAAAAACGTTTATTTACGATATGTTTTAACATCGTTTGTCTAAATCATTTAAAAAATTACTATAAAAACTGTTTCTCCGTTTACCTGATAGAAAATGTTTATTTTTGTTCTTCTCTCTTACCTATACCGTTATTTTAAGCAAATATCTTCATTAAGTTCTTTTGAGTACTTTGACAAGCATCAAATATACTCATACTTTCAAGTATACGTGTAAATGGCTTTTAAACAAAGTATTGCTCATCTCTATGAGAGGCATTTTTGTCAATCTAAATGTAGGTGGCGACAGTGTTTCTGCGACGATATGTGTTTCCTATACGCAATTGAACGTGACGTCACTTGGTTTGTTTTCGAATGCACTTCGGCAATAAAAATTCCAAGGAATAAATTTCGAGGTGACATATGACAGTTGATGGGTCAACATCAATTGGATTAAAAGTCAAAATTGCCAAAACGGCGATAAACTACATTTTAAAGAAACCCCGATATGCAACAGGCGAGAGCAATTGGATGAGCAGAAGTAAAATCTTCGCAAACCGTCTGGTTTGTTTGTTTACACTAATCCCTCTCACATTCTATAGATATACTCTTTCACTAACAGATCAGATGTTTAGATCTCTAGGTAGCGGACAGACAGCGTAAATGTGATTTTCTGAACTTTTATATCAAAATACTCTACCACATTGCGATAAACTATGAAATAGTAGTCAGTCATATTGATGGATATTTTAGTGTATTTAGGTGTCCTATTTACAACTATTCTGTACTCGGGTATTATGCATACAACTATTCTGTATTTAGGTATTCTGAATACAACTGTTTTGTATTTAGGTATATTTCATGCTTCGCCATTTAAAACAAGAAATCCATCATTTTGACAGGTTTTGATAGTTCTAACGTTAAATAAATTCTCAGCGTCACAATATTTAAATCTAGTGAAGCTAGAGAATACGTTAAATGTCCGCCTGCCAGTGGGCCCAGTCACACGCATGCTCCTTTAAATACCTTAATTACCACTAATGTTGAATTGTGATCAATAGTGTTAGAAATATTCAAGAACTAAAATATACGACATCAGGGAGCTCACCTTGGAGTGGACCGATACCTGAAAAGAGGGAAGTATAAAGTAAGGAACATGAACAGAAATGCAGCTTTATATAAACGCATATCAATTTGTAAGAGCAGTTTCAATGCTATATAAATAAGAAAAGAATTTATAGTTTGTTGCGTGACACGAAAATTTCAATTTTTACTATAAAATGTATTATTTTCTTTTTAAAGATTCAAGTCAATCATAAAGAAAATACATTTCTCCCACGTAAGCATTTCACAGTTTTTATTCAATTTGCGAATTTTAATTTACAACTTGTGCATAACTTCATGAGAAAAAAACATAAAATGGCGTTGCAAAATTATCAAACGAATCTTTTGCTGTTTAGAATGTCGAAGATGGTTCAACGAAAAATTTAATGCAACCATACATTATACTACTACACATTATGTAGATTTGCCTGACATTTTCCATAAGTGTAGTATTTGCAAGTATCAAACACTAAGCATCACAACATAAGCATAGAATTTATTACAGAATCCCTATATTTGCTTGAAACATCGATGTATTGTTGGTGTGAAAACGAAAGAAATATATGTACTTGTATATTAAGAAATACATATTCCAGGAAACTTTCTATCTAATTTTAAAATTGATGCAAAATATTTTCTAAGCCAATGTTCCTGCCAAGCCTGTTTTGAGTATTAATTTTAGGCTATGTGTACTGAAAACACGTTATCGAGTTAGATGTGTAAAAATTATCCCTTTCTCCGCTTTCTATGATCTTGAAACATATTTATTAGTAGAGGAAATATTGAAGCTATAAAATTCACAATATAACAAATAAGTTTTTATCATATTGAAACTATAAAAATTATTGATTACATGGATTGAAAATGAAAGTTTCAGTGTATTCTGAAAACGGTACACGTGCCAGGGAACGTGTTAAACTAATTTCTAATTTTACTGCGTTTTATAAAAATTTAAATTTGATACTATTAAAAATATTTTTCTCTTTAAAATATCAAATCAGTCAATTGCGTTTTAAAGTTAGTGTATATTTTTTATTTAAAAAGACTAGAAGCAAATTAGGATATACAGGTAGATGAACACTATGTTTTGAAAAGAATATGTTCAGTTTGAGTTACATTGTATAAAATATATAAAATAGCTTAATGTTTATCACTTACCTCCAACAACATCTCCTATGATACCGTGTACTGTTGAAAATAAAAATAATAGGTAATCTCAGCTGTAAAATTTAATTAATACAATATTTCAAATACAAATTTACAATATTTATGTCACTGCAAATTAAAAGTATCACTCTTAGATATCCATTGCCTTTGAAGATATTGAATTCAGTTTCAGCTACTTAATAAAATTATTCTTAAGACAGTTTACGAATATTTTTAAAAAAATCTAAAATCAGTATACTATTTAAACTGAATCCTATTTTGAGGGTAGAGTACCATAATATAATAATATAATAACGTCCTTAATCCTGTTTTACAGATCATATTAGGTACAAATGAGTTTCAGAATTTAGATGTGTAATAATCATTTGTCAATCAACAATCCAAAAGCAAAGAAATACGAGTCAATCTCTCATTCATTTTTCAAAAATTCATTCTTGTTTTGCAAAACTACTTAACCCTTCTGGTGATTGTCTTATTAACAAAACTAACCAGATATGGATGGACGAAATATCTCGTCATTAACAGAAAACTGACGAGATCTTGATATCAGCAAAAAAATTGGCAATACTTTCATAACAAGATATCTCGTCATTAACAAAATTGGTCAGATCTTGATGAACGAGATATCTCATTCAAACCACTTGGAGGGTTAAGTAGATTCTTGTTTCTAAAGTGAATAAAATCTCAGCTGATTCCTTTCTCTACATTAAGCAAAGAATAATAAATAAATAAAGTAATGTTTATGATAAAATTCTTTACTCACGTCCACTCAGAAGTGCTGTAAAAATAAAAATATAGGTATTAAAATAAGTGACGAAAATAAGTACTCCTAAATAGTTATTAAATAAAAGTTATTATTTACTAAACAGCAATTTATCATGATTAACGGATGACTAATTCTGGCGCTTGTTTCAATATACTCTTTTTATATCCTAAAATTTTGGAAGTGTAAGTATTTTTTTAGGTTGATGCATTACTTGGATTTAGAATTAAAAGTGGATTAAAACGTGTATTGGGGAGAAATATTTTTCGTAAAGCTATCTTTGAAGAACTGACGATATTTATAAGATATATTTTAAACAAATATTATCTGATACAAAATATTTTCTCAAAACTATGTGCATCACCAATTGAAAGCATATTGGAACTATTAAAAGTATATTTAAATTGGTAAAATAACTTTTTTTAAAGATTTTGAAACTAAACACAGTGGGATTTTATTTCACAGTTGGTTGTGCAATTAAGAATTGAAAAATAAAATAAAAGTAGTATGGAATTTAAGTTTAATATTTCTCACTTCAAGATAGTTTTAGAAATTTTCTTTTTCAAAAGTTTTGGTGCTTTTCTGGTTTCTTTTAACTTAAAATAATAGCATAACTTATCATATTTCTCTCCAATTTGCACAGTTTGCACACTATTATTTTAAGACATGCACAGACAAATTTACTTTTCAGTGATAAAGAAAAATTCAAAAATAAATATACATAAAACTTACCGTCTCCTGCGTCTCTTGCTGAAATTGTAAAGAAAACAATAAGTTTAGTTTTAAATACATTGCGAAAAATGTTTTACAATTATTTCTTATCTTAGTATCAAAGGAAACATTTGAACTGTTCCCTAAATTATTTAAATTGTAATGTTTTTAAATTAAAAAATATTTATCTCTTTTGCTACTCTAAATAAAGCCATTATATTTAAAAGTTTGATTATGAGATCGAGATATGCTAAAGTTGTTACTATAATGAAATCTGAGTTGATTAAATAGTACAATCCGATCAAAGTTTTCACATATTGAGGTTACATATTGTCCACTGTATAAAAGTTCAGAGAATTTCAAACTATTCTAACAAGTATTAGCTTTTAGATTTATTTAAACAATTCTGGTCATGTGATTTTACAAAGCAATTGTTTTAATAATAGATAAAACTTTAAAGTTTAACCCATCAAATAAAATCTGCGATTGAAGTTTTTTCTTTTTAATGTTCAATCATCTCGTTTTAGAAACTGAATGTTTACTTACCGCCTCGGACGAAATCTGAATACGAAAGAATTTAGAAATGTATTAATATTAGCAATCGGTAACACATGAAACAAAAATACGTATTTTTAAACATTCAAGTGGTACAGTTCAGCTATTGTAAATTGAAACTGTATAGTAAGAAAAATGTTAACTAAAGGAAACTAGACATTGCAAGCAGGAATAATCAGTGCAAATTACACTGTAGTTTAATTAGAACTTATTGACTAAAAGCATATTCCTTTTTAAATTCCATTCTTTGAAATATCTTATCTATAACAAGAAATATATTTTTTTAAAAGAACAGTGTATTAACTCTGTTTAGATCACGAAAATGGTTCACAGGCCACTTATAATTAAAGTTTAAAGAATTCTCTCGGGTTAAAATTCTTGCAAATCATAGCGATATGTTAATGTTTTCCTTCAGAACATTTAAAAAATAGAAACAAGTTATATTTAATTCATCTAATGTTATTAGTATTGCAATCAATACAGTTTCTTAGTGTTAGTAAGTTTTATTCGAAGTTAATTTATATTATGAGTCACTCTTTCGGTTGAAATGATATATTTGCCTAGGATATCAAATCTTTTTTCTATATATTCAACTTACGTTTCAAAACTCCATCTGTAAGGAATAAAATATATGATTTAATACTTACAGAAGTAGTTTCATTATTTAATGGAAGGACAATTCACTAAAATAAAACTTAGCATATATTTAACTTTAAATCGTATTTATTCTGTACATAAAAATAATAACAAGAAGAATGTTTTGAAACCAGCATGATTACTCACCATTAAACAAATCTATAAAAAGGGAAATAAAAAGAAAAGTATGAGACGTTAATGTAAAATATATGAAACTGTAAAAGAGACACTAAAAAGTTTGAATTAATTTGAAAACTAACTAACAGTTTAAATTGAAACTAAATATATCATCAATTGAAAGTCTAAAGAAACAATATTCTTATACTTTTTATCGAGTAAAATATACTCACATTCATCTTTGCCTATAAAAAAACAAAATTTTATTTAGCAATCAATCAGTAAAACGGAAGAAATTAACTAAAAATGGATTTTTATAGAATCTTTAAGTATCTATTAAAGACTTAAAGATTCTTTAGGGAACTTAGTACTGTTATACTTACAATCTGCTGGCTGAGCTGTAAATAAGAAAATCATAGTTAAGAAACATTTGTAATCTTCAAAACTCAAAATACATAAACTCAAGCGCTTTCACCATTAAACATTTCGTCATAAAATGTAAAATTTTCCATTTATATTCACAGATGCTTAATACCAAATTAGAGATATCTAGATTTAAATTTGTTGAAGTATGATTTAAATTTCTAAATGTGGGTATTTAAAAAATAATGTGAGCTCTTTTAATTCATATATTTTCCAGTGTTAATCAGTCTATTAAAATTAGTTCACCATTAGGTCTACTTACTAGACACTACAAGAGTTAAAAGAAAAGCAAGTTTTAGATTTATTTTAATCAAATAGCAAGGATTAGTGTAAAACTGAAAGAAATCTGAAGGTCTATGTTGTAAGCAAAAGAGCTTTTACATTTTAAGCGCAAAATAGATCATTAGCAGTTTGTTTAAAAATAAATGCATCATTTATGCAAAATCTGTTATATTTAAGAAAATACCAGTTTAGTTTTATTTGTTTATTTCATTTCAACCTGACCCGTCCGGTGGCATGCAAGAGAAATACTAGTGTTTCGTGAAAATTTTAAATTACAACAATTTTCGTATATGTATGTTAATAAAGATTCAAACTTACTACTGTCGATTCCTATAATAAATAATAAATATAGATGAGTGAGTGAATAATAAATTAATTCAGAAATACAAAAACAGTTGCATGCACGTTACATTGCAATGCGATTATGTTGCATGAATTAAATTCACAAATAAACTATAAAATGGAACTCAAAGATGGAACTCAAAAGTCTTAAAAGAAAACATGTTAAAAATCTCAGAAGTTTTAAAGTTAATAAAAGTCGATAATCAAAATCCTTTAAAAAAAAGCAATAGTATTTTTTATAGATTGAAATGAAGTTGAAGTTTACATACCCAAATGTCCATCTAAAATAAGCAAAATGTTATTATAAATCTTGATACAAGTTTGAAATAAAAATGCAATTTATTTTAATCTCAATTTATTTTATATATTGCGTAGATTGTTTGTAATCATTACAAATACGATTAATACATTGCAGAGTATAATTCAGAAGTTTGATTCAACGATTTTAAGTATGTTTTATAAATAATATAAAATAAGATTGATAAGAAAGTGGCAGTATTAATATGCATTACATGTATCAAACCTATGAGCTGAAACCTAGAAATATTCAATCAAAACTCATTCGCAGGTTCAATTTTCAGCCTTTAAGGAAAATTATTTCTTTGTAAAAAGAAAGACTACTCAAACCCAAAACGTCCTAATTATCACTATTATTCATAAGTTCATTTCTTTCAGTACAAAAAATAAAAAGTTTTATTTCTTAATTAATACATCCGACAATAATTATTTAACTTAAATAAATGTAACATTTACTCATTCATTAATACAAAATAATCATCAAAAATCATTTATTAAATTTTATCAAAATAATTAGTGCTTATAAAGTTTTTAATTTGTAACGTTTCATTCTACTTTGAAAACATACTAGTGTGCTGGGGAAAATGTACTTTACTTTGTGTATACACCCATTAGATTTATTAGAGAAGTAACAATTTTACTTACATTTGAAGCTTTTCAGTTCTGGAAAATAAAATATAAGATTCATGTTAGTCACAAATCACATACAACTTTTTTATAGAATTATGAAATTGTATGGAATGTATATTCATAATAGGTTCCTTTATGTATCTAAATAAATTCTAAAATCTGTGGAAAATCGGTTTCCATTGGGTTGAATGCAAAAATGTGATCGTGTTCTAATATAGAGGTAATGAACAACGAAGGATCTGTTTTAAAAGAAAAACATACTGTCTTAAAAACTTACAACTGGGAACTAACTAGGGAAGGGCAAAAGGGTTTAAATTGAAATGGCTACTTCTCAGAATCTTAAGTTGAATATTTCACTCTTTCTCATAAATATTCAGGAAGAAAAAGAAGCATGCCATGATGCAAATAATTGTAATTTAGATTCGTAGATTCATTTAGTTTTGATTTTAAGCACATTATATTGTTTTTTAAATTAATGATGCACTTGACTCCTTTGGACCCATCAAAAGTCAGACTTAACCCTTTTTGCAGTATGTTTTATAAATAATATAAAATAAGATTGGCATGAAATTGGCAGTATATATTGAACGTGTTAAATCTATGAGATGAAACCTAAAACTATGCAATTAAAATTCCTTTGCAGGTACCCTTTAGGAAGAATTCAAAACTTTCAAACACACTGTAACAATTAATTTGAATTGGGAATAAATTTAAAGAATATTTTTAAAGAAAATCATTAGTATACAGTTATAAAATGTTTACTCCAAACACTTTTGAATTTCTTGCTTCAAAAAATGTTTTATGTAGTCATATACTGTCTAAGACGACAATGAATTTCAACTACTACGAATTTTATCAGCGCACAAACAAATTATCAATCAGAGTGAATAGGTATTGTTCTAATTCTTGCCTGAGAAATGTATCTGATTTTGTGTATGAATGTTTGTAATTTAAGTTGCAAAAATCAACATTATGGTTTACTTACTTGCTAAGACTGATGGATCTAGGCCAGTGACTACAAAAAAATGTTTAACTTTATTAATAACAGCATGAAGACAAATATAAAATCCATATAATTTAGGTTTTGCAAAATTACTTTATTACTTTCACAAAAAACCATCTATAGACTACCAAAAATAATTAAAGATTTTTAAATATACTCACGGTCAATTCCTTCATTTTTATATTTTTCTGAAAAAAGTTTAAATATAGCAATTTTTAATTTGTTATATGATTTAATAACTCTAAAATATAATGTTTTAAATAATAAAACACTTTACATAATCTAGGTAATATTCTAGTTTGAAATTACAAAATTCTTCTAAAATTCTATGTCGGGTATACAATAAAAAATGGATTGCACAAGACACATAAACTTAAGGATTTCAGAAATTCACTATTTTTCATAATTATTCCACTACTTTCACAAAACTCTAAGCTATATAAAATTCCAAATTTTAAAATATACTCACGAATATCACTGAGGTCCACTGAAAGATTAGAAAGATTTAGATCATCAAATGCTACATAACGTCAGATGAATACTAGCATTTACATTTTAAATAACAAACCCTCACAACACATTAAATTCAAATTATCCAAACAAAAATTTTAAAAATTGTTATATGAATGGTATATGAATCAGCTAGTATTTCTGTACTTGTATTCAAATACGTAATATAAATTAAATCAAACAGACAGTAAGGTTTCTGACAAATATCTGAAGTATATGTGAGCACACATGAATTTATGTTCATCCAGCCGTAGCGTAGAAGAACATTGATAACTGAGATGCCGATATTGGATCTCAAAAAATTAATCTTTATTAATAAAAAACAATTTCAACGGACGATTAATCAAAAATTGAATCACGAATATCGCATCAATTTATTGCCATCCTTTCAAAATGATAATAAAATTAACAATATGTCGAAATTTTACTCTCCCACCACTAGATGGCGACAGTGACCCTTTCCCTCATGTCCTCCCTTGGGAGCACGAGTGCAGTCCTTCCCTTGGAGCTCGTGTGCCTCCTCGAGATGTAATAGTTGTTAGATTTGTACCTTTCAATATTTCCTTTAATCCTAATTATCGTACATTACTAGTGTTACAGATAACAGGTAACTGTGTGAATATTGTTATTTAACTTGTACGAGTGGCAACCATTTTTAAATACGCAATAAAATAGTTGCCGTATGATTCTTTAGCCTTATTCTTGTTCTGTTGATGCATAACCGTTTCTTAGCTGCGTAACGTAATAAAAGTTGCTTTTAGTCCAGAGATTTTATTTTATTTATAGCTGGCTTAATGCGTTTCTATCAGGTTCAATTTCAATGTTGTACTAAACGAATATTTATAAATTTATGTAACTAATCACAAACAACATTTTCGCCTAATGTTTTTGAGCAGCGGTAGCCGGATTGGAAGAGCAGTGACTTATCAACAAAAGAGTTTTGCGAGTTTGAAACTCCATTCAACAAAAGACCGTCGCGTATGTGGTAACTGGTGCACGTTAAATCTGTCATGGTCTCAAATGTCCTCATATTGGCGTGGTGTGGAAGTTAAGAGAGTGGAGTGCCAGCTCACACAGGGGTGTTGACCTTATCATCTGATCAATGCTCAAAATTATTCTAATCTAAGGAAAGGAGCAATAGAATCGTTCCATAGGATTATATTCTAAGGAAATGACCAATAGTATTTTGCCAAAGGATTCTAATCTAAGGTAGGTAGGTAGTTAATTAATGTCGCACTGGAGCAAGACAAGGGGCTTTTGGCGGCGGTCCAGTATCAATCCCGAAGAGAAAGATTTAAGGACAACACCTCGTAATTTTGAAACACGGTCAGATGACGAGGACAACACCTGTGCTGGAACTCCACACTCCAAACTTCCCCAAAACGCCAACGTGAGGATATTTGAGGCCACGATCGTTTTCACGTCACCAGCCCCCACATACACGACAGTCTTTGGTAGGATCGAATTTCGAACTCGCAACACTCCGGTTGTTAATCCGTTACTCTTCCAACAGGGTTACCGCGGCCCATATCAAGTCGGATATCAGGTTTCTCGTATTTTCTTGATTACGATGCATTTTATAGCATTCTATTTCACGGCACCTAGTTTAGAAACCACTGCTCTTAACGATTCGACAGGTAATTTAAAAATGTACTCACTGTTTCGTCCGCCATCTGGAAAATTAACTGAAAAAATTTGAAAAATACAGTTCATTATACGAGAGTTTTCATTTGAATTAACTCTAATACTTAAACTTTTACAAAGTATCATTTCTACATGTTTTTGTATTTGAGAAGAATTTGTTTTCAAATTTAGAAGTATAGTAGCATACAGCATTTGGAAATACAGGATGGTCCCATAAATAACTTTATCATTTAAAAATTGAATAACGTTTTCACTTATTTAGTTTTTATAGAACTGAATATATTCTTCGGAAAATATTTTCTATCAAGTTTTGTTAATAAGAATCTTTAAGTGGCCACCCTTTTCATAATGGCGACTGTATGCTCTGGGAGAGCAAACTGGAATGTCGATGTTCTAAGTAAAATACAATATTTTGACACGTTTCTAGGTCATGTGCGTGCATTTTTCCATAATAAATTATCAGTGTCTAATTAGTAATAACCTGTAAAAATATATTTAAAGAATATATTGGTAAAAGTTATTAAATTTATAAATGATAGTGTTTTTTGGACCACCCTGTATATTTCGCTTCTTGAGGAACAAAAAAAAGAGCGCTATATCGAGATGAACCATATATCAAGAGCCTGCACCATATTGCATCTTGAAAAATATTGTATTGAAGCGTTTCATTAAGATATCGAGAGTATCAATGTCAAACGCTAACTCTATGAAATTTACATAAAAGTAAGCGAGAAAATTTTCACAATTTAAAATACAAAAAATATCTCACCAACACGATCTGAAAAATAAAATAGTAAATTAATATTAATTTATTTATTAATAAAATTTATTAATTCTAAATTAAATTAATTAATTCTAAATAAAATTTATTAAAATTATTTTGTTCTGTGTTTTTTTCGAATGCATAACCGAAGAAAACAAAAAGTTATAAAATTTAGAGTAGGCTTGAGAGTTTTCTCTTAATAGGTATATCAGCTGGAATTGAGGGTAGAGAGAGAAAATGGCAAGTTAATGTATGTCTTTAAGAAACAGCGATTGAATGAGTATAGCAAATAGCTTAAAAAATAACTCAGAAAATTAAGGAATTGATAAAATAATTCCATTATGTATTCTTGTAGACTTTTAAAAGAATTCGTTCACTAGTTAAAATTTTAAAATTAAAAACCTAAAATTTCAAGATATAAGTCCTATAAATTTAAGAAACGGAAGATTTTTTATTTCCACCTTGACACGATTGCTGATTCTCTTACTTTCCATTAGTTCTTCAAAACAAAAATTCAAATAATGCAGAGACGAATTCCTCCAAATCATGACTGGTATCCTGAAAAAATTCCGGGAGTATTCTTGATTTACAAAGGGAAAAGAGATACTCAAACGGTTTTATCTAGATTGCCACTTTCTTGCCTAGAAGTAGGAACTTAAGAGCATGACATTCCTCAATGGTCTAAGATCTTTTGCAGTTTGTCCTGAGTGCAACACGCCTCTAGAAATCACATTATCTCCTCTACTTGAATGAGCCTCTCAGACGTATTTCGGAATCCTGATGACAAAAATTTCTTAGAGGAAGAATGACTTGGACTTGCTCTAGCAAGCGGCTCCACCAGAAGGGGCAAGTAACAATATCTTTTAAGTATTTTTAACGCATTCTCGTCAAATCCTGGGGGCCGATGAAGTCCAATTGGAAGAGCAACGAATTAGCAACCGGAGAGTTGCGAGTTCGAAACTCGGTAAAACCAAAGACGGTCGTGTACACGGCGGCTGGTGCACGTTAAATCTCCAATGGCCACACATTGGCGTGGTGTGGAAGTTTGGAGTGTAGGATGCCAACTCAGGTGTTGACCTCATCATCTGATCAATGTTCAAAGTTATTCTAATCTAAGGAAAGGAGCAATAGAATCGTTCCCTTGGATTATATTCTAAGGAAATGACCAATAGTATTTTTCCAAAGGATTCTAATCTAAGGTAGTTAATGTCGCACTGGAACAAGACAAGGGGCTTTTGGCGACGGTCCAGGATCAATCCCGAATAGAAAGATCTAAGGACAACACCTCCTAATTTTGTACCACGGTCAGATGACGAGGATAACAACTGTGTGGAACTCCACTCTCCAGACTTCCCCACCACGCCAACGTGAGGATATTTGAGACCACGATCGATTTTACGTCACCAGCCCCCACGTACACGACGGTCTTTGGTAGGATCGAATTTCATACTCGCAACACTCCGGTTGTTAATCCGTTACTCTTCCAACCGGGTTACCGCGGCCCATATCAAGTGGGTTATCAGGTATCTCGTATTTTCTTGATTACGATGCATTTTATAGCATTCTATTTCACGGCACCTAGTTTAGAAACCATTGCTATTAACGATACGACAGGTAATTAAAAAATATACTCACTGCTAATTCCGTCATCTGAAGTATTATCTGAAAAAAATTGAAAAATACAGTTCATTATACGAGAGTTTTCATTTGAATTAACTCTAATACTTTGACAAAGTACCATTTCTACATGTTTTTGTATTTGAGAAGAATTTGTTTTCAAATTTAGAAGTATAGTAGCATACAGCATTTGGAAATACAGGATGGTCCCATAAATAACTTTATCATTTAAAAATTGAATAACGTTTTTACTTTTTGAAAAAAACTTATTTAGTTTTTATAGAACTGAATATATTCTTCGGAAAATATTTTCTATCACGTTTTGATTATAAGAATCTTTGAGTGGCCACCCTTTTCATAATGGCGACTGTATGCTCTGTGGGAGAGCAAACTGGAATGTCGATGTTCTAAGTAAAATACAATACTTTGACACGTTTCTAGGTCATGTGCGTGCATTTCTCCATAATAAATTATCAGTGTCTAATTAGTAATAACCTGTAAAAATATATTTAAAGAATTTGGTAAAAGTTATTAAATTTATAAATGATAGTGTTTTTTGGACCACCCTGTATATTTCGCTTCTTGAGAAACAAAAAAAGAGCGCTATATCGAGATGAGTGCTATATCGAGATGAACCACATATCAAGAACCTGCACCATATTGCATCTTGAAAAATATTGTATTGAAGCGTTTCATTAAGATGTCGAGAGTATCAATGTCAAACGCTAACTATAAAATTGACATAAAAGTAAGCGAGAAAATATTCAGAATTTAAAATACAAAAAATATCTCACCATCACCATCTGAAAAATAAAATAGTAAATTAATATTTTCGCAAATCGATCAAATAGGTATTTAAACTGAGAGATAGATAGATAGAGAAGTATAAATATCAATTATCAACTTACCAAGATCTAAATAAATAATAGAAAAGAATAAAAATTTAGTATTTTATTCATATTGGATACAGTAAATACATATAGAAGGGCTCATAACACAGGGGCGAAATTACAAGGCAGAAGATATATGCTATTTTACGAGTATTTTGTTTATGCATTGTGAACCTTTCAAGCACTCCGTGAATTTATTTTTTGACATGCGCGTTCGACGGCTGCTTGTGCACTAATAAATGTTGCTGCATCTCGAAATTAAATTTATTATGTACGCCCAAAGTGCAATATTATTGAATGTAATTTTCATGCATTTGCAAACTGTAACCAAGATATGGAATGTAATGGAAGATGAATTTGGAAGAGAAATGAGGAAGGAGTATAAACAAAGAGATGATCCGCCTTCTTTGTAGTTTTGTACTGTCCTTAGTTTATTAATAAATGTCTGAAAGCGGCTAGAGAGAATTTTCATCTGTTGAATTATTAGCCGACACACTAAACACACAATCCCACGACAAATATTTTACCTACAACAATACCTACCCTGTTTAGTTTACCGGGATTTACGATTTTTCTCAGATTTCGAAAACGTTTTAAAATAATAAAAATAAAGTTATGAACAAATTAAAAATAAAGCTAAAAACAGCCCATTTAAAAGACAATCTGTAGAGCGTTTTGCAATGTTATTGTTCTCACTTGATTAATAATCCAACAATTATAAGGTGAGTTGTAATTATCTTTGTGGTGTCAAATTTTTTATTGAAATCTACTTGGAAAATAGCATTTTTGTAGATCTTAACGTTTTAAATGAAAGCCTAAATAGGTTCAAAAGTCTCACTTACCAGGAAGAGATACTAAAATGGTAAAGAGAAATAATTAATTCAATTTCTGTATGTATCTAATGACAGTACTACCATGTGAATAATTGCAATTTATATTCAGCTTAAACGTTAATGTATAATTTAGTAACTGGCAAACAAGTTAAATTATGTAGCTTTAAAGGCAATGCCACATTCAATAAAATCAATCTGTTTCTCTAAAGAAATCTAATGACAAAGAAAAGTTTAGTCAGTAATTGAGTCAAAATGCAGTGACTTCACCCAAATGGATAAATCTATGAGGCATTTTTTGCCAAGCTAAATGTAAATGGCGTAGTGGTTTGCGAAACACAATGATAACCACATTTCAAAATTTTCAGGAGAGAAATATTCAAGTTTTAAAAAACTCCAAAATTATAATGATTTATCAACTATTCAAGAGGTCATGTTATCTTAAACATTCAAGTATTAAGTACTCATTCAAACATTCAGAAATTCTTTTGATTATCTTGAATATTTAATTTTTATTTTTTTTTTCATTACGAAATATGTATTTCTGTGACTAATCACTATATTGACCGGAGCTTTTTACTTTTATTCATGAATTATAAAAAAATATTTCTGTATACTTCGGTGTTTATTCCTGCATTAAAACATTTTGCTTCCTATCAAGTTTAATTGATATCTACCAATAAAAAATCTTACAGAAATATTTCACTTACTATTAGCATCATCTGAAATAATAGAATAAAATTGTATTTAGTTTGTCCCAGAAAAAAAGAACATCTAATCTAAGTCACCTAATGAAAGGAAACGAAAGTAACATACTCTTTATGAAACATGAACAATAAGTAAAATTTTCAGACACGTTAAATAAAATTAATTAATTCTAAATAAAATTTATTAATTCTAAATAAAATTTGTTAATTCTAAATAAAATTTATCAATTCTAAATAAAATTTATTAATTCTAAATAAAATTTATTAAACTTATTTTGTTCTGTGTTTCTTTCGAATGCATAACCGAAGAAAACAAAAAGTTCTAAAATTTAGAGTAGGCTTGAGAGTTTTCACTTACCAGGTATATTAGATAGAGCTGAGGGTAGAGAGAGAAAATGGCAAGTTAATGTATGTCTAAGAAACAGCGATTGAATGAGTATAGCAAATAGCTTAAAAAATGACTCAGAAAATTAAGGAATTGATAAAATAATTCCATTATGTATTCTTGTAGACTTTTAAAAGAATTCATTCAATGGTTAAAATTTTAAAATTAAAAACCTAAAATTTCAAGATATAAGTCCTATAAATTTAAGAAAAGGAAGCTTTTTCATTTCCACCTTGACACGATTGCTGATTCTCTTACTTCCCATTAGTTCTCCAAAACAAAAATTCAAATAATGCAAAGAGACGAATTCCTCCAAATCATGACTGGTATCCGGACAAAATTCCGGGAGTATCCTTGATTTACAAAGGGAAAAGAGGTACTCAAACGGTTTTATCTAGAATGCCACTTTCTTGCCTAGAAGTAGGAACATAAGAGCATGATATTCCTGAATGGTCTAAGATCTTTTTCCAGTTTGTCCGGAGTGCAAGAACACGCCTCTAGTAATCACATTATCTCCTCTACTTGAATGAGCTCCTCAGACGTATTCCGGAATCCTGATGACAATAATTTCTTAGAGGAAGAATGACTTGGACTTGCTCTAGCAAGCGGCTCCAGCAGAAGGAACAAGCAACAACAATATCTGTTAAGTATTTTTATCGCATTCTCTACAAATCCTGGGGTCGCTGAAGTCCAATTGGAAGTGCAACGAATTAGCAACCGGAGGGTTGCGAGTTCGAAACTCGGTAAAACCTAAGACGGTCGTGTACACGGGGGCTGGTGCACGTTAAATCTCAAATGGCCACACATTGGCGTGGTGTGGAAATTTGGAGAGTGGGATGCCAGCTCAGGTGTTGACCTCATCATCTGATCATGGTTCAAGATTATTCTAATCTAAGGAAAGGAGCAATAGAATCGTTCCCTTGGATTATATTCTGAGGAAATGACCAATAGTATTTTTCCAAAGGATTCTAATCTAAGGTAGCTAGGAAGTTAATGTCGCACTGGAACAAGACAAGGGGCTTTTGGCGACGGTCCAGGATCAATCCCGAAAAGAAAGATCTAAGGACAACACCTCGTAATTTTGTACCACGGTCAGATGACGAGGACAACACCTGTGTGGAACTCCACTCTCCAGACTTCCCCACCACGCCAAGTGAGGATATTTGAGGCCACGATCGATTTCACGTCAAAAGCCCCCACGTACACGACGGTCTTCGGTCGGATCGAATTTCGAACTCGCAACACTCCGATTGTTAATCCGTTACTCTTCCAATAGGGTTACCGCGGCCCATATCAAGTCGGTTATCAGGTTTCTCGTATTTTCTTAATTACGATGCATTTTATAGCATTCTATTTCACGGCACCCAGTTTAGAAACCACTGCTCTTAACGATTCGACAGGTAATTTAAAAATATACTCACTGTTAAGTCCGCCATCTGGAATATTAACTGAAAAAAATTGAAAAATACAGTTCATTATATGAGAGTTTTCATTTGAATTAACTCTAATACTTAAACTTTGATTAATACCATTTCTATATATTTTTTATTTGAGAAGAATTTGTTTTCAAAAATTTGGAAATATAGTAGCAGACAACATTTGGAAATACAGGATGGTCCCATTAAAAACTTCGCCATTTAAAAATTGAATAACGTTTTTACTTTTTGAAAACAACTTATTTAGTTTTTATAGAACTGAATATATTCTTTGGAAAATATTTTTCATCAAGTTCTGATAATAAGAATCCTTAAGTGGCCACCCTTTTCATAATGGCGACTGTATGCTCTGTGGGAGAGCAAACTGGAATATCGATGTTCTAAGTAAAATACAATATTTTGATGCGTTTCTAGGTCATGTGTGTGTAAATCTCCATAATAAATTATCAGCGTCTAATTAGTAATAACCTGTAAAAAATATATTTAAAAAATTGGTAAAAGTTATTAAATTTTTAAATGATAGTGTTTTTTGGACCACCCTGTATATTTCGCTTCTTGAGGAACAAAAAAGAGCGCTATATCGAGATGAGAGCTATATCGAGATGAGCGCTATATCGAGATGAGTTCTATATCGAGATGAACCACACATCAAGAACTTGCACCATATTACATCTTGAAAAACGTTGTATTGAAGCGTTTCATTATGATGTCGAGAGTATCAATGTCAAACGCTGACTCTATGAAATAGACATAAAAGTAAGCGAGAAAATATTCAGAATTTAAAATACAAAAATATCTCACCATCACCGTCTGAAAAGTAAAATAGTAAATTAATGTTTTCGCAAATCGGACAAATAGGTATTTAAACTGAGAGAGAGAGAGGTATAAATATCAATTATCAACTTACCAAGATCTAAATAAATAATAGAAAAGAATAAAAATTTAGCATGTTATTCATATTGGATACAGTAAATACATATAGAAGGGTTCATAACACACAGGGGATGAATTACAAAGTAGAAGATATATGCTATTTTACGAGTATTTTCTTATGCATTGTGAACCTTTCAAGCACTCCGTGAATTTATTTTTTGTCATGCGCGTGCGACGGCTGCTAGTGCACTTGTAAACATTGTTGCATCTCGAAATTAAATTTATTATGTACGCCCAAACTGCAATATTATTGAATGTAATTTTCATGCATTTGCAAACTGTAACCAAGATATGGAATTTAATGGAAGATGAATTTGGAAGAGAAATGAGGAAGGAGTGTAAACAAAGAGATGATTCGCCTTCTTTGTAGCTTTGTACTGTCCTTAGTTTATTAATAAATGTCTGAAAGTGGCTAGAGAGAATTTTCATCTGCTGAATTATTAGCCGACACACTAAACACACATTCCCACGACAAATATTTTACCTACAACAATACCTACCATGTTTAGTTTACCAGGATTTACGTTTTTCTCAGATTTGGAAAACATTTTAAAATAATAAAAATAAAGTTATGAACAAATTAAAAATAAAGCTAAAAACAGCCCATTTAAAAGACAATCTGTAGAGCGTTTTGCAATGTTATTGTTCTCGCTTGATTACTAATCCAACAATTGTAAGGTGAGTTGTAATTATCTTTGTGGTGTCAACATTTTTATTGAAATCTACTTGGAAAATAGC
Source organism: Meta bourneti (assembly GCA_933210815.1). Classification (NCBI taxonomy): domain Eukaryota; kingdom Metazoa; phylum Arthropoda; class Arachnida; order Araneae; family Tetragnathidae; genus Meta; species Meta bourneti. The sequence goes on along the minus strand of OW119924.1, from coordinate 93,216,287 downwards.
ATTTCTGTAGAGCTTAATAACGTTTTAAATGAAAGCCTAAATAGGTTCAAAAGTCTCACTTACCAGGAAGAGATACTAAAATGGTAAAAAGAAATAATTAATTCAATTTCTGTATGTATCTAATGACAGTACTACCATGTGAATAAATGCAATTCATATTCAGCTTAAAAGTTCATGTATAATTTAGTAACTGGCAAACAAGTTAAAATTATGTAGCTTGAAAGGCAATTCCACATTCAATAAAACCAATCTGTTTCTCTAAAGAAATCTAATGGCAAAGAAAAGTTTAGTCAGTAATTGAGTCAAAATGCAGTGACTTCACCCAAAAAGGATAAATCTATGAGGCATTTTTTGCCAAGCTAAATGTAAGTGGCGTAGTGGTTTGCGCAACACAATGATAACCACTTTTCAAAATTTTCAGGAGAGAAATATTCAGTTTTAAAAACTCCAAAACTATAATGATTTATCAACTATTCAAGAAGTCATGTTATCATAAACTTTCAAGTATTAAGTACTCATTCAAACATTCAGAAATTCTTTTGATTATCTTGAATATTTAATTTTTAATTTTTTTCATTACGAAATATGTATTTCTGTGACTAATCACTATATTGACTGGGCATTTACTTATTCATGAATTATAAAAAATATTTCTGTATACTTCGGCGTTTATTCCTGCATTAAATCGTTTTGTTTCCTATCAAGTTTAATTGATCTCTATCAATAAAAATTCACACAGATATATTTCACTTACTATTAGCATCATCTGAAATAATGGAATAAAAATTGTATTTAGTTTGTCTAAGACAAAATTAACATGCAATCTGAGACACCTAGTGAAAGGAAACGAAAGTAACATACTCCTCTTTATGAAACAGGAACAATAAGTAAAATTTTCAGACACGTTAAATAAAATTAATTCTAAATAAAATTTATTAATTCTAAATAAAATTTATTAATTCTAAATAAAATTTATTAATTCTAAATGAAATTAATTACAATTATATTGTTCTGTGTTTTTTTCGAATGCATAACTGAAGAAAACAAAAAGTTCTAAAATTTAGAGTAGGCTTGAGAGTTTTCACTTACCAGGTAAATCAGATGGAACTGAGGCTAGAGAGAGAAAATGGCAAGTTAATGTATGTCTAAGAAACAGCGATTGAATGAGTATAGCAAATAGCTTAAAAAATGACTTTGAAAATTAAGGAATGGATAAAATAATTCCATTATGCATTCTTCTAGACTTTTAAAAGAATTCGTTCACTAGTTAAAATTTTAAAATTAAAAACTTAAAATTTCAAGATATAAGTCCTATAAATTTAAGAAACGGAAAATGTTTAATTTCCACCTTGACACGATTGCTGATTCTCTTACTTCCCATTAGTTCTCCAAAACAAAAATTCAAATAATGGAAAGAGACAAATTCCTCCAAATCATGAGTGGTATCCTGACAAAATTCGGGGCGTATCCTTGTTTTACAAAGTGAAAAGAGGTACTCAAACGGTTTTTATCTACATTGCCACTTTCTTGCCTAGAAGTAGGCACCTTAAGGCCTAGAAGTAGGCACCTTAAGAGCATGATATTCCTGAATGGTCTAAGATCTTTTCCAGTTTGTCCTGAGTGCAAGAAACGCCTCTAGTAATCACATTATCTCCTCTACTTGAATGAGCCCTTCAGAAGTATTCCGGAATCCTGATGACAATTTCTTAGAGGACGAATGACTTGGACTTTCTCTAGCAAGCGGCTCCACCAGAAGGAACAAGCAACAACAATATCTTTTAAGTATTTTTTATCGCATTATCTTCAAATCCTGGGGGCTGCTGAAGTCCAATTGGAAGAGCAACGGATTAGCAACCGGAGGGTTGCGAGTTCGATACTAGGTCCAAAGAAAAACGGTAGGGTACACGGGGGCTGGTGCACGTTAAATCTCAAATGGCCACTGGTTGGCGTGGTGTGGAAGTGTGGAGAGTGGTATGCCAGCTCAGGTGTAACCTCGTCATCTGACCAGGGTTAAAAATCACGTAGTTTTGACCTCGGTTGTTTCCCTTCGGGATTGATCCCGGACCGTCGCCAATAGCGCGTTGCGTTGCTCCAGTACGACGTTAATTAACTACCTTTATAATTTGGAAGACACTTTGATCGTAAGTAAGGCAAAGTATTGTGAAAACGTGCTAAAACGAAATCAAATTTTAGTTTAGAAAATCATATTAATCACTTTTGTGTAAGAAGCGTTTTCTGTTAAACCATATGTAGGAGATGGTTGTGTTTTTATTGTGAAATGTGTTTTCCGAACATATTTCAGACGCAACGTTCTTCGGCTTAATTTTTCCAGTACGATTTCAGCGCATTACCAACGGAAACTACAGAGTCAGTTTCGAATTTATATGGTAGCTAATTTTTCAACGCCAATTAAATCAAACGCCAAATACCACCCAAATGACGATAAACTATATTTTGAGGTAACTAGAATAATTATCATGCACACCACAAGAGCATTCGTGTAATAGAAAGTAAAATCCCTCTCTTATGACTGATTTGTTTGTTTACGCTGAGAATCCCTAATATAATCACATTTCTGAAACAACGAATGCCAATTTTTTTATCTTCTGTTATGTATTGTTTAAGCATCTAAAGTGTTACTTTTTTACCATAACACGTGTTTCAACCGGGTTGCTTTAACCTGTGATTTTTATATTAAAAAAAGTTTAAAATGTGAGTCAGTTTTACTTACCATTAGCATCAGCTTGAGCTGGTCCTAAGAAAATAATGAAAATGCAAGTTAATTCATATTGTACAAGCTACTGAAATGTGTAAGCCGAAAATAGCGCGTCAATGAACTAAAATATAAGAGTAGTTATAATTGTTTACTCAAGAAAACAACATGTGATTCCTATAGGATGATACCCATCTATAGTGAGAGATCCCTTTATCAAAGGAAAGAACTAGCGCGTATTCTTCGTGAAGCACAAATAGTACGTCAAGTACTTAATGTTCAAGTGGTGAACAAATGTTTAAATTGCTCTCTTCGTATAACACTAGTACGGCATCATTATAAATACAATGAAACCACTTATATCTTTTAAATTTATAAAACAAAATGATATTGGCGTTATAGAACCAAAGAAAATCCCCGCTATTGGAACTTTTATTTTGGTTTGGCTCTCTAAGGCCACATTGTTTGCTACACGAGGTCTATTTCTACCTAGACTACTGCTTAAAGTGGATTCTGAAGCACCGAACATCCATACTATGACTAAGATTCGAACCCAGAACCCGGAAAAGTCAAAGCGCTAACCATTCCGCTATCAGGACGGCCTAGAACTTTTGGAGTTTCAAACTCGTCATGCGGAGCATTGAATGAGTGACTTCAGCGCTCGTGACGGTTTTTCCCTTTTATTTAAAGTATGGAATTACTGGATTACGAATTTAATATGTAAATAGAAAAAACACTTATTGTGGAAATAATTTGCTTGTTGTTTTCATCTGTAACAATTTAAGAAAGGTAATGAATACTAAAAACATCAATCTGACTGAATTAAAAAGAAAAATTCAAAACAGAAATTATGTATATCAACAATCGCTTACCGTCACCAGATGTATCAGCTAGAAAATAAGAGTGTTTTAGTAGCATATCGAAAGTTCATATTTAATTTTATGTGCGTAGAAGGTAAATAAATTCGTTGCAAAGCACATTACTATATTTTAGGTTTGTGTATTCAGATTTTCACTATTACTTTTAATTTGTCCTTCTACCTTTAGAACTAATTTATTTTACCATGAATCAAGTTTAAATCTCCTTCATACTTTGAGGCTTTACTTTAAATGATTTTAATAAAAAATTAACTGATGAGTCAATTTCAACCACAATTCCGGTAAATAAATTTAAATGCTTGATATGTATATCCTAAAAATTGCTACCGTCTGGTGGAAGTTTGGAGACTGGGGTGCCAGCTCAAGTGTGACGTCATCATCTGACCATGGTTCAAAATCACGTGGTGTTGTCCTTGAATCTTTCCTTTCGGGATTGATCCCGGACCGTCGCCAATAAAAGCCCTTTGTGTCGCCAATAAAAGCCCTTGTGTTAATTAACGTTGCCCCAGTGCAACGTTAATTAACTAACTACCTTTAAAATTTGGAAGACATTTTGATAGTAAGAGCAAAGTATAGTGAAAATGCGTTTGAACAAAATCAAATTTTAGCTTAGAAAATTATGTTAATTGCTTTTATATAAGAAGCTTTTCTGTTAATCCAAATGTAGGAGATGGTTGTGTTTTTATTTTGGAACGTGTGTCCTGAACAATTTTCAGACGCTAAGCCCCTCAGCTTTATCGAGGAAGGTTTTAGCACGTCTCCAACAAAAATTCCAAGGAGTTAATTTAGAAAGGTGATAGTTAATTGGTCAACGCCAATTACATCAAACACCAAATATCACCCAAATGACGATAAACTATAATTTAAGGTAATCACAATAATTATCATGCACACACAAGAGCGCATTCGTGAAATAGAAAGTAAAATCCTTCTCTTATGTCTGATTTGTTTGTTTACGCTGAAAATCCCTTATACGCTATAATCACATCACATTTCTGAAAAAACGAATACCAATTTTTTATCTTCTGTTATGTATTGTTTAAGCATCTAAAGTGTTACTTTTTTCCATAACTCTTATTTCAAACGGGTTGCTTTAACCTGTGATTTTTATGTTAAAAATGTGAGTCAGTTTTACTTACCATTAACATCAGCTTGAGCTGGTCCTAAGGAAATAATGAAAAAGCAAGTTAATTCATATTGTACAAGTTACTGAAATGTGCAATTCGAAAAAATAGCGTATCAATGAACTAAAATATTAGAGTTTAGTTATAATTGTTTACTCAAACAACTATAACTAAACTAATATTTTACAAAAAACATCGAATCCCTATGGGCTGATATCCATCGATTGTGAGAGAGATCCCTTTATCAAAGGAAAGAACTAGGGCGTATTCTTCGTGAAGTACAAATAGTACGTCAAGTACTCAATGTTCAAGTGTTGAACAAATGTTTAAATAGTCCACTTCATGTCCTCTTAACACTAGTACGGCATCATTATAAATACAACGAAATCACTTAGATCTTTTAAACTTAGAAAACAAAATATGATATTGACGTTATAAAACCAAAAAAAATTCTCGCTATTGGAACTTTTAGTTTGGTTTGTTTCTCTAAGGTCACATTTTTTGCTACACGAGGTGTATTTTTACCTAGACTACTGCTTAAAATGGATTCTGAAGCACCGAACATCCATACTATAACCAAGATTCGAACAAAGAACCCGGAAAGATCAAAGCTATAACCTTTTGGCTACCAGGCCGGCCTAGAACTTTTGGTGTGGCAAACACGTTACGTGGAGCATTGAATGAATGACTTCAGCGCTTGCGACGATTTTGCCCTTTTATTTAAACTATGGAATTAGTGGATTACGAATTTAGATTAGGATTAGAATTTAGATACTGGATTGTAAATAAAAAAAACATTTATTGTGGAAATAATTTTCTTGTTTTCATCTGTAGCAATTTAAGTAAGCAAATGAATACTAAAAACATTAATCTGACTGAAATAAAAACAAGAATTCAAAACAGGAATTATGTACATCAACAATCGCTTACCGTCACCAGATGTATCAACTAGAAAATAAGAGTATTTCAGCAACAGATCAAGAGATAATATTTAATTTTATGTGCGTAGAAGGTAAATAAATTCATTGCAAAGCACGTTACTATATTTTTGGTTTGTGTATTCAGATTTTCACTATCAATTTTAGTTTGTCCTCCTACCTTTAGAACTAACTTATTTTACCATGAATCAAGTTTAAATCTCTTTTATACTTTGAGGCTTTACTTTAGATGGTTTTAATGAAAAATTAACCGATGAGTCAATTTCAACAACTACAATTCCGGTAAATAAATTTAAATGTTTGATATGTATATCCTAAACATTGTTGGCGTCTTGTGGAAGTTTGGAGAGTGGGGTGCCAAGTGTAACATCGTCATTTGACCATGGTTCAAAATCACGTGGTGTTGTCCTTGATCTTTCCTTTCGGAATTGATCCCGGACCGTCGCCAATAGCCCTTTGTGTTGCTCCAGTGCAACGTTAATTAACTAACTACCTTTAAAATTTGGAAGACATTTTGATGGTAAGTAAGAGCAAAGTATAGTGAAAAGGCCTTCAAACAAAATCAAATTTTAGCTTTGAATATCATGTTAATTGCTTTCGTATAAGAAGCTTTTCTGTTAAGCCAGATGTAGGAGATGGTTGTGTTTTTATTGTGAAATGTGTTTCCTGAACAATTTTCAGACGCAAAGTCCCTCGGCTTTATTTTTCGAGTAAGATTTTAGCAGGCCTCCAACAGAAATTCCTAGGATTTTATTTAGAAAGGTAATAGTTAATTGGTCAACGCCAATTAGATCAAACTCCAAATATCTCCCAAATGACGATAAATTATATTTTAAGGTAACCCCATTAATTATCATGCACACACAAGAACATTCGTGTTATAGAAAGTAAAATCCCTCTCTTACGTCTGATTTGTTTGTTTACGCTGAAAATTCCTAATATAATCACATCATATTTCTGAAAAAACGAATACCAATTGTTTTCTTCTGTTATGTATTGTTTAAGCATCCAAAGTGTTACTTTTTTCCATAACTCGTATTTCAACCGTGTTGCTTTAACCTGAACTAAAATATTAGAGTTTAATTATAATTGTTTACTCAAAGATGAAAACAACATCGAATTACTATGGGCTGATATCCATCGATAGTGAGAGAGATCCTTTTATCTGAGGAAATAATTAGCGCGCATTCTTCTTATCGAAAATATATTTTTTTATCAGTCCATAAAATTTTACCTTTTGATCTATTAGCCCCTTTCTGAACAGTTTCAATTTAAATTCAGCTAAAATTATCATAATTCTTAGGAGTTTCCTTTAGCCTTTTTAAAGTAGTTTTCAGTGTTATACAAAATAATTCTGTTTCAAAATTTTACAGCAGATTCCGGACATTTTTAGCCATTTGAGGGTTTCACACGTATAATTCCGCCTAGCAGCCTGTAGCCAGCACGCGAGTTCTAACCAGTTTTAATCTTATTTTCCAATAGAATCTATCAAAGGGATTATACCCTAAAGAAAGGAAAATAGAATCTTTTCAAAAGATTCTATTTTAAGGAAAAATTAAGAAAAAATTCTATTTTAAGGAAAACTTTCCTTAAAATAGAATCTTTTGAAAAGATTCTATTTTAAAGAAATGAGACCAACAGAATCTTTCTAAAGGATTCACTTCCAAAGAAAGGATCAGTATGTTAATACTAAAGGATACTCTACCAAGAGAAGGTAACCTCAATAATTATCATGCACAAGAGCATTCGTGTTACATAAAGTAAAATATCTGTCTTTCATCTGACTTGTTTGTTTACGCTGAAAATCCCTAACATAATCACATCGAATTTATGAGAAAACGAATACCAATTTTTCATCTTCTTTTATGTATTGTTTAAGCATGAGTTCTAAGCAGATTTAGATTTATATTCCAATAGAATCTATCCAAGGGATTATATTTTAAAGAAAGGAAAAATAGAATCTTTAGAAAGGATTCAATTCCAAAGAAAGGAGTAGTGGGATAATACTAAAGGATTCGCTTCAAAGAGAAGGAGCAATATAGTCCTTCTAAAGGATTTTAATCGAAGGAAAGGAACAATAGAAATTTTCTAGAGGTTGAAAGGTTCCATGGATTCTTTTAACCAAGCTTTAACATCCCAGTATCAGATGAGATGATGGAATCTCCATGATGAGCAAATAGTACTCCAAGTACTCAATTTTCAAGTGTTGATCAAATGTTTAAATTATTCACTTCATGTCCTCTTAACACTAGTACGGCATCATTATAAATACAATGAAACCACTTACATCTTTTAAACTTAGAAAACAAAATGATATTGACGTTATAGAACCAAAGAAAATCCCAGCTATTGGAACTTTTAGTTTGGTTTGTCACTCTAAGGTCACATTTTTTGCTACACAAGGTCTATTTTTACCTAGACTACTGCTTAAAGTGGATTCACGAACATCCATACCGTGACGATTCGAACCCAGAACCCGGAAAAGTCAAAGCGCTAACTATTCGGCTATCAGGCCGGCCTAGAACTTTTGGAGTGGCAAACTCGTCACGCGGAGCATTGAATGAGTGACTTCAGTGCTCGTGGAGGTTTTCCCTTTTATTTAAACTATGGAATTACTGGATTACGAATTTAGTATGTAAATAGGAAAAACATTTATTGTGGAAATAATTTGCTTGTTGTTTTCATCTGTATCAATTTAAGAAAGGAAATTAACATTATAAACATCAATCTGACTGAATTAAAAGCAAAAATTCAAAACAGAAATTATGTACATCAACAATCGCTTACCGTCACCAGATGTATCAGCTAGAAAATAAGAGTGTTTTAGTAGCATATCGAAAGTTCATATTTAATTTTATGTGCGTAGAAGGTAAATAAATTCATTGCAAAGCACATTACTATATTTTAGGTTTGTGTATTCAGATTTTCACTATTACTTTTAATTTGTCCTTTATTGAGAACTTATTTATTTTACCATGAATCATAAGTTGAAACCTCCTTCATATTCTGCGTTACTTTAAATGGTTTTAACGAAAAATTAACCGATGAGTCAATTCCAGCAACTACAATTCAGTTAAATATATTTAATTGTTTGTTATGTATATCTTAAAAATTATATTCAGTGTAGGAAGATGCTTTCTTATGCTATTCTATTGCGTCGATCGTACTTTTAACTATGCTTTACACACAACTTATTGGGGTTTTGTTAAAGGGCTTGGTTTATTATAGCTATGTTCCAAAACCGCTTCTTAAAACTGAATATTTCTATGTGTCATGCAGTTATAACAGGAGGAGCGTTGTTTTATTCTGTGATATTCCAACTGGCCCAATTTTCACTTTTTTAATTCTATTGATTACGGTATTACACAATTTCCCATACTTTTTGCTGCATAGAACTCGATGTTCAGTATAGTCAATCGTATAGTAATGAATACATGCTCATTTGTTTTGTTAAAATATTTTGAAAAGTATAGTAATTACTAAACGAATACATCACGCAACTGTATCTAGTTTCAATAAAAAATAAGTTATTTCAAGATATTCAAAAAAAGTTTTAAAAGTATTTTTAACGTATTTAGAAACTTTCTGTAACAGGTTTTGTGATACGTACTTCCTTAAAATGAAGGGAAAATATTTTTTAATTGTCTCAAGAAAGATAAAAATTTGTTACAGCCTAAAATTAATGCTTTGTGTCACATACAAAGAATAATTCCACGACAAACATTTACAAAACAAATTTCCTGACATACATGGAAAATAAGAGATATTTTAGGCATAATTACTAAAATATGCGTATTATAAAAATGTAGATATCCCATATGATTATAAATATAAACTTACCATTTATTCTGTGGTCTGTAAATAAGAATGAATTGTTTGAAAGATTAGTGAAAGAAAGAATTATGTTCCACTTCAGCAGATTTTACAGTGATTTCACAGTTTATTGGTAAATAAATGAGTAATGCAAATTCTAAATGTCTATACAAATATTATATCTGTGTACTGACATATCTAAATATAAAAATTGACAAAAACAAATATAAAAGTTCAAAAGAACTTTTATATTTGGTCTGAATTTAACTTTCCAAAATAACAGTGATTTTATGTAAAATTATTTCAATCGTTAAGTGTAATATTTTGCAAAAAAAATTTATGTATTGTTTAATACAGTGTAATTGTGTGTTAGAATATTCTTCTTTACGTATTCATGCTTCTAACGCAATTTCCTAACCACTATTTCGTAAAAAGTATTCTAAAACAAAAGTGAACTTTATAGAAAAAAAATAAAGAATTTTTTTGAATACTTACGATGGTCAGAATCACCTAAAAATATAGTGTGTGATTTATATAATATAACATATATATATAGTCATCTAAAATGGAAAATGAGTGTATTTGAATTAAACAGTAGTCCCATTTTTCCCACCCGGCCTTATCTGAAAAGTCCTGTGCTGGCTCTTAATGAACCAAGACGACCGTCAGTCCTGGGTTCATTAAGAGCCAGCACAGGACTTTTGAAGATATCCTTCCTTGCAACTCAAATACAGGAGAGGAGGAGTTCAGGTGAAGCAGAAGTGGTCATGCACTTGGTGCAAGCTTATTTTATATACAAATACCAGGGGTTGACGATTAGCTCATTGACCTTCTTGCTTCCAATATCTCTGAGCAACGCAATTAAAACCATTAAAGGTAGTACACGTGACAAAATGTTAGCTTTTCATAGGTCGTCTAGAATTACTTTTGCACAAATAGGTGAGTTCCTAAATTCGATTCTAAATAATTTCTTGCTGAGGCAATTGTGTCCAGTAAGGAGACGAAACAGTAACATCTAAACCACGTGAAAAACTTGGGATTGGAGATTTTGAATCAACAAGGCACTCCCAGGCGTTTGCCATAGCTTCATTGAACATGCCAAATTTATATTTTTCCAAAAAACTTCAATTTCATTAAATCTCTAATAATGGTACAAAGTGAAATATTTTTTTTCCTCCGTATAAATTTCACGGGCCTTGAATGCCCTTTTCTGAATCTTGAAAAGGTGGTTTGGTCCATCCTGTTCAGACAAGGTTGCCAGATTTGAAGGAGAAACCGCCCAGTTTGGCTTATAGAAACGCACAAGCAATTCTTAAGTTTTTTTGTCACAGAAAAAGTAATTTCTTTGTTAGAGATTTTCAGTGGAAACTTCATCAAACCACTGGAAGACAAATAAAATACTTCCGGTTAAGAACGAATTTGGTTTTTGCTATTTTGGCGACGTTTGACATGAATTTCCTGGCAAAAACTGGACGGGTTATGTAATATTCTGTATTCATGAAAAAATAAGAGAATAAATTCTTTCTGGATATCGTCATAACAACAGTTTCGCTTCTTTGATGTTGCAATGTTTGACATCAATCTTTAAAAAGGGGCTCAAAACTTTTTTTTTCTGCAGGCATCGATACATAGTATGATATGGAATAATGCGACTTTACGGTTATGCAAATTTCTGGTATCCATAATATTGAAAAACAATTATGGATAATGAAGAATTCATGATTGATCAATATAAAAGAATATTAAAGGTATTTATCAAAAACGGGACGAAATTGACATAAACGAATAGACGGGTGAGAAATATGAAAAAAAAACGTTACGTATGGTCAGCCTATTTAGGAAGTATGAAAACATCGAACACATATTAAATCGTGATTGGCCCAGCTCCTTATGGAAAGTAAACGTTCATTAAAAATGCTGTGTTTTGGATCTATGGCCATCGTTACAACGAATACAATATCTTAAAAAAAGTTCGGGACATATTATTACTTCTGCATGATGGACAAGGACAAAACGAGTGATGTTTAAAAACCCACAATTACGTGAAAGGTTAACCGAATTTTTTTCCAAGGAATTTATTCGTCAAAATTCATTTTCATTGTTGTGTTATGGTATTGAGAAAGGATTATAACAAATCATGTGATAATTCGTTGCTTCAGTACTCTTTTCCAAATCTTAAGGAAACAGTTACTCCCGAATGTATCGCCCTTCTTGGTTGACCAGAAAAAAAGCGGGAAGTAGCTGGGGAGTGACGTACAGAGGGTCAGAAATACGTATTTATTAGCAATATAAAAGCACAATACACTGAATTGCATTTTTTTAGTTAAAATTTTGTGAAACTACAAATTAAACACAAAATCGATAGGAAAATCTTTTTAATAAAAAATTAAATACTTTAGAATAGTTTCGAAAATAAATTCCTCTTGGTCCACACTTTTAAATCGCCCAATTCTTTTTTACACCAATTCAGCTTACAACAACTTCTTTAACCCTCCGAGTGGTTTTGACAAGATATCTCGTCCATCAAGATCTAACCAATTTTGCTGATGACGGGATAGCTCATTATCAAGGCATTGACTATATTTTTATGATGACGAGATCAAGATCTGGTCAGTTTTGATGATGAATGAGATACCTCTCTGAGACAATCACCAGTAGGGTTCAAATAAGTGACTTTTGGATCCAAATTCTAAAGAAATAGATTGCGATTTCTTTGATGTTCTCAAAACAAAAATTCATTAGGTGACAAGTGAAAAAAGATTAATGTAATCAAATGTGTAGTATGTCGTGACAAGAATAGCATTTTCCATTGAAGACGTGTGAGTTCAATAAAAAATATAATAGTAAAGATTCCGATTATTTTGTTCCGATATAAAAGGATCAATTATGTGAAATTTATTTGATAAGGTAGGTGTGGTAGGTATTTTAATCAACGTCACACTGGAGCAACGCAATGGGATATTTATTTATTTGATAAATATTCTGATAAAAATGAATGAATTTGGATTGGGTTCCTGTTATTTCTTGGAAATTATAGCTTACCGTCTTGTCTGTAATCTGTTAAAGAAAAAAAATGAAATTATTAGAAACACAGTATAAAGAAAAATGTCATTTTACAAGCACAGAAACGCAGCGAACAATTTTTATTCATGCGCAATTTTAAATTGGAATTGCTTTCCAAATTATTGCATAATTCAAATTATTTCCAAGGGAACAGGGTGGACAGAATCAACAGCACAGCAATCATATGCAAATTCGAGACTGGTTCTTGCTGGTTCAACACTGTGTTATTCTTTAATTATATCACGAAGTAATACTTTATTTGTTCGTAAATTAGATAACTCGTTTTTACATGTCTTTGACCGACCAGACGTTTCACCTCACTGAAAGGGTTAAGGTTAAGGACACTATATATGGTTGATCTCTCATTTGATATTCTGGTTTCGGGTAATGTGCTCTATACGTGAGGTAAAACACACAGTAGATCACACAAGTAATCAGCTCTTTTAAAAAGAAATTTGTAAATGTTTGGCAGGAAACTTTTTAAATTCGAATTGACAGATTTTGTAAGGCAATAACCCAAAACAGTGCTTTTCATGCATAGGTCTGTTTGGTATATAAAAGATCAAAAGGAGTTTAAATCCTACCAAGTTCTGTCATTTATATCCTATCATCACTACATTATGAGAATAGTTGAATGTATTATATATTTTAAGTCACAAAATAGTGAAATTCATTGAAAACATATCTTTAAGAGTAGAATAAAATTCGTTCCAATTTGGCCAAATATCTGGTGCAAACAGTAAGATTTAATAGTCTAAGATGTGAGACAAAAAGCAAAATTAAAAGAAAAATTGATTTTTATGCTTCAGTTGCCATTATACTTTTTACGGAAGGTGGTAAAATACCTATGTGCCGAATTGCATGTGTGTGCGTGTATGAATTACATCACATTTTAAGTATGCTTGAAAAACCTTTTATTATTCGATTATTTTAACAAGAAATAAAATAGAAAGACATGCTTTTATGTGATTAAATTTTTAAGTCGTATTTTTAACAGTACATGTAAATAGAATGAAGCTTGAAGTATACGAATACTTTTTTGTGACACACTGCAACTACAAAATCAAAAAAAAAACAATTTTGCGACTGTAAAATTTTTATGTTCAAAATTACCTACCATAACGGTTTTTTCTTTTGGAAATTTTTCTCAGTGCCCTTAAAAGACTGCGAATCCTTACTCAACAATATAAAAATATAAATAAACGTAATTACTTGTATCTTTTAATTCTATCACAATGACATATTATGTTTTAAATTATAAAAACCTTTCTCTGTTATTATTTGTTATCCATCAAAATTATTTTTTTTCATGTCTCAAAGTTTGACAGTCTTTATTAATAAACAAACAGCGGTACTTAAGAGTCAAGAGCATTTTTGATATAATGATTATTGTTAAAATTGAATTTTTTCTTATGACTGAAAAAATAACTTACGATGAACGTGATGGCTTCCTGAAAAAAAATACCAATGACATAAATAATTTTGTAGGTTTTTATTATCTTGAGAAGGTAAGTGTTAAACTCTCAAAAATGTATCCATAAAAATATATTTTATTTTGTAAAGTTAATTCAAATTTATAAATACTTTTAATGCTGAGAAGTGCTAGTTGTTAAAATTGTAACTAAGCAATTACTATTCCTTACTTTTTACTAACTACTAGTGACAAGAATACAGTGATTGCAAATGACGTCTAAATGAACTCCTTTCATATACACTTTGATGAGAAAAACATATTTAATAACGTTTTGTAATTTTATATAAACTTTGCTATTTCTTTCAATTTATATGAACTTATATGAACTATTTATATGAAAATATAAATGGAGTTAAATAGCTATGTATAATTTCTCTTACACTTTTCCATCAGGTCAAAGATTGTAATTTTTTTCATTCATTTAAGGTGGGTATATTTTTTAAAACTTAATCAATTAATTAAATGGAAGGCATAATAATTTAGATCATTTTAACAATATTCAATATGGAGGTAAAATTACATTCTATTTTGAAAATTTGGAATAGATATATATTTTAAATAGTTTCTTAATATTTAAATTGAGTTTGGATATACCGTAATGCTTTTCAAAGAAAACTCTTTCGAAACTATTTTAATTCAAATTTTGTATACCTATACTTAAATAAATTTTACGAACAATGGTCAGTATAAGGAACAACAATGCAATACTTTAAAAATCATTTCACGGAAGAATTGTAGATGAAAGCTTCAGTATGTGCTTGGCTCAACTTTATAAATAAAAATTGATGTGCAATACTTACCACCATAATGATCTAGAAAAGTAAAATGCATCTTACAATAATGTCAAACAAAGGTGTTAATTACTTTTACTATGTTATACATTTGAATTTGATTTAACTTCATTTAATTTGTAATTTTAAGTTTTACTAAGCAAACTGTCATAGGTTTAGGTCATTTGTTATATTTTGCTCTAAGGACCTTTTATTCAGACTTTTCTTAAATTAATGCATCAAATTTTCTTAAGGATAACTATCGAATGTTTAAGAAATACATCGAATTCCCCCTAAAAATGTTTCGTAGGAAAATAAGACAAAATTAGAAAGTATGCAACAAGACAATAGGTAAAGATAAGGTAAGACAATATAAGGTAAAATATGTTACATTGTTAGTGTTTTCAGCTAAAATAGTAAATGACATTTAAATGAATAGCTCTAAAAATGTGAAGCGAATTTATTTAAGACCTCGTGTATGTACATATTGGATATTATTAAAGCTATGCCTTCAAACTGGTGAATTGCTGTAAGTCTGACAGGGGTACAGAAAAAAAATAATTTATCATGAACGTCGTATCTAAAGTAGCGGAGAAAAAAACCGAACCACCCTCTTTATTTCGAGCATTATTCATAGTAAAGCAAATTCAAAGGTACTATTCAATAGGGAATAACATTCAATACAAATGCAAAAAATGCATAAGGGGACGTCTTCCTATCAAATTTTGCACAAACAACAAAATTTCCAATGGAAACACCATGTTTTGATGTCTTAAACAGATTCTACATCGTTAAATTAGTCAAAATATAAAATTTCATGAATTTACTATCTTTAGATCCAGAGATATTTAATGTTAAAGCTGCTGTCAATTTCAGGGATCATCTCCACATTGCAAATAGCTGTTTGTAGATCGAGATTAATTGTAGTTATAGCTATCCGAATTTCAAATTTCAACACTATTTCAAACATACCTGTCAGCACGTGAAAACGATCCGAGAATTATTATATTTATTATGCAAGTGAATACTATTCGAGAATTACACTATTATATTTATTATGCAAGTGCATACGATCCGAGAATTTTATCTGAGGTTTGTCAGGCGTTTTTTAAACTTTTGGTTCCCTCTAAAATCGCCACAATGAGGAAAATTTAATGTAATAAAACTAACCGTTAGAATGAGCTGAAACTTTCCATGGTCATATTAGAAGTCCTGTATCGATTCCCATCAAAATATAGTGAGGTTCCAATTCATAATTTTTTCAAACCTTAATTTAATAATTATTATTGCATACTAAGAACTATTTTGAAAATAAAATATTAGGTGGATTTTGTTTGGGCTGTTTAACTGTAACATGGTACAAAATATCAGCGCTATAGAAATATTATTTAGGAAGATATCCATAGAAGTCTAAGAAACTGATTCAACATTTTTTAAACTCTAATCTTTCTGTACTAATAACTTCGAAACGGTAAGACCTAATGACAGGAAATTTGGTATCTGAAGTTAAATTTTGATATAGATTCGAAATTGTGTGACAAAACAGGGGGAATTTTATTGGAAATTATGAAGTTGGTGCTCAATTTAATATGAAAACGGCCCTTATGCAGATTTTATACATTTGAATTTGTAGAAAGCGTCAATTTGTCAGTTCCTGTTAAACGCTATCTTTGAATTTTCTCTACTGTTAAAATTGCTCGAATGAAGAGGGTGGTTCGTTTTTTTTCCGCGACTATACATTCCTTTGTCACGAATGGGCCATGTATTCAGAGATAACTTTGGGATTAGCTTATTTACAGAGAATATAGTTTACGCTCAAAAAGGTTTCGGATTAATAAAGAATAACAAAGATCCAGTCATTTTCAAGACTAAAATCTGTGTGTTGACCCATACGTGACAGTGGAATGCCCTATAGAATGCAAGTCAGGTTATATTACATGAGTAATTGTATGAAATTGTTGCATAACAAGCTAAAGATAAAGATTCATATCAAAAGATTTTGAAGAATGAATAATATATAGTCTTCGCTCGCATTGAAGAATGTAAAGCGTCAAGGACTTTGAATTAAACTTAGTTTGAAATCTCATACATCATTACTAGCGTTTTAATGAAGTTCGAAAACTAATGCAGAACTGGAAGGTAGTTGAAACGATGCGTATCTGGATTGTTCCATAAACAACTATTAAATTTGAGTAATTCTATAGATAAGTAATATCTCTAAGGAAATGTTATAACAATGAGATTTGAATTACTAATGCTACAGGAAGTCTGAATCGTCATCAGTTCTGCTTTCCGTTCTGTCTTTCGTGTTCGGCTTTCCAGCCATTTGACTTTTTCTGACCTTTGGCATTTTGCTGGTCTGCATTTCTGATTTCTGTTGCTTTGCGTTTTTATGTTCTGTATGTTTAAATGATTGATTGTTTATTATATAATATATATATAATATTTATATAATATTAATAATATATATTATATATATATATATATATTGGTTTATTCTTATTCTTCAAAGCAGTTTATAAATACGAATGAATACTTACGTGTGTGGAAATGAACACCTGTGAGAGACACAAAGAAAAAGTCGTGAGACATGTGTTATGAGAAATGATTTTTTATTAATCAATGGATGTTTCCAAAGCTGTGAGAATTAATTTTAATATCTTGTGTTTGGCGCAGCTTATCCTCTTTTGGATCTTGCGCCATAAAAAACCCAAATCAACCAACCAACCATCCAAAGCTGTGAGTGAGAATTGCAAATTCGGTTGAATAATGTAGGGCCAATGATAAATGCTTTTGGATACAAACAAGTCTGGACAGGTGTTTCCAACGATGCCCATTAGTATGATTTAGCCGTTTGGCGAATAGAGATTTGTTTTTAAGTTTTTGAAACAGTGGAAGACGCTGTATGTTCTCAAAGAGCTAATTATTTTCTTTCCATGGAAAGAGAGACACCACATCCATCTTCCAGAATTGAAGAAACCTCAACGTGATGTGTAATTTATGTACTGTTCTGGACGTGAACGAACTGTAAACCAATGAATGAAAGAGATTCCCCAAAACGGGTTTTTCTTGGTGGCTTAAAAATTTTCTTGCTTAGTAGTGGGACAAGTGTATACAGTTGAACGAGAATTATACAGAAAAATTACAATGTAAATGCAGACGAAAACTAAAAAAATTAAAAAATTTATAACACAATACCCAGAACTTCGGAAATACCCATCGTGCACATTATGTGATGTTAGAGTTTCAAAACAGTTTATACCTCTCACTACTGAGTCTCTTTTTGTTTAACGGTTGTAAATATTGAAATAGACATCAAAATTTAAAAAAAAAATTAATTAAACAGAGAATTTTTGTAATGAAATAAATGGTTCTAAATTTGAAAATAAGTAATATTACTAAAAATACACCTAGTATGAAAACGGCAAAAAATGTTTTATGATTTATTAATAAAGGATAATTTTGGGTTGAGTTTAACTGGTTCTCATATTGTGTTCTAGTAAATAAACAATCATTACTAACCTTTGTAATTTATGAATGTTAGAAATAAATCATAGGAGTAAAATATTGATAATTACATTTCCTTATTTACAATCACACATATTCAAGAAATTACAAGTAAGTCTCAACAAGTTACTAGTTATGACCTGTTTCTGCTTATTTTAAATTATTAGCTACTAATGCGAAATACAACCTACTGATCGATCCATTTGAAATTTTAGACATAAGACATCAGAAAATATTTCAATATAAGCTATAAACAAACAACTCTTCAGTAATGCTTGCTTCTTTTATCAAAGGGTGTGTGTAGCCTGAATGTACTCATTATATTAAAAATTGTTTAATTTGTATAAAAAGGAAATTTTGTGTCTTCATTTATAAAGATTAAATTATACTCGGGTATCAATACTACTATCTAAACTGTACGAAAGTGTAAAAAGTTTCACGTACCATTACCATCGCTGTCACCGCTATCGCCATCGCCTGGAAGTTGTGAAAAATAAGAGAAAGATTAATGCAAAGAAAAGTACAAAAGTTTAATATTTTCGCATAGTTGGCATAGAGTAGAAATTCATTAACTGACATTTTTTCGGAGACACTAAATGCTTATTTTCATATAATGATGAAAAATACTTTCTTATAATGTAACATTTTTAAAGATATATAACACTATAAAAATGCACATAATTTTATTTCTTAACTCTTAAATACTAATAGTTAATCTTTAAACAGCTATAAAGCAAAAATTTTGTTTTGACAGTTAATGAGTTTCTGTTCCAAGCCAACTATATGCTATCAAAAACTTTTGCGCTGAATTTTTTCTTCAAATAATTTAAGTAATAATCGTGATGTGCAGATAGATATGTTACGGAATTCTTCAGAAAGTGCTAAAATTTTCTCGAATTGAGAGATTATAAATATGTAAAATGTCACTTGATGGTGGAAAAGATAAAAAATCCGCAATCAAAGATGATAGAAGCTCTAACAGAATAAAACAAAGGTTCCTATTTGGGAGCTCGTATAGTTTATACTCTCGCTTAAAACAATATTCATTAATATAAAGAATCTAGTCAATAATTAATTTCAGCGTAAAATTAAAAACAATGTTCTTATAAAATTTCAAGAGGTTAAATACCTGTATATACCCATTTGAAATTCCGACTTTGATAAGTTTTTTAGTTTAATATTACACGTAGTTATATAAGCATGCAGATGCTGAACGCATTATACCCTTACAAAAGCTTCAAGAGATCCATTTAATTTCAAAGCATTCTACAAAATTACTTCAATTAACCAATAGCATTTCAGCATATAAAAAGTTTTATTCTAATGAGAATTTGATACACCTCTAAATCTGAAATGCACCATTCCATTGATTATAAATCGAAACAATTACGTGCAAGCTGAATCAACGAATATAGAGTTCACGATGTATAAACTAAATCAACTATGTATAAACTGAATGCATGTAGTCGATTGAAAAAAAATCCCCATCTATACAAATGGGCTGGATCATGACTTTTTGTTGTTATTTAATAAGTACCTAACATGAAAATTAAGTACTTTACTTACCCCCAGAGTGATCTATAAAATATAATATGCTTTACAGTAAGCCACATATGCGAAATATTTTATATACATTTCAGTATGGGTACAGAATGTTAAGAATTTTGTCCATCGAAGCTTTGTACGAAAATTCTTAACAAAGCGTATGAAACATTTCAGATCTCCCCGCAAGCATCACAATTTCGTAAACGTATTTCATTAACAGTGAATGGTGTTGAATCGTCTTATATTATAAGCAATTCCTGAGATAACAATAATGTGCTTCATGGGTTGTTTAGAGCCCAGGTATAAAATATTACATAGGTTGTTCTGCATTTTCTCCAAAATAATAGTAAAAATCGCAGTGCAGATTGAATGACCTCAAAGCAATTCATGTGGAGTCAATATGGAGACCTTATTACAAAAAGTACAAAAACTTTTTCTGTACTTGTAACACTAAGTTTACCGACCGGGCCAAATAACTTAAAATTATGACTTGAAATTATTTTATCACTTTCGCCTGAAATATTTATAAAATTAATTTATTACTATACAGGGTGTCCCAAAAAGGTTGTTCCGCAATTTATCTTTTTACCAATTGGAAATAGGTAGGCAATGTAAATTGCAAAAGTACACCAAATAAGGTAGGTAATTAAGATATGTCGATAAAATTATCACGTGATAACAATTTAAGCGGATTTAGTTTTTAATTTTTATACAACCCCTCTAGATAAAAATCCGAGATAGCAAAAATGTCCCTTACCTGTATCCCTATCGTCAGCAGGAAACTGAATTTCTGTAGGTTGAACAGTAACGGAGGTATAATGACGCAAAAAAGTTGACTTATACAGCTTGTGCACAGCTGTTCAAGCAGTCAGATTAGGGACCGTATACACAATGCTAAAAAGCATTTTTTTTTTCGGTCAGAAAGTGCAACATTGTGCAAAGTAATGTAGTATTGCAACTGCAGATGAAAATCGCACTGAATAATAGTAGACAATGTAATCTTTAATAAAAATATTGTAGAAAAAATGGTTTAAATAAAAATAAAAGCAAATTTACAACGCATGTTCAAAATGTTTTCCATCTGCAGCAATGCAGAACTTCGCTCTTTATTTTTGGCCATCGTTCTAAATTAGATACGGCCCCCTTAAAATGGAAACTCTTGTATCTCCGTTACTATTCAACCTACAGAAATATGGTTTTTTACTAACGATAGGGATACAGGTAAGGAACATTTTTGCTATCTCGGATTTTTATCTAGAGGGGTTGTATAGAAATTAAAAACTGTATCCGCTTAAATTATTATCACGTGATAATTTTATTCACATATCTTAATTACTTACCTTATTTGGTGCACTTTTGCAATTTACATTCCTACCTATCTCCAAATGGTAAAAAGATAAATTGCGGAACAACCTTTTTGGGACACCCTGTATATTTCTCTTCACCTCTCCTTGCATCCGACATACGTATGAAGTATACCTATTTTTAACGTGACGGATCATTTGACAGGTTTAATATTTTTATGTGTTTTACAACATTATCAACTCTAAAACCATTTATACACACTGCTGTGCAAAATAATAAGCACACACCAAAGAGTTTCATGCATCATCGCATCCTAAATATAACAGAACTTTTTCTTCTGAACCGAACTTCCGGTAACAATTCGAGATAACAACCGCTCAAATAATGAGTTCAATCTAAAACATTTTGCACGCATACACCTGGCTCATTATTTTTCACAGCAGTGTATAGATGTCAAAACCGTAAGGCAACAGTCTCAATTCTAAATATAATTTGGATATTGCCAGGTATAATTTTTTATTAGTATATTTGGAGGAATATAAGATTGCAACTGCCGCAGTTTACTGTAGATCCTAGTAGTGATTACTTCGTAGTGAGTTGAATTACAATTATACTATTTATTATTGTGAAAATTTGAATGTTGAAAGTGTAATTTTAGAGTAAGAAGTAGTGAAAAAACTAATGACATTAGTAGTTAGTTTTATATTTTATTTTTAGTTTATTCTCTATTAATCGTAAGGATGTTCACAATTTTGGAAAATAAGAAGTTATTGGAAGAAATAAATAATATAAGTGAAAAATGTTGCAGAAATTGATGGAGAACATTTTGAGTGGAGACTTAATCGAAAGTGAAGATGGCCAATTTGACAGTCAATGTAATAATGACTCGTCAAATACTGATGATGAAGAAGAAAACACTTTCAATATAAGTAGAGGACAAAAGACATGCTGCAAATGAATCGAGATTTTACAATCGAGTACTCAAAGAAAGTGAAAACACCGAATAAAAAGTCAAAATAATAATTTACTTATGATTGTTGAATTTTTGTCGATTTGTTTATAACTATTGAATTGTATAATTATTTAAGATAATTTTTTTATTATCTTAAGCACTAATTTCACTGTTGCCTCCATCGAAATGGAAAATGGGTCATTTAACCCGATTTGGTTAAAATAGGTAATTACAAAGGTCATAAATTTAGGGTTAAACTAAACGAGCTTTTTGGCCAAACCAATATTGAAATTGGTAAACTAATGTAGAACAGTTGAAAAGACAATTGAAAAGCAGTATTGGAATTGTTAAAACTGTTGAGTCGAAGAAAATGGGCTCTGAGTTGTGCAATGATCAAGCTTGTGCAATGATTTCGTTCGCAGCTTATTTGAAATAGCATCAATGTTTTGTTTTTTCGTTATACTTAGAAAATACAATTTTGTACTCTCACATTAAACTTTTATGAAGAACAAATGATTACTTACGAGTGTGTACATGAACACCTGCAAAGGTGAGACATTTTATGAGCAAGAATTTTTATATTTATAAAAGGGTAATTTTTAATATTTATGCAACACTGCCTATCAGATGCTACGGTTAGTATTTCAAAGTAACATATTTACATTGTTTCTCTTTGTTAAGGTTAAACTTCACATTTTTAAAATAAACAATTCATTTTTTAAATGTAGGTTTTAAGTTATTTTACAAATAATTAAATTTTTAAAATTACGTATTTAAATTTAAAAAAATAAAGAAATTAATATCTTGCAATTTCTTAAAGGGGAATAATTCAATCTGAAAATATACTTATTGATACTTAACTTAACTGCAGCACACGTAAAGTTACTCTAAGAACACGTAATTTATGCAATGATATATGCGTTTTGGAAAATATATATCATTTAATGAAGTCTCAGTAAAATTACAAATTTATTAGTTCAATCACATACATACTGTTTCTTACAATTTGTAGACAGGCAATTTTTAAATTTAAAATATTACTCACCACCCGATCCATCTGTAATGGGATATAATATGCATATTAGAATTTTATTCTCTAACATTAGATTTGTTAGATTTAAAATTATACAGTTAAATGTTTTGAAAATAGATCTGTTCTATAACTTTTCTAATAGAGTCGTATGAGAAATTTATTTTTCTACACTTCTACATATTACTATGAAATGTTACCCAAAATATTACGAGTAGCGTAAAAATATACAAACATTTTTTAATTACTTATGTAAAAAAAATAATTTTTGATGAAACAATACATTTCTCAACTATTCTGATAAATTTAATCCGATAACCTCAAATAAACGATAATTTAAAACTTTGTAAACAGTTCTCTAAAACTTCAGAAAGGATATACTTGCATACATGTTAAAATCTGAATTTAATGAACACCATAGTTTTGGTACGATAAATTATTCAGTGCCATCTTTTTACAATGAATTCTACAAATTCTGAATGGTAAAATTCATAAATAAATGTAAAGTTAATTTTTAACCTAATAAAACCTGAAGGAACTTGACGATTTGGAAGCTTTTTATTGAGAAAAAGCAATATATATTTCATGAGCCGAAGTGGGTCAGAAACGAACAAATATCATTCAATCAACTTAATAGTTTACCAGTAAGAAAAAGCAATTATATTTCCTAATGAGTTGGTTTTAATTAATTTTTAAAGTTGACTACGGCTTAAAGAGAGGAAGGTCCATAACGCTAACCATTTGCCTATCAGGCTGGCTTTAGGGAAGATATTATTGTTATTTAAAGGTTACGTAACGTATTATGTAATTATTTTTAAGTGTTAAAAGTAAAATTTGTCTTCAAATCACCTCTATTAAAAACCTATTATTTTTATACACTGCTGGCCACCGTAAATGCAACACCCTGAACGAAGCATGCAAATAATATGAAATTTACAACATGCATTAGCGGAGGTGAGATATGCAAATGATTAGAATTTCAGCGCAGACGCACTTCAAAGCGCTATTTAAGGCTTGGAGATTTCGACGATTTCAAGTACGGCAATTGTGTTTTTCTTTTGGTTTTTTAAAAAAAACGATCAATTATGCCTCGTAGAAAACAGCGATCATCTTTTGATCAAGTATCCGAGTTCGACAGAGGAAGGATAGTGGCCTACCGAGATTGTGGATTATCTTTCAGGGAAATCGGTAGTCGTGTTGGACGAAACCAAACAACTGTAATGCGGATATGTGATCGTTGGATGCAGGAGGGTACGACGGACCGACGTGTTCGATCGCATCCACCTCAGTGCACCACTTCACGTGATGACAGGCATATTGTGCGTATGGCAGTGACGGATCGCTCAGCCACATCACGAACCATAGCACAGCACATTCAGTCTGTACCGCATCATCCAGTGTCTGCGCGTACCATTCGACGCCGTTTACAGCAGAGTGGTCTGTCCGCAAGACGTCCATTGCTTCGTCTACCCTTGACGCAGAACCACAGACGTTTCCGCCGCCAATGGTGCGATGAAAGAAGGATGTGGACGGCAGAATGGAATGAAATTGTCTTTACTGACGAGTCACGTTTCTGTCTGCAACACCACGATGGTCGGATTCGAGTCTGGAGACACCGTGGAGAGAGGATGCTGAACAGCTGCGTTATGCACCGCCACACTGGTCCTGCACCGGGTATTATGGTATGGGGCGGTATTGGATATCACTCTCGCACTCCTCTAGTACGCATTGCCGGTACTTTAAACAGCCAGCGCTACATCTCCGAGGTGTTGTAACCAGTTGTCCTTCCTTACCTTCAGGGCTTGCCCACAGCCATATTTCAACAGGATAATGCGCGACCACACGTGGCACGCATTGTCCAAGGGTTCTTCGTCAATCGCCAGATTGAATTGCTTCCCTGGCCAGCTCGCTCTCCGGATCTTTCGCCGATAGAAAACATGTGGTCCATGGTTGCTCAACGATTGACCCAGAATACATCCCCAGCTGCCACACCAGATCAACTTTGTCAACGTGTGGAAGCTGCTTGGTCTGCTGTACCCCAAGAACACATCCAAAGTCTCTTTGAATCAATGCCGCGGCGTGTGGCAGCGGTGATCTCCAACAATGGCGACTACTCTGGCTACTGATTTTGGCAGGAACCACACTTCACAGAAGTCTATAAATTTAATCATTTGATACTTGGTCAACATGTTATCTACAAAATAAATTTTGTTGTGATATCTCTTGTCTTTCTTGGTGTTGCAATTTGGGTGGCCAGCAGTGTAGTTAAAACACATGAAGTAGTTTATATTCTGTTAAGAACGGTTGATTACGATTCCCTTTTTCTCTCAATACTTCATTTAACCCTCCCGGAGATTGTCTTGAGATGTCACGTCATTAAAAGAAAATCAACCAGATCTTGATCTTGTCATCATAAAAAGACGACAATATTTTAATGATGAGATATATCGTCTTTAGCAAAATCGATCAGATCTGAATCAATTTTGATTCAGATCTGATCAATTTTGCTATATATATCGTCGAAACCACTTAGAGCGTTAAGATATTTACACAATGAAGAGTCACACTTACCACCAGCATTAGCATCTGCGCTTACTGGACTTCCTATAAAATAAAAAGGAGAATTGAGGTCTGTTGTGCAATGTTAATTTTGCAATTTTATCTAAAATTTTCACGTTTCTTCTCAAGGTATCTTTTCAGCGTTAATTTACAAAAGTAGAAGAGCAGGTGTGCAACTTTTAGCGAAGAAATCTTTCAAAATGCAAACCTAATTTTCGGAAAACTGTGAGTTTTGGCGTACAATTTTGCGATGAGAGCAATGCACCAGTAGCGTATCGTAACATCGGTAAATGGGGATTCCGAGATTAGGTAGAAAAAAAAAGCAATAATGCTTAAATTTGGACAACCTATAAAAGTCAACTCCATTCGTCGTTTCTTTTCCACAAAGATATGGCAGCTATATAATGTTTAGTTGAAAAGATTGCCCCAAATCCATATTTGTGTCGATCTTGCCAACTCTATGATTCAAATGATGTCTTAAAACTTTAAGCAGTCTTAGGAAGTTGAGAAAACGAAGAAAGAGAGCGCGTGGACAGAGCAGATTGCGCATGGAATAGAGTGGTCCAAGCGCAAGGATTCACTTTGTATATTATCTCACTTGATACTCTCCTTAATTGTGAATGACAAACGCCATTAACCAATTATAATAGGAAACAATTGTAAGTTGTGAACGGATCAGGAGTTCGCATCCCTTGGTTGCCTTCTTGCGATGAAAATCCAAGATATCAACCCTCCAGGTGGTTATCTTGATGAGGTATCTCGTCATTAAAAAAATATTGGCCAAATCTTGATGGCCAAGATACCTCGTCATTAGAAGAAAGCTGACCAGGTCTTGATCTCGTCATCATCACAAAAATCAGCAATATCTTGATGACGAGATATCTTGTCATTAGCACCATTGGTCAAATCGTGATGGACGAGATATCTCGTCGAAACCACTCGAAGGGTTAAAATAGGAATCTCACTCATATTTACGTTAAACAAATCGTCGATTTTTCTTCAGGTTTTATCGATTTATGCATATAGTTTTTGCCATCCAATTTTTCCGAATTTCCATTTTCATTATCAGGGGAGCCCAGGTTCATGTGAACGCTATGCCATTGACCTTTATCTTTGAAAATGAAGTAGTGGAAATGAAAACTTTATGCCTGATATACCGAGTACTGTGTATAATACGGCTCCAACGATAAGGCAGTCGACAATGGATTAAGTCGATTTTTGAATAGGTGCGAAATCTCGTTAGAAGGTTGCCACACACAAAATCCTAAATGGCGATCGTCATGGATGTTCTCCCACCCTCCGGACAACGCATTATCGCTTCCTTCCCTTTCGGCTCCAAATGATAAACAGAACCAGAATCTTCACTAAAGACGACAATAGGGGAAAGTTATACCACCAGTCCCCTAATTTAATTAATAGACTCATTTAAAACCACGTGACTCAACGCTTAAATTCTGGAAGCCGGTGTAGTGTTGCAGGTATGTAGGATTCAGTTGTAGTACACAACTACAATGAAAACTCAGACATAAAGGCACAGTGGATTTTCAAAATCACCAAAATCGATATTTTTTAAATTTTAGAGTTACAAATTAATTTATATGTGGATAGCACAAAGTATTTTCCAATTACAATAATTTTTGACGGAGTTACATATACAACAATATAAAATAAAAGAGAAGTACATTTCTATGAGTACAAAAGCTCGTTTTTCTCCGAATAAAATTATTTAACATTCTACTAATTTCAAAATGTTCCCTGCTTATCTGGTTGTAATTCATTTCCTTGAAATGATTTTGGATAATCCTTATAATCTATTGTATATATCTAAGTACAAATGGGAATTCATCATGCTTCCAAATTTTGAAATTTTGGTTTAAAATGTCTCTTAACTTATGTTTTTTTCTTTACACTTGAGTGATATACTTTCCAAAGGGGGAGTTAATCCTACTTATATGTATATAAACTATTAGATGAATTAAAATTTTGACAATATATTGAACCTTAATGTGTATGGGACCTATTAACCATTATCTGACTTACCAAAAATATTTCTGACCACGTTTTATGTAATAACATCCACATAACTTAATATTTTTGAACCTAACTTTATATACATGCCCTTCAGTTGAAAACAGTCTGCAAATTTTATAACAATTGGATACTAACTTCAAAATTTATTTTGAAAGTCCACTGTCCTCTTTATTATAGTTGTTAAAAACATTTCGTGAGATAAATTGTAAAGAGCCAGGAGGAAAATTAAACATCAAGGTCGAAACACTCGACATTTCAAAGTCTTTCTTGCATTGCATTTAGCATTTATTTTTCAACTTTTTTGTATAGTACCTAATTGTGATTCACGATTCACCCAAGAGTATTAGGGTTTAAAACTAATGCAAAGGCAACTGATCACTGATTTGAGTTGTTTTTTAAATAATATTTACTGTGTTCATGATGATCTGAAAAGTAAAATAAATTTCATTGATTAATGTACTGCCATTAATTACTTGACATGCATATTAATGCATTCAAGTGAATTTCTAATTTGTCCCTTATGAAATCTGAACACGGCGCAAAATTGATTCATCTCTCTCAACTCAAAGATCTCAAGTAGTGGTAGATCAGGTAGTTCAATAACCCCTTGTTATATCGCAGCTCAATATACCGCACATTCGGCTGTATCACTTTTTTTAATGGTAACCCAATGAATTTTAGGTTATCAATCTGTTTCTTTGTAATTTCGATCTGTTTCTTTAGAATATCGATTTGTCTCTTTAGAATATCGATCTATTTCTTTAGAATATCGATCTGTTTCTTCGTAATCCCGATCTGTTTGAAAGAATCCATGAAAAGATGTGATTATATAGTCATTATGGTGTGTGGGGGAAGCAACACTAGACTACTCGCAATTCTTTCGACGCTCAGAGTGTTAAAATTAAGCAAACTTACAATGTGGTAAAATTTTTTCGTACATTCGGTAGATCATTTACAATTTTTCTATCTCCGAATCAGGGTCCCATTGATGAAGAACCTTAACTCTCCTAACTTGTTGATGCCTGTAGATGCCCCTACAAAATTTCGCATAGTGGTAAAAGGCATTAAACAGGTGGTGATTTTAAACTTCCAATTCCTAAACTGGCGTTATCTGTCCTATTTAGGGCCTTGTGCCTAAAATTAAAAATCCAATCCAAATCCCAATTCTTATAAAACAGATTGAAATTTCTTCTGTTTTCATAAACTTAAAATTCCAACAGGAGATAAGTAAACAGCGATACATCTGATGGTGCGATACATTTTTTTTGCGCTATATAACGAGGGGTCACAGAAGTTTCAATATATTTGAAGACGAGACTACTACTCTTAACTGTAGTGCACATTTGAAGCTTAAAAATTGCATCCAAGGCTTCACCCATACGTTATTCAAATACGAATGCACGTAATAGCAAATGTTATAACTAGAAATTTCGACGAGCAGAGTTGTGTTTAGATACATAGCACATTTCACTCACCTCCTTCATGATGATGGTGGTGGTGGTGGTGGTGATGCTTTCCATGTGGTCCGATATCTGTAAAGTGGACGTTTGTGTTGAAGTATACAATACAAATAACTTTTAACCTTAAGGAACACTGTTATTTTTAAAAGTTAAAGCCTCAAAATTAAACGAAACAGCCTGTAGTGGTTTGCACAACCAAGGATATTCAGTTGAAAGCTGGTGCAAATTCAAATTTTGTAATCGTGGCATCAGAGGCTCTAATATAGGAAGGGGTTCTGCTACCGCAGAAGCTCATTCTCAGAGCCCAAACGCAGTGCAACGTGTTCGAGGTGGTAAATAAGCCTACATAGACCGCCTTCTCTCTTTTAAGTTTTAAGTTAGCCTTATATCTCGGGGCACCCAGTGCTGTGTCACCATTTCAATTCAAAGAATATTTTTGCTGTTCGCTTCCGTTCTTGTTATCGTTTCGTTTTCACTCACGGGTTTAGTAATGTACCTTTTGTAACATTTCCCCACATCCAAGCTACTTCACTGCTAAGTAGTTGAAAACCTTACTGTTTCTTGTCTTTTAGAAACAAATCTTGATATGAAGGCATGGATCGGTCCACAGGTACACTCTTGGTATCTTGGGGATCACCCCGGAAGACCTCTTGCTCTCAATTGCGACAGGCATATTCAGACAGCTCTCTCCCGCTTTTCCAGTGGCCATCTGAGGAGTCTCACATTTTGCTGTGGTCGCAAGATTCATCCTGTTTGCCTTAAATGCCAGTCTGACCAGACCTCCGCAGCACGCATTCTCGAGTGCCTGTTGTCCCGAGACGACCTGTTTTCTGAACCTCTTTTGGTGTATGACTTTGTGCGACTGAATGGACTTGTGGATTTGGTCTAGCTGGAGCTAGACGTGGAGATTAGCAACAATAGTGTTTCTTAAGTTTTGCACGCCAGTTTAATTCATTTTAAACTTCAAAAGCGCTTTGTACTATTTTTGTACTGATATTTTAATCCTACAGCCGCTCTCATCATTAGTTGGATGGAATGACCCTTTTCCTCTTCGTGTTTGAGAATGACCATTTACCCTAAAGAGGAACCTTTTTAAATTCCTCCAGAGTCCGAACGGGCAGAGTTCTTCCGGAGCTTGACATCTAAAGTCCGGCTTCGGCGAGTTGGCATTTAAATCATGTGGTATAGAAACCGTCCTCTCGTTAAATTAGAGTTAAGCAATCAATGCATACCCAGAATTGATGTCTTGCTGTTTCTGAGTTTATCTATTCGATGCCGGAAGCAACAGCAGTGATTTCGAATTGGCGAAACAAGCAATCACATATAACGACCCCCCTGAGAGCCTAACCCCTTTTGGACTTTCCCAACGCCTTTTCTCCGGAGCGGCATTATAGTTGTTTTCTTCCAATTTCTCCCCATTTGTGAAGCGAAAATAATTTTTAACCGAAATAAATTCATTTATGATATACTGGAGTACTCGTTTAGTTTTATCTATTTCCAATGGCGGTATACATAAGACAACTGAAGACTAATTAAAATTAACAAAATAAGCAGCTATTTGCGAAATAACGGTAGGCTTCGATTGGCTACTTTTTTAAATGTTTGTTTTTACGAATGAGTATCTTTTCTTGGGAATATCTGGTATCCGTATCTGGTCTGAAGCGCTGAGTAAACATATTTGGAGAGCCGTAACTGGCCAGCATGACGGAAAAACGTTTTCGAAGAGCCGTATTTGATCTGCTGGCCTGACAAAACTATTTGGCCGTATGGGGTCTGCGTGCCTACAAATATTTGGAAGGTCATATCTGGTGTCCGGACCTGAGATCGATCTATTCGTTACCACTGATTTATCTTATGCGCACGGTGTTTTCTGAACGGTCTGGTTAATCCTGATCCTAACGAGAACAGCTATTTCTCAATAGCTAAAAATTAACTATCAAAAGTATACTCCTTAAGAATATTCGGTCCCAGTCCCTTCCAAGGTAGAGTGAGGGCAGGACAAGGGGGTATCCATCCCCTCCCGTAGATCACAGAGCTAGCAGAAAGGGACAGTAAAATTACAGTGTAGATGTTTAGAGTTAATCATTTGGGGTCGAATTTTATTGTTAAGCTACATAACATTGGGATATTTCTGGAGAGAAATGTGCGGTTAACTCAGTTAAGAACCTTAAGAATAAGAAAACCAGGTATCCAAAGTAATGTTTTATTTTATTAAGTAGATGTTTTATGTCTTTATTTTACTTCTAAAAAGTGGAAATATTCGTGTGGAAGATTTTCAGACAAATTCGGGCAAAATATAATTAGGTTTTTGTTATTTTTACGTTTTATTTCCTTAAACTATATAGAAGCTTTTTGTTGAGAAATCAAATCCAAGTAGAAACAGAGCGTAATTTCAATAAAAATGAGGATTGCATTAAAAAATTTGAGACATGCACTGCTTTGATTAGAGAGCAAAAGTTATGTCCGCTTAGAAATGCTTTGGTATGAGCTGAATAATTGTTACAGATTTTTAATATTTTTGATCATAATGGTAATTTATATTCGTAAAAGAACTGAAACTGCACCTCAAATTGCAATTAAAGAATAGCATAGGTGGTTAAATTCACCGATTAGGTAGTTCATATCAAACCAATGGCATCCATAATTAGTACTCTCCTTACTAATTGCCTTGCTGCTATAAAGTGCTTATTTAGAGTTCTTCATTTTAAAGCTTGATTCTTAATTTTATATCTTCTCCAAAACGATCTTATGTACAGTTTGTTGGACGGCTCAAGTCACGATATGTGGCCCAACCAAGCATTCACATTTTTTCCTACGGCCGCAAATAGTTAAACAGTGTCCTGAATTTAAAGTAACCCTTCATCATACCAGAAATCTAAGCAGCACAGAAAAGCTAATCATAAGCAAATCTGCGGATCACTAACACAATGAGTCTAATCCAAATACTCAGATTTTGTGTGTGCTTACAGCCAGAAAATTTTAAACAAAATATTTTTCCAATTTTATTTTCAGAAAGGAAAATCACTGTTATCTTTATCGCATTAAGACGATATAGTCTCTAGGCGAACAATAAACTTACTTTAAATCAATTAGTTTTTAAATTATATATTAGTTCATATTCAATTAAATCTAGAAATTACGCAAGGCGTTGCTCCCATGTTCTCAGTATTCATGTATGTTTATACAAATATTTTTACTTATAAATTATAAAATGCATAGATCTGAAAAAATACACGTTTCTACTTACGATGTACGTGTTCGTCTAGAAAAAAATAAGTATATATTTATCTTGCACATTTACAGTTAAATTTTTTAAGAAATTAAGTCATCCAGCATATATACTAAATTCTATTACTTTTGAGAAACCTAAGATTATGAAAAGCAAATTTATTGTTATTCTATACCAGTGGTATTCATCCTTGTTTGTTCGGCGTATCCCATAACGCAAGTTTTCTTTTCTTGTATAATCCGGCTCCCACGGAAAGACAGTTTTGAACGAGTCTATTAGTCAAATTAGGGTGGTGAAGATGTAAGCAAATCCCTTTCTCAATTGGAGTCTTTAGTGCTAATTCTGGCATCGAGTTTATCGTTCGATTCCAAAGTTGGCGAGGGATAAATCATCTATGGCGATTGCCGCATTTGTTTATTTGGCTTCGGCATATGGCAACCCTTATCGAAAGACAACCTTTCACACCTATTCAGAAATCAACTGACCCAACGTCGACAGCTTTCTCGAAGTAGCCTTACTATAACTATAGTATATATTACGATTTATGAATGGCAAACTAGATTTTTTGTTCTATAAAGACATATGGACTGGCAAACAACATTCTTCTAAACCCAACAATACATGAATTGGGAAAAGACGACGGAAAACCACCGTATTTTTTGGATTTATGTAACGATTCCAAAAAATATGGTGGTTTTAATCTTATGAATGTCTTTATGAGAAGGCTGGATTTGTTTTTCAAAGCTGTGAATTTAATTCATAGACGAATGTTCATTTCGTGCAAATCGTGGACGAAATATTTTTTTCTTCCTATAATGATAGAGCATTTCAGAGCATTGAACCTCAATCAACATTCGGAGCAGGGGTTGCCTAGTTGGTAGAGTCACTGACAGCTTATATGGTTTGAGAATCATATCATCGATTTTTGTGAAGCTGGGTTTTCGGAGGTCGCTGTGATAAAAAGCAAGTATCGTGCGAAAGTCAACTTGAAATGGAAAATGAGTGTGGCCTTAGATTTGGGAAGATGTGCAGCGAGCAATCGGTTTACCCGTTCCTCTCATTATGATTTATTTATTCAATGATATTATTGTTCAACGTATGTGCTAATTAAATACTTTTTAACCCTAAGTGCTTTCGAAGAGATATATCGTCCTTCACGATCTGACCAAATGTGACAAGATATCTCGTCATTAAGATGTTGCTGATTTTTGCGATGATGACGAGATCAAGACCTGTTAAGTTTTCTACTAATGACGAAATACCTCGTCATTAGTACCGATTTTTTGATGATGACGAGATCAAGACCTGTTAAGTTTTCTACTAATGACGAAATATCTCGTCATTAGTACCGATTTTTTGATGATGACGAGATGAAGACCTGTTAAGTTTTCTACTAATGACGAAATATCTCGTCATTAGTACCGATTTTTTGATGATGAAGAGATCAAGTCCTGGTCAGTTTCTAATGAAGAGATATCTTCATTAGAAACTTGTCCGTCAAGATCGGTCAGTTTTGCTAATGATGATATACCTCTTCGAGCACAACCACCAGGAAAGTTAAGATGAATTGTGAATTTTATGTGCATGTTTTGTTTATTTTTTAACATCAAACATCGATACCATGATCGGGATTCGAACATAAACTTGTTGAACCAAGGTCTAATCAATTTGGCTACCAGGAGTAAAAGAAGAGTGCATAGTTTAGAAGCATAGAATTGCTCAAGTTCTAGCGAGCAGACAATTGGCATGAAAACAGCTACAAAATTGAGGTTTTCTTACCATTTCCTTTGCTTCCATTACCTCCATCATCTGCAAAGAAATAAAGGTTAATATAAAAGTTTGACACCAAAAGGATACTTCCATGTAAAAGCACAAACAGAATGGTACTCGAAGACGATTGGCTTATAGCAGATATAACAAATTGTTAGGTGCTAGGGACACGTGAAGTGTTTCAAACGTCTTATAGTACACAAAGACCACAAATTACTACATTGATGGGTGCTCATGGGCATATGCCGAATACCCAATACTCGAGTTTCAAAGTAAATAAAAAGATAAAAATCTTAGAGTTAAACATGGATATTAAAAATGTTAAACCTCAAAAAACAACTAAAAAGCTTAAGAACCTATAAACAAAATTGTCAATGGCTATTTCGATGGATCAAGACATCCATCATCATCAGGACAGACAAAGGATGTCTTGAATGTGGACGCCTTGCTGCATAGAAATGGCCATTGACAGTTTTTTCAGTTTCTTTAATAGTCGTGTTTTGAAGTTTTACATTTTTACTACTCAAGTTTCAAGCTTTGTGCAATTTATACAATTGGATATAAAATTGGGAAGAGTTTGGCTTATAGGGCTTTATGATTGTTTTTAGTTGCACGTACAATTAGATTAGTAAAAACTTTTCTATATTGTTTCTGTGGTACCGATATTAACTTTCGATGCTTGTTAGCGAAACTTAATAAATATTTAATATTTTTATTAGGATAATTAATGCTTAATAATTTGAAATCCAACAAAACTGAGTTGGTTGCAAAGAAAGACAGAAGGCTGGTTGGATAAATAGTGCAGAACTAATGATTAACTATTAAATATACAACCGTTTTCTGAGCAATCCCTAAAGAAACATGTAGCGTTAAAGTGTTCAAACGCTTTGAGTAGGAACATCTACAACTTAAGGAAATCGATGTTTCTTACCATTTCCGCTTCCCCCATCTCCTACAAAGAAAAGGAAATTGTTTAGTTGATGCGAAATGTGTGAACTGGAAAGGTAATCTCTTTGATTAAAAAGCATACAGAACAGTACTCGAAGATTTGATTGGTTCATGGCATTCATGACACACCTTTAGGTGGTGCCAGGGATGTATTAAGAGTAGAGGGAGTTCGGGAAACCCCCTCTGAAATGATCTTGATGTTCAAAAATTAAATGCTAATGTTTAATCTGTAAATCGAAATTTCAAGCCAATAAGTAGGAAAATCGGGAACGTGTCGTCCAAAAATAATCAAATATGCTTATAAACGAAATACTCTTTACTTTAGTATTACAGCAATTGGATCGGTTGCTAAAGTAAGCGAACAATCCATCTCTGACTGTTTGAATGGGAAAGGATTGGACAAAAGGGAAATTATATTTTGTCTATTCGTTAGACATGAGTGACCAAAGATGTATTCAGAGGAAGTGTCCGCATGGCTCGAGCCCTCCTCGAAATATTTTAAATGTTGAAAAACAATCAAAACTACATACTGAAACTTATTGAATCAGCGTCAATAGAATTTATCAGAGGTCAATAGTCCTTATCAAAGATAAAGTCACAGTCAAAAAATCAATAATGTTCATTTAGTATTATCGCCTTCCGACTGGAAAAGAAAACCGGTATAAAAGATTGGGCTCTCCGAAATCAGTACTAAGTTGCTGGATGGTGTGTATGTGATATCTACCGAGCGCCTATCTATACATTATCCCATTCATGAGTGCATGCTAAATTAACAACACCCAATTTTGAAGTTTTTCAACACTTTCTAAAGAATGTAGAGGATAGGATTGAGGACACATGAATGCTTCTGAGCAATTCGAACTTAATAGCCACAAATATCTGCAAGGAATATTTTAATTCCTACACCAAATGTCTCCACAACATCCCGCCATCATGACACGTACTCTCATTGTTTTTGTTCGGATGTTGAAGAATTAAGTGCTCTCATCAATTCTGCCCTAAAGGAGATTAAACTGCTTTTAAAGTGATAAAAAATGTCTTTAAAATGAAAACAATTCCCTTTAGGGTGGATAGTGATTTAGGAGATCAGAGATTCACGAAATTACTTCAATTCAAACGAAAACTCTAAATAAGCAGGCATGGACCATAAAAAGATCAAAGGTATCTGACATTGATTTGGTCTTTACTTGGTTAACAAAAAAAAATACATGGATAAAATAGCTATTTAAAGATAAATTAATAATACAATTAATTAATTACGCGATTGAACTATTACGAACCACGTGTGGGCCATGAATTTTTCTTTAGAAGAGACTGATAAGGTGGTTATACCCTCATGGTGTAAATTAGAGACGAATTTTTTCATGGAATTTTTTAGTCCTCCATTGATTAACAGCTATAATTGTGCCATCATTTCAGGCAAAAAATCAAACGTTCAGGTTAAATACGATGTAGGATAAAATGAATAAAATAGAGTGGGTTGCTTTAAAATTTAAATTAAATTACTAAACCCTGCAATAATTTAATCACAAGTTTATGTAACAGTTTATCAAGCGAAAATAAAAACAAAGATGGGGTATCTCCCTATCTTAGACGATAATTCAAACCATAATGAATACAATTTTTCTAGAAATAAAACCGGTAAATTAATTACACATTTGAAAATAAAATAATAAAAGCGTATTGCGAAAAATCAAATAGAATAAATTTATAAGACATTTTTATAAATTACTTTTTTAGAACACATATAACTATTCACTTTTTTCGTTCTCCCATAATATCCTTGAATTTATATAACAATATACTGATATTTAATATGCTTAATGGCAAAATACAAGCTACTTTTTTATTTAATTTCAGAAATTGATGCATTTTATGAATGAATTCAATAGCAATTGTTTTAACAATTGAAAATAATATTTAGAAAATTACCTGCGGGGCGAGCATCAACTACAAAAGAAAAAGGAAGTGTTAGTAGATCGATGAACATAGGTAACATTTACAATTATATTGGAACATTCAAAATGGTAAAAATTACAAGAAATTGAAAGAAAAAGGAAGTGTTAGTAGATCGATGAACATAGGTAACATTTACAATTATATTGGAACATTCAAAATGGTAAAAATTACAAGAAATTGAAAGAAAAAGGAAGTGTTAGTAGATCGATGAATATAGGTAACACTTGCAATTACATTTGAACATTCAAATGGTAAAAATTACAAGAAATTGAAAGAAAAAGGAAGTGTTAGTAGATCGATGAACATAGGTAACACTTGCAATTACATTTGAACATTCAAATGGTAAAAATTACAAGAAATTGAAAGAAAAAGGAAGTGTTAGTAGATCGATGAACATAGGTAACATTTACAATTATATTGGAACATTCAAAATGGTAGAAATTACAAGAAATTGAAAGAAAAAGGAAGTGTTAGTAGATCGATGAACATAGGTAACATTTACAATTATATTGGAACATTCAAAATGGTAAAAATTACAAGAAATTGAAAGAAAAAGGAAGTGTTAGTAGATCGATGAACATAGGTAACATTTACAATTATATTGGAACATTCAAAATGGTAAAAATTACAAGAAATTGAAAGAAAAAGGAAGTGTTAGTAGATCGATGAATATAGGTAACACTTGCAATTACATTTGAACATTCAAATGGTAAAAATTACAAGAAATTGAAAGAAAAAGGAAGTGTTAGTAGATCGATGAACATAGGTAACATTTACAATTATATTGGAACATTCAAAATGGTAAAAATTACAAGAAATTGAATTGAAAAATATCCCAATGGGATTCAACTTCCTTTGTTTTATTCTACAAGAATAAACTACATCCAAATACTAAGTAGCTTGTTTTGGAAGAAGCTTATACAAAAAAGAGCCGATTTTAGTTATCCAGTCTGGATGATGACAATTGGTTTCCTCGACATTTTGGACAGTGTTATGTTGGAGCTTAAATATTCTTAATCCTGAATTCTATCTGGTACCGAGTAAATGCGACTCCCTTGTTTTAAAAAATAAAAACGGACTTTGAACAACTGTAAAATAACTACAAAGTGAGGCTTTTATTAGCTGTTCGGGTGTGGTATGAATCGTGATAAAAATCTCATCATTGTGAAATGTTTTCAAAAGTTATCTTGAAACTTTATTTCCGTTTATTCTAGAACATCTAAAGGTTTCTAACGAAGTTGGCTTCGATTTAGTTGTAATCCTGAATTATAAAGTGATCAGTAGCAAATAAACCAGCAGAAATGAACCAAAAAAAGTTTAGTTATGCAATGAACTTTGTTGTTTTCAATAGCTTAATGTGCACCTAAACATTTAATTTCCAAAAATATTTGACAATATGGAAGCCTCTTTGCCCATAAGTCCATCAAATGTACAGGGTGATTAAGCTTCATTTTAGCAATTAACAATACGGAAGCCTCTGTGCTCCATGTCCATCAAATGTACAGGATGATTCAGATTTATTTGAACAATTAACAACATGGAAGCCTCTTCGCTCATATGTGCATCAAATGTATAGGGTGATTCAGATTCATTTGAACAATTAACAACATGGAAACTTCTTTGCACGTATGTATTCAAATGTACAGATTAAGATTTATTGGTTTCCATGGTCTAGTTTATAAACCAAAAACAATAAAATAAAACTGCTTAAAGAACAGTGAAAATTAAAATTAAAGTTTTATTTGTCAACGTTGTGCCCACCGTATGTATTTATAGCACACGAATATTCAAAATGGCGATTGTTTCAGAGAAAACAGTGCACACAAACACTTCTAATGTTATTTTTCTCGTTTCTTACATTTTTTAAAAACCTACACAGTGTATTTTTAATCTCAATTCCATGAAACTATGCCTTTTTAATATTCAGATTCGATTAAATCATATTTAGTAATACAATAAAAGAACAGTGTATATAATTATTGGAACGTTTACCAATACAATCAATTGAAAATAAGTATTCTCGCTCAACTACGAAACATTTAAATTTTCATACTTTTCTATTGGACATTTTAGCACAAGAATTCTAAAGCTTTATATTGTCTAGCTTGCATGTTTAGAAATTGATTTAAACTCGCATTTGAGAAAGCTTAGTGGAAAATGCTTCAAATATCTTAAGGTGTAATATTAGTGATTCCTTGTGCTTGAGATAACATGACACGCTATTTCCCCACAAGTTGTTTGTGTTTTTGAGTTTAATGGCGTAAGGCACTTGAAAAATTGCCCATTAACAATGATATCAGATAAATATTTTTTCACTGCATTGGAAAAGATGGAAACGTATCAAAATTTTTTGTTGTAGGCTAAATATAGCCAATAGAGACCAATTTGAATTGCTAACAACACATTAACAGTCTTTCGTAACTCAAAAATGAACGATTGTACAGTGATCAATTTCGTAACTTAAGACATATGTATTGGTTAGAAATCACGAAAATCTACCAGAATATCGATGTTTTAGTTATTGCTTCAAAATATTTTTCAATTCCTTAACTTTCAAACGATACCAAGATCTGGTAAATATTCTAAATAGTTTTCTCGTTACAAGGATTTTCATTAGATACTGTCACTATGAACAAATATATTTCCAAAACTTTAAAATCAATTTCTGAAAAACTGTGTTTTTGCGATATGATGCTTTGTCAAACGGTGATAACTCAACTATGAATTGATCTATTATAATTATTTCTATATCATTATGATCCAAATAATACAGTGGATGTTTTGACCCTCAAAGTTCTTAGTTAAAAA
This sequence comes from Meta bourneti, assembly GCA_933210815.1. Lineage (NCBI taxonomy): Eukaryota > Metazoa > Arthropoda > Arachnida > Araneae > Tetragnathidae > Meta > Meta bourneti. Next base: position 93,176,411 of record OW119924.1, on the reverse strand, counting down.
ATGAGTTTCAGTTGATTTTAAGTGTGAAAAATCTTGAAAAAATCTTGATTTATTAGACTTTCTTGGGGTGAAAAAAATTGTAAAATAATAGCTATTCCATCTAGCAACGTGATTGAAGGTCAAAACATGAAGAATAATGTTAGGAATAATTTCCAACAGGAATTGTCTTTCTGGACAAATTAGAATTTCAGATAACACTGTTCATAAAATATGCTAATTAACTAATTATATCTCAAATAGACAATTAATTATTAGCTTAATCTGAATTTTTCACACTGAAATGAGTTTAAGCACAAACCAATAACTTATTGTAAAAAAACTGGAATTTTAAAGTCAAAATTATAAAAAAATATCTTCTAGTGTATACGTGCACCTTAAAACTAAATGGTTTGTTGAACAATTTATGTTTAATGGTAATTTATGTTTAATGGTAATTTATGTTTATCATGGCATTGCTTGAAGTCGTTCATTGCACTTTTGCTGCTAAAATTACATAAGTTAAGGGATTCTATTGGACTTGGTAGGGTTCTTATCACGCAGGACCCTATTCGTCCAATCTGCTTCAAACTTAAGACAGGCAACGTCAAGTAATGGACATACACACAACTATTGATTCGCAATACAATCGCTTGTATCTCAGAGAATTCTAGAGAACTATTATTTTTTTATTACAAAATAGTGATTTAACGCATTTAAACCTCACAAAGCTATTAAAACGGAAATAATGTTCCAACTAAGTATGCACCTCTTGAATCGTCCAAAAGCCTTACACAACTGAAACTGCCTTTCAATCGCTGTGCTAGATGCAGTGTCTTCAAATTTGGTCTTTAGACGGTTGTTAATATGCAGTATATATAAAGTATTTGATGCTTCAAAACGCTAAAAAGCACAGCAGAGACGGGTCAGAATCGCGATTTAATTCATGACCGACAGTAATCATTGAAAGTGATACATAGTCGAAAACCAACCCGGAAGTGTTGCCTGTGTTTGATTGGACATGTCATCCCAGAGATATGGACGCCGAAAGTTTCATTACGTCCTTTCCGGGTATTCGAATTTCAGCGCTAGAAATGCCCAACAAACTATTCTTTTAGCGTACCTAGTGTTGTCGGTACCCGAGAGTCAATCGAGACGAAAATAAAGCACCAGATGGATATGCAAATCCCAAATGAGTGCATTAAAGTATCAGTGGTCTGTATCCACTTGGTTCTTTATTTTCGGTCGTGTGTATTCGATTGACTCTGTGGTACCAGCAATCCCAAAAAGATAGCGTGGTGTTTTGAGCGCTGAAATTTCGAATGACCGAAAGCGACATTCATAAAACTTTCGACACGAAATATCTACGGAATGCCACGTCTATTCTAATAACGGACAACACTTTCCTGGTTCAGTTTTGACTAGTAATCATGCAGTATGATTGCTGTGCGGTCGATTTTGACCACACAGAAGGCCAACGTTTGGCCTTCAATCTAACCAATCAACTTCCATATATCAATTCGAAATTAGTTCTTTGAAGTTCCTATTGGCAAAGTGATGAAATCGTATTAGAAAAAAATACCAAGTTATGTCACTTTCACAATGCGTACAGCTAACACCGTATCACAGCAGAAACACTACCACCACCTGGCTAGGCCGAAAATACCTCACATACTTAGCAAGTACGAACAGTTAACTAGGAAAGATAAAACCTGGACATCCTCTTTCGTAACTAGAATAGATCAGGTTTCGATCCTGAAGAGGCCAAACTCAACACCTCCACTGCATGCACATTTTTAACTCCGTGTTTTCATCCCAACGGTTTACTGAAATCCAATCTAAGATTGCCTGAAAACATGAAAAACGTCTTTGGAGCACTTACTGTATGCGAAGAGGAAGGCGACCCCAAGGCACAAGAGAACGGTCTTCGGTGAAAACATGTTGATGCACTGTATGTGTCCGGAAAACAAGACACCTAATTTATATACTACTCTCAGGATAACAGAAATGACGACCTTACCACCTTCATCTTTTATAGTCACTCTGTCATTAATGGCCCAACAGCTGAATTAGCTCAACTTCTGAAATTAGTAAGACATAAACCTGATTTCTGGGTTTAGCTTCTACTAGGAAATAAACCACTAATAAAAAATAAATTGGCTTTGATAAAAAATGTGATTGCTGAGGACCTGACAATTCCAAACCACTGGTGTTTCAATTCTGTTGCTTACGTTTTCGAACAGTTATTACGCAATGCCATGACAAACAGGAAATATTTTGAGAAAGGTAGGTTTTTGGGGTTTTAATTGCTTTGCTTAGGAAACTGGATGTTTACAAAGCAGAGACCCATAACGTCTTTTATCAATTACTAGCAAAATTGTCCGACCTCACCCGGGTTGAATTGGTTAGCTATATATTGAAAGTGACCAGAAATTAATCACTTTCCTCTTTCGTAGAAAAATGCCAAATCATTTAAGCGTGAGTAAAATAATTTTTTTACACCTTTTCGACATTTTTATAATTTCTACAACCTACTTTGGACACAAATTCTATACATGCAAATCCATCCATGTAATACATTTAAAATATATAGCAACCCTGTACAAATTGACGAAAAGTGAGACACTAACTGCTACAAAAGACGATTTTGAGCGCGGATTAGGACATTTGAGACAGGCTTTGTTCATGAAACTATTTTAAACTCATTAAAACTTATTTCCTTTTACATGTTTCAAATATAATTACTTGATTTTATTGAAATCTACACACAAGACGTAAATAACAGCATCATTCTCAATCTATACAAGTACTTGGTTTCCATTCAAAACTAAATTCCTGAAATGAAAAAAAGTGCTTTTAGGTGTAGTCCGTGCTCAACGAACGAAAACTCGTGTTTGTTGACCATATGCAGCAATGTTTTCTGATTTTTTCGCTTGCAATTAATTTTGTATTTTTAAATTATGTTCTATTTTAGGTGTAAGTTCTGGTAACTATGTTAGATCATGCGGAAAAAAATAATCACGAATTGATATCTTTCGAACTTTTTTTGATGCCTTTACTTTTATTTAGCTGTTTTCTGTGGCTTAAATTTAATAAATATTTATTTTTCTGATAAATTGTAATTCTTATTCATTATACGCAACAACTTCACAAAGGAATCGTCTTAAAGCTTATGCAGGTTAGAGAAAAGTAAATTTTAAATGGAACTTTGCCGATATCGAAAGAATGTTAATGTTAACAAAATATTAATTAGGACTTATAATTATTAAAAGTTCTTTATTGTAATGAAAGAAGGTCAATATTACCTATTTTACGAGTTGAAGCTATATTTAAGTGACCTAAACCTGTTAGAAGTTTGTTGAAAACAGCGATTTTCCTTTTTAAAAAACGCAGTCAAATCGATCTATCGTTCTGTGAAAAGTGGTTATAAGTTACCTTTGCTTTATGTGCACTAAAGACATTCAGTTTTAAAGCAAGCTCTTTTGTTATTGCACGTGCCACTAAATGGAATTTTCAAGAAAAAATGTATTCGCTTTAAAAAAAATTAATGATAAATATCTTATCAAATTAATTTGTTATCCTTCACTTAAAGATGGCGAAGTTCAAAAATACCTGGTTAAAAAGTATTAGTAGCAAAACTATGAGTGTTAGAATATTCACCATAGTTTCGTCACTTTTATGAATTGAGTCACTGCAATTTTACAGGAAACGAAAAGAATGGGCATTCCTAATCCCCGAAACAAACTCGAACTTGACTTTTGTAGTAGTCACCTTTCGTATTTATGTCATAGAACAGGAGTGCGATATATGTAAAATGTATTGGATGGATGAATATGACATGTATTTGATTTATGTCGAAATTAAGTTGTAGGAGTTATGAAAATGTCGAAAATAAGTTTAAATTTTTTTTTTCTTTGCACTTAAATAATGTTGGCATTTTTCAACGACAGATAAAAGTGATTATTCTGGACACTTTTCCGTCTACAGTCAAACAACTCAACGCGTATAAGATCGATAATTCTGCTAGTTCTTTAATGATTTCAATACCATAAGTAATCTGCTTCAATGAAATGTTTTGTTTTATCTCTTACCTATCTACATATGTGTATTGTGTTTGCATTTTTTGGTTTATAGGTTTTATTAATTAAAATTGTTTCTGTAGAGTAGCTACAATAAAAATAAATAAATCTCCAATCCTGATATGAACTATCCTGATAACTCTACAGCATTAACTGAAGAACTGAATATTGCTGTTTACATATTAATTTTAGGCTGAGATTTTCAATCTTTTTCATTTCATGGCACATATAAGGTAGGTAGTTGAATTTATGGCGCGCTGGAGCAACATGACGGGCTATTGGCAACAGTACGTGAACAATCAGGGAAAGTTTTGAGGACAACGCCCCATCATTTTGAAACACTCAGATGACGTTCAACACCTAATTAGCACCCCACTCTCCAAACTATCACGCCGTGCCAACGTGTGGACATTTGAGGGCACGACAGAAAAAACTTGCACCAGCTCCCATGAACACGACGGTTGGATCGAGTTTCAAACTTACAACCCTCCGGTTGATATTCCGCTTTTACTCCAATCAGGTTACCGCAGCCCTCTATCAAGTCGGATATCAGGCTTCTTGATTATGATGCATTTCACAGCATTCTATTCCACGGCTCTCAGTTTAGAAGCCACTGCTCTAAACGATTTGACAAATAATTAAATTGTTGATCTGCGACTCTACCAACTGGGCTACCCAACTCCCATGGCACTAATAAACTAATTATTATAATTCTACGGCACAATCAAAAATATATTATATTTTTGCCGATCTGGTTAAAAAACAAGTCATAATTTGGATTGATGTAGGAAAAAATAATAGTAAATACCTGACCTAAACCTCCAAAGTAACTTTTAAAAATCTTTTTGAAATAATTTATATAGCATACATAATATAATATATACATTATCCATATAAATAAGAATGGAGTGTTTGTACATTGAATATTTTCAGCCCATTTCCAGTTTTCTGTCCGTTTTGGGTCCTTCTGATGTAAAATCCGTCTCATGCGCGTTTGGTGTCTGTCTGTCCATCTATCTGTATGGATGTATGTGTTTGCCCGTTGTACGTTCAAATGGTTGAATACATTTTCATGAAATTTTGCATACTATGAGTATTTACATCCATTTAGTGACTTGGTTGCGTAAGTCTGTCTGTCCGTCTTCCCATTCTATGTTTGATTTTGTGTATGTGTGTTTGTACAAGTATCACATATAACTTGTTCAATATATTTTAATGAAATGTTCTGCATTTGATGCATCTTATTTTAATTTAGTGAATACATTTTTTTTAATATTTTGCTTACATATTTAGATAAGTTTTACGTCAAAACATCTGAGTAACTATACTTAGATCAACCATAATTTGGTAGTTTTGGAATAGATGAAAGATATATTGAGCATGCAATTACTTGGATTGTTTTATCAGTGCTGCTGAAAAATCTCTTTTTTTTTCAAAAACTACTTTTCGGAATTTGAATTCTAATACTTTATTTATTATTTTAAGTCTTATTTTTTCTTAACGAAATATAAAAAATTATGAATATTTGAGACAGACGGTAAAGAGAATAAAACATTATAAATAAAATATACAGAACAAGACCTTTTAAAATAGGACTGGCAATTAATATGACAACCTCAGTATTTTTTAACTTTTGCTTTTTTAAATTTGTGTCCGTTATATTCCAAGAATCTATTTTGTAGTGAAAAACAGATACATTCATTAGTTTTCGTTCGAAGCTTTTTTAAAATTTGTTTTAAGATGTATTTCTGGATTTTCAAATTGTTGTTTTTCGTTCAATAACTGTAATCAAAGCAAGTAATGGTTTAAGTAGTTTTAAAATCATTTTTAATCATTGTATGATAATTTTTTGGGAAACGCTTTTGTTTTTAAATGACACGCAAGTTATTTATATACATACTCTGAACTATTTTATGCATTCTGGGCATTCTGCATTATTGGCACACTCTAGCCTTTTCTTTCTTACTAAGAATTTAAATTCTACAAAAATGCTAAATGTTAAATATGACATTTATTTACATTTGTGAAATTGTGTATTTAACAATTGTGTACCTTTATTAGAGTGTGGTAGAATACGTTGTTACGTGTTACGTGTGATGAATAGGAATTACAATTTATTAACGAAAGTGAAAGTTAGTTAATCAATTCAACTCGAGTAACGCCGGGTAATTCTGCTAGTAATTATATTAAGTTAATATAATTTGTGCATCATATGTAATATAATTTATACATCATAAATAGTAAAAGATGATGCTCAAAATTATGTAAAACGATTTTTATTTGTTTTTCCTTTAATTTATTTGCTTTTAATAGTGTGAGACATCTGAGCTTAACAATGTTTTAGACCGTCTTTTGTAGAAGGTCAAATTTTGAACAGGTTTACTCTTAAATATTCCAGCAGCGAAATATTTTTGTCCTTGGTATTCAATGCGTAAAAGCTTGATTTGCACAAATATGTCGTGGAGGAAGAACGCATTGCTACGGTTGATATTTTGTAATTTTGAGAAATTCCCTTCTACGAGAAAACTCAAATGAAGTACTATCTGCTGTCAATTGTTTAAGTTATAATTGTGAACTAATTATTTGTAAACACACTTGCCAAAAGTTCAAAACTAAACCCCGGAGGGTTGCGAGTTAGTATCTAACCAAAGACCGTCGTGTATATGGGGGCTCGTGCACGTTAAACCTGTCATGACCTCAAATGACCTCACGTTGGCGTGGTGTGGAAGTTTGGAGAGTGGAGTGCCAGCTCAAGTGTGACCTCATCATCTGACCGTGGTATAAAATTACGTGGTGTTGTCCTCGGATTTTTCCTTGATCCCGGACGGTCACCATTAGCCCGTTGTGTTGCTTCAATGCGACGTTAATTAAATAACTAACCTAACCTAAACTCAAAATAAAACCATTGAAACTAATTTTATCTTTCGCAATTCAAACCGTTGCACCAGCCGTAAGGGCCCACCAGTTCTATTTTTGGGCACATCGTTTGAAAATAGCTGGTTTACGAGAAAGTTGTAACAATCTCAAGGGTTCATAAATCATTTCAAAAGCCCACCCTCTTTCCCTTCACGACTTCCAACCCCTTTTTACCTCCATGATCGATAGAATATTTTCTAGGATTCTCTCAACCCCAATAGATGAGGTTATCTGTTAAGTTTTAAGGGGTTAAGGTGGTTAAGTTTTGTTGGGTAAAAGCAATTTCTACAATACTCGGAAATATCTTGACCTTCAGAGGATTGAGGGAAGACAGTCAGTTTTTATAAATTTTCTAGGGGGAGTTCTATAAGTTTTTAAGGGAAAGAGAGTACTTTATTTGAAAAATAATAAAAAAATTAATAGCATATTTGATATAAAAAAACCTAACTCTTAGAATATCTGTGAAAAATCCCAGCAAACTCATGTTTCCAGTTTAGCCATGTGCACATGTCTACAGCAGAAGCATGCGACGTTGGAATTACAACAGGTCAATTGGACATATCAAAAGATTAAAATCATCCCTTTTCTAACGCTAATCTGCAAACCTAAATATCCATTACTTAGAAAATAAGAAAAGACGCAAAACCCATAGGTAAAAATAAATTTTTTGAGTAAAAAAGTACGTAAACTTAACTCTAATTGCAAAATGTGAAATTAAATTCGGATTATAATAGATTTAAAAAAATTGCTGTTAAACAAAATATCCCTGTTGATTCTAATAAACGTAATCTTCTTTCTGCAACAAAAATTCGCTCTGCATCCAACTAACATTAGTGATCAAGAATTCATTCGAAACAGCCATCTGCGATAGTCAGCACAAAAACAGGTGATTTTTTTGTGATAATAACGACCTCAGTTTTTCATCCCAATCAATTGTGGTGATCTCTCAATTTTCCTATTAGAGATTTTATGGATGTTCGACTATAAAACTAATGGATTCCTTCAGATACCATTACTTTTTAGCGTTCTTCCGATCTAATGTGTTCTGACGATGACGCTCTTTTTATGAAATCCAGTTTTTTAAGGTTCTCATGGATACACGTCCTTTGATTTTTTCATGTATTTTGTAACATTTACAGTACCTCTTTTGAGTAGTTATTACGAGTAGTATCAATAAAACTGGCATCTAATCTTCAAAGGAGTAATGAAACAAAACCTCTCGAAAGCAGCATATAAATTTTCCAATGTTAGCTGCCGCCTAAGCAACAAAGAATTGCGCGATTTTACTTCTATAACGATTCAATAAAGTTGCTCTATAAGTTAATTAATTATGTTCTCATTTTTGTGCTATTTATTTTGTGGCATTCCAAAGTATGTCCTATGGTTATTCTTTTAAAATCAGTTATTTCATTCAGTCACTTTAAATATATTAAAATCCGATAGTTAATTGGGCCGCTGTAGCCCGGTTGGAAGAGTAACGGATTAGCAACCGGAGGGTTGCGAGTTCGAATCCAACCTGGTGCATGTTAAATCTGTAGTGGCCTCAAATGCCTTCATGTTGGTGTGAGGTGCAAGTTAGGATGTGACCTTGTCATCTGACTGTGATTCAAAATTACGTGGTATTGTCCTCGGACATTTCCCTTCGAGTATGATCCCGGACCTTCGCAAATAGCCCGTCGTGTTGCTCCAGTGCGGCGCTAATTAAATACCTACCGATATTTAATTTTAGAATCGTAAATTTTATCCCAAAAAGTAAATTTCAAAAGAATTCCAGACAGTACATGTTTATTCTTCGAAAGATGTGTGTGTTTTGTTATAATATCAAAATAATTATAACGAAACATGTTCGCGTGCACGCATTGATTGAAAATTCCTTAAAATCAGAAGTTTGGAGAGTGGGGTGCCAGCTCAGGTGTTGCCTCGTCATCTGACCGTGGTTCAAAATTACGTGGTGTTGTCCTCGATCTTTCCCTTCGGGATTGATCCCGGACCGTCACCAATAGCCCGTGTGTTGCTCCAGTGTGACGTTAATTGAAATACCCCACCTTAAAATCAGACAAAAATCCTTCATGGTAGGTAGTTGAATTTACGTCGCATCAGAGTAACACAACGGACAATTGGCGATGGTCCTTGATCAACCCCGAAGAACGATCCGAGTAGACCTCGTTATTTTGAAACACAGCCAGATCACGAAATCAACACATGAGCTGGCACCACACTGTCCAAACTTCCACATCAAGCCAACATGAGCCTATTTGAGGCCATGACACATTCAACGTGCCCCACGTACACGGGTTTTTGGTTGGATCGAGTCTCGATCTTGCATTCAAATATCCTTCATGATGAAATGTAGACTGCAATACTGTTTGTAATGCTATCTATCATGTTTTTCAGGTGTCACACTGCGAACATGCGCAATTATGTGTGTCGTGAATAAAGCATTTGGTACATATTTCATCAAACTATTCATTTATTTGTAATATATAACCGTATATTTATTTATGTTTATTGTTTCAAAAGTCTCAGAATTGCATTTATTTAAATATCTTTTCGTTTGCTTTCACAATAGTGTTTTCTACTGCATTAGTGTCAGCAACGAAAAACCTTTTCGCGTTTTTACGTTCAATTGGCCAAAGGGGGCTGGTGCACGTTAAATCTGTCATGACCTCAAATGTCCTCACGTTGGCGTGGTGTGGATGTTTGGAGAGTGGGGTGCCAGCTCAAGTGTTGCCTCGTCATCTGACCGTGGTTCAAAATTACGTGGTATTGTCCTCGGATCCTTCGGGATTGATCCCGGACCGTCGTCAATAGCCCGTTGTGTCTAATGCGACGTTAATTAATTACCCCATTACCATCTTCTGTAACATACAAGCACTAAAATAATGAAATATTTTCCAGATAATTTTAAATCCAATCTCTTAATCGGTGGAATTTTTCGACGTTGTTTCGTAGAGAAAGTAAATTACAATCATTTACACGATTCTTCATAAATAAACACGTGTACTTTCAAAATATGAAAAATTGGGAAAGGAAACCGAGACCAGAAATATAACACTAATAAACGAGCAACGTGGATACACATGCTGCTCTTTTCATCCTAAGTATCAAAGCAGCGCTGTTACTTAGGATGGTTTGGTATACGAATACCAAGGATTTTGTATCCGAGTACTTTTGTATGAATACTTTTGAATCCGAGTAATTTTGTGTGAATATTCTTAAATCCGAGTACTTTTGTATCCGATTACTTAGCGGAATATTCTTATATCTGATTACTTTTGAATCCGAATACTCTTGTATCCGATTGCTTTTATATCCAAATACTCTTGTATCCGATTACTTTTGTATCCGAATACTCTTGTATTCGATTTCTTTTGTTTTCGAGTACTCTCGTAAAAGAATTATTTGGTATCCGAGTACTTTTATATTCGAATACTTTGGAAAATAATCGAGTTCATCGAATACTTTTAAGTATCGAGTACGCAAGTACTTTTGTTTTCGAATACTCACATGTCTAGATTGATTTTGAACTGTTAATGAAGTTAGTTGATATTGGATTTGGTCAGAGAATAATCAAATGGTTGTATACGTATTTAAGAGGAAGATTTATTTGTATATTATAGATCTGTTTATTCCGAGGGATTTTACAATACTTCTGGGATATCCCAAATATCTGTTTTGTGGACTATTACTTTTTATTTGATTTATAAAAGATCTGGCTGATGCCTATGATTCTTGTTTACTTTTCCTGATGATTTGAAAATTTTCAAGTGCACTTCATCGTATCATGATTGTTAATTATTAATTGGTGGAATTGGTGAAATTATATTGGTGAATAAGAATAAGCTTTCCCTGGATATAGATAAATGCTCTGTAATTACTTTTATTAGAAAATTGAGTCCTGTTGTATGGGCTTATAACATTAATGGAAAATTTATCAAGAGGACATAATATTCTTACCTAGGAATTAGGTGCAAATTCAAATTCATTTTTATGTGCTTATACTTCAAGTAACCAAAAATGCATAAAAGGCTTAGGTTTTTTAAACCCATTGTCAAAAATTTCAAGACACCATGGTACATAAAAATATTTGTAATTCTTTAACAAGACCAATTTTAGAATATGGCTGCGTAGTCTGAAATCCATCGTATAAACATCAGTTACAATATTGAAAAAATTCAAAATAGATATTCCTAAGGACTATTTCTTCAAAAGATCTTGGTTTTATGAAGATCAACTGTCTTGTCCTCTTTCGAGATCGAGATACAATATGTCCTTTCTGAAATGCAGAATTGACATCATGTTTATTTTTTTATAATTTGCTACATAAGAAAATAAATTGTACCAGATAACTTAATGAGATAAATATTCATATACCATCTCATAATATTCGCATTGAAATTATTTTTCAGGAAACTTTTTGCAGCAAAAATTATTTAAAAATCTACCAATAGCCCAATTTCTCAAAACGATCCATAGATTACACCCAACCCTTGATATTTTTGCGATTTTATACATTTCAGAAATTTGATAACTTTAACATTTGAAAAATTCAGTTTGACTTTTTCTCTGGTCGGTAGTTTGACCATAATTTGTTACTTTTATTTGTCAGTATTGTTCTATGTAATTTTTGTTTTGTTCTTTTATGATGTAGTTTTTGTATAATTTGTACTGGTTTTTTAATCTGTTATGTAACTGTAATGATCTGTTTGACAGTATGAATAAATAAATACAACCAAGTCAACCTATATTCCATGATCGTAATTTAAAGTACTTCAAATTACCTTTATTTTAAAATATCTAATGTAATTAGAGTAAAAATTTTTTTGTACAGTAAATAATTTTCTCAATTTTATTTTAACTGTCATTCTTTGCAACAAATCAATTCAGTATGTTACGCTGTATACTAAAGAACAAGCGATTCCACTAATATAAATCAATCTTGTCTCGTGATCTAAACCAAATTGACCACGTAAAATATTATACTGATATATTAAAGATGTCTGACTGAATGTCCTTAATGCTGTGGTCTCCAACATAAAAGCTTGGTAAGTGTTCCTTGCAACTTTGTAGAATTATTGGACACGCACTTTTCTGTACGATTATTTTTATAACGCAGTTATAAATAATAATACCTAACCTTCGCTTAGTCAATCTGAATAATATAATACCTAATATAATAATAATACCTAACCTTCACTTAGTCAATCTGAACCGGCTATTTGAAAGTATTTACTTTCCTCTTTGATGAGAAAAATTTCTCGCGAAATACCCTTATACGTCCTATAATGGTATCTAAATAAATCGTTCAACAAAGTTTGTTCCGATTCCAAGTGTCCTAGTAGAATAATGGCATTCGACACGCATGTGATTTCTTTGCTTGAGAGTGAATGGATTTCGCGTTGCAGTCAATATTAGAAGTATCACTTCTCTTTATCAGTCTTTTCGAAATAATGTGTAGCTTGCATTTGAATTTCCATATTTATGAGCGTTCGCCTTCTCATTTACTGTAAAGAGTTTACTATTCCACGATGTTTTAATTATTTATTTTCTTATTAAGATGAGGTCTATACACATTTACATATTGTCGGTTAACAGGTGAAATATACTTGTTTAAAAAATATAGTTCTGAAAAAAGAAGGGGTAAAAAATTTATACTTCCAAGGATAGGGGATATTCCCATAGAACGCACTAGTGATATACATTATATTCGCTAAGTGCGTTCTTAAGAAAAAATCTAAATGTTGTTATAGTAACAAACACTCAATTTCGATTAGCGCTTTTATCAAAAACACTTTGCATACATTTATTACATGAAACTGGTACTGGTACTTTAGCATGAAGTGAACAAATATTGTGCTTGTGTGGATTTTAAGTGCTGTATTTGCCCTCTTGTTTTTGAAACTCACACTAACGAGAGAGAGAGTAAGCAGCAAAAACGATGCATATAAAACACTTCTTTCACACTAAAGCAAATAATAAATTAATACCCTTGTTAATCACAGGCAATAAATTGCACGAAGAATCGCAGTGACCAACCAAAACGCCTGTCAGCTTAAGGCTAATTCTAGAAAAGTGCAAATTCCGTTGTATAACTTATTATTGGAGTATGCAAGTGCATTCATATTTGTAGCAACGAGTTTGGAATACAGAATCAGGCTAATTAGAGAGATAAGGGAACACCTCTCTCAGACCGTTTTGCTTCAGAGCTCCGACGTCCTTGAGCGGAAAATTGATAACTCCTCGACACAAACGGCGACTGCTTTGGGAGTGTGAGGGTCCTTGAAAAGTGTGTGCTCTTCTCAGATCACGCAAATCGGTGGGCAGTACGAATTGAACCCACACGTGGTGACTGAAGATGCTGAAAATGTTCTTGAAGCATGTTTGGATAACGACCATGCTGTTCCAATTTGGCTTCGCGATGAATGAGACGGAGGAAGAGAATCCCTACGCTCTACAAAAAGGTACTTGCAATTAATTGTCGTTTGGTTCCAATTTCTTGGGGTTTGATCAGAAACCGGCATCTGAGTAGTTACCGACTTGCTAGAATGATCGTTCCGGGAAAATGCAACCGTCTACCGGTGGGGAAGACTGAATTGTTTTAAGTAAAATGTGCAGTTTTTACCCTACAGGTGGTTGTCTCGACGGTGTCTCGTCATTTGCAAAACTGACCAGAGACATAATCGGGAACTTCAACACCCTTCCGAAATGGATGATCTTAGAGATTCAGTGCCTAAAATAGTAATAGATCACACGGATTCAATCAAAAATGTTATTATTCAGACCTTTAATCAGTAACAAATACTATTTAAATTTTGCAAAATAATGTATGAAATTTTTGACACTGAAATAAATAACATTTTTGACTGCTGGAAGCTGATTCGTAGGTCTTTGCGAATCCACGACAGATTAGACACGGGATTTATTAATAGGAGTTTCTTTCAATTTATGCTTCTTGGAAATTCCACCAACTCCTCAGAATCAACTAATGCGTTCTTATTCCAGAATTCCCGAAAAAGTGCTACGATCTGTTAGGATGCTTCGACACAAGGGCGTCCTTCTATGATCCTCCGAACCGGCCAGTCGTGCTGCTGCCTTTTGATCTGGACGACATAGCGACCAAGTTCCTGCTCTTCACCCCTTCCAATCCGAGAGATGAATTCCTCCTCAACTTCACGGGGGACTCTCTGACGAACTCCTCCTTCGACCCTCTACTGGACACGAAGTTCATCGTCCCGGGATTCGGGACATACATTCACAGGACTGGCCTCATTCATGTGAGTTGACTTGCTCTCTATAGCTTTGCCTACCAGACTGTACCACGCAGGGTGGTCAGAATCGACCTCACATTAATCATAGCATGGGATTCCATGTCGAAAACTTAATATTCATCAAGACATTGTGAACTTCCGTACCCATTAGACAATCCGATGTGGTTTTAACTCTCTTTATGTGTCAGACACGCAAGTTTCACTCACGCACCTTTTGTTGGGAGAGAGTGCCCCTTTGTGTGAAGGTTGTGTTGTTCCTATTAGCATTCAGCATATTTTAATCGATTGTCCAACTATTAATCATCATCGCCGACACTTTTTTAACCTCTATTTAACTTTGCATGTTTCAATTGGATAAAATCCTCTTTCAAATATTTTTAAATTTTTAAGCAGCATTCATTTTTAAATTCGATATGTTTTTATTATTCATGTCGCTTTTTTCATAAACACCCTATCATCTGCATTTAAAATACCTATCAGTTATCATTCTGTATGTTGATAAATATGTTTGAATCTCATTTACTGATTTTATACTATTGACTAAAGCCTTTGAATTTTGATTGTAGTCTTGGTTACATGTTTTTTAATGTGACCCATACACCTCTCTTTCTGTTTCTATTCTTTTTATTTCGTCTTACATTTGGCGCAGCTTGTCTTATTTGTGGATCTTCGGACAGAAAGTTTAACCAATCAACTTTGTAAGGAAACCAACCCGAAAAAGTCTTGTCCGTTTTTAGATAGGACGTCACTTTCCGGAGATGAGTACCTAACTAATGGATTTGCATATTCATCTGGTGTTTTTTTAACAATTTCTCTTCGGGCTAGTACAATCCACAGGAGTTTAATAATTCATAGGGTCCTTGACTTGTCACAGGCCAAGGTTCGACAAATGATTGTGTACCAACACAATCTGATCCTCATTAGGCTCTTGATTAATCATGAGCTCAAATTTATCGAATGATTATTCACATACATATTATATAATATTGAAAGAATGATTCACATGTTTGTCAAGTGAATAATCGCATGACTAATACTCATGGAGTAGTGTGATTAATCACAATCATAAGTTTCTAAGGGCATGTCTATTGGGATTGTCACAATCGACCGTACATTAATCATACTACGAGATTCCTTGTCGAAAATGAACCTATAAAAGCGTTATCCCTTTTCGATTGATAGGTAGGTATTTTAATTAACATCACACTGGGGCAACACAACGGGCTAGGTGACGGTCCGGGATCAATCCCAAAGGGACCGAGGATAACACCACGTAATTTTGAACCAGTCAGATAACGAGGGAACACCTGAGCTGGCATCCCATTCTCCAAACTTCCACACCACGCCAACGTGAGGACATTTGAGGTCACAACAGATTTAACGTGCACCCCTCCCCCTTTGTACACGACGGTCTTTGGCTGGATTCGAACTAGCAACCCTCCGGTTGCTAATCCGTTACTCTTCCAACCGGGTCACCGCGGCCCCTTTGTCGAGTGAACCTGGAATTGGAGGTATATTCCTGGGTATTTTTTCAACAGTAACTCTACAGCTCAAGTCAAGCGCATTTAAGTGAATAGGCAAAATTAGTCACTATTGGCTTTATATGACTTATTTCCACTTGTTGTCGTTCGCTAATAAACAAATTTTGTCGATTTCTGTGCCACGTATGTTAGTGAAACATCTATATAGATCGACTTTTTTGATGATAACTTCCTCATTTAAAAATTACCAAATTCGTCGTACTCTTAGTCTATTTGAAAGACGTATTTGCATAACTTTGTTTTTGCTGACTATTTTTCCTTCTCTAGGTTGTTTAGTTGTCGATGAAAAATGTTTAGTCAAAGCAAATTTTAATGTCAAAGAATTCAATTATAAATATTCTTTACACTCCATTGGGTTGTTTAAGTCTAGGTAAAATATTCTGCTAATGCGCGCGTGACACACATTTAAAATCAAGACCTTTGTTAGAGATGTAAAACAATGCAAATAAAAGTATTGAGGGTTTTTTTAGTTTGTCGATATGGTAAGGTAATCGCCATGGTGATGTTTCTCCCAACTCGTAATCACTGTTGTCGCTTTCTGTACCGAACGATTAACTCGGAACCGGAAATCACACTAGAAAGCATTATTCTTTTATATATTCGCAAGTGTTGTTAGATTGTTGCACATTTCTTTATCTACAACGAAATGTAATTTGTTGCAGTCAGTTTCTATTTTCAATAGAAAGTTCTCTCAAATCTAACTTCTTTTCCAACTATGAAGCTATAAAAAATACTAGTGGAAACATTCGTTAACAAACACCTTTAAACAATGAAAAACACTATCTTTCCTCAGAATCACAAATATCATAAAAATGAATTGTTTGTGTTAGTAAGTAGTCGATGCTTACTGTATCCGGAAGCTCAGGTGTTGACCTTGTCATCTGACCACGTTGGCCTTGATCTTTCCTTTCAGGATTGATCTTGGACCGTCACCAATAATCCGTTGTGTTGCTTTTGCTATATCGATCTATTTATCTATCTATATATATATATATATATATATATATATATATATATATATATATATATATATATATATAGTTCTAAATTGCTTTTACAAAATGAGGGGTGATAGTACCCATCCAGACGACGAGCAATAGTTACCATGGAATATAGGGTCGCATTCCACTCTGAGAGGCAGAAAAGAGTAAAGTCGAAACGCGTTGAGCATGAACAAGTCATCGCCTCTGACGTCGTCAAGTGACGGTCCGGCACTTCTTGAATGCCACATATCCCGCACGATGGATCGGACGTGGCGGACCTGTGGCTTGGCCTCCTCGCTCACCGGACCTCAACCTACTGGACTTTTTCTTCTGGGGGCACATGAAATCTTTAGTGTACCAGACGCCTGTGGACTCGGCTGAAGATCACGTAGCTAGAATCGGTGTTGCCGCAGACAAAATTTACACAACACCAGGAATCTTCGAGAGGGTGCGCCAGTCGCTGGTGTGAACTGTGCAACGACACGCGTGGCCGCCACTTTGAGCACTTGCTGTGAGTTTTTCTCTGATCAATAAATCAGATTGTGCAACTTTTGGTATCGTTCATTTGCTTTCCCAACACTGTTGTAAGTTCATGTTGAAATTCTAATTTTACTCTTTTCTGCCTCTCAGAGTGTGGAAGTTGAATGCGACCCAATGTTCCATGGTAATATATATATATATATATATATATATATATATATATATATATATATATATATATATATATATATATATATATGTGGTGCCCAGACTGCCACTAGAGGGCACCTCCGCGCTGATGTCATCTCCGACCACTGCGCAGCCATTCCGCGCATTGGAGGAACGCAGTCAAAAAGCGACACAGAAGGAAGACGACGAAGCTACAAGACGGACGTAGCGTTAGACTGTGTAATGTTGACGGGCGACGAGCGCCGATGGAGTTTATGATGTTTGTGCTGTGCACTTAACTTTAATTGTCTAAACCAAATTCATTGTAAATATTCATAAATCTCAATAATCATTAAATTTAGTTATTCTTTAAAAGTTTCATCACTACTTGCCCACAAACCAGCACCCCCCCCCATATATATATATATATATATACACAGGGTGAGTCTAAATTGTTTTTTTACAAAATAAGAGGGGCAATCGCCAAAAGGTCAAATATGCAGACAAGCAAAAGTCAAAATACTGGGGTGTAAAAATGGTCAAACAGAAACCAGAAGGCAGAACTGTCCATGAGTATATATATACATTGCGTCAACGTCAATTTTTTTTAAAACTTACGAAACAAACTAGTTAATAAAATAGGTGTTTAAATAAAAATGCAGAATATTTATCCAAAGAAATCAAATTTATTCCAAATAATGTAAATGTACAGTTGTAATGTAAAAGTTGGCCTAAGGAAAAAAGAACATTCAACAATATTCCTTTGGCCTTATGTACGTATGGGACGTGTGGAGTTGCTTCTGGCATATAATGTTTGTCCATTTTGGGCTAAATTTCGATGATCCTATCACTAGAATGGATTTCAAGTGTTCGTCTGACAAGTTAGCCCTGTACTTTGATTTTACAAAAGTCATTTTTGAAAATGTGTTCGCAGATATAGGTCGATACAAACACTGAAGCACTGATCTGGCAAAGTATTTTATTTCTTTGAAATCATCACCCAATGACCTGCAATGAAAGAAACTCAGAAATTTACTGTTTTAAAAATAAAAATAAACTAAATATAATCACTTGTAAAATGATAGAAGGTCCGCATTCTTGTAACATTCCTTAAAATATTCTTTCAAGTATTCATTTGACGTAAGTTCAATCAATTCAAGTTGAAGTTCTGATGGCGCATTTTCGATTTCACATTGTAATGGATTTTGAAATAGCTTGATCTTTTCTGTTGTAGCTGCATGATCAAAGTCTGCGAAGCGGTTTTCAAATTCATCACGCAGTTTTGTGATAGTTTGTACTGCATAATGTGATGGAAAAGGCACACAAGTTTCACCAGCAAACTTCTTCCAAGTTTTGAAGTGGTCCAAAATTGTCTTTCCCAATTGGTTTTTAAAAAGAGCAAGTTTTGTTCTAAAAACTTTCACATATTGGAACAAGTCGTTTACAAAGAACTTTTCGCCTTGAAGTTTCAAATTTAAAAAATTAAGATGAGTGGTAATATCAACAGCAAATGCAAGCTTCCACAACCACTGACGTTCTGAAAGCTTTTCTACAGGCTTACCCTGTTCAATCATGAAAATGTTAATAGCTTAGCGCAGCTCAAAAAACCTTTGGAGCACCTTTCCTCTGCATAGCCAACATACCTCACAATGATATGGGACATCTGGATACTGATTTTCAATATCCGAAAGAAAGTTCTTAAACTGCCGGTTTTTAAGAGAATGGGATCGAATATAATTTACTGTCTTAACAACGACCTGCATTACTTCCGACACATTTGTTTTCCCACACAAGGATTGTTGATGAATAACGCAATGAAAAACCATTGGTTTCTCACATCCAGATTTTGAATTACATTGCATACATGCCCTACTAATCCTGTTTTACTGCCACACATACTTTTACCTCCATCTGTGGTAACGCCTTTTAGTTTTTTTAGATCTAATTGAAGTTTAGAAAAAGGGTTTCTTTTACCTTTGTAAAGAACGCAAGGCAAACACTAATGAGAAGCGGACAGCGTTATTAAATTGAAGGAGCTCGGTAACGAAAGTCATTTATTATTTCGTAATAGTTTATTTTCCATAAAACCGGCTCGAATTGCACGGAACCTCGAACCTACCGAGACTCGAATTACCGCGACTCTACTGTATTTGAATTATTTTTACGATTTTACGAAATATTGCATGCTGCATCGGCCGGGTTTCCGCGGGTCGGGTCTGGCCCACGGGCCGTAGTTTGGAGACCCCTGCTCTAGTGCGTCGTTGATTAACTATCTACTGTTCCAGGAAGACGAAAAGATTGCAAAAGGCAATATTTTTTTACTCTGAGGGAGGTAATTCTTATTCCTTCCCTCACTAAAAAACGATCATCTGTCTCCTCTAATCGTCCGATTTCAAGGTCCCTTTTGATCATTGGTTGAGATTTTTATATTTTTTCTTTATCATGTTTTAAGATTTTTAACGTTTTCCTCGGTTGTTTTCCACGTCATTAGTTTGTCCTGTGTGTAACCTTCCCAAGTCCTCCATCTTTAATAATCCGCGATTTCGTTTTTAAAACGAAGCAAATAACTCATCTACCAGCTTCTAGTGCCTTGAAAATCGATCCTTCAACGTAAAACAAAGCCTTTATATGGGTCATGTGAAATCGCACAGAAAAGAGTCATTTTCGACCCGACACCCTCCGATTTCTTTTAAACTCGGCTAATTTGTTTCCCAGCCACATATAAAAAATTCTGTAAATTTATCTTCCAACTTGCAATAATTTTTCATGTACATTAATTTTAAGTTTGAAAAATTGGGCAATTTTTCATGATTTTAGACTCACTAAATCTTCTGTACCTCTGGACCCAATTGTCCAATCAAAATGAAAGAGAGCTTATTTTATAGAAAAAAGTATAACCTTTCTGATGATATATATGATACTATGAGAGACCTTTCTGATTTTAAGGTCACTCGATTTGATATTTGAACTACAATTACAAAAAAGTGCATTTTTAATTTTTTTCTAAAAATATATATTTTAAAGGTACGCTCTTTATCTTTGCTTTCTGAAAGTTTCTTAGGTGGGACATAAGTGTGGGCTCATAGTTAAAAAGTATTCAAAATAAATAAAAGTTATCAGTACCCATAAACACATGTATCTTTTGACATGTTTGTCCAATCCATATGAAAGAGGGCTTATTCCATAGAGAAACATATAACCTTTCTGATGTTATATTATATAACTCATATGATTTTCTATTGGTATGCGAGTCATCTGCACCGGAAAGAGTGAGAACTCTCTAAAAGAAGAGGGAGTATTCTCTAGTTTATACAGAAGAAATCAAAATATCACATTTTACGTTTAGATCTTCGAGTTGGAAATAAAAATTTTTGATAATGCCAAAATTTAAACAATTTTTAGGTCATCGGACGAAATATTTTTAGGTCAAAATCTGGGCCCTGATAATTGTCAACGATTTTTATTTGCTCTAAATTAAATGCTTTTAAAATAACTTAATCCTTATTCGTAGTTCGGTAAAAAAACTTTTGAAAACAGTAGATTCGAGACATAGTGTTGGAGCATTCATTATTCTATTATAAGGCGAATCAACATCTATAGTGGTGGATAGATTTTCAATTATGCCGAATTCGAAAAAAAAACTGCGATTAATAGATTTCCTGCCCAATGCATGATACCGTTAAAGCTGTTTTGAGTGTAGCATTTATACTTCCGACAGAGAAATGCAGAAGTGATAGTAGCAGAGGGGAAGAATTCGATGTGGGGGCAGGTAGAAACAGTTGCAACATCGAATCTCTACGCCGCCATCCATCGAAATGTTGCAAAGTCTAGTAAGACGAGCACCGTCTGGGTGTTCTGCAATAAACGCCAAAGTGAAAAAGAGCGTGTATTCTAATTTCTTTGGTTGGTAAGGTTTGGTATAATGAGAGTAGGTAGGCAATTGTTAACCACGCTCATTTGACATTGATATCAATGGTACTGAAAAATGTGCAAAAGATTAATTGTCGTATTAGTAGGTCATACGGCTGTTCAGATAACGTTAATATACCAAATTATGGATCTATTCCAGTATCGATTCAACTTGTTGGTCGAATCCAGAGGTCGCCGAACTTCTTTGACCGTCTACCCCTTCAAGAGTTTCTTGACTTTATCGACCCCCTCTATTTTAATATTACTTAATTATGATAGGACAAGCAAACAAGAAGCTTATGCGAAAGTTTAGATTGTTTATTTTATAGTTACAGTGTTTATTGTATGTATTATATACATAGTATATATTATTAAATTGACTCAATGTCAAAGGGATATGTTTCGATATAAGGAATAAATAATGTATAAAACAGAAAATTTTATTTAGATAACAAAATAATAATAAAACACTTCCTTATATATATATGAAAATAAGACTTATTAACTTAGTATACAATTTACTAACGTTGTCAATGTGAAGTGTGTACTTCGTGACTCTTGACAAGATTAGCAAAATTCAAAATTGGTAAGTATAAATCAGAAATTTTAATTTAGATAACAAAATAATGATAAAACACTTCCTTATATATATATATATATGAAAATAAGACTTATTAACTTAGTATACAATTTACTAACGTTGTCAATGTGAAGTGTGTACTTCGTGACCCTTGACAAGATTAGCAAAAATTCAAAATTGGTAAGTATAAATCAGAAAATTTAATTTAGGTAACAAAATAATGATAAAACACTTCCTTATATATATGAAAATAAGACTTATTAACTTAGTATACAATTTACTAACGTTGTCAATGTGAAGTGTGTACTTCGTGACTCTTGACAAGATTAGCAAAATTCAAAATTGGTAAGTATAAATCAGAAAATTCAATTTAGATAACAAAATAATGATAATAACTTCCTTATATATATGAAAATAAGATTAACTTAGTATACAATTTACTAATGTTGTCAGTGTGTACTTCGTGACTCTTGACAAGATTAACAAAATTCAAAATTGGTAAGTTTCAGCCTTTATCTCCACGGAATTTCAAAAATCTATATTTTGTTAATTATCGACATTTAAAGTTTAATGTCACGTAAATTTAGATTTTTTTAGCACAAGTGACCTGTTTGCGACCCTATATTTCAATGAGTTATTGACTCAAATTTAAATTTTTTTATATAGTTACGTTCTTCAGATAAAAAGGTCTCTTATGAGAAGTCAGAATTTAATTTAATAGCTGTCACTGCTGAATCTGAGAGATCGACGGAAATAGAAGTTTTGCCAATTTTCTACAAATTGTCCTAGTATCTCTAGAAATGGAAAGATAATATTAAAAATTATTCCTAATGTAGAGCTTTAATAACAAATACTGGGGCATAATTTAGTGTGATTGTATTTCTATTCCTTAGTAAAGAAAAAACATTTAAAAGTAAAATTATGGGAAAGAATGTGCGGGTTTTTTTCAATTTTTTAAATACATATTTAACTGTGAAGGAAAGCTCCGAAATAAGCTCCATTATAGACCAAGATGTCTATTATATGTCTCGAAGTTTTCATTATTGTATTTTGCTTATTTTTGCCTAGATGTAAATCTGACTTTTTTTATCGCATCTGAAGATTTTTAATGGTAATCTGATGTTATAATTTTATAATTTACTTCTTAAGTGTGTTAAAAATAATTTGGTATTTCATTGTTCATTTGGGGTTTCATTGTTTTCATTTCACTGTTGTCATTTGAAACGAGCATATGCATAGAATGGGAAGGGATTGTTATGATTGGAGATAGTAAGTATGTCTCCAGTTGTGGTGGTAGTTTTGAAATATGGTAATCTGTTTTAGTTCTATTCAAATAGGCGTTTGGCGATGAAATTCTCAGTCGCCAATTTTGCGACCGCAAATACCTGTTTTTGAATGTTACCGATTTTGTTACTGTTGCTTTAGGACTCAAAATGCAATCCTGAATCTTTTTTTTAAGTAATAGACATATTAAACTATATTCCTCTAAAATATAGTTTTCATCAGAGCTCTTTCCTTCATTTGATTTTGTATATATTTGTTGATATTTGTTTTCGTACTTTGTGGAAAATCGTCATTTTACAATTTTCGTTTGCTATTTTGAAGATGAAGAAAATAAAATCAGACTTCCAAACTTCAGCAATAGTTTCATCATACCTAGCAGCTGAATTTCATCACTGCCTTTAAATTCCTTTAGCTCAGAAAACTTTTTAATTTTATCAAAATCGACAATTTTCCACTTTCGCTACTAATTTGTAGTTTAAATACGTTGTTTAAACTTGTTATTTCCAAACAATAAAAAAGAAAAGTTAGCATAGATTCACAACTGCTCTTCAAAGTTGCAAGTCCTTAAAATGCCTGATAATTCCAAAATATTTCATTTTGAGCCAAAACTATTTTAGAATTATCTTGAATATTTTGGAATTATTTGTGTGTGAATCCGATGCAATATGTGAATATTGAAACATGATATATGCCCACTGCTACTGGGGATAATCTCTAGTTGACGGTATGACTTTAGCGTTAGTTTGGCGATTGTGTGTGGGATGAACTCTTCATTCTGGTAACGCGCTGAGAGAGAGGGAAAAGTGGCAAGACTTGGTGACCGCCACTTAACCATGGCAACGAAACATAATACCACTTTCAAGGTCGTACTGTCAACTAGAGAACTTAATATTACTTAATATTACTTAACCACAACCTCTTCTAGAGACATGGTTAAGATCATCGCAAGCCCAAAAGTCTTCAAATGTGCCTTGAAGTCTGCAGTAGAGATGGAGCTTTGCACAGCTTCGCCTTAAAGCCACTACTCGTGTCAAGTTTTAAACATGTCCTAAATGGGAAATAGATAGATTCTTTCTACACTTATCAAAATGTATTCGTTGTATCGATACTTTTTATTTAATGAAATAGCTGTAGGATGCTTTAATACAGTTGCATTGTGAGTTGGCGTGACTAGTCAACAGAAGATTGCTTATATATTGTAGTTCGGTGAGAAAGCATATGACCTTGTAGGAGTCAATTTCTACCAAAGTGGTAAGGGTAGTCAGGGAAAAGGGCTGTGATACCCAAAATCATGTATAGCTATCACCATTAGTGATTACTAGTTTCGTCAACTTGTAATCACTGATACCGTTTACAGATCCAGAATACGTGTTGAAGCCAATCGTGTAAACGCATTGTTTACGTATGATCCGCCACTAAATTTAAAGAATAGACTCGTCCAAAACCACGTGACTCATGTCATCTCGCCGGATTCTAGCAGTCTTCGGGGGTTGGCAAGCGGTTGTGCAGCACCCTCGTACTAACAATCCCAAACACACGCTACGATTTTCATTATCAATCATTTTAAATTTACGATAAAAAAAACTTTTGTACTACCTTAGCTGCCATATAAAAAAGTGTGTGATTTGACCTAAGCTTTTGTTTGTCTATGGATATCGGGATACCCTCAGGAAATTATGTTTGAGAGTTAATAGGCTTTGTGGTAAAACCATCTACCCAAACTATGCATTACATGTGAAACAAATTACACAACCATCAATCTCACTGGACAAATAAGTGATCACTTTCAGATCAATTCCCAGAGGAATTTAATATCGGTTTTGAAAAACAGCCTGTCGTGACGTGTTAGTAAAGCATACATCGATAAAGTACTTGCTTTTTTGCCTCGTGAGTGTTTTCCAAACAAATTATTCATGCTAACTCCCTGCGGTACCTTAACAGTAATGTACAATCGATTTCACTTAAAGTTTTCTCCTTCCTGTGTTTCATTCTGCGCCGTTAGAAAGTATTCCATTGAAGCGTGGAATTCTAAAGTCACTGGTGTGGCGTAGAAAAATGCCTACAAATAATCGATGATGGTTCATTCACTTTCCACAGTATACAGTATGACTCTAAAGAAAGGTCAGCTTCCACTTAGTGACAGCTACTTGTAAAACTTTTTGATGCTTAAAAAGACTGCGGTATCAATAATGGAAGGTGAAATAAAACAGATAAGAAAATCCTCACAAAATTTAATCAGTAATACTTTATAAAAATCATCAAAGTAGATATCGCTGATTATATATCGCTGATATGATATATACTTTGATTATTACTTCCATTTAGACGTACAATTAAAGGGCTGCATAATGGTAAGTCACAAAAATATATGTTTCGCAATGAAAAAAATGAAAGAAATTTACACGATCAAAAGAATTTCTGATTCTTTAGATCAGTGCTTGACACTTGAGAGAACATTCGCTGTTCTGGAAGAACAGAGACCCTAGTGGAATTCATCTATTTGTTCAGAAAGCGAAAATCAAGAATACCGTTCTTGATTAATATTAATTACAATATGTGAGAAACTTTGATGATGGTGAAAGTGGGGTTGGCAATAATACCCTTCATATGTTACTTTTAAATTATGTCACTCATGCAGGTGTATTCTGAATACTCACTCCCAATTTTGCAGTTGCGCAGTTCTAAAATTTGGAGTGAAATATTCAACATAAATTCACTACTATGCAAAATAATTTTTAATTTATTTTGATATTATTTTTACAACATATTTACTGACATTTTTTATTCGTTCAGTTATTTGCATCATGAAATGGACTGAAAATTTGGATTAACAATGGCACAATATATTTACGATGTTGTTCCAGTCAAATTCAAAACACATCTTATACAAATGATCTAACCAGCTCTTGCATCTTTGTTGCACCAAAGAGCTAACATCTCTCGTCAAACATAACAAATTCTTGCGTCGTTCTTCTAAAGGATGATGAAAAGCACTTGGAATTTGAACAGACTCGATGTTCTCTAGCGAAGTTGAGTGTTTCAATAGTTCTGTCCTTGTCCCATTGCAAAGATGAATCCATATCAAAGACGCATTTAACTCAAAATACCCGTATTTTGCACTTTCTCTATTGTTTTTCCGGAACAGTGACATATTTTGTGACGAAAAAATTTTTTAAACGAATATCAGAGATTAAAATAATTATTTTGGAACTTCTTGCGAATTTGCGGCACCAAAACAGGGTATTTCCATTGGAAATTTTGCTGTTTGTGAAAAATTGTTTTGAAGACGGCCCCTTATGCATTTTTTTTGCATTTGAATTCGTATAGGACGTTATTCCCTATTGAATATCTTTGAATTTGCTCTACTATGAATAGTGCTAAAAAAAGGGGGTGGTTCCGGGGTTTTTTCCGTTACTGTACGTTGGAGGTAATGCACTTCAAATCCTTCGTGGCCTCAAACGTCTTCACGTTGGCGTGATGTGGAGGTTTGGAGAGTAGGGTGGTGTTGACCTCGACATCTAACCATGATTCAAAATTACGATGTGTTGTCCTGGTATCTTGGTAATGGTAGATCGAGGGTACACCAGAGACTTTCACCAGAAACATATTAGTTGCATCGATAAGTCATTAACCTAATGCACTAATCATAATATTTTTGGGGGAAATGGTAAAAATGAGTTTCCGCTACTGAACTCATGTTATAAAGCATTCCATTCACTGCCAATCAATAAGCTCGAAATCAAGTATGAATAAAAGATGTTCAATCTGCTGAGATTACTCTTCCAATTACAGCGCAAATAGTCACGAAACAAGTGTTTCATTTTTCAGTAATCCTTCACGAAACACTTGTGTTATTGGGCTCATTTCTCGTGACTCAATTTCAGAACGATGGATCAATACCAAAGCACAATTCGCCAAGCACAAGAACTATGAGAATGTCTAATAAATGGAATTGATGGGCTGTTTTTTAAATTAGCGTGTTCTCTGCAACATGGAAATTTCTAAAATGCTTCAAATAGTTACTGGTTTTGGTTTGTTCCTCGACAGTCTTTTTGCTACACAAAGGCTCATTAGACCGGGACCTGCGGCTTAAAGTGATTCCGAAACACTACGAACATCCATGCCTGAACCTGGTTCGAACCCAGTGCCTGTTGAACCGATGGCTATAACAATAACCACACTGCGAACCAACCAAGAAAGCTGAATACAGACCATTTTTGAGTAATTCATACATGATTCGTGTATTCACGAATTTTATGTTTCTCTAATACGAGTAGCAACAGAAAATCACTTTACGAAAAATTGCTATGTTATATAACGTGATATATAAAGATATTACGCAAGATTAATGTATTAGGTATTTAAAATCTCTTATGACAAGCATTCAGCCAAATCATGAATCAATCAAAATCCAATGAATTTTATTTTGTGAATAGTGCATGAAAAACGCATTTCTGAAAACCGGGAACTACAATGTGATTCTGGTTGACTGGAGTAGCAGCAATCAACCACCGTACCTCCAAGCTGTAGCCAATGCTAGAGTGGTGGCAGCCCAAGTAGCCTATTTCATCACAGTTTTGAAGGTACGTACCATGATACATACTAGAATTTTCATATTTCAATTCCATTTCTTCTCCTTGTCTAGTTTTGTCAATGTTGTATATCAAAATGTAGATATAAACTTTGCTCATAACGTTTTGGATGAATGGATTCAAACCAAAGTTTTTAATTTGGTGTTTTATGATGATGCGTGATATTTTATAATGATGAATGTGATGTTGTTATGATTATGTATTTCAAACCATTCTGGAGTACATGGCTAATATAATGTCTTGGTACGGAAACTGATACTCGATAGATTTTTATTATTTCAATTATTGCATTTTTGAGCAGTCCTAATGCTATAAAATCGAAGTACAGCACACAATTTTAGTTTAAAAAATAGAATTTGCAGAGGAACACGATACCTAAAATCAATATGAAAATCTCAACCGAAAGAACTGTGTTCGAATCATAAGAAACCTTTTCCAAAACAAATAGCTCCAGTTGTGGGACTCTTTCCATACCTGTTCTTAGTCCTAAGACTGCATAACTACATTTTATGAGCTGTCGAGTAGTAGTCATGTGATTGCTCTGTGACAAATTGACTTGGATGACCTATTTGGCATCTTATCGCCTCGTTTGGTGATATAACATCATATGGCAGGGTAAATGGGTGAATGCGCATTTCTATACAGTGGCTCGCAACAAAATTTATTTTTACACATCTTTGACACCCATTTTATACAACTATTTTAGAATTTATACTTTGAGACTAATTTCAATTGGAATAGTAAATGGCTCGCAACAAAATTTATTTTTACACATCTTTGACACCCATTTTATACAACTTTTTTTAGAATTTATACTTCGAGACTAATTTCAATTTGAAATAGTAAATTGCTAAATCAACTGATATAAATAAGTCTTCTTGATTTTACTTAAAATTCTTTTTGTCGTGTTTGACGACGCAGCTTGTCTAAGTTTGGCCCCTTCGCCATAAAACCCAACCGACCTCTCGTAAATCTCAAATACTGATTTTTATTTTGCACCCAATGTTTAATTTTTCCTCGATTCCTTTGCAAATTTAGTGCACAGCTTTGTTGTTTTAAATACAATGAAGATTTTTCTCTTTAATGGACAGCAATCCCATTGCAGTTTAGCTTTTTAATAGTTTTTGAATGTTGAAAGTATGGTATCTTCTTTTCAGTCATCGATGGACGTAAATGCCAGTACAATCCACATTATTGGCCACAGTCTGGGCTCCCATTTAGCCGGAATGGCCGGAAAGAGAATTGATGGTCTGGGAAGAATTTCAGGTAGTTGTCATTTTCAATTTGGGCAAAAGTACTATTTTTTAATATCGGGATCTTCTCATTCTCTCTTTAATTATTTTTAAGATTTTATGTTTTGCTGAGAACGTTTTCCGAACTTAACTGTAAATCGTAAAAATGGACTGTTATTCAATTGAATCTACGATTTCAAATATTGGGCATTTACCTTAACACCATTTCTCTCCAAGTCGTCGAATTTCATATTTAAATTTTTTAAGCACACATCCTAATGGGCAGAATGCGTTGACTGATCTATTTCGAACTGAAGAAAGTCATCTAATCCACTGTCTAAAAGATGTTCACGTGACCAGCCAAGAGACGGAGGAACCTCTGAGACTGTCTAGAACAGTGTCTCAGTTATGAATTTCTTAAACTAAAAATTGTTTCTCCAGTGCGACGTAAATTCAACTACCTACTTAGAAAAAGGAAAGACTTTGAACAGTACCCACATCCAAGTTCTTAATCCCTTTTGGGATCTCACTCGTTTTATAACTACGTCACTTGGCCACATTTAAGGTAATGTCTGTCTACCACCGAGAATTGCTCCAGACACAAAATCTGCCTCAGTCTGTTGCTATAGAAACGGACCTTATCCTCTTTTTCCATAGGGAATTCTTGAAGAAATGCATCCAAGTTTGTCATATTGGCACACTTAATGACAGTTTGTACAGATATATATTAAGGTTTTTGCTGGTCGCCAAGATCTATGCCAAGCAATTTCTTTCCTCTGCCAACATTTGTGAAAAGCGAAATAAAATTACGTCATCCTCGAGAGTCAACCCTACTCAAAATGAACACGCCCTGTACCTATAGCGACTGCCACCATCCAGACTTGATGTCGAGAGCAGTTCTCTTGGCATACAGACAGTAAATCCGTTATTTACCGAGAGATATTACCGGAAACAAAATCCTCATCTCATGGTGGTTTGCTTGCACAAAAAATTCCCCTCACAGAAACAATCGGTATTTTCACTGTTCGTTTTGATTAAATAAATCATGATCTCAGAAAATAATGTACCAAGCTTCGAAAATTGGAAGGGCTCAACACATTTTTATGTAAAAGGGAGAGTTTGGGTAAAAATATGGAAACAGAGGTACATTAAGCTTGGAAACTTCTGGCTTAAGGTTTGGGCAAGGAGCGATCGGGATGACTATCAACCAGGCACCGTCATAGAGATCCAAGCCTCGTCGGACCAAATGGATTCTAAACAACATACATTGCAGGTCAATGTAATTGTAGTAGATATAACAAGTTTTCAGACACAAACAGATGGGGAAAGTAAATTACTGTCTCTGTGTCATTGTTCAGGTTTAGATCCAGCCGGACCGTACTTCTACCAAGCGGATCCTCGCGCGAGATTGGATGCAGACGACGCTGTCTTTGTGGATGTGATTTACACCAATGGGGGAACTAATTACATACAAGGTAAATGCATTTTTATGAATATATACATTCAATCTCATCACTGTATTTACTATTTCTAAATTTGGTTGTATATCTGATTGTGTTTTGTGGCTGAATGCATTTGTTCCGATTGAAGACTAACCAGTTTATTTCTAATGCCCTGCCGATTGAGCTTAATCATTATGACACTAGAAGAGAAGATTTGTGAACCACTTAGCACAACCCTTATGCACCACGGGGTGGGTTCTATATCTCATATGTTCTAGGCACATCCCTCCTTATAGAGAGGCCACACATTATCTCCAACCGGATAAACATCCATACCTTAACCCTGGATTCGAGGCAGGAATCTCGATCTAGAAGTGATCATTCGTGAGTTTGGTCTGCCGATTCGTGTTCTTCCTTTGTTCTTGAAAGGCTCAACGGGGAAATGTGCCCCCGCAACTTTGTAATGTTATGAGACAGTGGTCTCTTGTGTTTACCATCGTAAAGTATTGCACAATAATGGGTACGGTCCATCCATCAACGACATAAGGATAAACATTTTGTTGAGAATTAACATCTATGTCCCTACAGCATTTGCTGATGTAAAACATTTATTCGCAACTCTGTCAGGGAATGTAGTGGACAGGGAATTTTTGGGGGTAAACCAACATGGCGCCACCACGCGGAACTTTATATAATCGCTCCATACTGGAAATCTCATTCGGTCACCATCCTTTTCTTGAAATTTTGTTAGAAAAAAAATTTTAAGCTTTAATTGAAGACCTATCTTTCCTATCAGTCTCACACGCAAGTCGAGCCATCTCGTCACTCTATTGTTTTCTTAGGCGGGAGGCACACGGGGCGACTTGAACAGCACTACCCGGGTTCGCTCTTTCTCATCTGACTGGCGAGAAAGCAAGTTGATCCGCATGAAACGCGTAACAAAGTCGCCAGTCAAATCGAAATGAAAAGAAGCACAATTCGGGTCGCGCTTCACAAATTACCCAGTGTGTCTCCCCTTATTGTTTCTTAACTGATCATTATTCAACTCCAAACATAGGCTTAGGTCTCAATGAAGCCATAGGCCACGTCAACTTCTATCCAAATGGAGGCTCTCAACAGCCCGGATGCTACATGTTATCCGAAGGCAAATCTCAAGTTCGTAAGTATCCTTTTTTTTGTCCAATAAATTCCAGAATGTTAAAGATATGTATCTTACAGCACAGTACAAACGGTCCAGTGACATCCTGTGTTCCATGAAGTGTTTCCGGTTGACGACTGGGTAAATTTGTGTGGGAGTATCCAACTCCAAAGACTAGGGAAAATGGAACCCATTCAACATCGTTTAGCCCTTCGTTCATCAACAGCCATCAGTCTGACATCACGGTTAGAACGAGGAGTGAAAGTTCACTGTCATCAAAAACTTGATGGTCACCAAATAAGACATAAACGCTCATGTAGAGATTTCGAATGAGCCTTGCAAGCTAAAGTCTTACCCATAGCTATGAATTGATAGGATGAATGTAGAGAAAGGCTTTATCCGATGGTCGAGACATAGGACCTACCAACCCTTGGTGGGTCCTACCAACCCTTGGTGGGTCCTACCAACCCTTGGTGCGGAGGAGCATTAAGCAGATTTAATGACGATCGTCATTAAATCTGCTTAATGCTCCTCCGGAAAGGGGAATGCGGCGAACCATCGGTCAGACTCCGTGGAAGCGCAGCGTACCATGTCTCTGCAGTCGGTTGGTAAAGTCTAAATATCGCTCCCATGTCAAAGCCAAAAATATATTGACAGAATAGAAACTAGTAGGATTCTCTTTCTTACGAGATATTTCGTTCATCAAGATTTGACCAATTTTGCTAATGACAAGCTATCCCATCATCAAAATATTGTCGATTTTTTGTGTGATGGAGAGATCAATACCTGGTCAATTTTCTTTTAATGACGGTATATCTCGTCCATCAAGATCTAGTTAGTTTTGCTAATGACGAGATATCTCGTCGAGACATCCTCCGGGAGGGTTAAACAAGACGTTATGGTGTTTTCCTTTTTAAAATAAAGCAAATGAGTAGATTGGTTGTATTGGATTGTTGGCTTTACCGTCATTTTTTGCTACACGAGATTTTTAATGTAATTTATACGAGGGTAGCGTAATTTATACGAGGATTAGAAATGTAATGTTGCTATCACCTCTACGGAATCACAATGGAGAACAAGGTATTGCTTGTTATGCCACGATGCTGTTCGGATATCTCTTTACGAACTGACTTCCCCATCTACCTCTTCGGGACTGTGAACAAACCAGCTGTCTCGTCATGATATTTTCGATATTGAAGCAGCGGCATCCAAACGCGTCACACATTTCCACCAGACAGTCACAATGAACTGTAATTATATATTTCTGAAACTAGAGGAAGACACTTGGCAGATCTCGCTCATCATTCTGCTGGACAGCATGTTACAGATGAGATCGCAGGAAATTTTCACAAGAATAGGACTTGTAATAATACATATAAAAGACCCCCTTCCCAAAGTTGGCATCCAGAAAACTTTCCAAGTTTCTAAGATTTCATATGGGAAAGTAAATCCAAAATGGTCTTGTCAAGACTGCGCATTGTGGTCACACTAAATCTCTTAGAATCGCAATAAACAAAATCATTTTCCAGTCTATCCTAAATGCAAGAGTGCACAGACTTCTCCTGACCCCTTGTTTTTTTAACTAATCTGGATCCTCTATTTTTTAGGGAATCCAGTAAATGTATTGAATGATTTGAAGACAAGTGATTTGTTGGACTTGGTGGTCTAACATGGGTAAGTTTCTCGATAGGGCTAGGTTGGTTGGTGTTTTGGGTTTTATGGCCTTATTCATTTGGGCTTTATTGCCTGCTTTATCCCGCCTTGAAAATTTATAATATTGACAAGCTGTGCCAACGCTAGACCAAAATAAAGTCAATGTAAAATATATAATATATAATGCAAATAAATAATTTCAAAACAGGTAGCCAAACCAACAGTAAAATGTTGATTAAAAATCATTGAGGTTAACATGGAAACAAAAATATAAGTTGAGCACTTCAACTAAAATTATGATGCAGTAAATATAAAATTAAACTTTGTTGCGTGTTAAGTTAAAATACAGTAAAATGGTGATTGATGTAAATTGGTGGAATTGTTGAAATATTAATAATCATGCAATGAAAAACCTTGAAAGATAAAAACACTATTCAGAAATTTAAAATCTAAATGTAAATCTACGTAAAAATTTTGTTAATGTTTGAATGAGGTTTTCCCCCAATCGCATCTTGCAACTTTAAATTACTTCTTCAAAAAGCATTGACTATAAAGACTAAAATTACGACGGGGCTATGAAATGCTTTACCACCCGCTTTAGCCTTCTACTTAAGCTCCTGGCCTGATCCCTAAACATTCCTCTCTTTGAATACAGAATGCGGCATTCGATTCAGAGCCATACTAGATGAATCAAAGAAGAGTTTGCAATGGAATTCTAAGACGACGTTTGCCCAAAGCTGGTGACTACAACGAGAAAAAATGGACTACATAGCACGTGATTCCTTGTCGAAAGTCAAACCCCAAAAAGTGTCCACTTTTCTATTGGATTCGACGTTCCGGAGACACTCGTGTCCAAACTTTTGTGATGTTCCTTCGGCTCATTCGAAATTTCAGCGCTATAAACACCCAACAAACTTTTGGGGTATCTGGGGTTGCCGGTACCTGGGAGTCAATCGAAATGAAAATGAAACCCTAGATGAATGTGTAAATCCGAATGTGCGATAAACCGTCATTTTCAGGTACAACATCTGTGGAATACCACATCCGATCGAAAACTTTCATGGACTAGTTTTCGGCAAGGACTCACTTGGTTGGATAGAGTGCGCTCAATTCTGACCACGCTGTACTACTGTACTGTTGTACTGTTGGCACTATTAAAATTCCAACCCTCTCATTTGTGCCCGTAAACTTCATAAGAAACTCAATCATTCACTTGTTGCAGATTTCGACCCCTACGCCAACGGGTGCAGTCATCAAAGAGCACTCTCCCTCTACATCTCCTCTATCGAGAACACGTTCTGCAGGTTCTGGGCAGTGCCTTGCCTCTCCATTCAGCACTTCGAAACACAGATTTGTGAGAGGCGATCTCGAAAGACTGCTGCCCCGCAACCCAGAATCCAAATGGGATTCTACGCTCTCCATCCCAAGTACTCTCCCAGGGGACAGATGTATTTCTTGAGAACGGATTCAACACCTCCCTACTGCTTGCACAAGACCAATGATCAAGTGCCTCTCAACACGTCCTCCGTTATTTAATTTCAAAACACGTGCAGTCTTGAAAGAAATTAGTCTGGTTTGATCAAAACAGTTTCAAGTCTGTTCATTTCTTTTAGCAAAAATTCATTTTCGGCAATTTTGTTTGTGGAAATGTCTCGTAGCTCTGATGTGATTCCTCGGTAATCATTGGAGTTGTTTTTATACCATCAAATTAGCAAAGCTACCAAGAAACATCTTGAAAATCTGCAAAAGTAGGTATTGAAACATCTAATTGAGGACATGGGCATACCTTTTATGTTCACTGGAAGGACGTTTTTGTTTGTTATTTCCTGTTCATCTCATTACTAAAGAAATAAATTCATACTTTAGAAATATAAGCGTTTCATTTGTTCATTTTTATGTTATAAAAGTACTTACATATACATATAACATTAGGGAATCTATCCTTATAACCTTCTGGCCTCTCGAAATTTCCTAGTAGCTTTTACACCACAGCACCCATAATGACTCAATGACCGCATCTATTGGTTGAAGAGAATCCTAGGAAGGATATTATTGATCCAGAAGGTCTAAACTGATTACAAGTCATGCAGGGAAAACTGCAAGTTGTAGAAACGATATATACGTGTGAGCCACTAAGGGTGTGAATAGACATTTTATTAAGTTTAGAATTAAAAAGAGACACGCCAGCACAAGTAGGACTGGTCCACTGAATGTGTATATGAAAATTTGTTCTTATTTACTTTTTATTGCACTTATTTTAAAATAGATTGCTTTCTGCAATACCGAGTGATTACGTCTAACACCTTCTATTTAAAATATTTAAGTGTTGAATAAATTCAAAAAGTAAGACACTGAAGAAAAGTAAAATTTAAAATGACACAAATTTATTTGCAGATAATTTCGCCGCTCTTTTGGCCATAGATCGAAAGTCAAAAAATACCAATTTTCAGCACAAAATCTCAAAGCAACTGAAAATTGCCACGTCTGACTTCCTGCGGCATCGCAGAGTGAACTCCCAATTATACTTTTAAAGGTTACAACCTCAAAATGAAACGAGACAGACTGCGACAACCAACGATATTCAGTAGAGAGCTGGTGCATTTCAAGATTTTGTAATTGTGAAGTCAATGTCTCTAACATAGGATCTGCTACCACAGGGATTCATCCGCAATCTCTTCCTCTGTTTGCAAACTAGTGTAAAGCCTGCATCAGTGATCGAGGTGGTCATACAGCCTATAAGTTCCTCTTGTTTTAAATTTCCAGTTACACATCTGTCTTAATGCACTAAGTGCAATGTGGCCACTTCAGTTCAGACTTTTTACTGTTCTCTTCTGTCCTTGTTATCGTTTCGTTTTACTCATCGGTTCGGTAACTCTCGATGTTCCTTTTGTACCATTTTTATCACATTCAGGTCATTTCACTGCAAAGTTGCAGATGAAAACCTTATTGATCTTTTTAAGTTTGATCCTTTTAAGTTTCGCGCGCTAGTGTAATAAGTGGTGAGTATTTCCTATCGTGGTCATTAGAAAGATGTTTTCTTCGCCTCAAGAATCTGCCTCTTTGACAGACCTATTGCAGTAACTGCAACGATTTCCCTTCACCAAAGCAATGTTGCACACCTTTGACTATATTATTTGGATGAGTTTAAATATGCTATCCAATAAATGACTGAAAATACGACGAAAAACAAGGGGAAGAGTAGGCGACACACTTTATCCAGAAACTGGATATCTTCGTCGAAGTCGGCTCCCATGGGCTCCTTAGAGGGTGTCGGGGTACTTTTGACCTTCGATGCCCTAGTCTCTGACCTGCTGTCAGAACCCTCCGAGACGATGGAGCGTCCGTTAGCCCACATTTTGGGGGAAGAAGGTTTTGTTTTGGCACGTATCTGAAATGGTAAAAATTAAAATTACCCCCAGAAAAATGTCTCCAGCACTACAATCAAAAGTAACATTGTTTCAGATTATTCCTGAAAACTGATATTTCTCACATCGATAATACCAATGTCCGACATGTACAGGGTGCTCAGAATCAAACGCGCAATAATAATCATACTACCTGATTCCTTGCCGTAAACGGACCCGAAAGAATTTTGTACGTTTCTCGATAATATTCTGGAGATATTCACATCGAAAGTTTTTCGGTCATTCGACATTTAAGTGCCAAAGACAGCAAACAAATTATCCTTTTGGCGTCCTTGGGATTGCCCATACTTGAATCGGGAATAAAGTACCACATGGCTATACAAATCCGTGTGTTATACTTTCAGTTGTATTTAGGCATCTCCGAAATGCCACGTCTAATCGAAACACTATTTTGTGTTGATTTTTGACAAGAAATCTTGGAATATGATTATTATGTGGTCGATTTTGACCCCCCTCGTATATGTAACGCCTAAGCTATTCTTACTGACACTAAAACTATCCTTTCGCAATGTATAAACGTTCCACTTTAGCAAACTTCATCGGTCTGTGCACCACTGGGGCAGATCTGCTATAACCAATTGGATCACCTTCCCTTTTTCTCTACCAAACACGCCGTGCGTATCTTTGTGGCAGATGTTGGCACCATCCTTAAATTGGCGCCTCTTTTCAGGTGTTTGGCAAGAACCGGGTACGTTGTCCACTCGATATCAGTTTGTGTCTGATCACTCGACGCGATTGTAGATATTGCCAACATTGCCTTTCATGGACTACTCTGTACTACAGCAATTTAGAATCAATGTTTTTAAAGGCCCGTAACTTTTGCGTTTATGTGTTACACTCAAGAAAACTTTCCCCCACAACTTTGAGGATCACACCACAATCCTTAGTGTTAACGTTAAATAAGCGGGTCAGCTGAATTCAAGCCGATTCGATGCAACTTAGAATGTTTAATAAAAATATTTTTTTGTTTCAAGCGATATTCTCCATAAACGAGATCGGACTCCTTTAATCTCGACGTAATATGATGTCATACAATGACAAGCGAGACCAAGCCATTTTTTTCCTTCTGGTTAATTTATTTGACTCTAGAACCACAGAAGGGGTCATTTCGACGCCTTTCAAATTTCTTTCCATCGCTTATCTTTTTTCTTATGCCCAAGGATCAAAGCGTTTTTGTTTGATGTTTTGAGTAATTAAATATCGAATGCCAGGGAAAGATATAAAACTTTCGAAGTGAATATCTCCGGGATGACTCGTCCAATCCACCACCGACAACACTACTTGGGGTTGTTTTTGACAAGGAATCGTGTGGTGTGATTGTTGTGTGGTCACGCGTGATTCCGACCATTTTCTAAAAGTGCAGGCCCTCCTCATATAACTATCTAGGTCCGTTCCTACGACTAGGTCGTTAGGCGAATTTGTCGATAAGCGAGGAACTGAATCGTTTTTACTTATTCTGAATAAAGAAAAGGTTTTCATTAAAAGGCATTGACGGTGTCGCTAACTAGTTTATTTTAGGGTCCAGAACTTTGGTAAGCAAGACCCACTAATCACCAACAAAACATGTAATGAGAACATTCTCGCATCCGATTTGTCAAGGCCGGTGCACGGACTGGTTCGACAAATCTCATGAACTGGGCTATGTGCGAAATCGTCCATTTGAATACATTGCACCGGGACAGGTTCCGGTTTTCTAGGAGTTTGCGCGAAAACAGCCTAAGACTACGAAAGGGGATTTCTATCACTGGACAGCTTGTAAGTCCGAGAGGTCGTTAAACAAATAGGTCATTAATGAAGAGCACTCGTTTAATTTTTTATAACTCAGACCACCCAGCTTACCTACAAGGGTTTAAAGCCGGTAAAGAAGTGGCTGGGAAGGTACTCCTGGCTCCACCGTAGCTAGAAGCTAGATGACATCTACGTACATTCATTGAAACATGTTACATAGAAAAATATTAGCCGCATGAGGGTACAGGATAGTAAAAAATTAAGGCTTCAGGTAAAATAGACCTCTTTCTAAATAGCAAGCAAAACTTTTGAATAAAGACGAGGACAAATACCAAAACTTAATTGCCATACATTTAAACATGCACGTAAGAAATTTTGAGGGAAGACGAGGACAAATGCTAAAACAAACAAGCAAGGACAAATGCTCGATTGAGTAGGATGGAAGGGCACTCACCTTCGAGCTGTAGAAGTGGTACACGGTGGCGTACTCGATCAATGAGAGGAACACGCAGAGGATGCAGGCGAAGAGCCAGACGTCGAGTGCCGTCAGATAGTTGATGGGCGGCAGGTTCGAGCGCGCCTGCGAGGCCTGAGTGGACAGCGTGAGTAGGGAGGTCAGCCCCAAAGCCACCCTAGCGGGCACCGAGCGCACGTTCAGCCAGAAGGACAGGAACGACAACACCACAACCAGACCGCTCGGGATGTACACGTTGAAGATGTGGCTGCTGATGTGACGTACGAACGTGAAGTTGGCCCGCAGGGCTGTGAATGTGCCTGCGGAACACATAAATGTCAGTCGATGTTCACTAGATCAAGCAGTTCCCCTGCGACGTGGTCTCGGAAACTCAATAGCCTCAAACATAAAATTAACTACTCCTTAGCAGAGAACGTGCAGTGTCTATTTACATTTATATTTATGTACCAGACTAAAGTTCGATTTGGATGGTTAATCTAACAACTTCATCAGCTAAGGCTTAACCATTCTCATAAACAATGGTTGGTAGATTTTAGGTTTTATGGTATATAGGGCCATATTTGTCTAAACACAAGACAACATCAGATGAAAAGTGTAGTAATTAAAAAAAGGGGTGCAGGGGAACAGAGAAGTGAGATGAAAGCCGAGAAAGATCGCTTGTGTATCCCGGGAGCCCAACTCCCATTTTTACTAAAGACAGTAAACCCCATGGGAAAAGGAACAATCCCAAAAGTACTTCGGGTCCGTGAAGCTGGTACACAGCTAAAGAAGATGTGCCTCAGAAGGCTAAAAACCATGAAATGGATACTCTTAACCCTCCTTCTTACGTCGGGGGAGAATATCGTTTCCTTCTTTGGTTACAGCACCTGGCCCAACGGCTTTACATGCAACTTACTGAAACCGGCCGAAACGGCCTTTACAATGCTTTCCCCCAGGAGGAGAGGGAATATGTGTCGTCCCATTATTACCTAATGTGCCGGTTTCTATTGTCGGGTCGTGGGTATGCCTAGAAGGGACAGATTCTTCCCGGGTTAACTGAAAGGGCGGCGGTGACTTTTTAAGTGTATCTCTTTTCATTTACTCACCCTCTCACAGACTAGATGTTCAAGGATAAACAATT
Source organism: Meta bourneti (assembly GCA_933210815.1). Taxonomy (NCBI): domain Eukaryota; kingdom Metazoa; phylum Arthropoda; class Arachnida; order Araneae; family Tetragnathidae; genus Meta; species Meta bourneti. Next base: position 93,136,422 of record OW119924.1, on the reverse strand, counting down.
TGAGAGGCTCCCCGTCGATAACCCTGACATCTTTGTCAACGGGGAGATAAGGCTATTCACGGGCGGGTCTCTGTAGCACAGAAAATAGGGGATGGAAATCGAATTGGGCTTTGGCGATTCTTCAGGAGTTTGAGGTCTGAAAGAATTCGATCATTTCTTAACGAGGGGACTCGAAACTTTCGGCCGGTTGGGCTGGTCCCCGTATACAGAGGGTTAAACGAGGTTAAAAGGCCAGTAGGAACAACGGAATCTTCGAGTTCGATGAAAATGTATCGGAAGCATCTGCTATCTTGGAAGGGCCGATTTATCCTCTCTGCCCGTTTCTTACTGGCAACATCTAGCCCTCTTAAACCTCTGAGATTCATGAAATTTCTGAGTAGCATTGCAGTATTGGTCTTACCCTACATCATATATAACTCAAAATAGCCATATTTGTTGATTGAAAGGATCCCAGTAAACATCTTAGTGGTCAAAACTGATTAGAAGTCATGCAAGAAAGACTGTAGATTGTCAGACGATTATAAGAATCTAATCCTCAGAGGGTACAATCAACTCCAAAGAATCATAGAAACAGGTGGATTAAGAAGGTAAGGGTGGCCTTTCAAGAGTAAAACCGTTCTAAATAATTTGGAGTTCTCCCCTGCCCAGGCTCGAATCTTTCCCTTGGGGATTGATCTCGGGCCATTACCAATAGCTCTTGTGTTGCTCCAGTTTGACATAAATTCAAGTACCTACCAACCAACATAGCCCCAATTATTTCCTCTATTACTAAACAAGAAAAACTCAGTCTCTAAAAGCTGGTATCCCATTTGCTGTGGATGTCTCTACACTGATATTTGAAAAATTAGGACAGAACGATCTTTTGGCAAAGAAAAGTAGCTAGGCCTTCTACACTGAAGTGCCAAAAGTCATGTGATAACAGAATGAGCAAACTGTTAACGGATGCTGTAATCGTTTAAAGGCTTTTACATTTACGCGAAAATTTTACTGATACAGAAGATAGAAATACACCCAGGGTAAGTTACAAGAATCGAACCTATGCGAACTATAACTCGGAAGTTGTTAACGCAGAGGACAAAAGAACTGAGCAACGGCTGCTCTAACGCATGAAACGAATGCATATATGTCCATTTTCTTTCTCAACTACTAGCGACGCCACAGAGACCTTACGTATCAATGAACTCTCGTATTTTTGGATTTGGATTCAACGTTACAATATTTCTTTTAATTTTTCGACTAAACCAATTCTGTTGTGTTTCAATTGGGCAACAAAACATTTTGTTTATAGTAAAATTTTGTTTATCATCGTTTTATTTTGTTCGTATGTTCAGTTTTTGATTTTATGAGGTTTTACCATCATTTCATTAAAATATGCGTACTAAATTCGCTTCAAAATATCCTAAGTGTACATTAGCTATACAGCCCTCTATCAAAGATTTTAAAACTCGTATCTCTTAACTGACCTACAATTTTGTGTGGTTTTTTATCATACCTGAAAAATTTTGGATTTCAAGACTTGCGAGGTTTTGATAGCAAAACGACGATATTTTGTTATTTTCCTTATACAGCTCAATTTATTTATAGTAGCTTTCTTTGTTGCCTTTGTTGTTCTTAGACTGAGATAGGTGTTAAAATAACGCGCTTAAAAGTTTCACTAAACACTCAGTAGACAAGCCAAACTGTGTTCCTTTATGAGGATGCAATCTACCTGAAGGCCATTCGAAGAGGAACTTGCTCGGCGTGACATTGAGCACTTTGTACTTGAGTGGTTGGATGTCGGACATGGAGAGGTCGGCGATGTCCACCTTCTCCTCTTCGATCCGCTCGTGAAGCCACTGGAGCAGCATCTTCGAGTTGTCCGTAACTACTAAAAAAAAGAGCATTCCAACAAAGAAAGAATCAACACCAAGTAACGAAACTCCTCTCTTAAATGAGATACAGCCCGCAGACATGTGTACGTGTAACCCGCGGAAATATGGAAAACGTGGTGTCCATATCGAATATATCCAGGAAGGCAAAATGTTATTTTTGATCGAGTATTTCCAAAAACAATAAAACAATGTAAAAATACATGCATGTTTGCATACTAGACGGTGTTCCCTCGATTATACCTCAATTTTGAACAAATTTGAGCAATTATTGAGCTGTGAGTTGACACAAAAGATATGGATGGCGGAAGAGCGTCGACAAGGATGTCGTGTCGGTTAGATGATGAAATATGTAAGGTTTCTGATATCAAATGACTTATCAGTGGGTTTTCTGTCTCGGGTCATCGTTCATTTTACAGTTTGATGACAAATTATTAAAAAATGCAGTACAAAATGGAAATTGAGCATAGTTCAGAATAACCCCATACTGGACTAAGAAAAGTATATTATTTTCGCTACATTGACTGATTGCTTATCAAATGCTTCCTTTATTTCATATCAAATACCATTTCTAAAAAGGACCTTCTGTCTCTCAAATTAAACAATACAAACGCGTTTCCGTACTTCTGTGGGATATTCGAGTCTATGGCAGATATCTGATCTATATTTGGGTTTAAGCAAGCTAAATGCTGGCTCAGCATGCAACAAACGACTCAAGTATGGCTGATAAGCGCATGCGTAATACGTTATTAGTACCATTATGTTTGCTACATAGAAATGGAATTATATTCAATGGTAATTTAAATGTGCTAAAATGGCATAAGATTATAATTATTTATCAACTCTTTTCTCAAAATATATCGTACATCGACCGCATAACTGTAATTCGAATGGTGCAGGTGAGTACTGCACTGTATCAAACACCAATGATCTAATACATGCACAAAATCACGGAATTTGTTTCAAGTTTCCTTGAAAATAAAACTATGTCGAATATATCGAGTTCAAAAGAGTAAAGTAGTTTCGAAAGTAGTCGATTCCTGGTATCCTTTAACCATTATAATATTTTAAAAGTAGGATGCAGAATCGGATAAAGACAATCAATGGCCATTTTTCAACTCAAATGCAAGAGTCTATGAATAAATCGTGCATTGCTTTCGACTGAGGCAGAGTAGAAATTTAAGAGTTTTATATAACGGTTCGATAAAGAACATTAATTCTGAACTTTTATTTCAGGGTACAAAATATCTTGTGTGACGCTAATGTTCAATGATTTCAGAAAACGGCGAAAATAAATATACAACATGCATTTTTCTTAGTGTTTCGATTTCGTGCGTGCCAAAGTGTGATAATTTACTTTTGAATTTTGTCTGGTACTACCAAGCGTTCAATATGCAGATTATACATATTATCGATATCAGTTCCTATAGATGCAAACTGGATACCTCTCAGCGAATTTAAATACTATTATGGATTTATTTGAAAATGTTAACCGGATTGAAAATGATGTTATGTGGTCACACCATACTCTACCACTGCATTAGTTTAATATTGTGCAAAGAGAGAAAACCCCTCTTTGCCTCTAACAAAACTTATTTTAACTTATATTATTGAATACGAATGGAATGGAAAAGCGGACCTTTAAAAATTTAGAATAAAGACGATATACACGAATAAACGCAGTATTTTAGAATTATTGCTCGTTGTCATAGTCACTGATGATATTGCGTGCTATTGATAACTTTTCAATAAACAAATAACATTAAAATTATCTTTTATCTACAGGCCTAACCACCCAAATCATTTTCAGGTGCAAATTTTGAGCAGACCGCATATAAATTAAACAGTTTAAAAATCCACAAAATTATATAAAATTTTATTTCATTCCCTCGTCTCACAGAAATTTGTCAAAGATCTTTTCTTTTCTTTGTGACTTCTATTTAGATCTACTTCACTAATCGCCGAATGGTATACATAATTGTTCGTAAACTTTCTCAATGTGACGTTTCAGAGTAAAAAGAAAGTACAAAATCCTGACAAATTTAGAGCGATAGAACAAAAGTTTATAGCAGAGAACGAGACACCTCTGCAAGCTTGTTTTGTTTCCAAAGCAGAAATTTTACAATTACGTGCGAAACATCGTTCTTAAACAGTAACTGATTCAAAATATATAATTCTATACTTAAATGTTAAACGGTCTTTCTTTCGTGCATGTATCACGGTAAGAGGACTTGTGATCTGCCGTTATAAGTGAATCGGTACACACATTTTATCACTTTTATCTTCGTTCCATTTTTTACTTTTCTTTAAAGGGGGTTGGTGCGCGTTAAATCTGTCGTGGCCTCAAATGTCCTCACGTTGACGTGGTGTGGAAGTTTGAAGAGTGGGGTGCCAGCTCAGGTGTGACCTCGTTATCTGACCGTGGCTCAAAATTACGTGGTGTTGTCCTAGGATCTTTCCATCGGAGTTGGTTTTGGGGGTTTTATGGCGCAAGGGCCATATTTGGCCATGCTGCGCCAGAAACAATACAATATTAAGTAATTGGCACATACAGTGAAAGCTTTACTGACATAGAAGAGAGAAATACCCCCAGGGAGGAACGCACCTGGCAGGAATCGAACCTGCGCCGCCTACAACTCGAAGGTTGCTGGCGCAGTGGGCATACCCACTGAGCCATGACGCCCCCCCCTTTTCCCTTGGGGATTGATCCCAGACCGTCGTCAATAGCCCTTTGTGTTGCTCTAATGCGACGTTAATTAATTACCATTACCACCACCATTACTTTTCTTTGTTCTATTAACTCATTTTTATGACTTTCTATGAAACTTGGCGGGTTGCACGAAATAACCTGGTGGATCTTATGCGGCACGCAGACCTTGCATTGGCTAGCCTCGGTTATTTATATTGTTGTTGTCGTGTCCATTTCTGAGTCAGATGACGCCGTGTGCATTTTGCACAGCTTTGGCGATGTCGATTATTTTCTCGCTGTAAAGCTGTTCTTTAGGATGGTAATGGATGGTTTTAAGAGCAGCTACTATTTCGGGGCAGGTGAATATGTGATGAGGTGTGAGTTCAACACCCAGGCAGTTGTTACAATGTCTGTACGTTCTGGTTCCATCACAGTTAATTTCCATGCCTTTGAAATGTCCTGTTCTCAGTCTGGATATTGTGGTGGGGGTTTTTCTATCGGTGTTAATTTCACAAATTTGTTGTTTTATTTTATTTTTTTGTGATATTAGTTTGAATTTTACCGAAGCTTTAGCATCAGTAAGAGTGATTAAGGTTTGGTTCAGCATTTAATTATATGGTTCCTTTTGCCAGTTGATCTGCAGCTTCATTTTCTTTAATGTCACATGTGCGGGAATCCACTGAAGAGTGCATCTTTCTCCAAGCACATGAGTTTGTACAGAAGTGAATGGACATCCTGGGCAATTTTTAAGGTGCCATTTGCTATTGCTTCTCAGGCAGATCTGAAATCGCTAAAGATAATAATTCCCTCGGTTTGCTATGTTGATGAGAGATTTTTGTAAGTTTCAATAGCCTTATTTATAGCTATGAGTTCACTGGTGAAATTGGAGGATATTTTTTCTATTCCAGCCTTTATTTGTAATTCTTCATCTGGAAGCAGTAGAAGTACACCAGCACCTCCTTTATTCAAATTAGAGTCTGATGACCCTTTCAGTGTAGTATTCATATTGATTTCTATAAATGAAAGAAGCATTCAAATTGATACAGGAGTATCATAATTTTTACTTAGTTAATTACACTGAAATGGCGTGCTCACTGCTTTTCAACACCGTCCCTAACCATTGAAATACATAAATTCTAAGAGACGGAAAAATCCTAGATTCCATTGTCATTTGTTGATCAGCTTGGAACAGATTTTCTGTAACCTTCTCAAGCCTGTAGAATGTTCTCCAAAAAATTCTTTGAGGGATACTTCAAAGGAATATTCATATGACGTTAAGACCATATGTGGTATACAACCTGTGAAAAATTATCCGACCAAAATTTATCATATGACTCAAATTTCTTGAGTAGTATGTATTGATCAAATTTAATTATGCAAATTTAAGACAAAGATAGCACTCGCGTGGGTGTTAGATTTAGTAGATTGTGTTCTTCATGCTTTCAATGTCAATATGCAAAAATAGCCTAAATATTTTACTTCATTGAATCACTTTTCTTAAATGGATTCGATATGAGATTCACCTTTGATCGAACAGCGATCCAAATTTGCTCAAGTAATAGTTCTTGCATTAAAAGCACTTAAGAAACTCATCTCACAGCAAAATATATTTTTATAATGAACATAGAATAAATGTGTTAACACACAAGGTTAGAAAGATTTTTATTCCAACAAAAACTTACATGAAGTTATACTAAGGTGGCAATTCTGAGTATCCATGGGAAAACTTTGGAGAAACATGGAACATGTGATCTTCATGTTGTACCTGAAAAGCAAATTCAATGTGGCATTTAGTAACATTTAAAAGTATTTGAAAAATTTTCAAATCTTTTAGAATGATTCCCTTAACTTTCAAAAATGTAATACGGATTTTATCCCTACATTATTCAATGACTAAGCAATCACATCGATTGGTGGAAAGAATTCTAGAAAACATGCCATTGATCAAGAAAGTCAGAACTGGTTTTTCAGAGAATACAGAGAAGACTGCATATTGCTTAAGGCTTTTGCGTGTGAGCCTCAGAGTGTGAAGAGTATTCTTACAAAAGATATATTATAAGTAGCCGATATGGAACATTCTGAACCATCAGCCTTGTACAGTGAAGTGCCAGAAGAACTGGTACACCGGTAAATTATTTTTATTTGGTAGGCCTCCTACTGTAGCGTAGAACTAAAAGAACTATGACAGGGCATGAACTCCACGATCTTCCGGAAATATTGTGTAGGCATTGAATACCTACTTCTTGCAGGGCGGTTCACAATTATGTTGTATTCCGAGGTGTAGGATTTTTGTGTTCGATAACGTTGAGATCTGGAAAGTTAGGCGGATGCAAACTCAGATGAGTGTTACTCTAACCATAATTTGGCGTATCTAGATTTGTGTGGCGGCGCATTGTCCAAAGAAAAAGTGTGGAAGAAGCTAAACTCATCAAAATGAACGCAGGTCATCAACGGGAATAACTCGTGAGAAAAACTGCACAAATAGCGTTCACCTGTCAAAGACGTTTGGAGACGTACCAGAGGTTCCATTGAATGGCAACTAAACAAATACCATACCTTTACACCAGCCTATGCAATCCCCTGTTGATATGAGAGATCCAAAACTTTATGGAGTTTCAACCACACATGTATCCCCCCATCTACCCGAAACAGTTGGAAACGTGACTCATAAGACCAGGTTACTCTTTTCTAGTGTCCAGTGTGCTTTCTAGTGTCGCTTTGGTGTAGCCAAACACAGGCGAGACGCATAGCTGTGTGTCGAGTATTCATCGAGGGTACTCGAGATGGCAATAGGTCCTTAAAACCCATATCTTTGAGGGAACGTTGCACAGTCCTCATGCTAATGTTTGTTGAGGGTCCACCATTGAATTCCGATGTTATTTGAAGCAGTGCTGTACTCCCATCACGTGAAACGATTCTTGCTAGCCGACGCTGTTTTTTAGTGATAGAAATCCAATGCTGAACATGAACTGAAAATCTTACTTCCACAATAAGAAATGGTGATGATAGCAGGTGATCTTGGGATGCACTTTTAATGCTTTTCTAGGTGTTAGAATTTATATTTGATTGATTGTAAAAGTGTCAAATTTATGTATTTTAAGTATTCTGAAAGATAAGTTAAAAACTGTTCAGTATTCTGAAAGAACGTTTTACAGTTATTCTCTTTTCATTGCGTAACATAGAAAGACCTTTTTTAAGTCACCGTGCACCTGTCAGGACCAGTGAGACTAACGAAGGGTCAAGCAGAAATTATTCTTTCATTTAGTTAGTGCCTCGTTTAATTAGAAAGAGCGTCGGGGATACATTACCTGGTGAACCTGTGCAGGAACCCGAAGGCATGCGTCTGCACGACGATGTTAGGAATGGCGAGGGAGTAGACCCACCCTCCCTTGGAGTTCTCGAAGATGAGATCCGGCGACCACATGTCCTTCACCCACTCACTCGGGATGAGAGTCTTCTTGTTGTTAAAGGATACATTCAGCCTCTGGTCCTTCCAATACTCGTTCACGTAGAACTGCATCGAGAACTCCTGCAGACATAGAAAACATTCACTTGTGCTGAAATGCAAGAGATGGATAGGCTGGAAGGTTTGCCCCCCACATTAACTACAGTGACATTACAAACAGTTTTGCAAAACAGCGCACAGCAAAAACACTGTAATCATCTAGCTCCATTATCAGGAATTTTACTAGAATTCTTTAATTTACCATACATAGCAAAAGATCTTGTTCAGTTAACCCTCTTAGTGGTTGTCTCGAAGAGGAAATTGTCATTGGCAAAACTTACCATATCTTGATGGACGAAATATCTTGTCATTAGACGAAAACTGACCAGATCTTGATCGCGTCATCGTAAAAAAAATCTGCAATATCTTGAAGACGAGATATCTTGTCATTAGCAATATTGGTCAGATCATGATGTTCGAGATATCTCCTGAAACCACTTGGAGGGTTAAACAGAAGAAACCCAGATTTCTGCTCTGTATTTGAATCGGAATTAATTACTTCAGACGAGACATCAGATGAGAGACCTTTTGCAGATAGAGTTGGATATAGTGTAACGGGCATAGTGACAGCTTTATGAACTTCCTATATCCTTTTTCGGTCAGGAATCGTCACTCGCAAGTTTATAACAGACCACCAATCGTAAGCCTGTCATAATGTCCATCTGCAAGATCTTCTCGTTCAGAGGGTTTTAATGGGAGTTCGGTGGCCCACTTTACTTAACTGTCCCTCGGTGGGCACAGGGGGAGGGAACGAGAAAAGAAAAGAGATCTCGAACAGAACGGAGGGTTTTGGCAGGCTGTCGCTAGCATGCTAATATCAGTTATTGATGTGTCCAACTTTAACAGTTATAACTACTTGCACACAGCTTGACATTGACTGATAAAGATTCTGGACGGCTGTCTGTGAAGTGTCCTTCTACGAAAATTCGACATGCTTCCCGAATTCGTCAGTTGTTACTGAGGGTAGTGACATACAGATACATTTTCAAGCAATCATATCCCACACGCGTACAATGGGAATCTAATCGAACGCAGATTGTGAACAGATCAAGTGGTACTTGTTGGTCACAGAAGAAACGTTGGACACAATTAGGGGAACATGAGGACCAACATTGCCGCCCTGTTGAAGGATAGCCCCATTGAGGGTCTGTATTAGGAGTAGGACATTTGATTCCGAAAGCTATGATACATCGCTGACGGCATAATGCCGGCGATACATATATGGCGAGAGGGTAAATGGAATAAAGTAGCACCTCAAACCATTAAGCTGGGAGTAAGCTCTGCAAAACACCTTTCAAGATGCAGCTTCTCACTGTATCTTCGAACAAGGATCCGACTCAATTGGGACACGAGATTCTATCCATGCTCGTCAGAAAACATGATTCGCTCCCATTCAGCTTCTTTCTTGGTACCTTGGTTCATTAGAGCCATTGAAGTCTATGGTGTAGGGTTAAGAGATATAATATTCAGCTGCACTGACATTAAGCTACGATCCCTCGATGTAGCAATGGTAAGGGATGAGTGTTGGCAAACATCATCTGACGTGCTACCATCCTTCATTGATGTGCTAACGTTGTGGATGTCACTTTGTGATTTGTCACCGCCCATGTGTAATAAGTGCTTATCTTCCCTTTCTGTCGAAGCCATAAGTGCTCCAGATCCCTCACGACGATGCGCAGAGTCTCCTTCTGACCGTTGTCTCCGAGTACGAATAATTGTACTAGCGTTCCATCTACCCAACGGGCGTGCGGCAATATCATGATACAACCGCCTTCTCTGAAACCAATAATTCCTCCTCTCAAACTCCGTCAACTGCTTATAATGTCTTGTTTTGCGACGAGGCATGTTTATTTTTTTTTTACCTTTTGAGTCACATTTCAATCTGTTTTGTACAGAATCCTATTGACTACTCGACTGATATTTGAATCATTTTTCATTTGCCCTGATATCAAATTTCAGGTCAATCCAACGATTCGTTCCTGGTTTTGCATTTGTCATGAACAGCAGAGTAAAATTTTTGTATTAATCTTCTCATTAATTGTATTTTGACTGTGTCGTTCCTAACAAACCAACTGGTCCAACACGTTGCACTAGGTGAAATGTGTTCGTTTGAACTGTCAGTTAATCGCAGACGATCTTTTGTCGTTTCCTAATTTTTTTTGTTCATTCCTTTCTGTTTTTAGGTTCAGGCTGTTTCCTTGATATTCCGGTGACGTGCCGTTTGTTCATATCTCAGTCGGATCATCTAATGACACAAAATAGACAACTTAAATGGTGAAATTGAAAGCACGCGAACACGATATAAGTAACATGTAAAGCAATATGTTCTTAAACAATAAAACGATAAGTTTTGCTCCCCTATCCCAGCCACTAAACGAAGATTGTTCAAACAATATCATATTGAACTAAAATATTCAAAATACTATTAGCACCTGACCCACACATTTCCGTGAATTTCAACTATAGAAATAAACACATTCCCTCTTGATTTCGAAAAGTTTTATTTCGTAACCAGCTCAAATGCATGTTCTCACATAAATAATTCGAAAGTTGAAATGAATTTGTGATCCCGCCTCTTTCGCATTGATTGTTATGTACAAAAGAAGCAAATCAATTGCGTGTCACTTTATTCAGCTGATCACCGTCAAGCTGAAGCTGAATGCACAATGAAAAGGCGCGCGAGCTAGCCCAACATTAATAATAAATCCTCAAAAATAAGTACAAGACTAGTCAATTCCTTAAGCACATCTAAAGAGTTTTCTCCAAAACTTGTGTAACGTGCTTTTATTTTAATCAAATCTGGCTTCGTTCAACATTAGTTTCGTTGACTTTGGTGTATTCTTACAAATGATCTTTTCCTCTTTTATTATGCAGTCTACAACTATTGCGTCATACATAAATATTGCTAGTTTCTGTTTGAAGTCACAAATTTCATTTATCGATACCGTTTTCATTTTTTCATTCCTACTCAATAAAATTCTCAGACATTTCTATAAATGAAAGCTTCTATTGTCCATTAACATTTCTGCACGAAGCAAAACCTAGACAAAGACTAAAGGTTATTTAACCGACATCAAGAGTGGGCCGAAATTTTCTCTTTTTATTGATTTTAGTGCTCTAGTAATATGATTAGCATGATATGATAATTTAGTGTGATGAAAAGAACAAGTATTAAGAAGGGAATCCAAGTACTCGTGACTATCGAACACATGTGCTTATTTAGAGAGGAGGATATATAGAGATTACAAATAACACGTTGTACACACAACAATAGGAAACAAAACAAAATTACCATCCTCTCTTCAGTTATTTCATCTATATCCATGATGTCGACATTGATGTACACTGGAGTGGCTTTGCCTTCTGAAATTTACAAGAGTAATTTAATAAAAGATTTATGTACAACCGATTGAATAACGGTCACACAGGATACAATGATTACCTTTATTTTACTCCTTTATTATTTCCATATCGTACTAAAATACTTTCAATATCATACGCTTACATAAACTTTTATCATATTTCTGTACAGAACAAGTCACAGAAAGGTGTTGGATATATCTTATTTTACGAGTAATTGTAGCACGGTTGAATATACCTGTCAGACGAACGAATTTCGGCGACATGATTGAGCCAAAACAAAATTTTAAATTGCGCAATGAAAGGAGGTAAAAATGTTTTTAATCGAAAGCAAAGTCTATACCACAAAAATAAAATAACAAATTGAGGGATGTACCAGATAAAAGTTCAGATTAGATTAAAAACATTTTGTAAGTTAAAAACGTTGGGATCATTCTTGTTTCTTATCCGGCCCTGTTCCTATATGATCCGATGAGTACCGAATCTCAACCAAATCGTAAATGCTTCCGAAATAGATCCCATATTTTCCCTATATAGATAAGTTTAAAAATTATAAATTAAAATATTTCACCCTACTCTCCAAACTTCCACATCAAGCCAACATGAGGACATTTGAGGTCATGACAGATTTAACGTGGACCAACCCCCACGTACACGACTGTCTTTGATTGGATCAAATTTCGAACTCGCAACCCTCCGTGACTAATCCTCACCTGGGCTTTCACAGTCCAACACAAGGGCTGGAGATAACAGTTCTGCCTACTGGTTTCTCATCAAGATGTCTACTAGTCCCAATTAAAATTAAACTACAAACTATTGTAGATATAGGTAATACATTTAATATGTGAACCATCTACTAATCCCACTTTTCTTCATTGAACGGGCTTTTCAGTTTAAACAAATCACCGGAACACGTGGATTGCACTTCCTGTTATCCGATACCGAGTACGAACAGGAAGCACGTTCTATTACTGAAACTTTTATGCCGTCTGCATTTAGCTTAATAGAAAAATATCTCATTGTTACTGTTTGACTTGTCATCTTTTATTAGTACTGTCATCTTTTTAAAGTAAAATGGTGGAAAAAACACGCATTTTCACTGAAGAAGAGACTAGATTTCCTCCTCGTGTATTAAATTTATCACCTTCTTTCGTGAACACCATAATTCGTATTTAAAATCACAAACCGTCCTTTTGTTATGTTCTGAAAATAATCTGATTTACGCCTCAACCTTATGCTGCTGCGTTAAGCCTAGAAATGGTTCAACAAAATATCAGCCTGCAGTTGGTATACAATTCATTTTGTGCTGCATTTCAAAGGATATCCTATTTTATTCAAATGCAACCAATTAAATTTCGTCCATAATGGTTGAATTGAGTTTTTTTTATAATGGTTTTTTACAAATGTCTTTTGTTGTAATCGCATTAAATGGGTTAGATTTGACACACCTAAGTAATGCATTTTTAATACTTTTTATTACATAAATACTTTGCTGTTAATCTAATCCTGAGGTTCCCAACCAAAATCGGAATACTTCGTACTTCACACAACCATTGTACGTAAGAATTTCTATATGGAATTAATTTAATACAATTTAAATTTTTATAAAATGCACTGCAACTAATTAATGCGAGATGTACCGACTAGTACTTATTTGATTTCGTAAATGATTAATATTAAAGTTAGTTTACAACTCTTCAGTTTAGGGAACATGAATCAAGAAAAATCAAGAAAATTATAATTGCCTGCGTAAAAATCATGAAATTGAGTGACAAAGTTCAAAATGTTGTGAGCTGATAGGATTACATCGATTTTCCACTTTTGGGAAAGTTAACAAAATATACATGGATACGGTTATAATTCTGTCAAAAGTGTCAACATATTCAAATCACGATGTTTTAATACATGCATTTACTCTTTCTCTAATCAGTATTTGATATTCGCTGAATCAGAACATTTAACTCTTCTCGTCAATCAATTGATTACAAAGCGCATGGTCATATTCAACAGGTCAAAGACATAAGGCATAGTAAATCATACCTGCACGAAATGTGACACTTAGGAAAGAATGGACATTGAAATGAACTGTGTACTCATAAAAACATCAATAACATGTTCACTTCAGCATGAAAAGTTTTTCACAAGAGAAAAAGGTGGGAAAAAACAACAACCTGCTTCTAAGGGCGCCATGTGTTTGTTGTAACCATCAGGAACTAACAGGTTCCCTTTTCTACATGCGCAAGTTCCACTGAAAATATAAGCAGAAATAAATCAAAGATTCTTCAGTTTCAGAATGACTTATTCAGGAAAACAATGTTCTTCAATCTATTATGCCCACAGCTGAACCCTTAAAGAGAAATTTATATATGTACGAGGGTAAGTCAAAAATTATCCGCTATAACATATCTTTAGGTTTCTCACACTGCCTTCTGCTCATGCATGCTTAGAGTTGATACTACTGTGGTCACGTTACTGGTTTGACCTTGATAGCGTCATTTTTCCTGCTTCTGCTTCAGTATAAACATGACCGCTCGTCTAGCAGTGTGCATCAAGGAGGAATAAAGAGCAGTGATCCGATTTCTATGGTAGGAAGGGGTGCCAGGGGCTAAAATTCATCGGAGGCTGACAACACAATATGGGGACAGTTCTATACCACGTAGAAGCGTGTATGAGGGGATCGAGAAGCTTAAAAGAGGCCGGACAAGCGAAGGAGCAGGACGCCCGTCATCCTCCAACACTGACGAGAAGATTCAGCAAGCTCGAGAAATGGTCTGGTAAACCGACGAGTTACCATCCACAATGTAGCGTGTTCTCTGCAGATTAGACTGACGAAGAAGTGGCAGAAGCGGTGCATAAATGGTTTGATGACCGACCGAAAACCTTTTTCTTGGAGGGAATACGCAAGCTTATGGACTCCTGGACCAAGTACATCGGAAAGGAAAGAGACTATGTAGAAAAATGACAAATTTGTTCAACCCCCTACATTTGTGTAAATAGATTGGAAAAATAAAGTGCGGAAAATTTTTGACTTTCCCTCACATACTCTTCCACCGAACTGGTTAACAAGTTTTTGAACGCCTCTTCTGATTTCTCATTGTTGTGTTCTGCGCGTATTTTATTTTATGTAGTACGAGCTAAATACCCGTGCTTCGCTACGGAGTACTCTTTAAGATCATAACAGAAAATTGCTTTTTTGTTCTAAGAAATAGTAATGAACTTGTTCGATATTTATAAGGAAAGGAAAATAAGGAGCAACATATATTTTAAATAAGCAACATTGTAAATTTGGCTGAAGACATTTTATAAAACTTCCTTGTAAACTACATTTTTCGTTCGACCCTTTGGCTACAAAATCACGATGCTCTCAGGAGAGTTTACACGAGAACAGGCTACAACTGGTCATGGGAGAAACAGTCATTCCTTAAATCCATACCAGCAACTTTCAAACTGCCCCTGAGCTTTGTTTATCGTCATTGCGAAGCATACTTTGACTAGAAATTGAAGTCATTTGAATTTAAAGTGGTAATTGGAAGGAATCAAAGGAATGCGGGGTATGAAAACTGTTTCTCCCGCACCACATCCTGTAAAGATGGTTGCTTCAATCATGTTACTATGTAAAGACTTCACCTGCAGCCTGGTGCCATTACAAAGCTTAGGCGGTATCATTTTTAACAGCCTCCCTATTAATGTCTGGATTTTTTTTCGTCATAATCCTGTACTGACCGCCTATAACATCGGGGGTTTTTTCAGTATACTTTTTTACAGACTCCATATGTTGTTTTCTTTTTATTATATCGGTGAATCTACAGAAAGACACTGGTTTTTAGGAATAGCAGGGTAAGATAAATCAGTAAAAGGAAATTCATTATCGGTTTTGTCATTGGCAGAGCGCTGGACAACAATACTTGCAGGGCCGGTTACATCTAGTAATATAAGGATAGGGCTTGTTGGTGTAAAGTAGTTGTTGAGGAAGAAGAGCATATGTAGGTTTGAGCTGTTCAAAATGCGATGGGACCAGAACACTTAAAACGTAATATGAGTCTTCCCTCAACAGGCTCTTCAGGCTGAATAATCACCTTGCCATCACGATACACCAGTCACCTTGCCATCACGATGTAATATACCCTTACCATCTGGTAAGGGTATATTACATCAGCAGCCCTAATTTCACAGTGGGTGGAGTATGTGGTGCGGAGGGACATGTGAGCCTGGTACTAATAAATGGTTCTGTATATGTTACCACACGGCATCGTAGTGAACTCTTGAAAATGTTGCCAGTTGTTACAAATGTGCTGTACGACACTGGCCCGCACCAGAGGCGCCAGCGAGTCAGTGCCGGACATGAAGTAAGATAGGGAATAGAAAAAAACGATCAGTCCCCTTCATAGGCGCAACACGGTGAGGTACCATCACTCCATCAATATCAATGAGCTCCATGGGTAATAATGTGTATCGGGAAAAGAAAAGAAAAATAGAGGTAGCCAGGAAAAATAATCTGCGTATTTTTAGGTACATGGGAGATGACACAAATAAATAATTTGTCACAAAATAAGAATCAGTAGAAAGTGTCCCGCTCAAATAATATCAAAGACAAAATTTAATGGCAAAACAGCTATGAATATTGAAAGCAGAGAAAAAAAGGATCTCGAGAATACAACTCCTTCCTATCTTAAAATCAAACTAAACTTTATTGAACCGTAGCCTAAAACACTCAAGGAATAAACATGTTTTGGTCTTAGCCAAGTTTTAGGCCTCTTAGGATCTGAATTTTCGATCTTATTAAATATAAATTCTATGAGAAGTCTTGAAATGCTATCGATGTTTTAAATAACACATTTGCAACAATTCGCTTCCAACAATGCGATTTCCCAAACTATCTGCGCAGTTGCTTTGTTTTGAAGGAATAAGTTTTCTTAACGTTTATTATCACTTTCTAGAGAGAACTGTTTTTCTTGTGCGTGAAAGCGAATTGACTTTTAAGCGAATTGTTTTCGAAAGTGAATAGTTTTTGAAAGTTAATTGGGTAAAATCCTAGTATACGTTACACGCTTGGCGCGATTTTGAAAAATGTCGCCAACGCCGAAATGACGTTTTTACGATTGTCGCCAAGAATTGGCGTCGGCAAAAACATAGAAAATCGTAACCTGAAAATGGCAAATACATAAACATACCATGAAAAAAAGCATATAAATCATAAATGAATAAGCATAACATGAAAAGACAAGCAAAAGACTGCGCGTTTTCCCTTGGATTCCAAAATCCAAAAAAAATTCGTATTTAAATATTCAGCAATCTTTAAGCTCACGAATTTACAAATCTCAAGCTCAACCGCAAAATCACACCATGAATTCCAGAATGCAAATGCAAAATGGATAAAAAGCAATAACCCACCGAATCTCGCCAAATCTACAACTACAGATTGCAAACTTTATCGCCCTCCCAAATGTCGCCAAATCCACCGTGTAACGTATACTAGGATTAAGCCGTTAATTGTTTTTGAAGGCGAGTTGTTTTCGAAAATGAACTGTTTTGAAGGCGAATTTTGAAGTGGCGTGTGTGCGTCTTCTGTAGAAAGCGATTTGTGTAAGGGAATATATAATATTTTTGAAAACTGATTGCTCTGGACATGATTCCTTTGGAGGAGATAATATTCGATTCTTTGGTCTGTGGTGACTGTTTAGATGATGAATTTGAGGATTTATCACCTATTGTGATCAATCTTCCACCAACGACGGGTTTCACTCGTGAAGATCGTTGCTACCACCACCAGTACAGGAAAGAAATAATCTTCATACCTTCCTTGTGCACCATTCTGGATGAGATTGCATTTGATTCTTTGCCGAAGGTGACGTCTTAGACGATGAATTTGAGGTTCGTTGAATTTAAAATTCGCTCAACTCAAACAGACATTCAGCTTCCTAAATCGAATTCTTATGTCGCTTTTTTCGATTCGAGATTCGGTTTCTAAATGGAAATCACGTACCTATTTAGAATGATAGATGTAGTTGCTTGACTATGGAGTAAAACTATCAATAATACCCATGAAACATGAAAAACAAATGTAAATTTAATTGATTTTAATCGTCTGGTAATTAAAAGATATGCCAAAATTTAGAAACAACTTTGAATTTCAACGCCTATTAGTCTTATTTTAAAATTATTTCATTTTTAATGTTATTGGTCATTTTAAAATAAGAAGTTACACACCTTATTTTAAAAAAGTTTTATTTTGTATATTTTATTTATTTTTATGAAACAGAATTCTACAAACCATTACGTACTACAAACCAAAGACTTGAGGAACGTTGGTCGAAATATACATATACTGCCAAGAAATTACCCATGTCTAGTAATATTTGCAGAAAATAAAAATAATTCATTCAAATCTAAATAATATATAACACTGGACTAGATAAATACGAACAGAAATGAAATTCTGGTCATTGAAAGAATGCAGAATTCTGAAAACGAATATGTAAAACACTATAACACATCGGTAAATACAAACAGAAATGAAATTCCGGTCGTTGATATGAGCACGCGTGAAGACTTTCTGAATATATTTTGAAATGGAACACTTCCAAAAAATGACGTTTGATATTGATAAAGACAATAATGAGTTATTCACAAAAGAACACATGTTTATAATACTTCTAGTGCTCAAATACGACCGTAGCATTTCGCTATCTTAACTCAAATACACAGATTTCTAAATCAAATTTATAAACATTAATTCTGGCGCTGCCAGATATTGAGTAGCATAATTACACTTTATGATCAATGAGTTTTTCGCTTGCGCTTTTCGAGTTTCATTATAAAATATGTAAATTTTTAAAATGAAATACTTTAAATATCCTTATAATCATGAATCAAATATTTATAAATTAATTAAATTATGGAAAGAAATAAAAAACCAGAACATAAATATTAGAATTTAATTAAAATCACTTAATTATAATGTTTTTGAAAAAAATTGTTTTTCGCGAGCAATACTGGTGAAACGGTTTTATTGGAAAACTTGTTTTTCTACCAATACTGGTAAAACAAACTGTTGCGTACCGCAATCGTTTTGCACTCAGTTATTCCTATGGGGATTTCAAATTGCTTTTAACCCTCTCTGCACACCTAGGACCAATAGAAAGGGGGTTAATATGCAGCCTACGTTACTCGCAGGGTTCTAAAGAATATGTGTACCAAATTTGGTGTGGATTGTTATACGGTGTAGATTTGTATAGAGAACAGAAATACGCTAACTCTGTTTTATATATGTAGATGAAACAAATGACAACATTTTAAAAATATGAAAGTGTGAGTTATAGGAAAGATTTTAAACGTTTTCGAAGTGTACCATAATGAAGCTAGTCAAGATCATTAAATGACATTTCATGGTATTTTGAAGTATATTTGAATATTCATCTCATTTGATATTAAATATGTCATTTTATTCCAAAAGCTTACTCGAATTCAATCCACTCTATTGTTTGGTATGAAAATTGATGAACTAAATGAATAGTGCATAACATTTTGGCCGAATCCTTTCTTTTCTGATTACTTCTGAAAAATGTACGAAATATGCAACTTTTTCGATCGGGTCATCGTAACACTATTAATATCCTAATGCCACCCTTCGTTTAATAAGTTTAGTGAACCCTGACATGCTATATGAGCATGGTGAGCGAGTCAACAGATTTGAGTGAATTTTTATGGCACAAGGGCCAGACTTTCCCAAATACCGAGTGTATGCAATAAACTTAAATTTAAAAATAACAAAGTCGGTAAAAAGCATATAATTTAGTAAATTGGCAATTCTGAAGAGATATCAAGTTCAAGGAGAAATTCTAATTAAAGTCTGTGAAACCAATGTCTGTTGGAAATAAAAATATGTTCAGAAAAAGGGAGATCTAACATAAGGGCATTTAAATTTGGTTAAGCAACCAAATTTTTTTTCATCTGTGGTTATCAAAAACTTGACATTTCGTCAAAAAGGGTGGAACAATAAATTTCTGTAACTAGTACAACAATCATTTGTATATTGTTTATGCAAGAGTTCCAGCAAGTAAGAAATAGACCTGATTGCTCAATAATGAAATTACTACCAGATAGA
Organism: Meta bourneti; assembly: GCA_933210815.1. Classification (NCBI taxonomy): domain Eukaryota; kingdom Metazoa; phylum Arthropoda; class Arachnida; order Araneae; family Tetragnathidae; genus Meta; species Meta bourneti. Next base: position 93,116,896 of record OW119924.1, on the reverse strand, counting down.
ATGAGCCACTTGCAAGAATCAGAATCGCGAAATAACTTTGTGTAAGAACAGGCAGAACAAAACTTTTCTGCCCCAGAACCAAAACTTCTTTCTACCCTCTCTCGGAAATCTTGGGAAAGGATGATCTTTAGAGGGATCACATCGTACAAGGGTTTTGAGTTTTTGTCGACCGTCCACTCATATCCGTGCTGCAGACCTTAACAGATATCTCGTATTGATTCATGAATTCTCTGTCATATCTCTGTAACTCAAGCATTATCTTTATATCCGTTCAGTGTGACAAGTCTTGAGTGGTGGTCGACAAATCAGCTTGTGGATTATTTATTCATGTAGCCTTTCGAAACGAACAGGAAAAAGAGTGGTAACTACCAAATTTCAATCATTCCGATTGGTGTGCATATTCGAATCATGTCTTATTGTGTTTTAACCCATAAGGAAGGAGGTCTTACCTCTCTTCCGCCTTGGTCAAGCCGAGCAAGACGAGCAGTCCGATGCAGAGACCGCAAACCGGCATCCCGTTCTGAAGCGGACGACCGAAAGTTAACTCGGGCCAACTGTCTCGAGCATTTAAGCGCGGCCAGCATGCTCATTTGGGCAAATAGCTGAACGAGAGAAATCAACCCTTCCTTCCCAAGCCTATCGATCTCCGACGGCAGAAAGAAATTCGCCTTAACGATTTTCCCCCTTTCAACCCCAGCATGCGATGCCATGTTGTGCATTGACCAATTACACATGCTATCAACAGCTCTGAAGTGTGTGTGCCGAGTTCCTTTCCAATTCAACAGAGATGGCACTCGTCGAAAAGGCTAAAAGCCAAAACATCTTCGCATGATGAAAGGATGTATTGGCGTGTACCATTCTAGGAATCGATGTACAACCAACCTTTCATGAAAAGTGGCGCATCGATTTACGAACTTGAATGAAAAGTATTTTTCGAATAAAAGAGAAAACCTATTCACTCTTTATAAAAGAAAAGAAGCATTGTATGTCTGTGAAACTGTCGTCTTCATTTTATTGTCGCTCGCTGTTACCAATGAGCAACAATGCGAGTAATAAAGCATTGAATAAAACAGCTCATGTATTGATTCATCAATGCAATTGTTAATGGACTAGTTATTGCAATGTCTTTTCAACAGTCAAATACTCAAATGACGCATCATGAATATCTTAGTCAAGCCATCAATACTTATTAATCAACAATTTTTCAGAGAAACCTATTTATTAATCTAGTAATCCTGTCGATGATTTAGCGAAATACTTATATCATCTTCAAAATCATAATCAATTAGCTTATCTTAGAGCCACTGAACACCAACAGAATCTTGGATAACACAGAATGTAGTACATGGTCGGTAAATTGTTTGGGGGGTTTATGGCGCAAGCTTTATGGCAAGTTTTTATGACGTTTGGTGCATACTTGGTCAAGCTGCATCAAACGCAAGACAGACAACGTCAAGTAATTGTGAAAAGAAATGAAAAGGGGAGGAGAGGAGAAAGATCGCTTGGGCGTCCTGGAGTCGCGACCCCACGTTTACCAGAGACAGTCAACCCCATGGGAAAAGAATAGATCACCAGGTACCTCCTGTTCGTGACACTACGCCTAAAGATGTACCCCTGAGTGCTCGAATTTAGTAGAAACTGACTAACTTAGATTCCAGTGCATTGAAGAAGAAAGCTCCGGATTCAAGCAGTGTGAACGGTTTTTCGACGAACAAGCTATTTCGTATGGAAACAGCACCCCCAAATCTCCATCAGTAAGCTTCTACTGGATTTAGATTGATACGGATTGACCCGTTGGTGTGTAGATTAAACTGCGAAAGTGTACATTTTAAGTGAACTCCAGTATGTATCATTCGAGAGCATTTGGACAGAAGTAAAATCTTCGCAGGCCGTCTGGTTTGTGGATTGAAACTGAAAATCTCGTAGGTCGGGTAGAAAAGGCAAATTTAAGAGTTCAAAAAGTCAAGCTGTCTAAAAGTTCAGTCGCGTCATTCTAAGTCGGAAAATGTGCGGGCATTTTAATCGGAAAAAGTAATTGTTTCTGTAAGGTCCCAAATAATCGAGGGTTTACAATAATAAAATTTTAAATAATTTAAAGAACAAAATAACACAACCTACATACAGAGATATACTAATCATCCTGCGAAGCTTTCCATTCTCTTTTGCTTTACTGCGCCTGTTTATTGCGTTAGTTCTTGATGGTTCTGAAACTACGATTTCCACCTTCGTGCCCTTTTTGTGATGTTCGGCGGAGCAACACGCAACGCTTCATAATCTCAAAATCACGAACACAAAATAATGCATGGAGAAATCAGTGACCATGTTCTAAGAGGAATAAAAACGCTATTAAATTGCAAAGATATGCCATTCATCATCAAAATGGCTCGGAAAACACGTTTCAATTTTGGATGGAAATGTATTTGAACTTAAACGACGAAAACAACTCTCATTATTTGTGAAATGGCAATAAAGTCTAAAAAGGGAAAGCATAATGCGAGAAAAATACGCGAATGGACACGATATTTAACGATAGATGACGAAATTTTTTTTGTAAATGTCCAGTGACATTTTGATTGATGTATTGATTGAAAAAGTGTTGAAGTCGCTAATAGAGACGTTGGCCAAACTTTTGAGGCGTGTCAGAGTGCATCAGAATAAAAAATGTTTATCGAATAGGTAGGTAGCTACAGTGGCTCCCACAAGTGTTCGTACACTTTAAAAATTTGTGGAAAAAGCTCTGTAGCCTGAAATTGAATTCGAATATAAAGTCCAATATTTTTTTTATATCATCTTCATGTGATTCTGAATAAAACTTAACATTTAAAAAAATATTGACTCATTTTCTTTTTATAAAAATGAAAATACAAGGAGACAGAGAAAGAACACATCACAAAAATGATCGTACACCGAAACATTTTCGGATAAATTTATAAATAAAATTATCGTCTATCGCTTTTTTATTTTTGCATTGTGGTGACATTTAAAAAATCGTTTGGCTTTAATCTTTGCTTGCTTACTTCGTAATATTCTATTTATTATTTAAAAATGGCTCGTAGTCGTAAGGAAACAACGCACAGCATTCGAAAATTGATTCTTTTTCATCATAGTAGTGGTAAATCAGTTCGGAATATCGCTAAATTAGTAAATTTATCCCATTCTACGGTGCAGTATGTGATAAAACGCTTTAAAGAAGAAAATCGGATCGAAAACAAGGTAAGCAAAGGTCGTCCGGCAAAGTTAACTCAACGTGATCAGAGACTTGTAGTTCGAAAATTTGTGAAAAATCCACGTTTGAGCGCTGTAAATATTTCTACAAAATTTACTGAAAAATTTTCTACTTAAATTTCATCTGAAACTGTTCGACGAGTGCTCAGATCAGCTGGATTAAATGGACGTTCTGCCCGAAGAAAATGTTTTGTAAGTGCGAAAAATAGAAAGCTTAGGTTTTCCTTCGCAAAATCAATGATAAATAAGCCCGAAGCGTATTGGAATCATGTCTTATTTACAGATGAAAGCAAATTCGACATGTTTGTTTCCGATGGACGTATAATTGTATGGAGAAGAAAAGATGAGAAACTTAATCCCAAGAACTTAGTTGGAACAGTAAAGCATGGCGGTGAAGGTGTCCTTGTGTGGGGGTGCATGTCAGCATCAGGACTAGGTAATTTGGTATTTATGGATGGCATAATGAATCATGCTCTTTATTTAAATATTTTAAAAGACAATTTAAAATTATCAGCCCAAAATTTGGGTATTGGAAACAACTTTGTTTTTTATCAAGATAGCGATCCTCAGCACACGGCTCTCAACGTTCGCCTCTGATGTCTCTATAATTGTCCAAAGTTCTGAAAACACCACCTCAGTCGCCGAATTTAAACCCAATAGAGCACATTTGGAGAGAACTGGAGGTAAGAATACAAAGACACGACATTAAAACGAAAAGCGAACTAAAAACAGTAATGATTGAAGAATGGAGGAACATTGATGCAGAAATTACAAAACAACTAGTGAACTCTATTCCCAGACGTTTAAAAGCTCTTGTGGATGCTATAGGATATCCTACTAAGTACTAATTTACCGAAATATTACAATATTTAATAATATGTAGAGATTTTTTTAAAGTGTACGAAGACTTTTGTGAGGTAACTTTTTTGTTACTTTTTGATTATAGATTTTCCAAAAAAAAGTTTTACTATGTTTTTAAAATATTTTATGTAGTTTTGTTAATAACACGTTATAGATATCATCAAAAAATTCCCATTCTGAAATATTAATTTTTATTAATGGATAGAGCAGTATTTCATTGAAATTCGTAAGTGTACGAACACTTTTGGGCGCCACTGTATTTTAATTAACGTCGCACTGGAGCAACACAATGGGCTATTGGCGACGATCCGGGATCAAACCCCAAGGGAAAGAACCTAGGTAAGTAGGTAAGTATTTTAATTAACGTCACAACGGGCTATTGGAAACGATCCGGGATCAAACCAGAAGGAAAAGATCCGAGGACAATACCACGTAATTTTGAACCACGGTCAGATGACGAGGTCACACCTGAGCTGGCACCCCACTCTCCAAACTTCCACACCACGCTAACGTGAGGACATTTCAAGCCACGACAGATTTAACGTGCACCAGCCCCCTTTGTACACGACGGTCTTCGATTGGATTCGCACTCGCAACCCTCAGGTTGCTAATCTAAGTTTGCTAATGTATGTTTGATCAAACCCGAAGGGAAAGTTCCGAGGACAACACCCGTCATTTGACCGCGGTTCAAAATTACGTGGTGTTGTCCTCGATCTTTCCCTTCGGGATTGATCAAGGACCGTCTCCAATAGCCCATTGTGTTACACCAGTGCGACGGTAATGTAACTCTGCCCTACCTACTTACCTACCTGTTCTCTCAAGCAAAAAATTTAATCAACCTTTTTATCAACAGAGTATTCTTCTGATATTCTGACTTCAAATGTTCTGAATCGTGAATTCATTCGACTGTACTTCCCTTACCCAAAGCTCAGAAAAGTCGATTTGTTTCAACTGCAAATTAAAGGTGTTGAATAATTGAATGATGCGTGTGGCCCATTGTCACGATGCTGCAGTCGGAGAATAAATAATTTTCGTTATTAAACCTAGTAAGAACAGAAATGCAAATATAGTTAAACGGTTGGTTTTTCACCTAAAATGTAGATTCCATGCTCAGAAGACAGAATATTTAAACACTCGAAAATCCATTCACTGCTTCCAAACGATATTTGAAAGAAAAGAATTTATGCTTTAAACTAGAACATTTAACTGTGTCACGAAATTTCCGTATAGAATTTCCGTAGAATACGGAACACATTTCCCCCCACACACATACACACGCACGTAATGACTAAATAGCCCTACCTATAGGTTGAAATAATTCTTGAAACAATTTTATTGGTCAAGAAGTCTAAAACTGAGTAGAAGCCTCGACCTTCTAATGAAATCACGTGGAGATACGAATCGACTAAGCCGATTGGCTATCGAATCACAGACTAGTGTTTTTGATCACGGTGGATAATCCCTTTAACTAATCGATAATTTAGGATTTATGCTTTTATCCATAATCACGTGACAGATCTTCAAACCGAGCAACTGGAAGAAATAACATGAAGCTGCGGGCGCATGCACCGTTTATTTCATTTTAAGGTCGATGATTAGAAGTGATGCAGTGAAAACTGCATATTCCATTATGAAATTGAATATGCGTGACCCTCAGAAAGCTTTAACAATATTTTCTGAACTCATGCCTTCCGTGTTTGCAATGAATGCTTTATTACATATTTTGACTCGATGCTGATGGTTTTCTTCCAGGTCAGATATTCCGCAACAAAAATTGACCCCATTTTCACAAATATTGTAGATCTCACTGTCGCAAATACACCATTCTGGTAGTATTCTGACGAAATTTACATTAACTATTTATAAAAATGAATGCATTATGTTTACATTTTGCATTCACTGTCACTCGTGCTACATTTACCACAAATTCGATCGAGTGCTTGTTACCATTTTTGTTTTTGATTTTCTTTCACTCAGATGCTCAAAAAGCATCGAAATCATACAAAAGTAGCGCAGGATAGCTTCTGCGAGGTGACTGTTGGATGTAAAGCGTTGCTTGAGGACGAATACCAGTTCAACCACTCAGATGCCTATAATTACCACGAACGACATGGGGGCCGTCGTGGCTCAGTGGGTATGGCCACTGCGCTAGTAACCTTGCAACCTTTGAGTTGTAGGCGGCGCAGGTTCGATTCCCGCCTGGTGCATTACTCCCTGGGTGTATTTCTCTCTTCTGTGTCAGTAAAACTTTCATTGTGTGTGTCTATTACTTGATGTTGTATGATGTCATAAAACCCCAAAACCAACTAACCACGAACGACATGTCACTTTGCATAACTCAACACGCTCTCTGCTGGTGTTTTATTACGGATGGGAGAAAACGTGGTGGTTTTGGAGTAGAGACTAAGGAATATAGATTGTGTGATCCTTGCCGAACATTTTGTTAATGCTGAGCCCAGAATATGCTTTAGACCAGGGGTGTCAAACTGGCATCCCGCGGGCCGCATGCGGCCCCCGAGGTAATTTTTTGTGGCCCACGATGCTCTTAAATAAAATGAAAGCAGGACAATATGTTACGAAGAAAATAGCACTTAGGGGAGATCGAGGCAATATGGTACACACAATTTTAATTAATTGATTTCCAGAATGATTCGGTTTTAAAAGGCATATCGAGAAGTAGGAATTACCAAAATATATTCTTATTTAGGTGAAAAATACCCGGAAATTAAAAAGTATGCTGCACAAATTTTATGCTATTTTGGGAGTACGTATTTGTGTGAGCAACTATTTTCGTCCATGAAATTAAATAAAACGGCCTACAGATCAAGATTAACTGATAAACATCTATCTGCCATAATGAAGATTCTCTGTTGTCAGTCTTTGAATCCAGATATTGGAAAACTAATAGGTGGAAAGCGCTGGCAAGTTTCCGGTAAAAAAAATTAATTTTAGTTTTATAAATACATTAAATTAAGTAAACGCTTAAATAAAAGCAATTATATAGCAATATTATAAATTATTACCCTAAATTCACTTAATTACATAGTGTTTTAATTATCCTATCCATATTCCTGAATCCTCACTTCAAAATATAATTTTTAGAAAATTTGTAAATGTGATGTGGCCCCCGTGAATCTTCCAGTTGCATTAAATGGCCCGTGTTTTAATTGAGTTTGATAACCCGGCTTTAGACGGCTGTTCTCAATGAAGGTCTTGGGCAGCGGTAGCCCACTTGGAAGAGCAACGAATTAGCAACCGGAGGGTTGCGAGTTTGAAACTCGGTCCAGCCAAGACCGTCGTGTACAAGGGGCTGGTGCACGTTAAATCTGTCGTGGCCTCAAATGTCCTCACGTGGTGTGGAAGTTTGGAGTGGGATGCCAGCTCAGGTGTTACCTCGTCATCTGACCGTGGTTCAAAATTACGTGTTGTTTTCGGATCTTTCCCTTCGGTGATGATCCCGGACCCTCGCCAATGCCCATTGTGTTGCTCCAGTGCGCCGTTAATTAACTACCTACATCAATAAAGATCTTATCAATTTTTATCCAGTTGGAAGTAAAGTTTTGTGGCTTCTGTAGAGAGACAAATCGAAAAAAGCCGTCATGTACTTTTTACGGGTCTTCGCTATTGGGTTCTTAAACCCTCCTGTTCAAAGGAAGGTTTCACGAATGGTTATTTAAACAATAGAACGTATGGTATAAATTTGAATGACTAATTTTCATATCTAAAACCCTCCTTGGGTTATGGTTCCCATAAATATGTTTTCATTATCTGCTGGTTTGAGTAAGGGCATTCTCTGCCCATGTTTATCAAAGGATAAAATGAGATCTGATTCTAAATTAGAGTAGCCGAGGCTCAGTGAGTTTCCACTGCTCTAGCAACCTGTACGTTGAAGGCGGCGCAGGTTGGATTCCTCCCTGCGTGTATTTCTCTCTTCTGTGTCACTAAAACTTTTCCTTGCTTGTGTATATCCATTTAATTCACATTGTCTTGCGTTTCATGAAACTTGGCCAAAATATAGCTCCAAAAATATATAAAAATCAACCAACCATTCTTTGCTAAATAGTTTTATGCTTAAGCAGGATATTTATCTCAATCAATATAATCTTGATTATATTCGTATGCAAAAAACCATACAGTGATGTTCCATGAAATAATTCGACAAACAGAAATGAACTTTTCAATAAATGAGTTTATATTTCGTTGTATACTAATATATTTCCGAACCAATGCACCCTTAAAAATAGTTTAAATTAACATGAATCACACATGTGCAATTTATGTTTATGTTAATTATAGATCGGCAAGAATAAACACGAAAAATGTGTTGAATATATACTTAGAAGAAACTTCGTATCTATTTGCCATTTAATTGCCTCTAATATCATTTACCCCACCAAGTTTTTAAATAGCATCGATATTGTTACAGACTACAAACGATGTATACAGACGGTTCAGAGTCTATACGTGTCGGATGCTCTTTTATTTGTGGTTCTACAACTGTAGGCTCCGAGCTGCCCTGTGTAGTTCGTTTGCACTGCCGAATTCAAGGCAATATACGAAGCTTTAAAACATTAACATGCCTCAGAGAAACAGGAAATTCGATGCATTCAGACTCAAAGAGTATTCTAGACAGACTAGCATCAAACTACCCTCAGCATCCATTAGCGACTGCAGCATTGAAATTACTTCAACACACCCTGCGTGGCTTAAATATCTCTGTTGGATACATGGTCATGTCGGGATTATAGGCTGATGACAACAGTTAAAAATGTCGTGACATTTTGAGTCTTCATATTCTGCATAATGATCTCCGACAAGTTGTCTGAGACATTGCACTGGACTAGTGGCAAACCGAATGGAGCACTCAATCGAACAATACGTTCCATGACAATTAGAGAGATATCGCTATGACCTTCCCATTCTTCTCGACATTCATATATAATTTTGACTCGCCTGAGCATCGGGTACACACGCTTTACTCACAGGCATTTTTTGTAGGGTAGAGTGTTCCTGGGTGTGGAATGTGTGGTGTTCCTTTTGCTATTCAGCATATTCTAGTCGATTGTCTCGTTTATAACCATCATCGCCGTCACATTTTTAGTAGCTCTGTTTTAACTTAGCAGGATTTGATTGGGAAACCCCATTCAAATATTCTTAACTTCTATACATTCGATTTTTTAACTGTATATACGTCAGCGTGTCAACTTCATGTTATTGATCAACATGATTTCTCTTTCAAATATCATGTTTTATGAAATTTTTGTTCTGGAGTCTTATTGCCAACTATTTTTTAATATTTTGATACTTTCATAAAACATTTGTTTTACGTTTATGTTTTTCATTATGTTTATTTAATATTTTGATACATTAGTTTTTATTATTTTATCCGGTGTTTGGCGCATCTTGTCCAATTTTGGACCTTGCGCCATAAAACCCTAACCAACCGTTTCCTATTTTCCGACGGGGCCGCGGTATCCAGTTGGAAAAGTAATGGATTAGCAACCGGAGGGTTACGAGTTCGAGTGCAACCAAATACCGTCGTGTACAAAGAGGGCTAGTGTGTAAATCTGTCGTGGCCTCAAATGTCCTCACGTTGGATAGACAAACGCAAACTGATGTACAATACTCTCAAACATGTCCATACACATTTCAGCCCGTGGCTAAACAACTATCGTTGTACAAATTCAGATCTAATTTCAAATTGTTTACGGCAAGTCGTTCAACGCCATATGTGGTCAACATGCTTGCATAACAGCCATTTCTCCCATTACTTTATTAAGTATGAGCTCCTTAACTGCGAGAATTTTAGATTATGTCCTTGTGCAATAACTTTTAGTATCGAAAGTTCATTTCACCTCATTGGAAACAACCCATCCGTTCCACTTCTCCATGTGTGTGAAGACAAATACACGGACACCAACAACGATCAAGTCTGTCTCTATAATTAATGCTAGCATATACCTATTGTTTCACTGAATACCATTATTTTTAAAACATTAAAGTGTTGAACAAAATGGTATTATTGATGCTGCATGAAATTAGAGGTTGAGATATACTTCTAAAATATCTTTTCACTATAGATTTATGAAAATGGCAAAAGTAATTCTAATTTTAAACCAATCATAATGTAAAAACTTTTTTTCATATAACTGATGGAGCCCAAAGTTGAACATACCGGAGAGACCCAGTAAAAAAAGGGCAGAGGCGACCTTTCGACTGGTCACGATTGTCTTGCTCGACATCTTCGTGGTAGCAAAGTTCTTCCTGGTCCATTCTGCAAGCTCTGCGACCTCCATGAGGCAATGTCCCATCTCTCCCGCTCTCTTTGCTCTTAGACTTCATGAACAATACTGGAAGGCGAGGGTCCATATCGACTTATAGACTTTCTTTTCATCTTTAAACCTTGTTCGTGTTTTTTGTAATCTGTTATTGCTATATTGTTCTGTTTTATTCTCATTTTTCTGTGTTATTGTCTGTGTATGCACCTATTTTATGGCTATTTATTCCATTGTACCCCGCCATTGGATATTAAAGAATTATTTCCATTTATCCTTTTTGTAATGGCTCCTTTCAGAACCATTCCATTGAAAACGCCTTTTCTTTCAGGTACAGTATGAAAGTTGCTTGTTCCATGTTTCTACAGACGTATCCAATGGATACCCAGATTGTCATCTCTACCTAACGTCGCGCGAGTCCCTCGAAAGTTCTTTATGGTTACATCGTCGGCTTACAAGTGAAGCACACTGAGCTCAAATTTTTAAATGTGAGTGTTTTTAGCTTTTCTAGACCAGAATCTTTAGACTGGTGAAGTGTGTGTGTTCATGAAGCCATTTTTAATTTGCGTGAAGATTAGATTCCTTCTTGAGAAACACACTTATACGGCCATATACACAAATCCGAGGCGGAAATGGTCAATTACTGGTAGGTGATCAGGAACTGGCTAGTTCTTATTTGATTCTTAAAGATGCAGCTGCGTTGACCATGGCAGATGCAAATTCGTCGTGGAATAAAAATGCTTTTGCTGATTTATTATGAATGAAAGAAAAGTGACAATGCAAGCTACTTTATTTTGCACCAACACACCAATACTGACGAGTACAAAAATAATCGGATTACAATGATTCGTCAAGCGGATTGTGTACAATTCTTTCTTGCTTAACTAAGTTTCCATAAAAATCCAATCTTAAATTAAATGCCATTACATTTCTCCATTTCCAAATCCGAATTAAAATGTGTTACTAAAACTACCCCGTGTCCATTTTATTAAAATCACAATTTCGAATCAATTTTGCCGGTGAAGTATTTGACCAGTATGAATGCAGATTCGGGTGTCGAGTCGTAAGAAATGTAAACAATATCATGTGATCGAGAGTAGACGGTAGTAGCCAATCACAGCGAGCTTATCGCTTTGGATAATTCGTGGTTTGCTAATAAGGTTCTTGGATAATCCGTGGTTTAACCCTGATCCTCAGATTAGCTGATCCACGGATAAACTCGAGACTTGTGAATACGGCCGTTAATGAGTATAATTTTTCTCCTTAGTTTTCTCAGAACTACCTTTTGACTTCGTGTGTTTCACTTGTAAAACGGCGAATTATGTTTTCGTCCATTGTCGTCGACTGGAAATTGTATATTACCTCCGTAGCAATTATACGCACGCTTCCTACAGAAATCAACCCAAAACACTCGATAAAAGAAAGTGAAGTGAATCGATTACCTACTTTTATGCGCTCTCATAACTAAAATGGAATTGAAGATAGCAGTCATTTGTCATTGCTACGTGTTTTGTAACCACATATCCCTTCACAGCCACAAATGAGAATAAATCGGCTTGCATGTTAAGGTAACTAATGAATAACTCTACAAGCATTGATATTCAAAGTAGTCAATTACACGTGCATTTTATTTCGCAAAACAAAATGATTAATATTATTTCTATGTTTTTGTGCCTTGGGAATAGAATCCTAAATCGTGCTTATACCAAATTCTCATCATTAAGAGACGTCAACTGTTTTCTGGTACGTTGCAATTATTTATAAAGCAATCTTGTCCTGAAATGTAGTTCATAATTTCCACAAAGGTAAACACTTTCTATCACGCCACCGGAGGTTTTCGGTTATAGTCCATAATCGCTTGAATTAAAACGCACTGACTACAATTTCAGTGCCTTAACAGAAGTCATATCATTTAAAGTAGACTTTTTAACTGCTCTTTAATTATTTATAATTCAATTGTCCTCGAAATTGGTCACGATGGTTTCCATCTGCAATTGAATATCGAGAGTTCCTTGAACTACCTGATCGAGTTAACATTTTTGGTTTTTTTTAATAAGAGTCGTCGCCAATAACCCATTGTGTTGCTCCAATTCGACGTAAATTCAGCTACCTAAATCATCAGTCTTTTACCCATGGTAACCATAATAAAGTACATAATATTTGTGCCGTAAATTTCCATATCGAGACTTCAAATTCCTTGTGTGCTTGTTCCTTACCCAGATTATATACCTCCAATTCGACGTAAATTCAGCTACCTAAATCATCAGTCTTTTACCCATGGTAACCATAATAAAGTACATAATATTTGTGCCGTAAATTTCCATATCGAGACTTCAAATTCCTTGTGTGCTTGTTCCTTACCCAGATTATATGATCTTGCGACAACCCATCAAATTGAGGACAAGGCTCCAAGATCGTTTCTCAGGCTGACCATACGTATCGTTTAAAAAGGGAGAGTACCGGGGTTTTTTTCTTTCATAATTCCCGATCAAGTAGTTTTCATTAAAATATCAGTTTAGTCCCGTTTTTAATAAAAACTATGCATTAATATAGGCTAACCATATACTTTAATGTAGGCAAATCAAAAATGCATAGTCAAAAAAACTTGGAACTGAAAAGTAAAAAAGAACAGTAATGTAATAAAAAATATGATAGTAATTAGCATATTTTATTAAATTATTTATGCCTCTGAGTGTCCCGAGATTTCCGAGTTGTGTAGTATTGCTTTTACCCACAACATATAGAATCGTTTGGAAAGATTCTAGTGTTCCTTTCTTTGGAATATGCCCCTTTGGAAAGAACCATTAAAGTATTTCCAAAAGGTTCAGAATAGAATACTTTCGAAAGATTCTGTTGCTCATTTCCTTAGAATAGAATCCTTAGTAAAATTCTATTGGTCATTTCATTTATAGAATCCTTTGGAAAGATTGTATTGCTCAATTCCTTAAGACATAATCCTTTGGAAATATTCTATTGTTCATTTCTTTATAATATAACCCTTTTGAAAGATTATATAGCTCATTTCTTTATAATATAATCATCTGTAATGATTCTGTTGTTCATTTGTTTAGAATAGAATCCTTTGAAAAGATTCTATTACTCATTTCTTTATTGTAGGATCCTTTGGGAAAATTATTGCTTAAGGTAAGGCGGGGCATCAGGGCACCCCCTGTGTATTTTTTAAATGTGGAAAGAGGGAATTTTCAAACCACGTATTGGCAACACTGGATATGTCTTTCCTCCAAAACAACTTCCAGATCACCAGTGGCACACCACAAGTAGAGATGAGAGGTTAGTCATGAATGGAATAGATTTTGCCACTTACAACTTGAGACACTACTCTATTCAAACTATTCTGGTGAATGTAATTTTATAATTACAATAAAAATAACTAGATCACTTTAAAGATTACACTAAGTAGATTTAATTTATATTTAATTTCAATTTTTTTTGTTTAGTATAAAAAAGTTATAAGGGGGTGCCCAATTGCACCGTGTCCAAAACTGATTAGGGGCAACTGGGTACTAGGGCTTGGAGGACTGCGTACGGGCAAGTTGCTCCATACAATCAATGCCCAGTTAAATTAACTCAGTATCCTATAGCTATCAATCTTCAAACATTAAGTATTATGTTCTAGTTATCACACATTGTTTTTAAGCACTGAACTTAATTTAATTTTTTTCATGCTATGTTTTAAGTTATTTTAAATGTTTTGCTGTTTAACTTAGCTTGAAAAATTCTCTTAAAGATTTTGTTAATAAGTTTAACTTTGATTTAAGAATGTTTAACTAACATACGTAACAATTTGCACTCGTCAGCGATTTCTGGAAATAACTTAATATGTTAATTTAAGAGTTTTGTAACCCATTTTCTCAATAAATACAGTTATTTGCCTGTTATAATCAAAATTTGTTATATTTCCTGCTGTTCCACACGCATACACACGCATGCCTATGTGCACGCACACACTATAATTGGAAAAGGATTATATAAGATTAAATAACTGCCCTCATTACAAATCAGTTGAGAGTATCTGAGTCGCTCTCAGTCTACTTCACTGAGGTAGAGGTCAGTGTACCTCTCCCTTACAACTACAATAAAAATATTAAAAACTTTATTTTCTAACCATAAAACCAGCACTTAAATATTATTAAATAGCAAAAGAACACTCCAGATTCTAAAAAAAATTTCTCTTTACTATTTCTAAATTTTATTTGAGGGGTGCCCACTTACCCCGACGATATGGGGAACTGGGTACCTGTGACTATACATATATAAAACAAATTTTACACTTAAACAAGTGATAGTATATAATTATCAAGAAGTTTTATATACCAGTTTAAAGGGTAAAATCTACTGAGCACTTTTATATATTACAATAGTACAAAAGAGGAAAATTATAGTTATCAAAAATGTCCAAACTCAAAATAAATTTGTGATGTTGTAAAATCGGTTCCCAGTTACCCCGCCTTACCTTATTTCTGTACAATAGAATTATTTAGAAAGATTCTATTCCTCATTTTCTTACAAAAAATCCTTTGCAATGATTCTATTGTCATTTCCTTAGAATTTAATACGTTAAAAAGATTCTATTAAAAAGAAAGGACGTGTCACTTACGGAGTGCTTGTTGCAGCTTACCTACACATCGAATGTGAAAATTATCATAATTGGCACTGCTTAAAAGGAGGAAGGAAAAATTTACAAATATTTAAAGGGGCTTGAATTTAAAAATCAGTGGTGAAAAATTTTTTGATCAAGTTAAAACACAACCAGCACGCTACAGCTCAGGTGGTCACAATCACAAACAATACCCATGACCGAGAATGCTTAACTTTGTTTGATCGGTCGGAAGCCGCGCTCACGTTCACGGAATCGCCTTTGGTGTTAAGGATGGGATACTTTAAAAGTAGTAATAAGTGAACCTTTCCATTCCATACCCAAAAGAATAGACGCCTAAGAAACGTGAAGAACATTCTTTTCACGCATGAAATGCGGTCAGGCTATGTGCTGCTGAAGGCATAACTCAGGGTTCATAATATCTATGGAGGTTTGGGATGTCACCGTGGTTTGGTGATTCCTGTTCTGACTTCTGGAAGAACCCCAACTCAAATACTGACTAACAGTAATCAATTATTCGATGTTATTTCTGCGTGTTATCAACTGTGACATAAGAATCTCAGGAACAAGGAAACATAATATATTCAGACATAACAATTAAAACTGGTAAATGAATACATAGCAAATAATTTGACATGGGTACGGAGAAAAGTTGCGCGGTACACTGTTAGTCTAAGAATTCTTAACGCGAACACTTGTAACGACAAGAACATTCTTAGTGCGAACAGTTGCAACAATAAGAACACAAATTCTAGAGATGTTTTTAAGTGTTGCCACAGAGGGTAAATCTCGTGGACTTACGAATAGTCTCAGTCGATTGGCTGTCGAATCGCAGACTAGTGTTTTTGATCACGGTGGATAATCAGTTTAACCAATCACTAATTTAGGATTCATGCTTTTATCCACAACCACGGGACAGATCTTCAAACCGAGCAACTGGAAGAAATAACATGAAGCTGCGGGAGCATGCTTCATCCATTTCATTTTAAAGTTGAACACTCCATATTGACGTTTAGGTCTCTGTGGGAACGTGCAATATGATTTACAAAGAAGAGCACGGGTCTCCTGCGAGCTTTTGGCAGTTGCATCATATGGTGGAATGTTTTGCAATTCTTAAATGCCTGAAGTAATTTTAGGAAGAATTGGGTCGAAAGGTGCTGTGCAAAGATTCAGCTATGGGTTTTTAATGTGAAGGTCCGAATGCACATGACTTCGTTCCGAACCTAAAACGGAGCGTTACGTGTGGAATCCCAGATTTGGGATCCGTAAGGTTTGGTCGAATCACATTACTTGGTAGAGGAGTTTCATTCGGATTGTCAGTTTACTCTTTCGTGGTAAGAACTGATGAATTTTAGCTCTGATAATGGCGACGTTTTGAAGAGCCTTGGAAATGTGCCAAATGATCTGGGCTTTCAATTGGGATATCCTTATAACAGTAACTGTAGCTAACGTGCCTTCTGGGAAACAACAGAAAGACGCACTTGGAAGCATTGAATTTGATTTGCCATCAGCAATCAGAGCTGTAAATCCATGACATAATTTTGTAATCAAGACAGGGTGGTGTGAATGATGGGTGCTTCTGTCAGTACTACTGTGTCGTCGGCATAAATTGCCAACTTGGTGTTTAGATGTTTAGAGGAATGTCGCTTACGAAACGTTGAAGATTATAGGGCCCAAGTAGGGAACTCTGCATTGATCGGGAGTGGGGTGGAAATAATTTCTGAATTAACTAGTACATGGGAAAAGCGATTAGTAAGGAGAGAGTTAATAATATTAATATAGTGGGCCAATAAGCCAAGTCGCATGAGCTTGAATAAAAGTCCTGTGTGCCAAACGCATTCGAAAGCTTTGGCCACATAAGATTATATTGACTTCAAAATCAATAGATTTTAAGAACAACTTTTAACAAATATTGACTTAGAATTTAATTAGAATGAATCCTTTAGAAATATTCTATTAGACTTAGAATACAATCCTTTGGAGAGGTTCTATTGCTCATTTCCATCGATTATATACAGGGTGCAACGCAAAGTCCGTGCCCACCCTTTATTTTCGCAACCGTTGGTCGTAGACCTATACTTCCAATTACAAAAATGTTTCAAATGAGGTAAACATTCATGTTATGACATTTTGAAATTTAAAAAATCAATTCTGTAAAAATTACAAAATCTAACTTTTTATACAGTCCCCCGTTCCTTATAGTGATATTTAGTAAAAGTTTACACTCATCCTAGCAAACGTAACACAAAAAGTTTCACTTCTGTGTGACAAAAATTGACCGAGATATTTAATTTCAAAGTTTGGGATTTATTCAGATTTATTTTGCCTTCATTGAGGGGTCGGTTAAAATATAACTTAGAATAATTCGAGATTGAAATCAGAGTGCAACGCCCATTTTACGGCCAAAGGGGGGTTCCCCGACCATAAACGATGGGTGCATGTATAGTAAAGTGGACATGCCCGATTCACTGAAAGTGGTCACAGCGCCCCCAGTGGGGAAAGTTTGGAAATCTAACTCCGAAACTAAGCAAGATAGACAAAAGATGTTAATTCGAAAGTTGTAGACCATCGTCGAATTATGTAGAATCGACACCCTTAAAATGAAAAGTGCGCAAAAAGAACCGGATAAATGGCAGCGGAATGCAAACTACCAGAGGCGTTGCACTCTGATTTCAATCTCGAATTATTCTAAGTTATATTTTAACCGACCCCTCAATGAAGGCGAAACAAATCTGAAAAAATTCCAAACTTTGAAATTAAATATCTCGGTCAATTTTTGTCACACAGAAGTGAAACTTTTTGTGTTACGTTTGTTAGGATGAGTGTAAACTTTTACTAAATATCACTATAAGGAATAGGGGACTATAAAAAGTTAGATTTTGTAATTTTTACAAAATTGATTTTTTAAATTTCAAAATGTCATAACATGAATCTTTACATCATGTGAAACATTTTTGCAATTGGAAGTATATGTTTACGATCAACGGTTGCGAAAATAAAGGGTGGGCACGGACCTTGCGTTGCACTGCACCCTGTGTGTATATATATATATATATATATATATATATATATATATATATATATATATATATATATATATATATATATATATATATATATATATATATATATATATATATATATATATATATATACATTTTTGTTCTTGTTATTATTTGCATTTTGTTTTTGTTTTTATTTGGTTTCTCCTTTTTGATTTGTGGTGATGGTCTATATATACATATATATACATATATATATAAATAAATACATATATATATATATATATATATATATATATATATATATATATATATATATATATATATATATATATATATATATATATATATATATATATATATATATATATATATATATATATATATATATATATATATATATATAAAGGATTTAAGTGGAGTAATGCGTGTGAAACCTTCAGATAGTTAAATAATCTACTTTATCATCAATTTTAAATTTGTATATTTTGTTTTAGACAGAGGGCGGTATCAACTTGACGCACATCCCCAAAAGCTTAGGTTAGCTTCGGTTACTCCTATTGCAACAGCTCTAAATCTAGCATTTTATAAGGAAAAAAACATCATAGAAGATCAAAAAAGAACTTTTAAATATTTTTCAATTAAGTGATATTGTTTCTTAAATGTAAACTGAAATTAGATCAATTTGAAAATCAACCATAAAAGAATTAAAACGTGAAGAAATCGGTCTTTGTGTACCTTCCTACACATCGGAAATACTTTCTGCTGACCTGACATAGATGGCGCCATGACTGTAAAGTATTTCTTGTTTACCTTAAGGGTGTCGTGTCGTATGCGGACGGGTCCGGGGCCATCGTGCAGAAACGGCAGAAACTGCAGCGCTGCTATCGCTTTAACGTGACGATAGGGGGACTATCCTACCCGTTCGTTCTCGCAGACATGCATGCTTTAGAAGGCGCTCGAAACCTACGAATATTTATCCTTCTTCGGATTTTAAAGTGATAATTGATTCAGACCGTTCCTGAGCGGTATGGTGGGTGTACTAGTATGAAAAAAAGAAAAGGGAGAGGCATCTTCTCTTCTGATTTCACGGTATATGAGTACTTTTGTTTTATGGGGATTCATTAGGCGCTTTTCATTGTTAAAGTAGTAAGAGTATAAATAATACAGAAAAGATCTCATGCCATCTAGTAGATAAGTTTCAATAGAGAAAGCACATTTTCTCAAGCCCATCTCTCCGAGCAGTGAACAGGGGCGCACCGAATGATCTTAATTCTTTCAATCTAACATGGAAGGTATAAGATCGTTTCCAGACCTAAGATTCCTACTGTATTAATGGCAGCATTAATTTACTACCACACAGGTGCAAAAATGTTACTCATTAGTAACAACTAGATTGTAAAGGAGAATTCTATCTAAAAGCTATACTAATGATTAGTACATTTGAAGACCAAATATAAACCATTATAGTCATTGATGTAGTCGAATTAAATCGTACTTTATCAGCACAGAAAAACATACTAGGAACCTCAAATGTTTTATCCTCACACATACGTTGTAAATGTCCCGTTGATTATACAAACCTGCCCCCCATTACTTTAAGTACATGTTTATTCCCTTATTTAAACCCTGGTTTGTACCATAGCTGGAGTCTGTTCTCATCTTGTTCAGTTTCACTGACAGTTGTCTCGCAATTGTACATTTATTTTTTTAACAGTTCGAATTTTTTGGTTCTCGATTATTTCTCGCGGGTTGAAAGGTAAGCCTTTTACTTATTTTACTATATTTAATACTACCATTTAAGTAGTCTGTTTGTAAGATCATACCGATAGCTTAGAGGCTCGCTTCGGACAATATTGTCAAATCATTGGGGGGCAATTACAATGTTTCCATACGCCAAGTGTTAGAAGAAGAACGCAAACTGAATATTTTAAGTCTGATAAAGCTACAATCAAAAAGCAGTGGTAGCTTCCAAATAAGACTGATTGTAGGGATTCAGCTGTAGAAACTTTAACTGACATACCAGATGTGTTTGAAGAGATCATTTACAGCTGTAATAATGTTAGTGTTTCAGATGGTTTTCTGCTTGTTCTAGTGTATATATCTGGTTATGTTGCCAAAAAAAGTGCAACATGAACTGAATTGTGAGATGTGCTGTTCGATATTGTCAATTGAAAAAGAACTAATAAATGTTCGGAAGAGTTTATTCACCAATTTTTAAAATTAAGTGATGGGGTGGCCTTAAATGGCCTAGGGAATTTAAGGTACAACTGATTGTTTGTACTTATCAGATTTTCAATGAATTAATTAAGGAGCAGTATGAAGAAGACTTTCTGTCACACAAATTTCAGAAAAGATTGTTAGTTGAACTAACTCTACTTAAATAGGTACTGTAACGATTTCTCTGGGTAGCGTGGTAGATTCAAATCTACAGAGAACAGTCTAGCTTAAATAATAAACATTAATTTTATTGAGAACAATTTCTTGATTAGATGAGGGTCTATATACAAAACACTTTCACGAATTCGATGCCTCTGCTAACGGGATGCGACAGGTTGTCGTAATCTCAGGTACGCACGAAAGTCTCTGAATGGGAGAAAGGTCTCTCAACGGTCTCTAGGTGAGACTCTACTCGTCGGGTGACGATGACACAAGATCAGCACCGGATCCTCACGGGATGACGGGTCAATTCAGGTTCCCTGCCGGACGAGAAGTCGGCACCGGACCCTTCGCAGGTCGTCGGTTCGGCACAATCAGGGATCGGCTCCACTGGGGTCGTCGGGTCAGCACAAGACAGGCACAGCTCCGCTGGGGTCGCTGGTTCGAATCTCTCGAACGATAACAAAGCAGGAACTCGAGATAGGCAGCCTACGCCAGGCTACAAGAACGCGTCCTCTCAGGGTGAGAGAACCGTCTTTTAACAATGCTTTTCTCCCTAAGGAGTGACCGCTCAAAGGGTCGCTGAGTCAAGCCTCTCGAACGAGAACACCGGCAAGAACTCTCGATTCGACTCCCTTCTTTTCCTTTTGAAACCTCGCAGCCTTTGTTCGCTGGTGGTTTTTTTGATTGGTTCGCTCTTGATTGGTTCTTGCTTTTAATTGGTTCGCTTTTGAGGTTGCTGATTCGGTGGCGACTGTCTGACGTAAAATGGGTACAGCTACTTAGCGCAGGTGGGCTTCATTACCTAGCAGGTGGACTTAATCACCTGGCAGGTGCACTCCTAAACACCTGGGAGCTTTTCGGAACGAATTCTCTTTTGTCAGTCTTTGATCCAAGTCCCGACCGTCTGGTGCCAGAGAGATGGAAACGCATTGTCCGGTTTTTTTTACGACTCTGTCGGCGAGTTTACCTTGGGAGGGTTAATTGAGGGGTCCATCAATGAATCCTCACAGTACCTTCAATGAAATATCTGTAGAGTGCCACATCTGTAAAACGCCACAAAAATTTATCATCCAAAAATGTGTGTGCATAATGGAAAACATTTTACTTAGTAATAATTGTAAAGCAAAAAGTGACCTGCTAAAAAAGCTGCAAAGTAGAAAAAACTTGCAATATTTAAAAATTAAAAACATTATGTGGGTTGTAACCTATGACTAAAGAAAAATAAAAGTTTGACTTTTTTAGAGGTCATGATAACCTGACAACATTTTTGTTTATAATTTAAACCACTGTGTTACACTATCACTACCAATATGTATTTATAACCATTATTTAAAAACAGATTGTTATCTTAAAATTTAACTTCAAAAAACTGGTTTTGAGCTATTTAAAATTCAATATTTTAAAAGATTTTTTCTTCGTTTTTAGAATTTTTTACTGAAAATTATGTGTAATTTGATTTTCTATAAATTTTGGATTAGTTTCAACGATTCAAATTCGTTAGCTATTGAAAAATTGATCAGTTTTCTATTTCCTTATATTCATAAATCATATATACTATAATAAATATATTGGTTTCTTATCGTAAAAAACTGTTATATTAAAATGTTACTTCAGAGAGGAAATTAAATAAAAGATGTTAATTGTTGCGAAAGAAAATTTAAAAATTGCTTACAAAGTAAAAATAAAATTTGTAGTTAAAATATTTTCTTTAGTTAAAATATTTTCATAGGAAAAAGAATTATATTTTGACAGGTTACCGCCTTCATATACTGAAAATTACTTTTTAGCTTTAGTTATTTAAAGTTTTAATAAAAATTACTGCATCTTTAGGTAATTAATTGTAACTTTTTCGGAAAGATACAGAGTTGTGTAATGTCTCATTTTAAAGCTATTTTATTGGGCTTTAATTTCTTTAATTTAAAATAAAACGTAATGAATTTTTAATTTTATTAGTTTTTTCAATGTACTGAATTTTTAAATTGAAATATTTGCAAAAGGCACAGCTTTGGGTTAACCCAATTAATTCAAGTCGAGACATTCCTTAGGCCTTATCAACATAGTGTGCAAACGTCAAGTAAATGGACATACACACTCAAGTAAAGTTTTATAATAAAGAGAAATACGCTCAGGGGAGAAATCGAACCTGCGCTGCCTACACCTCGCAGGTTGCTAGCACAGTGGGTAAACTCACTGAGGCATGGTGACCCCCGATTGGAATGGTAAACCGGGAGAAAACCGCCTGTATTCTAATTACGAACCTGACCCAAAGTTTTCGCCACCCGTAAACAAGTGCTCTCAACTCTTCAAATGGTTTCGACGAGATATCTCGTCTATCAACATCTGAACGATTTTGCTAATGACGAGATATCTCGTCTTCAAGATATAGTCGGTTTATTCACGCTGAGATCAAGATGTGGTCAGTTTTCTTCCAATCTGTCTCTTCCATCAAGACCTGGTCAGTCTTCCTAATGACGAGATCTCGTCGAGATGACCACCAGGAGGGTTAAAAAGCTTTTCTTTCACCTGATTTCAAACAAAATCTTCTTGAGTGTTATTCTTTGGATGGTAGGTAGGTATTTTGATCAAAGTCGCACAGAAGCAACACGATGGGCTATTGTTGTCTCTGAAATCTCCGAGTCTTCTGTCACATTCTGGTCGACTTGTTTCAGCCAACTGAAGTTTTCAATCCAGAGAGAGGGATCTCCATCCAATGGGGCCGTAACAAGAATAAAAAACAAAAACATTAGGTACAAGTAGCAGGGACCTTTTATTTTATTACAGGGTGTTTTTTAGGTAATGGCACCATTTTGTTTTTGCATAAATTTTAAATGAAATATTTTTATTAGCGTTGTTCATACATATTGTTATTCAATTGACAATTTATGGAACATTACATCGGCTTGGCCGCCTCTGAACGCGCTGTAAATACAACCAAAGCACTTGTGCAATAGTTCCGTGTATTTTTAAAAATAGCAGCAAAAAATGCCTCATCTAAACCCTACTTTAGTTGCTCAGGTACAAAAATGAATTGTCTAAAACACAAAATGCTAATTAAGTATGAAACAGACGTTGAAGATCTCGACAAGAAATTTAAATTTTGGAAGAAATTTAAAATAAAATACTGAATATTTTCTTAAAGTTTTCATTACAATCTAGCAACCAGATGCCTATGTTTTTCTTTCACGGTTGCCACGGCTTGAAGCCAAAATTTAGAAATTGGCATCCCTTGGAAAATTTTCTCCCTCTAGAAAGATCTTAATTTTCTTTCCGTCCACTATTAGTTAATAAAAAGGGGATTACATTTTCGTTGACCTTTGGGAATTGTCAAAAAAAGACGCTAAAGTTTTCGATAAGTCGCCAAAATTTTGAAAATGGGAGCTTTTGAGACGATTTTGCTTAAACAGATTACTCAAGTCACCAAGTTTGAAAAATAGTAGCAAAAGTCGCCTTTGGCAACCCTGCAAATTCGGATTCTTTCGTCCCCCGTCCAACTTCGCACCTCATTTCAGGATCCGTAGATACGTAAACAAACAAAACAGTCATTTTGGGGATCAGGAAATCCAATTTATTTTTACACTGACCTCTTCACTGCCGTAGAGTGACATTAGGAATGGAGGGATTATTGAACCTATTTTTCCCAAGGGTAATGAAAATGCAACTACTATTAATTGTAACGATTAAGAGCGATGTTGCGTTTTTTCTTTCTGCCTGAAAAGGATCAACTAAAGGTTTACAGCACGCGTACTTTCAACAAGATGAAGGAACATGTCATACAACTCAAGCAATTAGTGTGATTTCTAAAGGACACATTATCTGGTCAAATGAGTCCTAAGGGGCATATCTCCTTTAGGACTTCATGGGCCCGAGGTATTCTAGTGATCTTTTCCCATGGGGTTTACTATCTGTAGAAAACACGCTCCTGGTACACCAAAGCTTATTTTTCTGCTTTCATACAATTCTTTTTTTCCCAATCCCTCTTTCTTCCCCCTTTCAACATAATTTTTACTTGAAGTTGTCTGTCTCGTGTTTGGCCGTTACCACCGAGATAACAAGGCCTGACCGCTGCCGTCATGGCGTTTCCCTAGTAGTCATACGTGCGATACGAACGACCACCGCCGTATTGGAATATTCAAAGCCTAATACAGTGAAATCTGTCTACAACGATACATAATATATTCTATATACGTCGAGACCACAGGAAAATATTGTTATACGTTATTGCAAATTATTATAGCAGTTTGTAAATATGGTTTTTCCCTAGTCAAAACTATGATAATCTCAGAATGAAACTTCCACACCCTCGCGTCTTTCTTCCTTATTTACTAACGATAACAGAGAGTGTGCGTAAATAGTAAAAGCAATAACTTATTAAAAAACCAGCCAAAATTATATCGTAAATTCAATTAAAATATAGCGAAAAACTCGCTTATGACTTTTATTAATTAAAATACACACGTCAATCAAGCTTAATACCGCCCAATATCATAGTTTCTCAAATGCGACCATAAATCGAAAAGAAAACCCTTTCTCATAGTCTAAAGAAATCGAATTAATGTTTTCTTCATCATTAAATCTGTAAAAATGGGAAATCAAAGCAATTGAACTGTAAAAGCAACTGAAGCGATTATTATCATAGTTGGCTGAAGAATTTTTCATTGATATTTCATTTATAAAATTCAAACAATTTTCAATAACTTCCAAATTATTAACGTGACATGGTGTTTTTATTTGATTGTTATCTACAGAAATTTCTTGGCCACATAAATGTTTCCATTTTCAGATTTGAATGTATTACAACAGTCTAATTTGTTGCAGGTCCTAGATTAAAATAAATTTTGAAAAAAGTAACTTTTGACTCCTCAATTAGTTTAAACCAATTTTGTTTATGGGGTAATGAATCCAGAATTTCTAGTAGCCTATTAAAATTTTGAAAAGAAATAGATTCATGATGAGCAATGAACTCATATTTGCTTTCGTTGATAGCTCTCAATAAATTGGATTCCTCAGTTTCACGAATTTTATCTTCCCAGCTTTTACGAATGGTGGGACAAGTTTTCGAGAGATATTTACGGCAATATGGAAATATACTTGGTATAGCACCAACTTTTAAACGGAGACGTTTCATGGAAAAGGTAGAACACTCACCAGTTTTTTTGTTGAATTTCGATACATTCCGGACGATATCATCGTTTTGAAAATGAAGTTCGCAGACTTTGCTGCGTTTTGATGGTGTAAAGTCGGCTCGTGGAATCGCCCTGAGCCATCTTTTTCTAATATTTTTATCCTCTGGAAAGGAGAAAACTGCCACTTTTGGTGCATCACCATATCTATAATTTCCAGAGCAAGTAGGTACACAGCATCGAAAGGGCATTTTGGATAGCCTCGTGGTTAAGCCTAAAGAAATCGGTCTGGACACACGTTAAACGTGTTATTTGATGAAAGCCTTTAACACCTTGACACTGTAATGTTCCACAAATGTTATATAACAATATTTAACTGGCAGCTGCACTTGCTTTCCGGTAAAATAGTATAAAAAACCCTAATTTCTTACGCTACATTAAAGGTAATCCACAAGTAGCCGGCCATGCGGCGATGTTTGTTATGACTACTAGTAAGCGAGTCACGTGATCGAAACGTCACAGCGGTCTGGCCTTGTTATCTCGGTGGTAACGGTTTGGCGCAGCTTGGTCAAATATGGTCCATAAAACCTAAAAACAATGTGGTCAAAAGATGTCAAAATTTGGCAATGTTGATTGGCCCCTCGTTCTTCTAACTTGCCCTTGTCGTATTTTTCCTATAGGGCTACTTACAGGAGCGAGTCTATGCAGAGAACGATTCAAGAGCTTAAGCGAAACATCCACGAAAAAATTTCCCCTCTGAAATGTGCTCAAATTCAATGGTAATATCGCTGATGAAAATATCGCCATATGAAACTTGACGTTCCTCACATGACTCAGCTTTCGTTTGTCCGCGTTGAACGATATTTATAATTTTTAAAGAATTAGAAATAATATAAATTCATAAGGTATACTCTATACTTATGATTAAAATTGTATAATTCAAAATATTTCGTTACAGGGAAAATAGAAAGTTGGAATTTTTTTCTGGGGATATTGGAGGTGCTAAGAGTACATGATCTTAGAAGAGCGTATTCCTTGACAACCCCAGAATTTTAACACTCAGAAATCATCCCGAGCCGCGCAGAATCGTCATGACAACAGTTCCCTGAATTAGCGACACCAACTATCTTGAACTTCCCACCTATTCATATTTGAGTCCTCACAAAAGCCATCGATCTCCATGACACACCCGTGATACCTCGACAACATGTAATATGAACTATTCAAGGACTTAGTACTTTTATGATCGCAGTTAGAACTCAATTAAACTAAATTTTAGATAGAAACTAGATTTTGTGCGACACCTTTTCTTTAATGTAACAATCATTTTACTGCAGTACATATGTTACGGTTCATGTAATAAATCCAGTTAGTATTAATAATAACCGGGTGATATTAATAATAACCACGTCTTATATCGATGTGATTAATAACGCATAATTACTTTTAGCTGTAATTATTAATAATTACCAATGAAGCTTGGTAAATTTAATAATCACCTGTTCATGTGATAAATTCTTATAAGTTACTGGCAAAATTACCCGAACTCACTCAGGTTGAATTGGTTAACTATAGATTGAAAATAACCAGAATAATCACTTTCTTCTTAGAAAAATGCCAAATCATTAAAGTGTGAGCAAAAAATTTTCAACATTTTTATAATTTCTACAACTCACTTTGAACATAAATCCTATAAATGTATATCCATTCATGTAATACATTTCACATATATCGCACCCCTGCTAAATGTACAAACTGACGAAAGGTGACAGACACTTAGGTAACTATAACAAAAGACGATTTTGAGGGAGGAGTAGAAATTCCCTTTCTTAAGTTCTATTCCTGTAAAATTGCTCAACTCAATTCGTAAAACAGTGTCCTTCATCACAGTTGCCACAATTTACAACTAAAAATTAGACAAAATTTGAAAATTCGAAATTAATTCCGAGCAAAAGAAACAGAAAATATCACTGCACATGGCAAATGAAAACGAGTTTCCTTTTCGTTGCAAAATATCGTCTGTCTCAAATGTTCGGAAATAGTTTATCTTTCGCAAAGAAAATAAATAAGGCTCAAAATACAAAAGTATTATAACTTAAATTCCGTAAAAATAGTATGGAAAAATTCATTTTTCAGCAGTACCCATAGAGGAGATATAAAAGTAGAGTGAACTATGGCAATCTTTTTATGTCCCCATGATCATGTGACCAAAAATAGTAGTCACGTGATCCTTAGACTCTTCTCTCCAATGCGCATATAGTTGTAGCATTCCTTCTTCCATAGCAAATGCATTGAAAGTGAAAGCTAACGGTTCTATCGTGCTGTGTATATGGATGTAATTCCAAATTTATTAAAGTTAGAAACATTACATTTCACAGATGAGCGATTTACCTGTATTTTACATTTGTTTTTTATGTTTTTCAGTATTTTCAGTACTTTTTGTGTTTTTCAATATCTACGTATAAGTTCTTAAAATATTAAATATAATAAACCAAACTTTAAAAACTTGTGTGAAATCGTTCTCTGCTTTGGCGATGATTATTTTTGGCGCCAACTAGGAGCACACTATTTTTTCGTGTCTTCAACGATAAAAATATTATGAACTGAAAACATAAACTTAAGTACATAATTTAAATTGTTATTTCTTGCTGAACAAAGTTGTTTTGTATCCACCCATCTGTGGAATTACATAAGAATAATAATTAAAGTAAAAGATAAATTCTGAAACTTTTAAAGAATTATAAATACGTTGTTGTGTTTTGTGCTGCAATAAATATATGTGTTTGTTAACACTAGACCTTTTCATTATTCTGCTACATCGGTGATGTCTGACTTGCCCTAGATTTTATGGAAATTAGTTCCAATTGTTTTCCAAAACATTTGGAAATCATACTCTCGAAAGAAGTAGTATCTGAACTGTCGTTTTTTTTTAACTATTCGAAGATGGAGTTAGCGGCTTTGAAAATTAAAAGAACTGGTCTTCGTACATCGTTTACGATCTGCGGAAATAAAGCCTCAGCTGATATGGAACCATTCACCCCGGATCTGAAGTTACTTTCGATTTCCAAACTGCAATTAAAAGACAAGTACCATAGACTAGAAGAGTGTCAAAACACTATTACCGAAGCTATTCTTCGAATGGCAGACTGCGAGAAATTATTCTCGGAGGATTTTGAATCTGCTGAGATCTATAGATAGATTTCTTGAACTCAGTTCTCAGATAGATTATCTGATTGCGGCATCTAATTTACCTGCTGTACTGTAGGATACCTGTTATATGTTTCATTGTAGGATATTATCCCCTTGACCAATCAAAGCGGCATATACAAGCGCCCTCTGTTGAGCGTAGCTACTAATTAGCCGGTTGTAAGACGCACTCCCAGACGATAAATTATTTTGTTCAGATGTAAATTTAATTTCTATTTGTAAATAAATATATTTAGTCCTTCAGATGTTATGTCTCTCTTCCAGTTATGAAATATAGACTCCCACACTACCTTGTGATTTTTGTTTAGAGTTCATCATTATTTGTTTGTTAATGATAATAACAAACATCAATAAAAAACATTGAGCGAATGAATTGCTGATTACTCTACACTACGAATGCGTCAAATCTGTTTCGCGAATTGAGAAACCTACATCGATTTCTTTAATATCAGGTTCGTGGTTTTCAAAAACGCCTTGAATTGAAAACGTTTTAATAAAAATAGTGTTTTAAAACTGTATTTTTGAAGTCTTAAAAGTTTTCTGTTGTAAAGTTCAGAGAGCGTTTGATGAAAAAGATAATTAAGAAAACATGCATTCACTAAAATCATCTTGAACACACGCCATTTCTTCTTTTGCTCCGATCGTTTTGAATTGTTTCCCTCTATGAGCAATTCCTCTTAAGAGTGGCAAAGATTTCTTATCTCTACCATTCAAAGTTAACTGTAAGCCGTTCTAAAACACAGTAATAGTAAAATAAATTTTTACGGTAATATGAAAAGGTAGGTAGTTAGTTAACGTCGCACTGGAACGAGGACAACACGTTAATTAAAATACCTACCTACATAACTTTAAAAAATTATTAATCGATCGAATTTTGAATAAACATCGGAAAAAAAATGGAATAATTTTTTTTAAATCATCGTTATTCGAAACATTTCTAGTTTAGCCAATAAACACGAGTGAAGATCATAGAAAAAATGTAACTTTTACAATATAGAAAAAATTATAATATGAATAAGAATATACCTAGGTTTATAAATAGCACTATAATACTTTTAATCAATGCTTGAAATAAAATGATTTCTCTTAAAAATGTTTTCGCAACCAACTACATGATATCGTCCTCATTTATTGGTCAGAGCGTGTTTCCCCCATTACTGGATGTATTTTCGTCTAGCCCGTCCCATATTTTCAGTTTGTACCTTTTCAATTTGGATAACTCCTCGACAAGTCGCGCTTCTTGATTGACTAAAGAAATGGGATTTTACGGAAGTGAGAGATATGGAGAGGATCGAGAAAAACTTCTTCATGAGGAATACAAAAGCACTACTGTCTTATCTGGTTCTATTTAATGGGTTATCAGTGAAATCCCAGGTAATGCAGACAGCACAAACATTTATTATATGACAAAATATTTACAAAGGACCGCGTCCTACACGACCACTCCATCCGAATATAATTTTTTTCTCTTAAAAGGGACACGGTACTCTTAAAATGACAAAAATATCGAAAAAAATTTTATTGCTTTATTTTAACTATATAACTCTTCTGAATATGTATACAAAATTTCATAGCTCTAGCAACATTATTTTAGGAGTTATTTAAGTTTTTTCTCTTGGATGTAACATACTGAAACCAAAAATTAAAACTTTAAATGGCTTTTTCTCAGCTTTCTGTTTTTGATGCCTATGAAGTACTCAAATTGCTAATGCTTTTTTAAAATTTAATTGCTTTTATTTAAATGTTTTCGCAACCAACTACATGATATCGTCCTCATTTATTGGTCAGAGCGTGTTTCCCCCATTACTGGATGTATTTTCGTCTAGCCCGTCCCATATTTTTGTAGTTGTTCACAATAGTGTATTTGACAATTCTGTGCATGCGATAAGAGTTTGGATTAAAAGTTTTTTTTTTTAAATTGCCAAACTAAAATATTCATGTTTTTTATAGTTTTTCACAGTATTTTTTTAGAAAAAAATTCTGGAAAAATAAATAATCAGAATACATGCAAACCCATGCACAGAATTGTGTAAAATACTGCAATGAATAGAAAAGTGTAAAAAAAATTTTAGAAAGATGATATTTAAAAAAGTAATAGGGATTTTAAAATGTTGATTTTTTTTCAAAAAAATTAAATTTCTGAATTATTGTTTTATTAAAATTAAATTTGTTCGCCTGAAATATTCATTTTATGTGCATTTCAATATAATATACTAAAACATTTTGCTACACATATGAAAACAAAAAAAAATTGTTCAAAGGGTACCGTGTCCCCTTACACAATCTGATGGTGCTTTTAGAGCCATCTGTAGAGTGATTGAATCCCTAATACGACAACGACTTAAACAGTAAATTACACCTTTTAATTACAACTGTACAAAACTACTTGTTAAACTCAAAATCGTGCCACAATCTACAAAAAGAAACTTAATATGGTGCAATATTTTTGAAACCACCCACGTCGTGTAGCAAAACAAATTACCGTAGAGCGACAAATAAAACCAACTTTCTTGTCCAAGCTTTGAATGCTCTCAAATCTTCCAATTGGGTTTGAAAGTGTTTGAAACAATGTGTCTTGAGCCCTTTGCTGTCCGCATAACAAAAATTCATTTTTGAGATAAGCAAAAATGAGCTAAAGCTGTTTTTATATATTTGCGCCATATAAAAAACTTAAGCGGCTATTTTATAAAATGTCTCAACGTTCATGGCGCCATCTATGATTGGTTGGGGAAAAGTATTTCCGATGATAAACAATGAAGATGTACTATCAATATCGATAACTATAAAATAACTGCTCCTTTTAGAAGTCGGGGCTCAGTGGATATGCCCACTGCGCTAGCACCCATCGAGTTGTCGGTGGCGCAGGTTTGATTCCTGCCAGGTGCATTCCTCCCAGGGTGTATTTCTCTCTTCTGTGTCAGTAAAGCTTTCACTGTGTGGTGTCAATTAATTGATATTGTATGTCTTGTGTCAATTACTTGATAGTGTATTTTGTCTGGCGCAGCATGGCCAAATATGGCCCTAATTACTTGTAACACAAATATGGCCCTACGTTAATTAACAACCTACCTTTTTGAAGTCAATTTACTATACAAATTATACAATAAAAAATTTATCAGCTACCGTCAACTGTGGAGATACTCACTTTTCAACTTTGAGCCTAAAATCATCGATTTCATGGTTGATTCTTTCAAAAACTTTTTTGCACTATATCCAGTGTTCGCAGAGTTGATTCAGTACATTTATGTTTCTTCTTAAGAACTCCCTCCAGTTGAAAAATCATAAGCCGGGTGTGTAGTTACCAGCCAAATAGAGGTGACTTTGCCCAGTTCAATTTTGTCCCTATTCAAGTTTAGTTACCCTGTTCACTTTTGATATATTTAAATAAATACATCAATTTAATAACTTTTACGGATTAAATTGCACAAAGGACAGCAAAAAATCCAAATAACTCAGATATTTATTTTATTAACTCATGAAGGGGAGAAAATAGCGTGAAAGAGTTCACAAATCATCTTTAAAGTGGTAAATACCTCTTCATTCCTCAGGCCGGTAAGGTATGTACACTTCATCAGATGTAAGGATACTTGATTTGCCAGCTCTTCCTGGGAAACCACAACGATTTTCTACATCATTTGTTCTCAAGCACGAAATCTCTACATCACCAACTTCAAATAAGGTAATTACTTGGACCTTCACAGATTTCTTTCCCAAAAATCTTAGGATAAGGAAATCTTCAATTTTATACAAATCTTCAATCTCAACTGCGTGGTGTCATCCTAATCATCACAGTTCTCTTGTGCTCAAACGACATCATCTTCAGAATCTGAAATGCCAGAGCTGGTATAATCGTGCACTGAAAAGTCATCTTCATCACTGCTTCCACCGGTAGTTCGCTACTTTTTACAGTGACTGTGTGGTAAAAGAACCTACAACAAAGCCATATAAATAGGTGCGATCTACATCTTTAGAAGAGATTGATTACCCTGCAGAAACCTATATTTTTCTCCGTTGTGCTCTGACTATTGCGAGACTCTATCGGAATTACTTTACCGTCGTTCTCTACTATATATAATATTAATCTGACTCCATATTTATCCAAACAAAACCACTTTTATTTCAACGGCACTTCTCATGTTCTAAAATGTCGCCATTTCTTTCATAACAAGAAAACAAAACCGGCAACCAACTCGTTGCCATTCACAAAAGCATAAAGTAAATTACAAAATGACTTAAACAAACCAAAAAAGTAACATAAATAAACTAACTCTATATATTTGTACATCTAAACATTTTGAAGTGAAATGTAAGTTTTAATCCAAAATGAGACATAAAAACACCAACTTTTAACACTGACAGTGGACTCAAGTCTTCGACATTCCAATACATATGAGAGAAACGTGTCGCTCACTTTTCTATGTTGTCCATCTTGTACTGTAGCACCTGATATTCGCACCAAGATTGCACTTCTATGGACAGTCTCACACTTCTTGAAGCAGGAACGCACCCATGCTATATGACATATAGTGGCATAAGATGAATAAGTGGAATAAGATTATATAATAAAACACGATTAATATTGTCAAAATGGTCATTAGATATAATGTAAATAATCATATGAAGGTAGGTATTTTATTTAACGTCGCACTGGAGCAACACAATGGACTGTTAGCGAAGGTCCGGGATTAAACCCGAAGAATCATATGAAGGCTAAACATTTGACGAGGAATGCCAACCTCAAATTTTTCTGAACCACGGGATGACATTGCGCAGGGTCAGATTTTTTCTGATGTCATTATAAAGAATTACAGTTCCTTTTTAATATTCATTATGTCTGAATAATAATTGCAGCCAATCGATCTCACCTGGGATAATGCGTTTTAAACTGTCGCAAATTAAAGTTTGAAAGTACTTAAAGTCCCGTGATTAGCAACTGCGTCTGAAAAACAGCTGTGGTGAAAAACAAACAAGATGCAAATCTTCAGATTAGGTTGTTTATATTCCAGAGAATTGCCTCGGACCAATCCCGTCGAGAATGATCCCGGACCTTAGCCAATAGCAATTCAGAGAATTGCTATTGGCCCCTAGCGGTTGCTTTCGTAACTGCTGTTTGTCCTAGAATAATTTTTAAAGTGAGAAAAGTCACTCACACCAGATTCCAGATTTAAATTCAATCAAATTCTCCCAATGTGAAATATTTGGTATAGAAATAAATCCCTTTTTCAGGATCAAAGTGATTTCTGTATTACAACTGAAGTCAATGAATCTGGCATTTATTCGTATAAGGTGTAAGGACAAATTTTCAATTTAATAAAATAATTGTTTGTTAAACTTAAAAAATCGATTATGTGAATTCAATTTAGTTAACTCCTAATCCCATACAGGTCGTCCTGGTTCAGTGCGTGTGCCCACTGCGCTAGCAACCTTGGAGTTGTAGGCGGGGCAGGTACATTCTTCCTTGGGTGTATATCGCTCTTCTGTGTCAGTAAAAACTTTCATTGTGCGCGTCTGTCTATTACTTGATATTGAACGTCTTGTGTCTGGCGTAGCATGGCCAAATATGGCCCTTGCGCCATAAAACCCCAAATCAACCAACCAACCTAACTCCATACGACGTGATGTGTGACACACAAATAAACGCAGAATATAAATTTTGCGATTAATTCTAATGGTTGCAAGAATATAGTATTGGTATTGGTATATTTAATTAACGTCACACTGGAGCAACACAACGGGCTATTGGTGACGGTCCGGGATCAATCCAAAGGGAAAGATTCGAGGACAACACCACGTAATTTTGAACCACGGTCACATGACGAGGCAACACCTGAGCTGGCACCACACGCTCCCAAAATCAAAATCTCCATCACACCAACGCAAGAATATATTAAACATACTTATCCTAACTTCCTTATTATTCCGTCTATATTTTCCGCAAAGTATACATTGTATTCAGTTCTGAAATACGAGGAGTGTTCAAATGAAAAGGTACGATACGTCGTAAAAACCAAACCGGTTGAAATTTGAATATGCCGCTTTGGGATAACGTAGTGAGACATCTAAGGAAGCGAATGCACGAGTACCGGCGTGGTTGTGCGCATGCGCCCGCACATGACGCAGAAAAGAAGCATGTAGTTGTGTGTTCCGTCCAATTGACGCGGCAGTGCGTGTGAGGACATCATGGCGTTCACATTGCAAAATTCGACGATTGAGGAGCAGCGAGGTGTTATCAGATTTCTGATTGCGGAAGGTGTTAAACCGGTAGGTGAGACACTCCGTAGCCTACGCAAGTCCATCAAGAGCAAACGGCCTGGGCTGCTCACGGAGGGAGTGAATCTGCTCCACGATGACGCGCGTCCACACGTCTCCAGGGTCACACAAAGTGTACTGGCCAAGTTCAAGAGGGAGCAGCTTGAGCATCCGCCCTGCAGCCCGGACATATCGCCCTACAACTTCCATCTGTTTTGTCCGCTAAAAAACATCTCAAAGGGAAGCGCTTCAACTCGGATGACGAACTGAAGGACACAGTGGAGGACTGGCTCTTGTCACAGCCACAGGAATTCTGGGAACAGGGAATCCTTCGGCTCGTGAAACAGTAGGATAGTTGTGCTCAGTCCTCTGGTGATTACTTTTGAATAAAGACTTCAATTATACCCACAGTGTCGTTTCGTACCTTTTCATTTGAACACCCCTAGTATTTATTACTAACAGACAAAAAGTACATAAAAATTTCTTTTTCGTTTAAATATTAAAATGGTTTAAACTCCCTTTTACTACAAAACAATTTTCATTTTCATTTGTGACTACACTCATGGTTATCTTAACGTCCATCTTCATACAGTAGCTTCCAAGACCGTAAGAGGAAGGGGCACAAGTTTCTGATTTTCTTTATTCGAGCTCAAATTATCCTCTTGGAAGAATGCCTTGTTCACGAAATTGGATGAAAAAAATTGGAGGATTCACAAATATCTACCAATATTTTGCATTAAAAGTCTTGAATATACACCATAGAATTCCTTTATTCAAGAGTGAGTTGAAACCGTAATTTTCGACCCTAAACAATGTCCCTCGTGTTCTGCTACATTTAGTTTTCCACAGGGTGCTCAGAATCGAGCGATTCCTTGTCGAAAACGACATACGAAACAGGGTCCGTTTTTATATAGGAAGGGGCATTCCGGAGATGCGAGTGATAGTTTAACGCACATATTTGCACATCCATCGGGTGCTTTATTTTCCTCTCGATTGACTCTCAGCTACCGGAAACCCAAGGGACGCCAAAAGGATAATGTGGAGTCTTAAGGCTGAAATTGCCTATGATTGGAAGCGCAGTCATGAAACATTCGACGTCAAATCCAAAAATGAATAGCCCGTTGTGATGTTCCAATTACTGCTTATTCAACTACCTACCGATGGACCTAAAAATGGACTTCTGGTCGAGTTGTATAACTGCGCGATTGATTCTGACCAACAGCTTTTAGATAATTTTTCTTGCGAAGATAGTGACTAGAGCAGCCCGGTTAGAAGAGCAGCGGATGCGCAACCGAAAGGTTGCTAGTTCGAAACTTAATCCAACTTAAAGACCGTCGTGTATGTGGGAGCTGGTGCAAGTTCAATCTGTCGTGGCCTCAGATGTTCTCACGTTGGCGTGGTGTGGAAGTTTGGAGAATGGGTTGCCAGTTTAGGTATTGACCTCGTTATCTGACCGTGGTTCAAATTTACGATGTTTTGTCCTCGCATCTCTCTCCAGTGTGACGTTAATTAAAAAATACCTGTGAAGTTCAGTGGTAGTGCAAAAGGGCTTTAAATAATACTGAGAACTCCTTTTAACGATAAAACATTTAATTTAACAATTAAGGACAGGACAATTACAAACATTTGAAACAACACAAAAAAGAGATGACCGTCTGCCATTGTCTTTTCGGTTCATCGTATAACTTGTTCTCGTTATTACGTCCACGCCGGTGTTCACAGTTGGTGAATGAGAAGTGGGAAGAGTAGCGGGTAATCACATATCACCATACCTAATACCTATCCTCGAATCTTTCCCTTCGGGATTGATCCCAATTGCCCGTTGTGTTGCTCTAGTGTGACGTTAATCCATTTCTATCAAATCTAAAGAGATTTAAAATGAAACAAACTACCTTTTGTCCGTGTGGTAGGGTGAGCGATGCGGATCACGTTTTCGCCTGTAGACTAATGTAAGATTTCGATCTATTCAACCGACATCCGAAAACAAATTGTCTAAATAATGTTACAATAACAGGCAGTCTCTGACAGATTCAGGAGTGTGTCCGAATCGTATTGCCGTTGCGGACAGTGTGGTGTGAATCCTGAATTGGAAACTGAGGTGAAAAGGTCTGTTATTATTCATCACTTTAGAATATCTCTTCTTGCCTGAATCAATTACTGATTGCACTTAGCATATCTTAACTGTATACTATATACGTACTTTATGATAATATATAGTTTATTTATATATCAATGAGAGTCGATTCTGTTGAATGCTTTTAATCTAGTCTTAGCAGATTCTATTTGAATGCTTTCTATTTAGTCTTGACATTTATTCCAGTCTTTATTCCCAATTTTAGTTTACATGTTTTAAATGTATATCAATTAAGTTTTGGCATTTGTCCTCGTCTTTTCTCAAAGTTTTTCTTGTGTCATTTAGAATTAAGTCTCTTTCCCCTGAAGCTATAAATTTTGCTTGTCCTGACGTTGTCTGGCCCAGCTTTGCCAAATATAGCCCTTGTGCCATAAAACCCAACCCGACAGACCAACATATTGCCTCTTGCAGCAGATGATTGTAATATATATATATATATATATACAATAATAAACAATCAATCAATCAAACATACAGAACATTAAAACGCAAAGCAGCAGAAATGCAGACCAGCAAAAGGTCAAATGGCTAGAAAGTCAACCTCAGAAGGCAGAACTGTCCATGCCTTGTTTAAATTCCTGGATATCTTTTTGTTTTCATACATATACATATGTTGTGCACATATATATATGTGTGTGGGGGTTATATTTTAAAGATCAGCATTCCATCTGCCACTCCCTGTGTGTAATACAGGAAATAAAGAAGCGCCGCCAAGTCTAGACAGACTGGCTTAGGACGATTTTCCCAGAGACAGTTGCAGAACGATGACGCGAGAAGAGGATGGCGTACGGCCATGCCTAACGAATACCTGATGAAGTGAAATTGTTAACTATTTTTAATCTGTAAATATTCCCCCTTTATTTGTAATTAAACATCTTTAATTGTTAATTATGTCGCTTTTATCCCTTTTGCTCAAGTAGAGATTCTGTATGCAAACTCATCCTAAAGTGCCTAAGATATTCCACATATATATGTATATATATCTTTGACTTGGATGTCAAGTCAATTCATGCTGCCTGACTACGGTGAGCCAGGAGTCCCCTCCAGATCACCCCTTGTTCAGCCTTTATTAATTGTAGGCTGGGCTATCAGGGTCATAAGAAAATGGACTTCCCCTCAGGACAGAAAAAAGGTCTTACATTTTTCCAACACCAAACTTTCTATTACTATTGAATTTGGTATTTTCAATTAACGTCACACTGGGGCAACACAACGGGCTATTATAACTATTGAATCATTAGTTCTTTTTTCACAAGGCACGGTCTATTTTTATCGTGTTTACAGATTCAAAATTAAGAAAACTTCTCTCAGACCGACCCTTATCACTTCGGGTTCACCCGCGTTTTCTCTGTGGAAGTAGGAATTTAATTACGTCCCACTGGGGCAATTGGCAACGGTCGGGGATCATCCCCGAAGGGAAAGATCGGAGGATAACACCACGGTCAGATGACGAGGTCATACCTGAGCTGGCACCCCACTCTCCAAATTTCTATACCACGCCATCGTGAGAACATTTGAGGCCACGACAGATTTAACGTGCACCAGCCCCCTTTTGAACACGACGGTCTTTGGTTGGATTCGAACTCGCAACCCTCCGGTTTCTAGTTCGTTACTCTTACAACCGTGACCCTGTTTTCTCTTAGAAATTTCTCTTGGTTAAACCATCCACTGATTATCGACCATAATGTATGATTAATATAATATCTAATAAACAATCTCTGGAGATTCCTGAGTGTGTCCTGGTGCCCATAGCTACGGCGGACAGATTGCATTGATTTTATCCTTGTCATGTTATATATTTCTGTATCTAAATTGTATTTTTGTGTTTGTTGCTGCAAGATGTATGCACTTTCTAATAAAATATTGTATTTATTTTTGTTGTTGCTTTCCCTTAAATAAATGTATCCAATGCCTTCCTTGGGAGGCCACAGGGCCTGGGTATAAAGAACAAACTGTGACAATACTTTGGAAACTTTTTTCAATGCAGGACTTGTACTATTATGCTGCTAAATGAAACCGACACAAAGAAAAGTATATTCTGCTAAAAAAAAATAAATCATTAAGCAAAACAAAATATATTTTATTCCTTGTACAATTTTATTGAAAGTATCACGAATCAAAAACTCTTTACTCACTCAACAAAAAAATCTTCACATTTTATAAACTAAATATTAAAACACAGAAGGTTTATAAAAAATTGATTCGAAACTTCCTCAATAGAAGCTATAAAAGCATCACGTGATTCCACCAAGAAAAAAGATCACGCGACATAGAAACCAACAAGCAATAGTCAGAAATGAAAAATGTCTAAAAATTTATTAAAAGAGGCCAATTTAACCACAAGTGCGCTAAATTGGGTTTTACGGAACAATTCGAAACAGAAAAAGTAATCCTACTCACGAGTACTGCTACATGCTTGGCGGCAGTTCGAACTCGACATAACAAATTTGGCGATATTTTACACAAAATGGCGTCAATTATGCGCAAAAAATAAACGATTAAACTTTTTCTTGAATGCATCGGAGGAGAAAATAAAGTTATTTCTTGGAAAATTAGCAACCACTGATTTGAATGTTTTCTATTACTGATTCTCTGTTTTCATGGTTTCCACGGCTTGACGCCAAAACTTCGAAATTAAAGTTGCTTGAAAATTTTATCCCAAAAGCTTGATTGAAATAGGAAGCGCAAAAGGACAGGCACAGACCAATCAGGTGTCGGTGCGAGGGCTCTTCAAGTTGAAATCCTTTCAACTTTTGTCGCCTCTGATTGATCTGCGCGTGTCGCTTGCGCCTTGCGCTTCCTATTTGAATTTAGTTTTCACAAATCGTTCTTCATAGATAAAGTGACTGAAAATGGACAATTTGTCGTTATTTACAATTCTCACACATTGATAAAAAAACGGAAAATATTGTTTTCGGAGACCGGAAAAAAGGAGTTTTCTGGAAGGCATCCTGAAGAGTTGGCAGGGATGCTCTCCTGTTTGCATGTTCTTTCGTCATCGCAAAGTTAGTGTGTTTAAAGTTGCATTTATTTTCTAGAGTGAAACAGTGGAGCGGGCTTTTTATAATACAGGAGGTTTCGTTGGCCCTTTTCTTCAGATGAAATTGGAGACTACTTTCGTTTGTCGACTGCAGTCTTGATGGTTTTGTTGGTCTCCGAAGAGTTTGGAACTCTGCAGTAATCCAAGAAATCCATCACTTCGGTTAGAGCCCGTCGGGGCAACATCCTGAAACGAGATAAACAAGTACTACTTAATATTTGTTCACTGTAATAGAATAAAACTGTAGCATCTCCGCTAAAAGTTACTTTTTTTGCTAATGTACAGATGGGGGATCGTACTATTACTTTATAAACGACCAATTTTGCATTTCAGCCAGTTATCAAAAAGGAAAACCGGTTACAATGAATTCTTTCTACTTTTATAACGTACTTATATTAAAAATTTTAAAATAAATAGTTGGCAACACTGTTTGTTTCATAACCTAACAAATAGCTGATATCCATTTATACTCAAAATTCGAAAATACATTTTTAGCATTGTGGCTCTATTGATTTGATTACCAACAGAAAATTTATGGCAGTGTCGTAAACATTTCATACCTTATTTCAATTCATTTATAAAGAACTAGCAGAGTTGATTTTGTTAAATGTTGATTCAAAAGTAATCGGACTAATCACTTCTTTCATAAAAAATGCAAGCATCATTTAAGTATAAGGAAAATAATTTTTTAAACACCATTTTAACTTTTCCATAACTTCTACAATTTATTTCAGACTCAAATACATATGTATAATATATCCATCAATTTAATCCATTTCACATTCATCGCACCCCTATTATAAGGTAAAGTACAAAAAGTTATACTAAGGTGACTACTATAGAAGTCAATTTTGAGTTTGGGAGTGATTATGAATGCCCCTTAAGTTCATTTCTTGTAAAACTGACGAACTTTAGGCGTAGTTTTGCACTCAGTTTTCCTGCAATATTTTTTGACTTGTGGCACTCCCGCATCAGGGATGCGATGTTTCCGAATTTTATTATCATTATAAGAGGATGACAAATTGCATTGATATTCATGATTAATTTATTTTAAAGCAAATGCATTTTTTCTTGAAAATTCCATTCAGCTGCACGTGGATTCTAAAATTAAATGTCATATTGTACATACAAAGCAAAGTCAATCGATTGCAATTTTCAGAATACAGAAGATCGATCTCACAGCGTTTTTAAAATTGAAAATCGCTGTTTTCAACAATGTTTCGTATGTATCATCGTTGCAAAAAATAGCTTCAACTTGAAAAGTAAGCAACCTCGGCCTTCTGTCACTTAAGACACAAAATTTAAATTTGTCAAAAGTCCCAGTTTAAATATTTTTTAACGATGATATTATTCCAAGGTCAGCTAAATCGTATTTAAAATTCGTATTACTCCAACTGACATGCAGTTTTAAATCGAATCCTTATAGCACTTTTTCCATCTAGTCATTCGATTTTTAAATTTAAACCACGTGCCTATTTAGAATGATAGATGTAGTTTCTCGTCAAAGGAAAACAACTTTCAATAATACCCAATAAGACATGAAAACAAATGTATGTTTAATTGATTTTAATCGTCTTGTAATTAAAATATATTTCAAAATTTATAAACATCTTTGAATTGCAAAGTTAACAGTCTTATTTTAATGTTAACCGTCTTATTTTAAAATTATTTTATTTTTAACGCTATCGGTGACTTTAAAATAAAAAAGTTTAACAACTTATTTAAAAAAAGTTTTATTTTGTATATTTTATATTTATTTTTATGAAACGCAATTCTACAAACCATAATGTATTGAACCAAAGATTTTTAAGGAAAATGAAATATACAAACACCGCCAAGGAAATGAACCCGTCTTTAGAAATATAGAAAATAAACAATTCGATAGGGTTTACTTATACACTAGAAGATTGTTTTTTAATTTTGACTTTAAAAATTCAATTTTTTACAATAAGTCATTGGTTTGTGCTTGAACTCATTTTAGTGTGAAAAATTTAGATTAATCCAATCTTTAATTAACTAATTTAGATATAATGAGGTAATTATCATGTTTTTAACAGTGATATCTCAAATTCTAATTTGTTCAGGAAGACCAATTCCGGATGGAAATTATTCCTAATGTTATTCTTCATGTTCTGATCCTCCATCAAGTTGCTAGAGAGAATAAGTTTTTTTTTTTTTTTTTCAAATTTTTTCAACATGGAAGTCTAAAAATCCAGGATTTTTTCAGGAATTTCAACATTTAAAAATCAACTAAAAATTCATTTCTTAACTAATAACTTTGACTGAGGGTCAAAACCTCCACTGTATTATAATTATAATGACATAAAAATAATGATGATAAATCATTTCATTGTTGAGTTATCAATGCTTGAGCAAAGCATCATATTGCAAAAACACAGTTCGTCAGAAAATTGAGTTTAAAGCTTTGGAAACATGTTTATTTATGGTGACAGTACCTAACGAAAGCCCTTGTAACTAGAAAACTATTTCCAATTTTTTAAAGATCTTGGTATTGTTTCAAAGCTAAGAAGTTGGGCTATATTTTGAACTAATAAAAAAAGTATCGATATTCTGTTCGATTTTCGTGATTTCTAGTGTATACATGCACCTTAAACCTAACTCATAATTTGTTTTTGTACTTAACCAAATACGTAAAATACTGAAACATGTGTTTTATCCAATATTAAAGAATATTAATAGATTAATTCAGAAAAATACTCATTTTTTTACCTTAACTTACGGAAAGCATACTTAAGCTCCAAATATTTGCAAACTACAATCATGTCACCATCTAGCGTTGATCAAAAGCTACTTGTGTAGATCTCGGTGCATATGAAAGCTCGAACGTGTTTCGCCGACGAGGGAGAAAAACGGGCTTTCCAGTGTGAATCCGTCTTTATCGGTTAATTCTTATTTCCATTGAAGTGCATGGTAAGATGTTTACACCTCAGTGATGTTACCACAACTAGCTTCTGAGCGTCCACTTCAATTCAATCATCTCATTTACCTATTCAAAGACGATTCAATATTTCTATGACTTCTAATCGTATTCTGATTCACTCAGATTTTCTTTTCTGTGCATATTTCTGTCTCCCAGATTTTTCATAGCTTTCCGTAATCAGCCTGGGGAAGAATTTTATTAGACAAGTTCTTCCATGCAGTTTTGGCAATATTATTCAACTTCGATCCATAGCTCAAATCAAACATATTTAAAATA
Source organism: Meta bourneti (assembly GCA_933210815.1). Taxonomy (NCBI): domain Eukaryota; kingdom Metazoa; phylum Arthropoda; class Arachnida; order Araneae; family Tetragnathidae; genus Meta; species Meta bourneti. The sequence continues at coordinate 93,073,566 of OW119924.1, read as the reverse complement.
AGCGGCAAAATTGACAAATGAATCCCGTTTTGGTCGATTTTATATTTCTTTTATCCGTTGTTGTCATTCGACAATAAGTAAATAAGTCGATTTCTGTACCACGTACGTCAGTGAAATATAGGTTAAAGGTATATAGAAACCGATAAAACATAACGAAAATAATTAGACTGATCGAATTTAAAATAAAAAGTAGACTTTTCAATAAGTAGCAGAATCTTTTTACCGCAAGGTTCTACGGCTCATATTTAAGGTAGAATATAATACTGAAATCTTGATGCATGTTCTTGAAAAAAGAATATTCTACCTCTAAATCACAAAATAAATAACAAACTTAGGAAATGAAACTAATGCACATAAATACTCCGAAAGAAAAAAATTCTATGCCATCCTACCTAACAAGTACGTCAAGGCCCAATCGGTAAAATCTCTGCTTTCCAAGCATTCGAACTCGGTTCCAATCCTACTTAATTTTAAATTCAGAAAATATGGTTTCTCATTTCACCACTAGATGGCGCTCCAAGTGAACCAAAACGTAAACAAACCATCGCCATTTTGAAAATGACTCAAGCCTTCGGCGTACTACTCAGAGGGTTCCAAAAGGAGGACGAGTCCACTTCATTTTCTTTCCCCTTAGCCCTGAGATGGGCATTTCAGACAACCTGTATTGTCAGGCTCCGGCGGATTGGCATTTCAGTCATTTGGTTTTGGACGAGTCTATTCGGTCCAATTAGGCGGCAGGTCAAATGTAAGCAATGCTTTATTAGGATTGGCGTCTTTAGCATGGTTTAAGGCTCCAAATTTATCGTTCGATGCCTGAAGGATAACAGTGATTACGAGTTGGCGAAACAAATAACCAATGTCGATCACCAGACACCATCGTACAAATGAACTTCCCCAAGGCCGTGTGCCTTCCCGCCGAAGTCGCACAATATGTCTGACACTAGTTCACACTGTTGCACTCGATTCTTTCTCGTTGTATTCAAATACAGTAGTATTCATTCAATGTATTCGAATACCAAATAACTTGACTATCAAGTTTCTCGAATAACAAAATACTCGACTATCAACATATTCGAATTCCAAAATACTCGAATACCAAAATATTCATCCTGTTTTCAAATACCAAAATATTCATCCTAAGTATTCTAATTCCAAGGTATGAAGATACCAAAGTAGCAATGTTGCATTGCATGCGTATCGAAGTTAGCCGTGTATCAAAAATTATCGTTTACAAAAAGAATAAACAATGCAACGATCCACTGGTTTTCTCTTGCAGTGAGTTTTAGCTTTGATCCACTACGTCACAATTCCAGTGCAACAACTACAAGTATTATTTTTATTTCATAATCATATATCGCAGTTGAATGATATTTACTATCGATTTATCGCTTGTTGTATACGTATTCGAATACTTATTCGGTACTTGAAAGTACTTAAAGAACCCAATTATAAACGAACTCGATTCCGCCCATCTCTAGTGATCGAATCGGGACTGAGTGGCCAAATCTCTCCTGGTGCTCAGACACTAAATGGCGCAGGTGGTTGATGCGATACCAATAAGTTGAGTTGAATCGTTCCTTACCTCGAGAATCGGAGGGAGTAAAGAATCGTTCCGGGAATGCTGACGATGTAATCCTCTCTCCTGATGGCGGACACGATCTGTTGGGCTGCATCCTTTGTGCTAACGATGGGCATGAGCCATGAATGTCTGTAATAGAAGAATGAAAACATTTTTGAAAGAATTGAAACAATGCATTCAAGAAAATTCATGCTTGCTAACCACCAAGAAAAAGATCCGGAATATTTTCACGACATAAAAAAAGAATATGAAACTCAGAAATAAAAATGCTTAAAAATAATCATTAAAATAAAAAATAATTTAAAGTGCCAAATTAGAGACAATTGCGCCAAATTGGGCTCGAAGGAGCAATTCAAAACAAGAAAAAATAACCCTACCATTACTATTTACTATAGTCCGTCTCCGATCTCTCTTGAGTCAGTAGATTTTTGAATACATGTGAAATCTCGTTAGGAGAAGAGCTACCATGCACAAAAGCTTGAATGGGGATCGCCGTGGATGGTTCCCCCTAAATTGCCGCGCTAAAGACCCCAATTGGGGAAGCGCTTTGTTTACGTTCCAATTTATCAACTAATTGAAAGAAGACTCGTTCAAAAAAATTGGACTGCAAACTTGTGGAAGTTAGACTATATTGTCGCAAGCTTGGCTGCAGTTCGAACTCGGTAAAACCAATTTAACGATATTTTACACAAAATGGCAAAAATTATGGGCAAAAACAAGCAAGTAAACTTTTTCTGGAGTATTTTAAAGGTGAAAATTTTTCGTGGAAAATTAGTGTCTTTTATTACACGCTTTTAGATTTAATCATGATATTTTATATAGTTCAATAAGTCCATCACGATTGTGAAACTTTTACAAGAAGCCGCGTATATCGGACAGGTGGAAAGGAAACGGAAAGAAAAGAAATATGAAAATTAAGAGTGTATCAACTATGCAATCGACTGATTAACGGATCAGCTCAAGGTCTACATTCCTCTAACGATTACAAAAAAAAAATCATCGTATTATGTCAAGACAGATTATTTGAATCCAATTGCATAACTTTCTAAGAAATTGTTGGAAATTAAGCAATTAGGCGTGGCATATATGTAAAAGAAGACTGCTAAAATTATATATATATATATAAAAAAACTCGTCTTTCTCCTCCATCCAAACAGCTCCCAAGGTGAGACACACTTAAAATAGCCAGTGGCTGTCTAGTACTTATTTTTTAAGAGAGGTATCTGTCAGATATCAGGTCTAATTAGGTAAAGTGTAGCAAAAAATGAGACCGTAGAGCGAGAAACCTAACCAGACAGCATCGTGCAAATTTATTTCAAATAATTATCACAGGCAGATACTACATTTGATTTGAGTCATTTGGTTCATCCTCCATACAAGAATCCAAATATCATCTCCTTTTTCAAATCCATTTTCCAATCTATGTCAGATGATATCATCGATTCTCTTATATAGACCTTCTAATGAAATATCGATGTTCTCTGAATTAAATGTCTTTTTTTACTCCTAGCCGATGGCTTCGCTTAAGGTAGTACTAGCAGATATAATATGCGTAATACAGGTTTTATCTCTTAACACGCGCTATCCTTGAAAAAGATATCGTTAAAAAATCAGCATTTTTTATCTGTAGAAATTTTTATTTGATCGTATTTTTGTACAACACTTACACTTATCGCGACAAAAAATAAAATGTTTAATTTAACACGTCAATTTTATTTCTTCTAGTTATATACGTAAAATGAAGGAGCAATAGATGCATTACAACAATGAATGAAACTGACTCAAAAAATGGGTCGTAATTGAGGCAAACTTTTGAAAAGACCGACGTTTGTATCTAATGATGGGTTATGTCATCACGATATTGTAGGCATACGAAAAGTTGCAAAAATAAATAAAATCTAGGTTACATTATGCAAATACTAAAATAATAATAGTTCTTTGATGCAATCAATTATTTTTTGCGATTATCTTTCATTGCCTGTGTTTATTCGGGCATGTATACATTATAGTAACATTGTTGCGAGATTCTCCCTGAATCAAATTATTCAGTCGTTCTCTATAAAAATATACTTTATCTGATTCCATAAATGCTACATACAGATATTCACACGGCTGCCTTAACAGACATTCTTTTTAGAAAATAAAACAGAAAATCTTAGCTTCTTACCAAGAACAGAAGCCGTGTGATCTCTCTCACACTGTTGCCATTTTTAGGAAACAAAATAATACAAAAATATACCAATGACTAACATGCAAACGATAATTCAAACTACTTTTAACATCCTCCCACCTTTAGATTTTCGGTGGTCGTAAAATCAAAACAAATATGAAAACACAAAAATAAAGAAATTAGCATTAGTTTTCAATACCATACAAATAACAAAATATCTATCAATTAATCTCAATATTAAATTAAATTATTGTAAGAAATTATAATTTATAACGTTCTGCTAAAAATACTTTCCTTCCACTTCTTGTTTTAATGTCAACAGGAAAAATTTTGTCAGGAACAGTTTCTTTTTCACTCTACCCTCTCATATGCAACAGTTCTTTTTTTCTCCGAGGTATGGATAGCTGCAGGAACAGTCTGTACTGAATTAGGTATCATCTTGTTGCATAGTTGATCAAATTGGGACACTTCTAACGGATAGACAGCTTGAACTGGTCTGGTGAGTTCTCCGGTTGCAGTTTTCACCTTGACCACTCGTATAACATTGTCTTTCCCAGGGAAAGTAGCAATAATGAGTCCCAATGGCCAGTCAATTCTTTTCTTATTTTTACTACTAACAAGAACAATACTAGAACGTCCCCTACCTTAGCTTCTCTCACTAGATGTTTGTGCTTAGGTGGTTGTTGAACTAGGAGACCAAGTTCATCCAGTTCAGTGACTGTCAGTTCTCCCTTAGAGAGACTGTTGGATCTGAGACTATTGTTGACAAATCGAAACGTCCAAGCAATCAGTCTTAAGATCTGTGAATACTTTGAAAAATGCTTACTATACGAAAGTTCATCAACAAGTATACATAAAAGAGACCAAATAATTCCCTTCCTCTTCTCCCCAGAAACTTCTTCCTCATTAACTTTAACTTTTGCAGCCGGCCACTCCTCTTCATTCTGTTTTAACCATTTGGGTCCCTCCCACCATCTGGATATCAACAGGGCTTTAACGGAACACCCACGGGATGGGAGATCTGCTGGGTTGAGATCACCAGGTACATGTCTCCATGAATCCTTTTTTGACAGTATTCGTATCTCTTTTACACGGTTGTTGACAAATACTCCCCAATACTCTTCTCTTTGTATCCAGCAGAGTGACGTAGAAGAGTCTGTCCAATAGAAGAGAGGAATATCTTTCAAATCCATTGCCTTTATGACTGTAGAAGCAAGACAGGCACCGATGCAACAAGCTAGTAATTTTAGCCTGGAAATAGATATTTTGTTTAAAGGTGCTATTCTACTTTTCCTTTGGATCAGGTGTACCGGTATTTTTCCTTCTTGAACTCTTCAAAGGAATACAGCAGCTCATATCCAGATTTACTAGCATCGCAAAATGTATGCAAACTTAATATGACATCGGATTGACAGATAGCCAGGCATCTTGGAATTTTCACTTCCGATAGTAGTGGCAAATCAATAATCCAGTCTTTAAATCTCTTCTGCATTTCCTCAGGCAGCGTAGTATCCCAACCAATTTTGAGAATCCATGTTTGTTGAACAAGAATCTTGGGAATAGTGTGACGGGGCACAAAACTCCTAGAGGATCAAAAATCTTACAGACCGCAGATAAGACATCTCTCCTGGTAGCACTGGATTTCGTTTCACCAACTGGTTTTAGATCGCAGAAGATATTATCCTCGCCTTTTTTGCTGTGTTTAAAACTTCGTCTTTCTTTCGGTTTGCTGGTATTTCCTGACACATTGTAACCCAATGTCTTCGCCCACAAATCACGCATTTAACTTTCGATTTACAAGCCTTTGAATGATGCCAAAGCTTCAAACAAGTAAAACACGCCTTCTTTAATTATTTTCTGTTTTCTTCCAGAGAAATCCGTTGTTCTTGAAAACATTATTTGCTATCATGCGATTTCCAGCAGAAAATACAGCTACTTTTTCTTTCTTTTCTTCACTTGTAAATAAATCATTAGCAGTCGGTACGTATTCCTCATTTTTCGGAAGCGATTTTTTCTTAGTCATTAATCGTTTAAGATCAAAACCCTCGATTGCCATTGAGAAACGTTCCTCATTCTCTACTTCATTTCGAATACATTTCATAAGGTCGTTGAGATGATCTTTTGGTGCGTCTCCAAATTTTGGTTGTCTCTGCCAGACTCTAAGCAACTCCTCGGGAATGCACGACTCGACTAGAGGAAATAAAACTGCCTCAAACATTTTTGTTGTTATACCCAATGATTCCAATACTCTTAACTGTGATTCAAGTTTATCATACAGAGATGATAGAGAAAACGAAGAATTTGAATTGGAGTTCTGTATCACTAGTGTAAGTAATTCCCTGATGTAAAACTCCACTAAAATGTCCCCTTTCCCAAATTTGAATTTAAAACTTTCGATCACCTTAGGATAATTTTCAGCCTGTAGCTGGATAACTTTGAACTAGTTCCCGGGCACGGGAATCCGGAACAGTATACTGTAAAAGATATTGTAATTTATCACTTGGATCAATGTTCTTATCCTCGTCAATATTTTTAAACATTGACCAGAACGATAACTAGCCCTTGACACTTCCATCGTATTTTCCGAGTTCAATTTGCGGAAGTTTGAACTTTAAGGCTTCTGTTTGTTGACATACATTTGAAACACTTTCGATTTCTTTAAATCGTTTGTTGAAAATGGCCTTAATTTTATAAAAACTATTTTAATAAGGTCAGTGGATTTACTTTCGCTCCTCATCTGTAGTTTCCTCAGTTACCACCAAAAGTTCCAAAAGTTCTTGATTCAGTCTTTGCAGTTCAAAAAGTTAATCCACTTTTCGTAAAAATGGCCACACCGTGGGTTTGCCTTATGACTATATAGCAGGACATGTCCATTCAAGTTACTACCAGGTTTTCTTTGAAATATAGACTACTAGCTGAATTACCCGGCGTTGCTCGGGTTGAATTGTTTATAATTCATCGTAATATTACTCAATATTATTCTTATGGAGATTTCTAATTGTTTTTTAGCCCCCCTGCCGACCCAGGACAAATCGAACGGGGGTTAATATATAGCCTATATGTCCCGCAGAATTCTACAGGATGAATGTACCAAATTAAGTGTGAATTGGTCTGACATTGATCGAATAAATACGCAATGTTATTCCTATGATAATTTCGAATTGTCTTTAGCCCCTGTACCATATCGCCGATAAAAAAAGACCACTCTCTATGAAAATATTCTTATATTATCATAAAAATTTACATTCCAATAATAAAGCTACAGTTTAAGAATTTACAGACGGTATACATAAATGATATGATACAAACGATTTTCAGCGCAACCGCACCGATTGCACCATAATCTAAGATTCTGAAAAAACTCCAAGGTCATCTTGAGAGGAGACTCCTGTAGATGTTTACTCTGACGTCATCTGCACAGCCAGACCGGAAGAGAGCGCCCCTTAACAAGTGCTCTGTCCAGGATGACGGGACGTTACAACTCTCTGCACACCCAAGACAAGTAGAACGGGGATTAATATTTAGCCTACGTTACCCGCAGAGTTCCAAAGAATAAGTGTACCAATTAGTGTAGATAGATCAAACGGTGTAGATTTGTATAGAGAACAGACAGATGTCAACTCATTACGTTACCTAGGTGATTTACAAAGCTTCATTTCAGCTTCCTTTCTTTGTCGTAAATAGCTCCAGCATGCGTCTTCCATAGCTTTTTAATTCCAAAATTATTTCGCAAAGAATTCGAGCTCTTTCAATACATCCGCGCCCTTGAGGAGCACTTTTCGAATGCTCAAATGTAAATTAAGAACAAAATATTCAGATTCATAAATGCATTTTAATGGAATCGCATAAAGAACCCTCGAAGACCGAGTAAGTATGAAGTTAGTAATATAGAAGCAGTTATAAAAGCACGACGCACCAGTCGTTCGACGGTCCCTTTTTCTTCTGACTACGTGAAAGTGGATAGCAATAGCCTTGAGCAAGTATGAAACCGAAGTCCACTTACTTGGAACATGGGTTGCAGTTGAGTCCGGTGTTGACAGTCAATGGACAGATGGTCGTGATTTTGATGTCGCTTCCCTTCAACCTCAGTTCCTCAGTGAGTCCCTCCATAAGTCCGAGCACGGCGTGTTTCGAAGCTCTGGAAAGTGAAACGAACACTCTATGTACAGGCAAATCTTATTTCGCAAGTGTTCTACATGCAAACGACACTATATACTAGACAGAGTAGTTATTACTGACTAAATTCGACACATGATCTCGTCAATCTTCTGAAAAGTTATGTTCAAGATATACACAGGAAAACGTGAGGCAAACTTGTAAACAATGATCCATAATCCATGATCCGTAAACCATGATCCCATCCGTTTGCCAAAACAATTTGGTGTAATATTTAAAAGATAGACATTGCTTCCGAAGCTAAACTTACTTCTAAACTACTCCTTAATTGCTCATATCTTTTAATGGCAAAGTGTCGCTATTCACGTTTCATCTTATTTAAATCCATTTATAGCTAATATAAGCATATTCACATTCGGTACCGACAAATTAAATTAAATCATCTAAAAATATATAACAGCATTTCGCTTACTTCTTACTGGTGTTAATTTTATTTCCAATCAGATGCATGGCAAAAAGTTCACACCTCAATCATGTTATCCCAATTAGCTACTGAATGTTCACTTCCAATTGCATTCATTCCCTTGTGCAAAGGTAATACCGGTGGTGTCACTCTAGTGCGGCGTCAATTCGCCTACCTACCCTTGTACACAGGATATCCGGCATTTTTAGACGCTAAACGTAATTTTCAGTTTGACAGATTTCTCACTGTTTTCTGTAATCAGACTGTTGAAGAATTTCTTGAGTGTGGCTCTTCCGGCGAAGTTTTGGCAATATTATGCCACTCCACTACTCAAATCAAACATGTTTAAACTAAGATGCAAAGTTTCGAATAAATTCCATACCAGTTAAATTTGAATTGTTTATATCGTTTGTTGTCATTATCCAGAAAGAAAGGACGATTTCTGTGTCCACCATATATATATATATATATATATATATATATATATATATATATATATATATATATATATATATATATATATATATATATATATATATATATATATTGGACTGTCTAAAAAGTCAAAATACTGGGGGTATAAAATTCAAATTAATATATTGGAATTCAAATATTTCTAAAAGAATATATTATAATACAATTGTTAGTTAACTGGTACGTTTCAATAAAATCTAACTCTAAATCTAACTTTCTTTTACAACGCAATAATCTCATTAACACGCTTCTTAATAATAAATACCCTCACTCTTTTTATAAGATTATTTTTGAAAGATTTAAATATACTAATATTATTTAACTGATGATTCACCATAATGGCTTATTTTTGAGACTTTCCTGTTGACTATCAATTCTATTTGATGTACCAATTATAATAGGACTTAATTTATTAAAAAACTGGATTTGAACACTATCTTTTCAATTTCCGGTTCCGATAAACCGATTCGGAATTCCGAGTCGGTATCGGAATTCCAGTTACTAATTCTCCACTGTGATTTTTGGGCGCTATGAAAGACATTTGCTGGCGGTCCTCATGTAGTTTGCTGCGGGTTGTTGTCGAACTAAGGTTTATTAATGTGGGTAAGTTTGTATTCTCTCCTATAGTTTTGTATTGTACTTGTCTTTGGTGTGTGTCCTTGGATGTCCCGGTTTTGTTTTTCTAATATTGATCTTCTAATTTTGCCTTTCTGCGCTTATGGTGTTTGGAGGGGGTGTTGGTTACTTTTGGTGAACTGCCGCCCACACGCAGAAAACACCATATTGTGTTGACTAGGTGAGGCTCCTCCCTGATGACGCTCTGACCCACCAACTTAGTGGGAATCCAAATACAGACACCAATATATAGACTTAGAGAGTCTAGCTTCCCATTATATTTTGTTCATTTTTAAAGATTAAATTTCTCCAAATGATACAATTTAATTTTAAAAAGGAAAATAGCACTCCTAAATTTGTTATTGTATCTTTTAAAATATTTGTTACAATAAATTCTCTAAATTCAACTTTTTGCTTGATTACTGAATAATTTCACTTCTTGCTAATAATCTACTACGCATGACTTGTCTGTGATTCATATTTGATTTGATTCTATATTTTCGTATGGACTGAAGCCTCAATAATAAGGAAACATGAATTTTATCTTACTTCAACTATTAAGCTCTTCAAAATTGTTTTGCAATGTCATACGCACTCCGTTTCTGTACGGAAAACATTTCGGAAAGCATGCATATTTCAGTTAATTCGGTGTCGCAGGACTGATATTGGACCGATGCGTGCTAGCCTTAGAGGCTCTCATATTTGAGCGGCTCGGTTATGCACTCAGCTGAATTCAAAAACCCCATTTCCTTCACAGTTCTAATATTCGTTGCGCATATTTAGTAAAAAAATACCTGGTTTGTACAAAATGACCCAAAAAGCATTTCGTTCTTACGAGTAATCAGTTTGGTTGACGTATCCAATCAATCCAGCTCCTGACGCTATGCCGACGATTTGCCCACGATTCCTCTTTTCCATACTGGGTAAGAAGGCTCTTATAGTCTAAAAAAGAACAAACAGTTCGGGTTTTAGCTTAGCCATAGTTTCATCCAAGAGAGTGACCATTTGAATCAACTCGTTACAGGGCATATTGAAAATTTATACGAACTAGTATCTACCTAGTGGGTAAATATTAAGTGATTGAGAGAGAGACTGATAAGTTTTGGTAAAACTTCACAGTATCGGCCTCTTGCCAAATTTGTGACTAATATTTTCGTCGCCAAACGGCTATCTGGATAAGCCTACGATGTGTTAGAATATTCCATAATAACCACCTATGGCGATGGTAGTTAATCGCCAATTGCCGACGTTATCGTGTTCTTGAGTTTAACTTAACATTTTTATTATTGAACTAAAATTTCAGCGGTATTTCAATGAATAATCAACGAATGTAGATTTGTTTTAGTAACTAGGTGTGGAAAATGACGTTTTAAATGGGCTTGTGGTGACACCAAGTCGGCGGTCCATATCTTAATTAAACATCAATATGCTAGTCTAATTTTCTAAGCAAGTTTCATACAAATTAACAAGAACAAAGTATAACAAACTACAAATGGAATAAATGCGCAAGGTTGACGAAAAATTAATAGCGCTGTCCGGATTGTCTATATTTCCATAGGAGCTGTGTTACGGGCTGCATTAACTAAAATGGTTGGTGAGAGCGAACTAGTATATATAAAATAATTTGAATTATATTTTGAAAATTCCTTTCTGGTTGACAAGTGAATGGACTTTTGAACCATATACATTTGGACCATCATTCTCTAAAAGTCCTTTGTGTTTGCAACGTTTCGTTTCATGCATCGACCCTCAAATGAAATGATTTCATGACAGGAAGCTATTCGTCTTTGTTTCATTTTAAAAAGCTATTTTTATATGGTTCACTGATTTAAAATAATAAAATAAAATTTTAAAGATTTGTAGATTGCAAAACTAATTGTACAATGCATTTATATGGCAATTACTTTCACGTTCAATTTTCCTCTGAGCGTGAGTGGCCATTTCATTTTTAGTACATTTTTCACATTTTAGCATATCGCACAAATTGGAAGTTTGGTAAATCAGAGATTAATATTTCATTTTTAGTAATTTTAATTGGTAAGATATCAGTGCCGATATATTGGCAATCTTTACCGCATGGTGGAGCTTGTTCTGCAGAATTTATGGAAGATTTTTTGCAAGAATTTATTAAAAATTTTTGAGATGAAAAAATAAAATATTTACTTGCTGATCGGGAATTTATGAATCATTTTTAGTGCAAAAATTTCGAATGACCGGAAGAAATGTCATAAGACTTTCTAAGTGAATATCTCCGGAATGCCGCGTATAATCAAAAATGAGACAATTTTTCGGACTGGTTTTCGACAGGGAATCGCGTGCTATGATTATTGTGCGGAAGGTTCTGATCACCCTGTATAAGAGAGGTTTTCATTGTAAGCAAACGAACCAGACGTTCTGTCAAGATTTTACTTCTGTCCAAATGCTCCCCAATGATACCTTAAATTGTACTTTATCGCCGCTTTGGAAATGTTTGGCATTTTAATCAATTTGGCTCTGACCAATCAACTATTAATTCGGAATTTATTCGTTGGGAAGTACTGAAAAACAGTATTCGAAAAACAAGCCAAGTGACGTCACGTTCAAAATAAGTACAAGAACCAAGTATCGCTGAAGAAACCCTACCGCCACCTATATTTAGCTTGAGAGAAAAAGCCTCTCATAAATAAGAGTCATGACATTTTTTGAAGTATCGAGATATATACAGGGTGATTCTACGGTCATGGGACAAACTTCAGGGGGTAATAGAACACAACGAAACAAACATTTTTCCCCATAGAATGTATGGTCGCAAGTGCAGCGGTTGACTGCTAGAGAGCGCAGTCAAACGCTTGTATAAAAGCGTTCCGTCGGCGATGCGAGGCCTGCATCAGGTGTGGTGGTCGACATTTTGAACAGATTCTGCGTTGTACTTACCGACTGATGTTTGTACATGTCGTTTCATTTCCATGTGAAAAGTTTCTCATGTTTTGTACATGTCATTTCTTTCTTATCCGTTGTTCCTTGCACTTATCTTTAATTTATGCAAATCTAATTGCATTATTTCGTTTAGTCAAGCAGCTATTGATGTTTATTTGACATTAAAGCATTGTTTCCATATTTCATGCCTCTTCTTTCCAACTTGCGTCGGACCGTGTGTTTGTGCCGAAATGGAAAGTGTCCTCTAGCGACCATACATTCTATGGTGAAAAGTGTTTGTTTCGTTGTGTTCTATCACCCCCTGAAGTTTGTCGTATTAGTTTAGACTCACCCAATAGACATTCCGTGTGCTTTTATACAAGCGTTTGACTGCGCTCTCTAGCGGCCAACCACTGCACGTGCGACCATACATTCTATGGGGAGAAGTGTTTGTTTCGTTGTGTTCTATCACCCCCTGAAGTTTGTACCATGACCGTAGAATCACCCTGTATAGAGAAAGCAGAGATAGATTTCTTGTCCCATCTCACCCAGAAGTGCGCCAGGATATTGACATCGAGGGTGAGTCGTATCCTATCGCTGTCCAGTTGCAGTATGGGCAGGTTCTGCATGATGCCCGCGTTGTTTAGAAGGATGGTCACCTCCCCCACCTCTCTCTCCACTTTCTTAGCCATGGCATTGACCGCAACCTCGGAGGTGACGTCGCACACGTTCCAGGTGGCACTGCCTCCCTCTTTGCGGATCGCCTCTGCCACCTCCTTCACATTGGCCTAAAACAGAATGAAAGGTTTTATTTAGAGGCGGCCAAGAATTGAGTACTTTTAGGAATCCAATAAATATTCGAATTCATGTTCAAACAACAACTAATCGATGGCAAGAATCAGTAAATTTAGGCTTGGAAAAGGTAAGGCCAAGGTCTACTTTACGAGTTGAAACTACATTGAAACAACTTGTTATATCTGTTAAAGGTTGTCGAAAACAGTATGCCCCAACTTTAAACAAACATGTCCTGCAATAAAATTTCCCGGTATCAATTTCATACATATTCGGTCTCTGCAGATTCTTTTTGCGATTGTAATAAGAGATACGAAGGAATCTATATATTTTTCCTTACATTAGAATATTCTAGAGCATTCAAGGGCAGGTTTGTATTCAGGGAGAGGCCCACGGGAGAACGACTCCTTTCCGAAATGATTTTAGAATTTAAAAGCTGTCAAAAATACTTCTGAAGCTAGTTATATCAGAGAAAATCGAAGTTTCGCAAACCACAGTTGAAATGTACGTTTGAGTCACAAATTTTTGATCAGTCTAAAAAAAATCACTTAAGCTAATTCAACATTGCTGTATTTAGGGAAACGGGCGAACGACTGGGGTACACTGGAATTATTTTCCGAATACGTGCTTGATAAAGGGCGTCCTCTTGGAATGTTTTTGAGAAGAGGGAGAGATTTTTGATGAGGTTTGTGCATGCGCAGCTCATACTTCAGGAATGGCCATGTCTAGAATGCCATGGCTAATCGGAAAACCTTTCCCGGTTGGTATGTTAATTTACGTCGCACTGGAGCAATACAACGGGCTATTGGCGACGGTCCAGGATCAATACCCTAGGGAAAGTAACCACGTAATAAACTTTTCCGGGGATTCATTATCGACTCTGATCACTGTACCACACAGCTCCTTAATCCAGTTGTTAATTATAGAATTATTACATGTCTTATTTCTTTTCGAATATCTGTTGACCATCCATCGACACTGAAGAGTGTAGCATAACAAACTTTTATTTCGATCGATCGAGTTAAACCTTAAATTGTTTTATCATATTTATCTTTCAGTCTGACCGTGGTCCAAACTTACGTGGTGGTGTCCTCGGATCTTTCCCTTTGGGTTTGATCCCGGACCGTCGCCAACAGCCCGTTGTGTCGCTCCAATGCGACGTGAATTAAAATACCTACCTACCTTCAGTCGGATTTAGAACTATCGATTCAAATCGATAAGCAAATTTTCGTATCAGATAAAAGTTCATTGGTTTACCGATCTTCAGAACAATATAAAAGCTGAATGTAAACATACGTAATTTTTTCTTGCCTTTTCTCTTACTTGTTTTTTACTTCTTGCTTGACCTTGCTTCTGAAATGTGTTTTTGTTTGCGATATCCCAAGTTGGGATTGATGTTAAATAAACTTCATGTTGATATTAAAGAGTATCATGTTTCTTTCTAGTGCTAGCAAAAAGATAATTGCTTTCTCCGATTTTCCTTGTCATGGGATTCCTCGAATGACCCACTCAGACAACCGAGCATGCCCCAAAGACACTACGCAAATTAGTGCTTCGCAATCCAAACAGCTTCCTGGTGATATCAAAACCGTCGAGGCGTGAGACCTTGAGATAGGTGCTGAGAGCCTGCTCGTGTCCTCTCGTGAAGATAATGTAAATAATCATTTACAGTTGAGAGAAATGTTTATGTTCTCTTCCTCTTTCGCTGATTGTTTTGCTTTCAAGCCCGTAAGTCGTTTTACTTTACTGATATGATGTGCTGTAAACACGTAAGATTCTCATTTGTGGAAAGGCCCGTGAATGGATTGATTAGCCCTATATTTCTTTATTTTCGTTTATGATATTTCCTCTTAAGCGTTTTTTACTGCTTTCTTCCCTCAAAGCTTGAACTGGCATTGATAAAACTTGCAATGGACCGGCTACACAGGAAAGAATAGAATAATTTGTTTCAAGAGACAAGTGTTTTGCAATGAAACTGTATTTTGCCATTATGTGAAAACAGAAACCAATGAGTAAAATAATTAAGGTAGACGATTGGGTATTTTTAAATTCCTTAAGTCACACAGACATATTGGACAAAAAAAAAAAGGTTTCACATGAAAGACCAGATTGGCCTTTGTGGAGAATGTTTACGACTACTCAAAAACTATGGAAGAAAAATATCTTCCTTCCATGAGAACTTCAGACATCCCCATTCAGGATCTCCTCCAAGTAAGGAAATAAAATAAACGTTTGAGAATGATCGAAATGCGATTGCTCATTGACAGAAGCTTAGTGTGACATTAATAGCTGGGTATGCTTAACTTTAGACAAACTTATTGTCATGCCGCGATCGGTGGTATGGTTCTTTAATGTCGAAGAAATACACAAGAGTATTAAACACGTTTATTTAGCCGGGACGAAACAGAACTTAACGAAAACACACCACATCAAATATTTACAGGAATACATCAGTTAACACTCAACGCCGTCTCAACGAGATCTTCCCAGGCAAAAGGGTTTCGTGCTCTCAATATACAGGGTGTCCCAAAAAGGTTGTTCCGCAATTTATCTTTTTACCATTTGGAGATAGGTAGGCAATGTAAATTGCAAAAGTTCACCAAATAAGGTAAGTAATTAAGATATGTGAATAAAATTATCACGTGATAACAATTTAAGCGGATACAGTTTTTAATTTCTATACAACCCCTCTAGATAAAAATCCGAGATAGCAAAAATGTTCCTTACCTGTATCCCTATGGTTAGTAAAAAACCATATTTCTGTAGTTTGAATAGTAACGGAGATACAAGAGTTTCCATTTTAAGGGGGCCGTATCTAATTTAGAACGATGGCCAAAAATGAAGAGCGAAGTTCTGCATTGCTGCAGATGGAAAACATTTTGAACATGCGTTGTAAATTTCCTTTTATTTTTATTTAAACCATTTTTTCTACAATATTTTTATTAAAGATTACATTGTCTACTATTATTCATTGCGATTTTCATCTGCAGTTGCAATACTACATTGCACAATGTTGCACTTTCTGACCGAACAAAAATGCTTTTTAGCATTGTGTATACGGTCCCTAATCTGACTGGTTGAACAGCTGTGCACAAGCGGTATAAGTCAACTTTTTTGCGTTATTATACCTCCGTTACTGTTCAACCTACAGAAATGCAGTTTTCTGCTAACGATAGGGATGCAGGTAAGGAACATTTTTGCTATCTCGGATTTTTATCTAGAGGGGTTGTATAAAAATTAAAAACTGAATCCGCTTAAATTGTTATCACGTGATAATTTTATTCACATATCTTAATTACTTACCTTATTTGGTGTACTTTTGCAATTTACATTGCCTACCTATCTCCAATTGGTAAAAAGATAAATTGCGGAACAACCTTTTTGAGACACCCTGTATATTTATCGTCTTCGTTAACAAGGTACAGGTACGCCATGTCTCCGTGAGATTAGATGTTGTAACGTCGTAGCAACAGCTCGGAATCAGCGGTCAGCACCACTGACCTCCGGCCGTAAATCCCGAAACATCTATCGGGGTGGTCTTCCATGGTCGTCCAGATGGTTTTTAGGGGTGCACGACGCCCCCTGGGACTCAACTGTCTCTCAGTGAAACTGACGACACAAGAGAGAGAACTGTTGCAGAGCTCGAGCTGAACAGAAGTGTTTTTTTTTGGTGCTCGTTTCAAGCCAGCCGTTTTGAGGAGATTCCATTTTTCCCTGTTTGCAGCGTCCACGACCAAGGAACACAAATCCTTGATTGTATAAAGTGTAGATACTATATGTTTAATGTAAATAAACAATGATAGCTATTTGTAATTTAGGCTGTGTTCATTGGCACACCACTCGGTTCGTTACCTTACATCGTCCAGCTTATGCTTCCAGCACCTTCTGAAACTTTTCCACACGATTGCCTCACGACTCCTTTCATCCGATTGCGACATCCGAAGTGAGCACTGCATGAATAGGAAGGTGCGTTTATAAATTACTTTCCAATCAAGATAGGTAATTGAATTTACGTCGCACTGGAGCAACACAGCGGGCAATTGGCAGTGGTCCTGGATCAATCACGACGGGAAAGATCCGAGGAGAACACCTCGTCATTTTGAACCACGGTCAGATAACGAGGTCAACACCTGAACTTGGCATCCCACTCTCCAAACTTCCACACCGCGCCAACGTGAGGACTTCGAGGCCACGAACGATTTAACGTGCATCAACATCAAAGTACAAGACGGTCTTTAGTTGGGTCTCTTCTCGAACTCGCAACAATATTGTGACTAACTGAGCCCTTTCAGTCAAGGAAACCGAAATTCTCGGAAGATATCAAAGACTGTTACTGAAACAATGGACTATCTAACAATGTAGCCGGAAATGCTGTGTTGGTGAGTATGGATGATGAGAAAAATAAGGAAGCATTTATGAATATGTTTTTACAGGAATTCTTTTTGCCCTCAGCAACGCAATGCTCAGCGTACACTGTTGGCAGTTTGAAAACAGTTGAGAATGCACGTAAATTCGAAGTTTGTTTCACACCCTATCATCGAGCAGAATGGTGCACTTATCTACCAATACAGTAACCCCTTAATATATAGCGTTTCCTGGAGATTAGAAAAAAGCTCGATTTACTGGAAGCAATATTGCGAGAGCATAGAAAAACTTGCTCATTTACTCTTGTATGTCAATCTGAATTGGCTTTGCTTATCTCGATCCGTCGAACCAATGAGAAACGAGAATAATTGGAGGGTTTAGTCATTCCCGTTCTCGTTGTTCAATGGTTCGAAAGGGTACGAATACTGGATTCAGATTGACGTACACGTACAAATGAGCCTTAAAGCCCGAATTGTGCTAAAATTATCACTTTGGCGTAATGTGAAAGTTTGGATTGGGGGATGTTAGCTCAGGTGTGACCTCGTCATCTGACCGCGGTTCAAAATTACGAGGTGTTGTCCTCGGATCTTTCCCTTCGGGATTGATCCCGTACCGTCACCAATCGACCGTTGTGCTGCTCCAGAGCGACGTAAATTCAGCTTACTGGCTGTGCAAAAGGACCATTGCTTTATTTTACCTTCATAGCTTAGGTCAAAGCCATTACAGTGAAACTTCGATTAACCGTCAGGGTCGGGACCATGACGGTTATTCGAATAGACGGATAACAGAAAAACCTTAAACAACAACCCACCCCCATCCATTGCATATGAACGAATGATAAAAAATGCACGTTTAAACCGGAAATACACTGTACATGTAATTTATTTTACAGAAACAAACACTATACAATTTACATTAAGTACAGTACAGTACATATTGTTACATGAACTTACGCTCTAGACGTACATACATATTCAAATTTTAAAATAGTCTGTCATTTTCTTTCGTTTCTTCGAGGCTCGTGCTTTCTGAGAGGCACAATGTTCCGTACTTTACGCAGAAGTATAGTATATATGTATGAGTACATGCATGTGTGTACGTACTAATAACTTTTAATATTTAATTAATTAACTTTTAATAAAACGGATTGACGGTTAACAGAAACTGAAGGTTAAAAGAGTAACGGTTAATCGAAGTTTCACTGTACTTAATCTGAATAGTCTCCTTAAAATTCATCCTAAAATAAACATTGCAAAACAGCCTTCACAATTAATCTTGCGATAAAAAATTTGGTTGTGATTCGATCAGTACCTTTTCTACAGAGAGGTCTGAATACCTCATGTTTAATTTGTATCACCCTTTACAACGTAACCTATTATGTAATCCATATACATTCCACAGAAGAGCATCACAACCTTTTTCAGATTCTCCCTCGTGCAACAACTACTTTTTCTCCTCTTTTACTCTTCGCCTTCCTACACGACCACCTGTCGTGAGGCGCGAGCACACACTAGAGGGTGGGAGTCCCACCCGAAGGATCGAAGTGAAAGTGTTGAGACTGTTCTCAGGGCCGTCGACGTCTCCGAAGGTCCCTGAAGGTGAGGAAGCGTCCTCCGAAGGCCGGAAAGGGCTCCCAGTGCCCGGGAAGATGCGTGTCAAGGCCCCGGCCTTGCCCTTGGGTCCCAAGGTTCATCGCCCCGATATCGATTCCCTCTCCCTGTGGACCACCTCAAGGTCCTTTCACTTTCTGTGCGCGAGAGTGGGTCGATGGAGCTTCCTTTTTCTTAACAGGTCGCTTTCTGATGTAGCACCCTCAACCATCGGTTCCTGCACTTTCACGTAGCAAAAAGAGTCGACAGAATGAAAGACGACTCGACCCTCAAAAATGCATCTATGGCACGCAGACAGCATTGAAGGAACTCCACCTGTTTTCCCGCTCCCCCTGTTATATCGTTATTTGTTGTTAATAAACGTGTTGTGTAAATAAATAAATAAATATATATATAAATTTTTTAAGGGTTTAAAGTTAAAATTTTCAATAAAGTTTATTTCTAAAGTTTTTAGGTGTTTTGTAATGTCTACAGATTGTTTATTGGCTTTCAGAGTTTTTAATTTTTTATTAATACCGCTACCCCTGCAACCTCTATTCGTTTTGATTCTTGATGTGTGGAATAAAGTATATGTGTTACAGTTACTTAAATTAACCTTGTGAATTTTGAAATAAATCATTTAAACCATAAGTAGCAAGTGTTTTATATTTTAAGATGTAGATATATTTTCTTTAGCCAATCGTACTTCAGTATTGTTTATAATTTCAAGTATATTAATAATTGCATTGTTAAAGCCATGTAATGAGAAATGATGGAATTCTAAGGGAAAAGGGAGTTATAATTTTTAATATTAGAGCGGTGTAGATTAATACGTAAGTTCAAGGAGTTACCGGTTTGACCTATATAACCCATACCACATTTTAAATAGTAAATGACATTTGAGGCTTTACATGCAGGCCCAGCAGAGTTGTCGGAGCTAGAACCATCCATTATGGTGGAACTATTCAGTTGAGGGCAAGTTTTACAACGTTTATCGCTACATTTATAAAATTTAAGTCCATTCGAAGATTCGAAATTGTCATCAATAGGGTAATTGAATTTCGATCCATGAGGGTCCCCCATAATCCCCATGTACCGTCTCTCTCTCTCTCTCTCTCTCTCTATATATATATATATATATATAAATAGATATATATATAGAGAGAGAGGGAGAGAGTATTACCTATTACCAAGGTTAGGAGGGAAAAATTAATAGAACAGCCAATTACCTTGCCGAATGTTGCCGCACAAGCCAGGACCAGATCCGTCCTATCTAGAATAGCGGATTTAGAAAGAGCAAGAGGGTGGCTTGGAGATAACATGAAAGATTTGTGAAAGGGAGAGGAGAAAGGTAAATTTTAGCAAGAAATTAAAATTGAGACAAGAAATTAAGATTATGGCAGGTTGAATTTGATGGAATAAGACACCAAAAAAGTGAAAAATATATTATGAAATTGATTAAAGGCTCCATCTGGTTTTAAAAAATAAAAACTATTTTAAAATGAGGTTGAAAAAGGATTATAGAAAAAACTTTTTAAGAAAACTGTTGGGAAGTTGTTATTTAAGAGGGTAGTTTTAAGAGTTTTGAGCTGATTGGGCTCACTCAACATTTACATGTTTTATTTTATCTTGTTTCTCGGGGAATTCTATTCTTAGGGTAGCTTACTTATTATTTCCCTTTATTTGTTCTTGTTATGTTATGATCTTCGATGGCCCTCGCTTGCTATTTTGTATGAGCCGAACTTGGGGATCTCCGCTGGATGGCGAGAGTCGAAGCGAAAGGGGGTGCCGTTCCCCTGAACGACTTGCCCGAACGGAGCAGAAGAGGAGAGGCAGCGTGCGAAGGACGACAAAACTGTGCGGTCGCAAAATAAGTCACTGGGGACCCGAACGTGAACTCCGGACGCGAGCCAGCGCTCATGCCGAGACAAAGTCCTCTGGTAGAAATTCAACAGGTTCCGGGCGAGTCGTTCCACTCCTCATCCGACGAAATGCCTCGGCCTCTTACCTTAGTTCAGCGGATCCCCTAAAGCTGATTTCTTTACTGGACACCACCAATAAATGGATTTTAAGAAATTAATGAGTTATTATTTACAAGTGCCGACCACTACACAACATTATCTGCGGCTTTCAGCGCTGTTCATCTAAAGGGTCAATATTATTGTTGTTATTTTGCTTCACCTTTTTGTTCTTGTTATTACTTGCATTTTGTTTTTATTTTTATTTGGGTTCTCTTGATTTTTGGTGATGGTCTATACAGGGTGAGTCTAAATTGTTTT
Source organism: Meta bourneti (assembly GCA_933210815.1). Lineage (NCBI taxonomy): Eukaryota > Metazoa > Arthropoda > Arachnida > Araneae > Tetragnathidae > Meta > Meta bourneti. The sequence continues at coordinate 93,052,229 of OW119924.1, read as the reverse complement.
TACAAAATAAGAGGGGCGATAGTACCCATCCAGACGAGCAATAATTACCATGGAACATAGGGTCGCATTCCACTCTGAGAGGCAGAAAAGAGTAAAATTAGAATTTTGACATGAACTTAACAACAGTGTTGGGAAAGCGAATGAACGATACCAAAAGTTGCACCATCTGATTGATTGATCAGAGAAAAACTCACAGCAAGTGCTCAAAGTGGCGGCCACGCGTGTCGTTGCACAGTTCACACCGGCGAAGGAATGACTGGCGCTCCCTCTCGAAGATTCCTGGTGTTGTGTTAATTTTGTCTGCAGCAACACCGATTCTCGCTACGAGATCTTCAGCCGAGTCCACAGGCGTCTGGTACACTAAAGATTTCATGTGCCCCAGAAGAAAAAGTCCATGGGTTGAGGTCCGGTGAGCGAGGAGGCCAAGCCACAGGTCCGCCACGTCCGATCCATCGTGCGGGATATATGGCATTCAAGAAGTGCTGGAAAAGTGTACTGGTACAAAACGACGTCAGAGGCGATGACTTGTTTATGCTCGACGCGTTTCGACTTTACTCTTTTCTGCCTCTCAGAGTGGAATGCGACCCTATGTTCCATGGTAATTATTGCTCGTCTGGATGGGTACTATCACCCCTCTTATTTTGTAAAAACAATTTAGACTCACCCTGTATATATATTTATGAAACGATACCTAAAACTAACCACCTAAATAGAAATCTCATCAGAGATCAGTCCCTTAAAGTTCCTCTTTTCTCCCAGCCTGTCTCCCTGTCCATGTGGTCGATATATCTTGCCACCCCCTTTCACCTTTGAACTCAAGCCATCTCATTAACCTTGACTTCCCACGTACCCTTTTCTTTTCAAATCACCTGTGTAAGATCATATTACTTCTTCGGTAAACCACCGACTTCTACCAATGAACTTTCTTCATAGATCCCCTGGTCAATAATCTTTCTCTAAATCCTTATCCCCATAGCAAGTTCATTGTAAACTATTCCTTCTTTCACGAGCCTTTTAGAATAAGGAGCTCTCAGAGCCGTCCCAAACACCCAACAACTAACACCTCCTATTACGACGTTACTACTTGTCTATTGAAGTAAATAAATTATTGTTATGGAACTTTCCGCCTCTCCATTTGTGGAACCATCATTACAATCAGTCTCAATGCATCAGTCTCCCAAGTTGCCTTATACCGCCACTCTTGTCACAACTGCAGGCTTATAATTTCTGTTATTACGACATATATATAATACAGCGGAGGCTCGTGGTTGGAAAACTAGGGGAAGGGCCTCCCCAGAATCAATCCCCCCGAGATTAAATCCTGGCTATGCCAGTAATATGAAAAGACAGCAGTTCCGAAAAGTTCCATTCTTTAGCAAATAATGAGGATTTACCTATTTTCTGTAAATTAAATCAATTCTTCTGTCCTTTAATGCTGCAGATCTGTCTGTGATGTCATCGTAAAATGGCTGTTTCTTCATACGCGTCACTAATATGTCTTTTCGAATAGAAATATTTGCTAAAGAAGTCTCTTGCAAAATAGTGTTTCTTAAGTTTTTATTTTTTAAGGCAGGAAAAACTACTTTCCACTGATACACTTGTAGATGGAATGTCTAAGACGAGAGAAAACAAATTATAAGCTTCTGTGAAAATTTCTTAATCTTCATAAAGCATTCGAAGATCTTGCGTCGATATATTCCTGAATTTTCCATCGGAATATATAAGACAGTTCATTTTTAAGGCGCTGGTTTTTTAAACACATCGCCGTAAAACTGTTGAAGATTTTCAAGTTCCTGAGATGGAAAATGTAAATTAAATTGTTCGAATTTCGTTGTATCAGCAAGACAAATAAATTGAAGTTTTTCAGTCTTGAAATCTTGTGTTTATTTTCATAAGAATGTGATCTAAAATTTCAAAATATAGCTGTTTATAATTTTGAAAAATTATAAAGAGCTATATTTCCGATGGGCGTATAATTGTATGGAGAAGAAAAAATGAGGAACTTAATCCCAAGAACTTAGTTGGAACAGTAAAACATGGCGGTGGAGGTGTCCTTGTGTGGGGGTGCATGTTAGCATCAGGACTAGGTAATTTGGTATTTATTGATGACATAATGAATCATGCTCTTTATTTAATTATTTTAAAAGACAATTTAAAATTATCAGCCCAAACTTTGGGTATTGGAAACAACTTTGTTTTTATCAAGATAACGATCCTAAGCACACGGCTCTCAATGTTCGCCTCTGGTGTCTATAATTGTCCACAAGTTTTGAAAACACCAACTCAGTCGCCGGATTTAAACCCAATAGAACACATTTGGAGAGAACTGGAGGATAGAGTACGAAGACACGACATTAAAACGAAAAGCGAACTAAAAACAGCAATGATTGAAGAATGGAGGAACATTGATGCAGAAATTACAAAAAAAAACTAGTGAACTCTATTCCCAGATGTTTAAAAGCTGTTGTGGATGCTATAGGATATCCTACTAAGTACTAATTTACCGAAATATTACAATATTTACTAATATGTAGAGACTTTTTTAAAGTGTACGAAGACTTTTGTGAGGTAATTTTTTTGTAACTTTTTGATTATTGATTTTCCAAAAAAAAAGTTTTACTATGTTTTTAAAATATTTTATGTAGTTTTGTTAAGAACAAGTTATAGATGTTATTAAAAAATTTCCATCCTGAAATATTAATTTTTATTAATGGATAGAGCAGTATTTCATTGAAATTCGTAAGTGTACGAACACTTTTGGGAGCCATTGTACATATCCTGCCAAGAAATTACCCATATCTAGTGATGCTTTGCAAAAAAAAAAAAAAATTCATTAATATCTAATTTACATATCTACAATATACAAAATATTGGAACACATAAATACAAACAGAAACGAAATCCCGATCATTGAAAAAATGCAGAATTCTGAAAAACGATGAAAATATCAACAAGCGTGTCAAATTTCGACTTCCTAAGTATATTCTGAAATAGAGCAATTCGAAAAAAAAACACGTTTGAAAGACAATAATGACTTATTTACAAAAAAAAGAACACAAATTTATAAAACTTAAAAATGCTCAAATACGACCGTAATATTTCGATGTCTTAACTCAAATACACAAACATTTAATTCTAAATCAAATTTATAAAATAAAACACATTAATTCTGGCATTGTGCCAAATACCGAATAGCAAAATTACGCTTTTAAGATCAATGAGTTTTTCGTTTGGGCTTTTCGTGTTCCATTACAAAATGTAAGTTATGTAAAATTAAATATTTTAAATATCCTTTTTTCATCAATTAAATATTCATAAATTATTTATATTATGGAAAGAAATAAAAAATCAGTTCAAACATAAATATTAGCATTTAGTTTGTTTTGGAAAAAAAATCGTTTTTCAAGCATTACTGTAAAACTATTTTATTGGAAAAGTTATTTTTTCCGTCAAAACTGGTAAAACAAACTTAGTAGCGTACCGCAATCGTTTTATAATCAATGCTATTCCTATGGGGATTTCGAATTGTGTTTAGACCTCTCTGCACACCTAGGGTAAATAGAACGGAGGTTAATATGTAGCCTACGGTACCCGCAAGGGGTTCTAAAGTATAAGTGTACCAGATTTGGTGTGGATTGGTCAAGCGTTGTAGATTTGTATAGAGACAGACGCCAACTCTGGCTTATATACATAGATTAAGTAATTGAAATCGATCATTAATATTGTGAAGGATTGCTTTATGAAAATTAATATGGCACTAATTAAGATATTTTATGCGTAATAATTCAACCAATTTGCTTTTTAAATGCATAAATTTTATTTCGGATGAAAGTATCATTGGTTCATGTCCCATAAAATGTCTATAGCTTCGTCATTGCTCAGAAGATTAACAAAATTAATATCTATTTCTAATTAGTATATTTTAATCAAACTATTTAAATAATTATACGTTATCTTCATTTTAAATTTGTAAATATCTTTTTGCACCCGCCTTTTGCCCTCAGGTCCCAAAAAATTTATTTTCGCCGCTGCTGTAAGGAAAATAAAATCTGATGCGAAGGTCAGGAAAAGGTCAGAAGAGGTTCGCGTGGTCTTGGAGTGGATATAATTCTTAATTTCGATTCTTCCCCACTTCAAGTTGATGGTCTGACCCCTCCAGTCGAAACTCACGTTCTTCGCAATTCATCAACGCTTTTCTACAGCATCGCTTTCTGTTTCGACAACCAACTGAAGAAGCAAGAAAGAGTGAATTGAAACGAGGTGTTCACTACAAAAATACTCTGAATCATTACCCCTCTTCCTTGATGCCCTTGAAATAAACGGAGAACGATTTACATTGGACAGGTCTGATAGTTAAGAATGCAATGATTTATAACGCCAGACTGAGAAATAAAAGTTGCCCTTCAAAGTATGAAGAAACTTAGATGCTTTCCCTTTCTGCTCTATTCACAAACCATGAAAAGGAGTAGACTCATCTCTCTTCCATGGAACAAACCCTATGAGGGGCTGCTAAAACAACAAGCATTGCAATTGGAACATTTCTTGTGGTAGACAGACAGCATAGTCTGGAGTGTTAGCATTAAGTTACGTGATTTTGAACGAGTCTATTCATTAGGTTAATCCTCCTGGTAAGTTGTCTTGACGGGATATCTGGTAGAAAACTGACCAGATCTTGATGGACGAAATGTCTCGTCTTTAGAAAGAACCTAACCAGATCTTGATCTCGTCATCATAAAAATTGACAAGATCCTGATTACGAGATATCTCATAAACTATCAAAATTGCTCAGATCCTTACGAGATATCTCGTAGAAACCACTTGGTGGTTAAGGGGCAGGTTAAACGTAAATAATGCGTTTGGCGTCTTAAGCGTGGTTTCTATCTCCTAGTTAATGGTTCTATGCCAGAAGTGATAGCAGTGATTATGAGTTAGCGAAACAAATGGTTATCTGATGGTTTTGGATATAGAGATAGCAGCCCTTTCCCCTGGCAGGCTTAACCACTTTTGTACTAATGGACTTGTCCTAGGTCAAATACCTTCATGATGGAGCCGCCCTTGTATAACATTGGTTTATTCAGTGTCAATCACAAGGGGGAATGTCGTCCTTACTCCTGCTTCAAGTAGATGCTTCGGTGAAAACATCCATTTTGTGTCCTCTTGGCAAAAGAGAAAGATAGAAATTTCCTTTCCTGTCAAAAAGCCAACCAGGGAATGCGGACGCCCGATCATTTAACTTCTAAGACTAGAACCACACGTCGTATTCCATTTATTCTCTGCGAATATGAAATCTTTATAAGAATAAAGCTACTAAATATTATGGTTGGAACCTTCTTCAAATGTAAAATTTTGTGGATTTTGTAAGAAAAATTAACAAATGCCTGATTGTTATATGCAGGTCAAAATGTGTTAATTAATTTCAAGTTTTTGAAATTCTTGAATTTTTTATTTAAGATATGAAATATTTTACATTTTGTAAACTGAGGCGAAGCTAGACATTTTGGTATCTGGGACAAATGAAGCTAATGCCGCCTTCTGTCCAAAACAAAATATTCTATTTAAACTGATGGCAATGTACATTATTAAAATAATTAGCATGTATGAAACAAATTAGTATATTTTTTATAAAATTACTGCTTCCAATATTAATATTTTGTTTGCAGTTTTTATTGAATACGCTTAAAAATAGCAAACAGCTGAGCTTTCATGATTAATGTCAATAAGCTTCAAAGACGAAAGTAAGAAAATACTCCCCTTTGTTTTGGGCCCTTCAGACGGTAGTGAGAAGATAATTTTAGCGATTTGTCTTCTGCCTTTTTTTAATAGTAATTCGAATGCAATGGTTTACATGAAAAGTAATACGTTTTCAGGGAGCTACATGAGAGGAAAGAGTGATTTTTAAACGTTGTATTCTAAAGATGGACTATGCGAAAGCATTCACTTCACTCGTACATCACTGGAATATACTCCTGTAACAAGGACGAAATTGTGCTTAAAATTATAAAACATTTTTTCCAGAAAACTACAAAAAGTATAAATAAACGTTATTGAATTTGCCGCCCCTGCAGTTCTGGGGCCACCACCCCTGCCCCCCCCCCCTCCCTTAGCTATGCCACTGCGAAGTGCTAACAAGTTTACTTGTCAACAAAATGAGAGACCTGAAAATCGTATTCCGAGAACTTGACGAAAATATATTGAACGATCTTAGCCTTGAAAGCCACTGGTTTATTACTTTTCTTCCTTTTATTAGGTATTTAAATTAATAGACCAGAAAATTAGTGTACGTATTCTCAATGTCATCAAATACAATTTTTTATATATTTCCAACATATGATATATTTTCAACTTGTTTTGCGTCATTAAATCAGGTTAGAAGTCAAGTCATGTATCTGTTGAAAGAGTGATTTTCCTGTTCAGATGGATATTCTTGGAACCCTTAGGAGGATTTCATGTGGTTAGTGCGTACATTAATCCTTTAATGACCAATATTAATATTCCCACTGAGTAGATACTATCTCTATATAAGGCATGTGATTAATATTCAAACTATTTTTTTGTGGCTCTTATCGTCCAAGGACTCCTATCACTATTTTTTCAATCACATCTTTTTTTCAGGACTACTAGGAGGATGTAGTTTGGGGAATAATTAGAAGATACTTCAAGGATGTTTACAGTCGGAGATTATTCTTATTCTAAAGGTCTGCTTAGTTTGAGGTGAAAAAAATAAAGGGACAGGATTTTCGTCCTTGTGGTAATGAGGGTGCAGGTTTTATTCGACTTGTTCACGCTCCAGGGCATCCATAATGATCGCTTCGAATCACACATCACGGTGACACAGTTTTTGCGGGTATAGCGATATCCCCCACCCCAACCCCGAAAAAAAAAAAGAAATCGCTCTTTCGGGAAGTTTAGAAAAAGAGTGGTTATACAAATCCAAACGACAACCAGATAGCCAGCAGAATTGCCCCTGTTCTTTTGAGGGACTTATCAGTTTGATGAGCACACCTGGGGACTTTATTAAAAAGCAAATAATGGCAATAATAAAATAAAAATATATAAATAATCTATTTATATAAAGCAGAGTTGGCATCTGTCTTTCCGTTCTCTATACAAATCTATACCGTTTGACCAATCCACACCAAATTTGGTACACTTATTCTTTGGAACCCTGAGGGTAACGTAGGCAACATATTAACCCCCGTTCTATTTGTCTTGGATGTGCAGAGGGGTGTAACGTCCCGTCATTCTGGACAGAGCACTTGCTAGGGGGCGCTCTCTCCCGGTTTGGCTGTGCAGATGACGTCAGAGTTAATATCTACAGGAGTCGCTTCTCAAGATGGCCTTGGACTTTTTTTAGAATCTTTGAGTATGATGCGATTGCGCTGAAAATAGCTCAGTATCATCGCTGATAGGGTAAAGTAAGCTACATATTAACAACCCGAGCAACGCCGGGTAAATTCAGCTAGTAATAAATAAGATTTCAATAGCGTAACTAAGTGGACGGTGGTAGCCCCGAGCACTAAAGGAACGGCAACTCAATAATATTTATTTAAACGTTTTGTACATTTTGAAAAAAGTCTTATAATTTTAGCACTATAATTTTTTATTCTTGTCACATAAATATATTTCTGTGTTACGTGTAAGAAGTGAATGCTTTCATGCACTCCATATTCGAATACAACATTTCAAAGTCAATTCTTCCGTTCATAATGCTCCGTACGCATTACTTTTCATGTAGACCACTGCACTCTATTGCAATTAAGAAAAGAGACGAATAACTAAAATTCTCTAGTCACAAATCTGACCGTGGTTCAAAATTACGTGGTGTTGTCCTCGGATCTTTCCCTTTGGGATTGATCCCGGACCGTCACCAATAGCCCATTGTGTTGCTCCAGTGTGACGTTAATTGAAATTCCCCCTCTAGTCACAAATGTCTGGAAAGTACGAAACAAAGAAGGGGCACCTTTTCATACTTCCTTCCTTGAAACACATTAACAGGGGCCATTTTCAAAGTTCAGCCATTTTGTAGTTTTCAATAAAAATTGTAACCAAAGAAATTAATATTTTAAAGTAATTTTATAAAAATATACTAATTAGTATATTTTACTCACTAATTATTTTAATAATATGTCTTATTATCATATTAAAAACCAAATTTTGTTTTGGATAGAGTGCGAAATCAGCCTCATTTGCCCCAGGTTTCAAAGTCTAGCTTCGCCTCTGCCTGGTCCGATTGTATCCTGGGTGCATTTCTCTCTTCTTTGTCAGAAAAGCTTTTCTCGTGTGTATGTCCATTTATTTAAAGTTTGACGCAGATTGGCCAAATATGGCACTTACGCCCTAAAACTCAACCAACCATCACATTACCAAGACATTTCGCATTTCCTGGGGGCCCTTTAAGACTTCGGTCCACAGTACCCATGGAAACGACGATGTCCCTTATAGGGACCCTTTGTAAGATACTTACCAAATACGTGTGGCGAACTGCCACTACAAAAATTAACTTACGATATAATTGTATATATAGCAGTGTAACCCAACTCCAACATGGAGTACTTTTTAGTCGACAAAGTTGCACTGTTTCACACGAGCTTGCTAAATACGCATAGATTCGTCTATTAAAAGAAACTAAAACTATGTGAGCGCTTTTCAATGTAAACAAACGAGGTATGCGAAGATTTTACTTTTGTTGGCAGAATGCTATCGCGTGATACATATCGGGATTACCTTGAAATGTAGATAATCGCCGTTATGGCATTGGTGTGTAATCTAATTGGAGTTGACCAATCAACTGTCATACCAATTCGAAATTCATTCTTTGGAATTTCGATTGGCTTGGTGAAGTACTGAAATCGCATTCTAAAAACAAGCCGAGTGACATCATGTCCGGAATAAATATATCAAACACGTCCCGCCGCAAATGTCTTTCACAAGCGTATGAGAATAAAAATAAACCATCTCGCATTTTATTACTGGATATTTTTTAAGTTGGAAGCATACATCGAACTTCATTTGGCCGTCCCTCTCTTCTCTGAGGACGTGCAAGTGAACGTTCAGCACACCACTCAGAATGGCCCCTTCATCTAATTTGGAAGTGAAACAAAAACGCTCACGTAGATCTCAGGGGAAACGAAATAGCGGATGATTGGGCGAAGGGAGGATGTCGATGAACCATTGTCCGATACCCACTCATTGACGTTTCTTGAGCTTTACTCTATTAGAAAAAATCTTGATAGGAAGGCATGGGGATCGTTCCCCAGCTACACTCCTACGTCGTGGGTATCGCCCCGAAAGATCTCTTGATCTCAATCGCGACAGGCATATTCAGACATCGCTCTTCCGCTTTTTCAGTGGCCATCTGAGGTATCTCACATTTTGCTGTGGTCGCAAGATTCATCCTGTTTGCCTTAAATGACCAAGCCTCCCCAGCACACATTCTCGAGTGCCTAGTGTTGTCCCGAGACGACCTGTTTTCTGAACCTCTTTTGGTGTATGACTTTGTGCGGGTGAATGGACTTGTGGATTTGGAGTCTAGCTGGAGCTAGACGTGGAGATTAGCAACAACAGAAACGCTCCTTCCCAGTTAGACTCGATGCTTAATTTGTATCGTGTTTTTTAAATGCCCTACCACTGACCTCTTTGGTACTACAAGAGACGTGCTGGCGGCTATTTGTGAGGGAACGCCAAGTGGGTAACCACTCCGAAGAATGACAATCACAAACATTCATGCGTTTAGAAACCGAGATTGGAATGTGACTAACTGGGTGGCGACAGTCGCCACTGTATCAGTTGGGCAGCAGTGTGTAACAGACATCTGATTATTCCATTTGACGTAGCACATCGTTTAAAACTATCTACTCGATTTCATTAACGCTGTCACAAATCCGACATCTGCTTTATAAGATTTTATTGGGATAACCTAATGGTTAAGTAGGTCCACGTTAAACGCATAAGAGATCAAAGTGAAAAAAGACATTGTCCATACGTGTCGTCACTTTTGTACCATCTTTGTTCATTCGATTTTGGGATAGGTGTGAAAGCTTGTTACAAGTACCATACCATAGAGTGCCTTCTACGCTAGGCGCATAAAGTGAATTTACTTGTAGTTAGTTAATTAACGTCGCACTGGAGCAACCCAACGGGCTATTGGCGACGGTCCGGTATCCATTCCGAAATTAATTTACTTGTAGTTAGTGAACATCCATATGAAAAACTATCAACTGAAAACGTATGATTTTGGAGAAATAGCAATTTGTTTGTAGCTATTTGACATACTGATTCACTGAATGCATTTTAAGTAATTATTGTTACGTGATTTAGCATACAGTATAACTATTTTTAAAACCTTTAAGAACACTTATGTTTCACATTACATAAACTGAACAAAGATACGTAAGATTACAAACATAAGTGCTACTTATCTCTGACAAAACTTCATTGTCTAACACAAATATATTTAACCACTGTAACAAAATTAGGTGGATGAATTTTTATAAAAGTAATACGTGTGTTATGTTCTTAATTTTGAATACTACACAGTGAACAGATTCGAAAAAGACAAAAAATTATATATAATCTTTTTAACGGAAATGAATTTTGACTCTCGGAAAACTTGTCAGATAAAAATGTATCGAATGGGGAAACAAATCATGTTATCTTGTATAGTATGGCTCCCGGAAGAAGGTAGTTGACCTTGGGTAAGTTGATTTCTGAATAAATGTGAAAGCGCGTTAGAAGGCTGCCCTACGCAAAAGCATGAAAATGGCGATCGTCATGGAATGTTCACTACCCTAAAGTAACCTAAGTAAATCCAACTTACCCTAAAGTAAAGTAATCGAATCATCCTCAACCACGGGACGTATGAGGGGCCAAGTCTCTTCTCATTGGTGGTCGCAATATAACATTTGATATTCTATACTTGGAATGTGAAACAAATATTAGATCGTTTCGGTTTTAACTCTGTCGCTTTAGGGCTTAAAATGCGATCTTGAATTTTGTTTTCTTATAAGAAAACATTAAACTACGTTCCTGTGAATTGTTGTTCTGGTTACAAGTTTCCTTCATAAAAAATTTTATGCCTAAGAATTACAAAATTTTCCTTTTGTAATTTTCCAAAGCTATTTAAAACCCACCTAGGGACAAGTCTGAACACTCGGAATTTTGTTTTTTTTCGGGGGGTTAGTTGAATTAACATCGCACTGGAACAACACAACGGGCTATTGGCGGCAATACGGGATCAATCCCGAAGGGAAGCACCCGAGGACTCAAAAAAGAACGAGTTCTGTAGTGACCCCCACCAACCAGACTTGATTGTTGAAGAAGTTTCTGTGGTAGACAAGTAGTATAGGCACTAATCGTAATTTATGAAAGATAATAACAGCTTATTATACCATGTTTGCAATTTAAATTCGCAACATAAATTGGAATGTATAAAACAGAATAAACTTTCTGACCAAATTTACTCAAAATGACTATTTTTACTATGAAATACTTTGCCTATGTACGTACTCTATAGGCATTTCTTGATTAAGATTACTTAAACCGTGTGCTAACAATAACAGTTGCTTCTAAACATATCCGTTGTGTTGCTCTACTGCGACGTTAATTCAACTACCTACCAATCTTTCCATCGTGCTAAAGAAGTTTTAGCAAATTGAAATTAGGAATTATTTGATAGACTGAACAAAGCGGATTATCCTTATCTTTCCTCATTTTCGATTGTTTTTCGTCGCCTTGCAAGCGGAACGCACTAAGTCGAAACAGTTCTTAGAAATCGAAGAGGAAAAATTCCATTCAGTGGCAAACTCATTAAGTTGAAATGCAACCTTCAAACAAAGAAAAAAACGACTTAGTGGCTTCACTAGTCTTAAGATAAACACATTCTGATCTAGAAAAACTAAAACTAACATTTGAAAATTTTGACTAGGTGTGTTTGATTTGTAGGTCGACGGACCGCTAATGTTTTTAATTCATATGATGCAAGCAATGAATTTACCTAATAAGTTGAAACAAGAAAAAAATATAACTAAAATAATTTTCTTAAAAAGAATACCTATCACATGGTTCTTGCAAAAGCTATTTATAATCCATAGCAATAACAAAATTTCCATATTATTATTTTTCTTAAAATATCAGATCCGTTCAGTCAATAAAAATTAGCTATATACAGGGCGAGTCTAAATTGTTTTTACAAAATAAGAGGGGTGATAGTACCCATCCAGACGAGCAATAATTACCATGGAACGTAGGGTCGCATTCCACTCTGAGAGGCAGAAAAGAGTCAAATTATAATTTTCAACATGAACTTACAACAGTGTTGGGAAAGCGAATGAACGATACCAAAAATTGCACAATCTGATTGATTGATCAGAGAAAAACTCACAGCAAGTGCTCAAAGTGGCGGCCACGCGTGTCGTTGCACAGTTCACACCGGCGAAGGAATGACTGGCGCACCCTCTCGAAGATTCCTGGTGTTGTGTTAATTTTGTCTGCGGCAACACCGATTCTCGCTACGAGATCTTCAGCCGAGTCCACAGGCGTCTGGCGCACTAAAGATTTCATGTGCCCCCAGAAGAAAAAGTCCAGTGGATTGAGGTCCGGTGAGCAAGGAGGCCAAGCCACAGGTCCGCCACGTCCGATCCATTGTGCGGAATATGTGGCATTCAAGAAGTGGTACAAAACGACGTCAGAGGCGATGACTTGTTCATGCTCGACGCGTTTCGACTTTACTCTTTTCTGCCTCTCAGAGTGGAATGCGACCCTATGTTCCATGGTAATTATTGCTCGTCTGGATGGGTACTATCACCCCTCTTATTTTGTAAAAACAATTTGGACTCACCCTGTATATAGCTAATCAAGAAGGTGGTATCTTAAAGTTCGATCATTCAGAGTCAACATTTGTTCGACGCTGTGAAAAGTGTATCACAAAAAGCTGAAATCAGTACTCAGCAAACAGTGATGTTCTTATCCAGTGTCATTGCGTATCCCATGCTTATATGGTGTCACTACCTTTTTGACTTGCACAACAGTATAAATCTATGAATAAGTTTCAAATCATCCAAAGGTTTTTATCAGGGATGATGCATTAAATGTGTTTGACTGGAATTTGCACGGAGAAGGGCAAGGAACACCCCTGTATGAACAACAACTAATTTAAAAACTCTTAGTGACACATGGACGTACCTACGTAATGGGCTATGGGGTTTTAAGTCCCTCCCACACCCTATAAAAAGTGAAAAAATATCCTTATTTAATTCATTGATTGCTTTTTAAAAATCTGCATTGATAATTATTATTCATTGATTGCTTTGTTAAAAATCGTCTTTTGATATTTTCCCCAAAACAGTCAATACATATTTATTCATTATTTTTATCCCATTTTTGAAGCTTCATTTTTTATTTATTGGGGTTGGATAAAATATAATTGAAAATTTTAATATTGTTCATTAAAACGATGGCACTTTTTTCCTTCAATACAGTTTCTATTCGTCTTAGAGTCCTCCCTTTAGAACTAGTCTCTAGATAATACAATCTAAAACTAGTTTCTCGGTAACATTCTAAAACTAGTGTCTAGGCAATACACTCGAAAACGACTCATATTTCACAAATAAATTTTTAAAATATAAAATTACCCCTAAATAAAGAAATTACGATACGAAGATATCATCCAGATCGATATCTTCGGAATGTATGTATTTTTAATTAACGTCGCACTGGAGCAACATAACGGGCTATTGGTGACTGTTCGGGATCAAACTCGAAGGGAAAGATCCGAGGACAACTCCTCGTAATTTTGAACCACGGTCAAATGACGAGGTCACACCTGAGCTGGCACCCCACTCTCCAAACATCCACACCACGCCAAAGTGAGGATATTTGAGGCCACGACAGATTTAATGTGCACCAGCCTCCTTTATACACGACGGTCTTTGGTTGGATTCGAATTCGCAACCCTCCGGTTGCTAATTCGTTACTCTACCAACCGAGTTACCACGGCCCTGATATCTTGGGTGCGCCCTTGTAATGACACAAACTTTACTTCTAATTACAACTCGTGAATGAACAATGATAAGCTTTATTTAAATCATGATTTAAAACAAGTGAGGTTTTTTGAAAAAAATCATGATTTAAATCAAACTTTGAATTTTCTTTTTTCTCTCAGTTAAAGTTTAATAATTATACTAAAGATGTGAAATACCCTGGGACAGAATGCATGTCATTTTAAACAAATAAGTTTAAAAGATTCTTATATCATTTGCATGTATTGCGCTTTTTATACTTGCCCCTGATTATGATCTGCGAACAGAAGAGAAAATCTCAATCATTTTTCTGTAGAATTAGGAGCTCAAATATCTCTTGTTTCAAGCAGTTTTCCTAAACTAGAATTGATACCGATCTAATTAGCCCCCTTGTGTAGCAAAAAATTATCTTACAGCAACAAACCAAACCTAAACTGGATTGGTAAAAATGTTTAGTTGATAATAAAGCGCGAATGAGAAGAAATATCAGTTTTCAACAGGGTATGCCTATTTAAATCATGATTTAAATCAAGTAATTTTTATGGAAAAAATCATGATTTATATCAAACTTGAAATTTTCTTTTTTTCTCAGTTAAAGTTTAATAATTATATTAAAAGTGAAATAGCCTGAGACAATGTATGTCATTTTATACAAATAAGTTTAAAAGATTTTCTTCTCAGTAACCCGAAGAATGACCCTTTCTTAAAACTCAAAATAGCTGGCTTCTCTATATTGAGGTCACTAGAGATAATATTCATTAGGATGCAGTGGCTCGAACTTGGAGAAATTAATTGGAGGCCTAAGTAAAAAAATGCTTCCTTGAAATATCAGTGTTTAGGAACTCTTTATTTCAAGCAAGCTATTTATTACTATTATTGCTGATATCTGTATATTTGTATGTTGAAGGAGGGCCGGGTCCCAACCATAAAAATATTTGTACCAAAGGTGTTCGGGTTCCCAGAACTTTGCACCCCTTATGATAAATCAACCTAATAAGAGAGATAGTATCACTGCTTATTTGCTTACTCGTATTATTTGTAATATTTATCTCTAATCTTTCGGGGTCCTGGAGCCTAATATGGAAATTTTAAAAGGTTACAAGGGGGTTAGGCTCCTAGGGCATGCTTGGAATAGGTGTTTTTTAAACAACTTATTTGGTTTCTCATTAGGAATATTTTCTTCTCTCGTTTGGGGAAACCCAAGGAGTTAGGGCCTCTAAGATTTGGCGACTGTGTTGGATGACAATGACCAACAAATATTGATCTTTTTATTCACTGAAAACAAGTGTCATTCGCAAATCTTTTGATCAGCAGAGGCTGAATTTAACACATGTTCACCAGTAGATATATTGCACAATGTTTACGGTCAATTTTGTCCTACTCTTCTCATGGAGAGGTTGGATATACTTGAACTGATACAATTTCAAGAGGGAATTTACTGTTTCTGGATAAAGAAAGCAGCACTAATTAACATTTGTTTTCAGTATGTTACAAACTAGAACCTGGTGCCTTTCAGTTAATAACTTATTTAATAATAGACCCTTGTGAAGAAAATCAACCGAGCTTAAATAGAAAGCACCCCCCCCCCTCCTTAATAACCGCAAAATCAAATATTCATCTAGTATAAGACCCGTGATTATGATCATTCAAGAGAAAGCAGGTAAGTTTTTGTTTCCACTTCGAGAAAATGTTGTATCCCAGTTGAAAACGCATTCCAGGAATGGGGGAACTCATTTAGATTCCAGTGTTTGTGTGAAGACTAAAAGAGCCATCTTAACACCACAGCTACTTTGCAGAAAGAATATTTTCAACAAAACAGTTTAACTTGACTCACAGTTTCTACACTTGAAACAAGTGTTTAATGAAAAGCTGGGAGATTAAAATTTTAAAATTTATTTTACCTCCCTTATTAAAATGTTTATTTTTTTATTTAGAATTTTAAGGATGATGAAAAATTCGAATGAAAGAATAAAAGCAACATCGAGACCCAAGAATATTTTTAATTGTTTTAATATTCAATCATTAATTTCATTATTCATTAAATGATTTCAAATATTTGTCCTGCTGAATAAACTACACATATAACTAGCAGAATTAACTTGCGTTGCTCTGGTTAGATTGATTAAAAAGTGATCAGACTAATCAGTTCTCTTTCATAGAAAAATGCAAGCATTATTTAAGTGTACGGAAATAATTTATTAACGTATTTTTAACTTTTCAATAGCTTCTACAATTTACTTCAGACGCAAATATGTATACATGATATATCCATCCATATAACCCATACCATATTCATCGCACTCCTCCTGTAAGACAAACTACAAAAGTTTTTTCTAAGGTGACTACTACAGAAGTCGATTTTGTTTTGAAGTGATTACGAATGCCCCGTACGTTCATTTTCAGTAAAAATACGAACTACGGGCTTATAGTCTTGCACTCAGTTTTGTCTTGTAGAATAAGAGATCTTGTTTCAAAAATAAATACCATCAGTGCAGACAAAGCAAATTCAATCGATTACAATTTTTCATAAAATAGAAGGTCGATTTTGCAGCGTTTTTAAAAAAGAAAATCTAAGGCATCTAAGTTGCATAAGAACAGCTTCAACTTCAAGTAAGCAACCTTGATCTTCCGTCATTTAAGGCAAAAAAGTTTCAATCTTTCAAAAGTCCTAGTTCAAATACTCTCTTACTGTGATATTATTCCAAGAGCAA
Organism: Meta bourneti; assembly: GCA_933210815.1. Classification (NCBI taxonomy): domain Eukaryota; kingdom Metazoa; phylum Arthropoda; class Arachnida; order Araneae; family Tetragnathidae; genus Meta; species Meta bourneti. The sequence continues at coordinate 93,035,503 of OW119924.1, read as the reverse complement.
CAAACTCTTATTTAAAATTCACTTTACTCCAACAGACATTCAGTTTTAAATCAAATCCTTATGGTACATTTTTCAATTCAGATATTCGGTTTCTATATAGAAACCACGTACCTATTTCGAACGATAGATGTAGTTACTTTACTATGGAGTACGGCTTTCAATAATACCCATGAAACATGAAAAACAAATGAAAATTTAATTTATTTTAATCGTCATGTAATGAAAATGTATGTAAAAAATTTAGAAATACCTTTGAACTACAACATATGGCTATCCGTTTTAATTATTTTATCTTATTTTAAATGATTTTATTTTAACTTTACTTGTCATTTTAAAATAAGAAGTTACACACCTTACGCTTGTTAAACTTGGGCTTTGCATGTTTCATTATAAAATGAAAGTAATGTAAAATTGATTATTTTTTAAATATCCCTATAGTATCATAAATCAAATATTCATAAATTATTTATAGAATGGGAAGAAATAAAAAATCAGTCCAATATAAATTATTATAATTTAATTTAAATTGCTTAAATATAATGTTTTTTCGAAAAAAATGTTTTTCGCGAGCAATACTGATAAAACAATTTTATTGAAAAGTTGTTTTTCCATCAATTCGGGTAAAACAAATTGAGTTGCGTACCGCAATCATTTTATACTCAATGTTATTCCTATGGAGATTTAGAACTGTTTTTATCCTCTTCTGTACAATTTGGACCGATAGAACGGGGATTAATAAGTGCCTACGTTACCCGCTAGGTTCTAAAGAATATGTTTAGAAAATTTGGGTATGGATTGGTCAAAAGGTGTAGATTTGTAAAGAGAACAGACAGACGCCAACTCTGCTTTGCATATATCTTAAATGAATTAATATTTAACAAAAATCAATTCGATTTAGAAACTACACTGATATGCTTTTATCATATACAGTACATTTCAACATAGAAGCAAAAAATTAATTAAAATCATAAAATCCGATTTAAGTCAAATAAATCCGATTTTTTAATTAAAAAAAACAAATCATGATTTTTCATACCCTGGACTTAAAACATTAAAAACTGCATTTAGCATTCCTTATTTAAAAAGGTTTTAACATCGGTTTTGTGTTGGGATGCATAGGTACAAATTCCGAGAGAAGTTGATTAGAAGCACTGACGTTACGACACAAATTATATTCCTATAAAATATATTCCTGCAAACTATACTCCTTAGAGAAAAGAGGCTAATGTCCATCTTGCAAACTTTTAGTTTTTACTGATTTGTTAATCTTTTTAATTTTTTAATACAGTATACAGTCCAATGTTTTGATTCTTTCATAATGCATTGAGCGGAGGACATTGGTACTTTTTTACTATAACTTTCATTCCTTGAAGGGATTGTGGACAACTCAAAATTGCTGAATTTGATTATTAGCCCTTTTCCTATCGAGGTAGAATTATACTGTCGCATTTGTAGTTTGAGATTCCACATGATTAGTATGATGTTATAATGGTTATTTTCATATTGAAGGTAATCATATCAAATAAAGCTATAATTGATTTTATAAGTGCGTTAACTTTTGTTAGCAAACTGATATTTAATCATTGGTGAAGACTTGATTCTCACTTCACAATGATTTGAGACTTCTCAAAAATCATATCTAACACACTCTGTAAACAAACACACACGATGGCCATGTTTGAGTCTTCATTTGTTTGTAGTTTTACATGCTTTAAATGAAAAAGTACGCAATGAAATGAAGTGCAATTTAATGCGTGTTATGCCACGTTGTTTCTTTTTTTGCAATTTTTTTTCTCGGCTCTCTTTGTATCGCTTCCCTCGATATATCGAAGGGGCTACTATCTCTCAAAACTGTGGAAATGTCAAAAAAACCACTCGAATGACAATTCAGATGGTCACTTACCTCATTGACGTCCCACAGGACCACCGTGGCCCCCAACCTGGAGACATCAAAGGCCACCTGCCGTCCCATGCCCTGACCACCGCCCGTGATGAGGATCACCTCCCCCTGTAGGCTCTTCTTCTTCTTGGGGAGTAGCCCGCGGACCCCGTCCCAGATCACGATCCACACCACCCGGGCGACCAGGGCGAGGAACTGGAGGATGCTCGAGAGCTGCGCTGCTGTTGCAGTCATGGTACCGTGTCTGATGCCTGGCGAGCGCTCCACCTGAGACGAGGAAAAACGCTTCCCTAATAGGTGTCTCGTGAGGCGGAAAACAAAAAGGATCGTGGGAATTCGCGCGCACAAGGGCGAAACGGAATCACACAGGAAATGAGAGACTCGGTTGTTCACATCAAGTATGGAGGATGATGCGTTTGCTTGTTGTTTTGGGGTTGGTAGCTGAATTGACGTCGCGCTGAGCAAAAGCAAAGGGCTATTGGCGACTGCGCGGGATCTTCTTAATCGGCTTCTCTGGCCTGATCAGTAGAGACCACCACATGGGGGAGGTCGCAGAGATACATAAGAGCGAGGACCAGATCTATATCCGAGTTATCCGCCCTGAGGGATGAGGCAGGGGAATACCATTCCTGCCTACCCGGTATCGACAGGATCCAACTTCCCTCAACAGAGGGCACCACGAACAATTAACTCTCCCCTGTACTCTTTTTTCCTTCTCTTCATTCTCTTCTAAATAAACTCTTTTTGTAATTTTTAATTTTTTGCCAAAGCACTCGCCAATTTTGATCGACCTGCCTTGATTTATGTTTTTTATTGAGATGTTTTTAGACATGCAGATAAGGGATTAAAGCCTCTTCGGAGCTAGGCTTCCCGAATAGACCATCAATACCAGATCCGTATCGCGACAATTGATACTGTGCCTAAAGCGAAACGAAAGGCAGTAAGGGTTATCGTCGCAAAGAAACTGCTTCCGGTCTTGCAATTTTTAACTAATTAAAATGTTCCGTTGACTATTCTATTTAGACTGTCAGGTGACTGGCTATTTCATCTAGTCCACCTCCGGGAAGCCCTGGAGAGACTTCTAGGGAAAGATGCCGGGACAACAACTCGTCATTTTGAGCCACGGGCGATGTCAAGACATGTGCTGACACCCCACTTCAGAAACTTGCACTCCACGCCAATTCGAGGAGGCCACGACAGAATTAACGTGCACCAGCCACCACGACGGTCTGGCGGTCTTTGATTGGATGGAGTTTCGAACTTGTAACCCTACAGTTGCTCATCCGTGACTCTACCAACTGAGCCAACCCGGCTGTTTGGGTGAAAACGTCCGAAAACCTAGTGGCAATGAATGATCTTGGGGGCGCGTATTTGGAAAATAATTTCAGAGGGCTCTCTCCCCGTGTTCTGTCTCAGTCGAAAGGCCAAGATCCTTTACGAATAACACCTTTAATGATATTTTTACTTATCAACATCCATTTTCCTGGCATGATACACGAAAGTAGATTGACGCTGATTAAATTAGCTTCGTTTTTATTGGTTGGATATATACAATAGTCTGAAAGGATTATCCAAAAGTAATATTAAGGAAATCAATATGCTGATACGCATGGAACAGTTCAAAATCAGATGACAGAAAATCTCAATCAGAGAAAAACGTGTTTTGTAGCAGAATTACTATACATTTTTACTATATGTTTTAAGTTGTTGCACCTCCGTCAAAAATTATAGCAGTTGAACTATTCTTTTCCTATTTACAGTGTTTGATATCAATTAATTTTATTGCTAAAATTAAAAAATCGATTTTTCGATTGATTTGGTGATTTTTAAAGAACTGTTCCCTAATGAAAATCTGTAGAAAGAACAAGTCGGTATGAAACCTTCACTGACGGATTTATAAATAAGCTGAGTAAGCTGCTACCAATTCCGAAAAATTTAAGGGCGTCAATTTGTTTCCAAAATCCAATACTTTAAAAAATTGCGTAAAAATGTCTTAAAAATCAAAATCAATTAGATCAGTGGTTCCCCAAACTTTTCAGTTTCAGGACCCCCTTAAAAATTAAAAGAAAAATCTCAGATCCCTTGAGATTATAAAATCAAATAGGGCAGATGTCTTGCATAAGCACATAGTAATCCTAATTTTTCATCTTGTAACAGAACACGTGGTGCTTTTCTTCTCCCCGAACGGAACGAGGAACTGTTTATCAGCTCTTTCCAAGGACTCGTGATCGTGCTCTCTTCTGCGCATGTGCCCCGTTTGAAAGTGATAGCGTTTGTTTGTTAAGAAGCGAGAGGGCAATCGTTCTGCTGTCCGTTTGGAGATGCGTGTACCGTTTTCGTTACTTGTCTGTAAATAAATGTTGTGTCTCGTCCTGAGATTTGATTTGATTTTTATATAGCTGGCCTGATTAGCTGTTATAATCTTAATAAAGGGTGTGAAGTATTTAGGTCTATGTTAAATACATAAAAAAAACGTTAAAACTTCACATTAAGGATTAATGATGACAGTTTAAAGTTCTGGAACAGAAAAAGAGCTCTGAAGTAAAATAGAAAGCAAATGTACTATAGCTTTAGCCCTTCTCTCTAGAGGGCTCGCCATACTCAAGAGGGAGGAGATCAACTTCTGACTCAGGCGTGCTAGGTCGGTTGTTTGAGGGGCGTGTAATCTTTGTTGCTATAATTTAGTGTATCTGTTTTGTGTTGTAAATAAAGTTGTGTTTTTGTTGAGTGCGAAAATATTTTGTTCTGGATCTTAACGTAGATGTAACGTAACCTGGAGATACGTAACCCGCCACGACATGTACAAACTCTTATTTATTAATTACAGTTTATTAAAATTAAAAGGCTCTCATCTGTACTTTAATCCTAATGTGAACAATGAAGCTGCTTTTTAATAATTAACTCAGTAATGTTTGCTTAATGTCTAATAATTTCAATATTAAGCACATTCTCAAATTCAAGTCAATTTCTTTAGATTGCGAAAACTTTTATTTTAATGAACTGTCAGTTGAGAGATCCGTCAAAAAGTCTTATAGCTTAAGAGAGAGACTGCTGGATGGCCCCATCAGCAAATAGATTTATTATCCACATATCCCACCCTGGCTGTGATACCTCTATAACTCAAAATACGAATTTCTAGTTTTATGTACAGGAAGACTTAATACACGATTCTCAAGCTCTCCAAAATTGACACAACTGTAGACACTGTAGAGGACAGTATTGTCGCATGTAGTTAGTCTTTCTACACAAAATTATAAATTCTTTTTTACTTATGGCTGTATTTCAGCCGGGGCTCGTATCATGATCATCAGTTACTGGGAAATACACAGTTAGCTGTAAGCGCAGTGACTCCTTTTAGAACATAAAATAGACATTTTTAATAATCCTTTTTGGAATACGACATTTTATAGAATATAAAGAACCTGAGAAAATAATGGAATATTTTATTTTTTTTCTTGAAAATTCTCTCGATTGACTAATAAAATATTGAATATTTTTCGCGGATCCCTGAAATCTTGTCGCGCATCCCTTTGGGTCCGCAGACTCCACTTTGGAATCCACTGGATTAATTTCGATGACATCAAAAGTAATATTTAATTTTTTTTGTTCCTTGGTTGTAAAGGGACCAAAGACCACAAATGACTTCAAGGTGAAAAATTTTTACCCAGAAAATATTTCAACTTCGTTATCAATTCAAGTTCATTGTAACGGCTGTCATTGAATACCGCAGTTAGAGCAGTTATTCAAAATTTTGTAATTCAAATGTATGACCCTGCGGCATTTATTTTCCAATAAGAAATTTATAAAAGACAATACAAAAAGTGCATCAAGAATCAATACAATTTTTCGCTGGGTAAACATTTTGAACGAAATTCAACATTTTTGGCCTGTTCAATATTAGATGTATCGTGCTGCCCTCTATGTTTTATTAATTAAACAATTTAATCAAAACATTTTGAGATTACTTAGTGTTTTTGAAAACACGATTCAACACAGTTTTGAGAAATACATAAAAAAATCAAATTCAAAAACCGTCAAATGGTACATTTTTAATTAACGAAATTTAAGGCATTGAAATAATTCTCCATTTATAACAAAAGTTTTAATCATATTTTCAAAACAAAAAACATTTATTGCATTATTACAGAATACTTTAATAAATTTTCAAAAAAAATATATGTGCTTCGACTTTTGAGAAAACACACTTAAACTCGACATATTAAGGAACAACGTTGCGATTTTCTAGGTGTAAAATAGATTTAGTCTGTCTTATGAATAAAAACATTTTTACCATAAAGTAGCATATCTCAAGAACTGTTTGAAACACGTTTCTTAAACACTAAGCTTTGTCATAAACTACTTCAAATTACAGTAAAGAGAGTGCAGTTGAATCACATGACTTTAAGCTAAAATTAAAGTAACGAAACTTATTTGAAAATTATTAGCATGTATGGACTAAAATTATAGTTTGAAAATAGCATTATACGGTGTCGGAGTATATAAGTGAATATGAAAAAAGAGAACGTTTAACATTCGAGTTTATTGTATAAGTAACTAGCGCAGCAAACGAAAAGCATTAGAATGACAGTTGGTTGATCGGGTTTTATGGCGCAAAGGCAAAGCCATTAGAATGACAGAAAAAATAATTCTAAGTATTTATTGAAAATTAAAAGTTTAAGGAAAACGCTAGGGATCAAAACGAAAGTTTCAAAAATGTAAAATGCAAAAGATCTTATAACTAATCCAGCGGTATTTCTACAGGTCTATAAACTATTACGAATTTAAAAACTTCAAAATATGTGTGTGATTAAAAAAGGCTTAAAACATGTGAAAAATGGTCAATATCTATTTTAATGGAGCAAAATGTCCATCATCAGCACAGAAGTAAATAACGAGAGGAAAACGAAAGTTTAAAATATGCACAATACTATTATTTCCCATTCTTTTCTCACAACACACTTGGCCAAATATTGCCCTTGCGCCATAAGAGAGAGAGAGACCAAATCAACCAATTTCAACATAGCCCTATTTTAAATATGTTTAATACAAAATTTCTCATTTTAAATATTAAAATCAAAATTTTGCATTAAGTATGAAAGACGGGTGCATCCATAGAGAGGTTATCTATGGAGATTTAAGCCCCATAGATAACCTCTCCTAGACATGCAAAATGTAGAAATAACCTTATTTAATTCATTGATTTGTTCTTTAAAGAGTCGTACATGAAGAGTTTATGACATTTTCTACTTGCTTAAATCAATAAATATTTCTCCATTATTTTTAAATCCTATTTACAAAAGTGCTGTATTTTGAAAATATTTTACATTATTTAGAGAAATTATTAAGGAAGCTGTGCAACCTCTTACTTCAACACAGCTTCTAGCCGTCTTGAGAGTAAAGTGACTAAAAATTTCACTATCAGATACTAAAACTTATCTTTACCTCAAAGAAATGCATCCAATAATCTAGTCCTCTATAGGTGGTTTGGTAGACTCTCGGATTAGTAACCAGAGGGTTGAAAGTTCGAAACTCGATCCAATCAAAGGCCGTCGTGTAGGTGGGGGTGGTACACTTTAAATCTGTCGTGGCCTCAAATATCCTCACGGTGGTGTGGAAGTTTGGAGAGTGGGATACCAGCTCATGTGTTAACCTCGTCATCTGACCGTGGTTAAAAATTACAGGGCTGCCACAAGCACCACTTGTGAAATAGTAGCGTATATTCTTAAAAACAGAAGAAAAAATAGTCTTCTCTTAAACCTTGTTTTAGTAGCAATTTTAGTTGCTCAGATACAAAATGAATCGTCTAAAACACAAAATGTGCTTATTAAATATGAACCAGATATTGAAGAACTTTCTACTAAATATAAATTATGATATTAAAAAAAGTAAACATATTTTCTTAGTATGAAATTTAAATTTCCGACACAGTCAAAATTAGTAGAAACATTTCTAGGAATCGTACAGTACAATTCATATTGAAATAAATTTTTATTATAGCAAAATACATAAGAAAGTCAAACTAAACCATTTCACAGATGAATTTATTGCATCTTTATAAATTGCTAGTTATAGTTTTTATTTCTACTAAATTTTAAGGTACATTTTTGTGTTTATTGTTTTATTCAAATGTAGTACCGAGCGTAATGGGTATGCCCACTGCGCTAGCAACACTCGAGTTGTAGGCGCCCAGGTTCGATTCATTTCAGGTGCATTCCTCCCTGGGTGTATTTCTCTCTTTTGGGTCAGAAAACTTTCATTGTGTGCAGCATGGCCAAATATGGCCTTAAGCCATAAAACCCGAAACCAACCTCAAATATAGTACGTATTCAAGGGTGTTAGTTACAGTTAATGTATTCTTTAGAGCACTGTTAAGAGCACTTATTTTGAGAATATGGAATAACCTGATGTGTTATGGAGTAGCAATATAAAAAATTTGGAACATACAAGTTTAAAGTTTTTGCTATTCTATTTGGGTCAATTTATAACAAACAGCTTCGACGCTTTTTAGGGCAGATTTAAATTAAACTTCCGGAACATGATTCAACCATAACACAAATTTTCAATATTCATCCACTACTGTAAGCTTTTCCAAAGCAGGTTTTCTCTGAAACAGCTCTCTTAAGGAAATACAAACACTAAAAAAATAAAAAATTGCCTAAATGGGTGCTTTGACTGGAAAAATTAAAGTTCATTAAAAATAGGATAAGTTGCATAAAAAATCACAACATTTTAAAATCCAGAATTAATAAAAAGTAAGGTGACATTCGGTATGCTGGTACATATGCTATTGTAACGAAATACAGCAACTGGAAAAATAATCATTTGCTTAGTGGATTCATAAATATTGCCAATTTCATGTAAAAATTGTAACAGTGTTACACGAAATTTTGCTTCCTAACACAGAAATCAGTTCTAGCCATCGGCTCTTGTGTGCTTTTTAATTTATTTTTACTCAATCCCCGCATGCCGAAGGTTTTTTTTTTAATCTTGAATTTTAGAAAAATCCTGTTATTGTTGCGATCATGAATCAATCTATGAAACAATAAATAGGAAATAGAATTTTTAGTTGTAACTCATGGAATAGACCTTTGAGTAAATTAATATATCGAAGAATCCCCTTTGGAAAAGTTGCATCCCCTTTTTCTCATTGCACTTAATTCCCTTTATCATAGGAAACATATCGCCTAAAATTTGGGTATGTTCGACTAAATGCATTCCAAAGGCATTTTTAGAAGAGAATCCACATTTAATTGGGATGTAACAGCTAATTACATCAAACCAGTTGTTCACACATAGATGAATTCCGATAAATTATGGCATCATGTGAGGCTGAGAAATGTTTCAATACGGTTGCTGTAGTTGGACATACCAACGGTGCTCCATTCGAACATTTTGTCCCTGCTCCTTAGCACATTGAATGAGAATCTGTTCCAATTTGTGGCAAAGTTGGAAATTAACTGTCATCTAATTGTAATACTCGTAATTGAAAAAGAGGCAATTTTTCAATCTTGACTCCATTTTTGAGTTTAACCAATATCAACAAATCAATTCTGCAGAAGTTTCAGATGTCGAATATCGGGTAAAAAGTAGGTATTACGACTCTCGTCAAAGGGATTTTTTACACCAGGAATGATTTTCGCACATTGATTGACCCACATTGTCTCCACTCATATTAGAGATACATGAGACAACGGTTAGACCAACATCGCTAAGTTGTTCAATAATTAATAATGTCCCTTCATTCATTTTAAAATCAGTCTACGAAATTTGACTGTTTCCAATTTATATTAGTCCTCTAATCATAACAACTTACATTTGCGAAAATGGGTCCATCGCTTGATCTAGCTGCCCATCATGCTCATAGAAAAATTTTATCTTCATTTCAAATTGAAGAACAGTTAATTTGTCTCTTTTTTTTCAAATTTGAAGATGCGATTTTTATAATCTTCATTACGTCAGAGACGAAGCTAGACTTTTTGGCAGCTGGGGTAAGTAAAGCTGATTGTCTCCCTGTGTCCAAAACCACTGTTTCCTAATGCAAGTATTCTTCGGAAATTTATAATATGAGAAGTTTCTAAATTCTGCTTCGTTTCCATAGAACGTGTTGCACAAAGCTGCAGTACATCTCATTCCCATCATCGTGAAAGCTTTTAATTCTTTAGAAAAATGAAACACTCATTCTTTACTGAATTGTACTCGAATCTCTATCCTGAAATTCTTATCTGAGTGATAGTACATTGTTAACAAGTTTTTATCTGAATGATAATATATTATTAAGTAGTTCTTATCTGATCGTGGTATACCATTAAGTTCTTATTTAAATGGTACATTATTCAGGTATTAAAATGAAGATTGAAACATTGGTAAGAGGCCAAATTAGGTAGCCATGCATTTCTTAATGCCTTGCAAGATATGTATTACCAATTCGTTTGGTGTGTAATCTGGCGAGTTAAGTTTCATAAGTTCTTGTCCCGTTTCTTATCAGAGCAAGTATGCTAACTTCAGGGGCGTCGTCCACTGACGTCACAGCTCTCACAGAATCCCGATCATGGAGGGTACAGGGGATGGACAACCTGTATGTTCCATTAACCTTGACCGCCGCCTACGTACCTTGTGGAGTAATTGGTTCCTTCTGCCAGAGAACCTCTCAATGCGTTAAAAACATTTCCAATTCTACAGCTTTTTATTGTACTTTAGTTTTACTAAGACGAAGGAAGCGATACATGTGGTCGATAACAATGAAATTTCACAGAAGATAGTATAATCCAATTTTAGACCCCTTAAATATTAAAAGTGTCAATGATTTATTTTTTTTCAAAATTCAAGCTTTGAATGAAGCATTTTTCATACTACATACACAGTACAGAATTTCTTAATGTTTAATGAAGGTATATGTGCAAAAATGTTTAATGTCTTTTTCTAACCAAATCCTTTTTACGGTTGTATCAATCACTCAACATAAAATAAGGTTACTTCATTCTTGTCGTAGATAATGAATAAGTGCTGAATGAATACTGAAAATTACAAACAAACGTTTATTTAATCGGATGAAATGGAAAATGCAATCGTCGGGCGTACGAAGAAAAACAGGGCAGATGTGAAAAATTGTTTGCATATATTTTTATCATTGCGCTCAGAGATTAAGCGTGAAGATATCAGGACTTCAGTTCGGCTCCATTTCTGAACAGGAATATTTTCTCTGTTCAGGTTCTGACAATTATCAATGCATAATATCTGTTTATCCTTTTTTCGTAAGAAATTTGACAAATTATAAAAATAAAGCTTAATAACAAAGAACCAAGAAAGCATCTCACAGCGGAATCAAGCAGAGTGAAAATTGGTTCACACAGAATTAACGAAAGAGGGCGATATTTATTTCGATTAAAAAGAAAATTCTCTTAATCTAAATTCAAACACACACGCTTAGGCCAACGAGGAAGGGGAGGCGTGGTAACAAATACAGATTCAGAAACTTTACGTGCCAAGCGAATTCCGTAAAACTAATTACAGGCCAAAGTAAAACCCAATTGCGATATATGCGAAACAATAATCACTTTGCAAATTTTGCACCAAGAGCTAAAGAAAGCAAACTAAATGCAAAAGAGAAAGTCCATTGTTCTTCCACGGAATTGTTCTTCCAAATATACACGAAATTCGTGAACAAACAAATATTTAATTAGCTGACAAACAGGACAGACAATACATTCCCGAATGGCACATCTTCGTGCTCTCCGTTCAGGGGTGCCCATAAGCCCAATGGCGCAAATTCCCCCAGAAATTTTCTTTACCGCCCCCTCAAATCCAGTTAACCATATAACCTTTATTGAAATCCCAAATTTCCAACTGAATCCACACAAAGCTCTACATTTCGTATTTTGTAAATCAGTTAGAGGTAAATAAAATTAAGAGATAAATTTGGATGAGATAAATAAAACCAGAACAGCAAGGAAAATGAACAGTTTATATTTATAACAGCAATTTCATGTATAAGCAATGATATTACTTACACTTTGCAAATGAAAATAACTATAATATAGTAAAAAGAGTTGTTTTGAAAGATTCTGAATGTTATATGAATAAAACAAATATTTTACCTTTACCTTTTGTATGAGAACAATTTTTATATTCATAAAAAACTATAAAATTGAGTGAATGGAAGAATAGAATATAAAAAATGGAACACATCAATGAAGATAAATAATTCAATAATCAGATATTGAAAAAACGAACTAAATGTGTAAAAACTAATGATATGAGTATTATCCTAATGTTTTATGAATACTTACGCAACTCATGTAAACATTACGATAATACTCATATCATTAGTTTTTACACATTTAGTACGTTTTTTGAATATCTGATTATTAAATTATTGATCTTCATTGATGTGCTCCACTTTTTTGTATTCCATTCTTCCATTCACTCAATTTTAGAGTTTTTTTTATGAATATAAAAATTGTTCTCTTATACAAAAGGTCACGGTAAAATATTTGCTTTATTCATATAACATTCAGAATCTTTCAAAACAGCTGTTTTTACTACATTATAGTTATTTTTATTTGCAAAGTGTAAATAATATCATTGTTTATACATGAAATTGCTGTTTTAAATATAAACTCATCCTAGCTGTTCTGGTTTTATTCATCTCATCCAAATTTATCTCTTAATTTTATTTATCTCTAACTGATTTACGAAATGTAGAGCTTTGTGTGGATTCAGTTTTGGAAATTTGAGATTTTAGTAAAGGTTATATAGTTAACTGGATTTGAGTGGGGCGGTAAAGAAATTTTTTTTTGGGGGGGGGGGGGGGATTTGCGCCATTGGGCTTGAGAGAGATGGGCACCCCTGCTGCTAACAGTATTGTTACTTAGTGGCATAGCTTTAACATCTTTGTCATCTTTTTCCAGAACCGTTTTAAGAAATGCTGATATTGGTGGTTTGATTAAATACTCCCCTATAGTATGACTTTTCCCAGATTTAGCGATGAGTAATGAAATTTCATAACTAGCCTCAAGAGTACGATTGATAGTTGCATTATGAGCAGTAAATAGAGACTTTAATGTTACTCTTTTTTCAAAATTTTTCTTTAAAGTTTGAAAGTAATTCAAATCTGAATTAATATGAGCATTGTTTCGCCTACAAATGTGCCTCAAGACGACCTCGTTTCATTGATTCGTTGGTCAAACATTGTTGGCATAAAAGACAAAAAGGTGACCGTTCATCGTGGACAGCGGGTATGAAACCAAATTTTAAATATTCCTCCGAATACTGACGAATTTTTGTCTTGCTTGCACCACTCATTTCACTATGGGCTGAAAGAAAGAAATATAAGATCAATTAAAAACTAAAAAAAATAATATGAACTGGAGTAAACGTAGACTAAAAATGCATATTTAAATATGTATGGCACATTTACCCCACCGCAAAAAAAACATACTTTTCATTTGACAAATTTTTCTGGAAAATGATGCTTCTAAAACTGAAATTAATAAAAATTACCAATTGAGTTTACATACCATTTATATATCCCTTATATTTATACAATGTATGTATTTTTTAAAACAACGAGACTTTTACAACTATTTAACGGACGTTTATTTCAAATTAACACCAACGGTGAATGCTGAGCGTTACTGCGAAACACTGCAGAAACTGAGATCCCGGCACTAAGCATTTCGCGCCATTCAGAACAAATAGCAGGAAATGCTTAGTGCCGGCCCAGTATAAACAGTAGTTCAACTCTAACGTCTAACAATGAAATCACGGCTACTAACATGGTAGGCAGAAGTTACTTGTACTGGAGGTTTACCCAGCTCGAGTAGCAACTGATAGTTGCCATACGGTTAACTTAAACTCTGGACGAGTCCATTTTCGAATTGCCCCCTTTAACAATCGAATTGCCCCCTGTGGGGTGTGGGCTCCACGTTGAGAAACACTGCGTCAGAGGGAAAACAGTACATGGCAAGCAAAATACGGCATCTTTTTCTTGGCTATATTTCAGCCGTTTTCTAACTTTTGCACTTTTATTTAGTAAAACTTCATTCTTCCATGATGGGTTGAATTTCCTTCCACCTGTTGAAGGAAAAGTGACAAAAGACAAATCTCGATTTTCCAAATATAGTACTTTATTTATTTCCTCAGCTGACAGTTTGATGTTGGCATATGATGCTGGATCTCTTGAGTTTTTCAATCTATCATCAGGAGAATCTTCAGTTGTTGGAGTTTCCTCTTGTTGAATGGAAACTGAAGGTCTTTCAGCAGATGGATTGCTACTTGATTCTACCTCTCCTTGTCCTAATTCAGTTTCATCAACAACTTCTTCCTGACTTTCATTTTCATCAAGGTTTTCAAAATCTACGCCTTGGGTCATACTTGATGAAGAGGGTTGTATTTCTAAATCATCAATGACGTTTCCAGGAATCGAACAGTACTGAACTAAACTTCCTTTCCTTCTCCGAGACAGACTACACAAAACATACACGGCTAGACGGCTACCTGCATTCAACTGGTTACTTAACTTTATCTTGTCTATGGGACTACTAGCGATCCACATGACGTAACGGTGACGAACCGAAAACCCTCAAGGTGACAGATGTTTATGAATAGGCAGGGTATCAGCGCTGCCAACTAAGCATTGCTCAATAAAAAATAATGAGTAACTTCCTATAGTGAAATTGTTGTCATTGCATGAAACAAGTCTTTTAAACAAATTCAGAGATAGTCTAATTACTTATACATATTTACAAAAATTATTTAATAAGAAACCTTTATATATATATATAAAGGTTTCTTATTAAATAATTTTTTGCCCAAACAATTTCCACCCTGAAAATTTCAAAAAACGCCCTGAAAAAAATCCCCCTCCCTCGAAAATTCTGATGGCACAACCTGCGCCATGATCCCCCCTGTGGGCACCCCTGTCTCCGTTAGCATAACACACACCTTGTCTCTAGTCGTACTCAAGATTATATCATGACCAGGCTCCGGATTCTTAGGTTTCTACCAAAAGGAACAATGCCCTCCATTTAAAATCTGTTAATACTTTTTGCGATTTGAGGTATCCTGAATAAAGTATGTAAATTTTATAGCACCTAAAAATACCTAATTCGGGGTTTAGGACCTAAAACGACCTTTGGAACCTAGAAATGCAACGAAATGGAAGTATCAATTGAAAGTAAGTGCCCAACTGATGACAGCATACACTACATAATAAAAAAAATTTAATTAGTAAGATTGTAATAAAAGTGATAAGTAAAGAAAATGTCGTTAAGCACTAGAAAAATAGGAAAATAAATCAGATAAAGTTAGAGTTTAAGTAATTGATATAATTAGGAGTGCATTCACATCCCAAAGGAGCACAGGAGGACAGACAATCTGGTCAGAAAAACAGGTGGGAAAACGCGAGCTGTGGTAATAAAAATGGGTGGGGGGTTAAAAAAAGTAGGCACACACACAGTAAAATATAAAAGTTATTGAAAAGCATTCAATAAAAAAAGGCGTGGAATTAATTATTAGGGGGATTCGGTAGAGTTGATGCAATAATGTTCAAAGAAAAAGGTAGATCAACGCCAGTATTGGAGTTTCGATTGGAGTGTCCGCCACTTTTAGCGTGGCGAAGTTAAAGGAGGGATAAAATGCTCGAAATATTAACAAAATTATTTATATAAGGTCCACCTACAGTATTCGCAGTCCTTTCTCATTTAAAAAGAATATTCAAATTGATAGAAAGATGGTGGAAGGCAATTTTTCAATAATATAGATGAATATTGAATCGTAAGAATACAATATAAACAATGTTTAGTGTTCCAAAACTTGCTGGTGAAGTTTTTATGTTCTTGAGAAAGAAAGCTGTCCGGGAAATAAATAGAATTTTTATCAGGAAACACAAGGAAATGGAAGAAACCTTACATCGGCGATGTCAACAAGAGAAGACGATTTAAATTAGCAAAATAAGTTAACGTACAAAATTCTGTGCAGCTCATCTGTCGTGTCGTGTACTTTTGTACTTTCTCTCTCCTAAAAAGGAGGGAGGGAAAGGAGGAGCCATCTGGCCGAAAATCGAGTAGCTTGGTGGCGCGTTTTACTCGTGAAGTACGGTCTGGAAAGTTTACCACTGTCTCCAAGACGTTTCCGTAGGTAAGTAGGTATTTAATTAACATCGCACTGGAGCAACACAACGGGCTATTGGTGACGGTTCAGGATCAAACCCGAAGGGAAAGATACGAGGACAACACCACGTAATTTTGAACCACGGTCAGATGACGAGGTCACACCTGTGTGTGAGTTGGTACCCCACTCTCTAAACTTCCACACCACGCCAAAGTGAGGACATTTGAGGTCGCGACAGATTTGACGCGCACCACCCCCCGTTTACACGACGGTCAGAGCCTGTATTGAAGGTTGATTAAAATGGGAACCATAAGCTTCCAGACTCACCTCCCCCAGCTCACCGTGAGGTGTAGAGCCCTTGGAGGGGGGAGGGAGGAGTTGACCGCCAGCCCCACGAAAGAGGGCAACGAGCCACCCACTCGGACAGCATTTATTAACGTATAAAAAATTTACATGAAAAGACCAACAGGGTCTAAAATCAAAACGAGGGACGACCAGCACAAGCTGGCTTACAAGGTCTATAGCTCTTATGTACAAAGTGTAGAGACCTAGATGAATAAAAAAAATGAACTGTTGATTTATAATACAAAAGAAACAAACAATTTAACATATACTTAAAAGACAGGAACAATTGAAAACAGCAATAATTTAAAAATAATCTTTATTATATATACAAGGTCTAAAAAATCTTTAAAATTTTTAAACTTTAAAAAAAATTTAAAGAAAATAAAAAGGGGCCGGACCTAGTCCTAGGCCCCCTACTTACCGCAAGGGACGACCACCAGATCACCAAATTTAATCGCTGTGGGGTGCGGGGAGCCCATCCGCCACCCCTCCAGCCGCCAACACGAAGTGGTTGATTTTATTTCTTAAAATTTTAGATCTCTTAAAACACCTTCCAGCCACTACGGACCAAAGGCACCTGGTGTTTTTAAATGGTGTTCTTTGGTGTGCGAGCAGCAGAAGAGGTAGTGGTCGGCATCACCCACCACCCTACAACTGCAGAGATCCGAATCTTTTATGTGGAACCTGTGAAGATAAGCCATAAATGGCCCATGCCCCGTCAGAAACCATATTTAATGTCTGTTAGTGATGAGGGTTGAGGTCTGGGTCTCCGGCATGAACTGGGAACCATAAGCTTGAAATCGTTTCCAGTCAAACGATCTCAATTCGTTGGATGTTCCAACTAGATTAGTCCCATTATCGGGGGGGGGGTATTTCAATTAACGTCACACTGGAGCAACACAACCGGCTATTGGTGACGGTTCGGGATCAATCCCAAAGGGAAAGATCCGAGGACAACACCACGTAATTTTGAACCACGGTCAGATGACGAGGCAACATCTGAGCTGGCACCCCACTCTCCAAACTTCCACACCACGCCAATGTGAGGACAAGTCTCACTATCGGAGTAAATAGTATTTGGACAGACACTTCGTTCGAAGAATTTTTGAACGCTAGAATAAAACTACCTGTCGATAAAGAAGTATCTAGCTCAGTATGGATGGCACGATCCACCATTTGGTACTATCGCTTAAAACCAAAGGGCCACATAAGTCAACACCAACAACTTCGAAAACTTGTGGGCTTCTTTAACTCGAACTTCAGGAAGAGGTGTACCGATAGTTTCCGTAGGGCGAACAGCAAATCTCTTGCATTTAATACATCTATTAAGACCTGGTCTATTAATTTTGGTTGATATGGTATTTTTTTTGGTATTTTTCAATTAACGTCACACTGGAGCAACACAACGGGCTATTGGTGACGGTCCGGGATCAATCCCAAAGGAAAGATCCGAGGACAACACCACGTAATTTTTGAACCACGGTCAGATGACGAGGCAACACCTGAGCTGGCACCCCACTCTCCAAACTTCCACACCACGCCAACGTGAAGACATTTGAGGCCACGACAGATTTAACGTGCACCAGCCCCCTTTGTACACGACGGTGTTTGGCTGGATTCGAACTCGCAACCCTTCGGTTGCTAGTTCGTTACTCTTCCAACCGGGCCACCGCGGCCCTAATTTTGGTTGAAGTTCCTCTCAATAGCAATGCGTGGTGTGGAAGTTTGGAGAGTGGGGTGCCAGCTCAGGTGTGACCTCGTCATCTGACCGTGGTTTAAATTTACTTGGTGGTGTCCTCGGATCTTTCCCTTCGGTATTGATCCCGGACAGTCACCAATAGCCCGTTGTGTTGCTCCAATGTGACGTTAATTGAAATACCCCCCCCCAATGTGACGTTAATTAAAATACCTACCTACCTCAACAGCAATACTGAGTCTACTTATAGTGGGGTGCCAGCTCAGGTATTGACTTCGTCATCTGACAGTGATTCAAAATTATGAGGCGTTGTCCTTGGATCTTTCCCCTAGGAAATGATCCCGGACAATCGGCAATAGCCTGTAGTGTTACTCCAATGCGACATTAATCAATTTCCTACCTACGGCATGTGTGATGTTAGATCACATAACTACAATATCTTACCGGGACTTCTGTTTTCGTTGATCACGGGTGTTGTCATAGGGGGGGGGTATTTCAATTAACGTCACACTGGAGCAACACAATGGGCTATTGGTGACGGTCCGGGATCAATCCCAAAGGGAAAGATCCGAGGACAACACCACGTAATTTTGAACCATGGTCAGATGACGAGGCAACACCTGAGCTGGCACCCCACTCTCCAAACTTCCACACCACGCCAACGTGAGGACATTTGAGGCCACGACAGATTTAACGTGCACCAGCCCCCTTTGTACACGACGGTGTTTGGCTGGATTCGAACTCGCAACCCTTCGGTTGCTAGTTCGTTACTCTTCCAACCGGGCCACCGCGGCCCTAGGTGTTGTCATAGGATCCATAGAGGAAATATAAAACAATGTCGTAAATTCAACCACCTGCACACCTAATATATTATTTCACTGTTCGGTATGTAGGTAGGTAATTGAAATTACCTCGCACTGGAGCAACACAATGGGCTATTAGCAACTGTAGGTAGGGAATTAACGTCGCACTGGAGCAACACAACGGGTTATTGACGACGGTCCGGGATCAATCACGACGGGAAAGATCCTCGACAACACCATGCAATTTTGAATCACGGTCAGATGACGAGGCAACACCATCCCCTTGCTACACGACGGTCTTTTGGTTGAATTCGAACTCGCAATCCTCCTGTTGCTAGTCCGTTACTCTTCCAACCGGGCCACCGCGGCCCCCTAACCGAAGGATATTAATATTAATCCGTTATTTTTTGGTAGCCGGGTTGGAAGAGTAACGGATTTGCAACCGGAGGGTTGCAAGTTCGAATCCAACCAAAGACCGTCGTGTACAAAGGAGGCCGGTGCACGTTAAATCTGTCGTGGCCTCAAATGTCCTCACGTTGGCGTGGTGTGGAAGTTAGGAGAGGGGGGTGCCAGCTCAGGTGTGACCTCGTCATCTGACCGTGGTTATAAATTACGAGGTGTCCTCGGATCATTCCTTTGGGAATTGATCCCAAACCGTGGCCAGAGTGGGATGCCAGCTCAGGTGTTGCCTCGTCATCTGACCGTGATTCAAAATTACGTGGTGTTGTCTTTGGATCTTTCCCTTTGGGATTGATCCCGGACCGTCACCAATAGCCCATCGTATTGCTCCAGTGTGACTTTAATTAAAATACTTGCCTACCTACCTACCCGAACCGTTACGAATAGTCTGTTGTGGTGCTCCAGTTTGACGTTAATTAGCACTACCTACCGATTATTATTAATATTATACTCGGCATCCTCATAATAATTTTTTAAGTAAATAAAATTCGAGAAACTTGAGGTAGATAGGCAGTTAATTACAATCGCACTGGA
The DNA here is from genome assembly GCA_933210815.1 of Meta bourneti. Taxonomy (NCBI): domain Eukaryota; kingdom Metazoa; phylum Arthropoda; class Arachnida; order Araneae; family Tetragnathidae; genus Meta; species Meta bourneti. Next base: position 93,015,657 of record OW119924.1, on the reverse strand, counting down.
GCAACACAACGGGCTATTAGCGTGAGGTACGAAGGCAAGTAGATAATTGACGTGACACTGGAGGAACATGACGTTCTATTATTTGATTGGATGATAGGTAGTTAATTAACCTTGCACTGGTCATCACGATACTTGAAGCCGGCACGTTTCAGAATCAGTTCAATCAGGTTCAAATCTTGAAAGGGTTCCTCTTTTGGAAAAAATATAAGGCTTCTCTGTTATTTTGTAATAACCCGTTGTTTTGCTCCAGTTCGACGTTAATTTGTTACATACCTACCTACCTGTTATTTTGTAGATTAAACGTTATTTAATAGTGGTTTCTGGAGCCCGAACTCGAAAGTTATTATATATCACGCTCAAATTGTAAGAAATGAAACAAGACACATAGGTTGGTTGTTGAATTAACGTCGTACTTGAGCAATGAAAATCGTTTGAAGACCACGTAGGACACATATGATCATGGGCTTTTCCATAGCTGCAGTTTGAACATATGGAATGGCATTACCTCTTCGAAGGAAGAGTTCATTTATTTGCGTTGGGTAGGGAATCAGTTGTAGTGTTCAATTCTCTTGTTTGGTGTTCATATTCACTATGTTTTTATTTACGGAAAATGTTTCAACAATTGTTGAAATGATTAAGAAGTTTGTGTAATTTATTGCCATTCCTTAAAAGATTAAAATTGAAAAAGTATGAACTTTTATCTTGTTTAGTATCACTGAATGTTTTTTATTATTATCCTTTTTTGCAGTACAAATATAAGTAAATATTAAAGTTTTTATACCCACAGTGTACCCTAGCACGTGGGAATTTTTTTTAAAGCTTTGTGAGTTCTTTGGTTTCGTAATCATAAAATGTTTCCAACTTTGTCAACATTAGTTTTTGTGTTTTGAAGGTTAGCTTGAGATTTGTGAAATTTAAAAATTTTTTAAACAATTGAAATTTTGTTCAGGGTTCTGATAGAAACTCGAGGATTATCACTTCCTTATTCAAATTTAGAAACCTAATGCAATAGTAAAATTTCTATTAATTATATGCATTTCTTCCGAATGTATAGGAATGAAATGTTGCGGTTGACTTCTGTCATTTCAATCTTTGAATCGCAGTTTGCATGTAAACTTCAAAATGCTTTGTGCAGAATTTTATGTTTGTTTTGAATAGATCTTGACTTTCATTGTAAACGTGGATTTCCATTTATAAAGAATAACAATACCTCATGGCTGTTTACCTGAATCCTTTCCAGTCAGATTTGCTTTTTCAAATTTTGTTATTGCTTAATCAGACTAATTTATTTGCACTTTAAGAGCATTCAAAATCTTTCTGATTATCTTGTGACTTAGAGGTATCAAATTTTACAATTCTGAAATAAAGTTTAATGAAGCCATTTCACCAAAAGTAATTAAAAGCATGCTGAACATAACTTTTTAAAAACAAATTATTGCCTTTGTCTTAGACTAGAAACTTTTACAAGTTTGTTAGCTTGAAATGTAAAGAATTCTAATGTGTTCTTTTACATGCTTTGCTGTGTTATAAACTTATGTTTAAAATCCTTGAAAATTTCAACACGAGACTAAAACATTTCTTGAAGTAAAATTAATACTAAGTATAAGTTGGTATAAGTAACAAAACATTAAAAATAATTTAGATATGGATTCAATATAATTTGACATCATAGTTGATTGTATTTTTGTATATGCTGTTATGGACCACATGTAGTTGCTTTAGAATGTTTGAATTATGTTCTCTGACAAACTGTTTTTAAGTTTTGCATCCATACTGTCTTAGAACGTTTCATCAATAAAAACTTTTGTAAACTTATGTTTTTAAAACCACATGTTAAAGTTACACACTTTGACACACCACATGATGTTGTACTTAAGAATATTTGTATTCTATTCTCTGATTAACATTGAAAGGAAGTTTTAATTTTCATAATTTGATTAATCGAAATGTTAATATATTTCTTCTATGGAATTGTATGTTTAAGCTATATACTTAGGTAGACATGTACACACCTTACCATGTGTATAATATTTAGAAATATTTGCATAATTATACTCAAAGGAAGTGTTTTCATCAATGCTTATTTTATGCCCGATCTCTTGTCAGAAATGTTCTCCTGATCTTAAAAGTATAAAATCAATGTTTCGGTTTTTCAAAATCATTCAATGATTTGGTTTCATTATCATTAAATAAACAAATATATCAACTTTCAGAACAAATAACACAATTGTAGTGGTGGAAGTAATTTTAACTTTTACTACCTCTTGCAAATTAAATGAATATGTAGAACAAACAAGTTCAAAGCAAACCTGAATTTTTGGCTAACAGTGCACAAGTTGGTGGAAATGGTTGATGAGCTGAGGTTTTACAAATCTTTGTAAATCAACAATAGAAAGCAACATTCATGATTAGGTTATTAATGGTATGCTTTAGCATGTGCTTAGTTGATAAATGACTTAGATGTATAAAGTAATCATAAATTGGTTTCACAATGAATGTGTTATAGCTCATAGTTTTAAAATGCGGAAAATAGTAGATCAGTACCTTGTAGTCAGAATATAGCTCAAAGCACAACTAATCCCATTACTATTTCCACTCTTGTACATTTCTTTGTGAATTTGCTAAGTCACTTGTCAACTTGCTGAAATCTGAAAAGTAAAAAATTTTAAATGTTTCAGGTTCATAATAAAAGTAACAAAAAATATTCTGTTTTTCTGTCATGCATCTGATTATCGTCACCAATATTCCATTGTGTTGCTTTAGTGTGACATTAATTAAAATACCTACCTATATTTATTTATTTTATATCCATTGTTGCCATTCGACAAACAAATAAGTAAATTTCTGTGCTGTGTACATTAGTGAAATGTATGTTACAAATTGTTTTGTATATGCTATTTCAATTTCTATTCGAGTTTTAAGCAGAAGTATTGATTGTCTTTTCAGTTTAAAATTTCAAGTATGGACCCGTACTGCAGCTATTGTGGTGTGGTTCTGGCCACTGCGGCCGAGCTGGCGACCCATTGCAACTCAGAAGGCCACCAGCTGCTCATCATGAGTGACGAAGGCAGGGATTGGAAATACCGAGCTCCTGCCAGAGGTGTGGGTTCTGACCAATATGCTTTGTGTGCTTCGTAAGTTAATTTCTTTATATTTATGATCATTGAATTTTTCATTTAGTGTTTAATAAGAATATATCCCATGGGCTGATTTTTAATTTTAGATTTTAAGGTTTCCTTAATGTTGCTGAAAATCCTGAAAAAATTGTGACTTCGTTTTCGCGAGAATGTTGCATATTTTATTTCACCTGCTAGAGATGTAAATTTCTTGGTAAAATCTTTTAGAGACTATTCTTTAATATTTGGAGAATATTCGCCAAGAGGAGCGTAATTGAGAATTTTCTTCTAAGGGCATAAAGAATTAAAAAATGTCCTACAATATATTTTTTAAATCAATGAATACATAAATGAAAAAATCGTGTTTAGAAATGTACTTCTAGGGTTCGCATAAGAAACAAAGAAAAAAGAAGTGAGCATTTCAGTTATTTTTGTACTCTGCTCTTTTCGACAATTTGGCTCAAATGTGAATAATTTACTTTGACTATATGTGTAGTTACTTTCGAGTTCACTCAAAGAGTTTGTTTTTAATGTATCTTGAACCAGTAAAATTAATGTGTGCTCTGCACAATTATACAGAAATATGGGGTATGTGTTGCTTATACCTCTCGACTTCACTTTGGCAACAGAAGTATCAGTAATCCATGAAAAATATATCATGTTGTGTGTCATGAAAAACTAAAAATTATAAATAATTTCTATAAAACTGCTTATATATATATTCTGAATGATACATAAAATAAGCTTTAGGTTCATTCCTGCAATCAATAAATTGCAATCTCCTGAAAAGAAGTTTTAAATAATATTCTCTACTAACAGCTCGCCTGCATTCAAAAACCAAGATCAATAATATTTGTCCAAGCTTAATCATTGAAAATTGAGAGCATAGTAACAATAAGATAGCTAAAATTTGATGCTTTTAAATTATGTCATTGGGACAGCACTTTTGAAAGTTTCCTCACCTGTACATTTATGGATTAATCTATTATGATCTATGAAATATAGCCTTGAAACATTAGCCTTGAGAGGACCTTAAATTTTCATTGGCTTGAAGAGTGTGAACCTTATTTTGCTTGGAGTAGAATGTGATTGTCTTGACAATATTGCTGTACTGATACTGATTTGAATTTTATTTTCATAAAGACATGTGTCCAGGGTAAAAGTTGTATTTTAAAATATACCATACCTTGTTATATTACACATTTAACTATATCGCAGGGCTACCTCAAGCGTCTTTTATTCTGGTATCTTTCAACTTTGGCAACTAGGAGTATCTTTTTAAGCAAAATCATCTAAAATGCTCCTACTTTTAAAGTTTTGGCAACTGTTTGAAAATTCATCAATGGTCAACGAAAATCAAGTTTTTAACCAACAGCGCAAATCTTTGTTTCAGTCAAGAATTTATGCCTTGTGCTTTATTGAGAAAAATATTTTTATGACTGAGCTACTGTACTCCAATAGTATAAAAATGTTAAGTAAATATAAAAATTCTAATCACTTCAATGAAGGCATCCATGTAATGGAGCATATAGTACTTTTCTGTTAAATGTGTGAATTGTTGACTAAGCATCCAGCTGTGCAAAATATTTCTTCCTATTTCTACTGCAGTGTTTTTTCAACACTCTTCTAGAGTAGTTGGCCCAGCAACTACACTCTAGGATAAATAAAGTTTAACATTAGACTAATTTTGTTACTACTTTAAAGAATTTATGCTATTGTTTCACAAGTGCGTTGGCTGTGGCGGTCCTGATATTGCTCAGTTTTTCTTGTCTCCAATGAATTTAGATTTTTCTACAAATTACAAACCATAAATTCTTTTTCCTTAGAATTAAGAACTTGTTTCAAGCAGTTATCCTAAACGGGAGTTGATCCCGGTCCAATTAGCCCTTGTGTAGCAATATATACGTTGAAATGTAAACTGGATCTTAAGCATTTGAGTATCTCAAGAGTGTGCATGAGTAGGAATTTCTGTTTTCAGACATTAATACTAAATTTACCGACCTTTTGTAAATATCTATTTTTACCGAAATGGGTTAGATGGCCCGTTCTCCATTTAGATGCAGATAACAGTGGAATTTGTAATTAAAATAATTAACAAAGTCGTCTAAAGTAATAATTTAATCATTATAAACAAAAATCCAAAAATAAGTGAGATATTTTGACTTTTTATTCGGTAGTTTCACTTTTCTTTTCAGAATTCGTTTATAAAACCTTGATTTATTTGCTGCATTTTTAGATGCCCATTTAATTTCAATGTGCAGAATTTTTTGATTGCCTTTAGCAGAAGCTTGTTCTTATAAATTTATATATAATTTGCTTTTAGATATTCCGTAATGGGAAAATGCAAGTTTGGCACTTTGTGCTGCGATGCACATGGGGAAGAAGAGCTAGAAGAGTGGAAAGACAGGTTCGACTATCGACAGATGAAGCTCCAGCGGGCCAAAGAGTGCAAACTACAAGGGCGCCATTACACGGAGCAGCTTTTAGAAAAATGGCTCAGCGCTGCCAATCCCAACACAATCATGAGCGATTGCATAGAGAATATAAATATTTCCGTGGAACCCGATACCAACCTTACTGTGTCTGAGAAGAATTGCTGCAGAGAGTGGATTTTTCACCTGTCTGCTAAAGTGAGTATTGTTTCATTCTTCTTACTTTTACTACCTTAATACTAATCCTGTATTTCCATTTCTTCCATCTCAGGGGGCTTCTTTTCATGAAGTGAAAACAGCCATCACACAACCATGAGGTTTCCTAATCTGCCCTCCCTTCAGTTTTAGCCTCGCCTGCCTTTCTACTTTTTGCTTTTTTTCCTCCCTCACTGCAATTTTAAACTTTTGTTTCTATGTCATATTTGGCATTGTTTGGCCAATACCTGGCTCTTACACCATTAAAATTAAAAACCAACCATTTTTTTTCCATTGTGTTATTCAGGCACCATATTGTATTATATATCTGATGTTGCACATTTCTCTATCGACAACCTGCTATACACATTGTGAGTATTTTTACACTGTCTTCAAATTTTTATGCATTTTATGTTTATCAAAACCATGAAAAGAAACCAAGACTAAATTCTCCTTTGTGCTGGGCTCTTGTTCTTTTATACTTTTGGGTGTAGTAATGATAGCTTAAAGTTTGAAGAAAATAAAGGTGTGCTAGGATTACTGAGCTAAGAAACATCTCATTAGTAGACATCTACTAATACAATTGTAGGCAGAGCTAATAAAACTTTAAAATAATTACCTAAAATAGTAAAACTGTTCTATGTGCATATGCTTAAAAGCTTTGGAAAATTTCAAAAATTAAATATTTCATGATATCTTTAAAAATATTTCTAATAATTCTAAGTTGATGTTTGCAAATTCAGTAATGCAAGCTGTAAGTAATGTTTTCATATATATTGTAAATATAAAATGTACAGTCCGATTTAAAGTAGTTGCATTACTCCACCAAAACATTTGGTGAATAAAACAATTCATTGTAAAGAAAATATGTTAAATTACTATTTCAATTATCATTTTTTGCCTAGCATCTTATCTTTTCAAATATATCTATGATGAAATTTTAATTTTATAATGTACAAATTTATTTACACATCTACCTCCATTTCATAAAAAAACTGTATCATGCATAATTTTTGTAGAAAAGTTTTAATTTCGTTGAACTGTATGAATCATTTTTATGTTTTGCATGGCTTTGAGGCTTGTAAAACATCTTTGACTGTACTATCTTCAAACTGAAGTCCTCGTTTAATTGTCTCAAATGTATAATTTCTTGAGATAGTTTGATAAATTCAGTTTAATTTATGTCAAGCAGGCATTGTAGGATTGACTTTTACAAATGTAACAAAATGCAAGCTGTGTAAATTCAGTGCATGTTGCCCTTATGACCAATTCCAATAATGAACTTCAAATAGATTTTACGAGAAAAATATTTGTAAAATCTATATGCATACCTGCCAACTCTTACAGGAAAACTGCTTTTTTCCGTCCTCTGGACAAAAAACATCTGAATTTTTTTCAGTGTGAGAAATTTTCAAATTTATCATTTAGTGCCAAGTCTTGGCAATTAAAGAAGGATGATATTGTATACCTGCCAACTTTTTCGGAAAACACTTAGTTTTCCTCATGGAAATAGTATCCAAATTTTTCTTTGGTAAGAAAATTTTCAAGTGACATAAATTTCAAAATTGTTTTGCCAAATCATGGCAACCATGATAGTAGCTGCTAGATTGTTGTAAAAACATTTGACACTTATTTAAAAAAAACATTAAATATACCTCTAAAATGCTCTAGAAATAGTTGCCTTTTTCCCTATAAATGGTGTCATTTTATGTTTTATTCCACCAAATCAGTTTTGCAGAGTTCGAACTGCTGCCATGCATGTAACAATAGTAAAAGTGGGGTTAATTTTTCTGTTTTGAATTACTTCTTAAAGCTCAGTTCAGTGCAGTTACTAATTTGGCTCTTTTAACTATTTTTTATTTGAAATTTTAGAGTTCTGACGGTTTTCTAACAGTTGCACATTGGTTTATATGTCGCAAAAATATTCCACATTTTTTTTTCTTGTTGGTTGGTAGGTATGCAAATATTTTCTAGGGTTTTGTGAAAAAGTTTATCAGAAGTAAAACTTGAAATAAAAAGGGGCTCTTTTTGAATACATTTTTATAAGAAAATTGGTAAATGGTCAGTGTTCCCAAAATATATTTAAATAATGAAATTGGTAAAACAGATGGGTATAAAAAAATGTTGAATGGTACTCAATTGACAAATCATTGTGTCACATGTGATCCTCTGGTAAAATTTCCCTGGTTGTATTTCTCTCTGTGTCAGTAAAACTTTCCTTGTGTATGTCTTACTTGATATTGTATGTCTTGTGTCTGGCGCAGCATGGCCAAATATGGCCCTTGCGCCATAAAACACCAACAAACCAACCTCTGGTAAAATTAACGAGTAAGGTTGATCTAATTATATGTGTAATATAGCTTATGGGTTTGCATACCTGCCTGTATTTTAGGATTTTTTGGAAAAATGCATAGCTTTCTGGTCTTCCAGATGGAAGAGGCATTTTTCCGTAGTTTTATTTCATTAGAAAATCTTTAAATGACTCCAATTTCAGTTTTTGGGACCAAATTTATTTACTCATTTTTATGTATGCTTGGTACCATTTTGTGTAAAATATTGCTAAATGCAATTGCTCTCAGTTCAACGAGCTTGAACTGTTGCCAAGCATATGACAGTAGTAGAGAGCAGGATTAGTTTTTCTGCTTTGAATTGCTTTCATAAAGCTCTATGTGGGGCAATTGTCCCTAATTTGGCACTTAATTATATTTTTATTTTGAAGAATTTTTTAATCTTTTCTAACGGTAGTGTGTTGCTTTTTATGTCGTAAATATCTTCCTACAGTTTTTCTTTGACATTGGAAGAGAAGCTTTGTCAAAACACTTTAAATTTGTTTTATAGATAATCTTTTTATACATAACTACTCTTCAATAATTTGCCGTTTTAAGGACTCAACATCCACGAATGCAGTTAAAAACTGTTACACGAACAACGTAAAACTATAAGAGTGTTAATTGTTTGGTAATACCATAAATCATGTTTGTGGTATTGTATTTATGACAAGTTGAACATATTGTTATATTTATTGTCTTGGGCAATTTATCATTAGTTTTATTTTGTAAATATATTCCAGGCAACTCTGCAGCATGTAGCCTTGCTGTACGAAACCCACCGGAATCACTTTCGGCTCTCCCTGTTGAGGTCTGGTCACTTGACTGGCATCAAGGAGTGTAGTTTAGGACCCCACTGCCAAGAGTGGAGTAATGCTGATAACACTCCTTTCAGTGATGATAACTACACTGTGAAGGTCAGTCAATGCTTCTAGTTCTTTTTTCTGTCCTTCAATGATTTCTGTACTCCCATGTATCCGATGGTATAGTAGTTCCTAAACTTCAGTCCAAGAACGTCCTTGAAAATTAAAAAAATTATATTATGAATAAAATAATTTGATATTATGAATTAAATAGGGTACATGAGACATGCATAAGCCCATAGTGATCCTTATTTTTCACCTTAATATTGGGAGTAAAATATTTAAATATATTTTAAATAGAGTTTTATAATCTATTATCTATTTATTTAAGTATATTTTAAATAGATAGATAATAGATTATAAAACCTTAAAGCTTCACATTAAGGATTATTGATGACAACTTAAAGTTCTGAAATAGTTTTGAAATGAAAGAAACCACAGCAAGTATTTTACAAACTCTTATTAATTAAAATGTAGTAAAATAAAAAATCTCTTAACTTGCAAAATTATAATATTAATGACATCAAAATATATATTTTTATAATCTTAATGTGAACAATGAAGCTGCTTTTTAGCAATTAACTCAGCAATGTTTGGTTTAATATATAATTTCAAAAATAAACCATTCTCAACTTAAAGTCTTTCAAATAGATAAATACTGGAATCTCCTAATTGTTTTAGGGGCCGCGGTGGCCCGGTTGGAAGAGTAACGGACTAGCAACTCAAGAAAGTTTCACTCAAGAAAGTTTGATTGCTTATATTTGACTATAATTGGTACTTTTTTGTGTGCAAATGTCGCCAAATCAGTTTCGCTGAGTTAAAACTCCCACCAAGCATGTAACAGTAGTAAAAAGCAGGGTTACTTTCTGTTTTGAATTTTCTTTTGAAGCCTGATTTGGTGCATTTGACATATAATTTGACTCTTTTAATTATTTTTAATTTTCAGGCACTTTTTTATTTCTGACTTTTAAGAGTTGGTTTTATGTTTTAAAAATCTTCCTGATTTTTTTTGTTTTAGGTGGTTGACAGATATGAAATATTGTTATGTATTTAGGAATAGTATATTTTGTAAAAATTTATAGTAATTTTTGCTGTTACAAGAATTAATGCTCTTTGATTTTAAAAGATAATATATAAATAATGTATATTTTTGCTTGCTAACATTTTATTGATGCTTATAGGTGAGATTCCTGACTGCCATTTACGGTACTTTTCGTCAAGATATAGTTTTTGATTTTGGCTTTGAGCCAGTTTTGGTTAAAAAGTTGTGTGTGGATGTGGTCTCTATATCTGATATGGAAAAACTCCAACAAGCTCGAGAAACAGTCATATCCTTTACTGAGCGCTGGAGTAACAGTGATGTTGATTTAGTTCCTTTCATAAACAGACCTTATCCCCTGGGAGAGCAGGAAAGAAACCTGATGAAGTTTTACCCGGTGCCAGATGGGATGAAAGTAACTTTGTCCCATGATGTCATGGAACAACCACTCACTAAAAATAACTACTGCGCTCGACAACACGAACTGCTGACCATTGAAGAAGTGGCTCAGTATGAGTTGCTTTCTACGTAAGTTGTGCTCCTCTGTTTTGTGGGATTTTTGGTTCTGGCTAATATGCTTGTGTTTATCTGAAAATATTTTCTTTCACTTCATACATTATTAAGTGTCAGTGGTTTTTATTTTTATATGATTTATTTGTTTACAGAAATAAATATCCAATTAACGAGAACAAACTTATAATCCAAAAAATTCAAGAAAAAAGACAACATAAATACAGTTAGATAAGAGATAAAACAAAACACTTTTTGAAGCAGATTGCATATAGTAGTAAAATTATCAAAAAACATGTATCAACCTCTGAGAAAGAATTATAATTTAAAAAATCTATTGGGGTAGTAAAATCGTTACGTACATTATTTTGTAAAGGTTTAACACAAAATAGTTTATACAGTTTCTATACCTAGGAATGTTAAAATCAATATAAATATAAGGAACTAAAAAAGGAAAATCAATTTTGTAATATAGGAGGTTGTAATTTTTTTGTTAAAGCAATGCCTATTGAGTTTAAATAATGAAACTCACTAAAAACTAACTCACTAAACTGAAATGATTTTGCAATTCATATGAAAGTACATTTAAAAATTCATAATTCTTAAAATAAATATAATAAAAATACTGTATAAGAAATAAGCTGTAATGCACTGTTTTTAAATTGCAGTAACCAGGGTGGAAGCAAACGATACAATAGAATGCAATAGCAACTCCCCTTGTAATTGGAAAATAAAAGCTAAAAACATTGATTGGTTAAAAATGGTTAATTTGCTACTGGTAGAAATCAAAGTATTCCGTTTAATTTAGAAAGTCATTTAGATGTAGAACATTCCAAATGTAAGTATTTGTTGATTCGAAGTCAACAATCACCTAACTCTAATATCCATACCATGTTAAATGTCTAGTGCATTCAAAACCAGATTTCAGAGATGCAGCTGTCTCCATTGTTCCAACATTTCTAACAACTTATCATGAATCGCATTTAACTTGTACTAGTCAACAGTTTTTCATTGCATGATCACCAACTTTATCAGACTTGGATGGGTCACTCCACATTCATCACTCTTTACCTCTTTATGTTTCGCAGGAATTTTACTTCATCTGTAATTCATCACCTTTTTAAATACATTTCATCAATTTTTTATTTAACTAAGATGAGGATACCCCATCTTAGATGTATCACAGATATTTTAGCTGTAGTAGTTATGATGTAGCTGGCTAATTCCATAGCTGATTGTAACAACTTACTAATCTTGAGATGTGCATGTAGTGAAGCAAGAACCACTGCCGTGTAGACTCGGATACACTCCTTTGCGTTACTAGAATATGCCTCAGTACCTAACCTCTATTGGGATTGTTCTGGTTTGGATCGAAGTGGTTGCAAATGCACAGCCAATTTTGATTGATGCTGACAGATCAGCACTGCACTTGTACACTTAATGGCACTCATTAGTCAGAGGGTCAAACTGACCCGCCTTCACATTGAACACACAATTCACCCATCGTCATCTTTTATTAGGAGAGAGCTCGCCCAATTGCAACTCAGGCTTAACTCCATTTTCTGTTTATCGCATTTTAGTTGACTGTCCTGTTTTTAATCATCGTCTCAAATTTTTTAAAAGTGCAATTTTGAGTCTGCGAGATTTGATTGGGGAAAATCCCCATTCAAACCTTTTAGCATTTTTACATTCAGTTGGTTTTTTAAATCCCGTCTAATTTTTTCCAATTTCAAAATGACTCTTAAATCTATTTAATCAGATTCTTTTATAATTCAATCTTTTAAATTTCACACTTTCAAATTTTTATGTATATATAAGTTAAATACATTAGTTATATATATGCTGCAAACATTGATAGTCTTGTTTTATCATAGGACTATTGTTTGAATATTTTAATTCTCATCTCTGTATTTTTCATGTTTAAATCTACCTTTTATCTTTGTCTTGGACTTTAAATTCTTAAATATTTTATACTTTTATTGAGTTATATTGTTTTGTGTTTGGCACAGCTTGTCCACTTTTGGACCTTGCGCCATAGAACCCTAACATCCAATCCAACAGTCAGGACCACAGATTTGACATGCATATTATCCAATGGGACTTAAGCTGGTGATCTGGTGGGAATTGCTTACCTTATGGAATGTTTTTGACTATAACCTTGTATTTTTATGTGATAAATCTTGTTTACTGTTTTTACATCCTGTTGCCATTCCAGAATTAATCCTGGTGGCTCAGTGAATGTCTACACAAGTAGCTCCAATGCACATCATTATTTAACCTTAACTTTTGTATTATCTGATTCTACTTAAAGTCCAGCATAAATGGTGCACCTTCCTTTATCATTTGACAAAGGGTCACTGACGCTTTAAAGGAGTTTTATTCATCTATCCTAAATATACTTGATAAACCTTGTTTGTCAAAATTATCATTAATGCTTTTCAATTTGGGGTTTCTTTCAGATATAATGTGGAAGCTACCTTGAATCTAACTGATTGCTATCTCCTAACACCTAATTCTGCTGTAACAGCGAAATATGCACATGACGGAGAGCTGTTTGCAAACATGACCATGTCATCAGTTCTCTCCGAAGACTCCGCATCTGGTCGGCTGGTACTGACAAACTGCAGCACTGTGCTTCTTGCTTCAGTTGCATCCAAGGGACAAAAAAATAGAAAGGTTGGATATGATGTCACATGTAACTTCATAGTCTATTACAACTGATATTTATGAATGCTTTTAGAATCTAACTGAGGATAGAATAAGAAATAACACTTTGAATAGTGTGTTACTGTCATAAAGTGAGAATTTCAAATGCTATTAAACTGCAATAATGTCGGATTTTATGGTTATCTCGGGTAAAAGGTGCTGATCCTTTTGGATTGAGGTTCACAAATGCTACACTGGCTTATTCCTCTCACTTCCACCACACCCAACAGGTCGCGATAGCCCGGTTGGAAGAGCAATTTACTAGCAACCGGAGTGTTGCGAGTTCGAATCCAACCAAAGACCTTTGTGTATAAAGGAGACTGCACATTAAATCTGTCATGGCCTCATGTTGGCGTGGGGTGCCAGCTCCTGTGTTGCCTCGTCTGATCGTGGTTCAAAATTACGTGGTGGTGTTCTCGGACCTTTCTCTTCAGGGGATGATCCCGGACCATTGTCAATATCCCGTTGTGTTGCTCCAGTGCGACGTTAATTAAAAATACATACCACCACACCCAGCTAAGCAGTAGCTGTGATACACCTACTTGCTTATGTATCACAGCCCTGCAAGAAAAGTGGCACAAGTCACAAACAAGTTTTTCAGAAGTTACTGAAAATTGCAGCTTTTTAAAAATTGATATTAGATGACAATATGAAAATAAATTGATGGGATGGTTAATGTCAGCCATTTATCAGTTAAAAAAATTCTAAATTACCTCCTTTAAACCACCCCTATTTTAAATGTTTAATGTTTGGAAGTTTTGAAAAATGGTTATGAGGGATTTCTTTACTATACTACCTTAAATATTTTTTCAAATTCAGAAGTCTTCTTTGAGAACCATTCAAATCATGTTTAGTATCAGAAGTTGGGCAGTTATTTTCATTCAAATTAGGTAAAAAAAAAAGACCTGGAATCTCACATTTGTTTTGGAAATTCAACTCAGAAAAATAAAGTCACAAATGGCAATGTTTGTCTAGCTGAGGTACCCAATCCTTATAATTTTGTTTTCCAGTTTAGAAAACTTAAGTATCTTAATGTTTCATGATTGATGTTGGTAAGTTATTTTAAAATGTTCCAGAAACACATTTTAACAACTGAAGCTTTATCAATGGATGTTGTACATTGTAATTTGGGAAAACCAGGAAAATGTTATTCATGATTTAATTTGTTTTTAAAATTTCTGATGCCTTCAATTTTTTAAATATTCGAGTTTAGCAAAATAAATTCTGAGTTCGTTTGTATATTTTATTGACTTTTCAATTTATTATCTGCCAAAACATAGGATCATTTAAAGAAAAAAATTAGAATTTTTGTTGAGATCAAAGCAACATGTTAACTGCATCTATCTTGAATGTTGCCTAGTTTTAGTGATTTAAAAATAAATTATTAATTCATCAATTACATTTTTAACTTTGTTATGTCAGGTCTATGAAGCAGTTATTGAAGACAAGGGCAAAACTGTCATTTACATCCGATTATCCAAGAAATGTGTTGATGACCTAAATATGAAACCAGATAGAGAATTCAAAGCTGAGGTTTGTATACATTAATATTAAGTGAAACAACACTTTTTTATTTCACCAGAAAGTAAGATGTGATACACACAAATCATTTTCTCTTGTCTGGTTTTTTTATAAGTGTGATATCTCTTACGGCATCGTGTCTTTATGTTTACTAATCATGTTTATCTTTTTATAGTATCATGGATGTAGCATTGACTTAATCATGTATGTCTTTGAACATATAAATATTTATATATGTTTGCTTAACACAATAGTGTATTTCAAGTTTTCTCCTGCATCAAAATAACAGACTTTGTATATTTTCAGGTTCAATTTCAGCTGAACCGCTTACCAATGTGCGAGATGCATTTTGCCGTGGATAGACTTTACCCACCTTCCCTGGTTTTTCCTGACGTTAGCGTTCCACCCCAGCTGTGGACCAACAAGTAAAGTAACATTTTTTCTTGCAGAACAGATTGCTTTGTAAGGTCCAAATGTTTCTGTTGTGTTGAACTAACTGGTCTAACTCCACCAATCCTCCAGGGGCCGTTGTGGCTCAGTGGGTATAGCAACCTACGAGTTGTAGGCGGCACAGGTTCCATTCCTGTCAGGTGCATTCCTCCCTGGTGTATTTCTCTCTTCTGTGTCTGTAAAACTTTCATTGTGTGTCTGTCTATTACTTGATGTATGTCTTGTGTCTGGTGCCGCATGGCCAAATATGGCCCTTGTGCCATAAAACCAACCACCAAATTTTTTTTGTTGTACTGTAGCTAAAATTTTGTGACTAGCATCAGTAGCACTCCATCTAGCATCACAGATAAACTATACCTGTCTAAATGCGAAGCTATGGAATGGTGGCATCCTGGATCCCCATGACCAAAAAAAGCAAGTGACACAATAAATTATTTTCAAAGCTGAAGGTTTATTGGTACTGTGGTTGTACTGGCGGCCCAATTTGTCCCAAGTCATCAAGGGCTTTATATTTATAGGTTAACTAAAAATCAACTGGTCTTGAGAAACCCAACTGCTACACTCATTAAAGCTCTACACTCTACTACATGAACACACAAGAGCACTACACTCTACCGCTTGCAAGTAAATCTATTGCCATTTGTTTTAAATGTAGCTTTTAAAAATGCTTTGATTTTCCTTTTTGAAGAGTGGGAATCCTGGAAGGGACCAGCAAATTTGCTCATAAAAAGCAGATTTCCCAAAACATGACATAAATACTTATGATTTAGGAAATTAGACATAAAAACATTGTGTCTTTAAATACTTATGATTTAGGAAATTAGACATAAAAACATTGTGTCTTACACCCCTCATTTCAAAATCACTGCATGTGTTTTACTTTCCTGGGCCATTAAGTATGAGTGTGTGTCTTCGAAATTCTTCACTCTCCTAGCAATCTTCGTCCACTTTGTTGTCCCTGTATTTCAATGACAAGATTCTGGTAATGGTGTGTTAGTAGTCAGTATTAACAGTTACCAAATTGTTGTGCAGAAAAAAATTTCACTAGAAATGAATCGACAAGGAAATTGATGAAATGCAATCTTACTAATCCAAGATTTTCTTCTAAAAAGCACATATTTAAATTTAAAGCAACTATTTATTTGCTAGACCTAGGTTCTTGTTCAATAGGAACTTGCAATGAGCTGGTTTTACTGTACTTGCAAAAAGTGTTTCAAAGATAGTTGAGTAGATAAACTTTGTTTCTGCCTAAACATTAATACTGTCTGTAATTGTGGCAAATTTCTTAGATTAATGTTTCTGTTGGTAAAAGTAGAACAGTTATTAAATTTCACTTATTTGCTTTTAAAAGTTTCTATGGAAGATACTGTATGCTTAAATTTTATATATGTTACTGTACATTATTAAACTCTAATTTTAGCTACTCTTTTCAATAAAAATATCTTTTAAATGTAAGCAATAAATAACAAAAGTGCTCAGAATGAAATCCAGTTAAGATTAACTTGTATAATTTTTGAGCAATAATGCATCAAGTCAGTTGAATTGTGAATGTCTTCCATTTTTAAAGTTTGCATTGTTGTATCTTGAAAACTTATAAGTGCTAAATATAAACAAAGTGTATGATTTGGAACAGTTGCAAACTATCAGGATATAGTCTGTCTCCCACAAACTGGCAGTTGAGTCACCGAGTTTGAGTGAGTCTTAAATTTAGCGATAGGTTGAAACGTAAACAAAACGCTTCCACAACTGGCATTTTTAGCATGGATTCTGGTTCAAAGTTTACCATTCAGTGCTAAAAGCAATAGCAATGATAATGAATTAGCATGTGAAAAACCATTCATGCTTTTATTTATAGCAGCCTTCTAACCAACTTCCACACCTTTTGAAAAGTTGACTGCTTTATTGTAAGATCCAATCTATAAATAATTTGTTAATAAGTTATGGTTTTTGTTATATTACTCATTCATGCAAAACTTCAGCTGTATCAAAGTGAACCATTACTAAATTTTTCATGTGATCATGCCGCATTATAGGTTTAATTTGGTCATTGAATGAATGTTGTAACAGACCAATTGAATTATTTAGAGTAGTTGTATATTATAATTGCAATTCATTCTGTACTGTTTTTAATGCTTGTTGAATTTTATTCCTTTACTTTATCAGTGCTGTTCCATTTTCTTTTCAGTCAAGCCAAATTGAATTTGGAAGCGAACCTTAACCCCAAACAAAGGGAGGCTGTCTTAGCTATCACAACTTCGCTGAACACACGGCTGCCCCCTGTGCTGATCATCGGGCCTTTTGGAACAGGGAAAACATACACACTTGCACAAGCAGTAAAAATAATCTTGGATCAGCCCAATTCCAGAATCCTAGTCTGCACTCATTCCAATAGGTGTGGAACTATTCTATCTTTTACTTCTATCCTCAGTTGAAATTCATACACTGAGTTCCCTAAAAATGCTACCCTACAATCAAGTATTGAACGACCTATGTTTAATTACATTTGTAGTGTAAACTGACTGTACCATTTTTCGTACTTCATGTTTCCCAGCCATCCTGTTGATTTAATGAAAACATCAATTTTGTCCCAATTTTTAATAGAAAGGAAGTACAGCACCTTTTGAGAGAAAACTTTCTGTTCTGCTGAACAGCATGTAGTCAAAGGAGAAATTTAGAGTGTTGAAACAAAGGACTGTGTTAGCTAAAGACCAAATTTTGCTGTGTAAGATTACTTCATTGGTGAAATATTCATTGTACAATGTATCTCTTCTATCACTAGAATAATAAGCTCAATATGTTTCAGTAATAAAACTCTTTTCATCATCTTTTTCATAAATACAGAATATTAACATAATCACCATCCTGTTTACTGTCCCCATTTTGTCTCAAGAAAATATGGTCATTCTATTGTAGAGGAATTTTCTATTTAATTTTATATATAATTTATTTGGCAGTATCTTTCAACTTATATGCCCTGTACTTAACATTTTTTTGTCTTATTTGCCTACCTTATGTTATTCAACTTAACTCTATTTTTTATTGCCAGCTTAACAGAAACTTACCAACTGACATTTTTTTGACACTAAATGCTTATTTTCATGATGAGAAATACATTGTCATATTGTAATGTTTGAAAAAATATAACATTGTCCTAGTGCTTTTTATTTTTGACCTCAAAACTAATAGTTAACATTTATACTGTAAAATATGCGTTTTGTCAGTTAATGAGTTTCACTGACAATACATCATCTTATTCAATGTATTTTTTATATTTTTTGTTGGTCTTATTGAATGTCATTTGCCAAACAGAAACAGTTTTTTTCATGGATGGGTGCCATGTTCTTCAGCATCAAGGGGGTTCCAAAATTCTTTTATTTGAAAAGTGTATCTGAATTTTCCCAGTAAGTGTAGTAAATGATTTCTCAATTAACTGGCAGTAAACGAAATTTAATCTGCTAGCTGTGGATAAAACAGATAAGGATCCAATTCCATTTAAACCCTTTCATTTTGACAACAGATACGTTAAAACAGAATCCTCAATTTAATGCTGTCATAACCCAAAAAGTGGCTCTTTTACACTAAATTTACTAAGTGGGTCAAATGACTCATTTTAAAATTTTGATTTAAAATTGCTTTTTAAGTTTTATCGCTTTTCCTCAATTAACTTTGTCACTTTTCCTGGAATGTTTATAAAATTTATTTAGTAGTGTGTATTCCTCTTCACCTCTCTCTGCATCGTATGAAGTATGCCTATTTTTGCCATGATGAATCATTTGATCTGTTTAATATTTTGTGTTTTTACAACATTGTTGACTCTATAAAATCATTCCATTTACACTTCTATACAAAATATAAGCACACTAATGTAAAGAATTTCATGCTTTATTGTACTAATATGGCAGCAAGATCAAGCAAAGTTACTAATGTGTAAAAAGTGCCAAATAAGATACTGCCATGAAAAAAAAGCCATTAAAATCTGCTCTCTGCAAGAAAAATGTTTGGAAAGTGTTTAGCAGAGGAACCTTGCATCTATTAAATTGTTTTATTTATTATTTTAAACACTAATTCTATTGTTTCCTGCATCCAAATGGAAAATCGGTCATTTAACCTGTTTTGGTAATAAGTTTTTACAAAAAGGTCGGTAAATTTAGTGTTAAAAATCTCTGAAAATTGCTCGATTTGGATTCAGTATGTTCTAAAACATGTTTTTATTTTTCACTAGTGCTGCCGATATTTACATTCGTGAATATCTTCATCCCTGTGTTGCTGACGGAAAGACTGAGGCCACTCCCCTGCGAATCTATTATCGCCACAGGTGGGTTGCCACCGTTCATCCCACTGTACTGCAGTATTGCCTGGTGAGCTACGATGGGAGTGAAAGAGTTTTTCTGATGCCAACTATAGAAGATGTAAAAAAGCATAAGGTCATAGTGACCACTTTGGGTACTGCAAGGTACCTTGTCCAGTTAGGGCTAGAGAAAGGTATCGTATTATTTATATTTGACATATTTCTATCTGGAAAGAAATGTAATTTTTTTCTGTAGTAATTTGAAAATCATTCCATTTTTGAAAAAAAAATTATCTGAAATTATATTCTGCCAGAAAACCTAGATTACTTTTCTGATTTGTCTTCCTAAAATATAAAGAATCACATTTTCAGGTTGAACTGTTTAACCGAGAATTTGCAATTAATTTATTTTTAGATTTTGTTTTAATGAGCTCTTAAGATGCTAGGAGTGTTATGGAATTACATTTTAGTTGCATATTAAGATATTTAAGCTAGAAACACTTGTCATACTGTAGTACTAAATGATTTATTTTAATCCTTGATTTGTTTGCTTTTTTCTCATTAAACGATTCTACTAGACTCTCCAGTTTGGTTAATTTATAGCCTTCCCTTGCTATATTGTTTTTACATCAACACATTTTATGATTAAACAATCAAACCTGCATTTAGCATCTGCTCTAAACCTTTTTAATTGCTTCTATCTATTGAAGGCAAAGTGTTGCTCATTTCATATCTTATTTCAATGCATTTATAAAGAATACAGCATCCATATTCACAAATGGATTTCATATCCCTAAATGAAATAAAATTATCCAAAATATATGAAGCATTTTGTTTGCTTTCACTGGAGTTCATTCTTACTTCCAATAAAATGTATGGCTAAAAGCATACATCGGACATGTTGCCACGATGAGATTCTGAACACCTTCAATTTTATCCCTTGCCCTTGTTCCAAGGCGATTAGTAATTTTTGATGCTAAACCTATTTTTACTCCTATTTTCTTTTCTGTTCTGATTCCTTTCAGTCTTCAGACTGCTGAACAATTTCATAGAGTGTCGAGCTCTTCTGTTGAGTTTTAGCAATATTATGCAGTTACATACCTCAAATGGAACTTTTTAAACTGAGCAGCAAAATTGGAAAATGAATCCGATTATGGTCAATTTTATATTGAATACATCAGTAGTGACCATTCGGCAATAAACTAATAACTTAAATTTTGGTGCCACAAGCATAAATGAAATATATGTATATATTACCGCATCTTGGTGGATGGAATTTTAAGAAACTTCCCGGTTGCTGTATGGAATGACATGCTCCTGATACCCAGAAAGTTAATATAATATAACTAGAGTATTAGTTATGCCAATTAAATGACTTAAAATCCATTTCTAACTAAAAGGTTACTTTTAATGAACTAATTCTGAATTAGGCAAACAAATGGGGTTTGATCTGGTGTTTCTTACTGGGACCTTAAGACCTGATTTTTCATTGCTGGTTTTTAAGGGCTCTTAAAAAGCCTTAATATTTACTTTAAAGTTCTTAAAACAGTTTAAAAAGCCTTTTGGCAATGTTTGTAATAAGAATATGTGTTGTCTCTTATAAATATCTTTCATTGAGTGATTTATATGACTGGATTTTTCTTTCTAGGTTTCTTCACTCACATACTGATTGATGAAGCTGCTCAGGCCATGGAATGTGAAGCCATAATGCCTTTGTCCTTAGCGAATGAACATACACGAATAGTTCTTGCAGGAGACCATATGCAGGTACCTTGACTTTGAACCATTATTCAGTACTTTAAACGAATTTTATTTTTCTATATTTCTGTTACTCAGACTTTTAGAAATTTTAATTAAGGAAGTCTGAAAATTGTTTAGTAAACAGATTTTCATTTAGAAGTATTGAGCCAACTAAAATTGAAAATAGTGTACACTGATACTTTGTACAGACTACAGAATAGTATGCAGTACTGTCTGAAATTTCTTTTTCAAGTGTTCGACTTGAATGTAACAAAATGTTTTACTTGACTTTGTGCATCTGCAAAATTTTCATGACATTACAGTTTAAAAAGTATGTTAAAATTGAGTTTTCCTAATTTTTGGTGTAACACATTTGCTTCTGCAAGTAGCACCTTTTATGCAGAATTATTTACTATTTTCTCTCTATTTGGGTGTTTATTTTTGTAGATTTTACCTGATCTAATTTGTTGTGTTTTGATAATTAATTTAACTTTAACTGTCAAACTTCATTTATCACATGTTTTAGATAACATGGAAATTCAAAAATAGTTATGGTCTAAGTTGCTTAGCACAGTGGGAGTTAAAATATCCTGATTGTTCAAAAATGCCTCCTATGTGCAAAATTTTACTTGCACTTTTGTTAATAAAAATTAAACAAGCTTCAAAAGTGCAAATAATAGAGATTTTTCATTTATACTGTCCAAAAATTGAACTATGTGCATAGGATCTTTAAATTATTGAGCAAACTTTTAAGCATATTCCATGAAAAGGTTAAATTATTGATTAGTGTAAATCAATCTTGTGATTTCTACTATGGCAATTGCAAAATCAATAAAAACTACATCTAGGTGTCATTCCTTGATGTCCAACAAAATATTGACAGATGTTAAAAATTCAAGAAGCATAAAAATACACATTCACTGAGTAAAAATATTCCTTGTAATAACATCAATGAATGCCATGAAAAATGCACTGGAATCTTACACTTTACCTTTGCAGTTGAGCCCAGAAATCTACTCTGCCTTTGCCCAGTCTAAGAACCTGCACACCTCCCTCCTGGAGCGGCTGTACGACTTATACCCAGAGGACTTTCCATGCAAAGTGCTGCTGTGCGAGAACTATCGCTCCCACGAGGCCATCATCCAGTACACATCTGAGCTTTTCTACGATAACCACCTGCAGGCGAGCGGCAAGCAGCCTCGTCACAACAAGTATTACCCCCTCACATTCTTCACAGCGAGGGGAGAGGACATCCAGGACTGCAACAGCACTGCCTTCCACAACTATGCCGAGGTAAGGTTCTGCTTGTATTGGTGGCACTGGTGGGGGTGATGACTCTTATCTGCTGATGGGACAAATAGAAGCTCATAAGTGCCCTTGTTATGGCAATCCTGCTGTTAGCGAAAAGTGCAATCATCAACTTGGGTGTTAGGTGTAATTGAGAATGGTGAAGTTACCATTCTCAATTTCATTACATTCTGTTTTGTGTTACACTCAGCTTCATCTTCCCCTACAGTAAAACTCCAGACCTGGGTGAGGGCCGCGTATAGCCCGGTTGGAAGAGTAATGAACTAGCAACCGGAGGTTTGCGAGTTTGAATTCAACCAAAGACCTTGTACAAAGGGGACTTGTGCATGTTAAGTCTGTTTGGGCCTCAAATGTCCTCACGTTAGCATGGTGTGGAAGTTTGGAGAATGGGATACCAGCTCATGCCTCATCTCACCGTGGTTAAAAAGTATGTGGCATTGTTTTCGGATCTTTCCCTTTGGGTTATGATCCAGGACCTTCACCAATAGCCCGTTGTGTTGCTCCAGTGCGACGTTAATTAAATACCTACCAGACCTGGGTGTTTCATTCTCAATTGCATTACATTCAACTCATGCTGCTTTGTGTTACACTCAGCTTCATCTTCCCCTACAGTAAAACTGCAGATTTGAAGTTACCATGCTTAACATTTTCTTTGGTTTTTGGTGTTTTCTTTGATAATGACTACTGTCCTCATTGAATTTTTTTATCACCAGGTGTATGAAATTGTTGAAAGAGTCATAGAACTGAAGAAAAACTGGCCAGAGCCCTGGGGTGTCCAAGATGAGACTAGTATTGGCGTTGTGACGCCCTATTACGACCAGGTATACTATTTTTCGGATGAAACTGCTTTGTTTTCCTCTTTTGCTGCCCTGCATGTTTTCGTATTGAATTAAAATAACTTGTTCGCAGGTTGTGAGAATCCGAGCTGAATTGAGGAAGAAAAAGTTGCATGGTGTTTCTGTTGAAAGAGTTTTAAATGTTCAAGGTATTTCATTTTTATACGCTTACCACACATTCATGAAAATTTTTGTAAGATCTATCATGCAATTTTTTGCCTCTACTTTCATTATGCAGAAATAACTTTTGAGAAATAAATTTTATTAGTTTTACTTCACTCTTCATACCCATCTGTTGTGTAGGAATAGACTAGTTTATATATTAACTAAAAACGTTTTCTATTATAAAACAAATTTTTGTTTTTTGCTTGGGGCTTGATATAATATGATTTTTTATCTTTTAGCTCTTTTATTTATATTTTTCTATTGCTACTTGGTAAGGTCCAAGAGTTTCCGGCCTGAACATACTTGAACCCAAATTGACAGGCCTAACTCTGTTAACTCCCCATGTTTTTTGCACTGTAGTTAAAATTGTGTGGCTCCAACATCAGTAGCAAACTACTATCATAGAAGGGCTGTTACCCAACTTTTAAAAATGTTTTAACTTGAGTATTGTTAAGTCATTAAACTTTCAAATTCGACATTTTTTTGTTTTCAAAAGTCAGATTTGTGGGAAAAACAAATTTTGACAAAGAAAAGATCTGCATGGGAAAAAATTTACAAGTGATGAAATTATTTCTGTAGTTTTGAACCATTTTAAGAGCAAAATTCAGATTTTTTTTTTGAGTGATAAAAAATTAAATTAGCCATTCTAAGAATATATTGAAATAAAGAGTGATTATATTGAAAAATAGTTTGATTTCTTCCCTCTTTAAACCCTTGGGCCGAAAACTTTAGGACTGTGCTAGGTAGTGTAATTTTCCTGTATGAGAAGGCTAAATTGCATAACAAAAAAGATTTAAGTGCATCCCAAGTATGGACAAGAAAAAATTTTTGTTAAAAAGTTTGCAAAATTTAAGTAATTTTTTAAAGTCCCACCAATGATTTTTGTGTTCAACTTGTAGTTGTACCTATTTTTAAATTTTCCACTTAATTTCTGTAATTGAGTTTTTCTCGACCCTTGATGTATTGAGGATTTACTGTAGTTACTGAAACATTCTTGCAAATTTTATTTCAAATTCCTGAAACATCTAATGAAAGATTGACATCTCTAGTTACCTTTCATGAGAATAAAGCAGCATTTGTGATTTAAGAGATGTCACGAGGCATATGGTTCTGTTCACCCGTGACTCGTACATAACCGGAAAAACAAAATTTTCTGTGAAAGTTCCAACCAAGTGTTTTAGTCTAAGGAAAGGTGCTAAAATAATAAATGGGTCTTAGTTGTGATCAGGGTTGAATTATTGTAACAAACTGGAATTTAGACTTCCAGTGAATGTATGCAGTTACCACTTCCCTTTATTCTCATTCCACATTATATTTTGCTGAGATGAAATGAGTAATTTAAATTTATTGTATTAGTTTTCTAATAGTTAGACACTTGAATTTTTATAGAATATTTCTGGAAAGTAAATTCTGAAGAATTATTGCATGAAATTAAAGTGAAAGAGCAATAAAATTCACTGTAGAATAAAAATGTAAGAAAAGATGAAGGGAAAATTTTACTTATACTTAAGCATATGTTTGAGAGAAATCTGTTTGCCAGAAGCCAATTCAGTGTTAGCTGTAAGTTGTAAGGCAGCACAGGTTTGATTCCTGTACTTACCCTGAGTGTATTTCTATATTCTATGTTAATAAAAACTTTCCTTGTATATGTCCATTACTTTGACTTGTGTTTGGTGCAGCTTGGCCAAATAGGGCCCTCATGCCATAAAAACCAACCAATCCGCCCTCTGAGGTTTTAACTCTGGGAAATCTTTCAAAAGGAGTACTTCCAGTGCCTATATGAGCTTCTAATACTGAGGCATAAAAATTATGGGGGAAAAAATACTCTTGCCAAGAATGGGAAGCAAATATTTTGCATTAAACTTCTGTATATATGCAATGTAAGTTTATTTCTTTGTATTAATTTTGCATTAACTTTCCATGCTAATCAGGAAAACAGTTCCGAGTGATTTTTCTGAGTGCTGTTCGAACACGACAAACATGCGGAGGAAGGTCAAAGGACAGTGAATCTGATTTGGACCATGGTTTCTTGTCCAATGCAAGGCTGCTGAATACAGCGATTACAAGAGCACAGTCATTGGTTGCTGTCGTTGGTGACCCGGTGTCAATGTGCTCTGTTGGAAAGTGTAGGTGAGTGTTCAAAAGCCTGAGTTTTTTTCAATGATAGTATGTGTAATTGGGGTTCTCACTGGCCTTAGTGTTTGCTTTAAGTCCTAGCAAATTTTAAAAGCCTTAGTTTTTACAAGAACACTGCATATTTTGTATCGCTAGCATTCAAAAGTCAACTATCATCAAAAATCTGGGGCATGTAATATTTATAGTTTACCTTAAATTTGATGTTTTTAGGACTGGAACCATGAGACCCAAACCTAGCACCTGTGAAAGATTCTTCACCAGGTTACAATCTAAGTTGAATGTAACCTTAAAAATGAAAAATAGCCATGAAAAGACCCTAATTTGTATTTGTCTTGAATAGAGTTAGCAGAGAATATTCGAGAATTTTCTAGTTAAACCTCATTTTTCAAGAAATTGCAGTTTATTTATTGCATAAATGAACCTGTGAAGCTTATTTTATGTATGCCGGTAACATATATATTACTGGCAAAGTTTGCAAAGCAGACATTGTATAGAATTCCTAGGCAATATATAGAATGCCAGGCATTTTGGGGCAAAGTATGAAATGATTAATATTTCAAACATTTCCTTGACATTCTATGCAATGCCAAAAAACCAACCTGCAAAGTATAAAATACCCTTGCTAATGATGTTTCTTATTTTTTCAGTAAGAAAATTCTGCTTTTTATTTGATTTTTCTTTTTTCATTTATGTATTTTTAATGAAGGCCTTTTCATGACTCTTCAAGTTTTACTTTTTTTGTGAAAAAGACAATTAAGTGCAATTTAAAATAAATTCTTTCCTTCCTTGTTACAACAAATAGGTTGGTATTTTATTTTCTCTTGTTTTCTTCAATAAGAAAGTCCTATACTTTATTTTGTATTTCTTTCTTTTTCGTATACATCTTTTCAATAAAAGCCTTTCCATGACTCTTAATACTTTGCCTAAATAGCATTTGTCATTTTATATAATGCCTAGGTATTACATACAATGCCTAGGGAAAGTATATACAATATTAAAATAATTAGGATATTTCATACTTTGCCCAAAAAAGTCAGGCATTCTGTACAATGTCTGCTTTTCATACATTGCTGGTAACATAAGCACTGTTTTTTTAGTTATTTATAATTGTTATCTTCTGAAAACCATGGTACATTTTCATATAAAAAATTAAATGAAGGAAATTTGTGTGTGTGATAAGAATAATAATTCACAGAAATGTAGTTTAATGTCTAATGCTTGTAAGAACAACAAAATTCAAGATCGCATTTTGAAGCTAAAGCAACAGTAAAAACTAAAACAATAACATTTATTTCACATTCTAAGCATACAACAAGAATAGTTAATGATATAGTGCGACCACCTTGAGAAGAGACTTGACCCCTCATACCTCCTGTGGTACAAGATGATTCGATTGCCTTACTTTAAGGTAAGCTGAACTGAGCTTAAGCTGGATAGGTTGTTATATAATCCAGCAGTCGAATCATGGGGTTTTGAATGACTCTTGGTTAAATTAGAGAACTGGTGGTAACGTAAACAAAGCGCTTCCACCACTGGCATCTTTAGCCCGGATTCTGGTTCTAAGTTTATCTTTCGGTACCAAAATCGGTGGCAGTATAGTGCAACTCTCGGGGAAAGCTAGTCGATTTTGAGTCACTTGATTTCTGAATAGGTCTGAAAGCATGTTAGAAGACTGCCATTCACAAAAGGCATGAATTATCGATTGCTGTGGATGTTTTCCCCCTGCCAACTCGTCATCAATGTGAAAGGCGGCAAACGATAAACTTAAAAACCAAATCCACACTAAAGATGCCAGTTGTGCAAGGAATTTATTTTTGTTACCAACAGCCCTTATTTTAACTCATACTCATTCAAACTAACTGACTTTGCTGCCTTCTCCCTGGAGCAGTTCTTTAACTGAAATGCTTACTTTTCCTTTTCTGATTTTAGCCTCAGAATTACATTTTTAAACTTATGATTTTTTCATTTATTTATTCATTCGCATTGATTAAAAAATACATTGCAGAGCATCATTTTTTATATTTTTTATGCCTTTAGAAGAAAATTATTTATTATTCTCTTGGTGAATATTCTCCAAAAGATTATTCCAAACAATTTACCTATCTTGTCTTGAAGAGTAGGAACCCTGATTATGACATTTCAGGCTCCTTAAGATGTATCAATCATCTGAACAAACAAATGTCAATAGTGTATATAAATCATTTATGTATAATTAATATTGTGAAATAGAGCATAAAAGTATTACGTTAAATATATATACATACACCCTTTGTGCAGAGAAACAGTCATGTTTATAACTAAGTTAGGTCACCCTTTCTTTTGTTTCTAATTAAACTATTAAGGAGGGATTTTCTTTTTTCTGGGAAAAATTATTTTGTGGTTTTCATGTAATTTTATTTTTTTTTTTGGGTCTTAAGAACATGTGTGTCAAATTTTAAGTCAATTCGCAAAATTGGCCATGAACCATTAACAGATACACCCAGATGTAGAATTAGCATGTTTTTCTCTGAGCAGCTGTTTTGCGAGGGGTTGGTATCTCTGCAAAACTGTTGGGTTGACGAACTTCAAATGTTTGCAGCATATTGTGAAAACATCATTTTATCATTTGATGTACCAGAAAAGCGATGTTTATTTAAAATATTTTTGTGTAAAATATTTTGATCTAAAAAGACTTAGTCAATTTCTTTTATCTAATCAATAATTTTGGGTGTGACAAGTCACCATTCCCTGAAATATTTTTAAATTTCTTTTCCGGTCCATCAAATGTGTATATGAAATAAAGTGCAGTTCTTCTTTTTTGTTTAACATCAACTTGGAGTTGAGAAAACATGCCAACCTGCGATCATGGAACTTCGCACAGCGAGAAGGGTTGGCAGATGCGATTCTTCACAAAAATAATTACAAAAATTTTGGGGGGTACCTGAAATTATAATAAATATATGTACAAAGTTTGGAATGATTTGATTACACTGTTTTGTCAATAAAAAAAGTTCTGAATTCCCGTGAGGTAATTTTAGCAGAAAAAAATGTCTTTTCACAGAAATTGAGTCGATAGTAAAAATCGTACCAGTTGTCTCTAGCAATCTCGTTTGCCCTTGTGACCCTAGAGTGTCAAACCAAATACCTGTAGTCACATTGGCTAAACAGTTTCATAGGTTAACAAATTTTGGAATATAAGGATTGGTAACCAGGGGAACTCAGTCCTAGAACCTGTCTGAAAGCAGCTCCTTTGTCATTTCCAATTTTCACACTGTTTACTCATCAGGGCTGCATTCAGTCATCAATGTGGTATATAAATTAGTAAATAACATGCAATGTAAGTCTACACTTCATGACATTTGAATTTATTACAAAAGTTTTTGTTGAATTTTTTTTAATAATTATAGTGTTTGATTGCATGGCATTTCTGTCGCTTCGATAAATATATTGTAGATTGTAACACTTAAGTAGAGTAGATCCTGACATGCAAATGTCTGCCCATGCTGCTTTGAAATGATTTTGCTGACATTCATTTTCATTCTTTTTTCAGGAAATTATGGGAAAAATTCATCCTAACCTGTCACAAAGAGAACAGTCTGTTTGGAATAACATGGGATTCTCTAAGAACTCAGTTGGACAGTATGGAGTTGAAAAAGAATTTTATTTTAAATCCCTTGGCGCCTGAGTTTGTTCCAGGCCGAATGTATCATGGAATATCAAACATTTCAACTAATGAAAGTGTGTTTCCCAGTATGCCTCCCCCACCCCTCCAGAACATGATGTTCTTTTCTACTCTCCAAGGGCCACCTCTCATCCAGCCCCCCATGGCCATGATGCCTACGCCCCATCCGTATTTGAATAATGTTGTAAACTGCCTTCCCCTGCTGACACCAGCTCAACCCAACCCCTTTCAGAACTACCCATTCAATGGCCCAGCCATACCCCCACCCCCTCCTCCCCAACAGCGCCCCGCGAACCTCCCTCGGATGCCACTTCCAGCTTTCCCCCGCAAGATCCTGAGCAGCAGGGGGCCTTCTACCCTAGGGGAAGTGAAGGAGTTTGAAGGGGGAGTACCAGTGGGACGACCCCTGAAGAGGAACGATGGACACCTACCCTTCCCCCTCATCAACAAGCAACCCATTGGACGACCGCACGAGGAGCCTAACCAGAATGAAGGCGAAGACATCAAGAGATTGCTCATGAACCGTCTGGAACCTATGAGCGGCTTCCACGTTCCGAACGAGGCTGACAGCGTTTCTCACTTTCAAAACATTCAAAATGTTCATAACATGATGAATTATGAAGAGAAGCCAAACAAGCTGCTCGGCACGTTGAAGTCTGAGGACATGCACAACAACACCTTGAAGAACGGTTTCACGAACAACGAGTTCAATGCAAGCTTCTTTTCCGATCACATGCGCAATAACAAAATGCCCATGAATGGAATGTGGGGTCCCTTGACTCCCAAGTCGCGTTTTGAGCCGGAAGTGCAAAGCGGACCCATCAACTCTTACGAAGACCTTGGTATGATGAGGACTCCTTTCAATGAAATGAATGACGTAGATCGAGCCCGCACCATGTTCGATCCCCAGGCGCACCCGTTTATATTGCCACCTTCGGAGAAATGGCACAGTACGAACGACAACATGAACCCTGGTGGTCCCTTAGTCAATCTTCCTCATCCTCTGTTTCACTCCTCTTCTGGCGGGTTTGACAAGTTAAGCATTCTGGACAAGTTCCTGCCCGCGGGCACGGATGTTGCTGTGCTTCTAGAAAGTGAAGATCAGATAAAGAGTGTTGCGCAGCACTTACTCACAGCAGAAGGCCCCAATGTTGTGAGATCATTCCTGTATACTCTCGCTGCCGTCAAAAGAGACCAAGAGGTATTTCAAGAACTTCAACTGAATGCTCAGAAAAAGTTCATGAATCGAAGGTTTTGCTCGCCTTCGCGAAATGTGGCAGATGTTCCCGGTTCTGTAAGAAATACTCCTAATTTTGCTCCCCCCAGACCACTGTTGGGGAACTCGCAGTCAATGTTCAATTCCTCTGACCCTTTCAATGTCGAAAACCCCATATCTCCTTTCTCCATGCCTCGCCTGTTTCCGACAGATAAGTTTGAATCTGGTCTCTTTGGCAACGGTGACCAGAACCGGCACGAGATGACTAAACACCAGATGAGTATGAACAACTCTCCAAACCACTGGCCCTCGGAAAACAACATCAGTATGAGCAACAACATCCGATGTGCTCCGCAGGAACCACCTGTCTTCGAAATGTCCAAGCTCTCGATGGGAAACGTGTTGGAGAACAGAGCAAATGGAGAGGTTTTGCACAACGGTGATATGTATCCAAATCTGTCAAGTCCATTCAATAACCGGCGCAGGTTCGAACCAGAAAGGCCTGACGACAGTATGAGACGCATGTGGTCTTCACCCGAGATAAAAGTTTCTCCCATCGAGCAAGGATGGCCCAAGAATAATCCTCTCATTTTTCATGACTCTTCAAATTCTCAAACGTCTTACCTGAGTCGACTGAGAAACATTTCCAATTCTGTAGATGGGAGTGAAAACAATCAAAGCTTCTCTTTTGACATGCCGAGGGTGGAGCAGAAATCTCCGACGGATAATATGAACCTGGGTGGTTCGATTACTGCTGGGCCACTCTCCATGTCTTACCCAGATATACCAGATATTGTTTTAACCTCATCCGAAGATTCTGCTTTGAAGGTCATCCGCAAGCCGAATCCGAGGTCTTCGGAAAGCGTCGTCACTACATCTCCTTTCGCGTACGATATAAATCTCCAGTCAAACAGCGAGTCCCCGCTGCGTTTTTCACAGTTGTCTTCTGAAGGCATGACGTACGCCAAGATTTTGCGATCGCCTCAGCAGTGACAATGTTTTCAGACTAGCTCACTGAAAGTGTTTTGTATATAATGAAAAGAGAACACAGTGCATTATTGTTGTGGATGAACAAATCTGTTTTACCCGGAATCTAATTTTTAAAATCTATATATGTTTAATACTTTCATCAACTTGATGTGTTGTAGTGATCGCGACTATCTCATGTACAGTAGTATCACTGTGTGCTGTTTGTATATAGTTATCATTGTGTTTTCTATTCATTAAAAAATTTCTTAAGTGCATTAAGTATTTTTTTTCTGGTTTTCGATTCACTTTTCTTTGAAGAACTAACAACAGCTTTTCGTCATTCTCCCATCAAAATTTCGCAAGTCTTGAAATCGATATTTTTCAGGAGTGATAAAAAACTAAATGCCAAATTGTAGATCAGTTGTGAGGTTTAAAAATTCACCGATAGAGGACTGTATAACTGATGTAGATTTAAGACCTTTTGAAACAAGTTTTAGTAAGCATATTTGTAACCAAATGTTAAAACCTCATAAACTAAAAATTTGGGCTTGTGAAGTTTAGATAGAGAAATGACACCTAAATGCGCATGGTAAAATTAAGGGTTCGATGAAAAATGCCGAAT
Organism: Meta bourneti; assembly: GCA_933210815.1. NCBI lineage: Eukaryota > Metazoa > Arthropoda > Arachnida > Araneae > Tetragnathidae > Meta > Meta bourneti. The sequence goes on along the minus strand of OW119924.1, from coordinate 92,983,557 downwards.
GATTGTTAGTGAAAAATGATTATGTATAGTGTCTGCAGAGCATTACACACACAGACAGTATATTCACAGCAACTTAGAATCAAACCTAACCATGCAATGTGGAAACATTGCTGTAATATTTGGGTATTTGATTGAACTATTATAAAGAACACTAATTAGTAAATTTGGATAAGTACTGTAAAAATGTTTTCATTGAATTTTGAAATATTAGTACAGTAACAGAAACCCCTCAAATCTAACATTTAGCAACATATAGCTTTCCCTTTGAATTTTGGATTTGCAGAAGCATGAGAATTCTTAATCTGTTTCTTTGGAATTGGAAGTTCAAATGCCTTTTGTTTCAAGCAGTTATCTTACACATCTTTTTCGTCAGTTCAGTTTATCTAGAAAGTGACGATAAAAGAAGCAATTTCTATTGGCAAAATGATTTAGAATTATTTTAAAAGGTCCTTTTTATTTCTGCAAGTACGCTTTTTCTTTTCCCTCGATATATCGGGCCGCGGTAGCCCAGTTGGAAGAGCAACCAGAGGGTTGCTAATTCGAAATTAGGTCCAACCGAAGACCGTGTGCACGAGGACTGGTGCATGTTAAATCTTGCGTGGCCTCAAATGTCCACTTTGGCGTGGTTTCGAGAGGGGTGCCAGTTCGGGTGTTCTCGTCATCTGACGATTCAAAATTACGAGGTCTTGATCTTCCCTTCGCGATTGATTCCGGACCGTTGCCAATAGCCCGTTGTGTTGCTCCATTACGACGTAAATTAACTACCTACTTTCCTTCGATATATCGGTCCGGTTGGAAGAGTAAGTGATTAGCAACCAAGGGTTGTGAGTTCGAATCCAGCCAAACACCGTGTACAGAGGGGGCTGGGTCACGTTAAATCTGTCGTGGCTTCAAATGTCCTCACGGCGTGGTTAGGAGAGTGGGGTGCCAGCTGTGGTGTTGTCCTCGGATCTTTCCCTTTGGGATTGATTCCAGGCCGTCACCTAGCCCGTTGTGTTGCTCCAGTGTGGCGTTAATTAAAATGCCTGCCTTCGATACATCACTTTATTTTAGTCCGTAGGTAGGTATTTTAATTAACGTCACATTGGAATAACATAACGGGCTATTGGTGACGGTCCGGAATCAATCCCAAAGGGAAAGATCGAGGACAACACGTAATTTTGAACCACGGTCAGATGACGAGGCAACACCTGAGCTGGAACCCTACTCACCAAACTTCCACGCCAACGTGAAGACATTTGAAGCCACGACAGATTTAACGTGCACTAGCCCCCTTTGTACACGACGGTCTTTGGCTGGATTCGAACTCGCAACCCTCCGGTTGCTATTCTGTTACTCTTCCAACCGCGGCCTTATTCTAGTCGGAAGAAATATATTGGTGTTACTGTGTTATACAGTGGACTCCCTCTTAACCGGCCACTTCGGGACCCAGACCGGATAACGATTTGGCCGGTTAAACCGTCGTTCCCTTAATAGCATTAAAATACACTCCCGAAATCGTTTTTATTAGTATAAAACTAAGTATATAGCCTACGTTATTGTAATAGGATATGTATAATTAAGAAAACTTAACCTGGAAGAACTTCCTTTATTGGAAAAAAAACTAAACACATGTTACTGTAGGCTACTGTATTTACGTACATAATTAATTGGCCAGTGGCGGCCGGTTAAGAGGAAGTCCACTGTATTATGTAAAGAAATGGTGTAGAATTTCAATTCAATGCCAATCCAAAACTTGAAATTTTTTACTTACCTTTTTCAAAAGTAATGAAGCATTTGTCTTTTACTTATAACTCGATCATCATGAGAGGAGACTGGCAAATTACTTTTCTACTGGTATACACTTCTAGGTTTGCAAATGTGCAGGTACCTTGCCAATATTTTTTCTGCCTTGATACTAGAACTGTTTATGTTAAACAATCCTTTATTTGAAACTAAATAAGATGCTAAAAAGGTAACTAAATATTGATCAGAGCAATTGATCCTGTTAAAGCTCAATTGACACTTGCCTAAAGTAAGATAATCAAATCTTCCAGTATCGCATGATGTAGGAGCCAAATCTGTTGTGGTAGTCTGTTATGAATCTTTTCTAATATTATATATATGTATTGCAATAAATGCGTAATTCATGTCATACAATTGTGTTTTAAACGTTAATTTTTTATTATAGGATACAGAAAATGCCATACAGACTATGAACAGTCAGTGGCTAGGGAGTAGGGCAATGAGAAAACCTCCCGCTAATAGTTCTCAAAATGAATGAAGATTTTGATGTTTTACTTTGGGTGAATTTTTTAAAACTAATGGGTGATATTCCTTCTCAATCAAGTTTGACCATTAATTCAATCCATGAAGTTTAGCTTAAATGTAGAGGTTTGCACCCCAATGTTGAGTTGTTTTTTTATCAATAGCCAGTTTTAAATGGTAGAAAATTAATTTTGAATAAGTTAGTTTTTGTTTGCAATATCTTTTGATAATTGCTTCATTTAAGTTCATAAATGTTATGTAAACATACATATCTTAATTTATTGTACTATATAGTTGAAATAGTGGTAAAATGGCATAATTGTAAGAATAAGTTGAATTATTTGATTTTGCCTTTAAAATCAGATTTTTCAATAGTAAATTGCTGACGTAAAAACAAGAACGTAATCCCAATGTTAATTTGTACAGATCCTCGAATAGCATACTTTTGCACTTGATCGGGGATGGAAAACTGAATTGCAGTCTAAAAGCATTTATAAAAATTTGACAATGCTTGAATAACAGTATGAATTGCAAGGCCACAAGAAATTTTTGTTTCTGCAATAGAGATCGTGTTTCACAAAAGGTAGGTTGGTTATTTCGGAGTTTCACTGCCAAGGGCCATGCTGAGCCAGACACAAGACGCACTATATCGAGTAATAGACATACACAATTGAAAGTTTTACTGACACAGAAGAGAAATCGACCCAGGGAGGAGTGTACCTGTCAGAAATAGAACCTGCGCCGCCTACAACTCGAGGGTTGCTAGCGCAGTGGTCATACCCATTGAGCCACGACGGCCCACGTTAAAGGTAGGTATTTAAATTAACGTCACACTGGAGCAACACAACGGGAGATTGGTGACGATCCGGGATGAATCCCAAAGGGAAAGATCGCGAGGACAACACCACGTAATTTTGAACCACGGTCAGATGACGAGGCCTCGCTTGAGTTGGCCTCACCCACTCTCCAAACTTCCACACCACGCCAACGTGAGGATATTTGAGGCCACAACGGATTTAACGTGCACCAGCCCCACTTGTACACGACTGTGGTTGGATTCGAACTCGCACCCCTGCGGTTGCTAATCCGTTACTCTTTCAACCGGACTACAGCGGCCAGACAAGAGGAAAACAGTGTAATGTGGCAAGCCAGTGGAAGAGTTTGTTTACATGTTTTTATAAACAAATTACATTTTCTTCGCTTGTGCACATTCCTGATGTTTAGGTTTTCTTGACATGGAACCTATTGCAATGAGAGCAATGCAATACATCCATAGATGTGGGCGTCGTCTCAATAACAAACCTTTTACTTATTCAAGGGTCATGTTCCAGAACTGCTTATTTTAGTGAAAACTTTAGCGGATATTTTAAATTTAGCTAATTTTTATATTTTTACTTAATTGTTAGTTTTCCTTTTTGTGTAAAACTTAAAAATTCCCATGTTGAGTCTGGGGAGATCAGGTGAATAACCCATCAAGTTCATTCTTTTACAGGTTTTTATCATGGCAGTCAATGTATCGGTGCTTTTCAAATTAGAATTTCTAAAATGCAGAATAAACTAATTTGTGTTAAATATAAGTAGGCATGCGATAAATTAAAAAAAGAGTTTAAATCTTGTTCAGGTAGGTAGATATTTTAATTAACGTCACACTGGAGCAACACAACGGGATATAGTTGACGGTCAGGGATCAATCCCAAAGGAATTTTGTTCAGGAGCTCCGAATAGCTGACTAAATTGCAGGAATTCGAATCTGCATTGTTGATCAAAAAATTAATGCTTCCCATGCGCGTAAAATCCCTCTTCATATTAACACACACAGCTTCAATTTTGCTTTTTACCCCATTTTCTCTGTAGTAAAAACACTTAATTGTTAGAATCAACGGAATAAATCCTTCTGCTACCTATGGAATTGAAATTTTAGCTATTGCATGTTGTTCTACCAAAGTCATTTTTGCAAATATCTTAGTGTAATTACTTTATCTGAACTCGTCACAAATCTGTTTTACAGATTTCTGAAAAAAGTTTATTTCTGGTCTTATACATCTCTGCAATTACACTTGTATTGCATTTTTTTAACGAATTCATGGGAACAGCTAATTTGTTCACTTACATGTTAAACATTTAAAATATTCACATCTTGTTACATTTTAATGGGGCAGCGGTAACCCTGCAACCTGGGGTTGCGAGTTCGAAACTCGATCCAACCAAATACCGTCGTGTGTGGGGGTCTGGTGCACGTTAATCTGTCCTGGCATCAAATGTCCTCAAGTTGGCGTGAAGAAGTTTAGAGAATGAGGTGCCAGCTCTTGTTGTCCTCATCTGACGGTGGTTCAAAATCACGGTGTTATCCACGATCTTTTCCTTAAGGATTGATACCGTTAGGTCGTTGATTAAGTAACGTCGCACTTGAGCAACACTATGGTCTATTGGCAACTGATTGATCCCAGTCAATAGTCAGTTTTGTTGCTCCAGTGTGATGTTTTATCAAAGGCTTGGGTACGGATTTGCTTGCAAAACCAATTTTCATAGGTAAATCATAAGAAAGGTTAGGAAAGATTACCTATAAAAAATTTAATTGATTAATCTCTCTTACCTTTTTAATTTGCTTACCATACCAATTAAAACATTCTTTATCAATTACAACATTCTTACATTCTTGTAGAGCAGTAAAACCATTTGTTAACTTATAAGTAGTATTATTTTTCGTTAGTGGAATTAAAAACATCTGTTTGACACAATTATGCTTTATAAATTTACTTCAATCGAAACCTTGTCCTTAAAAAACTTAAAAATTTTAAATAAGTTTCTTAAAATAAGTTGGAAAATGAAATTTTTGATTAATTTGAATTAATTTCATCTGTCTACAATAGATGACGCTATCAATCAATTTGATGTGTAGCCATTCATTTTGTTAAATAAAAGGTTTTAATACTCTCATTCTGCATTGATGTAAAATTTTTTTGACATTAATCAAACTTGTCTTTTGAAAATTCCTTTTTACCGCCTTGGGAAATCGATCTCATGCCTTATAAAATATATCTATTTAAATTTATTTAGTATTATCTGTCAAAATGAGATGGCGCCACGAGTAAATCCTGCAATGAGCTTATTCGTGATACTTTCATGTTTTTCACCAGAAAGTTTCATCTTTAATCACTCAATAGAGTTGCATGACAATTTTGCGAATGGAATTTTTCGAACAGTACTGCAACTTTGAAATACTCGTTTCAAACAAACAAAACCACGTATGATGTCGCATTGCATAAGATGATCGCATATCTCAAACTGAGATGTTTAGATTTTTTGTAAAATAAACAACAAATTTAAAATTCAGACAAAATCTGAAACACAGTCACCACACAATTTCGTTCATTTCCATAAACCTAAAGAAAAATTTCCTTTTTATTAATTTTTAAATAAATGCAAGACATTTGTGTGGTTGGAAGAAAGAAAACCGTGGTTTTTCTTTGCATTTGTTTTTAATTCAACTTCGTATTTGTTGAAAAGATGACAAAAATTAGTATTAGATATATATTTTTTTAAATATAAAGATATTTAACAAAATAAGTGACTTCCCCAGGTGAGGCTCGAACTCACAACCCCGGCATAACTCACAAGTACTGTCCTATAAGTACCGTGCGCTAACCAATTGCGCCACTGGGGATTCGGTCACCTTTCGTTTTATTAGTTTCAAATACTTATTTGAGCATTACGGTTTGTTTCAATTATTGGAAGCTACTTATCCTGCAAATTTTTCAAATGCAACGATAATTTTCGCATGTGAACTTATTTCAAAAGCAAAAAATCATATAACAGAGATGACACAGAATATAAACAATTGTTTTCCTTGTCGCCAAAATGAAGTATTCACTTTGTAATTTAATACCGTTTCTCACCATTGACGCAAAGGACACCAACTTTGGAACACACATCATTAATTTATCGTTGTTTTAGCAACATTTATATTTACCACACTTGACTAGTTAAATCAGCACGTGGATACACATTGAGGTTTTTAATCAACTATGGTTGACATTAGTACACAAAAACAGCATATACTTGGTCAAAACACACTCGATCTAGAAATTCTTAAAGGTAAATTGTTTTAGCTAACGGTAATTTATCTGCAAAAAGAAACATTAAAAATCATTCTTTCATCAACAAAAAGCATTGTGAAATACAAATAAGAAATGAAAAAAATCGATACTTTATTCGTATTATTTTGATGGATTACTTTTTGTGCTCAAAAAACATACTGGCATCGAACGAAGGGCAACAAAGAGATATCAATTGCTTCGGTCCCAAAAAAAGACAACCTTCGCCACTGAGCATGATAGGTCTGGAAGCGGATAGACAGAGCAAGATTCCTATTATTAAAAATACTAATTTTCGAGGATTCGCACATCCGCATTGGTTCCGTTAGCGGTAGGGAAAAGTTTACACTGTTTTGAAAAAATCCCTAAAGTAATGGCGGTTGTTTATATACATGTTATTTCATTTAGTATGGTCTTTTTAATCGAGATCAAGGATTGTATGAATTTCTGATCGTGGAAAAATCAAAGTTCGCTTGCCCAAAGGAGTACTCGCCCACAAGATTGGATATAACTTAAATGTCAGCACAATCTTTTTGAAATTTTATTTTCGATTTCATAGATATGAAAACTGCATAAAATTATGGAAAAAATTCTTCGTTCATGTGAGAAATAGTGATCAGTTTCCCCTTTGATTTTTAATAATTAGTGTTTTTCTAAATCGCATTAAATAATGTTTACGAAAGAGAATTCTCGCTGGATTTTGAAAATGTGGTTGTTTGATGCGTGATCAGCATTTTCTGCGAATGATCTATAATTATAAGAAGGCATTCAATTAAAAATATATTGTTCTCTGTGTTGTTTTATTAGATGTCTTTTTATACTATTATGAACAGATTTTATATTATTTTTCGATAATTCTTTTAAATTTTGTTTAATGTGTCCATGGTATTATTAGATATTGCAATCTGCAAAATTTAAGGAAGTTAAATTTGAATTATGCTTTAAAAAGAAGCGTATCTACTCAAACGTAGTACTACAGGCTTTTGTGGCCTGAGCAATGTAAACCATGTTGCTTGTTGTCTAGGCATAGGTCATTGAATATCAAAGCTAGCTGACATTAAGTGATTCCTGAAGATGATAGTCATTTTTGTTCAGTCTATCCCATTTGGGCTTTTGAGTCCTGCTGTATGGAAGGTGATCTAGTAAGGATCTAATTTACTATACACACAAGGGTACCATGTGTGTATAGTAAATTTTGGAATGTTTTACTGTCACATATTTGAATTAGAGAAGGTAGGTAGGTATTTTAAGTAACGTTACACTAGAGCAACACAACGGGCTATTGGTGACGGTTCGGGATCAATCCCAAAGGGATAGATATGAGAATTAGAGGAGTTAAAGATTAAACATTGATGTTCATATCAAACTTCATGAATCAAGAACTTGAATCTCAGCAAGAAGGAAATATAAAAGAGATTCATTAAAAACAAATTACAATTTTTACATGTAGAAAACATGCAATGTTAGATTTCAAACAGCAGGGTTCCCACGCTCCTTAGAAACTCTTTAATAACTCTTTATTTTAGCTATCATTTCTAAGAGCCCTTAAAACTCCTTAGTTTTAAAATCAAGAGTCCTTAAAAACTCCTTATTTTTCCCAAAATTAGAATACTAAATTTTTCTGATGGCACAGTCATTTTCTGATTTCTCCCGTTTTCGAGCTTCGTTGTCCGATCTTGGATGGAAAGCGGCAGGTTTCACAGGGAGACAACGTTTACCCTCCCCTCTTTAGAAACGAATACAAAGAGGACCACTGATTGACCCTCCGAAGGGGGGGGGGTGACCGCGAACACCCTGCAAGGTTGATTGAGGGGTAATGACCATTTAGTTCATTGGGTCTGGGGAGATAGATGACTTCCATTGATAGATTTGCTCATACTTCGTGTTCTCGCGTTTATCGACTTTTTCCCAGATGTTTTCACAAAGTTTTTACAATGGCAAATGTTTCTTAACATCTGACGAAAAAGCACATAAATAACAATCTTTATTTCCACATTGTCCACACAAGCAAAATGCATGGCAGACGGGTTTGCATTAGGTGCTTCATGGGAAATGAAGAACTTTGAGGAGAAACAACTTGGTTCCGCTGATAAGGAGTAGCAATTTTGGGCAGACTTCGATGCGGAGACGAAGCTCTTGGAGGGTTAAAAAAAGTATGCCTGGGAAATGCGTTTATAACAGCTTATGGACTACAAATGAAAAGCATCGAGAATGGATTGCAGCTTCAACTGATCGCTATAAAGCAAAATGCCTTGTTCGCCAAAAATAATTTGATATTTTAAGAATGGGGAAAGTGCTGTTAAAGATCATATGACTGGTAAGTAAATTGGGTAACTGTTTTATTTGGTGATTGTTAGCTGTTGTGAAAGTTTTTGTCCACATATTTTACATATAAAAATGTCTAAAACAATCAAGTTTTCTAAACGCGTTATAATTTATTTATAAGTGCTGAATATAATTTTTAAATGATGCATGTGCTGTGCATTAGTAATTTTGCAATCGTTAGTGATCATTTTTACATGTAAAATAAAATTACAAATGTATTCATTAAATGAATTATTTTAAGAGCCTATTCCAAAAATGCATCCCAATTTAATTAGAAAATTAACAAACAAAAGTTCTTTATGATAACGAAAATAAAAAAAAAACTCAGATGAATGTAAATGGATTGTAAATCCGGATTTAGGTTCTAATATATTTTTAAAATCATGCACGGGTGCTGGGCATAATCCATTTTACCATCGTAAGAAAAAATTTTAATGAAATAAAATTAAAAATTTGCCCAAAATGATTTTTAAGAGCCTATACTCCGATATTAGAAAATTAACAAACAAAAAATTTCTCTTTGAAAATTAAAATAAATAGAAAAAACTCAAATGCAAATGTATTGCAAAACTATTTAGGTACTAATATAATGAAAAATAATGCAGTGGCGTGCGATTATCATTTTCCAAAGAAATGTAATAATTTTCACAAAATGAAATACAATTTTTGAAAAACAAGAACATGTTCTGTGTGCATATATTACTTATTCTGTGTGCATTATTAAGATTCTCCTGCAAGAAGGTAAGATTTCAGTAATTTGTCTGAAGTCAAGCTTCCCATAACATTTTGTGGTCATAGATGGCTAGAGAATGTCCCAGTTGTAGAACGTGCAATTGTAATTTGGACTGATGTTATCAAATATGTTAGAAGTGTAGAAAAGGGTACTTTGAATAAAGTAAATTGCAAGTCTTTTCTGACAGTACGAGACGCTACAAAGGATGAGTTAATTCTGACAGTTTAATTTTTTCTTAGCTGTGGCAAGATTATTGCAACCATTCCTTGAATTTTATCAAAACGATTAACCATTGTTGCCTTTTTTGGAGATATGTTAAAACTTGTAAAGCAATGTGTGGAATACCTTAATCTTCTAAAACCAGAAGAAAAAGTTAATATAAGTACCATTCAGAAGCTTTCCAAATTTGATTTTTCTGACTAATTGTTATTCTCATGTGGACAAAATCAATATAGGTTTCATTGGGGAAAGAATAGTAAAGGAAAAGTTGTGCTACCTTTGATTTGCGGCGTGATTGTAGAAGTTTTGTTATACAAATGCTACGTCTCATGACTAAATCTCCTGCAACATATTTGCTTGTTCGAAAAGCTTCATGTCTTGATCCTAGACGTATGGTGAAAGATCAGACCAAGTGCATGAATTCCATGAAGCTTGTACTATCGCACTTTACTCAGAAAAAGATTGTGATGATATATCACTTCAATTCAAAGATTTTATGGAAAGCACCGTTTTCAAATCCGCTTCATTGTTTCAGAATTTTGAACCCAAAACAATGCATTTAGATAGTTTTTAAATGACTTTTTTAGTATAGATGATACAAAGGGAAAACTATGGAAAGTTATGAAAAACCATAATGATCTTATCTCATGGCCAGGGTTCTGTGGAACGTGGATTTAATATCAACAAGTCCTTAGAAGTTGAAAATTTAAAAGGAGACTCCTATATTGCAGACTTATTTATGAAAATGCTAATGATATTCCAAATTTAGTAATTACTAAAGAAATGAGAAAATTTGTTTCTTCAAGGCAGAAATATGTTATGCATTTAGAAGAACAACGCAAAAGTTCGAAGACAAATTTAGGAAATGAAAGAAAACTGGATCTACAATAACTTAATTCCTTAAAATCAAAAATAATTTGTCTTGAGGGTGATATAATGAGAATGGAAGTCAGCTGAAGAACTGGCTAATGATGCAAAAGCTTCTGAGGACTTTTTTCTTTTAAAAAGTGCAAATATACTACGTAAAGAAATTAAAGGAAAAGCAACAGAAATAAAGGAATTAGAGAAAATAATTCTAAAAAAAAAAACAAATCAGTTGAAATTTATTCGTAAGACTTTTTTCTCAGGGGCAATATTTAACATGATAAATGTATTTGTATTTAAAACGGAAAATAAATCTGTTATTAAAATTCTTTCTTATTTTCTAGAAAAAAGTGCAATGATTTTTAGAATGGGGTCAATATGTGTAAAATACATTAATCTTTTTGTGCATTGTTTTTAAAAAGTTAACTTCAAAACACACAATGTATTTAACAGACATCAAAAAATTAACTTTTAAGTTACTATAAATCTGCCAACGGTCCTGCATACATCCCTAATTTTTGTCCTACTAGGTAGACTCATACAATGAAGGTGCAATATGGTTTTTGGTATATCTCAATTAGTCCTTATAAAAAATTATTTGCGTCCTTAGAAAGTCCTTAGAAACTCCTTATTTTTTATTTTGAAAAAGAGTGGGAATCCTGAACGATATTGAATTTGAAAAGCACCCTCACACCTGTCATTAAATCCATTGGACACACATTACCCCTTACTTAATACATCTTGATTCGTTTAACTCAAAAATGGACACAACAAAAACATTTGTTTAATGAAATGGAAACTTAAATAAACTTAAAAATAAAAGGAAATTTACAACGCATGTTCAAAATGTTTTCCATCTGCAGCAATGCAGAACTTCGCTCTTCATTTTTGGCCATCGTTCTAAATTAGATACGGCCCCCTTAAAATGGAAACTCTTGTATCTCCGTACTATTCAACCTACAGAAATATGGTTTTTTACTAACGATAGGGATACAGGTAAGGAACATTTTTGCTATCTCAGATTTTTATCTAGAGGGGTTGTATAAAAATTGAAAACTGTATCCGCTTAAATTGTTATCACGTGATAATTTTATTCACATATCTTAATTACTTACCTTATTTGGTGCACTTTTGTAATTTACATTGACTACCTATCTCCAAACGGTAAAAAGATAAATTGCGGAACAATCTTTTTGGGACACCCTGTATATGCAGCATGATTGAAATGAAGCTCCTGTGTGTGTTGAACATTCTCGACCATACCAATTTATGTTGCCTCATCAGAAAGTGTGATATCAGATTTGTGAAACTCAGGTGAATGTAAACTGTGTCTTTTCCCAATTACATTGAAAAGTGTTTCTAATTCAAAATCGCCACATACACCACTATACTTTTCTTTTCCTTTTCACATGGGAACATATATTGTACCATGGATCAGTTCAACACGTAATAATTTATATTTTGTTGTTAAATCTTGACAAATATGATTTATGCTTCGTAGAAACATAATACGAGGAAAGAAGTAAGCTGTAACTTCTCGTATAACAGAGATAAGACCGCGGATCAGGGTATGTTGTGGAAAGCAATATCTTATTGATCATATCAATCTCGTATTTTATCTTATTGAGAATGAAATTGTGGTAATTACCTACTTTACCTCTGTTTTCAATGTACAGTACTGTAGTTCTTTTTCAAATGAAACTGATCTAGAAATTTTTCTCAGCATGTAGAAAAACAAAATTAAGTCATTATCACAATGTTTGAAAAGGTGAAATGGTCACTAACACAGTATATAGTCCTAAGTGTCACAGATGTCTATAACTTTCACTTAATATCAAATATTCCCCTAAATAGCAGATACATTTAATTTATCTCCAATTTCAGAATGGTCCAAGGTACATGGTCTCTCCTATATTACAAGCCGACCAATGCTTTAATTTTCTGTCCAACAATAGTAAACCAGTAAAATAACCAGCTCAATTATGTTTAAAATGTAGATCTACAGACCAGTTACTTTTTATAAAGCTTTGATTATAGAAAAAAGTTTAACAAGAATAATTGCTACTTTTGGGCCATAAAATTATGATTCTGGAAGAAGATAATTTCGAAAACATTTCACCATTTGAACCAGAACAATGTTCCATAGTTGGAAAAATGGTGTTATTGTCTTAAACTCAATAATAGAAAATCCATTTTTTAAAGTTTGGTTTTCCGCTTTCTGTCATTTTTGCTACACGAGACCTTTTTGGTCGGAACCAACAAATTTTTGGTTTTCTAAGGATGTTAAAGAAGTTTTTCAATGGCGCCATAAAGTTTATCAAACATGGGAATAAAAATTTCAACTTACATTCATATTCAAAATTGCATGAAACTCTACTTGGATGAAGGTCTGTGCTATGCTACCTTCATAGTATCCGAGATCACGCATACCAAGTTCACAAAATGACCTATCTCTTTATCTGCGGCAGTTTCCTAAACAATGTTACTTAGAACGCAACTATGTGATGGCACTCGGAGCTCCATCAGAAACAATCGAGAAGAGACATGTAGACTAACATTAATGTTTCCAAAAGTTTTAAATCACAGTCAATACTCAGTTAGTTTCACAGAAACTGCGGTTCCATCCGATTAAAAACAAATTTCTTTGCTGATGTGAGGGTCAAGAAAAAGATAACAGGATTCAAGCGAGAACTTCCGTTGCTCGGTATCAATTGCGAGAACTGGAGATATTGGGTGTGTTCGTTATGCTACGTTTAACCCTAAAAATAAATATGCCTGCCTAAAACAAAAAAGATTAGTGACCGGAACGCTTCTCGTCATTCAACGTTCATTTGCGCTTCTATGAGGAAAACAAATACAAAATTAAATATTCAGATTGTTTTCGGCAGAAAGTGTTATTCTGCTCGAGATTGCTTAAAGCAGATATGATGCCGAAAGAATTTCACTTTTGACTCAATAGTTTATCGTCAAGGAATAAACTATAAAAGAGGGTAGCTGAGAAACTTCGAAATATGTTCTTGATATTACAAAATAAAAGTTGAATTTAGTGTAATATATATAAATCGAAATTTTGTTGAGCCAATAAGAGGACAAATCGTGGACAGGTCTGGAAAAAGTCCAATATATTTTAAAACGAAGTGCTCATTTAATATTCGGTTGCTAAGGAAAGTGAAGAATTCAACTATACCCTTGGTGGAGATTGCCTGAATGGGAAAGGATTAGACAAGTGTAAACTCGATCGTCTCGTTGCCTAGCTACGAGTGACGGAGCAGGTGTTCAGAGGAATGGCTTATGACGAGCACTCCCCGAAATATTTAAATGTTTAAAAACAATCCAAATAAATACACAATGAAGCTCATTGAATCAACGGAATCGAAGTTTCGTTTATAAAATTTTTCGGGTAAAATGCACACGCAGATAAATCATTAAACGTAATAGTCATTTAGCAAAACGGTCTTTCGATTGGAATTAAGGGTGTACCCAGGATTTCATTTGGAAAAATTCTATTCCTGTCTTTTCCTTAGAATTGAATCCTTTTGGAAGATTCTACTATTCGTTTCCTTATAATGGAATCATTTGGAAAGATTCTGCTGTTTCTTTCCTTAGAATAAAATCCTTTGGAAATATTTTAGCAGTCCTATCCTTAAATTAGTATTATAGCAACTTATCTGTCCATGTAGAGCACCAGAGTTTTTCTTCTCTCCACCCCGAACGAGTATCAGCAGTTCCAAGGAAGTATGATCGTGCTCTCTTCTGCGCATGTGGCCCATTTGAAAGTGCTAGCGTCTGTTCCGTTAAAAAGCGAGAGGGCAATCGTTCTGTTGTCCGTTTGGAGATGTGTACCGTTTTCGTTTCTTGTCTAAATAAAAGTTGTGTCTCTCCTGATATTTGATTTCATATAACTGGCCTGATCAGTTGCTATACTATTGCCTTTCATACTATTCCTTTTACCACACACTCCCAGACTCTTTACGAATATATTTACGCTCTTATTTATTTCACAGTGTGGAGGTAGTGATGAAATGGACTTCACCCACCTTGGGGTTTGCCCAAAAGTGTAGCGAGGCATTTTTCAAAGATATTGCCAGGCAAGATATCTACTTAAAAGCCTACAGACGGATTAACTGCTGTTTATTTATGTTTGTAACGAGTAAACTAAGAGTGCAACGCCAGCTGCGGAGCTATAAACCTCAGAACTGTTTTCGAACTAAAAGTGAGAACAAAAGCAGTTTCAAGCCGGCTCCGATCATGATCACATCCTTGTAACCTTTTACCCCGGAATATTTTAATGTTTGTGTCTGTACTTGTGCATGTAAATTTTATGTTTTAACTTCTAAATTAAACTATCGTAAATGCTTAGAGCGACTCATGTTCATTCCATTACATGTTTTATTTTACTTCAATTTCTTTTTATCCCGTTTTGATGTTTCGTCCCTTTGTTCTTTATCACCCTGTTTTTGTGCTGAGTGTTTACTCTAGTTAATGAATTGTCATGGATTGTCAATTGTAATGAATTTGTCAAGAATTATTTTATCAAAATAAAAGATATATAAACACACATTTTTATTAATCTAATTTTCCTTTAATGGAGCTGAGTTACATCCAGTCGCATAATTAAAATCTCAACCTTTCAAATGGAACATACAAATCTAGCCCTACACTGTCAAAAATATATGGCAGTAGAGAAAGCCTTGTTCACGTGTGCGAGATATAGGCTGCACAGGTTCGATTCCTCTCTGGGTGTATTTCTTTTCTCTGCGTCAGTAAAGCTTTCATTGTGTGTATGTCTATTTTCTTGGCGCAGCTTGGATAAATATGTCCCTTGTGCTATAAAACCCAACCCAG
The DNA here is from genome assembly GCA_933210815.1 of Meta bourneti. Lineage (NCBI taxonomy): Eukaryota > Metazoa > Arthropoda > Arachnida > Araneae > Tetragnathidae > Meta > Meta bourneti. Next base: position 92,968,230 of record OW119924.1, on the reverse strand, counting down.
CCAACCAACCTTATTCAGGTAATATAGAAAAGGCAATATGGGAGGGATTTTCAGTGTAAGCAAATGAACCAGACGTAAAACGTTTTACTTCCACTATCGAAATACTCTCGCATGATACATATCGGGGTTACCTTAAAATGAAGTTTATCGCCGTTTTCGTGGCGATTAATTTGACCAATCAACTATCATGTAACAATTAGAAATTCATTCTTTTGAATTTTAATTGGCGACGTGATGAAATGGTATTCGGCAATAAGAAGCCAATTGAGGACGCGTTCGGAATGTGTACAGGAACAGCGTTCCACCACAGAAATACTATGTACACTTACAGTTAATTTAGCAGGAAGTCTTTCATAATCTCAAAAATTCCTGGTTCCAACTAACTGCCTGCATTTTCTGGGCTGCTTAAAAAACTTAACAGACGTAGATTTAGATTTGTATGCTTTTGAACGGAATCTTTTCAAATGCATTCTTTTATAAACTTTATACGCCCTCTCAAGACTCATAATTTAAGCAGTAGGTCCCAGTCTAATCCCAAATTCTAAAACCTCCTGTTATGTGTCTGAGGCTATGATGGTTTTGTAAACTTTTACTTCATGCGTTAAATAAAGATCACATATTAAAAATCAATGCTTTATTGAAAAAAAGAAAGGATAGAATAGTCTTTGGGTAAACAATGCCATTTAAAAAAGCGTTTCCCGGTCTAAGTGTCTTCAGCATTCGGTCAACCTGAAAAACAAAAATATTAAATAGTCATAGGTCATTTTTGAATAGGGATGTTTAAAAGATAAAAAAAATGATCAATCATAATTGAAAATATTTTTTTAAAACTTTTAATTCAATAACATTTAGTTCAATTCGTTAACTCAGGTTCTCGAAGTGATGGAAATCATAGTAGGATTTAATTCTAATTTAGGATTAGTGTTTTATATAGTGTAGGAAAGATATACAAATATAAATATTCAAAATAAAGCTTTTGTATGTATACTACAACACATACACATAGATTTGCAGTTAAAATCACGCTGGGGGTTACTTCGTAATCATGGCTGCATATTAAATTTGATTCATTTGTTATAGAGATATCCAAATTGTCTAACATCAGCGTCCTAACGTCCATGTTACCCTAGACGCAAGGTGTCTCCTATTGGAAAAATTCGTAAGCCTTCGACGCAATCAATAAAATATTATGCTGTTTTTTCTGACGCAAATCTTAACCGACTTAAATTTTGATTTCTAATGAGCCCACAGTGTATCGTCACCTCTATAAACTGGTTACTTGAACTGAACCACGTGAATGATTCCCGATCATCCGGGACCTTAATGATTTCTGTATTTAAGTGGTTAGATGTGTTTGGTATACGCAATAGGTCGCCCTAACCTACCTTCCTCCTGCATCCCACAGAGGCTAGAGGGCTGCGCTAGCCCAGTTGGTAGAGCTCCTGATTAGCAAGTGTGGGGTTGCGAGATCGAAACTCGATACAACGAAAGACTGTCGTGTACGTGGGAACATTTTAAATATGCGGTGGTCTTAAATGTTCCCACGATGGTGTGGTGTGGGAATTTGGAGCGTGAGGTGTCAGCTCATGTGTTACCCTCTTCATATGGTTCAAATTGATGAGGTGACGGTCCTGGGATCTTTCCTTTCCTTTCAATTCGAAAAAATGTGTGGAATCGTGCCCGGTCAACAGTCTGAAACAATTCCTGAGAAAATTGGAGTTAACAGAAATATTCCAGCCCTTAGCTTTAAACGACAGCAAGAACTCTGTTTTAAAGTCCTTCTTTAGCTCCATTGATATTGAATATACGAGCACGACGAATGAAAAGCTACTGGTCTTTGGAGGACCAAAGCACAAAGAGAGCGACGTATCTGTAAAGCTAATTTTATCAGACATGACCGCCCTTCTGAAGTGAATCCCTAAGTGAAAGGTATGGGATAGTGATAACTTTGATTTCACCGTCAAAGGCTGTTGTAAGAGTTTTTAACCAGAAAGTCCACAACAGACACCGGCACTCTTTCCTTGAATCCTTTCCAACATGGACCCTTTAGTGTAAACATACAGCCAGTCGCTTCCTGAGAAACATTTTTCAAAGTTTCCCAGTGCGATAGAAGGAATCTTGTTTGGAAAAAACCTTCATCTTTATCCCACCAAGTGGTTTCGACGAGGTATCTCTCGTCAATAAAGATTTGAACAATTTTGCTAATGACGAGATATATCGTCATCAGGATATTGCCGATTTTTTCATGATGACGAGATAAAGATCCGGTCAGTTTTTTTCTAAGGACGAGATACCTCATCTAAACAACAATCAGGAGGGTTATTAATAAATTAAGAGTTCCTACTTTACCGGCAGCTACATGGAAAATAAACCACGCACTGTGAATTCGTCTATCCTCTAAGCATTAAAAGGGACTATGGAAGTAACACTACGCCTGAAATTGGTTGCAGTACCTGTTACATTGCATGTTAAGTTCGCTGGTGATTACCCTGCTGCTGCTACTTATCTCAGTTGACGTAAATAAAGATAACACCTTTGAGAGTTTAAGTCCTCAAGAACAAGCTCAGGATAGTGCATAAGCTGGGATGAGGGACAGGAGATGATTTGTTCGGGCGCAGTTGAATTGCATTTAGATAAATTGCTTGTAACCCAATTTGATCTTCATTGGTTTCAAGTGTCCATTTCGAAGCCTAGATAGATCAGTCTGGTCTTTACTGCTACCCATTTTACTGAAGGAGGCGCCGGGGTGACTGCAAGCGTATCAGTCATAGGTCGGAGAGTGGGTGCCATGTTATACCCATCGTGTCACCTGGGACTTTAAAATAGACGTATCCAGAAGCGAGAATGCCTTCTTTCTTGTTCATGCACGAAATGTTTGGTTTGAGGCTCGCCTCGACAAGGATACCTAGGACACTCGGCGGCTCGTGCATCGACATGGTCTTCGCGAGTTCGAACGGAGTGAGATGCAGTCACCACATATCGTACTGCTCATAACCTCGCCCTATACTTGTCGCGTATATTTCCATTAAATCTGTAGAGTGCTGTGAATTGCCACCCAATAAATTGTGATTGTATACACAATTTCATTTCATTTCTCGCACCACTCACACGTATAAAGATATGCTGTCTGTTTTACACATCTGTTGTCTGAATACGAGGGTAAGTCTAAAATTATCCGCACTTTTGCTATAACACAGATTTAGGTTTGTCACACTGCTTTCTGCGCATGCGTGCTTAGAGTTGGTGCTACTGTAGTCACGTTACCTAAGTTTGATCTTGATAGCGTTATTTTTCTTGCTTCAGTGTAAACGTGGCCGCTCCGCTAGCAGCGTGCACCAAGGAGGAATAAAGAAAAGTGATCCGATTTCTATGGTCAGAAGGTGTGCCAGGGGCTGAAATTCATCGGCTTACAACACAACACAACTTACGGGGACAGTGCTCTACCATGCGGAAGTGTGTATGAGTGGATCGAGAAACTTAAAAGAGGCCGGACAAGCGTGATGAACGAAGGAGCAGGACGCCCGTCGACATCCACCACTGACGAGAAGATTCAGCAAGCTCGAGAATTGGTACTGGCAAACCGGCGAGCTACCATCGACAATATAGCGTTTTCCCTGCAGATTAGACGGACAAAGAAGTGGGGGAAGCGGTGCATAAATGGTCGGGCAACCAACAGAAAACCTTCTTCTTGAAGGGAATACGCAAGCTTGTGCACCGCTGGACGAAGTGCATCGAAAAAGAAGACTATATAGAAAATTGACGAACTTGTTCAAACCCTAGATATGTGTAAATAAATTGAAAAATAAAATGTGGATAATTTTTTATTTTCCCTCGTATATCTGTTTTTCCAAATTAAGACAACTTCGAACCCAGATCAACTGTTGTACTTACTCAGGGTTATATCAACGATGGCCAAACTTCGTTCTTGTTGACGTTCCGCATTCCCTCCCTCCTCTTGAGCGTCACGTTGAAGTGGAGCAGCGGGTATTCTTCGGTGCAACAGGGGTAGTGCCTGGACTCTCGGCTGGAGTCGACGCTCTGCAGTTTCCATTCCGGATGGATATCTTGGAAATTAGACAGGTCCACCTGCACAGAATGACTCATTTCTTACTTGTTATAACAGTATGATAGAAATATGTCAATTGCTTTTCACTGTTTCTTTGTTAAATCAACTTACTTCTGTAAGCCCCATGTTGCACTTCTGTGGTGCACGGGGAGTTTGCTTTTGTTCAATAATAAAAAATATGTATATGGACAAATGTTCGTATAGACCACAAATGGTTTTGAGGTACACTAACTTGAATACATGTAAAACAGTCGTTGAAAACAGTGGTTTTCTTTTCTAGAAAACGCTGTGAAAAAGACCTTCTGTTTTCTGAAAAATTGTAATCGATTAACTTTGTTTTGTTTGTACAAAATGACATTTTATTTTAAAACCAGCTATGTTATTCCGCATGCCGCTGAATGGAATTTTCAAGAAAAAAATGTATTTGCTTCAAAACAAATTAATCACGAATGTCGTATCACTTTCATTTGCCGTCCTCTCATAATGATAATGAAATTCGGAAACATCGCATCCCTGGTGCAGGAGTGCCACAAGTCAAAAAATATTGAAAGAAAAAAGTGCTACTGCGTCGGAAGTTCGTCATTTTTACAGGAAATGAACTTAACGACCATTTATAATCAGTCCAAAACTTAAATTCGGCTTCTACCGAAGTCATCTTTGTATTACTTTTTGTAGTTTGCATTACAGCAGGGGTGCAATGAATGCGAAAATGGATATTTGGTTGGATTTCTCTAACCGGGGGGGGAGGGGTATTTGAGTATGAAGCAAAATGCAGAAGCTATGAAAAAGTTAAAATAGTTTTAAAAACGTTAATTTTCGGTACAATTAAATGATGCTTGCATTTTTGTTTATGAAAGAAGCGATTAGTGTGATCCTTTTTCAATCAACATTTAACCAATTCAACCCGAGAAAACGCCAGGCAATTCTGCTCGTTTTAAATAAGACTCGTAATATGACTGTCCTCGATGTAACGCGCATTTTTTCTTGTCCACCAAGATCCGAGCCTGACAAACGTAAAATATTTCGGAATGTACTTTTTCAAAACTTCATATGAAACCAGAAACACAAAGTCAAGAGAACAAAACTCTTCACCGAAGCAGCGTCTCTCTCTCTCTCTCTCTCTCTGAGATTTCCCAGTAGCGTGCTTTTCTCTTAACAATACACGTAATGGCTAAATAACTACATCAATTAGTTGAAAGAATTCTAGGAAAGATCCTATTGGCCATGGTCAAGAAGGTGAAATCTGGTTAGAAGTCATGGCAGGGAAGACTGTGGGTTGCAGGACGGATATATGCGTGTGAACACCTCAAAATGTTAATCACAAAACGAAATGCTAGAAAATCAACCCATCATTTGGTGCCCGCAGGTTTAAACCCACACAACACAGATCAGATCCGGTGAAATAAAAATGTTTTTAAGTACACAATTGGCAGATCTGGCCCTTGCGTCATTAATAACCAACTGTTTTAACACTCAATGTATAATCACCAAATGTGTAAATTTTTCTTTTTTGTCATCTGGACATGTGTACAACTTTATACTGCCGTCCTAGCCAAGACAGTGACTTCACCTTTGGTTACTCGAAAAAACCGCCATACAATTAGCCTAGGAATTTTTAATGTATGGTTTCGTGATGGAACCACTTCACTTTAAAGGAAAATCGAATTATGATTTTCCTGAAGGCTCATGCAAATTGAAGTGGGGAAACTTTCTCCTTAGACGTGTTTCAAAATTACGTGGTGTCATTCTCGGATCTTTACCTTCGGGTTTGATCCCGGACAGTCGCCAATAGCCCGTTATGTTGCTCCAGTGCGACGTTAATTAAAATATCTGCCTACCTTCTCTTTAGACATGGTCTATGGTACGGGATTTGGTTTGTCACCGCGATCAAGTTTTGCTATACGAGGATTAATTAGACTCATGTTCTGTCGAATGTGTATTTTGGTACTATATCTGTAGTACTAGACCCGTGTAGATTAACAGGAAGCTGAAAAATTGAGACGCTAACCAAAAGTTAAGCTTACTATTAGAGTTGGCATATACTGTTCCCTTTTAAGAACTGCCAAGCATTGAATTCGAAGTCGCCATTGTTCGAGACCATAAATGTTGATCACCTGCCTGTAACGCCTATCCATGTGAATGGTGTGATCGCGACATTTTGTTTTCGGCTGTAATTCTATGATTGTGCAAACGTTCCTCATGAGCACGACTCAAAAGATAAGATGGTCTGAATTGACCACAAAACAATCAACAGCAGTCAACAATCACGCGCGATTCCCGGTGGAAAACCTGGCCAGATCTGGCCCCTTTCGCCTTAAGAAAAAAGTAACCAACCTTGTCGAAAACCAATCGAAAACGTGTCCGTTTTTCGATAGGAAGTGGCATTCCGGAGACGCGTACCCGCAATTTGCTACGAACGGATTTGAATACCTATTTGTGCAATATTTTCGTCTCTATTGCCTCTCAAGTACCAGCAGCCCAAGAACGAGAAAAGACCAAAACGTCTGTCCCAGGGATTCCAAAAGTATGGTCGATAGTAAGTTCGATTCAAAGGAAGATAAGTCGTAAACTTCCGAAGCGAATACTTCCGTAATGCCAGATCCAATCAAAAAACGGACAACTCTTTTTCCAGTTGGTTTTCTACAAGGAATCGCGTGCTATTAGTATGCGATCTGGCCACCCTGTATCAGTGTGTGATACTTAAAAGCATTTGTTAACGATATGATCACTCAGTTACATGAGCACTCTCTTACTGTTTTCTTGCATTATTAGGTGTCCAGTACTAGTTACATACGCACCATGTAGCACAGCCGTTAACCATAAATGGGCAAATTGGAGGCACAGCCTTTATGAATCTAGCCACGGCAGTAAAAACGCAATGGAAGGATTTATAATTTTTAAAATGAGAAACAGATTACACATCACAGTGCGAAAGACGTTTCTCATTTCCCGAGTCCCCTTTTTATGGTTACCGGTACCCATGGTACCGGAAATTCTCGTGTCCGGTCGCTTATAGAAATATATAAATTAAAATAGTAAGCAGTGCCATTGCAACAGTTTGTTAGAATTAAACAACACGCAATTAGTTCGTTGGTATTTCAGTCGGCCGGTTTTGAGAGATTCGTTAAATTAAGCGACATGTCTAAGCAAACAATTCGATAGCTCAATCAATGTCTTTAGCTTCCCAATTCTAAGTTTATTGATCAGTGATGGAAGCGATAGCAGTGATTACGATTAATGGAATGAATAATCACTTATGGCGATATTCGTACTGCCTGTCCACCATAAGAACTGCTCCCACCGCAAAGTCCGAGTGGCGGTGGTCGCTATAGGAACAGGGTTCTTCATTTTGAGTAGGGGGACTGGTGGATATCTTAATTTAATTTTGTTTTGGGTGAATGGCGGTGGAAAAAGGTGGTTTACTAGTATACATCTCAGCAACAAGGCAAATAAACAAACATGTTTCCAGTCCATTAAGAGCACGAATGTGACAAATTTAATGCCTTTATTCAAGTCTTCTCTATGGAAAAGAGGATAAGGTCCATTTGTACGGCAGAAGATAGGGGAAGACAAAGCGACAGAAGGAATTCACATAGTTGACAGATTGTACATGATTTTACTTGTGTCATCCATTCACCCTTTCTTAGAGTCATACTAGAAGTGGACTCAACCAAGGTCATCTGCCTTCTCACCAAAGCCGCCATCTAACGTATTTGGGATGAAACAAATCAATAGTGTGTCACGCTTCCTACCTCTGGGGTAAAGAGCTGTATGTCGAGTAGGGGTCCGCTGTATGTCCAGGAGCCCATCTTGATATTGCAGACGAGCGTGTTCTTGTCCCCCCTCCGGGCCATGGGGCAGCGGCTGCTGATGGTGTACATGGGCACCCAAAGCACCTCTTTGTTGTGGTACAGGAGCACCTGAGTGGGGCTTACCGGGAACAGAGAAGTATCAGGGGTGCTGAAAGGACAATTACACTCACTCACAGTGATCTGAACGCATCGTAAAGCTGACATAAAACTCCATAAGTCGTGGATTGCGTGTACTTACGCAGTGTAGACGGACAGGTCGGGCTTCCAGACTTCACTCGAAGGTAGCCTTAGGGCGGTGATGTTTCCAAATTGTAGCGGATCCCAAACGAAAGCGTCATCCTTCCATTTCTAAACGAAAAACACACATACCAGAAAGTGATAGCAACTCAGTCATACTCCTGTTCTGGTAACGAACAGGGGGTATCACGAAACGAGTTTTTCGCTCTAGCATCATCTTTATGAGCAAAGTCCGGATTTGTCATCTTTCTATCACTTCGCAGAAAATAGTCGACCAATCGGTCTAGCGGTCAGGGTGCCGGCTTTTTTGTCAAGATTATCAGAACATTGTTTGGTCATTTTAAGAGTTTTTCGCATGTTTTCGTTTTGTCCTAAGTTTGAATCCAAGTTTATTTGAAACATTTTCTAGTCGGAATATCATTTACGTTCTATTTTTATCACAAAAAGCATTACAAGTAACTTATCTGTCAACTACTAAAGTCAAAATGTTTGTACTTTCGCCTAAAAATTTCTGTGTCGCTAATCTTTGCTTACTTTTTACGAAAACTTGGTGTGCAGATATCCTTCCCTAAACAGTTGCGTATTAATTGTAAATTACCTCTAAAATAAGACTTGGAATTCCACAAATGTTACATTGGCGTGAATTATATTTTCATTGCAATAAATTACGGAATCGGTGAAGTTTATATTTTGGCACTATTGGATATTTATTTATTGTGACTTAATATTTGAATAAATGCCCAAATTTCATTTGATTATAAAATAAAAAAGTTAGTGTTAAGGCATTTTAACTTTACTTTTGGAGCAATTTCGATCATTTCAATTTCATTTTGAACCAAATGGAATATGCTTTATATAGTAACGAGCATTCTTACCAGCAACAGCCAACTGTCAAGAACGAGAATTTGATTCTTCTCATCCTGAAAAGAGTTAATAAACACAATAAGTATAAGCATTGATTTATCATGTTTAGGCGAACACAAAGCGAAAATATTGAAAGACTACCCTGTCCCCAACATCTGCATTCTAGATCTCAGGAAATTAAAATACGTATCTCAAGTACACATCTATAAATTTTTCTCTTGTTTTCCTTTATACAGTTATGAACATGGTGCAAAGATTTTTTAGTGAGCGTGCTTTTAGTAGCGTAGAGTAACATTGACAACTGGGGATGCCAAAATTGGATCGCAAAAGAACATATCTTATGTTGTTTTAGATAACCTCTTAAGTCCAATCACCTTCCTCCAGACTTATGCTTATGACCTGATGCTGCTCTCTTCGGAAAGCATTCGCTATATTCTGGAAAGATATACCAACTTTATTTTTAATAAAATTAATAAACCCTTTAAAATTTATTACTTAAAGTGTCTAAAGAGAAAACGTTATCCATTGTTTTTGGTAGGAGCCTACCTCTGAGTAGGAGCTTCATTTTTAAAATGGACGGAGCTTCCATTAAGGTCGTAAATGAAATTAAATATTTAGGTATAATTATTGATTATAAACTTTCTTGGACTCCTCACATTTGCTCAATTTTGTACAAATGTTTCAAGATGCATCAGGGATTCAGTAGGACCGGTGGTGCTGGCTGGAGAACAAATAAAGAACTTAGTGTGATTCCGCAATGAAGGAAAATCATCACTTACGAAACGTTTGGGGTGGGAACTACACCAGAGAACAATCTAACAAGCTTTTAATTCAATTCAACGTATTTACCAACTGAAGATTTCTAGAATTTACGGTACCACCCCGACGGCAGCACTTAATGTACTGATTGGTATCACCCAATCCATATTACAATCAAGAGGCTTTTAAACGAATTTAATTTCGGCAAGACAGAGAGAGACAGACCTTTCCCCAGCTGACCTACACTCCCAATAATTTTTTGATCATAATACTATCCTTAACTTAATTATTCCTACATATATTGTTATAGATTCCCCAAATTTCAAACCCAGTCCTTAATTTATACGAACGATTCAAAAATTAATAATAAAACTGTTTGCATCCTTCACACCGACTATTCTACTTATAAATACTATGTTGCACGTTAAAGGAATTCAACTCCGTCTTCAAAGTCGAAATTTCTGTCGTCCACCAAACACAATCCTGTGGTTACACAATCACAGAGTAATTGGGAATATATTTACTTTGACAGCCTAAGCGCCATCCAGGCTTTATTGAAATTTAATAATAAATCTGATTTTATAAATACCATTTGGAAAGACCTTCAGAAACATACTTATATTTTTGGGCTCAGCAGGGTCATTGCCCACGATAATGATCTAGAGGTCAAATCAACTGCTAATTCCGGCGAGGAGATGGAGGAACTATTAAAGCCCATATAATATCTACCTGGAAACCACTCTGAGCATTCTTGACAAGACTACTTAAGATTTCCACTCTTTTAAAATCTAACCTTGCGCCATAAAACCCTAATTATCTATCTTTAAAATCTATGTGAAAACCTGGAAACTGCGGGATACCTATTGTGAACATGGGGCTTTTCCACGATGCGAATGGGAATTTTTCACAATTTCAACGAAATCGACCACTAAAACCCCGATATAATGCATAGTTCATCTTACCAGCTTACAGAGAACTATCTTGAACTAGGCTATATTTTGTATTATATATTATATTTTGTATATCAAAGCGTTTGGGCAAAATATTCATATAAATCAAGCAAATATTTTCGTCGAATTTTTTCATCGCTTGTAAAAAGGCACTTTTGACTCAATGAAATGTTATGTAGCTCTTGCCCTCTCCAGGACCTTGTCAGGGACGTATTTAGGGGTTGATGCTTCGGACAACCCCCGAAGTGCTATTTAAGTTACAAAAACAAATGGAGTTAGCTTAATCTATGTAAATCGGTTTTGTTAAGAATTGGAGAGAAATCGTATCTGGTCTGAAATAAATTTGTAAACGAAATACTCATTTAGTATTATAGCAATTTGATCAGTTGTTACAGCAAGAGAAGAATGCATACATCTATGTGGCTAGGCGACAGTCTGAGTGGGAAGGATGGGACTAGACGAGAAAAATCTCTTGTCTATTTGCCTAGACATGAGTGACCAAGGACATATTCAGAGGAAATGACCATTTCGGCCCTTCCCGAAATATTTTAAATTTTTCAAAACCATAAAAAATACAGTGAATCGAAGTTTCTCTTAAAACACTGGTGAAATGTACTTAGATATATCTGGAAACAGTAAAAACGTCGCCAAACATAATGTTCCTTCGGTTGAACGGCCTTTTGATTCGAATGGAATAGAGGGAGAAGATTGGTCCCCACCGAAATTATTTTCAGAATGCGTGCCTGTTAGACGTGCTGTCAAACTGGAAACCGAGGAATGCGAAAATACACTTACCACCTCTTTGATTGCGAGGGGAGTGAGGGAGGCATCGAGCTTTACAGTGTTGAGAGGATTTTCGACAGGTCGCACCAGCTTGTCGTAGTCTTGGAAGAGTGCCTTTCTCAGATCGCTCTCCGACTTGATCACGACGCTTCTTTCTGCGAAAAGAACACATTCAGGTAGGTAAGTACTTAAATAACGTCGCACTGGAGCAACACAATGGGCTATTGGCGACGGTCGGGAATCAGTTTCGAAGAAAAAGATCCGAGGACGACACCACGTAATTTTGAAACACGTCTAAAGAGAAAGCTTCCCCACTTCAATTTGCATGAGCCTTCAGGTAAATGATAATTCGATTATTCTTTTGAAGTGAAGTGGTTCCATCGCGAAACCATACGTTAAAAATTCCTAGGCTATGGCGGTTTTTTTTCGTGTAACCAAAGGTGAAGTCACAGCCTTCTTGGTTAGCACGGCTGTATAAAGCTGTACAAATGTCCAGATGACAGAAAAGAAAATTTACACATTTGGTAATCATACATTAAGTGTTAAAACAGTTGGTTATTAATGACGTAAGGGCCAGATCTGCCAATTGGGTACGGTAGTTGTGTTTACGTTGAACACATCAGGCTAATGTCGACGGTCCGGAATCAGCTCCGAAGGAAAAAATCCGAGGACAACACGTAATTTTGAATCGCGGTCAATGACGAGGTCGCACCTGAACTGGCATAAATAGGGCCGCGGTAGCCCGGACGTAAGAGTTGGGGATTAGAACCGGAGGGTTGCGAGTTCTAAACTCTATCCAACCAGAGACCGTCGTGCACGTGGGGACTGGTGAACATTAAATCTGTCGTGGCCTCAAATGTCCTCAAGTTGCCCTCCCTCTCATGCCGAACGTACGATCCTAAGAGGTTGGCTGTTTTGTGTTTCATAGCACAAGAGCGATATTTGGTCAAGCTTCGCCAAGCACTAGATGGACAGCGTCAAGTAATCAACGAGAGAGGAAAAAGTAAAAGGTAGGGTGAGGGTAAAACGAAGAGGACAGAGATCACAAGTGCAAGAGTACCTCAGTATCGCGATGCCCGTGTTTACTTAAAGAAAGCAAACCTGAGGACGATCCAGCGATGAGTTACTGAGATTGAAAGTTAACTATTGGTGGTGGTGGTTAAGGTAGATGGTTGACTCTCGTTACAGTTCGCCACAAAGTTACCAACACGTTATGCAAAACTTACAGAACACATATACTATGCATCACAAAAAGCGCAAACAACGCTTTCATAAAGAGATACAAAAACATTATCCCATCATATTTTGAAATCAAGAAAAGGGAGAAAAGTTGATATTCACCTGTAGGATTGAGGGTGCTGGCGACGGCCACAGTCGCGAAGAGACAGACAACGTACCACATCGTGAGTTCTGTGAGGAAGAGTGGATGCCTGTCAGCGAGACGACAGCTTTTATGATTTCAAAGGTCACCCTCTCAGTTCCTTAAACGGGAAGTTCTCAATAAGTGTTCGAATAGAGTCCCACACCACTGACGTCAGGTAATTGCCCCCGACGACCACAACAACACGTCTGATTGCGTTCTGTAACTTTCTGTTTGCCCCTCAATTGCCGAAGACCGTGTCCGGGTGCCTTGATGAGTCCCCTTCCTGGCAACTTCTGCGGCGTTGTCTTCTGTTGATGATGGCTCTACGTGGAGTAATGGGTTGTGGAACCGACTCGGCAAAGGTTGATTGCCTATTAGGTGAGGATATAACCATCGACCTGCTAATCGAATAGGCGGTGCATCTGAGTGCAGCTTCATGTTATTTCTTTCGATCGCTCGGTTTGAAGATCTGTCGCTTGGATATTGGGTTGTTTGCTTTTGGTTTTCATGGCCCATGGGACACATTTCACCGAGCTGCGCCAAACAAAAGAAGACAACGTCAAGTAATGTACATATACAAGAAAAGTTTTACTGACACAGAAGATAGAAATACACCCAGGGAGGAATCGAACCTGCAATTCGCAGGTTGCTTGCGCAGAGGGCGCACTACTGAGCCACGGTGACCCCACATGGTATTGGGAGAACGCACGAATTATTCTAAAGATTCGTGCTCCGCTTATTCGCTCGTGTTAGTCGTTATTTTTTTTCATCTCTCAGCATGGTGAACTACTCCTCGCGTATAGTTGCAGAGAAAAAGCAGGCGAAGGATACTCATTTCATAAATAAATTTTGATCGTTCGATGGCATTTTTAATAAAGCAACCATTAAGGTATTATTTAACCAATTAGTTCATTCGAATGCCACTTCCAAAAGCTGCATTTAAAGTAGTAGCTATAGACCTCAACCGCGTAGTTACTATACCACGAGAAACATCTTCCTCATTTTGTACAAAAGTGTTTTCCCTTCAACGAACATTAAAATCGAGCTCGATTAATGTTCACTAGTTCAAGCTTCGATAGCCAATCACTCCAAATGGATTCTCAAATGCTTTCACGCTGATGTGGTGTGAAAGTTTGGTGAGTGCGGTGTCAGCTCAGGTGTTGATCTCGTCATCTGACCGTGGTTCAAAATTTATGAGGTGTCTTCGGATCTTTCTCTGATCCCGGACCGTCGCCACTAGCCTGTTGTGACGCTCCAGTGCGTTTAAATTCTTCTTACCTACCTACTTACCAAATGGATTCTCAAAGCAACATGACCTAGACTTCTGAGATCATACGACAGTGATTCCGTTCACATGCTCCATCGATTTCAGTTGGAAGTCTGGAATATTATCGCATCGACCTTAAAATGAAACAGACGGGGCATGTGCCCGCAGCTTCATGTTATTTCTTCCAGTTGCTCGGTTTGAAGATCTGTCATGTGGTTGTGGGTAAAAGCATGAATCCTAAATTTTTGATTGGTTAAATTTATCATCCACCGTGATCAAAAACACTAGTCTGCGCTTCCATAGCCTATCGACTAAGTCGATTTGTGATTTACCCTTCAGAGATCTTACTACAGCGACTCCGCCCACGTGACCCACCTATTTCATTAGAGGGTCGATGTATGCAACAAGGTATCAACCCACAGTGAGTTCGTACAAGCGATCCGTGAATTTAACTTTTATTGCGCGTGTAACTGCTACTAGCGTACTTTGTTGTCTCTTGATATTACTATATTACTATCTTAACTATGCACGCGCAAGCTATGATATTAGGGAATGTATTTTTTAATTATGCACGTGTATACTGTAACCAAGATATCGAATGTGATGAAAAATTTATTTGGAATTTGGAGGAGTGTAAGAGTTTAACCGCGTCTTTGCAGCTTCGTATCATCCTTAGTTTATGTCGAAAATTTTGTAACAAGTGTTCGCCCTTATGTGTGCTACCGAAAAGCTAATCTGCAATTACTTAATGCCAGTCTTGCTGATAATCTGACCACCCGAAAAGAAACAAGAGGCTCCATCTCCAGGTAATTTACGAGCCGACTCTGAGACCAAGCAATATCCCGACGCAGCCATCTTGAAGTAGTACAATCCTGCTAGTAGCTAATAAGTAGCTAAAAAGCCATACTTAAATATTTACTTCGTCAGTAAGACTTAATGTGTAATAAAGGATTAGTTTAAAGATCCATGTGTTTGTGTTAGTTAATGCGTGAAGATTTTAATCTAGGTTTTTAGAATTGTGAAAGGTTACCACCCAGTGAGTGCATCGGTCGTCCTCGTTGCATTTCACTTCGAAAGTTACGATAGATGAAATGAGGTAGCCTACACGACTCTATGTATCTTTTTGATAAAATACAAACTGATCTAATTATCTTCCTGTGAATTTTTTATTGGAATTGCTATAAACTTCTATTTCTATCACGGCTTCACCCTTCTTTGCCACTCAGTCTTCTCTTCACACGGCGTCTCACACTCGGATGCTAGAGGTAACACAGGACAGTACAAGGTCGCAAACATCCATTGCATGGCATAGTATATATAACCTAGCATGACGTACTTGTGATCTGAATACACCTCTCATGGTCTCACGCAATCGGTAAATCAGTCAACAAGTGTAGCATCTAATGAATTCAGCTATTGCTAAACTCAGGAGGGGAAGTATTGTGATGAAAGCGTCCACTACAATAGTTAACTTACAAAACAGTAGTATATATATCAATGTAACCCATCTCCACTTTTAAAGAAGACCAAATCACGACGAAAAAGTGCTATCCAGAATGCGCATCTTTTCGTCGTGATTAGGCTCGCAACCTAGATGGCGCGTTCCTAACCGGTTAGGTTGTTTTTCTTCCCTGTCAGGAAGAAAAGGCGGACTCGGGTCGCGTTTCTCAACACTCCCAGTACTTAATCTTTAATGATTTTGTAAAGAACACTGTATTTTTAACGACAATTCATTTAATGGAGATGTGTCCATGTGTCTTTACAGATTTCGACAATGAATTGGTCTTGTTTCGAAGCATCGATAATTTTCTATGTTAGTGTATCGTGCAACAAACATTACGGGATAACTGCTAAGAGCATCGACATGTTTCATTGACTTCCCTAATCTGAGAACAATTTCATAGACAAAATCTTGTAGGAAAAGAGCCCATCGTGCGACTTCAGGTGTTAATTCCTTATTTTGCATGGTTTTTTGAAAAGGGGAGCAATCGGTCATTATTTTAAATTTGTTAGCAAGTAGATAATTCCGAAGCTCTTTAGGGCCTCTATGACAGCTAAAACTTTCAGTTCATAGCTGCTCTATTTCCCTAGTGGAGGAGTCGCCTTTTGCTCATGATCTGAATGGGATGTATATTGCCGTCATCATCTTTTTGTAAGCATGCGCCATGGCAACTGGAGTCCATGTGGAGTTCATACGTATGAAATGTGCATAGCCATGCTTATATTAACCCTCCTGGCGGCGAGGAATCTCAAAGTTGTGTTCCCGAAAACGTCACCCCGAAAAAGCGAGTTCTCTTTAAAAGTGTCAGGGTTTGGACAAAGGGAGTGCTCTCCCCTTCTTCAGTCAATCGCTCTCAGCAGTAGTCTATTCAGACCGGACCATCAAAGGAGAGCGATGACAGTGATAGATAGCAAGGCCAAGGGCTACTACCCAGGTCCCAGAAAAGCCTAATTATACCTAGAACTTCTCAAGCGTGATTCTTGTATGTATGAACATACTTGTAGTATGATTTTCAAATAGTGAAGTAATTCAGGGGCTGATCCATAGAAATATTCTTACACGTGTTGAAAAAAACAAATATTTACTGTAACAATGGGAAACTTTGAAATTATAAATTTATATATTTTTCTTTTAATGAGTAATTTTCTACTAATTGTAAATAAGTCAAATTCTAGCATTAATTTTCTTCCCCACAAAAGTTTGCCTCCATTACACAGATTTACAGCCTGATTTTTGTATAAATCAGGCGATGAAATTATTTATCGCAGTTTAGACATGAGACTTCAAGCAAAGCTAAACAA
Source organism: Meta bourneti (assembly GCA_933210815.1). Taxonomy (NCBI): domain Eukaryota; kingdom Metazoa; phylum Arthropoda; class Arachnida; order Araneae; family Tetragnathidae; genus Meta; species Meta bourneti. The sequence continues at coordinate 92,951,327 of OW119924.1, read as the reverse complement.
AAAATATCCAATACTTGCTTTGTTAATGTAAAATATCCTCAAGTGTAACCACAACGGATGTTATCCCAAAGGTTCCAGATTTTAGGTGTTCACATATCCGTGAAGAAATTAGTAGAAACAAAACCGTACACATATGGTAAACTGAGTTATTTTGCACCAATAACTTTTTAAAGAAAGGACGTATGGGACGTTTGGAATCTTCTCGAACACGATTTTGAAGGATTATTTTTATTAAATTTTAATGGTCTAGTTATTTCGACAATCCTCTGAGGGGGGGGGGTATTTCAATTAACGTCACACTGGAGCAACACAATGGGCTATTGGTGACGGTCCGGGATCAATCCCAAAGGGAAAGATCCGAGGACAACACCACGTAATTTTGAACCACGGTCAGATGACGCAATCCTCTGAGAACCCCAATAGAGTAAAATGGCATCCGGATAATTAAAGATTCATAGGCGCAAGATACAGAATACAAAAATGGAGGAATTAAGTAAATCCCGAAACATTTGTGATTTGTTTGATATAAATGGTTGAAAATAATTTCATAAAACCATACAAATGATTTGAGTGATAATGGTTTGACGTAGCCCCAAACAGTTTTACATAATAAAACCTAAATTTCAACCAGCTTATTCGAAGGTCTGTCATTTATTTTGTCTTCCATTGAAAATGAGTAGCCTAGTTGGAAGAGTAACGGATTAGCAACTGGAGGGTTGCGAGTCCGAATCCAACCAAAGACCGTCGCATAAAAGGGGGGCTGGTGCAAGTGAATTCTGTCGGTGACCTGAAATATCCTCACGTTGGCGAGGTGTGGAAGTTTGGAGAGTGGGATGCTAGCTCAGGTGTGATCTCGTCATCTGACCGTGTTTCAAAATTACGTGTGTTGTCCTTGGATCTCTCCCTTTGGGTTTGATCCCGGACTGTCGCTAATAGCCGTTGTGTTGCTCCAGTGCGACGTTAATTAAATACCTATCTATTGAAAATGAAGTGTTTCTCAATCGCTGGGTCGCAGCCAATTACCTTGCCCTAGCATTAGTTATATCGGGTAGTAAGAGGTTATCCTGGGATTTGTCATTTTTGATATCTAAGGATTTATATGATGAAATATTTTATAGTGGTAATATTCTGAGAATAATATTCAGACGAAATTATTCAGACTCAGAAATCTTTAATAATATCTGTATAGCAAACATCACTGACCAAGTAACTGTAAAGAAAATTTTTCCACTGAAAATGAAGATCAAAGGAGTCTATCGGGGTCTCAAATCTGATAAAACTAAATACTGTTTCTTCACGAGTTCTCCTTGCAGTGTAAGTTCTCGTTTCGAAAATCGAGTGACGTGATTTTTTTTAAAAGTAGTAAGCCCTAAAGATTAAAATTTTAATATGAATAAGAAGAGACAAGGGATTTCGTTTAACTTTGGTGTACAGAAGTCTCGTATGGAAGGTGTTTATAGCCCAACAAATATAAATATTTGGTGATCAGAATGAGATATGAAAATCAGCGCAAATTATCTTAATTTTGGCCTGAAAAAATTACAACGCACTACAAGATTTCATTAGTCCAGTGATTGATAGCTAATTTCCTCCTACATTTAATTATAATCATGACATAATTAATAATTGTTTTTTTAATGCATGCACTTTAAAAGAATTTTAAAGGTTTTTACGAGTAAATTTGTTGAAACCTGGCTCTCTTATAAAACACTACCTGAATTACCCGGCGTTGCTCGAATTGTTTGTAACTCATCATAATACTCAATAGTAGTCCTATGGGGATTTCGAATTGTTTTGAGATCTCTCTAAAGACACAGGACAAATCGAATGGAGTTAATATCTAGACTATGTTTCTCTCAGGGTTTTAAAGAATGAGTGTAGCAAATTCGATATGAGTTGATCAAACTGTGATAGTAAGGATAATCAATGTCATTTCTATGGGGATTTCGAGGGCAGCGATAGCCCAGTTCGAAGAGCAACGGATTAGAAAACAGAGGGTTGCAAGTTCGAACTCGGTCCAGCCACAGACCGTCGGATAGACGGGGGCTGGTGCACGTTAAATCTGTCGTGGCCTCAAGTGTCCTCACGTTGGCGAAGTGTGGAAGTTTGGAGTGGGATGCCTGCTCAGGTGTTCTTGACCGTGGTTCAAAATTATGAGGCGTTGTCCTGGGATCTTTCACTTCAAGATTGATCCCGGACCATCCCCCAATAGCCCATTGTGTTGGCTCCAGGGGGACATTAATTAAATACCTACCTATTGGGATTTCGAATTGTTTTTAGCCCTTTCTCCCGACCTAGGACACATAGAACGGGATTAATATATAGCCTATGTTTCCAGCAGGCTTCCAAAAATTGAATGAATAATGTGGTGTGATTGAATGTACTAAATGTGGTGTGAATTCGCCTGACAACGGTTCTAATAGAAATAGTGACAACTATGCACTTCATTATGGGGTTTATTGTAAATAGGCAACGCTGCGTTAGTTGACCATAAAATCAGAGGTCAAACATTTTAAAATAATATTAGCACGGAAAAAGTTTTAAAAACCTGTATTCCATATCATCCCCTTTTTTGAAAAAAACCCTATCTTTACTCTTCAAACAAATTATTTTTTATCAATTCAGTTGAGCTTTTATAAGGGACATGGGCACTCCCATAATTTTCTGTTCTCACAGAAACACTAAATGCTTTAGGCTACTAGTGGATAAATGTATTGGGTACAGCTGACCCGTGTATAATCGAAGTCAATCTTTCATTCAAGAATCACCTAGCGTGTAGTCATGTTTCGACTCCACCATTCTTCCTTTGCCAACTTACCCTATCAGCGACACAGGGTCTTTTGTATGAGGTACACCTGAAAAGGAAAAGGTCAGGTGAAAAAGGTTTTGTCACCTGAAGATCAGTTGAACCGCTCTTCCTTCTGTCGACTGTGAGCACTGGTCTTTACTATAGAGGCAACCTTTATGTTTTGTCTATTTTTTGTAAACCATGTGAAATGGAGACAACAAACCAAGAAAGCCCCGATTTTTCCCCTTAGCCGTGAGAAGTCGCTTTGAATAGAGGCCCCTTGCAGTTTTCATTCTTCCTTTCGGAGTTCCAATGAATCCATAAAACTCATCCCATAACTTCACTAAATTGTTAGGTTCTCTATGGAATATCACACGTTCCTGAGGGAAGTATTTCAAAGAATCAAACAATAGTGTACGAATTCGGCGAAAATACATTGGTGAACAAGTAAAAAAGAGCTATTAGCCAAGGGATATATCGAGGCGCTTCATAACATAGTTGCAGTGTGGGACGGTTAGTGTGTGAATCGATTGTCGATAGCATGCATATCATCAGAACTGTTGTTCCTATATTTGTGAAAAATAGTAGTTATAATTCTATCGAGCAACCCTGTGGAGTACCTAGATAGCTAGGTAGGAAGCTAGGTCGATAGATTAGTCAAAAAAAGTCTTCAAGGCTAAATTTCTTTTGATAATTTAATTTTTAACGGTTGCATCTTTGCACTTGTACTTGTTCATTCTAGGACAAGCCCAAAGTTTATAAATTTAAATTTTATCTCTTATCTACTTCCAATCGTGAAATGGATTCTGAAGAGTATTCCGATTCGGATTCCTCGAATTCAGATACTTCTGAGAGTGATGTTGACGACGTTGAGTCATTGGATGATGCAAGAGACTGGTGCAGACTAGATCAAGATAATCTTGGACCTCCTCCCCCGAGGTTTCCATTCACTGGAGATCCAGGAATAAAGGAAGTTTTGCATAATTCTTCACCGTTGGAATTATTTGGAATTTTTTTCGACGACGACATTATCAGTTATATAGCGTGCGAAACAAATCGTTTCGCAGAAGATTTTATTGAAAATAATGAATTGACACCCACCTCAAGGGTTCAGAAGTGGAAATACACAGATGCGAGTGAAATCCGTGTCTTTTTTGCAATAATAATTTTGCAGGGGATAATTCACAAACCACTGCAAAAATGGTATTGGTCGCAAAAACCGTTATTATGTACGCCGTACTTGGGACAAATAATGTCTGAGAGAAGATTCGCCATGATCATGAAGTTTCTTCACTTCACGAACAATGAAACCATAGATCTGAGAAATCATCCTCAACCTGGCTTAAAAAAAATTTACGAAGTTTATGAGGCCATCAATCGAAAATTTAAATCGACTTATATACCCGAATGTAATATATCAGTCGACGAATCGTTGTTGTTGTACAAAGGCCGATTGACCTTTAAGCAATATATCCCCATGAAAAAAGCAAGGTTTGGAGTGAAATTTTATCAGCTCTGCGAATCTCACAGCGGATATATATGGAATAGTTTAATTTATACAGGAAAGGACATGCCCCAATGGAAAGAAGCTTCGAAATATCGGTCAACAACAAACATTGTTATGACTCTTATGGAAGGTCTTCTTTGCCAAGGCTATTGTTTAACTTTGGACAATTTCTACACGTCCACAGAGCTAGCTGAGATCCTATTGTCCAAGCGGACAGATGTTTATGGGACTTTACGTTCGAATCGCCTTGGAATTCCCCATGAAATTAAAAGTGGAACCCTTGAAAAAGGAGAAATCATGGGGTTTCAAAAAGGAAAGATGTGCGTTTTTAAATTCATGGATAAAAAACCGATTTGTATGCTCAGTACAGTTCATTCAATCGATACTGTAGAACAACACAAAAAGAAAAAGAAAAGTAATGGAGATATTGAAAATATTATTACTAAAAAGCCCAAAGCCATAATTGACTACAACTATACAATGGGAGGAGTGGACATGGCGGATCAGTGCTTGTCATACTATCCAACGGTTCGAAATCAACAAAAAAAGTATTACAAAAAGATTTTTAGGCAGATTTTGAACCAATGCGTATGGAACTCTTTTGTACTTTATAAAAAGAGTGGGGGTTGTATGACGCAGTTGAATTTTAGAATGGAACTAGTGGAAAGCCTAGTCAAAACGTATGGTGAGAAGGGAAACTCCGTTCAATATACCGCAGCTGACCGCCTCACTGGGAGCCACTTTGCTTCCTATATTGAACCCACACAAAAAAAGAAAAACCCCACTCGGATATGTATTGTTTGCAGCAAAAAGTTTGATGAAAAGGGTCGACGTGTGCGAAGAGAATCAAGATTTGAATGTAAGCTATGTAAAGTCGCATTATGTATCGTACCTTGTTTCGAGAAGTATCACACAGTAAACGAATTCTGACACTTTTTATTGCATCATTACGTGACTGCGAAGTCGTGGGATAAGCCATCGTCACTTTACATCTTACTCGTGTTCTCCGAATTTATAGAAAAATCCTATTAGAAGCCATTCAATTATTGTTAATAGTTATATTCAAGATCATTGCTGTGTCATATTTATAAAGTTTCAACAATATTTACTTATATGTGAAGTGTGTTTAACATCAGCGTTGTATTTGTTTTTACTATTTTTTAAATTTCTCAATCTTTTCATATTAAACCCTTCATTTTATGTATTACTTTAGTGTTAATTTTTAAAAGTAAAATTGCAGAAAAGACCTACATTTGAAATGAGATTATTTAGTTGATATTTTTGTAGAATTTCTACTGGAGTGGAGGTGATTTCACGAGATGTTGTCGTTAAGGATTGTTGATGTGTTTCTTACAACATTTAGAAAAAGAATATTCGATTACGTAACTTACTAAATTTAATATTGTTTAATCATTAAGCTGTTTAATTTTTTGAACTATTTGAAAATCTCAGTTTTAATCTTTACGATATAAAAAGTTTACTATATTAGTTTCGTACATTTTGTACATTATCCATTTTGAGTACATTAATCCATTAACCATTTTTTTAAAATTTCCACTTACTTTTTATTAAAATAGTTACAAATGTTCAGAAACAGATGTTCATGTACGCAATATTCATGTTTTTGCTTACTGGCTAACAATAATTTATAAATATTCATTCAGTTCCTTATTTTAAAAATATCGTAAATATTACTTACATATATCGTTAAAGTTACAAACTTATTTCTCAATTATACAGAAAATAAGTTTTGCCTTTTGAAATAATTCATAAAAAAAGCTCGTAAATGCAATCTGAAATGAAATTTATAATTTATTTCATTTGAATACTTAAGAATAACGTTTGCAAAATTTGATAATAAACAATTTCTGTGTACATATTCTGTATTCAATAATTAATAATTTTCAAAATCAATTCGGAATTCTAATGTCATTTAATCATAATGTAACACAACAAAAGGAAAGATTATGGCGTTTTAGGTAATCCTTTTTGTGGGGGCTGTGACAATTTTATATGAGCAGTTGCTAGATTTGGGTGGTTTCTCACTTTGATTAGGGATAGAAAAGAGTGCTCCAAGCAAAGAGTGGAGATTTTTCCGCTTTTATGGCTTATGGAAGCGATCACCAGAGATGTGGATAAGATGTCTTGAGAATATTCCTGAATTTTCATGTCAATGAATTTATTACATAGAGTAACAGTTTTATGTCAAGAGTTACAAGAGTATCAGTTTTATATCAAAAGAGAGGTCAGAAAGTCTTTGGCTTCCTGGCCTCTTTTAAGTTTTAAAGACATTCAAGTTTAGAAACAAATTTAGGATTTTAAATTGGTTTTCCAAGACTTAAAAAATGCTTCTAGTTTTGTGGGAAAAAGAAATAGAGCTTTTTTGTTTTTAACAATCAACTAGAAATTTCAACAAAATGTTTCTCACTAAATTTAATAGCAAGTTGACATTGCTTCAGTGTGACGTAAATTCAACAATCTACCTACCTTACTGAATTTAGCTTTTCCTTTTGTTAAAGACAGAAAATTTCTAATTGAAAAGGTGGTAAATTAAGTTATAATTAAATATAGGCACACATGGTTACAATCAAGCAACAATTTGAATGGAAGAGAACCTACAATTTGATACTATGCCATATATCCGGAAACACTCTTTCTATTAGATTCACTTTTTGTTGTATCTGTTTCACAAAACTTCTTATACGTAGATTAATTTTATTTTGCCTCCTCACAAACATGTATGTGCTTGCGATGCATTTACTCGTATCCATTCATAATCAATAATAGGTTATTTTCTCACTTATGCACACCGCTTTGTATTTAGAATATACAGTAGCTCCCTAAAGTGTTCGTATACTTACGAATTTCAATGAAATACTGCTCTATCCATTAATAAAAATTAATATTTCAGAATGGGAATTTTTTAATAACATCTATAACTTGTTCTTAACAAAACTACATAAAATATTTTTAAAACATAGTAAAACTTTTTTTTTTTGGAAAATCAATAATAAAAAAATAACAAAAAAAATTATCTCACAAAAGTCTTCGTACACTTTAAAAAAATATCTACATATTAGTAAATATTGTAATATTTCGGTAAATTAGTACTTAGTAGGATATTCTATGGCATCCACAACAGCTTTTAAACGTCTGGGAGAGTTCACTAGTTTTTTTGTAATTTCTGCATCAATGTTCCTCCATTCTTCAATCATTACTGTTTTTAGTTCGCTTTTCATTTTAATGTCGTGTCTTCGTACTCTAACCTTCAGTTCCCTCCAAATTTCCTCTATTGGGTTTAAATCCGGTGACTGAGGTGGTGTTTTCAGAACTTGTGGACAATTATAGACACCAGAGGCAAACTTTGAGAGCCGTGTGCTTAGGATCGTTATCTTGATAAAAAACAAAGTTGTTTCCAATACCCAAATTTCGGGCTGATAATTTTAAATTGTCTTTAAAAATATTTAAATAAAGAGCATGATTCATTATGTCATCAATAAATACCAAATTACCTAGTCCTGATGCTGACATGCACCCCCACACAAGGACACCTCCACCGCCATGCTTTACCGTTCCAGCTAAGTTCTTGGGATAAAGTTCCTCATTTTTTCTTCTCCATACAATTATATGCCCATCGGAACCAAACATGTTAAATTTGTTTTCATCTGCAAATAAGACATGATTCCAATACGTTTCGGGCTTATTTATCATTGATTTTGCGAAGGAAAGCCTAAGCTTTCTATTTTTCGCACTTACAAAACATTTTCTTCGGGCAGAACGCCCATTTAATCCAGCTGATCTGAGCACTCGTCGGACAGTTTCAGATGAAATTGAAGTAGAAAATTTTTCAGTAAATTCTGTAGAAATTTGTACAGCACTCAAACGTGGATTTCTCCACAAATTTTCTTACTATAAATCTCTGATCACGTCGAGTTAACTTTGCCGGACGACCTTTCCTTACCTTGTTTTCGATCCGATTTTCTTCTTTAAAGCGTTTTATCACATACTGCACCGTAGAATGGGATAAATTTACTAATTTTAGAGATATTCCGAACTGATTTACCACTATGATGAAAATTAATCACTTTTCGAATGCTGTTCGTTGTTTCCTTACGACTACGAGCCATTTTAAAATAATAAATAGAATATTACGAAGTAAGCAAGCAAAGTTTAAAGCCAAACGATTTTTTAAATGTCACCACAATGCAAAAATAAAAAAAAAGCGATAAACGATAATTTTATCTATGAATTTATCCGAAAATGTTTCGGTGTACGATCACTTTTGTGACGTGTTCTTTCTCTGCCTCCTTGCATCTCCATTTTTATAAAAAGAAAATGAGTCAATATTTTTTTAAAGAATGTTGGGTTTTAATCAGAATCACATGGAGATGATATGAAAAAATATTGAACTTTATATTCGAATTCAATTCTAGACTACAGCACTTTTTCTACAAATTTTTAAAGTGTACGAACACTTTTGGGAGCCACGGTATATCTTCATTAGCATAATTGAAACTTAGATAGAGGTTGGAGAAAAATGTACAAGAAGTCTAAGTAAATAAAAGACGATACTTATCTCGAATAATGTCCAGCAAAGCTATCTACAATGCTCCATTACCCTTTCTTTTCAAAATTGAAGCAGTTGGTTGATCGTGAAATTCAATGTTTGCAAACTAATACAGAAATTAACTAGTACATCTTCCCGCTTCCACAAACAAACGTTGATTAGATCCAAAAGATTAGCCCTTTATTATTTTGCAAGTTATATATTTAAATAATGTAAGTTATAATCTACATCTTCTATGTAGTAAGAAAATTGAACAGAAATATATTTGTCCAATTCATTTTTCATTGAAATGGACTTATTCATTGAAAAATCATTTTATTTCAAAATTAATAGTTACACGTTTCGTGTCTATATAAATGTTTGTCACACAAAACGTGCAAACGTATTTTTATGAAACTTAGCATATTACAGTAACAGTGTGAATAGGCTATTCAGAGTTATTTAATTCAATTAAGGATTGAATATTAAGAGAAAATTATAAATCGTATGTCTAACTGTTGAATTTACAAAACGTCAGCGAAAAGGTTGGCTACCACACCAATGATTCATCTTTACTGTTATAATGATACGCTTTATATAAGACAAATAAACGCTTAAAATAAGACAAATAAAATACGTTCTGCGAGTGAAGGTTGTATTGGATTCTTAATATGTCATTCAGTATCCCATCTACCGAATTCAGTTTTGACTGCCCATACATGTATTCCTTGAATAAATTCGTGCCGCGGTAGCCCGGTTGGATGAGTAACGGTTCAGAGACCAGAGGGTTGCGAGTTCAAATCCAAAAAAACATCGTTGTGTATAGAGGGGGCTGGTGCGCTTTAAATCTGTCGTGGCCTCAAATGTCCCCACGTTGGCGAGTGTGGAAGTATGGAGAGTGGTTTGCCAGCTCAGGTGTTGACCTCGTCATTTGACCATGGTTCAAAATTACAAATTGTCCTTGGATCTTTCCATTTGGGTTTGATCCCGGACCACCGCCAATAACCCGTTGTTCTGCTCCAGTGCGACGTTAATTAAATACCTACCTATCTTGATTAAATTGCTCTTTAAGACATTCAAGAATGTGAGTTAATGAAACATTTTCTTTCTTAAAAATAAATTAAAAGTAATTTCTATATGTATTTTGTACAAATGTTGGTAAAGATTAGTAATTTTAGGGCGGGGAGACGTATCACCTTCAAATGGTAAAAGCTTGGTCTATTGATGTTCTAGGCATATTAAGACTATATATTCTACAATTTGATAGTGTAATATCTAGGAGGTGCTCTAGAAGAGACATACAAGTGCGCATCACCCCTTAAAAAACTAAATTTTGTTTTTTTGCAAATTACCATTCATACGAGGAGAAAGGTTTTTATCCAGTTTCTTTTTTTGCAAAATTTATTTAGCATGATTTCAAAGGGTTGATTATCCGATAATTAATATTTGAGTGAAAGGACGAAGTTAGACGTTACTCATCCGCGGTAGCCCGGTTGGATGAGTAACGGTTTAGAGACCAGAGGGTTGCTGTTTCTCTTTTGAAATTTTCAAATTATTTATCGCATCGGTGGCCCCCAGGTCGCCCATTTCACCAAACCTATTCGAACTCTTCCAATTATCGTACTTCGTTAAGCGTTCATTACGTACTAATATATTAAATTAAACAATTGTGCATAGATTAAAAAGTATATCATGTAGTTTTGACTGCAGTAAAAATTATAACCTTTAATTTTTTAATTTCCAACCTTTTTCTCTGAATTCGTGGCACTTCGTGTTGTTAATTGCTTTAAGTTTACATTTTTGTTTTGTAAACTTTTAATAGTACTTCAGATGAAACAATTTGAAATGTTTTGAAACTCAAGATTGTGATTCCAAATTTTCAATTCGACATCATTTTCCCGAAGAACCCGAAGGTAGACGCTTCCAAAGTGTAGTTTAAGAAGACAGGAATACCCTGTTATACACTTTGTAACACGCCGAAGGCAATCCATTGACAATACATAGTGAGGAAGTACTTTTCGGCATCGTCCGTTCCCATCAAGACCCCTCGCACAAAGAGTCTCCAGCCACGCCCTCCCATTAGAGGACACGGGTGGTCGAGGGGAAGGAAAAGTGACCGTTCAAATATTCTCGGGGTTGACACTTAAGCTTACATTTTGGTTTACGAGATATCTCGGGGTTGACACTTAAACGTGCATTTTGGTTTACGAGATATCTCGGGGTGGCCGCCTGAAGGGTTAATTATAAATTGTATGAGTATGGTATTTAAATAAGGTATGAAATATAAGTAGGTCTATGTGACACTGCCATCAATCATCATATTTGCAATTAAGAAAGTTTAGATGCTATACGCGGGTCTGTTAGCTTTAAATAAAAGCGTATGATGTGTAATGTATAATTTGCTCTTTTTCTTTAATAAATAACGTTTCCTCAAACCTCGATATATCGCGCTTTTTTCTTGTCCCCCAAGAAGTGCGATACATTGAGGGGGAACCGAACATTTTTTTCCTGACCACATGGAAAAAATTGGTCCAATTATCCCTCGCGTAGAAAAAAGACAGTGACCGTAGAGAGACAAACTGCTCTCAATGAATGTTATGGTTACCATCGCAAAGGTCAAGAACATATGCAGATAACCACAGGAACACTTGACTGATTTTCTCGTCGTATGACGTATTCGAGCTTTACAGCTGCATAATTGGATGATTGGGTGAATCTGCCTTCATTGGATTTGATTAGACTTCTCCGCGTGTCCTTTCGATGAGAATCCGGGAGAATCAATTCTCCAATCAAGGCTGTGAAAAGTCAAGGCCACGGAAGCACAGTTGCTATCGCCTGAGAGTCTTGATTAATCAGGCACGAAACAGACGAAACAAATATTCATTCATAAGCCAGGCCTCCCAAACTAGTTTGAGGTTCGTTCAAGGAGCAATCGGGATGACTATTATCAAGGATTGGCATTAATATACAAACCAAATTAAGTCTTCAAAAACAAAGTAGATAACGATAGCAGCACTTATTTTAAACAAAAACAAATAATGATAAAAAACAACCCCAATCACTTTTTAATTGTTATAACAAATAGTAGTCATGTAATCAATTCTTTTCATCAATGATTCGATTGGCCCATTCTATAGAATAGAATCTTTTGGAAAGATTATATTGTCCCATTCTGTAGAATAGTATCTTAAAGAAAGATTCTATTGCTTATTTACTTGTATTAGAATCCTGTGGAAAGATTCTATTGGTCAAGGTCAAAAGGGAAGACTGAAGTCTGCAAGATGGAATTATGCATATTAACCCCTCTGAGTGTTAACAGGGCATCATTTACTTTTACCACTTTCGAAAGCCTGTCCGTTACCACAGACACATTAATACTCAAAAGTGAAACGAAGTTTCTTGTGCACTAATGTTTAGCAGTTGTTTCTTGAGTCGTGTGTTCACTGCGACATATGATGTAACCAGCTTCGGATGTGTTCTCCCGCAATCGCCTGGTAACACGTGGCGAACAATTGAACTCGGACTACTCGGATAGAGCTCGCCGAACCGTCGAATCCTGTATACTCGCCAAGAAAACATGAAAGCGTATTCAAAAATGCTCGCTACCAGGCAAAGTACTATCTGTCTACCACAAAAACTGCTCCAGCTACAAAGTCTGTATGGTGGTGCGCTCTATTGGTAGGTAGGTAGTTAATTAACGTCGCACTGAAGCAACAAAACGGGCTCTTGGCGACGGTCCGGGATCAATCCCGAAGGGAAAGGTCCAACGATATCGCCTCGTAATTTTGAACCATGGTCAGATGACGAGAATAATGCCTGAGCTAGCACCACACTACAAATTTCCACACCACGCCAACGTGAGGACACTGGCGAGCTATGGGAACAGGGCTCGATCATTTTGAGTAGAGGCAACTCTGATAACACCTCGGAACTTTGAACCAAGGTCGGTACAGATCTCAACAACAAATAAATGTGTCCGATTTGACATTAAGAGCAGGAGTGTGACAAACTTGAATACATTTCTTCAAGAATTCCTATGGAAATAGGAAGATCTGTTCAAGACAAGGACAGAGTGGCAGGAGCAGTTCTTCTGGTAGGCAGACAGTACACTCTAACGAACAGTACAGCACCAACGAGCATCTGTGTTCATCACAAAACCGTTAGGTGGTCGGATCGTTTCATGGTACGAACAATACACTAGTGAATTCGAATTTGGTCACAGTAATTGTTATAGTGTGGCTCTGGTGAGAAGGCGGATGACCTTGTTAAGCCCATTTGTGCAAAGATGATTAAGCTAGCAGGGGAAAGGGCTGCCATACTCAAAGTCGTGTATGGCGGTAGACATAGGTGATTATATGTTTCGTCAACTCGTAATCAGTCTTTAGCTTCCGGCATCGAACGATAAAACTTAGAATCCGAAACTGTTGAAAACTTCAATTGCAGAACACGCATTGTTTGACCTGATCCCTAATTTAACTAATAGATCGTTCAATACCAACTCACTGTAGCCGGACCACACATTACATCAGTAAATACACGACTTGATGCGCACTTTAAGACTTAGTTCTATATTGCTGTTGATTGTCGTCCCTACATGGCCGGCAATATTTTTTGTTGGATCTACCACTCTCAAAAATTTATATTTTAAAGTATGGTTTGCACGAAAAGGAATTTCAAGGAGTGGGATTTTGGGAGCCATAGACACCGTCTAATACATTAGAAAGTCGATGAAACAACTTTTTGGCCCTTTGAGCCCCACAACCCTTTGGGGTTTCCGGAATCCGAAAGTCAATCAAGACAAAAATAAAGCATCCCATAGATATGTAAATCCGAATGTTGCAGGTACACATTTTCGGAATGCCATATCTAATTGAAAAAGGGGACGCTCTCTTGGTTTTCAACAAGATTAGTTAGAAGATTTTTAGGGCCAGATCTGGCCAAGCTGTTCCAGACAATGTTCTTCCAGTCAAGTAAATTGTTAGGTAGGTAGTTGAATTAACGTCGCACTGTAGCAACACAATGGGTTATAGTCAAGTAAATTGGACCTGCGCACACTATAAAAGTTTTATTCACGCTAGAGAAATACAGCCAGGGTACGTTGCAGGGTTTCGGTAAGGAATTGGGTGGTATGACTATTGTGCGGTCGATTCTGACCACTGCATACTAATTTTTCTTATCCTTTATGCGTTTACTTTAGTTTCTCAATATACAGGGTGTCCCATAAGTTTGTTAGCATTTCAAATGTTCATAAAAATCGCAAAAATTGGTGTATTGAAGTGCAGTTTGTAAGAAAAGGAATCTCAAGGCGAAGAATTTTGGCGGTATTAAAACCTTTAGGTCAAATATTCACCGATAGAGGACACCCTGCAAATGAAAGCCCTATAAAACGGAAGGGTTTTTTTGGCAGCTTTGAACGCGTGCATTCTCAGTAGCTGATGGAAAGAGTTGAGATTGTTGCTGTTATGTTGACATTGGTGGATAAGACAAAATGTTAGTGAAGCTGTTTTACGCAAGCGGGTTATCGGGAACGGAGACTTTCGAAAGCTTCGGTAGCAGAAAAGGACGAAGAAAGATCGATGTCCTGACTTCTATCGGACTAGTCTCTAGTACCACGTTTTGAGGAAAATGGAACTTTGTCCCTTCGCCCTCTCACCGGCAGACCAGTTTCATACAAAGACGCCCGTAACAGCCCTGTGGCATAGCAAATTAACTGCTTATTCCTGCATATAAAGATACCTGCATGCCAGTTTTCAATGCCATTCTGATTATCATCACTGCGATAGCCATTTATCGTTGAAAATTTGCGTGAGAGAGAACTAAATTTTTTCCCTAAAGGGCAGCTTCATGTTATTTCTCCAGATCGCTCTGTTTTGAAGACTGGGGGAGAAGGTCATATTGTATTGAATGAAAGAAAGCACGAATCCAAGTCTTCCTAAGCCCAAGTGATCTATACTACTACGATCTTACGACAGCGACTGAGCCCACATGATCCGTTTATTTCATGAGAAGGTAGATGGCGGTTTTAGCTCTGAAATTTCGAATGGCCGGAAGGGAAGTCAGTCGAATATCACCGGAATGCCACGTTGAGTCGAAAAACGAACAACGCTTTTTCGGGTTGGTTTACGAGAAGGAATTAAGTGCAAATAAGTGTGCGGTCGATTCTGACCACTTTGCATATAGCATTGTTTAGTTCAAAAATGAATACTTGGAACTGTCTTGATTCTCTCTTTCGATGCTCAGAAATCGAATGTTCATCTTGAAAAGTATGCATTTCACGTTTTGTAAATACGTTCTAAGTGTTTAAATAAGCGACAAACAAATTGAAGATATATAATGAATAAAAGAAAGCGCGGAATTTCTTTATTTGATACTGTTAATCTATTTTCGTTCACTTTTTCTTCGCCCACTTCAGCTAGTGATAGCAGCTTTATCTCGATAATTGAAGGAAGAAAAACTGGACCTAGATTCAAGGAGGATTAAAATGTATAAATAATTGTTACCTTTGACCTCGTTCAGGGATGGTGATTATTTATCTGCACGTGCCACGTATCACATGCAGCATTAAGCAAGAATTCATTCGCGGTTATTTTGAAGAAATCGGTCCTTAGTTATGAACACACGCGGACAAAACGAGAACAATATTTCTTCATCAGCTTCTGGTCCTCGGTTCAATGGGCTCTTGGTTCGCATTCCGGTCTTGGCATGGATGTACGCAATGCTTCTGAATCCACTTTAAGCCGTAGGTCCAACTTACCCTCGTGGAGAGAAAACATTTTTTTAATCCTACACCCACGATCGCTTTCTCAAACACAAAGTGTTGAGCCTGTTCAATTTACTAAAATACTAGTCATCACAGCGGGATGAAGAAGAAGCAATATATTTAAGAGCCGAACAATGAAACAAATCGGCGGAGGCTGTGTCGGAGCCATGGCCGTGGGTCTTTTGGGCGTAGAATACGTCAAGTGGCTGTTGGGTGGGTATCAGAAATGAGTGAATATCGCAGTATAGGTTCATAAGAGAGATTCGGTACTCTCATGAATTTATACCCTCGGACATTTTGTGCTTTGATCCCTTTTGACTCATTATTTTTTCTTGTTTGCTGTAGCCTTGAACCTTCTTTAAATTAAGGCATTGAGACATTTCGGAAATTTTCATAAAGTTCTCAACTATTTCACACACATAATGAAGTTTTCTCACAAATATAATTACAGATATCGATAGATCTCGCGTAGACGAAACAAAGACCTCCTGATCCCGAATTATGCTAATTTTACCGCGCGAGCCGAGGGTTGATTTCACCACAAAATTTGCTGACGTGTGCGCCGCTCGCTATTGCGTCCATCCGACTTTGAACTTTGTTTCGGTACCCTCTTCGAATCTTCCTCTTCAACTCAGTTATATTTTTGCAGCTTAAATAGCTTTAAAATTATTGAAGGAAGTGTGGTGTACACTTTTCTGGGACACACTGATATTTACTCTCTGGCTCTTACTGTCATAGATCGATTCTTTGTCTAAGTACTACAGCTGAGATAGATTTTAACAGCTCAATAATTGGAACTCTTGCAGTTTAAATCAATGTATCTTCCAAATTCACTTGTGTTTTATTGTTAAATAAATAACTGTTGTTCCTATGACAAATGTTCTCTCATCTCAATAGAAGTTAGAGAGGTTCCGGGCTTGTCGAGAGTGCCGGGGCAGACTAGGAGGTGATCCTCCTGCATGGTGGAATTAGAAGTTCTGAAAATTGTGTGTATTTCCTGAAAGAATATATTCTAATTCTCTACGCTGGAAGGCAACCATGTCCAGTTCTAAGACTGGAAATAAAATAGCAGTGCACATAGTAAAGGAACTAGCAAAATGTCACGTGTAAGATTAAAAGGTATACATGCACACACACAAAACAAAACATGATTATACTATTTTTACTCAGAAAATTGCTAAACTATTTTATATTTTGAAAGGACTCGATTGCACATATAATTCTAGGTTTTGAGCATACAAAGCGAACCCTCGATTGCAAATTATTGCAGTTCCTTCTGAAAACAAAATAACTATTACAGATTAGAAATGCAAAACCAAGCCAGAGTTTTCTGGAAAGATAAACTTATCCATCAACGATACTTTCACTAAGTGACTTCTAAGAGTTTCTGATTGTATATCGAAACAGATTGAAAAGGAACCTATACAAAGAATATCATTCACAACTCTTGATAAGATGTGGATCTATCCATGAAATAAATATTTACCTTCTATAGTGAAATTCGTATTTCAGGTTTCCCGACGGTGATAACAATCTTTCATGCTCGGTTCTTTTTTCTATAAATTAAGAGAAATTCTCCGGTTTGTCGTGTATATTCCTGGTTAGACTTTGAAGGAGCATCATGAAAACTGTTGGATTTTTCGCTTGTGTCTGCCTCGTTTTGTCAGCAGTCAACGCAGATCGTAAGTTTACTTTCGTAATTCAGTGATGTGGTTTGATTTCAAATTATAGATCATTTACAAATTACTTGTTTAATATAAAAAAGGAAATTACTGACATATTTATTCCATATCTTCAAAAGGTTAATTAATTCAAAATAAAGTGTTTCATTTTCCAAACAAGTTTATTTATTTTTACAAGAAAGCATAACAAATTGAATGAATAAAAATAGCAAGCTTGTTGCCGCTAGATTCTTAAGAGAAAGGCAACGCAGTTTGTGAAGGGAAAGATTTTTTTTTGTTCGGTGGCCACGTTCCAGTAATTCAGCTACTAGTCCTCGAGGCAGCGTGAGAACTTTTCAATTGTCTGTCCGATATAAAGTCTGTATCACTAAATCCCTGTGGCTCAGTGGGTTTGCTCACTGCGCTGATTGTCGGCGGCACAGGTTCGATTCCTCCCTTGGTGTATTTCTCTTCTGTGTTTGTTAAACTTTTCTTGCGTGTATCCATTTCCTTGGTGAGGTTTCGCGCTGCTTCATCAAGTATATCCCTTGCGCCATAAAACCCAACCAACCTAGTCTTAGTACTGACGAATGAACTGTTCCGTGTAAAGTAAGTAAATATAAATAGTAAGGAAATATGTAAACTAGGACTGTTGAAAAATAGAAATTTTTTGTCTTGAGTGGCAGAAGGTCGAGGTTGCTTGAAGTTGAAACTGTTTGTATACAATTTAGGTCCCTGTGAAACATTCATTGAAAGCAGTGATTTTGTAAAAAGTGTAACCGATTGAGTTTGCTTTGTCTACACTGATTACATTTGTTTAAACAAGCTCCGTTATTCCACGTGCGGCTGAATAGAATTTTCAAGAAAAAATGTGTGCTTTAAAATAAATTAACCACGAATGCCGTAATAGTTTAATTTGTCATCCTCTCACAATGATAATGTAATTCGAAAGCATCGAATCCATGTTGCAAGGGTACCACAAATAATAAATATTGATTGGAAACTGAGTGCAAGACTAACGCTGAAATTTCCTCATTTTTACTGAAAATGAACTTAATTGGCATTCGTAATCACTCCAAAACTCAAAATCGACTTCTGAAGTCATCTCAGAAAAAGCTTTTGTAGTTTGTCTTACAGCAAGAGTGTGATGAATATGAAATGGATTATATGGATGGATATATTATGTATACATATTACGTCCGAAGTAAATTGTAAAAGCTATGAAAACGTTAAAACTATGTTAAAAAATATTTTCTGTACACTTAAATGATGCTTGCATTTTGCTATGAAATAGAATCAACATTTAACCAATTCAACCCGAGCATCACGGGTAATTCTGCTAGTGTATACTACTGTTTACAAAACGATTTTAAACTCACTAAAACTTGCATTTATTTTCCATGCTTCAAATAAAATTACTTGATTTTTATTGAAAGCTGCACTCAGGAGGCAAGTATCACTACCATTCTCATTCTAAGCAGGTACGTGGTTTCCATTCAAAGCTAAATCTTTGAATTGAAACACACACACACACACTGCTTTAAGGTAAAGAACTTGTGTAACGAAACGAAAATTCTTTTTCGTTGCCCACGTGCAGAAATACTATTTTCTAATTTTTTCGCTTGGAATTAATTTCGAATTTTTAAATTTTGATCATATTTTTACTTGTAAGTCGTAGTAACGAAAAGAGATCTCGACAAAGAAAATAATCATGAATTAATATCTTCAGAAAAAAATAAATTTCCTCCCACTTTAGTTTTATTTCACTGTATTCTATTGTTGTAAATTTAATAAATATATTTTGTAATAAATTGTATTAGCTATTCTTTGAACTTTAGGACTTTTTAATTACTAAAAATTCTTTATTGTAGTAACAGAAGGTCAATATACCTACTTTTCGAATAGAATATATTTTTAACCAACTTATACCTGTTAGAAGTTTGTTGAAAACAGCTATTTTCATTTTAAAAAACCGCTGACAAATCGATCTACCATTTTTGAAAACTGGACATTTTTTTAACTGATTTTGAAATTGATTTCAAGCCTGCAGACCAGATACGGCCTCCAATATTTTTTTATCAGACTCCCAGGCCAGATATTGCCCCAAATATTTTTGTCAGACCAGTAGTTCAGATATGCCCCCTTGAATAGATTTACCCAGCCCACGTATTAGATACAGTCCTTCAGACAGGTTTACCCGGCCCGTAGGTGAGATACGGCCCTCCAGAGTGGGTTACCAGCCCCGCAGGTCTTATACAGCCTTCCAAAAAAATTTATCAGGCTCGCAGATCAAATACCGCCCTTCGGACCGGTTTACCCTGCCCTCAGTTCCGATACGGCCCTCCAAACACGTTTACCCGGCTCGCAGTCTAGCTACGATCCTTCAGATATTTTTATCATGCCCGCAGACCAGCTATGGTCCTCCAAATAGATTTTATCAATCCGCCGGTCAGCTGGTTTCCTCCGGACAGGTTTATGGATACCAGATAATCCTAGGATACTCTTTCATAAAAAAATAAATATTTAAGAAGTATCGGAGTCTAACGTTATTTCGCAAATAGCTACGCTGAAATTTGCGCAAGTGGATTTAATTTTAATTTTTTCTTTCGTTCACAGCCCCGAAATCGGAATCCGATCTGAGGCGGGCGTTGTTCGAGAACTATGACAAGCTGGTGAGGCCCGTGAGATCGACGACCGACGCCGTCCCTGTCAGGGTAGATCTCAGCCCCGTAGCAGTCAAGGACGTGGTGAGTGGCTTTAAATTCAGTCCTGTTAAGGCTCACTTACACTTGTGCTTCTGTCCGAATCCACTCTCCGTCTTCGGATCCATACAATCAATGAACGACGAGAACGGGAATGATTGACAGGTTTAATCATTTCCGTTCTCGTCGTTCATTGGTTGGACGGATCTGATGACGCAGAGCGGATTCGGGCAGTAGCACAAGTGCAAATTAATCTTTGTTCTGTTATTCTCTAGTGAGCGTTGCCGTGAGAAATGTACTGGTTTCCATAAATTATGAAGGAATTGAAAACATCGATTTAACTCGGAAACTGTTAAGCCGATTTAAATGAAATTCGGTGAAAATATTTATCCTATCTAATGTTACGGAAACTAACGAGAACGTATGAGATAAGTCATTCATTTAATCTGAGACATTCAAAGAACAAAAGCCATAAATCTATACCTGGTTAGAAAAAGGGCCAATGTCCATTGTGTAAGTTTTTAGTAACAGTTGACTCACTAATTTTTATTTAATTATTTATTTTTAATATAGCGTACAAAAATTGCTTTCCTATGATTTTTGATTCTTTCATAATGTGTTGAAAGGAGGACACTGGCACTTTTTTCTGCACAGGTACAGAAATACAAGTATACACAATAAAAATGAAAAGATAACTCAATAAGGTTGGGTTTTTTTTTGACAAATCGACATGACCGACAACGATGTTCCATTATCTTAATGAGGTGTATGTAGACAGCAAGTCTTACCATTCCCGAAAGGCAGAAAGAAAAAGAAATTACATTCAAAGTCCCTACAGGTTTCGGGAAGATGGGTTGAAGGCAGAAACACGTCTCTGAAGAACGTCCTATGTATGCTCTATGGAATTCAAGTCGGAGGAGTATGCTGGCCAATCCATACTAATAATAGCCTCATTTTTAAGGTAATATTGCCAAAGGTTATCTGTTCATGGACGGACGTTATTGGTTTGCGAATAAATATATCACACGGAATAGGCGAGTTTTAAGACTAGAGCAATTTCAATTTGAACCTAAATTAAATGTAGCAAAGTAACTGAATGAACATTCTATATGGAGTGATCGAAATCGATCGCACAATAATCATACCACGTGATTCCTTGTCCACTTGTGGTGAAACCTCCAAGTGGTTTCGACGAGATATCTCATCCCTCAAGATCAGACAATTTCGCTAATGACTAGATATCTCATCATTAATATAGTGATGATTTTGTATGAGATCAAGATGACGAGATCTTCTTATGACGAGATGTCTCGTCCGGAATCCTATTCCAAGATTTGGTCAGTTTTGCTAATGACGAGATGCTTCGTCGAGACAACCACCATTCTAAAGACCAACCCGGAAAAGCGTTGACCGTTTTTCGATTGAACGTGGCATGCCGAGATGCGTATATACAACTGAGGACATACATTCAATATTTAAAAAAAATGACCTCCATTATTTTAAAATAGTGTGTGATAGGGTGTAATAAATGTGTATAATACCGTGTATTTTTAAATCAGCAACAAAAACAATTTAATTAATTCCACTTTAAATTTAAAATTTTCGGAAATAACACTGAAAATTCAATTAGCAATAAATTAATACAGTAACTACCCGTTATACCTCGAGTCGATATATAATACACATTCGTATTTTTGACTTGTCCCGCATGAATTTTATATATGCGAACACAAAAAACTCAATCTGTTCATCCAGAATTGGAAGTTCAAAGGGGAGGGTTATACTGCAGTTGGTATTAGCACCTATATTAGTAGTCTTTACTCACCAGACTGAAGAGAAAGCCTCAAGCGATCTTATCTTTAGAGTGAGATTCTTGAGATTGGTGACTGCTGCAAGTGGTTTTAGATTTTAGGTACCAATTTAGTTAGTGTCAGTCCCTAAGAGCCAATGGCAAACAGATCCGAATCTAGCAACCACTGAGGGCATTACATTTACAAATGGTAACTGCCAAAGGGCTCAGTTTTGAGTTCAAGGGGCGTTTTTCGCTAAATGAAAAGATTCTACTCTTACTAATTTCAAATTGATACCTTGTTATTTTCCTGTAGTCAGAATCGACTAAACAATAATCACTGCACGCGATTCCCGGCAAAATCTGTTTTCCGATTGGACATGCCATATGGTTGTTCCTTATTCCTGGTCTAGCTGCCTGCTAGACCAAGTCATTCGCTCTCAGAGACATAATGTCATCAGGATTCTTGAATAAATCTGAATGTCGAATTCGAATGCAGGAAAGAATATGATTACAAGAGATGCACTTAGGAAGTGCACTTAGGAACCCCTTGCACTTAGGAAGAACTGGAAAAGATTTTTGAGCATTCAGTAATTTCATTCTCCTAAGGTACCCACTTCGTAATCTAGATAAGTCTCCTTTATAGATAATCGCGATATAGATGAAGGTATTCTTGACCAAAGTTTGACGAAATTTCAGCCCTGAAACCCCCAAACTACCATTTAGTTGCTAGTACCTTGCTAATCGTGACGAAACTAAAGCACTAGAAGGATATACCTGTGTTAAACTATCAGTTGTAGGTATGCATCTATGCAATTCCAAGTCCAATCATGCTGCGGAGAACACTGGTTCGGGTTGGTTTTCCACAACGAATCCTGCTGTGGTTAGTGTGTGTTCAATTCTGACAAGTCTGCATTTGAATTACCAATTGTGGAACATGTATGCATACCTTGGGGGGACAACATGCCCTATGCATTTGTTACCCCCATGCAAAGAATCATCGTTCTAAAGTTATTGAAATGTTGTAGTGGTGGCTTGACGTGGCTCAGTAGGTTTGCCCACTACGCTAGCAACTGGCGAGTTGTAGGCGGTGCTAGTTCGATTCCTCCCTGTCTGTAATTCACTCTTCTGTGTCATTAAAGCTTTCCTTTCGTGTATATCCATTGTTTGGTGCAGCTTGCCCCGATATGGGCCTTGCGCCATAAAACCCAACCAACTATTTTTGTATTGGGGTAAATTCCCCGCAACACCAATTGAGTTTATGTACTGGTCGAGAAACTAGACTTTCATAGTATTTTCTTAACGAAATATAAAAAATGGAAGTGAATATCGCTTTAAGAGACATTCACAAAATGATATAATATCGTTATTTTTTTTCAATTTCAGGATGTAGAAGACAAAGTAGTGAAGCTGGATAGTTGGCTATTTCTGGTAGGTGTCTTTAAATATGTTGATTTCATATTCACACATTTTAACGAAATATAACACAATATTCGTTCCAAAAAAAATACTACAGTGTAATGGAATGAACCTGGAGTAGCTCTAACCATTGACAATAGTTTAAGAAGTTAAAACATAAAATTTACATACACAAGCACAGACATATACATTTGAAATATCTCGGGGGTAAAGGTTACAGGGGTGTGTTCATGATCGCAGCCGGCGTGATACTGTTTTTGTTCTCGCTTTCTGTTCGGCAACAGTTCTAAGGTTTATATCTCGGCAGCTGGTACTGAGCTATTATTAGTTCACTCGTTACAACAGGAAGAAAAAAAAAATAATTTTCAGGAATTAAGTTTGTTTTTGTTTATTTTATTTCAAATTTTCAAAAATTTAAAATTTGGCCATTTGGAATCAATTATATTTATCGATATTACAAAACCAAATGTTCACATGTCGCTGTTCCGAAGGAAGAATGACTCAAGAGGAATTAATCGATTTGTTCAGAAAACGAAGACTAAGTAACCATTCGTGATTAATATCAATTAAGACATGTGAGAAACTTTGATAGTAATGAAAGGGTTGAATAATATATTTATGTTACTCTTAAATGATTCCACTCATACAAGTGTACTCTGAATATTCACCTCCCCAAATTTAGCAATTGGGTCGTTATTCTCCTGAAATTTAGAATAAAATATTCAACAATCACTAACTATGCTAAACATGTTTCTTATTTATTCAATATTATTTTTACAACATATTTATTCATTCAGTTCCTTAAATCATGAAATGGACAAAGAGTTTAGATTAACAGTGACACGATATACACTTGTGGCGTTGTTTCAGTCAAATTCAACACATAATTTCTAATGCAATCGTTCTAAACATCACTTGCGTCATTGTTGCACCGAAAAGCCATCCTACTGCATCAAAATCTGAGTCACAAATTTAATGTCATTCTTCGTAAATACTGGGCCCGTTTCCGTACGATCTGAAAAGAACCTAAAATATAGGGACGTCACCAAATGTACCTAAGTCGACTTACTGTCTATACAAGGAACCTAGCGACCAGTTCCTAAACTGTCGATGTAATTCCTAAACTGTCGAACCCTTGGGGTTATGAGACACGGGGCTTTTTTCGGAGTGCGACCGACGACGCGCTTCTTTTTCGTCACGATTTGGATGTGACCTGGGTGGTATGTTCCAAGCGGCTCAAACTCTTTTCTTTCCTGTCAGGAAGAAAAAGCGAACCCAAACGCGCTGCTTAAAACGCCTCGTATGTCACAAACCTAAGAAAACAGTAGGATGGCAATTTCGCACGCGACTTGTAAATCGTGATTGAGTAACGGATGGTCGACCGTCGCGCGCGATTTGATAAGCAGCGTACCCCGTGTGACAAGCGCAGTAGCTGTATATTCACTCACCAGATCGCACTATCCGAGTCGCACGTCTCAAAATGCCTTATGAGTATCCCACCAAAGCAAGTGCGGCATGCCACGTTCGGTTAACGACAGAGAGATAAAGAGTACATCCCTTCTATGGTTACGAGGCCATGGTAGCCCATTTGGTACAGTCGAGGATTAACAACCGGTGGGTTGTGCTTCGAAACTCGATTCGTACAAAGACCGTCGTGTATGTGGGGGATGGTGCCCGTTGAAGGTGTTAAATGTTTCAAATGTCCCTACGTTGGCGTGGTGTGGGAGTTTGGAAAGTGGGGTACCAGCTGAAGTGTTGACCTCGTCATCAGACCGTGGATCAAAATTACGAGGTGTCCTCACAGGCTCATGCTAGATTATTAGGTGATCCCACTGTCTATGAATAATAAACTAGTGCACTAACTTTGCACTAGTTTTGTGTACTCGAAACCATAAACGTTTCTTTTGAAATCTATACAAAAAGTTCATGGCAATTTTCACTTTTCTTTTGTCATCAGAAAAACACAAGTTTCGTGAATACACGAATCATGAGCCAGGTTGGTAAAGTAGTGGATAAGTAACCGAAGGGTTGCAATTTGGAACTCGATCAAACTAAAGACCTTTGTGTACTTTCGGGCTGGTACGTTAAACTGCCGTGGCCTCAAATGTCCTCACATTGGCATGGTGCGGAAGTTTAGAGACTGGGATGCCAGCTCAGGTGTTGGCCTCGTCATCTGACCGTGGTTCAAGATTACGAGGTGTTGTCCTCGGATCTATTCCTTCGGGGCTGATCCCGGACAGTCGCCATTAGCCTGATGTGTTCAAGTTAAACACAACTACCGTTCTACCTATGGTTAGTGATGTCTAGAATTCGTTTCCACGGCCACGAAAAGAGTCATTTCGTGCTTGTTCGGACACACAGAATCTGCAATATCTGTTTCCGATGTCCTTTTGACAAACCTGAGCATCGGTCAAACACACTTTACACACAGGTATCTTTTATTACGATGAATGCCCCAGTTTGTGGTTCCATTTACCATTCTAATTTTTAGATATCCCTCTCACTTTTTTAGCACCTTTATTTTAACTGTGCTGGATTTGATTGGAGCGAAAACCCCATTCAAATCTTTTTAACATTTTACATCGCATTAAATTTTTTAATTATAAGGAATGTTTTTATTCATGTTTATTCTATACTCTCTCTCGCATTGCATGCATATATGTAGTACAGTGTCTAGGTGTAATGATGATGTGAAGCTGAATGGCACGGAGAAGAGGACTAACAACATTTAATTATTCTAACTTTAGGCACATAAGAGGTTACATGGATCACGGTACAGCCTACACGCTGGCACATGTATGTGTTGTATGGGCTGCGCTCCACTTGTGCATGGAAACGTGTCGATCAGTCACTGTCACAACTCCAACTGAGGTTTTAAAAAGTAAAGTTTCAGTTCTGCTCCGAGCGCTCGGCGTGACCTCTGGTGGCTGTATGAGGGATGGGATCTATATATATTATACTCATACCTTTCAAATCTACAATCATGTTACTGACTATGTTTTAAAGAATCAATTATCATTAAAATCATATTTTTAACTTAATTTTATCCTCATGTTGATCAGAATGTTTCAACCCTTACATTTCACTTTATGTTGTTGACCGACTTGAGTTTGATCCCGGACCGTCACTAATAGCCCGTTGTGTTGCACCAGTGCGACGTTAATTAACTTCCTACCTACCAACTTGAGTTTGCAATATCTTTTATTCAAACATAAATTTTTTTGCACTTGATGCTTACCTAATTTTTTTTAACGTTTTCGTATAAAATTGATTTTGTTACTTTCCGCTTGGAGCAGCTTGTCCCTTTCTGGACTTCGTTCCATAAGTCGCTAACTTACTAACCTCTTCATATTGTAGTGGCCTCTATTGCGCCATATCTCTCCCATTGAAGAAGAATACCATGAATACAACACTCCATCACTGCTTAAAATAACGCTTTTATTTGTCATCAATATTGATGTGATATTTGCAGTAACATTGTCCACTCTTGTGCTATTTCAGAGATGGCAAGACAGCTACCTGACATGGGATCCAAGCGCATATGGTGGACTCCACCACTTGCGGCTTCCGGCCTCAGAAGTATGGATCCCCGACGTTGCCTTGTACTATGGGTAAGCCGTCAACTTATGATTCAGAGATGTATTTGTATCACCATTCCTCAGGTATTAGCTGCCCAAGTGCAAACTTCAGCAAGTCGTCCCTTTTTACATTCTCTAGACCTGATACCTAAATTTACCCACGACGAGTGCTGTTTTTTAATTTTAGTTCACATTCAAAAGATACATGTAAATTCACAAGTTACAATCGCAATACAAACCGTAAATTATTGTCTAGTAGGTATAAAAACCAGATTGACCTCGATGATCATTTCAAGAACTTTTTCTCCAATCCCAGTTTATGGATGCATAGTTTATACAACCTCAGTGTTATTCCGGGGAACCATCCATGGGAGGTGATGCTACATCGCACCCACAGTGAACTTGAGAGAGACATGCCTCCCTGAAGGACATTGGAGAAGCTGGCCCGCAGGAAGTATCGTCTTGAAGAAACATGGAAACTCGAAGCAGCCAACCCGACTTCGGCACATGCGAGATTCGTAACCAGCACTTCAGTCTACCAGTTTCTTACGAGCGACGTCTTTACCAATTCGGTCGCTAGTGGGGCTCAAATTTAGTATACCGTATTCTCGTATACCACTAGAAATATTTTCAACGATACCAGATGCTTTTCCCGTAAAACTAAATGCAGATTGGTCATAATGTTTTTGTGGTAGAAAGTACTTCCTGTACGTATTCCGTATTTTGTAACCGGAAGTAAAATCTTCGCCTTCCGATGTTTGTTTACACTGACATCTCGTACGTAGTAACTGCCACCTTTGGTCGCCTTTATTTTAATGCTGGTCCTTATTGTTCTAAGTTGGACCCCTACTCCTAGTTTCCCCAATTTCGTGCAAGTGCACAACCAGTGCACCTCTCAGGAATGTCTACATCTTGCTACCAAATGAATTGAGTTGGTCTCAACTTTGTCTCGTGTGATGTAAAATATGTAAACACAAAGAACGAATACAAAAGTAGTGCAGAATTGCCCAAAGAAACGTTTCAGTGCAGCGGTTCTCAAGCATTTTACTCATCCAAGCCCTCACCTCTTCGTTTGGAGAGAATCATCGTTTGGAATATACCTTCGCGAAATGTTTCAGGTTTGACCTGATGTGTGTCTACTCCTCGTAGAAGCATAGCATCACAAGCAGGATCGCCCCTGAAGTATAGATGCCCACGTGCAACCCTCATGAAGCCGTTCCCTCTTCTCAAAAGCATTTGAGATAGCACGTATTCAGTTAACAATTTCGAATGGACATGTCTTCTTTCTCCCTGTTTCTTAAATGCCTTGATATTAAATAAACATTGCGTATAATGATTTTTCGACTGTTCAGACTATTGACGAATTCAGACGCATCTTTTACCTGTAACGTACGAAACTTCATTTCCTCTGAAAAAAAGCATGCGTTTTTGATAGTTTCATAGGCATGACAGACACAGACAAACATTTCAGAGAAAGTTCACAACAGTTTAAAGAATCTATTCAAAAAACAGGATGGACAGAAAAATGTTCAGGTTTAACAGATTTACAAAAAAAAGGAAAAACGGTTGACAATTTACATTGGTCATCGGCATAATATCTCTGAGCTCGTTGTCTTTTTCCAAGTTCTCAACTACCTGTGTGGAACGTCCTTATCTCGCAGCGTGCGCGTGGTGTATCTGAGACTGGAAGTCTTGAGTGCTCTTGTGCATGTTCCGCTGGTTCAGCACGTGTGTACATCTCCACAGATTTTTGATTCCAAAATCATTTAGGGAAGTATTCGAGCCCGTGAAATCTTTCCCTCAAAATTTCCTAGCCCTTGATGTTTGTGCTTAATGAAACTGCTAATGTAAATGAAAAACAAAATATCCAGATTTAAAAGATTACAAAACGCAAAAAAGTCGTGTAGGCTGTGTCGGAGCTTGGCCACGAGGTTTTGCGTGAATACGTCTCGTGATCACAGAGTATTTATTTGGGTGTAGTAAATGAAAGACAGACAAATTCAGTAGTCAATTCAGTGTTTATTGAGAGCTGGCGGGTTTCTCTGACTAAGTTAGATATTTTTCTGCTTGGCTTTTCGATGAGTTTGATTTTTTTTAAATTATTCAACTGCGATCCAAAATAAACCAACATTTTATTTAATTTCACTACGGTTTCTTAAATTAACAGACCTCGACATTAGCATTCATTTGAGACCGATTTCGAAGTCGTAGTGCCTCGCACTCCCGAGTGATGCTGATTTGAAGTTTCTGCGGCACAGGGGAAAGTTCCCAAAACGCCACCTTCACCCCACCCCTGGCCTATCACTCAGCACGAACTCAATGTCACCAACAAGTCCTTGTTCCCTGAGCTATTGAATGACACTAGGTTGGTTTGGTTCACGTTGATAAAAAGAAATTATTAGACCGAACTCGATGCCCATTTTTTTGTAACGCTCAACTGCACGTATTGGCCACCGAGAACGGTCTGATAGTTAATTAACATCGCACTGGAGCAACACAACCGTCTATAGGAGACGGTCCTGGATCATTTCCAAAGGGAAAAATCCCAGGACAACCCCTAGTAAATTTGAACCACGGTCAGATGACGATTTGTACTGGTCTGATTTTAAAGACGTATTCACGTTAAAAACTCTTACAAAGGACTGAATAAGTATAAAATTAATGTTATCGAAAATTTATTGCTACATGTGTTCATTTAACTCTCCTGTGGTTGCCTTGACGACGTATCTCGTCACTAGCAAAACTGACCAGATCTTAATCTCGTCATCGTCAAAAAATTGGCAATATGTTAAAGACGAGATATCTTGTCATTAGCATAATTGGTCAGATCTTGATGGACGAGGTATCACGTCGATACAACTTGGAGGGTTGGAAAGACATTACCTCTTTCAGCCGCCTCTATTTTTTCCTGTCGACGTGCAAATGCGCGTCCAACACTCCATTCAGGAAAACGGCCCTGATCATGGGCACGGGCACCGCAGGTGACCACTTACCTCCCAACATGAGTCAGGTTTAAGTGGTGTCTAGGTCACCTACGGGAAAATATTCTGAATTCACCTATTGGGAGGCGACAGTCACGGCTGTGACCGAAGTCACTACCGTGACCAGACGTCTTGGCTTCATTCCTTAAAGCATAATTGCATAAATTTCAATTTTAGATTAATTTGTACAAAAATATTTACAAGATAAACCAGTAGCAAGTACATGTATACAAAGGCACAACACAATAATTTACAATTTTTCCTTAGCACAATCTTATATGCGATGTCTGCATTGTTCACATTTACTTCTATCACTCATGGATTGTTCGCCCCTACTGGGTTACATGCACTGGCTCATTAGTTTATGTGCTTTACTACCTTTTAATAATGTCAATGTTTTCCGTGAGAAATTGCATTATTTTCTTAATTATATGTAGCACTGTGTTGTTTTTTACCGTATTCGTGGCCCAGGCTCCATAATTTGTTTGGGTGGGTGCCCTTACGCGATTACTACACGTTAACGGGCACCCAAAGACATAATGGTCGGGGGTGCCGATCTCCCCGCATAGGCACTGGTCGCTTTCGGTTATGTGGAACCTATGCAGGTAACTGGAGAAGGGACCATGGCCTGTAAAGAATGGAGTCATGAACGGTCCACATGGTTGTTTGTTTGAGTTGACCTTCGGGAAGAACTGAAATGTCCTTCTCCCAGTCTCAACTGATTCCCAGTTTTCCTGCCAGGTTCTTAGTGACAGTTCTCTCATCTTCCTTTTTGCATGGCTCTTTGGCAACTTCAATGAGAGCTGAAATGATGACTTACCTGTGGCTGCTATTCTTAGTTTGGCCCATAAAAAGCATGCTTCAAACAGTCTGCACATAAAAGAATGATCCCGGACAGTCGCCAATAGCAAGTTCTGTTGCTCCAGTGTGACGTTAGTTAGCTACCAACCTGCGTAACAGAATAGCCCTATAATTCTTAATTGCACAATTCAATACAATGTAATGAGAATTTGGATTCTTTAAACACTTGCCTTTTTGAATTGCGACAGTCGTTTGAAAGTAGCAACAGCAGACTGGAATCTCTTCAGAATCTTTCTTCTTCCAGAACTTCCGACGAAGCCATGTTTCCGAGGACGCGCACGAACGTGGTGATCTTCAATAACGGAACCGTCCTGTGGGTGCCCCCGTTTTCCGTCAAGGCCCGCTGCCCCCCCACAGACAACCAGGTGACCGAGGACACCTTCCAGTGCACCATCTCACTCGGATCCTGGACCTACGACGTCACGCTAATGGACCTGCAGGAAAGGGTCATTGATGTCCTCGAGGTACGTGTTGTCATTACTATCACTAGAACTGCTCCCACCACAAAGTCTGCCCCCGACTGTTGCAGTAGAAACGGATCATCCTACCCTTTTTCCCAATCTTTCCAAAGGATTCTATTCCAAGTAAATGAGCAATTGAATCTTTCCAAAGGATTCTATCCCAAGAAAAGAACAATAATCTTTCCAAACGATTCTATCCCAAGGAAAAATCTTTAAGTTACGTGTGTGGATCTTTTTGCAACAAATAAAAAACATTAACCTATTTCCAGTTTGTCATTAAGTACGCCAATGTGACAAACTTGAGGTAGCTTAGAGTGTGAGAAGGCAGACGAACTTGCAGGTGTACTTTCCTTGATACACAATCTTTCCAAACGATTCTGTATCAAGGAAAGAACAATAGAATCTATCCAAAGGTTGAAAAAATTCATGAGTTCTTTTCCCAATAGGTGTAGTTATTTAGGCATTATGTGTGTTGTGGGGTAAAAGCAATTCTACACTACCCGAAAATCTCGTGAAGTTCACATTACAACTAACTATACCATTAACCATTAAAAATATAACAATAGTATGATCTGTAATTCTTGTAACAATTTACATGCGAAGATCTAACTAGAGTTCTGTAGGAAGTTTTTAGTAAGAAGTTTTTCAGAAATACTCAGTGTCTTACTAAGCACTTCTTAACTTGGGTGGACACCAGCCATCCTGGATGTGTCCCGGATGGGTGAATATATTAAGTGTTTAAATGTGTAATGGGATAAAAGCATCGACTTTCTAATGAAATAGACGAAGCATGTGCCCGCCGCTTCATATTAGTTCTTCCAGTTGCTAGGTTTGAAGATCTGTCACGTGGTTGTGGGTAAAAGTATGAATTCTAAATTATTGATTGGTTAAAGTGATTATCCACCGTGATCAAAATTACTTGTCAAGCGATTCGACAGTCAATCGGATTTGTCAATTCGTAAGCCCACGTGATTTACCTTTCAGAGATCTTAGGACAGTGACTCCGCCCACATGCTCCGCCTATTTCATTAGAAGGTCGATGGGTAAAAGCAATACTACACTACTCAGAAATTTCACGACGTTCAGAGGGTTAAGCGTGGTTTCTGGCTCCGTGTTTATCTTTCGATGCCGGAAGCCAACGCAGTTATTACGAGTTGGCGAAACCAATAATCACCTATGGTGATTGCCAAACACACGGATTTGAGTGGCGACCCCTTTTTTGCGAGCTTAACCTCCTTCGTCTGCCTTCTTACCGGAGCCACACTCTAAGCTACCTCAAGTTTGTCACATTGGCGTACTAAATGACAAACTGGAAATAGGTTAATGTTTTTTATTTGTTGCAAAAAGATCCACACACGTAAACTACCAATTTTCCCACTCCAACAACCACCTCCTCCTCCCTATTTTCACTTTTGGACTATTCCTCCTGAGTTATGATATTTTTTGCAAGTAACCTGTTTTGGAAGCTGTGCACAGAGCAAGACAATTTAAATTGATTTAAGTTAAAGGGATTTTTATTAAAAACTCGATTCAAATCAAACTTTATACTTTCTTTTCTTTCTTAAATTTAATTATAATATTGTTGAAAATGAAATAGCCTGGGACCACAGGATGCAATAAATTAAAACATTTGCTTCTACTCACAGTAACATCCTAGACGGATCCCCTCTTTTCTAAACAACTGAAAGCTATCGTAATTTTCATACATCAGACTGTAACGAGCTCTCTGCATGTTACTGTCACCTATGTTTGCTTTAATTTCTGTACTGTATACATATGCATTGCAACTTAATTTTTGTATTCTTATTTTCTTTCCAAGCAATGCTCACACGCCATTGTTGAAACTATCAATTATGTTGTCTTATGAAACAAACTTGTTTGTTGCAGACTGCCCGAGAACATTACCTTGACGTGAACAAGAAGTGGGCCCTGGAATCTGCGACAGCACGCACAGAACAGAAGTTCTATTCCTGCTGCGAAGAGGCCTATCCTGTCGTTCACTACGACTTTCTCTTCAGGAAACGACACCATCACGATTAGTTAAGGTATGATGAAATCAGCATAACCTCTTCCATGACCTGATAATTTAAAAATATATGTTTTCTGGTGTCGTTACTAATCCTCTTGGTAAGGTAAAACCTAGATCAAATCCAAAAGACCATACATTTCAAGTCGCCCGCCTCCACACGGGGAACATTAATTACTTGCCTGATTATCTTATAATCGCCGATCTCATGTCGCATCAGCCGCTCAGTGATGGGATTTAGCTGTCAGTCAAGCGAAATGTGTCGCCAGCCTGTTTGTAGCAAGCCTCGTACTCAGTGCACCTGATACTTTATCTCGACGCCCTGTTGCTCCGATCCTCTCGGCCTGATGAATCTACGTTCATGGGTTCGTGTTCATGGTGATGTCGGATGCTCGAGGAATCGATGATTGCTGTTCTGAGTCTTTCTTTAGTCGATTTTACAGTTATCAGCACCGACACATACTGGGCACACTGCTCATACTTTCAGTCATACTGTTACTTTGGTGTCTTTTGAATCCCACAAACCCCGGCTTGCACGGTAAATGCAGCCCATTGATCCCAATAATACTTTGTCTCGTGTTTCTTCGGTATCTGAAAATTTTAAGTCGATGATCCTCAAACTTCACTCTAAATTTAGGTTTTCCCGCCGGCGCGATACACTTCCGATATAGTGGCTCTAGTTACGGATGGGGCCGTCGTAACCGTTGGATCTTTAACTATGTTCCGACATGATTACAAAATGCAGAGTACGAGAGACTTTTTTTCTGTCAAGCTATATGTAGGTGGCGCAAGTGCATTTGTGGTGGAACATGCTTTCTGTACGAATGCTGGATGTGACTTCATTTGGTTTGTTTTTTTGGTTGCAATTTCAGATTTCGTCAATAAGTATTCCAAACATTGAATTTTGATTCAAAAATCTGAAAAATACACATTTTTTAGCATTGCATCTTCGATTCCTTTCCTTCAAATTCTTTAACAAAGGAAATTATTTGTTCATTTTGTCCTCTTTTCTCTTGACAAGACTGTAAAACACTAGTTACATGACATTAAGTGTCGTAATCTTAATGGTGTTAACTAAGTGTTGTAATGTGGCGCCATCTGTGAACTATCATAGATAGTAAATTAAGAACGTTCTTTTGCTGGCGTCTGAGCTATTAAAATTAGAGTAAAACCACGGAGAGTTTTCGCAATCCAGAAAACACGGAACAACTTTACTGAAAATTTTAACAAATCCTTCATATCTTCTCCATTGTAAAGAAAAGTCTGCGTGGCACAGCTTCCTTATAAGCCCAGCGTTCCCTGTTTTAAAATTATTTTTCGACTGAATGAAGGAAACTTGAAATGAATTCAAGTTTATTTTTGACGAAAATCTTGCCGGACTACAGTTCACCCGTACTCGACCGTCACCACTATGCGATAGTCCTCGAAACCCTCGGGGGATGTCCTATCGTCCTGCCGTTTGAGGATTTCTGGATCTTATTGGTAAGTGGTGTATGTTATGACCACTAATACCTGATCTTTCCTCCTTCCCATTGATGCAAGTCTCAGTTAAGTTTACATGCGCAGTTGTTTCTTGCACATGATCATCTTCAAGACAGCGCTGTCTTCTGTCTACTATGATTGGAACTCTAGATAAAATCCATGTTATTTTCCTAAATATTTCGCTTATATTCCATTTATCGAACGTTTTGTTAACGTTGTGATTTGATCATGAGTGATATTTTGATACCAAAGGAAAACATAGTAAACTTTTATAACAATTTTTGTACAATTATCCTTTGAGCAATTAGTTTGTTGAAAACCACAATAGACCCACTTCGCAATCCTTCAAATCAGCGGTCAAAAATCACATTTCTACCATTCATGGTTCGAAATGTTTTAATGGCCGACTAGATGTACAACTGCGAAAAAAATCGAGCAATCTCCTCGCTCCTAGAGGTCAATCTCGGCATCTACAGCTATTAATGTGGCGCATACTATTGGGGGTATTTCAATTAACGTCACACTGGAGCAACACAACGGACTATTGGTGACGGTCCGGGATCAATCCCAAAGGGAAAGATCCGAGGACAACACCACGGTCAGATGACGAGGCAACACCTGAGCTGGCACCCCACTCTCCAAACTTCCACACCACGCCAACGCGAGGACATTTGAGGCCACGACAGATTTAACGTGCACCAGCCCCCTTTGTACACGACGGTGTTTGGCTGGATTCGAACCCGCAACCCTTCGGTTGCTAGTCCGTTACTCTTCCAACCGGGCCACCGCAGCCCTTGCATACTATTGGTAAATGTAGCTTTAATGTTGCTTATAGAGAAAAGGAAAACCTTAGACAAATGACCTTGCGTTTTTACTCTCAATAGTTTTTCCTTTTATCAACTGTAAAAAAATAGTGGTGATACTAATGTTCTTTATTTAATATTATTTTCTTGTTAGGCAAATATCTGCAACATTTATTCTAATTTCACGTTCTAGGAAAGAAGAGAAAGGTGTGATTTTAATAACTGAAACAAGAGGTCAGAGGCGGTTACTGCTTCGAAAGGACACCATTAGATCGTAAAGAGGGAAGAGGTTTTTTTGTATGTATGTGCTAATGCCAATAAAGATTTCAGTTCTTGAGATAGCTGTATTCAGTTGTTATTTTGTGATGTTCTTCGCCTATT
This sequence comes from Meta bourneti, assembly GCA_933210815.1. Taxonomy (NCBI): domain Eukaryota; kingdom Metazoa; phylum Arthropoda; class Arachnida; order Araneae; family Tetragnathidae; genus Meta; species Meta bourneti. The sequence goes on along the minus strand of OW119924.1, from coordinate 92,915,582 downwards.
ACTTCGTAATTCCTCTTCAGCGATGTGTCAAAAAATGTTTTCAAACTTAATATGTTGCACATTAAAATTACGAAGTGCCACGAGAATTTTCGACTTTATCAATTTTTAAAAAGTTATTCAATTTAAATTGCTTTACTGTATTCCCATAGCATTTATTGATAGCTGCTAATATGAGGAAGTTAGGAAGAGGAATTAACGTCGGCACTGGAGCACAACGCGGACTTTTGGCGACGGTCCGGAATCAACCCCAAAAGGAAGATCCGAGGACACCTCGTAATTTTGAACCACGGTCAGATAACGAAATCAGTACCTGAGCCGGCACCCCAACCTCCAAATTTTCACAACAGCGAGGACATTTGAGGCCACGACAGATTTAAAGTGCACCAGCCCCCACGTGTACGACTGTCTTTGGTTGGATCGCGTTTCGAATTCGCAACCCTCCAGTTGTTAATTGGCTGCTCTTTCAACCATTCGACCTCGGCCTCGTTAATATGAGGGGCAGGTTGAATTGTCAATGGTCCGGGATCAGTCCCAAAAAGAAATGCAAGAAACAGGTGTAGCAGCAGAAATACACACCTACCAAAAGAAAACCTTATACAAAAAGAGTTTTGGACTAAATATGGCCCTTGCACCATAAAAACCAACCAACAAAAAGAGTTTTACATTTGCGATATCGTCCGACAGAAAATTCCCTCTAATAAAATGTGATAACAGTTGCTACTGTTATTATACGTGAAAACTGTTATTTAAACTTCTATTGGGATAACAGCCTTGGTATCACGTGACTCTCCAAACTTTTAGGAAAATGACGACTTTCCAGAAGTTTGGGAACAACTCAAATAAAAGCAACAGACAGCAATAGTTTTCAATTCCCGAATTCTAGGTCAGTTATTGTTGACAAAGAAAAGAGCGGTTTGACAGCCACGGTGCTGTGAAGTGGAATCTTTCCAGATTTGTTTTCGTTTGTGTTTTGAATCCAAACCAATCCAATAACTATGTCCACGACACTCTCTTCCACACATGATCTGCTGAATAAGCGAAATTGGTATCATCGCCGGCCGTTGCTTAGGAACGCCCTGTTTACTGATCTACAGAATGGCAGCTACATTGCCTCCATCTACACTTTGGTAAGTAAACTACATGACGCATACATTTCTTGGAACACATTTTGTCTGAGGAAGTGTGGAAAACCTGAATATGTCTTCGATTCTGTAACGATTTTTTGAAATCTTTTTTAAAGCATAATTCCAAACGCAGCGATCGTATTTATACTGGCGGTGACTTGGGTTTCTCCCGGGAAACAAACCTCTGTAACATATATCTGAAATTTACTATGATGCAAAGATAGTGTACCATGACAGCTAACTGGATTGGCGAAAAACTTCCCTTTGCGTTTGTCCGGATTTTAAAATTGCTTGTTACAGCTCGAGTTTCACTTTTCTGCCATAAAGCCGCCGACTATTATTGTTGCTCCTCAGAGAAAAGTTGTTGCCCCTCAAGCAAAACATTTGTATCATAAAAATTGTTCAATTATTGTTGCAATCTCTAAGTCTTTCGAATGAAACGATTTATAAAATTAATTTTTAATGAAACAGAAGGCTATTTTCTATCATGAAACGAAATGTTTTAAATCCAAAGGATTTTTAAAGGGGTAGGGTATTTCAATTAACGTCACACTGGAGCAACACAACGGGCTATTGGTGACTGTCCGGGATCAATCCCAAAGGGAAAGATTCGAGGACAACACCACGTAATTTTGAACCACGGTCAGATGACGAGGATTTTTAAGGAAACACATGGTTGAAATACACATGTTTTGAAGGTCAATTCGCATAGCAACAGATTGGAATTTTCAAAATATAAGTCAATGTCTTTTACTTATATTCGTTCACTTTCTACTATGGTTGGCGAACAGCCCCCAAGGAACCATTTTAGTTATTACAGCCCCCATAAGCAAAATAATTCAGACAGCCTGTACTAGAAATTTTTGTCTTTCCAGTTATCCGTGGTACCATAAACCAGGCTTAGGTACAATACTGACACTGGTCCAAGATACAACAATTAACCAATTGTTATTGTCTAAAATCTAACAAATACAAATTATGTTACTCATAAACTTAACATTTTATCTTAAAGATAATGATATTGTGGTTACATGTACTTTGCTATACTGCTTTCACAAATGTACAATACTGTAATTCTTTTCCAAATGAAACTTATCCTAAAAAAATCGCTGAGCATGCAGAAAAACAAAATAAGTCACTAGCACAAGCTAGATTTGAAAAGCTGAAACAGTCATCAACACAGTATATGGCACCAGGTAACACAAACTTCAATTGCCATACACTTAATGTTTCAATTTTAAATTAGTTGATGGTTAGCATAGCTGATTAGATGCAAACTTTAGCAGCTATACTGTAAACTAGAATTGAATCGTTTTCTGCCTTGGCGAAATGAATTTAAAACATAGTTTGCAGAGAAAAAGACATCTGCAACAACTGCAGTAGACTTAAAAATTAGTCATAGCAAAGAAAAGCAAGCATCTTGCTGTTTCATCCCATGAGTTAATGAAACAAATCATGATGTTATTTTGGAACATGTGTGGTCAGCTGGAAAATTGTAGCTCATTCAAGTCATTGCAAACAGGTAGCCCTTGTCAAGTAAAAACATTATTGTAACAATTACTTTTGCAATGAAAAATTAGATTTGGACATTTTACAACAGAAATTAATAAATTCAAGTATACATAAATTTTTATGTTTTACTTGCTCATTCCCTCATTCTTGGATTTGCCCACATGTTATACCATATCATTTACTTAGTGGGATGACTGAAAAATTACGTCTGTTTGAATGCAGCCTTTGTCTTTTAAGCTATAGCACTGTAGTGTCTGTAGATATGGAACTTTTCACTTATACTTCAATAAGTATAATTCGTCATGAAAGTATTCAGACACTCAATAATTCTCATAAATTTCTATCCTTTTTTATCTCAGTGTAAAAAAGTAAAGTCATTGAGTCTGAAAAGACTTTTTGGGGCAATGTCAGATGGGTCCCTAAAAATGTCTTGATGTATGACTCCAATTCAATTCAGGGTGCGTGAGAGAGGCTGGTAATAAGCTGCACTTTGTACTGGTGGGAAAAGATTTCTGGCCATCAAAGAATATCATCTTTCTGGGGCAAATTTAAGGCAAGCAGCTCTTCTGATATTTAACTGAGGTACCAGTAATGAAAAGGTACTGGAGATCATCTGTGTGCAATTACTTTTTAAGTATGCACAGGTGACGTCATCTTTTGCATAAGTCCAAGACATGGGTAGAGAACATCTGCTATTGACCATTTGATCTGGGAGCCATCTCTGTAACAGTCTGACTTAGCTTCCCGTTCATCTTCCTATGTTAGCTGGATAAAGTAGCACAGCCTTCACCCCTTGGGTGACTCTACCAGGAGTATATACTCCAGACGCATTTCACCTGTGTTATCCATTTCACTTTCTCGCCATGATGAGGCCACACGATAGGACTTTGAGAGAGATTTCTATCCTTAGAAGTACTACTAAATTTGATTAAAGCCACAAAGAGATTTTTGTTTGTTCACTGTAGTATCCATAATTAATCCTCCTTCTGGCATGCCTAAGTATGGTTCAGTGGGGTCATGTGTAGTAACTGGCAGACCAAACTATTTCCAGTAGTGAGATGTCCGGGGTTCTGGGCAAGGTGTCAGAATACATCAGGTCTGTCGATTGTCTTGGGAGAATTTTTCCGGGCTGTATTCGGCTGTGCTACTTGGGAGGTTAATGTAACTAAACATAGGATGACTTTAAAAAACAAATGAACACACTAATCACCTTACGTAAAAATCAGGGTATGAAAAAATCATGATTTTTTTTTAAAATAAAAAACATCTGATTTATTTGATTTAAATCAGACTTTTTTAATTTAAATTCGATTTTTATGATTTTAATTAATTCCTCCTCTGCTTAAGTTTAAATTTGTTGGACATGAGGCATGTAAATTACAATGAAGTTTCTAGATAGATTTGATTTATTTAAACATTAATATTTTTTATGTAAAACATTAACATATTAGGAAATATAGCCAGGTAAATTTTTGAAAGATTAAAATGCAACACAGGAATTAACAAAGTAAATAACATGATAGTGTAAATAGAACAATGGGTACTTTCATATTAACTGCATGCCATTAGCGAATATCAACCAATTTTTGTTTCGGGTGGAAAATGTTTAGCAATTGCCTTTAGGATGGCATCAAACATCATTTGAGGCTTGTTTTTTCCTCAACATAAACTCTGCGAGGTAGGACTCGAGTTGGTGGCGAGATGTTCCTCAATGGTTTTTTTTTTGCCATTTTGCACTTCCCCAGAATCGTTCTATATTCTGTGTGTGCGTGTCAATTTCAGAATCAATGAAATTGTATTTGTGGTTCACTTGGCAGTGAATATAGCCAGATTGTTCCAGTTCTTCCATCTTATACCCCTTCCAACAGTTGGAAAAAATGGTCGATCCATCTTTAATGTTTTTTCTTTATTTTGTTCATTTAATGTAGTAGCACTACGATCAGGAACCATAACAAGAAATGTTTCTCTTGTTTCGCGACAAATGTTCCCAAATATCCATTGGGGTGGGAATATTCTTCCAGCATTATTTTTACGAACAATTAAATTGGCAACTTCAGTTCATACCAGCGATTAATCACTGGCATGCGGTTAATACGAAAGTACCAAATAATGCCCTAAATGCCGAGCATGAGCAATGTATTTCCATCTGGTTCTCAAGTGGTTTAGATTATTTTGAGTTTTCGTCACAACCAGTGATGTGAAAGTTTTGGATAAATAAGGTTGCAGGATCCTACTGACACCAATAAAATAAAAGGAGCTTGCATCATGAAAAATTCCTACTTCTCATTAATATTGAGCTTTGAAAAATAACTTATTGGTGAAAAAATTGTTATTTTTGTAAGTTAAAAACGAGATGACATGAAAATACATAAATTTGTAATCAAATGCCTATTTTTCAAATTCTTTGAGCATTTACAAGTATTTCATAGGTGTATTCCAAGCATGCAAAAAGGGTTTTTACATTACACAAGAAAATTAAGCTTTTCTCTATGAACAGCATAGAAATAGCGTAATAGCATCCCCCAGAACATGCCAATTCAGTGAAATTTTGAGCTTGCAATAAAAAATTTATCATTCCAATCATAATCATTCAAATAAGCTTTCCGCTTCAATCCATAATCTTTTCTCAACATACTCAATTATCAGATAAGTGATTTAACTTTTACATTCTAAATTTCAATTCCATAAATAGTTATTTTAGCAGTGTGAAGAATTCTAAGGGATCAATACATAAAATTTCCCAATAAATTCAAATAAAAAGTAACCAATGTACTACACAAATTGAAACTATTAAAATTGCCAATTATAAAGATTTATGTGCAAAATTGGAATGCTTTTGTGAAACTGGAAAAATCTTTTTGTTGTGTCTTTATTTTTTATGAATAGACTACAATACTAAATAAATAACTAGAACACCTTAAAAAAGAAAGCAAGTTGTCACAATTTTAATAATGTGAGTGAATATATTTCGAGCATCTTCACTCATCACATGGAGAATGGTTTAAAATTGGGCTTGTGCGATTTAGTCTCATGGAATTTTAAAAATAAAACACCTTGATGAGCAGGCTTGTGAGTGACACCTATTGGTCAAAGGTCCAAGAGGGAAATACATACTTGTCTGGTAATTATGATCCCAATCAACAAATACTGTTAAATAACAGTATTTGTCTTCAAAGGGATGTCTTCAAAATAAAGTAATGTCTACAAAGGGAGGATGATTTGCAATATAATTTTGGGGTGAACTCAGTACGAGCATTCTTAACTTATTTGAATAAAATAACATGTGCATCTTGTTCAGTTATTTCATTTTTAAGATTAAACATACCTAACAGAAAGAAAAATGAAAATTTTGATTTAAATCAATGATTTAAAAAAAATCACTTGATTTAAATCGGCATACCCTGGTAAAAAGTACAAATATAAATCCACAAATTTGAGGTGAATGTTTGATATTTTGTTGGCATTTTCTCTTGAACTGAAAGCTGCTTTAAATTCAAATAGTATTGTATAGAAAAGGCATTTGATCGAATTGGGACCAATAGCTTCCTACTTTCAGGGTTAAACAGACCTTTTAAAGGCCTGATTCTTTATTAGCTTGAAGAATGGGAACCCTGACTTTGCTTGAAGTTTTTTTTTTTTTTTTTGTTAATATATCTCTACTCTGTAACACCTTTATTTAGTGTCTCTAGCTTTCTTTATAAAGATTTGGTTTAATATAAACTGCATACTGGGGTGTCGAATTCCAACTGAAGTCGCGGTTAGTGTTGGAGGGAGACCTAGAGTTCGAACCCGGCAGACGGATAATTTTTATTTTTCGCCTCTATATTTTTAAAAAATAGTAAATGTACTCTGATCCTTCCAATTTTTTCTGTACTTACTTTTACTTTATCCTTTTATTTTTTGAATTCAACACAATTATTTTTAAAATTTAATTGATTTTATGCAGCTTTTTCAATTCTGAAACTCTGGTTTCTCTGTATTGTCACTGTTTTAACATTTTTCGTACCACCAATGAAAAGCAAACAACTGAAGCTCCACCCCCTACATGTTCGACTCCAAGTGCCAAGTTCCTACCATCAAGAAATTTTCTGCAACTCAGTTATAAATTACATGAAATGAAGTAACAGTGTTTATTACTGTTTAATTTGGTTTTGATTTCGCTGACAGTGTGATTCATTTAGGTTGTTTGTCGGAATCAGTGAGGTGACATAACAAGATTTTTTAAAAGTATAGCGTTATATTTAAAGATTCAATCACATTTTTATTTCACTAGTGGTTTTTTTCATAACTTACTACTTTTAAATTTGTATAATTTCTGTATTTGTATAAACAAATCTATCGACACTACATGTGACATAGATGAGGCTGTGAACTACACAACAGAGTTTTTGAACACATTGGAGCCATCTGGAGTACCTTCGCACATAGTTGGGGCACCGATTGTGCTTCTCAGAAATCTGCATCCACCTCACTCTGTAATGAAACAAGACTATCGAGAAACTGATGCCGAATACAGGCGGCCCTCGACTTTCGCACATAATTGGTTCCTGAAAATGTGTGCGAATGTTGAATGTTCAGGGATGTAAAAAAACATCAAAAATTGTATTTTAAAATATTTATTTATCAATAATATATTAAAAATATTTATTTATCAATATTATATTAAAAATATTTATTTATCAATATACATAATTAAGTTCACGAGGCGTGTTTAAGTGCTTTCAAGTGTTTTCTTTATAAACTTGTCAAGAGTTAGTTGAATACCACCCCTTTTTTCTTTTCTTGATAAAGAGTTCTATAACATGCTGTCTTTTTCAATCGCCCTACGTACTTCAGATATACGTTCTCCATTGGGATCACATTCTTCCATGATAGTCAAACATTTGTCAAGATGCATGAAGGCTTCATTCATATTTTGATTGTCAGTCTTGACGATTTTATCTGCTTCTTCCTCACTTTCATTGTGCATTTCATTTAACTCTTGTTGCTCAATTACGTATTCATTTGACAGAGGTACTGAGTGAGATTCAATCAACTCATTAACATCTTCGTTGTTGACGTCCAAGTTTAGTTCATTCATTAGGCTAACTATTTCATCTGTGATAGTTTCCGGAGTTTCTTCAGAATTTATAAAATCACTCATCATTTATGGGCATAATTGTTTCCAGGAACCTTTCATTGTTGACTCTTTTATTTCAGCCCTCGAGTCTCCAATATTGTTTATTGCGTTCCATATATTATAGTTCTTCCAAAAATCTCTTAATGTAGGCCCACCTTCCCTGTCAGTTGCATTGATGGCCTGATTCATTATTGTCCTCATATAATATCGTTTAAACGTAGCTATCACTGTTTGGTCCATGGGCTGTATGAGGCAGGTAGTATTGGGAGGAAGAAACACAACATTGATTTCCGGTACTGAGTGAATATAAATTCGGTATTGAGTCCGGGTATAAATTCTGCAGAGATTTTGGGTGTCCTGGAGCATTGTCTAAGATTAATAATGCTTTAAATTGTAAATTTTTATCTTTACAATATTGCTTAACTGCCGGCACGAAATGAAAAGTGAACCAATCTTTAACGCAGTAACCCAGGCTTTTTATTTGATTTCCAAATGACTGGAAGCAATTCTTTATCTTTCCCTTTCAATTTTCTGCTTGATAAACTAACATTGGCTTCAATTTTAAATCACCAGCTAAGTTTCCACCAAGAGGCAATGTCAATCGGTTTTTAGAAGGTTTATGTCCAGGGGCACACACAACTGATTCTTCTTTCGATAAGAATGTACGATTAGGCATTTTTTTCCAAAATAAACCCGTTTCGTCTACATTGAATATTTGGCTAAGAGAATATTCTCCATCTGCAATAATTTTGGACAATGAAGAAATAAATTCTTTTGCAGCATCTTTATCTGCATCAGCCGATTCTCCAGTGAATTTAATATTATGTAAAGAATACCTCATTTTAAATGTGTCGAACCAGCCATTACTTGCTTGAAACACCGTGTTAGAATCTTCTTTTAATCTAGTCTTCCAATTTTCATGCAAACTAAGAGCCTTAGCTTGAATAATTGAAAAACTTAGAGGGACATCGTTTTGATATTGATCATCAATCCATGATGACAAAGATCTTTCCATTTCATCCATCACTATGCCGTGTCTTTTGGAAACAATCTTTAAAGATATATTTCCACAATTTTGAACGTATTCCTTAATTTTATTCTTGTTTTTCAAAATTGAACACATCGTAGACTTGCTTATGTCGTACGAACGGCCGATTGAAGCAAAAGATTCACCGCTTTCCCAGAACGTCTAATTATTTCCATCTTTGTCTCGATCGTATGAAGTTTTGAGTCCTTAATTTCTTTATGTTCGTATCAACACTGCAGTTTCTCCGTTTCTCACTCATGTTTATAAATTTATAAGGGCGAAATATTTAAACATAAACAAATAAATTGGCAAAACACACAATGCATCGACATTCGCCCTAACACTGCAATACATTGTATATATTTGACATTCGGCCACCGCTTCTCGGAACCCTAGTGACGTCATAACGATTCCAAGAAGTCCGCTATACTATAGGCGGTAATGTGTGAGTGAGCGCGAGCTACCGCGCTCCGTGGGAGCGACTGCATGGAAGCGAACAATTTTTGCATTATCGACAAAAATCTTTAAAAAATTAAATTTTTAGAAATGTGCGAATTGTGCGAAAGTCGGGGGCCGCCTGTATTGAAGCCACCATCATGACTGGACATGCCGCAGGCGAAGACGTAATCATTCCTAGGATCCGAATCGTCCCTTCGGATCTCCCATTGCAATTTATACGATTTCAGTTCCCTGTTCGTTTAAGTTTCGCCATGAGCATCAACAAGGCACAAGGACAATCGCTGAAAGTTGTAGGACTCGATCTCATTAAACCGTGTTTCTCCCACGGTCAACTGTATGTGGGTTGTTCAAGAGTTGGAAAAGCCGAGAATCTTTACATCCTAGCTCCAAACGGAAGAACATTCAACATAGTGTATCATGGATCTCTTTAAACAAGAATCAGTGAGGTGGAAGGAATGAGGTGACATTCCCGTGTCATGTTGGGTGGTGGTTAATCCATTCTTAAAATTATTGTTTTTCCTTTTAATGTTTTCAGAATCAGTGAGGACAAACAAGAATGACGTCGCGGGTAACGCCGTGCGGGTACTGCTAGTATAATATATACTATATTATAAATAAAATAAACACTAACTATAAAATAAACAATCTAAACTCACATAAGCTTCTTTTTTGCTTGTTCTATTATAATTACGTAATAGTAAAATTATAAATTACGTAATTTACGTAATAGTAGAAGAGGGGGTCGGTAAAATGTCAAGAAGCTCTTGAAGGGGGTCGACGTTCAAAGAGGTTTAGCGACCCCTGGTTTAACATCTGCATAATCAGCTTGTTTCAAGTATATACTCAACACCAAAATAAAATTTGTGAAATACTCAGGAAGTTGCGAAATAGGGGATATTGCCAAGAGTGTTTATATGATCCTCATCGACACCATTAATTGAGCAATTTATTGTATAATTTAAGGGATTATTTCGAAATTACATGGTTTAATAAAGTCTGCCTGTTTTAGGACACGGATAAATAATGAACCTGTGAAGTATTTAAAAGTGATGTTAAGCCTTTTTATAGCATCCATCTATTGAAGTTTGAAGTCCGACAAAGGCCGATATCTTCGCATTATCCTCTTTCTTGATTTGCAAGTTTAACAAATCGTCTTGGAAATGGGCTTGGAATTCGAAAAACGTTCCACGTTTGGGTGGTTCTATGCACGCGTTCTCCCTTTTTTAATGGAAATTCCTTTGTCCACTGTCCTGTTCCAGAAAGAACTGACCTAATTGTTCTCTACATCTCTAAAATAATTTTGCATCTTCATATGCATCTATCTCGAATAATGTTTAGTTGCGTTATTAGTTAGAATATGGAACGTTGTTAATGTTGAGAAAATTATGTTTGGTTTGAAGTATTAAAAAAGCATCGAAAATGGCTGTGAACGAATTCGTCATGGGTCTGAGCATTGGTTTTTAAGATGGGGAATGGAAGAAACTTTCAATAAAATAATCTAACTCAGATTCTTATGTGACTCGTTCGCTGATTTAGTTCATGACTTAAAAGTTCTAATTTCTAGAAAACCAATAACAAATAGGTTTTTCTTTCCAGTAATAGGATTTTCTCTTCTCTTTGGTTTCCGCGACCATACGGTTACTTTTTTATTTCTGAATATTTTCAAACACCTTGATGTGAAAACTGTAGACTTTGAACAACGAAAATGATCTTGTTTCGGAAGAGTAAAAAATCCTGTTAGGAAAATGATGTTAAGTTGGAGTTCCTCTATGTATCACGAATTGTGATGACGATCACAAGGATAATTTTAAAAATCAAAGTTAAATACACCAATTTATGAGTCGTTTTATGTACTTAATCGCATTGACTTTAGAACAGCTAATTTGTGAAAACTGCAAAATGGGATTGTTTCAAATACCGTTTAGTGAAAAGAAAGCTTTGATATTAAAGCTTTGCAATTGAAATGTATTCCATTCAGCAATTTCTATGGGTGTTTATTTAAATTAAAGTACATTAATTCAGGAATACTCTGATCATTGTTGAAAAATAGTTCTATTTTTTCATTGTTTTGAAAACAAATTTTGTGCAGTCGCATTAACATTTTTCTTAAGTGTCCAAGTTAGGGTTAGCTATATAGCTCCAAAATTAAATTCATAGATGTTTTTGTTGAATGCAAAGCAAGAAAGTAGTTTAAAAAGTTGACAAATGAAACATACGGAAATTGACATAATTTTAATTGAGTACATAGGAATAACAAGTAGTCTCTTGTCACAAAAAAGAACCCTTTTCCCGTTAAATATAATATTTTTAACAGCGCAAACGAGTTCAATGTTAGTAATAGAATTTTTTGAAGCTTTTTAAGTTCTAGGTCAAATAGACTATTCATTAATTATAAAAGAAAAAGTTCATAATTTGTTTTCTTGAAATTGATTAAATGAAGCATAACCTCTCAATACTTAGATTTGCTGCTGTTGGAGGCTGGATTCCGTTTCAAAATTGGTTCTACATTTCAAAAATTAAATATAGTAACTCCTTGATATATCTCGCTTTAGAGATAAGAAAATAGAGGGTATATCGAGAGGAGCGATACAGCGAGGGCTCGCTTGCACATTGGGAATAAAAAGGCCCACACTATACATTAAATTATGCGTTTCTTTTATTTAAAATTATGTAAAACTGCAATTTGAACACAAAATCTGGGGCAAAACCTTTTAAAATAATGCTAAATATGGTAGAATATGTTTGAAAAGCAGATATTCTTTTTCATTCACATGTTTCGATCTTTTTTACCAAATCAGTTTTGCCTTTTCGTAAAGACAGGTTCTAAAACTGCAAAATTTTCATTTAAATTTCAGAAAAAAAAATCTTGGAGACTAAGTGAGAGTGAAATCCCCACCTGCTGGTCCCAACATTGTACGACTCTCCTATATACTTTTAAATCTACTTATCAGACACACGTTTTACCCACAGGCATCTTTTGTTCGGAGAGATTACCTGTGTGTTATGCATGTGTGGTCCCTTTTTCTATTCGTCATATTTTAATTGATTGTCCTATTTTTAGTAGTGGTTCAGTGGGTATGCTCACTGCTCTAGCAACCAGCGAGTTGTAGTCTGTACAAGTTTGATTCCTGTCTGGTGCGATTCCTCCCTGGGTGTATTTCTTTCTTTTGTTCAGCAAAACTTCCTTTGTGTGCGTATGTCTATTACTGGATATTGTTTATCTATCTCAGCATGGCCAAATAGGCCCTTGCGCCGTAAAAACCCAACCAACCTGTGTTTAGTCATCATCGCCAATACCTTTCTAACAACTTTTAAACCTGAACGACAAGATTGGGAAACAGCCCCATTCAAATTTTTTAAAATTTTCACATACCGTTAAATTTTCAAATTCCATTGAGTGCTTTTCTCCATCTTTTTCGCTGCGGCGTTTCAGCAAGAATTTTGGGGAGTCATATTCATCCACTAGTTATGTTTCCAGCGACGATGATTTTGTTCTTTGTTTGATTAAGCGCTTAAATATTTATTTTTATTTTCAGTGCATTTCAAGTGCTGCATCTTTTTAAATCTACCATTTATTGTTGGTGGGTCTATTAATTTTTAAGTATTTTATCTACCTTTTATTGGGTTTAAATTCTGTGTTCGCGCAGCTTGTTCGCTTTTAGACTTTGCGCCATATAACCCCAAACAACCAACCTTCCTGCCGGTCTTCCCATAAACGAAACTCGAAATCGCTTGTTTTCGTAACGCTAAAAATAGTGAAGCAAAATTTCGAGTAGAAAACATAATTTAAATGTGAAAAAATTCCCCATTAGGCTTACTGAAAAAGTTGATCCACTATGGTGCGTCGCAATGGTTTCGGTCTAATAGCCCTCGGTACAACAAAAACTCACCAATGCGATCAGATGTAGCGAAATTATTCGGGAGGGATAATTTCCGAGCAGGACTGCTTTAACGTACTGTAGTTTCTTTCGATTGCGAACCTAAAGATTTCTACCCTTGCATTCACGGCATACGAGAATGGCAAAAAAGGTCTTCAGAAATACAGACCCTTCAAGTTGCATCGCGCATCCGGCTACGACGCTCTTTCTGTTACTTGTTCCACGATGAATTTTCGGTTTCCAAACAACGGAGAAAGTCTCAATCTTTATCGGGCCACGGTAGCCCGGTTGGAAGAGTAACGGATTAGCAACCGGAGGGTTGCGAGTTCGAATCCAACCAAAGACCGTCGTGTACAAAGGGGACTGGTGCACTTTAAATCTGTCGTGGTCTCAAATGTCCTCACGTTGGCGTGGTGTGGAAGTTTGGAGAATGGGGTGCCAGCTCAGGTGTTGCCTCGTCATCTGACCATTGTCCAAAATTACGTAGTGTTGTCTTCGGTCTTTCCCTTTGGGATTGATCCCGGACCGTCGCCAATAGCCCGTTGTGTTGCTCTAGTGCGACGTTAATTGAAATACCTACCTAACTCAATCTTTCTCTAGCTCAAATGTCATTTTTTTCAAGTGTCGTTGTCTATAAATTACTGGTTAAACTTTTGGGTCAAATGGCAATCGAAGCCTGAGGACTGGGAGAAAGATATTCTTGGGTGAACAATTGACACCGAAGAGCCCTTCTTGAATCCAAAACCACTCCCTCACTATAGCCAAACATATTTCGAGCCTCTGGTGAGCTACGGGACAGCATGGGAGTAATTAGTCAACGCAAAAGGCATCATGATAACGCAAAACCGCATGCTTCTTTGACAAAAACTAATGCTTGGATTTTTGACCCATCCGCTGTGTTCATTAGACCTTCAGATTTCCATTTCATTCCGATCCGTACAAAATTTTCTGAATGGATAAAACTTTCAATTCCTTGAAAGACTGCAAAAGGCACAGTTTGGTCAGAAAGACAGTTTTGGAAGGAGGTTATTTCGAAGTTGCCTGAAAGATGGTAGAAGATAGTGGAACAAAACGATCAATACCTTTTTGCAAATATAAGTTATTTCAGACTAAAAAGTGTTAATTTTTTTACTCATAAACCAAACGAACATTTTAGACAAACCAATAAATACACGAGAGGTAACTCGATGTTTCCCTTTTGTGTTCGTGCGTTTTGTTTCCGCGTATCGCGTCGCTTGTTCTTTTGGCCGATCAGATTTGCTTCAGTGCACTAGAACAAGGAGATATTTCCCCCGGTGATGACAATAACGAACTGGACGCAGTGATCGGGATCACTAATTCATTGCGAAGTTCAAGAGAACTGCTTTCAAATCGTAAGACAATGCTTTGTCGTCGGTGAGTAGAAAATAAAAACTTGCTGCTGTCTGTCATCTTTCATCGAAGCTTTTGGTCTCAGTTCATTTGCTTTGATTTACTTGTTCCGCCAGCTTATTCATTTTTTCAATTTCCATGGCGACTTTTGATAACCACCAGAAGTTCCCCCGACACTGTCCATTTGAAGGACTTATCAGAAAATAATAACAGAATAAATAATTATAAATACAAAATTACTAAGTGAGGTTTTTGAAGAAATTCTCTGTGGGAGTATTAAAATTTTGAGTAGCTAAACAGAAGATGAATCACTGCTGCTACATCATTGTCATGCCTCAGCTGGAAATGGATCAGTCCGCAGATTTGGTTCTGTGCCTCTCATTGGCCAAGTACCCTTTTCCTCCGGCCCACTCTCGCGACAACTGAAAGACTCGTAAGAGGACATCGGGTGGCATAGTGGGGGGATGTGTTAAAAAATGTACTGTTGTGAGACCTTGAATTTTATTGTCAATAAATAAAACACACATTTCTGAAAACTGATATTTTGCAATTGCTCATTACTATATGTGACCTATTATAAATGATTTTTATTAAAATTGGTGATATGTCAGCCACAGCTGATTTGCTCATTTTGCATGGAATGACCCATATAGGAAATATAAAAGTAGTCTGAGCAATGGTTACCTTTATGCCCAGGATCATGTGACCAAACTAGAACGTGGCCTTGGTCCACTGGGCGAGAGAAGACGAAAATCTATTGATTTATCATCCAATTGGTCCGTGCGACAAAGTAGTAAACTTTGTGGATGTCTCTACGTTCATCGCCACTTTAGAAATAAGCATTTCCAAATCATTTCCACACCACCCTGTCGTAAAATGTTATATCATCAAACGAGGCGATGAGATGCCAAGTAAATTTTTCACAGAACAGTCACGTGACTACTAGTTGACATGTTGGGAACACTTTTTGAAACACCTCTTAAAACAATGCTCAGTGTAATATTTCATGTCTATGACGTCCTTCGGATCTTTCCTTTCGGGATTGATCGGACCGTCGCCAATAGCCCGTTGCGTTGCTCCAGTCCGACGTAAATTCAACTCCCTACCACCTGAAAAATCTGGGCGAAATATCACTCCCGGTGGAAAAGGTCAACGCACGCAAATTCGGGACTCTCGGTAACTCAGATGAAGCCCTGCGCTATGTTTTGGTTGCACTGCAGTTAAAATTTTGAGGCTCTAGCATCAGTAGAGTCGGAAGTATTCCCTCTAGTGTCGAAGAGCTGTTGTCAAATATTTAAAAATGTTTATGCTGGAGTATCGCGAGGTCATTCATTTTTCAAATTCAAAATTTTATTTTGTTTGATTCCGTCCACTAAGGTTCATTTGGACCTTACTCCTTTTTTAGTGAAACGAAAATTGAAGATGTGTGGTTTTGACACTTTTTGTAGAGTTTTTTGATGCATCAACCCCAGCAATCACAATTTTAAAAAGGTCTTTGAAAGGTTGTGGAGATTTCATTGTCTTTCTCTACCTGAGTAAAAAAGCAGATGAATAAGCATAATCCTTGGGCCTCTTTCCGTTCGGATAGGTCCTTGACTTTTATTGAATTGCGCAACCTAGAGTGGATTGCATCGCATTTCTCCGAACCCGTGTTTCTTTTTCTAATTTAACATCCGCTCTTCCAAGTTGCGAAGGAGTCCTTATAGAAGGCGAAGCAAGACCTTATAGTTGTTGGGAAGAGTAGCCCGAAGGGAACATGAAAGGAAATGAAACTTTTTAATAACAGCGTTCACGTTACTTGCGATTTGCGATAACAATTATTATGGCTGTTACTTTTTACAGCTTGGCAAACAACAGTTCGAAACACATTCATTTGAGAATCAAAAATTAACGACGTCGGTTTCTTTCGGAGCGTTGAAAACATTTTCTGTTTAGTGATTTTTAAAATATTTCTGATTCTAACTTTTTAATTTTGTCAAATTTTTATATGAATTTTAAATTCCATTTTGTAAACATTTTTGTTATATGCAGAAAATAATTTTTAACACACATTGAAAATTTTTAGTATTGTTTTCTATTCTTTTTTCGATATTCAGGGTGTCCCATAAATTTGCAGACTTCTCAAATAATCATAAAATCAAATTGGCATATTAGTGCGGTTTGTTTGTCGAGGAGTCGGATTTTTTTTGGTACATTTTGAAAAAATTTTAATTCAAATTTTCATCGACAGATGTCTCTTCCGTGACGAAAATATGCAAATTTGATTCCTTTAAAAAGGGAAATAGGAAGCTGGCAGCTCATCGACAATTGCAATGTCAATAGTTCGTGCGAATCAAGTTATTATGGTTTTACTAAATGCTGTTGATGGACAAGGCACTTCTGGGGAAATTGTTTTATCTGGGCAGTGAATCTGTTATAGAAGCCTTACGAAAATTTCGAACTAAAAAATGTAAAGGAACGCGCTGAGATCACTGGCATAGACCCTGATATGCATCACGCATCTATAAATGGCGTTGACACACTTCCACAATGTCCTTGATTGCGGTGGTGGACATAGAACAACTGCAAGATGTTTTCAAATGTAAATTAATTTATTTTACTCCATCTTTCCTGCTTATTTCCATGTTCTGGTTAGGAGACAATTGAACCTGACGACTGTACTTTCTATGGACCATTAATATATAAGATTTTTTATTTTTGGAAATTTTTCTGAATGTTAATTTGGAAGCTGTGAAGAAATTCAATTTTGGGATAAATTCAAATCTTATTTTCTACCGCATCTTTTCTAGGGTATTTTTGTTTGAGACAAATTAAAAACTTAAGCAATATTAAATTTTGATGAGAATTTTTATAAATTTATTTTAATAATTAGTAATAAACTTAGGACGAGTAGTGTTTTTTGTTACACTTCGTATTATTTATGAAGAGATCACGTAGTTCAGGAACCTAAGATTCTTTATTTGGCTTACGCGAACTGTTGGAGAAGGGTTCATATATTTATAATTATCTCACATTTAATGACGCATAGTTTAATGGTGGGTACTTAGAAAAATATTTCAGGGAGGGGCCACTTTTCTCCTAGATCAAATGGCCGTTCTGACTAATGAGTAGTTTATGTATCGATTTTTTACTACTGGTTTCAGACGTGCATTGTGGATTTTAACGATTATGGAATTTATGCTGATTCAATTGGCTTTGCTCATGTTTTTTATTCTTTTCGGAACAAAAAATATTTTGCAAATAGTTCATAGGCATATTCTTTGGATACTTGCAGCGATTTTTATTAATTAAATCTAAGTTAAAAAATATTTTCTTTTTTTATTGATGCATGTTATTTTGTACAAATTAAGTATAAAATATTTGCTTCTACTCTAGAACACCCCAAGAATGACTCTTTTTAAACTAAAAATAATTGGCCTCCCTACTTTGAGGATTCTAAATTGATTGGGATATATATGGTGGCGCCAACTTGGAAATTATGGGTCTAAGTAAATAAGTATGTTTTGAAACTATTTTGTTTGCATATATCATTGCTAGTATTATCTGATATATTTGTGATGTGCCTCATGTTGGAGGAAAGCCAGGCTACCAACCCTAAAAGCATTAGGTCCCAAGGGTCTCTAGGACTTTGCGCCCCTTCTGAAATAGTGATTGTTGGTGAGATTGAATCACTATTTGGTTACTCATAGTATTTGAAATATTTATCCTTTTTGTTTGGAGGTCTTAGGCCCTAACTATAAAACGTGAAAGGATTCCAAGGGAATCTTGCCCATAGAACATGGCATGCCTGATGTAGAAACTTATTTGGTTACCACACAGAAAATATTTTCCTTACTCATTTAGAGGAACCCAAGGGGTCGAACCCCTCGGAACTAGAGCCCGTGTTAGGATGACAAATATTTCTATTTTTTCCCACTGAAAACAAGAGTCACTCACATATCTGTCAGAAAAGGCCGTTTCCTACGTATGGGACAGTCTGCATGTAACGGTGTGCTGTAGTTGGGGTTAATTTTGACGTGGATCTCTCCATGGATGCTCGTCATGGTCAGTCAGATTCGAACTGATACCCTTTCAAGAGTTATTAATTTCTGGTAAAGGAATCAACACTGTTTAACAATTGTTTTCAGTGTGTTACAAACGACCATTGGGTGCTCCTGACTGCCTAGTTCATTAAATAAACCCTCCTGAAGAAAATCAGCTGAGTTTAAATAGAAAGTATATCTAAATATTTGCAAAATTAAAATATTCATTGAATAATCATTCCTGTAATTACGAAAATTCCTGGAAGCAGATAATTTTTTGGGATTCATCTTTGCAAAAATGTTGTATCCCAGAAATCTTCGGTGGGTTGTTTTGACGTTTTATAACGCAAGGGCCATATCTGGCCAAACACAAGACAACATCAAGTAAACAATGTCGTGAAAGGGTAAAAAGAGGGATTGAGGAACAGAGTAGTTGGAATGGGGAAAGTGTTTTTTATTTTAGTGTTTGTATACAAGACAGTTAGTTGTTCATCAAGTCATCTGAGTAATGAAAAGTCGGGGAAATTTATTTTTTGTAATTATTCTGATTTATAAAAATTTGTAAAATTTAATATTAAATCATCTCCCTGTGTTAAAATATTAAGTGTTATGGATTTGTATCATAAAATAGAATTTAAATAAAAATTCAATCTTTAAAACATTTTCCCTTCTATATTTTCTAAACCATCATATATATTAATGTTCAACAAAAATCAGTTCTTTCTAGAAACTACACTGATTTGCATGTCTCCTGTCCAACAAGTTCAAACTCATTGGGACAACAAATTGATTAAAATAAAAACTCTGATTTAAATTTTTAAAATCTGATATTTTGATAAATAAAAAAAATCACGATTTCTTCACACCCTGCTTTCATCTTTGGTCCTTGTCTAATTTACAATAAAAATAAACCAAACTTGTAACGAACCATGAAACCCAAACTAGTCTTATGTAAAGATAATTAAAATCAATTTTGTGGAAACTTCCCTTTTTCTAATTATAATAATTTTTTGAATATTTCTAAATAGACTGCTACCTTAATGTATAATATTTTTCTTTTACATAGCCAAATGTGTCCATCTACAGTGTGTAAACCAGGGATCTTCTGGGTCGTTTTGCTAGTCAGCCTTTTGACTGAATCTAAATTTTACATAACAAATCCTATACATTTTTTCTTCATCTTTTATGTTTTTATTTTATTTTTCAATTGCATATATTTAAAATAACGAAGATGAGAAAATCTCCAAGATTGACTGACACAATTGGAATATGTCATACTCCTAAATTGACGAGAGCGTGAGAACTTGGAACATTAGTAAGCTCTAGGCTGGTTCACACTAGGCCAGTAATTTAGTCCAGTAGTGAGTGATTTAGTAGCTCTACTAAACGAGAAAACAGCAAGTGTGGGAGTGTGTTCAGACACGGTTTAGTTGGTGTTCAAGTGTCGACTGCTGAAGATGATACTGAGAGCGAGGCTGAATCGAGCAATAAATGTTGCTGCAAGGCTTATCCTGGAAGAGGCGGAAGAAGGGATTATAAAAGAGAAAATTTGTACGAGAATGGATTGGTCGAAGAGATTTTCAAGGAGCCTCCAATGTGCTTCTTAAAGAACTCGCAGTTGAAGACCCAAAAGAATACTTTTCAACTCCGAGAATGTCGGAAAGTTGCTTCAATTTTCTATTAGAAAAAGTACAGGCTAAAATCCAGCGTACCGATACTCATCTAAGAGAAGCCATACCTGCAAAAACAAAACTGGAGGCAGTGGTATACCTTCTTGCAACTGGTTGAAGGACCCTGACACACCTTTCGAATAGGGAAGTCAACTGCTTTTGAATTCGTTCAAGAAGTTTGTGAAGCTATTTATGAATGTTTTTTGTTTGATTTCATCCTCGCGAAACTCGGGTATTCCCATCGCTTTTTCCAACTCATCTATTGCAACGGCCTTGGCTGCTTTATTTTTGTATGGGGAGATTTCACATTCCATAAGCACTCCTGTTCCACATAAGCAGTAACAAATTTGACCGTAGTATCAACACTCCAACGAGTCATGTTGCCGATAAAAACACACAAGAAACAGATCACTCGGAATGATAACTAACTAATGAACTCTACTAAACAGACCTGTCCAGTGGCACGCTAGTGGTTAATGAGGTGGGGTGGAGGATACTACTCGACCGTCTACTTTCCATTTGACTGGATCGAGCCCACTAAATCATTTTACTAAACTACTCGACTAAATAGTTTTGCCCGAACACGTTTAGTTACTAAATTGCTCGGATACTCGACTAAATTACTGGCCTAGTGTGAACCAGCCTTAAGGGCTAAATGGACGACTAGTTAGTAGTTAGATTTTTACAAAATAAGAACATTTTTAAGTATACCTGAAGCTTCATGATTGCAGCCTTATTTGATAATAACAACTACATTAATGTGGACTTCCAACATGAAAAGTTCCCCCACCCCTGGTGTAAACCACATAATGAACTTCAAAACTACACTTTAATACATCTTCGGCTTACAAGTGAAACACCAAGCAAAAAAAGAACAGTTCTGAGAAAAGCGAAAGCAAACAATTCTAATTCCAGGCAATGCGAAAATACTAATTTTATTATTTTAACAATTGTTTTTCCACTTTTGTTTCTCCATTTATCAATTATTTAGAAAAGAGTATTTTTCTTATAGATTTGTGTATTTTTTGTGTAAAAGATTATATGTAATAACAACTTTTTATAAATATACTTATAAATAATGTACATTTTTCCATCAAGAAATCTAAGTTTCATGCAAATAAAAAAATACAAAGTGGACTTACCAGACTGAAGATTACCACATATTGGTCTGGAAAAACGAAAAAACTCACTTTTGAAAATCGAGACAAAGTGTGTTGCACTTGAAAACCAACGATATGTCCTTTTTTCTATGCATGTGTGATGTACTCATACTTTTCATTGTGTGCAATTTAAGAAAAAAATGACAATAAACGTTTCATGCTAATGCTGAGATGATTATTTCATGTTTCTGCAACAGCATATCATGAACAAGATATTTTCAGATGCTCGTGTGCTTTATTATCGTTATTTAATTTCAGGTTCAAAGTATTTTCACCCAGATTTTGTCAGTGTTTGATCTCTATGTACTTATTGAAGCTAGCCCTGGATCGACACATTACAGATATTTTGGAATAAATTTTTTGTTCGTCTACAGTGGAAACAAGCATAGTATGTTTTGAAATAGATTTTTATAATTCTTTTAGTTTATAACTAGCAGACCCTCGTATAGCATCTGAGCTAAACTTTCTTAATTGCTTTATTTATTGATAGCCAAGTGCCATTACTCATATTTCATATCTTAATTCAATCCATTTATAATGAGTATAATTTCATCCATTTATAATAAATGTGTTTTATGCCTCTAAATGAAATAAAAATTATCCAAAAATATATAACAGCATTTCGTTTACTGGTGCTAATTATTTCTAATAAATACATGGCAAAAAGCACACCTCAGACATGTTACAAAAATTAAGTCTTGAACATCCACTTCAATTGTATCTCATTCACTTGTTCAAAGGCGATTCGTTTTTTTTACATCTTAAGTTATTTTATCGTTCGATTACATTTCTATCTTCCAGATTTCTCATTGTTTTCTGAATTCAGACTGCTGAAAATTTCATAAGTGGCGAGCTCTTCCGTGTAGTTAGCCATATTATGCAACCCCATAGCTCAAATCAAGCGTATTTAAACGAAGAGGCAAAATTGGCGAACCAATCCTATAGCGATTGGTTTTATTTTGTTTTCATCCGTTTGTTGCCACATTCGCCAATGAACGAATAATACCGCTTTCTGTGCCACATACATTAGTGAAATATATATAAACTAGCGTGCCCGTGCGAGAATTCTCGCATGAACTATTCCACCTCCCTTCCATCCGTTGTAAGGGTGAAAGATGTAAGCGAATTTTTTTATATAAAAAAAGTTTATCCAATCACTATTTACAACACTTTCTCCTTGAGATCACTGTTAGCGTTGTTCCAACCATTTGTGTAAAGCACGTAATTCTTCCGCCAAAAGGCCTAATAAAGTTATCTCTTAACTCTAGAATTCACAAAAATTGTTAAGTTGTATATTTTCAATTTTTTTTTCATATCTTAACCTCGCGTGGAACATGCGTCATTTAATATCCTTATATCATCAAATCACATATTCATAAATTATTGATATTATGGAAAGAAATGAAAAACCAGTTCAATACATAAATAATTCGTTGCGTGTAAGAGGCGTAAAAGGGATCTATAATATAGAACTAATATAGACGATGAAAAAAATTGTTTTCCGAGTAATACTGGTAAAACAATTTTATTGGAAAAGTTGTTTTTCCATCAATACTAGTAAAACAAACTAAGTTGCGTACCGCAATCGTTTTACACTCAATGTTATTCCTATGGGGATTTCGAATTGTTTTTACCCCACCCCCTCAGCACACCTTGGAGAAATAGAACGGATTCGTCAGTGCTTCGGGAAAATTCTTTCTTTTGATACCTCACTTGTTAAGATTCGTCACGTGTAAGAGGCTTAAAAGGGATCTACACTGTAGAAATAATATATTGTTGAATAGATGATTATTTTTATTTAGTTCAGATAAATTTAAATTTGTGCTAGTATCTAAATATTTGCATGCAGTTAGTTTTATCAACTTTAACCAATTCGAATAAAATATAGTTTGATAATTATCCATACCTGGTTGTATTTGAAAAGCAAAGATAAGTATTCACTTATTTAATTTTCTTAATCAATCATGTCTTGAAAATACTTCATGCCTAAATACTACATTTTACAATATACATTTCCCCATCTTAAATAACAAAGGGTTTCCCATGTTTAGGACGTAAATTTGCCATTCGAAAAATCGTTTAACATTACTATAACATGTCTCTTGATCATAGCCAGAAAAAGGCAAAAACAATATGTTCTGAAATGATTACAGGTAACCCTCCTATAACACGGTAGATAGATTCCTAGAAAATGCTGTGTTGTGTGAAACCGTGTTATATGAGACCCAGAGCCAGTACAAAAGGGGGTAACGTTCCGAAAACCTATCAAAATCAAACATTTTTTTAAATTCCATATAAGCAACTTAATTTTTATAAAAAATATAAATGTATGTATAACACAAAATGAAAAAAAAATATTATTTTTATTTAACGTAACCTTAATTTAATAAATTTCTTCCTCATCACTACTCAGTACAATCAAACGAGAACGTTTTTTCGGTTGAACGATATCACCTTCACTTTCTGAACCTTCATTTAGATTTTTTGCACCTTCTATCTTTAAAAATCTGTAATTTTGGTTTGTTTGCTGGTTCTTACAAGGTCATTGTAGATTTCATGGTATAAAAATAGACAATTTTGCAGCTCCCTTTTGAATTTTCGGCTTCTTTCAGCGGAAGGGTCTTCATTCAAGAAAAAATGATTCAAGATTTTAAGCTAAGCTTAGGCATTCTAATTTTTTTAATGTTAAATTATTAACTTCACAATCTTCATCAATACTATTGTCCTCAGAATCGATTTGATTTCCAACTTCGGATGCCATTTCCATCAAATCCGCTTCGTCAACTTCTTCCATTAATAAGTCTTGAACGTCCTTAATAGCCATATCCACAAAGCCTTCGCCTCCGATAGATTTAGCAACTTCTAATATGCCACCAATTTCATTTTCTGACGATTCAAGCACGTTTTCTATTTCAACTGAAGATGGCTATATCTTCCAACATGCATTTAATGTTGATGTTTTTATTTCTTTCTCCGACAAAGATATGATGTCGATGCAGTGCTTAATTGAAAATTGCTTCCATTACATTAATTGATTTCGAATCGGTTACGTCTAAAATCCACTGTAATGCTCTCCTTATGTAATAAGTTTTAAAGGTATAAATAATACCTTGATCCAATGGTTGGAGCAACGAAGTAGTGTTAGGTGGTAGGAACACTATTTTGACATTGGGATGACTCAAATCTTGTGGGTGACATGGAGCATTATCTAATTGTAATAGCGCCTTGAAGCTCAAATTTTTCCGTTTTAAATAATTTTCAACGTTTGGCACAAAACAATTTAAAAACCAATCGTTAAATAAATTTCCAGTCACCCAAGCTCTTGGATTGCAATATACCTGTAAGGTGTTTTTATTTACGCCTTGAAGTGCACGGGGTTTTAAAGATCTATAAACTAGCAAGGGTTTTGTAATAAAGTCCCCCGACACATTACTGCACAAAAGTATCGTTATACGATCTTTAGACACCTTAAATCCGGGTGCAGTTTTTTCTTTTTTCGATATAAAGGTTCTACTGGGCATTTTTTTCCACCAAAGCCAGTTTCGTCGGCATTGAAAACTTGATGTGCTGTGTATCCTTGCTCTTCTATAATGTTTTGAATTTTTTCTGTATACGTCCTAGCAGCTTCATGATCAGCCGACGCAGTTTCTCCTTGAATTTTTATATTATGAATTGCAAAGCGCTTTTTGAATTTTTCGAACCAACCTTTACTTGCCACAAAATCTGGGTTGACAGAATATTCTCCATGTTCTTTAAGGTATTTGTAAATTTTAAGTGCTTTTGCTTAATGATGTTACCATCCAATGGAATTCTTTTTTGACAACTATCATCAATCCAAATGTTGAGTGCCTTTTCCATTTTCGCAATTATTAGCGCCGGGGACGAGCTGCATATTTTGCGGATATCGAAGATCCTGCAGCAACTGCACTTCTTATTTCTTTTTCATTTTTCTTAATAGTCCGGACTGTTGCTTCATTTAAATTAAGACTTTTTCCAATGTGAGATGCTTTTTCTCCTTTTAAAAGACGATCCAAGATTTGTATCTACTTCTAAAGAAATAAATTTCCTCTTAAACGTTGATTTTTTATCTTGACATGGCTTGGGACTGAAACTTGATTTTCCAAAAATTTAGTCTTAAAGACGAAAAAGTCACTCTTTAATATATCGTGGCTCGACGCATACTCCGACCAGCTGCTTAAGACACTTTGTCTCCAGACCACGGAAATAAAAAGAAACAAAAAAGGGCCTGTCATTCACGGGCCCTCGGCTGCAATCGCATTTCACAACAGATCGATACAATACGACGATGTCGCATTGCACTTTATCCTTTTAGATATGGCGGGACTTTCCGCAATACTGTATCCCTGAGACAGCAAGTCTCTCCGCGGATGGCGCGTAAACTGTGCATGACGCTTTCCGCTATAACATCGGAACAGAGTTATAAATGAGTAAATTATAATTTATTTATATATTTTCATGTAAAGGTACTATAGTTCATCATTCCTTCCCGTCATTATTTTAAGGTAATTTAGTTTTTAAATATGTTAAACAAAAATCATGTTATCCAGTTCTGTAGAAGTACAGTGTTCTACAAAGGTTTTCGCAGTTTTCTTATCGTGTTAGAGCGAAACTGTGTTATAGGTTGCAGTGCTATACGAGGGTTCGTACAATTTATCCTGTCGTGTTAGAACGAAACCGTGTTGTAGGAGGGCTATCTGTAGCTATCCTTAAAAAGTTTATAAAAACCATGTGTTTTGAAACAGGTTTTAAAGCAATGCTAGGGTCAAGGAATTCGCATATACCGTGGCTCCTGAAATTCAGTATACACCATGAAAATATTTTTTAAATGATCAAAACAGGAAAAATATTAATTTAAACTTAATTTTTATGTGAAT
Source organism: Meta bourneti (assembly GCA_933210815.1). Taxonomy (NCBI): domain Eukaryota; kingdom Metazoa; phylum Arthropoda; class Arachnida; order Araneae; family Tetragnathidae; genus Meta; species Meta bourneti. Next base: position 92,889,345 of record OW119924.1, on the reverse strand, counting down.
GTCAAAGTATACATTTAGAAACATTAGGCTGACAAAAATTCCATTTCGCTATAATATTTTTAATGATAGGTTTTAAATGCCAAATTTACAAAATTCTATATCACAAAATTGAGTATACACCCAGCCTATTTCGTACAGACATAATAAAATTTTACGTAAAATAAAATTTTGTTACACATGTAGAACAGCTTCTAACCCAAAGGGTACTAAATTAAGAAGAATTTGTCTTCTGTGAGATTTTATCTATAGACACAAAAATGTGACTAAATCCAAAATTTGAGCACTTTTTATAAATTGTTTTTAACAGTAAAATATTTCACTTTTCCATGATTTCATCCAATTAATACTAAATTTCCAACCTCCAGCCAGTACACAACCCCAAACAAGCACCAAAACACATTCATGCTTGGGAATGGATATGGAGTGCTGAGAAGATTCACACTTTTAGTGTTCTTATTAACATAATCGATCATCATCTTCAGAAACATGGTAAAATTTTTAGCTAAGAAAGCAAATTCAATGTTTCTCGAAGTGGTGATAGCTATCTAGGATTAAAAAGTTTATTCTATGATTGAATTTGGGTAATAAAATTATCTAATCAACTTTCCACTGTAGTATAGTTTGTATACACTATGGTGGATGAATAGTGGACTAGAAACTATGCTACCTAAAATTTGAAAGTTAATAACTTGTAATTTTTGGCCTTCAAACCTAGTTCAAGTATATGCTTTTAAATCGTACAACTTTTAACTGAAGTTGAAATTTCGAATTTCTGTATTTCCAAGTGTTTAATATATATATTCGTTCACCAGTAATTTTACAAGCTTTTTTATCTGGCTTTCCAAGTTATTTGATTCCCAAAAGTTTTGTTTTGTTCTGTATTGTGTGTCATGTATATTCTTAACTATGTATGCCTTATCTTACAGTAAGGAACTTGCTATTATTGTGCTCTGTTATCTCCTTCGCACTATCTGTCTATATGCTGGTTGTTTCTGTTATTTTAATGAGAGCATTGCGCAAGGTAATATTTCTTTTGCTGTCTTATTCAAAAGCCTTTGTTGTACTAAACTGTTATGTTGATCAAATTTAACTTACTTTCATTTTGTGCACTTCATTTATTTTTCAAACCTTTTCACTTTATTAGTATTAATTGTGCCCATACCTTTTGCATAATAAAAAATATTTTTCTCAAAAATAAAAAAATGCATTAACAGAAAGTTAAAAATTAAATTTGGTCAAAAATGCACTTATATGTTACTGTATTATCTATATGAAAGTAAATATTGCTGACGACAGTAGTCACATTAATAGAAACTCACTTAATACTCACTGGAAGCGCATGTGCATCAATGATGCTGTTCGAAGGTCAAAATGTGCCAACTCTAATCAAAACAAATAGAAAGCATTCTAAAAGTCAGATAGAAAAGTAGGTCCATCACTTAGTGCTCTTTTCGTGCACAATGTGTAAGAAATGCTGTTAGGTGGGTATTAGAAATGAGTGAATGTCCACACACACACACACAGAGTTAAGATTTAGAAACATTTTTTAAATTTTTTGGCCATCTACAGAAATCTTGTACAGAGAGTAATGTGTTTGGGAAGAATGGACTACTTATTCTTGTTCTCTTATGCTCTTTTCCTTGGCTGTTTTGGGCTTTTATGATTCCTTTTGACTCATTCTTTATTGTTCATGTTTGCAGTAGGCTTGAACCTTTAGATTAAGATATTGAGGCATTTCAGAAATGTTCACTAAGTTCTCAACTATTTCACACACCTAATCAAGTTTTCTCAGAAATGTTTTTCAGATATCCATAGATCTCATGTCGAAGCAAATGCTATGTTCTATCATGTTGTCCCGAGTTATACCAATTTTACCCCACAGGCTGAGGGCAGGTTTCACCACAAAATTGCAAATATGTGTGCAGCATACTATTTTGTCATCTGTGCTTGAACATTACTTTGGTAGACTCTTTGGACCTTACTCTCTTCAACTTAGGTATTATATTTTTGCTAGCTTTTATAGCTTTCTAATTATTGAAGGAAGTCTGTATACATTTTGTTACATGGATTTTTACTGAGGGATCCAGTACTGCAATGAAACGATAAACGTATTCTTCATCGAAATGAAATGTAGACAAAAGAAAAGGTGCATGATGAAGGAGTTTTCAATTCTCTAGATTTCCTTTATTAAGGTGGAAGGTCAGGCTGTATCATTTTATTGGTGATAACGTCACATGACTGGATAACAATAGTGCTAATGTTGATAAATATATTTTCATGGGTATTCAGATTAAATGAATAATGCATTATCAGGCAGATTTTTTTAAGAGGATTAGGAAAGTAGATTGAGTGTCCTGGTTATCTGTCATCCAGTAGGTCACTGGTCTGAAACTTGATTTCTAAGCACATGGAAGTTGGTTATTGTCTTTGTTAGTAAATGTGGCTCATTCACTGGGTGCTCCTTCACGAGTAGCTATCAGTTTGTCTCTTGTGCCAAAGGCTAAGAGGTCAGGCATTATAAAAAAAGATGAGTGTCCAGATGTAAAAGAAACTTTCTACCTCCTAATACTGTGATTTCTCACTAAAACATCTTGTAGCACCTGTGTTTGTCATCCAACCTATCTACTTCTTTGTTCTTCAAGTGTCCCTTACTTATATATATTCTATAATTAATATTTACCCTAGCTTGTTATAGAATAATGACGTATTCAAAATTCTTTTCCAGGAACTAGAGCAGCGGTTTAGACCATGGCTCACAGCTGCACTCGTATTCACTTCATGGAGTTTCTTCTCAATATTGTTTCGATCCTTTGCAAATGTAAGGTTTTTCATTTTTATGTGAATGGATTGTGTAGATATAAATTTCTCTGAAATAATTTTTTGGAGGATATTCTCCACAAACACTAGAGAATAATCAAAAGTTTTCTTCTGAAGGCATAAAAAATTTGTAAATGAAAAAAATTGTAAGTTTATAAAGGTGGTTCTTCTGATGCTAACATAAAAAGTGAAGAAACAGTAAACATTTGAGATTTTTTGTAATCTGCTCTTTTCAATAATTTTTCTTGTAGTGTGAATGATTTACTTTGACAATATGTGTAATTATTTTCAAGTTCACTTTTATTATATTCTCAACCAGTACTTTTAATGTGTTCACTGAACAACTATATGCAGAAGTATTTGTTGCTTATCATATCTCTAGACTTCACCTTAACAGTAGCATTATCAATAATGTAAAAAGTGTATCATGTTTGTAATTAGTCCAATGAAAACCAATTTCTATAAAACAGTGCTTTTATATATTGTGAATGATACATAAAATAAGCTTCAAGTTCATTTCTACAATCAATAAATTGCCATTTTCCCATAAATGAGGTAAAAAGAAATTGCTTTCTGTCATCAGATGACTGAAGAATTTCATAAGAGCAGCGAGCTCATCCGAGTATTTTTTCAACAGTATTTTACAGTTCCATAGTTCAAACCAAACACATTTAAACAAATCAGCAAAATTAGTAGCAGTTAATTTTATATGGTTTCTATCTGTTACCATTCACACATCAACATAAAACTGCTGTCAATTTCTATCCCACGTACATTAGTAAAATACCTATAGAGATTATAAAAACATCCCTAGTAAAAAGTAGACCACTATTTCTAAATCAAGGCAGTAACAATTTTTTATTTCCATGTATTGGAAGCATATATTTGATATGCATGTTATAATGTTTTGTTTCAAATTCAACTTCATTTGATTTAATTATATTGGATATTTTCTTTATATTAAAATTATTAAATTTTCAGGATCTTTACTATGGATATCATCAAGCAATGCTTATCATATGGACTTTATTATTAATTTGTAATGTAAGTATGGCTTTCATTTTTGTACATAGGTATTAAAAAATGTAGTTTAAAGAAATGTTGCAGAATTAAGTATGATCTGACTTTTGTGCCTTTATTAAACTGTTATCTCGCTGAACACTGGAAAATTTGTGAAAGAAATAGCATTTTTATTGAATGAAATTATAGCGATACCATTCTGAAAAAATTTCTGTAGAATATGGTCTAGAATCCAAAAGAATTAGGGCCCTGTTTTCTATGAGCTCTCTTAGGTAACCTATATAGAATGTCTACAAAAACTTTTGTAGAATGTCTATACAAACCTCTATAGAATGTCTTTAGAAAAATTTATAAAACCTCTTTTGAATGTTTATGGAAAAAGTTCATAAAAAGTAGTTCAAATTATATGAACTACTTTTCTAAAGAATGTCTATAGATGTGGCCAAAATTTGCCAATACATGAACATTGAGGGATGTTGTTTCATCTAAAAACACTTCTACATCATTCTAAACATCTCAGTTATCAGTATTATTTTCTTTTAGACATGTCTATAGAATTATGACTTCCATTTTCTATATGCATCTCAAAAGAATTCTAAAGAACTTAATTTCTATAGAATCAGAACTTGATTACTAAAAAAGCTGAAATTTAATTTCTATATAGAAATGTCTATAGACCAATTTATAGATTTTTGTAGGCGTAGTTATTGATATTTTAAAGAATAAAAAACAAAATACCTTTGTGCCAAGTGCTTAAATTCAGTTGGGGTAGTTCAGTTTATGTTAGGGAAATTAAAGTTAATGACTGAAAAGCAAATGATCTGGTAAATAGTGTTTCTAAACATTTTGCAGGTGTTCTTTATACTTGTGGTGTACTCCAACTTCCAAGAACTGACAGATATTACAAGACTTGAAGACATGGCTAGGCTCAAGGTATGCTTCGAAGAACTGTAAACTCATTTTAAAATTAATTATACATAGTACAGAGTTCCTGAACCAAAGCCAGTAAAAATCAAAATTTACCAAAATGTGTTTGTTAAATGTAATTTACTACCTGTGGTGCCTTCTGGTTATTCAAAGTGTTCTTGTAATAGATTCCTGCTGTAGTACAGCTCAGATGTGAAGGCAGCCAACCTTTGATCTGTTGATTTTGCATAGGTGTGAAACCAAGTTAGGAGAAGGCTGCCATACAAAAAGCATGAGTAGTGATTGTCATGGATGTTTTTCACCCTGCCAACTCATTAGCAATGCTATCACTTTCGGCACCGAACTATAACTAGAACCCGTGATAGTGATGTCAATTGTGAAAGGAATTTTTGTTATTTGTTTTGTTACACCAGTCCCCAAATTTAACTAGTCGACTCCTTCAAAAGCATGATTCAACTGCCTTCACGTGTTAGCAGGACTACATAATTGTATCCTTGTTTTGATGACAATGTTAAGGTGCTTTGCATCCTAAGTAAATAGAGTCAAATATTTACCTTTCATGACAATTTTTTTCCTTGCCATTTTTTTTCAAGTAATTTTATATTTATTTCATGGCAGATTATTTTATTATCAAACATTTTCTTGCATGACATTCCTTACATGGCAAATTTTATTACTTGCCATTTATTCTTTCATGACTGTTGGAGCATGCAATTGATATTTTACTTTAATTTTCTCCATTAATATGTAAGGCACAGGAAACTTTTCTGATGCATGATTTTATATATTTTAATTTTCTCCTTAACTACGAAATGGAATTCTGATTTCGTGAAAGTGAAAAAGTTAGTATTTTTCGGGTTTAATGAGATTGTCGTTTGGAATTTTCCTGATGTACGCTTGATTGTGCAGTGATCATGCCACTCACCTTAGATGTGAATTTAGACTTTTATTTTGCAAACGTGCAAGGTCTGTGTGCTTTCTTGTAAAGTAAAAACTAAAAGAGACAATTCAAAAAAATTCTCTCCGGTGCAGTTGAACAAGATATGCTCCAAAGTCTTTTCCTCATCAAGGCAAATGAGGTACTTGCTGGAGTCAGCTAGGTAAAAATGGTTCAAGTAGGTCTTAGTTACAATATGACCTATTCTGGCTTTAGCAGAAAAAGTGACATGACAATTAAAGTGGTTGAATGGAAATTGAATGAGGGTATTGTACAACTTGTGTTGATTAAAAATCATCGTAGATTCCAACAAAACCTACATAATAATTTTAAAGCAATGAAATCTGTCTATTTGATGGGCTCTGGTGTTAATTTGAGACAGGCTGCATTGTGTATGTATTTCTTGAATGGGAATATACCAAGTTTATTTTTCAGATGGGGACGATGAGCAGCCTGAATACAACCTCCCACAGTCTCTCCCACTATTCTGTGAATATGTTAGGGGGCGCCCAATCCAGGGCTTCCACGCCTCATGTTCCAACCTTTGCTGTCCTCTGATCCACCAGCATCCTTTTGAAATACTGATGTCCACGTGTGGATGTCAGGACCAAAGACATTGAAAAGTGCTTTTTTTACCTGCATTTATATGACAACAGGGCTTGTACACCTGCTGGAAAAGCTTATAATTCCAGGAGATGGGATTTTCTAGGGCAATCGAAAACTCTTTGTATTTACTTGAACCTCCTGGGAAAACTATTTACCTTAATACAGGGTTATTACTGGCCTTTAAAAGGCCAAATTTTTCATTTTAGTCTTTAAGGGTCCTTAAAAAAAATTCCGTCCTTAAAAAAAATTTCACAGAAGCTTATTTTTTACAAGCAAATTTTTTAAACTGCATTCCAAAATCAAGATCTAGGATACTTGTCCAGTCAAGTATAGATATTGATATTGGTTGGTTAGTTTTGAAATTGGGCCTGCAAGACCCGAACAGCAATTTGTAAAAATTTCTTCACCTGTGAGAGCACAGGTGAATCTGTTATGATCTATGAAATGTAGTTTCAAAAATGAAAAATAACTTAAAAGGCCCTAATTTTTCTTTGCTTGAAGAATGGAAACTTTAACTCTAAAGTGGTTATTTTGGCCCTTACAAATTTCTTTCCACCTCTGATTTTTTTCTTTTGTGCTAAGATAAAAATAGTTTTGTAATATTCTACAAAGTGCAGATATGCCTTTCTCAGGAATTTTGTCCTTTTAATCTCCACTTGTAAGGAGATATTTCATTGTTCACCTAGAACTACCTCGAGTCTTTTTGACCCCTTTCAGCTGAAACTTTTAGTCCATGCACATATCATTTGTTTGGATCCTCACTCTAGGAATCTCCAAAAACCAGCTGTGTATATGAGTTCTTGACTGATCCCTAGAATATTATTTAGACCAAAGATTCTCAACCTTTTTCAGTTTACAGTACCCTTAGGGTGGGGTGATGTGTGAAGCACGACCCAGGATGTGCTTCTTTTCATTGTGATCTCGCTAGCGACCTGGGTGGCACGTTACAAGCTCTTCAGCTGGGTTTTTCCCTGTCAGGAAGAAAGCAAACCCAAGTCATGTTGATTAGGCCACCCTGTGTGTCACCCACAGAAGAAAACAATAAGTTGACAGGTGGCACAACTTGTAATTTGCTGCTGATGGACTGTTGCATGCCATTTGGTGAGCAGTTCTACCTTGTGTGACTGAAGCAGAAGCGTATTCACCCATAGTTGAGCTACCCAGGTTGCTCTGCTGTCGCCCTGTGTGTCACCCACCTTACAGTATCAGGATTTTCCCACGAAGTCAGAATATGAGCCTACCTTACAGTTGCAGTGTGGTAAGGTTGGTTAAGTTAAAATATAAATGAAACATGTATTTCATATTCACAAGCAATTTATGTAAAGATTATTAAAATAAGTACATATTTTGAGCAATCATGCCTACCAACTTTTCAGAATTTTCCGGAAGTCTTCCGAAGAAATGCTTAGTTTTCTTGGCTTCCAGAAAGAAGTATTTTCCTTATTTTTCTTTTGAGAGAAAATTTTCAAGTGCCCCCAATTTCAAACTTTTGGTGTCTAGCCATGGCAACCATAAAAGAAAATCACAGGAATCTGAGTTTGCTAGATTGTTGTAAAAACCTTCTTTGTCACTAACTTTTAATACCAACAAAAAAAATCTCTAAAACACTTGGTATTAAGTTTAATTGCTCATTTTTGTGTATATTTGGCGCTATTTTGGAGTTTCGTTGAGTTCGAACTTCCACCAAGCATATAACAGAAGTAGAGCAAGGTTGCTCTTAATGTTTTTAATTTTTTTTCATAAAGTCGAATTTGGCGCAATTCTTGCTGATTTGTTTTATTTTTATTTTAAGAATTATTTTGGGCATTTTCCATTTCTGACAGCTATGCGTTTTTATGCACCTGAGTAAAAATCTTCCTGACCTATTTTTTGAAAGGTTGGCAGGTATGCAATCACATCATTAAATAAATAAATTGTAATTAGTGGGACTGATGAGCCAATTGATCAATTCACCAATGGACATTGTGGTAGTTAAAATTTCCTACACTAAGTGTTAAATTTTGGTTTGTTTCAATACTGTTTATTGTAATAGTAGGAAATTATTTATTTGAATCTCGAAATTCTTGAAACTTATTTGGAGGAACAATATAAGATAATTAGTTTATATTTATCCTGTCATAAAGCACAGAAAAACTTAGTTAATATTTTCACATATATTTACATGAGTATATTTTTTGCTGCTATGCATTCATTATAATAAACGTTCTTGCAATTAAATTGCGATACCTCCTAAAAACCTACAGGTTCCTGGAATTTGCTTTTCCAAAAAGTGTACAAACCTTATAACAAGTTATACACAATTGTATTGTTTATTCCATTTTTTACGTACTCGCTTCTGTGTGAAGCTTGTGTCATTTTGTTTTCTGTACCCTCCATGAATATGATTTTATTTTGTCCAATTTATTTTATTGTTTATATGTAATGTACACACTAGTTATCTTTTTATGGATCATTGGAATGCTGTGAACACACATAGCAATGTTTATTTTTCTGCTGTTTTAGATGTATATGGATTTGAAAATGCAGTCACTCTAAAATAGTTCATTAGTAGTTGGATAGCATTTAGAAAAGTATGTTTAAGTTTTTTGTAATTAAAATTCCATATACATTTAAAAAAATCAGTAAATTCAATAGAATTTAAAAAAGATGTTTTTCCATTTAAATCTCCAAGTTTTGTTTCTTGTGTTTAACAATTTAAAGTTATTATTTTAACTGCATTCTTTTGATCCATTGATTTCTGTCTTGGAGTGTTATTCTTCCATCCAGTTCATTTGTGAATAGTGAAATAACTTTAATATAAATTCCTATTGTGTTAAAGTTATAAAAAAGTAACAGCAATAACATTCAATTTGTGTACAGATTAGTTGAAACTGTTTTTTCTTCAACTATAACATTCCAATTCCTCACAGATGCCATTTGTGCTAATGTTTGTTGATTTTTAAATCATTTGCTGGAAAGTTATGTAAAATGTGTTTGAAAAGTCACTGGAAAATGTTAAATAACATTCTGGAAAAATTTTCGGATTATGTAGGTTATTATTTTGTGTATATAACTAAGTCATAATATCAGTGAATTAACTCATCTGAATCAGCAGTTTTCTTTCTTTTCTTTAACATTCCACTGTTCAAATTTCAATGTTAAGGTATGGGAATGATTATTAAAAAACTTTTTAATTAAAATTATTTTTAAAAAGACTATTCTTAGTAGAGATGTGATTTGATACTGTAAATTACAGAGATGCCAACCATTACGAATTTTCTATAGAATAATGAAATTATTACTAAAAATCCCACTTGATAGTGCGATCACCAAAAATCGACGAGTTGGTGACATATCAGTTCTTTTACAAAAGGTTGCTAAAGTGGCATAACAATCCAAAAATTCCAATTTCTCTTTTATTAATATTACAGTGTGGCTTTCTTTTCAGTCCATCACTCATTTGGCAGTGGCTTCATGATAAAGAATTGAAAGTGCTCCAAAGCTATTTCATTAACTGGAATTTTATCAAAATCCAAGTTTAAAAAAGGAAATATCCAGCAAATGGAGAGTGAATAAAAGAAAGTTGATGACTAGAATTGATGGCAGTGTTCTGATGGAAAATACACACTGAAACTTACAATTTTAACATGAAAAATTTTCATTCACAATCGTTTTACATCTCTTATTCAAATGAGTATTTTCTCAGCTGCTGTATTTCATAACAAGAGCAAATGTACTTTTCAGCCAAACACGATTATTCTTTAATACTTTTGAATTAAAAATTTAATGAATCTAATTAACTCATTCATTCTGTTTTTGACCTAATTTTTTGCAATCAAAGCACTCAGCGTAAGCAATTTTTCACTTATATTATCGATCTCAAATATATTAAAAATATTTGAGATTAATGAAATATATTTCTTATTGACATGATCAAGGCAAGGTTGGCATCTGTAATACTTCATCCATTTATCTATCAAAATGCCCTGTTAATTACTTTAAAATGCTAATTAGAAAACGAAATTCTACATAATCATTTCTGAAATTCTGGATACCATTGCTGTGATCAACTTATTACTGACATAATCAGCCAAAGGCTGGCATCTCTGCAGGTATTTACTGTATCAGGCAGAATGTTTGAACTTTTTTGACAATGTAAATTTATTTGAGAAAGAAATCGACTGGAAAATGTGATGTAGAATATTATAAATGTTATTACATAAGTGTTCCATGGAAAGGAAAACTGGAAATGTGATGTAGAATATTATAAATGTTATTACATAAGTGAACTGAAAAATTCTTTGGTTCAGTGATAATAAAAGTCTGAATCTAAAAGAGTATGGAAACCTTTTATATATTCAGAATTTTTAAGTAGTACCAGTTTTGTACACAACATATAGCAGTGCAAAAATGAATCTTCCACTGTTCATGAAATCTATATTTTTAGATTATTTTGTACAATGTTTCTATGTTAATGTAGATATTTCATTTTAGGGTGCTGGAAAAAGCAAATTTAGAATTTATTGCAAAAGTATATTTATATTTTTATGACTAACTATATCAGTGACATTTGTCTGTCATTTGCAACAACAGCTTATGTAGCAAATATTTTCATGAGCCAAGTGACTTCTAGAATGGCACTTAATGTAATCTCTCTCATTTTGTGTTTGTTAGCCGTCGTGGCACAAATTGTTTGATCCAATCCGTCCACACAGGGCCTTTAAATTGTGATATCTTGGCACCAGTGTTTTTTGAAAAATAGTTTTTTACTCACATTGGGTTACAATTTTTTTACATTGATCTTTTGTTTTTTAATGTTTTGGTGAATAAATGTATTGTTTATACTTGCATATCCTTTTTGATTTTTAGAAAATAAATGTCCTTTGTGTTTTGAAATCTGTTCATTCATTTAGTAGCTCAAGTACTGTTGCTCAATGTATTAAAACATCTTTTTTCCAGGGAGTAAATCTTGCCTCTTGCAGAACTTTGAAAGCTGCCTGTTAAGTCCATAAAGTATTTATTCTTTTACACAAACCTTAGTGAGTGTCTAACAAAAAGAAAAATGCAATACAGCTTATTGAAATAGCATGAAAATAGAGAACGAAATTTGCATCTTTCGATCTAATACAAAGCAATTAGCGCAGCTGAAAATGTCCTTTTTGGAAACATCTGCTTGACAGTCCTGTGATTTTGCTTTTGATATAGTATAAATAAAACAAATGATAACAATAAGCTCGACATATATGAAAAACACATTTGACAACAAAATGAAATCGCTAAACGAATCATCCTTTTGTTAAGAGTGAACATCTTTTAATTTTTGCCTCTAAAAATATAGCATATTTTTCTATCGAAAAATTCGATTGAAATAGGAATGTTATTAGTCTTCAAAAGACACCAAACTGATGAATTATCTAACCGTGATCTTATTGAGCAAAGGGCAACATTTTTATATTGACAATGCTACATTGCAGATTGGTATAAATACATTAATCTGAAACACATGAATAGCCCTTTGTGTTGCTTTAATGCAACATTAATTAAAATACCTACCTGAAACATGAGGTTTTCAGTTTTTAAATGCAAAGGTGTCCTCTAACCTGTATAAAAATTTCCAACTACATGGATTTTCGTATTCTATATTTCAAAAAGAAATCGAGTGATACATAAAGCATGCAAGGTTTCAGGAATCGGAATGTGCAAGTCAAAAATGTATCCAAACACCTCTTGTAATCTCTCTATTCTGTAGTTTTTTAATGGTATTTATATTACTTTCATACATATAAATGCCTTTTTTGGTAAAATATCACAGTATTTAAAGAAATGCTGGTTTGGCATATTTTTAATTTAACAATATAAAAAAATAGTATGCAATGAAATAGATTAACTAATTTACTTGGATTGATAAATGTTATGTAATATTTTACATCTAATGAACTAAAGTGTGAATGTTCATTTTATAACTTTTAGCACATGCATCTTTCGTACTTCAAGTACAAGAAAACTAAACTGCTTAAAATAGATGTAAAATATCTTGCCTTTAAAAAGAAGCTATTCAAGAGCTTAAATAGGTAACGGTTTTCATTTTCTTCCATCAGTAATCCCTTTGGAAAAGTGGTTTATTTATATAAAATAATTATAGGGGTGTTGGGTAAATATTCACATAAGAAACAAATCACGAAAATGTGAACTGCCTTTGAAAGTTTCACCAGGCATTGAGTAATTTTTCCAGGAGTTGAAGTTATCTTTTAATTCTGGTGAATAGTTTTCGTTTTTTTCACAAAATCAGGAAAAAAATTTTAAAAAATAAGAGAATAGCTTTTTTGCTGATATGTCATTTCCTTACTGTTTTTAATAGCCCGTTGTATTGCTCCAGTGTGACATTAATTAAAATACCTACCTTACTGTTTGTTCTTACTAATGTAACAGATCACACTACAAAAATTACTGTTCAGATTACACTTCTGGAAGTGTTATGTCCTATACTGACATTTGATAGATTAACTATTCTATTTTAGTAGGAATAAGTACATTTTTGACACGATATCAAGAAAACACATCAAATTCGCCATGAATAAGGTTTCCTTTCCCAATTGTTTATGCGGATTTAGTTTTCCATCTTCAATCAAGTGACTCTTAAGTAAACAAATTCAAATGCTTTATTTCCTCAGCCAAACGAACACCATATTTTAATCTAATACATACTATTTTAATACTTTTGATTCAAGTATTTTGCTGTTTACCAATGCATATTTAATCTATTAATTGCTTGATTAAATACCTACAATCATTCTTTATTGCTATATATGCACCTTAACCTGTTTCTTTTGAATTTGTGTCATTAAACCCAGTAAATGGAACAATTTTTTTACTGGTTCCCTTGTTTTGATTCAGCCTTGAGTTAAACGAATATTTTCCGAAGTAGCTGCTATCAAAAAGAGCTTTTGAGCTAGGATCATGATTTTCGCAAGATACCTCATTTTTACAGCTTTGATATATGCTTTTGGTGCACTTCTTGTAACGAGTTATGGCAGGTTAAGGCAACCCATCTTTATTAGGATTATTCCTACTTTTATGGCAACCAGAAAATTTAAATTTTGAATATTCTTTTGCTTTCATTATTTCTTTAAAATTTCCCAATTCTTTTTCGTGTAAATTTGAAGAATTAAAATGTTCAGTTAGATTTTAGTCACAGCCCTGTGCAGTTGCATAAAGTTATACTGTTTCTTACTTTCTATTTTAACATGCTTTCTGCATTTTCCTGTTGGTAGAGCAACTTTAGGAAGTGGTTAATCATTTATTTTTTATACATTTGTCAATATAATCAGATTTATTTTTAGAATGTTTGCGATAAGGCTAATTATTTCCCATTAAGAAAGACGTTTTTTCTAAGAATTTCTTCCTTGGCAACATAAAAACGCACCAAAAGCACTGCCACCAAAGCTGTACCTCAACTTTTCACTATAGGGTCCAAAGATCTATTTTCTTATGGCAAGAATGTTTGAAATAAAATGTATACGGATCTCAATATTCCTTAAGAACTCGTGATCATAACAGAAAAAAAAAGATTCGTCATAATGACAATGATATACGAAAAACAAGTGATGTTCATCAATTGCTGTACAAGATCTTTAGTATTTTTGCAAATAAAAATGTATGAATTTTACATAAATTTTTTATTCTAATTCATGTTTTTGACAATCTTAAACGTAATTACTAGAGTCAGGTAGGTTAAAGTGGGTATAAAAACCATGTTTTCAATTTCAAAGTAGAATTTAGCAATGACAAGTTTTAAAAAAGTGGTATACTGCCATGTTTTTTCTAAACACCCACTTTACCCCATGGTATGGGGTAAAGTTTGTTTGAGAGTTCATTTCACTGTAAATAACAGTCAAAAATTCTAAACAAAAAATGAATTATTTACATATCCAATCTATTTGCCTTCTGTTTTTCTCAAAAGTTTATTTTTTCAGGTGGTAGGCTACCTTATGGGAGTGAGGAAGATCCTAATCGTTTATTTTGTTATGAGCTTTTTGAGTTTTACAAATGCAATGGGCAATGACGTTTTCTGTGAGGAATTCAGTTAGTGATGGTTACAATTGAATTTGTAGGAATCGTCAGAATGATTATATGAAAGAATTGTGAAATCAAAGTCAGATTAAAAATGGAACATTATTTAATAGGTATATCAACAAAAGTATGATGGATAATGAACATGAATTTTGTTACACATCAAACTGAAAATCAGATTATGCAGAACAGAGTTCTGAATTATGTCTGCAAATTTGGAATCAATCTTTCCAAGTAACAAGGTATCACCTTGATGAATTTCCCCCTAATCAAGACAAACAGATCTACTGACAACACTTAATTAAGATTAACCATGATGAAATGAAATTTATGATGCATCAATACTGGAAACTTCTCTGGGTTTGAATGTCATCTAATATTTGTCGCAACTCTTCATCTTCAAATCGTCCTTCAAGACTAGCTATCAATGTTTTCGCTTCCTCGGGAGTTTCTGGGCACAAGTTAGCTAGTTGTGCGAGTTCAAATTTGTGCACTTTCTTTTGGGTCAGAAAACTTCTCACAGCAGAAATGGTTTCTCTGTTACGGAAACGACTGAATCGTTGGCAATAATTTAAAGTCTTCATAAACACTTCTGGCAATTCTTGTTCTTCTTCAGCGTTCTCGTTCTGTTGCTTTCTGTGCTCAAGCAACATCAAAACTTCGGAAACGAGAAGCGTTTCCGCATTTTCGAATTCTTTAGGAAATTGGAGCTCACCGGCATCTTCCTCGACTTGGTCCAAAACATAACTTGGAGCACTGGCAGCCATTATATGTACAAATCCAATTTATATAATCCTGATCAACGTTTAAAATATCAATAAATTTAATATATATTAAACAAATGTTATCAAATAATAGTATGCTCTCGCTTCGAAGCTGTTTACGAAGTGCGCCCGCGCAGCCTAAAATTATACCGTTACAGTTACAATCGAAGAAACGCGTTCACATAACAATTCGAATACATTCAATTTCTGCTTGAAATGTGCAAATTTCTATAAAATCAGAAAATCATGTAGAAAAGAAATTTTTACATAGATTTTTCACATAGAATATAGAAAACTATCGTTAGAATGGTTTAATATTTAAATTTTTTTATACGATTTCAATAAAATTAATTGTATTGCTTTGTTGATCGATTTATCGATAGGGGGTTGATGTTTGTAAACAAATTGAAAATTTGGAGCAATACTGAAAATTTAATATTTCCTTGTCACCTGTGCCAAAAAACATTTAAAAATCTTCGAACTCTGCTCACATTTCAGCAATTCCTAATCAGCGTCATCATGAGTGCCGCTATGTTCGTTAAAAGTGCCAGGTATTTTGAAATTTAAAATGAATGCTTCATTCCTTTGATAAATGAGAATATTACCGAAATTTCTTCCTTATTGCATACCACTGAATCAAAAGGTTACTACATTCAAACTCAAAACAATTTCAATGAAATAGTTGTCAATGTCATGTCCAGAATCATGATTTTGGAGAGGGTGAACAAACTAAATAATGATTCATGTAAATGTTTTCTATTATTCAGTTAAATTTTTATCAGTTCTATTATTCAGTCACCTTTTAAGGACTAGTTTCCCTCTTGAATAACAGAAGTCTTCCTAAATTTGAAATTATACGTTTTGTTATTTAAATATTTTCCCATTTTTCAATATTAAAAATTATAACATCTCCCTCTACAAGTCTAATTGTAATACCTACATCAGTATGAACTGCATGGAAAAGTTGCAAAGAAAGTCTTGCATATCTCAGTTGTATTTGAACATATCTTCAGCTGAGATAAGAAACTGATTTACTAATTAAAACATTTTGAACATCCCTGCTGCTTCTGCTTTTTAAAGACTTAGTTTTTAAGACAAAAAGAATTATTAGCATTTTGGTAGTCTTCTGCTCTAAGCCAATGATATTTGAGACTCAAATAAATCTACTCGTATGAAATTGATTCTAATATATTTTGTTATTTGTATGTACTTTTCCAGTTTTGAAAACTACAGTTGAATTAATGTAATCAAAAGTTTGCATTGAATATATTCAACATGTACTTGTTTCATTTTCCAGTTTTAGTAGATCAATCTATAAGCTTAGTTATACCACATCATAAAATATTTGTCATTTAACTTCACTGTTTGAAATTTTACAGAATTCAGCAGGCCGTAACTCTTATCAATGATTTAGACTCTTCCAAGTTTCCTTTGTTATTAACACGGATTCTTCAGAAACTTCACTTGAAAGTAAGTCCCTATGATTAAAACAAGGGCACTTATATTGTTGACATGTCACCTCTTGTTAGCACTTTGTTCGTAGCCAATGCTTGTTTTGATAGAAATTAAATTTGCAATCACTTGATTCTATAAATATAGTTTTTAGGTCATTTTTGGTTGTTTGGTCATTTTTTGGTAATTTTGAATGTTATGTCATTTTTTTCATTTGTTGATAAAGATACTTTTCAAACTTTTACGATGGCTTTTGTTTTCTCCTAGGTGTAAAAATATTTTTTGAAACCTTCCCAAGTTGCCATCTTTCATCAGCAATTTAATTTTCACTTTAAAACTCAAAGTAATGCATCCATAAGCTTTTGGCACAACTTGTTAACCATTATGCATCTTAACAAAAGTCTTAAACAAATTACAAACTGTCCTATTGTGAACTTATAAATTTGTTATCTTTTAACATTCCACTAGGCATGCATATGCATGGGATATAGATGGCTCCTTTTAAAGTGTGATAAATGCATTTAAATGTGTATTAGAAATATATAAGCTACATTTTTTTTAAATCCTTGGTTTTTTGCATGTGATGAGCTAAAATTAATGTATATCTGATAGATACATGCTCTCTTCCATGTAAATGGAAGCAACTATTGGAAGGTTAAGATACCTTAAAGTATTAATCTGTTTAATGTAGACTCAGGTAGAAGCAATGTATTACTATTGTTAAATAATTTTCAGTATTCATTTTTATATCTAAATTTTATATTCTTTTATAGGAGGAAGTGTTCACCAAAGATGAGATCTCAAAGCTAGAAGTATCTCTGTCTGTCGATCAAGAACATTTAAAGTTGATATTACAAACATTAACCTTCATCTTTCAACAGGTGGTGCATATTATAATTGCAACTGTCTAAAAATTCTTATGTTTGGAATAGGCTGTGAATGCTTACTATACCATTTAATGTTGTATGGAAAATATTTTGCATCTGAAAATAATTGGAAAATGTAGTTTCAAGTCATTAGTTTCAAATTGCTTTGCTTTAGCACCTTTTTCCATTTATTGAAATTTCAATTTACCTATCTATTGAACTTTTTGAAATCATAGGTATATGGTGATTAAGTTGTCTCTTACTCACCTAAATTTTAAAGCCTTCACTTTGAAAATAGGTGAATTAATAAAACAAGATATAAACTATCTGTAAATCTGATATACAAGGGATGTTACCAATGTTCTTGGAATTGTGTTGTAAATTTTTATTTATTAATTTTATATAAATGCATTGTCATTTTTCAATATAATTTCAGTTTAAGTGCTTGCATGTCCCAGTGCAAAACTAGTGTTCTAGGCTGTAAAGTCCTAAATCACACACCATGTAAATTATTTCAGTTCTGGAAATATGATAGTCGCTGGGTGTCCCCTTTCCATAAATGCAGCTAAATCATACTTATCAACATTGAGTAACATTATTGGGGAAAAAAACCTGTTGGGACTTGTCTGTGCCTGACAGAATTAGTCAGTACTTCTGCATTATTTAGCAGAACTTTGGAAACATCCCTCATACACAGTGTGTCAAATAAGTTTTAAGACTCGTCCCAGAGCGCTGGTTGTAATGGCGCTGTGAGTGTAAATGCTCATGCATCATAACGTCCATCGTCTGGTGACACACTGCCAACAAGTTGTGCGCATTTCGTTAAGTATCTGAGAGAAGGCGAGCGTTCATTGCAGAAGGGAATTTTTTTCATGTTGATTTTTTAAGATAGAGCAAAGAGCTGTAATTAAATTTAACGCAAAACTTGGTAAAAGTGCTTCGGAAACATACCAACTCATGAAACAAGTTTACAGTGACTGTTGTTTAAGTAGATCAAATGTTTTTGTGTGGCACAAAACTTTTTTGGACGGAAGAGATACGGTAGAAGATCATCAGCATAGTGGAAGACCATTTTCATCTAGAACACCTGAAGTTCTTGAAAAAGTACGAAATTTCGTAACAAACGATCGCTGTGCGTCACTGAGAATGATGGAAGACTCTTTAAATATCAACAAAGAAATAATTCGAACCATCCTGATTGAAGATTTGGGCAAAACAAAAGTGTGTGCTGAATTTGTTCCACACACTTTAACCCCTGAACAAAAAGCAATGAGAAGTGCACATTGCAGAGACATCATTTCAGCCGCTGAAAACGATCCAAACTTCTTGAAGTCCATTGTTACAGGTGATGAAACCTGGTGTTTCCAATATGATCCTGAAACAAAGCGACAAAGTGCGGAATGGAAGTCACCAAATTCACCGCAAGCCAAAAAACCAAGAAAAGTTCCATCCAAAATCAAAACAATGCTCATTACATTCTTCGATAGTAAAGGTATTATCCACAAAGAATTTGTTCCAACTGGACAAACAATTACAGGTCAAAACTACTTAGCTGTTTAAAGCGTTTGATGGCCAGAATTCGTCGCATTCGTCCAGACTATAGGATTGAAAGCAGTTGGTGTTTGTTACACGACAATGCACCCAGTCACACCTCCCTTATTGTTCGTCGATTTTTGGCAAAAAATAATGTCTGTGTGTTGAACCATCCACCGTATTCACCTGATTTAGTACCCTGTGACTACTCCTTATTCCCAAAACTTAAAATGAAGTTAAAAGGGTGTTATTTTGAGGATATTTCGACCATACAAGAAGCTTCGACGCGTGCTTTGCAGGCCATTCCACAAAGTGATTTACAACAGGCGTTCGATTTATTAATAAATCGCTGTAAAAAGTGCATTGAAGCCGGAGGGTCCTATTTTGAATAAAAAACCAAAACAGGTATTAATTTCTTGTTTCCATTTCTTTTTACAGACCCAGTCTTAAAACTTATTTGACACACTGTGTATATCAAGGATCTCTTTCAACCTATGAAATAAAACATACTTTGATCAGTGATTCCGAATGAACAGAAATATGTGCCATGATGTTCAAGGGAATGCAAGAAATTCAATTATGGTAGAAATGGTAAGGTTCAACAAGGTGTTGAATAAGTCTAAATTTGCAAGCATATCTGATATAAAAAGTATAAATACAAGGCTATAAACACAAAAACAGTATGCCAATTCAAATTAGCCTGATTTAAATCAAGTTATTTTTATTAAAAAATCATGATTAAACTTTGACTTAATTTTTTCCAACTTCAAGTTTAATAATATTGAAAATAATAATATTATTGGGACTGAATGCATAATACAAATAATTTTAGAGATTTGCTTTTATTCAGTAACACCCAAGGATTTTTGCATAAGGTGCCGTCTTCATATTAAATTGAGCATCAACTTCATAATTACCAATGGAAACCCTATATTTTGACACACAATTTCGAATCTATATAAAAATTTAACTACAGATACAAATTTCATATCATTAGGTCTTATCGTTTCGAAGTTATGAGTACAGAAAGATTAGAGCTCCTAATGTTAAATCAATTTCTCAGACTTTTATGGATATCTTCCTGAATAATATTTCTATAGTGCTGATATTTTGTACCTTGTTACTGTTAAACAACCCAAACAAAATCCACCTAATATTTTATTTTAAAAATAGATTTTAGTATGCAATAAAAATTATTAAATTAATGTTTGAAAAAATTATGAATTGGAACCTTACTATATTTTGATGGGAATTAATTCAGAAGGACTTCTAATATAACCATGCAAAATTCCAGCTCATTCCAATGGTTAGTTTTTGCACTACATTAAATTTTCCTCATTATGGCAATTTTAGGTGGCAACCAAAAGTTTAAAAAACGTCTGACAAACCTGAGGAATGTTTAAATTTTTGAAAAATGGTGGGAAATTTCATTTGTGTAATCTAAAATACAATGCCAGTTATGCGTCGTATAGATGAACTACTAATCAATGATCAATTGAATGACTCTCTATTCACTTTTTGGATGGTCGGAATATAAGTTCGATTGTATTAAATAATTGTAAGTAGGCTTTTTGGTTTCATACAGTTTGTATTTGAAAACAATTATGTCATGAATAAACTTTTCTTTTAAGGTTCTTTGTAGACTCAGTCAAGAATCAAATGAATAGGATTTTCAATGTGGAGTTGATGCCTGAAATTGACAACTTTAACATTGAATATCTCCGGATATAAATATAGTAAAGTCATGAAATTTCGTATTTAGACTAATTTAACGATGCAGAATCTGATTAAGGCATCAAAACATGGTGTTTCCATTGGAAATTTAGTTTGTGCAAAATTTGAAATGAAGACGTTCCTTTATGCAATTTTTTGGAATTTGTAGGGGACGTTATTCCCTATTGAATGATATCTTTGAATTTGCACTACTATGAATAGGACTCGAAATAAAGGGGTGGTTTTTTTCGGGTCTGTACATGTTTAAAAAAGTAACGAAAAGACTTACTTTAAACGTTTTAACTCTGATATATTAAACTTAGAAAACTAGTTGTGCGTTGCAGCATAAAAAGTTTTCACATGTCCTCTCAAAACTAAAACATGAGAAGTCCTAATTCAAGATCACTGAAAATGGACTACAAAAGGAAGATGCTGGGAACCATTGTCCTGGATTAAAAATTAATTGAAATGTGAGGAGTCCTAATTCGAGATCACTATGAAAATGGACTACAAATGAAAGATGTTGGGAACCATTGTTCTGGATTAAACCAATTTAGATGTGAGAAGTCTTAATATAGAACACTATGGAAATGAACCACAAATGGAAAATGTTGGGAACCATTGTTGAGAACACTTAATGACAATGCACTGCAAATGGAAGATGTTAGGAACCATTGTTCTGGGTTAAAGACCAATTTAGATGTGGGAAGTTTTAATTAGAGACCACTTTTGTAGAAATGAACTACAAATGAATGATGACAGGAACCTTTGTTCCCGAGTACTGGCTAATTTAGATTATCTGGTGGTAAAATGATTTTTTGACACTGATTAGATATTCAATAAAGAAATTTTTAACAGCTTAAAATAAAGTTTCAGTTAAAACCCTGAATATTTCATTCAAATGCTACCAGTAGTTGTCTACAAGTAATTTTTCTTTTAAATGAGGATTTTAAAATGTATTGAAAATTTATGCAATGATGTCTAGCAATGTATTTCTCACAGTTTTACTTATTTTAGATTATTTGTATTTTTAGGCAGCCTACCATCTGGCAAAGCCTGCTGTTTTGACTCAACAACTGCAGCAATTAGATATTACTGAGGAAAAGGTAAAATTGAGTCTGTTTGATTGTTGATAACATTTATTTTTAACTACAGCTTGTGTATTACAACATTGTAAAGTTTTACAACTTTGCAGAGTTAGGGTATTTGTAAATGTTATTTTTAAATACATGAATTAATACAGTGATTTAGAGTAAGTATCATGGATTGTTGTAAAAATGTACTTTTAATTAGAAAACTATATATTAGATATTAAATATAATTGAGTATATCAGGGCTCAAGAGTTTTTAAAGATGTTTGTCAAGTAGAAAACTTACTAAATAGCATTTCTGATTAAATAGATTCTTGAAAGTGTTGATAAGAATAATTTCAATTGAGCTATACACGTTTTCAAATAAACAATGAAATATATCTTTGAAATTAAGCACATGCCTGGAGGATTCAGGATTCAAATTTTTACATTTAATACAAAGGAAGACATTTGATGGTTGTCAGCAAAGTTTAAAATAATCACCACCCCACTTTGCAGTACCTGAGTAAGCAGATTTTTCCAACGGGATGCAAAACGATATCTCCAAGAGGTCAATATGGGTACATTAGAATTTCTACTTTCAGCTGCTTTTAAGATCAGTTTTTTTAATGCATATTTTTCCTTTCTACATCTGTATTTTATCTACTTCTGTATATTATGTATAGAAATCATGGCTATAAGATGAAGGGGCTTGACAAGGTTACTTAACTTCAGGTAAAATAGGTCACTGGTATATTTGGGAATGAACAAACCGACCAATAGGCTAAAGCTGGAGCACAGTTGCCCCAAACCAAATTGCCTTCCTTATGTAACACCAAGAGTCTTATATGCTCGTCTATAAGGACTAATAGATTTTCAATCTACAAAGAGATGTCTACAGGAAAGAACTGGAATGTTTTATTGAGAAATAAAGCTTGTATCCCAGGACCCTTGGCCAGAGCTGTTGGAGCTGCCTGTTTTCCTTCTCACCAGACATGACTACCTACAAAGACACATCGTACTGGAGTTGCCAGATCTGCTATCGGTCCTCTTTGAGGTGATCTCCAGTTTTTTGTATTTAATTCACAAAGATTGCTCTAAAATTTGTGACGATACCATTACAAATACTGTAAATAGTGTTTGTAAACTTGTCTTATCACTTCAGACCTCTATTGGACTGATGGGCAGAGGATAAAAAATAACTTTTGGTGAAATAAATGTCTCATATAAATGTTCTCATATAAATGTCTCATATTAAGTATACAGAGTTGTCAGACTCAACCACACAATCATACCATGTGATTTCTTGCCTTAAACCAACCCAAAAAAAGTGTTGTCCAATTTTTCAATTGAGCATGGCATTCTACATTTGGTGCTTTATTTTCATACATTTTTAAGTGATTTACTCTCAGGTAGCAGCAATCTCAGGGATGCCAGACTAATAGTTTGGTGTTTTAGCACTGAAGTTTTAAATGATCTGAAGGGAAATCATAAAACTTGTGATATGAATAGCTCCAGAATGACATGTCCAATTGAAAAATGGACAACGCTTTTTCAGGTTACTTATATACTTGCCTTATATACTTTTCAGGTTACTTATTTACTTATATACCACACAATTATACTTGCCTGTATAATTGTGTGGTCGCAATTGTGACCACCCTGTATATGTATCTGGAAATTCTTTAGTTTTAAAACATCAGAAAACATTTTTAGGTTTGGTAATTCTAAGATTGATGATTACCATAATGAAATTCACTATGAATTATTTATTGATAATACAAATGGAATTTCATTACTGTTTCACATCTTTTTTTGATGTTTCAAAATTTTTTAAAATCGTAAAGATCACTTGTCTCAGATTTTGACAAGTTGCTACAATATTGATATTTGTTCATGCAGGTTGTTGCGATTGTTCAAGCTTGGGTAAATAATGCAAAAAATGTTATTGAAAAATTAAAGAAAAAAACCATTGCAAATAAACAGGTAAGAAACCATTCTATCATTGTTTTTCTTATTGCAAGCTTCAATCTAGTCACATACTCAAAATCCTTTTTGGTTTGCATGCATATTTAATTTTTTTATTTAAAAGTGTGTATGCTTTTGGTTATCCAATGGAGTTATAGATTTAGATTAAACAGTTTTATAATCATAATTAACTCAGACTTGATTTCCAGAAAAGTCTTAACTCTTCTGGAAGGAATGGATCAGAATCTATGCAGGCTACAATAATGATACAAAATGTTTTCAAAACAGCACTGCCACCAGCAAATTGAGAAATTAAAAATTTCATTAAAAGGCTGATTTTGAGATGAGAGATGAAGATACAAATAAGAAATTGATTCCTCAGTAAGAAATTAAGCATTTTGGGGATTAGATTGAAAATTATTGGTTGTGTAAAAGTATTAGTCTCGCCAAAGCTGTTAGGTGAGACTCAGATATAGGAACATCAAAAGTATGTTTCAAGTATAAAGTTGAACTCTTCCATCTTGCTCCTATAGTGATTCACTCCCTCCTGATTGAGGAGCGGCGCTGCTAGCAGCTTGTTTGTATGACGTCACATGATATTATATAATGCCGAGCGCATACTTGTTCTTTCTCTTTTCTCCTCTCTCGCCAGACACGCCGGCTCACCTTCTAATTTGTTATGTTTGAATAAATTCCATGTTGGTTTATTTCCGAGTATTTCCTTTCATCAGCACTCACCACACCAAACCACATAACTCCTGTACTCTATCAACCTGTTGTAAAACAACATGTTCGTAAGCTTTTCATTCTGTGAAGCCTCAAAAAAGACCAGATGTTTAACTTTAAAATTCTAATGAGTATTTCAATTTATATTTTACAAAATTGATCATTTTAAAATTTGATTTGGGTACTGTTTGGAATTTCTCAGGAAGCTTTGAAATTGTTTTTATCTTGTGTTATGAGAAAAATCAATTGAAAACCTGTTTTGTAGCTGAATGATGTCAACTGGGAATTTCGACTGCAGTTAGCTCACTCTTCTATGTCAAAGTTAAAGACTCCTCTGGGGTTGCTAGAACTTTCGCTAGAATCCAGTAAGGGACCTGAGAAACTGCAGATGGAATTTAATCACGAAGAGTTATACTCATTATATAATCAGGTAATTTTGATTTTATGTACTAGTAGAAATTAAAAGATGTCAATCACTTTATACAAACCTGGCCTGTTATGATTTCAGAGATACTAACCTTTAGCTGTCCGTTTCAGTAATGAGATGATTGATTTTCAGTTCAGTGCACAAAACAATTTCATAACAACAGTAACAATTTCGTAGATTACATTACATTTTTTAAAACTAACATTTAAACACAATTAATAGTTAGTTGCACCTTAACAGACATTGTGGTAGACAAATATAATGTATTGATTCAAGAAAATCTGCAACAGTCTGACTTATATTTATATTACAAAAGATTCAGTAAATAAATTATTTATTGACATAAACACAATAGTTTCAATCAATCATGCTTGTGTAAGCTACTTTTTTCCGAACCACAATCGATATGAAAAACCACAATGCAGAGATACCAACATCCGATTTGACGATACAGGATCTGTAAAGTGACTTTCAAGAATGTTTCCATAAAATTGCACTATTAAACATGTGACATTTTAATCAAGATTAGGGATACGAGGTAACTATGTAAACAATACATCTAATTATATTTTTAGTTTTGCTGGTTTCTGGGCTGAATTAATTCTTTAGAGAACTAACTATTCACAGAACATAATTCAACCCTCATCTAATAAAATTTCTTATTCCATTAGTATTCTTCCCCTACTGTAAGCTTTTTCAATGGAGGTGTTTAATGAAACAGCTCTCTTCAATAAATACAAACTATAAAATCAATATAGTTTTTATATTTAAATACACTTTTTTGAGAAAAAATCTTTTATTACAGCCTCAAATATTTTTTAATAATTTTGAAAAGTAAAAAATTGCAGACTAGGTGTTTTGACTGCAAAAATTAAGTCATAAAAATTAGGATAAGTTACTTAAAAAATCATAATTATTTTAAATTCAGTATCCCAAAACAAGACAACCTTTATTGGTACAAGGCAACCAAGATTTATTGGTACATTGGCTTTTATAATGAAATACAGCACCTGGAAAACTACTCGATTGTATAACAGATGCGTAAGGACTGAAAATGTTTTCAAATTAAAATTGTAAGTTTCATATGAATTTTCCATCTGAACACAAGTCAGTTCTAGCCATCAGCTCTTGGGCACTTTTCCAATTTTTTTTACTCAGTCCCTGCTTGCTGAAGTTTTCCCTTTTTAAGCTTGAATTTTGGTAAAATCTTAATTATTGCCTTGGCACGATTTCAATTTTTTTGCTGCCAAGGCACTGCCAAATGATAACAATTGGCTGAATTAGAATTTTCAGATTGCTGTAAGATGACTTTTTGTGAAAAAGGAACAATTGATCGCCAACTTGGCGATTTTTGGCAACCACATTAATACTTCCATCAAGTCGGATTTTCCATAATGTTGCAGTTAAAGGTGAAAATCAGAAACAATTATGAAAAATCCTTTATTGTTGGCATCTGTGATTGTATTGATAGAATAAAGCATGGTATTCAATAGAATAACCATTCTTCAGCATGGAAATGGTAATTATAACCTAATAAAAATATGATAAAAATGTATTTTGACCTTCCTCCCAATTTTTCAGATTGAAGTGCAGTACTCCCTTGTATCGTGTATTCAGCTATATTGCTCTTTTTCACTTGTCCCAAATTAATTTTCAGTTTGAGGAAGCAGAGAAATTCCCACTAGTCTCTTTGAAATGAGTCACTTGCTTCCAGCATTTTGAACCTTTTCCCACAGTTCTGTTCACTATATGAAATCCTTCAGGGGTTTCAACTAACATCGGCAAGTTTGGAGGTTGAAGTTCATTATTGGATTTGGAAAGGAATTTAGAAAACTGTAAATGACTCGTATCCAAAACAGTTCTTAAAATTGTTCCCACGGTTTTGGGGACAAAAATGTGCTAGTGTTGCCAAGAAAAATATCGTCCCCAAAGAGGCCAAAAGTATTTTGAGCACTTGGTGAGAATGCATACGTTATATACAAGAAAACATATTCCAGTCCTGTGAAAAGGCTAAATTGAATTGAAAGTACATCATAAACATGGATGAGAAGAAATTTCCACCAAAAATATTTTACAAAATTTTGTATAACTTTTTTAAAATTTTACCATCGATTTTGTGTTTAACTTGCAGTTGTATACAATTTTAAAAATGCCTAGTTGAATGTACGATTTACACCTTTTAATTTTGATAAGTTCTTGGCCCTCGATATATCACTTTTTGTCCCCCGAGAAGCATGAGATTGAAGCGTTATGGTTACTGTAGAAATTTTCTTACTATACATGTAGATATTGGTCCAAAAGAGCAATTTTAATTTTCATTAAATAAAAATAATTTGCTCCATGCTTCTTTTTAAGAACTGAGAATAAATTAACTTCAGAAGATGTTGATTTCAGTTTATGAATTTTCGTGTAGCGGGATTAAGTTGATTTTAGTTGCAAATAGTGACATCTAGCAAATTGTGGAACTAGCTATCAAAAGACCTTAACTATACATTTCTCTAACCTTGATTTTGTGACATCATTTTAGATGTTTTAAAATGGCTTAAAGGTATACCCCTGTCATACAATACCTTAGCTTAAGGGGACGCAGTACCCTAAAAATGGCCAAAAATATCCATTTTTTTTTTAAATGCTTTATATTAACAATTGTACACATTTGAGAATAAAATTTCATAGCTATAGCTACAAAATCTTTTCATGACTACAATATATTTAAAATGCTAAGGCTTTCTTGTAATTGATATTGTAATTTGAAACTTTTGTGGATGTTTTTCATAAAGCATTTGATAACTTTGTGCATGAAATAAGAATTTAGAAAGTTAAATTTTATAAAATTGATAAACTCAATTATGACCATTTTTTATTGTGTTTCATAGCTATAAAAATATTTGAACAAAAATAAGTAACAGTACACGTAAACCCATACACAAAATGGTGGGGAACTTTTCAAAGAAAATAGAGAAAAAGTTTGAAAAAAAGAAACTTTTTCATAATTATTGCTTATGTAAAAAAGTTTTTCCTTTGGTAATGTATGTTTCAAGTGTATTTGAATAAAATACACTAAAACATTTAGTTTGTAAATGAAAAAATAATTGTTCAAGGGGTACTGTGTTCCCTCAAGGAGAAAATTAGTCTGAACTGTTCATTAATTAGTTGCTAAATCTTGTCTTCCAGCAAATTTTTACACTTGACTATATCAAAAGCAAAATTAGTTGCGCTTGTTGGTTTAATAAGATATATTTGTTAATACTTGTTATGTGAATCTGAAGTGTTTGTATCCAAAACTGATTATGAATGTTCTAGTCCAGCATTACTCAAACCTTTTACTTTCAAGCCCCATTGAAATCCACAAATATGGCCAGACCCCTTAAAGTTTTTAAATGAAAAATAATACAACTATACCCACAAAGAAAAACCAAAAGTATTGGTTTTATTGTCAAACATTAAAGTAAATGCAAAAACAAGATTTTTAACTCGTTGCTTGAGTAACAAAACCATCAAATGGAATGGAAATGCATTCCTTTTTTACACTCTTAGATTTCTTTATACCTATCTGCAAAGATAAATTCTGAACAAATGTATCACTTAAGATATTTGTGTCTCTTGTCTTAGAACAGTTTCTCAAAACTGAATGAGAAATGGAACTCAGAACTTGAAGAGTTCAGTTGAGTGATATTTGGTTTTCATCACCACCTGGAGCTAAAAATCCAGTTTAACAGATAGGTAGTTTCAATTGAGAGTAGCATTTTTGTTACTGTTATTTTAAAAAAATTGGATAAATCTGTTGTACATTTCTCCAAAAGTCAGGCAGTTTTCTGATTTAAATTTTTAAGGAAGTGTCACTCATCAGGTGAATTGGTTTTACTTTATTGTTAGCAATCAGACCAGGATAATTTTAAGATTCATAATCAATTCAATTTCTAAAAAATTACAAAATACATCTGAAATTAGATTTTAGCTGCTTCTGAATGGTGAAGGAAGTATCTTGTTTTCAGTCTTCTTGAAAGATTATACCAAATTGGAAACATCTAAATCATGTTTTTAATATATGCCCAAAAATCCAATTTTCTTATAAATGAAAAAACTTTATTGCTCTAAAGTAGTTACATGGCTACTTTGTAGTGATGAGTTTTAAATTGTTTCTAAAAAATGCTGGTTCAATTTCTTAAATGATATCTATGAATAAAATGCAAAAGTGAGTTTATGTTTTCAAAGGCATTTTTTCCCTTAAGAGTAACATTTATTGTTGCATGTTCCCCCATGGCTCTTCTGTACACCTAACCATTTAAAAACCACTTTATAATCAAGTCATGGTCCACTTAGCTGTCATGCAACCAGAAAAAAATGGTGTGGGTTGTGTACAGGGATGCAGTCGTTTTGGGTGTAAATCCGTCTGTGTTGTTAGAGGAAGGATAAGATGCAAACGAATAGCCTTGGTAGTTGCAAATGAATATAACTTTATTTATCAAAGGCCGATGATGGAAGATACATATGGCATAGTATTTACATCGATGTTTCATACAAAGGTTAAACCTATACAAGTGTTGCCCAAAGTAGTGGGTGATGTCAAAATGTTCTTTAAGTTGAACTCGTATTACATACTCTATAAACGATTTGTTTTGAGTAACATCCATATTGAAATCACTGATTAGCATAATGGGTACATTGGTATCTGGAATCATTGGGCACGAACATTTATTACTTGACCAACTATATCAGTTTCCTTCATAACACGAGAGCTGTATTTGCATAAATGGTAATCGGCAAGATTTCTTTTATTTATAGGATTCAGTGATAGGAACCCATCAGGCTTTGGGCATCAGTGAATTTGAGCTTTTCTTATCCCTTTTTAATTTTTCTTTCCAATGATGTTTTTACATTTTCGTTAATATTTCTTTTGCAGTTTTTTACATGAAAATTTTCTTCAACTCTGTACTTGTTATCTTATAACTTTACAAATTTTATTTTATCAGTTTTTATTGCTAAATGCCTATTATTATCTGCAATTTGATGCTTTTAATGTCTTATCTCTTTTCAATCTAGTTAAACTGCTCATATGCCGTGCGGAATCGCCATTTTCAGTTTTCTCGTGCAAGCGCTATCCCAACCCCTTCACCTTTGCACACTATCACCTTCTATCCAACCAAATTTAAGTCATTAGATTTTCATTTATTTTTTTATAAGATTATAAGCACAAATCTGGCAATTTTTGTTCATGAGTTTTCAGAGACCCCTATATTGAACTAAATTTAAAGGCATATTCGTGTCAAAAGCAGTAGAGCATCAAGCCAAACCTAAACCGATGGGTATATGTAGTAGTTATAATGAATTAAATCCAGATGATTTAATTTCACTATACTTAGATTGTATGAATTTTCCTTCATTTTTTCCTTTGAGATCCCTACTTTAAATATACTTTATTCTACTCTTTGCAGTTGGAAGTGGTGCAATCCCAACTGGATGCTTTGAGGTAAAAGCAATTACAAAAGTCTGCTGACTTTGATTATAAGAATGTATAAAATTTATATTTTGTTGTAATTTCATTGTTTATTGTTATAATGCTGTACAAATTTCTCAATTATTAAATGTAATTTTATATCCATATAGTGGAAGTGTTTAACAATTGTATATTACAAAGAGTTTTCTTAGATGGATTTCAGTGTCTGAACAAACTCTTATATTTAAAATGTATTTCAGGTTTTTAATACAGTAAAAACTAATATTGTAATGTTAATTTTAAATACTAAGCATTATGCCATTAACCATCTTTACACATATGTTAATTTAATATTCAAAAGTACAATATAAGTAATACTATTAAGATACAGTAGAATGTCTTTCATTGTACTTAAAATACAAAATAATTACAGGAATATCTTTGCAGACAATAGCCAAACTGTCTTGAAATGACAATTTCCTTTTGTTTTCCCTGAAACTTATCAAGTTTTTACATGACTTTCACTATCCCGGCCTTGATTTTTGAATTGAACCTTTTTAATTCCTGATGTATATTAGCTGCATTTTTCTTATCTATTTCTGTGAGCTTGGTGGTTTGAATCCCAGTCTGAATATGAATGGTATAGAATGTATTAAGTTGTAAGTCAAGTTTTCATGTCAAAATTGACCATCCAAGCATTTGATCAAGTTTTATGACTAAAGGCCAAATGAGTATCATTTCCCTTCACACAAAATATTAATTAGATATTTAATTACAAAATATTAATTAGATTAAAAATACACCCTTCACACAAAATATTAATTAGAGGGTTTAACTTTACTTTACTTTTACTTTAAACTAATTTTGGTGTCAAGTTAGTATGAAAAGTACTTGTTTCCCAAATTTAAATCAATATTGGTTTACAAGCAATTAAATTATCTAAAACATGGGCAAGTAAGGACAAAGACAACACAAAACATTTAAAAATTGTATTTTAAAATTCAGGTCTAGTATATATATGTATGCAAAGAACATCTGTACATATATTTTCATCCTACAAATATCATTAGAAATAACAGTATACGCCTTTCAATATACAAGACTGTAAACATTCATTTTATGTACAATGATTGAATGCTAATACAAAGAGACATAAATAAGCATCTTTTTAAGAACTTGAATTTATAATTGAGCTACTTCATATAAAAACAATATCACAAAAACATTTGCTTTGCTATAGCATAATTTTTGGGAATATATATCAGATCTATCACATTTTAAAATGTTAACAATTGGGCTTATAATTGCTTATCATGAAAAATTGCATAAATTTTATTTATCCAGGTTCGAACTGAATCATTTCCGTATGAAGTTCCCACTTCATGCATTCAATATTTTTTGTTCAAAATTTTAAATTTGCAATTTATTGAAATAGTATCGGCAAGTCAACTTTCATTGAATTTTATTTAACATTTTAAGGTCACTATCAAGGATTCTGTTTCCATCACTACAGAGCATGATTTTTGGGCTTATCCCCTTTTTTGACTAAAAAATCGCCTGCATTGCAGAAAAGCAAGAGATCTAATGATCTTTAGTATTGCACATCTATTGATTTTGATTACACACTGCAATAAGGTTACAACCATAAATCATAAAGTAATACCAAAAGCATTCAAAGTTGGTTCATTTTGATAGTTCAGGTTCCCACTCTTCAAGCAAAAGAAAAATTAAGACTTTTTCAAAGCTACATTTCACATAATTACAATGGATTAACCTGTGAATGCACATGTGAAGAAACTTTTACAAGTGCTCTTTGGGTTTCACGAACCCACTTTTAAAACATCAAATTTTTAGTTAACCTATAAAAATCAGGACTGCCACTACTTGTGAAATAGAAGCTTTGGTGGCATTTAGTTTCAAAATTAGTCTTCTCGTGAAGCATTTTTAGTTACCCCCAACAGCTACATGCTTAGTGCAGGGTCTCCAAAAATACTGTGGAGTAGGAAGAAATGTTTGGCATAGCTTGATGCTTAGTTAACTTAGATTCCTTGTTGAAGAGATCAGAATGTTTATTTACCAAATATTTGATACCATTGGAGAGCAGTAGGTCAGTTATAAAAATATTTTCCCAAATGATGGAGCAAAAGGCATAAATTCGTGACTAAAACAAGGATTACTATGGGTTAAAAAATGAGGGACTTTATTTTCATTGACTTATGGTGAACTTTAAAAAAGTCATCAAAACTTTCAAAATAGGAGCTTTAGAGACGATTTTGCTTACAAAGATAACAGTAGCAAAAAGTTGCATTTTAGTTGTCTGTGGCAGCCCTAAAATATGCTATCAATTTTTTGACACTTGATCTTGGGTGAGTATTAAAGACCTTAGTTTTTGAATGAGGTGAAATAAAATATAGTACTCTTTTAAAAACTAAGCCTTTTAAAAGTTTTGTAAGGGTTTTCAGCAAATATTTTTAAAGGCCTTCAAAAACTAAAATGGAAAATCAGACCTTAAGGCATTTTAATGTCCATGGAAATTCTAGTTAATTTAAATGAACAGTAAAGAATAATTTGTCTTGCTCATTTAAATTCAGAAAGCTTGGTGTCTTTTACCTATTCTTTAATATACTCTTTCAATAAGTAATACCTTTTGTATTGTTAGAATCAACTAATCACATTGAGAGGGCTGATAGTTGCCTTTACTAAGTATTCAGTATGCTACGTACTAAAGCTTAGTATGTAAGCGCTTAGTACATTACATACAGACAACTGAAAGTTGTCTCCACTCAGAATTTTTAATTTTATTTAACTATTTTTTAGAATCAACTTTTGCTTTAGAATAACAAAAAAAAATCTGTTTTATTTGATATTCTGGTCATGATGCCATTATATTTGGTACTACATGAAGTAAAATTTCGTGCAATGAAAGTTATTCAGACAATTTTTGTAATCTATAAAGTTCATTTTATTTGTGAAAAGTATTAGTTCTAAAGAAACAATTAGTTACTTTAGCCTCATCTAAATGTCGTAATATTAATTCAGGTATAGAAAATGAAAAAATTACACTTATTACAATTGTCATTCTAAAAGTTATACTAAGTCAACAGTTCAATAGAATACATGTGCATACTTGAAAACAGGTTACATGAAACTTGTAATTTTCAATTCTTAAAAAATTCCCAGTTTGTTTTCTCCATTTCAAGAATCTTGACAAGAATGACACTTTATGCTTAATGTCATAACCATTGAGCAATACATCAGTTGCAACTTTAAAGATGAACTAAGGTAATTATTTTGGGAGATGGTTAGAGGTGCTATATTTAGTTAGTGTGACTTCCATCATAATAGTGAATGTTGCAAGATTATACTACTAAATATTATGCAATAAATAATAGTTGCAAAACAGTGTTATCAATTATAAATATCAAAAGTGAAAATTAAAAAATCAATTACATAAAAATTTGCAGCCTTCACACTTATATAAACATGTAAAATACGTGCACATTGATTTTAATTTAACAATTGTCAACATTTTTCAAAATGTATATGAACTGCATAATATTTATCACAGATAAAATTCTAGTGTCAATTTATGTATAAAAGCGGTTTGTAAGAGGGTATCATCTGTTGAGTTATAATAAAACAGATTAAATGCCTATTTTTAATAGATTTAACTGTAAAAACTAAGTATAAGACAAAATTATAGTTAAAGAATAAAACAGAATCAGATGTAATTTGTCTACTAAAAATTTTTTGAAGTTCCATCATCATTTTGAAATGGAACAATACAAATGTATTAATGCCCAAACAAAATTAAATCAATTCTAACTGCAAGTGTCCCTAATCATATACATTATATAATTACATCTTACCAGACTAGCAGATGGTATCCATTCAATGAATATTAGTATCATGAAATGTTAAGTCTTTATTTTACATCAGAAACTGTTTTGAGTTTTAAAAAACTTTCTCATTCAAAAAGTAAGGAAGCTAAATTGAATCTCAACAAAATATACAAGGCATATCTGCCAACCTTTAAGAAAAAAATTCCGAAAGATTTTTACATAAAAACCAACATTAAACTATCATACAAATGAAAAATGTCTAAAAATAAATATAAAAATTAAAAATACCAAATTAGAGGCAATTCAAAACAGAAAAGGTAACTCTGCTTTCTTGTTTTGCTAGGAGGCAGTGAAACCGATTTTGTCTAAATATTTTATACAAAATGACACCAAATATATGCAAAAATAAGCAAACTTGTTCTGGAGTATACTTGCGGGTTTTTCTTGAACATTTGTGCCAAAGGTTTTTACAACTATCTAGCAACCACTGATTTTCATGTTTTTCTTTCATGGTGGCAAAGGCTTGAAGCCAAGACTTCGAAATTGGCATCACTTGAAACCTTTTTCCCTAATGAAAAATACTGATATTATTGATGTCCAGAAAAGTTGGCAAGTATGTAATATTCCTTCATGGGTTGCCTCAGCATGGCACCAAATAAATTTGGTATCATTTGAAAATTTCTCACATTGAAAGGCAAAATTCAGATGTTTTTCAATCTGTAACACCAGAAAAAAAGTGGTTTTCCGGAAAACTTCTGGAAAATACGGATGAGTTGGCAGTATGACAAAAGTAGAATATAAATGACTTTTTCTTAGTCTTAATTCTGTACCTTGGTAGAAAATGGCTAGTGTCCAAATTAGCTGATTTTTAGTTATGTCCACCAATAACTTCAAGGTTATGAAAGTTGTAATAGAAAAAATGCCAAGATTCTCCAGATAATTACATTCTTTGTTCGACCTTTTTCAAGGTCAATGTCCAGTGAACTAAAATTTGAAAATGGTCAATGTGTGCATTGGCCCTTTAAACAATTTTGACACTTCTATTAATTTAAGTAGAATTGAGATTGACTAGACATTGGCCCTTTGTGCAGATTGAGTGAAAATAATTTGTCGATATCCTATGTCACTCAGCTAGAAGTAAAAAAATGGTGTTTTTTTGGTTTTCTTAAGTTTATACATGCTGTTTCTATACATGTAAATTTTCAATAAAATGAATGATTTAGTTGTAAAACTAACATTTCGATCTCTTGAAAGGGCCAGTGTCCACTTCTATGGAATTTTTCTGAAGGGCTAATGTCCAAGAAATTTCCGAGGAAAAATTAAAAATCATGGTTTCACTAATAAATACACTACTTTATACAGAAATAATCAAAATATTGGATAGTTTTTCGTTTTAACAAAGCGTCTGTTTCTCAAAACTTGCAAAATGAATATTAGCCCTTTTTCCACCAAGGTACCGAATTAATACACTTGAAAACTGTACATTAACTTCCGTACTTTTTTGTTACCTAACCTTTCCCAAGGGATCAGATTACATACAACACTATCAGAGAAGAAAGAAAAGCAACAGCTATCTGATCATTTTTCTCTCCTAGTTACTACTAAACAAATGACAATAGAAAAAATAAAACACCCAGTGCACTGTTTTGAGATTGGGCCTAGACACCCAGCAAGAGACTATGCCGACATGAGTGTTTTTAAGTATTCCACTGTCATTTAATCTCATTTATATCCAATTGTTTCTGGCAGGATGTAAAGATGGCTAACCTTTTTCATTTAAAGTTTCAACGAAGGTTATGTGCTTGACATACATCTTAGAAATTAATTTAAACCAAATATGTTACTTAAAGTATTATAAAAGGTATAATGCATGAGGATAAACATATGTGCTTAAACATAAATTTTTATGAAGCTGTAATTCCACTGTTTAATGTAGTTCCACTTACTGTAATCCCACAGTATGGCATGAGAATACATAAAAGCTAAAACTACCAAGGCAATTTTTCTTGAATCATAACAGCTTTAAATAAAAACTAATTTGATTTTGTTTTCATTGTAATGGATGAAGAATTTTGAGTACTGTATTTGATGTGAGTTTTACTGAATTGATTTAAAACAGAAGTAAACCGGGGTCATGAAATATATAAAGGATATTTTATGAGAAAATAGCTTTGAATAATAACTGAAAATTGATTCTTAATTTTGTAAATCATTAAGAGTTGGGCAGATCCAAATAAGATGCATGCTATTGTCTATTCATCCATTAATTAAAACTGAAGAAAGATTCTAAGCAGAAAATATAATTTGATATGTTATTGAACTATAACAGTTGGTCATATACATACACTACATAAATAAACATAGGAAATTATGTACAAGTACTTTTAAAAATCTGTCGATCAATTTTGCTTTCCTAAATAAATAATATTGACAAGCTTCTCATATCTGTAATATGAGAACAGATATGTGTTAAATATAACTATCCATTTACATCAACACACTCTAGACAAATACATTCAAATATTACAAAATAATTAAGGGATTTTTATTTTGTATCAAGAAAAAAGTGAATTAGAAGTCAGATCATATTTAGAAGTCAGTTAAAATTAATTAGTGCATAATCTAATAAGGTTCACACTTACTATAGTGCATGATCTAAAAGGTGAACATTTAACAACGGGCACAGAAACTAACATGCTTAAAATTTTAAGCAATTTGTATAATAGTCAATTTAGTTTTTCAATCAACTATTAATTCAAAAATTAAAATTAAGGGTCATAAAATTGAAAATGTTCAAAATACTTTTGATTGACTTTGAATTTCATTTTATTTATTTTTAAAATACTTATGCATTCAAAGCAACAAAAAAAGACAAATATAGTGGAGATGCCCACAATTAAAAAAAGCATATGCAAAACAAAAAGGAAATTTACAATATATATAAAGCAAAATATAATTATGTGTATCCCTCAATATACCTTCATTATCTAGGTTATTTTAAGCATGAATATAAATAAATCTTTGGATTAATATATATAAAACTAAGTAGCAAGCTTGTCTAAACTTTTTACCAAGTCATCTGGATATCTTTACATAAATTTGCTTTGCTCCAAATTACTTTAAGCTCAATCTTGAAAACTGTAGGAAAATTTCTGATACAAATGAATTGATATTTAAAGTGACGATAAAAAAGAATAGTGAACGCAATTCATCCAATGAAAAATACACTTGTATGTTATTGCAAAATCAGAAAAACTATAGTAGATCCAATAAAGATATTTACTCTGAAACACATGATGGATTCAAAAAAGGTCCAAGATAGTTTTTTTTCAGATTGCAACAGAATCATTATTCTAGGAGGGAAAAAATTATATTATAGTAGTGTTATAAATGATCTTTATATAGCATTTCTAAAACTAGTCCTTGGCTAAACTATTAATTGCACTTTGATTTTTACAGATTGACTTCCAAGGACCAGCATTAATATAATTAAACTATTATTACACTAATCTAAAGAAATTGATATTCTATAAAAAATAATACATTATCAGGATGCAATATCACATGATAAAAACCTTGAACATGCATCGAATGCTTTGTTGATGAGAGCAACAGTAGATGTGTTGTTACAAGGATTTTGGTAGATTATAATTTAGTTAAATACTTTTCATGGATGTCAAACTTAAAATTACAGTACTTGTTTATTTACCTCATTTCTATTTGAAAAATATCACTAATTCCCAAAATATGATTAAAATAAAGTGATCTGATGCATCAGAAGATTAAAGAGGTGAATTATTTACTAATCTATAAGAATGGAGTGTTTGTAGATCCAATATTTTCGACCCATTTCAAGTTTTCTATCCATTTTGGACCCTTCTGATGCTAAATCCGTCTCTTGCACATTTGGTGTCTGTCTGTGTCCATCTGTCTGTATGTGTGTGCCCGTACTACGTCCAAACAGTTGAATATATTTTCATGAAACTTTGCATAGTGTGAGTTCTTACATTCATTTAGTGACTCAACTTGGTTGTGCAAGTCTGTCCGTCTTCCCGTTCTATGTTCGATTTTGTGTTTGTGCAAGTATCAAAGATTTTTTCAACATATTTTAATTTAATGTTTTATATTTGATACACCACATTTAAGTTTAGTGAATGCATTTGAAATTTCTTTGCTTTCATAATTAGGGAAGTTTCATGTTAAGACATCTGAGTAACTATGCTTAAATCAACAATAATTTGGTACTTTTGGAGTAGCTGGAAGGTATATTGAGCATTGCAATTACTTGGATTGTTTTACCAGTACTGCTGAAAAATCAATTATTTTTTCAAACTATTTTTATGGAATTTAAATTATAATACTTTTGTATTTTGAGCCTTATTTATTTTCTTTGCAAACTATAAAGTATTTCCGATTATTTGGGACAGATGAAAACTCATGTTCGTTTGCCACTTGCAGTGTTATTTTCTGTTTCTGTCGCTTGGAATTAATTTAATATTTTTAAATTTTTCTAATTTTTAGTTGTTAGTTGTGGCAACTGAGCGAGATCAAGAGGAAAAAGAATCACAAATTTATCTTTAGAACAACTTTTTTCTCGTCAACTTTTATTTTGTTTCATTGCTTTTTGTTTTAAATATTTATTATTTAAATAAATTGTGATTCCTTTTCATCATACACAACACCACAGCAAAGTATTTGATTTAAAGCGGCATGTAAGTTAGATTAAAGCAAATTTTAAGTGAAATTTTGTCATTATTGAAATATCGTTCATGGTAAAAAAATCCGAACTAGGACTTTTGAAATATTACAAAATTCTTTGTCATATAGTGACAGAAGGTCAAGGTGGCTTATTTTACAAATTGAAGCTATACTTTAGCAACTTATATAATGAAGGTTTTCTTAAAACAATGATTTTTTTAGATGAAACTATCAAATCGATTTACCATTAAAAAAATGGTAATAGGTTACTTTTGTACAGAAGACATTCAATTTTAAAACAAGTTATTTTATTATTGCATGTGCCGCAAAACGGAATTTTCAAGAAACAATGTGTATCCACTTTTAAACAAACTTAGTGATGAATATCTTATGAAATTAATTTGTCATCTTTGCCTTAATGATGGCGAAATTCGAAAATGTTGCAAATCTGGTTTCCAGAGTATACCTTTAGCAGGGGTGCAATATATGTTAAATGCATTACATGGATGGATATGCATGTATACGATTCTTGTCGAAAGTAGGTTGTACAAATTATAACTATGTCGAAAAGGTGTTAAAAAATTATTTTACTCACACTTAAATGATTTGGCATTTTTCTACGAAAGAGGAAAGTGATTATTTTCTGGTCACTTTCAATATATAGTTAACCGATTCAACCCGAGTGAGGCCGGGCAATTTTGCTAGTATTTAATAGATTCCAAAAAATTCTATTACACTAGAAAAAGAAAAATATATTTCAAATGATAAAAAATGCTGTTACCTGTTTTGTTTTCTATTAATCCATATTTTGTATCAACTCTAATAGAATCGTTAGGTGTCATGATATTCCAGTCATCAAGTCCACTAAATGTTCTAGACTCAATTGAACTCCATCCCGATCCTCAAACCCACACATGTGAACTTGCCATTTCCTGCCATGCAGAGCTTCATTGAACAACTGGGCAATCTGGTTAAAGTATAGCATGATTCATTACATATTAGTGTGCACACTACTGTGAAAACAAAACACAATTAAATTTATGCTGCTTAACCAGAAAGGGAGAAAGCAGAAATACAGTCTCATTTTCCCACCATAAAATAACTATTTAAGAGCACACTATTTGTCTACCACAAGAACTGCTCCACTCAGTCTGTGCCTGTCTGTTGCCATAGAAACAAGACAGCCCATTTTCTATAGATGATTCTTGAATCATTTGAGTTTGTCACATTAGCGTCTTTAGTGACATTTGCTTCAGGCTGCAATAGTGGTAGTCAAGATTCCACAAAAGTGCATCCGATTCAAACTACTCTACCACACATCCATTTCTTTGCAAAGGAGCGACTTAACCCAGGAAGGCCATGCAGTACTGGTTTTTTACCGTTTACCAGTCCAATTTTAAAGACTGACCATACTGGCATGGTGGCCAACAGAAAAGGAACTTTTTTGGTTGATAGGGTTTTTTATCATGCATGGGCCAGATTTGGCCAAGCAATGTTTTTCCCAGAAAGGAAAAGAACACACACACAAAGAAAATTTTTACTGTCACAGAAGAGACAGTCAGGTTAGATACAGGAATCGAACCAGGGCAGCATACAGCTTGTAGGCTGCTAGAGGTATGCAGCAGGAACTTTTGGATTGGACGAAAACAAGGGATGAGATTCGAGGATGGTGTCATGGAGAGGATGAGATTGAAAAGTGAGATCTTATGTTTGATTCTCAAAAATAACTGCAACTTAAATATTTAGCATAAAAAATTAATTTCTGTGTATTTGCATGTCCAATTTTTGTGATGACAAATTAAAATTTGAATACTACTTGCTCAATTTACAGAGGAATATGTCACTGGGTTAAAATGCCTTTCTTGAAGTCTTGGCTGACCTGTTTTTGCAAAAATTTGAAGAAACCCCAAACCTTAGTGCAGTCAACTCGGCTCTGTGGCTCATGCATTTACCACACAACAATCCATTCCAGTCAACAGTTCTCCAGATAAGTGCACTAACCACTCGATGAGGACTGTGGTGGTGGAAGTCAGCACTTGCTCTTGTACATGGTGCAGTTCCTAATTTTGTACCTAGTACCAGAAGACTAGCCTCCCTGGAAGGACCCCATGTAATCTCCTTTTTGGGGGATTAATAGACTTTTAGGGGAAGCCAGCTCACATCTACACATAACCACAATGAACCCCAGTCAACTAAATTAAAGTAGTGTTGAGGGATTGAACTGACAGCCTAACACTCCATTCTACTAGTCTTCTGAGATCAATGATATTAGTACACCAGCAGCAGGTGAGTGAATCGACAAAGTTCATTAGTGGTTAACTCAAACAGGAACCTTCCCTAAACCAGTCTTGTAATTTGATTTACCAAATGATTTCCCTATAGCACTTGTTGAATTTTTACAGGCAAGAAATATAAAGTTGGAAATTAGTAATTTTTTTACCTGATTTGCATACACTAAAGCAGTTGTCTTGATAGCCAAGGGTAAATGTATCCCTCAACTCAATTGGTCTTGAGTTGAAACGTTGGTCTGGGCATGAATGTTTGAATTGGTTCAAAATCCACTTTAAGCCATAGGCTCCAGTCAAATTTACCCTCATTTAACAAATAATGACTAGAGCAACAAAATACATCCTATAACAAATAAATGTTAAAAGAATTATTACATACTTCTTGATAGGTCCTTGAACCTTTAATATCTTGATGTGTGGCAAGAATGACACATGGAATTCCCTTCAATGAAGAGCTGGAAATCACTTCTTGTAATATTTCCACTGCTTCTTTCAAGACTTTATCTTCTGCTGCAGCATCAATAACATACAAAATGCCATGTTGACCTTCAAAGTATTTACTCCAATATGGGCGGATTACTTCTGATCCTGTAAGAAAAGCAAACAATCAAAAAGAACTGAATAAAATTCATTTTTAGTTAATCTTCAATATACAAAAATATAAAACATTCATGGAAAAGATATTTTAAACAAATATGAGGTCATATAAAACACACAAACATGAGTTTTACAAGTTAAATATGAGTATAATCAAGCTACAAGCAGTTGGTGGTCTAACAAATCAATTTTGAATACTGTTATTCAATCAGTTTGTAGGCCAAATTTACTACACTGGTTGATTGGATACTGTTCATATGTTGGGGTACATTATAAATTGACTAGCTCCTTTGATTCTTTCTAAGTTAAATATAGAATATCTGTAATCATTTCCTTTTAAATAAATAAAATATAATTAATGATATATTAGTTGATTGATTGGTTGTGGAGTTTTATGGTGCAAGGGCCATTAATGATATATTAGAAATACTGATACATAAAAATTTTAATAAGATACTGATTATACTCGAATTTCCAAAACGTAGAGATTGGAAGTGGGTAACATATAAATATTTAATGTGGATCCCTTTAAATCCTCATCGACCTCATTGGTAATTAGTTATATTTTAACTCATAATTTTTTTCATAATTGAAAAGTAAGATATTTTTAAGACTTGATAATACATCCAAAAAACATTTGTGGAATGCACTAAAGGTAGTTTTTTAATTAATAAGAAATAAGCAAGCATACGGTGATTTAAATGGTGAAAGCCCAACAGGAATTAAGTACCAAGGCTTGTGCGAAGATTAGCACACAAAATGAAAACAATCATGAAAAATTTATAAAAAATTACCTCCTAATTCTTTTATATCTACAACTGTATCCTTTAAAGGAAGAGTTTTGATGTTAAATCCTAGAAAAAATTAAATGAAGTATTCACAAAAACAATATAATACAAATTCTCAGAAAAAGCACCAGATAGTCAAATTTATAACAATATTTGTGAAAACATATTGCCATGTCTTGAAACAAAAATTGATATACACATATGTATTAAAATCAAAGAATGTTTTATTC
This sequence comes from Meta bourneti, assembly GCA_933210815.1. Taxonomy (NCBI): domain Eukaryota; kingdom Metazoa; phylum Arthropoda; class Arachnida; order Araneae; family Tetragnathidae; genus Meta; species Meta bourneti. The sequence continues at coordinate 92,846,590 of OW119924.1, read as the reverse complement.
TCAACACCTTGATACAGAACACAAAAAAGTCCAACTATCAAAATACTTTTATGAATAAAATATCAAGAAAACCACTCCAATTTTTACTTTTATCTGACAAGCTAGTTAGCAACACTGTAACACACATCACATTTCATTGCTCCATTCTGCTTGAGGTAAAGATATCGAATCCGGGGCATGTTTGTCACCAAATGAAGATGGCGTCCAAAGCCATACTGGCTTTGGATGCCATCACAATTTCGTTAAAAAAACGCGGACTTTCCAATGTGAAAAACCTTTCGCATAGGGTTGCCAGAAAGATGGATCAAAACAACAGGGTTACCATATTTGGTGATAAATCGCTAGTGCCCCGGATTCGACATGTCCACCCTGCTTGATTTCCAGCAGAATTTCCAAGGAAAAAAGGCCCAATTGTTCACACAATACCATTTAGTCTTGGAAATTCAGAAAAACTTAACTCAATTTTTCGGTCACATAAATTGCCAGCAAAAATTAAGGTACAGCTATATATAAATGCATGCTTCTAGATCACCAAGTTTTGTTTGAGTAATCTGGGAAGGAATTGTGAATTTCCTAATAACTCAAGTTTAATTAAAACAAATCATTTAGCTGAGCGTTTTATATCATCTTTCTTTATTCATGTGTCAAAAAGTAAATTGTTGGTCAGATTCCTACCTAGTATCGAGTTTTAATAAATCAGACTTGATATTTTGAAACATGGTTTGGAATCTACTTTAAGCTTGGTTTGATTAACCCCCATGTAGCACTAAAACTGTTCTAAAATTAAAATTCAAGATACACAAAAACTATTATTATTTTATTTGTTTTGAATCAATCACACAAAGGATGATTCAATAGATCAGACCTTATTTGAAGAAAGCTTACACTATCAGAGTAAAGCGAAATTAAATTTTCATTTTTTTTAAATAATACGATGAACACTACTACAATGAATACTGTCACAAACCTATCATCATTTTTTATTTGAACTTATTCCTACAACTGGATACTGAAAAGCTTCATTGGAATTTTGAATGAGTTGCTTGTTGATATAGTGAGGGAATTAAAATAGCAAACAATTCTAAACATAACTTAGTGTACAATTCTGAAAATAAAGTGGGACTTACCAGGAAATAAAGCTACTTTAGATATAAATTAATTTTTATGCATACCTGTAGTTGGCTCTATGTCGGTAACAGATTCTCCAACTAAAGTTGCTAAAGCTGTAGTTTTGCCTGAACCTTCGAGACCTAAACATAAAACCTGATACTGATCTCTAATTATAATCACCGGTCGGTAGCAACTTAACCACTGCCAGCACTAGAAAAGCAAATAAACATTTGAGAAAAATATCATTGGATTCGATTAAATTCCTTGAAAGCAAAGCATCAAAAGTTTTTATATGGAAACATACATCAAAGTTTACGAAATATTTTACCTTCCTCATCCCTATTCTACAAGCAGCAAAACCTATTTGCACGTTGTCTAGTACTTTAGGCATCCTTTTGCTAAATCACCACACAAAAAATTTCAAACGGATGTAAAATAAACATAATTGATTCCATATTTCAAAAGTTCAAAGCTCTGTTTTTATTTGCCCTTTAAAGATTATTTATTAACACCGGTCCCTTACGGTTACAGGTAAGTGATGTTTATTAAATAAGTAATAGTTTTGGAGATCCATGCTCCTTACGTATGTATTATTTCTAAATTTTCAAGCATTGTTCATGGAGATTAATTTAAAAAATGTTGTGATGACAGTAAATAATATTCTCTCTCTCTCCCGTAAATGAATTTTTTTTAATTATGAATTGAACATTTTACAACCTAAATGGCATTACTTCCTTATCGTATGTTGCTAAGCAACGACTTTAACAAAAAGACAAATCGCGGACATGGGGATTGATTACTCAAGTTCAAACTAATTGTTTCAAATTTTAAACCACGATTTTTATGATGTCTACCAATTTGTATTTTTCGAAAAGAATCAAAATTCTGAATGACAAGTAAGTGTTTTTTTTTCTGAAATGTGTATTTTATTATGTTCACGAAACTTTAGTTCTCGTAGTTTTGTGTTTTAATGTTTATAAAATAGATACTTGTTTCCATTTTTACATTTTATTCTGTCAATCTCAGGATTAGCTCCTGTATCGGTGACATATCTAGCCTCTTTGACGGCATTGATAATCTTGACAAAAGTTTGAACATCACGAACACAGATGAAACATTTTCTGAAGATTTATGCTCAGTATTAGAAAACTTGGTAAGTTTGAAATGCTCTCGTACAGAATTTTACTTCGAAAAATTCACTAATAATTTTTTTATTTTACTGTAGCATTTGTATACATATTTTAACTTAAAAGTTTTTTTAAATAAAACACTATTTAAAACTTTTTTGAATACAAAATTAATCTATAATTTAGGCTACAATAGCTTTGAATGGCCTGTTAGCAGGCTTAATCCTAATTTCATTAACCTTTAGGAGACTCTTGCCCTTCAGCAATTATAGTACATTTGATTTTAAATGCCTAATTACACAAAGCAATTTTTATCTATGAACAAAATCTATATTTTCTTCATTTGTTTCAGAGTTCACTTCTTTTAGACTCACCTGATTCTGCTGAGTTTATTTTCCCCCATCTTGAAGAAATTCGGAGGCAAAATGCCATCGATTTGTTAGTAATGTCATCCACATACCTGAAAGAGAATGCTTCTGTTTCAAGTACTGATGACTTAGCTGAAAAAGCCAAGTGTCTGTGGGAAAAAATATGTGTTTCTCTAGAACAGTACACTGTTACAGTTCTCCATGAAAATTACAGGCCTTCAGCATCATTACAGGATCATTTTAATTTGTGCTTACTTAAAAGTTTTGTTCTCAGACTGCAACATATATATGTGCCTAAGATAGTGTGGGAAAAGTATAAGGACTATAGAAAGCATTACCTTGAACACTACACATGCTCCTGTCCTATTCCTGGGTCTTGTTTCAACTGCTGCCTCAAACTATGCATTCAGTGCATTTATGAGGATGAGTTTTTAACTAACATTGGATGTTTCCATACTCAAATTGTTACTCAGTCCAATGTGCTTGAAACTTACACTGATTTCATAAACAAAAAATTCTATAGGTTTTTAAAGTTTCTTGCAGAATGTCTTAGCACAAAGAGGTGCTTGAATAATGAAGTGAAATCAATTTTACACTTTTCCAACTCTCAAGCTATGCTTTCACAAACTTGTTTTAGTTGTTTCATACAAAAGAGAATAGAAGCAGAGATAGATTCTGCGGCTTATTGTATTGACAACAACTATGGCACAGAAAGTGTATGGAATGTCATCTTCAATGGATTTGTAATTAAACTTGTAGAAGCAATTTTGAATTTCGAAGACCAAATTCTTGCCCTTTTTCATAAGAAGCATGTACAACACCATACACATTTTAACGAACTTTCAAGTTTAGTTGAAGGTAAGTAGTGTCAGTTTAATTTTTGATAAATACCAACTTAATCTCTTTCTTATATTGAAATGGGATCGCCTTGTGTATTAGTGATTAGTATGAAAAGCAGGATGCTCTGCTGTAAGCAGTTTAATTGCAAAAGTAATTCATCAATTTTTGAAATTACAACAAAACCTGTACATGGCTATGCATAACAGTTCTTCAGAGAACACAGACTATCCAATTACAGGTGACTTATAAAGTAACTGCACAAAACTCAAACTTTTATTTTTCATTTTAGACAAATTTTCATGGACAATATCAGTTTTCTTAAACATTAATGTTATTCTTTTTAAAAGTTATTTTTGTATGGTTAGATAAAAAAAAATGCCTTGTGCACATTTAGCATATTCTTTCAGGGATTAAATTTAGTGTCTATGTAATTAGATGTTTTCATTTATTTCATTAACAATGATAGAAGTGCTAATGCAGTAGTGAATAATGAAAAAACATTACTGTCACCTGAATGAAAAATTTAATGGATTCATTTATTTGGATGTCACTAGTACTTAGCATAAAAAGAGTGCAGTGATATTTGGTTGTCTGATTTGATAATTTATGCAGCATATGCTTTCATATGTGTTGTAGTTTGAAAACTTAGGTTGGACTTGTAGATTATTCACTCCCAAGTAACATAAAGATGTTAAATTTTTTGTGAATATAAATATGTTATAGATCCTCTTCCCTCAATGTGTGAATGAAATGGTTTTAAAATGTGTTAATCACACACACACACACATACATAACAAAAGAAGAATCATTACTGTATTTAAAATTATAATAAAATGTATTTTACCATAAAAATCACAAATAAATTAGCACTTTTTTGTGTAATATGACTGAATAATTTTGGTATAAATATTCTATCAATAATTTTCTTGACTTTATTGGTTGTTCTGTGTTCTTTATCTTTCATTCCATATTTTTCTATTGTGTTTTAAACATTTTAATATTTTATATTGAAACATTTAGGTTCCAAATTTATTTTGGCAACTGAAAGTCCCGAAAACTCTCCATTCTCCAAAGCATCCCAGCAAAAGTCAACAAAAAAGAATCTTTCTCTGATGGAGGGTGAGAAGATATTTTTGTTATGGAATTGGAGGTGGGCCTTATTATAGCATGTTTATTTATTTTCTCCTTGTCTTATTTTCATCCTAAAATGTAAATAAATGTACATATGCAAAGTGCATATAACTTCAGGACACAGTTTGATATGCGATTTTTTAATTATCAGGTCATTTCAACTGTCATTTTGATGCTTGCTGGTAATTGCTAAGGAAATTTAATTTGCTTGTAGGTTGCTCATAATTCTCCAAACAGTGATGTATTTGTGATAGTTCTATAATTATCAGTTTGTTTCACCGTACCTTACAACAATACGAGTTATATTTAAACTTATACTTTATTTCTGAAATAAGTTATGCTCTATCAGGAACAGCTCTGTTTTCCTCTCAATGATGACATTACATATTGCTAACAGAAAAGGAGTTCAATGAACTCAGACATATACTGCAGCTTTTACTCAAATATTTCTTATTTCTTATATATCTCAAATATTTCTTATTTGATAGTTGCCTTCATTCAACAGACATTCACATGCTGGAGATGAGTAATACAGTTGGCATGAATAAATTTCACATGTCTGCTATAAAATAAGTTCCTTGTGATTCTTCATTTGGTCACTCATAATTATGTATATTGTGAATTTTTGTTTGTTTACACGATAATTTTACCTATTTGAACTATATTATACATGATAGTTTTGTGGTTTTTAGATATTTTTAATTAATCTACTTAGATAAGATAATGTTGACTTAAATTTAAATGAATCAATATTTCATTTCAAAAATATTTTTGGAATTTTTAAAATTTCTTTGCATTGAGTTTCTTCAAAAATATTTTTCTTTCTAAAATATGTAAGGTTGTGAAGAGAAACATTTAATAAAAAAAATAACAGCTTCCTTGACTTTCAACTTGATGTATTAGGCATTTGACTACATCTCTCTATTTTACTTGTCCCATGATGAATTTTTGGTTTGTAAACAGAAAAAAATGCATTGGGTATTATTTTAAAAGGTTTTAAAATCAATTTTGTCTAACTTGCAGTTTTACAACTTATAAATAAAAATGCAAAATGAATTGCACAATTTGTGCCTTTTTATTTCTAATAAGCAAGTTTTCTTCACCCTTGCTATATTTTTACCCACGGTATATTGCCATTTTTCTATTGTCCTCCAAAAAATGCAATATATCAAGGGATTACTGTATTATTGGGTGGGAGTACTTGATTATTGTGATGATAATAGCAATTTAGTACATAATTGTGCAGCAATATTAGTTGTGTTGTCTTAAATGGACAAAAATATTTACTTTTTTTTAGTTATTTTTTATCTTTATTTGTGTGCAATATTCTTTTTCTCTTGACAGATTGACTCTGGTTGAAAATGGATACATCAGTAACCTTCAAAGATTACTCCAGAATGAAGTAGAGCATATTATAATGATGCTTATTGAGAGAGAAAAGAAGGCATTGAAATGCAATCAGTGGATGGAGCTTTTGAAATTTGATAAAGAAATCAATTTCATTAGCGAATCTGTACAAACCAATACTTTGTTGCACAGTGTCTTCAGTACTGTGCAGACTCTAGAGAAGTACTTGCCTGTTTTGGAGACCTCATGTGAATCATTTGTTTCATTCAAGTCTTCATTCTACCATGCTTTAGAAACATATGTTATAAATTTAATAAAACATCTGAAAGAAATTGCTGACCATGTGACGGATAACACAATGATCTTCTATGTGTACATTGCAATTAATAATGCTGTTTTCTTGAGAAACAGACTGCAGAATTACTGTGACCTCTTGCAAGGCTGTGTTTGTGAGTAAGTTAGCATGATTTTAAAAATTCATGAATTAAAAACAGATTTTCTTAGTTAATTCTAATTGAACTAGATATTTTTTAGTTGCAAAAAGTTCCTGAGATATTTATTTCCACAATGGCGTCAATTTTTTTCTGCTACTTGATTGAAAAAAGAACTGTTTCACTGATGTGGTTTAAATTTTTTAATGTTTATTTCATCATTTTATAAGTTGGTATTTTCCTGGTATTGCTGGTATTTTCCATGTTTCTTAATATAAGCTTGAAGCTTTATAAAATAATCATAACCCATCTAATCGAAATATTTTAGTTGACTTAAGTTTATTGGATTAATTGTAATAAATAGTATGGTTTGTCTCAAATTAACCATTAATTTTCCTAACTTATTTTTAAGTGTGGGTGCATATTTTAACTGTCATATAAACAGGAGTTTCATTATGGTGTTATTTTACATAAAGTGCTTTATGAAAAAGGTACATACTTTCTTTTAAAATCAGATCCTCTCAGAATAACATTTGCCACTCCATCACTCAGCTTGCAGATGATTTGATGGAATCTGTGCATCTCCATCTTTTCAGATTCGTTTCTTGTAGCATTTTATTTGACGCAGAGAGTCATAATTTCGGGGATCCAAAACCTTTCTTTGAGGTGAGTGAAAAATCATCCATTTATATTAGCATATACTAAAAATTGATTTCTTATTTATTAGAATTTTATCTAATTTCTTATAATAAATACGTTTTTGAATATTGAGCTATGATTATTCTTTGGATAATATTCTATTTTGGAACCATCGATATCAGACTTAAGCCTTGATTGTATGCAGAGAATCTTCTGCTTAGAAAGGAAAAATTCGATTTCTAACCAAACTCTGGCACTTAAATGCTCAATTTTTTGCGTAGGCATCTATAAAATTCAGGTTGCCGAAGTCAACAAGATTGTAGGAGAAAAAGTCACTCATTGATCGAAATCGGTCAATGTTCATGGTTCCCCAAACAATCAGTATTTATATATATGTGTGTGTATGCTTTAAAATGTATCAAATTTTGTCCATGCATGTTATGAGCCCTTAAAAATTGTAAGATTTCCAAAATTGCTGTGTTGGTAGATGTGTTACTGTAATCATATAGCATGATTAATATTGTTTAATGTGTCATTAGACATCTAAATTTTCCCTTATTTAATTAATAGTTCATAATTTCTGATAGGGTGAAAGAGTATCCTATAGCATCCAGATGTGGAACCTTTTTATGAGAGGACTTCTGCATGACTTCAAGTATTTTTTACCGCAGAATACTGCTCAAGAAATTTATGCTAAAGTTTTATCGTCTTCTCTGGACCTTTTTCTCGCTAGATATTCCCATTGCACACCAAGTGAGGCTAGAACGCCACAATTATTATATGACATCCATGCAATTCTTTTGTGTACCAGTGAGCTTTTGTGGCCAGCCTGCACTTCAGTCTCACAATTCATTGGAAGGAAACTTGAAATGGATGAAAGTGTGATTGTAAGTTAATAAAAAATGAGACCCTAAAATAGTAAAAATAATTTATTTCTATTTCTTATTATTTAGTATTTGAATTTGTAAACAATGTTAGCAGTTTGATTAAAGTTTCAGTGGAGATAAAAAGAGTAGATTATGCAGTATTGGTAAAATATTTTACTGTAAAAGTAATTGAAACTTCTCTTATAATGTAATCTCTTGCCTAATACAGTAGTAGTACAGTTTAAGTTGATTATACAGTAGTGCCCAGATATGAAACATTTTGGAACATGCTGTCAATTTTATTCATTACATCAAGGAAATTGCATTAAGTTCCATTAATGAGGATATGATGGTAAAGCCTAAACTTGGAATGCATGATTATTAAACTAAGAATTTTAACTTGCAGTATTTCACTTTAAGGTATTAAAGTGAAGTACTGTAAACCAAAATTCTTTATTTATTTTCAAATACTCTCACAAAAATTCACTCAAATTACTCAGTTCTCCATATTAATACTACTGTTTTCTTATTCAAAAATTGAAGATCATTCTGAAATCTATTTAAATTGTGATTACTACCATTGAAAAACAAACCCTCAATTGTTCATAAAATGATTCATTAAATTGCAACTATTTCTTCATTCGATCAGGGTTTTGTTACTCATCTTTTAGGAACTTACATAAAATGTGTTAAATCAGTTTGTAAAATCGAGGTTTCACTGTGTATACTTGTGCCAAAATTGTTTTACTTTTCCCTTAAATTCTTTCAATTCAATGCAACCTTTGTGACATCTCGTTTGAATCACTTGAAAACCCAGTCCCCTTAAGGGTTGATTTTACTTATTCTGCATGATTCATTAAAACTGCACTCTTTTCTCATGTTGTTGCCATGAGCCTCTTAATATTAAGATCTGTGCTGCCCTGGAGCGCTGCTGTGATATAGTATTTCTTGTTAATCAAATAAAACTTTACATTAATTATACATCTCAGTCAGCTTTTATATTTCATACTTTTAAGTACTTAATATTCATCTGATTTTATTTTGTGTGCAGAGCCATTCCTGTGTGGTAAGCTGGATGTTCACTTGCTCATAGTTGAAAAGAGTAGGGGTAGCTGAAAGATAGGCTCAGTATGCTTTCCACTTTAAATAAACATGCCTGGTAATAAATTTTCCGATATTATTATTTTTAAACTTATTCTGTCTTTGTAGGTTCTTGTGATTATAATAAAAGATACTTTTGAATGTGTATGCTTTCTCAATTTACATTAGTAAATTTAAAAAACACTCATCAAGGTCAATGATGGCATTAGGGGAAGGCCTACAGGGCTCATATCCTTCCGAAAGTGGTGTTGGGATTTTTGTGTTTTTGATAGCTGTTTAAGCTATATAAACACATTTTGAAGATAGTCTTATCATAGAACATTGAGGTATAGGTATTATATAGTATAGGTAAACTATGCGTCTGAATTCTTCAAGTCGAAAAATCATTAAACGCAAAGTCCATTTAGCATCATGACATTTAAGGAATTGAGAGAAATACTGGGCCAAAAATTAATTTCTGAATATATGCTTGATGAAGGGCATTCTTTCAGAAAATTAAATGCTTTTTAGAAGAGGTGGTGACTTGCTGAGGTTTGCATGAGGGCAACTCTTACCTCAGGAATGGCCCTGTTTGTATGTATACTTTTTTAGCAAATATTTATTTTGTCTGCTTTTATAATTATAAAAAGACTTTTTACTTAGGCATCTACTGCTAATAAAACCCACAGTTCATGCTGCTTCTTGCTGGCTGTTCTGGTTGCTCTCACTGCTCCTATATCTGAACTTCATGAAGCTTTCAAAGACAGTTTCCCACAAGCTCAGCTATCTGTTCGAACCAAATATGAATCTGTGTCTCCATGGTTGCCATGGATACGAAAGGAGTTGTTCTCAGAATTTTCTGAGAGGCAAATTGTCTCCAATGTATCTGTTTGGCTGGCTGTAAAAGCATGTACGTCATGGAGTGTTCCCAACCCATCTTCCATTATTAAGGTGTGTGCCTATTTTTCCACTTTTAGTGTGTGATGTTTGATAAATAATTTAATGAAATCTATTTAATCTATCTACATTTTAATTTAAGAAAACTTGGTAGAATAGCCATTTATACTGAACAAATTGTAATTTATTAATGTCTAACCATTATTCAAATAGTTTGAAATGCACTTAAGCAGTAATCAAAATAAAATTTACAGTGGTTTCTTGTTTCAACAAAAAGGTCATTATTACAACCAATCCACTTCTTAAATGGCATTAAGACAATGTATTAGTTATTGGTTGACAATTTATGATGTAATGAAGTTCTAGTGGAAATTCTATCATAACAGAGAGCTAAATTTTTTTCCCTGAAAATTAGAGTGTTAAAATAAAAAGTAAGATAAAAAGCTGCCATCAACATTACTTCCTCATCGGTTGATCTTATTCATATGTGCTCTGAAATGACTGATGAGTGAACTTATCCACCACTACAAAAATTAACTTACAATACAGTAGTATATAAAAACTTCACCAAGAACTCTTTGGTTGACTGACATTGCACTGTCTTTCCATGCACTGCTACAGAAAAAAAATTTATCATATTCCTTCCTTACAAACAATTTTGTTATCATCTACAAATTCCTTTGTTCTAAGAAAAATCACAGAATTTCTGCAGTAATGTAAATCATTGTTAGTTTTTAATTTTATAATGCATATTTTCCTTTTCAAAAAATTTTACTTCAGTAAACACTTGTGTCCATTTAGCCAGTCCATCAAAATCCTATATGATGAGGGTTGGAAATCCCGAACATGTTATTTTATTGTGAATTCTGCTATAGCAATAGTCTGGCAAAGTATTTTTGAGGCCCTGAGTATCTTGTTATAATGGGTATCTCTGTTCATAAAGTCATGATTCTCTCTTTTTCACTGGAATAATTAATGGAATTTTTAAAAGACATTCGGTTTTATTAAAAGTGCAATTCAGTAGTTACAATTAATCTTTTGGGGGGAAGGGCACTCATAGACACAAATAATAAAATGTAGGTACTATCATGACGTTACATGGGAGAATGAACTTTTTCCACAAGAGGAAAGATTCACTCTCTAGGGGTATTACATTTAAACACAAGTAATTTTAGAAGTGCTAGCTCGTTCTGAGTTTAAAGAAATGATATTTAGGCTATTTGAGAACAGTAAAACTCCAATTCTGCTCATAAGCAACTTGTGGCCATTTAGTTGTTTCCAGCTTAATTAATTGAAAGCAGGGGAAGTAAAAACTCATATTTATTAAAATTACTTCCTTATTTACAATATGAAGGTTATTTGTAAAATTAGAGTTAGGCAATTAAAGACATAAATAACTAATAGAAAATATTGTCCAAGCAGCACATTGTATGACAATTTGCTCTCCTTATTCTCACCTAAAAATTTCCCTTCTCCTTACTTTCTGCACTGGTTCAAGAGGTCATAAAACTCCTCTTGGTGATATGCAACAGTTTGAATCTTACAGATTTGAACCTTGATGACATTTGGTGATATTTAAATGAGCAGGTCATTACACAGTATGGGGGTTTTAAGAATGAATAAAATAGATTTAATTTTAAAGTGCAATGAAAATTAAAAGATTTTAAGTAAGAAAGAAAAGTGCAATGAAAATTAAAAGATTTTAAGTAAGAAAGAAAAGTGCAAAGATTTAAGCACCCAATATCTTTTTAATATTCTCTAGTAAAATTAAATATTTATCTGTTTTATTTTCTTAACAATAACCTTTTATTAAAAAAGCCTTTTTACATAATAGTTTCCTTCCAATGGTATTTGTTAATACAGATTTATCGTCTACTATTAAATAAATATGATTTAATTTTATCATATTATTTTTTAAACATTTTCCTTAAGTATCATATTGCGATAGTTTTAGCATTCATCATGAAAGCATTGTTATACTTAGAATACATCTCATTCTGAAACTAAGTTTTAGAAATTTGGCAGAAGTATTTTAAAGTCAATGATGGCTTTTAGCAATAAAACTTGTGTCTTTTTAGGCTTTCACTGAGCACAACTGCACTTTGTCTATTATGTTAATGGTGCAGGCAGCGATTTCTCCTGTTTCACCCATTGACAGCAAAATATATTTGTCTAGTCTTCCTGAAACTGCTAAAGTTAAGTTGTCCTATTCCTTACTTGAGCTGCTAATTTGTTTCGACAATCATTCGCACCTACAAGATATCTTGCTCCCAGTTATAGAAAGGTAAGAGAAATTATAAACTTTTGAAACCCTGATTTGTATCCTAATTATGTAATTCTGTTTAGAATGGTAGTTTTTTATTTCTAAATCGAAAAAGAATGTCATGAGTTTCAGAAACAAGTACCAGGGGTTTTCCAGGGCTCTCAGAATTGCGCACAACTTTTTTATTTTATTTGAATTCCCATCTACTAAGAATTGTGATTTTTTTAATATAATTCTTATTTAACTGTATACACTCTTGTTCCACCATATAACTAGTTTTTGGACTATCTAAAATACCTTTCGCAAAGCAATGCACTTTATGCAATGATTTACATCATAAAATACTGAAATCAAGCACCATGTCTTCAATTATGGAAACAGATGGGGATAGTCACTGGGTACCCCACTTGCATAGCTCCCACGCTTTCAATAGAAAGAAAATGATGGCCCTTTGAGAATTGACAATATCTTTCATAGTTACAAAATGAACAATTAAAAAAATATTTGTATTCCCCAAGTGGCTAAATCATACTGATCGACATTGACTAACATTGTTGAGAAAACCTGTCAGAACTTGTCTGTAATTGAAAACATTAGTCATTAGCTATGCATTATTCAGAGCTCTCGGAATCTCTCATTCCAAAGTTCTTGGATTGCAATTCCAGAACTTTGGAAACATCCCTCATTTATGAAACATCAGGTTAAGTCAAAAGTTAAAAAGTGGTTAAAAAGTTCTATTTTTTAATGGAATCATTTAAAAGTATTTTATCTCTTTTACATGTATCAGTTTCTGTAAAAAATATTTATTGACCTAACTACTACTTTGCAATTTCAACTGGACATTTATTAATTTGCATTCATCTTTCATTATCAGAACTAATGGCTGGCAAGAATTTGATAAATCAACAACTAGCAAAATTATAGATGAGGTAAAGTGTGTTGTTTATTTCTGTATAAAATGGCTTTGTGAAATGTCTTTTTACATATGGTTTTAATCATTTTCTGTTTCAGAGGTCATGGTGGTATATAGGTCTCTCAAAAACTCTAACTCAATACATGAACAGGTAAATGGTCAACTTTTTCATTTTAGTTTTATTCCACTTTACTGAATTCGTCCTAATAAAATTGTGCTTTGATTTGTATGATTTACCAAGATCATTAAATGTATGCAGGAGGGCAAAGATTCGCAATGTTGTCTAAATTGTTTCTATAATAGTGATCTGGCATTGCAGCTGAATGTTTGATGAGAACAGAACTTTTTTGCTATTAATTAAATGTGGTCATAGAAATAGCGATCCATAGTTTAATATGTATAAAAACTCAGATTTGAGTATTGGCTCATCTGTGTTATATTATGTAACAAGAATCGGTAGATGTAGTCCAGTTTCGTACCCAAAAAAAATAAAATAATGGGCCTCAATCACCCCAAAGCAATAGAAATATTAGATGTTTTATGGGGATTCATGGGTAAAGTTGACTTAAGCTATGCTACATTAGTTTCACTTTCTTTAAATGTTTGACCACAAGAAAAGGAGACAATTACTACTTTCAAGGGCCAAGTAATTGAATTTTACAAACTTGTAGAAAGATTATCAATTCTCTGACTAGTTTTCATGTAATATAGTGTCTGCAGTTTTCTCAGAGTAGCTCTTAACCAAGTTTAATATTCTTGGTAAATCGAATATCCTGGAACAATCAAACGATAAAAGTAACTATTTAGCCACAAATGTGTGAGACTTCCTTTTTGGAAACCCATTCAGAGGTTTAAACAATTACAGTGCTTTGAAATAATAGTTATTCTCTGATTGACATAATAAAAAAACATGTACAGGATGTACAGGAACAAAGTAGGGAATGAGATTTATGGGAAAGTTATGTAAAATAACATGAAAACATTTTTCCCCTCATAAGTGAAAAAAGAGTATTTCTAGAAACATATTTGCTTACAGATCATATTACACATTAGAACTTTTCATTTTATAAAAGAATCTTGTGGGCTTTAACTCTGCAAACCCTTTTACCCTATAATTTTTACATATCTATTTATTTATTTTGATTGTTTCAGCGTTTTCGAAGAAGTGATGCCATTTTGGTTAGAGATATCGAAGAAATGTGAAGATCCTGATGCCTTGAAATCTTTGAGTAGTCTTAAGGATTGTTTAAAGGATCATGTGGTTTGTGTATGTGAGAAAGATCAATTTAATTTTTTCCAAGGTGAGATTCTGTTGTCTATACAGCTTTTCTATTTTGAAAATCAAGATTACCCATACTAATTGAAACTGAAACTCAGATATTTCGATTAAAATGTAGAGCTAATCCAGTACATTAGTGCCTTTGTATCTGCAAGTAATGTTTCTAAACTCTAATATGTCTAGAAAAATTAAATAAAAACAAACACTATGCACAATGTAATATTTCTGAAAAAAAAATATATATATATAGTTCCTTGGACTTTGCTCCTTCTGATAAAGTTACCTGATAAGTGATATTGAATCACTGCATATTTGGTTACTTATATTATCAGTATATTTGTGGTATTTATCCCATATGTTTTTGGGGTCCCATGCACCAGCCATAAAAACTTTTAAGGAGTTGCAAGGGGTTCGACCACTGACATCCTTAGCCTACAACTCTACAAGGGGCAAGCTGGCAGATATTTGTGAAGAAGCACACAGTGAGTAAGCTGCTGTTACTCCTAACAGGGACCATCATCCATGTGCTTACAAACTGGAAGTCAAACCTGGAACCTATTGGGTTGCAGACAAATGCTATGACCACTATACCAGTTAGGGAGCGTTAATATGTTTTGGGATATTATTTATTTTAGTATAATGTATAGTATGTTATATCATTAATTGATATCTTATATTTCATACGATATTTGTGTTCTAAATCGTTTATATTTTTCAGATGAATTCGTTATGTCTGATGAAATTATTTCATTTGTGTGTCTGAAAAAGGTTTTGGAAAGCATGCACAAAAATCTCGCTTCACTACCTCAATCACTCAAGTGTTTTCTGTTATCTCTTGATTTGCACGTTTCAAACTATGTACCAGAGGTACAAGCCATTCATCAATCTGTACCACTGCAGGTAAAATGAATTATATATATATACTCCCCTTTCCTGTATTCCTCTTACCAAATTCGAAACACATTTATTCTATAGGAATCAGGGGAGTAGACCATGTGTCAACTTTTGTTGGACGAATTCCCCAAAAATGTTCTTTTAAAACTGCTTCCTAGAAAATTTCAGAATAGCAAAAAGTAGGACAGCGCATACAAAGAATTTCCATTTTATACAAAATTTTTTATTTATTGAGATATAATTCCATAAAAGTGAGAAATTCTTGTATATCTGTTTGTAAATTCGTTAACGTTATGAGGTATGGGATAGAGATTTTACTTTTCAACTTCGTAGTGAGTTTTGATCTTCTTGCCATCACATAATTCATTGAATTTTCACCCAATTCTTCATGGCGGATGAGTCTTGTGTATCTGGCATATATGTTTACAAAGTACAATGAAATTAACTTATTCCAAGGAAAGAATATTACAATTTTTTATACAAAAGATGAAATGACATCTTTTGATAGGAAGTTAAAATTCTGGATTTCATCAACTGAACAGAATAGTTTCTATTGTTTTCCCGCATTGCATGAATTTTTTACTGAAATAAATTTTAAAGTAGACGAAAAGTTTCTAATGTAATTTTGGAACACTTCCATTACATTCAACCCTTTTTACAATACTTTCCAAAATCCAGTGAGGACAATTCCTGGGTTCAGAATCTATTTACAGTTACAGCTAAGCTACAAGGCTTCAGCGCAAATGGTTGTGGAAACGTAATTAATTTAATTAGTGACTGATTTTTAAAAATACAAAGAACTGCCATTGTGTTTTCTGTACAAATATAACAGAAAACTACACCCCACAAGTCAAAACTAGCTATTCTTGCTTTACTTTCCTGCTTTACAATGACATATTTATGAGAGGCAGGATTTTCATATTATACTGCAACCAAATCAAAGTCCAGAAACAGACTCAACTTTACACCAAACATGAGGATTCAACTTTGTGATGTGCCTGATATCAAAACATTTTTAATTCAAAGACCCTGAAACATTAGTCATTATAGGAATGTAATTTTACAATATATATGCATTAGTTTAGTTTACTATTTTTATGTCTTGTTTTAAATAATTCACATTTGAAAATAAATTTTTGTTTTTCTGAATGTGCTTATATTTACTCATTAATTTTATCTGTTATTTATATCTTACCTACTCTACAAAATAACCAAGATATTCCGTTAAAATTTTGGGATTTGTAAAGAGTGTAGGAAAAGTTTGGAATTTGGTCTACAGTATTCTTACTTTATTGTAGCATAGGCTATCTACAGTTTCGTTTTATTATATTCTTAAATCGTGTTCTGAGCATTTGTAAGTAATTTTAGTTTTTTTTTAACACAAAGAACTCCATTCTAACTGATATATGAGAGCAGTATTGGATGTCTCAATAATTAATAATTATGTTTAGTGTGCTTTGTATTTTATGTACAGAAAACAATAAAACTTTTATTCTAAGTTCATACTATAATGCAAACAAAAACCTGATCATCCGTCTTTGTTTCGATGTTGATTTAAGATCACCACATATATGTCCATTTACTTGAAGTCATCTGTCTTGTATTTGGCACAGCTTGGCCAAATACAGCTCCTGTGCCATGAAATCCGAAATTGACCAACCAATCTATGTTGATTCTTAATTGTATCTCTGATCCATCTTACATGATTAATCTTGATTATTTTGACTCTATTACAATATTTGGAAATAACAGCAAGATATAAATTATTTTATGCATAGCAAGTTAATCACCAAGCTCCACAGCTAGTTTGTTTCCCCTGGAAATTATCTTCAGCACTGTAATTGCTTTGTGTTCCAGGAATGTCCATAAAAGTTAGCCTTTTAATTCTAATAAAGATCCAATTCATGGGTAATTTAAGAGTACCATTAAACTTTCAGCTGTACTTAATGGGGACTTCTTTTGGATCCACGACTTTAACATACTTAATGGATCTCTTGAGAATCAAATTGGAACCTGTGCAAAGCCAGTTTCATGCATTACCACTTGGCCATTTTTGTATGACTTTTGTTATAAACAGCTTTGCTATATTTAGAGATGTCTGACACTATTCATGAAAATGTATATGCTTAACTATATTTAAATGTCTTTAATTAGGTCCTTTTATCAACTGCCTTTGCTTTTCTCCAAGATCCCAATTTCAATAACAACTTATCTAATGGGCTAGAGAAAATGGCTCTGATAACAGCAGATGCAATTTGTAAAGCTGATGATTTCCTAATGGATGACAGATACACAAAAATATCTCTACTGATGTCTTCAATCCATGGAAAATTTCATGATTTGAAGTATTTTCAATATTTAATTATATTTTAATATTTTTGTTTGATTTATTAATTCTTATGAAAAGCCTTTGTTAATATTTACTACTTTGAAAAACATCAGAACATAATTTTTGCTTATTTTGAAGTGTACTTATTAATAGGGTTTTCCTTTTAAATTTATTTGATGCATTTGTTTTCCAGAAAAGATCTCGAAAGAATAAGTGAAAATATGCATGTGAAAGAAATAATGGATGAGATACTGCAGATAGCTGTTCACAAACTTTTACAATTACCTCATGGTAGGTTTCCTGATCTTGTTAGTTTAAGAAAAGTTGTTTTTGCAAATACTGGAAATAAATCTGTTTCTAAATCTATGAAAGAGAGAATGTATCCCTTGAATTTATTATTACAGAACTGGAATGTTTAAATATTGTCTATGAATCCAAATTTTAAAATCCTCATTTGTAGGTATCTAAGAAATCTTTATGCCAAAACAAAACAAAATTTAGTGAAATAAAATATCAATAGTTTACAACCTCCTGAAGTTTTTAAAATATTTAAACATTGCTGAGTCCTGCCATATTTGGAGATGTCTAATGAAAAATATAATTCTACTCTAAATTGTTCTAGTCGTCTATTCAAAAGAAGCTAATGTCTCAGCCATACACAGCCAACATCAAGTTAAAATGAATCCAACATTAAATGTTAAATATCCTTGAAACGTCTTTACAAGTATCCTTTTAAACCAAATAGTCTCAAAATCCTATTTTCAAAACTTTGGCAACTGTTCGAAAATTTTGGAGACTTGGAAAATATTTTTGAATTTTTCTTTAGAAAAAATTTGCCACAGGACGCCGATTTCGAAGTTTTGCACCAAGCAGTGGCAAACATGAAAGAAAAACATTGGTATCTGGTAGCTAGAACTCATGAAAACCTTATTAAAAAATATTGGTTTTTTCATTTTAAAACTTAAATTTCGTGATACTTAATTGACACATTTTGTCAAGTGCTTTGGCTGTGGCAGCTCTGGTCTTGTTTCACAAGAATAAAGATCTTGTGTTGCCTGACTTGTTCTTTATATTCAAACTACTAAATCATTGAAGATCCGTATTCATCTTTACTTATAATAGAGTAACCACTCGTTATATCACTCTTTTTACTTGTGTTATGATGAATCTTAAGTTTGTGAACAGCAGAGGAAAGCACAATCTGTTGCTTTAGGAGATGGGTGTTGGAAGGTCACCTACTTCAACCAGTTATCATAGCCTTTTCCCTTTAATCCATCTGTCACAATGTGAAATTTTGTTGCCATTGTCCAATCTACTTCAAAGGTCACTTGTTTTAAACTGAATTAGTATAAAATATTAAGGCGACTCGAAAACAGACAAGAATGAAAATATGTTCAAAAATATTCTACCAGTGTCATTAAAAGGATCTAGAATTCAATTTTAAAAACATGTAATTTATTGTATAATTTGCTTTTTATTTCTAATCAAGTTTTTCTTGACTTGACCCTCACTGTCTCACATTTTCCTTGTTCCCTAAGAAGCGAGGTTACTGTATTTTTTATCTGGTGTCACTTTTTCACTTTGACTGATTTCTTGTTCTTGTATTGAAAGCTGAGGCTGTAAATAAATTTGTAATTAATGTTACTTTTCTTCATTAAACAGGAACTAGTACAATTTTGTATCTTCATCATGTGCTATGTAAGAATGAATCATGGATCCAAAGAAGCTTGGGGGTTCCCGGAATGCTGTCATCGGACATTGTTGTCAACTTACTGAGCCCCTCTCCTTTGTTGAACACATGTAGTGAGTTGCAGGAAACTGAGTGCAAAGAAAAGGACCTGTCTCTATTTAAGGAGTGGAAAACTACTTCTCAAGGTCCCACAAAAACATATTACTCATCATGTTTTTTTAATACGATTCTCAGCTCTACATTTACCCTGAGTGCTAGGATGTATTATTCCAAATTGACCTCCTGCAGTTTTCTCCCATCGCTTCCTGCCACTTATGTTTTTTGGCCAATCAAATGTTCCCTAGACATCTTTAAACCTATGGACATGTCTATTTAATTTCTTGGAAAACTGATGCTCAGGAGGTAAAAGGATTTTGTTTCAAAATAACTCAGTAACTTCATATTTCATTGCTTATGAAGTATAAAATTACTTATGAAATTTTGATATTTTTCAAGAGCTGATTAGAAAAATACTTCATGAACTTTTCAAGGATCAAGGGAATGCTCTAAATGTGAAAAATTCTTTAAAAACTACCTAATAATTCTATTATGTATATATTTAACAAACTAGAGAAAATGTTAGTTCCATTCAAAAAACAATTTTACAAAGTTATGATCCATGATAGTTTGTTACTCCTTTGTATCATGACAGCTTTTTGGATCAGGACTCCACCAAATGGATTCTGAAACACTATGTACAGCTGATTGGATTGATTTCAATCATGGGTCAGGTCACGTGATAAATAAAAAGATGAATGACTTAAAATTGGTAAAATATTTAAGAAATTTATAACATCAGTCTTATAATCCCAGTCAACCTGTCTCATTTTGTCACTCTTCAATAAATGACCTCAACTTAAATAGTTTGAGTTGCTTCATCTCACCATTTTTAAGTTGATTTACTTATTAAAATACAATTGTAAACATATATCAATATAAGTTTAAAAATAACTGAAAGATAATACGTTAAATCTTGTTAAATTTAATTAAATTTTCTTTCTTGAGGCATGGGAATATACATAATTTTTTCTTTCAATTTCCCACAGCGTATATGGATCCTGATTCTGAGTTCAATCAAAATGGTTCCATTGATTCAGAGTGTAAGAAAGTAATGGAGAAACCCTTCACTGATTTTAATCCCAGTGACAATAAAGAAAATGCCAATGTTTTGACTTTGGATGTGGTTGACAGCATTTCATCAAGCCAATTCCACTTCAACCCTTTGGAATTCTTTGACAAATTGGGAGAGAGTTCCTTTACACAGGTGAGAGCTTTTTCTTAGCAAAGTTCAACTTTATTTACTACACATCAATCTATTTTATTGTATATTTAACATTTACAATATCTGCTTATTTCTCACTAGTCCAAAAATTAAGGATAATACTGAATTTGTAACAAGCAATACAGCCTACATACCACCATCAAGGACTGCACAAGAGAAAAGACGTGCTTTAGTGTGCAAACGGGACTGCTTGCCACAGTACACATTGGGAAACCTTGAAGCCTCAATTAGTCAGACCAGCACATTCTCTATTAGGCTTTTAACAGACCACAATGTTTTTTTTTGCAGTAACAAAAACTTATATGTTCACCTAAGCATTTTCCCCTTTTCTTTAGTTTCCAGTAGCACAAGGTTTATTTTATTCCATAGCTTTTATAATATTTATTTGTTATCTGAGGTACTTTGGTGCAGGTACTTGGCATGGGATCCGTTTGGGATCGCATTATATTCTTAATTTTTGGACATGCGTGTACTTACAGTGGATGATCGTACAGCCACCTTTATAACTAAACAATTTTACATTTCAACCACCAAAAAGAAAACCATTTTACTTTTGTGACATTACTTTTGTAACAAATTTTAAATAAAAAATTGTTGGCAACACTTGGTTTCAAAACCTGACAAATAGCCACCATCCATTTTTACACAAAATTCAAAAAATATTTTTTGCACTGTGGCTCTAATAATTCGATCACCCACTGTAAGATTAAACGCAAAATTTATTATAATAAAGAGTAAATAAAAATTTATATAAAAGAAAGAGTAAATTTTATTTTATTAAAATTTGCAATTTTAATAAAATAAAAATTACTCTTTATTCCAATCACCCTTTAAGATGAATGCTGTAATCTGTTCTACCTTTAGAAGACACCGTTATTGTACTGATAAGCTGTAAGCTCCAGTGTAAATAATTCTTATCTGTTTCCAAAATTGACATAATTTTGTTTTTGAAAACTGAAATCAATAGAATTCTTTGCTAATATTAAGCAAGAATTTCTTGAAAAAGTATGTTCTTGTGTTGTTTTTTTTAGCAAAGATCAGTGAGACTAAGGTTTAAAGGTCCACCCCATGATGAATTTTAGTGCAATTTTGATAAGTTATAACAAGTTATATAAGTTTTGTTTGCACAAAAAGTGGAGAAATGCACTAACAAAACAAGAAATAATCTTAATATTTTATTTTCCTTGCCTAATTAAAAATGTATTACCCCAAAACACACTATATGTGGCAAAAAGGCCTTAAAATACAATCTTAATCTTTAGTTTCTTTGACAAACGGAAAGTTTTTATATTCTGTTATGAATTGTGCTGTGTAGTAAGACATAAAATGCAACTCCTTTTCTGTAACAAATCTAAAGTTAAATATTTTGTACATAATATTTAATTGTTTCGCATGGCAAAATAATAACTTTTAATTCATTAGTCTAAAATCACAATGTCTCATCCAAAATTCCTAGGTGAAAACACAAAATATGAAAAATGATACATAATTTTTTTTAATAGATTGCCATGGATCCGCCATCTTTGCATTGGGAGGCCATACTGAGCCATTTACCTGTCCTAGGACTGACAGAAGTCAATTTCTCCATGCTACTCTCTCAGAGATGGGACATTCGAAATGAAGGGCCACTCACAACTGAGGAACTGAAATGCGTGGAAGAATTGAAAGCAACATACAAACTTGAACACTGAGATTATATAGTGTCACTAGGGATGCCATCAAAACATTGAAGGAATTGTCATCTTAGTGGATCCCTCATATTCATCTAAAGAAAATTAAACAGACGACAAGAAGGCTGCCTAGAACCACTACCATCGACTTGTAGGTTACTTTAGAGGAGATATACACAAGGCAAAGGTTTTGAAAACAATACAGCTTAGAAGAGAACTCTTGTGTTTGATTGGTATCAAAGACATCGTCCCAGTGGGACTCTCGAGTTCTCTGGGGACAGACTGCCTTTTCAATATTCAGAAGTAGGCATTTAAAGCCCATGAAGTTCATATAGGGAGAAGAGTGTTCGCCACCTTGCACTAAGTGCACAGCCACTCCAGCTTCTCAAGAGCACCTTCCCTGGATTGGAATTTCTAGGGAAGATTTCTAGAAGGGCCCTGTGCTGTCTCAATGAACTCAACGTCTTTTGGACCTGGTCTAGCTCAGACTAGGCCAATAGCAATAAGTAATAGTTATATTTTTAAAGTTTGAATCTGCACCTCAAATTATAGCTTGTGCATTTTTGTAAATAAACTTATTAACTGTTACAAGTTATCAAATCCAGTCCAAGTAGTTTCTGTAAACCTACTAAAAGTTACAAGGACTTATAAAATATCAACATAGAAATACATTGCAAAGTATTATCAAAACATATTATTTCTCACTGTGTGAAATAGGATTGTTTTATAAATACTTTTACAATAAATATATTTACTTACATTATATAATTTTTTTTCTTTGAAAGTTGTTTCTAAATTATTTAACCAAATAATCAGGAGCAGCATTTGCTATTGATTCCAAGATTTGATTATTCAAAAAACTTTTAGTTAAAGCGAGCTCTACGATCATTCCATAGCCATTTTAATGTCTGTTTTTCTGTCAAACTGATGACCAATATCCTGATTTTTACATTATTTAAAAAATACTTTACATTTTATGAAATGTCCAGAACAATTTTCATATTCATGAAGACTTGGAAAAGGTGATACTATATGAGTAAGTTTAAAACTCAAAAACATCTGAAAAGAGAAAAATTTCAAAGTAAACCTAATCTGCTGAAAATAAATTAATACCTCAATGTTCGCATATCAAATATTATTTTTGTAATCAAATGCATGGTAAGCATCACAGCATTATTGTTGAATTATAAATTTATTTACTAAAATATATACTCAAGTAGTCATTTTACTCATTTGTATTTTGTTTTATACTGCAACATTAGTTTTTCCTACGTTAATAAAGTTAGAGATCACAGGCATACAGTACAAAATAGATTATTTTTATCAATGGGAAATAATCAAAATAAACAAGAAATTTAGTCTAGTGTTATGAATTTTATTGCAGCAAACTTTGTATTCTATACTTTAAAATGCATATTTCTTGTTTATACATTATGTACATTTAAATTTTTACACAACAAATACATAAACATTCTACAATAAAAGTATAAAAGTAAACACAATGTCTACATGTTGATCGGAGTCTTAATTCCTTTGGAGATCCAAATAGCAGCCTGTAATTTAAAAGATTTAAGTTTCATGTGCAATAAAATGCACAAATGAATCCATAAATAAAAGTCACAGAACTTTATAAAACAATAGTGATATTAGAATCATGTTCAACCTTTTGGATAGGTAAAAGTTTATCACAGGGAATCAGAAATACAGTAACCCCTCGAAAAATCGCACATTTTATTTTGTTGTTCTCTTTTATTTGTCCCCAGTGAATTTTCTGTTTGTGGAAGCAGAGAAAATCTCAATGTTTCTTTGAAAATGGGAGTTCAAAGGTCACTTGCTTCAAGCAGTTATAAACTGATTTGTGTCTCAAAAGTAGGATGAGAAGATATTAGACAAAAATATTCCATATTATTCAGTAATATATATATTGAGAGGTTATACTTATTAAAATTGTATCAGCCATTTAGATTCTAGGGCTCAAATCTTAGACCCAACATTTTATTCAAGGATGAACCAGGTTGAGATAATCATCAAAAACCAGAAAGCAAAATCTTGTTTTGGAAGTGCCATAGCGATTCATCAATCCCTACACAGTACACATAGCACTTACAGTACAGCTCTACACGGCATACTATTTCTCATTGCTATTTATATATGAGTTGTAAAGGACAAATATTATGTTGCCTATGACTGCTATTTCTGGCAACATGCAATAACAAACTGCAGTCAACTCACTTGACAAAACTTCAAAATATGTAAACAGTTTCAATACTAAAGAGTCATTTCCTCCATGTGACACTGATATAAGTGAAACCAAATTTTATTTCATTAAATCGCATTATTTTGCTCCGATATTGAAAAAAGTAGTTTTGCATCATTGTATTGAATTATTCTGTACCCCTATTCAATAAAAATATTCTGAGACTCTAAAAAGAACCTCCTGGTGCTTGTCACATCTGCCGCTTCTGTCTTGTTCTACATATTCTCGTTCTCGTATCATCTCTATACAGGGTAGTCATAATCGATTGAACAATAATCATACCATGCAATTCCTTCTCTAAAACCAATCTGAAAAAGGGTTGTCAATTTTTCAATTGGATGTGGTATTCTTGATACATTAATGTCAAAAATTTTATCTCCCTGGTCCCCTTTCGTCATTGGAAATTTCAGAGCTAAAACCACCAAACAAATAATCCTTTTGATGTCCCTGGGGTTGGCAGTACCTTAGAGTAAATCTAGATACATTGTCAGGTGGATAAGCAAATTCAAACTATCATTTGTAAGTACACATCTCCAGAATGCCATGTTCAATCGAAAAATGGATAACACTTTTGCAGGTTGGTTTTTGATAAGGAATCATGTGGTAATGATAACTGGAATCGGTTCTGACCACTTTGTATTTTGTATTTAAGACCTGTGCATGTTCTACTGGATTCATTCGATCTATACATATTGTTTCAGAGCTTTATCTAATATGTGCAACTAGTTTCATTAACTATACATATAGTTATTAATTAATGACTAATAAGTGATAGTACAAGACGGAAGCAAATATTCAGAAAAGGAACTGAATGAATTTTCATTTTATTGAGTAAAAATGTTATAAAAAATTGTTAGCAACCAAAAATGTTTTTAAATTATAGCCTACAATTTTTTTCCTAGACAGTTTGGTTTTCTTTTTGTCACTTTGGAAATGACTTTTTATGATATTTCTCCAACAGTTTTCAGATATTTCTCTTTAAATGAAAAGAAAATATTGATAAAGAAATCAAGGATGTATATGTAATAAAGTAAAATTAAATTCTTATAATGAACAATTTAATTTTCACAAATTAAGGATTCTTAACGATATTGTTGCAAATACTACTTAAAATGTTTTTAGTTTTTATAAAATTAAAAACAATTCAGACTAAAACGTTTATTTTTTTCCAGCAACGAAAGCTGTATCTGACAACTTGACTTAAACTTCTTAAATTAAAGTTGGAACATTCTCACTATTCAGATTTCAATTCAAATATCAATGAAATAACCTTATTAAATAACCTTACCATTCAAAATAAAATATTTACCTTTCTTTGCATTGCACGAAAAGGATAAAAATCACAGCTTCAACTCTTTGGAAAGATTTTGCATCAATAATACAAACCTCTCTTCAACCTAATAGGTATAAAACATAAGTTATGTGTTACAGTACAAAAAAATTAGTTCAACTTTTTCTAACAAAAGTACAGTTGCACAAAATGCATATTACAATCTGCACATTAGAGGATTATTAGTCTTACATAAGAGGGATTTGAAAGAAATCTAGTCAAGGTTTATACACTATTCAGAACAGCAAATTCCATGAATTCGCGAAATCTTTTAGTGTTTCCCAGGCAGTTTCGAACTTTAATTGAGACTACAGAGAAATGTCAAGAAATACAAGATCATCCTATCCAGTTAAATTGTGAAACATTCCTTTCCATATCTGAAAAATTACCTTGTTGAGCCATTTAGGATGAATATTTGAAACTATCTTTAATTTTCTGTTTCTTTTCTTTCTAATTGGTTTTAAAATCAATTCAGGACTTAAAATATCCATTTCTGCCAATGGTATTTTCTATTATCTTTTTACCCCTAAATATCTGAAGAAAGGTAAATAATATCATAGAACGAAGCTTGGAAAAAATAAACACTGGCCATTCTTTTTCTGATAAATAATTAAACAAACTAATAGGAAAACTTGAGAGATAAAAAATTACATGGAAAAGAAAGTGGTTTTCATTCTATTTAGCAATAACTACTTCCCCTCCTTCTAGTTGGAATAGGGACCAAAAATCAGCACTGGCTTCCTGATAATAGAAAAAGCAATGCTTTCTATAGAATTTGGAAGGTATAACCATATTCACATAGAAAAAATTACTTTGTGGTGTATTATGTATAATTATTAATGCTTTCTAGTAACCTAGAAAGCATTAATAATTATACACAATTCTACAATAAGTATTCTGAACTAATTTCTCATTTTTGGGTAAACTTTTTTCTACCAATAAGTTTTTAAATCAATTTAAAAATTTCAATAAATATTTTTGCATTTTAAATAAGTAGAATTTTAAAAAAATTAAGGTGTAAATTTCAGTTTTTGAGGAAGATATGCACAGAAGGTAAAATCACAAGTATAAAGTGCATAATCTATTTTGCAAAGCGTCATTATGTATAAAAATACAAAATTTATCAACAAACTTCCAATAAAGAATTTATACATTATTTTCAAGTAGCACAGCATAACATTAATGACCAGGAATACTTTAGACCAAGTGGCCAACTTAAAGAAATATGATCAACTTTTTTTCTTAAAAATACAGATTAAATTTTATTTTATCTTTTTTTTCATTAATGGGAAGTCTGTGTCTGCATGTCTCCAACCAAACGTTCATAATTTGGTGTGTATCCAGACAAAGATAATGATAATGAATCTTCAGTATGGGAATCAGTAAGTTGGGAACAATGTTTAGTCTTTGTGAACTTTAAATATGAAAAAGCCAATTCACATAAGTATGTAAATCCAAAACAAAAGTAGATATATCCGCTACATTTGGTCATATTGGGATACTTTTCTCGATTGACGTATTTCCAAAAATCTTCCTCAAGTTCTCTGGCTTATAAGTTAAGATCAGTTTGAAGAGTTATAATTTCATTTTCTAATGTGGTTTTTTTTCAATATGAAATTAGTCAGAAATTTTTGCAGCAATGTTTTACATTTAAATCTTTTTTTAAAGGAAAAGATAGATACTGCACAATAACTTTTTCGAAATCATGAAATCTAACTTCAAAGTTTTCAATCACCTTTTTAATTTTTGCAACATATTTTTCAATGTTATAATTACAATTTCGATGTTTTTGTAGGTGATCAGACATATTTGGAAAGTGATTCAAATTGTTTTGTTGAAGATCTATTAGCATAATAAATTTTATTTTGTATGCATTAATGCTACTGATCATTTCAATTATTGTCTTGTTTTTCCTTGCAATTCTAAATTTAAATCACTTAATTTGAATGTAAAATCTGTAAGAAATGCTAAATCACTGAGCCAAGTTTCATCATTTAAATTTGCACATTCTTGATCTTGCTCTTAATAAATCACGAAATTGTTGCAGAAATTTATTTCTACTTAACCACCTTACATTGGTATGTAATAATTCTGGCTGTCCTTAATCAAGTTGCAATTGGAAGAGATGCCGTTTGAGGGAACTTCCTCGAATGGAATTTAACAATTTTGAACGCTATGTCCATTATTTCTTTTGTATTTAATCTTTTGCTGGCTACCACCTGTTAGTAAATTATGCAGTGGTAGCTCAAAAAACTTGGGTATTCGTCATCATTTTGGCATAGAGTTATAAATCCATTTATGCTGCCTATCATTGCTCCTTCTCCATCTGTTGTTATTGAAACTAATTTAAAAAGTGGTAGTTTCAAATTGGTGAGGAAGTTTTGAAAAGAGTTGAATATATCTACACCTCTAGTTCCTTCTTTCAAAGAAATCATACCCAACAATTCTTTAGATGTATAATCTTTAAAACCAATAAAAATAAGCAAATGTGCTGTGTCATGTATATCTGTTGATTCATCAAATTGAAGGGAAAACAAGAACATCTATTAATGTCATTATATAACTGTTCTCTTATATTTTTACTCATTTTCTCAATCCGTCACATCACAGTATTTCGAGACAATTGTAGATCTTTAATTGGTGCAATAATTTCAATCTTGATCTTAAAATCATTAAAAAGTTAATCTGACATTTCCCAAGAAAGTTTCTTTTATAAGTTCCCCGTCAGAAAATGGTTTACATTTTTTTTGCTAAAATATGGCTTACTTTGAATGATACAATAGTCACTGCATGTGATTTCAACATGGGCTTTTTAAAAACATTTTGTTGAGCTCTTAATTGAGCCTTAAGATCCCTAATTTTATTTTTTCTATTTTGTGGATAATCTGTTTGATACTTGTTACGTAAAGTTAAAAAATGCCTCTCCAGATTACCCTTTTTAGTAAGTTATGGAGACTGCCCATATTAAGCAATATTTATCATTCATCATTGTAAAAAAGTAATCAAATTCCCATTCTTTATGAAAATGATAAGTCTCCGATTTTGGTTCACTACTCATTTTAATGGGTACTAAAATGGAAAAGTATACAAGTAGACAATTTTAATTTAAAACCATACCAGTACCATAGAAAGAAGGTACTTACATTTTTGCACAGCAGTAGTATTAAGAAAAATTGACATTTTTTCTAGAAATGATAATACAATATTATCACTATGGTGAATACTAAATACTAAACAAGGAATACAGGAATGCCAATTTATGTATTGTTACACCAAGGATTAAAAGAGGGTGCACCAAGAAGCCTGCTAGATGGCGTGTTGGACAGAGAGCAGGTGACATAGGATGCTGCTCTCCCATTCTCTCGACGGCTGGCACCAAAGGCAAATTGTCAATGTCATCTATGATACTAAAGGAGCCACGACCGTTTGTTTCTATGAGTCACGACTAAATTACGTTTGCGTGTTGAAATCGTCTCCTGTCGGCTGTTATCGATCAAAAATTGCTTCGAGATCGACTTGTTGGCCATTCCTGCTTTAGACAACCTTATGAGTCAACTCTACACTCCAATTCCTTTCTGCAAAGACAATACAATGCATACCATTTTTAGCCCTAAGTTAAAAAAGAAGCCCAAACAGTGCAATTGCAACCAATCTTGGCAACTCTGTATGAATGATCTAAATGTTGTCTTAGAGCTTGACAGCACTCTTATAAAGGAAGGAAAATGAAGAGAATAAACTATGTGTAAGGACCTACTGTGCCTATTATCTGGACTGGATGCTAGCCTCTTCAAGAAACATGGGGTAGGGAAGAAGAGCTAGTCCCATAATTCCTAGAAGTGCTTGTACTAAAGTTACCCATTGCCCACATGACTAACATCATTAACCAATCACAATAAGAAACACAATTTGAGGCTGAAAGGATAGGGCATCAGTAGCCCCTGGTTCACTTAAAAATTGAGGACATTAAAATAGAAATAGACATCTCACTAACATGATTTATGTTTTAAAAAATTTGATCGATTTTGCTTCAAATCTTATCACTTATATTTATTGCCACCAAATTGTTCCAAAATTTTAATTTTTTAGTAGGGGATGCGGGACTTCTATGGACGCTAATAACCTTCTAAGGACACCACACTGATGTTATTTTCTATAAGTAATTCATAAAAATAATTATTGTATTACCTCTTCCGCAGTCCTTGTTCCTATTGTATCAGCTGAACTACAAAATGCTTTCTTGACGATTCCATATCTCTGACAATTATAAATAATCAATTTATCTTCATCTCTGTAAATTGAATAAAAAAATATTGTTACTATATTAAAAACAAAAATGAATTTAATGAAAAACACAAGACTGGAAGACATTGTCACATAAAATGGACACTGAATGCATAAACTATGCAAGTGGTCAAGTGTCAACTTCAAAACACTTGCAGGGCTGCCACAACTAAAGTACTTGTGAAATAGTTGCATTAGTAGCATACATTCTTAAAAACAGTAGCAAAAATAGTCTCCTATTAAGCCTTATTTTAGTTAATCGGATTCAAAATGAATCGGCTAAAACACAAAATGTTTAATTTAAACATGAAACAGACTTTGATGATTTCAATTTCCGACACTGTCGATTGAAATAAGTTTTTATTATAGTAAAATACACAAGAAAGTCAAACTAAGCCCTTTCACGAACGAATTTATTGCATCTTTATAAAAAATTAATTATAGTTTTTAATTCTACTAAATTTTAACCTTTTTGTTTATTGCTTAGTATAAATATAATACATACACAACGGTATTAACAGTTAATGCATTCTTTAGAGCACTCTTCAGAGCAGTTACTTTGAAAATATCAAGCAACCTGATGAGTTTATGAAGCAGCAATATAGAAAATTTGGAATCAGTTTAACGAGTTTTTGATAATCTATTTGGCTAACTTAGCTTGGATATCTAACCTATTTGGATAACAGCTTTGACGTATCTTGAAGAAAATAAAAAAAATGATAAAAATAAATGCAATGCAGCTAAAATTAAATATAAACTCATCACTGAAATCACTCCCATATTGAGAATTATACTCAATAACTACTTTGATGTTAGATAATTTCTCACATAATCCAGAAATCTAGAAAGTCATAAACTGCTAAAAATCTAATCACAAAAAAATAGAGTTGAATCGTTTATATTTTAAGTCTTGTACCATTATATTATGTTCTAAGTCTATCTTGTATGAGAACATCTTACAACCAAGGATACATGGAATGGTTTGTGAAACACTACTAGCAAAAATATTAATACTTTAATTATGACCTTACTATTTCTGGCTTCTGAATGCCTTTACTGACAATTTCTTTCTAGAGTTTATGTAAAATTAAAGAAGAAACTTCAAAGACCTTGAAATAAAAATTTTTGAAGAGTTATGAAAAAAAAACTTTCAGTATTTTTAATAGTTAAAGGAAAAATTTCAAAATACAAAAATAATTCTATAAAATGTACTTTTCATAACACTTTACCATAAGAAAATAAAACACTGACACAGAGATGCCAACCTTTAGCATCAATATCATTGAGATGATTGAGTTTCAATACATAGAATACATACATATAACTTCAGTAATTTGGATAGCTTCACTGACCATCTGGTTTGGTTTTTCTTCACTGAAAATCTCCTCATTCGACATAATTGAATGTGAAAAATCGGAACAATTACGGAAAATCTGGAATAGCTGCATCTCTGCTTAAAGTATATTTTTAAGACTTCATTGACCAATGGTGAAATTTTTAAAAAATCATCATTTTCAAAAAGCCGCCAAACTTTTGAAATTATTACCTTTTAAGAAGATTTTGCTTAAAAAGATACCTCTAGTCGCCAAGTTTGAATTGATTAGTAGCAAAAAGTTACCTTTTAGTTACCTGTGGCAGCCCTGCACTTGGTATTTTCTAAACAAATTCATATGTGCGAACACATCAGCTGAGATCAATCCAATTATGGAATGGCAGCACACTCTCCAAATTAACTAATAGAATTCAGGTGGGTGTAGATCGATATTCATTTCTTTCCGAGCTCAGTCGATAGTTGGATCAACCAAATTCACTCGTCATAGAGATATTGTCATACATAGAACCTGCATCAGATGTCCCCCGAAAATGGATAAGAACCTGCAGTCATGCTGTATATATTGAAATTGTTAATGTGTAGCTATTGTGTCCTAAATAAATATTGTGAAATAAATAACTGTAAATTCACATATTCAATCTCGACTTTCTGAGGTGTCCAAGGGGTAGTAAAAACCTCTTTACCCTCACGGCAAGTCTAAAAGTAGTTATTAAGCACTCACAATGTCAATGTTTCCAGAAACTGCTGGTAAAATATATTTATTAAAAGTTAGGTCAATTCTAGTTCCTGACTAAAATATGCCCTTAAGCAGTACTTGGTGGTTATGTTGGTTTTAAAAGAGTTAGGAAATCATTCAAAGAAAAGTAAAAAACATGGATTACAGATTTCACTTCACACTTTGATTGTTTTTACATACCCTCTTACAAATTTCCAATATAAATTTCAAGTGTTTAAAGGAGTAACTAAAGTTAAAATACATCTTGTTCCAAAAAAACACATACTAACACACAACAAAAACTGATCTGTCATATTTTTTTATCTTTACAATATAATTCCAAAATTAATTAAATGCTTGTTTGATACAGAATCAGAATTTGGAGTTAAAAGACCAATTTTCTTTCTCCAATCTTGTGCTCCGATTGGCTGATAGATGCTTCTATGTCACTATCAGCAAGGACAGCAAGAATAAATTGACTACATAAACACCAAGAACCACTTTTACTTTAACAACCAAAGTTAATAATGTGATAATAAAAATATTAATTTCACAAGCTATTTGGCGGAAAGGATTTTATTCACATTCATCTCTTATATTCGCCTAGGAGTGTTTTGGTTTTTTCTCTTGTCATTTATCAGACAGTTGCCAATCTAAAAAGGCAATTTTTAAAGTGTTGATAAGTTTCAATCTTTCCAACATAAATTATATCAAATAGTATGATAAATGCTTAGGGTGATGAAAAACCGAATACTTGCCTACTCCATTTTACATTTTGATTGCCGCTTGCTTTTGGATCACAACCTGCCTGATTTTCATTGTTTTTAGATCCAATCATATCTAAAAGGTGACTGAAATCAGA
The DNA here is from genome assembly GCA_933210815.1 of Meta bourneti. Classification (NCBI taxonomy): domain Eukaryota; kingdom Metazoa; phylum Arthropoda; class Arachnida; order Araneae; family Tetragnathidae; genus Meta; species Meta bourneti. The sequence goes on along the minus strand of OW119924.1, from coordinate 92,813,617 downwards.
TGGTGTGCTCTTATTACCAGAATCTGTGACCACTGGAAAAACAGTATCTTCTATGACATCAAAGGGTAATTTCGAACCTGATGAAAGAGGGGTGCAAGTGAGGATGGATGTTTGATCAATAGGTGCATTTCGTGGGTTGTCTTTCTTAGCGGCCTAATAAATGAACACATAAAAGAGATAAGCATGTGTGAGTGATTTTTGTAAACAAATAGTACATCACTTCTTGTTCTATCATTATAAAGTTTTCTTATTGTCTTGTATTCTAAAAGCTCTTGCAAATATTTTCTGAAATAATTCATATTTACACATTTTAAAAAGTTCTTATACATTTTATAAAGAACATTCGTAAGTCTTAATAATTTTTAAACAAATTATTTTTAAGCGATAGTAGGGGTGACGCGTATTCCACCTACCAAATAATCTATTGGTACTGTGTGAAATGACTTCAGAACATATTTGCTTTGGTTCTAATTGACTTATATGATCTGAATAAGTGCTGATAGTTGTCATATTAATGAAATTAATAAGAAATAAACTCAATATTCTCACATCATTTTTACTGTTTGCTTCAGATGCAGCTGCTACTTTCAAATTGGTATCTGGAGCTGGCTGGCTCTTTGAAGGAATATGTGATGGGTTACCCTTTTCCTTTTCAGAACCAGGAGGAAGATCATGATAAGTTACTTGTGCAGGCTTAAGTACTTTACCTGTCTGAATATATATCCTGCCATCTATAAACTAAAAAGTACACACATACTGTAGACATAAAGGCTTGACAAATCACCAACTTTTGCATAATGAAAATATAAAGTTTTGATTTTTTTAATTAGGGGAGAGAGGATTAAGATAAAAGGCAACCCATTCCATGGTTTTTGACTGCATTTCTTCCATAACAAAATACAATCTAACTTTCTAAAATTTAGTTATTCCTTTTACATTTCAACATTAATGAAGTCACAAAACTCATCTTTGACATATTTAGTTTATAAATGCTTTTCCAGACTAGCTCTAATTCCCAGGCATCCAATATTAAATATTCCACAAAGAATTTCTTGCTCCTGATACATGAAAACAAGTTGCAAAAGTGGCCTTACATATTATCCACAACATGCAATGCCTGCCTTGGATAGCTATTATATGCATTTCTCTTTTCTTGAACTAATGTTCAGATGTCTGCCCTTTAAATTATTTTGACTCATAAATATTTGTCAATGTGCCTTGATTATGACATCTCCTTGAAACATTTTACACATATATGTCATAATAAAAGAAATCAAAGTTACAAAAATGGCAGAAGTGGTAAAGGAAGTCATCCACTGGGAGATTTGTGTAGTTGTTGAATATGTTAAAAATTCACCAATTTAATGTTGAGGTATCCAGGGAAAATACATTTTATTTATCCTTCAAAAGAGTAAAGGAAAAGGGTGAACATAATGTGATACATCATATCATAGGAGCGCGTCACTTACACGAGAAGTGTGAAACGGCTCCTATCTTTCTTCTAAGAGGTTGGTCGGTTTTGGGTTTCATGGCACAAGAGCCACACTTGGCTAAGCTGTGCCAAACACAAGAAAGACAACATTAAGTAAAAGTGAAAAGAAAGGAAAAGAGGAGGAAGATAAAGTAGAGAAGGATCACTAGAGGGCATCCTCAGGTTGCGACATCCAGAGGCAGTAAACCCCTGTGGGAAAAAATTAGGTCACAAAGGTTCATGAAGCCTGTACACACCTAAGGAAGATGTGCCCTCAAGGGGTCTTCTAAGCGGATTGTGAAAGAATAAGTAGTAGTATTAAGAAAGTTTATTAACAGCAAATGCAGAGTTTCTATTAAAGTCACACATGCATCTTAAGTGTTAGTAGTAGAATACAGCAGGCAATTGGAAAGGAAGAAATGAACACTATGAGCGAGTAGGGGTATTTGAAGTCATGGTTAATGAGATGGGAAATTTAGAAGGTTAAAGTGGTGTAAACATGCATTGGGACCCAGATGACTGTAGCAATGAGACAAAATCTAGCAGGTGAAAAGAGTATAAAAGGGGAGTGACTCTGGAATATGAAGGGACTCATCTGTGGTGAATTTTGTATATTTTAGTACATTTGGTATATTTTAGGGATTTAAATTTAGTAATATTTCATGCAAAAATATAAACTATAAAATTTGCATATACTTAAAAAAGATATTGTACACAGCATTTATATTATTTCTTAACTTGCATGCACATTAGCATATTGTAATGTTTGCCTTCGTACCATTTACAACATGTTAAGCTTCTCTAGTGCGGACACCTATTGAACAGGACCCGTAATGCCTGGAGCTATCTGACCAGTTGTTGGTTTTGGAGATGAATGAACATAAGACCATGGATGATAATAAGAGTTTGTGTACATTGCTCAAACCCCTTATTTTCCCATACCACACACTATAGCATTGTGCATTTTCCTACTCAATGCATGTTTTAAGGTGACTGTGGACATACTGTCAATATCTGAAGCTGGTGACAATACACCTGCTACAATTCACTAAGTTAGTACAATAGTCGCATGTTAGAAGACAGCAAACAGGTTCTAAGAGACAACCCCTTCACAAGACTTACCTTTACTCCACATTTGACGCAATGTCGACTCTTGTTTAGTAAACGACTGTCAGTGGAAGAGTTGTGGCAATCGCAGGGGCAGTCCTTCCCACCGTAGGGATCAGGTGTGTCAGGAATGGTGACCTCTTCGCAGCTGTCAATGCTAGAATTGTCATCATCACTGTTAGGGAGGTTCACAACTTCAAAGTCAGTCATCAAACTGTGGAGAATAACTCAATCACAAACTTTCATATTATTATATAATTAATCTAATGACTTCCTAACTTAGTCTCTAAAAACATATAATACAAAAACTTAATTTCTGCACTCTTTGCATTATAATAAGCAAGCAAATCAGAGCAAAGGGTCAACAATTGAAATTAGTGGTGCCAACTAGGCAGGGCCGGATTTAGACTTGATAAGGCCCTAAGCTATTTGAGATATGGGGCCCTTTATAAGTCTAGATATTATATGTCAGTGCCAAATATGATTTTCAGATACCTAGAGGGTTAAACTGAAATACAATTAAGAAGTATATAGATAGTGAAATAATAAATCTTTAATTTAAAATCATTTATTCATAACAAACTTAAAAATGCAAACTCTGGTAAAAAGAAACAAAAGTTCTTTTAAAAGGCACAATTTACAAAAGCTTATTATCTAATCTCTTGAAACATGTTATAAGGATTAAGGAATATTAAACTAAAATATTTTCTTTCTTGCCTTTGCCAGAGCAAAGTCACTGATGACATCATCAAATGATAAACTGCATAGTTTGTCACTTTCTGTGCACATGAGACTGAGGGAACATAATTTATCTTGAGTCATTGTTGTTCTAAATTCATTTTTTATTCTCTTCAGCTGAGAAAAAGATCTTTCTCCAGAGCAATTTGCAACCATCATACTAAGAAACAATCTCAAAACTGCTTCTCCATTTCTATTATAAAATAATAATGAAATAATTTTAAAAATTACCGAAATTACCCGCATTTGCTGTTGAAATCTATCAGTAATTTCGGTAGTCATAATTATCGGTAATGCAAACCCTAGGCACAATAGCGCTTTGTTCTTCGAAAAGACGTGCTAAAAAAATTGGGTGAAGAGTATGGGACGTTCCGGACGTGCGGCATTGGGACAAATAATGCTGCTGTATATTTAAGTATATATGACAATTGCTCACTCGGACAATTTTTTGGGGGCCCCCAAGAAAGTTAAGCTATAGCTTGTGTAGCTTATACGTAAATCCTGCACTGCAACTAGGTGATTATTGGGGCAAGCAAGAGTTGTTTTAAAGTATTTCATTCACAATTCATTTTGTTTCTACACTACACTACCTACATTATATGCATGCCTTTGTGATGCTTATCTCTCATGTTTAGGGACTGAACCCAACCATAAGAATACTGGAAGTTTATGGAGTTAGGGCCCCTAAGCAATGTGTAGTTGCAATTGCAGCCCAATGAGAAGATAAACAGGTTGTTGGAACAAAAATGTTTTCTTAAACATAATCTGGCTGGCATTTGAGTCTTGTGGTTCTGAACGAGTCTACTCATTAAGTTAGGGAACACCGTAAGTGTAAACAATGCATTCCTATAATGGGCATCTACAGCAAGGCTCCAAGTTAATCACTTGGGAGTGAGCAATAGCAGCAATTAAGAGTTGGCAAAACAAAACAAATAATCACATAATGTGGTCTGCATGTGGCAAGCTTGATCACCTTTGTACAAATGGACTTCCCATAGGTTATCTGTCCTCTCATCAGAGCTTCACAATCGCCAGTTCAGTCTTGACATTATTGGATTCAAAGAATGGACAGTTCAAGTTAATATATTCATTTAGAGTTAAGGGGACAGTTCATGTTATTAATTAAAAACAGCAAACCTTGAGACGAAAATTACAAACTTGTGCCGTCTGATGTAAAAGAAAAATATATAAATCATAAAAACATACTAATCTGGAGGAGCTGCATCTGGTAACAGGTGATGCAATTCTTCCATCAAATGACTCTGATTTCTGAGCAGTGGCTGCAAAGCACTGATGACTTCTCCTGATGTGATATCCACCTGTTGCTGCAACTGAGAGAATGTTCGCAAAATCCTGCTGATATGCTGGGGCTGATTTTTAAAATGCATCTAGCAATGAAATGGTATAATTATTCCTGCAATCTAAATTTCAAAGTACCTTTAGCATAATAGCTAAAGCATTTACATTTCAGTCAGACTTCAGTAGACATGAAATTTTGCAGTTGATAGAATATCTTACATATACAAAAAGACATTGAAATAAAGAAATTTCTGTTATCCAGATTATAACAGATAACTGAAAACATGGGAAAATTAAAGAAGTACTTTCAAAACATACATTTAACAAGAACAGATCAAAACACTTACATAATTATATATATATACACTTGCCAACATGTCGAGTTTAGTAATTTCACAATTTTTAGAGGCTTATAAACAGAAAGATGAAATGATAGTATGCATTTTTAAAGTCTCCAATATATATATACATAGATAAAAATATCAAATTAGCACCAAATTATTAGAATTGCATAAAACAGCTAGAGGTAAACCGCAATTTGAGAATGGAAATCATACAATCTTACCATGCACTTGTATAATCTTACACCAAATCCAAATTTTAACCCATACATTGTACAACCAAACCATACAAGTTGGCATGAATGGAACAGACTAGGGAATTATAACAGGATAAGGAGAGTACACATATTAAAAGAAATTTCCCAAGAAATACAATTATCTGCATTGTAATAAGGCATATAAGAAAGACATATTTCTGCAATGGTACTGAGAAATAACATGTCACATTATGTATTTGCAATGCAACTACTACTGCTCACTTAGAAATTTTAGATAAGTAGAAGACAAGTAAACAAAATCATATTTTTAATCTTCCACTGTTTTGACAATGAAATATTTATATATTGGGTGGTCACAAAGTAACTTCCCTATATACGAGCCCATGACAACAGCAATATTCAACTAATCCAAATGAAACTTGAGATTTGGACATTTCAAGGTATGTACTTCAGAATTATGTAAATAATACGAATCAAGCTTTAAAGGTTATGGATACAGTTAGCAAATTTTGAATAGCAACACCTATATTTATTATAATGTGATCAGCACAGTGAAAAAAACAATGGAATAGAAATTTTGCCTTTAGCTCTAATAAACTGCAAGAGCAGTGGAAGATGAGTGCGAACAACAAAAGAGGAAAGAAAGCAGCAGTGATAATGGATATAATTTGCATAAATAATAAGCACTTATCACAAAACGCTGATTGGTGACCACATATTATGGTACGTCATCGCAACCAGTTCCTATTAATAACATTTATGGTAGTAAAAATATTATAACAATATGTCATTTGTAATAACATTTATAACATTATGTATTATAACAATGTCATTTATGGCTGGAAGTTTAGTCCATGGAGTGTGTTTGCCAAGAGAACAAAATGCGAGTTTCCACTAAAAACAGGATGGTGAACTATTTACAGGGTTCAAGAGCTATTACATGAATGCTCAAAATACAGCAGAGGCATTGGGAGTTTTCTGTTGAAACCACAATCTATGACAAGGTTTGTGTTCTGTTAGAGCTGTGCATGACTCAATGAAGAAATGGGTTACACTGTGATAGAGCTGGGTGACCATCCGTTCCTATTGAATGTGTTATAGAAGTCATAACATTATTAGTCACAATCGTTAAGTAACTGTACGAGGTGCTTCAGGCATTCTCAATGGACGAAAGTCCTCATGATTTGCTACCTCAACTTTTACACGAAGCCAAAGCAACTGTGTGGTGTGGCATCAGATATCTTCATTCTTGGCCCCTACTTCTTTGAACACACGACTCCACAAAGTTTAATGACATGTACTGTCAAGGGCGCTCGCTACAGAGCAATGTTAATGAATTATGTAATTCCTGAGTCGCAGCAGCAAAATGCCATATCTGACGTTGTGCGGGTGCAAGATGGCACTCACCACATATTGAAATGTGTTACAACAGCACTTCAATGAAAAAAATCTTCAGCCATTTTCTGTTTCCGTGGCCACCAGTTTCCTGACCTAACAGCAATGGATTTCTAGCTATGGGATATTTGAAATCGAAAGTGTACAAGGAGAATCCTGGAAGAGTATCTGACTTGAAGGAAGTCTTGACAATAGGTTCTGCATATTCCTTGCTCAATGTTGCACACATCAGTGATGCCCACAATATCTCACATGCAATGTGTCATCACCTGTGAAGGTGGCCAAGTAAAGAATTTGAATAAAGGTAAAATGTTATGGTTTCTTGTTGCCTTTCTTTCCTCTTTTTTGTCATCATTCACACTCATTTTTAACAGTGCTCTCACAGTTGGTTTTAGTGCTAAAGGTAAAATTTCAATGCCATTTTCGGTTTTTTACTGCACAAATCACATTGCAATAAAAAAAGTGGGTGATGCTATTTGAAAATTTTGAAATTTGCTAACTGTATCTGTAACCATAAAAGCTCAATTCTTGATATTTACATAATTCTCAAGTGTGTGCATTGATTTAATTAGATCAATTGGTTTGATAACCATAAATTTATTCATCTCAAACAATTGTCACTTCCAATATAATTTTTAAAGAGAAAATGTTTAAAAGACTGAGTTAAAGTATTTTACTTTTGTAAGCACCTACCTCCACTTTTCTGAAGAATTCTCGTATTTTATTTAAAGCAACATGCTCTTGATACCTTCCACACTCTTTGGCCTGCTCTGGACGCAAAAAAACAATGAAGTCTCGTACTAGGGCTGGATAGTCCTTTAGAATTTCCTTAATCTCAGAATATAACTAGAAACATAATTAAACATAAGATACAGGTTAACAGAAACACAGCCATTATGCTTGAAATGGAAGAAATGCATGGACCTCTTACCTCCACAGGGGAGCGTGTACTTTGGTGGTGCTTGCAGAGAGACATTAAAAATTTCTCATATACCTCTGGATTACCTTTCAAAATTTCTGTTGCTCTTAACAGGTAAGAATTTGCAAAAAGAGCTTCACGTTCTTCTTTCTGCATGAAAAAATGGAATGTAGTGTTTTTTTCAAAACTTGTGCACATTTTAAATGGAAGTGTATAGTTAGAACTCATATAAGTGAAAATTTCCATTTTTTATGAAATTTCATCAAAATTTGCACTGTTGTCAAAATTAAAGTGAATTTCAATTAAAGATCTTTTTATTTCATGAATTTTTTCTGTTACAAGGAGCTTATAAAAACAATTGCTGAATGAATTTGTTACAAGAAAAAGGAATCCTTATACTTCAAAATGACTTAATATAAACTTCAAAATATCGCAAGTAAAATTAAAATCTAAGGTTTATAGTAATTTGAAAATCCTAAATAAATTTACTATTCCAAGTTTAGTTTCCAGATAGAAATTAGTATTGAGGTAGTGGTGGATTTAAAGAGAAAAATATATAATTAAAAGCAAAAAAGTACAAGACAAATGGTTTTTAAGGAATAATCTACCATTATATAAGATGAACAAAAGATGATCTTTGAATGTGAGCCCTGAACAGTAGCGTACCATAAGATTTACAACTGGAGATCCTGATATTAAATTTGCTCTACTATGCGTAAATAAAAAGGGATGGTTCGATTTCTCTTTGATTGGTGAAACAGCAACAAATCAGAAGTCAAAGAAATAAGGTATGTATCATTTTCAGAGAATCAGAATTTCAGAGCTGAACTCAGATCAAATTAAAAATATATTAGTTAGAAATAAAACACATTGCTATGAATCAATTATATCATCAGCTTACAAGTGAAACACTAGGTCAAATTTTTCAAGATACAAGTCTTTTAGCTTTTCTAGATCAGAATGTGATCTTCAGATTGGTGAAGGTGTGTGTCCACTAAGTAATTCTTTCTTTGCATGACGGTTAGATTTCTACTTGAGGAACAATTAATGAGTTTTGCTAGTGAGCAGAATTTTTTCCCTTCATTTTCTCAGAATTGTTTTTGACTTAGTGTTGCACGAGTAAGCCGGCGATCTATAATTTCTATCAATCCAAGACAGCAAAATAAACCACACTAGATGAAAATTGTTCATAAATCACTCACTTTTGGATCATTTGCCATCAACTTTGGCTGCAGAAGGGCAAGCGATGCCTCTATGTCTCGCTGAATCCGATTTCTTTTCTTACTGACTGATTGCTTCTTATGGGTGGTGTTACTGGTGACAACAGCTGCTGCAGCTAAATCTTGCTCATCTTCCATTACTTCCTCATCCACTTCGTCAGTAACTTCTTTCACAGCTGGACATTTCTGTGTAGCAGCTGCCTCAGAGGAGTGAGGCTCTTCCTGAAGATGAGTAGAAATCTCAGAAGCAGGTGTCAAGGGATGCACATCTTCCTGAGCTTCTGCAGGTGTGTTAGCATTTCCATCTTGGTCTTGTAGAACATTTTCAGGCACAGTCATACCAACACTAGACACACACTTTAAAGCTGGTTGATTATTACCATCAGTGCAATCACTCTTGTCGATTTGGGTGTGGTCCAAAGGTTTAGGTTTCAAGGTCAGTTTTTTAAAAGCCTTGTTCTTATGAGGGGAATTCGAAATGAATGGCAAGACAGTGACAACACGTCTCTGCTGGGAGTATTTTCTGAGAATAGGAGAAATGTGCTTGAAGGGAGAAACGTGCATCCGAGGTAATATGGGGGTTAGCTTCCTAGCTTCCGCTGGTTTAGAAAGGATGGGTCGGACAACTGCAACTTTAGGAGATTCTTTTGGTTTTTGAGTAGGAGCAATTGGTAGGTTGCCTGGAGTTTTGCAAAAGGAAACCTGTAACAGAAGTATTGAAATGCAAGTTTTTCAAGTTTTCAATTTAAAAACAAATCCACTTTGACATTGAAACAAAAGCAATTTCCAAAAACTCTGAGGGCTATTTTTTTACTTCTGATAAGCCAGATGAGAACCATATGTGATACCAAAATAGAGATAATGCAGAGCTGTTCAGTTCACCACAAAAACTGGGTAAATTATTACATTTATTCATCGTTGAGTAGCAAGCATGTAAATATGTCCAATATAATCAAAGAGCCCACCAAGCATGAACTGCAGATAGTAATTCGCTTTCTTCTGGCTGAATGGCATAATACAGCTGAAATTCATGGTTGAATGAGTAATGTTAACCACAAGTTTATGAGAAATGGCTATGAGCGGGAATAGTCCAGAAAGTTTAAAGGAAGGCCATCAATGTCCATAATGAGGGTAGTCAAGGGTTGAAGTCTAGTTACAGACCTTGTTGAATAAGTGAATCAAAGCCACAGATTCACAATTTGTGATCTGATTGCCAACTTTCCTCAAATCTCAAGACCAGCTCTGACATTGTAACTCTAAAGTTTGGCTACAGCAAAACTTGTAAACTGTGTGTGGGTTCCAGAAATGCTAACTGACAACCACTAGTCTCAGCAACGAACAGTCTTGGGAGTTTTTTGATACTACCATGAAGGGGAGGGTATCCTGGACAATATTGTGACAGGAAAACATGGGTGCAATTAAAAAAAAATTTAATGTCTGACCACTGACCTGTATGGCCCTAGGCAGTATAATTGATGGTTATTTGTGAAGGAGCACCCAGTGTGTAAGCAGCCGTTACTCCTAGAGTGGACAATCACCAAAACTCATGTGTTTACCAACTGGGTTTAGAGCCCTGGACCTCCTGGGCAACAGACAAACACTGACCACTAACTCAGTCAAGTTCGAAAATGTCAAGATAAAAGAGCAGTCCAAACAGTGGATGCACACTGGGTCCTCAGGCAAACCAGTTAAGTATAAGGAAACAACAAAAAACTTATGATGGCTACTGTGCTTTGGGACCAAAGAGACGTTTTGTTAACCAACTCAACGCAAGGGATGATCATCACTGCACCATTATACAGTGAGACTCTTAACAACCACAAAATGTATTACAGGGAAATGTTGTCATTCATCACAACAATGCAATACAAACAAAACAGACAAGTTACAGCACAGACAAAGGAACTTCCTCAGAAGTTCAAAAGGGAGCAGTTGAAACACACCATACAGCCCAGATTTAGCACCAATTGATTATCATCTCTTCACCGAAATAAAGCAGTGGTTAGGAGAGCAGCAGTTTAGGATTGATGAGGAGGGCATAGGAAAAATCATGCCATGGTATAAGTGGTTTCACTGAAATGGTGATGATGTAAAAAAGCAGCTGAAAGATGTACTTAAATTTTTCATACAATAGATGATTCATATTCATTCCTGTTTTTATTTCTACTTTAACAGAGGTTGAAAAAATAGCCCTCATATAATTGATTAAGTTGTGAAGTGGAAATAATTCTCTCCTCTACTGGATAACTAAAGATTAAATTTAAGGAGAATCCGTTTTTACTTAGCTGGCATCTGATCTCTTAGGGTTCCCACTCTTTAAGCGAAAAACATTTGGGCTTTTTTGAGGCGATTTAATATAATTTCAAGGTTACATGTTATAGATCAATGCAGATTAAACAGTGAATGCACAGATGAAGAAACTTTCATGAGTGCTGGGTTAGAGCTCAGACACAGTTTGATACACACAAATCCATTTTTAATTAACCATCATATAATATATGCCCTTTTAAAAACTTTTAATGAAATGATTAATAGAGTTTGGGTTTACATGACAATAGCCTCCCTCTTCCTCACCCACTTTTGTGACATTTATAAAGTAGCATATATCAATGAAAGTAAAGAAATCTTTTTTCCAAGGTTTTATCCCAAAGTAGACAGACAGTAGAACTAGGAGGAAACCAAAGTTCCTTGTTCCCTCCCCATAAGCACAAGGAATTTTAAGAATCTCCATTTAATACAGGTCTTTCCTTACACCCACAAGAGTTGGTTTGATTTTTATGGCACAAAGGCCATATATTGGCAAAGCTGCACCAAACACAAGACAGACAACGTCAAGTAATGGACATACACATGTTTTACTGCGTAGAAGAGAGAAATGCACCAAGGGAAGAATCAAACCTGTGCTGCTTACAACTTGCAGGTTGCTTGCACAGTGAAGAAACTCACTTAGCCATGACTGTGAAAACTGAAATGATTTAAGTGCCTTTGTTGCAACATTTGCATGCATTTTGGGGCAAAATAGTGTTTTAGGTTTTTCTATCGTTTTAAGATATTTTTTTTGCTATTTTTGAAACATTATTTTGCATATTTTGGCGTTTCCCAGAAAATCAGCATTTTGGGGTAAATTTTCATAACAAATAAAAAACCCTTTTTACCTGTCAGGTTAATTTCTGCGAAATTTCAGAAAACTGAACAGTGATGCAGTTTATTTAAAGTGCACCCTTGATTCAGTGCGAATAAAAAGGAGATTTACGAAGATCAAAAGATTTGTTGGCAGAACTTACAGAATCATTCTATTTTCAAAATATGCACACGGTGTTTTGCTCTGCTTACTAATTTTAGATTGATGAAATACAAACTATAGAGAAACACAACTACACACCTGCCAACCACTAAGAAAAAAATCCAGAAGATTTTTATGACATACTAGTAAGCAAAGTGGAACTATCAAAAAAGAAAAATGTATAAAAATAATTCTTCTATAAAAATGGCCAAATTGGGCTCTATTAAAGCAATTCAAAACAGAAAAAGTAACTCAACTCTCTACTACTGATGTATGCTTGGCTCAGATCGAACTTTGCATAATCAATTTAGTAATATTATATACAAATTGGCACCCAATATATGCAAAAATGAGCAATTAAACTTTTTTTTCTTGGATGTCTTAAGAGGTATATTTGTATGCTTTTCTAGAAAATTAGAGCGAAATTAAGTCTTCATAATCCAGCAACCATTGATTCTGATGCCTTTCTTGCATGGTAGCCATGGTTTGGTCTAAAAACTTTGAAATTGGCATTAGTTGAAAACTTTCTCCCGAAAGAAAAACCTGGAAAATATTTATTTTGTCCAGAAGACTTTTGGAAAAAGGTAGCAGGTATGCAACGAAAAGTATTGAATTAAATACTTATGCTCGTAAAAATCAAATTTTCAATTTGAACTGTTAGAAAATGTAAATTGCATTTGTATTTTTCTTTTTTATTACAAAAGGGTTATTTTCAGTTAATTTATGTCAAAAATGCACTTTTTAGGGTATTTTTGTAGTTTTTTGGATCATAAATGCATTTTTATTGGGCATTTCTAGCAGCTTTCAGGTCATCAAAATCCAAAAATGAATGTAACTTAATCTTGAAGAGAAGTGTAAGTCTAAAACTACTTACCATCCATCTTGGTAGGATATCAGGTGGATAATCAGCTGGAACTTTAATATTATCTGGATCAAAAATCCTAATGACTCGCTGGAACTCAGGAGCTTTTTTATACACTTGGTAATACTGAAATATAGAGCAAAACTGTCAAGTTTCTACAAACTCTCACAAAACCAAGTTTTAAGACCGTAAGTTTACTTCAAAGGGAAGCATATTTAATAGTTAATTTTGAAAACAATTCTATTAGTGTCTCAAATAAGAAATCAAAAAGTTGCAAAGGAATCAAAGTTGTAAAAAAATCAAAAAGTTGCAACATGATGGACCATTTGCCATAGCTTTTATAGAAATCCTAAAAGGAAGTATGCTATGGAAGAATGTCTCAACGTGACTCTCATAACCACAAAACACCTATGACAAGTCAATCACAATAAATTTCAATTGATAATTTTTTATTTGATTAAATGCACCTACCAACTTCCAAGAAACTATTTGGAATATTTTTAGCAGTATCAAAAACCAATACCAAAATTTAAAACGAACAAAACAAATTGAAGTTATAATAGAAATAGACACCTCACTAAAAATAGAAAAATTCTTTCTCAATTTACAAATATCCTTGTTATCCAAAGTCGACTAATTCAAAGCACATTTTTCTGGCAATCTGCCAACTGATAATGCTGGATCTATAATTTTGGAAATAAAATGGCACTTACTGGCCTTTCTTTCACAATATGCATGAAATCCGTTTCCCAAAGTCGACTTACCAAAGCAAATTTCTTTGCCAAATTCGCTAACCAATTCCAATATTTCATAATATTCAATACTGTGTGGTGCCAAATCACAAATTTGGGCGTCATATGAAAATTTCCACATTGAAAAAGAAAAATCCAGGAGCTATTTTTCTGTCTGAGAAAAAGAAGTCTTCTGGAAAACTTCCAGAAAATTAAGAAGAGTTGGCAGGTTTGGAAATGCAATGTTTCAAGAGAATGCAGTTTAAAAGTTAATTACAGTTGAAAAAAATTCTTTAAACTGACAGAACTGGACAGCCATACATCTGCATACCCAAAGTCTAGCTGAAGAGAGAAAAGAAACATGCTGATTTATTACTTTACAACATGGCAATCAATGCCAAATGCTACCACTGATGATTTCTTTTATGCAATCAATTCAGAAATCTGTAGGTGAAGTTTGAATCTTGAGTTTTGATCTAAGGTTTCTCCCATTTTCGTTTTAAGAATTTTGACAGATAACATTTTTCTGATGCATTTTGCATAACTCACTTTTACAGCTTTCCCAAGCATGAGCCCAGTAAACATATTTTTATGTTTATTGTAAACTCATCACCAAATTCACTATTTTATGTAGTCCAGAAAAATACCATTTTAGGACACATCTTCCAATGGAGAAAAAGATATGAGAAAACTTATTTGTTAAATGTAAATATACAGAACAAACATTAAATATAACGTCAACATAATGGGTACAAATGTAACAGCCACAAACCTTTATAGGATTCGACAGAGGGTCCTTTTTGACTTTCGAGTTCTTAATTCTGATTTTTATCTGTTCAACTGTTTTAGAAGGCACCAGGAGGGACTGGATATATTCAACTGATTTCTTGACTCCTTCAAACTGCTCCATTCCAAGCGCAATGAGACTGTGTAAGAGGAATAAATAGCATGCATCTCCTTAGGCAACAGTCACAACGATGAAACAAAAAAATTTTAAAATGCCAGGCAATTGTTTTAAATATCTTTAAGATAACAAGAAATTTTTTTAATGTGGTATTGAACTGTTTACACCCTATCATATAAAAGTATTTGCTTACCCATGTTCTATTTGCGAAAAATAAATGTTTGAATTGAAATTTTAAACATTTTATTTTGAACAAAAAATATTAAATAAACTATTTTATAGCTGTTATAATGAAAATTAATTGCATTTAAAATGCATTTTTATCACTGTGCAATTTTATGAAAATTGAGACATTTTATGATAGACACTGGATGATCATTTCCTATTTCATCTATGTGATTGTACGGCGAATATGGTTTAATTTTCACTTTTAAAAACAAAACCTTTTGTTATCTCTATGGGGAATGACAATGAAGGGGAACATCTAAGCCAAAATGAGTAAAGTGTGAATATTAAACTAAGAGATTTATTTATCTTTACAGAATGTGATTCTACGAGTCTTTCCTTCATAGAACAATTAACTAATACTCAATCGCAAAAATTCACTCTTAGAACAACATTTATTTCATTAAAACCATTATTCTCATCTGCTCTGGATTTATGTTTAAGATCGCAAGTTGTATTCTGAAATGCACAATACATGCATACCTGCCAACCTGTCATAAATAAAAAATGCCTAAAAATAATTCTTAAAATATGTTCTGACATTTTTCTTTCATGGCTGCCACGACTTGGTACTAAAACTTCGATATTGGCGATACTTTAAAATTTACTTTCCTGAAAAGAAAAAACAGAAAATAATTTTTCCATCTGGGAGACCAGAAAACCAAGTGTTTGTCAAGACTTTCAAATAAGTTGGTAGGTTTGTACATGGATTGTGACCACATCTACAGGAAAATTGGAAAACAAACTCCAGATTAAATGAGTGAAGCTATTGATTAAATCTATAGCTTCACTCATTTTTAAATATATCAGTTTCAACTAATTTTTATTAGGACTCTAGATAACATAAGTTAATTTGTTCACACATTCAATGACTCACTAACAGAACAAAGTGCTGCTATAAACCAATAAAATGACAACTTATAATATTTGAAATTTTGGTATTTGTGAGATAAAACTTACTTATCTTCAGGTAATGCGAATATCGTCTTGCATTTTTCAAAGTTCTCTCGAAAGCCAAATGTTGGTAAGAGTTCAGGATAGATAAAAACCTTATTTTGAGCTATAGTACTCCTTATGTGTTGTGGAACAGCTAAAGGCATAGAATGAAATAAATGCATCCTTTGGTGAAATAACTTTATTAACATCAATTCCCACAGAATGAGATTCTAACTCAGGGTTCCCACTCTTCAGGCAAGAAAAACTAGGGGTTTTTCCAGGATTTTCCTCATTTTTAATGTCACATTTCGCATCACAATAGATTAATTCATCAGTGCACAGGTGAAGAAATTTTCACAAGTGCTATGTTTGGGTCTCAAGGACCCAGTTTCAGATAACAGCAATTTTTAGTTGACCTATGAATACTGTGCTATCAATTTTTGAAGATGATTGATTTTGGATGATTATCAGAGACCTTGAATGAAGGTGAAAAAAGTGTGCAGTATTCTAGCAAAAATTGAGTTTTTAAATTTTTATGGACCTTCAGCAAAATTCAGCTTTTATGAGAGCCTTTAAAAACTAAAATGAAAATCATGCCTTTAAAGCTTAAGATCTGTGGGAACCCTGTGATTTTGACAGAACAGAGAATTTTCAATCAAGAATAATTTAATTTACAGTGATTTGTCTTTATATTGACATTTTTGCTACACAAAGGCAAATTAAGGGACAAGGGCTTAAAAAAGAATCCAAATCACTCTTTTCTTTTGTATACAATGAAATAAAAAGTGCAAATCAAAGGATATTTACCTGGATAGCTGTACTTTTTATACAGAGGAAATTTTCTTTCCCGAATGGGCCTTTGATTCTCATACTCATCAATGATTTGAAGGGCTCCATCCAGATTATGGGCATGAAAAGCAGACTTCTGATTGGTAGCTATTTCACGAGACGCAAACATTTTTATTTCATCCTGGAAAATGAAGGATTAAATTACTTAGTATATAATTTAGAGTGCAATACATTTTATAACTCACTTTTTAAGATTTGATAACCTGAAATATTCAGTTAATGATTTACATTTTATGAATTGTGCCATTTTACCTACATTTGCAAATTGTGATCAGTTGAATTACCAGACATTGCTCGAGTTGAATTGTTTATAATTCATCGTAATATTGCTCAATATTATTCCTATGAAGATTTCGAATTGTTTTTAGACCCCTGCAGACCCAGGACTAATCGAACAGGGTTAATATATAGCCTATGTGTCCCGCAGAATTCTACAGGATCGATGTACCAAATTTGGTGTGAATTGGTCGGACATTGATCATATAAATAAGCAATGTTATTCCTGACGATTTCGAATTGTCCTTAGCCTCCCTGTACCATAATGAAAAAAGACCACTTCTATAAAAAATAATCTTATATACCATAAAAATTTACATTCCAGTAATAAAGCTACAGTTTAAGAATTTACAGACGGGGTACATAAACGATATGATACTGACCGATTTTCAGTGCAACCACACCCATCTGCGATTGCATCATACTCTAAGATTCTAAAAAAACTCCAAGGTCATCTTGAGATGTGACTCCTGTAGATCCAGGACAAATAGAACAGAGGTTAATATGTAGCCTACGTTACCCGCAGGGTTCCAAAGAATAGTGTACCAAATTTGATTGCAGATTGGTCAAAAGGTGTAGATTTGTATAGAGAATAGACAGACAGAAAGACAGATGTCAACTCTGTTTTATATATGTATAGATAAAAATCAATATTTTAGAGGACTTTAGGCTAAATAATTTGCAAATATAATCAATGCTCTTTCAATTTTTTTTTAACTTTTGAGACACTCCGTAACACATTGCTAAAATATGCTAAATTTTAAATGCATATCTCAACATATATTCCCCTTAGAAGGATGATTTTTATTTGACTAATCCAAAGAAATTATTTTTCAACTGGAGCATTTTTGGTAGTGCTTGTATAAGTTAAATTTCAGTTTTATAAGCAAACCCATTGTAAAATCAAATAAAAAATGAAGTGTTTGCTTGTACACTGAACATTTTTGTCCTATTTAAACTTATTTATCCGTTTTGTGATATTTTAGAGCAAAATCAATGTCTTCTGCATTTTATCTATCTCTATGTATGTGTGTCAGTACTATGCACAAATGGCTGGATATATATTTATGAAATTTCATATACTCTGAGTACTCCCAGCAATAGTAAATGAGGTACTCAGTATTCTATCTGTTTTCATGTTCCATGGCTGGCTGTGTGTTTGAAAGCACAAGTATGACACAAAAAGGCTCACTATATCTTCATCACATTTTAATGTCTTGTAATACATATTGTATATGGTAAAGTCCCAAAATTTCTGGCCCAAGAGTATTAAAGAGGTAATGGAACCAAACAATTTTTATTTTCCAATAAAATGACCCTTTCCTCCAATACATTTTTAGAATAGCTCATTAACTTTTCTACACAACTGAAAAATTATCTAACTTTTTGTCTTTAAAATGCTTTAAATCTGCAGAAATAACTATCACTTGTAAATATTTACCCACACAAATATCACTTCAATCTTCAAAAAAATTTGCAAAGTTTAATGATTAGTTATATTACACCTTGATACATCAAGCAATAAGTTATTTTAATTATCAATAATCTCTTTTTTACACTTCCCAATGAATTTTTGGTTTGAGTAATACTTGTTCAATTTTTAAGAAAAGAAAATTTCAATCTGTTTCTTTAGAATTGAGATATCAAAGGCCATTTGTTTGAAGCAGTTATTCAAACTGAATTGGTATAAAAGATTTGGTTACCTCAAAAGTGTTGATGAGAAGGAATTTCTGACTTAAAAAATATTTTTTCGTGTTTAGTATTATTTTAAAAGGGTTTGCCATAAATTTTACGTTTATAGTTTTACATAATTTTAAATACAAAAAAAGAATAATGTGTGCATTATTAGTTCTAATAAAAATAGATAATTGTAATGCTATCAAGAACCATCTTGTGTTTAGTTGCTAAGCTATCATTGATATTGGAGAGAGAAGAATAATTTTATGTTTATGCAGTTTTGCAAAATTTTAAATACAAAAGAAGCATGTATATTTTTATTTTAATAAGTTTTTCTCAGCATTTCTTATATCGCTACCCATGGTATACCTTGAGTTCTTATCTCCAAGAAATGTAATATATCAACGGGTTACTAAGTTTTAAAAGGTAACTATTATAACATATCGGAGGTATCTCTGAATCGCCTATGTATTTATTTTTAAACCCAATAATTAAGTTTACAAAAATTGCTCATTTACACGGCACATATAGTTCAGAATACACATTAAAAAAATGTAAGTTTCACTGTACTTATTAATTAAAAAATGTAGGGAAAAGACTTACCAGGAATAACTTGGTTGATATGTTCAAGAAGTTAAACTTGGAATACCCATGAGAAAGCAAATAGGCCTGGGCAAGCAACTGCACATACTGTAAATCAAGAAACGGAAAGAAACATTTAGAAAAAGGGTAAGTTATAGTTATATATAGCATGCTATAAATCTCAAACAGGGTACAAAACAAAAATATTCCAAAAATGACTTGATAAGGACTTGGTTAAGACAAAATAGTACGATTATTTCTAAAACGTTCGGTAGAGACATATTCATTGATTACTAAATGGCAAATTCTTTCAAAATTAAACAGAATAATTCAAACCACTTCCTGGTAAAATAACTCTTGTACTTATAATTTTAGATAAATCAATTTATATAGCAGACAATTTTCACACCTTTTAGAAAATTGAACTTTTTACAAATAGTTTTATACAACATAATGAATTTTCGCATAATCTATTTTTTCTTACTACTCACCACCTTTAGTTGCTTTATTTTAGCAATAAACTTATTTAAAGAAACTATAGCACTTTCTCTTAGATTGCTGTCCTTTCGATTTGATAAAACTTTAAATAGAATTGAAAATATTATGTATATAAATTATAAAATGAGATTATAAAATATCACCAATGATTCAACAATATCTCCTGTGTATCTGAATGAGTTTGTGGTTTTGACAGCTTAGATATCATGGTAGATGTACTTTTTACTATTTTGTGCCAAAATACTCCCTATGAAATTAATGGACATTTTGCAAAATTTTGGAACTCATTTACTCCACAAAATTGGTCACAAAAATATTGCACCACCCACCATGTTTGAGTTGTTTGAATGTCAAAACTGCATTTTAAAACAGAAAAGCGCTGTAACCAAATTGAAAATTTCATAATGTAGGGTCAATTTAAAAAATTTTCAGTTATACAAGAGCAATAAATTGTAATCAAAACTATATAGTTTGTACGAACATTTTAATGTAAAACAAACTTAAACTTATGGTCCCCGAAAGAGAATGCAACACTGCAAATATTGTAAATTTAATTAAAATGTAGTCGTGATGAGTCAAAAAGTCCCCTATTTGAAAGTGTTTTAAAATGTTCAAAAATTTGAAAGTGTTTGTTTCATGTTAAACATTTTTTAAATTAACTTATGTAAAATGCAGATAGTTATAAATTAAAATTTTCCCTGTTTGAAAGTATTTTTATGTTCAAAAATGGATAAATAAAATGTTTTGATCCTATATTTATAATTCTTTTGCTCCCTTAAAATTGGTGAGCTGTAGGTGCAGCAGGTAGGAGTACTGTAACTAGCCTGGGTGAATTTCTCTCTTCAGTAAGTGTCAGTAAGAACTTTCTGTGTGTATGCCCATTTACTTGCAGGAAAAAAATTATTTTCTGCAGCTTGGCCAGATCTGAACCTTGCACCATAATGAAACTCAAACGATCCTTAAAAATAGTGAATGATAATGAAAAAATTGTCATGTTTGTATTCAGCAGAGTAAAATCTAAAAGAGTAGGGAGAAGAAAAGACTAAATGAAGACTTGAATCCTGATCTAGGCATGGATGCTTGTAGTGGTTTGGAATTCACTTTGCACTGTAAGTCTCAGTCTAATTAGCCTTTGAGTAACAAGAAATTACTAAAGAGCAACAAACCAAAACCTCTATAATTATATCTACAAAATGTGTTTAAGCTTGACACCTAAAAATCTAAAGCTCCATAGCTTGCTTTAGATTGAAAACAAATTGTGTGCTGAAAGATTTGAATTTCATACACAGAAGAAATTGATTGCTAAACACTATCTTTTGGTAATTTACATTGTGAGTCACAATATTTAAGAGTAAATAGTGGTCATAGCATTTGCCTGCCCCACCCAGTAGGTCTTGGGTCTGAATCCTGATTTTTAAGCACATGGATGTTGATGATTGTCCCTGTTACAGTGCTTACTTCAAAAATAGCTATCAGATCACCCTTATGGTGCCAAGGGGTCAGGGGTTGGGTATTAGAAATAATAACACTTAATAACTCAAAAACTACATCTATTGGTTAAAAGAATCCCAGGAAACATTTTATTGGTCAAGGTCAAAACTGGTTAGAAGCCATGCAGGGAAGACTGCAGGTTAATGAACAGATATATTCGTGTGAACATCTCAGAGGGTTCAAATTCCGTTCTCTTTCAAAACTGGAATTTCAGGAAATTAGTTTTTAATTTTTCAGATAATTACCATCCTCATTTGTTCATCCAGTTGGAGTCTTTCATCCTCGCTCATCCACTGCACCTTCACGTTTTCTACACACACTCTGTCCACCGGTGGAGAATCATTTCTGTGAACCAATCAAAATCAATTAAGGTATGAAACATCCAATCAAGAAATATCTCTTTATTTAAAAAATAACACCATATGTACACCACAGCCATAAAAAATGATAATAAAGATGTGGCAAAACAAGATTCATAAAAAACTGTTATACAAATATTTTTAACTGTTCCACATAGAAATATACTTTTAAGAAAATCCTGTATGATATCAAATATTATTTGTATTACATATTTATATATATGTCATAAAAATATGAAATAACTTTTCATACTTTCAAGAAATTCATACTATTTTCATACTTTCATAAACGTTTTTCTAAAATTAATTAGGCAAATAAAAATGCTTTCTCATTTTCTCTAGAATTGTAAATAGAGAAACAAACCCCTTATTTAATTTTCACAGTGAAACAGTGCCCTTAAAATTTTGTAACATTGCATTTTTAATCTAAAACTGTCACCTCACTATATTCAATCAAACAAATTTTGAAAGCAGGCTTTTGCTTTTGATGTTTAAGGCTGTAACTCGTTAATTACTTAAAGTACCTTATCAAAAATAATAATATAACATTGCACAAGATTATTTTGACTTTCTACTGCATTTATATCAATTTTAAGATACAAAAGAATCTTTTCAAAATGAATAAAGAGGAATAAATTACAAAAATTGAAATGTACAACACGGACAACTGGAGTTCTCTTGTTATTCATGCAGCATGTGAACAAACTGCTACCATGAAATAATATTTTAAAACCATTTATTATAATTAATATCCCTTACCCCACAAGCATTCTGTTCTCCTCTTCATCGTCCAAATAGCTCAAATCCTTTTGGGCATATTCCAAAATTTCAGCCATCAAAGCATTCAGCTCATCCCCTGAAAGATATTTAATTCAATAAAAAGCATTTCGAAAGCAAGTAATAAAAACCTTTTGAGCAACACTTGGAGAATATCAAGTTCCAGTTTTAAGGTTCATGAAACTGAAAAGCATCTCTTTTTTTAATTGTGCATGATAACATTTTGACAAATTGAAAAGTAAATCATTTTTCGTGGCATACTTGGGGCCCCAATATTTTTATGTTGGGGCACGGACCTACCAAACAGGAGGGATAAACATTAAATACAGAGATAATGTGGCGTTCAAATATCTAAAGGATAACTTAACATGATGCAGTATGCAGTATTTGCATAGCCACTTTTCCAAGAGACAGGGTCGTTAACTCCATTGTCCCCAACTCTTTCTAAACTTTTATAGTTGCCCCTCCCCAAACATGTGGGATAAATATTATAAATATACAAATAATATGGGTACAGATGATATGGGTAATTGAAATGAATAAAAATAAATTGCTCGGAAAACACTTACATACATATTTTACCAGCTGCTATATATGTATGTGTATGGCAACTATATGAAGCAAGTGCCTTTCCGATATTTTCTCCAAATTGGCGCTGCTATTACTGATAATATATTGTATGAAAATAAGTCAAATGCTCTCTTGAAGTATGAACCCAAAAGAAGCTGCCTTTATGTACAGCAATCGATTGATTATACAAGTTACTTGAAGATATCACTCATGCACTAACAAGTTACACCATTTAATAGCAAGAAAAATACATGAAAACAACAATAATTGTAAGAACATTTGAAAATTCCTACATGACCCTAAGATTAACATTTACACTTGCTGTTCTTAATACTGGGCCTAATATCCTTACCAATAAAATTACACTCATATTTCAGTTGCATCATAATTCTATTAATAGCAATTTTGTTTTAAATTGAACACTCTGATCACTATGCATGCACATGTACTGTCTGTCTACCATGAGAACTACTCACACTAAAGTCTACAGTTGTCTGTTGCAAGGAACAAAATTTTATCGTTTGCCTATAAGGGATGCTTGAAGTTTGTCACATTGGCACACATAATGAAAATATGTATGCCAATGTGACAAACTTCAAGCATCCCTTATAACAAATGATAAAATTTGTATATATTTATTATGATTTCATATATATTTTGTTATTTTTTAAATATTTTTTACAATTTTTTACATTTAATATATTTTATGTAATTTATACATATTTTATATTTTTTCTCACTGCAGAGATCACACTAGTAAACTACCTTCCTTCTGCCACCAACATTTGCTAAAAATAATACAGAAGTAAGACATCCATCAGTCACCCCTACACAAAATTGACAAACCTTGTTTCCATTACGACAGCCATATCCAGACTTTGTGGCAGGAGCAGGTAGACAGACCGTAGATTTCTGTCATTGCTCATAACCAATTTTAACTTTCTCGACCAATTGAAAGTTATCTAAGATTCTTTCAACCCATAAACATGGCTACTGAATCATAATTGGAGCAGAGTGGAAACAGAAAAACTCTTCTTGGAAACCTTGTAACACTCAAAGGGGACAAGGGACAAAGGACACAAGGAAGACCCACAGCACACATAGTAAACTTTTGCATAAAAAAATCTGGATTCTATTATAAATTGTACAAATGCAAAACAAGGATTGGGAGAAAAAGATTATTTGAAACAGTCCAAACTTACTTGTTATTTTAACTGAACTGTCATAACGCAAATCATTATAATCCGGTACATCTTCTTCTAACACTTTATATTCCGGATCATCCTCACCATCATCTACTTCTTCCCCCGGCTGTTCTTTAACAACAACTGCATCTAATTCAATGAAAGTAAAATTAGTTAAAATGAAACAGAACTACTAGAAAATAGTACATTTTTTCGAATGCCCGACTCATTGTAAATTATTCAGTATGGCACTACAAGGCTAAATTTGTGAACCACTTTGCATTACCCTAATACACCATGGCGGGTAGGTTCACGTTACATCTCGCATACATATCACACATTCTAGGCACAACCCGTTTATAGAGAAGCCATTCATTCCTGATGGACAAAGATCCATGCCTTACTCCAGATTAGAACAGGGAATCTTTCTATCCAGAAGAAAGCACCTTGACTACCAGACCAATTGGTCGACATAATTACCAGGTGATAACTGATCATGTGGTAAAAAAAATTTATACTGATGGCAATTAAATTGAATGACTAATCGCTTACTCCCTCACTTTCATCAGTCTCCTCTAACTAGTTTGGTTTTAGATTGGATTCGATTAGGAACATAAATACAGAAGTAGCAGCTCAACAAACAGAAATTAAATTCCGATTATTTAAAAAGGTGCAGAATTGTAAAAATTAAATAGATGAGCGAGCGTGTCAAATTTTGACTTCATCTTGAGGAATAGAGCCATTCGAAAAGACTTTTGACAATATTGAGAGATAATAAATATTTATTTACAAAAACATATTTATAATACTTAGAAATACTCAAATATGATTGCAAGATTTTGCTGTCTTAATTCAGATACATTAATACAGAATTGTAAGTTGAATTAAAAAATACAACGTAATCCTGATGTTGCCAGATACTGAGTAGTAAAATTACTTTATGATCAATGGGTTTTTCGCCTGAGCTTTTAGAGTTAAATAGAATTGTTTCCTTACAAAATGTCAGTTATTTTAAAATTAAATATTTCAAATATACTTGTATCACCAATCAAGTATTCATAAATTAATTATATATTGGAAAAAATAAAATAAGTTCAAACATAAAGCATTAAAATTTAAATTCTGTAAAAACAACTTTTTTGGGGGGAAAATCGTCTGGTAAAACAATCCGAGTTTCAACTGCAATCGTAACTATCCACAATGTTATTTCTATGGGAATTTTGAACAGTCTTTAGACTCCTCTGCACACCCATGAAAAATCTAACGGCAGTCAACATGCAGACTATCACATCCGCAGGTTTCTAAAGAATAAATGTACCAAATTTGGTGTTGATTGGTCAACCAATGTAGATTTGTATAGAGAAGACAGACATCAACTCTGCTTTATATATCATCGGGTTACTGCAAAACCAAGATAACTCCATTTTGAGTTAGTATACTTTCATCTTATTATATAAGATGTGGTAGAGTACTTCTGTTGCATATATATTTGATAGGTTTCAAGTGGAGTTCACAGTTGATAGGCTCACAGTAGAGTTATCTTGTTTTCACAGAACATACTGTACACAATTATCTGAGAGTGTACTTCACTCAAAAATGAAAAAAAAATGGAGTTATCTTGTTTTTGCAGTAACCCAAAATATAGATTACCTACCTCTAGATTTTGAGTATAATTTTAAAATATTTTACCAGGTTTTGTAATACTTTGAAAATCAGGAATATTTTAATTGATGATTTATGTGCCCTTTTATTCTTTGTAAATTTTTTAGTCGTTGCTATATCATTACACTTGATGATTTTTTCTTGTTAATCAAGAAATACAATACATCTCTCTCCAAGAGTTATTGTACAATCATATCTCCAAAGCACAATAGGCTAAAATTGTTGTTTTTGAGTGCTTTTGCATAAAATTGTTATAATTAAATATTAATAAAAATTCAACTGTATTTCCTTATACTATAGGAAAATTGAAGTTACATATCCAGTTTATTCAGACAGAAGAGACACAATAGAATCATACATAGAATGATAAACTAGCTCACCAGCTCATTTAATCAAATGTTAAAACACAGAAGTGAATATTTTGAAGAATTTTTAATTTGTAATATCAACTAAAAAATGTTCATCCATAACTTTAAAAAGGCTTATGTAACACACTAGTCAAACACCAAATTCTCAAGAAACTTTGCACATTCCTTATCAGTAGGCCAGTAGAAGCTTCACTCTATCTGTGTATCGGAGGTAAAAGGCACTATGTCCATATTTTTACAAAATTAAGGTTTTAACAGTGTCCTATGCAATTTTTTTCTTTTTCAGAGGTACAAAGCATTATGTCCTAAGCCTAAAAATAACAGATTTAGCCAGTTGGAAAAGGCACATGTAACAAAACATGTAAAAGAATCATTGAACTGGTTCTCCTGAAAATTTAACATTTGTGACATAGTGCCTTTTACCTCCGATACAGATATATTCAATAACAATGGAATTACTATAAAACACTACCTATGGGTTTGCTGAGTTCAGAGAGAAATTCTTGCCACTCCTCATCATCACACAAAGTATCATACATATCTAAGGTTATGTCAGGAGCAATGAAAGAGGCTTCAATGGCTTCTAGTGGAGTATCATTTAAGCACAATTTTGAACGAGTCCTCAGAGCAATTTTATCAGCCTAGGAAAGGAATTATCTTATTACATTTTCAGAGTGTATAGAATTTCACAAAAATTGCATATTACATGGTATAAAACAATTCCTACTGGCAATTCTTGGTGTTCTCATTGATGTCCTTCATAGGGCTGTCAGTCAAAGCACTTGTGAAATAATTGCATAAATTTTTTTTAAATAATAGCAAAAAGTCTCTTTTTAAATCCTATTTTAGTAGCAAATTTAGTTGCTCAGATACAAAATGAATCGACAAAAGCATAAAATGCGCTAATTAAGTATGAAACAAACATTGAAGATCTTCAAATAAATGAAAAGTCATAAAATTTAAATCTTAAAAAAAAGCTTTCTTAATAGGGTGTTCCTGACAATCTAGCAACCAGATTCCAATTGTTTTTCTTTTATGGTTATCATGGCTTGGTGCCACAACTTTGAAATTAGCATCCCTTGGAAAATTTTCTCCCAAAAGAATCTAAATAGCCAGAATTTTCTAAATGTTGTCAAAATTTTGAAAATACAAGCTTTTAAGAATATTTTCTTTTAAAAGATACCCCTAGCCACCAAGGTTGAAAAATAGTAGCAAAAGTAACTTAGTTGCCTGTGGTAGCCCTGCATTCATAACAACATAAGCTAAAGCAAATAGACTCCCTTTTTAAAAATGGGATATTCTTCCCGAAAGTATCTATCAAACCATATCTTCATAAAGAGACAAGCAATTCAGGGTTCCCACTTTTCAGGCAAAAGAAAAATTAGAGCCTTTTTTAAGGCTACATTTCACACAGATTAATCAGCAAGTGAACAGGAACAGAAACATTTATGAATGCTAGGTTTGGGTCTCATCTGTCTAGTTTTGAAAGAATCAACTCTTAGCTAACCTAAAAATATTATTGCCTGAATTCAAATGCTAGAGCATCAAACATTTACTAGTTATGAACAAAGCAATTCAAAGGGCCTGAAGATTTAATAGATATCCTATTCCATACCTAGTAAAACAAATCTCCATGTATTGCACATTCATTGTAAGTAATGCTATTGAAATTGGTTCATTGATAAAAAGTTATCGACACCTAAAGCTCCGTTCTGAATTTTAGCCCACCCTGTGTATAAATACTAAGAAATAAAAAAACTAAACAGAAATAAAAATGTAATATACATATATAAAAAGGTAGATGAATAGAGACAATTACTTCACTACTATTGGAAGGGACATCTATCTCGGGTAATGCTATAACAAGAGCATTTTCGTCCTCCGAAAATTGTTCAGCTGGTTTGGGGACTGAAGATGAAGACAATTTCCTACAGTGTGGAGATCCAATATCACTTGCTTTGGGAGATAAGAATTCATCCTCCTCACTTGGACACTAAACAAAACAGATTCTTATTACAATCAATCTCAGCATAATTCTATGGTAATGAAGACAGGTGGTATGCACTACTGTCCATAAGCATTTGCCAGCTCTTTTCTTCTTGTTTAACTGCAAATATGTCACTTCAATGTGTTATTAATTCTAAAGGTAGCATCATGCATACAGTGTTCAGCATGTCTCGATCAGACACTTGCCAAATAGTGTGGATGGTTTGCTCATCGCGAATTTTTGGTAATCCCCTTTACCACCATGCCTCGGTCTTTCCTCCCAAGTCAAGAAAAATGAATATTTGCCTGTTGTGAATTGAACTCAGTCAACACATTGGGAGATAATCCAATATACAGCATCCAAACATTTTTGGAGGTATCTTCACAGATGTAACTAGGTACGTAGGTAATTAGTTTTATGGCGCAAGGTCCAAAAGCGGACAAGCTGCGCCAGGTGTAGCTAGAAGAAGGCGATCGAGGCAGTGGCCCCTGGCATCAATGTCTAAAGGGATGGCATTTCAGAAATATTTATTCAAGTCTTGTTTTTAGTTTTGCACACCTCCTCTGAATGGTTAAATTAGCAATAGTACTTTTCGCAGGTTTCATTAGGAACTTTTCATCATAGCTGTAAGATCGATATAAGAGATACATCTAGATAAGAGCTCAATTAGAGAGAAAGGACAAAGAGAAAGAAAATTTGCAAGGGGTAATGGTCCACAACTGTCTTATATTTAGTTTATTTATCTCCTAACTTACCAGGGGCTCCACTTCAGGGCCAAGTAATGATAGGAAGGGCATGCAGATATCAGAATTTCTTTTTTTATATCAATAAGTGAGATGAGAAATATAGTCCTTTCATTTTCCAGTCATCAAAATATACCAATACCATACTGCATGTGTGGCATAGCCTAAACTAATGATAGTTTGACTATTTTACAGTAGATGTAATGAAGGGATGCACATTTTAAATGCACTTTCATTCATTTAGCATTTTTATGATGAAATTATCAAGTTCATTTTCTACATTTCTGATCCAATGGAGAGAGTAGATCTATATCAATTTTCTTTTTTGTAAATAAAATTGTTTATTTGCATTTCACCTATGAATAGTCTGGTTCTAATGAGTTGGTATTCAAGTCACGTGGTTTTGAAAGAGTCTATTCTTTAAATTCAGAGATAAGGTTAAATGTAAATAAAGTGATTCCACAATTGGCATCTTTAGAATTGTTTCTGGCAGTTTATTGCTTTCCACTGAAAGTGATAGCAGTGGTTACTAGTTTGGTGGAGAGAAAATCTTCCAGTGAGTGTCAAACAAGTTTTTGCAGCCCTTTCCTCTGATGAAATCTACAAATGGTCATCAGAGCCACACTACATCACTACTCTTATTTTCTATGGGGGAAAATGTTTCACAACTACTTATGAGGGTCATGCAAAAAAGTCAATCTAATAATGTACCATTGAAAACTATCTTAAGCATAAAATAATTTATAATAAAAAGTCACATTTAAATGATTAGTCAGTTGCATTATAACATCTACAAAAAGTACCCCATTAGAACTTAATAAACATAATTAAAATGAACAAGAATGTATTTGAACTAAAGTAAGAAAAGGGAGGAATAAGATTAATGAATAGTACAATAGACAACATTACAAAGGACTTTAAATAAGAAAAATATTTATAGAATAACATCACACAAACAAATAATACCAACAGTGCAAAGTGACAATACAGATGAGGACCAGTCTTTAAGCTATAAGCTTGGAGAAACTATCTCTTGCATTTTTTGTCTTGTAGCAACAATTTTATTTTCTTATGAAGAATTAACTAAATTTAAGTGACGCGATTATAATGGTTTTCAACATTCAGCAACATATGAAGTATTCTCCATTTTTAAAATACATATATACACTGAGACAAAATATAAAATTACAATGTTCTAATACAGGAATGGCCAAAAAGTCGATTGCGATCAACCGGTCGATAGCGAAGCGATTTTTGGTTGATCACAGCCGACAGGAGATGATTTCAACACGCAAATGCAACTTAGTCGTGACTCATAGAAACAAACAATCATGGCTCCTTTAGTATCATAGTTGACATTGACAGTTCGCCTTCTGCGCCAGCAGTCAAGAGAGTGGGAGAGCTGCATCCTACGTCACCTGTCATCCGCTCACTGTCCAACAAGCCATCTAGCGGGCATCTCGGCGTGCTCTTTTAATCCTTAGTGTAACAATACATAAGTTGGCATTCCTGTGTTCCTTGTTTAGTATTTAATATAAACCATAATAGTAATATTGCATTAGCATTTCTAGAAAAAGTGTCAATTTTTCTTAACACTACTGCTGTGCAAAATGTAAGTACCTTCTTTCTATGGTACTGGTATGATTTTAAATTAAAATTGTCTACTTGTATACTTTTCCATTATAGTACCCATTAAAAGGAGTAATAAACCAAAAAGATCTAAGATTCATCATTTTCATGAAGAATGGGAACTTGATTACTTTTTTTACAATGATGAATGATAAATGTTGCTTAATGTGCAATGCCTCCATAACTGTTACTAAAAAGGGTAATCTAGAGAGGCATTTAACTTTACATAACAAATATCAAACAGATTATCCCAAAATAGTGACTTGAGAGAAAATATTTTAGGACCTTACGGCTCAATTAAGAGCTCAACGAAATGTTTTTAAAAAGTCCATGTTGAAATCACGTGCAGTGACTATTGCATCATTCAAAGTAAGCCATATCTTAGCAAAAAAATGTAAACTATTTTCTGACAGGGTATTTATAAAAGAAACTTTCTTGGAAATGTCAGATTCACTTTTAATGATTTTAAGAACAAGATTGAAATTATTGCTGCAATTAAAGATCTACAATTGTCTCGAAATACTGTGATGTAGAGGATTAAGAAAATGAGTGAAAATATAAGAGAACAGTTACATAACTACATTAATAGATGTTCTTGTTTTTCCCTTCAATTTGATGAATCGACAGATATACATGACACAGCACAATTGCTTATTTTTATTGTGTGATTTAAAAGATTATACATCTAAAGAATTGTTGGGTATGATTTATTTGAAAGAAGGAACTAGAGGTGTGTGTATATATATTCAACTCTTTTCAAAACTTCCTCACCAATTTGAAACTATCACTTTTTAAATTAGTTTCAATAACAACAGATGGAGATAGAGCAATGATAGGCCGCATAAATGGATTTATAACTCTGCCAAAATCATGACGAATTGCCAAGTTTTTTTAGATAGCACTACATAATTTACCAACAGGTGTTAGCCAGCAAAAGATTAAATACAAAAGAAATAATGGACATAGCATTCAAAATTGTTAAATTCCATTCGAGGAAGTTCCCTCAAACGGCATCTCTTCCAATTGCAACTTGATTAAGGACAGCCAGAATTATTACATACCGATGTAAGATGGTTAAGTAGAAGTAAATTTCTGCAACGATTTCGTGATTTATTAAAAATAAGATCAAGAATGTGCAAATTTAAATGATGAAACTTGGCTCAGTGATTTAGCATTTTTCAGATTTTGCATCAAAATTAAGTGATTTAAATTTAGAATTGCAAGGAAAAACAAGACAATAATAATTGAAATGATCAGTAGTATTAATGCATGCAAAACAAAATTTATTATGCTAATAGAAGATCTTCAACAAAACAATTTGAATCACTTTCCAAATATGTCCGATCACCTACAAAAACATCGAAATTGTAATTATAACATTGAAAAATATATTGCTTATATTATATATAATAAAATATATTATATATAATAAGGTGATTGAAGACTTTGAAATCAGATTTCATGATTTTGAAAAAGTTTAAAATTATTGTGCAGTATCTGTCTCTTTTCCTTTTAAAAATGATTTAAATGTAAAACATATTGCAGTGTAACTTTCTGGCACATGTCATATTGAATAAAAAACGCATTAGAAAATGAAATTATAACTCTACAAACTGATCTAACCTTGCAAGCCAGAGAACTTGAGGGATATTTTAGGAAATACATCAATCGAGAATATCACCAAATGTAGTACCACCCAATATCACCAAATGTAGCAAATATATCTACTTTTGTTTTGGATTTAAATACTTATGTGAATCGGCTTTTTCATATTTAAAGTTCACGAAGATAAAACATTGTTCCCTACTTACTGTGTGTGTGTGATTCCCATACTGAAGATTCAATATCATTATCTTTGTCTTGATACACACCAAATTATGAGCGCTTGGTTAGAGACAGACTCAGACTTCCCATTAATGATAAGATAATAAAATAAAATTTAATCTGTATTTTTTCTGTGTCTACTTTTCAATTAATAAATATTATTAATAAAATATTATGTTGGTTTAATACCCCTCCCCATTGTCACTTATTAGTACACAAGTTTGAATGCGTCAAATGTCAAGATTTTAATAGGTAGATCGCGACACATTTTTCAAAAAAAAAGTCGATCATATATGTAGAGAAGTTGGCCACCCCTGTTCTAATAGACTCTAAGAACTAAATCAAATTTCCATCTAATTAACCATTTAACTGCTTTACCCATACACCCAGTTCACTGTATGTGCAGTTTCATTTCTCTGTTCCTTTTACTGCTTTGCCCATATTGTTTCTATTACTAATTTTTGTTGGGTTTTTTTCAAATAGATGAATTTTAAACAGAAAGTTGGTTGGTTTGGGGTTTTATAGTGCAAGGGTCATATGGAAAACAAAGCAAAAAGCAGAAGGGTAGGCAAGGGTAAAACAGAAGAGAACAGATCACCCCGGTACCTCAGGGTTGTGATGCCTGCACACACCTAAAGATATGCGTCTGAGGGCTTTAAATAAAGAGGTTAAGTATAATAATTTAAATAATGATTTGGTTTTCTGCATCCTTATTGTTAAGTGTGCTTCCCTGTACAACATTAATGTTTAAAAACAGTTAATTTTCATGGTAAATATCTACTGCCATTCTAAATAATTAAATTTCATTCTGACAACAATTTAACTTGTTTATTATATTTTATAAATATAAAATAATTGAGAAATTGCAATGACAATTTTTTGACAAATTTGAAAAACAAAAGAAACTGTTAAGTGATTAACAATAAATTGCTCAAATTGAAATATTGTTTTCAATTTGATTGTGAATCAGCTGAGGAAACAAATTTTAATTTGATCTAAAAAGATAAAAAGTAACAGAATGGAAAGAACATAATTGGGTGAGAGCAAATTTCAGATATATATTGGAACTCAATTACTCTAATACATCTCTACTTTGTTAACTTAACTCACTTCCAGCAGATAGAACAAAGCTCAGTCAGAAACTTTAGAGGTTTCGAGTTTCAGAATTTCGCAGGATATATTTGTTGGATACATGCATTTTTTCAAGTGTTAAAAATGAAAATTCAAATATTAAGACCATTACCTCCTCCTCAGTAGGCTTATAATCTTCATCTGATGAACTTTCATCTGGAAATTCTTCCTCCAAAAGTTTTTGGGAACCTTTAGGAACTTTCTTAGCAGGAGTTGACACAGGCCATGGAAGCTAGAAATTATTTTTTGAAAAACGCAATTGAAATTAAAAACAACTTAAGTTGTGACATTGAATTTGACTCTCATTGAAATTTGGCTTCTCAGGAAAACTAAGTAATAAAATTGGGTATAAATCTTCTCAAACAGAGAAAATGTTACAGCACCCTGCTTGTTAATTTCCATATTTTTCTTATTGAAATGAACTTGTAAAAATAAAATTATATGCATATTTTAAGCATTATTTTCCATTATGTGTTTCTAAGCAAGTGTGTATCTATGTGATAAAACCATTTGTATTACTTTTGATTTAAATCATAAATTTTTTTCTCTTTCCCTAGCACATGCAGTCCATCATTTGTTTTTATGCCTCTTAACTATGCATTATAAACTTTCTCTCAATCTATTAAGTTCAATTAGAACTGATACTCTCTCACATACACTACCATCCATGTTTGGAAACACCCTGCACAATCCGAAAATACTCAATGCCCGACACATTTTTAAAAGATTTTTGTATTTAAATATCATGTCTGTGGTATAAAAAAGAAATAATTATAATACATAGTCATATTTATTTGTCTAACACATAAAAAGTTTAAAAATGTTAATCACATTTAATAATAAAACTAAGCAGTTTCCAAAAGTGCAACATAAAACCGAGAATAAATAAATTTCTGATGAATCACCTGGTCTTCTCTCATTAAAAATTATCAGTAAATACTTAAATTTTGATGCAATTTAATTTCTCAGTGGCATTTTTTTAATACTGTGTTTTGGAAATGTTAGTTGCGTTGTAATTTGCTGAATTGGGTCCATATGTCCCCTTGGATTGAATTAACTGTCAATCAATTAATCGTAATTGCATTTCTTCCAAATACTGGTATGTAACTTTGCAAAATACCACCTGTTGAAAATGTTTTGGTGAGTACTGTGTATGACACAAAACATTTTGATGAAACTGGACAGAATAGAGATTGTTATCGATCCAGTAGATCGTGAAAAACTTCAAAAGCTGTAGAGAAATATTTGATGGTGTGGGAGTCCAGGGAGTTTATACATCATATCTGAGAGGGACATAACATCTGAAGGATCAAATATATTTATTTACAGGTAGCAATTACATCTGAACAATACATCTTATCATCAGCGACTATGTCTTACAAATGGCTAGTAGCTATGCTCAACAGAGGGTGCTGGTGTGTGCTGCTTTGATTGGTCAAGAGGATAATATCCTACAATAGGCACATGCAAACGAAACTAATTCAAAACAGGGCCTGAATTATGTATAAATCTCAAATTGTTAAAGTATATCAGTGTCATTGACCAAAATAAAGGGGAAATTGCAATACGGTCTGAATGGATATGTGGCAGCAAAACACCACTTCTAAGAGCTTTCTACACAAAGTGGTGTCGTACTGTGGACCGGAATACATAAAATTGGACCCTTGGAGACTGGAAAAGGGTCAGGTTTATATATTAAACCAAATTTGAACTTTTTAGCAAGAGAAGAAAGTTTGTCCATTAACACTCAATGAACCCCAGATGCAACCTCAGTGTATATATCCTACCATCAAGCATAGAGGTGGTTCTATAAAAGTGTAGGGCTGTTTTGGAGGCAATACAGATGTCAATTTGTTCAAATTCAGTGCAATTTTGAAGCAGCATGGTTATTATAACAATCTCCAATTGCCAAGCAATAACATGTAGGAAGCTCCCAATTGGTTGTGGATTTGTTTTCTAGGAAGGATTAGATTGGATGTTGGGGTTTTATGGCGCAAGGTCCAAACACGAAACACGGACAAGCTGTGCCTCTCCAGGAAAGAAACGACCTGAAACATTATTCTTAGTTATGTCGGAATAATATTCAAAATATAGACTTTAAGTGCTTAAAATTATGCACTGGCCATCCCAGAGTGCTGATCTCAATCCAAAAGTCTGTGGGATGAACTTGACTGGAAAATCTGAAACCCAAGTCTTTCGAATATTGATTAGTTGTGAGCCCTACTTGAAGAAAGGAGACAAATCACACATGTAAATATTGAAAAATTGCTTGTTAGAATGCCTTGAGTATGCAAAGTTGTGATAAAAGAGAGGAGAATATTTTGAAGAACCAAAGATTTAGACTCAAAATAGTACTTTTTCCTTATTTTATTTGTAATTAAGCAAAATTGCCTTTAATTTGAATAATTAATTTTTGTTACATTACAATCATATTTGTTTCTATTCTATAGGTTTCTGAGAAACGTCAGTGTTTCCAAATTTATGGTTGGTAGTGTATAATATGCAGTTAATCTGAATTATACAAGAATAATATGAATACAAAATGCATGTGTGGAAGATTCAAAAATTTATTTTAAAATTGATGCAATAGATTTAAATAAAATGTAAGAAAAATATTGTAAATTTGATTTAAATCAGATTTTTAAAATTTTAATTATTTTGTTGTCTCCTAAATTGGACTCATTAAATATGAGACATGCATATCACAGTATAGATTTTAGATTGTATGTAAAACATAAATATATGGGAAGTTTCAGAAGTATGGTAGGGCAGATTTTTGAAAGATTAAAATATTATTATTCTCAAATATTGTTGCTTTTATTCTTTTATTTGAATCCTGTTTCATGCTACAAGTCCAGAATGCTTAAAATTCTTAGTTAAATATTTCAATAAAGAAAAATAAACTTTTATTAAAAATTTCATAAATTTTTATAAATCACAACACTTAAATTTTAATTTTAAAGCCTTTTCGTTAACCAATATTTCTCAATTGTTAAAATTGTTGGTTAAGTTAAAAATATTCTTTCTACAAATACAAAAACAACGTGATAAGGTGACTATCACTTGTCTTCAACACAAACACTAAAATTTAAATGAATTTCCCCCTCCAAAGGAGATATCTGGAATACAATGTTTTCGCAAAGAGGAAATGAAAAAACTTATTCCGCTTTCTCTTGAACTTTCATAATTACATAGCCTTTTCAAGGCTATTTTTCATTTTTTAAGGCTATATTCCACAAAGATCGTAATACATTAATTTGAGATGTAACAGGTGAAGAAACTGTCACAAGAGCTTTTTGGGGGTTCATGGACCTGTAGCGTCACTAGTAGGCATAGTAATAATATTTTAATTGCAAATAGGGTTGCAATAAGTAAACCACTCAACTTGTTGTTTTAGTCAAAATATATATAAGGAAAACAAAATGTTTGTTTGTTTTTCTTGTGATGTGATGTATGTACGAATCCATGTGATGTACGAATAAAATAGGTTTGTTCGCGAAGTTGCTTGACTCCATGAACTTTTAAGTTTGCATTAGTGCAACAGATAACAAACATAACAGACCTGGTTTTATAAACGTCTATTTTTAGCAAATGTATGAATATTAAACCCTTTAGTTTTGATACTCGACCTTGGACAAGTATAATCAGCAAATATCAAGGTTTTTAAGGGCCTTTAAAACTAATATGAAAAATTATGCCTTTTCAAGGCCCATGGTATAACCATGCTTTAAAAAATGCTTGAATACCTTTACTACCTCAAAACCTACCCCCCCCCCTTTACTATTTAAAAATATGAAAAAACCAGACATAAAGTTTTCAGGGAATTAAAAAAAGTTTCTCCGGTAATATTTCACACAATATTTTCAGAAATCAAGTTAGTCAGGGTTCTGGAATCCAAGATAAATTTCATAAAACTTAATTTTCTCACCTTACATTGTTTTTTCCTCATTTCTTTTGCTTTGGACCTTGTCAGCTTTGGTTCATATGAGCTTTCATCAAACTCTTCTCCATCACTGTTTTGCATTGTATTGCGTACCATAGCCAATACATATTCATTGGCTATGATATGCTACAAAAGAATACAAATTGTATGAGAACTTAATGTTAGAAAAATCACATAATTCATTACTAAATATCAATCCAACACATTGATGCTAATATTTGACAGATGTTTAGAGAACCTCAAATGTGATTCAGAGGAATGTTTCATGAATTATATATTTTCAGAAATGTTTTCAGTAATGCAATATTACAGTGCTATTCGACCATTTTTGCTCTTGTATACCCCATAATACAACTTTTCTTTGTACTGCCGATATTTTTCTCAATTTATGAGAAGCAGACAAGAATTATTAAATACCAGCCCCCACATAGATGATGGTCTTTGGTTGGATCAAGTTGCGAACATGCAACACTCTGGTTCCTAATCCGTGACTCTACCAAATGGGCTACCGCAACCCTTAACCTTAATCTGAAATCCATTTAATGTGAAGGCTGGTTGATTTTGAAAGCTAGAACTTCAATTTGTGGATAAATGAAGCTCGGCTACAATCGAGGCAATTCCTCTCCTTGGTTTTGATTGCTGTTGGTGCAGAGAAGCTTTTCGAGCAAGTAAATTGATCAAAATGAAAGCCTACAAATACCAAGGCCATTGAAAACTATGAACTCTTTTCAATCAGAAGTCCATGCATCCAAGCATCGTAGCGACAATTTCTAGCCTCTTTTTCCCACTTACATGATCTGTTGGTAGGTTAGTTGAATTTGGAATTTTATGCCACAAGACCCTAAGCAGGACAAGCTGCGCCACACACACACAAATGCAAGATTATAAAATAAAACAAATAGCATCATTATGCTAATTACTAAAAATGAGAAATCAAAAGTTGAGAGAAGTATAGGAATTTAATTTGCACATGTACAATATTTTGAAAGTGAAATTCGAAGGATTGAATTATAAAAGAACTTGAAAATTAGATTGATGAGTCATTTTGAATTTGGAAAAACATTAGTTGAGATTTAAAAAATCGATTGAACATAAACATGCAAAAAGGTTTGAATGGGGATTTTCCTCAATCAAATCTTAGATTCAAAATTGTACTAAAAAGTTTAAGACGTTGATGATTAAAGACAGGACAAACAATAAAAATATTAGACAGAAAAAAGGAGTAGAGCATGAGTTACAATTGGGGTACTCTCTCCTAGTAAAAGATGACAATGGGTGAATCATATTTGTCTAATGTGAATGCAGGTCAGTTTGGCATCAGTCCTCAGCATTGGAGACACTGACCACTGATGGGTTCAACAGAATGTAACTTGTTGGTAACTTGCAGGTTCCACAACTCCTGCCACGAAGAGTCAATGAACTCCTTTGTGGACATCTTGATGTCACTAAGAGGAATGGCTTGCTGTAACAACCCTTATACCATTTACCCTTTATACCCACATAACTCAGAACCCAACAAAACAGAATATTAAATCCCTTGCTTTGCAAGGTATGCAAGATGGTAAATACATCTTACACAACAGGATAGCAAGTGATGGCATATTATTCCGGCTGCTGTAACACACTCGCATTCAAATGCAGACTTATGATGGGTACTAAAAGATATCTGCTGAAGGGTGCAATAAATTACCACTGCTTACTACATGAATTCCATAATAAATAGTGATAAGAAAACCGCAGCTTACATAACCTCCTTCAGACCCATCCGTGAAAACTGGAAAATAGCTGTCAAACTGAGAGGGGTGTAAGTGATATAGTTGTTGTGGCAGACTTTGCGTACATTGAGAAGCGGTTGATATAACTCACAGATGGAAAGTCCTATGGTGGAAAACAAAAAATTTAATTTTGTTGGGGCACAATACCACTAAGGTACAAATCGTTGATGATGGAATTTGTCCTCTGGAAAAAGGTTTCATGCAAGAGGAACGAGACATAAAGTTGATTCAAACCAGGGGCAAGATTCACATGCTTCAAGGGATGGGATGACAATGATTTGACTTTCCATTCCATTAGTCGATGGACAGCTTTTTTCATCACAGGTCAAGTGGAAGTGGATAACATTCAACATAGAAGTTGTTAACTGGTGACGTGCAGAATGCGCCAGAGCATATTCTCAAAGCAGTGATGC
This sequence comes from Meta bourneti, assembly GCA_933210815.1. Taxonomy (NCBI): domain Eukaryota; kingdom Metazoa; phylum Arthropoda; class Arachnida; order Araneae; family Tetragnathidae; genus Meta; species Meta bourneti. Next base: position 92,774,230 of record OW119924.1, on the reverse strand, counting down.
ACTGTGTCCAATCTAAGCAAATTAAAAATATTTGTGGTGCCATATTCAATACATCCATAGTCAATATGAGACAGGATGAGACTGATACACTTGGAGTAATGATATTCTGTCCACTCCCCAAGATGTATTTGAGAGTACCGTGAGGATGTTAAGAGATTTTTCGCACTTCCTTCTCAGGTGTAAAATTTGAAGGAAGGAGGTGAGTTTGTTGTTGAAGATTGCTCTGAGAAATTTTATCTCGTTGATGACGGGAATTCGTGATGTTGAATGTAGGGTCTGGATGTAGACCTCGCTTCCTACAGAAGTGGACACCGCAGCTCTTCTTGAAGACAGCATGTGACTGTTTTGGTCACACCACCTAAGTTGTTGAGAGCGATTTGACATAGCTCAATGAAGCGCATGTCCGATCTCTGGCAGGATATCTGCAAATCATCCTAACATTCATTAAACTGATGGCTCAAGAGTATGAATGATGCGACTGAAATGAAGGATGAAGACAGTGACACTCAAAATGCTCGTTTTTTCTATTTTTAAAATTATTTTTGTGACTTTTTTAATTATTTTTTACTAAGCCTAAATTTGTATTTTTCTAAGAAATTTTTTGGATATAAAAGAATGCGAATAAGTCTTTATATCAAAGCTGTATCCATGGATGTACAATATTCAATTTTATGAGATATGCTCAATATCAAAATGGAACTCTAATAAAATTGGTTAAAATCTAGTTGACAGCATGGCTTTGAGTTTGATGTAGGTTTGCCAATTGATTGATGCCCTCTTCATTCTTATCTCATTCTACTAGGAAAGTCATATTCTGCAGGAAAGAACAGCAAGATTTGGCGACTGCCTCTTTTTACTGTGCTGAAGAAAACTATACAACTTCCAAGGTCTTATCACTGACTGAAGAAAACTAAATACTTATAATAAATTTCAAAGAAAATTTTATTTGTATATTATGAAATACATAGATGGTTATATTCAAGAACACGGTACCATTGCCAATTGGTGATACTTATGAAATATGGTAACCTGGTCGTTGACAAAGTCGTTTGAAGACAAAAACTTTCGTTGCCAAATGGCCTTTTGTATGAACATCTAACTTAGGAAAGGATTAATGATTTCGGGTTTTGAATGCAGGTGAAGTATAATATGCAATGCTCTTGTAAAAGAGAAAGGCTTAAAAATGTGGTACAGCGGCAGTATAGGACTTTTTGGCACGGTTTTATTTGGAAAGGTTTTTTTCAGATTTATGCGGTTTCTGGCAAATCCCCTTACTTCCCGAATGGGTGGAGATGTCGAATCCAGAGCACTAGCGATTTATCGCCAAACATGGTAACCTTGGTGTTTTGATCCAGCTTTATGGCAACCCTATGCAAAAGGTTTTTCGCGTACGAAAGTCCGCATTTTTTGAACGAACATACTGGCTTTGGACGCCATCTTGATTTGGTGACAAACATGCCCCGGATTAGACATCTTTACCCCCGAATATTCCACTGGCTTTCATTCTGGCAACCCTACTACAACCTTGTTTACACACAATCGGCAAAGGGATTTTAAATTCTATTTGGTCTACTATATGTCTATAAAAGCGCGCAATGAACAGCAAATTGACTGTTTTTCAAAATTTTTGAAAATAATAAGGAAAGTAAACTGGGAGGAATTCAAAATTAGTTTAATACGATTTTTTTTATTTCTGCTGAAATTTGATTTTTTTGCATTTATGTGGCTGTTTTGAATTTTGCAATTTACATATTTTATTATTTAATCAAGATTTATATTTAGTCAAGATTCACATATTTTTAATCCAGTATTCACATATTTAATCCAGATATGTTTTTAATCAAAATGTCTTATTTAATCAAGATTTATATATTTTGTGTTTATTTTATGTTATGTTTTAAGATGTTAATATACTATGTTTTTTTATTTTTAATTATGTGTTGTGTCTATTAATTAATCAAATTTAATTTTTATCATGGCGAATGTGCAATGTTTTGGCCCTTGGCAACCATTTTGGTCGCCAAGGGAAAAACACGCCAAATGTCCTATACTTCTGCTGTTCCAAAAATGTTTGAAGGACTTCCAACAAATATTAAGGTTAACAGGCCCAAAAAAGTAAAATGAAAACTCAGGCCTTGAGGACAGTGGGAATCCCAGTCTTTTAAGCTATTGTGGTAGTTGTTCTAAAATAGATGTAACAGCATTTTCTTTTCGCTGTTGTGGTTCTCGCACTCTTTTAACATGTCATAAGAAACAGCATAGCTCAGCATTCAATTTCACAGCACCCTTCAACAGGCACGCAACAGCCTAGTGAACCACAGTTGAAAAACACTGGGTTAGTGTCAGAGTGATCAATTATAACATCTGCTTAAAGGAATGATCGGGGAGATGGAGAATAAAATAATACAAACCCTGAGAATATTCTTAACATTTGCAGGAGTTAATTTACTTTTATTTTCTCTGTTCTCTAAAGCTTGGTCTATTTCTTCCTCCATGTCTTCCAAAACTTCCTCAACAGTCTCTGCATTTGAGCAAGTGGTTTCAAAGCAGCTTTGTGAAGCAATGTGTTCCTCATTCCTCTCACCAAAGTTTCGATTTTGTTTCTTTCTTTCATAGTGTTTCTCAATGTTTTTTCTTTTATTACCTCTGTTAGTAGAGGGTGTGATATCTTCTGTAGTCGTAGAGAGAACTTTTGGAGATTCAATCGTGGCCGATATGTCCGGTTCGATCGATCCGGCTGAGTAACATTCCAACTTATCCTCTGCACTCATGTTGAAATCATCTACAGGCACAAGCGCTCACAATTTAAAACACATAATATACTTCACCAACGTATTAAAATCACCAGAATTTTAATAAGTTGGTTTCAGCAAAAGTAACAAATTGTAGCTTTCCTAACAATAATTACAAATCAATATTCTTACAAATCTTCCATGTGTGTGTGTGTGCCAGAAAGATATTACTAAATCTCCTAACTTAAAATAATAAATAACTTTCACAGCTTAGCGCGCGTTGTTGTTTATGTTTAATTTCGCTAGCTTGAATACAAGGACCTATCACAATGATGCTTCACCGTGGCATTCTTTGCATAAGCAACAACCCTGTAATAAGTCCAAATAAATCAAAATTCCAATCGTATCAAACAATTTGGAAATTTTTAAACCATCGCATTGTATAACTACAAAGAAATCATCGAAGTGACTTTTATCCATTATGAAAGGGAAATATTTTTCCGTCATTCGTAATTTGGTGACAGAAAAAAATTTATTTCTACAGCCCAAATATTTCATACCGAGACAACTGACTTTACCACGAATTCTGAACTTTATGGGGTCAGCGGTGGCCCGGTTGGAAGAGTAACGGACTAGCAACCGAAGGGTTGCGAGTTCGAATCCAGCCAAACGTTAAATCTGTCGTGGCCTCAAATGTCCTCACGTTGGCATGGTGTGGAAGTTTGGAGAGTGGGGTGCCAGCTCAGGTGTTGCTTCGTCATCTGACCGTGGTTCAAAATTACGTGGTGTTGTCCTCGGATATCCTTTGGGATTGATCCCGGACCGTCATCAATAGCCCGTTGTGTTGCTCCAGTGTGACGTTAATTGAAAATACCAATACCAATACCTGAACTTTGTGGAGCTGGTATATTGCACAGAGTAGCAGTATGCGTAGCTATTTACTCTGTGGTATATTGTAGTCAATAAAATGGTGCTATTAGTTATAACCTTTCAACAAAATGGTTTTTTGTTTTCATTGCTTTCTGACCTTTAAATAAAGTGGGCCGAGGTAACATAGGGGGTTTGCTTTTGATAGCGAAAGACAGCACTTGGATTTCTACATCGACCTTCTAATGAAATAGACGGATCATGTGGACGGAATCGCTCTTGTAAGATCTCTGAAAGGTAAATCGCAAATCGACTTAGCGGATTGGCTATGGAAGCGCAGACTAGTGTTTTTGATTACGGCGGATAATCACTTTAACCAATCAAAAATTTAGGATTCATGCTTTTACCCACAACCACGTGACTGATCTTCAAACCGAGCAAATGGAAGAAATAACAGGAAGCTGTGGGCACATGTTATTTCATTTTAAGGTCGATGGGTTTCTACAGATTTCGCCATTTTGGCAGACTTAGCGCATATACATTTATCTGGTGTTAGAGCCAATTCAATTTCAGACCATAGACGTGAAATATAAGTAGACTGAGTATCGCTTTGAGAAGAGCTTCAAAAAGTGGACCAACAGTGCCTAGTAGTCACTTGAATTCTGCGTAAAAATTCAGCTTGTTTGATTAATTTGGCTGTTTATCGCTCTTTTTGGCGACATAACATTTTTAATTAAAGTTAACGATTCGAATGTGTATAATACACTAGCTCCTGCGGGTCAGGTCTGTGCAAATCGTCAGCCTTTTGTGATTGGTTGAGAAATTTCCTTATCGTAACGACTAAAAATCCCCAAGCAATAATTTCTCGCCAACGGCTACCTTACCAACCTCGAATCGCAAACGCATATTGCTATTTTTTCTTTCATTTGACACCCGTAGAACGTGAATGGATGTGAGCTCTAGGGAGAAATTTCCTCGGAATGTCTGTAGCACTGTAAAGCTATGTACCTGTCCTGTTTCTGCATTGAAATCCGTTCCAAAAGTAAAATATTCGTTTCAATTTAAATTTAAATATGTTGTTCTTGCCAACAGCGCTGCACAATAAAATGGAACATTTTGTTGAATCAGCTTTTTATTTAATAGCTATTCAATGAGATCGTCTCTTTGGTATGCAGCTAATTTATCCTCGAATGTAAATTTTGAAATGATTTTAACAATTTTCCTTCAAAATGCAATTCAGTAACTCTTGTTATTTGTATCACGTATCGTGGTCTGCTTTAAAATAACATTTCTAAATGTTCTTTTTTCTGAGCAATAAATATTGGTGCTATATTTGGATAATTTTCTTTTTTCGCTTGCGAGAAGAGAGTAATGCTAATTTTAAATTCCGAGTGAAGGAATGTAACTGAAAACTAAATTTTGTTGAGATAGCTTGTCATTTAGCAATACTCAATCTGGTTTACTTTTGGGTTGATTCCTTCCCTTAATGTTAGTCACGAACTAAAATGTTTATATGATGTGTGTGCGTGGTTAAAGTGATGCCTGGTGAATCAAACTAGCTGGATTGTAAGGCTTAGGCCTAAAGGAAATGGTTTTAACAAAGTATGTGTTGTATTCCCTAAACACATTAAACTGCTCTTTACTCTTAAAAATATGTGTGTTTTTGAATTATGCATTGCTATGTTGTCTCTTCCTATGCTCTATGTATTTCATCAGAATGTCGATATAGCACAGTAAATCTATCCACCTGTAATTTTTTGCATTGGAATCCGTTCCAAAAGTAAAGTAGTATTTGTTTCAACATGAATTTAAGCATGTTGTTTTTTGCAAACTGTGCTGCACAACTAAATGGAAGATTTTGTCGAGTCAGCTTTTTAATTTATGGCGATTCAATAAAATCGACTTTTTGGTATGCAGCTAATTATCCTCTAATGTAAGTTTTGAAATGATTTTAGCAATTATATTTAATATGCAATTTAGTAACTCTTAACATTGGTATAACTTATTCTTCTGCATTAAAATGACATTTCTAAATGTTCTTTTTTGTGGGCAATAAATATTGGTGCTATAGTTGAATAATTCTTCCCTTTTTGTATGCGAGAAGAGAGTATTGCTATTTTTAAACTCCCGAAGAGGAATGTATAACTGAAAACTAAATTTTGTTGAGTTAGCTTGTCATTTATCAATAATCAATCTGGTTTACTTTTGGGTTTATTCCTTCTCTTAATGTTAGTTACGAACTAAAATAGTTTATATAATGTGTGTGCATGGTTTAAGTGAAGCCTGGTGAAACAAATTAGCTGGATTGTAAGGCTTGGGCCTAAAGGAATTGGTTTCCAGCGAACTAAGCTTCGTCTTCCCTAAACACATTAAAACTACACTTTACTCTAAAAAATGTGTTTTTTATTTATACATACATATTCTCTTGCTATGTTTTCACTTCCTATGAGCCTTACTGAATTCTATTTTCTCATTTTATACCCACAATTTTCCCTATCTTTATGAGCATTCTAATTGAAAAATATTAAAGGCAAAATATAGATACACTATAGGTCAATTGTCCTGATTATTCTCAGATTTGTACCAAAATATATTCAGAGATGTACCTAAAGAGAGGACAATGGTCAGTGGCGCTGAGGACTTATTAAAGTTTCAGCTGCAAAGAGGTTATGAAAATTGAAAATAGTATATAAGTCTTTCTGTGTATTACATAATTACTATTTTTAACACCTAGCAGTCATTTTGATGAAGGATAAAGAAGCCAATTAAACTTGGTTTGCAAGCATGCTCTACACTATTGATTGATACAGAACTGGTACATTCGTAAAATAATTTAAAGAACTTGAATGTAAAAAAGTATTGAAATGTTTTTGTTACATGCACTTCTCCCAAAGACAGTTGCAAATGCTGAACTTTGTTGTGTCAGCTTGCCATTTTATAGCCACTCAAAAAAGTTAACCTTTTAGATTTTATTATGGATTCATTCTCTGTTATGTATTTCCTAGTTATGAAGTCAAACTTTGTGTATATAAAATGTATTTAGTGATTTGCTTAATGTAAAGTATGGTGGAAAAAAATCTAGATTGCAAGGCAAATGTTTAATGGAATTTTTTATGAAAGTACCGTTTTCTTTCCCTCAAGACATATATTAAAATGTCCTTTATTTGGATATTTTGTATTTAACTTGTTCAACATTCTCCCAGTTATAACTTTTTTCTTTCTGAATTTTCAATTACAAAATATTGATTTTTGCTTTCTTTGTAGTTTGTTTAACTGTTTAAATTTGAAAGGGATCGTAAAAGAATATTTGGGAAGAGCATTAATTGTTTGAGTACTTATTTGTACTCGTGTGTTTGCACGCCCTCAGGGGCTCATCTCCTTGAGGTGTATACGGGCTTCAAGGACCCAAGGTACTTTAGTGATCTGTTCTCCTGTGGGATTTATATTTTTAGTAAACTCTGGAGTCACTCACATATATATTTTTTACTGTGCTTTGTGTACTATATATATACACACTATAGGTCAATTGTCCTGATTATTCTCAGATTTATACCAAAATATATTTCGAGATGTACCTAAAGAGAGGACAATGGTCAGCGGCGCTGAGGATCCTTACTCACTTTTGGTGAAGGCCTTAGAATTAAAATAAGATGTTCATAAGAAAGAGGACTAAAAACTAAGTTTTAATGAAAAACAATAAAATGAATTTAATCCTATTTTGATTCATACGTCAGTTTTTCAATTCCTGTTGGAAGAAATTTTTATCATTGAATTTGAATGAACTACACTGCTGGCCACCCAAATTGCAACACCAAGACAAGAGATATCACAACAAAATTTATTTTGTAGATAACATGTTGACCAAGTATCAAATGATTAAATTTATAGACTTCTGTGAAGTGTGGTTCCTGCCAAAATCAGTAGCCAGAGTAGCCGCCATTGTTGGAGATCACCGCTGCCACACGCCTCGGCATTGATTCAAAGAGACTTTGGATGTGTTCTTGGGGTACAGCAGACCAAGCAGCTTCCACACGTTGCCAAAGTTGATCTGGTGTGGCAGCTGGGGATGTATTCTGGGTCAATCGTTGAGCAACCATGGACCACATGTTTTCTATCGGCGAAAGATCCGGAGAGCGAGCTGGCCAGGGAAGCAATTCAATCTGGCGATTGACAAAGAACCCTTGGACAATGCGTGCCACGTGTGGTCGCGCATTATCCTGTTGAAATATGGCTGTGGGCAAGCCCTGAAGGTAAGGAAGGACAACTGGCTCCAACACCTCGGAGATGTAGCGCTGGCTGTTTAAAGTACCGGCAATGCGTACTAGAGGAGTGCGAGAGTGATATCCAATACCGCCCCATACCATAATACCCGGTGCAGGACCAGTGTGGCGGTGCATAACGCAGCTGTTCAGCATCCTCTCTCCACGGTGTCTCCAGACTCGAATCCGACCATCGTGGTGTTGCAGACAGAAGCGTGACTCGTCAGTAAACACAATTTCATTCCATTCTGCCGTCCACATCCTCCTTTCATCGCACCATTGGCGGCGGAACCGTCTGTGGTTCTGCGTCAAGGGTAGACGAAGCAATGGACGTCTTGCGGACAGACCACTCTGCTGTAAACGGCGTCGAATGGTACGCGCAGACACTGGATGATGCGGTACAGACTGAATGTGCTGTGCTATGGTTCGTGATGTGGCTGAGCGATCCGTCACTGCCATACGCACAATATGCTTGTCATCACGTGAAGTGGTGCACTGAGGTGGATGCGATCGAACACGTCGGTGCATCCAACGATCACATATCCGCATTACAGTTGTTTGGTTTCGTCCAACACGACTACCGATTTCCCTGAAAGATAATCCACAATCTCGGTAGGCCACTATCCTTCCTCTGTCGAACTCGGATACTTGATCAAAAGATGATCGCTGTTTTCTACGAGGCATAATTGATCGTTTTTTTTGAAAAAACCACAAGAAAAACACAATTGCCGTACTTGAAATCGTCGAAATCTCCAAGTCTTAAATAGCGCTTTGAAGTGGCGCCACAGGCGCGCGTGATGTGCGTCTGCGCTGAAATTCTAATCATTTGCATATCTCACCTCCGCTAATGCATGTTGTAAATTTCATATTATTTGCATGCTTCCTTTAGGGTGTTGCATTTACGGTGGCCAGTGTACTTTAACATACACATGATCATCGCTTTCAACACAGAATTTGACTGAAGCATGTTCCGCTTTTCTTTTTCACATTTAATTCTATATTTTTTGTGCCTACGTATTTATAACAGTTGCTGAAAATGATATATTGTCTAAAGAATAGCTATCTAGAAATATTAATTTCGCGATTAATTAGCGACAGCTATTAATCGCGAAATTAATTAGGGTGGTAGTAATAATGTAAGACTTCTAATAAGCAAGTGTCGTGTACAAAGGGGGCTGGTGCACGTTAAATCTGTCGTGGCCTCAAATGTCCTCACGTTGGCGTGGTGTGGAAGTTTGGAGAGTGGGGTGCCAGCTCAGGTGTTGCCTCGTCATCTGACCGTGGTTCAAAATTACGTGGTGTTGTCCTCGGATCTTTCCCTTTGGGATTGATCCCGGACCGTCACCAATAGCCCATTGTGTTGCTCCAGTGTGACGTTAATTGAAATACCCCCCCCCCCTAATAAGCAAGTTGGTTTTCGTATATCGGCTTTATACCTTCCACCCTAAAGTGCAATACAGTGAAGTATTGCTCTGTCATTTTCGTACTTAAAACTGTGCCTATCTTAGTGTCTTTAGGAAGAGATATTGAAAAGTGCAACCAAACAGTCAGTCTCTATTTTAGGGATATAATTGGACCGTGATTCTAGTGCAAGTTCATTGATGTACCAAGATGTTTTGGGTCTACAATTGGAAAAGAAAACCATTATCAAAAAATTCACACTGTTTTGAGATTGGCGACGGTCCGGGAACAATCACGAAGGGAAAGATCCAAGGACAACACCGCGTAATTTTGAACCACGGTCAGATGACGAGTTAACACCTGAGATGGCACCCCACCCTCCAAACTTCCACATCACGCCAACATGAGGACATTTGAGGCCACGACAGATTTAACGTGCACCAGCACCTTTTGTACACGACGGTCTTTGGTTGGATTCGAACTCGCAAACCTCCGGTTGCTAATCCGTTACTCTTCCAACCGGGCTACTTAAATACATTGGAGAAATAAATAAAAGAAATTGCTCTTTTAAAACATTTATTGAAAACAAATTAATTTGAAACTCAATTTGTAATGTGTTTGATCCAAAATTGAAAAATGTTTTCCTAGTTCTATTATAATTGTTTTAATTTTGCGCTATAACTTCATCAAAGGAAAGTTCTCTTACTTAGTCGTTCATCTTAGTATAGAGTTTAAAAAATGCTACGCTTTTGATGCCAAACATCAGCAAACACGAAAATTTCCAAATTCGACTTACAAGTTGAAAAGAGCACTTTATGTACGACCCCTCCCCCCCCCATCAAGACAAAAGGGGTTTGGGGACCCGACGTGGGGTCCCCGATGATGTGTAAAATAAATCGTAAAAGGAGGTGGAAGAAATGGTTGGTGATTGTATCAATGATACTCGGCCCCCGGAGGGACATCTTTCACTCAACCTTCTCTTATCTACATAGCAGTGGACAACCCATTTAAGATGTCTGGTTTTTTATTCAGATTAATGAGTTTTTCTCAGTGGAGGGTCAAAGGAAAACACCTTTTTCTCGCGTCAATGGGTCCCGATCATTAGAGACGGGGCAAAAAAAGACGACGCGACTGTTATAATCCTATGAAAGTAGTAATATCCAGTTACAGTAAAATTTCCAAAGAAACATTTTCTATTTTGCTGGAAAAATATAAGACATGCTTATTAACAATATTTTTCCATAGTGAGATCTCTAAAATACATCCTAGCAAGCCTAGTGGGTGATCTTCCTCTCTGAAATATATCCAATAAAGGTGTTAAGACTGTCCAGTAGTTTCTTCTGTGGACTCCACATGCATTGCCGTTTAGTAATATAGATTCTACTGTACATTATTGAATAATATATTATGTAGTTTAGGTATACTGTGTTATTATATTTCTTGCACATAAATCAAGCTGTACTTGTAAAAATCATGCGGCGAAGTATGATTGACACTGCTGATTAAGATCGGCCGTTCCTTCGCTTTTGGCGATTTTTTAAAACCAGGTGTTCCATATACTCGTCTTTTTACACACATGTTCACAATTCAACAAGCTTCTCGTTGAATAAATTCTTTGAAAATACACATCCATTGTGAATCCCCAGTAAGAAGGTACATAACATTTGCTACCATAATAATCCTTAGATTATATGTTATAATTATATATTCCTCTATTTTACCCAGTTCATCATTTAAGAAATCGACTTTTTAAAATTGTTTTGTTTTTTCAACTTTATTGCACATTTACAGTTATACAGTCGTTGGTGATAGATGACTTCAGTCCAATTTGTATTAATCGTAAGTTAGATAAAGTATAAAATTTAGTTTTAAACAATTTACATAGGACACTTTTAAAGAACGAAGTAAATTGAAAAACTAAGAGGAATTATAGCTGTAATTTTGTTTTAACAATGCTTTGTATCCCGATATTTAAATAAACATTGTTCATAAATTAAATAAGGATACATTATAAGGGGAAAGGATGTATTAAATTTCATATATAAAAGCCCCAATATCTTAAATTTACCTAATGTTCAGAATTTTATATAATTTTTCATAAGATTTTTATACTCTAAGAATATTTTTAAAAGACATTTATATTTACTTTAAATAAATTTACCAGTGTTATGTGATTATTTATAGTGATAAAATTATCATAGTTCACTATATTCTGTAACTGAAAAGTTCTATGAATAAGCAATTTTATAAATTTTGTATCTAAAATATTTCGTGAACTCAAAATCTTGCATAAAATAAGCCATCTATCTACAAACATGGGAATCCTAATTTACTACTTTTTGACTGAAAATGATTTAATTATATAAAATACATTTATATTTTTACTTTCAACTATATGTAATATATTCATGACAATTTATCTTTCTTTTTATAGACTGGTTGTAATTTATTACAATATTTTTGATTGTAACAAAATAAAGTTAGACACTTCACTTTTACGCTTTAAAAATTTCAAAATTTCTCACATACCCTTATGTATTCTTTTAAATTTTATCGAAGCTTGTGTTTTGTTTTCTCAGGAGTTAATAAACTGATTAATGTAAAGTTTCCATAGTAGTGTGATGCAAGATAGTTGGAATAACAAACCTTAAACATCTATGAATACATTAGACTTTATTTAATGATGGAAGAGGCAGTTAATTGAAATCGAAAATAATTTTCGCTTTTAATTACACGTGCACAGCACCGTCTCATTTATATTATTTGACTCTTTCTGAGACCATTTAGTAAATTTCAGTTTTAACTCTTCCTAGGAAAACTGTCGTCGTTGGGGCTTAATTCTCCTTTGAGTACTATGTTCCACCACAGGAGGAAGGTGTTTACTTTGCTCTAGCAAAGCTTCACATTTGCTTTTCAAAATTGTTACTGTTTGAACGATTTCTTTACAACAGTCATTGGTGTTGAATTTGTCCAGATAAGGCACAAATCCAAGATAGGCAGTACGTGCCTCTTGCTGATAATCTGTACCGTTTGTTTTCAACATTTAACCTATGGCATGTTTTTCCTTATCTTCACGCATACTTCCATCATTGATAATATTTGAATCTTCTTGTGAGGTTTGATTCATGCAAACAATATGCATATGCTTGCAAAAGTTGAATCTTATTGCTGAGTCAGGACAATTGCAGCAATACTGATGCAAACATTTTGAGCATTCCGTGCAAACTTCCTTAGAGGAATTAAAGTGTACAAAATATCTTTATATGTAACCTTTATTAAAGTATCAAAGTTGTTTCATTATTTGAATGTATGAGCAACCACACATGTACGCCAGGGCGCCATTTTTACATCTATAAATATAGAATACTGGATATAAATGATTTTTTAATGAAGCTAGTTCATACCGTTTCTTATCATCACAATTTATAGTGATTTTATCTTAAATCGGAAGTAGCCATTTCGTTTTTCTGGTACAATGATAGATTTACTCTCTCAGTAGTATGCAGTGTTGTATCAGAGGCGGAAGTGACGTCATACCACGTGACCGGAAGTGGGCGGGGCCAAGTGACGTCATACCACGTAACCGGAAGTGGGCGTGTCCGAATGACGTGACATATTGTTTGTTTACATTTTGGACTTGGAATTTTTTTTTGTCATCGTGCAGGCGTTGAGTTGTTTCAAGATGGCGTCGTTTCGTTGCCATGGTGATGAATCACTCGTAGTGCCATCTGGTGGAGAAATTCGAAACCCTATTATTTTTAATTAAAAAGGAATTTCTTGGATTCGAACCGAGGACCATAGGATCCGAAGTCAAATGCGTTACCACGGGGACATTGGCGAGTTGGCAATGGGTGATGAATTAATGTAGTGTTTCTCTCTCTTTTGGACTTGTATTTTTTCTTAGTATTAGGAATGGGTTATTTTTAGAAAATGGTTTCAATAATTGCATAGGGGTTTTAATTAATGCTTTTACAAAATGAATTATGGCGCCATCTAGTGATTTTAAAAGTAATTAATCTTAGGAACGAATTGATTTCTTAATGTTTTTACTTTATTCATCACCAGTGACGTCCGTGTGTTTACGTTTGGGACTTGGATTTTTTTTTTCGTTAATCGTACCGCCATCTATTGTCATTTACTTGAGTGAATAGAATAAAATCCTAAGAAAATAAAAAATATTTGATAATTTGTTGGAGCTCGAACTTAGTACAAAAGTACTCATGGTCGAGGGTTAGTTGAATGACTATAACCGTTCGGCCACGAATACCTATTTCTACAGAGATTTAAATGTTTAGGGACCTTTTTTTTAGAATTGGCGCACGCGTGACGTCAGTGTGTTTACGTTTGGGACTTGGATTTTTTTTTTCCTTCTCAGATTTCGATGTGACGTCACGATTATGTCCATCAAGTCTGAACTTGAAAAAAGCCAAGTCTGGACTTGAAGAACCTACTCACAGTACATTTCCTACGCAGGTTACGCGGAGGAATACATGAAATGGACCAATAGGAGGACAGGAATGTGACGTCATTACCGTTTCGTCGAATCGGAGTAGCGGATAGCTTTTAGTGAATCACAACACTGTATGATTACAACATGAATTAGAATTAGTTACTGTGCTATACCAGTCAATCTATACAGTTCTGTCGTCGAGCCCGAGTGCACACACACATCGTGCCCATTTTAATTGTGATATTTGCTGTTTGCTTCCTTGACTTTTCGTAAAATGACCACAACTAGCCATAATAAGAAACGAAATCTTACAGAAAATATGCCGAATGAAGAAAGCCACAAGAGAATTAAGAATGCACATAAAGTAAGTAATAGTCTTGATTTGTTATGAATTTTAAAATTTAATCTTTATGAATTTTTTACTTGTTTTACATGTAATTGATATCTTATTATTTTAATCTTATTTTGCAGGGTGGAATCTTTACAGAAGATGGAATTCCAGAAGAGATGTTTCATATCGGAGATTCCATATTCGCTTATCCAAATACTTTTCGAGGAAATGTATTGGTGCACATCAGACGGTTTACAAAGTATGGATCAACTTTCTATCCGACGAAAGAAGGTGTGACACTCTACCCTGGATGGATTGAATTCATCATGAAACCTGGTGCTTTACCACAAGAACCCCGTGATCTGAGAGGAAGTTTTTTCTTACCCGAAGATGAATTCAAAATTGATAGTGTGGACTTCGAGAACTTTACATTCACTCGATTCCAAACTACGCAAAGTGGTGATACCTTGAAAAAAAGCATAACTCTCTCTTCTTCTCAGTGGACTGAAATGAAACAGCAGTATAATTTTATTGCTGCGAGTGTCTTGGATCATGTTTATGGCGCTATGGACCTTTTGAGTGCCTACAAGACTTTCGAACAATGTGTGAACATCGATGAAAGTTTGCCGGACTCTTTAGATGTTAGTCTTGGGACTCAATGCCTGATAGAACTGCTGAAAGATTCATTGAGCCATTGCCTAAAAGAAAGGGGTTTGAAAGAACCCGAATTATTATCTGAGGAACTATGGGCCAATAGGGTTGAGAGTTTTAATTCTGCAGCATTTTCTTTGGAAGTTACAGAAATCGTCGATTCTTTTTACCACAGATTGTGGGAACATAAAGACTTTTTGTGCTTGTCAAAACCTGCAATGTATGTTACATCACAATTTTTAAAGGACATTCGATTAAAAGATGTTCTGAGAGAGGTAAGAAATGTGCTCTGTCCTCCATATACGTTTGAATATTTTGACGATTGTAACTGATTCATTGTATTTTTTTCTGTGCACAATATGTTAAAATAAATAATTGTACTAGCATTTCTCTTTGGTGTTTTATTTTCTCATAACTGATTGTCTTAATATTTTTGTACTTGATTATTCAGTTTTAATATCTTAAAAGATAAAAACTTTATTTCCTTTTGTACTTAGTAGTGGAGATTGTCATGAGGAGTATATAAATACTGTATTACTTAAAATTTTAACAGTCATGAATATCAGCTTTAGGTTAGACCACAACCGCTACTGCAATGGAAGAAATTCTGAATCAGACATATCGGAATCCCAAACTTCCCGGCAGCTTTGGTGGTATCAATGCTTTACAGCGTGCTTTAAAAGGTCGCGTGAAAAGAAAACAGATAAAGAATTGGCTACAAACGAAAGATTCGTATACTTTACACAAGCCTTTACGGCACAAATTCCAGAGAAATCGTGTAATAGTAGGAGGATTAAACGATCAGTTTCAATCTGATTTAGTGGACATGCAATCTCTCGCCCCTCATAACGACGAGTATAAGTATTTACTTACTTGTATTGATATTTTGTCTAAATATGCATGGGCCATTCCTCTGTTAGATAAAAAATCTGCAACTATATTGAGCGCTTTTGAAAAAATATTTTCCGAACGTACTCCTCAATCCTTACAGACAGATGCTGGGAAAGAGTTTACCAATAAACTAGTGCAAAATTTCTTAAAAAAGAAGAAAGTTCATTTCTTTACCACACATAATTCAACAAAAGCTTCAATCGTTGAACGCTTTAATCGTACCCTTAAAACTAAAATGTGGAAATACTTTACTGAAAAAAATACGAAAAGATATATTGACGTCATAGACCAATTGATGCATAGTTATAACCATACTTGGCATCGTAGTATTAAAACAGAGCCTTCATCAGTGACATTACAAAATGAAGGAAAAGTATGGGATACGTTATACGGTCAGCAAACTGTTGCAAAACAGAGCAGTTCAGAGTTAAAGGTTGACGATACTGTTCGTATTAGTCGAGAGAAAATGCACTTTGAAAAAGGATACGAACAAAACTGGACAAAAGAAATTTTTACTATCGATAAAATAATACATCGGATACCTGTTGTGTATAAACTGAAAGATTTAGCAGGGGAAGTGATACAAGGAAGTTTTTACAAAGAGGAATTGCAAAAGATCTCGGATTCCGGATTTTATCCAGTAGAAAAAGTTTTAAAGAAAAGAAAGCGTCGTGGAAAAATAGAATACTTTGTGAAATTTCAGGGTTATCCTGACAAATTTAATGCTTGGGTTGAGAATGTCAAAATGATATAAATAGAGCTGTCACCGTACTTACCTTCTCATTTTCACTGTACGATGTCGTTCTACATTACACTTCCCAGCGATAGCTCTATCGAGTTTTATCCTGGCAACACAATGTCTCACTTCTACACGAAACTCCCTAAACATCTGGAACTCTCAGGTGAATGGGAAGTAGGATTAGTTGAAATGATTTATCCCAGAATGTGGAATAACATCATTGATGGTGAAAATTCTTTCGAATATAATTTAGGAAACGGAGTAAAAGTTAATGGAAAAATAGCGTGCGGGTTTTATGATTCTCCGATCGACATTTTAAATGCATTTCCAAAGCACATAAAAATTCAAATGAAATATAACAAACACACTAAAAAGGTGATGGTGCAGCTCACTAATGGTGCAACGGTGAAATTATCCAAGGGATTAGCTGAAAACTTAGGTTTTGAACCTAATAAAGTGATTGGAGAAAATTTTATTCCAGGAAATGGAGGCCCAGATACAGTAATCACTGAGAGTCCTTTTGTTGCGGATCCTAATGTTGATTTACATTTGTTGTACGTTTATACGGACATCATTCAGCCTGAATTTGTTGGTGGGATCTTAGCTCCTCTTTTACGAACTCTGACAGTGAAGGGAAGAGATGGTGATATGATTCAGGAACAATTTGAGAGACCTCATTATTTACCAGTTTCCAGAAAAAATTTTGACTCGATTGAAATCATTATAAGGACGCACACTGGTCGTTACGTCTCATTTGAACGCGGAAAGTTGATAGTGAAACTACATTTTCGCTTGAAACAAATCATATAAAAAGAGTGTTCCTTTCTGAATTGATTCATTTTTCATTTTCGCATTCAAGAAAAGAAGTAACAAAATGTTGGTTCCTTACACGTGTTGTAGTAAAAAGTTTGAAGATTATTATTCAGAGCAAATTGGAAATGGCTTGCCCTACTATAAAGGAGTTGTTTTTCAGAAAGGGCACGGAATAGGAGGATTTTTTGCACCACTAATCAAAAAAGGTAATGCTCTGCGAAATAGTTTTGCAAAAAATCCTCCTATTCCGTGCCCTTTCTGAAAAACAACTCCTTTATAGTAGGGCAAGCCATTTCCAATTTGCTCTGAATAATAATCTTCAAACTTTTTACTACAACACGTGTAAGGAACCAACATTTTGTTACTTCTTTTCTTGAATGCGAAAATGAAAAATGAATCAATTCAGAAAGGAACACTCTTTTTATATGATTTGTTTCAAGCGAAAATGTAGTTTCACTATCAACTTTCCGCGTTCAAATGAGACGTAACGACCAGTGTGCGTCCTTATAATGATTTCAATCGAGTCAAAATTTTTTCTGGAAACTGGTAAATAATGAGGTCTCTCAAATTGTTCCTGAATCATATCACCATCTCTTCCCTTCACTGTCAGAGTTCGTAAAAGAGGAGCTAAGATCCCATCAACAAATTCAGGCTGAATGATGTCCGTATAAACGTACAACAAATGTAAATCAACATTAGGATCCGCAACAAAAGGACTCTCAGTGATTACTGTATCTGGGCCTCCATTTCCTGGAATAAAATTTTCTCCAATCACTTTATTAGGTTCAAAACCTAAGTTTTCAGCTAATCCCTTGGATAATTTCACCGTTGCACCATTAGTGAGCTGCACCATCACCTTTTTAGTGTGTTTGTTATATTTCATTTGAATTTTTATGTGCTTTGGAAATGCATTTAAAATGTCGATCGGAGAATCATAAAACCCGCACGCTATTTTTCCATTAACTTTTACTCCGTTTCCTAAATTATATTCGAAAGAATTTTCACCATCAATGATGTTATTCCACATTCTGGGATAAATCATTTCAACTAATCCTACTTCCCATTCACCTGAGAGTTCCAGATGTTTAGGGAGTTTCGTGTAGAAGTGAGACATTGTGTTGCCAGGATAAAACTCGATAGAGCTATCGCTGGGAAGTGTAATGTAGAACGACATCGTACAGTGAAAATGAGAAGGTAAGTACGGTGACAGCTCTATTTATATCATTTTGACATTCTCAACCCAAGCATTAAATTTGTCAGGATAACCCTGAAATTTCACAAAGTATTCTATTTTTCCACGACGCTTTCTTTTCTTTAAAACTTTTTCTACTGGATAAAATCCGGAATCCGAGATCTTTTGCAATTCCTCTTTGTAAAAACTTCCTTGTATCACTTCCCCTGCTAAATCTTTCAGTTTATACACAACAGGTATCCGATGTATTATTTTATCGATAGTAAAAATTTCTTTTGTCCAGTTTTGTTCGTATCCTTTTTCAAAGTGCATTTTCTCTCGACTAATACGAACAGTATCGTCAACCTTTAACTCTGAACTGCTCTGTTTTGCAACAGTTTGCTGACCGTATAACGTATCCCATACTTTTCCTTCATTTTGTAATGTCACTGATGAAGGCTCTGTTTTAATACTACGATGCCAAGTATGGTTATAACTATGCATCAATTGGTCTATGACGTCAATATATCTTTTCGTATTTTTTTCAGTAAAGTATTTCCACATTTTAGTTTTAAGGGTACGATTAAAGCGTTCAACGATTGAAGCTTTTGTTGAATTATGTGTGGTAAAGAAATGAACTTTCTTCTTTTTTAAGAAATTTTGCACTAGTTTATTGGTAAACTCTTTCCCAGCATCTGTCTGTAAGGATTGAGGAGTACGTTCGGAAAATATTTTTTCAAAAGCGCTCAATATAGTTGCAGATTTTTTATCTAACAGAGGAATGGCCCATGCATATTTAGACAAAATATCAATACAAGTAAGTAAATACTTATACTCGTCGTTATGAGGGGCGAGAGATTGCATGTCCACTAAATCAGATTGAAACTGATCGTTTAATCCTCCTACT
The DNA here is from genome assembly GCA_933210815.1 of Meta bourneti. NCBI lineage: Eukaryota > Metazoa > Arthropoda > Arachnida > Araneae > Tetragnathidae > Meta > Meta bourneti. Next base: position 92,755,018 of record OW119924.1, on the reverse strand, counting down.
ATTACACGATTTCTCTGGAATTTGTGCCGTAAAGGCTTGTGTAAAGTATACGAATCTTTCGTTTGTAGCCAATTCTTTATCTGTTTTCTTTTCACGCGACCTTTTAAAGCACGCTGTAAAGCATTGATACCACCAAAGCTGCCGGGAAGTTTGGGATTCCGATATGTCTGATTCAGAATTTCTTCCATTGCAGTAGCGGTTGTGGTCTAACCTAAAGCTGATATTCATGACTGTTAAAATTTTAAGTAATACAGTATTTATATACTCCTCATGACAATCTCCACTACTAAGTACAAAAGGAAATAAAGTTTTTATCTTTTAAGATATTAAAACTGAATAATCAAGTACAAAAATATTAAGACAATCAGTTATGAGAAAATAAAACACCAAAGAGAAATGCTAGTACAATTATTTATTTTAACATATTGTGCACAGAAAAAAATACAATGAATCAGTTACAATCGTCAAAATATTCAAACGTATATGGAGGACAGAGCACATTTCTTACCTCTCTCAGAACATCTTTTAATCGAATGTCCTTTAAAAATTGTGATGTAACATACATTGCAGGTTTTGACAAGCACAAAAAGTCTTTATGTTCCCACAATCTGTGGTAAAAAGAATCGACGATTTCTGTAACTTCCAAAGAAAATGCTGCAGAATTAAAACTCTCAACCCTATTGGCCCATAGTTCCTCAGATAATAATTCGGGTTCTTTCAAACCCCTTTCTTTTAGGCAATGGCTCAATGAATCTTTCAGCAGTTCTATCAGGCATTGAGTCCCAAGACTAACATCTAAAGAGTCCGGCAAACTTTCATCGATGTTCACACATTGTTCGAAAGTCTTGTAGGCACTCAAAAGGTCCATAGCGCCATAAACATGATCCAAGACACTCGCAGCAATAAAATTATACTGCTGTTTCATTTCAGTCCACTGAGAAGAAGAGAGAGTTATGCTTTTTTTCAAGGTATCACCACTTTGCGTAGTTTGGAATCGAGTGAATGTAAAGTTCTCGAAGTCCACACTATCAATTTTGAATTCATCTTCGGGTAAGAAAAAACTTCCTCTCAGATCACGGGGTTCTTGTGGTAAAGCACCAGGTTTCATGATGAATTCAATCCATCCAGGGTAGAGTGTCACACCTTCTTTCGTCGGATAGAAAGTTGATCCATACTTTGTAAACCGTCTGATGTGCACCAATACATTTCCTCGAAAAGTATTTGGATAAGCGAATATGGAATCTCCGATATGAAACATCTCTTCTGGAATTCCATCTTCTGTAAAGATTCCACCCTGCAAAATAAGATTAAAATAATAAGATATCAATTACATGTAAAACAAGTAAAAAATTCATAAAGATTAAATTTTAAAATTCATAACAAATCAAGACTATTACTTACTTTATGTGCATTCTTAATTCTCTTGTGGCTTTCTTCATTCGGCATATTTTCTGTAAGATTTCGTTTCTTATTATGGCTAGTTGTGGTCATTTTACGAAAAGTCAAGGAAGCAAACAGCAAATATCACAATTAAAATGGGCACGATGTGTGTGTGCACTCGGGCTCGACGACAGAACTGTATAGATTGACTGGTATAGCACAGTAACTAATTCTAATTCATGTTGTAATCATACAGTGTTGTGATTCACTAAAAGCTATCCGCTACTCCGATTCGACGAAACGGTAATGACGTCACATTCCTGTCCTCCTATTGGTCCATTTCATGTATTCCTCCGCGTAACCTGCGTAGGAAATGTACTGTGAGTAGGTTCTTCAAGTCCAGACTTGGCTTTTTTCAAGTTCAGACTTGATGGACATAATCGTGACGTCACATCGAAATCTGAGAAGGAAAAAAAAAATCCAAGTCCCAAACGTAAACACACTGACGTCACGCGTGCGCCAATTCTAAAAAAAAGGTCCCTAAACATTTAAATCTCTGTAGAAATAGGTATTCGTGGCCGAACGGTTATAGTCATTCAACTAACCCTCGACCATGAGTACTTTTGTACTAAGTTCGAGCTCCAACAAATTATCAAATATTTTTTATTTTCTTAGGATTTTATTCTATTCACTCAAGTAAATGACAATAGATGGCGGTACGATTAACGAAAAAAAAAATCCAAGTCCCAAACGTAAACACACGGACGTCACTGGTGATGAATAAAGTAAAAACATTAAGAAATCAATTCGTTCCTAAGATTAATTACTTTTAAAATCACTAGATGGCGCCATAATTCATTTTGTAAAAGCATTAATTAAAACCCCTATGCAATTATTGAAACCATTTTCTAAAAATAACCCATTCCTAATACTAAGAAAAAATACAAGTCCAAAAGAGAGAGAAACACTACATTAATTCATCACCCATTGCCAACTCGCCAATGTCCCCGTGGTAACGCATTTGACTTCGGATCCTATGGTCCTCGGTTCGAATCCAAGAAATTCCTTTTTAATTAAAAATAATAGGGTTTCGAATTTCTCCACCAGATGGCACTACGAGTGATTCATCACCATGGCAACGAAACGACGCCATCTTGAAACAACTCAACGCCTGCACGATGACAAAAAAAAATTCCAAGTCCAAAATGTAAACAAACAATATGTCACGTCATTCGGACACGCCCACTTCCGGTTACGTGGTATGACGTCACTTGGCCCCGCCCACTTCCGGTCACGTGGTATGACGTCACTTCCGCCTCTGATACAACACTGCATACTACTTCTCTCATATGCATCATGACATGTCTCTCACCAATTTTACGCATCTTTCGACCAGTTGTGTGACGAGGGCATCGAAGAAACTGAAAAGTTTGTGCAGCTGAGAAATTTATACACGACTGAAGTAGTCTTTAAGTAGTACCTTTTGAACCCCCTTACAAGAACATGTAGAAAATAGTACACCTTTACGTGACTCAATGTCATACAAGCCTTAACTTGTCTTAAAGAGCTTTTGCTTTCAAATCACAGTTAGTATTACGTTTTACTTTAGGATATCTTAAAATAATTATTTGCTAATGAACTTATGTATCATTTGTAACACTTTCAGTAAACCATTGGCACGGAAGCTTTTCTCCATATTTTCAGCTGCTACTTCTAATGCCTCACAAATACTGGATTCTTTGTTTGAATGCTGGTATTTTAGTTCGTGTATAACAAACAAATGATACTGTAAAACGTCCTCGATTGTTAATAAAATTGAAGGTAGAAATTTGTGCGTAGTTCCAAAAATAGGCATTTCTTTTGATGCTTTGTTAGTTTTGAAATAAATCATTATTATTTTACTAGTTCGCAAAACTAAAGTCCCTGCTAGCCACTTATGTCCAATTGTAGTACTCTCAGAATTAACTTGTAAAAGGTATTAGGACTTTTAGTACAGGGGTGGGGTTGGCGTTAGTTACTCAACTGTGCTTGTAGCTGCAACATTGATTCCAAGTCGGTAGATTGTAATAGTGCAAAAAGTTAGTCTACCTCAGAAGAACAGATTAAATTTGTTTTTCAAATTTAATATTTTGGTGAAGAGACTGAAGGCTCAAGTTTCAAATTCTGGCGTTTTGGCCTTTTCACATCACACTGTCTTCAATCGCTCCAGCCAAGCAGTTTTTCACACAAGCAATTTTAAAATGACTTAAAAGAATGCTTTTCGCTCGTAAAAAATCTCTGAATACTTTATAAAGTTCAATTCAAGTCAAACGTTAGGATCAAAGAACCTAATTTTCGTTTATTATCTATGGGTGTTTGTAAAACTGTTATTTGAATGTCTAAAAGTTATTCTGGAATGAATAAAATGTAAGGTGTTGAAGAATTAAAAATGGATTTCATATGGTCAGTTCATAAAAGAAACCTCATCCAATATCCTCAACTGGGGACCTCATCCAATATCTCAAGTTTTAATGAGAGTTCCATATTTTGTTTTATGAAAACTGAGAAACCAGCTTAAAATCTAATAGATCGTAATAGTTTTCAAAGCAATAAAAGCAATTTAAAAGATACATCAGTTATTTAATAATTGATATTCTCAAGACAAGTTAAAAATGCTGTCTCTCGTACACGACGCCTTAAATCATTTCGGATTGAATATATTGTTCTCCAGTTTATCGAATATAAAACTGGATTGAACTGCTTAATTTGAGCGTAAAGTACCAAATGCGTCAGAGATTATGCATCCTTTGGTAGAACTTTAATGTTAATATGATTCTTTCTCTTTTTCCAACAGATCCAGAATCATGTCTATATTACAGATTTCCCATCCTTATTCATTTCTCTATATTACGAATAATTTACGAATAGCAAATGTTTTTAATTGTTTCTTCAGCGGCTTCATTCTTGGTTTAAAATGATCATCATGCCTTGTTCATTAAAATGTTTCTCTCAAGGTAATTTCATTTTCAGTATCCTGAATGAAAGATAACAAAATTACTCAAATTAGTATTTATTACTTCTACAATGTACCACGAGTTGAAAGTTCTTAACATTATTTATTTTTTCTTTCTAAAAGTACTTGAATTGACCACTGGGAAGTATTTGAATTTTACTTCTTTATTTTAATTCCAATGTTTGAAAATCATTTGAACCATTCCTAGATGTTATCCAGACTTCCAAGATATCAGATAAGTCTCCTTACAAATCCTCTCCGATAGCCGTGAGAATGCTTTTACAGCCCTTCTTTTCATCTTCAGAATTCAATACGTGGAATAGATACATATTAAAATTCTGTCTTGCACCTGGGAACGAGCGGGCTCGTAACGAGAGAAAAACCTTAAGGTTTGAGCTCTGCAGGGTTTCTGTTTATACACGAGGGGGACATTTCCGTGCAACTGCGAGATCTTTAGCGAGGGAAGGATTCTTAAATATCCTGAAGCTATGCTATGGGAAATTATGGTGGGAATTCATAACCTGGATGATATTAAAGTTTTCTTCTCAGCAGTAAAAGAAGTAGTTTATATGACAAATGTACAGAAGTTTCCATATAAGACAATCTCAAGAAATAATCAAAAATAAAATACGCTCTAATATCCCATGCCTAATATATTTACGTGATTCTTATTGCGTTCGTATTTACAGTACTATCAGGTGCAAATGTATTATGCAAACTTAAGTTCATTAGAAAATTATTCATTAAGAAGAGCCCATGCAACATTTTGAGTTTCTATAGCTAAAATTATATCAACCCCAAAATATACAAAGGATTCTCACAATTTTAAGGTCCCGTCCTTTATATTTTAAAGGTTATTATTTTTGTATGGTCCTCTTCGATTCGAACAGTTGGTACAAATCGACGCTTGAGAGAATGTGTTTTTCACATACAAGGAAAACCAGAAATCGCCAAAGGGGGTGTTCAAAGACGGCAACCTAAATAAAAGGACTCCTGTAAGAAACTTTCTGGGAATTCTCTACCCCCATATCAATAGGAAAGGATCCAATGAACGAAAGATTCTTGGTGTGCTGATTCTCGCAGCTAAATCACCTCAATCAGTGAGATGGATGGATAGTCAATCTGTTTTCCAGTAATCCAGATTCTTATTGTGTTGATCACTGTAATTTAAGTGACAGGTACAAAGTTGATATTCATTAGTAAAAATGTGCTCCATAAAGGAAAATACGAACCAACAAGAAATAGTAAGGATTACTGCTCCAGAATTTCTCAGGGGAAGGAACTGAGAATGTGTGTGTGTGTGAAAATGTTACCTTACATGATTTTATACACAAATATTTTACTATTTTATTCGAAGAACGCATTACAAATAATTTCGAAGACACGAGCGTGGCTCTTTCAAAAAAGGAGCCACGCTTCATGAATTATTATGAATAAAACGTAGCCATTAAAAATTGAGATATTGTTTTGTATGTATATTGTAAATGTTTGTGTTTATTTTTCAATTCATGAATTATTTTGCAATAGAAGTAATTTCTTAAATAAAGAAATAAAAACACATTTTTCAAGGGGGTGCGAGAACTTATTTTTAGATTCAAGGAGGGTGCCGATGACTAAAAAGGTTAAGAATCATTGCTCCAGTGCGACGTTAATTAACCACCTACTACCATTATATTCTGTAAATTTTTGTTTTAAGAACATGTTTGTCTGTTATGAGGAATAATTGCTGATTTTTCTAAATTATACTTCAGAACAATGCTGCAAGAATTTGTGCATTTATAGAAATTACCCATAAAAAAAACGTTTACACAATTGTTTCTTTTGAGTTTAAAGAATTAACCTGTTTTAATGTTTTTGTACACACATTTTCAGTAGTAACTCTGATAAATAGAAAATAATTAACTATAGATTTTGTGTGTTATAAATACAAATGAACTCAAATGTTATCAGATATTAAGAAAAATTACTAAATGTTTTTAACAAACATACACTGAATATTGTAGTACCGCCAGAAATATTTCGAATGCAATGAAATTATCTTATATACGGTGTTTGAAAATGTTCAACAAATAACCACTATATTTGATGATATAGAAGGAATTACATTAATTTTAATTCAAAGTGATTGGTTATAACTATTTTAAAAGAAAAGGGTCATTATAAGTTATTAAATAATTCAAGTACAATAATTTATAATAAATTATAATTGAAAGAATTTATAATTCAATTTTAATTATTAATCCTATAACTTCTAAACCTTTCATTCTTGTTGTTCCCTACATCCCAAACAAGGCCCAATGACGTCATAGTCTAGATTTACGGCAAAAGTAAAAGTAACCTAACTCCTGTCAAAGCTCTATTTTCTTTAACCTTCTCTATTTGCTGAGAACTTATTTTGCTACATTTTCCTATTGTACCTTCTATAAAAAACATCCTTAGGCTTACGCCTAATGGATGATCCACCACTGTGTTGGACCTTCTCGGAAATTTTAGTTTTTAAGAGGACTCGGCACCCCAAAAAACATCAACATCGATTTTTGTTTTTGTCCCAAATTACACTTGATACACTGAAGAATGTTTCTGCAAAGTTTTATGTCCCTGTGACAATTTTAAGATATTTTTTAATTTTATGGACTCAGAAATCTGAGGTTTTTCTCACTCTCACCGCTCGCTACTCACTAAAATGCTGTTACATACCAAAATTTATCAACGAAACCTTTTAGGGTCATGTTTTTTAAATGCCATGGTCCCATAGTGTGTGAAAAATCAATTAATGAGGTTATTTTTCCATATATTCTGGATGGATATCAAAGATTGGCATGAGATGATATTTTGAAAAAATGTCTTCAATGTGAAATCCACATAGGTAACGAGTCTCCTCATAATAGTTAGATCAAGTTTCCAAAAGACATATTTGTATTTCCAAGTATTTATGCTTTATTCTTTAAGTTTAGGCTTAGTTTTGGAATGCCCAAAACATTCAGAACAGCAAAGCACTTTAGGAAAGAACAATGAAAATGTAAACCACAAGCACTTTAGGAAAGAACAATGAAAATGTAAACCACAGACTGAGCATTTTGTTAGAAGAAAAGTGTTTTTACAAATCACATGACCATCGACATTTCGGAATGTCAAACAGATACTTAAATTGCTAGTAAAAGACAAATACTGGCCGATAAAAGGGTAAAATCATGATTTACAAAGGCAGAGTATTCTGAGAAATTTCTGCTCTTAATTATCAATTAGAATTTCGACTTTTGCTCATGATAGAAATTAATATTTTTGTCTGAAGTGATTTAAACATTAATTTTGAACATAGTAAATCATTGTTTAAAGATTTAAAATGATTTTTATTAGTTTACTGATGTGAATAATCATTCATTATAATGAATGTTTGTACCAAAAATTAATTTTTCCATATTTTGCGATGTAATAGCCACCTTTAACTTCGATTATATAAAAGTAAAATGTTTGTTTCCTTAAAAAGAAGATAGACAAACACACATGGGTTATAGTAATTCGAGAAAAATAATAAATTGTTTTATTACATTTTCAAACGTTTGTACGAATATAAAATCTTTAAATTGATTTTTGTTTCGATTTTTCACGTGCTGCCATGATTAAAATGCTAAGGCTTTTTTAGTAACGCTTCAAATAACCTGAAAAGGTTAAATTGTCATGTTTTTTCTGGAATATTTTACCTTGAAACTTTAATTCAATAACTATTTGAGGTATCCAAAATCCCATTCTTAAAAGTCACGAGAACGGTTTTATGGGTATGTTTAAACCTTGTGCCATAAAACCCCAACATTCAATCCAATCCGAGTATGTTTAAAAAATATCAAACCAAAATACCGCACATTGAAAGAGTAGCATTTTAAAATGTGTTAAAAAATTCACGAAATTATTATTTTTTTAAAGTGGGAGATAATTAAAAAAAATTTCTTCTGGAAAACCTTTATTTAATTCAAGGAGATAAATTGTAACTTACAATATTAACAAATAACTCATATTTGAGAAATTAGCTCTTTGGGTGCCAAGTCCCCTTAAAGCAAGAATTTCAAAACCTAGTTTGCGCATTAGATATGTAATTGGTGCATTACTGGCAATTTTTCAGAAATAGCTGGCCAATAAAAACTAAAATATATATATATATATATATATATATATATATATATATATAAACTACATAATGTAAAAAACAAAATCTTTCCATAATTGTGAAAAGATTTTCAACTAATTGAAATTTTAGGGTCTCTTAGGGATTGATAGAATCAGGCTCCGCTATTCTTAAGACAGGCCAGATATGAATTAAGAATTTGTTTTTTGCTCAATTCTCTAATCGTTTTTGTTCTGTGCTGTGAATATCAGATTTTTAACCACTTTTCCTAATAGGGATTACAAATTTTCAAGCTCCTGAAATTTTGTTGGTGGTCAGCAACATTGATTTCCTATTTTTGCTCTGTACCTCGTCTCATTATGGAGACGTTTTCTAGACATACAAATTTGACTCTAAATCCAAATTTTGAGGAATTTCTTTTGAATAGTTGTTGAATAAAGTTTAATTTTTCTTTTGCATGATTTCATCCAATAAAAACTAAATTTCCAACCTTTCCAGCTAGGATGCAATATCATAGAATTCCCCAAATACATCCATTGAGATGAGAGTGGGTATATAGTGTTGCGGAAGCGATTCACTTTTAGGAATCTGATAAACCCATTATCTCGAAAAACATTGAATTTTTTAGACTGCAGTTTAAAAAATTAAGACTCCAATTAGTCTAGATAATTAATGAGACATCAAGGAGAGGAGTTCCAACACGAAATAAAAAGTTAATTGCCAAGTTTAATGGAGTGAGAAAGGAAAAGTCATTACATATGTATAGAATGTCTTTTACTTATAACCGAAATGCAGTAAAACCTCAAAAATCCGGGACCAGAGCAGTTCCGGATTTCTGAAGCTACCCAAAAATTGCCTAAGAGACGTTACGTAAAGATACACGTAACAGGTCACCTTTACAAAAAAATTCCGAGTCTAGTCTTATAAATACAAATAAAAAGCGCTCTGTAAGAAACTAAATATTTATTAACATTTTACGAATTACAAAATATAATGCGATGACACAATCAAAATGTTCTTGACATAAATTTAAAAGTTTAAAGTAGTACATATTTAATGTAAAGTACGCGTTCGCTTTATGATTTACTAAATATCCGTTAATTTCAATTGCTTTAAGTGCTCTTATCAATTTGTCTTTCATCAGAAAAGTTGTTAAATTTCCTGCGTCGATATACAACTTTTTAAGTGAGAAAATTAATTGTTTACTGAATGCTATACATGAGTCTAATGAAACTCTTCCTATTTTCCTTCATTCCGATTGTTAGCTCCATCTGCTTCTCTTGATAAAAAATGCATGTGGTATCTGAATCTTTCAAATGATTTACGACTGGAACTTTCTCATCAACTTTTAACCAATCCAAGATCGTATTCCTCGAATTTCGGATCAGTTTAAGATTTTACGTAGAGTTCTCCAATCAAAACTTTGTCCTGAAACAATAAACCCAGGACATTCAGTCATACTCGTAATGATTAACTGTTCCTGAAAATATCTTAAAATGCTTATCCCAAAGCGAAGATAAATATAACTGAAATAGAATAGAACGAGACAGGAAAAAGTAAACAATTATAATTATATTAAACACATATTTTTCAGATTATTCAGAAGGTACAACGTGGTGTATACATTGTCTTAATTTGCAGTACCGCAGTTTTAAAGTTTGATCTGGTGTGAAAAAATGGCAAGTTCTTAACACTCCAAACGGTTTACTCCAACACGCTGGAGATGAAAACTGCCCTATTTTGCTAATGACGAGGCTACGGAGAGATAACCTGCAGGTTTCACTGCGAGGCTTGTCGTTTGATCCCCTTTCGAAAAATATCAAAGGTGAGCCGCTAATGAGTTTCGCGAGTTCCTCTTTCCCAATGACCCGATTCACAGGTGATTTTCGTTTGATTAGCAGGCATGGAAGTTTGAAAAGGCTTTTAAAAACAGCTTTGCTGGGCCCTCACGCTTCTGAGCATTTTTGCTTGTGGTTCTCATGTGTTGTAACAATAACCATTTCCCTTAAAGTCTCAAAATAAGGCATACAAAGAACGTTGTATCTCAGATTTCCAAAAACCGCTCTACAGGAAAACTCAATTCAACCAATTGAACAGATCAGGGAGGATCTGTCAAGTGACTTTCTTGAAATAAAAATCAACAATTGTAAATTCACAACAATTGTTGATTGATAAAGAAAACCTCAAATGTTCCTAAGGCTTAAGGGTCTGCTGTTCACTACATGCCTGAGGTATCCAGGGGAAAGGAACTTCATGGAAGCTGGGGGAAGGACCAAATGAGTTTGTGAATTACTGTCACCTGTGCTTTAACTCCAAGGGGAATGACTATCCACACACAGGTATTTTGCCAGCTTTCAGATTCAGACCCAAAGAGTTTGGATTACCACAACTATGTACCCCTTCTGATAAACGAGATCGAATCACTGCAAATTTGATTATTCATACTATTTATCCCTTATGTTTGAGAGCTCTACCATAAAAATGATTCCAAGGGGACTGGCATGTTTGGTATAGATATTTGTTTTTTTAACAAATTTAGTTTCTCATTAAAAATATTTCCCTCCCATTTGGAGACCAAGAGTAATGGCCTCTAAGAGTTGGTGTCTGTTAGGGATAATAACAAGTGATCTCAAATGTTTCTTTTTGCTCACTGAAAGTGTCTCATAAATCTGTTCAATAGAGGCTGAGTTTCATACATATGGGACCAATAAACACATTCCAGTGCTTTCGGTTAATTTCGATCTACCCTTACCCATGATAGGGTGTGATAGACTTGAATTAATGCCCTTTCATGAGGGAATTTAGTGTTTCTGATTAAGGAATCAGCACTGTTTAACATGTTTTCAGTAAGTTACAAATGAGTACTTGGATGTCCCTCACTAGCTTATTTAAAAAGCCTTCCAGACGAAAATCAACTGAGTTTTAACATAAAGAACTTCTTAATATTTGCAAAGGCAAAATATTCATCTAGTATCATTCCTGCAATTACGAAAATTCAAGGGAAAGCAGAGTTTTTATATTTTCTTTGTGAAAACATTGCATCCCAGATATCTTTTGCAATAGGGTAAATTCATTTAGTAATTGTGTAAAAAGACAAGAAAAGCCATTCATAAAACTGTCTTAAATCATAAGTACTTCTGTACTTGTAGAAAGAATATTTTCAACTTATGTTTTTACACTTGAAACAAGTTAGGTAATGAAAGATGGAAATAAAAAATTTAATTATGATTTATAAAAGTTCGAAATTCAATTTTCTCTCCTTATTACAATGTTCATTTTTAATTTAGAATTTTAAGTATTATGGATTTCTATTCCGAAATAGAATACAAGTGATAGAATGAAAGCAACAAGGCCCAAAGAATAATTTTAGTTGAAATCTTCCCAACATTTGTTTTGCTACATTTTCTAATCCCCATGTATAATGTTAAACATAAATCACTTATTTAGAAACTGCAGTGATTTGCATGTCTCTCTCTAACATGCTTAAACCCATAGGGGAAACAAATTAAAATCATAAAAATCCGATTTATATAAATTCCTACCCTGCAGTAATAAAAAGTAAAATTAAATACACTTTATACAATTTCTAAATTTCACTTTCATGCCACTCGGTAATTAAAATACTTAAAATTCAAAATTGTAAACTCGGAAAGAAATCATCTCAGTAGCCTATAAATAAGTTGACTAGATTTAAAACTGGGAGAATGGTGCATCAGTTACTCTAAAATAACCAAAGATCAATTCTAATGTGTCTGAAGGGAGGAAAAATTTCAATTTCAGAAAAAAATTTCAATGGGCCTATGCCTTACAATCTAGCTCACTAGTTAAACAAATTACATTTTTACAAACATATACACAATTTGACTTCATAACTATAATAAAATACTTTACAGAGAATGAATCCACAACAAAATCTAAAAAGTAAACTTTATTGAGTGGCTATCATATGACAAGCTGACACAACAAAGTTCACCATTTAAGACTCTTTGAAACAAGTGCTTGTTCCAAAAAATAATCATGTCAATACTTATACTCATTGATATCTAGTGAACAGTTTTTTTATTTCCTTACTTATCACAAGTTGTGTAGCAGTTAATAATGCAAGTATGCTGCATAACTAGTGAGTTGGCTTTTCTACCATATTTAAGATGACAGGTAAGGTAAGTATTTAAAAAATTTACACTTTTTCAATCTATCTTAATTTAATACAAGGGATTAGTTAATATACTATATCCAAAAGAATATTTCATATTTATTTACTTTTAAACCACAAAAACAGATTCAAATGCTTTAATTAAATTATTAAATAGCACAGCAGAAAAAATATATGCACTTCAAACACAGCAGTATGATTAAGGACTCGCATATTCTTCCTAAAGATCATTCTCTTTCATCTCTGAAATAAAAACAAATAATCAAAATACAAGGAAAAGCAAGTCAATATTTCATAATTGATAAAGTTCAGAAAGAAAATATTACAGTAGCCTATATATACATTATAATTAGAAGAATGATGAACAAGTTAAATACAAAATATTCATATAAAGAGCAATTTTAATACATGTCAAGGGAAAGAAAATGTTACTTTCAGAAAAAAATTCCATTAAGCCTATGCCTTACACAATCTATGTTTTTCCACCATACTTCACATTAAGCAAATCACAAAATACATTTCATAAACAAAATTTGACTTCATAACTATAGAATACTTAATAGGGAATGAATCCCAACAAAATCTAAGTTTTGCTATCAAATGGCAAGATGACACAACAAAGTTCAGCATTTAGAAATGTCTTGGGAGAAGTGCATGTAACAAAAATATTTCAATACTTGCATTCAACAATCTACTGAACATTCAAGTTCTTAAAATTATTTTTCGATTTACCAGTTCTGTAGTAATCAATAGTGCAAGTGCATGCTTGCAAAACAAGTTGAATTGCCTTTTTATCATACTCATCAAAATGACTGCTAGGTGTTAAAAATAGTTATTATGCAATAGACTTAAGTACCATTTTCATGATCTCTTTGCAGCTGAACCAAACTTTAATTAAAATATGAAAAAGTATTTCATAACTGCAAATACAAAAAAGCAAATTTCATGAGTAGTCAACAAACGAATAAACTGAATGAGACATTTTGACTTTAATATTTTTCAATTAGAATGCACATATAAAGATAGTGAAAATTGGGTATAAAAGGAGAAAATAGAATTCAGTAAGGCTCATAGGAAGCGAAAACATAGCAAGAAAATGATGCATAATTCAAAACCACATATTTTTAGAGTAAAGGGCAATTTTAATGTGTTTAGGGAAGACAAGGCTTTGTTAAAACCCATTTCCTTTAGGCTTAAGCCTTACAATCCAGCTAGTTTGTTTCAGCAGGCTTCACGAATCACGCAAACATTATATATACAATTTTAGTTTCTAATTAACATTAAGGGAAGGAAGAAACTCAAGAGTAAACCAGATTGAGTAGCTATAAATGGCAAGCTGACTGAACAAAATTTAGTTTTCAGTTATACATTCCTTCTTCCGGAGTCTAAATTAGCATTACTCTCTTCTCGCACACAAAAAAGGGAAGAATTATTCAATTATAGCACCAATATTTATTGCATAGAAAAAAGAACATTTAGAAATGTCATTTTAATGCAGAATACCATACGTGATACAAATGGCTTCCATTTTGTTGTGCAGCATAGTTGGCAAAACATCCTTAAATTTATATTGAAATAAATACTTCACTTTTAGAACGGATTCCAAAGCAAAACATGACAGGTGCATTGCTTTTCTGTGCTATACCGACATTCTGATGAAGGAACATGCTCGCAGCTTCATATTTCTCCCTAACGCGCACATACATTCAAGTTCTGGGGGTGTAAAATGAAAGGAAAAAATAGCTCCACGCTTTGGCGATTGAAGTTGGCAAGGTAGCCGTTGGCGAGAAGTTATTGCTTAGGAGCTTTCTCAGCTTTTACTGTAGAAAATTTCTCAACCAATCACAAATGGCTGACGATTTGCACAGACCTGACCCGCAGGAGCTAGTCTTATAACTACGCCAAAACTACGCCAAAATCCGCGCCAAGAGTCGTTGCCACCGCGTGCGGCAGAGACTACAGCTGTACCCATTCAAGTTCTGGGGGTGTAAAATGAAAGGAAAAAATAGCTCCACGCTTTGGCGATTGAAGTTGGCAAGGTAGCCGTTGGCGAGAAGTTATTGCTTAGGAGCTTTCTCAGCTGTTACTGTAGAAAATTTCTCAACCAATCACAAATGGCTGACGATTTGCACAGACCTGACCCGCAGGAGCTAGTCACTGTAACTTCGCCCTTCTTAAACCTCGACTGCAACTGCATCTGGCAACTGACTGGAGAGAAATTTATCTTATCGATTCCATCTTACCGGTGTGACGCCATTTCTCTTACTTATTTATTGATATTAAATTTTATTCTTTTTGTCCAACCTGCTTTATTTTAATATCACAAGCGCCCGATATTTGTTCCAGTATCCTGTATCAAAATGTCTGATATGGATAGGTAAGTTGACTATCGACCATGAAGTTCATACAGTTTATCATATCTTGTTCTTTGTTTAGCACCCTTTGTATTTGATTTCTATTCTAATCTGCTTGCTGAATGTTATTAAAAAGGTTTACATATCATTTTAAAGTAATCTACCTACTGTATTTGGTATGAAGACCAGTGTTTTAGGGTTGATTATCGGAACTTAAATGAAAATGGCGCGAATTCATTTTTTCATGCGTTTGAAACATTGTGGAAAATACGAATGTTCCAGAAAGCGATCTCCATTAAATGTGTTTCGAATTGTGTTTTAAACATGTTAAGCTTTTACAAAAGATGAAAATTACAAGATGCTTGGTTTCTACCGGCGGAAGAAGTACAGTGGCTTCCAAAAGTGTTCGTACACTTTAAAAATTTGTAGAAAAAGCGCTATAGCCTGGAATTGAATTCGAATATAAAGTCCAATATTTTTTCATATCATCTCCATGTGATTCTGAATAAAACCTAATATTCTTTAAAAAAAATATTGACTCATTTTCTTTTTATAAAAATGAAAATGCAAGGAGGCAGAGAAAGAACACGCCACAAAAGTGATCATACACCGAAATATTTTCGGATAAATTCATAAATAAAATTATCGTTTATAGCTTTTTTATTTTTGCATTGTGGTGACATTTAAAAAATCGTTTGGCTTTAATCTTTGCTTGCTTACTTCGCAATATTCTATTTATTATTAAAAATGGCTCGTAGTCGTAAGGAAACAACGAACAGCATTCGAAAATTGATTATTTTTCATCATAGTAGTGGTAAATCAGTTCGGAATATCTAAATTAGTAAATTTATCCCATTCTATGGTGCATTATGTGATAAAACGCTTTAAAGAAGAAAATCGGATCGAAAACAATGTAAGGAAAGGTCGTCCGGTAAAGTTAACTCAACGTGATCAGATTTATAGTGAATGTGGATTTTTGTGAAAAATCCACATTTGAGTGCTGTAAAAATTTCTACAGAATTTACTGAAAAATTTTCTACTTCAATTTCATCTGAAACTGTTCGACAAGTGCTTAGATCAGCTGGATTAAATGGGTGTTCTGCCCGAAGAAAATTTTTTGTAAGTACGAAAAATAGAAAGCTTAGGCTTTACTTCGCAAAATCAATGATAAATAAGCCCAAAACGTATTGGAATCGTGTCTTATTTGCAGATGAAAGTAAATTTAACATGTTTGGTTCCAATGAGCATATAATTGTATCGAGAAGGAAAAATGAGGAGCTTAATCCCACAAGAACTTAGTTGGAACAATAAAGCGTGGAGGTGTCCTTGTGTGGGGATCATGCTCTTTATTTAAATATTTTAAAAGACAATTTAAAATTATCAGCCCAAAATTTGGGTATTGGAAACAACTTTGTTTTTTATCAAGATAACGATCCTAAGCACACGGCTCTCAACGTTCGCCTCTGGTGTCTATAATTGTCCACAAATTCTGAAAACACCACCTCAATCTCCGCATTTAGACCCAATAGAACACATTTGGAGAGAACTGGAGGTTGTGTACGAAGACTTTTTAGTTACTTTTTGATTATTGATTTTCCAAAAAAAAGTTTTACTATGTTTTCAAATATTATGTAGTTTTGTTAAGAACAAGTTATAGATGCTATTAAAAAATTCCCATTCTGAAATATTAATTTTTATTAATGGATAGAGCAGTATTTCATTGAAATTCGTAAGTGTATGAACACTTTTGGGAGCCACTGTATATAATATGAGCCTATTTCATATGTATTTATATCTAAAACGGCAATTATGATTTAAAGCAGTGATTCACTTTTATGTGACTGGTCCTGTAAATTCTTTGAAAAAGAATGCCTGATAAGTTCATATTATAAACTAACAAGTTTTAAGGCATAATCATAAAGAGCATTGGTACACTAATGTGCACAGTATAGCATGTTGACATAAAATTGTAGGTACAGCTGCAGTCTCCGCCACGTGGAGTGGCAACGTGGTTTTTTTGGCGCACTTTTTATGTCGCCACGGAAATCTTCCAACATTGAATATATACTGCATACGTATGGATGAAATATGTAAATCTGAATGAAACAACATTTTGACTAGAAAAACACTTCAAATATGAATTAAATATATGGACTTTTGGCGTAGTTATAGGCGACTCATGCCGGTGAGGGTAACCCATTTTTTCTCGAATTTCCAAGTGAATCTATACTGTTCATTCTCCACATATTGATGCCTGAAAAAAAAATACAACCTGATGCAATAGCCTGAAAAAAAATAACCGTTCTCCACCGTGTCCAAACTAAAAAGAACAACCAATGCTGGACAGAACTGGACGCCGGCAAGGTTGCCATAAAAACAGGTTAACCCTAACCAGGTGAAAATTCGAGACAAAATGGGTTACCATCAGCCGGCGTGACTCGCTTATAACTACGCCAAAATTCGTTGCCACCCCGCGCGGCATAGACTGCAGCTGTACCGCGACTCTAGTGCCAACTTGCCACAGGTGGACTATAGTATACCTGAAAATATGTTTGACCTTCAAACTAAAGTTAAAACTCTTTACAAAGCAGCTTTATTATGAGGCATGAAATAGTTTTATTCTTGTTCATATCGACAGTGAAATCTATTATCTTATTGGGAAATCATGATCAGAAGATTAAGTTTTACCTCATGTTATCTGTTTTTAAGCTTGTGTTAAAATTTTTATTTTTAGGAAAGAAGAACCCGAGCAGGATTTTGATCCCTTTGTGCTTCGTGTTCGTGGCCTTCCTTGGTCTGCATCAAAAGATGACATTGTCAAATTCTTTGATGGTAATTTTATTTAGTTTTTGTATGTAGACTTGTCACTTCATTTTTTTTGTGTAAATTGTTCTGTGTTAAAAATTGATATAACTTCAGATTCAACTGCATTTCCTATTAAAGATATATGAAATGAAGAATATATTATATTAGCCTGTTTCATATTTTGCTAGATAATTTTTGAGCATCTAATTTCAATATTCCATTATTATCTGAACATAGGTTGCAAGTTAAAAAATGGCCCAAATGGCATTCACTTAACAATGTCAAGAGAAGGTCGACCTAGCGGAGAAGCCTACGTTGAATTTGAAAGTCCAGAAGATGCCAATAAAGGTCTTGAAAAGAACAATGAACACTTGGGTAGCCGATATATTGAAGGTAAGTTTTTAATTATGGTGGCGGGGTGCCCTTTATAAGGTTTCATTTTGAAGATAAGCATGTCATAAAAATTTTTCATCTTTCAGTTTTCCGTTCAAAGGAGAATGAAATGGAATGGGCTCTACGAAGATGTGGCCTTGATGGTGAAGAAGCATTTGGGGATGCATGTGTGCGATTAAGAGGGCTTCCATTTGGTTGCTCAAAGGAAGAAATTGCTCAATTCTTCACAGGTTATACATTGATAACTTGATTCTAGGTTTCATTTTATAAGAGTTTGATTTCAGGTTAAAGGAATTTTAAGGAGGTTGTGATTGGACTGTCATCAATGAATTATGTATAAGTTGTTTAGGCTAAAATTTTAGTTCAATATGCTTGATAATGATATTTTAAACATTGGCCCTTGCACTATCTATGTGCTAAATGAATGAATTTTCTGGTTTATTAACTGTATTGACTTTTAAAATTATTAGTTATTGTAAGGAATTTTATGCAAATCCATTTTATAAAATGTTTCTTCAAAGAGAAAGATTCTGCCATGAAAGGTTGAGAATGGTAATGCTTAAGTGCATTTTTGGATATATCGAAATTTTAAAGTGGAAAACCTTGGTCAAAATTATCTTTAATTTCATTAAATCTTTTTTAAAAAACGACTAATGAAGACATTTACCAACAAAAATAATCATTGACTTTTTTTAATCTTTATGACCATATTCACAAGTCCGAGTTAAGCCACGGATCAACAATAATCTCTGAATTATCAAAGAAACCGTATTCACTATGCCTGGTCCAAGGTTTAAACCCGTTTCGGTGCTAAATTTGGATTCTTTGAAATCGGTAGTTTAACACTTGTTTTATGGTTAAACATGGACGCAGTACTAGCTTTTCACAAAGGAAACTGCAGTTTTGTTTTGTCAACAAAATAAAATGGTTGACTCACTACATTCTGTGCGAAACTTCAGTATTCTGACTAAGTATTCTCAAATATTAGATATGGTAGCTGAGATTGGTGTCGAATTTGTAAAACTTATTCTTGTGATGAAACTGCTGATGTTATTATCTTTCTGAATCACTAGGAACAGTTTAGAATTTTTTTGATTTGCAAACATGCAGCTGTGTTGACCATGGTAGATTCAAATTCGTCACAGAATAAGAATGCTTTTTGGATTTATTATGTATCAATGTTCGACTATGAAACAAAAGTAACAATGTATGTTACTTGGCTATTTGTGTAAAAAGTAATCGGATTACATTGATTTGTCAAGGGATTAAGTATAATTCTTTCTTGCTTTCTTTAAATTCCTTAAAAATTCAACTTGAAATTAAATATCTTTATATTACACTTTCTTATTTTCAAACCCGAATTAAAATGCTATATTAAAATTATCCTGTATCCATTTTATTAGAATCAAAATTCGGGAGCAATTCTGGTTATCTAGTATGGAACATTTTAGATTCAGGCATCGTACGTGTAAACGTCATCTGATTAGGAAAAAATATTAATAGCCAATCACACTGAGCTTATTGCTTTAATCAATTGATCTTTAATATGTGGTATGTGAATACGATTCCTGGATAATCTCTATTTTAACTTTGACCCATGGATTTGCTGATCTACTGATTCACCTGAGACTTGTTAATACTGCCATTAGTGATTCTTATAGCTTTTATGTGTTACAGACCTTTAAGTAAATATTGTATAATTTCGATTTCATGCAATAATAATGTTTTGGAATGTACCATTAAAATGTGTTTCGAATTCGAAACAATTCCCATGACATAACTAATTGCAATTTATTCCTATGTTAAAAGACTTTAGATGTGTTCATTCATAACATTAATCATTAGTAGTATCTAACTATAGAATTGAAATTATTTTATTGGTAGTTTAAAATATTTTTCCCTGTAGCATGCTTGGCCAAACCTGGCCCTTGTGCCATAAAAATTCAATCAATCTCTGTAGCATAGCATTGAATTTTAATTAATTAAAGTGCAACACGAACCCTAATAACTAACTGAAATGAGAGAAGGAAAATTCTCTGAGCTATTGGAGTATTCCATCCCAACATTTTCCAACCTTGTTTGATGTATACATTCACTTGTATACAAACTTATTAGAGTGCTGCTGTACTACTCAAGGCAGTATCTCCCAAGTTTAGTCATTTTGTGTTAATGGATGGTTAGATGTAAGTACTGACACTTAACAATTCTGGAAAAAATAGTATGAACACTCAATCGATGAATAAGTGCTCTTACTGTTTGCTAGCACATGATTTATCAGATGATTACATGCTGATCATACAACAATTGTTGGCCTAAAATGACCAAATTTGGAGCTACTGCTATTTTGACCAACTTGTCAAGCATAGGAATTGCTAGATCTGGATTTCAACCATTGTTACTGAATCACTAAAACATTTTTGTCCCTTTTTGCATTGCGGCTTGAAAGATCGTGAACTTCAGAACCCTGGACAGCTAATTTGTGATTTCCTTTCACTTCAGGAATATGTGAAAGTCCTCCAAAGATGCATGGCTAGGGTTAGTTGTTTAAAAGTTGTTGAAGCACATTGATAGGTAACTAATGTGAAGCCAGCTCGACCCTTTCAGTTTGTATTTGTTCCTGACTTTCCCATAGAAATTGGATGAAAACACTCCTTTGAGGTGGAGAGACAATTATACTGTACGAATTCATAGCTTTCCCGTACCTTTTAAAATAAATCAATCACTTGTAAGTAGTTTGATTCTATGTGTTCACTATTTTATTGAGCTGATACTATCATTGTAAATATTATTTTGAGAACTAGAACTTAAAGCATATGTAAAAATCAAAATGTTGGTAGAAGTGGTTTATTTTATGTTAAGGGATGCATAGCTTGTACGCTTTTTTTCTTAAGAAAATTCTTGGGACAAGAACCCCAAATTATTTTATTGATTATCTTTTGTTTTCCTGTGGAGTGTTCTTTCTTGAAATGTGTATTAATGCTGAAGTTTTCATTCTAGCTAACCTAAGCAAGATGGATTAATGTTTTGCTGAAGTTTTATTTTTAGTTATGTATAATGGGTTGGATTTTAATTTAAAGGGTTGGAGATTGTCCGAAATGGGATTACCCTTCCTACTGACATCCAGGGGAGAAGCACTGGGGAGGCTTATGTACAGTTTTCATCACAAGAAATAGCAGAAAAGGCCATGGGCAAACACAAAGAAAAAATTGGGCACAGGTATTTAAGAAAACTGCCAGGGCGGGACTGTCCGTCAACTGGGCTCTTTGTATTTATTATAACTGTTTATTCAATTACTTTTTCTCTTATGTTTTGTGCTTGGTAATTTAGCGGGAGTATTGTGACGCTTCAGTGATGGAAATGGGTGCAATAACTTAACTGATTCAATGATGTAGAAATTTAAAAGAGTCGTTAATCTGGGCAGTGGGACTTAAGGTTGGATTTTAAATGGTAATTTTTGAATGGGGAGCCGTTTCCATCACTGCATACTCAATGTCAAATTTTCACTTTCATGTGTCTTAGTGTTGAAACTGGTTTTGGTGATTAAAACAGGATGTTTAATATGAATTGTGTGCATCCTATTTCATTCAATATGCTTGAATTTGTTGATTGCACATGTTGAGTTAATTTTAATAGATATTTTTTAAATTAAGCTTATTACAGCTACATCCATTGGCTCCCAAAATTGAGTATACACCATTAAGAGATTTTTTTAAAATCTCATATTATGTAGTAAATATTAATTTGAACTTAATTTTTATGGGAATGGTAAGTACACATTTAGAATGTTAGACTAAAAAAGTGTCATTAGCTCTAATATTTTTAAAGATAGAATTTTGTAAATTTGGCATTTACAACTCATCACAAAATTGAGTATATACCCAGGTTATTTCGTACTGAAAGACGATAATAATGTTGCTTGCAGAACAGGAGACACTGAACTAACAAGAACTTGTTTTTCTGAGAATGTTTATCCATTTCTCAGAAATGTTCTGTGCTCTGGATATCATGATTTTTACTTACTAGGACAACAAATTTTTGAATCCAACGAGATCCTCTGAGACGGTTAACTACTTTTACTCTACTTATCTGGAGGTGTTATCTACAAACACAAAAATTTGACTCTAAATCCAAATTTTACCTCCTTTTGTAAAAAAATATTCTTCAATAGAGTAGTTAAATATTGCACTTTTCCATAATTTCATCAATAAGAATTTTAACCTCTCCAGCCAGCATACAAGCACTTAAACACATCCATGATTGGAAGTGGATATAGTGTGTGTTGAGGGAGTGATTCACTTTTACTGTTCTGATAAATGTCATTGGTCATCCCCTCCAAAAACAAAACAGTTTTTAGCTAAAGAAGCCAGTTCAATGTTTCTCGATGTGATGGCCAATGATAGACTTAACCCCAAAACTTATTCGCTTCAGCACACTACTCACTCGCAAACATGGATGTGTTTCCGTGCTAGTGTGGGGTTATATACAAGCTGTGAAGTTGGAAGTTTTGTTTTTATTGATTGAAATCTTGGGAAAGTAGAACATTAAGCTGTTTATTTGAAAACAAAGTGCTGACCGTTTAGTGTTAAATTTTTGTGTCTAGATAATATCTCCATGGAGAAAGGAGGTACAAAGCAAAAATAGTTAAATTAAAGTTTCTGTACCACCTTGAGCTTTACATCCCATTTAATCTTAAGACATAATTTACCATTCCTAAAAAATTAAGCTTGAATTATTATTTTCTATCGTATTGGGATTTTAAAGAAGTCTCTTGTTGTATAATCAGTTTTGGAAGCCACTGTATATTTCTGTTAAATAACATAATTTAACAAATACTACTGTACTATTTCTACAGATTCTGTTAGATATTCTCTTTTGCAATAATGAAAGTGCAGTTTTATGAAATTTGTTTAGTTGCAATTACATTTGTCTTTGATCCGCATTTTGTAGTAAGAGTGTAGAGTTAATTTCCATTGTATTTACTTAATTTCAGGAAATGACCTTATAATCTAGTTTTTCAGTAATAAGGCCTTGGTTTCAAAGATTACCTGATCAATGTTGCACTAGTTATTTCGACTAAATATTTAGTAATTGAGGGCCTTTGATTTATTCTGATAAATGCTTAGATTTTCAGAAGATTAAGGATTTAATAAAGCACCTTTAGTTCCAATTAAAAGTTAAAGCAAAAAAGTACAGGGCCTGTATAATCAGATGAGTTATTACAACCTCCTGAATTTAGTTACTGACTTAGTTTGAAAGGTGTTAAATTTTCGCAAGTTAGAATTTTTGAAATTGGAAAACATTAATGTGTGTTTAATTGGTTATAGTTTAACAATGTAGTGTTAGTTTGCTGGGTTTTTTATGCCTGGTTCATTCATCTTCGTTTACGGATTAATAAAAGTGATCAGAGAACTGAGAATTAAGTTTTCATTGTGGTTACAAGATATTCATGATTTTTTCCCACTCACATTTCTGGAGATTTGGACTGTTTTGGCGAAAGATCTATTTTTCTTTGCTGAATTTCTCTTTCATATTATCTATTGTCAGGGTTTTTTCATGTAATAAAAGTATTGGATCATTTATTTGTGGTACTAAGAAGCTCGTAATTAAAACATGCTGTTCAGTTTTTAAAGAAATAAACTAAAATAAGAATGTGTTGTACTTCAAAACCAGTATGCTATGTAATTTCAAGTAAATAATTTTGATGTTTTGCTTATTTAACTAACTGCAGCATTATGTCAGTAAGAATTTCCATTTTTCTTTTTCACCTTGTCACTTAACTTCATATTTTAAGTGGTAACTTTATAATGGATCAAATTTTTTTGTCTACCTTTCCCTTACAATTGAATCCTAAGCAATCACAACTTAGTTATAGATTTTATTATAATATTTGTGAAAATATATTCACTTTCAAATTTCCAATTAAAAATTTATACAGTTAATGCAATATTTATTTGTTCATGAGTTTACAACACGAACTATTAAGTTTATTTACATCACGTTATTTTTGTGTAGTTATTAAAACGAAGTAATTGTACGTAAAATGAATTTTGTGATCAATGGTGTCCGTTACTCCCCAGTATAGAAACTACCCTCTGGGATAAAATATGCCGGTGTAAATATATTACATTGTAAAGAGTAAGATTAAATCAGTTCCTCAATTTAGTTTCCTCTGAAAAGTACATTTAATTGAGTGAAATTTTGTTTTTGTAGATTATAGGGAACTTAACAAAATACTTGTTATTTTTCTTAATGTTTTATTTCTTCTTATGCTATTGTATGTTTATACATTGTAAAGGAGTTTTAAAACTAAAATTAATTTGTATTGAAATATTTTGTTCTAAGAAATATTTTGATTTTACTTGAAGTAAGATTCCAATTTGGTAATCATATCTGTTATTTATAGGTATATAGAGATTTTCAAAAGCAGCTTGCAGGAGATTCGTACTGCCATGGGAATGGGTCCTATGCGCATGGGCAGATCCATGGGATCCAATCGTGCTGGTCCTTATGACAGACCTGAAAGACCTGGTGGGTTTGGCCGTGGTGGACGTGGAGGTTATTGTTGATTTGTGCTCTTGATATTCTTAAAATTTGGAGCTATCGAACTTGAAATGAAAAATGACTTCATTGATTTTACAGCTCGAGGCAGAGGCGGGCCATCTGCTGCTAACTTTGGAGAAAGGGGCGGTTTTCCTGGTGAACGAGTTAGAGATACAGGGCACAATATACATTTGAGGGGTTTGCCCTTCAGAGCTGTGGAAAGGGATATATTTGATGTGAGTATTTTTTCCTCTGCTATTAAATTAGCATAACATTTGTAATATCATACATAGTTGTGGAGGGACAATTGGAGAGACTTTTGGAAAATTCAAATGAAATGATTCGATAATAGTTTCTCTTTAAAATTAAATATTTTTTCTACATTAAAAAAATTTGATTGTAGTAATGTTCTCAATTATAAGTGTGATTAAGAAATCTTTACATTTTGAAAATCATTCTCTTCTCTTACTTTCTCTCCTATTTGTTTTAAAAGTTGTACAAATACTCCATGCAATTTACTTAACTCAATACTTTGAAAGAACTTCCACAATTAATGACATTAGAATGCACAAATCTAAAAAATTAATGTATTTTATTTTTACTGTATTATAAATTTCTGTTCAGTGTTCATGAAAGCTTATAATTTTTTTTCTCTAGTTCTTCGCTCCACTGAAACCTGTTGCTGTTAGGATCAAATATGAACCCAGTGGACGGTCTTCTGGGGAAGCTGATGCTATGTTTGCTTCACATCAGGAGGCAATCAGGGCTATGAAGAAAGACAAAGAAAAAATTCGTAAGAAATATTTTAATCTTTCCTGTGACTCGATGCTGTTTAAAATTGTACTCCTTTTCGTAGGATTTTAATTGAAAATTCAGTAAATCTTCACCAAGTTGTTGCTCGGGGACCTAGAAATTTTGACTATGAGAGCGGAGTAACCTCAGAATGTACTCATTCTACATTATTGCAATGGTTATTTAAATTTTGTGGTATTAATAAAAAATTCATTCTTTAAAAATATTTGTAAAGCTTTAATACTGCTTATTTTAATGCCAAGTACTCGTCTAATTTTGACCGAAACGAACATATGTCAATTACAATTAACTTTCCACTCTAAAACGAATTGTAGGCTGTGCAGGTTTGATTCCTGCCAGGTGCATTCCTCCCTGGGTGTATTTCTCTCTGTCAGTAAAGCTTTCACTGTGTTTCAATTACTTGATATTGTATGTCTTGTGTCACTTACTTGATATTGTGTTGTGTCTGGTGCAGCATGGCCAAATATGACCCTTGCGCCATAAAACCCCCAAACCAAGCACTCTATAACGTTTACTGCTTTGAATTCTTCATCTGCTGTACCTTAACTGGTAACCTTAAGGTAATGTCGAATTGTTTCTAAAGCTTCCAAGAACTTGTGCTCTGGGTGAAATTTTTTCTCATAATCACTTTTTATCCTTTGCATTTTCATGCCTTTCTAAAAATTCTGTAAATTCTTTATGATGCTTGAGTACTCACTGCTATGTTATCTATAGGGTCAGGTGGGGTAAAGTGGGTATAAAAAGCAGTGTTTTCAATTTCAAAGTAGAATTTAGCAATGACAAGTTTTAAAAAAGTGGTGTTTCTTTGCATTATTTATAATGTGTTTATAGCATGTTTTTTCTTCATATTTATTACCTATATTAGTTAAGTGGCTATTTTTATACCCACTTTACCCCATGGTATGGGGTGAAGTGGGTGGTAGTAGGTGTGGGAAAGTTGGTAATTCATAGATGTAAGTTATAAAATCATATTAAATGGTGAAACAAATTATTAACACAATTGATAAGTGTATTAAAAGAACAAATTTTGATGAATGAGCTACTATTAAATTAACTCTTTGTTCAATGAACTACTATTTTAGTGGCCTTCTAAATGTCAAACTTGTAATACCTAATATTTGTGAATGCTGTAGCTCAAGATGTACTTGGAACTGTTTTAGTGTTCCATTTCACTTGTCAAAAATTCTACACAATGAAAACATGCATTATTCAAAATGCATGAAACATGTTTATAGAGGTTACACATATCAAAACTTCCATGATTATCAAATGTAGGTTTTGTGGCAATACATGTATCATAAATGCTTCCAATACCTATTGTGCCAACATATTCCTCCTTTTCTAGAAAATATACCAGCAATTAACTCTAGATTTTTATGTAAGAATGAATCTCCTGACTTCTGTTACTTGCTCAACGAATTGTTGAGCTAATTTTTTGAACCTACATATTACCCAAGAACCATGCTTAATATTGCTGCTGTCAATTTTGCTTTGATTCTTCAATATTTTCTGGTTCCATAACTTTATTTTCAAAAAGCCTGAGCTGATTGATGTTCTCATGTTTATTCTTTTTACTAGACCTATCTTATCTTTCTTGAAATAAATGCTGTAGGATGCTAGAGCCTATGTTAATACCTCGCCTATTTTTTTCTGAACCCTTCTCCTTTTTCTCAATGAATTCTGAGCATCATTTCTAAGATTAGTAGGCATAGGAGTTGAGAAGGTTGTTAATATGGCTTACATCAGATTTTTCAATAGTAAAAACAGTAACTTTATCTGGCATGTAAGTTGCTTGAAAATAATGTTATTATTTCCTGTGAAGCTTGATTCCTTTCATTTTGTGACAAGCTTACAATACATTGAACTTCATTCTGGGAAATTAATGTCTTTTCTGTTCTTAAAATTCTGTGTTCCTCAGCCTGTCAATTTACAGTATGTAACCACTTTCCTTAAATTCTTTCATAACTTGGTTCACATAATGATTTCAATAGACAGAAATGTGACCTTTAAAATATTTTGCAAGTTATTTTTCCCTGTACCATGATATTGAAATTCCATGTTATTTTCAGTGGCGTGGAAACCTCAACAACTTAGGGCTGTAAGGCACGACTTGTAATTGGGGTAGCCGTAATATTATACATATATATTATGAATACTTATTTACCTATTCATTTTTGCTGATTAAAAATGATCTTTAGCATAAAAGAACCCCTGAAAGAAGTTTCATCAATGTTGCTGTTAAGTCTAAAGCTATACCCGCTTTACTCCACTCATTTAAAAACATGTAGCATTAAAAATAATATAATTTCTTGCCTGTTTATTAGAATCTGTTAACAAGTCCTTTATCTAGCTCAGGATAACAAAACATATATAATGGTTTTAGAAAGGCATGTCTAAATAGAAAGTTTCCCACATGACTGGATCAAAACAAACAAAAGGCCACCAGGATCTTCTAGATGCTACCAGTAAAATGTTTTTGATTGAAAAACTTTTTAATGCACTTAAATATATTGAGTTTTACTTTCCATCAAAACAGAGTTTATAATTAATAAAGTAGCTTTTGCATGGACTACCCACTGTACCCCACCAGACTACCTATATACATTCCCGGAAAAAAAATCGAACCACCCCTCTTATTCAAGCAATTTTAACAGTAGAGAAAATTCAAAGATGGCATTATTTGACAGGAACTGTCTTCTATAAATTCAAATGCATAAAATTTGCATAAGGAGCAAGCAGTCTTCATTTGAACCCCTATTTCGACACACAATTTCGAATCTATCAAAATTTAACTTCAGATACCAAATTTCATGTCATTAGGTCGTACCATTTCTTACGAGTACAGAAAGATTAAATCTAATGTTAAATCAGTTTCTTAGACTTTTATGGATATCTTCCTAAATTTTAATATTTCTATAGCGCTGATATTTTGTACCACATTACTGTTAAACAACCCTAACAAAATCCACCTAATATTTTATTGCATAAACAGTTTTTAGCATGTAATTAAATTAATGTTTGAAAAATTATGAATTGGGACCTTACTATATTTTGCTAAGAATTGATTCAGGACTTCTAATATGACCATGCAAAATATCAGCTCATTTGAATATTTTTTGTTACATTAAATTTACCTCATTGCAATTTTAGGGGGCAACCAAAAATTTAAAAAATGTCTGACAAACCTTGGATGATAATTCTCGGATCACCTGCGCTTGCATAATAAATATAATGTAACTCTCGAACCATGTTCAACTGCATAATAAATAGAATTCTCGGATCATTTGCATGCGCTGATAAATATATTTGAAATGGTGTTCACATTTTAAATTTGGTTAGTACAGGTAATCTTGATCTATGAATAGCGATTTTCATGATTGATCAGCGATTCCCTGAAATTGACAGCAAATTTAACATTGAATATCTCCAGATATAGAGATATTAAAGTCATGAAATTTCATATATATTTAGACTAATTTGACAATGTAGAATCTGATTAAGGCATCAACATGTTTCTTTGGAAATTTTGTTTGTGCGAAATTTGATATGAAGACTTCCACTTATGCAATTTTTCTGCATTTGAATTTGTAGAGGATGTTATTCCCTGTTGAATGATATCTTTGAATTTGCTCTATGAATTAGTGCTCGAAAAAAGGGGGTTGTTCGGGTTTATTTTTCACGACTACTTATATATGTCTAGGTCAATCCTCATTTTTGACTTCATTTTGTTTGCCATCAGACAAACCCTGCATTTTTAGAGACCTTACCATGGTGATGTGTTATCCTGGGTAGCATTTGAAATCACAGCCCGTAAACAAAGGTTTATTTGATCACTACAACATTTATTGTCAACTACATACATGCTTTTAAATATGTATCTAATATATTTGCTGGTTGTATCATCCTTCTTTCATGCCCTAATCAGTACTAAGTATTGGCCTTATCTCTACTTTCACAGAGCATCGCTACATTGAACTGTTTTTACAATCTGAACCTGATTCCTATCGCCAGGATAGCATGGGACCCTATGGTGGGCCACCTGGAGGGCCAGGACAGTTCAACCGTGGTGGTGGAAGACCTTTCATTCCCGAAGAAGAATCTGGGTATGATAGTCCAGGTTTTGGGCCTGGAATGCCAGAACGTGGATTCGGACCTAACAGTGGGCCCACAAGAGGTTTCGGTGGCGATTCTGAACGTGGATTCGACTCTGGATATGGTGGTGGTGGCGGCGGATCACCTGGAGCAGTGCCTTCCAGAGGATTTGGAATGGGTTCGGGTGGAGCCGGAGGGCGTGATTTTGGGTTCAGCGCCGAGAAACCATTTGCTCAACCTGCTGGTGAACGAGCATTCGGAATGGATAGAGGTTATGGTGCTGCTGCCCCTACAGAAAGGGGGTTCGGTAACAGCCCTGTCGATCGGGGCTATGGAAGGGAGGCCCCTGACAGAGGATTTGGAGGCAACACATCAGACAGAAGCTTTGGAGGTGCTGCAGGAGGACCACCTGGAGGAAGATCCTTCACTGCTTCTGACAGGTATGGAACTTCTGACCGAAGAATGGACGACAGAGGGGGTTATGATAACTACAGGAATGGTAGTGGCATGCAAGGAAGTGGAATGGGTGCTGGTAACATGAGAAGTGACTCTGGTTATGGTGAGTTACACCAGTCTTTATATTATATTACTGAAACAATAAATAAACATTTTCATTTTATTCTAAAATACAAATTCAATTAAGCTTGATCTCTTGTGTAGTACCTACCAGCTGTTCATGATTTGGAGTTGAAAAACTGATAAATTTTTTGCTTGCTACCTCCTAAACTTTTAGGTTAAGAAATCCCATTTAAAATAAATTTTCATTCTGAACTCAAAATATTTTGTGTGTATTTAGAGATACCTTGTATCAACAGTTTTTGACCATTTGTGGACGTGTTCACTAGATATTTTAGAACATGATTCTATAGTAGAAAACAATATTTAACACATTTAAAATAAAACTTTGAGTATTGTAATAAAAGTAGGAGTTCACTTTATTTTCCATACTCTATTCCAATTCAACTGAATGTGCAGTGTTGATTTTTATTTTATTAAATACTTGTGATTTTAAACTTTGTTTTATTCGCTCTAGGTAACGAACGAACAAATGAATCTGAGTTCTATGGTTCTGGAAAATTATTTGGAGATAGCAACTACCAGTCTTCTCCTGGTCAAGGTATGAATATGATGCCAACCACATATCCTGGATATTAATTCTCACCATTATTTTAACAATATGGAATCTTTGAAGAATTTTTTATCACTAGATGTGTATCATTCTGTCTTTGTCTGTCATTATGTGTATACTGAGCAAGTACATGGAATAAAGTCATTCATTGGTCATTTTTTATTTTGGAATAGACATGTATGGTAAAATGCCTTGGTGCAAACTTTGATTCCTTGTTTGTGTGTATATAAGTTTTCATGTGAATATATAAGACCATTAAACTATTAGCATCAAACAGTAATCTGTTTTATTTATGCAACTTCTCTCAATAAAGGTACTTGGAACTGTTAAAACATCAATTCTTTATAGTAGGGTTATATTCATCAAGACCTTGGACTAATTCCTGCTAATTTGTCGCTTTTAATATTTTTGAATACCTTCACTGAAAGCAGTGCTTTCAAGTGAAGGTAATCAGGTCAAGAATGTGGATGTAGTTTGATTTCATTGTACTGGTGCTCTTCAACAAGGAAGTGATACTTTCCATCTGTGTATATATCCATTACTTGATATGTGTCTTGTGTTTAACGCAGATTGGCCAAATATGGTCCTTGCTTCATATAACCAAAGCAACTAATATTTCTTTTGTCAGTTTTTTACCAGATATTTTACAAAACATTCTTTGGCATTTATCAACTGTCCCTTTACATTTTTCGGATAATCATTTTTGAATCCCTGGCTTATCTTAAGATGATTATGAATGAAGATGAATCTTAAGATGATTAGTTGAAACTCTTTGGAAGTTTAGAAACACCCAGATGTTTGCTCAAAAACCAATAAAAATGTCAACAGGTATTTCATTCAAATTAAAGGTAATTTCACTTAATTACATATATAAGAAAAAAATTATTTTAAGTATATATTCTGACTCTTCAAAGTATCCACCATGCTCTTTTATCACAGCTTTGCATGCTAGTGGCTATTTGAGCAATTTTCAATGTTTACCTGTGTGGGTTGTTTCCATCTTTCATGCCATAGAAACTATCGAATTGTGATGGCTAGTGCATGAGTTTCACTGGCTCTGTCCTAGAAAATGTTTTGGGTCATCTTTCTGGAAAGTGAATCCACAATCAATCAGATACCTTCTGCTGGAATGTTATGGTAATTTTGAGCAAACTGCAATGCCTCCAAAAATGACCCACCTTTATGCTTGATGGTGGCCATATACGCTATGGTTCATCCGTTCACCAAGTAGTTGATGGACTAACTTTTTCTCATTTCAAAAAGGTTCAAATATGGAATCTAAACAGCACCTTTTACCAGTTTCCAAGAGTTTGATTTTGATAGAAAAACTAATTTATTTTCTAATATAAATACAGGAGATAATAAATATATTTCTAAGGTCTATTTTTTAAAATTTAATTCTTTGCCCATACAAGTTTCAATTTGTTGGACATGCAGATCAGTGTAGTTTCTAGATAGTTTTGTATGTTAAATATTAATATATTATGTATAACAATGTAGGGGGAGTGCTGACTTTAATGTCTGTTGCAATTAAGAGTGAGGATAATCGGTCATCCCCACTCTACATAGCTTCTCGGACATCTTCTCAATTGATCATATGGTAGGGGTTGATTTCTAACAATGTACATCATAACCTCGTAAGAGATTTTCGACACGAGCTAAAATAAACAACAAAAAACCAGTGTTGCTGTGTGTAAATTACAGGTTACGGGGAATTGAAGACAGATTCTTGAGTGAACAACTGCGTTCATGTCTCTAAGTCAGCCCCTCGTATATACAAAACCACATCCTACGACTGGTAGCCAGAAATAATATGAAATGGTGAGATTAGCCCAGGAGTGGTCGCGTAGGGTTATGCCATAACCCAATACGAAAAGAAAATTCTAAGAATGGATGACCTTGTAGCTGACTTACGTTTTCCCTCATCGGAAAGATCAGTTTCATCCCCCTTTGATCTGTTAGAATGGGAGTTTGAGGATTTCTAACAAAAGGGTAAGAAGTATCCCATACCTTTTCGTGTCCTTAGAATTTCAGAGTTTAAGAATAAGATCTACAACTGATGTGTCAATGCCTCAAGTAATCTGCCCTTAAACATTCAAAACCATTTCCAGATTCTCGTATTTCAAAGTGAGTTCACAAATTTATAACAATGAAAGAAACTACTGTTGCTTTCAACACAGAATTTGAATGAAGCACATATTTCGCTTGTCTTTTTATGTGAAATCCAATTCTGATATTTTGTACATATATAATCAACTAGAAAAGATGTAAAGAATAGCTCGGAAATTGAATTGCGATTTAAAATTCAATTTGCTAAATAGAAATGCTAATTTCGCGATTTATTAGTTACAGGAAGGTGATAGTAATAATGTGGGACTTATTTCTAATTGGACATTTTTCTCGCCTATCTGCTTTATCCCTTCTCAAAATGCATTACAACAAAGTATTGCTGTCACTTCTGCACTTAAAAGTGTGCCTATCTTAGTGTTTTTAGGAAAATATTAAAAAGTGCCCACAAACCACCAGGGCCTTATTTCAGGAATGTGATTCTAGTGAAAGATCATTGATATACCAGATGTTTTGGGTCTACAATTGGAAAAGGTTTTTTGATTCATGTTTTCCTTGGGAGTTAAAAAAATGTTTTTGTTGCTAAACATCAGCAAACAAATATATAATTCCAAATTCGATTTACAAGTTGAAAAGAGCAGTTTACGTACGACTCCCATCAAAACACTTTTCAGTCCAGGTGTCTCCGATTAAATGTAAAATAATTTGCAAATAAGAGGGGAAGAAATAGTTGGTGATTGTACTAATGATACTCAGCCTTTTTGGGTTCTTCAGTAGTCTTGAGACGCATATGGGTGTTAGGGTTAAGGTGACTACTACAGAAGTTGAGTTTTGGAGTGATTACGAATGCTCTAAGTTTATTTTCAGTAAAATTGGCGTATTTTCAGCGTAGTTGCATTTAATTTTCCTATCAATATATGTTGTCAGGAATGCGAGATTATCAAATTTCATCATTGAGAAAACCAATTGTTACGGTATTTGGGATTAATTTATTTTGTAGCAAACACGTTTTTTCTTAAATTCTATTCAGCGTCAAGTAGAATAACAGCTTGTTTTAAAAATAAATGTCATCAGTGTAGACAAAACAAACTTACAATTTTTCAGAAAACAGAAGGTTGATGTTACAGCATTTTTAAAAACAGAAAATCGCTGCTTTCAGCAAATGCTTCACAGGTATCTAAATTGCATAAGAACAACTTCAACTTACAAAGAAAGTAACCTCGATCTTTTGTCACCAAAGACAAAATTTCAAGTTTTAAAAAGTCCTAGTCCAAATATTTCCTAACTGATATTCAAGATCAGCAAATTCGTATTCAGTTTTAAATCGAATCCTTATGGCAATTTAGATTCGGTTTCTAAATGGAAACCATGTACCTATTTAGAATGATAGGTGTAGTTACTTGACTATGGAGTACAGCTTTCAATAATGTCCATGAAGCATGAAAAAGAAATGTAAATTTAACTGATTTAATCGTCTTGCAGTGAAAATTTAGAAACATCTTTGAACTTCAATGTATGGCTACTCGTTTTTATTAATCTTATTTTAACTTTATACTGGTCATTTTAAAATAAGTTGCACATTATTTGAAAAAGTTTTTAATATTTATGGATTTATTTTTATGAAACGGTATTCTACACACACACCATTACGTATTAAACCAAAGACTTAAGGGAAGTTGGTCAAAATACACGTATACTGCCAAGAAATTACCCATGTCTAGAATTTTACAGAAAATAAACAATTCATTAAAATTTAAATTCTAAATATACCTTCAATGTGTAAAATACTGAAACACAAATATGAACAGGAACGAATTTCCGGTCATTGAAAAAATGCAGAATTCTGAAACACTATAGGAGCAAGTGTTGAATTTCGACTTCCTGAACAATATTGATAAAGACTAGCGATTTATTTCTACAAAAAGAACAATAGTTTTGAAATGCTCAAATATGACCACAACATTTTGCTATCTTAACTCAAATGCAAAAACATGGAATTCTATAAATCAAATTTATAAAATAAAAATTACTTCTGGCGTGTTGATAGATAACAAGAAGCAAAATTACGCTTTTATGAACAATGAGTGTTTCATTACTAAAATTAAATATTCTAAAATCATCAAATATTCATAAATTATTTATACTATGGAAAAAAATTAGTTCAGGCATAAATATTAGATTTTAATTTAAATGTTTTGGAAAAAATTGTTTTTTCAGCAATACTGTTAAAACAAACAGAATTGCATACCACAATTGTTTTATACTCAATGTTATTCCTATGGGGATTTCAAATTGATTTTAGCCCCCCTCTGCACACCTAGATAAACAATGGGTTAATATATAGCCTATGTTACCTGCAGGATTTGAAGAATATATGTACTAAATTTGGTGTGAATGTCAAATGGTGTAAATTTGTATTTTGAACAGACGCCAACTCTGCTTTACATTATGTAGATGAATAAAATATAAAGAATTTCCTTGTTGAAACTTGAGGGAAAATGTCACCAATAGAAAATAAAAGGAACTTGCATCATGAAAAAATTTCTACATCTTGTTTAGTTTGCAAAAATAACGTAATTGTGAAAAAAATTATTTGCAAGTAAACAGTAAATAATGAGACAACATAAAAATACATCAATTTAAAATAAAATATGCCTACAGAGGGTGTTCGGACATTTTTTTGAATGATTTTGATGAGCTGTAAAAAAATTGTATGCTACGAAAGAATTTTATTTTCACAGCAGTAAATAGTTAAAAGTATAACTTATCTGCTAACTCAGTTTTGTTTACTTTCAAAATGGCGCTTTTAGATAAGCAATGGATGGAAGGCTCCTCTCTCTCCGAAGAGAATTATGCTTATTCAGAAATGCTGTAAAGGTCATGGTTTTTCGATATCTAAAGGTACGATAAGTAATATTAATAAGAAAGGAAAAAATGTAAAAATACTTCCAAAAAAGAAACAAATTTCTGAGAATATTTGTAAGGTAAGATCTTTAATTTTAAAAGAGAATCCAAGTCAAAGGACTAGCAAAGTGAACGCGAAAACTTTCTCAAAGATTTATGATTGTTGCCGGTTTTGCATATAATGGGAAATTAAAAGTAAAAAGGGGAAAAAATGTAAAAATCAACTCCCACATATTATCAAGATCATATTTTATCCCTAATATTCAAAAAAGAAATACCATATCTTTACCCACAGTGCCAACAATCAGTAGAACTGCATCAGGGTAAAGCAAGCAGCCACACATCTAAATCGACTATTAAATTCTTGGAAAAAATGGAACAAGAAACTGGTATAAAGTCAATACCCTTTACTGATATTCCTGCTAAATCTCCAGATGTTTCACCCATGGACTTTTAAAAAGGGCATTATCGAAACGGCGACCGAAAACCATTCAAGGACTGGAAAACTGGAACAAAATACCACTGTCGATACTACAAGTCATTATTATCATGGAAATTAAGGTGTAGAAAGATAGTTAACAATATGGGCTATCAAAGGAAACACAAATTTCATGTAAAAAATTGAGCTTCAGTCCATTAAAATCGTTCAAAAAATGTCCAAACAGCCTCTGTATTTTTCAAATTCTGAGCATTTATTTCATAGGTATATTCCTAGCACACAAAGGGTTTATACGTACATATGAAAATTAAGCTTTCTCTGTAGACAACACAGAACAAGTTTAATAGTATCCCCTCAGAAAAACATTCAAATAGCTTTCTACTTCAATCCATAATCTATTTTCTCAACATTCAATTATCAGATGAACAAATTAATTTTTACATTCCAAATTTCAATTACATAAATATAGAATAGTTACGTTAGCAGTGCAAAGAATTACAATGTACCCAGTGCATAAAATTTAAATAAAAATTCAATATATTACATAACAAAATAAAAATATTAAAATTGCCATTTATAAAGGTTTGTGTAGAATTGGAATGCATTTATTTTATTAAAATAATATTAATATTTTTTATTTGCATTCGAGCCACTAATTGCAATAAGTTAAGAAGCTAGAATGTATATTATGGCTCTTGAGAATTAAAATTAGATTAAGTTAGTCAACATTGTACAAAAATACAAAATGTTTGCAATTTTGCACACAACTAAATAGTTTTATAATGTGAAATCCATTTAACATTTTAAGGTAATTATTGTCAAGCAACTTTAAATGTTTTATTTTGCAATTTTCGATATTGCAAAGGTTATTTTATATTGTTCATGGGTTTGTAAATTAGCTATATATATGCAGAAAATATTTTCGTTTGTAAATGGGAAAATATAAAAGGAATAAAAATTTTAAGAGGAAAGGTATTCATTACAGAGCAGTCATTTTCAATTGGATCCTTTAACATCCATGTAAGCAATAAATTAGTTTAAACGTTATTTAAAATTAAATAGTAACCAATTAAAATATTTATTTGAAAAAATGAATCGGGTTGTCAATTTTTAAGCTTGAGCTGGCTTATTAAACATTCATTAGCTTATTGGAAAACTATATATATGAAATTTCGAAAAGGCACTCAACTCTAAGAAAAAAATGCAACAGGCGAAGCAAATAGTTTAAACTCTGACACTTAAATGATCTTTGACAACGAATGATTGTTGAAAAGGGTCACGAGTATCAATTAAATTTCTGTGCTAGAGCAAGTACTAAATTTTTCTGATATGAATAATCATTGTAATAAGCCTATTGGAAACAAAAAGTGGAAAACTGTTAGTTAACTGCTATTGAGTTTTTTGCCAATCCAGTTTGCTCTGTGGTAAGAGAAATATGAACTAAATACTTCAAAACATTTCACCATGACCTAGCTTGACTGTGTATGTACTGATAGAACTTTTCTCATCTTTAATATATCTAATTGCATCTTGTTCACATTTTGCAAAAGATTATTTGATTAGTTTAGTTTGATTCTGCAGCTGTATAAGCTACAACTATACTATGTATTAAAGCTTTGATGAGAATTTTGGAATATTGAAAATACAGGGTTTATCCAAGATAAATCAGGATCCCCTGTAATATAATATATAAATGTTTTTTAAAACAAAAATGATTTTTTATGCAACAAATAAATATAAACGAACAAAATTTACATATACTGCGATTCATATTCACTCAAGTTAAAAATAGTGAATTTATTCTTAAATACACGTTATGCAATGCATATAAAATATTATTGCTATATTGGATTCTTTTTATGGAATTAATGGTTTCAAAGTAGAAGTCTGCTTTTATCTGCTTCCAACACACTTGGGTTCTTGTGGGTTAGTAAATGATATTTTAAATGCGTCTTTTGAATAAACCCTCTTCCACACAGACCACATTTGAAAGGACGTTTACCTGTGTGTAAACGCATGTGCCTTTTAATGTGAGAGATGTGAAAAGTTGAATATGGCACACCTAGCACTGATGGCGATGGCAACTGAGATTGTTTGTGACAGTGATATAATCCAGCCCAAGAATTCCTTGGATCTGTAAATATAAAGGCAGAAATTTTTAGATATTTCTTTGAGTAACAAATAGAAATGATAATGTATTGCTTAAGGTCTGCAAAGAATTGGTATTCGTCCAGGCAATAGTTCCAAAGCATTTTACCCTTTGTCAATTAATGTAGTTCATATAACACTAAAAAGAACAATATTGGACTGGTTATGCAGTTTCTCAGTTGTAAGCAAAAAATACACGAAAAACTATCGCAATTCTCATTGATTATAACTTGAGAGCTCCTTAAAAACTAAAGCAGAAAAAATAAGTGCCAACTTAAAATAAAAATATTCAGCAAAAAAATAAAGGTAGCCACTAGGCTAACTTTAGACAAATGGGCAAGAGCACAGGTAAGGTAAAGGTTCATCAGACAGCAGAATACGGATTATCTTGCATTGCCTTTAAAACTGATGACTGAAGCAAAGAACTGGGCCATATCATTAACACAGCAGTTGCACTAACTTTTATTATCATTGATTTATTTGGAATATCATGTTTGCAATAGTGAGAAATACAAAACAATCTTCATTTCAAATAAAATTTTAAAATAATATTTCACACATATTGAACATTGAAACTTTTTTTATGGAAATGAAATTAAAAACAATTTTAGTACACAAAACAAATTTTGCATTTGTTAATACACAGAAAAAAAACTAATTTTAAACACTTAGATTATGTAATGTAATTAAGATTAGTATCATCAACATGCATTTTGTGTATATTATTTATATACAAGATCACCATGTTTAACACTCATACTGCATTTATGATTAATACATTAATTTCACCTTTCAATAAGATCAGTATTCTTCAAAACAGGTACACAATATTTTTATTTTTGATTCTAATATATATATATATATATACATAAAACTAATTCTTAAAATATACCAGGACTGAATTTAAATATGGATGGATATCCAAGAACACAAATGTTATGAGGATGTAGTTTACTTTTATAAATATGGATACCAAAATAGTTTATTTAGTTCAAAATCTTTATAATTGGAAATAAAAATTAGCGAGTATTCCACTAAATGGAAATCGATTTTTTTATTGCAATTTATTTATTTATACAAGAACTGCTAGTAGACCTGTATCAAGATTTTAAAAGCATTGCAGAAAATACTGAATACCAATCAAACAATGAACATACTTTAATTTTGGAAACGATGTTTTGCAATCTGTTTTTACAACTGAAAATTATATAACTCCAGTTATAAAATTGTACAGCAAAAAGTACATCCTATCATAATTGAAAGTGTGTGTAAGTTTGTATTACACTTGAAAGTTTCCAATCATATTTAAAATGGAAGTCAAGATTTTATACAATTCAACACATTACATTCTGCGTAAAAAAATCTCATTCAGGATATACAGTGGGGCACTAAAGTATTCATTCATCTCGGTTTTTACTATTTTCGTGAATTTTTATGAAGTTAAAAATACGATTCAAAATTTTACTACATACAAGCAGTCTCTATTAGCCTCCTATCACTGATTGAATAATTGTTAAAAGTTTTGCTAAAATATTTAAAAATGTAATGTAACCCATGACATCAGACACACAAAAGTATTTGGCCACCTACTGTAAAAAGTACAAATGCTAAAGAAAAACGTGAAAATAACTACAAGAATTTTTGTGTCACCTTAGATTGATAAAACTAAATATCCTGTTTGACCAAGTATTCAATCTAACTGGAAACAATTTCATTCTTTTCTGCTTGAAGATAAATTTTCAATGGATTTCAGTATTTTGATACAAATCCATTGAAATTATGAATAATTCTTCGTAAAGATAATATAGGATAGATGAAATCTGACTTCAACTTAAAGAAAAAGTCGTTTTGATCTTTTATATACCGACCACGCCTTGGTATGCAAAACTCTACATTTTAGATTGTCATGGTGGCTAAAGTAATAAATTCAAGTGTCCACTCCACTGTCGATATACACCTAGATCATTACAGAATATACTCTGCAATTGAAAGTAGCCAAACTTTGATTTGAGCTTCATTTAGATTAAAAAGTTGTATTCGGTGATGGATTGAAGTGTTAACAATTAATTTTCAACACTGAATTAATGTTCTTGGAAATTCATGCAAATAAGAAAATTGAATGAAAGATGCTCAAATCAGAGTTCGGCCAGTGAACTATCCATTCCACTGTCAAATTCAGATACTATGATAAATAATTTGTGTTTGTTGGCAGTGGGAATAGAAACACCTGAATTTATTGCAAGCTCTAAGGTTCAAATGCATACATTGATCTTATAAAAAGAAATCTGAAACTTTTTGGCAATAAATGTGAATTAAAGAACAGATCTTGGTTTGCCATGACAGTAACCCCAAAAGTAATGATTTGCATACAAGTCTGGTTGGTATATAAACGATCAAAACGACTTAAAACTGACCTCATTTAAAAGATTTGTATCCTATTACCTTTATGAAGAAATTAGATATTTTAAAGTCAAAATAGTGAAGTCCATTCAAAATCGATCTCCAAACATAATAGAATGAAGTTGGTTCTATTGACCATATACCTAGAGTAAACAATGATATTTTCACTTAAAACAATCTAAGGGGAAAGATAAAATTTTTAAATATCTTGCAGATATTGATTTTCATGTAGCATTTGTATTTTTTAAGGTAGGTGTCTGAATACTTTTGTGTGTGATTTCATGAGTTGTATTATAATTTTAGCAAAACTTAATAATTTTTCAATTATTTTGATGAGAGGATAAAATAAAGACAGCTTTTGTATGGTAAAATTTTAAATTGTAATTTTAACTGCATCTTTAAAAAATTCATGAAAATAGCAAAAAAACTGAGGTGTGACCCTGTACATGAAAATATCTTGCAGCCAAGGAAAATTGGTGAGATGAGACAGTTCATTATTTTTTAAATTTTTCATTCTTTGAACAAAAGAGAGTGATATATAAAACTAATATTTTTAAATTATTTAACGTTTTCAAAATTCTAAATTTTATGCTTTGTTATAAAATTTGGACAAATGAAAAGGTCAGTGTTTACATTCTCAGATCAGATAACATGACAAAGTTATAAGAGAGCGTAAACATAGGGGCTTTCAAATTATGTACTGATAATTTTGGTAAAAAGTGCTTCAGAAGTCTCATTTCAAGAGAAAATTGGTTCATATAAATATGCAAAGCTAATGAGGAAATCATCATTTAACAATCATTCATTATATTTTATTAGTATGGCATTTGCAATCAGAAGCGCAATTGTTATGTTCACTTGAATTTAACAAAACTCCATAAGTTTTCATTCCTTTTTGCAATGTCTTGTATACACCATGCCTTAAGATATTTTCACATAAAGTTCCCATACATTTTTTGTATTTGTACCTGAATGAAAAAGTATAGCTGTAATAGCACCAAACAAATTCACATAACAGCAAAACAAACATTTTATAAACAAGAGATCAGAAGATAGGGCATCAAAATTTTATGGGTGACATTTGTTAGAAAACTCATGGTATTTCAAAGAGACTTTATCTTTGAATGTTTTAGAGCACACTAAACATTTAAAGGGCCGTCCACCCGTGTGAGTAAGAATATGCCGTTTCAAATGAGTAGTATACAAAGTTGAGTAATCGCAGTAACTGCAAGCATGGAGTTTAAAGTTTGGCATTTGCTGAATTGAATTCTTGGGCAGAGCAATTTGCATGCTAGCACCTTTAGACTTGCGATGACCAAAATACGTACCTATCAACAAAAGAAAAAATTCACAAATAGGTAACATAAAATAATTCTTTAATTTATAGAAAACTGTGTAGACTATAAAAATTGTTGCTTACTTATGTGAAACGTTAAATGAGGAACGCGACAAATTTTACTAAACATTTCTGAATTTACATGCTTGATTTTTTAATTGACAAAAGTTGAGAGTTTTAAGAAAACCAAGACAAATTTGATCCATTTTAGTATTTCACAAATATGAAATGTACCTTTTACGAAATATAAAACATGTTCTGAAAACTTGAATTAAAATCTCCTTTTAGGCAGTGACTTTGCTAGTCAATTTTGCAGACCAGTTTGACACTTTAAGAATTAATTGCAACTGATTACCATGTATCGGTTCCAACCTATAAATTTCCTTTACAAAGGTTCTATCTTTTTTAATTTGATTAAAACTCCCATTTTTGACAAATTTATTTTCTTAATGATTCATTCTTAATATTTCCTGCTCTACAGATTTAGATACTTTAGTCCTAGGTTTTTTTTATATAAATGTAATTTTTTCAAATATGATTAAAAAAATTAATTTGAAATAAAATCTATTACTTGTAGGCTCTGAAAAACAAATATTTATTTTAGAAATATAAAATATTCAATTATTTGAATAAGATCCCTACTTTCAATATTTAATGTTAGTATTTTTTCTCCAAACACTTCTCTTGTCCTAATATATAATTACGGTTGAAATAAAATAGATTTCTCCTGACATAAAATAAGTGCTGTAAAATTTGAGCATTGAAACATTGTTATATTTCATTCTTTACATTGAAATAAAACAGAACAAATTTGGAGAATGTAAAAATTTCCCTTCAGCCATCTCAGATTAAAAGTGTAAGAAACATGATATAGTTTAACTTTATGCTCAAAGCTTGATTTACATGCTTAATTTCCAATATCTGCTTCATGACAATCAAGTAATGGTAATAAGAGGAAAATAAAAATATACATGCCAAGTTGTTTAGCAGAATTTCATAAAAGGTTTAAAACTTTTATTGATCTTTCATGTCAAAAAATTTCAGTTACTTTTCAGGTAATTTGAATTATTGCTTTTATTAGTTCAGATCAGTTCTTGTAATTGTGATGAATTGAAAGCATGAATATAGAAACCAAGTTTTTATCAATCTTTGTTAATTATTTTAGGGTTCTGGAAATTATGTAAAAGAAATGGGACAGTGACATTATAAATTGTGAAAATGGATCTCGAAAGAAATTTACCGACATGGATAGCTTACCATACCAAGTACAGGATTCAAGATGTTTTTAGAACAAATTTTCCTAGATCTCATAATTCCACAATATATATTTATTCAAAATTAAATAGTTTTAGTAAAATATAAAGGGTGGAACTTATTTTTAAGAATATTTTGAGTCTATTTAACTTCTCAACATTCAAAAGCACAGTACCTATCTCTAAAAGAATATTTCTAAGTACTTGAAAAATTTCTAGTTTAATAGAATAAACTTTTTGTGAAAATTTAAAAGGTATTCACATTTCCTGGGAATTCCCAATGTTTAGATGGCATATAAATCTAATTTTATTCCAGTTTCTTCACTTCTAAAAGTCTTACAATAAACAAAGATACTGCATTTGTGTGAATTTTAATATTTACCATTCCAATTGAAGATTTTAAGAGTTACGTTTAAATACTAATTTTGTTGTTATAATATGAAGTATATGAAATAAAATAATTTAAAACAAATTAATAAAAATGTGTTTTCATTGTTCCCTTAAGTTAAAATGGAACATTTCCACAACTCCATTTCAAGATCAAATTTGGTAGAAACTGGATATATATTGTTCTGCAAATATACATTAATCTAAAAAATCAGCACCTAGAATAAAAATATATAAATTAAAAAAGCACTGAACATATGGTAAAACATATCACTTATACTTATGGTCAGAGAACCAATGAATATATCATTGTGTCAGAATTACCATACTTTTGAATTGTTCAGAGAAAGCTTGTGTCAGAATTACCAGTCTTAAATTGTTCAGAGAAAGCCCCAAGTCTAAAATATATTTTTATTATTTTTTGACAATTATTTTGAATACATACATTCATGTAATACCAGTGGTTTAATTACATACAAAATACTATTTACTTCTTCCTGACCCACCAAGTTTCCTGCAATTCTTTTAACAAATGGACATAGCTGCTTAACCATAAAATGTGGTGTAGCCCAGATTTCTATTTACACTACAGGTAATACACAGCACCAATGTTTATTACATTGTAATTATTTTTCACAAGTCTTTACTATCTGATTCAGTAGACTGATTGTGGTGGACAATTAATATTTTTGTTGCAACTTACATTTCCAAGTTCTAAACAATGCAGAGTTCCCCGTCTTAGAGCAAAAGAAAAATTAGGGTCTTTTTAAGGTATTTTTCATTTTTACTACATTCACATGGATATTGCAATAGATCACCCCCAAGTGAGCAGGTAAAGAAACTTTTACAAGTGCTAGGTCTGGGTTTCATGTTTTCTGGGTTTGCCAGTTTTAAAGTCAATAATTTTTAGCTAACCTACAAATATTATGCCATTGCTTTTATAGAATTGCCCAATGATACATATCATTAATCTTGGTTTATAATGCAGGTGAGATGAAACATGCAGTGTTCTTGTAAAATCTAAGATTGGTTGGTTGAGTTGGATTTTGACACAAGACCATATTTGGCCAAGCTACACCAAACCCAACTGTGAAAACTAAGACA
This sequence comes from Meta bourneti, assembly GCA_933210815.1. Classification (NCBI taxonomy): domain Eukaryota; kingdom Metazoa; phylum Arthropoda; class Arachnida; order Araneae; family Tetragnathidae; genus Meta; species Meta bourneti. Next base: position 92,710,209 of record OW119924.1, on the reverse strand, counting down.
AGTAACACATTGGTCTTACATCAGTCCTGCGACACTAAATTGACTGAAATACACATGCATAGACATTTTTTCTGTGCAGAAAGGGAGTACGCATGCGCTAGTTTTGTTGCATGCTGCATCACTGTGCATCCAGGCTCTTTTCTACAAAAATTTAAGACTTTCAGCAAATATTAAGGCTTTATTAGGCCTGTGGGAACCTTGTTAGGGCATAAATACAATATGCAAATACTTCATTTTGGTTTACTGTTGTTTGGTCATTTTTTGCTAAATGGTACTGAGGACTACTTCTAATCTCAGCCTGGACTGAGATTTATTGCAGAAAGAGTCATAGCATTAACTACTTGGGGTCATGCACAGGGATGGTTTTTAGACTTTACGCAAAGTAAAACTTAAAAAAAGCAATACAGAATAATTCAAAATAGATGTTACTAATCATTTTTTGTAGAAACAAACTTCCAATCAGGAAGTGTTCAAAACAAGTATAGACATTGGATATTTATTTTACCATTTAATATGTACAACAGTATGACATTTAACTTTTACACAAAATCTCAATACAATAAGAAGCTTCCAATAAGGTAAAGAAGTTTTGTACACCTAATTATTCAAATAAGAATATCAATTTTCATACATGTAGAACTATAAAAGTATTCTGAAAACAAATATTTTTTACAAATATTAATTAGTTTCTAGTTTATACGTAGTAAGAGGTCCAAAAATTTCCTGACCAAAGATATTAAAGAAATAGAATAAAAAATTTATCCCTATTTTTTAAAATAATAATCCTTTATTTCGATCATTTTTAGAACAGCTATTTAACTTTTCTATACTAAAATAGCTTAATTTTTGTCCTTAAAATGGTCTAAAACTGCAGAAATGACTTCAGCACTTGTAAATTTTTACCCACGCAGATGACTTCATTTTGGAATTTGAAAGTTTAATAACATTTAATGGCCAAGTTTAACCATTTAAAACATTGGATAGCAGCACTTCTATCTGTGATGCTAGCTAGAATGCTATTGATATTAGAGCCGCAAAACTTTTAACTGCAGTGCAACAGAACATATGGTGGGGATTGTCAATTGTTTTTCTACAATGTTTGTCCTAGAAACTTTTGTACCTTACTATGTGTACATATGTAGAATCCATCCCCATACTACCACCAGAGGTCATGTAGAACAGAACTGTAACTTTACTTTTCAGAAACTCAGTTGGAGTTGTGACAGTGACTGATAAACACTTCTATGCACAGGTGGAGCCAGGTGACCTTCCAAAGAACTCAGTTTGGATCTGGCCTGAAACTTTACCCTAAGTTCTTCAGCCCCTATTGTGCAAAAGCATGCAGAGCAAATGACCAGTACGATGTGGAGAAAGCTGGCCACCATGGAGGGCCAGGTCTCGCCTTGACTGATACCGATCACATGAAGCCTTGGACTTAAAATGTGCTAGAGATCAAGTCTTCAGCGCTACAAAATTTTCTTTTTATTGTTTATCTTTAATTGCCTTTTTGAATTTTTTAGATTATATGTAGTTCTGGTGAGATATTCTGAGGATGTAATGGGTTTCAGGAATGGCAGAGATGTAGAATCCATCCCCCATACCACCACAAGAGGTCGTGCGGAGCGCACAGAACAGAACTGTAACTTTACATTTTAGAAACTCAGTTGGAGTGGGAACATGCTTCCACATGCAGGTGGAGCGCCATCCTTACAACTCATACATGTGCCAGCGTGTAGGCTGTGCCATGATCCATGTAACGGATTCTGTACCTAATTTTAGAATAATTAAATGTGATAGTCCTCGTCTTCATGTGTCATCCAGCTTCAAATATTCATCATATCCTAGACACAGTGCTACATATATTCCACAGAACATTTTTTTTCACAATGCACAAATAGAAAGAGTTCAGGAAATGAAATAAAAATAGTATAGTCCTTGAAATACTTGCACTATGATAAAGTTATCTTTTCTGTGTGCATCACAGAAAGAATATAAAAGTAGCTGAAAAATAATACATAACAAAAATAACACATTTTTTTCACATAAATAGTTTATAAAGTAGACAAAAAGCAACAAATATATATAGAATAGCAACCGATGAATAAAGGGAGGATGCATTTGAGAAAAACAGTTTTAATACTTTGTACTAAAGTGAAGATCTCTTCCCAGTATCACAGAAGGAATATAAAAATAACTGAAAATACAAATGATTTTGCTTGTTTAAGTGGATACATAATTAAATGGACTCCGATTGAAAATTTTCAAAATGTTTGAAGTCAGATTATACTCAGTTAGATTATATAATATTGCAATTATATTAAATTTTTCCTTGATATTTCCATTCTTTATTCATGCTTTTACAGTACATATACTGTAAAAGCATGTTCTTTTACAGTATATATACTGTAAAAGCATGAACAAATGGAATGCACGAACTTCCGACTATGACTGGTTAATATTGAAGAGATCAATGTTGAAATCGTGATGAGTAATTTAGATTTCAAAGTTTGAGAAGTAATGAAAAATTCTCTACAAGATTCTTGCAATAAAATTTAGTTTAATTATTTTGATTTACTCTATTTTACTCCGATACTCTATTTTATTTAGAATTACTTTGATATTCTTATTACAGCACATTTGTTATCTTTGGTGATTAACTTCAAGCTTTGTACATGGATGAATTCTCACTTAATTGGATAACAGATAAATTTTTATTCTAGAATGTAAAATAGATAACAAATTCAATATTTTGATTCTTCCAATTATCAAGATAAAATTTCCTCTTATTTACTAATTTTGGTTAAAATATACAAACAGGATTATGCTAATCCTAGATATCAGATGAAGATGAGGATGGATTTTGTGGTTGAGTTGCAGAATGAGAATTAATGGGAATTGCACAGCTTGCATTCAAGGTATACTTCATTCTTGCTGGTGCATATCTTAGAAATGATTTAATTATTTCTTCTATTTCCTTTTCCCCTGCTTCCTTGAAAAGTTTCTGTTTGCGAAGAGAATCTGAAAAAGAAATCATATTAAGAATAATAACACTCATTCAAGGTTAACACCACAAGTGTCAGAAATTCTGATCCCATCTTAAGAAGCCAGAGTAGTCAAAATTGACCCCTTCTAGTTTTTCTGATTCCTAGTTTCCAAGATATCGAGACTTGCTAGATCTAGCACTGTCTGTCTGCCATGAGAACGACTGTCATCACCAAGTCTGGGTGTTGGCGATCACTACAGGTTGGTTGGTAGATTTAGGTTTTATGACTCAAGATCCAAAAGAGGATAAGATGCACCAAACACAGGACAGTAAAATTAGTAAATGTATTTAAAAGACTTTAAAGTAATAACCAGTCCAATATTAAAACAGAAATGCATTGAATAAAACCAAGTGACATGCATAAAAATTAAATATGAATGTAAAATTTTAACCAAAAGAAATGTAAAACCGAATTATTTTTTTAAAAAAGAGAACTAAGATGGGGTATCCCCATCTTAGTTGATAAAACTTTATGGAATTCAATTTAAAATCTTGTTTATATATGTGGTAAAAATCCAGAATGATGAAGAAATCTAAAAAGTACTGGATGGTGAGGTTGACCCAACAGGTCTGATAAAATCGATAATGAAGTTTTAAAAAATTGTCGATAAAAATGTCTATACGTTTGTCCTGTATAAAACATTAAAATATGATGGATGGAGAGAGGTTCTTGGCAATGCTGACACGATGGAGCGGTTTCCTCAACACAATCACTACAGGAGCAAGTAGCTTTAAGTAGGGGTGACTATGATGGATTTCTTAACTTTATTTTGTTTTGGGCAATTGTTGCTAGCAAAAAGAGGTAGTTTTATTTTTTGGTATACAAGCAAAATTCATAACAAATATATTTCCAACTTGTCACTAAGAGTGCAAATGCGACAATCATGAATGCATTTCTTCAAGCATCGCTGATGGAAAATGGGATAAGGTCTGCTTCAATGACAACAAATAGAATCGGACTGTACCGAAAGTAGTTCTTGTGGTATACAGATCAACTAAATCATAAGTTGGCAATACTGATATTGATTAATTTCTGAGAGCTGATTATTTTATTTTCATTGTTATACTAATTTATAGTTTCATATATCTGTACAAGGGGTATGACAGATACATACATATTTCCAGGGGATGCAGGAAGTGTAAAAGGTTGAGCCATGAGGTACACAAGGTATGCATCTCCAAAAATATGAAGATTAAAGACAAATATCTTGAAGAAAATGTACCTAAACCTTTTATGAACAGTCACAAAAACACTTTGATCTTTGAGCATAAGAAAAAATCAGTGGTGCATAAGAAATTCAAAAGGAGTCATGACCCCTTCAGTACTTTTGGTGTTAAGTGCACTGCAATGGTCAGAGTGCAAACAGTTTGAAAAATCGATGCTTGCACTACAAATACAAAGTTCAAGGCAAAAGAGGTGTACGCATGAGCAGTTAAAAGATGAAAGGCTCCCACCACAGAAAACCTCAGACTTTAAAATAAAGCTGATCAAACATTTGATGAGATGTAATCAGTAAACAGAACTGATTCTGCTTATTTAGGGGGGGGGACAATTAATCAAAACAATCACTTAGATAAAAATTAAATAACAAAACTCACAGAACATTACTGATTAGAATTGCATAATTGGGACAAAGTATTCTAACTGATTTCCAATTTACCAGAATGGACTGTACTTTCATCATTCTTAAAAATGAAATTATGTTCGTCGTGAATTAAGATCATGCAACCCATTTTCTCTCATTTGCTCTTCAAGGAATCATATATGGTTTGATAATTGCTCCTTGAATTTTTGTTAATGTAAATGCTATACATTTTACCCAGAACACTCTGAAAAAGATACTGCATTGACCTATCAATTAATTTCACTTCTCTAAATTCCTATGTTCCATATTAAAGCTGAGAACTTCCACAAAAATTAACTTATAATACAGTAGCATTGTAATGTCTATAGAACAGCTTTGGGGTCAGGCTAGTTGGTTGGGTTTTCATGGCACAAGGACCATATTTGGCCAAGCTGAGCCAAACGCAAGACAATTTCAAATAATGGACATACACATACAGGAAAATTTTACTGACAGAGAACAGAGAAATACACCCAGCGAGGAATCGAACCTGCACCATCTACAACTCACAGGTTGCTGGTGCAGTGGGCAAGTCCACTGAGCCATACTTTGGGGGTTAGGAGTAAATACCGGCAGGTTGTCTACTGATTGTCGAACGTTAATCTATCAACCTATTCGTTTGGAAGATCTCCTTTCTATTCAGAAAGTTTTAGGAGTGCTTGTTGGCCCCTTTTCAATGCACTGTCCCTCAGTGTCAAGGAGAAAAGAGACTTCACGCTAGCAAACTGAACAGTGGCTTTTTGACATGTTGCTAACAATTTGAGTGATCCCTTAGATCTAGACATTTTACAGAGCCCCAGCCAAAGGATTGAAGCTCCTATATTCCACTTTTTAATGTTCTATTATTATCTAAAATGTAATTTAATGTGCTATTATTACTTAAAATTTCAATGTAAATAGAGTAAAATCCTTTGAATAATGAATAATTCCCTTAATTGTATTTAGGCTGTACTATTCTTTGCAAACTACTTAGTCCATTATTTTACAGTATATGAGAGGAAGAACTGGAATGTTTGATTGAGGAATAAAGCTTATATCCCAGGTTCTTTGTTAGAGCTGTTGGATTTGCTTGTTTTTAGACTTCTTACCAGATATGACTACCTACAAAGACACTTACACCACATTGGAGTAGCAAGATCAGCTATCTGTCCCCTTTGCGAATTGGATGAATTACTGGAGACTACTTCAAGACTGTCCTAAAATTCCTGACAATCGAATTGCAAATACTGTTGAATGTTTTTAAGTCATACTTTTTCACTTCAGAGCTCTATTGGGCTGCTCATCAATTGATGGCCAATAGGTTGGAGATGATGCAGGATAGGAAAAGTATAACAGGCATTTTCTGTCATATTTTGAGACAGAAAACTCACTGACAAAAAATTTCAAGACTATCCTCAACAATAAATCATGATATAAAAGCTACAAAATAATGTTTCCATATTCATAAATGACATCTTAAGTTCTATTGTGTTCCACAAAAGAGGAGAAATTTCACAACTAAAAGTTCAGTCATCAGTGTATTTCAATGGAATTCAATTGCAAATCAAATTTTGAATCAAAGCAAATTTACCCAAGACTAATGCCTTTGATTTAGTAAATTTAAATCCTCTTTTATTTTTCTGGCCTACCCAATTGAATGTACTGGCCAAAGTAATATGTAGGAGGCCTTTGAGAATCCGACGTGTTGCCTCATCAATGCTGGATCCACCTTGCAATGAAAGGACCTTCAGCTGAAAAGAAACATTTTGGTAAATAAGTAACAACAAATGAAAATGATATCTAACACATATGAAGACATGTTGTCAGTTAAAATATGAAAAGGTGTTCCAAAAATCTACAAATTTAAATAAGAAATACCAAGATAACCTTTTCTGTCAATGACTGTATACCAATTATGTATCCATGTATGTCCTAAACTGTTCAGCAGAAATCTCACTGACTTTAAGCTTGCAAGTATTATTTTTAATAATAATGAATGCAATTTTCTGAGTTTTGAGAAAACTGTTGTTTTCAAAAGGTGTTGCTATGCATAAATGACACAAACAAATATAAATCTTTAAGTAAGATTAAAATTGTCTTTATTGTGATTTTACCGATAAATTTTCAAATAAATCATGTATTAAATTTCATTTAACTTTGTTCATCAAGAACTTGACTTGGTGTATACAAAAACATATTTTTTGGAGAAAGTAGCATTTGGTGCACCTGAGTTTGGGATTACAAAGTCTTATGAATAAAGCAAAATGCATTGCCTCTGCTTTGCGTTCACCGCAATTTTATTTGTATTATCACCTTATTGCTATTACCCAAATGGATTTACTTTGTTCATTTCTTTTGGGAAGAGTACAGATGCAAATTGCTTACAATAAAAAATCGAGTAGTTAAAATATGTTTCCATGGGGATATTTACTAACCGGCTACTATGTTATCAGGTAAGTTGGTATTGCCACAGGGATAGTAACTTATCTGCAAGTACTGAGAAGTAGGCACTGCTGTGTTTCCGGACGATGTAGGGAAAATACTGTGGATAAAGTTGTTGATACTATTTTAGTTTTAAGTAAAGAACTTAGAGAAAAAGTTAGAGCTATAGGTGAAATAAATGCAAATAATGAATATAATAATGGGTGAAATAATAGATAAAAGATTTTTGTAACTTTATAAAAGCTTTGATAGTGATTCTGTATAGAACATGAAATCTGCTTTGAAAATGGTTGAAGACATTTTAATTAGAACCAACTTCTCTGTTCTAATTAATGTCTAACCAAGTAAATAAGTTAGCACTATAAGACGCTAGTCAAATTAAATTACAAAATAATTGAATAAAATCCATGGGCACACCCTCAAAGGTTTTTATATCTTCTATTTCAAATACGCCTAAGAGCCAAAAAAGCAAATATGTTCTTATTGAATTCATAGTGCACCAACTTGGGGAGGGCTTAAAGCCCCTAGACCAAAAAAGTTAATACATCATTTTATAATTTCTGGGCAACCCTAAGGGAGCTTATGCCCCATGACCTGAAAAAAGGTAAATATGTTCTTTTTTAATCCATGGACTATGCACTCTATTCAAATATGCTAACTTATTAAAAGGGGAATTCTTCAATAAAATGTAAATTTCTTAATACCTAAAAGTGCCTAATTTCAGTATGGCCTATGAAACCCCAAACACTTTTGTGTCTATAAAAGATCTCTGCCTGAAATGACAATAACCATTTAATACCAAAAAAAATCATAATCTTCTGCATTTTCTTAATTGGGAATTGTCTAAGAATTTAATTCAAAATGAATACATTGTGGAAGGTAAAGTTGTTATAGATTAAATATAAATGTTTATATGTATAATCAATAATTAATTGCCATCAATTATTAATTTTGTTTATTAATTGATGAATGGAGATCAATAAAGTAAGAATTAGGATAACTTAACCACTTTTTAATTAATACCCTTTAAAGAAAGAGCAAATGATATATACATACACACACACCAAATGAAATCCTGGGCACGCCCCTGATTGAATCAAGCTTTTCGAGTTTGGCATCTACCCATGGTAAGAAATCATTTTTTCAAGTCCGCGAGCATGATAGATGACATGCCCAGTAACTAAACAATAAAGTAGTTCAATCGTGAACTCTTGGTGGCGCTATCTGGATAAGCAGATAATGCAACTGTTTCCACATGCATACTTCACTTACTGCTAGTAGTAGCTAGTAAATTATCCCCTTGGAAACATATCTTTAATGGAAATAATTACATCGAGTATTGCAAATTTGAATTTCCAATGTCTTTTATTTTTTTTTAACTATATTACTTACTACTTTGTTATAATTTGATGTAACATTGATATACTCTTCAAAGTTATCAAAATCTTGCATAGTGTGTAGGGGAAGGAATGGTAAACCATGATCTTCTGAATCGCTAGTATCATGTGCCAATTTCTCAAGAATGCTTGTATGATGTGTGATTTTCTGTTTCATATCTTTGATGATGCCAAAGAGTTCTTCTAAAACTAAAACAAAATGAAAACATTTGGGTTACATTAGATAAATCTAGAAGATAAAGTATTGAAATTAAAACAATACTTATAAAAAGAGTATCATTTTTATTTTTCACCAAAATAAATTCAAGACTTTTACCAAAACACAAAACTTCATTTCAAATTAAAAATTCTATTGTTGGAGCGTGTTTATGGTTAACTTGACGAGCTAGAAAGCACGCTAATGGGGCAATGGCTTCACCAAAATGTTTCCTATATGTTCTCTAATAGCATTCGTTTCAGTGACCATGCAACAATGATCCCAACCTCTTGTTGTTAACTACGGAAAAAGGGTGCGACCTTTATCCAATTTATCATGTAAATAAATTTTAGTTATCTCTAGTATCTCATACAGTCCATTATTTGAAACCAAAAGGAATTTTACAGCGACCAGGTCCCCAATCACGTAGGTGAGAATTAGCCAATGGGCATTTTGGCCCCCTCATCTGCAATTCAAATCATCACTTAAACATTGGTTTTATTTGTTATTAGGTTAAATCGTGCATAAAACTTTATTATTTCACAGTAATGGTTGTCTAATATATATCACAATCCATTACAAGTTCAATTTTAAAATACAAAATCTTGAATTGCAAATATCCCCAAAACCAAATTTGAATGCAAATAATAGTTTCTAAAATCACAAGGAATTTAAATAATCTCCACCTGCTTGTAGTCTGTAACATTACGATTATAGAATAGTTCCTTTAGGCAAATAACAAGACATTTATTAAGAAATAAAAATATACAATAATTAAAAATGCGTTGTTTTGAATAATTGTTACAGAAAACAAAATTTCACAACCAATTATATAAAAACGAAACATGTAAAAACCAAAAAGATTGTGATATAACTAATTATTGATAAAAATTGAATATATAGCATGTACATAAATAAACGAAGAATTTGGAATTAAAAATGAATTTAAAATATCAAAAATATTAATATTCAAATGGCTGTTAAAAACTTAAAATGGGAACAAAACACTGTAAAGAGAAGTTTATTCTTGTTGCAAAAATACAAAACCTTTGTGATGAACATTTTCCCCCAAAAAGACAACAAAGTTTCATACAGATATGCAAGAAAACTAAAACAAATTTAAATTATCAGTACTGCAAATTTAGCATAATATGAATAATTACATAACATTTACATATAGCACTCAAAAAGTTCATTATTGAAATACAGACCATTCTTTTCACATAAATTTTAACAGCACATTTAATAGATTAAAGATTTGTCATGGCACATTGTTATGTTCCATAAAAAAAAACTTAATTTTTCAGAATATTTCAGTACAGAACTCCACATATCTAGAATGTGCTCAATGGAACATTCATTCAAATTTTGGAATTTATTATATTTTCCATTTGCTGAGTTAAATTGCTAAATATCTTTAGTTGCACTTTTGGGTGGTTATAAAAATGGCATAAAAGAAAATCATGAGTGATAAATTAATTGTATTACACTTTTGATTTAAAAAAGGCAATTCAAATTGGTAGTTACAATTCTAGATCCAAAACATTTTCCCATTAAGCGTAAGATAGATAATCTCCCATTTCAGAAGTATATGTTTGAGATAAAATGTGAAATGACAACTTATGCAACATCAGATGACTATTACTGGGTGTCCAATACTACAATCCCGAATTTGTCCACAATCCAGAGAAAAACCAGACAAAATTGGAAAATTCTCCAATGAAAATGCATTTATTCTTTGTATTTGATGATATATATTTATCCTGATATGCATAATATTTTAACACAATTATTATGCATATGAGGATAAGGGGTGGTCTTAATCAGACTATATATGTGAATGTCTAAAGTAGTGTTTTCCTTCAAGATTTTTCCGTGTAGATTTTTTACTTATAAAAGCTGACAAACAATAGATAAACTATTATATTAGAAACCTATTCAATTTCAGTTTCCTATTGAAATGGGTTTTATTAAGTTATTTTTTATATACATGCCAACATTAAATGAAAAAAGGCAAGAGGATTAATATTGACCATTTTTGTCCAGTTCTGAGGAAGCTTTACCTAGAAATGGAAAATAAGAAATCATCTTGTCTTTTAGTATTACATAAAAAAAATTACTAGAACTTAAGTACTGTTTGTTTTTGAGTTAAAACACTTAACAGAGAAGTAATAATAGAAGATATATTTAACCAGAATATCTATTACTGACTCATTGATTTAACATGTGTAAATATACAGAAATGTTATCATTTTTAATGTATTTTTTAAACATGTTTTACAAAATATTACAACTGCATATTTTAGGCTTAATGTGAAATAAGCACATACATTTCATTTAAAATATCTATCAACCTTGAGGACTTTTTAAAGTTATATCAAATTAATAACTCAAAACTGAATTATTTTCTTCTAACTCTAATCTTCACTTTATTTTTACCGCAGTAGATACTCTAGATGAAATTAATAACACTGATCACAATAATAAAACATTCCTATTAAGTAAATGCACATGGTATTCAGCATGTAGTTGCATCCTAAACATTGATACAGAATTGAGTGACTGTTGATTAGGGTTTTGGTAGAAGCATATGTTTTGCACTATGTACATTTTTTGGTTTATGCACAGAAAAATGTGAAACTAAATGGGCTTTTTGGGTAAATCCTTTTCCACAGAGCTCACATTTGAAAGGACGCTCCCCAGTATGTAAACGCACATGTCGTTTAACACATGTGGTATAGTAGGAAGAATAATTGCATGTTAGACATTGATGTAGAATAACAGAGCGATTGTCAACGAGGACTTTTATGGACGAATACGTTTCAAGCGGAAATTCAGTCTCGGGTGTGCCTACAAAGAGAAATAGGCATTAAACATTGTTTGTAGACTATAGTAAAAAGTTAGAAAAAGTGAAGTAACAATTATGAAATACATTAAAAGTGTTAACTCTCTTGAGAGTGCATGTTTCAAATGAAAATAATTTTTTATTGAGAAGTTCACAAGACAATAAAAAGGATATAACAGTTATATGGATCTGAAATACATAATATGGCTTCAAGTGGCCAACTAACATTTCCTATACCAAATAAAAGTGGCAACAATTATTACCATTTAAAAAATTTTAGTTGCTTTTCTGTCAAAATTAAGATAGGTCATTAGACTTAAAGAGTGCCGAAATTTATTGTAATAGTTTGCAAAGTATAAATTAGTATAAAACTACATGAACCATTTATTTAAGGGTTTCACAGTAAAATCTGGATCTTTGAAAGTTTACAAAATAAAAACATACAACAGGAACTTTTACAACATAGTGCTACTAGATACACAACTCAAAAAACAGATTTTAAAATTACTATTTCAAACATCTTTTCTTACAAATCATTGAAACATTCTACATACTTCTTACATATCAGATTCCCTTTCACAACGAAATCACCCAATGTGTTATTTAATCATTGCCAATCAATACAAAAGGACTCATTTTAGCTGGGCTGAGAATCAATCACATGCATAATTTGGACATTTCTTTGTGCAGAAATAGCTTCTAAAAATGCTTGAATGTTTTAGTTAGGTATCATTACCACTTTGGTTTACATTTTTAATAAACTCTTGTATAATAAATACCCATAGAAGTATGACTCAAGTAAATACATGTATTTTTGGATTAAAGCAACAGCAGTAAAAAATTTTAAATATTGAGGAAACAATCATGTTTTTTTGTCAGTGAACTAATTAAATATTATTTTAAAACTGGGCTTCTCAGAATGATTTTAAAAAGGTATACTTACCTAAAAAGTACTAAAAAGTACTACATGACACACTAACATTTCATCAATTTCTTTTGCCATGACACAACTTTAATAACATAAAAATGTCAGACCAAACCATACAAATTGTAGGAACAGAAAAATGTTATTAATTTTCATCAAATATTTAAAAAAGTTGATAATATGAAATACGAGTATAAGCATTTAAATTGTAAACCAATTAGACATAAAATCTAGCTTTGAAGGCTTTGTACACTAATATCAAACTGAAGACTTAAAAAGTAATTCTTCCCAATCTTGCATTCATGAGACTTGGCTAATCAAGGAAATTATAAAGTTTCAGTCTGCATATTGTTATCTACACCTATTGCTGTTTATGGACCATAGAATGCCTTACTAAATGGGTCTTTTGGGTAAACCCCTTTCCACATGCAACACATTTGAAAGGACGCTCCCCAGTATGTAAACGTACATGCCGTTTAACAGATGTGATATAGTAAGAAGAATAACTGCATGCTGAACATCGATACAAAATGACTGAGCTGTTGTTGATTAAGACTTTTGCAGAAGTATACAGTTCAAGAGGAAAATCAATCTCGGATGCTCCTATAAAATAGAAATAGGCTTTAAAAATTGAATGCAGATGATTGTAAAATAATTTTTAAAAGTTAACACATAAACCAAGATACATTAAAATATTTTATTGAGTGCACATTTCAAATGAGAAAACTAACTGCTTCTGCAAGAGATGATAAAATGCTAAAGGATATTGCAGCTATTTGCAACCATAGCCTAGAGTAGGTTTGATGTAGTTCTTCCATTGAGTTTCTTAATGACTTTTAAGTCATTAAGAAACGCAAGGGAAAAACTATTAATACACTAAATAGTTTATTTGTTAACTCACAAAGCTTTATTTCTAAACGCATAACATGGTTAGAATTACCCCTAACATGGAGACCAGAAAAGGCAAAGCACACCAAAAGTAACCAAGGCCTTGTCTTCAATAGAAATCAAGTCACCTTAAAATTATCGAGGCAATTTTTCTATCAATTTCAGATTCTCAAATTGTACAATCAAATAATCTACTACAGTAGCAGTTTCAAGAAAATGGTATTAGCATAAAAAGGATGGAAATAGGTTCACAAATGTTAGAGAAAATTAAAACAGCCAAGCTCTGGGACATAGTAAGGTCTAAAAGTTTCCGGCCTAATGGTATTAAAGAGATAATAGAATCAAACAATATTTTTTTTTTTCCAATGTGGCAACCTTCAGCCAAAAGTACACACAAATAAAACAATTAAAACCTAACACATTCAAGGGTAAAATCCAGCAAATAAAAATATAAAAAGCCAAGGACTCTACTGGGTAACCAATAGGTTCCTTGCCTACCAGTAACATTCACTGAAAGTTGTTTCAGTTACAGCTAAACAGGTTAATAAGTGTGCTGCATCCATTAATGCATCATCCGTATAAAGAGGTCACAAGGGTTATTGGCAATACCAAGCTTATTAGATGGGAAGTAAGGCAATCATGGTTTGTGACATATCTGAATTCTGCCACTGCTACATGTCTTGGATAATCATAAAGGAAAGGATTGACTCTTTCCATGATTTATCTTTAGTAGTCTAAAAGGGTATTTTGTAATGAAGGACCTACCTCCTTGTTGTGCACCCTGGGTAACGCTAAGTGGTCTATTAGTGAGAAACAAGTATTTTTTAATATTATTGCCCTTTAATTAAGGGCCATCCTTAAGGTTGGTAGACTCAAGAACACAGTGCCATTGCCAATGGTGACAATTTTGGACTATGGCAACCTGTTGTAGACCTATACAATTATCAATGGTTAGGTACCATGTTCTACCCAGGGTATAAAAAATCAAATACATTTTATTTAAATCAGATTTTTTTATATAAACCATATCTTTGATTTTAATCAATTTGCTACCCCAAACTTGTTGAACATGATACATGTAAATAACATAACTGTAGTTTCTAAATATTTATTTATGTTAAACGTTAATAAGCATGATGGCTTAGGTAATTGAGCAGAGTAAAATTTTGAAATATTAAAACAATCAAAATTATTCTTGATTCTTGTTGATTGTATTCTATCTTATGATACAAATCCATAATACTTAAGATTTTAATAAGGGGGTAGTATTATTTAATTTTAAATGTTAACACATTTTTTTATAAGTCATAACAATTAAATAAATTTTTATTTTCCTGCATTTTATGTCACCAAACTTGTTTAAAGAGTAAAAACTGTAAAGTTAAACTGTTGAAAATATTCTTTATGCAAATTCAGAAGTAGCTGTGGTGGTAAGATGGCTTTTACATAAACGCTAAAATATACCTGTGTTTACCCCATCCCAAAGGAGACATCTGGAATACAATGTTTTCACAAAGAACCAAAAAATTTGTCAGCTTTCACTTGAATTTTCATAATTATTGAGATGATACTGAATGAATATTTTACTTTTGCAAATATAAAAAGGTTCTTTGTATTTAAGCTCAGATGATTTTCTTCAGGAGTGTTTATTAAATCAGCTAGGTAGGTTGGTTGGGTTGAGTTTTAAGGAACAAAGGTCATATTTGGCCATGCTGTGCCTAACACAAGACAAACATCAAGTAATAGACATACACACACACAATAAAAGTTTTACTTATATAGAAGAGAGAAAAACACCCAGGGAGGAATCAAACTATTAAACTTGAGCTGCCTATAACTCGTACGTTGCTAGTGCAGTGGTCAAACCAACTGAGCCATGACAGCCCCTTAAGCTAAGAAGTGAGTAGTCCCCATTGCTCATTTGCAACATACAGAAAACAAATATTAATATATCAGAAATTGTAGGCTCCACTTGAAAGGCCATCAGTTCAAGTCTAACCAACCTTTACATGGGGAATCGTTTGCCAAAAACACTTTGTTGCATATATGGACTGACCCCACACTATTAAAACTGCTGATCAACAAATTTGGGAGACTTATTTTCAGTGAGCAAAAGAGAAATATTTGTTGATCAGTTGTCATTGTCATCTTAACACAGGTGATAATTTCTAGGGGTTCAAACACCTTGGGCCCCTAAACAAAAAACTATTGCTTGTGAGTCTATGTCCTAGGGGCTCAATCCCTTTGAAATATTTATGGTTAGGGTCTTAGACCCCAAACATAAGGGATAAATATTACAAATAATACGAGTAACCAAATATGCAGTGATTTAATCTCACTTATTAGGTTGCTTTATCAGAAAGGGCATAAAGTTTTAGAGACGAAAACATATTCAGACAATGTTTTTATGGTTGGGGCCTGGTCCTCCTACAATATGAGATAAATATTACAAATACGACACCTAACTGGTATTGTGATCATACAGCTTGCTTGTCACTCAGTAGTTAGTGGGTTCAAATCTCAATTTGTAAATGGATGTTGATTGTCCTTGTTAGTAGTGATGGCTCACCCACTGGGTGCTCCTTCAAAAGTATTCGGCAGTTTGCCGCTTGTAGTGCCGAAGGTTGTGGGGTCAGTGATCAGTCATCATAAAAATATATATTACAAATATAACGATAGTATTGGTAATGATCTATGTAAACAACTTCTGAAAAACACTGAAATGAAGCAAGTGGCATTTTACTTATTCCCCAATAATATCTGCAAGCTGGTGTTACTGCATTCCCCCAATCAATACTATCTCTATTGTCTTTAAAGTGGGAAGCTAGTAATTCAGTTTTAAAATGGGTCATTCTTGAGGTTCTATTGAGTAGAAGCAAATTTTTAAACTTATTTGAATATATAACATGCATCCTATCCCAGTAATTTCATTTTTAATATTACTATTAAACTTTAAAGAAATAAAATTGTAATTTAAATTTTGACTTAAATCAAGCTGATTTAAATCGGCATACCCTGGTTTTACCCATCTAGCTATTTATATATTAAGCATAAAACATAGTGCTCAGTATTACTGTTTCTTTACTTTCTGAAATGATTTTACTACTTTGAAAGTAAAATTATGCCTCAAAGGTTACAACTGCAATACAATTTTAACATAAAATACGCATATAAATTCATTTAAATTATTAATGAAGTTCAAATACTAGATAACAGGTAGTACAAATATATGTTTATTAATAAAATATACAGTGGCTCACAAAAATATTCGTCTACCTCAAACTTTATACTGTTTTCAATAAAATTAGCTTAAAATTTTACCATATAAAAACTGTCTATATGTTAGCATCTCAACACTCTCTATCCACCTGCTCGACTCCAAGTTCCTTCTCGCCAATGCAAACAACTCATCCAAGCTATGTTGAATCCAAAGGAACATCGACCTGGAGATAGAGGGTCTTTGGCCCATGAGCACTGCTCACCCTCATCCCATCACAATAATTATTAAAAGTTTTGTTAAAAATGTAATGTGAAACTAGGTTGAATGTAAAATGTGTCTTACATTTCCCTCCAAAAATTCTTTGGAGGAACACATCTAAATACTCTTCACTTGGAAAACTGAAGAATTTTTTCCATCAAAAAATTAATGGCTTGGAAAAGTGACTGAGAAAGAAATATTTTTCAGGTTTGTAAAGAGCAGAGGAACAGCAAAAATCGGATCTGCACCACTTATTTTTAGTGTTATTGTAGTGATCAATTTTCTACAGAATGGGAAAGAAGTATTGAGCTGAAAGGTTCCAACAAAAGTAATTGTACATATCCGATGAAAATCACAGAATAGCAGTGATTTGTATGTGTTAAACTATGTTGGTCATGATGACTTGGATAGAATGAACATTGGCAAGGAGGTATTGGTTTGAAACTAGCAAATGGCATACCCATCACAATTCTTGATTACATTAGAGCTCATTTAGAACCATTCATCTCTTAACTCACAATTGTGTCTTATAAGTCCAAAAACTACATTGGTTTCCAAATGTCCCTGCATTCGCAAAAACAAAATAGTTATTTATCTTATGCTGATCAAGAGATGAGCAAATTGAGATTTTATTAACTGTACCAATAGGGTGTATTTCTTTAGGAGTTGCATCAGGTGCCAGTTCTATATGCCAAAAAATGCATAAATGATTAAATATATCATTTTTCATTGCTATGAGGTAAGGTATCTTGCTGATGTAATTTTTCTTACTATGAACAAATGAAAAATATTTGTTTTATAATAAAATGACAAAATATTAATCTGAGTAATTCTTATTCATTTAATTAATTACTAAGTGTGCAATAATTTATTCACAAGACTTTTCACTAGTCATTCCATGTTACTGATTAGTCCATGACCTCAGATTTTGATGAAACATGGTTTATCTAATGACCTTACCTAGTTATGAATGGAAAAAAGAACGAGAGGAAAACTTTTTCACCTTCTGTTCGAAAATCATTAAGCTTTGATTTTAATGAAAATTACTGTATCTTGAGATTGTTACTGTCATTTCTCAGAAAACAGATAGGATACATACCTGGACAATGTCTCACTTTAAATGGGGTATGATGCAAATTTAATTTATTTCTAAATTAAGTATTTCAAAAAGGGCAATTCAAAATTCTGATACAAATTATATTGTCATTCAAAATTGTAATGTTTTCGATAAGACACACTGGGGTTATGAGTGAGTTCCATGTATGGAGATAGCCCAAGCACAGTATGTAATGTATCACACAAGTCCTACTTTAAACAAGTTTAGAATGTTATGATAGTATAATACAAATTTAATTAACATATTACTAGAGTTATTTATTTATATAGTGAAAAAACTCAATTTCCAACTAAAGCTTCAATTTTAAATATATACATCTGAATAAGCTTATTTAAATTTATTTTCTTTTAAATAGTGCTGAAGAGAAACTAGATTAGCTTTGAATGCAAATCTGACCAAAGCCAATATTACTAAATGTTTCTAAAGTTACAAGAATTATCCCATCCGATTGCAGCTACAGAAAATTTTGTGACTTAGATATTTACCAAACTAAAATTTGGTTTTCAATTTCTTCAGTTATGTAGGATATTTATGTAAGGACACCATTTTGTTTTGGAATAACTTTCAAATAAAACATATCTAATTTCATTTTGTTTACTCAATTAATAACATTCATGGAATACGACATCGGCCAAATGACTGCAAATTCAGTCTCTTTCGACCACATGATTTCTTCGGACCATTTTCCTCTAAAGCATTTACTGGATTTGATTGTCATTTATTTAGGAAGCTGATGATTCTGGATGGCGAGTTTGAAGCTTCAGTAGTTAAAACATTTTTATCAAAATGCATTGTCTATGATGGACTCCAAGAAAATTATAAAATTCCTTTAGATTGCATCACGTGCCTTCAAAGCAAACACAAAAACATTGATACTGTATGATAAAGTGTTATTGAAAAATCGAGGGAGCTCTGTTGATGACACAAGTAGGCTTTCTCCGAACACAGTATGGGAAAGATTTTGATCTTTACATACACCAATTAATACAACTGCAAGAAAATCTAAATCACCTCTTTATCCATGCAGTCACTTGATCTGTCATTCCATAAGTTCAGTAAACAAAATTCTATTTAAAATACATTTCAATCCAGAAAAATTACTTGGAAGTTAACAACTCTTGATTTTAACAATACTTGTACCATAGACAGCATTGGTAAACTTGAACAATTATGAAATTGAGTATACTAAAAACATCAAGATAAATCTTTTAATGCAAATTGTAAGCAGCAACATTTACTATTTTCATAAGATTGTTTTTAGACTGACATTGACTATTCTTACATTGTAATAGATGTTTATGTACACATACATGAAGGTAAACAAAAACAAATGTTACAGTTACAGTGAATACTTCAATTCATTTATACAAGAAAAACAAAGAATTGGTACATAAAAACTTTATTTTCAATCAAACATACAATGTAACTTGAAGTATAAAATTCAGTCATACTGTGCAAAAATTTATTTTTCTTTAATGTGATTAATTTTTAAAAATTATTATTCCAAAACTCAAGGGGGTATTTCAATTAACGTCACACTGCAGCAACACAACGGGCTATTGGTGATGGTCCGGGATCAATCCCCAAGGGAAAGATGTATTTATAACTCCCTTACCATTGAATTAAATATGCTGTCCTCGGACAGCACCACTTAATTTAGAACCACAATCAGATGACGAGGCAACACCTGAGCTGGCACCCCACTCTCCAAACTTCCACGCCAACGTGAGGACATTTGAGGCCACGACAGATTTAACATGCACCAGCCCCCTTTGTACACGATGGTGTTTGGCTGGATTCGAACTCACAACCCTTCGGTTGCTAGTCCGTTACTCTTCCAACCGGGCCACCGCGGCCCCAAAACTCAAGGAGAAAATTTTGCACGACAAAACTTGACCATTAAATGATTTTTTTAATCTAGAAACCTTCTACTCTTTTATTTTCTTGATATCTTAAAAAAAATTCATTTTTCAAAAATTAAAGGGACTATTTATTTTTGTAAAAGTTTGGTCATTTTAAAAATTACTTAACATTGGTGATAACTGGTAATATTTTCGATAACAGTTGCTAAAATAACACGTAATTTAACAGCTACAAAAATAACAACCCATTTGTAAACCGACAGAAGGGCAAGCTGTTTTTTCATGATATATATACTTGATTTGTTCAACAATTTTCACTCCTTTGGGAAAACACCAGTCGTTTTCTGTTAATTTTTCAATATAGTCGGTAACTGATTTGCAATAAACTGCTATCGAAATAACACCTGCCTCAAGAAATAAAAACAAAACCATATTGAAGCAAGCATTTTGAAAATAGAAATTACATAAACACATTGCATCACAAACGGCCAGTCAGGAATCTGATGAACGAGGAACCTAAAAATATAAAGAGTACATCAAAAAGAGAACAATTCAAATAAGATCACATACCTTTTTGTGTCAACTGAATGTAATAACACATACAAGGAAAGTTTGATACAAAAAAAAGAGAAATACACTCAGGGTAGTCACAGGACTCGAACCTGTGCCGTCTACAGCTTAGGTCACTAGTGCAGTGAGCAAACCCACTGAGCCACGACAGCCCCTAAGCTAAATTGAACTTATTGGCACATAACGTGTTGAAAAAAAGGGGGTTAGAGTAATATAGGAAAGAATCATTCGTAAATTTGGGTATGTTTCCTCCTAAGTACGTTTTGTTTTCATAGTTAATTATATTAAACATGCTATTTCTTTTAGCACGAGAAAGATGTATGGGGCCCTCACACTGTGTGCCACTTATAACGCCCTTACCATTGAATTAAATATGCTATTTAATGACTTAATTGTTTGGTCAATACTTATTGTGTATTTAAACATTCTGGCCTGGTTGGAAATAGAACCAGGAATATCTTACGCTATACCTACAAAGATGGTATTTTGGAATACTATGAAATTTTCCTTGTCAAAGCACAATCAAAGCAGTTTCACCTTGTTTTCCCTTTTACATTTTGTTTACAAGTGTTGCTCCCCTCCCCAACTGTAGACACTGTTTTAATGAGACCAGTAATTTTCTTTCTAAATCTGACACCTTACCATTAAGGAACATGATGCCACTTTCTTTTCTGATAAAGAATAGAGAAGATCGCTTGAAGATGAGGTCTCATTTAGGAAGATATTTTGAAAAGATTTCTAAGATTGGATGAAATAGATATTGGAAATGGTGACAGTAGCTTTGCCGATAAGCTAAAACTAGATCTCAACCTCTTTTATCTACGAATAAACCATGAAGTTGTAGACTTGGTGCATCAGACATATCCGATGATAACTCGATAAAGTACGGCATGGACATTGTAGGCCAAATGATACATTTGTTTACTACCAAATCAAGAAAAAGAATTTGTTGGTGAATGTATATGCCTTTATAATATTTTAGATATATCTGTGGTAAATACTTGGATTTTATACAAAATGACAGAGAAGCAAAAACTTAGTTGGGATATTTCATTCTGTTGCTGTGAGAATTTGCACTCCTTATATGTCATTTAGAATGAATAATGCTGTTAAGACAAAGACTTTGATGCAGGCATATAAGAGATAAGAAAAGATAAAAATTCAGAGTACAAAGATTTTTATCCACCATGGGGTCACTTGCTTCCCATCATCTATCTAGGTATATGACAACTTTCTAGTATTAACACAATTAAAAGATAAATATACTATCAAAATGTTTATAATGTTTATTTTACATATAAAGATTTGTATATACATGAGGTGTGAGTGTGTTGTTAAGTGCGTTTGAACTTGTTGCTGAAATATGTTGATAGTGGGGGATAAATGTTGCTCGAGAAGTGAAGTTATCTACTTTCAAAAAGATTTCAATCCCTTAAATTTAGAATTTTGTCATAATGGGGTTTTTAAATATGTACTTGAAGTCTTAGTGATCTCAAAGTACTTTTAAGCAGAAACTTTAAAAGCAGTCACTTATTTTGTCTAGTGCATTTACATAACTTTCTTAAATTTGCAGCTTTTTTAAGTTTCCTCTTCATTAAACAAATGTTTTTGTTGTGTCTATTTTTGAGTTAAACAAATAATGATGTATAAAGTAAGGGATAATGTCCAATGGATTTCATGAAAGAGGTGTGAGGGTGCTTTTCACTTCCAATATCTGTTTGAAATCTATCATTGCATATTTTCTAGATGTAAAAATTTTAACTTATTTTTAATGAATTCCTTTTTGTTGAGATTCAAGTTCTCGATTCATGAAGTTTGACACTAACATCAGCGTTTAATCTTTAACTCCTTCTCTAATTCAAATATGTGACAGTAAAACATTCCAAAATTTACTATACACACATGATACCTTTGCTAAATCACCTACCAGTCAGTAGGACTCAAAAGTCCAAATGGGATAGACTGAACAAAAAGTGACAATCATCTTCAGGAATACCTTAACGATGTAACGTCAGGTATGTGGGAATGTAATTTCAGTACATCTGAGTCTGCTAGCTTTGATATTAATGACCTATGCTGCGACAACAAGCAACATGGTTTGCACTTCTCAGGGCACAAAAACCTGTACCCAGAGGTGATTTTTCTGGTGTCAACATGTTTTTGCAACAAGTGAACATCCGACTATGCACCTCTCCCCAAACTTTTGATTAGATACGCTTCTTTTCAAAGCATATTCCCAATTGAACTTCCCTAAATTTTGCAGATTGCAATATCTAATTATACCATGAACACATTAAACAAAATGTGAAAGAATTATATCGAAAAATAATATAAAATCTGTTCATAATAGCGTAAAAGGTCATGTAATAAAACAACATACTTTTTCATTGGATGCCTTCTTTCAATTCTAGATCATTCGCAGAAAATGCTGATCACACATCAAACAGTAGTAACATCAAACAACCTCATTTTCAAAATCCATCGAAAACTCTCCTTCGTAAACATTATTTAAGGCGCTTTAGAAAAACACTAGCAATCAAAAATCAAAGCGGAAACTGATCAATATTTCTCACATGAAAGGCGCAATGATGAATTTTTTCCATAATTTTATGCAGTGTTTTCATATCTACGAAATCGAAAATAAAGTTTCAAAATTAAAATAGATTGTGCTTACCTTTAAGTTATATCCAATCTTGTGAACGCGTACTCTTTTGGGCAAGTGAACTTTCATTTTTCCACCATCAGAAATTCATATAATCCTTGATCTCGATTAAAAGATTATGTTAAATGAAATAACGTGCATATATATATATCAACAACCGCCATTATTTTAGGGATTTTTTCAAACCCGCTTAAACTTTTCCCTACCACTAACGGAACCAATGCGCATGTGCGAACCTTCAAAAATTCGTCCAAGTTTTAACATTAGGATTCTTGCTGTGTCCATCCGCTTGTGTGGTCAATCACGCCAGTAGCTCAGTGTAACCTTGCTTGATATCAGTGCTGTCAGTGGGTTTGATTACTCTCCTTGGTATTGCGAAGCTTGTTGGGAATCGCTTATCCTTTTTCTTGCATATTTCGTTATTTTGAAAGTTATTTTGTTTTTGATATTCATTTTTGTACTAATTGCGTTTGTCAGTTCTCAAATATCTTTTACTGTTTGTTTAGCGCTCTTTTGTATTCCCATTGATTTGTTGTATTTCCATTTGTTTTCATGATTTTTACTATTTGTTGAATGTTTTAAAAGTTTATTTTGCATTTTTAAACTGAATGATTGCATTTGTGTTGTAGTCTTATTTGTTTTATTGTTTTCTGTGACCAGTTTCTATTTTTTTAATTACTTTTCTTGTCTGTAAATTATCTAATAATTGTAAAGTATAACTATGAAGGTTTTAATTACTGGCGATTCTATGGTCAAGTATTTAGATCAGTATTTATCATCGCAATTACATGGTAGTGTAATACATGTTCTAGCTTTTCCAGGAATCACCATTGAACGTTTAACGGAAAAGATTTCATCTTTAAAGAATCATTATGACTTGATTCTGTTGCATGTAGGTACCAATAACACCTACGATAGCCTTGATGGATGCTTCTCAAAATTTGAGGACCTGCTTCAAACTATTTTAAACCGAAATCAAGAGACACATATTGTGATTTCAGCTTTATTGTCTCGGGATCAGGATAAATACCTCTCCCTTGAAGAACAAGCTGTAATGAGACCTTTTCTTCAGAAAATTAATCAAAAAAATTATCTTCTAAACCAACGGCTATTTTCCTACTGCCAAAAGGAGCTTTTTGTAGATCCCAAGTCACTTGGAAAGGTTGTATGGCAAGGGATGGCCTTCATTTAAACAGGAAAGGGAACCTTCAACTAGCGCAACTCTTTATTGCAATGCTAAAGGAAGCTCTGGCGAGCATTCAAGCTTGTGATGTAGAAAAGCAACAGGTTTTCCACGACCTACCTGCTCAGTTTCCCTCTCTCAATTCTTCAACTGAGAGTTCGAATCAACCTGTAGTTCCCCCTGAGACTAAGGCTGTTGAACTGTATTCTGCTATTGTTACCAAAGGTTCTGTTCAATGCAGGTATTAATATCCATTATGTTGTACATCAAATATCACTTTTGAATGTGTAACGTTGTTTCCATATTCAAGCTTTAGTTGAGGCTTGGCTAACAAGTTCCCTTATTTTCACTAGATGTCCTAGTCCAACTTTCAGTAGTAAGAACTCTGGAGGGAGAATCGCTGTTTTGTCAAAGCGTCAACAGCATCCCAGGATTGAGCAGTCTCAAAACAAAAAGTAAGAATAACTTTTTCTAAGATCGGAAGTTTATTTTTCAAAAAATATTAATCACAACTAGTATTTGAAATACATAACTAACAGTTGCAGCGTATTAAAAGCCAATTATTTTTATTTTCACTTAGACATCCCAAACCTCAACTATCCAACTACTCTATTACTAACACGGATAATGATGGCTGGATCACTGTTTTGCCGAAGGAGAAAGAGGCGAAGAATTAAACAGCCACAAATTAAGAGGTAAGGATGCTTTCTTTTTCTGGAATTATGACTTGATTATGTTAAATGTAGGTACCAATAACACCTACGATAGCCTTCACGGATGCTTCTCAAAATTTGAGGACCTGTTGCAAACCATTTTAAACCCAAATCAAGAGACATGCATTGTGATTTCAGCTTTGTTGTCTTGGGATCAGGATAAATACCTCTTCCCTGAAAAATAAGCTGTAATGAGACCTTTACTTCAGAAATAAAAAATAACTTTTTCTAAGAACTGAAGTTTATTTTTCAAAAAAATATTAATCACAACTAGGGGGGTATTTGAAATATATGACTAATAGTTCCAGCATAATAAAAGCCAATTCTTTTTATTTTCACTTAGACATCCAAAGCCTCAACTACTCCATTACTAACGAGGATAACGATGGCTGGATCACTGTTTTGCCGAAGGAGAAACAGAGACGAAGAGTTAAGCAGCCACAAATTAAGAGGTAAGGATTCTTTCTTTTTCTGGAATTCAGAAATGAAATTTCTCTTCAAAAATACATGAATCACAACCTGTATTTTTAAAAAATGCAATGAATCATCACAGTATATAAAAATGTTATTTTTCCCATAGACATCCTAAACTTCAATCTGACTCTCCTAAGACCAGTTGTGAGGGCCATAATGGTTGCATCTCTGTTTCCCCAACGAGTGAACAAAAATCAAAGCCTCTGGAGTACAAGAGATGTGGTGGTGGTAGCTGTGACGATATGGTGAATGGTAAGGATAATGAGGGAAGTGGTCTATGTTCTATTAATTTTTCCAAAACTTGCAAATCTAAAGTTTCCAAATCTGCAGAATTTGTTTGTAATAAGTGCCAAAAGGTATATAAACATCAAGGTAGTCTATTTAGGCATCAAAGAATTTGCCAAATTTCTGATAATAATAGTGATGGATATTATCCTTGTGTCTTTCCTGAATGTGATAAAGCTTTCCATTCGAAAAGTGTACGTGATAAACATATAGTTGATGTCCATGACAGTAGCATAAAATTACAAGAATACCAGTTTGATTCCATGGAGCAGTTTCAGGCATGGTTAGATGAAGAAAGCTCCAAAACTTACAGTTACTTTAAAAAAAATCTGGAAGCAAATGTGTTGCTGGTAAAACTTACCATTATTATGTATGTCAGTTTTATTCATCTGAGTCTGAAATTCAACGTCTTGAACAAAGAAAAAATTTAAAGCATAATATGCTTCCTAACTGCAATTGTCCATCAAGAATATCTGTATGTGAAGAAGTGGATCAAGTTAAAGTCAGTTTTTTCCCTGGACACAATCATGAATTAAATTTTGATAACACTAAATTTCAACCTTTGAGACAAAGTTATCGAGATCAAATTAAAGCTTATGTGGAATTGGGAATATCAACTTCCAAAATTCAAGCCATTTTACGAGATGGAACAGGATCACGAAATAACAGATTGCTTCAATGTGAAGAAGTCATTCGTATCTCGAAAAACAATAAATTACTATATGAAACAAAATAAATCACTTTTATACCCCAATGATAATGACGCCCTTTCAGTAGCTGCTGTAGTTGAAAAACTCAGCAAAGAGTCTTATAATCCCATACTTATATATAAACCACAAGGGCAGCCTACTGTATATGGACCCAAAGGTCTTGATAAGCTGCCCTCATCTCATGAGTCTTTTGCTCTTGGCTTACAAACTAGAGAACAAAAAAGTTTGATGATTGAAGGAAGCACTAGGATGTTGTGTATTGATTCAACACATCAAACCAATCAATATGGTTTTTATTTATTAAATTTGATTGTTCCAGATGAATTTGGTTCTGGATACCCTGTAGCCCACTTCATTGTAAACCATCTAGACCAGGATACATTGTACCATTTGTTTAAGAGCATTAAAATAGTAATTCCTGATTTGAAAGTCAATTGTGTAATGACAGATGATGACATGTAACAGGGCCTGTATTCAAAAAAGTATTTGGTGAAAATGTTCCTCATTTATTATGTAAGTGGCATATTTTAAGAGCTTGGCAGCGTCAATTGTTGGCCAAAGTTTCCAATTGTAAATTGAAAGAAGAGTTATATTGTGCTCTATTAACATTGCTTGAAGAAAGAAATCCAATTAAGTTTCAAACAATGATGGACAATTTTTTGCAGAAGTTTCAGACAATTGCACCATCATTTATTGAGTATTTTGAAGAATATTATTACAGCAGAGCAAGTCTGGGCAATGGCTTATAGGAATTTTCCCCATGCCTTCACTGAAACGAACATGTTTTGTGAATCATTTCACAACAAACTTAAAACGACTTATTTACAACGAAAATTTAACAGGCAATTAGATCAGCTGATTGAAACCCTCTTACAAATTGAAGAAGATATATTTATGACCCACAAGTATAATATTTTAACTAACTGCCCAAAGAGCATATATATCCACCAACTTATCAAAGACAACATTTATCAGCAATGAAAATTCCTGATCATCACGTACTTGAAATAAATTGTCAATCATGGATAATAAAATCTGCATCTAATGATCACACTGAATACATCGTAGAGCAGATTTACAAAGCATGTCCTCAAGAAGATCATTGTTTTTTAAAGTGCTTAGATGGGAAATGTTTAAGTCTATGCAGTCACTTGTATATTTGTAATTGTCCTGATAAAAACCCATTATGCAAGCATATCCATAAAATTCATTCAATTTCCTGTAGAGAGGCTTTGTCTATAAGTGATAATTCTATCGAAAAGATTGAAATTTGCTCCTCGTTAAAATTAGTGGCAAAACCCAAGATTTCTCCAGATGCTATGCCACATTTTGTTGAAGACAAGCTTGAGTCATGCAGAAATTTAATGTCTGAGCTACTTGCTCTTATTCATGATCCAACTGTTAAAAAAGTGTTATTGCCTAACATTACCAAAACGTTAAAAAATCTTGTATCTGAATGCAAGGGTGCAGTTAAATCAAAGACTTTGGAAGAGTTTAGTAATAAAATGCCATTTGTACCTATATCTCCAAATCAGAAGTTGACACACCAAAGCTTCTTTAAAACAACAGCCACTAAAGCTTCCAAACGCAAAGCAGGTAATTATCCTACATTTACTAAAAAAAAGCCATGCAAGACAATTTGCTAGATTTGACTCAGAGTTATTTAAATAAAGACAATAGCTTATTATGTCAAAAAGCATTTAATAATGAAAATACTACTGAAAATTACAAAACTTTTACTCCGAAACTTGATTTAAACAATATGACTAAGCCCATATTCTACACTGATGACATTTCCATTAGCTTGCTAGAAATTAAATCTCTTGATCCCTATATTCCAAACGAAGACATTTTGACCTTAACAATTGCAGCATCTGATTTCAAATGTGGCTGGCTTTATGACAGTGTTATTGATGAATTTTTAAGTAAGATCCTTTATGGTACTAATTCCTTGGCTGCCAGGTGCTTTGAAACGAATTATATCAGTAACACTAATGAAATATTGAATCGATTGGCTGGAGTGCAATTTGCTCTTAGTGAATATTTATTTATACCTTTAAATAAAAATTATCATTGGGTTCTACTGGTTGGAAAAATTCAAGAGAAAAAATTTGATTTCTATGATCCCCTGGGTACAACTTCTGCTGAAAATTACAAAGATTCCATTCAATTTTGGAAAAATCAGAACTGTAAAGCTTTAAATCTTCATGAAGATTGGTTAATTTCATGCCCTCCTCACTTTAACCAGACAGATAGCACTAGTTGTGGTGTCTTTGTATCATACTTTGTACATCAGATTGTTAAGAATTTAGATGTTAGAAAGGAATTTAATACTTTTGACTTTAGGAAATTTATTTTTGAAACTGTAGCTACTGACTATCCATGTAGCAATAAATTAGTTTTATTAAATGTTGAGAAGACAAGACAGCTACAGGTTTTGAAGATTTACTGCAATCATTTTGCATTGTCAAGATTATAAGATGTAATGAAAGATCAAGATTGTTTAATTAAATTGTCAAGAAATATTTTAGATAAGTAGCAAATAAATACAGGATGATTCTAAAGTAACCTCACATATTCACAAGACTCTAGCTACTGCTAAGATTTTAGTGGGAATTTCGAGATGTAGCCATTTCAAAATATACCCTTGCGATTTATGTAGGTCAAAAGCATGGTAACTACTTGAGGGTAAATATAAACCAGTGTATCGAAAGAAATGATTAATTTTTGTTTCCAGAGTGCTACTCAAGAGGTTTGTATCATTGTACTTTTATGTAAAAAGAAACAGAATTAATTTTTCTTTTTCAGGATGCAACTCAGAGGTTTTATCATTGTATTTTTATGTAAAAAGAAAAATTAATTTTTCTTTTTCAGGATGCAACTCAAGGTTTCTATCATTGTATTTTTATGTAAGAGGACACGGAATTAATTTTTCTTTTTCAGGATGCAACTCTAGGTTTTATTATTGTATTTTTATGTAAAAACAAACAATTTTACTTTTCAGGATGCAACTCAAGATTTCTATCATTGTATTTGTATGTATGAGAACACAGAATTAATTTTTCTTTTTTAGGATACAACTCAAGAGGTTTCTATCATTGTATTGAAATTGATCTTTGCATGCAAATAGAAATACTGGTTTTCTTTTCTAGCTCGAATTTGCATTTTGTTTGAATCTAACTGAATATGGAAAGTTAAAATAATGCTGCAATTTGATGTCTCTTGATCATCCAGTATTCTGCTGTAAATAACTAGATGATGTTTGTTTTTGGTGACCATTTTTTATATGGCATCAATAATAAATTTCTTTTAGTTAAGATAATCAGTAGATTATAGAAGTGCAACATTGGAAAGATGCAATAAACTCGTTAGAATTGAAATATATTCTTAGTGTTGCAATTTTTTCTGTCATGAGTAAGATTTAATTTTAGACTTTATATGGTGTTAGGCTCAGCTTTTCAGAACTTTTATTTTACTATAATTTTAAAAAATCGCAGTGGTATTTCCACAGCTTTTCTGAAAATGACCCAAAATATACTAGAGAAACTTCCTCAAAGGAAAACATTTTATAAACTTCCCCAAACATACCAAACGCAATTTTTTAAAAATAAGTTATTCGAGTTTACCAGAATTTCAGGAAACAATTTTTTTTAATTTTACATTTTAGAAATTCTAGCTGCACTTGGGTAATTTTATCCTTTGCAAGGAAAAGTAAATGATAAGCGTCTGAAAAATAAAGGATGAAAGTTGAAAGTACCTGTTTATAATTGAAAATCTACAAGGTGATACAAGGCAAGGAGGGATGCAGGATGTACGCAAAGCGGGCTTAATGTTTTCCTCGCCTGGGGGGTTGAGCCCTCTGCCCCCCCCCCATCCATTCAGTGGTCTTAGCAGCATGCGAAAATTTGGCAAAAGAAATGTCCGCAGTCTCTGGTTTTCATTGAGATTAACGAGTTTTTCTCAGTAGGGAGTCAATAGAAAAGACATTCCTTGGGGAGTGGAATAAAGAAGACCATATATAATTATTCGATCGTATTCTCTTTTACGGCGCACATTTTTTTTTCAATGAGTAGCAACTTGGCTTGTCACTTAAATTACGCAGACCATCAACACAATAAGAATCTGGATTATATATACTGGAAAACATAATGACTAAATCCATCCATCACACTGACAGGTCATTTAACTAAGGAAACAACACAGCAGGAATCTTCTGATCAGTGAAACCTTTCTCAATAAGATGGGGTATGTAAGATTTCTTAGAAAAGTGTTGTATGTGGGGGAGACATAAGGGTCTCGATGCGGCCTTTTTTTATCAAGACAGCCTCGGACATCGCCTTTGGCTATATAGCTGGTTTTTCTAGTGTGGAAAAAATACCTCATTCTCGCACCGAAGGGGGACTATAGAGAAGGAATAATCTTTAACCTCTTCTGTCGTAGACGCCATGAGTGGTGAAGAAAATGTGGAGGTTGCTTCTACAGTTTTGATTCAAATAACAAATTCCAGATACATGATATATATCCGGGATATGACAACATATTCTCACTTTTAAAATCCCTAGAGCAAAAATGTTGCCGCTTTAAAGCAAAATCGTACCTTTTTTAGATAAAAGCAATTTATTGTGAAAGGAAAACGTTTTCTTTCAGTATGAAAAAAATCATGTCGTAGCCTTTAATTTTGTTAAGATATTAATGATTCAAAAACACTAAATACAATTCCTATTTCTGGGTACCTTGCATAATCCACGAAAACATCACACTTTTTGTGTGAGAGGGGAATACTTTGGTTTATATCTTTATTACAATGATAAATTGCCAACTCGATAACTTAACTCAGTACTAGATTATTTAGATTTAGGCATTCGAAAAATTATTAAATGCAATGCTCATCGAATGTTAGCTCAATTCTATTGGATTGAGGAAACGATAGAGGGAAGACCTAGTTATTCCGAAATTGTTTCTGATTATGTACCTGGGTTTGGGTTTACTTTTGGTTGTTCGCTCTATAGTAATTTTTTCCTAAATGAAGGCTAATTAGACTGGAACCTACGACTTAAAGTGGATTGCAAACCAATAGATATATTCTTTCTCAGATCAAGAATCGAACCCAGAGCTTTTTCAACCAAGGGTCAGGAATTTGTGTGTCTGGATAAGGAAATATTCCCGTTTCAGATAGACTCCGCTCATTCATTCTAATTCACTCGTTTAGTTCTAGGTTATCCAGAATTACAAAGGATAGTGAAATTTTTCGGGAGCTTGAGAATTACTTTTGTTGAATTGTGTAAAATTCAGTGCGGTTGTTTGACATTCCGGAAAGTTTAGTTAACTCATATATTAACATGTCAGTTGTTTAAGCTTTATTTTGTGAAGTTCCATGAACATAAGTCCAATCTCATTTAAAAGTGAGACTGAACTAAATAATTAATAAAAATTAAAAATAAGGCATGGGTAACCTCAATGTCGAAAATAAAAGTTATGCACAATCAGGAAAATAAAATGTATTAAACCTGAACCTATAAACTTAATATGAATCAAGTTACAAATAGTAAGATCTCGATAACTTTTTAATCTATGTTACCGGCAAAGTTTGAAACGCCGGCATTGTATAGAATACCTAGGCATTTTATAGAATGCCCGGCGTTTTTAGGCAAAGTATGAAATATGAGAATTATTATATACTTTCCCTAGGCATTCTATAGAATGACAAATGCTATTTAGGCAAAGTATGAAAAAAGGTCATGATAAGACTTATTTAAAAACCGTTCATTCCTCAAAAATACAAATGTTATTGAAGTTTGATGAAGTACGTGAAATAACTCAGTGTCCGTGACGTAATACTGTACAGTACTGACGCCTTCTTTAACAGGATAAATGAGTTTACTTTTGTTTTCCACAAACATCACATCATAGCGATCCAGCAACCAATAGTCCCGTGGTTCCTTCTTAGTAGTCATTTTGGCTTTTTTTACATCATTATTAACTTCTGGTAAGTAGTTTCGGTTAAGAACGAACTGTTTTTTGCAGCATTAACTCGAAGCTTAGACAGTTCATCTTCGAATCGTCGTTGCATGTCTATTGACTGTGACTCCTTCTCCAACACTATATCTTGCTCTTCCATTTTCATACAGCACAGTATAAAACTAATTTTTTGTTGAACAAATTTAAGTAAAATCGCGTATTTTGACACTCCCAAACAAAGCGCAAAATGCAAATGTGTGACCGCGATTTCGCCGTTAAAAAAATTGTTCGCATCTCCACTGTCGACAAATGTGCCACTTTTATTAAGTCTTCTGTTTGAGGTGATAAGGAAAAGTTGTTATTGATCTGCAAATATGGTGGCCCAAACATTATAAGACGATGCTTTCCCATTGAATTTATCTTCCATCCCTTACAAATGAGCCAGCATATCGAATTCCTATCAAGGGGATAATTCCCCTAGAAAAAAATTGAAGACATAATTAGATATTACTCCAAAGCTAAGATTTCGATGGCATCTATAATTTTATGAAAGCTGAATGAATAAAGCCCATGTGCATCTTCAAAAGAGAATGATTTTGTGTGGTCCGCCAACAAATTTTAAAGATCCTTTTCGGAAAAATATTTTTTTCGTCTATTACCAATGTTCAAGAAAGAGGTGAAACATGCAATTCAAGTTGAAAAATCATCTTTACAATTCTAGTGATGAATTACCCACTAGACGTGCGACAAGGATGTTTTATACAGATGGGCCTCACAACGGAAAAATATTGTATAAATAAGCATTTTTCATATTTCCAGCAAGAAAGAAAACTTTTTTAAATTTTACTTTTTGCTGCTTTCGTCGGACCGCTCCCAAATTTCTAAGAGGAAGGTACTGATAACTCAAAAATGTCTTTCTTCTCAATGGATCAGATAGTCATTTTTGTTAACATATGTACGAAATATTCGTACTGTGCTCATACTCCTAACCAGTGGTCGATATAGACCCCAGGGGCGATAGAAAAAATAGAAAACATCATTGTATGGGTAATATTAATTCGGTTCATATTTTCTACTTGGCTACCTTATTTTCAAAATTTAATGACATACCGACCCGTTTACAAGATAAACTATCACGATTATTCAAGCTTGGACGATTCTTTTAGATTTCCAAGCTAAATTAGCCTTATTTAAATCATCATTGTTACGAAAAGATTTTCAGAACTTTTCGAATCTACGGCAATTAAAAGTAAAAGAGGAAGACTTAGAAGTATACAAAAATATCTTCAAAATTTGAGCGATGATTTTAAAATGCGCTTTGCAGATTTTGAAAACATGCACATTCCAGATTGGGTTATCATTCCATTTTCTGCAGATATTGAAAACATCGAATGTAACAAACAAGATGAACTTATCGAATTGTCATTGATCTTGAAGCTAAGACGCTTTAAAAAAAAAGACTTTTAAGTTACTTTTGGAAGAATATGAATGTTGTAGAAAAATATCCAAAACTTTTGCTTGCATTTCCGAACAATGGTTGAAGCTGGTTTCAGCCATGTTAATTCCATTTAATAGAACAAAGAAATAAGCTATATATAGAATTCCGTGGTGTAATGAAATGAACATGAGTCGCTCTAGTTACAGTGGCGCTTTAAGTCTGAAACTTACTAATTTTGAATCCAGCATTGCTCATCTTGTCAAGAGTCACGAAGCACACCCTTTACATTGACAACGTTAGTAAATTGTATACTAAGTTAATAAGTCGGCAAGAAAGAGCATTTTTATTTCAAGCTTTGAGAGTATTCGTGAAAATATCCTATATATAGCTTATATGAATTGATTACGTGACTCCGATTTTTGGTGGTCAGTGGTAGCCCGGTTGGAAGAGTAGCGGATTAGCAATAGGAGGGTTGAGTTCGAAACTCAGTCTAACCAAAGACCGTCGTGTACGTGGGTGCTGGTGTGTGTTAAATCTGTCGTAACCTCAAATGTCCTCACGTTGACGTGGTGTGGATGTTTGGAGAGTAGTGTGCTAGCCAGGTGTTGCCTCGTCATCTGACCGTGGTTTAAAATTACGAGGTGTTGACCTCGGATCTTTCCCTTCAAGATTCAACTACCCACCCCCCGGTTTTGGAAGTGCTGTTCGTTTCATAGTTCACACTTAATAAACCATTAATGTAGTCAGGAATTATTTTTGGAGGTACAAAAGAGAGATTGAATTTTTATGCTAATTGAAGATTTGGACTTATTACATTAAAAAGTATTTTTTATTTTGTACTTTGAACCAATTTAGAAATACAACTTTTTATGCAAAATGAATATCTGAACTTTACTATATTTTAAAAAAGATATTTTTGTATAATATAATATATCAAATTTAGTCCTGTCTATGAATTGAAAAAAAAAAGACATACAGTGTTAAAATTGTTACACCTCAGTTGTTTTAGTACAGAAATGATTTTACGAGGGTTTTTCAACAAATATTTATTGTTGGTTAAATACATACAATTTTCTATGCGAAGTACAATAAACAACAATTATTTTCATAATTCAATAACTATGTTAAAGAAATCCATGAATTTTTATCGTATTTTATCCTGAAAACATTTTAAAAAGCCGATTCCAACGCTTTTGAAGTCAGCTCAGGACCCCATTGCCCGTCCCCCTGGCCAAGAATATATGCTTTTTATATTTTTTTTATATAGATGAGATATAATATAACTTATTTTATAAGGTAAATGCCAGACATTTAAATTATTAAAAAAATTTCTTCTCAAGTTTTGAAAATCGATATTTATAAAATTATTCTATGTAGGCACTGAAAATTGTATCTGGGAATTTGTCAAAAAATTCGAATAAATTTAAAACGTCGTAAAAGCTAATTATCCGAACCCCTAGTACATTTTTCAATGAATGGAGGTTTGACACATTTCAGTCTGAAAAATGACTATCTCCTTAATTAGTTATATTTATGGAAAATGTTTATGAAATAAAACCCAACTTTTGATACATTAAATTTAGCTATTTTATGCTAAATTTATCTATGCTTAATTTCGAAATTTATGACTAATTATAATTAATAATATTTGAAATTTATTATATGACCAGCTAATGCTATAATACTATGCAATATTTGAGCAACACATTTGATATTGTCATTGCTCATTCATCAATTCAGTTTAACCAGTTTTGTTCTGCTATATAGAACCATTGTGACAGATTTTGTCCAAAATAAGAAAACAGGAGTGTGTTTTGATCCTTTCAAGCCTTTCCAAGATTTGTCCACTAAAAATGGGAAATTTTGAAATTCCATCTTTTTAGTGGATGCTCGTGGAGTACGTTGAAAAATCTAAATTTGTACTAAGGGCTTCTCTGTAACATCTTACTAAAATTTGATCACTTTATTGTTTTGCCTAAAAAAGTTTAAGAGGAATCAGAATTTATAGTTGTGAAAAAATTCATTTTTCTATATTTACCAAAATTATGTATTAGGGAGACTAAAAGTTTTCTTGCGCTTGCTTTCTTGATCTTAGGAGGGTTTGAGGAGAATCGATTTACAACTCCCTGAACCACAATGAGACACTTTATGTAGATGTATTCTACCGATACAAAATGATGATTCTGTGTTGTGTATGGTTTATCATCTTAGCAAAGGGAAAACGTATTTCAAGAAGTCTGTTGAAGCAACATCAATTTGAATTGCCTACAATAAATAGACGCCCTTTACATTTTCTTTACAAAAGCAAGCAGCTCACGAGATTTACCTCTACAATGTTTTCTTTTCAAATTAAAGTCTACAACATTCAACAAGATCTATCGTCATTTAATAAACTTCAAAAAGGTGTTAAACAAGTAATAAACAGGAAAAGGATAATGAATTGTCCTTAAAAAGAAATAAAGCGAATGAAGTTTTACATAACTTTGAATTGACATTTCTTTATTACTCAAAACAAAGTGACCACATTTTTAATGATATAACTAAACATTTTGATAAATTCAACTTTTAGTATAGTGGTATAATTTTACTTTCACTCTTCAGTAAAATATTTTTCAAGAGACCCAAAATTGAAATAGATCCATAGTTATTAATTGCAATGAAAAATGTAATAGGTATGTAATAAACTGTAAAAGCGTATTAAATTGCCTTTAAAAATAAATAGTAAAAGTGGATTTATCATTTTAAACTTAAATATTTCCTTAATTCGCAAAACAAAGTGATCAAATTTTTTATATCAGAACTGAATAGAAGCCATAAAAAATTCAGATTTTGGTTGTGTGTAAGCCATATATATACAGTAACTACTAGATTAAAATTTCTCTTTTTATCAGTGACAAAATCTTGCAAAGGCTCGAAACATTCCTGTTTTCTTACTCATGACAAAATCTTCTACTGTCACTGGTTCTTGCAAAAAAGATTATTTTAGTGCTTTTCCCTTCATGTAAATTTGTCTTTGAAATTAAAGACAAATCGCAAGTTTCAATCAGGAAAGTTTTTGAATACCTAATAATCAAAATTAAGCCAAAGTTCTATCAGGCGAAGTGAGTTTGTATTTAGTGATTTGCTCAATCACAGGAGGGGAGTCAGCATTTTGTGTACTCCTCAATTGCAAAAATGGAGAGCTTCGCAGTTTCTTAAATTCCAAATGGTAAAGAAATCTCAAAAATAAAATTGATTTTTAATTTTCACAACATGTACACACACAATTTTACAAAAAATGAAGATGTTTATAAATGATGCACCACCCTTTGTTAAGATGGCGTCCCCACTCCCCTTGTAGAAGATTTCCAGATAATTCTATTCAACGGCTTTGTTGGTTGGTTGGTTGGTTGGTTGATTTCCTTGAGACTTATAGCTACAGAATCAGGCTTTTGTCTCCATTCTTCCTAATTGGAATATCCAATAAACGATACAATACAATAACAAGTAATTGACACACACACACAGTGAAAGCTTTACTGACACTGAGGAGAGAAAACATTTTTTTTTTGAGACTTTTAGCTGCAGAGTCAGGCTTTTGTCTTCAATCTTCCTAAATGATCTAAATTTAAGAGAAAAGTATGAAGAGATTAAAATTTTTCAATTGATATGAGAAATCTAGTTATTACTCTAGCTTGTTGTGGTTTATTTATGATGCTTTTTATGAGGTTTTTAAAGGTGAAGTCTTGAGATTGGAATTTTATTTTTTCGATGAGTTTTTTTCTATGGCGTGAATACATTTTGCATACGAAGATGATGTGTTGAAATGAGTCGATAACTTTGCAGCTGTCACAGAGATTTGTGTCTGCCAGATGGAATCTAAAGAGAAGATCTGGAGTGATTAACATTCGGGATAAGAATCTTGAAAAATAAACATCTTCTTTTCTTGACATTAGAGTGTTTTTTACATCATATATGTTTGGAAGGTTGCCTGAGATTTGGTAGTATTTGCTATGATTGAATATTGATCGATCAGTGAGGTCCAACTTGTTTCCTATGTATTTTGTCGTATCTTCCGGCGATAACCATTCAAGAAAGATGTCTTCTTCTCTCACTGATTTGGCGAGTTGATCTGCTTTTTCGTTTATTTCAATGTCTCTATGTGCTGGAACCCAGATTAATTTTAAATTTGTAACGAGTTTTGCGGTGTTGATTAGTTTGTTTTTAAGTCGTAGGATTACTTTCGATGATTTGATGGAACAGTTTTGTAGAGCTAGTAAGACAGATTTGCTATCGGTGAAGATACAGTTATTAGAGTTGAAGTCAATAAGTTCATCTAATGCTTGACATAGGGCTAAGGCTTCCGCAGTAAAGATGGAGTTGATGTTGCTGATTCTATATTTGATTATTAATTTGTTTGAATATCCTGCAATTGCTGTAATATTGTTTGTTTTAGATGCATCTGTTGCTATTAGGTGATAGCTATAGAGTAGTTGATCAGTCACATTTTTAAAAAGAGCTTGGATGCAATTATTTGGTAGGGATTTTGTTTGGAAATCCAAATTTTCGATAAAAAACGAGATGTTAGGTGGGAATGATTCCACTGGAAAGATGAACATGATGAGGTGATCTGTCTTGAAGTCTTCTTCAAGTAATTCAAAACAAGAGATAATCGACGAACTATTTTGTTCGAGTAAATTAATATTATCTTGAATAATGGAATGCAAGGGGGAGAAAGTTCCCAAAGAAATGTGCTTTATCCAGAATTTATTACTTATTTTTTTTATTTGGGTTTTAATTTGGATTGTGTCTGTGATTTTGTGGAGAATAATATTTGGAGTCCAGTTGGGGAGTCCGCATGCAGTTCTCAATGCCATGTTTTGACATATTTCTAAATGATTTATATTTGTTTTATTGCATGAGTTTAGAATTGTACTGCTATAATGGAAGATATTACAAATTGATGTTTTTGCTAGGTGTATTAAGTGATGTGTGCGAGCACCGTAATTTTTATTTGCTAGGGCTTTAAGGATATTTATGCGTTTATATGCTTTTATTTTTAGTTGTTTGATGAAGTAGTTAAGATTACCATATTTGGAGATTATGATGCCGAGGAATTTTAGTTCATCTGTCCAATCGATCACGTTACCATTCATAGAAAAGCACCAGTCAAAAGTAGTTCTTTTTTTTGATAGGTTTATAATTGAGCATTTATTATGGGATATTTTAAGATTCCAATAGTTGCACCATCTACTGATATTTTCTATTGTGTTTTTAATTTTTTTTTATGTAATCTGGATTGTCGTGGGTACAATAAAAAAGGATATCGTCTGCATAGATTATGTAGTTTATACCTATTGGTATTGTTTCATGAAAATCTGCCATGAATATTGTGAAAAGAATTGGGGAGAGAACACTACCCTGAGGAACTCCTCTTCTCATTTCAATTGAGTTTGATATGGTGTTTTCCCATTTTACCCTTATTGTCCGATCTTGAAGGAAGTTATGAAGCCATTTGGAGATATTTCCTGAGAGTCCTATATTGAGACATTTCATTATTAGGCCATCTATATAAATTGAGTCATATGCAGATTTTATGTCTAGAGATATTGCAATTAAGAATTTTTTTTGAGAATGGGCGTTTTTTATTGTCGAAAATAGTGTTTGGATTGCTGTTTGACTATCTCTGAAAGGTAAGAAGCCAAGATGAGTAGGTTCAATTTTATTATGTTTAATTAAGAAAGAGGAGATTCTTCGGGATAAAATTCTTTCGAATATTTTTGCAGGTACTGAAGTAAGAGATATGGGACGGTAAGAAGTGACATTATTTTTTGGTTTCTGTGGTTTATGAATAGGAATTATTAGTGCTGTTTTCCAGCTATTTGGTATTTTGAAGTTAAGCCAGATATCATTAAAAATAGATTTTATTATTGTAGTTGATTCTTGGTTTAATCCTTTGAAAATTTGTGCTGAGATGCCATCTTCTACAGGTGTTGAAATTCGAGTATTTTTTATTGCATTATTTAGTTCTGTTGATGTTATTGGTTTGTTTAAATCAAAATTTTCTATATTATTATAGTCGATAGGAATAGGGTTGTGATTTTCGTTTGTAGCAAGGAATTTGGCGAAGGTATTACTTTGTTCTTTTATTGACAAGATTTCTTTGCCGTTGAGTTGTAGAACGATGTTGGATTTCTGATTTTCATTCGTTCTTCGATTTAATATGTTGAAGATACGAAAGAGAAAGTAAGGGTTTTGCTGCATTCTGCAGACGTCATCCCAGTATTTTTTTTTTGCTGTCTCGAATAGCTTGTTTGAGTTTTGCAGAGAACTTTTTGTATTTGATCCAATGGTCATCCTTGAGAGAGATTCTAGCCTTTTTTAGATAATGCTTTTTTAAGAAAAGTAATTGATTGCATTTAGTGTTCCACCATGGTGTTGTTATCTTTTCGCAATTTAGTTTCGTGAGTCTATTTCTTGATTTGGCCTCTTCTATCAGATTTTGTAGTTGATCATAGTTGTTACAGTTTTCTTTGGTAATGCTAGTATTAAGTTGTTCTATGACTCTGTTCCATCTGTAGAAAATTTTTTTAATTGGTGAGTAAGTTTCATTTTCGATGTTTATTATGATTGGGAAGTGGTCACTTTCGTAATTGTCATCTTCGATATGTAAATTGCAGATAGGAAATATTTCAGAAGAACAAAAAGATAGATCGATAAGAGTAAAGGTTCCGTTTGGGGCGATGTGGGTTGGTTTATTGTGATTGATAAGGCAAAGGTTTTTTTCCAATGCCCAATTGAACAAGGTTTGGCCTGCAGTGGAGTGTGAATTGCCTCCCCAGAGGTCATGTTTTATGTTAAAGTCTCCGAGGAGGAAACTATTATTTTTTATGTTATTTGAAATATTGTTTAAAGTTTTATATTCAATTTTTCCATTAGAGGAGTAGAAATTAATGATCATAAAAGGTCTATTTTTTTGCATGTATTGGACAGCCATTAATTCATTTTCATTGTTATCAGTTGAATTGTCAATGTCAATTATTTTTGATTGAATGTTCTCAGATATTGCAATTATTAGACCTCCTCCAATTTTGTGTGGTCTATCTCTTCTGTAAGTTATTTTATGTGGAATATGGAAAATTTGATGAGGTTTTAGAAAGGTTTCCTGAATTACTATTATTTGAGCTGTCTTAAAGATTTCTGTGTCCAGGACCCATTTTTTATTTTGAATCCCCCTTGCATTCCATTGTATGATGTGCATGCTTTTTTTTTTTTTAGCTTTTTCTTTTTGATTTATCTATTCGACCTTCCTTGTTGCTAAACTTCAGGGAATTATCACTGTTGAGTATCGATGGGGGTGTAATTGTTTTATTTTTTGATCCATTATCCGTTTTCTTTATTTTCTCCTTTGGTGGGCTTGTATCTGTTTTATCTTTGGTTTGAGATTTCAAGTTGCTAATGTTCATTTCTGCCATTGACATGAATATATCAGACATTTTTTTTAGCATTTGGTCTAATTTATCTGAGAATGTTTCTTAAAGTTTTCTTGTCAGCTGATCAAGGGATTTTTCAATTTGGCTTATTTCATTGTTTTGATTTGATGATGTTATTTTTGTTGAGTATGTGGTTTTTTTGGTGAAATATTTTCTTCTGGCTTCGCTGTAAGTTAACCTGTTTGATGATTTATATTGAAGGAAATCTGCTTCTCTTATTTTGTAAGGGCAGTTGTTATAGTCAGCTCTGTGGTTTTGTCCACAGTTTATGCATTTTATCGGTTTTTGGCATGGATCGGTATGTTTTAATTCTCCACAGGTTACGCATATATTTTCAGTTTTACAATGGGTGGAGTTGTGAGAGAATTTAAAGCAGGAAGTGCATTGTCGAGGTTTGTCTATGAATTGATTTATTTTTTGATTTGTTAAAAATATTTTAATTGATTTGGGAATAGTTGTTCCCAAGCACGTTATTAGTATTGGATATATTCCTTCTTTGGAACCTTTTTGAAATCTTCTTAGTTCCAAAATGGAGATGTCATTTTCAATAGTGAGTTCTTCTGCAATTTCTTCTAATGTGGTTGAGGTGTGAATATCGAATATTAAGAATTTCGTAGTTAGGCTTTCCCATATAACTTGGGGGATTACCGGTACTCCTTGTATTTCTGTTATGTTAACAAGGTTACTTGCTACTGTGGGATCGTTTGTTGAAATGAATAATTTTCCGGATCTTGTGAAGTTTAAGTCTGTGATTTTTTTATAATCTGAAGTTTTGTAAATAATCTCTTCTTTGATTTTTTTTGGATTGTTTCTTGGGATAGTATTGGTGTTAGTTGGGTTGAGAAATAGTTTGCAGGAGGTGGCTCCTTTTTGAAATGCATAATTTATTGAGTTTTCAATTTTATCGTTGGTTTTTAGGAATTTAGGGTTGAACGAAATTGTCGGATCTACGTCGGGTTCCTCCATAAGGTTACTCATTTCTTCGGTAACCCTAAATATTGAAGACGTCATCTTGCTACATCTTTTTAAAGTTGTATTCGGGTCCAGACCCCTTTTTTTCGAAATTAGGTAATATAAAGTCACTTACCTTCTCTTCAGGAAAGTGAGAAATGAGGAAAAGTTGTATATGAAAAATGAACGAGACTTTCGTTGCTTGAAGGAGAAAAAAAAAAAATGTCGTCCGTACTATGCTGCTAAGTCCGACAGCAAAAATAAGGAAATTCGTGAAGATGTTCTATAAGTTCATTCTTCAATATTGTAATAGGATATCTTCTAGCGGTGTAATTCCAATTTCAAATATCTGGTTCGTAAAGTGTTTGCACTTCAAGAAAACTCGAGTTTCAGCATCCACTCCACAAAACTATCTCATGAAACACGACACCTAGACAAAGCTGATTTCTCCTATTCAACGGCAATTCTTCGAAAGACGGGGAAAAGATGACTCACTAATGACTTCAGTGAGAAAATGTCTCAAAGAAGCCAAAGCCAAAAAATGCGCCAAAGCACTTGCCAAGAAAGCGATAACTAGTGAAATGTGACAGTTGCAAAGTGCGATAACTTGCCAAATGTGATTAACCTGAACACACCCCAATTACCCGCCTCGAGCGCTGCATTTTCGCTCCCATTTGACAGACTAAGTAAAATGTTTATATCAAAATATTTGAATTTTGTATAACTGTGACCGTCAGCAAAGAAAACATTTTATCGCCTATTCTCTATCAGAAAACGTAAATCAAACAAATATCCATTGCGTTTACTCCGAAAGCATTAATGAGAAAGTAAATGAATAATTTTGTTTTTACGGATTGATTTAACTGTTAATTTCAGAAAACTTGATGTCTAGTAGGAGGAAGTATGATCTGGTCACCATACCCAGGCGTAACATTTATTTTGCTATGTGGCGTTGAATTACTTCGTAAGAATCCTTTTATTTCTATTTGTTTGAAAAGCAGAGATGAGTTGAAATGAAAAATTAATTTTTTGAAATGAATGTTGGTTTTAACAA
The DNA here is from genome assembly GCA_933210815.1 of Meta bourneti. Classification (NCBI taxonomy): domain Eukaryota; kingdom Metazoa; phylum Arthropoda; class Arachnida; order Araneae; family Tetragnathidae; genus Meta; species Meta bourneti. The sequence goes on along the minus strand of OW119924.1, from coordinate 92,666,942 downwards.
TGCTTGATGCATTTCCAACGTTATAAATGTCGCCAAAAAGCAATTAATCGCCAAATCTGACCTACCGGTTCATCTTAATGTCTGTTGATTTATTTCTCATTGCCGCAGTTTGTTTCACAAATCGGAACAACTCTGAGTAACAATGGAAAGAGGAAAATCTATGCTATTGAAAAACCAACACTGGTGTTACTTCAATATTGAAAATACTTGCATCTTGTTACAAACACATTATGAATGCTATTTAAAAATGATTGATGGTTCTGTGTATTCTTAAAATTGTTCCTATCAATGCATTAATTTTTCACAGTGTTTTAAAATTATGTAAATTGTTGCATTTCAAATTTTTTTTTAATAACATCTTCTGTTTTGTTTAGGTTGAGTTTTCTCAATTCCTGTCTTCTGTTCTCCTTTCTTATGAAACAAACTGCAAATCATAGAAAAAATTTTAGTTTTTAAAATTATGCATATAAATTAATTTGTATTGCTAAACATTTAATATGGGTGATTCAGAATTGGAACTACAGTGATTACCTTTGAAACTATCATAGAAATACTTTCAATTTGAAAAGTATAAAAATGCAATTTTTCATTTTTGTTTACCCTTCAATAAAAAAATTCCAATCTTTTTCTTATGACTAGGTTGAGAAACATTGAATTAGTTAAAATGTTGGTGAAGATGTCGGATCCGGGGCACTGGCGATTTCTTGATTTTTAATTGGAATTGTCATTTTTTATATAAATATGACCCATTATAAAATTATGTGTCCAACTTCTATACACAATTTGAATACTTCCTCCAATTGAAAATATTTCTACAACTAAAAGGATAAACACTCAATTATCAGATGGTTAAATTAACTTACATTCCAAATTTCAATTCCATAAATACAGAATATTTATGCTAGCAGTGTAAAGAATTCCTGGGAATCAATGCATCAAATTTCCCAATTAAATATAAATAAAAATTAACCAACATTTTACACAAAACAAAAGGAAAAAATTAAAATTCCCAATTATAAGATTTTTGTGCAAAATTGGAATGCTTTTGTGATACTGCAGGAAATTTTCATTGTGACTAAGTGTCTTTATTTTTTAATAAACAGACTTAACGTATTTGATATAGCTTTTAATTTTTTTGAATAAAATAATCTGCATCTTCAGTTATTTCATTTTCAATATTTATAAACTTAATACAGAAAGAAATGAAATTTAAAATTTTGATTTAAATCAATGATTTTTTAAATAAAAATCACTTGATTTAAATCAAGCTGTTTAAAGTGACATACCTTGCATGTAGTAATGAATAACTGCAAGAATTTTAGGTTTCAGAAATCTATATTTTGTCAATTATTTGAAATTTGCAACCCTATATTGATTGCAACCCTACATTGACTCAAATTTAAAAAAATTTCGTTGCATTGTTCAGAAAAAGGTCTCTTTGGAAGAGTCAGAATGTAATTTAATAGCAGTCTGCTGAATCAGAGATCGTTGAAAATAGAAATTTCGCGATTTTTCAATTATTAAAATATGTATTTAACTGAACGAAAGCTCTGAATACATCAAAACTTTTCATTATAGACCAAGATATCTTTTATGTCCTGAAATTTTCATTGTTGCCTTTTGCTTATTTTTGTCCAAGAACATTTTTAACTAGATGTAAATGTAAGTTTTGCAACTCGTAATGAAAGTTACAAGCTTTGATAATATAAAAATGTGAAAAAAATAATAAAATTATTCTCTGGTGCATGTGCAAAATTTCACATGAAATTTCTTTGTATACTATGTTTCTCCAGTATTCCATCAATGCAATAATCAATTGGTCAGTGGAAAGTTCATTTTGAAAGAGAAGTCTATTTGAGGATATAACCTTTGGAAATCTAATAAAAACAATTACATGTGAATAATAAATACATTTTTTGAATATTAAGTATTATTAGACACAGATAAATAGTATATCTAATTTTGAGAATAAAAAAGAATTTAAACTTTCTATACTCTGATTCCCAATTGTACATAACTCATGAATCCTTGTTCCATATTTATCACAATCACTAATGAATGAAATAGCGATATTAAGAATTTAGCAGCTCAAGGCAAATTTTCAATTTAAACAAATGCTACAAAATTGAACAAGAGACCTTTATCAGATTGGGAAAGTGAATTTGGAAAGATAATGAAGTAAAAATTGTTGCAATGTCCATGAAGCATAAGTTTAAATGTTTTTTAAAAAATTTAATAGTAATTTGATGCTCTGCTTATTTAATTTACTTGTTAAAAATGATTTGATTTTGCATTGTTGTCATTTGAAATGTTTAAAATGCGAAGAAAATGCTGTGATTGGTGATAATAAACATTGCCAGTTATGGCTATAATTATGCAATATGGTAACCCGCTTTTGGCCTATCCGACTGTTGCTTTGGTACTCAAAATTCAATCCTGAATATTTTTTTTACGATTATTGACATATTCCTCTAAAATATAGTTTTTGTCAGAACTTTTCTTCATTTGATTTTATGTCTATTTTGAGTGGAAATTAATTTATTGTTTTCCTTTGCTATATTAAAGATGAAAAAAATAAAAGCTGAGACTTTTCCAAACTTAAGGAATATTTTTATCATACCTAGCACTATAACTGGCATACATTTCAACTATGCCTTTAAATTCTTTTAGCCTATAGAAACCTTTTTAATTATTTCAAAATCAACAATTTTCCATTTTTTGCTACTAATTTTAAGCTTAAATATGATATTTAAAATTGTTTTTCCTGAACATACATAAAAAGAACATTTTTCATAGATTACAAAAATATGAAATATTGTTATCTAAAGTAGTTTTTGAGAAAGCTCTTCAAACATGCAACGTCAAGCGGTTTTACAACTGCATTTCAAAGTTGCAAATCCTTAAAATTCCTGACACTTCCAAAATATTTTTGATATCATTATTTATGCTTAAACTAACCCCCTGTACTAAATTTCATGAAAATCCATCACCTACTGCCACAGGTTTTCCTAATTTTTGCTCATTTTACTTAGAATGACCCATGTATGAAAGATTTTGATTTGCACATGGGCAACTAATACCCCAGGAAGAGTCTTGTAAAAATATGACTCCAATTTGCTGGCAATGATGACATACTTTCAGACAATGACTGATGCAAATTTTGACTTATTTCCTAAATTGAAGAGTTCAAATATGTGGTTCTTTAGTATATTAACCGCATGCCATTGGCGAATATCAACCAAGTTTTGTTTTGGGTGGAAAATGTTTAGCAATTATCCTTAGGATGGCATTAAACATATCATTTGAGGTTTGTTTTTCCTCCACATAAACTCCGTGAGGTAGGACTCGAGGTTGTGGCGTCTTGTTTTTTATTTCGCCATTTTGTACTTCCCCAGATGCGTTCTATATTCTGTGTGTTACCAGTTCCTGAATCAATGAAATTGTATTTGGGGTTCACTTGACAGTGAATATAACCAGATTGTTCCAGTTCTTATGTCTTGTACCCTTCCAACAGATTTGGCGATTAATCGCTGGCATGCGGTTAATACGAAAGTACCAAATATGTTTGTCATTCAAAATTATTTTCTTTTATCTTAGTGTGTACTCATTGCATTCTAATCTATGTTTTTATATAAGACTAGCAGAATTACCCGGCATTGCTCAGGTTGAATTGGTTAAATGTTGATTCTATTTCATAGAAAAATGCAAGCATCATTTAAGTGTACGGAAAATATTTTTAAAAATCATTTTAACTTTTTCATAGCTTCTATAATTTGCTTCGGATGCAAATGTGTATGCATGATACATCCATCCGTATAATCCATTTCATATTCATCCCACTCTTACTCTTAGACAAACTACAAAGTTTTTTCTAAAATGTACTACAGAAGACGTTTTGGAGTGATTACGAATGTCCCTGAATGAAGTTCATTTTCAGTAAAAATGGTGAACTTCCAGCGTAGTCTTGCACTCAGTTTTTCTATCATTATTTATTATTTGTGGCACTCTTGCACAGGGCCGGATTTAGACTTGATAAGGCCCTAAGCTATTTGAGATATGAGGCCCTTTATAAGCCCAGATATTATATGTCAGTGCAAAATATGATTTTCGGATACCTAGAGGGTTAAACTGAAATACTATTAAGAAGTATATAGATAGTGAAATAATAAATCTTTAACTTAAAATCATTTTTATTCATAACAAACTTAAAAATGCAAACTCTGGTAGAAAGAAACAAAAGTTCTTTTAAAAGGCACAATTTACAAAGGCTTATTATCTAATCTCTTGAAACATGTTATAAAGATTAAGGAATTATATTAAACTAAAATATTTTCTTTCTTGCCTTTGCCAGAGCAAAATCACTGATGACATCATCAAATGATAAACTGCGTAGTTTGTCACTTTCTATGCACTTGAGACTGAGGGAACATAATTTATCTTGAGTCATTGTTGTTCTAAATTCATTTTTTATCCTCTTCAGCTGAAAAAAGATCTTTCTCCAGAGCAATTTGCAACAATCATACTAAGAAACAATCTCAAAATTGCTTCTCCATTTCTATTATAAAAATAATGAAATAATTTTAAAAATTTACAGGCACTTGCTGTCGAAATTTATCAGTAATTTCGGTAGTCATAATTACTGGTAATGCCGGTTATCGGTAATGCAAATCCTAGGCACAACAGTGCTTTGTTCTTCGAAAAGACGCGCTAAAAAAATTGGGTGAAGAGTATGGGACGTTCCGGACGTGCGGCATTGGGACAAATAATGCTGCAGTATATTTAAGTATATATGACAATTGCTCACTCTGACAATTTTTTGGGGGGGCCCTAAGCTATAGCTTGTGTAGCTTATACGTAAATCCTGCACTGCTCTTGCACCACAGATTTGATGTTTTCGAATTTCATCATTTGAGAGGATGGCAAATTAAATTGTTATGGCATTCGTGGTTAATTTATTTTGAAGCAAACACTTTTTCTTACAAATTCTATTCAGTGGTACATGAAATAACGAAGCTTGTTTTAAAATAAATGTCATCAGTGTAGACAAAGCAAACTCAATCGATTACAATTTTTACAAAATCACTGCATTCAACTAATGTTTCACAGGTTGCATATGAACAGTTTCAACTTCAATAAGCAACCTCGCCCATCTGTCACAAAGACAAAAAATTTCTATTTTTTAACAGTCTTAGTTTAAATACTTCCTTACTGTGATATTCCAACGTCAGCAGTCTTATTTAAAATTTGCGTTACTCCAACAGAAATTCAGTTTTAAATCAAATCCTTATTGTACTTTCTTCATTTGCGAAATTCAGTTTCCATATGAAACCACTTACCTATTTAGAATGACAGATGTAGTTATTTGACTGGAATACAGCTTTCTATAGTGCTCGTGAAACATGAAAAACAAATGTAAATTTAATTTATTTTAATTGTCTTGCAATGAAAATATGTCAAAATTTAGAAATATCTATGAAGTATACCGTAATTCTACCCTTTTTGATTTAACCTAACCTATCTTATTTTAGAATAACTTTATTTTAACTTTACCGGTCATTTTAAAATAAGAAGTTACACACCTTACTTGAAAAATTTATTTTTATGGTTTCCATTTATTTTTATGAAACATTTCTACAAACCATAACATTTAACCAGGCTCAAGGAAAGTTGGTCAAAATATACATATATCGCCAGAAATTACCCGTGTCTAGTGATATTTTGCATAAAATAAAACAATTCATTAAAATTTAACTCCTAAAAATATATCTAGTATGGTAAGTACTGGAACACACTGGAAATGGAATTCTGAAAAATGAAAGATATGAGCAAGCGTGTCAAATTTTGATTTTCTGAATACATTCTTAAATAGAGGAATTCGAAAAATATTGGCAGACAATAATGATTTATTTAATTAAAAATAGAACACCAATTTATTCAACTTAGAAATGCTCAAATATGACTGCAACATTTCACTCTCTTAACTCAAATACACAAACACGGAATTCTAAATCTAATTTATGAAATAAAACATTAATTCTTGCATTGTCCGATACCGAATTGCAAAATTACGCTTTTATGATCAATGAGTTTTTCATTTGGGCTTTTCGTGATCCATTACGAAATGTAAGTTGTGTAAAATTAAGTATTTTAAATATCCATTTTTCATCAATAAAATATTCATAAATTATTTATATTATGGAAAGAAATAAAAAATCAGTTGAAACATAATTAGAATTTTAAATTGTTTAAAGATAAAGTTTTGGGGAAAAAATTGTTTTTTGAGCAATACTGGTGAAACAATTTTATTGGAAAATTTGATTTTTGATTAATACTGGTAAAACAAACTGAGCTGCGTACCACAATTGTTTTATGCTCAATGTTATTCCTAAGGCAATTTCGAATTGTTTTTAGCCCCTCTACACACACCTAGGTTAAAGAGAACGGGGTTAATATGTAGCCTATGTTACCTGCAGGGTTCCAAAGTGTAAGTGTACCAAATTTGGTGTGGATTGGTCAAACGGTCTAGATTTGTATAGAGAACATACACACACACACACATCCATTTTTTATATAGATTAGTGATTTAAATTTATTTGCTTTCCTTTGACAGGATCTTTGGAATTATTCGAGGAAAACTGAAGGAATTCCATATCAAGTTAAAGTAGCAACCCTAACTGTTCCTGATTTACATCATTTGAAAGATCAGAATTTTTAACTTGTGAAACACATAATTTCTTGAATTTTGTGCATTTAAGTTGGATCTTAATTTGTAGTAAAATTTTGTTACAATTATTTTATACTTAAATACTGTTAAATGAAATTATAAAGAAAAAGTAAACAACTACAACTTGAATTTGAGGCTATTTTGTAATATTTACTTGATTCTTAGATGCTTATTCATAGTTAAGAAAATTATCTTTTATTATGTGATCAATGACATAATTTTATGAAAATTTTGAATTCATTAATTTGGTTTTAAACTTGAAATTCTTAAAATAGTACTTATATTATGAAATGTGTTCTAGATGAATTTTTGGCTAATTTAGTATTTTCTAAAAATTATATAAAGATGCTCTTGCAGTTTCAATATATTTTCTTAATGTAGTTAAAAAGTGCAGTTTAAGAAACATTCATATATTTTAATTAACAATGTTTACTGTTGATACTTGCAGCAGAGTAAAGTTGCTATTCGTCTGAACTACGCCTTCTCCTATCTGGTTTGAACGTGGACATCTTTGAAGCTTTCAAATTTTGTGTTCATCATTAACATATTCTATTTTCATAAACCAGACTGCTTTGGTTTTAATTTTCTGTATGCATAGAAACCATGATTTTGTTATTGATAAGTAATAGGCTTCATATGTGTTCTGACTTGTTTCTTCAAATTTATTTGCTTACAAGCTATTATGTATAATCTTTACTGTTAATAGTTGAAAGATTTTTGCAGTGGGGAGTAAAGCAACTATTGATCTGAAGTGCACCTTTTCCAGACTGATCTCTTAAAATTGGACATCTTTAATTTCATGCTTTTGTTATTAACATGCACTGTTTTTATGATCTAAACTGCATTTATTTTATTTTTTATATACACATAGAATACCATGATTTGTTCTTATTGATAAGTAATAGGCATGATATGAATTCGATTTCATTTATATGTTCTTATATAAAATTTTGTTATTAGTTGAAAGATTATTGCTGTGTGAAGTAAAGCAGCTCTTCATCTGAACTACATTCTTTGTTATCTGATCTAAAAAGTTTTCACCTGTGAAGATTTTGAATTTAATGTGTTTTATTGTTAATATTTCTTGGATGAATTCTACCATCTAAACTGCACAAGCTTTAGTTTTCTATGTGAATGAATCACCTTAGTTTTTTTAAATAATGGTCTCTGAAATTTTTATGTGTGTTGACTTGTTAATTTATATTAATTAATATATGGTTATATCATATTTTGTTTTCATGTATAAGATGTTTTTCGAAGACTATATATTTCCATATTAATGCAATAGTTTAATTGTATTTAAGGTTTTGGACACCTTAAGTTCTTGTGAATTTGAAGAATTTTTTTTTGTGTGTGTGTTTCTGTGTTCATTTTTTAATTTAATTCCCCCTCCCACAGAAATTCTTTCATTCTAAATTAGTGTTTTTTCTGCATCATAAATTGCAATTTTTTTTCTCTTTGAGTGTAAAATTAATTTCTAGTTTTTTTATAAAACTAAATTGTTTTATATTGGCACTGCATTTTAATATATGCATTTTTCTTTATCCTTAGGTTTCTGGCAGTTAATTGGATTGATAAGTGCTCTGCAAGAAACCTGAAGAAACAATGGTTCAGATTTGATGGACTAATATTTTGCTGTGCAAATTTAAACCTCAGTTTTGGGACGTATTTCACACTAACCTGGGTTTTCTCTGCAGGACTCCTAACCTGATTTAGCCTTGTCCAATTGAGAATTTATTTGGCCTTTCAACCAATAAACATGGTTATTTTGCCATATAATGTGTAATAATATAGTATTCTTGGAAAAGTGGAGGGTTAATATTGTCTCGCTGGGCAATGAGAGAAAAAGGGGTTTAGCATGTAGATGCATTTGTATTTATAAATCTCAAAACTCAATTTATACTGTGATCATGGCAAATGCTGTAAGTATTGTATGTTTATCAGGGAAGTCATACATCTACCAATTAGGAAATGTACAGCAATGTTATGTACATGGGAAACCTAAAACTATTACAGCTGTGCTTTTGTCTCATACCATGCAAATAAAGCAACTACCAAAAAATAAGTTTATGGAACAGTCTTGATTACCTAAATAATTAGTTCTCTTGACTAAATAAAATTACAGGCAATTGGATTTTTCAGATTGAGAAGCACCAATATACCTTTGACTTGAATTTTGAAAAGTAATTCTCTTAAAAGCCTGTTTTCTTTATCGTCCAATTCCATTTTATCCATGCAAAATTAACTTCATGTGTCACTTAGACCTTATCTCTTAAACTAATTTTTCTTTTTCGTCAAATTCCATTTTATCCATCCAAAATTTGCTACATGGGTCACTGACTGGATATATCACTTAACTGAGCACCCGCTGTGCAGAAGCTAATCTAATTGGGGAAAATTAGTATGCATGAATGAAAAAATATTGAATAAAATGTAGGTATAATGGGCTGGATAGCTTAATTAATCAGCAGAACCAAAATTTTATAACACCCTCGAGCCGAGAGTGGTCATCCCCTCCAAGTACTCACTGCAACCGGGGTGCTTAACTTTGGATGCCAAATAGGCATGTTGATCCTCTGCGCTCTTGTTTAAAATTAAAATATTAGGAATGGGGTCAAGTGAAAAAAGTTAAATATAATTATTAAATTAGCATTTAATAATTTATCTGATATAATGTGTCAGTCGAGTCCTATCCCAAGTTAGATGGTAGAACATGGTCTTATTTTTGAACTTGCAAATGATTAGGTTGCAGGAGATAAATTAGTGAAATTGTTGAAGTTGTAGACTTCATGATCCAAACAGAACACTCCATATGAGCATTTAGGCTCATGTAGGAAAGTTTGGAAGTTTATGCAGAATAGCTCTAAATCTGTAAGCTGGGTCACTTGAACACTGCATCAAAAATGAAGGACTTGTTTTGAGCTTGTCCTCATTTTAAACAGATTCTTGGTGAAGAATAAGGATAGAGGCTTTCATGGGCTGGTTGAAGTACAAGCTGCAGAATTCTCAGAAAAGGGAATGCTTAAACTTCCCTTAGGAGGAGGACAAAAATCTATGTCCATGGCAATTGTGTAGTATTTTGGTTAAGATATGAGTTAAAAATTGCAATTAAAATTATAACATTTTCAGTGGTATCACTTTTATAACAGCATTTTTTACCATTCTTAATTATGCATAAATGGCCATTAAATTATTTTCTTATTAGTCAACATGCCTTTTTGCAAACTCCATGGGACTTAGGGAAAAGTTTGTTAAAATAAAATGTTTCCTAAGAGTAAATTAAAATTTGTTCCATGCCTTTTAGACGGAATTTAATGAAGTTCCACACAATTATTCATAAAATGAGCTTCGTCTATACCATTGAAACCACCCAAATCTCATCACCTAAAATCACGAAAGTTAGGGAAAATGCTTAATTACACTAGTTTCGAAGTGGGTACCCTGCAGCCACTTTTAGTGGTGTATATTGCTGTTTTTATGCCTCTAAGTTTATTATAACAATTTTTGTACATGTTTCTTGTCCCTTGTACCATTTTCAATCTGAAACTCATTTTAGGCCAAGGGATGAACAATTTTAACTATTTTCAATATTAAATAAATTTGTAAAAGTTGTATTGTATAAAATTATATTGTGTATTTTATAGTTTCAATATTTACTCTACTAGTAGTTTTAGCTAACAAGAGAGAGAAGGAAAAAATAGATAATTTTTACACATTTATCAAATTCCATAATGTACCATTTTTGACAGACAAGGCCGAAAAATGGTACTTAAAAATGGCTTGGCAGGGAACGTGTTAAGTGAAAAATTTCTTTGTTGAAGTCTCCACCAAATTGTTATCAGCATATCCAAACAATTGCATTGACATTAATATCTTTTTACTTTTTCAGATTTTAGACGATACAGTAATGTGCAAGATAATGTCCCACTGGAAGTTTTACCATTTCTTAAACAGAGACCTGAACTGAGCATATTTGAGGCCAAACCAGCTGGCAGGGTGGAAGCCACTGCCAGTAGAAGCGAAGTTTCGCAGAGAAATGAATCCATCAGGATTGACACTTCCGGGAGAAGTTCTCGAAATTATCACTGTGAGTTTTGTCCGTACGAATCCAACTCCATTCAGCACTTGCAGTCCCATCTCAACAACCACAAATCGGTAAATGCACCACAGTGCACCATCTGTGGGAAGGTGTTCAAGAGTCCGAGCAGACTCCAGGCTCACATGGTGACCCATGACATAGATCGGCAGCACACATGCATGTACTGCGAGAAAAAATTCAAAACTACTTACACCTTGAAGACTCACGTGAAGAGCCATTTTCAGTTTGATAAGCGGACTTGTAAGTACTGTGACAAAAGCTTTACCACTGATTTCCAGTTTCAGGCACATATGAAGGTTCATCGAATTGTTTAGAAAGCTGGACTAAATATAAAATCATATTTTTAATTGCAGAAACTTTTTATGTGCATTTCTTAGACTTAAAAAATTGTACATAAATGTGTTTTGAAAAGTAACTTGTTGAATTTCTCATGTGTCACTCAGTATTAGATATCTTTGTGCTTAGCGCAAACAAAATTAATGATAGTGTTATTTCTTGGTATAAAATAAATTGACTGCATCAAGTTGTAGTTGATTTATGTGCTACTGCTGCATCTGTCATTTTGAGGTATTAATAGACATTTTCTTCAGCTTCTTGGTGTTTTAAAAACAAAATTAATTTTATTTCCAAAAGATTGCTATTTTTTTACAGGATATTTTAAAATATTTTCCCTACTTATAGAGGCCCATATTCCTCCTATAAAATAGACTCAAAATATTTATTTAATTTTAAAGCATACTTTTAAAATCTTTATTATGATTTGCTCGAATTAAATTCACTGCATTACATTTGTACTATCCTCAGTATGATCCCATTTTGAAACTTAGCTTACAAATTGACTATTAAGAGATTCAACCAGATTGGGTTGTTATGAACTTATGACTATTTACTGTGGGGAATGGTTTTTGACTGCAAAAGGTACTCTCTTATGAGATTATATCAATGTCTGGGTTTATTTCTTTTTGATTAAACAAAACAAATTTTCTATTATATGTATCCAAACAGTTTCCACATAATTTTTTTAAAAAACTGACCGATTATATGTGAATGTTCATGCAGTCTTTTGTTGAAAGTTCATTGTTTACTGAAATCCCTCCAAAAATAGATTGAACAAGTATTGGTGTGTAGCAAATCAGTGTATATATAAACGCAATTCTTAGATGTAAGAACATTTTTATGTGTACAGATTTTCGTATTTGTATTTTATTCTCAAGAAGCATTATTTTATGAAATTATCTAAATTTCTTAGATTTGATTTTGAGAACCTTAGTTTAAAGCAGGATGTTTATTATAATTGTCATTTATTTAAATGCAATATAAAATTCTATTTGATTTTAACTAATAGCTTATTTTCCATATTACGAACACACATCATCAGTAAATTTACTAAACTTCTGTAAAAATGAACATGAAGTACACAATGAAAAATTTTACTGAGATTAATAGCTTTGTCAATTAGACATTTCAAGGGCTTGTATATTTGTCAACTGAATCCTACAATTGAGCCATTTGTAAAAATTCTTGCCATGAAAGCTTTTCTTTTTTATGTATACAGTGAAATATGTGTCATGGTTCTTGTGAGAAGTGATCCTGCTCACAAATGATCTTCGAATTCTTTCAGTCATGCTAAAATTCTGTATTGAGATAAGGTGGTTGAGTATTGGTGATCTCCAATGCAGATTTCATTCTTAATGTTCCAAGTAGAAATTTGGGAAGTGTCAAATGTTTTGTTCATTTTACAATACATCTATGTATTCTGTTTCCCAAAAATGCTGTTTAATTTTCCAACTATATAAATAGCAGTCGATGTTACTTGTGTTGTGCATTTTTTCAGTCACTGGGCTTCATTTTTTCTAGTTCAGTATCTAAATCAGTTTGACCTTGTAAGTATCTGATTAATTTGTATGTTTGTTACCTTGTTGCAGCATTTAATTTCAAGAAACTGACATATTTGTTCAGGCAATTATAATACATTCTCATTGATATCATATTACTTTGTTCCCTCATCTTACACTAATAAGATACAAAAGGAGGTTATTTCTCAGAAACTGTCTTGATACATAATACATTGAAAATTGCATATGGTGCTAAAGAAAATGTATTGTTTACGGAGGTAATCATCATTCTTCTGTCATTTCAATAAAATTACAAAATAATTTTAAAAATAGCATGATGATAATTCTAACAGACAGATTTAGAGATATTCAGATAATTTATACTAAATTTTTGGAAATAAAGTCTTAATTTAATAAAATTCTAACTTGAATTAGAAAACATCATTCTCTCAACTTGTGTTCCAAGTAATACCTTAATACTGTGTAAGGAGATTTCAAAGTCATTAAGATTTTGAGAAAGTTACAATGGCGATTTTTGTTAATGTGTAGTGTTTGAAATACCAAGCAAAATAAGCCCTCGAAACTTACTTTCTGTTTTAGTAAGAATATTTTATTTCTGTGCAACCCTCCTAAATTATAAGTTGCAATGGCATAGAAGTCCTGTGATGAACAGCCAATGCCCAGAGCAGCAAGTATATGTCCTCTCCTATTACCACCATTTAGAAGTTTATTGGCATCCCTAAGTCAGGAGATTGCCAAAATAGTTTTAACTATAATAACCCCATTTATCGTACATTTGATTACATCACTCTTTTTACTTGTCTCCACACAAGTTTTTTGGTTTGTGCATGGCAGAAAAAATCTCAATTATTAGGAACTCAAAGGTCACTTATTTCAATCAGCTATCCTCAATTGATAAAAAGATTGGGTTGATTCGAAAACATGGATAAGGAACTTTTCAAATTTGTTGCATATTTAATATTTTTAAATGTTTTGCTATCAATTTTGTGTTTAATGTTTTATATAATTTTATGTATAGTTAGTTTTTTATTCATTTAGCAGGGCCTGGGTTTTGTTGACCTTAAAATGTGGGAAAATTTAATTTTCTTTCAATTACTAAAAAAATTCAAGTTAGCTGTAAATAAAATGTTTTTCACTCAATCTAAATTCACTTATTGACCAGAAATGGCCATCTAATCTTTTCAAATGCTGTATAGGATATTTATGGTGCAATCAATCCTGGTTGTATCAGCATAGCTTTGTAATCGCAATTTGGGAAATTGTGTTCACATCTTGGTATTATAAACGTTTTGATCAACAAAGATTAAATAAAAGTATGTGATTGCTCGTTGGTTGTGTTTTTGTCTTGCCAAGACTAGGGAAAATCTCTCCAGCCCCCTTTCCAGCAAACCTGCATATGAAAGATTGCAACTTGGGAATGTTTCCAGAAAAATTTGATAACTAAGAACAAACCAAAGCATTTTAACTCAAATTGTCCTAAAAATCACTAGGGTCGCTGTGAGTTTGCTGTAATGTAGTGGGTCGAGTGGTGTGCTAGAAACGACAACAATATGATTAACAGTTATTTCAACGCATGAATTTACATTATTTGCACAATTAATCATAGATTTGTGTCTATAGGCTGTGGGGGGAAATGGAATCTATTGTGTTCCTAGGCTGTAAAAAGGTCATCTATTCAAAGCGATCATGCACCAAAAAATACATGTTACAGCAGTTTTAATTTTTGAAATCTTCCTTCCCTCCAGTTGGCACAGGGACAGTTCATTAAAAGGGGGCTGTTGTGAACTCCATAAAAATCATTTGGATGGGAGGGAGATCTTCCTGATCGAGATTTACGACTTGCTGTTAGTGGAAGGCCTTCAGGTGTTGAACCCGAGCCATTGCTATGGACATTACATTGCCCACCACTATCAACCAGCGAGTTGTAGGCAGTGCAGGTTTGATTCCTCCCTGAGTATTCTTTTGTGTCAGTAAAGCTTTCTTTGTGTGTTCATTTACTTGACGTTTGGTGCAGTTTGGCCAAATGTGGCCCTAGTGCCATAAACACCCAATCAACCTAAAAATGACCTAAAGTATTCTACATTTCTAGAATCAGGTGACTGCAAACAGAATTTCTGTCTATGCGAGCATTGTCTACTAAGTACTAACAAAAGATGATATATCAACAAAATCCACACCTTAATAATTATCAGATTCAAATAGTTTTTTCTTGTTCCCAAGAAGCGGCTATACATCAAGAAGTCACTACATAAATTTAATCAGCTGAACAATTTTCAATTGATGTGTTGATCTATCCAAAACTAATTTTGCGTTTTTATAACATTTTGTAAGATGGGTATTTTGGTTGTGAAGGATAACTTGGTAAATAAAATAACTAAAGTTTGCCTATTTGTATACAGCACCACTTAATTTGCATGCAATACTTATGTAAAGCATTTTTATGACAGGCGTAAAGATTAGAATGTGTTACTTAGATGTAACTATTGGAGGTCTTTTATATTCTTGCCTTAAATACTCCAAACCATATCACATGGAATGAAAATAGCTCACTGCTCTTGTCTACTTTTTCATTTGCATTTTAAAAATAAATTTGTGGTTTGCCTAATTGAATTTTAAATATAAATTATAGGCATTCTATGGAAGTGAACAATCTCCGCCTAAGAAGCTATTAAAATTGGAAAGTGATCTGATAACTTTGTATTTATAATTTACAAATTAGTATGAT
The DNA here is from genome assembly GCA_933210815.1 of Meta bourneti. Taxonomy (NCBI): domain Eukaryota; kingdom Metazoa; phylum Arthropoda; class Arachnida; order Araneae; family Tetragnathidae; genus Meta; species Meta bourneti. Next base: position 92,651,538 of record OW119924.1, on the reverse strand, counting down.
TTTTCATTTAATAAGTTTTTGTAAAACATTGTATTTGAATAAAAAATTTATTAGATTCTTTTTAGATTTGTGGTGTGATTTCTATCAGCTCTTATTTCCCCTCAAACGAAACTAAAGATATTAAATTTGATAGCATTGCATATTTAAATTCAATATTTACAAAACATCTTTAACTCTGAAGGACATTTGTTAGGAGTTTTTTAGAATAAAAACTGGATGTATTAAGCACAGCTAAAATTTACTATCCCATCTAGAACAGTGCTTTTCAACCTTTTATACTTCCGTACCCATAACACAATTTTTTTAACTTTGCTATTCATAAACTAAAAATATTGAGTACAAACTAAATTTGTTTAATTCTAATATGTATGGATTGCCAAACATTGTTTTATATCAGTTTCCCAAACATTTTTGGATCAACACCCCCTTTTCAAGGAATTTTGTTTCGGTCAATCCTCTGGGAAATCTATTTCAACTAATAAATTGAGTAGCTTTACCTAAAATTTTTTTAGCTTTGCCGAAATATTTATGGGTCATTTCACTGCCATGTCAAACTGCAGTCCACAACCCGACCACCTCCTTTTCAAACTGCTAATTTTTAGCTTCCAACTTGCAATATTTTTTTCATTTCACTAATTCTCTTGTACCTAATTGTCCAATCATTCTCAATGAGTGTTTATTTTGTAGAAAAATGTACCTTTCTAATGATGTATGTGACCTTTTCAAGGTCATTCAATTTGACCTACAATTACAAGTGTATTTTTTTCTATAAAGTATACATTAGGTACACTATATTTGTCTTTGCTTTCTGAAAGTTCCATAGTGGGACATGCATGGGTCATAGTTAAAAAGTATTCTAAGTAAATAAAAGTATGTAATCGGTACCCATAAACACCTGTATCTTTTTGCCCAATCTAGATGAAAGAGTGCTTATTTTATAGGAAAACTAGAACCTTTCTGATTTCTATTCGTTCAGTTTTCTGATTCGTACCAGTTGATGGAAATGGAACAGCTTTGAAATAGAAAGGTCACTTAAATCTGAACTGTGGTCCAAAATATCTTGTGCTGCCTTGTTTGTATCAAAATAAACTTATGGTATCGGGGAAAAATTATTGGATAGCCATATACACTGTGCTGGCCACCATAAATGCAACACCCTGAAGGAAGCATGCAAATAATATGAAATTTACAACATGCATTAGCGGAGGTGAGATATGCAAATGATTAGAATTTCAGCGCAGACGCACATCACGCGCGCCTGTGGCGCCACTTCAAAGCGCTATTTAAGGCTTGGAGATTTCGACGATTTCAAGTACGGCAATTGTGGTTTTTTCAAAAAAAACGATCAATTATGCCTCGTAGAAAACAGCGATCATCTTTTGATCAAGTATCCGAGTTCGACAGAGGAAGGATAGTGGCCTACCGAGATTGTGGATTATCTTTCAGGGAAATCGGTAGTCGTGTTGGACGAAACCAAACAACTGTAATGCGGATATGTGATCGTTGGATGCACCGACGTGTTCGATCGCATCCACCTCAGTGCACCACTTCACGTGATGACAGGCATATTGTGCGTATGGCAGTGACGGATCGCTCAGCCACATCACGAACCATAGCACAGCACATTCAGTCTGTACCGCATCATCCAGTGTCTGCGCGTACCATTCGACGCCGTTTACAGCAGAGTGGTCTGTCCGCAAGACGTCCATTGCTTCGTCTACCCTTGACGCAGAACCACAGACGGTTCCGCCGCCAATGGTGCGATGAAAGGAGGATGTGGACGGCAGAATGGAATGAAATTGTGTTTACTGACGAGTCACGCTTCTGTCTGCAACACCACGATGGTCGGATTCGAGTCTGGAGACACCGTGGAGAGAGGATGCTGAACAGCTGCGTTATGCACCGCCACACTGGTCCTGCACCGGGTATTATGGTATGGGGCGGTATTGGATATCACTCTCGCACTCCTCTAGTACGCATTGCCAGTACTTTAAACAGTCAGCGCTACATCTCCGAGGTATTGGAGCCAGTTGTCCTTCCTTACCTTCAGGGCTTGCCCACAGCCATATTTCAACAGGATAATGCGCGACCACACGTGGCACGCATTGTCCAAGGGTTCTTCGTCAATCGCCAGATTGAATTGCTTCCCTGGCCAGCTCGCTCTCCGGATCTTTCGCCGATAGAAAACATGTGGTCCATGGTTGCTCAACGATTGACCCAGAATACATCCCCAGCTGCCATACCAGATCAACTTTGGCAACGTGTGGAAGCTGCTTGGTCTGCTGTACCCCAAGAACACATCCAAAGTCTCTTTGAATCAATGCCGAGGCGTGTGGCAGCGGTGATCTCCAACAATGGCGGCTACTCTGGCTACTGATTTTGGCAGGAACCACACTTCACAGAAGTCTATAAATTTAATCATTTGATACTTGGTCAACATGTTATCTACAAAATAAATTTTGTTGTGATATCTCTTGTCTTTCTTGGTGTTGCAATTTGGGTGGCCAGCAGTGTATATATGAAATCTAGAAATGTTTACAACTAAATTATATTTTTCATGTACCCCTTGGGATGACTTCAGGGTTTGTGAATAGCACTGATCTAGAGCATGTCTCGCATTAGAATATATCAAATGAGAAAATTTTTACTTTCCTTCATGAAAGTGGTATTAATAAGAAAAGATAAAAAATCTCAATTTCAACAAGTGAATGTTTTTCATTTGACCTTATGACTACAAATTATACATTTTAAAATTTATAATACAATTAAAAAATAAGCAACAATAGAACATAAGATTAAATCTTGGAACATAAAAGCAGAGAACATGTGGATTGCAATCAAAAATGTATAATCATAAAGCATGTGAACCTTTATAGAAATACTGGGGATTGAGTCATTCATTCCATGTCACTTCAAAACAGCACTTAACCTTCATGTCTCAATTTCAGCAAAAATTGGGGAGAAGATACTTTTTAGGTTATAAAACCAAATATGCAAGTTTTTGGAACAATCGTTTGATATGAACGAAAAACACTAATTGAAAACTTGAATTTGTGTATTCTTCAAACTCTTGCAATATATCTGTTATAAGGCTATTTTTGGAACTTATTAAACAGGGGTTAACATTTTATGTAACTGCCAAATATTATTAACAAAAATTTTAATTTTTTAAGCTACCTTTTAAAAATCCCGAAAAAAATTAATTTCACGAGTTCATATCAGCCTAATATGCACTAAAAGCTTCCAGTTAGAACATTGAAAATATTGTTTTTTTCGATTAAAACATAGGTTTCAATGGTGCAACATGGAAATGCTTCATTTCTTTTGCTGAAGCTGCATGTAGCCCTTAGTTTATTGGTAGTCAAACCTTTTAGGCAGTCGCAACAATAAAATATTAATTAGCTCTAAATGTAGTAAGCATTCCAACTCCAAATTTACAGCATGTGTTAAGCATTCATAGGCTCAAAAAATTTACCAAGTTTTAAAACTTAGGTATTTTCAAAATTCAGTCAAAAAATGCATGGCTTGGACATTTGTTTCTACAAAAAGTCAGGTTTGCAGCATATCAATTAGAAGCTTGTTTTGAGGGCTTTAAAATAAGCTCAAATTCAGCTTTCTAGCACAAGTGGCACTCGCCATTTTACAAAATTCATTACCTAATGGAACCCAAATTTTTTGTTAAGTTTTTAATGACCCATACTTCAAAAAACAATTTATATATGCATCTCATATTTTACACAATTTCATTTCTTACATGAGGCTACATATATACGGAATTTCATTCAAGTCGGAAAAGGTCGGTGTTTTGTGTAAGCTTTTTTATAAAAGTTTCTGTATCTAATGTTTTGAAATCTTATACTTTCGTAAAGTCAAGTCTCAGTTAAAGTAACTCGTAGTAAATGAGGATGGGTGCAAATGAGAAGAAAGGACCATTCCTAAAAGCATTAAATGAAAATTACCTAAGTGTGAAATTATAATGCAGCAAAACTTATTTGACTATTGAAACCAAAATTTACTCCACTACAAGGCTGATGTTACCCAATAAATAACTCCAGTTTAAGATAAATCATTCAGAGTCCATTGTTGGGAGAACAAAAATATTTTATCTGCTGTGATTTTAGAACAAGGACAAGTAACTGGTTTAGCATGTACCTGTGCAAGGATCCACTTAGGCATTTAATAGATTGAGTTACATCAGTTTATAGCTTTTATTAAAATCTGTTAACATGAAATCGTTATTTTTACTGTATTCTCTTGCATATTATAAAATTTTCAATTTATAGCCTTGAAAATTCCTGGATTACACACATACCATATTATTTTGAAGGCATTCATTTATAACTGTTTGTTGCATGATTTTCAAAATTGTATTAACCATAGATAACTCTAATGATGTACTCAGATTGTGGTGTGATGCTACCTTATGATATTCTATTGTATACAATGCAATTCAAACTCAAATAAGTTAATAAACATGAATAAAAATGAAATAACATTGAATTTTTTTTATATTTTCAAAATGTTTCATTATTGACTTCCTTAAATGATTGGTGTTTTAATATTTTAAAACTTAATTGCAGCTAGCATAACTGCTATGAATTATTAAAAAGTACATTAACCTCTTGTTTGTATGTAGAATTTTGTCAACTATTCAATACAGCAGGTTTAAAAATTAATTTTCAACACAAATGCTTGTGAAAAATATTTCATATTTATTTTCAGGACAAGAACTTCAAATGAGCATTTAACCATGGTGTATTAGTTTTATTTACAAAAATATAAAAGAATTTTCACATAATTCCAAGTTTCTAAGAGTAAGCTGTGTACAAATTTGAACACACAACTGATAGTAAATAATCAGATAGTGCAGTCTAAACTACTTGAAAAGATAGAAAATTATGAGTGCAATGTTTATCATAGATCAATTCGTAACACAGCTTGAGAAAATGTTCACTTCCATTAGGCACAGAATCTATAAACTAAACACATTCATACAAAAAAATGAAATCAGTCACAAACTAAAACCTCTGAAATCAGATTAAGAAAGGCAAACCAAATTTCCCCCTAGCTGGAGTTAAATTTGATGCAATTTTGGAAGTGTTTCTGGTGGATCTCCGTAATGATTTGGATCCACTTTTCCTTTTGTTACTGCTATTATTCAAAGATATTCTAGTGCCTCCCGGCTTTTTTGTTGACAGGACAGAACTTCGGGAACTGCATCTTGCTGTACTGTTTAATTCATTAGCAAAATCTGTGTAAGTGGTTCCATTTGGAGACGCCCTAGTTAATTTGGGTATCGGTAATTGATTCCTCTCCCTCAGTACCTTCTGATCTTTCATTTGAATGGCATTTGGTCGAAAAGTGTTGTTCCGAATACTTTTAGTCAGTTTACCAACAGTTTTGGAGATGAATCTTTTGGAATGATTAGTTACTGGAGTGCATTGTGTTGATTGTTTTGCAACAGTGTGGGGGATAATCCTTCTCGAGTGATTAGTTACTGGAGTGCATTGTGTTGATTGTTTCGCAACAGTGTGGGGGATAATCCTTCTCGAATGATTAGTTGCAGGAGTACACTGCATTGATAGCCCAATATTGGATTTGAATAACTTGCTTGGTGCAGACTTGGGTGTTGTCATCATCGGTCTTTTCGCAGGTGTACCAATCGTAACTTCATTTTGCAATTGAAGGTAATGCTGCTTCTGTCTCTCAAGCTTCTCGCTATCTTTTTGGGATTTACGTGCTTCCCACTGATTGGTAATGAAAGCTCGGTAATCTTCTCCATAATACAAAAAAGGTTCACCTTTGTCTTCTTCGTAAGCAGATATATCGAGGAATATCTCATTTTCAAGAGCAGGCAGATCTCTCTGCAATTTCTTTCTTTCCTTTTCCTCCTTTAAGAGGTTCCCTTTTCTATTTTTGAATCTGTTAGGGTCAGTTGCTTTGTTTTCAAACACTATCATCAATTCAAACAACTCCTGCCTCTGGTCAATCTTTTTTAGAATGTTCTTGACGTCTTCATAATATTTTTTCCATTTCTCAACCTCAGCATCAAATGCTTCCAAGACCTCATCCTCCATTATATCAGGAACAGAATAGAATTTAAACAATTGTTTCTGGTATTCTGATGCAAAACACTTGGACCACATCTGGTTCAACTCCTCTCTAAGAGACTCAACAAATATTTTTATGTTGGCCCTCTTTATTTTCTCGCATCTCTCCAGTTCCTGTTCGATGGATTTCAAGGTTGAAAGGCGACAATCTGCATGTTCTGACAAGAACTTAACCCTCTTGTTTTCTTCCACTCTTAGTCTTTGCCATAATAATGATAATCTGTCCACCAAGTCTTTCTTCAAAACTTCTAATTCTGCCTTTTGAATTTGTGCTTTGGTGATTGCTTCTTCCAGAGCTTTAAAAGTTTCATTAGAAAGAGGAATGTCTTCTTTCAAGGACAACACATCTGTTTTAATAAGACTCTCTGGTGCTATTTCTGTTGTTTCTAGAATTGTGGTCAATTCTTTTTTCATTCTGCAGAATTTAGCATGACGCCTCTCCTTTTCAATTTTCAGTTGTGTGACATTTTGCTCAAGCTCATGCAAATCTTTTTCTGATGGAATTCCAGCAATAGGTGGCAATTGGTGCTTAGGTAATTTCAAAGTCTGGCAATGCATTAATTCAACACTTTTCAAATCTTGATAAGCTCTTATTCTCTGGTTTCGTAACTTCATCAAAGAATCTAACTCTTGACGTAAACTTTCTTCTCTCTTTATTAAAGAGCCACTAAATTCTTTTGGAGAAATTGATAAACTTGTAGACAGTTCTATTATTTTAACAGAGTAATTTTGTACACGTTCTTTTATATCATCATAAAAACTATTTTCTTCATGTAAAATATCAGTGAGTAATCTGTAAACATGTTCCCATACTTTGGTGACCCTTTGGGACTTTTGATTTAATTGGAGACCAAACTCATCCCAAATAATATACAATTTTTTTATGGTTTCTTTAATTTGTTTTATTCCATCCTCTTCGCTTTTTCCTAAAGCATCATCAGGCAAGCACTGCAGATTTTCTGAGCCCATGTTCAATGAGAAGTCTTCTCAAGTCCTAAAGATAAAATGCCTAGCAGACCCTGAAAAATAAAGAATTTTATGAGAAACTAACAATTAAAATATAATCTCCCCATTACCCAAAAGTAAAATGGGCCAATCGGAACTTGTTTAAATTATATTTTTATTACTTCACATTTTTGAAACAGTTTCATTCAATCATGCAAGGTTAATTTTTGTTCTGCAAAACGGCTACTCACACATTTGATGTATGATCTGTTTATCCCTACATTAACTGTACATTGCCACTGAAGGCAGGATAAACATTATCTTCATAACATAATGATGCAAGAACTAAATAAGTATGATTTATTTCTTATTTTTTAGCTCTTGAACAACTAGGTAACTTTTAATTCAGGATATGAAAAAATCATGATTTTTTAAACAATCGAAAACATCGGATTTATTTGATTTAAATCAGATTTTTTTATTTTAGTCGGATTTTTACGATTTTAATTAATTCTTTGCCTATACAAGTTTAAATTTGTTGCACATGAGACACGCAAATTACAGTGTTGTTTCTGGATGGTTTTGATTTAGTTAAACATTAATATTTTTATGTAGTATTAGGAAATATAGACAGGTAAATTTTTGAAAGATTAAAAAGCGACATAGGAATTAGCAAAGTAAATCACATGATAGAGTAAACAGACAGTGCCCAGCATGCCAAGATGAGCAATGTTTTTCCATCTGGTTTTTAAGCTGAATAGATTACTTTGAGTTTAACCCATAACCATTGACGTGAATTTTTTGGACCCAAATAAATAAGGTTGTTGGATCCCACGGACACTATATTATGAATTTTTTCAATTATTCAAATTTCAGAATTTTTTTGTACATATTTATCATATATGAATAAAATGCTTTGAATTACTTCAATTATTTTGATATAAAATAATTGGTTCAAGACTTGCTTTTGAGAAAATATCATGTCACCAATAGAAAATAAAATAGAAGGAACTCGCATCTCGAACAATTCCTACTTTTCCTTAATTTTTAGCATAAAAAATAACTTATTGGCGGAAAAATTGTTATTTTTTGAAAGTTAACAGTAAAAAATGAGACATGAAAATACATAAATTTTAAATCAAATGTCTGTTTTTCAAATTCTTTGTGCATTGGCAAGTATTTCATGGGCATATTCAAAGCACATAAAAAGGGTTTATATATAAAACATAAAAAATAAAGTTTTTCTCTATGAACAGCATAGAACAAATGTAATGGCATTCCCCAGGACATGCCAATTCAGTGGAATTTGGAGCTTGCAATTTCTGCTTCAACCCATAATATTTTCTCAATATACTCACTCAATTATCAGATGAGTGAATTAACTTTTACATTCCAAATTTCAATTCCATAAATATTAAATAGTTATTCTAGCAGTGTAAAGAATTCTATGGGATCAATGCATAAAATCTTTGTTGTAAGTCTAATTTTTATGAACTGACTATAATCTATATAAATAAAAATGTAATGTTCGTTTGTTCCTAACGCAAAATCTCCCAAATTTTTTCACCGATTGCCTTGAAATTTTGCCACAATGTTGCATTCAAATACGCATGTTTTAGTCTACTTAGCTATATAAATAAAAACGTAATGCCAGGAGGAACTAGTAAAACGTTCCTAATTAAATTGATTCTGACTGCAATCAGATCCCAAAATCACATTGCCTTAGCACTTGCATCGTCCGGAATAGCCGCGACTTTGATACCAGGTGGAAGAACTGCTCATTCCGCTTTGAAATTGCCATTTGACATGCAATTCATTGAATCCCCCACGTGTAACATTTCCAAAGCATCGCTGGAAATTGGGAACGGAAAGGGTCCGGTTGATCTGACCTCAGGACAAATTTCATTGCCTCATAACTTCTGCAATTTAGTGACATCAAAAGAAGAATTGGTTGAAAAAGTATTTCCCAATATTCAAACCAATTATAAGAATCGCGATTGGCTGAGTGAACGAGCTATTCTTGCCGCCAAGAACAAAGACGTCTACAAACTTAACAGTATTATTCAGTCTAACATTCAAAGCGAGGCAGTCACATACAAGTCCGTTGACACTGTCGTGGAAGCAGATGAAGCAGTTAATTATCCAACAGAATTTTTAAATTCACTTGATCTGCCAGGGATGCCACTGCACGTACTGCAATTGAAAATCGGTGTGCCAATTATCATGTTGCGAAATATCAACCAGCCAAAGCTTTGCAACGGCACGCGGCTTGCAATAAAAAAATTCATGAGCAGTATCGTAGAGGCAACAATCTTGACAGGACCTTTCAAAGGTGAAGATGTCCTCATTCCTCACATTCCTATGACTCCAACTGGTATGCCATTTCAGTTCAAGAGATTGCAATTCCCATAAACAAAGCTCAGGGCCAATCATTAGAATTGTGCTGTTTAGATCTAGACACGGATTGCTTCTCACATGGACAATTATATGTTGCATGTTCTAGAGTCGGCAAACCAGACAATCTCTATATATTGACAGACAATGGAACACCAAAAAACATTGTACACCCACAAGCATTGTGAAATAAAAAATATTGGAAATGTGTGCTTTCTTTTTTCATTCTTTTCAATTTAACCAGATGAGCCACAGCAACGCGTGGCCAGGTACAGCTAGTACTAAATAAAAAAGAAAGCAAATTGCCACAATTTTAATAATTTGAGTGAATATATTTCGAGCATCTTTATTCATCACATGGAGAATGGTTCCAAATTGGTCAAGTACGATTTATAGTCACATGGAATGTTTAAAACAAAATAACCTGATGAGCAGGCTTGTGAGTGATACCTATTGGTCAATGGCCCAAGATGGAAATACATACTTGTCTGCTAATAATATGATCCCAATCAACAAATACTGCTATTTAGTGTCTTCAAAGGGAGGATGATTATCAATATAATTTTGGGGTGAAGTTCTTAACTTATTTGAATAAAATAACATGCATCTTGTTCAGTTATTTTATTTTCAATATTATTAAACATAACAGAAAGAAAAATGAAATTTAAAATTTTGATTTAAATCAATGATTTTTTTCAATACAAATCACTTAATTTAAATCAAGCTGATTTAAATCGGCATACCCTGCTTCTTGGTCCTTAAGTGTGGCCTTTTGACTTAATCTACATTTTACAAAACAAATCCTTTTATTTTTTTTATTAATACGTTTTGGTTTCATCTTATTTTTTAAATGAACATATTTAAAATACCTAATAAAGTACATTGCAACAAAACAGTCTTCCAAGATTACGGTACAATTACAACATTAATAAGCCATGAGAGTTAAATTGACAACTGCTATGCTCATGATTTAGTTTCAATGCAACTCTAAAATGTCTGATAACTTTCCTTGCCTGACTGGCACCACTGCCACATGACAAGATATGAAAAAATCATGTTTTTAAAAAAAATTGGATTTATTTGATTCAAATCAATTTTTTTATATTTAGGTTAAATTAGATTTTTATGATTTTAATTAGTTTCCCAACAAGTTAAAATTTGTTGGACATGAGACATGCAAATCAATGTAGTCTAAATGTTTTTGATTAATGTCAAACATTAATACATCTGATAGTTTAGGTTGGTTGGTTTAGGTTTTATGGCACAAGGTCCAGAAATGGAAAGCTGCGCCAAATGCCAGATAAGATAATAAAATCATCGTAAATGTAAAAACATTAAAAAAATAGTGAGAAAGATTCCAGCAGTTTTTAGAGAATAAAATATTGGAAAAAGAGTTAAATAACGTGAGATTAAGATACAGAGTTGAAATATGTTGATCAACGTGTAGATAATAAATTAGGATAAAAACATGATTTTAATGAATTTAACATTTAAAAATTGTTGAGATCAGTAATATGCAGATATAAAATGGATGCGAATGATATTTACAAGTAATGAGAGTAGGGTATAAAAATGTACAAAAATATTATATAGAATTTAAAAAAATCGAATGCTATGTAAGAAGTTAAAAATGTTTGGATGGGATTTCTTCCCAATTAATTCCCGTAAAGTTAAAACAGAAGTACTAAAGTGATTGTGATGATGGTTGAAAACGGGACAATCAATTAAAATATGTTGAATGGTGAAGGGAACTCCACACACAGGAACACTCTCCCCTAAGAAAAGATGCCTGTGAGTAAAGCATGTGTCCAATGCGTAGGCAAGTCAGAATTACATCGGAATGTCGAGAAGAATAAGGAAGCCAGTGATATATCACTCTGAATACTGTGGAGCTTATTGTTTGTTTGAGTGTTCCAGTCGGTTTGCCACTCGTTCCACACAATGTCCCAGACAGCATGTCAAAGATCATCGTATGGAACAGGAGACTATAAAAGGTCACAGCTCTTAGCTGCTGCATCAGCCTGTTCATTGCCTGCAATCCAGACGTGACCAGGTATCCAAAAGAAAAAGATATCTAGGCCTCTCTGGATAAGTTGATGATGTAATTTCAACACGGCAGTAGCTAATGGATGTTGAGGGCAGTCTGATGCTTGGCTGTCTAAAACACTCTTTGAGTTTGAATATATAACAAATTTGCCGTTTCTAAGGCAAGATATACATTTTAAGGTTTCGTATATTGCGATAAATTCAGCAGTAAAAATAGAAACTATACAGGGCAGTTCGAAGGCTATAGTGGTTGAACCACAAATAAAAGCACAGCCGACATGACATGTAGACTTCGAGCTGTCTGTATAAATCGCTGTGTAGTCTCTGTAACTAGGTCGATGATGTTTAAAAATTTGGCGGTAAATGATGCCAGCTGTATTGAATTTATCGTAGCCTCGAAATAGGTGAATGTAAGAATGCTTCGGGGTTCGCCATGGTGGAAAAGGATAAAAACTTCTTTTAGAAACGGTTATGGTTTTCAGAGGTGTTTGATTTAAGACATTCCGCATGCGTAAACTGAAATCTGGGATGCATGATGGGACGATTTGTGCATGCATGCAGTGGATGGGAAGGATAACAAAATACGATAAAATAGTCGCAGCGACAACAAAAGACGGGTAGTAGCAAAAGATGGTTCATGGCATAAAACATAGAGCCTTTTGACGGGCGAAGTTCGAAATGTTCCGGAACAAATCCTTAATGCAGAGTGGTGGATTGTATCAAGCTGACGCAATACAGAAGGAGGGGAAGAGCCATAGGCTGCACAGCTGCAGTTCAATCTGGACTGATAGTTTAGGAAATAATGGGGCAAATTTTTGAAAAACGTAGCATAAGAATTAGCAAAGTTAATCACATGGGAGTAAATAGAAAATTATCACAAATTCCAAGTATAAGCAATGGTTCTCGTGCAGGTTAGGTTACTTTGATCTTAATTTTTGAACATAGAAAAATAAGGTTGCAGTGTCTTGCTAAACACCATATTATAAATTTGTATATAAAATTATTCAAAAATCTTACAAATTTTAGAATTTTCTTACATTATATATTTATGAAATGTTAACAAAGTATATAATATCTTTAGGTATTTTCATGTAAAATAATTAGACTTGTTTTTGAGAAAAAATCATGTTCCCAATAAAAAAAAATAAAATAAAAGGAACTTGTATAATAAATTTTGTATTATTAGTAAAGTAATTATTAACATTTAGCTAGCAGAAAATACATTTTTGTGAAAAAAAGTTATTTGTAAGAGAACAGTAAAAAATGAAACAGTAAATGAAAATATATAAATTGAGATCCAAAATGCCTATTTTTCAAATTTTCTCTAAGCATAGCCAAGTATTTTATAGGAACATTCTAAGCACACACAAACAGGGTTTACACACAACATACAAGAAAATTAAGTGAAATCTGTGGAATTTCAATTCTTTGAAATAGCTTTTCATTTTAATCCCTAATCTATTTTGTAAATATATTCATTCAATCGTAAGATGGGTGAATTAACTTTAACATTCCAAATTTCAATTGTTTTCAAAGGGATGATGATTTTCAGTATAATTTTTGGGGTGAACCGAGTTAAAATTATTAACTTATTTGAATAAAATAACATGCATCTTGTTCATAATTTAATTTTCAATGCCATTCAAATTAATACAGAAAGTCTTTAAAATGTTGATTTAAATCAATGATCTTTTTAATAAAAATCACTTGATTTAAATCAAGCTGATTTAAATTGGCATATCATGCCACCCAAGGCTAGTTTTCAAGAGTTTATGTGGATCAAGATTATCTGTTATAAGCTTTAGACAACATTTCACACACAATGTTTCTGTTGAAAATGGAATTTTTGTGAATAGTTGCACACTTCAACAGTATTTTTTAATTATATCTGCTTAACAGCCCATTAAGAGAAAGATCAAGAGTTTACTGAAGGGAGTGTGGTGGTATCAGTCCACACATGAAAATAACTCATGTGACTGGCAACGGACTAAATTCAAATTATCGTTTTCTTCCAGTTGTGCTGCACATGAGCACATAGCTTGCTTGCAGCAATAAAAAGGATATTGCGATTGCTAGAACAAAGATTGAGCTGTTAAGTCTTCGCTTTGCTGGTTACTAATCCGCGTTATGGTTACAGCTGGTTACAAATCAGCGTTATGGTTACAGCTGGTTACAAGACGTTTTGCTGGTAGGCAAATTGGCATGTTTGTTTAATGTTTGATTAATTTTAATTAAAGTTGATGTTTTTACCTCCTTCGCCATTCATTTAACCAGTCAACACCTTCATATAGGATATGAGAATTAACAACCTCTCAGATCTATGAGAAAATCAATTTTTTAATGACGATTGGGAATTGTAATATTATCCTGTTTCTGCTAATAAGATGATTTGCTTGCTTTGTGAATCTGCAATATCTACTTTAAAGAAATTCAATGCTCATCAGCATTAAAAGGACTACAAATATTTTAAATTAGAGGAAGAGGCACGAAAGGTTGAATTGCAGAAATGAAAATCAAAGATAATTCGGTACTTTTCTATTAACTGCATGCCCATTGGCGAATATCAAACAAGTTTTGTTTCGGATGGGAAAATATTTAGCAATTGCCCTTAGGAGCATCAAACATATCATTATCATTCGAGGCTTGTTTTTTCCTCCACATAAACTCCGTGAGATGTTCCTCGATGTTTTTTATTTCGCCATTTTGAACTTCCCCAGATGCATTCTACATTCTGTGTGTGCGTGCCAGTTTCAGAATCAATGAAATTGTATTTGTGGTTCGCTTGGCAGTGAATATATCTGAAGTAACTTATAAAGTAGCTTTTATATTTGGGGAAAAGGGAACTCAATCAGTGAAGTAAAAATTGTGTGTCTCTTACAAGAATTGTAACTGATCGACAGCATGAATTTGCCTTCAACTTAACAGAACAATTTCTTGCAATACTTGAAATGGAAAATGAAAAATTCCAATTGTTTTGGATAAATCAACTGATACTACTGTCGAGGTGCAAGTTTTATACTTCATTTGGGCCATAACAAAAGATTCTAATTGCTATGGAGAGTTATTCGCTAGGAGCACCCTTGCAAGAACATGGGTAATGGATCTTCAACTTTTATCGTAATTGTTATGAAGTTGGACTGAATTTGGTAAATTTAAGGAGTGTATGTTCAGACAGTGCTGATCCATGACAAGAAATCATTAACACAATCGTTATTTAGGATCAAATCTTGGTTATAATTAAGACCAATGGTTTCTTTTATTGTTATCAACTATTGAGTAGCATAAACTGTAATAAGTATCAATAACAATCATCCCAGGATCCGGTTTCTTTTAGTCTTGAAACACCTTCAACACACAATTTTAATACATAATATTGAATGAGGGTAAAAAATAAGGAAGACTTTTAGAAATATTAAAGTCAAAACCAATAGCGCATATTAAATAACTGCAATGTTATAGGCATTGATAACAAATACAAGTAAAACCGTTATAATCTTGACATGAAAGCAAAATAATGCTACCATTTAAAATACAAAAATAAGAACAAATTCTTCTGTGTACTTACTTTTTCAATCAAAGAGCGATTTAACAAACTTGAAAAATTATACACAAATAAAAGTTAAAACAATTTCAATTCAAAATCTCGCGGCATATATTTTGTTTCAAACTTCGTTTGGAAGTTCCTTACATATACATACCTGCTGTTGCCATATTTTAAAACAATTAACCAATGCTGATATAGAAGGTACAAGTTCAAAACCGTCAGCCCCGTTGGTAGTTGAATTAACGTCACAGTGGAGCAATACAATGGGCTATAAGTGAAGGCTCGAAAATTACGAAATGTTGTCCTCGATTCTTTCCCTTCGTGATTTATCCCAGATCGTCGCCGGGCCGCGATAGCCCGGTTAGAAGTGTAACGGACTAGCAACCGCAGAGGGTTGCCAGTTCAAATCCAACCAGACAGGGGTGTACAAAGGGGCTGGTGCACGTTACATCTGTCGTGGCCTTAAATGTCCTCCCGTTGGCGTGGTGTGGAAGTTTGGAGAGTGGAGTGCCAGTTCAGGTGTTGCCTCGTCATCTGACCGAAATTCAAATTTACGTGGTGTCGTCATCGAGTCTTTCCCTTTGGGATTGATCCCGGGCCGTCACCAATAGCCCGTTGTATTGCACCAGTATGAAGTTTATTAAAATACATACCTACCTACCCAGATCGTCACCAATATCCAGTTATATTGCTCAAGTCCAACGTAAAAACATCTTACCTACCATTGATGTGAATTTTCAAACCAAACGGTAGGTAGTTACATAGTAGGTAAATACACGGTAGTAGTATTAACTTGGAAAATTAAGGATCAATTGTGAAGGGAAAGATTCGAGAACAATTAATAATTTTGAATCGCGATCAGATGACGAGGTCAACACCTGATCTGGCACTTTCACTTGGACCACCTATTTGGTGCTCATTTCACTTGGACCCACCTATTAAAAGTTGACTGACCCAAGATCGACTGCCTTCTCGTCGAAGCAGCATTATAAAACGCTGCTCCGACGTTCCGCGTTCAAGTGCGGAAGGTCTTAATCACCTCAATCATTGAAATGGATATAGTCATTCTATTTTCCAGCAATCCAGATATCTATTGTGTTGATGGTTACTGCAATTTAACTGACAAGAGCAAAGTTGCAGTTCACAAACAAAAATGTATGTCGTAAAGGAGAATACCATCTAATAAGTACAATAATAATTACTCGTTTGAAACTAAATCCGATCTCTTATAGTTCTGATTTAATGTGTTGAATGCGGTTCTCTTGTGATTCTCTACCTTTTTACTTCACAGAAAATTTCTTTTTATCAAAAAATTTCTTTTTACATTGGGACGTAAAAGGATTTTCAACCCACTTGG
This sequence comes from Meta bourneti, assembly GCA_933210815.1. Lineage (NCBI taxonomy): Eukaryota > Metazoa > Arthropoda > Arachnida > Araneae > Tetragnathidae > Meta > Meta bourneti. The sequence goes on along the minus strand of OW119924.1, from coordinate 92,635,142 downwards.
AAAAATTATCCCTACTGTATCTCATTCGCATGTCTTTGATTCTCAGGTTTTTACCTATTTAGTTCTATTCAGTCTGTTTCAAACGTGACTTCTTTTTATGATTTGAGAGCTCTCGAATAAAATATGCAAATTTTTTAACACCCAAAAGGGCTCCAATTTGGAGGTTTCTGCTTATAAACACCCAAAACATTTTCACAGCCTAAAAAAGACACACTTGAAATCTACGAAAAACCTTTTTGGAGCATTTTGGCCGATGCCAATATCCTAGATTTTAATATTGTGAATATCGACATCATAACGTCTAAACTACCCCCGAAATGGAAAAATTTTGCTTTATAATTTGTTATCCAACACACAACCAACCAAAAAACCATAAAAGACGGGTTGATTTGTGCAGAATTGCTTTACAAAAATACAACTTTTTCATACTTGTTAAAGTACCGTATTTTGTTTGCAATATTCCTTACGAAAATGTAATTGACGCTGGTGTTCAAAGGTTATATTTAAATATTTTTTGTATAAAATAGATCATAATCTTCTGCATTTTACTAATTAGAAACGCTTTCTGAATTAAATTAAAAAAAGAATACATTGCGAAAGTAAAGTTGATATATAATGAATATAAATGTTTATTGGCGGAATGAAAAATTAATTACAATCAATTATTAATTTTGTGAACAATTAATGAATTAAGAATAATAAAGCACTTATTAGGATAACTGAACCTTTTTAATAAATAATTTTAATTATTTCAATCAATCCCCCCATAAGCGAAAGAGCTTACGACGTTTGGGTAGTCCTCCAGAATAAAATTCTGCGCCTCTAAACGTGAGGACATTTGACAGATTTAATGCGCACCAGCCCCCTCATTCACGATGGTCTCTGGCTTGAACGAGTTTCGAACTAATAACCTTCCGGTTCCTTATCTGCGACTCTACCAACGGCCCGATTAGTACGTGTCGATACTGCTATCACGGCCCGATTAGTTAATGAAAATGTCTATATTTCTAATTAGAATAATTTAACTTACTTTTAAAGATTACTATTTTACACAATTTTGTTTCGGACGAAGGGCGGCATCAACATCATATGCCCCAGTCTCAAATATGTCTAGCTACGTTTCAGCTAGAAATGAATGTTGGCGCTATCTTATCGGTTTCAAGAGGTCGGATACTAACTGAGATATTAGCAACGTTCTTTTCGCTTAACAAGCACATGAAATGTTACGCCAATTATAAAGTGGCGCCAAAACTGTCACGGAGATACGCACGGCGGGAACAATATATATAATTTTTAATTCATAGGCGAAACTACGGAATCTATGGAGACTTATTCCCCATGTGAGCTTAAGCTCCTTAGACCAGAAAAAAAGCAAATATATCCTCTTTTAATCCATTGGTAGCCACGATATAGTGGTCATAGCGTTTGTATGCCACCCAGTAGGGTCGTGGTTCGATTCTCGGTTTGTAAGCTCATGGATGTTGATGATTGCCCTGTTAGGAGCAACTGTGGTATACTCTTTGGGAGTTCCTTCACAAATAACCGTTATTTCGCCCCTTATAGTGCCGTAGGGCTTGTGCAATGGCCTATGCACTCTATTTCAAACATATCAACTTATTTTTATGATTTGTGAACTGAATAAAACATACAAATTTGATAACATATTCTTGATAAAAATGTGTATGACGCAGATGTTTAGGCGTTAGGAACTTTTTTTGTGTGAAATTGATCATAATGTGTTCTGAAGTTTCTTAATTGAAAAAAGTTTTATAAAAATTAAATTCCAAATGAATACATTGTGTAAGGTAAAGTTGTTAAATATTAAATGTGATTTTTACTTATAATCAATAATTAATTCCAATCAATCATTCACTTTCTGTGATTAATAATTAATATATGAAGATTAATACAGTATTAATTACGGTCGCTTAACGTTATTGTTTTAAAATTACTTCAATAATTCCCTTTTAAAAGAAAAGGCTTGATACCTAGGTAATTCCTCTCGCAGAATGAAATAATCGGTGCGCCCCTGCTTGTCAACATTGATTTAAATACTGATGCTGTCGCATTCAGAAAAATCTCCGTTTATTCTATTAGCATATTTTGTTCGGTGCTGGTGGATTATGTAATGGCTACTTTTGCCTACTAGAACTGAGATTTTGGAGGGTTTCCGGAGCGCATAACTCGTGCAATCCGAGTGATTGGTTCGCGTTTACGAACGAGCCCTCTTCCTTTCATCATTCGTTTTAATTTTTTTTTGCAGTGAAGCTCAGATTTGTAGAAAAATATTAAGTATCTCAAAACTTATTATGTTAACACAACACATGCATAAAAAAGCACAAGACTCACCATAACTCGTGCCAGCAAGATCACAGAAAGAAAATTAGAACAGAACTAGAAATCCGAAGAAAAAGAAACCAAAACTGGAACAAGTACTTCACCTCAGTTTGTTTCTTGAAATAAAAAAGGGGGGGGGTATTTCAATTAACGTCACACTAGAGCAACACAACGGGCTATTGGTGACGGTCCGGGATCAATCCCAAAGGGAAAGATCCGAGGACAACACCACGTAATTTTGAACCACGGTCAGATGACGAATGAAATAAAAAAAAAATAAAAAAAAAGGTCTTCAAAACTCAAACAAAGGCTTTGAATTGTGAATAACAATTTCGGTTTGTAAACAAAAAATAATTTAGAAGTTTTAGTAAAAGAAGTTAATTTTCTAAAGGAAAATAAGCAATAAAAATTATATATCTGAATTTTTCTGCTGGGACCGATAACAACAAAGTAATAAAGTAATCGAACAAGTATATTTTTCATCTCAACTCAGCTCAAAAGAATTTTAATAAGAAAACAAATATCCAGTTGAAAATGAAAACAACCGCGCTTATCGGAATGCTTTTCGTTTCTTTGAACTAAATTTTGTCTAAGATCACGGACTTGAAAGAAAGACGAAAGTTGACAATGAAAACAGAAGTTCTCGTGGATCAGTGGCCTCGTTTTAATTTGTTTCTCTTTATGCATAAAAAACATTGGAATATCTAACTCTGATCTTTGTTTTACGGAAAAGATGTTTGATGTTCATTCATATCACCTTCAAAAGAAAAAAAATTCCGCATTGAATGTAGCTCAAATCCATAAGAGAAGATTCTTTTGTAGCAAGTATTGATTGTATTTTCATGATTTTTTCGCAACTGAATTGGATTTGGTGCGCCACTCGGGTCATTTGTTTTGCTACACGAGAACTAATTACAGTGCAAAAAAGCGAAACATGCTACAGACGCAAGAAAAGTTATCACTCTATTCTAAAACACGTGAGAAATATAGTGACAAACCTAAAAAAAATGATTAAATCCAACTATACCATTTAAAGTCGTCAAATTTAAAACTTAAAATCAATCTTGACAGCGCAATTTAAACAGCACTGAATGAAGTTTTAAAACATGTATCAAGTAAATTGAATATTTTAATGCATCCTTTATTTTTGCTGACAGGTCATTGGAAATTTAATTGACTTTCAAGTTTCAATACTAAAATTTTTTGTTTGTAAAAAATTAATTTTGATTAATAAACTGAATTGAAAATGAATATGGCACTTCTCAAATGAAGGAACTTTGAATGGCCTTTCTTAAAAAAGTAAAACTGTCAGCTGTTAGTTTCATAGTGATTATACTGCTTTTATTGTTTAGAATACTGATATTCATAGAAATTTGTAGGACGTTTTTTATAAATCATTATGTGTTTTTCTATTTATAGGTTGGAGTCATCTTTTAAAGAATGCTATTTTTTGAGCTTTAATATCTATCCAAAGGAGTTCCCAATTTTATGATATTGGTTTATCACATGGAAAATATGAAACTTTTATGTTTTCATTAGCAATTGTAATATTACATTTATATTTGTACAATTGTATTTTATGATAATTGTGAACTTTTCTCTTGTCTATTTTCATGCATACTGAATCCAGGATGCACAACTTTTTATTTATTTTATATTTGTTGGGAGTGTTATACAAAGATATTTTTTGTTTTATTGGGACATTCTTGATATTATGTGCATGCTGTAAGAGAAATGGTGGAAAGTGAGCATTGAGTGCGAAGAATTTTCTTTAGTTTCTAATTGATTTGAAAATCTGTCAATACCAATCCTAAATAATGTGAGAATTAAATATAATAATTCATTTTCTTGTCACTAGAATTCATTTGTTTTTCTTCGTTTAGGTAACATGACACTTGGAATGAAGGAAAACACTTTGATGACTGGCCATGATGATGAAATGTCTAATCTTTTGATGAATCCAGATCCCCTATTTTCTACAATTTATTCGATGGATAATTTAGCTAAATCAAAAAAATTTAAGTGTACAGAGTGCGGTCGAGGATTTGTGTGTAAATGGTCATTGAAAACTCATATGACAATTCACACCGGTGAACTGTTATACTCCTGCAAAAAATGTCACAGAAGGTTTCGCTATAGAAGTCAACTATGTAGGCATAAGTTGAATTGTGATTAGAAAATGAATTTCAAATTGCTGTGAATATTCTTTTGCATATTGTAAAGCCTCTAGCGATTGATCAAGAGATTTCAAGAAAAAGTTGCTCAAGGAGTTATCTATGAAGTTTTTTAGAAAAACTTTCTTTTCTTTTTCCATATAATATCCTACAGTAAGTACTTCGTCTAAAATTAAAGCATGGGGATGGATACACATGGATTTCTCCTTCCTGGGGACCATGGAGTGAGAGTTTTCTGTTTTGATCTGTGTGGATCACTGAAATACTTGTATATACTTAGTCCTTCCTGACTTGTGGAAGGATGTGAATCCACATCGCTTCTCCTGTGAACCTTCATTAAAATTGGGTATGCATTTGTGGCCCTGTTTATCCAAACTGGTAGAGTTTCAATACAGATTAGGGTCCTGAGTGTGTTGTGAGTAATCAGCTACGGGAACAATCCAAATTTTATGGGTTTGTCAATTTATTTCTAAAAGTGTAAATTTTAAAGTTAAGTTTCTTCAATGTTAATGTATAGAAATGAAAAATATGTTTTCAAATGCAAATTCTTTAGTTATTAAAATAGCACATACTGTCAGAATATTATTTTAGGATGATATCTAAGCCAGTGTTTCCCAAAGTATGATCTGCGACAAGGTTTCAGGGGGTCCATGAAAAACATTTAATATTTCAAAATAGTGGAATTTCAAGGAAAAATAAAATATTCCATTATTTTCTCAGATTCTTTTATGTTCCTAAAAACATTGCTGTACTAAAAATAATTTAAAATGTCTATTATATTTTCTATAAATGAGCAACTGGACTTAAGGGTGCTAAGTTAAGGGTGTATTTCCCACTGACTGCTAAAAAGCAGCTTCATTGTTTACATTAAGATTAAAGTATGCATTTTGAATTCATAAATATTGTAATTTTGCAGGTTGAGAGCCTTTTAATTTTAATACATTTTAACCCTGGAAAGCCAGAATTATTTTTCAAGTATCAATTTCCTTTTAGTATATTGTTTTTATGATATTAATGTAGTCAAAGTGAATTTTTATTGTGAATTTTAAATAATATTGCCAAAAATGTCTGGTACCATACTGTACTTCTAGTCTGTTAAGGGAGCGAAACCAGGAGTACTGCAGTTTCTTTCCTCTTGCTATATAAATAATAGCAGCATTTATTTAACAGTTTATATACTGAAAAATGTTGCAAATTATGATTATACAGTACATATATACTGTACAATCATAATTTGAACAGTTAGAATATATATGAACTATGGAGTATATATATATATATGTAAAATATTTTATTCTACAACAGAAATTTATTATATAAAAGAAAAATACTAGTAACAATGCACGAACTTACATATTTTGCTCTATATACTACTAGTTTTATGGTTTATTGTGAAAACCAACAAAGCAAATCACACAAAAGTAGGGTATGCACTCATCGTAATCCAAATACTGTTCTACCTTGCAGTTTTGAAGGAATTTTTTCTTTAGCATATCAATTAGAGGGAGAACGCAACTTGTACATTTTGTTGTTAGGGTCTATTTTAGCATTGTCAGTGCAGTGGATATACCTCATAATCTGAATACAGCAGTCTCAGCACATCACATTGTATAGTAGATCATTTCAACGATCTGATGTATTTTATAAAAATGTTTTTGTCAAAAATAGTTGCCATGTTAAGCCTACAGTAATGTAATCAAATCACATGTGTACATAGATTTGTTCATAGATGTTATCAGCATATTTTGTTCATCATAAACACTAAAACCAACAAAAATAAGTATATAACTAGAAGACACTAAGAGAGTGAAGTTTTAATGTTTTTATAATGTGTTTAACATAGATCTAAATATTTTACTTGCTCTATGGTGAAACATGATCTTATGTAGATCTACATGCCCATTTAATTTAATTGTCTCAAGGGATCTGCGAAAATTTTGAATTTTCAAGGGACTGAAAAGTTTGGGAACCACTGGTGTGAGTTATCCAGATATTATTGACATCCAATTTTGGACTGACATACATACCATGACATGAATGCAGTTGTTTTTATGTTCACCAAAGGACTGAGGAAAATGTTCATAAATTAAAAGTTTGTTAATGAAAATTAGCACTACATGCTTTCCTGACATTTAGTTTGAACTTGATGAAGTTTAGTAAAATTTCTTTAGTTTTCTAAAACATGCTTTAAGTGTGCCATGACATGTATACACATTGCCACTTTTTGATATACTAGTGAAATACTAACATTTTTAGTCGCTGTTCAAATCTGATATAAATAAGTTTGTTTATGCTCCCGTTGTTATTTAGACTGTACATAAAATAATTTTTAATAAATTCTCTCAGAATTCATTGAAACCTTCAAACATCATTACTGTTTATATAATTTTCATCAAGATCAAGTAAAAGTTTCTGGATAAATAATATTTGGAAGAAAGCTCTAATCATAAACTGGATAGAATTAATTACACACACTAAATAGCATTTAATTCATTTGTTGAATGAATCAAATAGTATTAAGAAAATATGGCTAAAAGGTAGAGTGTATGCCTTTGTCTATAAATACTAGGGGTGTTCAAATGAAAAGGTACGAAACGACACTGTGGGTATAATTGAAGTCTTTATTCAAAAGTAATCACCAGAGGACTGAGCACAACTATCCTACTGTTTCACGAGCCGAAGGATTCCCTGTTCCCAGAATTCCTGTGACTGACAAGAGCCAGTCCTCCACAGTGTCCTTCAGTTCGTCGTCCGATTTGAAGCGCTTCCCTTTGAGATGTTTTTTAGCGGACAAAACAGATGGAAGTTGTAGGGCGATATGTCTGGGCTGCAGGGCGGATGCTCAAGCTGCTTCCTCTTGAACTTGGCCAGTACACTTTGTGTGACCCTGGAGACGTGTGGACACGCGTCATCGTGGAGCAGAATCACTCCCTCCGTGAGCAGCCCAGGCCGTTTGCTCTTGATGGACTTGTGTAGGCTACGGAGTGTCTCACCGGTTTAACGCAATCAGAAATCTGATAACACCTCGCGGCTCCTCAATCGTCGAATTTTGCAATGTGAACGCCATGATGTCCTCACACGCACTGCCACGTCAATTGGACGGAACACACAACTGCATGCTTCTCTTCTGCGTCATGTGCGGGCGCCCGCGCATGCGCACAACCACGCCGGTACTCGTGCATTCGCTCCCTTAGATGTCTCACTACGTTATCCCAAAGCGGTATATTCAAATTTCAACCGGTTTGGTTTTTACGACATTTCGTACCTTTTCATTTGAACACTCCTCGTATATATGGTATTTTTCTATTACTTCATGGTGCTACTGATTGATACAGTTAAAGTAATATCTAACTCAGATTAATATCTGTTCCATGAGGTGATGTAAAGAATGGTTCGTTTGGAATTGAATTCTTGACTTTCTTAATTAAACACAATATTTCTGTTTACACTAGGATATTATAGAGAGGACGTACACTTGATATGTCAACTGAATTTCCTAATTTGGTATCTTTGTGGGATTATCAGTTTTAACCTCAATAGTGGTATAGTCACAAATGCCAGTTTAGCAAATAAATATTCTGTAAAAGTGGTATAAAATACCATGGACATTTTATCTAGAAATCAAAATTCAGTTACCATGATTTGCTATTTTTATGTCTCTTCTATTTCATTAATCTGTTTAGTATTTAAAATAAAGTGTATATTACTCTTAGCTTATTTTATTAATGTAATATAACTAAGTTTACAAATTTACAGTTCCCATTATTGGTATTATTTTCTTTATTTTTTCAAATGTGTTACAAAATTGATTTGTGCATAATATATTTAGACCATTATGTGAATATCTCCTAGAATTCAAGATGTTTAAAATCCATTTATCTTGAATATCCAGGCCAGCCATTTAATTTTCTATTTTATTTAATCCTTTTCTTCATTGGGATAAATTGAAAATATTTTTATTTGTGTGTTTATATTACGAAACATTTCTGTTGATATAAATGCAAGACTGTATATCATATGCAGTATGTGATAAACTATTACTTCTGAGAAAATAAACTTCAGAGATTGACAGTATTAATTCTATACTTTTGAATGAAGTATCAGAAGCAATATCTTCCTAGTAACAATTTTTGATATTAGATATGGTAAGATGGTAATTGCTTTCAATATGATATTGCAGGAGCTAAGTATTACTTTTCAACACAATTTTATGTTTATATTGCACCATTTCTAGGGAAAGTGACACAACTAAAAATATAAACTTTTGGGGAAGGCCAAACATGAATTGAAAATCTTAAAGTCTATTGTTACTCCACAATTTAAGTTTTGTATAATTCTGTCATCTTTATTAAATATGTGTTGCACTGCTCAAATTTTATAGAATCCCTGTAATTTAAGAAAATTGAATTTCCATTTTTAGATGGGTCACTTTTTTGAGATAGTGTCAATGTACTTTTTATTTAAATAAAATAATTTCTTTGTTAAAAACTAATTTTATTTGAAATAATATTTCTGTGTGTTCTCAATCAAAATAAACAGAAGTCTTGCAATAAAAGCTTTATTTATTTCTTCACTTAAATTGCATTAAATAGTGTTAGGTCTTCAGAAAAATAGCTACCCAATTTTCTGGATATTCCACATATTGATGTTTTATAATCCCAATTGTCCTTATTCACGAAGTTCTGTCTTTTTTCCTTCATTTATATTCTTTTACTAATGCTATTTGAAATGTTTACTACAACAATGTATATTATTAAAAAATTTTATGTATACATATTTAGTTCAGCATTTAATTTTTCAGATTGGCAGTACCCAATGAACAGTGGAGATGTTTTATCCAGTGCATCTGCACCACCACCGGGATCCATGGGTGGAATGTTTAATTGCACATTTTGTACATACACAACAAAATTTGCTACAACGCTAAAGCGCCACATACTCACACACACGGGTGAAAGACCGTACTGTTGCACTTTTTGTGGAAAACGATTCATTCAAAGGAGTACTTTACACAGACATTTAGTTACATGCAAGTACTTAAACTCACAGAGATGAATTTGAATACTAACTGATACACATTTCTGCAAGAAACATGTTGAAAACTGAATACTAATAGTCCAGCTCCGGTGAGTTGGCATTTGTGTCACATGATTTTGAACGAGTATTCGTTAAATTAGGGGTCAGGCTAGATGTTAATGTGTTTCTGAATTCAACATCTTTAGTGCAGATTTCAATTCTAAGTTCAGTGCCTGAAGCTACAGCTGTAGTTGGGGAAACAAATAATCATCTATGGCAATTGCCATTGATAATTTTCCGTATGGCAACCCTTTTCCAAGGCATGCTTACCACCTTTGTAGAAATGAACTTTTTCAAAGTCAACTGCCTTCCCTCCATAGCTGCACTATACCGACTTGGCCACCAACCATCACTTGGACCACACCAACTGGAGCAAAATGAGCTAGTTAATTAAGTGGAATGATGCCATTACCTAGTATACCTCATGCTAGTAAGCAACAAAATTTTATGGAATGGATTTGAAAGCTCACTAAAGCAAGTTATGAACAGATCTACTGCTGTTGATTGTATCATGATGGTACTTCTGTGCTGTGACCCCTCACCAAATTCATTTTGCACATTTACAAAATATCAGTTGTGAAACAAGTTATCATCTATGGTGATTGCTGTACATAATGTTTTGTATGGCAGTTATTATCTGTGATATACTTATATCTCATAATATGACCATAAGCAAAGTCACCGACTTTGAGCAAAATGAGCTTCTTAATTAATGATGCTGTTACCTGATGTATACCTCATGCTAGTGAGCAACAAGATTTCATGGAAAGAATTTGAAAACAGGACCAGTTTATACAGTTAAGGCTTACCTTGGATTTCTTGAAGAATAGATAAAAAGAAATGGCTCCTCACCTAAATTGGACTTGTATAGTTCTGTGATGGTTATTTGAGATAAATTTTAATTGTGTTGAAAAATGCTAAATACATGAGTTCTTCCACATTTCATTTTTAAAATTTAGTATAACATCAGAAGTGGGATATAATGTAACGTTTTGCTGGAATTGCAATTTTTCTCTGACAAAAACTGAATTCAAATTCAGCAGATTTATTAAGGGCAGTGGTGGGCTCATTTACTTGGAAAACGGTAGTTGATGGATGCTAGTGGAAGTATCACTGATATGGATGATCCATCATTTTCCATGGAATAATTTATACAGTTAAGGCTTACCAAATGCTGAAAACGAAATGAATCTTTTAGACCAGATAATTGAATTTAAAAACAACGAATGTTATAAAGATTAACCTTTGGGCAAATTTGAAAACTGAAAGATTGGGAGACCAATGAAAGAAACTGAAATGAAAAGAATGCTGATAGAGCTGAAAATGGTTAATGTTAATGCAGAGATTCCATTGTAATACAAAATTCATGAAAAATACCGGGCCGCAGATGTCCGGTTGGAAGAATAACGGACTAGCAATCGGAGGGTTGTGAGTTCGAATCCAACCAAAGACTAGTGTGCAAAGGGGGCTGGTGCATGTTAAATTTGTTGTGGCCTCAAATGTCCTCACTTTGGCATGGTGTGGAAGTTTGGAGAGGGGGGTGCTAGCTCAGGGGTGACCTCGGCATCTGACCGTGGTTCAAAATTACGTGGTGTCCTTGGAACTTTCCCTTTGGGTTTGATCCTAGACCGTCGTCAATAGCCTGTTGTGTTGCTCCAGTGCGACGTTAATTAAAATACCTACCTACATTAAAAATGTAGTGATTCTTCGCACTACCAAGCTGAAATTCTCTCTGAAATAAATACAATGCTCAGCATTCATGCAAATTAGTTATGGAAAAAGTGGCTGGTACTAAAAAGTTAGAAGATTTTAAAGAAGGAACATTAAATGCATAACTACTGCATCAAAGATGATTTCATTTACCAAGTCATTGCAGTAGACAGGCAGGAAGAGTGCTGAAATAGTTTGCCTTGAATATTGACATTTTGAGTTTCGAAAAACAAATAGATACAATGAATGAGAACTTTTGTTCATGGGTGTGTGAAAATTAGTAGAAAAGGAAGGCTCAGTCTTGAATACATAATTTAATAAAATATGATTCTGAATTCAAGATTTCTTTCGTTATTGGAAAAAATGCCAGTGACTGGATGTATACAAACCCTTTGTGGGTCCTGAACCTTAGATGGGATTAGAAGCATATTCTGCATATCTCTTGTTTGTGGATTCGTTTACAAAGCTTACATCATTTATCTTTTAAAGATAAAAAAGAGTTAAAGATCCTTTAATAAAGAAAAGTTTCAGGAATGTATTTCTAGTTTTGAATACTAGTTTATTGTTACGAAAAAGGATGGAACTTCTATTACTTGTCACATAAGAATTTATGCCCAAAAGTGCATGTCAGTACTTTATATTGCACCAAGTTTTTCTTCTGAACCCAGAAAAGTGTAAACAATAGTTTCATAAGACATGAAATTGAAATAAATAGGTTAAGAAATTGTGGAAAGTTAAACTGACATTGTATACGAAAAATGAAAAATCGACAGGTTTGACCGAATGCTATTATATATATGGCAGATCTTTAGATTTAGTTCAAGCTTAGTAGAAATGTTGACACCTTTCTAATATTACTGACATTAATTATATTTGAAAACAAGTAAAAATTGAGAAATTAATGCCTTGAGTGCAGTAAGTTAGAATTGACAAAAGGTAAATGTTTTGACAAATGAGACGATCCAGATGCGCGAAATCAATTTAAGCAAAAGCATCGTTTGGAGTTATCTTACGTGGTCTGTACCAAGTTACAAGTGCTGGGTCATGACCATTATGAGATAAGACTAGGCCTTTGAAAAAGAGTAATTGTGATTATGGGTGACCGGTGACTTGAAGTATTGAGTGAACCTGGAGGAGCAGAAGACGTTGACTTTGATGGTTGATGATCCGAATGGGTAAACATATTCCTCTGAAAATTCTGGTACCAGTGTTCCAAATGCATTTTAAATATATGCATGTTGTTAGTTTAAGAGATATACAATTGAATTCTCGTATGAGAATTGTGTGTATTACGTGAAATTTATGTGTAAATGTGTTTCAAATGCATTAAATAGAACTGTGGAAGCCTATGATTTGAGCCTTCTGAATAAAGGTATTTGATATGATATTATGGAAACCTATGTGAATTGAGTCTTCCAAATAAAGGTATTTGAGATAACAAATGAAGGGTAGATTGGCCGGTTGCGTGCGTTAATATACTTTTGTTTGAGATCTTAGACATGTCACAAAAGACGACTCGAGAGTGAGTCAGATGTCAAAATGGCAGTGTTATACCTCATCATACGACAATAAGGGAAGCCACTGGCTTGGAACAAAAAGAGCAGGCTAATTAAGTGGATATCGCATGCCCATGAGCAACAAGATTTCATGAAAAGGGTTTGAAGTCACCTTGGATTTCTTTGGGAGAGGATGAAAAGAGAGCTTGACACCTAAATTGGACTGTTGTACCATTCTGTGATAATTAGTTGAGATAAATTTCAATTGCGATGAGAAAGATACTGAGAATATCTGAGTTCTTCCTTATATTTTTAAAATTCAATATAGCATGCAAACCACCTTTGTAAAAATAGACCTTCCCAAGGTCATCTGCCTTCGCACCAGATCTGCATTATACACACTACAGAGTACGCCATGAACAACAGAACTACTGTTTCTGCTTCAAGATGGTGCTTCTTTATCGTAACTTGTAAAATTCAGTTTGTACATTTATAAAAATTCCAAATGTATAGATATAATTAAATATATTTAAATTCATAATGTGTTCATTGCAAAATTGAAGGGAGCATGCAAAGTTTATGCCAATAGTTGTTTTTCCATTCTATTCTAGCTAAAGTATAGCAACTCACAGTGTTGATAGTAGGGATGCCAAGATTAGATTGAAAGCAAAAGAACAAATCTTTAGCTTAGCTTTAGTCTTATGTCAAACCCATTCGCTGTTTCTTTTCCTGGGGTTAAAAAGGAGCACAAAAAGCGTGATTGCGCTCAATCTTGGCAATTTTGAATGATCTAATCGCTATCTTAGAACTTAAAAATGAGAGATTGACCATGTGCATATTATCTCAATTGGATGCTAGCATCAATCTGTAGCATGACGAATTGGAAAGGTCTGCTGAAGTTGCTCATTGGGGATAAACACTATTAATCGATCATAGTAAGAAATCATTAGAAGCTGAGATGATCGGGCATCCTTATTTCCTGGTTATCTTACGGTGAAAATAGAGGATGTCAAAATAGAAACTGACGTTCACTCAGATTTATGTTTAGAAATCGTCGTTTTTTGCTTTCAGTTTTATCGATTTTCATCTGTCACCGAATTTTTCCTAATTTAATTTTCTATCAGCTTACATGGACCTTACATCACTGGTTTGTGGGGAAGCGCAGAAAATCAGCAGGAAGGCCTACTTTCCAACCAGAATTTGATTTTCAAAAATACTTTACAGACTACACAGTTGATTTGGAAGTCAAATTAAGAATCATATTTATCAGTTAGTGATAACTCCCTATGAAAGCCTTTCTAAACAATATCATACCTTATGTGACCGTAGGTAAGATGGTACAAGTATGCTAAAAACAAGTATTATTGACAAGTATACTTAACACAAAATTTTCCCAGAGTTGGTTTGATCGGAGAAATTCCCCACCCAAATATTTTTAACTTTTTACGAAGCATAAAAATTTTAAATTATATCTAATTTTTTTATCTCTCGTTTCTTAAAATTCATCAAAACTTTTAACTGACGACGATCTCATATTTCACTATTTAATCGTGGCGTTTGAATATTTTAAAATTCAATTACTTAAAATATATTTTTAAATCTACTTTTTATTGGTTGGACAAATGAACCTTAAATTTTTCCTATCTTTTTGGTTAAGTTGCCATGTGTTTGGCGCTGCTTCCACTTTTGGATGCGCCATTAAACCCAAATCAACCCGGAGGTGGTTGAAAGAATCCATGGATTTCAACCAATAGATGAATTAAACCTTTTAGTGAGTCGGGAGGTGAGGATCTGGAACCAATAGATGTACCGCTTCTCCACAAGGACTACACCATTTGGTGAGTCGGAGATGCGAGGGTCTGGAACCAATATATGTAAATATTCCTTTCCTTAGAATAGAATCTCTTGGAAAAATTCTATTGGTCAAAATTGGTTAGAAGTCGTGCCTGCAGGTTGGAAGGTGGAATTATGCGTGTGAACCCCTCTGAAGGTTAAGAGAAAGGAATGCACGTTTCATTTGAAATATTGTATCAATTTGTTTCTTTTCCTAGCTCATTATTTTAAAAAGTTATATATTTGTCTAACTTCATGTTTTTCAAATTGGAAATAGCAATGCAGTTTTTCTTTTCCATTCATTGAACTATACACTAGGGGAATATAGCCCCCTAGTTTAGCTCCTTGTTTCCATTAAAGGACTTATAATGCGATTTCTGTTGATGTTACATTCCTGAAATATTTAAAATCATGTATAAGACATTACAATTTTTGATAGAATTTAAGTTTTTTTACAAAATGCCCCGTTATACTTATCCGTCAATTTAATGGGAATATATTTTTGAAAAAGAAAGTTTTAAAAAAGATTGTGTTAAAAAGCAATTGCACGGGAAGTGATTACTAATTACAAAACCTCTGAATTCAACTTTCTAAAACGAAACATTGAAATAAAAGTACACTGATGAAGTTTTAAGAAAATGGAATCATGGTCATGTAATTTAGATTGAATTCAATTGAAGAAAAGACCACTAAGTGTTCTTCCGTTGTTTGAGCCGGGAGGTCATTACAGTTGAATTCATAATTGTTCGGGGAATTAGACTGGAAAATAGCATTGATTAAATGTAATAGTAGTTTAAGATTGCATTACATTCGCTTGTTGAATGAATTTGAATACATTTAGAATTTCATTTAATTTGTATTATGGACGAGTTGCCCAGTTCTTTGGTTTTGAAGAATTGGAGGTGAGAGCTCTCATTTTAAGGAATTTTAATTGTTGAGAGTTAACAAATCTTTACTTTGGAATGAAGACTTTACAAATGGAAAATGAAAACAATTTGACAAGGTATTTTCTAATTCCTGTTAACTCCATCCTCGTCATCTACATCTTCTCTAGCTCTCCTCTCCTGAGTAGATGTTTGCCGCGAGCGTTGGCTAGCTTCTAATTTGTAGCTGTCATCCCATGGCTGGCCTGCTGACGGGAAATCCTCTGTTGCTAGGGTGAAGTGGCTGACGCAATAATATCTTTGGTTGCGTATCCCATTCACATGGCTGACGCAAGTCTTCCTGATTGCGTATCCCGTATATTACATTCGTAAAAAAAATATTTCCAAGGTGTTTTAAATAATTTCTAGAATGAAACAATATTCCTTTCCTGAAATATATGACTGATTTTTTTAGAGTTCTAGATGCACAGGTAATTTGGTTCAATTTAAATGCAATATAAACATAATTTTTTCACTTAATATGTTGAACAATGGATATAGTAAAAGGGGTTGGTTAATTTTGTCGGGAAAAGGCACAACTATAGTTTAGCATAGTAAAAAGAATGAAAAAAAGTCATAATATTGAGTTTAGATTAGTTATTTAATAGCAAGAAAAGCGATGATAAAATATCCCTTTGAAACTTCCCTGGATTATAAATTTTGCTCGTATTTCTAAAAATTTAATTACAGGGATAAGAGGCGGTAATGATGAATAATTTTAGAGTAATTTTTCGCAGGAATCAAGAAAATGTTTTGTCTGGAAGAATGTGCGTAATCAGCAGATTTCGCAAATTGCTTGCATATACTATGTTCATAAAAAATATCAGTAAAATGCTATTTCTTTTTAAGAATTCGGAATTGGTCTTTGTTTTCAAATCTTGTGATTTATTTTATTTTTCAAAAGAAATTTCCCACTCTTCTCGTCGCAACAGTGTAATTAGTTAAATGAATACATACGTTTAACTAATTCACTCGAATGCGTTCATTATCATAAATATAGTTCAATGTCGAGTCATCTGACATTAATTAAAATTCTAAGCAAACGAATCGAAGTCTAGAAACTAATTTGAAACATTTAATTCAAGGTTATAGTTCCTATAGAGGCTGTGAGAAAACCTACCTTTCCAGGTCAAGTACAATTTATTTCAAGCTAAAAATAGAAAAGGTGCATGTCAAAAGTAGTATGAATTCATCTTCCCGTTTGTAACGAAGTGATCGCAGTCTGAGGTGTTAATAGTCTACCTTGTGAGAAAAGTGGTGTGAAAATAAATTTGCAATGAATATTGAAAAAAATCCATTTCTATTTGTTGTTTGGGACTGCTGTGACTCAATGAATTTGCCAGCAGCCTTAGAAGCCTACAAACTGTAGATGGAGCAGGTTCAATTCCTACGAGTTCCCTGTGTGTATTTCTCTCTTCTGTATTAGTAAATTTTCCTTGTATGTTTATGTACATTTACTTGAAGTCAAAAACATAATTTGACTCAGCTGGGCTTGATCTGGCCTTTGCTCCATAAAAAACTTACTAACCATCTATTTGTAGTTTGATTTTCCCTCTAAACTGTGCCCTTAACTGTTTTATCGTAAAGCTTTAACATTTCGGCACTAGATGGCGTAGCTCAACTATGAAGAAAATTTCGCGGAAGAAAATAAAAGCAAATAAACCGTCAGAATTCATATGTATGGATTGTCAATGATGTTTGGGCCGTAATTAGAAGGTTGGCATTTGATCAAAATCTTCAGCTTCATCTTCTACTTTGAATTTTTATAGTGATTTTTCTTTCATTCGAATAGTGTGAATCAGACAATTCAAATCGGCGTAAAACAAATTCTATTTGGTAGGCCTAGAATACTTAAAGGCTTAGAGATCGTCCGCTTGCAGAACACGGTAAGAGTTAAATTAGATTTAAGAACTAATTGGGAATTTGTGTACCAAGTGCATTCACTTTATGGTTTTGTTCACTTCTGCTAAGCTATTTATGTGCTGCATCTTGGTAAATTTGTTTATTAAGGGACAAATTGTTGCATTTATTATTCGGAATGGAGTTTTTACAAGATCATTAAATGCCACTCTTAAACGAATCCCTATGTATTAGTTTTTCTCTGTCAGAATATTTTATTTTTTAATTCAATTTATGTGCGTGTTTTAGTACAAACAAATGTGTTTTTTGAACTTTTTGTTGTGTCTACACTTTAATTCTATCAGTCATTAATTTTGAATTAAGGCTGTCCAAAAATTACGATCTTTGTTTTTGTTAGTCTATTTTGACTAATATTTTTCTCAGATCTATGCTTGGTTAGGGAAAATTCAGACAATCAAATTTGTACAAAGTACATGCTTCTCTTTCAGTTTTTACTTATAGTTTGGCTTCAAATTAAGAATCTTGAATGGGAAAATTGAAATTCCATCAGTTTTTCATTGAGCTGTTGATATAACTATGTTTTGAATTGTAGTAAGCAAGTAGTATTTTAGAAACTAGCTTATTAAAACTGGGAACCTTTAGCAATGTCACGAAAACTGTCCTTTTGTTTATTCAAATTCAACAATGGATTGTCATCAGAATTTACAAATGTATAATTACAATAAAACAGTTGTGTCTGACACTAGCTTTGTAGGTGTGAAAATTTAGTTCAATTTGCTTTTATCATTGGATATTGTTTTAAATTTGTGATTTACAACTACTTTATGGAATCAAAATTAACATATTTTTGTATTGCAAGCAATTTTGCTGAAATACTTCCACATTTTCACTGTATTGACAGTATGACCAAAACTTTTAGAGAAATTTCAAGTGAAACGAAAGTATTTATTTTGAAAGTATTGCATGCTCTTTATAATTTATTTGTAATTAGCTTAAAAGCATGGTATATAAATATGCTTTCGGATAGGCCGAATGATCATCCCAAGTTCAATGAAACAAATTCAAGCATTACGTATATTATAATACATAGAATGAAAACGGTGTCCACATAGTTAGTATATTTGACAAAATTGCAAAGTGATAATTTTAGACACAAAATGTGGACCAAAAATTTAAGATATTTGTAAGAAGTTTCCTATTCTCTTACCATTTAAGTCTACATACATTTCCAGAACTATGTCATCTAACAAGTTTTGCAGTTGGTACTCATTTTAATAAACCTGCACAATGATATAAAATTTCATATAAAGTCACAGTCAAGAACAGATT
Source organism: Meta bourneti (assembly GCA_933210815.1). Classification (NCBI taxonomy): domain Eukaryota; kingdom Metazoa; phylum Arthropoda; class Arachnida; order Araneae; family Tetragnathidae; genus Meta; species Meta bourneti. The sequence continues at coordinate 92,616,404 of OW119924.1, read as the reverse complement.
AATTTCCATTAATAAACCTTCTATTTTAAACTTTTTCCTTGATCCTTGGAGTTCATAAAAAGAGTAGGCTGACTTAATTATTACAGAATTTCATTTTTTTAAAAATGTGAAAATTTAATGTGAGTAGTCTACCAAGTTAACCACAAATTTTGTGAATTGTATGTAATTTTTAAAGGGTAAAGTTTTTTTTATCAAATCCTAGAAAATATCTATAAAGGCTATGTTTTAAATTTTATGTGTTATACTAAACACATGCAAACTTAAGTGCATCTGTTTACTAATATATTTACAGTTGATTCTCCGTTTTCAGCTAGCTTTGAGGTTAAAAAAATTCAGTGAATTCTGTCCAAGTTACAGAATGCATTAACTTTTTCCATAATCCTGTACATTCAAAATTTTGAGGTGTTGGATCTTTCCATTGGGGATTGTTCCCCTGGCTGTCGCCAATAGCCCATTGCATTGCTCCAGTTCAACGTTAATTTACGACCTACCTTATTCCTGTGCAAAAGTAGGAACTGAACTATTGGTGCAAAATATCTTGTTTTAATATTAATTTAAAATAGAATAATTGTTTTCTTCCAATGTGTACACCACAAATTCTAGATATTAAATTCTCGTTCTCAGACTCCAATTTTCCATATCTTTTGGTGATTTTGTATTTTGTTTCCTAGTTTTCAGTTGTGAATTTGGCCACCCAAAAATATAATTTAAAATTTGCTTATTGCCCAAATTGCAAAATCTTTAGACTTGGAAGAATAAATGAAAAGCGTTTCATGTGCATGGTCTGATAGTCACATGATGCACTTTTCCATTTTCATTATTTTGGGGGGCCACCATAGCTTAGTGTCCTTGTCCACTGCACTAGCAACCTGCGAGTTGGAGGCTGCACAGGTTTGATTCCTGTAACTTACCCTGGGTGTATTTCTCTTCTGTGTAGAACCTTCCTTGCTTGTATATGTCAATTTATTTAAAGTTGTCTATCTTGCAGCTTGACTAAATATGGCTCTTGTGCTATAAAACCAACCATTTCGGGCAGTGCTGTTTTATAAGAAATAAATTCCAGAAAACTAGGCTAAATAGTGGACTTGCCTGAAACTGAAACAATAGGTATGGATTTGCTGAGCTCTGCACTTGCAATAAAAAATGCTTATATGACTTATATTTTATTTGTTTCTTATGGACAATACCCAAGAAAATATTTAGTTTTAAATACAGTAACAGTAACTCATAGCATTTTATGTGTTTCTCTGCTCACTGATCATGCATATTTTGTAAATAATCTAGTAGATTAAATTCTTTTTAAAAATATGTTCTGGGATGCAGACTGGTAAAAGGAGAAAATTGAACTTTCCAAAATCCATAAGCAATGTTTTAGTCTGATTTAATTGTTTTAGAAACAAACCAGAATTCTTACACTATGGAACAATTCTGTACTGCAGGGTTTCCAAACTTTATGTACACCTGACCCTTTATTCCTTAAAAAAAGTGTCACGTTTCCCTCCAATTTTCGGAACTTCATGTATCATTTTTTAGATCATGAAGAAAACAAAAACATTTTATGAATATGTGAAAATGAGAATTGCTTCCTTACACCTGTCGAGTGATTTGATCATAAATTTCTATTTCATCTGCTGGACAAATGTTTTTTAAAATAGAAAGTATGAGGAATGTTATTTTGCATATTTATTTTCTTTCGGTCAAATGGAATTGCGCCTTCATAACAAAATACTGGAGAAAAACTCCCAGTAGTTTGTTTTGCAAAACTGAGAGAGTATAAATAGTTTGAACTCTAGTGGCACAGCATCTGTTGATGTAGATGCCCTGCATCCCCTGGTGAAAAAATTAAGTCATTGACTGAGTCAGGAAAACATGATGTTAAAATGAAGTTTATTTTTTATGCAAATTTTAGCAGATATTAATTTTGATTTCAAATGGGCACTTACTCCTATATTCTATCGTATCTCTGCTGCCTCCTTGTCACCAAATGGGGACACTGTGGCTCAGTGGGTTCATCCAATGCATGTTATTGGCAGCACATATTTGATTCCTCTCTACGTGTTTTTCTCTCTTCTGTGTCAATAAAATCTTGTATGTGAAATCATTACTTGTCTTTTGATGGGAGCAGTTTACACAAATGTGGCACTTGTGCCAGAAAACTCAATGCAACCAACCAACCTTGTCACTGAACAATGCAAACTGAGGCACAATCGCCTTGATGTTTGGTGATTGCTGTATCTGATTGGTTAGTGGTGTTTGTCATGCACAGTAAGTACCCTTACCCCCTCTTCCATTGATGCTATTATTGCCTCAGTTCAGCTGATGAGCACAGTTGGTCCTTGTGCATGATTTATTCGACTATGCGGGCTTTTCACCGAATCAAGCTTCAAGATAGAATGGCAATCTTCTGTCTGTTGCGCTTGGAAAAGATAAAATCCATGCTCTTTTGCTGCATTGTTTGTTGTTGAGTTACAGACTATCTTTTCTTATTCTTTTTGTCCTGTTTATTGATTGTTAGTGTTGTAATTTTATAAGTGATGTTTTGATGCTGGATGAAAACGTATAGATTTTTATGATAACTTTTTTACAACAATTCTATGAAGAGTTTGTTTAAAACCAAGACTCGTTTCACAACCCTTCAGAGTTTGCTTGTAAACACCACATACTGACATTTCTATCATGGTACCAGAGTGTTCCTTGGCTGACTAGATGTGCCCATCCCTTTCATACATGCATTGTTCATGGTGGAACAAATTCAATCTCAGCATCCCTCCGGTAAATGCTACACTACTGACCTCATGAGTGTAGAAGAATGCATTCTGCTTTCTCAATGCCACTCTGTTTTTAAATATTATATTATAAGTCACAAATGTTTTCATTTATATAAACTTTTATTCCAAAATTGTTTGTTCCCATCCATCATTCCGAGAATTTATTAATCACAGCTCTGGCTTTATAAATGCAGCAGCTTTATTTTTCTGTATTAGAGCAAGAATTTAGGAATTAATTTAGTGTAATAAAACAAATTTGTGACATTTTTTATAACTGAAAACCAGCAAATTCTTTTGACTCAAAGACTTTAATATAAAGTACTTTAATGTTTTGACCACCAGAGCAGAAAATTCTCTAGTTCTACCCCCCACACCACTCAATTTTGCTGAGCTTTTCAAATTTTCTGAGCATAGTATTTCATTCATTCATACATACGTTCGCGAAAAAAATGAACCCCCTTTATTTCAAGCACTATTCATAGAGCAAATGCAAAGATCATTCAATAAGGAGTAACATCCTCTACAAATTCAAATGCAAAAACATTGTATAAGGGTCCGTCTTCATATCAAATTTTGCATAAACAACAAAATTTCCAATGACAGCACCATGTTTTGATGCCTTAATCAGATAATACATAGTCAAATTAGTCTGAATATGAAATTTCATGAAATTATATCCCGAGATATTCATTGTTAAAGCCGTTGACCATTTTATGGATCATCTCCACATTGAAAGTCGCTATTCGTAGATCGAGATTATTTGTAATTAATCAGAAACTTCATTTGTTGTTTGACAAAAAGATTACAAAGAACCTAACTCTCCTGGTGGTTACTCGACGAGGTATCTTGTCATTAGCAAAATTGACCAGATCTTGATTGACGAGAAATTTGGAAATGATCAATATTTACTGTTTAATTTTACCTTCAACTTCAATTTTTAACAGTTCATAATAACTGTTATCGCAAGTTAGCAATAGCCATTAAGACTTATCATAGAAACAGTTTTGCCTATCTCTACAATCTCTAGATCAATTAGACTCTACAATCTCATTTTTTCTTATCTCTACAATCATTTTTCAATTGTACCACACATGACAAGTAGAGGGCCAAACATTTTTCAAAAATTTGCACATTCCTCAGGTTTGTCATAATTTTGTTCAACTTTTGGATGCTCCCTAAAATCACCATATTGAAATCCTGAAAATTTAAGTGCAGCACAAAAACTATCCAGAGGAAAGCTGAATTTTTTTATGGCAATATTAAGTCTCTGAATAGATTTCTGTCAAAATATGTCAAGGCTTCTATTCATAATTTTTTCGAGTATTAATTTAATAATTAATAATGCAAACTAAAATTTTTTTGAAACTAAAGCATTGCGTTTTGTTTGGGTACCTTAATAGCAACATAGGAAGATATCCATGTAAGTCTGGGAAACTGATTTAACATCAGTAGCTCCAAATTTTCTGTATTCATGAATGACACGAAATTTGATATCTGAAGTTAAATTGTGATATAGATTCGAAATTTTGTGTCAAAACAGGGCGTTGCTATTGGAAATTATGAAGTTGGTGCTCAATTTAATACGAAGACGGCCCTTTATGGAAATTTTATACATATGAATTTATAGACGACGTTATTCCCTATGGAATGCCATCTTTGAATTTGCTCTACTCTTAAAATTATTTGAATGAAGAGAGGCGGTTTTTTCCCGACTACATTCCAAGCATACAAACGCATGGCCAAATATGGCCCTTGCACCATAAAACCCGTAAAAACCAATCAGTCATACAAACAGGGATCATACACAACATACAAGAAAATGAAGCGGATTCTGTGAAATTTCAAGCTGTCAGTAAAAAATTAATCATTGCAATCATCATAATCATTGAAATAGTTTTCCCACTTCAATCCATAATCTATTTTGACAAAATACTCATTCAATTATCATGGGCAAATTAATTTTCACATTCGAAATTTCAATTTTATTAGCAATGTTAAGAAGTCCTAGGGATCATGGACAAAACAATAAAAATATTAAAATTGCCAATTATAAAAATTAATGTGCGAAATTGGAATGCTTTTGTGGTATTTCAGAAAACTTTTTTGTTGTGACTAGGGATCTTTATTTTTTCATGTAGAGACTACAATACTAAATAACAAGTTGACAGAATTTTAATAACTTGAGTGAATATAGTTCGAGCATCTTCACCCATCACATGGGCGACGGTTCAAAATTAGCCACATGCGATTTATAATCACAAAGAATGTGAATGAAAGAACAAAACCTACTCTAATGAACAGACTTGTGATTGACACCTGTTGCTCAATACCCCAACAGAGAAATACATACTTGTCTGGCAATTATGATCCCAATCAACGAATACTGTTATTTAGAAATCAGAGGGGGATGATTTTTAGTGTAATTTTTAGGGGTGAACTGAGTTATAAGCAAAGTTCTTAACTTGTTTGGACAAAGCAAAATGCATCTTGCCTAGTTATTTCATTATCAATATTAAACTAAAAACAGAAAGTATAAAATTTTGATTTAAATCAATGATTTTTCAAGTAAAAATCACTTGATTTAAATCGGCATACTCTGATATATATACAGGAAGCTAGTTCCACCACAAAAAACACTACTGTCACCTACATTAATCTTGACAAAAATTTCTTATAGACTCTCTCTCTCTCTCTCTCTCTCTTATCGAACAATGATTAATAAACAAAATTCCATAATCACTTTGTATAAGATTGTATTGGCAAAGTGTGCATACAAAGAATTAAAACATCTCACCCTTTTTTCAAAAATAGGTTATGTGTATATCCATTTACTTGAAGTTTGGCGCAACTTAGACAAAGAAGACTCCTTTCACTACAATTCAACCTCCAAAAATAGGCAAGGCATTATTTACATTTTGTTCCTTGCAATTTTTGGGCACAGCACTGCCAATAATAACTTTCTGGTTCATATAATGATTTGTTGGTGATCGATTAACTAATAAGAACTCTGGAAGCTGCTTATTAGTGTCTAGGAGTAAAAGGAAGAAATAGGTAACTGAATTTCTTATCGATTGAATCAATTATGCATTGTCGAAATGTGTTAGTGCACTTGGTTCGGATCAGACTCATTCCCGTCGCGTTCCCTGTTCCAAAATGTTCGTCATGTGGGTGTCGCTCTTTTTTTCCGACTGGCATCGATCCCTTTTGTCAGTCGCAGGTTCAAATATTCATTAACGCGTTAATTAAAATGGCGCTGGTGGAAAGTCTCCCACCGCACGGGATCCATCAACGGGCATGTTTGCCTTCCAGTTCTGACTGAAAAAGCTGGGAGACAAATTGAGTTGTCAGCCTTCCCTCATTTGGAAAGAAAAAGTGATTATTGTGTGGAGTTGTACCCAATCTATATCGGAGAACTTCTCCGTCGTTTCGCTTTCTTGGATGATTTTTTTCACCCTGTATGCCTTGACAGAAGAAATGTTTGAAAATTATCGATAGACGTCTGAGGGAGGAAGAATAAAAGCTCTTTTTGAGTTCCCTTGTACAGCTTTTTTCTTTCCATCTGTTTTGAGGTCAGAATCGACCGCAAAGCACGCAATTTCTTGTTCTATTACAAACCCGGGAGTAGACAGCATCTCGGAGACCTACAACCTGACGCAGACATTCGGATTTACAAATCCTCCGGGTGCTTTATTTTCGTACGTGATTTACTTTCGGTTACCGGCAACCCCAGAGACGCCAAGGGAATAATTTGTTTGGTGTTTTCAACGCTGAAATTTCGAATGACCGGAAGGGATGTCATAAAACCTTCGATGTGGATATCTCCTGAATACCAAATCCAAACCAAAACGGACACTTTGTCGGGCTAGCTTTCGACAAGGAATAGCGTGGTGTGATTATTACTCGGGGGATTCTGACCATCCTGTATAGGACCACTAGACCTGGACCTCATTAAAAAGATTCTTTTAACGTTATCCCATGTGTCCTTTTTTTCATTTTTGTACCGGGAATCAAAAGGAATGGCCCCGTTCTAACTTGGCCTCAGAGGGCTTTTGAGTACGAGGTGTTACAAAAGTCATCGGTGACGTTGTCGGTCCTGTGTTTGGTTCAACTTGACCAAATGTGGCCCTTGTGCCATAAAACCCAACCAACAGTCATCAACGCATTTAAAAGTAAAATCTGCTTGACAAATCTATGAAAAAAGTACATTTTAAATTTTGTTTTTGTGTTAATTTAGTAGATAAGGCTGCTGATTGAGTTGTAACGCTAGCTGTGAAGTTTCACTAGCGAAAAGAGCTATGTGTGGGTGGCTTTCCTAAATAAAATCAATCTCTCCGCGCACTCTTCAGATATTACTCTTGACGTGTGAAGACAGTTTATTTTTCTAGTGTTGAGGAAGTGTGCAGCAATTGCATCTGTTACGAGATCCTAGTTGACAGACAACTGTCTGGATAACGGCTCGATGTGCTTTATGCAACTAAAGTTCGCCGTTTCATGTGACCTATGCCTATCTCAATCAAATTAAGTGAATTAAAAATTTTTAAGCAAAATGAAATTTTGCACTGAAAATACATTTGTTGATGTAGGCTAGGAACTTTCTAGAAAAGTTTTTCGAAAGAAAAATGCGACAGCAATAAAGCCTTATGGGCATAAGGGGCTTGCTATGAGGCATTTTCTGTCAAGCTAAATATAGGTGGCGATAGTGTTTTCTGTACTTATTCTGAACTCAACGTCACTTGTCTTGTTTTTCGAGTACGATTTCAGCACACCGCGCTAATAAAAATTCCAAACAATAAATTTCGAATGAATTCATGTTAGGTGATTGGCCAACACGGATTAGGTTCAACGCCAAACGTTGCCAAAACGACGATAAACTACATTTTAAGCTACCCCGATTTGTATCATGTGAGCTTCATGGACAACAGAATTAAAATCTCAGCAAAGCGTCTGGTTTGTTTACACTGAAAATCCCTCATAGGCTCCATTAACAAGAAAACATCTAGGTTCCACTCCTTGTCAAGATAGAACTAGAAACTATTCAGATATTTAAGAAGTTTCCCGAATGTGAGACTCCTAGTTCTTTCTGCCCGAAGAAGGTGCGACAAAGTCCCAGCAACGTCAAGACCATGTTTACAGTGTTCTTTGATTGTGAAGATGTTCAGCACGAGTACTCTTATAACGAGTACTCTTCTCCAGGCCAAACTATTAATAAGGCGTATTACCTTCATGTTCTTCGCGGGTTGAGAGATGCAGTGAAGAAAACTGTCGGCAGCTGTTGACAAATTAGTGATTGGCAGATTTATCACAATGCTCCCGTCTATTCATTACGTCTCGAGCAGTTTATTGTCAAAACATCAAATCACCTATGTGGCTCAGGCCCCCCACAGCCCATATTTGGCTATTTATTAAAATGAAATCAAAAATAAATTACACATAAGCTCACTAGATTGTCAGTGTTATTGAACAATATCAATCAATTCAATAATATTAAAAATCTCAATGAGAAGGATGAGTCTGGTGTTTTGCTACCAATTTGTCTTTATGAGGCTCTATTTTCGTCAAAAGACGTCCTTCAATTTTCTCGGTCAATTATTTGCAGTCAGTTCCTCTTTTTAGATAAAATAATCAATGGCAAAGCATCACTAATGGGTGTGTTGTATTGTCAAGTGGATAAGTGTTTTCTTGAAGCACATAAACAAAAAACACTTATTCGACTTTAAGGTCTTATTACCCACTCTTAATGTCCTCTGTTTCACCTGGGGCTATCATGGACCCCAAGATTCCTTCAGCGCCCACTCTGGGAAACTATGTTAGACCAGTGGTTCCTAAACTTACCAGTCCACGGATCTCTGAAATTAAAAATTTTTGTGGACCCCTTGAGAGTATAAAATTAAATAATTGATCCTAATTTTCACCTTAACTCTCTGGTTTTCAAGAGATTTCCGTGTACTGATATTGCTTCTTTATCACAACATCAGATAATAACTAAACAACCACATATATTGGTTGCAAGAACTCCAGGAAAGATTCTATTGGTCAAGAAGGTCGAAACTGGTTAGAAGTCAGGCAGGGAAGACTTCAGGTTGCAGAACAGATATATGCATTAGGGTGGGTTACCGTTGTATGGAGAAAAAATTTCTGATTTCTATCCGGCACAGCAGGAAAAGGGTGCCAAATGATGTTTTTAGCTCATAAAATTTGATTAGAATGGGATATCTTCTGCCTCCGGATTGACTTTAGGGAACACATTTTGAAAAAAACCTTTTCGATGAGTTGTTACAGCAAAGTTAAAAAAAAGTTTAAAATGTGTGTCTAAAACAAATTGAAATTGTATGAGTAACATTTATTTATTACAAGAAAAAGTTTACGAAAACGACATTTATAACATAATATTTCAAATAGCGCGAACATCCTTCTTGCTATCGAATTTCGGCATGGCTTTTCGAGACTATTTGGTTTTTATGAAGCCTTCTCTCAGATTTCTTGCACAATGTGGCTGAAGCATCTGTCAGTCTTGACTGCCCTTTCAACAGCTTGTGTGTGACATGGCAGGCGTAGTAAAGACAGTTCTGCTTTTTGGGCGAGAAACAGTTGGATGTCTTCGTCAGGTATGGATTTCAATATTGGTGGATCAGATGTATTCTCTGATTTTTAAAAAAGATGATGCATCAAATTTTACAGTAGGAAGTTAAAACAATCAGTCTATTTTCCTGAGTGCTGCGGGCTTTCAAAATGCGACGGGCTGCCAGTTCACGGATGTGAGGTTCAGTGTCGGTCAGCATTGCGATCAATACATTTTCAGGGTGTGTGAAGTAACTGTTTCTTTGAATTACGGGATCTATTTTGGCTTTCAGTTCTGTGGGAAAATATCTAGTTGCAGCGATGAGTTTGAACAGGTGCCGTGCTCCATCTTTACAGGGAGGGTGAATTTTGATAGCAAACCAGGTTGGAGCGTAAACCTTGACGACATACGTTCCAAGAAGAATTACTAGGTTTTCAGAAGGAGATTCCATCGAAACGTACAAACGTAGAATGCGATTAGCACGAGTTAGCCATCGGGCATGAGACATTTTGCGTGGCGATTTGTTTATTAAATCCTTAGGAAATATGCCTGTTGAAACCGCTGAGACTATTCTGTACAAATATGTTTGGTCTGTGCTAATACCTTGAACAGAAAACTCGGGTAACTGTTGAAATACGGTGAAACCGAACAACGGGCCTTTTTTCACATTTCTAGACCTTTGCCGATTCTCCCTGAAAATGTCTTGGGTCCCTATGTGCTGCTATTAATATGTAGAAACAAGTGTGGTGGAAGGGTAATTCGTTCATATGCAGTAGGCAGATAATCCACTGTAACGGTTTATCTAACCTTTTTTCAAGCAGAAGGATGGTACCTCCATATTTACCAACGTTCCCGGTAGTTCCATCAGACCTAACTGCCAAGAAGACTCCATAGATATTTCTGATTCCAGGAAGAAATCGGTGATTGCTTGTTCTATGCATGCATATGTGCCAAAAACTGGTGCAATATAACCCAAGAACTTCGACTCTGGTTCCATTATCAATGAAATATGGTCTTCAAGAATGCTCACATTATTCCGTCCTTTTCTGATATAATTAAAGTTTTATCTTTCCGTTCGTTGAAGTATAAAGCAGGTATTTGTAGGACTTTGTCTTCTTCCGCGGCCAATTTTCGTGCTAACTTGCAATAGCTGCCCCAGCCCTGTTTGATACTCCGTATCTATCACGTTCTTGAAAGTAAAGCGTAGTCTACTGTACTGTTTGTAGCTGTAGGCTTATCGACAGGAGCCGCCGACGTTAAGGCTTGTGACTGTGGCTGGAATACATCGTCACTATCCGATTGACTAGATTCAGATGAAGTCGACACATTAAGCTTCTCTTTCTTTTTGAGGCTGAAACTGATTTTTCCCTTAGCATTTTCCTTTTCAAAGTGTTCGTTATTTAATTCGTTGTAACAATATCTATGTATGAAGAAAGTAACGTTTATTGGTTGGAACCCTAACTGAAACTCACCTCGAAAAAAAATCGAAACTTTGATATGAATCCGGAGGCAGTTAAACTTATCAGAAAGTAATAATATTTCACACATGGTTATTTTGAGACCATTTAGCACCTTTTTATCGCTGCCCCTTAAAAAAGGAGAGAAAAAATAAAATGACCCACCCTAATATGCATGTGAGGGTTATAGATAATCATTTTTAGAATCTAAAAAAAGTCGGGGAAAATTTTGGAATATTTTATTTTTCTTCTCTATTTTAAAGTAAAATGTGGAATATTTTCCGCGAACCTCCTGACACCTTGTTGCGGACTCCTGGAAGTCCGCGGACCACAGGGTGGGAACCACTGTGTTGAGTTCCAGTTGAGGAATGTTCCATCGGTGCCCTTGGGGCCCGGCATACGTCTTCCTCTGCTCTAATCGAAACGGAGTGTTTTTCATCCAGTGGGCGGAGGCGCGAGTAATTTATGGGTCCGCTTCTCTCTTGTTTGCAGTTAATTTGTCCGAAATCATTACCCGCCTGCCTGAGGTGAACGAACCTTGTCACTCCAGACAAGGACCGGGTGTGGCAGGGCTTTTTCACAGGTGTCACAACTGATGGCTATGAGAACGATTGCCTGGTGGCGATTCAAGAACGTTTTCGCCGGTGGAGTGTTCGGTAACTAGTTTCTCAATATCATTATGGAATCTTAAAACAGCTTTTGACTTAGATTTTAACCGAAACATGTACGGTTATTCCACGACATATCGCTCTTCTATTGAAATAATGAAAAAAGCGCGATGCACCGAAATAAATTCACTTATTAGAGAAAAAGTGCACATTTTCATTTTTTATTAAAATTATGTAAAACTACAAAAGGGTAGAATATATTATGGTAGCTCTTTTACATTAGTGCGACAACGAGATTAATCTTGGTCCTTTCTTTTGGTACTCGACGATTCGATTACCTGACTCTAGCAAGTGCCAATTGATCTTTAGCGAGATAGGTTGCCGCATTTGATCTTCAACGACTTGTTTGTGGTCTTATTTGGTCTCTAAAGTGTGACTTAATATAAACGAGACTAGCAAAAGAGGCAGAAAAGGAAACGTTGACTGAGTTCTCTCACTTGAAAACCTAGAGGGAATGAGGACTGAGTTTTCTCTCACTTGAAAAACGAGAGTATAAGTTTTTTATTGAACGACCACTGACCTCTTCGGCACTACTGGTGAAATAGGTGACTTTAACTCAATTCTAAAGAAACAAATTGAAATTTCCTCTGCGGTTCGCAATTTAAAATTAATAGGGGGCAAGTCGAAAGCTATATAGCTGGAATGATATCGAGGCGGTATGCAATGCACAATGTAACGGTGGTTACATAATTTATTTCGATAGTTATGTGGTTGACACATGAAGCGACTTGTGCAGCGCGACCCGGTGGTTGAATACATTTCTACTACTCCAGTCCCTGGATAGCGCTGCTCACCAAATCGCGCGCAACGTTCGACCATCCGCGACTCAACAGCAATTTACAATTCGCGCCACCTCACCAATTTACTGTTTCTTTCGTCCTCCTCGTCCATAAAGGTCTGGCCAGTTTTTATGATGAGATATCTCATCCATCAAGATCTGGGGGCCGCGGTAGCCCAGTTGGAAGAGTAGCGGATTAGCAACTGGAGGGTTCGGAGTTCGAAACTCTGTCCAAAGATCGTCATGTACACGGGGACTGGTGCACTGAAAATCTGTCGTGGCCTTAAATGTACTCACGCGCCATCTCGCCAACCTATTGTTTTCTTAGGTGGGTGACACACGAGGCAACCTATGAAGCGCGACCCGGGTTCTCTTTTCTTTCTGACAAAGAAGAAACACGTTCTACCTTTCACATACAGACTCGCGCAACTTAGCTTCCGCTCAACGTTAGATGGCGGCTTGATTTCCCATGATTTGTCTATCGTTTGGAAAGTTTACATATGTTTCCCGCAAGTTTAGGAAATAAGACATGAATATAGTATATTCTAAATTAATCTGTCAAAATGTTCAATATTGAATAAAATACCATGAAAATACTTCAAAGTAAATTACCAGTGGTGAATTTTCTTCTGTGTCTACGGGCCGCGGTGGCCCGGTTGGAAGAGTAACGAACTAGCAACCGAAGGGTTGCGAGTTCGAATCCAGCCAAACACCGTCGTGTACAAAGGGGGCTGGTGCACGTTAAATCTGTCGTGGCCCCAAACGTCCTCACGTTGGCGTGGTGTGGAAGTTTGGAGAGTGGGGTGCCAGCTCAGGTGTTGCCTCGTCATCTGACCGTGGTTCAAAATTACGTGGTGTTGTCCTCGGATCTTTCCCTCTGGGATTGATCCCGGACCGTCACCAATAGCCCGTTGTGTTGCTCCAGTGTGACGTTAATTGAAAATACCAAAAAAAAAAAAATACTTCTGTGTCTACAACTGAAAATGAAGGTGTTAACCTGGAGTATAAAATAAAATTATAGAAATCGATGGATATAAAAATCAAACTAAAATTAGTTGAAACAGTTGGCTACCTAAAATATTAAGTTATACATATTTCAACTCTTTTTACAGTTGAACAAAATTTAAAATTGTTACACTGAAATATTAAGAAATTTAATGTACCGATAATAATGGTAATAAGCTGCGCTCTCTTCGTATAACTACTTCCCCTATTCCACTTTTATATATATTAAATAACTCCGTTTTATTTATTTTTCATTACTCTCATACTTTTTTGCATATAATTGTTTGTAGGTGCTTGTTCAATTAAACTTAAACATCAAAATGTGCACTTCCAAGAAATATTGTTTAACTGTTTATTGTTAATGTATTTTATACCGGCATAGTCAAAAATGATCTGCTAAAATTTTTTGTTGAATCATGTCAAATGTAAAACATGTAGATGTTAACACTAAATTAAAGTTCAGGAACATTATTTAAAGATTTATTAAACGAAGTCCACTTTTAATAGATGAAAAGCACTTTTAATTACATTAGTTGAAATTTAAAAGAAAATCTTCTTAATACTACTACTCCGAACATATAATAGATTATTAAATATGAATGAATTGTAAGTATTAATTATTTTCCCCTAAAAATTCACAAATCATGCATTATAATAAATATGTTTTCTTAGCGTAAAAACTATTATATTAAAGTGTTTGTTACTTAACGAACTTCAGATAGGAAATTAAATAAAAGGAGAAATTAATTAAGGCAAAAGAAAATTGAAAAATTTGTTACAAAGTGAAAAGAATTTGTAGGATTATTTTCTTCAGTTAAAATAGTTTCATAGGAAAAAAGGATTACATTTTTGCAGGCTACCATCTTTATATACTGAAAATTCCTTAAAATTTATTTCTTGAATTTCATTCGCCTCAGACAAACACGATTTTGTTAAACGCGTCTTTAGACATGAAAGACATTTCAGAGCTCTATCTGGTTTGCTAAGTCCCTAGTGTATATCAATAAAAAGTGAAGAATCAGAATTGGAAGTTTTAACTGTTGTAAAAGATTACTTTCAAATCATTGTAAGAATGGATTTGTTTCATTCATTATATAAATATAACTACTAATTTTTTACTATTTGAAGATGTTGATTAAACAAATAAATTTTTGATAACGAATGTAATTTATCCTAAAAATAAGTATTATTATTCAAGGCAGAATACTATTAAATAAATGGGGAAGATTATGTTTTTAGCTACATTTACTTCAATTTGAATTTTGAAAGAAAGGAAAATATTCTGACTAGTTGTCAAGCATGGCCATTAAGGTCTTTTAAATTGCTGTATAAATATTAAATGACTTCTTTTTTTTCTAAAATTCAGCACACTTATTTCTAAAGGTCAAAACTGTATATAATATAAGACAATTAAATATTGCGACGAATTATATGGTACTGGGACCTCTTAACGGAAATTGCTGTAAACACTTAACACCATGTTAATCCCGGAAATATAAAGGAACGAATATTTCTTTGTGTGAAAATTGATCTGAAATTAACAACAGAATAAGCTGTTTTTGTTTCAAATCTCGGAAAACATGGATTGATGGGTTTTCTTATATCTAGATTTTCCTTTCTTTTTCCGTCCGATCACTGACTCTTAGCGTGCGGATTCTTCCCACCAAGGGACCCTCGTCGTGACTTCACAGAAGCTGCACTCTGGCCCGTTGTCGTCACGATTCACTTTTTATCATTTCATCGATTCATATAGTTCACACATCAACCGATTCCTCCCTCTTTGGATCGGCCATAAAACCCCAACTTCTAATCCAATCCCTCTTGGATGGAGTGACTTCATGCATTGAAATTTGCATGTAAATGTGAATGAATGCAAAATTTAAAAAAGATTGAAGAGGGTCAATCTGACGGACTTTATGCATGAAAGTTTCATTTCCACTGCCTGTAAATCTTCCGAAGGTTCGATTCCATTTATTCATGACTCAGCGTTTTCACATTTTGTTGCAAGGGGACCCGGAAAGAGAAATTAAAATATGGCAGTGAGTGGCAGACGACTCCCGGTGGAAATCTAGAATTTTCTGCGTGTCCCGCGGGGTTGAGAAAGGCGAAAATTAAAAATCATGCGATGGCAGAGAAATTATGATCATAGTGACGGATGAAATGCAATTGTGTGAATGAAGCTTCGACTGTTGTCGCGGGAGAAAGAAGGAATCGGTCTCGACTGGGGGCATCGTCATTTGGTAGCGCCGTGCCGGTTCAAGAACAACGTTGAGCATGTTTCAAGCCTTCGGTGGTTACTTTTGAACTTGTTTCAATAGCAGGTAGTGGCTCAGTAAGGTTTCCCCCTTCTCTAACAACCTGCGATTTGCAGGTGGTACAGGTTCGATTCCTTATGTGTATTTTCTTTCTGTGTCAGCAAAACTTTCTTTATGTGTTCATGTCCATTACTAGAGGTCGTTACTCTTGATATATGTCGATGACTTGCCGTTTGGCGCAGCTTGACCAAATATAACCCTTGCACCATAAACCCACCCAGCCGATGGCAGTTAAATTAAGAGTTATTACAAATGTACAGTTAACAGTTGTCTCAAATATTAATAGTTGCAGATAAATGTTATCGGCCAAAATTTAAAGTCTTGACATTTTTTAAACAAAACTAATTTACATAAAACGATAGAAAATAAAAAGTTTGAGTTTGCTAAATTTTTAAAAAAATCACTTAACGGGCAATTTAAAACAGTTACAAACTGTCAAAATAAAATTTTAAATTTTCTAAGGCCTCACTATCTTCGGCCTTCGCACTACAAGAGGGCGAACTGATGGCTACTTGTGAAGGATCGGGATTCGAATCCGAGACCTATTAGGTACCAGGCGTATGCTATGACTAATTTGGCGATCGTGTTAAAGTTAATCGTTAACATCAATCTCTTACTGTTAACTAATGAATTCACTTACTGTTTGTTTTAAAATAAGACGAAAATGTTAATATAACTGGTATTGTAAATTAGAAATAACTTTTGGCACGGTTGTCGTAAAATAAGTTTTATTCATGCGATGGCTATTTAGAACTGCAAGATTTTTAAAGGTATGTATACCTTACGAATCAAATTGATCACTATTCATTTAGGAACTGCACTTTTTGCCTTGACGCTTTACGGCTCATTTACACTTGTACGTCAATCCGAATCCACTCTCTAATTGGATACGTCGAACTAATTGTTTCGATGTATTGGGACTGATGTACTAGTGTAAATGATGCTTCAGTCGCGGTTGTCTACCTTTATCTTGTGGTACGTACCATTTCAATTCCATGCATCTTGTCTTTTTAACAGAGCAATAGGTAATTTAAGTTCAAGAAGCAAAAAATTTGCGAAAGGGGATTCCTGGCCGGGGAGAGGCCGTCGTAGCTCAGTGGTTTTCCCATTTTACTCTATCAACCTGCGAGTGGTAGGCTGCGCAGGTTCTATTCCCGTAACTTACCCTGGGCGTATTTCTCTGCTCTGTCAGGATTCAAGAAAACTTTCCCCGTGTATGTCCATTGTCTTGTGTTTGGCGCAATTTAGCCAAACATTACGCCATAAAACCCCAAACCAATCCTAACCGAAAATCAAAGGACTGTAACGGCAGCTAGGGAAACTGAAAATCTTGCCGGCTCAAGTGTCGAGAGGAAAAGGCCACACCGAAGCGACCACCCGAAACATGTTTTTAACGACAGCCAACCAGCAGGGGTCGGAAATCGTTGTGGCTTCGAAACAAAAGGCAGGCGCCTTTCTGTCGCTCTCTATGACATTTCGAGACAAAGAGGACAGAGATAAATTACGATGACCATTGCCGACAGAGTTTTATGGTCCCCTTTCAAGTCCGCCGAAGTCTGTCGTAAAAGTCGAGGGGAGAGGCCAACGTGAGAGAGCCATTCGGGAACGTTCGAAGATGGTGAGAATTTTCAACAGCCAACCAGCACCGACTAAAAGGCGGACCCGAAACGAAAAGGAGGAGTCGATAAGCACCCAATATATATAGAGTTTTTGAGATCAGAGAGAGGAGCACACAGACATAGAGAGCTTGGAGAGAATCAGACAGAGAGAGGATCAGACAGAACAGAGCTTGGAGAGAGGCGGTCAGCAGAGAGATCGTTTTGGAGAGACGTGAACACCCGTTCACTGTCGGCGCATTTTATCCCACCTTGGGATTCTATACTCGCCAGAGTATTTTATTGAGAAGGGCTCGCCGTAGCCGTGAAGGAGACCCCTCCGAGAAACCTGTGTCGCTACTCACCCGAGTAGTGGAGACTTCACCGAGATCTAAAGTTCGCCAGAACTGATAAGGCTGATTTATCCCACCTTGGGATTCTATACTCACCTGAGTATTTTATCGAGAAAGGCTCGACCGTAGCCGTGAAGGAGAAGCCTCCTAGAGATCTGTGCAACTGCTCATCCTAGTAGTGGAGATTGATCTGATCCTATCTGAGATATCCTGCCTTGGGACTCTATACTCATCGGAGTATTTCTGTTGAGAATAGGCTCACCCGTAGCCGTGCATTAGACTCCCCGAGCGAAATTGTGAGGCTCGCCAGCAGCCCTAAGCGCCTCGATAGAACTTTGGACCTTCCAATGAACTAACATTAAATGAACTCTTCATTCATTTTTCTGACTTTTGTACAAATTGTAAAATAAAACACCTTAGTCCAGAAACGGATACTTTCAATGGTAACTAGTCTAGCTACCCGTGAACCAAGACGTTACAGGACGGTTGAAAATATTCGCGGAACAAACATCAGCTTCCTTGAATAGTAGTTGTATTTGATGTTCGATTGCGTGTTCATGGTTTCGCCTATAGTATTACACTACTAGGATAAAATTAGAAAAATTCGTTATTAGATATTCGCTCTTGAGTTTTTGATGGTAAGTCTCAGAAAAGTTCCGTGAAGGGTTTGATTTATGTCGATTATATTTTCCTATAAAACAGCTATTTGGCCATTTTTCTGCACGTGCCTTTTCCTCCACTAAAATACAGACTCGGGCCTTGTGTTCTATTGCTCGAGAAAGGAATATCAGGTCCCTTTCGAAACAGGGGGCTCTTTCTCTAGATCCAGGAGGGAGATACTGGTGAAAAATGATCTCCATTCTCCGCACCCCACTTTTTGAGAGCCGTTTCTCAAAAAGTTCTTTGAAAGAACTGGGGGTTGTGTATTTTCTATTCCGAGGTCTGGAATCCTGTTCCTGTTTTGATCAACGAAAGCACACACGTGGCCTTTGTTATCTTTAGCGTCAGCCCCGTTCTGTTCTTAAGTGTTTGTCTTTTTAAAACTGATTAATATCTGTTACCCAGTGTAGGTCTTTGTAAAGTCATTTGCTGTAACTTCCCATAATGGTAAATTTTGGCCAACCACCAAATCAATACCATCCTTTGGTTCTGATAAAGCTCCATGCCCTGTTATGTTAACTTGTTATGTATAACTTAGCTATTTTAGGCAGCATAATGACTTGAATGAAACTGATTCTTTCATTAGCCTGTGCAGCTTCTTTTTTAAACTAGCCTACTTTTTAAGATATCTGGATTTGTATATTTAAATTTAGACATGTTTATTTTAATTTTCATGCATAGTTGAAATGTGAAGTATTTTTCAAGTTAAAAAGATATTTTTGTATTTATGAGGTTTTTGCAGAAATGAAAAAAATCTGACTTAAACTGGAATATTCAATAACAGTAGCTAAAACGAAAGAAGAGAGCTCGAGTTTCACCCTAGGTTTGGGTGCTACTTTGTCCAGATATTTTATTTTAGAATTTAAAATTGGAAACAAAGACATTTATAATAGATGGTATTTGTGTACTATCCATATTTAAATAGTTGTCTAAATATTCAGTTTAGTTTTAGTTTTTTACTCGAAATTATGCGCAATTTCGGGCCCTGGAGTTTTATAAGCTAATTTTGAAATTGAGAAAGATTCAACTTGCAATGTTACAATTTTAAAACGTTTATTTCTACCGAATAAGGATTGCCAGTTAGTCGTGGAGATATTGTGAACTCTTATTTTGGTTGAGTTGGCGGTAGGGCCAATCTTCGTTAAATGCAAGACAACGTCAAGTAATGGACATGCACACAAGGAAAGTACTGCTGATGCAGAAAAGAGAAGTACACCCAATGGCACAATTACAGCACACCAATTGCGGGAATCGAACCTGCCCCGCCTACCCAATTTTCATCTTGAAATGAAACTTGGGAAGAACTGGACAATTTTTTCTAACGTAATTTAAAACCCTAATGTGCTAATGATATAAATTCAGAATGAAGTAATGGTCGTCGAATCCAACGTACCATTTCTTCTAAACATATACAGGTAACCTCCGTATAACACGGCACTTCTATAGCACGGATTCACTCTAACACGGTTCGAGAATTGGGAGAATCCCCGTATAACACGGTGCTTTTATGGAATGATTGGAACAACGATGCGAAAAGGACGGCATTATGAAAGTTTAATTTAAATGGTGTAGCATGTGAAAATATCCTAAGATCTACACGCGTGAATATTATCTCGAGATAAATTAAATAGAAAGTAACTTAGCTTAGAAGAGACATGGTGTCTCTTAGGGATCCCCGCTCGTCATCAAAAAGAAAAAATGGCTAGAACGCTTAACGCGTTTCTTTCTCACAAAGCTGCAAGGTCATTGGACTGAGGCGAAAAAAAGAGCGTGTTCTTCCTCTCCACGCTTTTTATCAGTTTTTCAGGGGATCGCAAATCAGGGGAGATGGTCTTGTCAATCAAGGGAGCTGGACTTCCTGATTCGCTGTTTTTAAACTAGCTCATCTGTAATTTGTTAGACGGACACACATGACATGGCATGACGTAACTTTCTGGAAGATTCTTAGCATAGTTAATGAGCGTCACTGGAGCAAGGGAGAAAACGGAATTGAGAAATAAAGGACTTAAAAAATAAATGGCATCACTGATCTCGTAGTTGTCACTCAGAGGATGAGGATATCTTGCCAAAAAGAAAACACCCTCGGTTAATAGTACTTAGTGATGAGGACGAAAACATTGTTTAATTCATATTAATATATATTACTTCTTAAGAAAATTTTAATAAAGATATTTATCTTAATTATGAAAATATAATAGCATGTTTTTTAATTTTTGGAACCTAACCCCCCTTTTCGCACTAGTTCTTTGTTTCGTATAACACGGCAATTTTTTGGAACATAACTCCCGTGTTATACGGGGGGTTACCTGTACGTATGGATGATAAAAATTCGATTCTTTTGAATATGCGTGTTGATTCCACTCAGATTTTAAATGATTCGTTCGAAACGGCTCAATTGGGTACTCAAATGTGATTTCATTCTAGTTCTGAACCCATAATCGAATGACGTTCGGAAGATTGTGCTTCCATCATCTAAAATGCTGGCGGATTAGTATTCCAAATTTGTGTTCGACTACTATCCATCTTCCGCAGAAAGGATGATAGTTGTGCAACACACAGTTGTGCAGCACCGTCATTGTGTGGAATCTTCCCCCCTCCCTGGAAATTCGATCCCTTCCTGTCCTCCCCCTTTTGGATTCCATTCTAATTTCCGATTACATTTGGGGAGGTCCTTTCTTATTTGTCATATGGAGTTTTACACCGGAATTGGATTTGGTGCCGGGACTGCTGCTGCGGGAGCGGGCCGCAAATTGGGAGTTTGTTGCGCCCCAAGACCCCTGCGCGTTCACGCGGACGTATTATGCAAATAGAGACGGAGGATAATTACGTTTTCTGCTTCCCGTCTGCAGCAGCGCCTTTAATGAGGAGCGTTTGTTGAGCGAAAGATTCCGCGCCGGTATCCTAATGTCGTTAGGTCTCCTTGCTCGTGGAAAGTTTGGAGGGCGGAACACCCTTGATCGGGAACCCTCCCCAGCACTCCGCTGGGGCTGACGGAAGTTTCCGGATGTCGTCGGTGTGTTGGTTTCAGTTTTTAATGTGTCGCCTCGCCTTGGGGATGAGACTGCTTTGAACATTGTGATTAGTACAGTTTGGTGCCAGTCGAAAGATCCGTATATAAATAGGCTTACCCTACTACCTTTTGTCAAAACTGGGGGACCGCCGTGGTTCAATGGATTTGCCCTCTGTGCTAGCAACCAGCGAGTTGTAGGCGGCGCAAGTTCGATTTCTGTAACTTAACCCTGGGTGTACTTCACTCTTCTGCATCACCAAAACGTGTAAGTTTGTTCATTTGCATGATGTTTGTTTTGTGTTTGGCGCAGCTTGGTCAAATATGGCCCTTTGCACCATAAACCTCAACCAACCTTTACATTCCGTGTTTCAAGGCTCATTGAAGCTATTGCACATCCTTCTCGCTCCTGGTGAGAGTTACTGGATTTTCGTATGAAATAAATATAATTAATATAGTCGATTTGGGGGTTTAAAAACCTCAAATTATCGAAATCGCTAATTGTGGCATTGTCTGGGTATTTTAGAAAGTTTCCTATTTTTCGGTATCATAAAATTTGATCCTACCTACCATCATCCAAACTGGGGACACTGAATTGAATCCGTTGTGTTATCAACGGATTCGAGATCGGGATCTAGGAGATATGGAAAACTCGTATTTTGTGCATGTGCCTTTTTTTTAAATAAAATAATGCGTCTTAAACTAATAAAAATTAGTTTGTTAAAAGTTGTAACTCAATGCTTAACTCAGGCTTGATAAAAAACAAAAACATTTGAAACTTAATACCATGTTTTGCTGTACAATGTAATGAAAGTAATGTTTCAAATTTTTTTGTCTTGGCTGAAGTCATTAGTGTTGGTTCTCAATTTTTCCGTTTGAAGAATGCCTTATGAAATCGCTCTTCGAAGCTTTTTGCAGATTCACCATTTGCTTCATTATTTTTTCTACGGATATAACCGCAGCAAAATGGTAGACTGACTTGGAATGGGAATTTCGGTCAACGTATGGTAACCAGACCAAATTTCAGGATGTCGTCGGTGTGTTGGTTTCAGTTTTTAACCTGTCACCCTCTCTTACCATATGCATTAAAGCATCTGATGGCCCCTGTTGATATGAAAGCAAACAAGGCATTGATATGGATATAGCGTCTTACCTACGCTCATATGTGCATTTGGTAATCTCCAGTGTTAACTCGGACGAATTAAATTTTGAAAAGAATATTTGTTTATTTACAAAGTTAAAAAGGGTTATAAAAGAAATAAAGCATATATTAAATAATTAAAAGCATATAATGTATATAGTACATCGTTTGACCCACTCCGGATCTTCCCTGCCTAGAAAAGTCCTAGTTCTAGCAATCTCTGGTTCAGGGGGTGTGTATCATAAAACTGGCTTTCTGGAAATGGGGAGAAGTTCATAGTTTGAATCTTACAAAGGATTTAACGCAATTTACAAATGAACCAAAAACTGAGTAGCTAATTATCGATACCTCTTAATTTACAATCACAGCTAAGAATACGTCAAATTTTCCATGGGCTCAGAAGCTACAGCTTGTGAGATGAGGAAAAATCCATTTTGGAAAGAGTACGAGATCCTTGAGTTTTGTTCACTGACAATAGGTTTGTATCCAGACACCAAGTGAGTCCTATATCTGCAGTTCCTTGGTTTGCTGTCCAGGAAATCTAATATATTTTTTCTGCAGCACGAACCTTAACACTAGTTTTTTTTCTTTCATCGCGAACAGAACAAACGAACTGTCGCCCCCTGGTCTACCAGTCCAGAACGACCAGCACTGTTAACCATTAGGTCGGCTGAAACAAAAGGCAACGAGAAGTATCGGGTAAATAGCGCTCCATGGTGATAATTCTTTTCGTTTCGCAGGCTTGTTAAAAAAGAAAAGTAAACGAGCTCATTCTATAAACCTTGAACAAGCTCCTCCTTCGGAATAATCTGGCTCTGCGAGCATTTTATTCGTTAAAGAAATTATGACGGGAAAATCAGTAAAACATTTAATTTTAAAATAAGTATTCCAGTTACAAATTGCATGCAAAATTATATTCAGCATTCATTTATGCTGAGATAAATTTGTAGTGTTTTAAGAACTATATTATTTGGCGGAAGGATCCACTTTGTAAACGCGTGGTCAGGTTCAGTTGCCTTCAAGTATTTTCGAGTGAGGAGGCTGAAATGTAAAAGTTGAGCTCTGTCATCGCCGTCTTCCATCGCCATACCGGCCGGAAAATATCGTGACGGAACATAAAGTAACCTATGCCAATTACTCTAGTTTTCGAATTTTCACATCCCCCTCCATATAGACAGCGGGGATAATCGGATTGAATTAATTCCCATCCCGAAGACCTTTCTGCCTGTGGAATTGGAAATGGGGAGACTGTTGCTTCA
This sequence comes from Meta bourneti, assembly GCA_933210815.1. Classification (NCBI taxonomy): domain Eukaryota; kingdom Metazoa; phylum Arthropoda; class Arachnida; order Araneae; family Tetragnathidae; genus Meta; species Meta bourneti. Next base: position 92,592,839 of record OW119924.1, on the reverse strand, counting down.
ATTCTACCATGGACGTTAAGTCCCAGGAAGGATCACTCGGCCGAAATTATTTCCACGTGCTTTTCAACTTTGGAAGATCTCTGCTCGCTCTTCGAATGTACTATTAACTTGTCATTCGCACGTTTTTTTAAGGTGGGTGAAAATTGAAAGTAGAATTCAACAATTAAATTACTTTTTTGTTGGTTCAATACTTAGTTTGGTTGCAGGTACATACTATAACAGTCTCGATCACTATTACGTTGAGGAACGCAAACTTGCCATTTCATGATTAATTATGAATATACATATGGTACAGGGTGCTATTTACAAATATCGTACCATCCATTCCAAATATCTATTCTACACTACTGTTGGTACCAAGGGAACCATCCCGCTCCAACCGAGCAAAAAAGCCTTCTCTCTCCTCAGCACGGAAGTGATCTGCGAGTCATCTTGACGCACCGTCTGTAAAGTCAACCACTGGCGTCAAGCCGTTTTCTATACACATAAATCTCAAGAGTTATAAACAAAACAACTCGGTTCCAATGGAAATGGATAGTATTTTATAGTACTCCAGAAGTCAAATAATATATAAACATAATAATAAACATCTTTGTAAAGAAATCTCACAGTGCGTATTTCACCTTTGAGTTTATCGTTCGAAGCAATAGCAGTGATTACTAGTTGGCGAAAAAAAGTAATGGCAGCCTTTTCCTGGCGAACTCAGTACCTTTCCAAAAGTAGGCCATCTGATTTCTTATCAGAACCGCAAAATACCTATAGAAAATTTGAAATCGCTGCCCTTAAAAAGACATCGGAGACGGATTTCAGTTCCGGAAACTTCGGTTTTGTCACCGAGCTCCCTGTGTGTCGAAAATATGCTTATTACAGTCTGTCTCCCACGAGTTGGCAGTCGATTCAAGTGATTTTGAATGAATTCATTAGGGGACTAGCGGTAACTTAAACAAAGCGTTTTCATGCTTTGCATTTGGCAGTCTTCTCCAAACGCGCTGTCACCTTTTCGAAAATCGACTGACCCAAGGTCGACTGCCTTCTCGTCAGAGCCGCACTATACATTTTCACACACTTGGCCTCAGAAAAGCACACATGGGAGATAATCTGAACGAGAAACAATTGTTTTCTCTGCACCTGCTGTAAGGAGCCTCGTGACGTCACCGAATAGATCTTCCCGTGGGATTTAACGTCTGGGACTTTGAAGAGTCGCACACCCTGAACGCACTAAATCATTTCTGAAGATAGGAGTTTTGGGAAACTTTTCCACTGGGGTAATGGGCTTAGGCAAATAAAAACCAGATCGCTTGAGTGGGAATATCGATTTTTTTAAAGATCTTCCGCTTGCTTTGAGCGATAAGGCGTGCTTGAAAAGTACTCTGCTATCAGCGGCACGCGCGCTTCTGCAGGGGGCCATAAAAGGTTTTAAAGTTCCTCCACCTTGAGATGCTTTAACGACGGCCTCTTTTTAATTAATTTCTTCCCTCGCTGTTTGGATCGATACTCTCATGCCTGCAACGAAAGCAAATTTGTTTCGATAGGAATCTTGATTCCGAAAGCATGATGACTAAGAGGTGTGCTAGGCGGCACGGAAACTGATGGACATTATCAGGCCATCTTATACGTAATGCTGCTTTTCTGTTAGTTTGGAAAACAACGCAATGTGAGAAGAGGTACTTTGAATTCAAAATATGTTGACAATCATTGTATCTACACGTATTTGCTACCATTCACATTTCACTTTGGTATATTCTTGAGGTGAATCAGAATATTGATCCTCAAGCTCCGGTAACATAGTTCCGGCGAAACCCCATGTGAGGACCCTGTCAATGAAAAAGGTAGTCTAGAAGTATTTTCAGCTATCCATCGTGTTTTTTTGTTGAAGCAGAGAGCAAGCCTGCTGTGCCAAATGAAGGACGCGAAAGGAATCGCCTTTGCCCTTCAAATAATACCAAGGAGTCTGAAAAAGTTTCGGTTTCTACGTCCTGAATGACCAAGCTGGGAGCAAGAGTATCATGAATAGAGCTCCAGCTGTCCGCAAGAGGAGTTCTCTTTTTGCTCTCCTATTTGCTTTCCTCTTGCGGCTCCATCATTCCCTTTTTCTTTCCTCCCGCTGTGAGCTTTTCTTCCCATTCTGCCCGAAATTATTTCCCAGTCATATATGGGCATTTTTTACCCTCTGAATTATTCTCATTGTTTTCCGTCGGCGGGAAAAATCCGAATAATTTTCTTTTTAATCTCGTCGCTGGGGGAGGAGAGAGGAATCTCCTTTTTTCCCGAAGAGAGGGCTGTAAATTTTATTCACTCGGACGCGAAAAAAAAATAATTTCCGCCGACGCAACAAAAAAAATAAGAGTTGGGAAAACAAACCCTCGGTGGCAGCAAACAGTGCCTCCCCCCACGTCTCGCTAATATACTCTTAAACGTATGTTAGCTCAGTCAGCCCTCGTCTCGGAATCTGAGGTTAATCACATTAGAAGATGGGGGGGGGGTAAACTTTTCCTCTTCCACTCCGAACTTTTATTTTGCTTTTATTTGGACAAGGAGAGGGGAAAAAAATCCTGGAGCAGAAACTCTTTTTCAAAAGTTACGTCATTATCATTTGGACCTTTCCCTCCCCTCCTCTGCTGACGGTGGAATGAAAGCACTGACCTGCTCTTGGAAAAAATGTCTGGAAGATATGATGACTTTTCGAGTGTTTTCTTTAAAGCGGTTTTTGTTTCAATGCCACTTTGTGGCGACATGGATGATTCCGGTGTTGATTGATTCTGGACACCACAAGCCCGTATGCATTGAATCGAGATTCTTGTTTTTCTTCACATGAAACAATACTCAAATTAATCGCCTCCTTTTCACCCGTTAGTCTTTGTCTCATTGCTATAATCATCTGGACCCGATACCTGTCATCCTTTCCACTTTTGAACTTGCCCACCTCTAACGATGACTTCAAACAGACCTGTTCACTCAAGTTCGTTTCTTCCTTTCTGATCGCCCATGCATTCCACAATATCGCCATTCCACAACATTGGCGATCAGAAACGACGTGCATTTCAAGTGTTGCTGATGCATTCCACTACATCGGCCTACAATACGTTCCCTTATCCAATAATCTTTCTGTAAATCCTTAACCCCTAGTGAAAATTTTTTAACTTCTCATTCTTTTACGAACCCCTATGAAGAAAGCTCAGCCATTCCAAACCCACTAATCTCTGATGTTTCAACTCATGTCTAAATACTGAAGGTTTAAATAAAAAGGTTGTTAACCGGGAATTATCTTTGCCTTAACATTCAACCTATGAATTCACAACACAGCCACCACTACACTCAGCCCCAGTGGAACCATTCAAAGAACTGCCTACACCTTTACTACTACGCCTACACCTTTACTACTACGCCTACACGTAGAGCCCAGGAGAGTCCTGCACGGTCGTATTCTTAGGGGGAGGTCTAAGAAGCCGAAACATCCCTCTAAATGTTCCTGATGACATTAAAATAAATGCTGAAGCTAGCTTAATTGATGTGAATAAAAATTTTGTAAAACCTATAAAAAACATGTACAGTTCTGAAAGTAGTCAACTACCTAAACAAAATGCTCATTTAGCATTATATCAATTCTTTTCTGGTCTGGCGTTGTCTGTCACCGTTCATGATTTGTATGAACACCTTAAAGGGTAAACATACTAGTATAACATTATTTTAGAAGACTGGTCCACCCCCAAATTATTTCCTGAATATGCGCCTGTCTTCTGTGACCATCTGGTTAATAGTTGGGTACAGAGCTGTCTTCTAAATTGTGTCACCGACTGCCACATCTGTTTTAAAATAAATTGATAAAGACCTATTGATCAGGCATTTTTGCAGTACATTTAATCCCTAACATTAAAAATCCCTTGAAACCCAACCTAAGGCAAAATTGTTTGCCGCGGATTCACTTATTGAGGTGTACATTGAGTATTTACCAAATGTGAATCCTTGGATACAATAAAGAATGTTTCCTTTAGTTTTATTTCGAAGCGAAAACAGCCTGGAATACCTGCAAAAAGACATCTGGACTCCAGAAAGTAAAGGTTGAAATCCCCTTCCTTTTTACTTTCTAACCCTTCACAATTAAATCTATTTTCTCTTTCAACTTTCTCACTCTGAACCAGTTGTTCATTTAAATAAAAGCAATCTTTCATTCGTCCCATGTCCTAAACACGGATCATTGCAAACACGACCCTTTGAGTTTCCACTTGGGAAAAATGTACTTTTTCTTCTGTAATGTGATAATGGATACCACGGATCTAAGTTATGTCCTTTTGTAATTAGGAGTGGTAAAATTGAAAATTCCGCGTAACGGCTGTATTTTGTTTAACTTTAATGAATCTGAAAGTCATTTAAAAATTGTCTGGTACCCAGGTAAAGCAAATATCAGTATCACGGTTACTTGCATGGGATTTTTTCTTTAACTATTTTCTAACATTTTTGGTTCACACACCAGCTTCTATTGTTTTGGTTCCCAGAGAGCCATTCATTAAGAATTTAACCCCAGTTTTGAATCACGTGAGAATCCAGTTACCAGAAGATTTGATTTTGCATTCCATGATGTTTCAATGCCCATAAAAGCTATTGCACATTATCCTAGCTCTTGGTGAGTTACTGGATCAGAGTTTTGTCATTACATAAGAGTAGGGGCCGCCGTGGCTCAGTGGGTTTTCCCATTGTGAACTGTTGGCTGCTCAGGTACGATTCCTATATCTTACTCTGGATGTATTTCTCTGTCCTGTGTCAGTACGATGTTAATTAAAATACCTACCTACCTGTTCTGTGTCAGAAAATTTTTTCTTGTGTTTGTATGGTCCATTACTTTACGTTGTCTCTTGTGTTTGGCTTAGATTCGCTAAATATGGTCCTTACGCCTTAAAACTCTAACCAACCCTTTGCAATCGATGAGTTAGTTATATTTTTACGAATTTGATTACTGCTTTTGCTTAGAATTTCCTTGTCCTTGCTCATACATTTTCCCAGTACTCTGAATTTCAGTACCAGGTTGGATATTGGGCCCTTTACGAAATGCAACTAGCAAATTCCCTCTTGAAAGGGTATCAGTTCAGTCTAACCTTCCCACGGGAAGACTCAAAATTAACCGAAAACACTTCGTGCAATGTATGCACTGGCCTAAAACTCAGCCTCTGCCTGTTTTCAGTGAGCAAAAAGAAATATTTGTTGGTCAGTTGTCATCTCTACATGAATGCTAACTCCTAGGAGCAGGAACTCCTTGTGTCTTCATAAACTGGAGAGAAAAATATTGTCAATGAGAAACCAAATATTTTTAAACCCAAAGGAATAAAATAACCTGCATTCTTTGCCAGGTTATTTAATTTCTAATATTATCAGGGTATGCCGATTTAAATCACAATTTAATTCAAGTGGTTTTAATCACGATTTCATTCAAGGATTTTTATTTAAAAAAATCATTGATTTAAATCAGTTGATTTTTATTAAAAATTCATTGATTTACTTTAAATTTCTTTTTTTTTTTTAAAGTTTAATAGTATTGAAAATGGAATAACCTGGGACAAAATGGGACAGTACAAATCAGTTTAACCGTTTGCTTCTATTACTCTGTAACACCAGATTGATCCTTTGTAAAATTGACAATTACTAGACTTCCTACTTTGAGAACACTGAAGATGATTGTATTGATTGGGATTCACTTGGTTCTAACTTGGAGAAATTGTTTTCTTTTTTATGTTTTGGAACTTTTTATTTTGTTTATTTAAATTATTACCAATATTATCAGTATATTTTTAATTTTATCTCATATTGAAGGGAGGGCTGGGCCCAAAACTATAAAACTATTAGGACCCAAAGAGTTCCGGGTATCTAGAACTTTGCGATCTTTCTGATAAGCAACTTAAGACAGATCAAATCACTCCTCTCTGGTTACTCATATTTGCATATTTAACCCTTGTGTCTTGGGCTCTACCACGAAAAGTTTTAAGGGTTCCAAAGGGTCAGGCATGCTTGGTTTTTTTTAAAACAAATTTAGTTTCTCATTGGCAATATTTATCTTCTGTTTGGGGTAAAAGGGATTTGGGCTCATGTTGGGATGACAATGACAACTGACCAACAAATATTTCTGTCTACTCACTTAAAAACAAGTGTCACTTGCAAATCTGTTTATCAGCAGATGCAGAGTTTTTATACAGATGAACCAGGAAAATTAATTAAAATCATAAAAATCCGACAAAATATCTGATTTGAATCAAATAGCCCAATTAAAAAATTGTAAAAAAGAATCGCGATTTTTTCACTGCCTCATATCTCCTTTCGAATTGGGGAAACACATTTGGATTTTAATATTTGTGTAGAAGACTGGAAAGCCATGTTAAGTCTTTTCACTTTGCTACTTCTGTATTTATATCAAGAATATTTTCAACTTAAAATAGTTTGACCTAACTTATATAGGTTTTACAGATGAAACCAGTACTAATACTAAGGATAAAGGAAAAAGGCAGAAAATTATGATACGTAAAAATTTATTAAATTTAAAATTTTATCTTTCCAAATAAAATGCTTATTTTTAATATAGAATTTTAAGTATTATAGATTCATATCACGAAATTGAATTCAAATTAAATAAATACAAAACCCAAGAATGGTTCATTGCTTTAATCTTTCAAAAGTTAGTCTTGCTATACTTCCTTAACTCTCTTATATATTAATATTTACCATAAATATTTAACCCTCTTATATATTAATATATAACATAATACTAGAGCCTGCAATGTGATTTGTATGTCTCGTGTCTGACACGTTTAAACAAATAAGAACAAATTAATTGAAATAATAAAAATCCGATTTTAATGATTTTAAAAAATCACGATTTTTTCACATCTTGAATATTATTAAATTTAAGTTTAAAAAAAGAAATTTAAAAGGTTTGATTTAAGTCATTTTTAAAATAAAAATAACTTTATTTAAATCGGCATTTCCTGTTTTTTAACAGCTTTTTAATTTGAAAAATCTTTTTGGTAAGAATTAGAGCTCTGTGGGCTCCCAACAAGATGCCCCTGCCATTAAGATGAGTGTTATTTGAATATTTTAATATAAATTAAAAACAAAGTAGGTAGATTCATAAATATTTTTTTATTACAATCGCAAAAAGAACCTGCAAAGACCGAATATATAAAATTAATATTGGGAGGGGGTTATTTGCTGAACTGTTTATTTAAAGTACTAGGCCTTCTTTCGGTCCCCCTATTTTTTCTGACAACATGCAAGTGCACGCTCAGCACACTGCTTATTAATGGGTCTGTGTTGATTCATTGTTATAAATACAATGAAATATAGTGTGTTCACTAATCTCAGTTAATTTTGATTCCACGAAAAATACTTTAGATTTTTCCGGTTCCCTGTGGAGAGGGAGTCTATACCTGTCTAAAGTGTACAATCAATTTTCTCTTGTTTTTTCTAACTTATGGCTTAACATCCGAAGATTTTTTTTTGTCGTAGATCTCGGGTCAAGTTAGTCCTCGTGCAGCAAAAAAGATCGTAGAGCGACAAACCAACAAGATTTATTTTGATGCTATACATTTTGACTTTTTGATTGTCTTTTGAATTAAAATTTTAACGAGAAGCGACGTAATGGCAGCGTCTGGTCTCATCTTTCGGGGATCGAAGGCTGCCGAATCAATCCAGTCGGGAGGGACTTGAGGCGGGAGAAGTGCTTTTATCTGACAGGTCCAGGCAACAGCAGATGCCGTAATGAGTTTTCATTGTCCTCCCTTCCCTTTCGGCATTACCATATTTAATTAAGCCCGCGTTCTGAACCGCTGACACCTTTCCCTTTTGTGGTGTCCCAGGGCCTTCGGAAGGTGATGGCTGTTTTTCGAAGATCTGGCCCCAGTTCTTGGATTTTGAGTAGTTTTATCTGCTACTCAAATATGCTTTTTTTTTAAAAAAAGAAAGTCTACTTGTCTTGAAGAATCTTGTTTTTCAAGAGGTGCGTGACTCGTTCTGCTGTCTAAAGAGCGGGAGCCTTTATCTCAAATCACTAGTAATGTTCACAAGCCATGGGTATCATATTGTAACGTAATGGGTTGAATGGCGTGCTAAAACTAACGACAGAACCAAAATTTATTTTAGACTAGCTGAATTTACCCGGCGTTGTTCGGGTTTAATTGGTTAAACGTTGATTGAAAGTGATCCAAAAAATCACTTTTCTGTCATAGAAAATGCAGATATAGAGAAAATACACTGCTGGCCACCGTAAATGCAACACCCTGAAGGAAGCATGCAAATAATATGAAATTTACAACATGCATTAGCGGAGGTGAGATATGCAAATGATTAGAATTTCAGCGCAGACGCACATCACGCGCGCCTGTGGCGCCACTTCAAAGCGCTATTTAAGGCTTGGAGATTTCGACGATTTCAAGTACGGCAATTGTGTTTTTCTTGTGGTTTTTCAAAAAAAAAACCGATCAATTATGCCTCGTAGAAAACAGCGATCATCTTTTGATCAAGTATCCGAGTTCGACAGAGGAAGGATAGTGGCCTACCGAGATTGTGGATTATCTTTCAGGGAAATCGGTAGTCGTGTTGGACGAAAGCAAACAACTGTAATGCGGATATGTGATCGTTGGATGCAGGAGGGTACGACGGACCAACGTGTTCGATCGCATCCACCTCAGTGCACCACTTCACGTGATGACAGGCATGTTGTGCGTATGGCAGTGACGGATCGCTCAGCCACATCACGAACCATAGCACAGCACATTCAGTCTGTACGGCATCATCCAGTGTCTGCGCGTACCATTCGACGCCGTTTACAGCAGAGTGGTCTGTCCGCAAGACGTCCATTGCTGCGTCTACCCTTGACGCAGAACCACAGACGTTTCCGCCGCCAATGGTGCGATGAAAGAAGGATGTGGACGGCAGAATGGAATGAAATTGTCTTTACTGACGAGTCACGCTTCTGTCTGCAACACCACGATGGTCGGATTCGAGTCTGGAGACACCGTGGAGAGAGGATGCTGAACAGCTGCGTTATGCACCGCCACACTGGTCCTGCACCGGGTATTATGGTATGGGGCGGTATTGGATATCACTCTCGCACTCCTCTAGTACGCATTGCCGGTACTTTAAACAGCCAGCGCTACATCTCCGAGGTGTTGGAGCCAGTTGTCCTTCCTTACCTTCAGGGCTTGCCCACAGCCATATTTCAACAGGATGCGACCACACGTGGCACGCATTGTCCAAGGGTTCTTCGTCAATCGCCAGATTGAATTGCTTCCCTGGCCAGCTCGCTCTCCGGATCTTTCGCCGATAGAAAACATGTGGTCCATGGTTGCTCAACGATTGACCCAGAATACATCCCCAGCTGCCACACCAGATCAACTTTGGCAACGTGTGGAAGCTGCTTGGTCAGCTGTACCCCAAGAACACATCCAAAGTCTCTTTGAATCAATGCCGAGGCGTGTGGCAGCGGTGATTTCCAACAATGGCGGCTACTCTGGCTACTGATTTTGGCAGGAACCACACTTCACAGAAGTCTATAAATTTAATCATTTGATACTTGGTCAACATGTTATCTACAAAATAAATTTTGTTGTGATATCTCTTGTCTTTCTTGGTGTTGCAATTTGGGTGGCCAGCAGTGTATAAGCGAGCGCAAAATCATTTTTAAAACAGATTTTTATAGTTTCTACAATTTACTTTTAGATCCATTTTTTACATGTCGTCATCTGACCGTGGTTCAAAATTACGTGGTGTCCTCGGATCTTTCCCTTTGGGATTGATCCCGTACCGTCACCAATAGCCCGTTGTGTTGCTCCAGTGTGACGTTAATTGAAATGCCCCCCCCCCATTTTACATGCTATAAGAGAAACCTACAAAAACTGATACTGAGATGACTAAACAAAAGTCGATTTTGAGTTTTGGAGTAATTGTGAATGCCCTTTAAGTTCATTTTCTAAAAAATGACACATTGTATTGTTACAGTCAGTTTTTTTTTTCGTATCAATAATTTTTTATTTGTAGCAACTTGCACGAGGAATGCGAATTTCGGAATTCCACCATCATTATGAAAGGTTGACAAATCGTATTGATACGATATCATGATCAACATTTCAAGCAATTACACTTTATGCTTGAAAATTCCATACCGCATTTTACAGACGAGATACATAAACAATGATACTGAGAGATTTTCAGAGCAACTGCACCCATCTATGATAGCACAATACTCTAATATTCTAAAAAACCTCCAAGATCATCTTGAAGGCGACTCTTGTAGATGTTAACACTGACGTCATCTGCTCAGCCAGACCGGGAGAGAGCGCCCCCTAGCAAGTGCTCTGTCCAGGATGACGGGGCGTTACACCCCTCTGCAAACCCAAGACAAATAGAATGGGGGTTAATATATAGCCTACGTTACCCGCAAGGCTCCAAAGAATAAGTACCAGATTTGGTGTGGATTGGTCAAACGGTATAGATTTGTATAGAGAACAGACAGATGCCAACTCTGCTTTATATGTATAGATAACTATATACTAAACATTGAATTTCATTATTTTAACAGAGATTTGTGTCCCTTGGTTGTGGGCGCTGTAAAAAGGGAATTAAAATCTTTCTGGATCGACTCAACGACCAAAAAATACGTCCACACAGTTCGAAATCTTCCTTATTTCGTCCGTCCAGACTGAGAGACAGTTAATTAAGCCCTAAAACCATGTGAATAGCAAGAACTTCCCGATAGATAGACCGAGATTTACGAACGGTTGTCAGTGGAAAACCTACCGATGTTTAATCTGCCTACTAGTTGCTATGGTCTTGACAACATATCCACCAACATACTGAGTTGTGATTAAATTCAAATAAAGTTCTTACGGGTTATGTTTCCCTGCTGGGTTTCTGAGTCCTCGTGAAGTTGTTTCTTCTAAAGGCTGGCAATCAGGCCTTGTGTTGCAAAAAATATTGGTTGAGCGACAAACCAAACTTTCCCATGGGTGGCTCACTAACTGTTAAATTCTTTGGAAGGATAGTAACACTCTCCAACGCATAGTCCTGGTAGCATGTCCGAGTCTTAGAATCTGGAGGTAGGACTTTTCCTATATGTCCAAGAATATAAAAAAGCCCGATTTTTCATTTTTGTTTTCAAAGGCCCTTAAAAAGTGGGGCCGCAGTAGCCTGGTTGGAAGAGTAACGGATTAGCAACCGGAGGGTTGCTAGTTCGAATCCAACCAAAGAGCATCGTGTACAAAGGGGGCTGGTGCGTTAAATCCGGCGTGGCCTCAAATGTCACGTTGGTGTGGTGTGGAAGTTTGGAGAGTGGGGTTGTCAGCTCAGATGTTGCCTCGTCATCTGACCGTGGTTCAAAATTACGTGGTGTTGTCCTCGGATCTTTGACTTTGGGATTGATCCCGAACCGTTAACAATAGCCCGTTGTGTTGCTCCAGTGAGACGTTAATTAAAATACCTACCTACCCTTAAGTCTTATTTTTATATTTTTGCAAAAAAAGCACTAAATATTTTATTTTGCCTACATTCAAAAACCCAAGATCAACATGTGACTTCAGATTTGTCATTTAGACAATTTTGCGATGTCCCTTCTAATACAGGCCCTTCCTTACATCAGCTAAAACGGATATCAATGTCACATGACCTTTGACTAATTATTACTAGATTCGTGAAATCCAACCATAGCACTCTTGAAAGTTTCTCCATCAGTGCATTCGCGTGTTAATTGTCTTCGATCAATGTCAAATGTAGCCTTAAAAATACGTAAAATAGGCTTGAAAAGATCCTGATTTTGCTTTTACTTAAAAAGTGGGAACCCTGTGTATGCTGCTCAGTGTGGTGACAACCCGAATTTCTTATGGACCGCCCATTTTGACTTTACTGCGGAACCGCTGCAGTGACAGCACTTGTTTGGAAAGCGGTAGACTGAGGGCCTCTCAACCAATAGAATCAGGGTCAATCCGAATCTAGTAGAAAGTGGCTAACGTAGATTCGGATACATTGAAGCGAAACTCTGGATCAATTTAAAGTTTTTTCGACTAACAAAAGCCATTTCGTATCGAAGCGGCTCGTCGGTCAATTTCTACTGGATTGTGTTGGTGTGAAGAGAGCTTAAAGCGCTGAGTTCGATGCTCGCATGTGCCGATGTCGGGCTGGCTGCTTGGAGTTCACTGGTATCTTCAAATCGATACGCAGGTGTAGACCTAGTTTTCTAAAGTAAACCCTACCTCAAAGGCTCTAGGAAAGTTGTGTTTTACGTTGTTTTGGGGCTCCCTGCGTTTTAGATAATAATAACGATAAACCTAAGCACAATAGTAGTTCTTTGGTTCTAACCAACCTAGAAGCACAAATTGGATTCGATTGGTGTCAAATTTGGGATGTTAAATCAATTCAGGTCAGATGCGTCTACCCATGTTTGTTCAAAGGGTACAATACTAGTAGGGTTACGTTGGATTAGGTTTTGCTGCGGCAAGGAATCGTGTCATGGATCAACTTGTCCTCCATTTGGAAATAAATATTGTAATCCCTCGTTAATTGGAACCCAATATATGCTCATTTTTATTTGTTCCTCAATGAATTTTAATTTTGCGAACAGCGGAAGAAATCTCGATTTGTGTCTCGAAAAGCATTCAAAGACCATTCGTTTCATCCAGTTATCTTAACCTTTACCCGTGGGCTCTTTTGCTACAATGTGAAATTGGAGTCTTCTGTTCAGAATTACATAACAGGGCCCTATGCTCCACAGAGAAATCACATTTTACACTAGTGAGCAATGCGGTCGCGGAGCGGACGTGCCGGCCAATCAGACGAAAAATAGACATTCCCTGTCAATCACAGCTTTTATCGTCGCTGATTGGCCGGCATGTCCAGTCTGGGTGCGCTCCGCGTCCGCATTGCTCTCGAGTGAAAAACAAGCTTGACATGCGAGTTACTCCCTATTTTGATGTGTGTGCTTGAAAATGAACTCAGTGTTTTTATACAGCCTAACTGCTTGTTTTGGGCCGAAAAGCACCAAAAAAAGTACAACCTCAACAAACATCGTCAAGTTAGGGGTGTTGAGTTCTTCGAAGGTCACATCCCGAAAGGAAGATAGAAATATCGGAAAATGATCCATACAAAAATGTTCTACCGTATTGTTTTATATAATTTTTAATAATAAAATAAGTAACAAAAAACGTGTAGCATAATATACAACTTGAGCTTTTTCTTTCTAACAAGTAAATGTTTCCCTGCCTTCGCTCTTTTTCGCTTCCCTCAGAAAATCTCTCTTTGTTTAATGTACTCGTTTATTTTTTGTTCCCCTAGAATTGCGATATATCGAGAGGTATATACATATTTAATTTCCATAAAAAATTTATCGCCTTGTGTTTCTCGTTATTCGACATTTTTGTATGAATTATGTTATCTAGCGTATACTACCTTTCCAATTTGACATTATTTGTCTGGAGTTAGGGTTATACACACGTGAATGGAAACGAGTTTTTCTCATTCGACCTCGTTGAAATTGACTCGTACGCTTCAACAAAATATATAACTTCAATTCGCGTTTTATTTTTTCTGCGTTCATTCATCTCTCCGAGTTGATGAATTCTCTCTACTCGAAAGTATCTGACAAGCGAACTCCACTAGAACGAAAAGGAAAGAAATAAACCTGCGAGCAAACATTGGAAGTAGAAGCGAGAATAAAAAATTAGGAACTGTTTTTAAAAGAAAACCCAGCTGCTGTTATCTATGTAGCTGTGTAATATGTGTGCAAAAAGCTCCGATTCTAATGTTAAAATCGAATTAGCTTCAAACGGAAGGACGTCGCCGTGAGAGAAAATCGCGACGCATAAAAGAAGGCTAATTTTATTTGGATTTTTAAAGTTTTTGCTTTTTCTGTCTTCTCTTTGAAGTCCTTTCGAAAGTGTTTTGTTCAGTCTCCTTTGACGTCCTCTTCTGTCAACTGCCGAATGAAATATGATTGCGACTAGGAAAACAAACAAGTATTGGAGCTTGTTTGTCTTACCAAAGGTTAAAAAGCTTTTTGGATTCTCTCGGAGGCGGGTGCTGGGTGACATTTTTATAACTCGCTTAAAAGTCTTTCGTGTACTCCAAAGCAAGTATAGCCGGGTCTGTTTTTTTTCAATAAAAGGGTCAGAAGAATGTTTCAGTTTTGAACCAGTCTGTTTGATTTTGGATCCAATTGACGATAAACATGATTTCAATTGATAAAAGGTGTCGTTCTTTAACAAGTTTTTCTGACCAAATATTTGTGTACCATTCATCGCTATTGAAATCTGGATTATCTTATGAATTCAAGATTGCTTTGACCCAAGCCAGGAAATTATTTCCACGAATGAATATCTTCCGTGGAGGTCATACGCCATCTTCAAAATAGGGTAATTTATAAGTTTAGGCAAAACTTCGTGTATCCGAGTGTATCTTCGAGTGTATCCGAGTTTTGCAGCTAGAGTTACTTGGAACCCTGACAGAACCTTGCAAACGTTGACCAATACAACACAATTGGTAGGCCCTTCCACTTTTTCAACGACTGCATTATATAAATAACACCATTCCATCTGCAAAACTCCCGTGACTAGTCCAAAAGTTTCGGGGGTGGGGAGGCGCCTTCGTTGCTCAGTGGGTATGTCCACTGCTCTAGCAACCTTCGAGTTGTAAGCGGCGTAGGCTCAATTCCTGTCAGGTGCATTCCTATTCCTCCCTGGATGTATTTCTCTATTCTGTGTCAGTAAAAACTTGCATGCATGTGTATGTCTATTACGTGATATTGTATGTCTTGTGTCTGGCGCAGCATGGCCAAACATGGCCTTTGTGCCATAAAACTCCCAAAAGTTTCGAGAAAGATCGCATACCGGTACAACGACACTGATCGGGTACCCACAGTCGTTAAATACAGACGCAATAAGAAAAAAAGTTTCCCATACACTTTTCCCTACAAAAGCTGATGCACTTATTGTATGTCTGCTACAAGAACTGCTCCCACCACAAAGTCTGGGAGGAGGCGGTTGTTATATAGGAACAGGGTTCGTTCATTTTGATTAGTGGTGACTTAGGGAATGTCTTTAATTTAGTTTGTTTTTATCGAAGATTAGCGGCGGATAAATGTAGTGTAGTTTTTCTTGCAGCAACACTTACAAAACTAAATACATTTCTTCAAGCATCCCCTATGGAAAATGGAATAAGGTATGTTTCTATGGCAACAGAACGGAGACACTTCGGAGGGAAAATTCTCGTAGTTGACAGACAGTACTTTTGATTTACAATGGCAATGTTTGGGGTATTTTTTGCTGTGAAACATTAGCATGTTTTGATTTTATAAAAAATAATTGTGCGTGTGTGCCGGATAATTATCGTGCATGCGCACATCTGATACCTTGGCTCACGAAGAATTAAGAATCCTTTACAGTAATTATTTTTGTTTTATTCTTTAGACGTCAGTTGTGACCACATTTCGAATTTTTGTTCTTACCGTTAGAGTTCCTCGTATTAAGAATTTGTCGACTTGCAGCACATCGATCTCTATGCCTTAATGCAAATTTGTACCGACCACTTGGAAACATTAGTTTAGAGCCACGGCCTCTTATGTAGAATTTTGTAAATGAATGAGCTTTAATTATTACAGTCCACTTGCGTACCACTTACTACTTTACACGTTAGAATAATTACATGTATAAAATGTACATTATGAAGTTCTTCGGACCATACACCTAAGAATGCTGACCAGGACGAAACAGTGAATCCCGTCCAATGTGGATGCTTGGAGGACTCATCCGAGTGTTGGAGAATTTCGGGTGAAGTGGGATATGGATTAGGAAGGACGTGGAGACGCTTGAGAGCAGCATACATCATATCCCGGAGGACAGAACTCTTTTTAATTTGTAGTAATGAATGCTAATCGCAATGCAAGAAAAGGATTAACACACGGTACCAGCGTCATTCTTAATAAAAGAAAAGGAAGGTGGACTAATTCGATTCAAATGAATTACAACGCAACTTCTAAGAAAATCCGAAGACCTTGTGAATTGTAGGTTTCGCTGATTTGCTTCTTGTAACTTACCCTGAATGTATTTTTCTCTTTTGAGTCAGTAAAACTTTCCTTGGGGTCCATTACTTAACATTGTCGTGTGTTTGACTTAGCTTTTCCAAATACAGCCCTTGTGCCCCAAAACCCAACCAACCGAAGCCCCGACATGACAAGCAATTTAGCAAATGAACATCACGGCCTGTGCTTCGATCGGTTAAAAGACAGTAGCCTATACAGATAAATAGCAAAAGGGTAAGAGTCGTGCTTGCTTCACCTGAAGAAATAAGCATGTGTTTATTCACGTTTAGTTTTGTGCTTTCGATTTAACCCCATAGCATTTTCAATATCCTAATGTGGCCGTAAGTTCGGGCACCCGTGGCTTGGAGCTCTGTCTGGGATGGCTGATTTTTACAAATGGTCTCGCGAGACTCATCAACAGTGGCTTATCGGTATTGATGATTTCAGCTTCCACACAGTAGGAGACTTGAAAAGTGCTTTTTTCCGAAGCAGGTGGTAAATGGAGGACTAAAAACCTATTAGTTCCTCCTTTCGGTCCGCTTGGCAAACCACGCATTCGCTGAGACGTCATCTGTATCGATTGTGTCGAGTTTTATGGCAGCTAACGCATTTTGAATGCGTGTCCATTTCCCACTTGCTCTTTAATCGAATCCCGGACTTCACTTTTGCGGCGTCTAATGGACATACGGTCGGGGATCAGTGTTTTCTGAATTTGGCATACTACATTACATTAAGTATGCTCAGTGTTTACTGCACTTTGACCATATCTGTCCTCGCCATAAAAATCCAATTAATCTAAATTTGTATCTTTACGAGTGAGTCGATAAAACACCCAGATTGGACACTCGATTTGAGGTGGATGATTTGGAATTCTATTTTCCCTCGTACAAGAAGCTCATAGATATTCATGAAACATTACAAAATTTAAACCCCTAAAATGAAATATTCACCCCAGATTCAACCTCAACATTCCAGAATAACTTCCTTTTTTCACCCGCCTTCATTCGTCTGGTTCATAGCCTCAGTGCATGTTTACACCACTTTAACCTTTTAAACTTTTCCTCCGCGCTAACCATTGCTTCAAACAGACTCGCTCATTAAAGTTCATTTCTTCCCTTTCCAATTGCCCTGTCTGCGCGTAAAAGGAGGCGCAGGTTTTATCCCTCACTGGGTGTATTTTTCTCTTCTGTATTTGGCGCAGCTTGTCCGTTTTTGAACCTTGCGCCATAAAACCCAAACCAACCTCTCTTCTGTGTCAGCAAAACTTTCCTTGTGTGTGTATGTCCATTACTTGATATCTGTCTTGTGTTCAACACAGTGTGGTCAACTATAGCCTTTGCGCTATAAAATCTAAACCAACCGTTCGTCTTGTCCGTGGACCATTAAGTTTGCCCATTATGCTCAACCTGCGAGTTGTAGGCTGCACAGGCTCGATTCCTGTAACGTACACGCAGGGTACGTTACAGGAATCGAGTGGTCTCTTCTGTGTCAGTAAAACTTTGCGTGTGCATGTTCATTACTTGGCGTCTGCCTTGTGTTTGACGCAGCTTGGCCAAATATGGCCTCTTAAATCATAAAACGCAATCAACCGATTACCCTGTGCAGTCCACCTCGATATACGTGAGAGTTTTATAGAAACTGCCTGTTCCGTAATGACGGTAGATGGCGCTCGTGCGCCAATCAGTTGAACTGTAACAATGGAAGCGTAAAGACGCGCTTAAATATCTTGGCCGCATTATGAAGCGGAATTGTATTGTAATTTGAAATGTCACCTTATTAAATTTTTGTTAAGTTTTAATCTCAGTGAATTTATTGAAATTGGATTCATAAATCTTGACTCTGGACAGCAAAATTTGCAACCTGACTTTTGAAACAGGATATGGACTCTTGAAATCATTAGCTCTCCCACACTGCCTTTCCTGGAAATACTTTCTTAATCATTCCGCTGATCTTGCTCCAAATCCTTAACCCCCTAGCAGATTAAACTTTAACTACTCATTCTTCCACGAGCCCTTTAGATGATAGAGAGCCGTTTCACACCCATATAACAGAAGCACAGCCCGTATATTTTCATTTGTTTCACCTCATCTATAAATTTATTGAAGAATTTAATAAATTTTTTCCTTAGGACATTTCTCTGCCTCAGCATTCAACTTGTGTATTTTTAACTTATTCAACACACTCCCCCATCGTCAGACTTTCTTACACCACCCCTGTGACTTTGATTTCTGCTATTATGACATCTATGTAAAGCTGTCATTATTTCTCTTTGTAGATTTACCGGAAAGGATATTTTAAGATGGCTTTCAAATTTTAAGTGTTCAGTACAGTGCAATGAGAAATATGAAATGATTCAATGTAGGAACAGCCACTTCTGGCTGCAGGCGACACTTCAAAGCTTATAAATCGTGTTCTGGAATGTAGCTTGTCCAATTCTGGAAATTTACCACTGCCTCTGGAGGAAACAGGAAAATGAACTCAGGATCGAATGTAAAGTGATTCATTAAATCGCGACTATTTCATTTTTATATCGAGGCTTTGTTACTCATTTTCCATTTCTGCTGCATGCACTCCCAGCAAAAAAGAAATCTTGGAATGTTCCTGATTTATTTCCTTCAGAGATTACCAAAGACTGATCTGTGGTCAGGGACTTATTCCATTGTTGGGGTCGGGCGACATGATGTATTTCCATTCTTCCCAAGGAAGGAAAACTGTTATACCATAACACAACGAACAGTTATTGGTAATTTGCGAAGCAGTTTATTAAGTGTTAATAAAAGCAGTGACTAGCTAAATTTTAGTTTATAAATTCATAAATTCAGTTGTAATACTTATTAAAAAAAGAAATGGATGTTTATAAAATTTTATAGTTAATAGCTTATAAAAACCCGAAGTGATTTAAAAACTTTAGTTTGAATTTTTTTTATGGCATTTTTATAGTCGCTTTAAAAGTTATTTTTTAACATTTAGTGATAACGTGTGTCGATCGATAACTATAGACTCTTGATATTGAATTTTATTGATTGAATGCTTTTTCCTTGGGATCTTTTCGCGTGTTTTGTGCATATTTGCGTCTTTCTGTTATTTTTTGTTGTGCTTCGTCTTCCTGCATGATAATACGAATAAGTAGCAGTTACTGACTGTTAATTTGCAATAACTTCGTTATGGTAACTACCATCGGAATAACAGCCCAACTCCACGCAAATCACTTTCTGGGAGTGTCATCCAGAATCATTCCTTCCCGCGCCAGGCCGTCTGGAAAAAGGATGAACTACTTCACGAAGGAACTTTTTTCTCTCCACCCCCTCCTTTTCCTTCGCTAAATCAAATATTTACCCGTAGAAGTGGTTTTCCCATTTCGTCTGCCCATGTAGCACCCGGTCCTTCTGTAAACCTTGGCTCTCTGAGTGGTATATCTCAGATCCCGTGACACTGGGTTTCCAAGATGGCGCCCTGCCTGGGGATGAAAACGTGTACCAATTAGAGAAGTGCGGGGGCACTGAGTTCCCACAGGCCTTTAAAAGGCTTGATTTTTCACATTAGTTTTTGAGGGCCCTAAAAAAGCCGAAATATTTGCCATAAGTCCGAAAAAGTTTTAGAAAGCCTTATTTTTTGAAGAACACTACATATTTCGTCACATTGCTACGGCAAATTTTCGAATTTTAACTGGACATGGCTTTTTAAGAGGACACTTACACCGCATTGGTGTGCACGCTTCTCCTGACTGCCCCTGTTGTTCGACGGGAAGTTGTATGGATTTTAGTCATCTTTTATCTTGCACCTTTTTATCTGGCGATCCCATCTTAGTGACGACCTTTTTAGCCGGGCTAATTTGTACTGGGCTGCCCGTAGGAAATTATGGTCCCTGGACTTTTCCTGACTTGGAAAAAACATTTAATCTGACCTGCATTTTAAAACAAAGATGAATGATATCTGTCCAAGTTCGTGTCATCAAAAATCGATGGAACTATTCTTGTTAGCCAAAAATTAATGTCTGGTGTGACCCAAAGCTAGCACTTGTGAAAGTTTCTTCACTCAGCCCAATTTACTGCGATCTGTGTGAAATGCAGCCTTGAAAAAACTTTAGAAGACATTACTTTGTCTTTTGCTTGATGAGTGGGAACCATGTGGGAATGCTCTGTGCTTGCCAAAAAGGGGACACTAGCAACGTGTGTGTACCGACATTTTTTAACCTCGAGCCGCATTTCCATCAGTCATTTCTAACTTAAATATGCTTTCAAAACGTCTCTTTCAATTCTAGTCGTGTGATAAGATCGGGGTAGAGACGTGTTCACAAGGGGAAGGGCAGGGACCCCGAAATGTTCTTGATGTTACAAAAACAAATGCTGAAGTTAACTTAATTGACTACTATGAGTAAAAAAAGTGCGGACAGATCTGAAAATCAAATATATTTGCAAACGAGATGCTAAAGCAACTGAGAATCCATCTGTTGTCGCTTATTTCCAACCGACGAACTTCTATGTAGGCGTCTCGATGGATGGCAACACGAAAATTCAATCTAATAATCTTTATATACAACTTTATGTACAATTAATATATATACATGGCACCCTGTGCCTCTTTCACATATGAATCGACCCACTGGTCCTCCGTAAAATAACATTTGCAACGGACGGTCCCAGACCGTCTCTCACATCACTTACTCAAACCGTCTCTCTCCCTTACACTGCAACAAAAACGTCTATACATACCATACTCACAGTGGCGCCCTCTCGCGACAATCAAATTATAATTCAACAAGCTCACATTCGGCCTTTCCTGACAACCATTCGCCCTCGAATGTGCTACTAATGTTATAAAATAATATAAGTATATTAATAAACATGATTGAAAATTATAGAAATCATGCACATGATTATCAAACTACATAAATCAATTAATTGAATATAAAAATATCAACAAATAACAAATAAATCAGTTAAATTCAATATAAACAAATTGAAGTTAAGGTTGAATCAGTTATAATCAACCAGTTAGTTGTTTTTTTTAATTATTATTTTCCGTAGAAAATTGCCTTAGTACAGGCACGCTTTGGATTATGTCTCAGTTCAGAGTCACTAAGTTTGTTGTCTGAAAAATCACTGAGTTCATCTGATGAGTCCTCTGTATCAGAATCAGTTTGGTTCGGCCATGCCTTTAACTGGCTTACGTGTGCAGTAGTGGTGTAAGAATGTCCCTTGCTCTTCTCCCCAAGTTGAGTGATTCTGTAGGTGTCGCTTGGTAGCACATCAGTTATAATTAAAGGACCTCGATATTTTGGTTGGGTTTTTGTTGGTTCTCCTGTCGGTATTGGAGCTTTTTTCATAACAACAACTTGTCCTGACCTATAAGTAGTTGTTCCGCATTTCTTCTTGTCATGAGCATCCTTCATCTTTTTCTGCATATCTTCTATTCGCTCTCGAGTCGAGATTTGAATCTCCGCAGGATCAGTCCATCCTTCTGCACTCTCATCAGCTTGTTTTCGTAAAATTCCATCATTAAATCTTGGTGAGTAGCCGTGTAACATTTGGAAAGGGGTCTTGTTAGTTGTTTTGTTTAAGGCATTGTTTAGATTTCTTTCCACTTCTTTCATTCTCAAGTCCCAGTCTTTGTGTCTATGGTCTTCCATGGACGTTGCTATGGTTGGGATAATGGTGCGATTAGCTCTCTCAACCATCCCATTACCTTGTGGGTGCTTTGTGGAGTTTAGAGTATGAGCTATGCCATTTTCTCGACAAAACTTCTCTAAACCTTGTGAGGTGTAACTGGAACCCCGATCACTAATGATTCGATCTGGTAAACCAAAGTCGTTGATGAAGTTTTTCAATGCCTTCTGAATGTAGCTGTATTTCGTACTTTTCACAGGTATCAATCGTAAGAACCTCGTGAAATTATCGATGATGACCAGTAAGTGTTGGTTACCTCTGGAACTTCTTACAAATGGACCCAAGTGATCGACGTGAGTTATGGAAAATGGTCTCTTTCCAGGCTTAATAGGATGTAACAGTCCTTGTTGTTTACCTCCGGGAACCTTGTTCACTAAACATTCTAAGCACATCGATATGTGTTTCTTCACGTAGCGCTTCATTCTTGGGAACCAATACAATTCCTTAATTTTATTCACAGTTCTGTCAACTGAAAAATGTCCGATTAGATCGTGAAACTTGACTACAGTACTTTTGCGCATGGATCTAGGTATAACGTAAAGCAGTCTTTCTTTTCCATTGTCTTTTATGGTTCGATACAGTCTTTCTCTCTTGAAAACGTAATTTGCAATAATTTGGTTGTCGGCTTTTGTTCTTTCAAATTTTTCTTTCTTGAAAATGGAAATGATCTTATCTAATTCGGGATCTCCTCGTTGAATCATAAGGATTTGTTCGTCAACGGACATCGTTAGATAAACTTCTAGATTCCTTTCGATCAATTCAGTCATCGTGTCATCAGCTTCTAAGGTAGGAGCTCTACTCATTGCATCTACATGAGACATCTTCATACCTGGTCTATGTTTTACTTCAAAATCGTATTCTTGAATAAGATTGCTCCACCTGGCAATTTGAGGATTTGTCGACTTCTTTGCGTTCATATAGACTAAGGCTTGACAATCGGTGACGATAGTAAATTTTATTCCGAGCAGAAATTGTCGAAGTCTGTCCAAAGTCCACACTATCGCCATCAATTCTAGTTTGCTAGAATGATAGTTCTTTTCAGCCGGTGTTGTCTTTTTGCTGACAGCGTACACTAGATTCCAGCGACCATCTGTTCCTCTTTGTAGGAGTATACCTGAGAGTCCATCAGATGAAGCATCGGTGTGTACCTCAGTCAATGCTTCGGGCTGGTAATGAGCAACTATCGGTTTGTTGGTCAGATTACCCTTGAGTTCTCGAAAAGCATTTTCCTGTTTTTCCGTCCATTCAAAGTCCTTGTCCTTTTGAATTAAACAAGTTAGATGTACTGCCTTCTCAGCATACTTCGGAACAAATCTTCTGAAGAAACCAGTCAAACCCAAGAAACGGCGAACTTCATGAACATTCTTAGGTTGTGGGAACTTCGCTATTGCTTCCACTTTCCTTACTCCTGGCTTTATTCCTTCTTCATTGATCACAAAACCCAAAAAGTCAACTTCCTTCTTCCCAAATTCGCATTTAGGTAATTTGAGTGTTAAGTTAGCCTTCCTTAGACATTCAAGTACTTCTCTCAGTCTTTCCATCATCTCGTACCAATTTTTGGCTGGTATCAATATATCGTCCAAATAACACAAAGCTTTTGTGTTCAGTAGTGGCCCTAAGACATGGTGCATTAACCTCTGAAACTCCGCCGGTGCATTAGCTAATCCAAAAATCATTCTTTCAAATTGACCCGTTTCATCCGGTGTTATAAACGCGGTTTTTAATTTTGATTCCTCACTCAATGGTATTTGTAAATATCCGTGAGCGCAATCTAGCGTTGTGAACATTGTGGAAGTTGCTAAACATTCAAGTAAGTCATCTATTCTAGGTAACGGGAATTTATCTTTAACTGTTTGATTATTTAATTTCCTGTAATCAACAACTAACCTGTGCTCCCCTGTTTTCTTTTTGACTAATAGTACCGGACTAGCATACGGCGAACGTGTTTCAGAAACAATACCGTTTTCCTTCCATTCCCTCACTACATCCTTGATAATCCCTCTCTCAGTTGCATTCGTTTTATAAGGTCGTACACTAATGGGTTTACTCCCCTCTACTTCCTTAATACTCATTTTAGTTAGCGTTGTACACCCTAATTCACCCAATTCCAGTGCAAAACAGTCCCTAAACTCATTGACTAACTTCAAAATTTCACTTCTATTCTCAATTGATGTTCCTTCGTCAAATTTAATTTCACTCATTTCGATTAAACGCTTATTTTCTTTTATCACGTTTACGTAACAACTCTCCTCATTAACCAAACAAATGGGGTCTAATTCAATAACTCTTCCTACACATTGATTTTTCCTCAATAAAACATTCTCATTTCCCACATTAATCATTGGAACTACGGTTTCACCATCTTTTATTTCTAACAAAGAATCGTAACACCCTTCTTCTCCCTCTATAATTACCAAGCCTTCATTTACCAAGGTGGTCTGAGCCCTTACAAAATTCACCGAATTTCTTTCAAGTAACACTTTACTAGACGTTTTCAATTCTCTTACGTCCGAATTCTTTTCACATTCCATGTTAGCAAACGGGTTATCCTCTGCATAATAAACATGAAATTTATTCCCAATGCGAGCAAACGATATGTTCTCCCGATCCAAAAATGATCTCCCAATTAACAAGTCGTGCGGTAAAGCGTCGTCTCTAACAATAAGCATTTCAACCCTTTTTACTTCAACGCCATCCAAGGAAATATCTACTGTTGACTTTCCTAGCGCGCGCGCGGCACACAATTTGACATTCCCAAATCCGTACATTATGTTCGAAGCTGGTTCTATTTTTAGATCTAACTTTTTTGCTACAGAATTCCTACAAATAACGGAATCGCTCCCAGTATCAATCAGAGCTGCAAACTCCAACGAACCCTTGTTTATCCGTGCAATTTTAACATAAGATGATGTCTTACTGTCTATTCCGCCCTCACTAGTCGTCACTAAACTGTGATCTCTTTTCGACACGTGGCTTCCCTCATTCCGTTCAATTCTTTCTCCTTGTCTGTTAACACCCTGCCCTCTAATTTGATCGAATTTATTTTTTTGTTTAGGACATGCTCTAGCGAAATGCGTATTTTCATTACAAATGAAGCATCTACTATCTTTCTGCATTGGACGCCGCCATTCTGTCTGACTATTGTATTTATTAATATTCCTGGTCGTAAATCGTCCGTTACTGAAATTAGGATTTGTTTTTCTTTCATATCGAGCTGACTCATTCAACGGTGATCTCGGTCTAGACGTAAATTCGTATTTTTTTTCATACATATTTTGATTTCCGTTTTTGAATTTGGACAAGTTACTTTCGTTTCGTACATTTTCATATTGATCTAGTTTATCCGCTAATTCTGACGATTTAACTATTTTTACCCATTCGTCCACGAAATGTTCTTTCATTACAACGGGAACTTTTCTTTTTAATTGATCTGTTATGATTAACTCTCTGAGACCATCAAAATCACTTACATTAGTTCCGCGTAACCATTCGTCAAAGTAGTTTTGTAATTCATACGTGAAATCTCTCCATGTATTTTTGGGTAGTTTGGCATGGTCAAAGAACTTCTGTCGGAATTTATCCGGACTTAATTTAAACTTTTTTAATAGTAAATCTTTAATGTGTCCATAGTCATTTGAAAGTTCTTCCGGAACTCTCGCGATAATTTGGTTAATTTCATACGGTAATAAATTAACTAAATGACTAACCCAATTCTCAGGACTTAGATTTAAACGTTTCGCTTGTCGTTCAAACAATATGAGGTAAAAACTGATGTCTCCATCTCTCATTTCATATCGTTGCATTATTTTAGTAATCATGCAATTACTAGAAATTTCATTTTGGTTTCCATTTTCGCTTTCGTTAGATACGTTACCTTGTTCTATTCTTAATTTTTCTAGTTCGAACTGTCTTTCTAATTCACGTTCGTTTAGCTGTCTTTCTAATTCACGTTCGTTTTTCTGTCTTTCTAATTCACGTTCGTTTAGCTTTTGATTTTCTTCTCTGGTACTTACTATCGTTTTTAACAAATCACGCGTGAATTCCTCATCATAATCCTTACTTTTCGTAATTAACTCTCTAATTTCAATAACGACTGCGTGATCAGGTAATTTTATATTTAATTCTTCCGCTAAAGAAATTAGATCTACCTTTTTCGATTTTGCAAGAAATGCCATTTTTACACACTATTTCAAAGTTCCTTAACCAATTTAACACATAAAATAAAATAAAATAAACTCCTCAACACAATTTCACACAGAGATTAAAAAAATAAATTGCACCAAGACGGAGTTTCTAGACGGAGTTTCAGAAATTTCATGCCACATACCTTCTTAAATTGTTAGGAGTTAGTCCTGAGTTCCGTTTGTACATACAGCGATGTTCGGCTTCCAGATGATTCGTTTAGATTTCACACTGATTAAGTCTTTGTTGTATACATGTAATTGTTCCATCCACGGTCAAATATCCACGGTCAAATATCCACGGTCAAATATCCACGGTCAAATATCCCACTTCTGATTCTTGTTGTCGCTTATTTCCAACCGACGAACTTCTATGTAGGCGTCTCGATGGATGGCAACACGAAAATTCAATCTAATAATCTTTATATACAACTTTATGTACAATTAATATATATACATGGCACCCTGTGCCTCTTTCACATATGAATCGACCCACTGGTCCTCCGTAAAATAACATTTGCAACGGACGGTCCCAGACCGTCTCTCACATCACTTACTCAAACCGTCTCTCTCCCTTACACTGCAACAAAAACGTCTATACATACCATACTCACAGTGGCGCCCTCTCGCGACAATCAAATTATAATTCAACAAGCTCACACATCTATGCGTTAGTTAACGGAATAGGAAGGGATTGGATAAGACGAGAGAAATCTGTTTATTCGCCCATGCATAAAAGACAAAGGGCGGATTTAGAGGAAAGGCTCACTTCGAACCCTCCTCGAAATTAAATATGGCCAACCTGGCTAGTTTCGGAATTGAAATCCGGGAGAAGATAGGTCCCCCTCCAAAATTATTTTCTACAATGTGTCTAGATCGAAGGCGGTAAGTCCTAGGGAGACGAGGACTTCTCCCAAACCAAAAGAGATGGACACTTAAAAGAATAGATGTATTTGTTTTGTGCATTTTTAGAAATAAATTAGTTCATATTTTTCCATAGAATATTTTTCTAACACATATTTCTTTCCTTTTTTTTAGGTAAGTTCCTTTCTTCGCATCTTGATATCCTTCAATGTAATCCGAAAGGTAGTACGTTGTGTAATCAAATAGGCAGGTATGTATACAGTGCCAATCGACCTCATTTCTTTTATGTGTATACTGTACTAAATAACAAAAGTCCAAGGTGTGTATCCCATGATCTATAAGGCACAAGATTATGTTGTACCTTGGACCAATCGTCATTACCTTACCAAGATATTTTTTCTTAAGTGTATGCCAATATACTTTCATGAAAAAATTATATTAATAGGTAAAAGTATAATGTATTGACAAAATTTTTAAGTTCAGAAAATTATATCTTGCATATAAAAAATGAAAATTGGTTCAAGGTTCAACACTCCCCTTCCTCAGTTTATCTGAAAAAGATGGCTTGGATTAAATCTCATGTCATAAGTATTTCACAAATTAGTAATTTTCTCAGCTGAGACGCATCAGTTAATCGCCATCGTGAAACAAAAAATGACTTGACATCAAAGCCACTCACTGGCATACAGAGTCAAAACAAACTTCACAGCATCCGACCAGTTATTTCATTATTGCATGCCCTACCAATACGATACTACGATGTACATTTAACTAGTCTTCGTATCGGACACACGTTTTACTCGTAGGCATCTTTTATTAGAAGAAAGTGCTCCTCTGTGTAATTCCTTTTACCATTCACCATATTTTAATTGATTGTCCCGACTTTAATTGTCACCACCAGTATTTTTTTAGTAACACAATTTTAAACTTACAAGATTTATTAGGGGGAAAATCCCCACCTAAACCTCTTTAAATTTTTACAAAACACAAAGTTTTTAAATTCCATCTAATGTTTTTATCTTTCATATCTCAAACTACTTGACTTCATCAAAACTTTTCAACAATCACTCTTTTTTATGTTAATCTTATACTTCTGTGTTTATTCACGTTATCATGTTTAAATATTATTTTATGTTCTAAAAAGTAATGAACATACTTATTTTAGATAGACTATTAATTTGAGTATTTTCTGAATTTCATTTCAACTTTATCTTGCGTTTGGCACAGCTTGTACGCTATCGAACCTTGCGCCGTAAAACCCAACCAACCAAAGCCACTCACTGCAGTGTATTCTTGACTTGAGACAGCGCAAGGAGGGTAACGTCACGAACGACGCTACCGTCGATTACATGTACACTTCTTCCCTCGGGGAACGAAAGCGGACAAATATTCTTGATACATAACTCATAATTTGCGACTTAATTGAATTTTTTCTCCTCCCTGTGACAAACGTTTTTTCCCATCCGTGCGGCGGATTGAGTTTCGCGAGCTGGGTAATATTCCATGCCGTGGTGATGTCAACTGCGCGTGGGGTCGACCAAATGCACCACCCCGTGAAGTCGGATGGGTTCATTAAAACGTCTCACCCTCCCCTCCTTCTCAAAGGAATCTGAGACTGGAGATGGAATTTCGGATATCTCTGGCTTTTAATGGGAATTATCTCTGAAAAGCGGCGGAAGTGATTCCCCCTCTTTTTAATATATTCCCTTTCAAGTGAAATATCAGACTTTTTTGTGTTTAATTTCTTTCGGTATGCGGAGAACGTGTCAGTTGCGTGCGTGAAACCCTTTTGTGGGCCTAATGGCTCCTGATGGCGGGGGGCGGATTGTGAAGTGTTTTTGTCCTAGGGTCGTTTCGCTGGGTGATGTTCCACGCCATTTTTCTTTCTGCCTCCTCATATCCTCATGGCTGTTGCCGTTCGTTGATGACTGAATATTGTTTCTCTTATCCAAGGATGGGAAGAGTAGCCGTGGCTCCGTGGGTTTGCCACTGACTACCTGTGACTTGTAAGCAGCGCAGTTTGGATTCCTCCCTGGTGTATTTCTATCTTGTGAGTAAAACTTTCCTTGTGTGTGTATATCCATTTACTGGACATTGTTTGGCGCAACTTGGTGAAATATTGCCCTTACGTCATGAAACCCAACCAACCTTCCCATCTTACAAACTTAACATTTCTAAGAACTTAACTAAAATTATATCAACTTAAGATCATTTTACCTTAATAACAAGTCCTAATTGCGTTTGTGATTCAGCAATTCACTATTACTAACTGTTTCCCTCTAAATTCTCTTTAAAAACACTAATGCTATTTTCAATGTTTGGTGTGAAAATGTTACAAGAAACAAGAAAGAACAGGCAAATTTGAAAAACCGAAATTGTCTTAGTACAACATTTATTACTATTATTTTTAATATCTAACCTCTTCTGCACTTCGCTGCATTTATAGATAATGTCTGAAATTTTGTAAAATTTGTGTTTCTCGTAATATTCCTAAGCATTTTTACGTCATTTCGTCAATCGCAGGAGCACGATTTGGGAGAAAATTTTGAATTTGGAAACATGGGACAAATTTAGATTTTGAAAACAGTAGTTTTCAACAGCGTATCTAGTGTGTTTTAGCAAACTACCGAGATCTGACTTTGCGGGAAATCGTGTACTCCACCCAGAAGCCAAAGAAATTGGTGCTCCAACATCCTGCCACAGAAATTCTCGATCATGGAGGTATTTTACAGTGCTATTTTGTTGGCGTTTGTGAGCAGCTTTGACAAACACAACTGATTGTTGGCTTTGCAATGAACTTTAAGTCAACAGTCGAACCGCCTTGCTCCTGACTTTGCGTCGGTGGTGTTGACTGCGGGTAATGAATCTAGTATAAATGACATTCATGGTTAGTAAGCATTCAGCAACAGATTTAACTCGAATGCGCATATGTAATTGAATTTTATATTATCTTACAAACTAAATCATGCTCAAATTGAAATTATCTTGGCTTTAAGACTTACGGGGATGTATCTTCTGTTTATGTCATTTTCATGACGAAATGTAGAGTTGGCCCACTAAACACTTCCAAGTATTGAGACATTCGTGAAAAGGTTCACAAACCTTGTTCTACTCTGAGTTCGAAACTCAATCCAACCAAAGACCGTCGTGTGCGTTGTGGCCGCAAATGCCCTCATGTTGGCTTAGTGTGGAATTTCGATAGTGGGGTGCCAGCTTGGATCTGACCATGGTACCGTGGATCTTTCCCTTCGGGATTGATCCCGGACTGTCGCCAATAGCCCATTGTGTTGCTCCAGTGCAACATAAATTCGACTACCTACCCTAATCTCCCACGCTCGTATCGAGAAAACGCAAATCATGTGATTTCAGTGTCCAACATCTTGGAAGATAACCAATAATTCGCTTTTGTGTGGAACACCATTCGGTCCTTCCGTACTCGAGTCCCAACAACTAGTCTAGTCAACCAACAACTAGTTTTTAAGTCGCTTAGTTCAACGTTATAACTTTTATGAGCTTGAAGGAATTTTATATTTCATGTAATAAAGAATGTTTTCAATCTAGATCCTGTTGTGTTTTAAAAGCCCATGGTGTCGGAGACTATATGAAAGAGTTTTGGTGTTGGAATAATCAAAATGTTATGCTGAGCTAATTTAATCTGAATAAATCGAAGAAACCAAGTTCCGTCGCTCACATTGTAGACATGGAACAGTTAACAGCCACGAAGTACATTGTTATAGATTGTGGCAATTCAATCGGGATATGGCCGAGCGTAAAGACTAAACTACACCTTGATTTTTTTGTTGACATGTCTGGGTTTGTCTTCTGTTTGGCGCAACATGGCCAAATGTTACCCTTGCACCATAAAATATATACGTGCCTGAAATATAAATGGAAAATAATTAATTTTCTCTTCCCCCTTTGATACACAAGTGTTAGGTAAAAAAATAAATTTGGTATGTAATCGTATAATCCCGGGAACCTTTTTCGATGACTTGGGGGTTGGGGAAAACAAAGTAGGACGAGAGAGAAGCCCAAAGTGAAGCAAGATTCTCAATCTTCGATAATTTAGTTTATAAGAATAAATCGATGTGAATCTTTAAAAAAAAAAGAATATATCATACTATAGAAAGGGTGGAACAAAATAAAAAATGTTAGCATTTGAATAGAAGGTTTTTGGAAGATACCAGGAAAAAGCAAAATCTACTAGTGATCGTTCTTAATTATAAGTTGGTGAATAACAAACTATTCGTCCAGAGAGATATTCAACTATTCCTCCTGATAAAGACAGGTATTCATAAGAAAGACAATCATTTTCCCAAAGAAAAAAATAATACACGTATCTCTTGCCCGAGCGATCGTGAGAATGAGCTATCTTAACGTATCAATTCTAATTCAGCTTTACCTCGCACGTTATTCCGCAGCACTGCTTGAATAGATGCCAATAGTCGTCTTTCTTATTTTAACAGACTGCGTTTGGCTTTTGATTGAGTTCGGAGAAAGAAGAACGGTGTCGTTGAATGCTCTGTAACGAGGCTCGGCTCATTTGAAAATCTATTCATTGCAGCGCGTGCTCAAGCCTCTCACGTGTTAAGTGTTGCTTATCGCCAGGATCGCTTGATGCATGATGCGCGTTTTATTTCTTCGCGTCTTTAATTACACGCAGCGGTGTTTTCTCCCTTACCAAACACTTGTCTTTGTGGATGGGGTTGCGCAAAGCTTTATCTGTCCCGAGTCTGGTGTAAGGGAAAGCGGCTAATTAAGAATGTAAGAAATCCGTTTGTTGGTAGCCGCCTTTCTTCCTGTATCCTTTTCGTAACTCAATTAAAACCCAGCACCAGGATTTATTGCAGTGCAACGCTGTTACCATAGAGATATGACTGATTTCTCTTTTTTAAATCCTTTTTTAAGTTATTTGATTCATAGCTTGTTGGTATGAAGTTTATAACCAGCCCAACACAAAAAACGTCAGCGTAAGATAAAGGACCAAAGGCGTAAGATAATTCAGTTGTAACGAATAGATTAATCTCAGGCCCGGAGACCAGATATGGCCCACCAAACGTTTTTATCTGACCCGTTGATCAGGTATAGCCCTCCAAATACTTTTATCACCCTCCAGTCGAGATACGGCCCTACGAATATTTTTATCAGGCCCGTAATCCCCATAAAAATATTCGTATAAATATCATATAAAAAAACAATACCCTGATAAAAAAAATATTTGTAGGGCCGTATCCTAGAGGCCAGATACTCCCAGGCTAGATATTCCTAGTGGAAAAAAAATAAATATTTAAAAAAGCAGAAAACCGGAGCCTAGCGTTATTACCTCGTAAGCGCAAATAACCTCATTGAAATTTGCGCACTTAGTTTACAGTCTTTCGGACCGAAAAAATATTTTTGGATTTTTCCTTAAAATAAAATTTTCAAATGGCGCCAATTTCGAAGTTTTGGCCCCAAGTCGTGCCAATCGTAAAAAAAACCCATCGGAATTAGTGATTGCTAGACTGTCATGAAAACCTTTTTTACTCCAATTTTCAAGAAAACCCCTTACAATTGCATCTACGAAACACTCAAGAAGAAAGTTAAGTTGCTCAATTCACGCCATTTTGTGTAGATTATCGCCAAATCCGAATTGCCGCCAAGCATATACCAGTTCTAGAGAGTAGGGTTAATTTTTCTGGTTTGAATTGATTTCATAAAGCATAATTTGTCACAATTATCACTAATTGGGCACTATAGATATTTAATATTCAGAATTTTGTCATTTTTCATTTCTGATATTTGCGCTTTGCTTTTTATGTCGCAAAAATCTTCTAGATTTTTTCCCCTTGAAGGTTGGCAGGTATGTGTGTGTGTGTGTGTGTGTGTGTGTGTGTGCTACAAAGTAGACACACAGTCAAAAGAAGATATCCCTTCCAAAATTTTTCGTTTTCCTTTTGCGTTTCGAAAAAGGATGGGGACAATATGACAAAGAAGCGGTCTTGGTCGGCAAATCCATTTAACCTGCTCCAATATGCCATTATAATACGGTAACACCTCGATATATCGACACTGGGGGAGAACGCGATATAACGAGGGCCGAGAAAAATAGTTTATTAAAAATGGAAAGGTGAAAATATGCATCAATTAGCGCGCGTTTTTATGCAAGGGTACGCAAAAACACGTAATAAACAGAATCCATGGTAAAAACTTTTGAAATTCTACTAAGTATGGAAGAATATTTTTGAACTATTTTCCAATACCAGCTAATAGATCGATCATCCTTCAAGCCTAAATTAATGAGAGTATGGCAGTCTACATTACTCCGGTCACCAGGGGAGGTTTTTAATAACTAAGTCCTTGTCGACATTTTCGAGACAAATCTTATCAATTCAGGACAGCTGTTTGACCAAGTGACCTTTGAATTCCTAATTCTAAAGAAATATATTAAGATTTCCTCTACTGTTCTCAAACAAAAAATTCATCGGGGACTAGGAAAAAAGCGATATGACGATATTATCAATTGGACACATTTTGGCGGAATGCGATGATTTTAATAACCGAAAAGCTGAACAGATTTGTTGTTTCGCATGCTACCTCAAATGAGTTTAGACGGTTCCGAACTAATGCAAAGGATTTGTTTTTATTTATAAATTATATTGATTTGATAAACTATCTAAAATTTATAATTTGACATCCTCATTTGGAAATTTCAACTTGATTGGACTTGTTATCGTATTTTATATAATGTTTTTATATAAATAATTTTTAAACATGTTAATATATGTAGAGATTGGCTCAGATTGAGCACAACTCTTGTCCTTTTTCTTTTTAAAACCAACGAACCAAACCAAATGTCTTGAGTCCGCGATGTTTCTCACCTGTGTGATTTCTTCAGCGCACCCTTGACTCCTATCAATGTATCTTGAGAGATGTTTCAATTTCTATCAAATTGTCGTCCACCCTAATAATCCCACTGCACCAAGGGGTGGCCGTGGTTTTCGATTGCGAAGGTTTTCTCCCCTTCGTCCTTTAAATCGAATCATGCCCATCTCGAGCAGTCACAAACTCGATTTCCAGTCTCTAGTTAAGGCCTCTTTTCCACTCCTCGGGAAGGAACTTCCCCAGTTCATCTTCGTTCTCGGCATAAAAACCACCCTCCTGGCCTCTAATTAGGGTAAATTAAGAAAAGGCGCCTTCTCCTGAAGCAGCTGGACAGTGTCTTGGGACTCTTCCTTTCTGGCGTACCTTACTTGGAAGTTGGAATAGAACCAGGTAAATGACCGGGTAACCTTTTTCGAACTACTAATTACGGCGCTTATCTTCACTTTCGTTGTCTAGGAACAATTGCTTTCTCGGGAATGTATCACCTTTTCGAGTGTGTTCCAGGAGTAACGGTGTCACGGATTGGGTTACTAGATGTCTGGACAAGTCCAGAACTCGAGTGCATTGCCCGAATTACGCTATAACTTATCCGATTTTTAAGAGAAATCAGTTCAATCCAAATATTTGAATAGCTTTGTGTACAAAAGATGTGTTAGTCATTAACGGCAGTTCGCGGAATTGTATCCATCAAATCAGTTTTTTTTTATTTAAGAGGTATTTTTTTATTTATAATATTTAATGGTATTTCTTGTTTGTAACAATATTTTGACCGTTTCAATTGTAAAAATGTGTTTTATTACTACTCTATCAATTGAGTTTTATTCGTGAATTTACTTCCCCTGAAATGTCAGGAATTATAATTGTTTCTCATGAACTTCCATTTTCAGGGCTTGTAACCGTAGTTGTAAAACGAGCGTTCCTAGAAAATAGTCTTAATCCAGTGGTTTTCAACATTTTATGCGTCACGTATACCCTGGAAATGAATATGCAATTGGCGTGGCAGATAATTTCTGTTGACTGCCAACTTAACTCTGATGCTGAATTTGCTATTCGGCGAATTTCTCCATGTAACAATGATTAATTCTTCACGCGGTGATACGCGTACCACCAGTCGAAAAAACATTTGATCTATACGCACTCTAATGCAGCAGGACCTTCATATTGAATGTTTTGATTGAACTGTTTCCCTAACTGAACGGTGATTCGGTACCCGTACCCCGAAAAAAGTACTGGTCCTCAGAAAATAAAAAAATTTAAATAGCTTCTAGAATACTCACGTGCGCATGCTTCCGTATACTAGTTTTGTATATAAAATCGCCGAGCAGTTGTTCCGATTCAAAATGTGGCAGGGGGCCTCTGTAACCCGGTTGGAGAGCAACGGAATAGCATCCGGTGGGTCGTGAGTTCCAAACTCGATTCAACCCTAGACCATTATGTACGTGGGGTGCTGATTCACGTTGGCGTAATGTGGAAGTTTGAAGAGTGGGGTTCCAGCTCAGGTGTTATTCTCGTCACCTGACCGTGGTTCAAAATTACGAGGCATTGTCCTTGGATCTTTCCCTTCGGGAGTGATCCCGGACCGTCGCCAATAGCCCGACGTTAATTAACGGCCCACCTGTATGCATTACACAGCTACTGTAACGTCTTGAGATGAATTTAATTCATGGCTTTAGGCAATTGAAAACAGCTTTAAAACAAACAGCACATTTAATTATTAATTTTAGAGTAATTACAAGGTTAACAAATTAAGGCAGATTTCAAAGCTAAATGAATTAAATAAAGAATGGTTGGCAGTTCTCCGCGGTTTCATCGGAGCAGAGCAGCTCTGCGTCTTTCCTCGTCCAAAACTTCAACGGTTCTCTCCGAGTACCTCGTTAGTGAAGCAGGACAGTTAAGAAAACGTGTGGGCTGCTGGACATTCCTTTATCCCATTCGATCTTAGATTCTCCAGACACTTCACCTCGGGAGTATTCGTCATCGACGGCTAATTCACGTTAGAGAGGAATTCCAATCTCCGAACAAGGGAAACCATGATTTTCTATCCAACCTTTATCGACACACTAAAGGCCAAACACAAGTCATCTTGTAATGAAATGGTGGAAACAAATAAAGGAATGAATATATGAGATAGATTTTCAGTATTCGCACACAACCAGACGGAATGCGAAGATTTTACTTCTGCAATACAAATGCTCGCATAATTCATATCGGGATTATATTAAAAATAAATATAAAACACCGTTTTTTTTTTTGGCAACGTTTGGTGTTTAAATCCAGCTTTCGTTGACCAATCAACTATCGCATGTCAACGCGGAATTCGTAATTTTTGGAATTTTTATTGGCGACGAATCGTAAAACAAACCAAGTGAGGTTGCATCCGGAACACGTGCACAAAGCACGTTCCTCCACAGAAACCTACATTTAGCTTTGCAGACAATGCTTCTCATGCTTAATTAATTTTACTCAGAACATTGATTTTGCTTCTTTATATATCCAAACGTACTCTAAACTACAATTTTCGGTTTGTGAATGTCGTCGTCACGTCTTGCTGTGCAGGTCATAGTAATCGAACCAATGGAAATGCGCGAATCCGCCATCGCCACCAACTGCAAAGAATGCGCCTCCAGTAATGGCGCAAAGAATTGTTTTAAGTTGTTTACTTTCTCGAAGTTGTATTTTTCCCGAAATCCTCCAGTCCCTTTCCAATTACCACCCCGCGCAGCGTTTAATTTCCAGCTCCGACGCGCGGCCTCTGCCTCATTAGAATAAAGGTCGTCGGAATCCGGCGAAAGTCATTATTGCTCGTCGGGCGTTATGTGTAAGTGGCGTGGAAATGACATCTTCTAATAAAAGGAATAGCGCTCGCTCTTCCCCTGAAATCATGAATGATGTATATTTGTCGATGGAATACGTCGGCTTTTATAGGACGGGCGCCATTTTATGTGGAAACATTTCGCCCTGATGGCTCTTTCTGCGCTTGTTTTTATTACAGGAGAGGCGTTTTTGTTGATGTCTTTCGTTGTTAGCTATCTCGTTGTATTACCTGTTCGAAATGCCGATTCTTTTTGTATGCCGCTGCTGAGATATTTTTTTCCATCTCGCTATATCAGAAATGTGATTTCGAAGGAATGGGGAAAAGACGCTGCCTACCAATGCCAATTCCTTATGGAGCACAGGGCCAAGGCATCTGCGAAATTGATTTATCGGCCTTGTAGCAAAGGTCGTGCTGCTTTCTTATATCATTCATGAAAGTCATTTTGTAGTTTGGGAGGAAACGATTCGATGTGGCCGACGAAAGAAATCGGGATGGTGTTTCTTTTTCCGGGCTTTCGTGGGACGGCTTCGTGTCGTATCGGCATTTTCAGTCCATCTGGGACTTAATTTGGTGGCCCTCGTATATTGAATTCGACTTCGGCATCTCTCTTGGAGCACGGATATTCTGTCCTTTGATGTATTTTCCGCTGGCGAAGCGAATCGCTTGTATTTGTCTCGGTTGAGGTTTCGAACTTACTGGGAATTACTGGGTTTGTATGACAACTGAAACATGGGAAATCTTGGAATTTTCTGGCACTAAAATATACTTTTGTTTGAAATTTAGTTTATTTTGCATTGAAGTTTGAGAATTATGGGTTTGAAGAATAATAATAAAAAAAACGTGTCAAAAGAATTAATAAAAATAAAAATAAAAAAATTGCAAAAAGAATAATAAACATGGAAATGCAAAATATGATTAAAAGCACGAATGGAAATTTGTACAAGAAAAAATAAATACAAGTGGAAGTGGGGGAAAAACCGAATAGCATGTTTTTTTAATTTTTCTTTTTTGCGTTTCCCACATGTTTTATAATTATTATTTTCACATTCCCGCATGGCAAGAAATAACCGTAGAAGAGTTAAACCAAACCACACTACATAGGTTCTTTTTGGCCACTCGGGGATCAAAGTGGAAATGTTCAAAATAGAATTGTGTGGGGGGAACGTGAAGAAAAATCATTTAAATAAAGCATTTAAAATTATGAAAAAGAAAACTGGGAGTATGAAGAGTAGGACACGTAGGATTATAAAAAGAAACAAGGACACTAACTTGAAATGAATTTAAGTTGTGGCGAGTGGATTCAGGCATAGAAGCAGCTTTTTAACAAACAACACATTTAATTAGATTAAATTTACAGTATTTACAAGGTTAAACGATTTAAAGGCAGGTTTTGAGGCTAAAAGTTTAATCAAAATGGTTTCAGTCCCTCTGTTCCATCGGAGCCGACCGGCTGTGTCCGTTCACTTCCGAACTTCAGCGTCGAGGGGTCAGGAATGAAGGTCACCACTCCTCCGTTCCTCGTGAACAAAGGGGGACAGTTAAAAAGGTGGCAGCTGGACTTTACTTTATTTCATCCGGTCGTAAACTCCAGGCACGCTCGGGAGGATTTGTCAACGATGGTAAGCGGTCAGTTCATGTTAGGGACGAATTTCAAGTCCATTGAAGTCCAAAAAATAACGCTGCAGCACGTAAAATTATGAAATGTAGATTTATTTATTGAATTGTTCCTCTACAGGAAATAGTTTCTCAGAGAACGAAAAATTGCATTCCTTTAGTGCAATATTGGCTAACATTTGTGAAGGTGTTCGGGTTGGCGAATATAGAATTGTGGTGTTCTGACATCTGAAGTCCTGTTAATTTGAAGTTTTGGAATACTGAAACAATAAATACAATTTCTTTTATTGAATACAAAATTACCTTGTAAATGGTTTAATAAATTGTTCGTTTCCTGTAAATTTTAGGGCCGCGGTAGCCCGGTTGGAAAAGTAACGGATTAGCAACCGGAGTTTTGAGAGTTCGAATCCAACCATACCGTCGAGTACAAAGGGGGCTGGTGTACGTTAAATCTGTCGTGGCCTCAAATGTCCTCATGTTGGCCTGGCGTGGAAGTTTTGATAGTGGGGTACCAGTTCAGGTGTGACCTCGTCATCTGACCGTGGTTCAAAATTACGTGGTGTTGTCCGCGGATCTTTCCCTTCCGGTTTAATCTCGGACCGCCACCAATAGCCAGTGGTGTTGCTTCAGTGCGACGTTAATTAAAATACCTACCTACCTGTACATTTTATGTACCGTTATTTTAAAACAAAATCAGTTCTAATTTTGTGACAGGATTAACATTTTGAAACATTTTCAGGTTAAAAAAGACAAATGTTCTTGGATGGTTCATATTTCGAAGCAAACTGATTTGATGAGAAAGTACAAGCGAATTCTGCTTTGTGAAAAATATACATTTTCGAATTCGATTTCTGTGCCCTTTAAAGCCTTTGTGTAATTTAATCCTGGTAATCGAAGGTGTCAGTTTTAAAGAAGATCAATTGTGGTATTTACGCAAGACTTAATAAAAAGGCAAGGGAACACGAAATCGCAATTCAAAGGGGAAATTAATTGAATGCTTTGTTTACCCAAGATTCCCGCAAAATATTTACCAGTTTACAAGGGCGAGGAAGGCAGAAAAATTGCCTTTCCTTTGTGCCTTTCAATGAGGATTTCGACTGCAAAAAATAATAACCCCAAAAAATAGAATGCTTAATGAAAAATAAAACGTTTTGGATTTTCCTTGTTTTTAGCTCCCTTGTTTTCCGGTCTCTTTTGTGGCTGCAACTCCAATGACTAAACAAAGGTAAGTCGAGAAGAAAAAAAGAGGGGGGCGTAAATAAAAATAGAGAAACGCGCGTAAACAGATTGTTGTAAACCGTTAGAGAACAAAAAATTCATTTCCCCCGTTCCTTTCAGCTCAAAAGACAACAAAGGGAAAAGTTGTCGGCTTTTTCCCTCGCTTAACAATCCGCGGAGGGATTTGTCAGTCAATTCCCGAAAGAGTTCGCTCGTCTACTCTGCCGACTAAGGGAAACGCGTGAGCTGGGAGCAAAGACAAAGAGCAGGGAAGAGGCCCCAAATGAAAACAAAAAATCGGGAATAATGAAAATTTGAGTTTATTCTGCAGTTATTTCGTGAAAGAAATTAGAGGCAAGGGGGAAAGTGGAGAGATCAAATAGCAAGGAGAAGCTTGTCTTATTAACGAGGGAGGTTCACATGAATTAAGGTGGGTAGTTGTGTTTTTTTGAGACGCAACAGATTGGTTCAGATAAGTCCCTCCTTGCTGCTAAGACTGCACAAAAGATCCGCGTTTGACGAATTGTGTGCTTTAGCTAAAAGTGGATATGGCGTCGCAGGAAACTGAGTTCAGGGCGGACTCGAAGGTCCGTTTCTCTTCTCGTGATAGCCGAATGACTAGTTCTCTGGCCATTGGTTCAGCAAGCATGAATGTTTGTAGTGGTTCGAAATTCACAAGCCGGAAATTCCGGTCTAATTACCCTCATGTAGCAAAAACTGACCCGTAGAGCGACAAACAAGTCAAATGGAAGATAACTGGTTCTTTTCCTCCCGTAAAACCTGTGAGTTACAGGCGTCTCAGGTTCGATTCCTATAACTTACCCTGGGTGTATTTCTCTCTTCTATGTCTGTAAAACTTTCCTTGTGTGTGTCCATTACTTGACGTTGTTTGGCACAGCATGGCCAAACATTACGCCATAAGACCAAAGCCAACCTCCCAGTAATGGAAAGGGTAGAATCCAGGTTGGCTTTGTTCGTTTCTTCTCTTATTGCGCAGCGTAAAGAATAGCTTTCGCAAAATTTTAAAAAAGGACTTTTCCGAGAAATCGTTTCTAAATCAAGACTGAAACGCCATCACACCTTGCAGTCAGTTAGGTTTTCCATTCACTGTAAGTGTTGGTATTAGACTGGATTGGAGTATAAACCCAGTGTATCTATACGTACTCGTGTACCTATACCCCAGTGTACCTATACGTACCCATACCAAATGTACCTATACGTACCCATACCAAGTGTACCTATACGTACCCATACCAAGTGTACCTATACGTACTCTCTAGCGAACTATAAACCCGGCCACATACTGGAGTATGACATGCGCATGCGTACACCGTTTCTGTATAGAAAACATCGATACGCATACGTATTTAGCCTATTATTTCAGCCAATTTATTGTCTAGGACTGATGTTGGATCAATGTGAGATTTGCCTAAAACGGAATGTAATGAAATTATCTAGTATGTATGTTTGCGAGCAATGCTCCCGAACTGCCCGGGTGGTCAGACCGGTAGTCCGTTTTTCCGACGAACACAGTGTCTTTCATTAGGACCGTGGACAACGTGAAGCCCTAGCTATAGTGCTGCACCGGTGGGAAAGCAGATGACTTTGGGAAGTCCATTTGTACGAAGGTGGTTAAGCTTGCCTGGGGAAAGGGCTGCCATGCTTAAAATCATGTACTGTCTTCTACTAGAACTGCTCTAAGTACTGTCTGTCACAGGACAGAAACAGATCTTGTATATTTTGAGTGGGGACATATGAGGTTTTGGTGAATTTGGCAGTGGGTGGTTTAGTGACGGTGGGCGATATCTTCTTATCTATCTCACAAACTCCTGGAGAGCCAATAATTGCTAAGTGCGCCTGTGTAACAATTGCGAACAGACTTTCTGTCTGAAGCAGTTCTCTTGGTAGATAGACAGTATGTCGTACGCCATAGATGATCCGCGAATTCGTAATTCCATCCATGACTTTAGGCATCGAACAATCAACTCGTAGCCAGAAACTATGCTAAAGACGCCAATTGTGGGATCGCTTTGTTTAGATTTAACCTGACCCTAATCTAACGAGTAGATTCGTTCTGATTCACGTGAGTGCCAACTCGCCGTAGAGTCGGACTATTCGTTGTATGTACCATTCATTCTCTTTCCACACATAACGGCACTGATTTGTCTGCTTGAGAGCATTTGGAGAGGGATTATGGCGCAAGAGCCATATTTGGCCAAGCTGCGCTAAATATAACTGAAAGTGTCAAGTAATGGACATACAAACACAAGAAAAGTTTTACTGACACAAAAGAGAGAAATACACCCATGCTTAGTTACAGGAATTGAACCTGCGCCGACTAAAACTCGCAGGTTCCTAGCGCAGTGGGCAAAATCGCAAACCCCCGAACACTGTATTCGACTGTTCGCTATGTGTTTCGTAACGACTGGGTGTACCTGCCACATGTGAACAGTTAGGCAAGCCACACATAGACCCACATCAGATCTACGCCTCTAAATTGGCTGAAAAAAGCATACGTACCGATATACACATGCAGCACAGAAACGGAGTATGCATGCTTCCGTCGAATGCTTCGTCGCCTTACTGCTCTAGTGTGTGATCGGGCTTATAGTTCAGCAGTGGGTATGCGGCTTAAGATTTTACTATCTCCAAGGGGACCAAAATCTGAGGAATGCCTGATGACAAATTCCCAGTTAATATAACATGAGGTATAAAAATATCGAATCAGTTAAGAGTTTATGTGAGATCCCAATTGCGGAAAGAAATTCATGAAGCAGAAATTAACATTCAGTCGCCAGAAGCGAGGACATCTTATCAGAATTTGAATACTAATTCCATAACCAGGACTGCGAAAATCCTCCATACTCACCGATGCAGAAGCTCTCTCGAGATCCTCTCTTAAAAAGTGCCCTAAACCCTGTTTGATTTTAGCAATTCTTCCCGAACCATTGTCGAAAATAATTCAATTAACCACGTTTCCAGCTGCAGAAGGGAGCTCGACGATTGTTAATGTGTTTGGAAACAGTTATCGTCTATTAAAGAATCTTTATGTGAAGAGTTATTTGAAAAATCAACCAAAATATTAAGATCATGAATGGCTCACCAAGCTCGGGCGTTTTATTTGAGTCTAGAAATTTTTATAGATGTCTTGTTCATTGATACCTTTTTGTGTGTATTGTAGTTTGTTATTTTGTGTCCTTTTTTACTATCGTGTAAAGGGATTTAGCTTCTTGAGGCCCGCACCCTTTCTCTCAAATATAAGCGGTAAATATAACAAATATACAGTTAATAGTGCATAATGAAATATATAAGCAAAATAAATTGGCCTAGAAACAGGTATATCAAGCAACTGGGTTCGAATCTGATGTCATCCAGTAAGTTTCCAGTGAAAATAACGCTAAGAGCGCTCGTAAGACGACTGACTAGAGATGTTACAGTGATTTCACAGTAACAGTTCTAACTGACTGCTACTGAAGAATATCTGAAGAATGTTGTGATTGTAAACTGAATCTGATTGTAAAGTATCTCTTAGCCACTCGTAGCAACAGGATGCTCCTATTTATGTTTGAAATCCTTTAGTAGTTCCCTCCGTAAGAGTAATACTCAGCTGAGTTAGTAGCGTCGCGGCTTGCAACGCCCGAGAACCCAGTTCGAATCCCGGTTTTTCTTTTCATCCAGGACAACCGAAATATCCTTTAAATTTTTTTAA
The DNA here is from genome assembly GCA_933210815.1 of Meta bourneti. Classification (NCBI taxonomy): domain Eukaryota; kingdom Metazoa; phylum Arthropoda; class Arachnida; order Araneae; family Tetragnathidae; genus Meta; species Meta bourneti. The sequence goes on along the minus strand of OW119924.1, from coordinate 92,549,869 downwards.
AACTTAACCAAGCACAACACCACTCAATAAACCTACAATTTAAACTGAATTAAATATTTTTATTCCGCCGATGAACCGTTTTTTATATTAAGCCTGTTATTTCTTTCCCTAAGGATACTTTTCCCCCTCAATAAAGTAATTTAAAAGCAACATTTTTTCTCTTCCTGACAGTGATGGATCGTATTTTGAACTACTAGGCGCAGGTAACTTAACACTTGCTCATAACTGGTTTTTGCAGATCAAAATATATTGACATTTTTATTTCATAAAAATAAAATTTTATAATTAATAAAACATTAAAATCAAGAGATATGCATTGATTAATTTGCTTCTAATTGAATGTAAATTATTGAATTTTCATTATTCTATTTTTTCTCTTAAAAAGTCGTTTAAATTAATTACTCTTACCTAAAATATAGATTAGTTGAAGAAAATTTTTTACACCATATGTGTAACAAGACAATTTCCTTACACTTGATAATCTGGAGGTACTGAAATACACACGCGCACACACAGTAACTGTTTCAAAACATTGAGTAATTTTTCTAAATCTTTGGTAACATCCGAATCCATTTGTGTTTATAACTCAAATTTAAAAGTGAACTATTTTCTTTTGCCAAAGATAATATTGTTTTCTATCATTTTTATAAATTCATATGCGTAAAATTTGTTTTGGGGATTGTTTTCATATTAAATTGCATACAAACACCCACTTTTTGTGTAAAATTTAGAATTTATGTAAAAATTTAACCTCGAATACCATATTTCAAGTCATTTAACCTAGTCGTTTCTAAATTAGGAGTATGAAAATGTGGAATTCCTTGTGACAAAAAGAACGATATGATTAAAAAGGAAAAAAAAACATTTTGTTTGAACAAAGCCAAAAGAATAGAAAAAAATTCTAGATCATGCGTTCTTTGTATAAAAATATAACTAAATAAATAATCAGAAAGTTGAAGAACAATAATTAATTTGTCATTAAAAATAGCGAATTTCAAAAAACGCTTTCTTCTGAACTTTCCTTTAAACTGTCGAGCTTCTTTTTTGTTTAGTCAAATGCGCGGCAAGATGGTTTGTCATAAAGCCACCTTTAGCATCCGGTTGAAAATCCAAATCTTCTAGAGAAACCAGAATCCGTCATGGATCCCACCTCACACTCCATCGAGGGAATCACCGATAAACCAGCCGTCACCCATACCAAATCACCGATATTCAATCACAGTTTTCACTGCTACCGAATCACTGATCCCGGTCGCAGTATCAGCTCAATCACTGCTACCGAATCACAGATACTCTCAATCACTATTCCAAAAATCACTGCTACCAAATCACTTATTTTGATATTTCAGTAACAGGTAAGAACTGTGATTCCAAAGTATCCGTGATTGTGTAGCAGTTCTGTGATTCGCTTAACATTCCTACAACTAACTCCTTTACTGCGCAAGAATACTACCATATGCATAAAATAGTGGTTCAAAATTACGCGTTGTCCTCGGATCTTTCCCGTCGGGATTGATCCCGGACCTTCGCCAATAGCCTGGTGTGTTGCTCCAGTGCGACGATAATTAACTACCTATCTTATTACTTTCAAAAACGCCGATTACTGGAGGGTGCAGATAATCCGAGTCCATTCTGTAATTCTATTAACCGTGTCACCTGCGAGGGAAATGCATAGCAACTAATTTGTTCAAAAACTAATAACCTAAAAGCAAACACGAGCTCGTTTCCGTCGGATCAAAAATGAACCACTTCCGGAGCGTTCGATTCCTATTCGGCACCACCCCGGGGTGTTGTATTAACCAGAAAGAACCTGGACGGAATTTTCCGCACCGCGGCTAAAGGCAAATTAGTGCATTATCCACAATTATGAACGGGGGCTTTCTTTCCCCACACCCTGCATTTCTTCCCCTACCTAAAAGGGGGGACCAATTACATTCTCCAAGAACCCCCCCCCCTGCAGGTTTTGGAATTCACACACTCCGGGAAAATGCGGGCTTTCCCGACCGACCACGAGATTGTGCGGGAACTCGAGGACTTGTAAAAATCCGTTCGTATTATTTTTCTCTTTGCTATCCTCCCTTTTAAACTCGAGCAACAATTATTGCTTCAGGTGATAGAAAAGGAAGGGGGAAGTCCTGAATTTCCCCCAGACTTAAAAGAGGGACTTATTGAGGAATCTTTTGGAGTTGCGCGGGGGGTGAGGGTTGGCCGCATGTCACCTAATTACTGGATAAGGGGGCATCGGAGTTAGGTGGGCGAGAGATTCTTCTTTACAAACGTCCTCTCGCTCTCATTAAAGGGCTTAATTAAGGGTTCTGCGCTGATCATTCTTCCTGAGTTTCTGAGGGGGGCTTTTGTACGCTTCAATTAAAATGTGCCATTACAATTAAGAAGTCTTACTTAATCTTTTTTTTTTCTGGAGACCCGAACCCCCTTTTAATTTTCGCGTCGAAGGTTATGTAAAAAATGTTTCCCTCCCCCATCCTCATAATGAAATACCCCTTCGTGGTGGAAGTGGGGGATTATTTGTGTTGGTGTTAGCATCTAGAAAATCCATCTCCTTCCTCGGAGATGGTTAGGTAATCTGCAGACGAGGTTTATTAAAAAAAAATTGTTTTTCAAGAAGCCCTTGTTTGGGCGTGGGAAATAACCCTGTGCGGAAGGAGGATTTCCACTCCTTCTACTCGAGCAATTTCGTCAACTAATTTTGAGGGTTTTTTTTATTGTGTTCTTAGTGTTTCTTCACGCCTGTGCTCTCTCTCTCTCTTCGTGACTGAATTCAATAGCAGTTTAGTCGCGTATGAAGCCGTGGCAGTAGGTTTCAACAGTCGACACTTTCTGCAGGCGATGAATAGATTCAGAGAATCCTCGCATCTCCAGAGGTCGCCGTGGTTCAGTGCGCTAGCAACCTGCGATTTGTAGAAGAGAAATACACCCTCCCAGGGTGTATTTCTCTTGTTCCAGTGAAGGTTTCCTTGTGTGTGTGCCCATTTACTTGACATTGGCACAGCTAAGCCAAATATGACAGTAGTAGAAAAGTGAGAGTTCAAGCACATGAGGAGCGAGAATCGCGAGGATGATTAGGAGGGTAATTAGACCGATAAGGAGGATGGGAGGAAAACGACTCTAGGATCAGAAGATAGCTAGAGGGAAAAAGCGTTAACTGATAGAGTGAGACATGCAGAGAATTAGTATTAACATGTATTATTTATGTAAGAGGAATTTGTTTATATAAGGTATGAATTTCAGTGACAGAAGGGTTTATTATAGTTTCATTCAAATTTGATCTTACTATAATTTTCCTTTTTGTTATTTTTTTCCACAAAATTTTTGATAATGTTCCGAAAGGGAATATTGGAGATATTTTTAATGCTTACATCTTGCTATTTTAAATAAACTTTTGCTTGTCTTACCACATATACTATATTTTGGATTGTTTTTTTTTTATTACATGGTTTTATAAATTGTCTTTTAAAATGCAAGATCTGAAATGAAAATTTCTTTGATTTTGAGATTTATGTTTTTTACTCAAAAATTAATTATACATTAGATACTATAGCACATATTTTATTGCAGAATTTTTTACAAATATACAAGTGAGTGTAAAATTTTTGAAACTTTACAAGAACCATACTATGAACATGTTTCCTTACACATTTGAAAGCAGTGATGATAGTATTAAAACCATTTATCCTATAAAATATAAATTAAATATTATTTTTAATTAATCTTTCCTTGCGCATTATTTTTTACTTTAAATAAATCTTTCTAAATTTTAGTGATTTAATTTATATTATAAAGATTTACAAACTGTTTTTTTAATAAAATTTTCTTTGTAAGGATTTATATTTTAAAAGTTAGATGTTTTTACTCAACAATTAATTGTATATTAAATACTATTACACACATATTATACTATTGAAGATTTTTAGAAAGCATTTTACAATTGAAACATACATTAGATATAATTACAAACATTTAAATGCAGATTTGCTTATAATCTTTAATTTTACAATTAAGACATTTTTAAAAGTTTGAATCTTAAAGTATGTTTTATGCATAGTAAAAAAACAATAATAAAAAACCTGTAAGAGTAAAAATATTTTATACATTAATTTGTGAAACTGCAAAACCCATGCCATGAAGATGTTTCCTTGCGCATTTGAAGTAGTGAAAAATAGTTTATTAAAAACCATTTGGTCCTTGAGTTCTAAATTAAATGTTCTTTTTCTTTAATGCTTTTGCAAACCACACATTTTACTAAACATGAACTTCCCTTTATTTGAAACCTAGTGCCTATTGTTCAGTTTAAATTGCAGAGCAAAATACCAATGCTGTACGTAGTTATGAAGTATTTTACTAGATACTTTGTATTGTTCTCTTAATTTTACAAGTAATTCATTAATTACTACGTTAAATGGATAGCAAATGGGTTTTCTCTTTTGAAAATAATGTGTACATTTATGTGCTGCTAAGCAAATTAACTTTTGCCATATCTCGATAGTTAATGCATAATCTACAGAGTTACTCACACTGCTGATAGTTTTACTCATGAGTAATATTTAATAACTCAACATTTTAAATATTAATGAACTTTAAAATAAACAAATATTATTGAAATAATGGATTAAATCTGAATTCTATGTATTCGTAAAACAACTCTACAAGAAAAAACAGACACTTCTTAAACAGATTGAAGGAAGTCACATGGAAACAAAGTAAATTAGAACACTTTTTATAGAAAAATCATCATGGCTCATATATTTTACAAAAATAATACACACATTGCAGTGTAAAAAAGAACTTTATTTTTTTACATACTTGCATTTTTTAAGATTCATATTTCCGACGAGCTCATTATTAGATGCCGCCACTTAAGCTTATGGGCAATGCAAATTATTTTGTGATGACCACATGATAGGTTTTGGATATCTGTGTTGCTACACTGCTGGCCACCGTAAATGCAACACCCTGAAGGAACCATGCAAATAATATGAAATTTACAACATGCATTAGCGGAGGTGAGATATGCAAATGATTAGAATTTCAGCGCAGACGCACATCACGCGCGCCTGTGGCGCCACTTCAAAGCGCTATTTAAGGCTTGGAGATTTCGACGATTTCAAGTACGGCAATTGTGTTTTTCTTGTGGTTTTTTCAAAAAAACGATCAATTATGCCTCGTAGAAAACAGCGATCATCTTTTGATCAAGTATCCGAGTTCGACAGAGGAAGGATAGTGGCCTACCGAGATTGTGGATTATCTTTCAGGGAAATCGGTAGTCGTGTTGGACGAAAGCAAACAACTGTAATGCGGATATGTGATCGTTGGATGCAGGAGGGTACAACGGACCGACGTGTTCGATCGCATCCACCTCAGTGCACCACTTCACGTGATGACAGGCATATTGTGCGTATGGCAGTGGCGGATCGCTCAGCCACATCACGAACCATAGCACAGCACATTCAGTCTGTACCGCATCATCCAGTGTCTGCGCGTACCATTCGACGCCGTTTACAGCAAAGTGGTCTGTCCGCAAGACGTCCATTGCTTCGTCTACCCTTGACGCAGAACCACAGACGTTTCCGCCGCCAATGGTGCGATGAAAGAAGGATGTGGACGGCAGAATGGAATGAAATTGTCTTTACTGACGAGTCACGCTTCTGTCTGCAACACCACGATGGTCGGATTCGAGTCTGGAGACACCGTGGAGAGAGGATGCTGAACAGCTGCGTTATGCTCCGCCACACCGGTCCTGCACCGGGTATTATGGTATGGGGCGGTATTGGATATCACTCTCGCACTCCTCTAGTACGCATTGCCGGTACTTTAAACAGCCAGCGCTACATCTCCGAGGTGTTGGAGCCAGTTGTCCTTCCTTACCTTCAGGGCTTGCCCACAGCCATATTTCAACTGGATAATGCGCGACCACACGTGGCACGCATTGTCCAAGGGTTCTTCGTCAATCGCCAGATTGAATTGCTTCCCTGGCCAGCTCGCTCTCCGGATCTTTCGCCGATAGAAAACATGTGGTCCATGGTTGCTCAACGATTGACCCAGAATACATCCCCAGCTGCCACACCAGATCAACTTTGGCAACGCGTGGAAGCTGCTTGGTCTGCTGTACCCCAAGAACACATCCAAAGTCTCTTTGAATCAATGCCGAGGCGTGTGGCAGCGGTGATCTCCAACAATGGCGGCTACTCTGGCTACTGATTTTGGCAGGAACCACACTTCACAGAAGTCTATAAATTTAATCATTTGATGCTTGGTCAACATGTTATCTACAAAATAAATTTTGTTGTTATATCTCTTGTCTTTCTTGGTGTTGCAATTTGGGTGGCCAGCAGTGTACTTAGAGCACATAGTGCATCGAATTTGGGACTCCCATATCGTTCCAAGTTGATGTTCGGAAGTCATTTTCCACATGACCACCTTTGTAAGTAACTAGGTACTGAGTGGCCCTCTTGATCTGCTCGTACAATTCTAAAAGCTTAGAGTCGACTTTCTAAGGGAAACACAATTTGCCATGTCATGGGACAGAAATGAAGTCCACATACGTAATTTTTAACGTATCGCACAGATGTACGATCTTTGGCACTAAGTTTATGCTTATAAGACGATAAGTTCAAACGAATGCTTGAAGCTACTTGCGATTTTACAGCGATGTATCCGTATTTACGTACTAAGAAACTTTTCTTGAGTCTGAAATCCATCAAAATCCACAATTGCACAAATATTAAGCATTGCTATCGAAAAGCGTTAGTTGTTGGAAAAATAATTGTAAACTGGAGGCACGATGAAATGGACTATATAACACCATACGCTTACTAATCATAAAATTTATCTTTTGTTCCATTGTTACTCACAAAAGATAAGACTAAGTGAAGAATGTACATACTCAGAAAACATGTGTTTGTGATAATGCACGAAATAAAATTTTATGTTGTAATACAAGATTTTAACGAAAGGATATACTTAAATGTGCGTGTGATTTTTTTTTTACTCTACCACGTTTATGCGCTCTGAATGCAATTCAATTCTACGACTAAACTTGAGCAAGGAAAAAAACATAACCAAATATAATTTATAAGATAAACGTATTTTGACTTTCTTTAAAATGAGAATTTTAAAGTATACTGAATTCTCTTAATTCTTCAGTTTTATTTTTTCTAAAATTACATCAGCAAATTGGAATTATTTATTTGTGGGCACAAGTCTTTGCCTTTGTTCAAAGGAAACTAGTCTCTATGACAAGTAACATATTTTTAAAAATTGACGAAGAACCTTTTTCACACACGGGATTTAACTCAATCTGCACTATAATTTTACACTTAAGAGTAATTAGTTTTAAGGATAATGAATAACCATTATGCAAATTGGAAGCCAAAAGTTCCAAGCATGTCTATGTACCATAAACGCCTATCTACGTTTAGAGATTGACCACACAGAGGTTGACGTTAGGGACCTAGCCAAAGACGGATTGTATTATATCGGTGTCTCGGGCGGGGTCAGGTGCTATTGGTGTGGCGAAGGGCTTGAAAATTGGCAAAAAGAAAGATGAGACACGAACACAAAGTTTTATCCAAAATGTTTGGTAGCCCAACAACGACCGATTGTTGAACCTAGAGCAAACAACACCCACAGAAATTGTAATTGGATGAAATCAACACCAATGGTTTTATAAAAACCGATGTAAAGCGCTACAAAATTTTGTGGAAAAAATAACAAAAAGAAAAATTAAAGTAGTAAGATTTGTAACCAAATTTAAATGGAACTATAATAAACCCTTCTGTCACTGAAATTCATACCTTATGTAAACAAATTCCTCTTACATAAATTATATGCGTTTCCCTCTAGCTATCCTCCAATCCTCTGTTTCTGAACTCTCATCCTCCTTATCGGTCTAATTATCCTCGCTCCTCGTGTGCTTGAACTCTCACTTTTCTACTACTTATGACCATTGCGCCATAAAACCCAAACCCCACCAACCTTTAATCTCGAACTGGGTGACTGGTTCGATTGGTGTTCCTTAGGGAGTACAAGAGGGCGGCGGTAGCCCGGTTGGAAAAGCAGCGGATTAGCAACTGGAGAGTTATGATTTCAAATACAACCAAAGACCATCGTGTACCAAGGGGGCTGGGGCATTTTAAATCTGCCGTGGCCTCAAATGTCCTCACGTTGGCGTGGTGTGGAAGTTTGGAGAGGAGTGTCAGCTCAGGTGTGACCTCGTCATCTGACCGTGGTTCAAAATTACGTGGTGTTGTTTTCAGATCTTTTCCTTCGGGATTGATCCCGGACCGTCACCAATAGCCCGTTGTGTTTCTCCAGTGTGACGTTAATTGAAAAACATACAAATACTTGGGAGTACAAGGGATGTAAAGTCCCTTCGCCGTTGTCACTTGTGATTCCTTGAAATAACGTGTTAATCTGCGCCATAGTACTTGCGAGTTTTATGAAGCTTAATTTTTCCAGACCGAGGTAAAGAAAACTACTTAATTTGTAATAAGTGGTGTCACTACCCACCATTCATCTGCCTCGTGCATCTGAACTCCTAGGTCCGAGTACAAGGTTGAACGGGCCCCTCACATTAATTATTCATTAGGTCCCTAATTACGGAGAAATAATTAGGGACCTAATTATTTCTCGCGCGTTTATACTCGTTGTTTAACTTGCACACAAATGTATAACTTTACTCCCTATTGATATACTTTTCGTACGTTATTAAAATGCCATGAGGACTTTTTAAAACTAAAGACTTTTTTTACTCTGATCCGTTCGTCAATTCGAATCTTCTCTCCGCATTTGGATACGTCCAACCAATGAATGATTAGAACGGGAATGATTATATCTCAATCAATCCCTTCTCTTCTATTCGGGATCGATTGCGGACCGTCGTCAATAGCCCGCTGTGTTGCTCCAGCGCGACGTTTAATCAACTAACTCAATCATTCTTGTCGCTCATTGGTTCGACAGAACCGAGTACGAAGAGCGTATTCCAACAGACGTACTAGTGTAAATGAGCCTTAAGAAAATATACTACACATTATAGCAGTACAAAAACTTTCCTCATTTTGGGGACCTTTGGGTGCCATGGTACTGGCGATCCCCCATGTGGGGATCCCGACATTTTCAAAGAAAATAGTAGCGCTATCTATTTCAGCAAAAATAGCTTTTCTTACATGAAGGTGAATTATGTAAACAGGGGCCCATCTGCATCGTTTTCACTGCCGCTGAAGTATCGGCCCTCCAAAGTATTAATCCAGCTTAATAACCAGCAGGTGTATCGGATAGGAAAATGGAATTGGGATAGCGGTTTCTATTGACTCCTTTCTTATCTTTAGACTTGTCTCTTTTAAAAAAAATCGTTCCCTATCAGTCCAGATGAGGGTGCATCAGTGGGAGAGTCATCTGTGTTGATGGACCCTGTATCTGTTTCAGACGTCAATTACACTCGAATGAGAAGCGAAGTGAATCGATCGTCTCACCCCTCCCCCTGAACCATGGGGGGCATTTGACTCCTCTTTGGGGAAAAAGTGGATCCCCTTTATTATTAGATTTGCAGCTCGCACTAATGAAAACGTAAAAAAGGGTTGATTGAGGGGGGGGGCGGGAAAATGAAAATCGAGCTGATGGAACTGTCCGTCCCACCCTGCCATGTTCGAAATCGACTGCAAGGGGTTAATCGACACCCCCACCCTTCCACTTTTATGTCGTTCCATTCTGTCGTGCGACGCAAATTCTTATTGATTGAGTTTTCAATTTCCCAACCCGGAAGATAATTTTCCATTTGCTGGTCTTCCACTCTGTTGTGCGTGCCGGTTGTAAATATCACGGCATATTTTATTCTCTCATCTCGTCGTTTTTATTGGAAAGTTCATTAAAAAAAGGAGGGGGCGTTGTGTGTTTTATGTGTGACGCGTATAGAGCTGCGAATATTAGTTGTGAGGCTTTGAAAGCTGGAATGCAGATGCTGTTTTCTTGTCCCTTCGCGCTAGATAAGGAGTTAAGTACCTCGCTGTTCAAATTGCTCGAGTCGGAGGGTGATATGTTCCGTCTTCCAGAACCTTCTAAAATTTCATTGTCACCGTTCATTCGGTTTTTGTTATGGCGGCTGAGGCATTCTACGAGGTCAACGTCCATATCCAGTAAACCCCATTTCATAAAAGACTAGGACAAGTGTCACGGTAAGCTATTTTATAATTAGAGTAGAGTAGTAACTTGCATAGTACTCCCTCTGTCTATCGCACGTTCGCTACATCACTCTTTTTTACGTGTCCCCGATGGATGTAAGTTTCACGAATAGCAAAGGATATACTAATCTATTTTTACAGAATTGGCAGTTCAAAGTTCAAGCAATTGTCTTTAAACTGAATTTGCGTAAAATATCTTTAACAAATGTTATTTGTCTTGAAAGCCGACAAGGAATTTATATTCAACGTATTTAGCTTCATATTGAACACAAATTCGTTACTAGAACCTTTTAACTTGAGTTTGTACTTAATTTTAATCAAAAACGGGAATTTATGCCCTTTTTTTATTTGAAAAAGCAAGTTTTCTTTGACCCTCTGTGTATGTTCATTTACTTGTTGTTTGGCCCAATATTGCCATTCGCCATAAAAATACCCAACCCTCCTCGATCCTCGCTATATCGTGCTCCCCCAAAGAGCGATCGATGTATCGAAGGTTTATTACATTAAAATTCTTTGTTGTACAAACTACTACAGATAAAACTTATGATCCAAATGAGGAAGCTGTTTAGAATTACAATAGCTAGAGCCATTTGATAAAGTAAGAGTAAATCTCGGCATGAATAGTGGTTCTAGGTTTAAGGACTACATCAGTAAGACGGAATTTTCTTTTTCTTTCAAATTTCAATTTCCTTTTAGTCTATTGTTTCTATGATGTTATTAATGCAGTAAAAGCCAATTTTTGTTGAGAATTTTAAATAATATTGCCAAAAATGCATGGTGCCATATGGTATCACTATGCATTTAAGGGAGCAAAATCGAGTGTACTGCAGTTTCTTTCGACTTCATAAAAGGTAACAATACGTATTTACCGGTTTGTTAACTGGGAAATGTTACTAATTATGATTGTATAATTTTGTATACATAACCTATGCAGGAAATAAACACCAAATTTAATAATTATTCAGATGACAGTGGAAAGAAATTTATTGTGCAGAAAAAAATACTAGTATCAGTCTTACTATCTAAACTTTTATTTCATTTCAGACTAATTTTGTGGTTTAGTGTGAAAGCTAACAATGCAATTCACACAAAAGTATTGTATCATGCACTCATCGTAATCCAAACTGTTCTACCTTGCAATTGTGAAAAATAATTTTTGCTTTAACATATACATTAGAGGAAGCAACTTGTACATTTTGTTATTGGGTCTATTTTAGTGCTAGTACAGTGGATATATCAAAATTAAAAGAAAGCTGTCGGCGCATTGCATTGTATAATAGATCATTTCGAAGATCAGGTGTATTCTCCCAAAAATGCTTTTTTACCACCAACAGTATTATACCTACGAAGAATGAGGATTTTAAAATCTTTCATCTCTGGACCACTCTGTTTTCTTCAACTTGGGTACGTGCCCAGACAAATTACCCATAAGGCCACCTTCGTTTTCTTTTGCTGGTTTCTCGTGACATCAGGAGATTCAAAATAGATATAATCTATCTCTGAATCTGAATACTGCCAATCAAATCGTTGAACCTCCTAGATCGTTAAACTCCTGAAAAATGAAGCAATTCAGTATAATTTGATGTAAACCTTCAAATCTCACAAAAAAGATGATTGAGGAGGGGGATGGGATCAAAAATAGATGCAAATACAAACATTTAGCTAAACCGGTATTTTCAGTTGAATTTTGTCCTTTAATTCGCAATCATTCCATCAGTTATACCGCCTGTAGAACGTTCCAAATAATTATTTATATGTAGATTTGTACAGAGATGTTATCAGCATATTTTGTTTATCACAAACACTAAAATCTGCAAAAATAAAAATATGGCTAGGAGACACTGTAAAAGCCCGGTCACATAAAATAAATATCGCGCACCAGGTTCATTTTTATGTAAATAAAAAGGCGAAAATATGTATTTACTTTTCGCCGCGTGTCATTGCAGCGTCAAGATTATCTGCGTACTTTTCGCTCTCAAATCCGAACACCGAAGCTTTGTATGACTCAGCAAACAGTTGGTGGTCTTCAGCTGAATTCAAATAGGATGTAAAAGCCGCAAACCAATCGAAAGGCCAGCGCGAGCGCCGTTCTTCAATTTGAAATAACTTCAAATGTGGTTTGCGCGTGTCGCTTTTTGCGTTGCGTTTCCTATTTGAATTCAGCTACCAATGCGTGTCCCTTCACACACTTATAAAACGATATCTGCTAACAAACTTGGAAAAAAAATGAAATTCATAAGAGGAAATAGAAAATTTTTCTCAATCCGTTTTCACTGGTACCGCACCTGGGCTTTCCCGGGTTAGCATGGTTGGATCTATAGTGAATAAAAAAATAAATTTTGTAGAAATGCGGAGAGTCGGATGTGTTCCGTCCTCAGAGCTGGATTTTTCATTTATAAGAATGTGTCTGATATCTTTTATTGACAGAAAGACTGACGGATTCATCGAAGTACTGGCATGAATTCAAAATGCACTTTGGTGTGTGAATCGTCTTCCTTTTTTTGTTTCATCTTTGCAGAGTAGAATGTCTTGTTTTGCAGATATGTTGTACTTAGGTATGAAAGAGCGATGGATCGAAGTGAGGAAAAACAAGCTTCCTATCGAATGGGGGGATACTGAGACAAGTGAAAGAAGAATAAACTGCGATTTTTTCCCCGCTGACATATTTCTGTCGATTGACAACCGAATCGTTTATCTCTTGTCTTCCAGAAGGCAATCGGTTTCAATTTCCTCTGGTGAACGTCTTTGGGGGCAGAGTTCCCTGTTTCTGCTCTCTGTCTTAATTCATTTTTACGCGGCCGGTCCTGCCGAGAAGAGAGAAAAGCGAAATAAAAACCAAATAAAAGTCCAGCATCCGAAACGAAATTGTCTTGCGGGGGGGCGCCCCGGGATCAGGAATTCAGAGCGCGAGCGCTCGTAAAAGTGACCCGGGCTCTTGTCGGGCGTGGAGCTCCTCCCCCTAACCGGTGGCGCCGCTTTTATGGGGCTCTAAAAGTTTTTAGGGCCTCTGAGTGAGAAGGCGGACGTTTTCAGATTTAAACGGTGGTGGAAGTCGGCATCTAAGTAGTAAAAAATTGCAGGCATAAATACTTTTCCCTTCTCGCTTTTTAGTGCGCATGAAAACGAAGTGTCGATTTCTTGAGTTAAAGGAGTCGTCCCGCCCTCGTGCCGGGAGACTAAGTGGGTCTTCATGGTGCGATCTTGCCTTCTGGAATTGCGTTTATCTCCGTCAGAACTGCCCCGCTATAAACTTATCACCAGGCTCCCATTCAGTGCCTTTATGAACCGTCTTATGACCGCCTGGCCTGGTCATCTTGAGATAATTCGATAGTGGGGGAAATTGTTTATTCCATAAAACCAACGCTTGTGCGTGAAACGTACTGTCCCACTTAGATTGTTGTGGCCTTCAAACGAAGAGATCGCCATGGATTTACTCACTCAACTGCGAGTTGTAGTCGGATCATGTTCGATTCCTATAACTTACCTTCGGTGTATTTCTCTCATCTTTGTCAATAAAGCTTTCATTTTTTGTGTATGGCAATTACTTGACGTTGTCTATCATGTGTTTGGTGCAGGGTTACCAAATTTGGTCCTAGCGCCATAAAACCCAACCAACCTTTAGTATTATATTTCACATTTCGTTTCCTCTCACTCATTTCAATCTTGCTATCTTAGCGCGTTGTATAATTCCATTGCCAAACATGGGCAGTCATAGTGTAGTTGGTTTCCCTACTGCTCTAGCAATCTGCGGGTTGTAGGCGGCGCAGGTTCGATTCCTGTACCTTAACCTGGTTGTATTTCTCTCTTCTGTGTAAGTAAAACTTCCCTTGTTTGTGTTTGGCACAGCTTGGCCTAATATGGCCATCGCGCTGTAAAACCTATTCAAATCTGATAAACTGAGATTCTCTCTCACATAAATACTGTGCGCACTGTTTAATGAAATCACTTCTCTAAAGTAAACACTCAGCACAGAAACATGGAGACAAGGAAAAAGGGACAAAGCATCAAAACGGGATAAAAAAAATAGTTAATAAGTAGGGTTTGAAGTAGATCTCTTGCCTGGAAATATCTTGGAACTGGATTTTGTGTGCGTAATGATATAAGCAGAAAATCAAATGTTAAATAGGGTCTTAAATTCAATACCAACAAATTACAACAGAAAACGTGCCGGATGATGTCTATGAAGGATACAGAGTGGAAAAACGGTTTTAATGCTAGAATTGCCTATCTCTGATCGAGGAACATCCTGATGCCATTACCGCCAGTTTGCAGTCTCTCGCAGCAGTGTGTCCTAGCTAGTGCCATTGATTTGCAGCACGATGGCATCTTTGAGATCTTGCAGATTCCGCAGGTGATTCTTTTGAGGATTTCAGACATCCTCAAAAGAGCAGCGACATGCCTGTTTACCCAAATATTATTACGATCTTCTCAATCGCTGTAGATGAAATATCACGACATTCTCGAAATTTTATACTTGTTTCTGCGAGCTTTACCACATATTAGTCAACAATTTTAAACCTGAATATCCGTAACATAAGCCTTGATATTGTATGTCTTGTGTCTGGCGCAGCATGGCCAAATATGGCCCTTGCGCCATAAAACCCCATAACCAACCAACCGTAGCAAAAGCCATACCTTCCAATACGCCCATTCAACTGCCTACGACCTTCATCAGTAAACCTGTCACGCTACAAGCTCATTTGCATACAACTGCGTCGCGGCAAACAGGTTCGGTATTTTGCATAGCGCAAAACCATTGCATTTATTTCTTTTGTGACCCTCATTGCGTATGTTATAATTTCCTCATCTTTCCGTATCCTGATTTTTCGATCATACTGTACTTTCATTTTGACACCTGAAGTACATTCAAAGTGATTAAATATGTTCTAAACCGATAATCATTCTTCCCTTACGGAATAAGCCAAGAATGATTACCAGGTTGAGAGCGCCTTCTAACCCTACTTTAGCTGAAATGTTACTTTTGCGATAATGGCCCTGTCAAGCTCAGAGCAGCACAGGTTAGTTTTAAAATTTCCTTCAGTATAGTCATATACTGAAATATCCCTTTTCGTCCGATCGAAAGCTGTCTCCTAGCAAACAAAAATAGAAGACGTCTCTTTCCACCCCATTCAGTTGAGGCTCTAGAATTATTAATAGCTGATCTAAAGTGCCCTGTCAAAAGTGTAATAGTTTGTCGCATGTCGCGATACTTGATTTTCCGTTTTGTTCAGTATTTATATCAACACAAATGTTTTTTTCTCTCGATCCAATGCAGGGGGAAAAAGGAATAACATTGAGCGAGCAATCCAGATGATTGGACAAGTGATGTTCTACCGAACTGAAAATTCGTAATTTCTTGGTGTGAGATAACGCAGCGAACCCCTCAACTCAATTCTCAGTTTCGCTGGACCGCGTACATTGCAATCTGTAGGGTGCCAGAGTCAGGTGGTCCACGACGTGTAATCTCGGGGGCGTTTCCAACTCTCCCCCCCGTGTGATGTCTTCTTTCTGATCCTTTTTTTTTTCTCTTTCAAAAACCCGAATCGGTTGTGAGTGGGGGAGATGATGGACGTCCGGGTGGGATCGAATATGATAGATTGGAGAGTTCCTCCGACAGACACCTCCTGCAGAGCGTTCATTATCGTTGGAACGTCAACTCCCCGAACATCTTGCTTTCGAGTGATTACTTATTTAGGCCCGTCTTCCAAGTGAGGACTTGGCTTCGCTGTTTGGAGCTACCCCGCAGAGACGGACACAAATATCCTGTTCGCTCGGGCTGCTAGGATGTGAATCTACGGACCTTGGATATGAATTTTCACTATAGTTCTCTAATTAGCAACCGAAGGGTTGCGAATTCGAATCAAACCAACAAGTCGTGTAAAAAGGGGGCTGATATGTCGTGGCCTCACGTTAAATATGTCGTGGCCTCAAATGTCCTCACGTTGGCGTGGTGTGGAAGTTTGGAGAGTGGGGTGTGACCTCGTCATCTGACCGTGGTTCAAAATTACGAGGCGTTGTCCTTGGACCTTTACCTTCGAGATTGATCCTAGAGTCGCCAATAGCCCGATGTGTTGCTCCAGTGCGACATTAAATAAATACCTACTTACCAGCTTGGCCAGAAGAGTGTCTGGGAGAAGCCATTTTTAAACTCAATGTTTCCTCCAGTCATATAGCGACCATCCGGGTCTTTGGAAGGAGTAGGGGGAAAGGATCTCGAGACGGCGAGTTGGCATTTTGAGTCATTTGTTTTGAACCAGTCTACTCATTAGATTAGGGGACATGTGAAACATAAACCATGCGTTCCCAAAATGAACATTTTTAAAGCGGATTCAGGCTCCGAGTTTTATCTTACGGTGTCGGAAGCCATAGCAGTGATAACGAGTTGGCGAAGCAAGTAATTAATTATCTATGGCGATTGCCATGCATGATTTTGAGTATGGCAGCCCTGTTCCCTTCATCACCATCATACAAATAGATTTATCCAAGGTCATCTGTCTTCAAACTGGGGTTCGCACTATTCGATGTGCTTCATTTGGGTTCGATTTTCGATTGCTTTTCTTTTAGAAATTTACACATTTCGCTAAATTCTTACATTTCACGCCACAATCATTGCCGTCACCTACATGACCACTCAGCTTGGTAGAACAAGACTCACAGGAAAATTCAGTCTCCTATAACAGCATATCTGCTATGTGAATTAAAATACTTGTTAGATTTCTTTTGAGTTGGAATTGTGAAATACAAAATCTTGTTGCAATCCACAGGCAGCAATATATATTCAAGTGAAATGTCCAAATCTATTAGCAACCGAAATTGCAACAATGTTTGATGTTATTTTTAAAAGACTAAACAATTTTTCGAATAGGGAAATTTCACATCAGGTAAGGAT
The DNA here is from genome assembly GCA_933210815.1 of Meta bourneti. Classification (NCBI taxonomy): domain Eukaryota; kingdom Metazoa; phylum Arthropoda; class Arachnida; order Araneae; family Tetragnathidae; genus Meta; species Meta bourneti. The sequence continues at coordinate 92,532,787 of OW119924.1, read as the reverse complement.
GAGCTTAAAACATTTTCCATGAGATCCTGAGAGTAAAAATGCAAAATTTGGTCCAGGTACAAAAAATTTCAATTAATTCAATGGAATGCGTGCTTGGTTTAACGTTGAAAACTCTTCGTGGGAGAGGTGATCTCGGGGTAAAATAGTTTCGAAAATATTTGAATTGTTTCGAATTCGCATCTGTATTTGGTTTTGTCGCTATACGATCATTCTTTTTTCTGCTCGACTTAGTTCGATCACAAATCCTGCAATAGCCAGTGCAAATCAATTGAGAGAACCAACTCCTTAGTGTAGAGCATCCATACCTGTTTTACTCTGGGTGTGTTTCTGTCGTCTGTGTCAGTGAAACTTTTCTTGTTTGTCTATTACTTGTCGCTATCTGTCTTGTGTTTGGTACAAGTGGGTCAAATACGGTCCTTACGCCATAAAACCCAACCAAACTGCACTTACCTGTTCTCTTGCACAATCTACTTCACCCCTTTTTGACCAAGGGACCCTAAACCCATGAGGCTAAATTTTGCGCAAATCTCAACCTCCTACCGACATGCTTAGACCTTAACTTAAATTGTAATACAAACTGGATATTTGTCATTGTTGCACATTTTGCATTGAAAATTCATTCCCTTCAGCGAAAACAGAACACGACTGTACTTTCTCGAACAAAGTTATCAGCAAAACTGGATTAGGATTTGGGCTCTTGGATACATGGTGTAAAAACATTTGAGTTCATCCTCTCACCATGTATCCTCAGGTGACGGGTTGAAAATTCCCATCCATCCCAGTCCTGCCAATTCTCGCTAGGTGCACTACTGAGCAACTCATTATCGGCGGCAGATTGTCTCCCCATTGATTCTGTCTGAGCTTCCTCCCCTGAATTCATAATCCCTCAACAAAATACTTCCGCCACTTTAGCGGATTAAGGGGAGCCATAATCCAGTGGAAAGCCCCTCGTTTCGCTGATGCTGTGGCGGCTACCATTCTGATCGATGGGGGTGTTCCCCTTTTCCAGCCTTTTATTCCCTTTTAATGATCGCCTTCGTCTCGCGTCCACCTTCCCTTTTCTTACTTCATTGTTTCGTGTGATTAGTTTCAAAAGTCGTATCGTTAACGCTTGTTAAAGAAGTTTTTTTCTCTCTTCCCGTGTCCCCTGTCATTATGGTTTTGTTTCCCTCCCTCCTTCGAGGAGGACTCTTCTTTGATGGGTTTTAACACTATTTGTTTCTGCTTCTGTCGATTGCTCGCTTTTTGGTTTTGACTCCAGATTATTATTATTTTTTAGAAGCTCTTGGTAGAAAGAGTCAATAAGCAATGTAAATTCCAAAGCGTCATTGTGTGTCAATGAACATGTCACATTATTATATTGAGAATGGTTTCAATTTCGAGTGGAATATTGAAAGGACATTGATTAATTTGCCCAAACTCGGGAAAACTCTTCTGTAAGGTTTAGTTTTAGGGCGCTAGTTCCAGAACACGGACAAACCTTTCTGTAGGGTTTGGTTCACTGGCGCTAGATCCACAACTTAAACAAACTTTTCTGTATGGTATTTAGTCATAAGACTAGTTATTTTGGCTTTTAGGTTGACGCCTATTTTTCAACGTAGCCACAGCGAATGAGAAGAACCTGTACTTGTGAATAAGATGATAAATTCTATCAATTAATCATACATGGTGCAACTAATTCTTTTAATATATACAACAGTTCCGAACCAAAATTTTAGACGCACTTCGATAGATCGTTGACTTCCGAAGATCAGCATTATATAGCTCAAATATTTGTGTGTGTGTGTGTAATGGTCTGTATAATTATGTAAAGTAACTAATATTTTATTTGAAAAAAGATGCGTTTTTCTGACCAAATATTGCGTAATTTCACGTTGTAAAAATTTGTCGTCAGTTACTACGTTAGTTAAATAGTGGATAGACAAAGTTTGTTGGAAAAGGTAATAGAAAAAAGCCGGAGGTGACTACTTTTCTGAATAAAGTATTGTTTAATCCACTTTGTATATTGATTAAAACGGCATGAACTTGGTAACCTGATATGAACACATAAGGGAAAAAACTTAAAGGTTATGTTTTTCAGGCCTTGCTACATGAGTTATTTTTGATTTAACATGGATTTTCTATGAATTTTATTTTATTCGTTATTTGTGCCATCCATAACAGTGGATTTGCGCAGCGTCCACTTTTGGACCTTGCGCCAAAAAACTCAAATCAACCAACCATTACAGTGAATGATCTGAAGTTGACTACTCAAGGAAAAGTAAATTACCACGAAACGACGCACGAGATTTTATTGAGTGCAACTTTTAATAGTCACATCTCGTGAGATAAAGTCGAGCTTCATAACGTTCGTTATGAACAGTACATATAAACCGATCTTCTCCCCCAAGGGATAATGGAAATCGATTTTTAATTTTGATACATCCGTCTTACAAGATAATGAGCCGTCGATTATGCCTCATTCCGTGTAGTAAGTAGTCTTTCACTCTCTGAATTCGTGATGCAGTCCGTTCTCGTTTCGTTTTGGTCTCCGGTACATGTATTTAATTATTCAGTTGTTCTTGGAATGAAAATCACGTATTGATTTTTTACTCTTTTATGCAGCGTCAAAGATTTAAGATTTATCTTTTTATGTTCCAAATGTGGTTTTAAAGTTATACTTTCATTATATGCTTAAAAGAAGTATCCGGATGAAATGTATCTGTTACCGGCAATGTATGAAAAGAAAGCATTGTATAGAATGCCTAGGCAATACATACAATGCCTGGCGTTTTGGGGCAAAGTATGAAATATCCGAATTATTTTAATATTATATATACTTTCCATAGACATTGTATGTAATACCTAGGCATTATATTGAATGAAAAACGGTATTTAGGCAAAATATTAAAGGATACGTCATGAAAAGGCTTTTATTGAAAAGACGTATATGATAAAGAAAGAAATACAAAATAAAGCATAGGACTTTCTTATTGAGGAAAACAAGAGAAAATAAAATATGAACCTATTTGTTGAGCGTCTAAAGTCACGTGCCTTGCCACGTGACATTAGAAACGTCATTAGTGGGAGTATTTTATACTTTGCCTGTTTGTCTTTTGGCATTGCATAGAATGCCTAGGAAATGTGTGAAATAATAGTCGTTTCATACTTTGCCCCAAAACGCCAGGCATTCTATATTGTAACGGCAGCTTGGGAAAATGGACAATCTTGCCGGCTCAAGTGTCGAGAGGAAAAGACCACACACCGAAGCGACCACCCGAAACATCTTTTAAACGATTTTTTAACGACAGCCAACCAGCAGGGGTCGGAAATCGTTGTGGTTTCGAAACAAAGGGCAGGCGCCTTTCTGTCGCTCTCTATGACATTTCGAGACAAAGAGGACGGAGATAAATTACGATGATCATTGCCGACAGGGTTTTATAGTCCCCTTTTAAGTCCGCCGAAGTCTGTCGTAAAAGTCGAGGGGAGAGGCCAACGTGAAAGAGCCATTCGGGAACGTCCGAAGATGGTGAGAATCTTCAACAGCCAACCAGCACCGACTAAAAGGCGGACCCGAAACGAAAAGGAGGAGTCGATAAGCACCCAATATATATATATATATATATATATATATATATATAGAGAGAGAGAGAGAGAGAGAGAGAGAGAGTTTTTTTGAGATCTAGACAGGGGATCAGAAGAGAGGAGCAGACAGAGAGAGAGCTTGGAGAGAATAGCAGAGAGAGAGGCGGTCAGCAGAGAGACCGTTTTGGAGAGAGACGTGAACACCCGTTCACTATCGGCGCATTTATCCCGCCTTGGGATTCTATACTCGCCAGAGTATTTTATTGAGAAGGGCTCGCCGTAGCCGTGCAGGAGACCCCTCCGAGAAACCTGTGACGCTACTCACCCGAGTAGTGGAGACTTCACCGAGATCTAAAGTTCGCCAGAACTGATAAGGCTGATTTATCCCACCTTGGGATTCTATACTCACCTGAGTATTTTATTGAGAAAAGGCTCGTCCGTAGCCGTGAAGGAGAAGCCTCCGAGAGATCTGTGCAACTGCTCATCCTAGTAGTGGAGATTGATCTGATCCGATCTGGAAAGACTGAGATATCTTGCCTTGGGACTCTATATTCATCTGAGTATTTTTGTTGAGAAAAGGCTCACCCGTAGCCGTGAATTAGACTCCTCCGAGCGAATTGTGAGAGGCTCGCCAGCAGCCATAAGAAGCGCCTCGATTGGACTTACCAACGAACTAACCTTAAATGAACTCTTAATTCCTTTTACCGACTAATTGTACAAAGTTGTAAATAAAATACTTTAGTCTAGAAACGGATACTTTCAATGGTAACTAGTCTAGCTACCCGTGAACCAAGACGTTACAATATATTGAATAGGCATTCTACACAATGCCTGCTTTTCATACTTTGCCGGTAATATTTGCGCCCTAAAGGTAAACGGTCTTCACTCCACTTTTTATCAATCTCTCTCATATTCAGACTAGCTCCCCTTTTTCTTTTTTTTTATCCGCTAGTCTTTGTCTCACCACTATAGCTATTTGTTCTCGGTAAATCTGTCGCCCGCTTTCACCTTTTGAACTTCGCCCACCTCGTCGACCATAGCTTCAAACGGAACCCGCTCACTCGAGATGTTTGTTTCGTCTTCCTTTTCTGATTTAAAGATACACGTGTGATTTCAGAGACACGGACTTTCTGCCAATGAACTTTCTTCCCTGGTGTTCAGTAATCTTTCTCTAAATTCTTACCCCCTCGGGTTCTTTTTTAACTATTCATTCTTTTACGAGCACCTTAGAGTAAGGAATTTTATATACATTGTGTTAAAGAAATGGGAAACGTTATCGAAATAAAGATGTTACGTTGGCGCTACTACTAATTCGTATTTTAAAAATTTAACGAAATCGGAAAATTGCTCCTTATGGTCGGCTTTTCCTGTCAAGCTAAATGTAGTGGTAATAGTGTTTCCTGTTCGTATTCCGAACTTCTTGACGACCGTTGTTCAAAGTTACGTGGTGTTGTCCTCGTATCCTTCCCTTTGGGATTGATCCCGGACCGTCACCAATAGCCCGTTGTGTTGTTCCAGTGCTTCGATACTTAAAATACCTACGTACCGGACTTCTTGACCTCATTTGGTTTGTTTTCCGAATACGATTTTAGCACTTAACCAATAAAAATTTAAAAAAATAATTAATATGACCCTTGCGCCATAAAACCCCAAAACAAACCATCCAAAAAATAAATTCCGAATCGATATATGGCAGTTGATCGCTCAACGCCAATTAGAATAAACGCCAAACATGGCCAACACGGACGATAAATGCTAAGGTATCCATGTTTCTTGTGAGACATTTAGGTGGCGGAAGTAAAATCTTCGCTTTCCGTTTGGTTTGTTTGCACTGAAAATCCCTCGTATGATATAGTTTTTAAATAAATTTTTAATGTGTCTAGAACATTTCCAAAATGGAGGAAAGTGCCTGCGTGGGCCGAGAATACGTGGGAGCGCTCCTCTGGCACTTATCTTCGAAATATATTCAATTTACACCCATCGTAATGAGAGGGTGGCTGTTCCTTCGAACACGCCCATCCAACTGAAGTTATCAGCGTGGTTTAACGGGCGAACCCGTTAAACCATGATACTCAACGGTGACGCCTTACACTGGTTAAAACGTTACATTTGTGTTAAGGCACAGTTTTAGATGTGCCTCCCTCTCAATAGGCATCGAGTTAATTTCCTTTCTATTCGCCTTAAATTAGGTCTGCGCCGACCTGTTATTGTTATGTGATAGCTTGGGCGGCCCTTGAGGAGATGTGCTGCAAATCTTTTTGTACCCTTAAGTAAATGGCATGTCATTTCATGTGGTTTCTTGACTGGAACTGCTTTGATTTTGGGTGTACTGCGACTTGTTTAGAGATCTAGCCCTTGTGCCATGAAAAAAGGCAACCAACCTTGTTTAGTCAGCATAGTGATGTCATCCTATGTGATATACACCAGGGGTGACCAACTTCTGTATATATATGAGCCACTTTTTTTCCTTAAAAATGTGTCGCGATCTACCTACTAAAATCTTGACATTTAACACATTCAAACTTGTGTACTAATAAGTGACAATGGGGGGAGGGGATATTAAACCAACATGATATTTTATTAATAATATTTATTAATTGAAAAGTAGCCACAGAAAAAATAAAGATTAAATTTTATTTTATTATCTTATTAATGGGGGGGGGGGAGTCTGCGTCTGCATGTCTCCAACCAAGTTTTCATAATTTGGTGTGTATCCAGACAAAGATAATGATAATGAATCTTCAGTATGGGAATCAGTAAGTAGAGAACGATGTTTAGTCTTCGTGAACTGTAAATATGAAAAAGCTGATTCACATAAGTATGTAGATCCAAAACATAGGTAGATGTATTCGCTACATTTGGTGATATTGGGATGCTTTTCTCGATTGGCGTATTTCCAAAAATCTTCAAGTTCTCTGGCTTGTAAGGTTAGATCAGTGTGTCGAGTTATAATTTCATTTTCTAACGCGTTTTTTTCAATATTAAATGTATCAGAAATTTTTGCGGCAATGTTTTACATTTAAATCCTTTTTAAAAGGAAAAGACAGATACTGCACAATAACTTTTTCAAAATCATGAAATCTGATTTCAAAGTTTTCAATCACCTTTTTAATTTCTGCAACGCATTTTTCAATGTTATAATTACAATTTTGATGTATTTGTAGGTGATCGGACATATTTCTTAAGTGATTCAAATTGTTTTGTTGAAGATCCATTAGCATAATAAATTTTGTTTTGTATGCATTAAATGCTACTGATCATTTCAATTATTGTCTTGTTTTTCCTTGCAATTCTAAATTTAAATAACTTAATTTCGATGTAAAATCTGTAAGAAACGCTAAATCACTGAGCCAAGTTCCATCATTTAAATTTGCACATTCTTGATCTTGCTCTTCGAGAAAAATTTTTATCTTAATAAATCACGAAATCGTTGCAGAAATTTACTTCTACTTAACCACCTTACATCGGTATGTAATAATAATTCTGGCTGTCCTTAATCAAGTTGCAATTGGAAGAGACGCCGTTTGAGAGAAATTCCTCGAATGGAATTAACAATTTTGAACGCTATGTCCATTATTTCTTTTGTATTTAATCTTTTGCTGGCTAACACTTGTTGGTGAATTATGCAATGGTAGTTCAAAAAACTTGGGAATTCGTCATCATTTTGGCATAGAGTTATAAATCCATTTATGCGGCCTATCATTGCTCCTGCTCCATCTGTTATTGAAACTAATTTAAAAAGTGGTAGTTTCAAATTGGTGAGGAAGTTTTAAGTGTTGAATATACACTGCTGGCCACCGTAAATGCAACACCCTGAAGGAAGCATGCAAATAATATGAAATTTACAATATGCATTAGCGGAGGTGAGATATGTAAATGATTAGAATTTCAGCGCAGACGCACATCACGCGCGCCTGTGGCGCCACTTCAAAGCGCTATTTAAGACGGAGATTTCGACGATTTCAAGTACGGCAATTGTGTTTTTCTTGTGGTTTTTTTAAAAAAAAAACGATCAATTATGCCTCGTTGAAAACAGCGATCATCTTTTGATCAAGTATCCGAGTTCGACAGAGGAAGGATAGTGGCCTACGGAGATTGTGGATTATCTTTCAGGGAAATCGGTAGTCGTGTTGGACGAAACCAAACAACTGTAATGCGGATATGTGATCGTTGGATGCAGGAGGGTACGACGGACCGACGTGTTCGATCGCATCCACCTCAGTGCACCACTTCACGTGATGACAGGCATATTGTGCGTATGGCAGTGACGAATCGCTCAGCCACATCACGAACCATAGCACAGCACATTCAGTCTGTACCGCATCATCCAGTGTCTGCGCGTACCATTCGACGCCGTTTACAGCAGAGTGGTCTGTCCGCAAGACGTCCATTGCTTCGTCTACCCTTGACGCAGAACCACAGACGTTTCCGCCGCCAATGGTGCGATGAAAGAAGGATGTGGACGGCAGAATGGAATGAAATTGTCTTTACTGACGAGTCACGCTTCTGTCTGCAACACCACGATGGTCGGATTCGAGTCTGGAGACACCGTGGAGAGAGGATGCTGAACAGCTGCGTTATGCACCGCCACACTGGTCCTGCACCGGGTATTATGGTATGGGGCGGTATTGGATATCACTCTCGCACTCCTCTAGTACGCATTGCCGGTACTTTAAACAGCCAGCGCTACATCTCCGAGGTGTTGGAGCCAGTTGTCCTTCCTTACCCTCAGGGCTTGCCCACAGCCATATTTCAACAGGATAATGCGCGACCACACGTGGCACGCATTGTCCAAGGGTTCTTCGTCAATCGCCAGATTGAATTGCTTCCCTGGCCAGCTCGCTCTCCGGATCTTTCGCCGATAGAAAACATGTGGTCCATGGTTGCTCAACGATTGACCCAGAATACATCCCCAGCTGCCACACCAGATCAACTTTGGCAACGTGTGGAAGCTGCTTGGTCTGCTGCACCCCAAGAACACATCCAAAGTCTCTTTGAATCAATGCCGAGGCGTGTGGCAGCGGTGATCTCCAACAATGGCGGCTACTCTGGCTACTGATTTTGGCAGGAACCACACTTCACAGAAGTCTATAAATTTAATCATTTGATACTTGGTCAACATGTTATCTACAAAATAAATTTTGTTGTGATATCTCTTGTCTTTCTTGGTGTTGCAATTTGGGTGACCAGCAGTGTATCTACACCTCTAATTCTTTCTTTCAAAGAAATCATACCCAGCAATTCATTTTATGTATGATCTTTAAAAACCATACGAATAAAAATAAGCAATTGTGCTGTCACGTATATCTGTCGATTCATGAAATTGAAGGGAAAAACAAGAACATCTATTAATGTCGTTATATAACTGTTCTCTTATATTTTCACTCATTTTCTCAATTCGCCGCATCAAAGTTTTTCGAGACAATTGTAGATCTTTAATTGCAGCAATAATTTCAATCTTGTTCTTAAAATCATTATAAAGTGAATATGACATTTCCAAGAAAGTTTCTTTTATAAATTCCCCGTCAGAAAATGGTTTACATTTTTTTTGTGCTAAAATATGGCTTACTTTGAATGATGCAATAGTCAGTGCATGTGATTTCAACATGGGCTTTTAAAAAACATTCTGTTGAGCTCTTAATTGAGCCTTAAGATCCCTAATTTTATTTTTTCTCAAGTCACTATTTTGTGGATAATCTGTTTGATATTTGTCATGTAAAGTTAAAATATGCCTCTCCAGATTGCTCTTTTCAGTAACGGCTACGGAGGCATTGCATATTAAGCAATAACATTTATCATTCATCATTGTAAAAAGTAATCAAGTTCTTCATGAAAATGATGTCTTCGATTTTTTTTTTGGTTTTATACTCATTTTAATGAGTACTAAAATGCAAAAGTATACAAGTAGACAATTTTAATTTAAAACCGTACCAGTACCATACAAAGAAGGTACTTACATTTTTGCACAGTAGTAGTATTAAGAAATGTGAAATGTAGTGGTGAATACTAAATACTAAACAAGGAACACAGGAATGCCAACTTATGTATTGTTACACCGAGGATTAAAAGAGGGCGCGCCGAGAAACCCGTTAGATGGCATGTTGGACAGCGAGCGGATGACAGGTGACGTAGGACGCCGCTCTCCCACTCTTGACGGCTGGCGCGGAAGGCGAATTGTCAACGTCGACTATGTACTAAAGGAGCCACGACTAAGTTGCGTTTGCGTGTTAAAATCGTCTCCTGTCGGCTGTGATCGACCGAAAATCGAGTTCACATTTGTGTCACTAGGTTTGGAACGAGTATTCGTTTATCAGGACCGCTTCACACCAACAGATTCCGGGTCTATCTTAATCATCCTGAATCCATCAGAGACTAGCGAAGATTTGGGAAAGCCGCTTCCATAAGCAATTGCTTGTTTCGTCTCAAAAAAATTCACGCTGCCTGAATCCGGAGCATTCCCTTTTTATGCACCCGAGTTATCGGTAATCAGTTTTTACTGGATTCAGATTGATTTGACTTATGTTGATATGAAACAACCCTAAGACGATAGGTTTCAACGTAGACAATACGTTCCACGGTTGGCGTCTTTAGAGCGGATTATCACTCAGTTTATGGATCAGGTAGCTATAGCAGTGATTGCGATTTGGCGAAACATATAATCACCTATGGCGATTGCCATTCATGCTTTTGCATGTGGCAGTTCTTTCGCTTGGTGAGATTACCACCTCTGTAGCAACATACTTCGCCAAAGACATCTGCCTTCCAACGGGAGTCGCACTATAACAGGATACACGCGGAGTTTGTGCTGGGAAATCTGCCGGATTACTGTTCAAGATTTATTGTGTGTCATCTCGTGTGATGTCTTGATGTGAACTGGTTTGATTCAGGGTCTTCTTGTAAGTTGCTACAACCATACTGCCATTTTAGTCAAAAAAGGTAGTACTCTAAGTTTGGGACTTGCAAGTTGGCGGTTGTTACACGATGCGTTTGTTGTACGGTACAAGCCTGTATTACAGTGCGATGACTCAACTCATTGTTGATTAAGGGTGGTGACACACATACCGACTTGTGAAGCGCATTCTTGGACGTCGACCTGGGTGGCGTGTTCCGAGCGGTTCAGTCGTTTTCCTTACTTAGGAAGAAAAGCGACCCCGGGTCGTACTGCTCATGTGTCACGCCCCCGTGTGTCGCTTACCCCAAAAACAGTAGGTTGGCGAGGTGGCACGACTTGTCAATCGCTGCTGAGTCGTGGATGATCGACCGTCGCGCATGATTTGGTGAGCAGCGCTGCCCCGTGTGACAGGAGCAGTAGAAATATATTCATCCACCAGGTTGCGCTGCTCAAGTCGCTTCGTGTAACTCTTTTCAACTGTTATGAGGCATCAGATACTTTTTATATGCAACATTTTAACAATCGTTAACTGAAGACCAAATTTGGAGGCATTGCCTTCTAGACTAGCGTGGTAGTAAAAAGTTCGAACTGTTCCGAAGTGCGATTCTGTTAATACCGCTAATTATAAAAGCGTTCCCCGAAACCAGGTTGTCTTGTAATCGGATCCCACTTTCCACTCGATTTCTAATTTGGTTTGAAAGCACCTGTTTGTTCTTCCTATTGAGTTATAGCGCATCGCTCGCTTTGTTACCCAGCGTGAAATTCCTCACTTTCCTTAACTTTTTCCCGACCGCAGGTCAGGCGGAAAATTAAGTTTTTTCGGACTTTAATTATCCGGCGGTGCTCTTTTCCCTTTTTCATGATGTCCTCGTATTCCCCCATTGTCTCTTTAATGAGATTCCATCAATTTTTTCTTCTCTTTTGTGGCCCGTTCCCATTTGAAGGGTGTCGACTCTCTTCTGATCCTTCCAATCATCCCGGCGTGTTACTTAGGTATAATATCGTAAGAGAAATAGTTGATCGGGAGAGAGGGCTGTGTTAAGCGAGGGGAGGGGAGCTCGTCCGTTAATAACAGTCATTTTCCGTCCATTTCCCCCCCCCCTCCCCTCACCACCTAATGTCCCGGAATTCATCGCGTGACGGTTTTGTCCACACCCGCTGACCTTGTAGCACTATTAGTCCTAAGAAGAGAAAGGCGGAGAGTCTGGTTGCGACAGTGGCTGATGGTGACTTTTGGGTTCGACCAGTCTCAGCCCAGTTACCATGACAAATGTTTGGATGTCTGGTCCCAGTTTAGAGGTATGCCCCCGGGGCCACTTCAGATGACGGGACCAAGTACCAGTTTAGATGAATAGCCCGGGTACCAGTTTAGATGAATGGCGCCTGTACCAGTTTAGATGACGGTCCCCTGTACCGATTCGGATGACGGAACCAAAGACCACCTTAGATGACGGAACCAAATACCACTTTAGATGACAGCACCAAGTACCACTTTACATGCCGGGATCAAGTATCAGTTTAAATGAATGGCCCAGTTCAGATGGCGGTCTCCAGTATCTAGATGACGGACACCTCATTAAATCAAGAATGTGCATCCCAAGTACTTAAAATGGTTTACATGCGATTTAACCCTCCAAGTGGTTTCGACGAGATATATTGTCATCAAAGCATTGCCGATATTTTAATGATGGCGAGATCAAGATCTGGGCAGTTTTCGTATGATGAGTTATCTCGTCCATCAAAATCTGCTAATGACGTGATACTTCGTCAAATAAAAATTTCACACTCGTAAAAATGCTTAATATAACATCGTTGGAGAATCAAGTACGTAATAATTTATAAAACATTCGTGAAATTTCCAATTCCTGAAATATTTAGAGGTTGGCATCTATATATACGCATATATATATATCAAAATTCCGGCTCTTGAGGATTGTAGCTGAAGCAAATCGAATCATGCCGCTTGTAGGAACTATATTTGCATCGGTAAGGGCCCTGCAAATTGTCTACCGGATTCCATGTTTCTGGGCACGTTCCGATGCGTCTAACTTTTAGTCCAAGATAGGCAAGGCGGCATCTTTTCTCGAATCCCTGGCGAGTAGCGTTGGACGTTTGTTTCTGCCGTTAACGGATGCGCATTGACGCTCTGGAGTGCGGTTAATTAAGACACGAAAATGCCCCGGGCTCCTTTTGCGTCCGAGGCTTTATTATCGTAATTCTCTCCCCGGCATCTCTTTGTAAGTAAATATATCTCGGGATTGCTTGCAGTGGATCTAATGATTCCCGCGTAGCCGCCATTGATTGAAAACAAAAATCGCAGCGATAAATCAATGAGGAACACCAGCGTATGAGGTGGCTTTTTGTCTTCCAATTAGTCTGGTTCAGTTTGATAATCAGCGATTTCCATTGTTAACTCTTTTCTTTCTCTTGTCCTCTGAGGGTTCCCACACCGAAGAACAGGAAAGGCAATTGGGATGGCAGAGATCTCATTGTTAATCTTTTCTTTCATATTTAAAAAACTGAAGTTGGTTCCTTTTTTTCATTCAAAGAGTGGATATAAACATCTTATGTTCCGAATGAAGTATGTTCGTACACTTCGTTAGAACAAATTGGCTTTAAGTCGTAGGTCCCGATCGAACTGGTCCTCGTGTATGACAAAAAAAAAGACCGTGGAGTGACCATCCAAACCATAAAAATAGTGTTGAGTGTGCGAAGGTCTTGTTATGATTAGCAATATTTTAAGGGTAGGTACACGTAATGTTAAACTGCTAAATTTTCCACTAAATCTCCGCTAAATATTGCGAATAGACATGAAAAATTTTGTCACAGGAGACTGGTGCCTATTTTAGCCGTTTTGGTTTTTTAAAATGATGACGCCACTTCATCTGGTACAAGGCAAAATTAATGGGAATTGTTTGTTTTTCATGAGTTCTGTTCTTATACGTTTATTTATTATGTAATCAGGAAAGGAAAAGCTGGCACCAGAGTTTTTTCCCCAAGGGTTGCTTTGGAAAAACTTGGATATACTTGGTGGGGGGGGGGTAAGATCTTGCCAATTATTTCTGGGACGGTGTTACTTCAGGCATCAACCTTGTAATTAAATAGACGGAGCATGTGTGTTCAACTTCATGTTATTTCTCCCGATCGTTGAGTTGAAGACCTGTCACGTGACATTGGGTTGTTAGGTTTGGGTTTTAATTGCACTAGGACCATGTTATTTGCCCATGCTGCGCCAAACACAAGACAGACATCAAGTAATGGACATGCACACCCAAGGAAAATTTCAACTCGCAGACATGCTATTGGTAAAAAGCACGAACCCAAATTTAGGATTGATTATTGACTGGTTGATACGTTTATCGAGCTTGATTAAAAACTAGTCTGTGCTTCGATAACCAATCCGTCCAAGTTGATTCCCAGGCTCATGCGATCTACAGTTCCGAGATCTTACGATTCCGCCCATATGCTCCGGCTATTTCATCAGAAGGTTGATGATGTCATGAGAAAGGAACATTAAATGTTATCAAGTATGATCTAAACTAAGATAAAGGTCCACGCAATGGGGCATATCCAATGATTTGATATTAAAATGTCCTCCAGGGTATCCTATCGGTAATGATTTTGTCGAGTTGTTCACAACGGCCATTAAATTCATTTTGGGTCCCTTCAACTTTTTTAGATGGATCGAAACGGCAAAAGGCGCATGACTTCTTATTTTTAATCTGGAGTCTTGAGGTATTCAAAGTGACTCTTTGAAGAATCCCTCTTTGTTTTCCAATTCCCCCGCTCTTTTGTTGTCGCACTAAATCCCTACCATCCTGAGGAGCGGGGTTTTTTATTTTATTATCTGGGAAATAAAACTTTTATCTATACTTGGCAGCTTGTATCTTTTGAAAGCAGCCTACCTCTGTCTAAATGTACTCGAATTGAAATATAATCCATAAATGGTGTGCCGTTTTCTTTATCCTCCGGGCGAATGGGGAATATTAAGTGAAGAGTCTCTTCTGAAGCAAGATGGCAGATGATCCGAGTGCCATTGGATGTTTTTGCATGTCAGGCGTGTCGCTATAAGATCATCCGGAGCATGGTGTCAACTGTACTTATTTAGGACGAGGCGAAATCCATTTTTCAGGTTTCTTTTCTCCGAGAATAGTTGCAACTTTCTGATTCAATCTGTCGTGCCAGCAGCGAAATAAAATTATTTCTTTGCTGCATTCGATAGTTCTAGTTGCAGGAAGGCAATTTGGATGAGCTCTCTTCGGGAATTCCAGTTTTTCACCGAGGTTAATGTTGCGAGACAGATCTTTAATGATGCGAAGATTACCACGCCCCGGTATCTCCAGTTAAAGTAATAACCAGTAGTGAAATGTCCGAAGCATTGTGTGGAACGAATGGCAGCATGACTGGAGTTCCCAAATCAACAAAAAACTCAACTCAACCGAACCCAGCCTGTTACTTCCATTCGACCCTCTTTACTGTTTTGGCGAACAAACGTAATTTTAACTCGATTCCGCATCGGACACACGTTTTACCCACAGGTATCTTTTCTTTGCAGGTAATCCGCTGTATGTAATGTGATTTCATTAACCAATCATCACATTTTAATCGATTGCCCTGCTCATAACAATCATCGCAGAAACCTTTTTAATTATCTTTAAAAATTGCGCGATTGGATCGGCCCCAATCAAATATTTTAAAATCTTTACATGTCACAGGCTTTTTAAATCAAAATGGTGTTTTTACCCTGGCATATATTACATAAAATACATTTTTATAAGTATTCATTATCACTCATACACTGTTGGCCATCGAAAATGCAACGCCACGAAGGAAGCATCCAATAGCCTTGATATTTGCACGATGCCTCAATGCCCGCCAGATTCCACTTCTTCCATGGCCCACCCGTTTACCAGATCTGCCGAACATTCAACGCGTCTGGTCGATGATCGCCCAACGACTGTCACATCACAGATCAACCACGGCTATGCCAGATGAACTTTTGCAACGTTTGGAAGCAGCATGAACTGACATGCCCCAGACACATCCAAAAGCGCTTTCTTTTAATGCCGAGACGTGTAGCAGCAGTTATTACCGTCCATGGCGGATCCACGAAATACAGATTTCTCCGAGTTCCGCAAGTCGAACAGAACTGTAATTCCAATCATTCCACCTTTGTGCCTTATGTTATTTGTATAATACATATGGCTTTGATATCTCTTGTCCTTCAAAATGTTCGATGATCAGCTGTGTATTTTATAATTTACATCATGTTACTGACCACCATGTTTTAAGTTATCAACTCATTCACTACATGTTAACACTAATTTATTCGTTTCTTATGTTGATCTGATTTAACTGTTCTTATTGTTGAACAATATTTTTTCATCGATATTGTTTTTATGCCTTTGACAAACGTGTCATTTTTAATTTTCTAAATATTACTTTCCTCTGTTTTTTTTTTAATTAACTCTTTATTGTTGGTTTATCTGTCCGTTTTTTATTTATGTACATTTGCTAGTTTTATTTAGTCTTGCGTTTTCGCAGCTTGTCCGATTTCATCTTACTCCATAAAACTCAAACTACCCATAACCGGTAGTGAACAAAATTTTGAAACCCTATACGCATGCACTTTCTGGTAACGTGGAGTCATTGTATAGTTTTCGTTTTTCTCTAGCGACTAAGGAAAAAGTTTTCCTATAAAGACCAATGGAGCTAAATTTAAAAAATGAATTAGAACACATTCATAAACTTAAATTCCTAAATTCGCTCAGCTAAATAGTACATGCTACATATTCGGTCGATTTTTCTAGTGTTGGATACTAATTCCTGTAGTTCAACCCTTTTTCATTTTACTTATCAAATATATAAATAGTTAGAAACATTTTAGTGCTTACTTCATTTATTTCTAGTCTAATTAATTTTTCTGTCTTTCAGGAGTCTTCAAGTGATTTGGAATTATTTTGGAAGCTTCTTTTGCCCCTCAACCTTATTCTAAAGTTTAACGGATCGGTGACTGTTCGACTGTACAGTACTGTAAGGTGTGTATGAGAGGAGTGATACAATTTAAATACAAATTTCTTAAAATATTACTAGGAGGTCTGACTTAGTTTATGAATTAAACGAAATTGAGATAAATCGGAATTCTTGAAGTTGTAGTTATTTTTTAATGTTGCGTATAAAAGCGTGGGTTGGCTCATGAAACATTAAATGCACTAATGAAAAGTTTGTATGAAGAATATTCAGACTCTAGAATTGCTGATGTCTTCAAAAATTATTCATTGTAAGTGATTAAGTACCCCGCCTTTGTTCTAAAAATGTATTTTTTTCAGATTTTTAAGATAAATTAAACTGCTGTTTGAAACTTCCAATATATGGGCGATAGTTCTGTTTTAAGAGAGAATGGAAGAATTTTTAAAGCATGTGAGCAAGGTTTTCCAAAGCACAAATAACGTTTATTAAAATTATTTTTTTTTGTGTCGCCGTTTGAAATAAAAACATTGGATAGCGTGCTTTAGTTAGGAAAATATCTCTTCAGTTTGGTGTAATGAGAATCCCGTTGTCGTATCTGGTTCTATTTAATGGGCTATCAGCAAATCTCAGGCAATGCAGACAGCACAAACATTTATTATATAACAAAATATTTACAATTTACCAAGGAGCGTCCTACACGACCACTCCATGACCATATCATCCGAATATCTCTTGTTCGATCGTAACACACTCTGACGGTGCTTTTAGCGCCATCTGTAGGGTGATTGAATCCCTAATACGACATCTCCCCCGCAAGATATGGGTTTGGGGTTTTCTCAAAACATAAACACAGATCTGAATTTAAATATTATGGACTCAATCACCTAAATATTATTACACCATATCAACAGTAAAGAAAAATGCAAAATAAAAATATATATACATATAAAAATACTAAAGCATATAATAACAGACATTATGCTTAAAGTCACAATAATAAATTTGTCACTACTTCTCTTCAGAAAATAGTCTGGATAATGCATCAGCATGAGGCATTTTGACTCCTGGACAATGTTTTATTGTTAAGTTATATCTTTGAAGAACAAAAACCCACCGCTGTAGTCGTGAAGATTGTGGAGCACATTTTGTAAGGTATGACAAAGGGTTGTGATCAGTGTACAGTTCTATTTTGGACCCGAAAACTAGAGTTTCAAACTTCTTCAAACTCCACACAATAGCGTACGCTTCTCTCTCTATTGTAGACCAAGCTTGTTGAGTTTTATTCAACTTCTGGCTCACATATGCAATAGGTCGGAGTAATCCTTCGATTCCTTGGGACAGACAAGCGGCGATACCATACTGGGATGCATCACTGTGTATTATGAACGGTTCACTCATAACTGGAGTGTGCAAAGCTGGAGCTTTCATTAGAGCAGATTTCAGTTTGTTGAAGGCAACTTCGTGTATATCCAGCCAAGGTAAATTTTCAGGAATCCTCTTTTTTGTTAACTCTGTAAGAGGTAAGGCAATCTCTGCATAGCAAGGTATATATTCCCGATAATAATTGCACAATCCAAGCATGCTTCTAAGTTGTTTCTTGGTCTCAGGTACAGGTATTTGAGCAATTGCTTTTATTTTGTCTGGATCTGCTTGATGCCTTCCAGATCCGATAACATGACCTAAATATTTGATTTCAGGTCTTGCAAATGTACATTTGTGTAAATTCACAGTAAACTGTAGTTCTTCTAATTTTGAAAGAATAAGATCCAAGTGTTTTAGATGATCACTCATGTTGTTAGAAAATATAGCTATGTCGTCAATATATGCACGACTAAAATCTCTGTATGGTGCTAACGCTTTGTTCATTTCTCGTTGAAAAGTCGCAGCAGCATTTCTCAAACCAAATGGCATTACTTTGAATCTATACTGTGCTCTGTGAGTCTTGAAAGAAGTAAAATCACGACATTTTTCTTCCATTGGGATAGCCCAATATCCCTTCAACAAGTCAAGTGTAGAAATAACATTTGCTTTCCCTATGCTGTGAAGTAATTGAATGGCATCTTCCATAGGAAAATCATCAGCCTTTGTGACAGCATTGAGGGATCGATAATCAACACATAAACGCATGCCTCCATCCTTTTTGTTTACACACACAACAGGATGAGCGATTTCTGCAGAACTTTCTTCTATTAAGTCCAATTCAAGTAGCTCTTCAATTTGGGTATCTACTTGTGATTTCAAAGATTCTGGTATCCTATAAACATATGGTTTTGTCTTTTCTTTGCCTTCCTCAAGTCTTATTTTGTGTCCACTAAATAAATCTTTATGCTTCTGTAATATCTGAATCAGTTGACTTCTTTCTTTCTCATGTAAATCGTATAAATTTATTTTCCAAATTTTATCAGACAGTTCTTGTTGATATACAGTTCTAGGAGAGGCATGAATTTCACCAAATTCTTCATCATCTTCAAAAACAATACCAACTGCATTCATTCTTGGGTAATATCTCCTTATCTTATTTACGTGGCAGTGTCGTACTTTTCCTTCAGGAAGTTTCACTTTGTAAGAATGTGGCGATGGATGCTCGACTATCTCCCCAGGTCCGGTCCATCGTGCATATAACTTGTTGGAAGAATCTGGAATTAGTAAGTAAACCTGCTCTCCTAATTTAAATTCTTTGGATCTTGTGCGGCGATTAAAATAATCCGTGTAGGCTTGTTGTTTTCCCGATGCGATAAGTAAGGCTTGGTCGGTTGCTCGTTCGAGATTTATTTTGAGTTCCTGGAGATAATCTACGACTGATTTGTCCATATTCAAAGGTATAGGAATTTCTCCACACCAGCTAGATTTCAACACACTCAGAGGACCTCTTGCTTCTCGGCCATACATCAACTTGAATGGAGATACTCCGGTAGTACAGTTAGGAACTTCTCTATAAGCAAATAACAGAAACGGAATGTATTTATCCCAATTACTAGGATCTGTTCGGATAACATGATGAAGTGCATTTTTAAGAACTTGATTATATCTTTCTACAAGTCCATTACTGGCTGCATATCCTGGTACTGAAAATCTAGGAGAGGATCCTAAGCGATTCATGAATTCTTGAGTAAGTTTCGATATAAAGTTCGTACCTTGATCACTTGCTATAGTATTTGGTATTCCAGTTCTCATGAAAATTTCCAACAGTGCGTCACATGTCGCCTTAGCAGTTAAGGAACGCAAAGGAATTGCTTCCGGCCAGCGAGAATGTTGATCAACTAAACATAACACATATTTATGACGACGAGCTGAGGGAGGCTCAATAGGGCCTATAATGTCCACATTAACACATTCAAATGGTAATTCCGGTCTGAGAACAGGAGTAATGGGAATTTTATCAATCATTTTCTCTGGGCTTCGGAGTTGGCATTCTTTACATGTTTTACAAAATTCGGCGATTTCACTAGTCATGTAAGGCCAATAAAAACAATATCGTATTCTTTCATTCGTCTTTTTCATTCCCATGTGACTTCCAAAAACAGATTCATGAGCTAATTTTAAAACTTGAGCTCTTCTCTTTTGCGGTAAAACCAGTTGCTGAACGGTCTCTCCTAATATTTTATCTTTGTGGAATATTAATCCATCGATAAAAAAGAAGTTTCCCTTTCGAAGTGATAAATTTTTTCTTATTTCTTTTAACGTATCACAACTGTTTTGTTCTTCACGAAGTCGAAAGCTTTCACTTTTGCACGATAGTATTCCGCTTTCTGGTGATTCTTGTTCTGATTCATCATTTCCGGTTTCAGCGCAGACTAAATAATCCTTTTCTTTCACTGGAAAAACACAATCCAATCTGTTACATTTAGGAATACATGTTTCTTTTCCATCTTCTGTTGAGCATTTTAGTAATTCATAAATATTTGGGGGTATAATGCACTGACCATGAACTTTGTCCGTTACTGCTGCAAGTATTTCAATCGGACGGCAAAGTCTATTTTCATCTTCGTTTTTTAATGAAACTTGGAATTTTGCTAATCCAGCTTCAATTTTTTCTCCGAAAGCACTAGTTAAAATTATTTTTCCCTTTTCAGTTTTTGATTCGGAAATAAAATTTGAATTGAAAACTGGGATTTGAGCTCCAGAATCGATCAGGCTTTTCAGTTCTCGATTATCTACGAGAATGTTTACATATTGAAGAGAGTTCATAGGAACATTTATTTTTTCTTTCACCAGATGCTCCGATCGTATTTCAGCAGTTAATATTTCATCTTCTGGTTTCTTTTCTTTCTTGCTAATATTTGTTGATCTGCTGTATCTTTTAGGACAATCTCTTGCGAAGTGCGATAAACCACATATGTAGCATTCCCTTGAAGTTGTATTTCTAGTGCTTTGGTAATCTTCTCTCGTCTTGAATCGATGTTCTCTGATGTGAGGGGGTGCATATTTCCGGTCTATGGAATTTTTCGTTTCTTCTCTGTTGTAATTAAAATTCTGATGTTTGAACGTATTCGTTTGATTCTCCTTCCAAAATGTTTCCTTCACTTTTTTGTTTACGCAATTTCGAACGTTTTCGTAATCATCTAGTTTATTTGCAATTTCTTCTGGTATTTTGAATCGAGACCATTCGTCGATGAAATGATCACGGATTTCCGATGGCACTTTACGCTTAATCTGATCAGTAATAATTAAATCAGACAGTTCTTCAAAAGTCTTTACATCCAGTCCTCTTATCCATTCTTGATAATAATTTTTAAGTTCATAGGCGAAGTCACACCACGTAATTTCGGGTTTCTTGTAGTGTTTCGTAAACAATTGGTGGAACCTTTCAGGAGTAAGTTTATATCTTTTTAGTAAGAGTTCTTTCACTTTTTCATAATCATCCGTCACTTCTTCGTTTTCTCTGGCAATTATTTGCGCAACGTCATAGGGTAGGAATCCTATTAGGTATGACACCCAATTTTCTTTCTTGATTTCCGTTCGTTTCACTTGACGCTCGAAGAGAACTAAGTAGAGGCTTATATCATTAGTTTTGGGATCAAACTTCTGTAAAATACTTTGCAAGTCAAACCTCGGCTTCATGTTTACATCAGTTTGTTGAATTTCAGACCCATTCTTCAATCTTTCGTTTTCTAGACGCATCTTCTGCAACTCGAATTCCATTTCTTCTTTCCTTCGTCTTTCTTCAACTTCTTCTTTCCTTCGTCTTTCTTCAACTTCTAATTCTTCTTTCCTTCGTCTTTCTTCAACTTCTAATTTTTCTTTTCTCCTTCTTTCTTCTATAATAGTATTTAAGAGTTCCTTCACGAACGGTTCATCATAGTTTTTATTTTCGGTTATAACTTTCTTTAGCTCAATTACAACCATGTTTTCGGTATTCAATATCCCCATTTCGGTAGCAACAGTCTTTAGAACTTCCTTTCTTGCTTTCGCCAAGAACGCCATAATGGGATCACGAAACAAAACTGTTCGATTTAAAACGAAAGTTCCACAATAAAGTTCCGAAAATCAAATTCAAAATTCACTTTGAAGCATTTCAACAAAAATCTTTACACCATTCTTCAATGTTCTTCAAAAGTAGTATTTAGCAGGAAACAAATATAAAAGTTCACAACAAGGAGCAGGACTCACCATGAAAACGAAAGCATATTTCCTCATTAAAATCCTGTCGACTGCGCCAATGTCGTATCTGGTTCTATTTAATGGGTTATCAGCAAATCTCAGGCAATGCAGACAGCACAAACATTTATTATATAACAAAATATTTATAATTTACCAAGGAGCGTCCTACACGACCACTCCATGACCATATCATCCGAATATCTCTTGTTCGATCGTAACACACTCTGACGGTGCTTTTAGCGCCATCTGTAGGGTGATTGAATCCGTAATACGACACCCGTCTTATGTATCGTATGATAAAACGTAATCGCATTGACTTTCTAATGAAATTGAGCATGTGGTCGAAACATCGACTTCTAATGAAATAGGCGGATCCTGTGGGCGGAGTCGCCGTCGTAAGATCTCAGAAGGGTAAATTGCAAATCGACTTAACCGATTAGTTATGGAAGCGCTGAGTAGTGTTTTTGATCACGGTGGATAATCAGTTTAACCAATCAATAATTTAGGATTCATGCTTTTGCCCACAATCATGTGACAGATCTTCAAACCGAGCAACTGGAAGAAATAACATGAAGCTGTGGGCACATGCTCCGTCTATTTCATTTCAAGGTCGATGGGACGAAGTTGCTCTCGTAAGACCTTAGACGTGTAGGTCACGTGGGTTCGAGGACCGTCTTGGACTGGACTCCCGATAATCGCATTAACCAGTCAATGATTAGGATTCATGCTTTCTCTCAATACCACGTGACAGATATTCTTACCGAGCGATCGGGAGAAAGAACATGAAGCTGCGAAACATGAAGAAAGGGGACTAAAATTGACAGGGTGCAGACAGACTGTGCTGTCTCTGGCAAAAAACATCGCTGGAATTTTGAATTATTTATCATCAATTTCTTTATCTACCCCTTCATGGCGAACATCAAAGCATGTGTCATCTCAATTTCGTTTCTTAAAGTACTGAGTACTTAAGCCTTTTCGTTTCCAGACTTCACAAGCTTCTGCTTATCATCTGGGTGAATTATAGTGTAATTCAGGATGCTCTATCATTCAGCGAAGCCTGTTCGCCATCCAAGTTCTTAGGAATTGCATTAAAAGTATTTGGAAAGCCCTTAAGAGTTCTGGGATAAATCTGTTGTATTGTCTAGTTTGCTTATATGACGCTAATCAATATCCATTATACAAGGCGTGGTAAAAAGTGCCTTATGAAGTGCATGGATGTAGTTAACTTTCAATCTTGTGCCGATGTCTCTGAGAGGTTTCCCTTTCAAGCTAAATGTAGATGGCTGTAGTGTTTTTGCAGCGGAACGGCTTCCTGTTCATATTCGGGCCTCGGTGGCCCGGTTGGAAGAGTAACGGGTTCGAATCCAACCAAAGACCGTCGTGTACAAAGGTGGCTGGTGCAATCTGTCGTGGCCTCAAATGTCCTCACGTTGGCGTGGTGTGGAAGTTTGGAGAGAGGGGTGCCAGCTCAGGTGTGACCTCGTCATCTGACCGTGGTTCAAAATTACGTGGTGTTGTACTCGGATCTTTTCCTTTGGGATTGATCCCAGACCGTCACCATTAACCCGTTGTGTTGCTGCAGTGTGACGTTAATTAAAATACCTACCTGTTCCTATTCCGGACGTGACGTCTCTTGGCTTGTTTTACGAATGCGATTTCAGTATGTCCCCGATAAAATTTCCAAAGAATGAATTCCGAATTTATATATGATAGCTGGTTGGTCAACGTCACATACTTTAACCGCCAATTTGGCGATAAACTACATTTTAAGTTAATGTATATCATGCGAGAGCATTTGGGTAACAAGAAGTAAAACCTCCAATTTGCGTCTGGTTTGCACTGAAAATCCCTCAGATTTCGCAATTTTTGTATTTTCTATGGTATTGATTGAGAGTGCCGTGCTTATAATGCAAGACAATCAGTTTGGTAGGCTTCTTAATTCCCACTTATTATACTATATTAGCATTTTAGGCTCACGAAAGCCAGGATAAGATATTTTTGCATGAAACAAAGGCTGAAATGTTCACAAAATGCATTGTAATACACAAACTTAATTTAAGCAAAAAGAATCCCAACGATTGTTTACAATATTTGTAGCACTATCAAAAGCTGTTTACGTACAAAAGTTTGGAGGAAGAATGGCAACCCTGTTTCGAGCAAGAGGATTATATTTAAAAGTGATGGCGACTAATAGATTTATTTTGGTATTTTTTCATAAAAATAGTTATTCTGAAATTTTCGATCTCACTCTGAACATTTTGATGTGCAATTTAGTGCAGAACAGTTTTAGTGTCTAAATCAGGGATGCACAAACGTGTTAAGATCAAAGGCCACCAAAAAACACATGGAAGTTATATTATTTATATTTATCGTTACAAAGAAAAATAATAAAAGTAAATAAAGAATTCAATTTGATGCGTGACATTGCATTGATTTAACCCCTGTTTTAATATTTGGTTCGATTTTGTAGACGCCAAGCGCAAATTTGATTCCGAATTTTCATTAGTCGAGTTTTTTTATTTTTGGATTTGTTAATATTCATGACTGAAAAAGTTCGTTCACCGATATGTTGACCCAAAAAGGCTTGTGCATTTTGATGCATTAATCTAGCAGCGATTTAAAATTGTTTTTATCTCCCCGACATAACGATAGAAGTTTAATAAATTGTCTTCACTAAATTTTTTTCGTAGGTTCTCATCGTTTCGAATGTCGACGAGTTCAAGCTGTACTGATTCGATTGCATTTTTACAGACAAAATGACAAGAGGGTTACTAGTAAAATCCAGCGACGATTTTATTTAACAAACGGTTTAACCAGAAAACCCATCCCAAAAAGTTCGTTCACCGATATGTTGACCCAAAAAGGCATGTGCATTTTGATGCATTAATCTAGCAGCGATTTAAAATTGTTTTTATCTCCCCGACATAACGATAGAAGTTTAATAAATTGTCTTCACTAAATTTTTTTCGTAGGTTCTCATCGTTTCGAATGTCGACGAGTTCAAGCTGTATTGATTCGATTGCATTTTTACAGACAAAATGACAAGAGGGTTGCTAGTAAAATCTAGCGACGGTTTTATTTAACAAACGGTTTAACCAAAAATCCCATCGTGTGACTTGAAAAAGGAAATTAACACACGGTGTGGCGGGCCGCCATGAAATCAACGGAGGACCGCATGTGGCCCGCGGTCTGTGCATCCCTGCTCTAAAGTATGAAATATATCATGTGAGAATGCAAAAATACCGCTGCTTCAGGGCGCAACAACAGTCTGAAGTCTTCCGGTTTTCACAATTAGCGGAGACTTAGTGAAGAATTATTTCAAGCCCATCCGTTTTAATTATGAAAGTTAATTTACCGAGTCCCATTTAAATAAATTCACGCTCCGAATTGTTTTATTCGTGTTCTGGGAAAAATCTTGCTATGGACGCTTAAAACACGAAATTATCACACGAGGATTTGCATGACTCGCACAGCACTCTCGGATTGTGCGAGTCGTATGCAAATCCTCGCATGGCTTGAAGGGGCGTCCCGAATAAAAAGGTGCGTCAAAGGCACATGTTCGGCGAATTAAAAGAGTCAGTGGTGGGTAATTAATGCTTAAAAATTAATTGCCACTCTCGCAGGGGCGTTTGATCTGCAAATAATGATGTGACGCGCCCGCGGGTGCTCCATTTGTTCCTAGGAGTGTTGGCGTCGTGTTTTAAAAATGTCGGAAGTGTCGTTCCTCAATTTGAAACGTGTCCCCATCGCCTCCAGTCATTTGCTTTGCGGTTTCACATGAGAGGTGGGGTTTGGCGTACTTGTAGGTAGTTTCGCTTGTGTGGGGGATAGTTCCTTGTATTCAAAGTAAATGGCTGAGTCTGTAACTTGTGTTTACTCGCTTCTTGGAAGGCCTGAAGAAGTTGGTTTTGGCGCAAAGATAGTTTCTTTGTTCCTTTTTGTTTGAAATTGTGGTTGCACCGAAATTTGCTCCAATTGACTCAACCGATTCTGTTCTTCCCGGTAGGGAAAATGAGATTCTGGCTTGTGATTTGTGAAACCAACTAGAAGATCCACCTTGTAGATTGTGTAGTAAAGATACTTTGCAGATTTCAGTTATTTTTTATCATTTTTTCTTTTCGGGATTGGTCCCGTTCCGTCACCAATAGCCCGCTGTGTTGCTTCAATGCGACTTTAATTAACTACCTACCTTGGGCAATTTTTTCAGGAACTGGAAAAAGTACGGATTAGCCAAGCCATATTTTGCTTTCTTCATGTCATTATATTAGGGCCACTGTGGCTCAGTGGGTTTGCTCACTGCGCTGTCAACCGGCGAGCTGTAGCCGGCGCAGGTTCGATTCCTGCGACTTACTCTGGGTGTACTTCTCTGTCAGTAAAACCTTCCTTGTGAGTATTGTCCATTACGTAACGTTGTGTTTGGCTAACTTTGACCAAATGTGGTCCCTTCGCACAATCCCACCAACCCTGTCATTATGTTAGGGAAAAATAGATAATTTACTGTACATTTCTTCAGAAATGACTTGGTGTAGCACGCCCCCCCCCCCGATCCGGTCATCTTGCGCCATAAATCTACACCCAAACCAAAATCTTGAGCAGTTTTCCGCGCCTTCACTAGATGGCAGGACTTCCGCGTCGTGTTGCACAATCGATAGATCTGTCATCGATTTCATTTCTTATCCTGCTGGTGAGTTCTGCTAAGAGAGAGAACTGCTCATCGCATATTCCAGCGCAGTTCTTGACTCCGCGAAGATTCTTAAGGCGACTAATAGGGTCTATTCATACGACGACCCCAGGGTCCCGACTCATAAAAGCTACAAGGGAAATTTTCTTTATACGCCAAAAGAATTGAGGGAGGAGGTTCCGAAATTGAAAGCGAACAGTGTTTTTACTCATTTCAATTGCCACTCAAGTTATTTCTTGCAAGCACTCTACATATTTGTTAGTCCTTTGAACGCTTCAGAAACTTTAAAGATTTGTTTTCATCATTTATGTTATGTTTCATTAAAAAATAAAATATTTCCACGTTCCTTGTATTTTACAATGTGATTTCAAAAATAAATAATCGTGCAACTTTATGAGACAGAATTTCAATACAAACAATCCGCATGAAGGAGTGAATTTCTACATCGACCTTCTAATGAAATAGACAGCATGTGGGTGGAATCGGTGTTGTAAGATCTCAGAAGGGTAAGTCACGTGTGCTTACGAATAGAATTTGGCCAATTGACTACCGCAGAGCAGACTAGGTCTTTTTTTAATCATTCTGGATGATCGCTTTAACAAATCAATGATTTGTCCCTTAGGATTCATGCTTTTCCCCATGACCACTTGACAGATCTTCAAACCGAGCGATCGGCAGAAATAACATGAAGCTGCGCGCTCATGCTCTGTCTATTTCATTAGAAGGTCGATGGTGTTTTGTGCTTCCACTTACTCAATACGGATTACATACAAGAAGCACGTTCTACCATAAAGCACTAGCACCATCTACATTTAGCTTCACAGATAAAGCCTAACAAACATTTCAACTTGATGCCGTTGAGTTTATTTCTTGATCTAGCGAATGCCACGCGCAAAATTGTATGCTTGACTTTTTTATCGTAATCTATATATTAATACGTGAAGAAAAAACTTTGTACCCCTTTTTAAGCACATTGCGCGCACGGAGGAGTATGAGATTTGGCATAATTTGCCACCACATAAGTTAGTATTGAAAGTTAATTGCATCGTTTTGCTGATCAGAAACTTAAATACAAAGGTAGCATTAGTCAATGGAACAAGAATGCGCATCAAGTGTATGCATCGTAATACTATTGATTGCGAAGTTTTAACTGGAACCGCACGCAATAAGAGAATTTTGATTCCACGTATAAATTTAACATATTCCGGAACTATTTTACCATTTAACTTTCAAAGAGCTCAATTTCTAATTATACCTGCATTTGCGATGACCTTAAATAAGTCTCAAGGACAAGCATTTGAAAAAATTGTAATTTTATTGAGGCAGCCAGTTTTTACACATGGTCAATTGTACGTCGCAGCAAGTAGAGTTCAATCATTCGATGGTTTGAGATTTTATATTTCACAATATAACGGTCAAGGGCATTTAGCAAACGATGAAAGAGTTTTTACAAAAAACATCGTCTACACAGAAGTTTTGAATCATTAAATTCATTGTCGAACTATTTCAAGTTCAATGGACAACATTTATTTTTTTAACCACCCGGTTTTTTTGTTTCAATAAAAAAATATATAAAAAAGTACGAAGCACGTATTCCTTGTTTCATTTTTTGGATTTATTTTTTATTTAAATTTTACAGAACTTAAAAAAGATAGGCAAATTAACTGTGTAGCCTTGGCGAAACCTGTGGCCAGTATAGCAATAAAAAAAACCCAAGAAAATGTCGAACAACGCGTTATTGTTTTTGAGATATGGCTTAACTAAGCTATACCGCATTTTTCTTATGACGTATTTGTACATGCTCGCAGCTTACGTAATAGAACAAAATTCAAAAAATTATATGCAATGAATATAGAGGTATACTCTTTGACAAAAGAACCTTATTAACGTTCAAACTTAAAAATTAAATGAATTATGGTCGAATTTCGACCACTGGGCGACCACTAGTAATTATTAACCTCTTAGGACAGTTTTTTTAATTGAGATAACAAAACATCTCGTGCGGTGTACAATAGGCTTGACAACACAAATACAAATAACTTCGTGAATTTTCATAAATGTAAACTGAACGAAAATAATATACTAATTTCGAAAAAGAAGAAAATGCATAATAGTTGTGAGAGGCCTTTTCTGTAAAGTTAAATACTGATGGCTCTAGTGTTTTGATACGTATTCCGTATCGGGTAACTGGAAGTAAAATTTGGAAGTCTTCTGGTGGTTTGTTAACATCAACAATTCCTCATGCAAAAGTATATAAAATGTAATGCTCAGTAAGACAAAAAAATAGTCTAACATGTGCCCCTCCAAAACTCACGGTTAAATGTAGGAAATAAGGTGTATAAAATCATACAGTACAGAGGAAAAGGATAAAAAATATACCACCCGAACACTAAGAAAACAATATGTGCAAATTAAAATTTCCAAAAATCCTAAAACCGTTGAGCGCAAAGAAAAGGCATTTAATGAATGCAACATAAATTAAGCTTTTAAAACTTTACCTTGAGGATTAAAAATAACACCAGTGTTGCGGATTTTTTACATGCAGGAAATCAATTAAAATTTGCTCG
Organism: Meta bourneti; assembly: GCA_933210815.1. Lineage (NCBI taxonomy): Eukaryota > Metazoa > Arthropoda > Arachnida > Araneae > Tetragnathidae > Meta > Meta bourneti. The sequence continues at coordinate 92,503,512 of OW119924.1, read as the reverse complement.
AAAAGTAACCCTGGTGACGAAATTTTTTTCGTTTCCCTATTTTTAAAAGAAGCTTAAATAAACCATTAAAAATATCAAGAATTAATTAACGAATAAAGGGATCAAGTTGTAAATGCTACTAAAATTTCCTACTTATTAATTTTACTATTCATCAGCTTTTGTTTTCTGAGGATTTTTTTTTTATTTGCTTGCGCATTTTTCAAGATCCAAGTCACAATAAATAATTATCGCATGCAATAAAATCTGAAATTCGTAACGCTTTGTTATCATTCATATTTTTTATCGTTCATTATATAATAGTTTTAAATATTAACGGATTAAATTAGAAGTACCATGAAAGTCATCTTCAGAATTTTCTTCCTAAACCACGTAAATTTGTGTTCGAGTGGCAGGTTTCCAATGTTCTTTTTTCGAAATTCTGTTTTCAAGGGAAGACCGCGTAAATATGTAGCTGGAAAGACGAGCCTCAAAGAAGTTTTTGGCTTCCAATCACGATAAGAGGTTGGTCTCGGGTTTCTGAACCTCCTTCGGTAGAAAGGAATCTGGAAACACCCTGACTTGGGTTATGCCTGTTAGTGGTTTCTTACGGACTGGCCCGGATGATTGGTCCAGGAAAATGAGACCTACCGGTCTTCCCGAGGCTGGTAGGTCTCATTTTCCGACTTCGAGATGTCATAAGTGAAATAAGTTTTCTTTTTATACAATTTGGCGATTTTTTTATACAAGTGTATTTCCGACTTCGAGATGTCATAAGTGAAATAAGTTTTCTATACAATTTGGCGTTGATTTTAGAAACATTAATTTAAGGAAGCATTAAACGTTAATTTAATGAAGAATTTTCGAAAGTGAATTCATTTTGTGAAAGATTTTTTTAGTTGAACACACTGCCATAAAAATCGAAACACCTCGAAGCCAGTTTCGATCAGAATGATACTTTGCGTGTGATGTACAGGAAGAGATTAAGAATGATCGCAATATCAAATGTAGAGGACTCTTATTGTAAAATTACACCAAAAAGACCATAATTAGCAAGTTGTAAAGCCATCCTAGGTGGTGATACAGGCCGATATACGGGGTAGCATGGAGCCAAATGGAGTCTACTATCCAAAAGCAAATTATGCCAAGCAGTCTGCAATTGCTGTTACTGATCTATTATATTCCGGGGTGGCGCAATTGACCGCCTAGCACATCCCAGACTTGCTCAATGGATACAGATCTGGAGTTCTCGCTGGCCAATGAAGGGTTTCAACACAAAGGAGGCACACCGGGGAGAAATGAGTCGTGTGTGGTCGAGGGTTATCGTGTTGGTAAATACAGTGATGGTAATGCTGCTCCAATTGCGCCAGCATGCGCCATAGCGTATTGCCTGCTCCAGACTGCTCCAAAACGCCCGTTTTTGCTAAGATTGCTCCAGAGCTGCTCCAAATCGCGTTCGAGTAATAATAAAATCCACTCTTGAGGTCTTCCCCCGCTATGTAAAAATTACATTCTTGCCTTCATCCCATGAAGCGAACTGAAGAAAAATCTTTAAGTTCTTTGAAGTTTTTAGCAGCATCTTTTCCATTTATTGTAAAACCAAGTGAAGGATCCGCTCTATTATATGAATGGATCAAATATCAATGTGAAACTTAATAGCTTTCATTTTCCAGATGATTCAACATGTAGTCGTATAGACCATTATTGGAGGAATATATTTAATATAAGAGAATCATCTGGCAAGTTTAAATTTGAGATTTTGCCTATTTTTGTCAAGTCTCTTAAGTTATCGCATGGAAACTGATGTAGAAAGAGGCTTCAGTGAAAACAATCGCATGTTGGAAAATAGGAGTAATCTGACTATACAGTATAAATGGTATAAGGCAAATTAAGTCGCATTGTACTAATACAGAAAGCATAAAGAACTTTCAAGTTATTACGGCTTTGATTAAATCAGTTCGAAATTCCTAGAGGCGGTACCATGACAGATTGTTGTTAGCATCAGAACAAAAAAAAAAATAAAAGTAGAAAATATTTGCCATAATGAGGAAGATTTAAAATTAAAGTCGAAGTAAATTGAATTGCAAAAGGAACTTTCTCAAAAGCTATTAAATCATGATGAAAGCAAGATTTCACAAGGTATTGCAGACAGATGAGTGCTGTTGAAAGCGAACAGATTCTTTTTAAAGAAGGTAAAGATAGAATGTCTAAAACGATATGTGCCTTAGAAGAAAACAGAAAGGCGCAGTTGAAATGTAACAAACATAAGAAAAGAAAGTAATATTTTTTGTTTAATAAAATGTTTATTAGTCATGTTAATGTCAAAGTTATTTCTTACCTTGCACATAACTTTATGGAAATGGAAAACACTTAATAAGTTTTTATGTATGTTTTTCTTATTCATTATATATATTTCATCAATTTTAGTAAGTATTTAAAATGAATTTTGTAATAGTTTATCATTCATACAGTCATGTTTAAAGTTTAAAAACCTGAATTTTATTAGTTTCATTATTAAAATATCTTCCACTGCTCCTTTGATGTGCTGCTCCAAAAGACAGTCTGGCTGCTTCAAAATGTTAACTTACCTGCTCCAAGATTTGCTCCAAAATACTTTGTAGCAATTACCATCACTGTAAATAGCCTCTGGGACAAGTGGCATGAAAGGCAAAACAGGTTGCACTATCTGCTGGACGCATCATTGACTAAACTGTCAACTACTGTTAAACTACTTCGTACAATTTCTAGAAGGATCGGATGTAAGCCATGACTCCCCGCACCTTTACACTAGGAGTTCCAGTGGTTTGCTGCTTTTTGTCCTATGGTGGAGGACTGTTGAATCAGGATATCGTTTGTGAAATTTGGGGGAAAAGAATCCCCAAACTTGATTGCATCTGCATGGTAATGACACTTTCTCAGCTCCTGTCCAAGAAAAATTCTAAGCGCTCAGCCGACTCTCTATATATTATTTTAAGTTCTAAAAATGTCACGGACCGTGCACTTCGAACGTTCTAACGTAAATACTGCCATTTCTGTTGCAAAATAACTTTCGAAATGAAAAAGATAGTCGATTGGCATAGGTTTTTACAGACCGGCCGGAATTTTCTAAATAATTAAAAAAAAGTACTCTTTTTGCTGTAAGCCGATAATGTCGTCCGTCCATTCCAGTCTGATGTTTTCGACGTAATCCCCTCGCATTCTTGGGCACCCGTTTTTTAGCGGATTAAGGACCTAACTGACATTTGGAAAGGTCTCCCTTTTCTCAGATGTATGCTGTTGTTTCCGTTTGTAACAACTCTTTTTTCCCCTCCTTTCCTCGCGTATCGATCCCCTATATCCTCTTTTTTCCTCCCTGACGTTATCTCCATTTACTTTATTTCTTCGCTTTCGTATTTATTTGTTGACTCGACCAACGGTTTTGTTTCTGGCTCCTCGTTTTTTTTTATTGGCGTTGCGCCCCTTCCATTTTGACTCACAAACACTCGAATGTTTATTCTTTTTATCGGGGAGCTTCTAAACCCTGTGTTTATTTTCTGAAACTTGCATTTTATTGCTTTGAAGGGATATTACCAGTAGATGCTGACCGGACGGGGAACCTTCCGAAATGTTAATAAGGTTTTTAGTTTTGAAGAAAATGTCCTATGTAGGTGCAATCAAAAATAGTTTTGGTGAGGACATCTTTCTTAAGGGGGGGCCGAGGTAGCCCCAAGAGTAACGGACTACCAATCGGAGGGTTGCGAGTTCGAATCCAACCAAAGACCGTCGTGTACAAAGGGGGCTCAAATGTCCTCACGTTGGCGTGGAAGTTTGGAGAGTGGGGTGCCAGCTCAGGTGTCACCTCGTCATCTGACCGTGGTTCAAAATTACGTGGTCTTGTCCTCGGATCTTTCCCTTCGGGTTTTATCCCGGACTGTCATCAATAACGTCCCAGACTGTCGTCAGTAGCCTGTGTCATTTGTGTCCCATTCCACCCACCAACTGTGGCAGGTGGAATGGGACACAAATGACACAGGCCGCTCCACATATAATGATCGCTTCCCAAATGTTTACACGGATACCCCGATCAAGAATAAACGTTTAATCTAAGTATATAACATGGACCATGGCTATTTCCTAGCTATCCCCACAGATTCGGATTATTGCAGACCAACCAATGCTCCTGTGGGTTAGTCCTGATTTAACTCAAACTTTAAATGTTTTTTCTTCACGTTCAGTAATAATAAATACGAAATAACCTGGGAATACGAAAAATACGAATACGTTAAGAAGTTTCTTCCCGGTAACACCCGAGAATGACTCAACTAAAAATGTCAGGCTTCGTACTCTGAGAACACACTAGAGATAGCAGTATTGATTGGAGATGCTGTGGCACCAACTTGGAAAAATTGTTGGGATTGTAAGTAAAACACCGCTTGCTTCATTTTTCGTGTTTACGGAACTGTCTGTTTGGTTTCCATTGTTCGTTATCAATATTATCGATATATTTCTAATTTTTACCTCGCATGTTGGAGGTTGGCATACCAACCATAAAAACATCTCAAGGTGTTCGCTTGTCTGTAAGACTACGTGCCCCTTCTAATAAGGCAACCTAATAAGTGAGATTGAATCACTGCATGTTTGGTTACTCATATTACTTGTAATAATTTTCTCTTATATTTTGGGGTCTTAGGCCCTAGCCATAAAGAATTAGGGGCTCTGAGGGGGTCGGGGCCCTTGGACATACTTGGTGGAAGTCTTTTGAACAGCTTATTTAGATTCTCATTGGAAATATTTACCTTTCCCGCTCGGGGTACGCAAGAGGTTCGGGTCCCTAGGAGTTGTCTGTCTTGTAGTGACAGAACAACTGACCAACAAATGTTTCTCCGTCTGCTACTGAAAACGGTGTCACTCACAGATCTTTATCATCAGAGGCCGAGTTATATATATATGGAGCCAGTCCAAATACATACAACAAAGTGTTTTTGATTAATTTTGACATACTCATCCCCATGGAAAAGTTGGATAAACCTCTGACCTTTCTAGAGGGAATTTCTGATAAAGGAATCGGCTCTGTTTAACATCTGGTTTCAGTATGTTACAAACTAGTGCTGTGTGCTCCCGACTTCTAGCTTATTCAATAAATCCTTCTGGAGAAATTCACAGATCTTCTGAGCCTAAATAGAAGCTGAGCTTAAATAGAAGAACCTCTTAATATTTACAAAATATTCATCGAGTATCGTGCCTGTAATTATGAAATTTCAAGTAAAAGCAAATTTTTTTTTATTCCTCTGCGAAAATATTGTATCTCGGATGTTTCCTTTGGAATGGTGCTTGGACAAATATGGCTCTTGTGCCATAACACCCGAAAATAATTTCTTTCGGAATGGGGACTCGTTTAGATTTTAGCATTTGTGAAGACAGCCATTCGTTAAAGTTAATTCATTAATTCGTTAAGCCCCATAAGCTACATTAGCACCACAGATACTTCTGTATTTGTAGAAAAAATATTTTCAACAGTTTTAAAAGTTTTTTATACTTGAAAAGAATTGGGTTGAGAAAAAAGTTGGGGAAATTACTTTTCATTATTTATAAAAATTTGTTAAATTTATAAAAGTTATATAATTAAATTATAATTCCTCTTATTAAAATATAGTTTATATTAAAATAAACTTATAAAAGTTTTTTTTAATTTGTATTGTAAAATAGAATTCTAATGGAAGAATAAAAGCAATGACCAAAGAATAGTTTTAATTGTTTTTAATCTTTCCATTTAAATGGAAAGATTTTGGCATGGTGTGGAAGTTTGGAGAGTGAGGTGCCAGCTCAGGTGTTGACCTTGTCATCTAAGAATAATACAAAATGATGAGGTGTTGTCCTCGAATTTTTCTCACCGAGATTTCTCCCGAACCTTCGCCGATAGTGTGTTGCTGCAGTGCGACTTAAATTCATCTACTTACCCATTGTGTGATATTGAAAGACATTGGAAAGAGTCACTGCACCTGTCAGGACAAGTGCTATTAACGTAAGGTTAAACCGGTCAGTTCTCAAGGATATGCATGGCGGAATCGCGATAGCCCGGTTGGAGGAGTAACGGATTAGCAACCGGAGGGTTGCGAGTTCGAATCCTATCAAAGACCATCGTGTGCAAAGGGGGCTGGTGCACCTTAAATCTGTCGTGGCCTCAAATATCCTCACGTTGGCGTGGTGTGGAAGTTTGGAGAGTGGGGTGCCAGCTCAGGTGTTGCCTCGCCATCTGACCGTGGTTCAAAATTACGTGGTGTTATCCTTGCATCTTTCCTTTCGGATTTGATCCTGGGCCGTCGCCAATAGTCCGTTGTGTTGCTCCTGTGCGACGTTGATTAAAATACCTACCCACCCCTGGCGGAATATATTTACGATTATAAAGCTGAAAAATGTGCACAAGAATAGTGCAAAAATACATTCGCGTAAGTTGAACAGAGTACCTGGGATACACGTGTTGTTCATGAGGAGCCTTATCTGGTCCCTGGACCTAGATAAAGGGGTGGGGGTGCTAACATTCGGGGTACGTAACATCCGTCAACCCTGTGAATATTCAAAGGATGTTAAGTGGACCTTGAGATTTTGGAATTTATTATTATCTCATAGAACCTATATGTGTAAAATATGATGTGGTTTTGTGATGTTTGATAGGGCAAAAAACGTGTGTTTAGCTTGTTTCTTAATTTGTAATCAATCCAACGTTGAAGAGTTGATCAATTAACCCTAATTTTTTCCTGATCGCCTGCCTCAAAATTGTGCCAGCATTTTTAATTACATTTTCGTAAGCGCTAACTACGCAGCAAATAGTTCGATAACCGAAGTCATGCGCACACTTTTTGTCTTGGTGTAACGGTGTTTTTTCCCGTCTCGTATCCTCGGTCGAGTTCGCTTGGTCGGAGAACCGTTTCTTTCCTCGGCTTTCAATCTCCCTTTTTTTAATAACCCCGCTTCTGGCTTCTGCCCGTGTGAATCATAATCAGCGCCCGTACACTTTCTTCATTAAATCTTCATTTTCTTTTCAAGTTGCGAAATAAAGTGTAAACTGTTGAGGGAAAAAAGCTAATGGGGTGGAGAGAAGGGAAACAAAAAGGCGCGAACGAAAGCCGAGCGAGTCGACCCTCCGGAAGGGGAAAAAAACGGGCAATAATATAATAAAAGCACCGTGTTCTTAACGTTTTCCTACTTAATTAATAAAATTAGGGAAAGGGATTTTTATTGCTGGTCGGGTTATAAGCTGCTCCTCCCTTAAACAATAACAATTTTTTTTTTCAAATGTGTGTGCAAAAACTGCCGAGTTGTGGCGCTTTGTGATCGTTTTCCTTTGTTGCAGGCCGCATGCGATCGTGGTAGCCCCGCCCACCCCTGCCCCGTGGCCACCCCGAGGAGAGGAATAAATAATACCTCTCTCCGAAGCAAAGAAGGGGAAAAAAAGAGGCCAAACCGGTGCTGAGCGAGAGCAGTCGAGTTGGAGAGAGTGATGTCGGACAGAAGCATGTGGCCGTGGCTCTTGTTGAGCGTACTCATCGTGCCGGCCTGCTCCACGGCCTCGCCTGCAAGCTACTTCGTCTCGCACCCCGACCACAGAGTAGCACCAGGTAAGTCGACTTCCTTTCTCTGTTTCAGGGCCCCCCTTGGTATTGGCACGTGGAACTTATTGTTTAGTAAACAGACATACCGAGGATGTTGACATCGCAGGGCTGCCATTGTCGACTTTTTGCTACTATTTTAAAACTACCATTTAAAGAAAACTAATAGAGGACTGAAAACATTTTTAGGGAGAAAATTTTCCATGAGACACCAATTTCAAAGTCTTGGCGTCAAGCCATGGCAGCCTCGAAAGATAAACACCGGAATCTGGTTGCTAGTTGTGAAAATCTTATTAAGAAAATGGTTAATTTTTCTAATTAAAATTCGTCGTCACCTGACCGTGGTTCAAAATTACGGGGTGTTGTCCTCGGATCTTTCTCTTTGGTATTGATCCCAGACCGTCACCATAGCCCGTTGTGTTGCTTCAGTGACGTTAATTAAAATACCTAATTAAAATTTCCTGGCTTGATGTACGTTTGTTCTTTTTTTAATTCGCGCAGTTTGGGCCTTAGCCGTTTCATTTTGTATTTGAGCAACTTTGATTGCTACTGAAATCGGGTTTAAGATGAGACTTTTTTGCTGCTATTTTTAAAAAATGTGTGTTACTATTTTTTAAGTGCTTTGGCTATGGAAGCCCTGACATCGCGATCTACTAGCAAGATTTGGTTGGGGAACTCCCTGCCCAAATATTTTTCCATTCTTAAATTTCTATATTTCTTATCTTTCGTCCGTCTTAAGCAAAACACTTTGATGATCAACATGTCTTAAATCATAAATTTATATATTTTTTGTTCTCCCATTTATTTATATTCTGTTTTCGTGTTGATCAACATGTCTAAATCATCGATAAATCTTGTAACTTACCTTTTACATGACCAACATATCTTATAATTATGTTGCTGACTAAGCATATTTTTTAAACTACTTTTTCTTGTTAGCATGTCTACTTGTTTCATTTGGTTCCACTTTTATAAGACTTGTCATTTTTATCTAACAATTCTTCATTCAATCTTTCATTGGCCTCAGCTTATCCTTTTTTGGTTGCTGAATGGCTAACATCTTCGGTTTAACAGACTCTTGATCTAGGTGTGATGTTCGTACATCCATATGTTACACATGAGTATTTTGTTTAATTATTTCGATTGGAGATAATAATAGGTATGCAAAATTAGAATTCTACCAGCCCATTTGGATTATAACTGTTTCCTTTGTTTTCAGGTAAGTATTTTCTTTCACATTTCTTGCGCTGATTGTTACTTAAGTTAATGTTGCATTGCAGATATAATGTTATAGTAACATGATAATGAATAGATAATATAAGTGCCTACTGTGGGTGTTATGAACACTTATTGAGTAAGTATCTTAACACCTGGATTGGTTCCCCATACTCGGTATAGTCTAACAGATTATAGTTCGACATATATCTGATTACAGGCAGAATGTGTTAATCAAAACAGCAGCACATCGGAAACAAATAAATAGCGCCTCGTAAAAATAAACTTTTCATTAGTTTGTTGAAATGTGCTAATAACTTTTTTGTTCCACTCAATGCCCCATCTTCACCTTGGGCTGCGCAGGAGCTCAAGCCCCTGCCCTTCGTGTCTTTGAGCCACGAGTGTCCTTTTGAAAGGATATGTTAATCATGGCATTATGAAACTTTTTACGTGATTTACAGATACCTAATAATATTTTTTGCTTATAAGCCTTGCGCCATGGAATTCGTTATTTCGTAGTCTTATTTAAGTAATTCTCAGTAAGTTGAGACACAGAATTGTTTATTAACCTTGTGAGGGGTTCACTCATATCCGTTCTGCAACCCGCAGTCTTCCCTGTCTGACTGCAGAACTGGTTGGAGTTTTGACCATCTTGACTTATGGAATAATCATTTTAGTCGTTTGTGTTGCCGCTTGAAAATAATACCACACTTCTCGAAAATCTTGGCTCAGAAGGTTTTAAACACTGTCCCTAATGCCTTGATTGATTTTGCTTTTTTTCTGTTTACATAGTTGCATTTATTTGTTTGAAAATGACTCACTTTTCAAGTTTTTTTTTATCAGTGTCTTTCAATTTTATGTGTAGTGTACACAAAATAGCTCCTCCAAAACAGATGTCCGTTTCATTCCCTACATTGTGTTTTTTGTTATGACAACCCTAGCATGGAATTGCCCCTGTTGTTTCTTCCACTTGTTCCCTGGAGGCGGTCGGAGGCAAAATCTGATTTGGGCAGACGGGTCAGCCCCCTCAATAATGCAGGGGCAAATCTGGGCGGTCGATTGTTTTACTTAATGGAGGAGCAAAAGGAGCTTAGCCCGGAATGCATTTCTTATGAGCCTTGTTTACCTATTCGGACGAATGGACATCCGCCGTCCAGCAGCCGGAGGGGAAATCGTTGTGGTGTACACACACACACAGTAGTTTATTTCTTTCTTGTTGCTGTGTAATTTCTCTGGAGGAAACTGCGGTTTCGAGTCTGGGTCTTTGTTTTCTTATTGTGTGTCCGTCTATGGCAGAACCCAGTCTTTACATTATGAAAATGGTACTACGGAACTGATTGAGGGAATCATGTCACTTGTGATAATTCTTTTCTTTTTCTCGACGCTTCTATGGTGTATGTGCATTGCATTAAACCATTTCTTTCTTTCCGAGTTACATAGTTTTATATACATACGCTTTATATGCATTTTTATCAAAAGGAATAGTTCGAAAGTCATGGACTTAACGGCATGGCCTAATATGGCCCTTGCGCCATGAAACCCCCAAAACCAACCATGGAGTTAACGCCCGAAGGACTCGTCTCTTCATGGTTTTATCGTTTTGCTGTCATAGATTGATATGGGGCCGTCGTGGCTCAGTGGATATGCCCACTGCTCTAGCAACCTTCGAGTTAAAGGCGGCGCAGGTTCGATTCCTTTCAGGTGCATTCCTCCCTGGATGTATTTCTCTCTTCCGCGTCAGTAAAACTTTCATTGTTTGTGTCTTGATATTGCATGTCGTGTCTGGCGCAGCATGGCCAAATATGGCCCTTATGCCACAATACCCCCAAAACCAATGGATTCTCCACTTGCTTTGGCGACCGATCAATTGCTATAACTCTAGATGAAATTTCATTTGCAAATATATTTGAATACTTTCAGACGTGTCCACCATTTTCTGCTTGTGGGCTAAACGAACTAGGATTTACATCAGCCAACTTACAACATTGATAATTTTCTAGTGTGAATACGTCCTTGCTTGCTCTGTCAAATTCTCCGTTCCCCTTGCATCGGACTCGAGCACTTTCAGGTCCATTTTGTGCGTGATCCATGGGCATCCCCGCGGCGATTTATTCCCACACAGAGAGGCAGCGAAGCACATTCTATAAATGCGGAACTTAACGCGGAATCTCCCTTGATCCGTCGAAATGGGGTTCCCCGGCAAAGGGGAACCCCGCCGGATTCCGATGGCCCGGACGAAGGAAATAATGCGAAGAATAGAGGGTTTATTGTAACTGCAAATCCATACCATTGAATCCTTGTTCGTAAGGGGAGGGGCACAATGGACCCCTCCACCAACACCTCGGACAATGGGAAGGGTGATGATCTAAAAGGCGAGAAATGTTGGCTTTCGGGACAATGGGCATCGGATTTGGGACTTCAATGGAGGGTGCGTCTGATCTTGTAGGGAATCGGGATCCATTACTGGCGTGTGTACGGATTTTGTTCATTTCTTACTTTTGATCCAGCTCTATGTGTGATTCGAATGCGTTTAGGAAGTGCGGTTTCAGTTTAATTTCAATTTTGGTGGGTTTTTTTGCAGCATTTAGGCACTGGGACCCGAGCAGCCTTCGAAATGTCATTGATATTACAAAAATAAACCTAAAGTTAGCTTTAATTGAATGTAAATTAATGTTCGTATGATGCATAAGTAGAAAAATCTGAGAAAAGCAATTTGAATTGAAATTTGCAATGGTCCTTTAGCATTATATCAATTTTTCGGTTGCTAATAAAGTGAGCGAATAATCCATCTATGTCCTTGGTGGCGGTCTTAATGGAAAGGAATTGAACAAAATGGGGAAAACTATCGTCTATTCGTCTATACACTAGTGACCAAGAACTTGTTCAGAGAAGGGGCCCACAAAATCAAGCCCTCCCCCGAAATATTTAAATGTTAACGAACAATCAAAACTACTCACTGAAGCTGACACGTCAATTGAAGTTTCGCTTATCGTACAGGTAGGATGCAAGATTTGCCTGAAAACAGTCAAAAATCATGAAGCGTATTGTTCATTTAGCATTACAGCTTTACAATTGGAATTGCAAATCAGGAGAGAAGATTGAGCCCCATCCGAAATTATTTCTCGAATACGTGTCTGCTAATGTGTGTTTATGCATTGAAGTAGCGATTTTAACTTCAATGGAACATTCTTTATACATACCACTTTGTATTTGGGAGATGGTACTGAGTTTTGGAAGATAAACCGTTTTGAAGTTTTACAACAAATAAGCATCTTATGAACAAAAAAAAAACTGCAATGAATAAAAAAAATCCCGATATAGCCACAATTGGCTATTATCTTAAACCTTTCCTCCGCGAATTTCAATTACGTTCCCTGCTGCCTGCTCTCTCTTTATTTACGCATTTGTGAATGCAAGCAGGAACCCGCAGAATATTGATCCCTGCTCCCGCCCCCTTTTTGTTGGGGAACATAATATCTCATCGTACTCAAAAATAAATAACTCATGCGAAAAAATATATCTATTGCAGTGCTTCTTTTCTCCCTAAATTAGCCCGTTCTTTCGAAAATCGGATTTAGGAAACCACTGGCAATAAAACAGGAAAAGAGGACGTGAGGGAAAAAAATTATATTTTTTTTTCTCGTTTAACAAGCGGATTATTTCTTGTTACTGTGTGCACCCCTTCCCACTTCTTTCATTCCGGCCAGCGTTCTTTGCCGGATTATGGCTGCTGCATCCCCAGACACTGAATGGGATATATTTGTCTGTTTATTTCCTGGAGGGGGAGAGGGCAAACCAAACTTTTTTTTTGCCCCTTCTGGTTTCTCCTGGATCCGGAAAGGTTGGAAGGAAGCACGAAGGACTTTTGTTGAAACTTTTAAAATTTTGATGATCTTCCCGGCTTGGGAAGGGGGAGGGAGAGAGGGTTTAAATGCTGTGCAGGGAGTTTCTCAGTTAAATGATTTTTCATTGGAGTGCCGCACTATCGAATTTCGATAGTCGTTAAAATGCGAGCGGAAACGGCGAAGCACTCGCGCGGAAAAGACCTCCGCCATCACCTCTTGCTACTTTCCCCCTTCCCCCTAATGGCATCGGCCCTTCTTGGACTGTTTGGGTTATTATTCGGGAATAATTGAATTAATGTGTCGGGGGCCGGGTCGATGAGATTGTGCTCTTTGCCAGTTCTTGCAAGGTGGCGGTCGGTCTTCGCGACTGGGTTTCGTTTCCGTCTCGAGATCGAATGTGAAATAATCGATTGAGAAATGGGAATGGATAGGGTGGAGTTGCAGGAAAGGTGACACTTTTCGTGGTTTCCAGTTCGCATCCTTTTGTGGATTGCTAATCATATATCGTGCACCCACCAGTTGCATTTGGTGGTATGAAGCACTTTTCTTAGGTGGTACAACGTAACTTGCTTCTTGATAGACTAGTTGGTTGTCTGAATGGGATTGCAAGCAGGAATGCTTCTGATCGGTCAAAGCAATTTTCATTTGGTTGGACCAGACATCTTGCATCTGGTTGGACCAGTCACATTGCACCTGGTTGGACCAGTCACATTGCACCTGGTTGGACCAGTCACATTGCACCTGGTTGGACCAGTCACATTGCACCTGGTTGGACCAGTCACATTGCATCTGGTTGGACCAGTCACATTGCATCTGGATGAACCAGGTAGCTTGCATCTGGTTGGACAAGGCAGCTCGTATCTGGTTGAACTGGGCAGCTTGCTTGTGGTAGATCATAGCAGCTTGCATGTGGTAGATCATAGCAGCTTGCATGTGGTGGAACAAGAAATTTGTGTTTTAAAAGGAAAAAACGTTGTTCGGGCTTTGTGGAATGCAGTTTCGTGCATTGCATGTTACAATTTCGAAGAACCTGTAGATTGCATCGCGAGTATTATGATGCACTTGCTGGTTTGGAATACGTTACTGTACTGCGCAGCACATATTGGACAAAAAGTAAGATAAAGAGCAAAAAGTTTTATCAGGTCGTGAAGAATTAACGAGTATAGTTTTGACCCATTACCCAAACCATGTTTACTGTTAATTTTAAGTTTCTTTACAAAAATAGCAATGGCATAACTCGTTTTTTTTCCAACCCCTCGAACTGTTAAAACTCGTGGTTTTTCACCTCCCTGTGTCCTGCGAGCTGTGGCACATTAAAAATCCGCGGTTGATGGGCAAAGCCTTGGGCATGATGAGGAGGCCCTAATGGTCGAAGCACATGCCGATTTAATAACGACTCGTATCTCTGATCGATTCGGAGGTGGTTCCTCTGCAAGGCGTGCCGAGCGAATTTGGGAATTATGATTATGCTATTAAAAGACTTCAATTTGGCCGATGCCGGGAAAAGAACCAAACCTTAAAACGCGTCTTCAGACCTCATTTATCGTTTCTTGCTGCGGAGGAAGCCCCCCCCCCCCTTTATCCAAATGGGCTATTAGTTGTAAGTGTCTGTTTCTTCCTTGAAAGCAATGATCAGTTTTGGAGAGAACTTTTCTGCACCACTTTCTATACAATATTAAGGCTCTTTTTGATGATTTATCTCGCGAGAGTATCTCGTTATACTTTGGGCAGTTTTTGTTTTAGTAATGGGTTGGAGAGGAGGAGATTCCCGCCAATTACGCCCGGATTGGTAAGAGCCTTGCGATTTGAGGGCATTTGTTATTGAATGTACGAGATGGTGTTAGTCAGTTCTTATCTTGTCCCTTTTTGCTGTTCTGATTAAGCTATTAACCGTTATAGGCTAAATTTAGGCCCATCCGGGGTTTGGTTTTCTCTTTCTTGGGATATTAAGTTCTTTCTGATTTAATTTCAGTTCGTCCTACTTGTTTCATTTTTAAGTGTAGATTGTGCAGGTTACAAGTTGCTGATAAGAACTAACGAAGAACTTTCATGCATTTGGGGTTTAAAGTCTTGAAGAGCTAAATATATCTTATGGAATTATCCTGATAATTTATTTGTATTTCTCGTTCATGTACCAACGTATCTCAATTCTACCATATATTGTTTTCATGCTATTGACCAGCATGTTTTAACTTTACCATATATTTTTTCTTGTTACAGCATAATTTAATTCTATTTATTGTTAATTTTATTACTCTTATGAAATGTGTCTTAGTACAAAATCGTACTTATCTAATTTCATCTTGATGCACTACTAATATAATAGTTGCAATTAACCCAGTTCGACCAAATTTGACCCTAATGCCTCAAACACTAGGCACAAAAACACATCGAAATACAATTATACATATATTATTTTAATTTTACCATGTCCCAACAAAAATTAGTATCAAAACATCGATCTAACGAGGAACTAGTCGCGTTTTAATGTATTGTTTTGTACTCGATTTTGAGTTTATATTAAACAGTTCTCTAGCGATTGCAGTCACAATTCGAGCATTGCATCCCATAATGAGATTTGTGAATTTACTTCCATCCAGAGCATGCAATAACAGCGATATTAATGAAATAAATGAATAAAAAAATGACTTTTTAGATTGAATATTCATCAATTGTTTTATGAAAAAGCTTTTTCGCTCGCAACGCAAAGCCGCGTATTCACTAGCGAATCGTAACATGTAAAGTAACAATTAGTGTACCAAATTATGTAGGGTAACACCCTCGAACTGATCGGAACCTGCTGTACAAGTCGTTAATTAAGGTGTATGTATACACTAGAACATTTTTTTTTGAATTTTGACTTTAAAAATCCAGTTTTTTCGCAATAGGTCATTGGTTTGTGCTTAAACTCATTTCAATGTGAAAAATTCTGATTAAGCTACTCATTAATTATCTAATTTAGATATAATTAGCTAATTAGCATGTTTTTGAGCAGTGATATCTCAAATTCTAATGTGTTCAGAAAGACAATTCCTATTGGAAATCATTCCTAATATTATTCTTCATGTTTTGACCCTCCATCACGTTGCTAGAGGGAATAGTTTATTTTTTAAATTTTTTTCACGAAAGAAGTCTAAAATATCAAGATTTTTTCAGGAATTTCAAGATTTAAAAATCGACTAAAAATTCATTTCTTAACCAATGACTTAGACTGAGGGTCAAAACACCCACTGTATTATATAGATTATAATGACACAAAAATAATTATAATAGATCAATTCATTGTTGAGTTATCACTGTTCGAAAGAAGCATCCTATTGCAAAAACATAGTTAATCAGAAATCGAGTTCAAAATTTTGGAAACGTGTTTGTCTAAGGTGACAGTACCTAACCCAAACCCTTGTTACTTGAAAACTATTTCGAATATTTACAAGACCTTGGTATCGTTTGAAAGCTAAGGGGTTGGACAATATTTTGAATTACTAAAAAATATATCGATATTTTGGTCAATTTTCGTGATTTCTAGTGTATACATACACCTTAAATCAGCATGTGCTTCGGCCATTGGGCCTCATCATCACCCTGTCCACGGCTTCGCCTTTCCACCGCGGATTTACCATGGCTCGCGGGACTCAAGATGGCGATAAACCACAAGTACGAGTGGCGAAAAACCGGGTTTTACCATAGCTATTGTAAAGGATGAAATTAACCGAGAACAATCATCCGTTGGATATTACGACGAACACTAAGTTCAGTTCATATTAAATTCGTAGTCGCTGTAAGGAGCTGTTCGCGGCTTGTGTGTACGTTGCCGCCTCAAGCAGGCCTGTCCCTTTCTGGATTAGACTGCACGGGACCGCGTGCTCACTAACGAACTAGCTTCAGATGTGGGTGGCACGTCCAGTCGCATCGTAGCACGTCTCTAACAATCGAATCCAATGGTTAGCATTCTCGCGAGCAAACGCATCCACAGAGGTGTAGTGTGTAGAAAGAGAAAATGCTCGATTTGAGTCAACTTTCACACTAGCGAACAGCTCTTAGTGTTTCGAGCTTACTGCGAACTGACCTTAGTGTTCGTCGTAATAACCGACATCGATTGTTCTCGATTACTAGTGAACAGTTCTTTTCAAGGTGTAGTGTGTAGAAAGAGAAAATGCTCGATTTGAGTCAACGTACACACTAGCGAACAGCTCTTAGTGTTTCGAGCTTACTGCGAACTGACCTTAGTGTTCGTCGTAATAACCGACATCGATTGTTCTCGATTACTAGTGAACAGTTCTTTTCAAGGTGTAGTGTGTAGAAAGAGAAAATGCTCGATTTGAGTCAACGTACACACTAGCGAACAGCTCTTAGTGTTTCGAGCTTACTGCGAACTGACCTTAGTGTTCGTCGTAATAACCGACATCGATTGTTCTCGATTACTAGTGAACAGTTCTTTTCAAGGTGTAGTGTGTAGAAAGAGAAAATGCTCGATTTGAGTCAACGTACACACTAGCGAACAGCTCTTAGTGTTTCGAGCTTACTGCGAACTGACCTTAGTGTTCGTCGTAATAACCGACATCGATTGTTCTCGATTACTAGTGAACAGTTCTTTTCAAGGTGTAGTGTGTAGAAAGAGAAAATGCTCGATTTGAGTCAACGTACACACTAGCGAACAGCTCTTAGTGTTTCGAGCTTACTGCGAACTGACCTTAGTGTTCGTCGTAATAACCGACATAGATTGTTCTCGATTACTAGTGAACAGTTCTTTTCAGCGTTTCAATTTATTGTTAAAAAAAGACTCGAAAAGGTAAAGCCGTCAGTATATTTTAATTCTGCATTTTACTTTTTATGTCGATAACGTCATACTTTAATCTAGTGTTTACAATTTTCGGATGGTATTAAATTGGATAGAATTTGATTAAAGTGTCACTTTGTTTCCATTTTCATTCATCACATATATAGTTTTAACATACCTATTAATGTTGGTTTGTTTGCCTGTTTGAATTCAAAGAACCTTTTTTTTAGCCTTGCACCATAAAACCCAAATCAACCAACCTCACGATTCTACTGAAATCCTCTTGTTCGCACCAAAAACCGACCACAGGCTTGTCTTGTGGTCGGTTTTTCCTGATCAATAAGGGTCAGTGGCGTAGCTAGACGTTTTTGAGATTGGGTCGGTGATACAGATGCCGCCCTTCGTCCGAAACGAAAATTAGGTATTAAAAATATAAAGCAGTAATCTATTAAAATAATACAGATAAATTATTCTAATTAGTAACGGTAATTTTCATTAATTAATCAAGCCCTGGTAGCCTAGTTGGTAGAGTCGCAGATTATCAACCGGAGGGTTACGAGTTCGCAACTCGATCTAGTCAAACACCATCGTGTATGTGGGGGCTGGTGCATTTTAAATCTGTCAGATGTCCTCACGTTGATGTGGTATGGAAGTTAGGATATTCTAGTGCCATCAAGTGTTTACCTCGTCATCTGACCGTGGTTCAAAATGACTAGGTGTCCACGGATATTTCCCTTCGGGACTGATCGCGGAACGTCGCCAATAGCCCGTTGTATTCCTCCAGTGCGACGTAAATTCAACAACCTACCATTAACTAATTGTTATTCGCGTTGTCGATAAAATTTGTTTTCCGGTACATTACGAATTTTCATTCCCGGACTTTAGTCGAAATTGCTGTCTTCAGCTGTATTAGTGTTCAAATTCTTGCCTCTACTGAATTGAAAAAGTGAAAATCAGCATAGTAAGTATGCACAAAGCAATAACAGCATAGCGATATACAATCGACAGATCTGATTTATTCTGCTGAAAGTTCGTTTACAAAAGAAGCTAATTTCTAACTAAAAATTTCCTGTACTAGCACGTCCGTTCCGATCCCTACTTCGCCCTGAAAAGGGTCGCTGGCAAGTTAGAAAACGAAACATAGTAGAGGGTGGTCCCTGTAGATATATTTCTTTCCTCTTACAAATTTTCCTTTTCTATTAATGTTATCTAAATAGACTTGGTCCTCTTTGGATCCATTGCGTATGTTTCCGGACCCGCTTCCTCCCAGCTCACCGATAGGTGTAGAGCCTTTCCTGGGAGGAAGGGGAGACCACCAGTCAGCACACGAAAGAGGAACAGCGGGAAACCCGCTCCAACGGACCAGCATTTATTAAATAAATTTAAAAATTACATGTAAAAGGGTCAACAGGACCCAACAAACATATAAGACGACCGGCACACTGCCGGTTTACATGGTCGTTTCACAGTCACATGACTACATAATTTCCACGTCGACAAAGAATATATAACAAAACACAAAACATGACAATGATGTGGAATAAATAGTTAATGAAGAATGTAAAATTAAAATCAAATATACACATAGTCAGCAAATACATGAAGTCAGTCAATATATAAAATAGATATATAAAATAGTCCAGTAAAAACTTTAAAACATTAAGATTTAATATCAAATATAAAGAATAAAATTACTTAAGGTATATTAAAAATTTAAAATTGGGCTGGACCTAGTCCACAGACCCACTACAGTTAAAACTATAATTAAAAATAGGGGAACCAAAGCAGGGCCAGGATTTTAATCATGGGGCGGGGAGACAGCAGTCACCTCCCCGACCGCCGGCACACTCTGTCTAATTTTAAAAATAGAATGCCTATTAGCTAGGACTTTGGCACCCCACATCGAAGCATTCAATATCACTAGGTTTCATTGTGTATGTTTATCATACTATATAAATTTTCAACTATAATGAAAACGGTCTAATGATACCGACTTATGTAATTAACACTTATAAAACTGCTCTGAAGCCAGAAGAGTAGACACGATATATATTTTAAAATATTTGTAAGAGAAACAAAGACTAATGTTTTCAGAAATGCTGCTCCTTCAGACATTTGAGCCTGGGGCCGTTGCCCCTCTAGTGCAGTGATTCTCAACCTTTTTTTTGTCGCGGCACACTTTTAACGATTTCAAAATTTGGCGGCACACAAAGAAAAAGATAAGTTTAAAAGTTGTTTACTTACCTATAATACACTGTTTAAAATAGTTTATGATAATAATTGTGAATGTAAAATAAAATAATATAATATGTACTACAAAAACAACAGTACGTTTATTAAGGGATTAATTACAAGGAAATAATAAGAATACTTTTAATGAGAAATTTGAGCTTGATGTTTTTTGATAATTTCATTTATATTTGGTCGTAAAAATGACAATGCTACTCTCATATCGTCTTCTATATTTAAGAGTCTCGATCTTTTTTCGTTTTTATGTTGGTTAATACTAAAAATCCGAATTCACACAAATAAGATGTAGAAAATTGTAATAATATTTTTAAAGCTTTTTTGGCTATCATGGGATAATCGCATCTAATGTTAATCCAAAATGAATTAATTGATTCTTCCGAATATTTTAAAATTAAATCTCGATTATTAGAAAGCGAAATTAGTTCTTCCTCTTCATTCAAAGTTAATTCAAATACAGAAGTATTCGTTATTACAAATGGATTACGAACCCAATCAATTTTTTTTATATCTAAATTTGGGAAATAATGAATAATTCTCTCCTCTAATGTTGTCAAATGGTCAATAACAATTTTATGAATAGTTTTATTAAAATCTTTTGGGACTGACTCAAACTTTTCCAAATTGCCTTCCTGAGCTTTATTGTTCCATAAAGTTATTTGTTTTTGGAATCCCACCAGTTTATCTGTTGAGTTTAATATATTTTCTTTCGGCCCTTGCATACTTGAATTTATGTTATTAAAAATAACAAAAATGTCTGATAAGTAAGCTAGTTTAGCACACCATATTTCATCTTCCAACAAATGAACAAAATCATAATTTTTATTTTCTAAAATTTGGCGGCACACTCTAAGAATTTGGCGGTACACAAAAGTGCCGCGGCACAGTGGTTGAGAATCACTGCTCTAGTGAATACCCTTATGAATACTACTAGTGAATATACCCAGCTTAATTTAAGTAAATAATTTTAAGAGGAAGAAGAGTAAATAACTTGTTTTGTACTCACGTTTACTCATTTCGGTCTTCCTCATTCGTCCCCCGGTTTTGCCGAATAAAATAACGAACGGTCCCTTCGAAAACGTTAAATCGGGATCCAACTGCATCTGTAATTAGTTGGATATTTTAGGATTTCGAAAGCAAATCAGTCCCCAACACTTGGAGAGGAGGCAGCTTTTTAGGCCTTGATGCGAGGACGATAGCGCGGATCGATTAAGAACGCGTATGTGAGAAATCTTGTTTGATCTTTTAAATCCGAATTGTTAACGCATCTCCGCCTTCCCTTGTGTGCATCGAATCGGATGCAAATTTAATAAGGCTTTCTTTGGTGCTACTCCGTTCCGCGGCGCCCAATTATTCCATTGTTGCGTCTGCGGCTTAATTAACGTGCTCGGCCGTGTGAAGGGGGCCTGATTGTGTAATTACATGCGCCGACAATCTAATCTGGGCTCCTGGAAGCGGCTTTAAAAAAACGCTCGCTTCTCATTTGTTTTGCGCGCAATGCAAGTTCGGTTTACTTTGATTTTGCAACTAGTAACTTCCAAATATGATGAATCTAACTGTGTTCGATCAAAGGAGCCATTGCCGAGGTAGGTGCCGTTTAGATGTCGGTGGCAAGTGTCTTC
Organism: Meta bourneti; assembly: GCA_933210815.1. Taxonomy (NCBI): domain Eukaryota; kingdom Metazoa; phylum Arthropoda; class Arachnida; order Araneae; family Tetragnathidae; genus Meta; species Meta bourneti. The sequence goes on along the minus strand of OW119924.1, from coordinate 92,482,244 downwards.
GAGTGGATTTTAACAAATGATATTCCACTTAAGTATACACGTCTTTAAGAGGTTGGTTTTGGGTTGTTTTTTGGGGAGTTTTATAGCGCCCCTGTTCCTATAGTAACCGCCTCCTCCCAGACTTTGTGGTGGGAGCAGTTCTTGTAGTAGACATGCGAGGAGTGTTCAAATGAAAAGGTACGAAACGTCGTAAAAACCAAACCGGTTGAAATTTGAATATGCCGCTTTGGGATAACGTAGTGAGACATCTAAGGAAGCGAATGCACGAGTACCGGCGTGGTTGTGCGCATGCGCGGGCGCCCGCACATGGCGCAGAAGAGAAGCATGCAGTTGTGTGTTCCGTCCAATTGACGCGGCAGTGCGTGTGAGGACATCATGGCGTTCACATTGCAAAATTCGACGATTGAGGAGCAGCGAGGTGTTATCAGATTTCTGATTGCGGAAGGTGTTAAACCGGTAGGTGAGACACTCCGTAGCCTACGCAAGTCCATCAAGAGCAAACGGCCTGGGCTGCTCACGGAGGGAGTGATTCTGCTCCACGATGACGCGAGTCCACACGTCTCCAGGGTCACACAAAGTGTACTGGCCAAGTTCAAGAGGGAGCAGCTTGAGCATCCGCCCTGTAGCCCGGACATATCGCCCTACAACTTCCATTTGTTTTGTCCGCTAAAAAACATCTCAAAGGGAAGCGCTTCAACTCGGACGACGAACTGAAGGACACAGTGGAGGACTGGCTCTTGTCACAGTCACAGGAATTCTGGGAACAGGGAATCCTTCGGCTCGTGAAACAGTGGGATAGTTGTGCTCAGTCCTCTGGTGATTACTTTTGAATAAAGACTTCAATTATACCCACAGTGTCGTTTCGTACCTTTTCATTTGAACACCCCTAGTACAATAAGTGCATCAGCTTTTGTAGGGAAAAGTGTATGGGAAACTTTTTTCTTATTGCGCGCGTGCGCTTTAACGACTGTGGCTACCCGATCAGTGTAGTTGTACCGGTATGCGATCTTTCTCGAAACTTTTGGTTGGTTTTGGGAGTTTTATGGCACAAAGGCCATGTTTGGCCATGCTGCGCCAGACACAAGACACAATATCAAGTAATAGACACACGCAACGAAAGTTTTACTGGCACAGAAGAGAGAAATACACCCAGGGAGGAATGCACCTGACAGGAATCGAAACTGCGCCGCCTACAACTCGAAGGTTGGGCATACCCACTGGACCACGACGGCCCCCGCTGCCTGAATGGGAAGGGATTGGACAAGATGAGAGTACTAATCGTCTGTTCGCCTAGAACAGCGGTGTCAAACTGGCGGCCCCCGAGGTAATTTTTTGTGGCCCACGATGCTCTCGTTTTAATGATTTTAAAGAGTTACAAAAAATGTTTCTCTTTTTCCTTTGAAGTTGAAAATGCTCCCACTTCGATACAACTGGAATTAATTGATTTCCAGAATGATTCGGTTTTAAAAGACAAATATCGAGAAATAGGAATTCCCAAAATATATTCTTATTTAGGTGAAAAATACCCGGAAATTAAAAGGTTTGCTGCACAAATTTTATGCTATTTTGGGAGTACGTACTTGTGTGAGCAACTATTTTCGTCCATGAAATTAAATAAAACGGCCTACAGGTCAAGATTGACTGATAAACATCGATCTGTCATAATGAAGATTGTCTGTTCTGTCTTTGAATCCAGATATTAGAAAACTAGTAGGAGGAAAGTACTGGCAGTTTCCGGTAAAAAAAAATTAATTTTAGTTTTATAAATTAAATAAACGTTTAAATAAAAGCAATTATATAGCAATATTATAAATTATTATCCTAAATTCACTTAATTACATGTGTTTTAATTATCCTATCCATATTCCTGAATCCTCACTTCAAAATATAATTTTAAGAAAATTTGTAAATGTGATGTGGCCCGCGTGAATCTTGCTAGTTGCATTAAATGGCCCGTGTTTTAATTGAGTTTGACACCCCTGGCCTAGAACATGAGTGTGTTTGGTGCAGCCTATCCTTTTCTGCGCCATAAAACCCAAACCAACCAACCTCCCAAACCCCACACAAGGCCAGGACCATCGAACCTTAAAATGTAATAGACGGAGCATGTGTCCGCAGCTTCATGTTATTTCTTCCATTTGCTCGGTTTAAAGATCTGTCACGTGGTTGTGGGTAAAAACATGAATCCTAAATTATTGATTGGGTAAAGTGATTATCCACCGTGATCAAAAACACTAGTCTGCGCTTCCATTGTCAATCGGCTAAGTCGATTTGTGATTTACCCTTCAGAGATCTTACGATAACGACTCCGTCCACATGATCCGTCTATTTCATTAGAAGGTCCATGACCAGAACTCCTAGTACTCAGTTCACGGAAAGCAACTAGCCGGGGACTACTTTGCGCATGCACTTACCCGAGTCCGAACAGCACGGCTTTGCATATCCATCGGGTCCTTTATTTTCAACTTGATTTACTCGAGACTTGTAACCCCTGTAACACCGAAGGATAGTTTGGTGTTTTGGGCGCTGAAATTTCGAATGACGGGAAGTGACTTTTTGCAATATATCTCTACTTTTATTGCAATATATCTCCGGAATGCCGTCCCATCGAAAACGGACACCTTTTGGACTAGTTTTCGACATCCCGTGGTGTGATTTAGCTTGTGCGGTCGACTTTAACCACAATGCGTATTGCAGCTTCACGATTCAGCGTAGTGTAATTAGAATTTGACTTTTCATCTCTGGAAAATTTTGTATTTTTTCCAAGTTGTGACTTATCAGGTTTGCATTTCGGAACTGGAACTTGTCTGCTTTCCAAACGTGAGCGGACTGAGGTCGCGGATTAGCAACTGAAGGGTTACGAGTTCGAAACTCTCCAACGAAACGCCGTCGTGTACGTGGTTGTTGGTGCACGTGGTATCTGTCGTGGCTATCCATTGGCGTAGAAGTTTGGAGAGTGGGGATTTGGAGCTCAGGTGTTGACCTCGTCATTTTACCTTGGATCTTCCCCTCCGGAGGTTGATCCCGAACCGTCGCCAATAGCCCGTTGTGTTGTTCCAGTGCGACGTTAATTAAATACCTATCTCGTCATTTTACTGTGGTTAAAAATTACGAAGTGTTCTCGGATCTTTTCCTTCTGGATTGAGCCCGAACTGTCGCCAATATCCCATTGTGTTCTTCCCAGTTCCACATAAAATCAACTACCTACCTCCAAACAGGAACATTATCCACTGCTAGCAACCTGCGAGTTGTAGGTGGTGTAGGTTCGATTTCTGTAACTTACACTAGGTGTATTTCTCTCTTTCGTGAGGTCGTCGTGGCTCAGTGGTTATTCCAACTGCGCTAGCAACCTTCGAATTGTAGGCGGCGCAGGTTCGATTCCTTTCAGGTGCATTCCTCCCTGGGTGTATTTCTATCTTCTGTGTCAGTAAAACTTTCATTGTGTATGTATGTCTGTTACTTGATGTATGTTTTGTGTCTGGCACAGCATAGCCAAATATGGCCCTTGCGCCATAAAACCCCAAAACAACCAACCCTAGATTGATATGGACAAACCTACATTTCACTCTAAGAGTAGACCATTGCCAAACCAGTTGAAACCGAAGGGAACTTTTTTCGTGACAGTGAAGCTCAAATGTGCATAACTCTTCGTGGTGAAAGAGGACCTACCCTGGAACGATGGTTTTTCTTACTGTCTCGTTTCATTTCATAAGAACTTATACTATTATCAGTTTAATCGATCCAGTCTCAAAGTTGGGTTTCGTTGTTAGTTCTTGTTGCTTCGGCTTCGTTGTGATATCATTTATTGGTGTGGACTTACCCACATTTCACCCTAAGAGTAAATCATTATCAAATATTTTACTCTCTTTACATGACAATGAAGTTCAAATGCCTTGTATCTGGCGCAGCATGGCCAAATATGACCCTTGCACCATAAAACTCCAACAAACCTCACTTTCTCTCTTTCGTCCTGTAAAACTTTCCCTGTGTGTGTATTCACTTTCTGTTTGGTGCAGGTTGGCCAAATGTGGCCCTTGCGTCATGTAACCCAGAGAACTGATCAACCAGTTAAACACGGCAAAGGGGATCGATTCAAGAGTGAAAGCAAAGGCAAAAATCGCTGCTATTTATTACGCACGTCCACCTCCCCCATCCTTGTGTCCCTGCTCTATGACTGGCATCGTTTCTCATATCTCTGCTTGTGCTTCATAACATGTGGCCGCTGTGCCTCGGCTCGTGAATAAACTGCTCTCGGAATTCTTTTGCCTTTCTCTGCGATGAGAGATCGATCGGCATTCTTCTACACCCCCTCGTCCACCGGTAGGATTGTTGTGAGGGCCGGATTAATATCTGTCCGATCGAAAGTGAAAAATCCTCCGGTGTCCCTTCTCTCGTTTCGGGAATTCTTATCGGAGTTCGCTTCTCTCTGCTGTTTCAACATTTCTTGATGGCTTCGCTTTTCTTTGTTGCGGTCCCTGTCATTTTTGTGGAGAGGTTCTAGAATGGTTTTTGAGGGAGGTAGTTGGGTGTTCAGTCTGTAAGATTCTTTATACAGTTGAGAAATAAATCTTTCTCCCAATGCTGCAGGTTTCGCTCCGCTACAGCATGAAGAGAAATGATTTTTCACCCAATATTTAACCCTCTGAGCGTCATGGTTTTTCCCGAGCAGTGTAATATTGCTTTTCCCCACAACAAACACGTCATCTTACCGTGGTTCAAAATTACGTGATGTTGTCCTCTGATCTTTCCTTTCGGGTTTGATCCCGGACCGTCGCCAATAGCCCGTTCCAGTGCGATGTTAGTTAAATACCTACCTACTCACAACAAACATGACTAACCGCATCTATTAGTTGAATGAATCCTGGGAAAGATTCTCTCTATTGGTCAAGATGGTCATAACTGGTTAGAAGTATTGCAGAGAAGACTGCAGGTTGCAAAACGGATACATGCACGTGAACCCCTCAGGGTTATTATAGATAATCAATTTTAGAACATAAAAAAAATCGGAGAAAATGGTGGAATATTTTTTTTTCTTGTTCTCTATTTTGTTTAGTAAGATATTGAATATATAATGAGACACTCGATTGATTTATGTTGCTGTCTGAATACTGATTGGGGGTGACTCTAATATTATGTACCAAAGAAAGTATACGTTACTAGGACGAGTACTTAAATTTGTCCTTGGAGACTCGCCTTTGAAGAAATATTCCTACAAAAAAGGGAAAAAGTCTACGTTAAGGCACCACAGTCCCATTACAAAAGAGAACAAAGATCTGGAGAAATAGTCCATTTCAAGTTATGTATAGAATAGACAACATTATCAAGATTGCACTGGCCACACCAAAACTGAAATATGGCAGGAAATTATATTTATCCTGACTAACAGCTATCAGGACAGCATGGCCAGTCCTGACCATATGCTGCAGTGTTTCGTGGGAGTCATAGAACAGTTACTAACCGAGACTTTTGAACATTTTTTCGGCTGGGGACATCATGGATTTGATCTAATTTTGTTTCCACGATAAGAAAAAAAAGCATCCCTATAATTTTTAATGGCATAAATATTTTAAACCAATGTTCAGGTTATTCACGGGCTTACAATGCCTTATGTTGCTTTAAGTCCTTAAACTTTTTTAAAAAGTCTGGCACACACTGACATATTTTACTTCACCCCTATTATTAAACAAAGAACAATGCTACTTGTCAAAGTCAAGTGTCGTCAAAAATCGATGCCATAATATTTATAGGTTAACTAAACACTGATTTTAAAATTGTATGCGTGAGACCATAGTAGGTCTAGTAGCCCTAGCATTCGTGAAAGTTTCTGCACTTGAGCACTCACTGTTTAATCTATTGAGAACTAGGTGGAATGTAGGCTGATAAAAAATTATTCTTTGGAGGATACTTTTAAGGTTTGATCGAATTTCGCTTTGGCGAGCAGTCTGATACAAACGTTTTATTGTTTTGATAAGTCATGGCAGAAACGAATGATGTTGCTCCTTTGGAAAGTAATTTCCTGATGCATCTAGATATACAGGTATTATGTTCAAATTCAATTTTCTAAGGGCTGACCTTAAATCAAATGGTCAAATGATTACTCTTCGATCGTGGCATACGATGGTTCCGCGGAATGATTGTCAAACGTTATATGATAGGTATCGTTTCTTATCCCAATTTCCCCCCCCCCCCATAAATTTCGTTGATGCTTGCATATACAATCGCGTGCAAAACTTCAGGATAGTTGAATTAACGTGGAACTGGAGGAATACAACGCACTATTGGCAACGGTCCGGATCAATCCCTAAGAGAAGAACAGAGGACAACACCTTAATTTTGAACCACAGTTAAATGACGTGGTCAACACCTGAGCTGGCACCCCACTCTCCAAACTTCCACACTACGCCAGTGTAAGGACATTTGAAGGCACGACAGATTTAACGTGCACCTGCCCCCACTTAAACGACGGTGTTTGGTTGGATCAAGTTTCGAACTCGCAACTGTTTTCGTAATGAAGGAGTTTCCAAAACACTTCCGCTCTGTGCATTTAGCTTTGCAGAAAAACGTCCATGGATTCTACCACACCAAACCACGACCAACTGTGCTGCAGTCGATTTTCGTTCAATCGTATTTTGACTCGTTTCCCAATCTCTCTTCCGTTTCATAAATTTATTTCTAACGCGAAAAAAAAAAATGTGGTTCCTCCGGGTCGATTTGTTTCCCCCAACCGAAATCGAAAAGAACAAAACGGAACACACCTAATTCGTGTTGGGACTTCTAGAACTTCCCCTGCGGAGGTCGGATATTTTGAGTGATTTCATAAACCCATCAGGCCCCTGTCATAGCTTATTAGTAGTACACGAGAAAGAGTTGAGCCACCATTTTTCTTACCCATCAAAAACGTCTCGGGACACTTTATTATCTGGCATAATTCCTCTTTTTCCTTCCCCTTCCAGTTTTTTTCCTTTTATCGTAGACCCTTTCCGAGTGTCTGGATTGACGGCCCGCCATCGATCATCCATTCCCTCTTCGTAAAGACTTCTGCTGGATCTTTAAACGTCTGAAAGGAAACTCGTTCCCTTTTTGCTTATTTCCCTCCGACCAACTTCCCGGCCTTGTCTTTTTTCATTAATCACTGGAATATCTTCCTTTCTGTGTGTGTTTGGGGTCTCACTCACCCCGCCCAGGCCCTTGTCTTTTATGATGCCCCCCTCCTGCTTTCTGGAACGATTTCGTTTTTTTCTCCCGCCGTCTGTGTCTTTCATTTCTTCTGGGAAGAATTTCCCCTTTTCTAATTTATTTCCTCATTGCTTCTATTGTCGTTTGAAAGTGAGGTTTTTATGTTCGATCTGGTTTCAGTTTTATCGTTTTACTGTTAGATTGATATGGGGCCGTCGTGACTCAGTGGATATGTCCACTGCTCTAGCAACCTTCGAGTTATAGGCGATGCAGGTTCGATTCCTGTCAGATGCATTCCTCCCTGGGTGCATTTCTCTCTTCTGTGTCAGTAAAACTTTCATTGTGTATGTATGTCTGTTACTTGATGTATGTTTTGTGTCTGGCACAGCATAGCCAAATATGGCCCTTGCGCCATAAAACCCCAAAACAACCAACCCTAGATTGATATGGACAAACCTACATTTCACTCTAAGAGTAGACCATTGCCAAACCAGTTGAAACCGAAGGGAACTTTTTTCGTGACAGTGAAGCTCAAATGTGCATAACTCTTCGTGGTGAAAGAGGACCTACCCTGGAACGATGGTTTTTCTTACTGTCTCGTTTCATTTCATAAGAACTTATACTATTATCAGTGTAATCGACCCAGTCTCAAAGTTGGGTTTCGTTGTTAGTTCTGGTTGCTTCGGCTTCGTTGTGATACCATTTATTGGTGTGGACTTTCCCACATTTCACCCTAAGAGTAAACCATTATCAAATATTTTACTCTCTCTTTACATGACAATGAAGTTCAAATGCATTTCACTCCTCGTGATGTTTGAGGACCTTACCCAGGTTTTTTCTTTTATAATTGCTCCCTACTTTCTGGAACAATGTTTTCTCGTACTTTCTCTTTCGTTTCATTCCAAAAGAATTTCTCACTCTATTGTCATTTTAATAGACCCAGTCTCAAAATTAGGTTTTGTTGGTTCCGGTTAGAGTTTTGTTCTGCTTTGTTTTAAAGTCACCGATTAATATCGAGTTACCTTTATTTCATTTCATCCTGAGAGTAGACCACTGCCAATCCCAGTTGGAGACGAGTAGCATCTCTTATTCAACTGAAATGTGGATGAATAACTTCGATTTTTTGTGCATTCCTCACTTTAGTGATTTCTCGTGGTCATAAAACTAGAAGATTCACGCATAGTATCTGCGCGTAAGTTGCTCAATTGCTTGTATCTTTTGATGACTATGTTATTCACATTTCATGCAGTGTTTGAAACAATGTATAATGAATATAGGCATCAAAATATCATCATGCATATTTCACACTTGCAAATGAAATCAAATTAATCAAAAATATAAAGCAGTATTTCATATACTTCCTGGTGTTAATTCTTATATTTCCAATGCAGTGCAAATGAAAATGTGCACACCTCAATCATTACCACAATTCATTCCTCCCTGGGTGTATTTCTCTCTTCTGTGTCAGTAAAGCTTTCACTGCGTGTCAATTACTTGATATTGTATTGTGTCTGGCGCAGCATGGCCAAAAATGGCCCTTGCGCTATAAACCCCCCAAAAGAAACAACCACAATTAGCTTCTGAACGTCCATTTCATTTGCACCCCATTTAGTTCGATGAAAATTTGATATTTTTAACATCTAAACCAATTTCACTTTCCCTTACATTGTTTTTTGCGCTGATTTATCATTGCCTTCTAATCAAATTGCAGAAGGATTTTATTAGACAACGAGATCTTCCGTGTAGTTTTAACCTATTATGTAACTTCATAACCAATTTCAATGAATGAATTCCATACCGGCTAATTTGATATCGTTTGTATCCATTTGTTGCCATTTGCCGATAGCAATTAAACAATGTTCGTTTCTGTGCTACTTACATTAATGAAGTACATATATAGATGGTTTAATTAGCCCTCGTGTAGCGAAAGGTAAAAATTAATTTACAACAGTCTTCATGCCAACTGCTATGGAATGTCCATAGATTCTATGTTTTAGAAAAACATTACTTAAACTTCGTATTGTTACAATTTGTGGTTTGGTATAACAAGAGTCAACTCTAATATCTTATTCGCATGGCGTTCCTTCAATTAACCTCTTTGTACTGTTAATTATTTTTAAGACTGTTGGTCGGACTTTATCGATATATTAATTTTCTCTTGCAGCAGAAAAAATTGTGTACACAAGTTTTTCGGGTTTCAATCGTGAGAAGTATTTATGAACTTTTACTCACCCATGAAACCCCATATTTCGTGTATTTCCCCTTCCCTATAACCGACAGTTAACGCGGATTTCGGTAAACTTGTGCCATTCAACTAATCTAACCAATTCCTTGTCAAACAGTTGATTCCGATTCCGAAAAAGCTCTGCTTTACTTCATAAAATAAGGCAGGATACTGATCATTATTTGTGAGTGGTATTTGATGAGTAACTACTACCCGACGCTGAAACCTCTGCACTTTCAAGTCTTGATTTTGCTTCTCACGCCTCAAAGAATATTTCTGGGTTTTTGCATTGACTTACAAATGAAGCTCAACCCACCGCAAATGATGAAACTCGCCTCCATGTGTTGTGCAAAAAAAGTCTTCATCTCGAGATCTGACATTTTTACCTCATCTGATCTTTTCCTTTGAGTTCACGGGGAGCCGCATCATCTCTCCTTTTTTCCTCCCCTTGCCCCGAGATGAAGGAGGGAGCGTTCTGCATGGCAGCCGGCCTGAAATGAGTTTTATCCGTGGAAAATTAAATTTTCTTCTCGCTCCCCGGTCGGGAAACTCGTTCTAATTTCGAAGTGGAACCCCCTTCCATCGAACGAGGGAGAGAGAGACAGCCCGCGGCTGTGTTTTCTTGTTCCTGGTCATCTGGAAATCCCATCCGACTACCTGCTTCCAGGAAGAAGCGGAGATTTAATGGCGGATTCTCCGCACTCGAGCCTTTTTCCACCGTGTTCTGTTTGATGAACCTCTGCCTTTGATGAGGGGTGGGGATTGTTTTCCACCGCTCTCTCAAAGTGGGATGAGGGATTTCTTGCCTTTTTTTTTCTTCGATCGAGTTGGGGCGATTGGATGGATCGGAAAAGGTGCTGCGAGGTCGTATTGGGGATCGATCGCTTCGTCCATCGTCCGTGCCCCCGGCTGTGAGTCCTGAAGATTCCCTCATTTGGAAACTTCCGCCTGTTTCACGAACACTAAAAGTTTTTGGGATTTCCTTGTCTCTAGTTTCAATGGTCTTTAGTAGGAAACATTGCCAAACTTTTGGTAAGATTTTGCCTTCGCAGTGCATGGCCATGGCAAAGGGTATTGCGATCTGCGACCGAGTGGTATAATTATTTGTGCTCTTCAACCGCACAATAATACCTCGTGACTTGTCGAAACGTGTTCGTTGTTTTTTTATTGGGTTTGGCATTCTGGAGATGCTTACCTACAACTGATAGTTTTTAACGCACACGTTCGGATTTGCATTTCCGTCTGATCCTTTATTTTCCCTTTTCTCAGATATCGGTAATCCCAGGGTCTCCAAAAGGATTTTTCGTTGAGTGTTTCTAGCGCTTAGAGATTTTAGAATGCCACGTGTCGGGATATTGAATTCCGCCGTTGCAACCATTCATATGGGGAAATTGCATGGTCCCCGAGTCGGCTCCTAATTCACCTGGAGATGAAGAACTGCCTCAATTCACTTGTCGAGTGGCATTAAATAGTTGTAGATTACGAACGTTTGTTAGAAAAATTTACGCATCTATATATGAGGTTATCAGAGCAAGAGTGACCTAACCCACAAAACCCCGAAAATGCCAAAATAATTGCTTTTGGCACCTACAGTGCACCCTCTTGTCATTTAATGCGTTTGCAATATAGATTTTAACCTTCCTCAAATCATATTGTGGATAAATGAAAAATATAAAAAATGGCAAGAAAATCGCATTTATCTATTGGGTATGTTGGTTGGTTAGACCACTCTTGCTGTGATAGCCTCATATAAAGTTGGCGTCTGTCTGTCCTATCTATACAAATCTACACCGTTTGACCAATCCACACCAAATTTGGTTCACGTATACTTTAGAACACTGTGGGTAACGTAGGTTACATATTAACCCCCTTTTTATATATCCCAGGTGTGCAGAGGGGGCTAGAAACAATTCGAAATCCCCATAGGAATAACAGTGAGTATAAAGCGATTGCGGTACGCAACTCCGTTTGTTTTGCCAGTATTGGTGGCAAAATAACTTCAAAATTCGAAAAACAATTTTTTCCAAAATGAATTAAATTCCAGTCTTTATGCACTTTCAATATTTATGTTTGAGTTGATTTTTTTATTTCTTAGTTTTTAATAATTTATGAATATTTAATTGATGAAAAAGGATATTTAAAATATTTAATTTTACATAACTTAGATTCTGCAATGGAACACGAAAAGCCCAAACGAAAAACTCATTGATCATAAAAGCGTAATTTTGCTATTCGGTATCTGGCCACGCCAGAATCAATGTTTTATTTTATAAATTTGATTTAGAATTTCGTGATTGGTTATTTGAATTAAGACAGCGAAATGTTGCGATCATATTTAAGTATTTCTAAGTTTTGAAAATTTATTCCTTTTGTAAATAATTCATTATTATCTTTAATCAATATTTTTCAAGCCTCTTTTTTCTAACTTCTCTATTTCAGAATATACTCACGAAATCGAAATTTGATACGCTTGCTCATATCTTTCGTTTTTCAGAATTCTGCACTTTTTCAATGATCGGAATTTCGTTTCTGTTTTTATTTGTGTTCCAGTATTTTACATGTTGCAGACATATTATTTAGGAGTTAAATTTTATTGAATAATTTTTATTTTCTGCAAAATATATTACTAGACATGGGTAATTTCTTGGCGGTATACGTATGTATATTTCGACCAACTTTCCTCAAGTTTTTGGTTGAATACATAATGGTTTGTAGAATTCTATTTCATGAAATAAGTAAAATATACAAAACAAAACCTTTCTAAGTAAGGTATGTAACTTACTTTAAAATGACCGTTTAAGTTAAAATCAAATCATTTTTTAAAAAAGATGGGTTACGTTAAATTAAAATGGGTAGCCGTACGTTTTAGGTCAGATATGTCTAAATTTTGATGTAACTTTTTATTACATAACGATTATAATCAATGAAATTTACATTGTTTTTCATGTTTCATTGGGTATTATTGAAAGCTGTACTCTAGTCAAGTAACTACATCTATCATTCAAAATAGGTACGTGGTTTCCAAATAGAAACCGATTCTCTCAATTGAAAAACAATATCAAAAGGATTGGATTTAAAACTAAATGGCTGTTGGAGTGAAACGAATTTTAAATCAGACTGCTAATCTAGGAATAATGTCACAGCTAGATAGTATTTGAACTAGGGCTTGAAAAATTGAAAATTTTTGTTTTAAGTGACAGAAAGTCGAGGTTGCTTACTTTACGAGTTGAAGTTGTTCTCATGCAACTTAGATACCTGTTTAACATTCGTTGAAAGCAGTGATTTTCTTTTTTAAAGACGCTGTAATGTTTTGAAAAATTGTAATCGATTCAGTTTGCTTTGTCTGCACTAATGACATTTATTTTTAAAACAAGCTCTTATTCCCCGTGTCATTGAATTTTCAAGAAAAAAATGTGTTTATTTCAAAATAAATTAATCACGAATGCCTAAGCAATTTAATTTACCAAAGCAAATTAATTCTGCTAGTTTATTAATGAACTAGCAGAATTATACAAAACTAAAGAACGCGGATCAACTCTTTTATTACACTCCAATTCTTTCCTTCCAAATTCTTTTTTCATCTCATTCCATATCATGGTTTCTAATAATTCTTCATTTCTAATAAATGTTTTGTAAGTATTTTGCATATTTTCATTAGTATATACGTTTTACCTTTGTATTTCATAAAATAAATCCTAATTTAACCAAGATTAATTTTCAAAATTTTGCTTTTATATGATTATTCTTCAATTTCAATATTCCGACAACCTTTTTTATGATCTAATTCTATATTAAAAAAAACTTCTTTTACAAAATTTTTTGTATATTCTAACTCTAAAATATATGTAGATTTGAAATATGTAATAAAAAAATACGCAATTTTTGAACTTATTTTGATAAAAAAAAATTACGCAGCGAGAGGGTTAATCCTAAGTTCTCTAGAACCCAGAACTGTCTTCGTGTGTAAGTTTTTAAAATAATTAGTTGCATAACAAATTATAAAACATGCGTAAGAAATAGCCTATTCAGTGAGATGAATTTTCATGTACCCTTAAACTTGCATACTCCAGTCAAATTCGGCATAGCGAATCGAACATTTTTCTCGAGGCGTATCACAGCAACATGAACGTCTGTCTCGTAATTTGGAAACACCTGAATGTGTCTGGGACCCAGATGTGGTTGGAGACAATGGCGAAATCGCTCTGCTTTTTTCTCGGCCTGTACTGGCTCGAGTGGACCTGGACTAGCTTTTTAAAGGCGGGAAAGATGAAATGGTTCTCTAGTATCGTCCATCTTTCGGTCAGCAGGAGCAAATTGTTCATCTTTCCTATCTCATTTTGATCGTGGAGCTTCACTTCGCACGGGCCTTAAAAATGTCTAATATTTCATTTCGGTTTTTAAGGGCCTTAATATTACAAAAAAGTCCTTAAAATTATTTACAGGCCTTAATTTTTACAACATTGAAGAATCAAAGTAAATGACTTGTCCTGGGACAAGTGACATTAATTTTTTTATACTGTCTGTGGGTCCAACCCTAGTATTCATGAAAATGCACCCATGTTATTCTTCTATTGCGATCTGTGTGGAATGTTGTCTTAAAAAAATTGAAAAATAGCCTTGGGAAGTTCTTAAAAACGGCCTTAATTGTTCTTTTATTTGAAAAGTGAAAAACGTGGAACTGCAACAAAAAGTAATATTCATGGGTAATAAAAAAGTATTTAATTAGAATGTAATTTATTCAAATACGGCTTTATATACAAAAGAACCATCGAGATTTTCATTTTAGTAAAGGAAACCGTGAACCCCCCCCCCCTCCTAAAAAAAGCTCGAAAGGGCTGGTTTGTACCCAAAACCGGACATTCATGCATGCTTGGATTTATAGTTTGAGGCCTGCGTTAATGAACCTGATAGCATTGGAATCCTGCGCGAGGTTTGCAGCAGATGGCCTGGAAATATACCCAGCTGCTCGGAAAGGAACGCCGGAAAGCAGAAGAGCCTTCTTTCTTTCCCAGAGTTCTCTCTTCGAGTATTAGACGCGAAACAAGAAAGCAAATCTCGCGTGTTCTGGGCTTTGAAAAAACTTTTAACTTTCCCCTCCAATTCCAAGACTCCGGAATGAATGGAATTTTCTCCGGCTGCAGGACTGGATATTTGGGAGTCTCCGGGACAGCGGTATCGAATATCGGCTGTTGCGTCCCACTATCCATATCCCGGGGCCTTCGTCCTCGGTTATTCTATTTTCCCCGAAATTGAAAATCCGGACTTTTTCGCCTCCAGTTCTGATCCCGCTTCGATCTGCTATTGTTGTTTTTCCATATGCGCCGATCCCGGATTCCGGAGTTTTGTTCTCTGCCACACCACCCCATCGATTTTTTTGCTCCCGTTTATTATTATTCCGAGGTCGCGCGTCTTAGGAGTGTTGGAAAATATACCGGTTATATATACCCCAACCAGATGGTTCGATTCGTAGCTAACGCGGGTTTATAAGATGCGCGCGTTTTAACGGAAAAAATAAATTGGACTGCAGGAGGCTCACATGTCATAATGCTATGAGCGGAAATAGTGTTTCCAAATTTCCTGTAAAAACGTTACCCAACCGGATAACCTATATCTTACCCCTACCCTTAAAGCATTTCTATCAAACCTTGTTTGACTCTCATACCCCATAATACAAATTTTAAACCCCAATCTTTTTTGCAATTTATGAACACTAGACAAGAATTATTTAACATTAAAAATGCATATAGGTTGCCGGACAACATTGTTTAATACCCAAATATACATGAATTGTGGTAGGTGGGTATTTAATTAACGTCGCACTGGAGCAACACAACGGGCTATTGGCGATGGTCCGGGATCAATCCCGAGGCTTGAATTGTGGGAAAAGGCAATACTTGCGTCGAATCATTCAAAAATATTCGGCAATGTTAATCTTATGAAATATTCATCGAATGAGAAAAGAAGACTGGGCTTTGAAAATATAGAAATTCAGTCCGTGGACGAATGTTTGAGTGCAAGGATGAGGCCCGGCTCTAAATCATGGTTGGGGTTTTATGGCGCAAGAGTCGTATTTGGCCAAGCTCCGCCATACACAACACACTATTTTAAGTAATAGACATACATATACAAGGAAAGTTTTACTGACAGTGGAGTTAAATACACCCTGGGTAGGTTACGGAAATCGAACCTGCGCTGCCTACAACTCGGAGGTTGCCAGCACAGTAGGCAAACCCACTGAGCCAACTCTGGATCAAGGCACACCTGACCGTGGTTCAAAATTACTTGGTGTTGTCCTCGCATCTTTCCCTTCGGGGATTGATCCCGGACCGTCGCCAATAGCCTGTTGTGTTGCTCCAGTGCGACTTTAATTAAAATACCTACCTACCTTTATCAAGGCAATTCCTCTCCGAAATTTTGATTTTGTGCATCAGGGGATGCGCCAGCTCGCTTATATAAAGAGTCTTAAACACACCCAGTTCCAAACATTAATATCTTATGTCCCGGGGAGTATGCGTACCACGGGTCGAATCGCACTGTCTTAGACTATCCCCTAAAGTAGTGGTTAAATTTCTACAAGTTTCTAATCCCCTCGAACCAATTGTCCTTGTGGTTTCACTCTTTATGATGTGTTACAGAACTTTAAAAAAATAAATAGTATTCTGATAGATTAGATCGGATGCGGAATGAAAAACGTGCGAACAATACAGTAAGGAAGTGTTATGAATAAAATACTAGGAATACATTTTACCAAACTAATTATTCATTTAAAAGTTCAAATTGGATGTTGAAGAATGAAATGACTCGATTGCAAAAGGCTCGGGAGTCGTTTATGTTAGTTTCCATGCAAATGCAAAGACCGTATGCAAAAGGGTCTGGTGCATGTTAAATCTCTCGTGGCCTCAAATGACCTCACGTTGGCGTGGTGTGGAAGTTTGAAGAGTGGGCTGCCAGCTTAGGTGTGATTTCGTCATCTGACCGTGGTTCAAAATTACGTGGTGTTGTCCTTGGATCTTCCCTTCGGGATGGATCACGGACCGTCGCCAATAGCCCTTTGTTTTGCTCCAGTGCAAGTTAATTAACTACCTACCTACCATGCAAATGCAGGCACGAATTCGGAAAATGATTTCGGAGGCGACCAATCTTCTCTTCCGATCTTCTATTCTCAATGGAAAGGCCTTAATATTAAAGCTAAATTAACATTGCTTTTTTTTATTGTTTTCAGACATATCTGAGTACATTTTATCTGATTGAATCAGCGTAAAGTTTCGTTTATCTCTAGTGCGTATTTTCGATTGTTTTTACTTTTAAAACATTTTGGGGAGGGCTCGAGCTCTGTGGGCTCTTTCTCTAAACACGTCCTTCGTCACTCATGTGTATACGAATAGAAGAGATTTTTATCGTCTTGTCTTCCCTTCCATTCTGGCAATCAGCTAGCATTTTTAAAAATAATTTGTGAGAAAAGGAAAAACAATCCCCATTTTTACCGTCGCCATTTTCTCTTCGAATTCTTGATTTTTTTAAGTTGAATCTTTTTGAAGTTGTTATTGTAAGAGCAAGGGCTAAAAAGAACGATGATGTTTTTAGATTATATTAATTAAGAATGTAGACGGTTTCTAGATTCTTCGTATACGATAGCACTACTTTATCCGTAAGTTTTTTTTTTATTTATTTATTTCATTATGTCTAGAATAAATGTTGAAATATTAACAAAATTATGGGAAAATACCACCTACAATAATCGCATTCCTTTCCCTTTTAAAAGGATTAATAAAATTGATGGATGTGTGGCGGAAAAGCAGGCAAATATTTTTCTATAATATAGATGCAAATTGAATCGTAAGAATGCACTAAAAGCAATGTTTGGTGTTCCAAAACTTGCTGATGAAGTTTAATTTCTTGGTAACGAAAACTATCCCGGAGATAATTAGAATTATCTTGAGAAAATTCGAGAAAAATGGAAAAAACTTTACATCAGCGATGTCAACAAGAAAAGACACTTTAGATTAGCAAAATAAGGGAAAGTACAAAATATCGTGCAGCTCGTCTGTTGTCTTGTACATAAGTGAATTTTTCTGTTCGATCGCGGTATATATCGCCGATTTTCCTAAAAGAAGGGAGGTAAGAGTCGGTTTTCTTCGAAATGGCATCACGTGACCGACGCAAGTACGTATTTTGAATTGAGCCTAGTATACTCGCCGTGTTACGACGGGTGAATTTTTTACCCCGCGTCCCCTGTCAATCACCGCTCTTTTCATCAGCGATCCTTGCTATCCTTTTGTCTCTTTCTGGTCTGCATCGAGCATAACAGATATTATTATCTCAAACAAACGAAGTTACTCGCTTCCTTTTTTTCCGATAGATTGATCTGTTGATATTACATCTCGTTTTTAATATACATCTTTATTTTACGTCGTTTTCCCTTTTGCAATAGGAGGGATTACATAACAGTTTAATGTGTTAAATCTCTCAACAAAAACATTTATTTTTTTACTTTTTCTGCTAGTCGTTTTCCCCGGCGAAAGGAAACTATCGATGTTTTCTCCTTTTTGCCCGGTAATAAAGACAGCGCCTCTTTCTATATCCGCCATATTCTTTCTTTTATGGTGTTTTAAGAGAGAAGGCTGCTATTGATTCCACGCGAAGAGCAGTCCCAGGTGCTCGCATCGTTAGCTTGTATGACATCCCCCACCCATTGCAAAATATCGGGAGTCCAACTGCGTATTTTTCATCTCCAACTAGATTAACGAAAGGAAAGAAACTCGACCGCTTTTTTTTTTCATGTGTGTTTGCGATGAGAGAGGAAAACAGCTTCCGCTTCTTTTCTCTCGCACAAAAAATAAACCTATCTGTATTTGCGGAATATTCTTTTCGCTCTCATCCCCTGTTAAGTTTTTGGCTTCAGTCTGGTGGCGTTTGACTGAGAGGGGGAAAACAACCTCGTGTCCGCACGCTATTTCGCCATTTTTTTTTCTTCAAACCGAGATGGAATTTTTTTTCTCGCTTCTCCCCTTTCCTCAGATTGCTTTTTTCTCTCGAAATATTGTTTCGGGAGAAGAAATTCGCCACCGCTGTGTGAAAAATTGTTTGTTAAACTTATAACCTTCTTAACTGACGACGGTTGGAAGGGGGTTGCGTAAATATCTAAATCCCTTCGTTTTTTTTTTCAACGTTCAAAGCCGTTTTCCCGAATTTTACCTTCCTTTCTCCCTTTAGAGTTTTTAATCTGTACTGGTGCATGTGGGGGTTCCCCTCCCCTCAGAAATCTTTGATGTTGCGGGTATATATCGTGCGGCTCTTGAAAAGCCTCACGATCCGTGGAAACGTTTTAGAGACATCAAAGAAGGCAGCAACAATGAGGGGAAAACCTCCACCTCTTAGCACTGCCACATGCGAAACTCGCTGCGTATAAAATGGCGCTGTTTCCCCCCCTTTTTCTCCTTTTTTTAGCGTGCGTTACAAATATCTTTGATTTCGAGAAATGTGTCGGCAGGATTTATCTATGTGGACATTTTTCCTGTTTTTTCCCCTCTCGCTTTGTGTGTAGGGGCGAAGTTGGATTTTTTGTTGGTGGGAATGTATCGTGAAAAGGGTTCGCCGATTGGAGGATGACGGTTTTTCGGCTCCATCTGAGTGTTCGTTACTTGTACGGCTTTCTACGAGAGGCAATGCTACGGATGATTCGGTGAGGGAAAAGGATTGATTCCTTTTGTCGAAACAATTCTGCTGGAATTCTTTTGAAGTCTTGTATATTTCTTGCTTTTATCCGTTCTTTCGTTAAAATTAGCGTTTTGATGTTGAAAGCGAATTGAAATATGGTTTGTGTGCGAAGTATCGTTCTGTGTGAATAGCGGCTCGAACTGACCGTAATGCTTTTGGGTTTCGACTTTCAATGACTCAGGCGTAGAATAATCACAAAATTTCCACAATTCACTAAAATATCAGCCATCGGCAATATTTAGCATCGCGTTCAGGAGATTTATATGAAAGGTATTCAGGGAAGACTTTTCTCTTTCTCTTATTTCCACTTGCCTATACCACGGTGAAAAGTAAAATACATTTTTTCGAATAAAAATATCGGTATCAGAAATTCTGAATTTGAATTCTGGCTAGGACGTTGTTCATGCAATTTATAAATCTACGAGGAGTGTTCAAATGAAAAGGTACGAAACGTCGTAAAAACCAAACCGGTTGAAATTTGAATATGCCGCTTTGGGATAACGTAGTGAGACATCTAAGGAAGCGAATGCACGAGTACCGGCGTGGTTGTGCGCATGCGCGGGCGCCCGCACATGACGCAGAAGAGAAGCATGCAGTTGTGTGTTCCGTCCAATTGACGCGGCAGTGCGTGTGAGGACATCATGGCGTTCACATTACAAAATTCGACGATTGAGGAGCAGCGAGGTGTTATCAGATTTCTGATTGCGGAAGGTGTTAAACCGGTAGGTGAGACACTCCGTAGCCTACGCAAGTCCATCAAGAGCAAACGGCCTGGGCTGCTCACGGAGGGAGTGAATCTGCTCCACGATGACGCGCGTCTACACGTCTCCAGGGTCACACAAAGTGTACTGGCCAAGTTCAAGAGGGAGCAGCTTGAGCATCCGCCCTGCAGCCCGGACATATCGCCCTACAACTTCCATCTGTTTTGTCCGCTAAAAACATCTCAAAGGGAAGCTCTTCGACCGTTACCACCGAGATAACAAGGCCAGACCGCTGTGACGTTTCGATCACGTGACTCGCTTACTAGTAGTCATAACAAACATCGCCGCATGGCCGGCTACTTGTGGATTACCTTTAATGTAGCGTAAGAAATTAGGGTTTTTTATACTATTTTACCGGAAAGCAAGTGCAGCTGCAGTTAAATATTGTTATATAACATTTGTGGAACATTACAGTGTCAAGGTGTTAAAGGCTTTCGTCAAACAACACTTTTAACGTGTGTCCAGACCGATTTCTTTAGGCTTAACCACGAGGCTATCCAAAATGCCCTTTAGATGCTATGTAGCTACTTGCTCTGGAAATTATAGGTATGGTGATGCACCAAAAGTGGCGGTTTTCTCCCTTCCAGAGGATAAAAATAGTACAAAAAGATGGCTCAGGGCGATTACACGAGCCGACTTTACACCATCAAGACGCAGCAAAGTCTGCGAACTTCATTTTCAAAACGATGATATCGTCCGGAATGTATCGAAATTCAACAAAAAAACTGGTGAGTGTTCTACCTTTTCCATGAAACGTCTCCGTTTAAAAGTTGGTGCTATACCAAGTATATTTCCGAATTGCCCTAAATAACTCTCGAAAACTTGTCCCACCGTTCGTAAAAGCAGGGAAGATAAAATTCGTGAAACTCATGAATCCAATTTATTGAGAGCTATCAACGAAAGCAAATCTGAGTTCATTGCTCATCATGAATCTATTTTTTTTCAAAATTTTAATAGGCTACTAGAAATTCTGGATTCATTACCCCATAAACAAAATTGGTTTAAACTAATTGAGGAGTCAAAAGTTACTTTTTCAAAATTTGTTTTAATCCAGGACAAATGCATTCCTGTTGCATGTTTCCTGCAACAAATTACACTGTTGTAATACATTCAAATCTGAAAATGGAAACATTTATATGGCCAAGAAATTTCTGTAGATAACAATCAAATCAAAACACCCTGTCACGTTAATAATTTGGAAGTTATTGAAAATTGTTTGAATTTTATAAATGAAATATCAATGAAAAATTCTTCAGTCAACTATGATAATAATCGCTTCAATTGCTTTTATAGTTCAATTGCTTTGATTTCCCATTTTTACAGATTTAATGATGAAGAAAACATTAATTAGATTTCTTTAGACTATGAGAAAGGTTTTTTTTTCTTTTTGATTTATGGTCGCATTTGAGAAACTATGATATTGGGCGGTATTAAGCTTGATTGACGTGTGTATTTTAATTAATAAAAGTCATAAGCTAGTTTTTCGCTAGTTTTTAATTGAATTTACGATGTAATTTTGGCTGGTTTTTTAATAAGTTATTGCTTTTACTATTTACGCACACTCTCTGTTATCGTTAGTAAATAAGGAAGAAAGACGCGAGGGTGTGGAAGTTTCATTCTGAGATTATCATAGTTTTGACTAGGGAAAAACCATATTTACAAACTGCTATAATAATTTGCAATAACGTATAACAATATTTTCCTGTGGTCTCGACGTATATAGAATATATTATGTATTGTTGTAGACAGATTTCACTGTATTCGGCTTTGAATATTCCAATACGGCGGTGGTCGTTCGTATCGCACGTATGACTACTAGGGAGACGCCATGACGGCAGCGGTCAGGCCTTGTTATCTCGGTGGTAACGCTTCAACTCGGACGACGAACTGAAGGACACAGTGGAGGACTGGCTCTTGTCACAGCCACAGGAATTCTGGGAACAGGGAATCCTTCGGCTCGTGAAACAGTAGGATAGTTGTGCTCAGTCCTCTGGTGATTACTTTTGAATAAAGACTTCAATTATACCCACAGTGTCGTTTCGTACCTTTTCATTTGAACACCCCTAGTACTTTGGATCGTAAATCCTGAACTTCAGGAAAGACTGCATTGCGACAGACCGATCCAAACCTAACACAGTAAAGGCAACTTTTTTATGGCCGAGCCTTATGACCGGCTCTACAAGGCGGCTATTAGAGGAGCACTCAGTGGGTAAGCCGCCGTTAATCCTAATATTCCGTAGGGATGCCTACATATCTCACCAACATCCACATCCTTACAATCTAGGATTCGAACCCGGGATCCACTGTGTGACAGAGACAAACGCTTTGACCACTATAACAAGTTGACTGTATTTTTGTATGTACGGTAGATCATTGTATTACGATTGTCTACCTTCCTTTCGGGGTTCCACCGATAAAGAACATCAACCTGACTCCCTAACTTGACGATGTACCTGCAAAATTTCGCATTGTAGCAGAAAGGCCCGTGGAAAAAGGCTAAGAAAACTAGTTGAAATAGACGACCTTTGCACTCCCAATTGTAAAGAAACATAAAAATCCATTAGAGGACAGGTTAAAAGCGTTATCGAGACGGGATGTAACATCCATGCACTAACAAACCAGGATTCGAACCCGGGACCTACTGAGCAGCTGACAAACGCTATGAACATTATACCAGTTAGATCGCTTGTGAAATCATCGCCTATATATCTCCTAGTATGTTTGCTTTCTTTCCATGAGAGAGTACGTGCTGTGAAAGACTACAAGAATTTCAACATTATCCTATGAACAATTTTTTACGACGTTACCTTTACATTATTTAAACATTCGGTCTGTATATCAGTCATTTTTTAAATCATTCTAGCGATTTAAAAAGAAATTCCAAACTTTTGAAATACATTTTATTTTATTTTCTGTCTGTTTATTTTAGTCTCACAACAAAGGAATGCCAGGAAATACGAGAGGGGCTTACTAGGTGCGACCCAAACTTCTATTCCGTTTTCCTCGCGTCTTAAAGATAGAAAATAAAATGCAACCAAAAATAAAAGCACTCCCTTCTCTAGCATCCCTTCTCCTTTATTGAAAATGGTTTTTCCAAAATCTAAATTAATATATAGATCTTCCCACCTTCCTTCTAGTTATATTTATATGTCGGATAAAAAAGGAAGGAACAAGTATTTTTTCACCCTCTTTTGAAATTCAATTCTCTCTTTCCCGGATAATCCGGCAAAAATCCGGCGCGCCTCCCAAAATTGTATCCGCGTTTCCCGTGGAATGGTGTACGACCCTGACGACTACGAAAGCCCTGGTCCCAGTTATGAATACGCCATATTTTCCACACGAGAAATAATATACCCCGCATTTGGAAGCAAGGTTTTTGAAAAAAAATTTCTCGAGTATGTTTGTAAAAAAGGTAATGAATCTCTGAATCTCGCGTTTTGTTAGTTTTTATCACAAATTTCCGAGAATTTCATGAATTTTAAATTATATTCTCCTGTCGTCGCTTTTGGGATGTTTCGTAAAGAGGAAAAAATGCCGCGTTTTTGTGTGCGTTTATTTTTCGTGCGTCTGGACGCAATGCGCCTTTTGGACTGCTTTTTAACTTGTTGGGCGCCGAAATTTTTCGTTGGGTGTTTGGGCTAAAAATAATATGCTGTGTTGTATCATTTTTGTATCAGCAGAATGAACTTCTCATAAGTGAATAGCATAAAAACATTGTATTTTACATACAGGATCAGTCATGGGTATGTGGCCGTCATGGCAACCCAATTAACCAACCATCAGGAATGTGCGTGTTATCAATACACTAATTGCATAACACTTGTTGGGTATGAGACGGTGTTTAACACTAAATATAGTGTTTTTGTAGTCCTGCTATATTTTGGAAGTGACGTCAGTGCTTGTTTTTCGAATGCGATTTCAGCACGTCACAAATATAATTGATCACTAATTTATGATTTGTTTATATTAGTATTGGAAACATAGCTCAACACATGCATTGCAAATTATTATCCCATGAAATCTGGTTCTTATTGTACCCCACGAATAATTAGGAGGCGGAGTAAATTTACGTCAAACATCACCATAATTGCTATACATCAAATAAGTTCTTAACCGGAAGTATTTTATTCGTCTTCCGGTGGTGTGTTCATGTTTACACTGAAAATCTCTCAAAGAAATTACTTGACAAAATGCTGAAAAATGGGTGTCTCTTGGGTGTTTTTGAAAAACAGAATTAGATGCATTCTTCTGTAACTGTGCCGTAAAGGTTCCATTTAAAAAATTGTTTTCTCGTCTTGTGTATTTTTCAAAGACGTAGCGGACTCATTGTATCGTCGCAGAGCCAACGTTAAATAAGACCAAGAGGATTATTTTACATTATATATGATAACGTTGAATCCGTTCCATCACAGGGCCTTTATTCTCTAGTGCATAACTTTCCAGATGTTAGAACGCTTAACGTGGTAACGCCTTAGCCAGTAGACTAAATTAAAAATAAATGCAATTCACGCACTTTAACTTTTGTACTTACCTACATCCTTTAATAACACATTAATAATTTACTCTAAGGAAGATATTGTTTTATTTCGTTTCAGTTAGCATCTATGAAACTGAGATAGTATTTGGTTTTATACTTAGTACTGGCTTACTCAGTAGGGTGACCCTTATTTAGAGAAGTAAAAAATTAATTTTGCTCCGACATGCTAAAAGATAACCCGCCTAATTTTAGCACATTTGAATAATATTTAGAGGTAGCTTAATGAGGCTCTTTCCAACATTGCAGCATATGGGTACACAGCTTGCATTTCACCACTATGTCGGAACCAGTTAATCCCGCACCACATGTTTGGTTTCCTATACACATGTAATCATTGTATGATTGACTTATTTATTTATAAACCATCCAATATTCATTTTCTACTAGTGGCTTCTTTTCGATTTATTTAGACTTGCAAGATCCCAAATTTATTTTACTGTAGATTTCAAACTTGTGCTGAATTTGCATTGAAATTGGATGATCTCTAATATTCTACATGCGAATGGCACGAACTTAATTACTGATGACAATATCTTGTTAGCCTAATGAAAGGAAGAGAAGCTGGGAAGTCGGTAGGAATTGACAAAAATCTCGAAGGGAAGGGAAAGAAATGCAAGTGAGACACAAAATATAGTTATTCCAAGTTTTGGACGAAAAAAAGAAACAGGTGGATGCAGAGACACTAACATCATCTGAGGATTCTGATAAAGATATGGAAAGTGAAAAAGTGATTGTTACAAAAGGAAATAGAAAGTTACAGGCTCACTTGAGCGTATTAAAGGCGGATAAACTTTCTGACACCAAAACTAACAGAAGCTTTAGATTGTACAAAAGTGTCAAATCGCAAAGAAGTATATTTTTTTGGCGAAACAAAACTTGCCTTTTTGGACATTATGAACAGCCTTCTATAAATAAAAGTTCAGCTCGGAGACTAAGAATGCCACTCAAAATCTGACATTTAAGCAACTCAAAAATAATTTCCAAGGGCACGATGCTTCAACAGTTTATTGGGATGGTAAACTTTTGCAGGATTTAATTGGCAATGAAAAGTTAACCAACTACCTGTCATAGTGCATGGGAAGGGTGCTTATCCATTGCTTACAATTGCAAAGATTCCTTCTGCAACTGGGTGGGCCACCGCAGTCCAGTTGGAAGAGCAACGGATCAGCAAGCGGAGGGTTGCGAGTTCGAAACTAGGTCCAGCCAAAGACCGTCGTATACACGGGAGCTGGTGCACATTAAATCTGTTGTGACCTCAAATGTCCCCCCTCGTTGGCATGGTGTGGAAGTTTGGAGAGTCGGGTGCCAGCTCAGGTGTTACCTCATCATCTGACCGTGGTTCAAAATTACGAGGCGTTGTCCTCAGATCTTTCCCTTGGGGTTGATCTCAGATTCTCCAATAGCCCGTTGTGTTGCTCCAGTGTGACGTTAATTAACTACCTACCTTCTGCAATTGGGAAGCACAAGCGTCTGCAGTTTCTAAAGCGTAGCTGTACTGGGGGATAAAGTACTTGATACAATACGCTCAACTACTGGTCCTCTCAACGAAGGCTGTGTTCTTTAGGAACAGAAACTGAACAAGGAGTTTCTTTACTATCTATGTAGTCATCATATTATAGATCTCATTGTAGGTACTCTTTTTAACAGTTTAGGATTTTGCTTAGCCCCAGCAGTTGCACTGTTCGAGCGCTTTCAAACCTACTGGGGGTTTGACAACAAAAATTATAAGACAGATATCAATGATGAGATTACTTCATTACTTGTGCATGATTTCAAGGTCGATATTTTAGAATTAGCTGAGAAATATTTGAAAAACAATCAGCC
Source organism: Meta bourneti (assembly GCA_933210815.1). Taxonomy (NCBI): domain Eukaryota; kingdom Metazoa; phylum Arthropoda; class Arachnida; order Araneae; family Tetragnathidae; genus Meta; species Meta bourneti. The sequence continues at coordinate 92,456,005 of OW119924.1, read as the reverse complement.
GAGAGCAGACTACCATTAGTACCTTTAACTATTTGTTATATTTCTTGGAGGTACTGAATTAACCTGTTCGAGAGGAATTAGGTTATGATACCTGGTACAAGAGATTATTCCATAAAGCGCATTGTGGTTGATCTTAATACTTTCATGGAAAATTAATTGGAGGATTCAGTGTCAAGCTTATTTGAACAGATTGTCTCCCAAATGGACTTTTACAAGTTGATCCAGGAGAATGGGATGATCGGAAAGGTTACCATGGAGGATTGGAAATTGTCCAAGCTCTTAAAGTAGTTACTGACCATGTTGAAAGAGTTATAACCATTATTCAAAATTAACACGAAATGAGTCAGAACATTTACTGCAGGTGATTGAGAAGCACCGACTTACGTACCCCAACCGCAAAAACAGAACTTGGTAGACACATGCTCTGGTTCTATTAAGGTTTAATTAATATCGTAAGACTAATTATGTTCTGATGTTCCAGTACCTATATCAGAATAAATTTGAATGAATGTTTATATTTCTCTAATTTTCATGTTCCATTTGAAGCTTCGATGCCAAAACACGAAACTTTGGGGGTCTTGAGCTACCTCTAAATATTAATATTTTTTGTTTAAACTTTATAATATTTAGTTTTTACTTGGTTTAGGAACCGTTTTGAAGGGTAAGAGTGATAAAATTGTAAAAAAATTTTTTTGGCCCTTTTAAAAAAAAAACCCACTATTTTTTATACTCAGTGATTTATTCACATGATATTCTCACAAAAAAAAATTTTTCAGGAAACTCTTTTAGAAATGTTTTTTTTTTTAAATCAACCGATTCCCCAATTAGTCAGTGCGATTCAATTTACCCCAACCCTTGATGTTTCCTTTGACGATTTAGTCGTTTTTAGTAATTTTATAACTAGCGTTTGAATACCGCGATATTTCTCTGGTTGTATGTTTGGATCATAATTTCCTCCCGTCACTTTTGTTCTGCGTAATTTATGGCATTGCGTTTCTATGTTATGGTTTACGTTACCGTATAATTGTACTATGTTTTGTTGTATTGTGTGCCTTTGTTGCATGTTCTGACCTTCTGCTATTTTCTTGCTGTCATGTGATTGAATTAATCTGTTGGACAGTATGTACACTGCTGGCCACCCAAATTGCAACACCAAGAAAGACAAGAGATATCACAACAAAATTTATTTTGTAGATAGCATGTTGACCAAGTATCAAATGATTAAATTTATAGACTTCTGTGAAGTGTGGTTCCTGCCAAAATCAGTAGCCAGAGTAGCCGCCATTGTTGGAGATCACCGCTGCCACACGCCTCGGCATTGATTCAAAGAGACTTTGGATGTGTTCTTGGGGTACAGCAGACCAAGCAGCTTCCACACGTTGCCAAAGTTGATCTGGTGTGGCAGCTGGGGATGTATTCTGGGTCAATCGTTGAGCAACCATGGACCACATGTTTTCTATCGGCGAAAGATCCGGAGAGCGAGCTGGCCAGGGATGCAATTCAATCTGGCGATTGACGAAGAACCCTTGGACAATGCGTGCCACGTGTGGTCGCGCATTATCCTGTTGAAATATGGCTGTGGGCAAGCCCTGAAGGCAAGGAAGGATAACTGGCTCCAACTCCTCGGAGATGTAGCGCTGGCTGTTTAAAGTACCGGTAATGCGTACTAGAGGAGTGCGAGAGTGATATCCAATACCGCCCCATACCATAATACCCGGTGCAGGACCAGTGTGGCGGTGCATAACGCAGCTGTTCAGCATCCTCTCTCCACGGTGTCTCCAGACTCGAATCCGACCATCGTGGTGTTGCAGACAGAAGCGTGACTCGTCAGTAAAGACAATTTCGTTCCATTCTGCCGTCCACATCCTTCTTTCATCGCACCATTGGCGGCGGAAACGTCTGTGGTTCTGCGTCAAGGGTAGACGAAGCAATGGACGTCTTGCGGACAGACCACTCTGCTGTAAACGGCGTCGAATGGTACGCGCAGACACTGGATGATGCGGTACAGACTGAATGTGCTGTGCTATGGTTCGTGATGTGGCTGAGCGATCCGTCACTGGCCATACGCACAATATGCCTGTCATCACGTGAAGTGGTGCACTGAGGTGGATGCGATCCAACACGTCGGTCCGTCGTACCCTCCTGCATCCAACGATTACATATCCGCATTACAGTTGTTTGGTTTCGTCCAACACGACTACCGATTTCCCTGAAAGATAATCCACAATCTCGGTAGGCCACTATCCTTCCTCTGTCGAACTCGGATACTTGATCAAAAGATGATCGCTGTTTTCTACGAGGCATAATTGATCGTTTTTTTGAAAAAACCACAAGAAAAACACAATTGCCGTACTTGAAATCGTCGAAATCTCCAAGCCTTAAATAGCACTTTGAAGTGGCGCCACAGGCGCGCGTGATGTGCGTCTGCGCTGAAATTCTAATCATTTGCATATCTCACCTCCGCTAATGCATGTTGTAAATTTCATATTATTTGCATGCTTCCTTCAGGGTGTTGCATTTACGGTGGCCAGCAGTGTATAAATAAATAAAATATTTTCTGATATGTAAATAAGGTTTTTTCTGAGAAATTTATGGCGTGGTGGCCGTGGAAAAGCATCCATTTAGATGTTCCATACTGAAACCATTTGTTATATTTCCATGATTGATATTTGACACCATTATGTTTTTCTCCATTTTAATAACAATACGTTTATGAAACTTATGATTTGTTTCTTTTCAGGTAAGCAAAACCTTTTCCCTCTGACGATCCATATATATTTCTGCACTTCATAAAGGTCTGTGATTTGTGTTTCGCTTTATTGTATTCATTTTTTAATCTTAGTTAACATTTTGGCTTGATTGGATTTTCCCATTTAAAGTTACGTTTACGCTTTTTTCTAATATTGTTATCGAAAATCTATATTGTTTGTGGGAAAATGATATGTGCGAATGCTATGCGTAAAAACTAGTCTGTTGAAGAACATTTTCAGCACATTTCGCTTAGAGGTAAAACTTGTCTAAAAACTAGTTTTTGTGGGACCCCTTATACATATAAATACCCTAAATTTTGGAAGTCCATTAAAACAAGGTAAGTCGCAGTCACAAGTTTGAAAAATTAGGATCGTTTAAGTTTGAAGACTTAGATTTTTGAGAAAACTGTTCCACATTTTTGTTAATTATGTCCATTCTTTGAAAAATTTACTTTTCCGAAGTTTTCAGTTCAGAAATTGAAATTCATCCTTGAGTTTTAAAGGATTTTTTTTTTTCGAATGAAATATTTTGCTTTAACATTTGGTAATAGTAGGTTTTATTAAAAAAAAATTCCCTTGAAAAACCCCTCAACTCTCGCGTACAATTTTTAAAACAAGTCGCATCTTCTCGAAAAAAGTGATCCATCACAAAAAAGTAATTTTACAGAGGAGCCAAAAGATAAAAAAAAATTATTTCTGAATTGGAAAGGTTGTAGAAATCTGCACATTTCTTGATTTGGCTCGATGTAATTAGTTCTCGCGTCGCAAAAATTGACTAACCTTTTCCCTGGCGATCCGTAACACCTTTGTCGAAATGAACTTGTCCAGGGTCATCTGCCTTTACAACGGAGCCGCACTGTAACACGGAGCCAGGAAACGTACTGAAGACACCAATTGTGGAAACGCATTGTTTACGTTCAACCTGCCCACTAATTTAAAGACTAAACTCTTCGAATACCACGTGACTCAAATGCCAGAATTATGGCCGCCTTACGAAGTACGGGGTCCAATTCGATCAATCTCTGACCCCTTCACAAAATATTAAAATGAAGAATTTTGAATTGAAGTGAATTGAGAAGTCGACAGTAGAAAATATTTTATAGAGAAAATAATCTAAATGTTTTGCCATATAATTTAGGGATGAAATTATTTATAACAAATCCATCTTTTCCCAATCCTATTCATATCGGGGCCCTTGGAGTGTGCGGGGTTCCATTAGGGTGCAATCGGGTTAGTGCCGGCCCTGGACAGACAACATGCTGCTTAATCTAAATGTTTGTGAATCCCGTTTAGAGTGGTGCAATCTCCCTCGAAAAGTTACCAAGCGTTCCGTGACCCAAACCGTTTGCTGGTTGGAGAGCGATAAAATAATCCAATCTGCAACACCACCACCCGGGTATCCATCGCATGTAAAGAAAAGCGATGTCATCGATCACGCGAGGTGGCGATAGTATCTGTTGATGGATCAGCCTAATTGTCCGTCGCCGCAGCAACTGACCGCTCTTACGTGTCCCCCCTCCCTCACGAGATCGTGAACGATGGCCGTCGGGGTCAAGGAACAGAGCGGTAGACCCTTCACGATACGCGAATTGTAGGAAACTCGTTTTTGCGCTTTCGTTTGGGCAAAGTTTCAATCAAATTGTTAAAGGTTAAAGTCTTACTGTATTTTGTCTGGTGCAGACAGGGCCGGACTAGTTTCCAAAACTTATCTTAAAATTCACGTAATTTTTAAATACTTTTTCGTTTCATGAAAATTATTTAAATAAACCAATATTGAAATTATAAATTTTCAAAAATATTAAATATTTTGCAAGACGAATTTTCAGAATAACAAACCGACGAAACACGAGGATTTAACTCCCGGAAACCCAATACGGAATATGGTGACATGCTCACGCCGCAGATACTCATGGTACGGCTATTTCATTTGAAGGTCGATGATAAAAACAAGTATTTCCAAAGTTTGAAACCATGTCTATTATTTCTATGCAGCTACGCGTAAACGAATTTCAGATTTTGATCTGTAAATCGCACCTTCACAGAGAAAAGTACTTAAAAATTAAGATTTACACAACCAAGATGGATAAAACATTTCATTTGATGGAATTTTTAGAATTCTTTATTGGTAAAATGTAGCCTATTTCCCGATTTTGTTTCCAATTTTTTTTTTGTTTAAGAAAATGAAATCGTTTGTTGATTAAAAAAAGTAAACAAAACCGCCGTTTTGACTTTTCTAAAGTAGGTAGGAAGGACCATATTCTCAATCGTCAGCCCAAACTCAAAAGCGACGCTAGACCTGGGTAAATGAGGCTGGTACCGCCCTCTGTCCAAAACTGAATTTACTTATTTAAAATGACGATAAAGCGTAAAATTTTGTTGTGATAAAGTTACACAATATACTAATTAACTCCATATTAATTTGTTAATAAATTATTCAAAATACTATTGCTCGAATACAATGCAAAAAAAACTAGTAAAAGGCCGAGCTTAGTTAATAGATTCCCAGGGCGAGGTTAGAAAGAGGCGCCTCCTGTGTTTTGTGCTCTCTATTTTGTGAGGAGAGAATTTTATTACTTTTTCTTTTACCTCTTTTTCTGAACATTTACACGATTCCAGGGGACAACGTGAAAGGAAGAACTGGCTTTTGAACGTTGTATTCTAAAGATGGTGTTCATGAAAACACTTATTTCACACGCGCATGGCACTGGAAAATATTTCTATGACATGGACAAAAGTGTACTTAAAAATGTAAAACATTTTTCTTAGAACAGTTACAAAACTTTGAACAAAATTTCTATTAATGAAATTTTTGACCAACTATTTCTGAAATGCCGCCGCTTTCGCGCGACCACCCTTGATACTCCTCCGCTGAAACTACTTGATCCAGACCTAACGTTGGGTATTAAAAGCATAGAATATGTGTTACATAGTTTATCTTTATCGCGTTACAATTAGCCCCGGGCAGTCGAACATGACCGTAGACCGACAAAATCAACCACTTTCATCTGTAGAGAATTGAGTTTCAAGATGGCCATCATATGCCCAATTCGAAGTCTACCGGAAAAAAAACCTAATACCATTCCCTTCTTTGACACCTTGCGCTTAGCTTTGACGAGACGAAGGCGGAAATTCGCGAGTGCGCCTCGATAGCTGGAAGTCCAGGAGTTGTTCGAAGCGATGATGAATTGGATTTTGCGGGGTCTGGGGGCCTTTTGCGAGTTATGTCCGCCACTCCCCTGTCTGGATGGCCGCTAATCCTGTTAGGCAGGGTGAGCCTGCGCGTGGTTAGGTTAGAACAGAATTATGATGTAGAGCTCACGAATATTTCCCCCTTCGGACGGCTTCATTACCGCCCACTTGCATTTCGTGGGTTGTGCTCGATTCCCTGCCGTGGAAGGAAACGTTTTCTTTTTGAAACTTGAACTCCTAAGTGGTGAAAAGTTTGGGATGGGAAGTTTCTATTCGCGCCAGTCTTCATTTTTTATGGTAAGTAACGACCTCCCAATGAAATAGACGAAGCTTGTGCGTGCAGCTTCATGTTATTTCTCCCGATCCCTCGGTTTGAAAAACTAACGTGGTATTAGAAGGTACGACTCTTAATGTAGGACTAGCGTGATGAAATGCACTTGTTTGCGCTTCGATAGCCAATTTCCTTGATTCTTAAGTCCACATGATCTGCGAGTTGTAGGCTGCTCAGGTTCTTTTCCTCCCTGGATGTATTTCTCTCATCTGTGTCAATAAAATTTTCCTTGTGTCTGTATGTCTATTTGTTTGACGTTATTTGGCACAGCTTGGCCAAATGTGCCTAGCATCCTAAAATCCAACCCAAGCCCACATGACGCCCAAGCCCACCTCTGAGATTATATGACAGCGACGTTCTTGCTCCTTTTACTTCATTAGAAGCTTGTGATCGACGGTGTAAAGCTTGTGATTTCGGGCATCGTCGTCGGAAAGAATTTGCCATCTTAAATATTGGAGACTGTTTTTGATACAACAGAGGACTGTAGGAGAGACAGTCCGTTCAGAAATGGAAGGAAGACCAGATATGGTGCCGCTCCGGTGAGGTGAGGTCAGATGACATTGGAGAGGTCCATTTGTAGAAAAATGTTGAAGCTGTCCATCACAACTCGTTATCACTGTTATGGCTTCTCGCACCCAACTGTAAAGTTTGAGCCGCTGCTATGCTTTCTGGCATCGAATGATAAACTGAAGACTTCAGTTATGGAAACGCATTGTTTATATTTTACTCGTCCCCTAATTCAAGGAATAGACTCATCCAAAGCAACCACGATTCAAATGCCAACTCACTAGAGAAATCAACTGACCCAAGGTCGACTGCCTTCTCCAGAGAGCCGGACTATCTTTGCTAGTGAACAGGACAGTATAGTCCAACTCTCTGGAGAAGGCATCGACCTTGGGTTCAATTAATTTCTGAATATGGGTGAAAGCATATTAGAAGGTACTATACGCCAAAGTATAAATGACGATCGCCTTGGATAATTATACCCCTTTCCAAATCGTAGTACGGCTTCCGAGAATCGGTGCCGAAAGATATGGTATTAATAAAAAATTGGCATGGGTTTAATATTCATGGCGATTTTGCATACGGCAGCCTTCTGACGCAATTTCACACCTATTCTAAAATGGACTGACCCAAGATTGACTGAATTCTCACGGGAACCGGACTATGGAATAGTGCAAAGAGGCTCTTTGCACTTTTGCTAGTCAAAGCATCACAGTTCGGCTCCTGCGAGTTGGCATTAGATTTAACAAAACTGCTCCAACCATTCTTTCCAGTCTGTTTGAAACAGCATTTTTTCCCTCGATCGGGCGGTTGCGAACATGAGTGTTTAGAAAGCCGTTTATCAATGTGAAATCTACTTCACCTCACTTCCTGGAAATTACCCGTTTGATTCATCCGAGTGTGGGGGGGGGGCAAGGAAACGTGCGTTCGTAAAGTCACGGCGAACAATTCTTTGGCGGAATTCTTCAGATAAAAGGATGGGAAAAAATCGAAAAAACACGTTCTTGCAAATTACACGAATTTTAAAACTGTTAGCCGTAATAATAATGTAAAAAGCTCCGTTGCCCTTCCCATGGGACGGGGCTCTGCAAAAGACGTCTTTCGAATTTCTTTTCGGCCTCGCTCTGTTCTCGGGAATTTTGTTATCACCCCCCGTTTGTTTTTAATAAAATTCCCCGTTAACTGCGATCCACGGAGATTTTAAAAATCTCGCATCGTGCGATTATGTTTTTGCTTAGTTTTGTTTTCTTATCTCGAAATGGCGTCCGCGGGGACGACCCGTCAGTAAATTAAAGCCGGGAATAATAAGGAGTGGAGTTGAGCTGTCCTGTTTTTCGTGCGTAAGAACGTATTTATTCGGGTGTTGTGCGCGGGGAGTAGAGGGGGACCTCTTGTACGGAAAGTGCGGAAGGGTTCGAAATTAAATCAGCTTTTTGTGTTGCGCGGCGGCTTCATTCCATAACTCGTTGTCACGTCGTTATGTATCCTGCAACACCATCAGATGGATCAGTGAACTTATCCCGCTCCCTCCTGGACCGTTTACCTCACCCTGGACGAAAGGTGTGTTTCCCCTTTACACCCTGGATTTCTTGCACTCCCCGTTTCTTCAATTCCGACTTTTTCTGTTCCTTAGCAGTGGAAAGACTTTGGGAGTCAAGGCCATTCTATTTTGTATACTCCCGACCATAGTGACTTGGTAATATCTGGGACACAAACGTGTAATGCCCATAGCATCAACTTGGGATTGAGAGTCAACACCAGGTCTTCCACTGACCGCCGGTCGTAAATCTGCCAATATCTATCTGAAAAGATTTCCTTCAACGGTCCGGATGGTTTTAATGGGTGCTCAGCGCACCCATTCTTTATTTAACTGTCCATCTTTATCCACTGGGGCCGCTGTAGCCCGGTTGGAAGAGCAACCGGAAGTTTGCGAGTTCGAATCCAACCAAAGACCGTCGTGTACAAAGGGGGCTGGTGCAAATCTATCGTGGCCTCCAATGTCCTCACGTTGGCGTGGTGTGGAAGTTTGGAGAGTGGGGTACCAGCTCAGGTGTGACCTTGTCATCTGACCGTGATTCAACGTGATGTCGTCGGATCTTTCCCTTCGGTGGTTAATCCTGTAGGGTCGCCAGTAGCCCGTTGCGTTTCTTCAGTGCGACGTTAATTAAATACCTACCTATCCATTGGGGTAGGAGAAAAGACTTCAAACTCGCCAGCGGTCGACGGGCGTTTTGAGTTGATTCCATTTTCTTTATCTACAGCGCCCACAACCAAGGGACCCAAATCCGTTATATTATAATTAAATATAACTAACCCTTTAATTTAATATATTGTAATTAAACCTTCAGATGTAAATTATGTTAATTCCTGTCTAATGAATAATTATCTCAATTGTAGTTTGGCTGTGTCGTTCTTAGTAAACCACTCGTCCCAGTTCATTACAACGGAACTTTTTTCGGATTGGACAAAAACAAGGGGGGAGATCTCGTAGTTGGTTCTCTACAATGACTACAGTGTCGTTTAAATATGCATCATCCAGAATCTATTTGTTAATGTGTTGTATGTCCCTTTTGTGTGGTATGTCTTCAATAAAAATTTGGACGTTACCTTTGGAAGGGGGTTCACACACATATATTCGTTCTGCAACTTTCCTCCATGTATTCTAGTCAGTTTTGACCATCTTAACGAATAGAATTAGTGAAATAGGATTCTTTCAGCCAATATATGTGGTTATTTAGTCATGTGTTATGGTGTAAAAACAATTCTACAGTACTCTGAAATCTCGTGACGCTCAGAGTGCTGGAGAAGTCAATGTCACCCCTGGTCCACTCTACGACAGCAATCACAATAGAACAGTCATTCAGTGATTTGCTGAAACTTATCTTCATGAAAGTCGCATTGTTCACTATGTCCATTGTTGACTCTAAGATCGTGAATTTTGATTTCTCTGGTTGGTAAAAGAAGTGTTGAGCCCAGTGCAGAAGCGGATATCCAGTGGGAGGGACATTTGCTTTGTAATTTTTCGTTCATAAATGAAAATTTAAGATCTGCGGTCAAAAATTCAAGTGCTTCAAATGTCCCGACAAGTCACCACCAGAGAAGTCAATATCCCCTTGAATAATTCCGACCAAATTCCATTTAATAGATGATGATATCAATGAAAGGACTAAATCAAACACTACAGTACTTTTAGTTTAATCATTTCTCAATCTGTGTGTTTCAGACCCCGTGTTACAACTTTTTATTAGCCCGATAAAAATATGTACTTTGTCCCTTAACATGTCGGTTCATCGGTCTCCGCCTGTCCATAAGGGCGAATAATGCGAGAAAAGATGAACCTTCGTTTTTGCTGTGTGCCTCGCATTAATTATTAGCGAAGGCCCCTCTTTCAAGTCGCATTTGAATAACCTCTTAAATATTCTATTAGTCACCATGCATTAAATATTCGACAAGTGTTTCTTGTACTCGCTGAGTACAAATTAATTTCTTGTTTGGTTCCAGCCTAATGAATTGGTAGTTGGGTGCCTTAAGTGAGTTCTTCATGGGCGATGGGATTTCTTTTGTTTTTTCCATTCTCCAATAAGGATAATTTGGGTAAGGATTGATGGAACTTTACATGTATTTAGTTGTGGGATTCAAAACTAATCGTTTGGATGAACCATGTCTTGTGACAGTCGGATAATTTGCGTTACTTGTCAGCTCTTGGTTGATAGAATAAAATTAACCATTTATATTTTGATTCGTTAACCTTGGTTTTATCTCACCTTTTGCTAAAAGGTTACGAGGCAATGCTCTTAAGAGACTGATCTTAAGTTTTTCTTCGTCTTTTAACTGTTTGGATGCTTCCTGTAGATTTCGTACTATTGAATCCAAATATGGCATTTAATTTTCGCCATGACACCAAATTGATCACCACGACTAATTGTACAATTGTGTTTTTAATAATAATTGTGGCATTTCATAATTGTCATTGATAACTAAAGTAAAAACCTGAATATGTGTTGTTATTCATACTTTTGCTATAAGGAATGTTGTACAGTGCTTTGACCTCCCTTCCTTTCCTCTTATTAAGGATGACGTAGGTAAGGTGAGTTTGAGTTAATCCATTATGTTTTTTTCGATTAAAATAGTTTTATATACATACTTTTTGCATTTCAGTCAGAAGTTTATAGTTCCAAGTCCTTGGGACACGACATTGAGGGCATCGCGTGTCCTGAATCCTTGATATCCATTCCTTGAGTGTGTCCCCCCCCCAAAAAAAAAAATTCTCTACTTCACGAGACCCAGATGACCTACGGCCAACATTCTTTTTATCTGGCTGGAGAACCTCACAAAATGGAAACTAGAAACGTACTTAACTTATGTTACATGTACTTTATGCTTTTATTGCAATTCTGCACCCCGTATAAAGTACTAGTAATTGGTGCAATAACTATTATCGCCTGCGCATAGTAATATAAAATTCGTGTGTGCATGTATTGGTTTTAAAGTTCCACACCATAACACCTTTTCCACCTTATTCCAAGAGCTTAACCAGGGAAAGACGAAATTTTTTTCAAGTTTCAATTTCCTGTCTATTGTTTTTATTATTTATGCAGTAAGAACCAATTTTGTTGTAAATTTTAAATAATATTGCCAAAAAATTGGGTACCATATGGTATCGCTAGGCTTTTAAGGGAGCAAATTCGGGAGTACTGCAGTTTCTTTCCTTCGGCTATATAAATGGTAACGATGTTGCTAATTATGATTGTATAGTTTTGTATATATACCTATAGACAATAAGCACCAAATTTAAGAATTATTTAGATATCCATAATATAATTTATTCTACAACAGAAAAATTATTATTGTGCAAAAGAATACTAGTAACAGTATTACTATCTAAACTTTTATTTCATTCCATACACTACTAGTTTTGTGCTTTAGTGTGAAAGCCAACAAAGCAATTGACACAAAAGTATATCATCACTCATCGTAATCCAAACACTGTTCTACCTTGGAGTTCTGTAATATTTTTTGCTTTAGCATATACATTAGAGGAAGCAACTTGTACATTTTGTCGTCAGAATCTATTTTAGTATAGACATACGGTGGATATATCTCATAATTTGAAAAAAAGCTGTATAGGCGCATTGCATTGTAAAATAGATCGTTTCGAAGATCCGGTGTATTTTTCTAAACATGTTTTTACCAAGAACAGTATTGTACCCACGAATAATAAGGATTTTCATCTCCCCTGAACCACTCGTTTTTCGTAAAACTTCAACTTGGATATGTGCCCAAACAAATTATCCACAAGGCCACCTTCGTTTTCTTCTGCTGGTTCCTCGTCTGATACTACTGCGACATCAGGAGGCTGCAAATGGGTATCATCTATCTCCGAATCTGAAAACTTCTAATCAAATCGTAGAAGAGCCTCCTTGATTGTTAAACTCCTGAAAAATGAACTGTTCAGTATAATTTTTATGTAAACCTAATTTCTTACAAAAAAAGGCGATTGAGGAGGGGATGGGATCAAAAATAGTTGCAAAGAAGTTAAACCAGTATTTTTATTTCAATTTTTGTCTTAACGTGCAATCATGCCATTAGCTACTCTGTAGAACGTTCTATATAATCAATATTTTCAGCGCTTCATGTGTACAGCATTCCAGCGTTTTCAAGGTCAGTTTTTGTTATACATTAAACTGTTTTTTATTCCCCTAATCCAAGTTTCTGTCTTTGCAAAGATTAAGGAGAAGAAAATTTCAACGGATATCAAATCTGCGTTAAAACTTTAGGACAGATAAATACCAAAACATGATTTTCTTTTAAAAAAATATTTTTTTTGATAGTCGTAACTAATCTTTTTACTGATATTCCATTTATACTAAACATAAATGGGATCGTTAACTCGTTTTAAAAGGAATGCCTCTTTAATACAAGTATTTCGTTGCCCCATCGGCTGTTTTCATTTTACAGCCTTATTAAAAATAAGGTGAAAATCTTTTCTAACCTAAAATTGATTTTTCTGTGTTCACAGGGGCCCGGATTTTGTCGACTTAGAAATGTATAAAGATGACCAATAAAGTGACTAAATTGATCTAAAAATTATTTAAAATGACGTAAAAATTTTATTGATGTTCTTTGGATTAGCAAAACATACGTTTTCTAATTGCCTGTGAATAAAGTGTATTTTTGCCCTTACCTCTCTATATGAATACAATATAATCGACTTACTGACCAAAAGTGACCATTGAACAGGTAAATCTTTCGTAGGGTATAGTGTACGATGCGTTCTGATGTAATGCGCAACCATCAATCTCGGTTGTAAATTTTTGCATGAGACATTTTCGTACGTTTTTCAAAAATTTTCTAATGACGGGATTATTTTCTAGAAACTGGTTATGAGCCAGCGAATCATTGAGAAACAGTGCTTTATATAGTTCCAAATTATGCCATTATTAAACTTTTTAATTAACTCAAAAGCCCCAAATATGTGATATTTCATTTTTCAAGACTAGAGAAAAACCCTATATCGTTCACTTTTTACAGTGTCGATGATTCACCCGCCAATAAAAAATGTCAAAAAGGATTTGTTTTATGTTAAGGGGTGATCACGGTTTTTTTTGGGTTTAAGAAGATAGAAAATGAGTTATCTGTAATGTATTTTATCGTAAAAACGAAACTGCGTATGAAAATTTTCATCCTATTTTTCATGGCTGTAAAAATGAAGCAGTAGATTAAGACAACAAAATACTCCTTTAAAGTGTATCTTTCCTATAAAAACGAAGCAAATACTCCCCTTGTGTTCTTATAGTGAATATCTTCGTCAAATACGTATAGCGAAAATATTCAAGTTACAATTGAAAAATTATTTTTTGAAGAATATCACATTTTAGGTATCGATCGGAAGTAAAATTTTCCGCAGATTTAAAATCCGTTAAAATTTTCAATCTTTAACGATCGCGAAGATAGAAATTTGAACTAGGGGAATAAAAATGCCCTAACGCCGTGAAAACGCGTGTTATGTGAACTGCACAGTTCCTTCCTATGTATCTCGAGACAGTTTTTCAAACGCTAGAACGAACGGATGATTTCGAATCATAGTTCTCGCGATTTCTGCATGTGTACACACTCCAGTAGAACTCGATGTACTTAAGCTACGCTTGTTATTTGTTGACATCAAACGCTCGTTTGATAACTTTTCATGTAATCAGGGCTTATGGTCACATAAGATAAATATGCACCACGGATTCATTTCTATTTATATACAAAAAGAGTGGAAATGTTTATTTACTTTTCGCAGCGTGTCGTATTGCAACGTCTAGATTATCTGTGTACTTTTCGCACTCAAATCCGAACACCGAAGCTATGTATGATTCGGCAAACACCTGGTGGTCTTCCTTCACTCTCATAAATGATATCTGCTATCAAACTTGAAAAAAAAAATTATATTCATTGGAGGAAATCGAAAATTTCTGAACCCATTTTCACTGGTACCAAACGGCTTTCCCGTGTAAGGTAAAAGAGAAATGCTGGCTGCGTTCCAGTAGAGCAGCTTACCTTTCCTGTAAACAGTTTTAACACCACATTCTCCAAGAATTCTGAAAAAGGAAAGCTTTGGAAATTTGTTTTCTTGTCTTCCCTCATCGCTTTAAACTTTTCTCCTATCTCGCGAAACATCCATCGCTGTATGAGGAAATAGTTGCCAGGTCGAGGCTTTATACTCCGATATTTTATTGGATTATCAACTGCAGTCTAAAGTTTTTTTTCCCCAATATTCCCTACACCTCTGGATCTTCAGTTTTTTGGCTTTTTTATTCTGCTCTAGGCATCACTCATTCTGAAGTCGATCTTACTTTTCACTTCCAATATTCATCTTCTGAGCTTGCTTAAAATATTACCTAACAATCTAAAGAAACTTTACTGAGGTTTCAAATAAAGCGTTATAAAGTCTGGCGTGTTCTTCCCGGGCAAGACCGCTAGAAAATGAAGTGTAGTTCTTGTCTACCTTAGGTATCTGTATTAGTTGTGTTCGAGTTACTTTTTCTTAAGAATTTAAATATCGTCGGAGTGGTTTAGTGTTTCATGTTTAAAATTCGGAAGGCTACTTTTAACATCGACGTGTGGCGAAAATTAGCTACCATTTAAGGTCTCGAGATTTGTACGAACTTTCATCATGTCTCGTCCAAATATCAAACAAATTTGAAGTTCCTTTTCAACGAGCTTTTTTGGTCTCTTTTCGAATTTGTGAAAATGAGCGTCGGCTGTGTATGTACTCACGTTATATCTCGCCTTGATATATCGCACATATGGTTATATCGTTCTTTTTTACTTGTCCCCTTTAAAATTTCGATTTGCGAACAGTAAAGGAAAGGACATCTGTTTAGAATTGGGAGTTCAGAGGTTTCCAGTTTTATGCAGTTCTAAACTGAATTGGTGAAAAGATTTGGGTGTCTTAAAAGCGTAGATGGAGAGAAATTTATTTTCAAAAATATTCTACCGTAATTAGTATTATTTCAAAAAGTTCTAACACAATTTTTTGTTCCACTTGAAGTTTTACATAACTTAATTAAAAACGTTTAATTTAGAGTATATCGCGCCTCTTTGTTTCTAAGCAAGTTTTTCGATTCTCGCTATATCGCATTTTTTTCTTGTTCGAAAACAATAGCGAAGGGTTGCAGTATTTTCATTTTTGCATGAAAATAATTTTATGAAAATATTTAGAGGACTTGTCAGAGTCTAAGGGGCTTATTTTACTATTAATAATTTTAAGCTAATGACATATCTGCCAACTTTCCCGGATTTTTCTTCAGGGAGAAAATTTTCAAGTGATACCAATTTCCAAGTTTTGGCGCCAAGCCGTCACAGCCACGAAAGAAAAACATTACAATCAGTGATTGTTCGATTGCCGTTAAAACCTTGTTTGGAGCACTACTTTTCAAGAGAAACCTACATGTATACTTTTAAATCATCCAAGAAAAGTTTCAATTGTTCATTTTTGCTTATATTTAACTCTAAGTTGCGTAAAATATGTATCCAAATAAATTTCTCAGTTCGAACTGTCGCCAAGCGTATGACAAAGAGCAGGGTTACCTTTTCTGTTTTGAATTGCTTACATAAAACCCCAATTTAGCGTAATTGTCGATAATTACTTTTTTATTTTTGAATTATTGTTAGGCATTTTTTTCCCATTTTTTTCTGACATTTGCGCGTTGCTTTTTATATCGTAAAATTCTGAATTTTTTCTTGGAGGTTGCTTGGTATAAGATGACCAGAAATTACTAACTTAAGAATAACAAGAATGGTTTTCACTTAGCTGAAACTAAATAAGTGCAGAATAAACTTTGACATAATAAATATCTGGGACTGAAAAATAAGCCTTACATACTTTTAGAAAAAGAAAGTAACTGATCGCTCATTTCAAGCGGCAGTGGGAATAAATACCGCCATACATCAGGACTGTCGCCATCCTGCCAACAGGAAATTAGGTAATGCATTTCTTCACACAACATTAAACACAAAGGGTATAACATCCAGAAAAGGCAAATCCCTCTCCTCTCACAACTGATAGGAACATCAAGCGAACTCTGGCCGTCTCATTAAACTAATGACTTGGACCTATATTCGACGACATACCGACAGAAACTCGTCTTCGCGCAACGAGCAGCCTTCGCAAATGCGTTTGTTTTCATCCCGAAGAAAGAAGATGGCTCCTCGGATTCCATCGTAATCCAGTGTTTATTTTTATATCTCTAAGCGCCTGGATCGGACACTTTGAGGGAGGGGATGCAGCCCAGAAAAGAAAGGGGTTCATTAAAAATCGAATATTGCCACGGGGTATGGATTTTTAATGCCCCCGTCCGAGAGAGAACTCGCACCACGTGACAGAAAATACAAATGAGAACATTTAGGGGCAGCGGGGAGTAAAAAGTGTCTTTCTTACGTGACGGGAAGACTGGAGGAAATGGCTTTAAATCCCATTTCACATAGGAATCAGAAGAATGGAAATAATAGACAGCAAGGGTACACGAGAAACGGAGAGAGGAAAAAGAGAGATGCGATCAAGAGAGGGGAGCACACGGCGCGTGGTGTTTAGAACCACAGTGGTTCGCGTCGCAGAATCTAGTGTTGTATGAAACCATGCTGTTGTACATAGCAGGAGCATGTATCGTCCAGTGCCGTAAAGGCTCGAAAGTGTATTTCGTCTAGTAGCGCGTCGCTGGACTCGTACCTTAATTAGAAAAGTCAAAGTGGAATTCTTTGCTTTCGTTTATCCCAGGACAGGACGTATCACTTACGGAGCATCCGATTCGCAACAGCTTATCTCCACATCAGAAGTAAAATTAAATTACGTAAACGTAGTTTACATAAAAAGAAAAATGTAAGCTTAAATTTATCATGAAGGTGCTGATAACATAAATAAAATCAACGATAACGAAAAGTTAAGGCACCTTCAAATTCCTTGGTACTCAATTGGTCACCCTCCCAAGCACTGACCGTGACCGATGATTTTGGTGGTCATAATCGTTCTAACTCCTTTTGTGCTGCTTTAAGAGAGGAGTTAATATTTATATTAAAGATAGGATTCAGGGTAAATTTAAAATTGGAGTTTAAATTGATAAGTTAACTTTGAAAGTTGTGATGGGGCAATTAGTGGTCTTATCGTATCTTTTCCCTAGTTATTGGTGATCAGAACGCGGGACTGTTGCTTAATGGGTTTGTCCACTACTCTAGCAACCTGCCAGTTGCAGGTTCTATTTGTATAACCTACCATGGATGTATTTTTCTCTTCTGTGTCAGTATAATCTTTCCATGTGTATATGTCCATTACTTGATGCCTGTCTTGTTCATGGCCACATGTGGCCTCACCAAAAAACCCAAACAACCAATCCAAAAAGGACTTTTCAATTATTTTGTAGGGGGAAATTAAATAGAATTAATGTGTGTGTTAAAAATTCAGGGTCCAAACGAAACCACAACGACGTTTTAGTCGTCGAAATCTGTTGGAACTGCACATGGACCACTACGGTTCTCATCCCGCGGGTCTGGTCTCCCGCTTTGGATGCACGGAAAAGGCATCGCCCAAATGGTTCAGCACGACACTAAAAACCGCTCTAAGCAGCCCAAGAAACGTCATAAAAGGCGGTCTGTATATGATGTAAGAAACGGAGCGGGAGGGGATAAGGCATAAAACAAGCTGCGGCATAAACCTCCGAGATGGATGCACTGGAATCGGGACTGCGAGGAAATATTAATGCGCGTGGTTGTAGATACAGCGAAACTCCACTTTCAATCAAGAGAAGTGCAATTTGTTTTGAACGATATGGAGCCACAGGGGGTGGAGTAGGTCGTTTGGAGAGCATTGCGAGGGTGGCGAAGAGCCCGTCAAGACGGCAAAAACCCGCCCTCGATCGTCTTGCAGAAGAGCCATCTTCATCAGGAGGAACAAGTCGCAGACAATGAGAGAGCGGGGATTGAGTTATGTTATGCCCACTGGGGTGAGCCCGGCGTCAAGATCCCGCAGGAGGAGCCATAAATCTCTTTTTTTCCCATCCGCCTGACCCCCAGGAAGCCAAGCACTTCCAGAGATTGGCTCTCCTTTGGGTCCCGAATCGCTTCTCGGGGGGTCACTCGCCGTCACGCGGGAAGAGGAAGAAGAAATCAGCAGTAAATCCGAGGCAGAATTTCCATTTATGACCGCCTCGGAATTCCGTGGCCCTTTTCTTATAATTAGAGTCCGTGCTCTTTGCGTGTTTTTAGTGTGCTTCTTTTACGGGAGCTATTAAGCCGGCTGATTCTGTATTTAATAGGCGTATTACTGTCACGCTTAACGGCCGTCCGCGTAAGATACGCGGGGTTATGAATGGGAGAGCGGGATCAATTTGCAAATGAAATGGCCGGGGTTTTTAAATTGAATACGAGAGGAGGTTTTTTCTCTACCCCTTCATTCCTCACCAGTCGTGTTGTGGTGTTTCCTATTCCTGACGTCTCTGGGTCTGAAATGAATATGCGTCATGTGCCAATCTCGAGCCGCGCGGCTCTATAAAGATTGTCAGATTGTCTACGCTTTATTACGTGAACAAAATTTCTTTTGCTCTCCAATGCGGCCGTGGAAAGCCATTATTTTTTTTATCTGCTGTGTCATCTCTTAAAACTACTGTACTTCGATTTTTCATTGCACTATCGCATTTTGAATATTAAACTAAAAAAATATTTTCTACTTTCATTAATATTTTCAGCGTTGATCGTCCTATCTCTGTCGATCAAGGTTGCAAAATAGAATTATGCACTTAATTATACTTTTGTTTTAAAATTGTATTTGAATGGATTTATAAGCCACCCAGAATGCATACTTCAAGTGGTGTACTCAAATTTATATGAAATTAGTTTGCGTATAGTTACTGGCTTATATACAACATTGAACTAAGAATGAAGAAGTATCGATTTGGTTTACAAAAGATAACGAGAATGGATAAAATTGTTCCTCTATCGCATAATTTTCCAGACTTTTTCTTGGCTCAACTCACTTTTTTCAAAGACGATATTTTACAGCTTTCTTCCATTTCAACTGATAATAAATTGCATGTGTATCTGTGCCTGTAATTTAAGTCTTATCTATTTCTAGTATTGTACACTGAACTTGACTTGCACTTGTAAGAATCTGCGTAGTCGAAAGTACGCGCTAATACATACACGTTAACACTCTTGTTAGCATGTATTTTGTATCTTGTTTGTAGCTACTACTCTGTATGTAGTTTCACAAAACTAGTCTTTGGTCTGAAACAGGTTATTGGTTCCTGTCACAATTTTTTTAGTATGGGGAATGTTTGAGGCAGTTTTGTTTTCCAAGTTTGTTGCTTGAGTTTTTTGTGGCGTAAGTTGTGAAACCAGACAAACTCCGCCAGTTTTGTACGCCGTCGATAACCCGTTGTGTTGCTCTAGTGCGAGCTTAATTACCATTACCGCGCAAATTTTGCTTTAAAAGATTGTCCAAATTGGTGAGCGTCTGGTCCTGTTATGATGATGCTGTTTTATTGTAACTTTTCTTATTTTATTATTTAAACTTGTATTTGACGCAGCTTGTCCGTTTTTGGACCATGAGCCATAAAACTTAACCAATCCATACTTTTTCAGGAACGCTGGTTTGATTCTATCAATGGATGTTACCACTTTGCGTCTTTTGACTTCGATACCAAAAAATTTTAAGATTTCCACTGGCTTCAAAACAAAAAGCCTGATTAGTTAGTTGTCTTGGTCTTGAAACTTATTCCTCACGAATACGGAGACACCCACTGTCCGTTAATCAAAGTTTCCTTATCCATACTGAACTTCATTCTTTGCCGGAGAAACTTGTATTCTCCACTATCTGAATGGATGGCATTGTTGGTGTGAGAGGCTATGCAAATAATCTGGTTAATGTTGGCAGATTGTGCTCTGCTACATAAAAAAGACCATTAAATGTGGCGAGAGGATTAGATCCGAATAATTGAAGTTATTTCGGAATAGCTTTCAAATCGTGCCAAAAACTGGTTTGTCCTGTCTTGTCTGATTCGTTGAACTCTTCTGATTCCTGTTGATTTCGAGAATTCGAAGGAAAGCGAAACTCCGCTTCGTTATCACCACTTCGTGTTTTACAGAAACGGGGGCTCTTTCTTCGCCCATTGTTATCCGCTTCGGTAGCTGTAATCCTTTTTGTGTGTGTTTTATTTCTTGTGAATGTCGGATTTTTCCAGTCTTTTATCCATAGTTCGCCCTCCTCATAATTGTAAAACGTGACCGTAGCCCGAAACGCTACGATGCCTAATGAGGCCCAAGCAACGAGCGAAGCTCCAAATTGCGTTCGTTTTCCTCCTTTGCCTTCGCGGAGCAATTGGAGAGTGCTTTAATTATTGTCGTTAGTGCTTAAAAATTTCTCCTTCATTATCCGTTTCCAGGAGGTCTTATTCTAGGAGAAGGTTTGTTTTACGCGGCAGTTTCTCGGAAGGAACGATTCGCTGTAACGGCGGTTTTCTACTTGTGGTAGAGCACCTATTGTGGGAAATAATGTACGGTTTAAAACGACAGTAATGTATTGTATATATGAACAAAAAATAAAAGTCGGGAGCGCGCATAACAATAACGATTTAGAGTCTACCGTATTCAGTTTTCCTTCAATGTTCTGCGACATTAGCATCCAGTTATTCGGAGTAAAATATTAAAGTCTTAGCCAGGTAATAACATTAAAGGTTAAAAAAAGACTAATGAAAACAGTAAAACAAACTGGTCGAAAGCCATTTTGGCGTGAAAACAGTAAAACAAACTGGTCGAAAGCCATTTTGGCGAACGACACGTTCATTGGCATGAGCAAAATAAACAACATGAAGAAAGCTCGAGTTTAAACAGTGTCAGTTCTGTCAAAACAAGTGTCAAGTTCTTGTCAAACGGCAAGTGTGTGGTGCGGGACGCAAAAGTGCCATAAATCGTTTGTTTTACAAATGTACAATTCGGTATGTATCGCACTGCCCGGGTAAAAACCAAGGTTTATAGAATAGAGCATTGGGTAGAAACCATCTCTGGGCTACGGAGTACATTTTTCTCTATTCAACCTTATATCTTCGGCCTTTTCCACCTCTACTCTCACCCCTCTTGTCGAAGGGTTTCCATAGTAGTCGAGTCTTGTCCTCTTGTGAAGGAAAGTGATGTGAATATCCCAGTATTTTTATTTTTTTAAACTATGGTATACTAAATTTTTGTGCTTCGCCTTTGTACGTGACATGGATTGGATTTTAGGACCAAGTGCTGGTAACGGACTAGCAGCACATGGCCTGGTAAGGCATAATTAAAACCGCGAGTTGTGGCAACGCCTGTTTGTTTAAAGATAACATTTAAACTCTGGTTTTCCTCTTGTTTATTTTAGTGGTAGTGATGGAGGATGAGTTTTTCCGTCGAAATGGCTATAACCAGTTTGGGTTTACTGTTTTTACTAGTCATTTTTTGAAGCTTTTACATTGTTTACTTACTTGCAACTTGATTTCAAAGAAACTAACATAAATTTACATTTTAATATCAGTTGCAGTTAAAATAAGCTAACATGAAATGGTCCCAATGACGCTTTGATGAATGTTTAAAACATAACTACCGCTGGAAGTATGCAAAATATTTCGATCTCTTCCTCTTATTGAAGGCCGCTATGCTACTCCTACCAGGTGAGCCAGCGCGGGTTCGATTCCTCCCAGGGTATATTTCTCTCTTTTGTGTCAGTAAAACTTTGCATGACATCTGTCTTGTGTTTGGTGTGCCTCATAAAACCCAATCAACCAACCTTCCTTCTATTAAGGATGGAACGGACGCGTTAGTAATTTCACTCACTCATTCTAATTGACATACTACTTCGCATATGCATCCACTTTATATACATTTTCATCAAAGATATTTGTTCTAAAGTCTCATGAACATGTCATCACATCGTGCCTTCTCGATGTCCACTCTCCGGCTACCCCCTTTCCCCTAAATATCTCTTTACCTTTCCACAATACCCGTTATACCTTGTGCAGATAAAATAATATATATCTTGAACTAAATCATCTCAACGAAAAAATCCTCTTGGGTTCCTTTCACCATTCAGCTTATTTTAATCGTTTATTCTGTTTATAACTAGCATTGCCGTTACCACTTTTTTAATAGCATTTTTAACTTTGATGGATTTGATTGAAGAGAAACACTTTAAATCTTTTTATCTTGCATTGCATTATATTTCTAAATTGTATATATCTTTTCGTACCATTTTATATCTACATCATGTTGCCGGCCAACATTTTTAAATCGTGTTTTTTAACTTAATTTGTTTCTTCATGCTTTTTGATCAGCGTGTTTTAACTTTTTATATTCCAACTTCATGTTGACAAACATGGGTTTTCTATATCGTTTATTCCACTATAGAATTCTTGCACTTGATTCTTATTACCCGCTGTCTTTTAATGTTTATATATGTATTGGTTTTATTATTTCGTCTGGCACTTGGCTTAGCTTGTCCAATTTTGGACCTTGCGCCGTAAAACACTAACCAACCAAATCATCTCAATGAAAAAATGCAAATAAATGAACAAAACTAGCATTGGAATTCCGATTAACTTCAATCCGAATTGCACAATTGTTATTATGTCACTATTATCTTACTTTTTTGCCAAATTTTAATATAATTTAATTTCGTTGAAAACTGTCGACAGTGTATACATAAATTGAATAAATCCTCGTATCAGTTAATTGACTAAACATTTCGATATGTACGAGAAAGGCGTGTGATGATTTGGAGGCAGCGCTACTCGCTTTTTGCTCCCAAAGGATTGGGAGATGTATGTCTGCCTCTGCGGCATCACTAATTATGGAAAGCAATTTTACTTACTCTACGGAGCTAATGAAATCTAGCGGGTCGAAAAAGAGCTTTCATAGTTATAGTACAATTTTTTTTTTATTCATTCGATACCTGAAAATATTCATCAATGGCAGTCTAATGCCCCCGGTATTGCTATTTCTATGCAAATGACGCTTTTGATGTTACTTCCAGGTAGGGCAAAAAAGAGCGCTTTTTATTGTATATTACATCCTTCATTAATTATCCTTATGATTACCTAACGGAATTCGATGCAGAAAAAGGTTCCGAAGATAAATATTGAAGATGTGAGTTAATTAAGCAGCTCAGACAAAGGGGAACACGGTTTTTGCTGGATATTAAAGCAGGGAATATGACGGCTTAATTACAAAATTGCCGAGCCAATGTAGGACCGCCTCCATCTCGGCTGGTTTATCTTCCCCTTTGAATGCGAGGAGTAATTACGTCGGAGGGATTTAAAATGTAACATCTTTTATGACTTTCACTTCGGTATTAAAATGGTCGATCCTTTGTTTTCCGGTGAGCCGCGCTTTTCATTGTTTAGGTCGCTCGTGCTTATATACCCTGTTCCACCTCAAGAAGATACCATTTAATCTACGTAAGGAGCCTTTTTTGTATCGTAACGGGGTTACAATAAACTTCATGATTTCAGGGCTGCTAGCTCGGATTTCACTGTCTTCTATACACATGCGATGGTCCTAAAATAAGAATTAGATAAAATAGAAATAATTGACTGAATCGTATGATCGTGTCAACTGTCCTCTATAAAAGTTCTCCTGTGTAGGAAATGGGTATGGGTATGCCGACCCGGCCTTGGCCATACGGCGAAAATTTGGGTTGCGAGAGCAATCCCGGCCAGCACCAGCGAAATTCGCATTTATTTAAATCCATTTTGTAGTTTTACAAAGGTGTTTTAACAGTTATGCAATGTTAATTACAATTTTTTTTTTACAATATATTGGAGAGTTCATCGGTTCACAATAATTTTTACAATTGCAATAATGTTCCCTGTTCCTGTCAGGCAGTCATCCTCCACCTTAGTTCATATGTTTTAGCCGTTCCTTTTTATTTTCGTTATAGATGGCTTGATAAGTTGTTTTCGTTTCTTTAGATTCTTTGGTTGCCTTACTCCACCTTACCTTACCTTACCTTATTTTTAACTTTCGCTTCCGCTCTATTCGCATTGGGTTCTATGCGCATTTGGCCATCCGTATTTGCTGGGCCTTTTATTTCCATTGATGCGGTATTGTGGCATAGTACCTGCAATTTTTACAGTTTAGAATTGAACTCGTTACTATGACAAGCTGTTCACCGTAACCGACCCAATTGAGCACATATCCACTGGTCGCTCAAAATCCAGTTCAACAGTTGAAATAAGAATATATTCCAGTGTACCAGTCCACCTAGTGCCACTGCAATTCAATTTTATCGGATATACACCCAAATCCAAGTGGATTAATCCGGATATAAAAGCAGGAATTATAGAATAGTTCACTACTCATTCACTGTATATTCATTTCTATATAGAAAGGATATCCAACCCGGTCTCAGCCAAGGCCCCCCCCCCCCCCTGTCCGAGACTAGCAAGGTTATCAGCGAAACAATAGTTTTCCTGTGTAGGAAAGTAAAATATGCTCCAATATCCTTTTCCATTTTGCAAATAATTTTTTTCCATCTGTATTTGTTCTAGTCCAGAAGGTGGAACCTGTGCAAATAAGTTTGGGTAACTATGTGACCAATTCAGAATTTGGCTGCAATTGTGGGTACAAGGCGAAAGACTTTAGCAAAATAGACACTGTCATTAGGCTCCTGTGGAAAAGAAAACAGGTGGCGACTAGCTCCAGTATTTTTTTCAGGTGTCACAGTTCGTGGAATACTGGTGGGGGATGATGCTGATTCCTCCTAGCTCTGCCCATGCATAGCTGTTACTCAGCAGAATCTGGTCATTGCACTTCGGGACTGATCCCGGACCGTTTCGCCAATAGCTCATGTTGCTTTAGTGTGACGTAAACTCAACTACTTACATTAACAGGATTCGTGTACCTAGAAATTATTGAAAACTTGAAATTAATTACATTTTTAAGAGCCCTGGCGAGCTTCAATTCTGTTAGGAATTTTCAGTGCAAAAAGGGGGCGCCGGTGGCTCAATGGGTTTGCCCACTACGCTAGCAACCTGTTAGTTGTAGGCGGCGTTGGTTTGGTTCCTGTTTCTTACCCTGGGTGTATTTCTAGCTTTAGTGTTAGTAAAACCTTTACATGTATGCGCATAACCGTTACTTGGAGTTGTATGTCTTGTGTTTAGCACAGCGTGTTCAAATATGGCCCCTGCGCCATAAAACCGAAGCAGTCAACCATCAGTGTAAAAAGTGCAGTTCCCGTGAGAAAGCAGAAGACATTGGAAAAGCCCATTTCTACATAGGTCTTAAGGGGAAAGGGCTGCCGTTAGCAAAATCACGTATGGCTATCGCCATGTGATTATTTAGTTCGCCAACGTGTGTGTGTAATCACTATCTCTTCAGGAATGATCTAAAGACTCTGAACCAGAATCCACGCTAAAGCCGCCAATAGTGGGAACACATTTTTGACGCGTGAATACGTCTTTAAAATCGGAACAGTACTGGGGGCCATGCACGGAAAATCGAGTGTTAAAAAAAGCGTTACAACTGTTTTTGTCCTTTGATTTCAGAACTAGAAGAAACACTGTTGGAATCGGTCTCAAACCTCCAATTATAGTGCTGTGTGGGGCACATAAATTTGAAGAATGTAAATCTTTGAATGTATAAAAGTGAAGAAAGATTGGGGATCATGATCTGATCAGACTTCTTGTTGTTTTCTGAAAATATGTTTTTAAACCATAAGACTTGGCTACGTAATAAAATTTATTTTTAATGTATAAAACTCTGTCTTCAATCGATAAAACCCAACAATTGGTTATGGGCCACAGACCTTAAGCTGAACCTGAATTCTGCCACTACCGGTTTCCAGTATGATGGGTATTCAAGAAATGTCCATGTTTTCCTTCCCGAAGTTATCGGATTTCAACTATGCCACGTGGAAGACGGACATGAAGGTATTGCTAATTGACCGGAACTGCTGGGATTTTATCACTAAAACGGAACCTCTATTATTGGAAGATGCTCCAGAACAAGAAAAAAGAGACTATCGTTATAGGAAGCAGAGGACATATACAACTATCTACCAGGGCATAGACAGAAAATATCAAGTCTTAATTTCATCTACTGAAGACGGTAAGGAAGCCTGGGATATATTAAAGACCAACTTTGAACCAGCATCTAGAGCACGATTGGCAGGCCTTGTGGACGAGTTCTTTTCAATCCGCTACCAGCCGGAGGACGAATCCATTGGACTCTTCTGCAAACGAGTGCATGAGAAGCTGTTACAGATAAAAGAAGGTGGATTCGAAATCCCAGACCTCTTAGTTTGCTTTCAACTAATAAGACATTTACCTCACGAATACGATAATCTGGTACAACTGCTATACAGGATGGATGACAAGGAGTTCACGCTAGACAATTTGTCTAAACATTTAATAACAGAATCCAGCCGGATCGAGCTGAAGCGGAAGGACGAAGACACAAAATTAAGTATCGTGGCCGATGCTTATGCTACAAGAAACAAGTCATCTAGATACAAGGAGACACGGGCGTCTACTCCTGATCACAGCAGATGCGTACTGGACCCTGAATTAATTCCTTCAAGCCCAAGAAAGTCGACAGTTTGTCGTATGGGGCCGCGACCATTCTGCAACTACTGCAAAAAGTCGGGACATTACGAATCGAAGTGCTTCAAGAAATGCAATCGGCAGAAACCTGGTGGTGAATTATTTTATATGGAGGACAATCCAAAAACTGATCTTCAACGTGCCTATGCAGTTTCAAATTTTCCAAATGAAAGACCGAGGGAATTTCTTATTGATTCTGCTGCAACTGCCCACTTCTGTAAAGAACGCGATATGTTTACGACATTCAGAAAACTACCACCACAGAAGATCCTAGTCGGAGACAAGGACAGCACCTCGGAAGTATTAGGTATGGGTGATATTCAATTTACAGTCTTAGATAGAAACAGAAATTATGATATAACTTTAAAAGATGTGTTATACTCACCTAATATGAGAAGAAATTTAATTAGTGGTGCTCGTATTGACCTTGTGGGAAACCAAATTAAATGGGGAAATAACAAAATGATTATTTATAATAGTTATAATAAATATTTGTTTACTGTTCCCAGAATTGGAAAATTGTATATCTTGAAAGGTTATCCCAAGATTAAAAATTATACATATGTAACTGGTTTAGATCTAGAAAAAGCCCACCGTAGGTTTTGTCATGTTAACATGCCCTTAATTGAAAATATGAGTAAAATTAATTGTATAAAAGGAATTGAAAAACTTAATTGTAAGAATATAGATAAAAATTGTAAGATTTGTGCTATTGCCATGTTAAAAATGGACGAAAACAATATACCTAAAAGGTATAAAGCTCGTCTTGTTGCTCAAGGTTTTAAGCAAAAACCCGGCATTGATTTTAAAGATATTTTTTCACCAGTTGTGAATTTTTCTATTGTTAAATTATTGTTTGTACTATTGATTTCTATGTTGGGTTGGTATCACTGTCAAGTTGACGTGAAAAGTGCATATTTATATGGACACCTTAAGGATACTATATACATGAAACAGCCAAAAGGATTTGTGCTGAAAGGATCCGAAAACAAAGTATGTCTATTGGAAAAGGCTATATATGGTCTGCATCAAAGTGGTAGAGAATGGAATTTGGAATTAGACGGTATATTAACTAAATTAGGATTTTCTCAGTTAAATTGGTGTAATTGTGTCTACAAATTTAAAGATGTAATTTTAATTGTTTATGTAGATGATATGGTTTTGTTTTCAAAAAGGGAACATTTGATAAATGAAGTAATCGAATTATTGGACAAAAAATTGGATCTTACAGTCCTAGGTAAAACTAAATATTTGTTAGGCGTAAACTTTCAAGAAATTGAAAATTCGATTTATTTACATCAAATTACCTACATTGAAAAATTAATGTCAAAATTCAAAGATCTTCCTAAAAGTTTTGTGAATTTACCTTTTAAAATTGGTTGTAACTTACCTGATAAGGTTAAAGAGGAAGAAATAATTGAAAATGATTTAATGAGGAAATTTCCCTATCGTTCCTTAATAGGATGTTTATCGTTTTTGTCAGATAGATCCAGACCAGATATTGCATTTGCTGTTAATATAATGTCTCAGTTTTGTAATGGTTATACTTACAAACACTGGTCTTACGTTGTTGATATTATGAACTATGTTTTTCTTACAAAGGATTTTAAAATTAATCTTTCCAATGTAGAAAGTTCAAATTTGATTGCTTTTTCTGATGCAAATTGGGGATGTGGTCTCACAAACAGACATTCAAGCAGTGGCTATTTAATTTATTTTGGTAACATCCCAATATCATGGAAATCTTCTAAACAAAAGTGCATAGCTCTTAGCTCAATGGAATCTGAATTTATTGCACTAACCGATTGCACTAAAGAAGTTATTTGGTTTAGTAGAATTATAAATGAATTAAGTTTGTGTGATTACATAAGACCCCAAGTATATTGTGATAATCAATCTGCTATCTATTTTTCAAAAAATAGTCAGGAAAATCAGAAAACTAAACATATTGATATCAAGTACAAATTTATTCGTAAATTAATAAAAGATAAACTATTTAACGTAAATTATATTTCATCGGAAAATAATTTGGCTGACTTTTTAACAAAGCCTTTATTGTTAAATAAATTTAAAAATATTATTAGAAAAATATTTTGTTAGATATATATATATGTTGAATTGTAATACATCTGCTGAGGTTTTACAACCGATGGGGCCGCATGTTGGAATCGGTCTCAAACCTCCAATTATAGTGCTGTGTGGGGCACATAAATTTGAAGAATGTAAATCTTTGAATGTATAAAAGTGAAGAAAGATTGGGGATCATGATCTGATCAGACTTCTTGTTGTTTTCTGAAAATATGTTTTTAAACCATAAGACTTGGCTACGTAATAAAATTTATTTTTAATGTATAAAACTCTGTCTTCAATCGATAAAACCCAACAAACACCCAGAAGAACTATTATATAGCGTCGTGTAGACAAAGGATGTCCACACCTGACATGACCTTCGGACGGACTGCGCAGGCGTGGAGAGGGCGACCGCAATATGTCTAAATTCTACTGTTCTGGGCGAGCTTTGGGCCAGTGTAACTTCGGATATCGTGGAGCGAGGACTGCATAAGTGGTATCATTCAAAAGCTACCGAACTACGCTATAATCACAGGCCTTCAAACGATAAATCTATCCCTTAATATTACTATCAAAGTGCACTTTAATCGTTCAAACTGTAAATTGAATATTCGCACTAAACAATCATTCAAACTTGCTGTCTGCTTCATTTACGCTACAATCCATTAGGCCCGAGTATTCACGTCAAAACTACGGTTTGTGTTCTCGACACAACCACCAATTTTCATGTTTAACCTGTTCCCTAATTCAAGAAATAGACTCGTTCAAGATGTGATCCATTCCAACTTGTCGGAGCCGGATTGTACTGCGTAAGTAGGCATGTTTACAAATTCCTTGAGCACGTATGCTGATAGTCGCTTGCGCATGCGTGCTCACAAGCAATTTCTATCGTCTTATACAGTACGAGAGGGATTTGCAGTGCTAACAAACCACCAGAAGAACGATTTTACTTCCGGTTGCCCGATACGGAATATGTATAAGAAATACTTTCTACCGCAAAACACTAGCGCCATCTACATTTAACTCATTGCAGAAACCAGAGAACAATCATCATAGAAAAGGTCTCGCGTTGAAATTCAATTCTGTTGTTCACCAAAAAAGTCGCCAAATTTCTTGCTAAGCTCGTGTGAATAAATATCTCCGATTAGTCTGAACTGTTCAAGGATTAACATGATACTTGACCTGAACGGGAAAAACAAATATTAACATAATTTTTTTTTACAATACATATAACACTTGCAGCATTAGAAGGTAAAATAACTGATAAATTTTATTTAGTATTTGGCGCGAATAAGAAACATTCGCACTAATGTTTGTTTCCTGTCTCGATTGGAGAGATAAATACTTCGGCTCATCATTCTGCTTTGAAAGAGAATCCCCTGATTCTAAAGGCATCGGTAAAAACGAATTAATTTCGGGGGATAAAAGAAGTGCTGCTGAAGCAATTACCAGATTCCGAACGGAGGTGGTGTTTATCGACACCTTTGTGGCGATAATTGCTTTTTCCAGGTCTCACGAAATATGAGTTTTAGATCATCGCTGTGTGCGTATGGCGCTATAATGGGAATAAAAACCATTTAATGATAAATGGCGGATGTTTTCTTCGGAATGTATTCACTTGAGTTTGAAATGTTCTGCGAAAAATTGATTGAAACAAGCTTCAGTTATGATTGTATTTCAAAAAATTAAAGAGAAGGATTGTTGTATTTTTTATACTATTTATGTACGGGAAGAATTTTTATGTTTAAAAAAGTTGGGGAGAAGCTTCGACTAATTTTTTTTTATCATTTAGCTCTTTTTGGTGTGGACAAATTTATGATTGTTTTAAGGTTGTAGTGTCTATTTAACTTACCGGTCGCTCATATATCTAATCAGGATTTCCACGAACCTTATAAAGCCCTCAAAAGGCCTGATCTTTCGTTTTAGTTTTTAAAATTTAAAAGTCTTAATATTTGCAAATGAAAAGGTTATCCTTTTATTGGATTGTGTAGAATTATATTTAGATCTTCACGACATCCAAGTAAATTATCGAAGCGAATCGATGAAATATAAGCTATATTTTGGACGTATGTGTTATGTTCACTCGTGATTTCCTCAAGGTAAATCGTTCAATACAATGATGCCTCTTGAAACAATAGGTTTACGAGAGAGAAACACGAACAAAGAGTAAATCAGTATATAATGTCACGTGATAAGGGGTAAATGTGCTTGTAATTTAATATTGTTACAATATTATCGGTGAAAACTGTATGGTTTATTTGCAAAGTGTTTCGCGCAGCTCACCGGTTTGCACTACAAACCCAAACCACCCGGCTTTGCTTGTATGAGTTTTTAGTGTCAACAAACCAGACGGTCTGCGAAAATTTTTAGCTATATTTTCCTGGTTTAATCCCACTGCTGTTTCCAAATCCCTTTTTTCCCGACATTTTTTACTTGACTTTGTGTTGTGTTTGGTGCAGCTTGGCCAAAAATGGCTCTTGCGCCACAAAATGCCAAAACAACCAAACTTAGAAGATTGTACTTCCTGTTACCCGAACGCTCTCGCATGATACATATCGGGGTTACCTTAAACCGACGTTAAGCCTTTAATTTGATTGGCGTTGACCAGTAAAACATAATATATCATTTCGGAATGTATTCTTTGGAATTTTTTCTGATTGAAATCGTATTAAAAAGAAACATCCCAATGACGTCGTGTGCAGAAAACACGTATCGCCACCTATATTTAGCTTGGCAGAAAGTGAATTTTGATCGCTCAGTCAGATTTTCGGTTATTCCATTTGATTATTCAGTGATCAATTGTTTGTCAACGTGAAATATAAAGTAATGTATTATACAGCAGCGTAGATCAAGTAGATAAGTTTTGCCTGTGAGGAGAGAAATGGTGTAAAAAACCCAGAAATTTTTACGATTTTGTTCAAAAGACCAACTGTAGTTTTTTTCTATTACAATTAGTTCTGCAAAATATTTTTCTTTCTCGAATTCTTTTAAAAGCTAAGCGTTGAGAAATAATTTTTCGGAAAGAAACATTTTTCTAAGTGATGACATTTGGCAATGTGGTGCATAATAAAGCCAGTTTCCGTTTCTTGGTCCACGCATTTCCTTTCTGTAAAAACGGTCGTTTGCGAACTTGCCAGAGGAATACATTAGAAAGGAGCATTAGGAAAAAGATTGAAAACTGAACCGACTGTTCCGGTGTTTTACCCATGCTGCCCATAAATAACGGCTTTTTTTCCTTCCCAACGCGCGGAATGGAATTTCTTCTCCCAGGAAACACAAATGAATCATAGGTTTTGCCTCTCATTTCATCCGATCTCATTAGTTCTTCTCTTTGTTTCCAACGAAATAATGCAGTCCGATCCCCAAGATATTCACTTTCTGCTCGTAATTAGTTTTTCGAACTGCATCTCTCGATTACTAATGAAATTCCTCCTCCCCGCCTTGTGGACAAACAATCCACTTCATTTTCTTCCCAACAAAAGCTAAATTGTTTATTTTGTTTGCATCGCGGATCATGTACGGCCACCCGAACATTAATTATTAGTCGGTGTCCTCTTCTCTGCGACTACAATGGACAGATTAATTGCTCTTCCATCACCGTGTGTCGCTTGCATCAGATTTTTTTCCCGATTCATTCAAAAACCTCTCTTCCCTCTTGAAGGTTTTCCTTTCCCGTCCACTTGAAGGCTCGATTTCGAAGGTTGTTAAAATTGCTGTTCTATTGGCCCCGAGTTACAATGAGATTGGAGATTACTTCCCCCATTGTTTGTTTTTGTTCTTGTGTTCCTTTGCTTCGGTTTGCGTATTATTAATTTTCGCTCGGATGTTGAACCGGAACCTGGTTTCGAGAAGTAAAAATGATGGCTGGTAAAAATGATAGCTGCGTGGATATTAAAAAATCTTGTATTTTTCAATTCGAAAGACGCTACTGTTCAGGGATGCAGTTTATTGCGTTTTTGAGATTAAAATATATTGTTTTTGAAGATTACTCTGATATTTTTTGTCTTGTGTAAAAATAGCTTTATCGGATTTTCGTCCTTACGCATTTGTCAGGATTCATGTGGAGATTTCCCCAGTACCAAGTATGATGAGGGGTTTACAATGGAATACTAATACATATTCTCTTTTTACTTATTTTTCATTCATTTTCATTATTCTCTTCCTTAATTCATACGATGGTTCGTTGTTCCTTTTTCTATAACTTAGGATTTGAAGGTGTCACATTGGGTTTACCCACTGCGCTAGTAACCGGAGAGTTCTTGTTTATTATTTAGAGTAAAGTCACTTCATGTGTGCATGGTCTTCACGGGCCCGAGGTTTTCTAGTGATCTTTTCTTTTCAGATGGGGTTTTTACTGTGGTAAACACGGGGTCGTCCTTCCGGGTAATTCACGCTATCTTTTTCTGCTTTCATCCCACTCTGTTCCCAATCAATCTTTTTTCCCTTTCACGACATTTTTGTACTTGATTTTATTTTTGATGCGGCTTGACCAAATGCGTTCTTTGCGACATAAAACGCCCAACCAACGAACCAACTCAGAATTGGCGCCTTTTGCGCAGTTTCTGGCTCGCAGTTTATCGTTCGGTGGGGGAAGGTTGCCAGTGAAGGGACAAATAATCACCGATGGTGGTCGCCATGCATGTTTTTTTGCGTATGTCAATCCTTTACTCAGGCAGGTTTAACCGCTTTTGGTAAAAAGTGGACCTATCTTAGGTTATCTGCCTTCTCGCAGTATACCATAATTGGCTTCTTTAGCACTGTTTCTGGTTGAGATCGGTGCTTGAAGCGACAGCAAGCGCCCTGATACATTAATTCCTTGTTGCGATCGATACGCATGTTTTAGTAACGTTCTGAAGTGGACACTCGTCCAAAGCCATCTCCCTTTTAACCAGTCACATTATACCTATACTAGTGGTGAACTGGTGACGAAATTCGTGAATACATCTATGAGCGGTATTTTCCATCAAGCTAAATATAGGCTGTTTTAGTAACGTTCTGAAGTGGACTCATCCAAAGCCATCTCCCTTTTAACCAGTCACATTATACCTATACTAGTGGTGAACTGGTGACGAAATTCGTGAATACATCTATGAGCGGTTTTTTCCATCAAGCTAAATATAGGCGGCAGCAGTGTTGCTGCGACAAAACGTGTTTCCTATACGTATTCCGAGCATGACGTCACTTAGCTTGTTTTTCTAATACGATTTTAGCACTTCGCGAATGAAAATTCCAAATAATGAATTCCAAATTTTATGATAATTGATTGGTCAACGCCTATTAGATTTGCACTGAAAATACTTTCTAATAAAACTCAATTTAAATTTTTGGCCGCGGTAGCCCGATTGGAAGAGGAACGGATTAGCAACCGGAGGGTTGCGAGTTTGAATGCAACCAAAGACCGTCGTATACAAAGGGGGCTGGTGCACGTTAAATATGTCATGGCCTCAAAAGTCCTCACGGTGTGGTGTGGAAGTTTGGAGAGTGGGGTGCCAGCTCAGTTGTGACCTCGGCATCTCACCGTGGTTCGAGATTACGTGGTGTTGTCCTCCGATCTTTTCCTTGGGGATGATCACTGACCGTCGCCCATAGCCCGTTATGTTGCTCCAGTGCGACGTTAATTAAAATACCTACCTCAATTTGAATTCGTATAATCTCCAGAAGATCAAACCGAAGCATCCGGTAATCGCTTCACCGAATGAACTGTTATCTTTTCCGCTCTTTCGGGACCAATCTTGCATGCATGCCATTCGATTCCTTTTATTATTTTGATGGCGCTAAAACACCTTTTACTTATTCTTCCCGATGGCTAATTAAATAAGTGTTTTTCTGATTCAATTAATATTTTAGGGGCATTGCTTTTTTCCTCCTTCCTCTATCGATCACCCATAACTCCCGAGCATCTTGCTCTCTTATTTAATTGCGCACGTTTTTTTGCCTGTTGCCCGGAATTATTCTCTGGCGATTTCACGGCTAATTTTCTTCCATTTCCTTACCCCCTCTTCTCCCCCTCCTGCTTATGTTTTAATCGTTTTTATTTCTCTTCTCCCTTCCGCCGCGTTTTCTCATTCTTGCCGTGTTTCCTTTTTTGTGAAGTTGTTTTTCCCTTTTCGATTTCGAACTGCGTTTTCTTTGTTTCGGGCCGTGAAGTATGGTGATGGGAAACAAAAGGGGGTAGGAAGAAAAGGGGGGCCCCGAGGGCAAATGCGATGATCACGGGCCCAGAGGTTAAAAGGAGGAAATGGATGGGGTAGTTCGTTACCTATTTCCCCCGGACGGACTTACGAGAGCCTCATTTATATTTCATAAAAGTGTTTTTCGGCTCTTCGTTCTCGGAGGCCTTTCTTCTCTCGTCTTTCCTTTTGTTTCCCCTTATTTCCTTGCGCCGGGTAGCTAAGCAACTGCATATTAATAATCGATATCTGGGAATGTGGATCGTTGTTTTTTCGCCCACTTTTTCAGGCTGCGAGGAATCTGCCTTCCACCAACAGAAGGTTTCCTTTCGGTACGGAAAGGGTGGTACAGAACACTGCAAATTCCAGTTCCCTCTTATTTCTATGCTCTACATCAGTGGTTCTTAACCTTTTTCGTGATCCGCACCCCTTCAATCTAAAAATAAGTTCTCGCACCCTCTTGAAAAGGGTCGCTGTGACCCGGTTGGAAGAGTAGCGGATTAGCAACCGGAGGGTTGCGAGTTCGAATCCAGCCAAACACCGTCGTGTACAAAGGGAGCTGGTGCGTGTTAAATCTGTCGAGCCTCAAATATCCTCACGTTGGCGTGGTGTGGAAATTTGGAGAGTGGGGTGCCAGCTCAGGTATTGCCTCGTCATCTGACCGTGGTTCAAAATTACGTGGTGTTGCGCTCGGATCTTTCCCTTTGGGATTGATCCCGGACCGTCACCAATAGCCCGTTGTGTTGCTCCAGTGTGACGTTAATTAAAATACCTACCTACCCTCTTGAAAAGTGTTTCTATTTCTTTCTTTAGGAATATTGCAAGATAATTTATTGAAAAATAAACACTTACATTTACATACAAAACAATATCTGTTTTTAATGGCTACGTTGTTATTTATTCCTAATAATACTTTTGAAGCGAGACTCCTTTTTTGAAAGAACCACGCATAAGTCATCACTTGTATTTAAGCGATTTCTGGCTTTTGTTTTTATGTGCAAAAGTGGTGTTCTGTTTCCCCCTTAAATTTTATCTGGCAGCTACCCAGGCGTTACCAAACTCAGTCTGAAAGGCAGAAAAAAATGCTACCCTGATGATAATTTCCATTTAAAACATAATTTTGCATTTTATTCGTGGAAGAAATAATTAATACAACCTAAAATTATGATTATTTATTCAAAAGAAGTTTTTACTACTGCAGAGTAAAATATTTCTCGGTAAATAAGTTTTTCTAGCCTGGTGTGTTTTGGTGCCGTCTCCGAAGCAGCATCGCTTACTCCATTTTGTATACCTCAGTGGCTGAGGCAAAAGTAGCGAGGGTAGGAGTGAAGTCCCAAAAGTCGTCGTAGCGTTTGCTAGTTTCTCACAGGCGGTAGTTTCCATCGAAAATTTAGAAACTTCTCTCGCACCTTTAGAAACTTCTCTCAGCACCCCTGGGGCGCACACACCCCAGGGGTGCTGCTCCACATCAATGGTTTTGTCCAGTGGTCACTAGATTTCTATGGTGTGTATTGGACACAAAATTGCCATAAATCGTTTATTTACAAATTATATGTCCATGGAGATGCATCGCACTCTCCGGCACAAACTTGGGGATGCCGTCCACTCTTTCACTCCAGTCTCCTCTAGATTCGTCTATCTGCTCTTTTTTTCTCTAACCCTTCTTGTCCAAGTGGTCGCCGAGTTTTGTAGATCCATGGTGGCCGAAAAGGTGATGTGAATCTCATAATTTCCCAATCCTTTTCAACGGAATAATGCACGAAAGTACCATCAGTTATTTAAAATTGGATGTAGTTCGGTTTTCTTTAAATATCTAGAGAAAATTATTCATTATACTACCGTGCGTGTGGTAAAAAAGGGGTATCTTCAGACATTTTTTCGAGGTGGCGATTGTTATATGCCAAGTGTCCAGGGCAACCAACCCGAAAAGCCCTCAGAGGCTCATCTCCCTTAGGCATCACGCGCCTGAGGTATCCAAGTGATCTTTTCTTTTCTCATGAGGTTTACTGTTTCTGGTAAACACGGAGGGTCGCGCTCCCGGGATACGCAAGCTATCTTTTTCTGCTTTGATCCCATTATTCTGTTCCCCAATCCCTCTTTTTCCCCATTCGTCACATTTTTTTACTTGTCGTTGTCTTGTCTTTGGCACAGCTTGGCCAAATAGGGCCCTTGCGCCAAAAGAACCCACCCACCCGAATAGGTGTTGTCCGTCTTTGGATCGGGCGTGGCATTCCGGATATGCACATCTGCAATCGATAGTTTAACGCATTTGGATTTGCATACCCATCGGGTGCTTTAGATTCGCTTCGATTGACTGTCGGGTCAGCGCTGAAATGTCGAATGACTAGGAACGTCACGAAACTTTCGAAGCCAATGTCCCCGAAATGCCGCGTCCCATCAAAAACGGGCATTTTTGGGTTGGTTTTCAACAAGGAATCGCGTGGTAGATTATTGTCTGACCAGCTATAGTAGCTCATTTAAATTTTTTCTATCTTCCTCTCGGCTTTCAACCGATGAATCTCAATCTTCCTAACTTGACGATGGCTGTACGAAATTTCACATGATGGCCAGCAGGACCTTCAGAAAACAAAACT
Source organism: Meta bourneti (assembly GCA_933210815.1). Lineage (NCBI taxonomy): Eukaryota > Metazoa > Arthropoda > Arachnida > Araneae > Tetragnathidae > Meta > Meta bourneti. Next base: position 92,418,304 of record OW119924.1, on the reverse strand, counting down.
AGGAAGGGATCGAAACCGTTGCATTTGAACTCTCAGTTCTAAAGGGGGCCGTCCTGGCTCAGTTGGTATGCCCACTGTGCTAGCAACCTTCGAGTTGTAGGCGGCGCAGGCTCGATTCCTCCCTTTCTCTCTTCTGTGTCAATAAAAACTTTCATCGTGTGTGTCTATTACTTGATATTGTAGGTGTTGCGTCTGGTGCAGCACGGCCAAATATGGCTCTTGCGCCATAAGACCTCCCCCCCCCCCCAAACCAACCAACCCAATTCTAAAGAAACTGAATTTAGATTTCCTCTGCTGGACAAGTAAGATGAAATTATATATATATATGGCCGAATGGGCACTATTTAACGAGATGACATGAGATCTGAAACTTATACGAGAATTTAGGATCCGTTAACCATAAGTCCAAATTTCCAGACACCCTTTTTTTCGGCCGAATAGTATTATAAACACTTATTTCTGTATCTTGGTAGAAAAAGAGCCAGTGTCCATTTTGCAAGGGTTTTTTGGTAACAGGCGATTTAATAATTATGATTTTTAATATAGCGTACAAAAAGTGCTTTCCAATGTTTTGATACTTTCATAATGTATTGACAGGAGAATATTGGCACATTTTTCTTTTATAGTTTTCGGTACCTTGAAGTGATTTTTAGACATCTCAAAATCAGAATTTGGACACTGACCCTTTTACTAACAAGGTATATATTTATTCATGCTTAAGTAATGCATTTGCAAAGAAATGCATTGCATCATTCGACGAAGGTTCATAAAATCATGCAGAGTGAATTACTGTAGATAAATTCTTTATCTCAATGGGAGAGTAAGTTTACAGTTCAATAATTTTGATCTCTTTTCACTGATTAGAAACGACAAATTAATTGTCAATCCAGTCCGCTGAAATAGTCACGTATTTGGTGCATAGTAGACAATATTGTTTCAATTGTGCATGAAATGGATAATTCTTTGTATCCTGTTGAAAATAGATTTCACATCGTCAGGAGTGCACCCAGAATTTCATTTTGGGGTCTACCCAACTATCGTAAGCTTTCTTTTTCGAATGATTGATTCAAATAATTAAAATTATTTGTTAAAACACTGAGAGTAATTTATTCTAATTAGTACTCTTTTAATCTCCATTAATTCTGAAAATCGAAAGTTGATTATAATTAGTTTTTAGAAAAAACCATTTATATTCAATATATAGTAACTACCTTTGCAATGTATTCATTTTGAATTTAATTTTTAGAAAATGTTTCTAATTAGTAAACTGTAAAAGATAAATCTATTTTTCACACAAAAAATACTTAAACATAAGTCATACCTTTAAACACCAGCTTCAATCACATTTTCATCAAAAATATTGTAAGCAAAATACTGTTTTTTTTATGAGTATGAAAAAATGTATTTCCTTAAATCAATTCTGTATAATTCCATCCGTCTTCATGGCTTTGCGGTTGGGATTGTCGGTTCCTATCGATTATCCAACATATATTTCAACCTCCTCAACACCTATATATAAAGCAAAGTTGGTGTTTGGCTGTTCTCTATAAATTTACACCGTTTGTCCAATCTACACCAAATGTAATACACTTATTCTTTAGAACCCTGCAGGTAACATAGGCTAATTATTAACAAGTCATTAAAATAAGACAGTAAAAAAACTTTACTATATATATATTTAAAATATTCATTGAAAACATTGATTTCCTTTTTGAAAAATTGTAATCGATTTACTGTACTTCGTCTGTACTACCAACCAACCATTTTTTGGTAACAGATCATTTAGTAATTTTTATTAAATATTTTAATACAGCATAAAAAAGTACTTTCCATTATTTTAATTCCTTCAGTATATTGTCTTTTAATTTTCTTTTATAACTTTCATTTCTTTGGAGCGATTGGTTGACATAACTCAAAATCAGCAAATTTGAACAATGACTTTTTACCTCCAGAGTGCAGATTACATACGTTTTATTTTGTTCCGGATTGTTATTCGGTAATTATTGTTTTAATTATCTGTACAAGGGGTACGTCAGTTACATGTACATTTATACTGGTATGTGAGGTTGACAACTTTAAGCGGTGCTAGTGACGCACGCTTCACTCAATGTATTCAACAAATTTATAACAGTTTTGTTTTGGTTCGTGTTGCCACACATGAAAGAAGAATGTGTTTCTAAATTCCGACATTCCACCGCTGTTTGGGTTTCTCCTAAATTGAGAAAATGAAATAAAATCTGAATGGAGAATAAGAAGACAGCAAAGTGAAAGGATTTTGCGACGCAAATCAGTGACAGTCGCTAACCCGATGCGACTTATCAAGAGTCCCACTCGGGGACTACGGAAAATATGCACCACTGCAACCGTCTCTCTTATTTGCTTCTCTAATTCCCGCATTTTGCGGGAGACAAAAACAAAGCTCGGAACTAGAGGGAAAATCCGTTTTCTGGGAAAGAAGGGCTTAAATGCCTTACATTCCGTATTGGCGACATTTTTTCGTAGGCGCTCTCTAGTAATGTATCTCCTGGCTGCCTTCGGGGATTTCCCCTTTCCATTAGCATGAAGGTAGCAGGTTTGTTTTTATTCCATTACGACTATCGGACTTCGGGACAGATTTTCCTCCGAAACGTCCCCGAGGGCTCTGGAATCGGAGAGACGAGGAGCCAGCAATCGCTACGGCATCCTTTTAATAACGCGGATGTGTCCTGCGGCTTCTGTTATGGAGCGATGTTTGAGCTTGGGTGGATGAAAGGAACTCTGACGCACGGTTTTTTTTGTTGTTGGTTGCTGTGTGTGTCTTTTTATTGGGGGATATATATTGGATGGGGATTCTTATTCGGGTAAGCTTCTTTGTGTGGTGACGCCTTAATATGTCGGAGAGCGAGGGGCTGAATGCGAGTGATTATTCGGGTGCCCGTTTCGTGAGGCTTTTGGAGGGATTTCAATGCCGGGATGTTGATGGTGGGTTGAGTGGTAGCCCATGTGAGCAACCAAATATCGTGTGGAACTTATTGGAGACTCAAAAGTCCTATTATGTGCGTGGGAAAGTGTTTACTTCAGGAAGATGTGGATTGTTCTTGCTTGATATGTTGTCTTCCATACACATCTCTCCTATACATACAAGAAATATAAATACCCTAAGTAGTTAGCCTTAGGATATGGAGAAGATTTCTGCTGACGCTCAACAAATTTTCACATTTCACAGACGGCAGCAAGGGGTGGTCTACCACATAAATACTGTCATTAATCCACTAAGAGATCCTATCCTATAAAAAGTGAACGACAATTTGGTGCTGAAGACGCCGATTGTGGAATCGGTTTGTTTAAGTTATCCCCACTCCCCTCATTTAACTAATAATCGTTCAAAACCACGTGACCCTACTGCCTTCTCTACGGAGTCAGATTGTTCTGCTGTGGTAGTTAAATAGACAGAAGTTTGGTGTTTTGAATTGACGATTGTTTCATGCTACGTTGATCTATATAAATAAAAATGTAATGTTCGTTTGTTCCTAACGCAAAATCTCCCAAAATGTTTCACCGATTGCCTTGAAATTTTGCCACAACGTTGCATTCGAATACGCGCATGTTTTAGTCTACTTAGCTATATCAATAAAAATGTAACGCCAGGAGGAACTGGTGAAACGTTCCTAATTAAATTGATTCTTGCCGCAATGAGATCCCAAAATTACATTGCCTTAGCACTTGCGTCGTCCGGAATGGCTGCGACTTTGATACTAGGTGGAAGAACTGCTCATTCCGCTTTGAAATTACCATTTGACATACAATTCATTGAATCCCCACGTGTAACATTTCAAAGCATCCAGCATGGGAAAAGTATTGCAAAAATGCAAACTTATCGTTTGGGATGAATGCACAATGGCAATCTTTCTTTTCAATTTAACCAGATGAGCCACAGCAACGCGTGGCCCGGTACAGCTAGTGTAGTATAAGTATCCAGAATATAACAAAACTAGATGAAATTATGACCACTCCATCAGGTACTTTTATAAATAGCCTTTAACAACCATTAACCCTAAACTGGAAGGTACTGCCGTATTGACGAGCCCTGTAGTATTTCTCTCAACACTTACTGTGACTATTGATCTCAAGGCAATATAACAAGAAATAACGTACTGGAATCCGCTGTTTCTCTAATGATAACTCTTCATGCATACTTCGCAACAAACCAAGAAATCCTGTGTCCACACATTGATCGGACATACGCGAAAACATCCGGTATGCGTACCCTGTTTCTGTTCAGAAAGATCTTGGTATTCGCGCATATTTCAGCCTAGGACTGATGTTGGACCAATGTGCGTTTTTCCTAAGTCGTACCCTACATCGATCCTTAAGTCTCGAGTGTCTCTTTTAGTGAACCATTGAGCTATGATGGTTGTATTTAATTCCCCGAATGTAACTTGAAGTCGAACCATCAACTGACTTTCCTTTTACCGAGGGGTCCCTTTCTGTTAAGCCGGCCAGATAACTGAGTGGTTAGTGTTCTGACCCTCGATTCAACAGGTTCTGGGTTCGAATCCCTGTGGAGGCATGGATGTTCATAGTTGTTCTGCTTTAAGCCGTAAATCTCAGAATAATTATCCCTTGTGTAGCAAACCTAGTGATCTTTCTTCTCTTTTCTTTTACCCTCGAATTATCCTTATACTTTTTCCTTTTTTTCTTTCCTTCGTTGTGGTGGTTCGATTCCTTCCTAGATGTATTTATCTCTTTGTAAACAAAACTTTCTTTTTTGTGTGTATTTCCATGTATTTGACTTTGTTCGGCTCAGTTTGGCCAAATATGTCCATGCGCCATAAAACCCCAACCAATCCTCGCGTAGCAAAATATAGAGCGACAAATTCGAATCCATTCTGGGTCCGGAATCCCATAGATCCATGGTTATTACTTGGGTACAAGATGATGCAAATCTCCCACAGGTAATATAAATAGTTCTGTAGCTATGTGTGTATCCTATAGTCAGATCCAACAGCTTTCGGAAATATCATCTGCGATATTGAACAATTAGAACTTCTTTTCTGCTTGTAGTAGATTGCACGGTAGTGGATTGTGTATTGCGTGCAAGTATTTCAAGCAGTTTTTTGAATTTGTATTTCTCATGATTGAGCCCACTCAGAAAGTTCTTTAAGAAAGCGTAGTAAGCCACAAACAACAATTTATGTGCGTTCTTTACTCGGATGGTACTATTCAAAACTTTCTCTTGAAAACCAAATAAATCAAATTATCGTTCAGCGTCTCCCCAGTACTTGAAAATACGACAGCAAAAGCCAGTCGGATTCCTGACCGAGCTTATGAAAAGATTAGCTATCTAACTCCATTACGAACAGAACAATTTAAAGCAATTTGTGCACTGTTTGGATTTAAAATGCTTTTGAGCTCTTTGTGTAAATATCCTAGAGGCTTGTTGTCTATTACTTGATATTGCATGTCTTGTGTCTGGCGCAGCATGGCCAAATATAGCCCTTGCGCCATAAAACTCCAAACCCAACCAACCTAGAGGCTGGTTGAGGAATCGGCAATCCAGTGCTAAAGATCACGTAAGAAGTCGTGATCCGTCCAGAACATACTTTGTGTCTGGGAGCGCGTCTGAATTTATTTAATGGAATAAGTTTGATTAAGCGTTAATGTTATTAGATTCCCGCTGTTAGATGAAAGGGTAATGCGTCCCCCATTCAAGAGGGACTGTCTCAGGTGAATTGGAATTCGGTAATGAGGAATGGATTTCACTTAGAAGAGATAACCCACCCTCCCAACGAGGGGTTGCCGGGATGCATTTATTAAAAGCAAGAAATATTATTTTAATACTAGGTGCATGTATCTTGGAGCAACATAAACAAAATTACAAATTATATACAAGCGTGCCTCCTGTTACAATGGAAATGAGAATAACAACGTGCGAACGTTTAAAGAAAGAAAAATTTACACAAAAAAGAAACACAATTTGTTGTTGAATTGTTTGGATTACGGTGGCCCATAGGCAGTGATAGCCATCACAGAATCAATACACTGTTCCACTATAAGTCCCATGTAAAGATTACAAGATATTGAATTGCAGAATCAAAACGGGCAATCAGGAGGAACCAAACCGGGTATGATAAATGGGGGTCCTCACCGTCCCCAAATGTAACTTAGTAATTACTCCACCCCCGTCCGTCGATGCGGAAGCCACCCTGGAACACGCATTCGCCAGAGTGATTGTTGGTTATTCATTACGTTATGTAGCCATTGTGGGTGATTATTAACCGTGGGTTTGGTTAGATGGAATTCCTTAGAACAAATACAATGGAATACACAGTGGTTCGGACTGCCCCCAGCTCAGCACGGACAAAGGGGGTATACCTGAGAAGTAAATTGATTGTCAACTGTATGTTAATTTTAGAATGTCGAATACTTTAGGGCAGTTACGTAGCTAGAGGTGGGGTAGTCTGGGATCCCGAACTCTTGCAGCAACAGTTGAGTGTTGCTCTCATATTTTCTTTCTTTTTCAAGTACAGTATTAAGGGGTCGACCTGGTAGCCAAGTGGTAGCGCTCTGACCCTTAGTTCAACTGAGTTCGTGTCCTGGTTTTGGCAGAGAGATTCGTAGTGATTTGGAATTCATTTTAATCTTTCTAGTGGTTTTGACGAGATCTCTCGTCCATCAAGATCTGACCAATTTTGCAAACGGCGAGATAACTCGTCATCAAAGTATTGCCGATTTTTTTTTTTATGATTAGGAGATCAAGATCCGGTCAGCGTTCTTCAAATGACGATATATCTCGTCCATCAAGATCTGTTTTGATAATGACGAGATACTTCGTCGATGCAACCACCAGGAGGGTTAAGCCTTAGGTCCGGTTTAATTTGCCCTCGTGCAGCAAAAAATGAACATAGAGCGGCAAATCAAACCAGTACACATGTTTCAAAAAACTCCCTCTACAAACTTCATTGTGAAGTAAGGAACACAAAATTAAAACGTATTCACATATGGGTGCATGTCCACAAGCGGCACCCGGGTGTGCTGGAGGCGCAGAAATAAAAGATAGCAAGTACGTAAACATTTTTACTAGCAATTTTACATTTTCCCTGTAGATTTTACAACTTTCGGTTTTACCCAACAAAATCTGCGTACGTCTGTCGGTTTATCGTTCCCATTACGATATCGCAACGTCTCTTCCCTTTCCGTTATTTTTTCCATGTACTTGTTGCGTGTCTTAGCATCTGTGAAATGATACATGTGCAGCGAAACAGCGACTTCTAATTGAAGTTAACTCCATCTATATATCTCTAAAAATGCATGTACTGGATATTTTAAAGTTGATACAGTTTTATCATCTTAGTTGCTTGTTATGTTCGTATTAGTTTAGATATTTATTAGTTTTTATCTCAACGATTTTGTGTTTATATTTTCCCTGAAAAGATAAGTCTAGGTTAATTAATCACTTGTGACATCTATGAGGGATTTTCATTCTAAACAAATCAAAAGCAAAGACATCTAACCAAATGATCTGGCATGACACATATCAAGCTTACCTTCGAAGTCAAGTTTGGTGTTTAATTGGCGTTGACCAATCGCCTGTCATATATTAATTCGGAATTTATTGGGGCCGCGGTAGCCCGGTTGGCAGAGTAATGAATTAGCTACCGGAGGGTTGCGAGTTCGAATCCAAACCAAAAACCGTCGTGTACAAGGGGGGTTGGTGTAGTTAAATATGTGGTGGCCTCAAATGTCCTCACATTGGCGTGGCGTGGAAGTTTGGAGAGTGGGGTGCCTCGTGTGACCTCGTCATCTGACCATGGTGCAAAATTACGTGGTGTTGTCCTTGGATCTTTTCCTTCGGGTGTGATCGCCAATAGCCCATTGCGTTGCTCTTGTGCGACGTTAATTAAATACCTACCTATGAATTTATTCTTTAGAATTTTTATTGTCGAAGTGCTGAAATCGTATTCGAGACTCAAGCCAAGTGACGTGACGGTCCGGAATACGTACAGGAAACACGTTCCACCGTAGAAACACTCCGCCGCTTACATGTAAGCTTGACAGAAAAAGTATCTTATTCGCACTTTCAGTGCTAAGATGTGTGTGTGTGCAGAAACGGGGGCTTTATTCCACAACCCAATCTTTTTAAAATTCAATATTCCTCTCAGAATATTGCAATATTTCTAAGAAAATAGAGTTCGTTCATCCTTGCTTTATTCCGCGAACTCCTACTGTTGCCTGAACTCGAGCGCCTACGCCGAAATTCAGACTTCATTCCGACGCGAGAGATGATTACTATACCGTCAATATCCGTCAGGCTTTTTTTGTATCGAAAACCATGAATCACTCGGGCGAGTGGGCGAACAAAAAAATCGGAATATTCAGCCCTTCCCCTATTCCCCACCGGGGACTGCCTCTCCTCAATCACCCACTTTATGATCCGACAACGTCTTCCTTTTTGCTTTTCCCTTTCCACCTGGTCCGGATTGCTAGTGAAGAGAAATGCGTCCCTCGACTCCCATCTCCATCACTGCTCTCCGGCCTCCCGTGATGTTTACATTAGGACGCTCTCTGCCTCCTTTCTTTTCTTAAGTGTGCCTCGCGCTAATCGTAAATGTAAGTGTCCTTCCGGTGTCTTGTAGGGTCCATCAGCGGAACCCCGTGACATGTCACGGCCATCGCTGCTCGTTGGTTTTATTACGAGGTCGTAATGGTTTGGCATCTATTTGGGTTTTCTCTTCCTTTTTTCCCCCTTTTCCTGTCTCCTTTTTTTTGCCCGATCTGCGGGGTCGTGTTCGTTCCCCTCCCCATCTGCTGGTAACGAAAGGTCTTTGTTTCCTTTCCCCGATTGTGATTGCTGCTGTAATCAACGCTAAGTGAGGTCGGGTCTCGAGTTGGAGACGTTGCCGTTCCTTGACGGGATTGTTGGAGGAAATTGTATTTTCGTTCCGTGTTGCGGGGCAGGCTGTCTTCCAGAATCTTTTTGGTTCTGATCTTTGTGTAGTAAGTCGGAAAGATCGTTGTTTCAAACGGGGTTGGATTCTCGGAGGAATTTATATTAGTGGTGACGTGATGAGGTATGTTTTTGGTTTGGAAATATTGTGGTTCGCAACGTGACTGTTGGAGGAAATTGCATTTTGCTCGTAGACTCGCTTATGCTTCCCCTAGACTTACAATGGGGAAAGTTTCTGGTTCGGACCGTTCTTTTCTTTGGAAAGGTTGCGACAGGATTGTTGATGGAAATTGTATTTGACTGGTTTGGTGGTACTGCGTGAAATTGGTTACGAGCATGTTCTTGGTTTGGACCTTTCCAGATTAACCCGCATAAAAATGCAGTCATCCATCCATGCTTTTTCTGGATTCGGAAAAGTTGTGATTCATAACAAGATTGTTCTATTGTAGATCTATCTCTGTATCTATATATTGTTCTACAAGGAGGAAATTCTATTTCGTCCATGGCTTCACTGATCCAATGTTGCAGCGCGAGACTGGCAGTGGGTGAATTCTGCTTCTGGTCTTTCCTTGTGTTGGAAAGATTGCGATACAGAACAGGATTGTGGGAGAAAATTGTATTTAGTCCTCACAGTTCTGGTACAGCAAGAGATTGGTTGCTGGTAGGTTCTTGTTTTGAACATTTCTAGATTTACTAGGTTTCTATTCTCGCACAAGAAATTGTTGGAGGAAAACTGAACTTCACTCATGGATTGACTGCCTCAGTGTAACAAGCCGAGGTTAGCAAAGGAAAATGTCCTGTTTCGAATCTTTTTCGAAGTCTAAAGTTGGTTGATTCGTATCAAGATTGTTCGAGGATATTTTATGTTACGCCATGTGGTCTGGTATTGGGAAAGTCCCTCGTTTCAAAACTTGAATAATTGTTGTATTGGAAACATTGTGATTCGCAACAGGATTATTGACCGACTTGTATCTTTTGGCATTACAATGGCAGCCGCGGGGGTTGGGAAAGAGTTCCTCCTTTTGTATAGTTGTAACGATTACTATTCAAACGGGGTGGCTGAAGGGGAAATGTTAGCTGTGCATCACAGGTATTAGGAAAGTTTCTGGTTTGGGTTTTAGACTTTTGTAAGCCGGTGAGGATTTTATTTCGTCCTTAGAATGACTGGTGCAGCACTCAAGACTAATGTTGGGAAACATTCTTAGCTTTGGTTAGAATTTATCTCTGACGGTTTGAAAAGAAACTTGTGGCAGAGTTAAGCGTACTAAAATCCTAACTCCTACGCCTTCGATTTGGCTGGTGGAACTCACTAAACACCCTCTGCTTTTTCTCCCAAGTGCATTCCTGTGATGATTTCCCAATGCGGGCAGACTCCATCAGTGTCGACCTGCCACGTAATTTGATGGATACTGGTGCTTTGCATATCGCTATTCAATTTTGTCCTTTCGGTGCATGTGATTAAATCAGTATCACTCGGGGGGGGGACAACTTCATACGGTGGAAAAGTAATTACTTCTCGTTAAGGTCTAGATTCTACGCATAAATACTAAATGGGATAGACTAGATTCTAAGACCATTTTCGGTCATTTCAAATTCTTCCGGAACTTAGATAAGGGTGCATTTTTCAGTCGCCTCGTCAGGTTTCTTTGAAAATGCCGAGGCGGTAGGCGAGGGGAATCTTATCGCCGTCTCCTCATCCACCAGGTAATAAGGTCTTCCCACTTACTTATCGTCACTGGCTCCCTCTGCCCAGGAAGCGAAATAAACCTAACTTACTCCTGTCGATTCCAGTTAATCTCACTCCGGTGAAAATTTCTTCCCTGGCACCGTGATGGATCCAGTCATCCGAAATGCCGGTGCCCCCCTACATTTTTAAAGAGCCGGGGAATGGGTGCCATCGATTTCAGTGTCGGCGGAGTGTGTTCGCTAATCCAATCTGGACTGGATCTTCTCTTCATTTATAATCATTAGCTTCCGAGCAGATTTCCTTTTTGTCTAATAAAATTAAATTGCGCCTTGCCTCTCGTTTTCGTGTCACTTTTTGTCTTCATTATTTTCTTAATACAATTTTTGCTTCCTGCCTCCTTTCACCTCTGTTTCGGCTCTTGGGACATGGAAGGGGGAAAAAAAATTCCGCTTTATTTTTTTCGCGAAGGAAGTTTTGGTATTTTCTGAACATCGGTCATATTTGTTTCGGGAGGATTTAAACTTAATTTGTATTACCCAAATCATCTTTCATCGTATCAGTTCTGCGGCGAGATGGTAGGATGTTGAACCGATGTGTTATAGGTAGATGGTTGGCTGATATTTCTGGCACTGGATCCTCTCGAGGCATATTGTGCCAAGCACAAGATAAATAATTAAAAATATTTATTTAATAAATTACATAATTACGAGGGAGTCAAAAATTATCCTCACTTATTTTTTCAATCTATTTACACAAAATGTAGGGTTAAACAAGTTCGTCATTTTTCTACATTGTCTCCATCAAAAATGTTACAAATATATTTGTCTTACTTTCGTGGCTTTTCTAAGTCACGAAGTATTTGAGAGATGTTTAGAGAGTATTTGAGAGATGTTTAATTTGTATTGAATTTCTGAAAAAAAGAGCTCAACATACGTTTATTTTAAAGATGTAAATTTGAATTTATTTTTTAAGTTCTGAATTGGCATTGTTTTTTACCTTTAATTTAAATATATTTATGTTTTTAATCATTAATAGTCTTCATGTCGTTTGCACTCATTTCGTTGAATCCCGTTTTTGATGAATTTAAATTTAAAAGTTCGGCGGCATAAAAATATAACTGAGACATAAAAATTCTGATAAAAATCCAACCATTATAATGTTAGTGCATTATTGGCATTTCTAAATTGTTAACATCGAAGAAACGAAATCTTTAAACATACGAATCAATTCGAGATTTTGGACACCTTGTGCCATAAAAACCCGAATAAATTAGAAATCCCATCACTCTCACACTTTCATAATTACTCAGATTTTAAGAAAGACTGTTCTATCAACACGTTGGACGGACAGTCCCCCCCCCCACGGAAATTCCCTGGTCTTTCTAAAAGGCCGGTAGTACTTTCAATGAAATAATAATGTAGCATTAGCCTAGGAGAGTGTATTTCATGCAATAATTTAAGAGTTTTCCAATCACAGGCAGTAAACTGTTATATCTATATGTAAAGCAGAGTTGGCCTCTGCCTGTCTCTTTCTCTATACAAATCTACATCAAATTTGGTACACTTATTATTTGGAACCCAGCGGGTAACGTAGGCTAAATATTAACCCCGTTCTATTTGTCCTGGGTCTGCAGGGGGGGGGGGCTAAAAACAATTCAAAATCTCCATAGGAATAATATTTGAGTAATATTACGATGAATTATAAACAATTCAACCCGAACAACGCCGGGTAATTCAGCTAGTATCAATAATGAAATCAACTCTATGTTATAACATGGCTACAACATTACCTTTCTATTGTACTTATAAGCAAGGCGGATCGTGGTTGAATCATCTACAACTAAGCATAAAGCTACTAAATTACCCATGGAACGAAAATGACGAAGGAAAGAAAATCACGATCGATGGATTTGTCCACCGCTTTAGCAGTCTAAACTGTAGGCGGCGCAGGTAACATCCCCCTGGGTGTATTTATCTTCTGCGCCAGTAAAACTTCCATCATCTGTTTGTGTATGTCCATTACTGACGTTGTCTGTCTTGTGTTTGGCGCAGAATGGTCAAATATGGCCCTTGAGTCACAAAGAAACAACCAACCATGGAGAAAACAGATAAAAATCGGATTACTCCAATTACATGTCTACGAGAAAATATCAGAACGGAACGTGCAACACACAAACGATAAAACAAACGAAGTACTATTATACCGAAACATGATTTGCATTCTTTAAACACTAAGCTATTATACAGGGCAAAAATGACGGGGAAAAGATAATAGCGATCAAAACATTACACCAGACAGCAAAAATTCAAAAACGCGTTGATGGTTTTTTTTTGGGGGGGGGGGTCTATGGGCGCGCAGGCCATATTTGGCCATGCTGCGCCAGACACAAGACATACAATATCAAGTAATAGACACACACAATGAAAGTTTTACTGACACATAAGAGAGAAATACACCCAGGAACAAAAACGCGTTGAAGTTATAAAATTACTAAGATGTATTGGATGGTCAAAGGAAACATCGAAGGTTGGGGAGAAAACTATTTATCCTTCTGTCAGAAGAGGCAATTTTTGAGAGATCTTTCAAATATGTTTCGCTGAAAAAGTTTTGAAAAATTATTTTTTACGAGAATTATATGGGTACATGAATATTTATATCTCTGAGTAGGCTATATATAGAAGGCATGTAATGATTATTTCCATTTAAATACATTCGTTCATGAACGTCGTGTTCATGAGCAGTAGTACATTTATACAACGCAATAAGTCTGGGAACACCGGCCTTCCGGGAGTTGATGTGGCCAAACAACCGATATCCCCCCTCATCCATTTTTATTTCGCGCCTTCAAGAAGACGATGCTCCGCAGCATCCCTTCTTCCGTGCTCATCATCATTATCCCGCGCGCATTCTTCCGCAGGGGGCGTGAAAAAAGATGGGGGGGGGCAGTTTTTAGTGGCTCCGAGACCAAAGCCACCAGGTAATTAACATGGCTCGCGTCTAATGCCCCCGCTCCTGATTAGGCCCTCTGTCACGTGGCGGATGGACGGGGAACTTTTTCTGACTCGATTTCTCTCCGGAATAAACAAAAAAAAAAAAAGAAATCCTCGGCGAAACAACAACACTAAAAGAGAAGCGGGGGGCGTGAATACTAAAGTGGTAAGGATAGGTGATGGTGTTTTATTGCTCGCGTATGTGGTTGCTTTTTCTTGTGTAATGCTCTCGTTCTTTCCCTCCCCTCTTGTGTTTTTTTTTGTTGCGTTGTGAGAAAAAAGCCTGATGTCTTTGTTTCGGTCGCGATTTGTCTGGGATGCAATTTGTGGCGGTCGGATTATCTGTTCGATGCGGGAAGAAGAGGATTGCTGGGCAGTTAGCGGGGGATTTAAGTTATAGTCTTGTTCCACTTCGAGTGGATCCCGTTTGGACCGTCTAACGAGTCTTTCTGCGCGGTTACCATAGTGACTTACCTCTGAGTTACCACTGAACTAGACTTCGTTTATCGACAACCTGGTTTGAATTTAAATGCGAAATGAGCACGCCTGTAAACAGTGTTTCATTCCTGTTTCTCAACTTCATTGATTAGCGACACAGCTGGAAACTTGTTACGTTTTTATAGATTCTTGGAATTTTAATGAAGGTTCCTTCTAAATTACTTCGCGTTAGTTGAGGGACTTTCAGTTCGAACAAATCAGACGTAAAGAGATTTTGCTTGCAATAACCATATGCACTGACCTGTCACACCGAGGTTACCTTAAAATGTAGTTCACCGCTGTTTGGTTGACGTCCAGCGTTTAATCTTGCTGGCATTGAGCAATCAACTATCATATGTCAAGTCGGGATTCATTTTTTGTAATTTTTATTGTCGAAATCGTTTTCGAAAAACAAGCCCGAAAATGGCACGCCCAGAATACGACAGGAAACACTATCGCCGCCTACATTTAATTTGCTGAAAAACCTCTTAGACAACTACCTTGGCAGAAAAGCTATATCTTTCAAAAGCAATTAGGAAAATCAGATTCAGAAAAGGAATTCACTTTTTCTTGAATCATCTGTTAGTACGTTTGTCGTTACAATGTTTCCTTTGGCCAACCTGCGCCAAACGAGACAGACAACTTCAAGTAAAAGAATGTCGGGAAATGGAGAAAAAAAGGGGTTGTGGAGTAGAACAATAAGATGAAAGCCGAAAAAATCGCTCGGGTATCCTTGGAGTGGGAACCCGTGTTTACTAAAGACAATAAACCCCAAGGGAAAACAAAAGATTTGAAGAAAACATCTTTATTATATTAATCAATAAATCGATATTTTTTAAAACATTTATTTGAATGGTATTTTTGTTTTTACTTTGTGATTTTAGCGCAGCTTATTCGTTTGTTTGCGCCATCAACCTGCACAGGAAAGCATTACGATGATTGTTTTTAAGAGCTTATCATAGGAACAATCACTTAGGAAAAGTGTTACAATTTGCGTTGATGTTGATTATATTTATCTTATCCCATTTGGCCTTGTCCGAGCCAGATCTGGTCCAAAAGACCTTTAGCACCAGACTCTTTTAAGAAATCATCTCTAGCGACTCCAATAGCGGAAAGTGCTCAGGTGAAGCCGTAGAGGTCATGACTTGGTGCAAGATGGAAAATTATTTTCTGCCCATACTTCATGGGCCTTAAATTCCCACTTCTGAATCTTGACTAGGAGGTGACTCGGATTCACATGATCCTAGGGAATTCGAGGGTTAAACTATGATGAAGTCCATGATACCAATAAATCTCAAAACGCCTCCAACAAGCTGTGTTCGAAACCCTTATCCTCAAAAGTTAACCCACAAGTTGATGGTAGTGGTTCTAAGCAGTCTACCATATCTATAAAAATTCAAAAATAAATTTTCCACCAAGAAATTTCTTATATTCCAGTCTGATATGCATCAGAACAGTAGCCATGACGTCAGATTGGATCAGAAACTCAGTAATCGACAAAAAATTCTTTTTACTGTACAGCACTTTGATACTTGTAAAGGCATTGTGATATAGATTTTCAAACAGAATATGTATTGTTGATATCTATTTCTCACATGAAAATAAGCATTTAGTGTCTGCGAAATAATATCTCATTCCGAACCGAAGTCCATGGACAACGAGTTGAAAACGAATCTGGGTCGAATTTAGAGACTATCTTCCTATAAATATGGGGCAACCATGTTCGTGGGCGTTGCTTTTCAAGGGTAAGTTTAATGAGCTATTCTGCATGGTAATGCCCTCCATGCAAATTGCATCCTCTGTATGTAGACATCCCCAATCGAGAGGGCGAGTCTATTACACTCGATATTTGTGTCGTCGTGGGCCGTTAATGCAAATTTATGCGCCATTCATAAATATCGGGCCGCATAAAGTTTTCGTTTTGGTCTCGTGAGCAGCCCCAAACGGGTCAGGGGATTACCGTGTATCAGTGCGGCGTCAGCTTTATTTAATGGCCCCTCTCGCGATGGATGTGTGTGTGTGCTCTGCCCGACTCAGGATTTGCTATCGACTTTTCCTCTTGCCAACTGCGTCCTATGCTACTCTACTCTTGCTTCAGCACAAGTACTAGTATATATTTATTGAGCGCTGTAACTAAACTATTTGATTTTAACAGAATGTCGGCTTTTCTATTGCGCGGATGTTGCAATGAAAAGGATTAGCTTTCTAAAAATTTGTTGTCTGTTAGCAGTTTCATACGAATTGCGATTCGTCCGCTATACTTTTTGTGCATAATAAGCACAAGTCAGTGGCTCACTGGGTTTGCCCACTGCGCAAACATCCTGCGAGTTGTAGGTTGAGCAGGTTCGATTCCTCTCTGGGTGTATTTCTCTCTTTTGTGACAGTAAAACTTTCCTTGTTTTTGTATGTTCGATTACTTGAAGAGAACAATTGAACCTTACACCATAAACAAATCCAACCAACTTCGAAGGGCGGATGGTGTAGTACTGTTTGCCACTAGAATTGCTCCCTCCAAGAAGTCTTGGTTGTGGCGAGTCACTACAGGAAAAGGATTCGCTCATTTTGTATAGGGATGACTCGTCTGAAGTCATAATTGTTTCGTTTTTGGCGAGTGTTAACGGCGGAAAGGTATAGTTTTCTAGTATATCTTCCCATGACTAGTGGAAATCATAGTAAATATATTTACAATTTTGTCGTCAAGGGCGCCAATGTGCCAAATTTGAATACATTTCTCCAAGCATCCCCTATCGAAAATAGGATAAGATCTTGTTTCTACGGCAACAGACAGCCCCAGGCTTTGTTCCAGGTGTAGTTCTCGTTGTAAACGGACAGTAGCCTTGTATTGCTCGAAGCTATAAAAAAACTATTGGAACTGTTCAATGTGTTGCCTCGGGCATTTTCCCCTTTCTACACACTACAGCACTGGATTCGTCTGCCCGCTGATTTTATAAGGTAATTGTGGACGAATCGTCCATACCTGAAGTTCTGTTACAGTTGGCTACATCTAATTCTCTAGCACCAGTTTAATTTCATTTCCTATTGGAGAAAAGGGAGGGGGTAATTTGTTTAGTCGGATGGTCGCCGGCCAGCTGAGAAACTCGTTAACGGACACTAAATGCTTATTTTTATGATGATCATTGTCATATTTGAATCTGTTTAAAAGATATCGTACTATTCAAATGTTCGTGATTTTTATTTTTTGACCTAAAAACCAATAGTTTTTGAAATACCTGTACACTTTTGATCAGTTAATGAATTTTTTCGCAAAGCTGAGGATGTGTTCCTTTTGTTGTCTTATGGATGGTATGAAAAACGCAAAAAAACTAATTGAACAGTTTAGAGATAAAATCCACTTAAACATTTATTCTGTAGACTTGATGTACATTCGTTATCATCGGCTCGCCGATGACAACGAATGTCAGAGGCGAGCCTAGAATGGATTGCAATTCTTTTTGAACTAGAGATGTTGACATTATGCGGTGTTACATGACTGCATAAGAGGATTTTGAAAGAATCGGATGGGTTGTATTTTACAGGTCGGTACGGTGGATACCACATTAATTGGCAGCATTTCTTCGCTATTTAATCCCCCTGATTTGCAAAGCCTTGCAAAATGTTCACGCATGAAGTGAAATCAAGGAAACTCAATTTACATCCCTCATCCTCAAATGTTTGCTTTCTTACAGTAAAACTGTTCGTACAGTGAAAACGACTCTACAGAATTTCATTCTAGGGATGTCACTGAAATCCTCGATACATTTAAGATTTTATTTTAAAACTGTTGATGGAGGTAGGGACGATTTTTAGATTTTTTAATAGTTGAAAGTGATTAAACTGCATAGATTAAGTCGTAATTCAGTCTGCTAAAACATTGGATTCTGACATTCTTCACAAGCTATAAGAATTCAAAGCTACGACAGAAGTCTCGTAGCTTTGAATTCTTATAGCTTGTGCTTTACAACTTTTTCTTATTCTCTTACGCAACTCGTTATAAAATCGTTTAAAGATTTAATTTCGAGACAGGGTTCCC
The DNA here is from genome assembly GCA_933210815.1 of Meta bourneti. NCBI lineage: Eukaryota > Metazoa > Arthropoda > Arachnida > Araneae > Tetragnathidae > Meta > Meta bourneti. The sequence goes on along the minus strand of OW119924.1, from coordinate 92,400,194 downwards.
GTGTACCTTAAAAAGCCTTAATTTTTGCTGAGTTCTTAATTTTTACAAAAACACTTCATATTTCGTTTCACCAGAATCAAAAAACAAAATCAAGTGTCATCACTACTCGAGGACATGATATTTATAGATCGGCTAAAAATCGATGTTTTGAATGTTTTGATGAATCGATGTTTTGGGTCGGAGACCCAAACCTAGCACTTGTGAAAGCTTCATCTGTGCACTTGGGCAGTGATTGCCCAGTTGGAAGAGCAACGGATTAGCAACCGGAGGGTTGTGAGTTCGAAACTCCGTCCAGCCAAGGACATGGTACACGGGAGCTGGTGCACGTTAAATCTGTCGTGGCCTCAAATGTTCCACTCGTGATTGATCCCGGACCGTCGCCAATAGCCCGTTGTGTTGCTCCAGTGCGACTTAATTAACTACCTACCTCACCTGTGCACTGACGAGTTAATGTATTGCAATCTAGTATGTGAAATATAGCTTTAAAAATGATTAGAAGTCCTTTAAAAAGCTAATTTTTCCTTTTGCTTATTGAGTAGGAACCTTGTGGGTGTTTTGGAAATTCAGACTTCCTGTGTGAATTCAAGGAAATATAATGTCTTTAATCCGTTTCTAATTTTCCGGGTATACATTCCCTATATTTATTTAGGAACTTGTAGTATTTTGTGAATATGCCGTGCAATTATTCGGAGCTGGATTAATGAAATGGCCACTCGCTGAAATATCTCGAATGATTACTCGTGTATATTTAGATTTTAAGCAGCATCAGTTGGGGAAATGCTAACATGCAAGCACCCGGGTTGGTCTATGGAGTTAGAACTCAGCATCGGTATTTCCTGCTTTCTGTTCTTCCTATCTGTTTCCACCTGGACACCCCTTCCTTTCCATTTGAAACTGCTGAAGTCGGCCGGAATGGTATGCTCCAGTTGGCTTTTGTCGCCAAACATTGCCTCTAGCAAGCACTCCCTCTTGCTCCTGCTTTAAATAATTCGGAAGCCGGGGTCCATTTCCCCCCGAGACCTCGCAAAGGAGTGACCACAAGTGGTATAGTACAAGGAAATGCCTCCTGCAGGCCCTTTTGATTAATGCGCGTGTTGGAAATGAATCGGTTTGTATTAGGGTTGACGATTACCTTTTTTCGCTATTGGACTTACTCTTTTTACAAGGATATTTCGACTGAAAAATCACATTTTAATACAGGCACATTTTGAGGGAGCGAGGAATAATCTTCTCTTCCAATAGCTTTTTCTATTCCAATCGAAAAGCCGTAATGCTAAGTGAACATAGGTGCAAAGATTTATTGATTTATTTCAGATTACGTGATTTTGGGCCGCGGTAGCCCGGTTGGAAGAGTAACGGATTAATAATCGAAGGGTTGCGAGTTTGAATTCAACCAAAGACCCTCGTGTCCAAAGGGGGGCTGGTACACGTTAAATCTGTCGTGGCCTCAAATGTCCTCATGGTGTGGAAGTTTGGAGAGTGGGGTGTCAGGTCAGGTGTTATCTCGTCATCTGACCGTGGTTCAAACTTATGTGTTGTCCTCGAACCTGTCCCTTCCGGATTGATCCCGAACCGTCGCCAATAGCTCTTTGTTTTGCTCCAGTGCGACGTTAATTAAAATTCCTACCATCTACGGGATTTTTAACTATGTAATGCACTTAACTATTTTTAACTATGTAATGTACAGAAACTTCGATTGACGCAGATTAAATTAACTTCAGAATGAATGTTTGATTGCTTTTTAGCATTTAAAATATGTCGGAGAAATACTACCAACTCCATACACTCTTCCTCTAAATACGTCCTTAATCACTCTTGTCTAGGCTAATGGACATCCTTCGCGTCTTGTCCAATCAATCTCTTCCCATTCAAACAGCCACCTAGCACAAAAATGGATTATTCGCTTTAGAAACCGATCAAATTGCGATAATACTAAAAGAGCATTTCGATTGAAGATATTTTAACATGTTTAAACCCGTCCACTGTTTTTCTGCTTGTGGGATTAACAAAACTCCGATTTTTATCGATTAGGCGTATTTAATATTTATTTTTGTAACAGCAATGGCATTTCGATGTTCATATATTCTTTTCTGCCAAAGGTGGTGAGCGGATGGCGCTGTCGTACACAAAATCGTGCATGGCAATCGCCATGTGATTATTTTGTTCGCCAACTTGGCATCATTGTTTTCGCTTCCTGAATGCCCGATAAACTTGGAGCCAGAATCTTCGCTGAAGACGTCAATTGTGGGAGAGCATGGTTTACGTTTTTAATCCATCATTTAATTTGACGAATAGACTCGTCCAAAACTACGTGACTGAAATGCCAGCTGCCAGAGCCGGACTATTCTGCTTCTGTAGACACTCGATAAAAATTGCTTCTGAGCACAACCGCACTGCGCATACGTGTTCACGTGCAATTTTTCTCGTACCTGCGTTCGCAGAATGAGAGATTTTTAAACAAATCACCGGAAAGTTTTACTTCCTGTTACCCAATGATTTACTTGACGATGTTGGGCGCAGCTTAGCCAAATATGGCCCCTGCGCCAAACCTAACCAACCTGCTATCCAATACGGAACACGTACAGAAAGCACATTCTACCCCAAAAACACTAGCGCCGTCTGAGTTTAGTGTAATAGAAAAACCTCTCATACGCTTATATTTTTTCACTGCATATATTTTTTCCAGATTGTGTATTTTTCCTGGAAAAAATTTTGTTTCCGCGAAGTCCGGAAAGAGAGCCGGTTTGTCTTCAGTAGCTGGTCAACATCGACCTTAAAATGAAACAGACGGAGCATGTGCCCGCAGCTTCGTTATTTCTTCCAGTTGCTCGGTTTGAAGATTTGTCACGTGGTTGTGGGTAAAAGCATGAATCCTAAATTATTGATTGGTTAAATTGATTATCCACCGTGATCAAAAACACTAGTCTGCGCTTCCATAGCCAATCGGCCAAGTCGATTTGTGATTTACCCTTCAGAGATCTTACGAGAGCGACTCCTCCCACATGATCCGTCTATTTCATTAGAAGGTCGATGCTGGTCAATAATATCGGATGGGTAATAACTCTTGATGTGATATTACAAAGAGGATGTATTTCAACAGAACTGGGTCTGCCGGCAATTTCTTTTGTTTCCACAAAGTGGTTATTTGAAATATATTCAGCAGAACAATGCTTCATTTTCTATTTGTTGTGATTTCGTGTTTATTTTAACTCGGGAGTGCGAACCTGCTGCACTTTATGCACGCACCCCGTGCTTGAACTTGGACCACTTCGTCTCTGTCGCGGAAGCGAATGTTTGCTTAAGCTGGTGTTTGTTATCCCTCCAATGGTCCTCATTTATTCCATTCCCGAAACTCAGCGACGAACGTTGTATTGAAAGCGCTCTTTCCTGAGGGCTCCTCTCCAATGATTACGAGCGGAAGAACAAAAGAATTAACTCGCGAATTTGACGCAATTTTTAATTACGCCGAGCTCCCTTTAAAGATGCTCCCGATCTGCACCCGTTTCAATTTCTGCCTGCCCTGTTTCTTTTCCTGGGGCTACATTTTTCGCCAGCGTTGCGCAATTCCGACCCCTTGTGTTTATGGATGAGAAGTGAAACGAACCTTTTGAAGCCACGCCCCCGACGTAAGATGCAGCAGACAAAACATTTCGCATTTACCCCGTTTTTGTTTTGTGCGAACGCATTCTTGTGGAAATTTGCATAACGGGAATTTGCATCAGAATTATGCGGATCCGTTCTCGTCTAAAAGTGCTCCCTCTATACTTTTCGTTTTCACATCCACTGTTCCTCTCTTCGTTCGCGCGTTTAGGTAACCATTGAATAAAAATTAAACCTTTGTGACCTCTGACTTGATTCGTTTGATAGTTTCTTGAAGACGGCAACATTTCTGTGAAGCTGAAAAGCGCATTGAGTTGCTTCGGCGGCTTGCCCATCTTAGTCTTAAAAATTCATAGTGAAGAAATGTGTGGTCCGCCATTTTACCGTTTCTTCATATTTTTCTGTATAACACTGGTATGAAACATATTTAAATATATCTCCGGGTTCCCACAGGCTTTAAAAAGGCCCGATTTTTCATTTCACTTTTTAAGAATCCTTAGAAAGCCTTAATATTTGCTGAAAGTCCTTAAATTAAGGTATAGATGTATCTAGCGCTTCGTTTGGTGGCAACGCTCTTGGCGCTCATTTTATATCGCCAAGGAGAGAAATCTTAGAAAAGATATTTTTTATCATTATAAATAAAATATCGGGAAAAGTCTTTCCGCTTGCCGAGGTTGCCATAAAAACGGGAATAACCCCAATAAAGATGCGTTTACCTTCACGTACCATAACTCGCTTCTAGAAGTGCGCCCAAAAACGTGCCAAGAGCGTGCCAGGTGAGGCGCTAGATACATCTGTACCTAAATTAAAACAAAAACCTTAGTTTTTACAAAAACATTGCATGTTTTATCTCATCTGCATTCAGAAACCAAGATCAATGACACTTATCCAAGGTCAAATATCGAAAATTGAGGGCATAATATGTATAGGTTAACTAAAGTCCAAAAATATTATATCAATATGAAACTCAATTTTACCCTTTTTAAATTAATATTTTACTCTTAGTTGCTTTCATTGTATTTTAATCTCAGTTGATATTTCATATCTACTTTTATTTATTGGTCTGACTACTATAAATATTTTAACTTTTTTATTGATTTGCATCCTATCTTGTGTTTGGCGTAGCTTATCCTTTTCTGGAACTTGCGCCATAAAACCCAAATCGACCAACCAAAATTATTATTCGAAACAAATGATTTTTATATTATATAGATTATATACATTAAAATTTCTTATATATTTGTACAAATGTTTTATGTTAGGAAATGCTAAAAATATTTATTTTTATTGCAGGTAAGAAATCAATTTTTTCTTTTGTGAATGTGTTCCTGGTATAAAATCTGTGAGTAGATATTTTAGTGACTTTTTCTTATCATTCTATCGCATATCTAGAACTTAATTTTTAAATGTTACGTATTTATTAAGTAGAAATCCGATCTCGAATTATAATTATTCAATTCATTCTTTTGATTTTCGTAAAATTTACTTTTATTTAAAAATTTTAAGAGATATTTTTAATTTCCGCGTCGAACAGTTGTATTCAGGGATATATTGCAAAAAGAATTCAAGTTGTGTGATGTGTTAAGAGATAAACTTAAAATTTTAACTAGGTGCTATACTTTAGCAGCGAGCTAATGGTTATCACCGAAAACCGAACCTCTAAAGCAGTTTTTATTTTGACAATTGTTTGTTCATTTTTGTGTGTACCTTGCACTGTGAACCACACTCCCAAACAACCTTTCGACAATTTTTGTGTGCTTTTATCTTAGTTAATATATATTCCTTTTGTACAGTAATTTCTACATGTGACGAATTAGGAAAACAAAATTTAATATCTTCTATAACAGTAAATATGTGTTAAACTAGCGCACATCGAACCAATAAGAGACGAACATTTGACATGGGTACACTTATCCCTCTGGGTGAGTTGCATTTGTGTTGGCAGCACTGGCGTTTCCGAGCGCATCGCTAGCCGAAGTTACTATCTTACCACTGAGTCCAGATTTGAAGTTGCTATATCAGTTCCATGGTCGCTGCCGTGTGACTTTAACCAAGGCGTTTGCACAAAAGAGCAATGTTCTGGGATCCGTTTTTGTTGTCTTGAGGTGTATTAAACACGAAATCCATGGAAGTCTCTCAGCTCAGTACAGGAACAGTGTTTTCCGGAACGAAGAAACGTTGAATAATGGTCGCACTTGTACATTTTACACAGCCCCCTTCATAAGGGAGGATCACGGGAAATGCGAAAAATCTAAGTACTACACGGTACAATTTGTTTTCTAAATTCAAAAATAAATACAAAAAATCTTCATTATATGGGATAGACATTTTTAATTCATGTGGGGTCCGTCATCTAAACTGGTACTGAGGCCAGGAGTGCAGATGGAGGGGCCTGATTTTGCAATAGAATTCTCATAAAGCTTCTATCAAGGAAAATTTTTTAGAAAATAAAATTGTTAACCCCAGACTATAACTCGCTACATTTGGTGAACGCCCACGTCACTGGTCGAAAATAGCAACAGGCCAGTTGCATTTGGAATCCCGCTCAATCTGGTTCGACGGTGGCTCAACTCTTCGATATTCAATTTGGTGAATACAACCAACCATTCTGTGTGGACAATGGATTTCAAGCACTCATTTATTAGCCATAAAGTACTCATACTTCACGTGTAGTCATCTGCTAATATTATAACAAGCAGTGTCGTCATCATCAGTCCAGTGTCACTTCATAAAGAACCAATCTCCTAGCCGTCCACTAAAGAAATTTGTCGGGCATTTGGGTCCTCAAATGTTTCTTAGAAGAGGGGGCGGTTTGCACATGGGCATCTAATACTTCAAGAACGGACCTGCTTGTGAGCTGTTCGCGAGCACTTGTTTCGCCTGTTATATGGCGACTGGTCGTACAATTGAAATTGACACGGAATCCTCTCGACAATTCATAATTCAGTTCGTTGCTGAATATGCTCTCTTAAAATTTTTCTTAAATGTTGGTTTAAAAGGTTCTTATGGTTGAGTCGGTGGCGACACCTGGCATCGATCTGTGCATCGCGTTCCGAGTGAAGCGATGAATAATTGGCCGTGTCATTCCAAATTCCCCCCACGGGAATCCCAACCCCTTGTTCTTCCGTGACTGGCACAAAAAAGAAACGGAGCCGTGTCCACTAATGCCGTGTTTGTTGTAGCAAGAAATAATTACCCCTTTGCCCTCCCTCGTGGAATTAATGACCTCTGCCGGGTTTTAACGGCGCATAAATTGCGCTCTAAACTCTCTTTTCCTTTCTCGGAACGTGAGGACGTAGCGGTACTTTTTTAAAGGTTCCGGAGCTCGTGATGTTTGGGCATTTCCTCTGGATTCCATGTCGTTTGGCCGGTTCGAAATTAGAAAAGACGTCTGTAACTTAAACAATAGAAACTTAAATGTGAAATCTGACAGCTTATTTTTTTTATTAGCATTTTTGTATGAATTATAGAATAATTTAGTTTTTTGCCCATTACCAACTCCAATTAACACCAGCACAAGCCTTGGGAATCTGGTCTCTTCTTAATGTACTATTTGAATAGACAACCATATTTTCCCTTATCTAACCCCTTCCCTAGATAGATAACCCCAATTGAAACTGGCGTCACTTCGTGGTCAGGCAGATGAGTATGAAATACTCAACTACTTTACATTTAATTTTGAATCATAATTACCTCTATTTGCCGGCAGAAGACATGTTTGTGCGTTTCATAACCCTTGCGCTATTAAACCAAACCAACCGGCTCCCAGAGTCCAAGAGAGCTCTAGGTGATGAGTATTTATTGCTTGAAATGAAAAAATTCGCTGACGGGTCTTTCCTTTGTGGCTCCACTAAGTGTAATCCAATGACCGACCACCTTGAGGACTTTTGGGTGCAGCTTGTCCGTTTTAAGACCATGCGTCGTGCCTACCAAACAACCTTGATGGCCTATTCAGACATGAGTAGCCCATTTATAGCTCCGAATGGCGCTAAATCAGTTGGCCGAGGCATGGGGGAACGTTTGAGAAGATTTTGCCAGCATATAAAACTTCATACAAGGTTCCCGTTTTACGAAAAAGGCAATCAAGTTAAGAAAGAATTATTTTTCAGAGACACTAAAAAGACAAAGTAACGTCGTTGAAATGCGGCATTATTGATTCAGTTTACTTTGTTCAACAATACAGAAAAATAAATGTAATCTTCGTGTGTAACGAATTAAAACCGAAGTGCAAACAACACTCAATGTTACTTTCTGACCAATGTCTGAATATTCCACGACGAAAATCCGTCGCATTTCGCAATCCGCGCTTACGGAAGTTTTTACATATGAAAGAACTCAATTTGATAGTATAATGTGAGCGGGTCTTTTCTATGCCCATTATAGCCAATCGCTTTAATAGAACTAAAAGTAACCTATGAACCAAACGTTCGAGACAGGCGCGTTTTATTAGTTAAACACCGATACTTTTCTCTGAATTTCCCACACAATGTTTGCTTGTAATCCATAAATAGAATTTGCTAAAGCTTCTTTCTTCTGTTTGTTTTCGGAGTTTTTCCCCCATCCGTTCGAATGTGTTAGGCGCTTGCGACGAACTCTCCCGGGACTCGTGTCGTAAAGCGAGTTAAGAACGTTTGCACAAAGCGAGGAGGAGAAAATTCGAAGGTTTTAAAAACGTTCCCGAATTGGGCTGCCGCTCATTTGCGAACGCCGTCTTCTCTTGCCTCCTGGTCAATCTCTCGGGAAATTGAATAATGAAATAAACCGGGAACGGGTCAGATTGTTATTCCTGGCGAAAGTTTAATCCTTTTATTGCCTGGCGCGACGGAAGAAATATTTCAGGAGCAAGTTTTCTAATTTCGAAACGATGCGCGCAATTCGAATCCTTGCGGTCTCCCAGGTTATCAAATATTCAACTCAAAAACCTTAGATAATGGTTTTCGGGTTTTGTTTTTGCCTCAAATCAGGATTTTTCAAATATGTCCGTTTTAAACATGCGTCTTGGCTCTTTGGTGACATTAGGTCGGTGTCTTTTTAAATCTCGTTTTCGTTTCGCTTGTACTTTGAAGATGATGCAGTAATTTTTCGTTGTGAAGTAATGTTTTAAATTGAATTGTTTTGCTTGTTTAACGGATGGAACTTTCGCGCGGAGTTTTATTCTGTAAATGGTGTTTTGATTATTTGGGAATTAATTCTAGTTCTCTCTTTACATCCATTTCACAGACTCGATACTGGTTGCAAAGACAATTTTTTCCGCCTTGGGCCCAAGTTTAAAAATGGATTTTGTTATGAAAAATTAAGATCTTATTGCATTTTTCTAAAATTTTTTATGTTAATTTTAGTTACCATACTACAAAATTTCAATCGTGTTTGGAAAAAGAAGGCATTTGAGCAACAAACTAAACTTTACTAGGATTTCTACGAATCATTTTAAGAGCTTTTCGGTTGGTTGGATTTTATGGCGCAAGGACCATATTTGGCCAATCTGCGCCAAATACAAGACAGACGCTTTTCATTCTTACCCCATCATTTGTGGCCACTTTCTCAGCCTGAGCCTCTTGTTACCGAACTTCTGTCTTGGTAACCTATTCAAGTTACTAGTGTAAAGGATAACACTTTATTCCTGTCAATCTTCAATAATACATTTAAATTCAGGTTAAGGCAGTTCTCGTGAAAGCCAACTGCAGCGATAAAATTGCAGACAGATTTGGTTTGTCATTCTATGGTCATTTTTAAGCTGACAGGAAGTATCTTCAGTAATAGGTGATTATTATAAAAAAGACCACCTGTAGGTTTTATAGTGGCAAAAACACCTTTCATAGAAGGTACATCGAAGTTATAGGTTGCAGAGCTATCCTAGCCACTTCTTTCGTCCGGTTGATTACCAGGGTTTTTATAATTTGCCTAAAGACAAAATCTGAACTAAGACCTTATTGTTCTGGGAAGAAATGTGATTCCTTGTTGGTGCTCATATTTTCAGGTAAAAGTTTCGTTGGGTAAGGTACTGGAACTTAGTGCAATATTGGTACATTCATACAATTAACATCCTATTAAGAGTGATGGCCAAATATGGCCATATCGCCATAAAATCGAAAAAAACGACCAACCTATTGAGTGAAGTAACTTTCACATGCCTGATTATTTTTAATTCCTGCCCCATCTAATCAACCTTTTGTATGAGAAGGATTTTCAGTGTAAATTTAAACTACGAGAAGAAAAGTACTTCTGGTTAAGAAATAATTTTATTTTTCGCCATTTTGACGAAGTTTGGCGTTAGTTTTTAATACAAGCGGCATGCTGAAATTGTATTCTAGTATACCAAATTTCGCCGAAAGTTCCGAAAAAGGTTACCAAAACACCTTCAGTTCCGGAAAAGGTTACCAGATCCTTCTCTTAGAGCCCTCTGCATTTAGTTCCAGAAAAATTCTCATAGCGAACCCCTAATGTTGAGCGTCAAATCAAACCTTATTCACATCATGTCACTTTTATGTCCTAATATATACCAAGTCTTACAACAAAGAGTATTTCGCAGCATCAAAATAATTACTCGCAATTGTTTTGTATGGAAATTAATGATGGCAACCGCTAAATCTCTTTAAAGATCCAATACTGGTGCTTCTGATTTATTTTTCACCCGAAAGGACTTTCATCCGCGATTTCACCAATTTCCCCCTCTGCTTTTCTGATTGAACTACCAACTGTTGCGTTCTCCCACCATGTGGAACAGGCTGATAACCCTCTCCCAAACCCCATTTCACAAAGGAGGATCCCCTTTTGTGTGCCGGGGCCGCTTTACTTACCTTTTGGAAAACCCCTTCCTTCACAATAGATTCCGACCATCTCTTCTGAGAAGTCTTCATTCCTGATGGTAAAGTGGGGGGAGACGAAGTGAAAGAAAGACAAATACCGCCAGAGAGAGAGGAGGGTGGTGGATGTGACAGAGTCGGGGGTGATTCGACCCGTGCACGCGATCTTTGTGCGCGAGAGATATCGGGGGTGGATGGAATGGAAGACATCATCGATCCATCCGAGGTACAGCGCGCCCTACCATTGGTGGACGCCCGCCAGCTGTCGGAAGAGCCCCCAACAAACAAGTCCGATTCCGTTCCGTCCACACTCGGCAGTCGTCCGCCATCCCGGATAGGCAGGCCTTTTCTCGGTGCTTTTGGGCTCCGGTGTTGTTGATGTAGTCGTTGTTGTGCGCGCGTCATCGATGTCTTGGTGGATCGCGGTGCTCGTGGCGGCGGTGCTGGCCCATCAGCAGGCCGCTGCCTATCGCGGCGGACACCGGTGGTACTCCTGGGCTGCCTCCGGACATCTCAGGCACCACAGAGGTAAGGATCTTGCTGTTCTGGGTGGAGATACTAGTAGCCCTTTCAGACAGATCTTGTTTAATAACGTGTAATTGGTGATATCTGTGTCAGACCAGCGCTTGGTGCAGGTTGGCCTTTGCGCCATGAAGCCCTAATTACCAACCTGTCTGTCAGACCACATTAGCGAGATATATATCTTGTCACCCCTCTGCGCTATCTTGCTCCTATCCTTATGGTAATTTCATGACTGATCTTGAATCAGCAACCTGCGAGTAGTTGTAGATGGCGCTGGTTCGATTCCTGTAACTTAAACCCTGGGTTTATGACTTCTGTGTATGTCCAAAACTTGATTGTTGTCTTGTGTTTGGCACACCTTAGCCAAATATTGCCCGTGTGCTATAAAAACTCAGCCAACTAACTAAATCATCTGGAATCCCTTGACAGGATGACGCATTTTTAGTTCAAATACTTCTTCACACACTAACCAGACATTGTGTTGGTTCGAGGGACGTGCTTAAAGGAGAATAAGAGGGTCTTGTCCTTTTTGTCTTCGAGTCACAAATTACCTTTTGCAAGAACGTTAATCATAGGATGATGAAACATTTCACACGATGTACTAGTCATATCTGTTTAAAAACCTTGAATATGCACCGTAGAATTCGTGTGTTAGTCTCATTCAAGAGTTGAGTTTATAAGATGAGACCGCAGTGAAATCTGGTAGTAAATGTACACTGATGCTCCGATTAGCTTTATTGTAAACTGCAATATTCCCGCAAACCTAGTTTCACTTTGAAAAAGATCCAAATTCCAGTTTATATTTTGATCCGTTCCCATTGATTGTATGTGAAAGATGTGAATACAAAGTAATTCGAATCTTTTTCCTTCACCTAAAAAAATGCCTTTTTTATTTTAGCCCCAAACGAGCTCTGTTCTTAAATCGGGAAGAACAAAACCTCCGCTGTGTTAGTATCAATAAATGCATCAACTAGTTTCTCGAATTGGTGCGGGCCACGGTAAAGCAACGGGAGTTCGAGACTAGATACAACCAAATGACCACCGTGTACGTGGGCGCGCTTTAAATGCAGTGGGCTCGTATATTGGCGTGGTGTGGAAGTTCGGTGTGTTACCGTGCTTCAAAAGGACGTATTGTCGTCGGATTTCTCTTCAGGATCGATCCCAGACCCTCAGTATTATCCCGTTGTGTAGATCGACTACCTGAATTGATCTCTCATGTGCTAACGTAAGCATGTATCACCACCCCGCAGCGTTTAAACCTATTTGTAATTGCGATTTTGAAATCCTAAGCTTAAGTCTATTTTAGTGTAAATCTTAGTCCTGAAATTTCGTTTTAGTACCATAAGTGGTAACGAATGTTTGTCATATCGCTACCGAAATATATCCTGTTTTCTCGTCAATTCAGTGTTTGCTTATAGTAGCTTCATTCCCGTATTCTTCATTTAATTTGCATTTTCAGCACAAATATTTCATAATGCATGTACAGGGTGTTATCAAAATAATGGAAACACACTGAATTTATAAGGAATACTTTACTAATATGGCGTTGGACCGCCTTTGGCATGTAATATAGCTTGGATTCGCCTGGGAATCGAATCATACAAGTGCTGAATAGTGTTTAGAGGAATATTGTACCATTCTTCATGGAGATATTGTAAAAGTTCGGGGAGAGATGCCGGTGGAGGATATTGATTCCGGATTGAACGCTCTAAAATAGACCATAACGGTTCGATTATATTGAGGTCGGGGGACTGTACTGGCCAAGGTAGATGTTTCAGTTCATCCTCGTGTTCATCAAACCATGATTGGACCAGTCCCGCTGCATGAATAGGAGCACTATCATCCTGGAAAATTTCATCTCCTGCAGGAAACAAAGTTTGCATCATAGGATGAACCTGGTCAGCTAAAACTTCTCTATACTCCCCAGTGATCCTTCCTTTCAGGGTTACGATTGGGCCAGCAGAAAACCACGACATGGCTGCCCATACCATGACAGATCCACCTCCATGCTTGACAGTTGGAAGGAGACAATCACGATCATACGCTTGTGCAGGTGTCCTCCAAACGTGCACCCGTCCTGTTGTGGGGAAAAGTGTGAAAGATGATTCGTCTGACCATGTAACTGTCTTCCACTTATCAATCGACCAGGTTTTGTGGTTGTGGCACCACTGTAGACGACGTTTGGCATTAACATCTGTGACAAGTGGCTTGGGAATTGCTACTCTGCCGTAAATGTTCTGTTTATGAAGGTGCCTCCTAACTGTAATTATTGACACTGGAGAATCCAGATGCTGATTGAGCTCTGCAGTCACTTTGGCTGCAGTTGTTTTCTTTTTAGACATTACAATCCGCTTCAATACCCGTCGGTCTCTTTCACTCAGCTTCTTCCGTCCACTATTTTGCTGTACCGAGCTTGACTTGCCGCGCTGTGTGTACGCTGTCATGACTTTAGACACCGTACCTCTAGAAACGCCTAAAATCTGGGATGTTTCGGTCACAGTTGCTCCAACTAGTCGGGCTCCTACAATTTGGCCTCTCTGAAAGTCTGTGAGGTCTGACATTTTACGCTTTTGACAAAAATCCACGACGTATACAACTTCACTAAATCTACCTCATACTACCATGATATATAGTACTTTATATATTAAAAAAAACTGGTAGCTAGGATTTTATTTTAATGCTTACAAAGTGCATTCTTAAATGTCACTTTTATTCACAGGTGTTTCCATTATTTTGATAACCACCTGTACCTTACATTTTGTTGGTATTAAAATTGCTGAAACAAGACCGATAACGAATTTTTTATCCCGTGATCCAGTTCGTCCTTATGGAGCTTATGAATTCAGTTTTAAAGCTTTTTACTCACCCATTTTAAGCAGAATTTTTCAGATATGAACTGAACATTTCGTTTATTCAATAACGGAATCGGTTGTCAGATCGCTGACAACCGAGTAGCGGTATTAAGATCCTATGGTAGTTTCGATTTAAGGCCTCCGTGCTTTAGAGACAGTCTTTTTCTTTAGCACCACAATGGAGAGATCTGTCTGTCAGACACCTAGCATTATCTTTCCACTCTGCGCAATCGACAGATCCTCGCTGCAATTTCGATCTTGAAGCTCCTGATTTCCGTCGCCCCTTCAGAACAAGATACCACGTTCCTACCTCTGATACGGTTGGAAGAGTAACGGATTATAGCAACCGGAGGGTTGCGAGTCGAATCCAAACTAAGACCGCCGTGTACAAAGGGGCTGGTGCACGTTAAATCTGTCGTGGCCTCAAATGTCCTCGCGTGGGCGTGTTGTGGAAATTTGCAGAGTGGGGTGCCAGCTCAGGTGGGACCTTGTCAAATGCCCGTCGCCAATAGCCTGTCATATTGCTCCAGTACGCCGTTAATTCACTTACCTGCCTGTTCTGTTGATTCCACCTGATTGGTTACAATTATTCTTATAAGAAAATCAGTGGTTGGCAGGTAGGTATTTTAATTAACGGTCAGATGACGAGGTCGCACCTGAGCTGGCACCCCACTCTCCAAACTTCCACATCTTGCCAACGTGAGGAAATTTGAGGCCACGACAGATTTGTACACGACGGTCTTTGTTTGGATTTGAACTCGCAACCCTCCGGTTGCTAATCCGTTACTCTTCCAACCGTATCAGTGGTAGGAATGTGGTATCTTCTGAATGGTCGACGGAAATAACGTTCTAATGGGGCTACCAATTTTGTCCTACATTAGTGGGTTTGGCCACTGCGTTAGCAGCCTCGAGCCTGTAGGCGGCGATTCCTGTAACTACCTTGTGTGTATTTCTGTTCTGTGTCAGTAAACATTTTCCTTTTGTATGTCCATTTACAAAGTAACTTGTTACTTAGACGAAGGCATGTTTATGTTAATGTTTGAAGTCAGATGATTCCCAAAATTTGGCAGGCTTGCCCCTGTGAGAGCCTGAAGAATCATCCTGATAGTGGACGTTTTGGTCCACCGAAATAGCTACTGACCGTTTTATCATAATTTTATCTGTATTAATCATTTTTTGAAGCTTTAAGTACTAATCTGAACATTTCCGCATTACTGTTGCAAGTCTTGAATGGAACCCTTGATTTCTAATCGGTGGGCCATAAGTAAGACAAGTAAATGAAGACGATGAATGAAACAAGAAAGGAATTTGCATATGACGGAGGTCCCCTCATTTGCATGCAACTTTATGGGCGACGAAGAAGTTTTCCCCATGCCCAGGTGTGAAACATTAAGAAAAGAGGGTTTGTGCGCGTAATCCTTGCGAGGACGATGAATAATATATGAAGTGAGGGGGAACTTTTTAGATGCCTCAACTCCCCCACTTATGGGTTCGAATCGACACATTAGGAGGAATTTAAAGACGGGAATTATATTTTACGGCGACGCGCGTAAAGCTTAATCTAGGTTGTGATGAATCCCTCCATTTGTAGTACGGAAATCGTGTCTTTGCAGGTTATTATGAGCGTTAATGTTTTTCGTGATTTAATTCGGGGGTCTGATATGCGATTGTGTACAGATGTATTAAAAATAGAGATTTTTCACTACCCGCGCAAGAATGCCTTCATTTGCGGAACCTTTTATCTGAAACTCATACACCTTTCGCGTTTTAGAGGTGATTGTATAGTCTGATTGACACAACACACAAGTCACTGGTTCTGAACGAGTCTGGTCATTCAATAAAGGGGCATATTAAACGTAAACCATGTTTTCCCACATGAGCGGGGGCTGTCGTGGATCAGTGGGTATAATTATCGTCTACATTTCTCAAAATACGTTGAACATTACTTTAAAATGGTTCGATATCTTCCTTTCCTCTTATTATGACGCTGGTGTGTGTACGTTAATTAATTTGTTTTATTTCGATAAGCAAGTCTTATATACATACGTTGTTTACATTTTCTAATAGGGATCTGGGACATGAGAGGCCGCGGTAGGAAGAGTAACGGATTAGCAACCGGAGGGTTGCGAGTTCGAATCATCCAACATAAGACCGTCGTATACAAAGGGGCTGGCGCACGTTAAATCTGCCGTGGCCTAAAATGCCCTCACGTTGGCGTGATATGGAAGTTTGGATAGTGGGGTGCCAGCTCAGGTGTTACCTAATCATCTGACCGTGGTTCGAAATTACGTGGTGTTGTCTTCGGATCTTTCCCTTCGGGTTTGATCTCAGACCGTCGCCAATAGCCCGTTGTATTGCTCCACTGCGACGTTAATTAAAATATCTGCCTACCTTCAGTCTTTCTTCCTCCTCCGCAGCCTATTGAACACCCGGGTGACAATCCTCCGAGCATCACTTCCTTTTAAAGGAAAGGTTATCCACTGTATTCTTCAGAGTCTGGCCCGGTGAACCTCACACTTACTTTAAAATACATTTGAAAAATGTACTAATAATACAAATTAGCCACCTAGAGGGTTCACTCGTATATATCCGTTCTGCAACTAGCAGTGTTCCGCGCTTCGAACCAGTTTGAACCTCTGGCCAATTGAATCTTTTCTGAGGTTATATTTCAACTAATAGATTTGGTTTAGACGTTGTTTTGTGGGTTAAAAGTAATACTTTCACCACTCGCAAATCCCGCGACGCTCAGGATTAATTAATTTCGGCAACGTCTAATATAGAAGCAGATACACGGCACAGTAATTAATTTAGTTGATGCACACAGCGAGACTCAAAATCATGAAATGTGTCTCAGTTTTTTATTACCAGATCGGTAATTGGGACAGCAGACTTCACTGGGTTAGGCCGACACCAACTGATTACAATCGTGTATTAAAAATTTTATATAAATGTATTTTTGGCTGTCATCTGTCTTTATTTAATATCTACCAACTAACATTTTCATTAAGGGCCTGCTGAATAGACCGGAATCACGACGTATTTGTGAAAGCAGACCGCGTTCTTCCATCAATGAACCACCCGACTTGGCCGTTTGATTCGCGGAAAGCGAGCGAGCAGCGCAACCTGGAATCTGCAATTAATTATTTCTCAACGATGGATACTTGTTGTAACAGATCACGCTCCTTAATTATGGAAGCTGAGCCCTCTCACGTTCAGTTGCCTTCCGTTGTCCCGAATTAATTAACCAGCATTCGGTAGAGCTACCGTGTATTTGCACCGACTTTCTCCTACCTTTCTTTGCTTTTCACTGCTGTCTGAGTGCTACCACTGCTGTGGCTCTTTCTAGCCGACCCTCATGGAAGTCTTCGCGTGTTCGTTTTTATAAAAGTAATTTCGATTTTTCTTGCTTTGGCATGGTTCAGTGGGTTTGCCCACCGCTCCTGCTCGAAGCCTGCAAGCATGCAATTTCGATTCCGGCAACTTTCCCTGGGTGTATTTTTTTTACATGTTTTAAATCGCCTTTTATCGTTATCTTAGACTATTAATTTTAAATATTTTATACTTTTATTGTGTCATTCTGTCTTGTGTTTGGCGCAGCTTGTCCCCTTTTGGACCTTGCGCCATAAAACCCCAACATCCAATCCAATTCCTGGGTTTATTACCCCTCTGTGTCACCAAAACTTTCCTTGTGTGTATGTCCCTTTACTTGACTGAAAAACATCACAGATCTGGCCCGTACACCATAAAAACCGTTATAATTTAATTCGACATATACGTACAGTGAGTGTAGAAAGTATTCGTACATCCTTAGCATATGTTTAAAAAATGCCTGTAACTTAAAATCTATGCAACTAAATTTCTCAATAATTAATGAATAATATATACAAGTATATATTTAGTATTCTATAAGATTTTACATTAAAAAAAAGGCAACTATACATATATTTATAACAAAAAAACATAAACTTCCATTTGTCTAGTGGTGCAAAAACTATTCGTACAGTTAAAAAAATTTGCAGTTTTTCATCAAATATTTTGTATTTAATACCTGGTTGGGTATCGTTTTGCCTTAATAACTGCTTGGAGCCTTCGTTGCATATACTCGACCATTTTTGAAGTTACAGAGCTGGATATGGAATGCCATTCTTCTTGAAGAGCTTTTTTAAGATCATCTTTGTTGGAAATTGATCTTAGTCGTACTTTTTTATCCAGAATATCCCACAGGTGCTCAATTGGGTTGATATCCAGTGACTGGGGAGGAAATTTCATGAATTTTGGTGTATTATACAGCACCCAGAGCCGCGTATTTACGGCTGTGTGCTTCGGATCATTATCGTGCATAAAAACATAATCACGATTAAGTTGCATTTTCATGGCACTGGACTGCAAATTATTTTTTAAATGTCTATGTACATCTTATGGTCCATGATTCCATCAATTACTACTAAATTTCCTACACCAGACGCACTCATACATCCCCAAACAAACACAGAGCTCTCTTCATGCTTCACTGTTGGAAAAAGATTCTTCGGATCCATCTCTGCATTTGCTTTTCTCCACACCATTCTTGCACCATCGGACCCAAAAATGTTAAATTCACTCTCATCTGAGAATGTAACTTTTTTCCAAAATTCTGGGCTTTCTTGCAGATGCTTTTGTGCAAATGCCAAGCGCAGTTTACGGTTCTTCTCATTTACGAAGAATTTTCTCCGAGCAACTCGACCGTGAAATCCTGCTTTTCTGCATGCATTTCGTACAGTACTTACCGAAGCGTTTTCTCGGGCATTTCTCAGCTCAACTGCAAGTTTTTGAGCACTTATTCTCGGATCTTTCTTCAATTGCCGAACGATGAATCGACAGTCCGAAGAGTTGAGAATTGATGGTCGACCAGAGCGGGCCTGATTAAGCAAGCTTGAAGAGGCACCAAATCTTTTAATTATAGACTGTATAGTAGAACGGGGTCTCCCAATCACATACGAAATTTGATTTAAAGTTTTACCGTCTTTACGTAGCTTTAAAATTCTTTCTCTTTCCAAAACAGAGGTCTCAGTACCTTTCCGTCCCATTTCGATAATTTATACTTCGAAAACAAATTTCAAGTTAAATTTTTACTGAATATATATACTCTCTAGCATTCCAATTCATTTACCTACCTTGTACTTTGAAACCAATCACGAAACGCGAAAATAAATTTGCATTTTTCGCGTGTACGAATACTTTTTACGCAGGAGAAACCCATCTCTAATTTTTGCAGTTAAGTTTTAAAAAATAATTTTCAGTATATTTTGGTTATTGGATAAAAAATACACTTTGTAAAAGATTTTTCGAACATGTAATAATTATTTTAATGATTTTCATCGAGTCTAAATGTTAAAAACGCGTTTTTCACTTTACAATTCGCACTGTACGAATACTTTCTACACTCACTGTATATCATATTTTGAATTTATGCATCATGTTGATGGCCACCATGTTTTAAAATCATCAACTCATTAAACATGTTAGCTTAAATTATTTATTCGTTGTTGAACTCATTTTGCTGTTTTTAATGTTGTTGAGCGACGTGTTTGCTGTTTTTATGCTTTTGTCAAACGTATTTTGTTTCTCACTTTCTCTTTATGTTCTCTTTTTATGACCAACATGCTTTATTTACAAAAAACTGTTTTATTTGCTTCTTTGAATTTTGTGTTGTAGAATTAAGTCCCTTTCATTCTTGCAACACATTCTGCTTTTAGTATTTTACTTGCTCTTGACCTATTTTAGACCTTGCATCATACAAATTAAACCAACCAGCCATTCAATTCGATGTTTAAAACGAGGTGTTTGTAAACAACGGTTCGTGGACATTTCTGGAAATATAGTGGGATAGGATTTTTCTTTAAAAGCTAAATGTAGATAAACCATTGTTTGGTTATCTCGTAATTTGTGACGTAACCTAGCCTGTAAATCAAAGCCTAAATTCATCATGTCCTTATTTTAAAAATCAACGACAAGCATTGTCAAATGAACATCGTTAGTTTTCAACCGAATTTTTTCTTATGTGATTGTTCGTTTATGTTTACACTGAAAAAATCCTCTCATAAAGAAGGGATTAAAATTATAGTTAGGGGTTAGACTTTAAATAAATCGAGTGCGTGTGTTCGTGTATACTATTTATTGTCATCGATTTAGGTATAAACTGAACTCCTGAAATGAAGAATATGAACGAACGCGATAATAGGTTCAAGTCTCAAAAAATACTGAATAGCCTTTAACAATTGAGCGCAACGCAATGCAATGCAATTCAAGTGGAGTTCACAAAGTAATTGTGGTAACGTGAGTTGTGCATTTTTTGCCAACTCACTGTATTAGAAATAAGAATTATCACCAGAAAAAAAGTACACGAAATGCTGCTTTTTTATGAAATATGTATTTGTTTGGGCTGTGGATGCAATTATGTTTTTTGGCAAGATTTCAATTAATGTCTCGTTGGACATGGTCTGAAGTATCTGATAAAGCGGCACAGTGGAGAATCTGATACAATTCAGAGATTGGTCAAAGCGCACGACCCTACCGCCACCTAGTGGTCAGGCAGCCCAGGATGAAACTTCTCACAAAATTTATCACAGAAAAACGTCAAGTTCTTACGGAACTTTTAAAGTATATCCCAGAGTTATTTTTCATTAGAAACAATCTGAAATACAAACTTGACCCAAAAATTTCGGGCTACATTTTCGAGAAAAACCCGGAATTATGTACAAATAATGAATTTACACCGTTGTTGGAGGGGCCGGTCTTATTCAATTTTATCCTGCTCGAAAAAAAAATCCCCATTTCTTTTCTCTAGCGATAAAAGAATCGGGGAACTGAACCCTATCAGGATTTATGGCGCAAATTATATTTGAATGCAGTTCCTTCGTTGCCATTCTGGAAAACTGAAAAAGCTCCTAGTGGACCGCTTTTCGGAATTTCAGTTTTTGGAGGCATTTAAATGGCTGACGATTGATTTGCAGTTCTTCCCGGAGCATTTGTTTTCTTTTGCTGGAAGAACACCTGCGCTGGCGTTTCACGGGAGATTTAACCGAGACATAATACTTTTTACCTTGTTGCCCGGATCGATATTTTAGAATATTTCTCTCTTCCGCCATTTCGTTCTTTCGAATTATTTATTTATTTCTGAATGGTTTTGGAGTTGTTTCCATTTCGTTTTCAGCTCGTGCTTTTTATGAAAAGTACAGCAAATAACTGAAAATGTTTTTTTTATTAAATAAAACGAATGGCATTTTCCAATTTTTCGCGTCGTTTGGTAAATTGAGCATTATCATTCAAAAGTCATAGAACGTGAATTCGAAATGAAATATCTAATGTACACTTAAAGCTAAAAGCAATTTTTCTCTTTGTCGATCTTTTTTATTACCTTTCTGCTTTTTTTATTTATTTAAATGAAATTTTGATCTTCATTGGCCGTAGAAAAAAGTGGATTTTTATTCGTGAAGCTGAAAGCATTATTTATGTATTTCCTTTTTTTTCAAGTGGAATTTCTTTCCTCGTTTTATTTTTAAAGAAGTCACTTGAAATAAGGATGAGTTTTTATCATTTACGCTAATTATTGACGAGGGAACAAAACTCGCAGAATGAAAAAAATATTCTCTCGTATCAAGAGTTTCGTTTTTTTATATGAAAAATCCTCTTAATTCTGTATTTCATTTCAGTGGGTAGAGAGATGCGGTTTCTTTCAAAAATTTACCATACTCAAAGAATTCGTGCTTGTAAGTTGCATACCAAATGTTCTCATGTAAAATCTTTTCGCATCTCTACCGTAGTTAAATTTCAAACACAGTGTATAAAGCAAAGCAATAGATCACAACCATGATGCATTTTTGGTAGATTAGAAATATGTTTTATGCATTACGCTGACTATGATCGCCTGATGTGATTTGAACAAGCGCTCTTATTACCACCATATGGCTGAGAATCGAGATTTTCTCTTCTGCATTATCACCCTTAGTTTTATAGTTTGGTTCCAGTGAAATAGCGCTTGTTCAATTTTTGACCTTGCGCCATAAAACCCCAACATCCAATCCAATCCAGTGAGATGGCAGATGACTTTGGGGAAGCCCATCTGAGAAAGTATTGATCACGGACCTTCGCCAATAGCTCTATTGCGACGTTAATTCAACTACCCCCATTTGAGAAAGATAGTAACCTCGCCAGGGGAAAGTGCTGTCACGAAAAATCATGCATAGACACCGCTATATGTAATTTTTTTAAACTAACTCTTAATCATTGCGCTGGCTTTCGGTGCAGAAAGAAATTTGGAGCCAGAAACTAAAGACGCCAGTTATGGGAAAGCAGTATTTACTTTTAACCTGCCCCTAATCTAACGAATAGACTCGTTCAAAATCACGTGACTCAAATGCCAACTCACCAGTACAAAACATTGCTTGTATCCAAACATTTGGCTTTGGGTTGCAAGACTGAATCTGGTTCTCATTCGTCCATTGTACGTCCAAGTATGAATCACCTGTACACAAGTGCACCCCTGATCTTTATAAAAGTTCTCACAGCAACACTACCAGCAGTAGGCAATTGATACTAGTGATTCGAGTTGTGTGTCTTCTTTTTTTTATCTTACTATTTCCCCTTGGTGTAAACTATGCCTGTTTGTCCATTTTTAAAGGGGCCACGATAGTCTGGTTGGAAGAGTAACGGACTAGTAATCGGAGGGTTGCGAATTCGAATCCAGCTTGTACAAAGGGGGCTGGTCACGTTAGATTTGTCGTGGCCACAAATGTCCTCACGTTGGCGCGGTGTGGAAGTTTGAAGAGTGGCTCAGGTGTAACCTCGTTATCTGACCGTGGTTCAAAATTATGTGATGTTGTCCTCGGATCTTTCTATTCGGGTTTGATCCCGGACCGTCGTCAATAGCCCGTTGTGTTGCTCCAGTGCGACGTTATTTAAAATACCTACCTATCATTTTTTAAATTATGTAATTTTTTCCCCTACATTGTACTTTGTATGTAATCCGTGGCAATTGTTATACCAGTCGCCCCTCAAACGAAGCTTAAACTCTATAGGTTATAGATTAACTGAAAGTAGCATTACGAATTCAACCACTGCGGAATTCTAGACTGACTGCTGTTGGCCTGCACTCCGGGCCAGCTTAGATGACCGTCGTTTTATGAAATGATGAAATACAAATTTATATTCCGAGCATTCAATATTTAACTTACAAAAATGTTTGTTTTTCTTTTCTTTGACACGCTTGTTATACAGTGTAACTTGGATAAAACGAACGTCTCTAATTCGAAATCGTCGTTAATTCGAAGATTTCTCTTAGTCCCTTGAACTTCTCATTAATCAATGTTAAAAAATCGTTGATAATTCGAAATTCAACTTCCTTAATTCGAAGTTTAAGTACAGTACATGTAAAGTTAAGTAAGCTACAGTACATGTAATATGTACTGTGGCGAATTAATCTAAACTTTTTTGGACATTAAAAAAAATAACATTTGTTACAGACAAAACATGAGTTGACAATGGACGCGCGAAACAAAATGCTTAATTTCATATTTTAGAGCTGAATCCAATGACTAATGCAAGAATTGGCCAAAAGAGCAATTTTAATTAACACTAAGCACAAGACAAAACAATTACAAGAATAAACAAACATAAAAAGTAACATCTCGGGGGAACAAAACTTCAGCGCGTCAGTTCTACGCTCGCCTTGGGAAACAACTAGAGAAAAATGGTTCATTCTCTTTCGCGGAGAGTGTGTCACGTGGTCCGCCATCACCAATCAAGGCGCATATCGCTGAGATACACGTTAAGGGGCTGATGCGTTACAACCTCCCCCTCTGGCTCCGACGACGTCCCGACGAGGAGTCAGCATTACGTGCTTTAGGAGGGCGTCCTCTCTTTCTTAGTGGGACCACAGGAGTACTGTCAGTAGCTTTACATGCCTTGAGAGCTGAAGAGTGATAAACTCCTATAGGTGTGGTCGGATTTTTGGGATCTGCAATTTCATAAGTTGTAGGTGACCGTTGAGTGAGCACCACGTAAGGTCCGTCACGTCGAGGCATGAATTTGGCAGTCCTTTTATTTTCTGCGTTACTCACAGGGTGCATGGTGACCCAAACGTGATCACCAGGACTGATCCGATGTTCTATAAAAGGGGTAGGCTCTCCCCCTAGCTTGAAGGTAGACTCAAATTTTTCTAACAAACCATTCATCTTTCTGCGCTGATCGGACGTTAAATGTTCTCCTTCATCAGAACGCAGTGAGCTTGGTGATATAGCTTGGCTGTATGAGAGTTGCTGGTTGCAACTTGAACGTTCATCTTCTTCATGAAAATTTCCTTTGTTGCTACAGTTGTCGACAGGCTGTTGACTCTTTACTGGTGGGTCTTCAACAGATAGCAGATATCTTACAGGGATATCTTTCTTGAAACCAATCTTCCGACAGGGATTGTCAGAGAAATGCCAATTTTTGTTCTTCATGTCTAGAACAATTCCGGACTTCTCCAAAAAGTCGGTTCCTAGTAGAGTACGATTCTTTTTTGCATTTGGTAATGCCAGTAAATTCAGCGAGACTGATTTTCCTTCAATCTCTATTTTCACCATGGCGGTGCAAGCCTCTTCAGTTGTTTGACAACCATTTGCCAAAGTCATTGTTACTACTTCTCTTTGGAACTCTACTCCTCTCTTTTTTAATTGGTGGTACATGATCTCTCCAGCGACTGTTCTGCTGGCACCACTATCAACACAAACCCTGGCTCTTACTCCCGATATACAAATATCTATTAGCGCTAACGGGGATGCATCGGTGTGACAGGTATACATGCGGACAGAGTTCGCTTGGAATGGCTCCCTTCTTGTCGATGACGAACAGTTTTTGCATTTTGATTTGATGGTTCCTGGTGCTCCACATCCATAGCACGATATTTCTTTCTTCTCTTCAATACCCCTTGGTGTAATTCTGCCTTGTGAAAAGGAGTCCCTCCTACTTTGACTGAGGACCCCGGGATCCCGCCTACTGTTACTGGGAATCCCTGGCAGACTTTGTCTATTATCTCTTTGTTCCAATTGTGATTGTTGGGTTCTATAGTAATTTCTTTTTTGGAACACGGGTTTTGTTTCATGTTGCTTCGGGTTGACAGTACGTAAGTTGTCGTAACTGTCCATCTTCTCCACTAGGTCACTTGGGGTGACCCATTCGCTCCATACGTCCAAGAAATGGTTTTTAACCTCTGAAGGAACACGTTTCTTCATTTGATCCAGGATCATGAGGTCTTTCAATTTCTCAAAATCCGTTATGTTCAATTCTGCTAGCCATGCTTCAAAATATCTACGCAGTTCAAAATGGAAGTCCTTCCATGTGCTCTCAGGACTTTTCTTGTGAGTTGCGAAGAGCTGTCGCATTCTCTCAGCACTTAATTTAAATCTCTGAAGCAGCATTGTTCTAATGTGATCAAAATCATGAGCCTTCTGTTCTGGTTCTCTGGTGATGAGTTGTGCCACGCTATTAGGTAATAGGCCCAGGAGATAGGCAACCCAGTTATGTCTCCCTACTTTAAGAACTTTCATCTGTCGTTCGAATAACTGAAGAAACAATGTCATATCACCATCATTCGGATCAAAATCAGGTAGCAACTTTTTCAAGTTAAAGTTGGGTTGATGGTCTGCAGACAGAGGATTAAAACCAGAGACCTGCTCCAATTTCTGTGATTCTACCTGCAGACGGAGTCTTTCCAACTCGTACGCTCTTTCCCGTTCTATTCTTTCATTTTCCCGTTCTATTCTTTCATTTTCCTGTTCTTTTCTTTCCTTTTCCTCAGACTTTTCCCGTTCTATTCTTTCCTTTTCCTCAGCCTTTTCCCGTTCTATTCTTTCTTTTTCTTCTGCTTTCTCTTTTGCACGGTTTTCGCTTATAGACAGAAGCAGATTTTTCGTGAAGTCTTCATCATAACTTTCATCTCCAGTGATAAATCTTTTTATATCAACTACTCTAGCATCAGCAGGTATTTCGATGCCGAGTTCATTCGCCAACTCTATCAGGTCACATTTAAGAGCTCTTGCCAAATAAGACATCTTTAGGTTACGAAGTGTACAAATAATTTTGAATACGAAAGTAAACAAGTTCAGTAAAAAAATTTTTAAATATATCCCACACAGTTTGTTTTCAAGAAGAAAAAAAATTAAATTAATGACCACTTCTTATAGGTACTACTTGTTTAGCATTGTTAAACAAATTACTTTTAAAACATTAACATTTGTCCAATAACACTTAAACACATGTTATTTATGAACATTAAATTCCAAAACACTTTTAAATATTCAAAACCAAAACATTAGATAACATTCCACTCGTGAGTTAGTCTTATTTCAATAATACTTCAAAAGAAATGATAAATTCCCGTAATATTTCAAAATTCCAAAAGAATACCAATGCTTAAACAAAATGAAATCTATATTTCCTAATATCTAATCCTTAAAGGCATAATATAAACACATTTCTGCGCACGTTGCACTTGTTTCATACATATATTAACAAAACCAATAACTCTCAAAAGGAAATCGCAATGTAGCTCAAACACAAAATAAAGAAAAAAATCGCTTTAAACATCAAGAAAGGTTTTTTTTTTAATGCAGCTGGCAGAAAACAGACCTTGAATCTATTGAGTTATGACTCATGAACATGACCGAATCAGAATGCGATCGGTTCTTGCACTTTTAAAACGAAATAACGCTGTAGCTTTCGTTT
The DNA here is from genome assembly GCA_933210815.1 of Meta bourneti. Taxonomy (NCBI): domain Eukaryota; kingdom Metazoa; phylum Arthropoda; class Arachnida; order Araneae; family Tetragnathidae; genus Meta; species Meta bourneti. The sequence goes on along the minus strand of OW119924.1, from coordinate 92,373,676 downwards.
TTTGAACACAATTAATTCACACCACTTAATATTTTTACAAAGTAGCTTATTACAAAATGAATACACATAACGTATTTTCAAAAAAACTTATTCTAGCAGTACACTTAATCAAAACAATACTACTTTGCACTTTTACTTTAAGAACAAAACTTTTCATAAAACACAAATACTTTTCACAAAACACAAATACTTTGCACTTGTGAACCAAAGGAATAATAACATTTAAAGTGATTTCACACTATATTTTAAACAAGAATACTGTTTGAACACAAAACGAAACTTCAAAATTCTGTTGCTGGACACGGGTTGGCCAAATCGAAAGTACTGCTAGACAAGAATGATTTTAAACAAATTAAAATAAACTTATCTCATTCTTCATCACCACTTAGGGATACGAGCATAAGGATGATCCGTGGAAGGGATTTCCACCTATATTCAATAGGATACACCTGGGATGAGGCTTCCTAAAATAGTGAGTTCGACGCCGCTGCAGAACACTAAAACCATGGCTTTTCCTACCAGTATGCTAACTCGGGATGAGTTTCTAAACATCAATGAAACACAGGGTGTGTTTTTCTTTCAATACCAACAGTATTGGACCTAGATTCCTGAACAAAAAACGAGTTGTTCCCAAAGGCTTTAATTCGGGCCACAAGATTGGGCGTCAATTTTAGAGCTGAATCCAATGACTAATGCAAGAATTGGCCAAAAGAGCAATTTTAATTAACACTAAGCACAAGACAAAACAATTACAAGAATAAACAAACATAAAAAGTAACATCTCGGGGGAACAAAACTTCAGCGCGTCAGTTCTACGCTCGCCTTGGGAAACAACTAGAGAAAAATGGTTCATTCTCTTTCGCGGAGAGTGTGTCACGTGGTCCGCCATCACCAATCAAGGCGCATATCGCTGAGATACACGTTAAGGGGCTGATGCGTTACAATATTAAATTGTATCCGAATTGCTACGAAGACGTCTCAACTAGACGGAGTCCGTGAGCTAACTTTTTTTTTATCCTCTTCACATGCGCAAGCGCAGTAGTGAAGGACTCTTAACACTGGAAACTTCCGGTCTACAGCCCGCCATCCTAGACTCTTGGGCGCTAAGATGTCACAGTACTGTAGCTTACGTAATGTAAATCTTATTTTGTTTACATGCATATAATGTTTAAGTCTTTCATACCATGATCTTTCTGAATAAATATTTACTTATTGACAGAATAATCTTTTCAAGCATTCAGTGGACCTGAAATTAAAGTTAAAAGATGTAACTTTTTTTAATTCGAAGTTTTGGATAATTCGAACTTTTTTAGTGGTCCCTTCAGCTTCGAATTATCCAAGTTGCACTGTACTACGTAAATGTAATGGAAATATGTATAACTTGAATTAAAAGAGTATTTGCATCCGTACACATAACTTCATATTTCCCGGTACCATAGTACCAGCAACCTCCTCTCATGTGGGCGTCCTGGATTACTGTAGGGTACTTACTCGCTTCTACGATTGCTACTCCATTCAGTAGTATGTTAAAGAGAATCCACACGAGGCAACTGATCCCATTCATATAGGCAAAATAAAATGTTCAGTTTGTCCTGTAGTGCCTAATCCTTACATTAGAGCATTAAAACCCTCTGAACCAACGATTCGCACTTCATAATTCCCTTCGAAGCTAGCATTCAGGGACATTTAGTCTGCAGTTTCCACTTCAGGCAGTGTTTTCGACACTCCAAATCCTGGGGCACTTAGCCTTTTCTCTTACCATTATGTGTTTGTTTTACCGTTCTGTCCGGGTCTATTGATTTTGGGTGCACCCTCCCTCATCAGCAAACTGTTGAGAGGGGGGCGAAGGCAAACAGACTTAAAAGTCCCCCCGACCATCAATATTTGATGTTTGCTCCCCCTGCGCCGAGAAATTAGCATAAATCGCTTAGCGGAAGTTCCCTCGCAGAGAGAGAGCTGTATTTCAAGAGGGTGGGCCATAAATTTTGAATGCGCTCGCCAAGTTTGCGCCGAGTTTCGGCTACTTGAACCGTTAAAAATTAAGACCGTTCGTTAAGTCCGCACATGCTTCATTTTTAACGCTGTTTTTCGTGCGCCGGTTTACGCCTGGGCGAGAGTTTTCGCCGGAATAAACCGGGGTTTGTGTGCCGGGAACGCAATAGTTGTCATGGTACGGCTCTTAGAACCCAGTGCTTTGACATTAGGCGATAATTTTCGTTCGCCGAAGACCATCTTTCGTCGAACTCGGCGGGTGTGTTGGGTCCTTTGAACATTTTCCATAGAAAATGTGTGGGTGATTCGTAATGAATTCCGTGTGTATATTTATAATCGTGTGTCGTAGAAACGTATTTACGATAAAAAGAAAACATGCTGAAATCGTGCATATGAATCTGATTATCATTTTGTACTCATAGAAACAGGATTCGCACGCCCCTAAGAAAGTTCGTAGGAAAACAAATTTGTGTATTCCTTCCCGCATAACTCATACGATGATTCCTCTGCGTAGGCAAGTAATGAGTGCTGGTGATACTTCCGGTATAAAAAAACCGTGCAAATAGTCTGTTATAAGCGATTTGATCAGTGCATAACTGATCAAATCGCTTATGACAGACTATTTGTATTCTTAAATAAAAAATTGCATATTCTTAATAAATTCTTCTGAATAATACAATAAACTGATATTGTATTATTCTTCGTGTGCCGTTGTGATGGTCAATAAATGTGTTGTGCCACATAAATAGCTCTTTCATCGTGTTTACGAAGCCCAGACATATACAATATTCGTTACTTTTTAAATCTAGGCCTAGAAAAAGTACTTGGATAGATACTTCATCCAGGTGGTATGGTTTCAGGTTAACTTCTCTGGGCGTAAACGTACATGTTTCAATTGCGACACAGTTCTTCTAGGAGCCCGGTTTTTGACGCAGAACTACATCTTATAGTACGATACAGATTACTAAAGGAGGACGCGACGTAATTTTGACAGATTTCAACTTGTATTAACTCCGGGGTTATCGAGGGTTTACCTACGGCGCTGTATCATTTGATAGCGCATAGATGACATTTGGTGACAATTACAAGTGAGGATGAAGGATAAATGTCAGTTCGTGACAGCGCGTCAAAGTGGAAAGTCATTTTTGTGCTCTACGCCGCGAGTATACCTTCGTTTTCGTTTAAAAATTTCTGAACCAAAAGTGATTGAACATCGATTTTGGTGTGCAATTAACATAGTACAATTAATATAGTAATTCATACGACTAGTCAGAGACTAGTCGTATGAATTAAACAAATTACAATAAATTATCAACATTTCTATCACCCACTATTTTATTCACGATCCTTTCAAAGACAATGGCATGCGCTTAAAAACACAACGAGCAAATACCCGACTAACGAAGCAAATCTAATTTTTTTGGCCCTTTTAACTTGCGTTTCATTCCTTTCATCAAAAATTTTGGTTTACTTCAAATTTGCGCAACTGATCAAATAAAAGTCGGTGTTTCTAAATAAAGCGTTCGTTAAGTTATGACTTAAGCCACTTTAACTCCAGTGCTGTCGACGCATTTTTGGCGAAGAGAAGATCTCGTGTCGAGTGAAATGTGATTTCGTTCAAAATCCTGTCTTTTTTGTGTAAATTGTGGTGTTCCGTTGCTTCGAAATGCTTCGATTTTATTTACCTCAGCTAAATGTCATCGCAAATCGCAATGTATATATATATTTGAGTATCCTTCTGGCTTCATGTCCATGAGACTGCTTCTTTTGCTTTTGATTGAAATGCATTTAAAGTGGATGCTATTGTCTGGAGTTTTAATTCCACGAGTTATTTCTTATTCTCATATTTCCAAAGGTACTATACATCTCATATTATATTACTCGATATTATACATCTCATTTTTTATTCTGCACCTTTTTATATCCATCATTTTATTTATTACATCATTATTTAACTACAATTTAAATTTGATATTCATGACATGCTTGAATAATTTTCCTTACTTTTTATTTAAGTTTTATTTTGTTTTACATATTATGTATTTTAATGTTATTAATCTACTTATCCGTGTTTGTTTTTTTATTATCTGAAATTTTAAAAAATGCTTAACATTTTATTTGAATTTCCGTTTAACGCACCTTGTCCATTGTTGAAACTTACGCCATTAATACCAAACCAACTAACCATGGAAGCGTCATCGTTAGTCAGAAAAGAACCATCACAATCTCCATGATTTGATCACTTTATAATTTGAAGTGTGTTTCCAAGTAGATTAGATGGGTTTTATGGCTCAAGGGCCATATTTTTCAGGCTACAAGTATGAATTACACTGCATATGGTAACTTCTTTCAATTATTTAAAGTGATTCCTTCTCAGAACGTGAAGAAGAAACCCCGAACCTCAATTACTCAACAGTGTATGTACTAACTTCGTAAAAAAAGTGAATTTGATTATTCTTTAATCAGATTCTTGTATTCACCTCAAGACGAAGCGATAACGATTTATCACCCTGACCCGTCGAATCCTCGCCTTGTTTGGTCTCGGAAGACGAGGGCCTCGTGGTAGGATTCGCTCATTTGCGTAATCGATAGACATTCCGATTTTTGAACCTATAATAATTCATTTCCTTTTGGTTACTTAGCAACCACACGCTCTCTATTTTTCAATAACTCCCCACGTAGGCAAATATTTGGTTCCAGGGAAGGGGGAGATATTTTTCACTTCAAGAATCTGCGTTTTTACAAGTCACATTTTAGCAAAGAGACGGTTTGTTTACACGGAAAATACAGGGTGATCCAAATTAAAAAGGTATTTCGACCTTTGTAGGAAAAACTACGGGACGAATCGCAACCAAATTTTATACACATGCTTACCTAAGTATGCGATTTCTGAAGGAAAAAATAGTTCATATTTCGGCCGCTAGTGGTGAAAGCTGGCGGTGTGTTCCAGGTAGTTTGCATATTGCCCAAGACAACTGAGTTTGGAACATTACCTTGATAAACGAGGCCCTTCAAATAACCCCACAGCCAAAAATCATAGAGGTTCAGACCTGGTGGCCATGGCTTTGGAAATGATCTGCTAATCACTGTCGACCTCAAAAGTTTTGCCGTAGTAAAAAGAAAAGATGTGAGGAGTGCGCCATCTTGCATGAAGATTGTGGTGTCAAGACAATTCCTCCGTTGAAGTGATGAAATTACAAAGTTTCGGAGCAAATCTGGAGGCATTAACAGAGAACGTATCACTGGCCCCGAGACACACACACAGAAGTAAGGAACAAAGATAAAGCTTTTGGTGTACATACAATGGAAGTTGGTGAACGTGGGGATTTGTGTCAGACCAGATACGACAGTTATGAGTGTTTACAGCACCATTCAAATGGAAATGAGCCTCATCACTCCACTCCTATGCTCCTCATGCGCCATCATCCTAGCAATGAATATGTAAGCAAATGTTTTCCGCGTATCATAATTCCAGAAATCAATTCTTGAGTGGGATATCTCATAAGGGTTAAAGTTCAAGACATTTTGGAGAACTCACCACACGGTTGTATACGGCGGTACGTCCACTACTGCTACCATGTGGATTTGCTATTTCCTGTTCCGCCACAGCAGTTGAAATTTCTGCTCTGCATTCCAGTTGGTTTGCTACCTCGCCCTGGTTTTACAGAAAAAGTTCCTGTCGGTTCAAAACGTAAGATCATATGTTCGGAAAATTAGAAATAGGCAGTGGATCTACGTGAGCCTTTTAACTGCCGAAATTCTTTAAGTGTAGCAGAATCATTTCTATTTCGTTGATAGAAGAGTTAAACAAGTAACACGCTATCCGATATGGAGCTTCATGACACTAAGCTAGTCATCGATTGGTAAAAAATGCTGTGTGACTCCTTATATAAGCAGGGGACGTTGGATAAGTATAAGTTCGGCAATTTTCAAATTACCTGAACCGTAGCACCAAATTTCAGAATGTGAAATGTGATTTTTTTTCCTCCATAAATCGAAACCGCATATTCAGGAAAGCACAAAATGTGTGGTTCAGATTCGCTCAGTAGTATTTCCTACAGAGGTCAAAACAACTGTTTGATTTGAATCAATCACCTTGTATAAATTGTTCCATAATGCAAAGATGAACGTGGGATTTCTAAAATGTGTCGGGTTTTAAAAATAGCAAACACAATAGAACTTCGATTTTATTTCCCTCAATCTATATGTGCATTTGACCAACGTATACGTGGCTCAGCAATCGATATTATTTGTTTATTGTCAACAACGGAAGTAAACAATGTAAAATCAATCGTTACGGAATTTATTCGCCAATTTTGCCGCTTAGTTTGAGGGGCCGCGGTAGCCCGGTTGAAAGAGTAACGGATTAACAATCGCAAGGTTGCGATTTCGAAACTCGGTCCAACCAAAGACCGTCGCGTACACGGGGGCTGGTGCACTTTAAATCTGTCGTGGCCTCAAATGTCCTCACGTTGGCGTGGTGTGGAAGTTTGGAGAGTGGAGTGCCTGCTCAGGTGCTGTCCTCGTCATCTGACCGTGGTTCAAAATTGAGTGGTGTTGTCCTGGGGATCTCGGGATTGATCCCGGACCGCCGCCAATAGCTCGCTGTGTGCTCCGTTAGCCCGCTGTGTAGATTAACGTCACACTGGAGCAACACAATGGGCTATTGGCGACGGTCCGGGATCAAACCCAAAGGGATTTTTGAACCACGATCAGATGACGAGGTCTCACTTGCGCTGGCACCCCACTCTCCAAACTTCCAACCACGCCAACGTGAGGACATTTGAGGCCACGGCAGATTTAACGTGCACCAGCCCCCCCCCTTTTGTGTACGCGACGGTCTTTGATTGGATTCGAATTCGCAACCCTCTGGTTGCTATTCTGTTACTCTTCCAACTGGGCTACCGCAGCGGCCCCCACCGTTTGGAACCATTGCTTTTGACTCAAATGGATGCAGAGTATATCTCAAATTACCCTAACCCATGAGTTAAATTTTCATTTTCAGATTGGTTTAGAAATATTTGCCAATTCATATGCTTTCAAATTGAAAAAAATCCCAATGTTTTCAGCCAAGTTTCTAAGTGCGTTTCTCGGATATTATTTCAACATGAAATTAGTTCTTGACCGGAAGTGTCTTTTCTTCTCCGGTAGTTAGTTTGTTCACGATTGCACTTGTCATAATCATGAAGGATGTCTTCGAACAAGAATATTGTTCGAGATAATGACTGCCGCTCCAACAAGTTCCGATGTCTCCGGATCACGTGACTGCTTTAGTTGAGACAGGGTAATTTAAATGATGTATCGGAATTTAATAACAATACGCGAAGAAGTGCTTGGATTTTTCTAAACCAGCTGTCTCGGGAGGATTGAAAGCTTAAATACAACCATTTCGCTCTCACATTTCTCCGTGATTTCCGACTGTTCAGAAAAACTTGAAACTACGACTGCTACGGGGTGTTTTTTTCTTTTAGACCTTTTTAAGTGTTGAATTCCGGAGTCTAGCGATTGCCGGGATGAGTGCAGGTTCGATTCTTGTAATTAGGCCTGGGTGCGATTCTCTGCTCTGTCTGTAAAATCTTTCTTTGCGTGTCTTTACTAGGACTGATTTATATGCAAGCACACGCAAGTCGAAGTGATCACTATCTAATCAATCAATTCTGAGCGTGTCAAACTGTTTGGTAATTCAGGAAACGGAAAGGGCACCTCTCATTATAGTGCGACACTGCGAAAAGAGATTTGGTCCTTCCTGTGGCTAGTGTGGGGCCTTCGTAGCTCAGTGAGTTAGCACTGTGCGCTAGCGGTTCGATTCCTATAACAACTACCCTGGGTGTATTCACTCTTATGTGTCAGTGGGACCGCGGTAGCCTAGTTGGAAGAGTAGCGGATTAGCATCCGGAGGATTGCGAGTTTGAATTCAACCAGACTCGTGTACGAAAGGGCCTGGTGCACCATAAATCTGTCGTGGCCTCAGATGTCCTCACGTTGGCGGGGTGTGGAAATTCGGAGAGTGGGGTGCCAGCTCAGGTGTGACCTCGTCATCTGACCGTGTTTCAAAATTACGTGGTGTTGTCCTCTTCCCTTTCCGTATGTGGTGTTATCTTTGTCCCCTCTTTCCCTTCGAGTTTGATCCCGGACCGTCGCCAATAGCATGTGTGTTTGCTCCAGTGCGACGTTAATTAAAATACCTACCACCTTATGTGTTAGTAAAAAATGAAGTTCTTGGTCCTAATGCATTTTTACTATTATCTCCCTCATTTTGTACGGGGCATTGATGGAACAAATGGTGGAAAGACTGAAGTGAGCATTAAAACAATAAAAACTGCATAACAGACTTAAAACCATATCTCTACTGCCGCCATCTTCTAGACGACTCCATATTTTAACAATCGGTACTCATTTGAAACCGCTCCATAGTACCATCATTGCCAACAACCTTTTTAACCAACAATAAAAAGTTAAATTAAGGTGAATAGCCTTAATTTAACTTCTCATTTTAAACTTCAACGCCGATTTTGTAATAAATACCCCATCGCCAATTTTATTGGATTTGTTGGGTCCCCATTCGACACTGTTTACCTTCCTTCATCATTCAGAATTTTTTATCACATTTGTAATTCATCAATTTTTAAAATTGTATTTCATTAAGTTTATCACCTGAGATAAGGATACCCCATCTTAGTTCTAATTTCATCTTGATAAGTTTTTACATTTCCTTGTGATTAAAATTTTAGTCTAGATTTTAATTTCAGGTAACTCGGGTTTTATTCATTGCATCACTTATCCTACACATGGAAAATTTTTAATATTTTATCATACTACAATTTTAAACTATTAGTAGTGGTTCCTCTGCCATCTGCTTAGCCCTTGACTCATTAAAATTCGACCAACCAAATGCATTGTTAGATATCATAGAAGCTGGATCTTGTTTGTGCGTCGACTTGAAAATGCCAAGAAAGTCCAAGCAGTCAACCGACATTGGCACAAGAAAGGACTCTTGCAACCAAACGCATTGCTGCCGCAGCGGCAGTATGATTAGAGTAGTCTTTTGTCGATCAGTAGACTGAAGGGCTTGGTTGTGAGTTCTGTGCCGACGGTTGGACCGGCAACGTGTTCCCTGTTATCTCCAATCGATGCGCAAATAAGTACCATCTTCTATGGCAGTCATGAGTACATTTGGATTCCCTGTATTACGTAAGAAACTGACCTAGTTTCAACAGATAATTCTCCTGGCCTTAACCAACCTGGTGACACTATTGGTTGGTTGGTTGGTTTTGGAGGTTTTATGTTGCAAGGGCCATATTTGGCCATGCTGTGCCAGACACAAGGCATACAATATCAATAGACACACACCTAATGAAAGTTTTACTGACACAGAAGAGAGAATGTACTTGACAGGAATCGAAGACACTATTAGTATTAATTCTATGCCAAATTGGAATCGCAAGCTACACGTTGGTCCAGCATCAATTCTGCAGCAATAAATTGGCTAAAATGCGCATGTTTTCTGTATAGAAATGGAGTATGCATGTGCATATGGAATTGTTTTGTTGCGTGCTAATCCAGAGTGACCGGGATAACAACTTGCCATGCGTCGGTGCTAACACCAACGTATATACCTAGCGCTGAACCAGTTGGATAGACATAGCCGGAAACTTTAAGCAAACTTAAATGAAGAAGAACTTAAATATGAAGGGGAGGGGCATTGTGCTAAAGGCAGCGTGAAAGAAGACTCCTGCTCCATGATCCCCTCTCAAAAGCGAAGGACACTGGTTTCTCAGTCCACGATGTTACCCAATGTATTGGGTCTTAGGTGAGTGATACGGGGAGACTTAAGCAGCGCTACCCTGGGGTGAATACATTTCTACTGCTTCTGTCACGCGAGGTTGCGCTGTTCGCCAAATCGCTCGCTACGGTTGACCATCCGTGACTGAGTCGCGATTTACAAGTCGTATCACGTCGCCAACCTTGTTTTTTGGTGGTTGACACTCGAGGCGACTTGTGAAGCGCAACTGGGTTCGCTTTTTCTTCCTGACAGGGAAGAATACCGGCTGAACCGCTCGGAACGCGTCACCAAATCACGACGAAATGAAGAATGTTCTGGGTTCTGCTACCATCTCTAAGGGGGAGTTGTGGAGAATGACTCCCAGCCCAAGACAGGGAAGACACAACGCTCCTAAGTCGCCCCATGGGTCACCACTCTTAGGAACCTGAGAGATTCGGTCGACTCCAAATCCATGAGTGTCTGTCTGATTGCTGGCCACGCCCATTCTTTCCGAAAAGGGAGCTGGGGTTAGTCCATTTACGTCTCGAAGGCAGAACTGCTTGGAGTTTCCGTTTTTGCGACTGCGTCCGTAATTTCGCACTCCGAATCGTGTTCGGAAGCGGGATGTTTTTCCTGATAGCGGCCAAATGTGCTGAACAAAGCGGATCACCTGCGCGGTCTTAATGACGGCAGTTCTTTCTTGCTGTCCTCATCACTCGGCTGCTCCATCAGTGGTCGTTATCGGTGGGGAATGGGAATTCCGCAATCCATTGTCGAAAACCCTTCCTAATATTTTGCGATCGTTATCGCGCGCTCTAATTAGCCGCCAAATGAGTTGCGAGGGCGTCGTTACGGCCCGGATTATTGCGGTTGTAAAACTCTTGATAAGGCGGCTGCACCCCGAATCCCTACCCCCCCAAACGGCTCTGCCAACAGATGTCGCGTGTGTGCCATCGTTCGCTTATCGAACGGTCTCAGACCGCGTTCTCACTAGTGGTAACTCAGTGGTAGTGTGGATGGTAACTCAACTTACCATCCACAGTCGCCCGTTAATACGTCGTGAATATCGTAGTGTACTAGTGTGTACGTAGAAAGGGCGAAATGTTCGACAAAGTAACACTAGTGAGCACCTTACAGCCAGGGTCAGATTCGATTTCCACCTAGGTGTACTTCTCTTCTGTGTCAGTACCTTTCCTTGTATGAGTTTGTTTAATTTTCGTTGTTTGACGCTGTTTGGCTAAATATTGCCCTTGCACCTTAAAAACTCAGTCTAACCAACCTTACAACCGGTTTTTTGGCGCAGTTTGTCCACTTTTGGACCTTTCACCATGAATCCCAAATCGATTAACCTTACAAAGTATTAAAAGTTTAAAAAATGACAAAGATGGAAACAATATGATAAGAAATGTCAATAGCTATTTAGGTGGAGCAAAATGTCCATCATCGCCAGGGAGGGATTTATTTGTACCTTGGTCTTTGTAGTGAATAATAATACTAGTGTTTCCCCGCCTCTACACGTGGCCTCTCAGGGCTTGATAAAAAAAATGAGTATGACAACACTTCAAAGCGTGGATTCTTTCTTAGTTTATCTTTCGATGTCTAAGTTTTTCAACTGATAACGAGTTAGCAGGAGGAATACATCTGTATCGATCACCATTCACGATTTTGCACATAGCAGCCTTCTCCTGATGCGCCCTTACACCTGTTCAGAAATCAACTGGCCCAAGGTCAACTGCCTTTTTCCAGGAGCCGCATTATAACTATTGACTTATTTTATCATCTGGTTTTATTCGTTTTCGGAAGCTTTTTAACATTCGAATACCAGTTTAACTAAGGTTTTATTCTGTGTATCAAGGTCCTTCCAGCGTTCACGATCTTGCAACGAGGCTTCGTCCCCAAAACCGACAACTGATCGTTTCTACCGAAATGCAACATGCAATGTAGCTAGATCTGTTAATGTGGACGCCAGTGGAATATGGCCCGCGAACAGCCTTGAAATACTCGAACCTACACGATCGTTTGTCGATTTTTCAAACACGGGAGATCACTATAGGATTGTAGGCGCTGATGTACTAAGACAGCCAAACGGGCCCCTGTTCCAGAATAGACAACGAGCCCAATATCAGGATAGACAACGAGTCCCAGTACCAAGATAAACGGCGGTTGGCTGTTTAGGGTTTTGTGACCCAAGGTTTAATAATGGACAAAAGCAAGATGAAATAAAAAAATTCAGTAAGAACAGAAAATAGACAACAAGGATGAAAAAGAAAAGCGTATGAAAAGGCGAGTCTATGGTCAAGTAGGTCAAAACTGATTAGAAGTCATGGAGGGAAGACTGCAGATTGCAAGGTGCCCCTCGTCATGCATGTGAAGACCTCAGAGGGCTACTTGGGGAGGGCTGAGTTTTTTCATTGGGCGGACTATTTTCATTTTCTAGTTCTGTCCTCATGTCTTTGATCGATAGGGTCCATTTTGAATTTTATTTTCATTTCATCCATGCAGTTTAATTATTTCCTATGGTACATAATTATATTTTAATCAATTTCTAATGTTGATTTGGTTGTCTATTGATTTTTATTCTTCAAAACGTCTTTAAAATTTCATTCAAACTTGCGTTTGGCGCAGCTTGTCCATTTCTGGAACTTGCGCCTTTAAAATTAAACCGACCAACCATCATTGGGTGAACCTCGAAAGGAAGGTAGGAAAATCGAAAGTGATATATCCACTCGCTTTGTTGGATTTTGTTTTCTGTGCGTTCCCGGCTTCTTACAGACGTGGCTATCCATACTTTCAGATGAATTTGATCAATTTGTTTTTATTTTTCCCCGACGTCCCCAACCATTTCCCCTTCTTGGGAGGTGAAAGCTTGTCTGACTGCGTAAGCAACATCACGTGTTTTTGTATCCGCCAACAAATAGAATTGTAAAAGTCTCGTTTTTTTATCCCTAGTTTCCTTTGAGCATTACGAGTAGTTCACGATCGTTCTCCCATATATACAGAAATATTCACCCTTAATTGTCATTTTACGTAATTTTAAGTACGAAAAACGCGTAATAAAATGCATAATGTTCTCTTTTCCTAGTAAGTAAAAACTTTTCAGGAGCAATGATGATACATCACTTTCTATGGCATATCGCGCGTTTTTTTTCTATCTCGCTAGAAGCGCGATACATCATTTTTGAAAAATGTTTACCTGTTGTTTTTGGAGTAACGATTTCAAACCATAAAAATAATAGGGGGTGCAAAGGGGATGGACCCAAGAACTTGGCACCTTTGACTGTCCAGAGACCCGGATCGAACTCTTCTAAAAATTGAAGCATCGGAAGCAGTGCAAAAGAATGCACATGCCAAGAAACGAAACAAAAAGAAACGAGCGAGCTGCGCTTATTAAAACTCTCCTGGTTTCATTTATTATTCGAGGAATAATGATAGTAATGACGAAGAGTAGGAGAAACAGCTTTTTTTGTCTCGATCGTCCGCTTCTGAGGACGGCAGCGTTGTTTCTCTGCTCCGTGATTAATGCTGTGTCGTTTTTAATTTCGCACGCCGACAACAGATTCGTTTCGGAAAACGCGCCAATTTGGCGGTGACTTTGTTCCTCGTTTTCATCCCTGTATGTCATAACACTTCGAGCCTGTGGAAACTTTTTCTTCAGTGCCCGGCCAATTGAACATTAATTATAAGGCACTACAAGGGCGGATTTGTGAACCACTTTGCGTTATCCTGACTCACCACTGGGGTGGGGGGGGGGTGTCACGATACAAACCACTCACGTAGAATAAACACACAGTCTAGATACAGCCCATGTACAGAAGCCACGCATTCATTCGGGACTGACAAACATCCATGCCTCATCCAGGATTCTATCCAGAAATCAGCACCCGGACAACTGGATCGATTGATCGGCTTCAGGAAACTGAACTATTGCATATATGAAACAATTTCTGATACTGTCTTATGGCTAATGACTCTTTGGATCCCCTAAATGTTTTTATGGTTCCCCACCAAATGAGGAACAAATATACAAATTCAGTAACCTCTTGGATATATCGAGCTCCTTGTGCGATATACCAAGTGGAGTGACAGCGAGGATCGAGGAAAACGTGTTTGTTAAAATAAAGTAGCACAAATTGTGTGTTAAATATTACACATTTTGTAATCAAAATTATGCAATAGTGCGAGTTAAACATAAAAATGATGCTACAACTTTTTTCATACGACACTAAATACGGTAGAATATCTTCGAAAATACCGCTTTCGAGACATACAAACCTTTTAATAGCAATTCAGTTAAGAACTGCTTGGAACGAGGAATCGATTGAGATTTCCTTTGATGTTTGTAAGACGAGAATTAATTGGGAGAAACTGGGCTGGCAATCTATGAGACGCAGCTTCGATTCCTTTTCTTGTGAGTGTATTTCTCTATTCTGTGTCAGTAGCTTTCCTTGTATGTCTGTTCATTGCTTGACGTTGTTTGTCGTGTTTGGACCTTGCGCCATAAAACCCAACCACCATTTTTGTAGAATGGTTAGCGTTTTGCCCTTAGGTCAGCAGACTCTAGGTTTGAACCTCGGCCTGGATGTATGTAGTGGTTCGGAATACACTTTAAGCAGTTGATCTAATTAGCCCTCACACATCAAAAGTTCACTGTAGAGGGAGAAACCAAACCTACTAGCAGGATGAGCTGAAATTTGACTTCACTTGTGAGTTTTTCGTTTGATTAAAACAAATTAATCTTTCTGCCCTTTGAAGTTTAATCATTTCATATTTCGTGATATCTTGAGGTCCACTTTCCACCACTATATTTCAAATACCAAGATCCCGATTCCAAACCAACTAAATATCCTTATAGGGTTTTTAAAGGACTAAATTATGCACCTACTGATGATTATAATTTTTATTGGTCGATTTTTAATCCTATAAATTTTAAGAATGGGAAATTTTCAATCTTGAACTGGACACTAAGCCTTAAGTCCTAGTCAGAGCAGCCCTGGTGTTGCAAAAAATGACCCTAGTGCGATAAAAAAAACCTTGACCTGGACAACTCAATTACTCGAAAATTGTTACAGCTATGTCGTAACACGTTAGACTCGAAAACTAGATTTCCTCTTCCGATGATTTAGCAATTTGAATAAGTAAAAATATTTTTCAATTGAAAGTTAGCAAAACGTCACTGACGAAACTTTTTAGTTTTAAAAAGATGCTAGTATTTTCAAAATAGGAAAATCATGCATATGCGTTCATAAATTTTACATTTCTGACACAATACATTATGTTTGATGTGGGAGTACAACCATATTTGAAGTGTTTCACATTTTTCGTGCAACTCCAATGAGAGCCAGTTGCTCCAAACCTTTACTTCCAGAAAGAGAATTCGGCCGCCAAATGGATGATCGCTTGGCGATCATGACAAACGATGGTTACAAGAAAACAAATTACTTGGATGGAAAAATCGTAATGACGAATGGATATTCGAAAGAAGAGAAAAAGAGCAATAATGATGGGGTTATATAACTTTTTTTGTTCCCTCCTTGCACGGTGTCGTTCTCTGCAGGTTTTCTAATGAAATATTTGCGTGGAATGATTCCCCCGGTTCGATTTTGATATTTAATTGTTCGTTTTCAGAGGTCTGGCGCTTTTGGCGGGAATTCCGGAACACATTGTTATTGCGCTTATTCTTCGTCTGTTATTGTTTTTTAGATGGGAAAAGTCGAGGGGGGCGACGAATATTTCTCGCTTCAAGAAACGACTGGGAAAAGAATTGTAAAAATTGATCAGTGCAGTCTGCGTGGATGGGTGAATTTTCCTGTTGGGTTGATTGAGAAATGATTTGATACTTTTGAGTTTTACTTTCTGCTTTTTAAAATGTATGCGTGACGCGGTACTTTGCATCTAGGAATGTGTCATGTAGATAGATGCAGAGTAAGGGTCGTGCCGAATAACGAATTTGTTATAAAAATATATTTTTAATTTTGAGGGTGTGTTTGGCTAGTTGCTTTCAAGAATGTTTCGCCTTGGAAGAGAAATATTTTAACTGTTAAAAGATTTACACACTCGTAGCTCGAAGAGTTGATTTCTGATAGATTCTTCCTGCCTTTGAGAGATTTGTTAACTTCGCATGCGTAACGCCGTCGTTCTATTGAGAACAGATCTGCTTGTTGGTGCGATTTTCGGCCTGCCAAACCAATGCTGCCAGGGCGAGTATGATTGACTTGTTTGCTCTGCCTTTTCAACTTATACTAACAATTCGTAGCATTAATATGTTCGTTTGAAACAATCAACTTCGTGTCTCGTCTGCCTACCACCAGAACTGCTCACGGCGTCAAATCTGGTTGGTGGCAGTCGCTGTAGAAACAGGGCTCTTTCATTCTGTGTAAGAGCCTCGGTAGCCCGGTTGGAAGAGTAATGGATTAGCAACCGGAAGGTTGCGAATTCGAATCCAGTCGAAGATCGTCGTGTACAAAGGGGGCTGGTGCACGTTAAATCTGTCGTGGCCTCAAATGTCCTCACGTTGGTGTGGTGTTGAAGTTTGGAGAGTAGGGTGTCAGCAAGTAAATCTGTTTTTTCCAAGTTGTTATTGAGTGCTTCAATGTGACAAACTTGAATGCAAGTAGCCAGGCAGTAAATTGTATTCAGTATTGTTGATAACCTTGACAGAGTCCACTTTTAAAACGGTACTAGATTCGACAGGGAAATGGGCTGTCATAATGAAAAACATGGTTGGCGATAGCTATGGTTAATATTTTGTCTCGCCAACTAGTTATATCTTCTATTGCTTCTGGCATCGAACTATAAACCGGATCAGAATCCGTGCCAATTGTTTAAACAACGAAGTTAATGTTTAATCTGTTACCTATTTGAACATGAATAACTAATGCGACAGTGTCATGGTATCCATATATATAAATGGATGTGTGTATATGTTCTCCATACTGGGAATCCATAGGAATAACATCTCCGTCAATCTCCGCCATAGGAATAACATTGAGCATAAAACGATTGCTGTACGCAGCTCAGTTTGTTTTACCACTATTGATCGAAAATTAAATTTTCCAATAAAATTGTTTAACCAGTATTGCTCAAAAAACAATTTTTCCAAAACGTTATATTTAAACAATTTAAAATTATAATTATATTTAAACTGATTTTTTATTTCTTTCCACAATATAAATAATTTATGAATATTTGAATGACGAAAAAAATGGATATTTAAAATACCTAATTTTACAACTTACATTTTGTAATGGAGACGAAAAGCCCAAACGAAAAGAACTCATTGATCATAAAAGCGCAATTTTGCAATTCGGTACCTGGCATCACCAGAATTAATGTTTTATTTTATAAATTAGATATATAATTCCGTTTTCGTATATTTGAGTTAAGACAGTGAAATGTTGCGATCATATTTGAGCAGGTCTAAATTTTGTAAATTTGTTCTTTTTGTAAATAATTTATTATTGTCCATCAATATTTTTCAAGCATCTTTTTCGAATTTCTCTATTTCAGAATATTCTTGTTTCAGAATATTCGTCGAAATTCGACACGCTTGCTCAGATCTTTCGTTTTTCAGAATTCTACATTTTTCAATGACCAGAATTTCGTTTCTGTTAGTATTTATGTGTTCCATTACTTTTCATATTACAGATATATTTAGGAGTTAAATTGTAATGAATTATTTTTATTTTCTGCCAAATACTACTTAGACATGGGTAATTTGTTGGCGGTATATATATATTTCGACGAACTTTCCGTAAGTTTTTGATTAAATACGTTGTAGTTTGTAGAATTCTGTTTTTAAAATAAATGGAAATCTTTTTAAGGTGTATAACTTATTTTAAAATGACTGGTAAAGTTAAATTAAGACTTTGCTGGTCTTGGAATAATATAGTAAGGAAGTATGTAAACTAGGACTGGACTGTTGAAAAATAGAAATTTTTTGTCTTAAGTGGCAGAAGGTCGAGGTTGCTTACTTGAAGTTGAAACTTCGTATACAACTTAGGTACCTGTGAAACATTCATTGAAAGCAGTGATTTTGTAAAAAGTGTAATCGATCGAGTTTGCTTTGTCTACACTGATGACATTTGTTTGAAAAACAAGCTCCGTTATTCCACGTGCCGCTGAATAGAATTTTCAAGAAAAAAAAATGTGCTTCAAACTAAATTAACCACGAATGCCGTAACATTTTAATTTGCCATCCTCTCACAATGATACTGTAATTCGAAAACATCGACTCCATGGTATAAGGGTACCAGAAATAATAAATATTGATTGGAAAACTGAGTGTAGGACTATACGCTGAAAGTTCCTTATTTTTATTGAAATTGAACTTAATTGGCATTTGTAATCACTCCAAAATTCAATCGACTTCTGAAGAAGTCATCTCACAAAAAGCTTTTGTAGTTTGTCTTACAGCAAGAGTGTGGATATTATGTATACATATTTGCGTAAATTGTAGAAAAGTTAAAACGATGTTGAAAAATGTTTTTCACTTAAATGATGCTCGCATTTTTCTTTGAAATAGAATAATTATTTAACCAATTCAACCCGAGCATCGCCGGGTAATTCTGCTAATTATGAATAAAACTTAATTTTCTTCCGATCCCGAATGATGTAAACATTAATCCGTATGCGGATGTGGTTTGGGTTTCTTATGGCGTAAGGGCCATATTTTGGCCAACATGTGGACGGACGCTTAGGTTTAAATCCTGTTTGAAGACTTGTACGGGGGCTGGATTATGACTGATGGCCACATTCACTACAGTGTTGGGGGATTCATGATTTGACTGCTAGATGGGGATACACAACAATCGAAATGATTGTTTGCCGGCTGGAAACAAAACAACTCTGCATTCAAGTGAATTTTTGCAGTGTTTTGACATTTCCAGGCGCTCTCCATCTCCATCAGTTTTAATTTTTGACTGTCCGTGATTGTGAGCAGATTCGTTCCCGGACTTGTGATGGATGGCGAGTGTGAGTTACTGTGTTTTCCTTGTGCGTGCTCACAGTGATGTATCACCGGCGTCATCTGGATGGCAGTGCGAGTGACGCTGGAAATTGAAATGCGGAATTATTATTTCACAAATAACTCGCGCCCTCTCAAAGGGTTTTGGCGATTGTGATTCGGGCGGTTCTCTTATGTAATATTCATTAGCGCCTTCATCGCTCCGCCTCTTGGAAAGGGTTATTAAAAGTTTGAATCATGCAGTTGATGCAAATTTATTTGTGTCAACTGCAACTGCCCTTTTGCACTGCTCTGGCGTGTTAGGGAACTCCAGAAGAGAGCCTATAGTGCGTCTATGAAAGCAATCGTCTTCGGGTCAGTCGATTTTTGAAGAGGTACGAAAGGACTCGAGGTGAGCTACCAAACGCAAAAACATGAATAGCGATCGCCATGATTTTTCCCCCGCGCCCAGACTTTATCATTTCTGTTGGGTTTCGGCCCTAGCGATGAAATTAGAACCAGAATCCACGCTAAAGATGCTAGGTTGTGAAAGCGCCGCTTTATTTTTTTTATCACTTTATAGACCTATCACTTACCGTCGGACAGTGCAGAATAGACTCGTCCAAAATCATGTAAATCGACTGCCTTCTCGTGGGAGGCGAACTGTACTTGGAGTGTATTTTCAGTTCTGCGTTCCTATTGAAGAGGTACAGATCTAGACTAATCTTAATGGTGACAATTCCAATATTATTGGGGGCCTTCGTGGCTTAGTTATTTTCATTAATATCAGTGATATGTCAGCCACAGCTTATTTGCTCATTTTGCATGAAATGACTCAGGAAAGTAATCGAGAATTTTTTTCTAACGGTATAAAAATGTCTTGCAATATATTTTTAATCGGTGAATGAATACATAAATGGAAAAAACGCAAGTTTAAAAGTGCAGCACTTCTAAGGCAAACGTTATTAATAAAGGAAGTAAACATTTCAGTTGTTTTTTGTACACTGCTCTTTTCAACAATTTTACACCAATTGGGAATTGGAGCCGTCGTAGCTCAGTGGGTATGCACATTGTGCTAGCAACCTTCGAGTTGTAAGCGGCGCAGATTCGATTCCTGTCAGGTGCATTCCTCCCTGGGTGTATTTCTCTCTTTTGTGTCAGTAAAACTTTCATTGTGTGTGTGTCTATTACTTGATATCGTATGTATTGTGTCTGGCGCAGCATGGCCAAATATGGCCCTTGCGCCATAAAACCCCCAAACCAACCAATGTTGGTCTAATTAGCCCTGGTGGTGTAGTAAAAAGTAATCTGCAACAAACCAGAAAATATTTTTTCTGTTGCCAGGTTCCATTAATATTGAATCAAGAGCACAGAGTGGTCAGAATCAACCGCACAGTAATCACAGCATGCGATTTCTTGTCGAAAACCAACCCAATAAAGTGTCCGTTTTTGAATTGAACGAGGCAATTCGAAGATATTCGCATTGAAAGTTATGACACCCCTTCCAATCATTCGACATTCCGCTAAAACGGCCAAAACACCCGTTTGGTGTTCCGGCGTTGTTCATTTGAGAGCCACTTATGAAATGGGCGGAGCATGTGTATGCAGCTTCGTGTTAATTCTCCCTATCGCTCGGTTTTATGCGGTAGATGACATGGACTTAGCACGAATTGACAAGCGTGATGATAAACACTCATTTGCAATTCGATAGCCAATCGCCCAAATGATTCCAAGTCTACGTGACTTCTGAAATACAGCGACTCCGCCTTCGTCTGTTTCATTGGAAGGCCAATGCTGTGAGTAAATCGAGACACGTGCATGAATAAACACCAGATGGATATGCAAATCCGAATGTGCGCTATCAGCTGCAGGTGCTTATTGCCGGAACGTCACGTCCATTCACACATCGACCTTCTAATGAAATAGACGGAGCATGTGGGCGGAATCACTCATAAGATCTGAAGGGTTAAATCACAAATCGACTTTGCTGATTGTCTATGGAAGCGCAGACTAGTGTTTTTGATCACGGTGGATAATCACTAACCAATCAATAATTTAGGATTCATGCTTTTACCCACAACCACGTGACAGATCTTCAAACTGAGCAACTGGAAGTAACATGAAGCTGCGGGCACGTGCTCCGTCTATTTCATTTTAAGGTCGATGCATTCAAATAACGGACGCTTTTTTGGGGGGTTGGTTTTCGACAAGGAATCGCGTGCTGTGATTACTGTGCGATCGATTGTGGCCACTTTGTGATGGTACAGTTACGAAACTTCGGTTCCGCGCAGTTTATCCATTTTCGGACCTTTCTGTTCCCCATAAAATCCTACGTATCATCTTCCCATTTGCAATTTAAAAGCAAAATGTGCTCCTTAGTTTTCAGTCTCCTTTAAATTCTATACTATGATCTTTTTATGAGTTGTGTCAAATTTCTCGAGTAAATGCGCGCGTTACATTACAGTTACTGAAATTGTCTGTAATTGTCCATGTGTTGTCACGAAATAGCCTCATACAAGTGATTAAATGTTTCCACGAACTTCAAGTGTAACTGAACCACCAACATTCGCTATTCCGATGAAGCTGACTGCCGCTTCAAGCTGACTGACATTTGCGTACACAACGCCGTTATGGAATTTGATGGCGAATTTTTGCGTAATAATCTGAATTGTTCAGAATGTTGAGGAATGTTAAAGGAATGAAATGCCTTTTTCCGAATTCCGGAAAAGATCGGATGAGGAATTTGGAAACTGTCGGCACGCGAATGGTGATGTAAAATAAGATTTTGAACCTTGATAAAGATTGATTTTAGAAAAAGATCTTTTCATCAGTCTCATCGCAAGAAGAAAATCAGTTCATGCTGCCAAGATATTTTGACAAGAATTTAACTTAAGAATGGGATTTAACAAAGTACTTCTTCACGTTTATACTTTTAGTTTCATACTTCGCCGTCTAGAGATTTTCGCGTGAAACATTTACAGTAGAGAAGTTTACTTTAATATTTTACTTTCACTTGATTTCAGATATTGTCAAATTATGTAACATTTTACGCATTAATGTTTTCCACATTTTATATTTTTCTGAATAAAAATGATAGAAAAACACGTTTACTTTTGTTAGATAAAAATAAAAATCACGTTCTCCAAAACCCCGACCAAGTTCTTAATAAGGAGCGAGGAAATTAAAGCGTTTTCACTTACCTAAGAGGTTCGAGAAAGAAAAACCAACGCGCTTTAGTCAAGGAACTCACCCACAAGGAGGAAAAAAAAAGGAAAACTGCGGGGGGAGAGTGAATTAAATAATGAAAATGAGAAAAGTAAACGCGGGAAGTTAATTTTTATTCTGAAACCTCGGGGCAACAAATAAAATGCAAGATTTAACTTTCCCTCTATTCTTACCTTTGAACTTAAGGAGGCACAAAATTAAAATCGAGAGGTGTCGAGAGGTAAAAAGTAACAGACCTCTTGATAATATTTCTCTCTCATGGAGTAGCTGGAGGCTCTTGCGAACAAGTATCGCACAGGCCAAGTTCATTCAGAGAGTGAGAGCAAGGTTTATAACCTTGTAAAAGGTTAAGTAAAGCACCAGAACTTGAAATTAAAGAATTCCTGAGTGGGAATTCGTTACTTGGGGGAAGTTGCGAATTCGAGTCTTTCTTCGGTTTTGAGTGCGACTTTTTCCTCTTTTCCGCGATTTGGTTTTTATTGAATGGTGATTTTATTAGACGTTTGGAGCTTCGTTCTATGGTTTATTTGGTTGCTTGTGAGTTTAACCCTCTGAACGTCAGAGTTTGGTACCCTAGTTTGTATGGCGCAAGGGCCATATTTGGCCAAGTTGATGGACATACATACACAAGAAAAGCTTTACCTACACAGAAGAGAGAAATACACACAGGGAAGTATAAGTCCCTGCTCTAGCAGCCTGCGAGATGTAGGCGGCGCAGGTTCGATTCCTCCCTAGGTGTGTTTCTCTCTTCTGTGTCAGTAACGCTTTTTTTTGTATATGTATGTCTAACCTGGCGTTGTGCCTCGTGTTTGGCGCAGCTTGGCCAAATATGACCCTTGCGTCTTAAAAAAAAACTCAACCCACCAACCATGGTCTAGAAGTTCAAAACTGGTTTGAAGTCATGCAGCGAAGATAGCAAGTTGCAGAACTTATATATGCGAATCACTCGGGCGGTTAAATGTAATAGTGGCTTTAGCTTATAAAAACAATAAAACGCATTTTGAATGAGAAAGAAGAAATATTTTCAAGCTCGATCTGTTAGTATTTAAAATAATCATTCCCAAGAATTGTTATGGGCTTGCCCACTAATATGCAAACTGCGAGTTGTAGGCGGCACAGGTTCGCTTTCTGTAACTTAACCTGGATGTGTTTATCTCTTCTGTCAGTAAAGCTTTTCTTGTGTATGTATCCATTTACTTGACGCTGTCTGGCCTATACTCCACAAAAACCCAACCAACTAATCAATAGGATTGTTGGTAAAAGCTTGTTGAAAGGGGAAAGAGTAGAAAATGCTTAGTAACTAAACTGGACGAGAATATCGATGATGGAGCTCTCGGAATAAACCTCTCAGTCAATAGATGTTGCGTGTATAATTAATTGACTTGAATATCTCGACTATAATCACCAGAAATTTTAACCAAAGTAATATTTGTTTTTGCATGCACTATTGAAGTATTACGGTTTGTGCGTTTGCTACTCGCTGGTCTGACGTAGTCCTAAATTATCGATTCGTCTTGTTCCTCCCTTTTTTTTATTTGGTCTTTAAGTATTAAAATTAATACTGAGAGGACTTTTCACTGTGCTCATTTTTTTATCCTTCTCAGAAAAAAAGAACTGATTTTTTTAATGCATCTTTTCATTAACTTTGGAGCTCCCAACCTCAATTTTACATTTCAAGATTTTCTGCTGAACTCCAGTCATCCGTAAAGTCTGAGTTCTTAGGTTGGTCACGCTGAGAAGACCTGGTACTAAAGGATAGAAGAGTAACAAAAACAATAAAGAGGTGGTAAAACAGTCAAATTCGATCCCTTCGCGTTTTATGAGATTTCATCAAATAGTTCCAAAGAGGCTGGTTAATCCTTTCAAAATAATTAAAATTATACGTAGCATAATATATATCCTTAGTTTTCTGTACAATTTATAAAACGTTAGGTTTTATATGCCTCATACTCATAGTAGGTGTCTAATCACTGGGAAGGTGTAGTCGACTCAAAAGAATTAGAATTTGAAGCACTTGCTTTTAAATGAATCCATTCCTGAAATTACGCGACTGCTTATGTAAACAGCTTCCAGAATTGATGGGTTCCAAACATTTAGTGAAAAATCATCTATAGCGATCGTCATACCTGTTTTGCGTGCCGCAGCCGTTTCCCCTGACTACCCTTTCGCACCTTTTCAAAAATCGACTAACCCAAAGTCCTCATCCCGAAGCCGCTCAACACTTTTAAGTGGGCACATCAGTTGAAAGATTCCTTTTGAAGATGACATTTTTATAAATTAATCGATTGTTCGCCACTCCTACGCTTATAGTCGAAGAGTTATCCAGGGTTGCCACTTGTCTTAAAAAGCCTGATTTTTCATTTTAGTTCTTAAAGACCTTAAAAATTTTCTAAAAGTCCTTAAATTTTTTTAAAAGCCTACATTTTTTACAAGAACATTGCATACTTCTTTCTCCCGCATTCAAAAACTTGGGTCGTTGATACTCATTCAAGGTCAAGTGTCATCAGAAATCGATTGCTTAATGCTAGCTTAATGCAGCTTAGCTAAAAATCGATGTTTTCACAAATGGGTCCGTGAGTTCCAAACATAGCATTCGTGAAAATTTCTTTACGTGTGCACGCTCGGTTTAATCTATTGCGATCGATGTGAAGTGTTGCCTTAAAAACATAAAAAACAACTTTGGGCAAATGCCTTTATTTCTTTTTTGCTACAAGAGTGGGAACCCTGTCAATGCTGCTCTTTCAAGTGCTCAATCACAGGTCCCGATCTCATTAACAAATCTTATCATAATGCTTCATGTTTCTCGTGATTGTTGGTTGTATTTAATATTATGTGTTTGCTCCCTCACATTCTGTGGACCGATGTGTATGTGTTTTGTACTTAGTACTTTTGTATATAAATAAATTTTGTCTGGCCGCTCACTTTACCGCCTTGGGATTCCGGGTGTTCCTTCACTGACCGGCGTTAGATGGTCCATAGGACCTCTCTGGTGTTGGGATCCCCTTTCGCCGTCCCTCCAATGGGCGCTATAAACTTCTGGTGATGATTTTGTTTTATCATCTGACTATTGTTTGAATATTTTTATTCTCATCTATACATTTTACATGTTTTAAATCTACCTTTTATCTTTATCTTAAACTATTGATTTAAAAAATATTTTATACTTTTATTGGGTCATTCTGTCTTGTGTTTGGCGCAGCTTGTCTGCTTTTGGACCTTGCGCTATAAAACCCCAACATCCAATCCTAAATCGATTCCTAAATCGTGGGACGAGGGTACGGTAAGATCTATTATAGGAAAAACTAATCTTATAGCGACTAACCAAACGAAGCTCTCAAATCCTACCACCGAATTAATGGCTCGGTTGGTTCGCCTACTGCCCTAACAACCTGCAAGTTGTAGGCGGCACAGGTTGGATTCCTGTAACTAACGCTGGGTGTATTTCTCTCTTCTTTTCCAGTAAAATTGTCCATGTGTTTTGACCAAACATGGCCATTGTGCCATAAAACTCAGCCAGCCGACCTATCACCAGATACGAACACGGTCTCTAATTTTTGTCCCAGTAAACGCAGGAAAGTAATTGCGGATGCGTTGTGAGTTCGCCGTGTCATCGATTTTGTCTGATTCCCGGCCCACATTCATCCTCATTCCGCGCCGTGTCGCGTGTGCTTTCTTCCGGGCGACATCTCGCTTAATGGGCTGTCCGTGTTCCTCTCCGCATTTTATTTGTGGCCGAAGATGATAATGGCTTATATTGGAATTACGTCCCTTTTTCTCTTAAGAAGCTTTGTCCCCTGGAGGGAAGAATCGCCGTGTTAGCGAATGGGATAGTTAGTTTTAGTTCTCTCCTTGTACAAGGTTTGGTCCTTGAAGTTTTTAGTTAGGAAGGGTCTACTTTATTTGTTTGCCCTTTGTTTCTCGATCGTGTCCGAAATATCGTTTACATCGGTCTATCGCTACGCTCTTCACGTCCGGCGAACCAATTAGCAATGAGAACGAGCATGATTGACATTGTAGTATTGGGTCGGAATAAACAGCAAGGTTTTCACGGATCATAAAAAGCCTTTTTTAAGCCTGATTTTTCATTTAAATTTTAAGGGCTTTTTAGTATTTGATTAATGCCCTTCATTTTTTCAGTCTTATTTTTCACAAGAAAAGTTTATATTTCATTTCACCTGCTTTCAAAAAGCAAGATTAAGATACTTCTATAAGGTAAGTGTCATGAGAAGTTGTGGGGGCATATTTCTGGTGAGATAAAAATTGATTTTTCGATAAAACTGTTAGTGGGATTCAAACCTAGCACTCGTGAAAGTTCACCTTTCCACTACGGTGCCAAATCGAACCCTTTCAATTGAGTGATCAATTTGTAAAACGGCTCTGATGTAGCAGCAAAAAAAATGTCCATAGAGGGACAAAACATATTTGAGTAATCCTTAAATGTATCGCATTGTACTTGCGAAGCAGTCCTGGTATAGCAAAAAAATAGAGGGACAAAATATCTGAGTAATCGCTAAATTTATTACAAAAACTTCTATTGCAGTAAAAATAATCATAGATTAAGGGGACACGGTACCCTTTGAACAATTTTTTTTGTTTTCATATGTGTAGCAAAATTTTTTAGTATATTATATTGAAATGCACATAATATGAATATTTCAGGCGAAAAAATTTAATTTTAATAAAGCAATAATTCAGAAATTTAATTTTTTTGAAAAAAAATCAACATTTTAAAATCCCTACTACTTTTTTAAATACCATCTTTTTAAAAATTTTTTTACACTTTTCTATTCATTGCAGTATTTTACACAATTCTGTGCATGGGTTTGCATGTATTCTGATTATTTATTTTTCTAGAATTTTTTTTCTAAAAAATACTGTGAAAATCTGTAAAAAACATGAATATTTTAGTTTGGCAATTTTAAAAAAAACTTTTAATCCAAATTCTTATCGCATGCACAGAATTGTCAAATACACTATTGTGAACAACTACAAAAAGTTTCAAACCTCTAAATTAAATTTTAAAAATCCCTTAGCAATTTGAGTACTTCATAGTCATCAAAAACAGAAAGCTGAGAAAAAGCCATTTAAAGTATTAATTTTTAGTTTCGGTATGTTACATCCAAGAGAAAAAAACTTAAATAACTCCTAAAATAATGTTGCTAGAGCTATGAAATTTTGCATACATATTCAGAAGTTGTATAATTAAAATAAAGCAATAAATTTTTTTTCGATATTTTGGTCATTTTAAGGGTACCGTGTCCCCTTAACAAAACAACTGAACTTGGAGCGCTAAAGTAATAACCTAGGCTTCAAAATATTTTCTTTGAGGGGGTATTTCATTTTCATTCGTCTTCAGCAATTACTGAAACTTGAAAGGAACGTAAAGATCAAAAATTCACAATGGAGATTAGAAAGTTTTAGTGAATCATTCTTTATGGGATTTAAATTGAAAGTTTTCTATTAAAAAGTTTTGACTTATCTGAACTGAATAGGGCGTAGGATTCCAATAGTAGCGCGGCTTTGAAAAGAGAATCAACCAAAATATTTTTCCCTTGAAAGGAATTTGGAGTTCAGTAATAAAGCCGATTTATCGATTCCTCCCCTATCCCTTTTAATTGTTAATCGATTGAGCCCTTTCATCGTTGATTCGATGAATACGATTACGATTGACGGTTCTTTTGGGAATCATCCGCTGCTGGAATTTTATTCATTTTGCCATCAGAACTTCTGAACTCAGAAATTCCTCTCCCTCGTCTATTTAAACCGAGCTTTGTAACAATTGAATTGTCTCGGTGAGTCACATTCATATTCGTATCACTTTCCAATACTTCAACGGTCACCCACTTAACGAGAATGCGGTCCGTTCTTTTGAGTGGAAAGTTTTAAGGAAGCGCTTTAAATATCTTACCTTAATCTAACGAATTTCTTGAGATATCGGTTAGCAATCGACTAATAATTCTATGGAATTTATGAATGCGGATGTGGTCCAAAGGTTGTAAGTTAAAACAGTAACACAATTTTTACTGTCATAAATGCTTTATTGAAAAACGTATTGACCCCTTTATTCCACTATTTTGGGACACCTTTCAGTCAACTTTATAATTCCCTCTGGGCCGCCGTGGCTCAGTGAATTTTCCCACAGCAACCTGCGAGTTGTAGACTGTATGCTCGATTCCTCTCTGGGTATATTTCTCTCATCTGTGTCATCAAAACTTTCCTTGTACACATGGTGTGATAATTTAAATCAAGTTATTTTTATTTAAAAAAGCATTGATTTAAATCATAATTTTAAAGAGTTTCTGTATTAAGTTTAATACCGTTGAAACTATTGATATAACTGAATTAAATGCATATTATTTTAACCTAAAAGGTTAAGAACTTCGCTTGTAACTTAGTTTACCCTAAAAAAAATTTCTGGATATCATTTTACCTTTTAAATTAGCCCTCTAGGGCACATCTTTAGGTGTACGGGCATCAAAACCCCGAGGTACCTGAGTGATCTTTCCTCCCTTTCCTTTTTACCTCAGCCTAACCTTCTGTTTTTTCTTTCTGTGTCGTTGTGTTGTCTGTTTTGTGTTTGGCGTATGTTGGCCAAATATGGCTCTTGCGCCACAAAACCCCAAAAACAAACTAGCAAAACTCTTTTAAATACTAAATAGCAGTATTCGTTGATTGGGATCATATTTCCAAACAAATATGTATTACCCTCTGGGCCATTGACCAACAGGTGTAACGATTAAATGGAAATTCGAAGGTGTAATGTCAGGTGAATATGGTGGACGAGTTGAAACTTCCCAAATAGCTACAACAGTGCTTTATCGTGATGGAAGATTTCGCCTTTGCTGTTGACTAATTCCGGACACTTTTCGTCGGCTTTCATTGGTCTGATTGGGAGCAGTACTTGTCGGAATGAATGATCTGGTTTTGCGAGAGGAGCTCGAAAATATTCCCTTCCAATCCTACCCAAAACACATCTGTGGATTAAGTCCTGCTTTTGGAGAAATTCAATAGTGGTTCATTTTCCTTGTCCACCGATCACTTTTGTCCCACATTATTGTAAAGTATCCACTCTTCATCGCCGCCACAATGTTTTCAAACCTTTTCAATAATCGGAATTCATTTTTGGTCAACCCAATCTATACTGTCGTTTGTATATAAGCTGTTTTGTTTGCTTGTCCGTTTGCGTCCTCACTAAATTGTAAACCCTCTTTACGGCTGACATAATTACTAAATCTGACCGAATCTTACTAAAAAGTGTTTTCTTCCTTTTTATGCACTGAAAATATAAATCTGTATACTTTCTTAATATTATGTTTCATTTATGAAATACTAACGCATGTTTATTTTTATTGCAGGTAAGAATTCATTTACTCACGTATCATAGATTTTTGGTGGCTTCAAACTCATGTGAGTAAATGGTTTTAGATTTAAGAGACGAGATGAATGTTTGTTTAAATACCTTGTTTTCTTTATTCAACTTATTTCATGTTTTGAATTCTAGATAACACGGGATTTTGAATTTAAATATGGGTAAATTTGAAGAACTTACCAAAATATATTTGTTAATACGAAATTTGACTTTTCGATGGAAGAGATGGCAGCAATTGATGTTTTCTGCAATCAAAGTGGCAGAATTTAGTGCTGTTGAAAACAGACAGAAAAATTCCCGGTTTCATTCTATAGAAATTTATTCTGATCCTCGATGTAACAGCCTTAGGGTTCGAATCCAAATCGGGGTACGGATGGTTTGGAATTTTTTTTTAAGCCACAAGTCCCGGTCTAATTTGCCCTCGTGTAGCAAAAGCACACCGTAGAGCGTCAAACCAGCTATCGGAATTTAAATTCTCGTTTATTGAACAATTAAAAATTGACTGTTTGGAAACAAGCTTTGTTTTTTATGTTACAAATTTGTAAAATTTTAACATTTTTAGCAAATTTTATCAAAATCCACAGGGTTTCCAACGATTAGTTTTTTTGTCGTTTAAAATGTCTGAAAATCTACACACATGTGGCACTTTTATAGTTTTTCTTCTCCAATGGCAACTTAAATGGATTGTAACCATTTGTTAATATCATCCTACTCGCCAAATTTGGCCCGTCGGGTCTCTTTGTTTTGGATTAAAAATAGTGTCGTCAGTTGCTTTTGGGCTCCAGCTCGATTTAGTTTGAGAGGCACAACTCTTGTGTGTGTTCTTCAATTTGGTGAATACAACCATCCTGTACAGACAATAAGGGCTGCTCAGCTCACATGTGGTCATCTGTAAATATTGAAATAAACAGTTCTCAATTTCCAGTGTATGTTCATAAAGAATCAATCACCTTACAGTCCACTGTAGAAATTTGTAGGACATTTGGGTCCCCAAATAAAAATTAAAGGCGGACACCTTTCAAACACTAATTGGCGGGAATATGGCTTCTTAATTGGGGGCTATGTCCCTCTGCCCTGGCCAACTGAGGCCACTACAGATTTGTACACAAGTGACGGTTTGAACCGGGATGTCATTTGGCTGTAAGAATGAGGACGAGACCGCATCGTTTGTGCCTATGTCACTTTATTTCGTGCGACATACGACCATGTTATGGGGATCGCGAGATTATATCTGCATTAACCCAGGGCACCATGGAAGATGCTGTTACAATGCACCCACCTTAAACTATGGGGCTATGTGGCTCACTGTAGGATTTAGGGGAGTTGTCTCGCGTTTACGTGTCGTCTTGAAGAAGCCAGGAAATTTCAAGCAACCAACCTGATTTCGGCACGTGAGAATCGAAGTCGTAACTAAGCGCTTTCAGTTCACTAGTTTTGTTATAACGACGCCTTTAGCAGCTCGGTCACTGGTGAACTCTTAAAGTATTACAAAATTTGAATATTTTTGCGTAAGCTGTCCAAAGTTATTTCAAAAAGGTTGTCACGTCATGAACTTTCGACCCTGATGTCTTCGTAATGAAGTTACAGTAGGACCTTGATTATCCGATGTTATGTAGACGAGATCATCTCGGAAAAACTGAAACTCGAATGATGTGGACGCAGCAACACAAAGCATCCTATACGAAATACAGAAAAAATTTACTGTTCTAAATGTTCTTTTTCTGCTCTGAAAGATTCATAAAGCTAGCGTTAAGAATAATCTAAACTCGTATTTGCGTCGCAAGATGTATTTATTGTGATAATCTTACGATGAATCTGGACGTGTTACATACTTTTTAAACTCTTGGAAAAGTCCTGTGTTTCGCAACAATTTCTCGTTTTTTTGGATAAAGCGTTTGTTGTAATTTTCTTGCCTTAAATAAAGCTTTATTTAAGGCAACGAAAACTTGATATCAAATTTGGCTCGGATAACCAAAGTTCTGCTGTATTTAAAAACTAAACTATTTTTGCATCATAATGTCATCTAACGTTCCGACAATTCTTACGGGACATCCAGTATAGTTAACGAATACTTCTTTCCATTCGAAAAAGGCCCGAAAATAATTCCAGTCATATCCCAACACTATCCCCCTCTGGCGCTTTCGTTTTCTATTTCTTTATCGGCTCAGAAAATATCTCGTTCGATTTTTCCCCTTGAAAATTATTTTCGGTGCGATAACACATTTTCGTTTTGCATGCAAAGTTTGTAAACATCGTTTCCCATGTAAAACGACCTACAGTCGCCTATTGGCTAGTTTACTCGGCTCCCTGGAGTTTGTCCTAGTCTAGATTTCTCTTTTTCTTCCGTTTCTTCCAAAACCCCTTTTTGCTTCTTCTGGTTTTGCATAAAATTTTTTCCTTCTTGCCTCCTCATGGGGGAGGGAGATAGTCGCACTTTTTCGAATGATTTCGGAACTTCTTTTCCGTATCACTGGATTTACACTTTTTTCCTTATTTTGTTCCTCTTTTTTTAACGCTCTGCATCCTTAATACGCGAGAATTCCTCCCGAAGGCATGGAATGGAGCTCTCCAATCCGCGATGTTTTCTGCCTGGGCGTATGGATGAGTCTTGCAGAAGGGTTTAGAAGAAAAATCTTTTCGTTGTGGAGGGGAGAGAAAATAATTGGTGAGATATCCGAAGCTGGGCTTGCAACCCTTTGCCTTGCGGGTCCACTTCAAATTATCTTAAGTACAGTTGAACCTTATCAACGGGATACCAAAGGGACCACCGAAATTATTTCGCGTATCAGAATTTAATGTTATCCAATAAAATAAAAATAACTTGTTTTCCTTAGAGGGGAATCGAACAGATATTTGTAGTAGCATCAATTTTCACTCTGCTTTTCATTGAACACTATACACTGTTAATATCATTTCGGTATGTATTCCACGGCAAGTAGATGAGATTTTTAACAGTAGTGTGGTGGCCCTTGCTAAGGATTTACATCAGTCCATACGTCTTCTAGATAAGTTATATGGGTTTTACCTGAGGGATCGACAGAATCTTGGCAAGAGTCGGGTGAAGAACTTTTCGGATGGCTCGTCCGAAGTCTATTGTTGTCTGGCAGGATTCCTAGATGAGGGTGGGGGTGATCGGAGCTCACGGGCCGAATTCTCTCCACGTCCACGGACTTTAGGTTCCACTGAACTTGCTTTGTTTTTCCAGAAAGATGAGAACTTGGAGTCGGTGAGTAGGGGTGATTTGCGATGGTAGTGAGGCGTGTCCAAGGGGGACTGTCGACGAATGAACTGATAGTCCCAGAAAGGAAGGGAAGTACTATGATTGGATGACGAAAGTTAAAAGGTGTTAAGGGGGTTTGTAGTAAGATAGATTTGGGTTATATGGATAAATTAGAGATTAAAATTTAGGTTGAAAAATGTTTGTAATTAATTAATTTTGGGGATTTAAGGTAATAACGGTACTGACCGAGGTTGGGACCACTAAGGCGCGGTGGACTTGGTTTTTATTAAGGGAGTTGACTAACAAGAACTTGTCGGCAGGACTTGCATTTCTGCAAATCCCGTACAAGATTCCTCATGTTGTCTGTATTTTTGAAAATAACGGATTTAATTAATTGAATCCATTATCACATTGAGCGGAATCCGGCCATAATTACTATGGCCGGATTGCGCTGGCTTGACGAAAGTGCGACTCGTCAAGCCAGCGGTAATCCCCGTGTTCTGGTCACGCTGGAGCGAAACCTCTACATAATTCACCAAGCAAGGGACCCATCCATCGAAACAAAACAGCTAACATAGTGCATTAGTAATAGAATATGAAAATTAAAATCTATTAAACTAGAGATTTAAATAACAGCAAAAAAGGAAACAGTTTTACTGCTGTTTTTTCCTCTTTTACTATTTAATTACCTACGTCATATTAAAATTTTACATTCCATAAATTCAGTCATGGTCTGAAATAGTCAGTCTTGGAACGTTGTTTCATTTTCTGGGTAGAACAGCTTTTGCAAAAGTTTCCAACGTCCCCTAAGCTGTTCAGTGCAGACGAGTCGTTCTCTTGCTCCAGCATAAAGTTCCGTAGAATTTTTAGAGCTTCTGAATGGATATATCTTATTCAAGTTAAGAAAACCCTTTCGGCGTGTAGCGATTTTCCATGTAAAAGAATTCGTGTTAAACGTATAAAAGCGTTTAAGTTAAATAATTTATATGGCAAATGAAGGCTACTGGTTTGCAAAAACTTTCTACTATGGTTGGTTGACGCAATGGCCATGTTTCAACACAAGACAGACAACGTCAAGTAATAGACACATACACAAGGGAAATCTTGACACAGACGAGAAATACAATCAGGATAAGTTACAGGAATCGAGGCTGCCCCGCCTGCAACTACGTGATACTTGAATATTTTTAGTTTCACTGAGGCGACTCAGTATGCGTGATGCAGTTTTAATCTACTATATAACGGGGTGAATGCTTTCCCAATTCTGTTATAGAAATTAATTTTAGAAAAGGGTGGGGAAAAGGAATGTCTGTTTCCTTTGATTGGAAAAATGATGCTTTGCCCGATGTACCTCACTTTTCTGATTACGTAGCTTTCATAACTTGTGTCTGTTTCATTGTTTGATTCTTTTCGTTTGCGCATGCGCTACAGCGGTCCTGTTCGCGATTAAAGGAAAAATGGTACCACATTTGGGAATTAATTTTGATTTGATTTAGAATTTATATTGGGTCATTGGTTTACAAGTAAAACACATAGTAAACGGACATAGCTCTGAGAAAACAAAGGGGAAAATTCTACTCACTATCCAACTCACTAAGTGTTTCCCAAGACGAAATCTTAATTTTCTTACGAAGAAAAATAACTTAGTGGACTTGAACAGTCACAATGTCACCCCATTCTAGTCTAGAAAAGTTAAAAAAAAGCTCATCTTGAAAATTTCGACTTGGTGTTTCACTTGCAACCCGACGATATGGTACTTGAATCTTTTAGTTTCATTGCTACTCAGTATGCGTGATGCAGTTACTGTTTAATTGCGTGAAATCTATTCTCATTTTCCTTTTAAAGCGCATATTTCGGGCCTTAGAATGTGCTTGTCACGCGCGACTTAAATGTTTCTCCCATCATAATGCGAGCTGATTCTAATTTAGGAGTTGCAGCATAAAATTAATTTCTATCGCAGCCAGGAAAAAACCAAAATGGCATATCCCTTTGAATTTCATAAATCACTCCTTCCTGAAAGAACTGGCGTTGAAGCGATGCCTGTGTATAAATTAGATTGGGAACTGAATTTTAAAAAACTGCAGCGATTTAGAAGTTGCTTTTGCTGTCTACGTACTGCCATGGAGAGGAAGCTGCTTTTACAGGAAAGGATGTTAAGTGCTTTTATTTCAGCTTCCCCCGTTCGTTTCAAAGCGGAATTATCTTTTTCAAGAGACCGTCAGTTTTGTTTTTTCGACAAGAGCGTCTGCCGAAATGGCTCCGCGTTTATTTATAATGCCGTGTGCTGGATCAAAAAGTAATTACTTTTTCCTTTATCCGAATGCCGGTGAAATGCTGTTTTTGCTACTTTGTTTTTCTTCCGTCTCGCTTTAGTGTTGGGATTGTTATACAGCTTTTAACACGCTCGGTGTAACTAAAAATCATTCGTTCTGATGCGTTTTCACCGGTCGTGGAAAATGATTCGGTAATCCTAGTTCGAATGATGGAGAAGTTTTTGTTGGAAAAATGATAGAAATATGTAGAATAATTTAAAATTTTTGTGTTTTCCTTTACTTCAAGATGGCAAATGTTTCCTTCATTATAAATTATGTTATTTCAAATGGATGTTACAATGATTATCTTTTTAAGTATTTGTCGCAAAAGCACTTTCCATTAAGATTATTCTAATCGAGATATAGATGTCGGATACATAATTTATTTTACTGGGGGTTGTTTTGGTATGAAAATATGACATTTAATTTTATAGCGGCTCTGAAGTTTGGTTCATTTAACTTTATATTCGCATCGAAACTCTTCATTCTATGCCATCTCCCCAAAGATTCATGTTGCCAGATCCGAAGAAATTGAAAGAAAGCAACTCAACTCGGTGTCATGTCATTTCAGACTGTAAGAAAAAACAATTCAACTCAACAGGAGTTGGATGTTTTATAGGCTGTTTTGGTCAGCTCTGCATCCAGCTTATGAGAATGCCAAGAGGCAATCCAACTACGAGCAGCTTGCAGACTTGGAATGTTGTACTAATTCCAGTGAGTCACCGATATCCCAACGTTTGTATATGAATGGCTTTGCGTAGAACCAAAACGGAACATTTTCCCATTCTGAGCTAGTAAAGGAGATTATTCCCCTCCCCATTCGACTTGTACATGAAAACTTTGAACAGTGCTCAACTACGCACGGATTAAAAATCTCTCCAGTTTAGCCTCTTCCTAAATACCAGGAAATGAAAGGAAAAGTATATATTTTCTGTCTCAACTCATTCGGTTCACCTGGACTCTTAATTGAAGCATCAACTATTGTGTCCTGTGCATGAGTGAAAATGCCTTTAGAGCATAACTTCATTTCTTTTGAAGATATTAAGCGCCAACAAAAAATTCCATTCATAACTAGCTGATTTCCGATCCGTAACTGCAAAAATCGATGCATGTCAGTCAGACCCCAGTGCATCCTCTACCATGCCATACCAAAACACGAGCCAATCTCATTTTCTTACTATATCGAAAATTCATATGAACCCTAAAAGCCGCCTTTGGTATGCAGGGGCACTGAAGCGCCTCTCAAATTCATACCGACGATTATGTAAATGAAATAGACAAAATTTTCGAGACTGTCGTACCTCTGGAGTATCTGACGGATAAGCAAAAAGCTGAGCATTATGCTAAGTCTGCCTGTGGGGTGGTGAGCTTTCGGAAAACGATCTTATGATATTCAAGCACGATCACATTACGGAGCTTATAGCTCAGCCACACAGTAGAGCGGCAAGCGACAGAGCATGCGCACTCTGTTTCTTTGCAGAAAACATCGGTTGGTTGGCAGTTAGTTAACGTCGCACTGGAGCAACACTGGCTATTAGCGACGGTCCACGATCAGTCCTGACGGGAAAGATCCAAGGACAACGCATCGTAATTTTGAATCACTGTGAGATGACGAGAACACCCAAGCCAGAAAACATCGGTATACATGCGTATTTCAGACATTTTGCATCGTACAATTGATGTTGACAATCGATAGCAATTCTCCCTCTTCTCGAGTATTATTATTTAAAAGGTAGATTGATATATTCGTGAATGACGAAGGTCATACAAAAATTATTTCGTGTTGGGAAGCCTCAAGAGTTGAAGCTAGCAGTATTGGCGCAGATAAAATCGCCAAGCTGTTTCTGAGTGTTACTTATTCTATGGATTGCGGGGTAAGAAACGAACTGGAATGAATCGTGGGTTTGTCGAAATCGATATTAAAGTGTCGATTGTCGAAGAGGGGGCAACCTGCAATGAGTGCCTATTTAAAGCTCTAAAGATTGAATCTTAAAGTGCAGAAATTGAAGTCGTATTCGAAAAACAAGCCAAGTGACGCCAAGTTCGGAATACGTATAGGACACGTTTCGCCGCAGAAACAACCGCCACCCACATTTAGCTTGACAGAAAATACCTATCATTCCTTCTGACAGCCCGTCTCCTGACCGTGGTTCAAAATTGTGTGGTTTTATCCCTTTCCCTTCGGATTTGATCCCGGACCATCGTCAATAGCCCGTTGTGTTGCTCCAGTGTAACGTTAATTACCTACCTTCTGACAGCCGCATAATACCCACGATGCATTCCCGTTCGTTTCTTACCCCGCAATCCATAGAATAAGTAACGCTTAGCAACAGCTTGGCGATTTTCTCTGCGCCAATACTGCTTGCTTCAACTCTCGAGGCTTCGCAACACGAAATAATTTTTGTATGACCTTCGTCATTCACGAATATATCAATCAACCTTTTAAATAATAATACTCGAGGAGGGGAGAGAATTGCTATCACCTTGAATTATGCAGCTCCGGCAAACGAATGAAGGCGATTGAACGAACCCTCTCGAATTAACGCTTTTGAATTTTTATAATTATTTTTACGTTTTCGGAAAGGGGAAAAAACAGCGTAACGGAAATAAATGCTCCTCATCTTTCCCTCCCCTCCTCAAAAATCCAAAGCATTTAATTTCAATCAGAAGCGAGCGCCAATTATCCAAAAGAATAATAAAAAGCGACTATTTTCGGGGAATAAATAACGTGGAGGACGGAATTTTAATTCATTCCTTCCTCACTTCATCCCGAGCAGCGAGGGGGCGAAATAATATTTTAATGAATTCATCACCATTCAATTCGTCGCGGAGGTGGAGAGGGAGCATTCCTGCACCAGCACACACCCTCGCTCCGACGGTCTCACCCTTTCATCGCGTTTCTTTTCAGAAAACGAAATAAAAATATTTGAAAGCAATCGCTTACGAGGTTTTAATTAAGACTGAGATGATTCCCTGAACGAATGGTTTTTGTTCAGAAGCTGCCTCTCTCCCCACCCTCTTGAAGAGATATTTATTATTCATGTTCCTGTATGAGCGATCGGGAAGTGAATAAATCAACGCCGGGCTCCCACACAAAAACGTCGCTGCTTTTTTTTTTACTCGCGATCGTCTTCCGATAAGCACGAGAATATTTGGAGGGGGTCGGTGGAATGTTTCCCCCATGTATAAGAGGAGGTGACTGAACCAGCCTAGAAAGGCTGTGTTATGGTAATGACGAAAATTCGTTCCGTGTTGTGGAAGTTTTTGATGTGTCAACGTTACTTTCACCCGTGTGCCTTTTTATGGGGGCCCTATTGGAAGAGTAGCGGATTAGCAACCGGAGGGTTGCGAGTTCGAAACTCGATCCAACCAAATACCGCCGTGTACGTGGGGGCTGGTGGCCTCAAATGTTCTCACGTTGGCGTGGTGGGGAAGTTTGGAGAGTGGGGTGCCAGCTCCTGTGTCGACCTCGTCATCTGACCGCGGTTCAAAATTCGAGGTGTTGTCCTCGGGTCTTTCCTTTCGGGAATGATCCCGGACCGTCGTCAATACCCCGTTGTGTTGCTCCAGTGCGACGTTAATTCAACAATTCCTTGGCTTTTGATGATTACTAGGTAGGTATTTGATTAACGTCGCACTGGAGCAACACAACGGGGTATTGACGACGGTCTGGGATCATTCCCGGAAGAAAAGACCCGAGGACAACACCTCGAATTTTGAACCACGGCCAGATGACGAGGTCGACACTGGAGCTGGAACCCTGCTCTCCAAACTTCCACACTACGCCAACGTGAGGGCATTGACAGATTTAACGTGCATCAGTCCCCTTTGTACACGACGGTCTTAGGTTGGATTCTAACGCGCAACCCTCCTGTTGCTAGTCCGTTACTCTTCCAAGCGAGCTACCGCTCCCCCTTATGATTACTGGGTATTTTACGTTACATTTCATCCTTTGTTTTTAGCAGGTTTTGCGTTGTGTGCAGATGGTAATCATTACCAACACCCGTAGAGAATAGTCCAGCTCCGACGAGTTGGTATGTGAGTCATGTGTTTTCTAGCGAGTATTCATTTGATTGGGACGCAGGTTAAACGTAAACAACGCGTTCCCACAATCGGCGGCTGAAATGTTGTTTTTGACTCCGGGTTTATCGTTCGGTGCCGAAAACCACAGCAGTGATTACGAGTTGGTGATACAAACAATCACCAATGGCAAACGCCACACATGAGGGCTGCCTTTCCCCTGCGAGTTTAACCACCAAATGTACAAATGGACTTCCCCGAGGTCATGCGCCTTCTTACCGAAGCAGATGACTTTGTCCATTTGTACAAAGATGTTTAAGCTCGCTGGGGATAGGGCTGACAAAAAATCATGTACGGCTACCGCCATTGATGATTATTTGTTTCCCATCAACTTAATGAAATAGGTGCAGCTGCATGTTATTTCTATTTATCGATCTGTTTGAAGATCTAGCGACGGTCAAGTGATGTTGGAAGAAAGCACGAATCCTATTGTATGACTAATTGACTAGCGTGATGAAAACGTTATTTAACGCTTCTTCGATAGCCAATCGGCTGTAGTCCGAGCATTCCCTAGCACCCACGTGGCTACACTTCTGAGATCTTACGTCAGCGACTCCGCCTACATGCTCCGTCTATTTCATTTTAAGGTCGATGTTTGTCTGGCCAACTCGTAATCACAGGAGAATAAACTCGGAGCGTGCATCAAAGACGTCAGTTGTAGAAGCGCTTTGTTTAATTTTAACTTCCTTAATTTTAGGAATAGACTCATCCAAAACTACCTGACTTTAAATGCCGATTCTTCAAAGTCGAATTATACTAACGAAAATTAAATTGACTTTTGGTTTATTGACTGTTATGTCCACAGAATAATTTGGGGCAGGAGTCAATACAGACAGGTATTGACTCCTTTGATCACTGGTCGCCGATCCACTAATTACGACCAGCTCCACTGACCGCCGGTCGTAAATCTGCCAATGTATCAATCTGAAAGATCACATACAACGTCTGTCCAGATGGTTTTAAGGGGTTCTCAGCGGCCCTCTTTAATTAACTATACATCTGTGTCCACTGGAGGGACAGAAGACCCTTAAACTCTCGGAGTTATTTTTTGGCTCACGGTGACCCGTCGTTTTGAGTTGATCCCTTTAACATCTTTTCCATTTTTACAGCGCTCACAGCCGAGGAACTCAGATCCCTGTTTTCGATCGACAATAAATTAATTACATTCTTTAAATTCAACTGTTAATAATGTTTTCGTGTAATAAATGTCTTAATTTTATTTTGGCTTCTCAGCACACTTGTCGTTTGCGCGTTTTAATTTTCGTCGATTCTGTTTTATAAGAGCTTGCCTTTATATTTAGAAAATATTACTTCGTATTAGGACAATTTGTGTTGTGGCTTAACAAGGATTTAGTTTGTATTGATACGATGTCGATTTAATGAAACTCTTTATCCAGTTAATTGTTAGTATTTTTGTCATGTAGCAGAAAAGTTTTATATATTTATAGATTTTTCGGGTTTTAATCATAAGAGTTTCTGAACTTAAGTTCGAGGGTCTTGGGGTGCACGTTAAATCTTCCTTGACCTCAAATGTCCTCACGTTGGCGTGGTATGGAAGTTTGTAGAATGGGGTGCCCGCTCGGGTGTTGCCTCGTCATCTGACCGTGATTCAAAATTACGTGGTGTTGTCCTCTGATCTTTTACTTTGGGAATGATCCCGGATCGTCACCGATAGCCCGTTGTGTTGCTCCAGTGTGAAGTTAATTAAAATACCCACCTGAACTTTAGTTCACCCGTGAGGATTTACTCCAGAATTTTATTTTACCTTCCCCTTAACTGTTAACTTAAAAGACGGGAAACTTAAGTGTTTACTTTCTTTAACGTGGATGGAATGAAACTTGATTTTATATGCATTGTAACTTCAGGGATTCATGTTTGATTGTTTTTGTAAAACCATAAATATTTCGAGGTACTCGGGGCCCTTTCAATCGAGAAGAATCTGCAACCAACACGCGCAATTCAGATCTGCAGACTTGTTTTTATTTTTAAAGGACATTGGTTTTGTAAACTATATTTAGTTTTTATCACCTGACTTTCTATTTATATGTATACGATGTTTGGCGCAGCTTGGCCAGATCTGGGCCTTGCGCCGTAAAAAAAACCCCCAACCAATCAACACGATCAATCGACTGTTGCTATTCGACTGTATGCGACGGAAAGGAAGCGAGGGTCTATCCGACCGCCATGCGGGCCGACGCGATTGCTACCAAAAAAAGACCGGCCGCACAATTATTTATTTATCTTCAAATAGGTTTTTTCTGCGTGTGTTGGTAGCAGAGAACGGCCCAGGTGAGTAACCGTTCGATTGGAGCAGGGCTGGGAGGATCGAACACTTGCGGCATGATGGATGGAAGAGATTGAAAGTGAATTACACCGTAGAGATTGATTATAGTCCATAGTTCTCAATCTCTTGATGCAGACGATCGGGTTCCTGCGTGTCCGTCGACCGCACAGGTCGAACGGGGTGGCTTCTTTCCTTCGAATGCTGCTCGACTGGGTGACGCAATCGTCGTAATTGGCGGACGTCGGGATTATTGCGAGCGTAATTGATTTCGGCCTAGCCGCGTGGGAATGGGAGAATGAGTAATTGCTGCAATTTTGAGGTCCTGTTATTTTGTGTGCCCTCTCGTGTTGAGGTATTGCAGTGGCTGATACACCGAGTCGTTTCGATTAAAGATTTTCAGTGTAACAAGGAGGTGGGCAATTAAACCTCTCCCATGGAAGAGGTTGGGTTCTTGCTGCTTTTTGTTTTGTACCTGTCTTGCAGAAAATGAAGTCTAACTCGTCCGATGGCTAAGGATGTAACCGGTTTTGACGCGGGGTGAAAAAGCCGTTATATAGGAGCCCCATTCATGGTGTCTTTCGGGATTACTAATACAATATTAAACGGCCGAAGTCTACCAGGTCAGAAATTTCTCTGTTCGTCTGTAAGGACTAATAGATTTGCAATCTACATGAACTGAAATATTTTATTGAGAAATAAAGCTGGTTATCCCTGGTTCCTTCCCCAGAGCTGTCAGATTAGCTTGCTTTCGACTTCTTACCGGACATGACTTCTTACAAAGACACTTATTGGAGTATCGTATTCGAGTAGAGATCGGGGGTTCTAGACGAGATCACCTCAAGAACTACCCTAAAATTCTTGACGATACAATTACAAACACCTTAGTATTTAAATTTTTTTTTCACTTAAGACGGCCGGAGAAGGGCTTAGGCTGAAAAATTAGTAATATTAGCGTTGGTTTTGTTCCACGTTTGTCCGAAACTTAACTCTTACAGGGTGGTCAGAATAATCATACCTCGCCATTCCTTGTCGAAAAGCCGTGGCTCAGTGGATTGAGATGCAAACTGCGAGTTGTTGGGACACAGGTTTGATTTCTGTAACTGAGTGTTTTTATCTCTTCTGTGTCAGTAAAACGTTCTTTGTGTGTATATGTCTATTACTTGCCTTTGTCTGTCTTATGTTTGGCGCAGCTTGGCCAAATATGGTCCTTGCGCCATAAAACCCAACCAATCAACCTTGTCGAAAACCAACCCGAGAAAGTGTTGCCCTCTTTTCGATTGGACGTAGCATTCCGCAGATATTCGCGTCGATGATTTTGCTATATCCCTTTCGAAATTTGTGGGCTGACACCAAACTCCTTTTGGCGTCAATCAAACCTGAGATTAAATGAAGACATGAAAATAACGCACTAGATGGATATGTACAAATCTAAATGTGGTCAATAAACTATCAATTGTTGGACATGACTTATAAAGACACTTGCATCGTATTGGAGTAAAGATCGGTTATCTGTCTTCTGCGAACTGAACGAGATGACAAACGTGGAACAAACTAAAATATTCCACGATGGCAAACTTGAAACGAGATACAAACGTGGAACAAAATTTCATCTTACGCCCTACTCCATCCTCTCGGCAACCAGTTACGTTTTTGCGGAATGCCATGTCCAATTGAAAAACGGACTCTTACGTGTTGGTTTTCGACAAAGAATCGCGTGGTATGATT
This sequence comes from Meta bourneti, assembly GCA_933210815.1. Classification (NCBI taxonomy): domain Eukaryota; kingdom Metazoa; phylum Arthropoda; class Arachnida; order Araneae; family Tetragnathidae; genus Meta; species Meta bourneti. Next base: position 92,330,766 of record OW119924.1, on the reverse strand, counting down.
ATTGTGCTGTTAATTCTGACCACCGTTTATAAAATTACTTTAAGATGTGTGTGTTTCTCAATATTTCTTAATGTTATCGTGGAATTTTACATTCCATGAGGATTTGAATTATAATTAAATTTCTCCGAAAATTCGTTTCAGGATTCGTGCGAAGGATTTAATACTCGAAGCTAGATTTATGAGTAGTGTTGTACTCGTATGTTTTACCCCACACTGATAACCACATCTGAAACAATCCTATGAAAGATTCTATTGGTCAAAAAGGTTAAAACTGGTTAAAAGTCATGCACGGAAGGCTGCAGGTTTCAGAACGAGTATAAGCGTGAACCTCTCTGAGCATTAATGTTGGTGTGGTGTGGAAGTTTGGAGAGTGGGGTGCCAGCTCAGGTGACATCATCTGACCGTGGTTCAAAATTACGAGGCGTTGTCCTTGGAACTCTCCCTTCGGGATTGATCCCGGACCGTAGCCAATAGCCCGTTGTGTTTCTCCAGTGCGACGTTAATTAAAATACCGTAAGTACGGGTTACTTTGTCCCACTTTTATAAAACTTTTGGTTTAATCTTGTGCTAGAAAATAACAAATTATAGGTACTGAGCTTTTAAGGTAATTTTTAGATAGTTCAAACCTTTCTCTAAAAGACTGATATAACAAATCCACTTTTTATAATACTTTTATGAATTTTTTATTTTGGGCTAAAGTAGATCATAAGTAAGGGTAACTTTGTCCCACATCAAATATTCCTATCTTAAAACTGTATAAAACATGCTTGGAGCAATGTAACCCACTGGTTTTGAGGAAAAAGTACTCTTATATATCAATAGAAAACGCACTTATTTATTCTTAGTTTACACTGGTACTTTGTCAAAAAATGTTTACAAATCGCCGGTTACTATACGAACCTGAAGCAATCAGCTTGTAGCACGCATGGTTCAGTAATTTTTTTTCGTTTTGGGAAAAAGTAATACCCCAAGGCCGAATTAACCCGTATTTACGGTACCTACCTCTGAGCATTAGTGCGCACGTGCGATTTTAGGATTAATGAATGGTAGGGGGTCCATGGTTGTGGAAATTCACTTCTCTTCGTCTAGAGAAAATCAGAAACACTCGCGACTAAAGAAATGCGCCTGACATTTGAGTTTCGAATATTTCAGTTGAGTGCTCCAATTATGGAAATCGGATGTCTTTATACTTAGCATTTTCTGAGCCATGAGCCCTCCAGGACCCAATTTGCAAATACTGCTTCCTGGGTTAGCACGGCAGTGTACTCATACATGACCCATGCCACCCGACTCACTAAAGAGATTTAGAGCTCTACTTGGAGAAAAACCATTGAAAAGGGACAGTAGGTCTATACCCAGCTTAATAGTAACTGAAGAAATTGACTTAATTCAAGACACAAGTTAGGGAAGATAAGATCTCAAAATAAAGTAGAGATCACCGAGGCCCACTGACAATTTTGAATAACAGTGGACATTTACACGAAATGGGAGTCTACACGAACGTTCATTTGGTGGTGTCCGTTAATTCTGAAGAAATATTAGAACAATTTTTAATATCGTGTAAAGGAGTTGGACATCTAATATTTTCCAACCATTGGTTTTTGTTCAAACTTAATGCTATATTACATTCGAATTGGTAACGATCTGTCTCGCCATGTTCTCTACAGGGGTACTGGGGTGCTTTTAAGTTTAAAGCGATGAAAATATCGCAGGAAAAGTTTGGTTGGTTGATTTGAGTTTTATGGCACAAGGTCTTGAAACAAGATAACATAGAGTGGAAAGGACCATTCATTCATAACCCATGCCGCTCAACCTACCCATGAGGTGTAAGGGGCGACCGGGAAAAGAATAACCACGGATTGTATACATAATACAGCGTAGGTGAAACTACGAAATATTACAAAAAAAGGACCAACAGCACAATTTACTCAAGGGGAGACATAATAGACAACAAAAGGAGAGCATGACCAAAAGATGTCTATTAGTTATTTTTGTGGTGAGGTTCACATGTGGGATGAAAACTTTGTCTCGAAGGCCACTAGGGGCTTCGTTCCTATAGAGATGCCAATCAGTGATAATGTGATTTTCTTTTATCCTGCACCATACCTTAGCCTTTTCGCCATAAGTCTGCCTGTCAGCTCAATCTAGTCTAGGAACAGAAATAAAATATGTATTTCTATAGTATTATTCACTGCGACGGCAGTAAGATCGCAGCAACTATTGAGGTAGGTTCCTGTCATGTCAGAAAGACCCCACAGAGGGAAGTTGGGGAGTTTGACAATGCAATTCGGTAGCGATGATTTTGTACGTAGTCGTGTCCTGTTTGATCATGAAAACAAGCTACTCTTATAAGCTATTAATAGATCTTGTGATAACATCATTTCTAATAGTCTTTTTCTAAGTATTGTAAAAGTCCGCGAGTAGACCAGAGAGCAATTGAGCTTTTAAACTCCGGCATCGATCCAGTATGGAAGTCAAAGCCACCCCCAGAACTTTTATTGGGAAACCCACTCCTAATCCACGTGCCGATGCTGGAAACCGATAAAGACTTTTTCGTGTAGCCGCCCCGTTTGAAAGCCCGGCCTTTGATCTCGCCGCTCTTTCATATCCGAGCCCTCCGTCCGAGGAAAATGTCGGAGCAGCCATCGTCAGACACTTCCATCTGCTCCGGAATCCAGGTACACCCTCCCCCACGTTCTTTGGGTGGATATAACACTCAACGTGGAAAAGTTCTGAGCCATGACGCGTTCCTCCTACCCCCTCTGGGGGTGGAGATCGAAGAGTTGGGGATGGAGTGGAAGATCGATGCCCGTCAAAATCGGGCAGGGACGGGTCAGCGGAGTGGAAAACTGGCAGGTAGTGTTGGGGGAAATCGGGAAAAATGGCCATTATTAAGGCGGTGGCATTGTTCCGTACGGGAGGGCGATAATTGCGTCTTTAGGGACTTTAAATGCGGACGCCCGGATTCCTCAGTTGTTGAATGCCCGATTCTGGGGTCGGGTGGGTGGACTGGAACACTGATTGGTTCCGAAGCAACCCTCCTTGCTCTCGCTGTTGCGATGGAAAGTAACAACCATCGCTGTGTTTAAAAACTAATGGTGTTTCGCATGGATTGAAGTCGGATGATCCTGTGTGGCGTAGTTCGATTTGCATTTTTCATTCCCTGGGCTCTTGTATTAACCATGTCACCAGGGGTGGTAGAAGCAATCTTCGCAATACTTAAAAAATGTTTTAAGTTTGTTTGATTAAAATTAGATGACTATCACTTTGAAGAGCAATTGCAAAAATATATATATTTGAAAAACAAATAAAATGAACAAAATAACCGTATGGGGATATGTCATTAAGTGCCCGTATAGATGGAAAATCCGTTCTCAATCTCCTTTTTCTAGAAATGTACTTTTTAAGTCATTTTTTAGATTTTTGCGGCTTATTTTTATAAGTGATTTCTTGTCGAACACCAAGCCGAAAAAGGGTTCGCTTTTTAATTGGACTGACCATTCTGGAAATGCATACCTGTAACTGATAGTTTAACTCACGTGTTAGGATTTGCATACCTATTTGGTGGAGAAAAATGTAGGATAGTTTGTTGAGTGCTTTTAGCGCTGAGATTTCTAATAACGTCAAAACTTTCGTCATCAACTATTTTAGCAGACCCTCGTACGTATCTCTTTTTATCTGTTTACATTAATCAAACTTTTTAACGCATGTGTAATTTATCACATCTAATGACTTTTTAACTATCCTCTAAGATGGGGATACCCAATTTTAGTCATTTCTGTTTGAAATCTTAAAAGTTAAGAAATAAAGATTACAAATTCTGTTGCAAAGAATTTGTAATCTTTATTTCTTAAGAATAACCGATATTTTTTTGTACATCTAAACTTTTAGCAAGAACCTTTTTTGTGTGTTTAAAATTGCATCATTCCACCAATTTTAAATCAACATTCTGAATTCAATGTCTTGTTTTACATGCTTTTATATATCTATCTTTTGAATACGTTTGATTCAAAAAATTGCTTTCATGTTTACCTATATTTTTTCACCTTTGTAATGTTGCTATGGTTAGTCTGGTATTCTTTTACTTTTTAGCTTAAGTTTTATTTTATCCTGCGTTTGGCGCAGCTTATCCATTTTGGGTCTTGAGACAAAACCTAAATCACCCAACCAATAACTTTCGACGCATATATTACCAGAATGCAATCGAAAAACTGATGCTTGATAGTTTTCTACTAGGAATCGCGTAATGACTTTTGTGTGGTCAGTTCTGATCATGTTATAACTCATAAGGACTATTAGTGGACCTAGGGTTTGGACCTCCGTGTTACAAGGAATTAATGTCGTAAGAGGGAGATAAATTAGTGCGAAAAGACAAGCAGATGGCGGGATTTGTGCACTATCATCAAATTTAGAGGTTGTCACAGGTTTAAATGACGTCAAATTAATAACGTCTGCATGGAAATTCGATAGAGAATTCGAATATTTATAGATGGAGTGAATGCTTATCAGGATTTCGTTCTATCATTATGTTCAATTTGCTGAAATCAGCTCTCATTGTAGCAAAATGTGTTTTTGCTTGGAAAGGTTTTTCTAATGTTTTCAATATCCTTCGATTTATCAAAAATATTTACAATATCCTTAAGCTTATGGGTTTAAAATTTTCATTCGTTTAAATCGTAAATGAAAACGATTTTTCATTTTATTGTCTAAGTAGAGTTAATGTTTGATCTTTTTGTAATATATTTAAATGCTTCTTTAAAAGATTGATTAAATTTAAAGACAATAATTTGAAAAATATTAGCACGTTACCAGTTAAAAATATCCAAGTAACTGACTTCTCAGTAGTTTTTGGCCACCAAGTAAATAATAAAATATCTGAAATAAAACAGTTAAAAAAAATAATTGTTTTACTAAATATTCGTTCTTTGTTAAGTAAATACAATTTAGACGTCACTCAGTATGGAAGTAATTATTTATAAACTCCCGCATTGAAAATCATGACGTGGTTTTGAATAGTATTTTTACTTGAATTTTTTCTGGGATCAGTTTTTCCAAAATTGTAAATTTGGAATGTAAAAAAATTATACCCTTCAGAACTAATTCCAATGACTGAAATAAAAAAAATCGTGATTGGACAATGACAAATTTGCACAGAGAAGTTAATTAGTTAAGAAATCTTTATTTTTTGTTATAATTCCGTTTGTATATAAATACTTAATTCTGTTGACTTTTAAAGATCGTTGCGAAGTTTGTAAACACATTTTTTGCAAATTCAAACTTCTATTCGTCTCAGTTGAAAATTCTGCATTCAGCTTAATTTATTTTTTGCGCAGATCTAAAGAATTGAATCGGTTGTTTTAATTAGATGTTTTAAGTATTGCTACATTCTTTTTCTTTTGACAAACGGAAAAGGGCGTTTTTATGTCTGAACGGAGCTTTTTCGTCTTTTTTCCTTTTCCCAATTTATTAAATCGACTTTTCAATTTTAATTAGTGGTTTTTCTTTTGTTGTCTTTCTAAGTTTTTGCGTTGGTGTTAAGTTTTTTAATGCGTCTGAAAAGGATTAATCTTTTCATAATGCGAAAGAATGGCGTATAGCGATTTCAGGATTATGATGATTTCAGACGAAGCTTTGATTCCAGAGCTGCCAGTGGTTCGCAATTTCTTTTACAATCGCGACACTTTTTTTTGCGAACCATCTTTTCGATAGATACTAAACAAATGCTGCACTAAAAACACTTGCTTTTCCGAAATGGGATGCGTGTGAAGTTCTATCAAATGGTTTTGGGATTCTAGTTTTTGAAATGTTTAAAAAGTGTAAATTAACCATTTTGTAGCTAGGGAGTGTACACGTGAAATTTGGCTACAATTAATCCCGTAGGAACTACTCATTTTGAAAGTGTTTACTCTTACATTTCTATTCAAATTTTATACACATTTGTTTTGTCTAACGCAAGAACTGCTCCGGCCATAAAGTTTGTCCCTTCTGCCCCTGTCTGTTGCCGTAGAAATGGACTTTATCCTATAGAAAACTTGTAGAAATGTATTGAAGTTTGTCACATTGACACACTTGATGACAAAATAGAAACATTTTTGTTTTGACTTTTACTGGTCGCTGAGAAGATCTATGCAATTTAAACTCACTCTTTCCTCCGAAAGGGTCGCGGTAGCCCAGTTGGAAGAGTTACAGATTATCAACCAGAGGGTTGCTAGTTCGAATCCAATCAAAGACCGTCGTGTGCAGAGGGGGCTAAATCCGTCGTGGCCTCAAATGTCTTCACGTTGGCGTGGTGTGGAAGTTTGGAAAGTGGGGTACCAGCTCAACTGTGACCTCGGTCAACTGACCATGGTTCAAAATTACGTGGTGTTGCCCTCGGACGTTTCCCTTCTGGTTTGATCCCCGACCGTCGCCAATAGTTCGTTGTGTTGCTCAGGTGCGATGTTAATTAAAATACCTATCTTTCCGCCGAAAACAAAATTAAGATATTCGCCAAAGTCATGCCTACTCAAAATGAACAAGCCCTCTTTCTATAGCCACCGTCACTTCGAGGCGAGAGTGGTTCTCGTGTTTACAGCATACGGAATGTACCTCCCATATACAATCATTATTAATTGATGTTATTTTGATCGACATTATCGTAGGGGGTAGATCCCTAATCAATCATTTGATGTGGTCTGTCTTTCCTTTGCACATCATAGCCAAATATGGCTCTTGTGCCAGAAATCCCCCCCCCCCCAAAAAAAAAAAAAAATTACCAACCCTAATCAATTAGATGAAGGTACTAAGGATGGTATTCTCCTTATCGTATCAAATTCAATCAGTTGTGGCCCTATTTGTGTTTCCAAAACAGTGAAATAGCCCGTTGTGTTGCTCCAGTGTAACGTGAATTCAAATACCTACCTACCAAAACAACGGTTTTCGATTGGACATGATCATGTTTGAATTTCGTTTTTCATTTTTGTTTCCGCCATATGACGCATAAATGAATTTGACTTGTTTTTATTCGTTATTCCTACATTGTGAACGTTTTTTTTTTTTTTAGTCAACTAACATGTCGGCTACTCAAAAACCCGCTTCAGCAATCCTTCCGGAATAAATTCTTTTAATGACACTTCTACTTTATCGAACCTTATTGTGTCGGTCCGATATTTCATATCTAAATAATTTCCCTTCATGTTGTGCAAAGATAGATCTCGACCGACACACCAAAACTACCCATTTAAATACAGAAGATATTGTACAGGCTTTACTATGTCGCTTTTAGGGTCATTTTTTGCTAAACAAAAACTTACTACACTGGCTATCAAGTACAGATTCTTAAAGTAAAGACCGTGTTTCGATTTTTGGTAGAATTAAACTGCTTAAAGTTGTTCCCGAACCGATACGAACATCCATGTACAGATATGAATTCGAACACAGCGCTACCACTCGACTGCCAAGCACATGGATTCCCAAAGGATGGACTTTGAATCGAGTTTTGTTAGAATCGACTTAAGAAAAAGTTGTAATTGCAAACGGCACAGTTATGAACAAACGAAAATCAAATTTTCAGCTCTTTTGAACTATATTGGTTGGGTTTATGACGCAAGGGTCATATTTGGCCAAGCTGCTCCAAACACAAGGCAGATAATGTCATTTAAATGGACATACAGACATAGGAAAGTTTTACGGACAGAGAAGAGAGAAATACACCCAGGGTAAATTATAGGAATGGAACTTGCGCTGTCTGCAACTTGCAAATTGCAAACGCACTGAACCACGGTGGCCCCTTTGCCATTTCAGTTTTTTCTGTAGATTTTTTAAACCTGTTCCATGACTAAAGAAATGCTGGTGCATCGTTTTCTTACACTTCTTTCTTGTCCCATTTTTACATGGGTTCAAGACATACAATATCAAGTAATAGACAAACACAATGAAAGTTTTTTAGTGACACAGAAGAGAGAAATTCAACCAGGGAGGAATGCATCTGATAGGAATCGAACCTGCGCCCCTACAACTCGAAGGTTGCTAGCCCAGTGGACATGCCCACTAAGCCACAACGGCCCCCTTTTCTTGCACTAATGACGTATATTGCGTGTTTCGACTTTATTTCCGAATCTTTGAGCGCTGGTTGCCGTTTTTGTTACCTGCTCTAAATATCCGCCTTGGATATATCTAACGAGGGAAGTTATGACTCCCCTGGTTTACTGCAGTGTCGTAGCGACGATATCAGTGTCATGCGAGACCATGAGAAAATCCCCCGTCGAAGTCATTAATTTTAAAACGATTCCAACCTCACCACCATCAACAGCAACTTCTGGGTTCGCAATCTTCACCGAAGATTTTATGCCGTAGACCGGCGATCACGCTTCCGTGACCACCGGTCCCTGTGAATTATTCACCGCCTTTAAAAATCTCGCTCATAATTTGGAGGAACCCTTAATCCTTCTCTCCGGGTGGAAACGGAATGTTTATTTTACGAGTCTTCCCCTCCGATGCCCCATCGCCATCGCTCATCAATAAGTTGGTTACGTGACTGGCCGCCGCGTCACGTGTGCGACCCCTTTACTGTTGCGTTCTGTGAGTGCGGAGTTTTGGGAAAGGAACGGTGTCTGTTGCACTGAGAATTTTTTGTGCCCGGACTCCAGTTTTCCGAATCGCTCCCTCGATGCTTGTAACTTAGCTGGTTTTCATTCAGACATATTTTTAAACGGTTGGGACGAGGATGTTAATTCTGTTTTGATTATCCCAAAGATGTGAAAAAGATATCTGAACATTGCTGTTGATAGGGGCTTCAAAAAGTGAGACTCTACATGTCTACTAGTAGTCAGGTGATTACTCTGAAAAATCGACTCGGTTGGCCGATTTGGCATTTTATCGCCTCGTTTCGTGAAATCATTTTATGACGAGTAGTGTGTGAATGCGCGTTTCAATAAAGTGGCGACATCGCCAAATTTACTACTTACTATATCGCGTGGACCAATCAAATGATGAATTAATGGATCAGTCCCGTGGACCAATATGATGTACGCTCGTTTTCATGCAGCAGATGAAAGTACACTGCTGGCCACCCAAATTGCAACACCAAGAAAGACAAGAGATATCACAACAAAATTTATTTTGTAGATAACATGTTGATCAAGTATCAAATGATTAAATTTATAGACTTCTGTGAATTGTGGTTCCTGCCAAAATCAGTAGCCAGAGTAGCCGCCATTGTTAGAGATCACCGCTGCCACACGCCTCGGCATTGATTCAAAGAGACTTTGGATGTGTTCTTGGGGTACAGCAGACCAAGCAGCTGCCACACGTTGCCAAAGTTGATCTGGTGTGGCAGCTGGGGATGTATTCTGGGTCAATCGTTGAGCAACCATGGACCACATGTTTTCTATCGGCGAAAGATCCGGAGAGCGAGCTGGCCAGGGATGCAATTCAATCTGGCGATTGACGAAGAACCCTTGGACAATGCGTGCCACGTGTGGTCGCGCATTAACCTGTTGAAATATGGCTGTGGGCAAGCCCTGAAGGTAAGGAAGGACAACTGGCTCCAACACCTCGGAGATGTAGGGCTGGCTGTTTAAAGTACCGGCAATGCGTACTAGAGGAGTGCGAGAGTGATATCCAATACCGCCCCATACCATAATACCCGGTGCAGGACCAGTGTGGCGATGCATAACGCAGCTGTTCAGCATCCTCTCTCCACGGTGTCTCCAGACTCGAATCCGACCATCGTGGTGTTGCAGACAGAAGCGTGACTCGTCAGTAAAGACAATTTCATTCCATTCTGCCGTCCACATCCTTCTTTCATCGCACCATTGGCGGCGGAAACGTCTGTGGTTCTGCGTCAATTGTAGACGAAGTAATGGACGTCTTGCGGACAGACCACTCTGCTGTAAACGGCGTCGAATGGTACGCGCAGACACTGAATGATGCGGTACAGACTGAATGTGCTATGCTATGGTTCGTGATGTGGCTGAGCGATCCGTCACTGCCATACGCACAATATGCCTGTCATCACGTGAAGTGGTGCACTGAGGTGGATGCGATCGAACACATCGGTCCGTCGTACCCTCCTGCATCCAACGATCACATATCCGCATTACAGTTGTTTGGTTTCGTCCAACACGACTACCGATTTCCCTGAAAGATAATCCACAATCTCGGTAGGCCACTCTCCTTCCTCTTTCGAACTTGGATACTTGATCAAAAGATGATCGCTGTTTTCTACGAGGCATAATTGATCATTTTTTTGAAAAAACCACAAGAAAAACACAATTGCCGTACTTGAAATCGTCGAAATCTCCAAGCCTTAAATAGCGCTTTGAAGTGGCGCCACAGGCGCGCGTGATGTGCGTCTGCGCTGAAATTCTAATCATTTGCAGATCTCACCTCCGCTAATGCATGTTGTAAATTTCATATTATTTGCATGCTTCCTTCAGGGTGTTACATTTACGGTGGCCAGCAGTGTAGTTTAAGGCCTCGTTTATATTATTTAAACTTGAAAAGATTAACTTGAACATTTAGTATTAGTCTTGTAACCAAACGTGTTATCATTTAATCCTGAAAACCTGCTTGCATTTTCCGATAATTCTGTACTTTTTAGAAACAACTCATATATATATAAATGTGTATGTATATATATATATATATATATTTATTTATTTATTTATTTATTTATTTATTCCCGTTTCAAGTGCTTGTCGGAAAATATTTTTCTTGTCAACGGGTAAATTTCCAAAAAGCAGAAGTAATAGTGATTTGTTGAGTCCAACCAACCTGAAAGTGCTCATAATATTAATAGTAATGACTCACTAATTTCGCTCATCCACTAACGCCAGGAATTGAATAATTGAAACCCCTCTTTCATGACGCATCGCAGGATTCAAACAGCAGTCGCTTGTTTTTCTCTTGCCATCTGCCAACCAGCTTGTTGCCCATTAAAATTACGTCCCTTACAGTGTATTTTAACTAATCTCGCTTGACAAATTCATTACCATCGAGCCGAGAGTTATAACCCATAAATCAACAGACGTCAATAGATGCAACATCCGACCGCCCCTACTTTTAACGGATCGTTCGGTTCCTCCGAACCGTCTCCGAGTTTTGCCGATTCGATGGCAAGACTTGCGGACCGGGTGGGAGTGGACTAATTAGAAACCCTGGCTTCAGTAATTTAAACAATTACGCGAAAGGAGTTCGTTTTAATTCGGAAATCCCTCCTCCCCGTCATAAAAGTGCGTTATTAAGTTATTAAAAATGGTTACTCCGGCGGCATGGTGGAGGATGGCGAAAGGATTCGATTCGGATGGTCGAATTATAGACGATTAAATCGGGAGTTCGGGCCTGGAAGGGATTTGGCGTTGTCGTTTCATTCGGGTGCATGTGTAGTTCTGACTCTGGGATTTGATGTTATTGGAGTAAGGTGAAATAAGCGCTTTGCATGCTGCATGGAGTTGGTTGGGATTGGGAAAGCTAGTTCTGAGGACTTTCGGAGATTTGAGCAGTGGAACCGGTTGCGCGGGCTTTATTAATTCCAATTATTTAATTTTATGTGTTTTTGAAAGTTTGAATTTTGATTGAAATTGAAGGTTTTGGTTTAAGATGAGTTTTACTGGTACGTTTTGAAATTGGAAAATGCTGCCTTTTTTGACCGTCCATTCTGTTGTGGTCAAAAAGACTCCAAACACTGTTTTCGCGTGCCTCGTGTAGGATATGATACTTAGCAAAGAAAATTTGACTTACTGGACTTCAACAGTGTGAAGATATCCATATTCTGTTCTAGAAATCCTGCAAAACCTATGTCGAAAAGTTTGACTGTGTTTCACTTACTAGCCTGCGATATGATTACTCAATTGTTAATGGAGAACTTTTATTGTTTCTCTAGAGCGTTGTTGATCTATTGTAGCATTTGACAACCCCAAATGAAAAATCTTGGAAATAATATCTGCTTGATTAGCACGACATAATTGTTCTCGTTCCTGTTTAGTATCATTTAACTTGTAAATAAAGTGTTTCGGAAAGGAAAATTACCTTAAGATATCTTTTTTCACTTGAAAAGTAATTGTCTTGTAAACAAACGTAAAGGATTGGGTGTGATGTGAAGGCACAGATCTTGGAGAAGTCCATTACTGCTAAGGTGGCAGGGGAAAGGGCTCTCGTAGGTAAATCAAGTGTGGTAATCGTGATTATTTGTCCCTCCAATTCGTAATCACTGCTATCGCTTTAGGAACCGAACGATAAAGTCGGAACCAGAATCTGCGCTAAAGACGCCAATTGTGGGAAAACATTGTTTCATTACCTGCCCCTTAATTGAACGAATAGACTCGTTCAAAACCACATGACTCAAATGCCAACTCGTTGGTACCGGACTTCATTAGGTATTTTGTTGATGTAAAGCTAAGTTAAAAACTAATATCCCAGGGTTTGCTCTGAACATCTGTATCACCACACAGACGCATCTTAAACCACATTATATTGACCGACTTTTCGACTTCTGCCCTTAGTGGATGCAAAAATATGAACTCGAAGCATCTTGTAAATCGTGGGTCTCGACTGTGTTAGTCCTCGCACTGCTAATATGATCGAAAAGCCACAACCCCAACATCTTGTAGCTGTCTACAGAATTATCGATATTTGGTTTTGATGTATGAGGATCAGGATTTAGAAAACATCTACATTGGAGTGTACGTTTACAAATGTTTCATCTTGGCAAAAAAGAGTTCTACATTACATCAGGAAATACGTTATAATATTTTGCAGTTCTATTGAAACATACATGGCTAACCAGAACTGAAAATGTATTGCTCAACCGACAATTCCAATCTTACGATTGTGAGAACTACTTAGTGCAGACGACCTCTCTTATCAAAATAGCATAGAGCAAAGGGGACACGGTACCCTTTGAACAATTTTTTTTTTGTTTTCATATGTGTAGCAAAATTTTTTAGTATATTATATTGAAATGCACATAAAATGAATATTTCAGGCGAAAAAAAAATTTAATTTTAATAAAGCAATAATTCAGAAATTTAATTTTTTTGAAAAAAATCAACATTTTAAAATCCCTACTATTTTTTTAAATACCATCTTTTTAAATTTGTTTTACACTTTTCTATTCATTGACACAATTCTGTGCATGGGTTTGCATGTATTCTGATTATTTATTTTTCTAGAATTTTTTTTCTAAAAAATACTGTGAAAAATTGTAAAAAAAAAATAAATATTTTAGTTTGGCAATTTAAAAAAAAACTTTTAATCCAAATTCTTATCGCATGCACAGAATTGTCAAATACACTATTGTGAACAACTACAAAAAGTTTCAAAACTCTAAATTAAATTTTAAAAATCCCTTAGCAATTTGAGTACTTCATAGTCATCAAAAACAGAAAGCTGAGAAAAAGCCATTTAAAGTATTAATTTTTGGTTTCGGTATGTTACATCCAAGAGAAAAAAAACTTAAATAACTCTTAAAATAATGTTGCTAGAGCTATGAAATTTTGCATACATATTCAGAAGAGTTGTATAATTAAAATAAAGCAATACATTTTTTTTCGATATTTTGGTCATTTTAAGGGTACCGTGTCCCCTAAACTCAAAAATATCGCGGAAAAAAACATAATTTTCCAGTCTGCCAAGTGGGCATGGGATTTCTTCTGATCACCTGCTTTCTTGCACTCATCTGGATCCTCTCGATTACCCCAGGTGTATTTCTCTTTTTGTGGCAGTAAAAATGTTTGTGTGCCTGTCCATTATTTGACAGTGTCCGTCTTATGTTTGACGCAGCTTGGCCAAATATGGGTCCTCAGCCATAAAATTCAACCAACCTAGCGATCGTTTACGAAATCCAGTAAATGTATTGAGTGTTTTGAAGACGATTGGGTTGTTTTTTGTACTTGGTCTGGCTTGGAAATCAGTTTCAAGTAACAATTTGTGTAGAATATACATTTTCGGGTTACTTGCCGAAGTGAATGATGTTTCAAAAAGGTTTTATTTTTCAGCATGCACCGTTCCGTAAAATGCAGTTGTGGTTGCCAGTAATTTTTCTTGTGTGCTTTTTTGATATACTGACACACAAGAGAAATCCGTGTACCACTTATGGACGTTTTCAAATATGAAAATTTAGGTCAGGGAATAGAGTGAGTCATTGATTTTCTCATCCCCTGACTCGGTGCATGGAATTGTAATTCTTATCTGGAAAGGGCGAGGCCTCTCCCTTCGCGCTCAAAATTCGTCGACACCGCACAAATGCAAATCCAGATCTCGCCTCAAGAGGATCCCGGTTTTTAAAAAAATTCCGTTTGTTTTGCTGGTTTCGTTATTTATTTAATCCCACTCCCTGTGACCGATATCACGCTCTGGAGAGTAACCCCGGGTGACGTCATTCCTCCTACGGTTGGGGGACCTGTTTTCGGGAAAAGTGGGCGCTAATCCCAGCCGATCCATCACCACTTCGGAAGCGAGTAATTCAGCCATCAAGTACGCCCGGGTGCTCAATTAGTTGAGCAAATGCATCGGTGTCCTGTCCGGAAATGCCTTTTAATTCGACGGACTTCCAATAAGATTGTATGTTCTATTCACTACTCCCCAACTCGTGTTTTTTTTGCTTGCTTGCTTGAACCGGCTGATCATATTTTACCGTAATCTTTTCCACATTTTACTATTCAATTGGTTTTTCCTTTAATTTTTCATATCTTCCATGGATTCTTCTGTTAGTAAATGCAGAAACCCCTCGTTACATCGCGCCTCGATGTGTCGCTCATTCGACTATATCGCTCTTTTTTACTTGTCCCCGTTGGAAATCCACTGGATAAAACATGCATGGCACAAAAAAACGCATTCGTAGTTGTATAGATACAGAATCTGAGGACGATCTGCTTATAATTTGTTAAATACGATTCCTTCAGAGGAAAGGAATGACACAGGCCATATGGATCGCAAAAGGGAACAGGCTAGTTTATTGAAAACACAACACATATATATATATATACAGAAAGGATAGGATTGCAGCACAACCAATAAGATTCATTAAAATGGACGGACGTCCAAGAAAGCTGTAGAACATTCACACATGCTGCCTGTAAAGAGTGACTCAGCTCTAGCAGCACAAAGAAAGATACAAAGACTTCTATGGGCGATTACATTATACAACATAATTTTCAGGATGAAAGTTTATTCTGGTCATCTCGAGTATTTTCATATCGGTTAGCATAACTTTCGACTGCATATGACATCAACGACTCTCAATAACATGAAATAGTGGAAAGCTGTGAATTCGATTCGTAGACCATTAGGACAACTGCAACATTTTGTCGTGGAAACTCGCTAACCACGTGCTTTTGCTGGTTCTTCTCCCTCGGTACGTGGCGAACTAAAATACGACCACCCTGGGCGAACCTCTGCTCGTTTTTTGTTAATGCTAGCGAATTGGCAATCATTCCAGGTTGCTTAGTATAACTCAATGAACACTACGAATAGTGTTTTGGTTTGCTAGAGAATTCAGTGCAGTTATCTTCAATTACCATCTTTAAACCAGCATCATTCAACTTTTGTATGTTCTCCGTATTGCAGTACATATGCAGTTCAGGTACTACATGAAAGTATGTACACGACCCGAACTTCGCGCAAGGCAGTTCCTGAGTGATGTGCTGGGTGTGCACTTGCCTATGAAATAGTGGCGGCCGAAAGGCAGGCGCACGCAGTATGCCTCCAATTTTAAATAAACTGCCCATCTAATACATTTTCTGACAATACTAATTTTATACTCATTCGGTCTTTGTCGGTTCTTTTTGCTATTGTATTGGAATAGGTGCTTTTGAATCTGAATATTGTTCTTAAGTTGCTTTAGTATATTCCAACATCACTCACCAAGGGTGATTTGAGGAAGAGAGCCTACATGGTTCGAATCCTTTCCGAAATTATTTTGGAATTAATAAACTATCAAACACATGCTAAAGCAGGTCGTATCAAAAATTCGGTTTCGTATGTTATGGGTAAAATACGCGTCTGAATTCGTCAGTGGTCTGAAAACAGTGTAAAAACCATCAAACGGAAAGCTTATTTAACATTACGGCATTTTGGGAGAAAGAAAACCGAAATTATTTTCTGAATACATGATGATGGAAAGGGCGTTATCAAATGTTTTCGAGGAAAGGTTAAGTTTTGCACGTGGGTAGCTCATACCTCAGGAAAAGCCCTGACTTCGGGGATGGAATTTTTCCTCTCTGGATATAAAACATCTTGCGTGGCCTCTGGCTGTTGTAGTCCCCTCTGAGAAGCGATTGATTTGAAATCGGTACTTGGGTCACACACTTCATGAATTGCACATCGGCAGCCGATACACCCGGCACTAGAGATCGTTGCGCGGGCATTTTTTTCTGAAAGGAAACGGCTAGGGGGTGGTCAAAAATCAATTTTAAGCCTCGAGCGGAAAAAGAATCGGCCATTCTTGAAGTATGGCTTCTCGAAAGAAAAACTCTAAATAAAAATTTAGAATATATCAGAGAGGTCTTTCTATCCAATCTCCCTTCTTTAAACTGTCGGATGGGTAGCTTATGTTGCATGCTGGGGGTTTAAGCAGCCGGGAAATAGAACAAAAAAATATTGAAAAAGGGGCGTGCTCAGCGATTTTCGAATCGGCGCACACGCGGATTTCCTTGTTCCCTTGTAGAAGAGGAATTTTGCCTCGCCGAGATTTTAAAGCTGTTCCTTTTCTTTATATTTTTGATATTTATTCTATATGTCGTGTGGGAGAAAGGGAAACACGACGGCAGTCGAAGAGGCCTATGCTTTTTTAAAAAAGGAATCGCTTTCGGAAGTGTAGTACTGCATTTGCCGTGGAGACCTCCTCGTAAGTGGAAGAGGTGGACGTGGGGCAATAAATTTTAATGACCGATGTGTATGTGGGGGGGACACTTCCATTTAATGTGATTCGGCTTTCGGGGATCTGTATTGGATATCGTAGTTGGAACTTTCTGGGATCGCATATAAAAACAGTTGGGGTTAGTTTGATTTGTTTTTTGTGTGCGTACTTTTCTAATAGAAGCGGGGGATGTCATGTTTTCAGTCTTGATGAATTTTCTAGTTTCGATGTTAAAGCATGTACAGTTGGAAATGAAAAGACCAAACACTAATCATACCTGTATTCCTTGTCGAAAATCTCTCCAACTCGATTGGACGAAACATCCATCTGATGCTTCATTTTCGTCTCGATTGTCTCGGGTACCAGCAACCCCCAAGGACGCCAAAAAAGATATTTTGTTTGATGTTTTTAGAGGTGAAATGTCGAATGGCCGGAAGGGACGATAAAAAACTTTCGATTTCGATTATCTCCAGAATACCACATCAAATAAAAACGAACATTTTTTCGGGTTGATTTTCGACTAGGAACCTCGCTTGGTATGATTAGTGTGCCGTCGATTCTGACCACCCTGTATGTTGTGAAATTAATTGGTGGCTTGTGGATGCGCATTCGAAATTTGGTTCTTAAATTCCCTCGGGTCTTATCACGTGATTGGGGAAAGGTGCGCGAGTTATCCACATGGCTCTTACACCTCGACTTCGAGGAATCCTAAACTAATTTTCGCATGTATGAATGAAAGAATCCTCCGCGACACTCAAAGGTTTTCTCATAACTCCATATCATATAATCAACGAGTGAAGGAGTTTAGAATGTTTTCCTGTAGTAGTTTGCATACATGTTCAAACACACTAGTGCTTGAAAATACCAGGCGAATATGGTTTGTCGCTCTGTGGTCAATTTTTGGCATGCAAGGCCCAAGGAATAACATCGTTCCAGAGGTCCATATTCGTTGACCTGATTTTGCCTCTTGAAACTCCATTAAGGGGCAATATTTTTTATTGTCATTACAAATTCACATATTGGCATGTATATTGCACATTCAGAAAAGTGAATAAGTGATTCAAAATAACATTTTTTTTGTCTCTAGTTGAGTTTTAATGGGCAAAAACAAGAGTTCACATATGGCAGTAGCGTATCCTAACATTTATATTTGGTTGATGCGTACGGATTGAAAGCAAAAATCAAACCTTATGCTTGGATTTAGACAACCTTATGAGTCCGTCCGCCTTGTTTCTTTTCCGCAAAAATAATACAATACAAATCTTTGCTGGTTCTAAAAGGCCAAATGCGCAATTGCTCCCAATCTTGACGCACTATATGGATGATCCAAATGCTATGTGAAAATTTAAGGCAGTTTTTCAAAAGCGGAAAAAGCCGGGCGAATGATAGACCATACACAAAGACCAACTGCCAAAATTACCTCGACTGGATGCTAGCCTCAGTTGGAAGTATGGGGAGGGAGGAAACAAGGCTTGGAAAGGTGAGTAGGTCCTGAAGTAGCCCCGGATGAAAAGATTTATGCTCAAGGTTCCCATTCATTTTGCACGACAATCATTGATAGTAAGAAACCGTTTGAAGCTGAAATGATCGGACATCGCATTACTTGGTTGGCTTTTTGCGGTGAAAATCAAGGATTTTAAAATAGAAACTGGTGTTTCGCTGAAATTTACGTTAAAACAGTCGTCTTTGCTTCAGGTTTTATCGATGTGCTTGTCACCGAA
This sequence comes from Meta bourneti, assembly GCA_933210815.1. Taxonomy (NCBI): domain Eukaryota; kingdom Metazoa; phylum Arthropoda; class Arachnida; order Araneae; family Tetragnathidae; genus Meta; species Meta bourneti. The sequence continues at coordinate 92,312,208 of OW119924.1, read as the reverse complement.
TTGTTCGGAATTTTTTACCTTTTGCTTAATTAAGGGATGCAGGGCTTCTGTCCTTAGATGGACACTGCGCCACTGACCTCCAGAACGAAGCGATGAACGAGTAATCAGACAGTTCCGGCTGGTCAGCTACGTATCATTTTAACGGGACATTCTGAGTTGTGTCCGATCTGTGCCGGATGAGGTCTAACTTGGACATAACCCGCATGCCCCGTGGTCAGTTTCCCGATAGAGAGGGAACTCACCGCTGGGAGGTTTGTGACAGCTCTCTATGTCACCCGGATCAGATACCGGGATGTGGTCATTACAGTCTACAATCTCCGCAATCCAGTGGCCGATTCTGATGTGACATGGATGTAGACACTGGACGGATGTGTTTGTGTGCGCCATTTACGGATGGAAGCCGTTGATTCCGTTCTGTCCACTTCCCCAATCCAATCTGTTATCAAAGGTCCTTCCGCCCGTTTCCACTGCTCTAGATGACCAATTAATTCCGACCCTCCTCCCACTCGTCGAGGGGAGAGAGGATACTGAAGGGTGCTTGTCCTGTCCGGTGGGTTGAGATGCGATGTCATTTTCGTCCCTGGACGACAGGATGATGTGGAGGTTTCTGTCAGGTTTAATAGAATTTTAAATGTCCCGTGTCCGTTGTTGAAGGTTGATTGGCCTGTAGTTGGGATCCTGCGTTTCGGTAAGATGTTGCTAAGGGCAGGGCCGTGAAAAGTTGGAGGACACCAGGGGCTGTCAAAACTACCTTTTTCCCGATTGTCTTGTGTGTTTGCCCACTACACTGTCAATCTGTAAGTTGTAGATGGTGCAGGTTCCATTCCTCTCTTGGTGTATTTCTCCAGTGTCAATAAAACTTCCCTTGTGTGTGTATGTCTATTACTTGATATTGTCTGGCTCGGCATGGCCCTTGCGCTATTGAAACCCAACCAACCCAAAAACCCCTGTGAGTTGTAGGCATTGCAGTGTCGATTCCTGTTACTTACCTTGGGTGTATTTTACGATTCTCTCCCATTAAAACTTTCGTGTGTGTATCCATTTCTGGCGTTGTCTTGTGTTTGTCGCAGCTTCGCCAAATACAGTTCAAGGGCCGTAAAAGCCAACCAACCCGAATGTGTTGATCCTGAAATTTTGTCCCACCTAAACCTCTTCAAATTTTTTGCTAAGCATAAAATTTTTAATTCCATCTAATGTTTTTATCTTTCATATCTCTTAAACTATTTGACTTCATCAAAACTTTTTCACTATCACTTATTATTTTTATGTTAATCTTTATATTTCTGTGTTTATTCATGTTGTGTTTAAATATTATCTTATATTCTAAAAAGTAATGAACATACTTATTTTAGGTAGACTATTAATTTGAGTATTTTATGCATTTTACTTGGTCGACTTTATCTCTTGCGTTTGGCGCAGCTTGTCCGCTATCGGACCCTGCTCCATAAAACCCAAACCAAGCAACCTACCTGAAATTTTGTAAAAAATTTTTTTATTATTTACTAAACACATATTTTGCTTATGTCTTCAATTTGGCACGGTAAAAGTTCCTGATTTATCGAACTTATACCGTGGAACCTTAACCAGGAATCTGACAATAGATACTGTCTCCAATGTCTTGGTACATCTATATTGCGGTTTGGACTAGAAGGCACATGACTTTGGGTGCGTCCATTTGGACAAAGGTTGTTAACCTTCCGGAGAAAGGGCTGCGTTACTCAAAATCTATGCATGTCGATCGCAGTTGGTGATTATTTGTTTCACCATCTCGTGATCACTTCTACGGCTTCCGTCATCGAACGATAAACTCAGAGCCAGAAACCACGCTTAAGACTAATCGTGGGAATGCACTGTTTACGTTTAACCTACCCGCTAACTTAACGAATAGACTTGCCCATAACCTCGTGATTCAAATGCCAATTCGCCGGAGCCGGACTATATATACTTTAAAAGCTTGTAAACAGCTTTTAGTCAGGATTCTTTTTTCCGAAAACAGTAGTATTTGAAAGAATGAATCAAAATTCAAGTTTCTGTTTTTCATAAGCCATGCTTGTGTGGAGTACACGGAAAATTATTTGAGAACTTATCCCCTCTAAAAATAACGCTTATATCTCTCATTAAAACTTCTTATCCTCCTGATGAGCTCTCGAAACGACCGCTTGACCACCATTCTGAATTTTAGTTCAACGTTTCGTTCAACTTGGTAGAAAAACACTTTACGGAACTTCTAGGCTAGTACACTGGTTCATACATTATCGAATAGTTATCCACAATTTAAATTGCATGCTTATATTTGGACATACACAATTTCAATTCCATGTTTATATTTGGCGCTGTAAAACTCACCAACCAACCAGAATTTTCTATTATCCTGGTCGCTTGTTAATACTTGTGATTTGATGATGTTATTGTATTGCACGTAATAAATATTACAATGAAAGCATCCGCTAAAAGTTTGTATTTGATTTACCATTATATTAGTTTACACGTACTAAAGATGTATCTTATATTAATTATTTCTATTTACATTCTTGCTAAACATTCATGAAATACTAAAATGTGTTTTTTTTTCTTGCAGGTAAAAACAAATTTTATCTTGTGTCTTTTGTAAGTTTCTTGGTGAAATTCTGTGAGTAGACGTTTTAGTATCCTTTTTACGTTACGTTACATCACATTTTTTACACCTAACGGATATTAGATATTTATAAATACAGAACTTTAACATTTCGCACTTCAAAGAATTTCTGACTGCATGACTAAGTAATGCGTGGAGATTCAAGGATACTTATTTCTGCTGTACAGTCAATGAATATGTGAGTGAGATTGAATTTTGGAAAAATATATATGCGTTTTTGTGGGCTTATAAATATGTTATCCTTCTTATTCAAAATAAATCCTTGAGTATAAAATTTATTTTCGTCTTCCTCTTTCTCACACTCCATTTTAGATCCGTAGACAGATCGTGTAAAAATATTGTTTTCTTCTTGCCCTGACCATCACGCGAAGAGCTCAAAGACGAGCCACCTGTTGTAACGGTGGCCCACAATTCGACTTCCAACCAGTGGAAACCTTTTCCTTAATAAACACTGCCGTACAAAACTTAGACTTAAGTAAGAAAGTTAAGGTTTTTCATTGCTGTTCATTCAGTTGCTACTTTTAATATGTCACAAATGCAACACTATCTTATCAGTCAGATAAATCTTAATAAAATGCCCTGATTTTAACTACCAGACTCAGTCGATTTGGTGTTTATCACCCCTACATGAACTACCATACCAGACTTGTTTTTATTTTTAAAGGACATTGGTTTTATAAACTATATTTAGTTTTCATCACTCGACTTTTGATATATATATATATATATATATATATATATATATACTGTGTTTGGCGCAGCTTGGCCAGATCTGGCCCTTACGCCATGAAAAACAACCCAACCAACCAGCTGCTACTTTTGCAGTGCAGTGAATTGGATGTGGGAAAATAATAGAAAAGTATATATAGCGAGATTTGCCGATCCAATGAGTAAAAACAAATCGGTAACAGAAGCAAACAGTAAAAAGTATTTGGACTGAAGTGATGACATTGCACTGGGTGCTGTGAGATAGATGGATAACTGGAAGTTTAAATTAAGAGAGGAGGCCATTTCGTAGTCTGCAATGCGGAATGAAACTCACTGAACGTCTGTCATGATCGTACTCCCCGTTTAGAAGTTTGAAAAGAATTCCTGAACTACTGCTTCCATCTTTTATTTGCTATGACATCACGATTCCAAAATTTGAATATGCACCAGCTGTCTACTGAATACTATCAGCTATGCAGAGATCGTAACAGACTGTTTCCTTTTAATGTAACCTTTAAATATTGTCGTTTTCCTTAAGTTTTGCACGGCACTTATATCCTTATCGAAAACCAATATTGTCCGTTTTTCGATTGAACATGGCATTCCGGAGCTGTGCACATGCTTACCTGCAACTCATAACTGTATTCGGATCTACATATCCATCTGGTGGTTTATTTTCTCGATTGACTTCCTGGTACCCCAACCCTAGGTACTCCCAAAAGATAGTTTGTTTTTAATGCTGAAATTTCTTAAAAACTTCGATGCAAATATCGACGAATGTCAAACTGACCCGCCTGTGCAGTGGACACACACGATTCATTCATCGTCATCTATTACTAGGGGAGAACGCTCCCAATTGTAATTCATGCTCTATTCCTTTTTCTGTTTATCGTATTTTAATTCTTTGTCTTGTTTTTATTCATCAACGTCTTAAATTTTTTTAAAGTATAATTTTGAATATGCAAGATTTGGTTAGGGAAAACCCCCATCCAAACCTTTTCGCATTTTTACGATCAGTCGGTTTTTAAATCTCATGTAATTTTTTCCAAATTCAACATGCCTCATAAATCTATTTTATCTCATTTTATAATTGAATTCTTTGAATTTCACTCAAAATTTTTTGCATATTTTATTTTATACATATGTAAATTAAATTCTTCAGTCATATTAGTTATGCCACAGACGATGATGGTCTTGTTTTTATTATCTGACTCTTTAAATATTTTTATTCTCATCTACGCATTTTACATGTTTTAAACCTACCTTTTATCTTTGTCTTGGACTCTACTTTTGTTGAGCTATATTCTGTCTTGTGTTTGGCGCAGCTTGTCCACTCTTGGACCTTGTGCCATAAAACCCCAACATCCAATCCAATCGACGTAAATATCTCCAGAATGCAATCGAAAAAAGGACAAAACTTTTTCGAGTTGTTTTTCTGGCAAGGAATCTCGTGGTATGATTATTGTACGCTCGATTAAGACCACCCTGTATAGTTCTGGTTTCATCAGATTTGCATTCTAACTTTCCAACCACTGTGCAATTGATAGTATCTGCAGCTATTCATTTCAGTGCACATGAAGAAACCCTAGATACAGTGAACTATGAGATCGCGGATTATTTCTAGCTAACTCTGTCTTGGGTTTCATTCTCAATTGCTATCAGAGCTTCCTGGATAACAATGTAACGAGATTTAAAATACTTCGGAGGGGAAAGAGGAATATATTATAAGCGTTGCATTTCTTCTGTGTTACCAAATTGGATTTAACTTGAAATCCGAGCCTACTACATTCTACCGTTTCTTCTCTGACAGGAATAGTACTGAAATGATTTCTACCCGACGACAGGTTGCGCCATTTTTTTTCCTTGCGATACTTCGCAAATGAGGTCTGAGATTAGAAAACCGATGCAAGGAAAGGAATATTTCTGAATCTAATGTATTCGTGGAGCTTTTTCCCCCGAGTCCCGGCATTGCTTTCTCTGTTCTGTCATTTGCTGTGAGTTTTTTTCGTATAATGAAAGTTACGAAATAAGATATCGCGAAGTTTGCTTTTTTGGCTTGCGCTTTTCATCCAAATTTCCAATTTATTCGAAGGTAAAAAATGTGAAATGGAAATATAAAACTTTATGATGCCTTCGTTAAAAATTGAGAAATTTTCTTTCTGGTGCAATGACTTATATTGAACTTGTTAGTCTAACTTTGGGAGTGTATGTGACGGAGCATTTTGTCTTTGAAATATGCGGGGGGAGCGAATTCATTCTGACACTACGTAGTAATGCATTTTTTGCATTACTAAAAAGTATCAAAACGGCATTTTCAGATCTTTAAAAATTCAAAGTATTTCAGCTTTTCCTTTAAGAATTTATGTGAAATGCTACGTGTGAATGTATCATTAAGTATTGGGAAGCCTGCATAGATCATTGTCGCGCTGATTGCCATAGATGAGCTTGCGTTTCAAACGTTTTCAAATCACGTTTTTCAGATTTGTTATTGTCAAATTGATTAGGATTAATAAGCTTTTAAAATAGTGAAAGGTAACTTTTACAAAGAGGTAAATGTGCTTGTTTTGATCACTCCCCAAAACTAACCAACCTGTCATGTCTGAAAAGCCACACAAAGGGCAAGTTGGAGAGTTTGACAAACCAATTCTACAGAATTGGCTTGTCAAACACAATTCAAAAAATTGACAATTGTCACCAAATTACAATTGGCTTTATCTCAAATACTATAGTTCTCTGGCTTTATCTGTAAGCTTAGAAAGTTGTTTTAAACATTTTCGTTAACAAATAAAACCTTTTTACATAATGATCTTGTGACATTTTCTCAGAGGCAGAATTTCCCACTCGTCAAAGATCAGGAATTTTAAATTCTTTTTTTACTCAAAATTAGGTATTGTATTTACGTGTCTAAGAAAAAATTCACAAGTAATATTACATGTACACACATACAAGTACATTTCCTTAGGTTATAAACGAATCCAAGGCTCACTAACAAATTAACTTTCCACCCAAATTTCCATTTTATTAAATGGTCCTGGGGCAATAATGAAAGTTGTTTCAGGACATAATTGACATTGGTCTGTAATATTGAAGTTTTGATGTTTTCAGTTTTCCTTCACAGTTAAATATGTATTTTAAAAAATTGCAAAATCGCATTTTCTATAATTTTACTCTTTAAATGTTCTTTTCGTTATTAGAATAGAAATACAACCGTTAAATTACACCAGACTATCTGTTATAAAAACTCTTCATTAAGAATAATTTTTAATATCGTCTTTCATTTCTAGCGACACCAGTGCAAATTTATAGCAAATTGGTAATATTTCTGTTTTCGTCGAACTGATTCAACAGTAATGGCTATTAAATAATGTTCTGAATTTTCCCAAGATACTTTTCTGAAGAATTTAATGATGAAAAAATATTTTTTTTTGTGTCTATACCTTATTGAAATTAGTCGGGTCGCAAACTGGCTACTTTTAGTGTTAAAAAAATCTATACTTGGATGACCTTGAATTTAAAAAGTCAATAAATAACAAAATATACATTTCTGAAACCAAAAACTTTACATTTGCTCATTTCTATGCGTAACCTATTTAAAAACTGATTTTCATTGAAATCAGTGATACGTTAGCCACAGCTTATTTGTTCATTTTGCATGAAATGACTCAGGAAAGTAATCGAGAATTTTCTTCTAACGGTATAAAAATATAAAAATGCCTTGCAATATATTTTTAATCGATGAATGAATACATTAATGGGAAAAACGCAAGCTAAAAGTGCAGCACTTCTAAGGCAAACGTTATTGATAAAAGTATACAGTTCAGTTGTTTTTTGTACTCGGCTTTTTTTAGCAATTTTGCTCAAAATGCGAATTTTGGCCGTCGTAGCTCTGTGGGTATGCCCACTGCTCTAGCAACCTTCGATTTGTAAGCGGCGGAGATTCGATTCCTGTCAGATGCATTCCTTCTGGGTGTATTTCTCTCTTCTGTGTCAGTAAAACTTTCATTGTGTGTGTCTATTTTCGATATAGTATGTCTTATGTCTGGTGCAGCATGGCCAAATATGGCCCTGCGCCATAAAACCACAATACAACCATCCAATTGTGAATTATGTACTTTGACAATATGTGTACACTTATATTCGAGTTCACTCAAAGAGTTCGCTTTTGACATAGCCTAAGCCAATAAGTTTATTGTATGCGCTCTACGACAACTGCTAATATATGGAGGTATATGTTGCTTATCAGTCTCTAGACTTCACTGATCAGTAATATGAAAAATGTATCATCGTTTTCAATAAAAGCTAATAATTATAAATCATTTCTTTTAAATAGTACTTATATAAATTGAATGATTCGTAAAATAAGCTTCAGGTTCATTTCTACAATTAATAAAATGCAATTTCCTGAAAAATGAGATTTTACATAGAAAATTCTCGAATATTCTCCAAATGTTTTAACCGTTTGGAGAATATTCTTTAAGAACCCTTGGTCTGGAAGCTTTTAGATCCATAACAAGTGCACTATAGTATACGTTATTTAGTTATACGTTATCAGATACCTTTTTACTTCAAATCTATGGTGTGGGCTTATTTACTTCATAACATCGTCCCTCTGAATCTGAAAAATAAGGAAAAGCAATTAATAATGCAACGCAAAAACATGGGAGATTCGTTCAAAAGGAAATTTTTTTCCACACGGAGAGAAAAGGAGCTGGTGGTAGCCTCATTCCTGAAAAATCACTTAACGGAGTTTTGATTAATCGTCGGAGACGGGGACTTAATTTCTCGATGCTCGTAGAGTTTTTCTAAAGGTTTTTCTTTTATTTATTGTATTGCTTTATGCGATTGACTTTTATTATTTTACTTTTAAAGAGAAGAGACAATTCCTTTTCTTTTCAATGCCGGATCATTGAAATGGAGTTCTTTTTAAGCGGCGGATTGCTTTTAAGGGGGACGCTTTTGCGTTGGAGGTTTTCTCACTAAGTCGAATTTGATGGAAGCCAATTGGAAATGCCGGATGCTGTTGGGTATGCTGATGTGAGGATTCACGTTGCCTAGACCTTTTAGTGGTTAAAGTCTCCGTAATTATGTGAAAACTTTTTGTAATGAAAATATTTTCTTAAACAACCCCTTCAATTGACGAGCAGCCCAATAGAGGTCTGATGTGATAAAATATCTTTTAAAAGCACTATCTACAGTATTTGCAACTATTGTCGAAAAATTCAGGGCAGTCCTTGTGTTGGTCTCCAGTCATTTCTTCCAGTTCGCTATGAGGACAGGCTCTGGTGTAAGTGACTTGGTATGCTGTCATGTCTGGTAATAAGTGTAAAGCAAGCTACTCCAAAAGCTCTGCATGTAACCTGGAATACGAGACTTGAATGTCTTTATTTCTCAAGAAGACATCCCAGTTCTTTCCTGTTGACATGTCTTTTTCATACTTCCACAATAGATGTGTTTTTGATCTAAATTTACCTCTAGAACACAAGACAAATTTTAACTTCTCATTTTTGCGTATATTACACGCTATTTTGTGTAAAATATCACCAAATTGGTTTCTCCCAGTTCAAACTGCCTCCATGCATATATAACAATAGTAGCAGAGGGAAGTAGAACAGTTGAAAGCATAGGGTTACTTTTTTTTTCGAATTGATTTCTTAAAACTCAATTTGCCGCAATTGTTATTAATTTAACTCTTTTAGTTATTTTTTATTTCGAAATTAATTTTTAGGCATTTTCATTTCTGATAGTTGCGCGTTGGTTTTTATGTCGTAAAAATCTTCGAGATTTTTTCTTGGAAGTTGGCAAGTATGGCGTATCCTTATCCTAACTTGAAAGTAATTCCACCAGCCGTAAAACTCAGCAGCAATCTCTTTTTAAGGCTTTGTATGCATTCCCACTGTCCGCTCATCTTATCCCTCCCGAAGTTAAACAGTTCACCTTAATTCCCTCCGACGCAATCGTCTAAATGCGGGCCGAAACAGTCCGGGAAGTTAAATTGCGTTCCCTCATCCGAAAATTGGATGGAATCCCGCTCTTTGTTTTCGCTGCTTCCTTCTGTATGTGGAAAAAAACCAACTCATGGAGCTTCTCCTAAAATCTCCTTTACTCCAAACTCAGGTTTCTTTATCTTCCTCTGAGGTAGTGGGTTTAAGAAAGCTGGGAGTGATCCCAAAGAGTTTAATTCCACATTTAGGTCTAAATTAGCTTTCTGTGAGGGCCGTATCCTTTGATCAATGTCTTTACTTTTTTGAAATCGTTACCGTTATAAATTTCTAAGCTAGGGTCGTAATTTGCAACAGGTGAGCCTCGTGTAGAATCACTTGTAATTAAAATCTGCATTCTTAGATATAGGGCCAATGTCCTATCCATATATTATTAAAGAATCGAATAATTGGAACGTTTTTTGTACGCAGTATTAAAATAGAAATAATTAAGATTACAAAATAAGCTGTTCCAAAAACTTGTAAAATGGACATTACCCCTTCCCTACCAAGATACAGATTTAACCTGATAGATTATTGCTATTTACATGGGCAGCGAAAAGTGATCAGGAGCACAGAACATTCAATAGGGAAACAATAAAACAAAACACAGTACAATTACATAGCAAAACTAACTGCGCCATAGAAACGCAAAGTTACTGTTTATACATAACAAAAATGACGTTAAAAAGAAAACCAAGATTGAAACATACAACCTTAGAGAACATTTAATTTGTTTTCAAATGTTAAAATTAAATAAATGCTAAATCGTCAAAGGAAACATGAAGGGTTGGGATAAACTATAGATCGTTCTGACAAATTGGGCAATTCGTTGAAATTTTAAATAATATTTGCAGAAAAAGTCACTTGGAAAATATTTTTTACGAGATATTGTTCAAAAACAGTTGAAAATATTATTTGATTATTACTAGCTTGCATTAATTATTCCATTGCCTAATACCTTGATCCAAGACAGGAATTTTGATTTATATACTCGCATTAAGATTTATATCCAATTCAGTTAATGGGTCAAGAAAAGTTAATTCCAACTTCGGCAAAACTAATAAAGCGACAAACCAATTAATCCTTTATGAATTCACAGGGCTGCTTCTGAGGTATTAGCTGCCCACGTGGGAAACTTAGCAAGATTCCACTTCTAAAAAGCATTTGATTTTTTAAAAATTCGACCTTCATCAAGCAAATATCAAAATAATTTCGATAGCCCAGTCTTTCTCTCGATTCCCTATATGCCGTGATTTTATATGAGCTTTGTGTTTAATGATTGTTAGGACTGTTTTCAGACTTGGCGTATTCAAACTTGTTACTTGTATTTTACGAAATTTCTTTCTTTGATATAAACTGCTTCGGCATGTATTCCGAAATCATTTGTGTATTTCGAGTCTCTCTGAATGCATCCCTACCCTTGATGAGTGCTTTCTGACTATTCTACTGTAAATAGAGAACAAAATATGCAAATCTGTAGTTTCCTTTTATTATAATCACAAGAACTTACAAAGAACGAATAAATATAAAATTATGAATATTGGAAAATTTATTGTTCGATCTGTTATATTTTAAATTGGAAGCATACTTAGGGGCTGCCACAGGCAACTAAGAGGCGACTTATTGCTATTTTTCAACCTTTGCGACTAGGGATATCTTTGAGTAAAATTGCTTGAAAACCTCCTATTTTCAAAGTTCTGGAGACTTCAAAATTTGGTAACTTTTTTGAAAATTCACCAAAGGCCGAAATTAACTTCCCCTGGTTTTTTTTTAACCAATAGCATGAATCTTTGTTTCCTTCTCGGAATTAAGTCCTAAAATGTATAATTATTAAGAACAAATTTATTATTTTATTTTAGAATGGAATTTCTGAGTTTAACGTTTGTTTCCTACTTAATTAACACATTTTGTGTTTAGGCTTATTCATTTTGAAACTGGGCAGTTAAAACTGCTAGTAAAATATGCTTGAAGAAAAGACTATTTTTAAGGATTTATGCTACTAAAGCTACTATTTCACAAGGGCTTTAGGCTGTTAGCCCTGCGTACTGCTACGCCTTTTTTTCGGTCACGCCTATTTTTCGGACTATTGAAGTGCACATCATTCAGTAACAACCATGAGAATTGGTGCATCTGATGAATTTTCTTAAAAATGTTCTTCCAACACTGTTAACACAACCCTCACCATAACCGCAGGTGATGTTTCGCCAAATTTGGTGTGCGCCTGTGGGATCAGTTTCTTTGGGCTCAAACTAGCGTCGGGTCAGTTGCGTTTTGGACTCCGAACTTGAAATTTTAGATACCAATATTTCACACAGTAGAACTATTTTGGTTGTTATATTTAAAAAGGTGTTTGTGTTAGACATCAGCTGAGACTGTTCACATTTGAAATACATGAAACAATTAGAAAATTCACGAAATATCTCAAAACTGGTTATAAAAACAAGATTTCAAATGGAAGGTAAAACCCCTAGTTTTTATCATTTATTATATGGAATAAATTATATTTGTTATCACTGTAGGGGTTTCATGGGTTATCAAAAAATAGTAATTGGTACAAAAATAATTATTTCAGATTTTTGAAATAATTATTCAGATCGCTCCTCGGCATCACTGGTCTCTAGATGTAAATATGCAGTTTATAAATAATTTGTTGCTTTATGATATTCTGGATCCGACTGGATCTTTTACGACCCACAGTGAATGCAACATAAATATAATAAACGGAGTTGGGATTCCAGTGTAAAATCATAAAGCACCATTCACCATACAGTCCACTTTTGAAATGAGTAGAACATTTGGATCCCTACATGGACCCAACTGCGGATACACTTTATCCTCATCCAAGGTGGCTCTGATACGCTCCCAACTCTGGATCTTAAAACACCCGTAACTGGGATAAACGACATTCGAAATTGCTCCTCATTCCACCCAACTCTTTCAAATGTCGAGATCCGTTGATAAACTCGCAGTCTGTTTCGGAGTTTATCGCACGCTGCCCCGTCATGGCCTATCTTTTCAACCCCGTTTTTTGGATTGCTTCTGCTCGAGATAAAGCACGAAGGAACTCGCTTCTGTGCTGGAAGAAATCCATCAGCCTCAATGGAGAGATATTTAAGGTTTGATACTGATTGCCGCAGGCGTGGGAAAAGAGCTGCAATCGCATGCGACTGTCTAAAGCATAAAAGCTTTACAAACACGGGCATCAAAGATTGCGATCTGTGCCTGTGCAACCTAATCGTAGAAATGCTGACAGGCAGTATGGTATCCTATCAAAAGTATTCGGTCTGCCCAACGTTTTTTTATTACGCCAGTTGGTTTTTGCACTTTTCAGCCATCTTACGACGTATTTTGACAGCTGTGTCCTGTGTATTGACGTCCCAGTCAAGAAAGCAGGAACTCTCAAGTTCAGTCATTTTAGGTTGACGGTTGTTACACGCTGCGTGTAGATTGATAATTTATCATAACTCTAGAACATTACCAATAACTAGAAAACAGAACACTCAACCAAGAATGGGCTGAGTGGTCGTATAGTTATCAAGTAAAATGCCAAGTATCAGATGTTTATACAAGATGGTCAGAATCGACCGCACAGGTATAATCATATTACGAGATTCCTTGTCGAAACTCAACCCGAAAAAATGTTCACTTTTGATTCGACGTGGCATTTTGGATATGCGCTATTGTGTTGGTCTTTATGAATGCTACACTGAGAGAGAACACCGTTTATTATAAATCTTTACAAATGAACACGCTTGAACTATATGCAGCCCTATGAGTAGTCAATTATATCGGGGAACTCTATTGTGTCCATACAGGATGTTGATGTTTAACAAGTTTGAATATGTATGAGTTACACTTCAGTCAAGACCGATCGGAAGTTCAAACACAACTGAAACTAAATAGTGACCCCACCACATTTGGCGAGTCGTCGATTGGGAATTACATCAGGAGATGAGGGTGGTATTGACACTCTGGAGCAAAAAAAAAGTTATTATTTTTACTCGACAAATTTTTCCGAAAAAATAATGACAGATTCTTTCATCGCTCATTTAGGCGTCTTTGTATTGTTTTTCATCCCACGCCAGACCTCAGCCTTTTCGCCATTAGTCTTCCTGGCAGCCCAATCAATAGAAAAATAGAAATAAAATATGCAACTATCGGCAGTATTTCTCACCTGCGACGTCAGTAAGATCAGGATAACTATTGAGATGGGGTCATGTCTTGAAAGGCCACACTGGGCAAGATGATTTTGTAGGTAGCCGTATCCAGTGGGTACTCGAAAACAAGCACTCGTATAAGTTCTTAGTAGATCCTATGGCAACTCAGACCAAATCAAGGAATTCCAGTCTTTCTCTTTAGACCAGTGGTTCTTAACCTTTTTAGTGATCGGCGTCCCCTTGAATTTAAAAATAAGTTCTCGCACCCCTAGAAAAATGTGTTTCTATTTCTTTAATTAGAAAATTACATCTATTGCTAGATAATTTATTGAAAAATAATATCTCAATGGCCGAGGAAAAGTTAGAAAGGGTAGGAGTGGGGGTTCTCCCAAAAGTCGATGTAGCGTTCGCTCGTTTGTCACTGGTGGTCAGTCGGTAGTTTCCATCGAAAATTTAAAAACTTCTCTCGCACCCTTTGGGGTGCACGCACCCCAGGTTAAGAACCATTGCTTTAGACCTTTGTAAGTATTAAGTCGAGTTTTGTATTATAATCATTTTTAATGGGAGGATATGGTTTGGGAAATACAGAACCGGCCTTTTACTAGAGATCTTGCAAGTAATGTATCTGAATTCTCAACCCTTGTTAGCATAGAGCTGAAATAATTGCAAATAAATTTCCATTTAAAGGAAGAAGGCGCGAGGAGGATAATTTTGTCAATCCCCTCCTAGTTCGTCGCTCGTTCGAAAAGTGTTCCCCATTTGCGAGGCAAAAAGCATCCTCCGCCAATCTCTAATGAGGCGCTAAAACTCCGCGGCAGATAAAAGCGCGCGCGCTTTCCCGGAAGTGTCATTTACGGGCCTTCTTAAAAGTCTTCGGGCTTTTACGACGCGCTCCAAAAGACCCGCAAGTTTGTCGACTTTCGGTTTTCTGGAGTCTTCTACACGATTTAATTAACCGGAACCTGCGCGGACTCATTTTTCGCCGGCTCCCTTCCCTCTCGTAAACTCTGTTCGCTGTGTTTGCGGTTTCGTTGATGATTGCCTAATGAAGCCTGATTATCTCGCTCGCCCGGAATGCGGGGGACCCTCTCCATTTCGGTTTCGCTTCCTTCCTCTCGCGCGCCTTCCACCTCTTCTACTCTTTTCTCTTGTTTAACTTTTCTTCCGCTCATGCAATCCGACGACTTGGCATTGGAACGGCGTGGTTTTGGACGAGTATATTCGTTAAGTTCGCGGGTAGGTTAAACTTAAATAGCTCGTTTCCGCCATTGCTGTCTTTAGCGTGGTTTCTAGCTCCATGTTTATCGTTTCGATGCCAAAGCCGTAGCAATGATGACGAATTGGCGAAGCAAATGATCTTTTCAGAGGGTCCCATACATGACACTTCATTTGACCGTGGTTCAAAATTACGTGGTGTTGTCCTGGGATCGTTCCCTTCGGTGGTTGATCCCGTGCTGTCGTCAATAGCCCGTTGTGTTACTCTAATGCGACGTAAATATCTACCTACCCATACGTGATAGTGGAATGCCCCCGACCGAATCGAGCAAATTTCAAATAAATAAAATGCGTTTAAACAGGATTTTCACTGGTCTTAAAAAGGCCTGATTTTTCATTTTAGTTTTTAAGGGCGACAAAGCCTTAATATTTGCTGAAAGTTCTTTAAAACTTTTTTAAATCCTTAGATTTTACAAGAACTGGTTATATTTTGTTACCCCTGCATTCAAAACCCAAGTTTAACGATACTCGTACAAGGTCACGTATCATCAGAAATCGTTGACATCTTCATAGATTAGCTAAAAATTGAGGTTGGGTCCGTGAGATCCAAGCATAGCATTCGTGGAAGTTCCTTCATGTGCAATCACGGGTTAATCTTTTGAAATCTATGTGAAATGTAGCTTTAAAAACAAAGAAATAGCTTTAAAAGGTCCTGATTTTTATTTTTACTTGAAGAGTGGGGAACCCCTGTAAATACTCAATCTTTTGGCTTCACTTTTTTTAATTGTGACCTCAATTTTTTTGAGAAAGTGCGACATTCCGCTTTTATTTCACTCCTTGTGGCAAGAATCGTGGAACCTGCAAGTCACCAACAAATTGTATTGTATAAAACCCATCATTCATCAGTGACCAGTGTCTAATGCGGAGGATGGATGTCAAATTGACCCGCCTTCACATTGGACACACGATTCACCCATCGTCATCTTTTACTAGTAGAGAACGCACCCATAGGCAACGTGCTCTACTCCATTTTCTGTTTATCCCACTTTAACTGTCTGTCCCGTTTTTAATCATCAACGTATAAAATTTTTAAAGGTACAATTTTAAATCTGCGAGATTTGATTGGGGAAAATCCCCATTCAAACCTTTTCGCGTTATTACGTTCAGTTTATTTTTTAAACCTCATCTAATTTTTTCCATCTTTTCAATTTCACTCAAAATTTTATACATATGTAAATTAAATTCTTCAGTTTCATTAGTTATGCTGCACACGATGATCTTGTTTTATCATCTGACTATTGTTTGAATATTTTTATTCTCATCTATTCATTTTACATATTTTAAATCTACCTTTTATCTTTGTCTTAGATTATTAATTTTTAAATATTTTGTATTTTATTGTGGGTCATATTTTGTGTTTGGCGCAGCTTGTCCGCTTTTGGACCTTGTGCCATAAAACCCAACATCCCACAGCTCCTACCAACCTCCAACAGCTTTTATTTCATGGAATGAATGTGTGCTCGTCTTTGAAGATTTCACTCTACTAATTCAATGGAAATAGAATCCAAACAATTCCTGGTTATTTGTTCGTGGTAATGATAGGAATCAGACTTTTGGAGGGGAGTCTTTATTTGCGGGCTGGAAGGTTGCCCATTCCGTGGGACGCGAGACAAGCGGGCGCTCTACCGGATTTCAATGTCCGGCCGACAAAAGTGGGTCGTTGGAATTCCCAGCAGGAACATTTGCCTCTGGGCAGAATATATTGGGGATTTTACTGCTTGTAAACGCCTTTTGTCGAGATGTTTTGCCGCGAACTCACGTCCTTGTGAGCTTCCCGGCCAACTTTAAAAGGGGGCTTTTTATTTTGAGTAGAAAAATAGGCGATTTAGGTCAATTTCTGACGTGAATAATGTTTATGTTCGGGGTATCTGTGTACCAAAATGGGTGTATGTACATATGTCATGCATAAAGCGTTTCATCTTAATTCAGCATGAATTCTTTTGAATAAAATTTATTTTCGCATTCCATTTCTTCTTGCTCACACTCCAGTTCAATCTTCTCGTTTGTATATTACTGCTTCAGCGATAATTGTCACGATCGCGATAACAAATTCATGCCATAGAGTATTTCCCAGCTCTCTTCGATAACGCTTACAGCCCTTAGAAATCGTGTCAAAATAACGTTTTAGGTTGTTTCTTATTCCTTAAAACTTAGTTTAAGAGCTTGACCAAGTTCATAAATGCGAACACGCTTAAATGGTACACCAAATCAGGTCTCCCATAGAGATTCTCTCCTGCTTGACCAACACTGGCCAGAAGATACTTAGGAAGGCTTGTTCAATGTTACATTTTAGGCGTTTGGAATGCTTTATGGCCCTGAACGATGGATAGAGATCGAATATGCCCGCTCACAAGTGTCCCATCGTTAGTAGGCAAGGTGTGTGAAACGTACTGTGACCACCATCACTTGAAGGATTTGTAGGTAAGCCACCTGTTGCGTAAAGGGGAGTAGACCCACAATTCGATCCCAAGGAGTGAAAAACGGATTTTTTTAATAAATTAAGATTTATTTATTTGTGATTGGTTGGGTTGGATTTTATGGCGCAAGGGCCACATTTGCTAATGCTGCGCCAAGCACAAGGCTGACAAGCACCAAGTAATGGATACACACAATTTTACTAATACAGAAGAGAGAAATACACCCAAGGAGGTATCGAACCTGCGCCACCTGCGACTCGCATTATTTATATTTATGACTGAAAATCGTTTTCACAATCGCTACTTCTCGATCGACTTTTAACAGGAATAAACCTATTATTTCAACGTCATTACGTTCCTGTCTCAGAAGCTTTGTGTAATTCCTCAAGTTTCCCATGGGAAACCTTTAAAAGGTCTGAGTTTTTAATTCTTGTTTTTAAGGGCTCTTTTAAGACCAGAATAAAAAAGCTGTTGATATTTGCTGACATTCCCTTAAAAAATTTAAAAGCCTTAACTTTTTTTTTCTCACAAGAATGTTGGATAGTTTATTTCTCATGCATTCGAAAACCAATATCAATGATACTCCCAAGTAGTCAAACAAATGGAGGGCATAATATACAAATTGATGTTTTTAAAACTAGATCCATGAGACTCAAACCTAATCTGACTCGTGAAAGTTTCTTCACCTAAGCACTAACGGATTCATTTATTGTGATCTAAGTGAAAAGTAGCCTTAATTTTAAAAAATAGCCATGAAAAGGCCTTAAAATGGCTCTGCTTTTTCTTTTGCTTAAAGAGTGAACATGTTCATGTGTCAGCACAAATCAAAACCATGTTTTTTTAATAAAAATATTTTTCGACAATTTTGTTTCTCATTTTAGGCTAAAGTTCCGATTTCAATGCATGCACGATAAGTGTCGTCGGAAAACGATTTATTTTTTAATTTCGTGTCGGTCGGATTGAGGGATTCGAGAAATATTTTTTCGACAACATGGTATATTTCATACCTGCCGCTTTCTAACATTTTTTTTCTTTTTATCTTACATTGTTTTTTATCTCTTCATACTCCATGCATTGTTTGCTTCCTAAAATTAATTCATGATTCTCTTCCCGATCTTTTTTTTTTGCTTTTTTTTCTCTCTCCCCCGAAAAAAAAAGATTTCTTTATTTCTCGAAGCGAGAGAGAAGGGGGAAAAAACCTAGGGAAATAAATAAATCTTATAACAATTGTTGGGAGATAAAGACTCCAAATTCCGCGCTCTTGTCGAGGCTGGTGAATGAACGGGCAACACCGTATTGTTGCGCCGGATGAGCGTTTTTTCTTTAATAAATTTTTTATTAGTAATCGAGCGAGTGGGTCTCGGGGTTAGCCCTGGGCAACGGCGGGGGTTGTGGAAAGTGGGGGAGGTGAGGGAAATCCATCAACTTCTACGAAAAGTTTTACACACAGCTTGGGTTGAATGCTAAATAATAATAACAAAAAATGAGCTTTTTTTCTTTCTTTTTTTCTTTTTATCCTCCGAAGAAAACACTTTTTCTTTTAATTAGAAATCGCTGGAGAGGAAACTAATAAAAAGCAAACAGGGTTTTTAAGATGCTGCTTCAAGATGATATTAAAGCAGAAAACAAAACCTGCTACGGAAAGAATAGTTCAGATTTTTTTCTTCCTTTTTAAAATTTTTTAAAGCAGCCGCGTTATTACTTTGCTTTTATAGTCCCGTTTTTTTTTTTATTATGTCAGATTTTTTTGTGTTACTTAGAACACTTAATATTTTCCGGAGAAAGGGTTTTATTCTTGCTTTCTCTCCAGTTAAATATAACAAATTAATCTTTTATGAGAATTAATAATTTTTTTTCTCCGGCGCGTCTTTTGTGACCACCGAATCAAGGATTTCCGAAGAAAGACCACTACAATTGCAACCTCAGCGTAGAGCTTAGTTTTTGTTATGGCGTTATAAATAAATTTTTATTCTAATTACAATTGGTCACAAATTCTTGGTATTCGCATTTCAATTCCTTGTATGTCAATCTTTGTTCTTTTCGAAGCTGTAGGTGTAAATTAATGTGTTGTTTTGCACGAGGGGTTCTGAACATATCGGGACAAAGAAGATAAAGTACCATCAGCTGTTGCATTCAATTAATTGGGTTCATTGATGTTAAATGTTATAAATAAATATTTAACATAATTTAAAATAAAATGTTCTTTTTTCATTTCTTAAAAATAAGTGTTTCCTTAACTGCAAAAGATGAGTAAGAGCTGTCTTTTCTCTACAAGAGAAAAGACAGCTCAACTAGCAGATCAGTAATTATTAGTTGAAGTTATTTATACATATGAATGTTTTTACTGGAACTGTTTTACCTACCTTTAGTTTACTATAATTGATGGATGATAATGACTTTGAAAAGTCTATCAACCAGTCAGAGCAAAGAAAAATCATTGCAAAGAAAAATTGCTTGTTTTTATTTTAGAACCGAATTTTTAAATCATGACATTTCAAACCATGATTTATTTTATTTCGAACATTTCAGTTTTTGTCTGCAATTCAACATTTTTTTAGCGTGCACTTTCTTTAAGAAGACACTGTTAGAATTAAGTTAGAGGAAACCAAAATATAATTGTAAAACTGCCTACGTTATGTAAAAGGTGATATTCCGGATTATTTTTACATAAATTTTAGAGAGCGAAACGGCGTATATTCATAGACTTCTTAACATTGAAGACATACTTAAAATAATTTGGTTTCCATAACTACTTAATTTCTACCGAGCAACAAGGGTAGATTGACCAACTGGGTACTCTGGCAAATGACTGAAGGGCTGATGCTAAATCAAAAATAATTGCAACTTTCGGCATTTGATTAAAATGAAAGTATATATATAAAACCATGATACACGGACAGAAAAAGTTTCAAACCTAACTTAAGAATCATTAACCTTCAGTGCGGATAATATGATTCATAAGTTAGGTTTGAATCATATTATCCCTTCGAAAATTTGGCATGCGTTATCCGGGGACACCATGGAAGTGCAGCCACACTCACCCAACCTGAAGTGTGGCATGGCTTCCTGGAGGACTTCGAAGCTATGCCGCATTTTCGTGTCTTGAAGAGATCAGGAAACTTCGGCAAACGCGAAGTTTGAACTCGTAACCAAGCGCATTCAGTCTACCAATCTCTTAAGGTGCATGTATATACTAGAAATCACGAAAATCGACCAGAATATCGATACTTTTTTACTAGTTCAAAATATTGTCCAACTTCTTAGCTTTCAAACGCTACCAAGATCTTGAAAATATTCGAAATAGTTTTCTTGTTATAAGGGTTTTTGTTAGGTTCTGTCTCCTTATACAAATATGTTTCCAAAATTTCAAACTCAATTTCTGAGGAACTGTGTTTTTGCAATATGATGCTTTGTTCAAACAGTGATAACGCGACAACGAAATTATCTATTATAGTTATTTGTATCAATATAAGCTATATAATACAGTGGATGATTTGACTCTCAGTCAAACTTATTAAGAAATGAATTTTTAGTTGATTTTTAAATGTTGAATAATAATCTTGATTTTTAGACTTGGTGAAAAAAATTGTAAAAAGCCTATCCTCTCTATCAATTTGATGGAGGGTCAAAACATGAAGAATAATATTAGGAATAATTTCCAACAGGAATTGTCTCTGAACAAATTAGAATTTGAGACATCATTGTTCAAAAAACATGCTAATTAGCTTATTATATTTAAATTAGATAATTAAATATTAGATTAATCTGAATTTTTCACACTGAAATGAGTTTAAGCAAAAACCAATGACCTAGTGTAAAAAAAATTGGATTTTTTAAAGTCAAAATTAAAAAAGAAATCTTCTAGTGTATACGTACACTTTAAGAGCGACGCCTTCATCCGCTCGGTTACTGAATGAGCACAATACTTATAACACTATACAATTACCCTGACGTTCTTCTCTTCACAAAGAATAGTTATCCTTTACGAAGAATGAAATCTTACAGAGCATTTTTAAGTTGATTTTTACGCTTATTTCTTGTAAGACTTTTGGCCCGAAATTTTCTGTCTACCACGAGATAGGCTCTTTCTACAATATTTGCGCATGTCCATTGCCTTAGAAACGGACTTGAAACCATCTCCCAACATGGATGCTTGAAGAAAGGCATTGAAGTTTCTCATGTTCACGCACCTAATGGTAAATTTTAAATATGATTGATTTTTCTTGTTGGCCGACAAGATGCATACCTGTAAACTACCTGTTTTCGCCGCCATTCGTCCAAAGCGAAGTACACCGCACCATTGCCATTCTTAGTAAGAGTATGTAAAGAAGATCAAACCATTTTAAACATACGTGTTTATCAATTTATTTTAATCGTATTTTCTGTTTCTCTTAAGAATTTCGAACCCCACAATAGTTAAAGTGGGTCGACGGTTCCGATGAGATGAGCCCAATTCTTGTCCCAGTCCGCTCGTGACTCCTGCTGGAATTTAAAATGTGGGGTAATTAACTGAAAACTAATGGAGACAAAATCGTGGTCTTCGAGGCGCGTTCGAGCGGGGACCTCGTGTCATCACCATTGAGGAAGGGGGTATTATCCGGCGTGGTCGTCTCTGTGTGATGAAGGACGCCATCGTTAGAGCAGGTGGTTTTTCTGCTCCTCCCTACCATCCTGGCGACGCTCGGAAATCGTTTCCTCGCCGCCAGGACAGGTGTTGTTTTTCTTGAATTTCCTTTGTGCTCTCTTTTTCCTCCTCGATAAAAGCACCTGTTCGGATCAGACCTCCCGCGGGGTGGGAGGGGTTATTTTTGCACATCGTTTGGGAGAGATCTCGGGGGATGTGTGGGAGGTGGGTGTCGTTAAGTACTTTCTGTCATCGCGTCGTGTGGATGATCGCCGAAGAGATGGATGTCTTTCTTGCAGCACTGGGTGTGTTTACGCCTTTCACTTTAAAGCGGCGTGTTGATTAGCGAACTGTGACATGTAATGGTTGCTGTAACCAAATGTGTTAGTGTGCATAGTCTGGTTCCGGCGAGTTGGCATTTTAGAGTAGCGTAACATTGATTGCTGGAAATGCCGAGATTGTGTCGTAAACAAATTGTATGCTTAGATTTAGAAAGCCTTATATCAACCCGATTCGATTTCTTTTCTGCACACAATACAATACACAAAAACACGATACAAGGCATGTGGGTGCTGATTAGCTAGCCGCCTGCTAGACCAAATCCAACAAAGTTATTCGTCCTCAAAGAAATTATTGCCATCAGGATTCTCGTATGAGTCTTAAAGGCTCATTCCAATATCAGAAAGATTGTGATTTTTAGAGTCATGTTTCCACTCAAGACAAACCGGATACTTTTGACCATTCATGAATTTGATGCTCCTAAGGTGCCCCCTTCACAATTTAAAGTCGTTTGAGTATCCTTTATTCCCTTTTTAAAACAAGGATAGACCCGAAAATTTTCCGAGGTACCAGGCATGATTGGGAGGAATTTGCCACGTAGCATTATTTGAAAATTTTGTTTTAGAGAACTCATGCGAAGTAAGAGAATCATGCACTCCAGGATCATTTGAAGAACCTCCGTGGCCAATCTGCCGGCAATGTCATTTTCTCTAATATCAATGTGAAATGGTATCCAGTGGAAATAGATTTCAATTTGAGAGGACATATTTTCAAATTTTTCCAATGATTTGATTATATAAGCCACTTTTAGGCCTGGGCTATAAAAAGGCACAAGCAAAGCTTCGTAATTTGTCCATTATTTTGATGGGAGACTAAAATAGAAAGATAATGTGGTTAAATTTTAAATCGCAATTTTAGCTGCATCTCTAAAATATACGTAAGTTAAAAACGAGAGGTACCGAATACTTCGGTTTTGTTTATGTATAACAACTGAATATATAATAAACCTTTAATTTTCAAATCAAATAAAATTCTTGTAGAGTAGGGAAAAGGAAAAATTACAACTGGCGCGAAGCCCCAAGATTCTCAGAATTTAAACGAATTGAATGTAGGAAAAGTATTTTATTAAGTATTATCCAAGCAAGTATGTATTTTCCACATTTCTTAAATGTAATTTAACTATGCCTTCAATCGGACTACATTTAAAATATGATTTCATAAAAGGATTTTTCCAAAGCTCTGAATAATGATTTCCATGTATATAATAATGTATAAAGAAGCATCTCGGAAACTTGAGGCTCTTTTCTGTGTTTATATTGATATCTGTTATTTGGCGGAATTGTTTATCTATGAGAGTGTTCTCTGTATTTCTAAGAAACGAACGATATCATTTTCTAAGATAAATATAGTAATCCACCATCATTATTGTTAAAAGAATGAGGGAACAATTCCTTTCAAGTGCAGGATTTGTTTTGTCTTCCCAGGTAAGATTGCTGATATATTTTCCTTTTAAATCAAATGTCTTCCAAGGATTCGGTCATGCGTTCCAGAGATACTTTTACATATTCCCTTGCAAATTATATTTATGTACTGTAGAGGAGTTTCCTTTGTAACATTTAATCGCATTTCGTTTCTGTACAACTGTTTTCACTGCACATACATATAATTAGCAAGAAAGAAAAGCTTACATGTGAATGGTAATTCAAGTTTTGAACATGCATGTTGAAAGTTTTTTCAATGGGATTCAAACAGTCAGATGTTAATTTTATTTTATGTTCCCTCGCAACACATTTATCTTATAAGTTTGAATGCATTTAAGTTCGACACCTATTATCCTATCTGAGTATACTTTTAGGCACTAATTAATGATACAATTTTGAGAAAATATTTCCTTTGAAAATATGTTAATGTAAATCATATCTATCGAATTTATGACTTGGAGTTATGCTTTTGAGCAATCAAAGCATTGTAGTTTTACGTATAGTGCGGCTCCGAGGAGAATGCAATCGACCTTGGGTCAATTTTTGATTAGGTATGAAAGGTCATTTCAAAAGGGGATGCAATACCAAAAGCATGAATGGTGATTGCCGTGGGAGTTTCCCCCGCTAACTATCGCTTTCAGCACCGAACGAAACACAGAATCCGCTCTGAAGCCCTTTGTTTACGTTTCATCCTTTCTCCTGATTTAAAGAATGGACTAGTCCAAAACCTCGTGACTTGACTACCAACTCACGAAATCCGGACTATACTGGTATTACTAACACCTAAAACAATTGAATCAATCATTGGTACAGCATTTCGTCCCTTTTTTCAGAAGAAAATGTAATAACCCCCGCGTGACATCGCGATTCCTGCTATATACGGTAGAATATAGAAACTCCCTGTCATTCGCGCTTTCGAGGTACCCAAATAGTTTTTACCGTTCGATTTTAGGATGGGATCGAGTGACCTTTGAGCTAATTCTGAAAAATCAGATTCAAGAGTTCCTCTGCTGTCCTCAAATAAAAAAATCCAGACTAGTGAAAAAGCGATGTGGCCAAATGCTTGATTTCAGCGAGGCGATAACGAGAAGTTCCTGTTTTTTTTCGAGGGATGTTTCCAAAGTTCTGGGAAATGTGTTATACAGTTTATTTTGTAGCAGGTGGGTGAGTGGAATGAAGTGGAGTAAGCATCTCGGGGTTGAAATTAACACAATTTATTTACAAATGTACAAATTACGATAAAACATTTAGACAGGACCACAGCGCAGTCGCTCCCGGAAGGTACCTACAGAACCCCTTTTACAAGAAGGAAAAGGGTTATCAGTTCTGACGCAATTGGCAACGTGCCAAGAAAAGGTTGAAAATTTTATGGCGTAGTTAGCAGTGCATCAATAGTTCAGTTGGTTGTTAACACGCCAATTGTTCAGTTGGCTGTCAACACACCAGCAGTTCAGTTTGCTTTTAACGTGCTTATAGCACTATTTGTTACAATTTTAATTTTCGTCTTCATTAATTGCATTGTAATTTTTTAATAAAATTTCCTTTAACTAATATGCACTTACCCCCAATGTGAAACTATTTTTAGGTCACAAAAAATTTGGAGGGAAGGAGTCTCTTTTATCCTATCTTTTATCCTTTTTTTAGGAGCTCGTTTACATCATTTTAATCTCGAAATCGTACACTACGTTGAGATTTTTCATTTCTGGAAACGTGATTGTCGATGGGTGCCTCTTTCCACAGAAAGAAAATAATGGCTCTTCGAGAATTTACAGCGTCTTCCATGATTGCAGAATAAATACTTAAAAACACGTCTGTATTACGCCAAACGGCTCGCTCAAACTGATCGGCATTGACTAAAACCGTTGCAATAACCTCTCAGGAGTTGTCTGTACTTGAAAACATTAGTCATTAGCATTATTGAGCCAGATCGCAATTCCCCGAACTCGGAAAACTTCTCCCATAATTTTACAATCTTTTGTGAGTAGCATTTTAAATTTATCCACATCAGCCATCCTGAGAATGGCTTAACGTCAGTGCACGTTATAGCATTTTAACTAATATAAAACACCTCAATTTAGGGAACAGAATTGTTTTTTGTTTTGCAAAAGTTCCGAGTCTCAGTCGTCGCAATGATGATTTCGTCTCTGCAGCCCAATCACGGCGAATAGCTGTGTCGCTGTTTGTTTTTAAAAAGAAAGCTTTTCGCTCATTATCCGGCCAAATGAAGCTGGCTGGATGATCGGAAGGAGAAAAAACCCTTTCGTTTTCCGGGTGTTCTTGATGGTTCCCGGAGTTTTCGCAAATGGATTCTCCCGAAGTGGCCCCGGAGCGTTACGACACAGATCTGGAAAATGTCGGGAGATCTCGTCGGATCCCGAAATTGAGCCTTTTCGAAAAGTGTTATGAATGGAACGGGATTTTCGAGATACGTTCGCATTAGAAGGGGATAAAATTGCTTTCGACTCTTTTGTGCTGATTCCGCTCTCTGTATTTTTTTTCCTCGCCTTTCATCCCGAAGTGTTTCTTTCGCATTTCCAACACGGAGATGGCTCTTCAATCGGACGACTTTTTATTGAAGGCGCAATTTGGCGCACTCGATTTGGACAGGACTTGTTTATGAACTGTTTTTGAGACGCGGACGAAAGCGGAATACTGCTTTTTGTGCTTAGGGTGAGAAAAAGATGGCTGCGATATTGCAGTTCCGAATGGGAATTATGGTTCAATTTAGCTTGCATGACTCTTATACAGAGTGTCTGCTGTGATGATTTTGATAGCGGGGATAATTCCTGCTGTATTAAAGAATACGGTAACCCCATCGATATATCGCTCATTTTTATTTGTCCCTCGATGACTTAAGTTTTAGAGCAGCATAGGAAAACCCAATCTATTTCTCTAAAATGTGGAGGTAAAAAGATCACTTGTTTCAACCAGTTATTTTCCCATTTACCCTTCTGCCGCAATTTGGCATTTATTAGGGGAATCTAAAGACATCGTCAAGTTAGGAGGGTTGTGGTTCTTCATTGGTCGGATCCAAAAAGGATGGTATTTTCCTTGTGTGTGTTCACTTACTTGACGTTGTCCGTCTTGGATTTAGTGGAGCTTGTCCAAATACGATCTCCGCTCCATAAAAGTCAACCCAAAGGTAAGGTAGGAAATCGCAATTGAGTTTCCGTACACATTAAAACATTCTACTGTACTGTAGTTTGAAATACGCCTAATATAATGTATAATTTTGCGCTTTTTCTCTTTGCAAAATTTTGTCAGGCTCTGCTGTGTCGCTTATTCATATATCGCGCTTTTTATCTTGTCTTAGTAATTTTGCTTCAAGTATCGCGTATTTAAGTATTATTAAAGCAAAATTATGGTAAACTATATTCATTTTCTTCTTTTTACTTGACATGGTATTCCAATAATACCGACAACGGAAGCTTTGAAACAAATGCAGCCCTTATTTTTTTTAAAAAATGTCCGAAATTGGGTGCTAATTCACATGGTAAACAGTGCAAGTATTTAAAAAGCTGTAAAGTTATGTGCTATACCTATATTATCAAATTGACTGCGAACTCTTTCCTATACCGGACGGCAAGAAAAGAAATAGATAACCTTCCGGTTTCTGGCATAGGATAAAAATTATTTTAAGATTTGTCCTCTGAGGGTCAGATTAGAGTTTTAATAATCAAGTTATAAGATGCGGATGTACCCCATATTAGTCATTACTTTTATAGGAAATGAACGATATGAAAAAATTGATGTTTTAAAAAGTGATTGACTTTTTAAAAATTGATGTTTTAAAAGACCCAACCCTTGCGAAAGTGATTGGGGGAAGTTTGAGAAAGTTTCTTTACCTGGATGCTCTAACAAGATCTGTTGCGATGGATATAAAAATTAAAAATAGCATTGAAAAGACTTCAAAAAGACCCTAATTTTTATTTTGCTTGAAAAGTGGGAATCCTGTTAAATAATCAAGGCATTTTTCTTTCATTTCAGGGAATTTTAACTCCACTATTGGTAATTTGTACCGCTCTTAACAATTCCAAGGTAGAACTATTGGAAAGAACCGAGGCTAATCTGACGCCTGGCCATTTGTAACAAAATTAAGTTCGAGTTACCACGACCTAGTGATTATACTGTGATTTTTTCATCGTTTTTCTGTGACGCCCTTAAGGTTACAGGCCGTATAATGTGTCGGTACTAGCCATACTTGTAAAAGTGAGCGAATGATAAATTCAAATGAGAACTCTGCTTCCTCGAGTTTCCATCTGCATGGGAATATGCAACAGCGCTCGCCTGTGTCGTCCATTAGCGTCCATCATTTTTTTAACCTGTTCGATTCCCTCTATGTTATTATGGAACTCTCACGGGGGGGGGGGGGAGAGGGAAGAGAGAAAATGGAACGAAAGAAAAGTCGGTGTGGAGAGTGAGTGTGGCCCGAGGCACTCCGGTTTCAACTGCATCTGACATTTTTCTCCCAGTCGGATGACACATAACTGCATTGTGTGACGCGGGGCCCCTCCCCCTTCGTGCCCCGGGGCCCCGTGTCATGCTGGCGAAAATTGCGATGAAGGAAAAAGTCGCTGGGAGAGCGGGGTCACGTACCTGGTGTCCCGGGGCGGTCCTATTTGCCTTGTGATGTAAATCACTGGTTGTCCCGCTCTAAATGGTGTCCCTCGGTGTCAAGTAGGGCCCTGCAATTAGCTGCCCTCCCGTTTTGGGTGTTTGGGAAGATATCATTCCTGGATGCACAGTGGCGTTGCTAAGGAAAGGCGACAGGGGCGGCGGTCCCGAGCGCCAGTGTCTGTGAGGGTGGCATTTCAAAAGCATTTATTTAAACATTTTAAGTTTTTCTTGAAAAAAAATGTTTTCTAATTTTTAAGCACAATTTTGTTCTTGTCACAACAGTGCATTCCAGTTCTTTGCGTGAAGTGAATGCTCTCATGCACTCCGGATACAACGTTTAAAAGTCAACCTTTAATTTCATGTAGCTCCCTGTCGTATGTATCACTTTTCTTGTACTCCACTGCATTCGTATTACTATTGGGTTGATGCAAAAGTTCGTGCCGTTTTGGGGGCTAAATGGCGTTGCATCGCAAAACCGAAGTGTTATCCACTTCACAAAGTACTGACGATGTTTGAAAGAAGGAATTTCAGCGAGTACTTGGGAAAAAAATGTGTTATTTGGTTCTGTTTTTTAAATTTTGTTATGCATTAAAAATGGCAGAAAATAAGGAGCATTTTCCACATATTGTGCTTTTTTTATTTCCGAAGAGGCAAGAATGCTTCCCAGACGCAAAAGAAGGTATGTGTATGGTGAGGGTGCAGTTGACGATTGCACGTGCCGTAAGTGGTTCAGAAAGTTTCATCACCTGGATCTGTTCTTTAGCCAGAAACCTCAGAACTTCTATGAGCGTGGGATTATGCAGTTACCGGAGAGAGATAGAGAAAGATCATCGAGCACAACGGCACATACTATATGGATTAAATATAATTTTTAATAGTAAATAAAATTTTTCTTCAATTTTTGTCAAAAAATGGGACGAACTTTTACATCAACCCAATATTAAGAAAGAAGAGTAGACAAATCGCTAAAATTCCTTTCCCATACCTCCATATTTAATTTTAATGTAACTCATTCGGTTTTTATCCATTGCCTTTTTCTATTAATGTTGGTCTGGACCATAGGAGCCATTACGAAAGCTCTGCCTTTGGACATTTTTATGCGCATTCAACGAAAATTGCAATAAAAATATTAAAATTAGGAACAGTGATTTTATAAGAATTTATTAATTAGTATATTTTACACTAATTGTTTTAATATACCTTTTATAAAATCTAGCTAACGAACAAGTCAATAGCTAATCGAACGTTACATTCAAGGATTTGTTTGACTGCTTTTAGACATTTATGTATATCACTGGTTATTTTTTAACATTTCAAATACGTTGTGAAGGGCTCCAGCCCTGTGGTCCCTTGTCCTAAATGTGTCTAGGTGATTAGGCAGATTTTTTTAGTCTTGTCCAATCCCTTCCCGAGACCGCCAAGGCTCAGTAGATATACCCACTGCGACAGCAACCTCCGAATTTAGGCAGCGCAGATCAGTAAAACCTTCCTTGTGTGTTGTCTATTACTTGATGCTTGGCGCATCTTGGTCAAATGTGGTCTTTGCGCCATGAAACCTCAATCATCTTATCCCTTTCCATTCAGTCACCCAGCACATAGATGGATTATTCGCTTGCTTTAGCAATCGATCAATAGCTATAATACTTGATGAACTTTTCGTTTTCAAATGTATTTGAATATTTTCAAACTTGTCCACGATTTTTCTACTTATAGGTTTTCCCACTTATACAGGCCAACGAAGCTATAAGCTAACTTCGGGGCCGTGGTAGCCCGGTTGGAAGAGTAACGGATTAGCAACCGGGAGGTTACGAGTTCGAATACATCCAAAGACCGTCGTGTACAAAGGGGGCTGGTGCACGTTAAATCTGCCGTGGCCTCAAATGTCCTCACGTTGGCGTGGTGTGAAAGTTGGGAGAGTGGGGTGCCAGCGCAGGTTGGACCTTGTCATCTGACCGTGGTTCAAAATAACGACCGTTGCCAATAGCCCGTTGTGTTGCTCCAGTGCGACATTAATTAAATACCTACCTACCCTGAAGATGACCCTGGTTGAGACTATTTATAAGAAATCCTTGAGAGTTTCAGATTTCAGGTGGAGTGTATTTATGTTCTGTTTAAAGTGGTTGTTCACGGGATCATCAATTAGAGTAATGGCTTACAGTAACATGTAACAAAGTTACATGTTACTGTAAGCCATTGTACTGTAAGTGGACTAGAAAAAATAGTTCATTATATCTCCACCATACTTGGGTATAGTACGGATCCAGTGAGAATGCAGTTGCCGTTCGAGAAGTCCATATGTACAAAAGTGGGTTAGGTCGCAAGGAGAAAGGTGCCATGTGCAAAATCATATATGGCGATGATTGTTTCGCCAACTCGTAATCACTTCTATGGCTTCCGGCACAGAACGATCAAGTAGGAGTCAGAAACCTCTCTAAAGACCCCAACTGTGAGAACACATTGCTTACGTTCAACATGCCCCCTAATCTTACGGATGAACTCTTTCAAAACCTCGTGACCCAAATGCCAACTCGCCTATTTATTACTAGGTAGTCTAGATAAAAATTCCACAAATAAAATCGGACTCAAACTATATTAATCGATACATAAAATATCTAAAATCTTCATGGCACTAAAAACACATTTTAATTGTTTCGAGGATCATGAAGAAGTGGGTGAAAATATTTGGTTTTCGGAATTTCGTGGTAAAAGATTAGTTATCTCTGGATAAAGTTGACATAAGACGTGAGTTCGGAAAACAAATGTGTATATGCGGCTTACTATTAGTCGCGAAAAAGAGTTACACTGCTTATAATTTGTTTATATTTTATTTCCAATTATGTTTCAGAATTGTGAGGTGAGTAATGGTTTTAAACTTTTACTTTTTTAAGTACGACTATAACATGATCAAAGATTGGTGACCTGCTTAACATTTCAATTCCTGAAGATGTTTATAGATCTTTTGGTAACGGCTTTTAGGACTTAATTCTGAATACACACACTATTCCTTTTAATTACATCTTTCTGGAAGGGGACTAATAAATTCACTCTCAGGTCTATCTAATACTCTCAGGTCTATCAGACCATTTTGGAACTTGCCCCATTCATTTCGGCACGAGATCAAGATTTTATGCCTGGCAAGAATACTTTGTATGGGAAGCCAAATGCAAAACGCTTGGGTTGGCTGAAAGAGGTTTAACACAATTAATGCTTCTGATTTAACGAAAGACTGAAACTCAGCTATGACAAATAAAACTCATACCACTATTTAATTGATGTCAACGTTTTGTTTTGAGCTCGTAAGTCAAAATGCTCGTATGTCAAATCAATTTTCCCCCATTGAAATTAATTGAAATGTGATTAATCCGTACCAGCCCCCAAAAAAACCACTCCAATTTTGTGTATAATAATGTATTTATAATGAACAAATATTGTAGCTGGAGTTATAGCATTTATCGAGTCCTGCTTCAGAATAGTAAATATCGTAGTAGTGCGATTGTACTGCATTGCCAAGTCTATTACTCTTAAGCCTTGCTCATGTTTGTCTATTATCTCACTCTAATTCCATGGATATTACCTTTTTCCTTTTCTCACCATTGTTCTTTGCACTCACCTCCTTTGAACTCATGGTTATACGAAAAAAAATTAGCTAAATAACTACATCACCCCGTTTTTCCGTTTTCAGAATTGACGCATCTGGACGGAGAAAAGAAGAATGAGAAAAAATAAGAAAGGGACTCGGGTCTCCTGGTTGCAGTTGACAATAAATGTCAAACCAAATTAAGAAATTGATTGATTTTTTTTGTGACAGACGTTGACTGTCATTAGATGAGGTAAACATGAACTGAACGACGCGCAAGACTCGGGAATCTGAGCGGAGTTGTGACGTCACCGAAGCTGGCTCGTAACTCAAGGCAAAAAAAATCGACCTAGTGACGGCTCGTATCTAAAAAAAACTCGCATGTTGGGGCACTCGTATCTCAAGGTACCACTGTAATGTTGATGACAAACCTCCAACTTTGTCTACACTTTTGACCTCACTGCATTTCCACGGGAATAACGAAATTGCCTCATCCCTTCTAGGACCGAACATTCTGGAACTATCGGCAAACTGCCAACAGCTCGCAATACGAACATTTTTAATTTCAAAATCTCGCACAGAATGAATTACTTTCTTCTGGTTTTTAGTTTTTTGCTTTTAAATCAAATTTTTTTGCTTGACGTTTGTTATGAGTATTATGAGCAGCAAATTCATTATTAGAAGTTACAAGAATTCGAAAGTTTTTTTTTTTTTTTTGCTTTTTCTATTTGCCTTAGCTGCTTCAAGAGCAGAGCTTCCAACTCGCGACAAAGAAAGCTCACAAAAACAAGCTTTGGGGACTGTGGATAAATGTAATTCCAGTTCTATTCACATGCCTGAGTTTCAGACGCATTAGCCAACAAACCAGTTGGCGAAAAAAGTTCGAAATCTAGACTGGATGGCAAGTGAAATTTTATGAGAAAAATTGGACAAAGCTCGTGAGCAGAGTATGGCCTAGTATTATTTTAAGAATATGTATAGTTTTCAATAGCGATATCCTTAAAAAAACATTGTAGTTTTGTTTCCTTTAGGCAGTTTCCTTTTATACAAATGGTTTTCATTTTCAGAAAAGATTAAAAAAATAGTATTGTTAGAATCTTTTTTTAAACTTGCATGATTGATAACCCACTGCCCCGAGTTTTTTAGCCCGTTTTTATAGTTCTCCATATTTCATTTGATTCTGAATAGTAAGAAATTCATTCACCTCCTCCTGACTACGAGGACAAAGACTTCACAAACAATGCCCCCTTCCTCCTGGGTTTTTTTTAAACAAATGTAAAGTACCTCTTTTCCTCGAGTTGTACGAGATTATTTTATTTTGCTCTTTGTCATTCTTTTTACTTGTTACTTTCTTGCGGTATTAGTTCTTTTTTGAAAGCATATGAATAAGGAGAAAATCGAAATTCTGCTTGTCATCCTTTTTTCTTCTATTGTTGATGGTTTCGATGATTGTGCTTGTCCGATGCACTGATACTTGGATTTTCAATTTTTGGCGAAGATGTTTGCCGGAAAAAAACCCGTTTCAATCGGGCATACTTTTTCCATTGTAATTGTTTAAGATCCAGTCGTTGAGAGTCCTTTGCTTCTGAAATCCATGGGCTTTGTTTTGTACGATATAGGAGGGGTTTGCATGTGTTTTATTCTTTTGTGATTTTTGCGGTTGAGCACTTATTAGGAATGAAAGAAATTGTTTAGATTTGAAGCATATCCTCGGGAAAGTCTTCATTCTAGGTTGCGTCCCTCATATTACCGCAAATAAAAAAAATCAATCAACGTTTCAAAAAAACAATGTTTTCCTTTGCACTCTTGTGATTTCTACTATTGAGCACTTTTTAATAATGTAAGAAATTGTTTGAATTTGGGCCATATTGTTTGGATGGTCTTTATTCGAGGTTGGGCATCTCACGAAATACAAATATATACTTCAAATTATCAAAATTTTCCTTTTTCCCTCTGCACTCATCCAGCTTGTCCGTTTTTGAACCTTGCGCCATTAAACCCAATCCTCTGCACACATGCATATCTTTATTAATATAAAATGCAGTGAAAATATCTAAATTTAGAAAACAGTCAATACATTACAGTATAAAGACGATTCACATTTCCTTGATCACTTGTGGCGAATGTACCAGAGGCTGCTTTTTGACTTAAAATCGCCTAATTCTAAAAAATAAATTCTAATGTATTTTTTTAAAATTAACTTCGCACTGGAACAACACAACGGGCTATTGACGACGGTCCGGGATGAAACCCGAAGGAAAAAATCCGATGATATATAATACCACGTAATTTTTAACCACAGTCAGATGACGAGTCAAATTCTAATATCAAGTTCTTGTGGGGCACTATCATATATAGCACAATCACACAGATTTTAGTCATGAAAATGACAGTATTTTATGTTCTTTTATTAATCATTTCTTGTGTGTGTGTGAACTTAAACTATCTTCCTTTCAAGTGAGCTTATACCAAATTCTTGCGTATAGCTGTCATTTTTTGTATGCAAAAAGCTATTAACAAGCGTCACGTATGAAGCATTTTAATTTGACAAGAGACGTGTCTTCATATCAGCTCTTTTTGTACAGTTACAAAATGAAAGATGTACCTAACCTAAAGATACAGGGTTATAATATTTAAGAAAGTCTGATGTTTCATTTTTAGCTTTCAAGGACCCTGAAACATTTTTCACATTTGCTGAAAGTCCTTTGAGTTTTGAAATCCTTAATTTTTACAAAGCTGAATATTTTATTTCACCTGCACTCAAAAAGGTCAAGTAAGGTGTAGCCTTAAAAAATGAAAAATACCTCTAAAAGCCGTAAATTTTCAATTCCGTGGAAGTTTAAATCCTGAGATAGTTTCAGTTCTGAAAATAGGTTTTTGATTAATAAAGAATGTAAGATTCAGCCATTTTCCTAACTAAAATCTGTTAGTTGTCCCATACGTGGTAGTGGAATGCCTCTTCCATACCTGCTAACTCTTCCAGATTTTTCGGAAGTCTTCCGGAAAACCACTTTTCTTTTTCTTTTCTTAACGGAAAAATAACCTCCGAATTTTTCTTTTGAATGTGCGAAATTTTCAAATGACGCCAAATTCTTCATTTGACTCCAGGTCGTGGTAATTCCTGAAGGAATGATATTGCGTACCTGCCAACTTTCCCGGAAGTCTTCCGGAGAAACACTTGGTTTTCCGGTCTTCTGAACAGAAATAGTATCGGGATTTTTCTTTTTGGAGAAAAGTTTCAAATGACGCCCAATTTCAAAGTTTTGGCCCTAATCCGTGTCAACCATGGAAGAAAAAGGAATTAGTGGTTGCTAGATTGTCGTAAAAACTGTCTGCTGTCAATTTTCAAGAAAAACTTACAAATATACCTCTAAAACACTGAATTTTTTTGCATATATTTGGCGCCATTGTGTGTAAAATATTGCCAAAACGGTTTCATCGGGTTCGAACTGCCGCCAAGCATATAGCAGTAGAGAACAGGTGTTACTTTTTCTGTTTTGATTTGATTTTTTAAAACTCAGTTTCGCACAGTTGTCGGTAATTTGTTGAATTTATTTTTTTTATTTCAAAACTAATTTTTAGGCATTTTTCATATCCGATAGTGACGCATTGGTTTGTATGTCTAAAATTCTTCGGGAATTTTTCCTTGGAGGTTAGCAAGTATGCTCTTGTCCGCTTTTAGCCTCGCACCATAAAATTCAACAAACCGCGTGAGTGCAAAAGCTACGATCCGCTGCCATAATCACTTGACGAATTGTATCGGTTTTCGTAAACTCACCTTTGCGTTTTCAACCTCGCATTCCAGCAAAAGATTTGGATGGGGAAAATATCTTTCATCTGTTGTGCCTGATATCGCTATCAAGGACCGATTCCTCGTGGGAAAAATCAATGAGAAAAAGGATATCCGGAAGCAAAAGAATCCTGTTTTTAATTATCTCCCGAAAGTGAGCGTGCGAATAATTAGATGCGGAATTTTCTTAAGTGCTAATCCCATTCATTTATCAGCCTTTTGGTGGAAACTTTTGCGAAACTTTTAAATGATGGGGCGCGCTTTTAAAGGGAAGTCGCTTTCTTCTGCCAAGGGGCAAATTAATTGAGTATTGGTTTCTCATCGCCCCTCCTCGCTCTCGCCTCACCCACCCCCTTGATCGATTGGACTCTCTTCCTCCTTCCAAGGGTGGCCGTGCAAAAAGCGGACCGGATCATTCGGTTTGGGGCCTTTAGGGAATTGAAACTATTTGAAGTTGTGGGGAGTGATTATTTATCGCCAGTTCTTGAGGTGGGGAGTTGAGAATATCCTCTCGTTCTCCGTCATTGACTCGACCAATTGTTTTTATTCGCCCCCTTCTTTCTGAGCCAACCCTCCCTATGTATACTATGGATGTCGTCAGGTATCTCAAATCATCTTTAAAGTCGGTGTTTCTGGAAAGTATTGCAACTCGAATTTCGAAGCAGAATATCCAGTGGAGACGTACATCATTTGGTTTCGCTTTTCTTTCCTTTTTCGTGGTATGCTATTGTGTTACATATTCAGTCAAAGCTGGACATACACATCGCAGGCCTTCTTCCCTGAAATTTTCGGGGAAGGCCGAAATCCTTGAATTCCGGCCGAATTTTCAAGGCCGAAATCCTTGACCTGGCTGATTTTGAGACTTGGATTGGATAAAAGTATACCTTCTTGTTCCATCGAATCATTCGATTTGAGACCTTTTCGAAATTGAAAATTAAATAAAGTGTGGTTTGTGTGTAGAACTGGTTAGAACTGCAAAAACGTCGATGGTTGTGTAGGACTGCGCTGATTCGAGTACGGGAGAATTAATCAGCATTGAAACTTTGCTTTTGCCGTGTTTATGTGAGCAACAGATTGGTCAGAATCGAACGAACAATAATCATACCACGTGATTCCTCGTCGAAAACCACCCCGAAAAAGCGTTCTGATTGGACATGTCATTCTGGAAATATTCGAATGGAAGGTTTTTCGTTTCCGATCATTCGTCCGGCCGTCAACTGATCTCGAAAGAGTTCGTGAAATTCAGCTTGCACCCGGTCTAATTTACTTTCTTGTTGCAAAACCTTCACCGAAGAACAAACAATAAACAAAATCAATCGCCAGATTCAGTCTATTCACATTATAAAGGTAGTTTACTGACGCAGATCTTCTCTACAACAAATGTTTCCAACTTGTCATTAAGTGTACCAATGTGGAGCACTTGAATTACATTTCTTCGAGCATTCCCTATGGAAAATGGGATAAGATCTGTTTCTACGGCAACAGAGGCGGACTTTGTGGTGGGAGTGGTTTTCGAGGTAGACAGACAATAACAGTGTTGATTCGAGTGGAAGATTCATTAGCTTTTGACCTGCGAGATGCAGGTTTGATTCCTGTGTGTATTTCTCTCTTCTGTATCAGTAAAACTTACCTTGTTTGTATACGTCCATTTATTTGACTTTGCCTTGTGTTTGGCACAACTGGGCCAAATATGGCCCTTGCGTCATCTTTAAATCCCAACCATCATTAGCGTTCAGATTACTTTATTTTAATTTTACTCTCATTCTCCCCACTTGTTTTCTGCATGGTTGACTTTTAAACTGGTTGAACTGAAAACACATTCGCTACTGTGTCCGTTCAACTTTAAGTGAGTTTTCTATCCGAAATTCTGGTGGTTTAAAGATTTTGAGTATCTGAGCGACTTATTTCCAGCGCAAGTGATAAATCGCCGATCCCAATTGAGAACGACGGATGCAGAGCAAAAGCAACTCGTTAATTTAATTACAAAACATTCGCTTTTCCGCACTTTTCAGTCCGCTTCGCTTCGAATGAATCCTTTTTTAATCCCGGGGATTCATTTTTTCCCTCCGTAATGAATCCATTGAAGAGGACGAGTGCAGTAATGGAGCGGACGAGACATTCATTACGCTGCTAATTATGGAAGTAATTCGAAACGAATCACTCATAGTCGATCGCTGTTTGGAGTCGATTAATTAGACCCCCGCCCCGCGGCAGTTTTATTTTGGTTCTCCCCGCCCCCCCTCCTCACGCACACTTTGCTGCATAATGATTCCGGTGACTGGAGAACAGGTAGCTTGGTATTCATGAGCAACCTGGGAAGGGTTCAGTAGCTGCTTTTCAGGGACACCTTGGGAGGATGCCGAAATTGATTGTCGTGGATTAAGGGGAGGGAATGAGAATACTGTTGTCGATAGTTGTGTCCGGGTTAGTAATTATAAGATTTAATTACAGACCATGGATTTCGTATGGATCAAACTATGAAGAAGTATAGTCGGCATTTGTGCCACGTGGTTCTGAACGAGTCTACTTGTTAGAGTAGGGTGCAGGTTAAATGTAAACATTGCTCTTCACAGTTGAAGTGTCTCAGTGGGTTTGCCCATTGCGCTGGTAGCCTGGACGGCGTAGGTTCGATTCGTGTAGCTTACTCTAGTTGTATTCTATCTTCTGTGTCAGTGAAACTTTCCTTGTGTCTATTTCCATTTATCTGATTTTGTCTGTACTGCATATTGGTGCAGCTTGGCAAAATATGGCTATTGTGTCAAAAACCCAACCCACAATTTGCGTCTTTAGCGTGGCTTCTGGTTCCGATTTAGCCGTTCGGTGCCGGAAGCGATAGATAAAAGTTAGCAAAACAAATATAAAAAAACACTACTTCATTATATTTCCAAGTGAGCACACCTCGTACCACGGCAATCATCTAACGATATGTGATTTCATGTTATGTACGCATTAGCTTCAGATGGGAACGGTATACGCTAGGCCATCCCTGAGTAATGTGCTGGATGTGCACTTGCACTTAATTAGGAATAAGATAGCGGGGCGACCAACGTACAATAAAAACGTTTGGTAAATAAAAATAAATGAATCGAAATATGAGGTTAACGTTTTAAAATGTAAAATAACTAAACAAGTACAGGGTGGTCAGAATCAACCGCACAATAATCATAGCACGCGATTCGTTATCGAAAACCAACCCGAGAAAGGATTGTCCTTGGTTCAGTTGGACGCAGTATTCCGCAGATGCGCACCTACAACTCATTGTTTAACGCACACTTTCGGATTTGTGTTCATCGGATGCTTTATTTTTGTCTGACTGGCAACCCTAGGTACGCCAAAATGAGTTTTGTTTTTAGTCCTGTAATATTTCGAATGACAGGAAGGAAATTGAAACTTCTAACTCCAATGTCTTCAAATGTTAATCGAAAAACGGATGACACTTTTTCGGATTGATTTTCGACAAGGAACAATGTGGTATATTTATTATGCGATTCTGACTACCCTGTATACTGTTAATCTCTTTATACTAGCATGACCACCTTTATTGTACTTGTGTGTCGCCGATTTGCCGTTCCTATTCTGAAGGAATTAGACTCGGAGTTCTTGCTGGAACAGGTCTGTCCCTCGTTTCAAAGTTTCAGGGAACATATTGTTGATGGTTACTATGCTCATTTTCATAGCTCTCTTAGGGTACATTAAGGTGAAACTCAATATTGTGCAATTTCTATCCAACAACCGATCGTCATCGGACCGTGGTTCAAAATTACGAGGTGTTGTCCTCGGATCTTTCCCTTCGTGAGTGGTCCGGGATGGTCTCCAATAGCCCGTTGTGCTGCTCAAGTGTGAAGTAAAATCAAATACCTCCTAACCTACCTACAACCGATGAAATAACGCTCTGTAGAGGGGCAAATTTACCGTTGAGCCTTGCGAGTTTCGTGATTCATCTGAGTATCCTGACACCCTACAAGGGAGTATACTGGATTAATCAGACGGTGTGAAATAATGTAATAAAACACGTTTTAGACCTTTAAATACACAACGCAAACAATCTATTTCGGCATTAGCTGACATTGGGTTGCGCGTCTGTTTGTCAACAAGGTGAAAATGTTATCTTTATTGTTCGATGTTTATTTCTAATCACTTGCAAGTGTGCGTCCTTTTCACAACAATTCTCCACAGCTCGAAATTGCCCCACTGATCAAAATGTTTAATCAATTCAAACAATGCAGCAGCCACATTTAACTTTATTAATTGTCCAAACGGGCGGATAATTATGAGGCAAATTCAAGTTTTAAAACACTAACCTAATACATACCCTTTGTAACCTTCATTCATTATTAGATTATCCTCCCATTCATAGTTGGAATAATACCAGTTTAAATCCGAATTCGAGAGATAATTAAGAAAACGTCAAAACACCATTCGCTTCCTTTCATTCGGGGAACTAATCAATGTTTTCCTCCCGTTCCTTCTTTCAGCTGCTCTTCATCGCCAAAAAAGAAGAGCGTTTTCTATATACGTGAAGCTGATTAATTTCACTTCCCCGACGAATCGCTCCCTTTGTCTGGCGGGGCATATTAATTTGCCGCCGTCTCATACAGTCGTAGCCTGAATGGATACTTCTCTTATTAAAACTTCTTTTGTGAGGGAATCAAAACATTTTAATCAGTTATTTCGGAAAGTTTAAATCGAGGCTGGAGGGACTTTCCCTAACCGTGGACATATTAATAGCTGCAATGGGACGTGAAAATTGAGAGGGGTGTTGATAGAGGCATTGGGGCCCCGGAAAATGCGAGAAAGTTTTTCCGCTGTCATGTGTCTTTTAGATTCAAAAAGTTAAATCTTTTTACAATGTAATATTCTTCCTCTGGGGAAAGCAGAGACGCAAGTATCACGTGGTCAGTGAGAGAAGTGACCACGTTGTGACACTAAGGGATACACTGAGGGGTGATCGGGTGGAAGAAGGGCAGATAAGGACTGGGAACGAAAGAGCGAGGAAGACGTAGGGTATATCAGACCGAACGTACTTCGTAAGGCTCATCCCTGAGACTAAAGATTGTCGATTGTTATTTTATTTGTTATAACGTTTATACAATAAACAACTGTTGAGTTTTAAGTGTTCTTTCTTTTGCCAAAAAGAACCCCGCGAGGAGCACTACCTTTTCATTGTGTTTCTAAAAACTAAGTCTTCTAATAACAAATAGGTATCCCAAACACTCAATGTTTAACTTACACAAATGTATAAGGTTCTCATTTTGTTATACATTATTTTATTATGTATAACTTATACATTTGTGTAAGTTAAGCATTGAGTGTTTGGGGTACCTATTTTTGGAAGGACCTGTCATCTAAATTTGTCTTGGGCCTGGAGTGCAAATGTGAAGGATCTGCTCAGTGGTTGCTATCACATCGTGCATGGGGGAGTCCACCGCACAGTTATCATACCAAGCGATTCCTTGCCGAAAACGGCCGTGCCTTAGTGGGTTTTCCCTCTTTGCTATCAGCCTGTGAGCTGTAAGCGGCGGAGGTTCGATTCCTGTAACTACACTAGGTGAAATTCTCGGGTCTTTCTCTTCCTGTAAGTAAAAATTTTCCTTGTGTGTCCATTTACTTGACGGAATAAAACATTGACGCTATACAGATGGGTTAGAATCGACCACATATTGATCATAGCACTCGATTCCTTGTCGAAAACCAACCTGGAAAAGTGCTGTACGTTTTTCTATTGGACGTGACATTTCGGAGATGCGAACGGAGTTTAGCGCACACGCTTGATTTGCATGTTCATTGAGTGCGTTATTTTTCGTTTCGATTGACTTTCAAGTACCGGCAACCCCAGGGACGCCGCCAAAAGGATAGTTTGGTGTTTTTGGCGCTGAAATGGGGAATAACCGGAAGGGACGTCATAAAACTTTCGACGCCAATATCTGGAATGCCACGTCCAATCGAAAAATGGACAACGCTTTCGGGTATCTTCTTTTTAATGGTGAAAAATGGTTGATGGGAATTTTCGACATGCAGGCCAAGAATTTAGAAAATTCATTCGTCAAAAATGACGACTGGGTCTAAAAATTCGTTCGTCCAAACACAATGTGATTAATGGCCGCTAATTTCGAACCTTGTTTCTATCACTCACCTGGTAACGCATTGTCTTTTACCATACTGATACCTAACTTTCCATAACTCTAACTACCAACGTTGAAAACTTTGGCCAATCCAATTTTACCAAATGGGGAAAGAGACTCTAACGGCTTTATCTGGATTGTGAAGTGGGCACCTTAGGAACATGGAATTCCTGAATGATAAAAAAGCTTCCAGTTTGTCCAGTTAGGTCAGGAACCCTTCAGACTTATTCCAGGATCCTGATGACCTAATCATTTCGAACGAAGAATGTGTTAGACTTAGTCTAGCAGGCGGCTAGACCAGGAGGAATAAGCAGTAACAACACAACTTTACCATTATCACCCTGTTTACACCACAATTTTAGCATTATCTCTTGGCTGTAGTAGGATTCATATGGGAAAAATGTATGATCCGTGAATTTGTATGGTGTCAAACCTATCGTCATAGTTTCCATCTGCTTTGTCACTTGCACTTAAATGAAATTTACATGTAAAAAATAAAATGTAAATTTAAAAAATGCGTGTAAGCCATAAAGACTTATGTTCCGGTAGAATCAACTGGTGAATAATTTTATGGGGATAGCTACTGGGGTCTCGTATGCCAAAAGAGTTCTCGCTCTGCTGAAAACGCATTGACAAATTGCGGAGCCGACTTTTAAATCTAATTTTTTGTTTATCTTTCAGAACACGTTCGAGAGTTCAGCTGCGGATTCCAGTACTACCGCACCTTCTACCTGGATTCCAAGCGGGATGTCCTCTACGTCGGAGCCATGTAAGTTTTCCCCCATTTTCAGCTATTTGAGAACTAGCTGTTGTATTTGTCAGGTCAGGTTTAACCTGCCCGTCCACAAAAAACCGTACACGTAAGTTAAAGGACCATACGCTTAAGATAAATAAGTTGCAGCGAATAGATTGATCTTCGGCCCGCAGACCAGATACCGCCTTCCGGATAGGTTTATCAGGCCCAGACCAGATATGACCTTCCAAATATTTTTTATCAGGCCCGCAGTTCAGATACGACGCTCCGGACATGTTCACACGGCCTCCAAACCAGATACCAGAAATGAAACATCGAAATGTTTTTATCAGCCCTCCGAATAGGTTTAACCGCCCCGCAGACCAGATAGGGCCCTCCGAAAAAGTTTTTCCGTCCCTCCAGCCAGATTTGCCTTCCGAATAGGTTTCCCCAGCGTGCAATTCAGATACAGATACCAAATATTCCTAGAGAATACTCATTCATATTTTTTTAAAGCAGTAAATTGTAGGTTAGCGGGGTTTTTTTCCAAATAGATACGTTGAAATTTGGCACAAGATTTACATATATATTCTTGTTACTTATTCAGGTGAACCCAATTTAATAACATTTTGCCCTCTGATTGTGAAGTCCTTATAAGCGGGCCTCGCTTTCTCATCTTTGCCTCTGAGTGCGGGCCTCTGTTCGAGTTTTAATTAAAAGTACCGAGATGCGAGGTAATTTAATCTGCTAATTAGGGCATTATAGGATTTCCTTGGAAATCTCCTTTCCGCCGCCATGGCCATTCATTAAGGATGTTCTTACCGTCGCCGCTCTTCGGGTCTCTACTTATTCGCCACGTTCGGGCGCTATTTTGAATTTTGGTTTTAATTAGGCATCTGGCGGCAACTCTAACTCGTGGCCTGGGTCTCGGTTTCTGTGAATATCATGTTTTGAAACGTCCAAGACATTACTTGAATGAATCATTGTTTAATATTATGGGCTTAGTTGTAGTTTATGCACTCGCATGTGATGCCTAAAACTTTGTTCCGTTTTATTCAGCTTAAATACTTTAGTATTATATTGATTTTATCCTTAAATACTTCAGTATTATATTAATATCATCCATAAATACTTAAGTATTATATTAATTCCATCCTTCTCACACTCGGTTTGAACCCTCTCATTTGAATATTGTTGTTTCTGCATCAAATACTTTTCCCAAGTTCTCTTCGATTGCGCTTTCATCCCCGTAGACGTAGAGCGTAAAATTAAGCTCTCTCTGACCATGATCACCATCATGTCAGGAGCTCAGAGACCAGCTGTTTGCTGCAAAGTGTGGTGACACACGGGACGATTTGTAAAGCGCGACCGGGGTTGCGTTTCTTTTCGTCGCGACCTGGGTGGCGCGTTCCGGGTGGTTCAACGGTTTTCTTACCTGTTAGGAAGAAAAAGCGCGCTGCTCAAGTCTGCTCTTGTGTCATCCTCCTAAAAGACAATAGGTTGGCGAGGTGGCGCTACTTGCAAATCGCTGCTGAGTAGAGGATGATTGACTCCTTCGCACGCGATTTGATAATCAGCGCTATCCCATTCTACAGGAATAGTAGAAATGTATTCCAGATCGCGCGACCCTGGTCGCACTGCTCAAAACGTCTCGTGTATCACTCACTTAACGGGGCATAAACCTAGAATTCGACTCGCGATTGTAAACAAATGTCTTTAATAAAATTGTCTATGGCGCAGCTTGTGTGTTGCTGTTCCTTGCGCCATTAAACCAAGCAACTAATAAAATAATCTAGTTAAAATTTAGTCATGTCTTGTCCTTAAGCATGGCATATCTTGGCTACAGTTCCTTGGCTAATTGTATGAATTGGGGAAAAGTATTATTTCCAACTGCGAACTCTGCAGTTTTTTGTGCAGCAGGCAACGCAGCGACTTTTTGCTACTATTTTTTTAACTTTGGCGACTGGGGTATCTTTTTAAGTAAAATCGTTTCAAATGAGCTTATTTTAAAATGTTTGCCTTTCTTTAAAGTTCACTGAAGGGCTACGAAAATTTAGTCCCTTTTTTAACAAATTGCGGACGGTAAAATGTTTTCCGGTTTTTTCTTTAGTGTGGAAATTTTTCAAGGGACAATTTGGAAGTTTTGGCGCCAATCCGTGGTAACCATGTAAGAAAACATTGGAATCTGTGTTTGCTTAGATTGTCACGGAAACTTTATTAAGATTTTTTTGTTTAATTTAAAATTTTAATTTCTTGGCGAAATATTTAACATCTGTTTGATACTTAGCACCTTTTGCGTTTTAAACGATTCATTTTGTATCTAAGCAATTAAGACTACGAGTAGACATATTTTTCTATATTTTTAAAAATTTATGCTACTGACACTGCTATTTCATAAGTGCTTTAGCTGTGGCAGCCATGAGAATGTAGTGTACAATATCAGTACAAGTAATGCTTGTTCCATAAAACCCAAACAGCCAGTACTAGTAATGCTTAGCGGTTGGA
This sequence comes from Meta bourneti, assembly GCA_933210815.1. Classification (NCBI taxonomy): domain Eukaryota; kingdom Metazoa; phylum Arthropoda; class Arachnida; order Araneae; family Tetragnathidae; genus Meta; species Meta bourneti. The sequence continues at coordinate 92,267,307 of OW119924.1, read as the reverse complement.
TGCGATTTGAAAGTGTGACAATATATTGATGTTACTCGTTGCTCAATCATTTAAATCTACTTGGGTACATTTACTTTGCAGCTTATATACAAAATATTAATAGTAAATGCTCTAGATATTAGAATTTGATGTTTGTACACATTTCGTATTTTAGACAAAAATATAAAATGTGCCATCTACCTTACCCCCTCACCTAGATAGTCTGTTTCTGAGAACACGTTAATCTTCCGCCAAAAATCCAATTTTTAGGCTATGATTTGATTTCTTATACTATGACTCGAGGCCAATTCATAGCTTAAACAACCTAAATTAATATCTAAACTTTCAACCACAACTATTTTCCTATGGCATCAACTGCGAGTTGTAGATGGTGCAAGCTCGATTCTTGTAATTTACCCTGGGTTTTACTTCTCTTCTCTGTCACTAAATCCTCATGGCCATCACTTGACGTTGTCTTGTGTTTGGCGTAGCTTGAACAAGTATGGCGCTGTAAAACCCACCAACCTACTGCGTCAAACTTTCCTATGTGTTTCTCCAAACGAGGTTGGCTGGGTTTTTGGCCAAGCTCCGCCAAGCGCAAAACAGACAAGGTCAGCTAACAGAATAGAAATACACCCAGGAAGGAATCGAACTGCGGCTCCCTCGAAACAAGGATTTTAGAGATTCGGATTCGTGTCCTTAACGTAGTGAGAACGATTAGTAAAACGTCTAGTGTCACGTTTGCAAGTTAACTAGAGAAGCGATGGCATGGAGGGGGACGTGAATACTTCTGAAAATGATGTCGATTTCATCAGGTTGTGTCTGTTTTCCTCGGTTCGCGTGTTAGATTTGCAGGATGGCAACGTTAGCCGAATCTTAATGTCGACTTGAGGTTCGAAACATGAAGAACCACTCGACGCGAGAGCATCCCCTTCCCAATTACTCCCGGTTGCTCCAGATCCTTCATCACGCACTCGAACATCCTCGAATCCGATTCGCAGGGTCCTGTGGTCTAGCACCTCCACTCGAGCACCCCCCCCCCCCCTCCTTCAAGCATGCCCGGGGTCGGCCTCTGTTGCCACCGCAGCCACGTCCCCTGAGATGTTGACCCTCCTCCCCTCTGCAGAGACACAGTGTGCCACTCGAATCGGGAGCAGCCAGCGATGCCATCTTCAGCTCAAGAGAAAAAGGACGGATATATAGTCAGTCGAGAGGAGCGTGTGTGCCTCGAATGGGGGATGGGCCATCCTCCTTCCACTCGAGATGCGGATGCTTGTTGCGCCGCCTGTCTTAGTAATGAGGTACTTTTATTTTAGGCTGCTTTTTCTTTCCTCCCTTTCTTGGCATTTTCATGGGGTTCGATTCTCCGCATGCCGGCTGCATTTTCTTACTTTGTAACGTTTGGATGTTCTGGCGAAGGTTCTTGCACCCCCTCCAGATCTGGTTATGCCGTGTCTGCACTTGGAAGAAACGGCTTCTGGATTTTTGTGCCCTTGGCCTTAAAATGTTAATGGTTTGGAAATATTGAGATTTTCCTTTCGAACGAGTAATCGATAAACATTAAAAGGTTCCTGGGGTTGGATAAAGGTTTTATCGTATAGTCAAACCTCATTGAGGCAAATTCGCTTCGTATGACTTCTCAGTAATACGAATGACTTCGATTTCTCTTTCAGGATGTGTTCACGTAATGCCTATTTCTTTAAGACGGAATCTGTAAATACAAGTTTTCGGCATCAGTAGCACATTTCTAAAATCTTTGACATTAAAATGTTCAAGTGCATACAAATTTTCAAATTACTTTTTCTGTATCTTAAACCTATTGTAAATTGCAATAAGTGAAGCTGAATATAATGTCCTGATTTTGTGATGGATAGTTTATTGTTCTCGTATACCGAAGATTTCGATTTTCCTCTTAAGACTTACCAAGTATATAAAATATTCTGTTTCAGTTTAATGCGGTCATTTTACTTTCGATTTTTACCGCAAGGTCATAGAATTATCACTTGCCAATTAAAGTATATCATCTTGCCACGTAATACAACGCATGGTTTTCTATAACGTACCGCGTCTAACCTCGTGTTGCATAAGAAAAAACATTGAAGCGATAAATATCCGGATAATTAATATTTCCGGATATGTGAAGCCCTGGCTTTGCAGACAACCCTCTGAATCGAATTCCTGAAAGCAACACTCTAAAAGAGGCTTTTTTGCGAGCAGTCGTAAAAATGTTGCTTCAAACTAAACATCGCCCTTTTGGGTGAACTCTTTCGTCGCTTATTATTCATTTTTTTTTAAATTCCGGTATAAAAGGACCTTGCTGTTTATCGAGGCAGTCATTTGAGATAAATGCGTAAAATGTTTCTTCCTTCCTAAGTACCCGCCTTTTAAGGTACACTCTGCCCGATATATTACTGCGTGGGGAAAAAATCATAATAATTTTGTTTATGCCCTACCCTTCGGCTCGATTTCCATAAAAACGTGGAACGAATGCGAAAATGTTTTTCTTCCTTTTTCATTTACAACTTGCGGTTTCTTTTTTATGCCCTCCGGCTTTTCTCCTCTTTTTTCCCAGAACGGGGCCTCCGGCTCTCTGAAAAATGAGATCGGGAAAAGAAACAGAACCGCCTCTGCACAAAGACAAGAAGGAATTCTTTTTCTCTCCGCAGTGCAACCTTTTCCCCCTCTACTTTCATTGCAATTGAGTGGCGAGATGAATGATGAAGAGAAGCGGGAGATGCTTTTCCAAGTTTTTGTTCCCGGTTTCTTCTTCCCGGAGTTTGCGGTTCTCTTTAACAAATGGTACCATCTGCTCTCCAGTATTGGGTGTCCCATCTGTGCATTTCCATCCGATTTGCTCGCACATAGCCGAGGAGGGAAGTCCTCTTAGCTTTCGATTAGGACGCTTGCTGCTGTGAGGGGTTTCCGAGCAGAGCATGTCTTTGACGTTTTGGTGCCCGTTGTGTTTCCTTTTGACACTAACGTAGCGTGACATTGAGGTCGGACCAAAAGCAAATATTTTGCTTATCTTTAGAAACCTTGTAAGTCAATTCTATTCGCCGTTGTCTCTATTCTGCAAGGAGCCCAAAAGACACAATTGCGCCCAAACTTAGCAACTCTGTAAAGATGATCCGAACGCTATCTTAAACTTGAAGCAGTCTTACTAAGACGGAAAACTGCTCATAATATCTCGAATGGATACAATGGAAGACCGAAAACAACAATAAACCTGCTGAACTTCGTCATAGTTTAATTTCATTAACGAAAATTCAAAATGGCAATTTCCCTAAAACCTTATCCAGCAAATAGGAAAAGAATCTAAAATTGTAAACGAATATAATATAATCTGTAGAAATTGTACATTTACATATATTATATGTAAATGTACAAAGGTTTGGAAATCTCACCTAAAATTGTTGTCGAAATCGACACTCAATAGCTGATTTGTTGATTATTTCGGTGGGACTATCTGAAGACCATCACACCCTCTGTTTGAATCCCTTTCATGGGATGGATATTCGTTGTAGTTCAGATTCTATGAACCGTAGGTCGTAATCTAATTAGCCCTTTTAGAGCAAAAAAAATCACCATAGAGTGGTGACAAACTTTCAGGACAAAAACCAACATGAGTGGATAAACTCGAAGATTTGCATATAACAGTACTGTAGCGTAACGAATTTGAATTTGCTTTGTACTATGGGGTTGGTTCGATTTCTCTACCGCAGCTGTCTCTACATCTAGTCATCCAATTTAACATCTTGTGCCATGATAGAAATTTTCACAGTATGTGGTTTTTGCTCTCAACTTTGAAGGATTGTGAAGGGAATCTTGGCCTTAGACATACGTAATTCTTCGCAGAATAATTAGGGTACAAAAATCGTCATCAAAATCTAATAAATTTCATCTAGTATTAAAATATCAGTCATAAAATACATTAACAAACGTTCAATGCACAACACTAATAAAACATTCGATAAATTGCACACAAGGAATGAAAGAACATTGTCTAACTCGACAAAGAACCCTACCACAAAAGTAAAAGTACATGAATATTATCTCGAGTTGCAATCGCAACAGTCAGAAGACGGCTTGTTGTCTTGAACTGAAGTCTGATAGATGATGAACTGCTCATATCAGCTGGAATTGAGACCAGTATCAATGAGAGAGAAGGGTTAGGGAAACATAGTGCGCATTAAACACCACTAACCACAAACTCTACTAATATTTGAATAAGAAATTGGTCTTGAGTGATGATAAAAGGAAAGTATTATTATAAAGTTACTGGAAATAGTCAAATTCTATCGACGAATTAGCGTTGTTTGATTGTTTTACGCATTTGATCAAATATATTTTCAAAATAAAAATGACATTCTGCTATCCAGGCTAAGATCTAAAATGTCAACCATTCCACGCCGATGCAAGACAGATGAACCAGCAAAATATTAACGCAGTCTCTCACATTTTGCTTCATTGCTCAAAATGGGAAATATCGCGCAAGACTTCCAGATTCTTGAAACTGACACTGAGCCCCGGCATTAATTCCAGCGAATGCAAGCATCTTCGAAAACAAATCAGCTACTGCAGAATTTATTCACCTTCTTAGCATCTACCGCTCTGACTTTAAATCTCATTAACTGAATTTCACTCAAGATGCCGGACGCGAACAATAGACTAAATGTCGACAACGTCGGAACCATGAGTCATAACAAATTGGAATCTCGATGCACTGCTTTGAGAACGAAGGTTCCATGTTTCTAAATTTGTTGCATTTGCAGGGAGTATTAAGAAACTTCGGGATTAAAAATTGGCGATGACATTCACGCAAATTCCTTCATTCACCGTTTTGCCTGTATTGATGGAGGACGTACTATTCTTTGCTGCAAAGAGTTACAATAAGACAATCCAATTGAGTACTTTTAAGACTGACTAATAAGAGATGTTATGGCTATTGCCAATACATCAAATATTGAAGGGCAATTAGAGATGAAAATCGCGTGACAACCCTTATTATGACGAACAGTGGATGAAAAAGTCCACGTACGAGAAGTTGCTAGATGCCATAAAGGCATCTACCAAGGGGATAGCTTCATCCACATGTTGATCGCCCTAATAGCCAAGTGCTATTCTGAAGGGAAGACCAAGTTTTCTGCCTCGAGATGGAATATTTCAGGCCCGGAAGACCGAAGTGTGATTTATTATCTAACAATGCCAAGGAGGGAATGTCCCTGTTAAACTTAAACGTCCTTTTAACAGGCGTCTTAATCTTGAAAAAACACCTAGCGAAAAACCTTATAACACAAACCTTCCCAAACAAATAAACACGATCATTTAATTCTAGCAATTCAAACCAAGAAATCAATGGCGTAGTTGAGGAATCTCAGGTTATGTCTGAAATTCCCGATAGGCATTTTGTCGTTCAAACCAATAAATGTTTTCCCACTAAACGTGGCATTCACGCAAATTCCTTCATTTAGCGTTTTGCCTTTATTGAGGGAGGACGTACTATTATTTGCTCCAAAGAGTTACAATAGGACAATTCAATTGAGTACTTTTAAGGACTGACTAATAAGAGCTGTTATGGCAACTGCCAATACATCAAATACGGAAGGACGCAATTCAACAGGCACATCATAAGGCTCCATATTAGGGCCTAAAACTATTCAATTTATTTGTAAACAATATTCCTCAGGATAACTCCTCGATGTTCTGCATGTTTGCAGATGAATACTAGCAAGAAAGTATGATTTCAAAAATGCTATGCTCACACTTGCAAATTACCTCCAAGCTCTTGAGTCCTAGCATATTGCTCGGAAAATTAATATTAATGTGGACAAATAGCAAGTTGTACTTTTTACTAGGGAAAAGGGATCTCCCCCTTAACCTCTGAAAATATTATCCCTTGGTCCCCTAATTATACTTATCTAGGTGAATAACTAGATGAATACTAGGTACGAACTTGCGATTAACTTAAAAATACATATTAATTCTCTGAAAAATAAGTTCCTAGCCGCTAGAAATCGTACTCCCTAATTGCTAGGAAATCTAAATTATCTATTGTAAACAAAATGATCATCTATAATACCATGCTCAGACCAGTAGTTAGTTATGCCAGTCGTGTCTGCGGATATGCAGCAGAGACCCATATTAAAAATCTCTTCAAAATTCCACACGCAGGATAATTTGTAATAGCCCTTGATTCTATAGGAACGTTAAAGTTCGTGAAGATCTGGGTGTGTTAGAACTCGGAAAGTACTACACTAAATCAGCCCTTAAATTCTACCAAAAATTGTGTTCTCGCTATACAGCAAATCCTCAGATATGACTTCGTCAAACAACAAGTAGTAAAAGACCCAGAACCATTCTTAATATGTAACTTTCTTAATTAAATTAACTTGAGCTATTCTTTTCTTAATATCTTTTACCATTAATTCAACTTTTAACTTCCTTTAATTCTTAAGAATGATTACCTTTGGCAAGTTAGACCGTCGTACGACGAATGAAAAACCTAGCTGACCAACGACACTAGTAGTATACCGGCCCGTATATGCGACGGAAGTGACGTCATACCACGTGACCAGAAGTGGGCGGGGCCACGTGACGTCATCCAAAAGCGGAAGTGACGTATTGTTTGTTTACATTTGGACTTGGATTTTTTTTGTCATCGACTTCGTGCAGGCGTTGAGTTGTTTCAAGATGGCGTCGTTTCGTTACCATGGTGATGAATCACTCGTAGTGCCATCTGGTGGAGAAATTCGAAACTCTATTATTTTTAATTAAAAAGGAATTTCTTGGATTCGAACCCGGGACCATAGGATCCGAAGTCAAGCGCGCTATCCGTTAGAGAGTTAACTTAAGATGGTGAATTATTGTAGTGTTGGATTTTTTCTCTCTTTTGGACTTGTATTTTTTCTTAGTATTAGGAATGCGTTATTTTTAGAAAATGGTTTGAATAATTGCATAGGGGTTTTAATAAATGCTTTTACAAAATGACTTATGGCGCCATCTAGTGATTTTAAAAGTAGGTAATCTAAGGAACGAATTGATTTCTTAATGTTTTTACTTTATTCATGACCAGTGACGTCAGTGTGTTTACGTTTGGGACTTGGATTTTTTTTCCTTCTGAGATTTCGATGTGACGTCACGATTATGTCCATCGAGCAAGTCTGAACTTGAAAAAGTCTACTCACAATTCTTTATGTTATGAGTATGGTAAATTGTTTACAGATCGTGAAGGCTAGGCATATTTCCGTCGATTGGAAAACGAATTAACGTATTAAAAAAAGACGAAATTTAGAAAATTTAGGTCAAAAATATACTGTGCCTTGTCAACTTGTAGCATACGAAGACGAAGGAATAAGCTATACTTTTAGCGGGTCTTCTATTACAGCCAAGCCTTGATCTCCTAAAGTATTGGAAATAAAGGGAGAAATGGAGCGAATAATTGGTGCAAGATTTAATTTTGAGTTGGTGAAGCGTTATAAAGATGGTAAGGACTGCATAGTTGCGCCAATAAAAACAACGAGAAGGACTTGGAACTTTATGCACCCATAGCGTCTGTTTCATTTGGACAGAAAAGGCAATTTGTGTTTTCTAGAAAGAACTACAATTCTTTAAAAATTGTTCTGGAAAATGGAAGCTTGCTTGAGATATTATAAGTATCAAACAAACCAATTTTGGTTTCACAGCTTGCCCCGTGCATTATGCCCTAGAATAAATTTAACGTTTCGTAAAATTCTTGTATAAAGCAGCGATAAACCACTTATGTGCCCCCGAACTAGAACTCAGTGTCGTACACTAGACGATATTTAGACAAAGTTGCAATTGATCTTTGCCTTTCAGAATAGTATTTTTATAAATGCTTACATCTCGTTTTTAAATAAATTTTTAGCGTGTCTTACCACATATACTGTATTTTGGATTATTTGGTTTTTTTATTACATGGTTTCATAAATTTTCTTTTAAAATGCAAGATCTGAAATGAAATTTTTCTTTGCTATATAGATTTATGTTTTTTTTTAAGTTAGATGTATTTACTCAAAAATTAATTATACATTAGATGCTATAACACCTATTTTATAGCAGAAATTTTGTTTTAAATAATATACACTTAAGTAAGAGTAACATTTTTGAAACTTTACGAGACAAATACTATGAATATGTTTTCTTGTACATTTGAAGAAGTTATAATAGTATAAAAAAAACCATTTATTCTATAAATCTAAATTAAAATGTTATTTTTTAATTAATCTTTCCTTGCATATTATTTTTACTTTGAATAAATCTTCATAAATTTTAGTGATTTAATTTATATTATATAGATTTACAAACCTGTTTTTGGATGAAATATAAGGATTTAATATTTTAAAAATGAATGTTTTTACTTAAAATTAATTATATATTAAATACTATTACACATATTTTTAATGTTGAAGATTTTTAGAAAACATTTTACAATTGAAACATATACATTAAATATTATGACAAACACTTAAATGCAGATCCATAAGGGAATATTGGAAATCTTTTTAATGCTTACACCTTTTCTATTCTAAATAAACTTTTGCTTGTCTTACCACATACACTGTATTTTGGATTATTTGGGTTTTTTTTATTACATGGTCTTATAAATTTTCTTTTTAAAATGCAAGATCTGAAATTAAATTTTCGTTGATTTTAAGATTTATGTTTTACTCAAAAGTTAATTATACATTAGATGCTATAGCACATATTTTATTGCAGAATTTTTTAATATTATACACATAAGTGAGCGTAAAATTTTTGAAACTTTACAAGACCCATATTATGAACATGTTTCCTTACACATTTGAAGTAGTGAAAAATAGTAGTAAAACCCTTTATCCTGTAAAATATAAATTAAATACTATTTTTAATTAATTTTTCCTTCCATATTATTGTTTACTTTAAATAAATTTTCATTCATTTTAGTGATTTTTAGAAAACGTTTAACAATTGAGAGAGAGAGAAATATATACTTTAAATATTATTACAAACATTTAAATGCAATTTGCTTTCTATTTTTTAATTTTACAATTGAGACATTTTTAAAAGTTTGGTTCTTAAAGTGCGTTTTATGCATAGTAAAAAAATTATTATAAAAACCTGTAAGAGTAAAAAGAATTTTATACATTAATTTGAAACTTTACAAGACCCATACCATGTTTCCTTGCACATTTGAAGTAGTGAAATATAGAATTAAAAACCATTTGTGTCCTTGAAGATCTAAATTAAAAGTTCTTTTTCTTTAATGCTTTTGCAAACCACACATTTTACTAAATATGAACTTCCTTTTATTTATTTGAAATCCTTATGCACATCGTACAATTTAAATTGCACAGCAAAATACCAATACTGTACGAAGCTATGAAGTATTTTACAAGATACTTTGTACTGTTTTCTTAATTTTAAGTGTTCTACATTGCTATATTAAATGGATAGTAAGTGGGTTTTCTGTTTTTGAAAATAATGTGTGCACATCTGTGCTGCTAAGCAAATTAACTTTTGCCCTTTTCTTGATATTAAATGCATAATCTAAATATTTACTCACACCGCTGATAGTTTTACCTATGAGTAAAATTAAATAATAGCTGAAAATTTTAAGTATTAATGTGAATTTTAAAATGAACAAAAATTATTGAAATAATGGCATTACCTCGGATAATCAAGGCTTTTGTGTACTTTCTATCACAAAACGTATTCTGTTATAGAAAAATTTGTCTTCATAAGCTGTTTACGCAAATTATAAAGACATTCAAAATGATTCAATGATGCATCCCACCGATGAAAAAGCGTATCTTGTATTGTTTTGCTTTAAAAGTAATTTACAAAGAAATGCCGCTAGAAGCTTGCTGCTTAATTATTTGAAATTTGTTTTGCTGTAAACTTGAAACCACGGGATAAGATATTTGTTTTTATAAGAATTCTATGGCACTTTTGCTTTTTGCAAGAATTTTACTAAAACCCAGGACATGCTAAGAACTTGAAAAATGACATAAAAGGTGTACGATATCTAGAATCGGGAGGTGGCAAACGGAATTTTCCATCCGTACGGACATCATCAGTGAAGTGCTGACAAAAGAATGCATGTCAATAAAATCAGAACCATGCTAATTGTACCTGGTTATCAGGGAATGAATTCAAACCTAATACGAATCAACTGGGGAATGTAAAAACAAGCTGACTCGCCACTGCAAGCATCATTGAAGCTAATCCGGCGAGCAGTTGCTGTTCCTCTAATTTTTATACTAATTTAAAAACCAAAAAATTAATCAGCTATTGCACAAATCATATTTCGGCTTTCAACCTAAGTACCTATTCATTAGAGCAGATTACTTAAAAATCATATTTTTCTTGGGCTGTGTCGAAGATAAGCTGGTTTGTAGTCAACTGTGCATGTTTTCCTTTTGACTTTTTCCCCTTTCCTCGTTAACCACAATCTTCATAAGGTCTTTTGTTTTTCCAGGAGAGGTTATTAAAATTTAAGTATAAATCTTGACACAGCCTTTAACGAAGGAGGTCTCCCCTGGGGAGGAAGGTTCCTTAATCCTAAATTGACGGTGGACATTTTAGAATTTCACAAACTCCGTTGTTTCTTCTTTTTCTCCCGTTAACCTCTCTAATAGCCTTAAGTGCCATTTTACTTTTGAAGCTCCTTCTATTTACTTTTGAAAAGCTAAGTAGGTACTTTAAGGGATTATTACTGTTCGTTTTTTTTCTTCTACTTGTGCGCTTCGTTGCTTTTACTTTTCATCTAGGCTTTCCGGGGAAGGCGCTTTTTCTGACAGAATTAACTGTGCTATGCCTTTTGGGGTTTTTTACTTTTTGTCCCTTTTTAAAATTTTGTTTGTGTTCGGAAAGGAAATCTTGGGAGATTTTTAGCCCTTACGTTGTTTCGTCGCTTATTCAATCGATTAGGATAATCCCTTCTGAGAGGAAGTAAGAAATGTTTGATTATAGATAGCAAAAATATTTATGATGGTTCTTTCTTTTCTCCTTTCCTTCTAAGATAACACTTCTACGGTGCGCAGTACATGAACTCTCTAAAGGATTCACATTCATAATTCCGCCTTGCAACTTTTTCTGCAAGACTTCTAATCAGTTTTGACCTTTTTGTCCCATAGAATCTTTCCAAAGGATTCTATTCTACGTTAATGACCATCTTACTAAAGGATCCTATTCTAAGAAAAGGAGCAATAGAATCTTTCCAAAGGAATCTCTTCAAGGAAAGGAGAAATAGTAATAGTGCCTTTCTAAGGCATTCTATTCTTATGAGAACCAATAGAATCGTTCTAAAAGTTAAAAGAATCCATAGATTCTTCCAACTTTTCTTTTGGGGTAAAATCAGTATCACATTACTCGTGATGCTCGGAGGTTTAAACCATATATTTCATTCTAACACTGTTTTATATACATTTATTTTACGTATAGTTCCCATGGGCATAAAAAACCCTAAATATTTGTTGAAAGTCCTTAAAAATTTAAAAGCCGTAGTTTTTACAAGAGCATTACATTTTTTTATTTTAAACATTCGAAAGCCAAGATAAATGATACTCGTCCAAGTCAAATGTCACCAGAAATTGAGGACGTAATATTTATAGGTTCGCTCAATATTGATGTTTTTTAAAACTGGCAAACACGTTTGAAAGTTTCTTTACATGTGCATTCTTTGTTAATCTATTGCGATATATGTGAAATGTAGCCTTAAAAATGAAAAAGTAACATAGAACATACTCTCATTTTTAAAGTGTGGGTTCCTTGTTATATACATTTCTGTCAAAAGCAATAGTTCCAAAGCCTCGTAAACATGACGCCCTGAGGATCCACATCATCTCCTCTCTCCTCAATTAAAAAGTATCCATCGAAAACGAGATATAATATCAATAGAGTATACTATCGAAAAAAGGAAAGCGAGTAACTTCGTTTGTTTGATTGAGAAAAATGAAAACGTCTAGTGTGGCTGGGCTTAGGAGTAATGGTGGCTAACCCATTGGGTGCTCCTTCGCAAATGCGTGCCAATTCACCCCTTGTAGTACCGAAGTCTGAAGAGGTAAGTGGGCTGACATTATAAAAATATTAGGACCATCAATCTCTTGGTGACTTATTTGCTTGTGTCGACTTAATTTCTCGATGTTTCCATAATTCACATCCACCCATGGGTTAATCATTCATGCAATATAATTCAGATTAAATCAGTGGTATTTGAGGGCCGCGGTAGACCGGTTGGATTCGAACTCGGAGGGTTCCGAGTTCGAACCAAAGACCGTTCAATCCAACCAAAGACCGTCGTGTACAAAGGGAGCTGGTGCACGTTAAATCCGTCGTGGCCTCAAATGTCCTTACGTTGGCGTGGTGTGGAAGTTTGGAGAGTGGGGTGCCATCTCAGGTGTGACCTCGTCATCTGACCGTGGTTCAAAATTACGTGGTGTTATCCTTGGATCTTTCCCTTCGGGTTTGATCCCGGACCTTCGGGAATAGCCCGTTGTGTTGCTCCGATGCGACGTTTAAAATACCTAGCAGTGGTATTTGAAATTATTGTATTGAGTTTTCCAAATTGTCATCACTGAGAAGATTCAATATTTGTAGTTTAAATTTAGTACTTTTATAGGTTGTGTGTCACAACATGAAAAGTGCTTGACAAAAGCGCATAAAAATAGGCTTTTAAGTTCGTTTGCTAGTAAGTAGTTCATATTACAAATAATATATTATCTTTTGACATCGATCAATCTCGGAAGCATCTTCAAAAATATTTCGTCAAAAGAAGTAGGAATGCAAAAAAGCAGGCCTAAGTGCACTCGAATAAATATGCTTGTTAAATATTTATTCGTTTCAGTTTGGATGCAAATGCCTTTTAAAGTCTATTACAAAGTGGCATTCTTCCAGCGATCGATTTGAGAAAGGAACTTTTCTTTGCTGCTATGTTTCTTTTCATTAATTTGCAATATCGTGCTCCTCCGCGATGAAAAAAGACCCAATTGAAAAGGAGTGTTGATTAGTTCTTTAGAGATGTTACGAGTGCCTTTTTTTTTCTCCGTTTAAGTGTTCCTTTGATGTTTCGGGATTGAAATTCGTTTTCTACCCAATCGTTTGATCACATTTTAGCAAATTCTTTTTTCGTCCCCGATCTCTTTATTTGGCATCCATTACCTCACGCGCATTTAGTTTGCATTTTGCAATCTCGCTTTTTTGCGATAAAAAGCGCTGTTGTGACGCTTTCGGCAGGAAATTCTCAACCTGATCGTGATTTGCATTTTCTGGTGGCAATTTATGTGGCGTTTTTGAGAGAATGCTCTTTTTCGCTGAACTGAATTTTCTCTGATGTTTCTGAAAGTGGAGAAAACGAATCATTTTTGGTAAGAAGGTATTTCCGTCAAAAAGGTTTTTAAACTTGCGCTATTAGCGATAGAAGTGACACTTGTTAACGCGCAGAATTAAATCTCAGGTGTTCAACACGCATACATCCCTCCTGCTACGTGCAATCTTCCTTGCTTTACTTCCAACGAATTTTGATCTTTTTGACTTATAGAATCATGGATGATGGGCCGTTCTTTAACTGTATGCTGGGCTTGCACTTGTACATCGGCCGTAAGACAATATTTGCCTCTAACTTTAAATAAAAATTTCCTTTAATGAATTTTCGATTCGTTTTACAATTATCATAAAAGACGTATTAATCTGCATATTTTACCCTCTGATGGGTTCACAGGCATATATCCGTTTTGTATGTGCAGTCTTTTCTGCATGACTTCTAGCCCTTTTTGATCATCTTTATCAATAGAATCTTTCCTAGGATTCTGTCAATCAATAGATAAGGATTATTTAGTCAAAGTGTGTGTTGTAAAGCAATATTACTCGACTCAAATCCAGTGAGGCTCAGAGGGTTAGTGCAGGGCTCAATTACGTCACCAGGAACGTATTCAGAGTAGGGGACCAGTACTGCTGAAAACGTTTATTTTTCCAAAAATTATTTTTTTACGGATTTTCAACTCTGATGTTTCATTTATTTTGAGTCTTTTCTCTGCGAAATTTAAACGATTTCCGAATATATTTGGGACGTTATTTTTCGACGGACCGGAAACTCGTGTTGGTTGATCATGTGCAGTGATTTTTTTCTGTTTTTTTCGCTCTGAATTAATTTCGCATTTCTGAATTTTGTCCACTTTTTAGTTGTAAGTTGTGGCAACTGCTAGATCCCGAGATAAAAAACAATCACGAATTAATGTCTTCAGAACAACTTTTTTTCCCGCTAACTTTACTGCAGTTTTATTTCACTGTTTTCTATTTAAATGCATTGCATATTTATTTTTTTTAATAAATTGTAATTTCTTTTCATCACACGCAAGAACGGCAAAAAGTATTCGATTTAAAGTAGAGTGTAGGATCAGAATAAAGTAAACCAAGTGGAATTTTTCCGTTATTGAAAGAACGTTAATGTTTAAAAATCCAAACTAGGACTTTTGAAATATTAAGAATTCATTGTAATAGGAAGAAGGTTAAGGTGACTTATTTTACGAGTTGAAGCTGGATTGAAACAAGTTATGTCTTAAAAGTTTATTAAAAACAATGATTTTCTTTAAAAAGTGCTGTCAAATCGATTTACCCTTTTTTTTTTAATGATAATAGGTTACCTTTGTAGGTCAGTACTGAAGATATTCAATTTTAAAACAAATTTTTTTATTATTAGACGTGCTGCAAAATGGAATTATCAAGAAAAAATGTATTCGCTTTTAAAAAAACACTGAATTTCTTATCAAATTAATTTCATATCTGTTATCCCAGATCATATTTGTTAACATTTTTTGTGGAGTTATTAACATCATGAAACAACGGACAGTTTAGATTAACATTGACACAATACACGCTTACGTCACCGTTCCACTGAAATTCAACACAAATTTTTTAGTCGTTCTAAGCAACACTTTACACTTCTGGAACAGCGACACATTATTGACAATTTTTTTTTATTTTGGTTTTACCCTTTAAAGTTTGGCCAGGCAATTTCGAATCATCATGTAGGAAAACTAAGGTTCTGGATCTCTGGGAAACCGAGCAAAGTTAACACAGAAGTAAAATCATACTTTACGGGTATTTCTCTTCTTACTGTAGGTAGAAAACGTTTTAATGCTGCACACAACACTAAAAAGCGAATAAGATAGGACACTGAATCAAGTTTAACGCGAAAGGGAAAAGGTGAGTATAAAACCTCGTAGTCCGTATTTTGCTTCCACCCCCTAGCTCCCGTAACTTCCCTCGTTAACCGGGGATATGGCGGCATAAAAGTCAGCCGGCCTGCCATCAACAACCTTTACAAAGATCCGCTGCGAGATAGGTTCCGTCCGCACTAAAGTTAAAGAATTAATTAAAATTTATTCTTGTCAGGGCGCGTTGCCGAATGCTGCCGTTAAAGAAACTCTGACCCCAGTTGAGCGAGAGAATATATCACAAAATCTGGTTTCGTTAAAGTCTTGGGAAATCTTTTTGGAGATAATGTAAGTACTAAGATATTAAATATACGAAAGTTTTAATCTGTCCAAAAATTCTTTACTTATTTGGACCGCGGTAGCCCGGTTGGAAGAGTAACGGATTAGCAACCGGAGGGTTGCGAGTTCGAATCCAACCAAACTCCGTCGTGTACAAGGGGGCTGGTGTTAAATCCATCGTGGCTTCAAATGTCCTCACGTTGGCTAGGTGTGAAAGTTTGGAGAGTGGGGTGCTAGCTCAGGTGTTGCCTCGTCATTTGACTGATTCAAAGTTACGTGGTGTTGTCCTCGGATCTTTCCCTTTGGGATTGATCCCGGACCGTCACCAATAGCCCGTTGTGTTGCTCCAGTGTAACTTTAATTGAAATACCCACCTACCTACCTTTACTTATTTATCCAATTGCGTTGAGGTAGGAAGGGCCAAGCGTTTCCGCCCCGAACATATTAGAACAAGAATTGACAGGTTCAATTCCGTCCCCCTATGCTTTGTTGCACTACAGTTAAAGTTTTCCTATTCCAGCTAGCGTCGCAGACTGAGAAATGCCCAATTGTTGCCAATATTTTAAAATGTTTAAATTTGAGTACCCCGCGATCATTAAATTTGGAAATTTTTCAATTTCAAAATATTGGAATATTCTATTGTGTTTCGTAGCATCACCTTTAGCTTTAATAACAGCACACAATCGATTTGGCATATTAATTTCAAGCGGCTCAGTCTCTTTTGACCAGACATATATATCCTGATGAATTTTATACTGGGCGCAAGATCGCTTTTGTTAGCGAAATTTCTTAAAGCCTATTTCATTATTCCCCGGAAATTCTCAATTAGATTTAAATCCTGTAAATTTGCCGTCTAAGCTAGTGTGTTGATTTGGCTCTGGTTGAGCCGTTTCATTGATTTTGAAGTACAACAGAGAGAGCTAAGTCCTGTTGAAAGAAGTAATCATCCTTATATGTATCTTTGGACTCTCATCATAAAGTTTACAATAATTTCATATATATATCTGAATTTATCTCTTCATACTTGTTTGGCCAGACCTGGCCCTTACGCCATTAAAAAACCAACCCACCTATCTTGCACGACACATTGCCTCCCAGGGATTTCAGTAGTCATGCAAGCCCATTACTCTGGCTACAAAAATCACGGAACATTTCATGCATTCTTCTTCAAATGCTTGTTTTATTCGCCAAACACGAATGTCTTGACCACCGTATGATACACAAAACTTTCATCGCCAAACACGAGTAAGTACCTTACACCTCTGAAACGGTTTCCCTTAACAATATCCTCCAGCTTGGAAAAACTATTGATTAAAGCTTAGTTTATGCAAATGAACTATACGATGTTTCGTAGATCCTGATATGTCAGTCGTGCAACCCATATTTGGCAGGAAATTAACAAAACCGCGCGAGACATATATTTCTAACTCAATAAGTAGAAAACTAAATCACAAAAGAAATTCTAAAACATTCTAATATTTTGAATCATCTCGATTATTCTAATGTGAACAGTTAAATATTTTTAATGCATATTTCATCGAAACTCAATTCTGTTTTTAATGTCATTTGTCTTTCCAATGCATTAAGCTGAATTGGAGCTAAAGGATTTTGAAATTACGAATGAAATAAATTATATTACTATTTAGTCTAGCTGTAGAATTTTTTTTATCTGTGTTATATTTGCCAAACACTTAGGAGTTGCTTTTATTAAATTACCAAACTAAGTAGTAAAACTCGTATAAAAACTAATATCTCTTGAAAAAGGATTACAATAAAAAGGATCAAAAATTATTTTTGTCTACAAGTTACGGAGATATACGTGTCCGAAGTGTAGTTTTTTTAACGTATCGTTATCAACCCGATACACAAATCGAAAGACAAAATTAAAGAATCGCGAACAGACTACAAAAACTTTTATTTAAACTTGAATAAAGGGGAATTGGATTTATTTTATTTGCATTTCTCAAAAACCCATTTAAGGAAAAGATTGACGATTTTTATTTTTGACTGAGGCGGCCTTTAGTATGGATGCTATAATTGAAATGAATATTTTTGGGCTTCTTTCCATTTTAACGTAGTGCTATCAAATTTTAACAAGGACACTCATTATTGGGTAGCACTTGTGCCCGTCGAAACAAACCAATTTTCGTCTTAACGCACAAACGAGTGTCTCATTTCTCGAATATATTTCAGTCGCGTCAATAAGAGTGGGTGGAGGAAGACACAGAAAATTTATTGTCAAAAGTAATTGATGGGGAGGAGATATACTCCTTTTTATTCTATCTCCGTAATGGACGTGGAACATGTGTTGGCTGAAATGTGCATCACTGGATTTGGAAAGTGATCGAGCCAAAATTGAAGCGCTAATCTATTTATCACTGAAAAGTGCTTATTCATTTTATCTGACGTGATTCTTGAATCCAACATAATGGAAATTTACCGAAATTGAACCATGGGAAGTTGGTATGAGTTCGGAGTAGTTTTTGATGCAGTACAGTGTCTTCAAACTAGGAAGCCAGTTATTCCGTTTAAAAAAGGATCACTTGGGATGTTACCGAGTATAAGCATTTTTGAAAACTCATTTGTATAAAAATAACATGCATTCTGTCCCAAGTTGTTTCGTTTTCAATATTACTCTTAAACTTTATTAAAGGGGAAAAATTAAAGTTTGATTTAAATCATGATTATTTAATAAAAAATCACTTGATTTAAATCAAGTTGATGTAAATTGGTATATCCTGCTAGGCACCTCCACCCTTTCGAATCTAATTTTATTGAGAGCAAGAGCAGTCTCGACGCGGGTGCCGCAGATCCATTTCAAATCAACTTTTACATCACTGTTCTAATTCCATGTCGTACTTTTTTATGTTGACGGCGCATTCTATTGTTTTGGTTTTGATTAACGTTTGTTTTTCTTGTTTACCTACATAAATTTAATATACCTGTCTGGTTCTGGTCGAGAGGTAACTTGTTTACTGAGTTGCATGTAGAGAGGGATGCAATGTTGTCGTAAATCGTTTATTTTAGAATTATACAGGGTGTCCCAAAAAGGTTGTTCCGCGATTTATCTTTTTACCATTTGGAGATAAGTAGGCAATGTAAATTGCAAAAGTGCACCAAATAAGGTAAGTAATTAAGATATGTGAATAAAAATATCACGCAATTTAAGCGGATACAGTTTTTAATTTGTATACCACCCCTGTAGATAAAAATCCGAGATAGCAAAAATGTTCCTTACCTGTATCCCTATCGTTAGTTAAAACCATATTTCTGTAGGTTGAATTGTAACGGAGATACAAGAGTTTCTATTTTAAGGGGGCCGTATCTAATCTAGAACGGAAACTGACCCATGGCCAAGAATGAAGAGCTAAGTTCTGCATTGCTGCAGATGGAAAAATTTCCTTTTATTTTTATTTAAACGATTTTTTCTACAATATTTTTATTAAAGATTACATTGTCTACTATTATGCATTGCGATTTTCATCTGCAGTTGCAATACTACATTACTTTGCACAATGTTGAACTTTCTGACCGAAAAAAAATGCTTTTTACATTGTGTATGCGATCCCTAATCTGACTGCTTGAAAAGCTGTGCACAAGCGGTATAAGTCAACTTTTTTGCGTCCTTATGCCTCCCTTACTGTTCAACCTACAGAAATGCAGTTTTTTACTAACGATAGGGATACAGGTAAGGAACATTTTTGCTATCTCCGATTTTTATCTAGAAGGGTTGTATAGAAATTAAAAACTGTATCCGCTTAAATTGTTATCACGTGATAATTTTATTCACATATCTTAATTGCTTACCTTATTTGGTGCACTTTTGCAATTTACATTGCCTACTTATCTCCAAATGGTAAAAAGATAAATTGCGGAACAACCTTTTTGGGACACCCTGTATATATTGTGAGGATTCATTGACAGACCCTCAATTATCCCTCCCAAAGGCAAACCCGCCGACAGGTCGTAAAAAAGCCGGACAATACATTTCCATCTCTCTGGCGCCAGACGGTCGGGACTTGGATCGAAGAGGACAAAAGGAGATTCGTTCCGTAAAAGAGCCCAGGTGTTTAGGAGTGCACCTGCCAGGTGATTAAGTCCACCTGCTAGGTAATCAAGCCACCTGCGCTAAGTAGCTGATCCCATTTTACGTCAGAGAGTCTCTACCGAATCAGCTACCTCAAAAATGAGCAAAGTAAAAACGAACCAATTAAAAGTAAGAACCAATCAAGAACGAACGAATCGGGAACCACCAGCGAACAAAGGCTGGGAGGTTTCAAAAGGAAAAGTAGGGAGTCGAATCGGGAGTTCTTGCCTGTGATCTCGTTCGAGAGGCTTAACTCAGCGACCCTTCGAGCGGTCACTCCTTTGGGAGAAAATACATTTCTTGAAGACGGTTCTCTCAACCTGAGAGGACGCGTTCTTGTAGCCTGGCGTAGGCTGCCCATTTCGAGTTCTTGCCTGTGATCTCGTTCGAGAGGCTTAACTCAGCGACCCTTCGAGCGGTCACTCCTTAGGGAGAAAATATATTTTTTGAAGACGGTTCTCTCAACCTGAGAGGACGCGTTCTTGTAGCCGGCGTAGGCTACCCATCTCGAGTCTTGTTTGTTTCCCGAGCTAACGTCTTAGCTCAGTGACCCTTTGAGCGGTCAACCCCATTAAGGAGCTCTTACTAATTTGGAAGACGGTTCTCTCACCCTGAGAGGACGCGTTCTTGTAGCCTGGCGTAGGCTGCCTATCTCGAGTTCCTGCTTATTTCTCGTTCGAGACTTGAACCAGCGACCCCAGCGGAGCCGTGCCTGTCTTGTGCCGATCCGACGACCCCAGCGGAGCCGTGCTGTCTTGTACTGACCCGACGACCCCAGTGGAGCCGATCCCTGATTGTGCCGAACCGACGACCTGCGGAGAGTTCGGTACCGACTTCTCGTCCGGCAGTGAACCTGCCTTGTCCTGTCGTCCAGTGAGGATCCAGTGCTGATCTGGTGAAATCGTCACCCGACGAGTAGAGTTTCATCTAGAGACTGTTGAGATACCTTTCTCCAACTCAGAGACTTTCGTACGTCCTGAGATTTCGACACCCTGTCGCATCCAGTTAGCAGAGGCGTGAAAGTGTCGTGTAAATAGATTCTAATTAGTCAAGACATTGTTTTAAATAAAATTATCGTTTGTTATTTAAGCTAGACTGTTCTCTGTAGATTTGAATCTACCACGCTACTCAGAGAATCACTACAGTCTACTTAAATTATTGGTGGCAGCGGTGGGATTGTTAGCCATTAAATAAAAAATTGGCAACCACACCTTTTGCGTAGTAAGCCCACCCAGGATTTATTACGTGAGGACATCCAGTCCAGAGGCAAACTCAAGAAGAGTTGTGAAGTGAGAAAAAGCAGAACCATCCAGAACTGCTACAACGTGAAGGACATCCTGTCCAGTGTTGAAAAAAGTGTTAGTGTGCCAGTGAAAGAAAAAAAAACGAACGCCCGTCTGACATCCCAACAGAGGCAGAGCAGAGACCTGTCGAAAAAGCAGAGCCAGTCGTCAGACAAGGTAAGCTTGGCATTTCTTTAGAGGCAATTTAATAGATTATTGTTTTAAATTGTTGAGAAAAAAAAACTGTTGTGAAGAGTGTTTAAATTTTTAAATTGATTTAATTGTGGAATCCATTCTAAAGAAATTCTGATTACTAGTGTATGCAAATTCGCGGAAACGTTAGGATTTAATAATTGCAGTAAATTTGTAGTGAAGATTTGGAAATTGTCAGTTTAGCAATTGCTCGAATAAGTTCCAGGGCTGTGGATGATCTGGTACCTTTAGCACATAGTTAAATTAACTTAGATTGTGAAGTATCTACGCAATTGTGAACTACCTAGTCAAGTTGAATGAAATTTAGTGAACTTGTAGTAGAGATTATTATTGTGTATTATTTTAAGTAAAAATATTTTAATATTGCATGAGTCTGGAAAATAGTTAAGGCTTAGGAAATTGACTGCATTGTGTATTATTATTTTATGTGCGTATTGTTATTTGAAAATTGAAGTTCAGAATAGTTGGTGATTGAATTTTGTAATTGTGTCACTGGGAAAATTTAGTGTAGAACCATGGCGTTTTTAACTAAGCAGAAAAAGGTAGACTTGCAGAAATTAGCATACGAGTTTAATGTTGAGTTTGGTTCCGACGATCGAATCATCGATCTAGCAAGGAAAATACAGGGATGCAATGATTTTAGCGAGGAGAGCGCTAAAGATATGATAGTTAATATCATAGAAGAGAGGAAATTGGCCGAGGCTAGAGAAGAGAGGGAATTGGCTAAGGAAGAGGAAAAATTAGCTAAGGAAGAGGAAAAATTAGCTGCGGAAAGGGCTTTCGAACTAGAGAAGCTAAGATTACAACAATCGGGAGAAGTAAATAGTTTAAGTTCGTCTAGCCATGATAGCGGGAAACCGTCTAAAAACATTAAATCAGTCATGCAAAAGTTTGATGCTGACAAAATAGATATGGCCTTGTTCTTAACTCTTTTTGAACGCCAGAGTAGAAAATTAAAAATCGAGTATGACGAATTGGTCTCACAGCTGCTTAGTCTGTTGCCGATTGAAATCGCGGAGATTATTATTCGTGAACCCGAGGAATTGAGTGATGATTATGATCATGTAAAGTCCGTACTTCTCGCTAGATTCAAGCTTAGCGCAGAATCCTTTAGATGCAAATTTCAAACGCATCAGAGACAAAATGGCTCTTTATGGAAGGACATGATCTTCGAACTAAGAAGCTATCTAGAAGGGTGGCTTAGCGGAATCCAAGTTGAGGATTTTGATTCTCTTAAGAATCTGATGATCGCTGAGCAAATGAAAAGAAGGGTACCGGCCGACATAAAGGACCACTTTATTGATCAATGGGGCGAGTTGACCGAACCGAGCGCATTGGCTGAGAAGCTAGACGCGTACGAGTCAACCCGTCGAGTCAAGAAACAGGTGTTCTCCAAACTACCGGAGAAAAGGGCTCTCGACCGCCCAAAACCTATTGAAAAGCCGAATCAGGGAAAGAAATTCGGGGGGGAGAAAAATCACGGAAAGGACTGGAGATCGGGAAGTAAGGGAACCAACACAGAATGGCGGACAAGGGAATTTGAGAAACGTAGTGGCCCCGTTTGTTTTAATTGTAACTTACCTGGTCATATACGCCCTCAATGCCCCGAGTTAAAGAAAGTAGCGGAACCCTTAAATAATCTTGCTACGAGCGCAAATTTTGCTCCCTCATTTGAGCCTTATTTAAGCAAGGCCAAAATAAATGATGTTGACATGGTATTGCTGCGTGATTCAGGAACAACCATTGACCTGGGACCCCTAGACTTGGTGAAACCTGAGGATTTTACAGGCGAGCACATTTGGGTTAAGCAACCTCTGGACAACCACTTCAAGTGCCTACCTTTGGCAAGAATTAAAATCGAAAGTCCAGAACTCGGCGTAATTAGAACTAAGGCAGCAATTGTAGGTAAATCCGTCGAAATGCGACATTACCTCTTAGGAAATTCCACCCAGGAATTAATTGAATCGCAGAGAGTAAAACCAGAACTGGTAAACGCGATTATGACTAGGAGTCAAACCAAACGTCTGAGCCCTGAACAGGCTGTAGTTGAGGAAAACCAGACAGAAATAGATCCACTTGAGGTAACGGAACCTGAAAATGAACTAGAGGACGAAAATTTGGGGATAGAGTTACCACCCTTACAGGAAAATTCGGAAATCGAATTAGTAGGCATTCACGCTGAAACTTTTGCCAAGGAACAGCAGAATTGTCCCGAACTCAAATCTATTTGGGATAAGGTCAGGCAAAATAAAACGAGTGAGTTCGTGATTGAAAAAGAGCTACTCTTTAGGCAGTCTAAGGATCACCGAGGCGAAGAGCGGAGGCAGCTATTAATACCCGCTATATATAAAAATAAAATTTTAAGCCTTTGTCATGATGGGTTCGGATCCCACATGGGCAATACGAAAACTAAAGATAAGCTGTTGCGCTATTATTTCTGGCCCCAGTGTATTAAGGAGATCGAGGAATATGTGAAATCGTGCGATGCTTGTCAGAAAGTCGGGAAATCCTCGGAACAAAAGAGAGCGCCCCTTAAGTTAGTGCCCGTGATCACCGAAGTGTTCGCGAAGATGAATATAGACATTGTGGGTCCCTTGCCAATATCACCGAAAGGGAACAAATATCTCCCGACGGCTATTTGCCTTGCTTCCAAATACCCGGAAGCTATTCCTTTATCAGCAGTGAACTCAGAAACCGTCACTGATGCCTTGCTTGCTATCTTTAGTAGAATAGGTTTCCCCAAAGAACTACAACTGGACAATGCTACGTATTTCACTAGCAACCTCACAACTACCTTCTTTGAGAGGTTTGGGATTAAGGTGGTGCGTAGTTCGATCTATCATCCGCAAACGAACCCGGTGGAACGGTTCCACCGGACCCTAAAGAGACTTTTGAAAGCGATGTGCCTGGAGCTAAAAGAAAATTGGGAGGACGTACTTCCATCGGCTCTCTTGGCTTTGCGGAACGTCACCCATGCGTCAACCGGTTTTAGCCCCGCAGAGCTAATTTACGGGAAGAATTTGAGAATGCCCGAATCCATTTTATTTGACAAATGGTGCCAAAGTCCCCCATGTGAAGACATTGTCACGGAGTACGTATTCCAGTTGATAAATCGATTGCGACGGTGTCAACAGGTAGCCACCGCAACCGAAACGGACGCAAAAGTTAAAAGGAAGTCGTACTACGACAAAGGATCGGTGAAGCGCGAGTTTAAAGTAGGCGATCGCGTCTTAGTATTGTCATCTTGCCAACAAACAAAATTCGCCGTAAAATGGGTTGGTCCGGGAACTATAGAGAAACAGCTTTCGGAGACCAATTACGTTGTTAAGATGCCAGGGAAGGTAGAGAAGGTACGAGTGTACCACATTAACTTATTAAAGCCATACCACCAGCGGATGGAAAGCGTAAATGTTTTGATGAGCGAAGTATTCTCTCACGACACCGTAGAATCTGATTTGGATATTCAGTATCCTATCGCAGATCCGAATATTTTTGATTTCGGAGAGGTAGTGAAAAACAGTAAATTGGAAGAGCGATGCACGCAGGATCAAATCAATGAACTTGGGAAATTGTTAAAATCCCATAGGCAATTATTTTCAAATGATCCCGGTAGGACGAATCTTATCGAACATGATATCGATTTAATTAGTGACAAACCCATTAGATCGAAACCCTACCGCACCTCTCCTAGACAAACGGAAATCCTCAAGTCAGAAATTAAGAGGATGTTGGATTTAAAAATCATTGAGAACGGGGAGTCCGATTACACTTCCCCTATGATTTTAGTAGAGAGTCCAGGACGTGACCCTCGCCCTTGTGTCGATTATCGTCGATTAAATTCCATCATTAGGACGGAATATTACCCACTGCCTAATATGGACGAGCGAATCGAACAAGTGGCAGCCGCAAAATATATAACGGTCATAGATCTGACCAAGGGATATTGGCAGATACCCTTGAGTCTTAAGGCACAAAGATTGGCCGCTTTCGTGACTCCATTCGGGTCATATAGACCACTAGTTCTTCCGTTCGGACTAGTAAACGCGCCATATTGCTTCTCAAAATTCATGGCTCAACTCTTACAAGGGTTAGATGAATTTTGTGTACCCTACTTAGACGATGTAGCTATATTTTCGCAAACTTGGGAGGAACACATCAAACATCTCGATGTGGTTCTTAAGAAAATCACGTATGCGAAATTAACAATTAAACCTGCCAAATGCAAGTTCGCACAGAGCAGTGTCAAATATTTGGGACATATGGTAGGGAGTGGATGTAGAACTCCGACTGAGGCGAAAATCCAAGCGGTAGTTGATTTCCCCACACCCAGGAATAAAACACAGATCAGACAATTTTTAGGTTTGAGTGGATATTACGCCCGGTATATCCAAAATTATGCCATAATAGCCGAGCCATTAACGAGGGCATTAAAAGGAAAGAATAGAAGGGAGGAGGTAGAGTGGTCCACGGAATGCGACTCAGCTTTCCGAGAGCTGAAAACGAAACTCACTGAGAAGCCGGTGTTGTACGCCCCAGACTTCTCAAAGGAATTTATCCTCCAAACTGACGCTTCCAACCAAGGAATCGGGGTAATCATGGCACAAAAAGGGCCAGATAAAGTTGATCACCCGATATTATATTTAAGCCGGAAGTTTACCGACACAGAAAAGAAATTCTGCACTACCGAAAAAGAATGCGCAGGCATTATTTACGCAATTAAAAAGCTGCGGCATTACTTGGACGGACAACGCTTCACTATTGAAACGGACCACAATCCGTTAGTATTTTTAAAGAATAACTCCGGGAATAACCCGAGATTGATGAGGTGGGCGTTGGCTTTACAGCCCTTCAATTACCAGATCATCCATAGGGCTGGGAAGGACAACCAACATGCAGATTGTCTGAGCAGAATGCTGTCGGAAAATTAAATAATACCAAAAGTACCGATTTAAATTGTACATAAACCCCAGTATTTGATTGAACTTATGTGATAAAATATAATTGTATCACAAGAGTAGGATGTAAGAGTATTGTAAATAGTAGATGTAACTTGAAATTTAAGTGTTGAAATCATGTTAAAATTTTGTATATAAATTCTTAAAATTGTTGCCTCTAATGATGTGTCGAGTTGCCATGTCTAACCCTTGCCTTATAGATTTTGCCATACCACAAAATCTTTCTTAGGGGGGAGGGGTTGTGAGGATTCATTGACAGACCCTCAATTATCCCTCCCAAAGGCAAACCCGCCGACAGGTCGTAAAAAAGCCGGACAATACATTTCCATCTCTCTGGCGCCAGACGGTCGGGACTTGGATCGAAGAGGACAAAAGGAGATTCGTTCCGTAAAAGAGCCCAGGTGTTTAGGAGTGCACCTGCCAGGTGATTAAGTCCACCTGCTAGGTAATCAAGCCACCTGCGCTAAGTAGCTGATCCCATTTTACGTCAGAGAGTCTCTACCGAATCAGCTACCTCAAAAATGAGCAAAGTAAAAACGAACCAATTAAAAGTAAGAACCAATCAAGAACGAACGAATCGGGAACCACCAGCGAACAAAGGCTGGGAGGTTTCAAAAGGAAAAGTAGGGAGTCGAATCGGGAGTTCTTGCCTGTGATCTCGTTCGAGAGGCTTAACTCAGCGACCCTTCGAGCGGTCACTCCTTTGGGAGAAAATACATTTCTTGAAGACGGTTCTCTCAACCTGAGAGGACGCGTTCTTGTAGCCTGGCGTAGGCTGCCCATTTCGAGTTCTTGCCTGTGATCTCGTTCGAGAGGCTTAACTCAGCGACCCTTCGAGCGGTCACTCCTTAGGGAGAAAATATATTTTTTGAAGACGGTTCTCTCAACCTGAGAGGACGCGTTCTTGTAGCCGGCGTAGGCTACCCATCTCGAGTCTTGTTTGTTTCCCGAGCTAACGTCTTAGCTCAGTGACCCTTTGAGCGGTCAACCCCATTAAGGAGCTCTTACTAATTTGGAAGACGGTTCTCTCACCCTGAGAGGACGCGTTCTTGTAGCCTGGCGTAGGCTGCCTATCTCGAGTTCCTGCTTATTTCTCGTTCGAGACTTGAACCAGCGACCCCAGCGGAGCCGTGCCTGTCTTGTGCCGATCCGACGACCCCAGCGGAGCCGTGCTGTCTTGTACTGACCCGACGACCCCAGTGGAGCCGATCCCTGATTGTGCCGAACCGACGACCTGCGGAGAGTTCGGTACCGACTTCTCGTCCGGCAGTGAACCTGCCTTGTCCTGTCGTCCAGTGAGGATCCAGTGCTGATCTGGTGAAATCGTCACCCGACGAGTAGAGTTTCATCTAGAGACTGTTGAGATACCTTTCTCCAACTC
Source organism: Meta bourneti (assembly GCA_933210815.1). Lineage (NCBI taxonomy): Eukaryota > Metazoa > Arthropoda > Arachnida > Araneae > Tetragnathidae > Meta > Meta bourneti. The sequence goes on along the minus strand of OW119924.1, from coordinate 92,239,918 downwards.
AGAGACTTTCGTACGTCCTGAGATTTCGACACCCTGTCGCATCCAGTTAGCAGAGGCGTGAAAGTGTCGTGTAAATAGATTCTAATTAGTCAAGACATTGTTTTAAATAAAATTATCGTTTGTTATTTAAGCTAGACTGTTCTCTGTAGATTTGAATCTACCACGCTACTCAGAGAATCACTACAATATGAAGATGCATCGCACCGTCCAGCGCGAACCTGGGTATCAAACCTTTAAAAAACAACAGAGCTCAAGTGGATTCAACCTTGCAGTCTCCGGTCTTTTCTCCTGTCTGTCTCCTTATTCTTTATGTCCATGGGGTTGGGCTCCCTAGTGGCTGAGTTCTCTGGTTTGAAGGGCCGCGGTAGCCCGGTTGGAAGAGTAACGGCTTAGCAACCGGAGGGTTTCGAGTTCGAATCCAACCAAAGACCGTCGTGTGCAAAGGGGGCTGGTGCACGTTAAATCCGTCGTGGCTTCAAATGTCCTCACGTTGGCGTGGTGTGGAAGTTTGGAGAGTGGGGTGCCAGCTCAGGTGTTGCCTCGTCATCTGACCGTGATTCAAAATTACGTGGTTACCTCGGATCTTTCCCTTTGGGATTGATCCTGGACCGTCACCAATTCCCGGCCCGTTGTGTTGCTCCAGTGTGACGTTAATTAAAATACCTACCTACCTCTTGTGAGGAAATGTGATGTGAATCTCATAACTAACATAATAATGGTTGTTTAAAATGTTTAATCTTTTTCTATAAAATCCGATTTGGTTTGGCAGTTTGTCACAGCATTTTTAGAAATCGGGCCCTAAAACCTGAACCAACCAACCAACTACCAGTTGAAAGTTTATTTTTTCGGAACACAGCACCATTACAGCCATCGACCTTACAATGAAATAAACGGAGCATGCGCTCGCAGCTTCATGTTATCTCTTCCAGTTGCTCGGTTTGAAGATTTGTCACGTGGTTTCTGTGGAAAAGCAAGAATCTATATATTAATACGTGAAGAAAAAGCTTTTTAAGCACATTACGCGCACGGAGGAGTATGAGATTTGGCATAATTAAAGTACATATGGAGGAGTGCAGAAAGATAAAATTTATGTACAATATGCGTTATAAATATATTAAATTAAACAAAATAAAACATTCATTGCTTACGTTTATATACTGTAAAAATTTAGCGGAGTAAATGCGGAGTGGATGATTTGTAATTGATTTAATCCCCCCGCAGTGAAATCCACTCCAAGAGGGAGTTTATTTAGATAATCTATATATTAATACGTGAAGAAAAACTTTGTACCCCTTTTTAAGCACATTGCGCGCACGGAGGAGTATGAGATTTGGCAGAAAATGTCAAACAACGCGTTATTGTTTTTTAGATATGGCTTAACCAAGCTATACCGCATTTTTCCTATGACGTATTTGTACATGCTCGCAGCTTACGTAATAGAACAAAATTCAAAAATATTATATGCAATGAATATAGAGGTATACTCTTTGACAAAAGAACCTTATTAACGTTCAAACTTAAAAATTAAATGAATTATGGTCGAATTTCGACCACTGGGCGACCACTAGTCATAAGCAATTGATTGGTTAAAGTGATTATCCACCGTGATCAAAAACACTATTCTGCGATTCGATAGCCAATCGGCTAAGTCGATACGCAAGTCCACGTGATTTACATTTCAGAGATCTTCCACATGCTCCGTCTATTTCATTAGAAGGTCGATGATTACAGCGTCCTTGCGATGCCAATTGGTTCGCTAACGTCGAAAATTGCCAAGTACTTTAGAAATATTACCACTTTGCACTGGGGCCAAGAAATGAAAGCCCCGCAACTTGATCCAGTGGAAGAGCTTCGGCGAAACAAAGGCAAAGAAGTGTCTGAGGGCAAAAGGAAAAGCGGGATCGATACCTTTTTGGGGCCGCGGCTTTTGGCGGAGATCGATCTTTGTGACGGGGGCCTATTCTCCAGGGGAAGGGGAAGGTGTCTAGGATAAATTTCCTTTTAAAGCATCTTCTCTAGAAACTCCCGAAAATGATGATCCGCCGCCAGTTGTCCATCTCCACGTCAGGTCCTGTTCCGAGGCGCTACGGGAGAGGAAATCCAGGAAAATGGGAAACTTCTGCCTTGTGTGGGGGATAGATACTCTTGGCAGCGAATAAGCCACAACACCGAGTCGAAAGCAGAGCTCTTGCGAATCTGGTTTCTGTACGAAGCGTGACAGACCCTCGCTGCTCGATGCAAAAAAAAAAAAATCAAGGGGTGCTCACCGTGATATTTGAATTATTTCTATAGGAGAGGAAAGAAAACAAAATTTATTTTGAGGTACTTTCGTGCATAGCTCTAAGTCTGGAGTAGATATAAATTATACTCGTTATCTATATAGCTAATCTAGAATGCATGTACACTATATGGACAAAAGTATTTGGACACTGCAGAAGATCAGGTTGTTTTTCCTGGTTAGGAGTCGGCCCATTGCTTTATGTACCTGGTACCTGACGTGTACCTCGACGTTCTGGATAATTCGGCCTTGCCTACACTATGGCAATACTACGGCGATGATGGTTGTTTCTTCCAACAGGATCGAGCTCCATGTCATACTGCAAAACATGTGCTGGACTGGTTCCCTGAAAATGAGGTGAATTTTCTTGTCTGGCCTGTTCAGAGACCCGATCTCAATCCGAACGAGCACTTGTGGGACGAACTAGAGCGACGGGTGCGACACCGCCACACACGCCCATCTTCACAACAATCTCTTCTCACAGCCTTACAAGAGGCTTGGCGAGCTATTCCTGCCCAGACACACTGAACTTGTGGAAAGTATACCTCGACGTATTGCAGCTGTAATATAAGCAAAAGGAAGGCCTACTCGTTACTAAATAGAATAATAAAGCACTTTTTCTGAAAAACATGCAGTGTCCAAATACTTTTGTCCATATAGTGTATGTTTTGAGTTGCAAGCTGTTTTGAGTGTAAAGAATATTTGTGACATGCTAGATGTACTATTTTGCAATGGAACGAGGTAACTTTGCACAACGCTGGTAGGTATTTTAATCAACGGTCGCACTGGAGCAAAATAACGGGCTATTGATCGATCCCCAAGTGAAAGATCCGAGGACAACACGAAATTTTGAATCACGGTCAGATGACGAGGTAACACCCGAGCTGACCCCAAACTTCCACACCACGCCAACGGGAGAACATTTAAGGCCACGACGGATTTAACGTGCACCAGCCTCCTTTGTACACGACTGTCTTTGGTTGGATTTGAACTATCAACCCTCCGGTTGTTATTCCGATACTTTTCCAACCGGGCTACGCGGCTCGTTCCAACACTGAAACGCATTACAAGATTTAGGTGGTACAAGTGACAATAATTATGACAGTGGTTTCATTTATTTTTGTTGCAATGGGTTTTCAGCGAAACTCGAAAGCTTTTTTTTGTATTACGATGAAATATTTTTTTATAGAAACTTCAGTTTCAAAGTATGCTTAAACTAATACCCTCGCTGCCTGCTTTACTTTGGAACCAACTTCAGGTTTGACGGATTGTTCTGGGACACCATTAGATCGTTCCGAGAATTATACGTCTGCAACGGAACTTGGGTGCCTGTTACTGAACTAAACTCCGTTGCTCTACAGTCCTCGAAGAACCATGCCCGGCAGTGCCCATCCCGCTTACGAGATCTTGGAGTCCCTGGGTGCCGAGTGTCATTTTTTGTCCCTGTCGGCCTGAATGGGCCTGTTACTAGTACTATCCGAAACCCCTAGAGCAAGGCGCATTCTGGATTTCTGATTGGTGGCATTTATACAAAGTGATTAGAATCGAGCATACAATAATCATACCACACGATTCCTAATCGAAATTCAATCCGAAAATGTAGTGTCCTTTTTACGATAAAACGTGGCACATGTTCTAGAGATGTGTACCTTCAACAGAAAGTATAACGCACGAATTCTTCTTTGCATATCCAACCTGATGCTTTATTTTCGTCCCAATTGACTCTCAGGTACCTCCAACCCCAGTGACGCCCAAAGGATATTTTGGTGTTTTTAGCGCCGAAATGTCGAATCACCGGAAGTGGAAACTTTCGATGCGAATGATCTCTGGTCCAGTCAAAAACACATTGGTTTTCGACAAGGAATCGCATGGTATGATTTGTGTGAGCTCGAATCTGATTACTCTGTATATCATGTACCGAACAGTTTGCCGTCATGTGTAGTAACTAGATCCATTTCCAGAAAACCTTATGAAATATTTTATTTAGAATGGGGTAAAGACAGGGATCTACAATAAAGGCACTTTGTACACAGTGGTAAATAAGTGGGATAAATATAGACAAAAAAATAAGAACAGTGTTGAACTGCAATTATAGCATTACTTCGTCCCTTCTGGTCCAATCTAATTAATCCTTTAGCAAAAAAGTGACAAGAGCGACAAACAGACCACGTAAAACATAAGGTTTTTCAAATCTCGGATAAAAGATTGTGTGCATTTAACGCTTTGGGATTGACTGATGACTCGATCCATTAGCTTCGGCTTACGGGAAACACCGGTTCTGCACACGTTCCGTGGAAGGACATCATCTCCGAGGTGTCACGTTCTCGGGGTACGTGCTTGGAAGGGCCCCCCTCTCGTTAAGGTGAAGGGAACCAATTAGCCCCGGCGTCGATTTTGAGTGCCCTTCTTTCGCGTGCCTCCAGCACGGGAATACCATTTTTCGCAGAGGCGGATATTGCCCGTAATTGGAAACGCAGGCCCTTCGTCCCGGAGAGACTAATTTCTCATTCCCCTCCTTCCCCATTAGGTGGAGAACAATGGAGTCCCCATTTCTTCCATGAAATGGTTTTCATTTTTGCTCTCAAAGGTTTCGGGCAGTGTTCTGTAGTGAAAATAAACGGATACGTTCCAGAGGAGCCTAGATCCGCCCCAGGGTTCGAAATGGGCGGTCGTATTTTGAACCTTCGAGTTTTGTTTTGACCGAATTTTTCGACCCAGTCGCCGTTTTGGTCGCCGAAGTTTTCTGGATATTTTCGCTTGCACGACGTTAATCCTGACGTATCAACCGACTCATTCTTACGATCTGTACTCTAATTTTTCTGTTAATTGTACATGGTAGACCAAAAGTCACGAAGCAGTTTCGATATTAGGTCATTAAGTATGAAATGTCCGATTACCTCAAGTACCAAGTTTGATACCCGATATCTCTGATATTTCACTTTGGCAGTTCTTTGGGGTTTTTTTTTTTTTTTTTTTTTTGTGAAGGTACGTCATCAGCCTTTCAGACGCACGTTTTGGTTTGTGATTATCTGTCGAATTGCCTCTTGCAGATTAAATTTTGTAAACCATGGATAAGTCGCAAATTCGCGTTATTTTCGAATGAGTTCCGTCGTGGAACTAATGCAGCGCAGACAACTCGAAGTGTTTGGCAAGGATATGGCTAATGAACGCACAGTACGTCGATGGTTTGAGAAGTTCCGATCTGGTGATTTTGATCTTCAAAATAAACCACGTGGGCGACCTGAGAGCAAGGTGGATTATGATGAGCTGAAAGCTGCAGTAAAGCGGATACATCTCAGACTACGCGTATTCATGAGACCTGGTCAATCGATTACGGCGGATGTCTACTGTAACCAATTAGACGAAATGATGAGGGAGCATGAGATTAAGCAGTCGAGATTGGTGAATAGAGACAGAATAATACTCGACCACATGTAGCACGAATAACGTTGCTCAGACTACAGGAGCTGAACTTGGAAACTCTCTGTCACCCACCGTATTCCCCAGGCCTTGCACCAACCGACTACCATTTCTTCCAGGCATTGGACCACTTCTTGAAAGGAGAAATATTTAATTCCCAACGAGCTGTAGAAAACGCCTTTCGCGATTTTATCACCACTCGCTCTTCAGGTTTCACTGCCGGCATTAACAAGCTACCGTTAAGATGGAAAATTTGTATCGATAGTTTAGGCGCATAATTAGTTTAATTACACTGCTTCTAGCTTGAGATGTAATAAACCAAACTTTCAGTTCGAAATCGGACATTTTATACTTAATGACCTAATATTTAGTAACTCTATTTTGGGGGCCCGGTTGGCCTAGCAACCGGAGGGTTGCGAGTTCGAATCCAACCAAAAGACCGTCGTGTTCAAAGGGGGCTGGTGCACGTTAAATCTGTCGTGGTCTCAAATGTCCTCATGTTAATGTGGTGTGGAAGTTTGGAGAGTGGGATGCCAGCTCAGGTGTTGCTTCATCATCTGACCGTGGTTCAAAATTACGCGGTGTGTCCTTTCCCTTCGGGATTGATCCCGGACCGTCGTCAATAGCCCGTTGTGTTGCTCTAGAGTGACGTTAATTAATTACCATTACCTTTATTTTTTGTTTAAAATTTATACCGTAGAATCTTATACAGTGTCTATAGAAAATAAATTTATTTACACTAGGTGTGAAAAGTCAACTATTTTAAATAGCGTCCATTTGCACAGCACTTCCCTTTGTTTCTGAAATAGTATTCTTTGTCTAATAATTAGTACTTTGTTTCGTGACTAGCCAGTGAAGGCTTTTATGAAGAAAAACAGCATTTATGAAGGAATATTAAGTACCTAGTGTAATTTACTGGATTTTTGATGCGAAAGTACATGATGCGTGTAGCGTTATAAGAATTATCTGTTTATTTTATTTATGTTGAAAAATTGACTAAAGTGTCATTTTACATCTGCTTTGATTCCTCTTAATTTGTGTGGAGGCTTTTGTGTTTGTATGTTATAGCAAGGATCGTCGAAATAGAATTTGAATACCTTGAAATGAACTTTTACTTCATCGCTATGGCTTTAAATCGAAGAAAAAGCACTGAGATTGTAGGTAGGGTATTTGAATTTACGTCGAGAAACACAACGGGCTATTGGCGACACTCGAAGGAAAAGATTCGAGGACAACAGTCATTTTGAACCATGGTCAGATGACGAGATCAACACCTGACCGTTCTTGGGGAGAAAGGGTACACATTGGTCCAACATCAATCCTGCGACACCAAATTGGCTGAATTACTCATACGTACCGACATATTTTCTATACAGAAACGGAGTACGGATGCAGAGATCCGACAACTGCGAAGCCTAGGTAGGTATTTTAAGTAACGTCACACTAGAGCAACACGATGGGCTATTGGCGACGGTCCGGGATCAATCCCCAAGGGATGTATCCGAGGACAACACCACGTAATTTTGAATCACGGTCAGATGACGAGGTCAACACCTGAGCTGGCACCCGACTCGCCAAACTTATACACCACGCCAACGTCGGGACATTTGAAGCCACGACAGATTTAACGTGCACCAGCCCCCTTTGTACGCGACGGTCTTTGGTTGGATTCGAACTCGCAACCCTCCGGTTGCTAGTCCGTTACTCTTCCAACCGGACTACCGCGGGCCACCTGCGAAGCCTAGAGAGAGCAATCTAGTCTTTTCTGCTGTCCATTTTATCTAGGGAGTTGGTTTTCTTAAAAACTGCAGACTTACCGGGAAACTGGGTGCATCGTTTCAATGTTTTTTTATCCATATTGATCTTTAATGAATGTCAATTCATTAATGATCAATGTGGATTAAAAAATCAATTTCATTGATCTTTAATGAATTTAAGGAATTAAAAAAATTAGGACGTTTTTAAGAGTGGGAATTCTGGTTATGAGGTATTAGATACTTGTATACGCAGCATTAGCTACCATCCAACGTAAGCTCATAAACTTGGATATTTCTGCCTTTTGGGTCGCCGTGGCTCAGTGCCTTTTTTGCCCACTGCTCTAGCGACCTGTGAGTAGAAGGCGGGACTAGTTCGATTCCTCCCTTGGTGTATTTCTCGCTCGTCTGAGTCAGTAAAAACTTTCATTGTGTGTGTCGTTGTTGGAACAACTTAGCCATATATGGCCTTTGGACCATAAAATCCAACCAACCAACCTGCGTTTTGGACCAGCACGGCAGAATACGAATTCTATTATTCCCTATCCACGGATTCTAAAAAGAACAAGTCTAAATTGGGGACACTGCTGCAATCAAAATAGCTTCGTCTTCGGAACGAGCCTTCGGGAAACGCTCCCTAACAACCGTAAGCTCCTGTTTCCGATTCTGGAGCAGCCGCGACTCCTAAGCCGATTGCAGAGTGCCACGGCACATTTTAAAAAATAAGTCTGGCATGCGTCGGCTCCCGTGCCCGTGAGTATATTTGCGCGCACATTTGTATCTATTGGGGAGGCTATTCAATTTGTTTGAACCAGTTCCGTTGTCTACTGGTGGCTCTCGTAGCCGAATGTGGAAAGCGAAATTTATATCCAATATTTTTTCCCTTTTCTGGGGAAAAAGGAAGGGATAAAGGGGGAGTTTTTATGTAAGGAATAAAATGTTATGTAGCGTCCGTATATGCGAGGCTAGAATTGGTAGAGGAAACAAGAAAGCGAACAAGAGGGGAACAGTAAAAAAAAATAGGGATATAAAAAAGTTTCACTTTTTTCGCGAAATGAAATGAAATGAAATGAAGAAAAAGGGGCCGTGGTCTGACTGTAAATGAGATTTCCGTTTTTTCCCCCTTTCTGGATAGCCGGAGGTCCTGAAAGAAGCAGGAAAAAGAAGTTGATGGAAAGGAAAAGGAGAAAAATTAGAAATGAACAGGAAGTAAAAAGAAAGGGGGAATGTCTCGGAAGAACAAAGGGAGGGGGTTCAGAGAGGAACCGGAGACCCCCACACTCTTTAACTGGATGATCCAATTGAATAATTATAAAACGGGAAGGGGGGGGGTAACTCGCATGGCGGCGGCGGAGAGAGGGATCCTGGAAAACTAAAAGGGAAAAAAAGAGAAAGGAAACCGGAGTATTTAGAGGTCTCTCCCGGAATACCGATGAGAGCCGGATAGGGAAAGATGCCGGAATGAGTTTTGGATCAGAGGTAGTTTGGGGAGGGTGACCAATTTGTCCGAAATGGCGGAAAAGGAGGGAAATGGCGGTTTCGTGGAAAAGAGTTGTCGCCCGATCTCAAACAGGAAAAAGCCCGGAATGAGGAAGATGGGGTGGGGGTAAAAGTGGCCTAATCCGGTCCCGTGATTGCTGCCTTAACGTCCATAGGGATGCATTTATCCCCTTCCTCCCCTCCCCACTGGATATTCTATTCGGCTTATCCCCTTTCCTGGATTGATTGGGAAGCGCAGCATCTGCTCCTGGAATTGGTGGGAGGGGTAGAGCAAAAAGCAAGGAAATTCCCCTCTAAGTGGAGTTAAGTCCTACGAATGGGGGGATGGTTTGTAGTCATTTCCTGTGGAATTCCCATTCGCGGTCAGAATTGTGATGACGTTGTGGACCTTCATGAATGGATATCAATCAAGTCTTGACCGCTGTGGACATTTTTGATGCTTTTTTTGTCTGCTCTTTCATAAACTGTAGTGAATCTTATTGGATGAAAGGAGCATTATTGTTTGAAGACATGAACAGCGATTATCCCAATAACCCAATTTGTCAAAAGGATCCAGTTAACCTCCCCTTGATGTTTTCTTTGACTATTTAATGCTCTATAGTTATAGCTTTAACGTTTGAAAACTGCGATTTAACTATTTCTGTGGTTATGTTTCGGTATGTCCTATCTTGGACCTTGCGCCATAAAACCCAATCAATCAACCAACTATTTATGGAGGGGGGTTTCGATCTTGATGTTTTCTTTTATCCGCCATTTTTATTCTATGTAATAATTTTGTTTTGTGTTTACATGATGTTATTTATGTTGTATAATTGTACTCTTTTTTTTGAAAAGGTAGGTTTTGTCTTTTAATCTTATTTCGCAGTCATGTAATTGGAATAATCTCTTTGACAGTATGTATAAATAACTATCAATTTTAACCCTCTGAGATGAGATTTCTGAGATTCCCATTCAAATCTTAAAAAAAACTTGCGCGTCATAGAATTTTTTATTTCTGCTGTGTTTTTATCTTTCATGTTTTTATCATAGCATCATATTGTTTTTCAACGTTTGCGCCTTTTTCCATCAATCAACATGTTTGTACTACATTTTGTGTTAATGGCGATTTTCCTTGTGTACTTCAATGTTTTTTAATCTACTTTTGATGTTTTTTGGCTGCTTATTTTGAAATTCTATAAATGTATTTTTATTTCGTCTTGCATTTAGAACAATATGTGCATTTTTGAATATTGCACGTTAAAACCCAAAACAACCAACCTGCCTCTGAAAGAGTTAAGGAGGTACATAAATTTACTAAATATACTATGGCTGTTAAGTGGTGTTATGGTATATATTCTGTCATTTGATATTCTGACATCTAGGTGTGCTCTAGAGGGAAAGGGTGACCATAAAAAACTCCGCACCATAAAAAAAAACTAAATTTTTGTTGTACGGAGAAAAAAATATATTTGTAACAGGTGTTGGTCTTCTCTGACATATTTTTTCCAAGAAACGTTTTTCAGCATACGACCCTTTGCTATGGATTAAACTATTACTTCGCTCTTGAGGAGCTATCCCAACTCTAAAGTATATTTGGGCATTATGTTCGAAGGTTTGTTTTGTCGATCTTCGGTCATTTTGTACTACGCGAGGGTTAATTAGACCGATTAAGCTCGGAAGAGCAAAGTAGTTAAAAAAGAAGGGTTCGAAGTTAGTTGTATTTTGTATCTATAAATTTTGTTTGGACAACCGAGGTTTTTTTAATTGTAGCGCAGTTTTTACGCGCAACTTTTCGGAATATTTTCGCTTATCTGGTGTAAATTCCTACCGCTTATTCTTCCTTCGAACAATCTGCTCTTATTTTTAAATAGGCACTGTGTCCGATTCCCAGGGCCTAGTGTGTATCCACGAAAACAATAAATTTGAAATTGTACTCAAGCAGAGCATATTAGCAATTCGAAAAAACGCTTCAAGTTAATCAATTCTGAAAACTATTTCGCCTGTTTAGCCATTTTGTTTTATCGCATAATATTTTTAAATGGAGATTCTCTGATGTATCATCCTTTTATTTGTTGGTAATCACTTAGTGTATGCATAGGATGTCTTATCAGAACTGTCGCTTCTGCCCCATTCGATCTCGGGGGAATAGTTTGGAAACACTGAGTTTTCCTTCTATTAATTAATGAGGCTCTCGTATCCTTTCCGCTTATTATTACAGACTCCCGCTTATTAAAGGTCTGGTTCACAATGCGGGTACGCGAATTACCCTTTATGAGGAATCTCCGAGAAGGCTCGTCTAGTTAAATCAGAGTCCATCGGAGTGGATGGAATCCAGAAACTCAAATAGTCAGTCAACTTTGATGAGAGAGTTCTCCGACCAGATTGGAAAGAATATGGGCTGGGAGAAATCATATGTCTCCAGATGATGTAGATGGAAGTGTCCTAGTGACGGGCATCTGAGTATTTGGGAAATTTGGGAGGAAACAGACAAATGCTCAGGGTTGGTGTGGATGCAGAGGATTCCTTAGACAGGAGTGAAAGTCTTACACATAACCACATGAAAAAAAACCCATTTTAAGCATCTGCGGGTCATGGCACACATTGCATGACTTTTAAGCAATTTTAAATTTCTTGACCAATGGAAACCTTTTTAGAATCCCAACCATTAGCTGCGGCTGTTTAGTCTCATTGTGTGTAGTAGTACAGTACTATTTACACACACATTAAAACTAATATTACACTACTCTGAAATCTCGTGAATCTCAGGGAAGAAAGAAGTAGAACACAATAAGAAATAAAGTACAAGTTAATCACCGTGACATCACCTCTTCAGAAGAAAGAAAACACGAACTATAGTTACGCTCGCTAAAATGGGGTAGGTAGGTATTTAATTAACGTCACACTGGAGCAACACTACGGACTATTGGCGACGGTCCGGGATCAACCCCTGAAGGGAAAGATTCGAGGACAACACCACGTAATTTTGAACACGGTCAGATGACGAGGTCACACTTGAGCTGGCACCCCACTCTCCAAACTTCCACACCACGCCAACTCTAAAATCGGGAAAATAAAATTATTTGAAGTATAAATCCGTTGGCAACACACAACTCGCTGTCTTATCATGTACCGATTTCAAATCCAAAAAACAATTCGCATTCGTAAATCCACCTTCTATACCTATCTGTTTTGTGGGTTTGTCCACTGCATTTCGGACCTTAGAGCTGTAACTGGAGCAGGTTCGCTGGACTCCAGAAATGGGCCCATAATTCCTTGCCCCGCGTAAATGTGCCAACCTATGGGAAAACTCGTAAAATCAGGGAAAACCCCACGTAAGGAAAGGGGTTCATGGACAGGGTGGCTTACCCTCCGCTTTAATTAACTTTCTTTTGTCTTGTGTGTGCGGGATTTGTCCTAAAATTCCAACCAATCTATCTGTTTCATGGATACTCAAAAATTAATTATAGAGTATTGTTATTAGGGCGTATTTGTTTTATTTTCCAAAAATTGGAGACTCAGAAAATAACGTCTAGGACACGAAAAGGTAGTTCCATCTGTCGGTGATTTGAAATTTTATCTGGACTTGTGTTTGGAGCAGCTTGTCCATTACTGGACCTTATTAAACTTTAACCAACGAACCAACCATCTGTCGGTGTTACGTGTATGACGCAGACTTCACGCATTAAAACTTTATGATGGATTGCCAAGGTACGTTGAAATACACACAACAGAATTATCCACTTGACAAGATTGGTGAGGTAGTGCAGAACAATCAACCCCCGTGTCTGGTAATGTGCTGAAAGCACTCGTAGTAATTTGTCCACAGACAGCACGCTCCAGACATCCGAAATGGTCGGTATCGAGAAATCTATGGCGTGTAATTGCGAGCTCGAACCATTCTCCGCTCGACGACATTGTTTGCTTCGGTTTCTAGATGAGATCTCCTCCGCTCTTTCACGCACGCTCATTTCCAGTTCTTCAAAATTAGTATTATGATTGCATTCCTTTATTGCCTCTTTGGACCGATATATCTCGTCCGGGCATCACCTTGTTTTTCTTAATACTCTCTGCAGCTGCGTTTTTTGCCACATCATCATTACCATCCTTCTTCCGTCACTAGTGTTAGCCACTTGTCTGCCCGCCTATTATACGGCTACGGAAAACGACTCCAGTCTTCTTCCTTGGAGGGAGAGAGGAAAAGGCTCTTTCGGGGGTGTTTGAGGAGAGAGAAAATTCATTCCCATAACCGTCCCCCGTGATGGAGGATCTCGTCATTTCGAAAAGGAGACTGGGCTCCAGGAATGGGCCCATAATTCCTTGCCCCGCGTAAATGTGCCAGCCGATGGGAGAACTCAAAATCAGGTAAAAACCCACGGAAGAAAAGGGGTTCACGGACAGGTGGTGGCTTACCCTCCGCTTTAATCAACTTTCTTTTGGCTTGGTGTGTGGTTCGGCCGTGTGCGGGATTTATAGGCACACTTAAATCGAAGGAGGCTTTGGGTTTGTTTTCTGTACGTGTAGCGGGTGAGGATGCCTATGAGTGATCGCGGTGTTGTCGGAATGCCTTTTGTATGGTAATGAGGGTCATCAACTGGGGTTTTTTCTTCTTTCATTGGAAATTAACCACTGAGTTATTTGACCCGGAGGTTTTCTTGGTGCTTTTGCGGTTTGTTTTTTCGTTAATGGCTTGGGTACAGAAAAAGTACATCTTGTAATCGGTAATGTTGTGGCTTAAACGCATCGCGGGCGACTTGATATTTCTCAGGTGCATGGTTATCGTAATGTCTCATAGTGGTTTTGTGATTTGATAATAAGGGTGTGACAGGAGGTATGATGCAGCGCTGTAGTTTAGTTGACTTTAAATTCATGAACCGAAAAGGGGGGCAAGTGTTGATAGTGTCTTCCGTTATTTTCAAAACAATTTTCGGAGCAGCCTGCAGGTCTGAATCATGGTTAAATTCGATAGATGCTAACTCTGGTTGACTGATTATCAGTTGCGTGAGAGCTGTATTATGATCATTTGTGTACTTCCGAATACATGATCGCGCAATGGATGCGTAGGACTGTCCGGTGCTGCCTTTAGCAGGCGGACAGTTTTGAAATGAGGTTGAGCCGCAACAAAGAGTGATAGTAATAGCAGTATTTGTTATCGTAGAGCTTCAGACAGTTGGAAATGATATGCTTCGCTTTTAACTGTTCATCGTGGACCACCCGTGCAAAGTGCGCACCATCTGGAATTTATAGAAAGCGTCAACTGGCTTGTTTGAAAGCTCACACATACTCACGTATCAAGTCCATTAGTCACCAATTTAGCAGAACGTGGAAAACAGTTGAACGTTAGTTAACCAAAAAATACTTCTGGTGGAGGTAGGTTACACTGCTATATATGAGGGGTTTTTTCTGGCAATCTAAATACACTGCTGGCCACCCAAATTGCAACACCAAGAAAGACAAGAGATATCACAACAAAATTTATTTTGTAGATAACATGTTGACCAAGTATCAAATGATTAAATTTATAGACTTCTGTGAAGTGTGGTTCCTGCCAAAATCAGTAGCCAGAGTAGCCGCCATTGTTGGAGATCACCGCTGCCACACGCCTCGGCATTGATTCAAAGAGACTTTGGATGTGTTCTTGGGGTACAGCAGACCAAGCAGCTTCCACACGTTGCCAAAGTTGATCTGGTGTGGCAGCTGGGGATGTATTCTGGGTCAATCGTTGAGCAACCATGGACCACATGTTTTCTATCGGCGAAAGATCCGGAGAGCGAGCTGGCCAGGGAAGCAATTCAATCTGGCGATTGACGAAGAACCCTTGGACAATGCGTGCCACGTGTGGTCGCGCATTATCCTGTTGAAATATGGCTGTGGGCAAGCCCTGAAGGTAAGGAAGGACAACTGGCTCCAACACCTCGGAGATGTAGCGCTGGCTGTTTAAAGTACCGGCAATGCGTACTAGAGGAGTGCGAGAGTGATATCCAATACCGCCCCATACCATAATACCCGGTGCAGGACCAGTGTGGCGGTGCATAACGCAGCTGTTCAGCATCCTCTCTCCACGGTGTCTCCAGACTCGAATCCGACCATCGTGGTGTTGCAGACAGAAGCGTGACTCGTCAGTAAAGACAATTTCATTCCATTCTGCCGTACACATCCTTCTTTCATCGCACCATTGGCGGCGGAAACGTCTGTGGTTCTGCGTCAAGGGTAGACGAAGCAATGGACGTCTTGCGGACAGACCACTCTGCTGTAAACGGCGTCGAATGGTACGCGCAGACACTGGATGATGCGGTACAGACTGAATGTGCTGTGCTATGGTTCGTGATGTGGCTGAGCGATCCGTCACTGCCATACGCACAATATGCCTGTCATCACGTGAAGTGGTGCACTGAGGTGGATGCGATCGAACACGTCGGTCCGTCGTACCCTCCTGCATCCAACGATCACATATCCGCATTACAGTTGTTTGGTTTCGTCCAACACGACTACCGATTTCCCTGAAAGATAATCCACAATCTCGGTAGGCCACTATCCTTCCTCTGTCGAGCTCGGATACTTGATCAAAAGATGATCGCTGTTTTCTACGAGGCATAATTGATCGTTTTTTTTGTAAAAACCACAAGAAAAACACAATTGCCGTACTTGAAATCGTCGAAATCTCCAAGCCTTAAATAGTGCTTTGAAGTGGCGCCACAGGCGCGCGTGATGTGCGTCTGCGCTGAAATTCTAATCATTTGCATATCTCACCTCCGCTAATGCATGTTGTAAATTTCATATTATTTGCATGCTTCCTTCAGGGTGTTGCATTTACGGTGGCCAGCAGTGTACATACGGCGGTTGTGCTTCTGCTGTGGAATGTGTTTCCGGTACGTATTCCGAACGTGACGTCACTTGGCTTGTCTTGGAATACGATTTCAGCACTTCACCAATAAAAATTTTTAAGTCTGAATAGAAATATGATAGCTGATCGGTTTACGTCAATTACATTAAACCCCAAACTGCGGTAAACTACATTTTAGAGTTCCCCCATTCCAGCATTTGAGTAGCGTAAGTAAAATCTTCTGAATCCATCTGATTTGTTTACACTGAAAATCCCTACTACTGTATCGGTACGTTAATTTTTGCATTGGCGGTTCCCCACACATATATACATGTGTAAAATCGGGTTTTTTTTTACACCAACAAAAATGTTCACTCAAGCGAAACATCGAATCCAAAACAAGAGGACGTAAAATGTCCTTCACCCTCCCTGAGAATTAGCACTGACATGTGACAGGGATTGCTGATATTTTTAAAACGCATAGAATTATTGAGTGCTCTCCTATCTGGAACAGTACTTCGCTACAAGCCAATAATTAAGCGGTACGACTGCAACGAGAAAGAGTCGATATTTCATTATCGGGAACCTCTTTTAGCGCTATCTCCCGCTTTTAATAGGTCGTTAAATTTCTCATAAAGTATCAGTCGGCGTTGTTATCAACTGCCTCATTAAATTTTTATAGTGCACGGAATTCATTTCCGTGAAGTGTACGTTTCTCTCTCAATTATATAATTTGGATTGCATGCAGTGTCAACGCCAAGGAGCATAAATTATGCGCCCATGTCATTAAAATTCATGATTGTATGGCCAGGCTATATTATGTGGCACGGCTATTGATCGGATCGTGTTGATATTTCGTGTTCCCGAATGCAGGGGAGGTGTCTGCGAAGCCTTCACGTATTCGGATCTCTGAGTATACGGATAGCCAGTACCGTGGATTGGGTTTTACTGCGCAGTCTGAAAACGGACAAGCTGCGCCCCAAAGGTAAAATTAAGAATTAAACTATTGAAAACACGGCAAAGCTAAAGGGGCTAAAAATTATTGAGCCAGATGCAGAAATTAAATTTACATGCGTAAAAATTTTAAAACTGGATTTTGAAATTTTTTTGAAGTAGACTTGAATCGTGTTAAATCTGCATAAAAATTGAATGATATTTAAAAAGAGCCAATGGTATGTGAAAATGCTTTAAGATTCGAATGGGAATATTCTCTATTGATGATTGAAAGACGGATAGGCGATTAAAATACGAATAGTTTAAGGAGAGTAGAACACGATTGACATATAGGGAGACTCTCTCAACAAAAGAATGTGAATCGTGTATGTCCAGTGGGAAGGCGGATCAGTTTGACATAGTAGGTTCGAATTAGAGAAGTGGCTGAGTCACACTCATGCCACCTCGACAACTCATTGTTTTCTTAGGCAGGTGAGAGATGGGGCATCTTGCGAAGCGCAACCCGGATTCGCTTTTCCTTCCTGACGGAAGAAAACCGACTGAACCTATCGGAACGCGCCATGTCGCCCTGTGTATTACCACCCTAAGATGGCACGTGGTCATCCATACAAAGAGCCTACATACATTGCTGAGATTTGACGCAATTGCGTCTTTTAGGTCCCTTTTTAATTTAGAGCTACAAATGACTTGTTTTGTGTTTGTGTTGTATAGAGTGTAGAAAAGAAACATAAGTGAATCGAGTTGACTTATAAGGTTTTCTAAAGCCAAGTATAAGATTTCTTTTCAATCCAATATCGGCATCGCAATATACCAATGTCACGTCACGCATAGTCTAAGATTTCATGCCTTTATTCGCTAAACTGGAAACGGAACAAAAATGTTCTGCGACTTGTAACCAAACTTACTAATCAGCCAGTGAATTGAGTGCAGTCAGAAGCAGAGTTTTCTCCGATCAGTGTTCGTCCAGAGAACCTGTCATCGCAAATGTCATGGAACACAATGGCCACTACAAGGTTTGTAGAAAGGACTCAAGGGACTCTGTCCATTCTGTCAGCAGTCGTAGTTATGGCGATGGATTGTGCTGAGGAAGGTTCATTACCGCCGAAGGGATCCGGCCTTCTCCTAATAATTGAAATGTCGGCTACCTCTCCCATCGGCTCTATTGTGAACCGGTTTGTTTTAGGAGCCCTCCGCTGCCATTGAGGGGAGAGGTCTGCGGCTGTCATCGCCGGTTTACTTTGCTGTTATCCCCTTTGAAGCTCTAGCTTATTGCCTGCGCTCGATTGTGGCCTGTATCCGAGCTAGTTTAATCCTGCTGCTTAATTCGATCGCTAGTTCCAAGTTCTGCGTTGAGTGCTGTGGACAGGGTTGAGGTTCTTAAGTGTAGAACACTTGGTGTCAGACTTTCAAAAACTAGTAGGACCCAGTTTGTCACTAATTTCTACTTGTCCCCTTATGATTTTTAAATTTGCGAACAGAGGAAATCTCAATTTGGTTATTTAGAATTTGAAGTTAGTTCAAAAAGGCGCTTGCTCCAACCACTTATCTTTTCGTGTGGGCTCGTTTACCACAATCTGAAATTTTGTACGGGCATCGTCAAGTTAAGGAAGATGTTGAGGTTCTTCAACGGTCGAAGTTTAACCTCAAAAGGAAGGTAGAAAAGTCGTAAATGATTTGCCATGTGTACAAATATATAGTGCATTATACTGGGCTGAAAACTTATTCCTATTTCCACCCTAAAGTACACTTTAGTGGACAAAGTTGCACTGTCTTTTACATATTTTGCTAAATTGTGGTGCCCGAACATGGACACAAGGTGCCTATTATGGCGAGCGCCATCTGGCTTACTTTTGATTGTGCACGTTTTCATGACCACGTTCGGATCACCAGTTTAGCAAAGCGTGAAAAACAGAACTTCTTTGTCTACCAAAAAGTACTTCATGGTGGAGATAGGTTCTTGGATCTTATGTGTCTGTTTCAGCTTCCGTAGGAAGGTATTACATATGCATCGAATATTATGCCGTAGGCAACGGGTTCAATTTATTAGAAATGGTAATTAAGTAATAAGGTAAAAGAAAGATATAAATAGATGTTGCTCAAGATAAATGAGGCAAATGGTCTGATATTGGAAGGTGGAGATAAGTTACGCTGCTATTATATACTGCTGTTTTGTAAATTAATTTTTGTAGTGGTGACTCAGTTCACCAATAGTTTTACATAATTTTAAATTTAAAAAACTCGGGACATTCCATAAGGGATACCTGGTGGTTGTTGCACCATCGTCATGGATTTTTCCCCCAAATTTTTACCATAGATAGACATGGCAGTGAAACCCATTTTTTTTCAATTATGTAAATATTTTAGCTGAGATACAGCAATTCGAAAATTGGTCAATTTGACAAAATGGCGGCCATCTTGGATTTGCAACACTATAAATGACCCTAAAATGAGAACTAATAGTTCAAATTAAGTAATTTTGGTACCAAATAGAAGCCATTTATCTCAGGAGTGTATGTAAACTACAAAAACAACGGCAAATTTACATTCTGGGGGATTTTTATGTTAAGTGAAAATATTACTTTTAGAAATAGTTGACTTTAAAGGGCTATAGTAAAAATGAACCCTCATGTTTTTATGAAACTTTGCAGAAGTATTAACTAACCACGTGTTCTTTAATCTGACAAAATTTTAGAAGGAAAATGTTTGGTTTGTATATTTGTATTTATTGTTTTATTTATTTGGTTTGGCTTTGTATTTATTGTATTTGAATATATTAAAACGCATTGCATTTTGTAAAGTATTTTAAAAATAATTTAAATGAGTAAAAGAGCAATTTTTCTTCAATGGTACTTAATATACTTTTTCAACGACACCATGTGCTAAAATTGAAAATTGCATAGGACTAATTTGTTGTGTTGATATCTAAACGTTTAGTGTGAGCCTGCTTTGAATTAATTCTTCATAAAAATTCAAATTTGATCATTGTTTTTTAAACTATGGTCAATTTAGCACTGTAAGATGACCACCGTTTTGAATTGCATGTGCTATCATTAGAATAGCTTTTATTCAGGAGTCAAACATTTACCTATCTGAAGTTTTTCAGATTAAAGAGCATATGTAAGTTAACACTTCTACAAAGTTTCATAAATGAACCATGATGGTTTATTTTTATATTATATTATAGCCTATCAAACTCGACTGTTTTTGAAGATGATTTTTTTCGTTTTACCTGTAAAAAAATCCACTAAAATGTAAAATTGCCATTTCTTTTGTGGTTTATATGCACTCCTAAAATAAATGACTTCTCTCCATTTATTATCAAAATTACTAAATTGGTATTATTAGTCCTCTCATGTTAGGATCATTTATAGACATTGCAGTCAATCCAAGATGTCCGCCATTTTAAAAAAATCACCAATTTTTTAATTCCTGTATCTCAGCAAATATTGGACAAAATATTCAAAAAATTGAGGTTTATGGGTATCATGCCATGTCTGGTAAAAATTTGAAAAAAAAAATCCTTGACAATGGTGCAACAACTTTTTCTCAAATTGGTGTTTTATCATGCGCATTATGTAATACAGAGTTTACGCTTTATTTTCTCTTATAAGTGAATTCTTCTCAGCCTTCGTTACATCGCTTCTTTCTGTATGTTGCGTTTTTTTCCTGCCGATAAATCGAAAGGCTGTGTTTCAGTGTAATCTAAGGGAAAGTGCAATGAAATATACAAAACGTGCAAAACATGGTTTTATTTTTGCTTTGATTAAATCATTTGTGTGACTCCCGTTTTCTGTATTAAATTTGTTTTAATTTCTTGTAAAACTGGTTTCCCCACCTTAGTGTGCGTATTTATTTTTACGTATGTTTTGTATTAAATCATTATTTTTAATCGCACCGATCTCCGAAACTGAATTGTGATATTTTATTGCGTCCAGGGCAAAAATAAAAACAATTCGCGCAGCAGAAATCATAACTGCAATATAACTGTTGAGAAAAAAGAGCTCTTGGTGAAAAATCCAATAAAAATCTTTTATTTTCCACTTTCAATCCCCTTCGACCCTCTCATCGCTCATGTTTCAAATTTTCTCCAATTCGCAGTCCCAGGAAAAACAAAGCCTTCACACACTCCCGCCTTTCGTTGGCGTCGCACTTTAACCGAGAGATTGTGTAATTGAAC
Organism: Meta bourneti; assembly: GCA_933210815.1. Classification (NCBI taxonomy): domain Eukaryota; kingdom Metazoa; phylum Arthropoda; class Arachnida; order Araneae; family Tetragnathidae; genus Meta; species Meta bourneti. The sequence goes on along the minus strand of OW119924.1, from coordinate 92,219,036 downwards.
AATCACAAACATAAACAAAGTAAAGCCTACCCACTGAAATTTTTCAAAAGTATTTGGTTCCGAGAGTAGGGGGAGGTTGGAGAAAGAACTTTCTCAGCTGAGGGTACTTGAGGAGAATGCGAGGATTGCCGAAAAATGTCCGCGTCAGGATTTCTCTTTCTGATACTTTTTATAAAAATATTTCATTTTTTCCCCTGTTGCTTCGTCCAATGTCGGCACTTTTGAAGGATTCGGGAGCTCAAAATTTCAAAATCGAGATTGGACCAGAAAAAAGGATTGCTGTGTCGTTAGATTTTGTTCTGCTATCTTGATTTGATTATACTTCTACAAAATGTCTGCTGTTGTGTGTACTCTATATTGTATGTGTTAGACCGTTTTCTTAAGACACCAATCCAGCTTGGTTTCTAAATGCATCTCTACCTAATCGCATTCTGTGCATTTCGGTAAATGCATGGGGCAGATATAAAATCGACTGACCTTAGCACATCCGTTTCACTCACCGTCATCTTTAGTTCGGAGAGAAGGCTCTTTGATGGTGATATTTGTTTTACACCTTTCTCTGTTCATTGCATTTTAATCTCGTAAAATTGTTTTAATAATTATGTTTTAACTACTGTATAGTGCAAAAAACTCATAAATCTTTCTATTTTTAAATGCCATTCAGTTTTTTTAATCTTACAGAATTTTTATCCGTCGTGACTTTTATGCTATTTATTACTTTCATACCCTTTATGTTGATCAGCATCAAAGTCATCATTTGATCAGCATGTTTTAAATCACAAATTTATTTCATCTTTTCACTTTTCAATATATTTTTACATGTTTTAATTAGCATTTTTAACACTACCTTATGTTATTCACATCGTTGACCAACATTTTGCTTGCACTATACCATTTTATTATATTCACCTTGTTGACCAACCATCTTCTCAATTTATTATTTTTTATTTATTTCACTTCAGTTTTAATATTCTAAATTGAATTCCAAAATTTGACTCTTGCTTTTCTTATTTACTACACTTAGTGACATTTTATCTTTCCGTTTTTTCATTGTTTATTTATCTTGCATTTGGAGCAGCTTGCCCACTTTTGAATGTGGCGCAAATCGCACCCCAGCTTTCTGAGCAACACGGCACTTCCGAGTAATGTAATTTTGCTTTTTTACCCCACAACACATCGTTTGATTGAAAGAATCCTAGGAAAGATTTTATAGGTCAAGAAGGTGAAAACAGGTTTGCAGAACGTATAGATGCGTGCGAACCTCTCAGGGATTGAAGTCACCTCTTGCAACCAAAAAAATACAAGTTTTCAGGAGAGAAAAACTAATTACATTCGCTGAATTTTGAAGTTCGTAATGCAATGTTTGGATGTAGGCAGACTTGTGCCAATATCTCTCCAAGTAGAAATCGTTTGAGACCGACTCCTGTGGGCTTCATTTAAAATCTACATTTCTTGATTTGATTATAGTATGTGATTCGCACTTCTTGAATAGTGTGCCGCTATTTGACAATTCAAAACAGTACGTGGTAGTTATTTAAAAACACGTTTTCTAGTTTGTAAATTTTTGTTACAAACTTTTTGTATTCTTTCAAATAATACTTATTATTTTTGGGTGAAATATTTTGCTGTTTAAAAGTTTCTAAAAGTGAAGTTTTAAACTTACTATGAAGTGCCAGAAAAATTGGTACACTAGTCTAATAGGCCTCCTGCGAGAGCGTAGAACTGCAGAAATACGACGGTACGTGAACTCGACGAGCTTGCAGAAATATTCTGTACGCCTTGAACACTACTTTCTGCAGAACGGTCTACAATTCTGTTGTATTCAGAGGTGTATGATTTCTGTGTTCCACAACGCTTTGCATGGCATCCCAGATTTGTTCGTTAATGTTGAGATCTAGTGCCTTAGGTGGGAATGGCTATACTCCGATTAGTGTTGCTCTAGCCATAATTTGGCGTGTCTAGACTTTGTGGCGGCGGATTGTTCTGTTGGAAGAGCCCGAACTCATCAGAATGAAATCATAACATGAACGGGTCTAATTCGTCAGAAAGGATGTACTCAGCGTTCACCTGTCAGAGACGTTTGTAGACGCACCAGGGGTCCCATTGAATATCAACTAAGCAAACCCCATACCGTTACGGAGCCACCACTAGCTTGTATAATCTCGTGTTAGCATGCTGAATCCATGGCATCACGGAGTTCCATCCACTCATTAATCCTTCCATCTGCCTGAAACAGTTGGAAATGCGACTCATCAGGAGTACATTCCAGTCATCGAGAGTGTCTTGTAATGGTGTTTACGAGCCCAGGCGAGATGCATAGCTGTGTGTCGAATATTCATTAAGGGTACTGGAGTTGGACGTCGGCTCCTAAAGCTCATCTATGAGGGAACGTTCCACTCTGATGTTTGTTGACGGCCCAGCATTGAATTCCGATGTTATTTGAGATAGTGTTGCACGCCTGCCGCGTAGAACGATTCTTACCAGCCAACGCTGGTCACGTTCACCCAGAGTCTTTACGGCCACACTGTTGTCGTAAGTTACAGGTTTTGCCAGAATTTTTGTGGTCACTGTACACACTTGAAATGGTAGTTCGTGAAAATCCAAACTCCTCTACCTCCGAAATGCTATGACCCATATCACGAGCTCTACAACTGATAATTTAATGCACTCATTCAGATTTTCATATCCCATCCGGTGCTTTATTTTCATTTCAATTGATTCTCTGGCACCGGAAACCACAGGGACGTCAAAAGGATAGTTAAGTTATTTTAACGGTGAAATTTCCAATGATCGAAGGGGGACATAAAAAAAAAACTTTCGACTCAGATATCTCCTGAATGCCTCGTCCAATCGAAAAACTGACACTTTGCAGTTGGTTTTCGAAAAGGAATCAATCGCGTATTATGTGATTATTGACCACCCTGTATTTTTACTTTATCGGTTATATTTGTTACATAAAATCAGCTAAATTCTCTTCAAACAGTGCACGATGGTACTACATACTTATAGCGCCCTCATGTATTTATTTGTCATTTTTCTATAATTATTTTTTGATACGTGACTTTTTTTAAATTAGAGTTGTAAACAGTCGTGTTGTTCTTCACGCATGCTACTGCTGGTTATATTTTTTATCGAATGAATTGTTCTTTTACTTGGTATTCTTGAATTCTGTCAACAACCAGAATTCATGTTATTTTAATTCTTTGGCTGTTCATGTTTTTCTTGTGCAACTGATGATAATCTTAATGGAAGCAGCGAACCACGGATTTTGCGAAAGATCGCGAGATTGGAATAAATTGCGGCCAACCATCACGACTAGGTCCTGTTGCAGGGCACGATTCCTACTATTGCAACGACCCCTGCTGTTACTAGAATTCCTGCAATGTCGTGAATCGTGCATTATGAACCAAGACATCCTGTCGAAAGAAAGGTTTTCTCTTAGGTGCTGCACAGGAACTGATTGGGGCTATGTTCAGCGAGAGTGGAACATTTGGGTGTGGAGAAAGCAAAGCCTCGGTCAGCCTTTTCATTGCCTGATAGGTGACTTGGAATCCATTCAAGAACATAAATCTGATCAGTGGGACAATTGCAACTCATGCTCCACTCAGTTTTCTGTTTTTCATATTTTAATTGTGTCCTGTTTTTAATCAACGTTTCTGTTGGTTTTTAAATCTCATCTAATTTTTTCCAAATTCGAAGTGACTCATCAATCTATTTTAACAAATTCTTTTATAATTCAATTTTTTTAATTTCTCACTTCCAAATTTTATGCATACGTAAATTAAATTCATTAGTTATGCTGCAGACAATGGTCTTGTTTTATCGTTTGACTATTTGAATATTCTTATACTCATTTACACATTTTACATGTTTTAAATCTGCCTTTATCTTTGTCTTCCAGACCCTCGCCTCTCCGACTCGCCAAATGGTGTAGAGTCTTTATGTGATTTTTTTTCCTTCGTGATTCCTTTATCTTTGTCTTGGAGTTGATTTTTAAATGTTTTGTACTTTTATTGGGTTGTATTCAGTCTTGTGTTTGGTCCAGCTTGTCCGCTTTTGTTCGTATATCGTATAAATAAGAAATAATTCCATAACATTAAAAAAAAGAAAACTCAAATTTATTAAGAAAACAAAAGAAACACAACCCGATCGGAATCACCGATGCATTAAAAAAGAACGACTTTTTAAAATTTATACATACATATATCCATTGCCATTCAGGGAGAAACTAATTAGAAACATAAACATAAATCTCCCTTACGGCACAAATAATACAGAATGCGATACAGATTAATCTACTAATATATGAAATAATAAAGTCAATCAAAGAATTCTCGTTATGAACAGTTCTGAATGAGAACACAAATTCTGAAATCCAACCAGCTTTTGGATCTTGCACCATAAAACCCTCACATCCAATCCAATCCTGATCAGTGATTGTTGGGGAATGCATTGTTCGTGATTTTCTTACTGAGTTGAACTTGTGGTGTAGTTTCAACAGACTTGAAATAACCAGGATCCCTAATAATTACTTCTGTACCAGTAGCATCCATTCGCAACCCCTGATAAAGAAAAAATTCAAAATTCGGTGGTAAAAAAGAACAAACTCGGTAAAACCTGAAATAAAACCGACGATCTGAGTGAGACGTCAGTTTCTGTTTTATTGATTTTCCTTCCGTTCTTGATTTCCACCACAAAATGCCGACCAGGCAATGTTAGTGCGCGATCATTTCAGCTTCAAATGGTTTCTTACTGTAATTGGTTAAAAGCGTTTGTCATGCGCAATGAGTACCTGCAGCACAAATCCTTTCCCATAACTCCGATTCAGGTTAGACCTTGCGCCATAAAACCCAAACATCCATTCCGATTGAGGTTAGTTTTCACTCGAGATAATATGAGCAATGTGCTTTCCCCGCAAGGTCTATCATTCTCATTTTCCCGGTGTTGTCCTCGGACTTTCCCTTGGGGATTGATCCCGGACCGTCGCCAATAGCCCGTCGTACTGCTTCAGTGCGACGTTAATTAATTACTAAGTACCAACCTCATTTTCCATTCTTTCTAAAAACCTGTTTGTTGATTTTTATTGGAGCACTTGGCCCCCAGGGTGTTTAATCTCCAGTCGATAGGTAAGACACTTAACATGGTGCTTGTCTTGTTACAATACGATATGCGAAAAAGTTTAATTTAATTGCTACAGGTTACGATTTGTTAGTTAAATAATGGTAAAGAATGAATAAATACGTATATGTATTGTGTGTGGTAAACAAAGAAAAATTCATAATATCCTGTAATTTTTTAGATTAAAAGCTTTGGGCAGCTGAAGTAGTATAATTGTAGTTGGAGGAAAGTAAATCTGGGCAGCCATCCGTCAGGGTGTGCTCGTTTGGTTCTCTCTCCCTGTCCGTAAGCGGAGGCAGCCTTTTTTAAATGCTTCAGTAGTAATTCTTTCCGTACAGCCCATCAGAGTCCGAATTCTCGATCCACTGGTCTGTAGAAGCTGTGCAATTTAAGTGCCTAATAAGTTAATAATTAAAAGACTCGAGGTTTTAATTTCCGAGAAGCATAGATTCCCTAGGTCGGGATTTATTTGGGGGAGCGTTCAATTTCTTTATGGTTGGGTTATTAATGTTAGTGATGGAATTAAAGAATTTAGCTGATAGGTGGATTATGAATTACATGGTGATTTGAATTTTAAAGGAGGTAACGTCCTTATTGTGATAGAACCATTTAGTTTCGACTATTGTTCTTAAGATATTTTGTAGATTTTCAATTTTTTGGATATTGTATTTTGCTGCAGCCCCCCAGATGGGAACTGCATATGTTAGAACTGGGCGAAGGTAATATAGGTAAATCGTGAATTTGTTAAGCGTGGTGCTACGTGCTAGAAGCAGGAAAAGTGTACTTCTGGATTTTTTTAACTTGTTTTAGATTGATTGTGTGTTCTGATCAGTTTAATTGTTTGTCTGGGATTGCTCCTAGTTATGTTGTCTGGATCCTGGTATTTGTTGACCGTATATTTGGATTTGTCGTGTTGCTGATGGTTTGGCGAATGATTGTTGCAAATAAAACTCAATGTAGACATTGAGTTTAATTTTCCAATTAATGAAACATGTAAATTCCATTAATGAACTAGGTGAATTTGTTGAGTGAGATTGAAGAGGAGTGTATATCGTTGTTGTTTTTTTGTTGAGCTAGAATCTAAAAGTCTGCCTCAAGCTTTAAGACAGCGTTTGGATAATCCTTTGAGAGTTGAAAAGATTGAGCGTGTTGGGTCCATTCTTAACCTAGGATTAAAAACTATTTGTACTATTGTCTGCGAAAAAGAAACATCGGCAAATGAAGTTGACTTATAATAAGGTCTAAAGTTAAGCATAAGATTTGGTTTTTGGCGATCGATCCTAGCTTTCAATGTTACGTTACGAATGTTCAACATGGAGTTGAAAGCGGGCAATCATCTTTCAATAGATTCTGCTTCTTAGTTGGGAGCGCAGTCCTTCCGATCCGACTAGCTGAAATCACTACGAATGTAGGGAAGGCCCCAAGGTCTTGCAATAGCTAATTCTTTAACGGCAAAAGTATGAGTACATCCAATTCAATGGAACTATACGTTCACATTCGTTCAAAACCAAAAATTTACTTTCGATGCTGCCAATAAATGTAAGAATTGCCAACACCGAGTGATCAAACTATTTATTCTTATTATAATTATCATTTATTTATTAACTCGAATTTCTCCTCCCCTAATAACTTCGCTCAGTATTACCTACACCTGTTTTCGAAAAGATGATTTAGCATTGACTTAATAGCACCCTTTGCTGTCGTATAGCACCAAAAACAGCCCAAGACGGTAGCACAATGTATGCGATTCGTCTGGGTTCCTTCCCACCAAAATGGTTACTGACTCTTGTTTGTCAGGGAATTATTTGATGATAATTTTTACTTTTGTATCGCTTCTTTTTTTTCGGTTAGAAATTAATCACGAAAGGAAGTGTTGCCAGGGGATTGACAATTCACTTCTCTTGGGTTAGAATGTCCGAGTAGTTTCATACCTAGATACCCAGAATACAGTACCTCGTCTGTATATCGCTCTTCTTGGCGATCCAGAAAAAATACGATATATCTAGTGGAGCGATATAGAAGGGACCAATAAAAATTTACGTATTCTAGATATAAATAGGTATAAATATACTTTTAAATTACACATTATTTTATTTACAGCTATGTAAAACTAAAAATTAAACACCAAATTTAGTAAAAACGTTTTAAAATAATACAAATATAATATTTTGAAAACAAAAATTCCTCCCATCTTTACTTTCGGGAAAGTATTATTTACCAATTTAGTTTAAGGTAATTGCCACTTATGCGACTGTCCTGATCTGCTCTCCGAACCAATGAACGACGAGAACGGAGATGATTAAACCTGTCAATCGTTCTCGTTGCTCATTGGTTCGACGGATTCGAAAACAGTGGATTCGGACAGCCGCACAAGTGTAAACGAGCCTTTAACCAAACGCGTGATTTATCGATGCGCAATATTAGGAGTTACGGTAGGTCTTGCAAAAACATTAAGAAAAAGGTGTTATCAATAATACATTTTTCAGATTAATTTAAGTGTGAAAAAAAAATCATGATTTTTTTAAATCATTAAAATCGGATTTTTTTTATTTAAATAAGATTTTTATGATTTTAATTATTTGATACTATATGTTTAAACGCGTCAGACATGAGACATGCAAATCACAGTGTAGACTCGAGATAGCATTATGTTATATTAATATATAAGAGACATGTTTTTATGGCAAATATTAATATATAAGAGAGTGTTAAGGAAATATAGCAAGACTAATTTTTGAAATATTAAAGCAATAAAAATCATCATTCGGTCTTGTGTTAATTTAATTTAAATTAAATTTCATGATATAAATCCATAATACTTAAAATTCTTTATTTAAAAATAAGCATTTTATTTGGAAAGATAAAATTTTAAATTTAATAAGTTTTTACGTATCATAGTAATTAAATCAATTTTAATTTTCTTGCTTTTTCATGTACCAACTTACTTTTATGAATGTAAATATTGTATAGGTAAAGTCAAACTGTTAAGTTAAAAATATTCTTTATACAAATACAAAAGTATCAAATGTGAAAAGACTTTATGAATGGCTTTCCAGTCTTCTGCACAAATATTAAAATCCAAATGAGTTTCCCCAATTTCAAAGGAGATATCTGAAACAGTGAAAAAAACGCGATCCTTTTTTAAATTGGTTATTTGATTCAATTCAGATGTTTTGTTAGATTTTTAAATCGAATTTTTTATGGTTTTAATTAATTTGCTTTCCCTGTGTGTTAATTTTTGTTAGATATGAGATATGCAAATCAGAGTAGTTACTAGATAATATTGATTTATGTTAGACATGTCTGAGGGTTTAGGAATTCTACATTCCTTTATCAGAAATAATAAATTCCTTCTTGAAAAGGCATCAGTTTAAGTCTAACCAACCTTTCCATGGGAAGAGTATATCAAAATTACCTGAAAACATTTCGTACAATGTATGGACCGGTCTCGCGTGTGTATAAAACTCTACATCTGCTGATAAATAGATTTGTAAGTGACACTTGTTTTAAGTGAGCAGAGAGAAATGTTTGTTGGTCAGTTGTCATTCCTAACATGTGAACCCTTTTCTTCCCCAAATAGGAGAGGTAAATATTTCCAATGTGAAATTAAATTTGTTAAAAAAACCATCTTCACTTGGCATACCCGACCGCTTGGAACCCTTCAAAATTTTTATGGTAGGGCCCAGGACCCCTAAAGATAAGGGATAAATATGCAAATAATATGATGATGCAAATATCGGTATATTTATATTATTATCCCATCCTCGTGAGAATACAAATATACTGATAATATTGGTAATGATTTATGTAAACAAAATAAAGAGTTCCAAAACATTTATTTATGAAGCAAATAATTTCTCCAAGTTGGAATCCACTGCATCCCAATAAATACATCTTTAGTGTCCTCAAGTAGGGAGGCCCATAATTGTTAGCTTTAAAAAGGATCAATCGGGTGTTACTGAGTAGAAGCAAACTTTAAAATTGAATCGTTTTGTCCCAGGTTATTTCATTTTCAATATTATTAAACTTAAGAAAAAAATAGTGATTTAAATCACTGATTTTTTTTTTAATGAAAATCACTTGATTTAAATCAAGCTAATTTAAATAGGCATACCCTGGTCATTGGTAAATTAATAATTTTACCTGTGGCTGTGTTTCTTGCCCTTAGAAAAACTGCCTCTTCAACGAATACAAAGGGATTCTAAAAAATCCATAACTTCTTGGGAAAACCTTTAATTTGAAGCATTTTGTCATCGGTTCTTCAGATTCATCTTGAAGCTATAGCAGTGACAGCAAGTTGGCTGGGGATAACCATCCACGGTGGTCGCCATTCATGCTTTTGCGTATGGCAATCTTCTAACTCATTTTCACGGACTTTTCAAAATTTGACTGACCCAAGGTCGATTGCCTTCTCGTCGGAGCCGCATTATAGTTTTGCAGCGGGTTAAGTTCAATGATTCAAACAAATACAATCTTATCGGTCTCGACTTTTTTTGCATGAATTCCATTTCTATTGCTTGTTAGAAAATATTTTTAAAAAAGCGACAATATATAAAAAATTAATGGAATAAAAAAATTCTCGAAATGGCAACGAGCTGTCGTTCGATTTTCCTGCGGAGAATAATGACCGCCATTTGCTCCAGAAAATGAGAAGGAAAATATGCAGCCTCGCTTTATCGTTATTGTTATTTGTGCTCGTGAAAAAAAGAACATTTAATCAAGTCCGGTAACAAGATATTTATTGCGCCGCATCTTCGTAGTATTTTCCAGCTGCGAACAGTCAAATGCGTCCGATTCTTTATTGCTGTGATTTTTGTGCTCATTGTCTGCTTTTTTCGTTTCCCCTGGAAATATTTTCCCCCTCAAATATCCGTTTGTGTCTCTGTTAGGGTATAATTTTTCTCACTCATTTCGTCCCTTTAATAACTCTCAATTAATGAGTCCATCATTTATGTCTCGGGCCTATAACTCATTGTATCTAGGTCGTTTATAACTGTTTTTTGTCTTCTCCCAGACTGTCCGCAGTAATTAAAAATCTCCGTTTCTTAAAAATATGATTTATGCGTCGTACTGTTCAGTCATTACATCTGATTTATTTAGCGCTCTGCTCCGTCTTGTATATTTCTTTCTGCCTAATGTGTTTAATTATCTTGTGTCTCGTTAAGAGAGTTCTTGTAATTTTATTTTAAACTGTGCCATTTTTTCTTTTCTACGTGCCTAATGTGTTCTCTTCTCTGTTCCAGGGATCGCCTGTACAGGCTGAATCTGAACAATGTGAACAAAAGCCGGTGTGACGTGAGTACCACTCTTTCTTTTAATTGTCTGTGGTTTTCGCGTGGGTGTGCTTTAGTGCGTTGGTGATAGATTGTTATTGCGGGTGGAAACAATTTCAGGAGGTGTAATTATGGTCTTTAATTTGTGATTTTTTTCGTGATTGTGTCTTCGAAGGTCTCGTACTATTGGGACCTCATGAAATGTGTCGATTCTCATGGGATCTTATATTGATTATTATTCATTATGTCGATTTTCAGGGATCTTCAAATACGTGTCGCTCTTTAGTTTTGTGTATATATTTTATTAACATAGTAACTTCTTTACATTGAAAAATACAGGCATTCCTCACTTAACGACCGAGTTCTGTTTTTACGATTAGATCGATAAGCGAAGAGCTTAATCGTTTTCATTTATTCTAAATAAAAAAAAAAGGTTTTCACATGGACTGGCTTTGATGGTGTCGATACAATCTGGCTCCCGCGAGAAGGTAGTCAGTCGAATGGTTTTGAACGAGTCCATTGTTTAAATTAGGTGATAAGCTAAAGCGTAACAGCTTTTCCACAATTGACGTTTTTTAACGGTTTCTTGTTCATCGTATGGCAGCCCTCCTGCAAGCGTGCTTTCACTCCTTTTCAAAAATCGACTGACCCAAGGTCGACAGCCTTTTCGCCGGAGCCTCACGAACAAAATATAGAACTGTTGAGAGATGCCCGTAAGTTCGATTGGTCGTTAAATGAGCAGTACCTGTATGTTAAAATATCTTTAATCCAGAGAGTTTTGTATGGAAGAAGCGTATTGTTTTGAACTCAATTATAATGAATCGTAAACGAGACTTTAGCGTACCGGTTCCCACTTCACTCTTTTTAGTTATGTATTTTTCCATCCCGAGCTCATAAATGTAATTTTCACTAAAGTTGTTCAACACAGGAATATCGGGCAGTGCCCCCTGTGTACTTCATTTTACCTCATCTACCTTCCAGTCGCAAAAAAAAATATTTATTATAAATAGTCCGTCAGCTCTCCGGACCTGGTACCATGGTACCGGTGACCCTGCCCATTTAAGAGGGGTCGCTGAACTCGGTGGGTTCGCCCTCCTGCACTAGCAGCCTCTGCGCTGTAATCCTGCAACCACCCGCGATGTATTTTTTTCTTCAGTTTCAGTAAAATTTGTGTATTGTCGATTTACTTGATGCCATTAAAACCATTGCTTTGCCAGATTAGGCCCTTTATTCCATAAGCCCGGTCACACATTGGAGAAGCATGACACAAAACATCCAACATGCGCACTCCGTTTCTGTACAGAAAACATCGATACACATGCGTATTTCAGGCAATTTAATGTTGGATCAATGTGTGGCTTGCCTAAAAAAAACAGCCAACCTCCAATTGAGGGCCCTGACATCCATTCCCTCCTTATCTGTCATCTGCAGATTCGTGGGCGCGAATGTTCCAAAACAAATACACCCCCACGCGTCGCTTTCGGTCACTTCCTCAATCACGTGTTGTGAATCACGGCTCATTGTCGGGGGCCAAGATGTCTTCCGCCACATTTTGTAATTGGGTAATTGAGGGACCCGCGCCACACGGCGACCGTCGTGCGGCGAAACACCGGCCTCGTTAATCACGGCCCTTGCCTCCATGCGTCATTTGACCCTCCCCTGCCCCGCCCTGCAAGAAAGCCCCGACGTTTTTTATTTATTTACTTACTCGTGCACAACACCCCTTCCTCTATCGATTCTCTCTATCACTCCTCCCCGCCTGAATTTTTATTGTCATGCATAATCCTCATGTTCCGTGCAGAGTGGCTTATGTCCTCTTGACGCACGTACTACGACTGAACAGTTTGCCCGTACAATCCCGGAGTATTTGCTTTTTGATGTGGAACACCTGTAAACTGGTTTTCCACATCTGCACGCCGAACCCTGTACCATGATGGGTCCCTCCTTGTATATATTTAAAGCACTTCGTAATTTCGACTAGCAAATGTTTTTTTTTTTATTATTTATTTATTTTGCGCTTTTTTGAACGTCTTCATTATAAATGCATTGAAAAAATTATTTGACTTGTAAAACAAACTGCACACTGCAAAAAATACGAGAACGTATACCATGGTACCAGGGGCCTCCCTCGCCCCATGTTGGAGGGAGGACTAACAACCTAAACCTTGTCGATTTGTAAGGATCTCTATCCCAACGTCTCTGTTATCAGCCATGTAAATATTCTTCATTTGCAACCGGACATATTTGTAAAAATGTGATTGCTTATATTTTGATTGCATAAGTTAGTCTTCTGATTTCACTCGTCTTGGGCCCAAAACACAAGTGCTTTGGAACCTCCTCATACCGTATTAATTAATACCTGTGGTATTATGGTTACCGTAACCATAATACCACAGCCAACGAATGTGTTATATTTATGATACGTAAATGCGTGCAGTCATTTAAAGTTTAAAAAGTCTTGAATCTTTTTACAATGTATTTATAATAATACATACATGTCTGCAAAGGAAAGGAAGAGACAAAAAGCTGTTCAAACATTGAATGCTTCCAATACCTATTTCTAATTCAAGAGGGCCAAAAAGGGGATAGGTAGCCTTCTGACCTTACAACTTGATATACCCCTTGGATCTGAGGTTAGAATAATCACATAATTTAAAAGACATAAATCTAGAGTTGCTGAGAATACAAAATATAAAAAGTGGGGGAACCCATTTACGATATTCCTGCCTTTTAGAATGTGTGCATTATCAGGGGGGAGGCGCCCATGGGGGCTAGAGAACTTAGAGAACTATTGGGGGCTAGAGAACTTTTGAAGCAGCTGGACTCTGAATCGTACCCCTTTTTTCTATTCTATGCTCTAACTTCATGTTTCACTGTTAATAGATGCATGTGTGTGTGTTTGAGGGGTATAAGATGTACTTGCCTAAGTGGATTTGGAATAAGAAAAAAACTCAAGAGGGTCCTATCATCTAACATGGTTCAGGGGGCCTTAAGTGCAGATGGTAAGGGACATGCAAGCACATGCACTTGAAGCTGTATGTCAGAATCATCTGTGTCTAACATGAAAACTGCTCCAGACAGATCCGTTGCCGTAGAAATGAGACTTAATCCATTTTCTAAAGGGGATTCTTGAATATTCGAGTTTGTCACACATTGCGACAATTGAATGTGTGAGATAAGATCCACCTTCATCGAACCACCCATTGTCAAATTCGATAGTACCTAGGTTTTGTGTCTGGAACAGTTTTCTTCTATGACGAATACTCATATTCCCAAGCTTCCTGTTGGGAACCAGTGTCTTTGTGAGCGACCACCAAAAGCATGTGCACCCGATGTGTTCTTGACTTACACCCCTCCTGCCCCGTTCGTGTGTAAATATATTCCCGGGTACGTGTGAGTGCATCTTGTCTGTATAAACGCCAGACAAGGGACAGGACACTTTCTTCCCCATCTCCCCTTTTACTTGTGGAAGGGGAGGGAGTGCCCCACCCACGCAGAAAGGAGGGGGATGGCGTTTATGAATAAAAGTGCAATCTCCTCCGCCCACGCCCATCCATCTGAGGCGGCATTCCATCTGTCCGGGTGCATTGATATGCAAGCGGCCTCTCTCGGGGCTTTAATCGAATTAGAGGTCGGAAAAAAAAAACCGCGCCGGGGAATTTCACATTTCTTTGTTATTATTGTGATAATGTTATATTGCCTCAATCTCGTCTCTTATCCCTGATAGGAGGAGAGGGTTTTTGATGGAGGAGACAGATTCGGCCACTCCCTTCTGGGTGCCCCCCTTATCACGATCCCGGAGATGCGTATCGTTCGTTGCATGTGCACTGGATCGTTGACACGAGAGTGATTTGCATCAGTTGGCGAGTCTGGCACAATGGGAGTGAAAAGATCGGAATCGGGGGCTTTCGAGCTGGATTTACACTCCAGAGTGCTTTCATTTGCGTCGCAGAGGGCCGACGCAAGTGGGCGGCTGTTTGCATTAAACCGCGTTGTACTTTCGTTTTGAAAAATTGAGTTATTTTTTTTACTAAAAATAAATGGGGCACCCTCGTTTTCCTTCATCCATTCCAACTCGTGTCTCTTACACATCAGAATGCAATGCTAAAAAGAACTTGTGATTCAGCATAAAGCTGTTCGACTAGTCAACCATACTGTCAATGATTGATTGATTCGGTTGGGTTTTATGGCCCAAGGGCCACATTTGGTCAAGTCCATGCTGTTAGTTTTTCCTTAATGCAGTGCGACTAACACAAGAAGATACTTTGCAAGTGTCAACTGAAATTTAACGGGATAGGTTGCTCTATTCGATCTTTAGCTACCTGTTTAGTCTCAGATAGATTCATATGTCAACAGTCATTCTCTATCTCAAAGACAAAAAAGAAAATGTTGCCAGAGTTCTCATTTGCAACCTTAGACTGGGTCCCCTACCCGAAGTGAAATAACTCTCCCAATGAAAAGACGTGCCCAAGTCTTCGTGACGACTGGACTAAAACTTTTGACACTTCTTTGCGATTTTTGTAAATCGAAACGGAATTCCAGTTTAAAAAAGTCCACGTGATTAGAGGAATCGGACGAGAGCGCAGAAGTGGCAATACGTATTTCACCTCGACATGAGCACCATTGTCGAATACTTTTTCCAATCAAGTGTTCCGTGTGGATGAGTGTTTTTAGAACTTTCTAGGTTTTCTGGGAATAATAGCTTCTATACACGTTTGAGGGAATGGAACATCTGACAGATGCAGCGTCAACATCGCTGCACTTGTCAGAAGTCTCATTCATCCCTTCAAACGTGTATCGAAGCTAGTTATTCCAGAAAACATAAGGCATTAGTTTACGTGTGGATTGGTTGGATTTTATGTCGAAGGGGTCATTTGGGGGGGGGCCAAGTTGCTCCAGTTTACATGTGGGCAACTTGCAACCAAAGGAATACCAGTCGCGAAGCCAACTTCACTCAAGCAATTTCTCCGACAAAGTGATTGGTTAACCTAGATTTTGCTATGATTGATAAAAAATAAAACTATGTATCTGTGTATTGTTTGTTTAGCATAGAATTGGAAAGATCAAGGCTAGTATAACGAGTCGCTCATGAAGTTCGTAGTTGGGCGTCTACATGGAAATATGAAGTTGAATAAATGTCTTGTTGAATTTCGAAATTGGATCCATTTTTGCTTACGACCCACATCAGTTTGCAAGGTGTATATGTTTTTTTGAAGGCGTTCTTTTAAATTGACACAACTCCACTTTTTTTAAATTGCTGAAACCTAATTTTCGGGATCACACTCCATTCTCATGAATACGAAAGATAATATTTTCTCTGGCGTTCATTGTTTTGGAAATTCCTAAACTCATGACTTCTTTTTTAGTTTTGTTTTAACCTTGAAACTCGAAATATAGAGCTGTATCACTATTAAATTATTTCATATTGTGAGAGGTAGGTAGTAATTAACGCATTGCACTGGAGCAACACAATGGACTATTGGCGACGGTCCGGGATCAATACCGATTATTGTAGGAGTAAAACCTGAAACGGTTGGAATCGGTACATGATGTCGACATGTGAGACCTTGGTTGTAAGCCTTTAGTGTGTAAATAAGCCTTTAGTGTGTAGTTTTGTGTTTGTAAATTTTAATCTGAGACCGCAGAAACCACGAGTCCAAAGATTTTGGAAACTGACTTTATTTCGTAAATCGGCTTACGAAATCACATTAGTCCGTGGCTTCAGTTAGTAAATAGTGGCACAAAAATGAAAAAATGCGTTGGGTGCAGAAACAACGAGCCACTTGGGTTCTGCATCTAGTTTTCTTAAATTTTGAAAATGGGTTTCTGCATTCACCGATTCATTTGGTGCACAATATAATGCTTTTCTATCATATAAGGAGAGTAAAGCCCTAGAAAAAATGTGTTTTATTTAAGGTGCTTAATGTGGCCTCTCTATTTTACCAGTAATCTTAGCCATTGTCGAACTGGACCACGCTGGCCTTATACCGCATAAACTATTCAGAGAAAAAGAAATAAGAGGAAACAGGTTTTAATCTCTTTGTTTCTTTCACGGTTTGGTTTTTTCCCTGCTTCGGGGAAGCGGGCTCATTTCCATTTTCCATCACCCTGACGAAACGGGAGACTGCGACAATGACGTGAAATTGCTTATGAAGAGCTTCCTTTCTTCGTCCGCCATTTTGGCACTTGTTTGCGTAATTACAGTGTTCGGTTGCCCCCTTTTCTAAATTTTCCGCCAGTTGCAGATCCTGTTTGCGGGGCGTGAAAATTGGCATTTGTTGCCATGGACACGACAATGAGAATGCCCATCCTTCCTCCAGTATGGAAATGAGTGCCTCCGACTCCAAGAAAAGAAATCCTCGAGTAATTTAATCACCTAAAAAATTTAATTCCTTTCAAATGAAACTTCGCCCTCTTCAGAAGTAGGAGTCGAGGTTTTAAATTGCTTTTCTAATTTCTATTGAAACTGTTTCTGAAGTTCAATGCAATTGCTCTGTAATAGGTTTATGTTGGATTTATATGGATTTACTAATGGGTGTATGTGGGTTTACTAATCTCGTTAGTCTTGATGCTTTTATGTAGATTTTACTGATTTAGTTTCTTACGTCCTTACTACAACTGATATTTGTCCTGATGGGTTTTCTGATGTCGTAAGTCCTAGTTTTTTTCTTAAAAGTTGTCAGTAAAAAACGTGCGAAAAGTCACGATCAAAAATCGTACATTTATCTAAGGAAACGATTTTATGAAACCTTTCGAGGGATCGTGTATTTTTTCTTTTAATAATTGATTGTATTTGCAATGCATTGCTTTTTCTCCCTCTACAAATGTTTACAAATGTCCTCTTTAGTCAATTATTTGTTGAAATAATTTTATTTTTCAGTCATAATTTTAATCTTCTAAAATTTGTTTTCATAAATTAATTTTTCAGTTAAATGTAATCAAATTTTCTAACTAGTCGTATAATTGCATGAATTGACATAAAAACAGATATGTGTCTACTCAGATTAGTATTGGAGCCGCTAGTCGTATCGTCATGTTATTGAACTGCTGTGATTAATACAGTTTATATATATAATCGAGTTATAGCCAGTGACTACTATCCACAAAAACTCATATTTGAGGCCACTAAATAATTTGGAAAGTTTGACTTAATAACCTGGTACATTATAACGACTCGAGGGACGCGATTACTAATCCGGCAATTACTGGTCCTGTAATTCTCAGAAGCACTCATACAATGATTGGTCGCCTCGATTAAAAAAATATGGTAAATGCTGACCTAGTAGTAGGAAGGTACCGCCCACAAAGTGATTGGTGTTGTGAGTTGGGAATATAATGATAATAGCTCAATCAGTAATTGCCCGGACCACGATTAAAGATACTGATGTTGGGAACATGCTTCATAATTTGGTAAAAATCGATCCTGTATAGATCGATCCAGATCTTGGCAAAGATAAATTCCGATGATAGCCAAAATTGCTATAAAGGTATTGATATCGGGATTGGGAGCGGCAATTGAAAATCTGGTAACTGTAGGCGTGATCTCTTTAAGTCAGGAATGTGCTTGAAGTTCAGAGTTGTAACTAGCATTTCCAGCAGAGAGGATAGCGAACAATATCTCAAAGATTCTGCGGGAATCGAAATGTATTCGTGACTCGAAATTTAGTATGAATAATTATAACACTGCAAAGTTGTCGAGATCATTGAATCTGAGACCAGGTCGTAGTTGACTAGGTCTCTAAGTCAAAACCGTGCTTAAACATGATTATTGTGCCAAAGGGTTTAAAACACAATTTATCCAGAAGAGGTTCTTTTGTAATTAAAATTTGTTAGATTCATAATTGTATATCAGACGGGAATTGTTAACTCAGAATAGTTGCAAAGATCGACCCAAAGAAACCTAGTAAGAGTTGGCCTGGTCTTTTCAAGCCGTTCTTAAAGTGCGAATTTGGCTTTGATGTAACTAGACCCAACAGTGAAGCTGGTGTTTGTGGGAGCAATGAGCAATATCACCCTGTAAAGACTATTCTGGAATTAAAATTTTTTAAAAGCATAATTTTTAGTTGGCCATGGAAGTAGTTATAACATCAATAAAATTGAAACGATCGTGTCGAGTTTCTAGGAACTGTCGAGCTTGTCTCAAAGCCTGGAACGTTCTTCGACTGTTGTTCCCATTTATTGCTATATGGATGTTTGGGGACAATGAACAATATCATACTGTAAAGGCTATTCTGGAATTAAAATTTGTTAGTCTCATACTTTTATAGTTGGCATGGGAATAATTGTAGCAGTTGAACTAATTTCTTTTAACCAGGATCCTTTGGTGTGTTCTGTTGTAGGTATTTCTTCCAGTAAAGAAGTGTTTAGGGGAACAGTGAACCTGAAGGAGCTCTTCTGGAATTAAAATTTGAGACTCGTAATTTTATAATGGGCTATAGGAATAGTAGTAACATACCAGAAGAATTGAAATAATCACTCCAGATTTCTGGTTACAGTTGACCTAGTTTTTTTAAACCAGGGCCATTCTTAGACTGGTGTTACCTCTGTTGTAGATGTTTTCCAGTAAATATAGTGTCAGGAGGAACTGTGAACAATACCTCGTGTGTAAGCTCTTCTAGAATTAAAATTTGTTAGGCTCGTAATTTTTATAGTGCGAAGGGCTAAGAGATCGGGAAATTCATTAGCAAGGAGCTACTAAAAAAACCCTTTCCACGTCACCCATAAATTCTTCACTCACGTAGGCCTGATCCAACGAGCCCCAAATGAATGAGGAGTCAAAGCAAGGGGAAAGTGGCACACCATAAATCATGGCCGGATTTATGGCCGCTGTTTATACACGGCGGGCGCTGGGCGTGGCTCGGGCCCCTGCGCTTTAGCCCCACGAATCTATTAGATGGGCAGTGGTCACGCGATCCTCGTTTGCATAGGGCCACCTGGCGTGGGGCGACCCTCCGTGACTGCCGAGGCAGTTAAAAAAGACGGTGACGCACGCAGGGGCTGTTGCTGCCCATTAGGAAAGGGCTTTTACGGCCCTTTTTCCTCCGCTTTAACCACCGAGGAATGTGTTTACTGCTCTTAAGCCGCGTACTCGTTAGCGAACTGTGAGATGTAATGCATCAGATTGGACGGTACTCTACACTTACCTTGCAACACTTCGGGAGCAGTCGAATCCACAGTGAGTGGAGCGTGCTCGCGATTAGAGGAATCCACAGGAGTGATGTAGACTGTAGAAAGTGTATTTCTTTCTTCTGTGTCAGTTAAAATTTTCCTCGTGTGTGTATGTCTATTTACTTGACTTTGTTTCGTGCGGCCAGTTTTACCAAATATGGCCCTTGTACCCAAAACCCAAACCAACCCAAATACTTATGTAATTACGTGATGCCTTTTTTTCATAATCAGATATTTGGGTGTTTATGTTAATCAAATACTTATCTGATTACGAAATTCGTACTCTGCTTGATTCTTTAATGCTGATCATGCATTTTATTTCGGTGAAAAGGTAGGTATCGTAGATGTACCTAAGTAAAAATTCGGTTCAGTTTGTCCTATTTCTGAATCTTGCGCCACAAACCTGCCTGCATCCTAAGTGAAAAAAAGTAGTTTCTACTATGTATAGTACAATTTTGCAATCGATCATATATGTATAAAAATACGAATTTAACTTTTTATACAAGTCTTTTATAACCAAGAAACTTCCCGTTTTAAAAGTTTGCGTGTATGTACACTAACCGTTCATAAATTTAGAAACACCATGCACATTCTGAAGACTCAATGTCAGACATTTTAAAAAGATTTTTGTATTTAAATATGAAGCCTGGGGAATAAAAAAAGAATTTATTACAATATGTAATATTATCTACACTTTAAATGTGAAAAAAATTCATAAGACTAGGCAAAGTTTCCAGATAGCTCAACACAAAATCGAGTAAGCAAATTTCTGATGAATCACGTGGTCTCAATGCAAATGATCTGTAAAAACTGAGACTCGTTTTGATGGAATTTAACTTTTCGGTGACGTTTTTTTTTAATAATGTAATTTGCTGAATTTTGTTCATATGGCCTCTAAGAAGGAATTACTGTCGATTACGAGCTGTAATCGCAACTCTTCGAAAGACTGGTACGTCACTGCAAAATAGCCGATTTCGGTGAATACTGTGCATACGACGAAAGACCGTTTTGGTGAAACTGGGCAGAATAGACATCGTTTCCAATCCGGTAGACCTTTAATAATTTAAAAAGCTGAAGATTAACATTTTATTATCGCATGCAAACGTAACCAATTCAAAATTGCGCCTCAATTATGTTCAAATTTCAATTTGTTACGAAGTTCGCCAATGTCATTAACCACAGTAAAGAGGGGATTGCAAGAACATGGTCTGAATGGATAGAAACTTAATTGTACCCTTGGAGACTGGAAAAAGGTCAGATGAATTCAAATTCGAACTTTTTGGGAATAAAGGACGTTGGTCCGTCGATGCCCAGTGAAAGGATGAGGATAACATACCTTTGTGTTGTCCTCATTCGTTTACTGGGTGTCGACGGTTTGTCTAGGCAAATAAATTAGATAATGGTATTCTCTCACCCCATCAGATTCACCCCTCAGACTCACCTTCAAAGACCAATCAAGAAGACACGATCGTGAAAGATTTAGGGCCCCATAAGTAATAAAACGTTCGATTCGTCACTCCGAATACTAAATTGGAAAATATCGAAAGGATAAGATTGCATTATGCCTATAGATGGGGCAGAAATTTTCCGATCATCCATTGCAAGACAAAACGCCTCGACATGTCTCGTGGAATTCCACCTGCGCGCTCATAAATCGACTGTGCCCCGAGGGATGGCGAGAGGTTTTATTTATTTTCATTATCCCTAATGCCTGTCCGAGTGGAAATCGGCCTGTCACACGATAAATCCTCCGACTAATTACTCGATTAACATCGGCCACGTGTGATGAATAACCTTGTTCCGGGGAGCAGGTCAGACAGATTTTGACGTGTCTGCCCCAATCACTGAAATCGAGCGGAATAAGAGAAGGCGGTTCGTTTTCGTTCATCCCGCAGCGGTGACCGTCCTTCCGCTCATAATTTCAGCTTTCTTGCTGATTTGTAATGACTGACGGCTTTTTTTAGAGGCAGTTTTAAATGCATTCGCTTCATCTGAGAAAATGTGGTTTAATGGTATGGAATAAGTCCTCTTAGTAGATCGAGCATGCTTCCCAAGGCTCTTTTGCAACGATATGGTTAGTAATACGATACAGGTAGCGACCTCTCTCATAGAAGGGGCCACCGTGGCCAGTGGGTTTGCCTATTGCGTTAGTAATCTGTCTGAGTTGATTGCCGGCGCGGATTAAATTCCTGTGACTTATCCTAGATGTATTTCTCTCTTCTGTGTCAGTAACGTTCCTCGTGTGCGTACGTGCATTACTTGCCGTTGTCTGTCTTATATTTGGCGCACAATGGCCACATATAGCTCTTGCGCCATAAAACCCAACCAACTCTCCCTTAGAAAATTTCTGGCTATGGTACGGGACAGAAGAATTCTCAGCGTATGCGCTAACAGTTATGTCCTTGTTTTGTCGTTAGCTCAGAAAACACGTGGACTGTAATACACTTTATTTTTTACTCTCAACTCCTTCAAAATTTTGCCTCGCAGGGCACACTTCCTCGTTGGCGTTACGTCACTGTTCGCAACGCCACCTCGCGACAATAGTCTATACACTCCCCACGTTGAAACATGTGGGTTTTCAAACTAAATAACAAACTACAACTCAATTAACAGAAAATTAACACGTACAAATATAATCAAACACGTTTCAATACAACTTCTTAAACATGTACAATAAATCAAATACCTTTAAATTTACAATTACCATCATATTTAAGTTTCTAAAGGCAGTATGCAAATATCACGGACATTTCTTTTTAATACATTTCCATTAGGAATTTTGATATCAATGACTCTTACTCTTTGGTCTGAACTTGGGTACATTTTCACTATTCTACCCGGAAGCCATTTAGTGCCAGGTAAATCATTTTTTATCAACACCAATGTTCCACAAGAGACATCGTTCTTACAAAATTTCCATTTGCATCTCTGCTGTAAAGTGTTTAGATAGTCACGCTTCCAAATTTTTATGATTTGTTGCGAGAATTTCGTAATTATCTGCCATTTGGACAATTTATTTTCAGTAATATTAATTAACTGAGGTTCTACAATATTTGATATAGGCCTACCAATCAGGAAATGACTTGGCGTCAATGTTTCAAAATTGTCGAATTCAGGAGATAGGGGTGTAAGGGGTCTCGAATTTAGAACTCCTTCAATTTCTAAAATCACTGTTAGAAATTCTTCTAACGTGAGTCTTGAGTTACCAATGACACGTTTCAAGTGAAACTTAAAGGATTTCACCCCTGCTTCCCATAAGCCACCAAAATTCGGCGATTTTGGAGGAATGAATTTCCAATCTATACCCTCACAAGTGTAGTAATTTGCCAAGGTTTCATCTGGGCATTTAACTAGACGAAATAATCTTTTCATTTCAGAATTGGCACCTACAAAGTTTGTACCATTATCACTCCACAACTTCGCAGATTTGCCCCTACGACCGAAAAATCGCTTTAAACATGCAATAAATGCATCAGATGTTAAATCGGAAACAAAGTCCAGGTGTAACGCTTTAGTGCATAGGCATACAAATATAGCTACATAAATTTTATTTAGCACACCTTTTCTTTGATTCTTAAACTTAATGAAAAAGGGTCCGCAAACGTCAACACCAGTGAAATGAAAAGGAAAGGATGATATAACACGCTCACTTGGCAAATCACTCATGATTTGTTTCACTGCAACAGGCTTGTTTTTAAAACAAGTAATACACTCGTGTACTATTTTGCGACACATGTTTCTACCATTTAAAGGCCAGAAATTTTGACGTACATGATATAACAAGGAAGTTGGTCCAACATGCAAATATTTCAAATGAAAATATTTCAAAATAATACTAGTTAATTTATGATTAGCAGGTAACAGCATAGGATGTTTTGCACTAATACTTAAATTAGAATTACTCAAACGTCCACCAATTCTAATAATTTGATCATTATCCAAAAAACAGTTTAAGGAATATAATTTGCCTGTAACAGGCTTACTTTTCTTCAAAGCAATATATTCATACTTGAATTCAGATTGCTGTAATAATCTGATTAAACTTACCACTTCTCAACTCTTGTGGTGTGAGAGGGCCTTGCCTTTTTTCAGTTGGGTTTCTAAGATTGTATGAAAATCTAAACATATAACTCGCAAAATATGCACATAATTGTTACTTAAATCAAGTAATTTGTTTAAAAGAAAATTATCACAAACATTTAAATTCACTAAACAGTTACTGTTGTCCTTAGATTTTCTTCTAAGTTCTCTTTCAATCTCTTCATCGGGAGTTACAACTTCCCAATCCTCGGGAACAGAATCACCTGACTCGTGTAAGAACTCGGGTCCATGCCACCAAAGTTCGTTATGGATTAGCTTGTCAGGATCAATACCTCGTGAAATAAGGTCTGCTGGATTTGCAGCGGATGGTACATGACGCCATTGGGTAACAGACGTCAACTCCTGCATTGTGGTAACTCTATTGGCCACGAAAGTTTTGAGATCACAGGGTTTTCTTTGGATCCATGAAAGAACTATCGTGGAATCACTCCAAAGGTAGGTGTACGACACCTTTAGCTTTAAGGCTTTGAGAACTCTATTGATCAGTTTAGCTAGAAGCACGGCAGCACACAGCTCAAGACGAGGGATCGTCACAGGTTTTATGGGTGAAACTCTGGACTTGCTAGCCACTAAACTAACCAATATAGCACCAGTTGAAGAATTTGTCGATCGAAGGTACACCGCGGCACCATACGCTTTCTCTGAGGCATCAGAGAAGCCATGCATCTGGATCGAAGCAGGATGATCTGTTAGGATTCGACGATCGATGTGTAAGGTTTTTATAGCCGCAAGCGCTGCAATGAAATTTCTCCACTCCGTTACCTCAGTCGAAGGCAAATGGATCGTTCCAACCCAATTTCAGCAGCCAAAGACGTTGGAGGAATATTTTAGCCCGTGAGATGACTGGTCCCAGAAGACCAAGAGGGTCAAAAATACGAGCTAGAGTAGATAACACAGCTCTCTTAGTGACACCCATATTCTCATCAAGAAGGTTGAACGAGAAATAGTCACTGTGAGGCTTCCAGGAGACACCCAAGGTTTTGGTCTCTTCTGGATGTGCGAACAAATACTCGGCACTTGATTGTACAGACAGTTCAGGACAATTGGCGAACCATTTGTGAAGCTCCATTCCACCTTTCTTAAGGATGCCAATTAACTGCTGCTGAAGTACTTTAGTTTGTTGTAGGTCATCACCACCAGTCAGAATGTCGTCCATGTACACGTCTGTAACTAGAGTTGACGATGCTTCAGGAAAATCTTTCCTCTCATCAATAGATAGTTGTTTCAAAGTTCTCATGGCGAGATATGGAGCACTAACTGTCCCGTATGTGACAGTGTTCAGACGATAGGTTTTAAGTGGAGCGTCTATTGTGGATTTCCACAAAATCCTCTGCAAACTTCGCGGGAGTTATGTGCGTAATTTTAGGCACAATAAGAAACTCTAGTTTTTGCTGGTAACTACCACTTTTATTACTAACAACGACTGATGTTTTGGACTTTACATTTAATGAGGCGCCTGACAAACAAGAAACTGCCACATTAATTTTCTCTTTTGGAATCTGTAAGCACTCAATTAGATTAGTTGTACAGAAATGACTCATTGAACCGCTATCCAGTAAGCAACGGCAAGTAATAAATCGTCCATCTTTACTTTGAACATAAACAATCGCTGTGGAGAGCAAAACAGATTTACGAGTAGCTTGCAAATTTGATGCACCAACGAAAGTTTGATCTACTATGTTTGTTTCGAAAGGAATTGCGTTGGCGTTTAGCCTATTAGCACTCGGAGTCTCAACAACTGGCGCCGATTGATACTCCACTTCAGACCTTTCTTGAAGGGCTGGTTTTTTCTCACGCGAAAAATGTAAACTATCATGGTGCTTCTTGTTACACTGCGGACAAGAAGTCGATGATTCACAATTCGAAACCAAATGATTAGCAGAGAGACAATTGAAACAGAGTTTGTTTCTTTTTACAATCTCCAGTCTCTCCTTCACCGATAACCTCTTAAAGTTATAGCACTTATGCAAAGGATGAGTTCCTGATTTACATAAATCACATTTTGATGATCTGAAATCTGAAAGGAAAACCTTTGGAACGTGTTTTGAAAACTTATCTGGATGTTTCGGAGGGAAGTACGACGTGCCTCGAGATGAGGAAAAAACGTCACATTCCTTTCCTAACTCTTGTGGTTTCATCCAAGATTCACCTTGTCTAATACGGACATGAGTAGCTGTTTGTTTATCTAAAATTTCAAACATTTTATCAGAAACTGTTAGCTGTTTTAAGCTTTCAAAATCAGTTACATTTCTCAGCTTAAGATAATAATCGAAATTTGTAGTTAATCTAGAAGCGAATTGCACGTACGTTTCGTTTGATTGGCGATTAGCAAGTTTAAAGTTTTCCAAGCATTTCTGAGGTGTCGGCTCAAACTCTTTTAACACGATCGATTTAATTTTTTCATAATCTCTTATTTCATCATCCTTTATATAAACTATAACATTCGAGGCCTTTTCTCCTAGTAAATTAAGTAAAATCTCAGCTTTGAATTGTTTCGGGACACCTTTCGTGTCAAATGCTCTCTCTAATGAATTAAAACATACCCCACGCTTCCGGTTTGCTTGGAACTTTAAGGGTCAACGTTCTGATACTTTTTATAATTAAATCCAACGATTCCGAAACTATTAAATTCCAATCCCTATCCACTTTTATCTCAGACTGAGCTTTAGTAAGTTCAAGCTCAGCTTCTATCCTTTGCAACTTAATCTTTTCCAACTCAAGTATATAACTTTCGTCAGCTTTCCGTTCCGAAATTACGGATTCTAATAGATCCTTTACAAATTGGGGATCAGAAATATATTTATGGTTGGCTTTAATTTTATCTTGGATTTCGGTTTTGGTCATTTCATCTGTTATGACCTCACCGAGTTCTTCGGCCACATAATAAAGATCTCTCTTATTTGTTCTAAACATTTTGCAAACTTATTAACAAAATACTCAAGGTAGGGAAAAAAGAGGTACTCACTCAGCGATCCCACTAATAAATTCAGGTATTCACTAAACCCAAAGCTCATGAACAACCAACCACAAGCATTAATTTCACATCACTTAGCACATGAAACAGCACACACAGATCCTATAAATCCATAGGACCTCCGATCGCTCGGACCATGTTTTGTCGTTAGCTCAGAAAACACGTGAACTGTAATACACTTTATTTTTTACTCTCAACTCCTTCAAAACTTTGCCTCGCAGGGCACACTTCCTCGTTGGCGTTACGTCACTGTTCGCAACGCCACCTCGCGACAATAGTCTATACAGTCCTCGATATAGTACAATCGTACAATATAGTAACACCATATTGGCAGCAATACTTTCTAACGTAATGGTGTTTTAACAGTGTTATTTTTAGAGTAATTTGACTAAAAGTGTATTGTTAAAATATGATGATTTCAAATGCCAAGCAGTTAGCATTACAACATAATCTTGGACTTATCAATATCTCTGAACTCTTCATTTAAAGTCTAAGTACACCGCTCACGTTAATGGTCAGATTTTGACGTATCTTCCCGATTACTGAAATTGAACAGGATAAAAAGGCAGTTCTTTTTCGACCGTCCTTTCGCTCAAAACATCGGCCGTCTTGCTGATCTTTAATGACTGATGACTTTCTTTACAGGCAGTATTAAATGTATTCATTTCATCTGAGAAGTTGTGTTGTAATGGTATAGAATTAATCTTTCTTAGATCCAACAAACTTCCAAAGGCCCTTCAACGCTATGATATAGGTAGCGACCTATTTTTTTACACAAAACCTTTGATTTATGCTGTTTAAATTAGTTACCTTGTGTGTTTTTAATTGTTTTTAACCCTTAAAATATTTCGGGAAGGGTTTTAAGTTAAGCTTTTCCTTTTAATACGTGCTTGGTCACTTATGTCGAGGCGACTAGATAAGTTATTTTTATTGTCGTATCCATTTTTCCCATTCAGACGGCACATTGGTGGATTCATCGCTTTCTGTATCAACCGAAATCTAAATCAGCATTTGGTTTGCAAATATATTTGACTATTTTCAGATCTGTCTGATTTTTCTACTTATGGGCTTTCCAAAACTTTGAATTGCATCAATAAAGCTAACTTCAGCATTTGTTTTGTAACCAAAGCATTTGGGGAGGGGATATGCGGTCCCTCTGAATACGTCCCTTCTGAGCATATGATAAGTATCTTGGTCAATGCATTGTACTACAAAATCTAACATAACTATGTATGAATCGTGTACTATACGCCTACGTTAACTGATGCGATGACTGATGCCCTACCTATGCTCCGATTGTTATCTTGGTCGACATGTTGTACTACAGAAAATCCTGTCATACCATGCATCAGCGTTAACTCTGGGATGATTGATATCTTACCAATTTAGGACCACCAAAAGTTTTCCTGGCGTATAGGAGTTACTAGACCAAAAAGGGTCATAGGAGGGCAGACGAGAAAACGTTTAGAGTTCCTTCCACAACTCATCATTTATTTATTCCAATTTCTCTCGATAAGGATTACTTTTCTGAACGCATTACAAAAGTGATGTAGCATAGATATGAGTACAACGAACTCCTACTTAATTTCTGTAGACGTCGGCGATGTACGAAAGAAATTGACGATGAAAGATTTCTTCTCGTCTATCTAGTGACTATCTGATAACAAATTTGCCACTTTTGACAGCCCTTGTGCCCACGCCGGGTCCAATCTAGTAGACCGGATTGACGCTTAATCAATCGCCTTGATTGGAAGTGGGCGTGACTTAAAATTAAAATGTGCGGTGTATGATTATTGATAGATTTTCCTTTGACGCACGCTGCCATGACGACCGTCCACAACAGTTATGAATTGGAGCGATGCGTTTGGCCTGCGTGTTTTTTTTTTTAATTTTAAAAAATAAAAGTGTTCGGTTATAAATACCTCTCTGGTTTTCAACCGAGCAAACAACGACCATGTCATTTTTTGACAGACCAAAGAATGACAAACCAAACCAATCAAATTGTTCACCCCCGATTAACATGAAAGGTAAGAAAGGCTTCACTAATAGAATTTTTAAATTTGTAAAAATACAACTCACTCAACTTAAGTGAGTTGTGGCAACACTATTTTATTGTTTTGAAGGTTTTACTACCAATTTGTATGAGGTTTTCTGTTTATCTAAGAACAATCCCTATCCCTGATCAAGAACTGCGTATTTGATTTTACCTGCTTCAGGTAAAGCTTGCAAAAAACAAGT
This sequence comes from Meta bourneti, assembly GCA_933210815.1. Lineage (NCBI taxonomy): Eukaryota > Metazoa > Arthropoda > Arachnida > Araneae > Tetragnathidae > Meta > Meta bourneti. The sequence continues at coordinate 92,190,164 of OW119924.1, read as the reverse complement.
TAATGATACTCATACAACATCAAGCGTCATCAAAAATCAATGACATTTATAGGTTCGCTAAAAATTGATGTTTTTAAACTGGGTCTTACAGACTCAAACCTAGCACTCGTGAAAGTTGCATCAGACATGCATTCGCGGGTTAATCTAATCTATTGCGATGTATGCGAATTTTAGCTATGAAGAATAACTAAGCCCTAATTTACTTAAAGAATGAAAACCGTGGAAGAGTGCAAGTGTGTTCATTTTACTAGATGATACAAAAAATGTTTCGTATGAGTCCTTGCCAAATTTGTCTGGAATCGAAATCTGCTAGACTTAATAAACTGGTGCCCTAGCGTTAAGTGAAGCCAAAAGGGACCCACTGCGTGCTTTACCAAGGCCGAACTTACTTAAGCCGAATTTTAGCTATGAAAAATAACTAAGCCCTAATTTACTTAAAGAATGAAAACCGTGGAAGAGTGCAAGTGTGTTCATTTTACTAGATGATACAAAAAATGTTTCGTATGAGTCTTTGCCAAATTTGTCTGGAATCGAAATCTGCTAGACTTAATAAACTGGTGCCTTAGCGTTAAGTGAAGCCAAAAGGGACCCACTGCGTGCTTTACCAAGGGTCGTTTCCAGTCACAATGCGAGCTTCTCTTATCAAAACGCGGCTAAAGTTTTATTCAATTTCCTCTGAAGCAATTAACCGTTTCCCTTATCTCGGATCCGTCTCGGGGTTCGTTATCTCGACGATGCCACACCTTGGTCGGTCGCGTATGGAAACGTATGGGGACGCAATGACGTGACACGTCGCTGTTCCGTGGGACGTGCCCTGGGAGTCAAGGAGGCGGGCACTTGTTTGTTTCGAATGCAGGGGGTGACAGAGGATATTAATAAGGCTAGATTGTATCTGTGAAACAGATTTTTTTTTTCACTTTTTGGCTGTAGGGTTTGGGGAAACGCGTCTTTTTTTCCTTAAAATAACGCAAGAGGTCACTGCAGCTCGTTCTTTTGATGTCAAAGTTCTGAAAGCTACGTGACTATCTCGCGTTTTTTTTTAGGAGTTCTGTTCTTCATAGCAGTGCTATTCAACCTGTTGTTCGATGATACCATCCCAGAGGGGCATGCGAAAATGATTCAATTTAGTGGTTAATATTTCTTGAATTTATTTATAATTTCGCTTTTTAAGAAAAAAATTTCTGATAACAGAAAAATATTTTAGATGCAAAAAAAATGGCAGACAAAAGATAACGGTTGGAGTGTGGGAACATGGCTTGTGTAAGGCTCATATAAGTGAGCTCGCAAAGCCATCATTTTTGTGCCCAGAGATCTTACTGCATCTCAGAGCTGTTGTCGATCGTGTGACTTCAACATTTCTCGAGGCATGTCTGCACCAACAGCAATCGAAACTTAAAGAGAAGAATTGCCTTCAAGAGCAATCAAGAGCCTCATCCTTACACTCACTAACATGTCTACGAATAAAATTTATAGCTTTTAGAAAACAAGCCCAGCCTTCTCATTAATTGGATGTCTTTGTATGATTCGTAATAAGCCTTACCTTTTCCCAATTCGTGCATATTAATGATATTAAACAGTGTTATTTGGCAATCTATATGATTTCGGATGGGTTTTCCTAAGGTTAACAAATATAAAATCCACATCCTTTCCATCAAATGAACGGTGATTCTTCCCTTTCTCTCTGTAACGCTACATTAAACCACTTATTTCATTCCTAGTGACATAGCTTAAATATACATCCTCTTTTTCTTTTTTTTTTTTTCATTTCTATCAAAAGCAATAGTTTCAGTCTCATGGACATGACGCCCGATTCTTTCGTACCGTTCTCCCTTCTCGATGTCAATATGACCCTTGCGCCATAAAACCTCCAGAAACCAAACCCTTCTCGATGTCCACTCTTCGAGTCCCTTTCCTTTTCCCCCTTTCCCCTCGAAATTCTCTTCACAGGACCCGGATGATCGTATCAAGAATACCCCCCCCCCCCCCCGCGCCTACGTCCACTGGAACAAATGGTTCCTGCCGGCCAACATTCTTTCTTGTCTGGCCGGAGAAACTCATTGTTTTAGCAATAAAGAAACGTTATTGTTCCATTGTACATGTACCCAGTGACGGATTGGACCACCTGGAAATCGAGACATTTCCTAGGAGCTGATTCTTGGACTTTTTCAATAGAAAAACAAAGTAGCGTTAGATTAGACAAGAAGAGTTTAATTTTTCGGTAATTTAAATGGTTTTTTTTCCAATTGGAAGGATAATAAACGGTTATATAAATCAACAGTAAAATTAATATATCATACACTATAGCATTATTTTTCAACTGTACTTGAAAGCAAGACCGATCATGATTGAATGAAGCGGTAGTAGATGGTAGTGATATGAGAATTACATATTAGTAAGGAAGGGTGTAAGTGCTCCCCACACACATTTTTTAGTTCAAAAGTAGACTATGGTGGTTTATTTGAAATAATTCACATTTCATTGATCTCTCTAGGCTTACTTCAATCACTTTTGTAATGTCTTCTGCTAATATTGAACCAATATGTATTTGTAATGAAATTATTTCACCAGGCGGCAATCACAAAGCTGTTATTTCCTTGAATTAATGTTGCTAAAATCTTCGCCCGAATTTATAAGACGTCAGATTCTTTAAAATTGTGTGTTTTACTTTCAACAATTTAGTACCCCCTCTTCAATTTCGGACTATATTTCCCGGACCGGTCCGTCACTGCATGTGCCCGTCCTGCATCAGCTATCCCTCTCAGAATTTTTTTAGCCTTCTTGCTCCATTTTAACGGCTTAAGTGTACCCGATTAACCCTTCCAGTGATTTATCCACTTCGTAAACCCCTGTAGTGGTCAGCTTCTGATGCAAACTGTCACTAGTTCTAGGCAGCGAACAATTTGTTTGGATCTTCATTCCGCGGAGAGTTGTCTCAATGAGATATCTCGTCATTAGCAAAATTGACCAGATCTTGGACGAGATATCTCGTCGAAACTACTCGGAGAGCTAAACAATACAGCAGTGTCTCTGCAGGTGACATTTGGCTGCTTTTTGTGACCAGGGCCAAGAGGCCTCTGGTGGGCGTCAGTGGCCGCATTTCAAATTAAGGCCTCACTAATGTGGCCTCGTAATCATCGGCATGTCCAGCGACAGGAAATTGGCATGGTGATTAATCCTCCTTTCGATGCTCGCATGTTTGACCTCGGCCGTCATTGGACGGCCAGGTCGCTCGTTCACCACGTTGTTAGGGCGACCTGCTCCTTCAATTATCCCTCCTTAATTGAGGGCTCCCCCTTCCTGCCTGCAGGATTGTTTAGTCCTGTTATTGGATCGCCCGAATAATATCTCTGGCATCCCTCTCTACCGTTCGTCTGCAACAAGGAGCTGTAGATTCACAGTGGTTGTACCCTCTTGTTACTGAAACCATCTGGAAAATTTCTTTGATAAAGGGTATTGGAAAATCTACCCGTTCTCTGGCGATATCTTGGGTACGGGCAAGTATTCAGAAAATAATTCAGGAGCTTGACCTAATCCTGGTTTTCTATTTCGATCGAAACGCCGTAGTACTAAATTAATCTTGCTGTTTTAATGGTTTTTTGACTGCTTCCCAGGCATAATCTAGTGCGTGCATTTTACTTAAGGTATTAACGAAACTTTGATTTATGCCTAGTAAATTGTCTTCGGTGAGTATTTATTTTTAACGTTTTGTAATATTTCTGGGGGACTTGCGTCGCCAATAGCCAACTGTACCGCTAAATTCAACTACCTACCTGGGCGGACTTTCACCCTTTGGGCCCTTCTAAATACGTTCCTGGTCACTCATATCTAGGTGAATAGACAAAAAGTTTTCTCGATTTGTCCAATCCCTTCCCATTGAGAGACAGTCACCTAGCGTATAGTTGACGCTTGCTTCAGCAACCGATCAAATTTCTATATTAAATGAGCATTTCGTTTAAAAAATATACTTGCCTGTTTTCAGATTTGTCCACGATTTTTCAATGTATGGACTTCGATTTATAGCAATTAAGCTAACGTCAGCATTCGTTTTTGAAGCATCAATAACATTTTTCGGGGGGTGCCTCTGAATAGGTTTCTGCTTTGGGTGAGTACCGTATTTAGTATGGTCCTGAGTTGTCGCATAACTATGACGTCATATGATGTGACTTTCACGTCATCGCATCACATCGACCTTCTAATGCTATAGAAGGCGTTTGTACTCGCAGCTTCATGCTATTTTTTTCCGTTCGCTCGGTTTGAAAATTTGTCATGTAGGGTAAAGCATGAATCCGAAAGTGGGACAAGTTATTGATTGGTTTAAGTGAACATCCAACGTGATTAAAAACTCTATTCTGCGCTTCGATGGTCAATCGTCCCAAGTCGATTCATAAGCCCACGTGACCTGCCAGACTTTTTAGAGACCGGGGCTAATGATCCTTCCTGATGTAGCCTTTCGTCGAAACAAAGTTTAAGTATTTAAAATGTAAAAAAGTAACATTTAAAAAATAATTCAGATAAATTATCCTAATTAGTACCATTTTAATTTTCATGGACTAATCATTATTCACGTTATTAATTATTGCGAAGTACAAGTAATTGTACTTTAGTTACTTTTAGTATAATTTCTATTTACCGGTACATTGCGTTTACTGATTCGAATTAACATTCGCATGACTTAGAAATATAGCTGAACGCTAAGTAATTTAGAAATATAGCTGAACGCTAAGTAATTTCGACCAGTGTGTTAAAATTCCTGCCTTATTCTATATTGAAAAAGAAATTCAGCATAGCAAGAATTGGATTACAATCGGCAGATCTGATTTATTATCTGATCTGCCACGAACGACCGTTGTCATTCAGTCGTCAATGCGCGCTATCCTCCTGGTTTTACGTTGCATCTTATTTGTTGGTGTTTGAATTATTGGCGATAAAAGTAAATACCTGTTTAATGTATTTCGGAAACCTTGTAAGCGTAAATCTCTACGGCCTATCTACTTGCGATTTTATCTGTTAGTGATAGTGTTAGCAAATTTTATGATTCGTTTATTTGTCACCCGAGTATTTGTTTTCGTAGGTGTGGTTGCTATGATTAATTACCCTCTTGGAAAAGGTATAAAGTAAATTCTACAAAGGATAAAGCAGGACCAAGTAGGAAACCCTAAATACAGGATGTGAAAATCGGCAGTTTCTAGATAGCTGGACCGAAAAATATTTTTTGTGCTATCGTTCGATAATATCGTCTGCTTGATTTGCAAAAGTGCTGTAGGCGTCCCAAAAGAATACAATATAAGACACTGAAAATTTGCATTCTACGTTTTCAAAACTACCCGAAGAACTACGTAAATAAAAATTTGCATCTTTGAAACAATTGGCAAGTCTCGCAGCAAGTGATGTTTACAAAATCTATCCAAGATTCAGAAATTGCATCATAAATAAGTTTTGAAATATATCCCTCATTTATAGCAGAAAGGTGCAAACCTTTACAGAAGGGATAGGAACCGTAAAATATAAAATAGGAACCGTTTGACCAGTGAAAATCTAGAATCAGTTTTGCTCTTGGCTGCTACAAAAATCGAACCAAATATTAAAACAAATGTTAAATCAATGCGCTTTCACACATCAAATTAAATTCTTTATTTACTTTTTATTATCTTTGTAACAATATTTAATAAATGTAAAAATAATTTTTGATGGATAACTCTCATGGTTTTTTTGGGCGGCCCTCCCATGTCAAGTGAATCTATGGCCTTTGGTCTTAACAAGTCTGCATCCCTGATCTACAAGATAATCCCCTTTTTGTGTGAGGGAGAATCCTTAGAAGTGTGACGTAGATGGCAGAATGGTGCCAAATACGATTAAAAAAATATTTATTTTTTCGTCTCCCTTCTTTTGTCCCTCCAGTTCACACTAGTGGACATTAATTAAGAAGGAGCCGTCGTGCACCCTTAAAAACTATCTGAACGAGAAAGAGATCTTCCCGATAGATATGTCGAGATTTACTACCGGTGGCCATTGACGTGGGTGTTGACCTTACTAACATGTCCTTTCGGATTCGTACTAGGCCCTAAAAAAGAGCCCCTGGTAAATTAAATAAACGACACATAATTGAGCGCTGTTCCTATGGATATTTCTTGCAAATTTTCATTCTCTATTCGTGCTCTTATTTAAATGGACTTGATCTTTGGATACATTGTGCATAATGTTTATCATACTATATAAATTCACAGCAAGAATGAAAATGGCCTAATGAACATAAATAACTAACACTAATAAAACTGCTTTGAAGTCAGAAGAGAAGAAAACATTTGTTAGAGGAACAAGAATTTAATATTTCAGAAATTCCGCCCCTTTACATATTGCCGCCCGGTACCACTGCACCCCCCATAGGTACGCCACTGCATGTGACTTACCCTTCTGAGATCTTATGACAGCGACTCCGCTCACACATGCTCCGTCTATTTCATTAGCAAGTTAGTGTTGAGAGAGAAGAAAGAAAAATGTTGACGAGTGTGCGTGTTCATGAATCAAGTAACACTGCTGAATAAATATCAACAGTCGCGCCAATTTTTTTCTGGTAATTTAATACCGTTTGTTGGTCCTTGATTTCAAAGATAGTTTAGGTTGAGTGGATTGGATCAATACCTTTCAAAGTATTTTTGTGGTGCTGAAAATTGATTCCTTGAAAACTGACGTCCGATTTAATATAATTTCATTTCTGTCGTTCGAACCCTGTTGAAATACGATCTTCCAACCACATATAAGCTGAACACTTATTGGATGTCGAAGGAGATGTGCAATACATATCTACTTCGATGCGTTTCAACTCTTGTATGTTTGCTCTGAAGCAGCGGCGAGATTTCTTTAAATTATTCTTCGTCTGTTGTAGATTGAATCCGCCTGTCTCAGAAATATTTTATCGCCTATTTCTTTACTGGAAAATGAAAATTATGTTTGCTTCGAGTATTGTGCAAACATTTTCTCACGGTTTTGCTATCGAAAAGAGTTCGATATGAACAAACTTGGTGAGAATAAAGATCCAGTTTTCTTTCGCGAACCGTATTTCCCTTTAATAAAGATGTCAATTCTCGTAACAAATCCGGAACTATTCATTTTTTTTTCCAATCGGAGACGGTGGTGTCATAGGCGAATAATAAAAGTCCAGAGAAAAGAGCAAAAGAGATCTTCGGAAAAAGAAACAAGGATATCATCCATTGAAGGCATTAACGTCGGACGATGGAGGATGTTTTGCAACGGTTTTACAGGCGAGAAAAAAGCGAAACAAATTGATAAAGAGGTGGAAATATTTGCCTTCCTTCTATCGCATTGTGCCGGACGAATAAAAAGACCCGCTTGAGAGACAGAAAAGGAATCGAAGAAAAGTTTAGCAGTAAAGTAAATAGTGGAGTTCTTTGGAAGTTCCTGCTGCCCGATTGAAAGCAGCGACACGTCCCTAATTGAGTCCCCTTTTTCGGATTCTTCTCTTCCTGTCCTGCTGCACCCCTTTTTTTATTATTTCTTGCGACTTTGGAAATAATCAGCGACTTGGTTTGGACTGTGGCATTTGATGGGCGTGGCTTTGTTTTCTCTGAAGGGGTGAGAACACAGTTCCCCTTTCAGATGCCACTGTGTGCTCAACTCAAATAATACGCGCACTCTATCTGAAAAATTGAGATTGAAAAATCTGGTTGATGTCGTTGGTCCATAGATTACCCGGGAAAGTTAATAGGCTTTGTAACGTGCAGCCTGTTTTCTAAGTTTTAAAGGAAAATATTTTCACATTGTGTCTTTTGCAATAAAGCTTCTCGACAAATAACAGCTGCCCAAGAAACAATTTTTCAAATGCCCGACCACTGACTTCGACACAGGGAACCGACGGCTATTTATGAGGCAGCACTCAGTGAGCAGTCACTGTCAAGCCACACATTGATCCAGCATTAGTCCTGCGACATTAAATTGGCTGAAATAGGCATGCGTACTGACATGTTTTATGTACAGAAATGGAGCACGCATGCGCTTTTTGTCGTATGCTGTTCTAGTGTGTAGCCAGGCTTACAGGGACAATCGCCAACATCCTTGTGCTTACAAACCTGAATTCCAAACGGAACACCTGCCATGTTATGAACAAACTATGATGACTATACCATATGGACAGGAAAAGTTAAATTACGTTGGACTATATATAAGAACATATATATAAGATTGAAATTCTTTAAACATGTTTCACTGATCATTTTGAAATTTGTAAAAATCCGTTCATCTGTGAAAAGTGTGTACACTGTTTCTTAATTCGATTTCCATTGTTTGTTCGAGTTTAATAATAGAATATTGCTTGTTAAATGAAAAAAGTAAAACCCACATTTTGAGTAGTGTCACTCCTTGAAACCGTGCGAGTTGAGTAATTGTTACAAACACAATGAAGTTTATAGAAAGTCTGTCAAGTACAGACTTTCTGTAAAGCAGCTGTCATGATAGATCGTTCTGGAAGATTGAAAACCGCTAATCAACACCGAGATACCAGACTTTTACCTTTCACTTTTCATCAATTTCATACATGTTGCTGGACGACATGTTTTAAGTCATCAATTTATATTCATTTCATGAAAACAGTTTGTTCAGTTATTTTGTCATGTTAACCACCATGTTTTAATTCTACAATTCAATTTCATTGCTTTCATAATTTTTCACTATGCATCATGTTGTTGACCAACATGTTTTAAATAATGAAATTTGTTTCAACCCTGCAATTTCTCTTGTTGACCAACATTTTTTTTAATTTACTCACAATTTGACTCTTCATGCATTGATTTTTAACGTTTTTATAAAAACACTTATTTTATCATGCTCTTGGTGCAGCTTATCCGTGTTATTGGACTTGACGCCATGAAACTAAATACCTACCTACCCAACTGCTTACAAAATTGCCTAGTCAGCTTTGTTGGTCCATGTCCAAGTAAGATAACTAACAGGGAAGAAGGTTCACCTTTTGTCTCATTTGTAATGCCGCGTGCTCTTGCAGAATGGCTTGTGTCACGTTCGGAGTGGATGATTTATTTTTAAGCGATGTGAAACGTTTGATTGCAGGTAACATTACTTCTCCATGTTACGTGTGTTTTACAACTCAACCCCTCTCGAGTAATTCTTTTTATGACTATTCGGGGAGTCGGTACGAACCCTGACGCATCCCTTTCGGAAGTCGTCCCCCACCCCTAATGAAGACGCCTGTCCATAATGGCGGAGACATATTTTAGTGGATTACTTAACTCTAATGGAGTGTCAGCTGGCGACCGACCGACCTCCCATCAGCCGGGGCGTCCCCAGGACAAGAAACGGTCACGAGGGGGCCATCGGATCATGCAAATGAGGATGGGTGGGCAGTTCTATTTTTGCCCCTTTCCCCTTCCCTCTGATGCAGTCTCTACAAGCACCGGAGGTTCCACTACACTTGAGGTGAATGTACAAGATGAAGAGCCGATTTGGAGCAAACGGCGTCTAGTCACGAAGACTCGGTACATCTAACTTGACAAGGATTTCGATTTCGAAACCGTCCACGCAATCTCTTGTTCCACCAACGAAAGGCTCTACTTTATTTTCCTGGGATGGGCTTTGTCGAAATGGGTTTGGGGAAGCATGGACGTATTCAGAGGGCGAGCCCGGATACCCCCCCCCCCCGAAATTTTGTCGATGTTACAAAAATAAATGCTGGACTTAACTTAACTTAAAACTTAATCGATGTTTTGTTGAGCCCCATAGGTAGGAAAATCGTGGACAGTTCTGAAAATACCTACAAATATTCTACGAAAAATATCTGCGAAAAAATCATTTCAAATATCTTTTGCAAACGAAATGCTCGTTTATAGCAATTTGCTTTGTTGCTAAAGCAAGCGAAGAATCCATCTAAGTACTGGTTGACTGTCGAAACGGGAAGCGAGTGAACAAGACGATAAAAATTTTCTTGTCTATTCTCCTAGACATGAGTGTCGGATCTTTCCCTTTGGGATTGATCCCGGACCGTTAATTGAAATACCCCCCTAGACATGAGTGGCCAAGTGCGTATTTATAGAAGGACCCACTGGACTCGAATCTTTTACAAAATATTTAAATTGTTCAGAAACAATAAAAAATACACACTGAGGATATTTGATGGTTGGTTTAAGTTTAATGGGCGCAAGGTCCAGTAATCTTAGGATATTTGAATCAGCTTAAATTAGTTTATTTTTATCGCACAGATAAAGTGCACGTAGATATCTGAAAACCGGAAAACAATAATTGAACTTACTGTTAATTTAGCATCTTTCGATTGGAATAAATAACGGGAAGAAAAGATTGCTTCCCTCCCCGAAATTATTTTCTGAATACGTGAGTGGAGGATGGATTAGCGGTTTTAAATTTTATCCGTTTAAAACGGTTTCTCAAGAGCTTGAGCCTTTTGTTCTGCACAATGAAATAGTGAAGTAATGGCGCCTGTTTGGGGGAAGCTGAAGCCCTCTAATTTTTCTCAGGTCCTCTCCATATAATTTTGCCTGACAAAATAGAAATAGTGAATTATAAATTAGTATTTATCTCAATTTTTTTCCATATTCAGCAACAACCTGTCCTATTGGAAACTTCTAGTTACGCAACTGAGTTTAGTAGTTTATGTGTGCGACGAAATAGCAGTGATATCTCTTGAACCCTACTGTGGCAGAAGATATATGCTGTCTTATGATGAGTAATAGCTGGATTTCATAAAATATGCGATATTACAACATAGACCACTTCTGGTTGTTCTCGCATCAATCTGCTACTCTCCGTCCTAATGAGGTACAGTAAAGAACATTATTGACAAATTAGTGCATTTCACATACCTTCCATTGCACGATGATTGGGTTTTATTTTATATTAAGTTTTTACGTTCATGGTTTCCATTTCTGTCTACTTTTCCTGAAGCTGTTCGTATTTTTCTTAAGGGAGAAAATTTTCAAAGTGACTCCAATTCCGAAGTTTCTGCGCCAATCGACCATGTAAGAGAAACATCGGAAGCATTGATTGCTTGTTTGTCGTAAAAACCCTCTTTGCCACTAATTTTCAACATTATTACGTATATTTGGCGCCATTTTGTGATTAAAATATCGCCAAATTAGTTTTGACGAGTTCGAACTGCCGCAAAGCATACGTAGAAGGGTGCAAAGTTATTTCACTATTTTGATTGCTTTCATAAATCCCAATTTTATTCCAACTGTCATTAATTTGGCGCTTTTATTTTTTTATCTATTTGAATTATTTTCAGGCAATTTTTTTATCATTTCTGACAGTTTCGCCTGTTTACATGACAGAAAAATCCTCCCTTTTCCCCTTGAAGTTTTGCAGGTATGAGTTATTTTTTCATATTTAGCTTTTCAAGGATTATGACAACTTGCATCTGCTTCGTTACCAAGCCAGTTGTTTACCAATTACGATTAAAATAATATTTTGTGACAAGGTAATGCACACTTAACAGCACTTGAAAAAACTATAGCGGTGCCATCGATTCCCATTTGGAGAATGTTGTATAATGTAATCGCCCATAGAAATCTTTGTATCTTTCTTTGTGCTGCTAGAGCTGAGTCACTCTTTACAGGCAGCATGTGTGAATGTTCTACAGCTTTCTTGGACATCCGTCCATTTTAATGAATCTTATTGGTTGTGCTGCAATCCTATCCTATCTGTATATATATGTGTTGTGTTTTAAATAAACTAGCCTGTTCCCTTTTGCGATCCATATGGCCTGTGTCATTCCTTTCCTCTGAAGGAATCGTATTTAACAGAGAATAATTTCTGACTGCATGCGAGATGCTTTAATTAAATCAATATCCAAGGATCAGCAATTTGAAGTTTATCCGAAGAAACGAGATCAAAGGTCTGAAAATGTTGACCATTTCAAAGCATAAAACTTATATGCACAACTATTCTTCCACTTAGATTATTGGGCTCGTTTTTTTCTGCGTAATTATTGTGTATCAAAGCTGAATCGAATTACTAGCGAAACTTTATCCTTTGCGCTATGAAATCTCCATTCAATTTGAACACTCACGGCCACATATCCTCTAGCTGTGTGCGGGCTTCACAGACCCGAGGTACTCGAGGGATCTTTTCTTAATTATTTAATTTCTTAATTTAACACGGGGGATCGCATTTCCGGAATAGCCAAGCTGTCTTTTTCTGCATCCTCCCACTACTCTGTTCCCTATTCTTTCCTTTCTCCTTCACATTTCTCACTTGACGCTGTCTTGGGGGTTTGGCTCAGCTTGGCCAAATGTGGACCTTGCTCTATAAAACCCAACAACCAACCATTCAATTTGAAGCTGATTACTCGAACCGAACTGCCTCCGGGCATAATCAAAATCTTCGGTTTATTAGTTGGTGTTTGTTCTCTTCTCGCTTTGATGTAGGGGGAAGAGTTCGTTTGTTCTGCTGGATTTTTAATCCTTTTTGAATCCGATTTTCGCTACCCGAGCATCCAATTAAAATCTGAAGCGTGAAGATAATTTTGTTCTCCGTTGTGCAAACACCCCCGGTCGGTTGTTCCCTTAGTCTTTTGTTTCGATAAAAACAATAACACATAGATTTACTTCGGTTTTGTAAATTATACTTTAATTTGTGCAAACGAAGGTTGGGGCGTAATGAGGTAAAAAGCAGTAGTTTAATGAATATTTTGCGGTTGTGTTAAACTTAAATATTTATCACAACACTTCTAATTTTATCGTCTGTGTATACATACTTTAAAGACGCTCAGTTTTTAAATTGAAATGTAAACAGGTGTTTTGAAAGTTCGAGGAGGTTATGGTTTTATAGCAAATAATACTTTTTACAAATTCGGCGTGCACCGTGAGCATTAATCAAGTTTTCTGAAGCCAAGCTTTTAATTATCTTTCTGTGCACTGATCAAGATACAGACTCTACTTTGAGTCTTATCGTATCAGGGTTACCGCTGTGTGAGGAGATAAAGGATATGCGAAATTATATAAAAGATGAGGTGGCAAGTGGCCTTCGCGCGTAGGGTGTGTTGCAACAATACAACCATCATCGGGTAAAGTTTCGCTCGTAATTTGATTCAATTTTGATACACAATAGCTGCAGAAAATGAGAGAATGAGCCCAATAATCTAACGAGCAAAGTGGAAGAATATGTTGTGCATTTTTAGTTTTATGCTTTGAAATGGTCAACTAACCTTTTCAGACCTTTGATCTCATATCAACGGATAGACTTGAAATTGCTAATCCTTGAATATTGATTTAATTTTAGCATCTCGCATGATCCTATCACACAATAAGACCATCAGCGAAAATACTGGCTTGATGTAAAAAAGAGTGGGTTTGTTAAGCTAACCTTCTAATGAAATAGACAGCATGTAGACGGGGTCGTTGCCATAAGATCTCAGAAGGGCACATCACGTGGGCTTGCGAATCGACTTCGGCCGATTGGCAGTCGAACCGCAGACTAGTGTCACGGTGGGTAATCAGTTCAACCAATCACCCTACTTTAATGTACAAAACAGAAATTGCTGGTCACCGCATTGCACCAGTCTTCAACTGTCGTAGCGGTCATGGCGACGAGGTCTCGTTGGTCCATTAAGTTGCTTCGTTCCGGATCGAGTTTCAAACAATTAGAGATCATTTAATCTTATCGGGGGCCCTTTCTCTTCGATCTGCTGGGAAGTGAGAGGGAGACCCGGTGCAGTTTTTCATCTCACACTTCATCTCCTCGCATTGAGGGGCAGACGGGCGTGAAGAAGCGGCGAACAAAAGTGATGAGCCCTCACACGGCGAGCCCAGTTTCGGACCAGCAGTGGCTGACAGGTTGTGACATCCATTAGCCGACGTCTCCGGGACTTCTTCCTCGAACAAAAATAAACACAAGGAAAAAAAGCGGCGTTTTTGAAGGGTCCGGTGGTAATAAATGTCGTCTTGTTTTGTGTTGGGGGATTTTTCTTCTTCCTCCCATTTCAATGGTGGCTGAATGTCAAAAGACGGAGGTTCTGGCATGCCAGCAGATGTCTGCCTCGTTTTAACGCTTCATCAATTAGAGAGCGATTTCCGTGGGAGCCTCGAACTTTATTTCTATTAATTTGGGAGTTGAAGGTTAAATCGCTCCGTGATCTTGGCTTTTTTCCCTTCTTCTCTTGCTGCTCTCGGTCTTGTACGACGCAGCCTGAGGCCACCAAGAAATGGATGTCAAAAAGTATAGATAGTGTATCAAAGCGACTTGACTTGAGGATAAAGTTTTTAATGATGCGTGTAAGGCTTTTTTAAGTTTATCGAAATTGAAGACATGTTTCAGTTTTTTAGGTCACTGGTAGAATCAAAAATTATATCGCAGTTTAACAATTATAGCTGTTTAACTTTACTTTAAACCTTTTGCATTTTCTAAAACCAAAGGGTTTCCAGGAAATGGTTTTCAATCCAGTCAAAAAGATCCATAGGGTTGATAAGTATTCTATGAATAATTTCAATGACGTATTCAATGAAAATAGTTATTTGCAAGAGATCCTGTGCGCACAAATTCCTCATAAATTCGACGAAAAAGAAACAGCTTGGAGGATCTTTGTCATACAATTCTTGAAGCTTATTCCTCACAACTGATGGTGATTGAAAATCTTCATTCCAAACTGCAATCTTCCTTGGTACGGAAATCGAGCCGTCATATTTAGTCTGAAACAGAATAAAATTTACATAATGTTGTCTTGCCCATATTAATGGTAATATCTTTTTGACTGTATGCTGAACCCTGAAAAGCATCAGAATTTCAAATTGTACCCTATAGAAAACTTCATGTTTTGCATGAAACCCTCAATTTCTTTAGAATTTATCATGAACCCTAAAAAGCTCATAACCTTTAACACGCTTTTCTAAATTTTTGCTGAACCCTAAAAAGGGGTTTGAGTTTAAAACAAACCCTAAAATGCTTCAGAACTTTGTAGTGAACCCTTAAAAGCTTCAAAATTTGGCATGAAACTTTAAAGTGCTTTACAATTTCTCACGGGATCCATAAAATGCTGTAGTTAGGAGCATACTCAAAACATTAACCGCAAGTTTCTGGCACCCCATGTTAAAGGTTTGTATTCCATATTCTAAAATAACGTAGTAAACAAAATGAAGTAGTACGAATACCGGAACAGATTGAATCTACATTTTATCGTGAATAAAATAAAATTCTGCTACAGATTTGCAGTGGATTGAATTTCTTGGAAGTGTTCGACATAAACCAGTGTAGAAGAGATGAACATGAATTCTTCCAATCGTTTCTCCTACGAAATTGATTGTTTTAAGTGCAGACAGTGATAAAAACGTTAAACATTTTTTAGAGCGATGATACCAATGAATTTTAAGACGGATGTACGTATACAGAATCGGAGCCGTAACAACCTTCACTTGTTCTCGTAGATCACCAATGGCTTCTGTTTTGGAATTCGAGGAAAGAAAAGGGTTTGTTTTTGCAACTTTTTTTCGTTGACGATAAACACGACCGAAATCTTGACTTCCTCGGGGCAAAGTTGTTTTCATCGGAGGCGAGGAAAAGCTTTTAAACTCTTATCTCGGACTAAAAGGGAGAGAGGCAGTTCTCTCTCAAAGTTGTGTAGGACGAAAAACATTGGAGGCGATTGACGATTCTTCTGTCGACCAAATGGGAAAGCGAATCTTGAAGGATGGAATGCTTGTGGCAGTCCGTTTCCTGTATTTATCCTAAATACTGTGGGTACGTCTTCCAACTGTTACGATTTTATTGTGCGATAGCCAACCACGCGAAACTGGTGCATTTAAAAACACATTTATTTAAAATCTTGATTATTAGGTCAAGAAACGGTTAAAGAACGCGTTGAACGAAATGAACATTTCAAATAAACAAATTGAACACATCAGAGTCAGCAACATTACCCCTTGTCATCTGCTTATGTGGAATAGTAGGTATTTAATTAACGTCGAACTGGAGCAACACAACGGGCTATTGGCGACGGTCCGGGATCAATCCCCGAAGGGAAAGATCCGATGCTTATGTGGAATAATACTCCGGTCTCCTACAGTGAGACCTTACTCCGATCTTACCGGGGCCGCGGTAGCCCAGTGGGTTGAGTCGCGGATTTGCAACCGGAGGGTTGCGAGTTCGGAACTCAATCCAACCAACGATCATCGTGTACGTGGGGCTAAAAGTTTGCCAACTCAGATGTTGACCTCGTCATCTGACCGTGGTTCAAAATTTCGTAAGTTCTGTTGTAGGATCTTTCCCTTCGGGATTGATTCCGGACCGTCGCCAATAGATCACTGTTGCTCCAGTGCGACGTACATTCTATCTGTCTACTACCTTTCATTCCACTCTTTCTTCCACCGGCACAGGTTGTGTTGCTCTAGTACCACGTTAATTAATTACCATTACCATCCACCGGCACTGGAGAAGGAACGCACAGAGCAAGAATCGAATACCTCACTTTGCTACTATGGTTGGTAGTTCAATTTACTTCGCACTAGAGCAACACAACGGGCAATCTGCATTGGCCAACTTCTCCGGATGTATTCCGGTAAACACGCGAGTTTCAGTTCTTCCGGACAGAAAAAAATATTTCCAGATTTTTTCTTTGGTCAGAAAATTTTCATGTGACGCCTATTTCGAAGATGTGGCGGGAATGCGTGGCAACATTGAAAGAAAACATTGGAATCTGATTGCTAGATTGTAAAAATCTTTGGCACTAATTTTCAAGAAAAACCTACAAATGTGCCTCTAAAACACAAGAAAAATTCAATTGCTCATTTTTGCGTATTTTTCACGTCATTTTGTATAAAATATCGCCAAATCGGTTTCACCAAGTTAGAACTGCCGCCAAGCATATGACTAGTAGAGAGAGCAGGGTTCCTTTTCATGTTTTGAATTGCTGACATAGACCAATTATCGCTAATTTGGCGCATTTAATTATTTTATTTTAAGGATTATTTTTCGACATTTTTCTTTTTTGACAATTGCGCGTTGGTTTTTATGAAATCGGCCGGATTTTTTCCTCTTAAGTTGTCAGATATGTTGTCGATCTCGACAAACGACATGAATTCCCAAGAGAAACGAACACTTTCATCTGGGATGCTATTACTCAGATGTCTTGAATAAAAGTAAATGTAATTTGCATTTTCCCGAAAACTATTAGAATGCCTCCCTGAGGTGACTGTCTTCGCGTAGGGTGTGGTTGGTGTGTATGACAAGTAGCTCTTTTCCTGGAATCCAATAGAATATTTTATAGTATTCCTGCAAACGGTCAAAATAACTACTCAAGTGTTTCATGAAAGGAGTAGTGGATGTATTGAATGTGCATTGTATCCAAGATGGAGTCTACCTCACACGTTGTTACAAATTACTTCCCTTCGATGCACCAACTATACTCGTTTCTTTTTATTGTGTACGGATTGGTTTTATCAGTAGAATTATGCCAGACTATTTTCTTGCTATATTTACATTTTTAAATAAAAATGCCATTCGATACTTTTATATGAAAGCATTGATAGATGCCACAGAAAGGCTTTTTTGAATATGTGATTCCTGCTAGTATGTCTTGTGTTTGGCGCAGCTTGTCCGCTTTTGGACCTTGCGCCATAAAACCCCAACATCCAATCCAATCCTGCTAGCCTGCGAAAGCAATCCGCTTTGGCTAGTATTAGAAAGAATAGTGACAAGATATTAAGAATCTTGGCTGACAGAGCCAGACAGGCTTCTCAATTCTTATTGACCCATCGTCAGTGGTTGAAAAGCACTCTTGTCAGCATTTCCTCGAAAGGCGTATAAACAAGAAACCTAGAACAGCTTACGTGTGAATTCCGTAAAACAGTGCACTGTACACGAAACTACCCCAATTAACTACTAGGCTAGTCTCACATAGGTCCAACATCAGTCCTGAGACACTAAATTGGCTGTAATAGCATGCGTACCAACATGTTTTCTGTACAGAAATGGATTGCGCGTGTCGTATGCTGCCCCAGTGTGTGGCCGAGCACCCCTTGATATATCGCGTTAACAACGAGGGACAAGAAAAAAGCATGATACAGTCGAGAAAAACGCCTACTAAAAATAAAAAGTCGTGTTCTCTACATTATCCGACTTTAATTAAAGTGAAGAAACGTTAAAGTGACAATATCTATATTAGAGCAGCGTTTCTGAAATTGGTCCACGGACCCCCTAAGGGATTTCGAGGATCTTTCGTGGGGTTTTTTTTAAATGCGAAAACTGAAAAATTTCTCTTGAGAAACAAATTATTTATACCGCATTAATTATCGAATTATTACGAGAATAAATATTTTTAAAAATTATCAGTTTTATTAAAATATGTAAAATATACATGGTCAGAATCGACCGCACAATAATCGAACGATGCGATTCCTTGTCGAAAATCAGCCCGAATACGTGTTCCTTTTTGGATTGGACATGGCATTTCGGACATATTCGGATTTTCATATCCATCTTGTGCTTTATTTTCGAACATGTCTCAATTTACTTTTTGGTGCAGATGATCCCAGGAACACCGAAGAATAGTTTGGTGTTTCCAGCGCTGGAATTTTGAACGACGGGATTGGACGTCATAAAACGTTCGAGCCTAATATCTCCCGAATGCCGAGTAAAATAGAGAAATGGGCCGCGGTAACCCGGTTGGAAGAGTAACGGATTAGCAACCGGAGGGTTGCGAGTTTGAATCCAACCAAAGACCGTCGTGTACAAAGGGGGCTGGTGCACGTTAACTGTCGTAGCCTCAAATGTCCTCACGTTGGCGTGGTGTGGAAGTTTGCAGAGTAGGGTTCCAGCTCAGGTGAGACCATCTGACCGTGGTTCAAAATTACGTGGTTTTGTCCACGGATCTTTTCCTTTGGGTTTGATCCGAGGAATAGCCCGTTGTGTTGCTCCAGTGCGACGTTAATTAAATACCTACCTATCAATCGAGAAACGAACAAATCGTTTTGGGGTTGGTTTTTGTTTTGAAGTCGCGTGGTATGATCATTGTGATTCTGACCACCCTGTAAATAAATACATGTTTAGAAAATCTCATGTAAACCGAAGAAACTGATGTTTGATGTCCTCATTAATTTTTACGAGTATAAAAGAGTCCTCGAGCAAAAAGTTTCAGAAAGATTGCATTAATGGGTCAAATTTTAGATATTTTAGCGTCTTTACTTCTGGTGAATACGACGAAGAGCTGCTTCCATTCTAAAACCGACTCGGGGACAGATGCCAATAAACTGGCTGCCAACTCTAACCGTAACATGTTTTAACGATATGTTAATCAAAAGGTTGAAAAGCGCATCGTTCGGCCATAATCGTGGCACACGGTAATTCCTCCCAAACAAACCGTTCACCTTCTCTCCCTAATCACCCCATCCATTCTCTTTCATCTCTTCTCCTAACAACCGCCTCTGGAATGAATTTTTAAACAAGCCGTTCCCTATCGCAGAACGGAATTCTTTTCGGAGTCTTCTCTCTCTGAAACAGTTATTTCTGAACAGGTAATGACAGCGCTGTGCTCTTAGATGCCTCCCACTGATTTCCTTCTCCAACTGAAGCAAGCGGAATATTAAGGCCTCGTAATTAATCCTTTCACAACCCCCCAGGCACGTCTCTGCATAACAGTTGATGTTTCCGCTAGGGGGTGCTCGGTGCGTGACGTCAGCTGTACCCCCCGCCATTTTCCGGACAAAGGAACAAGGGGGTTGGTGGACAGGACGACCCGAGTGCGAGGTTTGTCGCTTTTTTCCCCAAGTTGCTCCCGCTCGGTTCTGTTGATGACAGAGAAGTACTGCACTTCTGTTCTGTCCGACTGGCTTCTTGTAGGGCTGTTTCCTGCGCTTTGTTTCTGTCTTGGCTTTCACTCAATTAGCGAGCTTTCGTGGGATTTTCGATGTCCTTTTGGAAACTTTGATGTCAGCGCATTTCGGAGATGGAAAACATTTTAGTCCGTTGTAAAGTGTCGTATCTACGAGAAATAAGTGTCTTTTGTTTGCCCCAGACCAAACATTCAATGCATATTTTTTCCCCGATTCGATTTTTTTTTGGAGATAGAAAACATTTTTGTCCGTTGTACAGTGTCGTAACTAAGAGAAATAGTATCCATTGTTGTGCATCCCAGTCCGAAAATTCGATATAAACCTTTTAAACTTTACCATAAACCAACTCAAAAATTCCAATCACGTTGAGGCTTGTTAATATTTTTATTATTCAATTACGGCACTGCATGAAAATTATAACTATCATTCTCGCTTTAAGACCTTGGGCCATTAAACCCAAACAAACTTGCTTTAACTAATGCAAATTTGTTCACGATTGTTCAAAGACTAATATAGACTTTTGAATACCTAAGGAAAATGATGTTGAACCGCTTCTTCAAAAAAGATTTACGAGTTGAAAATTTCGATAAAATGTATGTAAATAATTTGGATAAGAACTAAGTCGAACCATAAAACTTTGTTAATCACTTGTTCTCAATGTTAATTCTTGATTACAATTTTGGTTTACTGCATAAAAACTAGCAAAGAGGCAAGCTCTTTTAATGGCTCCTCATGATGGATCTCCAGGATAAGAAAAGGGGCTTCTCTATCTTGTTTTTTGTTGTCTAGATGTTTTGTGGAAAAATAATTTTATTGCTTTGTCACTTGTCTTTCTTTTCTGAATAGTACTATGATTGCAAGGGGCTAAAGGCTTTGTATTCTTAAGATGTGCACGAAAGCATTCACTTTACGTTGTCAGCATTGGAAAATACTTCTGTTACATGGGCATAAATTTGCTTAAAATTATGTAAAACATTTTTCCAAAACTTTTATATAAATATTGATTGATTTGGTTTGCCGCTCTCCGGTCTTTTTTGTAACCTAATTTTTTCCGATTAGAGTTTAAAGTGAATATTTCTGAAATTCCGCCGCTTTAGATATTGGCGCTTGGGTTCCGCCGCCTCTGTCGATCCCCTCCCCCTTAGCTAAACTTCTGCGATTGGTCCCTTTAGTCCAAAGTCAGTTTTTGGCTTCTTCACTTTTTGCTCTCAGAGAGTGAACGAAAAAGAAAGTATGTCAGTGAGAAAAATCAGAGTCTGACTTAACCAAATTCGCTAGACAGAAGTTCAAAAAGCCTTCAACGTGTTGTATTTTTTTAAATCAAAAATGCAAATGAAATTTACACGTAAAGAAATTCTCTTTTAGACAGGATTTAGTTAATCTTTCACTTATTTTCTTTCCCTTTCTACAAAGTGAGTGAAAATACTTTTTGTTTGTCCAACTTTATAGAAAGTTCTAAACCCCAGTGGGCAGGCACCCATTGCAATGCAAGGAGACGCCGTCTTTCATTGTCTGTTAACCCTTTTCCAAATGGAATCAATTGAAACACTCAATTGTCAAAATCTCAGTTCTTCAGCTACATAAATCTTGTGAGGGTTGCGGTGGCCCGGTTGGAAGAGTAACGGATTAGCAACGGGAGGGTTGCGAGTTCGAATCCAACCAAAGACCGTCGTGTACGAAGGAGGTAGGTGCACGTTAAATCTGACGTGACCTCAAACGTCCTCACGTTGGCGTGGTGTGGGAGTTCGAAGAGTGGAGTGCCAGCTCATGTGTGACCTTCATCTGAACGTGATTCAAAATTACGTGGTATTGTCCTCGGATCTTTCTCTTCGGGTTTGATCCCTCACCGTCGCCAATAGCCCGTTGTATTGCTCCAGTGCGACGTTACTTACTACCCACCTACATAAATTTTGTGACCCTTCCTTATGCTCGCAATATACCGTTAAGTTCGAACGAATCATACCCAAGCCACAAAGTTGCCTTTCACCCAAACTGGGATTAAATCTCCATTTTGTAATATAATCCTTAAATTTTCTGGACGTTTCCAGGGCCATATTTTCTCCCGTCTGCATGCTCGGGAATCGCCGTAAACTATTAGTTTCGAAGCTGCCGCTCACTTCAATGGATGCCTTTGCTTTTTGCCCGTTCGCCTTTTATTAAATCCCTGGCAGAAAATTAAAACTTATTGCGTTGTTTTGGACACTAATTGGTTTTCTCTCTTCCCACTGCCGAATTTACGCTCGCCTCTCGACGCCCATGGCCCAATCGCTAAATCACTAGCGCCATTCGAAAAAGAATTATTTATAGCGGAGGAAAATTTTCAGCGCTTTTGGGGTGCAAGAGGCCGTAAAATATATTCGACTGTGCAAGCTGCTTCCGTCCGGTTTTGTTATTTGCTTTTGTAATGCGAAAGAAATTGGGACAGTTTGTCTTGCCTCTCGCCTTGGGATTTGTCCAGCCTCCATCGGAGAAACTCGGTGCCTGATCTTGATGTCCAGAGTACTTAGCCGTGCTGTTTTCTTGAAAAGTTAAGAATGGTTTGTCCTCTACCGTCATTTATCTTTAAATAAATAGAAACCAGGGTCTCCAGTGACGTATTTAAAGGGGACGGGAGTCCCCGAAATTTTCTTGATTTTACAAAAATGGATGCTAGAGTTTGTTTTATTGATGCGAATCGAAATTTTTTTGCCCATGACTTAAAAAATCGTGAATTATCTGGAGATATTCAAGCATCTGCAAACGAAATGGTAGCTTTGTATTATAGCTATTTTATAGGTCGGTAAAGCAAGCAAAGAATCCCATCTGTGTGCAAGCTGACTGTCTGAATAGAGGGATTGGACGTGACAAGGAAAATCTGTCTATTCAACTAGACGTGAGTGACCAAGGACATGTTTGATGGAATGGCCCCACAGGGCTCGAGCCTTTCCCAAATATTTAAAAGTTAAAACAATCAAAAATACACACTGAATCTTATGTAATCAATGTAACTCGAAATTAAGTTTATCACAGATAATATGTGCACTAAAATAATCTGGAAACCGTCAGAAAATCAGTAGATTTAATGTTCATTTCGCCTTCCGGTAGGTAGGTATTTTAATTAACGTCACCCTAGAGCAACACAACGGGCTTTTGGTGCCAGTCTGGGATCAATCCCCCAATGGGAAGATCCGAGGACAACACCACATAATTTTGAACCACCCGATTGGTATAGAAAACCAGGAGAGAAGGTCAGATCCCCTCCGAATTTATTTCCCGAATACATGTCTTGGGGCTCACATAAGGGTAGTGGTCCGGTTCGATGTTACGCGAGAAATGTGATACGTTCTCTTTATGTAACGTGCAACCTGTTTTTGTTTAAACCTCATGTATCTTCATTGTATTTTAATTCAGCTGTATAAGTGTGCAAAGAGAAATATTGAATTCGGCACATGGAAATACTAATTTTAAATTTCACGTGGGTCCCGTTATCTGATTGTGGCTCACTGTTGTTGCCCACTGCTCTAGCAACTTGTAAGCGACGCAGGTTCGATTCCTCGATTCTCCTTTCTGTGTCAGTAAAGCTTTCTTTGTGTATGTCCATTATTTGATATTGTATATCTTGTATCTGGCCCAGTATGGCCAAATATGGCCCTTGCGCCACAAAAATTTGGGTTTTAGATAATTTAATCTAAAACCCAAAGTTAGATTAAATTATCAATTAATCTAAACTGACTGGGGCCTGGATTACTAAGGAGATAGGGCTGATCTAATGCTCCCAGTGCAATCCGGAATCTTGTCAATGATGCTTGAATGAAATCTATGAGCGATTAAATCGATCAAATCTCTACCCTGAACAAGAGGGTCCGTCGTGGCTTTGAGTGTCAATTTACTTGACGTTTGGCGCAGCTTGGCCAAATGTGGCCCATAAAACTCAACCAAAAGAAGAAACCATACGTCTGAACAATAAACATGAAAGTGCTTTTTGTAATTGTATTTTCATGACTTTAAAATAAAATAATCGAAAGGAGTATTTGAAAATACAAATGCTACTTTTATTTTCGAACAAAAAATCATCTCGGCGTATAAAGTGTTGTCTGGAAATAAGAAAGAAACTTTATTTGTTCCTAAATCTGCTTGAGTCGGTAAAGATAGAAGCAGGATTTTCTCTTTTTTTTCCAGTAGTCTCGAATCTTGGAGATAGCCGTACTCCCACACTTACATCAGGAAGTACGGAATTGATTTCAGGATCATCAGAGGGAGATGGAAGAAAGCGCGGCGGCATTGGATTTTTCAATTTCATATGAAATTTATATCCCCTCTCCCAAACCCTGGCATTATTATGTTTTTATATTTAAGATCCTGAGGGAAATTGGAAAGAAATGTGGTAGCCTCGTCAATCTCGGGCTCCATCCATCCCGTCTTGCGTGTTTTACTCGTCCGCCCCCTACGTTTAAGAAATCGCTACCGAGGTAATCCTTCAGCCATGCCCCGTCATTTGTGCCCGCTACTTACAGCTATAGAGACTCTGGCTGACTGTCATTACGATTTTGAATACCCGCATACCCTTGCGTTCTTCCTTACCCTGCCTTATAGAGCGATTTGTCTCTCAATAACTCCACTATCGGGTAAAACCATCCGAAAAATACTGATGGTTATGATGTTCTGGGTACCCGTAACTGCATCCGCGAACGAAAGAATCTATTCGAACACAGAAGGAAGCAAACTGCTATTTTCCCATGTAGTGCGTTGTGGCTAGGTGGGTGCTCTAGTAAACTGAGTTGTATGCGGCGGAAGTTCGATTCTTGTAACTCATGTGCGTTTGTCTTCTGTATCAATTAAATTTTCCATGTGTGTATGTTTATTACTTGACGCTGTCGATTTTGTGATTGACGCAGCTTTTCCCTTGCAGAATGGGACCCAACCTTGTTCGTTATCATACCCGACATTTTTCACAACAGCTATTTTTAACTGCGGTATTTGATTTAAAAATAGCCCTGTTCAAATCTTTAAATTTTCGCATCGCATTAAATTTTCCAAAAATGTTTTTATCTTTCATGTCTTTTTGAATTGCATGACTTCATCTGCTTAATGTCGACATTTCCTTCGAAACTTTTAAGCTATCATTCGCTATTTTTTTATGTTGCTGACGACGATGATCTTATGTTTATTCTCTTCTAATTAAGTGTTTATATTTGATCTTTGTTTTTATGTTAGTGTACCGACGTGTTTTAATTTAAAAATTACTTTTATATTTGTTTGAGCCGCTTTTTTTTTTAATTATATCTGTTTGCTGGGTTGTGTTTCTTGCGTTTGGCACAGCTTATGCATTTTCATATAAAACCCAAACCAATCAACTTTCCTACCCTCACCAAGATTCCAGTGCGCCCCAACTTACAAAGAACTCGCTCTTAGATAAGGCTATTAATAAATTTTATTTTATACAATAAGGATTCGAATAGATCGCACACTTATCACACGACGCAGTTCCTTGTCGCATACCAACCCGAAAAAATGTTCGTTTTTCGATTGAACGCAGCATTCCAGATACGTGTACGTTGAACTGATACAATTAACGCGCACCATTCGGATTTGCATATCCATTTGATGCTTTATTTCTCCCTTGATCGACTCGGATACCGGCAACCTCAGGGTCGCGAAAAGAATAGTTTGTTGGGTGCAGTAGGAGCTGAAATGGCGAATGACCGGAAGAGACTTCAGAAAACTTTCGACTCGAATGTCTCCCGGACGCCACACCCAATCGCAAAACCGACAGTTTTTCGGGTTGGTTTTCGACAAGGAATCGCGTAGTATGATTACTGTGCAGTCGGTTCTGACTACCCTGTATATCAAGACAAAATACAACCGGGTAGTTCTCAAATCACGAACAATTTTTCGTGCCATGTTCTCAATCAAGTCATCCTAAGTAGTCCAGTTTGATGAATGAAATCAACATTTGTTTTACAACAATTTTTTTTATAATCCTGCGCCCGTCTCTGGATATCAGTCGACGAAAAGCCCAATAGAGGACAAATGTGATAAAATGTTTTAAAACATTACAGTATTTGCAATTAATTTTTTTTGTCAAGAATTTTAAGGCAGTCCTTTAGATGGTTGGTCTCCAGTCATCTCATCCAGTTCGCAAAGAGAACATCACCATCACATCAGAACATTACTCCAGTACGATATAAATATCTTTGTTGGTAATCATGTCCATTAAGAAGTCAAAAGCTAGCGACTTCAACAGCTCTGGCCAGGAAGTATGGGGTGCGGGCTTTATTTCGCAATTAAACGTTCCAGTTCTTTCCTGTAGATATCCTTTTGTAGATTGAAAATCTATTGATCCTTATAGACGAGCATATAAGCCTCTTGATGTTACGTAGATCATTTACGTTCGGGCATTTGTGACTCAGAAAAAAAAAGAGCCAAGGATTGAGGACTTGTAGTTCTCCCCCTTCCTGTTACAAACGAGCCAGGAGGTCTTGGCCGAGAAATAATACCCATTGCCAAACCTCACCCTCGTCATTCGATTGCAATTCGTCTCCCAATATAACCCGGCTATCGGAGAATCACGGGAAAACACCCAACAATCCAGATATTGATCGCCGCGAGAGCAATGCCACTTCCGGATTTTCGTTACCGGATCCGTCAGAACACGGGAAGATCCGCGATCGAAGATGACGGACAGTCCGATGACTATGTTAAAAGATGGACGCTCTCTCTTCCTCACATGCCTCCGGAAGGATGCTGTCCTGCCAGGATCCTCGCCTCCCCCATCGGGGAGAGGTCATAGTCATCCCTTGCAGAGGAAGTAAACCATCAGCTGCAGATGACCTCTTCCGTTCGTTCCCCTGCAACGAATTCTGATGACTTTCTTTTCAATCTTTGCGTTGTGGAGGCCCTTTGTTTTGCGACGTGCTTGTGTGCTTTGGTTTTGTGTGTTTACGATCGCCAGCGCCTATCGACTTCCTGATGTGTCAGTGGAACTGTCATTATTTGTCCGAACGATTATTCCTGTTTAATGAGTCCTATAGTAGCAAAAAAAGTCGTCCACATTTTGGAATATACCCCAGTTTCTTGCCTATCCACAGTTCTGCTAATAACGTGATGCTGATTGTCTTCCGTTTAGCGCAGCATGGTCAGATATGCCCTTGCGCCATGAAACTAAACCGACCGTGGTTGCGCGAATTTCCACGACCTGTTTCTTTACATTTTAGGTGACATCTTTAACAGTAGCGTTCCTTACATTTTGCACACCAGTCCAGTATGGTTGATAAAAAATAATTTGATGTCTCGTTAATTGACTCGTTTCAAGAGTAAGCCATCGCCAAGACTGTCGGATCTGGCCGAGCGGTAACTGGATTATTTTCAGGGACTCAATCTTTCCATAAATGGTTTATAACTTGAATTGGACCATTTACCGTCGTTTATAACATTTTGGACATCGCACCGTCCCGTACGAACCTGTGTTTCAAACCCTAGAAAATCATAAATCTTCCTTACAACAATGGAGCACAATGTCCGGTGTGAACCTGGATATCAAACCCTAAAAAACAACACAAAAACCTCCTTACAACGGAGCACACCACGATTCCACTTTGCGTCTCTTCTCTAGTCTGTCCGTCTCGCTACTTTTTTCTTCCTCCTCATGTCTAAGGGGCGCCCCCTTGTGAGGAAAAGTGATTTGAATAAAGACTATCAAGAATCTTCATTTTATGAAACTGACTATCGGAAACGCTCTAGGTTCCTTACACATTAGCCCGCCTAGTGGTTGAACAGACTGGGTTCGAATCTCGATCTTGGTATGGATTTTCGTAGTGGTTCGGAATCCACTTTTAAGCAGTAGGTCCCGGCCTAATTAGTCCTCGTGTAGCAAAAAATGACCGTAGTGCTACAAACCAAACCTTACCAATTAATTTCACAATACTACAATTACATTTTTTTGAAGCTCCATAGTTTTAATTTAATTTTTAACGATCTCCAACATGACGAAATTGATCCTCTCTTTTTAGTTTCATTAATTTTAACATCTTCACGTATATCACTAGAAACTCAATTATTTTTTGTTAAACTTCTAAAAAAGAATATGTAACAATTTTTTCGCGAATAGATTTTTTAAGCTGTATAATTCTTTCTCGGATGTTGATATTTTGAAGTGACTTGTGTTTGAGTATGTCTTTTTTCTTGCATTTTTGGATAGTAAATTTTTTCAACGACAATTAAATAAATAATATTTCTTTTCATGCCAAGCCCTTATCGTAGGTAGTTGACGTCTCACTGAAGCAACTCAGTGGGTGACGGTCCGGGATCAATCTCGGAAGAGAAAGATCCGAGGACAACACCTCATTTCAAACCGTGGTCAGATAACGAGGTTCAACATTTGAGCTGGCGGCACCCCACTCTCCAAACTTCCACACCGCGCCAACGTAAGAACGTTTGAGGCTACGACAAATTTAACGTGCTCCACGAACACGACAGTCTTTAGTTGGATCAAGTTTCGAACCCACAACCCTCCGGTTGCTAATCCGCGATTCTTTCAACTGGTCTACCGTTGTCCGCCGCCTAGCGTTTATGAAAAAGGTTTGCGTAAACCGGGAGAAGAAAAAATACTTCCAGTTATGAACTAATTTGATTTGTCGGCGTTGTAGAAATGTTAGACTTCAATTTTTATGATTCACTAAAAAGCGTCATTCTGAAATTCATTCGCGTGACCTGCCTAGTTGCGTGACAAGTTCCGAATCAGGAACTGCGCACACCCACGGCATAACACCAGCGCCCTCTACATTTAGCTTTACGGAAAAACCACGTCGTACACGTTAAAAAAAGCATTGAAATTTCGAACAGCCCGTGCAATCTCATCCATATTTTATTTAAATAAAACAGACTATGTAGGGGCGGTAAAACATTCCCGTCGATCGCGGGCTGCAGCCTGATTGGAACGGGACATACAATGTCGCTTATCAAAAACCCGGTTTTCCGTGCTGCCTGTGGCAAAATCGGGATTTTCGGTGTTTGGGTTTTTTTGGCCATCTCATCACTATCTGAAATCGAATGTGCGTGTCCAAGTGCGCATATCATCGGGATCTGTTGAGTTATTTATTTATTCCCGAGATCGGGAAATCCAATTCCGGCGGATCCCGGATCTTTATCTGGGAACTTAGGGAACCGATATATGCCATTCTCTTTCCCTGCAAAAAGCCCTCCCGATTTGATAATCGAACGGAAATATTCTGCCATATTGACTCGTTACTCCGGCAAGGATTTGAAATTGGATTCTGTGGTAAGTTGGTTGTTCGGTGTTTTATGGCGCAAGAGCCATATTTGGCCATGCTGCGCCAGACACAAGACATACAATATCAAGTAATAGACAAACACACACAATGAAAGTTTTACTGACACAGAAGAGGTAAATACACCCAGGGAGATTCTGTGGTAAGAACCTTATGCATCGGTAATTTTGATCCAAGGATGATTTTTATTCGAATTTTAAGGAATTCACAGATAAGTGTTCGGAAAACATCCTTTTCCAATTATCTAACCTTTCAAACCATTTGTGAAGACCAAATTGATTTATGCAATATGACACGCTCACGCATGTTTTGGGTTTTTGACACATCAACATGAGACCATTTATGTTAATATTCGTGCTAGTTTTATAACACAGTGGCGCCACCCGAATGTCGAATCGAGGTGTTTGGGTATCTTCTATCACTTCCGAGTCACCATTATAGCATAGGCAGGAAATGACTTATTATCTTTGTTATGGTTTTCCACCTTGCCGCATTTGATTGGACTACCTACATGTTTGTAACTTAAATTAGTTCTGAATTTATATATATGCATATCGTCACCTGAGTGCAAGAACTAGGGAACTCGAGAAATGAGTATTTTTAGTTATGCTCAAATTAGTAAAGCTAAGATCATAGAGTTAATTTAATCAAGTAACTGGTAACTTTTCGACCACTAATGCTCTATCAGCTAATGAAAAATGTAGGTTTTTGGAACATGCATTGGTGCGGAAACTTTCCCCTTTATCTCAAAAACCAAAAAATTGAGTTACTTAGTACTTGCTCTTTTATTACCCATTTGCAACTCATGCTCTATTGCATTTTCTGTTTATCACATTTTAATTGTCTGTCCTGTTTTTAATCATCAACGTATCAGATGTTTTAAAAGCACAATTTTAAATATGCAAGATTTGATTGGGGAAAATCCCCATTCAAACCTTTTCGCGTTTTTACGTTCAGTTGGCTTTTTAAACCTCATCTAATTTTTATTCCTTTTAAATTTCACACTCAAAATTGTTATACATATCTAAATTAAGTTCTCCAATTTCGTTGGTTATGCTGCATATGATGGGTTTTTTTATCATCTGTTGTTTGAATACTTTTATTCTCATCTATACATTTTATATCTTTTAATATACCTTTTATCTTTGTCGTACTTGATTTTTAAATGTTTTGTGCTTTGTGTTATATTCTGCCTTGTGTTTGGCGCAGCTTGTCCGCTTTTGGACCTTGCGCCATAAAACCCCAAAATCCAATCCTAGTTCTTGCATTCACGTGATGAATGTTGTATTACACTAAGTCATGGGCCAAGTGGTTTATCAATAAAAACTTGTTTATTTTTTCATATTATAACGTTAAGAACTTGAATTGCAAATACCCAGGGATGAAGCGTTCGATCGGGGTGTAGATAGAAGAGGGAAAAGTGTGAAAAGGCGCATAAAGAGTACAATCAGCAGTTTTCGGTGGTTGACTCCCGAACTTTTGTGGGAGAAGAATGCAGTGACGTAGAATTAATAACGAGTCTGGCCTGTGAACTCGTCTAGAGATGATTAGCGAATATAAATAGAATGTGTTGAAGAAATGTGTTTCTCAGAATTTCGTCAGATATGTGAATGGTATTTTGTACATTTGGGTATTGCATTTTATTAACTATTTTTCTTTTTCTTCTGCAGGTAGATGCTTTGTTCCTAGATCCTCAGAATGTTGCCAACTGTGTTTCAAAAGGAAAATCAGAGGTATGATTTAAACCCTATCGCGCTTGTTTTCAGTGATTGTAGTTACGAGTTCTATAATTAAAAGTTATAGAAAGTAATACTTGAATGAGATAATCCTGTATTTCGATAATATTTTTAATATATTTCATGATTTTTGTTTTGGTGCTTGACTTTTCATAATCTTTGCTTAAACAACTCCGGGATATTTTTAGTTTCGTGTAAAATTTAATTATAATTGTGCTTTACATCATGAAAAACCAATGTTTATCCTTTTTACCAACATTTCACTCTTGTTGTGTTGCATTATTGTCGCTCTTTGTACTTTGCTTTTTCATTTTCATAAAACGAGCTTACATGAGTACTGAAGAACACTGAAAGAAGTACCACCAACTTAAGGTATTAGGTTGAGCAGCCAATCATTTCATAAGGCTTGCACACTTTATGAAACTTCTTCATTTTGTAATCTATCTTTTCTTCAGCCCCAGTATAAAATATTGAACAGGTTTGGACCCGTTTTAGTTGACATTAGTGCAGAGGATAAGCTAGACTTGTCGCGACTGGATCAAATGAGGCTTCGCCCTTGTCCGAAACAATATTTACATATATAAAGTATGTTATATTTGAATAGCTAGGTTAAAATATAATAGTTAGTACCATATTAATTGAAAAATTATTATTTACAATATCAATTATTGATTGCAATTTTTGTTAACATAAAACTAACAAAAGGTCGAACGTTGTTAAGGACACCTGTTTATGTATATAAATAAAAAAAGGTACCCCTGTCTTGTTTTGTGCTCTCGAGACGTTTGTGAGAAGAGAATTTCGTTCTTTGTCCTCTTCACTCTTCTGAAAAGTAGAGACTGTTCGGACATTTTTTGAACGATTTTGATGAGCTGTAAAAAATTGTAAGCTACGAAATAATTTTATTTTCGCAGCAGTTAAATAGTTAAAGTATAACTTATCATCTGCTAACTCAGTTTTGTATACTTTCAAAATGGCGTTTTTAAATAAGCAATGGATGGAAGGCTGCGTTTCCGCTCATTCCGAGGAGAATTATGCTTATCCAATTATTCAAAAAACGCTGTAAAAGTATGGTTTTTCGATATCTTAAAGTACGATAAGTAATATTAATGAGAAAGGAAAAAACGCGCGTAAAAGTGGAAAAATACTTCCAAATACGTATCCAAAAAAGAAAAGAATTTCTGATAATATTTGTAAGGTAAGACCTTTAATTTTAAAAGAGAATCCGCTAAGTCAAAGGACTATTACAAAGTCATTAAAATGCTCAATTTCAACTAAATAAAAAATTAACAGTGATTTGAATCTTAAAAAGGCCAAAAAATACAATGTTCATCGTCTATCTCCACGACATATTGCAGAACTCGCAGAATTCTGTATATGAGAAGCATTTAGATGCAGAAAGATGGAAAAATGTTGTGACAATTGACGAGGCGTGGGTGTATTAAATGATTCCAATAAAAAAGATCATAAAAGAGGAGAAAAATCTTAAAACGTGGTTCAAAGGATCTCTAAGGGATTTATGATTTTTGCCGGTTTTGCATATAATGGAAAATTAAAAGTAAAGAGAGTGGGAAAAAATGTAAAAATCAACTCCACATACTATCAAGACCATATTTTATCCCCAATATTCCAAAAAGAAATATCACTCGTATTTACCCACAGTGCCAACAATCAGTAGAGCTGCATCAGGATAAAGCAAGCAGCCACACATCTAAATCCACTATTAAATTCTTGGAAAAAAATGGTACAAGAAACTCTATCAAGTGAATACCCTTTACTGTTATTCCTGCTAAATCTCCATATATCGACTTTTGGACTTTTAAAAAGAGCATTATCGAAACGTCGACCGAAAACCATTCACGGACTTTGGAAAACTGGAACAAGAATGGGACAAAATACCTCTGTCGATACTACAAAAGTCATTATTATCATGGAAATTAAGGTGTAAAAAGGTAGTTAACAATAAGGGCTATCAAATAGAACGTTTAAAACACAAACATTTCATGTAAAAAAATTTATCTTCAGTCCATTAAAATCGTTTAAAAAATGTCCGAACAGCCTCTAATACGTTTGCATGGAAAAGGATCCACTTCCTTGCAGTCAAAATGCAGATTGAGGGATTGAAAGCATTCATTTCAAATACAGAACTGGGGAATACTTGTGATAAGTACAAAATTGTGCTTAATAGCATAAAAAAATTTCCAATAAAAGTCACAAAACTATTAATACTATAAATATTTTTAAAAAGCTGCATCTTTGAGTATTGGTACTTGAAGAAGTCACACTCCCCATTAGCCAATTCCCTACACTAGCGTCTGAAGGTGCATACATTAACGTAGGTCACCTATTGTCCTGTTTATTGATCACCATCTTGTAATGTATAAAGTGAAATTTCTCATCCGTAAAATATTTTCTTTGCCTATTTGTAGCGCTATGACTGCCGCAACCACATAAGAGTAATACAACCTATTGGAGATGGCAGCAAGCTTTACTTGTGTGGTACCAATGCCCACAATCCCAGAGATCTTGTTATTTATGTGAGTACTGTTTTTTGCTTCATCTTTACACTTGTGCAAAGAAGTATTTTCTTATGGAGAGTTGGGGTGCATTTTACGTAATTTCTTGATTTGAGAAAATTTCAAATGTACATAGTTATAGATGTGAGTTTCTATCACCTCCCCTTAATTCAATAACCCCAGTGGCAATTAACCTTTTATCCTTTCCATACCTCTGGAAAAGGTGTACATCACTGGTGTACCCCTTGTATAGATTCGTAGGAAACATTAGTATGATTTTCACTTGTTACAGAGAAGATCAAAACCATTAAACTACTTTCTGCCAAAAGCAAAATGAATTGAGCTATCCGCCAAATCCACACACCATTTTACCACATTGCTGTGACAATTTTTTAAAATTAATTTAATTAATTATTTTAATTACGTTTGTATCATTTACTCAAAAAATTGAAGAGTATAGTTTTCTCTCAATCATTTTCTCTCAAAAATTGGATGACCAAACACTAATTATGGTAGAACGACCTTTTGCGGAAAAATAAGTACAAGCAACAATAAATATCTCTAATACTAATATTAAACACTTTTTCTGTAATTCACAATAAAATTATTCGCATAATATACGTAATTCTAATTTTAAGATAAAATGTCTTCGTGGGAAAAGTTTTACATAAATAACAGTATACAAATCTTATACCTTGCTACAATCAGTTTGAAATCCTTCTGTACAGTTTACAAAATGTTACTTAATTCTTTCGATTATTTGAGTAACATTTAAATTCGAATTATTTAAAATAAATACCATCATAGGTTCCGTCAAAAGAACTAATCACATTTTACACCAAATAAATTTTTGGGTCAGACATCTAAATTCAAAATTTAATCTAATTGAAACGCAATTTATTTTCGACTCTTAAGTAATTCTTAGCATTGACTCTTTAGATTCACTTCGTTACAATTAACTGTTTACAAAAATATCATAGATGCATATTCATTAAGTACAGAAAGCTAAAGGGTTTTGAGCAGAACTTAGCTAAACAGAAGAACGAAGTTGTCTTTAAATAAATGGACAATGAATGGAAAAGGGACAACTCAAAAAGGCCGGCGACCGCGTGCGAAAAAATACTTTTGCACGGTTTGAGTTTTAGGAATCGTCTCCCTTCTTTTATCCCTCCAGTACACTAGGGGACAGTTATTTAAGAGAGGGGGTCATTGTGTGCCCTATAAAAACATCTGAACCAGAAAGCGATCTTCCCCATACATATGTCGAGATTTACGATCGGCAGTCAGTGGAGCAGATGTTGACCTGCGACCCCGAGCCGTTATAATTATAGACGTTGTAGTCTTTTTTCCTAATGTGTTTTTCTGTCCTGATAAAGCACAATTAGTTGGTAAATCTCTAACTTAAATCTGTACAATGCTTTAGATTTAGTTTCAAACGTAGTAATCATTACTGTACATTTTAGATCGAATTCTCTTTTACCATGTATTTTTTACTAAAATTACCATCCTTGCACCTGTGGGTTTAAATTACTGCACCCATCAACAGCACTAGAAATCTGGATGGTTGATTAACAAAATGACCACACCTGACATCTCAGATTGAAGTAATTAAGATCTTGACATGCACGTCCGTTCCGATTTCTACTGGGCCCTAAAAAGGGGAGCACCTGGTAGTAAATTAAATTAACGAAACATAATTGAGTGTTGTTTCTGTGGACATTTCCTCTTGCAAATTTTCATTCTCTATTCGTGCTCTGATTTAAATGGACTTGATCCTCTTTTTTTTGGATCCATTGTGTATAATGTTTATCATATTATAAATGAACTTACAGTTATAATGAAAACGGCCTAATGAACATAAGTAACTAAAACTAATAAAACTGTTCTGTTGTCAGAAGAGAAGACCCAAAACATTTTCAGGTAGGGAACAAGATTTGTAATATTTAAGAAATGCCACCTTCCTTCCATCGATCGCCCCCCCCCCCCCGCATAGGTACGCCACTGCACGTGACTTACCCTTCTGAGATCTTACGACAGCGACACTTCTCACATGCTCCATCTATTTCATTGGAAAGTCAGTGTTGATAGAGAAGAAAGCCAAATGTTGACGAGTGTGCTTGTTCATGAATCAAATAACACTTGACTAAATATCCGCAGTCGCGCAAATGCTTTTGTGGCAATTTAATACGATTTGTGGGTCCTCGTTTCCAAGGATAGCTTGGGTTGAGTGACTTAGATACTATACCTTTCAAAGTTTCTTGTGGTGCTGAAAATTGATACCTTGAAAACTTCTGACGTACGATTTAATATAATTTCTTTACTTTCGTTCGATTGGTTGGTTGGTTTTGGGGTTTTATGGCACAAGGGCCATATTTGTTATACTTTCGTTCGAACCCTGTTGAAACGGAATCTATCAACCATATGCAAGCTGAACACTCATTGGGTGGGGAAGGAGTTGTGCAATACATATCTCGTCCCCTTATCGACGCCACTGTTTAACATACACTTTTTTATATGAACAAAGCATTTCTCTATCTAATGACACGGAACTATTACCTGACAGGAGAAATACAAGTTAATTTTAAAACTAATTAGTGACCACAAATTATGATCTTTGTAAGAAATTTTCATTATTTGCATTGGGGCTATAAATCATAGGCAGAGTCCAGATTTTGTTGTCCTAAAATGTTATGATTTTCCTTTGATTTCGTTATAAACGTTTCTATTAATAACTTGGAGATCTAAAAGTAACGATTTATCATGTTCTTCAATCAGGATTCGAGATCTCCTTCTCGTATCCTGATTCTCGGACTAGCATTCGTCCTCTATTCCCGAACCGACGACACACTCAAAAGCATAGATAGATTTTATGGTGAAGGGTAGATCTTGAACTTTTTAAGTGCTAGAAACTGGCAGGTTTTATTTGTTATGCCTTGAAAACACTATGATGGACAGATCCTGTGTCTGAAACGTTTCAACAAAAAGTTGATTATAAACATGTTAAAAACTCGAAGAATGACCCAAACTACCTTACAAATCTCGTTAAATGACCGATAAAAGCTCTACAAATCAAAAATACCAAAAAGTGACAACAAATTACCTAAAACTGTATGTAAAATCAGTTTGCAGATTGCAAACGGATTCTGTCTTCATGGACAATATTTATAAAGTACTTACAAAAGATGACGTGTCGACAAAATCCAGGCTCTGATATCTTAAATTTTTTAATTTGAAAAATATTTTAAAGTAATTCACATATGAGCCATGCTTGTTTTGTACTTATTTTTTATTATGTGTTTGTGATAGGCTAATCTCAGTTACCTTGCTCCAAATGAGCATTTCCCTGGAATCGGAGATGGTATTGCCAAGTGTCCATTTGATCCTGATGATAATGCTACTGCTGTGTGGGTTGGTAAGTAAATCTTATATGCTTGATCCCTATAACTTATGAAAGAATATTTCATTGAAAGGCATCAAAACATAATTATATCACTTTTTCTCTTATAAATTGCACAAGATTTGATGGAAGAAAAACCCCAATAAAATATTTTAAACTTTTACATGCCATTGGTTTTTTTAAAATTATCTATAGTGTTTTTACCTTTCATGTGTATCGTAATCATTAATTACCTCTTGTGAATATTATTTGCATCACTCATATTTTAAATTATGCATCATGCTACTGGACAGCATGTTTTAAACTGGCATCTCATTAAATACATGTTCAACGCCAGTTATTCATTTTTCCATACTAATCTCATTTTACTGTTTTTAATATTGTTGAACAATATTTTAAAAAATAATTGCTGTTTTTGACAAACATGTCATTTCTAATGTTTTCAATGATGAGTTTAACCTCAATTTTTTGTTAAATTTACTTTTACTGTCAGTTTAGTTGCCTAATTTGAAATTATTGAATAATATATTTGCTGTGATTTTTATTTGGTCTTCTATTTGGCACAGCTTTGTTAACTTTGTGCCATAAAATTCAAACCAACCAACCCTTTTTAATTGCAGAAAGAAATGTAGCCTGTTCCATCTTGTTTTTGTTCAATCTGAAGGTGTTAGAAATCTGAAATGAAATTGTTTGGCATTCATGAACAAGAGTTTATGATTCTAGTACATTTAATAACAATTTGACAGTAAATTGAATTATTTGTTTTGCAAAAAATTCTTAATACCATCAAGTTTCATTATCTTTAATTTCACATGAAAGTAGTTTCCAGTAGAGAAAGTCAAATATTGTGCAAGCTTACTAAAAATCCAATCTGCATATTTAACTACTCATTATCATTTTATGATGACATTTTTACTACAAAATATATGTAATTATGTATGAAGTAAATATTATTTTCCTGGACTAATTTAATTGAAAATTTTCCATATTCTAATTGAATCACCTTTAAAAGGAGTTTTACTTTTGAAATTTGTAAATGAGTGTTGCTTTTAGCCTGTACTTTGAGAGAAAATATTCTTTTGTTCATGTTACACATTTGTTTTTAAATTCCAGATAAATAAACTTCTCGAGTTATTTCATAAGCTTTCAAAGATTTGGACTATAGCATCACTAAACACTACACACCTTAAAAGTGCTATTTAAATTTGTATTTACATTAGTTTATATTATATGTCTTCATGTCCATCTCATTTTCCAGAACATGGCAATCCCGGGGGTCTTCCTGGCCTGTACAGTGGGACGGTTGCTGAGTTCACTAAAGCAGACACTGTGATCTTCAGAACCAACTTGTATAATTTAACAACAGGTGCCAGCGTTCATCCGTTCAAGAGAACAATCAAATATGATTCCAAGTGGCTAGACAGTGAGTACTTTAATTTTCTCCTGTGTACATTGCATATTTACTTTTTTTGATGCACTTGGTGGGAAAATATATATTACCTTCAATGTTGAATTTCAATGTTGAATTAAGCAGCTGCACACAACCAGTTATTTTTCAGCATTTCAACTAGTTTTGAACAGACAGTAACAATTGTAACTTAGCATTAACGTGACACCTCCAGGTGATGGATGACACCAGAAATGGTATGCTCTTGTAGCGTGCTAATGTTGAGCTTTAAGATTGACTCCATATAAATAAGAATTAAAGCAACACATAGGAAGTAGAGAACAAACTAAACAGAAAACTTTTGTTTTCCTTTAGAGAAAATTTTCCAAGAGATGCCAATTTCAAAGTTTTAGCTCCAAGTCAGGGAAAGTTCAAGAAAGAAAATCATTGGAATCTGATTGCTTGATTGTCATGAAACCTTATAACAAAAGGAGTTGGATTTTAATTTTAAAATTTAAATTTCTTGTCATGTCCTTCAACATCTGTTTCATACTTCATCAGCACATTTTGTGCTTTAGCTGGTTTATTTTGTATCCAAGGAACTAAAATTTCTACTAAAATAAAGTTTAAGAGGAGAATTTTTTTACTATTTAAAAAATTAATGCTACTATTTTCATGTGTTTTGGCTGTGCAGCCCTATAGACACAAGCATTCTTCCAACTTCTTGTGGGTTATGGTAAAAGGGCATGGCTCGTTTTGTATATCTCATGTGTTTATATTGTAAATTTTCCAGTTCTCTAGTATCTTTAACAGTCCATTACTTATATTCTGTGTAATTTATCAGCAATCATTACCCAGTCACATAAGCAGGGGCATTTATCCCCCTTCTGGTGTCAAAACAATAGCACATTTCTCTGAAATCGCGTGCTACTCAGGGTTTGTAAGCATATACTCATAAAGTTAATTTTTAGTTATCAGGGACTTGAAATCATAGTTTTCAAATGCTTCCCACCCAGCTTTTAGACCCCTCAGGGGCACATCTTTAGGTGTGTATGGGCTTCACGAACCCGAGTGAACTGCTCTTTTCCCATGGGATTTACCTTCTTTTGTAAACACGGGAATCACACTCCCGGGGTACCCAAGCGATCTTTTCTCTTTCCCTCCTGCTGATCTATCTCCCGCCCCCTCTTATTTTTCCATTTCATGTGTCTTGTGAATAGCATTGAAATTACAAATAATTTTGCTTTGAAATCCATTATATATCATCATCAATCATATCCATGATATCAAGATTGCATTTTGAGTTTTCCAATTTGATTTGTTTTTTTTTTTAAATTCCCATTACTATGAGTTATGTTTAATTTTTACTTTATAAAATGTCAGTACTTTTTCTGACCCTCATGTTTGCCGTGTGTGGCTTCCCATATCGGAGGAAAATGGAATCCTGGGGTATCTGATGTGTGCCCTTTGGGCCATGCTTCAATGTAGATGGGTGACCTGAGTGAGCCCGCTCTGGTCAATTGGCTCACTTGAGTTCTCTGGGTTTCACTACTTCAGAGTGTTTAGCCCCTCTGTCGTGCTGGACTTCACTGGTCTTAAGTATTTTGGGTTAGTGCTGCAGCTAGGGATGCCCTGGGTGAACCGGCGGATCTACATCCCGATGCATGGTATCTTGAAGTGTGTGCTGAGGCTGGAATGTTCCATACCCAGCAACCACTTCTCCTTATTGGACTCTGGTGGGTATGGGTTCACCATGAAGAAGTTAAATATTTAATCTATGGATCCAAAAATTTATTTGTGCCCTAGAGGAGGCCTAAATCTCTCTAACAATGTTAATTTCTCAATACCTAAATTTTTAATAATCAATAACCCTGAAGGGAAACTTGCAATCTTTTCACCATTTGCTGTACCAAAATATATCCAGTCTGCTGGTGAACCAAAAGCAATAAAGGAATTGCAGTCTGGTGATCCTTTTATAGAAACTATCTGCATATCAATCTGAGCAACTAATGAAATTAAACCAAATTGGCAAACTAAAAGTTAATGTAACACCACACAGAACTCTAAATTCTAGTTGTAGAGTTATATCTGAATCTGATCTTTTTAATATATCTGAACAGGAGTTTATCGAAGAATTGAAGTCTCAGCATGTTTGTTCAGCCAAACACATCTGCATCAGATGAGATGATAAAAGTATTAACACAAAACATGTAATATTAACATTCATCACACCAGACACACCAACATCCATTAAAGCAGGATACCTAAATTGCAGCATTAGACCATTCATTCCAAACCCTCAAAGATGCTTTAAGTGTCAGGTTTGGACATACCAGGCTTTATGCCGATTTGTGCCAGATGCTCAAAACCCGAACATGGCGAAAACTGCACTGATGAACCTGTATGCTTCAATTCTAAGGAAAATCATCCTATTTTCTCCAGGTCTTGTCCTCAATGGAAAAAAGAAAAAAAAATCAAAAGTATAAAGATAAAACAAAACATTTCATATCTCGAAGCAAAAAAAATAGTATTAAGTCAGATACCAAGAGCAAATATTTCATATGCATCTAATGAAAACCATGTAATCTGTTGCTATCCAAACAGATACTATTCCCAATAAAAAAATTGAAAAATCCGTTTGTGCAAACGGATACAATTGTGCAAAACAAAGAAACAATCATCCAAGAAAAATATGCAACCATTAAAAATTCAACAAAAACAAACATTCCCAAACCATCTGGTCCTAATCCTTAAACACACTTCTAAAACAAAATCACAAATGAAATTAGATGCTATAAAATCTAATAGAATCGATGAAAAATAATGGGAGACCTATTCTTCATCTGACTCATCTGGCGAGAAAATGGAAATAGACAAAAATGAAAAGAATAAACAAACGCCAAAAAAAATCTCTGAAAGAATATCATAATGGTTAAAATAATATTTTGAAATTGCCAAGGCTATCGTAACCATGTTGAGAATGTGGAGGCTTTGATTAATTGTTGCCATCCTGTATATCTTGGTCTGCAGGAAATTTTTTTGACACCAGCAGTATGCACAAAAATTGGAAGATATACTATCGCAAGAAGAGATAATTTTAAAAAACAATCATGCTAGTGGTGGTGTAGCGCTTTTGACTTGTCTGGGATTGTCCATTCTTGGCTGTTTAAATTTCACTCTCAAAATTTTATGCATTTTTTATTTTGTACATATGTAAATTAAATTCTTCAGTGTTATTAGTTATGCCTCAGATGATGATCTTGATTTTATTATCAGACTATTTTTAAATATTTTTATTCTCATTTTCACATTTTACATGTTTTAAATCTACCTTTTATCTTTGTCTTGGACTTCATTTTTAAATGTTTTACGCTTTTATTAGACTATATTATGTCTTGTGTTTGGCACAGCTTGTCCACTTTTGGACCTTGCACCATAAAACCCAAACATCCAATCCAATCACAGCTTTTAGAGCAAAATGAAACCATTTAATGTAGATTACATACCAAGACTCATTGTTCATAGGTTGTGCATTGATCATATTAATATTGTGTCTTTCTCCTTTCAGAGCCTCATTTTGTTGGATCCTATGACATTGGTGACTATGTGTATTTCTTCTTCCGTGAGAGTGCTGTGGAATACATCAATTGCGGAAAGAATATCTATTCTAGAGTAGCCAGGGTGTGCAAGGTATTTTCCTCAATGCTTTTTTATTTATATAGTTAACTGTATGAAACTGAGCTTAAATTAAGTCTTGTTTCATCAATAGCGGGACACTGGAGGCAAGAACATTTTGAACAAGAATTGGGCTTCTTATCTCAAAGCACGACTGAATTGTTCCATTCCAGGAGAGTTCCCATTTTATTTCAACGAAATTCGTGAGTATACTGTTTTGTATCCATTTTGTGTTTGCTTTGTCTGAAATTTGTTCCTAACTATGAATTTAGATTTAAATATAGGGAATATCTTGAAATTTTAAACCTTGATTTAAATTTTTTGCCATCAATTTTGTTTACAGAGCATGTTTATAAGCATCCTGAAGATGAAAAGAAGTTCTATGCTGTTTTCTCAACTTCAACGTAAGATTTTCTCTTAATTTTCTATGTAAACATGATATATATATTTTGCATAAGTTTATTTCAAATATCAACCAATTTAGTGAATCATTTCATATGTTTCTGACAGCTGCATTTTAATTTTCATGTTTTGATAATTTTTGCATTACTTAATTATAAACTTAACATTTTACTTAAAAGCAGCTGGCAGAATTACCCACCTTGGGTTGAATTGGTTAGAGAGTTATTGAATGTGATCCAAAAAATCACTTTTCTATATCTTGGAAAAAT
Source organism: Meta bourneti (assembly GCA_933210815.1). Lineage (NCBI taxonomy): Eukaryota > Metazoa > Arthropoda > Arachnida > Araneae > Tetragnathidae > Meta > Meta bourneti. The sequence continues at coordinate 92,147,720 of OW119924.1, read as the reverse complement.
GCAAATATAAGAAAACTAAATAAATGAGCGGAGAATAATTTTTTAAATTCCATTTAGACATTTTTATAACTTCTACATTTTACTTTGGATAAAATATGTACTTGCTTTATTGGTCCATATAATCCATTTCACATACACTGCACTATAATGTAAGACAACTACGAAAGGTGATTGTGAGATGACTATTTAAGTCAATTTTAAGTTTTGTCGTAATTGTGAATGTTCTCTAAGTTCATTTTCTGTAAAAATGACAAACTTATAGCATATTATTGCAATTAGTTTTCCTATCAATACTTTTTGTCTTGTCTCTTGCACCAGGAATGCAAATTTTGGAATTTTTCCGAATTCTACCATCATTATGAAAGGCTGACAAATCACAGATACGATATTCTTGTTCAATTTCTTTTCAAGTAAATACATTTTTTGCTTGAATACTCCATTCCGCATGTAAAATAACTTGTTTTAAAATTAAATGTCTTCAGCACAGACCAAACAAAATTAATCGATTACAATTTTTCACAGATTGGAAGGTTAATTTCACAGCGTTTCTAAAACAAAAAGCAAAGCATAGTTGCACAAGTATACCTTCAACTCACCAAGAAAACAACCTCGATCTTCTGTCACTTCAGCAGAAAGCTTTCCACTTTTCAAAAGTCCTAGTTAGAATATTTTATAACCGTGATATTACTCGAAGATCAGCAAAATTTTAATTAAAATTTGCTTTACTCCAGCCAGCACTTTAAATCAATTCTTTGTAGGAATTTTTTTGTTGATTCAGAGATCCTGTATCAAAATGGAAACTAGTACATACCTATTTATGATAGATGTTTCATGACTATTAAGTACAGCTTTCAATATAATCCAATAATATAATTTGGAACTTGAAAAACAAATGTAAGTTTTAGTGGTTTTAATTGCCTTGTAATGGAAACCTACATAAAAAAATTTTAATCTTAGGTACAAGGTATGGTAACACGTCTTATAAAGTTAACTGTCCTGTTTTAAAATAACTTTATTTTAGCTTAACCCTTTTTTAATGGAAGACATTGCTATCTTATTTTAAAAGTTTTTTTGTATGCTTGCTTTTTTATTGGAAGAGAAATTCAACCAATCATGTATTGAATCAGTGACTTTCATGGAAAGTTGGTCAAAATATACACATGCCAGAAATGAACCCATGTTTTGAGCGATATTTTGGATTTGAACATTTTCTAGCAGTAACATACTACAAGGCCATAAAGTTGGTGAGGCCATTAGGTTTTCTAGAAAGAAAGGATAAAAATACTGAGATTTGACAAGGAAAGTTTGTTTTTAACAAAAATTGAGGTATTTTAATTATATAGAAAGACAGTAAACAAGATCATACATAAATAATGGATTCCAGTGTCTTCTTGCAAAGCTAAATGTGATTAGATTTAAAAGTAACAGCCCTGCCAAGAAGAAGCTTGGAAGTCTCGGTTCAAGAAAAGTATAAAGAAGAAAGAACAAATAGAAGAACAATATTATCAGTAGTATAAATATGGTCAAGTCAATAGTAGTTAAGAATCGTTGAAGTTCCTCTCTCATCTTTCCAATCCAATCATTGTGCGACAGACTAGTGAATCCCATGTTAAAATTCGTCTCATATATAAGGCATCATTGTTTAACTTTACATAATTTACTTTTAGCATTTTCAAAATGCTTGAGGCTAGTAGATGATTTACATTTCCCAGGCCGATCTAACGAGCCACTTCATCGCTGCATTCATGCAAACATCTACTCTGAGGATGAACTAACGCCTGCACTGCCCTCGTTGAAATTTGTGAGTTTGAACAGGTGTGGTAAGAACACACTGAACCTACACTGGATTCATGTCCCTAATTTGGCTTCAACCAAATCCAATTAGTGTTGCAAAATCGGTAAGCACACTCAGGAATCAAACTTACAGCCATGTCCTTCAGACTACTGCTCTTCAAACAATTTGAACCACTCCACCAGTTCTGAACTCAAGTACAGTACTGATTGCAATAATTTATAGCCTTAGAAATTGAAAGAACAATGAGCACATTACCTTTAGGTTTGAATGTCTCCTTTTATTTTCTTCAGTTACACCTCAAAAATTCTATTGGTATGTTAGTGTAAAGTGGTCAACATTTACATAACAGTGCTAATCTCACTGATTAAAGTCTCGGATTTTACTTTTGATAAAATATAGTAATCTCTTGTAGCTCACTCACTATATTGCTCATTTTACATGTCCTCCAATATGTTTTACATTTGCAAGCCGCAGAGTTTCTCTGTACAGATTCTCAATCCACTTCTTTACTACTCTAAGAGTTAAAAAGCACTTGTTTCAACCAGCTCTCTTCGCCATTTCTTGTGGGCCCCTTCTGCCATAATGTGAAATTTTTGGGGCTATCTATAGATATCGTCAAGTTAAGGGATTGAGATTCTATATTATTTAGATCCCGAAAAGAAGGTAGAAAAATGATAAATAATCTACCCTATATACAAAAATATTCTACCATGTTGCAGTCTTACATACTTTTATACTATGAAATTAATGGACACATGCCACCTAACACTGGTATAATGGACATAGAGTTTGTCATTAATAGGTCCCTGACACAAATCCCAGTTTGTAAGTATACATGGAGTGGTTGGTGATTGTCGATTAAGGACAAGCCCACTGGTAAATTGGGAAATTCTGAGAGGCTGGAAGGGCTTTCAATAGAAAAATGGTGTAGAATTAGACAGGGTTTATTTCATACAGTAATTAAAATGTTTTTTCCAATTGGAAAGACAGCATATTGTCACACATAAACAATGAAATCTATATATATATCATAAAACAACTACTGCTAGTTTTCTATTATACTTGAAAGCAAGATCGTAGTTGAATTCTGTAATCAAACGATGCTAGAGGTTTAGAGACCTTGGTCCAGAAAAAGATGGTAGTGAGAAATCTATACCATATTGGTGAAGATTGTGGATATATGCCACACCTTTATCTCAAAAGTATAGACAATGAGTTTATTAGAAATAATTCTCATTTCCTAACTCTTTCAGTCTTAAAATCAAACTTTGATTAATTTTTCTATGCATTGCAAAAAAATAATTCTATAAACTAAGACTTCTGACTCTGTACTTTCAATTGATATTTAACCATTCTTACTTTGAACAAAGTCTCAAATGCATAGTACTCCTTTATGCAGTGTTTGTGTGGCAAGATGAGAAATGAATTGCAATGTTGTCATAACAGAATTGGGGTACCTGTTTTTTTTCTAATTTTTCAATATTTGTGTGGTTTGTTATAAATATATGAATTAAAGTCACTACAATTTTGTAAAAAAGTTCCTTGACAAAACCTATAATTTTATTTGAAATCAACTATCATTTTATACAGTTAAACTATAATCTAAAAAACAGATTTGTAAAGCTAATATAAAATTTCCTCACTTTTATGGTAACGTGAAAAATATGACTTTATTATCTTAATATTCTGCATGTCCTGAGGACCTATAGTCCTAATTAGACCACGCTAGTGGAATTCTACTGTACATGCTGGCCTGTTAACAGAGTGGTTTGTATTCTGGCCCTTGCTTCCACAGGTCCTGGGTTTGAATTCTGGGCCATGGATGTTTGTAGTACCCTTAAATCTTTTTTATTATGCCATGTAACCTAGTCTAACCAGCTCTCATATTACAAAAATTTGCCATAGAATGACAAACTGTTCCAATCTACTGCATATTCATAAATGGAATGTCTGAATTTTCTGTGTTTAATATTTGTTTTGAGGTATCTGTTTCTTATCCCCAATGTTCAGGATAAGCCTAAACCAGGTCCATAAGACCATATTACTCTAAAAGAGAGGCGACTTTCTCCTGATCCAAGACAAGATGGCCCACGGAAACAGATGCAATTGATAAGGTGGGCAGGGTTTGCAAAGCTTGTGGAACAGGGACATCTGGTGAAGATCTTAATGTCATCCTCGAATCTCAAGTGTCCTTAGTGTAGCCACTTCTGAGTCTCGCTAGAGAAGTTTGGAAAACTCTACGCAACTTGCAATTTAGTGACACTCCAGGAAAGATGGCCGAATACCATGCATGTGTGCAGGGGGAACATGCCAAGTCTCTTTGATTTTTGCTTTGAAAATAGAAAAAAATTTCTGTGGCCGAGAGGTCCTTATTAAGTGGAAGGGGATGTACACAACCCTCCTTAACCAGCTGGTTGAGGTATCTGAAAGTTTTATGTTTGTTTACACAGGAATGGCCTGATGGGTTCAGCTATTTGCAGCTACAGTTTAGACTCCATTCAGGAAGTGTTCAACGGAAAGTTCAAAGAGCAAGCCACCTCCTCGTCTGCCTGGCTGCCCGTGCTCACAAGCAAGGTGCCAGAGCCCAGGCCCGGGCTCTGCGTGAATGATACCCAGACGCTTCCTGACTCTGTCTTAAACTTCATCCGTGGCCATCCCTTGATGGATTCTGCTGTGTCTCATGACAACGCGAAGCCTGTCTACTACAAGAGAGATGTCATATTCACGTGCTTGGCAGTTGACATGATTGAGGTGGATGGTGTGCATTACACTGTATATTATGCTGGTTCAAGTGAGTGGCCGTTTTTCTATGAGTTGATCTGAAAAAGAACTATCTAAAATTAGTTTTCTGCAGAGTATCTGTAGGCTGAGATTTTTTTGTTTAGTTTCATGTGGAATTTTTTCAAACTGTTTCTATGCAAAAACATTTAATGATGATTGAATGTGTTGTGTCATTACACTAGGTGGCTAAAATAGACATGACCAAAAAAGATGGGCAATGCAGGCATGAAACAGTAATACATCAAGTGTAAAATAAGTTTCAGTTCCATTGCTTCAAACATGATTTTTTTTCAACTCGTGATTTAGAGATGTTTGTTAATGCCAACAACATTCTAGTGTAAAAGAAATTCGTTATATTGTTTTTAAAAGAAGAGCAGTTGGAAACACTAGAATGAAACCTCGAAAGTTTATTGGTCATTACTATTTGCTTGTATGTTCTTACTTTACACAGCATTGGCTTTTGATAGTCTTTCCTCTTTCTCGCCCGTTAATTAAGAGTAAAGAATAAGTACAATAGAAAAATTTTAATGTTTTTTGCCATTGAAAGTCACTTAATCAGGAACACATCAAAATAAGCTAGCTTATATATTTTGCTCAATGAAGCATACATACTTCAGTTAACAAGATTTCCAAACTGTCTTAATGTTGCAAATGTATTCCTATTTAAAGATCTGTAATGCCATGAGCAGTATATATATTGCTCATAGCATTGTGAAATAATCAATTTTATGTGTCTCATCAAAAAATAAATTATAAAAAGGGCTGAGTAATCAGGTAATGTTATTTCAAAAAATATTGTGCATTACTTTTCATTTTAATATTGTTTTATTTTTATCTATGTGATTTCATCGATGTCAGCACTTTTACTTGGTATGTCCAATTAAAAATATAAATTTTTAAATATTTAGTGGAAGGCTATGTGTACAAGCTTGTGGAGTGGTACGATAGACTCGGAGAAGAGCATTCCAATTTAGTTGACATATTTGAAGCTACTGTTCCTGATGCAGTTAGAGCCATTGAGATATCCAGCAAGGTAAAAAGCGCGTTGATTTTATTATACAAATGTACAAATTTTAATTTGCTTCAGACTTAACACTACCATATTACACGACACATTTTTAAATGAGACAGATAGCAAGCTTTTCATTGTGTACATGTACAGTTTTCTGATGAATCGATTCAAATACTTTCAGCCATGTTTTTAGGGGACAGTAGAAACTCATTTATGTTCTATGCTGACTTTTTTAGGATACTTGGTTTTTATCATGGACTGCCGGAAATCCTGTGATAATAAGCAAGATAGAAAAACGAACTAAATATGGCATCACAAGTCAGTTCCATGCTGATAAATTATACCTTCAGTGCATTCAGTCTAGGCTATCTAGATTCTAGCCAGAAACAAGAGTGGTGCTGTTGTTACTGATGTCATGATTGAGAGCTTACACCTTGATCAGTTAGTGGTTTGTACAGTGTCCATTAGATGTCCTTCCTATCATCGCATCAACTCATCAATGATCACATTCTAAAACCGTATGGCCTAAGTGTCATTTGAATGAAAATATTGAAATATTTCATGACACCACTGTAAGCCATCTACAGTGCCTTATACAATTAGGGAACCATTATTAACCCTGTAGGGGGTTCATACTCACATATAGCTGTTTGGCAGCCTGCAAGCTTTCCTGCATGACTTCTAACCAGTTTTCGCCTTCTTGACCAATAGAATCTTTCCTAGGATTGTTCCAACCAATGGATGTGGTTATTTAGTCATGTGTGTTGCATAAAAGCAACACTGTACTACTCGGAAATCTTGTGACACTCGGATGTTTAACAATTTTGTGCAACTTCTTTAATTTTACTTTAACCCTTTCGGGCCTAATGGGCATATACGTCCCAGAGATTAGATTGGGTAAATAAATCCTACTTTTGAATGGGTTTTTACGTTTTCAGTGTTCTTAAGGAATTAGGGAATAAAAACATGACTAAAGAAACCTGGCAATACTTTCAGATTGCAAATGGCGGACTTATGTTTTTGAGCAAGCCCATTCATTCTGATGAATTAGTGACCGTGGTTCGGAAACAAAAAGATGGTACAAAATTAGACGTTAGTTGCCCAGAAGCCATTTCCCACTACAATATGTACATGAATGTAGTTGACCGCTGTGATGAAATGGCTACTTTTTATGGCAGAAAATCAGACAAGTGGTGGAGAAAGATTTGTTGGAACTTAGTTATGATTTCTGTTGTGAATGCATGGATTACGAAGTGTGATGTGGAACATTAAACAGAACCACTATTATCATTCATGGTCCCCTTAGCTGAGCAACTAATAAATGTTGGAAGGGAGAAAGCAAACACAAAAAGAACGCAAAAATACGGTCAAAAAGAGCACAAACTACTAAACTACTAAATTAAACTACTTTTCAGAGTTAAATTTTAATCATGCAAAAGTCGGGGCGAAAGGGTTGAATCTGTTTCATATTCTGATTATTGAATTTCTGAATCTATTCAAATAATGATTGTATTCATTTACTACTTGAGATATTTTGGTTTCGAATATTAAATTATTTTGGTTGCAAAATTGCTGAGACGATTTATTTTGCAGCACAAGTCACTGGTTCATTGGGACACATTCTGGTTATTGACTGCATTTCTGAATCTAGTCAAATAATGATTGTATTCATTTACTACTTGACATGTTTTGATTTTGAATATTAAATTATTTTGGTTGTAAAATTGATGAGGTGATTTATTTTTCAGCACAAGTCACTGTACGTCTCATCTGATTATGTGCTAAGGCAGTTTGACCTGGTGATGTGCAAGGGACGCTTTGCAAACTGCCTCCGCTGCATCCAAGATCCCTACTGTGGATGGGACAAAGAACGAGGAGAATGCAAGCCCTATGTCAGTGGGTGAGTGCACATTTTTATGAAGAGACTACACTAATGCACTGACTTCAGGGTAAAAATAGAGATGACTGCTATAAATCTAAGATGAGACGTATACAAGTTATTTGTAGTTTTATAATCAAATAAAAGTTAGATAAATTTACTAGCATTGTTAACGTGTATTATTTATTTAATATTTAAAAAATTGGCGTCCATATGCTTTATTAACATAAGAACATTTGATCCTCCTAATACCCTGCAACGTTTGCAGTGTCATTTTGACACCAGTAAATGAATTGCATAAAATAGTTATAATATCCAAATGGTATAGTATTTTTCATACTTAATTTAAAGCTCACTTTACAATATTTACATAAGAGTATGATTATTCATGCTACAACAGAAAGATGAAGTAAATCAACTGTCATACTCATAGAATGACAGTTATTTAAAGCTGCAGTGTAGAAAAAAAGAAAATGTGTTATTTTTCTTGACAATACAATACTTAGGCAGATTTTAAAAGTAATTTATATTATTTACATGCCTTATTTATTATGGATACAATAATAAGCAATTTTTTGGCAGTTTCCACATACTATTTAATTGACTGAACAACATGTTATGTTGTTTGCATATCAATTACACTTTTTAATTTCACATTTCCTAAATATGAGATAAATTTCCCAGAATGAGTCTGATGTATGTTTTCAGTTCTTATTTCTCATTGACACTTGTCACTCAGTCCATCGTACATTCGAATACATTTTGCTTGACAAAATTAATAGAAACCATGACTTTCCAGTGAAATATTTAGTAGCAAATTGACCTTTCACTCATTTTCCATTCTGTGCAACCTGTATGATATAAATTAAATTATTTGGATATTTTTGGCATCATATGTGTGTTACTTCAGATTCTAGTACATTTTCATTCTTTTCTTTATCTGAATCAAAACAGTGGAATTCGCTACTATCCGATTAATTTTCATATTCTTGCAAAAAATTTGCAATTTTCTCAGGACTTGACCTTAAGGTGTACTGAACACCCAGTATATTCACTTCTACCTTCCATAACAACTGATAAAAATCAAGCTTCAAAGATACAAAAATCAAGCTTTGAAATACCAAATCCAAAACGACTATTTAATTTTGAGTTAGTTTGAGATTAGTGTTACACCACCTGGAAATTGTGAGATGAAATGTAGTAAATATTTTAGAAAATGATTGAACTTGTTTTTCTATTACAGGTTGCTACAGGATGTTACTAATGCAACTCCAGGAATCTGTGATAATTGTAAGTTAAAGTTGTTTGTATAAAGTATGTTATTGTATACCAATGGATTGTAAATATTTTGTTTGATATAATGATATAGAATGTTTAAAAGTTATTTTATTAGTATTTCATCATTTATGTAAACTTTTATATGCTGAAAGACCACTTATTTAATCCCAAATATAAATATGATCAATACTTCTCTAATTTTAGCATACAATTTTTATTTAATATAGAAAACAAAAATGTTAAATTTTGAATTTTGGTTAACAATTGAAAATGTATGTTTACATAAATATATATAACAAAAAAAGAAATGTCTGCTTATGGTCAAATAGATAGTGGTATTAGTAATGAAAATTTGAATTTTTTAGTTTACATAATTTGTAGCTGGATAGTTTGCACTCTGTCCCCTCTCTCTTCAAGTGGTTTCAAATCCCAGTCATGGGGCAAAATGGTTCATAGTGGTTCAGTATCCACTTTAAACTGTAGTTCTGATCTGATTATCCCTTATGTTGCAAAACCAACTAAAGCGACAAACTAAACCATTATAATTTGTCTTGAAAAATTATTTACAATTGACCATCCCTTTGTTAACAGTTTCGATGAAACTGAATAGGTTGTATGAATGCTTCTCAATTAAAATTCAGATATTTAATTTAATGCTGATTGAACGAGTTCTAATAAATTAGTATAGTTGATGAGACTGAAAAATAAGCTACAAATAAAAAATTCAAAACGAAGATAACTTTTAGCACATTGAAAATGTGTACAATTTTAAATTTTACGTCCTTCCGTTATGCAATTTATTGCTGCTTCTATTTATTAATTTATATTATAAATATGCGATCCATGTTAAATATTCATGCTTGGTACCGTCTTGCCTAGCCCTGTCTAATACTGAGAATTTCCATTCATCACTGTTATTGAAACCATCAAAATTTCTTTATCCCTCAAATGACAATTTATTGTTTTGGCTACAGACATTTTTTACGTCATTTTAAAGGAGCACTGTCCAATTTTTTAATGGTGAAATTACACTTCAGAAAGTTTTTATAAGCATTTCTGAGCTATAGCATTAGGATAAAAACTCTTGGTGTTTTCAATCATTCTCAATGTTATTTTAATGCTTTCATTATCGCTGTATTTCCATTGGAATTTAGTTTGGTTTGTTGCTGTATGGTCACTTTTTGCAACACAAAATAGGAGGACTTGCAGCTCTGAGGTGAATTTTGAAACACTACGATTATCCATGCCCAGACTGATTCAAATCCAGATCCTGTTGAACCAAGAACAACTGGCATTCATTGAGACAATTACAGCTGGGAAAAATAAATATAATCAACCTCCGGCAAGTTGGCATTTAAGCTTCAGGATTTAGAACAAGTCCAGAGGCAGGTTAAACATAAACAGTGCTGATTCTTCTTTCCTTTTCTCTACCTTCTACTAGAGAATGGCACTTCTACTGCTGTGCACTTGTTAAAAACATTTATTAATGTTCCTGAGTATCGTAGTTTGTATACAGCTGGGTACAATTTTGTATACATATATTTACATAAAAAAACAATTGCTTCCTCTCATGGACATAACATCAAAGGACACTCCATACGTCCTTCCTTCTTGGTGTCCAACCATTGAATCCCCTTTTATCCCAACAATTCTCTTCATCCTTCACAGGACCTGGATGACAGTTCAGACACCCCTGCCTAGGTCCCTTGGGATTGAATGGTTCCTTCCTGCCAACATTCTTTCTTGTCTGGCCAGAGAATCTCACAAATGTGTTCCTGGCATGGATTCTAGCTCCAAGTTTATCGGTCTGTGCCAAAGGCATTAGCGGTTATTATGAGTTGGAGAAACAAATAATCACCTGTGACAATTGCTATACACACCCTGGGTCATTTAACGACTCTAAACCACTGGTGAGTAGGCCCAGGGAGGGTCTACAATTGCTATACATGATTTTGCATAAGGCAGCCCTCACTACCTTTTCAGAAATGGACTTCTCCAAGATCTGCCTTTACACCAGAGCGGCACTATATTGATATAATTTATTTTGTAAATGCTCGAGATACATTGGTTCATGATCTTCCTTGCTCATGGCAGCATGTTGTATTCCAGGTGTAAAGAACAAGCCCCTGCATGTGTTCTGGGGCCAGAGCGTGCACCTGTCCTGTGCCATCCACATGCCCGACATTGAGAGTATGGGAATGGGCCCCCTGCGCTGGTTCCACTACAGCCGAGAGAAGGGGAAGTACGCAGTGGTGCACCGGCGGGAGAAGTACATCCACACGGCCGATCATGGCCTGGTCATCCTGTCCGTGTCCGAGAGGGACGCCGGACGTTACGACTGCAAGTTGGGAACGAGCACTTTGTGCAGTTTCAATATCACTGTCGACACCAGTAAGCCATGTTCACAGTACTTCATTCTTTTCATTGTAACATTAATTGTAAAAATACAAAAAATTGACCAAAAATAGCAGATAGTTATGTTACATTACACCGTGGTACATCAGTACAGTGCATTGGCTTGGACATTGCGATGCCTTCTGTTGACATGAAAGGCAATGTACTTAAAAAGCCAGGAACAATGGATTGTGAGACACATAGTCCAGATAAAATTTCCCTGAGACAATTCTCTCCAGTACAGATGAGCAAAATGTGCTATTCTTCAGGCAAACAAGACTTTTATTTGTCTAAATCAGCAAGGTGGCAACGTTTCTGGAGACCTGAAATATGAGGTCATTTGACTTCTGTTGAAAGTGAAAAAGGTGCCGATGTACGCCAGTGTGATTCCAAGATCTGCACCATTTGGCTTGAGCTTCTCCTTTGGTCAAAATTAAGAAAATGATCTAGTTTACACAAGGGGAAAATAATATTAAAAGGCAAGAAAAGGAGACAACCCCAATCACTTTGTACAATGTTTCTTTTTACATCGAACATCACATTTTACAATAAATTATTAAGGCAAGTGAATCTCCCACCACAATGAAATTGAATTTTTTAGTGGTGTAGACGAAATAGCGAAAATATTTCAAGAATGGTGTAATTTGGTCTGTGGAGGGGAGGGGTGCCAAACACATCTCAATGCATTTTAACGAGTTATTTTTTTATAACCCCATTGAGCCAGATCTTTTATAATTGTTGGTTGATCTTGCTAGTTGATATTGATTTGTATAAATACAATCAAAGATGTGGCGGTCTGCATCTGCGTCTACACCATTATAACATTCATTACACCTTAAACATTTTATCTTTTCATAGAGTCAGGCTTCCTTGATATAAGCTCATAGATGAAACAAGTAGGTTGCTTTAAACTGTTGATTATCAACATATGGTAGAACTGACTAATTGATCTTAGGGGATAACAACATGCACATTACTGTTAACACAAAGCAAAACTAAATTCAATACCATATTCAATTGTCATACAAAATCCATTATTTTCTCAACACAGACAAGAGAACGTAGGATGGGCTAACTTTGCTGCATTTCTTTTTCACCATATTTAATAATATTAGTCACTCAAACCCTTAGCATTTCTGTTGAGGAAATCTCACTGGCTGAGATTAAAGAGGCTCTGAGAACTCAAAAAACAGGAAAAGCTTGTGGAATAGATAATATTGCTGTTGAGATGTTAAAAGCAGATGAAAATACACCCTTGTATCACTTACATAATCTATATTACACAATATGGAAAACTGAAAAATATCGGAATAATGAAAGAAGCAGTAATCGTTAAAATTCCAAAAAAGGTGATAAATCCAGTTGTGAAAATTGGAGAGGAATAAGTCTACTGCCAACAGCATCAAAATTATTTTAAAGAATTCTAGTTAATAGAATGAAAGGTGAAATAGAAAGCATTCTCAGACCAGAGCAAACTGGTTTCAGAATAGGTAGTAGTACAGTAAAACATATTTTTACTTAGAAATATAATCAAACAGACATTAAAATATAATGCTACAATATATTTAAACTTTATAGATTTCAATAAAGCATTTGATTCTGTTATTAGAGCCAAATTGTGACAAATTTTAAAACAGGTATTCCACAAAAAAATCATAAATATAATACAGGAAATGTATCGAAATAGTAAAACTTGCATTGAAGTAAACTGAAAATTAACAGATTTCTTTTTAGTGGAAAGTGGAGTTTGACAGGGTTGTGTCATGTCAGGTCTTCTTTTTATTATCATTGTTGACTGGATCATAACAACTTTTAAAAATCAAAGAACAGGAATAAGATGGAATTTTACATCTGTTTTGTAGGATCTTGATTTTGCAGATGATATCGTCATGTTGTCGTCCAGGTTAAGAGATTTACAAACTAAGACAGATGTCTTTTCAGAAAAGGCCAAACTAGTGGGGCTAAAAATCAATCAGAATAAAACAAAAATCCTCAGAATTAACGAAAAATCTAGCACTCCCATCAAGGTGCAAAATAATTCAATAGAAGATGTAAGCACCTTTTCATATCTGGGAGCAACAATAAACGAAAATGGTGGTACTGATGAAAATGTTGATCTTAGAATTTCAAAAGCTCGTAATTGTTTTAAGAATCTTAATAAATTGTGGAGAGCAACTAATATACATGTAAAAACCAAATTAAATCTACAAATCACTAGTACTTTCAGTTCTCTTATACGGTTCTGAAACATGGAAAATTACCAAAACACACTGCAATAAACTAAATGTTTTTCAAAATAAATGTTTAAGAATTGTCTTAAGATTTTTTGGCTATATTACATTTCAAGTGAAGAATTATCAAATAAAGCATAATTTAATGAAATAGGAAATGAAATCAAATTTAGACGTTGGAAGTTTACAGGACACATTTTAAGAATGAACAGGGACAGTTTTCCTAATATAGCATTGACCTGGACCCCTGATGGAAAGAGAAAGCATGGACATTTGACCTGGCGACATATGATAGAACAAGAGAGAAGTGAAGCTGGATGGGTGAGCTGGTATGAAGCTAGACCTGCTGCATTGGACAGGAAACTTTAGCAATCTAGATTGAAGGCCTTATGTGCCCCTAGGCACTTAAGAATTTATGATAATATTAGAGAAGAATAACAGTAATTATAATTTCTCCTACAAACTGGTAATGGTGTTTTTCATGATAATGTTCATATAATTGAAATTAGGGTCAAGTTATATTTGTGTAAACCTGACAATTTGAATTATGTCTTTAGTTGATCTGTAAACTGTCTTTTGTTTGTCTACCTTAGCAATGGAATTCATTAAAAGTCTTGGGGTAAGATAATTACCTTCACTACTTTGTTCACAAGACTATTTTCATGAATATAGGAAAGAATGTCACCAGTTTGGGGCTTTTTTATTTTCAAATAATGGGGTTGGATCAAAGTATAATTTAATGTTTTAATAAAATATGGCAACAGATACATTTTGTTGTCTGAGCAAGCAGTTTGGAATTTCCTGTATTATTCAATTATGAAAAATTAAATTTAATGAACTCTATTACTTTTATAACTCAGTCTAAGGTATTACATATGTGAAAAATATTGAAGTAAATTGTTGATAATATGCTATATAGTTTATTTAATTGTAAAATTATTTTAAATGTGACTGAAAGCTGATGCATATTTTTCTTTTCCTGAAACAGAAACCTGCAGTGCTCCCTCAGAAGCAGAGTACCGAAAAATTTACTCCGATTGGTGCCATGAATTTGAAAAGTATAAAATGGCCATGAAGACATGGCAAACCAAACAAGCGGTAAATATCTTTTTTTTTTCAAGTTGGCCTTTGCACAAGTTGGTAATGGGTGACCACCTGAAATTTGCAATGACATTTAAAGTATACTAGTCCTATTCGTGTAGATGTTTTAAAATGTTTACCCAAATTTGGGGGTAGTTTTGACTATAACACCTGTTGCCAATTATAGTCAATTTTGATAGTTATTACCTAAGATAAATGAGCTTAGAAGTGTATCCCAATCTACAGCTCTAAAATCAAAATACTTCATGGTTACATTATGAATTTGTCTTAGGAGATCATGAATATCAGGTATCATTTCGAAAGCTGGCTGTTCAAAGATGGCTACTAATTGAGAGGCCTCATTTAGTAGCCATCTTTGAGGACTAATTTGAGGCCTCATTTAATAGTCTCACAGCAGAAATCAACATTGACTTGTTTTGAATCTACAAGATCTGACTATCAAAAAATAGTGTATCTCCCATGTAACTCCAGTAGCCAAGCATCTCTCAATTAAAATTCATGGACAAAATAGATAAAATCCAGAGCTAAAAAAAAGATAGCTTTAAACAAATCTGAGTAAAGTATCCATTTCTACTAAATGACCTTGATTTTCACTGCAAGACTTCAACCAGAAAGTGCAGATGCCCAATCATTTCAGCTTCTTATAGTTTCTAACTATGATTGATTAATGATTTTTATCAGATGCTACATCATGGATCCTTTCCATGATGTCGCATAAAACAATTCGTGCAGTTCGTTCTTGTCCATGATCTCATTCTCTTCTCATTTTACCTTTTAAAAGAAATGCTTCAAGTTTTAAGACATCATTTAAGCATAGAGTTGCCAAGATTGGGTTCTATTTTGTCTTGTGCTCCTTCACTTGCAGAAAAAAACAGTGAATGGAGTCACTTATGCCTAAAGATAAGATTTGTGTTTCTGCTTTTGATCCAAACTTAGCATTCCGAGATCAATATTATGATACTGTTTATAAAGGAACTTCAACTTATCCTATTTACTTTTATGAGGAATATTCACATTGTTCTCACCATTTTTTTGTCTAAGAGACAAGTTTGCTTACAATTGTTTTATCTGATTCTAAGGCTGCCTTGCACGATGTAGAATTTTGTGTTTCTTATGAGATGCATGGCTGCCATTCTGAGTATCTTGGAGGCTAGAGACAGGACCATAGTATTCAGTGGATTCACAGACATTGAGACATTCAGGGCAATAAATCCCTGCTGAAAGATAAAAATAAATCCCTTGCTAGCCTTGTGCTAAGTTGCTCAAATAATAGATGAGATTCCATATTAAATGAGACACAGATACTCACACTACTATGTAAGATACTTCATGACAATGAGCTAAATGAGCATTGGATTATGTTGCTAAGATAAGATGTGACATGCACTATTATGTAATGAGTTATTAACCGATGATTATGTAGTAAAACAATGTTAGTCATATCCAGAGAACTCATGCTCTTTCTATGGCTTAACCCTCCAAGTGGTTTCAACGAGATATCTTGTCTATCAAGATCTGACCAATTTTGCTGATGACAAGATATCTTGTCATCAAGATATTGCCGACTTTTTGATGACGACGAGATCACGATCTGGTCAGTTTTCTTCTAATGACAAGATATCTAGTCCATCAAGATCTGGTCGATTATCTTCTAATGATGGATACCTTATCAAGACAACCACCAAGAAGGTTAAAAGGAAGACAAGTATAGTAAGCTGCCTAGCTGGTAAATTGATCATAGTGCTTGTCTGCCACTCGGTAGGTCGTGGTTTTGAATCCCGTCTGTAAGTTTATGGATGTTAGTGATTGTCTTTGTTAGAAATAGCTGTGGCCCACCGTCCACAAGCAGCCATAATTTTGCCCCTTGTAATGCCGAAGGCCAAGTGATCAGGCCTAAAAAAGTGGTAGTAAAATACAAAAGAGTAAATAAGAGTGCATGGGTGCATGCCAGATTTGACAGTCTATCAGTTTGTGGCAGATTCAAGTCACCACACACCAATTACCTGTATTTGGATTATCTATCATGTTTCAGCCGACAGATAAAAACAAGTTTGGAATCTATTTGAAGCAATAGGTCCCAGTGTCTTATGAGCCCTTATGTAGCAAAAAAGTAACCTTCAAGCAACAAACTAATCTTTTGCTTGGAGGACCAAGTCCTGAATATAAATATGTCTCAGTCCAGTGGTCCTTAGGTGTTGATGTCTGGTCATCGCCCTTAAGTCACATATACGTATGCTCTGACAGGCAAAGTGCACCACATGAGATTTGGAATGAACAAAACAAAATTTTTCTCAGGACTCACTGAGGGAGAAGCTTGTTCTCATGTCTCTTTGTCTATGTGCTACAGATTGTAAATAAAGTTGTTATTAAATAAATACGTTAATAATGAAATAAGTTGTTTTAAGCCTTCTGGAAGTGAGTTTAAATGCATGAATGGTCCCACTAAGTTTTGAAATCCTGTAAATACAGAATGAATGGAAAGCAAAACTACAAACCTTATGCTTAGCTTTAGAAAACAAAAGTCAACTCTGTTCACCATTGTTTCCTTCCTGCAAAGACAATGCATTATAAATCATTTTTAGAACTAGGTTAAAAATAAGGTGAAATTGCACCCAATCTTGACAAGTCCATGTACATACCAAATGCTCTCTTAGAACTGATGGCAGTCTTTTACAAAAGCAGCAAAATGTGGAAAGAATGATAGACTGAATGCAAGGACCCACTGTGTATATTATCTCCTAGATACTAGACCTCAATCGGAAACCTCAGGGAGGGGAAGAGTGCTGAAGATGCACATTGTAAACACCATTAACCAATCCTAATAAGAAACCAATAGAAGCTGGTATCTACATTGACTGGTTGCTTCTTACGTTTGAAATGCAAGTTAAAATAGAAACTGATTAACACATTTTAAAAAGTCTGTTTTGCTTGGGGTTTTATCGAAATTTTTTTACCTCCAAGTTTAATTTTTTTAATCAGGGGATGCCAGGCGTATATGGATGATATGCTACTACTGAGCCATGAGCATAAAAATATTGATAGAGTTAAGTTATCTTTAAGTCTTGGTGTCTCTGGTATTTACAATTTCAAATAATAGGAAAAGTTAAATAGAAAGGTTTGATTCATTAGAATTGTTGACCTGTATTAATGCATGCATTTCCCTTGCAGAAGTGCCAATCCGTGCATCCTAACGACGTGACATATCAGGGCGGCACCCTTGTGTGAGCCACCCTCTGCTGTCCCTGTTGCAGCCAAGTTCCATGCCAAGCCACCGACTTCAAGTTGCGTCCGTTCTTCTAAGGTACCGGCGATTTTAGACTGCACATCATCTGGGCACCCCCTCAGACTGCGAGGCAGGGGGCACGTGCATGTAAAGTTATAACAGTGTTTCTCTGTGTCACACATCATACATTCATCCCCTTTTGTCCCTCCCCTGCCATTGTCCGTCATCAGTGTGCGCTCTCTCTTTGTTTAAAAAACTACCCAACGGAAAGGTATGGCAGGCATGCAGAGCTTAATAAATGAGTTAATTGATTCACACAACTTTTCAAAGTCAACTACTTGTACAGCCTTGCTGAGAGGACGCTTCGAGGCTTACCCTCTGTACATAGTGGACGTCCGGAAATGATGCAATTGCAAACAAAAACTGCCAGCAAGCTGATTCGATTCATATTTTTCTAAAGAACTCATCCCGGTTGGATTCTATCGAGACAATTAGAAGGACAGTGATCCAAACTGAGTTGTAAAATATCCGTTTTGAAGTCATGATAGGTTATTGACATTTGGACCCTGAGTGTTTGTGGATGGTGTGTATTCTGTCGAGGATTTTAATGTTTTCTATGTTAGGACAAATTTTAAATTATACCATATTTGGACTGCAGAGACCATATCCATTTGTTCCAGTACCAAGGCACAACAGTACAACACGAAAAGATGCATTTGCGGAACTTGATCGGATCAATTTTTCATTGTCTTTTTTTTATGTGTTCTGGTTTCTGTGCTTTGTAAATCCTTTTATAGTAGAAAGATTAATGATTTTAAAAGTTTACATTTTATTTGAGTTTTTTGTACATTCTTTATGTATGGAATTTCCTACTTCATTGGTGTGATTTGAACAATGAATTCTGTATGATCTTTAATGTGGCATCTGCTTTTGTAATTTATGGAGAACAATTAACGAGATTTTTTTAGATGATAAAGTGATATGAAGTAAACTTTGTTTTGCATGATCTTGAGCATGAAGATATTTTTATTAGTTTATTTGTGATTAATCAAGTTTTGTGAACTTAAATGGCCAAACTTTCTTTTGTTTTTGATGCATTTTCCATGACTTTTAATTTTTCACTGAATTACTGTAAAGTGAATTTTATTTTGATATTTTTCTTATACTTTTATGATCTATTCAAAAACCCTTTGCTTGTACAGGCTACTACTTATTTGAATGAGAAGAGCTTATGCTAATGATCTTCAGGCCTCAAGGGTTTTTAGAATGAATGGTGTTATACAAACTTCAGCTTACTTATTTTATTTACTGATCTTCAAGTTGTTAAAAATGTTATCAGTGTTTCGAGATGTTATGTTTTCATTATCAAGATTACACAGTGATTGAAATGAGTAAAATCTGTGTATTGATCCTCAAACTTGTAGATCTCTGCTTTTGTATAAAAAAAGTTTAGACTGATAATTAAGTGCATTTTTGTGTGATAGAAACGTTTTTTTGTGTTCAAGTAAACACTCATGTGGCTGTGTGCTGTTAACCTCTCTCTGTCTGAATGGCCGGGTGAAATACTTTAAGAGAAGCATGGTTGTAGTTTTTCTTTACCCTTTTTAATGGCTGCCCTCGGTAGTTCTCTGCAGGCTGGTTTTACTGCAGTACTTGAGAGCCAATCATGTTGATGGATGCTTTCCATTAGCCCCACCCTTTTCATTAATGAACCAATCAATTTTGAGAGTAAAATAGAATGTTTCCTTCAGTTTTGTCATCTCAGTGTTCAAACAATATTTTTTCCTCCTGTTAGAAGACGAGTGATGTATCTTTCTAGTCACTCCTCTCATGTTCTTGTGTTTTCAGGACATTACAGCTGCACTGGGTTTAAGAGTTTCACTAAAAATGTGTTTTTGCATAATCTTAAATTCTAATCCTGATGGCTTTTTTTAAATGTTTTATGAGATCTTATTTATTTGACTTAAGAATATCAAATCAAAACGTTCTATGGATTTGGATGTATGCCAGAACAACCTTCCAAATTAAACTCAATTTTCAAAGAATAACTTAAAATATTGTACATATTTACTGTTTATATATATATGCATAAAATAAACTCCATGTTGAAATATTAGTGGGATTTTTTTTATCTCTTGTATATCACATGTTTCAGCAATTCTTATTCAAACTATGAGTCAAATAATTGTGTAAAATCTTGCAACAGTTAATCTATCAGTGATAAAGAAATTGTCCAATTGAAAAATTGGTTGTTTCTATGACTAACTACATCGTTTCAACACTAAAAAAAACAAGTTTTGAAAACTCAAGTTCCTAACAAGAGGGTCTTAAGTCCCTTAACATTCCCTCTACATTCTAAAATAGCAAAATTTATTATTCTATTGAGCTGCACTTTTAACGCTCACTATTCCTTGTAATGTGTATGGCTTTTCCCCCACAACACTCATAATGAGAATAACCACATCTATCTCTTCAAAGAATCGTAGGAAAGATTCCATTGGGCAAGGAGGTCTAAACTGGTTATACGTCATCCAAGACTGCAGATATCAGAATGGGTGTATGTGTGAACCCTTCAGAAGGTTAAAGTGATTCTGAATCACTGAACATCCATGTCTATAATTTTCAAAATGTCTAGAATTGGGATTAAAATAATATTACTTAGAGGCATATATGCAAACTCAAACTACCCTAGATTTTTCTCCGTGTGTTTCACTATTAGAAACAAATTCCGAACCATTTCGAAGTCCAAAGGAACCATTCTGCACACAATGTTCCAATTTCCTCATGTTTGAAAAAGTAACTATTTTCTTGCACTTGCAATTTTCATTCTGATATTTTTTTCGTGAAGGCTTAAAGCAACTTCAGATTCCTCTCATGAATAAGAAATTTCCCAAATTTAACACTATTGTAAAAGCTTGCTTACATGTTTGCATTTCGTACTACAGTTACCTATGAAACTACTCCCATTTTTTTCTAAAGCAAGGAATTCTGGGTCTTTATCTCACAAGAAACCGTTTGTCAATACTGCTGAGGAAATCGATCAAAAAGCATGATTATTCAACATTTAGCAGGCCTCAAACCAATAATGGATATACGGTAGAACGTGGTCTCGCAACTATAAATGATGTTGCCCTCATGGGCTACAATAGTGGCTCAACTAAAAAAATATGAATTTTGACGTACATGTTAGTTAAAAATTCACACATTTCAAAAGGCTTTTTGGGAACTTTGGTCAGAATGACTTCCAATTTTGCATCAGCACTGTTGCAATGTAAGTCTTTTGACTAAAAACAAGAAAATAGTTCACAATGTACCGCTATGGTAACAAACAGCGTTTTATTAAGGAAAAGCAATCAAAAACACCTGCGAGTTGCATACTAAATGTTCAATATGCTGTCCTTTGTTTTGTGCTTTGAGCAGAAATTGCAAAATAGCAGGTTCAACAGATCTGAGCGTTTCTATCGGGATGCTGTAAGTTCGGTGTGCAATGCTTCCTTTCAATTCTAACAGGTTTGCAATAAGTTGTGAAAACAACGTTCTCTTGGCCAAAAGTCACAAGAGTACATGCAAGTCCGATAAAAGTACTGGCTACGTTAGAAAATAGTGTGCTGGATTTGAAGGAATATTTTTCTCAAGTTACAAAGGGTTTTGCCTGGATAGGAGAGATACTTCAGAAATAAATTTAATTGTCCCGATATTTTAATAAATCAGATTTGTTGGCTTTTTCATAGGTTCCTTCTGAGATTGGGAAGCTAATCCTGTATGAAATTTTGACTTTCAGAGAGGCTAGAGAAGCAAAATGATGAAAGATGTCTAGAAAGTAATTGTCTGCAAGTTAAAGCACTAAGTTACAAGAGGGTTATTTCAATATAACACCAAGACACTAACTTTTAAGAATGACTCCTTAAAATCTACAAATTTACCTTTATAATATTGTGCTGTAGCTATTAATTTTTTTTAAAAAGTTGCTAGTAATTTTTTTTGTAATCCATTTGTCATGGCGTAAGATCTTTTAATGAAGACACTTTTACTATTGAGAATGTTGATAATCAAAACAACTCAAGAACAAATAACGAAAAGAATTGCTCCGATTTTGGTGTAAGAGGCGATTTATTTGCGTACTTTCCGCGTGATTAATTTGAACAGAGTATGAGATATTTGTTCTGGAAAGCTAAATACAGAGGGCGCTAGTGTTTTGATAACCTCGCAATTTATGGTGTGATTTGGCATATTACTTGTGCATCAAGTTCAGCATGTCGCTTATTTTAAAAATCGCCAAAACAGTGAAACATCAAACTTGTTCTCCCTAAGCGGAAGTACTGAGTGTCCCAAAAATTTGTAGACTTTAAAAAAACTAAAAATTGAGTGCGGTTCGTACTAATAGACTTGTGGAATCGGATTTTTGCATAAGGAAGGAAAAAAAATTTTCACCAATAGAGAACGTTATTACTATCACTTACCCAGAACATAGAAATAAGCAGTTAAGATGGGAGTAGCATTAAGTTTCATTTGTGAACATCTTACAATCGCAGTTGTTCAATATGTCCACCATCGCAACTAAGGACATTGTGCAAGCGTGTCAACGCTACTCTCAGATGCATGATTCATTTCAGTCTATTGCAGTGACCTCACGGTGAATGGCATCTTTCAAGGGAGACTGGCTCCTAGTGTACACTCGAGACTTAGGCAGCCCCATAGCCAAAAAATCAGCAGATGTCAAGTCTGGAGACCGTACAACCATGCATTTTCACAATATCGGCTCATTAGTCATTCTTGATCAAAAACTGCTTCACAGGAGATGCAAAATGTATGCGTGCCAAATATTGCATGAACGTGATCGTGTTTAGAGGATTCTGTGCTAACAGACATGGCACAACGTAATCTCTAAGCATTTTCAGGTCGGTGTTCGTTTACTGAGCTGGTTCTCCATCCCCTTGTTTCACATGGTCTTCAAAGAAAAATGGGCCAATACGACGCTTGCAGTGAAGCCGACTATACAGTGAGTCGCGGTGCATTTAACGGCACTTCTGTATAAGCGTGTGGATTTTCCTCGCCCAGATCCTACAATTATGCATATTAACTGGACAGTGTCAGGAAAATTTGGCTTCATCTGTCCATAAGATGGTAAAAAGCCACTGAGGATCTTCCTCGATGTTTACGAGAGCTCACTACGAATTCTTCCGGTTTCGCAACATCATTTGGTTTCGGCTAATGAATACAGGGTGATTCAGAACTCAACGTACAAACTTTTAGGGGAGGTTGAAAACACAAAAACAAAACAGAATCACAGGAATGTATGACCGGAAACCCCAACCTGATCAGTTGGAGGATAAACGAAGATGCAGAAATGACAAGCCAATAATGGGTGGAAAAACTCTCTAGCGATACTTTACACTAGGACAGTACATGTACACGTTAAGTTTCACAAGTGCTCAAATTTCCAATTATGCTCGCTTCACAACGGCGACGCATTGATTGTCGGACCCTTTCAAAAATACCCGGCATTTCGCGGACGTTTGCAGCTGCGACGGAGATTCTTGCGACGAGGTCGGTGTCAGAGTCAACGGTGGTCTCGTAGACCATGGCTTTCAGGGTCCCCCACAAGAAGAGGTCCAGGCTAGATAAATTGGGCGATCGTGGTGTCCATGGGACGGGTCCACCACGCCCAACCCATCGAGGCGCAAATGTTTTGTACATAATGACGGCACGGGAAAAATGAGCTGGAGCCCCATCGTGCTGGAACCACATTACACGCCGAACAGACACAGGAACAATGTCGAGTAACTCCGGCAGTACCTCCTCCAGAAAAATGCGATATTTCCGGCCATCCATTCGGGGTGGTAAGAGGTATGGCCCGATTAAGTAATCACCAATAATACCCGCCCATACATTCACGGAGAATCGTTGTTGGGCAGCACTGAAAATTTACCTTGGCTGGATATACACGAAGTTGCCTTCAGCAAACTGAAATCTGCTCTAATGAAAGCTCCAGCTTTGCACACTCCAGTTATGAGTGAACCGTTCATAATACACAGTGATGCATCCCAGTATGGTATCGCCGCTTGTCTGTCCCAAGGGATCGAAGGGTTACTCCGACCTATTGCATATGTGAGCCAGAAGTTGAATAAAACTCAACAAGCTTGGTCTACAATAGAGAGAGATGCGTACGCTATATTGTGTGGAGTTTGAAACTCTAGTTTTCGGGTCCAAAATAGAATACCTTACTTTGTCATACCTTACAAAATGTGCCCCACAATCTTCACTACAGCGGTGGGTTTTTGCTCTTCAAAGATATAACTTAACAATAAAACATTGTCCAGGAGTCAGAATGCCTCATGCTGATGCATTATCCAGAATATTTTCCGAAGAGAAGTATTGACAAATTTATTATTATGACTTTAAGCATAATTTCTTTTTATTATATGCTTTAATATTTTATGGGCATTATTATTCTTATATGTATATATATATATTTTATTTTGCATTTTTTGCTGTTGATATGGTGTGATAATATCCAAACCCATATCTTGCGGGGGAGATGTCGTATTAGGGATTCAATCACCCGACAGATGGCGCTAAAAGCACCGTCAAATTGTGTTAAGATAGAACAAGCATATATTCGGATGATGTGGTCGTGTAGGACACTCCTGGGTAAATTGTAAATATTTTGTCATATAATAAATGTTTGTGCTGTCTACATTGCCTGGAATTCACTGATAACCCATTAAATAGAACCAGATACGACAATTGTGTTGATTAAAGATCCCTTCACGAGAGAAATTGGCTTCATCCGTGAACAGAATGAAGGTTGGAAACGCCGGGTTCACGTTGCATTTGTCCAAGTACCAGCGCCCGAATTCCTCACGTCGTGGATAATCCTCAGGCTGCAATGACGACCCGTTGCAAATTATATGGATGTTGTAACGTCTTGATTCACGGGTAGCTAGACTAGTTACCATTGAAAATATCCGATTCTGGACTAAATTGGTTTATTTTACAATTTGTACAAAAAGTCGGAAAATGAATGTAAAGTTCATTAATATCAGTTCCTTGGAAGGTCCAAAGTTCTATCGAGGCGCTTAGGGCTGCTGGCGAGCCTCACAATTTCGCTCGGGGAAGTCTAACGCACGGCTACGGGTGAGCCTATTCTCAACACAAAATTACTCGAATGAGTACAGAGTTCCAAGGCAGGAAATCTCAGTCTTTCCGGACAGGATCACTACTAGGATGAGCAGTTACACGGATCTCTAGGAGGGTTCTCCTTTACGGCTACGGTCGAGCCTTTCTCACTAAAATACTCCGGCGAGTATAGGATCCCAAGGTGGGATAATTGCACAACAGTGAACGGATATTCACCAAGCTCCAAAAACGGTCTCTGTTGACCGCTTCTCTCCAAGCTCTCTGATCCTCTGTGATCCTCTCGTCTCTCCTCTCGTGATCTCTCTCTCCGTCTCTCCTCTCGTGATCTCTCTCTCTCTCTCTCTCTCTCTCTGATGATATCTCCCAAAAACTCTCTATATGTTGGGTGCTTATCGACTCCTCCTTTCCGTTTCGGG
The DNA here is from genome assembly GCA_933210815.1 of Meta bourneti. Lineage (NCBI taxonomy): Eukaryota > Metazoa > Arthropoda > Arachnida > Araneae > Tetragnathidae > Meta > Meta bourneti. The sequence goes on along the minus strand of OW119924.1, from coordinate 92,122,470 downwards.
TCCGCCTTTTAGTCGGTTCTGGATTGGGTGTTGAAGATTTCCCACGTTCTTGATTGGCTGTCTCACGTTGGTCTTTCCCCTCAACTTTTACGACAGACTTCGGCGGACTTGAAAGGGGACCATCAAACCCTGTCGGAAACTCATCATCATTTATATCAATCTTCTTGGTCTCGAAATGTCGAAGAGAGCGACAGAAAGGCGCCTGCCCTTTGTTTTGAAACCACAGCGATTTCCGACCCCTGCTGGCTGGCTGTCGTTAAGAAATCATTAAGATGTTTTCGGGTGGTCGTTATGGAGTGTGGGATTTTCCTCTCGACACCTGAGTCAACCAGATTTTCCATTTTCCCACGTTGTCGTGGTGATCGTTTCCCTAGCTGCCGTTACAATGTAAATGCTCCCTGTGTAATGTGCGCCACACACTGGATTGAGATGCTGTAATATCACGGGCAATGGTTCGTGTGCTTATACCAGGAGCTTCTTCCATTCGACGCAATGTCTCCTCTTCGAAGGCAGGTGTGCGTGTCGTTCATGGCCGCCCTCTATCATACCTGATGCTGCAGAATGTCCCGTATTCACACAGGTTACGGTGCAAATTCCCAAACATTTTGTTAGAAAACAAGTTCAGAAAAATAAGTTCGGAAAGTCTTCACGGGCTGCATCTACCCGATGCCGGGTGCATTTGGAAATAAGCCAAAAAGCCTTTTAACACAACATTCATAATTTTATTTACAAGATTAACAGACGACAAAAACATACATACCACATACCGCCGAGAACAAACTTAATCTGCCTTACAAAATTCAGCTCGGAAGCTGATGTCACTTTTTACAGCGCCGCTCATTGGACAGTTACATTCACGATTACTTCACTTCACAACACATTTGGTGATGCGATACACGTCTGTTTGGGTACCGTTCGGTATACAACCGTGCCGCAGCCCTTCCGTACACAAGGTGCATGTCCGCCATTTCAGCGTTTGTAAATTGTTGCATACTCTCCGTACGCAATTGGAACTTTAAATGACTAGCGCTGCATTTCAACTACAGTGCTGGCGAACAGCGGATAACAGCGCCCTCAAGCGTGCATAACTGTGGATAATAAGAACTTCGAGTAATTGTGAAACTTAAAGTATACACGTACTGTCCTAGTGTAAAGTATCGCTAAATAAAGAGTTTTTCCACCCATTATTGGCTTGTCATTTCTGCATCTTCGTTTATCCTCCAGCTGATCAGGTTGGGGTTTCCGGTCAACGATTCCTATGTGATTCTGTTTTGTTTTTGTGTTTTCTACCTGCCCTAAAAGTTTGTACGTTGAGTTTTGAATCACATATATTGCAGAGTATAAATGTAAAACGCCGTGAACGACGCCGGACACACTTATTTTCGATGTACACGTGTTTCTGACAAATTCACGAGCACTACACCGTTGATTCTGCTTCTAGAGCAGTGGTTCTAACCTTTTTATTGATCGGCACCCCCTTGAATCTAAAATTTCATTTGAATGCTTGCATTGGCTCGCATTTCAATAAGTTTTTTTATTAAATCGCTGTCGTCCATCGAAACTGCTCTTGCAACTCCTGGAAATGCTTTCTCGCACCCCTAGAGGTGCAAACACCCCAAGTTAAGAACCACTGCTCTAAAGCCTCCATCACATTATACCATTAGCACGATCCTCAGATAACTTCGGTCTGTCAAGCTACTTTTCTGGTTTCTCGAAACGCTGTACTAGGTTTTAAGTACTGCAACAGTCATTGAACCTTTACGTTCCTTCAAATGTTTTTGAGTTTTAAATTTTTATAGGTTTCTACGGTCGATTCACTGCTCAGATAAAACAATTTCACCAGAAGTGCCTTCTCTACCGACATTTAGTAAACAAACTCAATAAATTAATTCGAACTAACTATTAGTAATGCAACTGCTGATAACGAGCTGCCAGCTTTATAATTTCCTTTTTTAAAGGAATTGAATTTGCATAATTCCGTCAAATAAACGGTTCAGCGCCATCTGTCAGTGAAAACTTGAACTAAAATTTTTTCTTATGCCAAAAAAAATACGTCTTCTCGACAAGAACTTTGGTGCAAACCGCACTCTAAAGGTGAGCACACATTATTCCGCATCGCACGAATGGAATTAATTTAGTATATGCGCACACAGCATTCGGACCATCGGCATTTCACTTAGAAACTGAAAGGAAAATGCCGGCCACGTCAACATTCCCTTGGAGGCAATACTTTCGTTTTAGTTTAATATTAAAAGGAATATCTGCAAAAAGATTAGTTACGAGTATTGAAAAAAATAACAATTCTTTAAAGAAATCATGTTTTGGGTATCGATCTGATGTAAAATTTTACTCAAATCTGGAATCTGTTGAAATTTTCACTATCTTGAACCACCAGAAGTGGCTTATCCACCAACGACAGCATTTAGTTTAACCAGCGCGACTATTGACAATGAAACTTACGATAAAGAACTGCCCCAGCTTTACATTTTACTTCTTAAAGGAATTACATTTTCAAATTTTCGTCAACGGTCAACCGTTGTAGTGATAGGACGAAAATGAGTGATTCGTTCAATTTAATCTTTAAAGTGAACAAATTGGTCAACCGACTCCCTTCAAAATGAATCGATTCATAGCCTCCCAACTTTTTTTTACGTGCGGTAGTCTGTAGGGTTACTAGTTTCTATTGTAAGGCTACTATATTTTCAGGGGTTAAGCGATTGTTTTCTTATTGAAAAGTAGTTGAACAGGTTCTGAGACATACAATGAACGCAAACCATACAATTGAGCAAAAGAGCGTCTCTCCTATCGCCAGTAGGAGCCAATTGATTCGATTCGTGAAAGAATCGGATCATTTGACTCATCGACTCATTTGGGATTCGAATTACTAGAGATTCGAATCACTTGGGATTCGAATCTTTGAGATTTGGATCATTGGGAGTTTATTCGTTTGGTTTGGAATGAGAAGACTCGTTTCATTTTTTTGCGTTGAAGTTTTTTTTTGTTTCTTTTCACAATTTCTTCACAAAATGTGGAATTTAAAATTGGGTATCACTTATAGATGTATTAAATGAACTGTTATTACGAAAGCTTTTTCTTTTATTTCCAGAAATGAAATTCTTTTATTCCGAAAACAAAACTTGTTTTCCAGAAAAATAAACTCGTGTTTGTTAAATATCTTCTAATTTAGTTTTTTAAAAAAGAAATTGATTTATTAGCTTTGAATTTCATTGAAATAGTTTTGATGAAAATGGACGACGAAAATTTTCTTTTAACATTTTATTCATTTTCCTAGAAAAATTTCGCGCTGTAAACATTTCTTTGCACCGTTCTATTTTTAAAGCAATCAAATTACATTTTGTGCAATTATATTTCGAGGATATTTATTTACTACTTCGAAAATTATTCTCTTTGTATGAATCATTAAAAATTTCATTCTATATGAGCTTCATATAGAATGTTAAATATTAATTAAAAATGATCATGCAACTAAGTAAACTACTTCAATCATTGCACTGATAGATATGCTATTGAAAATGTGGCAACATAGAAAGTCATTAAATCAGCATGTTAACCTTTAATTTTAAATTAATACGAATGGATATATTAATACTACTCAATATATATATATAAATATTTTGACGCTGTAACCTGTGATCTATCAATTATAAAATAAATGTATCTCGAAAAGCCTAGATATTAAAGTTCCAAGTGAGCTAAATTCATTTGTGAGAGGTATGAGACCTGAATGTCCAATCTCGAACACAAACAGAACATTTTTCAAAGTTAGATTCAACACACATTTATAGTATTTAATGCAGTTTTTTATCATTATTTTAATGAGAACTAGGATGGTTGGTAGTTGAATTTACGTCGCACTGGAGCAACACAATGGGTTGTTGGTGACGGCCGAACTAGGAATCACGATAAGATAGTGTTTCAGTTTTTCTAATATCAATGAATGATAAAGTAAACGGACAAAGAGCTCTTATTGTAACTGTAAAATTCAAAGTTAATAACAGTATGCAACAGAATTTCATACTGTTATTAACTTTGCATACTGTTATTAAGTCAATTCCAACAATTTTAAATTGAAATTAATGTTTTAAAATTTTATTTTTAACAGCGATTTTCTAATTTTTCAACAATAATACTCGCCGATTTTACAATTATTTATATTTACTTCAGGATGAGTTTTAAGGAAAAATAATGTTCAATTAGATTATTTCCTTCTCCATGAATTGGGAAGAGGAACTGAGAGCGTCAAATCCTTTCGTTTTCATGGATAGGTATTTAATCAATGTCGCACTGGAGCAACATAACTGGCTATTGGTGATAGTCCAGGATTAAACCCGAGGGAAAGATCCGAGGTAAATATCATATAATTTTGAATCACGGTCAGATGACGAGGTCACACCTGAGCTGGCACCCCACTCTCCAAACTTCCCCACCACGCCAACGTGAGAACATTTGAGGCCACGACAGATTTAATGGGCACCAGCCCATTTGTACACGACGGTCTTTGGTTGGATTGGAACTCGCAACCCTCCGGTTGCTAATCCGTTACTCATCCAACCGGGCTACCGCGGTCCTTTGTTTTCTTGTGAATTCATTGATAAAGTCAAAATCATTTAAATAAAGCAATTAATTTTTGTAAGTTTTAAATGTGCAAAATAAAAATACTAATTGATTAATTTATGGGCATGTGCTTTTTCGAGAAATATCTTGTTATGCAACTCAAAGCTTTCTGGTCCTGGGTTCAAAAGGCTCTAGATTCGAATCCTGATCATGGCATGGATGTTCGATCTGATTCGGAATCCATTTTATCAGCCGTATGTCCCGATCCAGTAAAAAATGTCCTTAGAGCGACAAATCAACTATCACAGAGGCGAACAGTTTGCTTAATACAACTATAAGATTGTTATGAATATCTTAAAATGGATTTTTGAACTGGCTATAATAGCGTATAAATTCGATGTTGTAAGGCAGGGGTGTGTAAAACGCATTTAAAACACGGGCCACTTAACACAACTGGTAAGATTGACGCGGGCCACATCACATTTACAAATTTTCTTAAAATTATATTTTGAAGTGATGATTCTGGAATATGGATAGGATAATTAAAACACATTACGTAATTAAGTGAATTTAGGGTAAAAATTTATAATATTGCTATATAATTGCTTTTATTTAAACGTTTATTTAATTTAATGTATTTATAAAACTAAAATTAATTTTTTACCGGAAACTTGCCAGCGCTTTCCTCCTCCTAGTTTTCCAATATCTGGATTGAAAGACTGAGAACAGACAATCTTCATTATGACAGATAGGTTTGTATCAGTTAATCTTCATCTGTAGGCCGTTTTATTTAATTTCATGGACGAAAATAGTTGCTCACACATTTTTAACATGACGAAATTGTGTGTACGGTATTGCCTCGATCTCCCCTAAGTGCTATTTTCTTCATAACATATTGTCCTGTTTTCATTTTATTTCAGAGCATCGTGGGCCATAAAAAATTACCTCGGGGGCCGCCAGTTTGACACCCCTGTTGTAAGGTATAAAACATGATAGTTGCTGACAATTGTGATTCCGGAGCCTTTGTTTCACCCCTTCCACTGAAAAGTTAAGACAAATGTTTTTGGCTTTGGTTATTATTTGCAACGATTGTCAATCATCTCAGTGGCGGATTGATTAAGGTAATCGGCCCAAGAAATGTGACCAATTTAAACAGCCTTAGGTAGGACTTTTAAATGTAAATTTAAAAAAAGTAAAATTTTCCTCCGACTCTTGAAAGCAGAACTATAATCGCTCCCTGAAGGATAAAGTAAATTAAAAAAATTAAAAAGAAGCTTAACGTGAATTGCGAATAAAAACAAGACCAGTAATCGTCGTTTTTCAGAAAGAATGCAACGAAACGAGTTTTACAAACCCTCTGTCCTCAGCCGATAAATGGGGGAACTCAAGGATGGGTGAAACTCTATCCCCATCGCACAAAGGATTCCAAGAAGCCGAGATTCCTCCCCCTTCAACAAACCAAGGAGACACGGCATAGTGTGAAAATTTACCAACAGATGGCGCTGCATGGTACTGGAAGGCCAAAGTGAGTTGTTCTGGTGAACGACCCTATTCAACGAATCTTTTTTACTAACTCGATTCAAATGAATCGAATCTTCCAAAAGAATCTATTTGCCCATCACTAAACCATTGTACTGTTTTTCAATCTGTTCCACTGCACCGTTTTTTTCAAATGGTACAGTGCCATCTATCAGTGAAAATTTGAATAAAAAAGTTTTCTTATGCCCCCCTCCAAATAAAATACGACTCCTCCTTTTGGTGCAAACCTCACTCACTCTAACAAGTTAATATTTGTTGATTTTATATAAATATTTGAAAAGAAAAAATTAATAGACACCCTGTAAACTAAACAAGAATGAATTAAGCCTCTCAGGTATTTCTACCACTTTCTACAATAATCTAATTAGATACAGATAAAGACATGATTTCTGAATATGAGTGTAGTCAATAATAAATAGTCCTGATTTCTGTACTGCTTCCTTCCATGAAATCAACATGCGAAATGAAATCTGGGCTATTTATTAATGATTTAACATCCATCCATCATCACTTGTTAACTGCAAGTGATTGGAATGTATATAGTAGGACGAATTCTTTTCTGTATGTTCAGCCCAAATGCTGTTAGCTATTAGCACGGTTAAGCGTTCCTTCGCAATAACTACGTACGCTGAATTTTTCAAGAAGGGCACCATTTTGTGATGGAATAAATTTTTGTAAAACATTTGTTAATTTTTTACATATTGTTTATTTGTTGAGTTTGTAGAAAGGACATCGGTCAAATCGCCGCCTCTGATCGCGCTGCAAATGCGGGCTCTCCACGTGATTTATTTCGACTACAGTGTAAATAAACATAACAGAGGTTATTGTGAATCATAAAATCCAAATTTAATTCATGAACGAACTCTTCACCATAGAGCAACTGTTTGGTGTCAATTTGAAATGAGGCACTATTGGATAATTTCTTTTTCAGTAATGAAAATGCTGTTGTCAACAGTGAACGAAGCTGCAAAATTTCTTTCTGAAATTGATCGACAAAAAACGCATGTGATTTCAACAAGATGAATGACATGTCATACAGTTCGTACAAATATGTGTAATTTTCAAGTTCCTGAGGTATTTCTCTCTTTTGTGTCAGTAAAACTTTCATTGTGTGTATCTATTACTTGATATTGTATGTCTTGTATTTGGCGCAGCATGGCCAAATATGGCCCTTGCACTATAAAACCCCGAAATCAACCAACCATTTCCTGACGAAATATCGTCAATAATCCGTTGTGTTGCTCCAGTGCTACTACCTACCTTGGCCTTTTCCGAATATCGAAACATGGTGATGCGATTGGCCCCGACAGATTTTTTTGTCGGGCATCTTGAAGGAACAAGTCTACGCTGTCAGGTCGACAATGATTCAACAGCTTAAACAAAACATTAGCGAAGAAATAGAAAAAAGTCACTGGAAATGTGCTAAGCGTAATGAATAATTTTGTCAAAATTTACAGGCCTGCCAAAGGTGATCATATTTCATAAATATCATTAATCGAGTACAAATATTAAATAAAAACTTTTTATTTAAAAGTTACTAGAAATTAAAATGAACAGTAGGAATGGGCTGTTTTTCCAATAGCAATTAAAATAGCAGTGTTTTTACAAACTGACGGTTAGCAACTGTTATTGAAAATATTAACAGCTATGAATAAATTTTAAAAGTAACTTTTAAAATAATTATATGCATTACACAAAAAATAAAAACATTCGAAGGAATAAGAGTTGCAATAACTGTTTAAATTAACCTTAAAAGTCAATTTATAGCTGTTATTACCTTAATTTTCTGCACTAATTGTTAGTATTGACTGTTAAAAATAGCAGTTAATAATTATCGGAAAGAAGCAAAAATAGTCAAGACATCGTAAAATAACAGTTTTGTCCATCTCTGATTGCATTGTTAAGAATGCATCGATACATTTTAACCCTCTGGGCGTCACTAGATTTCCAAGTAGAAAACTTTTACCCCTCAATATTCATAACATCTATTAGTTGAAAGAATCTCGGGAAATATTATATTGGTCAAGATCAAAACTAATAAATACTAGATGGCGCTCGCCACATTGTGTTTTGATGAATGGACTACAAAGTTGTGACTTCTATTGCAAAGTACTTTTTGGTAGTTACCCTTTTGTCACTTGACAATACAGTGTCATGGGTACAGCTGTATTATTATACGCCTCGTTTGGTGGCAACGCTCTTGGCGAGTTTTTCGGCTCACTTTTAATAGCGTGTTATGGCAGGTGAAGCTACCCATTTTTACTAAGGTTATTCCCGTTTTTATAGCAAAATAAAAAAATATTTTTACCGCTATTTTCCAACTATTTCTGCTAATTATTTTCCGTCAAAAAAACATGATTTTTCAAAGTTTTGTATTTTTTCCGTTCATTACTTTCCGCTAAAGCTTATTATTTTCTGTTAAAAAAAACATGCTTTTTCTTAGAATTTGTTCCTTGGCAACATAAAAAGTCCGCCGAAAAATGCGCCAAGAAAGTTGCCACCAAACGAGGGGATGATAATACAGCAGTACCGTGTAATGTGTTGTTATTTTGGGAGACTGTCAGGTTCTTTTTAATTTCAGAGGGCATTAAAAAATTGCTAATTTAAAACATTTATGCTAAAAATATATAAAGAATACTTAGCTTTTAATTAGAAACACAAAGTAAAAATACAAATGGCCTTTCGAATCGTAGAGAATGAAACAGCCGGAGTAAATAAACAGCTAACGGATGGGGATGTACTTAAATAAAAAAAAATCTTTCTGCTTTATACAGTGCAACTTGGATAAAACGAACGTCTCTAATTCGAAATCGTCGTTGATTCGAAGATTTCTCTTAGTCCCTTGAACTTCTCGTTAAATCAATGTTAAAAAATCGTGGATAATTCGAAGTTCAATTTCCTTAATTCGAAGTTTTTTATAAAACCATAACGACATTATTAACGACAACCATAAACATTTCGAACCATAACGACTTTTCGGCCTTTCATCGTTAAGAAATCATCGCCGGAATACCCCCACCTGTTCGACACGTGAAAGCTGAAAACCCCTTCCCGCCACCTGTTCAACACGTAATAGCTGAGACCCCCCTTTCCCGCCACCTGCTACGTAAGCTACAGTACATGTAATATGTACTGTAGCTTACGTAATGTAAATCTTATTTTGTTTACATACAGTCTTTCATACCATGATCTTTCTGAATAAATATTTACTTATTGACAAAATAATCTTTTCAAGCATTCAGTGGACCTGAAATTAAAGTTAAAAGATGTAACTTTTTTAATTCGAAGTTGTGGATAATTCGAATTTTTTTAGTGGTCTCTTCAGCTTCGAATTATCTAAGTTGCACTGTATTATGAAGCTTGCAAGTATATTTGAAGCTTGAGCTACAGCAGTCCTGACTCCATCTATTCCAGAATTAAAATAAAAATCTGTTGACATCGTTTGAATAAACAACCCCACCACTGTAGCATAAACTTAAAATGTACATACGAAATAAATAAACACAAAACAATAAATAAACAAACCACCTAGTTCGGTTGTTATGGAAATGAAGCTAGATCAGTTGTTATGATAGTATTGACATTCTCCCACCGAGGGCGCAAACGTTTTTGCGATTTCCCATATTATTTAGCAGACCACTGCTTCCTATGGCAGTGATCCCTCTGTATGTGTAGCTATTTACTCTGACTCCAAGTATCCACTTGACACCCCTTCCAAAATTTGCCTTGAGAACTCACTTCAACCAGAGTCGTTACCTTTGGGATTGATCCCGGACCGTCACTAATAGCCCGTTGCGTTGCTCCAGCGTGACGTTAATTGAAATACCCCCAGAGTCGTTACAAAATGGGGCCGTGGTAACCCAGTTGGTAGATAGTTGAATTTACGTCGCACTGGAGCAACACAACGGTTTATTAGTGACGATCCAGGATCAATCCTGAAGAGAAAGATCCGAGGATACTTCCCAATTTTGAATCACGGTCAGATGGCGAACCCAGTTGGTAGTCACGGATTAGCTACCGGACGGTTTGGAGTTCGAAACTAAATTCAACCAAAGACCGTCGTGTATATGGGGGGGGGGGGCTGGTGCGCGTTAAATCTGTCGTGGCCTCAAATGCCCTGACGTTGGCAAGGTGTGGAAGTTTGGAAGAGGGGTGCCAGCTCAGGAGTTGACCTTGTCATCTGTCTGTTCAAAATTACGAGGTGTTGTCCTCGGATGTTTCCCTTCGCGATTGATATCGGATTGTCTCCAATAGCCCGCTGTTTAACTTCAGTACAACGTAAATTCACCTACCTACCAATCTCCACTTTTCAAAACACTGCAAAGTAAATTGTTGGAATCGCTATCAGCTGCCTCACGAAATGGACGACAATTACGCATTCAAAGTGAGCAAAAAGAAGCACATGGTACTTCTCATATCGTCCCCTATGTTATACGTGTTGTGATCAAAAGAAGGGTGATCAGGGGTATGGAGCTCTGAGCCCATTTTATGATGGAAGGCTGTCCGGGGGGTATAACATATTGTGTAAACCCTTGATGGTTTTTCCTCCGAGACGATTCATGTGAAATCCCACCCTGTGTTTATGTCGAGCAATTGGTGCACGACCCCTAAGACCTGCTGGAACCCAAGCGTCACCTGTGACATCATGTCACCTGGAAGTTTCCGACCAATCACTGCATGACGCGGCGAATTTGAGGTGGCTCGCCCAGTACGAGAGAGACTTTCATGGAATTCTGGTTGGACAGATGGGATTTTTTTTATGCCCATGGAGAAGGAAGGACAGGGGCAACTCAACCTTTGAACTCGGGGGTTATAAATAGCTTGGTGAAGGCTGACTCGATCTTCTTTTTCTCGTCTCCGCCCTCGCTTGGTGCTGACCCTCAACCCTGTTAGCTGATGGAACTTGGAAGGACTGCTCTGCCTGATGACCACCGACTGAGAGCTCGGACCCGAAAACCGACGGAGATGAAGATAGCTCCCCACCTGGTCTCGCGTTGATGAAGTAACCAAAAAAAAACCGATTTCAACCGACCTCCAGTGCTTCGCCACAGCTAGCCTGCCTACCAGTGGTTTAAGGTTCCGGTTGGACAAACCGACATCCCTGGGATGAATGCCGTGCCTCTCCAGATCCAGCACTGATGAGGAAACTCCCGATGTCCGAATGCTAGTTGACTTAGCAACGCCTGACTTCTGAAAAACCAATTCCATCCACCCGGCTGAAACAGATAAGCAAATGTCTTTTGTATATTTCTTTCTTGCGTATTGATTAGGTCATGCTCCCCTCTTTATTTTGACACTATAATCGTCTCGGATGGGAAATCCATCTTATACTGAAATGTGGAACAGTAATTTTTTTATTTAATGTTATTCTTGACCATCCAAAATATTAATCCAGAATTTGTCCTTTTATGTGGTTATTTCATCTAGGTTTCTTTTGGCATATGATTTAAATGTTAAAAAATAAAAGTGTTTGCACACATTTGTCATGTTTCCTTGCAATCCCTGTACATTAGTTTAAACACAGCACTGTCACACCTTATAGTCAGTAAGAATCTGTTTTTGGGGTTATTGCTCATTTTGCATTGTATTCTAATTAATAGTCAAGGGGAATACTACCAACCCAAAGGGTTTTAAAAGAATAATTCCAACATACGTGTATGGTTCCATCCACTGTGTAGAGTGCCTTGCTTTGTCACCTAATATATGATCGCATACATAAGCTCGTTTCATTTCTACCTTAATGCAATGCCTTGTCAAAGTAATCGTATAATGAGAACCATCTTTAATTCGCCCTTAAAATTTTCAACTATCCCTCTTTTTCAGGAAACTGAATTTTTCACTCTACACGAGTCGACGATCTCTTTCACACATTTTTGGCCAAATCGCTCTCGATAATTCATGTACGGAAACTATTCCGATTATGAAAGAAGCTTTCGGGCACGATGTAATGAATGAATGCAACGCAAATAAAAATGTACAGCGGCTTCAAATATGAGCGGAAATGGAGTAACTGGCTACGAACTGCTGACGTCGACGCTATATGTGATTTAAGCGTGGTGACATTTGGGGCAATGCGAGAACGAGTTAAATGTGGGACATTTGACTTTGCCAACACAATTGGCTTGAACCGGGCGTTTATATCTCGTTGGATGTGTTCTTTTCTCTGTCCTACCTATATGCAATAGCCCGTGTGTTGCCCCCGTGCGACGTTAATTAAGATGCATACCTACTTACTGCTCTTTTCGCACTATGTCTTTTCATCTGCGATCAGAAGGTCGAGAGATTTTTTTTTTAGCGATGCAGAATTCCCAACCCCAATTGCACAGGAAATGTTCCATTAATTTTGGTCCGCGACCAGTTCGGTAGGTATGTATTTTAATTAACTTCACACTGGAACAACACAACGGGCTATTACTACCAGTTCGGAAAGTTGCTCATTAAGCAAATTTTGTCGTCCCTTTGCGTTAAATTGTAGACTGAGTTCATGCTTCTTACTGACACAGAATATCGAAATAAGGTATTGCAGAATCAGTGGCGAAAATCAGAGCAAAAATAGTTGGAATATGCTCGTATCCAGATGATTTAATAGTTTGACAATTATGTCAAAAACACTAGTAGGGTGGATAGTTGAATTAGCGTCACACGGAAGTAGCACAACGGGCTATTGGCGACGGTCCGGGATCAACCCCGAAGGGAAAGATCCCAGGACAACACCTTATAATTTTGAACCAAGGTCATATGACGAGGTCAACACCTAGCTGGCACCCCACTCTCCAAACTTCCACACCACTCCAACGTGAGTATATTTGAGGCCATGACAGATTTAACGTGCACCAGACCTCTCGTAGACGCGTTTGGTGAGTAGGATGCCACCAAATGTGACCTCGTCATCTGACCATGATTCAAATTACTAAGCGTTGTCCTTGAATTTCTCCCTTCGGAATTGATCCCGGACCGTCGCCAATAGTCCGTTATGTTGCTCCAATGCAAGAGTTAATCAACTACCTACCTTCACACACTTTTAATATCACACATCCATGTTAATTTGAAATCAACGCGCCATCTGGTGGACATTTTAAAGGCCTTTTCTTTGACTTTGCAGAACGAAAACAAGGCATCCTGTTTTAAAGGAACGGAAAGGTAAATCAACGAAACTTTTTCCATATATTGCGTCTATACAGGGGATTCTACGGTCAGTCAAACGCTTGTATAAAAGCCCATAGAACGACGATTGGGTGAGTCTAAACTAATACGACAAACTTCAGGGGGTGATAGAACACAACAGAAAACACTTTTCACCATAGAATGTAGGGTCGCTTTCCATTTCGGCACAAACACACGGTCCGACGCAAGTTGGAAGGAAGAGGCATGAAATATGGAAACAACGCTTTAATGTCAAATAAACATCAATAACTGCTTGAAAAAAACCGAAATAATACAATTAGATTTGCATAAATTAAAGATAAGTACAAGGAACAACGGGAAAGAAATGACATGTACCAAACATGAGAAACTTTTCACATGGAAATGAAACGACATGTACAAACATCAGTCGGTAAGTACAACGCAAATGCACAATTACAGAAGCTCTTCAAAATGTCGACCACCACACATGATGCAGGCCTCGCGCGCATCGCCGAAGTAACGCTTTTATACAAGCGTTTGACTGCGCTCTCTAGCGGCCAACCGCTGCACTTGCGACCATACGTTCTATGGGGAAAAGTGTTTGTTTCGTTGCGTTCTATCACCCCCTGAAGTTTGTCCCATGACCGTAGAATCACCCTGTTTACACAGCACTTTTGTCACTAATGTGTTTTCGTTTTCGGTAACAAATTTACGGCCGTCAAAGTACAAGGAGTGAAAAATATTCACACCATCGCCGATGATACTAAAAGATGTTTTTGAAAAGTAAAAATTCGGATCTCACAAAATAATAAGTTTCAATTGAACGTCACTATGCAAAATTTACATCGAAAAGAAAAAAATGAGTGTTTTGTATTGAGAGTAGAGAACGCTTGTGGTTCAGTGGGTTTACATAATTTCTGTTTCGTCACTTGTGATGTCGAATGTAATTTCAGCATGCCATTTATGAGAGGCGTATTCTGTACTGTCGAATGTGCTTCCTGTGCGTATTTCTGACGTGACTCAGCTTGTTTTTCGATACGATTTTAGCACGTCGCCTTCAAACAATGAGTTCCAGAGAGGTTCACGAGACGTGATTAGTCAATAGCAATGCCAAACGTCGCTCAAAAACGGAATTACACTAGTTCTCGCATTTTTAATCCAAAGGCCATCTTGTAAAAAGGCAGGTAGGTATTTTAATTAACGTCGCACTGGAGCAACACAACGAGCTATTGGCGGGATCAATTCCAAAGGGAAAGATCCGAGGACAATACGTAATTTTGAACCACGGTCAGATGACGAGGCAACACCTGAGCTGGCACCCACTCTCCAAACTTCCACACCATGCCAACATGAGGACATTTGAGGCCACGACGGATTTAACATGCACCAGCCCCCTTTGTACATGACGGTCTTTGGCTGGATTCGAACTTGCAAACCTCAGGTTGCTAATCCGCTGCTCTTCCAACCGTCTACCGAGGCCATCGTGTACAAAGGAGGCTGGTGCTCGTTAAATCTGTCGTGGTCTCAAATGTCCTCACGTCACGTAGTGTATAAGTTTGGAGAGTGGGGTGTCAGCTCAGGCGCGACTTCGTCATCTGACCGTGGTTCAAAATTACGAGGTGTTGTCCTCGGATCTTTTCACTTGGGTATTGATCCAGGACCGTTGCCTCGTTGTGTTGCTTCAGTACGACGTTAATTAAAATGCCTACCAACTCACATATATAATGGCGTAAAGAGTATTTATGAATCCATCCTCTCCAAACGTTTTTCGCAAATTGATTTTCAACTCAAAAAAGGCCTTTTTAATTTAAAAGCATACCGAAATAGAAAAATTTAGCTTTTCTCCGTTAGATGGCGCGAGGTCATAGAGCATAAAATAAATATGGTATTGAATATTAGCATTTACTTCATATGCGTTTCTTCGCGCTCCGATTTTTGAGTTTTGGTTCACATTTTGAAACTTGAATCGCGGGATTTGACTGTTCTGTTGTATTGAAAGGAAGAGGAATTGATTTTAGTTCTTGACATCGATCTTCGTCTTTCTTATCGGTATGGGAGAGAAACGGGAATTGAGCTTCACGAAAAAATGCAATCCTATTTCGCTGCTACTGCTCGTAAATGTAAAATCACTTCGAGATTGTGCGTACACTGTTGAGTAGAGGAAGGAACATTATGAAACAGTAACGACTGCTGCCAGTTGAGCCCATGACCTGGCGACGTCTCAAAAGTGACTGTACTGTACTGGATGTATCATTACGGAGTACCTACTGCAAGCAGCTTATTTCCTCATCATAATTAAGTACATAAATGGGTAAAGATGTAGAATCCGAGACATGTTTGTGGCCAAGCAATTTTTGTTGCCAAATCAAGATGGCGTCCTAAGCCAGTATGTTCGTTAAAAAAAAACCGTTGAGTTTCCTACGCGAAACACCTTTTGCATAGGGTTGCCATAGAGCTGGATCAAAACAACAAGGTTACCATGTTTGGCGATAAATCGCCACGGTCTCGGATTCGACATCTCACCCCATAAATGAAATCAGAAAAACTTTATTGGGATAGGAAAGAAGAGAGCTCGATAATCCTAAAAGAGAAAAGTTAGCTTGTCAAAAGGATGGATGGCGCCCCTAAGTACGGAGCAACAGTTTAGGGGTCGGTGTTTACATTCCTAGTGTTGTCCGTGGCCAATAGATGGCGTTGCTCAGGAACGATGCTTTTGGTGGTCCATTGGGTTGGTGTAGTCACACCACAGAACCATTTAATTCTGGAAAACATATTTTCATAAGGTTAAAATATACAGGGTGCAACGCAAAGTCCGTACTCGGCCTTTATTTTTGGAACCGTTGGTCGTAGACATATACTTCCAATTACAAAAATGTTTCACATGAGGTAAACATTCATGTTATGACATTTTGAAATTTAAAAAATCAATTTTGTAAACATTACAAAATCTAACTTTTTATACATTTCCCCGTTCCTTATAGTGATATTTAGTAAAAGTTTACACTCATCCTAACAAACGTAACACAAAAAGTTTCACTTCTGTGTGACAAAAATTGACCGAGATATTTAATTTCAAAGTTTAGGATTTATTCAGATTTATTTTGCCTTCATTGAGGGGTCGGTTAAAATATAACTTAGAATAATTCGAGATTGAAATCAGAGTGCAACGCCCATTTTACGGTGAAAGGGGGGTTCCCCGACCATAAACAATGGGTGCATGTATAGTAAACTGGACATGCCCGATTCACTGAAAGCGGTCGCAGCGTCCCCAGAGGGGAAAGTTTGGAAATCTAACTCCGAAACTAAGCAAGATAGACAAAAGATGATAATTCGAAAGTTGTAGACCATCGTCGAATTATGTAGAATCGACACCCTTAAAATGAAAAATGCGCAAAAAGAACCGGATAAATGGCAGCGGAATGCAAACTACCCGAGGCGTTGCACTCTGATTTCAATCTCGAATTATTCTAAGTTATATTTTAACCGACCCCTCAATGAAGGCGAAACAAATCTGAAAAAATCCCAAACTTTGAAATTAAATATCTCGGTCAATTTTTGTCACACAGAAGTGAAACTTTTTGTGTTACGTTTGTTAGGATGAGTGTAAACTTTTACTAAATATCACTAAGGAACGGGGACTGTATAAAAAGTTAGATTTTGTAATGTTTACGAAATTGATTTTTTAAATTTCAAAATGTCATAACATGAATGTTTACCTCATGTGAAACATTTTTGCAATTGGAAGTATGTCTACGACCAACGGTTGCGAAAATAAAGGCCGGGTACGGACTTTGCGTTGCACCCTGTATATTTACAGACAACGTCTCAAAAGTGTCCAACATTTGGCTTTTATAGAGTTGCTGCGCGTCCCTTTAGATGTCACCATGTTCGAGTCACACACCATAGCTTTGACGTCAGTGCATAACTAGAGAGAAACTCTATTGGGAAACTCTTTTTTCGTCCAAGGTAGGTGGCTCAAAGTGGGATTCGAAAGACACCTGTCTGTGTGGAATGTCACCAGTTTCTACTTGACCTTAAACGGGTGAAGTCGTTTGCTAATATGTTTTTAATATCCATGCCATATCATCCTCTGAAGCGAATGACTCTTGTCCCTGATTTGATAGTCTTTTATGATACTCTCGTTCGTCTTTTATATTCGTCCTTTTTTTTCGAGCGAACAAAATCGTTTATCAACGATTTAAACCTAAGTGACATGATCCAACAGATTGAAATTTTACGTTTTCCACTTTAGGTGGGTATTTAACGTCCCACTTGGAGCAAGACAACGAGCCATTGGCGGGATCAACCCCGAAGGGAAAGATCCGAGGACAACACCACGTAATTTTGCTCCACCTTAGGATTTTCCTTCTGTAAAATATACCAACCCCTTTGTTTCGTATACTAAATCTGACACTGCTCCAATTGTTTTTCGTAACATCAAGTACATTTCGCGGAGTGTCTCCCCGCTCCTGGTTTTCTGTTATAATATTTGTTGATTAGATTAATCAATTGGTTGGTTTTTGGTTTTATGGCGCAAGGGCCATATTTGGCCATGCTGCGCAAGACAGTTAATATCAAGTAATGGACGTACACACAATTAAAGTTTTTACTAACGCAGAAGAGAATTATACCCAGGGAGGAATTAAACTTACTCCACCTGCAACTCTCAGGTTGATAGCTCAGTGGGCATAGCCACAATGGCCCCAGATTAATAAATTCATTTACGAAACTGAAATCAAAAATTGGAATAAAAGTGAATTTAGTCCTTACAAACAAGTAAGACAAACCATACTTTAGCTTAAATAAAGGTAGGGTTAACTTCAAAGGTAATCTCTCAAACCCTTCCTGTCACTAGTAACTGTAAAGGTATTAGTTTATTGCAACAAACTTGTAAAGCAAACAAATTATCGTTAGATTTTGTGTTTGCTCCCTCCTCGCTGTATTTACTTTCTTGGCAGATGCACTGCCACACCTGACAGACTACAGAAAATAAAAAAGATCCATAAAAGATTTAATTTCAGTTTACCTTAAAGTCCTCCTAAGTATCGAAGCCACTTTGCGTGTTGACTTCGTCTGAAAATGGCCGTTTTCTCTTTTGCTTCCATCAGTTTCATGGCGATTCTTTTCCTCATCGCTGACAGTAAGTGATAAATTTATATGTTTTAAAAGAATAAAGTCGGTTTCAGTTTTCAGATATAAAAATTGTCAATATAGACAAGCAAGTTAAGAATATATATCGGCCACTGTTCCCAATATTTTCTCCTGGAATACCAATTCTTCCTGTTATTTTTTTTCCACCAATTCGTACAATTATAAATTAATCGAAAAAAAGTTTTCTAAAAGTATACACTACTGCGAACACCAATCCATGCTTGTGGATTATAAGTATTAGAATGCATCTTATGCTTAGAAATTAAAAGTGAATGAATACAGAATATTTCATCCAAAGTTTTACGTACAATAGATCAGAGGTCAATTTTGTTTTTTTTTCTGAAGTTCCCAAAATTGGTGAGAGGGAGTTACGACAGACTAAATTTAACTTAACGAAGCTTCATAGTTTATCTCCTAAACAGTACCTGAATTGCATCAGTGGTGGTACGAATACCACTGGTTGCAAAGTGCTGGTCTAAGCCAAACACAGCTCGAAGTTTTACGTATACCGGCTACAGAAAGGACAGTATTTTGAGCTGGAGTTCTTAAAATGGCAAACACAAATCATATATACAGTAGAACTTTAGGTATCCGGACATTTCTCTTTTTCTTTGAGTAAACTTAAAACGATCTTTACTCTTTTGTATCAATAGAAACATTTGTGTTTACGGCACATAATTACACACGAGTACAGAACTTAATATTCAGAGATATGACAAACTATTATACCTTGGACTTTAGATTGACAGTTTTTATGACTGGAATGGGATAAAAGAACTTTGACTGGACATGTTCACTTGAATACGAAATGTAGGTTCACTTAAATCTATGTACATGCTGACAGAACTCAAAATATTTGTTAAAACCGAACTTAAGAAAATGTTGCAGGGAATATTAGAAAATGTCAATAATATTTTTACTTGGTTTTATAAACAATAAAACCTCATTGATTTGAATTAGTAGAATTGTTTTTTTTAACTATTTAAAAACTACAGCTTCCTAAACTAGAAAAGGGTGTACATTGCATTTCCGTATAATGTTTTTGAAACAGTGATTGTTTTCTACTTTTCTGTGAGACCTTTTTCTTTCTTATCATAATAAAAGCATCTTGTTTTTTCTAAATACCCTACTGTATTTAAAAAAATACAGAAATTATCTTTGAATATTTATAAATTTGTTCTTGACCCACTTTATTTTTTTCACAGCTGCTCCCACAGGTAAACACATTTTAAATGTTTTTTTATAATTTTTAAGTCGACCGTTTCTGAATTTTTAACATTGTCTAATCATCTTATTATTTAAAACATCTACTTTTCCTATCATTATTTTAACCATCTTTCTTTATCATTACTTAAAGCATTGTCTCCCAAAATAAACACTGCAGGAATATCGGGGGAGCAACAGTAAGCCCCAAGTGAAATAAAGACGTTGAGGAGCAAAAGTGAACAGAAAAAGCTGAAAAAATGTGTTCCCTAAATAAAGATGTTTTAAGAAAACACTTGTCCTCTTATCCACAATCACTACAGTGAAGCATTGCCGCATGAATTATGTGTTGTAAAATGCAAGTTACAACTGATCGGTTTAAAAACAAGACGACAGGTCGTAACAAGCTAGTGTTGGCACATGTTTATTTGCGTGCACTTCTGACTTACATTTTTGATTGCATTTCCGTCATTTAACATAGTTGAATCTGGATTTAGAGTGGTAATAAATCGGAACCGACTGTAAACCGGAGTAAACTAAAAAAAGGAACCGACTGCAAATAGTTGATAGTGGAGATTTAAGAACGCACTGGCGAAAATAGAGCTTAATATAAGTAAATTGGTAGCACAGCACCAGGCTCAATTTTCTCTTTGGTGATTATTTTAAATTTTACTGATTTGAATGACATTAATTACTAATAATAGTGAGCAACATAATGTGTTTATATGCAATTTATATTTCGTCATTTCGTTTTACTAAACAGCTTTATAATATTAGTTCCAAGTTGTTTTATTCCAAACTAGCTTTTGGAAATTCCAAAACTACAATCACAGCTATATACATATTTTGGTGAAATTTAAAAAGTATAAGCTCAGCTACACTTCCAAGTTTTTATTAGTTGAGATAATTTTCCAGAGGGGTCGCCGAACAAATTGTCTTTGAAAGGGGTACAAAAAAGGTCAGTAAACTACGATTTAAAGCATCTTTGTTTTTCTTAATGTCCTGCGATTTCTTAAAATATTACAAAAATTATCTTTATATCTTATCTTACAATTATATATTTGCTGTTGGCATATATTCTTTCTTGTTTTTTACAGCTGACCCCACAGGTAAATATATATTTATAATGTTTGGAAAAACTTTCAAGGCAAACGTTTCTGAATTTGTAACATTCTCTAAAATGACTAATAAACCAAATGTACGAGAACAATTTGATTATCTCAATTATCTACTAACGTGTACTTGAATTGAAAATTTAAAATGTACACCTGACTGGGGGTACATTACTTAAAAGATTTCCAAAGTGTCTTCTGAAATTAATGTGCTTAAGTACGGCTAGGAAATCTCGGTCTAATTGGTTTTGCATAGCAAAAAATGACCGTTGAGCGACAAAACAAACATCAAATTAATTTATACATAAATCAATACAAAATCAGTGTACTTCGAATCCTCTACAAATCTCAACTATAAATAATCGTGCCAATCTTATTTAAACAATATTGTTAATTTCGCTGTGCCACTTTTATCATTGCCTTGTAATATAATGAGAAGTTTCGCCGCCTGTGTAAAGTTATCCTAGAAAGATATTTCCAGTACTGCAAATACCTGTTTATATTAACATATACAAACGTGTTTTACCGGGTCTACTTATTTAACAAATATGAGTCATTCTCAACTTACAAATAAATTTTTACATGAAAATTACATAGATGATTTTTCAGGCATTTCACATTGGAGTTGAAATAAATTTAGAATCGGCATTACTAAAAATATTTTTAGTCATTTCAGAGAAGTCAGTTAAAAAATCTGACACATGTTAGCAAAATCCGTCTTCGCGAGCGATCAAAATTATTAATAGAATGAAGGAAAACTATTTCAAGTGTTGCTGACGAGAGGCATTTTCTGTAAGCCGAATGTAGATGGCACTAGTGTTTTTGTGGCAGAACGTGTTTCCTGTACGTATTCCGTATTGTGTAACCGGAAGTAAAATCCTCGTCGTTTGGTGATTTTTTTGTTTAGACTGGAAAATCCTTCTCATAAGTTGCGAAGAATATAAGATCTATTTTAAAATTTGCAGACTGCAAACTCGTTTGGATTACGAGAAAACAAGACATTTTGTAATTCGATGTTTATGTGAAATTGGGCCTTGATTTTACCGTTCCCAGGTACATCATCAGAAATTGTCAATTATTTTTTGTTAAGCCTTTGAAAAATGTATGTAACAATTTTGCAACAAATAGATTTTTCAAATTATAATTCTTTTTCAGGAGGTTGATATATTTTTGACGATTTTAATACAATAAGTAATCTACTTCAATAAAGTGTTTTGTTTTTATCTATTTTCTAACTGTATTTGTGCCATGTCTATACAAAATATATTTTATACAAAAATATATTCTGGAAAATATATTTTTGTTTCCTATGATTGGATAATTTTTTCTGTAGAGAACAACTATATAAATAAATGCATAAGATGGCGTGATGTTAATTAATTGGTCTATGATGTAAATAGTTTCTTTCTCCTTTAAACAATGTTATATGTGTTAATGCATAAATTTGTATTCTTCCTCTGCATTGAGCAAATTTGTATCGTATACGAAAATGTCCTAGATATCCCATTCACAAGTTTGGAAATACCTTTACCGTGTCAGAGAATGATTTTAACAATTTAGCAGCGAAGTACGTTTGTCAACACTTCAACAAATAAGTTTGCGTGTTCAAATTACGTCCACTGGTTACCAATTTAGCAAGCTCGTGTAAAACAGTGCAACTTTTGTCTACCAAAAGTACTCAAAAGTGGAGTCGGGTTACACAGCTATATATACTATTGTATAGTAAGTTAATTTTTGCAGTGGTAGCTAAGTTTGCCAGTCTCAATGAGGGGACGAGATCTTGAGTTCTCCCATCTTAACACAAAAAACATTGAGAGCCATCTAAAAACACGGTTGTCGTGCTGTTTAACCCTCTAAGGGGTTACCCTTGTAATGTCTTGATTCACGGGTAGCTAGACTAGTTACCATTGAAAATATCCGATTCTGGACTAAATTGATTTATTTTACAATTTGTACAAAAAGTCGGAAAATGAATGTAAAGTTCATTAATATTAGTTCCTTGGAAGGTCCAAAGTTCTATCGAGGCGCTTAGGGCTGCTGGCGAGCCTCACAATTTCGCTCGGGGAAGTCTAACGCACGGCTACGGGTGAGCCTATTCTCAACACAAAATTACTCGAAAGAGTACAGAGTTCCAAGGCAGGAAATCTCAGTCTTTCCGGACAGGATCACTACTAGGATGAGCAGTTACACGGATCTCTAGGAGGGTTCTCCTTTACGGCTACGGTCGAGCCTTTCTCACTAAAATACTCCGGCGAGTATAGGATCCCAAGGTGGGATAAATTGCACAACAATGAACAAACAACAAGTTCACTTCAAGCTCCAAAAACGGTCTCTGCTGACCGCTTCTCTCCAAGCTCTCCGATCCTCTGTGATCCTCTGTCTCCGTCTCTCCTCTCGTCTTTCCTCTCGTGATCTCTCTCTTCTCTCTCTGATGATATCTCCAAAAACTCTATATGTTGGGTGCTTATCGACTCCTCCTTTCCGTTTCGGGTCCGCCTTTTAGTCGGTTCTGGATTGGGTGTTGAAGATTTCCCACGTTCTTGATTGGCTGTCTCACGTTGGTCTTTCCCCTCAACTTTTACGACAGACTTCGGCGGACTTGAAAAGGGTCCATTAAACCCTGTCGGAAACTCATCATCATTTATATCAATCTTCTTGGTCTCGAAATGTCGAAGAGAGCGACAGAAAGGCGCCTGCCCTTTGTTTTGAAACCACAGCGATTTCCGACCCCTGCTGGCTGGCTGTCGTTAAGAAATCATTAAGATGTTTTCGGGTGGTCGTTATGGAGTGTGGGCTTTTCCTCTCGACACCTGAGTCAACAAGACTTTTCATTTTCCCACGTTGTCGTGGTGATCGTTTCCCTAGCTGCCGTTACAGAATTCCTCCCCCCATAGAGAGATTTTGCGATGTGTTAGAGAGCAAAATCTAAAAGGAAGGGGTTAGACATACAGGAGGTCTTGACAATACTTCAGAGGCAGCTATAACTAATGGTTTTAACCTTCCAACATTTTACAACTTATTCAATTATATAATTTACAAGTACAAGCATCATTTATATTTACATTTTACATAGATCACAATTTATACACTATTAAATATTTACAATCAAATTTTCATTTGAAGTGTCAGATGTTATTTATTCCACGCGACTTAAGCAATCAGCGTGCTTATTGTCTTTCCCTGCTCTGTGGACTATTGTACAGTTAAATTTTAGACTCCAGAACAAGATTGGCTGTTCATTTTTGTGTAGTCCTAATTGAGCTATGATAATCCCGATCTCTTTATCAGATGCATCTGTTTGCAAGATAAATTCCCTGCTATAGTCTGGGGGATAAAGTACGGGTTTTTCGGTGATTTCTACTTTTAGCCTATGGAATTCGTGCTTATACTCCGGTATCAGTTCTATCGCTTCCTTTCTAAAAGTTCTGCGTACGGCATCTTTATCGTACCAGGTTTTCCCTTCGTTTCGTATGTCTGAAACTCGTTCATAGTCCAATTCAGGACAACGCTTCAAACCATTTAATTCTAACATGCACTCAGTCACGACATTTTCTTCCTTCTCCGGTTCTACCCAATGTTCAAAAAGTAAGGTTTCGGGGGTTCGAAGATTATTTCTGCGTACGAGTTTAGTCGTGATTAATTTTGTGGACTCATGAGTCACCGTTCTTAATGCTAAGGGAGCTGCAGGTAGATTTTTCTCCCAATCTAATCCTGATTTCAAACATAAAACCTTCGATAATCTTTTCACAGGACTATGCCACCTCTCTACTGGGTTACTTTGTGGGTGTCTTACAGAGCTGTGTGTAACCTTAATGCCAAATTTTCCAAAAAACGTGGTGGTCAAATTGCTCGTGAAACAAGTGCCTAAGTCACACTGTATTTCTCTGGGAAATCCCAATCTACTAAATATAATCATGAGAGACTCCACTATTGATTCTGAACTGATGTCGCGAACGGGTATCGCTTCAGGATATTTTGAGGCCATGCAGATAGCAGTTATTAGATATCTATTATCCTTACTTGAATAAGGAAGGGGTCCTACGGTATCTACATTAATTTTCGAGAAGATCTCTTTAATCACCGGCACTAATTTTAATGGGGCTTTCTTCTTTTCCCTTGGTTTTCCCACTCTCTGGCACGGGTCACATGTTCTTACGTATTCTTCAGCATCTTTAATGCAGTTCGGCCAAAAATAATATCTCAATAGTTTATCTTTGGTTTTTGTCGAGCCTAAATGTGCGGCTACTTCTTCGTGGCATAACCTTAGAATTTCATTCCTCATTCTTGCGGGAATGACTAATTGTTTCCTTTCCTCACCTCGGTGATCTGCGGTTATCCTAAACAACAAATTTTTATCCACCCTATATTCCTGAGTTCGCTTTTCTTCCATTTTTTTCCACAGCGTACTCAATTCAGAGCATTCCTTTTGTGCGTTGGAAAGCTCCTCGGGGGTTACTTTCAAAATCGCAATTGTATGCTTTTCAGCAGGGGGTAGATGAATGGGAAGCTCGCGCTCCTGGCTATTCGATTGAAGAGGTGGTTTTTCGCTAACGCAGTTGGGGGTTTTGAGTTTCTCCAAACTCCCTGATCTTTTGTTTCCCCTGTTTTGACTACGCGTAACGACAGCATTAACTAAATGTGGGTTTTTCTTTGCCTCCTCGAGCAATTCTTGGGTCGAGTTTCCCAGGAGATAATGGTTCAATTCTACCGTTTTATCCACTACCGCTGCTTTAGTGATTATCTTGCCGAATTTTTCACTTTCTAAACTAATTGTTGCTATCGGTAAACATCGGAAATGATTTTCCAGAGCCTGTTTCAACCAAACTGTTTCTCCGGTGTAATCATCTGGTCTTACTAAGTGGTTGGGAGCTACGTCCAAACTGGTTCCACTATCTCTCAATATCACGGTATTTATCCCATTAACTTTAGCCTCACTCAGATAAGGGGCAAACGAAGGTGCGAAATTCTCCTCCATTTTTAAATGATTCACGCGTTCGTGATTCGGGTTTCTCCTTAATTCAGGGCATTGCGGTCTCAGATGATCCGTCGAATGGCATATGTAACACGCCGGCGCTGTTCGCCGTTCAAATTCTCGCTTCCTCCACTTTTGCTCATTAGGATTTGGGTTCCTCCAATTCGAGCGTTCGCTCTTTTCTGGCTCAAATTTCCTCACTACTGCAGGTCTGTTGTCAGGTTTTGGCTTATCTGGGAAATGTTTTTCTGGGAACTTAGCTGTGAGAGGTCTCCTGACAGTGCGTCTAGCGGCTTCATATTGGTCTAATTTAAATACTAATTCTTCGGGGTCTACTATGGCTGCCCACTGATCTATGAAATGCTCCTTAATCTCAGGAGAAACTCTCCTTTTTATTTGATCCGTTAGCATTAGATTTTTGAGGTCCTCAAAACTTTCCACTCCGACTCCTTCTAGCCATCCCTCTAAGTAACTCCTTAATTCAAATATTAGATCTTTCCAGGGCGCTCCTGATCGTCTCTGATGCTGTGTAAATTTGGTTCGGAATGTTTCCGGATTTAATTTAAATCTATTTAGGAGGGTACTCTTAACATGATCGTAATCTTCGGATTTTTCAGGGGGCTCTCTCATAATAATTTCTGCAATATCCATCGGGAGTAGGTAAAGAAGGTGAGTCACCCAATCAACCTCATCTATTCCCATCTTTTTCGCCTGTCTTTCAAACAAGGTGAGAAATAGGGCCATGTCTCCTTTTTCTGGGTCAAATTTCTGCATTACGGATTTCAAGTTTTTCGTTGGTCTAGAATTATCCGTTTGTGACGAACCTAAGCTATTTGTTTCAGCAGCTTGCGTAATTCTGAGTTTTTCTAACTCGAACATTCGAATTCGCTCTTGCTCTTCCGCCTCCCTAGCATTTCTCTCGGCTATCTCCCGTTCCTCTCTAGCCTGTCTCATCTCCCGTTCCTCTCTAGCTTGAGTGTCAGTTATCTCCCGTTCCTCTACTATAACCTGCAACTGAGCCTTCACCCATTCTTCGTCGTATTGTGGATGCTCTGATATCTTTGTGGTTATATCTAACACCCTATCATTAGGTCCTAGGTCGATACCTAACTCATAAGCGAGTTTCTGCAAATCTGCCTTACGTTGCCTTGCTAAAAATGCCATTTTAAAATTCTCCTGTCCCTTACACACAATTATACACACAATAATATACTAATATATGTGACCAATACTTAAAACACAATGCAACACTATAAAACAATGTACCTTAAATTTCAAAACAATCTTAACTCAAATTTCACAAAATATATTAAGCGTAACTCTACACAGAATACTTCGATAACTTTTAGATTACAACAGTACTTAATTTCAATAAATGACTTTTACTCTAATTTCAAAGGAAAGTTCTTCCTGAATTGATAACACAATAGTTTTCTAAATTTTTCAAATCAAGCACTTTGCTAAATGTTGCAACCACTCAATTACACATACAATATAATTTCATTAAGACAATTTTAAATTCCTAGCACATTAATTTACTACAATTTTTGCCTCTAAAGTAAAATCAAGCCTTACCTGCTGTCGTGCTGCACAGGATCTCGTCACTTTCATCTACTTCAGATCAGGGTTATTGGTCGGTCACTTTCCACACAAAACTTGGTCTTCTATTTCTTTTTCGGGACTCGGCGTCTTCCGTAACTGTATTTCGGACCAGGCGTCCTTTTCTCCGGGACTGGATGTCGAACGAAGTCGCTACTTCTCCGGGACTGGATATCGGTCGGTTCGATACTCCTTCAGAACTGGATGTCGAACGAAGTCGCTACTTCTCCGGGACTGGATGTCGGTCGGTTCGATGCTCCTTCAGAACTGGATGTCGAACGAAGTCAATCGGTTCCGCTACTTCAGGACTGGGCGTCGGTCGGTTCCGCTACTTCAGGACTGGGTGTCGATCGCTTCCGCTACTGCTTTACGACTGGGTGTCGATCGCTTCCGCTACTGCTTTACGACTGGGTGTCGATCGCTTCCGTTACTTCTTCACGACTGGGTGTCGATCTCTTCCGCTGCCACCAGAAAGTTAACTAGTCTGCAACGTCTTGATTCACGGGTAGCTAGACTAGTTACCATTGAAAATATCCGATTCTGGACTAAATTGATTTATTTTACAATTTGTACAAAAAGTCGGAAAATGAATGTAAAGTTCATTAATATTAGTTCCTTGGAAGGTCCAAAGTTCTATCGAGGCGCTTAGGGCTGCTGGCGAGCCTCACAATTTCGCTCGGGGAAGTCTAACGCACGGCTACGGGTGAGCCTATTCTCAACACAAAATTACTCGAAAGAGTACAGAGTTCCAAGGCAGGAAATCTCAGTCTTTCCGGACAGGATCACTACTAGGATGAGCAGTTACACGGATCTCTAGGAGGGTTCTCCTTTACGGCTACGGTCGAGCCTTTCTCACTAAAATACTCCGGCGAGTATAGGATCCCAAGGTGGGATAAATTGCACAACAATGAACAAACAACAAGTTCACTTCAAGCTCCATAAACGGTCTCTGCTGACCGCTTCTCTCCAAGCTCTCCGATCCTCTGTGATCCTCTGTCTCCGTCTCTCCTCTCGTCTTTCCTCTCGTGATCTCTCTCTTCTCTCTCTGATGATATCTCCAAAAACTCTATATGTTGGGTGCTTATCGACTCCTCCTTTCCGTTTCGGGTCCGCCTTTTAGTCGGTTCTGGATTGGGTGTTGAAGATTTCCCACGTTCTTGATTGGCTGTCTCACGTTGGTCTTTCCCCTCAACTTTTACGACAGACTTCGGCGGACTTGAAAGGGGACCATCAAACCCTGTCGGAAACTCATCATCATTTATATCAATCTTCTTGGTCTCGAAATGTCGAAGAGAGCGACAGAAAGGCGCCTGCCCTTTGTTTTGAAACCACAGCGATTTCCGACCCCTGCTGGCTGGCTGTCGTTAAGAAATCATTAAGATGTTTTCGGGTGGTCGTTATGGAGTGTGGGCTTTTCCTCTCGACACCTGAGTCAACAAGACTTTTCATTTTCCCACGTTGTCGTGGTGATCGTTTCCCTAGCTGCCGTTACACCCTACACTTTTCTGCAATCTAGTCTCCCCTGGGTGACTACTCTCCAATTTTAACTTTCTTGACCAATGGAATCTCTCTTAGAAATCCTTCAATCAATAGATGCTCCAGGCTGGTAGATAAATTTCGGAAGATGTGGACTTAAAGTGTAAAATAAAGTGGTACCGCTGTTTAAAACTCGTGTCATACTCGTAAATCTATCCAAAGTCAATAAGTTCAAGAAACCATCGAAGCAATAATTGGCCATGGAAAATACTGTTTATATGTAGAAGATTAAATGATTCAATTTTAAATAGCTGATTTGTTGGTTTCTTGATCCCCTCCACGACAGATGATTGTACATTACGTATGCTCATAATTTTGAAAT
Organism: Meta bourneti; assembly: GCA_933210815.1. Taxonomy (NCBI): domain Eukaryota; kingdom Metazoa; phylum Arthropoda; class Arachnida; order Araneae; family Tetragnathidae; genus Meta; species Meta bourneti. Next base: position 92,093,336 of record OW119924.1, on the reverse strand, counting down.
AAAGTGCACATAAATAATTTATTGACGAAATACAGTATCAAAATATTTCTGGATGTTTGCAGTTTAAATCATTTTTTTTCTACGCTTCCCCATTTTGCAAGTCTAATGAGCATTTCTTTCTTTTTAGATCTACATCGTAAAAGTGCATTTTATTTGAAATCCATTAACTAAAAATGAGTTTAACATGTCACTTATTGATTTTAGTTATGATCTTTATTATTTGAATAACAAAACATTCTATTTGCAGATCATACACCAAATCGTAAGTTCTCTTCATTCAATCTTTTACCAAAATAAGAAATATTTTTGGGACTACTTCAGTAGCAGATTTTAAAGATCATAGATCCTATAATAAAGGCTTTGGGATTGATCCCGGACCGTCTCCAATAGCCCGTTGTGTTGCTCCAGTGTGACGTTAATTGAAATACCCCCCCCCCCTATAATAAAGGGCCTCCTCTACCGCCTCTCCAAGAAAGGGAGGGTAAAACCGACTAAAGGCTCATGGACATAGTTCATGGAGTTTTTTAATAAAAATAAATTGTTTATATTTGTTTCCCTCTGCGCCTAACTGGAATAGTGGCCATAATAACGTTTGTCTACCACCCGGTAGGTGCCAGGATCGATTCCCGTATTATAAGTGATGGATGTTGGTGATCAGAGGCAAAGTTAAACTTTTTACGTAGGTAGTTGAATTCACGTCACGTTGGAGCAACACAAGGGGCTATTGGTGACGGTCCGGGATCGATCCCAAAGGGAAAGATCGATGACAACACCTTATCATTTTGAACCACGGTCCGATGACGAGGTCAACATCTGACCTGGCATCCCACTCCCCAAACTTTCACACCACACGAGGACATTTGATGTTGTGACAGATTTACGTTCACCAGCGACGGTCTTTGGTTAGATCAAGTTTCGAACTAGCAATCCACTGTATGCTGATCTGCTACTCTACTAACTTGGCTACCGCAGCACCATTAAAATTGTGAAAGATTGGTTCGAATAGCAAGAGATATTCGCAAAATCTAAGTAATCATATTTAAAATGAAGATGAGGTATAATTATTTAAGTAATTAAGATAAAGAATACCGATTAATCCAAAATTATATTTTATCAATAATTGGTCACATTCGCAATTTTTTATCTTTGATTGCAGTTTATAGCAAAGCATAAAAACTTGCGAAGAAACTGGGTTTTGTTAATTACTCCTGTTAGGGTCTCCGGAGGTTTGCGAGTCCGAATTCAACCAGACCACAAAGGTACTCGTTAAATCTATCATGGCCTCAAATGTCCTCCTGTTGGCGTATTGTGGAAGTTTGGAGAGCGGGATGCCAGCTCAGGTGTCATCTCGTCATCTCTGACCGTGGTTCAAAATTACTTGGTAGTGTTCTCGGATCTTTCCCTTCGGGTTTGATCCCGGACCGTCGCCAATAGCCGTTGCGTTGCTCCAGTGCGACGTTAATTAAAATTCCTTCCTTTTCTGAATAGTAAAGGCTCATCACAGGGATAGGATTGGATTTTGGGGTTTTATGGCGCAAGGTCCAAAAGCGAACAAGCTGCGCCAGCTCATCACTGGGAGCTACATGAAAGGAAGAATTGACTTTTAGACGTTATATTCTGAAGATGGGGTGCATGAAAGTATTCATTCACACTTAACTAGAAAATACTTCTGTAAGAGGGGAAAATTCGTGCTTAAAATTATGAGGCATTTTCCCAAAAGAAACACACAACTTTGTCATAAATATTTCTGATATGTCGTCCCTGTAGACTTTACACCACATTAGCTAAGCCTCTGTTGGTAATTGTTGCTGTGAGATGACGGCTTATCCATTGGGTACACCTTCACAAATAGCTGTCAGTTCTCTCCTCGTAATACCGGAAGCCGAAAAAGTCAGTGTTCGGGCCATTAGAAATAAAAAATATATAATTATTTCCTTTGCGACGATATTGGGAGCTTTCTTGGTCCCCCTTAATAATATTTCAGGTTGGCATGACTGCTAATAAAAGCGTTTTTACGAATTTCTCACTTTATAAAATTGCATCATACGCAATTTCAAGCCTTTTTAGAATCGTAAATATTTTTAACATGCGTACCGTATCTTTTTGCAGTTGGACTGATAAAACGTAAGTACATATTGTGAAAATATATCAATCTTTACACTCTGCAATTGCTTTTCGATACTACAGTTGAATTGTTAAAATTGATTCTGGTTAAATGGAATAAGTCCAATTTGGAAACTTAAATTCACTAAAATGTTTTCTGATGGAGATAAATTCAATCTATATGATATATATTTCACTAACGCATGTGGAACATAAATCAACAGCATTTGTATATTGACGAACACCAACAAACTGATATGAACATTGTAAGATTATCTACTATGATACTTTGCCGCTTATTTCAAATATGCTTGATTTTAGCTACAGAGCTGCATAATGTTGCTAAAAGTACGGAAACATAATATAGCTAAAACTTTAAGGGACTCGCCGCTCTGATCAAATTCTCCAGCAGTCCGTAGGAACGAAAATGAGAAAATAGTAAATGTTAAAAAATACCGAATCGCTTTGGTAAATGTATGCATTTGAACTGTACTTTTGATAGTTTAACGAGTTCGCAAAGTTTAAAAAAAATCATCTCTTAACCGTAGGATACTTTTTGCATACGGTCTTTCCTTTATTCCTTTTACTTCAAGAATTGAAAAGGGAAGAGATTTAGTAATCATGAATATTTATTTTTCAGCTATTGCCAGGGAGAGTAAGTCAATATTTTGTTAACCACATCTTTCGTACGATTTCTAAATTTCGTTTATGATTAAAACAGTGCAAACAGGTTGAATTCTGGATGTTTTGTGTCAACTTTTTTAAACATCAAAATGTAAGCATTTAAGATGTAAGATTTAGTACTCCTTGGTTATTTATAAAATATCTAAAAGTAAATATTTAAAATTTGTATACTTAATAGATATTTCTTTCATTTTATTTGCAAAAAGCAATCACACAACAAAGCTAATTTATCAAAAATTTTAATGGAAGTTTATACCTTTTATGGTAATAATTTTTATGGTTTATTTTTGTAATTTATAACATACTTGTGTTTTGTATATCAATTAGTAACTTTCCTTTCCATATCAATGACAAATCCATGCCTGTCATCACTATTTAATGCCGCGTGTAAGCAATGAAATAGTTATGAATTTAGTGAAAATAAATATTGCGAATTACATACTTCATCCGATGCTTGTTAATTTATGTTACTTACTCAATATTAGTGTGTCAAGCTATATATATAGTGATCCTATTTTCCATTATATCTTACATTGTCACAAAATTTCTACTCCAGTTGAAATCAAATCGTACAAGATTCATAAATCTTATTGAATAGATTTTTGTCTTCCCCTTGAATTGCGTTTGGTACTTAAAGAACAAAAAAATCATTAAATTGTCCAGCTATTGTGGATTGTGGTGTCACACAAAACGTTTTTTTTTACCGTTTTATGTTTTTTTACGAATATTCATTTGTTGTTTCCATAATGCATCTATCTTTATGCCTTGTTTCTAATTTATTTCAGTTACTGGACTTCTAAGAGGTAAGTATTGTTTTTGACACATAAACTTTCCCTTTTCTTATACAATTTTATTAATTGGCACGTTTGTTGACATTGTATCTAATTCATTCTTAACAGCAGAATGAATATATTAAACCTTTTGGAGAGATTCTTAGAGAAGACAAAATATATATAGAAAACTTGTGGAATCATTTCTGAGTAGGATCTTAGGCTAGTTAAAAAATTAAGCTTCAACAATTAATTTTTTTCATGAAATCATTTGACCTGCTTTGCCGGAAACAATCTTATTTCTCTGGTGTCACCCTCAGAATTAAAAAAATAATAAGAATTCTTCAAATGATTTAATCTATTTCTGAATTTAAATTAAAATTGAGTTGAAGTATTATGATAACACTAAAATCTTTTTTTTTTCAGATATAGTATCAACAGGTAAGCTTTTTGCAACAACATTGCAATTTAAAAATTAATCGATTTCATACAATTTTGTCAGCATGATTTAAACTAGTTTTTTTTGGTAAGTTCTATCCATGACTCTACGGGGCAGCCGTGGCACTGTGGGTTTACTCGCTGCGCTACCAGCCTGCGAGCTGTAGGCTGCACAGGTTCGATTCCCGTTACTACCCCGGGAGTATTTCTCTCTTCCGTGACAGTAAAAACTTTCCTTGTGTGTATATGTCCATTTACTTGACGGAAATATTATTACTTGGCGCAGCATGGCCAGATCTGACCCTAGCTCCATAAAAACCAACCAACCAACCATGACTCTCAGTTTCTTGTAGTAGAGCGGCTATTTCACCCAGAAAGTTTTGCTTGAGGTCATGGAGAGTTGTTGGCCCCAAGAGGCACCCCAAAGAAAAAATGAGGTGCTGTCAAATCCTGTTATAGCACCGGCCAATTTAAATTGCTACAGTTGAATCATTATTTCAGGCAAATATGGAAACTATTACGGCGTACTGAGGAGTACAGCGATTCATTAAAAAAAATTTCGAATTGCTTTTAAGTAATCTGAAAGGAAATGAACAAAAAATTAAAATAAAAAGTTAAAATAAATAGGTTGATGAATTTTGAGACATCTTACACTTTCCATGACAGGCTATTGAATCATTCGTATAGTTTCTTTGTGTATCATCTAATGCACTATTTTCTGCCGTTGGAATGTCACAATTTTTAACAACTTTTGAATTATTAGAAAGGAGATAAGATTATTATAAAGTCCATCTTCCTTTTTAAAGTGGAGATTGGGATGAAACATTCTCTTCAAAATTTACCTTTACTTAATTTGAAATCCTTAATATGCTGAGTAAAACTTTTTTTAATTCCCTTTATGAAACTTTTATGCACGTATAATTAATTGAGGCAAAATCGAGTATCAAAAATTAAGCTTTTTGCATTTGTTGAAAGATGTTTGACTGACAACTGTATTAATTCAGGTATATTTCCCAGCTATATACGCATTTAACATGCGAATAAACACACATACTATTTTTGAAATGTTCTGGATACGCCAACTTATTTGTTAACTTGTCATCGAATTTCACAAGCGCCATTTTTAGGAGGATATTAGCTTCGGAATTAATCCCGGGCGAATAGCCAGATGGTGTTCCAGTGCGATTTAAATTCAACTACCTACCAAGGAGGATATTAGTGTCAGAAAGATAATAAACTGGATTCTCGAAGATTTGTTTAAATTATTTTTTCACTGGGGCAGAGGTTGTCGAATTCATAATAAAACATGCTCTTTTTCTAACACATAATTACTGTTTTGTCTCTATCTAACCACTAGATGGCGCTAGTGTATTTTGATTTGAATGATCAACCAATGAAAGTTGGAATATTAAAATTAAAAGTCTTTACTAGGGATGGGAAATACTGTTCTTTTCGGTGAACTGTTCTTTGATGTTCCGTTCTTTTTAAAAGAACTGTTCTTTAACCTGTTCCCAAATATCTCTCTACTCGAAATGTGCAAGCCCTGTTCCTCCTCGTAGACTATGTGGCGCCAGCGGTTTTCGCCATAGACAGGGACCGAATTTTGTTGACGTCATCTTTGTTAGTACTTTGTATAGGCGTGCATATATAAAAAAATACAAATGACTCGGAGTCTTCGTATTATTATCGGTTGATTGATTTTTTATGGCGAAAGGGGCAAGGCTATTCAAGCTGCGCCAAACTATCAGTAATTGAGAAAAGAAAATCAGAATTTTTCCGTAAATTGGAAAACATTCTTGCAAATCGAAACGTTTAAATTCTCTCCCCAGTGGCAACTAATAATGTCCCACATCTGAACCATCTCAAGTAGTTTCCCAAACATATGAGATGCCTAGGACAAAACAAATACGCAAGTGAAAGTAATATTTTTTTTTTAGATTTTAATGTCATTTTTAAGTCAACAAAATGGTTATTTAAGTCAATAAAACGACGGTCCGTGATCCATCCCGAAGAGAAAGAACCGAGGACAACACCAGGTAATTTTGAATCACGTTATGCAATAGGGAGTTGCCCTTTATAAAAGATTATAAACAAAAAATGCATACCGGGATTACCACTTGGAAAGTAAAATTGGTTTGAAAACAGATCAATATTATATGATGTATCTAAACACGTTTAAAACATTAAAAATACAAGTCAAAAAATCACTTTAGCTTTTCAACACATTAGTTTTAAGGTGGGATTCTTATTTCCGAGATGTCTTTAAAATCGTAATACCTGACCCTTTTCAACTTATAGAGAGCATGATACCCGATCCGAATTTCCTTTTCACAGTGAAATATGTCCACACATTTGAAATTTTGCTTTCCATTTTGTAAAATTTGGTTTTAAAATAAAGTTAAAAGCATTGCAAATCGTAAGAACGAGTAGAGGTGACACCACCAGAGAGAAAGCTGGACAACAAAATCTTGATCAGCAATATTTAAAAAAAAATTAATTTGTTTAAAATTAGAATTCATCATTATGTCATTGCCTAACAATTATAAAATTTCACAATTATTACGCTAATCTCCTCGCAAATTCATCAGACGTCGGGGCTTCGTTCAGTCGAGAACAGTTCCTGGAGCAGTCATCCAGATCAGCTCCGCGAACCGTTCATCGAGAACGGAGAACAGGGTCGGAACAATTTGAGAGCAGGAATCATTTTCCGAACAGGAAGTAAAACAGCTCCGAGAACGGAGAACAGGGTCGGATCAGTTTGAGAGCAGGAATCGATTCCTTCGGTAAATTTGATTCCTTCTCTCAAACAGGAAGTAGTCTCAGAGCAGGGAGTAGGTTTATGGACAGAGAACGGATGAATGAATCAACAGGAAACAGTGAGTCACGAACTGTAGGATGAACAGTTGTGTTTCGGACTTACCATAATTTAGAATATACAAAGATTTTTGCGAACTTAGAAAATTCGAGAAAAGAGAACTTTGCAAAATTCCCACCTGTTTGAAATCGAAGTATAAAAAGATTGCAATGTTTCTTTTTACAAAAAGAACCGAGAACAGGTTTTTGTGAGAAGTGGGAACAGGCTGTTCCCGTTCTTTTTGAAGAACAGGTGAAAAAGAACAGTTCGCTCTTTTTTCCCCATCCCTAGTCTTTACAGTGCAGCCGTAAACGGACGATTCGTAACGTTGAGCCTTTTTATTTTGGAAGAAAGTCGCGCTGATAAACTAGCCAGCCTATTTTGTTAGCCTTAAATCGAAATCGATAAACTCAACTATTATTGCTGCGCAGAATTCGGTGAGTCAAAATATCTAAATTTTAGATATAAATTCTCATGGTTGATCCAGATTCAAATTCATTTGTTAGAATTATGTATTATTTAATTGTGTTATATGTCAGTATTTGTATTAGTTCTTGTTAAATTGTCATGTTTCGTGTTTAAGTGTATGTAATAAAGTTAGAGGAATATATTGGTTACAGTTCATTTATTAATCTTAATTCTCAACAACTACTATAAGCGAAAATTTTTGCAGTAGTGCTTTCTATTTTCAAAGGATTTCTTGTCATGACCATTTAATGATGTTTGTCATGCGCAATGGGTATTTTTACCTCATATTCCCTCCTCTTCCCCATGCCTCCGATTGTGGCTATCATCCAATCGAGGTAATATGCACAGTGGGTCCTTGTGCATGGGCTATCATCCTCCTCATTTAATTTACCCGTCTTTATAAAAGACTGCCTCAGACTCTTAAGAGATCATTTGGATCATCCATACAGTTGCCAGGATTGGCCGTGATTGCGCGTTTGGGATTCCTTTTTAATTTGGGTCTGAAAAGGATTTGCGGAAAAGAGACAATACGAGTGGAGTTAACTTTTAGGTTGTCTAAAGCTAAGTATTATTTTTTTTATTTTCGATCCAATCTCGGCATCCCCAGTTATCCAATGTTACGCTGTTACCATTAAAATCTTTACCTTTTTTGTAAAAATGATACTAGTAATAATTATAATTACTTCCAATCTATATAAAATTCCTTTGAATATTAAATCAGAGAAACGCTAAGTACTTCTATTGTTGAAATAAATGCAAATAGACATTTCAGTGTGTAGTAAATCTCTGTGTATTTCGTTTTTTGAAGTTCCAAAATCTTTTGAATTCTAAGTTATTTATTCCAGTTTTTGTCACTTCCTAACATATAAAGTGCTATCATTATACTTCTGTGCTTTACTTTATTGCATGGTTTTATGTTTTCTTCAGGACAAGGAGCAGTGAATGGTGAGTAACAACTTTTAATAACAGTGAACAGAAAAGTGCTTGAAAAAGTGAAAGGAAAACAAACCTTCCTAAAGCTAAAATTTGGTGTTGGTAAAAATTTAAAAAAATTAAAACAATGTTGTTTAAAACAAATTTTGAAATTAAAAATAATTTAGAAATATTTTTTCTAAATTAGAAAATGTTGCAATAAAATTATGCAAAAAAAATACGTAAGTGGAACCTTTGATAAAATCCTAGTTAAAGGTACGTTTGATTTCAGTCTTTGGTAGTCAAATGGTTTTGTTAGTAATTCTTATAAGATAGTTAGCATTGCTCATAAGACTCCAACTTTGGCGTTAGCACCAGTAACTAGAATCTAATCGGAATCTTTTTTGAAACTTGGAAATATATTCTTCGAAACTGTATAGGGCAGTATCTATCGACTTATTCAGATATCCAGAAGGAATTACATATCCATTAAAAACGAAAAACTTAAACCATACATTTTCGTAATATGGGTGATTATTTTGCCTGTATGTAGACCACGATTTAAAAAACGATACATTGTTTTAGAAAATTAAAAAAACTAGATTTTTTTTATCCCTGCATATTTGAACAACCTCAGATCATCTGTCATTCGGGTGTGTGGAAAATTTCTAATTCCGATAATTTATTAAAGTCTAACAAATATGTACAGAATATGAAGTGGTAGAATTTTATTTCCCTTCCACACAGTTTAATTTGGGCAGGACTTATTTTGTCTGGATATACAGTGCTCTTCTTTCACAAAGAATTAATATAAACCAATAATTTATTTTTGCTATCTACGCAATTTTGACGTGTACTTCTCTTTTTGTGTATCTTTATCTTTCTCCATATTCTCTTATTGTTTCTTTCTTTCTCTCTTTTTTCCTTTCCTTTATCTCTCCAGTTTTAGTTCTTTTCATTTGTTTCCTCTTTGTTTCCTCTCTATTATAACTCGTTCTTTCTCTCGTTTTTTCTATTCTTTTATTTTAAACTTCAATTTCTTCATTTTCTTCAATTTCATTTCTTTCTCTTTTCGTATGATTTCTCAGATTTCCCTGTCTTTTCGTGTTTAGTCTTTTAATCATTGTTGCTTTCTTTCCCTTCCTATTATCTGTTCCTATTTCTAGTACATTAACTCCTGATTCGTCTGTTGCAGGAACTAGCGGCGTGCCACGTAAGTAAAGAAAAGCCAGTTTATTCTTCTGCGAGGGTAATTTTGTCTTCAAATTTGATAAAGTGAATTTTTTCAATATTATTCGACACTATAAATTTCTGGGCCAGGATCCTCCCTGATGACGCCCTGATCCACCAACTCTAGTATGTATATATATATACATAATTCAATATTAGAAAACAAAACAAAGAGAAATTTAAGAATTTAAACTTAAGAATACCAAGAAAATTTCGATAAAAATGAAGAAGTGTTGGTGGATCAGGGAGGAGCCTCACCCAGTCAACACAATATGGTGTTTTCTGCGTGTGGGCGGCAGTTCACCAATAGTAGCCCACACACCCCTCCAAACACCATAAGCAGAAAGGCAAAATTAGAAAATGTATATATATATTAATATATATATATATTAGATGATAAACTCAAAGTACTACCGATGATAAGTAGAGGATAAATTAAGAAATAATATTTCTTATGATTTTTATTCTCTATTTCTTATGATTTTTTATCAAGTATTAAAAAATTCTTTAATTTAAATATTAAATTTCTAAAGACTATAGCTATATATGCATTTTATTCTTCTTCTATTTCTTGAACCATCTCGTACATGAAAAACAGATGTTTGTACAAAATGTCAGCACTCCATCTACATTCTGTGTGATTAGGTTTGCTATACATAAAATAAGCTTTCTATATTATGTTACTTTCACTTTTATATTATTGTCAGTAAAACGTAAATATTTTTACATAGGTATTCTATATGATGGTAAATTAATGTTATTTAAATTATTTTCCATTTCTGATTGTTTTGGATAGTAGAACATTGGATACGCCGTCAAAAGTGTGTACACGAAAGGGAATTGAATATCTCCTTCATATTATGACACTTTAAAGTTTTCATTAATGCGTTACGGAAAATAATGTTGTGAACTTTTTCTTTTTCAGTTGGTGAAGTAATTGCTGGTAAGATTTATCCTAACATAAACACAAGACCTTATTTTAACCATAGACATTTCTGTCGAATAGAATAGTCGAGAGATGATCATCATTCTCTCTAGGGCTTCGATGTCTTCAAAAATAACCGAATAACATTTCTTTCAAATTATTTATTTTTGTCGAAGAAAATAGAATCATTTTATGAAAAACACAATTTCATCCAAACGAAAAGTATTACTTCTACTGCTAGAAGAAAAATATAAAACGAAATGTTTGAATAAAAAGTGATATAATCCTTTTCTTTTGGAATAAAACCCTTTTTTTAGAAAGAAATAAAATAGATGTCTTATTTCTACTTGAAAAAGTAAAGACGTAGAAAAGTACATTTACTTAGAAGCCACAAATATATATTTTTTATAGAAATAGAAATAAGACCTTTTTTTTGTATTCAAGGAAATAGAATTAATTTCTTTAAAGGACATTTATTAGAGAAGTATTTTTATGAAAAAGTGAAGAAAAAAAATTTACGTGGAAGAATTTTTACCGAAGAAATTTACTATTTGATGAGTTTTTAAATTCATTTGAACGGATATCTACAAATGTACTATTTTACTGTGAGTAGCAAAAAAAAAACGAAATTCTATTATAAAAGAGAAAATGTACAGGGTGGCCAGAAAATTTGACTGCAAAGCAATCATATCAGGCAATTCCTGGCCGAAAACCAACCCGGAAAAAGTTTTGCACTTTTGATTAGACGTGGACATTCCGGTGATGCACACACCTGATGCATTATTTTAGTCTCCATTGAGTCTCAGGTACCCTCACCCCAAGGAACGCCAAAAGGATAGTTTTTTTGCTGGTGTTTGCACTTAAATGTCGAATGATCGGGACGTCATAAAACTTTGAGCGCGAATATTTCGGGAACGCCACGTTCAATCGAAAAACAGACGCTTTCTCGGGTGGGTTCTCGACAAGGAATCGCGTTTTAGATTATTTTGCCCTCGATTCTGACCATTCTGTAGTAAATTTGAATGAACATTTTTGTTTATTAATTGAAAGAAACATAGGTGGATATTTTGAGTAAACATATTTTGTGATGTAGAGTGAACAATCTCTAATTTGAAATGTAAACTAAAATTCGTAAGCACAAAAATATTTTTGCTCCATGTAATTTTTCCACGGAATTTCTTTAACATTCGAATACATAATTTCAGATGCCATCGAAATGAGTAAGCTGATCTTTTGCTCATTATTTACTTTATAGCACACATGACGGTAAAACTTAATATAGTCAACTTCCAAGATGTCTTATGCTTCGGTAGCCCGGTTGGTAGGGTAACGGATTAGCAACCGGAGGATTGCGAGTTTGAATCAACCAATGAACCTAACTAACACCAACACACATTCCCGTGCCTAGTGTCGTAAGACACTGTACCAGTTTAAATAAATGGGGTTGGGATGAATAGAGCATGCCACCGAGGTGAAATGTCTAACCAATGAACCGTTTTGCACAAAGTGCACGTTCAATCTGTCGTGGCTTTAAATATTCTCATGTTGGCGTGGGTGGAAGTCAGGAGAGTGGGGTTCCAGCTCAGGTGTGACCTCGTCATTTGACCGTGGCTCAAAATTACGTGGTGTTGTCTTCGGATTGGATCCCGGACCTTCGCCAATCGCCCGTGTGTTGCCCCAGTACGACATTAATTAAAATATCTAACTACCAAGCTGTCTCATACGGCATTGTACAAAGGTATTCAGTAATGGACTGTCTCTAGATCTGCCCCGGCCCAAGAAAAATCTACCTACCATCATCGATTTTGAAAATGTTAAAATTAATCTATGCCTTTTTAAACAATTGGACGCATTATAAGTGAGCTGAATTTGGATTTAGTATTTTTTCAAATGTAGATAAGACTCGTTCGGGTTGCGTATAGTTGATTAAATGGTTCCATGACAGGAATTTTCGGTCAAGCTAAATATAGGTGTCGGTAGTTTTTACGGCGATACTCGTTTCCTTTACATATTCCGGAGGTGGCGTCACCTGGTTTGTTTTTCGAATACGATTTCAGCACTTCTCTAAAAATTCAAATGTATTCCGAATTGATACAGGATAGTTGATTGGTCAACGCCACTTAAATTGAAAGCCAAAACGGCGATAAAGTACATTTTAAGTTAACTGCTATATGAATCACGACAGAGCATTTGGACAGCAGAAGAGAGATCTCCAGACCATCTGGTTTGTTTGTTTACACTGAAATCCCTCTTTTAACGAATTTATTCCTTTTATTCCTGCTGAAATTTGAAGATGAAAGGAGAATTTAAACAATTCTTGATTAATTTGACCAATCGCTGTTTCTTTATCACTTTTCCGAAAACAGACCTCTAAGACATCGCCTGAGTGGTGTTCTTAAATCCAATTATAATTAGTTTTGAAACAAGCTATAAGATTTTATCATTTACTTACATAGTCTTACTAAATTAAAAATAATTAAATTTCTGTTTTAAATAAGCTCATGTCAAAGCCCATAGTATTTTCATACTTTCTTCCTGGGAGACCTACCCGGCTTCTCGAGAATTTTCCGAATTCCCGGTAGCCCTGTCCAATACTGAAAGTATGAGAGACATGTCCATTCATCAAACAACTTTCAGCTTACCGAAGACATTAATTCGATTCTGAAAAGCGACTGAATTAAAGTCTGCAGTGAAGATCCTGCACAACAGTAGTGTAATAAACATTGTCATTTAATTACAATAGTTTCAAAGTACAACAGTACGGGACTTTTTCAACAGTAACCACGTTAGATAGATACGTACATTTGTTTATACACATCCATATCTTCTGTACCTTTTATATTTGAATACCGTCAACAGCATCAATACTAACAGACAATAAAATGTTTTTATGCCATATGCACGATCCTTTCCTTCAAAATCAAACATTTATTGTTTTATTAAAAACTTTTAGTGGTGCAGATGTATCTAACGCCTTGCCTGATGGCAACGTTCTTGACGCGTTTTTGGGCGCACTTTTAGTAGCTAGTTATGGCAGGTGAAGGTAACCCATCTTTATTAGGGTTATTCCTGTTTTTATGGCAACTTCGGCAAGCGTAAAGATTTATAGATATAAAAAAACATATTTTTTCTAAGATTTCTTACCTTGGCGACATAAAAAGTGCGCCAATTAACGCACCAAGAGCGTTGCCACCAGACGAGGCGCTAGATGCATCTGTACCCTTCTAGAGGTTATCGTGCTGGTAAATAGCCATTTAGACTCATGACATGCAAGTTAAAAAAGAGGTTGTAGGATTTGCTGGACGCATCGCTATGCAGTCAAACTACCTCACGCTACTAGAGAGGCCCATATGTTGGAAGTGATGACTCCCCACAACCATTTCATTAGGTGTTCAGTTTACTGTGGAACAGCGATGTGCTTCTCCACAGTAAACTGAGAATGATAGAGCTAGCCGGATCTCCGCTATATGCGAATGCGCCCGAAGCTGGGATCATAATTAAACACGATACACTGTCATTTCATACCTGTCCACGACTATCTGACATGGCACCATTCCAGACACAGCCTACGAGATTCTGCAGTCAACGGGTGACGTCCCTGCAGTCCGCCAGGCGTCTGGCAATGGTTTATAATGCAAGAGGAGGCTGTTCAGCGGACGATATCCATGGTATGGTCTGTAAGGATGGTTGGTTTGGGGTTTTATGGGGGGGGGGCGCAAGGGCCATATTTAGCCAAGCTGCGCCGAACACAAAGCAGACAATGTCAAGTTACTGTGAAAAGAAAGGTTGGAGAGGAGAAAGAAAGAAAGATAGTTTGGGCATCCTGGGGTCGGAACCATAGAGGAGAAATAAGGACTCTATGGTCGCGACCCCTCTGTTTACACCAGAGGCGGTAAACCCCATGGGAAAAGAATAGATCACTTGGGTTTGTGAAGCCAGTACACACCTAAAGAAGACGTGCCCTTGAGGGGACTTGGTAAGGAAAGTTTCACTATCAGCATATCCACACTCCTTTGCCGAGCAGAGCCTTCGTGACGTATATGTGTAGCTTCACTGCTCCAGCCCTTTGTCACGGCAGTCTGTACGTCCCAGATGACGGGCAATACGTCAACAAAATCAACCTGCAGCCACACGATGTGACCCCTTTCAAGGTCCTCCAGTTGAGTATACAGTGTTCAGGTGCTTCTTCAAGCCATTCTTGGTCGCAACAGGTGGCAATTCAACGGCAACACCAAACCAGAATATTCCCAGCGAGCCTCTGACATCTCTTCGTTATATGTATCTCAGGATGCGAACTTCACATGTTACGTTTCAGAGAACGTTCCAGAGAAACGTCCAGCCTTTGCCGTTTATTAGCACCCAAACTTTAATCTTTTGAATGCCTGGTACAGAGGGTTTCGTTTATCAAACGCCATTGGCTATCGCTGAATGCTTCTGGGTGTTTTGATTTGTTTGTGGAAGAGAGTGTAAATGGCCTTGATATAATTCTGTCGAGAACAGACCATTTTTCATACAAGTTGCTTTTTCTTATAAGCTTCCTCGCATGATAATGTCAATTGAGTGGAATTAAAATAAAACTTAACAGCATACTCAAACAAGCAGGATTGAAGCATCAGTACGAGATCATTACATGTTAATAAACAAAACCTAACAGCGTAATCAAAATTACAAGGGAAAGGAATTTATATATTAGTTCATGTAGGTTTTATACTGAGCTTTCACCACCCTTATTCTAATGGATGTTTATGTAGTTGGTCTGATTTCTCTAGAGCATGGCTGAAATTTAGTTAGTTTGAAAATGTAGTCTTGTTTAATTTAAAAGATATTGCTACAGAGGTACTAACAATCAACATTTTCTTTGATAAATTAGCTGAAAACCTCGTCAGTGGTAAGAAAATTGCTTTTTATAAATTCCCCTTTGAAGAATGATAATCATTTTTGTTTTCTAAGACATTTGAATTTTTATGCTATTTGTTTTTCGTGCGCTTATAAGCTTAAAATTGTTATTGTTATTTTAAAAGCAGTCTAGTCTAACAATAATTTTAATTGTCTTCTATTTCTTAACAGGTATTAATGATGGAGGTAAGTACGTTCTTTAAACCTGCCTTTATATATGCTGGTAGTAATATGCAAAAATAAATTTTATAAATGGTTTAATACTTAAACAGTTTGGTAATTTATAACTAAGTTTCTAGCCATAAAATATGTTATTTACCCGACATTTAGACTAATAAAATGATAAAGTTTGCAATTTGCAATGGTTGAATTAAAGAAAAAGAATGTCAGTTAATGTATAAAGTTGTTTGTATTGCATAAATGGCTGAGAACTAGTTACCCAGACCTATACATTAATTCTTGAAAAATTAAATAAGAATATTCAATGTATGTCACATGTAAATCAACTTGTTTAATGAATGTTTTCTTTTTGCTCATATAGCCGGTGATACTGCAAGAGGTATGTTTGTTTTTCTTTCAACTTTCTAGTTTTCATTTTATTACCATTTAGACTTAACGAGCTAGTAAAACTTCTAGAATTTATAACGTTCTTGGCGTCAACGATTCGTTTTAAATCTATCATGTAGAAAGAAAGGATAACTGTTCAATAACTCCTGCATGAAAGAAAAAAAATCGAAATCAAAGTTTACATTTCTGTTTATTAGTGAAGTGAAATAAGGTTATTTGAAATTTGCTTTGAAAATCCCCTGCTCAATCGGTTTTAATATTGAGTAATCATCTCTCAGATGAGTTTACGAATACAGATGCTACTTAACAGACCGATGCTATGCTTAACAGTATTACGCTTACAGAGATACTACGCTTACATATGAGTTTTCATCTCTATCTGTATTTGTTTAATTTTTTCATTAATAATATAATCCTTTTTTCTTTTCAGAGGCTAAAGACATCGGTAAGTCTATTTATTTCCCGCATCACTGTAATGGGAAATGTTATATATATATAAATGTTATTTCTAAATTTGAAAAACATAAATTACTTTAGAATAGGAGTACATTTGTAATGCAATTAAGCAGGGTATGCCGATTGATAGCAAGGAATTTTTATTAGACAAAAAATCATTGATTTAAATCAAAATTTTAAATTTCATTTCCCTTTCTGTATTATGTTTTGAATAACGTAAGAACTTTGCTAGTACTCATTTCTACTCAAAATTTATACTGAAAATCATCTTCCCTTCGAAGACACTAAATATGAGTATTTGCTGATTGAAATCATACTTATCAGACAAATATGCATTTCCCTCTTGGGCCAATAGGTGTCACTCACAAGCCTATTCACCAGAATAGGTTTTGTTTTAAAAATCGCACATGGCAAATTTTGAATCATTCTTCTCAATGTGATGGGTGCAAGATGCTTAAAATATATTCACTAAAATTACTAGACTTGGTAACTTGCATTCATTTTTAAGGTGTTCTAGTTGTTTATTTAGTATTGTAGTATACAGGTTCCTTGGGAACCTTTTCCAAGATGGCACCCGTTTGTTTACATTTTAGCGAAGGAACAAGATAGAATGGTTTTTTGATAAGAGAGGAGCAAGATAAGGTTTTGACCATTTAAGTTTGTTGATATATCGAGCGCCATCTAGTGGAGAAATGAGAAACCACATATTTTCGGAATTAAAAATTCGAACCGGGACCATGGGATACGAAGGAAGGGTTCTAATCACTGAGCCACGAAGGCAGTTATGAGAACAGGGGCGTTTAAATTCACAAATATGTTATGGTAGAAATGGGACATGCATATTTTGGATTTTAGTTTTATTTTTCTTATGAATAATTAATTTTATTTTCGAATTAATAGTAATTGTGTTGGGACAATGAAGGCCTGGTACCGCTATCTAGTGATTTAAAAATTAATTAATATAATTAAAGGAATTTATTTCTTTTATATTTAAAAAAATTTGTTCTCGCATAATTTTCTATTCTGGTACTACCATCTAGTGGTGGAAGAAGTAACAATTAGATTTAAATGTTTTATTTCTTTTATATTTAAATATATATTTGTTCTCTTGCATAAATTAAGTTTTCTATTTTTGTTAAATGACTGGTACCGGCATCTAGGGGTTGATTTTTAAACGAATATATTTTATATTTACATAATAGTATCAAGATTTTGTGCATAGGTTAAAATTTTAATTTCTAAATTTATTTTTCAAAATGACTGGTACCGCCATGTAGTGATGGAATACATTAGCAACAGAATATTCTTTAGTTAGCTTTTTTAATATAATGCGAGGATATATGTATGAAAACATTTGGAATAAAATAAAAGATTATCTTAAAATAATACTCTAACGTTGGAACTCGGAACATAAGCAATTGAGGCCAACCGATAGAATGCGAAGGATTTTAACCGTTTGAACACTGTATGTAAGATAGAATTTATAATACGGAAACCTTTTTTCAAATTTATATTTTAATAAATTTATATACGGCATGTTCTTGAAAATGTGCATGTTTAAGGAAAGACGCATGTTTTGTAAGGAAATCATTATTGTAACTCGAGAGTGGACTCTGAGATCTGGATAGGACACGAATGCATAACGGTGTATGAAACATTCCATTTTTAGGTAAATAAGAGGCAACTAACCAAGGATTTTATCGCATACATATTATATCTGATGATAAAAGTATAAGATTGATATTATTAGAAGCCTCTGGAACTTGGTACAATATGACTAAGAAATGTGTGATAAACGTGGGAAATTCTTTTGTATTGATTAGATACAATCTTAGGCAAATACATTCTACCAAAGATTTGTGATGGTAAAGTATCAGATTGAAAGTCTAGAAGTCTCTGGAACTTGTGAGAATATGACTAAGGATTGTTTTGCACATGCATGTTAATTAAGGTAACAGAAGGAACGGAGTTAATCACGGAGTCACAGATAACAATAGAAACTGAAAAACTATTTGATAAATAAGAGGCTTTTAAAAGTATAGTTAGTCCATTAACTTATATTTCTTGGGTCTTTGAATTACTTTGTTTCTTTTGGGGATTTTCTGCCCTTCTGTTTTTAAATAAATCATGGATTCTAGTGACATTAGACCTGCAAGAAAAATGCGTGTAGACAAAGAACAGTGTTTGCAGAAATATTGTAAAAATTCTTTATGCTATGAGCACGGTAAACTGTTTACAGATCGTGAAGGCTGGACATATTTGCGTAGATTGGAAACGAATTAACGTATTTAAAGAAAGAGAAAACTATTATAGAAATTTACGGTAAAAAATAATACTGTGCCTTGACAACTTGTAGCATACGGAAACGAAGGAATAAGCTATGCCTTTAGCGGATCTTGTATTGCAGCCAAGCCTTGTCTCCTTTATTATTGGAAATAAAGGCAGAAGGGGTATGAATAATTGTTGCAAGATTTAATTTTATGTTGGTGAATACCATTATTTAATTTTATGTTATAAAGATGGCAAGGACTATATTGGTGCCCATAAAGACAATGAAAAGGATTTAGCACCCATAGTGTCTGTTCATTTGGACAAAAAGACAATTTGTGTTTTCTAGAAAGAACTACAAATCTTTAAAAATTGTTCTGGAAAATGGGAGCTTGCTTGTGAGGAAGTATCCAACAAATCAATTTTGGTTTCACAGCTTGTCCCGTGGAAATGCATCATTCCCTAGAATTAACTTAACGTTACGTAAAATTCTTGTATAAAGCAGCGATAAACCACTTATGTGTCCCGAACTGGAACTCAGTGTCGATAGGGATGTACACTAGACGATATTTGAAAAACGCTGCAATTAATCTTTGCCTTTCTGAATATTATTTTTATAAGTGCCTACTCCTTGTTATTTTAAATAAACTTTTTGCGTGTCACCACATACACTGTATTTTGGATTATTTATTTTTAATTTCGGTTTTATAAATTGTCTTTTAAAATGCAAGATCTGAAATGAAAATTTTCTTTGCTATAAAGTTTTGCTTTTTAATAGATGTTTTTACTCAAAAATTAATTATATATTAGATACTTTTACACATATTTTAATACTCAAGATTTTTAAAAAAGTTTTACAATTGAAATATATACTTTAGATAGTATTACAAACATTTAAATGCAGATTTGCTTTTTATTTTTAATTTTACAATCAAGACATTTTTAAAAGTTTGATTCTTAAAGTGTATTTTATGCATAATAAAAAATAATAACAAAAACCTGTAAGAGTGAAAGATATTTGTTTGCTTTAATTTGGAACTATGCATAAGATGAAGCATGATGATTTGCAATGAAAATGTTTCCTTGCACATTTGAAATAGTAACGAAATAGTATTAAAAGCCATTTGTCCTTGAATTCTAAATTAAATGTTCTTTTTTAATGCTTTTTGCAAACCATACATTTTACAAAACATAAACTTCGTTTTATTTATTTGAAAACCTTATGCATATTGTACAGTTTAAATTGCAGAACAAAATTCCAAAATTGTACGAAACTATGAAGTATTTTACAAGATACTTTGTACTGTTTTCTTAATTTTAAATGTTTTACATTGCTATGCTAAATGGATAGTAAGTGAGTTTTTTGTTTTGAAAATAATGTGTACATTTCTGTGCTGATAAGCAAATTAACTTTTGCTCTTTCTTGATAGTTAATGCTTAATCTAAAGATTTACTCACACCGCTGACAGTTTTACACCTGAGTAAAATTAAATTACTGAAAATTTTAAATATTAACGAATTTTAAAATGACCAAATATTATTGAAATAATGGATTAAACCTGAATTCTGTGTATTCTTAAAACATTCTCTGTAAGAAAACAGATAATTCTAAAACGGATTGAGACAAAGTAAATTAGAACACTTTTTAAAAGAAAAAAACACCAGGATTCATATATTTTACAAAAATAATAAACATTGTAGTAAAAAACCTGATTTTAACTTTTTGTTATTTTTTGTTTCAAGATTTAAAAGTACAATCTAGAAAGTAAGCACCAAAATAAAAATAAAACTACAAGGAAAAAATTTTAACATATCTTTTCTCATTGATTTTTGTTTTGCCTTTTTTTTGAACCAAACATAATCATAAAAAAAAGATTGAATAAAAATATTATTTATTGAAAAAATAAGAATCAGTAAAACAGTTAATATATTTGTTATAATATACCTTACAGGTTTTTACATACATCTCTCTAACAGTATTGAAAATATCTGTTTTATTCAATTTCTCAAAAAAATTATCCTCTATATCATAGTATAATAAAAGTTTTACAGTTTATTGCTCTCTCTTACAAAATTAATAGCAAACTCTTTCCAGTTAACAGCACATAAAGCAAGGGTGAAAAATTCGCAGCGTTCGTCAACGCTCATCGTCATACATTTATGTACAGATTGATTGACAATTTCATTCTTACATCCTAAACAGTCAAAAAGAATATTTATATTTTTTGACACAATATCCTTTAGGCACTTGCAGAGAGAAGCTGTAACTTCTCTCCAACAATCAGATTTATTGATATCAATCACCACAGTAAGGTTTGTAACTTTCACCAGAAAAACCTTTTTTGATTTCCAGTTTCACATAATATGGCAGTAAATATGTCAAAAGTGATACTTTCAATATATCTGATACATTGCCGTAGAATTCACACAGTTTGAAATACTGATCAGAATTCAGAAACACAGTTGGGAGAGAAGTGAAAAGTATAGTCTCTTTTTTGAAATACTCGTTGTAAACCTGTCCATTTTCCCCACATCAAACACTTTAGAAGGGCAGACTTCTTTTTCTATAACTTTAACGTCGGAGGCAGTTGCAAAAGCGAAAAATTTGCTCACCTTTTCCATCAGAATGTACATGTTTTTGCAGGGAAACGCATTCCTTTGTTGGTTGCAAGACATTGTTTTCATCCAAAGCAAATTTAAGTATGTGGACACGTGTGGAACTTTTGGAGTTATTGATTAACACGAATAAATAGTCTCCAAGGTGAAACATTGTCAGGAAGTGATTGCATTGTCAAATTTAAGCTTTTCTTTGAAAACATCTAATCGTTGAAACGCATTACTTTACACGCTTTGGGATGATTTGTGAAACGCATCATTTTCAGAACTTTGAAGTACACGTTTTTCAACAAATAGTTTCAATTAACAAAGAGATAAAGTTGTTCTACGTCATGATTCTAGAGTTGATAATAAAACCGATAAACTGAAACGCTAATATCGTTTTACGTATTCTTAATTGAATAAAAATTTGGAACTCAAAAATGAAAAATTACTTGCAATAACTAACTGAAAAACTGCTATTCAGCTGCAAAAGTATTCGGATTGTAAATTAATTCCTTTGAAACTTGTCTTCAGTATTATTTATAATTTAGGTAAAAAGTGTCTAAATTTCTGTTTATAAAAGTACTTTCTGCAATAAAACATTTTTTCTGTAATATTAAAATATTAATTTGAAATATTTAAATAAAAAATATAAGATGAACTGTTACATAATTTTACTTTATTTTAAATCTATTTGCAGTGGAACAGATACTTGGCTGTAAGTATAAATATAGATATTTTATATTCATTTAAAATGAAACTATAAGATCTATTTAATGTCATTTTTCTGTTTCCAGTTAAAATTTAATAGTGTCACAAGAACTACATACAATTCTTCGACTCGAAGCCGTCCTTTTATTGTAAGTATAAATGTCAGGTATACTATGTTTACAAAAATTTATATACATGAATAAGTATGTTGAGTATTTTCCTACGAGATGGCTTGCGGACAACCCGACCACTCGGGATGTCACGGTCCCTGCATGTTTATGTTGAAAGGGCTGCTTAGTCACCCCTGTTTTTGTTTATCTGTCTCTGTTGTTACTTGTTAATAAACCAGGTTGTTAATAAACCTGTTTGTTAATCCCGAGTTCTATTCTGTTAACTCATCAAGCACAGAACTGGATCGATTGACGAGTCCAAACAAAGTAGCTATTACAATGTATTATTTTTTTCACCCTAAGATTAGTGTGACTAAGACAGAAGTTGAAGATAAATTTTTCTTACACTACTTTCTTCGTAAAAACTATCCATTGTATTTTGAAATATTCACATTAGCTTAAATTATAATAAAATGTTTTATTTAAATGCTTTCTGTGGGAAACCTATGAAAGTATGTTTAAATTCCAGAAAGTGTTTTGCTTCATAAATTCCGAACTACCACAATTTTTCTAGAAAAGCGACATGTCCACTTTATTGTGTAAAAAGAAACCAAGATATCGACACCATTTTTATTCTTTTGCATCGGTAAAGTCAATACAATGTTTTTATTTGGGAATTTTTAAAATTGTATACCCATATCCAATATTTAAAGATAATAATTTTTAATCAATACGATTTGAGAGCTTAAAATTTCAAAAAATGCCATGAATTAATTTTCATATCTGAAAACCGAAACTGAATTATAATGTAATAATTTCTCTCTTCCAGATAGTTCAAGAGCAAAATATTGATGTTTGATAGCAGCATGTTAAAGTTGTATTATTCAAAGTGGTAATTTGTCACCATTCTTATTGAAATTTTACTTCAATAAAAAGAATGCAAAATAAATATTCTGTTTTATTTGACCGCGTTTGGCACACAGGACTTCTATTCAAGCTCATGCGACTTGGTTTTTTGGCCCACTTTGTTAGTCTCATCCACTCACTAATCGTTCGTTTAGCGTACGAGTGGGTCCCAACGACTATTCTTCCAAACGCCCGATCTTATCCGGAGTCCCCCTACTGGGACCGAAACTCTTCAACCTTTTTGTAAACGATTTTCCCAAAACTGCACACGAAGTTGGCTATTTACGCCGACGACAAGTGCTGCACTTTTCTGAAAGACAGAATAAACTACAATATTACAAGACTTGAAAGTCTTTTTCACTCATTTCAGAAAAAATCTCTTCCCATCTACAGGAATATTTTCTTTATAATAGCGACTAATCGTATACCGATATCTTGGATTATACAAATTCCAAGATATCTGTATACGATTGTAGAATACGTAGAACTCTAAAAGGGATGGAAGCGACTTTATTGACAATTAAGGATGTTTATTTACAAATGAAAAGGGGGAATATTAATATGCACAGGTTAAACACCGTTATCAGAAATAAGGCCTCTCATTGTACATAATAGATTTCCTTTTTGCCTGTTGGCAATAGTCGCCAGAATGTTTTGTCTGGGTTTTATGTAAGTGGCGGCGCTGTGCTTGCTGGGAAGGCGAAAAGAGAGTTTTAATCTCGCTTCTGCCTGTGTTGTATGTGGTGCGTCTAGTGAAGTAAATAGATGTGTTTTTTTGTAGATTCGCCTTTTCCTTGAGTTTTGGCCTCAATCCTTCATTTTAGGACGATGCGTAATATCGGTGAAATTCACTGGCGCCCGAACAGGGACCCGAGGAATTTAAGAGCGAAATTTGAATACTGCCATGGAGATTTTAAAGTCTAGACGAACACCACTTAGAACTGCGTTTACTCGAGTTTTCACATCTTTGAACAAACTGGAAAGTAGAGAACCGAATACGGAAATATTAGTCATTACTTGATCAATTAGAAGATAAATTCAAGAGGATTCGTGAAGTTGATAATGATATTTTTAATCAATTGTTAGAGGACAGTGCTTCGCAAGATATACGTATATAACAAAGAATTTGAGGCTTGTGGAAGCATACGTTGACAAATTTATAAGTTGCAAATCCAAAGTGCAGATTATGTCAAAATCGGAAGTTCAAGTGCCACAAATCGTGAGAACAGAAAATCATGAAGTTAAACAGGCAATGAGATTACCGGAATTACCATTAAAAGAATTTGATGGAAATCCTCGTGAATGTCTCAGCTCTTGGAATACTTAAGTGAAAATACATGAAGATTCGAAATTAGATGACCATACGAAATTCGTGTATTTGATCCAAGCAACGGTTCCGAAATCGAAAGCTCGCGATATAGTTGATAGTTTTCCTACGACTGCGGGAAGTTTGGAATCAGATTTACTGTACGGTCACCCTTGGCGCGATTTTTTCCACATTGGCGATAAATTTTTTATATGGCAACCCCCATCCGACCCGACAAGGAATTGCAGCAACCCTATTGGACCTTGGAAAAGGTTGGTTTTTCGGAAGGAAAGAGCGCTTCTTTTTTTTTTTTAACAAAATATCGATGTTTTGCCGTTGGTTTTTTTTTAACAAAATATCGATTGGTTACCGTTTTAAAATTTGAATTCTTTTTGTGTTAGTTGATGTCTTAGCTTTTTAGAAGGATTGTAATTGGTTACCGCTTAACCGGGTCGCAACGGAATATATCACCGGGTCGCAACAGAATATATTAGCAAAACCGGAGAGCTTGTGATTGATTTATTATTGCCCTATTCAAAAGGTTGTTCGCGTAGGAAAGTCCGCGTTTTTTTTTAAGAACATCCACAGGATTAATTAGACCGTAAGTTTTATTTATTTTTACTTATTATTGCTTATTTGTGTATTCCTCATTTATTATTGCCCTATACAAAAGGTTCGCGTAGGAAAGTCCGCGTTTTTTTTTTAAGAATATCCACAGGATTAATTAAACCGTTATTTTTTTTTACTTATTTGTGCATTCCTCATTTATTATTGCCCTATACAAAAGGTTGTTCGCGTACGAAAGTCCGCGTTTTTTAAGAACATCCACAGGATTAATTAGACTGTTATTTCTATTTTTTTTACTTAATATTGCTTATTTGTGCATTCCTCATTTATTATTGCCCTATACAAAAGGTTCGCGTAGGAAAGTCCGCGTTTTTTTAAAGAACATCCACAGGATTAATTAGACCGTTATTTTAATTTTTTTTACTTATTGCTTATTTGTGCATTCCTCGTTTATTATTGCCCTATACAAAAGGTTGTTCGCGTAGGAAAGTCCGCGTTTTTTTTTAAGAACATCCTGGCTTTGGACGCCATCTTGATGGCGACAAAAATTGTTTGGCTACAAACATGTCTCGGATTCTACATCTTTACCCATTTTTCACTACGCTGTTTTCTTTAGATCTCGCTCGTGCAAGAAGTCGCCATTTTGGCGACTTTTGGCGAGATTTTGAAAAAGTCGCCAAGGGTGACCGTACAGTAAATTTTTACCGAAGTTTGGAGAGTGGGGTGCCAGCTCAGGTGTTGCCTCGTCATCTGACCGTGGTTCAAAATTACGTGGTGTTGTCCTCGGTCTTTCCCTTTGGGATTGATCCCGGACCGTCACCAATAGCCCGTTGTGTTGCTCCAGTGTGACGTTAATTGAAATACCCCCCTACGACTGCGGATAACTATTCTAAAGCAATAGAGCATTTTAAAAATGGATTCGGTCGTGAGGATATGCTAATTCAAGTTTATGTCAGGGATCTTTTGCAGCTGGTTTTAAATAACAACAGCCGAGGAAAAGATTTCAACATATCGTTGTATGATAGTTTAGAAACAAAACTTCGTTCGCTCGAATCCCTCGGAGTCACAGAAGATAAGTATGCCGGCATTTTATTTCCGCTCGTCGAATCATGTCTTCCTTACGATATTTTGAGAATTTGGGAAAGGGAGCGGGAGAAGTTGAATATAGGTAAGAATGAATTAAAATCTATTCTTGAACTTTTGAAAAATGAAAGTATTATCTGAAGAGCGAATTATGTTGGCTCGTACTTGTTTTGGTTTCGATAAAGCTAAAAACATTCTAAAGCTGATATTAGATCTGATGAACTTAACGTAGCTACTGCGAATGATTTGATTGTTTGTAACACTTTTAAAGATATATCATATGCTAAGAAATATGACGAATATTGTCTTGTGATAAATTGCATTCACCGGAAAAATGTTTTAAAGTTCTCTCTTTTACGAAGACAAAAAGAATATTGTGGTTAAAAAGGTTGAATGTTTTATTTGTTTAAAACGAAATCGTATTTCTCGTAATTGTAGAGCTAAAGTCAAATGTATTATATGCAATAGAAGGCATTTAGCAATTCTATACCAAAATATCAAAAACAATAATCCGGTGTCAGAAGATAAGAAATCAGAAGTAGAAAGTTCTGATAATGTTTTAAGTAGTCAGGTTAAAAGTTCTAACACACTATTACAAACCATAATTGTGCGTGTCAAAAATGGTAACAGGGAAAAGCTGGTGCGAGCAATCATTGATTCTGGCTCCGAAAAGTCCTATATAACGGAATATATTATCAAATTTTTAAAGTATGATAGTTGTGGTGAATCGAAATTGATTCATAAGTTATTTGGTGGTGTTGAGACAAAAGAAAAGTTACATCACTTGTATAAAGTAAATTTAAGTAGTGTTAATAATGAATATAATTGTCAGATTTTTTGTTTGAATGAGCTTGTCATCTGTTCAGATGTGAGAGGAGTACCGAATGGTCCGTGGTTATCTGAACTAAATGATTTTAGTATAAGAGTTACTGATATAGGAAATAATTCCTTTGAAATCGGAAATGATATTAAGTTGATAGGAACCGATGGGTTACGAGAAAGTTGTTGACCGGGAATATTAAAATTCTAAAATCTGGTCCAGTTGCTGTACAGACATTAATGGGCTGTACAGACATTGGACATTAATGGGTAAGATTCCCGCAAACAAATCTGATAACAGGTGTCGGGAATCTACAGGAAAATCTACCCGATTTTCTCTATTCCACTAAAAATGCGATTCGCAAGAGTTCCATCATATTTTCCTTCCAAAATAACAGATATGAGAAAATAATTCACGAAGAGAACAAAAATTTTCGTAACGATTTCATTTCATTTATTAGAACAGCAGTTGTCTTCGACTGATGCCAAAACAAAAACCAACAAAACTCGTTGGAAAATAAAATAATCTAGTGGCTCGTCACATCCTCCCACCTTTTTATGAATGGAAATTTAATAAAAACATTTAATTTAACACCACACACAAAAAAAAATAATACTAAAATCTAGAGTTATAAGATTTACAGTTCGAAGTCCTGTAACTTGGACGGAGCTTTTATGGTTCTACCAAACCTCGTCTGACGCTTAGCTGGTCCGACCATTTTGTTAGGTACATCCTCTTGACTATCTTCCTGTTCATTCTCCCTTTGGTTAATTTTCAAACTATCATACGAATCGGGAATCATCTCTAAGGGATACAACCGTTGAACAGGTCGAAGTATTTCCCCGTGCATAGTCTTCAGCCGAGCAACTCTAATTTCACCATCCTTTCCTGGATACAATTCGAGAATTTTTGCGAGTGGCCATGATAATCGTTTAGTTATCACTTCCCACAAGAACAATCTGATCCAACTGAAGAGTAGTGGAACATTTGTTACTTGAGTAATGTCTCAGTTGCCCTAAATATTCAGTCCTAAATCTCTTTCTGAGGTCTTTCAATTTCTGTCTATAACAATAACGTTTGTTCAAACACTGGAGGAGTCAAGAAGTTCTAATTCAGGTATACAGCTGTCTTTTACCTCCTGCAGAAACAATAACGGTGTCAACGGTTGTAAATCTTCAACGTCTTCGAAGAGAGGTCGATGATTTATAACATTTTCTGCTTCGCATAGAACAGTAACGAGCTCATCATGTGTCAGTCGAGCTTTCCCCAGGACTCTTTTAAGGATATCTTTTATCGGTGCCAATCAGGCGTTCCCACCAACCGCTCCACCAGGAGGGTTAAAGATCCATTGGATGCGCTGGGCTAATGATACTGCTTTGATCTTTTCCCAATTTATACTTCGTAGAGCGTTATTCGCTCCTACCAGGTTAGTCCCGTTATCAGAATAAACAACGACTGGTCTGCCTCTTCTAGCTATAAATCTTCTAAAAGCCAAAAGAAAGCTATCTGTACTCAAAGATAACACTAATTCAATGTGTACTGCTCTAATCACCGCACAAGTGAAAAGGACGAACCAGGCCTTCTCTCCCGTTCGTAAGTACAACGGACCTCCCAAGTCAATGCCTATTATCTGGAAGACAGCAGCATCTCGGTTCCCAGGTAATGGTGCTGGTATAACTTCAGTCCTTGAAGCATCGAATATTCTGCAATTCTCTTAGAGCTTGTCGAATTGTTCGTCTGCACTGCAAAATCCAATATCTTTCTCTTAACCGCGACATCAGAGTATGCACTCCAGCGTGGCTCATACTTCTGTGTTCTTCTAAAATAAGCAGCTTAACGGCAGGATGTTTACTAGGCAACAATATTGGATTTTTGAAAGCATTGGTATCTTCTCTTTGTACAAGACGAGTAGTACGGATTAAACCATCTGCATCTAATTTTGGTTGCAAAAATTTCAGACCATCATTCTTAATCGTTCCAAATGCTTCACGTTGTATTAGCTTCAGTAGCGTTATTTCAGCCGTTTCTAATTCCACAACAGTAAATGCAGATACATTACGGTCTGACGAAGTCTTTTTTCCATTATATACAAAGCGTTTCATCCAAGCGATGGTTCTAACTATTTTCAAGTATGATGAAAATCTGTAACAATACCAAGGTATTTCCTTTTCGATGCTGACTGCTACTGTCGTTTTCTTTTCCTGAGAAATTTCATCATTCTTAATTGCGACCTCGGAACGAGGCCAATTTTCTTCGTTAAGTTTTAACCAAGATGGTCCCTCCCACCATCTAGATTCAATTAATCTCTTCGCTGTACAACCTCTAGATGGTAGATCGGCAGGATTTTCTTCGCCAGGAATATGTCTCCAGTTTTCTCGTTTCGTTAGCTTTCTAACTTCATCAATTCTGTTTTTAACGAATACAGCCTCGAGTCTATTCAATTTTTCTCTAAAAATAATGCGATTGTTTCCGACACTGACTCAAGACATTTCTGGGCTTGAGCTCGGAAACAAAACACGCAAGTTTGGAAATCTACCGGCCTGAGGAACCCTCTATAGAAAAATGATTGAAAATTCATGTGCACAATTATTTACTATAGACAGGCCATCTGAGAGGACCTATTTTTATTATCAAAACTATAAAAGCAAAGCAAAATACAAGAAAATATATGATATATACAATGGTTCTAAACATAAGCATGTAAAACACAAAGTATAATGTTAGACGTTTTTGTGGATATAAAACGAGTTAACCAAGCCCCCACGAGTTAATCGATAGGATCCAAAAAAGAAAAGGTTCTATCCCTCTTCTCCAAACGCTCGTCTACCCCTCTCCATAGTATCCGCAACGCGTTGCACACGTAGTAGTTCAGGAGTCCAGACCCCCTACAACGTGCAGATCTCGCTTGGCAGCGATGGACGATTTGTCTCTGATATCACCCACAATCTGCGGAGGAATCTCAAAAACGATTCCTGTGTTGATTTTAACAATTTCGTTCGGACGCTCTATGCGGTCTTCAGGTGTATACAGGTCATATCCTGCTGCATTAAGATTGAATCGTGTCGGATCCACCGCGTGGGGAAAGATTTTGGAGTGTTGTAACAGGAAATAAATGAAAATTCATTTTGCACAATGTTCTAACTAAACATGCAAAATACAAAAGTATAATGTTATGCACTATCTACACTGCTGGCCACCGTAAATGCAACACCCTGAAGGAAGCATGCAAATAATATGAAATTTACAACATGCATTAGCGGAGGTGAGATATGTAAATGATTAGAATTTCAGCGCAGACGCACATCACGCGCGCCTGTGGCGCCACTTCAAAGCGCTATTTAAGGCTTGGAGATTTCGACGATTTCAAGTACGGCAATTGTGTTTTTCTTGTGGTTTTTTTCCAAAAAACGATCAATTATGCCTCGTAGAAAACAGCGATCATCTTTTGATCAAGTATCCGAGTTCGACAGAGGAAGGATAGTGGCCTACCGAGATTGTGGATTATCTTTCAGGGAAATCGGTAGTCGTGTTGGACGAAACCAAACAACTGTAATGCGGATATGTGATCGTTGGATGCAGGAGGGTACGACGGACCGACGTGTTCGATCGCATCCACCTCAGTGCACCACTTCACGTGATGACAGGCATATTGTGCGTATGGCAGTGACGGATCGCTCAGCCACATCACGAACCATAGCACAGCACATTCAGTCTGTACCGCATCATCCAGTGTCTGCGCGTACCATTCGACGCCGTTTACAGCAGAGTGGTCTGTCCGCAAGACGTCCATTGCTTCGTCTACCCTTGACGCAGAACCACAGACGTTTCCGCCGCCAATGGTGCGATGAAAGAAGGATGTGGACGGCAGAATGGAATGAAATTGTCTTTACTGACGAGTCACGCTTCTGTCTGCAACACCACGATGGTCGGATTCGAGTCTGGAGACACCGCGGAGAGAGGATGCTGAACAGCTGCGTTATGCACCGCCACACTGGTCCTGCACCGGGTATTATGGTATGGGGCGGTATTGGATATCACTCTCGCACTCCTCTAGTACGCATTGCCGGTACTTTAAACAGCCAGCGCTACATCTCCGAGGTGTTGGAGCCAGTTGTCCTTCCTTACCTTCAGGGCTTGCCCACAGCCATATTTCAACAGGATAATGCGCGACCACACGTGGCACGCATTGTCCAAGGGTTCTTCGTCAATCGCCAGATTGAATTGCTTCCCTGGCCAGCTCGCTCTCCGGATCTTTCGCCGATAGAAAACATGGGGTCCATGGTTGCTCAACGATTGACCCAGAATACATCCCCAGCTGCCACACCAGATCAACTTTGGCAACGTGTGGAAGCTGCTTGGTCTGCTGTACCCCAAGAACACATCCAAAGTCTCTTTGAATCAATGCCGAGGCGTGTGGCAGCGGTGATCTCCAACAATGGCGGCTACTCTGGCTACTGATTTTGGCAGGAACCACACTTCACAGAAGTCTATAAATTTAATCATTTGATACTTGGTCAACATGTTATCTACAAAATAAATTTTGTTGTGATATCTCTTGTCTTTCTTGGTGTTGCAATTTGGGTGGCCAGCAGTGTATTAAAAAATGTCCATATGCTAGCGAGTTAATACCGTCAGCTGCTAGATATTTTTTTGTCGTAATATGCAGAAAATATTGTTCTAGTGTTATATCTCGCAGTGTAGATTTTTTAACACCTTTAGCTGTTTTTTTTTTACAACTAGCGCCATGAGAAAAAGCATACATTTTTGCTTTCAAGCCGACAAACTCTCGAATTGGGTAAATGGTTTCGGGTTTTAAAAATCATAGTTTACGCTTATTCATTAAGTCATGCATAGAATGATTATCAGGATAGTTGCTTGAATCTAATATTTTTTGAATTTTTGCACACATCAAATTATGCATTTTCACATTTAATAGAAATATACAAAGAATCAGTGTCCATATACAATAAATTCGCAGTTGTTAGTATAAACCCGTTTAAAATTATAATACAATTCATACACATGAAGCTTTGATAATTCTAAAATACAAAATCCTGCATAAATAGGCTTATCCAAAATAAGATTAGATTTTTCATTTTAAAGAGTTAAATTTTCATTTATGGGTTCAAAATATTCTAAAAGCGAGCTAGAAAAGTATTTTTTACAAGCTTCCTTTGTTGTACATCCTTTAACGGATACTTTTTCCGTTGGTTAAGCATAAGTTGCCCGAAAAAAGAATTCATTTTTTTACAAAAGGTTTTTGTGAATTCGTCATTAGCCTCTTTTCTTTTTTCGTTATTTAAATCGACATACTTTTTTAGCCAGGGCTCTTGTTTAAAAGCTAATATTTTATGAATTTTATTCACGAGCATGCCTTTTTAATGTAAAATTGCAAGTTTAAATAATGCGTTATGTAATTACTTTTAGGATAAAAGTTAGGTGTTTTTTACAAGGAAGGAAGTTGAAATTTTTGTCACATAATCTTTTAGAATAGGGAGAAAGCATATCATATGTGATATTTAAATATTCTGGGGCGAGAGGTAGATCGTTTGTTTCAGACTCTCTGGATGGAGTAGATCGACTTCGAGTATGAATCCCACGTCGGAGAAAGCATCATAATTAAAAATATCAAAATCATCAGAGCTAAGCTAAGAAAAATGTCCAATCGGAAGCGGACGACTTCAATGAATTTAAGTGCGTCAAGAGAGAACGATGTAAATCTCACCATATTTATAGGGGGGGTATTTCAATTAACGTCACACTGGAGCAACACAACGGGCTATTGGTGACGGTCCGGGATCAATCCCAAAGGGAAAGATCCTAGGACAACACCACGTAATTTTGAACCACGGTCAGATGACGAGGCAACATCTGAGCTGGCACCCACTCATATTTATAGGTATAATGTTTATTACCTTTGCAAAATTAGAAGCAAATTTTTTAAAATAAGGTGCGTATCATAATTTCTAGAATTATGTATTACAACAGGAACCAAATACGTCGCCCGATAATTTAAATTGCACGATTGGAGTGCTAACCCTCTAATATAACCGCTACCCCAATGACAATGATCGCGCACTCTAATATCATCTGTTTTAAAAGGCATTCTGCAAATGTGACATTTTCGAATCAGAAGTTGAATAAGGATTATCAATCACAGGTCCATACATTTTTTTCAAAATTTTTTCTGCAATGTATTTTAAAGTTTAAAAACCGTATAACATTTTCTCGGACATAAAATTCATGGAATATGAGATTATCATCCATATCGGTTACAACAATTGCATAACTAATGGCTTCATGTCTTTTAATTGGCATGGTGTGGAAGTTTGGAGAATGGGGTACCAACTCAGGTGTTCTCGTCATCTGCCAATGGTTCAACATTACGTGGTGTCCTCGGATCTCTCCCTTCGGAGGATGATCCCGGATCGTCGCCAATAGCCCGTGGGTTGCTCCAGTGCGACGTTAATTAAATACCTACCTATCCGATAGGTATTTAAGGTGCTACCTATCAGAAAATATTTTCATAGAAATGCATCGTGTTTAAGTGAATTTGCTAATAATTCTATACCAATTGAATAAAAACTTAGATTCATGTAGGTATTTTAATTAACATCGCACTGGAGCAACACACCGGGCTATTGGCGACGGTCCGGCATCAACACCCGAAGATCCTAGACCACATAATTTTGAACCACGGTCAGATGACGACAAAAAAAGACAGTAACGATCGACAAATCTTTCCAAAAGTCTAGGCATCCCCAAATCTTCTAAATTTTCGTTGTAGCTTAAAAGTTTAAGCTCTCTTCGATGTTTCGAGTCTAGTTTCTCTACTGCAGTTTTCATTGGCCTCTATTTTTTCTACTCCTATAATGTGAATCGCCATTCCTTTGGCAAAGAACCTGAAAACTTTGCTCCATCAAACATCCATCAGAGGATGGGGCCGCGTCAGTCCAGATGAAAAATCAACAGATTAGGAACCAGAGGGTTGCGAGTTCAAAACCCGTCCAACAAAAGACCGACGTGTATGCGGGGGATGGTGCAAGTTCAATCTGTCGTGGCCTCAAATGTCCTCACGTTGGCGTGGAAGTTTGGAGAGTGGGGTGCCAGCTGTGGTGTTATCTCGTCATGTGACCGTGGTTCAAAATAACGAGGAGCTGTACTTGGATATTTCCTTTCGGGATGGATCCCGGGACCTTCGCCAACAGCCCGTCGTGTTGCTCCAATGCGACTTTAATTAATTACGACTAGCATTACCCAAATTTCAAAGGCTCTTATCTTTGGAAGAGAACATTGGCATCCTGACGATTTAGTGCCTTGTGGCGATCATTTTGAAAAGGAAAAAGATGAGTTTGTGCTTTCTTAATAATCTAAGTATAATAACTAACTCTATGCTAATCATTTTATCTTTCTGAGTTAATATTGTAGCATGTCACATTTATTTCTTAACGATGCAGAGCTTCAATAGGCCACGATGGCTCAGTGGTAGTCTTGGCCAGTGGTAGAAAGACACCCAGTTGTGTCCTCGCTCCTGCATTTTAAAATCACTAAATCAAAACAAATATAATCCGGGGCATTTTGTTCTGGCATATTTTTTGGCCTCAAAAAGAAAGTCATGTGATATTATTGGCATCATTTGGCGAGGAATTCATCAGATTACAGGATTCTACTGTTATTTAGAAGATTAAACTAGCTTTTTTTGGGTGTAGCGTCCTTGCTTGAGTCTTGTCAAGGGTACCTTACTTAAAGGTTAGTCTATTTATGAATCTTATTTTACATTTTTTTGTTCTGCCATTAATTAGTCGCACTGGTAGCTTTGTAATTACTGTTAAGTTTTAAAAACATTTTTGACTCTGAATTCGTTTTAATACCGTACTTTATTGAAAGAAACTTGAAAAGCTAAACCTTAACAGTGTGTATTACTAATTCTATTAATCACAACTTCTAGCATGCATCTTCTGGTATGCATCTATTTCTATTAATCACAACTTCTAGTGCTTTATTAATGCTAGTATGGATCGACAGTACTGTGACGCAGCATGACCAAGTGTGGCCCTTGAGCCATTAAACCCCAAAACCGACTAACCATTTGTAAAGTTCAAGAATGAGTACCAACAAAATGTTGATAAAATAAAAGCAAGATTTTTGAATAAATTAGCATCTAATTTTAATTTTCATATCTATATACATTTCTAAAAGTGATATATTTTAGAAAATATAGTTTGAATTTATCAGACCGATTATCAAAATTGTAACAAAAATCACGTTTACTGAAAAAATCACAATTTCTTCGTTATTCAGGTTGGTAGGTAGTTGAATAAACATCGCATTGGAGTAACACAATGGACTACTAGTGCGGTTTATTACCAGCCTCACACATTCTGAATTGCATTGGAGCCATACATGAAGACATTTTTAAGGAGCCATCTGCCATTGCCCAAAAAACTTTTTTGCAGACTCTGACTTAGTGTAATTGTTTTACTCTGGGATAAGAAGATTGAATTATACAACCAATAGTGTCCTAATATATAACGGTTACGGATGGGCGTTTTGCGTTTAGTTTTGTTTGGCAGGTTGTCCATGTTCTGGACCTTGCGCCATAAAGTAAAACCAAATCTCTGGGTTTGTAGCTATTCGACCTGCTGTATGCAAGTCCTCCGTGTTAAGGATGTCTCTTAGTCCAGGTTTCGCATTTTCAACTGCACGTAAGATGGTGTTATCAATATTGATTTGCCTTCGTTTTATGAAATCGGTACACATATTCTCCTAGAGCTGTTGACTAATCGGCGAGTATGACTTATTGATTTAGTTTGTTGTCGGGGCCGTCCGTTCCGAATCGTTGCATACAGTAATTTTTTCTTTATGTTGCTTCGGAGTTCAACTTGGGATGTTCGACATATTAAGCACCATTTTGGTTTGTTTCTCCAATAGTCTTCGTACATGTCTGCCTTTAACATTTCTCATGGGTATTTTGGGTTATCGTAAGATCCAAAAATCAGAATCTGAACAGTGTTCTGCCCTCAGGGGTATACCTTCTTTAGGTTTGTTTGTACGAGTTTTGTTATATATCTATGGTGGTAAATAAACATAAGAAGCCTTTGCATAAATTATATCAATTTTACTCTATCCCATTTTTAAGTAAGACTCCTTTTTGAATCTTAATTATTGTCCTATTATAATTTTTTATCCACAATTCCCAGCTGTGGCGCAACTTGCCCGATATGGACCTTGTGCCATAAAACTCAAACAAACCAATTTCCCAATTCTAATTGGATTGATGTCTGGGGACTCGAGGAAAGTTAAAAATTTAAAGGCATTTATAGTATAACCTTCCAAGATCTGCTTATTCAAGGCTGTGTGGTTGATGGAATAATATACAAAAGCATAATCATGATTGAGCTCTTATTTCGTTGCACTTGAGTATAAAACAGTTTCTAAATGTCTATGTACACCTTAGGATTCGGAATTATTTATTAGAACATGACTCATATTGGAGATATC
This sequence comes from Meta bourneti, assembly GCA_933210815.1. Taxonomy (NCBI): domain Eukaryota; kingdom Metazoa; phylum Arthropoda; class Arachnida; order Araneae; family Tetragnathidae; genus Meta; species Meta bourneti. Next base: position 92,057,163 of record OW119924.1, on the reverse strand, counting down.
CTTGCTGATTCGAAAAGTTCGAGAACATTTTTCAAATTCCTTGGATTACCTCTACAGATGCGTTTCCCCCACACCATTAATCTATCGCCACACCCAAAATTCTGCATTTTCTCGTTTGTAGAAGAATAACTATTCATTTACCGTCGGGGTGCCAGATCAGGTGTTGCCTCGTCATCTGACCGTGGTTCAAAATTACGTGGTATTGTCCTCGGATCTTTCCCTTTGGGATTGATCCCGGACCGTCACCAATAGCCCGTTGTGTTGCTCCAGTGTGACGTTAATTGAAATACCCCCTCATTTACCGTCGTTTACAGAACTCGGTTTTCATATTCAAATTTTTTCATGAAGTTTAAGCAATTTTTAATTCCTCTTTTCAACTGAATTTCAAAAGTGCGATAGTACTGTAAAACACTTCTTACATCCATAATGGACAGAGCGTTAAAACGTGGTCTCACGACTAAATGATATTGGATTAAAAACTAGCTTAATTCCGTTCCTTTAAAATTCACACCTATTCATGGGAACTGATCTTTGCTTTGCAACCATTTCCTAGCAATTTATACTGCTAATGAAAGACTGATCTTAAGTCTTCGTTCAGTGAATATGCTGCAAGATATCCATTATTTACAATCTTGTTGCGACGAAAGTACATCATTGAAGAAAATACATTTTAATGTTTCAACCATGTGGAATATCTATTGCAAAATGCCTCTGAGCCGCAGAGCAGTTTGACCAACTCTGTCCCATGCGCCATTAAAAAAAAGTAACCAATCATTTAAACCGAAGGCTCCTGTTTAAGTATTTAAGCAGCTGTCTTGCAGCGAAAAATGCTTTACAGAGCAAAGTGTACCAAGTGACGTGGTTTCAGCTCTCAGCGGGTACAGTTGGTCTCAAGCCTTGAGCTGCAATCTCTAGTTGCGTGTATCTCATCATTTACTATCTAAAATACTAATGAAAAGGATGTAATAATGTTTTTCAAATATAAATTTTAATTATGATCGATTATAAGTCTTGGATACCTTTCATATTAATTGCGAGTCAAAATTCGTTGTAATTAAGTATCAAGAACAAGATCTACTTAAGAAACTTACAAATATTTATCACAAAAACAAAATATAATCTAAGAGTTGGATTATATTGGCATGTAACAAAAATACCCAAAACATAATATTTCAATGAAATAAGATCAAGACACAGCGTGGGTGTAGGTAAAGTTTATTGCTTTCAATACTGTTACTGAGAGCTTTTATAAATATAAATTGGTAATATCAGTTTAAGTTATAAAAGATGCTGTATTTATGATGTTTCAAATTCTGGTTTTCCTGTATCCTGTTTTTAACCTTCTTTATATCGTTCATTTGCTCAATGTCTGCAAATACGATAACAATGGCCCAATCGTGATTGAGCCCATGACTCGCATCGCGTGATTGCCGCTTGTCAGGATTGTCCACCGTGTCTTCTGAACAAGCGGCAAGTCACACGTGTGTTCTCCTCGACGTTCTGTCGACGCTTACTCCTCGGCGCTGGGAGTGGGCAATAGACTTCCGTAAAACTGGAGTCCGATGAAGTGGACTCTTGAGAGCTCACTCCGGTCTGGACTTGCTCCAACAACCCTAGGTTGGGGCGAATCGGTTGAATTCCGTCTGTGTAGAGAATCCACTGCCTCCATGTCGGAATTAGTCATTCTCTTCTGCAACGAGAGAAAAATGGTCCAGATTAGTTTTTGATGCATCATGCGTCATTTCACTTTCAAGAATGAACTAACACCAACCCCTATTGGGATTGAAGTGCAGAGACTTCACCAGAACGGGTGAGGAAACGGGGAAACCACGAATTCTCAAGATCCATAACATCGACCAATGTAACTGGTTAATGTCACCAGTTTCAAATGCAGAGCACTTGTTGCAACGTGACACGCTGCTGTGGAATCCACAATGCTCCGATAGAATGATCGTTAGCAGTCCAGGGTGATGTAGCGTGGGAAAAGGGAAAGTGGTCGCTTCAAGGCAACACGCACTAACAATTAACAATGTTAATTACAATGTCAATGATCTTGATTAAAGTTTCTCTGTTCGTCTAAGACACAGTTTGTTCGCTCAGAAAGGTTCGAGGTAGTCCGGTTGGAAGTTTAGCGGATTAGAAACCGGAGGGTTTCGAGTTCAAAACTCGATTCCACCAGACAGTCGTGTACGTGGTAATAGTGCGTGTTAAATCTGTCTTCGAGTTGGCGTGGCGAAGACGTTTGGAGAGTGGGGTGCCACCTCGGGTGTCCTCATCTGACCGTGGTTCAGATTGACGAGGTGTCCTCGGCTCTTTCCCTTAGGAATTGATCCCGGACTTACGTCGATAATCCCTTGTGTTGCTCCAGTACAAAGTTAATTCCACTACCTACCCGAAGCGTTCGAGGTCGTTCGCCTTACGCTTGCGAGTCCTGTTCGCAAGACATACACACTAGTAAATTTTAATAACCTTGACATGTTAGTTTGCTAATGAATATGACTAAATTTCTAACGAGAAAGGAAACTGAAACAGCGGAACCGAAACAACGGCTTTGTGTTAACTTTCTACACTGCCAAAGTTAAGCACGGAGAGGAAAATGTTAATCTACGGCTGACAATCTGAATTTTAGAGGCTGCATTTCGCTGCACGATTAAAGTGATGTCGGCAACATGTGAATTGGACTGTCAGATTGAGCCAACGTTATGTTCACGGATGAGTCGAGATTTGCCCTGGAGCCAGATGACAAGCGTTTAAGAGTCTGGAGAGAACAAGATATACACAATCTGCCCCAGAACATCATCGAGCATCACGCATTCCGAGGTGGAAGCATCATGGAGTGGGCAGGGATTTCGTTGGGATATCGCACCGACCTGCATATCTATAGACGGGGTTCTGTGACGGCTGTCCGGTATCGGGATGAAGTCCTAGAACCCACTGTGAGATTGTACGCTGCATCAGTTGGTCCTGCTTTCGTTTCAATGGATGATAATGCGCGTCTCCATCGAGCCAACATCGCCGACGACTACCTGGTGAGTGAGGGGATTGCACGTATGGATTGGCCGGCGTACTCGCCCGACCTTAATCCCATTGAAAATCTTTGGGATGCTCTCGGCCGTGCTGTGTCTGCACGTTTCCCAGTCACTCTCACAGAGTTGCAAACTACTCTACAGAAGGAATGGCGATTACTTGACGGGTGGTTGATCACCTCATGGAAAGCATGGTCAAGCGCTGCAAACTTTATATGAGGATGAGGGGTAGTCACATACCTTATTAATGTCGGTTTTGTTTGTTTTGGATTTAAACATCATTTTGTTAATGACTCCAATATGACTCCATCTTATAATTTATGAAAATTCAATATTGTTTTTATCTTTGTATGTAATTCTTTGCTTTGTTTCACGCATAAACATATTTGCTACTTTCCTGCCGCATTTCGTGTCAATCAAAGCTGTACTTGTCGATTTTTTTGCATTTTACCGCTTTATGCTTAACTTTCTGCAGTGAGTGTATGTAATCGGCCTTTATATGGATGTAGTAACGAAAGATATGGATGTAGTAACGAAATTAGTTTCATTTTTAGTTGAGGAAAATGTTGCGTTTTCGCCTCTGCATACTCTGCCTCTAATGGTCAATTTCAAGAAACAAAATCTTACCACATGGAGGCAGGCGGTGTAGCTCTCTGGTGGGAAGCAGGTGTCTCCACGCCAGCCTTTGGTCTCAGCATGTGGTTGTGCCACACGATCTGCCACCTGTGAGAACATGTTTATGTCCTTCACTCGATGATTGCGCACAACAGACCTGAAACAGAAAGTCATCCTTTCCTTCATTCGATACAATCTTATACAGCTCCAGTACCCTCTTATTACACTCATTCAGTCTTCAAGTAATTGCCTGAATTTCAAATACGCTGTGACCCTATATTACCAGATCCGGCTATTTTGCGCGATAAACCTATACTTAAACCAAACCCTTTTCTGCCAGCTTATCATCTATAAGTTTGGTCAGTTGTGACCTAAAAATGCTGCAGCAATCATGCGTTCTTGACTAGACGGTAGTAATTGAGATTTGAGAAAAATAAATTACTGAAAAATAATTTGGCAAACAAACGATGACTCAAAATGTGCTGATTGAGATGTATTAAGTAAGCGAGACGTTTAAAAGATCGTAGGACAGATAGACACATTAAGTATAAGTACATTACTTGAAGAGGGAAGTGGCCAATCTCTTAACGAAATAAAAAAACTTCAATGTCAGTGATTTTTATTCCTAAACACCAAAAATATTAGTAAAATACTATAAAAATGTGATTTGTTACTCTTTTAATGATAAATGTACTACAAGTTTATTGCGTGAAAAATGCAGTTTTGAAATTGTAAATGTCAAAGGTTATGGAAAATGGATTTAAATAGTTTATTGGGATCTCTTAAGTTAAGAAAAGATTTTGAAGTGCATTGACACAAATAACTTACAATTTCTTTCGAAACCACTTGATTATCATCAAGTGGTGTCGTCCCTTCATTTCCCAATAAGATATGCTGAAGGCACGAATAAAATCCACAAAAATAGCAAGTTTTCTTCAAATAAATCGCAGTAAATATATTTCAGACGAATTTTTTCAAGAAATATCGTAAATGTGCAAAATTAAGTTAATTTCCTTCCGTTGTGAAAGCTTTAACAATGGTTTTATTCGAAGTGATTTAATTAAAAAAAAACATTGTTATCAAGGCCCACCACTGTTAAGAAATGTATTTTTTCAAAAATATGCATGGTTACATTATTACAATTTTTATTTTGTGTAGAATTTCGAATTAAGGAATATACACTACCTGACATTGAAAATGCAACACCCAGAAGGAGTGCGCAGAACTGGATGAAATTTACAGGGTAGGCGCAGCTCACCGAGATATGTAAATGATGCAAACTGCGCAACTGTCCCGCGCACGGCGAGTGAAAAACCAGGGAAGGAACCTGCAAAAGTGGTCAGTTTCGCGCCGCTCTGTTTGCCAGGTAAATCAAGTTGCAATTTGTTTTTGTGTCTCAAAGGAAATGTCTAGTAGCGGAGAATGCCAGGACGCCGCCAATCAAGACAGTTCCAGCAAACAGACGACTTCACGAGGGGTATGGTGATTGGCCTCAGAAGGGCAGGTTGGTCCATACGTCAAATCTCAGCAGATACCCACCTAGACGCGTCCACGGTGCACCGGTTGTGGCACAGATGGTTGGACCAAGGGAATGTGGCACGTTTGAGGGGTTCCGGTGCAGCCAGAGTGACGTCAGCACGATTGGACCGACGCATCTGCCGGCAAGCATCGGCGGCCCCGCAAGCCACGCCTGTCGCCCTTTTGCAGCATGTGCAGGACACCCTTGATGCTCCCATATCGTCCAGGACCATTAGCCGCCGATTGATCGCTGGCGGCCTGCACTCATGGCGCCCGTTGAGACTACTACTATTGACCCAACAGCACAGACGTCTCCGTTTGCAATGGTGTCGGGATAGAGCCACGTGGACGACGGAATGGCACAGGGTGGTGTTCTCAGACGAGTCACGCTTCCGTTTTAGCAATGACAGTCGCCGTGTACGAGTCTGGCGCCGACGTGGTGACAGGGCCAATCCGGCCGCATCTGTGGAACGCCATACCGCGAGACAACGCGGTATAATGGTTTGGGGCGCCATCGCCTACGATAGCAGGTCACCTCTGGTCCATATTCAGGGCACTATGACGGCCCAACGATACGTGGATGACGTGCTGCAGCCGGTGACACTACCTCTCCTTCAGGGGGTGCCCAATGCCATTTTCCAGCAGGATAACGCCCGGCCGCACACGGCACGCATCAGCCAACATGCCCTGCAAGGTACCCAGGTGCTTCCCTGGCCAGCTGTCTCCCCTGATCTCTCACCTATCGAACATTTCTGGGACGTCATTGGACGTCGCTTGCATGCTTTGCCACTTGCACGTTCAGAAGACGAACTCTGGCAAATGGTTGACAGGGAATGGGCAGCCATCCCTCAGGACACCATCCGCACGCTCATTGCGTCTGTACCTAGACGTGTTGCTGCCTGTATCGCCGCTCGCGGTGGTCCTACAACCTACTGATCAGACGTTCTTGCTGCTCAGTGGCAAGGTGTATAATGTTGCAATAAAGATCACTTATTGCTCGTTGCTGTCTCTCTCTGTTTGCCAAATTTCATCACTTTCTGCCAACTCCTTGGTGTTGCATTTTCAATGTCAGGTAGTGTATACACTAGTATATAGTATATTCTGGCGACCGAGCCAATTGTGAGTGAGTAAGCTTGGGGTTCCCACATGGACCTCATTAACTGAAAGCTTACGTTGGCGGGTCCGTGGATTATAGCAGTGTTGATGGGCACACTGCTATATTATACATTATTACACATATTTCAACATCTAACCCGTCCTCAATGAAAACCGTAGACAATTCAAATATTAAAAAACCATCTATACCAAGATATAATGCTCTCAAACGACCAAAGACTAGTGGTTCCACCAAACAGTCGAAAATACTTGGAAAATTTACATAAAACCCCCAAACATTTACTTCAACTTGCAGCTGCTGAAATAGAGTCGTCTCCATTCGGATTTTTCTGACGACGACGCAGACGTGACAATACTTACCCAAATTGAACCTCCAGGAAATGGTAAATCTAATAAACCATCCAAACAATAACTTCCTTTGTTTCCTGGAACTCGTGGTTTTCGATCAAAGAAAAGTGACGTAAAGGAACTGATATCATCCTACCACCCTGCATGTGTGGCCTTTCAAGAGACACTTTTGAAACCTTCCCATTGTTCAAAAATCAGAAGGTATAATTGTATTCGTAAAGATGTTGATTCTAGTGCTGCAGGGTCTGGAGGAGAGTATTTTCATTTCACATGAGTAGTAACCAGTAGTGCATGGGGAATACAATGGAAGGGGGCGTGTCACCTGTCAATCATCCCCGTACTCCTACAGGGGGGGGTTGCCGCCATCTTGTTTTGTGACGTCATCGATTCACTTCCCGTACTCCTTCAGGAGGGGTTGCCGCCATCTTGTTTTGTGACGTCATCCAAAAGCGGAAGTGACGTATTGATATGCTGTTGAGTTGTTTCAAGATGGCGTCGTTTTGTTGGAGTTGTGTTGCCATGGTGATGAATCACTCGTAGTGCCATCTGGTGGAGAAATTCGAAACCCTATTATTTTTAATTAAAAAGGAATTTCTTGGATTCGAACCCGGGACCATAGGATCCGAGGTCAAGCGCGCTATCCGTTAGGCCGTAAGAGAGTTAACTTATGATGGTGAATTAATGTAGTGTTGGATTTTTCTCTCTTTTGGACTTGTATTTTTTCTTAGTATTAGGAATGCGTTATTTTTAGAAAATGGTTTTTGAATAATTGCATAGGGGTTTTAATAAATGCTTTTTTCAAAATGACTTATGGCGCCATCTGGTGATTTTAAAAGTAATTAATCTAAGGAACGAATTGATTTCTTAATGTTTTTACTTTATTCATGATTAGTGACGTCAGTGTGTTTACGTTTGGGACTTGGATTTTTTTTCCTTCTGAGATTTCGATGTGACGTCACGATTATGTCCATCGAGCAAGTCTGAACTTGAAAAAGTCTACTCACAATTCTTTATGTTATGAGTATGGTAAATTGTTTACAGATCGTGAAGGCTAGGCATATTTCCGTCGATTGGAAAACGAATTAACGTATTAAAAAAAGACGAAATTTAGAAATTTTAGGTCAAAAATATACTGTGCCTTGTCAACTTGTAGCATACGAAGACGAAGGAATAAGCTATACTTTTAGCGGGTCTTCTATTACAGCCAAGCCTTGATCTCCTAAAGTATTGGAAATAAAGGGAGAAATGGAGCGAATAATTGGTGCAAGATTTAATTTTGAGTTGGTGAAGCGTTATAAAGATGGTAAGGACTGCATAGTTGCGCCAATAAAAACAACGAGAAGGAACTTTATGCACCCATAGCGTCTGTTTCATTTGGACAGAAAAGGCAATTTGTGTTTTCTAGAAAGAACTACAATTCTTTAAAAATTGTTCTGGAAAATGGAAGCTTGCTTGAGATGAAGTATCAAACAAACCAATTTTGGTTTCACAGCTTGCCCCGTGCATTATGCCCTAGAATAAATTTAACGTTTCGTAAAATTCTTGTATAAAGCAGCGATAAACCACTTATGTGCCCCCGAACTAGAACTCAGTGTCGTACACTAGACGATATTTGGACAAAGTTGCAATTGATCTTTGCCTTTCAGAATAGTATTTTTATAAATGCTTACATCTCGTTTTTAAATAAACTTTTGCTTGTCTTACCACATACACTGTATTTTGGATTATTTGGGGTTTTTTTATTACATGGTCTTATAAATTTTCTTTTTAAAATGCAAGATCTGAAATGAAATTTTCCTTGATTTTAAGATTTATGTTTTACTCAAAAATTAATTATACATTAGATGCTATAGCACATATTTTATTGCAGAATGTTTTAATATTATACACATAAGTGAGCGTAAAATTTTTGAAACTTTACAAGACCCATATTATGAACATGTTTCCTTACACATTTGAAGTAGTGAAAAATAGTATTAAAACCCTTTATCCTGTAAAATATAAATTAAATATTATTTTTAATTAATTTTTCCTTCCATATTATTGTTTACTTTAAATAAATTTTCATTCATTTTAGTGATTTTATTTATATTATAAAGATTTACAAACTGTTTTTAACGAAATTTTCTTTGATATAGGGATTTATATTTTAAAAGTTAGATGTTTTTTACACAAAAATTAATTATATATCAAATACTATTGCACGTATTATAACATTGAAGATTTTTAGAAAGCGTTTAACAATTGAAATATATACTTTAAATATTATTACAAACATTTAAATGCAATTTGCTTTTTATTTTTTAATTTTACAATTGAGACATTTTTAAAAGTTTGGTTCTTAAAGTGCGTTTTATGCATAGTAAAAAAAATATTATAAAAACCTGTAAGAGTAAAAAGAATTTTATGCATTAATTTGAAACTTTACAAGACCCATACCATGTTTCCTTGCACATTTGAAGTAGTGAAATATAGAATTAAAAACCATTTGTCCTTGAAGATCTAAATTAAAAGTTCTTTTTCTTTAATGCTTTTGCAAACCACACATTTTACTAAATATGAACTTCCTTTTATTTATTTGAAATCCTTATGCACATCGTACAATTTACATTGCACAGCAAAATACCAATACTGTACGAAGCTATGAAGTATTTTACAAGATACTTTGTACTGTTTTCTTAATTTTAAGTGTTCTACATTGCTATATTAAATGGATAGTAAGTGGGTTTTCTGTTTTTGAAAATAATATGTGCACATCTGTGCTGCTAAGCAAATTAACTTTTGCCCTTTTCTTGATATTTAATGCATAATCTAAATATTTACTCACACCGCTGATAGTTTTACCCATGAGTAAAATTAAATAATAACTGAAAATTTTAAGTATTAATGTGAATTTTAAAATGAACAAAAATTATTGAAATAATGGATTAAATCTGAATTCTATGTATTCTTAAAACAATCTCTGCAAATCCAGCAGACAATTCTTAAACAGATTGAAGGAAGCCACATGGAAACAAAGTAAATTAGAACACTTTTTAATAGTAAAAACATTATGATTAATATTTTTACAAAAATAATACATTATAGTAAAAAAAGAACTTATTTTTACATACTTACATTTTTTTTAAGAGACTTATTTCCGACAAGCCAATTATTCAATGCCATCACCTCAGCTATGGGCAATGCAAATTATTTTTGTGATGACCACATTATAGTTTTTGGATATCTTTGTTGCTACTTAGAGCATAAAATGCATCGAATTTGGGAAACCCATATTGTTCTAAGTTGATATTCGGAATATTCAATGCATCTAAGCGTTTCTTTTCCACACAACCACCTTTGTAAGCAATTAGGTACTGAGTGACCCTCTTGGTCTGCTCGTAATATTCTAAAAGCTTAGAGTCTAGATTTTTCTAAGGGAGCACAATTTGCTATGTCATGGGACAGAAATGAAGTGCACATACGTAATTTTTAACATATCACACAGTTGTACGATCTTTGGCACTCAGTTTATGCTTAGACGATAAGTTAAAACGAATACTTGAAGCTACTTGCGACTTTTACAGCGATGTATGCGTATTTACGTACTAAGAAACTTTCTTGAATCTGAAATTCATCAAAATGCACAATTGCACAAATATTAATCATTGCTATTGAAAAGCGTTAGCTGTTCTTGGAAAAATAATTGTAAACTGGAGGCCACGAAGAACTGGACTATATAACACCATACACTTACTAATCAGTAAAGTTAAAATTTATCTTTTGCGTTCCATAGTTACTCACAAAAGATAAGACTAAGTGAAGAATGTACATACTCAGAAAACATGGTGTTTGTGATAATGCGCGAAATAAAATTTTATGTTATAATACAAGATTTTAACGAAAGGATATACTTAAATGTGCGTGTGATTTTTTGACTCTACCACGTTTATGCGCTGAATGCAATTCAATTCTACGACTAAATTTGAGCAAGAAAAAAAATATAACCAAATATAATTTATAAGAGAAACGTATTTTGACTTTCTTTAAAATGAGAACTTTAAAGTATATTGAATTTTCTTGATTCTGCAGTTTTATTTTTTCTAAAATTACATCAACAAATTGAATTATTTATTTGTGGGCACACACAAGTCTTTGCCTTTGTTGAAAGGAAACTAGTATCTCTGACAAGTATCAGATTTTTAAAAATTAATTCAGAGAAGAATCTTTTTTCATGGGATTTAACTCAATCTGCTCCATAATTTTACCCTTAAGAGTAATAGAGCATATTATAGTTTTAAGGAAAATGAATAACCATTATGCAAATTTGAAGCCAAAAGTTCCAAGCATGTCTATGCGCCTATCTACGTTTAGAGATTGACCAACGCACAGACGTTGACATTAGGGACCTAGCCGTAAACGGATCGTATTATACCGGTGTCTTGGACGTGATCAGGTGCTATTGGTGTGGCGAAGGGCTTGAAAATTGGTAAAAAGATGTAGTGAGACACAAACACAAAGTTTTATCCAAAATGTTTGGTAGCCCATAGATGAAATTGTACAGGTGCTGGATGAAATCAACAATACCAATGGTTTTATAAAAAAAAAACGATGTATAGCTTTACCCCTTAGACAACGACAAGGACGAACGACTTTGTAAAATTTGCAAGGAATCGGAAAATGAATGCTACTTTACAGCCTTGTGGTCATCTGTTGACATGCATGAGATGTACGAAGAGTCTTTCAACGTGTCCTATGTATCGAACCAATATTTTACATAAAATTAAAACATACATTTGTTACTAAACTCTATTTATTAGTACATGTAGTAGATGCAATTTCAAGTGATATACTGAACATGGTGAGGAAGAAAATCCAATTGTAAAAGGGTGGTATTGAGTTGAAAGTTATTAAATTGGCAAAAGTGCTTCAGTAAGAAGATTAGTAAGGAAGTTTGAGACTCTAAAACCCTAAAACTCTTTATTAAGGAAAAAAATCGTTTAGGAAAGACTTATACACCCTTATAAATATATTGACTATTTTAATTATTAGTCGTTTGTTCATTATATGTTAAACCTATTTACTAAAGAATTTTAAAGGGTGCCTTAAACAGGAGTTACTAAATGCTTTAGGAAAGATGTGTAAATGTACTCTGTAATGCAAGAGAGAATGCTTGAATTAAATATTCATTTTGAGTGTTTCCTTCTTGTAGTGGGGGCTTATTAATAGTACTTTTGTTAGAGCATTTTAAAATATTTCACACTTTAAAAGAATTATTTATATTTATTTTTTATTAATTTTTAAAACTTTTTAACTTTACTGCTTAACTTTTTTATTGTTACTGTTTAACTTTATTTTACTGCTTAACTTTTTTACTGTTTAACTTTACTGCTTAACTTTTTTATTGTTACTGTTTAACTTTATTTTACTGCTTAACTTTTTTACTGTTTAACTTTTTCTCTTTAACATTTTTTTTTACTGTTTAAATTTTTTTCCTATTTAACTTTTTTTCACTGTTTAACTTTTTATTGGTTAATTTTTTCTATTTAACTTTTTATACTGTTTAACTTTTTTAATTGGTTTTTTACTGCTTAATGTTTTTTCTACTATAAAAATAGGTCTAAGATTATTCAGGATGTTTCGAAAATTCTTGTGAAAATGAATGTTTTCTGAAAAGAATGCCTGGATTACAAATATAGTAATTTTAGATAAAATATCATTTGCATGTATATCTATGTCCTATTTCTCCTTGGGTTCATTACTCGAAACTTAGGTAAAATATATTTTGATTTAGAAAAGTGCAGTAACAATAAAAAAGTTAAGCAGTAAAGTTAAAAAGTTTTAAAAATTAATAAAAAATAAATATAAATAATTCTTTTAAAGTGTGAAATATTTTAAAATGCTCTAACAAAAGTACTATTAATAAGCCCCCACTACAAGAAGGAAACACTCAAAATGAATATTTAATTCAAGCATTCTCTCTTGCATTACAGAGTACATTTACACATCTTTCCTAAAGCATTTAGTAACTCCTGTTTAAGGCACCCTTTAAAATTCTTTAGTAAATAGGTTTAACATATAATGAACAAACGACTAATAATTAAAATAGTCAATATATTTATAAGGGTGTATAAGTCTTTCCTAAACGATTTTTTTCCTTAATAAAGAGTTTTAGGGTTTTAGAGTCTCAAACTTCCTTACTAATCTTCTTACTGAAGCACTTTTGCCAATTTAATAACTTTCAACTCAATACCACCCTTTTACAATTGGATTTTCTTCCTCACCATGTTCAGTATATCACTTGAAATTGCATCTACTACATGTACTAATAAATAGAGTTTAGTAACAAATGTATGTTTTAATTTTATGTAAAATATTGGTTCGATACATAGGACACGTTGAAAGACTCTTCGTACATCTCATGCATGTCAACAGATGACCACAAGGCTGTAAAGTAGCATTCATTTTCCGATTCCTTGCAAATTTTACAAAGTCGTTCGTCCTTGTCGTTGTCTAAGGGGTAAAGCTATACATCGTTTTTTTTTTATAAAACCATTGGTATTGTTGATTTCATCCAGCACCTGTACAATTTCATCTATGGGCTACCAAACATTTTGGATAAAACTTTGTGTTTGTGTCTCACTACATCTTTTTACCAATTTTCAAGCCCTTCGCCACACCAATAGCACCTGATCACGTCCAAGACACCGGTATAATACGATCCGTTTACGGCTAGGTCCCTAATGTCAACGTCTGTGCGTTGGTCAATCTCTAAACGTAGATAGGCGCATAGACATGCTTGGAACTTTTGGCTTCAAATTTGCATAATGGTTATTCATTTTCCTTAAAACTATAATATGCTCTATTACTCTTAAGGGTAAAATTATGGAGCAGATTGAGTTAAATCCCATGAAAAAAGATTCTTCTCTGAATTAATTTTTAAAAATCTGATACTTGTCAGAGATACTAGTTTCCTTTCAACAAAGGCAAAGACTTGTGTGTGCCCACAAATAAATAATTCAATTTGTTGATGTAATTTTAGAAAAAATAAAACTGCAGAATCAAGAAAATTCAATATACTTTAAAGTTCTCATTTTAAAGAAAGTCAAAATACGTTTCTCTTATAAATTATATTTGGTTATATTTTTTTTCTTGCTCAAATTTAGTCGTAGAATTGAATTGCATTCAGCGCATAAACGTGGTAGAGTCAAAAAATCACACGCACATTTAAGTATATCCTTTCGTTAAAATCTTGTATTATAACATAAAATTTTATTTCGCGCATTATCACAAACACCATGTTTTCTGAGTATGTACATTCTTCACTTAGTCTTATCTTTTGTGAGTAACTATGGAATGCAAAAGATAAATTTTAACTTTACTGATTAGTAAGTGTATGGTGTTATATAGTCCAGTTCTTCGTGGCCTCCAGTTTACAATTATTTTTCCAAGAACAGCTAACGCTTTTCAATAGCAATGATTAATATTTGTGCAATTGTGCATTTTGATGAATTTCAGATTCAAGAAAGTTTCTTAGTACGTAAATACGCATACATCGCTGTAAAAGTCGCAAGTAGCTTCAAGTATTCGTTTTAACTTATCGTCTAAGCATAAACTGAGTGCCAAAGATCGTACAACTGTGTGATATGTTAAAAATTACGTATGTGCACTTCATTTCTGTCCCATGACATAGCAAATTGTGCTCCCTTAGAAAAATCTAGACTCTAAGCTTTTAGAATATTACGAGCAGACCAAGAGGGTCACTCAGTACCTAATTGCTTACAAAGGTGGTTGTGTGGAAAAGAAACGCTTAGATGCATTGAATATTCCGAATATCAACTTAGAACAATATGGGTTTCCCAAATTCGATGCATTTTATGCTCTAAGTAGCAACAAAGATATCCAAAAACTATAATGTGGTCATCACAAAAATAATTTGCATTGCCCATAGCTGAGGTGATGGCATTGAATAATTGGCTTGTCGGAAATAAGTCTCTTAAAAAAAATGTAAGTATGTAAAAATAAGTTCTTTTTTTACTATAATGTATTATTTTTGTAAAAATATTAATCATAATGTTTTTACTATTAAAAAGTGTTCTAATTTACTTTGTTTCCATGTGGCTTCCTTCAATCTGTTTAAGAATTGTCTGCTGGATTTGCAGAGATTGTTTTAAGAATACATAGAATTCAGATTTAATCCATTATTTCAATAATTTTTGTTCATTTTAAAATTCACATTAATACTTAAAATTTTCAGTTATTATTTAATTTTACTCATGGGTAAAACTATCAGCGGTGTGAGTAAATATTTAGATTATGCATTAAATATCAAGAAAAGGGCAAAAGTTAATTTGCTTAGCAGCACAGATGTGCACATATTATTTTCAAAAACAGAAAACCCACTTACTATCCATTTAATATAGCAATGTAGAACACTTAAAATTAAGAAAACAGTACAAAGTATCTTGTAAAATACTTCATAGCTTCGTACAGTATTGGTATTTTGCTGTGCAATGTAAATTGTACGATGTGCATAAGGATTTCAAATAAATAAAAGGAAGTTCATATTTAGTAAAATGTGTGGTTTGCAAAAGCATTAAAGAAAAAGAACTTTTAATTTAGATCTTCAAGGACAAATGGTTTTTAATTCTATATTTCACTACTTCAAATGTGCAAGGAAACATGGTATGGGTCTTGTAAAGTTTCAAATT
This sequence comes from Meta bourneti, assembly GCA_933210815.1. Classification (NCBI taxonomy): domain Eukaryota; kingdom Metazoa; phylum Arthropoda; class Arachnida; order Araneae; family Tetragnathidae; genus Meta; species Meta bourneti. The sequence continues at coordinate 92,041,850 of OW119924.1, read as the reverse complement.
AATGCATAAAATTCTTTTTACTCTTACAGGTTTTTATAATATTTTTTTTACTATGCATAAAACGCACTTTAAGAACCAAACTTTTAAAAATGTCTCAATTGTAAAATTAAAAAATAAAAAGCAAATTGCATTTAAATGTTTGTAATAATATTTAAAGTATATATTTCAATTGTTAAACGCTTTCTAAAAATCTTCAATGTTATAATACGTGCAATAGTATTTGATATATAATTAATTTTTGTGTAAAAAACATCTAACTTTTAAAATATAAATCCCTATATCAAAGAAAATTTCGTTAAAAACAGTTTGTAAATCTTTATAATATAAATAAAATCACTAAAATGAATGAAAATTTATTTAAAGTAAACAATAATATGGAAGGAAAAATTAATTAAAAATAATATTTAATTTATATTTTACAGGATAAAGGGTTTTAATACTATTTTTCACTACTTCAAATGTGTAAGGAAACATGTTCATAATATGGGTCTTGTAAAGTTTCAAAAATTTTACGCTCACTTATGTGTATAATATTAAAACATTCTGCAATAAAATATGTGCTATAGCATCTAATGTATAATTAATTTTTGAGTAAAACATAAATCTTAAAATCAAGGAAAATTTCATTTCAGATCTTGCATTTTAAAAAGAAAATTTATAAGACCATGTAATAAAAAAACCCCAAATAATCCAAAATACAGTGTATGTGGTAAGACAAGCAAAAGTTTATTTAAAAACGAGATGTAAGCATTTATAAAAATACTATTCTGAAAGGCAAAGATCAATTGCAACTTTGTCCAAATATCGTCTAGTGTACGACACTGAGTTCTAGTTCGGGGGCACATAAGTGGTTTATCGCTGCTTTATACAAGAATTTTACGAAACGTTAAATTTATTCTAGGGCATAATGCACGGGGCAAGCTGTGAAACCAAAATTGGTTTGTTTGATACTTCATCTCAAGCAAGCTTCCATTTTCCAGAACAATTTTTAAAGAATTGTAGTTCTTTCTAGAAAACACAAATTGCCTTTTCTGTCCAAATGAAACAGACGCTATGGGTGCATAAAGTTCCAAGTCCTTCTCGTTGTTTTTATTGGCGCAACTATGCAGTCCTTACCATCTTTATAACGCTTCACCAACTCAAAATTAAATCTTGCACCAATTATTCGCTCCATTTCTCCCTTTATTTCCAATACTTTAGGAGATCAAGGCTTGGCTGTAATAGAAGACCCGCTAAAAGTATAGCTTATTCCTTCGTCTTCGTATGCTACAAGTTGACAAGGCACAGTATATTTTTGACCTAAAATTTCTAAATTTCGTCTTTTTTTAATACGTTAATTCGTTTTCCAATCGACGGAAATATGCCTAGCCTTCACGATCTGTAAACAATTTACCATACTCATAACATAAAGAATTGTGAGTAGACTTTTTCAAGTTCAGACTTGCTCGATGGACATAATCGTGACGTCACATCGAAATCTCAGAAGGAAAAAAAATCCAAGTCCCAAACGTAAACGCACTGACGTCACTAATCATGAATAAAGTAAAAACATTAAGAAATCAATTCGTTCCTTAGATTAATTACTTTTAAAATCACCAGATGGCGCCATAAGTCATTTTGTAAAAGCATTTATTAAAACCCCTATGCAATTATTCAAAAACCATTTTCTAAAAATAACGCATTCGTAATACTAAGAAAAAATACAAGTCCAAGAGAGAGAAACACTACATTAATTCACCATTTTAAGTTAACTCTCTTACAGCCTAACGGATAGCGCGCTTGACTTCGGATCCTATGGTCCTCGGTTCGAATCCAAGAAATTCCTTTTTAATTAAAAATAATAGGGTTTCGAATTTCTCCACCAGATGGCACTACGAGTGATTCATCACCATGGCAACACAACTCCAACAAAACGACGCCATCTTGAAACAACTCAACAGCATATCAATACGTCACTTCCGCTTTTGGATGACGTCACAAAACAAGATGGCGGCAACCCCACCTGAAGGAGTACGGGGATGATTGACAGGTGACACGCCCCCTTCCATTGTATTCCCCATGCACTACTGGTTACTACTCACATGATTATCCCAACACTAGTCTCACTTCACACATCTTTACAGGCTGTGGCAGTACGTATCCCCGCCAATTCGTTAATCAGTCTTGCCTATGCCTGTCACCGCATGACGTCATCAATCAAGAACTTAATCGACTGGTACTCCAACTTCCAGTTCCGTTTGTTCTGCTCGGTGACCTTAATGGTCACAGCATCCTCGGGATAGTGATAGTACAAACCGTCGAGGGCAACAGATCGAGCAGTTGATCTCTGATCACTGTCTGCTCAAGAACGACGTGAAAACGTACTTTCACGAACCCACGAGGACTTTCCACTCTCTAGATTTGGCCATTTGTTCTCCATTTCTGCCTTTGTTGACTTGCACAATAGCGACCACTTCCCCCTTTTCGTCTCGTATGACAGCGTCAGAGTGTGTAATCGACCACGTACCTACTCATCGAGCGGATTGGGTTGCTTTTTCACAACTGGCGATTATTTCAGAAGCAATGGTCAACTGCGAAGATATTAATACTGCAGTGAACAATGTCATCGAAGCTATTATAAATGCTGCAGACACAGCCATACTCAGTAGTTCTAAACCATGCAGCATTTGTAAGCCCTGGTGGAACACCGAATGCCAGACCGCTTATAAGAAACAAAGAAGATTATGAAACATTTTTCGGAGATACTCGTCAACCACCAACCTCGTCGCTTTTAAGCAGGCTAAGGCATTTGCTCGTTAAGATAAGACGCCAAAGCCAGAGTCCTGGATGAAATACGTCTCTTCAATAACATCTTCAACATCAAGCAAACAGTTTTAGAAGAAAGTTAAAGCAGCCAACGGCCTATATCGAGAATCGTCTATTCCGATACTAGAAACCCCGACTGCTGTACACTCTTGCCACATGACATTGCCAACGTCATAGGGGAGGCTGTATCGAGCTGACTCTTACAGTCCTACATTTCAAGCGACTAAGAGTCGAACTGAACGAACCCATATCAATTTTAAAAGCAAAAAGACCTTCTCCTATAACAGCTCACGATGTTTGAATTGAAGAGATCGTTATCCCAAAGTCATACCAGTGCTGAGCCGGACGGAATCGCATATCAAATGCTTCGACAATTGCCCCCAGATTCCCTAAAGAACATTCCTCTATTCAATAGAATCTGGTGTGAGCAAAAGTTCCCTACTATGTGGCGAGAAAGCACTGGTTCCGATCCTTAAGCCTGGTAAGGACCCCAAAGACCCTCTGAGCTATCGTCCAATTGCCTTAACGAGCTGCCTGTGTAAGACTCTTGAGCGTATGGTCAATGCCCGTCTTATTTACGTACTTGAAAAGAACCGATGTATTCCACCTCACCAGAGTGGCTTCCGCAAGGAAAGATCCACTCGATAACATAATCAACCTTGAAACAGGTGTGTAATGCCTTTGTACGCAGGAATCATTTGGTATCAATTTTGTTGACGTAGAAAAGGCATGGCCGTTCGTGGCGACATAATATACTCCGAAGTATGTTTGGTTTTAAAGGGAATTTACCTTTTATTCAGAATTTTTTAATTTCTCGATTCTTTAGAGTCCGAATTGGATCTTTCCTATCTGACCAATTTGTTCAGATTGAGGGAGTCCCTCAGGGCAGTATTTTAAGCGTTACTCTCTTTATTCTCCAATTTAGTAATATCATTCATTACAACCATCAATTCATAGCACATTGACGACCTACAAATACCTTGTCAGGGATCATATATGCGCCTATCGATAGACAACTTCAGACTCCCGTCAACAACTTGGTCAAGTGGTGCAACCAGAAAGGTCACGCTATCCCCTAGAAAGAGCTGCTGTGTTCATTTCTGCCGAAAGCGAGGTCTGCATCCAGACCCTGTAATTTAAACAATTCACAAATACCAGAAGTCAACGAAGTAAAATTTCTCGAAGTTGTTTTCGACCGCAAGCTCACCTTCCTCTCCCACATCTTACATCTCCGAAGGAAGTGCTAGCGATCCTTAAACATCTTCAGAGTATTATCTAACACATCCTGGGGAGCGGATCGAACATCTTTACTCCGAGTATACCAATCTATCATTCTCTCTCGAATCGACTACGGTTATATTGTATACGGGTCTGCGAACACCTCTGCTTTGCGGAGATTGGACACAACCCATCACTCTGCTTTGAGAATATGCACTGGGGCATTCCGCACATCACAAGTAAACAGCATCAATGTGGAATGTCACCAGCTACCAGTTGACTTGCAACGGAAGTTGTCCATTAGCTATTACATAAGATCATATCATCATATCCTTTGAAGCATTACTCTTGCCCCATGTTTGAATCTTTACGACGCCCGTTCCTCTTCCATCAAACCTTTTATTCAGAGGACAAATACCATCACAGACGATTCTAACCTTAATGGAATTATACCCCAACAAAATGAAGGTTTTAGTTTCCCACCATGGGACTTTCCATCTGAATTTTATCAATCCCTACACTCCGTACCCAAAATCTGACACTGCTCCAGCAATATTCCAACAACTATGACTTACACCGCTGTCAGTTTGACAACCAGTTTTTACGGATGGGTCTAAAGGAGATTGTGGGCTGCGGAATTGTGTTTCCTGACACTGTAATTCACACTTCCTGCTCCATCTACACTTCTGAAGCGGTGGCAATTTATTACGCCCTTCAGCAGATATCCTCTAGCACCCACCGTAAGTACTGCATTTACACTGACAACATGAGTGTATTACAACAGCTGGAACACTATACCATCACCTGCCATCCTGTCGTGTCAGATATTTTTAACATCTTGCGTACATTGCAGAGCAAGGGCTTTGATATCTTGTTTTGTTGGGTCCCTAGTCAAGTGGGCATAAAGGCTAACGAGATAGTTGACAGTTCTGCGAAGGCAGCTTCCGTTCCACTGCAGCAGGCCGTTCCTTTTAGTGACATCAAGATATCCACAAAGAAATTCGTCTACTCCTTGTGGCAAGAGTCATGGAAGCTACAGGTCAACAATAAATTACGTTGCATAAAACCCATCAGTGGCCAGTGTCTCCAGTGCGGAGGACGGATATCAAATTGACCCATTTTGCATTGGACACACATGATTCACTCATCGTCATCTTTTATTAGGAGAAAGCATACCCATCTGCAATTCATGCTCTACTCCATTTTCTGTTTATCACTTTTTAATTATCTGTCCTGTTTTCATCATCGTATCAAATTTTTTAAAAGCACAATTTTAGATCTACGAGATTTGATTGGGGAAAATCCCCATTCAAACCTCTCATTTTTAAATGACATTAACTTTTTAAACCTCATTTGATAATTTTACTATTCAACTCATTCATTACTCATACCTTTTTATATTATAAACCTTGTTGCTAGTCAACACGTTTTAAGTCATCAATTCATATTAACCATGATTTTTTTATATATTGTTGGCAAGTTTTAATCTTGTGCTAATCTTTAATCAAAAATAATATCTTCGACATGTACTTTTATCTCTATCTTAGACTAATAATTCTTCAATATTTTATACTTTTATTGGGTCAATTCTGTCTTGTGTTTGGCGCAGCTTGTCCGCTTTTGGACCTTGTGCCATAAAACCCCAAAATCCAATCCCGAACCGTCGCCAATAGCCCATTGGATTGCCCAAGTGCGACGTTAATTAACTACCTACCACAGATAACGAAGGTTTATTGCTCCAGAGCCAAGCCGGTTGCTCACCTGCTAGAAATTTAGTTTTCACAGTTCTTTCGTTATAAAATTAATTTTTTGTTATGGATAAAATACATTCATATACGGTGAAATAGTTTTTAAATAAGTTTTGTATTAAAGGCATTTCTTAGTGTAGTGGTCTTCGCAGGGCGTAGAGATTTTGACGTCTCATTTTAATTCGGATTCTCATAGAATAGGTTGCACTAGGAACCTACGAGTTATAAGCGGTGCAGGTTCGATTCCTCCCTGAGTATTTCTCTCGTGTCAGTAAAAACTTTCATTACGTGTGTATTACTTGATGTGTCAAGCGCAGAATATGGCCCTTGCGCCATAAAATCCCAACATCCAATCTTACAAAAAATATCTAACCGAACTCAACGCATTTAAACATTTGGGGAAAAATGTCAATCTACTAATTGATCGAACAAATAAAACCAAATATTTACTGATATTGTTTCATCGATTGTTTGCAGCAGTATATTTCACAATTAAATTTAAATTTCTCAGTGACGCAAATCTAGTTTATTTTGTATTCAGTTGTGCAAACAAGGTGTAAATTCTCGATTGCAAAATCTGCAAAGTTCGGATTCAGAAAATATACGATTATTAAAGAAACTTTGAATCTAGTTAAAATACTCAAAAGTTATCTTTATCGACTACCTTTTAAAATGTGAAATAACGATTTTTGAGAATTTAGTTTTAATGGAAAGCATCGTTCACTTTTTAATACTTAACTGCCTAGACGAATTGAGTTCGATTGTTGTGGTAATAATTCATGCATTTGTAGGAATGAGAATCTTGGGATCAGACCATCGAATCCAGAACAAGTCAAAGCTGTCCCTAGAAAGTGCAGTTCCGGATCTCTCAACTGTTGTGCATTTTGCCACTCCCACAAAAATCCGTATGCTATTGGAGGAAAAAGTTTACACCCAAAGAAATCAGGAACATTGCTGTTATTTCAAGACGAAGAGCTTTAGAAAACGTATGCAAATACTAAAAATATCAGGTTGTACAATTCTGTTTGATTTCAAACTACTTGTATGATTCATAAATAAACTGGTTTCTTTGTCTTACTGTTTGAAATAATTTTTCATTCTGACCTTGTCCACGTTACTCTCCCTTGACATGCGCGTGGACTTTGAAACTATTCCGACCCTTGTGATTATCTGCATGAAAAAAGAATAACACCAATTCAGAGACATTAGTTTATTTAAATGTATATTTGTTACGAGTTTTTACACTTTAAACAGAAAAGAGTTGTAAACATTTAAATGCAGATGACATTACAAAGCTTTTTCAACTTCAAGCGCTTCGTTACCTCGAAAAATAGTCCAATAGAGCGAACTCCTAGTTCGCAATCTTTCCGTTGCCAACATCTCTTGATAGCACCCGAATCCTGTTGCATGCGCAGTTGAGCGAGATCTTGGATAGAGCAAAGAATTTTCACCTGATCCAGACGAGTCCGTTAATTATGACTAGACTTTCCGATCCTAGATGAGAGCATTCTTGCAAACCCAAAACACGGAACTCTCCATGTTGCACTGTAGGAATTTAGTTGGGGCATCGTTGTGTTGAGTTTTCTCCTCATTATTTGCCTACAATTGGACTCCTGTTCCCCCTCTGGTTCTGTGTTCTCGTCCTACGACCAACATGTCAAGGGATGAACCCGATAGAAAACTTCCTGTGCGCCATCAAGAGTCCCGGATGCTGGGGATGTGTCGAACACCTCCGCCATTCTGTTGAAAATGCTTCTCTGGGATCCTAGCAACCATTTTATCCGTTAGATATCTAAGAAATTAGATACAAAAGTGGAAAGATTTTAGTATATTGAAATGAGGATGCACAAGTGTGGACATTTTTCTACTAAAGAAATAATAACTGGGTTGGTTTTAAGTTTTATTGCACAAGCTGCTGAAGTGCTATTTGGTAAGAATCGTCTCAAGTCCATACCTTGTAGTTTCAGTTGTGAAGGATGTTCAGGCTATTTCTTCTTTCATTAGTAAGGCTATTTTGAGTACCGTATCCTGGAACAAATACGGGAAAGATTCTCGTAAGAGGATATTTGCCTTGTGCGGCTGCTTTGACTGAAAAATGTGATCTTCGGGAACTCTGCTGAGCTGGTGGACGAAGGTACAACGACCTTTCATAAGCTTCTGCATATTTGGGAGGGACTCAGACTAAAACCAAGATAAAACTCTGGAACAGATGTCGCACTTGTCAGCAAGTCTTCACGGTTTTCATCTAGCTACACCCGATGTCATTTGACTTGCAGATATCCACAACGTACTGCCATCATGTGGATTGGCCATCCACATGATGGCAGTACGTTGTCGAACTTAAGGCAATCATATGGATTGTTTGTGTTTTAGCATAAGATCCAGAAATGCCATCATGTGGAAGGGATTCCACTAGTTGCATACGGTGCGCATCAGGAACAAATGGCTTGGTTTGGTTTATCACTTAAATCATTTTATGTTACGAGCTAATTAGAAGCAGACCTTCGGCTTAAAGATAAAGACGTGGTTCTGGATAATTTTACCATTGCTGGTACTTCAAGGAAGTGAGTGAATCATAACAAACTGAAGGTGACAATTAGAAGTTATTATTTAACTGGTACAAGGTGTTCTGCTTAGTTAAGAGACCTTACCTTAAAAACCGTAGGATCTAGAAGAATGACGGTCTTCATCGAGCTACTCATGTCATTCTCCCAGTTGTCATGCTCTTTTTGAAGCCGGTATAACAAAGATGCGATAAGAAGTTCAACTTTGTCATGCCGGTTCTTTCTATAAAATTAATTCCTGTACGTCATCAGGAGCAGGTGTTGGTCGGATACATTACTTCTTGTCAGTGGTCAAGTCTAATGTTTTCAACAGCTATCGGATCTTTTAGGTAGTCTTGAATTCCTGGCAACTTAAGTGTTCAGTAAGTGAGCGTAGTTCATGTTTGTCCAAGAGGAGTTTGGACTCATTGGACAGTTATCATTTCTGCAGTCTTTTCTGTATTACTTCTAACCCGTTTTGACGAATTGAATCTTTCTTGGGATCCTTTCAACCATTAGATGTGATTAGTCATTGTGTATGTTGTGTAGCAAAAACCCATTCTACACCACTCAGGAATTCCGTGACGATCAGAGGGGTAGACTTGAACGGTGGAAGTCAAATCTAAAAAATATTGCACATAAAAAATATACTGCACATTTTTCTAGACACGAACTGCAGATGTCCGGGATTATTAAGAACGGTTTGGTTGAGTATGGCGCGAGGCCCATGATTGGCCAAACTGTGCCAAACAACGTCAAGTAAAATCACAATTCGGTTAGTGAAGTCAAAGAGCATATGAACTATACTTTGACTCAATACACAAAAATTAAAGTGCATAACAGAAGTTTCTTCTACAAAGTTTCAACACATTTTTGGGGGATTGGTTCCATGCTGTTTTCTTCCACATCTATTTTCCGACCCACTTCGCGAGTTTGTTTCAGGAGATTCAGACGGTTACTTTGTAACAGAAAGAACAAGCTTGTTCTTAAATTTGATGCACATGCCCCACAGATCTTCGTCCGAACAGAAGGAGGAAGCATCGGCCCCTTGCTCCATTCGAATGCATTTGACTCGATCATTTATGTAACATCACGAAGACTCTTGCGTCAGCCATGTGACATTCCGAAAGACGCAACCAGAGAGCATCATCCAGACCCCCAGCAGCAACGTTGCAGCCAGCCATTGGATGAAATCAACCAATGATGATCAGCCAACGCCCAAGTCGCAAACACCTACGCAGAGAAGGAGCAGAGCTAGTAAAAGATGAAGACGGTTAAGATGTAGCTCAGGAACTGGCTAATTTGCAATCACCCAATAGCTTTAATTTTCATCTGTATATAGTTTCACATGTAAATGCTTATATTCCAATTAAATTACTTAAAATGATGAGAACTCCCGCCTCCAATCCATTAAAACCAAAGGACGAAGCAACCCGTCCATAATACATGGGGGCTCGGACCACTCCATAATAAATGAGAGCTCGGACTAACTCCATAATACCGATGCCAACCACGACAGATGATGCCTGAACCACCTAAGACGATACCTGAACCACCTAAGACGATGCCAGCCACCAAAGATGATGCCTGAACCAACACGGAAGATGCCGGAAACCACAACGATTGCTTAAGATTGAAGGAAGACGACGGCGGAGACACGACAGTTACACGACGAAACTTCAAGCCAGTACGGCCAGGTCACCACAAGACGGATTTGAAGACGATACAACATCGGACCAGAAAACGCCTCTGACGAAACTGCCTTCCTGTCGAAATATCTAGTGGGCTATCAGCCGAAAAATTTGGATTACCATCAGATATCCTCTTCGTCACATCTGTGAGTACAACCTCATTTTCTTTTGTTTGGAATTTTACGTATTCACCACAATGACGACTCTCACTCTCAATGAAATTCCATTTATCTCCAAGGGCTTAACGAATGCCAAAACAAAAGTAATTAAGATGTTGCATTTCGTAATTTTTAACTCTTTTGGCGACCGAATGAATCGGAAAAACTTACGACTGTTTTCTGGATTTGACCCTGAATTTACGCGATCAGAGGAATCCGAGAAGGAAATGTTAACATCTTTAAAACATACCGATTTAATTCTCTTATGTGATTTTTTGGGTTTGAATTGTAACGGCTCACCCAAACAGCTGTTAAATGCAATTGACGACAGTCTAAAGGATTTCGAGCTGCTCAAATCAACAACAGAAATTGAGTCGGATTTTGAAGAGCAGGAAACGGGTCCGATAGACTCTCATCTCTTTCCTCCCTCTCGTGTTGAAACCAGAAGTATACAAGACGATCTAGCTCAGAACGCATCAACATACATCGGTCAGCCGAACGATCCAAATCAACGCGTTAATTCTCCAATCGTGAGAAACGAAACAATAGCTGAAGACCATGATTCACCACACAACGTCTATCACCGAAATTTGTTTTCCTCAGCTGCTTCTGAAGGTCACATCCCAGATCCTTTTTTCTCGCCCGCAGAGACTCAACAAACTTTCGCACCAACTCCTTTCGCTGGTGCCAGTGGATTCGTTCATATAGGATTTCAGGACTTGGCTAATTCCATTCCAAAGTTCCACGGAACATCCGATGCATTTGGAATTGAATTATGGCTAAACGACCTCGAGGAAATATTTTTTCTTAACGGAATTGTCAATAATTCTCACCGAATAATTTTTTGCAAAAGATGTCTTTCTTCTTCAGCCCTTAAATATGTTCAATCCTTACATGGTATTGTGACATGGAATTCTTTAAAACAGAGTTTACTCGAGGAATTTTCAACAAAACTTAATAGCGCAGATGTCCATAAAATGTTGCAACAAAGGCGTTTAAAGTATAATGAGTCATTAAGTGATTATTTAATTGATATGAGAGAAATTGGCTCACGTGCAAATATTGATGCATCTTCTATTTTTGATTATGTTATTAATGGAATTCCTAGTTCTGCAAATAACAAAATAATACTTTATGGGTGTAAGACATTTCCCGAATTCAAAGAAAAGTTACGAATATTTGAAAGACTTTACCAACAAGATAAGAGTTACAATAAGAATTTTTCTTGCATTTCAAATGAACGCCATAGAGATGTCAGACAATTGCAAGATAATAAACGAAATTTTGAGAAGGGTAACCAAAATTTTGAGCATAAACCACACAGTACTCGAAATCAGATAATCTGCTTTAACTGTGGCCGTCGGAACCACAAATCAAGTGCTTGTCCATCTAGATCTCCGAAATGCTTTAGTTGTAATTCTTGGGGACATAAAAGTGACGCTTGCCCAAAAAACACATTCTCAGCTTCATCGAAATCTAAACCTCCAGCTGACCACACCGTTAACTCAGTTACTCTTAACGTGGGTCCAACATTGAACTCTATGCAAATTGAAGTTAAAATTAACGATGTTCTCCTAGATGCCCTTGTAGATACAGGTTCGCAAGCCACTATTTTACAGGAAACGTGGTATAAAAAAATTGCATCCCCATCGCTATACCCTTCGCAAATAACTTTCACTAGTATTGGAAAACAAAGAATTTACCCTATTGGATTTTTTCAAGGTTCAATCATAATTGACAACACTTCATTTCAGTCACACATACACGTTGTTCGTGATGATTGTATACCTTTTCCACTTATTTTCGGAAATGACTGTATTCAGCAAGCTAACTTTTCAATTGGGAATAATGGAGTTAAATTGATCAAAGATGAACCAAATCTGCTCATTAATTTGGTCAACACTGAACTCATTGATTTGAGTCATGTTCTCAACGCTGAGCACAAGATTGAGTTACACAATATGATTAAGGACTACACTCCACACAAAGTAAAAAGCACTGATATCAAGATGAGCATTGTCCTCTCTGATGACATTCCTGTATGTCATCGTCCGAGACGTTTACCCTTCACTGAACAACAAATCGTTCGTGAACAAATACAAGAATGGTTAAAAGATGGTATAATTAAACATAGTTATTCAGAATATGCTTCAAATGTTGTTCTATGTAAGAAGAAATCTGGTTCTTATCGTTTATGTATTGATTACAGACAACTTAACAAAAAGATTATTAGAGATAGGTATCCACTCCCTGTCATTTGTGATGTGTTAGACAGACTTGAACAGTCACACGTTTTCACAAATTTAGATCTTAAAAATGCTTTCTTCCATGTAGATGTAGACCCTTCGAGCTCTAAATACACATCCTTTGTCACGTCAGATGGACAGTTTGAATTTTTAAAATGTCCATTTGGTTTGAGTTCAAGTCCTGGAATTTTCCAACGTTTTATTAACACTGTTTTCCGAGATTTATTAAATGACAACACACTCGTCATTTACCTTGACGACATCATCATTCCATCGAAAGACGAGGCTGAAGGTATCGCCAAACTCAAACGTGTTTTGACAGTTGCCTCTGAATATGGCCTTAAGCTCAATCTAAAAAAGTGCAACTTCTTGCAAAGAAAAATTGAATTTTTAGGACACGTCCTTGAGAAAGGAACAATTCAACCTTCACCTTCTAAGACTCAAGCTGTCCAGAATTTTCCTGTGCCTAAGACCGAAAAACAAGTGCAAAGTTTTCTAGGCCTAACCGGCTATTTCAGGAAATTCATTCAAAATTATTCTATAATCGCCAAACCACTGAGTGATTTGTTAAGGAAATCCACTCCTTTTCACTTTGGTTCCCAACAAAAAGAAGCGTTCCAGACTCTCAAACAAAAACTTTCGCAAAACCCAGTTCTACACATTTACAACCGCGATTCTACTCTAGAATTACACACTGATGCTAGCTCACATGGATTTGGAGGTGTTCTCTTACAGCAATCTGATGACGGAAACTTTTATCCCATCCACTATATGAGTAAAAAAACTACACCACAACAAGCCAAATATTCAAGCTATGAACTTGAAGTACTTGCAGTTATAGAAGCGCTTAAGAAGTTTAGGACTTATCTCCTTGGAACAAAGTTCAAAATCATCACTGACTGTGCTGCATTCCAAAAAACGATGCACAAGAAAGATTTAACACCAAAAATCGCCAGATGGGTCATTTTTCTCCAAGATTTTGATTATGAAGTCGTTCACCGACCCGCTACACAAATGAAACATGTTGACGCACTAAGTCGTTATCCAGTCATGATCCTTTCACAAGACTCCATCACACCAAAGATCGCTGATGCACAAAATCAAGACGCGTTCATTTCAAGCATCAAGAAAGTCTTGCCACACACACCAATGAATGATTATATTGTAAAAAACGACGTGCTTTACAAAATTGTAGACGACCAAGAACTTATAGTTCTACCACAGTCTATGCAACATGAGATAGTGCAAACCACGCACTCACAAGGACACTTCGCTATCAACAAAACAGAGACACTCGTTAAAAAAGATTTTTTTATTCCTAATTTAAGGAAAATAGTTGAAAATGTAATTTCCAACTGCATACCGTGTATTCTTTCCTCAAGAAAGAAGGGAAAATCTGAAGGATTTCTTCATCCCATCCCCAAAGGTAACGTTCCTTTGGACACGTACCATATAGATTTTCTTGGACCTCTCCCGTCCACCAACAAACAATATCAATACCTTTTCACCGTAGTAGACGCCTTTACAAAATTTCTTTGGATCTATCCAGTTAAGACGACATCAGCTAAAACAGCCATCGAAAAATTAACTGTGCAACAAACCAATTTCGGCAACCCTTCACGTATTATCACCGATAGAGGAAGTGCTTTTACTTCAAATGACTTTGAAACGTATTGCCGTGACGAAAACATTGAACTAAAACACATAACCACTGGTGTTCCCCGCGGAAATGGTCAAATTGAACGTATGCACCAAACGTTAATCCCTGTTCTTTCCAAGCTTAGTATCGATGATCCAACTAAATGGTACACACATGTTCCACACGTTCAACGCATTATAAACAGTACCACTTCAACAACAACTCAATACACTCCATTCGAGTTACTTATTGGCATAAAAATGAAGAATAAAACTGATCATAAAATCAAACAAATTCTAGAACAAGAATACTTACAAACTACTATTGACGACAAAAACGAACTACGTAACACAGCCAAGAAAAACATTTTGAAAGTACAAGAAACTAACAAGAAGCACTACAATAAACGCAGAAAACAACCCACATCGTATAAAATTGGTGACCGTATTGCTATACAACGAACCCAATTTGGGACAGGCCTGAAACTAAGACCTAAATTTTACGGCCCGTATGAAATTACACATGTTCTACCAAACGATCGGTACGACGTACGAAAAATCGGTTCCCACGAAGGACCAAACACAACATCCACTTCTGCTGACCTCATCAAATTTTGGTCAAGCAACTGAACTGAATTGACATTTTTACTTCTTCATTTCAATTTTCATCATTATTCATTTTGTATTCTTACTTAATGCTAGTTCCTCGCTACTTCCATCGTTTCCATTTTCAACAAACTTCTTCAACCCTCATGATGAGATCTTCTCCCCAAAGACGAATATGATGCGACAGGACGAAAGGGAAAATTGAGAGGAAAAGACGCCTACGACGCATCTTTCTTTAAGACGACTGCAAAGACGAAAGAAGATCAAAATATAAGACGACACCTTCCAAAGACGAGAAAAGTACGCAGCTTTGAAGTAAAGTTGCAAAAGACGACTTTTCTGAAGACGAACTTTCTAGATGTGCCAGAGCATCCCAAATATGCTCACTGCTGCATTTCTTTTGTTTTTCCTCTCTCTTTCCGTTTCTTTTTGTATTTTCAGACACCTAGCTGTGCAGGAGGTCCTGCAGGGTCGATGGCCGAGTGTAACATCACGAAGACTCTTGCGTCAGCCATGTGACATTCCGAAAGACGCAACCAGAGAGCATCATCCAGACCCCCAGCAGCAACGTTGCAGCCAGCCATTGGATGAAATCAACCAATGATGATCAGCCAACGCCCAAGTCGCAAACACCTACGCAGAGAAGGAGCAGAGCTAGTAAAAGATGAAGACGGTTAAGATGTAGCTCAGGAACTGGCTAATTTGCAATCACCCAATAGCTTTAATTTTCATCTGTATATAGTTTCACATGTAAATGCTTATATTCCAATTAAATTACTTAAAATGATGAGAACTCCCGCCTCCAATCCATTAAAACCAAAGGACGAAGCAACCCGTCCATAATACATTTATTTCACCGAAGACTAAATTTCTTGAAACACGAACTACAAATAACACGTATACAATTTTTTGGTACAACGCATCTTCTTCTTCCTGGTGAGTTTTGCTAAAACTCACCAGGGAAAGAGGTATGTAGTTAATGAACGTCACACTGTAGCAACACAACGTGCTATTGGTGAGGGTCAGGGATCAATCCCGAAGGGTTTGGTTTGGGTTTTATGGCACAAGGTTCGTTAGCGGACAAGCTGCGCCAAACGCTTGATTAAATATACCAAATAAAACAGATGAAACAGCCAAACAGGACATTTGAAGTCAAGAGATTTAACGTGCACCAGCCCCCATGTAGATGACGGTCTTTGGCTGGATTGTTTCGAACTAGCAACCCTCCGAAAGCTAATCCGTTGTTCTTCCAACTGAGCTACCGCGGCTCCCGGAAAGAAGGAAAAGCTAGCCTATGGATTGGATGTTGGGGTTTTATGGCGCAAGGTCCAAAAGTAGACAAGCTGCGCCAAACACAAGACAGAATATAACTAATAAAAGTACAAAACATTTAAAAATCAAGACAAAGATAAAAGGTAAATTTAAAATGTGTAAGAATAAAGATATTCAAAGTCAAATGATAAAAACAAGACCATTGTCTGCAGCATAACTAACGAATTTAATTTACATATGCATAAAATTTGGAAGTGTGAAATTTAAAAGATCGAATTATATAAAAGAATTTGATGGCTCAGTTTGGATTTGGAAAAAATTAGATGAGATTTAAAAAACGAACTGCACGTAAAAACGCGAAAAGGTTTGAATGAAAGGATTTGATTTTCCCCAATCAAATTTCGCAGATTTAAAATTGTACTTTTAAAATATCTGATACGTTAATGTAGAAAAACAGGACAGATAATTAAAATGTAAAAAATAGAGTAGAGCAGTAGTTGCAAAAGGGTGCACAATCAAAGATGACCAAGAGAGATCCAATACGAAGGCGGGCCAGTTTGACATCCGCATTGGAGACACTGGCCACTGATGGGTTTTACACAATGTAATTTGTTGGTAACTTGCAGGTTCCACGACTGTTGCCACAAGGAGTCGACGAAATCCTTTGTGGACATCTTGATGTCACTTAGATGAAATGCTTGCTGCAATCGAATGGAATTCGCAGCAGGCTCGTTACCCTTCATGCCCACGTGACTAGGGACCTTACAAAACGGAATATCGAAACCCTTGCTCTGGAAGATACGCAAGATGGTAAAATTATCGGACACGACAGGATGACAAGACATAGTACATTGCTGTTGTGATACACTGTCAGTGTAAATGCAGTACTTACGGTGGGTGCTAGAGGATATCTGCTGAAGGGCGTAATAAATTGCCACCGCTTCAGAAGTGTAGATGGAGCAGGAAGTGTGAATTATAGTGTCAGGAAACACAATTCCGCAGCCCACAATCTCCTTTAGACCTATCCGTAAAAACTGGTAGATATATGTCAAACTGACAGCGGTGTAAGTCATAGTTGTTGGAATATTGCTGGAGCAGTGTCAGATTTTGGGTACGGAGTGTAGGGATTGATAAAATTCAGATGGAAAGTCCCATGGTGGGAAACTAAAATCTTCATTTTGTTGGGGTATAATTCCATTAAGGTTAGAATCGTCTGTGATGGTATTTGTCCTCTGAATAAAAGGTTTGATGGAAGAGGAACGGGCGTCGTAAAGAAGATTCAAACCTGGGGCAAGAGTCATGCTTCAAAGGATGATGATATGATCTTATATAATAGCTAATGGACAACTTCTTCCGTTGCAAGTCAACTGGTAGCTGGTGACATTCCACATTGATGCTGTTTACTTGTGATGTGCGGAATGCCCCAGTGCATATTCTCAAAGCAGAGTAATGGGTTGTGTCCTATAAATTGCCACTGCTTCAGCAGTGTAGACGGAGCAGGAAGTGTGAATTCCATAACTAGCTAACCTATGGAAGAATTTTTCAGTTTTCTGTTCAGCTGACAGATTTAAAAATAAGTCCTAATTACTGATAAAGCATTTTTCTGTAAAGATTCCATACCATCCTACTTCAGCGCAATCCAATTACAATATTTTTAATGCAATTAGAATACTCAGAGTTGACCTTTTTTGGAGATTCCAAGTCTTAAATTGTCCGTGTGGTTCGCAACACTAAATTAAGCGTGTATTTTGTTATTTTAAAGTATTGCCACACAAAATCAATGAAAGGATACATTATCGAATTCTTCATATATCGTGATGCTATTTCATTTTCTTTGTGAAAGTTTTACAATAAAACGAAAGTCCTTAAAAATTTATTCGAAATTCCGTTTCTCTTATTTACTGTCATTGGGTAAATACACCATGCTGTGAGATGGGCTGATCCACTGGCTGACTCAGACTTCCTCCATAGTTGACGTAGTCTTTAATGGGACAAAACCTCAGGATACGTGTGGGAAATACTTCATGTACATTTTATGTCCCCTGTGACAGAAAAATATTACAAAAATTACAACGAATATTACTAAGCAAAACAGTCACTGTTGCAGCAGGTGGGTGAGTGGAGTTTAGTGGAGTAAGCATCTCGGGCTTAAAATTAACACAATTTATTTAGAATTGTACAAATTACGAGAAACATTTAGTAGGTAATAAGACAAGGACCACAGTGCAGTCGCGAGCCTGGGAGTAACCAACAGAACTCCTCTTTATTTCAAAGAAAGGGGTTAAGGAATTGGTAACGTGCCAAGAAAGGGTTGAAAGTTTATGGCGTAGCTGGCTGTCAACACGCCAATAGTTCAGTTCGTTTCCAACGCGGTTATAGTCCGATTTGTTACAGTGCAAGTTATTTTTCACGAATAAACTTAACAGAAAAATAGATTCAGATTAATGGTTGGTTGGTTGGTTTCGGGGGGGAAGGCGTTTGGCGCAAGGCCCATATTTGGCCAAGTTGCGACAAACATGAGATAATGTTAAATAATTGCGAAAAGAAAGGATGGAGAGAAGTAGAGAAAGATCGCTGGTGCATCCTGGGGGTCCGACCCCCATGTTTACCTCAAGGGAAAATAGATCCCTAGGGTACCTCGGGTTCGTGACCTAAAGATGTGCCCCGAGAGGTTCAGTTTAATGAAGATCTGTGCAACTGCTGTAGGTGGATTGTAGGATTTGCAACACAAAATCTTAAGCTCTCAAACTGATAGATCCAATGAAGGTAATGCATTTCTAGCATGATGCAAATGGTCGATGAAGATGTATTAGTAAAACAAAGATGGAAAAATGAAGTGAAGTATATTTAAAACATTGTTAAATACCGTTGCATGCCAAATTTAGGAACACATTTCAAAATTATTGCAACTCCCCTTTCATATGATAGGTTGATAATGATTATGATAGGATTTGATAATGATAGGTTGGCGTTTTACGGGCGCAAGGTCCAAAAACAGACAAGCTACGACCATGTCCAAAAACAGACAAGCTACGACCATGTCTATGTGGAATGCGACCCTATGTTCCATGGTAATTATTGCTCGTCTGGATGGGTACTATCACCCCTCTTATTTTGTAAAAACAATTTAGACTCACCCTGTATATGAAAATGATACTTTTATTAACTTAACATGCAATTTACTAACGTTGTCAAAGTGATGTGTGCTTCGTGACTCTTGACAAGATTAGCATCCCTGGGTTCAAAATGAGTCAGTTTCAGCCTTAAATCGCCATGCAATTCTATGTCTAGCTTATTCTTTCTTTGTTAAAATGGAATTAACATGGCTGAAACCAGCTTCAAAAATGTACGAGCTTCGAAATGCAAGCAAAAGGGGGAGTACCATTTCAGAAAGTTTTGGATATTTTTCTATCGTCCCTTAATGTTATAGACTCCCAGGGGTCGATACCGACCACTGCTCTAGAATGATAGCGAAGCGGTATTGCATTTTAATTTATTTTGCCTGTTGAACGAGGTAACCTAGAATCTCTAACTTAGGGAACAGAGACAGGTTGTATGAATTGGAAAACTAAAATGAATTGTTTATATCGAAACAGACAATCACTAGAATGTATAAGGTTATATCAAAAAGTAAGGTGAATTTGTCTCTAAAACTCAGAGCTTTTTTGTGTAGCTAATTAATTTTTTTATGTTGCAAGTACCAAGGTGATAGAAGTGTGACGGCTTGTAGAAACTTCTACGTCAACCCGTCTGGTGCTTAGAGCCAATCAAAGATGGTGCATCGACTTGAGCATTACTCCGAGGAGGTGCACGGTGTCGTTCGTTTTTTATGGGCCAAGGGGAAAAAACATGTGATATTCATCGAGAATTGTTGGAAGTCTATGGAGAGTGTTATGTCGCAGAAACAAGTGTACGTGTGGTGTAACGGATTTGCAAGTGGTAGGAGTACTCTGACAGATGACATAAGTGGCAGACCAGCAACGTCCATCATCGACGCGAATGTGGCTGTCGTCGATGCCATGATTTGTGAAGACAGAGTGAGGTTGCATGACATTGCAAATACATTGAATAGCTCATATGGTTCAGTGAGTAGTATCAAAGTGGGAAATTCTTGACCATCTTCCGTATAGACCTGATTTGGCCCCTTTGGATTACCATTTGTTTGGTCCATGAAGAAACACCTCCGTGGGCAGCGTTTCCATACACTGGAAGAGGCACAACAGGCTACACTTACCTGGTTAGGGAACCTGGAGCAAGATTTCTTTGAAAAGGGCATGGATGATTTGGTGCCACTTTGGAATAAATGCTTAGACCACTATGGTTCCTTTGTCGAATGATAGTGTGTGATACGATTTGTCAAACATAATAAATTTTCATACATTTATCTCTGCACGTTTTTCTGTCAATCAAAATTCACCTTACTTTTTGATACTCCTTTGTAATTTTGAATCACGGTCACTACCATTTTGGAACATGGTTAATTCTAGAAATTATGGAGTAACTGTTTAAAAATTAAGAAACCTTTCCAATTTTAGTTTTCTGTTAAGAAATAAACTACTTATGTATAAGAACTATCAATATTTCTTTGCGTGTTGCACTAGTATTTTTCCCATTGTATTTTAGTTCTGATTTTGGAACACGTTACGTTGACGGAACAGAATATACAGGGTGGCCATAAAATACCTTCAACTCTTCGGAGGCATCTAGCTGAATCAAATAAACGTAATTCAACCAATTTGGTATTGAGACTTATGAAGATATGGGAGACGTGTTCCGCGATAAAAAAGAATTGATCCTAAAGTGCTGATAGGGGAATTTGGAGCTGTTAGTGTTCATAACAATCGAACATTTGTATTAAAAAAGCAGATAAAATAGATCCCGAAGCAAATAAAAGATTATTAGATTTATGAATCATTCTGAAATTTATTCGATATAAGGACTTTCTAGCAGTGCAGACAAACGAGACGGTCTGCGAAGATTTTACTTCTGCTATCCGAATACTATCGCATGATGCATATCGGGGTTACCTTAAAATGTAATTAATCGCTATTTTGGGGACGTTTGACCAAGTCAATAATTCGGAATTTATTCTTTGGAACTTTTATTCTAATCTTTCTCTAATCGCATTCGAAAAACAAGTTAACTGACGTCACACATTAAGAATACGTATAGGAAACACGATCTGCCACAGCTTAAGCTTGGCAGAAAATGTCTCAAATAAATTCAGATTTCCCATCTGATGTTTGCAAACTTCAAATTCATCGGCGTAAAAAAATAACAATACAGCCGTATACGATACATCGAATTATTACTGAATTTATAGAAGCCCCACGTACTATATTGTAAATCAATACACCTTTTAAAGAGTTTTGAAATTGAGCAAAAGTTTCGAGATTTACCAAGTACCCGACAGTTTTAATTTTGGTGGTTTTACTTAAAAATCACCATTTCAGAAATGGTCTTCCCATATCACTTCAATGAGACATTTCCTGTCAAAGTAAATGTAGGTGGTGTTTCTGTGGCGCTACGTATTTCCTGTACGTATTCTGAATGGCGTCAGTTGGCTTGCTTTTCGAATACTGCCTTGAGTATGGCACCACTAAAATCCCAAAGAATGAATTTATACATTAATCTTGGTGTTGATCAACCTTCAACACCAGACGTCGCCGATAAACTCCATTATAAAGATAACCCCGTTGTGTATTATGGGAGAGCATTTGGGCAGTAAATGTAAATACTTTGAAGACCGTCTGATTTGTTTTTACACTGAAAATCCTTCATACATACCAGCAAAGCTCAACTCACACGAGCCATTAAATTAGTGTACTTACCCGAGAACTCCAAACGCAACCCCTAATCCAAACGTTCCACATCAACCGTGGAATCCAAAGATGTCCACCCGAAGAGGTGTCGTCAGCACCACCTGTGGATCGACCTTCCAATGAAATAGACGGAGCATGTGTTTCATGTTATTTCTCCCAGTTGCTCGGTTTGAAATCTGTCACGTGTTAATCTAATTATTATAATAATCATAAATTATTGATTGGTTAAATTGATTATCCACCGTCAAGAACATTAGCCTGCGCTTCCATAGCCAATCGGCCAAGTCGATTTGTGATTGACCCTCCTGAGATCTTACGACTCCGCCCACATGATCTGTCTATTTCATTAGAAGGTCGATGCACCTGTGAAGATAAATGGAGAAAAGCAATCGAAACAAGTTCCTCGAATTGGAATTGTTAGATTGCTCATTAGTCGCCAGGATGGCGACCTTTGGCGACTACCCCACACACCGAGATTCATCCGAAACATGCTGTACTGATTTGCTCAAAATTTTAAATTATCATCACAAGGAATACTCCTTTTTTGGTTTAAACCATTTTAATGAACTCACAGGACACAGTACAGGCACGACACACAACACAAAATAATAAAGGTAGTAAATATCAAAAACGAAACATCTCACACAGTCTCGATCACTCTCCAAAAAACACAACCCACACGTCTCTCGCCACACTCGTTCTCAACTCTTTCCTTTCTCAAAGTCCTTCTGGGCATGCGCAAGAGCGCCATCTATCTTAGTCTGAAGTCTTTACAGACTTATAAACTCCTCCCCACAAGGAGGAAACTTTTCTCGAAGAATGAGGGAAAAGTTTTGATGACTCCACTGCCTGAAAAAGTCTCCAGATAGGTGCAGTCATTGGAAAAGTTCAAGAGTTCAAGTACACAAAATACACTGCACATGTACCAGATTATAGCAATCAGTGCCTTGAACTCAAAAATATTATACAAAAAATTATATACTTATTAAAAATTTAGGAAAACAATTTACACTAATGATAAGAAAAATTTAAAATTTTCACACATAATACAAATATCAAAATAAACAATAAACTTACTAATATAAAATAAAAGGATATGAGGTTTATGGGATGCGACTTAATGAATCAGCATTTTGATGCTGTTTCCCCCTCTTATGGACAACCTCATAATTGAATGGCTGCAGGATCAAAGCCCAACGTAAAAGTCTAGGGTTGGTTCCCGTATTTTTGTCCAGCCAAACAAGGGGATTATGGTCCGTCTGGATGATGAACTTCTGGTGTCCATCCAAATAACATCGCAGCTTTTGGATGGCGAACACGATAGCTGCGCACTCTCTCTCGATGGTACTGTACTTTTGTTCTGCATTTGAGAACTTCCGACTCAAGTACATGACAGGATGTTCCTCACCAATGTCATTAATTTGGGACAAAACGATGCCAATCCCAAGATTTGACGCGTCACATTGGACGAGAAACTGTCTCGAGAAATCTGGACTGTACAACACCGGATTCTCCGACAACCGTTTCTTTAAATTGTCAAACGCCTCTTGACAAGCATCAGTCCATATGACAGCAGCACGACGATTTTTTCCTTTCAGCAGATCTGTAATTGGTGCTGAGAGGACTGAAAAGTCAGGAATGTATTTTCGATAATACCCCGCAAGTCCTAAGAAAGATCGGATCTGCGTCTTAGTCGCAGGGGTCGGAAAGTCCTTTACAGTTTGGATCTTCAATTCTCCAGGTGTTCTCTGGCCCTGACCAACCAAGTGCCCAAGATACTTTACGTACGCACGAGCAAACTGGCACTTAGAAGGCTTGATGTGCAGATGAGCTGCATTCATCTTTTCTAAGACGGTTTTCAAATGTTGTAAATGATCTTCCCAACTTAGGGAATAGATGGCTACATCATCCAAGTAAGGGCATGCAAATTCTCCACAGTCTTTCAACAGTTCGGCCATCAAACGACTAAAGTCATAAGGGGCATTTTTCAAACCGAATGGCAATCTCAACGGTCGAAATGTCCCAAAACTGGTTACAAAAGCTGAATATCTTTGGGCTCGTTTACTCAGAGGTATTTGCCAATAACCTCGGGTCAAATCTAGAACGGTGATATACTTGGCAGCTGACACTTTTTCAACAAGCTGCTCAATGTTTGGCAGAGGAAAGTACTGGGTTCTAGTGACCTTGTTGAGTCTTCGATAGTCGATGCACGGTCTTGCATCCTTTCCTGGTACTTCTACCAGAATAAGAGGAGAAGTAAAATCAGATTCTCCTGGCTCAATGACTTTGAGCGACAGCATCTTCTCCACTTCCATCTTCAAAATTTCTGTTTGGCGTGGAGACATCTTGTAAGGTTTGGCACAGATGGGCCTCTCAGATTCAAGCTCAATGTCATGTTCAGTAAGATCAGTACACCCCGGCTGGTTTGAGAATGAGCTAGAGTATTTTGATAGCAACTCTCTCAGCTGCTCCTTCTGATCTTCTGACAAGCGACCATTTTGTTCTATGTCTTGCCAAATTTGTGTCATTTCCGAGACTTCAGGCTTCTGCTCGAGACTTGGAATGTCCTCCTCGTTGTCACAGTTCCTAATCTCTTTTAGACAGATTAAATTCACATTTTCGGGTCTCTGGAAATATGGCTTGAGCATGTTCACATGGTACACATGGGATTTGTCTTTTTCTGGAAACTGCACAATGTAGTTGGTTTCGGAAAGCTGTTTAACGACTTTCCCTGGGCCGATCCAATGAACTGCCATTTTGTTAGGCCTAGATGTAGCGACAACCAGCACAAGGTCGCCTTCACAAAATTTACGCTTCACAGCCTTGCGATCATACCATAGTTTTTGTTTGTCTTTGGCGTTCTCCATGTTTTGGACGGCTAATTCTTGACACCTTTTCATGCGGTTTAGTAGCTTGAAGACATATGATACTACGCTAGTCTTCTCTTCCTCGCTTTCCGTCAAGTTCTCGTACAGTAGAGTCATGGGAGTCCTCAAATTCTGTCCATGAACCAGCTCAGCTGGAGTATATCCAGTACTGTCATGAGTAACAACTCGTAGAGCAAACAGGGCATGAGGCAAGATTTTCTCCCAATCAGGTCCTGACTCCAGACACAGGACTCGAAGAATTCTCTTCAAAGTTCTATGTAGTCTCTCCACAGGATTGCTCTGGGGATGATGTACGGAACTTCGCACTACTTTAACTCCAAATTTCTCCAGGAACTCCGTTGTGAGTGCACTTGTAAACGACGTTCCTTGATCGCTTTGCAGCTCCCTCGGGAAACCCATCCGACTAAAGATTTGCAGGAAACTATCGACCACGGTTGAAGAACTAAGATTTGGGACAGGAACTGCATCGGGATATTTGGAAGACATGCAAATTGCAGTGATGAGATACCGGTTTCCAGATGGTGTAGTAGGTAAAGGACCACAAGCATCCACATTAATCTTTGTGAAGATCTCCGAGATGACAGGAACGATCTTCATGGGTGCCTTCTTCTTATCCCGAGGTTTCCCGACTCGCTGACATTGGTCACAAGATCTGACAAATTCTTCAACATCTTTGTAACAATTCGGCCAAAAAAAAGTTTTAAAAAGAGCATCTTTAGTCTTGGTCACTCCTAAGTGAGCCGCTGTTCCTTCATGAGAAAGTTTCTTTAATTGGTCCCGAAACTTCTCTGGAACAATCAGCAGTTTTCTCTGTGTACCATCCTTGTCACTTTTCAGATAGAACAGCATTTGATTAACGATTGCATACTTGGTTTCCTTTGCTAACTCCTCAGCTTCTAGGAAAAGTGGTTTCAACTCTTTACTCTTGCGCTGCTCTTCGACAAAATCATTCCGTGAGGCTTTAATCAGATCTGGAAGTGAGGCTTCTTCCGCCATAGGCAATACCTCTCCGTCTTCCTCTGTTAACACGGTACTGTCATTCTCTTCTCCAGGACTCGACTCAACTGGATACTCTTCAACTTCGGCTGTCAAAAGACTTTTCTGAGCTCTCGTCTGAACTGCATTAATAACTTGGATCTCCAGCTCCTTATCTTTTTTCATACTCTCGATCAGAGCAACGGTTTTGTTACTTAGTAGGTAATGCTCTTGATCCAGAAAACTGTCTCTTACAGCAGCTTTCGTAAGGACATGTCCCAATTCGCAGTTCAAATCAACTTCTGCAATGGGCAAGCAGACCGGGCTGTCTACTAATGGAGAAGCGAGCCACACATGCTCACCTGTGTACATATGTGGTTTGATAAATTTTCTGGGAATAAGATCGATGCTGGCACCAGTATCTCTCAAGATAGACATTTGGGCTCCATTTACTGTCCCAGCACTAGTATAAGGAGACATCAACTCAGGCACGTGTCTTCCAAAGACTTCATTGGCAGCTACTACTTCAGATCTCTTGAGCTTCGGGCATTGGGGTCTCAGATGTGATAACGAACCGCATTCATAGCATCGGAGCTGTCTTCTCTTTTCAAACTCTCTTTCACGGTTTTCGTTGCTTGCGGGTTCGGTTTTGACCGGATGTTTGTTCTTGTCATCCTTGAATGGTACTTTGGGTCTACTTCCACTAAAATGTCCCTTTGAACCTTGATAGCCATACTTCTTTGGAAATTCCTTCTTCCTGAAACTCTGCCTGATGGTTTCGTACTCCTCGATCACTTCTGCCAATTCAAAAGGTGTCTTCAACTTCATCCATTTGTCAAGAAAATGCTCCTTGATTTGATCTGGTACACGATACTTCAATTGCTCGGCAACGATTAAATCTTTTAGTTGCTGAAAGGTTTCAATTTCCAATTCAGCAAGCCATTCAGTGAAGTAGCTGTACAGTTCATGAGCATAATTTCTCCATGTTTTCTCTGCTGTTTTCTGATGTCTGTAGAAACACTGTTTCAATTTTTCAGCGTTCATTTTGTATCGTTTCAGAATGAGATCTTTCACAACATCATAATTGTTGGCCACTTCAGGAGGTTCTCGGGCAAGCATGTTAGATAACTCGGCTGGCAAAACGGCCAGCAAATAAGCCACCCAGTCCTCCTTCGGCACTCGAGCCATCTCTGCTTTCCTCTCGAAATTGATCAAATACAATCCCATTTCATCCCCTTTTTCGTCAAATTTGGGAGTGATTTGGGTAAGTTGGATTTTTCTGTTTCTATCCGCCCCATTTTCAGATTCCTCTTCAGACCGGCGAAATTCCTTCTGAGCCATTTCTAGTTTTTTAATTTCGAGTTCATGTTGTCTGACCCTTTCCCGCTCTTGTCGTTCTTCTTCTTGCCTAGCTAATTCTTCCTCTTCCAGTCTATCTTTTATGACTCGTTCCATGATTATCGTTACCTCCTCCCGATCGAAATTTGGGCTTTTTAAAATTATTTGTTTAATATCCGCAACCTTGCACGAAGTTGGTACCTTCTCACCAATTTCTTCCGCAACAGCAATTAAGTCCTGCTTTCTACCAATTGCAAGAAATGCCATGATTAAGGGCCAGGGGAAACACTATCAAAAACCTCTATTAAGGTATTAAATTCCAACAGAATTCACAAGACTTTATCAAAGAATTAAATTCGCTAATTCTACGTTACAACTTTCTTACCGAACAACCAAAAATCAATAGAAATAATTTTCGAACACATAAACAAATTAAAATTTTCATTCATTAAAACAATATCTTTTTTTAAAGATGTTTTCAAATTGAGAAGAAAATAAACAGTTAAAGAAAAGTTCAACTAAAGAACAGCTGTTTTGAAAATAATACTACAATTAAAATACAATTCAGAATATAAACTCAACTTTCCTGTCTAATCAAGAAAAGGTATTTTCAGTTCAAAAGAATTCCCTTTTCTCTATGAACAATTGATTCACACTCAGAAGCATAAATGCACACACAAAAATATAAAACAGAATATCATTCTTTTCCTTTTTTTTTTTTTTTTCGTCAACGAACACAGGAAGTGAATAATTCAAATCCACACTTTCGGATTTTTTTTTTTTCGAGTTCTTTTTCTGAACACAAAATGGTCTCACATTTGCCAAATTAGTTACACAAAGCAATTTCAAATTACTAACAAAAATTTCCTTAAGTACACAAGTTAGACATTCAAAATTCCGCAAAATAAATAAACAATTCTAAGGGGTTTCTTAGTCATTTAAATGAGCAACAAATGAAAATGACAATTTCAAAACACTCCAAAACTCTTTTAAATGAATTTCCGATTCATTCAGAAATATAACAAAATATTTTCCAAAGCAAAATAACCCAAGACGCACTAAATATTGAAAATTCTAGGCATTTGGTGCTGTTGACAACACTCATCAAAAAGAATTATACTTGTAATTCAAACTATATACTTCTACACCAAATTTGTAATTCTATTTTGAATCATACAACAGAATCAAATCAAATTTTAACAACACTTCAATTGTCATCAGATAGCATCATACAAAAGAACACAAAACAAACTAGGCTATCTCAATTTAAAATTTTAAAATAATTCTCTTTTCTCAGAAAACAAAACTCAAACTGACCATTTGAATAGTTCTAATTCTAACCATTCAGAACAGAAAATTCTTTTTTTTTATATATACCACATGAGTGTCCTAAATTTTCTTTTTTTACAATCAAACAAAATTTTAACTATATCAGTCTAGCTAAAATAAGAATAGTTTTGCAAATCAACAGAATAAATTTGCCTTTCAAAATCAGACAAAATTTTAACTATATCAACCTAGTTAAAATAAGAACACTTTTTCAAAATTACCACTCAATTTTACCAAACAAAATTTTAACTATATCAGCCTAGTTAAAATAAGAACACTTGCAAAATTGCAACTACCTTTCACCAAACAAAGTTTTAACTATATCAGCCTAGTTAAAATAAGAACACTTGCAAAATTACAACTACCTTTCACCAAACAAAATTTTAACTATATCAGCCTAGTTAAAATAAGAACACTTTTGCATATTACAACTGCCTTTTACAAAACAAAACTGCATGAAACCAAAACAACGATTCTTCAATGAACCAAAACTCAACATGCAAAACTTTACAAATTACAATTAAAAAGGCACTGTTGCTAATGAAATCTGGTACTCACCCAATAATTTGCACTGGAGATATCCGTAACACCAGGATCGTATCCAAACGGCTGCCACCATTTCTTCGTCGTCTGTACTGATTTGCTCAAAATTTTAAATTATCATCACAAGGAATACTCCTTTTTTGGTTTAAACCATTTTAATGAACTCACAGGACACAGTACAGGCACGACACACAACACAAAATAATAAAGGTAGTAAATATCAAAAACGAAACATCTCACACAGTCTCGATCACTCTCCAAAAAACACAACCCACACGTCTCTCGCCACACTCGTTCTCAACTCTTTCCTTTCTCAAAGTCCTTCTGGGCATGCGCAAGAGCGCCATCTATCTTAGTCTGAAGTCTTTACAATGCTAAGCTTATAAATAACCCATAATTGATCTGTACAAGGAAAGTACGTCGGGATTAATCTAGCGCAAGAGACAACTTTGTCTAAGAGTTTGGAAATTATACGAAAGGAAGGAGGTAAAAAATGGTTTTAGTCAATAAAAACATCTATGTCAGAAAACAAAATAACAGTTTAATCGATGTCAGAAAAAATTAATATCAGATTAAAAATATCGATTTCGTGTGAAACGTTAGAAACGTTGGGATCATAAATTTAAGTGCGAATTTAATTTTTTCTAAACTATTTAAAAGTAGGGAATGCGATAAGATCTGTCCTGTCCACTTTTAAAACAATTTTAGACGATACATTGATTATTTTTTCGGATTTTACGAACCCCATTTGGCCAAACTGTCAAGAACGAGGCAGGCAATATCAAGTAATGGACATATACACAAGGGCAGTTTTACCGAGACGAGATAATTACGATTAGAGTAAAATACAGGTATCGAACCTGAGCCGCCTACAAGTGGATATTCATTCTCAAGCCAATGCGAGTTGTATTCAACTCATGCGAGATTCACGACGAAACAATTTGAGACGAACTGAAAGTTTTAGTTTGACCCTTTCAAAGTATATTAGAAAAGAAACGTTGGTGGGTTGTATGGTGCAAAGGGCTATACTTGGCCACGTTGCGCCAAACACAAGACAATCAAGTATTGGACATACACACAGGAAAGTTCTAACACAGGAGAGAAATACACTCAGGGAGGAATTGAACCTATACCACCTGCAACTCGCAGGTTGCTAGTACAATGGGCATTTCACTGGGCCTTGAAGAACCCTAAAAAAGGTAGGTAGGTAAATAATTAACGTCACACTGGAGCAACACAACGGGCTATTGATGATCAATCCCAAAGGCAAAGTCGAACCTACCTTTCAGATCACAACGATAAATACAAAAAACTTCTACATATAATATAGTAATGGCTAGAGTAATTAATAAAAGTAATTCATATTAATCCAGTAATTATTATAATGAATATACTAGTTATACACTAGTAAATACATACAACAAATTGACATCTAGCGTATCTTGATTCAAGAATACAATATGGCATCGAACACTTTTCACGCACAGTACATTTAGAGTACTGAGTTAGTACAAGTATTTTAAGTTGCAGATGTTATTGGTGAAACAGAAGATATTTTGTTAATTTATATTATGAAAGAAAACGTGCTGCATTTCGGATACATATAGAATGTATTTTTTAAGTAATGCAGATACAAAAAAGCAAACGTACGATTCATAAATTGGCTTAGAAATTTACTTAGAATTATTGAGTATCCAAATCCAATATGGAAATGCAATGTTAAATCTATACAACTGTGTTGTAGAAAATGAAATACATATTAAATTTGAAAACCAATTCTAAAAAATGGAAAACGTTTCGAAACGAATATAAAAAATGAGAACACTAACCTTTTGAAGTATAAACCAGATATAAACCGACCAGAACTAATTCTACTTTCAGTCACCCAAGACCGAGGCACATTGGAGAACCCATTTGGCATGCTTAGGGCGTAAAACGTCGCCAAGATGTTGAAAAAAAAAATAGAAATGAAACACTAGAGCCAGACTTAATAGTGAACCACTCTGGAGCTATTGGCGACGGTCCGGGTAAGTAGGTATTTTTAATTAACGTCGCACAGGAGCAACACAACGGGCTATTTGGCGACGGTCCGGGAGCAAACCCGAAGGGAAAGTTCGAGGACAACACACGCCATTTTGAATCGCGGTCAGATGACGAGGCAACACCCAAGTTGGCGCCCCACTCTCCAAACTGCCACACCACGCCAACGTGAGGACATTTGAGTCCACGACGGATTTAACGTGCTCCAGCCCCCCTTTGTATACACGACGGTGTTTGGCTGGATTCGAACTAGCAACCCTCCGGTTGCTAATCCGTTACTCTTCCAACCGGGTTACCGCGGTCCCAATATCAAGTAATAGACACACACAAGGAAAGTTTTTGCTGACCCAAAAGGGGGAGAGAGAAATACCAGGTAGGAATGCGGCTGACAAGAATCGAACCTATAAATCGAAGGTTGCTAGCCCAGTGAACACACCCACTGAGCCACTTCGGAATTTACTCCTTAGAACTTTTATTGAAGTGCTGAAATCGTATTCCCAAAACAAGCCAAGAGACGTCATGTTCAGGATAGGTAAAGCAAACGCGTATTGCTGCACTAACGCCACCTACATATAGATTGATGGGTAGGTATTTTAATTAACGTCTCACTGGGACCAACACAACGGACTATTGGCGACGGTCCGGGATCAAACCCGAAGGGAAAGATCCTAAGACAATATACCGTAATTTTGAACTCGGTCATATGACCACGTAATATACAGGGTGAGTCTAAATTGTTTTTACAAAATTAGAGGGGTGATAGTACCCATCCAGACGAGCGATAATTACCATGGAATATAGGATCGCATTCCACTCTGAGGCAGAAAAGAGTCAAATTAGAATTGAACTTTCAACAGTGTTGGGAAAGCGAATGAACAAAAGTTGCACACTGATTGATTGATAAACTCACAGCAAGTGCTCAAAGTGCCGTGTCGTTGCAGTTTACACCGGCGAAGGAATGACTGGCTCTCGAAGATTCCTGGTGTTGTGTTCATTTTGTCTGAACCGATTCTCGCTACGAGATCTTCAGCCACAGGCGTCTGGTACACTAAAGATTCCCCAGAAGAAAAAGTCCAGTGGGTTGAGGTCCGATGAGCGAGACCAAGCCACAGGTCCGCCACGTCCGATCCATCGTGCGGGATATGTGGTATTCAAGAAGTGCCGGAAAAGTGTGCTGGGGCTCCATCGTGCATCACACATGTCTCTTTTCTGCCTCTCAGAGTGGAATGCGACCCTATATTCCATGCTAATTATTGCTCGTCTGGATGGGTACTATCACCCCTCTTATTTTGTAAAAACAATTTAGACTCACCCTGTACCCTGTATAAGGCAAAGTTGTTGCAGTCTGTCTAGCCTCTACAAATCCACACTGTTTGACCAATCCACATCAAATCTGGTACATTTCATTCCAGAGGGTAGTATAGGCTTTATTTTCACCTCTGTCCTAGGGGATAAAAACAATTCGAATTCCCCATAACATTGAGTATTATTACGATTGAGGTACGCTATGATTATTTTACCAGTATTGCTGAAAAAAAATTTCCAATGCAAGTACAACGTATTTCGCTCAAAGTAAAACGTAGAAGCTATAAATATGCCAAAATGGAGTTTAAAAAATTATTTTCTGCTCTCCTATTTTTCTCATATTTGCATTTTTTGACATTTGCATTCTTCTATGACTGAGAAAAGCGATTTTTCGGTTCACTTTCAATCAACATTTAACCAATTCAGCTCGAGCAACGCCGGGCAATTCTGCTAGTCAAGTATAAAATACAAGGAAAAAACTACTAAGACTAAACAATAAATCTTGCTTCCCTAGAAGGGTAACGGATTAGTGACCGGAGGTTTGCGAGTTCGAAACTAGGTCC
Source organism: Meta bourneti (assembly GCA_933210815.1). Taxonomy (NCBI): domain Eukaryota; kingdom Metazoa; phylum Arthropoda; class Arachnida; order Araneae; family Tetragnathidae; genus Meta; species Meta bourneti. The sequence continues at coordinate 92,009,122 of OW119924.1, read as the reverse complement.
AACCAAAGACCGCACGTGAAATCTGTCGTGGTCTCACATGTCCTCACATTGGCGTTGCGTGGAAGTTTGGAGAGTTACCAGCTCAGGTGTTGATCTCGTCATGTGACCATGGTTCAAAATTACCAGGTGTTGTCCTCGGGTCTTTTCCTTCGGGTTTGATCCCTGACCGTCGCCAATAGCCCGTCGCGTTGCACCGGTGTGACGCTACCTATCCACCTAATAGGTTTGCCCGAAAGGCAGAGAAATGAAGGAGACGGTTGACATCCTAACCAGAGGGAACTAGGGCCCCTGATTCCAATACGGTGCAAGTGGGCTGCAGGACACTCGTGTTCTGTACAGTGCGGTCCCGACCAAAAGGCAGTCGACCTTGGGTTAGTCCACTTTGGAAAAGATGTGAAAGCTTGTTTGGAGATCATACTCAAGAGCATAAATGATTGCTGTGAATGGCTTTGCACCCGACAACGCGTTATCAAAGCCGCTTTTGGCTCCAAACGAGAAAACGTCGAACCAGAATCCATAAATGTGATCTAACAATTTAAGCTATCCTGTTGAACTGTGGGCCAGGGCGCTACGAATTTTTATGGAACTTCAAGTAACATTCATCGGAAGAGAAAAATATAAATTCTTTAATAATCTGGGTGCAATCAAACCTTTCTTACGGTCACTGTTCTGACCTTTGGTCGAACAGTCCCTGGGTTCGATCAAGGTATGGGTACTCGTAGTATTAAAGAATTCCCACTATTCTCAAAACCGGTGAATTCCGACTCAAACTTTACGTACGGTTTTTAATTTGTAGTTTTTTCCTTATCTAACTGTGGACCCGGAAAGGTCGGAAAAGCAACGGATTACCAACCGGAAGGTTGCGAGTTCGAAACTAGGTCCAGCCAAAGACCGTCGTGTACGCGGGGCAGGTTAATTAACTACCCTGCACACGTTAATTAACTACCCTGAACTGTCTGAGTGGAGGACCTCACTTGGGCATATCACTACTCGATGTCATTTACCGTCGGATGAATGGATCCCTGGACTACACACCCACCTAAACCCACAAGGAGTGGCTACCTTAAAGTAGAGGCTTTCTTAAAAACTAAAGTTGAAATAATAATGAAGTATCACAGCTTCGACAACCAGTAATGAGGTTTCATTAACAAGCATCGACGTTGCTTCTTTCTCGCAAAGGAAGCAATAAAATACACATTTTTAGCCGTAAAATTAAGAGCCTACAGAAACGCAATTGACCCCAATGTTGGCATATTTACTCGATTGAAAGAGTAGTGGATTAGCAACCTGGGGAAGGGTGAATTAACGACGCTGTGGAGCAACACAACGGGCTATTGTTGACGGTCCGGGATCCATCCCGAAGTGAAAGATCCAAGGACAATGCTTCGTCATTTTAAGCCACGGACAGATGACGAGAACCACACCCGAGCTGGAATCCCACTCCACGCCAACGTGAGGACATTTGAGACCGCGACAGAATTGACGTGCACCAGCCCCCACGTATACGACGGTCTTCGGTTGAATTGAGTTTGGAACTCGTAACCCGGTTCCTAACCCGCTGCTCTTCCAACTGGGCTTTATCACACAAGTAAAATACAAAATGATAAACCTGGTTGGTTTATTGGGTTTTATGGCGCAAGGGCCATGGATAAGTCAGAAAATCACTTAATGTTCATTTAGCATCGCGTTCTGATTGGAATAGAAATCTAAGATTGGGGCCCCTCCAAATTTATATTTTGAATACAGGGCATAAAGTGCTCATGCACGAAAGCCCTGAAAAAATAAATCAGTTAAAACGAAAAGGATGGCTACTCTCTCTCTCTCTTTCAATTAAATCCTCGTAATCAGTCTCAACCCAGAAGATCGGTTCTAGCGTCGCCAGCTGTATTCAAAATGACGATACGGTAGTTTTTCTAGACCTTTGTTCCGATTCTTCCTATCCCCGTTCGCTGAAGTGTTGCAGATATCGTTGAGGATGTTTAGACTATTACGATGCAGATGTTATTAGTATGCACGTCAGCTATTATTGGAATCGGATGAAAAGGCGAATGGTTGGCGGCGTAGAGATGAATTTGAATGGTGTAGGTCAGGGGTGTCTAACTCAATTAAAACACGGGACATTTAATGCAACTGGAAAGATTCACGCGGGCCACATCACATTTACAAATTTTCTTAAAATTATATTTTGAAGTGAGGATTCAGGAATATGGATTGGATAATTAAAACACAACATGTAATTAAGTGAATTTAGGGTAATAATTTATAACATTGCTATATAATTGCTTTTATTTAAACATTTAATTTATTTATAAAACTAAAATTAATTTTTTTACCGGAAACTTGCCAGCGCTTTCCTCCTACTAGTTTTCCAATATCTGGATTCAAAGACTGAGAACAGACAAACTTTATTATGGCAGATAGATGTTTATCAGTTAATCTTGATCTGTAGGCCGTTTTAATTTCATGGACGAAAATAGTTGCACACACAAGTACGTACTGCCAAAATAGCATAAAATTTGTGCAGTAAACCTTTTAATTTCCGAGTATTTTCACCTAAATAAGAATATATTTTGGTAATTCCTACTTCTCGATGTCTTTTAAAACCGAATCAATTCTGGAAATCAATTAATTCCGGTTGTATCGAAGTGGGAGCATTTTCAACTTCAAAGGAAAAAGGCCAAATAAAGAGAAAAATTTTTTGTAACTCTGAAATCATTAAAACGTTTATCGAATTCGTTTTTGATTTCTTAGATTTTACCATAATAGTGTGAAAATGAGCAACTTCGTTTAAAAATCATCTACAAAAAACGTTTTGACGTATTTTCCTACGTGTGAGCAGTTAAAAGCACAAAATCAAAGTTAGTTTTTGTACAAAACTTGCTATTGCATCGTACATATTCGTTAATTGATCTTTGCCTTGCAATGTAATATTATTCAGATGACCTATTATGTTAAAATTGCCAGATCTTTTATAATCGATATATTTTCGTTTCTTTCATTTCAAGAAATACAATAATTTCTTCCAAAAGCAGATAACTCTTCAGGACAACCAACGAACTTCTGTATAAGGAAGATCTTCGAATTCGGATTCTAAATCTTTAAGGAACAAAGTAAATTGACGATGGTTAAGTGCTCTCGATCGAATGAAGTTGACCGTCTTTGTTACTGTTTTAAGTACTTCGTCCATTTTTAATATTTTTAAAGAGAACTTGTTGGTGTATAAGGCAATGTAAAGTACTGATTTTTGGTTTATCTGGATATTCATCTTGTAATTTTCTCGTCAGTCTTGACACAAATCCTTTAGTTTAACCCGTCATCAATTTAGCGCCGTCAGTTGTTACAGAAATAAGCCTGTCAAGAGGAAGATTAAATTTTCCCAAAATGCTCCATACAGCATCAAAAATATCTTCACCAGCTGTAGTTCCATAAAGGATAACATCCAGTGGGCTCTTAACTCATTTTCAACAAACATGACGAAATTGTGTGTACGGTATTGCCTCGATTTCCTCTAAGTGCTATTTTCTTCGTAACATATTGTCCCGTTTTCATTTTATTTCAGTGCATCGTGGGCCACAAAAAAAAATACCTCGGGGGCCGCATGCAGCCCGCCAGTTTGACACCCTGACATTTTCAACCAGTCAAGATGACTATATCACACCTGAGCTGCCACCTCACTCTCCAAACTTCCACAACGGTCTTTTGGTTGGATTCAAACTCACAACCCTCCGGTTGCTAATCCGTCACTCGTGTTACCAGTATATTGATCGAAAAACAATTTTTCCACGATATATAAATAGCCCGTTGTGCTCCCAGTGCGACATTAAAATACTAAAATATTTTGAAGCTAGCATTTTGAGAAGAAAATCTCATTGATCATAAATGTTACTAGTTAGATTTATTTTATATTGATTTTAAAACAGCGAAATGTGTCGGTCACATTTGAGCATTTTTAAGTGTTGTAAATGTGTTTTTGGTAAATCAGTCTTTTTCGAACTGCTTTATTTCAGAATATATTCAGGAAGACGCAATTCGACACGCTTGCTCACATCTTTCATTTGTTTCGATTAAATTTTAAGACGTTAGCCATTTTCTACAGGAAACGAACTTGCGGAGCATTCACAATCACGAAAAACTCAAACTTAACTTCTCTAGTAAAACTTTGTTATTTGTCGTACATGGTTCGATGAATGTGAAATGGATTCCATGTTTTCGCGTCCGAAGTAAATTGTAGAAAACGTAAAAACCTGATAAAAACGTATTTTCTACGAAGGAAGTAATTGTACCAATTCAATCCGAGCAACGCCAGGGAATCCTGCTAGTTTCAATTAAAATGAAGTACAATTGATGTCTTTCGGGGTGCTGCCATCTGTCGAACTGTATGGAAACCAGTACTATTAAATGCGAATAGAAGCCAGTGTTGTGAATCTTATCTCAGTTCAATAACAAGTATTACTCTCTCTTACGTTGTATTTCAGTTTACAATGCACAATTTCTTAATTTTATTTTTTAGCGCACTAGCAGTAGATATCTCTTTCGAATATTAAATTTTAATATTACTTTCGATCATGTCATATTTGCAGAAAGTTGCTAGTCTTTCTCAATTGTAAAATTCGCATTTTCGCGACAGGACAGCTCGAAAAATTGTCCAGGAAACAAGTTTTAAGAGAATTTAATCTTTCTTCCATTTTCATTTTTCAGTCACTTGTAGAGGGTTGAGCTGATTGTAAAATAGTTGGTGCTATATCGATTAAATTAGACAGTACACATTGTTTTAAAATCCTCCAATACAAACTTCATAGCTCAGCAAAATACATTTTTACAGAAAGTCTTTGGGGATATTTAAGGAACCGAAGCAGCACTTAATTCTGCGACTCACTTGGCCAGGACCTAATCTCGAGTCAAAACGATTACAAGTGAAGAGGGATAACCATTTAAATTAGGATTGATTCATTCAAATTTTAATTCGTGCTGCTATCTGCCAACGTATACCGTCAACGTGTACTAGTTGTACCGAATGAACACCAGATGGCAGTACCAATTTTTTTGCAAGTCATTTGAATGTGTCCCACTAACCAATCATGCAAATAATTTTAGAGCGAAAATTAACCTTAAATTGTCATAAAACTAATGTGGAAGACGAGGGGGTTTCTTTTTCATTTTGTTCACTAAAACTCTACGAAAATAATATTTTAAACTACTGTTTCAACTGTTCTCTCCTATCATTCTTAAATATTAAACTTTGATCACATTAATTAAAATTTTCAATATTACAATTCCTTGAAAGAGATTAACAATTAAAAAAAAGACATTTATATATCCTCGATGATTAATTAAGCATCAATTCATTTTAACTATTATTTGGTCCGATATGGACCAAAATGTCACGGCTTCTGTTTTTACGAGTTGTTTAGTAGCTTATTTAACACAAATCCAATCCTGGTATTTCATAGAAAATAATGCCATTTCAGAAATTTTCTTTAACACGATATATTTTAAGTATTTACATTTAAAACAAGAACAAGATTAGCTGAATTTATCAATAGTTCTTAATATTACTGAAAGTAATGCTTCCTGAACTTTAAAAAAACGATTTTTACGTGTTTTTTTAAATACAAAAATCAGATACTTCGATTTTTTTAATTTAGATGAAAATATACAAATTAAAAAAAAATATTTTTAAGGTGAGTATTTATTTTACTTAAGGTATTCGCGACTACGTTTAAAACGTAATTTTGACCAATTAAAAAAAAAATTTTATTGTCTCATATTGTAGCCGTTTAAGTTTCAGAATCTGCAATTGTTTTATACGATAAATAGAAATAAAATTATAGCAATTTTAGCATTACTGAACGACGGAATCCGAAACTGGAAGTACGATTGAAATGGCCGGAAGTTTTTTGCTTGCGTTGTGAGGATTGTTCTTTTTCTAAATGTTTTTCTACTTCCAAGAAGGGCACATGCAGTGAAGTCAATACCAGATTTGTGCATGCCCTTAGGATAATTGGTAAGGGTTTTACAGCTGGGAAGAAATTCTGTGCAACGATGAACTTACCTTTCATGTTCAATGCTCTCATTCAGACAGCAAGAAAAAAAAATTATCGCTGCCACTGTAGTATGTGCTACAGGTTCGATGAATACAGCTGCCAGAGATAACTTCATTTGAAAATCCTGAGAACAAGGTCACGAAATGTGGTGTATCTGTCGATGGAACATGGCAGCGTAGAAGCTACTCATCACTCAGTGATGTCGCGAGTGCCATTTCCATCGCAACGGAAAATTTTGGATGTGGAAATTATGTCCCAATTCTGTAGAATTTGCAAATATAAAGCATCTTCACAGTTTGAACATGCATGTGCAAACCAGTGGTTCAGCTAGCAATATGGAAGTTGTCGGTGCATATCGCATTTTCGAACGTTCTGAGTGGTCGGATGCTTCATTACGACTACTATGGTGATGGAGATTCGAAAGGATATGATGCTGTGAAGGACATTTATGACAAAGACTAACAAAATCGTAATGTATTGGCCATATACAGAAAAGAGTGGGCACACACCTAAGAAAATTAAAATAGACCAACAAAGGACTTGGCGGCAAAGGGAAACAGATAACTTTATAAATAAGTTGCAAAATTATTATGGTATAGCTATCAGAGCCAATGTTGGGACCTATTAAGAATGCAGAGTGCTACTCTTGCAGCATTTTCCCATTGTTCGAGTAAGGACAAACCTATGCATGGGCAGTGTCCGAAAAGAGCAGAGTTGGTGTAAATATCAGCGAGCTCAAGCTTTACATTTGACAATTAAAGAACCATCTGTAGGTCTTCCTAAAAAGAACTGAATATAGTGAAGCCATGAAAATGTGCGATCTAAAGTTACTCAGTGTCTTCATGGGAAAACCAAAATGAAAGTTTCAATAGTGTTTTGTGGACAATACTGCCTAAAAATGTTTTTCATTGAAATAGAGACATTCCGCTTAGGCTTTTATAGCCGTAATCCTGTATAATGATAGATTTTATGGATTAGTAAATGCTTTTAATGAACTGGAAATTGATTCAGGCCATTACACCCTTATGGAGTATGGTGCCTTGGATAAAGAACGCATCGTTGATGCAAAAAGGCACTCATTACCAACAGCAAAAGTATCGAGAAAAAAAATTACGGGCTTCCAGAAAGAAAAGATGTGTAACAGTCGAGAAGAGGGTGTGTCCTACAAAAGTGGTGAATTTTAGACACTTCTGCTAACATCTAATAGAAAAACACAAAGGTAAACTTTAAATGCTTTTTCTGGAAAACACAATTTTTAGCAAATATTGTACACACAAAACATGATTTCTCAAAAGTCAGATATCTCGATGAAATTTGACATTATTACTTATTAACATGTTGTGAAGGCAGTAAACTAAAGTTTAGTAGTACAATGCATACTTTTTAATTCATAGCTGTTTAATTTGAATAAGCAGAAATTTGGTAAAATTTCAGATTTAGCTGCATATAATGAGCGATAGCTTCTTAACATTTCAATATATCTTAGATTTTAGTTCATTGCCTTCACTAATATCAGATATATGGTGCTACAAGGAAATTAAGATTAATTCAACAGAAATTTAGTGTTTGCAATATTGTGGTCATTTTCATTGAATTTTAACTAAATTTGCCCAATTTACAAAAACTTAACGAGTGCAATTTTTTACTTTTATTCATGATTTTGAACCATTATCTAATATGAAGTGTTTAAATTGTGCTTTAATAGATATTTTCAAAAAAATTGTCGGATACCTTAACGTTGCACTGGAGCAACACAACGGGCTATCGACAACAAATTTTGAACCACGGCCAGATGACACCTGAGCTGGCACCTTATTGTCCAAACTACCACATCACGCCAACGTGGATATTTGAGGCCCCGACAGATTTAACGTGCACTAGTCCCCGTGTACACGACGGTCTTCCGCTGTATTCGAACTCGCAACCCTCCGGTTGCTAGACCGTTACTCTTCCAACCGGGCTACCGCAGCCCAAACATTTTTAACAAAGGAATAGACCAAGGGCGATTCAATTTTTGATAATAGAAAAAAGATAAATATTAAAATATGACTAAATCTTATAGCCGAGATGACGTCCTTTGGCTGACCATGTCAATAGGATGATTGATTTTCTGTAATGAATACATTTTAACATCATAAGTTAAATGAGCAGATATTGTGGTTGACAAAATAACCAAGTAAATTAAAGACTGCAATGTCTTTGTGGAGTTGGCACCACGATCTTCAACTGGACGAAGGGCATGGATGATTCGGTGCCACGTTGGAATAAATGTTTAGACCACTATGGTTCCTTTGTCGAATGAGTGATACGATTTGTCAAACATAATAAATTTTCATGTATCTATCTCTCTTTCTGCACGTTTTTCTGTCAATCAAAAATTCACCTTACTTTTTGATACTCCTATGTATTTTAAGTAACGTCGCACTGGAGCTCCACAACGGGCTATTGGCGGCGACAGTCCGGGGTCCTCCCAGAAGGGAAAGATCCGAGGGCAACACCACGTAATTTTGTACACTTGAGAACACTTGAGCTGGCACCCCTCTCTACCACTCCAACATAAAAGACATCTGAAACCACGGCAGATTTAACGTGTACCAGCCACCGTGTACACACGGTGGTGTTTGGCTGGATCATTCAACATGTAGGATTTTCCGTTATTTCTCCATCCCGCATAACAATTGCGAGGCAGCGGTTTCCCTGCTGGAATAGCAATGGATTAGTAACCGGAGGGTTCCGAGTTCGAAACTAGATCCAACCAACGACCGTCGTGTGCGTGGGAGCTGGTGTAAGTTAAATTTATCGTGGCCCCAAATGTTCTCACGTTGGCGTGGCTTGGAAGTGTGGGGTGCCAGTTAGGGTTTTGACCTCGTCATTAGACCGAGGTTCAAAATGACGAGGTGCTAACCTCGAACATGTCCCGTCCAGATTGATCCCAGACCCTCGCCACTGGCCCGTTGCTCCAGTTCCAACTACTTACCTACCGTAACAGTTACAGGAAATCCGTAATGATTGGCTTCTGCTCTATCATAGCATGCGCACGACATAAATTGGTAATAACATAAATTAGAATGCATAATCAAGAAAATGGGAAATAATCGCTGAACGATTTTATTTTTAGGCGATTCCATCTTCTTTAGAGGCTGCAAAAGATCCATCCTGTTTCATCCATACGTACAGCTCTTTTGGCACGACGTTCATAGCACAGCTAATTATAAGGTACAGTAGCCCTTCTATGTATTGCGTTTTTAACAAGTAAATAAAAAGTCCCGTATAGAGGGTTGGCTTAATGGGCCATATTTGCCCCATTCAGACACAATACAATGTCTAGTAAGACATACAAACATAAGGAAAGTTTTTCTTAAGTAAAAGTTTTAGTATAATAGCAGTAGAATACGCTAGCAACCTACGAGAAGGTGGCGGCGCGGTTCCGATTCCTCCCTAGCTTTATTTCTTGTCAGTCAAAGAGCGGCCATCACAATCTGCTGAGTGTTTTTATTTAAAATTACGTAAAACTACAATAGGGTAGAATAATTTTTTGTGCACCGTAGTTATAAAAACATTTTCTACCGTATTGTAAATATGCTTACGATTTCCTTTCCTACCTTAGATTAGATTAGCTTCGCACTGGAGCAACACAAAGGGCTATTGATCACGTTCCGGGATCAATCTCGAAGGGTAAGATCCGAGGACAACACCACTTCATTTTAAATCACGGTCAGAAGACCAGGCAACACCTAAGCTGGCACCCCACTCCCAAACTTCCACACCACACCAACGTGAGGACATGAGGTCACGGCAGATTTAACGGGCACCAGCCCCCTTTTTGGTTGGATTTGAACTAGCAACTGATTGCTCTAATCCTACACTCTTCCAACCGGGCTACCGCGGCCCATGCTCTTAGGAATAAGAGCCCCAACACTCCAAACTCGATGATACCTGTAGATTGCCAGTGAAACATCGTTGAAGAAAAGTCCCAAATCAAAAGGCTGCACAACTGGTTGTAACAGGTGGCCTCCATCTACATAAACAGCGAGATTTCCCTGCTGTTTGTTCGCAAACTTACACCTGAGCTGCCATCATACACGACGCCACCGTTAGGAGAGTTGAGACCACGACAGATTTAACGCGCATCAGACCCCTTTGTACACGACGGTCTTTGGCAGGACCGAGCTTCCAACTCTCAACCCAGAGGATTCTAATCCATTGCTCTTCCAACTTGGCTACCAGTATACGAGGAGTGTTCAAATGAAAAGGTACGAAACGTCGTAAAAACCAAACCGGTTGAAATTTGAATATGCCGCTTTGGGATAACGTAGCGAGACATCTAAGGAACCGAATGTACGAGTACCGGCGTGGTTGTGCGCATGCGCGGGCGCCCGCACATGACGCAGAAGAGAAGCATGCAGTTGTGTGTTCCGTCCAATTGACGCGGCAGTGCGTGTGAGGACATCATGGCGTTCACATTGCAAAATTCGACGATTGAGGAGCAGCGAGGTGTTATCAGATTTCTGATTGCGAAAGGTGTTAAACCGGTAGGTGAGACACTCCGTAGCCTACGCAAGTCCATCAAGAGCAAACGGCCTGGGCTGCTCACGGAGGGAGTGATTCTGCTCCACGATGACGCGCGTCCACACGTCTCCAGGGTCACACAAAGTGTACTGGCCAAGTTCAAGAGGGAGCAGCTTGAGCATCCGCCCTGCAGCCCGGACATATCGCCCTACAACTTCCATCTGTTTTGTCCGCTAAAAAACATCTCAAAGGGAAGCGCTTCAACTCGGACGACGAACTGAAGGACACAGTGGAGGACTGGCTCTTGTCACAACCACAGGAATTCTGGGAACAGGGAATCCTTCGGCTCGTGAAACAATGGGATAGTTGTGCTCAGTCCTCTGGTGATTACTTTTGAATAAAGACTTCAATTATACCCACAGTGTCGTTTCGTACCTTTTCATTTGAACACCCCTAGTAAAAGGAGATGTAAAAAGGAAATTTCTATTGCATATGCACAAGGAACCGTATTCATGTCAAATGGAGTAATTTCTAATGACTACCGATTACGAATTCAAAGTGATTTCTCGGTGTCTCACTCAATAAACTTTGTGTTTCGAAGATTTCAAATGGTTGCTGTTAATTTAAATTTAGGTGGGTTTTTTAAATTAACGTCGCACTGAAGCAACACGACGGGCTATTGGTGATGGTCCGGAATCAATCCCAAAGGAATTAGATCAGAGAACAACACCAAGTAATTTTGAACCCCGGTCAGATGACGAGAATTTAAATTTAGGTTGGTTGGGTTTTATGGTGAAAGGGAATTTGACCATGCTGCGCCAAAAGCAAGACAGACAACATAAAGTAATGGATATACACACAAGGAAAGTTTTACTAACAGAAAAACACCCAGGAGGAAACGAACCGGCGACACCCACAACTAGCAGGTTGCAAGCGCAGTGGGCATACCCACTGAGACCAATTCAAATTTAGGTAGGTAATTGAATTAACGTCGCAATGGACAAATACAACAGGCTCTTGTCGACGGTCCATCCCGAATGGAAAGAGCCGAGGTCAACACCTTCGTCGCTTTGAATCACGGTTCAATGACGCGACAACACCTGAGCTTGGACCCTTTTCTAAACACCTCCAATTTGGAAAAATAGGAGTTCAGCTTCAAAAAAGGTACCCCATCGCCTACGTTACAAAATAGTAGCAAACCGTGACCTTTTAATCGATCTGGTCTTGTCAATATGGATGCTGGAGATTTTTGCTGCTAGTACTGACGGCTCAACCAGTGAGTACTTACTGCTTCACAAGTAGCCGTCCGTCTCTTGTAGGATTTAATTTACTTTTACCGCATGCATCAAGATTTTTTTTCTCTAACATCCAATGTTATATTACCAATACAGTGAAATTTAGTGATAAGACTCAGCCCCGACACGCAATCTTTAAAAAAATATTCTCCAAAAACCTTTTTCGAAAAAGCACTGGTCTATGAAAATCAATAAAATAAATGACTGAAATCCTCTCAATTCTGAAAATTTAAAAAACATCCAGGTCCAAAGACCGTACAGTACAAAGGGGACTGGTGCATGTTAAATCTGCCGTGGCGTGAAATGTCCTCACGTTGGCGTGGTGTCGAAGTTTGGAGAGTGGGTTTACCAGCTCAGGTGTGACCTCGTCATCTGACCCCGATTCAAAATTACGTGGAGTTGTCCTCGATCTTTCCCTTCGGGGGTTGATCCCGGACCGTCGCCAATAGCCCGTTGTATTGTTCCAGTGCGACTTTAATTGAAATACCTACCTAAGTGACATACATAAAGCAATGATTGACTGCATTGCCTTCAATGGCGCAAGGACTCTATTTGGCCAAGCTGTGCCTAACACATAGACAAGGGCAAGCAATGACGCATGCACAGTAGCAACACTCATGCAAAGCAATGACACAAAGCAGCGCACGGAACAAAGCTGCGCACACAAAAGAATGAACAAGGCGACATATGAGGGAAGAGATGACACCACAAAGAAGGTTGGATTGGATTTTATGTCGCAATGGCCATATTTGGCCAAGCTGCGCGCCAAACACGAGACAGAATGTGAAGTAATTGTGAAAAGGATGGAGCAGAGAAAGATCGCTTGGGCATCCTGGGGTCGCCAAGTAAATGAACATACACAAGGAAAGCTTTACTGGCACAGAAGATGAACTTGCGGTACCTGCAACTCGCAGATCGCTAGCACAATGGGGAAACCCACTGAGTCATGGCGACTCCCACGACCAAATTGACAGCACTTAACAAAACAATGAGGCATGCATAATAGCAACATACAAGTGCAAAGAATGGACACATACATAAAGCAGTGACATACGCACAAAAAACGCGTGAATAGAGCAGTAATGAGCTATGCGCATGCATAAGAAATGCAGAAAGGAATGACAATACAAGATAAGCAGACACAAAGGAATGACGACACAAGATAAGCAGACAGAAAGAAACACAACACAGGAGTACACATAAAAGGACAACACAAACACATAAAGGACAACACAAACACATAAAGGACAACACACACAAAAAGACAACATACATAAAGGACGACACAAACACAAAAGACGACACACACAAAAGACCACACACACATAAAGGACGACACACACACATAAAGAACGACACAAACACATAAAGGACGACACAAACACATAAAGGACGACACAAACACATAAAGGACGACACAAACACATAAAGGACGACACAAACACAAAAGACACAAACACAAAAGACGACATACACATAAAGGACAACACAAACACAAAAGACACAAACACAAAAGACGACACACACATAAAGGACAACACAAACACATAAAGGACGACACAAACACATAAAGGACGACACACACATAAAAGACGACACACACATAAAAGACGACACACACACAAAAGACGATACACACAACTATTACCACTCCCATAGTAGAAAAATGAAATCTCCATAGATTTGAAATTGGTGTTAACAAATCTACTCTATATTATTGGGTTGCCAAAAAGTTCGTTCGGTGTTTAAATTAAATTTTTATCGTCACAAATAAGAACGTATCGTAATCCTTTTTGCATTACCATCTTTCAGGCAACTTCATTACCCCCTCCCTCCTCCCCAATTTATTTTCGTTCTGGGTAAATAACTATTCCAGGTGCAGTCTTGCAATAGAATGTTTTTCCATTGGGAAAATTTTGTAAGGATCGGACTCAATATAAAACCGAAGATCTGGCGAGTACGGCTGGATGAGTCAAAACTTCCCGGACGAGCTGCAAGTTTCTGCCAAACAAACATGCGTTATCGTGGTAGAAGATTTTCTGGTTTTCCGGAAGTTTATCGTTGGTTTTTAATTGGCCTAATTAGGAGCAGTACTGGTCGAAACGAATCGTTTGGCGTAAGGAGCTTATTAAGTATCCCCTTCCAAAACTTTGGAAGTTGCCCTATAGGTGATGAAGGGTGGGGTTCATATTTCTTGCCAGCTCCACGATTTCTTTCGTCTCACATTTATTGTCACGATTTGTTTTAAAAACGGAAAGTTTTCATTGCATTTAAAAAACCGAACGAACTTTTTGCCAAACCAATAGTTGCATTGCGTCCGTTTGGTTTGCTCTCAGGTATAGGAAAAGGAATCTTACCCCAAGGGGACAGAGGGGTGTCTTGTCCTCCCCTTTCTTACCTCGTTCTGGTGGGGTAAAATTCCTCCTCCTTTTCTGTTACATAGCTCCCTTGACCCTCCAACGAGACGACGAGATCTCTCCCATCAACATTTAAGCAATTTTACTAATGACGAGATATCTCGTCACCAAGATGAGGCTAATTTTTTGATGACGAGTCAAGATCAAGTCAGTTTTGCAAATGACGAGATATTGCGTCGAGACAACCACCAGGAGGGTACAGGCAGGTACAAGTCGCACTGGAGCAACACAACGGGCTATTGGCGACGATCTGGGATCAATCCCCTAAGGGAAAGATCCGAAGACAACGCCACGTAATTTTGAACCACGGCCAGATTACAAAATAACACCCGAGTTGGCACCCCACTCTCCAAACTTCCACACCCCGCCAACGAGAGGAGATTTGAGGCCATGACAAATTTAACGTGCACCAGCCCCGTTTGTTCACGGTCTTTGGTTGGATTCGAACTAGCAACCCTCCGGTTCCTAGCCCTTCACTCTTCCGACCGAGCTACCATGGCCCACCAGGAGGGTACAATCGAAAAGGACAGCAGGATGGATGATTGGCCGTGTTGTCGAGGGGTGTGAAAATGGAGGTGACACAAATCACATTCTTTTAAGGCGCAGAGCTCAAGTACAGCCCTCATCGCTAAAGCAAACGAATACAAATTATGCATCACATCTCGCCTTTTTTAATTTAAAATTACGTAAAGCTTGTTAATTTACATTTAAATTACGACGTTACCCTGAGGGGTTCGCAAGCATATATCTGATCCGCAGACTCCACTCTTCTATGCGTGCTTCCTGAGCAGCTTTACCTTTTCGACCAACACAATCCTACCAGTATTCTATCAACCGATAAATGTACTTGTTTACCCACCATGTGGGGGAAAAGAAAGCTAACTGCATTTCTGGAAAATCTCGCGACCTTCAGAGGGTTGAACTCAAACTAAATCGGGTGGAATAGTTTTGGAAAGATAAATTCATCCACACTTTCAAGACGCCGAAATCTCGACCACTTCAGTTTAGACAGACTGCTCGAAACGAGTCGCCTTTGAATTCAAAATCCAAGAGAAACAGATCGATATTTCCTCCGCTACTCGCAAATTCCAAATTCAGAGGACATGCAAAGAACGATATAGCCGATTGTGCGATAGATCGATACTCTAAACGACCTATCTTAAAGAATTAAGGGAGATAGTTGAATTTACGTCCAAATGGAGCGGGCTATTGGCGACGGTCACGAATACATCCCGAAGGGAAACATTCCGTTTAAATTCAGTCGTCTTTTATGAGCAAAATTGCCAATCTCTTTTCACCTGAAAATAATCATACTTAAATTCAGTCTCCCTCTAAAACTAACAGAAAAATTCATTTAGCGTCTGCGTATGCATTTATTTCAAAATTTTTGCTTTGCATCACAAAAGAAATTATTCCTCGTCCTCAACTTACACGTTGTGGGAATTGGTTTTACAGCAAATTCTTAGTAGAGTAAGTATCCCACGGTGGAGTTGAGCCCCTACCTGAAATGGCACCCTACTCTTCAAACTTAAACACCTCGCCAAGACAAGAATTACACCTTTGAGGCCAGATTTAACGTGCACCAGCCGCCACAAATGCGGTGGTCTTTGGTTCGATCGAGTTTCGAACTCACCCCCACCGGCTGCTAATCCGTTACTCTTCCAACCGGGCTATCGCGGCCCACAAGAATCAATTTTGAGTTGAATCTCACTAATTTGTTTTAGTAAGCGCTCATTGACGGAATGGATGAAAGAGCAAGAAAATAACATTAATCAGGAAACAAATTTTAGCAATTGCTGTTTTTTTTTAATTTAGAAAATAAACAATTTAGCAAAATTGCACTTTCAAATTGTCGGTTTGGATTTCCATGAACTTTTTAAGAATCCTTTGATAGTTTTGGACATTTTAAAGAATGGTGTCATGCACTGATCTACCATCATTCCATTGAATTTCCAAAAGAAATTTGAAGCAAAGTACGAGTGAAAGTTTTCACAAAAAAGATGAAGATAATTCTAGCGCAGAGGAATATGAATTCCAAATGAAAAGAGAATTGGATATCCAGAACAGGGAACAGATTGAGAAATTCTCTCAACTGTTGAAACAAAATATATATATATATATATATATATATATATATATTTCTTCCATAAACAAAAACTAATGAGGAATTGAAAAAAATCTTCCATGCCAAACTAAACCTTTTCTCAGATTTTGTAAATTTCAAATTTACTTTATCTCGCTAATTAGTACTTACTCACAAAACACGATTGTTTCTTACACATGAACTATTTCATGGTTACTTTCAACAATGCAATGATCATGACAATTAACCCTCCAAGTATTTCGACGAGATATCTCGTCCAATATCTGGTCAATTTGCTTAGGAGGAGATATCTTGTAGAGAACACTGCCCTATTACTCCAAGGGAAATGAAGATCCACGTAGGGGAAACAAATTGTCCCTTGCTCAGAACTGGTTAGTTTGGAACAGGTTTCTCCCAAGAGACACTACAGGGTAGTTTTGTCTCGGACTAACCACCAGGAGGGTTAAGTGCATGCCGTATACTTAGAATCCATCCAGGGGACTACTCAGATACCCTAAGCACAGAACCACCTCGTGTGTGATATTTGTCATTCCTCAGGTACTTCCGTAATGATTTCTTCCACTGAAGATGGGTATTTTAATTAAGATCACACTGGAGCAACACAACGTGCTATTGGCGAAGGTCGGGGGATCAAACCCGAAGGGAAAGATGAGGATGACCACCACGTAATTTTGAACCACGGTCAGATGACGAGGCAACACCTGAGCTGGCACCCCACTCTCCAAACTTTCACGCCACGCCAAAGTGAGGACATTTGAGGCCACGGCAGATTTAACGTGCACCAGCCGCCTTTGTACACGACGGTCTTTGGTTGGATTCGAACTCGCAACCCTCCGGTTGCTAATCCGTTACTCTTCCCACCGGGCTACCGCTGCTCTTTTCCACCGAAGAGTTCTGAGTGAATGAGAAAGGCTTCTCCAGAGCAGTTCGCTGACGACCCTCTTCCGAGAGGTGTGTTGGGCGAGCACTTAAACGTGATCAGAGAAATAGGGGCGGCCGAAAGACTGGAGCCGTTTTCTTCATCTTTGAATAAACAAGCCCAGCAATCATTTTTTTCAATATTAATAATTTTGAACTTATTCGGGCTTATACGTTCGTGAGAAGGTGATAAAATACTTTTGAATCTGCACATTTCTACATTAGAATAGTCAAAAAGCACTCATCAAGGGTGTTTTGAGGGGAATCCACGTGCTCAAATCCTTCCCGAAATGACGTTGGGGATTTGTGTATTATCTGCTTTAGCCTATGTGAAGTTAGATTAATTCTGGTTTGTTCCTAATTGTTTTTAATTCGCTTGGAAAGGTCTCCACGTCTGAATGCGTCGTGACTGAAAAACAGTCGAAAAAATTATTAAACTCAATGCTCATTTAACAATACGCGTTGAGGGTAGGTATGCAGTTAATTAACGTCACACTGGAGCAGTACTGGTTACTGGGCTATTGGCGAAGGTGCGGGATCAATACCAAAGGGAAAGACCCGAGGACAAAACCTTGTAATTTCGATCCAGTCAGATGACCAGGTCAACACCTGAGAAGGCACCCTACTCTCCAAACTTCCAATACACACCAACGTGAGGACATTTGGCGACACGACAGATTTAACGTCCACCAGCCCCCGTGTACATGCCGGTCCTTTGGTTGGATCCAGCTTCGAACTCGCAACTCTCCGGTTGGTAAACCGGACTACAGCGACCCTACGGCCTTTAGGGAAACGAGAGAAAGACTGGGCCATCGAATTATTTTCTGAATGTGTATTTATCAAGGGTATTCTTTTTCTGAAAATGAAATGTTTTTGAGAAGGGGTGATGAGTTTTCTCTAGGGGTCCCCAAGTGCATACTTACTTCAGGGACTGCCCTACCAGTAATAAGCTGTAATCACATCTGGACCAGCTCTCCATAGCCAAGCCGTAAAACAATCTCACACCAAAAATTATTAGCGAGATCCTAGTACCCATTTCCATTATTGTATTTCAAATGACTCCTTGAAGCAAAAAAATGTGTTTTTACTTGTCAGGCTACTCAACTTATTGAGAGAGGTTGGGATGCCAGGAGCTCAACCATCGGTGAATTTCTTTATATAAAATTGTGCGTTTGATATTTTCCTCTGGCATGAAAAATTCCCCCCCCCCCGATTATTAATTGCTCGGCACAATAAGGGATAAAATGTTACTTGTAAAAGACCACCCTTCACAATGGTTGAGCCACTCCTAACAAGGACAATCATTAAAATCCATGATCTAACAAAACCGGGATTCGAATCAGCGACCTACTGGCTGGCAGACAAGCATGAGCAAAACTGCCTTTTCGTTACTATCTCTTTTAACCTAAAAATAATCATACTTAAATTCAGTCTGCCTCTAAAAACCCACACAGAAAAATTCATTTAGAGCCAGCGCCTGCATTTAAGGGGACACGGTACCCTTTGAACATTTTTTGTTTTCACATTCACAACAAAATGTTTTGGTGTACCTTGTTCCAATACACATTAAATATACATTACAAATTAAAGAAATTATATTTACATCTACAACTAAAAAATTAAATTTTTATAAAAATATTTCAATATTTTAAAATTCCTAATCTGTTCTTCAAATTTTAATTTTTTTCAAATATTTTTTACTTACAATTTTGTGCATGGGATTGAGTGTATTACTGTTATTTTCTTTTTACAGATATTTTATAAAAAAAAAGCAAACAGACATAGTTGATTTCATCAATATTTCAAAAAATAACTATTCTTCCAAATCCTTATTCCATGCACAAAATTATTAAATATATCATAGTAAACAACCACAAAAAGTTTCAAAACTACATCAATTAGAAAAACCCTTAGCATTTTAAATACACTGTAGTCATGAAAAATAAAAAACAGAGAAAAAGCACTTTAAAGTTACAAATGGCAGTTAAATAAATGAAAGAATTAACTTATACTATTCATTGATATAAATATTATTGTTCAAGTTATTTTAAAGTAAAAGCCATTATAATTTCTAATTATATTGGTAAATAAACATGTTTAAATCATAAGAAAAAATGACCTAATAAAAAGCAGGAATTTGAGTTTTTGCATTTTTTCTATTTTAAAAATTAGGGAAGAGTTGATACTGTTAAAGAATGTTAATTACATTATAAATCTTCAAAAACCACAAGCCTGATAGGCAATGTCTTCCTTTTTCATTAATAAGGTATTTCGGCGTTATTTGGTTAGCGCAATTTTTTTCTTTACAATTGCGTGTAACTCTCTGCCAGTCTTCTCTTCCTCTGATAAATCCTACGATAATCTCGCCAAGCAGCGAAAGTTCTAGACTGCTTGTTTAAACGGAGTCCCGCTTTCTTTTTGCAAATTTTCCATCGATTTAAATTAAATTCTGATATTGCATCAGATACCGCAGTGCTGATTCGGTTTAGAGTGGCTGACGTTTCTTTGGAACACTTGCTCCAAATAATGCTATGAAAGCTTTCATTCGCATTTTATGTGATGCATCTCACAACGCTCTAGGAGCTCATTCGAGGTAAGTCTGATATATTGGTATAATTTTGGCCAAATGGCTCTCGTTGAATGGTGTTCTTATTATATATACATGAGAGTGTGGTGTATCCCACATGAGCTAAAGCTGCCTGGTAGCAACACTGGTCTCACAAGAATTGAAATATGAAAACAAGCAGAATTGGGCAGTATAACAATTTCTTGTGAATAAACACGTGTGTAGCAATTCACTTCAAACTGAAAAGGCAAGCATTAGACAGTCTCGAGAAATTAAATAACACGAAAAAGGTGAGGCTCACTCGACAGTGTATATATCAGATGCAGACAAAACACCGTGACATTAAATGAATCCAACGCTAAAATACACTACTTTACACAACAGAGCATTTTCGAACCAACACTAAATAAAATATTAAAAATTTAAAAAAAATTAGGGTGAGGTGGACCACAAAACTTCGAAGTTTTCATTGAACCAATCAATTACAATCCCCAATTCATTTAATTGCAAATTATTTACCATACTTTCAGATCCTTTACTGATGTGTTTACTATTTGTGCTATTTTATCGTGCAGCATTCACCCCAAAAAAGTGGCAAGTGCATCATCCTATGGGCTGCTTTCGTGTGGGCAACGTAATGTATTCTGAGTGAGGAAAGGGCATATATAATTTCATTCATGCTCTTGGGTCCATGTCGAAATTGGATCCCTCTAGTGGTGAAACTAATACCCATTTAATAAATTACAAACAATATACATTTTATACATTTATAATTTCAACAAGATACTTCAGTTATAACAAGCGACAAATTTAAGTTTGCGATTGTTTGAAGCACATTTTCTATTTTATCGGATTTTCCTCTCTTCAAGCAAAAAGAAAAATTAGGTCCTTTTCAAGACCATTTTTCATATTTAAGGCTACATTTCACAGAGATCGAATTAGATTAAGCCGTGAGGTGAAAAACCTTTAACGACGTATGGGTGGACAGTTCCAAAAACATGACATTTTAGCTTAACTATCCATAATATGCCATCGATTTTTGGTGTCGAAAACTTAGACGAGTATCAAAAAATGACTGGTTTTGGAATGCAGGCTAAACGAAAGCAGTTCTTGTAAAACCTAAGACTTTTTTCGAATTTGTAAGGAGTTATAAAAAACATTTAAGACTATTCAAGGGGCGTTTAAAATCCATAATTAAAAATCCCTCCTTTCTAAGGGAAGTGGGAACAAGGTTTATGGTTACGTTCAATAATGCGATGAGAATGACAATTATAGGTAATATACTTACAAAGACAATAGGCTTTCAGACGTCGTTTCTTCTAGGACGACTTCTTGCAGAGCACACTGAAAGAACCAAACGTAGACCCCAATGGAAAAGATAGCTGGAGACTGGAAACAAACTATGGAACTTGAACAGCAATTCTGGAAGGCATCCTAAATATCACCATCATGTGTATCTGGATCCTGAGATGTCGAAATCCTATTAGATGTTTCAAGAATCCGAAAAGTGAACAGGTGTTTCTGTGATTGTTTCCGTATTTATTTTCTCGAGTATAAGACCCTTTCGCTTATTGCTTGTCCTCCCTTTCTCCAACAATCTACATGCAAATCTCCTTACTATTTCGGTCGATAGAAAACCTGCTATCCTAATCAGTAAGGTCTTCATCATTCACCAGAACTTGGAAACTAGTTTGCTATAACTAACACTTAAATGTGTTTCAGATATGGCATGCATGAAAACTAGGTTTGGGATTTTTCAAGGCGCAATGGCCAGATTTCTGTCCAACTGGCGTTTTTTCGGAGAAATAAATAAACGTACACAGAAGGAAAGTTTTACTGGCAGTGAAGAGAGAAACACAAAAAGTTGCACGAGGGAGGTTGTACAAAAGCACATCTGTGAATTCAAGGCCAGTATCGGTTATACGGCACATTTTTTATAAGTGAGTCTTCGTAAAAGTAGAAAAAGGGGGTCTAGTTCTCGAGGAAATACGGGATAATTTACTTTCTTCAATTTTATGCTATCAATAATGTGGCGTAATATTGATAAGTTGGAATACAAAGATTCGATAGAAAGCAACAAAGCTCTTTAGCTTAGCTTTAGACAACCGAGTTCTGTTTCTTTTCCAGTCAATGCAATACAAATCATTTCTAGCCGTCAGTCAAAAAAGAAGCCGAAAAGACACAATTGCGCCAAATATTCGCAGTTTTGTTTAGGGATGTCACAGCCAAAGCATTTGTTAAATGGCATATATTTTGAAAAATAGCAAAAAGGTCTCTTAAACCCTATTTTAGTAGCAATTTTAGTTGCTGAGATCAAAATCAATCGGCTAAAGTACATAATGTGCTAAGTATGAAACAGACGTTGATCTCTCCAAGAAATTTAAATTTTAAAATTAAAAACTAAACATGCAATTGAAAATTTGTACAATTTCTTATTCGTAAGAAATCCGGTGGTTGGTATATCGTAGATGCGTACTATGTTTCACATAAATTTTCCAGGTGGCTTTTCTAAATTGGTGGCAAAAAAATTCTTTGAGACAAAACTATTAAGAAATAAAACCAATTGAATATCCAAAACCAAGAGAAACCTTTTCTCAAATTTACTTTGCAGAGTATTTTATGTACTCATTAACACGATAGTTACTTACACATGTAGTATTTCATGGTTACGATCGACAATGCAATGATGATGACAATTAACCCTCCAAGTATTTCCACGAGATATATCGTCCAATATCTGGTCAATACTGACTAGGAGGAGATCTTGTAGAGAAAACTGACCTATTACTCCAAGGGAAATGTAGATCCACATAGGCAAAACAAATTGTCCCTTGCTCAGAACTGGTGAGTTTGGAACAGGTTTTTCCCAAGAGACTGGACACTACAGGGCAGTTTTCGTCTCAAAGACTACTGAGATGCCCTAAGTACAGAACCACCTCGTGCAATTCCTCATGTACTTCCGCGCGCGTCTTGGTTTCTTCCACTGAAGATAGGCATTCTAATTAACATCGCACTGGAGCAACACAACGTGCTATTGGCGACGGTCCGGGATCAAACTCGAAGGGAAAGATATGATGATGACCGCCACGTAATTTTGAACCACGGTCAGATGACGTGGCAACACCTGAGCTGGCACCCCACTCTCCAAACTTTCAGACCACGCCAATGTGAGGACATTTGAGGCCACAGCAGATTTAACGTGCACCAGCCCCTTTGTACACGACGGTCTTTGGTTGGATTCGAACTCGCAACCTTCCAATTGCTAATCCGTTCCTCTTCCAACCAGGCTACCGCGGCCCTTTTCCATCGAAGAGTTCCGAGTGAATGAGAAAGACTTCTCCAGAGCAGTTCGCTGACGACCCTTTTCTGAGGTGTGCTGGGCGAGCATTTAAACGTTATCAGAAAAATAGGGGCGGCCGAAAGACTGGCGCCGTTTTTCGTCAACTTCAAATATAAAACAAGCCCAACAATAATTTTTTCCAACATTAATAATTTTGAACTTTTTCGGGCTTTGTACGTTCATGGGAAGGCAATAAAACACTTTTGAATCTGCACATTTCTGCATTAGAATATTCAAAAAGCACTCATCAAGGGTGTTTTGAGGGGAATCCACGTTCCCGAATCCTTCCCGAAATGACGTTGGGGTTTTGTGTATTATCTGCTTTAGTCTATGTGAAGCTAGATTAATTCGGTTTGTTCCTAATTGTTTTTATAATTCGCTTGGACCGGTCGTGACTGAAAACAGTCGAAAAAAATTATTAAACGCAATGCTCATTTAACATTACGTGTTTAGGGTAGGTATGCAGTTAATGAACGTCGCATTGGAGCAGCACTGACTATTTGCTATTGGCGACGGTCCGGTGGGGATACGACAGATTTAACGTGCACATGCCGGTCCTTTAGTTGGATCCAGCTTCGAACTTGCAACCCTCGGGGTTAGTAAACCGGACTACAGCGACCCTGCGGCGTTTATTAGAGGCTGAGATGGAAAGTTCATTAGAATATAATGAATTCATTGTGTTCTGTAAGTCACGAGTAAATAGATATTTGGGAAACTTAAATAAAAAATCCGACTGAAGTCTTATCTAGTCCAAATTTGAATCGATCTATTAGGGAAAATCCGAAAATTGTAATTTGGATTTGGAGCAGCGCAAAACCTCTTTATGTAAAAAAGCTCAATGTTTCCGATGTTATAAAAATTCCATAAAAAGAATCAGCGCAGATCAGTCAACATTAAATGCGCAAACTCTAGATGTCATCGAAAATCCTTGTGCGAATACATGGCCCAAACCGAACATTTCGTTGCGGCACCAACAAAAGAAGAAAAGGCTATACTTTAATCGTTAATTTATGAGCCGCAATGGATCTCAGAGCCATCTCAATCGAATGTTTATTTATTTCCAGACCATCCGCTGCAAGTTGATCGGTTCGCATTAATGAATGTTCGCATTTGTTTAGATTCCGCAGCTGCAAGAACTTTCATAAACAAAGATCTAGCGCGAAGGTTAGATTTGGAAGTGAGAGGTCAGGAAGAACTTAAAATCACTACGTTTTGCGGGTAGTGAAAATACTCCTGTTACCTTTCAGAATCGAGTATGTTTTGTTGACGGATAGTTAAAGGTGAATTTACGATGTGCATAGAAGCTATAGAAACGGAAAACATATCCAGATATTATCAGTGTTCCTAGTTCTGAATTGCGCCATGAAATTAAAAAATTGGGAATAACTTTATCCGACGCTCCCGATGATTTAGATAAAAAGGAAAACAAAATCAATCTACTAGTGCGTGCCGATTACTATTGGTCAATTATGACAGGTAAATTTAAGCGTCTTTCATCAACTGTTGTTTTAAGTGAAATTAAATTTGGATGGACTCTGCATGGGCGATTTTCTAATGGAATTAATTCAACACATAATTTAGTAAGCACAATGTATGTTTCGATTTGGGAGGAAAATAAAGATGATGAAATATCAATTGAACTTCAAAAATTTCGGGATCTTGAAGCTTTAGGAATCAGATGATCCCAGATAAAATTATTGTGCGATAAACAAACTTTAGAACAATTTGAGGAATCGATTAAATTTAAGAATGATAGATACGAAGTTAAACTAGCTATGAAATTTGATGTGATATTCCGAATCATGATGTCGCAAAAAAAGAGACTTTTCGGAAAAATCTTACGTTGTTTGAGGATTACAAAGCTGTAATAGAAGAATATTAATCATTAGGAATTATAGAGAAGGTTAAACCTCAGGAAATAAATTCGGGTAACGGGGCTTTGACATTATTAACCCCACCATCCGGTAATTCGAAAGGATAAATTAACTACTAAACTTCGCATTGTTTTTGACGCCTCTGCTCATGCTCCTAAACCATCTTTAAATGATGTACTTTACCAGGTCCTAACTTAAATTCAGACATTTGATTTAATATTGCAATTACGAATTAATAATATCGCAATAGTAGCAGACATAGAAAAAGCATTTCTACAAATAAGCCATACAGAAAGTGATAGGGACCTAACACGATTTTTGTGGATTAATCAAATTTCCCAAGATCGGGATTCTCTCATAAAACCTGTAATTATGAGAATGACTCGGTGTATTATTTGGAGTGACTTCTATTAGGAGCCGTTATTAAACATCATGTTAAAACATTTGAAATTCAGTATCCCGAAACTTGTGCCATGCTAGATAATTCAATGTATGTGGATGATTAGTTGATAGGTGGATTCCCAATAGAAGGGATCTTTAAAATTGTCAAAGGAGTCTTCAGAAATCTTTCTAAAAGCTAACATGTCTGTCGGGATAGGTAGCGTGAAGACCCGAGCTTAGTCGTCTGAACTTACACCTTGGACGATCGCCCAACGGAATTGCCATATATTTCCGTTTCCACGGAAATATTTAAAAATATTTAATATTTATCCATTATGCTGAACCCAGAGTGGAGAAAGAAAATCAACTGCCAATTTTAAGACATTCACGTTTATTTTAATATATATATATATATATATATATATGTATTTACAAGGGATAGGAGGCAAAAATTAGCAGTCTAGCTCATCGCATCACACATTGCGATCTCCCGATCAAGCTAGTTTTCCCTTCCCTCTCTCAAAAAAAAAAAAAAATCGCTTGCGAGCAGTCGTGATGCGTCTCCCCCGTGCATTTGTCAACAAAATCGTTTTCGACGGGGGAAGATGGCACCTCCCCTTTCCGGTCATGAATTCTTCAACCAGGCTCTT
The DNA here is from genome assembly GCA_933210815.1 of Meta bourneti. Classification (NCBI taxonomy): domain Eukaryota; kingdom Metazoa; phylum Arthropoda; class Arachnida; order Araneae; family Tetragnathidae; genus Meta; species Meta bourneti. The sequence continues at coordinate 91,983,024 of OW119924.1, read as the reverse complement.
GGCCTCCATTGGGGCGATACCGTTTGCACATCCTCACAATGTCTACGCAAATGGCAATGTAATTCTCTTTTAAAAGAACATTTACGAGCTTTAAATTTTGACACATGCTTTGAAACATCACAAAACGCAATGCCTTTTAAAATTTTAGGATTAATATGGGATACAGATAAGGATGCTCTTAGTAATAATAACCTTTCTGAATTTGTAAAATGTCAGAAAACCAAGAGAACTGTAATTAAAGTGGCAGGAAGAATTTTTGATCCGATTGGATTTTTATCTCAATTTACAATCATTGTAAAAATTATGTTCCAGGCATTATGGGAACAGGAAGTTGATTGGGACGAAAATTTACCAGAACATTTAGAGAAAAAATGGGATAGTTAGTGTGAACAACTACACTATCTCAGTAAAATAGAGGTTGCTATTGGCGACGGTCCGGAATCAAACCCGAAGGGAAAGATAAGGATGACCACGTAATTTTGAACCTCGGTCCAGATGACGAGGCAACACCTGAGCTGGTACCCCACTCTCCAAACTTCCACACCACGCCAACGTGAGGACATTTGAGGCCACGGCAGATTTAACGTGCACCAGCCCCCTTTGTACACGACGGTCTTTGGTTGGATTCGAACTCGCAACCCTCCGGTTGCTAATCCGTTACTCTTCCAACCGGGCTACCGCGGCCCTTTTCCACCGAAGAGTTCTGAGTGAATGAGAAAGACTTCTCCAGAGCAGTTCGCTGACGACCCTCTTCTGAGAGGTGTCCTGGGCGAGCACTTAAACGTGATCAGATAAATAGGGGCGGCCGAAAGACTGGCGACGTTTTTCTTCAACTTTAAACAAGCCCAGCAATAAATTTGTTCAATATTAATAATTTTGAACTTATTCGAGATTTGTACGTCCTTGAGAAAGTAAAAAAATACTTTTGAATCTGCACATTTCTACATTAGAATATTCAAAAAGCACTCATCAAGGGTGTTTTGAAGGGAATCCACGTGCTCGAATCCTCCCCGAAATGACGTTGGGGTTTTGTGTACTATCTGCTTTATTCTATGTGAAGCTAGATTAATTCCGGTTTGTTCCAAATCATGTTTTTAATTTGCTTGGAACGGTCTCCACGTCTGAATGCGTCGTGACTGAAAACAGTCGATAAAAAATTATTAAACGCAATGCTCATTTACATTACGCGTTGAGGGTAGGTATGCAGTTAATTAACGTCGCACTGGAGCAGAACTGGCTACTGGGCTATTGGCGACGGTCCGGGATCAAACCCAAAGGGAAAGACCCGAGGACAAGAGCTTGTAATTTCGATCCACTGTCGGGTGACGAGGTCAACACCTGAGCCGGCAGCCTACTCTCCAAACTTCCAATACACACCAACGTGAAGACATTTAGAGTGCACCAGCCCCCGTGCACATGCCGATCCTTTGGTTGGATCCAGTCTCGAACTCGCAACCCTCCGGTTGCTAGCCCGTTACTCTTCCAACCGGGCTACCGCGGCCCACCAGGAGGGTACAATCAAAACGGACAACGGGATGGACGATTGGCGGTATGTTGTCGAGGGGTGTGAAAATGGAATCACATTCTTTTAAGACGCTGATCTCCAGTACACCTCGACATATCAATAAAGCAAAAGAATACAAATTATGCATCACATCTACCTTTTTGAAATTACGTAAACCTCGTTAATTTACGTTCGTTTAAAATTACGGTAACCCCCTGAGGGGTTCACACGCATATATCCGATCCGCAGCCTGCACTCCTTTCTGCATGACTCCTGAGCAGCTTCAACCTTTTTGACCAACTCAATCCTTACTATGATTCTTTCAACCGATAAATGTACTTGTTTACTCGCCATGTCTGTTGTGGGGGAAAGCAAACTGCATTTCTAGGAAATCTCGCGACTCAGAGGGTTGAACTAACACTAAATCGGGTAGAATAGTTTTGAAAAGAGAAAGTCCTTCCCGTGCGCACTTTCGCGACGCCGAAATCTCTCGACCACTTCAGTTTAGACAGACTGCTCGAAACGAGCCGCCTTTGAATTCCAAATCCAAGAGAAACAGATCGATATTTCCTCCGCTGCTCGTAAATTCAGAGAACAAGCGAAGAACGATATAGCCGATTGTGCGATACATCGATACTCTAAACGACCTGTGTTAAAGAATTGAGGTAGGTAGTTGAATTTACGTCGCACTGAGCAACACAACGGGCTATTGGCGACGGTCAGGAATACATCCCGAAGGGAAACATTCCGTTTAAATTCAGTCGTCTTTTATGAGCAAAGCTGCCTTTTCCGTTACAATCTCTTCACTTAAAAATAATCATACTTAAATTCAGTCTGCCTCTAAAAACCCACACAGAAAAATTAGGGCCAGCGCCTGCATTTAAGGGGACGCGGTACCCTTTGAACATTATTTTTTTATTTTCATATTCACAACAAAATGATTGTGTACCTTGATCCAATACACATTAATTATATATTAAAATGAAAGAAATCATTTTTACATTCACTATAACTAAAATATTAAATTTTTATAAAAATATTTCATTTTAAAATTCCTACTCCGTCTACAAATTTTAATTTTTTTCAAATATCTTTTTACTGACCTTCCATGAAGTGTTTAATACAATTTTGTGCATGGGATTTTGTGTGTATCACTATTATTTACTTTTTTAGATATTTTTGTAACACTGAAAAACAGCAAAAAAAAAACCATCATAGTTGATTTCATCAATATTTGAAAAAATAACTATTCTTCCAAATCCTTATTCCATGCACAAAATTATTAAATATATCAGTAAACCACAAAAGTTTCAAAACTCTACAATTAGAAAAAAAGCCTTAGCATTTTAAATACACTGTAGTCATGAAAAATAAAAAACAGAGAAAAAGCACTTTAAAGTTACAAATGGCAGTTAAATAAATGAAAGAATTAACTTATACTATTCATTGATATAAATATTATTGTTCAAGTTATTTTAAAGTAAAAGCCATTATAATTTCTAATTATATTGGTAAATAAACATGTTTAAATCATAACAAAAAAAGACCTAATAACAAGCAGGAATTGATTTTTTGCATTTTTTCTATTTGAAAAATTAGGGAGGAGTTGATACTGTTAAAGAATGATAATTACATTATAAATCTTCAAAAATCACCAGTCTGGCGAGCGCAATTTTTTCCTTACAATTGCGTGTAAAGCTGCCTGATAGAAACACCACTGATCTCACAAGAATTAAAATATGAAAACAAGCAGAATTGGGCAATATAACAATTTCTCGTGAATAAACACGTCTGTAGCAATTCACTTCAAGCTGAAAAGGCAAGCATTAGAAAGTCTCGTTAAATTAAATAACACGAAAAGGTTGAGGCTCACTCGACAGTGTATATATCAGATGCAGACAAAACAGTCTACTTTCGGTTTACTTATATTTAATAGAAAAAATTCAAAACTCGCTAAATATTGCCAGCTACAGCTATAAAATGTTTCACACATATTCTTAAAAGTTATAAAATTAATGTTAGATAAAAAAAATTCGACATTTTAGTCATTTTTAGGGTACTGTGTCCCCTTAATTCAAAATTTCTTCTTTGCATCACAAAAGAAATTATTCCTCGTCCTCATCTTGTCATCTTACACTTTGTGGGAATTGGTTTTACCGCAAATTCTTAGTAAAGTATCCCACAGTGGAGTTGAGTCCCTACCTGAGCTGGCACCCCACTCATCAAGCTTCCACACCTCGCCAAGGCCAGAATTACACCTTTGAGGCCAGATTTAACGTGCACCAGCCCTCACAAACGCGGTGGTCTTTGGTTGGATCGAGTTTCGAATTCACCCCTCCGGCTGCTAATCCGTTACTCTTCCAACCGGGCTATCACCGCCCACAGGAATCAATTTTGAGCTGAATCTCACTAATTTGTTTTAGTAAGTGCTCATTGACGGAATGGATAAAAGAGCAAGAAAATAATATTAATAAGGAAACAAAATTTCAGCAATTGCTGTTTTTTTTAATTTAGAAAATAAACAGTTTAGCAAAATTGCATTTTCAAATCCATCCCTTTGCTGACATATTAAGATAATCCAACGGTAAAATACATTACTTTAACACAAAAAAGCATTTTTGAACCAACACTAATTAAAATATTAGTTTTGAAAAATTAGGGTTAAGTGGACCACAAATCTTCGAAATTTTTATTGAACCAATTACTGTCTCCAATTCATTTAATTGCATATTTTTACCATACTTTCAGATCCTTTACTGATGTGTTTACTTTGTTTTAACTTCCAATGCTTTTTTATGGGGCAGCATTCGCACCAAAGAAAGTGGCAAGCGCATCATACCATGAACTGCTTTCGTGTGGGCTATGTAATGTATTGTGAGTGGGAAATGGCTTATGTAATTTAATTTGTTCTAGGGCTCCTGTCGAAATTGGAGCCCTCTAGCGGTGAAACTAATACCATAGGACAGCAAATACTGCAAACAGGTCGTTGTTTACTTTAACAACTGACATTACCCCACCCCTAATTCCAAAATTTTAAATAACAGGCGAAAAATTTAAGTTTGCGATTGCTTGTAGAATTTCTACTTACTCTTCAAGCAAAATAAACATTAGATCCTTTTTCAAGACCAATTTTCATTTTTAAGGTTACATTTCACAGATCGAAATAGATTAAGCCGTGACCGCACAGGTAAAAAACTTTACCGAGGTATGGGTGAACCCAGTTCCAAAAATATCAAATTTTAGCTTAACTATCCATAATATGCCATCGATTTTTGGTGTCGAAAACTTAGACGAGTATCAAAAAATGACTGTTTTTGGAATGCAGGCTAAACGAAAGCAGTTCTTGTAAAACGAAAGACTTTCCAAATTTGTAAGTACTTTTAGCACACCATTTAAGGCTACTCAAGGGTCGTTTAAAATCCATAATTGAAAATCCCTCCTTTCTAAGATAAGTGGGAACACAGTTCATGGTTACGTTCAATAATGCGATGAGAATGACAATTATAGGTAATATACTTACAAAGACAATAGGCTTTCAGACGTCAGAAACAGAACGACCACTAGCCATCGTCAGTCCACATCAACCACGGGTCTTTTTATCATTCTTTTCTTCTAGGACGACGTCTGGCAGAGCACACTGAAAGAGCCAAACGTAGGCCCCAATGGAAAAGAAAGCTGGAGCATGTGGAAACACAAACTTGAGAACTCGAACATCAATTCTGGAAGGCATCCTAAGTATCGCCATCATGTGTATCTGGATCCGGAGATATCGACCTTCTATCAGATGTTTCAAGAATCCGAAAAGTGAATAACAGGTGTTTCTGTGATTGTTTCCGTATTTCCTCGAGTATAAGACCTCTTCGTTTACTGAATCTCCTCCCTTTCTCCAACAATCTACATGCAAATCTCATTACTATTTCGGTCGATAGAAAACCTGCTATCCTAATCGGTGAAGGGCTTCATCATTCAACAGAACTTGAAAACTAGTTTTGCTCTAACACTTAAATGTGATTCAGGTATGATATGCATGAAAACGAGGTTTGGTTGGGATTTTTTAAGGCGCAATGGCCAGATTTCTGTCCAACTGGCGTTTTTTCGGAGAAATAAATAAACGTACACAGAAGGAAAGTTTTACTGGCAGTGAAGAGAGAAACACAAAAAGTTGCACGAGGGAGGTTGTACAAAAGCACATCTGTGAATTCAAGGCCAGTATCGGTTATACGGCACATTTTTTATAAGTGAGTCTTCGTAAAAATAAAAAAGGGGGTCTAGTTCTCGAGGAAACACGGGATAATTTACTTTCTTCAATTTTATGCTATCAATAATGTGGCGTAATATTGATAAGTTGGAATACAAAGATTCGATAGAAAGCAACAAAGTTCTATAGCTTAGCTTTAGAAAACCGAGTTCTGTTTCTTTTCCGCAGTCAATGCAATACAAATCATTTTTTAGCCGCCAGTCAAAAAAGAAGCCGAAAAGGCACAATTGCGCCAAATATTCGCAGGTTTGTTTAGGGCTGTCACAGCCAAAGCATTTGTTAAATGGCATATATTTTGAAAAATAGCAAAAAGGTCTCTTAAACCCTATTTTAGTAACAATTTTAGTTGCTGAGATCAAAATCAATCGGCTGAAGTACAAAATGTGCTAAGTATGAAACAGACGATGATTTCTCCAAGAAATTTAAATTTTAAAATTAAAAACTAAACAAGCAATTGAAAATTTGAAGAATTTCTTATTCGTAAGAAATCCGGTGGTTGGTATATCGTAGATGCGTACTATAATTTTAAGACAGATTCTTCAGTTATCCAGAGGAATACTGACGCCTTAATATCAGTAACAGGATTTTAGAATATATGAAATTGTATTTTGAGAGGGAAATTGTTTCAGACAAATTTTCCAGGTGGCTTTTCTAAATTGGTGGCAAAAATTTCTTTCTTAGACAAAACTATTAAGAAATAAAACCAACTGAATATACGAGACCTAGAGAGCCTGTATTCAGATATTTTAAACTATACTTCAATTACAGTTAAATATTTCCATTCTTATTAATTTTATACTCTCAATAGGAAACGAAAGTTTTCTCAGTACACCATTCACTTTAAATGTAACCTACTTAAATTCCACCCAAAGCAATGCTGAGACGATAAGAGAATCATCTGTGTTACTCTCTATATTTTTTATTTCCACTTTCATTCTAATTGCAAATTTCTTAAACTTGTATCAATCAATATCGTATCCTGATCCGAAACAATAACTTTTTTAAAACTGGCTTCGAATAAAGCAAAAAAAGTCGTACTCGAACATTAATGTAAGAATGGCTAAGCTCAAAATTATGTCGAAATATGCTGATATCCACTTTCACAATGGATCACTTCTCATACTTGCATTAATATGATATACCAGACGGGCTTGCTAAAGAAGGTAATTTGTAGACAAACGTCATTGAAACAATTAACGTCCAATGAAATTTTCACCATGTCTAATATCTGCGGTTATATCGCATGGAGAACTAACTCCCTTTACTCATGATTGGTACAGGGAACTCGCCCAAGCTATGCTTTGGAGGAGTTATGGGATCGAAAATCAGATGGCTTTGCCAAGATTAAGAAGTGGTCATACTAATACTCCCAGATTTCAAAATCGACATGAAATGTTTCCTATTTATCATAAATGAACGAAGAAGCTTCCCCGCTGTCGATTTGGATTTCCATGAACTTTTCGAGAATCCTTTGATAGTTTTGGACATTTTAAAGAGTGGTTTCATGGACATGGTCTACCATCATTCCATTAGAATTTCCAAAAGGAATTTGAAGCAAAGTACGAGTGAAAATTTTCACAAAAAAAGTTGAAGATAGCAAAGGAATAGGAATTCCAAATGAAGAGAACTGGATATCCAAACCAGGGAGAAGATTGAGAAATTCTCAACAGTTGAAACAAAATATTTCTTCCAGAAACAAACACTAATGAGGAATTGAAAAAATTTTCCATGCCAAACTAAACCTTTTCTCAGATTTTGTAAATTTCAAATTTACTTTACGTAGTACTAACAAAACACGATTGTTTTCTTACACATGTACTATTTCATGGTTACGTTCGACAATACAATGATCACGACAATTAACCCTCAAAGTATTTCAACGAGATATGTCGTCCAATATCTGGTCAATATTGCTTAGGATGTGATATCTTGTAGAGAAAACTGCCCTATTACTCAAAGGGAAATGAAGATCCACGTAAGCAAAACAAATTGTCACTTACTCAGAAGTGGTGAGTTTGGAACAAGTTTTTCCCAAAAGAGACTGGACACTACAGGGCAGCTTTCGTCTCGAAGATTAACCACCAGGAGGGTTAAGTGCATGCCGTATACTTAGAACCCATCAAGGGGACTGACTACTCAGATGCCCTAAGCACAGAACCACCTCGTAATATATTTGTCATTCCTCATGTACTTCCGTCTTGGTTTCTTCCACTGATAGGTATTTTAATTAACATCGCTCTGGAGCAACACAACGTGCTATTGGCGACGGTCCGGGATCAAACCCGAAGGGAAAGGCATGAGGATAACCACTACGTAATTTTGAACCACGGTCAGATGACGAGGCAACACCTGAGCTGGCACCCCACTCTCCAAATTTCCACACCAAGCCAACATGAGGATATTTCAGGCTACGGCCGATTTAACGTGCATCAGCCCCCCTTTGTACACGACGGTCTTTGGTTGGATTCGAACTCGCAACCCTCCGGTTGCTAATCCGTTACTCTTCCAACCGGGCTACCGCGGCCCTTTTTCACAGAAGAGTTCTGAGTGAACGACCCTTTTCTGAGAGGTGTGCTGGGCAAGCACTTCAACGTGATCAGAAAAATAGGGGCGGCCGAAAGACTGGCGCCGTTTTCCTTCATCTTTAAATAAACAAGCCCAGCAATAATTTTTTTTCAATATTAATAATTTTGAACTTATTCGAGCTTTGTACGTCCTTGAGAAAGTAATAAAATAATTTTGAATCTGCACATTTCTACATTAGAATATTCAAAAAGCACTCATCAAGGGTGTTTTGAGGAGAATCCACGAGCTCGAATCCTTCCCGAAATGACGTTGGGGTTTTGTGTATTATCTGCTTTAGACTATGTGAAGCTAGATTAATTCTGGATTTGGGAGGAAAATAAAGATGATGAAACATCAATTGAACTTCAAATATTTCAGGATCTTGAAGCTTTAGGAATCAGATGATCCCAGATAAAATTATTGTGCGATAAACAAACTTTAGAACAATTTGAGGAATCTATTAAATTTAAGAATGATAGAAACGAAGTTAAACTACTAATGTTGATATTTTGAACAATCATGATGTCGCAAAAAAGACTTCGGAAAAATCCTACGTTGTTTGAGGATTACAAAGCTGTAATAGAAGAATATTTATCATTAGGAATTATAGAAGGTTGAACCTCAGGAAATAAATTAGGGCAACGGGGCTTTGACACATTATTTACCTCACCATCCGGTTTCTCCGAGATCGGGATTCTCCCATAAAATCTGTAATTATGAGAATGACTTGTATATTATTTGGCTTGACTTCTAGTCCGTTTCTATAAGCCGTTACTCAACATGTTAAAAAAATTGAAATTCAGTATCTCGAAATTTGTGGTATGATAAATAAGTCAATGTATGTGGATGATTTGTTGATAGGCGGATTCCCAATAGAAGGATCTTTAAAATTGTCAAAGGAGTCTTCAGAAATCTTTCTAAAAGCTAACATGTCTACGCAAATGGCAAAGTAATTCTCTTTTAAAGGAACATTTACGAGCTTTAAATTTTGACACATGCTTTGAAACATCACAAAACGCAATGCCTTTTGAAATTTTAGGATTAATATGGGAATAACCATTCTGAATTTGTAAAATGTCAGGAGAAAACCAAGAGAACTGTAATTAAAGTGGCAGAAGAATTTTTGATCCCATTGGATTTTTATCTCCATTTACAATCATTGTAAAAATCATGTTCCAAGCATTATGGGAACAGGGCATTGATTGGGACGAAAATTTACCAGATCATTTTAGAGAAAAAATGGGACAGTTGGTGTGAACTACACTATCTCAGTAAAAGAGGTTCCCAGATATCATTTCCGTGATTTTCAGGGCACTTGCGATCAAGTAGAAATTCACTGTTTTTGTGATGCCAGTGAAAGAGCTTTTGGTTTAGTTATTTATATTAGATCCATCAAAGATGAGAAGGTGAAGACAACCTTTGTTACGTCTAAAAGTAGATTGGCTCCCATAAAACGTTTAACATTACCCAGATTAGAGCTTATGGGCGCCGTGATTGGAGCTAGACTAATTAACTGCGTGACGGCAGTTTTGAAAGTTGATTCAAAGAAATATCTGTGGACAGATTCTAATATTGTTCTTCATTGGGTTAAATGTTCTTCTCGAACATGGAAACCTTTCGTGAGCAACAGGATAGCAGAAATAGTCCTTGACCAATCCTATAGACTGGAGACATTGTCCTGGTCGGGACAATCCTGCTGATCGACTTACAAGGGGACTTTCACTTATAGATCTCGAAAGAGATAACTTATGGTGGTCTGGACCCTACTAGTTAACTGAACATATTGAACCATGGCCTAAAGCAGGGGTGTCAAACTCAATTAAAACACGGGCCACATCATATTTACAAATTTTCTTAAAATTATATTTTGAAGTGAGGATTCAAGAATATAGATAGGATAATTAAAACACATTATATATGTATGTATGGAATTAAGTGAATTTAAGGTAATAATTTATAATATTGCTATATAATTGCTCTTTTATTTAAACGTTTATTTAATTTAATGTAATTATAAAACTAAAATTAACTTTTTTCACCGGAAACTTGCCAGCGCTTTCCTCCTACTAGTTTTCCAATATCTGGATTCAAAGACTGAGAACAGACAATCTTCATTATGGCAGATAGATGTTTATCAGTTAATCTCGATCTGTAGGCCGTTTTATTTAATTTCGTGGACGAAAATAGTTGCTCACACATTTTTAACATGACGAAATTGTGTGTACGGTATTGTCTCGATCTCCCCAAAGTGCTATTTTCTTCATAACATATTGTCCTGTTTTCATTGTATTTCAGAGCATCGTGGGCCACAAAAAATTACCTCGGGGGCCACATGCGACCCGCGGGCCGCCAGTTTGACACCACCGGCCTAAAGGAATCAGGTTGACAATGCCTTATTAGAAGAATCGAAAAGAAACAGTTTCTCAGAATTTCTGTGCTTTAGATTCGAAAGAGACACTCATAGAGAAAGATCGATTAGTTGAATTTACGTCGCACTGGAGCAATACAACGGGCTATTGGCGACGATCAGGAATACATCCCGAAGGGAAACATTCCATTTAAATTCAGTCGTCTTTTATGAGCAAAAATTCAGTCGTCTTTTATGAGCAAAAATTGCCTTTTCGTTACTCTCTTTTCACTTAAAGTAATCATACTTAAATTCAGTCTGGCTCTAAAAATTTACAGAAAAATTCATTTAGTGCCTGCGAATGCATCAAATTAAAAATTTCTGCTTTGCATCACAAAAGAAATTATTCCACGTCCTCATCTTGTCATCTTACACGTGGAGTTGAGTCCCTACCTGAGCTGTCACATCACTCTTCAAACTTCCACACCTCGCCAAGGCCAGAATTACACCTTTAAGGCCAGATTGAACGTACACCAGCCCCCACAAACGCGGTGGTCTTCGGATCGAGTTTCGAATTCACCTCTCCGGCTGCTAATCCGTTACTCTTCCAACCGGGCTATCGCGGCCCACAGGAATCAATTTTGAGTTGAATCTCACTAATTTGTTTTAGTAAATGCTCATCGACGGAATGCATAAAAGAGCAAGAAAATATTAATCAGGAAACAAAATTTTAGCAATTGCTGTTTTTTTTTTAATTTAGAAAATAAACAGTTTAGCAAAATCGCACTTAAAAATATTTTCCTTTTCTGACATTAAATGAATCCAACGCTAAATAAAATACACTACTCAACACAACAAAGCATTTTTCAACCAACACTAAATAAAATATTAAAGTTTTAAAAAAATTAGAGTGAGGTGGACCACAAATCTTCGAAGTTTTTAGTCAACCAATTATTGTCCCGAATTCATTTCATTGCATATTTTTACCATACTTTCAGATCCGTTACTGATGTGTTTACTCTTTGTTTTAACTTCCGATGCAATTTTATGGGGCAGCATTCGCACCAAAGTGGCAAGTGAATCATACTATGGACTGCTTTCGTGCGGGCAATGTAATGTATTGTGAGTGGGGAAGGGCATGTATAATTTCATTCATGTTCTTGGGCGCCTGTAGAAATTGCAGCCCTCTAGAGGTAAACTAATACCATAGGACTCTTGCAAACAGGTCGTAGTCTGCTTTAATAACTGACATTACCCCACCGCTAATTTCAAAATTTTCAATAAAAATTTCTTAGCATTTAATAAATTACAAACAATATACCTTTTATACATTTAATTTCAACATACTTAAGTTATAACAAGCGACAAATTTAAGTTTGTGATTGCTTGTAGCACATTTTCTACTTTATCAGGTTTTCCTCTTCCAAGCAAAAGAAAAATTAGGTCCTTTTCAAGACCATCTTTCATTTTTAAGGCTACGTTTCACACAGATCGAAATAGATTAATCCGTGGCCGCACAGGCGAAAAAACTTTAACGAAGTATGGGTGGACGCAGTTCCAAAAACATCAAATTTTAGTAAACCTATACATACTATGCCATCGATTTTTGATGGCGAAAAATTAGACGAGTATCACAAAATGACTGTTTTTGGAATGAAGGCTAAACGAAAGCAGTTCTTGTAAAACCAGACTTTTCTCAAATTTCTAAGGACTTTTAGCACACCATTTAAGGCTACTCAAGGGTCATTTAAAATCCATAATTAAAAATCCCTCCTTTTTAAGGGAAGTGGGAACACAGTTCATGGTTACGTGCAATAATGAAATGAGAATGACAATTATAGGTAATATACTTACAAAGACAATAGTCTTTCAGACGTCATAAACATAGAACGACCACTAGCCATCGCCTGACCACTCGAACATCAATTCTAGAAGGCATCCTAAGTATCGCCATCATGTGTATCTGGATCCGGAGATGTCGACCTTCTATCAGATGTTTCAAGAATCCGAAAAGTGAATAACAGGTGTTTCTGTGATTGTTTCCGTATTTCCTCGATTATAAGACCGCATCTCCTTCCCTTTCCCCAAAAATCTACATGCAAGACTCCTTACTATTTCGGTCGATAGAAAACCTGCTATCCTAATCGGTGAAGGGCTTCATCAATCACGAGAATTTGGAAACTAGTTTTGCTATAACACTTAAATGCGATTCAGATATGATATGCATGAAAACGAGGTTTGGTTGCGATTTTTCAAGGCGCAATGGCCAGATTTTGGTCAAACTGACGTTTTAACGGCGAAATAAATAAACGTACACACAGAAGGAAAGTTTTACTGGCACAGAAGAGAGAAACACAGAAAGTTACACGAGGGGGGGGGGTTGTACAAAAGCACATCTGTGAATTCAAGGCCAGTATCGGTTGTACTGCACTTTTTATAATTGAATATCTAAAAGTAAAAAAGGAGGTCTAATTCTCGAGGAAATGTGGGATAATTTACTAATTTTCTTCAATTTTATGCTTTCAATAAATGTGGCTAATATTGATAAGTTGGGATACAAAGAATTAATAGAAAGCAACAAAGTTCTTTAGCTTAGCTTTAGACAACCGAGTTCTGTTTCTTTTCTTCCGACAATGCAATACAAATAATTTTTAGCCGTAAGTCAAAAAAGAAACCGAAAAGGCACAATTGCGCCAAATATTCAGCTTTATTTAGGGCTGTCAGTCAAAGAATTTGTTAAATGGCATAAATTTTGAAAAATAGCAAAAAAGTCTCTAAACCCTATTTAAGGAGCAATTTTAGTTGCTGAGGATAAAAATCAATCGGCTAAAGTGCAAAACGTGCCAAATATGAAACAAACGTTGATCTCTCCAAGAAATTAAAAGTTTAAAATTAAAAATTAAACATGCAATTAAAATTTGTACAATAATTTTCTTATTCGTAATGTAAATCCTTTTGGTGGTATATCGTAGATGCGTACTATATTTTTAAGACAAATTCTTCAGTTATCCAGAGGAATACTGATGCCTCAATATCAGTAACTGGATTTTAGAATTAATAAATAAAATTGTATTTTGAGAGGAAATTGTTTAAGACAAGTTTTCCAGGTCGCTTTTCTAAATTGGTGGCAAAAAAATTCTTTCTGAGACAAAACTATTAAGAAATAAAACCAACTGAATATCCAAGACCCAGAGAAACCTTTATTCAGGTTTTAAAAACTATACTTCAATTACAGTTAAATGTTTCCACTTATTAATTTTATACCCCCAATAGGAAACGAAAGTTTTCTCAGTACACCATTCAGTTTAATGTAACCTATTTAAATTCTACCCAAAGCAATGCTGAGACGATAATAGTATCATCAATATATTTTTTATTTCCACTTTCATTTTAATTGCAAATTTCTCCAACTTGTATCAACCAATATCGTATCCTATGATACGAAACAATAACTTTCTTAAAACATTGACTTCGAATAAGGCATTTGGCATTTTTCAATTAACGTCACACTGGAGCAACACAACGGGCTATTGGTGACGGTCCGGGGTCAATCCCAAAGGGAAGGATCCGGGGACAACACCACGTAATTTTGAACCACGGTCAGATGACGAGGCAACACCTGATCTGGCACTCCAAACTTCCAAACCACGCCAATCGAATAAAGCAAAAAAGTTGTTCTCCAACATTAAAGTATGAATGGCTAAGCTCAAAATTATGTCGAAATATGCTGATATCCACTTTCACAATGGATCACTTCTCATACATGCATTAATATGACATAATCAGACGGGCTGACTAAAGAAGGTAATTTGTAGACAAACGTCATTGAAACAATTAACGTCCAATGAAATTTTCACCATGTCTAATATCTGCGGTTATATCGCATGGAGAACTAACTCCCTTTACTATGATTGGTACAGGGAACTCGACCAAACTATGCATTTAGAGGGGTTATGGGATCGAAAATCAGACGGCTTTGCCAAGATTATAAGTGGCCATACTAATACTTCGAAATTTTAAAATCGACATGAAATTTTTTCTATTTGTCATAAATGAACGAAGAAACTTCCCGGCTCACATAGTTGTCGGTTTGGATTTCCATGAACTTTTTGAGAATCCTTTGATAGTTTTGGACATTTTAAAGAGTGGTTTTATGGACTTGGTCTACCATCATTGCATTAGAATTTCCAAAAGGAATTTGTACCAAAGTACGATTGAAAATTTTCACAAAAAAGTTGAAGATAGTTCTAGATAGAGCAAAGAAATAGGAATTCCAAATGAAAAGAGAACTGGATCTGGTTAGTTTGGAACAGGTTTTTCCCAAAAGAGACTGGACTCTACAGGGCAGTTTTCGTCTCGAAGACTAACCACCAGGAGGGTTAAGTGCATGCCGTATACTTAGAATCCATCGAGGGGACTACTCATATGCCCTAAGCACAGTACCACCTCGTGCAATTCCTCATGTCTTGGTTTCTTCCACTGAAGATAGGTATTTTAATTAACATCGCACTGGAGCAACACAACGTGCTATTGGCGACGGTTCGGGATCAAACTCGAAGGGAAAGATACGAGGATGACCACCACGTAATTTTGAACCACGGTCAGATGACGAGGCAACACCCGAGCTGGCACCCCACTCTCCAAACTTTCACACCACGCCAACGTGAGGACATTTGAGGCCACGGCAGATTTAACGTGCACCAGCCCCCCTTTGTACACGACAGTCTTTGGTTGCATTCGAACTCGCAACCCTCCGGTTGCTAATCCGTTACTCTTCCAACCGGGCTACCGCGGCCCTTTTCCACCGAAGAGTTCCGAGTGAATGAGAAAGACTTCTCCAGAGCAGTTCGCTGACGACCGTCTTCTAAGAGGTCTGCCGGGCGAGCACTTAAACGTGATCATAGAAATAGGGGCGGCCGAACGCCGTCTTTCTTCAACTTTAAATAAACAAGCCCAGCAATAATTTTTTTCAACTCTTCCAACTGGACTACCACGGCCAGTGATACAAAAGGAGATGAAAGATGCAAAAAGGGAATTTCTAAGTAATCAGAACATCCAAAGTATTAAAATATTTTTGAGATCTAGGGAACCCAAATTTTCAAATAAAAATTAAAAATAAACTTTAAAAAATATTGCATTGTTAAAATAAAGAATGTTCTCAACATGAGCTGATTCGATAAGCTCTTGTATTCAAAGCTTCATATAGCTTTGTAAGCTCTAATAAGCTCACAATTTGGCCCGTCTGTCCAAGCCTGTAAAAAGGCTCCCCAATAAGCTCAAAAGATTTGTCTACACTCCAGCCTTTAAAAAGGCTTTTCAAAGTTTTGTAAGCCCAAAAAATTTAACTGAACTTCCAGCCTTTAAAAAGGCTTTTCAGGCTTATAAGCTCGAAAGACTCAACCATCATCTCTCTCCAAAGCTCTTCACAGCTTTTGACTCATCAATAACTACAATATACGTACACTAAGACAGAATACAAAAATATATATAAAATACGAATATGCATACAAATACTACAAAATATAAATTCAAAATAGATATTTCAAGTACACAATATATATTAATTAAAAAAATAAAGCTCAAAAAATTTAACTGCACCTCCAGCCTTGAAAAAGGCTTTTCAGATTTGCCAGCTCAAACGGTTCCACCACCCATTCCAACCACCCGCAAACTGCAAAAGCTCTTCACAGCTTTTGACATGACTGCAATACTTATACTGATGCAGAATACAAATAAAAAAATACTAATTGATACTATATAAATTGATACTATACTAATATAAAAAATACTACACACTAATATAAATATAAAAATATAAAATAATAATAAAATAAATATAAAAAATTCAAAATAGATCTCAAATACAATATATATTCAATTAAAAAATAAAGCTCAAAAAATTTAACTGCCCCTCCAGCCTTGAAAAAGGCTTTTCAGACTTGCCAGCTCAAACGATTGCACCACACCATCCACCAACCACCCGTAAACTACAAAAGCTCTTCAAAAGTGTCATGACTGCAATATACTTATACTGATACATAAAACAAAAATTGAAAATACAAAGGCACAAATGCTACAAACTAATATAAATTCAAAATATATATCTCAATTACAATATGTATTCAATGAAAAAATAGCTAAAACTCCAGCCTTTAAAAAGGCTTTTCAGACTTGTCATCTCAAACGGTTCCACCACACCACCACCGCATATTACAAAAGCTTTTTACAGCTTTTGACTCATCAATAACTACATATACATACACTAAGATAGAATACAAAAATATACATAAGAAAATACGAATATGCATAAAAATACTACAAAATATAAATTCAAAATAGAAATTTCAAGTACACAATATATATTAATTAAAAAATAAAGCTCAAAAAATTTAACTGCACCTCCAGCCTTTGAAAAGGCTTTTCAGATTTGCCAGCTCAAACGATTCCACCACACCACCAAAACAATACAAATGCACAAAAATACACACTACAAACTAATAATAAATTCAAAATAGAAAAATCAAATACACAATATATATTCATTTAATAAAATAATTTTAAAAAAATCACGTCTAACATGTTAATGAAAATAAAGACATACAAATCACACCTCTCACCAATGCCAGCCCTTCCAATCCAACCAAAACCGAACGACCCCTCAGAATGTGTCGGAACACCTGTTCGAACCTGGGCTCGAGGAAGAACATTCGGTTCACTTTCGCACTCTGCGCACATTCCACCTCGACACACCGGCGTCACTGTCCACGCCACTGCACGTCGAGTCGGTTATTGTTGCACTCGTGTTGCACTTTGAAGTACCGTGGTTGGAATTGGAACTTTTCGATTCTTATCTAAGAGCTGGTAGTGCAGAAAAGCTAAACATAAGTCCTTACATATATTGTACCCAGCATCTAAATACAACCGTATTGTACTTAAATGCTCCAAATTTCCAAACTGCTTGCTCTGAAACTCTACACTTGCTCAAAAAAAACCTTCAAAATAACTGCTCCGAAGAGTGTTCCGAAAACAAATCAGCAATGTTAACGCCCCTAAACACGTTGGATAAGGGGCGTTAACATTGCTGATTTGTTTTCGGAACACTCTTCGGAGCAGTTATTTTGAAGGTTTTTTTGAGCAAGTGTAGAGTTTCAGAGCAAGCAGTTTGGAAATTTGGAGCATTTAAGTACAATACGGTTGTATTTAGATGCTGGGTACAATATATGTAATTACTTAAGTTTCGCTTTTCTGTACTACCAGCTCTTAGATAAGAATCGAAAAGTTCCAAATTTTGATATGAAATAATAGTTGCTGAAAACGAAACCTTTTTCCACCTCATTTATTTAAAATAAAGTATGAGCAAACTGACATATTTTAAGGATTCTAAATTTTACTTTAGTCATATTTAAAATATCCATTTTTATAATAAAATGACAATTGAGCAAGCTATAACAAATTTTCAGGACTTTCATCAGGACTTCATTTATTAAGAAACATTTATTATAGGGATGTCCAAAACACTCTAGCTAAGTTAGGCTCCAATTCAATTTCAAAATGCTTACATGTTTCAGTACTTAAAATATCATAAATGCTTCCAGTTCGTGATGGAATTGTGGTGTTAAAGTTGATGAAATTATTGTGCCACACAGTGAGACGATTGTCAGATGGAGTAATGGGGACTGGCAGGCTACGGGGTATCAATATCTAAAGAGGCGGCGTTTCAGAAATATTTATTATCTTGTGCTTTTCCTTAAAAGAACATTTTATGCTCTTCTGAATTCACAAAATGGTTAAATTAAGTTGACACAGTAAGATGTACTGTGTAACAGAGGCCTACTTACGATTCAACTGCAAAGGAGTAAAACTTCGTTTGAACTAAATCTAAAAAATTAATTGAAAGAATCGAGGTTAATTAACTTTGTAGAAACAGGCTCGTGTAGTTATTTTTAGAGTTGTGTGTGAAGGTGAACACGGTTTACCTAACGTAATCTATTTGTAAGTAATCAACAGCTGTCGATTAACATAATGAATAACTGATTAATAGAAGTTAATACGGTGCATTTTATAATTTATCATTTTTTAACATTTCCTAAATGAGCACATTTTGGGTAGGGATGAGGGACACTTCTTCCAGTCTAGCTAGGCCAGTGCTAATTGTTGCAAGATTGTACTAACTAGGATTCTGACTTGAACGTCGAGTCTTGGGGCTTTGGCACTTTCATGAATTTTTAATATTTTGTTTGTTGGGTGTTACCATTTTGTGTATCCGGCCATTTTTGGGGATCGAGTTTTCATGAGATTACGGCTTCCGAATTGCAACACACAAAATCAGGAATAGCAGATGAGCAAATGGTTTATAGAAAAATTGCTCTATCGACTCTTCGCAAACTGGGTGGGAAAGAGAAACCTCACAGTTCAGATTTATAGGTGATGAGTGAACGTGCTTCTCCTGAGATAAGGGGGCATTTTAAGAGAAAAATTCTAGTTCTTGAATTGTCTGGGTTTTAATTTATTTTGTAAAAATGTCAAACTGTTTTAGCGGATTTCAATTTCAAAGGTAGATTTTTAGTTTTAAGGGCCGCTCTTATCGTTAAAAAGCAATATTTTGAGAACTTTTCGTCAACATCAGAACCCCAAACATCACATATTTCAAGGATGTAGAATGAGGTGAAAAATAACTACATTTGAGACCACTGCGCGTTCAGTCAGCGGTGTGCAGTAACACAATTTTAGCACTAATTCCGCGATATTTAGAAGGCATTAGGTTGAGAAACAAATCATAAACAGCAGACCTAGGGTTTCCACTTAACATAGCCACTGATACCGAATACCTTAGAAACGGTTAAAAAGTAGAAATTTTTAAATAGGTTAAAGCACATGTATTCATACATCATAAATTGAAACCAACACTGTTTGTGGAGTGCTAAACGTAAAGCTTTCCAGATAGATCTAATTTTAATGCTTCCAACCAAATACTCTAAATTCTATAATTTTTTTCCTAATTATATTCCTTTTTATAGTGCTTAATGACGCATTGCCTCTTATAGAAATTTCTTACTTTTCTAAATTATTTTATTAATTATGATGTGGTAAGCTGTAAACAGCAAGATATTCCGTAATTTATGCATCCGTTGCATTTCGTTCATGATTTATTAGTTATTCATTTTATAATTGTAATAAGTTCATAAAATAATAAGGAATGGCCATTTAAGAATCGAGAAGTACTGTAACTGATGCAAATAAAGTTGTTACATTTCAAAGCTGATGCAACCGAAGAAAGGGGGATTTTTTTTAATGAAAGCACCCCAATGTTATGTTTATCAAAATGAATTTTCCAATGCAAACATTAGTTTAGCTCTTTTGTGTTTTATATCTATAAGATCTCTACTTTATAAAAATTAAAAAATAACCCAATCAGTTTTTGTATTGCTACATTTCAAACCGAAGTATATAATATTTTTGGTTGGGTTTAAAAAAATCCATACACATATTCTGAATGCAGTAAATCCTACAACCGCAGTCGCAAAAATTGAATCCTCGTGTACTGGAGATTAAATAAGTTTAACACCAGAAATACCACACACATAACCCTTTCTCAATAGCTGTTCAAAAAATTTTACTTTAAATTTCATTTCATAATTTTTGATAACATGACGTTTTCCACTGATATGTATGAATATAAATAATTTTGCTCCTATACTTCCATTTTTCAGAGATGTGAAAACACTTCAATATACCGACCGGTCATTTTGACCAGTTGGAAAAAAGTTTAATATTATACTGTAATATAATTCTGTAATGTACTTATTAATAGTTAATATAAGTGTAAGTTAATATAATTATTTTTAATAGTAATATAATTATCAAAACATCTTGCAATTTTCCCTCAGCATTTTGTGACGCATTTTTAGTTTATTGTGGTTGATTGCAGTTAATTATTTAGGCATTGTGACATTTTTTGAAATTTATTATTTTTTATTTCACATCGTTCTTAGACTCATTGTAAATTTGGAGTAAATATTTTGATGATACCGAACGAAATTTTATTTTGCATTTTTTTATCCAGTTATACAATTTCTTTTCCAAAAGATTTTGATATTTCAATTAGCAGAATTTTCCACTGAATACGAAGATTTATAACAAGAAAACTTGAAAGAACTATTGGTAGACAATTGAAAGTTCCAATATACGAAAATGTTAAGTAGGTTTTGTGATGAAAGTAAGGTCACAAATATCTGTACTGGTTGTAGATAAATTTTTGTGGAAATTTCCTCTAAACAAACCTTAATTTATAAAATTTGAGGTAAACAAAATGATAAATAATGAAGACTACTTTTTCTCTTTGCATGCAAAAATGTATCATGCAGTTTCAATACTTAAGTGAAAATGTAATTTGTGAAACTCGTTTTCTTATCACTGGTATAAATTGGCCAGTTTTTTTCAGATAAATATCAAAGCGGTTTAGAAATAGATATATCTTTACTGTTGATACTTCTGGTGTCAAATGCTTAAAATCAAATGCATATTTTATAAATTTGCATATTTTGCAAAATTGATCTTTAGCTTCTTTTGATTCAATAAACAATTTTTTTGCAGAATTTTACTTTCTGGCAAGTTAAATATGTTTCAAAATTTTGGATTCACCACCATTTGAGGATCTTAATTATCCAATATAAAAGCATTGGATAAAAATTCAAAGGTTTCAATCGCGTAGACATCGGTTAAGACAAAGTATTCCGTAAAGTGATTTCGAACTTTTATTTCCGGCCTTCAATCGACAAGTTCAACAGTTCAAAAATATGACCTAAAAAAACGCTAACAGTATTTGCAATTCTATTGTCAAGAATTTTAGGGCAGTCCTGGAGGTGCGGACAACTCGTAATCTCTACTATCGCTTCCGGTAGATTGAATCTAGGATCCATGCTTAGGCGCCAATCGAAGAAATGCATTTCAGAGTGAATTTTCCATGGCGCTCCTGTCTCCAGATAACAGTCCTTGTGTTCCGAATATTATAGTTTTAAAGTTTAGGTTATCAAAAACGTTCAACGGTGTCAGGTTATCGAGAAGGTTGCAGTTGGTGCGGTAGGAGAAGGCGTTACAATGAGGGTAGGCAGACTATCACTCCAGTGAGGTCTCAGAAAATATCAGTTCAGAATACCTGTGGCAACTGCGGTTCAAAGTAGTATTAAAATTGTGAATTAATCAGAAGGGTTTGGAAGACATGATTTTCCAAAGAAAATTAGATTAATTTTATTTTTAACAAATTTGAACTTTAAATCAAAACTGAATTTAAGTCATTGTTTACATTTTTAGCACAATTCAAAATGGCTCTTGGTCTGTTTTCGTTAATTGGTAGACGATGGTCGTATCTGGGGATCTGAGCTACAGCTGAGTTTTCATTGCAACCAAGGGAGCGGAAAAGCT
This sequence comes from Meta bourneti, assembly GCA_933210815.1. Classification (NCBI taxonomy): domain Eukaryota; kingdom Metazoa; phylum Arthropoda; class Arachnida; order Araneae; family Tetragnathidae; genus Meta; species Meta bourneti. The sequence continues at coordinate 91,960,929 of OW119924.1, read as the reverse complement.
TTGCTAATTTTGTCAAAAAATTCCGAGTTCTAATATTCCTAGTTATGCTCTTATTTTGGTATTTCTGTAATACCATGGGCTGTCCATAATGATACGGAGGGTAGAATTTTGAAAGAAATGCATTGCTTACGTTTAACCTGTTCCAAATTTAAGACTGGTTCGAAATCACGACTTAAAATGCCAATTTGCCTGAGCTGGACTTTCTATTTTAGAAAATTGAGTGTAGTTCAGATAAGGACTTTAAAACGTTATACAGGACGATTTACTTAAAATTCGTGAACAGCAATTCCTAAAATCCTTTTAGTGAGCCTTTTTCACACCCAATATCGTTAAAATAGTCTTATCAGATGGCGTAGCCATAACGGATCACCCTGAATGTTTAGGTTTAATACTTGCTCTATCATTCTGTTAAAACAGAAAATTTGCTGCGATAATAGATAAAAAGCGGCATGATTACTTCAGTAATTTTTCTCAACTCCGTAACATTATTCTACTAGTTTGGTGAAAGGACTAAACAATACTTTCTGTTATTGCTAGGTTATGAAAAAATATTGTTTATTACTATTTTGCTACCGCTGATAAGGAGTGATCTTGATTGAAGCGGTGTGTAAATTCGGTCTTTTCTGATTTCACTGCATAATTCTAGCTTGTGTTGTGGCACAATTTTTGTTTCACTGCAGTGCTAAGAATGGAGAACCAAAAAGTTCATTTTCGTCATATTATGCTTTTATTTTAAGAAAGGAAAAAATGCTAGTCAGACTGCTCGTAAAATTTGTGCTGTATATGGACAAAGTGGTTTGATAAATTTAAGCGCGGAAATTTCAGCCTCGAAGATGATGCCCGCTCTGACGACCATCCTCAAGTAAACGAGGACGTATGTAAGCCGCTACGATGTATGGGTACCCCATACTTTAACACAACAGAATATACTTGCTCGAATTTCGGCATGTGATTCTTTGCTGAAACGAAATGAAGCTCCTTTTTTGAAACGGCTCATTACTGGAGATGAGAAGTGGATACTATACAATGTTACAAGAAAAAGATCATGGGGTTAAGCCAAATGAACCTCCCCAACTAACATCAAGAGGAGGCTGCATCCCAAAAAAGTAATGCTTTGTGTATGGTGGGACTACAAAGGAATTGTTCATTATGAATTGTTGCCACAAAATCAGATAATAAATTCGGAAAAAATACTGTTCTCAAATGACAGTATTAAAAGCAGAAATCGAAGCAAAGCGGCCAGAACTAACCAATCGTCGAGGTGTTGTCTTCCAGCATGACAAAGAATGTCAACCGCACTTCGATAACTTCTTTACAAATAAAAATAAGCCTAATGATTTTTTTTAAATAAATTTTCCAGCTGCTGGAAAGATGGCAAAAAGTCAGAACAAAATGATGCTTATGTGATTCAATAACATTTTTTAAAGTTTTTGTACTGCTTCGTTGGTATTTAACAGAAAACCGCAGAACTTTCCGGATGACCCAATATTTTGAATTTTTAAATGTAAGTATTTTTAGTGTTTACTTGAAATTTAAGGTCTTATACCCACACCGGTCCTTAAAATAATGCTCAGTTTGCAAAGAACTTTTTTCAAGACGTGGCACTTCCGAAATGAAATCCTAGTTAAGCTGCTTTAGTTCTTGAGTATACGTTATACAAAGTTTTGATTGTGGTTTGTTTTGTCGCTCTAGTCCTTATGTGCACGGACTAAGACCGGAGCTAGATCAGGGTAGGCAAAATAACAAGCTTCAAGGTATAGAAAAGTTAGGTGGTACAGTTGTGGTATTTGGAAGCACTGTTCTTGTGGGGAGTGAAATGCATCAACTTTCGGCCATAGGTAAACATTAAAAACAGCAACTCATGTCTCCAAGTGATAGAGCACCATAGGGAATCTGAGAATTTCTTCAACGAGTCAATCGTAAATATGGCTGGTAACATTTTTAAAGGAACACGATCCCGTGAAACACAATAAGAACGAGTTCTTAGCACAACTTATCGACCTGTGTAAACTGAAACAGGTATATACAAGAATGGTATTGTCTTTCTGCAGATCATCACAACCACTAGCTCTAGACACTGACTGACACATAAAGAATAGCTCAACATAGATTTGCCTTGTAATATTTACATTGGATAATTACACCACTGATATAGTATTTCATACCTGCCAACATACACAAGTTTTGAAAATATTTCAGGCTCACAACAGTAATAAAAAGTATAAGGATTTTTTGTATTTTTGAAAAACAAAAGTATTTGTAAAGCGAAGATATAATCATTTTCTAAAAAATTGTCAGTTTTTTGAAAACGAAGAATTTGATTTTCGTAATACAGAATACTTGCTTGTAAAAAAGAATCGGCAATTTTACATTATCGTCAACAAACATGCATCGAATCTCTCTTGAAATCAGATTTATTAGTAAATTTTGCAAGAAAATCGTACGATCTTGGGATACGCCCACATAACCGTACAGTCCAGCCCAAATCCCCACATTATAGTCGCATCGCACGATTTGGCAGGTTATAGCATTTACATCAGTGGCACAACTAGGGATAGGGGTTAGGCGGTAACAACCCACCCAGTGACGGATTTCGCTCTAGGTTCGAATCTGATATTTTTCTGCACGAGAGCCACAATTGCGTGAGTTCCAATAGATCCATAATCTGATTTTTTTTCAGATTTAACAATCAAAATATGATTAGAATTAAAATAGTGGATTCAGCTTTTTCATTTTTTGCATAAGATTGAGGATTTGTTACAATATCAAAAATTGACCATTTTCGAATGAGTGGACATTTTATGGCAATTTCACAACGAAAAATTTTTTTAATCAGTGATAGTTAAAAACACTTAGTGCTAATCACAATAAATTTGTGTACATTTATTTTAACTGAGACAATGTATCGAAACAAGACTTATTGGAATGCTCGTTTTTCTTCTACTTAACAGATTTGTAGGAAAATTTCTCTCGTTACACCATTAACAATTACTTAGTATTCATAATTATAGTAATAAATAGCATTTATAATTGATCATAACAATTTAATACACATTTTTAGTAAAAAATTTATAAACGCATTTTGGACAGCAAATCTAAGAATAAATATGGACAGAAAGTCTTAAAGTTGCTTGTGAGTAATATATGTTGACATCTGGACTAAATTTTGTATCGATATTTAAGTTGTTGACATCTGGATTAAAGTTGATACCAATAGGCCAGTTGATTCTAGGTATTGACAGAGCATAAATCTTGGGATTTCTAAGAACGTTTATAATTACACCGTCTTGATTTTTTGCAATGAAGTTTCTTCTAAGATTCTGAACCAAACATACGTATATGCATATTTTTACAGATTAAGCATAGCACTTTTGCTAATACAGTTATCGGTACTTTTAAATGAAAAGTATATAAACATTCCTATCATAGATTAGTTCGAACATAGTGTATAAGAGATTGATCTAGAAACAAGGTATTTACGCTCAAGATGATAGGGTTAAATTCTGATATGGATTGGATTTCCAAGAGATAATTTAGTGAAGACGTCATTAGAAGTTTGCAGAAAAAGGTTGATTGTTACCTTCTAATATACGATGAATCCCTTTTGTTTGTTAGAATTTTAAGAACATGCGAATTGGTATGTTATTTGCGAGTATCAAAAATTATCCCAAAGATTTTTAGAAGAAAATCAAGTATTGATTGCCTGGGAAATTGTGTCACAGTACCAGTTTGTCCAGAATTTATCCTCAAATTCAAAGATAAAATCGATTTGAAGATAATTTCAAGGTATCACATGTTGGATAACTATAATTTGGATGATCCTGGTATTAAAGTACCTAAAGTTGTCGGAGTTCACAATTGAATTCTTGGTTGAGATGAAGTTTTTAAAAACTAAGGACTGTCTCCAAGGTTTATAACCACTCATTGATAAGATATCTGGATGTAGTGCCCTTCAAAACGGGTATCTTGGAGAGTAATCGATACCATTTTTAAGTTTTATGTATCTTGTGAAAATTTGTTGAAGAAATAAGTGTTTTGATTTCTATATTCAAAAGATTGGTTGATCTAAGAATATGCCTAGTCGCTTGTAAAACTTAGTTGTGAACAAATAAAATTTGGAATTGAGTTATGAATTTTGTCAGTTTGTATGGGTTTTCAGAACCTGAATGAACAGTAGACCACACTACAATAAGTCACTCATTCCTTTAATAGGAGTAAATGAATTGATCCCATTATTTTACTGCTTACTATCCTCACAAAAGATGCATTTTAGATAACACATTTCCTGAGCATAGAAATAGGGAGTGAAAAATAATGAAAGATTTTCTTGAATGAAGATTTTAAAAGGTAGTCATGTTAGTTTCCGTTAAAGATAACATTGCAACATTCCCCATTCATTTTAAGATCGCTTAAAGGTTTGATCTTTGACCATCATGATTGGTTTATGGAATAGACTTTTAGTGATTTTATTTAAAATAAATTAACTAGTTTTGTTTCAGAAAAAGATAGGCTATATAACATTTGATATTTTAAATGGTATTTCAAAAGAGCGGGATGTATTTTGAGTCAGTAGATCCATCCTCTCATTGTGTGTGGTCCTACGATAAGAGAAAAACCACTTTAGTTCGAAACATAATTCATGGAAATACATAAGAAATTGAAATCTATAAAGTGGTGTTATGCTGTGCATCTAAAATGGTTCTTAGGGGAACCGCTGATTAATTTTGAAAGAGGATAACCGGATGCATTTGAAAACTCGGAACTAATTGTTAATTGATAATCTTATGAATAAATTGAAAAATGTTTCGAATTATGTTTTAATGATGTGGTCCGATTATAAACAGAGTGTTATTTTAATCATTCAAAATATACTGAAATGCCAAGTCATGGGATACCTATAGAATATCGTTGGGATCTCCTTAGCTCGGCAAAGTGCATCAACTCAACGTGGCATGAACTCAACTAGTCGGCGGAGTCCATTTAAGGGCTGCAAATGGTCACCAAGCAACTGAACATAGCTCTTGTCATTGACCTGTTCAATTTGACCAAAGTACTTAATTCATCATGGAACGTGGCAGTCAGTTTACGCAGTGTCGTTCGTCTGTCAGCAGACGCTTCTGTGCAGATCTCCCTGGTCTCGACAGGTATTTTAATTAACGTCGCACTGGAGCAAAACAGGGGCCATTGGCGACGTAGTGTTATTTTAACAATCTAGGTGGACAAAATTATTGCATCAAAATACGCTGGGTTTGGATGTTTAAAAGAGGTTGTGAGAGATAAAATACTGGTTTGTACATATTTAACGATTTTTAGTTACTATTTGAATGTAGAAATATGCTAAATTTAAAGAAATTTGTCAACTTTCCTCCATAATAAAATATATTTCGATCAATAATTAACCAAATTTTTTGCAATTTTATATTAATATACACCTGAATAATGGTCAGATATACCCATACCAATTCCATAGAAAAATAAAGTAAATGTATATAATAGAAAAACTAAAAGGGAAAATCTTTATTTTAAAATTTTACAAAATTATGTATTTGGAATCCCAAGTACCTAGTAATCTACTGATGTATTGAAGGGAAGGTTCCTCAAACAAATTCAACCTTTTTGGAAGCATTTGGCTGCGTTTAGTTGTAGAACTGCTCTTAAACTTGCAATTAGTGGATCTGAGGTACTGAGTAATATATTCATTAAATCCATTCGTATCAATTCTTAACATTTTTGTAGTAAATATTTCCCTTATCGCTTGTTTATTTCTTCGCTTGTGCTTCTAAGAACGAACCAATCGGAAGAATACAAGACAAATATTCTCCACGGACCAGTATTTTATGTATAATCTACGGGCACTGAGGTACCAAGGATACTTTTTAGGTATGTACTTTGTACTAGCTTCGTGTTCAGAAAACGGTAAGTTTATCGGAAAACCGGAATTTAAACATTTTATTGATTTGGAAGCGCTTGATTGCTACATTAATCGCAGTTATTTCAACAGACATCTCAGCATTTCTAAAAAATCTAAGATGTATTTCTATCGTTAATATTCCGTTTGATGTTTGATTACATCTATCAAAACAACAAACTCAGCTTTAAATTATTTTGCAGATTTTTATCTTCCTAATAGTAAAATCTAATTACTCGGCGAAAAAAAATTTCATTAAACAATAATGGAGCAGGATTTTGCCAAATAATTTGTCTTTTACCCTAGCACAAGCATAGATTTCAAAGGTATACCATAGAAATACTTAACATATTTTGCTCAGATTGTTATTTTTCAGAAAAAATTTGCCGGTATCTTTTCTGTCCAGCACCATCAGACCCACATAATTGTATTTATGATACTATCTTTTGACAAAATCAGTTTCAAGGATTGTTCATGAATTAATTGTACTTAACCATATAACAGCAGTTGATAAGTGACTAGTTGTGCTACAGCTGAAGTTTCCGTGATAATGATCCCAGAAGAGTAACAACCGTTTAGCTTATTTAATTCTGTTATGGAGTATACAGATTAGAGTCAATGTCCTTTACGTTGACATAATTTTATATTGGTGTATAGAAAGATTGGCGTTAACTATCATGATTTGCAGATAATTTTACTGGCTTTTTAACAAGACACGGGTAATTTTCAAAAATGTACCTCTTCCAGAAAACAGAGTTTTGACGATTTGAAGTAGAATATCGTATATCTGACTCGTAATTTACTTCAGAGGCCATTCTCTTTGACTAGTTGTCTCTACAAGGCTACTAGTTTCGTTTTTTATACTTAGAATCTATTTGTATTAAAATCTATTTGAGGCATTCTAAGCCAACTTTTCAAACGACTTTGAATTACTCGGTAGAACTTGAATCACAGTACGAGAAAAGGTAAGATTTCCTTGAAGTCAAGAAAAATTATTTCTCAGGAATAGTTCTCAATGGGCCTGTTCACTTTACTCCTCTTTTGATCAATTCTTAGGCAGGTAATTCGAGAATTTTCACTTTAATACCATTTAAAACAGTGTCTGGTAACAAATGTTCATTCATTTCTTGAAAAATATGTTATTAAACATCGATTTTCGTTTGCTTCGAATTTATCACCAATGCCAAAAATGGACTGACGAAAAATTTCCAGTAATTCTGAAATTTAAAAAATATTTCTCAGGTTTGCAAATTTGCGCAAGATTTTTTTTGTTCTGCCACGTCAAATGAGTTAGACTATAATACACATGTAATGTTTTGGTAATATACGGCTGTATAATGTGTTAAGTCTAGTTGAAATTTGAAATCAGCAGTTGCGTTACATGCTAATTAGCTACAAATTCAAAAAGATCTTGCAAATTAATGAAATAGCATTCAAGAGATCAAAAGCACGTAAACATACCTCGATGAATAGAAGATAATGATAGTATTCACCAAAGAGCTCTAAAGAAAATATAGTACCTGTAACTTTTCAGTTTTCATCAAAGTACTAATACGCATTCGCCAGAATGGTTTACAGCCAACGCAGAAAGTAAGACTTAGTACCCCTGTACTTCCTGTTGATAGAGTGCTTAGAAAATACCCACGTATTCTTGCTAAGGGGACATATTGCTGTTGATGCATTTTTGACAATCTGCAACACTAAGAAAATTGAATTTCGTCTACCTAGATTGCGAAAATGACACTGCGACGGTCCGGGATCAACCTGAGGAAAAGATCCTAGGACAACGCCAAGTCATTTTGAACCACGGTCAGATGACGAGGTCACACTTGAGCTGGAACCCCACTCTCCAAACTTCCACACCAACGGAAGGACATTTCTGAGACCACGACAAATTTAACGCGAACCAGCCCCCTTTTGTACACGACGGTCTGGTTGGATTCGAACTCGCAACCCTCCGATTGCTAGTCCGTTACTTTTCCAACCGGACTACCGCGGCCCGTCGCTGCTCTCGATCATTCAACAGACGTGGCCGCTCAATGCGCTGTTCCTTGTGAAAGATGATGCCTTCCATGATGTAATCTTGAAATACATTTGACACTGAAGCAAAGAATCTTAAGTCTCAACTTCCGAAATACGTCGAGCTCCAACTATCATTCCACGTTCAAACTCTAATTCCAGCAAGGTAGCCATTATCACGTAATTAAACATCTTTCAAGGAGTCCAACAGATAGCACTCGTAACAATCTGACTTATACCCTTTTAAAGCGATGCGAGTGCCACTTGTAAATTTGTATACTGTTATCCCATGACTTTGGCACGTCAGTGTATATTTCCAAGATGTAAGGTAATGCATGACATAAGTTTGAACACGTTGTATTTTATTTAAAAACAGGCGTTAATAAACTTGCATGTTTAGCACGTCATCATAACGTTGCTTACTTTATGGATGCCTATAAAAAAAGGCAATCAAAGCTCCATATGGTCATTTAGTTCTGGATATTTACTGACAGATGAACAAATCCGTTTGCGGGAATACTGCTTTCCAGATAAAAGTTATTTTTGGGATATGCGTGCCTAAGAAATGTGAACATAAGAAAATACTAAGTTAGCTATCGTTATTAACTAGTGGGAAATCATCTCCACGAGTAGTAGTTTTGAAATCGTCTATTCCATAATTTAAGTGTCAGTGTGAAGTCTAAAAATGTTTTAGTAGTTAATGTTCCTGTTAATTTGTCGAAAGTCAAGAAATACAAATCAACAATAAGAGAAATATCAAAGAAAAATATATCCTTTAAAAGCTTAATCAGAAAGGTGTTTTTTTGCCATTGTAACTGGGTGTAATTTCTTTTTTAGGAATGATAGGGGAAAATAACATTCAACAGTTTTGAGAACGGTAGTTATTCCAGAAACCTTAATAAACTTAACCACTTTGTAAAATCTGAAAACAGATTGAAAGATGAAATGGACGATCTTCTATAGAGAAGTCAACTACCTGATAACGTGAAAGTTAAATTGTTAGCTAATAATTAAGTAACTAATAACCAAGTATTGTTTAGCATGCACCACCCTTCCTCTCCGTGCATCCGTAGTAAGAGGAGATTCGGTGAATCATGTCACTAACGATGTCTTACCAGTAGAGGAAGATATTAACGAGATATTGATCCAGTAGAAAAGTAAATACTTTTTACAATTTTGTGGGAAAGATAAATACATGTCGTTGAAATAATTAGGAGATCGCGGGAACTATTCAAAGACCAATGTGCAGGACTCAAACCTGCTGTTAGGGATGACTTATGATATTGGTACAATACTAGTGTAATGAGAATAGAATTAAACACTAACGATAGAATAAGAGTCGAAGAAGGATGTTATGTCCCCAGAATCCCGAGATAACGGTACCTTCTATATAAAAATTGAAGCAACAACATTTTAATATTACATATTTATCATTCATAGAAAGGCCAGTCTCTGCCTGATAAAAACTAAAATATATTAACTTGCATATCGCTATCAACTTAATTCAGATGTCAATTTAAATACTGATACAAAATTTAGTCCATATCAGCATATTATGCAACACTTTCGCCACAAAATGAATTTTTAATGAGTTCTTCATTTTAGGGAACATTTCAGTTTAAAAAATGATGAGGCGTACCCACACGGGGAGGAGCTAAAGCCGCTCAGACCTAGAAAAAGCTAAAATATCCTAAAACGTGTTTTAAATTGTGTATAAAGACACTCTTCACGCAACGAACATTCCATTATTTTAAAATTTATTTACAAGATTTTAAAATCTAGATCCCTGCAATTGTGCTGTGGTTCGCTCTACGTGCATCTCAAATTACAGGCCCTAGAATACAGGTCATGCGAAACCAATGTAGCTTCATCCAGATTGATATCCTGGATGCACCTGAACAGTTTACCTGAATCACTGAAGCAGAAAAGAAAAAAATTTACCACTACAGTCGATAAATAAGAATTAAAACATATCTGATCAGTGCATTTGATGCGAGTTTGAAATAGTGCATTGCAAGCTTCTGGACACAGTATGCCAGGAACGTTATCATAGGGGAGGGGGTCTCGAAGCTCCCGAAATGCTAGCGATAAAACAGCAGTTTTATTATGTTTAGTAAAATAATCGAAAAAAGGTCAAAATTTTCAAATCGATTGAGTTTGACTGGTTGTATATGGGTTATTTTAAAAATGACTATTATTGAAAGCTTGACAAGTATTTAATGGGGCTAAGAGTACATATCGTTTTGGATTCAATTCGAATAGCCATCTGAGCTTCTCGCAAGCCACACAACCACCTCGTAAAAGCGTCACGCTCGCTTCCGTCGTACGTTTGCATGTACTCTCAGAGGACAACCACCTGTCTGTACTTAAAAAGCAATTGCGCAGATCTTCTCCAGTACCTTTTGATCAGTGGTACCTCAGTAAAACACCAAGAGAGCTGCTTGGTCTTAAATTTGCCCCGGTATGGTAGGTATGGTTGCCAGGCTCCGATCTGGCCATTTAAAGACATTTTTAAGGACCCATCTGCCACTGCCCAAAAACTTTTTTCAGGCCCAATGACTTAGTGTAATTTGCTTTTTTTACAGATAAGAAAAAGTCTATGACTTGTTATGTAATCAAACATAACTAGCGCCATCTAGTTCCCATATATACTCAGATACAGAATTAAATTTGAAAATCTTCCATATATTTTCAAGCGAAATAGGATTTTGATCGCTTGCTGAGACAATAATTTAGATACCTGAGGGAAGGAATTGGACAAACGAGAAAAATCTGTCTCCATTCGCCTGGACATGAGTAACCAAGAGCGTTTTCAGAGGAAGGGCCCACATCGAGCCCATCACTAAATATTAACAAAAGGCTAATGCATGCCGAAGATACGTTTATCATTGTCTGAATAAAGTAAAGCAATCATTAACTTTAAAGTTCATTTAGCATAAAAGCCTTTTGATTGGAATAGAAAATCGGGATAGTAGACGTGCCTCCGAAATTGTTTTCTAAAAACTTGCCTAGATACTTCATCCAAAACAGCTCCCATTCGGCTTGACGAACACTAGATTTTAAAAGTTAGACAAGAAACTGGTAAAAATCAGAAATAGAAATTAATGAAGCCAAACACTGATGACTGCCCAATCACTAAACCAGTCTGATTTCCCAAACATTCCACTCAATTAGGAACGGGAAACATCGATTTTCATTTAGACAATTAAATTACCCAGCTTGGTTGACGGCCATATCTGACAGTGGCAGTTATTCAGGGTTCCACAGTACATTGAAATGAAATGTCGCTTACGATATGGTATCCATTGAAATCATTGTTCTACTTTTATTACTACTTTTACAAACATAATTGAACATCATTGGTTTAAGGTCATCGAATGAAAACTTTTACCTGTAAACTGTGACTGCTTCCCATTACTGTGCAAGTGTTTCAGGGGTATGGAGAATCGAGAACTTTTTAGAATCAAATACTTAGTATTCGAGGCCTTGTAAGTGTCAAACAAGAATTCGAATACATATTCAAAAAACGGTTAATTGATAGAAAAATCAGCCAACTGCGATATAAGGCTATTGTACAAAAATAAATTGAATGAATAATTTATATCAACATTTTGGTATTCAAATACTTTTGATGAATACTACTGTATTCGAATACAAGGATCAAGTACAAAGTATGCTTTTAAGTATCAAGTGCATGAATACTTTTGTATTGGAATACATCCATCTCTGATTCATATATTTATACTTTTTTTCTTCAGAGTTGGTTTATCTGTATGTAAAAGCTAAACTGTCATGCAACTCTATTGCAAATATGCCAAGTTGCTATATATGTAGTTTGTTATTTTATTACGTTAATAAATTTTGATTTTAAGTGACTATTGGCAACTACCCAAAACCACTATAATTTCTTCATCTCAAATACTGAAAAAGAGAGCAAAGCTGTTTTGAAAGTTATAGTACCATTGAAAGTAAAAATGTACTGATTTCAATAAGCATCAGTTTTCCTCCTAGCTTTTGTATTTCTGAATCCATTTCAATTAAATTTTTTTAAATGTTTTCAGTTTCAACATTTTTATTTTTAACCACCTGTTTTAATAACTGATACCAATTGTAACTGGTAATTCATGAAATAGAAATAAAGGACTCACAACCATCCAGTTGCTAGTCCGTTAATCTTCCAACTGTGAGTAGCCGCGGCCTGCTTTAAAAAATAAAGCACCTAAGATGTCACTCCCAACTTTGTTAGTTTCAATTTATATTATGCAAAATCAATCGTCACTACAAGCTTCAAAAAGATCTGTCTGCATTCTTAAGATGCCATGAAATCATTTCATCATTTTAAAGTGTAAATGTATAGTGAAAATTGTTTAAATATTCTCTGCAACATTTTGTAATACAAAATGATAGAATTACTGAAATTTGAGTGAAAGTCACAGAATTTATATTTCGCATTTACATGCAGGAATTAACACATCGCGGTGGATTTATGTTAATTAAATTTAATGTGAATAGTTGACATGTGGTTTACTCCCAATTTCGAGATGTTTTTTCACTTAGAAATTGCAATTTGTAAAACCCTTTAATTTTTTAATACCATGGGAAATGAAAATATTTTTTTGGCTCCATTTATCGAATGGGATTCAATTCATTCAAATATACCCACGCAAACCTGATGGAAGAAAATTAATTATAAAATGAATTTCAAAAAAAATTCTACAAGTCTGTCAGATGAAATATCATTTGTCACATGCTGTTCTCACCTCCGAATTAACTTTAAGTATGCAGGTAATAAAATATCAGTTCTCACATTGACTTCGACCATAAACTGGTTTAAATCAAATTTAAAAACGGAACCTCTAAAGTTGAAATTTAAGAGCAGTTGGAGAATTACAGATGTTACTGTCATGTCCATGTGTACTTTTTATAGGGATGGGCAAACGAACAAGCTATTTTTGGACCATATTCTATACATTATTTCGTTAAAATCGATGTTGTGTTGACTAAACACGTAAAAATTGTTGCAGTAAAATGAAGCAAACTAGTAAGATATCCACAATATTTAAAGATACTGACATTCCATCAAAACAATTTTAAACATAAGCAGACTATCTAAGCATTTAAATAAAATAATGAAACATTGAAATTTAACATGATTGCTCTATAAGAAAAATTGCAGCATATTCAGATAACAAATGTGTACAACTGAAGTTAAGAACAAAAATTTAAAAGCAATTTCATTTACTTTAAACAGTTTAATAAGTAATCGAAATTGCTTTTTGATTGTCATATTTTAGTACTATTAATGTTATACAGCTATATCAGGAATCTATATAATGAATAGTAAGCCATATAAACAATACAAATTCATCATGCCTTCCTTTGTTTCAGTAACAAATCCTTTTAATTTTTTGCTTCTTTTAAATATTTTAAAAGAACCAAGAAATATAAAATAATTTGAACAGGTACATTTTAAGGTTGAGCAGTAGTTAAGTATTTTTACATTTATTGGCATTTCAAGTTTAATTCATGTCCTTATAGGTGGAGACCAATTAAATACACGGAAAGGAAATCTTTCCCCATGTAACAATAAGTTTCAAATATTTCGAAGTCCATAAAACTATAAGGTTCTTTACACTTGAGAGATCAAGTTGTCTGATAATTGCTGCACTCAGATTGTGTGAAGGAAATTTATTTAAGGATTCAATATCAAATTCATATATTTCTGGAACAGAGAACACGGTGGAAATCAACCGAAAGGTCCAAGACCATTAAAGACTGTGACTTTCATTAGAAGCAAAGGCATTTCCTTATTTTTATTTGAAAGAGCCTCTGCCCATTACTTGTCACTAGTCATTCAACAACATTCTAACTTGCACAAATATTCTACAACACGATTTTTTATAATTATAGTCTATTTAATTTTTATACTAGCATTTATTAATACTAGCTTTCAAATTTCGAAGCAAATGGTTGAAATGGTAATTCTTCATTACTTTTTTTTATATGGAGAATTTACCGTTCTACAACCCAGTGTCAACCTGCCAGGTGAGCAATCATTTCTATAACAGGTGTAGCATTTACTAATACTACTTTTCAGATTTTGAAGCAAATGGTTGTAAAGGTAATTCTGTTTTTTTTTTTCAGAGGCTATACCTTTCTACAACCCGGTGTAAACCTGCCAGGTGAGCAATCACTTTTACAATAGGTCAAGCATTTATTAATACTAGCTTTCAAATTTTGAAATAAATGGTCGAAAAGTTAATTCTCCATTTCTTTTTTTTTTTCATATGGCGAATTTACCGTTCTACAACCCAGTTTCAACCTGCCAGGTGAGCAATAATTTTTACAATAAGTGAAGCATTTATTAATAAATGCTAGCTTTCAAATTTTGAAATAAATGGTTGAAAAGGTAATTCCCCATTTTTTTCATATGGAGAATTTACCGTTCTACAACCCAGTGTCAACCAGCCAGGTGAGCAATCATTTTTAAAATAGGTGTAGCATTTATTAATATATACTAGCTTTCAAATTTTGAAGCAAAGGGTTGAAAAGGCAATTCAGCTTTTTTTTTCAGAGCTATACCTTTCTACAACCCATTGTCAACCTGCCAGGTGAGCAATCATTTTTACAATAGGTGAAACATTTATTAATAAATACTAGCTTTCAAATTTTGAAATAAATGGTTGAAAAGGTAATTCCCCACTTCTTTTTTTTCCCCCATATGGAGAATTTACCGTTCTACAACCCAGTGTCAACCAGCCAGGTGAGCAATCATTTTTAAAATAGGTGAAGCATTTATTAATAAATACTAGCTTCCAAATTTTGAAATAAATGTTGAAAAGGTAATTCCCCACTTCTTTTTTTTTTCATATGGAGAATTTACCGTTCTACAACCCAGTGTCAACCTGCAAGGTGAGGAATCATTTTTACAATAAGTGAAGCATTTGTTAATAAATACTAGCTTTCAAATTTTGAAATAAATGGTTGAAAAGGTAATTCCCCCATTTCTTTTTTTTTTCATATGGCGAATTTACCGTTCTACAACCCAGTGTCAACCTGCCAGGTGAGCAATCATTTTTATAATAGGTGAAGCATTTATTAATAAATACTAGCTTTCAAATTTTGAAATAAATGGTTGAAAAGGTAATTCCCTTCTTTCTTTTTTTTCATATGGAGAATTTACCGTTCTACAACCCAGTGTCAACCAGCCAGGTGAGCAATCATTTTTACAATAGGTGAAGCATTTATTAATAAATGCTAGCTTTGAAATTTTGAAATAAATGGTTGAAAAGGTAATTCCCCATTTTTTTCATATGGAGAATTTACCGTTCTACAACCCAGTGACAACCAGCCAGGTGGGCAATCATTTTTAAAATAGGTGTAGCATTTATTAATATATACTAGCTTTCAAATTTTGAAGCAAAGGGTTGAAAAGGCAATTCAGCTTTTTTTTTTCAGAGCTATACCTTTCTACAACCAAGTGTCAACCTGCCAGGTGAGGAATCATTTTTACAATAAGTGAAGCATTTATTAATAAATACTAGTTTTCACATTTTGAAATAAATGGTTGAAAAGGTAATTCTATATTTCTTTTTTTATTTGATACGGCGAATTTACCGTTCTACAACCCAGTGTCAACATGCTAGGTGAGCAATCATTTTTACAATAGGTGAAGCATTTATTAATAAATACTAGCTTTCAAATTTTGAAATAAATGATTGAAAAGGTAATTCTCCATTTCTTTTTTTTTTCATATGGCGAATTTACCGTTCTACAACCCAGTGTCAACCTGCCAGGTGAGCAATCATTTTTATAATAGGTGAAGCATTTATTAATAAATGCTAGCTTTCAAATTTTGAAATAAATGGTTGAAAAGGTAATTCTCCATTTCTTTTTTTTTTCATATGGCGAATTTACCGTTCTACAACCCAGTGTCAACCTGCCAGGTGAGCAATCATTTTTATAATAGGTGAAGCATTTATTAATAAATGCTAGCTTTCAAATTTTGAAATAAATGGTTGAAAAGGTAATTCTCCATTTCTTTTTTTTTCATATGGCGAATTTACCGTTCTACAACCCAGTGTCAACCTGCCAGGTGAGCAATCATTTTTATAATAGGTGAAGCATTTATTAATAAATACTAGCTTTCAAATTTTGAAATAAATGGTTGAAAAGGTAATTCTCCATTTCTTTTTTTTTTCATATGGCGAATTTACCGTTCTACAACCCAGTGTCAACCAGCCAGGTGAGCAATCATTTTTAAAATAGGTGAAGCATTTATTAATAAATACTAGTTTCCAAATTTTGAACAAAGTGTCGAAAAGGTTAATTCCCTATTTCTTTTTTATTCTTAGAGCGTTAGGCTTTACCTTTTTACAACCTTTGTCATCCTGACAGGTGAGCAATCATTTAACAATAGGTGCAGTACTTATTAAAAGGGTGTTAGGGTGTTTTTGCATATAGAAACTAATCATTTTTACAAGCGAATGGCATGCATGAAGGTTTGTAATCGTTTTTTAAATATAAATTTTAAATAAATATTGAATGAATAAAATATGTTGAAATTTTTAAAGGGAATTGAAAAGATTAGTTTACATTTATAACAGAGGTCAACCCTATCAACAAGTCCTTGCATTTATGTGAATAATCAACTCATTTTAAAAGTTTAATTAATATTTATTCTTGAATATAATATCTCATTTTTGCAGGATATGATTGAGGAGGGAAGAGATTTCATTTTCTCTTTATTCATAGAAGCTTTGCCTTTATACCATTACATGACTGGATGTAGTCATTAGTATTCAAACTTTAGGATTTAATTATGAAAATGATCTCTGTTCGAGAAATATTTTGTAAGCTATGAAACGTAGAACATGAAAAATAATGTAGTTCAAAATTCTTAATAGTTTAGAGATTGTCTAATCTAGCATTAGAACAGAAACATACCAAATAAAAATATTAAAAACCCATTGGTTTATTAAAATATTAAATATTTTTTAATTAATGTTGCAAAATATTGCACATCATAAGATGCATAAAATATATTTTCAAGGGTAAAACGTTTACAAAAATTTTGTTTAAATATTTTTAAAATAGTGAAATCCATTATACAATTTAAATGAATCTAATGCTCTTATGCATTTTTAATGCAGCATTTAACATAATTTAAGATTCAAAATCAAATTATTTAAAAAGTATTTCTAGGTTATTGTTCAATACCTTTTCTCAAAATTTTAAATCTGACTAAATAACTAGGGAAATATTTCTTAAGCATAAATGCATTTATTATTAACTTCTCATGCTTTCCTTCACACATAGGTGCCCTGTTGAGTTATTTTAATGAGACTGACTATTAAGTGCATGGATACTAGCTTATATGAAATGATACTTGGATCACCACTTTTTTTATCTGCTGCTGTGGCCTGTGATAATCCAGGTAGGTATGTCATTGAATCTTCTTTCATTTCCATTCTCATCACAAGATGCTTATGCATGTCCAAGTATTTTTTTGCTACAAATTTCATCAACATGTTTAGGGCTCAAAATGTGTTCAGATGAGAACTATATGCAATCTTAAAATCGTCTTTTGCAAAAGGAACTTTCTTTAATAGCGAACTTGGTGGCTTGTTGCTCTAGTTACTGTTCTACATTAGGGTTTCTTTTCAAGTTCCATCAGCTGCAGTGGTTAGACAAAGTATTCAAGATCAGGACTTGGAGCAAATAAGTCATCTTCAAGTTTCGTAATCTGTCATCAGAAGTTGCAGTAGAAAGATTCCTCTTTGAGCAGTGTCCTTGCCTTAGGATGGAAATTGTCATTCCCAAGAAATCTAGTCCTGTAATATTATGAATCAACGATGTCTGTTCAATGCACTGAATGTTCTCAGTGAAATGCATTGCAGTACTGAGAAGCTCATGAACTTTGATGACATCAGTTTTAGATGTTCATGTTGCAGGCTTTTGATGTTCCTGTAGAGCCCGACCACTTTTATGTTGCAATGGTCTCTGGACTTTCAGAACGGACTGTCATTGAATTTTCTTTTATTTAAATCAGGAATATATGCTCAAGTCTCCAAGATGCATTCAGATCAAATGAATTCACAATGAAATGTTGAAGTGAAGTGTGGTAACCTTGTTGTCAATGTAGGTGGCACCAAGACTCAGTTGATGTGCAGATTGTGATTGTCATAGAATGCTTGTTCAGCTTTGCAGAAAACACAACAATGGAGTCTTGCATCAGTGAAATATTTCTCCAGGAGATGCCATTCAGCTTAGAGAATATTTCGTGCACTTCGTCTCGAAATTGCATATTGGAGTTAGAGACAAATGTCCTTGCAGAGGATGTACTTCTCTTTTTCTTTTCATCCATCAGTTACACGTAGTGTTCAAGATGCAATCAGATCAGGACACAATGAAATGTTGAAGTGAAGTGTGGTAACCTTGTTGTCAATGTAGGTGGCACCAAGACTCCTCAGTTGATGTGCAGATTGTGATTGTCATAGAATGCTTGTTCAGCTTTGCAGAAAACACAACAGTGGAGTCTTGCATCAGTGAAATATTTCTCCAGGAGATGCCATTCAGCTTAGAGAATATTTCGTGCACTTCGTCTCGAAATTGCATATTGGAGTTAGAGACAAATGTCCTTGCAGAGGATGTACTTCTCTTTTTCTTTTCATCCATCAGTTACACGTAGTGTTCAAGATGCAATCAGATCAGGACACAATGAAATGTTGAAGTGAAGTGAAGTGAAGTGTGGTAACCTTGTTGTCAATGTAGGTGGCACCAAGACTCCTCAGTTGATGTGCAGATTGTGATTGTCATAGAATGCTTGTTCAGCTTTGCAGAAAACACAACAGTGGAGTCTTGCATCAGTGAAATATTTCTCCAGGAGATGCCATTCAGCTTAGAGAATATTTCGTGCACTTCGTCTCGAAATTGCATATTGGAGTTAGAGACAAATGTCCTTGCAGAGGATGTACTTCTCTTTTTCTTTTCATCCATCAGTTACACGTAGTGTTCAAGATGCAATCAGATCAGGACACAATGCAATCTTGAAGTAACGTGTGGTAACCTTATTGTCAATGTAAGTGGCATCAGGAAGACTCCTAGGTTGATGTGCAAATCGTGATTCTCAGAAGGTAAGTTCTGTAGATTCCTTCACTTCCATCCATTAAGTCTTTTGGATGAGTGAAGAAATATTCTTTCAGGAGATGCCAGCTAAGAGTGGGCATTTTAAACAATCTTGAAATTGCAGGTTGTTGCAGTTTCAGACATGTTCTAGCAGAGGATGTATTTGTTGATGACATTTATAATCAATTTGTTGCACTGCAGGCATTTTAAGCAGGATAGTTCTTACAAAAAACACTTGAAGAGTACATAAATGACTGGATGATCAGTGTGTAATAGGCAAGATGGACAGGTGTTTGAAGTGCATGTTATTTTCGTTTTTCGAAGTTCAAAGAATCTTCAATGAATACCTGAATACAGATCAGGTTATGTCCTGATATCTATGGCAAAAATGTGTAGTCACCAAATGACCATGATTTTTTATATGTATAGTTGCAGATATGCAGCTGTTTCATTTTTTCAAAAAATTCATAAAACTTCAATCAGTTTATTGTTTTTCATCATATCTTTCAGTTTATTATTGCAGTTTCAACTGCAACAGAAGTCATTTGAAGAAGGTTGTAGAGAATAGTCTAAGTTGACTAACTGAACGTTGCATATCTTTATCACAGAAGAGTCAAAATGGTTCCATACAGTAATTAAATAACTGCTTTGAATAAGTCAGTTTCATTATTTCGATCTCAGTAGTTGCATGAACATGTGCTTTCTTCACTACTTTCACGAGACATGCTTAAGTCACTCTCATCCATCTTTATCAAAACATTACCAATTAGCATCCACATACTTTGGATAGGATTTTCAGCTCATTGTTATATGGCTTTTTTCTTATTGTTAAATAACATACACGAGAAGAGAGAAACAATCATCAGACAACTTCAATGCATAACAATGCCACTTCCTTAAAATGGCTTTAAACTTAGTTATCCAATATTTTTATATTCCATAAAACCATCAGAAAACTGTTCAGTGGTATTACCAACTAGTGCTCTACCAACTTTAATATACCTTAAAGATTATTTTAAATAGTCAATCTAGACTATGAGCATTTAAAATACCGCCTTTCAATTATTAAATCACGATTCTGCAACTTTTCAAGAGAATCACTATTTTCAGTCATCTCAGACAATCAAAGTGAATGAAATGGGGGGAAAAACTCAGTTGAAGATTAGTTAAAAAATTTAGGTTAATTTATGAGATGTTTCTGCAACATTAAGGATAGTGATTATGCAGGTAAATTTTAATTCAGGTGGTTTGCTAACATGATAAAAACTTTTCATAAAACGTTTTTATGTATGTAAGTACTTTAATATCACTGGGATATTACACCAGTTTGCTTCAGTTGAATGCTAGATTTGAAAACGCTTCATTCAAATTTTGCACACGGAATTTGGACCGTTTACCAATTCATTTTAAGCTACAAAGCTCTTCAGCTCTTATCTAAAGCTGCAAACCAACTCTTGGAAATTTTTACATAAAATTTTTTTTTCATATTTATTTTATTACACCAGTTGGAAACTTATTTGCTAGTTATAAAATATTTGTAATGTGTTCCACTTAATTTTAAATTTAAAAAACATAATATTGATCATAAACTTATAAAATAAAAAAATTTTATTTTGTAGTTTTAAACAAAAAATTCTTAAGTATCGAGCTTAAGCTTACAGCTAGATCTCCCGTAGAAATTTGGGTACTTGAAAAAACGTTAGTTAATTGGAAGCAAGCTTTTTTCAATAATTCACGTGATTGAAATTCAGTTTCACAATAATGTACAGAACATGTTTTTAGGTCCCAATTTTTTTTCAAAACACAATACCAGTTATTTTGTAGGCATGGAATTTTCATGCAATCCAATTTTCCACCTGGAAACATTTGATGGAAAATGGAAATTCTAGTTTTTAAATTTGAAATGAAAATTTAAAAAAATTAAATCAAAGCAATTAGTTATAGGGTAGATGAAACAAGCACTAAAGGGAAGAATCAAATGCAATTCTGCAACAGCAATTACAACCATGAGTAATATTGATTGGTAAATTGAACAATTTAAACCTGCCAGTCAATATGAGAACTTTAATATGAATTATTTTCCCTCTAAACTATCTATTAATGTGTAGATCGGGAAACAAATCAAAGATTCACTTCCTGTTGTAATCTAAGAAAAAATTTTACATATTCAAATCTTTTGGATATTTTCACCAGTTTGAATACAAGATCACAGTTGGAAAAAGAACTGGGATTGATTAAGAATCTATCTACAAAAATTGTTAATTGTAGGCACATATTGCTAATTTTGCCAGTATAAGTAGTGAACTCCAAATTGGGAATTGCAAATTATTTCATGCCATTCCCCATAGCATTGTTAATATAGCTTTGATTCAAAATTCAGATAATTTCTATTGATCCCAACATAAAAAAGTAAATATATCAGAATAAAGTAGCATACAATGGTTATTGTATGTGTATGTAAACCACATGTCAAATCCTTTCACATGAGTTACAAATTACACGAGTGCTGGAACATAGTAGCATTATGGGTTAATTTATTTGGCCTAAATGTTTTTGTAATGGTATGTTTCCAGGACAGTTTACATGTCACTGGTAAAAGAGGTAAGTGAAGTATTTAAAAGATTTGTATTATTTAAAAGATTCAAATAGGAACTTTATTAAATTAAAAGCTAACCTCAATACTAAACCGAGTTGAATAAAATTACAAAATTAATTATAAATACTATTAAAGTGATGATATTGTTTTTGAAAATAAGCTAAGTGACAGAAAATGGTCAGGTAGCCATGTTCCACCACATATCACTACCTACAGTTAACTTGACAGAAAATACCTTCCATGGAGTAAATTTGAAATGTGGAGTAAAATTTGAAAAAATTCTGTGCTTTTTATTTATAAATGACAACTATTTATTTTAAAATTCTGCAAATTAAGAACTCACATATTTTAAAAAAGAACCAAATTGCTTACTTATTAGCAAAAACTTTACTATTTTATCTAAAAAAACTATAAAATTCAAACTATGGAAGTGATAGTTAATTAATAATACATTAGATGTCTAATCCATTTTAAGATATAACTAATTTTTTATAACTTTTAGATTTTAAAATCCTTTTCGATGGTACTATACATGTTAAGCAAAACCAAGCCTCAACTTTTTAAACAAATAACATAAAGAGAAAAATAAAGAAACGTTTACATTTATAAATATGAATTGAAAAACTGATAAAAAAATTGTTTGCATGAAGCTTAAAATGGGAAGGATTATTTTATGTTATGATATTTTTGTTACCATGGAACTGATCCCAAAATTGGATCAGTTCCATGATGGGACATTTTTGTTGGGGGACAAGTCTTGGATTATCATTAATAGCCTCTCCCATTACACCCTGAAACACTGCAGTACATGGTCAGTATAAGCCTTGCTGTTACCCTGAGTCATGACAGCCAGGCAAAATCGTATTCCTTTCCAAATATTTTGTATTCGAGATGGGAGCGAATAGATGAAGTAATAAATTTCTTCAAGATGTTTTTTTCCCGTTCTGCTTCAGTGATCCCATGGTTGGTGTTCAGTGTCAGAGCTTTCAAGTGGAGTGATGATCTGCCCATTTAGAGATTTTAAATGTTTTTTCAGAGTGCAACATGGGTACAACAACGAGCGACCTCAACATTGTGTTGGCATGGACAATGGCACTGGTGTAGCAACATGGAAGGAACACAGAAATTGAAAGACTTACCAGCTGCTCTTCCTCGAGTCTAGGCTCGCACCAATGCTCTTCAATTCCTTGGAGAACATTAACGATTTTGGAATTCTTGGAGCCTGGAATGGAGGGAATAAATTCAGTGACTATCATCCATCAAAACACATTCATCATTTGACTAACAAGTTAAATGAGTATAGTGTAATATTGATAACTGGGAGGGCAGAGATTAGATCAGACGCAAAAGATGAATCTTATGCTTAGTTTATAAGCAAACACCATTTGGCATTGTTTCTTTCCTGCATGTTAAAAAGGAGCCCAAAAGATTTTCTTGGTACCCTATGGATGATGCAGTCTTAAAGTAAGGCAGTCTTTTCCAAAAGCAGGAAAAGTAGTGATCAGCAGGAGAATTGTAGGACTAAATGCACAAATTATATAGATGCTAGCATCAATTGGAGGCATGAAGGCATGAGGTGGGGGAACGTGCCCATTGCAAATGACAAACACCACTGACCAATCATAGTATGAAACGATGTGAAACTGAAATGATCAGGTGCCCAATTCCCTTGTGAGAATCAAGGAAGTTAAAATAGAAACTGACATCTTGCTCAAATGAACATTTAAAAAATCTATTTTTCCTTCAGGTTTTATTAATCTTTTGGGTTGCCAAATTTTAATTAAAAAAAAAATTAGGAACGGTATCCCATTCAAGATGAGCTAATTGGGTTTATTTTTTTCATTTTCCCAAAGCAATACAAAATTTTTACAAAGCTGCATAGACAATGCAAAACACTTGAAAGGAATATTGCTGGAAATAGCACTTGAAAGTAAGGATATTTTGTCATAGAAATCTCAATGTTTCAAATAAACTAAAATGACCATTGTATTGCAACATTTAATTCTTACTTATTGAGATATTTGAATAAAAATTTTGAAACCAAGGCCACATTCTATATCATCAGCACTCATGACTAATACGAATTTGCGTGTTAACAGCTTATGCAGGAAATTTTTTAGTGATCTTGTCAAAATATTACTTTAAGAATACTTCATTCAAAAATAAGAGTTCAAATCTTTTATTTCTACTTTAACACTACACTAGTCTGTAGTGTTGTGAACAAATGTATTGTGTATGGAATTAGTGCATGATTCTTGTGATAATGACCTAATCAAGGCAATTAGATAATAAACAGATGACTTATACTTTGAGCAGTAAACCACTAATCAGTGACCTGGAAATTCCAGACAGAAAAATAAGCTGCATAAATTTATGGACAACTGCTGAGCATTCAGGATGTTTTGCTACTTCATACAATTTTCTGTTTTTTTATAAAATATACATGTTTATTCCAGTGAATAATTGAACAGAGGCCACAGTGCACTGTTATTTACAAGGCCTTTCTTGCTCTTAAGATGGCCTGTGTCACTTAAAGCAAAATCACAAAACAAAAGAATTTCAGAAGTTACTCACCTTCGCCTTTCCCTTTCCTTCATCCTCTTCATTGCCTCCCGAAAGGGTTTAAACTAAAACAAAATATTTTCATCAACCATCTTTTTTTCTCAAAATAAATACTTTCAACAGATCTAAACTAAATCATAATATGGCTGTATCAAAGTGAACATGAGTATACGGATATTGTTCGAGTAACGAATTGGCATGGATCATCAAAATCGTTTTTTTAAAGTAGGTAGTTAATTAACATTGCACTGGAACAACACAACAAGCTATTGCCAAGGTCTGGGATCAAGTCCCAAAATGAAAGATCAGAGGACATCACCTTGTAATTTTGAACTACAGTCAGGTGAAGAGGTAAACACCTGAGCTGGCACCCCACTCTCCTAACTTCCACACCATGCCAATGTGACAACATTGGATGTTACAACAGATGTAACTTTCACCAGCCCCCTTTGTACACGATGGTCTTTTCTTGGATTCAAACTCGCATTCATCTTATTGCTAATCTGTTACTCTTCCAACCAGGCTACAGCAGCCCCAAAAATTGTTTGAAGAGGCTGAGTAAGGCAGAAGTAGTTTCATTTGTACATCAGGGTATTTACAGAACTTATTCTTAACTTCTGTTCATATATTTCACTGCCCATATTATGTGTAAAAAACAGTTCTGGTAGGACATGATCTTGCATGAGGTCACTATCAGAAAGGTACAAATCTCACCAAAATTGCATAGGCATACAGCCCTCTGGGTTCCATAAAGGGTTCGGGCCCTGAGGAATTGGGAGCTGTGCCCCAGGTAGGTAGATAGTTAATTAATGTTGCATTGGAGCAACACAACGGGCTATTGGCGACAATCTGGGATCAACCCCAATGAGAAAAATATCAAAGAACGCCTCTTAATTTTGAACCATGGTCATATGACGAGGTCAACACCTAAGCTGGCACCCTCTCCAAACTTCCACATCATGCCAATGTGAGGAAATTTGAGACCATGACAGATTTAACATGCACAACCTGTGCTCCAGACGTTCCTCAATGTGAGATTCAATCAAAACAGAACAAAATCACCTACCATAAATTTTAATCCTTCTTCCTCCTCTTCCACAACAGCTCCATCTTCGAGGGCCATCGGCCGGTCCTGCTGCTCCTCTGCTACATCTTCAAGGGACAAGCCCTCCTCCTCCGACTCTTCCATTTGCTCCATCTGTGAATACAAAAGGACCAGATGAAACAAGCAAATGTAATAAGAATCTGGCAAGTGCTGTATCATATGTACTCAAGACCCCAGATGGCTGCTACCCACAACACCTGAGGAGGGTCATCCTTAGATATTAACGGCATGCACATTATTACAAAAATGAAACATTCCAAAACTAACCCCCTAAAATGTAACATTCTTCAGATGTTCCAGAATAACTACCCTTTCCACATACTAGTCTGTTACACAAGCCAGTCATCTGGTTCCCAATGCATGTTTACATTACTTACACCAGGAACTTAAGCAAAGGGCCATAGATTCAGTGACTAATGTGAGGGTCCCAAAAATATGAAAGTTTTATCTATCATATATCATTTATTTTATTTCCTTTCCCATCACGCCAACCATGGCTTCAAACAGACCTGTTAATCAAGTAGCTATTTTTATCTCCTTTCCACCACAACATTTAAGATGCATGTATGACTTCAATGGAAACCCACCTTATCTCTAAATTAACTTCTTAATGAATCCCTTAAGGTGAGTTGGTTCGTTTTTTTCCACGACTGTACATGCAATCCTTGCTAACCTAGGCTGGCATATGAATAATGGGAAATACAATGCATCATTTAGAAAGAAAATGAATATTACCTGGGAAGCTAGGAATAGAGTCTCGGGAATCGGACTGCTCCTAAATATAAACACAAAACATCATATGACACAAGTCAAGAAATCACACTGCTCTCTCAACATGCATTACATAATTTATGAACATTCAGACAATACATATTCAAAGTAAGTAGTTAATTAACTTCACACTGGTACAACACAACGGACTATTGGAGAAGATCCTGGATCAAGTCTTTAGAGGAAGCTCCAAGGCAACACCTTGGAATTTTGAAAGATGATGAGGTCAACCTTATCTCCGAACTTCAACACCATCCCAACATAAGGACAGTGGAGGCCATGATATATTTAATGTACACCAGTCGCATGCACATGATGGTCTTTGGCTGGACAGAGTTTCACAACCCTACAGCTACTAATTTGGTGCTCTTCCAACTGGGCTACAGTAGCCTACCTAACCAACCTCCGAAGGATTGACACAATTCAAGCTAGTGCCTCCCGAATCATTTGTGGAACTCGTATCTCCTGCCCAGCAAATTCATCTGAATACCAAACTAGAAAAATCATTCATGCAGTTTATCTTTAAAAGAATTAATGTGCCAGAAGGACACAGGACAGGAGAATTTATCAAGGGATAGAAATTTCATGCAAGATTAAAAAAAAAAGACCCTCACCTCTCGATATAGGAACTACTGACAGGCTAACTGATATTGCTATCAACTCTCATCCAAGTACTTATGCCTCTCCACATAAACAATGACCTACAGTGACATTTAAAACACAACTGATATCTGAATGCTCCAAAAGAGGACCGACCTGAACTTCTAATAGCCCTACGCCTGCACACAATAGAAACAGAAACAATATAAATATTCTTACAGATGACAGCCTTTTTGAAGATGGTTCATCCAGAAATGGCATCTTCGTTAGATGAATTCGGTTCAAAAGAAATTTAAATCAAGAATAACTCAAACCTCCCTGTTTTTAAAGCAGAATAGCTGTATATGAAGCACTAAAAGAAGTCCCTAAAAGTCAGCCCCTTAAAATAAATATTTACATTGATTCACAGGCAGCAATACTAGCAATTAAAAAAGGCTTCACCAGGTTTGATCGTCTTTTGAAACAAATAGCCCCTTCTAAATATTG
This sequence comes from Meta bourneti, assembly GCA_933210815.1. Taxonomy (NCBI): domain Eukaryota; kingdom Metazoa; phylum Arthropoda; class Arachnida; order Araneae; family Tetragnathidae; genus Meta; species Meta bourneti. The sequence continues at coordinate 91,933,755 of OW119924.1, read as the reverse complement.
TTTCAATATTCTAAAAAAAATTTCAATGGATCTCATCACATGTTGGGATTCCTGGAAATCAGAGTCGACTTATTGGCAAAGATTGAAACAAACAATATGGCACAAGAGAAAGTACCATCCTGCTCTCAGAGAACGATCAGATGTCCATACTTAAAAAGAAATTGTCCAGATCATCTCCAGTACCCTTTCATCACTGGTACCTCAGTGGAACACAAGGAGAGCTTCTTGCCTTCAATTTGCACAGGAAAACTTTATGCTTGCCAGGCTCAGCTCTGGTCATTTGAAAATGATATGCATTGATGGTTTATTAGCAGCCTTTCCATCACATCCTGAACTGCATGGAGCCATACATGAAGACATTTTTAAGAACCAATCTGCCATGCCCAAAAACCTTTTTTAGACTCAATGACAGTGTAATTTGTTTTTTTATGCTGAGATAAGAAAGAAGGAAGAGAAAATCTGCAAAGGAACTGGATAGATGGTTTGTTGGATCTTTATGACACAAGAGTTATTTGGCCTTACTAAGCCAGGCACAAGCCATACATTATCAAGTAATGGACAGTTTTACTGACACAGAAGAGGGAAATACACCCAGGGAAGAATCGAATCTGACAGGAATCAAAACAGCGCTGCCTTGAACTTGAGAAGGCTGCTAGGGCAATGGGCATATCCACTGAGCAACGACACAGCTGGAGTGAAATTGGCTTACAAAAATACTTTCTCAGAAATAACTTTTTAAAAGCTGATTATTGATTAAATAAACACAATTAAAAGTTATCCATCAAAAACATCGAACAAATAGGCGAGTTCATCCAACACCTCTCTGATGGTTCAAAATCACCCCAACTGACAATGGTCTAAAATAATTCATATATGATTTCAAATATTTATTACAAAGGAAACAAAATCAATTACCTCTCGGATGAATATTCATCACTTGCATCGTACCCTTCATCTGATAACAGAGGCTCGGATACACTTGCCAGGCTGTGGAGAGAAACAAACTGAGTTACATATTCTTGGCCCAATTTAATACTAGATAAGACAGAATTCGTAAAACAGATTCATATATTGAATACTAGATAATAGACGATCCCATGAGCAAGCCATCTTAAACCCATGTCTGGTTGGTTGTTTTGGAGTCATTGCAAGAGCCATATCTGGTTAAGATGCACCAAACACAAGACAGGCAACACAATGACGGAGGAAAAAGCAGAAGGGTGGGCGAGGGTGAAAATGAAACTGAGGATAAATCACTCAGGTACCTGGTTGTTATCCCTCATGATAAAATTACAAAATAACAAAACTTTGAATAAATGGATAAAACAAACATGTAAAGAATATTGTTACGAAAGATATTCCCATAACAAAATACGTAGCAAAAGAACATGGATTTTATTCCAAAATGCATCCTACAGAAACAGCTGTTATGGAGATGAAATTTGATGGATCATGAGCTAGGCTCAATTGGGCCCATCAGCTGGGCTGGGGCATGGCTATGGCAGGCTTGGAGGAGGATTGTGCTAGGGGAACCTACGAGAAATCCACGGATGCCAAAGGCAAATTTTTGATATTTATTAACTTTCAGGACTAGGGTAATCTTTTTAAGCAAAGTCGTCGCAAAAGCTACTAATTTCAAAATTTTGGCACCTTTGTTTTGAAAGTTCACCAAAGGTCAACGAAAGTTTAGTCCTTTTTTAAACAAAAAATGGACAGAAAATACATTTTTCTTTAAGGACAAAGTTTGAAGTTTGATCTTCAAGTCTTAGCAACATGAAAGGAAAACATTGAATCTATTGTTGCTATATTGTCATGAAAACTTTAAAATTTTAAAATAAAAATCTAAATACTTAATGTCTTGGCAAGATCTTCAATGTCTGTTTCATACTTAAATAGCACATTGTGTTTTAGTCAATTGATTTGATGTCTTCAGTAGCTAAAATTGCTTTTAAAAATTAAGGAGACTGATATTTTTTAAAATAGAATATGCTACTATTGTTACTATTCAATAAGTGCTTTTGCTGTGTCAGACTTGCAAGTCATCCTACATCAAGACGATTGCATATGTATCAGTTTCATAGTTTGGGGAAAAGTAGCCAACATAGGCGAAAATGCATATTAAATCAAAACTGATGTCTGCTAAGTATTTTGTCAAAAACAAACATTATATTTGTTTGTTTTTAACATTAGATTATCTTGATTCAATCGATGACTTACAATTTTTTTCCAAAGTGGATGCTGGGAGTACATGGACACTATGCCATTGATATTGATGATTTTTCAAAAAAGTTCCTACTTACGGAAAGGAATCCCAATTACAACCCAAGCAAAAATTTTCGAAGCTGCTGAGCTGGTTATTAGGAGGATTTTGGCAATGAAATAATTTTACCTGATTGGACAGACATGATCAGAGCTAGGTAGTTAATATCACACATGAGCATCACAAAAGGATATTGGTGACAGTCTGGGATCCATCCCAAAGGGAAAGATCTGAGGACGTCTCGTAATTTTGAATCGCGGTCAGATGACTAGGTCAACACTTGAACTGGCATCCCACTCTCCAAATTTCAACATGACATCAAAGCGAGGACATTTCAGGCCATGACATTTCATGTGAACCAGCCCCTGTGTACATGACAATCTTTGGCAGGCAGACATGATCAGAGGATTTAAATCCATGGAATTATATTTTATCAATACAAAATAAATTAATGCTCATTAAAACAAAGGTGCTTCTATACTTTTTTCATTTGTCCCAAATTTAGAGTCAACAAAGAAAATCATTTTCATTTACAATTAAATCAAGGGGCAAATGAACCCAAACTCCCAAATTAAATACTTGTTTTTTAAAGAAAATATCGGATCTTGGTAATTGACCATACACAGTAATATATTCGAGTAGACTGAAGAAAAAAGTCACAAAACTTTTTACAATATATAGACATGAGACCACTTCAGGAGTGCAGAAGCTAAGCTACTTTTAGAAAACTTAAATTGATTTGAAACAAATTTCCATTCAGATTCCTTTTAGTTTTCGCACATTCTCACTCCAATTAATCATTTTTGTATTTCAACTGGTTCTCAATTTTTCAACTCACCAGATTTTTTAAAAATACTTTCTCAATGCTATTTCTCAACATTCGATTTCAACCAATAACTATCTAAAATTTGGTTTTTCGAGTAAAACCGAATATAAAACTTTCAAATCAATATAAAAACTGAAATATTTGTAGTTAATAGCCTTAAGTAAATTTAGAAGATAAATGCTTTAGACTAAGTTTAATATTTTTCAAACTGATGTAAAAAAAAGGATATCAAATCATTCCTCAAAACTTGAACAATTTTTTTAAAAAATTCGTTTCTTTAATAAAAACATGAATCTTGGATGCAGTGTAGGTTAGCATGAATTTACTTGTTTAAAAATAATTTTTCAACTAATCCTACCTCAGATCATACAAAAACGCATTTAAATTTTACTGATCAAGCTCTTACCTGTACCTAATCATTTCTTGTTTTGTTACATTACTGTTAAGGAACCCAGACAAAATCTGCCTAACTAATGCTTCTTATTAAAATAATTTATAATAATATGACAATGAAATTTACATTCACAAAAATTATGAATAGAAACACAAATATAATGCAAAAATTTTTAAATGGAAATCGATCCAAATAGACATGACTGCAAAATTTTCCCTTTTTCCCTCTCAAATGAGTTAAGATTCTCTTAATAGATAAAAAATAGTGATATAAAACTAAACTGTGAAAATTGAAATTTACTTACTAAAATGAACTTACTCTACTACTTTATTACTAAAATAAATTCACTAAGATCTTATAATTTATTTTACAGTGTTGTACTGAGATTAATTAGAAAATGATTTTTAAGTTCTAGTTTGTTCATTATACAAACTTATTTCATGCTTTATACAATTTAAATATATTTTGGTCATAATCCGAGAATTATTGGAGCCTCAAGGTTATCAGAGCTGAGGGTTTCAAAACCACTACTCATCTGATTTATTTTATAAATAAAAAGGTTTAGATTGTGATGTTACCTGGAAAGGCTCGAAACTTTCCTCCTTTTCGAAGAAGGTCCATCATTATCGGAACTCTTCCTCTTCGTCTGTCTAAAAAGTAAACTCTGAATCAGTCATTTTACCATTAAAGGAATTTATACAAGTATACTGACAACAAAAGCAAGGGCAAGACTTTAATGAACATAGCAATGTAGAAAATGGAGGTGCTCAGTCTCCTGGCATTTTCTCATTGATCTCTAAAAATAGATCTTGCTCATCCAAAATATGGATGGAATACGAGTCTTAAAATCTAATTAAACTGACTTAAATTGCAATTCCAACAAAATCTCTTCCATTCGGATACCTTCAAATCCATTTCACTACAAAAATTTTCTTTTATGTGCAAATAAAGTCACAGGGTCCACTTGCCCCACTCATGCAAGACATCTTTCATTAATCAATAAAATTGTCATTTCGTTAACTTTAATTAATTGCAAGTAATATTAATTTTTATTATTTTTAATGATTTCCCTAGACTAGCTATGATTTTAGGTGTTCAGAATTTCACAACTTGAGTTCCCTCCACCATTCAATAACTTGCACACACCCCCCCCATGCAATGTCCTTTAGTCCCGTCTTCCATATTCATGGCATTTTTTAACTACTCAGCTGCAGGTACTCGATGAAAAGTAGATCGCCTGGAATGCCTAACCTAATGAAGGATTTACTTGGTCAGATGACACACCATTAAAATTCACCAACAGGGCACCAAGTATCTTCCTGATTTGGTTTGTTGCTCCAGTCATTTTTGCTAAATGATGACTAATTAGACTTGAACCTACGATTTAAAGTGGATTCCAAACCACTATGAATTTCTATGCTTGAGAATGAGATTCGAACTCGATACTTGTTGGAATCGAGGACCAGAGCGCTAACCACTCAGCTACCAGGCTGGCATATATCTTCCTGGAGGACTTGAATGAAGAACCTGCCAATTTGTGTCACAATGTGCAGATTCTCCATTGAAGTTTTGATTTTAATCAACGCAATCGAAATTTTACTAATCAGATAAATTGTGAAAACTTATCTAAAAAACCAGGAGGGAATTGGGATCCCAAGCAACAATTAAACTTGCAATATATAGGAATATTGTTTTGAAGTCTTGCACAATCAGTACTATTAGCAGTTCAGACTGCTAGGTCTATGCAACAAGATGGGACAAATTCAGAGGGGTAGTCACGAGCACACAATGGAACACTTTTGGTCTAGCTAGTTTTTGTAAGGTTATCTTTTTAATCAATGCAATCGAAATCTTGCTCATATCAGCAGATAAATTATACAAAAAAACAAATCTATAAACAAGTAAAAAAAATCATTAAACATATTGAGCTTTCAAAATTATGCTAATTCGATTGGAAGAGGGAACCAAGAGAAGACTGGGCAAATTGGGTCGAAATTATTCTCTGAATAAGTGCATGAACCTAATATTTGGAGTGCTTGAAGAACATGGGTAAATTCTGGCTATAGAGAACATACCGATCCCTCTACCTTGAATGCTCCCTGTTAAATTCTCAACGAATAAGCTCATTGGAGGGATCATGTATTTTTAAGATCAATTCCACCACACGTCAGTTAGGGACAGAATAGTTTCCTTTTACATCCCATTGATTGATTTGAAAAATTAAATGGATACATAACTACGAACTTGAAAAAAGAAAAGCTTTCACTGATTGAGTCTTTGATAACATGTAAAAGCATAAAGGTTACAAAGAAATATCTATCAAATTACAGAAAACTCGTACCTCAACAGTAATGTGCACTGATAAAAATACAATTATTTTTGACTGCAAACAAATATTAACAAATATTAATATAAATATAACTGAAGGGAATTATGAAGAAATTAACTTACACCTTCCTTGGTACTTCATTCTCTGCTGGTGGCGGGCTCTAAATAAAAAATTCAACACATTATAAGGATGTTACAAGACATTTAACAGAAAGAAAAAAGTCCAGACAATGTAAAGTCAGTAAGTCCTTGATTTACTTGAAAAAACAAACAGGAAATGTTTTAAAATTGCTCATAACGCTGTAATAAATGATACTGTGAAATGAAGTAGAGCTCATTTAATATGTAAAAGCACATAACATGTATTATACATATTAAACGATCGCATTGGTTCAGAAGTAGCCTAATTCTTCACATTATCATTACATCATACTTCATGAGAACTAAATGTATCACAAAACACAGGTATGATTAATTAGTGATTTTTATAAAATAGCTATTTTAAATAAATATTACGATTAATTTTGCACATTTCTAGTAGCGCAAATGTAGATATTTTAAAAATCGAAACACCTTATGAAAGCCAGATGGAGTCCAGACTTCCCAGAAAACTTAGATTAATTGCTTTGCAGAAGATGACCAAGGAAATAATCTACCTTAAGAAGACTGCATTCGTCTACATTGCTGGCCATCGAAATGGGTTATTGGCAACAGTTTGGGATCCATCCCAAAGGGAAAGGTCCAAAGACAACTCATCATTTTGAACCATGGTCAAAATGAAGGGGTCAACACCTGAACTAGCAGCCCACTCTCCAAACTTCTGCACTATGCCAACGTTCAGACATTTGAGGACATGGCAGATTAAACATACACCATCCCCCATGTATATGACTTGTCTTTGGAATGAGTTTTGGAATGCACAATCCTCCAGTCGTTAATCTGCAACTTTTCCAACTGGGCTACTACTGTTCTGATTTAGCAGATCGGACACATGAAAAAATACTGAGCTACATGAAGGCTAATTAAATTAGGTTGACATGACTCTTGAAGTGGATTCCAAACCATTATAAACATCTATGCCTACACCAGGATTTGAACCAGGGCCTGATCAACTGAGGGACCACAGAAATAAACCACTTGGTTATTTGGCAAGCTAAAATTGCTCTAGTGCTTAAAAAATTCTAGTGCTTACGTTTAAGTATAGGTTTTAGATGCAAAAGAATTGACACCTATTGGTCAGTGGATAAAGGGATTTAATTATTGGTTATTCATAACAATAATTTCTCTAGTATTTTCAAAGGAAAGCAGATGATTTTCAGTTGAAAAAAGATTATTCTTGGGGTGTTGAAGTTCTAAATTTATTTGAAATAACAATATGCAATCCTGTCTCAGGTTCTTCTAATTTCACACATTATTACTTTAATAAAAAGAAAGCTAAAACTAACGATTCAAATGAATGTTTATTTTAAATCAATTGATTTAAATCTGATCTAAATCGACATAAACTGGTCTAGTGCATGGTGAATTATGAAAATGAAAGCAAATTATTTTACGAGGACAAAAATAAAGTTCTTACCAACGTGCCATCCAGCACATTTCGCAGGACTACTCTGGGCATCATATTGATGCAGGCAGTAGTGGGCTGAAAAGATTAAAACATCTTAATGTGTGACTCGCACTTTTAACAAAAAATACCTTTAAATAAAAATATTGCAAGTTGTCTCACCGAGTTGCCTGTGAAAATGTCCCGTAGGACAACTCTTGGTTGCCATGCGGGAAGCTGCAATGCTGCAGGTTGGGGAGGAGCTGCAACAGGTGTGGGTGGTGTGGGTGCTGCTGGTGGTGGTGGTACCTGGAGAGGTACTGCAGCTGCAGCAACAGCTCTCTGCACTGCTGCCTGAAAATTAAAACTTTATGGTTATAGTGGCATCAACAAAATAAAATAATCTGGGGACGAAGCAATTGCTTTGTGTTTTTGGAATGTACTTTGCTGGAGTTGGTGCCATTTCAGAGTTAATAAAACAAGTTTTCTGCTTTCAACTCCTATTAAGAATTTGTTATTGAGAATTAATAGCAAAGTTTGTATAGAGCGGATAGATTCATAATGGCTGGGCAAGGCATCGCCATGATCATGCAGACATGCTTTGGGCATGCTAGTAATGCATCAAACCAAAAGTTGAAAAATCCATACCTAGTGATATTCTACTATTAAAAAGCAATTATGTACAAGATTATTATGTAAACTTTTCAAAAACACATTGCATTTTAGGTTTAGGAAAAAATTCAAGGTCTTTGATAACTTGATACTTTTTGATGAAAGCAACAAAATATTAGCATTTGGCATGTGGTAACAGTTCAATTAAATTCAAAATTGTTTTTGCTTTCTTTTTCTATTCAATTACTGTATCTGTGATATCCTTAATAAATAAATTATAATAGTAGAAATGGACTGCTTGTTGGCTATGGAAATGAAATGAAAGGGTTCAGTGTACTCTTTCCAAATGAAAATAAAGTGGATATTGTAAAAGATTCTGTGTTTGTAACCAGAGTTCTTCGATTTAAATAGGTCAGTTGTTTTTCAGGTTTTATGGTACAAGGGCCATATTTGGCCATGCTGTGCCAGACAAACAAGCAATAGACATACACATGCAATGAAAGTTTTTAGACACAAAATAGAGAAATACACCACAGGAAGAATGCACCTGTCAGGAATCAAACCTGTGCTGCCTACAACTCGAAAATTGCTAACGCAGTGGGCAAACCCACTGTGCCACAACAGCCCAGTGACTTAAATGGGTTCCTCTGAGTGAAATGTAGTCCTTTTATTCTGACAGCTACTATAAGATCACCTTAAAAAATATGAGAACTCGCATGCTGATGAGTATGCTGTTAAAGAAATATGTCGATAATTTAATTACCAGATTCGTCACGATAAGGGAGTTATACCAAGTAACAAAAGAATTTTAATTAAAAGGTATATGCATCAAGAAAAACTAAAAATTTTGAAATATTTAAAAGGGAGTATCTAACTAAAAGGTGTAAATTGTGTCAAACCCATTAATGCAACATGAATTTAATGTGAATGATAGTTTTGATAGGTGATGAGAATTTGGCAATTTTGTAGATTAGCTAGAATGATAGAAATTCACATAGGTTGTGATGACAGTAGGAAGTGTTTGAAACATCTTCAGGAATAAATGTCCAGAACTGTTATACCATCTGGATTAAGTTGGTACTTAGAATATAAGGTAGCACTTTGATATGTATCCTCATTTGACATTCATATCTGGTATTGCCCTTTAATTCAGTTTTGCAGTATTTTCTACACTAGCAATATTCTTCTGTTTACATTTCATCAAGATTTTGCCTATTAGCATTTAGTTGATTATACTTTCTATATTTGTATGTTTTGAAAGCATGTTTACGTGTTACATGATAGTATTTTTTGTTACATTTCTTTGGTTAAGATTGGATTTTGAAGCGAAAGGATGTGCCGCCATTGATTGGGCATCCAGCCCTTGTGTATGTAAATAAATGTTAAAACGTATACTTTAAATGATGTATTCCGACTTGATTTTGCCACAGTACCAAAATAAAAAGCATGAAGCACCAAAAAAACAGAAACACCTGAAGACAAAACTGATGAAAACCAGAGTGAAGGTAGGGATATACATTCGAAGAGCCCACAGATCTGATTCAACAGGACCAAAAGTTGAAAACAGTTTAGAACTAAGAAATCAGCTTGAGAAAACCTGACAAGTACGACTATCAGTACTATTTTGCAGGAATGGTAGAACAATTGGCATTACACACGCAAGAGGCAGAAAAATGGGAAAAAAGCAATACATGATGAGTTGCAAGCACTTGAAGAGAACAAAACACGGACAGAAACAGAAATAAAAGAAAATTATTATAAACATCAAGTAATGGACATGCACATGAAAGTTTTTACTAACACAGAAGAGAGAAGTACACCCAGGGAGGAATCAAACCTACACCACCTATTAAGTTTTATTGGAAAATAGATTTAGAAGATTGCAATGATTATTATAACAGGGTTACAAAAAGTACCTCATTTGTTCTGTTTGTAAATGATTTGTTGATAGTGGGTTCAAATCAAAAAGACGTAAATGATATGAAGACTATGACTAATTAATATGAAAGATCTGCGATTCGGCTATCAAGGTATGCATAGTTCATGATCTAGAAAAAGAAAGTTAGAAATGGACCAATCAGAATTCATAAGAAATAAAGGTATTAGGAGATTTAGAATAGAAGACTTGTTCACCTATAGATGGATATCTTGACCTCACAAGTTCAAGTGAAGATTGATGAATAAATAAAAATAAGGAAGTGCAGACACGTGTTCAATTGCTTGTTGTATGCAACAATGGGTTCAAGACCAGACTTGGTCTTTCTGTTGGATACCTGTCATACTATCAAGACAAAGGTAATGAACTATTGTGGAAAGCATTGAAGAGATTAAGATACATCAAAGAAAAAACATCGAACTTAAATCACTTTATCAGAGAAATGAATTCGATATGTGCGGTGTTTGACTGAAGATCAGATGTCAATGATTGAATAAGTCCCCTGGGTTTTGCATTTAAAATGTATGGTTGCACAGCATCCTGAGCATCTGTGGTCTTGTCATCAATAGAGGCTGAATGTGGCATTTAGCATTGCTGCTAGTGAAGCTTGGTGGCTACGAGGTATCATTTGTGAGCTCAGTATAATATAGATAAAGGAAAACCCAATTGTTATTTACAAAGAGTGTCTACATTTAGAGCTTAAAAGAATCACAAACATCACAAGAGGATAAATCATATTGACATTCCCTACCACTTTGTGACAAAAAGCATATGGAACATTGGATATGATATACATTAAAAACAGAGGATCAAATTACAGCAGTCTTAAAAAAATTTGGCCATGACCCAATTTGAGACCAAAAAACTGTTGAATTAAAATTTTATTAGTTGAGAGCAATAAAATATTAGTATTTGGTATGGGGCAACAGTTAAACTAAATTCAAATTGTTTTGCTTTCTTTATCTATACAAGTGCATATATCTGTGTGGATATCCTTCATAAATAAATCTGATTTAGTTAATTGATTACTTCCACTTCTTTCCCAAGTTTAAGAGATCTGCTACACTTCTGCATTTCCAAATCTGTAGATAAGGATTCAACACTTCCATTCAATTTTGATAACCATATATTTGTATTCCTGGGAACAGATTTACAAACCAATGTCATACCATTTCCTATAATTTAAGCATTGATAAAAAACTGCACACCTTGTTAAAATTGTAATTACCTGATATATGGAACAAAATGCTGTAATCAGATATGATTGAAAGATGTATGTGTAGTGGCATAAAAGTAGTGTTGTCAGTGGACTCTAAAATTTGGGCAAATAAATTTCATTGCATACCATGTGTCAGATTCAGATTTTAAGCAGTTTGTGTTCTAAACTAAAAATCAAACCTATTTTGTGTTTACATATTTTATTCCACGAGAATTAAGTTTTTTAAGATTGACGCCTCGAAAGCTGTAGTCGATTTGTAATAGTTCCGAACAAAGTTGTAAGAACTTGTGTATATATTTTGTAAATAAAGCTTATGAAGAGGCAGAAATGGGGTACATTTAATGGGTTATATATAACACCATGTGTATTTACCGGTATGAGTTTCACAAGATATATTTATATTTGACTTAGTGTGACCTACCCTTAATCATGTTTTAAAATTATTTCTTGTCTTCTATTTTAAAACAATTTGTATCCATTTTAAGATAGTTGGATGCAAGCTTGTTGGTTTATTGATCCCATAAATATTGCCATGATAAAAATGAAGTGTGTGGATTTTAAAATAAATCATAAAGGAATGACACCATCTTACATAACAGGTTGCTTTTGCTGCTAAATCAGCCGTTTCATTACCAAATGAAGTATTATAAGGCAGAACAATAGCTTGTAACTGCTTTCCTTGAAAAGTGAAACTGAAGAAATTATTTTTAAGATAAAAGGGTGTTTTTTAAATGGACATTGAAGAGCTTTCAAGCAGCACATCGAGTCACTGTACGAGATTTATTTTTAAAAGTATTTTTAATATTTCTAAAAGCGAGAAGGAAATTGCATGTATTTCTTCAGTAAGTGAAAATAGAATTAGCATGATTCCAATTCCTTTGAAATTATTGATGATAGCTACTGATCATGAGATTTTGATCAATAAGATATTATTGTACATGCAAAGTTTGATGACAAAATAATTTTTAAAAACTGAATCTGAAGTACGATTTTAGATCAACTCGGATTCGATTTCTTTTCTTTTTGAACATTACAGAAATGAAGCAATATTTTAGTGGTTAGAAACATTCAACAGGAAAAATAAAAATAATGTGACTGCAAATATTTCAATAACATGAATTGTAACTATTTTTAAACAATCATTTGGTTTGGATAATTTTTAAACTGCATCCAAGAATATTTTGTTAAGTCTTACATGGTTTAATCAGTGAGATTTTCGGTGGAAATAACATACCACAGGAAAATAATGACTTTTCGATTATCCAATATGAAATATGTACAGAAAGCATGTTTTACCAAAATCCACTAGCGTCATCTGCAGTTAGCTGCACAGAAAAGCCTAATAAATGCATCCCTAATAGCTGGTCTATAAATAATTAAATACAACTCTGAAAAAAGCCAATGCTCATATTTTGCAAGGTTGTAATTGTACAAAATTCAGCCTCAGTAAATTTTGTGCCTTGTCCAGAACTGGGCGTTTGGTTTCCCATGACGACCTTGTTTGTCGTTCGCATGGAAAAGCTGTTTCAAACCATTAGTCATAATTTTTTTAATAAAAAATTAGATTCATTTTTACACTAAGATTTTTATTACAATCAGATTTTCATGATTTTAATTTGTTGTTTTAACTTGTTAGATGAGATGTGTTAATCAATGCAGTTTCTAGTTTTATGCTCAAATATGCGAGTTTAGGAAATACAGCAGGTCAAATTTTTGCAAGATTAAAACAATCAAAATTATTCTTGGGCTTTGTTGTAGCTTTATTCTAACATTTGAATTCTATTTTAGATAGAAATTCATTAAGCTTAAAAATTAAAAACAGACATCTCAATAATGGGAGATGAAATTTAATTTTAAATTAAATAATTTTATAAATCATAAGTACATTTTAATTTCATGGCTTCTTTGTGACCCAACTCATTTCAAGTAAAAATCTGAGTTAGACAGTTAAGCTGGATGTATTCTTTTTACAAATACAGGTGAATGTTGTAGTAGAATGACTTTAGGAATATCTTCTACATAAACATTAGAATCTAAATGGGTTTTCCTCATTCCAAAGCAGGAATTTGGAATACTGTTTTTGCAAAGAGAAAAATCTTAAAACTGATCTCAATTCTCTTCAACTTTCATACTCACAGGCATGATAGATGAATGTTTTCTTTTGCAAATATTAAAAGGTTCTTTCAATTTCAGCTCAGCTGATTTTTTTCCACAGGATTTATCAAAGTTAGGGGTACTAGTGTTGGTTTGTAATATACTGAAAGCGAATGTTTAACAGCGCCAATACCTGTAACAGAAATAGCAAATTCCCTCACGGAAAGGCATCAATTCAAGTCTAGACAATGTTCCTGTGGTGAAAACTGACAATAACCTAAAAACTAATGTACTGACAGTCAGTTATAAAACTCAGCCTCTGTTGATTAACAGATTTGTAAGTGATACTTGTTTGCAGTGAGCAAAAAGGGAAATAATTGTTGGATAGTTTTTATTGTCATCCCAACAAAAACATTAATTACTAGTCCTGGGCCTCTTGTGTCCTCAAAAATGGGTTAGTTTAGGTTTTAAGGTGCAAGGTCAAAACACAGACAAGCTGCTTCAAAAACACGACGCCTCCCAAATGGGAGTGGTAAATAATTTCCAATAAGAAAAGTTTTTTAATGTCTAATACCATGCATGTGCTCCCTATAGGAGAAAGAACCCTTCATCTAAAATTTTTATGGTAGAGTCCAGAACGTTTAAACAAGTGATAAATATTACAAATACAACCAATCAGATTTGATCTCTTATTAGGTTGATTTACCAGAAGGGGCGTTAAGTTCTAGGGATCCGAACTCCTAGGGTCTTAATATTTAGTTATAAGACTAGGCCCACCACCACATAAAGAATAATGTGTTTAGATATACCAATAATTTCTCCAAGTTAACTGGAATATAATTCCTGTAATTGGCACCACTGCATCCCATGCCTATTGTCCTTAATGCAGGGAAACAAAAGGAGGAAAAGTTTATTTTCAATTAAAAGGGATAATTATTTAGATGTTACTGAATAGAGAGAAGTTAATTTAACAGCTACTAGTGAAAAGTTAACATGTTTTCTTTCGTCCCAGGTTTTTCAATTTCGACTTTAATTAAAATTTGAAGTTAGTTGATTTGGATCATGATTTTTAAAAAAATGACTTGATTTAAATCTAATGCCCCATTTATCAATACTTAATTCTTATTTCAATATTTCCATGTTTTTTTAAGGTTGGTTGAGTTTTGACACAAGATCCAGAAATAAGCAAGTTGCACCAAATGCAAGATAAAATAAAATAAAATTCAATAAAAATAGATTCATAGAACCAACATCAAAAAATAGCTAAAACCCATGGTAAACATAAAACGAATCAATATATGCAAAAAACATGTATTGTTGGCATATACATGTTTTTGCATATATTGATGTGTCATAAAATGTGTGAAGTCATAAGTAGTTTAAAACTACTTATGACTTCACGTTTTTAATTTAACAGGGATTAGAATTTTCCCTCTCATAACTAAGTTTCTAACTCAGTGTTTATTTCACTTATTAATCGATGATATATTAAAACATGTCATCAAAAGTAAAGTGTAAGGCTAAAAATATATTGATTACATTTTTATAGATGAAATCATGTAATTTAAATACCATAAAAGGTGTAGGATAAAAAATGTGAAATGTATAAGATGGATTAACCTTGAAAAATAAATTTAGTTTAAATATTAAATGCAATAAAGGGAATAAATGCATTGCAAATGTAAAATATGCCTGAGCAAGAAGAAATGTAAAAAGTTATGAATATGGGAGGATGATCCACATCTGATAAAACAGGTGATAAGTATTTTTATCAACACCTTTAGTACCTTAAGAGTTAAAATATGTATAAGAGTTTTTGGAAATGCTCACACAATTATTTATAAAATTAGCACTGGAATTATGCATCTATTTACAAAATATCCTGGCTTTGTGATAGGTTAATTTCAAAGAAACTCCGATAATCCACACAACACATTCTTACTACAAAGTATTAACTTCAATTAAAGCATCCTTACTTTTCAGAAATATTGTTATAGAAATTTGTCCAGGTTAAACAATTGATTAGTTCAAATGAAACCAGGCTAAATTAATGATTATACAAATATTAATTCTCGAAAAAAGGTCAAATCTAAAAGATAGTGATTTGCAAAACTTAAAAGATTTATATACTTGCGAGGTTGTAATATTAATAAAGCAGGGTTGCCTTTGCCTTCCACAACTCGCTACAAAAAGCATGCCAAAAAAACATGTTGAAAGGCTTTGCCACAAGTCTTTATATCAAAGCTGTACCATTTACCATGAAAACACACAATTTTTGCTGAAGGTTTTAAGAATAAGTGTTACTTACTATGCTGACTTTTCGGCCAGCCTTCCTTTTCTTATTGATTTTCTCCAAGGAGAAATTGGGGCTGGGCTAAAAAAACAATGGGAAAAGGTCAGACATTTCATGCAATTCAATTAATTACACATAATAAAAGCGGTACTACCCCCAAAGCATTATTTCTTACGAAATATAATGAATTTGATTGAGGGATAGATGGCAGGGATATAAACCAGGGCATGCAAATTTATATCAAGTGATTTTCATTAAAAAAAATCATCGATTTAAATCAAAATTTTAATTTAATTTTCCTTTCTGTATTAAGTTTATCAATATTGAAAATAAAATAGCTATAAACAAGATACACGTTATTCAAATAAGTTGAGAACTATATCAAATGAGTTGAGTAGTCTGTATGAAAAAAATAAAGACAATCATAATGAAAAACTTTTCTACATATCATAAAAGCATTCCAATTTTCCGCATAAATCTTTAATTGGGAATGTTAATATTTTCATTTTGTTTTCTTTAAACTTGGTTAATTTTGATTCAAATTTAATTGGGAAATTTTATGCATTGATCCCAAGGAATTCTTTAAGACTGCTAGCATAAATATTCTGTATTTATGAAATTTGAATTGTAAGTTAATTCGCCCATTGGATAGTTGAGTATGTTAACAAAATAGACTATGGAATATGGCGGAATGCTATTTTAATAATTGACTTGTTATTGCATGCTCAAAATTACACTTAATTGACATGTTCTGGGAAATGCTATTACACTTAGTCTATGCTGATCAGAGAAAAAGATTCAAATTTTTTAATGTTAAGTATAAACTCTTTTAGTGTACTTGAAATAACTTTGAAATACTTATTAATGCTCAGGAAAAAATTGAACAGGAATATTTTATTTCAATTTATGTATATTTCCTTGTCTTGTCTCATTTTTACTATTAACTACAAATAACATTTTTTCACAAATAAGTACTTTTTGCAAGCTAAATAAATATTAATAAGTAGAAATTTTTCATGAATTTTGTTGCAAGGTCCTTTTTTATTTTTATTGGTGACATGATCTCAAAAACAAGTCTTCAACCAATTACTTTATATAAAAATAACTAAAACTATACAAAAATTCATAAATGATAAATATATAATGCAAAAAAGTTCTGAAATTTGTATAAAATTAATCTTAATTCTGACAAAAATTTATGATATGGTGTTAGTGGATCCTGCAACCTTATTTATTAGGTCCAAAAAATTTCATGCCACTGGTTACGTACATACAAAATGAGTCACCTAAAACACAAGATGTGCAAATAAAGTTTTATACATCTGTTGAACACAAGATATTTAAATTTTGAAATTTAAAAATTGAATAATTTCATACTACGTAATCTAAATTTCTTAGTCAGAATTAGCAGAAGCATTTCTAGCAATTGCATATATCACTTAACAGTAATATTTGTTCATGTTGATGAGACTCAAATGTGTGAAGTAAAAAAAAAATCATTTCACTGATGAATTCATTGCATCTATAAAAAATTTTTAATTGCAGTTCTTTACACTAAATTTTAAGTTACATTTATTTATTTAGATTAATTACATTGAAGAGTGCTAACAATCAATGGATCCTTTGAAGCATTGTTCAGAGCAGTTATTTGGATATGGAACAAGCCCCATGTGTTAAAAAAGCAATATTGAAAATTAGGAAGAAATTGATAATTTCAACAAGTGCCGTATCCCAAATCATACTCTCATTAAAAAGGCTTATGTTGCCCTAGTGTGACGTTTATTAAAATACCTACCTACCATTAAAAATGCATTTTAAATTAGTGGAAACATAAGTTTTTGTACTCATCAAAATATATTGCTCAAAAGACAGCCATGCTACAATTTAAAATATTTGGTGGATACGCTCTTAACAAATATGTTGTTAAAATTATAAAAACGCTCATTAAATCTGGACCAGTGACTGGTTGGTTTTGGGGTTTTATGGCGCAAGGGTTGTATGTGACCATGCTGCGCCGGACACAATACATTATTAAATAATTGACAAGACATACAATATCAAGCAATTGACACGGTGAAAGCTTTACTGACACAGAAGAGAGAAATACACCCAGGGAGGAATCGAACCTGCGCCGTCTACAACTCGAAGGTTGCTAGCGCAGTGAGCATACCCACGGAGGCCTCGGACCAGTGACTGAAAATGGCGAGTACTACAAGTACAAGATCGGGTTTCGAAATCAGAACCTGTTAAACCGAACGACAAAGCGTTGGATTGGTTCATTCGGATTTTATGGAACGCTCTCACGCACTCAACAAACCGCATCATAAACAAGGTCCAAATAATTCAAAACAAATTTTCTGAATATCAAATTAATCACCAAACTAACATTAAAGGGAAGATTAAAATAAAAACATGGGAGAACACTAAAATGTCAATTCCGATGAAGAATACAAAATAATGAACTTTTAAAATACAAGCCAAGAACAAAATATGGATGGGTTTTCGCTCATCTCTCCACATGCCTTCATTCCTCATCAAGATATTGCCGACTTTTTGGGTGACGACGAGTTCAAGTCGGGTCAGTTTTCATCTAATAACGAGATATCTCGTCAACCATCAGACGGGTTAATGAAAGGTTGGCTGTTAGTTTGGTAGTTTTACGGCGAAAAGACCATATTTTGGCCATGCTGCGCCAGACACAAGACATACATCAATTAATACGCACACAATGAAAGTCTTACTGCCGCAGAAGAGAGAAATACACCCAGGGAGGAATGCACCTGACAGGAATCCAACCTACACCACCTACAATTCAAAGTTAGCTAGCGTAATGGACATACCCACTGAACCACGATGGCCGTTAATGAAAGGTATGTACTTTTTTTAATTAACGTCGCAATGAAGTAACACAGCGGGATACTGGCGACTGTCCGGAATCAAACCCGATAGGATAATGAAGAGATATATGTTATTCTTTTACCCAGCATCATTTTACAATAGACAACATATACATTCTATAAAAATTCGGATCACTTACCTTGCCTCTCTGCTGACTTCTTAATCTCATATTTGAAATAGAAAAAACGCAAGTTAATATATCTAAAGAGCACAAATCAAAATTCACTTAGCTGTCTGAAAGAAACTGAGGAACTGATAAGAGAATCGGGAATTGAAACTGAACGCAGGGGTTTCCTGACGTCACATTCCGATCTGAAACCTTTAAAGTTTTACGATTGGTCGAGGAAGCTATAACTCTCATTCACGCCACGCCTCCATCGGGGCTACTCTTTAGCAGATACACGCCAGCTCGAGCTGAAAACGCGCCTCATGCGCATAGGAAATATGCCAAACCAATGTTCCGTTTTTAGAATGAGCGACAACACAAAAGTTGTTGGGTTTTTTTTAAAGACTCGAACACAAACTGAACTCTATCTTCCTCGAGATAGGTAGGTCTTTTTTTTTACGTCGGCAATGGAGCAACACAAGGCCTATTGGTGATAGTCCGTGATCAATCGCAAAGGGAGGACACCACGTAATTTTGAACCACTGTCATATGACGATCCTCAAGGAGGAAGCATGCCACGAATTTTTCATTTCGATACTAACTACGAAATTCAAAAGTAAAATATGCTCTGACATTTCAAATATTTTCCGGGCCTTGGTGGAAGGAGTAACGGACTAGCAACTGGAGTGTTGCGAGTTCCAATCAAACCAAAGACCGTCGTGTAGAAAGAGGGCTGGTGCGTATTAAATGTGACCTCATGTTGGGGTAGGGTGGAAGTTTGGAGTGCTAGATCAGGTGTTGACCTCGTCATCTGATCGGGGTTCGATATGACGAGGTGTTGTCCTCCCCATTAAAAGAAAACCTCAGGTGACTCTCCTCAACGTTGACTCCGAAATTGAGGGCGTTAATTTACCAGGCACCCTCCTATTTAAAAATGAAATCCTCGGAGAGGTGAATTACATTAAAATCGACTTCAAAATTCCAGCCGCCCGTGGCAATCCTTGGGGGATTTCAATTAACGTCACACTGGAGCAACATAATGGGCTATTGGTGACGGTCCGGGATCAATCCCAAAGGGAAAGATCCGAGGACAACACCACGTAATTTTGAACCACGGTCAGATGACGAGGCAACACCTGAGCTGGCACCCCACTCTCCAAACTTCCACACCACACCAACGTGAGGACATTTGAGGCCACGACAGATTTAACGTGCACCAGCCCCCTTTGTACACGACGGTGTTTGGCTGGATTCGAACTCGCAACCCTTCGGTCGCAAGTCCGTTACTCTTCCAACCGGGCCACCGCGGCCCCTGGCAATCATTGGGTGGCTACCTTAAACCCATCAATATAAACCCAATCTACCTTAAACCCATCAATAAACCCAAAGGGTCATGACTACGAAGTTTCTTTTCGTAGGTTGTCAAAGAGTCCGTCTGGACGATTTTCATAGCATTAGACAATGTACCGGGTGTGCCAGTTTGGCCACACCAAATCCAAATGTTCTAACAAAAATATTTTTTTATTATGTGGAAAAAAAAATCATCACTAAATCTTGTACGAAAGAAAAGAATTGCTCTAATTGCTCTGCCTCGAATGTTAAACACAATACAAACCATGGATGCATGGACAAAAAATGTCCTAACTTCAAACGCCAACAAACTATTAATAGCAAACACAGACTACGGAACGTGTGATAGCGATACATCATATTCATACTGTTCTACATATTATTCATTGCATATAAAAATTGTATCATTATTAACCACTAAACTGCTTAATTCTATATATATTAATGTCATATCCTGTATATACATTGTCATAGTATTACATACTAAATGTTATATCATTTCATTATATAATAATTAATCTTACTACATTCATCAATATTTATTTGTTATGTTAATCTTGTGTATGTTTTGTTCTGTATTTCTGTACATATCAAAATTCTGTCCCATACCTATTTAATATTTTTGATGTTCTAGCCCACATGCGTTATTTATGCGCGTTATCATATTGCGTTATTTTGCTTGTTTTATTGTACAATTGCATTTTGTATATATCAAAATTTTGTACCTCAACTGAACAAAGCTTTTGATGTTCTAGCTCACATGGTACTATTATGTGCTAAAATGTATTAATATGTAGTATTTCTTTAAAATTCAATAAATGCCGCACGCGTTCATAGAGAAGGAGAGGTGGTGCTCTCCATGTGTGGCAGGCTTGGTTTGTTGTTGGGAAAGTCTTTTACCCCACCTCTTCTTAAATAGGCTCTACACCGTTTGGTGAGTCGGAAAGGTGAAGGTCTGGAGGTGTTGTCCTCGGATCTTTTCCTTCGGGTTTGATCCTGGATCGTCACCATCGGACATTTGAGGCCACGACACATTTAACGTGCACCATCCCCCTTGTACACGACGGTCTTTAGTTGGATTCGAGGGCCTACCTTCCTTTATCCCCTATTGTGAAATGTTTTCCCCAAAGTACCAGTATCATCTAGACATAAATTTTAGCAGTAAAATCACATTTCACCATATGATCAAATTTATAAATAGTTATCTTATAATATTTTATCGGTCGCTTACTGTTATTAGCGGGGCGAATGTGGAGGATGGGAAATATTTACATGTCTATTTAAATAGGTTAAAATTCCCTTTAGCAGAGCCGGTTTATTTGAGGGCCAAGAGGTTAAATGAAAAACATTGCGATGGCCTGAATATACCAATAGGTTGTTCTCCTTTCTCTACGTATATATAACTATTTCCCACTTCTCATATACAGTGGCTCCCAAAAGTGTCCGTACACTTTGAAACTTTGTAGAAAATGCGCTGTAGCCTGGAATTGAATTCGAATATAAAGTCCAATATTTTTTTATATCATCTCCATGTGATTCTGAATAAAACCTAATATTCTTTAAAAAAATATTGACTCATTTTCTTTTTATAAAAATGAAAATGCAAGGAGGCAGAAATAGAACAAGCCACAAAAGTGATCGTACACCGAAATATTTTCGGATAAATTCATAAATAAAATTATCGTTTATCGCTTTTTTTATTTTTGCATTGTGGTGACATTTAAAAAATCGTTTGGCTTTAATCTTTGCTTGCTTACTTCGCAATATTCTATTTATTATTAAAAATGGCTCGTAGTCGTAAGGAAACAACGAACAGCATTCGAAAATTGATTATTTTTCATCATAGTAGTGGTAAATCAGTTCGGAATATCTAAATTAGTAAATTTATCCCATTCTATGGTGCATTATGTGATAAAACGCTTTAAAGAAGAAAATCGGATCGAAAACAATGTAAGGAAAGGTCGTCCGGTAAAGTTAACTCAACGTGATCAGATTTATAGTGAATGTGGATTTTTGTGAAAAATCCACATTTGAGTGCTGTAAAAATTTCTACAGAATTTACTGAAAAATTTTCTACTTCAATTTCATCTGAAACTGTTCGACGAGTGCTTAGATCAGCTGGATTAAATGGGCGTTCTGCCCGAAGAAAAGTTTTTGTAAGTACGAAAAATAGAAAGCTTGGGCTTTCTTTCAAAAAATCAATGATAAATAAGCCCGAAACATATTGGAATCATGTCTTATTTGCAGATGAAAGTAAATTTAACATATTTGGTTCCAATGGGCGTATAATTGTATGGAGAAGAAAAAATGAGGAACTTAATCCCAAGAACTTAGTTGGAACAGTAAAGCATTGCGGTGGAGGTGTCCTTGTGTGGGACTGCATGTCAGCATCAGGACTAGGTAATTTGGTATTTATTGATGGCATAATGAATCATGCTCGTTATTTAAATATTTTAAAAGACAATTTAAAATTATCAGCCCAAAATTTGGGTATTGGAAACAACTGCTTTTATCAAGATAACGATCCTAAGCACACGGCTCTCAACGTTCGCCTCTGGTGTCTATAATTGTCCACAAATTCTGAAAACACCACCTTAATCGCCGGATTTAGACCCAGTAGAACACATTTGGAGAGAACTGGAGGTTAGAGTACAAAGACACGGCATTAAAACAAAAAGCGAACTAAAAACAGTAATGATTGAAGAATGGTGGAACATTGATGCAGAAATTACAAAAAAAACTAGTGAACTTTATTCCCAGACGTTTAAAAGCTGTTGTGGATGCTATAGGATATCCTACTAAGTACTAATTTACCGAAATATTACAATATTTACTAATATGTAGAATTTTTTTTAAAGTGTACGAAGACTTTTGTGAGGTAACTTTTTTGTTACTTTTTGATTATTGATTTTCCAAAAAAAAGTTTTACTATGTTTTTAAAATATTTTATGTAGTTTTGTTAAGAACAAGTTATAGATGTTATTAAAAAATTCCCATTCTGAAATATTAATTTTTATTAATGGATAAGCAGTATTTCATTGAAATTCGTAAGTGTACGAGCACTTTTGGGAGCCACTGTAGATGTTAACACTAAATACAAGTTGAGAAACATTTAAAGATTTATTAAACGAAGTCCATTTTAAAGTAACGAAAATTTTTAGTATGGATTGATTTCTTTTCTACTGTTTCTTATAACTAACTCAATTACCGTTTTTTGCTTATGAAGCTATATTGGCCGCTTTTACTTCTGACTCATCCCACATGCAAGTATTTCGTCATCCCCAAAATTGGCAATTTTTGAGGCGCCGTTGGCGGGAATTTATCGCCCCAACCTTCAAAATACTCAGCTTCACGAAAGGAGCTCTGGCGCGCAAGGTCCATATTTGGCATGCTCGAGTTCTCATCTCGGGGTCATTGAAAACCGAATTTTCAAAAACACTTGACGTTGCAGCTTAAAAAGAAAAATTCAGAGACCACTCCTCGTTCGTGTTTCCCAATCTTCCTCACGCTCTGAAACGTTTTTACCTTACGATTTTTAGCTTTGCACTTATTTCTATTTTACCCTTCGATGAATAGCTTTTTTCAGCGAAATAATAAATTGTGTTCAACTAGAGAAAATTGCAATATAAAATGAAAGATTAATTTACACAAACGAAAAAAACGCGGGCGTTAATTGCAGATTACGCTTGGTTTGTCGCTCTACGGTCTTTTTATGCTACATGGGGTCACTTAACCTTAATCCTAGGACACTCGTTAATAATTTTTTCATTCACTACTAATAAACAAACGTAGATTTTATGTAGGCTAATATTCTAGGGTGGGTTAAAACAGCTGATTGATGCATTTGACGACTCGTATTCAGCTGATTCCAAATTATAATTGGGGCCGCGGTGGCCCGGTTGGAAGAGTAACGGACTAGCAACCGAAGGGTTGCGAGTTCGAATCCAGCCAAACACCGTCGTGTACAAAGGGGGCTGGTGCATGTTAAATCTGTCGTGGCCTCAAATGTCCTCACGTTGGCGTGATGTGGAAGTTTGGAGAGTGGAGTGCCAGCTCAGGTGTTGCCTCGTCATCTGACCGTGGTTCAAAATTACGTGGTGTTGTCCTCGGATCTTTCCCCTTCGGGTTTGATCCCGGACCGTCACCAATAGCCCGTTGTGTTGCTCCAGTGTGACGTTAATTGAAATACCCCCCAAAAATTATAATTGAGGCCGCGATGGCTCAGTTGGGTAAGTAAGTAGGTAGGTATTTTAATTAACGTCGCACTGGAGCAACACAACGGGCTGTTGGCGACGGTCCGGGATCAAATCCCAAAGGGAAAGATCGGAGGACACCGTAATTGTGAACCACGGTAAGATGACGAGGCCAACACTTGAGTTGGCACCCCACTCTCTAAACTTCCGCACCACGTCAAAGTGTACCAAACAACATCAAGTAAATGGACATGCACACAAGGAAAGATTTACTGGCACAGTAGAGCGAAGTACCCGCGGGGTAGATACAGGAATCGAACATGCACCACCTACAACTCGCAAGTTGCTATCGCTGTGGAAAAACTCACTGAGCCATGGCAACCCCAAACTGGGGTTCAGACCTGGAACCTAATGGAGGTAGGTAGGTATTTTTTTAATTAACGTCGCAATGGAGCAACCAACAGGAACCTATTGAACCAAGGCCTAGAGCGCTAACCGCCGAAAGAAATACTTGGGTTGGTAGTTGAATTAACGTCACACTGGAGCAAGACAACGGGCTATTGGCGACGGTCCGGGGTCAGTTTCGGAGGGAAAGATCCAACGCCTGGCGATTTTGGACCACCGTCAGCTAACGAGAACACCTGAGCTGGCACCCCACTCTCCCAACTTCCACACCATGCCAACATGAGGACATTTCAGGCCATAAGAGATTCAACGTGCACCAGCCCCCATGTACACGACGGTCTTCGGCTGGACCTAATTTCGCAATCCTCCTGTCGCTCAACCAACTGGGCTACCGTGGTCCAGTACTTCCAAGCAGAAAAATTCGGTCTTCCTGGCTGTAAAAATTGCTTTACTCTTCGCCATAGACTGGGCCGTCCTTCAGCACCACAGCATCTGCCAAATTTCCACAGATAGCCTCTCAACCATTAAGACAATCCAACGGTTTCAGAATAAAGACAGAATTGTGCACAATATCAGGAATAAAACTAAACACAGTACAGATCGAATAAAAATTAAATGGGTAAAGGACCACGCGGGCATCCAAGGTAATGAGAGGGCAGACCAGTTGGCAAAAGCAGTAGCCACAGGCAACTCATCATTTCAGCTATCATTGAAGTTGCTAAAGAGCCATGCAAAAAGAAAGATGAGAGAACTGTCACTAAGAACCTGGCAGGAAATCTGGGAAGCAGACTGGGAGAAGGACATTCCAGTTGAAGGCCAACTCAAACAACTATGTGGACTGTTCATGACATCCTTCTTTACAGGCCATGGTCCCTTCCCCAGTTACCTGTATAGGTTCCACATAACCGAAAGCGACCATTTCCTACGCGGGGAGATCGCCCCCCCCCCCGACCATTATGTCTTTGGGTGCCCGTTAACGTGTAGTAATCACCGTACGGACACCCACCCAAACAAATTATGGAGCCTGGGCCGTGAATACGGCAAAAAACAATACAGTGCTACACAAAATTAAGAAAATAACGCAATTCCTCACGGAAAAACGTTGACATTATTAAAAGATAGCAAAGCACATAAACTAATGAGTCTGCATGTAACCCAATAGGGGCGAAAAATCCATGAGTGATATAAGTGAAAGTGAACAATGCAAATACCGCATATGAGATTGTGCTAAGGAAAAATTGTAAATTATTGTGTTGTGCTTTTGTATATCTGTACTTGCTAATTTATGTAATATCTTTGGTTTATCTTGTAAATATTTTTATATATTGATCTAAAATTGAAATTTATGCAATTATGCTTTAAGGAATGAAGCCGAGATGTCTGGCCACGGTGGTGACTTCGGTCACAGCCGTGACTATCGCATCTCCCAATAGGTGAATTCAAACTACTTTCCCGTAGGTGTGACCTAGACACCACTTAAACCCGATTCATGTCGGGAGGTAAGTGGTCACCTGCGGTGCCCATGCCCATGTAAATTTATTTGTACCCCAGGGCTGCTCCCTCACCATTTCTCCCCTTAACTTTTCGTTTCCTCGAAAATTTCTGAGGATACCTCCTACAATAAATCCCAATCATTTTTTTTTCTCCCTAAGCAACAAACCTCTCCTATTTAAAAAAAAATTTGAAGTCCATTATCACCTACGCAGTCCCATCTGGGGATTGCAGCAAAAACCCACATGAAAAACTTAACTATCTCCACCACAAAATACTTAGAATTAGTACGAATACCCCTTGGTATATTATGTTCACGTACGTGGTAATGTTGTCATCCTTAACGACTAAAAATTTGAAACCTTTCCACTTCATATTTAAAAAAACTCTCCATTACATTCTTTAACTCTATTTCCTACTACCAAAAACAGCATTATCCAAGAACCCCACGCGAAATAGACACAACTACCCCTTTTCTATAACCACTCTCTGACTGATCAATTCACTCCAAATCACCCATTGGTCCACAACGATTCTCGTCCGATGCTCGAAGAACACTACCACTTCTCTTGTAAAATTACCCCTCCCAACAGCCGAGTATCGCGGGCTTCAACTCCAGCGACTACAATTCGAACCCTCAATTTCTTTCCTGAAATATAAGTTAGGTAGGTATTTTGTAGGTGTATTTTATATAAGTAACGTCGCACTGGAGCAACACAACGAGCCATTGGCGACGGTCTGGGTTCAAACCCGAAGTGAAAGATCCGAGGAAAACACCATCTAATTTTGAACCACGGTCAGGTGACGAGACAACACCTGAGCTGGCACCCCACTCTCCAAACTTCCACACCACGCCAAAGTGGGGACATTTGAGGGCACGACAAATTGAACGTGCCGGCTGCCTTTTGGTCTTCGATTGGATTTGAATTCGCAACCCTCCAGTTGTTAATCCGTTACTCTACCGACCGGGCTACCGCACTCCCTTGAAATATAACTCCTTGTTTACACATAATCAACTGCGAAGTAAAAGCGTCTGAGATGCTGGGGCTTGGAAACTATGCTACTTAAATAATATTTAATAATACCAGTCATTTTTTAGTTACTAATTTTGCTTCTACTAAGCACAGAGCTAAACATACCACACTAGATTTCTCTATTTTTTCTCTTCCGGTGGTTTTATGGCGCAAGGGCAAGTCTGAAAATAGTCAAAAAATCAATCAATTTAAATGTTCATTTAGCATTCGCGGCCTTTTGATTGGAATAGAAATCTGAGAAGATTGGGGCCCCTCCAAATTATATTTCGAATACTGTGCATAAAGTGCCCATATACAAAAGCAAAATCTCTGAAAAAATCAACCCGTTAACGAAAAAGGATTGCTAACCTCAATTAAATGGGCTCCTCATAATTAAAGACAAAAATATTTTTTTTTTCAGCCAGCTCCAGTCGGATCTCGGAAAATCGTAGCAACTGCATTCGAAATATGAGTCAGTGGTTGTTCTTGCCCTCTGAATCGGTTTCTCCTCACCCCCCCCCCTTTCTGTGAAAGGGCTGACTGTGCAAAGTCGAGTGGAAGGAATAAGCAAAGCTCCTTTGAATTACGGGCTATTTAGACACAACAATGCTGTTTAGACATTATAGCGCAGATGTTATTAGTGCGCAGATCAGCGATTAGCGTTCAAATCAGATGAAAGTGCGAACTGTTGGAGCCACAAATCATGAATTAGTATGTGATGGCGGCTGAAATGTTTTTAATACAGTGGACTCCCTCTTAACCGGTCGCTTCGGGCCGGATAACGATTTGGCCGGTTAAACCGTCGTTTCCTTAATAGCACTAAAATACACTCCCGAAATCGTTTTTATTAGAATAAAACTAAGTATATAGCCTACTTTATTGTAATGATATGTATAATTTAGAAAACTTAACCTGGAAGAACTTCCTTTATTGGAAAAAAAACTAAACACATGTTATTGTAGGCTAATGTATTTACAGTACATAATTGGTCAGTGGCGGCCGGTTAAAAGGTGACCGGTTAAGAGGGAGTCCACTGGGGGGTATTTGGATTCGATGTTTTCGCTTTGATAGAAAGAAGGAAGCAGATGTTTCTTAATATATTCCAAATAATGCATTGCATGAGAAAGGGACCAATCGATGTGAGGTTTGATTTGTTGGCTATATTTTAATTAGACCCAGAACTGCTTAGAGTTAGACGTAACAGGGAATATGTCAGCAGTTTCCAACTGAAAAATAGGAGGCGAAATGGAAAAGATTCTTAGAATAATTTTTTTCGCACTCCTATTCACTCATTAATTAATCGTAAATGTGTTAAACAGCAGAGGCAAGGTTTTATTCCATAGGCCAGTCCATACATAGCAGTTTTTTCTCTTAATTTT
The DNA here is from genome assembly GCA_933210815.1 of Meta bourneti. NCBI lineage: Eukaryota > Metazoa > Arthropoda > Arachnida > Araneae > Tetragnathidae > Meta > Meta bourneti. The sequence goes on along the minus strand of OW119924.1, from coordinate 91,905,415 downwards.
GACTAACTTAATTTTCCGTTACATTTAACTACGGAAAGGTTGGATACACATGAACTGATGCTCTTTCAAGACGGAATTTGCTGTTTCTGATAAAGGAATCAGAACATTTTGAACATTGGTTTTCGGTATGGTACAAACGAATAAAGGGTCCACTCACTTCCTAGCTTATTTAATAAAACACTCATTCTCATCTTAAATAGAAATAACTTAACATTCACAGAAAGCAAAATATTCATCTTGTAATCATGCCTGAAAATTAGGAAAATTCAAATCAATGCGGATTAAGTTTTTCGATTTTTCCTCTGCCAAAGCACTGTATCTCCATCAGAAATAATGAAACTCATTTGGATTTTAGGGTTTTATGTAGAAGACGAAAAACCATTCACAAGGGGCCATCTAACGACCACCTACCCTTCTGTATTTTTAGAAAGAACTCGTTAAACTTATATATAACGACAGTTTAATTTAACTTACAGTTTGCCTTTGAAACAAATTGCGTAATAAAATTGCCGGTAAATTAAAATGTATTAAATTTATATAATTTAAAATTAAACTTTATCCATTAAAATAGTTATTTATTTAGAAATTTAAGTATATATTTGGAGCATAAAATAGTACTAAATGGAAGAATAAAGGCCCCTAGAGAACTTTTAATTGTTTTAAATATTTAAAAGATTTGCTTCTTTATACTTCCTAAACCATCATACAATTAACAGAAATCGAAACTATTTAGAAACTACACTGTGATTTGCATTTATCATGTTTAACAAATTGTCACTTATTGGAACAGTGATTTAATTTAAATCATAAAAATCCGATATGAATAAAATAAATCTTGATTTAAATCAAATAAATCTGATTTGTTTGATTTTTTTAATCATTTTTTCACACCATTTTAAGATCTGTTGGCTTCGAAGCAAATTTAACTTCGCTTGTATGAGGATACAGCGAATTTTCCTTGTCTTGACCGTGGTTCAAAGTTACGATGTGTTGTCCTCGATTCTTACCCTTTTGGATTGATACGTTGTCAATAACTCCGCTGCGACGGAAATTCTACTCCCGAATATATATACCCCATTCAGAAAATGTTTCAGAATTCCAATATAAAAATTGCTACACTTTCTACCGAAAGAAATTTTTCACGCTTTTTGACTTGTGAACACTTGGAATTGCCAATTTCGAATTTAAAGCTCCGTTAAAATTAAGCTAATAGATAGTTCAAAGAAAAAATATGTGCCTATTTATTATATTACTCTCAGAACGCTACAAAACGTCAAAATCTCTTGTCATCAGAGAGCTATGATGCTCGAAACTATCATTCAAGTTGTAAATAATGTTTAGATCAATTAATTAAACTAAATAAAAACTAAAGTCCACTTTGATCGACCTATTCCATATTTTTGAATCGCAAAGACTGGTCATCGTCAAGCCTCAGTACGGCTACATCGGTATTAAATTAGGACTGATTACAAATTCTCGCTACGCTTTCGATCCTTCGAAAAGTGCTCAAAAACTCTAGTGACTGTTTCATTGGAAATCCCGCATTTTATCATGGCTACGTTGAAAATTCTCGACCAGAAACGGGAATCGCTAAAAATGAAAACTCTTAAAACTTTTAGACTACTTAAGAAATAAAAATGTCCAAATTGCTAATTTGATAGAAATTTATGGTAAAAGTTTTGACCTCTTCAAGCAACACCTTAATGAATATTCGAGAGAAATGTTACGCCTTATTGGATGATGAGGATGTTCAAGCAAATGAGAAAATTCTGGATGAAATGAAGACAGACGTCGGAGATATGCAGGTAAGATTTACCAGAATTAAATCTGCATTATCTTTAAATGATGTGCCTTTAAGTCCTCTAAGGATAATGCTAAAGCGAAACTATCTGATATTCCTCTACCTAAATTTTTTGGTCAGTTTGAAGACTGGAATATTTTCAAAATGCAATTTAATTCTCTCATTTATGCTAATGATCAGTTAAACGAATCGCAGAAATTGTGTTATTTACAATCATCATTGAGCGGTTCTGCAAAACAAATTCAAACTATGGAGGACTCATACTTCATTGCTCAAAGCATTACGAGAACGATGTGACAATAAGCGTTTAATCGTAAACCGACGTATCAATGAGTTGATTAGTTTGGAAAAGACACATTATGAATCTGCTGTCGATTTACGGGGTCTACTTGACAAATTGTTCAAGCATATTAAAGCATTAAAATCAGTGGATTTAGAATTAAATAAACTAAGTGAGGGTATTCTCATTAATATTGTTCTTCAAAAAGTTGACAAGGAAACACTTAAACAATTTGAAATGTCAATGAAGTCAAAGGATTTGCCCAAATGGGATGACTTTATTGACTTTCTAAAAATGCGCTGTCAATTGCTAGAAAATATGCAATGGCAATCGGCTCAAGTTAAACCGAAGTTTGTTAATAAGTCGAAAAGTCTTCTGGTAGGCTAATGTTAACGCGTACGCATGTGTTTTTTTGTAAATTAAAATCTCATCGTATTTATAAATGCCCAGAATTGTTAAAATTGAATGCCAGACAAAGATTTGATGAGGTTAAAAACATAAATTGTGTTTAAATTGTTTGAGTAGTTCCTCACACAGAGTTACTAACAGTAAATCAAGGAATGGATGTTTTATCTGTCACAAGCGACACAATACCATTCTCCACGATTCGGATAAAGCGCAAGAAAATTAAAAAGATCTTCTGCCAGAAGACGAAGGGAACCGAAAAGTAACCTTGAGCCTTCGAGTGGGGACAATTCCCCCTCTAGGGCCATCTGTGCGAGCAATTCGTGTTTACAAATAAGCAGTTCAAGCCACTGCCGTTATTTATGTGAAAAACGTGTGAGGGACATGGGGGAACTCTCACGCGCTGTTTTGGATTACCGTTAATTGCCAAACAAGGGAGAGCGCAAATTTCTTATCAATAAAACAAGAAAAAGAAGACGCCAGTGTCAGGATTAAATGGTGCACAATTCTTTTCATTAAATCAAAACTAAGTATTGAATTGTCTAATTATGCTGTGGTGATTTCATAAGAACATCGGAATTTTTAGTAGTCCCTAAGATTACAAACATTACACCAATAAGACGCATGGAATTTAACGTAAGGAAACTTCCGCAAAACATTCCATTAGCGGACCCGACATTCTTCAAACCGGGAAAAATTTGCTTTTTGCTAAGAGCTTAATTGTTTTTCGATCTCTTAAAATCGGGGGAAATATAAATCACAGACAGCAGGTTAATATTTCAAGAAACGATATTTGGCTTAGCTAGTCGTTCTTGTCCAATTACCAATTCAAATTTAGGGAGTTATATGTACTGCGGCCTTTTGAAGGAATTGGGCAATATTGAGAAAACTCTCCGGATTTTTGGGAATTAGAATAGGTAGAACCTAGAGGGAGAATTCTAAGAAGAGAAGAAGAGGATTGTGAGGTTCATTACGAGAAAAATCATTCCAGGGCACCGGATGGTCGGTATATTATACAAATGCCATTGAAAACAGATAAAGTGTTGGGCGAATCGAAAAGGATGGCATGTAGAAGTTTATAGACACTCTGTGGAGACGACTATCGCAAAATCCAAATATGTAATCTTTGTACATAGAATTCATCCATGAATACGAGCATTTCGGACACATGATTGAAGTTTTTGAGGATCAGGAACCAGATGTTTGCTAGTATCTTCCACATCACGGAGTCTATAGACCCGAGAAAAATACAACAAAATTGCGAGTTGTATTTAATAGATCTCCTTGAATGTACTTCAACAAAGTGGAGGAATAGTACAGCAAGATCTATTTTCGATCATGCTTCGTTTCCGAAAACATCGCTATGTATTTACTGCGGACATTGAGAAAATATACGGACCAATTTTAATTCATCCCTCACAAAGAGACTTGCAACGAATTTTGTGGAAGGAAGGTCTAGAACAACCAGTCAAGGTCTACAAACTCTACTGTCACATATGGAACTACAAGTGCTCCCTACTTGGCAACCAGAACTTTGAAATAGTTAGCAGATAACGAAGATAAATACTTTCCAGAAGCAGCGGCGATCGTGCGGGAAGATTTCTACTTGGACGACATTCTGACTGGATCGTACGATTTAGAAATTAAGAATTTGCACTCGCAATTAGTACAATTACTAGATAGAGGTGGAATGACTCTCCACAAATGGTGTTCGTATGAAGCTGGACTTCTCCATGTAAACTTTAGTAATGAGCATTACTCTTTTGATGATTCAAGACACAAAACATGTCAAAGCCTTGGGTGTATTGTGGAAGATCAATACAGACTGTTTCGTTCGAAGTAAGCTCCCAATCGCAACCTATTTACACCAAGAGCAGTTTTTTCGGAAATTGCTAGAATTTTCGACGCGCTGAGACTGAGTCATTACAAGAGCGAAAGTTTTTTCAAAAGCTTTGGCTTCTAAAATTGGACTGGGCCCGCTTCCAGAAGAAGTCATTAAGAAGCGGCAGGAATTCGTTTCTGAACTTCTTGGTTTAGAAAATCTTAGCATTCCAAGACACTTTCTCAATGATAGTAGTATAACGATTTATGGATGCATCTACATCCGCATATGGTGCAGCAGTTTATGCGCAATGGAGCGTATCCAGTGGAGCTAAATCTGTTTACTTAATGTGCAGCAAGTCAAGAGTTGCAACGATCAAAACAGTATCGATTCCTCGCTTGGAGCTATGTGCAGCGGTGCTGTTAAAGTTGTGAAAGCCTTCAAGATGTAGATTGAAGGAGTTGTGCTATGGTCCGGCTCGACCATTGCACTCGCATGGATAAAAAAAAAGCCTCCCCATTTGCTGAAAACTTTTGTCAGCCATCGAGTGGCAAAGATTCAAGAACTAACAAGGGACTTTCAGCGGAAACGTGTGACTTCGGAGAACAACCTCGCCGACTTTGTGTCTAGAGATGTATCTCCAAATCAACTTCAAGTTCTTGACTTGTGGTGGTATGGACCACAATTTCTTTTAAACGAATTGGACAACCACGAAAGTTGTTCTTTGGACCCAGTGACAACTAAAAGTGACTTCACTTGTGAACTGAAACAGCCAGCGGAAGTAGCTTCGACTTCATTGGTCAATAGTAACTTAGTACTATCCAACATTATTTCTGCCACTAATAACTATGGTAACTTAATTAGAATTATTAGTTATCTTTTCAAGTTTCTACACAATTCATTAAACAGAGATAATCAAAAGAGTGGACCTATTTCGAAAGAGGAATTTCAACATGCTGAAATTGTAATAATACAGTGGATTCAGCAGACAGATTTGTTTCAAACGTTTCTGTGTATAAAGGAGAAAACCCTTTCTGGTAAAGGCAGTTTAAAATCTTTAAATGTATTTTGTGACAATTTGTTAAGAATTTGTTTGGTGGAAGGCTTGTTAACTCAAATGTAAGTTTTGAACGAAAACACCAAATTGTACTGCCAGCTAAAAATAAGATTACTCATTTAATTATGGAATATTTTCATTTAAAAATTTCGTCATATTGGTCCTCAATAATTATTATACTATATGAGACAGAGATTTTGGCCTATAAATGGCAGAATTTTAGCTAGGAAAGTACTAGTTCATGAATGTGTCGGATTAGGATTTGAATTATCTCTGAATTAGGATTTGAATTATCATTACTGATTCAAACACAGAGTATAGTTATGCATAGTTATTCTCTGTGGTTTGTGTGTAGGCATGAATTTCTCCCCATTAAAGACCATAATTTTTAATTCATAACAGAAAAGAATAATTTACAACTATCGATTTCATTTTAAATGTGTGGTTAATTTTTCGAAGTACATTATTTTAAGAAGGGTCGTAAATGGCAGTGTGCCAGGATTTAGATCCAATAATGATGCAAAAAGACCCGATATAAATGCGTTCAAATTTCTAATGACGAGGAAATTAAAAGTAAATGGTTGAAAAATATGCATAGAGAAAACTTTATACCTGGTACAAGTGCTTGTGTATGCATAATGCATTTTGATGAACGAGGAATCAGTGCAATGAGAGATGATGTGACAATTTTTCTCTTCGATCTGCTGCAATTCTTAAACAAGGAGTTCCCCAATAAGTTTTAAGGGACAACTGAGTAATTTGTCCGTTTTCTTACCTGTAAAAAGAAAGGTAGGTAGTTAATTAACATCGCACTGGAGCAAGACAACGGGCTATTGGCGACGGTCCGGGATCAATCCCGAAGGAAAAGATCCGAGGACAACACCACGTAATTTTGAACCACGGTCAGATAATAACACCTGAGCTGGCACCACCACTCCAAACTTCCACACCACGCCAACGCGAGGACATTTGAGGCCACGACAGATTTAACGTGCACCAGCCGCCTCCGCGAGCAGGACGGTCATTGGTTTGACCGAGTTTCGAACTCGCCCCCTTCCGGTTGCAAATCCGTTGCTGGGCTACCGCAAACAGCAAGACCGGAAAGAAACAGAAGAGGGAAAATGAAATATCCAAACGAAGGCTTTCGAAAAACGGTGGGATGATATTAATTTTTCCGAATTCACATCTACACTGAATGGAACATGGACAGCAAGGAAATCTTTTACACTAGTGCTAGATGTTATCCTCATATTAGAAATAGCTCATCACTCATTTTACCTCAATCAAGTTACATTAGAAAATTAGACATATTTGATTTCAAATTTATGTATTTTCATTCTTTACTTTACTTACAAATAAAAAAAATTCCCAAATAAGTTATTTTTGCAAGCTAAATATTAATGAGAATTTGGAATTTTTTTCATGATGCAAGTTTCTTTAGTTTTATTTTCTATCGGTGACATGATTTTTCTCAAACAAGTCTTTAACCAATTATATTATATAAAAATAATTAAATTCTATACATTTTATTCATATGTAATATAAAAAATCTGAAATTTGTATGATTGAATAATTTAATACAAAACTTATATGGTGCCGTTTGGATCTCCCCCAAGCCCTTATGTATTTATATTGAAAAATTTCACGTCACTAATTATGAATTAAATTCAAAGTAGTCTAAACCGCTGGAGAACCAGATGGAAAAACTTTGCTTATACTATGCATTTATGGTACTGTTCTATTTACTCTATCATGTGTGTGAATTACTTTGCTTATTCCTATGTCGTGTTTTAATTTATCAAAGAATTTACCCAGATATATTTCCTAATGCATTAATATTATACATTACATATATTAATTTTAATACAAATCAAAACTATCTAGAAACTATGCTGCGATTTGCGCGTGTCTCATGTCCAACATATTTAAGATTGTACGGGGAAGGAATTCAAATAAAAATCTTTTAAAATTAAAAAGAAAAGAAAAAGATTTAAAATTAAAAAATTTGAAAAATATATTTTTTCATATCCTGGTTTAAATTCATTCTTTAAAGGTTATTTTGTTTTTTCCGAAAAAGGTAAGTAAATAACACGATTTTTATAATCAACGAATTTGTTTCTATAAATGCTTTTATGACGTTTATTTTTTGAAATTCAAATTCCCTCGTTTGTATCTTTAAAATTCAAAATGACGAAAATTTTGTCCGATCGAAATGCAAAGTAAAAATAATAAAACTTAAAATAAACTTCCTATCTTTAACATTACTCAACAAACAATGAGCTGAAACTATCGACCCCACTCGTGACGTCACAAATGGTTGTGTTCCTTAGACCGAGGGGTGCTCCAGACCACGGGCCTCCGTTAATTTGCAGGCGGCCCGCCCCATCATGCGTTTTACGTATTTTAACTGTAACAAGTCACACCAAACTTCGTTGAGAGATAATGTATTAAATGCGTGTTTCTTGTGTCCACATATATCTGTGAACTAACTTGTTATGTCATGAATATTGAAAAATAGAAACCGCTTGACTTATGAAAATTGAGAATCGCTTGACTACGAAAATCGAACCAAATATTAAAACATTAAATCAATGCAATCACGTCACGCGTCAAATTAAATTCTTCATTTACTTTTTATTTTCTCTCTTTTGTAACAATATGAAATATCAATAATATAAATATGAAATATTAATAATATAAATATGAAACATTAATAATATAAATATGAAATATCGATAATATAAATATGCAATATCGATGATATAAATATGAAATATCAATACTATAAATATGAAATATCAATACTATAAATATGAAATATCAATTAATATATGATAGATAACTTCGTGTTTTTTGGTGGCCCTCCCATAAATCACAGTGAATCTATGTGGCCGTTGGTCTTAAGAAGTCGATGCATCCCTGGTTTAACCCTCCAAGGGGTTTCGACGAGATATCTCGTCCATCGAGATCTGACCAATTTGGCTACTGACGAGATAAATCGACATCAAAATATTTCCGATATTTATATGACGTCGGCGTGGAAGTTCGGAGAGTGGGGTGCCAGTTCAGGTGTTGATCTCGTCATCCGACTGTGGTTCAAAACGACGAGGCGTTATCCGTGGATCTTTTCCTTCGGGATTGATCCCGGACCGTCGCTCTTCAAACCATCGATTACCATCCTGAAGACCACCAGCTTTACAGCGAGAAATAATCGACATCGCCAAAGCTGTGCAAAATACACAAGGGGACATCTGACTCAGAAATGGACACAACTTGTTTTAAGCAAGAACTCCGGCGGATCACCCCCCTCTCCCATTCAACTACCAAAGTTAAGTACTGTCTGGATCGGGGGTTGATCCCCACCACCTCACTTGCTTTAATTTATGGTCGGCCATCCGTCAAAGGGTGTGGACAAGTCCCATTGACCCCAGTGGGTGACCTCCAAGAGATTTGGAGTCCTTCGGAAAGTGGTGACTCCTTGGAAACGTACGGCTTGCTTTTTCGGCCAACTTTACTGGTAGAGTGGTACCTTGAGATATGAGTTTAATTCATTCCATGACGGAGCTCGTAAGTCAAAATGCTCGTATCTCAAATCAATTTTCCCCATTGAAATTAATTGAAATGAAAATATTTCCTACCAGCCCCAAAAAACCACTCCATTTTTTTATAATGAACAAATATTGCACCTGGAGTTACAGCCTTAGCTGGAGTTATAGCCCTTATCAAGTCCTGCTTCAGAATAGTACATATCGTAGAAGTAGACTGATCGTACTGCGTTGCCAAATCTATTACTCTTTCGTCTTGCTCATGTTTGTCTATTATCTCACTCTTTAATTCCATGGATATTACCTTTTCTCACCACTGTTCTTTACACTCACCTTCTTTGGACTCATGGTTATACGAAAAAAAGTTCGCTGAATACATACACCCCGCTTTTCTGCTTTCAGATTGACGCATCTGGTCGGAGAAGAGAAAAAGAATAAGAAGAAAGTAACTCGGGCCTTCCGGTGGAAGTTGACAGTAAATGTCAAACCGAATTAAGAAACTGATTGATTTTGTGACAGACGTTAACTGTCATCAGGTGAGGTAAACATGTGAACTGAACTGACTCGGGAATCTCAGCGGAGTGGTGGTTGTGACGTCACCGAAGCAGGCTCGTATCTCTCAAATTCTGGCTCGTAACTCAAGGCAAAAAATCGACCAGGTGACGGCTCGTATCTCAAAAAACTCGCATGTTGTATCAAGGTATTTTACTAATACTTTCTATTTTACTAATCGTTCTTGCAGCGTACGAGTTGTGTTCTAACTTGAAATGGGAAATCCTCAAGAGGGAAGAAAGCGGTATGATTTCACTCTTCCCGAGAGTAGGTAGATAGTTAATGTCGCACTCCAGAAACGGGCTATTGGCGACGGTGCGGGATCAATCCCGAAGGACAATGCCTCGTCATTTCGAACCATGGTCAGATGACGAGGTCAACCGAGGTCCCCCTGAGCTGGCACCCCACTCTGAACTTCCGCGCGATTTAACGTGCATCAGCTCCCTCGCGTACCCGATCTTTGGCTGAACTGAGTTTCAAACTCGCAAACCTCCGGTTGCTAATCCGTTGCTATTCCAACTGGGCGGCCCTTGCAGAATGGGTAATAGAACCAATAATTTGTGATAAACATTCAAAATCAAGGCTTAATGGGTTGACAGAAGTCATTAAACGTAAATTAGGAGTATTCAGGTTTTCATATTAGCTGTTTTGCAAATAACATTTTGTTTAGTTCTAAGATATTTTGTGCAACGAAACAATTTTACTTTAAGAAAAATATGAAAATTTTGTTTCATTTTATCCCTACTATTTTTTTTAATCTGTTTGAAAAATAATTTGAACTTTCATCAGTCGGCAGGTCTTTTTTAACAATTAAATCGTGGTGCATCTGTGAGGTGCTCTTTCTTAGTTGCATTTACTCTCCGCGTTGTTTCGACGAAATATCTCGTCCATCGAGACCTGACCAATTTTGACAAGATACTTCATCATCAAGGGCAGCGGTAGTCAGAGTAAAAAATTAGCAACCGGAGGATTGCGAGTTCGAAACTAGGTTCAGCCACACCATCGTGTATCGGGGCAAGTTAAATCTGTCGTGACCTCGAATGTCTCACGCTGGAGTGGTGTGAAAATTTGGAGAGTAGGGTGCCAGCTCAGGTGTTATTATATGACCGTGGTTCCAAGTGACGAGCTTTTGATGTCCTCGGAACTTTCCCTTAGGGGAAATTAATCTATCTATCTCGGACCGTCGCCAACAGCCCATTGTGTTGCTTCAGTGAGAGGTAAATTAACTACCTACCTCGACATCAAGATATTGCCGATTTTTTGACAATGACGAGACGAAAATTTGAACATTTTTGCACTGATGGTGAGATATCTCGTCCATCAAGATCTGACCAATTTTGCTAATGACGAGACATCTCGTCGTTAAGATATTGCCGATTTTTTGATGATGACGAGACCAAGATCTGGACAACTTTCCACCTATGACGAGATATATCGTCATCTGGTCAGTTTTGTCGAGACAGGAGGGTTAATTATGTACTTTAATAAAATACGAAGTAGAATTTAGGTCCCAACCTTTTTGACTAGCGGTGTCCTTTTAAGAACCAATTTCAATGGCGGATCCTTTTAGGCCGACCTTGTCTTAAAAGCAATGGTGTTTAGGAGTACTGCTACAGGGGGAGAAGAGAGACACAATTGCGAAGTGTCAATGCAATCAAATTATATTTGGAAAACTTTTAAGTGTACCGTATCTCAATTTATTCTCAACTACCACCAATACACAAGATAGTGTCAAAACTTGGCTATACATGAAAGTTCTTCCAAAGTTCAATAAATCAAACCATTTGAGTTACAACAGATTTTCTATTATTGGTGAGAGCAACAATAAAGTCAGTTCCTCCAATTGAATCATTACATCCAATTCAATTCAAATACATATTCGTTCATTACTTGTTATTCGAAATTTTTATTATTCATTAGACAATTCCTATTTAATTTTACTAAAGTGCACTGGAGTGCAACAGTAGGCCTAAATTAAAACATAACATATAATAACGTATTAACGTTTAATCAGATACCTGTGGTAGCATTTTTTGCAGCGTTCTTATTTTAGGTATAATTGATGATAATTGCAGGCGAATGTCTGGTTATGCATTTAAACGGCTGCCAGAGGAGGCGCGAAATGGACCTTGGCAAATTTCTGTTCAGAATGTAATTTCTAGTTTTCTTGTTTTTTTATTCTACTTTTTTGTGTTTCTTATTCTTTATTTCATTTAATTTTAATTTATTTTATTTTCCTGGAGCGGAACCCCCAGAACTACGAGCAGCACAGGTATGGAACCACTTTTTTTTAGAAAACTAAAAAAACAAGTAACTGTAAAAATGTATTTTATAAATTTATGAATTCATTTTTAGTCAGCCATTGCATAACATTTAAAACCGTGCTTTTGTCGGGATCAGAGTGACTAAAGGAGAGTTAAAATTAATTTACCAGAAATCTTTTTAATGTCAAAGGATTGACAGAAGATTACTCATTCCTCATACGACCGAATGGGAGGAGTACACAAAAAAATAATTCTAAAACTCTTTCCCGTTTCCAAATTGGTGCCGTTTCTTTTTCATATCGTGTCTTAACTATTTATCTGCACTGCTGTGTCGTATTCCTTGTTGTGTCTGCTTTAGCTTCAGATCTGAGTCTAATTAAATTAGTCCTCGTACAGCAAGGGATGGAAAAATCGAACCAAACCTCGCTATCTTTGGCAGTGCCATTTTCGGAGTTGATAAAAAAATATCTGCTGATTCTACATCTTTTCCATCCAAGCCAAAACATTCACATTCAAATTCATTATCTGAGGCGCCAACAGTTGACGCTTTCCGTTCTATTTGAATAGCCAATCCCTGATACAAACTCCATCTGCGCTTTACATGTCTCTGATAGTCTAAACATCCTGACAATCAAGGGTTCCACACCCAACTAAATCTGCAAGCGCAGCACTTTCCGAATTTTCCCCACAAGCGCATGGGAGGGGATCCAGAAGTATCAGTTCGGAGGTCGAAAGAAAATAAACACCGCGTCATCGTTTTGAGTGCAGCTGGATTTGGAACAGGAAAATCGAGCCGATTTTCTGTGGGAATGAACTTGAATTAGAAAGTTTCTGGTCTAAGAATCCGAGCTTTATCTTTTGACAATTTAAGTTTCAAAGGGCGCTCTGCGGTAATGGTAATTAATTAAAGTCACACTAGGGCTATGGGGGCTCTGCGGTAGTCCAGTTGGAAGAGCAACCGGAGGGTTGCGAGTTCGTAACTATTTCCAGACCGTCGTCTACGCGTAGGCTGAATCTGATGTTGCCTCAAATGATCACACGTTTGCGTGGTGTGAAGGGTGGGGGTGCCAGAGTTTAGGTGTTATCATCTGACCGTGGTTTAAAATGAAGAGACGTTATACCCTCGATTTTTCCCTTCAGGATGGATCCCGGACCGTCGCTCCAGTGCGACGATAATGAACTACCTACCTTAAGTTTCAAAGAGGCATTTATTTTGTTTTGAGAGGGGATAATTTTTGCGAAGTGGGTAGGGTAATTTACTTAAGGTCGGAGACTGGAGCAACACAACGGGCTATTGGCGATGGTCTGGGATATATCCCGAAGGGAAAGATTCGAGGAAAACACCTCGTCATTTTGAATCAAGGTCAGATGACGAGGTCAACACCAGAGCTGGTTGGTTGTTTGGGGGGTTTTATAGCTCAAGGGGCATAATTGGTCAAGCTGCGCCCAAACACGGCAAGTGAAAAATGTTAAAGGAAAAAAAGATGGATAGAGGAATAGTAGAAGGGAGGGAGGTATTTTAATTAACGTCGCACTGGAGTAACACAACAGGCGACGGTCCGGGATCAAATCCGAAGTGAAAGATCCGAGGACAACAGCACGCCATTTTGAACCAGTCAGACGACCAAGTCACACCTGAGCTGGCACCCCTCTCCAAATTTCCACACAACGTAAGGACATTTCAGGCCACGACATATTGAACGTGCACCAGCCCCGGTCTTTAGTTGAATCGTGTTTCGAACTCGTACCCTCCTGTTGTTAATCCGCTACTCTTCCAACCGAGCTGTCGTGGCCTCGATTTTTTCAAGGACAGCTTTTGTGTATGAAGACTTCATGTGCACGAGGACAATTAAAGATATAATTTCGGAGGAGGCCCCAATCTTTCAGATTTCTTATTCCAACCGTAATGCTAAATGAACATTAAGCTTATTGATTGTTTGACTATTTTTTACACTTATCAACATGTATTTTACCTGCGTGATGAATGAAACTTTCGCATATCCATGTCTGAACCGGGATACGAACCTGTTGAACTGTGGACCAGGGAGCTACGAATTTTTATGGAACGGGAAGTAACTTTCGCCGGAAGAGAAGAAATTCTTTAATAATCTGGGCGAATGGAATTAAACCTTTCCTACGGTCACACTGTTCTGACCTTTGATTCAACAGTTCCTGGGTTCGATCAAGGTATGAGTACTCACAATACTAAAATTTGAAAATTCCCACTATTCTCAAAACCGGTAAATTACGACGCAATCTTTACGTACAGTTTTTTAATTTGTTGTTTTTTCCTTATCTAACTGGGCCGCGGTGGCCCGGTTGGAAGAGTAACGGACTTGCAACCGAAGGGTTGCGAGTTCGAATCCAGCCAAACACCGTCGTGTACAAAGGGGGCTGGTGCACGTTAAATCTGTCGTGGCCTCAAATGTCCTCTTGGCGTGGTGTGGAAGTTTGGAGAGTGGGGTGCCAGCTCAGGTGTTGCCTCGTCATCTGACCGTGGTTCAAAATTACGTGGTGTTGTCCTCGGATCTTTCCCTTTGGGATTGATCCCGGACCGTCACCAATAGCCCATTGTGTTGCTCCAGTGTGACGTTAATTGAAATACCCTACCCCTACCCTACCCTCAAATGTCCTCACGTTGGTGTGGTGTGGAAGTTTGGAGAGTGGGGTGCCAACTCAGGTGTTGCCTCGTCATCTGACCGTGGTTCAAAATTACGTGGTGTTGTCCTCGGATCTTTCCCTTTGGGATTGATCCCGGACCGTCACCAATAGCCCGTTGTGTTGCTCCAGTGTGACGTTAATTGAAATACCCCTCCTTATCTAACTGTGGGGCCACTTGGCAGAACAACGGATTACCAACTGGAGGGTTGCGAGTTCGAAACTCGGTGCAGCCAAAGACCGTCGTATACACGGGGGCTGTGCACCTTAAATCTGTCGTGACCTCAAATGTCCTAGCGTGATGTGGAGTGCCAGCCCAGGTCTGACCTCGTCATCTGACCGTGATTCAAAATTACGAGGCATTGTCCTTCGATCTTTCCTGGCGAAGCTTGTCCACTTTTGGACCATAAAACCCAAACCAACCAGCCTTAGATCTTTCTCATGGGGATTGATCCAATAGCCCTTTGTGTTGCCCCAGTGCGACGTGAATTAACTACCTACCTAACTTATCTAACTTTCTTTAAGCAATGCGGTTGTGATGTGAAAGTAGTGTTCAATTCTACATGCAGATATTTGCAATGAAATGACTATCCGCGTGAAATAAGGAGGGTTGGTTGTTTGATCAAATATGGCCAAGCGCACCAAACTCAAGCCAACTTGAAGTAAAAGGGGAAATAGGGAACAAGAGTAGTGGGATGAAAGCAGAAATAGATCACTTGGGTACACCGGGAGCGCGACCCCCGTGTTTACTAAAGACAGTAAACCGCAAGGAGTGAGATAGGGAAGCACAGCCATTTTTTACTCCCAACACAAGATTCCCAAACTGAATGATCCTTCAACTGTCTCGGTAGCCCGGTTGGAAGAGTAACGGATTAGCAACCGGAACGTTGCGAGCTCGAATCCAACCCAATACAATCGTGTACAAGGGGGCTGGTGCGCGTTAAATCTGTGGTGACCTCAAATATTCTCACGGTGGCGTGGTGTGAAGGTCTGGAGAATAGGGTGCCACCTCAGTTCTAATCATCTGACCATGATTCAAGATGGCGAGGTGTTGTCCTCGGATCTTTCCCTTGGGGATTGATTGATCCTGGACCGTCGCCAATAGCCCGTTCTGTTGCTCCAGTGCAATGTTAATTAAAATACCTACCTACCGTGGGATGAATGGATCCCTGAACTAGACCTTCAAAACTAAAGCTGGAATAATAATGAAATATCGCAGCCGGTAATGATGTTTCCTTAACAATAATTCTTTCCAATTTCCGAAACCCTCTTAGGGGACCGCAGTAGCTCGATTGGTAGAGTACCCTATTAGGAGGGTTTTGCGAGTTCGAAACTCGATCAAGCAAAAGACCGTTGTGTAAGGTACACGTCCAATCTGTCGTGGCCCCAAATGTCCTCACTTTGGGTGGTGGTGAAGTTTGGAGAGTGGGATGCCATCTCGTCATCTGACCGTGTTTCAAAATTGCGTGGTGTTGTCTCGGATCTTTCCCTTCTGGATGGACCGATAGGTAATAGATCATCTTTTTATGCGAAACTAAGCAAAACTAAGCTCCCCTGTGTTATTTTCGGTGGTTAGCGCTCTTGTCCTTAGGCTCA
The DNA here is from genome assembly GCA_933210815.1 of Meta bourneti. Classification (NCBI taxonomy): domain Eukaryota; kingdom Metazoa; phylum Arthropoda; class Arachnida; order Araneae; family Tetragnathidae; genus Meta; species Meta bourneti. Next base: position 91,889,435 of record OW119924.1, on the reverse strand, counting down.
TGGTTCGAATCCCGGTCTTGAGTTGGATGTTTGTAATGGTTCCAGGGCTGCCACAGAGAAAAGTGACTTTTGGTACTATTTTCCAATCTTGGCGACTAGGAGGATCTTTTTAAGTAAAGTCGGGTCTCATGCTCCTACAGTCTAAAAATTTTGGCGACGTTTTGTGAAAATTCACCAAAGGTCAACGAAAATTTTTGAACTAATAATGGACAGGGAAAATATTTTTCAGATTTCTTTTTTAGAGAAAAGTTTCCAAAGGAGCCGATATCGAAGTTTTGGCACCAAGCCGTACGAAAGAAAAAGATCTGTGGTTGCTAGATTGTTGTTAACACCTTAAGAAATTATTTCGTTTTTAATTTTAAAATTCTTGGCACTGTAACGTCTTGATTCACGGGTAGCTAGACTAGTTACCATTGAAAATATCCGATTCTGGACTAAATTGGTTTATTTTACAATTTGTACAAAAAGTCGGAAAATGAATGTAAAGTTCATTAATATTAGTTCCTTGGAAGGTCCAAAGTTCTATCGAGGCGCTTAGGGCTGCTGGCGAGCCTCACAATTTCGCTCGGGGAAGTCTAACGCACGGCTACGGGTGAGCCTATTCTCAACACAAAATTACTCGAATGAGTACAGAGTTCCAAGGCAGGAAATCTCAGTCTTTCCGGACAGGATCACTACTAGGATGAGCAGTTACACGGATCTCTAGGAGGGTTCTCCTTTACGGCTACGGTCGAGCCTTTCTCACTAAAATACTCCGGCGAGTATAGGATCCCAAGGTGGGATAAATGCACAACAGTGAACGGATATTCACCAAGCTCCAAAAACGGTCTCTGCTGACCGCCTCTCCAAGCTCTCTCTCTGATCCTCTGTCTCCGTCTCTCTCTCTCCTCTCGTGATCTCTCTAAAAAAACTCTCTATATGTTGGGTGCTTATCGACTCCTCCTTTCCGTTTCTGGTCCGCCTTTTAGTCGATGCTGGATTGGGTGTTGAAGATTTCTCACGTTCTTGATTGGCTGTCTCACGTTGGTCTTTCCCCTCAACTTTTACGACAGACTTCGGCGGACTTGAAAGGGTCCATCAAACCCTGTCGGAAACTCATCATCATTTATATCAATCTTCTTGGTCTCGAAATGTCGAAGAGAGCGACAGAAAGGCGCCTGCCCTTTGTTTTGAAACCACAGCGATTTCCGACCCCTGCTGGCTGGCTGTCGTTAAGAAATCATTAAGATGTTTTCGGGTGGTCGTTATGGAGTGTGGGCTTTTCCTCTCGACACCTGAGTCAACAAGACTTTTCATTTTCCCACGTTGTCGTGGCGATCGTTTCCCTAGCTGCCGTTACAGCACGATCATCAGCGTCTGTTTCATGCTTAATTAGCACATTTTGTGTTTTAGCCGGAAGAGAAACGGATTAGCAAACCTGAGGGTTGCAAGTTCGGTCCAACCAAAGACAGTCGTGTACACGGGGGCTGGTGCGCGTTCAATCAGTCGTGGCCTCAAATGTCCTCACGTTGGCGTGGTGTGGAAGTTTGGAGAGTGGGGTGCTAAGTCAGGTGTGACCTCATCATCTGACCGTGGTTCAAAATTACGTGACATGGTCCTTGGAACAGTCCGGGAGGACTGTTGCTAATAGCCCTTTGTGTTGTACCAGTGCGAGTATAATTAACTATTATTTACCTTTTAAAAACTTAGGCTATCATTTCAGAAGTGCTTTGGCTGAGGTAGCGCTGGATTTTAAACCTGAATATTGGACTATATGGCAGAACAAAGGTATTTGTGTATTTAAAAGTCCTTCCATAGTCATTGGAGCCCCTATCCGGGAGGAAACGAACCCCAAATAATTTTATTTTGGTCTAAAATTGGTCCATTCCACTGTATACCTTTTTAATGTGGGTACAGTTGGCTTACCAGCCAAGTGGGAAAAATTCTCGATGTCTGAAAAAAGGAATAGAACCTTGAATTTGACTGAGAACTCTTCCACATAACGAAATTATCCTTTTGAAGATTTTAAATTTTTTGTGTTTTCTAGAATACTTTTAAAAGATTAAAAATACTTTAAAAATGTACTGTAGCGTTAGCCCTTCTCTCTACAGGGCACGCCATACTCCCTTGATCAAGAGGGAGTAGACTAAAGGGGAGATTTTTTTAACGCCTGACTCCGGCGTGCTAGGTCGGCTGTCTGAGGGGCGTGTAATCCTTGTTGCTATAATTTCGTGTAATCTGTTGTAATAAAGTTAAGTTTTTGTTGAGTACAAAAGTATTTTGGTATGATGGATCCTTGAGATTCATAACCTCTTCATATTACATTGGCGCAGTGAATCATCAGTCTTAGCTTGTGGATTGGTTCCAGTGAACAACAAGGACGATGAGGTAGGCAACTTTTGCTTTGCTGTTTGGTCAGATTCAGTATATGAGATAATTAATTTTAATTGCCTGGTTAAGATTAATATTTATTATTTTTAAAATGTTCCGGGGTAGCGAAAAAGGAAGATCTTAAGTTAATCGCTGCGGAGATAGGCGAGACAGTTACTCCAGATATGAAAGTAATTCACTTAAGAAATCTTATTTTGAATAGCGAAAGTTATGTAGAGGATGAAACATTCGTAACACAATATGCAGATTCAGTTATAGCGGATAGGAAGTCCAAAGAAGAGCAAGAGGCTCGAATCGAGTTAGAAAAATAAATCTCGAAAAAGCAAAACTAGAAAGTTCACGATTGAGTATAGAAGCTCAGTTAGAATTAAAAAGAATGAATTTAGAGAGTTTGAGATATGAAAGTTCGCTCGGCAGGGCTGAGCAAGTTAATGTAAATCCTGAGATAGTGAGTCAACTTTCAATAGAAAATTTCATTCGTAGTGTTCGCACACTAACCCTCCGTGTTCCGAGAAGGCCAGTGGGCTGGAATTTATTTTTTCTCGTCACTAGAAAGAGCATTCAAAACCAAAAGTGTACCCGACGAATTCAAAGGGGAAATTCTGTTGAATCTCTTAGGAGAAAAGGCCGTTAATATATTAGTGTACATTAAAGACGAGGAGATAAATGATAACAATAAAATAAGAAGTGCAGTTCTAAGAGAATTTGAACCGACACCATTGATCTGTTTACAGAATTTTCAAAAAGCCAAACGCAAATGAAACTCATGTTCAGTTTGCATCGCGACTGGCAACAATAGTGTAAGCTAAGAGAAGTTAATGATTTCAATTCTTTAAAAGGATTAATTGTTAGTGATAAGTTATATGAAACGCTTGATTGATCGAGAAACAGCCGCGCATATAAACATAAAGTAAGAACAAAGTTGGTTTGAACCCACATAAATGGGCAGAGAATGCGACATATTCTTTGCTTCGATAGGAAAATCGCTTGCCGAGACACCTTCGAATTTAACAAAACTTCAACTAATCACATAAACACGCGTAATGATTTTAAATGCATTCCTCCTCATTTAAGACGCGAAGAGTTGAAACCAAGGCTTAAAGACAAAATGAGTAGGGAAATTGAATGCTACATTTGTGGTGAAAACCATTTGGCCCGAGAGTGTAACAAAAAGTACCCCCAAACAAAAACAAGCGAAAGGAAAGAGAGGGCTGTAAGGTACTTTCGGAACGCATCAAACCACATGTTGACCTTTAACCTTTGAAGCAGACCACCATCTTCGTTAAGGGGAGAGAGATAGAATGACTCACGGACTCAACTGTTGGTCATAAATTCTGACTTCCTCCCTGACGTGGACAAGCGATGAATTCGGGAAGGGTGTTTTGAGTTCGGCTTTCGGCGAAAAGATTGAAGCCAAATTAGTGAAAACAACGATTGCGCTTGACAGTGACTCAGCTTTTAAGCATTCCGCTGACGGAGAAATTACATGCGCAGGCATTGATACCACCGTCTCTGTATGAGTCATTATGTTCAATAAACAGCGAAGCGCCAGACGGAACAGTAAATAAGGGATTTGTTTATTTCAAAGAGAGGAGTGGCATCCGCAGGCGTTTTTATGCAGTCAACAAGTGAAAAGGAAATGGGGGACGCTATGTCTAGTGGTGTGGAAGAAAACGATAAGAGGGAAGTCGTGGAAAATAATGAAAATGATTTAGACGATTCTCAATTTTATTCGGTCATGTTGAACTAAAAGACGAGCAGAGTGATTACATATCTTTAGAAAGGGTTCGCGAGGAATTAAAGCAAAATAAAGGCAGTTTTATTTTAATCGACGGATTAATCTATCAGACAAAATTCTCGATGAACCAGTGGCACAATTAGTTTTACCGCACAATAGGTTAGATAAAGTTTTAGGATTAGCTCATGAGTCACTTTTCGGGGGCCATATGGGGGTGAAGAAAACTAAAGAAAGGATAAGATATAATTTTTATTGGTCGGGCATGAATAAAAATATTATTGAATTTGTCCGGACTTGCAAGGGTTGTCAGCTTCGGAAAAAGGAAAAGGTTGGTGAAAGAGCTCCAATCACGCCAATAGTTCGTCCGCAGCTTCCTTTTCAAGAAGTTAATATTGATGTCGTTGGACATATTGAGCCTCCATCCAGTTGAGGACACAAATACATTCTCTGTATGATGGACCAGCACACCCGTTGGCCTGAGGTAGAGGTCACTTTCAGCCAAGGCGGCATGCGACGCTTTGCTACAGACATTTTCGAGGACTGGTGTACCCAAAATTGTCGCTAGTGACCAGGGAACCAACTTTAAATTGTCCCTAACGCAAGAATTTTTGGAAAGAATTGGATCGAGTCCAAGATTTTCTTGTCCTGGTTACCCAGCTAGCAACGGTTTAGGAATGCGATGGAACGGTGTTGAAGGAAATGCTTCATCACGTAATTCGAGAGGATCCAAGAAGTTGGGATCAACAACTGCCATTCCTGTTGTTTGCCTATCGAGAAATGCCGAACACGACTACAGGAGTTTCACCTTTTAAACTGCTATATGGCAGAGAAGCCCGAGGTCCTCTCTCAGTTCTCAAATCCTCGTGGGCTGGTGAGATACACCTACCAACAAGCATCTCTCAGTCAGCCGCTGATTATCTTTGTCGCCTTACCGAGATTTTTCACGGGCTTACATCGATGATATAGCCATCTTTTCAAGGGATTGGAATGGACATCTAATTCATTTAGATACAATCCTCACGAAACTTGAAGAACTGAATTTCACAGTAAATCTCAAAAATTCCTCTTTTGTGAAATCGGAAATTAAATTTCTTGGACACGTCATTGGGTCCGGAAAAGATCAGCCCGATCCTGAGAAAACTAAAGTAATTGAAGATTTACCCAGATCTATCACTAAGAAAAATTTGCGAAGTGTGCTAGGACTTAGCAACCACTATCGTGTGTATATTCCAAATTATTCTGAACTTGTGTATTCTTTGACGGAACTTACGAAAAAGAGAGTTCCTGATTGCATTCCATGGACTCAGGAGCATGATGTCACCTTTAGTGTTTTGAAGAGAGAGCCTTGATCGAGGCTCCCTCTTTATATTCTCCGGTTCCTGATAAACATTTCATCATTTATTCGGATGCATCTCAAATTGGTGTCGCCGCTTGCCTCTCGCAAAAGTGTGGCGATAAGATTTATCCAATTGATTATGCCAGTCAAAAACTGACCACTGCACAGCAGGTTTGGACTACGATTGAACGGGAGGCATTTGCAATCGTTTGGAGCTTGAAAAAATTTGAAATTTGGGTATTTGAAACAGAAATAGAGTTCTACACTGATCATAACCCTTTACCCTACTTAACTAAAAGTGCTCCTCACTCTTCGAGATTGCAAAGATGGGCTTTTGCACTACAAAAGTATAATATTGCTATTAAACATTTCCCCGGTGCAAAAATGCCTTATGCTGACGCACTCTCACGCTTATTGTAAAAATTTAATTATAATTTTGGGTGAAGTGAAAAATAATTTCATTTTGTAATGATCAATTTTCAATTATATGTTTAGGTACTTAGAATTGTGTTATGGACCTTTAGTGTTCTAAAATGTGTTTAAATTGTTAATAAGTCCTATTTTTAGAATTTATGAAATGTGAGTTTTTAAATTGTGATATAATTTCATAGCCACAGTAATTGCTTGTAGTACATTTATTTTCGATTTCTATAATCAGTGTGCATTATTTGTTTTATTTATATTGGTATATCATACTACATGAAGGTTGATGCTAATTTTGTGTTTGGAGTGATAGTCGAGTAGTGCATAACGTATGAGTACTATTATATATGTATTGATATAATTGTGTATTTTGATTTCAACATTTTTGTACAATTCCTTGTGGGATTTTCAGATTGAGTATCGCAGGTGATACGTCAATCTTGCATGGGGGTGTAGCGTTAGCCCTTCTCTCTAGAGGGCACGCCATACTCCCTTGATCAAAAGGGAGTAGACTAAAGGGGAGATTAACTCTTCAGGCGTCCACGACGAGATCACTCTTAACCAAAATGCAAGTTTTAAGTGTCAACCCCGAGAATCTTTGAACGGTCACTTTCCTTCCCCTCGACCACCCATACCCCCTATTGAGGGGGAGTGGCTGGAAACCTTTCGTGCGAGGGGTCCTGATGGGAACGGACAAGCCCTAAAATGCTATCCCTCAATTCACTGCCTTTGGCGTGTTCGTTGAGTATCACGACGGCATTCCTGTCTTTGTTAAGCTACACTTTGGAAGCGTCTATCCTCGGGTTCTTCGGGAAAAAGATGTTGAATTGGAAATGTAGAACTTACAAGCACTTTTCGGAAATGTATTCTCACTGCTATTTTGTCTTTTTTTTAGATGAAAACATTTTAAAATGCTTCATCTGAAGTACGATTAAAATTTTACCAAACAAAAAGCAAATAACAACACGAATTCAGGAAAAAGATTGAAAATTAAAAAATTAAATGTATGATTTTTGCTGCAGCCAAAATCACAAGACATACTTTTAAATTACGCACAATTGTTTAATTTAATATTTCAGTACGTATTGAAAACTTGACGAAAAGTGCGATAATTGGCGGAGTTCGAATAGGTCTGGTGAAGCCGGCGACCTATGGGCCATCGATGCGATAAAGAATTTAAAAATTCCAAAACCTCTATTTTGGTTCTTTTTCACAAATATTAATTATCAATGGATAATTAACCCTTTGAAACTCATGTTAAATAAAATATGTTTTGCAAAAAAAGAAACTATGGGTAAAGACCTTTCGCCTCGTATGAATGTAATTTTCACAAAACAAAAATTAGTTTTCTAAGGGGTGATGCGCTCTTATACGAGGTTTGTCTAAAAAGTATCCGACCTTGAATTTTCCTGCATACGGTAATGATGCTAGAGCGGTGCCACTGTGCACAGTGGAAGAAGACAACTTAATGCGCATGCTTGAATTTTTTCTCCGTGTTCGAGTGTGTCAGTCGCTGCCTGCTGGCCGCTGAATAAGGTGCTGTTATAAGTGTTCGTCGGATTTTTGATTTCTCTCAAGATGACTGAACGAGTTGAGCAAAGATACTGCATCAAATTTTGTCAAAAGCTTGGCGATTCGCAAAGCGAAACAATTCGTAAAATTCAGCAAGTTTTTGGAGACGATGCTATGGGCGTAACACAAGTGAAGGAGTGGTTTAACCGATTCAAAAATGACCGCACATCGGTGGAGAGTGATCAGCGTCTTGGGAGGCCTCAAACCGCTCGGAACGCAGCTGTTGTTGAGAGGGTGGAAAATCTGGTAAAAGGAGATCGTCGTTTGACCGTACGAGAGATTGCCGAAGAGGTTGGGATCAGTAAAGATTCCGCACATGCAATTTTGCGTGATGATTTGAACATGCGCAGAGTGGCTGCAAAATTTGTGCCCAAGCTGCTGTCGGCACAACAAAAAGAACTCCGTCTTGAGATTGCACAGGACCTTCTGGACACTACCAACACTGATCCTCAGTTTCTGAACACCGTGATTACTGGAGATGAGTCATGGGTATACGGGTACGACCCAGAAACAAAAGCACAGTCGTCGCAATGGAAGCATCCCGAGTCTCCAAGGCCGAAAAAAGCGCGACAGGTGCGAAGCAAAATCAAGGTGATGCTAACTGTGTTCTTTGATATCTGTGGAATTGTGCATCACGAATACGCACCGGAAGGACAAACAGTGACAAAAGAGTACTATCAACAAGTTCTACGCCGACTCAGAGATGCAGTTCGGCGCAAAAGACCACACCTCTGGACGACGAAAAACTGGCAGTTGCATCATGACAATGCTCCGGCTCATTCGTCACACCTGATCCAGACTTTCTTGGCGAAACACGGAATTCCAGTCGTCTCCCAACCTCCCTACTCTCCAGATATGGCTCCTTGCGACTTTTGGTTGTTTCTGAAATTAAAGATGCCGTTGAAAGGATCCCGTTTTGAGAGTAGAGAAGAGATAATGCAGAACGCGACAACGGAGATGAACACCATTCCAAAAGAAGCCTTCCAGGAGTGTTTTCGGCAGTGGAAGGATCGGTGGGCTAAGTGTGTGAAGGCGCAAGGGGCCTACTTTGAAGGGGATTAGGGTCCCAATTTCGTCACTTAAGTAATATATTTTTCCTGGCCAAAGGTCGGATACTTTTTAGACAGCCCTCGTATGTCACGTCTAGAACACCTCCTAGATATTACACTATCAAATGAGAGAATACAGTCTTAATATGCCTAGAACAGTGATTCTCAACCACTGTTGCGCGGCACTTTAGTGTGCCGCGAGATTCTTGAAGCGTGCCGCCACTGCGAACATTCAGAAGAATCAATTAATTCGTTTTGGATTAATCTTAGGTACGATTATCCAACAATATCTCAAAAAGCCTTAAGTGTGTTAATACAATTTTCCACATCTTATTTGTGCGAATTCGGATTTTCGGCTTTGACCGACATAAAAACGAAAAAAAGATCCAGACTTTAAATCTGGATCACGAAATGAGAGTAGCATTATCCTTTTTACGCCCAAATATAAATGAAGTTGTTAAAAAACACCAAGCTCAAATTTCGCATTAAATGTAATTTCTAATTTATCATTAAATAAACATTTTGTTTACTTTGTAATGGAATTTCATTTTATATTTCATTTTAAATTATTATCGTATGCTATTTTTACAAAATATATTTTAGGTACATCAATCAATTAACCAAGTAAAATTCTTTTAAATTTACCTTATTGTTAGTGTGCCGCCAAATTTTTAAATTATTAAAAGTGTACCGTGACAAAAAAGGGTTGAGAATCACTGGCTAGAACATACCTATACCGAGCTTTTACTCTTTGAAGGTAATGAGACGTCCTATCGCGCTAAAATTGTTGACATTTGTCAATCTTGTATTAAAAGCTTATACAAATTAATTTTAAATTATTTTTAAGAAACGAAATGTTCCAGTAACTCACATTTTTTAATATCTTTAAAAATTTAACCAAGGAACATACGAGTATGTATGTGCAGTCACGAATGAATTAGGTTGATGGGATACTTATGAAATATTCAGAATCCAATCATCAATGAATCAGTGATTGAACCAAAAAATTGGTTCCTTTCGTACTTGTCTTTAAAATTCTTTAACACCACCATGCTATTAGCAGGTGCGACTAAATTTTTTAAATCTGAATTTCCCAAATCATCATATTTGTATAGCTTTTCTTATTTTACCTGCCCATACATTATATTTAATTATAAACATTTCAGATCAGAAACAAAATATATTTAACGCACATAATGCAACAAGGGGTTAGGCATCTATATAGTATAAAGCTGAGTTGGCGTCTTTCTGTCCTCTATACAAATCTACACCTATCCACATCAAATTTGGAACACTTATTCTTCAGAACCCTACGGGTAATGTATGCTACATATTAACCCCCGTTCTATTTTTCTTGGTTGTGCAGAAGGGGCTAAAACAATTCGAAATCACCATAGGAATGGCATTAAGTATTTTTACGATCGCTGTCTGAACAATTCACACCAAATATACGATACATTCATTCTGCAGAATCCTACTGGCAACATACGCTATATATGAACCCAGTTCAATTGGTACTAGATATGCAGAAGGGCCAAAACAAATTTGAAATCCCCATAGGAATAACATTGAGTATTTTTACGATCAAGTCGGACAAATTCACATCAAATTTGGGACTTTCATTCTTTAGAATCCTGCGAAAAACATAGGTTATATTTTAATCTCAGTTCTATTCGTCCTATATCTACAGAGGGAGCTAAAAGTAATTCTGAATCCAAATCGGAATAGCATTGAGTATCATTATCAGTTTGACCAATTCACTACAAATTTCGCACATGCATTCTTTAGACTACTGCGGGTAACTGGGGCTATATATATTTACCCCATTCGATTTGTCCTAAATCTTTAGAGGAGGCTAAAAGCAATTCAAAATCCCCATAGGAATAACATTGAATATTTTGAAGATCACCGTTGTCAAACGAATTCACACCAAATTTAATACTTTCAATTTTTGGAAGCCTGCGGGAAACATAGGCTATATATTAATCCCGTTATATTTGTCCTAGGTCGGGAGAAGGGGCTAAAAACAATTCGAAATCCAAATAGGTAGGTAGTTCATTAATGTCCCCCCTCGAGCAACACAACGGGCTATTAGGGGATGGTCCGGGATCAATCCTGAAGTAAAAGATCCCAGGACAACGCCTCATAATTTTGAACCACGGTCACAAACAACACCTGAGCCGGCACCCCACTCCAAACTTCCACACTTCGCCAACGTGAGGACACTTGACGCCACGACAGATTTAACGTGCACCAGTCCCCGTGTATCCGACGGTCTTTGGCTGGACCGAGTTTCGATCTCGCAACCCTCTGTTTGCTAATCTCTTGCTCTTCGAACTGGGCTACCGCTGCCCTCGAAATCCCCATAGAAATGACATTGATTATCCTTACTATCACAGTTTGATCAATTCACATCGAATTTGTTACACTCATTCTTTAAAACCCTGCAAAAAATATAGTCTATATATTATCTCCATTCGATTTGTCCTGGGTCTGTAGAGAGATCTCAAAACAATTCCAAATCCCCATAGGACTACTATTGAGTATTACGATGAGTTACAAGCAATTCGAGCAACGCCGGGTAATTCAGATAGCGTTTTATAAGAGGGCCCGGTTTCAACAAATTTACTCGTAAATACCTTTAAAATTATTTTAAAGTGCATGCATTAAAAAAACAATTATTAATTATGTCATGGTTATAAGGAAATGGAAGACGAAATTAGCTATCAATCACTGGACTAATAAAATCTTATAGTGCGTTGTAATTTTTCAGGCCAAAATTTAAATAATTTGCCCTGATTTTCATATCTCATTCTGATCACCAAATATTTATATTTGTTGGGCTATAATATTCAGGTCACCTACAGAATTAACTTGCACCAACCCCCTTTTACGCGACGGTCTTTGGTTGGATTCGGACTCGAAACCCTCCGGTAGCTAATCCGTTACTCTTCCAACCAGGCTACTCATTTTCAATGGAAGACAAAATAAATGACACAGACCCTCGAAAAAGCTGGTTGAAATTTAGGTTTTATTATGTAAAACTGTTTGAAGCTACGTCAAACCATTATCACTCAAATCATTTGTATGGATTTATAAAATTATTTTCAACCATTTATATGAAACAAATCGCAAATGTTTCGGGATTTACTTAATTCCTCCATTTTTGTATTCTGTATCTTGCGCCTATGAATCGTTAATTATCCGGATGCCATTTTAGTCTATTGGGGTTCTCAGGGATTGTCTGAAATAACTAGACCATTAAAATTTAATAAAAATAATCGTTCAAAATTGTAATCAAGAAGATTCCAAACGTCTCATACTTCCTTTCTTTAAACGTTATTGGTGCAAAATAACTACACTGCTGGCCACCGTAAATGCAACACCCTGAAGGAAGCATGCAAATAATATGAAATTTACAACATGCATTAGCGGAGGTGAGATATGCAAATGATTAGAATTTCAGCATAGACGCACATCACGCGCGCCTGTGGCGCCACTTCAAAGCGCTATTTAAGGCTTGGAGATTTCGACGATTTCAAGTACGGCAATTGTGTTTTTCTTGTGGTTTTTTCAAAAAAACGATCAATTATGCCTCGTAGAAAACAGCGATCATCTTTTGATCAAGTATCCGAGTTCGACAGAGGAAGGATAGTGGCCTACCGAGATTGTGGATTATCTTTCAGGGAAATCGGTAGTCGTGTTGGACGAAACCAAACAACTGTAATGCGGATATGTGATCGTTGGATGCAGGAGGGTACGACGGACCGACGTGTTCGATCGCATCCACCTCAGTGCACCACTTCACGTGATGACAGGCATATTGTGCGTATGGCAGTGACGGATCGCTCAGCCACATCACGAACCATAGCACAGCACATTCAGTCTGTACCGCATCATCCAGTGTCTGCGCGTACCATTCGACGCCGTTTACAGCAGAGTGGTCTGTCGCAAGACGTCCATTGCTTCGTCTACCCTTGAAGCAGAACCACAGACGTTTCCGCCGCCAATGGTGCGATGAAAGAAGGATGTGGACGGCAGAATGGAATGAAATTGTCTTTACTGACGAGTCACGCTTCTGTCTGCAACACCACGATGGTCGGATTCGAGTCTGGAGACACCGTGGAGAGAGGATGCTGAACAGCTGCGTTATGCACCGCCACACTGGTCCTGCACCGGGTATTATGGTATGGGGCGGTATTGGATATCACTCTCGCACTCCTCTAGTACGCATTGCCGGTACTTTAAACAGCCAGCGCTACATCTCCGAGGTGTTGGAGCCAGTTGTCCTTCCTTACCTTCAGGGCTTGCCCACAGCCATATTTCAACAGGATAATGCGCGACCACACGTGGCACGCATTGTCCAAGGGTTCTTCGTCAATCGCCAGATTGAATTGCTTCCCTGGCCAGCTCGCTCGCCGGATCTTTCGCCGATAGAAAACATGTGGTCCATGGTTGCTCAACGATTGACCCAGAATACATCCCCAGCTGCCACACCAGATCAACTTTGGCAACGTGTGGAAGCTGCTTGGTCTGCTGTACCCCAAGGACACATCCAAAGTCTCTTTGAATCAATGTCGAGGCGTGTGGCAGCGGTGATCTCCAACAATGGCGGCTACTCTGGCTACTGATTTTGGCAGGAACCACACTTCACAGAAGTCTATAAATTTAATCATTTGATACTTGGTCAACATGTTATCCACAAAATAAATTTTGTTGTGATATCTCTTGTCTTTCTTGGTGTTGCAATTTGGGTGGCCAGCAGTGTATTTACCATATGTGTACGGTTTTGTTTCTTCTCGGATATGTGAACACACAAAATCTGGAACCTTTGGGGTAATATCCGTTGTGGTTACTCTTTAGGATATTTTTCATTAACAAAGCAAGTATTGGATATTTTTTGTTTAGCTTTGCTTTAAGTCTCTCATGTCTAACTCAACTGCGATAAATAATTTCATCGCTTGATTTATACAAAAATCATGCTGTAAATCTGTGTAATGTAGGCAAACTTTTATGGGGAAGAAAATCAATGCTAGAATTTAATTTATTTACAATTAGAAGAAAATTACTCATTAAAAGACAAATATATAAATTTATAATTTCAAAGTTTCCCATTGTTACAGTAAATATTTGTTTTTCAAACACGTGTAAGAATATTTGTATGGATCGGTCGTATGTAGCTTGATGCCCTGAAATATACTTCACTATTTGAAAGTCATTCTACAAGCATTTGAGAAGATTCTATGTATACTTAGGGTAATCCTTATTGCTATAATTTCGTGTAATCTGTTTTGTTGTAATAAAGTTAAGTTTTTGTTGAGTACAAAAGTATTTTGGTATGCTGGATCCTTGAGATACATAACCCCTTTATATTACATTTTAATTAATCTATTTTCGTGAGAGCAAACTTAAAAAAATAGAGGTTGAAAGCATGAAGTTTTGAAAACGTTGGAATGGGGTGAGATTTTGAAGGATTGCGCAACACATGGCCTCGAACGTGGATTGGTCGCACCAGTCTTTAAAACTGAAACTTCAGTGTCTTGTGAATTAATTATTCAAGGACCTCGCCCATTTCCCTTTCAGTTCTCATTCCGTGACGAACAAAGAACGCTCCGGAGATTCAACAGCCTAGTGGCGGATATGCGAACCAATCAGACTTGGCACGTGCGAGTTGTGTCCCCGCCTCTTTCATCGACTTCGAGTATTTCAGCTGGAGCGATAAAGGCCTGCCAAAGGCACCACAAAAGTCGCCAATTCTTGTATGCTGCAATGCTCTTTTTCGAAAGTTCTTTTCTGCTTGTTTCTAACATCGATATCCGGATATTCCGAAGTTAATTTTAACTGCTAATAAAAGAACGATTACATTAACAGATAAGGGGATAGATAACTAACTCTAACAGAGAATAAAAATTGAACAATTATTGACTGTTAGAAATTGACGCCAACCCTTCATTTTAACAGTGACCACTCATAATATCAGAAATTTCGACTTTTCCAAATGCTTTTATTTGATTGAAGAACTTCCGTAACACATGAGACATTTTTAAAAGTTACCTTTTAAAATTATTTATTCAAACTACATATTTTCCAATAACAATTATTTTAACCGAATTTGTTATAACATTGTTATTTTAACTGCCCATCTCTAAAAAGTGTTCTTCACGTGGAAAACTTTCATTCATTCTTGGTAAACTCAGAAACTTGAACCATTTTTCAAATACATGCAACTTTCTTTAAAGAATGAATCCTAACTAAAAATTTCGTCATCTGACCGTGGCTCAAAATGACGTGGTGTTTTTCTCAGATCTTTCCCTTTGGGATTGATTCCGGACCGTCACCAATAGTCCGTTGTGTTGTTTCAGTGTGACGTTAAATGAAATACCTACCTAACTAAAATTTGTTTATTGGATTTCTCCTTTGCTGTTCAATGGAAGTTTGGTTTTTGACTACACAAGGATTAATTTGACCGGAACCAAAGGGTTAATACGGATTCCGAACATCCAACTCTACCCACTGGGCTACCACTACCCTGGACATTTAGGAAGAGTGTTTACTTTGGGAAAGTCCGATTTCAATTACCTAGGATAGCTTTTATCTGCCACCCACTTATATAATCTACGAGGCCTCGGTAGCACGGTTGGTAGAGTAGATTAACAACCGGAGGGTTGCGAGTTCGAAACTCGATCCAACCAAAGACCGACGTGTACATGGGAACTGGTGCATGTTAAATCTGTCGTAGCTTCCACGTTGGCGTGGTGTGAAAATTTGGAGAGTGGGGTGCCAGCTCAGGTGTTTCCTCGTCATCTGACCGTGGTTCAAAATTACGTGGTGTTGTCCTCGGATCTTTCCCTTTGGGATTGATCCCGGACCGTCACCAATAGCCCATTGTGTTGCTCCAGTGTGACGTTAATTGAAATACCCCCCCCCCATTTCTGTTTTTACGGTTGAATTTTTAGCTTTGTATAAAGCTTTAAGATATATTTCATAGTTTGGGATTGGCAATTTTATTCTTTACACAGATTCTAAAAGTGTTTTGGAGTGTTTGATGTCGGATTTTTTAAAACACCCTTTGGCGAAAGGGGCCCGGTTGAAAGAGTAACGAACTAGCAACCGAAGGGTTGTGAGTTCGAATCCAGCCAAACACCGTCGTGTACAAAGTGGGCTGGTGCAGGTTAAATCTGTCGTGGCCTCAAATGTCCTCACGTTGGCGTGGTGTGGAAGTTTGGAGAGTGGGGTGCCAGCTCAGGTGTTGCCTCGTCATCTGACCGTGGTTCAAAATTACGTGGTGTTGTCCTCGGATCTTTCCCTTTGGGATTGATCCCGGACTGTCACCAATAGCCCGTTGTGTTGCTCCAGTGTGATGTTAATTGAAATACCCCCCCTTGGCGAAGGATATTTTTAAACTTAATAAACAAGCTCATCCGACGTAGTTTCGGTATCACATTTTGTTGGACACGTCGGAATAATTGGCAATGAATTGGCTGATGTCGCAGCAAAAAATGCCATGGCCTTTAAAAGCATTTGCGTTCCATATGATGATATCCATCATTTTATTCGGGACATAGTGTGGAACAAATGGCGCGAAGACTGGAGCGAGCAGATGAACAACAAACTGCACCAATATACAGGGTAATTCAAAATGAATATAGCGATTACAAACGGCTATAACTATTTATTGAAAAAGAATTTATCGATAAGATTAACACATAATGTAGACGGAACTTCAAAATTTTGTATACATACGCCATAAAAATTCTATGTGACTTCCCTTGGTCACACGGACAGCATCTAGGCGGTAGTCCATTTCACGCCATACATTCTGAAGCATGTCTGCAGTTATGCAGACATGCTTCATGCGTAGGCTTCCGCTTCACTGCACCTGGGCCTTACGTAAAGAAATTTTGAAGTTCCGTCTACATTATGTGTTAATCTTAGCGATAAATTCTTTTTCAATAAATAGTTATAGCCGTTTGTAATCGCTATATTCATTTTGAATTACCCTGTATAACACTCCTGCCGTCATTACCATCTAGATTACTCGTTTTTGCATTGGCCATTCCAGGTTCAGTCATAGACATTTGCTTATGAATGAAATCGCTCCATCATTGTCAACAACCATTAACCGTACGCCATATTTTAACTTGTTCACCTTTTTAAACATCTTTATCGTCGATATTTTAATACCTCATCACCAATTTTATCCGATTTTGTTGGATCATCCATCCTTTTTACCTTCCTTCATCATTCAAGATCACATCTATAATTGATAAGATTTTAAATTGAAATTTACGAAGTTTTATCTAACATGGGGACACCCCATCTTAATCATTTTTAAAAAGTAAAGTTTTACACTTCTCAGTTAAAATTTTACTTTTATATTTAGGGGCCGTCGTGGCTCACTGCGCTAGCAACCTTCGAGTTTTAGGCGGCGCAGGTTCGATTCCCGTCAGGCGCATATCTCCCTTGCTGTATTTCTCTCTTCTGTAACAGTAAAACTTTGTGTGTCTGCCTATTACTTTGTTGGAATCGGTCTCAAACCTCTGCAAAGGACTTGAAATTATAGTGCCGCATGGGGTATATGAAAGTATAAAGTTATGTTAATCTTGTAATCTTGAGTGTATATAAAAGATAGAAGAAATAATGAGACGTCTTGATTTTGGATGCATGCTTGTAAATACGAGTTGGTTTCAATAAAATTAATTTCTAAATAATGTCTCGTAAACTTAAATGTCCTTTTGCTCCAATCGATCAAAGCCAACATACTTGATACTGTATGCCTTGTGTCTGGCGCAGCCATAAAACCCCAAGGGCCAACCAACTGTTGGGTTTTATCGATTGAAGACAGAGTTTTATACTTTAAAAATAAATTTTATTACGTAGCCAAGTCTTATGGTTTAAAAACATAATTTCAGAAAACAACAAGAAGTCTGATCAGCTCATGATCCCCAATCTTTCTTCAATTTTATACATTCAAAGATTTACATTCTTCAAATTTATGTGCCCCACACGGCACTATAATTGGAGGTTTGAGACCGATTCCAACATGCGGCCCCATCGGTTGTAAAACCTCAGCAGATGTATTACAATTCAATATATATATTTATATAAATCTAACAAAATATTTTTCTAATAATATTTTTAAATTTATTTAACAATAAAGGCTTTGTTAAAAAGTCAGCCAAATTATTTTCCGATGAAATATAATTTACGTTAAATAGTTCATCTTTTATTAATTTACGAATAAATTTGTACTTGATATCAATATGTTTAGTTTTCTGATTTTCCTGACTATTTTTTGAAAAATAGATAGCAGATTGATTATCACAATATACTTGGGGTCTTATGTAATCACACAAACTTAATTCATTTATAATTCTACTAAACCAAATAACTTCTTTAGTGCAATCGGTTAGTGCAATAAATTCAGATTCCATTGAGCTAAGAGCTATGCACTTTTGTTTAGAAGATTTCCATGATATTGGGATGTTACCAAAATAAATTAAATAGCCACTGCTTGAATGTCTGTTTGTGAGACCACATCCCCAATTTGCATCAGAAAAAGCAATCAAATTTGAACTTTTTACATTGGAAAGATTAATTTTAAAATCCTTTGTAAGAAAAACATAGTTCATAATATCAACAACGTAAGACCAGTGTTTGTAAGTATAACCATTACAAAACTGAGACATTATATTAACAGCAAATGCAATATCTGGTCTGGATCTATCTGACAAAAACGATAAACATCCTATTAAGGAACGATAGGGAAATTTCCTCATTAAATCATTTTCAATTATTTCTTCCTCTTTAACCTTATCAGGTAAGTTACAACCAATTTTAAAAGGCAAATTCACAAAACTTTTAGGAAGATCTTTGAATTTTGACATTAATTTTTCAATGTAGGTAATTTGATGTAAATAAATCGAATTTTCAATTTCTTGAAAGTTTACGCCTAACAAATATTTAGTTTTACCTAGGACTGTAAGATCCAATTTTTTGTCCAATAATTCGATTACTTCATTTATCAAATGTTCCCTTTTTGAAAACAAAACCATATCATCTACATAAACAATTAAAATTACATCTTTAAATTTGTAGACACAGTTACACCAATTTAACTGAGAAAATCCTAATTTAGTTAAAATACCGTCTAATTCCAAATTCCATTCTCTACCACTTTGATGCAGACCATATATAGCATTTTCCAATAGACATACTTTGTTTTCGGATCCTTTCAGCACAAATCCTTTTGGCTGTTTCATGTATATAGTATCCTTAAGGTGTCCATATAAATATGCACTTTTCACGTCAACTTGACAGTGATACCAACCCAACATAGAAATCAATAGTACAAACAATAATCTAACAATAGAAAAATTCACAACTGGTGAAAAAATATCTTTAAAATCAATGCCGGGTTTTTGCTTAAAACCTTGAGCAACAAGACGAGCTTTATACCTTTTAGGTATATTGTTTTCGTCCATTTTTATGCTGTACACCCACTTACTTCCAATTATGGTTGTATTTGGGGGTGTGTCCACTAATTTCCATACTTGCCTATCCTTCATTATCTGAATTTCTTCATTCATGGCAGTATTCCATTTAATTTTATCCTTACTTGTTTGCGTTTCTTCATAACTTTTGGGGATTTCGACATTGTAACACTGATCATACATGTCGTACAGCTGTTGGTCTAAAAAATTAGATTCATCACTAGAAGTAGATGGCACATTAGAAATATCCACATTAGGATGTTCAGTTTCTGGCTTAAAATTGAAATTTACAGGATCAAACCTAATCTTATTTTTAGTACAGTACTTTTTAATATCATTTAAAGATCTCATTCTCAAATTTTCAGGAGAATAATAGTATACATCTATCCTATTGCTTTTATTTCTAGGTTTTTCGATTCTTCGCCAATTTGAAATGTTAAGACTTTTTAAGTCCTCAGTTTTAACTAAATCTTTAGAATCTAAAACTCGAGTTTCACTTTCCGATTTTACTTTTATATTTTCATTTGATTGATAAATAGGAATATTAGAATTAAGATCGAAAGAAACGTACTCAAAGTTTTTACCAAATAGTACATCAACAGCTTTCTTACTTTCGTCGATATGAACATGGACTGTTTCAACTATTCTCTTCTCGTTTGGGATATATATTCTGTAACCTTTAGTTTTCAAACCATATCCTGTCAAAATACCAAGTTTTGCTCTGGGTTGTAATTTATTTCTCTGTATTTTAGGAATATGAACATATGCCAAAGAGCCAAAAATTCTAAAATGTTTTACTGATGGTTTGAAACCAGTCCATATTTCGTTAGGAGATATACCCTCAGTTAATTTGTGTTCGCAT
Organism: Meta bourneti; assembly: GCA_933210815.1. Classification (NCBI taxonomy): domain Eukaryota; kingdom Metazoa; phylum Arthropoda; class Arachnida; order Araneae; family Tetragnathidae; genus Meta; species Meta bourneti. Next base: position 91,869,592 of record OW119924.1, on the reverse strand, counting down.
CTATTTTTAGTATGAATAAATGCTAAAAGTGCTTCTGACCAAAATTGTGGTTGTAAACCACTGTCTTGAAGCATAGCTCTGACACAATCCATGGCTGTTCTATTGAACCTTTCTGCAACGCCATTTTGTTCAGGGGTATAAGTTGAAGTTCTTTCGATTTTTATTCCTAGATCATTTAAAAACTTTTTAAATTCTTTGTGACAAAATTCTAAACCATTGTCAGTTCGAACACATTTTAACTTAACATTTAGCTGTCTTTCAGCTTTAACCAAGTATTTTTTAAAGTAATCAAAAACTTCATTCTTATTTCGAATAATATAAACAGTTACTTTACGTGAAAAATCATCAATAATAGATAAAAAGTATTTGTTTCCACCTAGAGAGTTAACTGGAGCAGGACCCCACAAATCCATATGGATCCTTTCCAAAACATTTTTAGTTTTCCTTTCGTACATATAGTTTCTTTTTAAGGATATTCTAGTGGATTTAGCAATAGCACAAATCTTACAATTTTTATCTATATTCTTGCAATTAAGTTTTTCAATTCCTTTTACACAATTAATTTTACTCATATTTTCAATTAAGGGCATGTTAACATGACAAAACCTACGGTGGGCTTTTTCTAGATCTAAACCAGTTACATATGTATAATTTTTAATCTTGGGATAACCTTTTAAGATATACAATTTTCCAATTCTGGGAACAGTAAACAAATATTTATTATAACTATTATAAATAATCATTTTGTTATTTCCCCATTTAATTTGGTTTCCCACAAGGTCAATACGAGCACCACTAATTAAATTTCTTCTCATATTAGGCGAGTATAACACATCTTTTAAAGTTATATCATAATTTCTGTTTCTATCTAAAACTGTAAATTGAATATCACCCATACCTAATACTTCCGAGGTGCTGTCCTTGTCTCCGACTAGGATCTTCTGTGGTGGTAGTTTTCTGAATGTCGTAAACATATCACGTTCTTTACAGAAGTGAGCAGTTGCAGCAGAATCAATGAGAAATTCCCTCGGTCTTTCATTTGGAAAATTTGAAACTGCATAGGCACGTTGAAGATCAGTTTTTGGATTGTCCTCCATATAAAATAATTCACCACCAGGTTTCTGCCGATTGCATTTCTTGAAGCACTTCGATTCGTAATGTCCCGACTTTTTGCAGTAGTTGCAGAATGGTCGCGGCCCCATACGACAAACTGTCGACTTTCTTGGGCTTGAAGGAATTAATTCAGGGTCCAGTACGCATCTGCTGTGATCAGGAGTAGACGCCCGTGTCTCCTTGTATCTAGATGACTTGTTTCTTGTAGCATAAGCATCGGCCACGATACTTAATTTTGTGTCTTCGTCCTTCCGCTTCAGCTCGATTCGGCTGGATTCTGTTATTAAATGTTTAGACAAATTGTCTAGCGTGAACTCGTTGTCATCCATCCTGTATAGCAATTGTACCAGATTATCGTATTCGTGAGGCAAATGTCTTATTAGTTGAAAGCAAACTAAAAGGTCTGGGATTTCGAATCCACATTCTTTTATCTGTAACAGCTTCTCATGCACTCGTTTGCAGAAGAGTCCAATGGATTCGTCCTCCGGCTGGTAGCGGATTGAAAAGAACTCGTCCACAAGGCCTGCCAATCGTGCTCTAGATGCTGGTTCAAAGTTGGTCTTTAATATATCCCAGGCTTCCTTACCGTCTTCAGTAGATGAAATTAAGACTTGATATTTTCTGTCTATGCCCTGGTAGATAGTTGTATATGTCCTCTGCTTCCTATAATGATAGTCTCTTTTTTCTTTTTCTGGAGCATCTTCCAATAATAGAGGTTCCGTTTTAGTGATAAAATCCCAGCAGTTCCGGTCAATTAGCAATACCTTCATGTCCGTCTTCCACGTGGCATAGTTGAAATCCGATAACTTCGGGAAGGAAAACATGGACATTTCTTGAATACCCATCATACTGGAAACCGGTAGTGGCAGAATTCAGGTTCAGCTTAAGGTCTGTGGCCCATAACCAATTGTTGGGTTTTATCGATTGAAGACAGAGTTTTATACTTTAAAAATAAATTTTATTACGTAGCCAAGTCTTATGGTTTAAAAACATAATTTCAGAAAACAACAAGAAGTCTGATCAGCTCATGATCCCCAATCTTTCTTCAATTTTATACATTCAAAGATTTACATTCTTCAAATTTATGTGCCCCACACGGCACTATAATTGGAGGTTTGAGACCGATTCCAACACCAACCTTTATATCTAAATTTTGTGCAACCCTTTTTTCATTCGTTGCATTTCTCCTTTTAATGCTGGACTAATTATTCCATTTTGTGTTCATTTCTGGACCTTGACCATAAAACTCAAATTAGCCAACCAACCTTCCCCTGGGTATTGATCCTGGACCGTCGCCAATAGCCCGTGTGTTGTGCTCACAGTGTGACGTTAATTAAACTACCTACCTACTAAGTTTTTCGGGAATTAGTTTTCATCTTTGTTCCAAAACGTTCTGCCGTCATCTTCTCTTTCCTGAGTTGCACTGCGCTCTTCAATTCGAGATGGTGGTCGTATGCCCACTGCGCTAGCGACCTGAGATTTATTAGATTCCGCCCTCTAAGTAAAAACTTGTGTGTGTATGTGCATTTCTTGATGCTACCTGTTTTGTGTTCAGCATAGCATGACCAAATATGGCCCCTTACGCCATAAAACCAAATCCAACCAACCTGAATTCGAGAGGGTTCGAACTCTCCTTCTAGGCATGGATATTTATAAAAGGTAGGGACTCCAAGTTAGTGCCATAGGTAACGGTAAATGGGATTTTGGCTCAGTGAGTTTGCCCACTGCACTGGCATCCTGCGAGTTGTAGACAACGCAGGTCAGATTCTAAAACGTTGCCCTGAGTGTATTTTTCTCTTCTGTCTTTCGTGTGTCTATGTATTGTATGTCTATTTTCTGGCGTGTGTCTATGTCCACTACTTGACGTGTTTTGGCGGATCTTGGCCAAAGCCCAACGAACCCTCAGGCTCTCGTTTTAAGACTCTGGGTTTGAATCCTGTCCTAGGCGAAGATGTTCGTAGTGGTTTGGAATCCACTTTAAGCCTTAGATCCTAGTACAATTAGTTTTCGTGTAGCAAAAATGACCGTAGAACGACAAGCAAAACCAAACCTATATCGTCAGCACTATAAGTTTTGATGAATGTTCATTGCATTCATCAACCGTAGCTTGAAAAATAAAATTTCCGAAGAACAGAAATGATGGATAAGGTAAAGTTTTTAATTAACCTCACACTGGAGCAACACGACGGGCTATTGGGATCTGTCCCGAAGGGAAAGATCGAGGACAACTCGTAATTTTGAATCACGGCCAGATGACGAGAACAACACCTAAGATTCCACCCACTCTCCAAACTTCCACGCCAACGTGTGGACATTCGATGCCACGCCAGATTTAACGTGCACCAGCCCCCGTATTCATTTGAGTCGTACTTGACGGTCCTTGGCTGGACCGAGTTTCGAACCCGCAACCCTCCGGTTGCTAATCCGTAACTCTTCCAAGTGGCTGTTTGAAAGGTAATAGGAATCCTCCCTTGGAGAAGCAACTCAAACTCGCTCAAATGAAATGTCGCATGCTTTACATCCATCTGAATTAAAAACTTGTAGTTCCGTATCCTTATTAAAAATTCGTAGCATGCTCCCTGATTCGGTTTCCATGGTTTGCTCATTAAAATTTCATGTTAAAAACTTTCGTTTTGCGTGTTTTCTTGCGAAGTCGTGTGATATGCAAATTTTCTATGCATCTCGCTGATGCTTGCACTAAACTTTGGCGAGTTGGCCCGTATATGCTAACAAGTGTTTCTGATGGAGGGTGTGGTTTGCAAGAGGGTTGCAACGATTCCTGGCCAATAGTGGAGCTTTGAAGGTTTCGGTTTGGATTGTTCTGACGTCATTGAATCCCTGCTTCAACTTCAGTTTCCCATTAATGATCAGTTGCAAATTTAATTAGAGTGCTCTAAGTCTTTGAATTTTTAGCTCCTCTGATATGCCCTTGCATTTTATTTCGTGATCGTTTTTGTACATAGTTTTCAAATTTTCAATGTTTTAATTGTAATATATATTTAAATTAATATCTTTTTTTATATCTTTATCTTAAACTTAAATTTTTTGTAAATATATATTTTTTATGTGTAACCAAACACTACTTTCGGAGCAGTAGATCAAAGCCTGAACTCTTTCTCTGATTTGACTTTTCTTCTTTCTTCGTCCAGGATGAGACTTCGAAGCCAGCAGAGGGGCAAAGTAAGTGATTCAATTTTGTCTAGAATGCATACTAATGAAGGAAGCTCAAATCTGAAACAGGCGGTGGGGATTGGTTTTCAAACTCGTGCCGTGTGTTAGGTACTGTAACGTTGCGAGATGGAATTGAAGTTGCCAGTGGATTTAGGCCTAGAAACAGCTTTGAAACAAACATCACATTTAATAAAGCACAGTATTTACAATGATCAATATTTAATGTGCATCTAGTTTATCATTTTGTAAGATTTAGTAAGTGGTATAGGTTTTAGATTAGCTTATAGTGGGGATAACCTCGTACATATTTCGTCATGCTCAGTCTTAGATTTTTGAAGTGTCCACTTTTTTTTGTCTTGTCGAAATTTACATTTTGTGTAATTACTGTATTTTGATTTTTATTTGGACTTGCATTTGACGTAGTGCAGCACTGGATTCTGACTCATTAAATATCCGAATCAACGAACTCTACTTTGAATCCAACGTTTTGTCGCTCGGTTCAACAGGTTGAGTTCGAACCCCCGACCAGGCAGTTGTAGTTCGGCACTATTTTATGTCGCTTGCCTAGATTAAATGAGCATTTGTTGAACAATTTATCAGGTCTACCTATCTGAAAAAAACGTATTGCCCACCAATTCAACTAATGCTTATTAATCAGTGTTTTGATGAATAAAAATCTGTTTTTCACTTAACCTCTTTTTAAAATGTAATGTTTTATAATCTATTACAATATTTACGTTAAAATATATGTACATTTATGCTTAGGGTTCATTGTTTAAAAATTACAAATAAATGAAGTTTTATACTTGCTTCTAACTTAATTAGAAATAGAAAAATACTGAAATAGTCCCAAATGTATAATACCCATTATTATACATAAATAAAAATAAGCTCAATTTAAGAAAATATATTAGTTGACATTACTGAATTATTTTTAGCTGTTCCAATTTTTTTAGAAACTTTGTAGTAAATATAATCACGTGTACTTTAAATGAATAAAATAAAATTAACTGGAAATTTTTTTTAAGAGCGTGTTTAAAGACTAAAGAATTAAACAATATGTTGATAGCATTATCAAGAAAATTTTAAGACAAATGAAAAACGGTGCCACATTAATTTTAATGATAATGTTAAAAACATTGATTCCATTTGTCTTGTAGTTTTGGAACAATAGTTTAATTAATTGATTCTCATTAGAAGCAACAGGTTCTTATAAATAAGGAAGGAGAAAGGAGTTTTACTTTTTATTCATAAGGAATCCAACATGTGTCTAAGGGCTCTTGGCAATGTATAGGATGCACTTGGTCCATGAGGAAGCATGAACATAATTTTGTAATATTTCTCAACAATCTAAAATCTTTCCAATCCACCAATGAATTCCATACACATGTGCAACATATTTTTCATTTTGGAATGTTGTAATTTGATGGTTTTCTCCAATCCCATGATAGCAACAAATGTTCAGAAACCTTAAACTTTGGAAACCTATATCTGACTTTTGTATATTAGTGAATTACAGTGATCGGTAAACATTTACTGTACGGTCACCCTTGGCGACTTTTTCAAAATATCGCCAAAAGTCGCCAAAATGGCGACTTCCTGCACGAGCGAGATCTAAAGAAAACAGCGTAGTGAAAAATGGGTAAAGATGTAGACTCCGAGACATGTTTGTAGCCAAGCAATTTTTGTCGCCATCAAGATTGCGTCCAAAGCCAGGATGTTCTTAAAAAAACCGCGGACTTTCCTACGCGAACAACCTTTTGTATAGGGCAATAATAAACAAGGAATGCACAAATAAGCAATAATAAGTAAAAAAAATTAAAATAACGGTCTAATTAATCCTATGGATGTTCTTTAAAAAAACGCGGACTTTCCTACGCGAACCTTTTGTATAGGGCAATAATAAATGAGGAATGCACAAATAAGCAATAATAAGTAAAAAAAAATAGAAATAACAGTCTAATTAATCCTGTGGATGTTCTTAAAAAAACGCGGACTTTCGTACGCGAACAACCTTTTGTATAGGGCAATAATAAATGAGGAATGCACAAATAAGTAAAAAAAAAAATAACGGTCTAATTCATCCTGTGGATATTCTTAAAAAAAAACGCGGACTTTCCTATGCGAACAACCTTTTGTATAGGGCAATAATAAATGAGGAATACACAAATAAGCAATAATAAGTAAAAATAAATAAAACTTACGGTCTAATTAATCCTGTGGATGTTCTTAAAAAAAAACGCGGACTTTCCTACGCGAACAACCTTTTGAATAGGGCAATAATAAATCAATCATCTTCAAGCTCTCCGGTTTTGCTAATATATTCTATTGCGACCCGGTGATATATTCCGTTGCGACCCGGTTAAGCGGTAACCAATTACAATCCTTCTAAAAAGCTAAGACATCAACTAACACAAAAAGAATTCAAATTTTAAAACGGTAACCAATCATAGAACGCAAAACATCGATATTTTGTTAAAAAAATGCGTTCGTTAAAAAAAAAAAAGAAGCGCTCTTTCCTTCCGAAAAACCAACCTTTTCCAAGGTCCAATAGGGTTGCTGCAATTCCTTGTCGGGTCGGATGGGGGTTGCCATATAAAAAATTTATCGCCAATGTGGAAAAAATCGCGCCAAGGGTGACCGTACAGTAAATCTGATCCCAGTGATCTTATTTTTGTATTGGTCTGAGATTCCATCACTGAATTACATTATGTATTTTAATTTGTGGAACTTGTATGATTAAATGTTTGATAATTACCTTTTGATGAGTCCAAAATGTTGAAGTGTCGTGCACTAAATTGCCACTTATAACACGCATAGAAACTGATTTTCAATGAACAAGAGCCTTAATATACAGTAGAAAAGGATGAACTGTTGCTACACGTTTTTCCAATGAATGTTTTGAATTGCATCTTGTATAATGCAGGTATAATTTTCAGAAAAATCTGCTGCAATGATAGCAGTATCCAGACTCAATTCATCCATTTTTTATTATTAGCATTGAGCTTTTGTAAAAAAAAAGTAATGCCCTCATAAAGCAATGAGTTATTCAAACAGATTGTCAATGAAACTGAAATATTGAGATGGATAATTTTACAAATAAAAGCGAGTTCTAAACATAAATGTAAATTTTTGAGCAGGAATATTGGTAATTAAATACATTAAATTTTTAAAAGTATTTAAAAATAATTTAAATAAATAAAAACAATACTTTTCAATGGTACTATACTTTTCCAAAGACACCATGATACAATAAATTAAAAATTACATAGAACTGTAATTAGAGGTTCTCTTGATATTTTTACATTAATGTGAGTCTGCTTTGTGAATTAGCAAAACAAATAATCATGAATTCAAATTTGGCCATTGTTTTTTTTAAGCTATGGTCATTTTTGCACTCTAAGATGACCACTGTTTTGAAATACATATGCTATCATTAGAATAGGAATTCAGGAACAAAAATTTTACCTCTAAATTTTTCTCAGATTGAAGTTCATGTTAGTTAATACTTATAGTTTCAGAATAAATGAGAGTTCTTTTTTCTATAGCTCTTTATAGTCGACTGTTTTTAAGTGTTTTTTTTTTTCAGTTGTAAAAAATCCATTAAAGTGTAAAATCACCATTGTTTTGTAGTTTATATACTGATATAAATTACTTCCCTTTGGTACCAAAATTTGAACTATTAGTTCTCAAGTTAGGGTCATTTATAGACAGTGGTGCAATCCACCCTTGATATTGTGTCTGGCCAAAGTGGACCTTGTGCCATAAAACCCCAAATCAATCAACCAAGATGTCCACCATTTTGTAAAATCGACCCATTTTTAAATTCCTGTCTCAGCTAATATTGGACAAAATATTTAAATAATTGAGATCTATGGGTTTCACTGCCATGTCTATCTATGGTAAAAATTTGAAAATATCCATGACTATGATGCAACAACTTTTTCTCAAAATGAGTGTTTCACATGGAATGACCCAAATGCCTGGATGGAAGTGTAAAGATTGGAGTATGGTTATTTTTTGTATGTATTTTACTTTCTAAAATCCATGTATAAAACTGAAAATGTATTTTGTATTAGCTTTTATGAAAGTGTTAAGTGAAACTCATTTTATTTTTGAACCACGTGACATTTATTTTTGAAAATGAAATGAGTGTTGGTGAATCAGTCAACTACAATAAGGAAAAGTTTAGAGGTAAAAAGAATCAAGGCGGGTTACATCAAACCAAAAGAGAAATGGTTCTAAACTGATAGTGGAGAAAAAACAGGAAATACTTCAAGACTTAATCATTGAAGGCAACGAATTTGAAAAACTTGAAGGTAATTGGCAAAAGAAAAATATAGTATAAAAGCATATGCTGTAAATGTAATAGTTGTAAAACTGTAAAATGTATTCCATATAACTTAAAATTCTGTTCAATCAGTTCCTTGCTGATACGGACAGCCAGAGGTTGGTTTTAGTGTTTGTTTCTTAAATAAATTGTTTTAAAAAGTACTTAGAATTCGATTTAAAATGATTCTTTTAACTTCAAAAATACTGAGTTTTTTACAATTCAAAAACATTTTGTTAAATTTCTTTGAAGACTCCTTTGAGATGTACAGAAATAGTGAGGCCTTAATAAAGCACACAACCTTTTTGCTAGTGTGTTCCAAACAGCTTTTTTTACATGTTTCCTTATAAGATCTCTTTAAGTCTGGTACGGGAACTATATAAAGGTACAAGAGACTTATAAAATATAGCTTTGGAATTTTGAAGTATTGTTAAATTCTACTTTTCTGATGAGAGTTTTATTTTTAACACTTGACTTTCTACAGATTTCTGGAGTAAGAAATTGTCTAGTATCAAAGTAATTGAGTTCAATTTAAATATGTGAGTGATTTTAGTGATGACTTTATAATTAATTTATGTTTACTATTCGCAATATTTATATTTAGTTGCATTTATTTTTTATCAAAAGTTAAATTTGAATCTTTTCCAAATTATTTTGAAGCTCTTAACTGATCAAAAACTTTTTAAACAGTATCAAAAACTCCATAAATTTGTTCCAAATTTTTATTGTTGCTTCATGACACCAGGTTCTATATTCTCAAAATAACCTCTCTGAGCAGTGGTTTGAAAAATACATTAATTATTTACACTCGTAAATGAACTATATTTGTACTAAACAATTAACTAAAACGTTCCTTCAAATTTAGAAGTTAAAAAAATCAACATTTCAAATTATAAATTCATCCCTAAAATGGTAAATTATGGCTTGTTTGTTTTGTTGTAATATAAATCTGTTTCAATATAACTAATTTGATAATAGTATATGCAATTGTTAGAAATGCTGCAAATTCCGACTGGAAATTTCGGGTCTATGGTAGCCCTGTTGGTAGGGTATCGGATTTGCAACAGGAGGGCTGCGAGTTCGAAACTATTCGCAAAGCCCGGTGCACGTTAAATCTGTCATGGCCTCAAATGTTCTCATGCTGGCATGGTGTGGAAGTTTGGAGGGTGGGGTGCCAGCTCAGGTATTGCCTCGCCCTCAAAATTACGAGGTGTTCTTGGTCTCCCTTCAGGATTAATCCCAGACTGTCATCAGTAGTTGGGTGTGTTGCTAAAGTGCAATGTTAATTCAACTAACTTAAACCTTTGACTTAAAATCTATGCAACTAAATTTCTCAATAATTAATGAATAATATGTACAAGTATTTATTGAGTATTCTACAAGATTTTACATTAAAAAAAGGCAACTATACATATATTTATAACAAAAAAACATAAACTTCCATTTGTCTAGTGGTGCAAAACTATTCGTACAGTTAAAAAAATTTGCAGTTTTTATCAAATATTTGGTATTTAATACCTGGTTGGGTATCCTTTTGCCTTAATAACTAACTGCTTGGAGCCTTCGTTGCATAGACTCAACCAGTTTTGGAGTTACAGAGCTGGATATGGAATGCTATTCTTGAAGAGCTTTTTCAAGATCATCTTTGTTGGAAATTGATAGTCGTACTTTTTTATCCAGAACATCCCACAGGTGCTTAATTGGGTTGATATCTGGAGACGGGAGGAAATGTCAGAAATTTTGGTGTATTATACAGCACCCAGAGCCGCGTATTTATGGCTGTGCTTCGGATCATTATCGTGCATAAAAACATAATCACGATTAAGTCCCATTTTCATGGCACTGGACTGCAAATTATTTTTTAAAATGTCTATATCTTATGGTTTCCGTCAATTGCTACTAAATTTCCTACACCAGACGCACTCATACATCCCCAAACAAGCACAGAGCTCTCTTCATGCTTCACTGTTGGAAAAAGATTCTTCGGATCCATCTCTGCATTTGCTTTTCTCCACACCATTCTTGCACCATCGGACCCAAAAATATTAAATTTACTCTCATCTGAGAGTACAACTTTATTCCAAAATTCTGGGCTTGCAGAGTTTTGGTGCAAATGCCAAACAGTTTAAGGTTCTCATTTACGTAGACTTTTCTCTGAGCAACGGCCGTAAAATCCTGCTTTTCTGCATGCATTTCGTACAGTACTTACCGAAGCGTTTACTCCTGCTTTTCAACTCAACTGCAAGTTTGGGAGCACTTATTCTCGGATCTTTCTTCAATTGCCGAATGATGAATCGGCGGTCCAAAGAGCTGAGAATTGATGGTCGGACCAGAGCAGGCCTGATTAAGCAAGCTTGAAAGAGGCACCAAATCTTTTAATTATGGACTGTATAGTAGTAGAACGGGGTCTCCCAATCACATACAAAATTTGATTTAAAGTTTTGCCGTCTTTACTAAGCTTTAAAATTCTTTCTCTTTCAAAAACAGGTCTCGGTACCTTTCCGTCCCATTTTGACAATTTATACTTAGAAAACAAATTTCAAGTTAAATTTTTACTGAATATATATACTCTAGCATTCCAATTCATTTACCTACCTTGTACTTCTGAAACCAATTGCAAAATGCGAAGATAAATTTGCATTTTTTGTGTACGAATACTTTTTACGCGGGAGAAACCCATTTTCATTTTTTGCAGTTAAGTTTTAAAAAATAATTTTCAGTATATTTTGGTTATCGGATAAAATAACTTTGTAAAAGATTTTTCGAACATGTAATAATTTTCATCGAGTTTAAATATTAAAACCGCGCTTTTCACTTTAAAATTCGCACTGTACAAATACTTTCTGCACTCACTGGAAGTGTGGAGAGTGGGGTGCCAGCTTAGGTGTATTGCCTCGCCCTCTGACCGTGTTTCAAAATTAGGAGGTGTTCTCGGTCTCTCCCTTCAGGATTGATCCCTGACCGTCAATAAATAGTTGTCTGTGTTGCTAAAGTGCAATGTTAATTCAATTACCTACATACAGACTGGAAATTCAAATTTCATATTAAGAACATATTTAGTTTTTTACTATCCAAATGTAAATTTCTTGGCGAGTCCTTTAATGTCTTTAATGCGTAGTTAGCACATTTTATGTATTAGTCGATTTATTTGTATCTGAGCAACTAAAATTGTGACTAAAATGCGTTTTATGCAGACTATTTTTGCTACTAATTTTAAGAATTAATGTGCTAGCTACTCATAAATGGCAGACCCTGTTGCAGCTCACTTTGTTAATGCTATTCATTGCTATATTAATATCTATCTTGTACAGCATCCCTTTGAAAATGCAGCATTTTTGCCTTTTGTTCTGAGTTTACTTTTGTTAGTCAATGACTGTCCAAAATACTACGAGGACCCCTAATCTACCCTTTGAGCCCCAGTGCCAAGTTAGGTACCCCTTGTAAAAGATGTGAATTCCAAATACTCTATTTTTAACTTGCACTTGATATTATTCAGTTGTATCTATTTTCTTTAGTAGTAATTTTTATTGTAAATAGAATGATAGGATTTGGTTATGAAAACTTGGGAAACAATGTCTAATAGTTTTACTATCAGTGCCTAGTAGTTTTACTGTTAACACATTTTGACTAAATGTCAAGCTTTTAACAGCTAGACAAACCAGATATTTGGATCCAACCCTCAAAATCCTTCCCACATATATTTATTTTAATTTATCACTGATGTCCATTTTATAAACTTAATGTTGACTTTATAACTTGACTATAATTTCATTTTGAAATCAAAAATTGCTGCATTAAAAATTTTAAGTTTTCTTGATTAATTTTCTGTCTGGTGCATCTTGACTAGAAAAATGGCACTTGTACCCAACCAATCGTTGGGGACCACTTACCTGCAAACACCCCATGGGATGGATCTGAATTTCATTGAAATAAACTTTCGACAAGATCTGTTTCACCTATTTAGCTCCTGTAATTTATAGGGTGGTAGTTTTAAAACAAACTTAAAACCCTTATTACTTTTCTCTATAAGTGATTGACTTGGAAAAATAATTCAATATCAGCCAAGAGCTGATCGTTTACTTTTACCTCTTGTTAAGGGGTCAGTTTTATTCCTAATTTTGTCTTCCTATTTTATTTACTGATTACAGTAAAATCACGAGTAATTAAAACCACTGGTTATAAATTGAGTAAAACTAATTTAGATTTTTAAGAAGCTCAACTACAGACAACAATACCTGACAAAAATCTGTACTTAATATTAATACCAGAACTGACAGCCCACTTTTGCGAGTACTTTGCAACCTTAGCATCTAGAGGCATATTAAAATCGTCTCTAAAGTTCATATATTTAGCTTACAAATAAAACAGTCAAAAATTAAAGAAGTTCTGAGTGGAGGAGTTATTTTCAAGCAATGCGAAAATTGTAATTTTTTCAACTACTTTATTTCACATTAGCATTTATACAATTTATCAATTATTCCATAGAAGAGTACTTTTATTATAAATATGCATATTACTATAGAAACGTATTAAATGATGCCAAATAATTTACATTTATTCATTAATTTGTTTCTCGAAACGAAATCTGACCTTCATGCATAGACCAAATGACAGCAAACTCAAAGTTCCATACAGTACATTCTTAGTCTAGAAAAATTAAAAAACTCGTATTTGAAAATTTTTTGAATGTTTCACTTGTAAACCGGCAATATTTTTACTTGTTTGGCAACTTTTCGTACATTTTGGCACTTGTTTTTAAAAAATAACTTAATATCAACAAAAATAAAGCCTCACTTTTTTACCATTAGAATGAATCCTTATTGTCATGAATATATCTTTCTACATCAGTATGGGAAATAGTTTTCATGACTTATTTTGCCTTGTGTATAATTGGCATACTAAAAATCTATTTCAATGTGAATACTGCCGGTCACAACGGTATTTGGAATTGCTAGAAATTCCGTTAATTCCGACAGTGTTGGAACTTAAATTTCGTTTGAAGAAAATATTTAGTTTCTAATTTAAGTATCTTGGCATCAACATCTGTTTCATATTAAATTTAATTAATGAGCACATTTTGTGTTTTAGCTTATTCAATTTGTATCTAGGCAACTAACACTGTCATTAGTCTTAAAAGAAGACTAGTGGCAGTTTTAGTTAATAAGTTAAGTCTTAAAGGAGGCCTTGCTATATTTAAGAATTTATGCTTCTAATGCTGCTATTTCACTAGTGCCTTGACTGGCAGCCCTGTAAAACACCAGGTATAGAGTCAATCAGCTGGATAATGTTCATCCGTTGGTTTTAACCAGTTTACTGGTACACCATTTGACCCTGCTCATGGTTTATGTGCTTGTTATCGCTTAATCCAAGACGAAATAATGACAGCATCTTAGTAACAGATGTTACTAACTACGCTACATGCTCATTAATTTTCAGAATTAAAAAATGTAAATATTTTTAAATTGTAATCAAGCATTAAAAATTCATAAATTAGAAAAATTATTTTTGAAATTAGGTCATAACATCTTCAGACTTGAAGTTTGGAAGCCAACCTGCTCCATCAGATTTAAAATCACTAGATTTCATTTTATTCTGATTTAGTAGGTGCAATAATCTTAAAATTATCAGTTTTCAGCAGGAATTCCACTTACAGCAGGGAGTCAGCAAAAATAATTTAAGATTTGGCCAATCTAACTACTTAAGATATATTAAGCAATTGATGTGTTTTCGTATGTCATAAAATAATGCATTTGTCCCTTCATAAATGCCTATTTTACCTGTATGCATAATTAAGCTGTTTGAAATGTCTGACATTTTCATTGTTTTCAGCCTAGTCCTAGCTTTTCCCTGGACAAGATAAAGAAAAAGAAGCAGAGAAGAGTGAACACTGTAAGTGGTGCTTATGATTACATTTTAGAAAAACCCTCTTCACCAAATTGTGCTTTCATTACATATTAGACTTTTTAATCTTTATTGTGTTGTACTCGGGCAAACTTCCAAATCCACAAACCCCTTTATAGTTTCTATTAAGGGGTTTGTGAAATTGAAGGTTTTTAAGGGATCTAATTTTTTTTAGTGGGTGGATAATACAGTGTCCTAAAAGTTCCCGTATTCCAGCTTTAAAAAATCATTTGACCATGATTTTTTTAATTATTGAATTTTATCGTCTGTTTATAACTTTATGGATTCTTTAATTTTTTATCATTTGGTTTTCTTCTCGCTCAAGTTGTGCGATAGTAAAGTTCCATGTCATTTTGTTCTTCATTGTAAAATGAGTTTATCACGCATTCAGAGAATTGCGCTGCTTGAGGCTTATTTTGAATGTAAATTATATGAAAGATGTAAAGAATTTTGCGACATAAATATCCAGATGATGCGATACCGAGTAAATATACGCTATATCAACTCGTTCGGCAATTTCGTGAGACAGTTTTGGTGGAAAATAAACACAAGAGTGAAAGACCGAAAGTCGTTACACCAGACTGCAAGAAACTCAACGAAGGATATTGCAATCTCCTCAACAATCCGTGAGGCGTTTGTCGCAACAAATGGGCACATGACATGGATCGACACAAGGCTTTTAAGAGCTTTGCATTTTGGTGCTTATTGTGTAAAAATGTTACATGAGTTAAAGCCACCGGACAACGAGAAGCAGCTTTATTATTGCCGATGGTTCCGGAGATTTATTCGCAACATCAACATTTTGAACAAAACATTTTTCTCCGATGAGGCATGGTTTCATTTAAGCGGTTATGTGAACGCGCAAAACTCCCGCATTTGAGCGACGACAAATCCCCATTCATTAATGCAAAAACCTTTACATTCTCAAAAAAATTGGCGTTTGGTGTGCTGTATCACACAAAAGGATTGTTGGGCTTCTGTTTTTCCTGTCAACTGTTGATGGCACTGTATACTGAGAACTCATCCAACAATTTGTTGCATTATTAGAAGTGAATGAACGAGTTCCTTGGTTCCAACAAGACTGTGCAACCTGCCATGCAAATTATGAAACCATGGGCATGCTTTAAGATTTTTTGTCGATAGACTCATCTCCAGAAATCTTTGGCCACCTCTTTCCCCTGATCTGAGCATCCCTGACTTTTTTCTGTGGAGATATTAAAAGAACAAAGTTTATGAAGATAATCCCCAAACAATAGATGATCTGAAAATTGCCATTACTCAAAGGATACAAGAAGTCACTCCCAGCATCTTGAAGCACGTTTCTAAAAATATGCGCAAATGACTTCAGCTTTTGAACATTTATTATTAATGTGAGTTCAAATTTTTTTGCTACATCATGTTAAAAGTGCTTTTCACCATTATCATAAAAATAATTGTTTTAAAGTTTGTTTTTGTATAATAAATTCACGAATTGTCATTATGGGAACTTTTAGGACACTACAAATTTTATATTTTCAAAAACCCATAATTGATTTTCTGAGAGGTTACCTCCTATGAGTTCAAACATCTGTTCTACCTGCAATCGTCCTTGCACAACTTCTAACCAGTTTTGGCTTCGACTCTTTTTTGGAAAGCTTATATAATCATCTAGTACATGTCTAATTTTAATAGTGACCCAGCCATAATATAAGTAGCTGCTATACATAAATTTTGACTTCACTATTCACAATTACTTATTCTGTCAAAATCAAATTCTTTACCCCCGAAGTTCAAAGTGGGAAACCTGTTTCATGAACTCTGAAATGGCACCCATTCCAACAAAGTAGAGTTCCAAAAGCATGAAGGAACTCCCCTAATTATTTCTGTGATTGGTACCACTAATACCCAGTGTACTTAAAACATGTTTTATTCGTTTTCAGGCAGCAGTGAAGCAAGCCATTGCTGCAGTTGCTGCGACTACTGCTCCGGTACCTGTCCAGGTACCAATACCGACACCCATTACTGCGGCCCTACAGCTCCCTTCATGGCAACCAAGAGTTGTCCTTAGGGATATTTTGAAATCAAACATGGTAAGATAACTCATATCTTTGATTTCAAATATCTTACGGGTGCTGTTCAACTATCATGAGTTACACTCTACTCTGCATGCTCTCTGTATTTACAGCTGAATTCTGTTTTTTGTGCTGTATATAGCTTTGAAACATCCACTCAGAAATGGTAAATTTATATTCAGATTCGAAGAGTATTGTAGACTGCCTTGCTTCTGACTCACCTCAACCGCTTGCTCTTGCTATTTTAAATTATATCTTAGACTTACCCAGCTTGGCTTTGCTATCCTTTTCTATTGGACACCTGGACATCTCAAGATAGTAAGCAATAAGTAAGCTGATACAATGACGAAAAATGCTTTAAGCCTATTTGTGTATGATATCGGACATGCTGTTGGAGACATTTTATGTAATGAGGGGCAAAATGATTAGAGCTTACAAACAAGAAATGCTGTGGCATTCATCGCCGTTTAATTGTGGCCTTAATTGCATTCTTGTTATTCCATACGTTTTTTTAATGCTCCACATTTTTTTGAGGAGATATCTCATCTATCGATTTGACCAATTTTTGCCAATGACAAGATATTATCGACTTAAGATGATGAGATCAAGATTTGGTCAGTTTTCTTCCAATTATGTTCCCTTTGAATGACAAGATATTCAACAAAATCTGATCAGGTTAGCTAGCTAATAACAAGATGCCGCATTGAGGTAATCACCAGGAGTATTAACACACTATCTACTCATGGGCATATTTTATTAGGAGTGCCCCTGTGTGTAGTGGTGTGGGTGATCCCTTTCACCATTCATATTTTAATAAAATCGCCCAATTTTTAACCAGCATTGTCGAAAGTAATTCGGCAATTCAATTTTAACATGCAAGGTTTGGTAAGAGAAAATTCCTATCCAAATCTATTATAATGCTTACACACTACATTGGCTCTTTTAAGATTTCAAATAATGGTTTTATCTATCTTGCCTTTTAAACTGCACCACATTTCATCTGTTAATGCTCATCACTGTCATTTTTAAAGCTATTTTACTATATTTATGTTCATTCATATTTACGTTCATTCATATGAAATCTCAACATAAAACTCATTTTTACATTTTGAATTTTACACAAATTTTCTTTAGAATGCATAGGAATCTGATTCACTAACATTTTCTGTGAAGTAACCTCACGTTTAAAAACAATGTCCCTTGACAAAATAATTTCATTTTTATCTGGAATCCATACTCCATATCCTTCATTTCCACAGTATCCCACAAAATGTCCCTTCAAAGCCTTTTTGTCGAATTTTTCCTTTTCTGTTTAGAGATATGTACAAAGCACTCTACCAAAGATTTTCAGATGATCAATTTCTGGGGCTTTACCAAATCAAAGTTCATATGGTGATTTACCTTCCTCTGTAGAAGGACCTATGTGATTAATCACATGCAGCTGAATTAACAGCCTCACCCCAGTCTTTCTGGTAAATCCATAGCATGCAGCATGGATCTTGCAGCTTCAACTTAAATTCTGTTTTCTCTTTCAATTATTCCATTTTGTTCAGGAGTATAAGGCATGGATGTTCGATGATTTAGTCCAACTTTCTGTACAATATCAGAATTGTTGAACTCCCTCCATCAGTAAATAGTTCTTTCAATGTATAACCACAGCAGTCTTAACTTCTCTCAAAAACCTAGACAACATGACTTTAACTTCAGAATTTTCTATTATCATATAAACAGTCCTATATTTGGAATAATCATCTTTAAATGCCATAAAGTATCTATTTCCATCCAGTGACTTTTCAGGCATTGAACCACACACATCAGCATGAACAAGCTGACCAGGTTTTGTTGGACATTCTTGGCGTGAGCCAAAGCTAAGCCTATGCATCTTGCCATACGTACAGGCATCACAAAATTCACTGTCAAGTTTTACATCAATACCTTTGAGTTTTAGGAACTTCTAAACATGGTGCTTAGTTTGATGTCCCATATGCTCATGCCATAACTGAAGACTCATTGTCGACTGCCACACAAGCAGATTCAGGAATTATAACACATAAAAGAAGTCTAAACACTTGTGTCTTATGCCAACGGCTAGTTTCACCACTTTTGTTGCTGAGCTGTCGTACTTTGTTATCAGCATACTCACTAAGTCCATTGTCTAATGCAGCACCAGATGAAAAGAGATTTTGTTCACTGTAGGGAACATACCAAACTTTTAGTGAGTTGACCAAGTTTCCATTCACCACTAACAAGCATTTCAATTTGTATCTCACCAATACCTTTGTCAGACATGGATCTTCAGCACCTAATCATAAAGACTTTGGGATATCAAATTGTTCATAACAGGAAAAACAATTCAACTTGGGTGATATGATGTGAAGCACCCGAGTTTTATAAGCGATTCATCTACTCTTCATCTCAACAATCGTCATAAAGGCTTGACCAGACTTCAATTCATCTTTATTGGCATTATTTCCAGCTTTCAGTGAATAAGTTCCTTTTCAAATGTCCAAGACGGCCACACGCATAGCACTTCATTTTCTTTCCATCTTTTGGATTAGTTGCAGCTTTTTCCGGAAAATTTCTCCCACATCAGCTACTTGGCTGCACTACAAAAGCCACACTCTTGCTTTCAACGGGAGGTTTCACTTCTAAACGTTGCTTATAAAGATGTAACCTTTCAGTAAGGCTTGAAAGAGTTCTTTCACTGTTCAAAACAGATTCCCAGGCATTTTTGAATTCCAGGTATTCATTTGGTAGTATATTCAAAACTGTTAAGCAACAGATTTTGGTAACTCCACATTTTCATTCCTCAGCTCTTGCAGTTCCTGCCAAATTCTCTGCAATTTGGATACATGGGTAGCGATATTGTCCAGGGGATCTTTCGTGTAGTTGAAAAGTTGGGAATACAGCAAATCTAGCCTTTGCTCGTGTTTCTGCTCATAAACACAATGAAGAACATCTAATTTCTTTTCCCGTTTTACACGTTAAAATGCACTGTTTAGGCTCAGGCCTAACTTTAGAGCCAATTATATATCGAGCTATGGCATCTGCTTCCTGATAAGCTTTCAAGTTTGCATATGCTTTTCTTTCATCCTCTTACAAATACTGTTTATGATTCAGGCTTGGTCATTTCACCCAGTACTATGGGCATGGATTTCTGTACTGTGAGCTGCAGTTCAATGTCAAATTTCCAGCTCACCCAGTGTCTTTCACCTTCTAACTTCTCAATGAAATTGAATTTCTCCATGTTAGAGTGACAAAAAGCTGAATTGAATGGAACGCACATACCTTTGACGATCAGGAACTTAATATGCCTAGAACAGCATGCAGAACGTAAAGGAACAACACAGAGTAGGCAATACAGTTACATAGGAACCCAGTTACGGTTAGAGGCATATCTAACAGGTATTGATTTATAATTCAACAATATGGCCCTTCTCCAACCCATCTCCAAAATCCTTGCTATCTTGAATTTTTAGTTTCTTGGTGCTAGCGAATGCAATCCTCTGAACAATCAGGATGACCAATGATTCTGTCCCTTAGGGGGTACAAATTAGGGCTCTGTTGGTGTCTAGGTTTTCAATTGGCATTGTGCCTAAAAGGACCTTTGGGGTCCCTAAAAAGCGTTGGTTTCTAATTTTTTAAATATCTACATATCCAATACTTATAAATGTTCAGAATTTATTTTAATATTTAAATAATTTAATTATTTTGACTAGCGTATTTGTTGTCATAATTATTTTGCAGTGAATTTAGTATCCATTATGAAAAGAATGATAATGGGGAATTGGCTTTCCCAGCCAATGTTATCATCTAATATTTATGTTATATCACATTAGTTCTACTTGATTTCATGAAATCATTTATTTAATGCATTATGGGGTAATTTTCATAAAATATTCTTGTTCATTTGTTTTCCAAGTAAATCAAGTTTTATCGTCTTTTCATTGTTTTCTTTTAGTTTGTCTAAAGTTAAATGTTTCTTTTGTAATCCCTAATGTATTTTATATTTCATTTAGAGCCCACAAGAAGTGGAAGAGGTCCCAAGTTCGACCTATGAAGATGATGTACCAAGACGGGTGTAAGTTATTTTCTGAAGGCTCTTTCCCTTTGTTTATATATTATAATGTTTGACATTCAAATTTTGTGAAATTTATAATTTCAAGCTTTTTTGTAACATTAGTACACCTTTTACATGTTATCAAGGACTCGGTTGGTGAAAGTTTTTTTTTATAGTTCAAAATTATCTTTTATTTTCGTTATCTGGTTTGCTGCAAGTCAGTCAACAGGAAGGGAAAGAAAACCTATTCTATCATAAATTTGACATACAGTGGAATATAACAAAATACGAGAACTGTCTCCTGAGGTTATTGGGGGAAAATTAAATGGGGAGCATTCAAGTGTGAAGGGCCCTCAGGCGCACGTCTTTAAGTGTGTGCAGACATCACAATCTCGAGGTACCATATTGATCTGTCCTCTCTTCTGTTTCACCCTTGCCTATCATTCTCCTTTTTGCTTTTCTCCCCTCCCTTGTTGTCTTGTGTTTGATGCAGCTTGGCCAAATATGGCCCTTGCGACATAAAGCCCCCAAACAACCAATCAAATGTGAAGGGTCAGCATGTTCCCAAAAGCCTGGAAGTACATTCGTTCTTTAAGCATTCTTAAACATTTGCTTCATGTTCAGAGAATAATTTCGCAGCTGGCCCAGTCTTTTTTAGTTCCAATCAAATTACCTTTAATATCGAATGAATAGTTGTTTTTGGATTTTTCTTAACTGGTTTTGAGATATTTCTTCACAATTTATCTGTTTAGTGAAATTTCGATTATGCTGATTTAAAACAAAGCATCTAACAAAAATAAACTAGCTAATTTAGGGAGGGCTTGGCCAACCACCTGACTGCTCAAGCACAGACTGAAATGCTAAAAGCACTGATTGTATAAGACTTTAAAGATAAATTTTCTTAGTTCAATGCAAGTTCCCTTGTTGCTAGGATTCTCATAGCAACACAAGGGCAGATTCTTCATACGTCCTCCAGGACATGCCAGCCTTGTGGTGAGTGATCTGGTCCTCTGTTCAATGGGTTATGGTTCGAATCTCAATCAGGGTATGGATGTTCATGGTGGTTTGGAATCCACGTTTAAGTACCACTTTCTGTCTTAGCCTTAGTGTGGCAAATATGACAAACCAAATCAGGAAGATGCTTGACCTCTTATCGATGGATTTGCTTGGTATGTCTATCCTGCCAGCTAAAATACTTCATGGGTTAGGCACTCCATGTGAGATTATCTACTTTTCATTGACTAGTAGTTAAAAATGTTGTGAATAGAAGGAATGGATAGAAAGTCAAATTATGGAGGGAAATCAAGTTGTTGAAATTCAAATGCTCAAAAAATATCTAACCTAGAGGACTCATTTAAAATTAAATATTCTACCCCATAATGCAAGTTATATATATATATTAATTATAAATAAACTATTTTATTGATAATTAAAATAAGATGGAAGAATTAAGATGTCTTCCACGAGGGGGAGCAAGTGGACTCTTAGACTTTTTTTCACTTGAAAACCTTCAGTAGTGAAATGAATTCTAAGGAATACTAAAATTTGGTTCTTTCGTTGAGAGAAAATGAGATTCAAGTCGTTTTTTAATTGTATTTTAAGACTTGTCTCTAATCCATAATTTAATGAGTAAGTTTAAAATGTGATATCCAGGAGTCAGCACCTTCCTTTTCTACTTTACTTTGTTCGTTCAAATTTGCCCCTGCTTTTCTTAGATTGTCAGTACTCAGATTGTCTAAACACGTATTCATTTTATTGGAAAAAAATGTTGATTCATTGACTTCCTTTTTAGACTAAAGAGGAAGCCCGAGGATGATGGAGGTCCCTCTACTAAGAGGAGGCGAGTGGAGGTGGAGAGGTAACCTTGCATATTTTAAATCTTATCTTTTAAGTATAGTAAATCAGTAGTGGATCAAGTCTTTTCAAGGCTGTAGATGCATAATTTGGTAGTCCCAATTCAGATTTATGACCAAAATATATTTAAATAATTGAATTGAAGAGTATAAAACCAATTTGTATAATGAAATAAAATCATTCTTAAAGAGGAGCTTTACATAGCTTTTGTTTGGTTTTTAAAAATAGTAACAGACTAAAAGCATCAGGACTCAAAACAAGCAATAATGAGAGAAAAGTAGGAATTTGATCAGTAAAATTTCAATGTGTTTTCTGTATGATTTGAGGTGGGATATTTGTTGGAAAAGTTATTAAATAAACTTAATTCTTAAAATCCTACAATTTTTGTTTTGAAGTTATGAAAAGATTTCCTGTTATATTAGTTTGGAAAAAGATTAGTAAGCTTTTTGAAAAGTTTACTAATCTTAAATTTATTTAGAAACAATTAATTTCAAAGGATGGTTTAGTTTTTCGACTTCATGTGAAACATTTATAACTCTTTTGGATCGATTTTAACCAAATTTAAAAAAGCCTGTACAGCAAATCGAATGTTGAAAGCATTGAGAATAATTTACGACGGTCCTGTCCACATTGGGATCAAATGGTTTGTTCAGGCCAACATTCTTGACTGGCCAGAGAACCTCGCCGATACCTTCTGCAGTCCAAGGCCCCTGGCTTTTAGGGCCTTGTGGTTATTTTATCCCTAACTGATAAATGGCCTAATGGGTTGCCCACTGTACTTGTTAGAATTCACTAACGTATTACTGGGATAATTTCTTGCATTACAATATATCTGGACGTTTATTTATGTTTATTGAATCTTGTAATCGATCTGCAAATCTCATGCATGCTGACTTCAAATTTCGTCATCGGCACGTGTCTATACTGATTGGTTGAAATCAGAAGTGTCAATCATGTACATTTATTTGACGTCACATCGTAGTTATGTGAAGTCTGGCCACAGCACAAATGATGCCTGATATATAAAGGTTGTAAAGTGAAAGACTTTCTCTTATGCTTTTGTGATCATGTTTATATGTTGTCAATGTCAGCTACTGCTTTGTGCAGTTTGTGTAGATCCAGGATGGAACGTTTCAGTTAACGTAATTTTTATTTAGTTCAAAAACTTCAGTCTTCATATTTTTACGAAGTCCTCGTTCTGCTTTTATTTGGTTTCATCTGCTGCTATTTGATATGGAGCGTATACTTGCTGCACATATTTATTTCTGCTAATCTTGTTTCGTGTGTTTTGCATGTAGTGGGACAACAGTACTAACAACCTGCCAGTTGTATGGGATGCAGATTCAATTCTTGTTACTTACCTGGGTGTATTTTTCTCCTGCAGTTAAACTTTCCTTGACATAGTCTTGTGCTGGACACAGCTTGGCTTGATATGGCCCTCACACCAGCCAACACAAACTGATTAATATTGCGATTATATCAGATTTATTCTGATACATACTAGTTTTTCCTATTTGCAAAGAGTAAGTCTAAAGCACACTAATAATTGTATTTCCTTGATAAATTAGTATACCTCACTTTTGTGCATCTATTTTTGTTTTGATATTCAAGAATGCAAGTCCTTAAAATTTTTAATAATTGATGTAATATATCTCTACAATTGCATATACGATGTCCTTAAGGCCAAAGATTTTGGTTTGAATTACTATTTCTCCAGGAATCAATTTTTTAAACATTAACAAAAGAATTATTTTGCAAGTACTTACAATTTATTTATTGAAATGTTAGTTTTACCTCTCCAAGTTCAGAATTTTTTTGCACTTGCTCATTTTTCATATTTGCTAACAATGATTTTATTAATCTAAAACTCGTAAAGATTTATTTTATTATAATTTTTATCCTGATTAAGTAGGAGTGGGGCTTCTGCTTTACTCAAGACCTTGATTTTACATGATTACAAATGAAAATTAGTTTCTATATTTAATAATAACGAATGAACTATTTCATCAATCAAAATAAGACTGAAGAACTAGTATGTCTTGCAAAAGAATTTGAAGGAATCCTAAATTTGGTTATTTCGTTGAGAAAATGAGATTCAAGTCAGTTTTTTAATTGTATTTTAAGTCGTCTCTTATCCATTTATTTTCAATGTGAAAGATCTATTCAAGAGAGATAATGTAATTTGTTATTGATGAGAAAAATTGATATCCAGGAGTCTGAGCACCTCCCTTTTCTACTCTACTATTCTCGTTCAAATCTTGCCCTTGCATTTCTTAAGATTGTTGGTACTTAGATTGTCAACAATTGTCAACACACACGAATGCTTTCTTTTAATGGCAAAAAGGTTGATTGGTTGCTTTCTTTTTTAGAAAACAGAAGAAGAAAGGACCCACAGACCCGACCAGGTAACCTCACATTCTAAATCCTTCTCATCTTCTAAATAGATCTAATCAGTAATGTATCAAGTCATTTCGTGGCTGTAGGTACAGATAATTTTGTGGCCCCAATTATTCAAATTCGTAACCAAACTATATTTAAATAATTTAATTAAAATGTGTAAAACAAGTTTGTAACGAAACCAATTTTCTTTAAGAGGAGCGTAACATAGCTTTCGTTTGGATTCTTTAACTATAACATTAAAGAAAAGCACCAGGACTAAAAAGCAATAATTAGGGACAAGTAAGGACCCAATGAGAAAAATTTCAATGCACTTTCCTTTTGATTTGAGGCAGAATGTTGGTTGGAAAAAGTTATTTTTAAGTAGAAGTCTTAATTTTGCATTCGGGAAGTTTAATTCACAGCAAACATAAAAACATTAATGACCTTTATTTTAGGGGCTAGTGGTTTCTTTATAAAAATAATTATATGAACAATTCTCATGAAAATAACCAATATTTATTTCTTCACAGCCTCAGACGATCAGCGCGAATAGCTGCCAGGAACCAGCCTCAAAGGTAATTTAATTGCAATGTATTTTCCTAGGAACTCCAATGTATTTTCTATATTTTAACCTATTTTCTAAAAACGTTTTCTAAACTTAACACTATTTTGTACCTTAGCACTAATTTGGAAACCCTACATTACTCTTCAATTTTCATTGTCTTCCTTTCAGAGTCTGCATAGTGAAGTTAGTAAAGCCTCTGAAGTGTACCATTCATTGTTTAAAAAATGTAGTTGAGTTTTCATTTTGATGGGGTCCTATATTAGAAATGAAATTTTCATGCCAAGTGAATAATATCTAGACCACAATTGCATCTTAAAAAGCTCGTTATGTGTTTAATCTATTGATGAAGTGTAAGGTAATTTTACGGCAAGGAATGATTCATCTTGGTTGAACCAAATACAGAAATAATATGTGGTTCAAAAAGATATTTTACAACTAATATTAAAGTAATACTTCAAATCTTATTTCTCCAAATATTCACTCAGTATTTTTCTGCCACTTTTGAGGCATTGATATGCAGACATGTGAATATCTTAGATGGTTATCAGTGGCAATTAGAGGCTGTTGCAGCCCGGTTGGAAGTGTAATAGATTAGCAACTGGAGGGTTACAAGTTCTTTCCAACCAAAGACCATAGTGTTCTTCTAAGGGGGCTAGTTAACTTGAAATCTGTTGAGGCCTCAAATGTCCTCACATTGGCATGGTATATGGAAGTTTGGAGAGTGGGGTGCCCGCTCAGGTGTGACCTTGTCATCTAACTGGTTCAGAATTACATGGTGTTGTTCTCAGACCTTCCCTTCGGGTCTGATATGGGACCGTCACGAATAGCCCACTGTGTTGTTCCAGTGCAACGTTAATTAACTACCTACCAGTGGCAGATTAACCAATGAAGTTCGCATAAGGAATTCACTGGATTGTCCTGGAAGTAGGGAGGAATTTTCCCCCTATCGATTTCTGTTCATGTGAATCCAATTGTTTGTAAAATTAATGCTAATGCTTACTGTTACGTTTTCCGGAATTGAAAATTGATTTGCAAGGAACATATTCTTTAGTTTAACATATAAGGCATATGGATCACATGTGAACATTCAAGTTGACAGCCAATTTCAAACTGAATTTATGACACCGACCATCGAACATTGTCCTAATTAGACACTGGTTCTTATCATTCTTCCAAAGTTCCAGAATGCAATTCCGGAACTTCAACACTTACTAAAAACGTTTCGTATTAGCCATAATTATGCAATGGATGACAACCGTACAGATCCACAATTTGCATCTTTGTGTTTCATCTTCAGTTCAGATTTTATGACTTGTACGAGGGAGAAAATTATACCAGGATATACTACGTGTAGCTTTTGTATTTTCTACTTATAAAAATTCTCATTAAAATTTCAGGCACAAATGGGAATTGCCCAAATCTTAAGAATTTATTTAATTGACCGTCAAAATTAACTTTTACTTGTGTGTGCATGTAAACCAAAATGAATCGAGGTTGGTTGAGAATTATGACAAGTGTATGCTGTAGAACCCGTTCACCTATTCCAAGTTAGCAAGATATTGCTGCTTTATATGCAAAATTGTTTGAATTTATACCAACATTTTACCAAAGGTATTTTAAACTACATGACCAATATCACTCATACATGCTTATCATAACTATGCACATGGAATTATGAAAGAATTATAAATTTTGACATATCCCTTACTCAACCTTTAACATCAATGACCTTTGGGGAATTTTCAAAAAAAGGTGCCAAAGTTTTGAAATTAGTAGCTTTTGCATCTACTTTGCTTTAAGAGATACCCATAGTCCCCAAAGTTGAAAAATAGAAAAATGCCTGTGGCACAGCCGTGGATTTGCCATAGCACTTCTCTTCAAGCTTCTCATAGATCTTGGCCTCAGCGAAGCTGATAAGCACAGTTGATCCTAGCTCATGATCCATTAAAATTCAACAACATGACAGCTGATTTCTGTCTGCTGCATTTTGGAATAAAATCCATGCTCATTTGCTACGTATTTCGTTGAAGAGTCGCAAACAATATTCTTTTACTTTTTGTTTTATCCATTTATTGAAAGTTTAGTGCTGTAATTTTATGAGGGATAACAATGAGGTACCCGAGTGATCTTTCCTCCCTTTCATCATCCTTCCTCCCATATTGTGCTGTGTTTGGCGCAGCTTGGCCTAATATGGCCCTTGTGCGATATAACTTGAAAACCAACCAGACAGGTTGAAATTGCTTTCTCATGTCTTCTATTGAGTATTCAATACATGACTCTGTTTTTTAAATTCTATCTTATCTAGTATTAAATTGGGCCATGAAAGTAACTCTGTCAGCTCCATTGGAGAAGTAATTGATTTTGTATCCTCAATAATAAATATTTTAAATCATTCATATGAATTATTTTAGGCAGGGATGATTTATTAGGCAGGTTCAATTGGGGTGATTTTGAAACAATCGGAGATGTTAGTTGGATGAGCTCGCCTACCTGTTCGATGTTTTTGATGTATAACTTTCGATTGTATTTATTTAATCAACAATTAGTTTTCAAAAAATTACTTCAAGTTATTTTTTGAAGCCAGTTTCAATGCTGCTGTGTCATGGCTCAGTGGGTATGCCCACTACTCAAGCAACTTGCGAGTTGTAGGCAGGTTTGATTCAATCCTGGGTTAGTTCTGTCAGTAAAGTTTTGTTGGATGTGTATGTCCTTTACTTGATATTGTATATCTTGTGTCTGGTGCAGCATGGCTAAATATAGCCCTTGCACCATAAACCCCCAAACAACCAACCTACCTCTGATCATGTCTGTCTGCCAAAGATAGTCGTGTACACTGGGGCTGGTGCACATCAAATCTGTTGTGGCCTCAAATGTCCTCATGTTGGCGTCATGTGGAAGTTTGGAGAGTAGGATGTCAGCTCAGGTGTTGACCTCGCCATCTGAGCTTGATTCAAAGTTTTGAGGCTTTGTCCTCAGATTTTTCAATTTGAGATGGACCCTGGACTGTTGTCAATAACCCCTTGTGATGCTCCAGTACAATGTTAATTAGCTACCTCTGCCCTAACAGGCCAAATCTCGATTAGAATTAGGAACTGGGGGCATTTAGTGGTGTGATGTAAAGTTTGTTTATAAGACCTTTTACTTTTTCTGTTTTGACTTTTGTTTCCTTTCAGTGAGAGGACTTCGGAAGCGGTAGCAGAAGAAGTAGAGATGCCCAACCCCCCCAATAGGATCCCTCTAGGAAGAGGGCGTTCTGGGTAGGTATATATTTTGTGCACAATTCCTCATCGCTTTAAAGAAGCGATGTTATCGTAATAAACTGAAAGTTGTATTGAAAGTTTAGTTGTTCTTAAACAGTTGTGGGAACTTTTTCAAATGGTGGATTTTGTAGATTTTTTTTGTAATTCAGTGTGTATTTTTCAACAGCCAACGAAGAGGGGCCGCACTGATACCATCCAATGAGGATGAAGCATCCAATGAGGATGAATGTGTTGCTTTGGACAATGAGGATGAAAATCCTTATTTGAGGAACTTTATACGAGAGGTTTTGGCACGAGGGCCAATGTTCCTCCTACCCCAAAGAGTTGATACTCCATCTGCTAGGTAATTAATTTTGTTTACTCAGTAATAAATATTTGAAATCATTTGTATACAAATTATTTTAGACAATTGTCAATTGGGATGATTTGGGAACAATAAAATAAGGGAGGTGTTTGTTGGATGAGCTCAACCTGCTGTTCGATGTTTTTGATGGATAACTTTAAATTGCATTTATTTAATGAAATATTAGTTATTAAAAATTATTTCTTAGAAGGCATTTTTTCAAGGCTGTTTCAATCTAGCTGTGTTGTGACTCTGTGCCCACTGCGCAAGTAACCTGCAAGTTGTAGATGGGTTTTATTTCCTCCTGGGTGTATATCTTCTGTGTCAGTAAACTTGTGTATATAACCATTACTTGATATTGTATATCTTCTCAGAATGGCCAAATATAGCCTTGCACCATAAAACCCCGAAACAGCCAACCTGCTCTGATCATGTCTGCCTCCGAAGAAAGTCATGTACACGGGCTGGTGCATGTTAAATCTGTCATGGCTTGAAACGTCCTCATGTTGGCATCACTGGGAAATTTGGAGAGGGATTCCAGCTGAAGTGTTGACCTTGGTCATCTGACTAGTTAAAAATTACGAGGCATCTTCAGATATCAGATCTTTCCCTTTGAGATGGATCCTGAACAGTCACCAATTTCAATGCCAAGACATTTAAATTTTAAAATAAAACACTTAAGTAGTTTATTAATAAAGTTTTTATGACAATCTAGCAATAATAGATTTGATAGCTTTTGCAACTACTTTGCTTAAAAAGATTCCCTTGTCTCGAAAGTTGTTAAATATAAAAAAAGTCTGAAGTATGAAAAATTTACCTTTGGCATCCATGGATTTCCCCTAGCACCACCCTTCTCTTAAGCCTCCCATAGATGCATACCTCGGCCCAGCTGATGGCACAGTTGATCCTAGCTCATGATCCATCAAATTTCAACTTCATGACAGCTGATTTCTATCATGCATTTTGGAATAAAATCCATACTTTTTGTGCTTGCTACGTATTTCGCTGTGGAGTCGCAAACAATATTCTTTTAATTTTGTTTATCCATTTAATGAAAGTTTTGTTATTGCTGTAATTTTATCATGAGGGATATCAACAATGTGTCCTATTGATCTTTCCTGCTTTTTTTCCTCCGTCATTGTGTTGTCTGTCTTGTGTTTGGCGCAGCTTTACCAAATAAAGCTATTTCGCAATATAACGTGAAAACAACAAACCAGACATAGGTTAAGATGGCCTGCTCATGGGGCCATGTATTATCGAGTATTTAATATATGAATCTGTTTTATGAATTCTATCCTATCTAGTATAAATTGGGCCATAAATGTATAACTCATTCTGTTTCTCTCCACAGTGTGTCTAGCCGCTTCATGAGATTGAGAGCTGATGAAATGTACGATGCAGATGATGAAGCTTCACTCGACTGGTAATTGATTTTGTTTCCTCAGTAATAAATATTTGAAATATTCATATATGAATTGTAGACCGTTGTCAATTTGGATGATTTGGGAACAATCAGGGAGGTGTTAGTTGGATGAGCTTACCAACCTGTTCAATGTTTTTAATGCAAAACTTTTAATTGTGGTTATTTAATCAATAATTAGCTTTCATAAAATTAGTTCTTAGAAGTCATTTTCGTAAGTCAATTTCAATCCACTGTGTCATGAATCAGTGAGTATGCCCACTGTGCTAGCAAGCTTCTAGTTGTAGGTGGGGCTGTTTTGATTCCAGTCAGGTTCTATTCCTCCATGGGTGTATTCTCTCTTCTGTATCATGATCCATCACAATTCAGCTTCATGACAGCTGATATCTGCCGGTTGCATTTTGGGATGAAATCCATACTCACATGCTATGTATTTCATTGTGGAGTCTCAAACAATATTCTTTTAATCTTGTTTTATCCATTTATTGAAAACTTGGCGACTTGCAATTTTAACATGCGGAATGTCAACAATGGCATACGTTTTGACACTCGTTAGGGCTTTTTTATTCCCCTAGTCCTAGTTCCGTTCACATGAGGCTTTTCTAACGCATGTTTTAGATCAAAACAAAATGCGGGTAGCCAAAGTACATAGAGTTCTACTGAAGTGTTCACATGCAGAAATCGCGAGAATCCATGCACTAGTTAGTTTCGGTGCTTCAACAATCTCAGGTCATTGTAGCGATTAGAAATCACTTGGAGATACATAGGATTGTTCACATGACATGCGTTTTGACACTCGTTAGGGCTTTTTTATTCCCCTTGTCCTAGTTTCCTATCTTCACGATCGTTAAAGATAGTGAAAATTTCAACGGATTTGAAATCTGCGGAAAATTTTACACCAGATCAATACCTGAAATGTGACTTTCTTTAAATAAATAATTTTTCAACTGTAACTTTAATATTTTCGCGATACTCATTTAACAAATATATCCATTACGAACACAAAAGGGAGTATTAATCTCGTTTTTATAGAAATATAACTTGATTGGAGTATTTTGTCTTAATCCACTAATTTAAAATATATGGCCATTAAAAATAGGATGAGAAAATGTAATCGTATTCGATTTAGTGAAGAAATTTACCCTGCTTTCACACAAAACTTGTAAAAATGTGATAGTTGATAACTAAAGAGGATAGTGGGTAATTTTATTTCTGAGAATAATGTATACCGACAACTGTCCATTCTAGTTTTCACGTGGAAAACGTCTTTAAATTAAAGCTAAAATTAAATGTTCAATTTAAAAGCTAAACTTTAAAGTTACTTTTTTATTTGTCCTCAACGTGAAATGTGCAAGATAAGTTTCAATTTTCATCTTTCACTTCTTCATGTTACATCGAACTCGATATCACTTTTGAAAATGAACTTCTGATTTACTGAACTTAATTTTAATTTACTGTGAGCTTATTTTTCATAGAATTTATATTTTAATTTTTACTTAGTGTTATTACTACTTTAATCGAAATTTTTATATTATATATATGTGTATGTTTTATATTATATATAGATGCAAATTCTATTAGCAATCTCCCGGTTTTTGATATCTATTTTTTTTTTGGTTTTTCTTTTGAGATGTTTTTTGTTGTAACATAATTTTCTCGTTTTATCGTGGGGTTTAATCAAATTTTAGTTGAAATACTTCCCAGTCATTATTTCATTCGTGCTTCCATTTGTGCTATATAAAACCCCTGAAAGAGGGAGGTTGGAGCGTTAGTTTCCGTTTCAGATAGTCAGAACTCAGGGAAAATTGTGTTTAAAAATTGAAAAATTAATTGTTATGTGCTGTGCTTATACATCAAAATGTTTAGAGATGGGTTTTGAAAAATAGAGATTTGTTTGAAGGAAAATTAAATAACAAATTAGCTGTAGATCGTAGGAAACACGATAAGACCTCAAAAATAATAAAAAATGTTATCACCAGTGCCAGGTTTTGTTTGCATGTCATCTTTTTGATAGTACATTGTAGACAATGCCATATAAACAGAAATTCAGTTTCCAATTTCCTGGTTCTAGAAATGTAGTTTTTTGGGGATATATTTTTACTTTACACTATCAATTTTACAATTTTAAGGAAATTGGTCATTTTCCATTTAGTTTCGTTTTAATCAAAGTTTTATAGAAATATACCAATTTTTCATATGCAGTTTCGCTTTTACTATAAAACACATTACAAATGACTCATCTGCTAGCTTCTTGAGCCCAAAAAATCCGTGATCACCCCTTAACACAAAACAAATCCTTACTATTTTTATTGGTGGGTGAATCGTCTACACTGGAGAATGAAGGTTATAGGGTTTTTCCTCTAGGTCTTCACAGTGAAGAACGAATACTTAAACATTTTCCTTAACTCCAAAATCTTAATAATGCCACAATTTGAACTACATTAAGCACTGTTTCTCTATGATCCGCTTTCTCATATCGGTTCCTAGGTCCAAAATAATCCTGTCATTCGAAAAATTTTGAAAAACGTATGAAAAGCTAATGGGCAAAAATTTACTATCTAGGTTAATGGCATTGGCATTTCACTGAAACGCATCGCATCGCATACTATACATTACGAAATATTTATCTGTTTAGGTTGTCACTTCTGGTCAGCAAGTCGATTATATTGCATTTATTTATGTATAAAGATTTAAGTTGAAAAACACTTTATTCACAGGCAATTAGGGAACAGATGCTTTGCAATTTGAAATATCAAATTTTTACGTCATTTTGAATATTTTTAGATTGTTTTAGGTATTTTATTGGTCATTTTTAAAAAGTTTGTATGTTAACCAAATCCAGGTCATTGTGAACACCGGGAAATCAATTTTAGGTGGGGAAAGAAGGATTTTCATTCGATTTATAATGGCTAAAATTAAAACAGTTGATAAGGGGCAACAAAATTTCTTATTAAAATGACATTCCCTTTAAAAACAAGGCAATACTTCCACTTACGCTTAGTATAAAAGGAATATCTAAAAATATTAGTTGCGACTATTGACAAATATTTAAAAAAAAAAAAGAAAATCATGTTTTTGGTATCGATCTGACGTAAACTTTTATGCTGATTTGAAATTTTAATTCTATCTTTAACCATTCAAAAGATAGAAACTTGGATAGGGGAATAAAAAACACAATTTAATGCAAAAGGGAAATGGACCTTAAAAAAACCCAGCAGGTGTTCACATAATGCTCAAAAATTCTTATCAAACTCGTATTGGAACAAGTCCATGTGAACGGGGGGGCCTTAAGGTCGTTTGAACAAGTCTATGCTGCAAGTCTACACTTTTTATTGGCAGCTCTACACTTGTCGGTTACATTTCATCTGATTACAACATCCGGTGAAAGCCTAACTTTCGTCTGTACGTTTCATCTAGATGGTTTGACTCAGTGACATGGTACTATCGAATATTCAATACATACCAATCGCAACTAATAGTTTATGTGCTACATTATTGAATACTAGAAATGTTATGGAATTGGGGTGTTGTAAAATTGAGTGAATTTTCTCATCTCCCTTTTCATCTATATATCATTCATTGATTGCCAAGTGAAAATTTTGTTGTATTTAGTATATAAATCTATCCTTTTGTAAGATTTTTTTTCATTTGTATTTCTCTTTTTCAGAAGAGAGATGAAGCCATTTGAGCTTTCCAACTGACTGTTTTGGGGAATTCAGGTGATTGGAGGTAGAAGCATGTGTTTTTCCAGTTTTAAATCTTGTATGTCTGTCATTTCCTATTTTCCAGAGACCATTTCGCATAAAAGTTAATTTTATTTCGTTGTGATATTGTATATTGGGGGCTGCCGGTGCCATGCATAAAATATAGTGTTTTCTATATTGAAAGCTTAATTTTTTTGTTACCTGAATTTTTTTTAATTTACCTACAATATAGATATCAACTTTGTTTTAGTTTTTTTGTTAAGATTGTTTTTTCTCATATAAAAATGAACTCCTTAATATTGCTGTGGAGGAGCAAAGTAATTTAATTTTGGATTTTTTTTTCTGTTCACGAGGCTTGTGTGATCCCCATGATATCAAACAACCCTTCTCTAAAAATGCTTAATGTTATTTCTTTAAATCTAAAATTAGGTAACATATAATCCCCTTGGGTTATAATACATTTTTAGCCTATATTTCCATTTGTAAATTAATTAGTCCATAATTTATTGCTTCTCTTTAAATTTTTTAAACAGAAAGAACGATCATTTAACCTATTGGTTTTTATCACTTATAATACTGCTCCAAATACCTAAGATGTATTTGATCAAATTAGCCCTAGTGTTGTAAAAAAATATTGACATGTTTTTTATAGTTGCAAACCTAAACCTACGATGCCATTCTGAGTCTCTCAATCTGTAAGTGCAGTGATTCTATAAAAGCTATTATATCACATGAATTCTTACGTATAAACTTCCCATTGCTTTTTCAAACTGAATCAAGATGCTTAAAACCGAAGTAAAGAAAAATTTAATTTTGAATGATCTAAAAGCAATAATTTAAAAGTTCTATATATGGTAAATTAAAACTTGTCCTTAACTTCAGAAAGACTCAATTTAAGATCCACCTTTAAGTGTCAGCTTTCACAGGATAACGTGTGCAACTGGTGGTCACGAGGGCCCCGTGATTGCTGGTTACAAACAATGTTCTTGTGATTGCTGGACACTTTCAACTTTTGTAAAATACAGTTTGCATTTAAAAAATTTATTTTAATTTGTTTCATAATATTTAAGAGTATTTAAACCTATCTGAATTTATTCCTCTTTTAAAGTATAGTAGGTACCAAGTTTCTAATAATTTGAATTGTGAATTATACAAGCAATAAGATAAAAACGATGCCTCGAAAAAATTAATTCTAATTACCAGACTGTTTTGTGCCACAACTCCAATATTACTTAAGAATCCTGGAGAACAGTTTAAGATGTATTGTACTTATGGATTGAGAGGCTACTAAAAGAGTGTTTTACAAATCATAATTTAGACTGCAAGTGCCACCAAGAAAGTGATTAGCATAGTTATATCGGGAGAAATAAGTAGTGTTGAGTGTGAAGGAACTTCGAAATCACCTTGAGGAATCCATTAGTCTTAACTTTTACTTTCGACAGAATAACTTATAAAGATGATATTTTGCTTTATTATTCCATTTTCTATGTTGCCACTTGAGAATATCGTTGAAAGCTACATCCAAATGTCTTCATGTGAGTTAAATCTGGCTATTCACCTGTCCATCCGTAATTGCTTCAGCCCAAAATTTCTTTTGAGCAGTTGCCAAAAGTTCTATTCGTTTAAAAATCTAAGTACATTTCTTCCATGGAGTTTTTCAAAGTTCGCTGACAAAACACTTGATATTGCAACTGTTGTCATAGAAAGAAACTTTAAAAATCTGAACTTTACAAACTAGTAACCAAGTAGTTCTTCCTTTGCGCAACTTAAAAAAGAATTTCAATTATTCTGAGTTTACTTGAGATCATTGCAAGATAATCGCAAACAAGTTCACAATTAATCCAGAGTTGCAAGTGTGAAACTTAACTATTTCAACTTAGAATGACCTGAACATTGGTTTGAATTAAAATTCTCTACACTTTACAGTTTCGTTGCTAGAGTTTGTTCCCCTTTTATACAAATGTGGACCAACTTCCAAAATAAGTCGAAGTTTCAAAATTAAAAACTTCCAATTAAAATGGAACATGATGGTGGGAAACTGTTGCTAAGTAGTAGCTCACACACATAAGAGCACAAATTGTATATATTTTTAAAAACATTTGTGAATGCAACATTGAAAATTCATGTGAGTAATTAATAAAAAGTGGGTTGATCCAAACAAATTATGTAGGTTAATGGAAAATTCTAACAATGATTTAAAAAAGTGATACCAATTAATAAATGAATTTAGTTACACATTAAAAAAATAATTAATCAGGAAAAATAATTTTTATATAAATAATTCTATTAACTTATGTAGTGAGCATTGATAAGCAAGCTTTGATAATAGAGATGCTGATGGGAATGGTTCTGATAAATCTGAAAAATTCGTTAAATTGGTAAAAAAACTACAAGATTCCTATGACTTACGAAATATTTTCACTCGTATGCTGTCCAAAATTTGTTTTGCTGTTTGATATTTTAAAGGGTAAAAATTCTGTATAGAAACCTTGAAAATTATCTACCTTCTGAAATATTTTCAATTAATGGATTAATTATTTAAAATATATTATCAAAAATTTAATCAGTATTTATAGTTATAAGTTATCTTAAGGAAAGAATGAGTTACTTAGTCAAACTTAAATCAAAATGTTGTCTGTTTAAGAACAGCTGTACATATTAACTTGATTTCACGCTCATTTGTATTATCAGTTTGAGGAAGTAGTGTTTAATTACGAAGTATAATTTTTAGAAGAAAATATAAAAGTTTTTACAGTTGATTGCCCAGAGGTTTCTTAACTTTAAAAAATTCTGGTCTTAAATATGTTCAATTTAAAATAACACTACAAAGCAAAAGTTTAATGACCAAGAATATTTGAGTGATTCTGGTTTGGTTGACGATTTTATATCATTTGGTACCTTTACAGAATTCAGATCAATAAATGATTGACAATTCTATTTGTTTAGATTTAGTTATTTCACTTTATAAGTTCAAATTTGTTAAAGAATCTCACTCCAAGGAAATCTGCATGCAAGAATATTTTTTTTAATTCTAAAACCATCAACTATTTTCATGGTTTTTTACATTTATGTGTTTTAAATTATTTACATCACATTTAAAATCTTTCCAATACCCTTTTTACCATTTGATTGAAATAGCCCGTTGTGTTTCTCCAGTGTGACGTTAATTAAAATACCTATCTACCATTTGATTGATGTTTTAATTTTCACAATGTGAATAAAATCTGAAGGGTTATGGAAATTGTCTCAATAAGAAAGAAACTACAACTACAGAGATAGATTTTTGGTTCAATGCATTTCTTTCTTTGCCATGAGTTATTTTCTACAATCTAGTGCCCATTTCACCTCTATGTTAAGTTATCGATTGTATGTTTGTGCATGAATGTCATTAGGAATGTAGACAATATTTTTTGCATTCACTGTCAGAACAGCTTAACCTTTTTCCTCCAGGCTTACCTAAAATCTGTTATTCCCTATTCCCACAACAAACTGAGTAGTGTTGAGATTTTTCTTAATTCGTTGGATAATTTTGTAAACGTATTTATACCAATATTAAAATTTATTTTTACTTGATAGCTTAATAGTCCAACTCTTTTCACTAAGCGAAAATTCTGCCTGTTAGAAATGAAAGGGTTTTTCTCTACACAAATGTTTTATGCATGTATGCATTTCAAATGTGTATGCTCCTTTAAAAATTTTCTCCATTCTTGTTGAATCTCAATTATATTTTTAGAGTTCTGATGTTTTTTTGAAATCTCTAAAAATACCGTTTATAGTGGAAACCTACCTCTTGTGTTGAACATATTCTATCCATAATCATTTTATGAAATAAAATCATAGAATTCACCCAATGTCAATGTTGAGGAGAATTTAAGAGAATAGGAATTTTTTTGCTAAATTTAAATTGATACTCAATTGGAAAAGCAATATTAAAATTCACTGGATCAAGCAAGTATTAAATTTGCTTATGCATGAATAACATTTCCATGTTTAAGATGTCCCACATCAAGTTTTTTTATCTCTGAACACTGGCTTCACACCACCCTGAGTTAACGAGTGATATGCCTTTTGCTGTTTTATACTCGTCTTTATCTAATTTTCAAGTAATGTCATATGCATTCCAGTATACAGTAATTTTTAAGTTTTCAAAAACTGACAATATGGTTATTTTTTTTAATTTTATTATTTTTATTGTGTGTGTGTGTGTGTGTGTGTGTGTGTGTGTGTTAAATGTAATTTAGAATAATTTAACTAGAAACTAAGTTAGCAATATTAACTAAAATTGTATTTTTATGCATTTATTTGACAAAAGTATTCAGTGTTATTAAACCGGTATTGCATATTCAACTACTTATTGAGATCTGCATTTAAGTTCGAATAAAAAAGATTTAATACAAAGAAATAATTCCAGAGGCTGATAAAACTAAACAAAAAAAAGTGGGGATCCATTTGTGAAATCCCTGCAGGCCTTCGCTATGTAGCAGTGACGGCATTTAGATTATAGAAATGGGATTGTTATGATTGCCTGGCAAGAGCATTTAAATCGTTTTGGCATTTACCCATCGTTTTTCTATAGTAGACCAAAATGCGTCCAATGCAGTGATGGCTGACATGGACTGCAACCACCTTTTGCAATGTTCGAGGTTAACATGGTAGGGTGGATACAAGCTATTAGAAGGTTCGAGAACACTTGAAGCAGCTGGGAACGATGTTTTTCTACCTTTTTGTTCTCTTAACTTAATGGTGGTTAATAGAGGTATTTATACTTTTAAGAGGTACTTATACCTAATTACTTTTGAAATTAAACAGAATATCAGCATTTAAACAATGTACTGACTCCAATATAGTGTTTGAAATTTATTTTCTTTTAAAAAGTATTTAGGCATTTCTCAATAGGTGAAAACTTCCAAAATTAGAAATATCAAATCTATAAAGGGTGTTGATTTTCCATTCTAAACCTCTTGTATCCCACATTACCTTCATTAACCAACCCTATAATTGAGAATTAACATAACACATAAACAAGTATGTTTTCTGCAAGTTCTGTTTCGGTGGAGTAGGTCCCAGTCTAATTGGCCCTCTTGTAGCTAAAAACAGTAAAGCAACAAACCAACCAATTTGGTGGATTTAGTCTTGACAGTAGCTGTTCCATTCTGTATCATTGCTAGTTGCAGTTTTGTGGAATGTAAATTGATTTACCCTAATCTCGCTAATGCTTTGAATAGCTCAAGTGAGTCAGAATAAATTATTTCAAATCGCTTACAGCAGAACCAAAACTTGTGATTTTAACTTTTAATTCCTTCATTCAGTTAAAAATTAATTCCTTTTAATTCTTCATTCAGTTAAAAATTAATTCCTTTTAATTCTTCATTCAGTTAAAAATTAATTCCTTTTAATTTTTCATTCAGTTAAAAATTTTTTTGGATTAAAGCCTTTACTTGGTTAGTCTGGGGCATTTTATATCACTATTGGATGTCACATTGAAGATTGCAGGGTTGTGGAATCCTTTTACCCCTCTGAATTTTTAATAAATCAAAAACAGCAC
This sequence comes from Meta bourneti, assembly GCA_933210815.1. Lineage (NCBI taxonomy): Eukaryota > Metazoa > Arthropoda > Arachnida > Araneae > Tetragnathidae > Meta > Meta bourneti. Next base: position 91,829,896 of record OW119924.1, on the reverse strand, counting down.
TGAAAGATAAGTATTGAAAAGTTTTGAAGTGGTAATCTTGAGATATTTCAGTTTTAAAAGTTCGTTTACCAAGTCGTTGTCCCAAGTACTGATTTTCATTTGATTTGGTGCTTGTTGGATTCGTTAATCTAGCTTATCTATTGACAGTTCATTTGTTGGCGGGGTACGAGCTCAGGTGTTGACCTCATCATGTGACAGATTCAAAATTACGAGGTGTCTTCGGATCTTTCGCTTTTTGATGGATCTTGGACCATTGCCAATAGCTCCAGTTGTTTTGCTCCAGTGAGATGTTAATTCAACTACCTACCATTTGTTGAATATGTCGCCTCAACATAGGGAAAGATTAAAAAATATTTTTTAGAAATATATATGCGTTTGGCCTAAAATTGATTAGCAGATGAATTCCTCTTGAAGCAATCAACCTTGCTGTTTTATCATTGATATGCAAGAATTTAAGAACCACTGCCAAATGATCCAAATGAGTTGATTTAAAGTATGTGGCAGGGGCATATCAATTAAAAAATTATGGAAGAGGCTCAAGTAGTCATTCATACACAAACACCTGAAATTGGGGCTGATCAAGAAAATGAATGAATATTTTGAATGCTCGTCTACATATATTCATTATTTTTATTAATTAGGTTTTCAATAATTTAACCATTTTAATAGTAAATTAAATAACTAGGTTCATGCATATAAAGGCACCTATCAGATGTGTTGAGCAAACCCTACACGTACAAATTTGTAAAAACTGCATCAAACAAACGAATTCAACAGGGGATTCATTAAAAATTCACACCTTTTAGAGGAAAATGGGATTTGATATGGTTTTTATAGGATACATCTTGTAATAAACTTTTTAAAAGTTCGACTTGAAAGGGATCATGTGATTCAGTGAGATGTGAAGAAAATGTTATATCTAATGAGGGGGTCTTGAGCACTTCTTTTCCTTTTCCATCATTGGAATGTGGTCTGTCCTAAAAAAAGATTGGCCAGCTAAGGAACAGTACTTTAAATTTTGAGAGTATATATCTACAAGTTAATAGTTGTCAGGTGTTTAAGATCTGCTATTATGTAGAATGCTCTCTTGATTCATTTCCTGAGTATATATACCTTATCAAAAATGCAACAAGAAAGCATAATGTGTCTTAACTATATTTTTTTAGAGGATTTAAATTCATAGTGATTTGTTTCTGACACATGCTCTTTGAATTCTGTTGAGAAATCTTAGGAATTTTAATAATTAATTTTTAATCCCGTTGTGCAAAGGAAGTTTGTTATTTATTCCATCATGAACATAAGATAACTCAAGTTTTTATGAAGTAGTTTATCAGAAGCAAAATTGCTTGAACTAAAAGATTCTTTTTTTTGTGTTCTTTGGTATGATTGCATTAAGTTCCTAACAATAGTCCTGTATTGGAACCAAAACTAATTTTTTACTAAACTGCTTTTTTTAATAATGGGGAAAGGTGCCAAAACTGGAAAACAATTGATGCGTAGAGACAAGATACAATAATTTCTTTTTGAATTTTATTTCATGATCAAATCAAGTTGAGTTTTCTTTACATTAGTACCCAAACCCTTTTATCACTAATTTGATGCTTAATCGCGGTTTCAATTTTTTTCGAGAATTGGATTAAAATTTTTTGCGAACTTCCCGAATAATTGTTTGATTTTCCTCTGCAGTTATGCGTAGCAGGAGGTACAATGAAAGCATGCCTTAACCAAATTATTCTCAAATATTTGGGGAATCTGCCTCTTAAACAAATTTTGAAAGGTTCAACAGGCATTTTGTTTTCATTTTCCGATAAAATATTAAGTTTCCTTTTTCTAGTTGATTTTAACTTCAGCTGTTTATGAGCTCTTGTATAATTCAAAACTCGAACTGATTTGTATGATCATTAAAGTATTATATCTTGTTGGCAAGTCGGTATATTGCGTTTCTCTTATGCTGATAACCTTTCAAAAATAAGATGAAATTGGTTAAAAATAAAAACAATGGATGGGTACACAGTGGTGAAATCAACACCAAGAGAGAAGGAATTCTTTTCAGACAGGAAAATTACCATATACTTGACCATACGATTTTCGTTAATTTCGGAAACCATGATACTGTCCATTAAGGTTTTTGTAATTTAAACTCGTACACTGTTTACTTGTTTTCTGGGGACATCTGAGTAAAGTTGGCGTCTTTTTTGATACAGATGAACTTTGTTATTTAATTCGAAAAGTTCAGTGGGCACTATTATTTTCTGATCAAAAGGGTTTATTTTTTCAGTTTCAATTTTCTAAATTGGTTTAAAAAAAGTAGTGAATTTTGAGAATTTAATAGTGTTGGAATGGAAACCTTACTATCTGCAATTACTAAAATCTGCTTTTAAACAGCTTTTAGTAATTTCGTTTTCTTTTGGATCTCTAATTAACTTTTGGAATTAAATTGTAAATAATTTACTTGAAACCCATGTAAAAAGTTTAATCTTTAAGTTGTGAATGACCTTTGCAGAGAATTGCAAACATTTTTTGTATTGCTTTTTTAAAGGAAGAATTTAATTTTTCTTTGGTAAGGTCTTTGGCATTACCTTTTATAAAATTGAATTAAAAAAAACATGCTTCCTGAAAAAAGCTTTGCTTGATTTGATGACTCTTGTGTTTTCTACGAGATCTACATCATTAAATGTAATCCCAGTATATGTCGAAATAAAAGAATGTGGAAATAGGGGATTAGTTTCCCTTTGAGAATTAAAATGTAGCAATCAAAATATAATTTATGAATCTATTGAAATTTATTGCATCTTGTTTGTAAAATGTGAGTTTAAACTTAGACATGTAACATTTAAATCATGAAATGACTCGTCATGTTGTACTTTTTCAATGAAGGATTCGGTCTTAACCATATCAGCATAACTCTTTATTTAGATAGTGAATAGTAAACCTGATTTATTAACTAAAATTTTGAAGTAATGTAAAATTATATGTACACTGAAGTGCCAGAACAACTGGTACAGATGAGCCTTTGCAAAATACGTAGCAACTATGCATGTCCATGGTTGCGTCTTCCAGTGCATATATAAAGCGATGGACATCTATGGAAGCATTTAGCAATTTTCTATAGTTTAATAGTTCGAGCTCATGAATGGATCATATTTTATAGAGGTAGCTATCTGTTTTGTATATACTCTACCATTTCATAAATGTACCTAGACTACGAAAATTCTGGCAGAACCTGTAACTTATGACAGCAATGTGGCCATGAAAATAAGACGGTTAACCAGCATCGGCTGGCAAGAATCTTTTCACATGATAGGGGTGCAACACTATCAAATAACTCTAGAATTCAATTCTGGGTCCTCAACATCAACAAGAGTACTGCAACGTTCCCTTCAAGATATGGACTGAAGGAGCAGACATCCAACCATGTTCCTTGCCTAGGTTTGGGAGCACAGCCACTAGACCCTTGATGACTGGAAACGAGTGGCCTGGTTTGACGAGTAGCGTTTCCCACTGTTTCGGGAAGACGGAAGAATCCGTAAGGGAAGAAAACCACATTAAGCCATTGATCCTGCATATCAACAGGTGATTGCACAAGTTAGTGGTGGCTTCATAATGTAAGGTTTGCTTAGATGGCATCAATGGGACTCTGGTACAGGTACAAAGGTCCAGTGAACAATATGTGTGAATCCTGTCTGACGAGGTACATCCATTCAAGTCCTGCATCATTCTGATGGGTTTGACTTCTTCCAACTAGACAATATGCCCGCCTCATGTCTACACTTGCCAAAATTATGGTTAGAAGAACACCGAGTGTGGGTTCCTGCCATTCCCACCCAAATTGCCAGATCTCAACATTATCAAATGCATCTATTCTGGCAAAACCTGGAACTTATGACAGCAGTGTGGCCTAAAAAAGGCAGCAGTGGCAAGAATTCTCTCGCATGATAGGCATGCAACATTATTTCAAACAACTCTGGAATTCAATGCTGGGTCCTCAATAAACTGTCAAAATATATTCGTTTGTGCCAAAGCAATTACAGTTGTGGCAACAACTAATTTGATGCAAGAAATCAGAAGAAGCAGTAGGATCAGAAAAACGAAGACCTACTATGGAAACCCAGTGCTTTATAAAACTGTAAATGATGTCTCCTGTCAATCCAACTGTTCCAGATCCCGTCACTGAAGGAAGCATTGGAGTCGCCCCATGCAAGAATGTGGAAAGAGGCAATGGAAGAGGAATTAGAAAGTCTACATCAAAATCAGACATGGGAGTTAGTTCCCAAACCAGCCCAGGTCAAGCCAATTCAGTGCAAGTGGGTGTTCAAAAGAAAACAGAACTCAGGGCGAGACAACAAAATTCAAAGCCCGTCTGGTAGCTAAGGGCTACTCACAAGCTCCAGGCAAAGATTTCACTGAGAACATTTTCTCCAGTGATAAAAATCAAATCCCTGAGAGTACTAATAGCCCTAGCAAGTAGAATTGAACTTGCCAATTCATCAAATGGACATCACTTCAGCATACCTCAATGGCACCTTGAAAGAAGACATGCTGCAACCTGAAGGATTTCAAGAAGAGGGCAAAGAAAACCTGGTATATCATCTTAAAAGAAGCTTATATGGACACCTTTAGACCCAAGTGTGAGACATCATAAAGTAGATGATGCCGAATGGAACAACATTAAGGAGAGAAAATACCATTTAGACAAGCCATAGGGAGTATACTCTACTTGGCATGTGGAACACGCCCCGACATCGCTTTTACCGCCACGTACATAAACCAGTTCAACAAAAGACCATCAGAACTGCACTGGAGGAGTGTGAAACACGTTTTCCTCTACTTGAAGGAGACCAAACGTTTTGCCCTCATCTTCAGAAAAACTGCAGCCAGTGAAAGTACTTGCTGATGCAGATTGGGCTGCAGACCCTGTTGACAGAAGATCCTTCAGTGGATATGTTGCCATTTTGGCTGGGGCTGCAATCTCCTGGTCCTGCAAGAAACTACTGTGGCACTATCCTCTGCTGAAGCCGAATACCTGGTTATAGCCCATGCCACAAAGGAGGTGTTGTGGATAAAAGGACTTCAAAGAACTGTGTGCTGCTTTCTTTTCACATAGCAAATTGCATCATTAGGAAGTTCAGCTCTTTTCTCAAACAGATTCCATCGTAAACGGCATGAAGACTGCAATGTTTCTTCAAAGATGTGAACTTTTCTGAGCAGACTCGCAACTCATCACACAGTTCATTCTGATGGGTTTGACCTTTTCCAACTGTACAATATGCCGCCCCGTAAGTCCAGACATGCCAAAATTATGGTTAGAGGAACACTGAGTTTGGGTTCCTGCCATTCCCACCCAAATTGCTAAATCTCAACATTATTGAATGCATCTATTCTGGCAAAACCTGGAACTTATGACAGCAATGTGGCCTAAAAAAGAGCATTGACTGGCAAGAATCATCTCATGATAGGCATGCAACACTGTTTCAAATAACTGGAATTCAATGCTGGGTCGTCAATAAACAGCATGAAGACTGCAACGTTCCCTCAAAGATGTGAACTTTTTTGAAGACTCGTAACTCATCGCAGTTCATTCTGATGGGTTTGACCTTTTCCAACTGACAATATGCCACCCCATAAATCTACATGCCAAAATTGTGGAGAGGAGCACTGAGTTTGTGTTCCTACCATTTCCCACCGCCAAGATTCCAAGTCGCCAGATCTCAATATTATCGAGCGTATCTCTTCTAGCAAAACCTGGAACTTATGATAGCAGCAAAAAAGAATGAGCATTGGCTGGCAAGAATCGTTTCAAATGATAGGCGTGCAACACTTTAAAATAACTGGAATTCTATGCTGGGCTCTTAATAAACATCATCATGAGAACTGCAATGCTTCTACAAAGATATGTATTTTATGAGTGACTGAACACAGCCACTGGACACTTGATGACTCGAAACGAATAGCCTGATGTGATGAATTGTGTTTCCAACTGTTTCGAGCAGATTGAAGGATCCGTGTGGATAAAATTCCATGTAGCTATGGATCCTGCATGTTGACAGGGGATTGTACAGGCTGGTGGTGGGGCCTCATAATGGTATGAGGTTTTCTTAGATGTCATTCAATGGACCCCCTGGTACATCCCTGAGAGTTGAACGATATGTGTGCATCCTTTCCGACGATTTACACTTCAGGTCCTGCATTCATTCTGATGGGTTTGGCCACTTCCAAGAAGACAATATGCCACCTCATAGTCTAGATATGCCAAAATTATGGTTACAGGAGCGCTGAGTTTGTTTCCCATTCCTACCCAAGTTGAGAGTCTAGCACGCCATGGAATGTGCTGTAGAATACAGAAATCCTACACCTCTGAATACAACTGAATTGGGGACTGCTCCACAGGAAGTGTGGCATTCAATGCCATCAAGTATGGTGGTGACAATTCATGGACATAACATTGCAACAGGCATATTGAGACAGCGCTCTCGCTTTAATAGTGGCCGTCTGAGGAATTTCACATTTTGCTGTGGTCGCAAGATTCATCCTGTTTTCCTTAAATGCCTGTCTGACCAGGCCTCCCAAGCACACATTCTCGAGTGCCTGGGGTTGTCCCATGACAACATGTTTTCCGAACTTCTTGGTGTATGACTGTGCGGATGAATGGACTTGTGGATTGGGTCTAGCTCTCTCTCTCTCTCTTCTCTCTCTCTCTGGAGCTTGACGTGGAGATTAGCAACAAGTATAGCGAATGCCTACAAGTCGTGTTCAAGCTTCCACTGGAAGGTGGAATCCATGTCCTGTCATTTTTCTACAGTTCTTTGTTCTTGTGAGAGGCCAACCAAGTATTAAACTGGCTTGCCAGGTTTTCTGGGCTCTTCAGTGTGCATATATATCTTGTTCCTTAATTTAAAGTTAAAAATATAAGTTGTAAATGCATAACTGTTTAAGTAATTGGATAAAAGCTAAGCAGTTTAGCTTTAAATTTCGGAACATTCCTATTATTTCACATTGAAAACTAAAGTACTGCACCCACCTTCTGATTAAAATTAAGGAATTCTTTATTTTTAAAAATTGCAATACTGTGTTTTATTTGTGCACAAAAAGTATTTTTAAATTAAAAATGAGAAAAATTCAGGTATGGTAAAGTATTTAAATTATGTTTAAAAATTATATTAATTAAAGCTTAAGTAATTACATGGTTCCACAAGCAAAATTAATCTCTTACAAAGTTAGAGAAAAAAACAGATCAAGTAAAATATTTAGACATGCCACTTTTCTTTGTTCACTTGTGTTGCACATTTTGCACCTTTACATGAAAGACCTTGCATTTGAAACCATACAAATCCATTCACTGCCGAAAGCTTTTGGATTATAAAAAGCATGGACCCCTAAATATTTCTGTTTTCCTATAACTTTTATTTGGGCTGCTTAATTATATTGTTCCACTTTGCAAAGTGGATTTGTCTGTTTTTGAATGAAAGCACTGACATTGGTGCTTAATTTGTATCTAAGCTTTTTAATTTCCTTTCACACCATTCAATGCCTCATTGCTTGAAAGCAACTGTAAAAAGAGTGGGAATTCTCAAGTTATTGTGCACTAAATCACATCAAGTATACAGACACTTGCTATTAAATGATGTGTTTATTTTGACATTGCTTATTATTGCATAATAAAAGCACATTGTTGAAGGATGATTTCCTGTAGAACACATTGAATTTGAAAGCAATCTATGAACTGTTACAATATATCATTGCTTATGAACTTGATAAGAGTGGGTGCTGTTACTGCTCTGCAACAGTTGCTACTGCTCTGTACTGCTTCTATCTTTTGAACTCTGATGACTTAATGCCCATTGAACAGTCGATTGATCTTATTCTGAATGCTGAACATTCCAGTGACGTTCACTATGCTGTGACAAGGAACATTGACACATTCTGACAATGGTGGCTGAAACCAGTTGAAACAAGATTACATGTTCCCAATGAGTGAAATTCTGAATTGCTGCTTCAGAAATGCTATACAGACTGTCTGACTGCTGGATACATTTGCTGAGGTATCGAATAAATCTGAATGCAGTGTATGCTCTAGAACTTAACCTAGTCCTTAAAATATCCTGGGTTAAATATTCAAATATTATACACTGCAATGATCCTATTCTCTCTTCCAATGCACACATCTGCTGAGACTGAACATTGTAACTCAATGCAGTACATGCTATGGAATTTGTGCTTGTCTCTGGTTCATACCAATCTCCCAATGCTGTCCCCATGACTGATCAGATGGGATATAAACTTTTTCACGAATATTGATTTATAACTGGTTATGATTAATGCAAAGATGATATTCACAATCCTAGAACAAATAATTGCTGTGCAGATAGATTGTATAACAATGGATTAAAATTTATTGCAATTTAGTGTTCCTTGAACTGAATGTAAAGTTTAATTCAATCAGTTTTATGATAGCAAGTGTCTGTATCGGAAGTCAAAGTTTTAAGAATGCACCTGGATAATAAAAGTTAAAGGTTGAAATTCAAATATTTCATCCTTTCTAATGAATTTTAATTTAAAAATAACCTAATTTAAAACTAAATATCTTTTAAAACTAAATACCTATTATCTTTTAAAGAATAAAACAGTATTTTAAAAATGAATTGTAACTGAATTTTTATTTGTATATTTATTTTCTAAATTTTTATTTTAATTCAGGTAAATATTCATAAATATTTACACATCTCTAAAATACTTCTCATAAAATACGTAAGCTCTTATATACTATTTTGTGTGTTCCTAAAATGTTTTCAACGAAAATTACTAGTTTTTGTTCCTTATCCTATTGCATTCTTATATTAATCATGCCTTCATTTATATGAAGGTATATTTAATAGAAGAATGTAATAAATATACGAAACCCATTCCAAAAAGTTAGGTCTTTTGAATTCTTTTTTATTATAACACACAAAATGTTTAACTTAATGGGGTGGAAGAAAGCCTTTGTTTGCTTTTTTGCACTTTTACACATTTTAAGTGTTGTATGCTTAATTTAAAATTTCCATTAGTGATGTTGAAACTAAAGTTTAACGACACGAATCACTGACCTTTTTAAGAATATTACTCATGCAATCTCTTAGATCATGGATGAGTTAATGCTAAATGTATTTGTGGAAAAAAGAATACAAATAAATTATTTCTGAACACTAGTCACTGCAATGTTTCATTTGTTGAAGATTAAAAATACTTTTTACGAATTTGTAAATATTTCGGATTTGAAACTTGTAAAAAGTTGAGTGAAAATTTATAAATTATGATCATATTAGTATTTTCAAATATTTTTCTCAGTTTTTAAATACTTTCAAAGGAGTAGCTTCTCACAAAATTCTTTCTAGCTCAACTTTTTACTGAAATTGAAGTATTTCAAAATACTAAATTTGTTTGATTCAAAATTTATCGAAAAGGTAAGTTTGGAATCAAACAATTTTTAATTGAAACAATAAATTTATAATGTATTCTAGAAAGCATTTTTAAAATTCAACGAATGGAAGATAAAGAAGCCTATGTTTCACACTATTAAAAATTTAAATAAATTAATTTTTTTAACAAGTTCAAATACTTAGTAAACCATCTAGTGGTTTCATTTTCAAACATTAACGAATGGAGTACTTAAACACTAATCAGGCTTCTTAGTGGGGAAAGTTGAGAGTAGGCATAGTGACTTGTGTTCTAGTACATAAATTTAAATCACTGAAGTTTACCATCCATGCGAGTCCAGTGCGGTGCATATGTGGTATTCCCATAGCTCTTTGAGGCAGTGGTGCATGATGTGTCTATTTTGTACAACTTTTATTGAAAAGTATTGCATATCTAATGCTTCATGTAATATTGTTGTCAACTTGGAAGCTAGGTTGCATGAAATGTAGAAATTGTATAAATTGAAACTTGCTAATTAAATTAAATATTGTTGCTACATGTGAATGGAGACTCCAGCAATTTCAAATTTATATTGCAATGGTTTATAAATGTATTAAATTTGATTGTAAGATTTTAGAAAATATACTTGATTATTGACAATACAACAAAAAATGCATCTTAAGAAAAGTGACAACTCAAAAAAGAGAATTTCACAGTAAAATCTAAGTCTTACTTGAAATTGACTTAAGCATATTTATTAAAAATTAAACACACTTTTTAAACCTTTGGTTTGTTCGAGTTAAATAAAATGCAATGTGTTTTTAATGAAATTAAATTTTCATTTTGAGTTGTGACACTTTTCTATATCGTTAAGTTTGAAACTGGCACATTACACGAAAATTGGCATGTATAAATTTTCATTTAGTGTACATTAGTTTAAATCTAAATATTTTCCTATTTTCACCAATAATTTTTGCGTTTATGCACATGTGAATAATTACCATAAATTCAGATGCTCTTTTTTACTGCTATGTGGTACTATTATTTCAAGGATTAGCTTTCACTTTTTTCTACATTTTCATTTTAGTTTTATTGGCAAAATTTTACTGTCGCCAAGTGACTGGTTTAAACGACCAATATTGAGGATGTTGGTGCAAGAACCAGATAACTTCATAGAGCTAGAAATGAAAGTTCATGACATTGCATCTGAAAAATAGATTCTATATCATGAAATCATTTATGCTTTTTATAGATATAAAATTATTCACACCAATTTTTAATCGTCACAATCTTTAATTTTCATCAAATTAATATATGAAAATTATTCTTCTTACTGTATCTGATATAAAAAGGAATTCCTGGGTCTTGCTTTGGCATCTTCAATTAAAATTGATATCCAAATAACAATATTTTATGTTTATTACCAAATAAACTTCGTAAATTGAAAAAAATTTTGTTTAAATAATTGAAATATATTGAAAATTTTAATAGAAAATTAGTGTCTCGATGAATGAATTTCCAAAATATGTAAAAGCTAGAATTTTGTTTTTCAAGGTTTGTAATTAGTCTAATTCCAAAACGTACGATATTGCTATTTCTGCTTAAAAAACCCCCCACTTATTTCAAAGATAAAGAGTTAAGAGCTTTGTTTTTTAATTTTGTTTTATTAATGAAATCCCACTTTTTTATTAGAAAATGAAATAATTATCAATATTATCCAAATAACAACTAAAGTTTGAACGTTATATTGTTGATTGCTCCATTTTGATATGCCAATACTGGTAATTATGTTTTTGATGCAACAATGTATGGATTCCATTTTATGTCAGCTATTGGATGCAACAGTTCTCTTGTTCACAATTGTACTTGACATGAAATTTGTAGACACTGACTTTATTTTTGATCTCTTGGAAAAAAGATATTCACACTTGCACACTTGTGAATACTCTTGCTTAAATGAGTGTACTAGTTTAAATTCTACAAAAACCTATACCTTGCCTTTTATTCTGGGAGCACTCTTATGAGAGGTTATCAGCATATTAAAAGAGGTAACTGCATGATGCTGATGGATATAAGAAAATAAAGGGGCCAAAACCCTTTTTAAAACTTAATATGAAGATCACTATTATCTCCAGGGGAAAATCGACTTTTACCGCTGACTTCATTTGAGAAGAATTTTGAATGTTTCCATTTTACAGTTGTAAAATGTGATGTGTACTATTTTAATGTGTAAGTGTTGGGGAGGTTTGAGTTGAAGCTAATTCAATTTCAAGGATTTGAGGAAAAATCCTCAAAGCCTTGATATTGTATTCGAAGCTCTAGACTTGGTTCCAAAAGTTCTTTATTTCAATGAAATCTCATTTACATTTCTACATCACTATATACTGACATAATGGTATCCATGTGATTGTATGAATTTGTACTTTAGAAATTGGTTATTTTAAAGTAATCTAGTTTACACTTATCTATAACGACAAAATCGCGTAAAACGGGTATATTTTCATTTTTAAGGTTAGTATTTGTCTCCCTTCTCATCAATTGTTATGGCACCTGTATTTCCTCTACGAATAAGGTCTAGTCTGCGAATTACATTTTGCTTATTGAATTACTACACTAGAATGAATTTCATTAGTTTCAGTTGTGATAAATGTATGAGATATTGCATTAAAGAATCTAGGCATCATGGAAAAGCATTAGCTTGTGACATGCCTTTTGGTTTGATCTTGACTGTATCATAGAATTGACTGCTTGAGTCAGAAAACGTTGGTAAAGGTGAAAAGGAGGTTCAGGCTCCCACAAAATTTTTCTCCTTGATGCTGAATCACATGATGGCCTAAAGACTAATAAAAATCTGAAATTAAATATTCGAACTCGAATCTAGAAAATTGATAATGCGACTCAACACATCTTCCTAATGTAATTTGAATTTTTTTGTATCGATAAATTCGTTGTACTGTTGAGCTTTTCTCGCCTGCAGGCAACTCTCGTTCATGCTTGACCTAAACGTCTGTTTCTGATATTGATTATCAATTAAGTTGTTAATTTAGAATTTAATTATATAATCAAATGAATAAGGAAGTGTTGATGAACTTTATTTTCTTTGATTAAGAATTTAGTGTGATTAGGGTACGATATCACTTGACCCCTCCATAATATTTGAATTGCTACACCCTTGTAAATAAATTGAACCTATACGAAATTTGTACAAACAGCAATTTCTATTTAGCGTGGGTCTTGTTAGAAGGCAGATGATCTTGTGGAAGTCAATTTGTTCAAAACTGGTTCAACTTGCCAGGGAAAAATGCTACTATGGGCTATAGTGATTATTTGTTTCAACTCGCTTTTGCTTCTGGAATGATAAACTTGTAGTCAGAAACTGCTAAAGCGGGAACACATTGTTTACGTTTAACCTGCCCTCTAATCAAAGGAATAGATTTGTCGAAAACCACAGGACTCTAATACTATCTTGTTGGAGCTGGAATAGACTTGTAAGGAGACTGCTAACTGCCTGTACAGATCTATTAGATACTCCTAGTCACTTGGTGAAGTGACATCAATAGTGATATTGTACAGTGAAATTAATTTGCATTTTGATGTTATTTTTCGAACGACTGTTTCATGCTCGTATTTAAAGAATACATAGTATCTGATTTTTCTTTTTTTAAGATATTTGTATGTACTTGGATGATTACGATGTTTCCATTTCTGCCGATTTCACAGTCAATTTTTCATTGTTACCCAAAACATTTTTTGGGGTGACTATGGCTCGTGGGTCTACTCCCTAAATACTTCGTAGAATGGTTGGGGACTATGGGAGCTCAGGCCCTGTCTTTTGATCTTAATTCAGTTGCCTCAATTAAAGAGATGCCTTTAAGCTCCTGCCTTCCAATAGATTACAAGCCTCTTATTCGCAAAACTGTCTTCACAAACCATGTGCACTGTAATAGTTTGTACTAGCAGATTACTCGTGTGTCAGCTAAAGGTCGATTGAGAGGTGTAAAATAGGGTGTCAAAATTAACTGTTAGGTAAAATGCGCTAAGTGCGCTAGTTAAGAGAAAATGTTTATTTAATATCAAAATAAACTAGTGAGCGACTTGACCTTCTAAGGGCCGAGGGGTAGCCCAGTTGGAAGAGCAACGGATTAGCAACCGGAGGGTTGCGAGTTCGAAACTAGGTCAAGCTAAAGACACGGGGCTGGTGCACGTTAAATCTATCGTAGCCTCAAATGTCCTCACGTTGGCGTGGGTTGGGAATTGGAAAATGAGGTCCGAACTCTGGCGTTCTCGTCATCTGACCATTGTTCAACATTGCGAGGCGTCCTTGATCTTTCCCTTCAGGATTGATCCATGACAGTCGCCAGTAGTCCGTTGTATTGCTCCAGTGCGACGCTAATTAACTACCTACCATCCAACTTTAAAAGTACGTGCTATTTAGCTCTCCTACAAACTTCGCCCACTGCTTATACGTACTGTAATCGAAGTGTAAATAAATGTTCCTATAGTATGATTTACCTAAAACTTCTGAGGCAAACGTTAAAGCTTTTATGCTGGTAAACTAGTTCCAGTGATAGGTGTATTTAAAAATGCCTTCTAACTTATCTCTTACAAGGGCATCTGAGGCATGGACTATTGCTCACTTCTGTCAATGATGATTACAAAATATCCTGGATTAGCTTGAAGCTTTTGGCAACTAAATATTAACTTTTAAATAAATTATATACTGTTTAAATTTATGTAAAAAATATTTTCAAAAACTCGAATGATCGGTTCGGCTGCAAAATAATGAAATAATATATCTTCGACCATGTTTTTAGTCTGGAATTCTTTTCTGAAGTCCGTGGTTTGAAAAAACTTAGAATCATCCTTAAATGTTGCTAAGTTAATTAATAACATTGGATTTAGGCGGAACTAAATGTCATAAATTTAATGTGATGGAATAAGTTAGTTTATACATTTTGAACCTGTTTTATATTAAGAAAATTGATGTTTGAAAGCAATAATTTTTAACAACGTGCATTAAGTTTTAATAGTTGAATCTTTTGTCAAATATATTTATGCTCAATTATATTGCATTATGATTATTTACAAAATGGATTAACAATGCACATAAATCATACATGAAACATTCCTTATTCTAGAATCACATTTTTCCTAGTTATAACCTTACTCCATAGAATCCTAACCACCTACCTACCCTAGTTTATAAAATTTTAATGACTTCATAGAGTATACAAACATAGCTATTCATTTCAACAGTATGTGTGCGTATCCTCACCCATTGCACCTTTTAGAGGTTGCTGAAGTCAGCTGTTTATACAAAATAAAGGCTCCACAAGAACTTGATAAATGTCAAACGACGTTTGAAACGCGTATTTAATTTTTCAAAATTATTTTTATTCTACTCGAGTATTTATTAAATGTGGACTCCGTATTGATTTCCTGACTCATTTACTATTTGAGAGAATTTTTTGTTAGTTTATCTGTTGCTTTACAAAAATATATAAAAGATTTAGAAGTTTCTGCTGCAAGAGTTGATGTCAGGAATTTATGACATGTCACTTGATTTCTGTGGCAACAGTGTTTCCTTTGGATAATTCAAATGATATTACACCGACAGAAGTGTAGTTGAAGTTATAAAAAAAAAATTGAGAACTCTATTTTCCTCATAATTTAAGAAGTTGAAAGAAAACGAATTAGTTGCAAGTACTTTTCATATTTGCTTTTTCTATCCTTTTTGTATCAAGCATACATGATATGGCAGTCAATTTGAGTGGTTACGTTTTTCTTAAGCTAAATACGTCCCATTAATTTTTCGAACCATATTTAGTAATTTGTTTTAATAAACATTTCTTGAAATAATGACCAAATTTCTAATGATTAATTATCAAAATGTCTGAAAATCACATTATTTTCACTCTAAATTCTATTGAGTAAACACGGGTCTTGAAATATCGGGATTAAAATTCTGAGCTATGCTAGTTTGCTTTTTGTACAATCTTCCTAGAAAACCCATCAATACATTTAAAAATGCGCAAACTGCCTGAGTAAGAACATCTCGTTTATTCCCAATTTGAATAATTATCCCGAAAATTTGCCTCCGTTTTCTTAAGCTCTGGTTTTGATGGTTCCAAGGTTTACTTGTTGCTTGATACCTCCAATCATTGTTTAATAAGAAACCCAAAATGAAAATGCACAAAAAACTGGAAAATAAAAATGATTGAAATGGCAGAGCAATATTTTGGTTCAATTTTAAGGATTCACTGTTTTGAACTCTTTGTGCAATGGGGGTATGAAGTGTATCTCGTTGTCCCATTGCCGACTTAGAATTGGAAAAAGGTCTTAAATTAAAAATTGTACATTTCCCTCCCAAAATGAAAAACAAAATTATCTGAAATAGTTCTAAATTGCGCGATTATTTATTTGAAGACATCCCATTCCTTCATATAAAATCACAAAGCATGACTGTAGCATCTAAAAAAGATTTCTAAGAAAATGATTTTTTCTGTGAACTACAGACAAAAGTTACGTCTAACAAAGTTTCAAAGTGTAAAGCTTCCGACCTCTGAGCAATCAAGTACATTTCAAATTACGACTACGAAATTCTGAGTGTTTCATTCTTATCCTTTCAACAGCATTAATATCTTACCTATATAATTATGCAGAACAATCCAATGTGTTTATCTGCTTCAAATCTTTGGATTATCAAAATTAAAAAAACTGTTGAAACTCAAGATTATTATAAGAAACTTTAACAAGCATGAGTGATGTTTTACCTGTAGCAAGTTAATGTTTATTTCGATTGCATTGAAATAATTTTAGAAATAAATCAGTTGTATGGATTAAGTTATTGGGTTGATGTTTTTTATAATTTGGTGAAAAATAATTTTAAATTAATGTGTCATTTTCTATATGTAGGCATAATATGTTATTTTTAACATTTCGTGTGAATATCGATGCCTACTGAAATTTTCATGTGTTCGTTCAATGGTTTGATCCAAATTGATTATCAAAGCATCAGCATCTCATTGTCAATTTTGAGCAATAATTTTGTTTTATTCTTTTTATTTATTCAAAAATGTGTTTATTTTATAATTTATTTATAATTCTTAATTTTACTCCATCTGATTTGCGGTTTACTGTATTTACAGATTAATCTATTTTATGTTCATGTAGTTCCTGAACAGAAACAATACAACCCCATCAGATACATAATGCCCAAGGCGACGTTTTATGAAAAATCCTTTACCTTATTTAAAAAGCAAATTATTAACGCACTTTGTTCTATAATTGATTTGTGTTGAATGATCATTGAATATTCACTCACAGTAAAAACATTCATGGAGTTAGCTTGTCGCCATTTCGATTTTAAAATCGTCAAGTTTTTGCTGCTGACACTTTTTAAAACAGATTTTGAATGAAGATGCTAATGAGTTTTAAAATGCGAAATGAACGTGTCATAAAAAATGTTTAAAATTCCAGATAAAGAAGTAACAGATGTGTTATGTTTTATGTTTGAATTATTTTGGTAAATGTCTCACGCGTGTCCAGTTTCAAAGGGGAAGTTGGTCCACAAAATCAATAACGGAATGAATTGAACCCTTTACTACCAGTAGAAAATTTGCGTCTTAGATATAAGAGCAGAAACTGTCGTAACCCTATGGAGAACGTGCGACTGTTGCTACCTGTTTCAATGGTTACTGATGTTATATTTAATGTTAATTGCAGTGCATGTGTGTTGAGTTTCCTAATTTCTTTGGAACATTTTCTCAATCGTAAAGCTGATTCAAATCTAAACTCAATCCATGACTACCAGCTTTTGCAGCTCATCAGTGTAGAAAAAATGAGCATTTTATATTCATTTCCCTTCACTCCCTATACTTAGTCCATCTCAACCTTCATTCCGTTGAAGGTTAGGGAAGAAATGAGCTCTATGAAAGTTTACTTTATTTTTATTGATCTTGCGGTCCTCTGGCCTTTTTAAAAATTGGCTTACCGAAGGTTTGTAGAGCCATATGAAGATTTGGGTAGCTCTTGTAAAATCTAATACATGCAAGTTCCTCGTGTTTATAACTGATGTCTTGGTGTTCTATCTGAACATATTTTATTGTTAAAATAGAAATTGGTTGCTCCAAAACGTTCTTAAAACGCATGTTAAGGAGAATGATTTTTAATGTATTAAATTGTTTCGTCTCGCATAAATATATCTCTTCTGAATTAGAACAATTAATTTATATTATACAATTTTGGAGTTATTTTATACAAGCAGATATTACTTGCGAGAAAACTACATAGCTTGTTTGATTCATAAACGAGTTACTAATTGCTACTTGTAAAATTAAACTTAAGTACTGCTTAAATTAATTGTCTTAAATACTGACTTGCTGTTAGGAAAAGGACTGTTAATGTTGATCATGGATGCACAATTGAAAATGAGTTTTGGATGTAAAACTTGCAACACATCCCCATGTTGAAATGAGTCAAGTAAGGATTCTTCGTACCCTACATATATTCGATTACTTTTAAGGAACACTAGAGATAGATTATCTTCGCAAAATAGTCAGCTCATATCTTGGTGGCACCTCTTCAAGCAATAATGGATTTATAATTTAATTAATTGTTTTATATGCAAGATAATTTTACACTGATGTTTAAAATAAATCACTAAGTATATATAGTTGATGAATGCAAAACTCTTGTCTTGGGATCCACAAGCCTCCCTCTTAAGTTTGATTTCAGTCGGATTCTGCTGCAATTATAACAGCAATTTTTAAATTAAAGTTATATACTTTTCTTGTGCACTATTAGAAGATTTAATTAGTCATTTTCTGTTACCGGATCATCTGAATAGAAAAACTGCAGCAAGTGAACAGAAACTGTTAATGATCAAGTAAACAGTTACGACAAAACCAAATTTGAAGTATGATTTGCTGTTAAATGGACATGGGTGTCAAAAATAAATATCAGAAAGGAGCAGAAATATCTCCATGCGCTTATAAATTTTATTTAAAAATGCAATTGTTAGCTTTCCCTCATGTAGAATCAGGGTTCCCACTGGCCATATAAGGTCTGAGTTTTCTTTTTAGTTTTTAAGGTTCCCGTATCCTTAGTAGGCCTAAATATGAATCGTTAAAAAGCCTTAAGAATTTTAAGAACACTGCTTATTTCATTTCACCTTTATTCAAAAACTAAGATAAAAAAAACCGAGGTCGTGTTCATCAGAAATTTGTAGCAGAAATAATAGGTTTACTATAAATTGGATTTTTTTTAAAACACGGTCCTTGGAACCCTAACAGCATTCTTGTGTTCCTTATGTTCACTCACTGGTTAATCAATTTCAATCTGAAATGTAGCCTTAAACATGAAAAATAGCCTTGAAAAAGGCCTTACAAATCTTTCTTTCCTTGAAGAGTGGGAGACTCCTGAGAAAAGAAAAATTGTAACAGTTCTACTTTTTTAATGTAGGCTCACAAGTCCTAGTCAATTTGAAAGATTTCAGCAGATTACGATTTTGAATGGATTTGCCCTCAGGGGTTTACTTTCTTGAAGTAAACACGGGTTTCACAACCCCGAGGTACCCTAGTGATCCATCCTCTCTTCCATTTCACTCACCTTTCCATATTCTTTCATCTTTATTATTCCGCCCTTGTTAAGTTTAATTTCAATCTCTTACTGTGTATAATCATTTCAATATGGATGTTTTATGTATGGCACCTTTTTTATTTATTATTTTTTATTTTCTAAAATCTGGGGGACATGCGAAATGGCTCGAATCTAGGTTTTGATGATGTATAAGATTTAAAAGTGGAAAAAGTGTCTGATGAAAGTATGATGTTTGCATATGGCATGAACAGTGTGCTTGATCACCGGTATTTCCAACATGATTGCAACGTTAGCAAAAGTGACTTGACGTGCAGTAGCATGAACAGTTGGCACTGGTGTATCGACATGGAATGGGCACAGTTATATTTGATATCTCTATTTGTAAATTATATAATCAAAAATACTTTTTATTGCCATTTGTATTTTGTATTCTATATATGTATGTTACCGGTAATGTATGAAAAGCAGGCATTATATAGAATGCCTTTCATTTTGGGGCGAATTATTAAGTATCTGAATTATTTTAATATTATATATACTTCATGTATGATTGAAATTTTTTCTTTGCTATGATTTTTATAAATATTTTCTTAAATTAAGTAAATATATGTTATATTTGATATCTCTATTTGTAAATTATATAATCAAAAATACTTTTTATTGCCATTTGTATTCTATATATGTATGTTACCTGTAATGTATGAAAAGCAGGCATTGTATAGAATGCCTTTCGTTTTGGGGCGACACGTTGGTCGCATTTTACTCATTTTTGTATAACATTATTGATACTGGACTTATGTCTGGCTTGCCTTTACTCAGTGCTTGATCACCGGTATTTCCAACATGATTGCAACGATAACAAAAGTGACTTGACGTGGAGTAGCATGAACAGTTGGCACAGGTGTATCGACATAGAATTGATACTGGACTTACGTCTGGCTTGCCTTTACTCAGTGCTTGATCACCGTTATTTCCAACATGATTGCAACGTTAGCAAGTGACTTGACGTGCAGTAGCATGAACAGTTGGCACTGGTGTATCGACATAGAATTGATACTGGACATATGTCTGGCTTGCCTTTACTCAGTGCTTGATCACCGGTATTTCCAACATGATTGCAACGATAGCAAAAGTGACTTAATGTGCAGTGGCATGAACAGTTGGCACTGGTGTATCGACATGGAATGGGCACAGTTATATTTGATATCTCTATTTGTAAATTATATAATCAAAAATACTTTTTATTGCCATTTGTATTTTGTATTCTATATATGTATGTTACCGGTAATGTATGAAAAGCAGGCATTGTATAGAATGCCCTTCATTTTGGGGCGAATTATGAAGTATCTGAATTATTTTAATATTATATATACTTCATGTATGATTGAAATCTTTACTATGATTTTTATAAATATTTTCTTAAATTAAGTAAATATATGTTACATTTGATATCTCTATTTGTAAATTATATAATCAAAAATACTTTTTATTGCCATTTGTATTTTGTATTCTATATTTGTATGTTACCGGTAATGTATGAAAAGCAGGCATTGTATAGAATGCCTTTCGTTTTGGGGCGACAAGTTGGTCGCATTTTAATCATTTTTGTATAGCATTATTGATACTGGACTTATATCTGGCTTGCCTTTACTCAGTGCTTGATCACCGGTATTTCCAACATGATTGCAACGATAGCAAAAGTGACTTGACGTGCAGTGGCATGAACAGTTGGCACTGGTGCATCGACATGGAATGGGCACAGTTATATTTGATATCTCTATTTGTAAATTATATAATCAAAAATACTTTTTATTGCCATTTGTATTTTGTACTCTATATATGTATGTTACCGGTAATGTATGAAAAGCAGGCATTGTATAGAATGCCCTTCATTTTGGGGCGAATTATGAAGTATCTGAATTATTTTAATATTATATATACTTCATGTATGATTGAAATCTTTACTATGATTTTTATAAATATTTTCTTAAATTAAGTAAATATATGTTACATTTGATATCTCTATTTGTAAATTATATAATCAAAAATACTTTTTATTGCCATTTGTATTTTGTATTCTATCTATGTATGTTACCGGTAATGTATGAAAAGCAGCCATTGTATAGAATGCCTTTCGGTTTTGGGGCGACACGTTGGTCGCATTTTAATCATTTTTGTATAGCATTATTGATACTGGACTTATGTCTGGCTTGCCTTTACTCAGTGCTTGATCACCGGTATTTCCAACATGATTGCAACGATAGCAAAAGTGACTTGACGTGCAGTAGCATGAACAGTTGGCACTGGTGTATCGACATAGAATTGATACTGGACATGTCTGGCTTGCCTTTACTCAGTGCTTGATCACCGGTATTTCCAACATGATTGCAACGATAGCATAAGTGACTTGACGTGCAGTAGCATGAACAGTTGGCACAGGTGTATCGACATAGAATTGATACTGGACTTATATGTCTGGCTTGCCTTTACTCAGTGCTTGATCACCGTTATTTCCAACATGATTGCAACGTTAGCAAAAGTGACTTGACGTGCAGTAGCATGAACAGTTGGCACTGGTGTATCGACATGCAATGGGCACAGTTATATTTGATATCTCTATTTGTAAATTATATAATCAAAAATACTTTTTATTGCCATTTGTATTTTGTATTCTTTATATGTATGTTACCGGTAATGTATGAAAAGCAGGCATTGTATAGAACGCCTTTTGTTTTGGGGTGACACGTTGGTACACATTTCAATCATTTTCATATAGCATGATTGATACTGGACTTATGTCTGGCTTGCCTTTACTCAGTGCTTGATCACCGGTATTTCCAACATGATTGCAACGATAGCAAAAGTGACTTGACGTGCAGTGGCATGAACAGTTGGCACTGGTGTATTGATGTGGAATGGACACAACACGGTAAAGCGTCCTAAGAGGACAGACTCGAACACGTGTCCAACCTGATTTGGCACGTGTGTAAACAGGTTCTCTATTCTTCTCGACTTTTGATTGGAACGTGCTGCTTCATGTATGATTGAAATTTGTCTATGATTTTTATAAATATGCTTACCCAAAGCTGTGATAATCTTTGAATCATTTTCGTATCGTATGATCGATACTGGAACTATGTCTGGCTTGCCTTTACTCAGTACATGATCACCGGTATTTCCAACATGATTGCAACGATAACAAGTGACTTGACGTGCAGTGGCATGGACAGTGGCACTGGTGTATCGACGTGGTATGGATGGACACAGCACGGAAAAGCGTCCTAAGAGGAATGGAGCAGAAATTCTTCCTCTACCCCAGACTCGGAACAGGTGTTCAGACACCCGAGGTCACATGTGTCAACACGTTCTCTCTTCTCGACTGCTGATTGTAGAATGCTACCTCACGTATGTTTGAAATTTGTCTATACTATGATTTTTATAAATATTTTCTTTTATTTAATATATTAAGTATATTTGATATCTAATTATAATCAAAAAATTTTTTTATTGCCCTCTGTATTTTGATATATTTTTATTCTATGTTACTGGCAATGTATGAAAAGCAGGCATTGTATAGAATGCTTGGCGTTTTCAATGAATGAGGCAAAGTATGAAATATACGAATTTTATATATATATATATATATATATATATTTATATTATACTTTCGTTAGGCATATAGAATAACATGCTATTTAGGCAAAATATTAAAAGGCTCTACTAACTTTTGGTAAGTAATTTAGATTAGGAAACACTGTTTTTTGTTACATTGGCTCATACTTTAGACAGTTCGTCGTAGAATCGTCGTTGCATGTCAACATGCAGCGTTTTCACTTTAAAACAGCTTGGAGTTTTGGATTTCCCAATCAGCAATAACAATAATTTTTCGGTCCCGCTCATGTCACCAAGGAGTAGTGTTGTGCATTTTTACTAAATTTACCGCTGTGGCATTGATCACTCTTAAACGCGTTGTTGTGGGGAGACATTTCTAAAACAAAGACGTTTTGTCTGCATTGAATTGAATACGCCATCAGCTCGGCGTTTTTAACTTTTTTCTCTCATGAACAGATCATTCTCATGAACAGGATTCTCACTTTGAGGTTCTCACGAAGTCAGGTTCCACTATATTTTTACAGAGTAAAAAACTGAAAGCCTGACTTGTAAAGGCTTCAAATAGAATTAAGTGGGGAACGGAGCTTACAAGTAGAGTTTAGAAAAAGCTTTAATACTAATGAGCTTATCGAATCATTTGAGCTTATTTACTTGTTCGAGAGAAATCATGCTCTCCATGCAAGTGTTATGAATTTTCAGAGGTTCCTGTTTTAGTTGTCACCCACTAAAGTCCACTTAACTGCAATCACACCTCAAATGCGAGACGAAACCCAGATATCTCTTAGAGATTGGGTACGTCTACATACTTGTGATGCAATTGTGCTTGGACAGAGCAAACCAAAAGAAATAGAAATGGAAGTTTCTAATTTAATCCCGTTTCCACGAATAGATCAGACACATGATACGGAATAATAGTTGGTAATTTATTTGTAAATTAAAATTTTATTTTTAATTTTCTGACATGAATGGAAATTTGTTGCTATAAAGCGATTTCTGCTCGATGGCTGTAGTTCATGTGTGGATACAGAACGGTTTTTATTGCTCAGTATTGACAATCTGGAGAACATGAGGCACCAAACCTTAATTCTTATACCAGTTCCGACCTTCTAGCGTTTGAATGCAACCGCTTAGATCCTGCAGCTTAACTGTAAGCATTAACTCTTATAGATCTCTTTACCATGAGGAAATTCAAACGTTTTCCCAACATCTTTCGATGTGTATAATGTGAATAAGTAATGAAAATAAACTAGTTTTGTGAGGAACTGTACACTAAATAAGACTGCATAGTCATAGTCCCCCTATCCTAGTGTCCCTAACAGAATTTGAGTTCGTACTTTGTTCTTGTTCTAGCCACACAATTCTATTTTTGATTTAGAATTTTCATTTCTCTTTTTTCAGAACGTTTTCATTCACATTTTTAAGTATGACAATAATTTTTTTCTGTAATTTGAGGTCAATGTTTTCAAGCCTTTGATCAGGATGAAGATCAACCTTGTGTGAAATGCATTTTGCTCATAGGCAGAAATTACATTTTTAAATGGCGGTGGGCGTCTTTAATGTGTCATCGCCTATCTAGAACACCCCAAGGTGTCACACTATTTAATACTGTAGCAGCTTAATACTCAATAATTCTTTAACATTCAAAAGAGGTGCTATGCCAGATATCTGATTGCCTCTGAAGTGGTTAAGAACCAAATGTTTCTCTATGCAATTCAGCATTGCTTTTGGGTGGGTCAGCATTACTTAGTGAAAGTTGTTACACTTGGAGTAAATGGTATAAAAAATTATGTGGAGAAACATCAAATTAATAAGTGGAAACATTTTATGCTGAGATTAATGTAAAGATACCTAAACTCCTTAGAAAACTGGTATTGTGAGGGAAAATCACTTGAAACAATTTCGATGAGATCGAGTTCTCAGTTCTAAATCGTTAAAGGTCAAAACTCCAGAAAGTTAATTCGCGCCTGTTGAAAGTTTCGAAACAAGCAGTCAACTTTTCTGCACCAAACGCTTGAAATTGCGTATTACTATTATGTAATTGGTAATTTATTTGGAAATTAAAATTTTTAATTTTAATTTCTGACATGAATGGAAATTTTATTGGTATCCTTCTTTCTAAATACAGATTTGATGCCTTTCGGAATTGTTTCAAGCCACCAAGTTTGCTCCTGTTCTCAACCTGCAAAAGCCTTCCCCCATTTAACTGCTCTATGGAGCAAGTGATATCGAGACTCGTGAGGTGACATGAAAAGAGAATAATAAGTGGTTCTTCTATATGTGTAGGATCTGAAAATGTGGGTGATTTGTGTAAGTATACTACTTACACATAAGTGCCTTAGTATTTATTGATCGTATTATCCCATCAAACGATGACATTGAAAATAGTAAAACACTCGTCTTGTAAAAGTTCAAACTTCACGTCTAACTTCAGGGATTAGAAAAGGATGTACGCCCCATGTACATCCTTTTCTAATGTCTTCGTATCAAAATTAAACACTTCTAAAGTGTCACAAAGGAGGCATGTGCCCGCCATTATATCTGATTTATCATAGGAATCACGAATCATGTCTTTGGATGTCTCCCTTTGGGATTGATCCCGGAACGTTGCCAATTGCCCGCTGTGTTGCTCCAGTGAGTTGGTAATTAAAATATCTACCTAGTCACGACAGTTTGTTCGTGTACTGTCATCACAATTGAGTCTCTAAAATACTCGATCTTAAAACTTATGCCTCTATCATTCAATCTGTCTGATGACACGAAAATTGAATTTTGCTTATGCCTTAATGAAAAATCAAGTCAGGCATTAAAAATATTTCTCACTCAAAAATGCTTTTTTTTTAATCTGTGCCAAACAATTGATGGCAATATAATTTATATCAAGAATATTCACTTTGTGACAGTCAGTAAAGAGCTTTGAGTAGTGAATTTGGTTAAAATTATTGAGATTTTTTTCTGTCGTACTTGAATTTTAGTAAAGTATAAATATTGATATTTGTTTCATCATTAACTCGCATTTTTATTTCATAAAATCTTGCATATTTTTAAATCTAGTTTTGATTTCAAAGTTTTGAATACATTGAAAAACGTATTTTAGCAAATACATTTCGCGAAAACATAAGGAGTGAATTCCTTGTCAGAAAAGGAAATTATCACTAAAAGCATTTTTACCAAACTATTGACTTCCAAAATATTTTTTAAATGTAATCAATGCTAATATTTCTTTCTAGTTTTGTGATAATTGAGCAATTATGTGTTCATTAAACACACTTCCTTTCTAAGCATCCATGTGTTGGAGTAGCCAATTCTTGAGTTTCTGAGACTGCTCATGTTGTGAGATGTTAAATACTAGGGTTTTTATCTCTGGTGTTGTGTTCCTTTAAAATTTTAAATAACAGTTTTTATATCTTGAAGTTGTCTGGCTTCGGTGAAATTGTCTTTTGCCAGATGTGTGAGCATTTCTAAGAAATGGGTATATGGTCCAATTAATTTAATTATATTCAATTATATTTGTGAAAATCGTAAACAAATCGATAACATTTGATTCCACAGGACGAAAGATATGAAATACTGTATGCATGACTCGCCTTTTCATCTGCTTGAATTTGAGCTTCAACTTTGCGGTTAACTTGTTATGTTTGCCTTTTAGATCATTGGGTGTCCTAAATCCCTTTTCTCATTGCGAATGTGTATAAACATTTCCTTTTTTAGTAACATGTCTGTTCATTTTATTCACGACCCTTCAACTTCAACATGGTAACAGAGGGAGTTGGATTTCATGATTAATTATTGCTTGACGTTGCTTTAGAAAGAGTTGAAGACAGTAGCATAAAAGATTATTTTAAGGTCTTATCAACAATAACAAGCAATATCATCCCTTGAAGCATGACTCTTACCCCTGGTTTAAATCGACTTTACACAAATTTCATCATCAGTGTTTCAAACCAAATCACGCGTCCCATCAAACAGGGATTTTTAGACTCCCACCATCTATAAGTTATATCAGTGCTTTCCCTTTGTACGCTAATACAGACACTGCTTCAGCTATTTTCCAACAAATATTCCGTTTAAACCGTTGTCACTATGATACCTATTTACCAGTTTTCACGGATGAGTATAAGATTTGTGGTGTGCAATAGTCTTTTATAATACTATTTATAGTTACAGCTTTCATACTTCCTGCTCCTTATATACTGTGGAAATGCTATCCTGCCACTAAGCAGAAATTGGTATCAGTTAACACTGACAATTTGAGTTTTACAACAAAGAGTATTATAACATCAATTGCCATCTTGTGTCAGATATCTACTATCTTGCTTGCCTCTCAAAGCAAAGGTTTTGTTATTCTGTATTGATAATTTTCGGAATCATGTTTTCATCGAGGGTAACGAGCTTGACGCCTTATGTGAAAGTACTGCAGGTCGCTGTCCTTTTTAGTAACATCAAACTGTCCACAAAATATTTTTTCAACTATGGTGAGTTAGGAATCTGCAAGTTACATTCTATAAAAATCATTCACCAGCGACCAGTATCTCCAATGCGAAGGACGGATGTAAATCTGTCCCTCCCTTCACATTAGACCTACGCATTTAACTCATCTTTTGTTGGGAGAGCCCATCACGTCAATCATATATATACCAAGTACCTTAAGTGTTCATCACATTCTAATCGTTTACATTTTCAAACATCACCTCAAAAATTTCAAGAGTACAATTCAAAATGGATAGGATTTGATTGTGGAAAATCCCCATTCAAATCTTTTTGTTTTATACCTGAAATTAGTCTTTTAAATATCTTAATTAAAAATAAAAAAATTCAACATAACTTGTACTTCAAAATTTCCTCATGTGTAAATTGAATTTATTATCTGATTCAATTACCAACTTCTGAAATAAAACATACAAATCTCGCAATGCCAGTTGTATATAATAAATATTTCATTTAAGTTGAAGTTAGCACCTGAGTTTTAATCCACAAAAATTAAATTTATGTTATGGAATAGAATCTTGCCAACATTCACTCTTGACGAAATAGTTTGGTTAAGAATGCTAGACCCTCCTGTACCTAAAAAGAACTGAATTATATTACAAGCAGTTGGCATGCAGATTGATAAAATATATAAATTCTGTTGCAAGTTGGGATAATCTTTCTATATAAAAACATCCAATTCCCATAAAATCCTGCTGTCTTAGTACTTCGTTACTGAAAACATTCAGAACATCCGATTGTAAAATATTCTGTCATCTTACCTACGTATTAATACTAAATGTCTGTTATTTCTACGGTTCTGGAAAGCTGATACGAAATTGTGGCTAACTATGGGAACTTTTAAACTTCCAGTTCTAAAAAATGTCATTTGCTACATTTTCATATCGCATGATTGATACTAGACCAATGTCTGGCTTGCCTTATTCAGAACATGATCACCGGTATTTCCAACATGATTGCAACGATAACAAAAGTGACTTGATGTGCAGTGGCATGAACCATAGTCATATTCCCCCTATCCTAATGTCCCTAACAGAATTTAAGTTCGTACTTTGTTCTTGTTCTAGCCACACAATTCTATTTTTGATTTAGAATTTTCATTCCTCTTTTTTCAGAATGTTTTCATTCACACTTTTAAGTATGACAATAATTTTTTCCTGTAATTTGAGGTCAATGTTTTCAAGCCTTTGATGAGTGCCACTACAGTAAAAGTGTTTTTGAAAAAATATCAGGATGAAGATCTACCTTGTGTGAAATGCATTTTGCTCATAGCAGAAATTAGATTTTTAGGTGGCATTGGGCGTCTTTAATGTGTCATCGCCTATCTAGAGCACCCCAAGGTGTCACTATTTAATACTGTAGCAGCTTAATACTCAATAATTCTTTAACATTAAAAAGAGGTGCTATGCCAGATATCTGACTGCCTCTGAAGTGGTTAAGAACCAAATGTTTCTCTAACCAATTCAGCATTGCTTTTGGGTGGGTCAGCATTACTTAGTGAAAGTTGTTACACTTGGAGTAAATGGTATAAAAAATTATCTGGAGTAACATCAAATTAATAAGAGTGGAAACATTTTATGCTGAGATTGATGTAAAGATACCTAAACTACTTAGAAAACTGGTATTGTGAGGGAAAATCACTTGAAACAATTTCTGAGATCGAATTCTCAGTTCTAAATCGTTAAAAAGTCATAACTTCAGAAATTTAATTCGCGCCTGTTGAAAGTTTGGAAACAAGCAGTCAACTTTTCTACACAAACGCTTTAAATTGCGTATTATTTTTTTAAGTAATTCGTAATTTATTTGGAAATTAAAATTTGTATTTTTAATTTTCTGACATGAATGGAAATTTTGTTGCTATCCTTCTGGATAACTGGTGATAGATTTGATTCCTTTCGGAATTGTTTCAAGCCACCAAGTTCGCTTCTGTTCTCAACCTGCAAAAGCCTTCCCCCAAATAACTGCTCTGTGGAGCAGACTTCTTTTGATCTTTTTCAGTTAGTGTTAGGAAAGAAGAGAATGCGTTGAAGACGTCCTAGAAAAAGCGAATATCAAGACTCGTGAGATGACATGAATAGAGAATAACAAGTGGTTCTTATATGTGTAGGGATATGAAAATTTGGGTGATTTGCGTAAGTATTCTAATTAACCTTAAGTGTGCCTTAGTATTGATCATATTATCCCATCAAACGATGACATTGAAAATAGTACAACACCCGTCTAGTAAAAGTTCAAACCTTACTACAGGGATCTGTACATCCTTTTCTGATATGTTCGTATCAAAGGTCAGCATTTCTAGTGTCACAAAGGAGGCATGTGCCCGCCGTGACATCTGCTTTGTCATAGGTATCACAAATCATTGCAAAATAAACCCTTCCATTTTAAAGATTAAAATTGTGCTTGCTATTTGAGGAATTGCGTATAGAATCGTGTCAAAACGTGAGCTGTTTTAACCCAGTCAGGTCGTCTGAGTCGAATAATTGCAGAAACCAATGGCTAATGAAACTTTGCAGCATGGCATGCCTTAACAGTTACGTATTCATTGTATACTGGTGCTGTATTTCTTGCGCTCCTATTCACGACAGGGCCTCGGTAGCCCGGTTGGAAGAGTTGCTGAGGGTTGCGAGTTCGAATCCAACCAAAGACCGTCGTGTAGAAAGGGGCTGGTGCACCTTAAATGTGTCGTGGCCTCAAATGTCCTCACGTTGGCGTGGTGTGGAAGTTTGGAGAATAGGGTGCCAGTTCAGTTTCCTCGTCATCTGACCGTGGTTCAAAATTACCTAGGATCTTTCAAATTTTTATTGATCCGGACCGTCGCCAATAGCCCATTGTGTTGCTCCAGTGCGACAGTAATTAAAATACCTAGTCACGAGAGTTTGCTTGTCGACTGTCATCACAATTTATTCTTTAAAATACTCGATCTTAAAACTCATGCCCTTATTAAATCCGTCTGATGACACTAAAGTTGCTTGTGCCTGAATGAAAAATCAACTTCTTTCCAGGATTCTATTCTATTTTCCAACAGTAGGTTAAGTGTGTGTCAGGCATTAAAAATGTCTCGCTCATAAACAATATAATTTATATCAAGAATATTCACTTTGTGACAGTCACTGAAGAGCTTTAATCTAGTTTTGATTTTACACAGTTTTGAATACATTAAAAATATATTTTAGGAAATGCATTTTGCGAAAACATAAGGAGTAAATTCCTTTGCTGTCAGAAAAAGAAATAATTATTTCTTTTTCTGACAGCAAAGGTTGGTATTGGTATTTTCAATTAGCGTCACACTGGAGCAACACAACGTGACGGTCCGGGATCAATCCCTAAGGGAAAGATCCGAGGACAACACGTAATTTTGAACCACGGTCTGACAGCAAAGGAATTCACTCCTTATGATTATAATCAATAAAAGCATTTTTACCAAACTGCTGACTTCCGAAGTATTTTTAAAATGTAACTAGAGCTGAAATTTCTTTCCAGTTTTGTGATAACTGAACAATTATGTTTTCATTAAACACAATGTCCTTTCTACGTCCACATAAGTCGTAGAGTCCAATTTCTTCAGTTTCTAAAGACCGTACATATTAAGTACTGGAACATTTCATCTCTGGTGCTTCGTTCCTTTAAAATTTCAAGAGTTTTTTGATTTTGAAGTTGTCTTGCTTAGGTGAAGTTGTCTTGTCAGATGTGTAATAATAAATGCGCGTCCAAACGAAACGATCACTACCGGTTTCTACTGCTCTAAAATTTCGATAATATCTCATATTCTACGCCCACCGTGTACCTTTCTTCCATATCTAGTCCTTGGTGTCCTAAAAAAAGGAATTTTCAATAGTGTTAGACGACTGAAACTTAGAAATTTGTTAATAGGTGTAAAATGTTTTAAATGCTTCTGGCAAACCCAGTCATAATCCACCTCGAAGTTGGCAGTTCCCATCCAAGTATAGACACATTTCAAGGTTTAAATAGACCCAAAATTCAGAAAATATGAAAATTGCTGGATGTTCGGAAATTACACATGCTTCTCCTTTTATCCGATAAGCGTCTCTAGTATTCTATTTTTGTCACCATACTTGTTTCGTTTCCCTTCGTAGAAAATAAATTATTTGGCAGGAAGTTAGATGTTTAGACGCTCCTCAGTAGCGCCTTTCCAGTTCTGAAAGACACTTGCAATTTCTTTCGAATGTGTGTATATTTTACATTCAAGACATTTCTTATTTTACACATTGATCTGTTGTCTTGAATACTTTCAATTCCTCATAGGTTGTGCTTGGCGCAGTGTCTTGTCCCAGATGCCATTAGACATCGGAAATTCATTCAAATTAGTATTATATACTCTCAAGTAAAGGGATTGGAAAAGAATTGTTTTTCTATTATTGAAGTCTGCACATACTAGAATTTCCATGCCACTTTTTGTAATGGTTTTTTGATTCATTAATCCAAAAACTTCTAATTTACTCTAAACAGCAAGTATAAGTTTCGGCGTAAATCTTACGAAATAAAAATCTGAACATAGATCAACATATTTGGCAAATTGCTGTAACATGGAGAGCTTGTTTAAAGTATTGAGGCATAAAATCTTGTATAGGAAAGGTTAATTGAGAAAATTATGGATCGTTTAAACTTTGTAAAAACGTTTTTAAAAATCTTTCTTCCGTCTAATTAACCCTTTTATTGAAAAAAAATAATGAACGACAAATCTGAGCTTAGTTAATTTGTTTTAGAAACTGCAGACCTTTTAATGAATAAAATTGGTTAAGCATGCATAACGTTTAATTCTGCACTTCTCGTCTAGTCGAGAGTTCAAATTAATCCATAAAACAAGTTCTGGCAACTCTGAACCGATATCAGTTACGTGCATTAAAATTTTCACAATAATTAATAATTTTTAGTGTTCATTCGAGTAATAATAAATCTTAACTCTCGAGAAACAAGAGTTCAACAAATTTTCTAAGTACTTGAAACTGAACTGAAGTTTCAAACCTCGTGCATAGGACATTCCCTAACATAGTCGATACATCAAGTATTTCAAATCGCCCAATTCATAACAACCTCAAGTCTAAAAAATGTAATAGACTTGTATGTTTTTGCGTTTTTAGGACATTTAAAATATCAGTTTGAAAGTAACTACTCATGACTACCAGTCATAAATCTTGAGCGGATTCGTACCGGTATTTTCTCAAGAGCATACCGAGGCTGTTTAGAGACGACGTTCCAGGATTCATTTCAGGTTTATGATGACTGGCAGCAGTCGCAGTTCTTAACCTTAAGGAACCTGCGATCAGCTATGAAGGAAGAAAAACTGAATAGTCCAGCATTCTGTTACCTACCCCAGGAAATTCATACAGATGTGCCAAAGACATTTTCGAAAATGTGATGGAAGTTAAAAAGATAAAGTAGTATTTTCTTTTTTGCCTCATTTGGTATTTTTGTATTTATTTTAAATTACTTTTACAATATTCGTTAAATGTTTCGTAGTCCAGGAGTTAAGTTTAATCAACTATTGAAATGATGATTAAGAACAGTCAAACGTCGATACGCAATTTGTTAAAGGATTTCTGCAGCAAAATATGAATGTCTGACGAGTCTAGCAATTAATTTTAAGAGTAGTAGCTTATAATAAATATACCGATCAGTCAGATATCATGGAAGAGATTCTACATATGCGTATGAGAAATACAAGTTTTAGTTTAGCTATTTTAGAAAGTTAGCACCTAATCAACTCCTTTTCATTTGACATGCAAGCTCGGGATGTGGTATCTACCCAAGACGATAGGAATCTCCAAAAGTAGTGCAAAAATTAATTAAATTAATTAATCAGATTTTTATTTAGTGTTTTCGGCACAATTACTTGAAATCTTAAGAAGACATGAAATTAAGTTCTGAAAGTCGTAAGGGTGCTAAAATTAACTTGAAATATTTCTAAAAAGTGCTAGGGGTAGATATCCTTTTTCATTAGTCACCCGGACTGGGTGACTAGATTTTGAGTAAAGTGTAAATATTGATACTTTTTTTATCATTAACACGCATTTTTATTTTCCTAAAATCTTGCATATTTTTAAATCTAGTTCTGGCTTCGGTGAAATTGTCTTTTGCCAGATGTGTGAGTGAGCATTTCTCAGAAATGGGTATATGGTCAATTAATTTATTTGTATTCAGTTGTATTTTTAAAAATCGTAAACAAATCAATAACATTTATGATTCCACAGGACGAAAGATATGAAATACGGTATGCGGTGACTCGCTTTTCCATCTGCTTGAATTTGACCTTCAACTTTGCGGTTAACTTGTTATGTTTGCCTTTTAGATCATTGGGTGTCCTAAATCCCTTTTCTCATTGCGAATGTGTATAAACATTTCCTTCTTTTTTTAGTAACATGCCTGTTCATTTTATTCACGACCCTTCAACTTCAACATGGTAACAGAGCGAGTGGGATTTCATGATTAATTATTGCTTGACGTTGCTTTAGAAAGAGTTGAAGAGACAGCATAAAAGATTATTTTAAGATCTTAACAATAACAAGCAATATCATCCCTTGAAGCATGACTCCTACCCCTGGTTTAAATCGACTTTACAATGCTCGGCCCCTGTTGCTTAACGAACTTTTCACAAGCTTGCAAATTTCATCATCAATGATTCAAACTGGGATTTTTAGACTCCCACCCTAGGATTCCATGTATAAGTTATATCAGCGCTTTCCCCTTTGTACGCTAATACTGACACTACTTGATCTGTTTTCCAACAAATATTTCGATTAAACCTTTGTCAGTATACCTATTTACCAGTTTTCACGGATGAGTCTATAAGATTTGTGGCTTTGTAAGTCTTTTATAATACTATTTATAATTACAGCTTTCATACTTCCTGCTCCCTATATACTATGGAAATGCTTTCTGCCACTGAGCTGAAATTGGTATCAGTTAACTCTGACAATTTGAGTTCTACAACAGTCAGAGCATTATAACATCAATTGCCATCTTGTGTCAGATATCTACTATCTTGCTTGCCTCTCAAAGCAAAGGTTTTGTTATTCTGTATTGATAATTTTCGGAATCATGTTTTCATCGAGGGTAACGAGCTTGACGCCTTATGTGAAAGTACTGCAGGTCGCTGTCCTTTTTAGTAACATCAAACTGTCCACAAAATATTTTTTCAACTATGGTGAGTTAGGAATCTGCAAGTTACATTCTATAAAAATCATTCACCAGCGACCAGTATTTCCAATGCGAAGGACGGATGTAAACCTGTCCCGCCCTTCTCATTAGACCTACGCATTTAACTCATCTTTTGTTGGGACAGAGCCCATCATGTCAATCATAATATACCAAGTACCTTAAGTATTCATCACTTTCTAATCGTTTACATTTTCAAACATCACCTCAAAAATTTCAAGAGTACAATTCAAAATTGATAGGAAAATCCCCATTCAAATCTTTTTGTTTTTATACATGAAATTAGTCTTTCAAATATCTTAATTAAAAATACAAAAATTCAAACCTTGTGTACTTTTTGAAAATTTCAAAATTTTCTCGTGTGTAAATTGAATTTCTTATCTGATTCAATTACCAACTTTTGAAATAAAACGTACAAATCTCGCGATGCCCAGTTGAATATAAATATTTCATTTAAATTGAAGTTAGCACCTGAGTTTTAATCCAGAAAGTAAATTTATGTTATGGAATAGAATCTTGTCAACATTCACTCGTGACGAAATACTTGGTTTGAGAATGTTAGACTCTCCTGTACCTAAAAAGAACTGAATTATATTACATGCAGTTGGCAATGCAGATTGATAAAATATATAAATTCTGTTGCAAGTTGGGATAATCTTTCTATATAAAAACATCCAATTCCCATAAAATCCTGCTGTCTTAGTACTTCGTTACTGGAAACATTCAGAACATCCGATTGTAAAATATTCTGTCATCTTACCTACCTATTAATACTAAATGTCTATTGTTTCTATGGTTGAGGAAAGGAGATACGAAATTGTGGATAACTATGGGAACAGCTTTATTCCGAATTCGGAAAAAAATTTCATTAAGTTTTCCTTTTACGAGTGATAATGTCATTACACTGTCGAAGCAACGACAAATGGGATTTGTGTAGTTTGCTTTCCTTCAATCCTTTTTCTCTATCCCATGAGTTCTGCGACTACAGATTGTCGTTTGTCTGTCTCATGCATATACGTCATGACTACGGAGAGGCCAAACGTTTGCAGGCATAAAATAAAATGTCCCTGGAATTGGGATTGAAAGTCGTAGAAATATTTATTCAGATAATATTTAACAAACTGCATTTAAGTTTATAATTACTTTTACTAATAAAAGTAATGGTACATTCAATTACAATTCCATAACACAACCGACCTTCTAATAACGCTATACCTTAATTGTGCACGAAATGAAATTTATTCTCATCTAAGGTCAGAAAATCTCAAATTTCCTCTTTTGACGTAGTGTTCTTTTTTAGAATGAGATAATGAAGTCATGCGATTAATTTTAATTTCGCTGAAAATAAAAGAGCATATGGACTAACGTGACATGGAAATTATTTTGTTTACAAATGCTGGACAATAGTTATCTTCCCATTAGTCCGACCCTTCATACTTCTGAACGACACAACTAAGACCTATGAATGTTCAGCCGTAAAAGGTCATCGTATGAAGCCTGGAAGAGCGACAAAGCTGGAGCATTACGCACCAGAAGACCTGCCACACTGCACCCCACATGAAAATTATAGAAATGAATTAATTGAAAATGGTTGTGCCTTATAAAGTGGTTAAATTGACGAGGCTAAAGCTCTCTTTAGTCAGTTTTATATTTTTAGTAAGAAGTCCTCAGATAAAGCTCGTATTTTCAACAGTAAAACATGTAAGCTGGAGGAAGTTCTTGTGGTATACAGTCCCTTCCGTTATCCCGGCCACACACTTGGGCAGCATGCGACAAAACATACGAAATGCACACTCGGTTTCTATACAGAAAATACGTCGGTATGCATTTTAGTCATTTGCGTGCCTTACTCAGTACATGATCACCGGTATTTCCAACATGATTGCAAATATAACAAAAGTGACTTGACGTGCAGTGGCACTGGTGTATCGACGTGGAATGGACAGAGCAAGCGTCCTAAGAGGAATGGAACCGAAGTTCTTCCTCTAGCTCAGACTCGAACACGTGTCCAGACACCTGATTTGGCACGTGTGTAAACAGGTTCTCTATTTCTCTCGACTGCTGATTGGAACGTGCTGCTTTACGTATGATTGAAATTTGTCTTTACTATGATTTTTATAAATATTTTCTTAAATTAATTAAGTAAATATTATATATGTTATATTTGATATCTCTCTTAGTAATTACAATCAAAAATACATTTTTATTGCCATTTGTATTTTGATATTTGTATTCTACATATGTACGCTACCGGTAATGTATGAAAAGCAGGCATTGTATAAAATGCCTGGCGTTTAGGGGCAAATTATGAAGTATCCGAATTATTTTAATATATATTGTCTAGGCATTATATAAAATGACATGCTATTTATGTAAAATATAAGACTACTAACTTCTGATAAGTAGTTTAGGTTAGAAAAACTGTTTTTTGTTGTATTGGCTCGCACTTTAGACAGTTCATCATAGAATCGTCGTTGTATGTCAACATGCCATGATTCTTTCTCGGACACTACACCTTGCTCTTTCATTTTCATACAGCACAGTATGGGCTAGTGTCAGCTGAACAAATTCAAAGTAGCGTATTTTGTCACTTCCCAATAAAGCCTGAAATGCAAATGGGGAATTCTCCGTCTGAGGCGAGCTTCAAAAGTCACGTGACATTTGAAACGTCATTAGCGGGAGTATTTTGTACTTTGCAGGTTTGTCTTGGCATTGCATAGAATGCCTAGGAAATGTGTATGCCCTCCATGCGAGTGTTCTGAATTTCAGATTCCTGTTTTAGTTGTCACCCACTTAAGTCAGTACTTAACTGCAATCACACCTCAAATGTGATATGAAACCCAGATATCTTAGAGATTGGGTACATCGTCTACATTATTTGTGATGCAATTGTGCTTTGGACAGAGCAAACCACAAGAAGTAGAAATGGAAGTTTCTAATTTAATCCCATGTTTCAAGAATAGATCGGACACATGATAGGGAATAATAGTCCTGGCCACTAAAGTATATCTGCTATAAACCGATCTTGTTCTAGCCACACAATTCTATTTTTGATTTAGAATTTCCATTCCTCTTTTTTCAGAATGTTTTCATTCACACTTTTAATTATGACAATAATATTTTCCTGTAATTTGAGGTGAATGTTTCAAGCTTTTGATGAATGCCATTACAGTAAGTGTTTTTGGAAAAAATATCAGGATCTTGACCTTGTGTGAAATGCATAGCAGAAATTAGATTTTTAAGTGGCGTCTTTTATCGCCTATCTAGAGCACCCCTATGTGTCACACTATTTATACTGTAGCAGTCTCAATACATATTCTTTGACATTCGAAAGAGGTGGGATGCCAGATATCTCATTGCCCCTGAAAGGTCAAGAAAGTAATTATAAGTAAAATACTGATTCAGACCAAATGATGGGATTTGGAATTTATCTATTAGCATGTGAATTGAATTTAAATGTTACTAAAAATGTTTCTCTAACCAATTCAGCATTGCTTTGGGGTGGATCAGCATTACTTAGTGAAAGTTGTTACACTTGGAGTAAATGGTATAAAAAATTATCTGGAGTAACATCAAATTAATAAGAGTGGAAACATTTTATGCTGAGATTGATGTAAAGATACCTAAACTACTTAGAAAACTGGTATTGTGAGGGAAAATCACTTGAAACAATTTCTGAGATCGAATTCTCAGTTCTAAATCGTTAAAAAGTCATAACTTCAGAAATTTAATTCGCGCCTGTTGAAAGTTTGGAAACAAGCAGTCAACTTTTCTACACAAACGCTTTAAATTGCGTATTATTTTTTTAAGTAATTCGTAATTTATTTGGAAATTAAAATTTGTATTTTTAATTTTCTGACATGAATGGAAATTTTGTTGCTATCCTTCTGGATAACTGGTGATAGATTTGATTCCTTTCGGAATTGTTTCAAGCCACCAAGTTCGCTTCTGTTCTCAACCTGCAAAAGCCTTCCCCCAAATAACTGCTCTGTGGAGCAGACTTCTTTTGATCTTTTTCAGTTAGTGTTAGGAAAGAAGAGAATGCGTTGAAGACGTCCTAGAAAAAGCGAATATCAAGACTCGTGAGATGACATGAATAGAGAATAACAAGTGGTTCTTATATGTGTAGGGATATGAAAATTTGGGTGATTTGCGTAAGTATTCTAATTAACCTTAAGTGTGCCTTAGTATTGATCATATTATCCCATCAAACGATGACATTGAAAATAGTACAACACTCGTCTTGTAAAAGTTCAAACCTTACTACAGGGATTTGTACACCCCATGTACATACTTTTCTAATGTGTTCGTATCAAAGGTAAGCATTTCTAGTGTCACAAAGGAGGATATGCCTCCATGACATCTGCTTTGTCATAGGTATCACGAATCATTGCAAAATAAACCCTTCCATTTTAAAGATTAAAATTGTGCTTGCTATTTGAGGAATTGTGTATAGAATCATGTCAAAACGCGAGCTGTTTTAACCCAGTCAGGTCGTCTGAGTCAAATAATTGCAGAAACCAATGGTTAATGAAACTTTGCAGCATGGCATACCTTAACAGATACGTATTCATTGTATACTGGTGTTGTATTTCTTGTGCTCCTATTCACGACAGAGCCTCGGTAGCCCGGTTGGAAGAGTTGCTGAGGGTTGCGAGTTTGAATCCAACCAAAGACCGTCGTGTAGAAAGGGGGCTGGTGCACCTTAAATGTGTCGTGGCCTCAAATGTCCTCACGTTGGCGTGGTGAGCAAGTTTGGAGAATAGGGTGCCAGTTCAGTTGCCTCGTCATCTGACCATGGTTCAAAATTACCTAGGATCTTTCAAATTTTTATTGATCCGGACCGTCGCCAATAGCCCATTGTGTTGCTCCAGTGCGACAGTAATTAAAATACCTAGTCACGAGAGTTTGCTTGTCGACTGTCATCACAATTTAGTCTCTAAAATACTCTATCTTAAAACTCATGCCCTTATTAAATCCGTCTGATGACACGAAAGTTGCTTGTGCCTGAATGAAAAATCAACTTCTTTCCAGGATTCTATTCTATTTTCCAACAGTAGGTTAAGTGTGTGTCAGGCATCAGAAATGTCTCACTCATAAACAATATAATTTATATCAAGAATATTCACTTTGTGACAATCACTGAAGAGCTTTGAGTAGGGATTTGGTTCAAGTTAAAAGTATTAGGAGTTTTTTTTCTGTCGTACTGGAATTTCAGTAAAGTGTTAATATTGAGATTTTTATCATTAACTCGCATTTTAATTTTCATAAAATCTTGCATAATTTTTTAAATTTAGTCTTGATTTTACAAAGTTTTGAATACATTAAAAATATGTTTTGGGAAATGCATTTTTTGAAAACATAAGGAGTGAATTCTTTTGCTGTCAGAAAAAGAAATAATTATTTCTTTTTCTGACTGCAAAGATTGGTATTATTTTCAATTAACGTCACACTGGAGCAACACAACGGGCTATTGGTGACGGTCCGGGATCAATCCTTAAGTGAAAGATCCGAGGACAACACCACGTAATTTTGAACCACGGTCTGACAGCAAAGGAATTCACTCCTTATGATTATAATCAAAAGTATTATTACCAAAATGTTGACTTCCGAAGTATTTTTAAAATGTAACTAAAGCTGAAATTTCTTTCCAGTTTTGTGGTAACTGAACAATTATGTGTTCATTAAACACAATGTCCTTTCTACGTCCACATAAGTCGTAGAGTCCAATTTCTTCAGTTTCTAAAGACCGTTTATATTAAGTACTGGAACATTTCATCTCTGGTGCTTCGTTCCTTTAAAATTTCAAATAAGAGTTTTTGTATTTTGAAGTTGTCTGGCTTAGGTGAAGTTGTCTTGTCAGATGTGTAATAATAAATGCGCGTACTGTTGGCCTTCGTGTGCATGTTAAATCCGTAGGCGTATTACTCTTCATGAAGGCGGAGATGAGTCCATATTGCACGCCTAAGAGCTTATCTCACTCAAAATGCATTTTTTGTGATGGATTATAAAATTAAAGCGTAATGCACCATTCCCAGACCTAAATGTTAGACACGCATTTCTAGTTTGCTTTTCAATGTGCCCAAACGAAACGATCACTACCAGTTTCTACTGCTCTAAAATTTCGAGAATAGCCTCATATTCTACGCCCACCGTGTACCTTTCTTCCATATCTAGTCCTTGGTGTCTTAGAAAAGGAATTTTTAATAGTGTTAAACTAGACTGAAACTTAGAAATTTGTTAATAGGTATAAAATGTTTTA
Organism: Meta bourneti; assembly: GCA_933210815.1. NCBI lineage: Eukaryota > Metazoa > Arthropoda > Arachnida > Araneae > Tetragnathidae > Meta > Meta bourneti. The sequence goes on along the minus strand of OW119924.1, from coordinate 91,789,371 downwards.
AATGCTTCTGGCAAACCCAGTTGTAATCCACCTAGAAGTTGACAGTTCCCATCCAAGTATAGACACATTTTCAAGGTTTAAATAGACCCAAAATTCAGAAAATTTGAAAATTGCTGGATGTTCGGAAATTACACATGCTTCTCCTTTTATCCGATATGCGCCTCTAGTATTCTATTTTTGTCACCATACTTGTTTCATTTCCCTTCGTAGAAAATAAATTATTTGCAGGAAGTTAGATGTTTAGACCCTCTTCAGTAGCGCCTTTCCAGTTCTAAAAGACACTTGCAATTTCTTTCGATTGTGTGTCTATATTTTACACTCAAGACATTTATTATTTTACACATTGATCTGTTGTCTTGAATACTTTCAGTTCCTCATAGGTTGTGCTTGGCGCAATGTCTTGTCCCAGATACCATTAGACATCGGAAATTCATTCAAATTAGTATTCTTTGTCTCCATAAGAATATAATTTTTCGGAATAATGAAAGTGCACGTTATGAAACTGTAAAAAGGAATACCATTCTTGCTAAGTCTAGAACACTAGAAATATTAAAAGTGTGAACTATTCTTGTAGTATTAACTTATAAATAACTTTCTTTTCCATTGGATGATAGGATTTTTCTGAGGTTTCCCTTTCACACGTATATGACGAATTGAATAATCTAGAATCAAGCAAAATATTGGTTTCCTAGAATTAACAGAGTAGTAGAATGAGTAGATACATTTTCGTACTTTACTCAGAAATGAATAATTAAACTATTATATTATCCTCTCAAATGTGCCTGGAAATATTGTGGAGATTCCCATGAAGGAAGACTAGTTTATTACGAGTAATTTTATTCCTCCTTACTAGTTTTAACACGGAAATTGTTGGCAATGGTCTATCCATGCGTGATAGCGATACGATGATAAAATGATAGCGAACAGTTACAATTTAGGTAAAAGAAACAAAGATAAATAACTGTTCATGTGAAGTTTATATGAATAGAGATTGTATGTCTAGTTTAACCTGATGTGTGATTTATTTGATTCATTCTGTTTGTATACTTTGGTTTCGTTTGATTGTTAAATTTTGGTCACCTAACCATTATAGCCTTAGTGATTTGTCTGATGTACCTTATTGTTGGAATCTTTGTGGTTATCGAGATGACATTGGGGATGCATAACTATCTAATGTCTTGGACTACTTTATCAAGGAGAAATTAAATACCTGTATCATATACTGAGACAAAATTGAACTGCTAAGCAAATTCAAAGATGAAACATTGAAATTAGCATGAAAATACTTTTAAAATAGTATTTTTTAAGTTGTTGAAAGTTACGTTTTTGTTAGCTTTTAATTCCTAAATACACATATTTTTATTTTAAAAATAACATTAGGAAAGTAATAAATAGGAACTTAAATGTTCTTTACAAATTCTTTTATTTTTCCATACAATTTACAATGATATTAATTTTGAAACAAAAGTTGTATGAATAGAAAAAACGATATCCGTATTGTGTTTTTTTTATATTCTGGGTAGTTAGCGTTTTGAAATGAAAATTCTGTATATAAAAAAATTATTTATACTGTGTATATTAGCACTATACTGGCACAGTACATATTTGGTCTGCGTCATGCATATTAGCAGGCGGTATGCAGTTTTGAGAGTTTTGATATAAAATTAAAAGAGTAACCTAAGTGTATGAATGTTGAGTTCTATTACCTTAAACTTTTTACATCACAAAAGAACAACTGGTTTTAAACTACCTGTACTTAAGAAAACACGTTGTTCTCTTTCTCCCCTTTTCAATAAACCTATCTATAATTTTCTTTGTCAATAAGGATATTTCTATGATCATATAGCAAAGCAAGTCTAGTTAAGCAGTTTTGCTCACAGTGGTTTCTCAACCAAGTTTTGATCAGTTTTATTGTAGAGAAAGATCTTTCTGCTGTTGCAGTTGACACAGGAAGAGAAAAAGAATCAACATTAAAGATCTAATTGAGGGGAAATTTTCTGGGGTGCAATATTGCGAACACTCAACTGTTATAGCCTGGTAAAGGGGTTTTGTTTGCATCTTCCCTTTTCCACTTTCTCACCCACAGCTTGATTATCGGCTTCAGAGATTAGAAATGCAGTCACTTTCATCCTCTCCAAGTCCAATTACTCTAGTACTTTTTTTAGCCAGTGTTTCTGCATCCCTAATTATATATCGACTCCTTGGACGTTGTTGAAGATGAACAGACTTTTAGAAGTGAGTTGAGCTTGTAGAGATTGAGAACTTCTTTCGAGAACCTGTTTTCAAGATCACTGTTTATTGAGTCAAGAATAGAGATAAGGCATTAACCCTAAATTAACTTTCTGTGCTCGATAGAGCAGTGTTAGGTCTGTTAACGTGTCTAGATGTGATCCTGGGTGTTTGAATAGTGCATCCTACAGTTTCTGCCAATTTATTTTGGTTTGATCATACAGTTGACTGAATTTTAAAAAAGACGCTACAGACAGATGCTTTTCTACTCATCTTGTTTTACACATGGAAACAAGCTGACTGCCTTACATGCTTATTGAGTACAGCATTTCTTTTCGGTGAAGTTTTAAAGAAAGATACATACATCGTCTGTAATGATTCCAATTGAGTTTCGCACTGATTGCACATCAGAACACTTAGAAATAGACAAAATCAAATGATTCAAATAAGGGGCTCGTTCGGCGTTATTACTCTTTTTGTATTGTAGTGATTGCTACCACAATCTCTGAAGTCATCACAGAGCATTCATCTGTTGCAACACCGATGAATTTACCAAGATCGAGATTAAGGCTTCTCATAATGTGTAACACAGTTATACGTAATTTTTCTCGTCATTAGGGAATCTTTATTGTCTTCATCTGGTTCATCTTTATCATACATATTGGCATCTTTGTCATTTTCATAAGAATCGTGTTCATCACTGTCACATTCAGAAGCTTAAAAGATCTTCATTTTCATTATGTTTGTGGTCAACTTAGAGATTTTGTTTCCACATATGTTTTTCAGGCTCACGAGGATTGATAAAACCTATGAAATCTTCTCTGATTTATATCTGGATAAACATTTTTTTGGCTCTTGGAGCGGGCGCCCCCCTCCGCTCCCCTTTAATCCGTCCTTGGGATTACATGTAGTAAAATTTCAGAATAGTTTCATTCTACCCCCACCGTGTACCTTTCGTCCATAGAGTCCTCGGTGTCCAAGAAAACGAATTTTTGATGCTGGACTAGACTGAAACTGAAACATTAAAATTTTACATATAAGGTGTCAAATTCTTTAAATACATTTATGCTTTCTCCTCGGAGTAGGTAATTCTCATCCGAGCATAGACCCATTTTTAATGTTTAAACATGCCCCACGTTATGATATTGATGGATGTTGGAAAATTATAATATATGAGACTTCTCTTATATCAGGGTATCCTTTTACCATTCCCCTTGGCGGAAAATGAATTATTTGGCAGGAAGTCTGCCCGCTAACCATGAAGTGATTTATATATTTATTTGCTCTTATCATTGCTTTTCCAGTTCTGAAAGACACTTGAATTCCTTTGGAATATACCTAGATTTTACATACAGCACATTTTTTTTATTCTAACACATTCATCTCGGCTGTCGTCAATACTTGTATTTCCTGCTTGCGCTTTCTGCAATCTGTTGTCCAAGGGGATATTAAACATCAGCAATTCTTTCCAATGAGTATTTGTCTCAAGAATATAATTTTCCGCAATAATGCAAGTGTACATTATGAAACGGAAAGTGGGGAAACACCCTTGCTAAGTCTAAGAACTGCCTAGAAATATTAAGCCTGATGTAATCTTTTTGCATAAAAATAACTTATCTGTCCATTGGATAGGATTTTTCTGAGGTTTCCCTTTTACATCTGTATGAATAATTGAAATATTGTATTATCCTGTTAAATGTCCTGTAAATTGTGTTTCTTTCCGTCAAGGCAGACGAGTTAATTATGAGTAATTTTATTCATTTTAACTAGTTTTAATATGGAAATTTTTGACAATGGGTGGTATGATTAAGGTATTTTGAATTATGTCACCATGAAGTAAATTTTTAAACGCTGTAAGACTAGAAAACAAGGAATCACGTTTTTATACTTTTTGTATTTGCTATCAAATTAATTTGGTTATTATAGTTTTCTAAAATATCTCTTAATAGCAATAAATTTTTTAAATATTTAATCACCTTAATAATATTTACAAGGTGAATTTGTAGATCTGTTGAAGTTAATTGACTATATACTCTCTAGTAAAGGGAGTAGTATAAGAATTGTTTTTCTATTATTGAAGTCTGCACATACTAGAATTTCCATGCCACGTTTTGTAATGGTTTTTTTGATTCAATAATCGAAAAACTTCTAATTTACTCTAACAGCAAGTATAAGTTAATGCGTAAATCTTACGAGATAAAAATCTGAACATAGATCAACATATTTGGCAAATTGCTGTAACATGGAGAGCTTGTTTAAAGTATTGAGGCATAAAATCTTGTATAGGAAAGGTTAATTGAGAAAATTATGGATCGTTTAAACTTTGTAAAAACGTTTTTAAAAATTTTTCTCCAGTCTAATTAACCCTTTTATTGCAAAAACAAGTAAAGAATGACAAATCTGAGCTTAGTTAATTTGTTTTAGAAACTGCAGAACTATTAATTCTAAAACTTGTCTAGAGGGCAAATTAACTCCAATCGCAAGTTCTGGCTCCAATGATTGAATAAAATTGGTTATAGGCATGGAGAACGTTTAATTCTGCACTTCTCGTCTAGTCGAGAGCAAATTAATCCAGAAAACAAGTTCTGGCTACTCTGAATCAATATCAGTTATGTGCATTAAAATTTTCACAAGGTTTCAAACTTTTTTCACAAGTTAATAATTTTCAGTGTTCATTCGAGTAATAATAAATCTTAACTCTCGAGAAACACGAGTTCAACAAATTTTCTAAGTACTTGAAAGTGAACTGAAGTTTCAAACCTCGTGGATGGGACATTCCCTAACATAGTCGATACATCAAGGATTTCAAATCGCCCAATTCATAACAACCTCAAGTCTAAAAAATGTAATAGACTTGTATGTTTTTGCGTTTTTAGGACATTTAAAATATCAGTTTGAAAGTAGCTACTCATGACTACCAGTCATAAATCTTGAGCGGATTCGTACCGGTATTTTCTCAAGAGCATACCGAGGCTGTTAAGAGACGACGTTCCAGGATTCATTTCAGGTTTATGATGACTGGCAGCAGTCGCAGTTCTTAACCTTGAGGAACCTGCGATCAGCTATGAAGGAAGAAAAACTGAATATTCCAGCATTCTGTTACCTACCCCAGGAAATTCATACAGATGTGCCAAAGAAATTTTCGAAAATGTGTTGGAAATTAAAAAGATAAAGTAGTATTTTCTTTTATGTCTCATTTGGTATTTTTGTACTTATTTTAAATTACTTTTACAATATTCGTTAAATGTTTCGTAGTCCAGGAGTTAAGTTTAATCAACTATTGAAATGATTAAGAACAGTCAAACGTCGATACGCAATTTGTTAAAGGATTTCTGCAGCAAAATATATGAATGTCTGACGAGTCTAGCAATTATTTTTAAGAGTAGTAGCTTATACTAAACATACCGATCAGTCAGATATCATGGAAGAGATTCTACATATGTGTATGAGAAATACCAGTTTTAGTTTAGCTATTTTAGAAAGCGAGCACCTAATCAACTCCTTTTCATTTGACATGCGAAACTCGGGATGCGGTATCTACCCAAGACGAAAGGAATCTCCAAAAGTAGTGCAAAAATTAATTAAACAAATAAATTGATCAGATTTTTATTTAGTGTTTTCGGCACAATTACTTAAAATCTTAAGAAGACATTAAATCAAGTTTTGAAAGTCGTAAGGGTGCTAAAATTAACTTAATAAAATATTTCTAAAAAGTGCTAGGGGCAGATATCCTTTTTCATTAGTCACCCGGACTGAGTGACTCGATTCCCTAAAACATTCTTAAAGATTCTTTCAGTGAACTGCTGATGCTAGCTGGATTGTTGAGTGATGCTCGCTTCAAGCGAATGGGCTTCAGGTGTCCATTCAAGCTCAAGTTGGTTCCTACTGAGTAAGTTAATCCATTCACTAATTTGATATCGATGTAATGCTCTCGGACTTCCCTGTTGGCTGATTTTTTTATGAGTGTTTTTACATTCCTTAGTTGAATTGCTTCGATTCCCCCCCCCCAAAAAAAAAAATATCCTAGATAGAGAATGGTAGTCAACTGAGTGGTTTGTGACTTTCAGCTTTTTATAAGTGGATAGACTATTTTTATTGTAATCAAACCATTCTTTCTCCTGCATTTTGTGAAAAAGCAATTAAACGTGTCGTGTCAGATACAAGGTAGTTGTAGTTTGTCACTGCTGGCGAATTGCACTCCTTAACATTTCTGGTATTCATCTGCCAACACAAATATATCATGAATGGGAGGTCCGTGAGAGTTAGTCTCGTGCATTATCTACTCCTTAATGCTGTTTTTATCTTTATCTGGATGCAACTTGCCCATTACTGGTCTTACACCATACCCAATAAACCTTTTGGCAAGCAATACCATGTCGTATCAAACTAACATGCTGAAGTTTTGTGCAGATTATCAGTTGTACCCGAAATTATGATAGATCATGACAGCTTGCGTAAGCGCTTCCAGTCACTCCGATGATAGAAAGAACCCTCTATACCAATTACCTTGCTGTACACTGCATAATTGAGCGATTTCATGAAGTGAAAGGCTGCCGCTATATATAATGCAAGAAAGCTACAGGAGAAGTCAAATCTTTCAGATTGAAATTTTCTAGCCTGAACCCTCCATCTTCCTTTCATATTCTTCAGTCCTCATATGCTACTGGTGAGCAGTACATCATCCACCTATCGTATGCATAACCATTGATCTCGTATTGTATATTCTACCATGTTTGGGCAAACAGTGCATGTCAAAAATTTTTCAAATTGAGATAATTTACCTTTTATTCAGAAGACATTCCATCATAAACGATTCTATAATGATATTGTGCCCCAACAAATGAAATTTTTCATTTCCCACCATTTGACTTTCCATCTCTGAATTATAGCAATCCCTTCACTCCATACGCAAAGTCTGACACAGCTCCAACAATATTCCACAACACATATCACACCACTGTTAGTTTGATACCTATTTTTCAGTACTCACGTATGGGTCTAAAGGTGATAATGTTTAAAGCGGAATCGCTTTTCCTAACACTATTTATAGTTAGGGAATTCATACTGCTGTTCCATCTATACTGCTGAAGCCGGTGGCAATTTATTGCGCCTTTCAGCAGATTTCTTCTAGTACCCACCGTATGTTGTGCATTTATACTGACAGCATGAGTGTCTTAAAACAGCTGGAGCAATATACCATCACTTGCCATCCTGTCATGTCAGATATTTTTACCATCTTACGTTCCTTGCAAAGCAAGGGTTTTGATATTCTGTGTTGAGTCCCTAGTCACGTGGAATAGAGGGTAAAGAGCTTCCTGGCAGTGCTGCGAAGGCAGCTTGCGTTCCATTGCAGCAAACCGTTCTTAGTGATATCAAGATGTCCACAAAGGAGTTCGTTGACTCCTTTGTGGACACATGCAGTCTCTATCATCTACAACTTGACAACCATCAGGTGATATCTGATTATTGAGAAATTCGTTATATTGCTTCCTACTGCGAAAATTAAAAATTAACTAAAATTTTTGAAAACTTAACTTTAAAAAAAAAATAAGAGACGCGTTAATCCCCTTTTGTGATTCAAAGCACAAAACATTAATGAAATTTCAAATCTGCTGCATTAGAATTATAAACACAGGCTACTTGTGAATTAAATTAGATGGAAACTAACAAAAGAGTGCTAAACCTATGTTTATTAAAGTATAATGAGGCCCTCTGCCTGATTATACTTAAATTAGGCAGAGGGCCTGATTATACTTTAATAAACATAGGTTTAGCACTCTTTTGTTAGTTTCCATCTAATTTAATTCACAAGTGCCCCCTCTGCCTAATTATACTTAAATTAGGCAGAGGGGGTTCAGTATTTTTATCAGACAGATCTTCCACTTTGCATGTTTTCTTAGCAGTGCAAGGGTGTCTTACCGAATAGAAAATAAATTACTGACATGCCTATTAGAACTGCTTGGAACATCTCCTTTTCCTTACTCTGAGCTAGATACCTGCCCTTGTGTAGCAAACAAATGCTGATAAGGACTAACCAAAACCAAACAATGTGATCAAAACAGTTTCTATAAAGAGGCTTTTATAAACTAGCCTCTTAAACTAGCTATATACTAGCGTTGCCAGGGTTTCATTTCGAAGGGCGTTGAAATTGAAATTATGCATTGCACGCAAACCAAGCAATAAGGCACTATTTTAAGAATACGAAGTAAAAGGGTTTCATGGTATATTTAGTATATGACCTTTTAGGTAAATTCTATTGTGGTACATTTTCAAAAAGTTCTAAATACAGTATTTTAAACGTTTCTTATAAGTTTGATAGGACCACGGTAGCCCGGTTGGAAGGATAACGAACTAGCAATCGGAGGGTTGCGAATTCGAATCCAACCAAAGACCGTTGTACAAAGGGGGGGGCTGGGCTGGTGCACGTTAAATCTGTCGTGGCCCCAAATGTCCTCACGTTGGTGTGGTGTGAATGTTTTTGGATGTTTTGATAGTGGGGATGCCAGCTCAGGTGCGACCGCGTCATCTGACCGTGGTTCAAATTTACGTGGTGTTGTCCTCCGATCTTTCCCTTCGGGGGGTTGATCCCGGACCGTCGCCAATAGCCCGTTGTTTTGCTCCAGTGCTACGTTAATCAAAATACCCACCTTGTCTTACAGTTTTCAGAAAAATTACTTAATTGTCCAAACTGCTACGAGTTTGATGTTTTCCATGTGAACCCTCTCCTACTTAAGTAAAATGTTCCATAATCCACTCCATCTACTGGATCATTTTTGAATGTGCTATGTTTAGAGCCGCGAGGTATTGACCAAAAAATTTAGGAACAAATGCCTTTGAAAGATAAAGACGTCCTCTCAATTTGAAGGAATAATACCCCAAAACTGCTTTGCATTTTAAAAATTAAAATGAACTTGAATTTTTCTTACTAAAAGACTCTCTTACGTTTTTAAAAGAAAAGCAAGCAAATACCTGTTCATTACTTAGAAATAAATGCATGCACCCAACTGTTTCTAAACAGAATGAGATACTATTTATTTGCTTATCTGTCAATCCAGGATTTGTGTTAGTTTGAAAGCCGTAATCCATAGATGAAAATGTAATTTTTTAATTCCAAAAATGACTGTCTAAAATGTTAACACAGACAAAAAGTATGAAAATATGTCACATGATCTTAAAAGTTCCATATAAATTCGGAGATAAAAGCGGTGAAACGCAAATTTCACGAAAGTAGGGCCCTAGTTATGGTGATTGTGCAAAAGTTGGCTCTTGTAATGACGCAAGAATTTCATCATAAAATGACATGCTATTTATGTAAAATATTAAAAGCCTACTAACTTCTGATAAGTAGTTTAGGTTAGAAAAACTGTTCTTCGTTGTATTGGCTCGCACTTTAGACAGTTGATCGTAGAATCGTCGTTGCATGTCAATATGCCATGATTCCTTCTCGGACACTACACCTTGCTCTCATTTTAATACAGCACAGTATGGGCTAGAGTCAGCTGAACAAATTCAAAGTAGCGTATTTCGTCATTTCCCAATAAAGCCTGAAATGCAAATGGAGAATTATCCATCTGAGGCGAGCTTCAAAAGTCACGTGCCTTGCAACGTGACATTAGAAATGTCACTAGCGGGAGTATTTTATACTTTGCAGGTTTCTCTTTTGGCAATTGCATAGAATGCCTAGGAAATGTGTAAAATATTAAGTTTCATACTTTGGCCCAAAACGCTAGGCATTCTATACATTGCCTAAGCATTTCATACAATGACTGCTTTTCATACTTTGCCTGTAACATATATATATTGTGTGTGAAAAATCTGTTAATCAATGTATCGTCACCTGGCCAAAAAGCTATGAAAAGCCTTCTTGATTGCTAGAAGTAGAATGGACTGATTAAATCGATTGAACGTACCTAAAGCTGTGATAATTTTGAAATATATACAAGTGGATGTATTGCTTCATGGTAAAAAGCCTGACTTTTAAAGGCTTTAAATAGAATTAAGTGGTGAAATTGAGCTTACAATGTAGTTTAGAAAAAGCTTTATACTAAGGAGCTTATCGAATCACTCGAGCTTATTTACTTATTCGAGAGATATCTGTATGCCCTCTATGCGAGTGTTCTGAATTTCGGAGATTCCTGTTTTAGTTGTCACCCACTTAAGTCGGTACTTAACTGCAATCACCTCAAATGTCAGATGAAACCCAGATATCTCTTAGAAATTGGGTACTTCGTCTACATACTTGTGATGCAATTGTGCTTGGACAGAGCAAACCAAAAGAAATAGAAATGGAAGTTTCTAATTTAATCCCGTTTCCAAGAATAGATCAGACACATGATAGGGAATAATAGTTGATAATTTATTTGTAAATTAAAATTTTATTTTTAATTTTGTGACATGAATGGAAATTTTGTTGCTATCCTTCTGGATAACTGGTGATAGATTTGATTCCTTTCGGAATTGTTTCAAGCCACCAAGTTCGCTTCTGTTCTCAACCTGCAAAGGACTTCCCCCATTTAACTGCTCTGTGGAGCAGACTTCTTTTGATCTTTTTCAGTTAGTGTCAGGAAAGAAGAGAATGTGTTGAAGACGTCCAAGAAAAAGCGAATATCAAGACTCGTGAGGTGACGTGAATAGAGAACAAGTGGTTCTATATGTGTAGGATATGAAAATTTGGGTGATTTGCGTAAGTATACTACTTCCCCTTAAGTGTGCCTTAGTATTGATCATATTATCCCATCAGACGTTGAAATTGAAAATAGTGTACAACACTCGTCTTGTAAAAGTTCGAATCTTACTACAGGGATTTGTACACCCCATGTACATCCTTTTCTGATGTGTTCGCTTCAAAGGTAAGCATTTCTAGTGTCATAAAGGTGGCCCGCCATGACATCTGCTTTGTCATAGGTATCACGAATCATTGCAAAATAAACCCTTCCATTTTAAAGATTAAAATTGTGCTTGCTATTTGAGGAATTGTGTATAGAATCATGTCAAAACGTGAACTGGTTTAACCCAGTCAGGTCGTCTGAGTCGAATAATTGCAGAAACCAATGGCTAATGAAACTTTGCAGCATGGCATGCCTTAACAGATACGTATTCATTGTATACTGGTGCTGTATTTCTTGCGCTCCTATTCACGACAGGGACTCGGTAGCCGGGTTGGAAGAGTAATGGATTAGCAACCGGAGGGTTGCGAGTTCGAATCCAACCAAAGACCGTCGTGTAGAAAGGGGGCTGGTGCACGTTAAATGTGTCGTGGCCTCAAATGTCCTCACGTTGGCGTTGTGTGGAAGTTTGGAGAATAGGGTGCCAGTTCAGTTGTTGCCTCGTCATCTGACCGTGATTAAAATTTACCTCGGATCTTTCACATTTTTATTGATCCCGGACCGTCGCCAATAGCCCATTGTGTTGTTCCAGTGCGACAGTAATTAAAATACCTAGTCACAAGAGTTTGCTTGTCGACTGTCATCACAATTTAGTCTTACCAAACTGTTGACTTCCGAAGTATTTTTAAAATGTAACTAAAGCTGAAATTTCATTCCAGTTTTGTGATAACTGAGCAATTATGTGTTCATTAAACACAATGTCCTTTCTAAACGTCCACATTAGACGCAGAGACCAATTTCTTCAGTTTCTAAAGTATTTGTGAAAATCGCAAACAAATTGGGAGCATTTGATTCCACAGGACGAAAGATGTAAAATACGTTATGTGGTGACTCGCTTTTCCATCTGCTTGAATTTGAGCTTCAACTTTATGGTTAACTTGTTATGTTTGCCTTTTAGATCATTGGGTGTCCTAAATCCCTTTTCTCATTGCGAATGTGTATAAACATTCCCTTTTTTTAGTAACATGCCTGTTCATTTTATTCACGACCCTTCAACTTCAACATGGTAATAGAGCGAGTGGGATTTCATGATTAATTATTGCTTTACAAAGAGTTGAAGACAGTAGCATAAAAGATTATTTTAAGATCTTATCAACAATAACAAGCAATATCATCCCTTGAAGCATGACTCTTACCCCTGGTTTAAATCGACTTTACAATACTCTCCCCTGTTGCTTAACGAGTTTTTCACGAGCTTGCACATTTCATCAGTTTCAAACCTTAATGGCGCATGTCCCATTAAACAGATTTTTAAAGTCCCACTATTGGATTTTCTATCTATTCGTTTAAACCGCTATCAGTATACCTGTTTACCAATTTCCACTGATGAGTTTAGGAGATTTTGTAGACTGCAATCGTCTTTCATAATACTATTTATAGTTACAGCTTTCATACTCCCTGCTCCGTACATACTGTTGATATGCTATTCTGCCACTGAACAGATATCTTTTGGTATCCTCCAAGTTAGCATCTTGCTTGCCTCTCAAAGCAAGGATTTTGGTATTGTGTTTTGTGTGGTCCAGAATCACGTGGTCAGGGATGACGAGCTTGCCGCCTGATATGAAAGTTTCTACCGGTACAATTGCAGCTAGCTGTCCCTAATAGTGACATCAAAATGTCTAGAAAATATTTTTCAACTTATGGTGAGTTAGTTACATTCTATAAATAGTTACATTCTATAAACCATCATTCACCATCGTCCAATATCCAAATGCGAAGGACCGATGTAAATCTGTCCCGCCCTTCTCATCAGAATCCAGCTAAAGACCATCGTGTACAAAGGAAACTGGTGCACGTTAAGTCTGTCGTGGCCGTCATCTGACCATGGTTCAAAATTAAGTGGTATTGTCCTCCGATCTTTCTCTTTGGGATTGTTCCCTGACCGTCACCAATAGCCCGTTGTTTTGCTCCAGTGTGACGTTAATTAAAATACCTACCTACCCTTCGCATTAGACCTACGTATTTAACTCGTCTTTTGTTGGGATGTCATCATGCCCATCATGTCAATCATACCCAACTACCTTAACTTTTCATCACATTATAATCGCTTACATTTTGAAACATCGGCTCAAAAATTTCAAGAGTACAATTCAAAATTTATAGGATTTGATCGTGTAAAATCCCCATTCAAATGTTTTTGTACATGAAATTGGTCTTTCAAATATCTTAATTAAAAATAAAAAAAATTCACGACAACTTGCGTCTGCTTTTTCAAAATTCAACTTTTAAAATCTCAAAATTTTCTTGTGTGTAAATTGAATTTCTTATCTGATTCAATTACCAAACTCTAAAATAAAACGTACAAATCTCACGCGATGCAGTTGAATAAAATAAATATTTCCATTCAAGTTCAAGTTAGCACTTGAGTTTTAATCCAAGAAGTAACTTTATGTTAAAAAAATAATAAGGGAAAATACACGTTTGATGAATATAAAACTTTATTTTGCGTTGCTCTCATGATAAATGGAATAGAATCTTGTCAACATTAACTCGTGACGAAACAGTTTGGTTTGAGAATGTTAATGGCAGTCTTGAGAAGATTTAGTATTCTTGCTCATCAATAAATGGCATTACGACTGATTTTCGCCTCAAAACTCAATAGCTTTTAGAGTTTGAAATTGCTGTATATAGGAACACAAATCTTAATCAGCACACACACACACACACATAGAGAATTAATAAAATAACATCTCAATCTCTTATTAAACAAGAACGTGCATGTCTGGTGTAGTGTCCATGGAAGTATGGTATCCCCTAATAAAATTATTTTAATTGGGTGGTAAAAAAATAAAAATCTATAAGACCTGAAGCAAAAGCGACGATTTTTTAATATAAATCTGAGTGAGACTTTACTTTCTCTTTTAACTGAACGTCTTTGATTTGCACCGAAGAAAGCAATTAGGGAATGCGGATGCCCGTTCTTTCAGCCTCAAATGGTTTCTTACTATAACTGCTTATTGATGTTTTTCATGCCAATGGGTACCTTCAGCCCACTCTTTCATTCGTCATGCTTCCCACTGAAGCCAGCATCCATTCCAGATAATATGCCCTGTAGGTTCTTGCGCATGGTCTATTGTTTTCATTTTCCGGACTTCATAACAGACTGCTATCGAGACAGTTGCAGACGTTTTTAAGTTTCTTTTAATTTTCAAACTTGTGCACAAATAACGTGTTTAGTTTTCTCTAATTATCATAAGAGTGGGTAATGAATTTTATGCACGTTAGTTATTAAATTATTTTTAAAACTGGAAATGTTTGAAGAATTTCCATCATCTATTATAGAAAAGTGTTTTTACCTATTAATTTCCGTTTCCGAAGTAAATGAATGTCCATAATCATGTCCTATCAGTGCCCTTTTAACAAAAACAGATGAAAATGCCCTTAACCCTCTGAGGGGTTCACACGTATATATACGTTCTGCAACATGCCGTGTTCCCCTGCTCTATTTTCATCCAGTTTTGAACCCAGAACCGAACTGAAAGCTACTACAAAAATTAATTTGCAATACAGTAGTATAGTATAAGTATACAGTAACGCAACTCCCCATGAATACTTTTTGGTAGACAGTTTCCCTTTCCTTCATGCGTTATGCTAAAAACTTGACCAATAGAATCTTACCTAGGATTCCTTCATCCAATAGATTTGGTTGTTGAATCGTGTTGCAGGGTAAAGGCTCATAACTTGGAAATCTTGTGACTCTCAGAGGGTTAAAATAAAGAAATGCATTAAATTTTTTAAAAATCTGTTTTAAAATTTAAATTTTTTAAAATTGTAGATAGAATTAATTTACTTGGACCATTCATGAACTATAATTTGTCTTTCCATGAAATGGAAACCTCATAGAAAGAAAATGTGTTGTTTTGCGTGGTCCTTTTCTGTTGGTGTTGTATTTTTGTGTTTGTGTTGTCCATTTTGTTTGTGCTGTCCTTTTGTGTTTGTGCTGTCTTTGTGTGTGTCGTCCTTTTTGTGTGTGTCGTCCTTTTTGTGTGTGTCGTCCTTTTTGTGTGTGTCGTCCTTTTTGTGTGTGCTGTCCTTTTTGTGTTTGTGTCGTCCTTTTTGTGTTTGTGTCGTCCTTTTTGTGTTTGTGTCGTCCTTTTTGTGTGTGCTGTCCTTTTGTGTTTGTGCTGTCTTTGTTTGTGTCGTCCTTTTTGTGTTTGTGTCGTCCTTTTTGTGTGTGCTGTCCTTTTTGTGTTTGTGTCGTCCTTTTTGTGTGTGCTGTCCTTTTTGTGTTTGTGTCGTCCTTTTTGTGTTTGTGTCGTCCTTTTTGTGTTTGTGTCGTCCTTTTGTGTGTGCTATCCTTTTTGTTTTTGTGTCGTCCTTTTTGTGTTTGTGCTGTCTTTGTGTGTGTCGTCCTTTTTGTGTGTGCTGTCCTTTTGTGTTTGTGCTGTCTTTGTATTTGTGTTCTTATTATTGTGTGTTGCGCTTGTGTGTGAGTACGTCATTGTTTAGTACTTACGTTAGTGCATGAAATTACTTTTTGCATGTATGTTAGTGCATGAAATAACTTAGTGCTTGAATCATTTCTTTACGTATAGATCATTGCTTCGTGTGTGCCAGTGCTTCGCGCATGTGTCGTTTTTGTGTGCGCGTCATTCCTTTGTGCACGTCAGATGTTTCTGTTGGAGAGAGTTGGATAATAAAATACTACTACTCACAAACTAACATTTCTCAAAATTTGTTAATAGTTCTGTAGTTAAGGAAATGTGACTTCAAATATTATTTTCTTAATGTTCTTGTTTTTATTGATGCTGAAATTCTTGAAACGAGTTCCTTGAATGGATGGAAGATCTCGGACACAGTTTCTTCATTCGACGGGTTGAAGTCGGATCTTCACATGAAGAAGAACATTTGGATTTGTTAAATGTAAGTGGGAACTAAATTTTAATTTTAAACGTTTACAAAGAGGCAGACATTCACGAAATAAATTTGAGTTGGTTATATGCATGGAACACAACAAAATATTATTTACTTATTTTGTTTATGTTGTTACATTACTTTATTTATGTTTATTTACTTGTTGGTTATATGTATGGAACCGGAACTTATTTTAAGTTCCGGTTCATGTACCCCTGGCGGAACTAATCTTTATTAACGCTCATATACTTGATTACGATTCGGATTTAAGTAAATAGGTTGGGTGAAATTGACAGATGTTCGGTCGCAACTTGAGTCGAAGAGGATCATGCACTATTTTTGTATCAATTTTGTCGGCAATCATGACAGGACCGAGCAACTGTCAGTCTCGATTCAACAGATCTGGGTTCGAATCCCGCTCTATCATGGCTGTTCTACAGTACTTTACTTTTATAATAGGTTGATTAGCTTAATTTCGGATTGGTAACTGAGCATGAAAAAGTATGTGTTGGGATAGGTAGCGTGGAGATCCGAGCTTAGTCGTCTGAACTTGCACCTTGGACCGATCGCCCAATCGATTGCCAATTTTAAGACATTCACGTTTATTTCAACATTTAACAATCCATTAATATATATATATATATGTATTTACAAGGGATAGGAGACAAAAATTAGCAGTCTAGCTCATCGCATCACACATTGCGATCTCCCCGTTCAAGCGAGTTTTCCCTTCCCTCTCCAAAAAAATCGCTTGCGAGCAGTCGTGACGTCAGTCTCCCCCGCGCATTTGTCAACAAAATCGTTTTCGACGGGGGAAGATGGCACCTCCCCTTTCCGGTCATGAATTCTTCAACCAGGCTCTTGGCCTCCATTGGGGCGATACCGTTTGCACATCCTCACGCGCCGCCACCAAGAGGAAAACAGATTTTTTTGGGAAAAAAATCTGTTTTACTAATAATATAGTCCAAACATATGTGGCAACCGGTCAGATCAGGAGTGGTTACCCTCTCAACCCAAGAGAAATCAAGGGATCCAAAAAAAATTATGCATAAGAACATTTATACTTTGCAACCACTTTTCAAACTAATATTAGATCTTAACATCCAAATGCTGTATCTATTTACACCACAAACAATCAAATATTGATACTCTCCATATTTAGTTATAAAAAATAACAATCTCATCCAAATATGCTACCAAGCCTTTATTGATCTCTCTTTCCAAGCGGGAGAGAGCATCAACTCCTTGATGATAAATCCCAGGGCGATGGGTCAGCTTGTAATTCCACCTTTGAAGGGCAAGTGCCCACCTAGTTAACTTGGGGCTCTTAGGAGTTGTCTCGATCAGATATTTCAGCGGATTGTGATCAGTTATGATCTCCACAGTATTACCCTGCAGCCACTTATCAAATTTTTTCATCCCAAATAACACGGCATAGGCCTCTTTCTCAATGGTAGACCAATTCTTTTGGGTGTTATTCAATTTTTGACTAACAAAAGCAATTGGCCTATAGTTGCTATGTTAGTCCTTCTGGGTCAAACAACATCCAATAGCGTATTGGGATGCGTCTGTGTGGACCTGGAAAGGTTCGGCGGCATTGGGGGTGCTTAACGCAGTGACCTCACATAACGCATTTTTCAACCGGAGGAATGATTCTTCCTCGCGTTTCCCCCAAAATACCTTTCCCGATTTTTTCCCTTTTGTCAACTCCGTTAAAGGGGATGCTATCTCTGCATAACAAGGAATGCAAGTCCTATAAAATCGCATCAGTCCTAGAATGGATCTGACTTCCTTTTTTTGATACGGGTCTTCTCAACTGTTTGATGGCTAATATTTTGTCATTGTCAGGGGAGTGCTTTCCCCCTCCTATCTTATGTCCTAAGTATTTTATCTCTTTGGATGCAAATATGCATTTCTTAAGTTTCACCGAAAATCCAAGAATCCAGATCAGATAAGATTTTTTCCAAGTGTTTTAAATGTTCTTCCCACGTTTTGGAGAATACAACAATATCGTCTATATAAACTTGCGCATAAGCGGAATGTTTGTGCAACACTTGATTCATAATGCGTTGGAAAGTTCCCGAAGCTCCCCACAATCCACATGGCATCACTTTCCATTGATACACCCCGTTATGGGTGGAAAATGCTGTCAAAACTTTGCTCTCGTCCTCCATTTTTATTTGATAATATCCCCTTTCCAAATCCAAGCAAGTTAACCACTCGGCCATCCCCGCAGTGAAGATCAACTCCTGCATGCCCTTCATAGGATAACTGGGCACTTTTGTTATCAGATTAAGCGCCCTATAGTCAATGCACATTCTAATCGAGGCATCCTTCTTCGCGACACATACAATGGGGTACGTAATGTCTGCATTGGACGGCTCCAAAAGACCCAATTCTAATAGTTCTTGGACTTGCCTATCCACTTCTGAACGGTAGGCTATTGGTATACAATAATTATGTGGTTTTCTCCGGATGGAGTTAGGCAGCAATTCAATTTGTGCTGACTTACTCACACGGGTTGTATTGGTCGGCAAAAAAGTGTTTCGAACTTACACAAGAGTCTTTTCAATTCTTCCTCCTGTTTAGGATTTAAGTACGGTGTCGTGATCATTTTCACTTCTTGGGTGAACTCGTCTCTTGCTTCGACAATTGGAGCGTTTTCTATGTTACCAAATTCTTCCTCACCTTCAAAAATGACATTTACCGCGTTGGAACCGACCACAAATTCCCTTATCTTATTCTGGTGAACGTGCCTCATCCTATTGTCTGGCATCTTTATAATAAAAGAATGTTCATTCTTTTGCTCTTCAATGATTCCGGGACCTTGCCATCTGGCCAATAATTTGTTTGTAGAATCTGGCAAGAGCACGATGACTTTATCTCCCGGCTTGAAAGTCTTTCTTGTAGACCTTAAATTATAATAATGGGCCATTTTCTCTTGTTGTATTTTAGATGTTATCTTGGCTTTCTCTGCGGCCTCCTCCAGTCGGGTTTTCAACTTCTCCAGATAGACATGTATTGGGATTGTATCCAGCTGCAAACCCTCGTGTCTTCCCGTCCAGGTATTCTTTAGAATCGACAAAGGACCTTCTGGCTTCCGACCAAAGAGCAATTGAAAAGGTGCTACACCCGTTGTACTGTTCGGGACCTCTCTGTATGCCCATAAAATGAACGGTATTTTGGTGTGCCAGGTCCGTGGTTCTTCCTTAATGGTGTGATGTAACATACTCTTTAAAGTTTGGTTAAATCTTTCCACTAACCCGTTTGATTGTGAATATAATGGTGTGGAGAACCGTGGAGTTGAACCCATTCTTTTTTTTCAAATTCCTGAGTCAATTCAGCGTTGAAATTTGTACCATTGTCCGAGGCAATAACGTTTGGCACTCTAGTCCTCATAAAAATAGATAATAAAGCTTCACACGTTGCTTTGGCTGTAAGACTCGTCAAAGGGATCGCCTCAGCCCACCTTGTATGTTGGTCTACCATACACAAGATAAATTTGTGTCCTTTAGAACTTGGAGGATCTATCGGTCCTATGATGTCCACATTGACCACTTGGAATGGCAATTCTGGCCGCGCAACGAGAGTTATTGGGGCCCTATATTTGTGTTTGACCCTTCTCGTCAACTGACAACCTTCACATGCTAAACAAAACTGTCTCACGTCTCTCGATAGCCCATTCCAATAGAACGAATATCTAATTCTTTCTATTGTCTTCCTCGCTCCCATGTGTCCCCCAAACACTGAGCAGTGGGCTAATCTAAGAACTTCTTTTCTTCTACGTTTAGGAAGAACCAATTGACATACATTCTCTCCAAGAATCTTGTCTTTATGAAAGACCAAACCATCGTTAAAGAAAAATCCTCCTACCTTGTTTAGCCTGTTTTCTGGTCTCTTCCAGCTCTCTACACTCCTTGCTCTTTACGGAAGCTTTCCGTCTTCGAAATTCCTTCTTCCTGGTCTCCGTCGGTGCTTTCTACCACTAACACTTCTGTGTTCTTATTCACTTCAACAGAATTCCCTTCTGTGTTCCCCTCTTTTGTAGGTGGTTCCAAGATGTTTCCACAACCAATATCGGTGGAAATTAATTCCTGCTTTCCTCTGAGCATGTCTCGGATATCTGGTGGCAACAGCACGTCTTCCACCAATGAGGGAGCAACTGCGCAGAGGACTTCTTGGTGAAGCACATCACCCCTACCTCCCATGATCAGTCCTATGGGAACGTTCATTAACGAGCATTTCTCCGCTGGACCGAAGATTCCTTTAATAAAGATGGACGATTTCTCTTCCAGCGACAGATTTTGTACAATATCTTTCCGTATGACGGTAATTTAAGTCCCAGAATCAATAAGGGTTTTTGCCTCCCTCCCGTCAACACTAATTAAGATTCTTTCCTAGGGGCAAAGATTGTCTCGCCATGATCTTTCCTTAGCTACCGCCGTTCCGCCCGTATTCGGTGTCCTTTCCTCATCCCCACACCGCTTTCTTCAGCTATGATCTTATTCACGTTCGCTTTCCTTCTATTATCGTGATCTGATCTTCCTTTATCCGACTTTGGACAGAACCTCTTCATGTGTCCCTCCATTCCGCATGAGAAACAAATAAGCCTGGAATCATGTTTCGCCGGTTCTGGTTGAGTTCTGCCATAGGTTCGTTTGGTGTCCTGCTGAGATATGTGGTATCCACCGTAACCTCTTGCGTCGTACTGGGTCTTGTATCCCGGATTTGTCTTCATGGTGGTACTTAGCTGTGTCTTGTATGTTCTACGAACACATTCGTATTCGTCTATCTTTTCAGCCAGCAATGAAGGTTTTGATATTTTCCCCCATTCATCGATAAAATGGTCCCTGGCTTCCTGTGGCACTCTTTTCTTGACTTGATCGGCTATCATCAATTCCTTCAGACTCTCAAAATCGGAGATACCAAGTCCTTCGATCCATCCTTGAAAATAATTGGTTACCTCATGAGTAAAATCTTGCCAAGTTTTATCAGGACTTTTTTGGTGTTGAATGAACTTCTGGCGAAATCCCTCTGGATTCATCTTAAACTTCTTTAACAAGAGGTCATATGTTCATAATCTTCTAATCCCTCTTCCGAAACCCTCGCAATCAATTCTGTTATCTCTAAAGGCATTAGGGTCAAAAGACATGATACCCAATTTCTTTCATCAATTTTCCTCCGCCTAGCTTGACTTTCGAACAGGAGAGGTATAAAAGGATATCACCCTCTTTCATTTGGAATTTGGGCATGTATTTCGTCATGTCGACATGTATATCGGTAGGACTACTTCTTCCTTCCATGGAATCATTGCTTATCCTTATTCCGGCTTCTATCCTTAACTTTTCTAGCTCAAATTCTCTTTGTTGTCTCTTTCTCTCCTTTTCCTCTTCTCTCTCCTTCTTCTCTTCCATCTCCTTTCGTGAACTCACTATCGTTTCAAGCATCTCCATCACGAATTCGACTTCGTATGACTTACTTCCTGTTATGAGATCTTTCAGTCCTATAACTTTAATATTTGGATCAGGAGTTTCCCCTAACTCCAATGCTAAGGTAAATAGATCGCACTTATTATTTTCCCAAAAAAGCCATATTCACTAATATAGTTTCCTTTCTAACTGGTATTAACTAAAAGACCATTAAAATAAAAACCCTTTTCAGCTACTGATTGACTACCCCTAGCATATATCACAATTGTTTACAGAGAAAAATAATGGTTCATCCTAAACTGATAACAATGACATGTAAACAATAACACTGACGTGTCACATGAGTTAACGCTCAATTCGTAACTCTGAAATTCCAGCACTGTCGTGCTTTAAAAATACCTTCTGCCACTCCTGGTGTATCGCAATTCTTCAAGAGAAACTATAATCAGCACTTTTGGCTAAGAACACTGACGTGTCACCTGCGCTGTCGCGCAATTCTAAAATCTGAAATACGGATGTATTTCCCGCACTGCCGGGCTTTTCAACTATACCTCATCATTTAACAAACAAATATGCTTCACCTAAGATATATTTAACAATGGATCCCTGATTATTTCTCTTAAAAGAAAGGGTAAACAACACTCACCCGATTCGTCTGCTTCACCAGGGCTTCGCGTAGCCTCGCCGTCCGTTTCCTCAGGATTTCTCGTCTCTGGTCCAATCTTTACTGTTCCCGGTTCGTCTGCTTCAACAGGATTCCTCGGAATTTCTCGTCTCTGGTTCAATCTTTACTGTTCCCGGTTCGTTTGCTTCAACAGGATTCCTCGGAATTTCTCGTCTCTGGTTCAATCTTTACTGTTCCCGGCTCATCAAACTTTACCGCTCCCGGTTCGTCAATCTTTACTACTTCCGGTTCATCAATCTTTACCGGTACATCGATCTTTACCACTGCGGGTACATCATCTTTACCGCTGGCACCATCTTATGTCGGGATAGGTAGCGTGGAGACCCGAGCTTAGTCGTCTGAACTTACACCTTGGACCGATCGCCCAACGGAAATGCCATATATTTCCGTTTCCACGGAAATATTTAAAAATATTTATCCATTAGGGTGAACCCAGAGTGGAGAAAGAAAATCAACTGCCAATTTTAAGACATTCACGTTTATTTTAACATTAATATATATATATTTACAAGGGATAGGAGACAAAAATTAGCAGTCTAGCTCATCGCATCACACATTGCAATCTCCCCGTTCTCAAGCGAGTTTTCCCTTCCCTCTCCAAAAAAATCGCTAGCGAGCAGTCGTGACGTCAGTCTCCCCCGCGCATTTGTCAACAAAATCGTTTTCGACGGGGGAAGATGGCACCTCCCCTTTCCGGTCATGAATTCTTCAACCAGGCTCTTGGCCTCCATTGGGGCGATACCGTTTGCACATCCTCACAGTATGTTATTTAAATGTTTTTTTGAGTGTCTCGGAAACTCATTACACGCATTCAACTTTCACAAATGTGAAAAAATCGCATATTTCTATCAATAATATGACTTATTTCTATGAGCACAAAAACAGTTTTAATGTATTAACCGCAATACTTTTTTTTTTGAGTTAGTGGTCTTACTTGCTCATTCACTTTTTCAGAAACGTCATGGAGCATACGTGATCAATTCAGCGGTATTTGTTATGCCGATCCATCAACAAGTTGTGGAATAGTGAAATGCTGCTGCTTCTTCACTGATGGACACCGACTTCGCCCCAAAATGACCAACATCATCTCTTTCCTCCTTTTTCTGGACCTTGAATACACTCAACTGTTCAGCGACGTTAAAGAACTCGGACTGCATCCATTTACGAACTGAACCACAAAACCAGAGTATCCTGCGTCTCATCGACTTTTCCTATACAATTTGTACTCTTCTATCATCTTAATGGGCAAACCTACCCTACGAGGTGTGGTCCCCATTTGACACGATTTACATTTTGAAAGTACTTGAAGTACGAGGGGTGTTCAAATGAAAAGGTACGAAACGTCGTAACAACCAAACCGGTTGAAATTTGAATATGCCGCTTTGGGATAACGTAGTGAAACATCTCACGTGAATGAACGAGCGGGTGCCCGCACATGACGCAGGAGAGAAGCAGGCAGTTGTATGTTCCGTCCAATTGACGCGGCAGTGCGTGTGAGGACATGGCGTTCACATTGCAAAGTTCAACGATTGAGGAGCAGTGAGGTGTTATCAGATTTCTGATTGTGGAACGTGTTAAACCGGTAGGTGAGACACTCCGTAGCCTACTGTTCATCAAGAGCAAACGGCCTGGGCTGCTCACGGAGGGAGTGATTCTGCTCCACGATGACGCGCGTCCACACGTCTCCAGGGTCACACAAAGTGTACTGGCCAAGTTCAAGAGGGAGCAGCTTGAGCATCCGCCCTGCAGCCCGGACATATCGCCCTGCGACTTCCATCTGTTTTGTCCGCTAAAAAACATCTCAAAGGGAAGCGCTTCAACTCGGACGACGAACTGAATGAAACAGTGGACTGGCTCTTGTCACAACCACAGGAATTCTGGGAACAGGGAATCCTTCGGCTCGTGAAACAGTGGGATAGTTGTGCTCAGGCCTCTGGTGATTACTTTTGAATAAAGACTTCAATTATACTCAGTGTCGTTTCGTACCTTTTCATTTGAACACCCCTCGTAGAAGTATAATAAAGCTTCATCGAGCCGGGGGCTACCCGGTAGTGTGTACTCTGTTTCATCCAGGAGATGCCCTGTCTTTTCCCGGATGGGGTATTCCGAATGGCATGTTTCTCCAATAAGTAGTTCTTAACCTGTGGGTTGTGGTTGAATTCCAATCAGTGACCATCTGCTTAAAATCAATTGTGCAAGTGCAAATGACCTGAGAATAATTCAGATTTGTCGGACGTTTTTTAAAACTTTAGGTTGCACCGACATAAAAACTGCATAATCATTAGAAGTCTTGAATCGATTCTCTCAAAATATAGTGATAATGTATTCGTAAATTTTTCAACTTCGAAGTTGTTTTTGCAAAGCAATTTGTAAATGTGTAATTTAGTTTTTGTTAATTTGTCCTTTTGAAAAATTTTAAACTTGTAGTTTTGAGCCAAACACTAGGTCATTGAGTAGTGATCACGCTATTTTAGATTTAGAACTAAGACGTTTAATTGAAAAATTACAAAAAAAATACACGTCAAAAAAACTCATTTTAATGACATTAATTGTTGTAAGTTTTAGTAATGTTAGACCTTTTCACTAAGCGGCAGCCAGACTGATACAATTTGTACTAAATTTTTTTGTTCCTTGTCCTCCAACCCAACCCATAGGCCTCCTTTGTGAACATTACTTTTTCGCCACTTTAATTTGATCACTTAAGGTATCTGCCTGCCTTTAAAAATCAAATTTTTCAAAACATAGAAGTTTCAATTTTGGTCTAGTATTGTAGTCTGAACTTTTTCTTTCAAACTCGGTTAAAATTTGGTTTCTAAGTAATTTAGAACTGGAGAGAAAGAGTTATGGTTGTTTTTATATTACTACATAGCTGTAGATCATGTACATTAGGTTTCCCATTTTTCTCAAAATTGATGTTTATTACAATATATTTTTGCTTAACGCAAATTAGCATAACTCAAAAAAGTTAAAGTTCAAATGCTTTAAAATTTTGTTGGCATGTTGCACAAATATTTACAGGGAGTAGACTACAGCCATGGTTATATTTTCTAGTTTAGTCTTAATTCATGACTTGCGCAAAGTTTAGGGAATTAAAAATATTGTAATCGAGTTCCCATAACTTCAGAGATATATGTAATCACCATGATAATAGTCTTCCCTGAAGTTCATTATAAACATCAAATTTACGAAATATATAATGATTACTTTTGCAGTTATATCATTCTGCGTATCGGCATATTTTACTATAACTTTTACCTTATTTTTCTGTCTACGAATTATCAGATGCTTTTGTTATATGCTGTTTCTAGTTTTATGTTATGTTTAATCATAAAATTTAAGTAATTTCAAAAAGTGACCCACGAAGGTAGGCAGATTACCTTAAGTCTTTCACCTTGAATGTTTGCAAAAAATTTTGAGGTAACGCCTTGATGTAAAAATCTGATTTAGTTCGATAAATTTATACGGGTTGTCGGTTTTTTTTCGCACAACCTTTAAGGTAACTGCGATGGATGGAAGATAGGGCCACTTTTCAAAGCTTTCTTGGCTTGGCCTTCAATGAATGAATATGTCCCTTGATTCACATTCTAGTATTTCTAGCAACTTAAAAATGCAAGTGCCTATTTCATAAGTTCCCCGTTTCCCTTCTGTTTCATTCCACACGTAACAAGTCGCGACGCCAAGTTTCTCTTTATAATCGCCCCGACTTCTCATACATCGCACGATGATCACATTGATCTCTTTTTTTGGATTATGAAATTCTATATTAAATTCGTAAAGGAATATTTAACATAGCCCTCTTGTCTTTGCTGTTGGACATAGTCCCTGTAAAGTTAGCTTATTTTTTCTAAAAATCGGCGTGTGCTTCCTTATTTTTTATATACTGTTTTCGGAATCCAAGTTACTCTGACCTAAACATTCCAATACGATTCACTAATTTTTTCTGAACATTTCAGCTTATTTAGCATCACAAGATGGTTTCATAGCTCTTATTTAAGGCTTCGACTGCGTCGTCTTCATTTATCGCAATCACATCAGTTCTTTCAACTAATTCCAGCACATTTTTAACACTCCATTGCTGTGTTCCACTTTTCTATAACATTTGATCCCTTTCACCAGTGTTTTTCTAAATATTAAATTGACAAAAGTCGCGAATTATAATTTTTTCGTCATCTGACAGGTTCAAAATTACGTGGAATTGTCCTCGATCTTTCCCTTGGGTTTGGTATAACTGACCGCCGCTAATAGCCGTCAATTTCAATTGCGAGCGAAAGTAACACGTACGTGTCTTGAATTTCTTAAAAACATAAACTTAGTGCTGGAACAGAACCATGCAAGTACAGTAATACCACGAAGTTACGCGATAGGTAGGTCCGACGAAAATCGCAACTGCATATAAATTTGCCTTTTTTTTACGCAGAATTTCTTTGTAGCAAGCTAATACCTTATTTTCACCGCATCGAGAATTCTTTATCTACAATTCACAAATTTTCATTCTGCTATCAAAATCCTTGATAATGTTAGGTTTACATTCCAAAAATATCGTTTTCCTTTTCTTACTAGGTGAAGGAGAATCGGATTTACTTCGTTCGGACAAGTTTTTTAAGGGTTTAAAAAACAACCAATCTTAACTTTCGTAGAATCGTAATCCCCGCCTGTTTCCTAATACTTTCGCGTTATTAGGTTTAGGAACCAATTCCCAAACATTACGTTGTCTCATTTTTATTTCTTCATTCATGGCTTCTAACCAATTTTTAGCTTCGGTTTTAAGTGCGGCATTAAAATTGGATGGTGCCTTAGTATCTGCTAATATTTTGAAATCCCCTTGCAATGGGGAGAGATGCGGAAAAAGGAAATCAATCCAACACGGCGGTCATTCTTGATAAAATTGCTGGAAACGTGTCATCAACTAGATTATTAAAATATTTTGTTATTTCTGTCGACAAAGTGTGGAAATACTATGCCTCTGTTTTTAGGTGTGTATGTGATGCACCTGTTGAACCACCAACACATTTTTTCATTACATTTTTCGCGTCTACGTTTAGACTCCTCGAAAATATGACTGGCCATGCTCTACTATGGGTTGAAATAAAAAAAAATATTTTATTTTTATTTCTAGCCGGTGTACGATTGCAAAATCAAGTTTGTGAAGTACATCTACCTCTTGTTTCTGAATAAATATGTTCCTCAAAAGATTGAGCAAACAAAACTAATAATTCTTCAAATCGGAATTATCAATTGAACAGCAGTAATTGACAATGAGATTGTGGCATTACGCTCAGGCAGCCGGCCGAGGCGTTGAAAGTCTACTTTGGTCACTGGAGTAGGAAGGGTTTTGATAGTATAATTGTTTATTGTTTGCGGCAGTGGTAGCCGAGTTGAGCTGCTTCCTAAATGATATGTGATATAAATTTCTTTATATTTTTAGATTTTATTGGTACCAATGGGGATCCACTGTTTGGCTCATTGGTACTGATGCTGAGAATCCTATATGTTATGATTGGTCACACGAAAGTGATGCGACTCATGTGGCATTAATACCAGACATGTAAAAATATTGAATTTTTATTGTGATAGGGTAGTAAACACCAAAATTTAGTTTGCATCAGTGTGCGTTGTATGGTTTTTCGATTTCGAAATTTGGATCGGTATTGGTATTTTCAATTAACGTCACTGGAGCAACACAATGGGCTATTGGTGACGGTCCGGGATCAACACGTAATTTTGAACCACGGTCAGATGACGATGCAACACCTGAGCTGGCACCCAACTCTCCAAACTTCCACACCACGCCAACGTGAGGACATTTGAGGCCACGACAGATTTAACGTGCACCAGCCCCCTTTGTACACGATGGTGTTTGGCTGGATTCGAACTCGTAACCCTTCGGTTGCTAGTCCGTTACTCTTTCAACCGGGCCACCGCGGCCCTCGAAATTTGGATCGGTTAACCGATTTTGCAATCACTAGAGTTCTACCCGAGAAAAATGGGGATAAGAGAGAATTTCGAATTAATGGATGTGAACCCCAATTAGATTAAACACCGTGGTTCAAAATTACGTGATGCTGTCATTCCCTTCGGGGGTTGTCAGTAGCCCGTTGTTTTGCTCCAGTGCGACGTTATTTAAATATCTACCAATTGGATTAAACGTCGCTAAAGCGGCCATAAACTACATTTTAATGTAATCTCGATATGTTTCATGCGATAGCATCTATTAAAATCTTTGCAAACCGTCTGGTTTGTTGGTCTGCACGGAAAATCCCATGCTATTTTATTCTACTTTTAGCCAATAACCCTATGTGTTGCACCCGGACCGTCGCCAATTAACGTCACACTGGAGCAACACAACGGGCTATTGGTGACGGTCCGGGATCAATACCAAAGGGAAAGATCCGAGGACAACACGTCATTTTGAACCACGATCAGATGACGAGGCAACCCACGCCAATGTGAGTACATTTGAGACAACGACAGATTTAACGTGCACCAGCCCCCTTTGTACACGACAGTATTTTGGCTGGATTCGAACTCGCAACCCTCCGGTTGCTAGTCCGTTAACCGGGCCAGCGTGGTGTGGAAGTTCGGAGAGTGGGGTGCCACTCAGCTGTTGCCTCGGCATCGGATCTCGGATTTTTCTATTGGGGATTGATCCCGGATCGTCACCTATAGACCGTTGTGTTGCTCCAGTGAGACGTTAATTAAAATACCTACATGGACCGCACCATTTATTTATATTTTTTAAACATCTTGGCACCATTTTACGCTCCAAGCATGCCAAATGGGTTCTCCAATGTGCCTTGGTGTTAAGATATTTGCTAGTACGATTAGTGTCGCGTGGAATTCTGGTCGCCATTTTGTGCTTCAAGAGGTTAGTGCTCATTTTTTATATTCGTTTCGAAACGTTTTCCATTTCTAAAATTGCATTTAGACTTGGTTTTCAAATTTTATTTGTATTTCATTTTCGTAAAATTAGCAGATTTACGATTCGTACGTTTGCTTTTTTGTATCTGCATTTTGAAAATAATTCGTTCCACGTGTATCCGAAATGTAGTATGTTCTCTTTCGTAAATTAAATTAAGAAAATATCTTCTGTTTAACCAATAACCTCTGCAACTTAAAAAAACTCAGTACTCGAGATGTACTGCGCGTGAAAAGTGTTCAATGTCATTGTATTCTAGAATCAAAATACATACAATAAATTTACATCTATAGTGTATTATTTACCTAGTGTATAACTAGCATATTGCTGTAGTAATCTAGCAATTACTGTAGTATATGTAGTAGTTTTTTATTTATCATTGCGATCTCAAAAAAGTAGATTTTCTCGATACAGAGAAAGTTTGACTAGTTGAAAATGATTTGCTGATTTCTGTTTTAAATACAAAATTTAGCATCTAAAAC
Organism: Meta bourneti; assembly: GCA_933210815.1. Taxonomy (NCBI): domain Eukaryota; kingdom Metazoa; phylum Arthropoda; class Arachnida; order Araneae; family Tetragnathidae; genus Meta; species Meta bourneti. The sequence continues at coordinate 91,759,891 of OW119924.1, read as the reverse complement.
TGACTTTAAAGCTGGTCTAGTTTTTATATCTACTACTATTAGCACAAATATATATTTTGACTCTTGAACCATGTTCGATTACCCGAATCCAATGCAAAGAAATTAGTAATTAAATTATCCTTGTAAAGAAATTATAATTTAACTGGGTGCTTTTCTCCAATTTTCACTCAGGATTAGGTAGGTAGGTATTTTAACTAACGTCACACTGGAGCAACACAACGGGCTATTATTCAGGATTAAAATTCCTGATTTAAAGAATTGTTTTTTTAGTACAAGATCATTTTCCTCTTCTTTCTTCAGTTTGTTTCTTTTCTTGGACCCTAAAGACCGTCGTGTACATTAAGCTGGTGAATGTTAAATCTGTTTTGGCCTTAATTGTCCTCACGTTGGCGTGGCGTGGAAGTTTGGAGAGTGGGTTGTCAGCTCATACAGAACATAATTATTAAAGTAAATCAAGAGTGGCAACACTAGAATTGCTTTTATGTTCTGTATCGTATGCATGCTTGCGATTTTTTAGTCCTAGCTGCCTGTTGTAGAATTATTGTTTTGCTGCTACCATGTTCGTCCTCAATAAACTAATTTAGCCATTACCCAGTGTGTTGTCTGCACTAAAAACCTTCAGGTTATGGGTCCAGATTATCGTTTGGTGGCTAATTGAAACAAAAGTAAAAAGTTCCAGGCAACGAAAAAAAACCCTAAAAATGGCTAACGTATTTGAAGATTGAAGCAATGTTGAAAAATCGAAAAACCAAAGTAATTTTCCAGTGTGGAGGTTTCAAGTGAATATATATTTTTAAAATCGCATTCTTTATTCGATGTAGTAAATGGAACTGAATCAAAAGAAGGCTTAGCTGATGGTGCATTTTCTTCGTGGATGAAAAGAGATGCGTAAGCACAAAGAATAATTGTGACAACTATTGATAAGGTTATGATGCATATTTTAAATTGCAGAAATAGTTGCAATATGTACAAAAAACTTAGTGCTATATATTAACGGGATTATGAGCAGCAAAAATGTATTTGTTGCAGGAATTTTTTAATTACAGTTTTGATTCTGAATCCTATATTGCTACGCATATAAGTAAACTAGAAAATATAGCATTCCGTTTAAAAGCTCTTGACAAGGACATAGATTATGAAATGATAATATCGAAAGTTCTCTCAACTCTTCCAGAAAAGTACAAACACTTTCGAAGTATGGGATTCCACAAAGATGGCAATACATTAGAAAATCTAACAGCTCGATTGCTGAATGAAGAAAATTCCAGTAAAATGCCTGAAATTCAAGAGGAAAGTGTTGCATTTAAAGTTCAAGGAAAAAGATGCTTCAGGTGTAACAGCGGAGATCACCTTGTCAGATCCTACCCTAAAATTAAGATGCAAACAAATTGTTAAAGAAAATGTTATAAGTCTAAGTCCTTCGCATTTTGTTAAAGATTGTAAGAACCATAAAAATCAACTTCATTGTAACATCTGTAAAAATCTAATGTGGAAAATATTGCTATTTTAGAAAAAATGGGAAAAAAAACAAGTTTTCTTTCTTGCTCCTAATGGCAATTCTACTCACAAATGGGTTGTCTATTTGGGATCTTCTAGTCACATGGTGAATCGCGAAACATTTGGTGGAAAATTCTGTGGAAATCTCAACGGAAATTCGTCTTGAAAAGAATTTAGAAATGACGGAAGCAAAAAGTATTGGAAGTGTCAAAATAGATGGTTGCATATTAAATAAAGTGTTATATGTTCCTGAACTGTCTAAAAATTTATTGTAAGTAAATACTGTTACTAAAAACAAAGAAGTGAAATTTGTTAAAGATAGAGTTGAAATTTCCAAACAAGGTGAAATTGTGTTAAAGGGTTACAAAAATGAAATAGGACTATGGAATTGATTTGAATAAACAAAATGAAGCATGGTTGACAGAAAGAAAAAGTCATGCAGACGTATGGCGTCGTAAACTTGGACATTTGTGTGAAAAAAACCTGAAACTTCTATTGAAGCATTCAAAAGACATGAAGCTGTCAGAAAAAGAAATAAAAGGTTTGTCAAATTCTTGTGAAGTATGCCTTAAAGCTAGACAAGTTAGATTTCCTTTTAAAACTGAAAGAACTAGAACTAAAAGACCATTGCAAATAATACATACATACAGACAAATGTGGGCCTATAGAAGTAGAAACATGGACAGAAATAGATATTTTTTAACCTGTTTAGATGATTATACACATTTTGTTATGGTGTTTTATATTAAAAGCAAATCTGAAACTCTCAATATTCTCAAACAGTATACAGAAGAATCTGAAGCAAAATGGTCACTTCGTGTAGCTAAAATACGTTGTGATAATGGAGCAATAGATAGCTTCGGCGCTTCAACAATCTCCAAGTCGTTCTCACGATTTGAAGGTGTGTGGAGATGCATAAGATTGTACTGCACCGTTCACATGATACGAGTTTTGATGCGCCTTGGGGCTTTTTTATTCCCCTAGTCCAAGATTCTATCTTCCCGATCGTTAAAGATAGAGTGAAAACTTCAACGGATTTGAAATCTGCGGAAAATTTTACGCTGGATCGTTACCTAAAATGTGATTTTCTTTTTAAAGAAATAATTTTTCAATTGTAACTTTAATATTTTCGCGATACGCATTTGACGAATTTATTCATTACGAACACAAAAGGGAGTATTCATCTCGTTTTTCTAGAAAAGATATAACTTGATTGGAGTGGATTTTGTCTTAATCCACTGCTTTATATTTATGGCTATTAAAAATAGGATGAGAAAATTTAATCGTATTCGATTTATTGAAGAAATTTACCCTGCTTTCACACAAAACTTGTAAAAATGTGATAGTTTATAGCTAAAGGGGATAGCAGGTAAATTTATGCTAACATATACGACAACTGTCCATTTTAGTTTTCATATGCAGCAAACGTCTTTAAAATAAAGCTAAAATTAAATATTCAATTTAAAAGCTAAACTTTAAAGTTATTTTTTTATTTGTCCTCAACGTGAAAAGCGTAAGATAAGTTTCAATTATGATGCGTCCTCGGATCTTTCCCTTCTGGTTTGATCCCGGGCCGTCGCCGTTGTGTTACTTCAGTGCGGCATTCATTAAAATACCTTTCGGGCTATAGTTTCACTCCCAAATCCAAAGAATTTGAAATCCCTCAGATCAAGAGGTTATGTGGGATTCTTCAAAAGGTGTTTTCGACCCACTCGAAAGGTTTCTTTTACATTGTAAACGAAGTGTCTCGAATGTGAAGTCGTTCTCACCGTCACCTTTTAATAAAATTATAAAAACCTTACATGTTATCCCATATGTTCTGCCCTGATTAATCGCACGATCCATGTCTTGGAAGGAAACTGATATTCATGTCATATCAGCTCTGATTGGAATAAATAGATTGAGTTTTCTGAATCAGCACATATTGGTTACAATAAATTAGTAAGTTTGGTATTCTCACCTTTATTAACATATTTTCTCTTAGATGGTATATATGTTGCGCTTACAATTTCCCTGTAGCATCAGATGGACCATGAAGTAAAGAGACGATAAATGTTCTTCAAATGTATCAATATGAGGAAACTCCAACAGAAAACACATTTCTTTTGGATTTTTGGATACTATTAATGGTTTCTTGTGAAAGCTCGTTTTACCATGGATCGAGACAGCTCATTGTGATTTGAAGAAAGTGAGAGGAAATATGACGTTACTGAAGAAAAGTTTCAGACATTGGTTGAGACTCAACACTTTTATAATAAAATGTAACTTACCTTTCGTATTTAAACTTTTATAACATGATTTTCAAATCATCTACACGTGTAACTGAAACATGCGGAAAATTTTACACAAAAGACAGGGTTCATAAACACTTTGTAGTTCACACACACAAATGTATTTTTAAGCTTTAAACCTTTGATATTGTCATTTATTGATATTGGATTTTATATGGGTAGAAGTTTCCGAAGTAATGTTTCTTATAATTCTTTCGCATCTTAACTTTTATGCTGTAATACTGAACTATGAATGTAATACACACGTAACTGAAACATACGAAATGGTTCTATACACAAGAAATGGTTCATAACTGTTTTTAGTTCAATGCATATTTAAGATAAAAAACAAATGATACGGTAATTTATTAAGTTATACATGAGTAGAAATTCCTGAAGCAATGTTAAGTACCAAGTTTCTCTAAGATGAGCATTGATTATAGTCGGGAAAATGCTATAGTGTGTCCTGAAGTATAACTATAACAGCTTAAGTACTTTTATCATCTAACGCCTTGTATATAAATGTAAAAAGTATTATTTTATTTATATAAATCGCATAAAACTTAGATATTTTGCTAATGTTAGATTTTCTTATGAAAACCGTAATCCTCATATTTTGAAACAATGGTACACTTTTCAACATTGTTAGTAACAAAGGAATTCGTAACAAAGACGACCATTATTGCACCAAAACGAAGTTTTCAAACAATGCTGTAAACAATGAATTTGTATTGTTAAAGAGCTTTGCAACTGTGGTTTTCGTCATAAGAAGTTTGGAAATTGAGCGAGTAGCATCCCGTGCAACTTTGTCCTAGAAAAGAGAATCCAGAATCGCAAACTTCGATAGTTTGAAGCCTGATTTTAGTTCCGACGGCCCATTATAAAAGAATCAACGAATATACAACTAGTGGTGGTCGAAAAGGCTTTCCAGAGGATGATATTTGTAAGTATTTATTTGACATTATACCGATGAATTTAAAATTAAATGCACATTTCCTATTGCGTTTTATGATAGTTTTAAATAACAAATCTACCCGTTTTTAACATGTATTTGTTGTAATTTCTTCACACGTTTATAATTACACTAGTTTAATTATTCCTTCGTATATTATTAAGCGTGTTGTTTTATATTATATCTACTTTATGAATTTTGTAAGATGCAACGATTTGTATTCATTCGTATAAACTCTTTGATTGACGTGATATATGCAGGCCATATTTTTTACACAAATAATTGTATTTAATGTGATTGTTACTAATTTAAATTAAAAGTTCGTATTGTGAAGATATTAATTGAAACCAATTGTACTTAGAAATAGGACTTTGAAACTTCCTGTAGTTTTCCAAATAAATTTTGCTTCAAAAAATAAAAATGTATATATTAAAAACCGTGAAGAAAATTGCTTTTTCAAAGTCAGAAATAATATCATTCACATATGTGCTGCAAGACTTGTCTGAAGTATTTACGCAAATTTTGAAATTTTCACATGTTACTCATGTCTCTCTAAAACTGGTGTCTTTTATCGTTACTCCTAAAAGTTCACGGGCCGCGATATTCAATTGGAAAAGCAACCAGAGGTTTGCGAGTTCGGTCCAGACCAAGACAGTTGTGTATTCGAGGGCTGGTAGACGTTAAATCTGTGGGTGGCCTCAAATGTCCTCATGTTGGCGTGGTGTGGAAGTTTGGAGAGTGGAGTGCCAGCTCAGATATTAACCTCGCCATGGAAAATTAGGAGGCGTTGCCCTTGGATCTTTCTCTTAGCGATTGATCCCGGACCGTCGACAATAGCCCGTTGTGTTGCTCCAGTGTTACGTTAATTAACTACCTACCTAAAAGTCCACTGACAATTATATTTGATTTAAAATAGGGGCACGGAGAGTATGATCGTGTAAAATGCAAAACCTGATGTCGACAGTTGACATCGTCCATTGTCATATTAATACCCAATCAGAAGTGGTGATCTGGCTCCGAACAAGTCTTCATCCTACAAAAGAACGAAAAGACTTAAATACTTCAGTTACCCGATGACGTCAGCAGATAAGTGTTTTTTAAGTTTAATTACGATTATTTACTTCATAAATTCAGATTGTCAGAAATTGTGAGTTCGTGTTAAGAGACTTGGTTAGTTTTTCTGGCTGTTTTAAATAAAAAACCGCAAGTCTACGATAATTGGACATCTTAGAGATTTTCGCTATTACTCTAACTACTAAATTTCTAAAACCAAACTCCAAATTGTACTATATAGTTAGCAGCGATCGATTGAAATGAGAATTTTATTATCATTTTGACTTCGGATATTTGCGATTGCGTTTTGTTTTATCTTTCACAAATAAAACTTTCTTATTTAAATCCAAGATGATCATTTACAATCCGTTTGGTTTTTTTCAAAAATAAACTTCGGGTTCTTCAATAGTTGAATCTTTCTATTGTTCTCGTCATCTGACCGTGATTCAAAATTACGTGGTGTTGTCCTCCGATCTTTCCCTTTGGGATTGATCCCGGACCGTCACCAATATCCCGTTGTGTTGTGCTCCAGTGCGACGTTAATTAAATACCTACGTAAAAGGTTTTTTATTGCCAATGGAAAGAGGGGCCATCGGGCCTCAGTGGGTATGCCCACTGCGCAAGCGACCTTCGAGTTGTAGGCGGGCCAGGTGCATTCCTCCCTGGGTATATTTCTCTTTTCTGTGCAGTAAAGCTTTCTTTGTGCGTGTCTCTTACTTGATGTATGTTTTATGTCTGGCGCAGCATAGCCAAATATAGCCCTTGCATCATAAAACCTCCAAACAAACCATCCAATGGCAAGCTGAAAGCAAAATATGTTACACACACGCACAAACAATACGTAAAATTGAGGATTGGATTGGATTTTGAGGTTTTATGGCGCAAGGTCCAAAAGTTGACAAGCTGCGCCTAAAATTGATAAGGAAAGACAAGACAGAGAAAGAGTTATGTGACCATCCGTCTTCTAGACTCAATATCGGTCCAGACACTATAAATTTATAGGTGGCGAATGTCCATTTCTCGGAATTAGGTGAAAAAGGGGCAACAAGTTCAGTCAGAAGTCCGGTTATTGTATCAACTTGTGCCGAATTGGCATCTGAGCTTCAAAAGGTAGCCCTGTTGGAACAGTAGCGGATTAGGAACCGGAGAGTTGCGAGTTCGACACTAGGTCCAAGACAGTGTCATGTACTGACTAGTCAGACTATTACTTGTTAAATCGCGTGGCTACAAATGTTCTCACGTTGGCGTGGGAGTTTGAAATATAAGGTGCCAGCTCAGGATTGACCTCGTCATCTGACTACGATTAAAAATAAGGACGTGTCATACGATCTTTCTCTTCGGGTTTGATCCTACACCCGACACCGATAGCTCGTCGTGTGGACCCAGTGCGACGTTAATTCCACTACCCACCTAGAAACCTTGGAACTTCTGGAATGGGATGTATTTAAGGTTACATAGACACGGTTTACTTAAATTTGTATTATTAGTTCTTGGCAGAAAAGATTCTTTGATTTTCCCTTGTGTATATTTTTATGGAATCACGCGAGATGGGTCTGCTTGTAAGAAGTCTTCGATCCGTTCGAGAATTCTTTCGCTTTGTTTCCATACGAAGTGCCTCGAATGTGAAGTCGTTCTCACCTCCACACCTGCACTTATGGTGTTGGGTGATGTTCATTTTATTCACTTTAGTTAATTTGACAGATAATTTACATGTAGAGAAGGATGAGGCGGGAAAATATTTGAGGATTTCTGCCAACGCTAGGTTTCAGAAGGGGAGTGGGCTAACACTCTAAGCATTCCAGGATTTCAAGAGGTTGTATGGGATTCTTCCAAAGGTGTCTTCGATCCGTTCGAGAATTCTTTCGCTTTGTTTGCATACGAAGTGTCTCGAATGTGAAGTCGTTCTCACCTCCACCCCTGCACTTATTGTGTTGGGGGATGTTTTTTTTTATTCACTTTAGTTAATTTGACAGATAATTTACATGTAGAGAAGGATGAGGCGGGAAAACTTTTGAGGATTTCTGCCAACGCTAGGTTTCAGAAGGGGAGTGGGCTAACACTCTAAGCATTCCAAGATTCAAGGGGTTGTATGGGATTCTTCCAAAGGTGTCTTCGATCCGTTCGAGAATTCTTTCGCTTTGTTTCCATACCAAGTGTCTCGAATGTGAAGTCGTTCTCACCTCAACCCATGCACTTATTGTGTTGCGTGATGGTTTTTTTTATTCACTTTAGTTAATTTGGCAGATAATTTACACGTAGAGAAGGATGAGGCGGGAAAACCTTTGAGGAAGTCTGCTAACGCTAGGTTTCAGAAGGGGAGTGGGCTAACACACTAAGCATTCCAGACTTTTAAGGGGTTGTATGGGATTCTTCCAAAGGTGTCTTCGATCCGTTCGAGAATTCTTTCGCTTTGTTTGCATACGAAGTGTCTCGAATGTGAAGTCGTTCTCACATCCACCCCTGCACTTATTGTGTTGGGTGATGTTTTTTTTATTCACTTTAGTTAATTTGGCAGATAATTTACACGTAGAGAGGGATGAGGCGGGAAAAACTTTGAGGAAGTCTGCTAACGCTAGGTTTCAGAAGGGGAGTGGGCTAACACACTAAGCATTCCAGACTTTCAAGAGGTTGTATGGGATTCTTCCAAAGGTGTCTTCGATCCGTTCGAGAATTCTTTCGCTTTGTTTGCATACGAAGTGTTTCGAATGTGAAGTCGTTCTCACCTCCACCCCTGCACTTATTGTGTTGGGTGATGTTTTTTTTATTCACTTTAGTTAATTTGGCAGATAATTTACACGTAGAGAAGGATGAGGCGGGAAAACCTTTGAGGATTTCTGCCAACGCTAGGTTTCAGAAGGGGAGTGGGCTAACACTCTAAGCATTGCAGGATTTCAAGAAGTTGTATGGGATTCTTCCAAAGGTGTCTTCGATCCGTTCGAGAATTCTTTCGCTTTGTTTGCATACGAAGTGTCTCGAATGTGAAGTCGTTCTCACCTCCACCCCTGCACTTATTGTGTTGGGTGATGTTTTTTTTTTTTAATTCACTTTAGTTAATTTGGCAGATAATTTACACGTAGAGAAGGATGAGGCGGGAAAACCTTTGAGGATTTCTGCCAACGCTAGGATTCAGAAGGGGAGTTGGCTAACACTCTAAGCATTGCAGGATTTCAAGGGGTTGTATGGGATTCTTCCAAAGGTGTCTTCGATCCGTTCGAGAATTCTTTCGCTTTGTTTCCATACGAAGTGCCTCGAATGTGAAGTCGTTCTCACCTCCACACCTGCACTTATGGTGTTGGGTGATGTTCATTTTATTCACTTTAGTTAATTTGACAGATAATTTACATGTAGAGAAGGATGAGGCGGGAAAATATTTGAGGATTTCTGCCAACGCTAGGTTTCAGAAGGGGAGTGGGCTAACACTCTAAGCATTCCAGGATTTCAAGAGGTTGTATGGGATTCTTCCAAAGGTGTCTTCGATCCGTTCGAGAATTCTTTCGCTTTGTTTGCATACGAAGTGTCTCGAATGTGAAGTCGTTCTCACCTCCACCCCTGCACTTATTGTGTTGGGGGATGTTTTTTTTTATTCACTTTAGTTAATTTGACAGATAATTTACATGTAGAGAAGGATGAGGCGGGAAAACTTTTGAGGATTTCTGCCAACGCTAGGTTTCAGAAGGGGAGTGGGCTAACACTCTAAGCATTCCAAGATTCAAGGGGTTGTATGGGATTCTTCCAAAGGTGTCTTCGATCCGTTCGAGAATTCTTTCGCTTTGTTTCCATACCAAGTGTCTCGAATGTGAAGTCGTTCTCACCTCAACCCATGCACTTATTGTGTTGCGTGATGGTTTTTTTTATTCACTTTAGTTAATTTGGCAGATAATTTACACGTAGAGAAGGATGAGGCGGGAAAACCTTTGAGGAAGTCTGCTAACGCTAGGTTTCAGAAGGGGAGTGGGCTAACACACTAAGCATTCCAGACTTTTAAGGGGTTGTATGGGATTCTTCCAAAGGTGTCTTCGATCCGTTCGAGAATTCTTTCGCTTTGTTTGCATACGAAGTGTCTCGAATGTGAAGTCGTTCTCACATCCACCCCTGCACTTATTGTGTTGGGTGATGTTTTTTTTATTCACTTTAGTTAATTTGGCAGATAATTTACACGTAGAGAGGGATGAGGCGGGAAAAACTTTGAGGAAGTCTGCTAACGCTAGGTTTCAGAAGGGGAGTGGGCTAACACACTAAGCATTCCAGACTTTCAAGAGGTTGTATGGGATTCTTCCAAAGGTGTCTTCGATCCGTTCGAGAATTCTTTCGCTTTGTTTGCATACGAAGTGTTTCGAATGTGAAGTCGTTCTCACCTCCACCCCTGCACTTATTGTGTTGGGTGATGTTTTTTTTATTCACTTTAGTTAATTTGGCAGATAATTTACACGTAGAGAAGGATGAGGCGGGAAAACCTTTGAGGATTTCTGCCAACGCTAGGTTTCAGAAGGGGAGTGGGCTAACACTCTAAGCATTGCAGGATTTCAAGAAGTTGTATGGGATTCTTCCAAAGGTGTCTTCGATCCGTTCGAGAATTCTTTCGCTTTGTTTGCATACGAAGTGTCTCGAATGTGAAGTCGTTCTCACCTCCACCCCTGCACTTATTGTGTTGGGTGATGTTTTTTTTTTTTAATTCACTTTAGTTAATTTGGCAGATAATTTACACGTAGAGAAGGATGAGGCGGGAAAACCTTTGAGGATTTCTGCCAACGCTAGGATTCAGAAGGGGAGTTGGCTAACACTCTAAGCATTGCAGGATTTCAAGGGGTTGTATGGGATTCTTCCAAACTTGTCTTCGATCCGTTCGAGAATTCTTTCGCTTTGTTTGCATACGAAGTGTCTCGAATGTGAAGTCGTTCTCACCTCCACCCCTGCACTTATTGTGTTGGGTGATGTTTTTTTTTTTTAATTCACTTTAGTTAATTTGGCAGATAATTTACACGTAGAGAAGGATGAGGCGGGAAAACCTTTGAGGATTTCTGCCAACGCTAGGATTCAGAAGGGGAGTTGGCTAACACTCTAAGCATTGCAGGATTTCAAGGGGTTGTATGGGATTCTTCCAAACTTGTCTTCGATCCGTTCGAGAATTCTTTCGCTTTGTTTGCATACGAAGTGTCTCGAATGTGAAGTCGTTCTCACCTCCACCCCTGCACTTATTGTGTTGGGTGATGTTTTTTTTTATTCAATTTAGTTAATTTGGCAGATAATTTACACGTAGAGAAGGATGAGGCGGGAAAACTTTTGAGGATTTCTGCCAACGCTAGGTTTCAGAAGGGGAGTGGGCTAACACTCTAAGCATTCCAGGATTTTAAGGGGTTGTATGGAATTCTTCCAAAGGTGTCTTCGATCCGTTCGAGAATTCTTTCGCTTTGTTTGCAAACGAAGTGTCTCGAATGTGAAGTCGTTCTCACCTCCACACCTGCACTTATGGTGTTGGGTGATGTTCTTTTTATTCACTTTAGTTAATTTGACATATAATTTACATGTGGAGAAGGATGAGGCGGGAAAACCTTTGAGGATTTCTACCAACGCTAGGTTTCAGAAGGGGAGTGGGCTAACACTCTAAGCATTCCAGGATTTCAAGAGGTTGTATGGGATTCTTCCAAAGGTGTCTCCGATCCGTTCGAGAATTCTTTCGATTTGTTTGCATACGAAGTGTCTCGAATGTGAAGTCGTTCTCACCTCCACCCCTGCACTTATTGTGTTGGGTGATGTTTTTTTTTATTCACTTTAGTTAATTTGGCAGATAATTTACACGTAGAGAAGGATGAGGCGGGAAAAACTTTGAGGAAGACTGCTAACGCTAGGTTTCAGAAGGGGAGTGGGCTAACACACTAAGCATTCCAGACTTTCAAGGGGTTGTATGGGATTCTTCCAAAGGGGTCTTCGATCCGTTCGAGAATTCTTTCGCTTTGTTTGCATACGAAGTGTCTCGAATGTGAAGTCGTTCTAACCTCTACCCCTGCACTTATTGTGTTGGGTGATGTTTTTTTTATTCACTTTAGTTAATTTGGCAGATAATTTACACGTAGAGAAGGATGAGGCGGGAAAACCTTTGAGGAAGTCTGCTAACGCTAGGTTTCAGAAGGGGAGTGGGATAACACACTAAGCATTCCATACTTTCAAGGGGTTGTATGGGATTCTTCCAAAGGTGTCTTCGATCCGTTCGAGAATTCTTTCGCTTTGTTTGCATACGAAGTGTCTCGAATGTGAAGTCGTTCTCACCTCCACCCCTGCACTTATGGTGTTGGGTGATGTTTTTTTATTTATTTACTTTAGTTAATTTGACAGATAATTTACATGTAGAGAAGGATGAGGCGGGAAAACCTTTGAGGAATTCTGCCAACGCTAGGTTTCAGAAGGTGAGTGGGCTAACACTCTAAGCATTCCAGGCTTTCAAGAGGTTGTATGGGATTCTTCCAAAGGTGTCTTCGATCCGTTCGAGAATTCTTTCGCTTTGTTTGCATACGAAGTGTCTCGAATGTGAAGTCGTTCTCACCTCCCCACCTGCACTTATTGTGTTGGGGTGATGCTTTTTTCTATTCCCTTTGGGTCATTGTTTTCTCACGAAAATCGGGCCCGGTGCATGTTAAATCTGTCGTGGCCTCCAGTGTCCGGACGTTGGTGTAGTGTGGAAGTTTGGAGAGTGGGGTTCCAGCTCAGGTGTGACCTCGTCATCTGTCCGTAGTTCAAAATTACCTGGTGTTGTTCTCGAATCTTTCCCTTCAGGTTTGATCCCGGATCGTCACCCATAGCCCGTTGTGTTGCTCCAGTGCGATGTTAATTAAATATCTCCACCGAGAATCAAAATTAGTTGTTTTATCATAGAATATAACACGAAATGGCGATTTGAAAAATGCAGTTAGGTGATAATGGACAAAACTGCAGATGCATGCCTTTGTCTTGGTACTATTGATATATAGAATTTTTGTAAATAAATAATTTTATTTATATAGTCCACTTACTTGAAGCTACTATATGGCATAAGTATATATATATATATATATATATAAGGCACGTATTTAAAATTTTATCACTGGCGCAATCTGTCTTGAAAACTGAATAAATTTGAAATAAAATTTTTCCTTGAGAATTGTGTGATGTGATTTTAAATTCCCTGCATGACATTCCCTGTACGTGTTACTGTATTATAATGCTATTCAATTATATTTCTATTTAAATCGAATGTTTTTTTCAGGAGAACGGAATTTCTTTTACTATCGAAGTCAGTGGGACTGAAAGAAATGCTCGTGAAATATAACATGAGAAATTTTCGCATTAACAATGATGAAAAATTGATTTCGGTAAGTGATTTTTAAGTATGTCCATTTTTTATGTTCTACAGCAGTGGTTTGATGTCGTATATAGAAAAACATTAGTACGTTTGACAAATAGATTTATAATTTCATTGTCATTTCTATCAAGGTCATTTTAAAACTAAGAATGGAGTGATAATAAAATTTAAATTGATCTATTCTAAACATTAAGTTGATTACTTGATAAAATTTCAACTTGATTTGTGAAGTTAAATTTGCTTGAAGTATGCACTGTTCCATAGAAAAATTTTGATTTTTAAGTTTTAATCTATACAGCAACAAAATTTCTTTCCAGTTATTTTGTTCTTTTAATTTTATTTTCACATTTTTTCATAAGGCAATTTAGTCTTAACATTTTCTTAACCCTGAGATTTCAGATGTTTTGTGTGCTCTTTATGTATTTGATTAACAATTCCTGTATAAAACTTTTCTTTTAGGTGTTTGTCAATTACATTTTGAAACAAAACAGACCTTCTGCCTTTGAAGATGCCAGAAAAGTTCTAACCTCTGTATGTGAGAGTGTGTTAGAATTTGATGTTTGTTACAGATACCTGCTATTTGCTCTCAATCAAAATAAGGTACACAAATCTCGCCCTACAATAACACTCTATTTTAGCATACAGCTTCTTGATAGTTTCAAGTTTCTTCTAACTGTACTTAATTGATTTATTTAATTCTAGGTAGATGACATGCTACAAGCTTTTTCGGGTCTCTCTCAAGATACTGCTGTTAAATGTTCTACGAGATTATTACAATACATAAAATTGTGCTTGGATGACACTTTCTTAATGAAAGTAAGTTCTTATTTTTGTTCAAATGTATTTTGGTGCCAAATGTGTTTTTTACAAAAGACAATACACAAACTTCAAAATTCAGTAGAGCTGTGTCAGGATAAAGCAAGCAGCCACACATCTAAATCCACTTTTAAATTCTTGGAAAAAATTGAACAAGAAACTGGTATCGTCAATACCCTTTGCTAATATTCCTACTAAATTTCCAGATGTCTCACCCATGGATTTTTAAAAAGAGTATTGAAACGTCGACCGAAAACCATTCAAGGACTGGAAAACTGGAAAAAGAATGGGACCAAATACCACTGTCGATACTACAAAAGTCAATATTATTATGAAAATTAAGGTGTAGAAGGATAGTTAACAATAAGGACTCAAATAGAACATTTAAAACACAAAAATTTCATGTAAAAAATTGATCTTCAGTCCATTAAAATCATTCAAAAAATGTCCGAACATCCTCTGTATATGACAGCTAATGAAGTAAACTAAATGTCAACTTACAAATAAATGAGTTATTCAACGTGAAACAGAAAATGTCTCTGTGTTTACAGTTCTGTAATTCTTTTTTCCAGAGCAACGAAGAGTTAACTAAAAACTTGTTATATGTTAGAGTGTATCTGTTGAACTACCGAAAGAAAACCGAACAAACTGCTGATGAAAAACTGCTTGTTTTATTTAGGAGCATGGAAAAGTTACAGGTAAAACTTTTTAGGTGCAACTGGTATCTTTTTAAGCAAAAATTGTCACGAATACTTATATTTTTAAAATTTTGACGATATTTTGAAAATTCATCAAATTTTAATGAAAATTTGGTCCCTTTTGTTTTAACTAATAGTGGACAGAAAAATATTTTTGTGTAGGAGAAAATATACCAAGAAACTCCAATCCCAAGGTTTTTGCACCAGGCCATGTCAACCATAAAAAAAATCTGTGGTTGCTAGATTGTCATAAAAACCCTCTCTGACTTTGATTTGAAGGTAAATGTACAAATATACCTCTATAGCATTCAAGAAAAAGTTTAGTCACTCAGTATTGCATATATTTGGCACCATTTTGTGTAAAATATAGGTAAATCCATTACGCCAAGTTTGAACTGTCCACAAGCACATAACAGCAGTATAGAGCAGTGTTAGGTTTTTCGCTTTGAACTGCTTAAAACCCAATTTTAAAGATAATTTCAGGGCTGCAGTATCCCAATTGGAAGAGTAGCAGATTAGCAACTGGAGGGTTGCGAGTTCGAATCCAACCAAAGATCATTGTGACCAGAGGGGGTGGTGCACGTTAAATCTGTCGTGCCCCAAATGTCCTCACGTTGATGTAGTGTGGAAGTTTGGAGAGTGGGGTGCCAGCTCAAGTGTGACCTCGTCATCTGACCGTGGTTCAAATTTATGTTGTGTTGCTCCCGGAGCTTTCCCTTTGGGTTTGATCCCGTACCAAAGCCAGTAGCCCATTGTGTTGCTCCAGAGTGCGATGTTAATTAAAATATATTTAAGATTACTAAGAAACACATGTCAATGAAATAATACATTCTCTTTCCAAAAAATGTAACATAATTAAATAAATGGCTTTTGGTTGGTGCGAGAAATAGGAAAATACACGCAATGCCTCAGAAGGTTTTGAGACTCGTAAATAATTACTTCTAATTTCAACAATATCATGAATAGAGCTGGAATTTCTCTAGTAATAAATATTTATTGCAAAGAAGATGAATAAATGAACGATGTTGCCAATGGCAGATTATTACTGAAGAGAAAATTATTGTGATCCTTCACACACACAATAAAGATGTTAATTAAGTATTTAAAATGAATCATGTGTAATTATACCTTGTAAGTTAGTTTTTTAAAGGTTTGGATAATGTTGCATAAAACATTTTATTTAGGATGAATTCAGCCTCTGTGTCACACTTTCCGAACTATCGTCGGAATCCTACTGCCAAGAGTTGATTGAATCGGCTATTCACAAGTTTGTAACCAAAAATATTGTTGCTGAAAAGGTATGCATTCAATACCATTTACTTATTCTTCTAGCATAGAGAGGGCCACAATAGCCCAGTTGGAAGAGCAATGAATTAGTAACCGGAGAGTTGCGAGTTCGAAACTCGAACCAATCAAAGACAGTCGCGTGGATGGGGGCTTGTGAATGTAAATCTGTTGTGGCCTTAAATGTGTGGAAGTTCGGAGAGTGGGGTGCCAGCTCAGGTTTGTTGTCATCTGATCATGGTTCAAAATGACCTCGGATCTTGCCCTTCGGATCCCGGACTATCACCAATAGCCTGCCGTGTTGCTCCAGTGCAAGGTTAATTAACTACCTGCGTAGTATAGCGAACCCCTTAAGATGAATTCTACTGGAAAACCAAATACACTGATGTAGTGAGTCGAAACAGGTAGTAATGACCAAATTGTTTTATTTAAGACACTGCATATAAAGGACATACAGCACAGAGCATCAAGGAATTAGTTGAAGGCTACATTTTTCAGTCTTTTCAGAACCAAGAAATGCATATTGCTTCTCAATCTCATTCTCGCTTTGTCCACAACCCCTCTTGTGAATCTTACCTTCTCGTTTCTGTCCAAAACTGTTCCAAGGAGATGATGCCACACAGCTCACCATGGTCAGGGGCTTTACATTTGAGTTGACCTCGGTAACTTTCAGTTGCTATGGTCAGAAAATGTCTTGATTGGACCAATGAAAGGGGGAGAAATTCACCCACTTTTTCATTGCCAGCTCAGTTGTGACTTCGTCATCTGATCGTGGTTCAAAATTACGTGGTGTTCTCGGACCTTTCCCTTTGGGGTTGATCCCGGACTGTCCCCAATGGCCCTGTGTTGCTCCAGTGCAACGTTAATTAACCCTTTCGGGCCTAATGGGCATATACGTCCCAGAGATTAGATTGGGTAAACAAATCCCACTTTTGACTAGGTTTTTACGTTTTCAGCGTTCTTAAGGAATTAGGGAATAAAAATATGACTAAAGAAACCTGGCAATACTTTCAGATTGCAAATAGCGGACTTATGCTTTTGAGCACGCCCATTCATTCTGATGAATTAGTGAGTGGTTCGGAATCAAAAAGATGGTACAAAATTAGATGCTAGTTGCCCAGAAGCCATTTCCCACTACAATATGTACACGAATGTAATTGACCGCTGTGATGAAATGGCTACTTTTTAGGTCCATGGCAGAAAATCAGACAAGTGGTGGAAAAAGATTTTTTGGAAATTAGTTATGATTTCTCTTGTGAATGCATGGATTACGAAGTGTGATGTGGAACATAAAACAGAATCACTATTATCATTCATGGTCCACTTAGCTGAGCAACTAATAAATGTTGGAAGGGAGAAAGCAAACACAAAAAGAACGCGAAAGTACTGTCGTCCGTTAAAAAGAGCATAAACTACTAAATTAAACTACTTTTCAGAGTTAAATTTTAATCATGCAAAAGTCGGGGCGAAAGGGTTAACCGGAATTCCGATTTGGAAGAACGATAAGGAGGTTAGTTTACAGAGCTGAGTTCGTCAGTTCAACGGTTGGCGTCATGTGTTGAAATAAGTGTCTTTTTTGCTTTTGGTAGTTTTAAATTCCAGTGAGCTTCTGCATTCGCTATTGCGTCCACTTTAGAAATTTGTAGGACACACTGACGTAGAATCAAAGGCGGACAAGTGTTACTTTGTAGGGCCTTTTTATCACCAAAAAGTATAATCAACTAACTAACCTTTATTGTGCTCTAATCCCCCTTTTTTCATAAGAAGTGTTTGCTATCGATCCAATAATTTCAGGGTTCCATGAAATAATTTCACACCCGAAAAAGATTTTCTATTCAATTTCAAGTTCGATACTGAGGTACACTGTTCTTAACAACGAAGTCAGTCTCGATATTACAGCTTGCCATGTCCCTTTTATTTATTTTATTTCATTAAAAATTATTGATTTCCGCCATCCAATTTGTACATTATCCCGTGCGGACCCATTTGTAATAAAGTTCAATGGTTTGCTCCAACCCTTGATGTTTCCCGATTTAGTAGTTTTTAGTTATATTATAAAAACCTTTAAGGATTGTGGACTGAGATTTTGACAGCTTCGTTCATAATGTCTTTTCCCATATGGAATTGCCGCGGTAGCTCGGTTGGAAGAGTAACGGATTAGCAACCGCAGGGTTGCGAGTTCGAATCCAACCGGAGAGCGTCGTGTACAAAGGGGGATGGCGCACCTTAAATCTGTCGTGGCCTCAACTGTCCTCACGTTGGTGTGGAAGTTTGGAGAGCGGGGTGCCAGCTCGGGTTTGACCCCGTCGTCTGACTGGTTCAAAATAACGTTGCATTGTCCTCAGGTGTCTTTCCCTTCGGGTTTGATCCCAGACAGTCGCCAATAACCCGTTGTGTTGTTGCAGTGGGACGTCAATTGATCTATCTACCTGATTGGTTTTCGATAAGGAATCGCCATCCTTATCGATTCCGACCAACCCCCAAATGCCACACGAAGTTGATTTACTTTCCTAAAGCATTCCCAAATTCGTCCATTTCACCCAATGTAACACTCGTACCAGTGATTGATTCAGAATGGGTTCCGAAATAGAATCGATTCGGCCGGACATTCGGACAGCGGTCCTATAGTTCACTCGTGGCAAATTAAAAATAGAAAAGGTCTTGTACCAGTAGAAACGGAATTGCGAACTGCAAAGTAACCTTGAACCTACGATCGGGACGCGAAGAGCGCGACAGCGGCAACCCTAGCGGGTGTTTTGGATTCAGGCTGTGTGACTAATCGCCTCACGAGAGAGAGTGGAAATTTCTTGTCAATAAAACAAGAAAAAGTAAACACACCAGTGTCAGTATTAAATGGTGCAATCGTTTCCATTAAATCACATCTAAGTATTGAAATGCAGTGAAACCTCACTAAGATGAACTCGGTGAATACGGATAATGCGAACTAAATTCCAATCGCCATCATCAAGTAATGAAAACATTCGTTTAAGAATTTGGGTTACACAAATCGCCGGTGAAGACGAACAAATGTTTTAAACTTAAGGGCAAAAGGATTCTTTTCAATCGTATTATCAGAAACATTAAGTGACTAATTTGAATAAAGGAGGTGCACTTCTGCTTCCAGATGGAGAAGAATTACAAGTAAAGGCTGGAAAAATATCCTTCAATTTCACCAGTGAACTCAGCTATAAATAAGGCTCTTGAAACTTACTTAAATCTCTCATCAACACAGCAAACCGAGGGAATTATTATCTCAAGCTATTCCAGATCTGCCTTAGAAGCAGTGGCAACTCAAAATATGCCCAAGATGTCCATTCACTTCTGCACAAACTCGTGTGCTTGAAGAAAAATTGCTCTTCAGTGCATTCCCGCTCATGGGACATTGAAGGAAATGACGCTGCAGATCAATTGGCAAAGGAAGCCAATTAAATGCTGGACAAACCTCACTAACTCTTACTGGTGTTAAAGCTTTGGTAAAACGCATTCCCCCCAAATCAAAATAAAACAAATTGTGCAGCGATAGAAAAACCACCACCACACTATTCAGACTGATAACAGGACATTTTAACCCTCCTTGTGGTAAACTAACTCCTTGTGGTTGTACTAATGACGAGCTATCTCATCACCATTAGCAGATCTTGATGGACGAGATATCTCGTCATTAGAAGAAAACTGACCTCGTCACAAAAAATTCGTCAATATCTTGATGACGATATATCTCGTCATAAGCAAACTTGGTCAGATCTTGATGGATGAGTCCAAACCACTTCGATGGTTGAAGTCGTGAAAATAAACAGTGATGGAACGTATAGGCATTGTAACAACTGTTCTAAACTCACACCTGATCACTTGCCCTGCAATAGTAGCTACTCCTCACACCATCCCGAAGAACAGTTTTAACAGCGAGAAAGTAATCGCCAAAGCTGTACAAAGCGGCGACATCCGACTCAGAAATGGACACAACAACCCGATAAATTAAACGCTGAGTGTCACCTCCCCCTAGGGTTTACAACATTTTGAAGGTCGCCGTTTCAGATGTCCATCCGGTACATCCGGAAAAAAAGGAGGCTTGTAAGGCACTTGGAACAGTCATAAATTTTCGAGGAACGTTCAGTAGGTGAAATGTTGAGGGGGATATTTGAGAACTTCGGTGGAAGGGAGAATCGGGGACCCAGTAACCCATTTGGAAGAGCAACGGTTTAGCAATCAGAGGAGTGCGTTCGAAACTAGGACCACCCAAAGACCGTCGTGTACACGGCGGTACTTTCGCGGCCACAAATGTTCTCAGGTTGGCGTGGTATGGAAGTTTGGGAAGTGGGGCGCCAGCTTAGGTGTAGACCTCGTTGTCTGATTCAAAATTACGTGGTGTTGTCTTTGAATCTCCCTTCGGGATTGATCCCGGACCGTCGTCAATAACCCGTTGTGTTGCTCTAGTGCAACGTCAATTAACTTCCTACCTATTTACCAATACGTTACTCCTGTTGAAATGAATTTACAAGTGTTAAAAAATGCATGCCTCTATTCTAAATTGAAGATTCAGCATAGTATTTTACATGCACAGATCTGATTTATTCTGTTGAAAGCTCGTTTACCACGAAGCTCATTTCTAAATCAAAATGTTAAATGAATTTTGCAAGAATAATATAATTATTTTGATAGTGTCAATAAGGGAAGAAACTGGTTTTACGAGCTCATTTTTTATTAAAAGTTCGCAATTTAAAGCTTGCACGCGACGCAGAGAAAACTATAAAAAAATATGCAGAATTTATCCTTTGAGGTAGGTAGTTAATTAAGGTCGCACTGGAGCAACACAATGGGCTGTTGGCGACGGTGCGGGATCAATCACAAAGGGAAAGATCCGAGACATGTAATTTTGAACCGCGGTCAGATGACGAGGTCAACACCTGAGCTGGCACCCCACACTCCAAAGTTCAACACCACACCAACATTTGAGGCCACGACAGATTTAACGAATACCAACCCAGTGTACACGATGGTTTTTGTCTGGACCGAGTTTCGAACTCGCAACCCTCCGGTTGCTAATCCGTTACTCCTCCAACAGGGCTATCGCAGTCCAACCTTTTTGACTCTCGGAGCCCTTTTTAGAATCAATTTCAATGGCGGTGCCCCTTAGGCCTATCTTATATTTTAAAAGTTCATGGTGTTTAGGGGGGAGGACGAGGGGATAGAGTTTCGAGATACAATTGCGCAATGTCAATGCAATCAAATTATATTTTAAAAACTTTTAAATGTACCATAATGTCTCATTTATTCTCAACTTTCACCAATACACACGATAGTACCTAAACTTGGCTATACGTGAAAGTTCTTCCAAAGTTCAATAAATCAAACCATTTGCGTTACAACAGATTTTATATTATTGGTGAGACAATAAAGCCAGTTCCTTCAATTGAATCATTACATCCAATTCAATTCAAATACATATTCGTTCATTACTTGTTATTCGAAATTTTTATTATTCGTTAAAGACAATTCCTATTTAATTTTACTAAAGTGCACTGTAGTGCAACAGTAAGCCTAAATTATAAAATAACATGTAATAACGTATTAATAAGACGCCTGTGATTGCATTCTTTTGTAGTTTTCTTATTTTAGTATAATTGATAATAATTGCAGGCGAATGTCTGGTTCTGCATTTAAACGACTGTTAGAGGAGGCGCGAAATTCAACCTCGGTTGTAAATTTTTGCACGTTAACCTTTCGTACGTTTTTCAAAATTTTTCGAATGACGGGATATTTTGGACCTAGGAACCGGTAAGAGCCAGCGGATCAGAGAAACGGTGCTTTATGTAGTTCAAATTGTGGCATTAGTAAACATTTTCATTAACTCTAAAGTCATAAAGTATTCGTTTTTTACTGTCAAGAATAGAGCAAAAAACCTATAACTTTCACTCTCCAGTGTCGATGATTCACCCACCAATAAAAAATAGTAAGAAGGATTTGTTTTGTGTTAAGGGGTGATCACGGATTTTTTGGACTCAAGAAGCTAGCAGATGAGTCATTTGTAATGCGTTTTATCGTAAAAGCGAAACTGCGTATAAAAAATTGGAATATTTCTATAAAACTTTGATTAAAACGAAACTAACTGGAAAATGACCAAACAATTTACTTAAAATTTTAAAATTGACAGTGTAAAATTAAAATATATTCCCAAAACTACATTTCTAGAACCAGGAAATTGGAAACGGAATTTCTGTTCATGGCATTGTCTACGAAGTACTATCAAAAAGATGACACACAAACAAAATCCGGCACTGGTGATAACCTTTCTTTTTTTTATGCTATTTTTGCAGGTTTTATCGTGTTTCCTACGATCTATAGCTAATTTTTATTTAATTTTCCTTCAAATAAATCTATATTTTTCAAAACCTATCTCTAAACATTTTAATGTATCAGCACAAATAACACATCTATAACAATAATTAGTTTTTAATTTTTAAACAGTTTTACCTGAGTTCCGACTATCCGAAACGAAAACTAACCTCCAACCTACCCTCTTTCAGGGGTTTTGTAGCACAAATGGAATAACGACTGGGAAATATTTGAACTAAAATTTGATTAAACCCATGATGAAACGAGAAAATCATGTTAAAACTAAAAAAATCTCAAAGGAAACCCCAAAAACAGTACATATCGAAAACCAGGAGATTGCTAATAGAATTTGTGTCTACGCGTATATATAATATAAAAATTTCTATTAAAGTAGTAATAACACTACCTGCAAGATTAAAATATAAATTCTATGAAAAAAATAAGCTCACAGTAAATTAAGTTCAGTAAATCAGATGTTCATTTTCAAGTGATATCGAGTTCAATGTAACATGAGATGTGAAAAATGAATGAAAATTGAAACTTATCTTGCGCATTTCACCCGTTGAGGACAAATAAAAAATAACTTAAGTTTAGCTTTTAAATTGAAAATTAAATTTAGCTTTATTTTAAAGACGTTTGCCGCACATGAAAACTAGAACGGACAGTTGTCGGTATACGTTATTCTCAGAAATAAAATTACCCACTATCCTCTTTATTTATAAACTATCACATTTCTACAAGTTTTGTGTGAAAGCAGGGTAAATTTCTTCAATAAATCGAATACGATTAAATTTTCTGATCCTATTTTTAATGGCCATAAATATAAAGATTCATGTAACAGTGCTTGATTCTTTGCTGCGTGTTTTGTAAATAACGACGATAAAAGTTAAGTATTCCGTGAAAAGTTCTAAAATCATGAATTGTTTCAGGTCGTTTGTACTTGATAATAACTTGAACTCTTTCTAGTAGAAGAAAGGGATTCCTGAGGTGTAATTAGGTATCCCCAAAACTCGATTTGTTGAACAGCGAACATAGATTTTGAAATATTTAATCTTAAACCAAAAGTATTCAATCGTTTAAAAACTAATTTAAGGTAATTTTCGTGTTCTTTGGTGCTGCTAGATTCAATGAGTATATAGTCTAAATACGGGAAAATAAAATCTAGACCTCTGAAAACTTCATGGATTAGCCTTTGGAATGTTGCAGGAGCATTTTTTAAACAGAAACTCATAACATTAAATTCATACAAACCAAAAGGAGTGATAATAGCTGTTTTACATTTCTACTCTTCTGCAATGGGAACTTGAAAATACGCTTTGAATAAATCAATTTTAGAGAAAATCTTACTGTCTTTTAAAATATGATGAAAATCTTCAAGCCTAGGGATGGGATATCGATCAGGAATCGTCTGCGCATTAAGCTGACGATAATCCCCACATTGCCGATATGAACCATCTTTTTTCGTGACAAGATGCAGAGGACTTGACCATTGAGAATTTGATGGACGAATTATTTCATTGTCAAGCATATAAATTTAAACTCTAGCTGTCGCTAACCGTTTTGGATCAAGCTGTCGTGCTTTGGAATAAATAGGTTGACCATTAGTTACGATAAAATGTTTAACATCATGTTTTATTCGTGTAGGAAAAAGATTAGGTTTAGAAATTTCGGGATATTTTAAAAGTAAACTGGAAATTTTTACGGATTTGTTCAAAGTGCTGACGTCGTTATCACTTGAAGTAGAGGTAATATAACCTTGGACACTGAGCTCTTTGTTACTCCATCAATTAATTTTTTCTTATTTATATCAAGAAGTAGGTTATATTTGTGAAGAAAGTCAGCTCCTAAAATACCTTTTGTGACCAGAAATCATGAATGGAAACTGAAAATCACTGCGTAATCCCAAATCAAGGGTTAGATTTTTTATGCCAAATGGTTAAGATATTTCTCTACCATTAGCTGCATACAATTTACATTCTGCCTTCTGTTTATTCTGAGAAGCAGCTGGAATTATGCTTACATCAGCTCCAAGCGAAAACATTCACATCCAAATTCGTCATGTGAGGCTCCAACAGTTGACGCTTTCCGTTCGATTTGAATAATAATCGCTCTAATAGTCTAAACATCCTGCCGATCAAGGGTTCTTGTTCCACACCCAACGACTTCTGCAAGGGCAGCACTTTCCAAATGTACTACAATCGCATTTCCACCAGAGAGGTCGAAAGAAAAGAAACACCACATCATCGTTTTGAAAGCAGCTGGATTTGGAACGGGAAAATCCAACGAATTTCCCGTGAGACTGAACTTGAAATAGAAAAAAGTTTCTTGGCTATCAATCTGAGCTTTTCCTTTTGACAATTTAAGTTTCAAGGGGGGGCTCTGCGGTAACCCAGTTGGAAGAGCAACGGATTCGCAACCGGAAGGTTGCGAGTTCGAAACTAGGTCCAACCCAAAACCGTCGTGTTCACGGGGGCTGGTGCACTTTCAATCTGTTGTGACCTCAAATGTTGGAATGATGTGGAAGTTTGGAGAGTGGTGGAGGGGGCAATTGAGGTGTTATCATCTGACCTTGATTCACAATGACGAGGTGTTTTCCTCAAATATTCCCCTTCGGAATGAATCCCGACCCGTCGCCAATGGCCCGTTGTGTTGCTCCAGTGCTACGTTAGTTAACTACCTACCTTAAGAGGCATTTATTTTGTTTGGACAGGATATCATTTTTGCAAGGTAAGGTAGGGTAATTTACTTAGCGTCGCACTGGAGCAACACATCGGGCTATTGGCGACGGTCCGGGTTCAAATCCGAGGATGACACCACGTAATTTTGAATTACAACCTGATGATTAGGTCACATCCGAGCTGGAACCCCACTCTAAATTTCCACACCACGCCAACATGAGGACATTTCAGGCCGCGACAGATTTAATGTGCATGAGCCCCTGTCTTTGGTGGGATCGTGTTTCGAACTCGTAACTCTCCTGTTAATCCGCTATTCTTCCAACCGAACTACCGTGGCCCCGATTTTTTCATGGACTTCGCTTTTGTGTGTGAACTCTTCATGTGTACGTGTTAAAAGTATAATTTCGGAGGAGGCCGCAATCTTTTCAGATTTCTTATTCCAACCGCTATGCTAGATCAGGGGTGTCAAACTGGCGGCCCGAGAGGTAATTTTTTAAAAACGTGTGAGCAACTATTTTCGTCCACGAAATTAAATAAAACGGCCTACAGATCGAGATTAACTGCTAAACATCTATATGCCATAATGAAGATTGTCTGTTTTCAGTCTTTGAATCCAGATATTGGAAATTTAGTAGGAGGAAAGCGCTGGCAAGTTTCCGGTAAAAAAATTAATTTTAGTTTTATAAATAAATTAGATGTTTAAATAAAAGCAATTATATAGCAATGTTATAAATTATTACCCTAAATTCACTTAATTACATATAATGTGTTTTAATTATCCTATCCATATTCCTGAATCCTCACTTCAAAATATAATTTTAAGAAAATTTGTAAATGTGGTGTGGCCCGCGTGAATCTTACCAGTTGCATTAAATGGCCCGTGTTTCAATTGAGTTTGACACCCCTGCGCTAGATGAATTTTAAGCATATTAATTATTTGACTATTTTGACACTTATCAGCATGTATTTGATGAATGAAACTTGTATTTTCGCATATCCATCTCTGAACCGGAATACAAAACCGAGAGCCTGTTGAACCGTGAGCCAGGGCTCTACGAATTTTTATGGAACTTCAAGTAACATTCGTCGGAATAGAAAAATATAAATTCTTTAATAATCTGGGTGAGAATGCAATCAAACCTTTCCTACGGTCACACTGTTCTGACCTTTGGTTGAACAGTCCCTGGGTTCGATCAAGGTATGGGTACTCGTAGTGTTAAAGTTTGAAAATTCCCACTGTTCTCAAAACCGGTAAATTCCGACTCAAACTTTACGTACTGCTTTTAATTTGTAGTTTTTTCCTTATTTAACTGTTGGGCCATGGTACCCCAGTCGGAAAAGCAACGGCTTACCAACCGGAGGGTTGCGAGTTCGAAACTAGGTCCAGCCAAAGACCGTCGTGTACACGGGGGCTGGTGCACGTTAAATCTGTCGTGGCCTCAAATTTCCTCGTTGGCGTGATGTGGGAAATTTGGAGAGTGGGGTGCCAGCTCATGTTTGACCTCGTCATCTGACCGTGGTACAAAATTACGAGGCATTGTCCTTTTATCTTTCCTGGCGCAGCTTGTCCACTTTTGGATCTTGTGCCATAAAACCCAAACCACCCACCCAACCAACCTTAGATCTTTCCCATGGGGACTGATCCAATAGCCCGGTGTGTTGCCCCAGTGCGACGCTAAGTAACTACCTATCTAACTTATCTTTTTAAGCATATTTCCGAAATGACGGCAATTGCTGTTGTGATGTGAAAGTAGTGTTCAATTCTTTTGTGTTAGCATGCAGATTTTTGCACCAAAATGACTGCGCCTTGAATTCGTGTGAAATGAGGCGAGTTGTTGGTTTTGGGAACTCTGCTCAAAATGGCAAGCTGCACCAAACTCAAGACAACGCGAAGTAAAAGATGTAAAGGGGGAACAGAGTAGTAGGATGGAAGCGGAAAAAGATCGCTTGGGCACCCCAGAAGCGTGACCCCCCCCCCCCCCCGATCTTAACTAAACCACAAGGAGTCAGATAGGGAAGCAGTCATTTTTTACTTCAAACAGATGATTCCCAATTTGAATGGAACCTAGAACTGTCTGGTAGCCCCGGTTGGAAGAGTAACGGATTAGCAACCGGAGGGTTGCGAGTTCGAATCCAACCAAAGACCGTGTGCAAAGGGGGGCTGGTGAACACATTAAACCTGTCGTGGCTTCAAATGTCCTCACGTAGGCGTGGTGTGAAGGTTTGGAGAATGGGGTGCCATCTCAGTTCTTGTCATTTGGCCATGGTTCTAAATGACGAGTTGTCCTTCCTTTTAGGATTGATTGTACCGTCGCTAATAGCCGGTTGTGTTGCTGCAGTGCGACGTCAATTAACTACCCTGAACTGTCTGAGTGGAGGACCTCACTTGGGCATATCGCGTATGCGATGTCGTTTACCGTCGGATGAATGGATCCCTGAACTACACATCCACCTGAACCCACAAGGAATGGCTACCTTAATGTAGAGGCTGTCTTAAAAACTAAAGCTGAAATAATAATGAGGTATCACAGCTTCGACAACCAGTAATGAGGTTTCATTAACAAGATTCGACGTTGCTTCTTTCTCGCAAAGGAAGCAACAAAATACAAATTTTTAGCCGTAAAATTCAGAGCCCACAGAGACGCAATTGACCCCAATGTTGGCATATTTACTCGATTGAAAGAGTAGTGGATTAGCAACATGGGGGAGGGTGAATTAAGGACGCCGTGGAGCAACACAACGGACTATTGTTGACGGTCCGGGATCCATCCCGAAGTGAGATCCAAGAACAATGCTTCGTCATTTTAAACCACGGACAGATGACGAGAACCACACTTGAGCTGGAACCCCACTCCAAACTTCCACACCACGCCAACGTGAGTACATTTGAGACCGCGACAGATTTGACGTGCACCAGCCTCCACGTATACGACGGTCTTCGGTTGAAATGAGTTCGTAACCCGGTTCCTAACCCGCTGCTCTTCCAACTGGGCTTTATCACGCAAGTAAAATACAAAATAATAAACCTGGTTGGTTTATTGGGTTTTATGGCGCAAGGGTCATATTTGGCCATGGATAAGTCAGAAAATAGTCAAAAAATCACTTTAGTTAAATGTTCATTTAGCATCGCGTTCATTAGCCTTTTGGTTGGAATAGAAATCCGAGAAGATTGGGGCCCCTCCAAATTTATATTTTGAATACAGGGCATAAAGTGCCCATGAACTAAAGCAAAAGAAATCCCTGCAAAAATAAACCCGTTAACGAAAAGGATGGATACTTTCAATTAAATCCTCATAATCAGTTTCCACCCATAAGATTGGTTCTAGCGTCGCAGCTGCATTCAAAAATGCTGAAACAGTAGTTTTTCTAGACCTTTGTTCCGATTCTTCCTACCCCCGTTCGCTGAAAATGTTGCCAATATCGTTGAGGATGTTTAGACTATTACGATGCAGATGTTATTAGTATGCACGTCAGCGATTATTATTGGAATCGGACGAAAGGCGACTTGCTGGCGGCGTAGACGATGAATTTGAATGGTGTAAGTCAGAGGTTCTCTAACTTTTTCAGTCACGGAGCACCTTTGAAATTGGAAATTCAATGCGGAGCACTAAATTTTAACTCGCAGCTATAGACTGCATTTAGTAAATAGAACGACAAAATAGCATTGACGGTACAAGGTAGTTTCGTCATTTAAGCTTGCAGGGTATTCGATTTCAATTTTTTTTCTGCACTAATTTCCCATTGCAGACGGAACGGAACACATGAAAAAAAAAACATGAAAATAATTCAGGGCAAATATCGCAGATCCACAATTTGTTATTTTATTAATTTGGCATTATTTCGTGAAACAGAAATTTAATGAGAAGGATGAGGCTGTTTTGATTTGCACAATGAGATTATATCTGGCTGAATTTCGGATAGTTGCAACTCAATATCTTGCTCTGTATTGAGACGGGATGTGTATTTCGTTTTAGTAACGGCGTATGCGGAGAATCCTGTTTCGTATAAGTGGTTGCGAAGGGCAAGAGAATAAGTTTCGCTTTATCTGATAGGATTTTAAATTCATCTTTTAGCGTACCCCCAAAATCTGAGATTGATTTCTCAGTTTCAAACTTTGATCTTATCGCTGTATCTGATGTCAAATCAAGCAAGCATATTCCTGTGATGTCAGAGGACGTTTTTTTGGATATAGAGTATGGTGTTACAACCCAAACGTTTTCTTTAATGTTTTCATGCAATCCTTTTGGAAAATAAGAGTTCAAAGTATCAATCAAACGCAAGAGATGAACCTCGAACTCGTTTAAGGTATCAGCAGGAATGTCTGATTCGAGTTCTCCAATCCCATTTTTTTCGTAAAAGATATTTTTAATTTTAAAATATGTTTAATAAAAATATTTTTAATTTTAAACATGTCCTACCTTTTCGCGGAGCACTGGGAATTGTTTTGCGGAGCACTGGGAATTGTTTTGCGGAGCACTGGGAATTGTTTTGCGGAGCACAGTTTGAGAAACGCTGGTATTGGTCATGGGTCGGCAAACTTTTGGGACGGAAGAGCCAAACCTATCCCTCAACAATTTAAAAATTATTCGAGAGCCATAAATATATTTTTACAAGTAAAAAAGTAAAATTAATTTTATAACAAGTTATATCTTATTTACATCTTTATTAAATGAAGAAAAAAATCACAAAAAATTACTCTTTATGGATTTAATCAATATGAGCTTGCATTTCCTTAGAAAGTTTCTGTATGTCCGGTTTGTAACTAGTCGGTTTTAATTGAAGACAAGATTCCAAGTTGTAAATTGAGCAGCCAAATTTCTGTTTCCATTTAAAGAAATTCATGTTAGAAAACGATTGCGCACATAAATATTTAGACTCAAACAAACTTTCATCAAATATTTTCAACTCATGATATGAGTCCGGAAGACTATTCCAAGTATTGAAAATCATTGAATCTGCTTTCTGTGGGTATTTTATAGAAGTCTGCATGTGCTGTGAAATCAGGCTTCATTTTTCTTTTTACAGTTCTATTTCAGTACCAAGACGTAAAAATTTGGAGCTCCATAAATCTTTGTCGTCCAGCATAAGTATTTCAAAATTAGCCCTTGTATTTTGTATTTATGTACATTTTAAATAACGACACACAGGAGGAACACAACGGGCTATTGTCGACGGTGCGGGACCAATCCCGAAGGGAAAGATACAAGGACAACACCTCATCATTTTGAACCACGGTCAGGTGACGAGGCAACACCTGAGCTGAGCTGGCACTCCCCCTCCAAACTTCCAAACCACGTTAAAGTGAGTACATTTGACTACTACAAATTTAACAGTAATGTGTCCACTACAAATTTAACGTATACCAGTCCCCTTTGCACCCGGTGATCTTTGGTTGGATTCGAACTCGCAATCCTCCGGCTGCTAATCAGATACTCTTCCAACCGAGCTACCGCGGCCCCAAATTAGCTGTGTTAATATTCTAAAAATTTAATTCCTTCACATTGGCGTTAAGACGATTTGTAATAATAGCTAGAGTCGCTTTATCATTTCTGAATTCTTGAATCCTTCCAAGAAAAGATTATCATGTTTAAAACTGCTTGAAATAATCTTTGCTGTCTTGAAATAATCTTTGTTAATAAGGGCATTGTTTCTCCTCGGTGATATTGAGACAAATTTGGGAATGAACAAAAGTTCCCCTCTAAATCTTCAGTGAATAGAATCAATTTCTTTTGAAACGAAATAACTTCTACCATTGAAATATCAATATTTCCCTTGACTTGAGTTGAGCAGATTCAGCTGTGACGTAACAACCACCATAAAGTACAATTTTTGCAACTATTGATCTGTTAATTCTGGATATTGAACACCCTTGTTGACGAGAGTGTTTATTTTTTAAAATTTTATAATGAAACTGAGTGGTTTTATTTTCATTTTTATTTCAGAGCCACTTGTACGTAACCAAAGAGCCCAGTTTGCCGACCACTGGTGTAGGTCATTGGGGTATAAATTCTGAATATTCGAATTCAATGTTTTGTCTTTAATAGAAAGGAAAGAGAATGAGCATGTTTCTTTAGGCCCTGTTCACATGGAGATTTCTAACGCGCGTTTGA
This sequence comes from Meta bourneti, assembly GCA_933210815.1. Taxonomy (NCBI): domain Eukaryota; kingdom Metazoa; phylum Arthropoda; class Arachnida; order Araneae; family Tetragnathidae; genus Meta; species Meta bourneti. The sequence continues at coordinate 91,728,867 of OW119924.1, read as the reverse complement.
TGAGATTTTCGAGCGTTATCATGTCTGCGCACCGCTTTGGCGTTTTTCGAGGTGTTTCCATTATGCATTAAATTCTGTTTTTTTATTTCCCTAATCCAAGTTTCTATCTTTTGAATTTTTAAAGATAGTCAGAATTTCAACGGATTTCAAATCTGCGTAAAATTTTACGTCAGATCTATACGAAAAACATGATTTTCTTTGAAAAAAATTATTCTTTGTCAATAGTCGCAACTAATCTTTTTGCAGATATTTGAAAAATGGTTCAAGTTTCCAAGTTTACAAAGAATGAATGAAACTTTTCCATGGGAAGAACACTTTTTAAGAGATGGGTTCTTATAGCGAAGCAGTTAAAATAACAATGTTTTTACAAATTAAGTTAAAGCAACTGTCGTCGGAAAGTATATAGTTTTAATAAATAATTTTAAAAGGTAACTTCAAATATGTCTCATAATTTGTTACGAAAATTTTTCCATCAAATAAAAGCATTTGGAAAAGTGGAAATTTCTAATACTTTGAGTGGTCACTGTTAAAATGAAGGGTTAACGTCAATTTCTAAGTCAATGTACCCCGAATTCACAAGACACTGACGCTGCAGTTTTAAAGAAACTTATGCGACCAATCCACGTTCGGCCATGCGCTGTGCAATCCTGTAAAATCTCACCCCCCACTCCGACGTTTTCAAAACCTCATGCTTTCCACCTGTATTTTTTGTTACGATTTTTAAGTTTGTACTCACGAAAATGTATTATTAATTACGATATCGGTGTTTTTCTTTTAGAGGATTTAATAAAACTGTTAAACTTGACAAAGTTGCAATGCAAAATTACAGATTAATTTACAAGCAGACGAAAGAAAATGCAAATGTCATTTGTCTGCCATTGCTTAAGTAGGTTTGGCTTTGCTTAGTAGGCTAGCTTTATTATTTTTTGCATTTACTACTAGTAAATAACACGTGCGTGTTATGTACGCTAATATGCTAGGTTTAAAACAGGGCAGCGGATTAAAAAAATTGTTCATACACTGCCTGTTACTCTGTTCTATAATTGGGTTTTGTATTGTCTCTAGTTGTTTTCAAGGGTTGAAGTTGAGAATCCTCATGTAGCATAATAATAGAGCGACATACCAGGCATAGGCTGCAATTAATGCCGGCATTTTTTCCTTTGTGTGTAAATTAATCTTTCATTTTATATTACAACTTAGTCAAGTTGAACGCAATTTATTTATTTATTGTGTGCAAAGCTAAAAATCGTAGAAAAAATGCTGGTTAATAGCGTGAGGAAAACTGGAATAGGGAGTGTTCTCTGAATTCTTTTTATTTTTAAGCTGCAGCGCCAAGTGTTATTGGAAATTGGGATTTCAATGACTTCCCGCTTTTTTCCCAGTTACGTAAGCAGTTCGCACTTCGTCAGCTTGAGTATTTTAAGGTGGGGCGATAAATGCCTGCCAACGGCACCTCAGAGATCGCCAATTCTTCTCGAATGACTCAATACTTGGCTATTGGAAAAGGCAAGAGGAAAAACGGTAATTAAGTTTTGGTATATTTAATTAATATCACTGGAGCAACAACGTTTATTATAAGAAACAGTAGAAAAGAAATTAATGGTTACGATTGATAACTGCTTAAATAAAAGATTTAGGTTAGCTAAAAGTGGACAACGTTTAATAAATATATAAATGCATATTTTCTCGAATTTCGTGCTAACATTTATATAGGCTTTAAATTTAACAAGATTCAATAAAATTTCTCAGCTGTTGATTTCGAGTTGCCCGTATAAAATGCATTTAACAATAAATAGTTAAACAATTTTTCTAAGTTTTTAATTGAATGAACAAAAACATTTCCACGTATGCAGCGAACAATATGCATGAAAAGTATAAAAGATGCAAGCAATGGAAAATGAATAAAATAGTTCTTTAATATACTGTATAGAAGTATGGAAAATAGTTATGCTCAGAGAAAGCGCGAAGATATTGGTATATACAACTATAGATTTTTTCCATTAAGCTCTTGGCCCTCAAACAAATCTCGTTCTCCCAATCTGGAAGGGAAAGATTCGAGGACAACGCTTCGTCATTTTGAACCACCTTGTCAGACGACGAGAACAACACTTGAGCTGGCACCCCACCCTCCAAACTTCCACACCACTCCAACGTGAGGACGGGGACCCGCTTGGAAGAGTAACGTTAGGTAGGTATTTTAATTAACGTCACACTGGACACAACGGGCTATTGGGAAGAGTAACGGATTAGCAACCGGAGGGTTGAGAGTTCGAATCCAACCCAAGACCGTATACACGGGAGCTGGTGCACGTTGAATCTGTCGTGGCCTGAAATGTCCTCACGTGGTCGTAGTGTGGAAGTTTGGAAAGTGGAGTGCCACCTTAGGTGTGACCTTGTCATCTGACCGCGATTTAAAATGACGTGGTGTTCTCGATCTTTCCCTTCGGGTTTGATCCCAGACCTTCACCAATAGCCCGTTGGGCTGCTCCAGTGTGTCTTTAACTAAAATACCTACCTGCCTACCAACGTGAGGACATTTGAGGCTGCTACAGATTTAACGTACCCTAGTTCCCTTTGTACACGACGGTCTTTGGTTGGATTCGAACTCAGTTTGTTCGAGTCGATTTATTCAAAAGAAAACTTTTATGTTTATTCTAAAAAAAAGGTGAACCATTGTCTTACTCCTGTGCTACGTGTATTAAAATACCTACCTAAAAAAAGGTGCCATTGTGTATTTCCTAAGCATATTTGGCGCACTTTTAGCTCGTGTTGGCGTGCATCTGCTTAGTATATTATGGAAGGTGTGGTTTGAATGAGATTGACAGCTTATTCTCGACCAATCGTAAAGCTTTAAAGGCTTCCGCTCAGAATTGTGGTCTATGTGACGTCATGCGTCCAGGTCTAGTTTCCCACCACGATGTTCACTTGCTTTCTGATTTTTCGATCGCAAAGTGAATCTTAATTTTTGCTCTTCTCATTAGCCGTTTAATTGTCTGATACTTTTATGCGCTGATATTTTAAATTTATGTTTTAGTATTGTAGCCATTGTATATAATAGTATTTAGTTATTGATTGTATTTTTTGTGTAAATTTAAATTTAATTTCATTGTACTTTCATCATGAGATTAAGAAGTCAGCAGAGATCTAAGGTAAGTCATTCAAATTTCTATGGGATGCATGCATCGTTCATTGTACAGTGTCCTAAAAGTTCCCGTACTCCAACTTTAAAAAAATCATTTACCCGTGTTTTTTTTTAATTATTGAATTTTATCGTCTGCTTATAATTTTATGGATTCTTTAATTTTTATCGTTTGGTTTTCTTCTCGCTCAAGTTGTGCGATAATAAAGTTCCATGTTATTTTGTTCTTCATTGCAAAATGAGTTTATCACGCATTCAGAGAATTGCGCTGCTTGAGGCTTTGAATATAAATCATGAAAGATGTAAAGAATTTTGCCGATATAAATGGCGACATGGTTTCATTTAAGCGGTTATGTGAACGCGCAAAACTCGCGCATTTGAGCGATGACAAATCCCCATTCATTAATGCAAAAAACTTTACATTCTCAAAAAATTGGCGTATCACGCAAAAGGATTGTTGGGCTTCTGTTTTACCAGTCATCTATTGATGGCACTGTATACAGAGAACTCATCCAACAATTTGTTGCATTATTAGAAGTGAATGAACGAGATTCCTGGTTCAAATGAAGATCTTTTGAACTTAACAATACACTTCCCTCGTCACTGTTTTAGCTGCGTACTTAACGCTATAGCCCTCATTAACCTTTCTGATGGTTATCTCGTCATTGGAATAAAACTACCAGACCTTGATCTCGTCATTAAAACAGTGGGCGATATATGAAGAGATGTCATTGGCAAAATCGGTCAAATCTTGATGGGTGAGATATCTCGTCGAAACCACTTGGAGGGTTTAGAAGGCAGTTCGCTTTTTGCGAGTGGATTGACAGTTGTGTCAGTAAAATTTTCGTTGTGTGTATATCTATCGCTTGATATTGTATGTTTTATGTCTGGCGCAACGTTGTAATGATACGGCCCTTGCGCTTTAAAACCCCTATAACCAACCAACCGGAGAGCGGTTTTATTTGATTTAAATCGGGTTTTTATGATTTTAATTAATCATTTGCCCGTACAATTTTAACTTGGACATGACATACGGGTAGTTTTTAGACGGAACACCAATGTGCTCACGTTGGCGTGCATGTAAGTTTGGAGAGTGGTGTGCTAGCTCAGGTGTTGCCTCGTCATCTGACCGTGGTTCCAAATTACGTGTTCTCGGACCTTTCCTTTTGGAATTGATCCCGGACCGTCACCAATAGCCCGTTGTGTTGCTCCAGTGTGACGTTGATTAAATACCTACCTGTCCATTTCATGTACCTTTTCAATTAAGAATGATTTGGAAAAGAGCACTGGTTCAAATTATCAATTCATAAATTTTCTATATTGTTTTTTAACACATCCGGTTCGTTCCATATCTCAAAATAACTGTCCGAACAGTGCTTCAAAGGTTGCATTGATCTTGAACACTTGAATATAGTTAATCCAAACAAATATCAAAATTCAGTGAAAAGGAAAATGCAATTAAAATTCATAGATGCAATGAAGTCATTCATGAAATGATTTAGGTACTTTGACTTGTGTATTTTTGGCACTTAAAATCTATTTCAATGTGAAAGAATGAATTAGCAATCGGAGGGTTGCGAGTTCTAAACTAGGTCCACTCAAAAGACCGTCGTGTATACGGGGACTGGTGCATGTTAAATCTGTTGTGGCCTCAAATGTCCTCACATTGGTTTTGAGAGGAGTGCCAGCTCAGGTGTCCACCTTGTCATTGTGAGAAGGTTTAAAATTATGTGGTGATCTCGATCTTTCCCTTGGGGATTGACCGTGGAACAGCATCAATAGCCCCTTGTGTTACTCCAGTGTTATATTAACTACTTACCTGTTTAATAGTAAACACATTTTGTTTTAGCTGATTCATTTTGTGTCTAGACAGTTAAAACTGCTAAAAGAATTGATGCTTTGAATGCTATTTCACAAGTGCATTTGCTGTGGCGCATAATACCCAAAGTGTAGAGTAAATGACTGAACATGGTTCATCTTTTGGTTTTATCCAGTTTGTTGGCACACCATTTGGCAATGCTTGCAGTTTATTTCCTGCTATCCCTCAATTCAATTCAAAATAATGAAACAGTATCTTGGAAAACGTATATTCAGCAGATTTGTCATTTAACTCTACATGACACTTAATTATAAGTTAATTAATCATGTTAATTGAATAGTAAAATCCACTATCTGGCATTAATTAAAATTCATTTTTAAAAGTAGTGGCCATAGGTTTTCTGACTTCAAATTTTGAAACTTCAGCCTGTTCCTGTCAGTAGTAGAATTAAATCCATAATAACTGCATATTTTAATGCGATTTAGTAGGTGCTATAGAATATATATACAGTGGCTCCCAAAAGTGTTCGTACACTTACGAATTTCAATGAAATACTGCTCTATCCATTAATAAAAATTAATATTTCAGAATGGGAATTTTTAATAACATCTATAACTTGTTCTTAAAACTACATAAAATATTTTAAAAACATAGTAAAACTTTTTTTTGGAAAATCTATAATCAAAAAGTAACAAAAAAGTTACCTCACAAAAGTCTTCGTACACTTTAAAAAAATCTCTATATATTAGTAAATATTGTAATATTTCGGTAAATTAGTACTTAGTAGGATATCCTATGGCATCCACAACAGCTTTTAAACGTCTGGGAATAGAGTTCACTAGTGTTTTGTAATTTCTGCATCAATGTTCCTCCATTCTTCAATCATTACTGTTTTTAGTTCACTTTTCGTTTTAATGCTGTGTCTTCGTACTCTTACCTCCAGTTCTCTCCAAATGTGCTCTATTGGGTTTAAATTCGGCGACTGAGGTGGTGTTTTCAGAACTTTGGACAATTACAGAGACATCAGAGGTGAACGTTGAGAGCCGTGTGCTTAGGATCGTTATCTTGATAAAAAACAAAGTTGTTTCCAATACCCAAATTTTGGGCTGATAATTTTAAATTATATTTTAAAATATTTAAGTATAGAGTATGATTCATTATGCCATCAATAAATACCAAATTACCTAGTCCTGATGCTGACATGCACCCCCACACAAGGACAACTCCACCGCCATGCTTTACTGTTCCAACTAAGTTCTTGGGATTAAGTTCCTCATTTTTTCTTCTCCATACAATTATACGCCCATCGGAACCAAGCATGTTAAATTTGCTTTCATCTGCAAATAAGACATGATTCCAATACGTTTCGGCTTATTTATCATTGATTTTATGAAGAAAAACTAAGCTTTCTATTTTCGTACTTACAAAAACTTTTCTTCGGGCAGAACGCCCATTTAATCCAGCTGATCTAAGCACTCGTCGAACAGTTTCAGATGAAATTGAAGTAGAAAATTTTTCATTAAATTCTGTAGAAATTTTTACAGCACTCAAACGTGGATTTTTCACAAATTTTCTAACTATAAATCTCTGATCACGTTGAGTTAACTTTACCGGACGACCTTTCCTTACCTTGTTTTCGATCCGATTTTCTTTAAAGCGTTTTATCACATACTGCACCGTAGAATGAGATAAATTTACTAATTTAGAGATATTCCGAACTGATTTACCACTATGATGAAAAATAATCAATTTTCGAATGCTGTTTGTTGTTTCCTTACGACTACGAGCCATTTTTAAATAATAAATAGAATATTACGAAGTAAGCATGCACAAATTAAAGCCAAACGATTATTTAAATGTCACCACAATGCAAAAATAAAAAAGCGATAAACGATCATTTTATTTATGAATTTATCAAATGTTTAAGTGTATGATCACTTTTGTGGCTTGTTCTTTCTCTGCCTCCTTGCATTTTCATTTTTATAAAAAGAAAATGAGTCAATATTTTTTTAAAGAATCTTAGGTTTTATTCAGAATCACATGGAGATGATATGAAAAAATATTGGACTTTATATTCGAATTCAATTCCAGGCTATAGCGCTTTTTCTACAAATTTTTAAAGTGTACGAACACTTTTGGGAGCCACTGTACGTTAAACAGCTTGTTATTGGGGATCGCTTTCCATTAAAAAAAAATTCCCTAGAGCTATTTTGCAATTGCACTTATTATTTTTATTGTATAAAGTATCTTGTAAAAACTGATTAAAATGAGCTGTAGAACAACTGTTAACATTTGATGGTTTTAAATCGTGGAATAGTGATTAGAACAGTAATTGACCAATACATATTTTTTCTTATCTAATTCAAGTTGAAACATTTGTGTAGATACTTTTAGTGATCACGAGTATATTTGTATAAAACATAGCTAGGATTAATTTTTTGTATGATAGTTTAGGCAAAAGAACAATTTATCGAACATTATATGGTAACATGGTGATAATGGTTTGTACTAATATTGAACAATTAAACTAGTTAAAATATATAACAAACTAATATTTAAAAAGTAAATAAATGTTGCAATAATAAAGAATTCTTTGGCATCAATTAATCAATGCATCCATACTGACCACCAGGTCAAATATTGGATACTCATTTTTTGTATTTAATTTACCTCAATCAATTGCTAAACACTTAATCATGAAATATTTAACTTCAAATTTAAAATCGGTTGCTACAAAAATCTTACTATAAAATTAAGTTTGGTCAATTACTGGAACAGATGCAGTTTTGTTCTATGAGTAGATTAACCACAATGTTTATGACTTAAAATTAAAACTTAAGAAAGAAAAATTACTCTGCATATAAGATTTGTTTTACTTTTATGCCAAAATATTAGTTCAAAATAAGAAATAGAATTGAGATTGGGACATCACATCTCAGAACAAGTTCACACTACATTAGGATTTTATAGATCCCAGCGATTTGACATCTCATTTTTGTTTACATTTTTTATCGATAAAAAGACAAATTAGTGAGCTTTAGATTGGTTACTATTTATTCCAGAAGTCCACTAAGAATATACATTTAAATTGTGGAATAAACTAGTTGTTTTAATGAGAAATATAAGGAAATGGTCAACTACTGGTAGGTGATCAGACACTGGTTGGTTCATCCTATATATTTTAAAATTATCATCAGTTTATTCCACTTGTGACAGTGAGTAAAAATAATTTAAAATTGACCAATCAATCAAAATTCTTCCACTGCTCAAGATATATTTAGTGATTCCCATGTTTTCACACATTACATTTCTTAAGAAATGTTTTGGTCCAGTTATAAATACTTGTGTAATCGAGTTGCATGAAATGTCTGACATTTTTCTATTTTTTTCAGCCCAGCCCTAATTTCTGTTTGGAGAAAATTAGGAAAAGCAAGGCTGGTAAAAAGAGAGTAAGTAACAATTTTCTTTTCATAAACAATATATTCTAAAAACCCTCTTCAGCAAATTTTGTGCTTTCATTACTAATTATTTGTATTATAGTGTATTATGTTCTGGTAGTTACTTTATGTCAAACTTTTTACTTCCATTAAGTTTTTAGTGTATGAATAATACGATTTTATATTTTTAAAATACCGTAATTATTGATTTTACTGTTAAACATCTAAGATGGTTCACTCCATGTGGCTGGGGCTGCAGTAGCCAGATTGGAAGAGTAATGGATTAGCAACCAGAGGGTTGCAAGTTTGAATCCTACCAAAGACAATCGTGTACAAAGGGGGCTGGTGCGCATTAAATCTGTCGTGGCCTCAAATGTACTGACATTGACATGGTATGGAAGTTTGGAGAGTGGGGTGCGAACTCAGGTGACCTTGTCATCTGACCGTGGTTTAAAATTACGTGATGTCCTAGGATCTTTCCCCTTCAGGTTTGATCTCGGACCATCGCCAATAGCCCTTTGTGTTGCTTCAGTGTGACATTAATTAAAATACCTTCCACATCATGTGTCCGAAAATCAAGTTGTTTGATGGTGGCAAGACATTTCTGACACAAGTCGGAATTGGAATTTGTCTTAGATTGATTAACTTGCTGAAGAATCCAACCCTCCAAAATAACAATATTTTTAAAAATTTAGTAGCTGATAATGTGATGCATTTACACTCAGCCTCATTAATAAAATGAATATCATTTTTGAGAAAAAGGCTGCTGAAAAGCTTAAAAACATTTTCCATGACCATTAACTGGTCCTGTTCCATTGGCTTTATTGATTGAATTTGGATTCCCTGGGCTCTGTTTTGCATTTTACTAGAAATCTCAAGGGATTTGCTTAGCGAAAGAGGATTGCTGGTCATTCAGTAGCATCAATAAGGATATTTTTTGTTGCTTTCTTTTTACACTTAAACTTTTCAATTAGGTCATTTTGTTTTTCCTCCGTGGAAGGTGATTTTGATTACTTGATTAGAGTAGAACATGATTAATTTCCAAACATGAGAATTGAACCCCCATATTTAAATTTATTGCTTAAACTCTTTAATCCTCTTTTCATCCAACATTTTCATATACAATTTATCCTACAAAGTTATTTCAGTTTTGTTTTCTTCAAATTTTCAAAATACATAAACCACATGTTGAAGATAATGAACTTAAAAAATACTTCTATATTTAAAAAAAGGAATTCATTCAAAATAACTTAATAATTGGTTGACATATTTCTAATCTATTTGTCATTTAACAAGTTAAATCAGTTATTTTACAAGATTAAAGTATTGTGATAGATTAGATTTTCCATTCATCATGAGCTGACAGCGATTCATTCCCAAGTCTGGACTTGATCCCATTGCTGCATACAAGAAACCAATCACTTGTCTGTATTTCCTTATCTGTCACTTTCTTTTCACTTTGACTTGTGAAGTCTAGTTATCCATCAATAGGTGAAGAGGCAGGATGATCTTCCATTCCAAATCTACCACGTTTTTAGGAATTCTGATTGGTCAATTTCTAACTTTTTCTAAATCGTATGTGCATACCTTGATTGATAGTTGAATCGTTTCCCAATCTTTCATCTTAAAGTTATCAATCTTCACATCATTTATGCCTTTGATTTGAACCCACTATCCACGAATCATCTACAAATAGAACAAATGTACTTTCTTCAACTCTGATTTTTAAACTATCATTCCAATCTTATAAATCTGTTTTCCAAATAAAACTCTGTAGGCTGTGCAGGTTCGATTCCTCCCTGTATCTATTTCTCTTTTGTGTTAGTAAAAATTTCCTTTTGTGCCTATCCATTACTTGATGTTGTCTCGTGTTTTGCACAGCATGGCCAAATATGGCCCTTGTGCCATAAAACCCAAGTTTTCCTTCAGGCACTTTCAAGTATACTTCTCTAATGTCTGCATACTGGAAAGCACTGCATACATCCATTTGATAAATAGGCTATTTTCTCTGGTTTGCTACTGCCAAATGTTTACACTGTTTGTAATTTTGCAACAGGAGACTAATTGTAAATCATCAATTACGAATCAAAATTCTTCATCTTGAAGACCTCTTGCTATCGAACATGTATTTTACCATTCGATCTAGTATCTTTTTCTTGAAAACCCATTTGTATCAATCGTATGGTAATTTTCTTTGATTTCTGTTTCCATCCACATTTTGTTTTTGTTTTCTTCAAGTGCTTGCAACTCATCATTTATTGTTTTTCCCCCAATTTTCTGCCTCTTTTGATTCCATAGCTTGAAAGATCAATGGTTCTTCCATCCCTTCAAAATCGCACCTACAATCATACTTGTCAGGTTTTCTCAAACGACTGCCTTCGCTCTTCCTCCTTTTCTCTGCCTTTCTCTGCCTCCTGCTTTTGATTTTGGTACTGTGGCGAAATCAAGTGACTGTTCATCTAAAGTATACCTTAACATTTATTTACACACAAGGAATACTCTGCTGGATTAAGGCACATCCTTTCACTTCAAAATCCAATCTTGAAATTAAAAAACATTTTAACAATTTAACATTGGAAATATATCATAAATTGAACAAATTGTACTAAAATAATTTTACTTTCTGCCAAAGAAATGTAACACAAAAATACTATCAGGTTAAACGTGGAATATGCTTTCAAAATATAGAAATATTGTAAGTATTATAAAATAAGTTGAATACTTGATAAAATATAAACAGAAAAATATTGCTAATGTAGCAAAATACTACATGAATAAGAATACTATATCAGATATGAATTTCAAATGAGGACACAAATGAATACAAACTTAATCCATCTTTGGAAGTTCCAGATGGTATAACAGTTCTTTCTTCATTTAATTATTCCTGAAGATGTTTCAAATTAACGCTTTGTCATCACAACCTTTGTGAATTTAAATCATTCTAGCTAGTCACCAAAATTGCCAAGGTAATTTCTCACATCACCGATCAGAACTACATCATTCACATTAAATTCACAAGTTACATTAATGGGTTTGACACATATTCCACTTTTTAGTTGGAGATGATACTCCCTTTTCCAAAAGTTATTTAACAGATTTTCTTGATACATCTGGGGGCTTGGGTGAAATAAAGTTAACAAATTGATGTTTAATTTATAAAAGTATTTATTGAAGGGGATCTAGGGGTATTTAATATTCGGTTGGAAGTCGTCTATTGCTTCCGCCTCCGTGACGTCATGATGACTTGATGCTTCGCGAGTTGCGCGGTAGGTCAATTCCCACAGATTCGGCCGTCCTGACAATGTCGCTGACCTCAGCAGCATGTCAAGGTAACCCAAAATTCAAAACAGAATAAAAATTAATAACCGAGGTACATCATGCCTCGTGTGCATCTTACAATTTTTGTTCCAAATTGCTTCCGTCTTACAATCCTCAGTTCCGCATATGTCCGGGCTCATGTCTTGAGTTCGAGTCAGTTCAGAAATGTTCGTAGTTTACACAACTGGAGTCCATAGGTAAAAAGTTTTGTGGTGAACATCATTTTCATGCTCTGGACAATGGAAAAGGAATGTTACAGATAAATACAATTCAAAAATATAAAGAAACATAATCAAATACCTACAGCTTGAAATTACACAATGTGAAACATAAATTACGTAATACTGAAAAAAAATTATAATACACAATGCGTTTACGGTACTCTATAATTTTACATTAGAACTTTGAAATGAAAGGTTTCATGAGATCAGGGGAGGTGGTGGACTTATTGGGACGGAACTATCATGGTTTCCCACCTTAGACACCTCGTACCTGTCTTTGCCATTAATTTTTGTGATCTCGTATAAGGACAGAAAAATTTTGGGCGCAGTTTTAACCCTGCCAAACTGCGTTCTTTGAATAGCTATGAGGTCTCCCATTACATAGGCATTGGCTTTCTTATGCTTCTTGTCATAATGCTTTTTGTTTTCATTCTGTATCGTTTGGATGTTTATTTTCGCGTCTTGTCTCAGTATGCTTAGGTTTTCATGATGGTCGTCCAGCATTTCTTTTGTGAGGATGTCTTGAATTTCTAGATCTTGTTTTTGTTTATTCCTCATCTTCACATTCCAGTGAGGAGTTCAAATGGCGTGTATTGGTGCTTTGACTCATCGTGCTATTGAGCACTCTTTGCAACCTTGGGACTTGTTTGAACCACTTCGTTGGTTCTTCTAAAGCAAGTTTTGTTAAGATGGGTATGAGAGTTCTGTGTATTCGTTCCACTTGGCCGGTACGAGGCACTCCAGTGGCAATTTGTAGACATTTAATAACCTCTTCCTTGAAGTATTCTTGAAAGGAACTCGATGTGAATGCTGAACCTCTGTCTTATTATTCTAACTGGATTTCCAAATGTTTTTTGTTGCAATTCCAGCTTGTCTAAAGCATCTTTGGCAGACACTGGCTTGACAGGGTATAGCCAAACAAACTTTGTGAATGCGTCAACCACTGTTAGGATATGTTGGTAATTCTTAGTGGAAGGCAGATGTCCTATGAAATCGACATGGTAGTTGTTTAGTCGAGTATCATCCTTTGGAATCTGGTTCAAGAAGCCCTCCTTCCCGGATTTCTTGTTTGACAGAATGCCTGGTATACTGTTCGCAATAACACTGCGTTAAGGAGTGAAGGTTGGGAACGAAGAACTCTTGTGACTCGCTATTGGTCAACAGGGACTTAAGGCTGGAGATATGGTCGTCCTTGTATTGGGCGATTTTCAGCTTGGCTGTGACTGTTTCAGTTATCACCATTACTGGATTCCTGCTCAAAGCATCGACGTGTGCCATTTTGTTACTTGGCCGATGCACTATTTCGTAGTTGAAATCTTCTACAAGCAACGCCCATCTTCGCAATTCTGGTCACTAAGTCTTTTTGTCCATTGTCTTTTGAAAAGCGGAGCAGTCCGTCACCACTTTAAATTTGTTTCCTATAAGATACGTGGAGCTTCTTAGTGCTTCAACAACAGCAAGGACTTCCAATTCGTAGCTGCTGTACTTTTCTTCTGTGGGGCTAATTTTTTGGACATGTAATGGACAGGATGTAATTGTCGATCGTTGGCATCTTGCAGAAGTATGGCACCAAATCCATATTTGCTCGCATTGGTATGCAGTTCAGTTTTCCGTCCCGGCTTGAAGAGATGTAAAACCAGACCAGTAGCTAGCAGATCTTTGAGGGTTTTTTTATAAGCTTCAATCTGGCAAGTTTCAAACTTGAACGAGCTATCTTGCCTCAGGAGGTCGCTTAAAGGTTTTGCAATTTTCGAATAATCTTTAACGAATTTTCTAAAATAGCCCGCGAGTCCTAAAAAGCTCTGCAATTATTTTACGTTGGTGGGTATATGAAATTTTGAGACAGCCTGGGTCTTTAAACTTGATGGACTAATTGTTCCATCTTCAACGATGTAGCCCAAAAACTCCAGAACATCTCTCTAAAATTGACATTTGTTTTGTTTTTATCTCAAGTCCGTATTCGGATGCCCTTTGTAGAACAACTTTCAACTTCTCTGCACATTCATCAATCGATGGAATAATTAAATAAGGTATGAACCCATTTCATTCCTTTTTTCGTCAAACTTGGGAGTTATTTGAGAAAGCTGGATTTTTTGGGTTCTCTCTGTTCGTTCTCAGAAACTTCTCTATTTTTAAAACCGTACTCGAATTGACTTGGTGTTGTGTTTCGGCTTCTATAGGTAATTTTTCCAATTCAAAATTCCATTCCCTTTCTTTTTCCTTTAACCTTTCCCTTTCTTTCGTTTTCCGTTCTTCCCGTACCGATTCTAAAGAAGCCTTCACCATTTCTTCCTCATATAGTTTTGTATACTTTTAATTAGTCCTACAATTTCAGCCTTATTCATAGATTCTGTTGCTTGACACACCAAAATCACTTGCACTCTACTTTCGTTGCTCTCATTAGAAACATCGCCATGCTTAAAATTAAACTACTGTATCTAAATTTCATTTACTACAATTTTCAAAACATGAATTATGATAGTTCACAACTAATTATCAAATGGAGGAAATTTTATCAAAAAAATAAACAAAAAAAATCCTCTCGCACAACCTCTTACAATACAATTAATGGAAGAATTTTTTTATCATAAAAAACGACACACACACACACACACACACACACACACACACACACACAAAAATTCCTGAGACGACTTCGTACAGTTCAGTAACTGAACAAACACTACCTCCCACTTGCAAATTTCCTTCCACTTTCATAAGACAAATACTTGCAATACTATATTCACAACCCTAGAATATGCAATAACTAAATAAAGAGGAAACACCAAATAAAAATAAACATTTTAACTTTTTCCTTCCTCCAACAGGGCCGCGGTGGCCCGGTTGGAAGAGTAACGGACTAGCAACCGAAGGGGGTTGCGAGTTTGAATCCAGCCAAACACCGTCGTGTACAAAGGGGCTGGTGCACGCTAAATCTGTCGTGGCTTCAAATATCCTCACGTTGGCGTGGTGTGGAAGTTTGGAGAGTGGGGTGCCAGCTCAGGTGTTGCCTCGTCATCTGACCGTGGTTCAAAATTACGTGGTGTTGTCCTCGAATCTTTCCCTTTGGGATTGATCCCGGACCGTCAACAATAGCCCATTGTGTTGCTCCAGTGTGACGTTAATTGAAATACCTCCCCTTCCCCAACACTTTGATTTCTTTTTCCGTTACGTATTCTGATTCAGAAACGGAACTAAATTATTATTTTTCGGACACAGTTGAATCATTATGATTATTGACTGAGAATAGAGATTACTTTTACTAGGTATTTAATTAACTGTTTTGGGAAAAATATCTGATTATATACACATACGAATGTGGTATCAAAATTGCTTAAGTTAGAACTGTAAACAGTCAGAATACAATTTGAATATTCAATACCGATACTAATTAACAAAATATTTCTTAAATGACAATTAACATTTATGGAATTATAGCCAATTAGAAAAAAAACAGTTATAGTTTAAAAATGAAACAAAGTAGTTCCATTAACAGGGTTTCTGAATTACTTCACTTCTGGTTTCAATTAACACAGTTTACAAAATTCGTGACTCAACTTTTTAAGAACGAAAATATGGCTTATCTTTAATGTTGAAGATTCTGAGCTGTCTTTGGATGCTGATGTTCTATGGTGGTGAACAGCATTGGTCTGGAATTCAGCTTGAATGTTGATGATTCGGAGCTGTCTTTCGATTTTGATGGTCTACGATGGTGAACGGTGTTGCTCAGGAATTCAACTAGTTGGCTGATGTAACTGCTGGCCTGCTGTTCTAGTATCAACACTCATTTCGACCAAAAGTCTTAATAACTAAATTCGAACAGAAGGACTCAAATCGAAAGTCCTGAGCTCATATCCCAGCTTGAATCCCCAATTTTGTGGGGGCTTGGGTGAAATAAAGTTAACAAATTGATGTTTAATTTATAGAAGTATTTATTGAAGGGGATTTAGGGGTGTTTAATATTTACAGGGGGGCTTAAAAAAGGAAAGTGCTCCTAAGAGCTATTAATTCGATGTTACACTTATGGCGGTTGGAAGTCTCGCTTTCGTCTCAATGATGTCATACAATGATGTGATGCTCCGCGAGTTGCGTGGTAGGTCAATTCCCACATACATATACCTTTTAATTAAAGTTCTTTTGTTACTTAGTATAACTCCCTTATGACCAGTCTGGTATTTAAATCATCCACATAGAGGTCTTCAAGAACACGCTTCAGCATGCAAGTTCTCTTACTTTTTAAGGTATGGAGGCGTAGTCCTTTTATCCTGACGGTTACCATATTTCACTCTGAAAGTAACCAGTTTAAGTCGCAGAACTCTGACGAGTACAAACACAGCATCTCACAATGTCCACTTTGTTTTCATTTGGAAAGAATACTCATTTCATTTCCATAACCAACAAACTTTAAGAATTTATTTATGAACACTCAGATACAGGTAACTTGTATAGAAAAAGAAGCAAAACAATTTTGAATTAAATTGAACTATTGCCACATACCATATAATGTATTGCTTTCAACAAAAAATATCAAGACCTTGAATTTTTCTCCTGAACCAAAACCTCATGAACCAAAACCTTACATGCATTGTTTTTTTGGAAAGCTTACATAATCATCTTGTACATAATTAGTTTTTAATAGTTTTTTAATGAAATCTCTAGGTATGGATTTTTCAACTTTTGGTTTGCATTACTAGCAAGCCCTAAGCATATGCCTGCATAATCACGACAACGATACCTTGCCCAGCCATAAATTAACTAGCTGCTATACACAAACTTTGCTATTAATTCACAATAACTTTATCTGTCAAAAACAAAACAAAACGAGTTAATGAAACTAATTTCGTTAACTCTGAAATGGCCCAACTCCAAAGTAGAATTCCGAAAACATGAAGCAACTTTCTCTCCAGATTATTTTACTTTGGAGCTACAACTCAGCATACTTGAAGTATTTATATTTTCAGACAATGCAGCAAGTTCTTGCTGCAGTTGCAGTACTTGCTCCTGCACCACCTGCTCCTGCTCCCACACCTGTTGCAGCCCTGCAGCTACCCGCATGGCAACCGAGGGTTGTCTTGCACGACATCATGAAAGGCAGCATGGTGAGACAACTCAATATTTTTATTCAAAGGTGTATAATTCAAGATGTTTTTTGTTGAAGTGTGTTAGTTACATTAAGATGGAGATGTGTGTATGAAATTAGATTAATCTGGGACAGGGTTGCATGTTATCCAAATAAGTTTAGAACTTTGCTTTAATCCTCTAAGATAATCCTTTTTCAACTGAAAATTTCTACTTTCGTCTGAAAATACTTACTAGAGGAATAATGGTTTATTGATTGAGAACAATGACAAGTGACTAACAATTAATTTTAATTCCCTTTGTCCACTGACCAATAGGTGTCAGTTCTCTTGCACCAAAAACCTATACTCAATCATAAGTGCTGGAGTGTTTTCAGACAATTTTGTCATACTAAATAGCCGAGTGGTTTATTTCTGTGGCCCCTCAATGGATCAGACTGGTTTCAAATCCGGGTATGGGCATTGATGTTTATTTTTTGGAATCCAAGTTATTTATGTCAACCTAATTTAATTAGCCTTCAGTAGCTCAGTCCGAGCATGTGAAAGTCAGGGCAGCATTAGCAGTTGGAAAAGTCAGATTAGCGACTGGAGGATTGTGAATTCTGAAACTCATTCCAGCCAAAAACTCATGTTCATGGGGGATGGTACACATTTTGGGCATTTAGCCCCATGTGTTTTCCATGCCTATCTTGAAATATTTTCTTGTAAACCCTTGCTGCCTTTTTCATTTGCATTTGTCTTTTCCTGCCTTTTATCTTGTAGTTTTTATTGCATTATTTCCAAAACGCGTCTGGTGCAGCTTGTTCTATTTTGGACCTTGCACCATCAAACCAATTGAATTTTGATCATGTTTGGATGAACTGACACACCTACATGCAAACCCTCTTTCTTTCAATGCTGAATGGTGTAGCGACAGAGTTGTTGGTGCCCATGGTGGCTACACTTAATACCGATTTCTTCGAAGTCAAATGGAGTTGTAATTTGAATCATTTTACACTTGTACTATTTATGTAATAAGTTTGATATCTCATCCTTATCGATGTTGCTTTTTCGATGGCCAGCATTGTAGATGAATGCTGTCTTCTAAAGTTTCTTCCTGGGGAATTGGTCACCGTTTGCAAAGCAATTAATCCAAGTTTTCTGGGATGCTAAACTCAATCGATGTTAAAGTTTTCATAGTGTGAAAGGACCTCTGAAACCAGAGCCCTTGGAAAGTATTGGTCTTAGGTTTTTAAAATATCTACATACATAACATAATAGAATTGTGCAAAATTCATTAATATTTTATAAAGTAGTCATTTTATTAAAATCGCTAATGTATTTTTTTGTAATCATACTTGTTTTGTGATCAATTTATATTATGAGAGAAATGATAATAGGGGATTTGGCATTTTCTGAACTGATGTGATCATGATGCATATGTATCACCTAACTCGAGTAATTTCATTTCACACAATCAACATTGTTACGAGTAATTTTCATAAAATGTTCCTATTTTGTTTTTCCAAGTAAATTGAGTTTTTATTGTCTTTATGTTTAACTTTCTCCGGTTAATTATATTTTGTAACATGCTTATTTTTTTTCATTTAGACTCCACACAGAGTGGATGTACCGCAGAGGGTGTAAGTTATTTTCCTCACATTTCCCTTTAGTTGTATTTGTTTGTAGTCAAAAGTAATAGCATTTTTATTTTCAATATTGCACATTTCTGTTGAGGTTCAAGTTTTCTGTAATTTACAATTTAGCTTTCTCAAGACTCCTTTTTTACCTTATTGGATTTAATTGGTGAAAGTTTTTCTTTTTCAAAGTTTTAATTATATATCCCCAAAATTTTTCATTTTCGCATCAAGTCAAAGAATGGGATTTGAAAGGAACCTGTCATGTTGCTAACTTTCATGTGTAGTGGAATTGATCTAAATGAGCCATCATCTGAGTTTATTCGTTGATAATTTAATAGGGAGCATTCAAGGGAGTATGTTCCTTACCATCCCAGATTTACTTTTGTTCTTCAACTACTCCAAACATTTGTTTTATGCTTTTACTTAACCCTTTTCCAGACACTTATCCAAGAATATTGGTCCAGTCTTCTCTTGGTTCCCTCTTCTAATCATCCTTTAGGTTTACAACCCTGGAGTACCCGAGTGATATTCCCTCCCTTTCATTTTTCCGTTTTTGCTCTTTCTTCCTCCCTCATTGTGATTGCCTCTTTGGAGGTGAGGGCTCCCCTTGAGAAGGTTTTCGCCACTGCCGATTTCAACTTTTTAGTACTTCTGCTTTAACTTTAAGGAAATTGGGAAAGAAACCCCATCCAAAAATTTTTTACTTGTAGTGTTCGATTTATAAATTCTATATAATATTTTTTATAACCTTTTATACCACACTCATTACTTGTAAATATCATTCTCATTCTTTTTATATCCACATGTTACTGATCTCAACATTTTTTAAATATTAAATTCATGTTTTTATCCTAATTAATCTTCTACATGTTGATCAACCTACCTTAACTCTGCATTTTAATCTCACGTTATTTAACTCTTTCCAATATTTTATTCTCTAAAAACTGCTAGAATCTTTTCCACACTATTTTAAAAATATTTTTACATTTACAATGATTTTATTATCTTATCTTGTGTTTGGTGCAGTTTGTATATTTCTGGACCTAGTGCCATAAAACCTAAACCAAACTATACGAGTCCTTTAAGAAGGTCAGACTTGTGTGTAGCTGAGTAGTTAGTGATCTCGTTCTTGGTTCAATGGGTTTTGAGTTCGAATCTAGTCAGCACGGAAGTTTGTAGTAGTGGTTTGGAATCCACTTTTAAGTACTTATGTTTTATTAGCCATCATGTAGCAAAAATGACTTGTGACAAACCAAATCAGGAAAATGCTTGGCCTCCTGTTGGATTTGCTTGGTATGTCCATCCTACCTGGTAAATACTACTTCATGGGTTAGACACTCCATGTGAGATTCTCTAATTGACTACCTTCTACTGAGTAGTTTAAAATGCTGTGAATAGAAGAATGGATAGCAAGTCAAATTATGGAGGAAAATCAAGAAACCCAAGAAATGAAACCCAAACACTCGAAATGACATCTAATCTAGAGGACTCATTTGAAATTTAAATATATTCTTTCCCATAAATCATTCAACTAATGAATGAACTATTTTATTGATTATTAAAATAAGACTGAAGAGAGCTAAGATGTCTTCCATGAGTGGGGAAGTGGATCTTTGCTTCGTTTGCACAGGAGAAATCTTCAGTGGTGAAATGAATTTGAAGGAATCCTAAAATTTATTTTGTCTAGAAAAAATGAGATTCACGTTAGTTTTTTAATTGTATTTTAGACTCGTGTCAATCCACATTTTTAATGAGTAAGATCTAAACTGTAAAGAGAAATCATGTAATTTGTCATTGATGAGACAAATGTGTTATCCAGTCTGAGCACTTCCCTTTTCTACTTTTACTACTCTCATTCAAATGTTGCCCCTGCTTTTCTTAGATTGTCAGTACTCAAATTGTCTAAACACATATTCATTTTTAAAAAAATGTTGATTTCATTGACTTCCTTTTTAGACTAAAGAGGAAGCCAGAGGATGATGGAGGTCCCTCGACTAAGAGGAGGCGAGTGGAAGTGGAGGCGAAGAGGTAACCTTGCATATTTTAAATCTTATCTTTTAAGTAGAGTAAATCAGTAGTGGATCAAGTCTTTTCAAGGCTGTAGACGCATAATTTGGTAGCCCCAATTATTCAGATTTATGACCAAAATATATTTAAATAATTGAATTGAAGAGTATAAAACCAATTTGTATAATAAAATCATTCTTAAAGAGGAGCTTTACATAGCTTTTGTTTGGTTTTTAAAAATAGTAACAGACTAAAAGCATCAGGACTCAAAACAAGAAATAATGAGAGAAAAGTAGGAATTTGATCAGTAAAATTTCAACGAGTTTTTTGTATGATTTGAGGTGAGATATTTGTTGAAAAAGTGATTTTTAAGCTGAAGTCTTACTCTGAATTCAGGATTTTCAATTCAGAGCTAGCATAAAAGCATCAGACCTTTATTTTAGTGGGTAGTGATTTATTTCTTATTGATAAAAATAATTCTATGAGCAATTCATGAAAATCACTAATTGTTATTTCTTGACAGCCTCAGGAGGTCAGCGAGAATCGCTGCCAGAAGCCAGCCTCACAGGTAATTTAATTGCAGTTCCTTAGGAACTCCAATGTATTTTCCATATTTTTTCCTAATTCTACTAAAACTTTTTCTAAACTTAACGCTATTTCATACCTTAACACTATTTAATTTCAGTATATTTTTATTTCAAAGTCTGCATTGTTAAGTTAGTAAATTCTCTGAACTGTACCATTCGTTCTGTTATAAAAATGTAGCCGATATTTCATTTCGAGGAGTTGTGTGTTAGAAATGAAATTTTCGTGCCAAGTAAAGATTTAGACCATAATTGCTTTTTAAAAAGCTTAAGTGTTTAGTCTAGTGATGAAGTGGGAGGTAATTTTATGGCAAGGAATGATTAATCTTGGTGGTTGAACCAATGCAGAAATAAGTGGTTCAAAAAGATATTTTACAACTAATATTAAAGTCTTATTTCAATCTTATTTCTCCAAATATTCACTCAGTATTTCTCTGCCTTTTTTGAAGCGTTAATACCATATGCAAACATGTGAATATCTTAGATGGTTATCAGTGGCAAATTAGGGGCTACGGTAGCCTGGTTGGAAGAGTAATGGATTAGCAACTGGAGGGGTTGCGAATTCGAATCCAACCAAATACCATCATGTACTAAGGGGGCTGGTGCACATTAAATGTCAGGGCCTCAAATATCCTCACGTTGGTATGGTGTGGAAGTTTGGAGATGGGTGCCAGCTCATGTGTGACCTGGCCATCTGACTGTGGGCCAAAATTACATGGTGTTGTCCTCGATCTTTCCCTTCGGATTTGATCCCAGACCATCGCGAATAGCCCGCTCCAGTGCGACGTCAATTAAATATCTACCTACCAATTAACCAATGAAGTTAGCATAATGAATTGTCCTGGAAGGGAGGATTGTCTGATATGTAAAATTAAATCCACAATTTTTTTTCTTATTAATTCGTGCTAATGCTTACTGTTGTGTTTTCCTGAATTGAAAACTGATTTGCAAGGAACTTATTCTTAAGTTTAACGTTTAAGGGATACAAATCTCGCTCGAATATTCAAGTTGACAGCCAATTGCAAACTGAATTTATGACACTGACTAACATTGTTCTGATTGGACACTGGTCCTTATCATTCTTCCACAGTTCCAGAATGCAATTTCGGAACTTCAACACTTACTAAAACGTTTTATGTTAGCTGTAATTATGATGGATGACAACCGTACATTGATCCACAATTTATTTCTTAGTGTTTCATCTTCAGTTCAGATTTTGACTTGTATGTGTGAGAAAATTATATCAGGATATACTTGGGACTTTTGTATTTCCTAGTTATGAAAATTCTCATTACAATTTCGGGAGCAAATGGGAATTGACCCAAATCTTTAAGAATTTAATTAACCATCATGATTATTTTTACTTGTGTATGTGTTCATGCAAACCAAAAGGAATTGAATTTGGTTGAGAATTATGACAAGTATATGCTGTAGAATCCGTTCACCTATTTCAAGTTAGCAAGATGACTGCTGCTTTATTTGCAAAATTGTTCAAATTTATACCAACATTGTACCAAAGGTATTTTAAACCGTACATTACCAATATCACTGCTATACATGCTTATCATAAATTATGCATATGGAATAATGAAAGAATGAATATTGGAAATTTTACATCTTACTCAACCTTTAACATCGTTGACCTTTGGGGAATTTTCAATAAGGGTACCAAAGTTTTGAAATTAGTAGCTTTTACGTCTACTTTGCTTCAAGATACCCATAGTTGCCAAAGTAAAAAAATTGGATAAATTTTCTATTGTATTTATTTAACCAACAAATAGTTTTCAAAATTTATTTCTTAAAAGTTATTTTTTGGAGTCCGTTTCAATGCAGCTGTGTCAAGGCTTAGTGGGTATGCCCAGGGACATTACTAGGCTGGTTTCCACCCAGAGCAAGAACTCTCCTTGGCACCCCCACCGACCAACCAAATCCAAACCCTCCCTGACAACACCTGATATTGCCACCACACATTAGTTCCACTATTCCAATTTTTTTTATTCAACTTAGATGGTAAATGCTTGATTTCAAAGGTAAATAGATTAATTTGCAGTAATTTCATTTTTGTACAAGATGAAATACCTAATTAATTCTAAGATATTTCATTGACAAGTAATCTGAGAGTAGCATGTTTGGTATATTCTTTCGCCTATAATCACTGCAAATTAGAGAAATGAAAAGGTTTATCAAATGACATCAGGATATGTGTGGGTTGAATCAAAATCAACAGACTTGCTTTAGAATAGGATATTTAATTATTATAAGTAGTACTAATATTAGGAACAACAGATTTTTCAAGTTTTCTTGGGTATTATACTTAGACATTTTACACAATCTCTTAATCTATTGACAAAATGTGCAAAAGTTAATCTAAACACAGAAAGCTTGAACTAAAACTTAACTTAATGGGCTTTTTTTGGCTGCAAACGTTTTTACAATGTTCTCAAAAGATAGCTTTGATTGAAGCTAACTTGTTCTCTATTGATATGATGTTCAGGTTGGTTAGTCGTTGTCCTGTTAAGTTTCTGAGATAATTTTTTATTATCTTTAGTTTGCTAAAACTCCTTTCATTGAGGCAAATGAGACAGGTATTGTGAGTAAAATTCTCAATACTGTCGTTATGTTCGGGTTTGCGTCTTCCAAGTCCGTCCGATGGTGTACCCGTTTTCGTATTAGGGCTTAAATCCAAGGCATGATACTTAACTCTCCACTTCTATCGCCAGCTCGCCCCTGTCTAAGTCTTTATGTGGTAGCTAACTCAAGTGCCTGGTTCTTCAATTCTTCTCCATTCATTGTTTCAAACCGAGCTCCATAAATACTCAGCCAAAAAAGCAGGGTATGCATAGTCCCACTGTACTGTAAGGTTTGGTTCATGAATACTTTTGGGCATAATACTTGCTAAGTGAGTCGCTGGTGAAATGAAGACGGAGGATATTTGTTTGATATTTATTTATTTAGCCATTTTTGGTGAATACATAATAGTGGTGTTAGAGTATGGGCAATGCTTAGATTCTGGCAACATTATGGATGATGCGTCTGATAGCTAAAGTACGAGATAAACGGCATGGTGTCAATAATCCTGACTAAGGTTAGGTCGATGGTGGTGTTTCCAAGTGTGGTGGCAGCTCGTTAGATGGGTCCAGCGACATGGCCATGAACTGCTCTTTGAACCTGTTTAAGTTTCCTAAGCCCCAATTGAAATATAGTGTTTTGATTTTATAGTGAAATCTTCGACTAGTCATCACTTTCCACTGCACTTAATTTTCACACAAATGGTTTAAACTGTCAACTAGTCAAATGGAATTGTAGAACTCGTTGTCTTCAATTTAAGCACGCACTCGCCATGACCTGTCAATTAGAACTGAAGTTAAGCAGTTAAACAGGCCAGCATGTGTGCCCGAAATGTTACTCATTTTCCCCACCACACGGTGTAAAAGTTGGGGAATGGATTAGTGGTTGATCTGGTCGACGTGGCCAACCTTCCTCTACACGATGGTAGGTCATTTATCCCTATAGGCTGATTCCCCTGGTGTTATGGGGCTTTGAGATTTGAGTTATCAACAATTTTTGTGACGCTCAAGTTTCTGCCAATGACCTCCATACCGATTTTTAAGACGTATTCACGTCAAAAAATACTCGGCCAGTTTAGCGCCCCCAAATTCGGCCCCCTTGGCACATGCCCTGTCTACACCCTAGTTACGTCCCTGGGTATGTCCACTGCTCAAGCAATTTGCGAGTAGTAGGCAGGTTTGATTCAATCCTGGGTGTATTTCTTCTGTGTCAGTAAACTTGTGCGTGTATGTCCAATACTTGATATTGTATATCTTGTGTCTCGTGCAGCATGGCCAAATTTAACCTTTTCTTCATAAAAACCCAAAACAACCTACCTACCTCTGATCATGTCTGCTGAAAGCTGTCGTGCACACTGGGGGTTGGTGCACATTAAATCTGGTAGCCTCGAATGTCCTCATGTTTGCGTTGTGTGGAAGTTTAGATAGTAGAATGTCAGCTCAAGAGTTAACCTCGTCATCTGACTGATTAAAAGTTACGAGGCTTCGTCCTTGGATCTTTCAATTTGAGATGAATCCTGGACCATCACCAATAACCCATTGTGATGCTCCAGTGCGATGTTAATTTTAATTAACTACCTACCTCTGCCCCAACAGGTAAAATCTTGATTGGAATTAGGAACTGGGACATTTAGTGGTGTGATGTAAAGTTTGTCTATAAGACCTTTTACTATTTCAGATTTGACTTTTGTTTCCTTTTAGTTTGAGGACTTCTGAAGAGGTAGCTGAAGAAGTAGAGATGCCCAACCCCCCCAACAGGATCCCTCTAGGAAGAGGGCGTTCTGGGTAGGTGTATATTTTGTGCACAATTCTCATCGCTTTAAAGAAGCGATATTATCGTAATAAACTGAAAGTTGTATTGAAAGTTTAATTGTTCTTAAACAGTTGTGGGAACTTTTTCAAATGGTGGATTTTGTAGAATTTTTGTAATTCAGTGTGTATTTTTCAACAGCCAACGAAGAGGGGCCGCACTGATACCATCCAATGAGGATGAAGCATCCAATGAGGATGAATGTGTTGCTTTGGCCAATGAGGATGAAAATCCTTATTTGATGAACTTCATACGAGAGGTTTTGGCACGAGGGCCAATGGGCCTCCTACCCCAAAGAGTTGATACTCCATCTGCTAGGTAATTAATTTTGTTTACTCAGTAATAAATATTTGAAATCATTTGTATACAAATTATTTTAGACAATTGTCAATTGGGATGATTTGGGAACAATAAAATAAGGGAGGTGTTTGTTGGATGAGCTCAACCTGCTGTTCGATGTTTTTGATGGTTAACTTTTAATTGCATTTATTTAATGAAATATTAGTTATTAAAAATTATTTCTTAGAAGGCATTTTTTAAGGCTGTTTCAATCTAGCTGTGTTGTGGCTCTGTGCCCACTGCGCAAGTAACCTGCAAGTTGTAGATAGGTTTTATTTCCTCCTGGGTGTATATCTTCTGTGTCAGTAAACTTGTGTATATGACCATTTCTTGATATTGTATATCTTCTCAGAATGGCCAAATATAGCCTTGCACCATAAAACCCCGAAACAGCCACCCTGCTCTGATCATGTCTGCCTCCGAAGAAAGTCATGTACACAGTGGCTGGTGCATGTTAAATCTGTCATGGCTTGAAACGTCCTCATGTTGGCATCACTGGGAAATTTGGAGAGGGATTCCAGCTGAAGTGTTGACCTTGGTCATCTGACTAGTTAAAAATTACGAGGCATCTTCAAATATCAGATCTTTCCCTTTGAGATGGATCCTGGACAGTCGCCAATTTCAATGCCAAGACATTTAAATTTTAAAATAAAACACTTAAGTAGTTTATTAATAAAGTTTTTATGACAATCTAGCAATAATAGATTTGATAGCTTTTGCAACTACTTTGCTTAAAAAGATTCCCTTGTCCCGAAAGTTGTTAAATATAAATAAGTCTGAAGTATAAAAAATTTACCTTTGGCATCCATGGATTTCCCCTAGCACCACCCTTCTCTTAAGCCTCCCATAGATGCATGCCTCGGCCCAGCTGATGGCACAGTTGATCCTAGCTCATGATCCATCAAATTTCAACTTCATGACAGCTGATTTCTGTCATGCATTTTGGAATAAAATCCATGCTTTTTGTGCTTGCTACGTATTTCGCTGTGGAGTCGCAAACAATATTCTTTTAATTTTGTTTATCCATTTAATGAAAGTTTTGTTATTGCTGTAATTTTATCATGAGGGATATCAATAATGTATCCTATTGATCTTTCCTGCTTTTTTCCTCCGTCATTGTGTTGTCTGTCTTGTGTTTGACGCAGCTTTACCAAATAAGGCTCTTTCGCAATATAACGCGAAAACAACAAACCAGACATAGGTTAAGATGGCCTGCTCATGGGGCCATGTATTATCGAGTATTTAATATATTAATCTGTTTTATGAATTCTATCTTATCTAGTATAAATTGGGCCATAAAAGTATAACTCATTGTGTCTCTCTCCACAGCGCGTCAAGTCGCTTCATGAGGCTACGTGCAGAGGAATTATATGATGCAGATGATGAAGCTTCACTTGATTAGGTAATTGATTTTGTTTTTACAGTAATAAATATGTGAAATCGCTCATACGGATTATTTTAGACAGTTCTCAATTGGGATGATTTGGGAACAATCAGGGAGGTGTTAGTTGGATCAGCTCGCCTACCTGTTCGATGTTTTTGATGGAAAACTTTTAATTGTGATTATTTAATCAATAATTAGCTTTAAAAAAATTAGTTCTTAGAAGGTATATTTTGTTAGCTAATTTCAATCCAGCTGTGTCGGCTCAGTGGGTATGCCCACTGCGCTAGCAGCCTTTAAGTTGTAGGCAGCGCTGTTTTGATTCCCGTTGGGTTGGATTCCTCCCTGGGTGTATTTCTCTTCTGTGTCAGTAAAACTTTCATTGTGTGTCTATTATTTGATGTTGTATGGCTTGTGCCTGGCTTAGTAAGGCCAAATATGACCCTTGGGCCATAAAAATACAATAAACTATCTATCCAGCTATAAGTGCCTTTGCAGATTTTCTCTTCCTTCTTTTTTATCCCAGTGTAAAAGAAAACAAATTACACTAAGTCATTGAGTCCACAAAAAAGTTTTTGGGCAATAGCAGATGAGTCCTTAAAAATGTCTTCATGCAGGGCTCCAATGCAGTTCAGCATGTACGAGGGAGAGTATCAATATTTCATTATTAAATACTGTTCATTTATAAAGATGGAAAAGGATGGAGCTTGGCGACACATGCCTTACATGAGCGCACAGCCACATAAGATGAAAAAGAACTACAAGTGAGTTACATGCTGTTGCCAGATACCAGGATAGTACAAATATAAATTATAGGTTATAGGGTGACATTGTGACAAATAAGAATTAAACTTGATACTCCTTCCAATTCTTACCTGTCAAAAATACAATACAAAAATCTTGGTTAATAGCACACAGTAAAATTGAGAAATAATAACAAAAAGTTCAACACTTATCAACACAGTTTATATAAGAGTTCTCAGTTCATGGAAATTATCCCTAGGCAAAGCTTTTGTAAAAAATATCTGCCAACTGTTCCTTGGTGTTTACATATTTGATATTGACAATTTTGTCATTGTACTTTTCTCTTATGAAATGAAATTTAACATCTATGTGTTTAGTACGTTTATGATAGATAGGAGTTTTAATTAATTTAATTGCACTTTGGTTATCGATATTTAAAGGAATACTTTTAGCACATGATGTTTCACCTATGTCACACAACAGCTGTCGAAGCCATATTATTTCTTTGACAGCAGTAGATGCTGCTATATACTCCGATTCTGTAGTAGACGTTGACACAGATGCTTGTCTACTCGTGCTCCATGTGACAGCACCACTTGACAATAGGAACACATATCCGGTGGTAGATCTCCTGGTATCTAGGTCACCTGCGAAGTCCGCATCAGAGTAACCTATGAGATTGATACCTTCGGGATCAGCCACATACAAGATACCATGATGAGAAGTTGCCTTTAAGTACTTCGTTATCCTTTGGACAGCATTCCAATGACAATAACTGTAGCTGTTCTGGAATCTGCTAACAAGGTTCACAGCGTAAGTTATGTCGGGACGTGTTGTAGCCGACAGAAACATCAACGAACCAACAGCCTCACGATAGGGTATGTTTGTCTCCTCTGGAATCGCGTCAGGATCGGAGGGAAGGGTAACATTCGGATCTGCAGGAACACTAACTCGATTGCAGTCCTCAAGATGGAACTTCTGCAGGAGCTTCTTAATGTAGGCTTGTGAATGGATGAAAATTGAACCGTCATCATGTTGATCAATTTCTATGCCAATGAAGCAACTTGATCTGCAGATGGTAGCTTCAAAGTTCTTGTTCATATTCTCCATTATGTTGTCCAATATTCCGACATCTTCACATAGAAGGAGGATATCATCAACATACAAGATGAGAAGTACCCTCTTGTCCTGGAAAATCCCATGAAACAGACAAGGGTCAGCGGCACTCTGTTTAAATCCAAAGTTCAACAAGAAATCAGAAAATTTTCGGTTCCAACACCTTGAAGACTGCTTTAGACCATATAGTGATTTTCTAAGTTTACCCACCAGGTCCGGATCAATCACCAAACCTGGAGGAGGTTGCATGTAGATCTCCTCTTTGATGTTTCCATGTAAAAGTGCAGTTTTTATGTCACATTGCAATATTTTGAGCTTGTTTTGGGCAGCAATTGCCAAGATGATCCTTAAGGTATCATACCTTGATATAGGTGAAAACATCTCATTATAGTCCACTCCCTCCATTTGTGAGAACCCCTTAGAGCGTTTTAAGGCCCGTTTGTGTGCTATCTCTCCATTGGGTAGATACTTAATATTGAAGACCCACTTGCATCCGATCACGTTCTTTCCTTCTGGGTAAGGTGTTAAATCCCATGTATTGTTCGTTTCGAGAGATCCCAGCTCTTCTATGGCACACTTCCACTCATCAGATTGGTCAGAGGTAACAGCCTCTTCAAAGGTTCTTGGTATTTCAGCAATGTTTATTTCGTACCGAGCTGGCTTTCTCAGTAGGTTCCTTGGGCGAAGACCATGCTCATCTGCTTCAGGTGTTGGAAGACTGTCAGTTGGCTCTTGATTTTCTGTTACCTCCTGTTCACTTTCAGTAGCAGTGATCTCAACACGAGAAGTTGGCAATGGAATAGGTGAGTGAGGATAAGAGATGTCTTCATTAAAGGTTACATCTCTGGACACCTTTACAGTCCTTGTGTTGGGATCACTATAGTTCTTGGAGTCTTTCATAACCCACAAAGATAATTTTCTTGCTCTTTGGAGCTAGCTTTCTTCGAAGGGCATCGGGAATGTGCATGTACGCATCACTTCCAAAGATTCGAAGATGATTCAGCATAGACATCTTTCCTGTCCATAGCTGGAAAGGAGTGGAGTCTGGCGCTTGAGTGGTGGGGGTCCTGTTGAGGATGTAAATGGCAGTGTTCACGGCTTCTGCCCAGAGATACAAGGGCAGACCCCTGGAGTGCAGCATGGATCTGGCACTCTATTATGGTACGAAGATCCCTCTCAGATCTTCCATTTTGCTGAGGGGGGGGGGGTAGGGTGCCGTTGTCTCAAATTCAATGCCTTTACTTTTGAGATAGTCACTGAAGTTCAGGTTGGTGTATTCTGTACCGTTATCTACCCTTAGACTCCTTACATCATGTCCAAATTTGTTGTGACACAGCTGAACAAATTCTTTAAACATTTTGAGGGTATCGCTCTTGTGTTTTATAAATCTCACCACTCGGAAACCACTGTAGTCGTCTTTAAAGAGTACAAAGTATCTTGCACCTCCAAGAGATTGTGTTGACATAGGTCCACAGACATCACTGTAAATGAGCTCTCCAGGTTTGGTAGCCTTGTGGTCCCTCTGTCGGAAGGGAAATCTATGTTGTTTGCCATATTGGCATCCTTCACAGAAAAACTGTTCTTTAGTTGAAAAATCTATCTTTTCAATCACACCCTTTTGACTTAACTCATAGAGGGATTTGAGCTTGAGATGACCAGTCCTTTCATGCCACAGCTTTAGGCTATCTTTGGAGGCAGCATGAGCCTCATAGGATATAGCACATCTGAACAGCATGATATAGAGGTTGTTGCTGGAACGTACAGCTCTTCCAACCAACTCGTTGCCCTCGTGGATTTTTGCACTGTCAAGGGATTTGGTGATACTCATTCCTTTGCTGGCAATCACACCCTCAGAAAGAAGATTTCTTTTGAGGTCAGGCACGTAGAGGACATTGAATGGCACCTTTGCCATTTTCCAGCGATGAACTTTTCAATATTGATGTTACCTTTGCCCTTGATTGGTAACTCTTGGTTTGTTTCCAAGACGAATGCTCTCCTTTGTGTCACACTGAGTGATGGTCTCAAACATCTTAAGGTCATGGCACATGTGGGCAGATGCCCCACTATCAAGAATCTATTGATCTTCAGCGCATTCCAGCATTTGGTTTTCTTCTGCTGTGAAAGCACTGTATCTGTCTTTGTTGAATACAACTCCTTGCCCTCCTGGCTTGGACTTGCAGTGGCGGGCAAAGTGTCCTTTCTTGTGACAGTTGTAAGATGTTCTTCTTGATTTATCAGTCACTTTTCTTTGTGCCGGTGGTTCTTGATGAGCAGCAGGTTTTTGGGTTCTAGAAGTGAGAAGAGCTACATCAGCTTCCTCGCTCTGTGTTAAGGACATTTCCTCATCAATCAATCTGGCTGAGAGGTTGTCCATGGTTTGTCTCTTTTCATTGAGTGACATCCACGCTTGTCGGAAGTTCCGGTATTTCGGCGGGAGAGTTCCAAGTATTTTGGCGATGACCATGTTGTCACCAATCCTTTCACCACAGTCCAGGATTTGGTTGGCAAGGTTTTCAACTCGAGAGATGTACTGCATCACATTCTCGTTGGACTCCATTTTGAGCTGATGAAACTTGTCGCAACAACATTTTGTAGACTGAGTCCAGCTTTGAAAGCATGTCGCGTGATGAAGCACAGCTTTCGATCAGGGTGATTTGCGAGAAATCCATGGCCAACGAAATGGTAAACATCGCTACGGCGTCATGTTCCCATTTCTCTTGATCAGCTCCGTCGGTCAACGGCCCTCCCTCGTTCCGTTTACAATGGAGAAAACTCCTTTGGCTTTCAACGCGCACGTGATTTGGAATCTCCATTGCGAGTAGTTCTGTCCGTTGAACTTATTTATAGACGAAACATCAACACCAGCCATTTCCAAGTTCCAAGGTTGTGTTTGAGCAAGAGTCCGCAGGTTATTTCAGCAACGAATGCTTTAGTTATCGGCGCATAGATCTGGGCCCATAACCTATCAATATTTCATTATTAAATACTGTTTATTTATAAAGATGGAAAAGGATGGAGCTTGGCGATACACGCCTTACATGAGCACACAGAAAAGATGAAAAACAACTACAAGTGAGTTACATGCTGTTGCCAGATACCAGGATAGTACAAATATAAATTATAGGTTATAGGGTGACATTGTTACAAATAAGAATTAAACTTGATAGAGAGGCTGGTAAAAAGCTGCACTTTATACAGGTGGGGAAGGATTTCTGGCCATCAATGAATGTCATCTTTTTCAAATGGCCAGATCGGAGCCTGGCAAGCATAGAGAAAGTCTTCTGGGCAAATTTAAGGCAAGCGGCTCTCCTGGTGTTCCACTGAGGAATCAGTGATAAAAGGGTATTGGAGATGATCTGCACAATTTCTTTTTAAATAAACATGTAAATTTTATTAAAGCAGAAAATTTGTATGAATGAGCAAAACATCCTGAATGCTCAGCTGTCGTTGGAAAATTTATACAGCTTATTCTGTCTGGAATTCCCAGGTCACTGATTAGTGGTTTACTGCCCATAGTATAAGGCATCTGTTGTGTAGCTAAATGTTTCGATTAGGTCATTACCACAAGAATCGTGCACTAATTCCACACAATACATTTGTTCACCATACTACACTCTAGCTGGTTATATTGCAACATAGAGAGTATTCAGTTGTATTAAGATGCAGGGCTGGCCTTTGATCAATCTCAGGAGCCCTCTAAATGTCAATGTTAAAATTGTCATCCATTATTGGTCCAAAAATATGTTTCAGTATAGTTTAATTCAAATGTATTATTTCAGTGTCTCATCCAACAAATTCAAACTTGTAGGGGCAACAAATGAATCAAAATCATAAAAATCCAATTTCAATTTTAAATCTGATTTAAATGAAATCAGATTTTGATTTTTTTCTGTAATAATCACGATATTTTAAGAATGAATTTTGATTGAGCAGGAAACAAATTTTGTTTCATTTCCTTCCAAATACGATTATAATTTTTTAGATTTTTTTTCTTTGGAAATGATAATTATTTCATGGGTGAATTTGAACTAATTGTCATGATATTGCCACAGGGCCCTTCAATAGAACCCCTGAAACTGCCCATGGGTTAATATAGTACTTATTCATTAGGCACGTTCAATATGTTTTAGTTGTATTTTATTAAGATTATGTTGCAGTTTCCCATCCAACCCTGCAAGTGCATGCCCAGCACATTATTCAGGAACAGACCTGACTTAAAACATTGTTACAGATATTAAAATATATCCGTTTTTAGATTTATGTACACATGGATGCTTCAAAAATTTTTATTATGTTCCATGTATCTTTTACGAGTCCATAAAAATTGTTCTGGTCTCCTTTTCGGCAAGCAGAAAAGAATCAATGTCGAATGGTGGTTATGATTAGGTTGTCTGAAGTTAAGCATGAGATTATTTTCTGCTTTTGATCCAATTTCAGCCTAGAGCTGCAGTAGCCTGGTTGGAAGAGTAACAGATTAGTAATTTAAAGGTTGCAAGTTCGAAACTCAGTCCAGTCAAAGACTGTCAAATATAAAGCGGGGCTGGTATAGAAGAACGTGGTACACAGAATATTGCAGCAAATGTACATGGATTTTATCTTAAGTTTGAAGTGCAAAAGCGAATAAAAAAAATTGAAGTTTGTCTTCTGAACTTGGATACTGATAGTAGCCACCCTTGATAGCAGACATGAGAAAAAACGCTTTATATTCTTTTTCAAATTTCATAATTTCCGTTCCTTTCATGATTGAAAGTAGATATAACATTTTGAAAGCTTGAAAATCAGGTTTTGTTATTGAGATAAAAATATACATAGAGTCTTTAAAAGATTTGAACTCTTGAAGGAAGTATTAAAGTAATATTTTTACCAAGATCACTAAAAAATTTCCTGCATAAGCAGTTAACATTCAAGTCCATATTAGTCATGAGTGCTGATTATATAGAATGTGGCCTTGGTATCAAAATTTTTATTCAAATATCTCAGTAAGTAAGAATTGAATATGTTGCAATACAATGGTCATTTTAGTTTATTTGAAACATTGAGATTTCCATCACAAAATGTCATTACTTTCTACTGCTATTTCCTGCAATTTTCCTTTCAAGTATTTTGCATTGTCTTTGTAAACCTTGTAAAAATTTTGTATCGCTTTGGGAAAATGAAAAAACCAATTAGCTCATCTGAATGGGATACTGTTCTTAATTTTAAAAAAAATTAAAATTTGGCGACCCCAAAAATTGATAAAACCTGAAGGAAATACTGATTTTTAAATGTTTATTTGAGCGAGATTTCAGTTTCTATTTTAACGTCCTTCATTTTTACAAGGAACCAACAAGGGAAATGCGAACACCTGATCATTTTAGCTTCAAATCGTTTCATACTATGATTGGTCAGTGGTGTTTGTCATTTGCAATGGGCACCTTCCCCTACCTCATGCTTCCAATTGAGGCTAGCATCAAGATAATTTCTGCATTTAGTCCTACCATTCTCTCGCTGATCACTCCTTTTCCTGCCTTTGGAAAAGACTGCCTCGCATTTTAAGACTGCCTCGCATTTTAAGACTGCATCATCTATAGCAGGGATCTCCAAACTTTTTCACTTGAGGGCCAGATTGAAAAATCCTGGAAGTCAGGCAGGCCAACAACACACATAAATCTATCTATATATACATATATATTGCATGCTGCATTGGCCGGGTTTCCGCGGTCCGGACTGTAACCCTTCCCAGGACGGGTCTGGCCCGCGGGCCATAGTTTGGAGACCCCTGATCTATAGGGTTCCAAGATTGAGAAAAACTACATCTTTTGGGCTTCTTTTTAGCATGCAAGAAAGAAGCAATGTCAAATGGTGTTTGCTTATAAGCTAAGCATAAGATTCATCTTTTGTGTTCAATCTAATCTCTGCCCTCCCAGTTATCAATGTTACACTACACTCATTTAACTTGTTAGTCAAATGCTGGATGTGTTTTGATGGGTGATTGTCACTGAATTTGTCGTTCCCTCTATTCCAGGCTCCAAGAACGTTAGTTGGTCTCCAAATGACCGTGGAAGAGTCCATCTGGGCGAGCCTAGACTCGAGGAAGAGCAGCAGGTAAGTCTTTCAATTTCTGAGTTTCTTTCATGTTGCTACACCAGTGCCATTGTCCATGTCAACGCAATGTTGTGGTCGCTCGTTGTTGCACCTATGTTGCACTCTGAAAGGAAATTTAAAATCTGAATGGGCAGATCATCACTCCGCTCGAAAGCTCTGACACTGAACACCAGCCATACAGCAAGATGGCTTGACTATATAACAATTTTTTTTTAAATGAAAATATGAACAAAATTTTCAGGTATATATGGAATCACTGAAGCGGAACAAGAAAAAAACTAATCTGAAATAATTTATTACTTATCTATTCGCTCCCATCTTGACTAAAATATTTAGAATGGAATACAATTTTGCTTGGCTGTCATAATTATCAAGGTAACAGCATGGCTTATCTTGACCATGTGTTGCAGTGTTTCAGGGGGCTATTAATGATAATCCAAGACTGGACATATTTGTTTGAGACGTTGTTTTCATAGAAGTGATCCAATTTTGATCATGAGATAAGAAAAATATCCCTTGTTTAAGGTTATGTATAATTTTTTTTCTAACTTTTAGCATTGTTTTTCTCTTCACAATATTTGTTTTAAATAAGTTTTATTTATTGAGGCTTGGAGTTGCTTGACATTTATAATACCATCGAAAAGGATAATAAAATCTAAAAGTTCTTATATAAAAATTATAGTAGTTATATTTTAAAATGAATTGGACATCTATTAGGGGGACCGGAAAGTAATGTCTTGTTTCTGCGCATGTCAATATTTGTTTACCATTTATCAGCTCATTTCAAAGTCATGCCAAAGATATTTTAAGGTTAAAATAACTTGTTTACTTGTAAATAATTAAATCTTTTTTTGTAATTTTGAGTGGCCATTGGGTGAAATGGCTAGCCAAATACCAAAGAGGTATATATCCGGCATTGTATACTTTTTGAGTTTCACACAGGTAGTAACGCTACAGTTGCTACCAAAAACATTTACGATGTTTATCCAAGTGCATTAGACGTTCGTAAATGCCAAAGGTGGTTTTCTAAGTTCAGATCTGGTAATTTTGATCTTTCCTACTTGTATCGATCAGGAAGACAAACAACTTTAGACAATGACGCGTTAAGTGTGGAAGTGGAAGCAAATCCATGTCAGACAATCGAGGAACCATCAAACACTCTTAACCAACCTTGGTCGACCATCCAAGAACATTTGCAGCAGATTGGTAAAGTAAGCAGAGCAGGTGTTTGGGTCCCGCACCCAACCTTATTGCTTCAACGGCACAATACAGAAACGTTTTTTGATCGCTTGATCACTGGAGATGAAAAATGGGTCCTCTATGATAATCTAAAACGCAAGGCAGTGGCTCTCTCCGAATGAATCGCCACGAAGTACTGCTAAGCCAGGTGTACATCCCCTAAAAGCGCTTTTGTGTGTCAGGTGGAGTATTCGCGGAACCCTTCATTTTGAAGTGTGTAAACCTCGACAAACTGTGAATGCAGTCCTTTACTGTGAACAATTGGATTGAGTAAATCAATCTTTAATTGAAAAGTGTCCAGCGATATATATATATTGTCAACAGAAAAGGCGTTATTCTGCAACACGATAATGTAAGACCACACTGCAAGACGAATCCTGGAAAAAATTAATGAATTGGGTGGAAGGTACTGCCTCACCCACCATACTCGCCCGACATTGCATCATTGGATTTCCCTTTATTCCGATTGCTACACTTTCTGTGACAAAAAATTTGAAAATTTGGATGATATCCAAAATGCCATCTCCAGATATTTTGCTCAAAAACCAATTGATTTTTATCGATCCGTCATTGAAAATTTGCACACTAGATAGCAAAAGGTTGTTGATAACAAGGGTGATTACATCATTGATTAAAAATGAAAATTTGTTGGAATTTAGTGTAAAAAACGTTACTTTCCGGTCCCCCTAATAAATAAAATGGGCATATTGTATTATTAACATCACTTTTCCATAGTTTGAATTTGAGTTTTTCGGATAGAATAGTAATTTTTTGCTTCAATTTTTTTTAATAAATATGCAATTAGGTTCATTCAAAATATTTGAGTTATTAATTTGCAGAATTTTAAAATAAATAATTGTCATTTATATAAATAAAAAATCTCTGAATTTTTTTCAAATTTTATACCACATTTTTTATTGTACATGGAAGGTATTTTCTGTCAAGCTAACTAGGTAGTGAGTGATATGTGGTGGAACATGCTTCCTGACCATATTTCGTCACTTAGCTTATTTTTGAAAACAATATCATCACTTTAGTAGAATTTGTAATTTTGTTCAACTCACAGTTTAGTACTGAGGTCAGCTTTTAATTTAATAGTGATCATTCATGGTTGAATCTTTTAAGTAATACTAATGTGATAGAAAGAACAATCACAATATGAAAAGAATTTGGAAATTGCAAAGAATAAATTTATGTATGATAGTTAATTGGTTAATGGCTATCATTAATTGCCAAGTGCAGTCAACTACAAACTATATTTTAAGATGAAAAATCCTGATATGTATCAGGCAAGAGTGTTTGAGCAATCCTTGTCTTTCGTCTGGTTTGATTTTTTTTTATGCATCATCAATAATTTAATCAATTAATTTTGTCACTCAATAGAATGAAGATTAATAAAGTACTAGTTAGAATAACTTATGCCCCTGAACGAAGTCCCCAGCTTCTCAAGTTCTTATGGTCAAAATCGGTTTCCAAGTCTGAGGGCATGTGCAATTCCATATAGTAGATCATGTGACCAGTAACTACACTAAAGTAGCCTGGTCAAGAACTCTAGGAGGCACTATTTGAGAAAGTGAGTTACGGCTATTTCTATGGGTGACTTCACTTACCTCTTGTACCAGTGACTTTTAAACTGTCCTGGAAACATACCATTATAAAAGCATTTATTCCCAATAAATTAACTCATAAGGTTACTATGTTACAAAACTTGTAATTTCTAACTCACGTGAAAGGATTTGACATGTGGTTTACATAAGCATAAAATTATTATTATATGCTACTTTATTTTTATAGCATTACTTTTTATGTTGGGATAAATAGAATTTTGATTCAAAACTATATTAACAATGCAATGGGAAATTGCATGAAATAATTTGCAATTCCTAATTTGGAGTTCACTACTTCTGCTCACAAATTAGCAATATAAACCTACAATTAACAATTTGTGTAGAGATAGAATTTTAATCAATCCCAGTTCTTTTTGCAACTTGATTTTTTTCTGTATTCAAACTGTTGAAAATATTACTGCTAGGAATCTGAAAGGCTGAATATAGATTCATTTATTCAAAAAGATTTGAATATGTGAAATATTTACTTAGATTACAACAAGTGAATCTTGTAATTGTTTTCTGATCCACTCTAATTAGATTAAAATTAATTCATATTCAAAGTTCTCATATTGACTTTGGCAGATTTAAATCGTTCAATTTATCCATCAATATTACTCATGATTGCAATTGCTGTTGCAGAACTGCTTTAATTCGTCCCTTTAGTGCTCGTTTCATCTAACCTATAACTAATTGCCTTGAGTTAATTTTTTCCAATTTTCATTCCAAATATAAAAACGGCCAAATTTGTCCTAGAATTTCTATTTTCTATTAAATGTTTCCAAGTGTAAAATCGGATTGCATGAAAATTCCATGCATACAAAATAAAAACTGGTATTGTTTTTAGGTCCCAATTATCTTTAAAACACATGTTCTGTGCATTATTGTAAAATTGAATTTCAAACATGTGAATTATTGAAAAAGCTTGCTTCCAGTTAACGAATGTTTTTTTAAGTACATAAATTTCTAAGGCTGTAAGCTTTAACTAGATACATAACAATTTTTTCAGTATTAAACCATGAAATTAAATTTTCATTTGATAAATTTACGATTAATATTAGTGTTTTTTAAATTTAAAATTCAGTCGAAAACATTACAATTATTCTATAACTAGCAAATAAGTTTCCAACTGCTATAATAAAATATAAAAAATTATTTTTTTATGTAAAAATTTCCAAGAGCTGGTTTGCAGCTTTAGATAAGAGGATAGCTCAAAATGGATTGGTAAATGTGCCAAATTCCACATGCAAAATTTGAATGCTGAGTTTTCAAATCTAGCATTCAACTGAAGCAAACTAGTATAAATATCCCTAGTAGTACTGCATATTTAAAAAAATTTTATAATTTTTACTATGTTAGCAAACCATCTAACTTAAAATTTACCTGCAGAATCAGTCCTTAATTTCTCCAAAGCATTTCATTAATTAACCTAAAAAATTATAATCCTCAACTGAATTTTTTCCCACATTTCATTCACTTTGATTGTCTGAGATGACTGAAAATAGTGATTATCTTAAAAATTGCAGAATATGTAATGCAGTGTTTGTTATTCAGCTTAAAAATGAATATGCCATTGAATGAATATGCACAGCAAATGTTTCTTTTAACTAACATTTAACAATGAATCACAATTAAATGATTGACTATTTAAAATAATCTTAAAGGTATATTTAAAGTTGGTTGAGCACTAGTTAGTAATACCATCGAACAGTTTTCCGATAATTTTTATAATGTATATTATGGTATATGAAAATGTTGGATAACTAAGAGCTTAAAGCCATATTTTAAGGAGGTGGCATTGTTATACGTTGAAGTTGTCTGATAATTGTTTTTCTCATGTATGTTCAACTAAAAGAAAAAGGCCATATAACAAAGAGCGTGTCCAAAGTATGTGGATGCTAATGCTAATGTTCTGATAAAGATGGATGAGAGCGACTTGAAGTTTTTATGAATTTTGAACAATTGAAACAGCTGCATATCTGCACCTGCACGTACAATTAAAAATCAGCAGATAACCCAATTTGTATTCAGATATTCATTTGGATTGGCATATGAGAGAAGTATCAGCCTATGAGCACGAGCCAATGTCATTTGCATTGCCAATATCATCATGCATTCCTCATAATGATTCTAAAAACTATAGACAAAAAGGACATGGCATTCCCAAGACCTGTCCATCTGTTGTCTACAAAAATCCTGATAATCCTGTCCAACTATGCTGTGCTACAAGTGCTCTTGTAAGAACTATCCTACTTAAAATGGTTAATCATTGAAATAAATTGATTAACCATGTCTACTTCTGGACAAATCCAGAAGTGCATCCCTGCAAGAACATTCATCTCTGAAACTGCAACAATCTTCAAGACAGTGCTTAAAATGCCCTATCTTAACTGGTGTCTCCTGAAAGAATATTTCTTCAGTCATCCAAAAGACTCAATGTACAGAACTATTTCCACAAAGTTACAACTCGCCTCTGAGAATCACCAAACTAGGACACTGAGAATGTTACCACACATTACTTCAGGATTGCATTTTGTCCTGACTTGAACACAGTGCATCTGATGGAAGGGAAGAAAGATTTGGTACAGACAAAATGGATGCAATGTGTGCTGTTGCTAGACAAAAACATCGAGAAGTACCTCTGCAAGGACATTTGTCTCTAACTGCAATAATCTGCAGTTGTAAGACGAAGTGCATGAAATACCCTCTCTAAGTTGAATTACATCTCCTGGAGAAATAGTTCTTCACTCATCCAAAAGACTCCATGGCTGTGATTGCAGCATATAAGAACTGATTTCTGCAAAGTTGGTCAACTTGCATTCTGTGACAATCATAATCTACACATCAACCACCTACTCCATCTTCCACCTAAATTGACAAGATTGCCACACTTCACTTCAAGATTGCCACACTTCACTTCAAGATTGCCACACTTCACTTCAAGATTGCCACACTTCACTTCAAGATTGCCACACTTCACTTCAAGATTGCCACACTTCACTTCAAGATTGCATTCTCTTCTGAATGCATCTTGGACACTGATAGATGGAAATATTGGAGACTTGAGCATATTCCTGACGCAAATAAAAGAAAATTCAATGACAATCCTTCCTGAAAGACCAGAGATCATTGCAGCAGATTAAAGTGGCCGGGCTCTACAGAAACATCAGAAGACTGCAACATTAAACAAATCTAGAACTCTGAAGAATGTCATGAAAGTTCATGAGCTTCCGATACTGCAATGCATTTTACTGAAGAACATTCAGTACATTCAACAGACTTTGTTGATTCACAATATTACAATACTAGATTTCGTGGGAATGACAATTTCCATCCTAAGGCAAGGACGCTGCTCTAAGAGGAATCTTTCTGTTCCAACTTCTATTGTTGACAGATTGATGAACTTGAAATTGAAAGTCCTGATATTGAATACTTTGTGTAGCCAGTGCACCTGATGGAACTTGAAAAGAGACCCTCGTGTAGGACACTGACTGTAGAGCATTAAACCACCGAGTTCAACATCAAAGAAAGTTCATTTTGCAAAAGACGACTCTAGTTCGACGTTTCTAGTTGTAGTAAATGACGGCATATAGTTCTCATCTGAACACATTTTGAGCACTAAAAGTTGGTGATGAAACTTACAGCAAATAAACTTGGACATGCATAAGAATCTTGTAGGAAATGACAGAAAATTCAATGGCAAACCTACCTGGATTATCCCAGGCCACAGCAGCAGATAAAAAAAAAGTAGCAATCCAAGTATCATTTCATGAGCTAGTGTCCATGCACTTTATAGGCAGTCTCGTTATAATCCAAAAGGGCACCTATGTGTGAAGGAAAGCACAAGAAGTTAATGCTAAATGCACTTATGCTTAAAAATGGCTTCTTAGTTATTAAGTTAAAAGGATTTCAAATTTTGAGAAAAGGTATTGAACAATAACCTAGAAATCCTTTTTTTAAATAATTTGAATTTATATCTTAAATTATGTTAAATGCTGCATTAAAAATGCATAAGAGCATTAGATTAATTTAAATTGTATAAAGGATTTCACTATTTTAAAACATTTAAACAAAATTTTTGTAAACATTGCTTTTTACTCGAAAATATAATTTATGCATCTTAAGTGCAGTATTTTGAAAAATGGATTAAACAAAAATACTTAACATTTTAATAAACCAATGGGTTTCTTAATATTTTTATTTGATATGTTTCTGTTCTAATGCTAGATTAGACAATCTCTAAAAGTGTCAATCAAAATATTAAGAATTTTGGGTTCTGTATTATTTTTCATGTGCTATATTTCATAGCTTACGAAA
Organism: Meta bourneti; assembly: GCA_933210815.1. Lineage (NCBI taxonomy): Eukaryota > Metazoa > Arthropoda > Arachnida > Araneae > Tetragnathidae > Meta > Meta bourneti. Next base: position 91,686,438 of record OW119924.1, on the reverse strand, counting down.
TATTTCTCGAACAGAGATCATTTTCATCTGAATATAAATTAAATCCTAAAGTTTGAAGACTAATGACTACATCCAGTCATTTAATGGTATAAAGGCAGCCTCTATGAACAAAGAGGAAAGCTCTTCCCTCTTCAATCATATGCAAAAATGAAATATTATATTCAAGAATAAATATTAAACTTTTAAAATGAGTTGATTATTCACATAAATGCAAGGACTTGTTGATAGAGTTGACTTATGTTATAAATGAAAACTAAACTTTTCGATACCCTTCACAAAATTTCAAAATATTTTATTCATTCAATATTTATTTAAAATTTATATTTAAAAAATGATTACAAACATTCATGCATGCTATTGGCTTGTAAAAATAATTAGTTTCTATGAACAAAAACGCCCTAACATCCTTTTAATAAGTACTTCACCTATTGCTAAATGATTGCTCACCTGTCAGGTTGACAAAGGTTGTAAAAAGGTAAAGCCTAACGGCTCTATGAAAAAAAAAATAGGAAATTAACCTTTTCAGCACTGCTTCAAAATTTGGAAGCTAGTATTTATTAATAAATGATTCCTCACCGGGCAGGTTGACCCTGGGTTCAAGAAAGGTAGAGCCTCTGAAAAAAAAACAGAATTGCCTTTTCAACCATTTGCTTCAAAATTTGAAAGCCAGTATTTATTAATAAATGCTTCACCTATTTTAAAAATGATTGTTCACCTGGCAGGTTGACACGGGGTTGTAGAAAGGTAAATTCTTATGAAAAAAAAAAGAAATGGGGAATTACCTTTTGAACCCTTTGCTTCAAAATTTGGAAGCTAGTATTTATTAATAAATGTTACACCTATTTTAAAAATGATTGCTCACCTGGCAGGTTGACACGTTGTAGAAAGGTAATTCTTCATGTGAAAAAAAAAGAAATGGGGAATTACCTTTTCAACCATTTGCTTCAAAATTTGAAAGCCAGTATTAATAAATGCTTCACCTATTTAAAAAATGATTGCTCACCTGGCAGGTTGACACTGGGTTGTACAAAGGTATAGCCTCTGAAAAAAAAAACAGAATTGCCTTTTCAACCCTTTGCTTCAAAATTTGAAAGCTAGTATTTATTAATAAATGCTTCACCTATTTTAAAAATGATTGCTCACCTGGCAGGTTGACACGTTGTAGAAAGGTAATTCTTCATGTGAAAAAAAAAAAGAAATGGGGAATTACCTTTTCAACCATTTGCTTCAAAATTTGAAAGCCAGTATTTATTAATAAATGTTACACCTATTTTAAAAATGATTGCTAACCTGGCAGGTTGACAGGGGTCATAGAAAGGTGAATTCTCTGAAAAAAAGAAATGGGGAATTACCTTTTGAACCCTTTGCTTCAAAATTTGAAAGCCAGTATTTATTAATAAATGCTTCACCTATTTTAAAAATGATTGCTCACCTGGCAGGTTGACACGTTGTTGTAGAAAGGTAATTCTTGTGAAAAAAAAGAAATGGGGAATAACCTTTTTAACCCTTTGCTTCAAAATTTGGAAGCTAGTATTTATTAATAAATGTTATACCTATTTTAAAAATGATTGCTCACCTGGCAGGTTGACACGTTGTAGAAAGGTAATTCTTCATGTGAAAAAAAAAAGAAATGTGGAATTATCTTTTCAACCATTTGCTTCAAAATTTGAAAGCCAGTATTTATTAATAAATGATTCCTCACCGGGCAGGTTGACCCTGGGTTCAAGAAAGGTAGAGCCTCTGAAAAAAAAACTGAATTGCCTTTTGAACCCTTTGCTTTAAAATTTGAACGCTAGTATTTATTAATAAATGCTTCACCTATTTTAAAAATGATTGCTCACCTGCCAGGTTGATACTGGGTTGTACAAAGGTAATTCTTCATGTGAAAAAAAAAAGAAATGGGGAATTACCTTTTCAACCATTTGCTTCAAAATTTGAAAGCTAGTATTTATTAATAAATGCTTCACCTATTTTAAAAATGATTGCTCACCTGGCAGGTTGACACGTTGTAGAAAGGTAATTCTTCATGTGAAAAAAAAAAGAAATGTGGAATTACCTTTTCAACCATTTGCTTCAAAATTTGAAAGCCAGTATTTATTAATAAATGCTTCACCTATTTAAAAAATGATTGCTCACCTGACAGGTTGACACTGGGTTGTACAAAGGTATAGCCTCTGAAAAAAAAAACAGAATTACCTTTTGAACCATTTGCTTCAAAATTTGGAAGCTAGTATTTATTAATAAATGCTACACCTATTTTAAAAATGATTGCTCACCTGGCAGGTTGACACGGGGTTGATGAAAGGTAAATTCTTATGAAAAAAAAATAAATTGGGAATTACCTTTCCAACCCTTTGCTTCAAAATTTGGAAGCAAAATTTCAAAATTTTAGTAAATTCCTTAAATTCATTTTTTAATGACTTAATCTGTCAACACTTGAATCCAAATAGACAGTTTAACGTCTATGAAGAAAAATTAAAGAGATAAGAATTATAAAAAATCGTGTTGCAGTATATTTGTTTAAGCTAGAATGTTCTTGAATGACTAATGACAAGTAATGGGCAGAGGCTCTTTGAAATAAAAATAGGGGATGACATTTTCAATGGCCTTTGCTTCTAAATGAAAGTCGCAGTCTTTAATGGTCTTGGACCTTTCGATTTCCACTGTGTTCTCTGTTCCAGAAATATGTATGAATTTGATATTGAATCCTTAAATAAATTTCCTTCACACTAATCTGAGTGCAACAATTATCAGACAACTTGATCTCAAGTGTAAAGAACCTTGAATTTTTTTTAAAAATTTTATGGACTTCGGAATATTTGAAACTTATATTGTTATATGCGGGAAAGATTTCCTTTCCATGTATTTAATTGGTCTCCACCTATAAGGACATGAATTAAACTTCAAATCCAATAAATGTAAAAAGTACTTAACTACTGCTCAACCTTAAAATGTACCTGTCAAATTATTATATTTTTGGGGTTCTTTTAAAATATTTAAAAGAAAAAAAAATTCAAAAGGATTTGTTACTGAAAGAGAGGCATGATGTATTTGTATTGTTTATATGGCTTACTATTATAGATTCCTGATATAGCTGTATAACATTAATAGTACTAAAATATGACAATCAAAAAGCAATTTCGATTACTTATTAAACTGTTTAAAATAAATGAAATTGCTTTTTAATTTTTGTTCTTAACTTCAGTTGTACACATTTGTTATCTGAATATGCTGCAATTTTTCTTATAGAGCAATCATGTTAAATTTCAATGTTTCATTATTTTATTTAAATGCTTAGATGGTCTGCATATATTTAAAATTGTTTTGATGGAATGTCAGTATCTTTAAATATTGTGGATATCTTACTAGTTTGCTTCATTTTACTGCAACAATTTTTACGTGTTTAGTCAACACAACATCGATTTTAACGAAATAATGTATAGAATATGGTCCAAAAATAGCTTGTTCGTTTGTCCATCCCTATAAAAAGTACACATGGACATGACAGTAACAGCTGTGTAATTCTCCAACTGCTCTTAAATTTCAACTTTAGAGGTTCCATTTTCAAATTTGATTTAAACCTGTTTATGTAAAAGTCAATGTGAGAACTGATATATTTTATTACCTGCACACTTAAAAAGTTAATTGGGAGGTGAGAACAACATGTGACAAAAAATATTTCATCTGACAACTTGTAGAATTTTTTTTTAAATTCATTTTTATAATTTTCTTCCATCAGGTTTGCATGGGTATATTTGAATGAATTAAATCCCATTCGGATAAATGAGCAAAGAAAATAGTTCCATTTCCCATGGTATTAAAAAATTAAAGGGTTTTACAAATTGCAATTTCTAAGTGAAAAAAAACCCCTCGAAATTGGGAGTAAACCATATGTCAACTATTCACATTTAAATTTAATCAACATAAATCCACCGTGGTGTGTTAATTTCTGCATGTAAATGCAAAATATGAATTCTGTGAACTTCACGTAAATTTCAGTAATTCTATCATTTTGTATTACAAAATGCTTAAACAATTAAAATAAAAAAATTATAAAATATTTAAACAATTTTCACTATACATTTACACTTTAAAATGGTGAAATGATTTCTGGCATATTAAGAATGCAGACAGATCTTTATGAAGTTTGTAGTGACGATTGATTTTGTATAATATAAATTGAAAACTAACAAAGTTGAGAGTGACATCCTAGGTGCTTTATTTTTAAAGCGGGCCGTGGCAGCTCAGTTGGTAGAGTGACCGGAGGGTTGTGAGTTTGAATCAAACCAAAGATAATCATGTACAAATGGGGGCTGATATATGTTCAATCTGTTGTGCCTTCCAATGTCCTCATTGGCGTGGTGTGGATAAGGGGTACAAGCTCATGTGACATCGTCATCTAACCTGGTTCAAAATTATGTTGTGTTCACGGATCCTTCCCTTTGTGGTTTGATCCCGGACCGTTGCCTGTAGCCCGTTGTGTTGCTCCAGCGTGACGTTAATTAAAATACCTACCTATTTTTTAAAGCATGATTATAAAGCTATGAACTATACCCACTAGTGTCTACAGTGCTGACCATTTACTAAATTGTGAATTGTATTAATTTCTTTGCTATTACATTTCAAAACAAATTGACTATTATCAGAAATACCTTTTAATCATTGTTCAAATCTGGATATTTGTTAAAAAAACATTTTGCATAGTATGGAGCAGTATAACCCAGTTTTCTGCTGATCTATTTCATGAATTACCAGTTACAATTGGTATCAGTTATTAAAACAGGTTGTTAAAAATAAAAATGTTGAAACTGAAAAAATTTAAAAAAATGTAATTGAAATGGATTCAGAAATACAAAAGCTTGGATAGGAGGAAAGGAAAACTAATATGCTTGTTGAAATCAATATATTTTTACTTTCAATGGTATTATAATTTTCAAAACGGCTTTGCTTTAGCAGGATTTGAGATGAAATTATCGTGGTTTGGGGTAGATGCCAATCAAAGTCACTTAAAATCAAAGTTTATTAACATAATAAATTAACAAACTACATATATGCCAACTTGGCAGATTTGCAATAGAGTTGCATGACAATTTAGTTTTTACTTACAGAAAAGCCCAACTCTGAAGAAAAGTATACATATGAATTCCAATACAAAAGTATTAATGCACTTGATAATTAAAACCATACTTTGTACTCGATCCTTGTATTCGAATACAGTAGTATTGATCAAAAGTATTTTAATACCAAAATGTTTACATATTCATCCAATTTATATTTTATAAAAGTCTTATATCGCAGTTCGGTGATTTTTCTATCAATTAGTCGTTTTTTTGAATATGTATTCGAATTCTTGTTTGACACTTACAAGGCCTCGAATACTAAGTATTTGATTCTAAAATGTTCTCGATTCTCCATACCCCTGAAACACTTGCATAGTAATGGGAAGCAGTCACAGTTTACAGGTAAAAGATTTTTCATTCGATGACCTTAATTGAACATGTAAAATATCGACATTAATCCAATGATCTTCCATTATATTTGTAAAAGTAGTAATAAAAGTGGAACAATCAATGGATACCATATCGTAAGCGACATTTCATTTCAATGTACTGTGGAACCCTGGATAACTGTCATTGTCTGCCTTGTGTTTGGTGCAGTTTTGTCAGATATGGCCATCAACCAAGCTGGGTAAGTTAATTGTCTAAATGAAAATCGATGTTTCCCAATCCTAATTGAGTGGAATGTTTGGGAAATTAAACTGGTTTAGTGATGGGCAGTCATCAGTGTTTGGCTTCATTAATTTCTATTTCTCAATTTACCAGTTTCTTGTCCAACTTTTAAAATCTAGTATTTGTCAAGCCGAATGGGAGCCGTTTTGGATGAAGTATTGTAGGCAAAGTTTTTAGAAAACAATTTCGGAGAGGCACTATGTCGTTAAGTCTGCAAAAAAAAGTTCTGAGCAATGGCAGATGGGTCCTTAAAAATGTCTTCAAATGGCCAGATCGAAGCCGAAGCCTGGCAAGCATAAAGTTTTCAGGGGCAAATTTTAAGACAAGCAGCTCTCCTGGTATTTTTAGTGAGGGACCACTGATGAAAAGGTACTGGAGATAATTTGCGCAACTGCTTTTTAAGTACGGACAGGTGTTTTCCTCTAAGAGTACATGCAAACGTACGAGAGAAGCGTGTGACGCTTTTACGAGGTAGTTTGGCTATTCGAATTGAATCCAAAACTATATGTACTCTTAGCTCCATTAAATTCTTGTTAATTTTTCAATGTTAATATTCATCTTTAAAATTACCCATAGACAATCACTCGAAATCGATTTGAAAATTTTCAGACCTTTTATCGATTATTTTACTAAGGAACATAACAAAACTGCGGTTTTATTGATAACATTTTGGGACCCCCTCTGGCATGCGGTGTCCCAGAAGCTTGCAATGCACTATTTCAAATTCGCATCAGATGCATTGATTTGATGTGTTTTAATTATTTATCGACAGTAGTTGTAATGTTCTGTTCTGCTTCAGTGATTCAGGTGTACTGTCCAGGTGCATCCAGGATATCAATCTGGATGAAACTACATTGCTTTCCCATGTTCTGTATTCGAGGGCCAGTAATTTGAGATGCACATATAGTGGAGCACAGCACAATTGCAGGGATCTAGATTTTAAAATCTTGTAAATGAAATTTAAAAATAATGAAGTGTACGTTGTTGCATGAAGATTGTCTTTATACACAACTTGATAAACTTTTTAGGATACCTTTGCTTTTTCTAGGCCTGAACGGCTTTAGCTCCTCCATAGGTACGGTACGCCCCATCATTTTTTAAACTGAAATTTTTATTAAATGAAGAACTCGTTAAATTCATTATGTGGCGAAAATATTACATAAAATGCTGATATCTGGACTAAATTTTGCATCGATATTTAAGTTCACATCTGAATAAAGTTGATACCGATATGCAAGTTAATATCTCAGTTTTATCAGGCAGAGATTGACCTTTCTATGAATCTAATATCTAATATGATCAAAATGTTATTGCTTCAATTTTGATATAGAAGGTACCGTTTTCTCAGGATTCTGGGGACAACATCCTTAGACTCCTATTTTATCGTTAGTGTTTAATTCTATTTTCATTATACTTAGTATTGTTCCAATATCATAAAAAGTCATCCCTAACAGCAGGTTTCAGAGTCCTGCACATTGGTCTTTGAATAGTTTGTGATCTAATTATTTCAACCACATGTTTTTTACAATTTTGTGGAAAAGAAAATATTACTTTTCTACTGGATCCATGTCTCAATAATATCTACTGGTAAGACACCGTTAGTGATATTGTTCACTGAATCTTATCTTACTATGGAAGGCATGGAGGGGTGATGATGCGAAATGATACTTGATTATTGACTTAAAAATTTAACTTTCACATCGGGTAGTTGACTTCACTGTAGAAGATCGTTCATTTCATTCTTCTATCTGTTTTCAGATTTTCCAAAGTAGTAGTGTTTATTAAGATTTTTGGAATAGTTGCCATTCTCAAAACTGTTGAATGATATTTTCCCCTATCAATCTTCCTAAAAGAAAAATCACCCAATTACAATGGCAAAAAACATCTTTGATTAAGAAGCTTCTTTTTAAGGGATATATTTTTCTTTGATAATTCTCTTATTGTTGATTTGTATTTCTTGAGTTTCGACACATTAACAGGAACATTACCTACTAAAACATTTTTACAGACTTCACACTGACACTTAAGTTGTGGAATAGACGCTTTCAAAACTACTCGTTGAGATGGTTTCCCACTAGTTAATAACGACAGCTATCTATAGTGTTTTCTTATGTTATTCACATTTCTTGCACACATACCCAAAAATACCTTTTTTTATCTGGGAAGCAGTATTCCCACAAATGGATTTGTTCATCTGTCAGTGAAAATCCAGAACTAAATGGCATGGCCAAATATGGCCCTTGTGCCATAAAACTCCCCAAAACCAACCAGAGCTAAATGACCATATGGAGCTTTGGTTGCCTTTTTATAGGAATCCATAAAGTAGCAACATTATGAAGTGCCTGACGTGTTAAACATGGAAGTTTATTGATGCCTCTGTTTTTAAATAAAATATAACATGTGTTCAAACTTATGTCATGCATTACCTTACATCTTGGAAATATACACTGTCGTGCCAAAGTCATGGGATGGCAATATACAAATTTGCAAGTAGCACTCGCATTGCTTTAAAAGGGTAGAGTCAGATTGCTATAAGTGCTGTCTGTTGAACTCTTGAATGTCTTGTAAAACGTTTAATAATGTGATTATGGCTATCCGACGCATAGCATTTCGGAAGTTGTTGAGACTTAAGATTCTTTGCTCCAGTGTGTATCAAGAGTTCATCATGTTATCTTCCACAAGGAACACCGCATTGAGTGGCCACGTCTCTTGAATGATCGAGAGCAGCTGCGGTAGTCCGGTTGGGAAAGTAACGGACTAGCAATCGGAGGGTTGCAAGTTCGAATCCAACCAGACCGTCGTGTACAAAGGGGGCTAGTTCGTGTTAAATTTGTCGTGGTCTCACAAATGTCCTCACGTTAGTGTGGTGTGGAAGTTTGGGGAGTGGGGTGCCAACTCAGGTGTTGCCTCGTCATCTGACTGGTTCAAAATGACGTGGTGTTGCCTTAGGATCTTCCTCAGGTTGATCCGTCGCAGTGTGTCGTTTTCGCAATCTAAGTGGACAAAATTCAATTTTCTTAGGGTTGCAGATTGTCAAAAATGCATCAAAAGCAATATGTCCCCTTAGCAAGAATACGTGGGTATTTTTCTAAGCACTACCACAGGACGTACAGGTCTTATTTCCTTTCGTTGGCTGTAAGCCATTCTGACGAATGCTTATTAGTACTTTGATGAAAACTGAAAAGTTACAGGTCCTATATTTTCTTGAGCGTTATTTGGTGAATACTATCATTATCTTCTATTCATCGAGGTATGCGTACGTGCTTTTATACTATTTTATTCTCTATTTTATTTGAGACTAATTTTGTCATAAGATAGTATAAATACAATTAGAATGTGGGTCTGATAGTGCTTGAACAGAAAAGATACCGGCAAATTTTTTCTGAAAAATATCAATTGAGCAAAGTATGTTTAGTATTTCTATGCTATACCTTTGTAATCTGCTTGTACTAGGGTATAAAAATATTTGACAAAATCCTGCTCCATCAAATTTCTTTTCGCCAAGTAATTAGATTTAACTACTAGGGAAGATAATGTGCAAGATAATTTTAAAACTGAGTTTGTTTTGATGGATGTAACCAAACATCAAATGGAATACTAAAGATAGAAATTACGTTGGTAGATTTTTAGAAATGCTGAGAGGTCTGTTGAAATAACTGGGATTAATATGGTAATCAAGCGCTTTCAAGTCCTTAAAATGGTTGAATTTCGGTTTCCAGATACCGACAGTAACTAAAAATCGTTAAATATGTACCAAACCAGTATTTTTCACTCACAGCCTCTTAGAACCACTCAAAAACCAGCATATTTTGATGCAATAATTTTGTCCTAGATTGCTAAAATGATACTGCGTCACCAAGAGCCCCTTGTCTTGCCCCAGTGCGACGTTAATTTAAAATACCTACCGAGACCAGGGAGATCTGCAGAGAAGCGTCCGTGCTAACAGACGAACGACACTGCGTAAACTGACTGCCACATTCCATTAGAGGCGTGTCTGAGATCTGCAGCGAAATTTGTCGTTGCTGGGATATGGCATCAGAAGACCGACTCAAGTGTCTTTATTCACAGCACATCAGCTTTTGCGTCTTACCTGGGCTCACGAACACATGCATTGGACCCTAGATGAGTGGAAGAATGTAGCGTGTGTCCGATGAGTCATGTTTCCAGTTGGTACGAGCTGATGGTCGAGTTCTTTTGTGGCACAAACCCAACGAGGCTATGGATCCACTTGTCAAGTGCAAGCTGGTTGTGGTTCTATAATCGTTTGGGGTGTTTACCTGGCATGAATTAAGTCCTTTGGTCAAATTGAACAGGTCATTGACAAGAAATAGCTATGTTCAGCTTCTTGGTGACCATTTGCAGCCCCTTATGGACTCCGCCGACTAGTTGAGTCCACGCCACATTGAGTTAATGCACTTCGCCGAGCTAAAGGAGATCCTACACGATATTCTATAGGTATCCCATGATTTGGCATTTCAGTATATTTTGATGATTAAAATAACACGTTTAATGATGTGATCCGATTGCAAACAAATCTGAAACATTTTCTTCCAATTTATTCATTAGATCACACATCAATTATAATTAGATCCGAGTTTTCAAACACATCCAGTTATCCTCTTTCAAAATTAATCAGCGGTTCCTCTAATAATCTAATAACCATTTTAGATGCACACTATAACACTACTTTATAGATTTCAGTTTCTTATGCATTTCCATGAATTATGTTTCGTACTAAAGTGGTTTTTCCACTTAGCGTAGGACCACACAATGAGTAGATGGATGTTTGAATAACATCTTTTTTTAATATGTAAATAACCTACTGACTCAAAATACATCTCACTCTTTTGAAACACCATTTAAAATGTCACGTTTTATAGCCTATCTTTTTTTTCTGAAACAAAACTAGTTAATTTATTTTAAATAAAATCAAACTAAAAATCTGACATAAACCAATGACGATGATCAAAGATCAAACCTATCCTAAAATGAATGGGGAATGTTATCTATAACGGAAACTTAACACGACTAGCTTCTAAAATCTTCATTCAATGAAATCTCGTTATTTTTCATTTCCTATTTTTATGCTCAGGAAATGTGCTATCTGAATGCATCCTTAGTGAGGATAGTAAGCAGTAAAATAATGGGATCAATTCATTTTCTCCTGCTTAAAGGAATGAGTGAGTTACTGTAGTGTGGTCTACTGTGCATTCAGATTCTGGAAAACAAGACTACAAAAATGACAAAGTACATAACTTTCATTTCCAAATTTTATTTGTTCTAAACAAATTTTACAAGCAACAAGGCATATTCATACGAATTCCATTCTTTTGAATATAGCAATCAAAACACTTATTTCTTGAACAAATTTTCACAAGATACATAACACTTAAAAATGGTATCGATTACTCCAAGATCCCCGTTTTGAAGATCCAGATATCTTATCAATATAAGTGGTTATAAACCTCGGAGACAGTACTTAGTTTTTAAACTTCATCTCAATCAGATCCAAGAATTCAATTGTGGCCTCCGACAACTGTAGGTACTTTGACACCAGGATCATCCAAATGATAAACTTGGTCAAAAATAAAATAGTTATCTTACATGGATACCTTGAAATTATCTTCCAATCGATTTTATCTTTGAACTTGAGGATAAATTCTGGAGATAGACTGATACTGTGACACAATTTCCCATTCAATCAATGCTTGATCTTCTATAAATCTTTGGGATAATTTTTGATACTGACAAATATTATCCCAATTCGCATGTTCTTAAAATTCTATCAAACAAAAGGGATGGATCATGTGATATAAGGTACCAACATTATTCTGTAAGCTTCTAATATCTTCACTAAGCTTATTATCTCTTGGAAAAGATTTCCACTCTATCAGAATTTAACCCTGTCATGAGCGTAAATAACTTGTTTCTGGATCAATCTTGTATACACTATGTTCCAACTAATCTATGAGAGGAATGAGTTTATATACTTTTCATTTAAAAGTACCGATAACTATTAGCAAAAGTTCTGTGCTTAATCTGTAAAATTATGCATACAACGTATGTTTGATTCCAGAACCTTGGAAAAAACTTACATTGCAAAAAATCAAGACTAATTACAAACGTTCTTAGGAATCACAATCCCAAGACTTATGCTCCGTCAGTACCTAGAATCAGCTTGCATGTCGTTATCAACTTTCATCCAGATGTCAACAACTTAAATATCGATACAAAATTTAGTCCAGATGTCAACATATACTGCTCACAAGCAACTTTAAGACTTTCTGTCCATATTTATTCTTAGATTTGCTGTCCAAAATGCGTTTATATATTTTTACGCACTAATATATTTTTCCTCTGGCTGGTTTGTGCAATAATAGTCGCCTTCCATCAAACATTCAAACACCATCAAACATTTTTCAAACCGTTTGACTGCGGAGAACCATCGGCTGAAAGGATTGGTGCACTGTTGCGTTTCGCAATTGGCAGCAACTTCTATCAAAGGTCTAATGACTAGTCTAAGGCAGGGCCCGCGGGCCAGACCCTGCCCGCGAAGGGTCATTATCCGGCCCGCGGAAACCCGGCCGATGCAGCATGCAATATATATATATATATGTGTGTGTTGGCCCGCCTGACTTCCAGGATCTTTCAATCTGGCCCTCAAGTGAAAACGTTTGGAGACCATTGGTCTAAGGGAACTATTTCATTTTTCCTTGCCTCTTAAATTTTCGAAAAAGATGTTCTCGATATCTTTTAATTTATTTCAATTAATCACAATCACACTTTCCGAAACAAAAGGGGTGTTCCAATGTGGCATATTTGAACACTAACGGTAATTACAAAGTCAAAAAATTCAAGGAAGAAAAGAAGTTATGGATGCCACAGAATATCTATCGATGTGTTACGTCTTTCCGTCACCCCAACACTGACTCAAACGTCATTTTTTAGAAATGGTGATATCCTCGCTTTATTAAAACTTTTGTCTTTCAAAAATACAAATCCGTATACTTTTTACTGTTATGAGCTTGTAAAATTTTCAAAACTCGTATGTTGGCAGGTATGAAATACTACAACAGTGGTTGTAATTACCCAGTGTAAATATTACAAGGCAAATCTATGTTGAGCTATTCTTTATGTGTGTCTATCAGTGTTCTAGAGCTAGTGGTTGTGATGATCTGCAGCAAGACACAATACCATTCTTGTATATACATGTTTCAATTTTACAGGTCAATAATTTGTTATAAGAACTTGTGTTTTTTATGTTTCAAGGGATCATGTTCCTTTAAAAATATTACCAGCCATATTTACGATTGACCCATCGTTGAAGAAATTCTGATTCCCTATGTACACTGTCACTTAGAGACATGAGTTGTTACCAGTGACCGAAAGTTGATGCATTTAACTCTGCAGGTCTGCCAAAAACAACTACATCCTAACACTTGATCTAGCTCCCGGTCTATAATTAGTCCTCGCATATGACTAGACATACCACACTTAAGTAAACTTTATAGAAACAGTTTAGATTAAGAACTAAAGCAGCTTAACTAGAATTTCATTTCGGAGGTGCCCATATTGAAAAAACGTTATGTGCAAACTGAGCACTATTTTAAGGACTAGACCTTAAATTTCAATTAAACATTCAAAATACATTAAAAAGCTAAATACACGAGTTTGACTACATTTCTTACCTTGAGTTAGCTATTGGTCTTAAAACTTTTCAGATAACAATTAATGCAAAAAACATCCGTATAATATTTACACTTTCAGCATTTGAATTCGAAGTACCGTCGCAAATATTTTCGATAAATTAAACTAAATTCTTAAACAATAGTTTTTCATATCCTAATAATAACGGAAAGTATCGTTCAATCCTTTCGCCAAACGAGTAGAATAGTGTTAGAGTTGAGAAAAATTACTCAAGTAATCAATCCTCTTTTTATCTATTATCGCAGCAATTTTTGTTTTAGCAGAATGGTAGAGCAAGTATTAAACCTAAACATTCAGGGTGATCCGTTATGGCTACGCCATCTGATAACACTATTTTACAGTATTGGGTGTGAAAAAGGCTCATTAAAAGGATTTTAAAATTACTGTTCTCTAATTTTAAGTAAATCGTCCCGTATAACTTTTTAAAGTCCTCAATTGAACTACACTCCTTTTTCTAGAATAGAAAGTTCGGTTCATGCAAATTGGCAGTTTCAGTCATGTGGTTTCGAACCAGTCTCAAATTAAGAACAGGTTAAACGTAAGCAATGCTTTTCCTCCAAAATTCTACCCTCCGTATCATTTTGAACAGTCCATGGTATTACAGAAACACGAAAATAAGAATAAGAATTGGAATTTTAGAACTCGGAAATTTTTTGGCAAAATTAGCAAAACTTTTTTCCGCTCCCTTGGTTGCAATGAAAACTCATCTGTAGCGCAAATCCCCAGATATGACCATCGTCTACCAATTAACAAAAACAGACGAAGTGCCATTTTGAATTATGCTAAAAATGTAAACAATGACTTAAATTCAGTTTTGATTTAAAATTCAAATTTGTTAAAAAAATTAATATAATTTCCCTTTGGAAAATCATGTAGTCTTCCAAGCCCTTCTGATTAATTCACAATTTTAATACTACTTTGAACCGCAGTTGCCACAGGTATTCTGAACTGATATTTTCTGAGACCTCACTGGAGTGATAGTTTGCCTACCCTCATTGTAACGCCTTCTCCTACCGCACCAACTGCTACCTCCTTGATAACCTGACACCGTTGAACGTTTTTGATAACCTAAACGTATGGAAGAGAAGGACTGTTATTTGGAGACACAGGAGCTCCATGGAAAATTCACTCTGAAATGCATTTCTTCGATTGGCGATTAAGCACGGTTCCAAGTTTCTATCTATCGGAAGCGATAGTAGAGATTACGAGTTGTCCGCAAATGACCACCTCCAGGACTACCCTAAAATTCTTGACAATAGAATTGCAAATACTGTTAGTGTTTTTTTAGGCCATATTTTTTCACTTCGAAACTGTTGAACTTGTCGATTGATGGCCGAAGATAAAAGTTCGAAATCACTTTACGGAATACTTTGTCTTCAACCGATGTCTACGCGATTGAAACCTCTTTGAATTTCTATCCAATGCTTTTATATTGAATATTAAAGGTCCCCAAATGGTAGTGAATCCAAAATTTTGAAACGTATTTAACTTACCAGAAAGTAAAATTCTGCAAAAGAGTTTGTTATTGAATCAAAAGAAACTAAAGATCAATTTTGCAAAATATGCAAATTTATAAAATATGCATTTGATTTTAAGCATTTGACACCAGAAGTACCAACAGTAAAGATATATCTATTTCTACTAAACCGTTTTGATATTTAGTCTGAAAAAAAACCTAGCCAATTTATACAAGGGATAAGAAAACGAGTTTCACAAATTACATTTTCACTTAAGTATTGAAACTGCATGATACTTTTTGCATACAAAGAGAAAAAGTAGTCTTATTTATCGTTTTGTTTACCGCAAATTTTATAAATTAAGGTTTGTTTAGAGGAAATTTCCACAAAAATATATCTACAACCAGTACAGATATTTGTGACCTTACTTTCATCACAAAACCTACTTAACATTTTCGTATATTGGAACTTTCAATTATCTACTTCTAGTTCTTTCAAGTTTTCTGGTTCTTATGAATCTTCGTATTCAGTGGAAAATTCTGCTAATTGAAATATCAAAATCTTTTGGAAAAGAAATTGTATAACTGGATAAAAAATGCAAAATAAATTTCGTTCGGTATCATCAAAATATTTACTCCAAATTTACAATGAGTCCAAGAACGATGTGAAATAAAAGTAATAAATTTCAAAAAATGTCACAATGCCTAAATAATTTACAGCAATCAACCACAATAAACTAAAAATGTGTCACAATGCTGAGGGAAAATTACAAGATTTTTTGATAATTATATTACTATTAAAAGTAATTATTACACTAACAGATTATTAATAAGTACAGTACATTATACTACAGAATTATATAAACTTTTTTCCAACTGGTCAAAATGACCGGTCGGTATATTGAAGTGTTCCACATCTCTGAAAAATGGAAGTATAGGAGCAAAATTATTTATATTCATACATATCAATGGAAAACGTCATCAAAAATTATGAAATGAAATTTAAAGTAAAATTTTGTGAACAGCTGTTGAGAAAGGGTTATGTGGTACTTCTGGTGTTGAACTTATTTAATCTCCAGTACACGAGGATTCAATTTTTGCGACTGCTGTTGCAGGATTTACTAATTTAGAATGTGTATGGATTTTTTTTAAACCCAACCAAAAATATCATTTCGGTTTGTAAATGTAGCAATACAAAAACTGATTGGGTTATTTTTTAATTTTTATAAAGTAGAGATCTTATAGTTATAAAACACAAAAGAGCTAAACTAATGTTTGCATTGGAAAATTCATTTCGATAAACATAACATTGGGGTGCTTTCATAAAAAAAAATTCCCCTCGCTTCGGTTGCATCAGCTTTGAAAAGTAACAACTTTATTTGCATCAGTTACAGTACTATTCGATTCTTAAGTGGCCATTCCTTATTATTTTACGAAGTTATTACAATTATAAAATGAATAACTAATAAATCATGTACGAAATGTAACGGACGCATAAATTATGCAATATCTTGCTGTTTACATTTTACCACATCATAATTGTTAAAAGAATTTAGAAAAGTAAGAAATTTCTGAGAGAGGTAATGTGTCATTAAGCACTATAAAAAAGGAATATAAATAGGAAAAAATTATAGAATTTAGAGTATTTGGTTGGAAGCATTAAAATTAGATCTATCTGGAAAGCTTTACGTTTAGCACTCCTGAAACTGTTGGTTTCAATTATGAACTTGACGTATATTTGAATACATGTGCCGGTATCAGCGGCTACGTTAAGTGAAAACGCTAGGCCTGCTGTTTCTAATTTGTTTCTCAATCTAATGCTCTCTAAATATCCCGGAATTAGTGCTAAAATTGTGTTATTGCATTTATTACAACCAAAATCGCAGTCACTTTTCAAATCAACGGCAACAATGCGCTCAGTCAGGAAAACTGAATTGATTCTAGTACTTAAATTTAAAACTTCCCTCTCCTATGGCCACGCCGCTGACTGAATTCGCAGGGTTCTGATGTTGACGAAAAGTTCTAAAAATATTGCTTTTTTACGATAAGAGCGGCCCTTAAAACTAAAAATCTACCTTTGAAATTGAAATAGAAATCCTCTAAAACAGTTTGACATTTTAATAAATTCAAACCCAGACAATTCAAGAACTAGAACTTTTCTCTTTTAAAATGCTCCCCTTATCTCAGGAGAAGCACGTTCACTCACCACCTAGAAATCTGAACTGTGAGGTTTCTCTTTCCCACCCAGTTTGCGAAGAGTCGATAGAGCAATTTTTCTATAAACCATTTGCTCATCTACTATTCCTGATTTTGTGTGTTGCAATTCGAAAGACGTAATCTCATGAAAACTCGATCCCCAAAAATGGCCGGATACACAAAATGGTAACACCCAACAAACAAAATATTAAGAATTCATGAAAGTGCCAAAGCCCCAAGACTCGACATTCAAGTCAGAATCCTAGTTAGTACAATCTTGCAACAATTAGCACTAGCCGAGCTAGACTGGAAGAAGTGTCCATCCTACCCAAAATGGGCTCATTTAGGAAATGTTAAAAATGATAAATTATAAAACGCACCGTATTAACTTCTATTAATCAGTTATTCATAATGTTAATCGACAGCGGTTGATTACTTACAAATAGATTACGTTAACTAAACCGTGTTCACTTTCACACACAACTCTAAAAATAACTACACGAGCCTGTTTCTACAAAGTTAATTAACCTCGATTCTTTCAATTAATTTTTTAGATTTAGTTCAAACGAAGTTTTACTCCTTTGCAGTTGAATCGTAAGTAGGCCTCTGTTACATAGTACATCTTACTGCGTCAACTTATAAGTATGATGCCTGATGAATCCCCCCACACATGGTACCATCACTAATTTGACCATTTTGTCAGAATAGCATAAAATTTCTTTCAAGAAAAAGTACAAGATTATAATAAATATTTCTGAAACGCCGCCCCTCTAGATATTGACACCCCGTAGCCTGCAGTCTCCATTACTCCATCTGACAATTGTCTCACTGTGGCACAAGAATTCCATCACCTCCAACATCACAATTCTATCACGAACTGGAAGCACTTATGATATTTTAAGTATTGAAACGGTGCAAGCATTTTGAAATTAAATTGGAGCTTAGCTGGAATGTTTTGGATCTCAATATAATAGTAAGTGTTCCTTATTAGAACATGATTCAAATAGCACACGGGTTGAAATACTTAAATTGGGAATTGATACGAATTGAAATTGTGTACATACCCCTATTCCCCATTTGTCTTGAAAAGCTGGATGAATATACAAAGGGCAACGCGAAAGTAAAAACTCGAGAATTGGAGCACTGAACATATTAAACACTTGTAATATAACAGAATTTAGGAGAGATGGCAATTAAGGTCTAAGAATTTAATAAAGATTTGAATATGGGTGGAGGGCTGACAACCCAAATAACTAACGCTGGGAACATCCACCAAATTTCCAGAAGGAATGACCCTGTAGTGTGACCTTTCCTCAAGGTTAGGTTTGGAAGTTCGAAAGGGTTTGTTCGCGGATTGTTCTTGTAGAATAGAAAGCGTGTTCGTAATTCTTGCCAAATGCCGCACTATCTGTTGAGTAATTTCATGACTGAACATCAGGTAATTTTAACTCCGATTAAAGTCACAATTGAAAATCCTTAAAATATGTCAGTTTGCTCATACTTTATTTTAAATAAATGAGGTGGGAAAAGGTTTCATTTCAGCAATATTTCATCTAAATTTGGAACTTTTCGACTCTTATCTAAACAGCTGATGGTACAGAAAAGCGAAACATAAGTCACCGTATTGTATTGCAAGCATTGGGCATGTAATAAATGTATTTTCCATATTTTTTCCCTTGTTGGTTTCATGTTAAATTTTACCACTGCCTTAAAAGTATTCCCATAAAATCTTGTCCTCTCCCTTACCAGAAACACGCAGAAAAATCACGTCTAGTAAGGTCTAAAAGGCCGAATGTATTAAAGGAGGTAATAGAATCAAACAATTTTTATTTTTCAATAGTATCGCCCTTTACAATGTATTTTAGGCTTCCCAACTTTCCTACAGCATTCAAAAGTAGTCAGAATTTTTGGTTTATCGCTTCAGAAATGACATAAGACCCATGCGGATCAGACTTCAATTTTAAAAGCAGAAAAAACGCTTTTGAATTTGAAAATCGAATGTCGAACACTTGTTGAAAGGTTCCGCCATCTTGGCAACATGCTGCTTCTCCGTTGTGCCTTTTCGCACATCGATTACCGTGTCACACATCACCTGTGCTGCCCTCCAGCGGTGATGGCTTCAATCGCCTCGTTCGAAAGCGTATGTCGCATTGTAACTTACTGACTTTCCCTGAAGTTCGTGTCGAAAAGGCAACATGAATCTTGGAAACACGCAGCTTCAAATTTCCAAAATGCTTGCTCCGAAACTCTGCACTTGCTCCAAAAAGCCTTCAAAATAACTGCTACGAAGAGTGCTCCCAAAACAAACCTTAACAATGTTAACGCCCCTGAACATGTTGGAGAAAGATCTTGTGTCACAGTACTTCAAAGTGTAACACGAGTGCAACAATAACCGACTCAACGTGCGGTGGCGTGGACAGTGACGCCGGTGTGTCGAGGTGGAATGTGCTCAGAGTGCGAAAACGAACCGAATGTTCTTCCTCGAGCCCAGGTTCGAACAGGTGTTCTCGACACGTTCTGAGGAGTCGCTCTAATGGTTGGACGGGCTGGCATTGGTGAGGGGGTGATTTGTATCTTTATTTTCATTAATATGTTAGGCATGTGATTTTTTTTAAATTTTATTAAGTGAATAAATTGTGTATTTGATATTTCTATTTTGAATTTATATTATTAGTTTGTAGTGTATTTTGTATTTTCATATTTTTGTATTCTGCATCAGTATATTGCAGTCATGTCAAAATCTGTGAAGAGCTTTCATAGAGTTTGCTTTGGTTGGTGGAATGGTGTGGTGTAATCGTTTGAGCTGACTAGTCTGAAAAAGCCTTTTTAAAGGCTGGAAGTGCATTTAAATTTTTTTAACTTTATTTTTTAATTGAATATATATTGTATTTACTGTATCTATTTTGAATTTATATTAGTTTGTAGTATTTTGTGCCTTCGTATTTTCATATTTTGGTATCTTGCATCAGTGCTGAAAAAGCCTTTTTAAAGGCTGCAAGTGCAGTTAAATTTTTTTAGCTTTATTTTTTTATTGAATATATATTGTATTTGCTGTATCTATTTTGAATTTATATTAGTTTGTAGTATTTTGTGCCTTTGTATTTTCATATTTTGGTATTCTGCATCATTGTAAGTTGGAAAAGCCTTTTTAAAGGTAGAAGTGCAGTTAATTTTATAGCTTTATTTTTTAATTGAATATATATTGTGTATTTGAAAAATCTATTTTAATTTATATTATTTTGTGGTATTTTTATGCATATTCGTATTTTCATATTTATATTTTTGTATTCTATCTTAGTGTATGTATATTGTAGTCATTGATGAGTCAAAAGCTGTTAAGAGCTTTGAAGAGAGTTGGTGGAATCTTTCGAGCTTACAGGCTTGAAAAAGCCTTTTTAAAGGCTGGAGTGTAGACAAATCTTTTGAGCTTATAAAAGGGGTTTGAAAACCTGTTTAGGGTTGATAGTGCTTCTTTTATCTTACTAGAGCTTATGTGAAGCTTGGAGAAGTTTTTATGGAAAGCTTAAAATAACGTTGGCGTGAGTTTACAAACTTAGCGCAAAAAGTGGAGAGCCTTTTTTAAAGGCTTGGAATAGAATAGAAACGCCAGTTGTGAGCTTATTAATGCTTACAAAGCTGTATGAAACTTTGAATACAAGAGCTTATCGAATCAGATCGTTGAGAACTTTATTTTATCAATGCAATATTTCTTGAAAGCTGTTTTGTTTATTTTTAAATTTTTATTTGTAAATTTGTGTTCTTTACATCTCAAGTATTTTATTACGTTGGGTGTCCAGTTGGAAGAGGCAATGGATTAGCAACCGGAGGGTTGCGAATTCGAAATTAGGTCAAGCCAGACCGTCGGGTATGAAGGGGCTGGCGCACGTTAAATCTGTCGTGGCCACAAATGTCTTCACGTCGGCGTGGTGTGGAAGTTTGGAGAGTGGGGTGCCAGCTCAGGTGTTGCCTCGTCATCTGACCGTGGTTCAAAATTACCTGGTGGTTATCCTCATCTTTCCCTTCGGGTTTGATCCCGGACCGTCGCCAATAGCCCAGTAGCCAGTGCTCCTCCTGTGTGATGTTAATTAACTGCATACCTACCCTAAACGCGTAACGTTAAATGAGCATTGCGTTTAATAATTTTTTTCGACTGTTTTCAGTGAAGACGCGAAGACCGTACCACAACCTAATTAAAAACATAATTGGGAACAAACCAGAATGAATCTAGCTACACATAGGCTACAGCAGATAATACTCAAAACCCTAACGTCATTACGGGAAGGATTCGAGCACGTGAATTCCCCTCAAAATACCCTCGATGAGTGCTTTTTGAATATTCTACAGTAGAAATGTGCAGATTCAAAAGTAATTTATTATCTTCTCACGAAAGTACAAAGCTCGAATAAGTTCAAAATTATTAATATTGAAAAAAAATTATTGCTGGGCTTGTTTATTTTAAATTTGAAGAAAAACGGCGCCAGTCTTTCGGCCGCCCCTATTTTTCTGATCACATTTAAGTGCTCGCCCTGCACACCTCTCAGAGAAGGATCGTCAGCGAACTGCTCTGGAGCAGCCCCAAGTCTTTCTCATTCACTCAGAACTCTTCAGTGGAAAAAGGCCACGGTAGCCCGGTTGGAAGAGTAACGGATTAGCATCCGGAGGGTTGCGAGTTCGAATCCAACCAAAGACCGTCGTGTACAAATGGGGCTGGTGCACATTAAATCTGCCGTGGCTTCACGTTGGCGTGGTGGAAGTTTGGAGAGTGGGGTGCCAGCTCAGGTATTGGCCTCGTCATGACCGTGATCCAAAATTACGAGGCGTTGTCTTTTGATTCAACCCGGACCGTCGAGTATGCGGGTTCCATTCAATTAAGGCGAGTCGAAGAGAAGTTTTATTTTTGATTGGTTTCAATCTCACGCTTTTTCTGTCTAGCTAGGACCTGGAATAATGGGCCCTAGATGGTAACTAGCCCATAGGTCTGCTAGCCAGTAGGTCGCAGGTTCGAATCCCGGTTTTGTAAGTAGGAGTAGCGATGGCTCAACCACTGCTCCTTCACAAGTAACATTTTATCCCTTATTGAGCCGAGTTGGTAATGGCGGGAAAACTTTCTCATTCCGGAGTGAAATATCAAACGCACAATTTTATATAAAGAAATTCACCAATGGTTGAGTTTCTGGCATCCAAACTTCTCGCAATTAGTGGAGTAGCCTCATCAGTAAAATCTCAATTTTTTTTTTCTTCAAGGGGTGATTTGAAGCAATAATGGAAATAGGTACCAGGATCTCGGTAATAATTTTTGGTGTGATATTGTTTCACGGCATGGCAACGGAGAGAGCTGGTCCAAATGTGATTGCAGCTTATTACTGGCAAGGCAGCATACACGTGGGGACCCCTCATCCAATTCCCACCTCTTCTCAAAAACTACTTTTCTGAAAGAACCCTTGATCAAACAAATTCGAAAAATAATTTGATGGCCCAGTCTCGTTTCCCTAAACGCCCGGTTGGTAGAGTAGCACATTAGCAACCGGAAGTTGCTAGTTCAAATCCAACCAAAAGACCGAAAGGGGGCTGGATGGAGCACGTTAAATCTGTCGTGTTCCAAAATGTCTACGTTGATGTGGATGGGAGGTTTGTAAAGGGGTGCCGGCTCAGGTGTTGACCTCGTCATCTGACCGTGGATCGAAATTACGAGGTCTTGTCCACAGATCTTTCCCTTTGGGGATTGATTCCGGACCGTCGCCAATAGCCCGTTGTACTGCTCCAGTGTGACGTTCATTAACTGCATATTGCGTTTAATATTTTTTTTCGACTGTTTTCAGTCACGACGCATTCAGATGAATGAAACCTCGATTTTCTCTTGATATCGAGAGTTTCCATGTGTTTTATAGTGTTTTCCATGTGTTTTATACACTATCCATGTGTTTTTGATAGCTCAAAAGCTATCAACTGAAAAATCGCAGCACAAAAATGAAGCTAAAGCGCTTAAAATTGTAAGAGCAAGGCTGTACGAATTTTAAAAGACAAAATAAAAAGTTCAAGGAAAAAATCAAATTGACTGGAGACCGTTCCAAGGGAATTAAAAACATAAATAAGGAATAACAAACCACAGAATTAATCTAACTTCACACAGGCTAAAGCAGATAATACACAAAACCCCAACATAATTTCGGGAAGGATTCGAGCACGTGGATTCTCCCTCAACACCCTTGATGAGTGCCTTGAATATTCTAAAGTAGAAATGTGCAGATTCAAAAGTATTTTATTACCTTCTCACGAACGTACAAAGCCCGAATAAGTTCAAAATTATTAATACTGAAAAAAATTATTGCTGGGCTTGTTTATTTAAAGTTGAAGAAAAAAAGGTGCCAGTCTTTTGGTCGCGCCCATTTCACTCATCACGTTTAAGTGCTCGCCCAACACACCTCTCAGAAGTGGGTAGTCAGCGAACTGCTCTGGAGAAGCCTTTCTCATTCACTCAGAACCCTTCGGTGGAAAAGGGCCGCGGTAGCCCGGTTGGAAGAGTAACGGATTAGCAACCGGAGGGTTGCGAGTTCGAATCCAACCAAAGACCGTCGTGTACAAAGGGGGCTGGTGCACGTTAAATCTGCCGTGGCCTCAAAGTCCTCACGTTGGCGTGGTGTGAATGTTTGGAGAGTGGGGTGCCAGCTCAGGTGTTGCCTCGTCATCTGACCGTGGTTCAAAATTACGTGGTGGTCATCCTCATCTATCCCTTCGGGTTTGTTCCCGGACCGTCGCCAATAGCACGTTGTTTTGCTCCAGTGCGATGTTAATTAAAATACCTATCTTCAGTGGAAGAAACCAAGACGCGCGCGCGGAAGTACATGAGGAATTACACGAGGTGGTTCTGTGCTTAGGGCATCTGAGTAGTTTTCTGGAAGGATTCTAAGTATACGGCATGCAATTAACCCTCCTGGTGGTTAGTCCGAGAGAAAACTGCCCTGTAGTGTCCAGTCTCTTGGGAAAAACCTGTTCCAAGACATGGTGAAAATTTCATAGTACGCTAATTGTTTCAATGACGTTTGTCTATAAATTACCTTCTCTAGCCAGCCCGTCTGGTATGTCATTAATGCATGAGAAGTGATCCATTGTGAAAGTGGATATCAGCATATTTCGACATAATTTTGAGCTTAGCCATTCTTACATTAATGTTCGAGTACGACTTTTTTTGCTTTATTCGAAGCCAGTTTTAAAAAAGTTGTTTCGGATCAGGATACGATATTGATTGATACCAGTTGAAGAAGTTTGCAATTAGAATGAAAGTGGAAATAAAAAATATAGAGAGTAACACAGATGATTCTCTTATCGTCTTAGCATTGCTTTGGGTGGAATTTAAGTAGGTTAAATTTAAGGTGAATGGTGTACTGAGAAAACTTTCGCTTCCTATTGGAAGTATAAAATTAATAAGAGTGGAAATATTTAACTGTAATTGAAGTATAGTTTACAAAATCTGAATAAAGGTTTCTCTTGGTCTTGGATATTCAGTTGGTTTTATTTCTTAATAGTTTTGTCTCGGAAAGAATTTTTTTGCCACCAATTTAGAAAGGCCACCTGGAAAACTTCTCTGAAACCACAATGCAATTGCATTTATTAATTCTAAAATCCAGTTACTGATTTTGAGGCGTCAGTATTCCTCTAGATAACTGAAGAATTTTTTCTTAAAATTATAGTACGCATCTACTATATACCAACCACAGGATTTCTGACGAATGAGAAATTATTGTACAAATTTTAATTGCTTGTTAATTTTAAAATTTAAATTTCTGGAGAGATCAACGTGTTTCATACTTAGCCCATTTGGTACTTTAGCCGATTGATTTTTATCTCAGCAACTAAAATTGCTTCTAAAATAGGGTTTAAGATACTTTTTTGCTATTTTTCAAAATTTATGCCCTTTAACAAATGCTTTGGCTGTGACAGCCCTAAACAAAGCTGCGAATATTTGGCGCAATTGTGCCTTTTCGGCTTGTTTTTTGACTAACGGCTAAAAATGATTTGTATTGCTTTGTCTGAAGAAAAGAAATAGAACTCTGTTGTCTAAAGCTAAGCTAAAGAACGTTTTTGCTTTCTATCGAATCTTTGTATCCCAACTTATCTTATTAATATTACGCCACATTATTGATAGCATAAAATTGAAGAAAGTTAGTAAATTATCCCATAATTCCTCGAGAATTAGACCTCCTATTTTACGTTTACGAAAACTCGGTCAATTTAATAAGCGAAGAGGTCTTATAGGCGAGGAAATATGGAAACAATCACAGAAACACCTGTTATTCACTTTTCGGATTCTTGAAACATCTAATAAAGGGTCGACATTTCCGGATCCACATACACATGATAGCGATACTTGGGATGCCTTCCAGAATTGATGTTCAAGCTCCCTAGTTTGTGTTTCAACAGGCTCCAGCTATCTTTTCCATTGGGGCCTACGTTTGGCTCTCTTTCAGTGTGCTCTGGAAGACGTCGTCCTAGAAGAAACGAATGTCAAGACTCGTGGTTCATGTGGACTGACGATGGCTAATGGTCATTCTATGTGTGACGTCTGAAAGACTATTGTCTTGGTAAGTATATTACCTATAATTTTCATTTTCATCGCATTATTGAACGTGTGTTCAATAATGCTATGAACGGTGTTCCCACTTCCCTTAGAACGGAGGGATTTTTAATTATGGATTTTGGATTTTCAATTATGGATTTTAAATGACCCTTGAGTAGCCTTAAATGGTGTGCTAAAAGTCCTTACAAATTTGAAAAATGTCCTAGGTTTTACAAGAACTGCTTTTGTTTAGCCTGCATTCCAAAACCAAAGTCATTTTGTGATACTCGTCTAATTTTTCGTCCTCAAAAATCGATGGCATAGTATGTATAGGTTAGCTAAAATTTGATGTTTTGGAATTGGGTCCACCCATACCTCATTAAAGTTTTTTCACTTGTGCGGCTTAATCTATTTCGATATGTGTGAAATGTAGCCTTAAAAATGAAAAATGGTCTTGAAAATTAATTTTTCTTTTGCTTGAAGAGGAAAACCCGATAAAGTTGAAAATGTGCTACAAACAATCGAAAACTGAAATTTGGCGCTTGTTATAACTTAAGTGTCAAGGTTCTCGAGAACATGAATGAAATTATATATGCCCTTCAAGACTCACAACATTACTTTGCCCACACGAAAGCAGTCCATAGTATGATGCACTTGCCACTTTGGGGCGAATGCTGCCCCATAAAATTGCATTGGAAATTAAAACAAAGAGTAAACACATGAGTAAAGAATCTGAAAGTATGGTAAAAATATGCAATTAAATTAATTGGGGACAGTAATTGGTCCAACAAAAAGATTTGTGGTCCACCTCACCCTAATTTTTTTAAAACTTTAATATTTTATTTAGTGTTGGTTAAAAAATGCTTTGTTGTGTAAAGTAGTTTTTTTAGTGTTGGATTCATTTAATGTCAGAAAAGGGAAAGATTTGAAAGTGCAATTTTGCTGAACTGTTTATTTTCTAAATTTAAAAAAAAATCAGCAATTGCTAAAATTTTGTTTCCAGATTAATATTATTTTCTTGCTCTTTTATCCATTCCGTCAATGAGCACTTACTAAGACTAATTAGTGAGATTCAACTCAAAATTGATTCCTGTGGGCCGCGATAGTCCAGTTGGAAGAGTAACGGATTAGCAGCCGGAAGGGGTGAGTTCGAAACTCGATCCAACGAAAGACCACCGCGTTTGTGGGGGCTGGTGCACGTTAAATCTGGCCGCCTCAAAGGTGTAATTCTGGCCTTGGCGAGGTTTGGAAGTTTGAAGAGGGGTGTCAGCTCAGATAGGGACTCAACTCCACCGTGGGATACGTACTCTACTAAGAATTTGCGGTAAAACCAATTCCCACAACGTGTAAGATGACAAGGTGAGGACGAGGAATAATTTCTTTTGTGATGCAATGCAGAAATTTTGAATTATTAAGGGGACACAGTACCCTAAAAATGACTAAAATGTCGAAATTTTTTTATTATCTTACATTAATTATACAACTTTCAAGAATATATGTGCAAAATTTCTGCATCTGATATATACACTGTCGAGTGATGAGCCTCAACCTTTTCGTGTTATTTAATTTCACGAGACTTTTTAATGCTTGCCTTTTCAGTTTGAAGTGAAGTGAATTGCTATACACGTGTTTATTCACGAGAAATTGTTATACTGCCCAATTCTGCTTGTTTTTATATTTCAATTCTTGTGAGATCAGTGGTGTTTCTACCAGGCAGCTTTAGCTCGTGGGGATACACCACGCTCTCATGTATATATAATAAGAACACCATTCAACGAGAGCCATTTGGCCAAAATTATGCCAATATCAGACTTGCCTCGAATGAGCCCCTAGAGCGTTGTGTGAGATGCATCACATAAAATGCAATGAAAGCCTTCATAGCATTATTTGGAGCAAGTGTTCCAAAGAAACGTCAGCCACTCTACGCCGAGTCAGCACTGCGGTATGTGATGCAATATCAGAATTTAATGTTGGCACATTTAAATCGATGGAAAATTTGCATAAAGAAAGCGGACTCCGTTTAAACAAGCAGTCTAGAACTTTAGCTGCTTGGTGAGATTATCGTAGGATTTATCAGAGGAAGAAAGAGAAGACTGGCAGTTACACGCAATTGTAAGGAAAAAAATTGCGCTAGGCAAAAAACGCCGAAATGCCTTATTAATGAAAAAGGAAGGCATTACCTATCAGGCTGCTTGTGCAATAATATTTATATCAACTGCCATTTGAAACTTTAAAGTGCTTTGTCTCAGCTTTTTATTTTTCATGACTGCAGTATTTAAAATGATAAGGTTTTTTTGCTAATTGATGTAGAGTTTTGAAACTTTTTGTGGTTGTATACTATATGTTTATTAATTTTGTGCATGGAATAAGGATTTGGAAGAATAGTTATTTTTTCAAATATTGATGAAATTAACTATGACTGTTTTTCAGTGTTTGTTCTAAAGTAACTGCAAAAAAGTAAATAATACTGATACACTCAAAATCCCATGCACAAAATTGTAGGGAAAACTTCATGGAAGGTCAGTAAAAAAATATTTGAAAAAAATTAAAATTTGACGGAGTAGGAATTTTAAAATATTGAAATATTTTTTAGTTATTGTAAATGTAAAAATGACTTCTTTCATTTGTAATGTATAATTAATGTGTATTGGAACAAGGGTACACAAAAATATTTTGTTGTAAATATGAAAACAAAAAATGTTCAAAGGGTACTGTGTCCCCTTAAATGCAGGAGCTGGCTCTAAATGAATTTTTCTGTGTGGATTTTAGAGGCAGACTGAATTGAAGTATGACTATTTTTAAGTGAAAAGAGATTTAACAAAAAGGCAGTTTTGCTCATAAAAGACGACTGAATTTAAACGGAATGTTTCCCTTCGGGATGTATTCCTGACCGTGGCCAATAGCCCGTTGTAATTGCTCCAGTGCTACGTAAATTCAATTACCTCCCTTAATTCTGTAAGATAGGTCGTTTAGAGTTTCGATATATCGCACAATCGGCTGTATCGCTCTTTGCTTGTCCTCTGAATTTGGAATTTGCGGAGGTAATATCGATCAGTTTCTCTTGGATTTGCAATTCAAAGGCGACTCGTTTCGAGCAGTCTATCTAAGCTGAAATGGTCGAGAGATTTGGGCGTCGCGAAAGTGCGGACGCGAAGGAATTTCTCTTTTCAAAACTATTCTAGCCGATTTAGAATTAGTTCAACCCTGAGTCGCGAAATTTTCTAGAAAAGCAGTTTGTTTACTCCACAACATGGCGAGTAAACAAGTACATTTGTCGGTTGAAAGAATCATAGTAAGGATTGTTTTGGTCAAAAATGTTGAAGCTGCAAACTGCGGATCGGATATATGCGTGTGAACCCCTCAGGGAGTTAACGTAATTTTAAACGAGCGTAATTTAAACGTAAATTAACGAGCTTTACGTAATTTTAAAAAAGGTTAGATGTGATGGATAATTTGTATTTTGCTTTAGCGATATGTCGAGGGGTACTGGATCTCAGCGTCTTAAAAGAATGTGATTCCATTTTCACACCCCTCCATAACATACCGCAAATCGTCCAACCCGTTGTCCGTTTTGATCGTACCCTCCTGGTGGGCCGCAGTAGCCCGGTTGGAAGAGTAACGGGCAAGCAACCGGAGGGTTGCGAGTTCTAAACTCGGTCATGCCGAAGAACATCGTGTACACCGGGACTGGTGCACGTTAAATCTGTCGTGGCCTCAAATGTCCTCACGTATGCGTGGTGTGGATGTTTGGAGAGTAGGGTGTCAGCTCAGGTTTGACCTCGTCATCTGACCCTGGTTCAAACTTACGAGGCGTCTTTCGATTCATCCCGGAGCGGTCGAGTATGCGAGCTCCATTCAATTAAGGCCGACCCCCTGCGTGTCGAAGAGAAGTATTATTTTTGATTGGTTTCAATGTCTCTTTTTCTCTTGTCTAGCTAGGACCTGGGATAATGAGTTCTAGCCGGTATAGGGATCATAGCGCTTCTCTGCCAGCAAGTAGGTCGCTGATTCGAATCCCGCTTTTGTAAGATCATGGATGCTAATGATTGACCTTGTTAGGAGTAGCGATGGCTCAACCATTATGAAGGGTGCTCCTTTACAAGTAACATTTTGTCCCTTATTGTGCCGAGTTGTTACTAATCGGGTGGGATTTCTCATGCCGGAGGAAAATATCAAACGCACAATTTTATATAAAGATATTCACCGATGGTTGAGCTCCTAGCATCCCAACCTCTCACAATAAGTTGAGTAGCCTGACAAGTAAAAACACATTTTTTTGCTTCAAGGAGTGATTTGAAACACAATAATGAAAATAGGTACCAGGATCTCACTAATAATTTTTGGTGAGATTATTTTACGGCTTGGCTATGGAGAGCTGCTCCAGATGTGACAGGTTGATTACAGCTTATTACTGGTAGGGCAGTGCCCTGAAGTAAGTATAGTATACACTTGGGGACCCCTAGAGTGAAACTCATCACCTCTTCTCAAAAACATTTTACTTTCAGAGAAAGTACACCCTTGATCAAACACATTCAGAAAATAATTCGATGACCTAGTCTTTCTCTGGTTTCCCTAAACGCCGTAGGGTCGCTGTACTCCGGTTTACTAACCGGAGGGTTGCGAGTTCGAAGCTGGGTCCAACCAAAGGACTGGCATGTACACGGGGGCTGGTGCACGTTAAATTTGTCGTGTCGCCAAATGTCCTCACGTTGGTGTGTATTGGAAGTTTGGAGAATAGGGTGCCTTCTCAGGTGTTGACCTCGTCATCTGAGCGTGGATCGAAATTAAAAGGTCTTATCCTCGGGTCTTTCCCTTTGGGATTGATCCCGGACCGTCGCCAACAGCCCAGTAGCCAGTACTGCTCCAGTGGGAGGCTAATTAACTGCATACCTACCCTCAACGCGTAATGTTAAATGAGCATTGCGTTTAATAATTTTTTTCGACTGTTTTCAGTCACGACGCATTCAGACGTGGAGACCGTTCTATGCGAATTAAAAACAATTAGGAACAAACCAGAATTAATATAGCTTCACATAGTCTTAAGCAGATAATACACAAATCCCCAACGTCATTTCGGGAAGGATTCGAGCACGTGGATTCCCCTCAAAACACCCTTCATAAGTGCTTTTTGACTATTCTAATGTAGAAATGTGCAGATTCAAAATTATTTTATTACCTTCTCACGAACGTACAAATCCCGAATAAGTTCAAAACTATTGATATTGAAAAAAAAATTATTGCTGGGCTTGTGCTCGCCCAGCACACCTCAGGAAAGGGTCGTCAGCGAACTGCTCTGGAGCAGCCCCAAGTCTTTCTCATTCATTCAACTCTTCAGTGGAAAAGGGCCGCGGTAGCCCGGTTGGAAGAGTAACGGATTAGCAACCGGAGGGTTGCGTGTTCGAATCCATCCAAAGACCGTCGTGTACAAAGGGGGCTGGTGCACGTTAATCTGCCGTGGCCTCAAATGTCCTCACGTTGGCGTGGTGAAAGTTTGGAGAGTGGGGTGCCAGATCAGGTGTTGCCTCGTCATCTGACCGTGGTTCAAAATTACGTGGTGGTTATCCTCATCTTTCCCTTCGGATGAGTGAGGATATGAGGAATTGCACGAGGTGGTTCTGTGCTTGGGCATCTGAGTAGTGCCCTCGATGGATTCTATGTATACGGCATGCACTTAACCCTCCTGGTGGTTAGTCTTCGCGACGAAAACTACGTCTGTTTCATACTTAGCAAATTTTATACTTTTGTACCGATTGATTTTTATCTCAGCAACTAAAATAGGGCTTAAGAGACTTGCTATTTTTCAAAATTTATGCCATTTAAGAAATGCTTTGGCTGTGACAGCCCTAAACAAAGCTGCGAATATTTGGCGCAATTGTACCTTTTCGACTTCTTTTTTGACTAACGGTAAAAATGATTTGCATTGCATTGTCTGCGGAAAAGAAACAGAACTCGGTTGTCTAAAGCTAAGCTAAAGAACAGTTGTTTTCTATCAAATCTTTGTATACCAATTTATCAATATTACGCCACATTATTGAAAGCATAAAATTGAAAGTAAATTATCCCGTATATTTTCCTCGAGAATTAGACCCCCTTTTTTACTTTTACAGACTCGGCCAATTTCTTATAGAATGTGCAATACAACCGATACTGGCCTTGAATTCACAGATGTACTTTTGTACAACCCCCCTCGTGTAACTTTCTGTGTTTCTCTCTTCTGTGTATACGTTTATTTATTTCTCCGAAAAAACGTCAGTTGGTCAGAAATCTGGCCCATGCGCCTTGAAAAATCCCAACCAACCCTCGTTTTCATGCATACCATATCTGAAACAGATTTAAGTGTTAGTTATAGCAAAACGTTTCCAAGTTCTGATGAAAGATGAAGTCCTTCTCCGATTAGGATAGCAGGTTTTCTATCGACCGAAATAGTAAGGAGTTGCATGTAGATTGTTGGAGAAAGGGGAGGAGATGCGGTCTTATACTCGAGGAAATACGGAAACAATCACAGAAACACCTGTGATTCACTTTTCGGATTCTTGAAACATCTAATAGGTCGACATCTCCGGATCCAGATACACATGATGGCGATACTTAGCATGCCTTCCAAAATTGATGTTCAAGTTCCCTAGTTTGTTTCCACAGGCTCCAACTATCTTTTCCATTGGGGCCTACGTTTGGCTCTCTTTCAGTGTGCTCTGGAAGACGTCGTTCTAGAAGTAACGAATGATGATATCAAGACTCGTAGTTGATGTGGACTGACGATGGCTAGTGGTCGTTCTATGTTTATGACGTCTGAAAGACTTGTCTTTGTAAGTATATTACCTATAATTGTCATTCACATCGCATTATTGAACTTAACCATGAGCTGTGTTCCCACTTCCCTTAGAAAGGAGGAATTTTTAATTATGGATTTTAAACGACCGTTGAGTAACCTTAAATGTTTGCTAAAAGTTCTTACAAATTTGAAAAGTCTTCGGTTTGACAAGAACTGCTTTCGTTTAACCTGCATTCCAAAAACAGTCATTTTGTGAGACTCGTCTAATTTTTGCCATCCAAAATCGATGGCATAGTATGTAAAGGTTAGTTAAATTGGGTGTTTTTGGAACTGGGTCCACACATACCTCTTAAAAGTTTTTTACCTATGCGGTCACGGCTTAATCCATTTCGATCTGTGAAATGTAGCCTTAAAAATGAAAAATTGCTTGAAGAGAGGAAAACCCGATGAAGTAGAAAATGCTACAAACAATCGCAAAAATTTCGCTTAAATTTTTCGCATCTTATAACTTAAGTATGTCGAAATTAAATGTATATTGTCTGTAATTTATTAAATGCTAAGAAATTTTTATTTAAAATTTTGGAATTAGGGGTGGGGTAATGTCGGTGATTAAAGTAGACTACAACCTGTTTGCAAGAATCCTATGGTATTAGTTTCACCGATAGAGGGCTCCAATTTCGACAGGTGCCCAAGAACATGAATGAAATTACATGCCCACACGAAAGCAGTCCATAAATATGATGCACTTGCCACTTTCTTTGTGGCGAATGCTGCCCCTTTGGAAGTTAAAACAGTGAACACATAAGTAAAGGATCTGAAAGTATGGTTTAAATATGCAATTAAATGAATTAGGGACAGTAATTGTTTCAACAAAAACTTCGAAGATTTGTTATCCACCTCATCCTAATTTTTTTTGAAAACTTTAATATTTTATTTAGTGTTGGTTCAAAAATGCTTTGTTGTGTTAAGTAGTGTATTTTAGCGTTGGATTCATTTAATGTCAGAAAAGAGAAAGATTTGATAGTACAATTTTGCTTAACTGTTTGTTTTCTAAATTAAAAAAAAGAGCAATTGCTAAAATTTTGTTTCCTCATTAATATCATTTCTTGCTCTTTTATAAATTCCGTCAATGAACACTTACTAAAACAAATTAGTGAGATTCAACTCAAAATTTATTGCTGTGGGCCACGATGGCCCGGTTGGAAGAGTAACGGATTAGCAGCCGGAGGGGTGTGAGTTCGAAAATCGATCCAACCAAAGACCCGTCTTTGTGGGCTGGTGCACGTTAAATCTGGCCTCAAAGGTGTAATTCTGGCCTTGGCGAAATGCGAAAATGGTTGTTTACTATGATATATTTAATAACTTTGTGCATGGAATAAGGATTTGGAAGAATAGTTATTTTTCAAACATTGATGAAATCAACTATGGCTGTTTCTTTGCTGTTTTTCAGTGTTTACAAAAATATCTAAAAAGTAAATAATAGTGATACACACAAAATCCCATGCACAAAATTGTATTAAACACTTCATGGAAGGTAAGTAACAAAAAGTATTTGAAAAAAAATTAAAATTCGAAGACGGAGTAGGAATTTTAAAATATTGAAATATTTTTATAAAAATTTAATTTTTTAGTTATTGTAAATGTAAAAATGATTTTTTCTTTTGTAATGTGTATTGGAACAAGGTACACAACATTTTGTGGTGAATATGAAAACAAAAAATGTTCAAATGGTACCGTGTCCCCTTAAATGCATACGCAGGCTCTAAATGAATTTTTCTGTGGGCCTTAGAGGCAGACTGAATTTAAGTATGCCAGTAGGTAGCTGGCTCGAATCCCGCTTTTGTAAGATCATGAATGCTAATGATTGTCCTTGTTAGGAATAGCGATGGCTCAACCATTGCGAAGGGTGCTCCATTACAAGTAAAGTTTTGTCCCTTTTTGTGCCGAGTCGTTAGTAATCAAATATCAAACGCACAATTTTATATAAAGGAATTCACCGATGGTTGAGCTTCTGGCTTCCCAACTTCTCGCAATAAGTTGAGTAGCATCACATGTAAAAACACATTTTTTTGCTTTAAGGAGGGATTTGAAACACAATGGAAATAGGTACGAGGATCTCACACTAATAATTTTTGGTGTGAGATTGTGGAGAGCTGGTCCTGATGTGACAGGTGTGTTTACAGCTTATTACTAGTAGGGCAGTCCCTGAAGTAAGTATACACGTGGGGACCCCTAGAGCGAAACTGATCACATCTTCTCAAAAACATTTTATTTTCAGAGAAAGAACACCCTTGATCAAACACATTCAGAAAATAATTCGATGGTCCAGTGTTTCGTTTTTATAAAAACGCCGTAGCTTCGCGGTGGTCCGGTTAGTCGAGTAGCCATCGGAGGGTTGCGAGTTCGAATTCAACCAAAGACCGTCGTGTACAAAAGGGGGCTGGTGCACGTTAAATCTGTCGTGGCTTCAAATGTCCTCACGTTGGTGTGCATTGGAAGTTTGAAGAGTAGGGTGCCGGCTTAGATGTTGACCTCGTCATCTGACCGTGGATCGAATTTACAAGGTCTTGTCCTCGGGTCTTTCCCTTTGGGATTCATCCCGGACGGTCGCCAATAGCCCAGTAACAAGTGCTGCTCCAGTGTGACGCATACCTACCGTAAATGCGTAATGTTAAATGAGCATTGAGTTTAATAATTTTTTTCGACTGTTTTCAGTGAAGACGCATTCAGACGCGAAGACCGTTCCACAACCGAATTAAAAACATAATTGGGAACAAACCAGAATGAATCTAGCTACACATAGGGTTTTGCGTATTATCT
This sequence comes from Meta bourneti, assembly GCA_933210815.1. Classification (NCBI taxonomy): domain Eukaryota; kingdom Metazoa; phylum Arthropoda; class Arachnida; order Araneae; family Tetragnathidae; genus Meta; species Meta bourneti. Next base: position 91,651,204 of record OW119924.1, on the reverse strand, counting down.
GCTGTAGCCTAACGTCATTACGGGAATGATTCGAGCACGTGGATTCCCCCTCAAAACACCCTTGATGAGTGCCTTGAATATTCTAATGTAGAAATGTACAGATTCAAAAGTATTTTATTACCTTCTCACGAACGTACAAAGCCCGAATAAGTTGAAAATTATTAATATTGAAAAAAAAATTATTGTGGGCTTGTGCTCGCCCAGCACACCTCAGGAAGGGTCGTCAGCGAACTGCTCTGGAGCAGCCCCAAGTCTTTCTCATTCACTCAACTCTTCAGTGGAAAAGGGCCGCGGTAGCCCGGTTGGAAGAGTAACGGATTAGCAACCGGAGGGTTGCGTGTTCGAATCCAGCCAAAGACCGTCGTGTACAAAGGGGGCTGGTGCACGTTAATCTGCCGTGGCCTCAAAGTCCTCACGTTGGCGTGGTGTGAATGTTTGGAGAGTGGGGTGCCAGTTCAGGTGTTGCCTCGTCATCTGACCGTGGTTTAAAATTACGTGGTGGTTATCCTCATATCTTTCCCTTCGGGTTCGATCCTGGACCATCACCAATAGCACGTTGTGTTGCTCCAGTGCGATATTAATTGAAATAGCTATCTTCAGTGGAGGAAACCAAGACCGAAGTACATGAGGAATTGCACGAGGTGCTTCTGTGCTTAGGGCATCTGAGTAGTCCCCTAGATGGATTCTGTATATACGGCTTGCACTTAACCCTCCTGGTGGTTAGTCTTCGCGACGAAAACTGCCCTTGTCCAGTTTCTTTTAGGAAAAACCTGTTCCAAACTCGCCAATTCTGTGCAAGGGACAATTTGTTTTGGCTACGTGGATCTTCATTTCCCTTGGAATAATAGGGCAGTTTTCTCTACAAGATATCTCCTAAGATATCTCCGGGGAAGCTTGTTCCTTCGTTCATTTATGAGAAACAAAAAAATTTCATGTCGATTTTGAAATTTGGGGGTGTTAGTATGGGCCACTTCTAAATCTTGGGAATGCCATCTGATTTTGGATCCCATAACCCCTCCAAATCATAGCTTGGGCGAGTTCCCTGTACCAATCATGAGTAAAGGAAGTTAGACCTCCATGTGATATAACCGCAGATCTTAAGACATGGTGAAAATGTCAGGACGTTAATTGTTTCATTGACGTTTGTCTTCAAATTACCTTCTTTAGCCAGCCCGTCCGGTATGTCATTAATGCGTTTATGAGAAGTGATCCACTGTGAAAGTGGATATCAGCACATTTCGCTATAATTTTGAGCTTAGCCATTCGAAAACAACATTTTTGCTTTATTCGAAGTCAATGTTTTAAGAAGTTATTGTTTCGTATCATAGGATACGATATTGATTGACACAAGTTGAAGAAATTTGCAATCAAAGTGGAAATACAAAAATATGTAGAATAACAGATGCTTCTCTTATCGTCTCAGCATTGCTTTGGGTGGAATTTAAGTAGGTTACATTTAAAGTGATGGTGTACGGAGAAAACTTTCGCTGCCTATTGGAGTGTAAAATTAGAGTGGAAACATTTATCTGTAATTGAAATATAGTTTACAAAATCTGAATAATGGTTTTTCTCTTGGATATTCAGTTTGTTTTATTTTTTAATAATTTTGTCTCAGAAAGAATTTTTTGCCACCAATTTAGAGTCACCTGGAAAGCTTGTCTTAAACAATTTCCTCTCAAAATACAATTTTATTTATTAATTCTAAAATCCAGTTACTGATATTGGGACATCTATGTTCTTCTGAATAACTGAAGATTTTGTCTTAAAATTCATAGTACGCATCTACGATATACCAATCACCGAATTTCTTACGAATATGAAATTATGCAAACTTTCATCGGATTTGCAATCTGCATATTTTACACAAATAATTATTTTTCTATCACCATTTTTCATTACATTTGTCGCTACTAAAATAGGTTTAAGAGACCCTTTTTGCTACTATTTTGAAAATTTATGCCATTTCACAAATGCTTTGGCTGTGACAGCCCTAAACAGAATTGCGAATGTTGGGCGCAATTGTGCTTTTTTCAGTTTCTTTTTTAACTCAGGGCTAAAAATTATTTGTATTATATTGTCTACGGAAAAGAAACAGCTCGTTTGATTCAAGGTTGTCTAAAGCTAAGCTGAAGAACTTTTTTGCTTTCTATCGAATCTTTGTATCCCAGCTTATCAGAGTTACACCACATTGTTGATAGCATAAAATTGAAGAAATTTAATAAATTATGTATCTTATTTCCCCGAGAATTAGACCCCCTTTTTTACTTTTACGAGGACTATGTCAATTTCTTCTCAAAATGTTCAGTACAACCGATACTGGCCTCCTGTAACTCAGTGTTTCTCTCAACATTCCTCCTGTAACTTTCTGTGTTTCTCTCTTCTGTTCTAGTAAAACTTTCCTTCTGTGTGTACGTTTATTTATTCCACCGAAAAAAACGTCAGTTGGACAGATCTGGCCATTGCGCCTTGAAAAATCCCAACCAACCCTCGTTTTCATGCATACCATATCTGAAACACATTTAAGTGTTAGAGCAAAACTAGTTTCCAAGTTCTGTTGAATGATGAAGCCCATCACCGATTAGGATAGCAGGTTTTCTATCGACCGAAATAGTAAGGAGTTGCATGTAGATGGAGAAAGGGAGAAGATTCAGTAATTCAGTAAACGAAGAGGTCTTATACTCGAGGAAATACGGAAACAATCACAGAAACACCTGTTATTCACTTTTCGGATTCTTGAAACATCTGATAGAAGGTCGACATATCCGGATCTAGATACACATGATGGCGATACTTAGGATGCCTTCCAGAATTCATGTTCAAGTTCCCTAGTTTGTGTCCACAGGCTCCAGCTATCTTTTCCATTGGGGCCTACGTTTGGCTCACTTTCAGTGTGCTCTGGAAGACGTCGTCCTAGAAGAAACGAATGTCAAGACTCGTGGTTCATGTGGACTGACGATGGCTAATGGTCGTTTTATGTTTATAACGTCTGAAAGACTATTGTATTGGTAAGTATATTACAATTGTCATTCTCATTGCATAATTGAACGTAACCATGAACGGTGTTCCCACTTATCTTAGAAAGGAGGGATTTTTAATTATGGATTTTAAACGACACTTGAGTAGCCTTAAATTTGCTAAAAGTACTTACAAATTTGGAAAGTCTTAGGTTTTACAAGAACTGCTTTCGTTCAAAACCAAAATCATTTTGAGATACTCGTCTAATTTTTCGCCATCAAAAATCGATGGCATAGTATGTATAGGTTAGCTAAACTTTGATGTTTTTGGAACTGTGTTCACTTATACCTCGTTAAAGTTTTTTCACCTGTGCGGCCACGGCTTAATCTATTTCGATCTGTGTGAAATGTAGCCTTAAAAATAAAAGGTCTTCAAAAGGACCTAGTTTTTCTTTAGCTTAAAGAGAGGAAACCTGATAAAGTAGAAAATGTGCTACAAGCAATCGCAAACTTAAATTTGTCGCTTGTTATAACTTAAGTATCATGTTGAAATTAAATGAAGAAATTTTTATTTAAAATTTTGGAATTAGGGGTGTCAGTGTTTAAAGTAGACTACAACCTGTTTGTAAGTCCTATGGTATTAGTTTCACCACTAGAGGGCTCCAATTTCGACAGGGACCGGAGAACATGGATGAAATTATATATGCCCTTCCCCACTCACAATACATTACATTGCCCACACGAAAGCAGTCTATAGTATGATGCACTTGCCACTTTCTTTGGTCCGACTGCTGCCCCATAAAATTGCATTGGAAGTTAAAACAAAGAGTAAACACATAAGTAAAGGATGTGAAAATATGGAAAAAATATGCAATAAAATGAATTTGGGACAGTAATTGTAAAAACTTCGAAGATTTGTGGTCCACCTCACCCTAATTTTTTTAAAACTTTAATATTTTATTTAGTGTTGGTTCAAAAATGCTTTGTTGTGTTAAGTAGTGTATTTTAGCGTTGGATTAGTTTAATTTCAGAAAAGGGAAAGATTTGAAAGTACAATTTTGTTAAACTGTTTATTTTCTAAATTAAAAAAAAATAGCAATTGCTAAAATTTTGTTTCTTGAAGCAAGTGTTCCAAAGAAACGTCAGCCACTCTACGCCGAGTCGGCACTGCGGTATGTGATGCAATATCAGAATTTAATGTTGGCACATTTAAATCGATGGAAAGTTTGCAAAAAGAAAGCGGACTCCGTTTAAACAAGCAGTCTAGAACTTTAGCTGCTTGGCGAGATTATCGTAGGATTTATCAGGAAGAGAAGACTGGCAGTTACACGCAATTAATTGTAAGGAAAAATTGCGCTAGCCAAAAAACAACGAAATGCCTTATTACTGAAAAAGGAAGGCATTACCTGGTGGTAGGCTGGTGGTTTTTGAAGATTTATAATGTAATTAACATTCTATAAGAGTAGGAATTTTAAAATATTTAAATATTTTTATAAAAATTTTAATTTTTTAGTTATTGTAAATGTAAAATTTTCTTTCACTTGTAATGTATGTTTAATGTGTATTGGAACAAGGTACACAAAACTATTTTGTTGTGAATATGAAAACAAAAAATGTTCAAAGGGTACGTGTTCCCTTAAATGCAGGCGCTGGCTCTAAATGAATTTTTCTGTGTGGGTTTTAGTGGCAGACTGGATTTAAGTATGATTATTTTTAGGTTAAAAGAGATTGTAACGAAAAGGCAGTTTTGCTCATAAAGGACGACTGAATTTAAACGGTATGTATCCGTTCGGGATTTATTCGTGACCGTCGCCAATAGCCCTCTGTATTGCTCCATTTCGACGTAAATTCAACTACCTCCCTTAATTATGTAAGATAGGTCGTTTAGAGTATCGATCTATCGCACAATGGGCTATATCATTCCTTGCTTGTCCTCTTAATTTGGAATTTGCGAGCAGTGGAGGAAATATCGATCTGTTTCTCTTCGATTTGGAATTCAAAGGCGGCTCGTTTCGAGCAGTCTGTCTAAACTGAAGTGGTCGGCGTCGCGAAAGTGCGGACGGGAAGGAATTTCTCTTTTCAAACCTGTTCTACCGTTACCACCGAGATAACAAGGCCTGACCGCTGCCATCATGGCGTCTCCCTAGTAGTCATACGTGCGATACGAACGACCACCGCCGTATTGGAATATTCAAAGCCTAATACAGTGAAATCTGTCTACAACGATACATAATATATTCTATATACGTCGAGACCACAGGAAAATATTGTTATACGTTATTGCAAATTATTATAGCAGTTTGTAAATATGGTTTTTCCCTAGTCAAAACTACGATAATCTCAGAATGAAACTTCCACACCCTCGCGTCTTTCTTCCTTATTTACTAACGATAACAAAGAGTGTGCGTAAATAGTAAAAGCAATAACTTATTAAAAAACCGGCCAAAATTATATCGTAAATTCAGTTAAAAAATAGCGAAAAACTCGCTTATGACTTTTATTAACTAAAATACACACGTCAATAAAGCTTAATACCGTCCAATATCATAGTTTCTCAAATGCGACCATAAATCAAAAAGAAAAGAAAACCCTTTCTCATAGTCTAAAGAAATCTAATTAATGTTTTCTAATATTTTTATCCTCTGGAAAGGAGAAAACCGCCACTTTTGGTGCATCACCATATCCATAATTTCCAGAGCAAGTAGGTACACAGCATCTAAAGGGCATTTTGGATAGCCTCGTGGTTAAGCCTAAATAAATCGGTCTGGACACACGTTAAACGTGTTGTTTGACGAAAGCCTTTAACACCTTGACACTGTAATGTTCCACAAATGTTCTATAACAATATTTAACTGCAGCTGCACTTGCTTTCCGGTAAAATAGTATAAAAACCCTAATTTCTTAAGCTACATTAAAGGTAATCCATAAGTAGACGGCCATGCGGCGATGTTTGTTATGACTACTAGTAAGCGAGTCACGTGATCGAAACGTCACAGCGGTCTGGCCTTGTTATCTCGGTGGTAACGGTTCTACCCGATTTAGTGTTAGTTCAACCCTCTGAGTCGCGAGATTTCCTAGAAATGCAGTTTGCTTTTCCCCACAACACACCGCGAGTAAACAAGTACATTTATCGGTTGAAAGAATCATAGTAAGGATTGAGTTGGTCAAAAAGGTTGTAGCTGCTCAGGACTCATGCAGAGAGGAGTGCAGGCTGCGGATCGGATATATGCGTGTCAACCCCTCAGAGGGTTAACGTAATTTTAAACGAACGTATTAAACGTAAATTAACGAGCTTTACGTAATTTAAAAAAAAGGTTAGATGTGATACATAATTTCCAGACCCACCTCCCCCAAGCTTACCAAGGAAGGTGTAGAGCCTTTGGCAGGGGGTTGACTTCCAGCCGCACGAAAGAGAGCAACGAATCACCAACTCGGACACCATTTATTTATATATCACTAAAAATACACACAAAAAGACCAACAGGGTCGGAACAAAAAACCAGGACGACCAGCACAAGCTGGTTTACAGGGTCGTTCAAATTCAAAAATTTGCTCTAAGGACGAAGGAATATAAAAATGACATATTAAAAGCAGACATATATGTATTAAAAAGTTAAAATATGGAAATAAGACATTGATATTAAAAATTTTAAAAGAAATAAAATGGGGCCGGATCTAATCCTAGGCCCCTTACTACCGCACGGGCTGACCATCGGCAATTTCAAAATTTAGTCGGTGCGGGGAGCCCATCCGCCACCCCTCCAGCCGCCAACACGCAATGGCTAATTTTATTTCTTAATATTTTTGATGACACACCTTTTAGCCATTGTTTACCAAAGTGCCTGGTGATTTTAAATGGTATTCCTTTGTGTGAGGGCAGCAGAAGGGGTAGTGGTCGGCATCGCCCACAACTGCAGAGGTTCGAGTTTTTGATATGAAACCTGTGGAGAAAGGCCCATGACCTGTTAGGAACCACACGAGATGTCTAACCGTGACGAGGGTTGAGGTCTGGATCTCCGGTATGAACTCCTTCAACCGGAGAGACCCTTATTGGATGTTATATAATGACTGCGCCACTCTTTTAAAATATAGTTCAATGTTTTAACATATGAGAGTGGACACTCAACTTCTCACCACAAGTAGTGGCCAGCTTTGCATAATGATCGGCGAGTTCATTTCCAGTTGTCTCTACATGAGCCCCAACCCAGCTCAGGCCAAAAGGGTTACTATTGTAGATTTAATGTTTAAAATAAATTCAAATTTGCTTGTAGGGTTTTGTATGGCCTGGATCGCACTTAGGCTGTCACTGTAAACATTTATAATTTTATTGTTTTTGATCGCCTATAAAACTGCTTGGATGGCCAGAAGTTCGGCTTGAAAAACGGAATTTGAGTTTGATAATTTAAATTGATGGGTCTCGATCTAGGTTGACCCGTGAAGATGCACACGGCGGCCCTGATCGCACCATCAATTCCGGAGCCGTCCGTGTACACCTTCATGGTCAAAATTTTGAATAATTAGAGGTATTTTTGGAATAAGGATATGAGATGGAAAATTTAATGTTTTACTATTGGTAGTCAATATCGGATGATAGCTCAAGGTCTGGGTCGGGCAGCCGTCTTTTGATAATATTGAACTTTTTAAAGAGTAACATGGAGTGGGGGATACCCATAATGCGTTGAGGGAGTCAGTTGGGGAGGTTCTATATGCTCCAGGCATTTTTAACAATGTCATGCATAATTTGTATTCTTTTGCTTTAGCAATAAGTCGAGGGGTACTGGAGCTCAGCGCCTTAAAAGAATGTGCAATTCCATTTTCACAATCCTCACCAATCGTCCATCCCGTTGTCCGTTTTGATTGTACCCTCCTTGTGGGCCGCAGTAGCCCGGTTGGAAGAGTAACGGGCTAGCAACCGGAGGGTTGCGAGTTCTAAACTCGGTCCTGCTAAAGAACAACGTGTACACGGAGACTGGTGCACGTTAAATCTGTCGTGGCCTCAAATGTCCTCACGTTGGCGTGGTGTGGAAGTTTGGAGAGTAGGGTGTCAGCTCAGGTTTGACCTCGTCATCTGACCGTGGTTCAAAATTACGAGGCGTTGTCTTTCGATTCATCCTGGACCGTCGAGTGTGCGGGCTACATTGAATTAAGGCTGACCCCCTGCGTGTCGAAGATAAGTGTTATTTTTGATTGGCTAGGACCTAGGAAAATGAGTTCTAGCTGGTATAGGGATCATAGCGCTTGTCTGCCAGCCAGTAGGTCGCTGGTTCGAATCCCGGTTTTGTAAGATCATGGATGCTAATGATTGTCCTTGTTAGGAGTAGCGATGGATCAACCATTGTGAAGGGTGGTCTTTTACAAGTAACATTTTAACCCTTATTGTACCGAGTCGTTAGTAATCGGAGAAAATTTCTCATGCCGGAGGAAAATATCAAACGCACAATTTTATATAAAGAAATTCACCGATGGTTGAGCTCCTGACATCCCAACTTCTCGCAATAAGTTTGAGAAGCCTCACAAGTAAGAACACATTTTTTTTGCTTCAAGGAGTCATTTGAAATACAATAATGGAAATGGGTACCAGGATCTCCCTAATAATTTTTGGTGTGAGATTGTTTTACGGCTGGGCTATGGAGAGTTGGTCCAGATGTGATTACAGCTTATTACTGGTAGGGCAATCCCTGAAGTAAGTATACGCTTGGGGACCCCTAGAGAAAACTCATCACCCCTTCTCAAAAACATTTTATTTTCAGAAAAAGAACACCCTTGATAAACACATATTCAGAAAATAATTCGATGGCCCAGTCTTTCTCGTTTCCCTAAACGCCGTAGGGTCTCTGTAGTCCGGTTTACTAACCGGAGGGTTGCGAGTTATAAACTCGGTCCTGCTAAAGAACAACGTGTACACGGAGACTGGTGCACGTTAAATCTGTCGTGGCCTCAAATGTCCTCACGTTGGTGTGTATTGGAAGTTTGGAGAGTAGGGTGCCGGCTGAGGTGTTGACCTCGTCATCTGACCGTGGATCGAAATTACAAGGTCTTGTCCTCGGGTCTTTCCCTTTGGGATCGATCCCGGACCGTCGCCAATAGCCCAGTAGCCAGTGCTTCTCAAGTGTGACGTTAATTAACTGCATACCTACCCTCAACGCGTAATGTTAAATGAGCATTGCGTTTAATAATTTTTTTCGACTGTTTTCAGTCACGATGCATTCAGACGTGGAGACCCTTCCAAGCGAATTAAAAACAATTAGGAACGAAACAGAATTTAGCTTCACAGGCTAAAGCAGATAATACACAAATCCCAACGTCATTTCGGGAATGATTTGACCACTTGGATTCCCCTCAAAACACCATTGATGAATGCTTTTTGAATATTCCAATGTAGAAATGTGTAGATTGGAAAAGTATTTTATTTCCTTCTCACGAACGTACAAAGCCCGAATAAGTTCAAAATTATTAATATTGAAAAAAATTATTGCTGGGCTTGTTTATTTAAAGTTGAAGAAAAAAGGGGCCAGTCTTTTGGTCGCCCCTATTTCACTCATCACGTTTAAGTGCTCGCCCAACACCTCTCAGAAGAGGGTAGTCAGCGAACAGCTCTGGAGAAGCCTTTCTCGTTCACTCAGAACTCTTAGGTGGAAAAGGGCCGCTGTAACCCGGTTGGAAGAGTAACAAATTAGCGAGGTGAATCCAACCAAAGACCGTCGTGTACAAAGAAGGCTGGTGCACGTTAAATCTGCCGTGGCCTCAAAGTCCTCACGTTGGCGTGGTGTGAATGTTTGGAGAGTGGGGTGCCAGCTCAGGTGTTGCCTCGTCATCTGACCGTGGTTCAAAATTACATGGTGGTCATCCTCATCTTTCCCTTCGGGTTTGATCCCGAAGCGAAAGATGAGGTTGCCAATAGCACATTGTGTTGCTCCAGTGTGCGATCTTAATTAAAATACCTATCTTCAGTGGAAGAAATCAAGACGGAAGTACATGAGGAATGACAAATATCACAAGGTGGTGGTTCTGTGCTTAGGGCATCTGAGTAGTCTCCTGGATGGATTCTAAGTATACGGTATGCAATTAACCCTCCTGGTGGTTAGTCCGAGAGAAAACTGCCCTGTAGTGTTCAGTCTCTTGGGAAAAACCTGTTCCAAACTAACCAGTTCTGAGCAAGATGACAATTTGTTTCCCCTACGTGGATCTTTATTTCCCTTGGAGTAATAGGGCAGTTTTCTCTACAGGATATCTCCTCCTAAGCAAAATTGACCAGATGTTGGACGAGATATCTCGTCGAAATACTTGGAGGGTTAATTGTCATGATCATTGCATTGTCGAACGTAACCATGAAATAGTACATGCGTAAGAAACTCGTGTTTTGTGAGTAAGTACTATGTAAAGTAAATTTGAAATTTACAAAATCTGAGAAAAGATTTTTTCAATTCCTCATTAGTTTTTGTTTCTGGAAGAAATATTTTGTTTCAACAGTTGAGAGAATTTCTCAATCTGCTCCCTGTTCTGGATACCCAGTTCTCTTTTCATTTGGAATTCTTATTCCTCTGCGCTAGAACTATCTTGAACTTTCTTGTGAAAATTTTCACTCGTACTTTGTTTTAAATTCCTTTTGGAAATTCTAATGGAATGATGGTAGACCAAGTCCATGGAACCACTTTTTAAAATGTCCAAATCTGTCAAAGGAATCTCAAAAAATTCATGGAAATCCAAACCAACAACTATGTGAGCCAGTGAAGCTTCTTGTCCATTTATGACAAATAGGAAAAAATTTCATGTCGATTTTGAAATTTGAGAGTGTAAGTATGGCCACTTCTGAATCTTGGCAAAGCCGTCTGTCTTTCGATACCCTAATCCCTCCAAAGCATAGCTTGGGCGAGTTCCATGTACCAATCATGAGTAAAGGGAGTTAGTTCTCCATGCGATATGACCGCAGATCTTAGACATGGTGGAAATTTCATAGGATGTTAATTGTTTCAATGACGTTTGTCTACAAATTACCTTCTTTAGCAAGCCCGTCTGGTATATCATATTAATGCAAGTATGAAAAGTGATCCATTGTGAAAGTGGATATTAGCATATTTCGACATAATTTTGAGCTTAGCCATTCTTACATTAATGTTCGAGTACGACTTTTTTTGCTTTATTCGAAGCCAGTTTTAAAAAAGTTATTGTTTCGGATCAGGATACGATATTGATTGATACAAGTTTAAGAAATTTGCAATTAGAATGAAAGTGGAAATAAAAAATATAGAGAGTAACACAGATGATTCTCTTATCGTCTCAGCATTGCTTTGGGTGGAATTTAAGTAGGTTAAATTTAAAGTGAATGGTGTACTAAGTAAACTTTCGCTTCCTATTGGAAGTATAAAATTAATAAGAGTGGAAATATTTAACTGTAATTGAAGTATAGTTTACAAAATCTGAATAAAGGTTTCTCTGGGTCTTGGATATTCAGTTGCTTTTATTTCTTAATAGTTTTGTCAAGAAAGAATTTTTTTGCTACTAATTTAGAAAAGCCACCTGGAAAACTTGTCAAACAATTTCCTCTCAAAATACAATTGCATTTATTAATTCTAAAATCCAGTTACTGATATTGAGGCGTCAGTATTCCTCTGGATAACTGAAGAATTTGTTTTAAAATTATAGTACTAATCTACGATATACCAACCACCGGATTTCTTTCGCATAAGCATAAGAAATTGTAAATTTTCAATTGCATGTTTAGTTTTTAATTTTAAAATTTAAATTTCTTGTTGAGATCAACGTCTGTTTCATACTTAGCCCATTTTGTACTTCAGCCGATTGATTTTTATCTCGGCAACTAAAATTGCTACTAAAATAGGGTTTAAGAGCCGTTTTTGCTATTTTTCAAAATTTATGCCATTTAACAAATGCTTTGGCTGTGACAACCCTATACAAAGCTGCGTATAGAGGTCTTATACTCGAGGAAATACGGAAAATAATCACAAACACCTGTTATTCACTTTTCGGATTCTTGAAACATCTAATAGAAGGTCGACATCTCCTGATCCAGAAACACATGATGGCGATACTTAGGATGCCTTCCAGAATTGATGATCAAGTTCCCTAGTTTGTGTTTCCACAGGCTCCAGCTATCTTTTCCATTGGGGCCTACGTTTGGCTCTCTTTCAGTGTGCTCTGTAAGACGTCGTCCTAGAAGAAAAGAATATCAAGACTCGTGGTTCATGTGGACTGACGATGGCTAATGGTCGTTCTATGTTTATAACGTTTGAAAGACTATTGTATTGGTAAGTATATTACAATTGTCATTCTCATTGCATAATTGAACGTCACCATGAACGGTGTTCCCACTTATCTTAGAAAGGAGGGATTTTTAATTATGGATTTTAAACGTCCCTTGAGTAGCCTTAAATGGTGTGCTAAAAGTACTTACAAATTTGGAAAGTCTTTCGTTTTACAAGAACTGCTTTCGTTTAGCCTGCATTCCAAAACCAGTCATTTTTTGATACTCGTCTAAGTTTTCGACACCAAAAATCGATGGCATATTATGGAACACGGTACATCAAAACATTTTGTTGTGAATGTGAAAACAAAATATGTTCAAAGGGTACCGTGTCCCCTTAAATGCAGGCGCTGGCTCTAAATGAATTTTTCTGTGTGGGTTTTTAGAGGCAGACTGAATTTAAGTATGATTATTTTTAAGTGAAAAGAGATTGTAACGAAAGGGCAGTTTTGCTCATGCTTGTCTGCCAGCCAGTAGGTCGCTGATTCGAATCCCGGTTTTGTTAGATGATGGATTTTAATGATTGTCCTTGTTAGGAGTGGCTCAACCATTGTGAAGGGTGGTCTTTTACAAGTAACATTTTATCCCTTATTGTGCCGAGCCATTAATAATCGGGGGGAAAATTTCTCATGCCGGAGGAAGATATCAAACGCATAATTTGATATAATGTTCTCTGATGGTTGAGCCCCTGGCTTCCCAACTTCTCGCAATAAGTTGAGTAGCCTCACAAGTAAAAACACATTTTTTTTGCTTCAAGGAGTCATTTGAAATACAATAATGGAAATGGGTACCAGGACCTCACTAATAATTTTTGGTGTGAGATTGTTTTACGGCTTGGCTATGGAGAGCTGGGCCAGATGTGATTACAGCTTATTACTGGTAGGGCAATCCCTGAAGTAAGTATATGCTTGGGGACCCCTAGAGAAAACTCATCACCCCTTCTCAAAAACATTTTATTTTCAGAAAAAGAACACCCTTGATAAACACATATTCAGAAAATAATTCGATGGCCCAGTCTTTCTCTCGTTTCCCTAAAGGCCGTAGGGTCGCTGTAGTCCGGTTTACTAACCGGAGGGTTGCGAGTTCGAAGCTGGATCCAACCAAAGGACCGGCATGTACACGGGGGCTGGTGCACTTTAAATCTGTCGTGTCGCCAAATGTCCTCACGTTGGTGTGTATTGGAAGTTTGGAGAGTAGGGTGCCTTCTCAGGTGTTGACCTCGTCATCTGACTGGATCGAAATTACAAGGTTTTGTCCTCGGTTCTTTCCCTTTGGTATTGATCCCGCACCTTCGCCAATAGCCCAGTAACCAGTACTGCTCCAGTGTGACGTTAATTAACTGCATACCTACCCTCAACGCGTAATGTTAAATGAGTACGTAATGTTAAATGAGTATACGGCATGCACTTAACCCTCCTGGTGGTTAGTCCGAATCGTGTTTTGTGAGTAAGTACTATGTAAAGTAAATTTGAAATTTACAAAATCTGAGAAAAGGTTTAGTTTGGCATGGAAGATTGTTTTCAATTCCTCATTAGTTTTTGTTTCTGTAAGAAATATTTTGTTTTTAACAGTTGAGAGAATTTCTCAATCTGCTCCCTGTTCTGGATACCCAATTCTCTTTTCATTTGGAATTCATATTCCTCTGCGCTAGAATCATCTTCATCTTTTTTGTGAAAATTTTTACTCGTACTTTGTTTCAAATTCCTTTTGGAAATTCAATGGAATGATGGTAGATCAAGTCCATGAAACCACTCTTTAAAATGTTCAAAACTATCAAAGGATTCTTTAAAAGTTCATGGAAATCCAAACCGACAATTTGAAAGTGCAATTTTGCTAAATTGTTTATTTTCTAAATTAAAAAAAAACAGCAATTGCTAAAATTTGTTTCCTGATTAATGTTATTTTCTTGCTCTTTCATCCATTCCGTCAATGAGCGCTTACTAAAACAAATTAGTGAGATTCAATTCAAAATTGATTCTTGTGGGCCGCGATAGCCCGGTTGGAAGAGTAACGGATTAGCAGCCGGTGGGGGTGAGTTCGAAACTCGATCGAACCAAAGACCACCGCATTTGTGGCGGCTGGTGCACGTTAAATCTGGCCTCAAAGGTGTAATTCTTGTCTTGGCGAGGTGTTTAAGTTTGAAGAGTAGGGTGCCATTTCAGGTAGGGGCTCAACTCCACCGTGGGATACTTACTCTACTAAGAATTTGCTGTAAAACCAATTCCCACAACGTGTAAGTTGAGGACGAGGAATAATTTCTTTTGTGATGCAAAGCAAAAATTTTGAAATAAATGCATACGCATAAATGCATAAATGAATTTTTCTGTTAGTTTTAGAGGGAGACTGAATTTAAGTATGATTATTTTCAGGTGAAAAGAGATTGGCAATTTTGCTCATAAAAGACGACTGAATTTAAACGGAATGTTTCCCTTCGGGATGTATTCGTGACCGTCGCCAATAGCCCGCTCCATTTGGACGTAAATTCAACTATCTCCCTTAATTCTTTAAGATAGGTCGTTTAGAGTATCGATCTATCGCACCATCGGCTATATCGTTCTTTGCATGTCCTCTGAATTTGGAATTTGCGAGTAGCGGAGGAAATATCGATCTGTTTCTCTTGGATTTTGAATTCAAAGGCGACTCGTTTCGAGCAGTCTGTCTAAACTGAAGTGGTCGAGATTTCGGCGTCTTGAAAGTGTGGATGAATTTATCTTTCCAAAACTATTCCACCCGATTTAGTTTGAGTTCAACCCTCTGAAGGTCGCGAGATTTTCCAGAAATGCAGTTAGCTTTCTTTTCCCCCACATGGTGGGTAAACAAGTACATTTATCGGTTGATAGAATACTGGTAGGATTGTGTTGGTCGAAAAGGTAAAGCTGCTCAGGAAGCACGCATAGAAGAGTGGAGTCTGCGGATCAGATATATGCGTGCGAATCCCTCATGGTAACGTCGTAATTTAAATGTAAATTAACAAGCTTTACGTAATTTTAAATTAAAAAAGGCGAGATGTGATGCATAATTTGTATTCGTTTGCTTTAGCGATGAGGGCTGTACTTGAGCTCTGCGCCTTAAAAGAATGTGATTTGTGTCACCTCCATTTTCACACCCCTCGACAACACGGCCAATCATCCATCCTGCTGTCCTTTTCGATTGTACCCTCCTGGTGGGCCATGGTAGCTCGGTCGGAAGAGTGAAGGGCTAGGAACCGGAGGGTTGCTAGTTCGAATCCAACCAAAGACCGTGAACAAACGGGGCTGGTGCACGTTAAATTTGTCATGGCCTCAAATCTCCTCTCGTTGGCGGGGTGTGGAAGTTTGGAGAGTGGGGTGCCAACTCGGGTGTTATTTTGTAATCTGGCCGTGGTTCAAAATTACGTGGCGTTGTCTTCGGATCTTTCCCTTAGGGGATTGATCCCAGATCGTCGCCAATAGCCCGTTGTGTTGCTCCAGTGCGACTTGTACCTGCCTGTACCCTCCTGGTGGTTGTCTCGACGCAATATCTCGTCATTTGCAAAACTGACTTGATCTTGACTCGTCATCAAAAAATTAGCCTCATCTTGGTGACGAGATATCTCGTCATTAGTAAAATTGCTTAAATGTTGATGGGAGAGATCTCGTCGTCTCGTTGGAGGGTCAAGGGAGCTATGTAACAGAAAAGGAGGAGGAATTTTACCCCACCAGAACGAGGTAAGAAAGGGGAGGACAAGACACCCCTCTGTCCCCTTGGGGTAAGATTCCTTTTCCTATACCTGAGAGCAAACCAAACGGACGCAATGCAACTATTGGTTTGGCAAAAAGTTCGTTCGGTTTTTTAAATGCAATGAAAACTTTCCGTTTTTAAAACAAATCGTGACAATAAATGTGAGACGAAAGAAATCGTGGAGCTGGCAAGAAATATGAACCCCACCCTTCATCACCTATAGGGCAACTTCCAAAGTTTTGGAAGGGGATACTTAATAAGCTCCTTCCGCCAAACGATTCGTTTCGACCAGTACTGCTCCTAATTAGGCCAATTAAAAACCAACGATAAACTTCCGGAAAACCAGAAAATCTTCTACCACGATAACGCATGTTTGTTTGGCAGAAACTTACAGCTCGTCCGGGAAGTTTTGACTCATCCAGCCGTACTCGCCAGATCTTCGGTTTTATATTGAGTCCGATCCTTACAAAATTTTCCCAATGGAAAAACATTCTATTGCAAGACTGCACCTGGAATAGTTATTTACCCAGAACGAAAATAAATTGGGGAGGAGGGAGGGGGTAATGAAGTTGCCTGAAAGATGGTAATGCAAAAAGGATTACGATACGTTCTTATTTGTGACGATAAAAATTTAATTTAAACACCGAACGAACTTTTTGGCAACCCAATAATATAGAGTAGATTTGTTAACACCAATTTCAAATCTATGGAGATTTCATTTTTCTACTATGGGAGTGGTAATAGTTGTGTGTATCGTCTTTTGTGTGTGTGTCGTCTTTTGTGTGTGTGTCGTCTTTTATGTGTGTGTCGTCTTTTATGTGTGTGTCGTCCTTTATGTGTTTGTGTCGTCCTTTATGTGTTTGTGTTGTCCTTTATGTGTGTGTCGTCTTTTGTGTTTGTGTCTTTTGTGTTTGTGTTGTCCTTTATGTGTATGTCGTCTTTTGTGTTTGTGTCTTTTGTGTGTTTGTGTTGTCTTTTGTGTGTTTGTGTTGTCCTTTATGTGTATGTCGTCTTTTGTGTTTGTGTCGTCCTTTATGTGTTTGTGTCGTCCTTTATGTGTTTGTGTCGTCCTTTATGTGTGTGTGGTCTTTTGTGTGTGTCGTCTTTTGTGTTTGTGTCGTCCTTTATGTATGTTGTCTTTTTGTGTGTGTTGTCCTTTATGTGTTTGTGTTGTCCTTTATGTGTTTGTGTCGTCCTTTATGTGTTTGTGTTGTCCTTTATGTGTTTGTGTCGTCCTTTTATGTGTACTCCTGTGTTGTGTTTCTTTCTGTCTGCTTATCTTGTGTCGTCATTCCTTTGTGTCTGCTTATCTTGTATTGTCATTCCTTTCTGCATTTCTTATGCATGCGCATAGCTCATTACTGCTCTATTCACGCGTTTTTTGTGCGTATGTCACTGCTTTATGTATGTGTCCATTCTTTGCACTTGTATGTTGCTATTATGCATGCCTCATTGTTTTGTTAAGTGCTGTCAATTTGGTCGTGGGAGTCGCCATGACTCAGTGGGTTTCCCCATTGTGCTAGCGATCTGCGAGTTGCAGGTACCGCAAGTTCATCTTCTGTGCCAGTAAAGCTTTCCTTGTGTATGTTCATTTACTTGGCGACCCCAGGATGCCCAAGCGATCTTTCTCTGCTCCATCCTTTTCACAATTACTTCACATTCTGTCTCGTGTTTGGCGCGCAGCTTGGCCAAATATGGCCATTGCGACATAAAATCCAATCCAACCTTCTTTGTGGTGTCATCTCTTCCCTCATATGTCGCCTTGTTCATTCTTTTGTGTGCGCAGCTTTGTTCCGTGCGCTGCTTTGTGTCATTGCTTTGCATGAGTGTTGCTACTGTGCATGCGTCATTGCTTGCCCTTGTCTATGTGTTAGGCACAGCTTGGCCAAATAGAGTCCTTGCGCCATTGAAGGCAATGCAGTCAATCATTGCTTTATGTATGTCACTTAGGTAGGTATTTCAATTAAAGTCGCACTGGAACAATGCAACGGGCTATTGGCGACGGTCCGGGATCAACCCCCGAAGGGAAAGATCGAGGACAACTCCACGTAATTTTGAATCGGGGTCAGATGACGAGGTCACACCTGAGCTGGTAAACCCACTCTCCAAACTTCGACACCACGCCAACGTGAGGACATTTCACGCCACGGCAGATTTAACATGCACCAGTCCCCTTTGTACTGTACGGTCTTTGGACCTGGATGTTTTTTAAATTTTCAGAATTGAGAGGATTTCAGTCATTTATTTTATTGATTTTCATAGACCAGTGCTTTTTCGAAAAAGGTTTTTGGAGAATATTTTTTTAAAGATTGCGTGTCGGGGCTGAGTCTTATCACTAAATTTCACTGTATTGGTAATATAACATTGGATGTTAGAGAAAAAAATCTTGATGCATGCGGTAAAAGTAAATTAAATCCTACAAGAGACGGACGGCTACTTGTGAAGCAGTAAGTACTCACTGGTTGAGCCGTCAGTACTAGCAGCAAAAATCTCCAGCATCCATATTGACAAGACCAGATCGATTAAAAGGTCACGGTTTGCTACTATTTTGTAACGTAGGCGATGGTGTACCTTTTT
This sequence comes from Meta bourneti, assembly GCA_933210815.1. Classification (NCBI taxonomy): domain Eukaryota; kingdom Metazoa; phylum Arthropoda; class Arachnida; order Araneae; family Tetragnathidae; genus Meta; species Meta bourneti. Next base: position 91,632,712 of record OW119924.1, on the reverse strand, counting down.
TGAAGCTGAACTCCTATTTTTCCAAATTGGAGGTGTTTAGAAAAGGGTCCAAGCTCAGGTGTTGTCGCGTCATTGAACCGTGATTCAAAGCGACGAAGGTGTTGACCTCGGCTCTTTCCATTCGGGATGGACCGTCGACAAGAGCCTGTTGTATTTGTCCATTGCGACGTTAATTCAATTACCTACCTAAATTTGAATTGGTCTCAGTGGGTATGCCCACTGCGCTTGCAACCTGCTAGTTGTGGGTGTCGCCGGTTCGTTTCCTCCTGGGTGTTTTTCTGTTAGTAAAACTTTCCTTGTGTGTATATCCATTACTTTATGTTGTCTGTCTTGCTTTTGGCGCAGCATGGTCAAATTCCCTTTCACCATAAAACCCAACCAACCTAAATTTAAATTCTCGTCATCTGACCGGGGTTCAAAATTACTTGGTGTTGTTCTCTGATCTAATTCCTTTGGGATTGATTCCGGACCATCACCAATAGCCCGTCGTGTTGCTTCAGTGCGACGTTAATTTAAAAAACCCACCTAAATTTAAATTAACAGCAACCATTTGAAATCTTCGAAACACAAAGTTTATTGAGTGAGACACCGAGAAATCACTTTGAATTCGTAATCGGTAGTCATTAGAAATTACTCCATTTGACATGAATACGGTTCCTTGTGCATATGCATTAGAAATTTCCTTTTTACATCTCCTTTTACTAGGGGTGTTCAAATGAAAAGGTACGAAACGACACTGTGGGTATAATTGAAGTCTTTATTCAAAAGTAATCACCAGAGGACTGAGCACAACTATCCCATTGTTTCACGAGCCGAAGGATTCCCTGTTCCCAGAATTCCTGTGGTTGTGACAAGAGCCAGTCCTCCACTGTGTCCTTCAGTTCGTCGTCCGAGTTGAAGCGCTTCCCTTTGAGATGTTTTTTAGCGGACAAAACAGATGGAAGTTGTAGGGCGATATGTCCGGGCTGCAGGGCGGATGCTCAAGCTGCTCCCTCTTGAACTTGGCCAGTACACTTTGTGTGACCCTGGAGACGTGTGGACGCGCGTCATCGTGGAGCAGAATCACTCCCTCCGTGAGCAGCCCAGGCCGTTTGCTCTTGATGGACTTGCGTAGGCTACGGAGTGTCTCACCTACCGGTTTAACACCTTTCGCAATCAGAAATCTGATAACACCTCGCTGCTCCTCAATCGTCGAATTTTGCAATGTGAACGCCATGGTGTCCTCACACGCACTGCCGCGTCAATTGGACGGAACACACAACTGCATGCTTCTCTTCTGCGTCATGTGCGGGCGCCCGCGCATGCGCACAACCACGCCGGTACTCGTACATTCGCTTCCTTAGATGTCTCGCTACGTTATCCCAAAGCGGCATATTCAAATTTCAACCGGTTTGGTTTTTACGACGTTTCGTACCTTTTCATTTGAACACTCCTCGTATACTGGTAGCCAAGTTGGAAGAGCAATGGATTAGAATCCTCTGGGTTGAGAGTTGGAAGCTCGGTCCTGCCAAAGACCGTCGTGTACAAAGGGGTCTGATGCGCGTTAAATCTGTCGTGGTCTCAACTCTCCTAACGGTGGCGTAGTGTATGATGGCAGCTCAGGTGTAAGTTTGCGAACAAACAGCAGGGAAATCTCGCTGTTTATGTAGATGGAGGCCACCTGTTACAACCAGTTGTGCAGCCTTTTGATTTGGGACTTTTCTTCAACGATGTTTCACTGGCAATCTACAGGTATCATCGAGTTTGGAGTGTTGGGGCTCTTATTCCTAAGAGCATGGGCCGCGGTAGCCCGGTTGGAAGAGTGTAGGATTAGAGCAATCAGTTGCTAGTTCAAATCCAACCAAAAAGGGGGCTGGTGCCCGTTAAATCTGCCGTGACCTCATGTCCTCACGTTGGTGTGGTGTGGAAGTTTGGGAGTGGGGTGCCAGCTTAGGTGTTGCCTGGTCTTCTGACCATGATTTAAAATGAAGTGGTGTTGTCCTCGGATCTTACCCTTCGAGATTGATCCCGGAACGTGATCAATAGCCCTTTGTGTTGCTCCAGTGCGAAGCTAATCTAATCTAAGGTAGGAAAGGAAATCGTAAGCATATTTACAATACGGTAGAAAATGTTTTTATAACTACGGTGCACAAAAAATTATTCTACCCTATTGTAGTTTTACGTAATTTTAAATAAAAACACTCAGCAGATTGTGATGGCCGCTCTTTGACTGACAAGAAATAAAGCTAGGGAGGAATCGGAACCGCGCCGCCACCTTCTCGTAGGTTGCTAGCGTATTCTACTGCTATTATACTAAAACTTTTACTTAAGAAAAACTTTCCTTATGTTTGTATGTCTTACTAGACATTGTATTGTGTCTGAATGGGGCAAATATGGCCCATTAAGCCAACCCTCTATACGGGACTTTTTATTTACTTGTTAAAAACGCAATACATAGAAGGGCTACTGTACCTTATAATTAGCTGTGCTATGAACGTCGTGCCAAAAGAGCTGTACGTATGGATGAAACAGGATGGATCTTTTGCAGCCTCTAAAGAAGATGGAATCGCCTAAAAATAAAATCGTTCAGCGATTATTTCCCATTTTCTTGATTATGCATTCTAATTTATGTTATTACCAATTTATGTCGTGCGCATGCTATGATAGAGCAGAAGCCAATCATTACGGATTTCCTGTAACTGTTACGGTAGGTAAGTAGTTGGAACTGGAGCAACGGGCCAGTGGCGAGGGTCTGGGATCAATCTGGACGGGACATGTTCGAGGTTAGCACCTCGTCATTTTGAACCTCGGTCTAATGACGAGGTCAAAACCCTAACTGGCACCCCACACTTCTAAGCCACGCCAGCGTGAGAACATTTGGGGCCACGATAGATTTATAACTTGCACCAGCTCCCACGTACACGACGGTCTTTGGTTGGATCTAGTTTCGAACTCGCATCCCTCCGGTTACTAATCCGTTGCTATTCCAACAGGGATACCGTTGCCTCGGAATTGTTATTCAGGAAGGAGGGAAAATCCTACATGTTGAATGGTCCAGCCAAACACCACCGTGTACACTGGCTGGTGCACGTTAAATCTGCCGTGGTTTCAAATGTCTTCATGTTGGAGTGGTGAGGAGAGAGTGGTGCCAGCTCAAGTGTTCTCGTCATGACCGTCCGTGGTACAAAGTTATGTGGTGTTGCCCTCGGATCTTTCCCTTCTGGAAGGACCCCGGACTGTCGCCAATAGCCGGTTGTGTTGCTCGAGTGCGACGTTCATTAAAATACCTACCTTTAAGATATCTTCATGTCTATTTCATACTTAATTACTACTTTTGTGTTCATCTACAATTGCTTTTAAATAAGGGTTTAAGGAGTATTTTTATAAATGGATGCTACTATTTCACAAGTGCTTTGGCTGCGGCCCGTTGTCTTGTTCCAGTGCGACGTTCATTAAAATACTTACCTACTTCATTTCCGTGTTCGGATGGAAAACACTGAAACTGCTACAGGTAGGTAGTTGAAATTCATCGCACTGAAACGGGCTATTGGGCGACGGTCCGGGAACAATGCCGAAGCTGAAACTGCTACAATTGTGACGAAAGATTTTTATACTTTGCATCCTCAACTCAAATAAGTCTCCCAGTCACTATTTAATTTCAAGAGCCAATGTACCAATAAAAGAGGGCCGCGGTAGGCTGGTTGGAAGAGTAACGGATTAGCAAACCGGAGGGTTGTGAGTTCGAATCCAACCAAAGACCGTCGTGTACAAAGGAGGCTGGAGCATATTAAATCTGTCGCGACCTCAAATGTCCTCACGTTGGCGTGATGTGGTAGTTTGGACAACAGGGTGCCAGCTCAGGTGTGACTTCGTCAACTGACCGTGGTTCAAAATTCGTTGTCAATAGCCCGTTGTGTTGCTCCAGTGCAGTAAAAGTTAGTAAAATACATACCTAGTATAAGTAAAATACTCACCTTAAAAATATTTTTTTCATTTGAATTATTTTACTGGCATGTTTTCACCTACTAAATTAAAGTCTAAGTACCTTATTTTATATAAGCGCCAAAAACTAAATTTGACGAGTTACTTTTTCCTATGTTCCTATATGGTTTTTTGCGTGTCCTGTATTTGGCGCTTACCTCGTTTTCAACGTCAATGTCTCAATTACTAATTATAGATTTGTTATTGGTGATAATTAAAAACTAAGGATTGATATTAATACGCAAGAGGAAAAAATAAAAAATAATTTTTTTCATTTATAGTATGATGTATATCATAATCACGCCCCGTCAGTGCCCTTTTAACAAAAGCAGATCTGAAAGATTAAGGATAAAAATGCTCTTAGCCCTCTGAGGTTCACATGCATATAACCTGCAGTCTTCACTGCACAATTTTTGACCAGTTTTGAACTTGCGAAATTAGCCACAACAAACTAACAATACAGTTGTATATATAGCAGTGTAACTCAACTCCATGAAGTACTTTTTGGTAGACAATGTGGCACTTACTTTCACGCGTCTTGTCAAAAAACCCTTCACCTGAAGGGAATCTTACCTAGGATTCCTTTATCCATTAGATTTCGTTATTGAATCGTGTGTTGCATGGTAAAAGCAATACTACGCAACTGAAATATCTTGTGACTCAGAGGGTTAAAAGAATAAATTGCCCAAAATTTTAAAAAATCTCTAGGTTTAAAATTAAAATTTTTCAAAATTGTAGATTGAATTAAGTTGGAGCATTCACGAACTATAATTTCGTCTTTCCATGAAATGGACTTGGAAAGAAAATGTTTGTTTCGTGTTGTCCTTTTTGTTCGTGTTGTCCTTTTGTGTCGGTTGTTTTTTGTGTGTTGTGCTTATGTGTCGTTTTTGTGCATGCGTCATTGTTTAGTGCGTATTTTTGTGCATGAAATTACTTAATGCTTGAATCATTTCTTAGCGCATGGATCATTACTTCGAGTGTCAGTGCTTCGCGTATGGGTTTCTTGTGCGCGTCAGATGTTTCTGTTGAAGGTTGGATAATAGAATAATGCTACTCACAAACTAACATTTCACCTAATTTGTTAATATTATTTTCTTAATGATTATGTTCTTGAAACGGAGGTCCTTGAATGGAAGGAAGATCTCGCAATCTGCACTCGGACATTTTCTTCAATCCACGGGTTGAATTCGGATCTTCATATGGAAAAAGAATATTTGGATTTGATGAATGTAAGTGTATTGTGATGAAATGAGTATAATCCCAAATGGGAACTAAATAATTTTAAATGTTGTCAAAGAGCATTCACGAAATAAATTTGTTGGTATATGTATGGTACACACGTAACAAAAGAATAAAAATCAAAGATTGAAGATTCGGATCTTTCCCTTTGAGGGTTGATCCCGGAACTTCTCCAAGTTGCTCCAGTGCGACATTAATTAAATACTTACCTATCCGTACCTCTGACAGAACTAATCTTAAGTAACTCATAGTTTATACTTCGTTACGATGTTTTAAGTAAACGGGTTGGATGAAATCGTCAGATGTTCGGTGGCAACTTAAGTCGAAGAGGATGCTGCAATATTTTTGTACCATTTTGTCAGTATGGCGCCGCTTGTCCGCTTTTGGACCTTGCTCTATAAAACCCCAAAAATCCAATCCATTTTATCAGTAAACGTGACTGGTGACCGAGTAACTGCCAGTCTCGATTCAACAGATCTGGGTTCGAATCCCGCTCTAGCATGGCTGTTCTACAGTACTTTATTTTTCAAATAAGTTGATGAAGTTACTGCATAAACCGACTTATGTAATTAATGTGTTTATTTAAAATGAAATTTCGGACTGATAACTGAGCATGAAAAAGTATGTATATTTAAGTTTTTAGTACTTTTTACTATATCTCGGAAGCATTCGTTACACTCATTCAACTTTCACAAATGTGAAAAAACATTCTGTTTCTTTGAGCACAAAAACAGTTTTTAAAGTACATAACCGCAATATTTTGAGTTGCATTGGTCTTACACTTTAACTTTTTCAGGATTGGAGAGTGGGATGAAAGCTCTGGTGTTATCTCGTCATATGACCGTGATTCAAAATTACGTTGTGTTGTCCTCGGATCTTTCCCTTTGGGATTGATCCCGGACCGTCGCCAACAGGTGCCTTCACTGGTGGACACCGACTTCTCCCAGCATGACCAACATGTGTCTCATCTTTTCCCCCTCCTTTTTCTGGATGATATCACAAGAACTCCGACTGCATCCATTTACGAACTGAACCTGAGTTACCTATATCATCGACTCTTGCTATGAACTGTACTCATGTGTTCCTCTTAATGGTCAAACCTACCCTACGATGTGTGGTCCCCATTGACACTATTTTCATTTTTATAATAAAACTTCATCCAGCCGGGGTCTTCCCGGTAGTGTGTGTATGCTCGTTTCAACCAGGGGATGTCCTGTCCTTTCCCGGATGGGTCATTCCAGATGACCTCTCTATAGAACAAGTGGTTCTCAACCTGTGGTATTCCAATGAATGCAACTCTCCCACCCTTATAATAAACTGCAGCAGAAAGTAACAGGCGGACTCACTGTGGTTATTTTATATGTTAAATATTTCAAATCGCATATTTTTACATTTCTGACACATTTACAGTAATCGAAGTAGGGTTTCTTTGACAGCAGTACTATAATAGTTTTGTTTTACAAAAAAAAACAGTGCAATTTAAAGTTGTTTCTAGCTATTTGCTCTCCAAAAGCTGCTTAAATATAGAGATTAACTTTAGTTCCTAGAAAGGTGGAATTTCATTAACTGTATTTTCCTTTAAATTTTATCGCCAGAAGTCAGCTTATCGTCGAGTGGAAGATGATCTGTAAAAAGTTGATAAGTAACTTGTAAAGGGACTTCCAAAAGTACTTTTTTAAATTTCAATCTAGTCAGTTGGAGATCTGATATTAGTGATCTGTTCCAAGTGGAATCATTGCTTTAGCTTTTGACAAGCGTTTCCTTTGAGATCAAATACATTGAGAATAGTACAATTTAAAGTCTGCTGAAGTTTTTCTACTGCATGGGTCTACTTTTACTTTGAAAATTAAGTGTGAATTGGACAACTGTCTAAAACCACTAGTTTAAATATAATATAAAGATACGTTGACATTCCCAAAAATGATCGAAATAGTTAATACCTTGTGAATTGAAGTTGGTTAGCTCTACTGTATTGTAGTGATCGTTTAGAGTGAAACAAAAGGTTGAGAACCGCTGCTCTGAGAGCTCTTACTTTGAATGTCTTGAACATTTCAATCTAGGTTTATGAAACTTGTACTTCATTTCTTTATATTTTTATGGTAAAATGAAACATTTCATGTCATTTATTTGTAAAGCAGCAAGAATATCTGCATCTACCTTACAAAAGATAAACTTAGTTTAATATTTGCTGCTAATTTAAATTTTGGTATTTAAGGTACCCTAATGCCCTTTTTGGAGCATTAAAATGGTAAAATATTGGATAATTTAAAATTCATAACATCTTTAAATGTTTTATATTTGATTTCGAAATTTATTTGCTAACACATAAGATTTCAACGATTACTTAACTCGAAGAAAAGTGTTTTTGCTGTTCATTTTTTAATTTCGTTCTTAAAACTGATTTTGAAATTTAATCCGGTTTCTGATATTAAAAACGTATAAGATATTTCCTAAAATATCAGCAAATACAAGTGATCAGGCATATAATGACAAAGTATTGGAGCAACCAACTTTCGTTAAAATCATGAAAATTGCATGTTTTAAAGTAAATTGTTTCATAACAATATAGTACTAAAACACACGAATATAAGTAAAACATGAAATTTCGAGTATCAAATGAAAATGGTCAAGAGTATTAGGGACATCTTATTAAATTAGTTTTTAAGAATAGTATTTTGTTCCTAATTTATACGTATGACAACTTCTCAATCTATTCGGCAAGTTTCATAAGAAATTTTAATATTTTCAATAGTATTATACTCGAAACTGAATAGGATAAAAGTTTAAAATTTTACAACCCTTTTCTTAACCTTCCAAAAATTTAAATTCAGAAATTTGACCTTTTTACAGCCAAATAGATGGGTTATACCATCACGTGTCCACAGTATTGAACCCCATTACTAAAAATTTTGATACATCTATAGATATAAACGAATAACGGAATTCTCGAAGCTGATTAATGTTGGCTCCTCGGTGAATTCTTTGCGAAAGGCCTTTTATACGCTTTATGTCAAGAAATATTTTTTCTAAATATCGTTTTCATCGTTACAGTCAATTTAGTATATGGTCCAAAGTTCTTAATGAAACGGAAGGGAGTTGGTGTTGTAACAGTTACTGAATTCTAATGAATTAAAATTTGTGTTGCGTCCCAATACTTTTGAGTCATTACTTGAAAGTGATAAATTTCAGCATTTTTTATAAGTCGCTTTCAATTATAGAAAACATCAGCTTTAATCCATATTTCATTTCGAGCGAAACGTTAACCTGCTATTTGTCGAGCACTTCTCACGGTGTCTTCAATTTCTTAACTACTATTAAATGTATATACGCTCGTGAAGTACATTTCACCACCTTAAACGTGCAACAATAGCATCGAGTATATAATATGCAAATATTGTAGCAGCTACTTAGTTCCCGCATTGGGAATAGAGGGTACCTTGATAAAGATTGACTGTTAAATTTAGTATCAGAATGAATATGCATATTTCATGCCTCCAAATGAAATTAAATGAGTCAAAAAAATACATAGCTGCATTTTGTGTACTCTAAATAGTATTAGTTCTTTCCAATAAAATGCATGGTTCATACCTCAGTTGTGTTACCACAATTAGTTTCTGACCGTCTACTTCAATTGTATCTTGTTCATAGTTGTAAGTTCCTTAAGTTTCCCCTTTTCTCTTCACCTACTAGTCTTTCTCGCCACTAGCCTTTTGATAAACAAGGTTGCCTGATCCCACCGACACTATTATGAATTTTTTTCAATCATACACGTTTCTATATATCAGTAAAATGTTTTGAATTACTTTTACTATTTTGAGATGAAATAAATTGGTTCAAGATTGGCTTTTGAAAAAATCATGTCGCTAATAGAAAATAAAATAAAAGGAACTTGCATCTCTTGAAAAAAATTCCTACTTCTCATTAATCTTGAGCTTTCAAAAATAACTTATTGGTGAAAAAATTGTTTATTTTTATAACTTGATAGTAAAAAATTAGACATGAAAATACATAAATTTGAAATCTAATGTCTATTTTTCAAATTCTGAGTACATTGATAAGTATTTCTTAGGTTAATTCGACGCACACAAAGCTTGGAAATTTGAGCTTGCAATAAAAAATTACCAATTCCAATAGCTTTCTGTGTGCCTCAACCCATAATCCTTTCTCAACATAATTACTCTATTATCAGATGAGTGAATTAACTTTTACATTCCAAATTTCAATTCCATTACTATTAAACACTGGAATTGCACTCCCTGGGTACCCAAGCGATCTTGTCTTTCCCTCCAACTGTTCCATTTCCCACACCCTCTTGTTTTTCCCTTTCAGGTGTCTTGTGAACAGCATTGAAATTATGAACAATTTTGCTTTGAAATCCAATTATATCGTCATCCATCATATCAAGATTCCATTTTGAGTTTCCAATTTGATTTGCTTTTTTTAAAAAATTCTCATCACTATGAGTTATGTTTTTACTTTATAAAATGTCAGTACTTTTTCTGACCTGCATGTGTGCCGTGTGCGACGTCCCGTATCGGGGGAAATGGAATCCTGGGTACCTGATGCGTGCTCTTTGGCCCATGCTTCAACATAGATGGGTGACCAGAGTGAGCACGCTCTGGTCAATCGGCTCACTTAAGTTCTCTGGGTTTCATCACTTCAGAGTGCTTAGCCCCCTCTGTCGTGCTGGACTTCACTGGTCTTAAGTATTTTGGGTTAGTGCTGCAGCTAGGGATGGCCTGGGTGAACTGGCAGATCCACATCCCGATACTGTAGCACTATATCATGGTGGTATCTTGAAGTGTGTGCTGAGGCAGGAAGGTTCCATACCCAGCAACCACTTCCCCTTGTTGGACTCTGGTGGGTATGGGTTCACCATGAAGAAGTTAAATATTTAAGCTATGGATCCAAAAATTTCTTTGTGTGCCCTAGAGGAGGCCTAAATCCCTCTAACAACAATAATTGCTCAATACCTAAATTTTTAAGTATCAATAACCCTGAAGGGAAACTTGCAACCTTTTCACCATTTGCTGTAAAAAAATTTGTCCAGTCTGCTGCTGACGAACCAAATGCAATCTAGTGAGCTAATATACATTGCAGTCTAGTGAGCTTTTCATAGAAACTGTATCTGCATGCAATCTGAGCAACTAATGAAATTAAACGAAATTGGCGAACTAAAAGTTAATGTAACTCCACACAGAACTCTAAATTCTAGTCGTGGAGTTATATCTGAATCTGATCTTTTTACTGTATTTGAACAGGAGTTTATCGAAGAATTGAAACTTCACCATGTTTGTTTAGCCAAACGCACCTGCATCAGACGAGATGATAAAATTATTAACACAAAACGTGCAATATTAACATTCAACACAGCAGACATGCCGACATCCATTAAAGCAGGATAATTAAATTGCAGCATTAGACCGTTCATTCCAAATCCTCAAAGATGCTTTAAGTGTCAGGTTTGGACATTCTCAGACTTCATGCCGATCACCTGCAATTTGTGCCAGATGCTCAAAACACGAACATGGCGAAAACTGCCCTTATGAACCTGCATGCTTCAATTGTAAGGGAAATCATCCTACTTCAGGTCTTATCCTCAATGGAAAATAGAAAAAGAAATCCAAAGCATAAAGATAAAACAAAAGATTTCATATCTCGAATCAAAAAACTAGTAGAAAGTCAGACCAATAAAAAATATTTCATACCCGTCTAATTAAAACGATGAAATCAGTTGCAATCCAGATACCATTCCCAATAAAGAAATTGAAAATCCGTTGCTGTCCAAACAAATACCATTTCCAAAGAAGAAATTGAATATACAATTGTCCAAGAAAAAGATGCAACCATTAGAGTTCAACAAAAACAAACATTCTCAAACCACCTGGTCCTAATCTTAAGCACACTTCTAAAACGAAATCACAAATGAAATTGGATGAAAAATACTGGAGACCTATTCTTCATCTGTTGAGAAAATGAGTAGGCACAAACGCAAAAAAATCTGAAAGAATATCATAATGGTTAAAATAATATTTTGAAATTGCGAAGGGGCTGCCGTAACCATGGTTGAGAAAGTGGAGGCTTTGATTGATTGATGCCATCCTGTATGTCTTGGTCTGCAGGAAACTTTTTTGACACCAGAGTATGCACAAAAATTGGAAGATATATCGCAAGAATAGATAATTTAAAAAGCAATCATGCTAGTGGTGTAGCTCTTCTGACTTGTATGGATTGTCTATATTCAGCTGTTTAATTTCACTTTAAAAAATTTATGCATTTTTTATTTGTACATATGTAAATTAAATTCTTCAGTCTCATTAGTTATGCTTCAGATGATCTTGTTTTTATATTATCTGACTATTTAAATATTTTTATTCTCATCTACACACATTTTACATGTTTTGAATTTATCTTTGTCTTGGACTTCATTTTTAAATGTTCTGCGCTTTTATTGGGCTTGTCTTGTGTTTGGCGCAGCTTGTCCACTTTTGGACCTTACGCTATAAAACCCCAACATCCAATCCATGAATATTGAATCTAAAGTAAAGTATTCTAAGGGATCAATGCATAAAATTTCCCAATAAATTGAAATAAAACTAACCAATATACTACACAAAACAAATGAAACTATTAAAATTGCCAATTATAAAGATTTATGTGCAAAATTAGAATGCTTTTGTGATACTGCAGAAAATCTTTTCATTGTAAGTGTCTTTATATTTTTATGAACAAACTACAATACTAAATAAATAACTAGAACATCTTAAAAAGAAAGCAAGTTACCATAATATAATTTGAGTGAATATAGTGTGAGAAATACCCCAGACGGCGCTAAGCGCGCCAAATGGTAAGAATTTGGTAGGCAAACGCAAAAACTGAATGGAGCTATTATGAGGTGCTCTGACCTTCTACTTGCAGTCTCTGAACTTGTCAAATTTAAAATACATTTTTGTTATCGTTAATAGAACTGACTGAACACACCAATGCATTACATTGGTGCACCACGGCCGGGAATAATTGAAAATTGAGAGATCTTGATTGTGATCGTGTTGTGTATGTAGATTCGTGCTTGATGCTTTTCGAACTGTTTGGATTATCCATGTTTGGAGAATGAGATCCTGCTTTGAAGTAAATTTGGTGAGATATTTATTTACTTTTTGGAGTACAAAGGTGAGGATTTGAATTTGTTAGAAAATTTGTACTGAAATAGAACTCTTATTCAAAATTTATAAGGTAAATAAATTGATCGAGAAGTCAAGAAACTCTTAACGAAGGGTTAGATGCTTTAACTGAACTTCTTGAACCTAAAGAGCAACATTTAAAGTTACTATTCCGATATTGAAGATTTGATAGATGATCCTGAAAGGTTCAGAAGAGATTAAATCGTCCGAAGAGTATGAAGATAAAATTTTGATAACTAAAGTAAAAGTAAAATCCAAAATTAAAGAGTTGATGAGAACAAAATTCATCAGAAACTGTTTCGGCAAATAATTCCTCTTTTGTTTCAGAAACAAGGACTGCACTGAAATTGCCAAAGTTAGAAATATCGAAATTTAATGGTGATTCTAGCACAAATTTTTGGAGTCCCTTAATTGTTTTAATAATGCCGTTGGTGAGAATGATTCACTTTCTAAGATTGAAAAGTTTCAATATTTGAAAACATTGGTAGGACCTGCGAAAAGTGTTGTTGGGTTCGAATTAAATGAGAAAAATTATGATTCGTGCATGCAACTTTTGAAAGATAGATACAGTAAAACTGACGTTATTATTAATTCTCTCTTGCATGTCAAAATTACTGATTTTAGAATCAGTGAAAACCTCATATAATGTTAAAGGGTTACGTAAGTTGTATGATGAAATTGAAGTAAATATTAGAAACCTACGTTCACACTTAATGTAACTGAAGGTTCGTACGGACATTTGTTAAATCCTATCATTCTTAAGTTATTGCCCCAAGATTTGGTTTTGGATTTCCATCGTAAAAGAGATAAAAGTAAAACTTGAAATTACTGAAATAATAAATTTCATAAAAAATGAAGTAGAATCCAGGGAAATCACGGAAAGTTCAAATGGTAATGCTAAAACTTTTGAGACTAATCGGCAACCATTTCCAAACTATCGAAGGAATAATTACAAACCTAGATAATACCCCAACCGCGGCAGCTTTAAATACGCAAATAAAAGATAAATGTCTATTTTGTTCCGGGTTTCACATGAATCAATTGTAGAAAAACTAGTGCTATAGAAAAATTCTATAGATTAAAGTTTGAAGGTAGGTGTTTTCTTTGTTTAGAAAAATATGAGAATTTCTTGTAAATCAGGATAAGCTGCAAAAAATGTAAATCTAATTCGCATCATGACATTGTGTAGAGGGAACAACAAAAATGTTCTTTCTCCACCCTATTCCTCCAACACCCCAGCTGAAGCGATCCCGAAAATAAGAATTCCTTCGATCACTTCAGGTGTTTCTGATCAAAGGTCTGAAAATATCTGTTGTGCACAGTAATATTCAAGGAAGTAGAAAAAAATCTTTTCTTCAAATTTATTCAGGAATTGTGTGCTCGAAAAATAATAAATCGTTAGAAAGTAGATTAATGTTAGATTCCGGACCACACCTATTTTTTGTGTCTAAACGCATTGTGAAAGAATTAAATTTAAAACCCTTTCGCTATGAAAAATTGTCCATATACTCATTCGGTGAAAGATATCCTCGAGAGAAAAATTATCCCGTGGTTGCTTTGACCTTGCGCAATCGAAAAGAGCCGGCTAAATGTTTAGAAGTGGAGTGCTTAGTCACTGAATTGCTAATTGGGCCAGACGGAATCCTTCGAGTGAGACTGAAAGTGTTGAAAGCTGGGAGGGAGAAATTAAATCTCGCTGATACCTTCCTTTCAGATGGAAGGGCAAATTTAGACCTGTTGGTTGGATGTGATTACTTCTGGGACATTATTTATGTTGTGGATTAATATGTTAGAAGTGAGTTGATGAGAGCATCGTTACAATTAAATATTGTTTTAATAAAATCTAGGGGGAAAAGGGGGTTAATTACAGGGGTCAATTATGTACAAATATCAGATTAAACATCAAATCATAGTGGGATTAACATCCTGGTGGCACGTCCGTGCAAAGCCACGTCTTAACATCAAATCGCTCGGAGTCAGTTTCCGGGGTTCGCGCCTTCTGGCGGGAAGTGCTCCGATTTGGTCTTTGGGAAATGTTTCCCGCGCTTTTTGGAACGTGGGCAGGTTGGCGCCTAGACATTCCGACACTCGTTCATCTTGACATGTCAGGTCCTCCTGACACGCTGGGCAGAGTGAAGAAACCTGAAACGAGATGCAAAAACAAAAGAGGAAAAGTTCGAAAAAAAATATCTGTCAATTTCAGCATTTGTAGATTGTCAACATTGAGCATGTTGGGGATCCTTCGGCCTTCCATTTTGGGAAATTTTCATGGACTGATAAATGCACTGGTGCAGTAAAGAGAACATCGTGGTCTGCTCATCGTGTGTGCTTTTCATCGTAATAATATCGTAACCATTGGTCATGGTTAATAGCTAATTTAGCTATATATCGTTGCCATGGGACATCGTAGATGGCGTTTACAGGAGTGGACATCAGTCAATATTTACACAGGAAATGCTCATTGTTTGCGAGCATGTTCACGTGACAGTTCGTTGGCTTGTTGACAGATTAACACAATAGATTTGCTGACAATTTTCAGAAAAAGTTTTTCATTTTCAAAAGTAGACATAGAAATAAAAAATAATACAAATAAAATGACAAAGATAATAAAGTTCAAAATCAGTTTCTTGACCACAGTTTTATGTTATCAGCTGACGTGGAAGTTACATTTGGTCCTTCGTGTTGACCAATTTTTTTAACATCATAACGATCATGAGGGTGTGTTGCTGTAACTTCGTAGGGTCCGAAAAATGTGAGTCGTAACTTAAGGAGTGTTCCAAACTGAGTACGTTTTATGGCGACACGGTAACCAACTTTGTAAATGTGGGCCTTTTTTCTGTGTTTATTGTACTGTCGTCGGCTTTCTTGCATTTTGAAGATGTTTGTTTTAGCTTCGTTTCTGAGAATTTGTTTTTCTGTTATTGTGGAGCATAAGTGTTCTTCCTCCAGAATTTGTTTTATGTATAGGTCTTTTTGTTTCATTTTTATTCCGATCAAAAGTTCAAAGGGTGTGCATTTTGTGCTTCTGGAAGCTGTACTGTTCATTATACGCTGGATATGTGGGGCAAATTTGAACCATTTTTCGGGTTCGTTAAGTGATAATTTTGTGAAAATCGGGATTAATGTACCGAACATTCGTTCTATTTGACCATTACCACGTGGCACTCCTGTTGTAATTTGTATATGTTCGATTGATTGTTCGTTGGCAATAATTCTTAAAGTCGGTTGACTTAAAAGCACTATCTTTATCTGTTATGATTCTTGAGGGGTTGCCAAAAGTTGTTTGTTGAAGAGTTAGCTTTTGAAGTGCATCTGGAGCAGAAGTAGATTTAGTTGGATAAAGCCATAAAAAAACTTTGTAAATGCATCAATAACTGCAAAAAAGTATTTGTAATTTTTATTTGTTGATGGTAAGGGACCTAGAAAATCACAGTGGTAACAGCTTAAGGGTTCGTCGCCTTTCGGAATGGGATTGAGCAGTCCTTCCGGTTTACCGGTTTTGTGTGAGGATAGATATTTTAGCGGATTGTGATCAGTTATGTGATCTCCACAGTATTACCCTGCAACCACATGTCAAATTTTTTCAGCCCAAATAACACGGCATATGCCTCTTTCTCAATGGTAGACCAATTCTTTTGGGTGTTATTCAATTTTTGATTAACAAAAGCAATTGGCCTATAGTTTCTATGTTCGTCCTTCTGGGTCGAACAACATCCAATAGCGTAGTGGGATGCGTCTGTGTGGACCTGGAAAGGTTCGGCGGCATTGGGGGTGCTTAACGCAGTGACCTCACATAACGCATTTTTCAACCGGAGGAATGATTCTTCCTCGCGTTTGCCCCAAAATACCTTTCCCGATTTTTTTTCCTTTTGTCAACTCCGTTAAAGACGATGCTATCTCTGCATAACAAGGAATGTAAGTCCTATAAAATCCCATCAGTCCTAGAATGGATCTGACTTCCTTTTTTGATATGGGTCTTCTCAACTGTTTGATGGCTAATAATTTGTCATTGTCAGGAGAGTGCTTTCCCCCTCCTATCTTATGTCCTAAGTATTTTATCTCTTTGGAGGCAGATATGCATTTCTTAAGTTTCACCGAAAATCCAAGATATTCCAGATCAGATAAGATTTTTTTCAAGTGTTCTAAATGTTCTTCCCACGTTTTAGAGAATATAACAATGTCGTCTATATAAGCTTGCGCATAAGCGGAATGTTTATGCAATACTTGATTCATAATGCGTTGGAAAGTTCCCGAAGCTCCTGACAATCCAAATGGCATCACTTTCCATTGATACACCCCGTTATGGGTGGAAAATGCTGTCAAAACTTTGCTCTCGTCCTCCATTTTTATTTGATAATATCCCCTTTCCAAATCCAAGCAAGTTAACCACTCGGCCATCCCCGCAGTGAAGATCAACTCTTGCATGTCTTTCATAGGATAACTGGGCACTTTGGTTATCAGATTAAGCGCCCTATAGTCAATGCACATTCTAATCGAGGCATCCTTCTTCGCGACACATACGATGGGGTACGTAATGTCTGCATTGGACGGCTCCAAAAGACCCAATTCTAAAAGTTCTTGGACTTGCCTATTCACTTCTGAACGGTAGGCTATTGGTACACAATAACTATGTGGTTTTCTCCGGATGGAGTTAGGCAGCAATTCAATCTTGTGCTGACTTACTCACGGGTTGTATTGGTCGGCAAAAAAGTGTTTCGAACTTACACAAGAGTCTTCAATTCTTCCTCCTGTGTAGGATTTAAGTACGGTGTCGTGATCATTTTCACTTGCGTGTACTCGTCTCTTGCTTCGACAATTGGAGCGTTTTCTATGTTACCAAATTCTTCCTCACCTTCAAAAATGACATTTACCGCGTTGGAACCGACCACAAATTCCCTTATCTTGTTCTGGTGAACGTGCCTCATCCTATTGTCTGGCATCTTTATAATGAAAGAATGTTCATTCTTTTGCTCTTCAATGATTCCGGGACCTTGCCATCTGGCCAATAATTTGTTTGTAGAATCTGGCAAGAGCACGATGACTTTTATCTCCCGGGCTTGAAAGTCTTTCTTGTAGACCTTAAATTATAATGGGCCATTTTCTCTTGTTGTATTTTAGATGTTATCTTGGCTTTCTCTGCGGCCTCCTCCAGTCGGGTTTTCAACTTCTCCAGATAGACGTGTATTGGGGTTGTATCCAGCTGCAAACCCTCGTGTCTTCCCGTCCAAGTATTCTTTAGAATCGACTGCTCAAAGTTTGGGGGACACATGGGAGCGAGGAAGACAATAGAAAGAATTAGATATTCGTTCTATTGGAATGGGCTATCGAGAGACGTGAGACAGTTTTGTTTAGCATGTGAAGGTTGTCAGTTGACGAGAAGGGTCAAACACAAAGATAGGGCCCCAATAACTCCCGTTGCGCGGGAGTATTCTTTAAAATCGACCTTCTGGCTTCCGACCTAAGAGCAATTGAAAAGGTGCTACACCCGTTGTACCGGGAGTTGCACCGTTGTTGTTCGGGACCTCTCTGTATGCCCATAAAATGAACGGTATTTTGGTGTGCCAAGTCCGTGGTTCTTCCTTAATGGTGTGATGTAACATACTCTTTAAAGTTTGGTTAAATCTTTCCACTAACCCGTTTGATTGCGGATATAATGGCGTGGAGAACCGTAGAGTTGAACCCATTCTTTTCTCAAATTCCTGAGTCAATTCAGCGTTGAAATTTGTGCCATTGTCCGAGGCAATTACGTTTTTCAGTCCAGTCCTCATAAAAATAGATAATAAAACTTCACACGTTGCTTTGGCTGTAAGACTCGTCAAAGGGATCGCCTCAGCCCACCTTGTATGTTGGTCTACCATACACAAGATAAATTTGTGTCCTTTAGAACTTGGAGGATCTATCGGTCCTATGATGTCCACATTGACCACTTGGAAGGGCAATTCTGGCCGCGCAACGAGAGTTATTGGGGCCCTATCTTTGTGTTTGACCCTTCTCGTCAACTGACAACCTTCACATGCTAAACAAAATTGTCTCACGTCTCTCGATAGCCCATTCCAATAGAACGAATATCTAATTCTTTCTATTGTCTTCCTCGCTCCCATGTGTCCCCCAAACACTGAGCAGTGGGCTAATCTAAGAACTTCTTTTCTTCTACGTTTAGGAAGAACCAATTGACATACATTCTCTCCAAGAATCTTGTCTTTATGAAAGACCAAACTATCGTTAAAGAAAAATCCTCCACTACCTTGTTTAGCCTGTTTTCTGGTCTCTTCCAGCTCTCTACACTCCTTGCTCTTTACGGAAGCTTTCCGTCTTCGACATTCCTTCTTCCTGGTCTCCGTCGGTGCTTTCTACCACTAACACTTCTGTGTTCTTATTCACTTCAACGGAATTCCCTTCTGTGTTCCCCTCTTTTGTAGGTGGTTCCAAGATGTTTCCACAACCAATATCGGTGGAAATTAATTCCTGCTTTCCTCTGAGCATGTCTCGGATATCTGGTGGCAACAGCACGTCTTCCACCAATGAGGGAGCAACTGCGCAGAGGACTTCTTGGTGAAGCACATCACCCCTACCTCCCATGATCAGTCCTATGGGAACGTTCATTAACGAGCATTTCTCCGCTGGACCGAAGATTCCTTTAATAAAGATGGACGATTTCTCTTCCAGCGACAGATTTTGTACAATATCTTTCCGTATGACGGTAATTTAAGTCCCAGAATCAATAAGGGTTTTTGCCTCCCTCCCGTCAACACTAATTAAGATTCTTTCCTAGGGGCAAAGATTGTCTCGCCATGATCTTTCCTTAGCTACCGCCGTTCCGCCCGTATTCGGTGTCCTTTCCTCATCCCCACACCGCTTTCTTCAGCTATGATCCTATTCACGTTCGCTTTCCTTCTATTATCGTGATCTGATCTTCCTTTATCCGACTTTGGACAGAACCTCTTCATGTGTCCCTCCATTCCGCATGAGAAACAAATAAGCCTGGAATCATGTTTCGCCGGTTCTGGTTGAGTTCTGCCATAGGTTCGTTTGGTGTCCTGCTGAGATATGTGGTATCCACCGTAACCTCTTGCGTCGTACTGGGTCTTGTATCCCGGATTTGTCTTCATGGTGGTACTTAGCTGTGTCTTGTATGTTCTACGAACACATTCGTATTCGTCTATCTTTTCAGCCAGCAATGAAGGTTTTGATATTTTCCCCCATTCATCGATAAAATGGTCCCTGGCTTCCTGTGGCACTCTTTTCTTGACTTGATCGGCTATCATCAATTCCTTCAGACTCTCAAAATCGGAGATACCAAGTCCTTCGATCCATCCTTGAAAATAATTGGTTACCTCATGAGTAAAATCTTGCCAAGTTTTATCAGGACTTTTTTGGTGTTGAATGAACTTCTGGCGAAATCCCTCTGGATTCATCTTAAACTTCTTTAACAAGAGGTCATATGTTCATAATCTTCTAATCCCTCTTCCGAAACCCTCGCAATCAATTCTGTTATCTCTAAAGGCATTAGGGTCAAAAGACATGATACCCAATTTCTTTCATCAATTTTCCTCCGCCTAGCTTGACTTTCGAACAGGAGAGGTATAAAAGGATATCACCCTCTTTCATTTGGAATTTGGGCATGTATTTCGTCATGTCGACATGTATATCGGTAGGACTACTTCTTCCTTCCATGGAATCATTGCTTATCCTTATTCCGGCTTCTATCCTTAACTTTTCTAGCTCAAATTCTCTTTGTTGTCTCTTTCTCTCCTTTTCCTCTTCTCTCTCCTTCTTCTCTTCCATCTCCTTTCGTGAACTCACTATCGTTTCAAGCATCTCCATCACGAATTCGACTTCGTATGACTTACTTCCTGTTATGAGATCTTTCAGTCCTATAACTTTAATATTTGGATCAGGAGTTTCCCCTAACTCCAATGCTAAGGTAAATAGATCGCACTTATTATTTTCCCAAAAAAGCCATATTCACTAATATAGTTTCCTTTCTAACTGGTATTAACTAAAAGACCATTAAAATAAAAACCCTTTTCAGCTACTGATTGACTACCCCTAGCATATATCACAATTGTTTACAGAGAAAAATAATGGTTCATCCTAAACTGATAACAATGACATGTAAACAATAACACTGACGTGTCACATGAGTTAACGCTCAATTCGTAACTCTGAAATTCCAGCACTGTCGTGCTTTAAAAATACCTTCTGCCACTCCTGGTGTATCGCAATTCTTCAAGAGAAACTATAATCAGCACTTTTGGCTAAGAACACTGACGTGTCACCTGCGCTGTCGCGCAATTCTAAAATCTGAAATACGGATGTATTTCCCGCACTGCCGGGCTTTTCAACTATACCTCATCATTTAACAAACAAATATGCTTCACCTAAGATATATTTAACAATGGATCCCTGATTATTTCTCTTAAAAGAAAGGGTAAACAACACTCACCCGATTCGTCTGCTTCACCAGGGCTTCGCGTAGCCTCGCCGTCCGTTTCCTCAGGATTTCTCGTCTCTGGTCCAATCTTTACTGTTCCCGGTTCGTCTGCTTCAACAGGATTCCTCGGAATTTCTCGTCTCTGGTTCAATCTTTACTGTTCCCGGTTCGTTTGCTTCAACAGGATTCCTCGGAATTTCTCGTCTCTGGTTCAATCTTTACTGTTCCCGGCTCATCAAACTTTACCGCTCCCGGTTCGTCAATCTTTACTACTTCCGGTTCATCAATCTTTACCGGTACATCGATCTTTACCACTGCGGGTACATCATCTTTACCGCTGGCACCATCTTATGTCGGGATAGGTAGCGTGGAGACCCGAGCTTAGTCGTCTGAACTTACACCTTGGACCGATCGCCCAACGGAAATGCCATATATTTCCGTTTCCACGGAAATATTTAAAAATATTTATCCATTAGGGTGAACCCAGAGTGGAGAAAGAAAATCAACTGCCAATTTTAAGACATTCACGTTTATTTTAACATTAATATATATATATTTACAAGGGATAGGAGACAAAAATTAGCAGTCTAGCTCATCGCATCACACATTGCAATCTCCCCGTTCTCAAGCGAGTTTTCCCTTCCCTCTCCAAAAAAATCGCTAGCGAGCAGTCGTGACGTCAGTCTCCCCCGCGCATTTGTCAACAAAATCGTTTTCGACGGGGGAAGATGGCACCTCCCCTTTCCGGTCATGAATTCTTCAACCAGGCTCTTGGCCTCCATTGGGGCGATACCGTTTGCACATCCTCACAGTATGTTATTTAAATGTTTTTTTGAGTGTCTCGGAAACTCATTACACGCATTCAACTTTCACAAATGTGAAAAAATCGCATATTTCTATCAATAATATGACTTATTTCTATGAGCACAAAAACAGTTTTAATGTATTAACCGCAATACTTTTTTTTTTGAGTTAGTGGTCTTACTTGCTCATTCACTTTTTCAGAAACGTCATGGAGCATACGTGATCAATTCAGCGGTATTTGTTATGCCGATCCATCAACAAGTTGTGGAAAAATGAAAGGCTGCTGCATCTTCACTGATGGCCACCGACTTCGCCCCAGAATGACCAACATCTCTTTCCTCCTTTTTCTGGACCTTGAATACACTCAACTGTTCAGCGACGTTAAAGAACTCGGACTGCATCCATTTACGAACTGAACCACAAAACCAGAGTATCCTGCGTCTCATCGACTTTTCCTATACAATTTGAACTCTTCTATCATCTTAATGGCAAACCTACCCTATGAGGTGTGGTCCCCATTTGACACGATTTACATTTTAAAAGTACTTGAAGTATAAGTATAATAAAGCTTCATCGAGCCGGGGGCTACCCGGTAGTGTGTACTCTGTTTCATCCAGGAGATGCCCTGTCTTTTCCCGGATGGGGTATTCCGAATGGCATGTTTCTCCAATAAGTAGTTCTTAACCTGTGGGTTGTGGTTGAATTCCAATCAGTGACCATCTGCTTAAAATCAATTGTGCAAGTGAAAACGATTCGAGAATTAAATATGTTTGCTTTGCAAGTGCAAATGACCTGAGAATAATTCAGGTTTGTCGGATGTTTTTTAAAACTTTAGGTTGCACCTAAAACCGACGTAAAAACTGCATAATCATTAGAAGTCTTGAATCGATTCTCTCAAAATATAGTGATAATGTATTCGTAAATTTTTCAACTTCAAAGTTGTTTTTGCAAAGCAATTTGTAAATGTGTAATTTAGTTGTTTTTGTTAATTTGTCCTTTTGAAAAATTTTAAACTTGTAGTTTTGAGCCAAACACTAGGTCATTGAGTAGTGATCACGCTATTTTAGATTTAGAACTAAGACGTTTAATTGTAAAATTACAAAAAAATACACGTCAAAAAAACTCATTTTAATGACATTAATTGTTGTAAGTTTTAGTAATGTTAGACCTTTTCACTAAGCGGCAGCCAGACTGATACAATTTGTACTAAATTTTTTTGTTCCTTGTCCTCCAACCCAACCCATAGGCCTCCTTTGTGAACACTACTTTTTCGCCACTTTTTAATTTGATCACTTAAGGTATCTGCCTGCCTTTAAAAATGAAATTTTTCAAAATATTGAAGTTTCAATTTTTGTCTAGTATTGTAGTCTGAACTTTTTCTTTCAAACTCAGTTAAAATTTGGTTTCTAAGTAATTTAGAACTGGAGTTATGGCTGTTTTTATATTACTACATAGCTGTAGATCATGTACATAAAGTTTCCCATTTTTCTCAAAATTGATGTTTATTATATTTTTCCTTAACGCAAATTAGCATAACTCAAAAAAGTTAAAGTTCAAATGCTTTAAAATTTTGTTGGCATGTTGCACAAATATTTACAGGGAATAGACTACAGCCATGGTTATATTTTCTAGTTTAGTCTTAATTCATGACTTGCGCAAAGTTTAGGGAATTAAAAATATTGTAATCGAGTTCCCATAACTTCAGAGATATATGTAATCACCATGATAATAGTCTTCCCTGAAGTTCATTATAAACATCAAATTTACGAAACATATAATGATTACTTTTGCAGTTATATCATTCTGCGTATCGGCATATTTTACTATAACTTTTACCTTATTTTTCTGTCTACGAATTATCAGATGCTTATGTTATATGCTGTTTCTAGTTTTATGTTATGTTTAATCATAAAATTTAAGTAATTTCAAAAAATGACCCACGAAGGTAGGCATATTACCTTGAATGTTTGCAAAAATGGTTGAGGTAACGCCTTGATGCAAAAAATATGATTTAGTTCGATAAATTTATACGGGTTGTCGGTTTTTTTCGCACAACCTTTAAGGTAACTGCGATGGATGGAAGATAGGGCCACTTTTCAAAGCTTTCTTGGCTTGGCCTTCAATGAATGAATATGTCCCTTGATTCACATTCTAGTATTTCTAGCAACTTAAAAATGCAAGTGCCTATTTCATAAGTTCCCCGTTTCCCTTCTGTTTCATTCCACACGTAACAAGTCGCGACGCCAAGTTTCTCTTTCTAATCGCCCCGACTTTTCATACATCGCACACTGATCACATTGATCTCTTTTTTTTTTTGGATTATGAAATTCTATGTTAAATTCGTAGTGGAATATTTAACATAGCCCTCTTGGTCTTTGCTGTTGGACATAGTCCCTGTAAAGATAGCTTATTTTTTCTAAAAATCGGCGTGTGCTTCCTTATTTTTTATACTGTTTTCCGGGCCGCGGTGGCCCGGTTGGAAGAGTAACGGACTAGCAACCGAAGGGTTGCGAGTTCGAATCCAGCCAAACACCGTCGTGTACAAAGGGGGGCTGGTGCACGTTAAATCTGTCGTGGCTTGAAATGTCCTCACGTTGGCGTGGTGTGTAAGTTTGGAGAGTGGGGTGCCAGCTCAGGTGTTGCCTCGTCATCTGACCGTGGTTCAAAATTACGTGGTGTTGTCCTCGGATCTTTCCCTTTGGGATTGATCCCGGACCGTCACCAATAGCCCATTGTGTAGCTCCAGTGTGACGTTAATTGAAGTACCCCCTATACTGTTTTCGGAATCCAAGTTACTCGGACCTAAACATTCCAATACGATTCACTAAATTTTTCTGAACATTTCAGCTTATTTAGCGTCACAAGGTGGCTTCATAGCTCTTATTTAAGGCTTCGACTGCGTCGTCTTCATTTATGTCTTTAATTTCTTAAAAACAAAAACTTAGTGCTGGAATAGAACCATGCAAGTACAGTAATACCACGAAGTTACGCGATAGGTAGGTCCGACGAAAATCGTAACTGCATATAAATTTGCCTATTTTTTACGCAGAATTTCTTCGTAGCAAGCTAATACCTTATTTTCACCGCATCGAGAATTCTTTATCTACAATTCACAAATTTTCATTCTGCTATCAAAATCCTTGATAATGTTACGTTTACATTCCAAAAATATCGTTTTCCTTTTCTTACTAGGTGAAGGAGAATCGGATTTACTTCGTTCGGACAAGTTTTTTTAAGGGTTTAAAACAACCAATCTTAACTTTCGTAGAATCTTAATCCCCGCTTGTTTCCTAATACTTTCGCGTTATTAGGTTTAATAACCAATTCCCAAACATTACGTTGTCTCATTATTTTTATTTCTTCATGGCTTCTAACCAATTTTTAGCTTCGGTTTTAAGTGCGGCATTATAATTGGATGATGCCTTAGTATCTGCTAATATTTTGAAATCCCCTTGCAATGGGGAGAGATTTACGAAGTTCATTTGAAGTGCAAAATACGGAAAAGGAAGTCATTGATAAAATTGCTGGGAATGTGTCATCAACTAGATTATTAAAATATTTTGTTATTTTTGTCGACAAAATGGAAATACTATGCCTGTTTTTAGGTGTGTATGTGATTGCACCTGTTGAACCACCAACACATTTTTTCTTTACATTTTTCGCATCTACGTTTAGACTCCTCGAAAATATGACTGGCCATGCTCTACTATGGGTTGAAATAAAAAAAAATATTTTATTTTTATTTCTAGCCGGTGTACGATTGCAAAATCAAGTTTGTGAAGTACATCTACCTCTTGTTTCTGAATAAATATGTTCCTCAAAAGATTGAGCAAACAAAACTAATAATTCTTCAAATCGGAATTATCAATTGAACAGCAGTAATTGACAATGAGATTGTGGCATTACGCTCAGGCAGCCGGCCGAGGCGTTGAAAGTCTACTTTGGTCACTGGAGTAGGAAGGGTTTTGATAGTATAATTGTTTATTGTTTGCGGCAGTGGTAGCCGAGTTGAGCTGCTTCCTAAATGATATGTGATATAAATTTCTTTATATTTTTAGATTTTATTGGTACCAATGGGGATCCACTGTTTGGCTCATTGGTACTGATGCTGAGAATCCTACATGTTATGATTGGTCACACGAAAGTGATGCGACTCGTGGCATTAATACCAGACATGTAATAATATTGAATTTTTATTGTGATAGGGTAGTAAACACAAAAATTTAGTTTGCATCAGTGTGCGTAGTATGGTATACCTTGTGGTGAGTTTATCTTATGGATTGCCAATGCATAAAACCAGTTTTTCGATTTCGAAATTTGGATCGGTTTCCCGGTTAACCGATTTTGCAATCACTAGAGTTCTACCCAAGAAAAATGGGGATAAGAGAGAATTTCGAATTGATGTATAATAGATGTGAGCCCCAATTAGATTAAACACCGTGGTTCAAAATTACGTGATGCTGTCATTCCCTTCGGGGGTTGTCAGTAGCCCGTTGTTTGCTCCAGTGCGACGTTATTTAAATATCTACCAATTAGATTAAACGTCGCTAAAGCGGCCATAAACTACATTTTAATGTAATCTCGATATGTTTCATGCGATAGCATCTATTAAAATCTTTGCAAACCGTCTGGTTTGTTTGTCTGCACGGAAAATCTCATGCTATTTTATTCTGCTACTTTAAGCCAATTACCCTATGTGTTGCACCAGTGCGCATCGGATCTTTCCCTTCGGGTTTGCTCCCGGACCGTCGCCAATTAACGTCACACTGGAGCAACACAACGGGCTATTGGTGACGGTCCGGGATCAATACCTAAGGGAAAGATCCGAGGACAACACGTCATTTTGAACCACGGTCAGATGACGAGGCAACACCTGAGCTGGCAACCCACTCTCCAAACTTACACCAAGCCAACGTGAGTACATTTGAGGCCACGACAGATTTAACGTGCACCAGCCCCCTTTGTACACGACGGTATTTTGGCTGGATTCGAACTCGCAACCCTCCAGTTGCCAGTCCGTTACTCTTCCAACCGGGCCACCACGGCCCAGCGTGGTGTGGAAGTTCGGAGAGTGGGGTGCCACTCAGCTGTTGCCTCGGCATCGGATCTCGGATTTTTCTATTGGGGATTGATCCCGGATTGTCACCTATAGACCGTTGTGTTGCTCCAGTGAGACGTTAATTAAAATACCTACATGGACCGCCGCCAGTAGCCCGTCGTGTTGCACCTAGTGCCGACGTTAATTAAAATACCTACCTACCTTTACCTTAACTAAAAGCATGCCTAATACAGGAACAGCAAATGGTGCACTATGAAGTCTAATTTTTCCACACGATTTATTTATATTTTTTAAACATCTTGGCACCATTTTACGCTCCAAGCATGCCAAATGGGTTCTCCAATGTGCCTTGGTGTTAAGATATTTGCTAGTACGATTAGTGTCGCGTGGAATTCTGGTCGCCATTTTGTGCTTCAAGAGGTTAGTGCTCATTTTTTATATTCGTTTCGAAACGTTTTCCATTTCTAAAATTGCATTTAGACTTGGTTTTCAAATTTTATTTGTATTTCATTTTCGTAAAATTAGCAGATTTACGATTCGTACGTTTGCTTTTTTGTATCTGCATTTTGAAAATAATTCGTTCCACATGTATCCGAAATGTATGTTCTCTTTCGTAAATTAAATTAAGAAAATATCTTCTCTGTTTAACCAATAACCTCTGCAACTTAAAAAAACTCAGTACTCGAGATGTACTGCGCGTGAAAAGTGTTCAATATCATTCTATTCTAGAATCAAAATACATACAATAAATTTACATCTATAGTGTATTATTTACCTAGTGTATAACTAGCATATTAATTGCTGTAGTAATCTAGCAATTACTGTAGTATATGTAGTAGTTTTTTATTTATCATTGCGATCTCAAAAAAGTAGATTTTCTTGATACAGAGAAAGTTTGACTAGTTGAAAATGATTTGCTGATGTCTGTTTTAAATACAAAATTTAGCATCTAAAACTGACTTTTAAAGCTGGTCTAGTTTTTATATCTACTACTATTAGCACAAATATATATTTTGACTCTTGAACCATGGTCGATTACCCGAATCCAATGCAAAGAAATTAGTAATTAAATTATCCTTGTAAAGAAATTAAAATAACGGTTCAATACATTGCATCGAATGAAAATAGAACCTACGGGAACTTTGGTTTTAAAGTAATAATTTAACTGGGTGATTTTCTCCAATTTTCACCCACGATTCAGGATTAGGTAGGTAGGTATTTTAACTAACGTCACACTGGAGCAACACAACGGGCTATTATTCAGGATTAGAATTCCTGATTTA
Source organism: Meta bourneti (assembly GCA_933210815.1). Classification (NCBI taxonomy): domain Eukaryota; kingdom Metazoa; phylum Arthropoda; class Arachnida; order Araneae; family Tetragnathidae; genus Meta; species Meta bourneti. The sequence goes on along the minus strand of OW119924.1, from coordinate 91,604,752 downwards.
AAGAATTGTTTTTCTAGTGCAAGATCAGTCGCATTTTTCCTTCTTTCTTCAGTTTGTTTCTTTTCTAGGACCCTAAAGACCGTCGTGTACATTAAGCTGGTGAATGTTAAATCTGTTTTGGCCTCAATTGTCCTCACGTTGGCGTGGCGTGGAAGTTTGGAGAGTGGGTTGTCAGCTCATACAGAACATAATTATTAAAGTAAATCAAGAGTGGCAACACTAGAATTGCTTTTATGTTCTGTATCGTATGCATGCTTGCGATTTTTTAGTCCTAGCTGCCTGTTGTAGAATTATTGTTTTGCTGCTACCATGTTCGTTCTCAATAAACTAATTTAGCCATTAACCAGTGTGTTGTCTGCACTAAAAACCTTCAGGTTATGGGTCCAGATTATCGTTTGGTGGCTAATTGAAACAAAAGTAAAAAAAGTTCCAGGCAACGAAAAAACCCCCTAAAAATGGCAAACGTATTTGAAGATTGAAGCAATGTTGAAAAATCGAAAAACCAAAGTAATTTTCCAGTGTGGATGTTTCAATTAAATATGTATTTTTAAAATCGCATTCTTTATTCGATGTAGTAAATGGAACTGAATCAAAAGAAGGCTTAGCTGATGGTAGTAGATGGAAAACGCCGGTTCTAACTCAGCGGTGCCGAAAGTGACGTCACGCGGAGTTGAGTCGTTTTCTCCTGCTGCCGGAAGTGACGTCACAAACCGGAAGTTGAGTTAAGTTGATTTCTCCTGCTGCCGGAAGTGACGTCATAGACCGGAAGTTGAGTTTAGTTGTTTTTTTCTGCTGCTAAAAATGACGTCATAGATTATAGGTTGAGTTTAGTTGTTTTCTTTTTAGTTTTTTTGGGGGGATCTGGCAACACGAATATTTATCCTTCGCAGAATGGCAACGAATTTATCATGGGAAGTGCATGTTATGAGCAAATTGCGGTGCCTTGTGTGACGTCAGATTCAGTATACGAGAAAGGACTCATTCTTACATGTCTGATCATGCTCTCAATGCTGCTATGACGTCAGAGACTGACGTGTTCGACAAATTGCGGTGCCTTGTGTGACGTCATGACGTATAGGTGATACTTTCGGTACCCGTGGGGCCATCTGGCGAGCACTTTTAAAATTAAAAGAGAAAAATATTTTAAATATAGATATGTTTAAAAAAAAATATCTACTTCTTCAGGACTTGAACGCGTGACAAAAGGTACTCGTCTCCGAGTATTTGATCAACTAAACCACGAATATCTACCGATCTTTGCTATATAAATGTATTAGTTTTCCACAGAATAATCAGTCGTGGAAAAGGTGAAGAAAGTATTCAACGACGTTGCTCATCCTGCTGGATTGGGAAATGTTCAAACCTTAAAGAATTTTTTTAAAGAAGTCCCTTCTAAAGACATAAGGTCTATGCTTCAAAAGGAACGTGCATATACTTTACATAAACCAATTAGAAAAGTATTTCCTCGTAACCGCGTTTACGTTTCAGGTGCTCAAGTGCAGTACCAAGCAGATCTAGTTGATTTGAGAAGTCTTTCCAAATTCAACCAAGGATATTGCTATTTGTTAACTGTGATTGACGTATTTTCGAAATATGCATGGGCTATACCTTTGAAATATAAAACTGGTAAAAGTATAGTGGAAGCTTTTAAAATTATATTTGACGAACGCAAACCTTTGAAATTGCAAAGTGATCGCGGTTCAGAATTTTTGAATACACGATTTCAGTCCTTTTAAAATCTCAGGGAGTTCACTTCTTTTCTACATTTAATGAGACAAAAGCAAGCGTTGTAGAGCGTTACAATCGCACACTTAAAACCCGTATGTGGCGATATTTTACTCATGCTAACACTTTCAATTACATTAATGTTTTGAAAAATTTGGTTCACAGCTACAACAATACCGTTCACTCGAGCATCGGTAGAAAACCATCTAGCGTAAATATTGATAATGAAAATGAAGTCCGTAAAAAACTTTATGGGGATGCACTTCAGATGCGTAAGAAACCTATTTTCAAATTTAAAGTGGGAGATATTGTAAGAGTTTCAAAGCAGAAAATAACGTTCGAAAAAGGATATGAAAGTAATTGGTCAGAAGAATTATTTGTATACGCGAATTAGTGTCCAACCCTATACCCGTGTATAAAATTAAGGATTTGTTACATGAAGACATTCAAGGTATATTTTATGCTGAAGAATTGCAACAAGTAGCGAACAGTGAAAAATTTCCAGTGGATAAAGTTCTGAAGAAGAGGAAGAGGAAAAACGTGATTGAGTACTTCGTAAAGCTTAAGGGATATTCGAATAAATTTAATGATTGGATACCTTCCAGAAATTTGTTTTCCCTATAAAAGACGTGTGCGAGTAAGAAAGCAATCATTTGTATAAAGAAAAATGAGTTTCTACGTAACTCTTCCTAGTGATGGAAGCATTGATGTTTTCACTGATAATGCTCTGTCTCATTACATAACGAGACTTCCGAAGAATTTTGAACTGTCTGGAGAATGGGAATGCGGCATAGTTGAATTGATCTATCCAAAAATGTGGAATAATGTTACTCACTTTAACAATAAATATGAGTATGATTTAGGTTCTGGTGGAAAAATGAACTACAGTATTCCATGCGGTTATTATGAAACACCGCAAGACATTATAAACGCTTTTGAAAAACGCATTCAAATACAAATGAATTACAATAAACATAATAAGAAAGTTAAACTTCAGTTGTTTAAAGGTTCAAAGTTGAATCTGAGTGATGGATTAGTGCAATGTTTGGGTTTGAGCCCAATAAAATAATTGGGGAAAATAATGTTTCTGAAAACTTGAGCATTGAGAGTCCTTTTGTGGCAGATCCTAATGTTGACTTACAATTGCTGTACGTGTATACAGATATAATTGAGTCTCAAGTGGTCGGTGGTGTCGTTGCTCCCCTATTACGCATGGTTACAGTTCGAGGTATGGACGGTCAGATGGTACGCGAATTATTCGATAGACCTCATTACTATTCGATTTCTAGAAAATATTTTCAGACCATCGAAATAGTTATAAAGACGCACACAGGACGATACGTGTCATTTGAACGTGGGAAAGTGATCGTGAAACTACATTTTCGTCTAAAGCATTTGTAAGTCATGTATCAACCATATCATTGCTGCACTCGTTCTTACGAGGAATACTATTCAAATCAAGCAGGAAATGGTTTATCTTTCTACAAGGGAGTTTCTTTACAAAGAGGTAGCGGTATTGGAGGTATTTTTAGAAGTATGTACCGAATGATTCTGCCGTTATTCAAATCTGGTGCAAAGGCTTTCGGAAAACAGGCCTTCAAGACTGGGGTGGATATTGCCAACGACTACGTACAAGGGGAAAATCTGAAGGCGTCAGCAAAAGAAAGAGCAAAAGAGGCAGCAAGCGTTCTATCTGATAAAGCAGCAACCAAAGTGAAATCGTTGGTTGGAGGACATAAAAGGAAACGTCATTCTAAGAAACGCTTCATTCGAAAGAAATCTCTCAAGCAGCGCACCACCGATATTTTCGATCACCCTTAACATGGCTCTAATACGTAATGATTCCTATCCCTCAGTAAAGAGCGAGCTTGATTTGTTTTTAACTCCTCCGACACAAACATCAATAGAAAAAGGACAATGGTTGGAATACTATCCAATTGCAAATATACAAGATGAGTCACCCATAGAATTTAATATTTCGGGGAGCGGCGAGGAATACATTGATTTATCAGCCACACAGCTTTATTTAAAAGTACGCATTTTAAAGAACGGCGCCGACTTACCCTATACTGAACCTGTAGGCCCTATAAATTTGTTCTTGCATTCTCTGTTTTCTCAAGTAGATGTGAGTTTGAATGATCGTCTGATTTCATCGTCCAGTAATACGTATCCATACAGAGCTTACATCGAAACTTTGCTAAATTACGGTTCAGATTATAAGAAAGTATTTTCATATAACAAGAACTTTAAAATATTTCCATTGTGTATTAGTAAAGTAGACTATTCTACCCATATTGACTTGCTGTACATAAAAAGTAATGAGAATGCCCACTACGCGTGGGTCAAAGATCTTTCACGCCTAGTCTCTTCGCAAATATCTAAGCATGAAAAGAAGACGTATATTTGCCGTCGCTGCCTCAATGCGTTCGGTTCACCCGAACTTTTATTAAAACATCAAGGGTTGTGTTTCGAGCATGATGCAGCGCGGGTGAAAATGCCTTCGAAGGAAACTTTCGTTCACTTTAAAAACATTAAACATCAGCAAAAAATACCATTCATTATCGTAGCCGATTTCGAATCGTTAACTGAAAAAATTGATGGGTGTCAACCAGATCCTAGTGCTTCATTCACTTTCGCTTATCAAAAGCATAAACCTATCTCATTCTGTTATGTTTTATATTTATATGGATCATATAAACCACCTGTGGTGTACCGAGGTGCTGATGCGTCTCAAAAATTCATGGAGATGCTTATGGCTGAAGCCATTGAAATTGAGGAAATTTATAAGAGGGTCGTACCTATGGAGCACCTATCAGCAGATGCAAAAACTCAGCACTACGCTAAGTCGATTTGTTATCTCTGTGGTGGTGGATTTTCTGACACAAATCCTAAAGTTTTCGAACATGATCATATAACAGGATCATACCGAGGGGCTGCGTGTAATACCTGCAACTTGAAACTTGAAAGGCCTAGTTTTATCCCAGTTTTCATTCACAACTTGTCCGGATACGATTCTCATTTTATCGTAAAAGAACTTGGTGTGGATGCCAAAATGATTAGTATAATAGCCGAGAATGAGGAAAAATGCATTTCTTTTAGCAAACAAGTCGGGAAAATGCAGTTGCGGTTTCTAGATTCTTACCGTTTCATGCCTAGCAGTTTGGAAAAATTAGTTTCAAATTTACACCAGGACGAGTTTTGTATCATGAAAACGTTCTTTCCATCTACGAAAGTGGACTTACTTCTGAGGAAGGGCGTGTACCCTTACGATTATATGGATGATTTATCTAAATTCGATGAAGAGTCTCTTCCGAACAAGGAAGCCTTCTATAGCCTCCTCAACGAAACCCATATAACTCAGGATGAGTACACACATGCCCTCAATGTTTGGGAGCAATTTGAAATCAAGAACATAGGTCAGTATACAGATTTGTATGTCAAAACAGATGTTTTGTTGCTTGCCGATGTCCTTCAGGCATTTCGAAAAAATTGTTATAAGACATGGTTTGGATATGGCCTGGTATTTCACGGCTCCCGGCCTCTCTTTCGATGCCATGTTAATGTTTACGGGTGTCCAAATTGAACTTTTAACGGATTGTGAAAAGTTGCTATTTGTAGAGAAAGGCATTCGAGGTGGTGTCTCGCAATGTAGTCACAGATACGCCCGTGCCAACAATAAATACATGAGTGAGTATGATGCAGGAAAACCCGAATCATATCTGCTCTACCTCGATGCTAACAATTTGTATGGTTGGGCAATGAGCCAACCACTTCCCCTTAATAATTTTCAATGGGTGGACAATTCCATGAATGTATTAGATTCATCAGATGATGATGAATTCGGCTACATTTTAGAAGTAGACCTGGATTATCCTCCTACACTTCACGCTGCACACAATGATTACCCTTTGGCACCCACCAATCAAGTTCCTCCAGGCTGCAAAGAAAAGAGACTTCTTCTCACTCTAGAAAATAAAGTTAATTATATTCTACATGTAAATAACTTAAAATTTTATTTGAAGCATGGACTCATTCTTAAAAAAATCCATAGAATTCTCCAATTTAGGCAATCAGCCTTTTTAAAACCTTATATTGATCACAACACTCGCCTCAGAGCAGCTGCGGTAAATTCTTTCGAGAAAGATTTTTATAAACTCATGAACAACAGCGTTTTCGGCAAATGCATGGAGGACGTGAGAAGGAGGAAGGACATTCGTTTGTGCTGCAGCGCGAAGCAAGCGGAAAAATTGATTGCCAAACCAAATTTTCATGATGGAACAATTTTTACCCCCCAATTGGTTGCAATTCATCTAAAGAAATCAGAAATTATATTTAATAAACCGATAGCAATTGGTATGGCAATATTAGATATTTCGAAAACATTAATGTATGATTTTATTTACAATCACTTGAAAGAAAAATATGGAGCAAACTTTCGTCTTATGTATACGGATACGGACTCATTTATCCTTAAAATTGAAACTCATGACGTTTACGAGGATATGAAAGGTTATCTTTATCTCTTCGATACATCAGACTATCCAGAAAATAATGTGTACGGATTGCCGCGAGTAAATAAAAAAATGTTAGGTCTTATGAAAGATGAGTGTGCCGGAAACATCATGACTGAATTTGCGTCACTTCGTAGTAAAGTGTACAGCTACCAAGTGCAAGGGGGAGATGTTATAAAAAAACTAAAAGGGGTTAAAAAATCAGCATTAAAAAATAGAATAACTTTCGAGGACTATAAAAAGTGCGTGTTGCGTGGCACAGAGTTTCACAACCATGCAAAGTATTCGAAGTGTAGGTCATGAGATTTTCACTTCGAAGATGAACAAACTTGCCTTGTCCCCAGGTGATGAAAAGAGGTTCGTTTCGGAGGATGGCATTTTCACCTACGCTTGGGGTCATCATGAAATACATGAGATAAACTCAACTTAATTGTTCTCTAAAGTGTTGTAAATATTCACCTTAGCAATTAATTGTATGAGTATATATATATATCTATTTAGTTTTGTAAATTTTTTTATAAGCAACACATGTAAATTGAAAACACATTTCAGTGCGTTATATGTAGATCTTATATATACACTGCTGGCCACCCAAATTGCAACACCAAGAAAGACAAGAGATATCACAACAAAATTTATTTTGTAGATAACATGTTGACCAAGTATCAAATGATTAAATTTATAGACTTCTGTGAAGTGTGGTTCCTGCCAAAATCAGTAGCCAGAGTAGCCGCCATTGTTGGAGATCACCGCTGCCACACGCCTCGGCATTGATTCAAAGAGACTTTGGATGTGTTCTTGGGGTACAGCAGACCAAGCAGCTTCCACACGTTGCCAAAGTTGATCTGGTGTGGCAGCTGGGGATGTATTCTGGGTCAATCGTTGAGCAACCATGGACCACATGTTTTCTATCGGCGAAAGATCCGGAGAGCGAGCTGGCCAGGGAAGCAATTCAATCTGGCGATTGACGAAGAATCCTTGGACAATGCGTGCCACGTGTGGTCGCGCATTATCCTGTTGAAATATGGCTGTGGGCAAGCCCTGAAGGTAAGGAAGGACAACTGGCTCCAACACCTCGGAGATGTAGCGCTGGCTGTTTAAAGTACCGGCAATGCGTACTAGAGGAGTGCGAGAGTGATATCCAATACCGCCCCATACCATAATACCCGGTGCAGGACCAGTGTGGCGGTGCATAACGCAGCTGTTCAGCATCCTCTCTCCACGGTGTCTCCAGACTCGAATCCTACCATCGTGGTGTTGCAGACAGAAGCGTGACTCGTCAGTAAAGACAATTTCATTCCATTCTGCCGTCCACATCCTTCTTTCATCGCACCATTGGCGGCGGAAACGTCTGTGGTTCTGCGTCAAGGGTAGACGAAGCAATGGACGTCTTGCGGACAGACCACTCTGCTGTAAACGGCGTCGAATGGTACGCGCAGACACTGGATGATGCGGTACAGACTGAATGTGCTGTGCTATGGTTCGTGATGTGGCTGAGCGATCCGTCACTGCCATTCGCACAATATGCCTGTCATCACGTGAAGTGGTGCACTGAGGTGGATGCGATCGAACACGTCGGTCCGTCGTACCCTCCTGTATCCAACGATCACATATCCGCATTACAGTTGTTTGGTTTCGTCCAACACGACTACCGATTTCCCTGAAAAATAATCCACAATTTCGGTAGGCCACTATCCTTCCTCTGTCGAACTCGGATACTTGATCAAAAGATGATCGCTGTTTTCTACGAGGCATAATTGATCGTTTTTTTGAAAAAACCACAAGAAAAACACAATTACCGTACTTGAAATCGTCGAAATCTCCAAGCCTTAAATAGCGCTTTGAAGTGGCGCCACAGGCGCGCGTGATGTGCGTCTGCGCTGAAATTCTAATCATTTGCATATCTCACCTCCGCTAATGCATGTTGTAAATTTCATATTATTTGCATGCTTTCTTCAGGGTGTTGCATTTACGGTGACCAGCAGTGTATATCCATTTCTTTGCAGGGTGCCTTTTAATGAGTCTATCCCAGGGGTCGGCAACCTATTGAAACGGAAGAGCCAAAAGTTACAATTTACAAAATTTCCCAGTTTTTAAAGAGCCACTAAAAATTTTCGTTTCAATATTATAGTATTTGCTTACATATATATTTGATTTAAAATAAACGGCTTTAAATACGGAATAATATTTATTCATATAAAAACACAAATATAGATAGTTACATGAATGGGAGCATTGGCTTTGCATGCCTTTTGAAAGTTTGATTAAATCTGGCTTATAACTTGTTGTTTTAAGTTTCAAGCACGACTCTAGATTTTTATTTGTTAGTTGACTTCTAACTTTACTTTTTATTATATTCATGCAAGGGAACGCTTGCTCGCACGAATATGTCGACCCGAAGATCGTCAGCACTCCATATGCCAACTTCTTCACCTCACTGTAGCATTCTGGAAGACTATTCCATGCGCCGAATATGAGGGCCTCAACTCGCGGAATTTCTTTTAGAGCTGTCCACTTGTGCTGCGCGATGTGCATGCATTTCTGGACCTCCAACTTGCTCTTGAGTTCTGTGAACTTGCCACTCCACAAGTCTTTGGTTTTCAAATCTAGCAATTGCATTTGAAGCGATCCAGCATCAATTCCAAATGGCTCAATGTTGATCTCATTTGTATTTGTGTTGAGAGGATTTACTATGAACGCGAGAGTACTTTTGTTTGTTTTGAATTGCTCGAATCTCTCAGCGAATCCTTCCTTCATGTTTTTTAAAGCTATGCTGAAGTAATTCGTGTCAATAGTTGCATTGGTCTCATCGCGATATTGCTTCAGATTTTTAAAATGAAGTAATTTACCGCTCTCCATGTCTTCAACAAAAAGAAGTAATTTTTTTTCGAAACAAACTACTTCTTCAAGCAAGGCGTAGGCTGGGTTACCCTTTCCTTGCAGTTTTAGATTTAGTTTCATTGTGGTATCTACCATGAAGTTGAATTTTTGCAGTCATTTGTCTTCTTCCAATTCGGGATGGTCAATGCTTTTTTCATTGAGGAATGTTTTTATTTCACTCAAGCACAAAGCAAAACGTTGCAATACGTTACCTCTGGAAAGCCATCGCACTTTATTGTGCAGAAGTAGGTCAGAAAACTTGCTATCTATTTCTTCAAGGAAATCTTTAAACTGGCGATGGTAGAGTGCTTTTGCCAAGATGCTGTTAATAATCTTAGTTACCAAGTTCATGACCTCAACTATTTCGGCCGGAAATGTTTGGGCACAAAGCGCTTCTTGATGAATTATGCAGTGAAAGGTTAGAATTTCGTGGTTTATTTTTTTCTGAAGAATTGATGTTACCCCTCTATGTATTCCTGTCATACTTCTGGCTCCATCAGTTGCTATAGAAACGATTTTATTTATATCGATTCCATTGTCTTCCAGGCATTTTTGCACAGCATTTGCTATATCTTCTCCACGAGTTTGCCCTGAGAGCGGTAGCAATCCTAGCAGTTCTTCTTTTGGACCTTGGGACGACATATACCTGACGAAAAGGGTAACTTGTGCCGTGTCTTTTATGTCGCAAGACTCATCTATAGCAAGTGATAAGGCAGAAGCCAGTTGAATGTCTTCCACTTGCATATGTGTTACATTTGAAGACATTTTAGCAGTTCTATTTTGTACTGTTTTAGCAGATAATGGCAAATCTTTGATTTTTTTCATGATTTCTGCTTTGTTTTTAAAATCACGAAACAGTTCTTCAGATGCACGTATAAAACAATCTTTGACGTACTCACCATCTGTGAATGGTTTTCCTCTTTTTGCAATTTCTAATGATACTGCAAAGCTTGCCAGATTTACATTATTGGAAGATTGCGCCCAGTTACTTAGCATGGAACTTGACTGTTGTTGTTTTTTTGGAGCTCTTCAATAGCTTTTTTTTCGTGCGTCACCGGTTAGATATTTACCAGCAAACTGGGTATGTTTTGTAGTGAAGTGTCTCCAAATTTGACTTCTTATTGTGTGCGAGTTTTTCGTGGCAAATGAGACGTCGGAAGACCATCTGTGTTGCATATGAATGCAAACGACTCTGTCCAATCCTGATTGAATTCTCGGTTTTCTTCTTCAGTTCTTCTCTTTTTTTTACCAGATGCCATGCTGGCGGCGGAGCTGAAAAAACGATTTTTAAAAATTTTACTTAGCTATCTAAAACGGCAAACAATTTATTTACCATTATTACTTCGTTAACACGATCCTCAGATATATAATCCAATTCTGTTACTGATTTTATTATATTATACGCGTACATACCTTTGAGAAGATAATTCGCTTCTAAATCGTATTCTTCTTGAAACATCAAGCGAATAGACACGCAAAAACCGCAAGCGATAAAATTAACACACATGCAACGTAACGTCGACCGCGCTATCCGAGGATGACTGACTGACAACACGTTTAGAGTCTAGACCAGGGATGGGCAAACTACGGCCCGCGGGCCAACTCCGGCCCGCCGGAAGGCTTTATGCGGCCCGCGGATAGAATTTTAATTTGCCGGTCCGACGGAAATTAAAAGAAAATATGATTTATATATTATATATCCATCTCCTTTTCTACTTTGTTTAAATATTTTTTTTCTTCCTTTTTTTCAAAGGACTGATGATCTTTTTACTTTCTCTATTTTTGTTCTACAAAACATAAATCGACGGAAATAGCAAGCACAGACAGCTTTCAATCGGTAAAGTGTTAAAAGCATAAGTTCTTTGTTAGTTATAGCTGTAGACTGGCGCCAACAAGCATTATCTCTTTCTCGGGGAGCAGACATATGGGAATCCAATATAGGTGAATTAGACCTCACATGTGGCAGACTGCGCATTTTAAGCTCCAGTCAGCGGCTTTTTCTTTTGGCGCGAGTTTTAATATTATTGATTGCGTATGGAAAGATTGCGGAAATATAGCATCATTGTGAATAGTGGTGAAAGTATAAAAAGTATAGCGTAGCTAGTGCTTGTTTGGGTTATTCATAAAATATTTCAACCCCAAAATGGCTACTAAAAAACGTCAAGTTGATTCAGAGTGCCGTGTTTTTAATGATGAATGGACCTGGAAATATTTTTTTACAGTTGTTGAAGAAAAACCAGTGTGTCTCATCTGCAATGAGGCTGTAGCAGTCTTCAAAGAATATAACATTTCCCGTCATTTCACATCTAAGCATAAGAATTCCAATTACGAAGCAATGTCCGAATATGAAAGAAAACAAAATGTAGAAAGTCTGTAAAAAATTATCAGGCCGACAAAATTTTTTCAAGAAGGTAAACACTATCCAAGAAGCAGCTACACATGCAAGTTACATTGTAGCATACAATATTGATAAAAATAATAAAGCTCTCAGTGATGGGGAGTTCGTTAAACAATGCATGCTCCAAGTTTGTGATGTTTTATGTCCAGACAAGAAAAATAATTTTGAGACTGGAAGCTTATCTCGAAAAACGGTGACTTCTAGAATCGAAGCCATCGATAAAAATTTGACATCGCAATTAGAGTCAAAGATTGGCCAGTTTAAATTTTGCTCCATAGCTATGGATGAAAGCACTGATATAAATGATACTGCTCAATTAGTATTATTTATAAGAGGTGTTGATGAGAACTTTGAAATTACCGAGGAACTGGCGTGCATGCGTTCTTTAAAGGGAACTAACTACAACGGGATGTGATATTTTTCGTGAATTTCAGGAAGGGCTTTTAACTTTGAAAGTGCCTATAACAAATATATGTAATATTACGACCGATGGAGCACCAAATATGACAGGAAAAAAATCTGGATTTCTTGGACTCTTTAATCGAAACTATCCCGGGAACAATGTTGTTTTTCTACATTGTGTTATACATCAAGATGTTCTGTGTAAATCTGCATATTGAATATGAAACCCGTGCTTGATGCAGTCGTGAAGCTTGTAAATACTATTCGATCTCGTGGGCTTACTCACAGGCAATTTCGAGATTTTCTTCAGTCCGTGCAATCTGAATACTCTGATGTACTGTATTACACGAAAGTAAGGTGGCTTAGTGCAGGATGTGTTTTCGAGCGAGTTTGGCAGCTGAAAGACGACATTGTGTCGTTCTTCCATGAGAAACAGTGTTCTGCGGAGTGCGAAATGTTAGAAGATACAGAATGGCTTTCGGACTTTGCATTTTTCACAGATCTTCTTTGTCATATGAGCAACTTGAATGTCAAGATGCAAGGGAAAAATCAATTTATCGACGATATCTGGGCCCATCTCAAAGCTTTTAAACTAAAACTTAATCTGTTTGCTGGGCAGCTAGCTAAGAACGACTTGTCTCATTTCTCGAGGTTAAATTCAATACCCTCAGTAAATGAAGAGAAGCTTAAGAATTATGAAGATGGCTTGAAAAAACTGCATTTTGAGTTCGAACACAGATTTCAAGATTTCAGTGCCATTCAAACAGAATTGGATATTTCTACCATCGTAAATTGTGAAGCAGTGAGGTCAGATTTGCAGCTTGAATTAATTGAGTTGCAATCTAACAATCATCTCAAGCAGCTGTTTCTAAATATGCCAAAGTTAGAGTTTTACAAATCATTATCGAAAGTAAGTTTCCCAAATTTAATATCTCACGCCCAGAAAATCAGTGCTATGTTTGCTTCATCTTATATATGTGAACAAGTGTTTTCAACTATGAACCTTAGAAAGAATTATTTCAGAAGTAGACTGACAGATGAGCATTTAGCCTCGTTCCTTAGAATCAGTACATCTCACTTCGAACCTCAATATAAGGAACTTTTAAAAATGAAATCGCAATTTCATTCATCTCATTAACATATTTAAATTGTAATACTTGTATATTGTTTTTAAAATTTTAGAAAAATTTATCTTGGCCCGCCAAACTTTTTTTTTTTCGATTTTTGGCCCGCGACCGAAAAAGTTTGCCCATCCCTGGTCTAGACGGTAGCTGTTTGGGTGAGACGGAAATGGAATGCAATTGGCTGAAAGATAAACATGGTCACGGAGTCTCATCTCTAAGAACAAAACAATAGTTCAAATTTATCTCATTACGGTCATGTTAAGCGTAGCGATTTGTAATTAACGATTATGAAAATAGAAGCTATTGAGAAATTAGGTACTTAAAAATATATTTTCTAAGGGTTTTGATAATAAATTATTAATTTTTTCGTATGGAACTGGAGAGCCGCAATTTTACATCAAAAGAGCCGCAGGTTGCCGACCCCTGGTCTATCCGACTGATGAAAGGGAAGGCTTCCCAAAGTCTTTTGTGTTTCCAGATTTTTAGCAGATAACGAGTGAAGTTTTTATTGCCATGTTATTTACGAATTTCTTCGTAAATGATGATGATTTTCTGATGGGTCTCGGGAAAGCATGGAAGGGGATTTGGGTTTTTCAAACCTACATTTTGAGTTTAAATGAAGGTCACATAACCCTCAGCACAGCTAAAATACTCAGAATTTAGAGTTGTTAGGAGAGTAAAAGGATTAGTCATTCCAAAATATTGGCTATATCTATAAAAAAGGTATTTGTGGGATCGAAAGCAATGTTTCCAGTTGAAAAGGCCGTATTGAACAAAATGACCATAGAGCGACAATCAAACCCCAATTCAAATTAAATCGATTAGTACATTTTGGTATGATTTATAAAACTGTATTGAAAATGTATCTCATTCAGAAAAACATGTTTTTGAATCCAATTATTTGGAAACATTACTGTAACTTGATCATTCAAATTTACCACAAACCCCGAGCGAAATTTCAAAGTAAATTTTGTGGATACCAATCATTTCTGTACATTTTGGATTTAAAACTTTGTAAACTCGATTTTGGAAAACATTTCAAACATTGGTATGATTTATTGATTGGTATCTTACAAGAGGATGTTAACTTCTCTTTCACTCATGACTGTTTTTACTATACTTTTAATCTTAATGTTCTTAAATCCAACAAGACTCAATCATAGATTTCAGGCATCGCGGGCAAGAAAGCGTATTTTTACTATAATAATCTTCATAGTATCTCTCCTTGTATGTGTGTCAATCCTTTTAAACTTATATAAATTGCTTAATTTTTGTGATGCTTTTTACTTCTCAGTTCACATCTAATAAATCAAAAGCGTAGTCAGGAATTATTTTCGGAATGGGTCCAAAATAGAAAATTTATTTTTATGTCCTTTGAAGATTTAGATTTATTTTGAAAAAGGTTTTCTTAATTTTTTTATACCTTCTTTAAAGTAAGGGATTATTGTAGGCATGGAAAATAACGCATTTCGTCAGATCTGAGTGCAGGAATAATATTATAATAGTCGTGTTCACAGATTGTTATAACGACAATTAATAATATTAACAAGTATTCAAAAATTTATTTATTGAAATTTGTTTTTCATTTTACCGTTGCTTTTGGAGCGCTGTTTTATACTTACATATTTGATTACAAAGACAATAAATTAAGGAACTTAAACATACAGTATTAAAATTATTACATCTCAGTTGTTTTGAGAACAGAAATGTCTTTACAGGTATTGTTCGACAAATATTTGTTAAAGAAAATACAATCAAAGGGGCTTAAGATCACATAGACCCCTAAGTGTAGCCATGAATTAAAAAAGAGAGGATATCTTTGCTTTTGGGCTGAAGCACCAACCGTGTTCATAGGCCCATGACATAAAAAGGATAAATTTGCTTAGTTTGGGTCTAAGGAGCTTAAGCCCCCGTAGTGCACCCATGCATTAAAGAAAGGATGTATTTACTTTTTCTAGGGGGGTCTAGGGGGCTTTAGTTCCCTTCACTCATGAATCAAAAGGATATATTTGCTTATTGCAAGGCGCTTAAGCCCCGTAGTCATATTCATAAATTAAAAAGGACACATTTATTTTTTCGGGTCTAGGAAGCTTAAACCTGTCATCCCTTTAGCTCCCCCAAGGCGGGCTCATGAATTAAAATGATATTTTTTCGGGTCCCCCAAGGGATACTTGCTTTATCGGGTCTGGGGGGCTTAAGCCCCTTCCCCTTGGGTTCGCCTATGATTCTATAGAAGTCTTAATATAATTCTATAGAAATTTATTTCTATATAATCAGAACTCGGTTACTCTTTAGAAATCTCCAAAACTATAAAAAATTTCTATAGAGCCAAAATTTCTTTTCTCTATTCTACCGAGCTCTGTCGTTCCCTATCAAAATATTTCGTAAGAGGATGAGACTCCCTGAAAACAGCTGACACTAAAAGGTTTGGTTGATAAAAATTTTGGAATTAAACAGTCTTTATGGAGTAAGCGAGCGATAGAAGTGGGAAAATTTTCAAACTTTAATTAGTAAAAACATTCGAAAAATATACTTTTTAAAATGCTTGCAGAGTCATAAAAGTATACAAAAACATTCTTCTGCGGATAAAGTATAATTTGGGACAAAAGAAATTAAAAATCGTTAGCTTTCCGATTTCGTTGCTAAGTATTAAATGCCATTGTAGACCATATTCCTTGAAACAAAAATCACATCGGGATGGCAAAAACGGTACTGGGGTTATTTTGTATTCATGAAAAAGTCAGACGATAAATTCTTTCAGGAGATCGTCATTAAAACTGAAGTCTCGCCAAAGCTTTAAAAATGACTAAAGAATTAAAGAAATGAAATTTAAAACATCACATTGAATAACAAAGCCACCGGTTCACATACAGGAATTGTGATCTATGATATTCAGGTAATTTGTTTGCCTGATAATGAAAACGATTATTGCTTATTATGACTAACCAATATTAAAGATAGTTTTTATTAAAACTGACCAAAAAATCCACATTTTTAATAAAACGATGGGAAGGTTGGGAAACATGATAAAAAACGCTACTGTCCCGTTCAAACCATCACGTGGGGCTGTCCTTTTTTTTAGGAACACATTTTCAGATTTTATAAACACAATTCATTATAAGCAACACGTCACACTGGAGCTACTCAATTGGTTATTGATAAATGAACTAAGTTAACAAAATCAGAAAACTTAGTTTTTCTTTATCAAATGCAAAAAAAACTTTAACGTATCAATACAAATAAAATTGAATTATTAAAAAAATTGTTAGATTTCAGAAACAAAAGCAAGCGTCCCCAAATACCTAATACACCCAAAATACATTTATATAGAAGTCAGCCTCATTGAAAATTAATTATTTGGGACTTCATTTTTCTTTTCCCTTCCTACCAAAAGATGGACACCCTGGCTTATTATCACGAACAATCTTTCAAAAGATTCGAATTCTTAAAGAATCTATTTTCACACTCGTTACACGGTGCACTGAGATATCGTCTTGTAGGGTACCCATATTTTAATCATTTATCGCTCTACTCCAATTTAACACGCCAAGGCCTTTCTCGCCAAATCGTGCACCCAAAATGGTCGAGAGCAGGTAACATTGTCCTGAAATGCCACCGGTCCAAAAATATTTATATTTGCGCTACTAGAAATGTGCGAAATTCATTTTAATATTTATTTAAAATAGCTATTTTATGAAAATCACTAATTTATTTTTTAATCATACCTGTGTTTTGTGACACATTTAGTTTTCATTATGAAATATGAAGTAATGATAATGTGGTGAATTAGGCTATTTATAAACCAATGTGATCATTTAATATGTATAATACATGTTATGTGTTTTTACATATTAAATGAGCTCTACTTCATTTCACAGTATCATTTATTACAGCGTTATGAGTAATTTTAAAACATTCCTGTTTGTTTTTTTGAAGTAAATCAAGGTCTTAATGACTACATTGTTTGGACTTTTTACTTTCTGTTAAATGATTTGTAACATCCTTAATATGTTGAATTTTTTATTTAGAGCCCACCACCAGTGGTGGAGGAAGTACCAAGGAAGGTGTAAGTTAATTTCTTCATACTTCCCTTTAGTTATATTAATATTTGTTCTGTTAATATTTGTTTGCAGTCAAAAGTAATTGTATTTTTATCAGTGCTCATTACTGTTGAGGTACGAGTTTTCTGTAATTTAATAGATATTTCTTTGTACCGTTTAAGCTTCTTTTACGTGTTATCAAAGACTCAATCAGTGAAAGCTTTTCTTTTTTCAAGTTCGTAATTATGTATCCATTTAATTTTTCAAATCAATCAATGGGATGTAAAAGGAAACTATTCTGTCTCTAACTGACATGTGGTGGAATTGATCTTTAAAACACATGGATCCCTCCAATGAGCTTATTCGTTGAAATGGGGAGCACTCAAGGTAGAGGGATCGGTATGTTCTCTATAGCCCGAATTTACTCATGTTCTTCAAGCACTCCAAATATTAGGTTCATGCAATTATTCATATAATAATTTCGGCCCAATTTGCCCAGTCTTCTCTTGGTTCCCTCTTCCAATCGAATTAGCATAATTTTGAAAGCTCAATGTGTTTAATGATTTTTTTACTTGTTTTTAGATATGTTTTTGTATAATTTATCTGATAAGAGCAAGATTTCGATTGCACTGATTAAAAAGATAGCTCCTTACAAAAACTAGCTAGACCAAAAGTGTTCCATTGTGTGCTCGTGACTATCCCTCTGAATCTGCCCATCTTGTTGCATAGACCTAGCAGTCTGAACACTGCTAATAGTACTGATTGTGTAAAACTTCAAATATTCCTTTATATTGCAAGTTTAATTGTTGCTTGGTATCCTAATTCCCTCCTGGTTTTTAGATAAGTTTGCACAATTTATCTGATTAGTAAAATTTCGATTGCGCTGATTAAAATCAAAACTTGAATGGAGAATCCGCACATTGACACAAATGGGCAGGTTCTTCATTCAAGTCCTCCAGGAAGATATATGCCAGCCTGGTAGCTGAGTGGTTAGCACTCTGGTCCTCGATTCCACAGGTATCGAGTTCGAATCTCATTCTCAGCATAGAAACTCAGTGGTTTGGAATCCACTTTAAGTCATAGGTTCAAGTCTAATTAGTCATCATTTAGCAAATATGACTGGAGGAGCAAACCAAATTAGGAAGATACTTGGTGCCCTGTTGGTGAATTTTATTGGTGTGTCATCTGACCAAGTAAATCCTTAATAGGTTAGGCATTCCAGGCGATCTACTTTTCATCGAGTACTGCAGCTGAGTAGTTAAAAATGCCATGAATATAGAAGACGGGACTAAAGGACGTTGCGTGTGTGCAAGTTATTGAATGGTGGAGGGAACTCAAGTTGGGAAATTCCGAACACCTAAAATCATAGCTAGTCTAGGGGAATCATTAAAAATAATAAAAATTAATATTATTTGCAATTAATTAAAGTTAACGAAATGACAATTTTATTGATTAATGAAAGATGTCTTGCATGAGTGGGGCAAGTGCACCCTGTGACTTTATTTGCACATAAAAGAAAATTTTTTTGTAGTGAAATGGATTTGAAGGAATCCGAATGAAAGATTTTTGTTAAAAGTGGCAAATGAAGTCAATTAAATTAGATTTTAAGAATCGTATTTCATCTATATTTTAGATGAGTAAGATTAATTTTAAAAAGATCAATTAGAAAATGCCAGGAGACTGAACACCTCCATTTTCTACATTGCTATGCTCATTCAAGTCTTGCCCTTGCTTATGTTGTCAGTATACTTGTATAAATTCCTTCAATGACAAAATGGTTGATTCGGAGTTTACTTTTTAGACAGAAAAAAGGAAGGGTTCTGAAGATGATGGACCTTCTTCTAAAAGGAGGAAAGTTTGGAGCCCATCCAGGTAACATCACAATCTAAACCTTTTTATTTATTAAACAGATCAGATGAGTGGTCATTTCAAAACCCTCAGCTCTGATAACTTTGAGGTTCCATTAATTCTTGGATTTTGATCAAGATGTATTTAAATTGCATGAAATAAGTGTAAATGAAACAAACTATAAAACTTTTAAAATTCATTTTCTAATTAATCTCGGTACAACACTGTTAAATGAATTATCAGATCTTAGTGAATTAATTTTAGTAATAAAGTAGTAAGTTCATTTTAGTAAGTAAATCTCAATTTTCAGTTTAGTTTTATATCGCTATTTTTATCTATTTGATAAGAGAATCTTAACTCGTTTGGGGAGGGAAAAGTGAAGATTTTGCAGTCGTATGTCTATTTGGATCGATTTCCATTGAAAGAATTTTGTGTTACACATTTACAAAGACATTTGTTTCTATTCATAATTTTTGTGAATCTCATTTTTTAATGTCATATTGCTAGAAATTATTTTAATAAGAAGCAGTAGTTAGGCAGATTTTGTTTGGGTTTTTTAACAGTAATGTAACAAACAAGAAAGGAATAGGGACAGGTAAGAGCTTGATCAGTATAATTTAAACACATTTTTGTATGATCTGAGGTAGGATTAGCTGAAAGTTATTTTTAAACGAGTAAATACATGCTAACACCTACACTGCATCTAAGTATTCATGTTTTTATTGAAAAAACGAATTTTTTAAAAAAATTTCAGGTTTAGTTTTTAAGTGATGAGGAATGATTTCCTTTTTATATACTTTAGTTTGAAAAATATTAAACATAGTCTAAAGCATTTATCTCCTAAATTTACTTAGAAGCTATCAATTACAAATATTTCAGTTTTTTATATTGATGTGAAATTGTATTCAGTTTTACTCGAAAAAACAAATTTTAGATAGTTATTGGTTGAAATCGAATGTTGAGAAATAGCATTGAGAAAGTATTTTTAAAAAATCTGGTGAGTTGAAAAATTGAGAACCAGTTGAAATACAAAAATGATTAATTGGAGTGAGAATGTGCGAAAACTAAAAGGAATCTGAATGGAAATTTGTTTCAAATTAATTTAAGTTTTCTAAAAGTAGCTTAGCTTCTGCACTCCTGAAGTGGTCTCATGTCTATATCTTGTAAAAAGTTTGGTGACTTTTTTCTTCAGTCTACTCGAATATATTACTGTGTATGGTCAATTACCAAGATCCGATATTTTCTTTAAAAAACAAGTATTTAATTTGGGATTTTGGTTCATTTGCCCCTTGATTTAATGATTGTAAATGAAAATGATTTTCTTTGTTGACTCTAAATTTGGGACTTTTGAATGTAAAAGTATAGAAGCACCTTTGTTTTAATGAGCAATAATTTATTTTGTATTGATAAAATATAATTCCATGGATTTAAATCCTCTGATCATGTCTACCTGCCGAAGATTGTCATGTACACAGGGGCTGGTTCACATTAAATGTAATGGCCTGAAATCTCATCACGTTGACGTCGCGTTGAAGTTTGGAGAATGGGAAGCCATCTCAAGTGTTGACCTAGTCATCTGACCGCGATTCAAAATTACGAGCCGTTGTCCTCAGATCTTTCCCTTTGGGATGGATCCCGGACTGACACCAATATCCCATTGTGATCCTCATGTGTGATATTAACTACCTACCTCTGATCATGTCTGTCCAATCAGGTAAAATTAGTTCATTGCCGAAATCCTCCAAATAATCAGCTCAAAGCTTAGAAAATTTTTGCTTGGGTTGTAATTGGGATTCCTTTCCGTAAGTAGGAACTTTTTGAAAAATATCAATGGCATAGTGTCCATGTACTCCCAGCATCCACTTTGGAAGTCATCGATTGAATCAAGATAATCTAATGTTAAAACAAAGTTTGTTTTTGACAAAATACACTGCTGGCCACCCAAATTGCAACACCAAGAAAGACAAGAGATATCACAACAAAATTTATTTTGTAGATAACATGTTGACCAAGTATCAAATGATTAAATTTATAGACTTCTGTGAAGTGTGGTTCCTGCCAAAATCAGTAGCCAGAGTAGCCGCCATTGTTGGAGATCACCGCTGCCACACGCCTCGGCATTGATTCAAAGAGACTTTGGATGTGTTCTTGGGGTACAGCAGACCAAGCAGCTCCACACGTTGCCAAAGTTGATCTGGTGTGGCAGCTGGGGATGTATTCTGGGTCAATCGTTGAGCAACCATGGACCACATGTTTTCTATCGGCGAAAGATCCGGAGAGCGAGCTGGCCAGGGAAGCAATTCAATCTGGCGATTGACGAAGAACCCTTGGACAATGCGTGCCACGTGTGGTCGCGCATTATCCTGTTGAAATATGGCTGTGGGCAAGCCCTGAAGGTAAGGAAGGACAACTGGCTCCAACACCTCGGAGATGTAGCGCTGGCTGTTTAAAGTACCGGCAATGCGAACTAGAGGAGTGCGAGAGTGATATACAATACCGCCCCATACCATAATACCCGGTGCAGGACCAGTGTGGCGGTGCATAACGCAGCTGTTCAGCATCCTCTCTCCACGGTGTCTCCAGACTCGAATCCGACCATCGTGGTGTTGCAGACAGAAGCGTGACTCGTCAGTAAAGACAATTTCATTCCATTCTGCCGTCCACATCCTTCTTTCATCGCACCATTGGCGGCGGAAACGTCTGTGGTTCTGCGTCAAGGGTAGACGAAGCAATGGACGTCTTGCGGACAGACCACTCTGCTGTAAACGGCGTCGAATGGTACGCACAGACACTGGATGATGCGGTACAGACTGAATGTGCTGTGCTATGGTTCGTGATGTGGCTGAGCGATCCGTCACTGCCATTCGCACAATATGCCTGTCATCACGTGAAGTGGTGCACTGAGGTGGATGCGATCGAACACGTCGGTCCGTCGTACCCTCCTGCATCCAACGATCACATATCCGCATTACAGTTGTTTGGTTTCGTCCAACACGACTACCGATTTCCCTGAAAGATAATCCACAATCTCGGTAGGCCACTATCCTTCCTCTGTCGAACTCGGATACTTGATCAAAAGATGATCGCTGTTTTCTACGAGGCATAATTGATCGTTTTTTTTTTTGAAAAAAACCACAAGAAAACCACAATTGCCGTACTTGAAATCGTCGAAATCTCCAAGCCTTAAATAGCGCTTTGGCCCCCAGGGGCATTCCTTCTTTAGGTTTGTACGGGCTTCACAACCCCGGGGTACCTGAGTGATCTTTTTCTTTCCCAGGGGTTTGCTGTCTTTGGTGAACACGGGGGTCGCGCTCCCGGGATACCTAAGCGATCTTTCTCTACCTTCATCCCACTACTCTATTCCCCACCCCTCCTTTTTCTCCATTTCACGTCTTGCGATTCGGAAACCATTAAAATTTCTTTACATTGAAAAACACCTTAAATTCATTCTTTTGTTATTTAAAAACTATGTTTATTACCTATCATAGAATACCTTTTTAGTTGTGTTAAGTTCTATTTTCTAAATTATCATTTATTCCCTTTTTATGATTCTTTTAAAAAAGACGTCAGTACGTTTTTCTGACCCGCATGTTTGCCGTGTGCGGCGTCCCGTATCGGGGGAAAGTGGAGTCCTGGGGTACCTGATGCGTGCCCTTTGGTCCATGCTTCTGCGTAGACGGGTGGCTGGAGTGAGCCCGCTCTGGTCAATCGGCTCACCTAATTTCTCTGGGGTTCACCACGTCAGAGCGCTTGGTCCCTCTGTCGTGCTGAACTCCAATGCTATTGGGTATTTAGGGTTAGTGCTGTAGCTAGGGATGCCCTGGGCGAACTGGCGGATCCACATTCCGACACTACGGCACTATATTCTGGTTGTTACTCCTGAAGCGGTTCCGAGATCTGTTGCTGGACAACTGCCGGATACTGCTTCCCCTGGTTGGGCTCCATGGTGGGCGGGGGCACACCAGGATGAATTTTTTTTCTAATATTCATGGAACCAAAAACTCTTTCTTGCCCTGACGGAGGCTTAGATCCGTCAAACCAACTTAGCTCTGATACATCTCCAAATGAACCTTCTTTAGAAATGAAAACACCTGAAAATACCACTATAACTCGTCAGATAACAAAATCAATACCAAAATTTCTCATTATTCACAATGAATACGGTAAATTATCTAAAATGTCGCCTTTTCTAATAGAAAAATATATAAAAAATGCAGCTGGAGAAGTAAATAATGTTAAAAAATTGAAATCCGGAGACCTTTTAATTGAATCTAAATCAGAAGTTCAATCAGGAAAATTACTAAATATTAAAAACTTTGGGGACGTCGAAATTCAAGTCTTTCCACACAAAACTTTAAACTATACCCGAGGAGTAATCTCATCCCAAGAACTCTCAATGGTGTCCGACGAAGAATTTGTAGCTGAATTAAAAGATCAAAAAGTTATAGCAGCCAAAAGAATCATGATGAGGCGAGACTCTAATTTCATTCCATCAAGAAATGTTATTCTGACCTTCGATTCTCCTGTTATGCCAACAAAAATTAAAGCCGGTTACTTGTGCTGCGACGTGAGGCCTTTCGTTCCAAGCCCACTGCGATGCTTTTTATGCCAGAGATTTGGACATGCTAAAACAGCATGTCGAGCATCAGCAACCATCTGTGCACGTTGCGCAAAGCCCGGTCACGACAGTTCTACGTGCTCCGAAATCGAACATTGTGTTAATTGCCAGGGAAATCATGCTGCGTATTCAAAAACTTGCCCTCGTTGGATACAGGAAAAAGAAATACAATCAATAAGAGTTACCAAAAATCTATCTTTCCCCGAAGCAAGAAAACTAGTGGAATCTCGTACACCTCGTCCTAACACCTCATATGCATCCGTCATTAAAACTAGCAAAACAATAAGCACCCAAACATATAATTCAGTTTTTACATCTAATAAAGTAAATGCAGAAACGCAAATAAACTCTACTCCTTATAATTATCAACCAACCAAATCAAATCAGCAATCCCATAGCGTAAGCCCAAAATCAAGTGACAAAGTTACAAGTAAACCCTCAAACCTGCCGCAACAGAGAACCACACCAGCAACAAAAATCTTCAAGCCGAACCCAACAACGTCATTAGAACAAAATAAAAAAAAGCAAAGTAAGAAAGACAAACCTACTCACCGGAACTCTAAAGACCCCTCAAAATTACCCGATACCGAAATAGATTTACACCCTTCCACAGACTCAGATATGGAGTTTGGAGATGACAGTATTGACGAGAACGCTGCATTTTTTAGGAAAGGTTCTAGATTTTATAAAAAACCTTCCAAATAAAACCACCCAACCTTTATTTCAGAAGACATTGAAAAGGGCTCTAATTTTTAAAAAATAAATGGCTATTAATCTCCTAACTTGGAACTGTCATGGTTTTCGTACACATATCGACGATATCAAATCTCTAATAAATAGTTTTAATCCTATTTGCCTAGCCCTTCAAGAAACATACTTAACGCCTAATAACTCAATTAATGTTAAAAATTATAATTTAATAAGAAATGATTACATCCACGGTGCACGCGCTTCGGGCGGCGTGGCTCTGATGACTTTGCAGAATTTTCCTTCAAGAAGAATTTCTTTAAATACGAGCATTCAAGCAATAGCCATTCAACTTCATATTAAATTTTTACTAACAATCTGCTGCATATATCTACCCCCAAATGAAAGCGTTAGTCAGCAGGAACTAAATGATTTAATAACTCAACTTCCGTCTCCATACTTCATCATAGGGGATTTTAACGGACACAACCCTCTTTGGGGAAGTAATGATTTTAACACAAAAGGACAACAAATTGAAAAATTGATGGATGATCATTGTCTCTGCCTTTTAAATGATTCCAGTCACACATACTTCCATACTCCGACCCAAACCTTTCACACCCTGGACCTTGCAATATGCTCCCCTACTTTGCTTTCATTTTGGGACTTTAAAATTGACAATGATCTGCACAATAGCGATCACTTTCCAATCATTTTAACATATAACTGCAATGACGTTTTACTACCCAGACGACCTGTGCGATATATATTTGAGAAAGCGGATTGGACTCGATATCAGGTGGAATCAAACATTTCCGACAACATGGTTATGATGCCTAGCATAAATGATGCCGTTGAAATGATAACGAACACCTTGATTAAGGCGGCAGATGTGGCTATCCCCAAAACATCGGGTAAAATGCCTAAATTATGGAAGCCTTGGTGGAATGAAGCATGCTCTCAAGCCCATAAATTCCAAAAAAAAGCATGGAACACCTTCAGACGTTATCCCACCACTTCGAATTTGATAGTTTTCAAGCGGGCTAAAGCAGAAGCTCGAAAATTAAGGAGACAGCGACAAAAAGAATCCTGGCAAGAATACGTAAATACAATTGAATGTCGAATATCATCAAAACAGCTATGGGGAAAAATTCGAAAAATTACCGGCAAATATCGTAATCCAAATATATCGTTTTTACTTCAAAATGGACAAGTCGTTTCAGACGTTAAGACAATTGCTGATACCTTGGGAGAATCTTTTTCTAAGGTATCGCATGAGAGCTCTTACCCCCAAGATTTTATTAATTATAAGCGACGTGAAGAACGCAAGACGTTAAACTTTCAACCATCCGCTCATAAAACTTACAATCGTAAGTTTACCTCATTCGAACTGAAAAATGCATTAAGGAAATCACACCCGACTTCACCGGGCCCCGATCATATTCATCTAGACATGTTGACCCATCTCAATGAAGATTCATTACAAAACATTTTACTTCTTTATAATAGAATTTGGACAGAGCAAGATTTTCCGACAACCTGGCACAGAGCTATTATTATTCCAATACCGAAACCTGGGAAGGATCCTCAAGACCCTAATAACTATCGACCCATTGCCTTGACAAGCTGTATCTGCAAAGTCATGGAAAGAATGGTGAATGCTCGGTTGATACATGTCCTTGAGTCTGAAAAACATCTATCGGAGTTTCAAAGCGGATTCCGTTTTGGACGAAGCACCTACGACAATGCCTTAATGCTGGAATCCTCTATCAGAGATACATTCGTCACAAAGAAGCATTTGGTAGCTGTCTTCTTCGATATGGAGAAAGCTTACGATAGGACATGGCGATATGGCATAATGCGAGACTTATACGAGATGGGCTTTCTGGGAAATCTCCCAATATTTATTCAAAACTTTCTATTGACAAGGACCTTTAGCGTTCGCATTAATAATATTTTATCAGATGACTTTTCACAGGACGAGGGTGTTCCCCAAGGAAGCGTTCTAAGCGTCATACTTTTTATAATTAAAATCAACGGTATTATTAAACAACTTCCTCCATATGTGCACGGAACGCTTTTTGTAGACGATTTCCAAATATTCTGTTCTGGAATCAATGTACCTTTTATTGAAAGACAACTCCAAACGGCTATTAGAATTGTAAGTAAGTGGGCAAACGAAAATGGTTTTGTTTTTTCTTCGCAAAAGACTGTATGTGTACATTTTACTAGAAGACGCGGACTTTTTCCTGATCCAGAACTTTTACTCGACGGAACTGTTATTCCAGTAGTTCCAGAAATAAAATTTTTGGGTATTATTTTTGACTCGAAGTTATCTTTTCGTCCTCATATCAAGGTATTGAAACGAAAATGCAACCAATCATTGAATATTTTAAAGGTTTTATGTAACACAACTTGGGGAGCTGATTTTATTTCAATTTTAAAAATTTACAAAGCTGTTGTCCGATCGAAACTCGATTATGGGAGTGTAATATATGGATCTTCTGCTAAGTCTGTTCTTCAAGCCCTGGATACTATTCATCACCAAGGCCTCCGATTATCCCTCGGAGCTTTTCGCACTTCGCCAGTCCAGAGTTTATATATAATGACAGGCGAGCCGGATTTAAGACATCGACGTGAGAAACTTACTCTAAAATACTATTTTAAGATTAAAGCCAACCCTTCTCACCCATTGCATAATATTGTAACTAACCCTAAATTTGGAAGTCATTACTCATTAAAACCTTCATTCATACCGTCACTTGGTTTTAGAGTCCGTACCATAATGAATTCATTAAATGTTGACAATCTGGGAATATTTCCTAGAGAAAACGAACCTCCACCTTGGAATGATAAAAATCTACTTACCATCAATGACTTTTCACATTTTAACAAATCATCAACCCCCGATACCATTTATTTACAATTATTCCATTCCCATAGAAACAAATATTCATCTTTTAAAACAGTTTTTACTGACGGATCTAAGAACGGGACAAATGTTGGTGCCGCGGCCGTTTTTGATAATACAACCATTGCTAGAAAATTGCATGGGTGCTGCAGTGTCTTCACTTCAGAGATCTACGCAATAATTTTAGCCTTAAAAACGATTTCTACACACACTAATAAAAACTGGATCTTGTATACCGACTCTAAAAGCAGTATCGAATCCCTATTAAACTGTACACATAAAAGTCATTCCTTGGTTTTAAAAGCAATGAATTTGCTCCTAACATTAACAGAAAATGATTTTCGGATATTCTTTTGTTGGATTCCTGGGCATGTGGGAATCCGGGGCAATGAGAAAGCGGATTTGGCAGCCAAAAACGCAACATTGATTATAAACTCCAATGTCCCGATTCACGACATTAATAGTGTTTTAACCCAAGCCATAAATTCATCCTGGCAATCCGCTTGGGATTTGGAAAACCATAACAAACTTCATGATATTCAACCATCTATAAAGGGATTCAGCAAAACAAACTTAAATAGAAGTCATCATGTAAAACTGACAAGGCTCCGAATCGGACATTCCTTTTTTACCCACAGACATTTACTGCTGGGAGAACCAGCTCCTTTATGCTCATCATGCAATAGTATTTATTCCATAAAGCACATATTGACGGAATGCCGGAATTTTAATCCTCATAGACTAAACCGATTTGGTATCTCCCCTATTACCTTAACAGACTTGTTGATGGAACCACATCATAAAAACTTATTTTTATTCCTTACTGACATTGGTTTCGTAAACTTTATTTAGATTTTATAATCGACTGCAACATACACAACTGTACTGAATTTTATTACGTGGCTTTCTGACTCGCTCTAAATAAATACCAGTTATGAACTAGCTATTGTTTGGCGCAGCATGGCCAAATCTGGCCCTTGTGCCATAAAAAACCAACCAACCAACCAACCAACCTAAATAGCGCTTTGAAGTGGCGCCACAGGCGCGCGTGATGTGCGTGTGCGCTGAAATTCTAATCATTTGCATATCCGCTAATGCATGTTGTAAATTTCATATTATTTGCATGCTTCCTTCAGGGTGTTGCATTTACGGTGGCCAGCAGTGTACTTAGCAGACATCAGTTTTGATTTAATATGCATTTTCGCCTCTATGTTGGCTACTTTTCCCTAAACTGAAACTGATATACGAAATCGTCTTGATGTAGGATGACTTGCAGGTCTGACACAGCAAAAGCACTTGTTGAATAGTAACAATAGCAGCATATTCTTCTATTTTTAAAAAATAGCAGAAAGTTTCCTTAATTTTTAAAAGCAATTTTAGCTACTGAAGATATCAAATCAATTGGCTAAAACACAATGTGCTATTTAAGTATGAAACAGACATTGAATATCTTGCCAAGACATTTAAATTTTAAAATAAAAATCTAAATACTTAATAAAGTTTTCATGACAATCTAGCAACAATAGATTCGATATTTTCCTTTCATGTTACTAAGACTTGACGATAAAACTTCAAACTTTGTCCTTAAAGAAAAATGTATTTTCCGTCCATTTTTTTTGTTTAAAAAAGGACTAAACTTTCGTTGAACTTTGGTGAACTTTCAAGAAAGGTGCCAAAATTTTGAAATTAGTAGTTTTTGCGACTACTTTGCTTAAAAAGATTCCCCAATCCTGAAAGTTAATAAATATCGAAAATTTGCCTTTGGCATCCGCGGATTTCTCAGGTTTCCCTAGCACCACCCTTCTCCAAGCCTCCCATAGCCATGCCTCAGCCCAGCTGATGGGCCTAGTTGAGCGTAGTTCATGATCCATCAAATTTCATCTTCATGACAGCTGTTTCTGTAGGATGCATTTTGGAATAAAATCCATGTTCTTTTGCTACGTATTTTGGTGTGGCAATATCTTTCATAACAATATTCTTTTAATTTTTGTTTTGTCCATTTGAAAGTTTTGTTATTGCTGTAATTTTATCATGAGGGATAACAACCAGGTACCTGAGTGATTTATCCTCAGTTTCATTTTCACCCTCGCCTACCCTTCTGCTTTTTTTCTTCCGTCATTGTGTTGTCTGTCTTGTGTTTGGTGCATCTTAACCAAATATGGCTTTTGCAATATAACTCCAAAACAACCAACCAGACATGGGTTTAAGATGGCTTGCTCATGGGATCGTCTATTATCTAGTATTCAATATATGAATCTGTTTTACGAATTCTATCTTATCTAGTATTAAATTGGGCCAAGAATGTGTAACTCAGTTTGCTTCTCAGTAGATGGAAAACGCCGGTTCTAACTCAGCGGTTCCGCGGTGCCGGAAGTGACGTCACGTAAAGTTGAGTTGTTTTCGCCTGCTACCGGAAGTGGCGACATAAACCGGAAGTGGAGTTGAGTTGTTTTCTCCTGCTGCCGCAAGTGACGTCATAAACCGGAAGTTAAGTTGATTTCTCCTGCTGCCGGAAGTGATGTCATAGACCGGAAGTTGAGTTGTTTTCTCCTGTTGCCGGAAGTGACGTCATAGACCGGAAGTTGAGTTGTTTTTTCCTGTTGCCGGAAGTGACGTCATAGACCGGAAGTTGAGTTTAGTTGTTTTCTTCTGCTGCTAAAAATGACGTCATAGATTATAGGTTGAGTTTAGTTGTTTTCTTTTTAGTTTTTTTGGGGGATCTGGCAACACGAATGTTTATCCTTCGCAGAATGGCAACGAATTTATCATGGGAAGTGCATGTTATGAGCAAATTGCGGTGCCGTGAGTGACGTCACAGTCTGGATTCAACAAATTGCGGTGCCTTGTGTGACGTCAGACTCAGTATACGAGAAAGGACTCATTCTTACATGTCTGATCATGCTCTCAATGCTGCTATGACGTCACAGACTGGCGTGTTCGACAAATTGCGGTTCTTGGTATTTTTGCGTCAGATCATGTTCCTGATACAAGTTCCTGCGTAGAAGCCTGTTTTCATTTCACTTCAAGTTCTGCGGTGAGTTGTAATAATCCTGCTTGCAGTTTTTTCATTGGTTGCCAACCGGTTTTCTGTTTGGAATAAACGACGTTCTCATCTGACCATCGCATTTTAAACTCTGAGGTCCTTTAGTGAACAGTGACTCTATCTCTTGCTTTACTTAAAACCTTTTAGTGAAAAAACTTTCAACCTAAAAGCTAAGGGGAAAAAATATGAAGCGTTTCAGCAATCAACCTAAAGTGTGTAAAAGAGTTCATTTTGATGATCAAGTGGTACAATCTGAAATTTCTAAATTAACGATGCAGTCACTTCCAGACACCATGTTTCATCTTGGAAATTATTCATTTATGTTGATTAACAACTTCATCGGCTCTACTCGAGTGCATGTGCGAAAATTTGCTTTGAATGGAAATGGTGACTTGCAACCAACAAAGGAAGGTATCTCCCTACATCCAAAAACATGGGATATTCTGATGAGAAAGGTAAGCAATTTTTTTGCACATGCTGCTGACTCTGACGTTAAAGTTTTACAGTCTTTCGAAAGTGTGTGATAACGGAAAAATGGACTTGGCTTTACAAAGAGTATTTCAAAAAAGAGACCACTCCTTACAATTCCTACCCAACTCTATTTTTCTGAATTTTGATCAGTATTTTAAACTGTGTGAACACTATGAGAATGTATCAGATATACTGAAAATATCGCTTTTGAAATATTCCCTACCATATTATGTGAAAAAGGAAGTGCAAAGGAACTTTCCCAGTGAGATTTACAAACCCTACTATGGTGATCCTGAAAACCCTGAGGGTTGGAGAGAAGTTACAACTTCATTGTGTAAGTGCCTAAAGGATATTATAGCGCATAACATTACTGTTCTTTTGGGCTGTTTAAGTTGTAAAAATGAAATTATCAATCAATCTGTACATACATGCATGAGCATGAGTGTTGATGAACGCTTTTGCGAATTCTTTACTCCAGCCTTATATTCTATAAACTGGAAAGATTTTGCTTTTAACTTTGTGAAAGAAAACCATGGAATTATAAACTTTTTTATATAATATTTGAGGGTGACTTTTTTGAATGCTTGAATACAACTGATGTTTTCAATAATATCAGAAATATGTATGTAAAAGATCTGTAAAATAAGTATAATGTATTCTCTAACAAATGTAACTGAGTAACATCTTACGTGCTTTTAATAAATGTTGATGTTTTTCAATGGTGTGTTATTAAAATTATTCTTTAACAATCATGAATTACTGCGAGAGGTTTCAAAGAATTTTTACATTTTTTTAATTATCTAATTTAAAGAACATGAACTAAAATTAAGTTTAACTTAATTACTAGAAATAGAAACTCTTTTAAGCGAAATGTTTTACTCAGAAATTAGAATATTAATTCAGATCTTAGAAACACTATTTCTTTTTTATTCTAAAAAATTATTTCCCATGAAAATTTCTATTAAAAGTAATCAATAATCACATCAAATGCTTCAAAATGAAAATGTCTTTAAGTCTAATTTTTAGAACATATTAACATAAGAATTACATTACTAGGTCTTTTCTTTAAGCAAAACATTTTAAGTAATATAATAGAAGCTATTTCAGAAAAAAATAGGAGTTAAAAATTAAACACAATAAAAATTCATAAGTATTTAAAATAACGAATTTTATTTCACATATACTTTAAAGAAAAAAGTTACAATTTTGAGGTTAGGTTCTTTTAACATACATTTTTCGAATGAGATTCTTTGCATCTTGAAACATGGTTGAGATTTAGTTTCAAATAGAATAATTTATTTTAAAAAATATCATGTAGTAACATTTATCAACATATATACAGAATATCTACATACATACATATATACTATATACACTGCTGGCCACCCAAATTGCAACACCAAGAAAGACGAGATATCACAACAAAATTTATTTTGTAGATAACATGTTGACCAAGTATCAAATGATTAAATTTATAGACTTCTGTGAAGTGTGGTTCCTGCCAAAATCAGTAGCCGCCATTGTTGGAGATCACCGCTGCCACACGCCTCGGCATTGATTCAAAGAGACTTTGGATGTGTTCTTGGGGTACAGCAGACCAAGCAGCTTAGACACGTTGCCAAAGTTGATCTGGTGTGGCAGCTGAGGATGTATTCTGGGTCAATCGTTGAGCAACCATGGACCACATGTTTTCTATCGGCGAAAGATCTGGAGAGCGAGCTGGCCAGGGAAGCAATTCAATCTGGCGATTGACGAAGAACCCTTGGACAATGCGTGCCACGTGTGGTCGCGCATTATCCTGTTGAAATATGGCTGTGGGCAAGCCCTGAAGGTAAGGAAGGACAACTGGCTCCAACACCTCGGAGATGTAGCGCTGGCTGTTTAAAGTACTGGCAATGCGTACTAGAGGAGTGCGAGAGTGATATCCAATACCGCCCCATACCATAATACCCGGTGCAGGACCAGTGTGGCGGTGCATAACGCAGCTGTTCAGCATCCTCTCTCCACGGTGTCTCCAGACTCGAATCCGACCATCGTGGTGTTGCAGACAGAAGCGTGACTCGTCAGTAAAGACAATTTCATTCCATTCTGCCGTCCACATCCTTCTTTCATCGCACCATTGGCGGCGGAAACGTCTGTGGTTCTGCGTCAAGGGTAGACGAAGCAATGGACGTCTTGCGGACAGACCACTCTGCTGTAAACGGCGTCGAATGGTACGCGCAGACACTGGATGATGCGGTACAGACTGAATGTGCTGTGCTATGGTTCGTGATGTGGCTGAGCGATCCGTCACTGCCATACGCACAATATGCCTGTCATCACGTGAAGTGGTGCACTGAGGTGGATGCGATCGAACACGTCGGTCCGTCGTACCCTCCTGCATCCAACGATCACATATCCGCATTACAGTTGTTTGGTTTCGTCCAACACGACTACCGATTTCCCTGAAAGATAATCCACAATCTCGGTAGGCCACTATCCTTCCTCTGTCGAACTCGGATACTTGATCAAAAGATCATGTATCCGAGATACATGATCGCTGTTTTCTACGAGGCATAATTGATCGTTTTTTTGAAAAACCACAAGAAAAACACAATTGCCGTACTTGAAATCGTCGAAATCTCCAAGCCTTAAATAGCGCTTTGAAGTGGCGCCACAGGCGCGCGTGATGTGCGTCTGCGCTGAAATTCTAATCATTTGCATATCTCACCTCCGCTAATGCATGTTGTAAATTTCATATTATTTGCATGCTTCCTTCAGGGTGTTGCATTTACGGTGGCCAGCAGTGTATATCTCATGTTCAAGCAACAATGTTATTGGTTAGAGATAGTTGCTCTCTTTTCTCTAATTTCACATATTAGAAACATTTAGTTCTGTCATAAACATGACACACAGATGCAATTAAAATAAGACTGACAGACTGAAAGTTAAAAAGAAATAGATTAATGCATTAACGGGCAGTTGCGGCTTTTCAGGGGAAGGAAGGGAAGTGCCACTTCCCCAACATTTTTCAAATTCATTTCTCAAATTAGTCTTTTTTTTCAGTATTTTATATATATACATTTTCAATATTTCTACATAAATTTTTTTCTATTACGATTTATGAATGACTAAAGTACTTACAAATATGAACGAATTTAATTTCGCACAGCACGTTATTCAATACACTGAAAATATTTTACAATGCTTACGACTGTAACACTGAGAGCTTAGCATGGATGTTTTTGCTGAAAAATAGCTGCGCATATTCAGTAAGCCAGATGGTTACTGTTGGGTTTTATCGATTGAAGACAGAGTTTTATACATTAAAAATAAATTTTATTACGTAGCCAAGTCTTATGGTTTAAAAACATACTTTTAGAAAACAACAAGAAGTCTGATCAGATCATGATCCCCAATTCTTCACTTTTATACATTCAAAGATTTACATATTCTTCAAATTTATGTGCCCCACACGGCACTATAATTGGAGGTTTGAGACCGATTCCAACATGCGGCCCCATCGGTTGTAAAACCTCAGCAGATGTATTACAATTCAATATATATATATATATATAAATCTAACAAAATATTTTTCTAATAATATTTTTAAATTTATTTAACAATAAAGGCTTTGTTAAAAAGTCAGCCAAATTATTTTCCGATGAAATATAATTTACGTTAAATAGTTCATCTTTTATTAATTTACGAATAAATTTGTACTTGATATCAATATGTTTAGTTTTCACATTTTCCTGACTATTTTTTGAAAAATAGATAGCAGATTGATTATCACAATATACTTGGGGTCTTATGTAATCACACAAACTTAATTCATTTATAATTCTACTAAACCAAATAACTTCTTTAGTGCAATCGGTTAGTGCAATCAATTCAGATTCCATTGAGCTAAGAGCTATGCACTTTTGTTTAGAAGATTTCCATGATAGTGGGATGTTACCAAAATAAATTAAATAGCCACTGCTTGAATGTCTGTTTGTGAGACCACATCCCCAATTTGCATCAGAAAAAGCAATCAAATTTGAACTTTTTACATTGGAAAGATTAATTTTAAAATCCTTTGTAAGAAAAACATAGTTCATAATATCAACAACGTAAGACCAGTGTTTGTAAGTATAACCATTACAAAACTGAGACATTATATTAACAGCAAATGCAATATCTGGTCTGGATCTATCTGACAAAAACGATAAACATCCTATTAAGGAACGATAGGGAAATTTCCTCATTAAATCATTTTCAATTATTTCTTCCTCTTTAACCTTATCAGGTAAGTTACAACCAATTTTAAAAGGTAAATTCACAAAACTTTTAGGAAGATCTTTGAATTTTGACATTAATTTTTCAATGTAGGTAATTTGATGTAAATAAATCGAATTTTCAATTTCTTGAAAGTTTACGCCTAACAAATATTTAGTTTTACCTAGGACTGTAAGATACAATTTTTTTTGTCCAATAATTCGATTACTTCATTTATCTGGTATTTTTGGTATTTTCAATTAACGTCACACTGGAGCAACACAACGGGCTATTGGTGACGGTCCGGGATCAATCCCAGAGGGAAAGATCCGAGGACAGCACCACGTAATTTTGAACCACGGTCAGATGACGAGGCAACACCTGAGCTGGCACCCCACTCTCCAAACTTCCACACCACGCCAACGTGAGGACATTTGAGGCCACGACAGATTTAACGTGCACCAGCCCCCTTTGTACACGACGGTGTTTGGCTGGATTCGAACTCGCAACCCTTCGGTTGCAAGTCCGTTACTCTTCCAACCGGGCCACCGCGGCCCTACTTCATTTATCAAATGTTCCCTTTTTGAAAACAAAACCATATCATCTACATAAACAATTAAAATTACATCTTTAAATTTGTAGACACAATTACACCAATTTAACTGAGAAAATCCTAATTTAGTTAAAATACCGTCTAATTCCAAATTCCATTCTCTACCACTTTGATGCAGACCATATATAGCCTTTTCCAATAGACATACTTTGTTTTCGGATCCTTTCAGCACAAATCCTTTTGGCTGTTTCATGTATATAGTATCCTTAAGGTGTCCATATAAATATGCACTTTTCACGTCAACTTGACAGTGATACCAACCCAACATAGAAATCAATAGTACAAACAATAATTTAACAATAGAAAAATTCACAACTGGTGAAAAAATATCTTTAAAATCAATGCCGGGTTTTTGCTTAAAACCTTGAGCAACAAGACGAGCTTTATACCTTTTAGGTATATTGTTTTCGTCCATTTTTAAGCTGTACACCCACTTACTTCCAATTATGGTTGTATTTGGGGGGGGGGTGTCCACTAATTTCCATACTTGCCTATCCTTCATTATCTGAATTTCTTCAGTCATGGCAGTATTCCATTTAATTTTATCCTTACTTGTTTGCGTTTCTTCATAACTTTTGGGGATTTCGACATTGTAACACTGATCATACATGTCGTACAGCTGCTGCTCTAAAACGTTAGATTCATCACTAGAAGTAGATGGCACATTAGAAATATCCACATTAGGATGTTCAGTCTCTGGCTTAAAATTGAAATTTACAGGATCAAACCTAATCTTATTTTTAGTACAATACTTTTTAATATCATTTAAAGATCTCATTCTCAAATTTTCAGGAGAATAATAGTATACATCTATCCTATTGCTTTTATTTCTAGGTTTTTCGATTCTACGCCAATTTGAAATGTTAAGACATTTTAAGTTCTCAGTTTTAACTAAATCTTTAGAATCTAAAACTTGAGTTTCACTTTCCGATTTTACTTTTATATTTTCATTTGATTGATAAATAGGAATATCAGAATTAAGATCGAAAGAAACGTACTCAAAGTTTTTACCAAATAGTACATCAACAGCTTTCTTACTTTCGTCGATATGAACATGGACTGTTTCAACTATTCTCTTCTCGTTTGGTACATATATTCTGTAACCTTTAGTTTTCAAACCATATCCTGTCAAAATACCAAGTTTAGCTCTGGGTTGTAATTTATTTCTCTGGCATATGTTCATATTCCTAAAATACAAAGAGCTAAAAATTCTAAAATGTTTTACTGATGGTTTGAAACCAGTCCATATTTCGTTAGGAGATATACCCTCAGTTAATTTGTGTTCGCATCTATTTTTAGTGTGAATAAATGCTAAAAGTGCTTCTGACCAAAATTGTGGTTGTAAACCACTGTCCTGAAGCATAGCTCTGACACAATCCATGGCTGTTCTATTGAACCTTTCTGCAACGCCATTTTGTTCAGGGGTATAAGTTGAAGTTCTTTCGATTTTTATTCCTAGATCATTTAAAAACTTTTTAAATTCTTCGTGACAAAATTCTAAACCATTGTCAGTTCGGACACATTTTAACTTAACATTTAGCTGTCTTTCAGCTTTAACCAAGTATTTTTTAAAGTAATCAAAAACTTCCTTCTTATTTTGAATAATATAAACAGTTACTTTTCGTGAAAAATCATCAATAATAGATAAAAAGTATTTGTTTCCACCTAGAGAGTTAACTGGAGCAGGACCCCACAAATCCATATGGATCCTTTCCAAAACATTTTTAGTTTTCCTTTCGTACATATAGTTTCTTTTTAAGGATATTCTAGTGGATTTAGCAATAGCACAAATCTTACAATTTTTATCTATATTTTTACAATTAAGTTTTTCAACTCTTTTTACACAATTAATTTTACTCATATTTTCAATTAAGGGCATGTTAACATGACAAAACCTACGGTGGGCTTTTTCTAGATCTAAACCAGTTACATATGTATAATTTTTAATCTTGGGATAACCTTTCAAGATATACAATTTTCCAATTCTGGGAACAGTAAACAAATATTTATTATAACTATTATAAATAATCATTTTGTTATTTCCCCATTTAATTTGGTTTCCCACAAGGTCAATACGAGCACCACTAATTAAATTTCTTCTCATATTAGGCGAGTATAACACATCTTTTAAAGTTATATCATAATTTCTGTTTCTATCTAAAACTGTAAATTGAATATCACCCATACCTAATACTTCCGAGGTGCTGTCCTTGTCTCCGACTAGGATCTTCTGTGGTGGTAGTTTTCTGAATGTCGTAAACATATCACGTTCTTTACAGAAGTGAGCAGTTGCAGCAGAATCAATGAGAAATTCCCTCGGTCTTTCATTTGGAAAATTTGAAACTGCATAGGCACGTTGAAGATCAGTTTTTGGATTGTCCTCCATATAA
The DNA here is from genome assembly GCA_933210815.1 of Meta bourneti. Classification (NCBI taxonomy): domain Eukaryota; kingdom Metazoa; phylum Arthropoda; class Arachnida; order Araneae; family Tetragnathidae; genus Meta; species Meta bourneti. The sequence continues at coordinate 91,566,852 of OW119924.1, read as the reverse complement.
AATAATTCACCACGAGGTTTCTGCCGATTGCATTTCTTGAAGCACTTCGATTCGTAATGTCCCGACTTTTTGCAGTAGTTGCAGAATGGTCGCGGCCCCATACGACAAACTGTCGACTTTCTTGGGCTTGAAGGAATTAATTCAGGGTCCAGTACGCATCTGCTGTGATCAGGAGTAGACGCCCGTGTCTCCTTGTATCTAGATGACTTGTTTCTTGTAGCATAAGCATCGGCCACGATACTTAATTTTGTGTCTTCGTCCTTCCGCTTCAGGTCGATCCGGCTGGATTCTGTTATTAAATGTTTAGACAAATTGTCTAGCGTGAACTCGTTGTCATCCATCCTGTATAGCAGTTGTACCAGATTATCGTATTCGTGAGGCAAATGTCTTATTAGTTGAAAGCAAACTAAGAGGTCTGGGATTTCGAATCCACATTCTTTTATCTGTAACAGCTTCTCATGCACTCGTTTGCAGAAGAGTCCAATGGATTCGTCCTCCGGCTGGTAGCGGATTGAAAAGAACTCGTCCACAAGGCCTGCCAATCGTGCTCTAGATGCTGGTTCAAAGTTGGTCTTTAATATATCCCAGGCTTCCTTACCGTCTTCAGTAGATGAAATTAAGACTTGATATTTTCTGTCTATGCCCTGGTAGATAGTTGTATATGTCCTCTGCTTCCTATAACGATAGTCTCTTTTTTCTTGTTCTGGAGCATCTTCCAATAATAGAGGTTCCGTTTTAGTGATAAATTCCCAGCAGTTCCGGTCGATTAGCAATACCTTCATGTCCGTCTTCCACGTGGCATAGTTGAAATCCGATAACTTCGGGAAGGAAAACATGGACATTTCTTGAATACCCATCATACTGGATACCGGTAGTGGCAGAATTCAGGTTCAGCTTAAGGTCTGTGGCCCATAACCAATTGTTGGGTTTTATCGATTGAAGACAGAGTTTTATACATTAAAAATAAATTTTATTACGTAGCCAAGTCTTATGGTTTAAAAACATACTTTTAGAAAACAACAAGAAGTCTGATCAGATCATGATCCCCAATACTCTTCACATTATCTCCTCCCCTTTTATACATTCAAAGATTTACACAATTTTCCATATTGATGTGCCCCACACGGCACTATAATTGGAGGTTTGAGACCGATTCCAACAGTTACTATGACAAAACCGTCATTAGCAACAGAAAGGCATTTAGACTGTCAGCTCCGAAGGAAGGCGAAAGCTAAAAACCAGCGATTCCCCTTCCTCTATAGGGCTGCCGGTGAAATCTAAAGATAGATGTCCCTCGTTTCTAGTTGCGAGCAGCGACCACAGAAAACTAATCGAGAGAGCTTTAGCGCCAATCACGCCGAATATTACATGAAATAGAGCAATGATTTTGTTGAGCATTTTGTTTTAGATTTTCAGCGGAATGAATCCAATTAATGATATTGTGTAAAAACTCAATTGATTGTACAACTGATATTGTGTAAATACTGGAACTCCATTTAGCAGGTGGGAAGACGAAGACAAAAGGGACGTATTACGTCAAGCACATCCAACGAATTTATTGACAACTATGGCCCAAAAAGAAATTAAAAAGAGCGATAAGTCGTACAATATTAGTTTTCAAGTGTGTTGGTTTACTCAGTATAAATGGTTATGCAGTAGTGTAACCTTAAAAAGATTATTTTGTTGGCCGTGCTTGCTTTTTTGTAATAAACATTCTGTTTGGAATAAAGAGATTCGCAGACTTATTCAACATAACACGAGCACTCCATAGGCACGATGATTCTGCTGAACATCTGAAGTGTGAATTAATGCTAAGAAATTTTTTAAAATCATAACACGATTGTCGATGCCCTGAGGGAGAATGCTAGGTTTTTTAAGTCATTTCAATGAAAACGTTCATTTGAAAAGACTGTTTCTACAAACAGTAATTGATGCAGTAATATATTTGAGCAAACAAGAAATGGCATTCCCGGGGCATGATGAAAGCAGTGACTCCATAAATCGCGGAAATTTCAAGAAAATACTAGGATTGTTGATATCAAAAGTCCTATGGAAATTCAAAGTCATTACAAAAAGATTAAAAACGTCTTCACTGGTGACTCCAAAACTATTCAAAATGAAATGATTGAATGTATTCCAGATTATATAAACGATCACGTCGAAGATGAAATAAACAGGGCTAAATTCTTTTCTATTCAAGTGGATGTCAGTGGATGACACCACTGACATAAATCAAACTTCCCAATGCTCCTTAATATTAAGATTTGTGAAGGCGTATTAGTTGAGCGATTTTGGGGTTTCCATGACAGAACGTTAGAAATGTTATACAAAATGTTGGATCCGTTTGATTATCAACACAAATTAATAGGACAATGCTACGATGGGATCAGTGTAATGTCTGGACTGCAGAAAAATGTCAAGGATAAAGCTCCTCAAGCCGTTTTTGTCCATTGTCTAGCACATCATTTCAATCTTGTATTGCAGCAAAGTTTTTCTAAAATTTCTTCGAATTTTTTGCAAGCCTCAGCGGCATTCCTTCGTTTTTTAATCACTTGGCAAAGTGATCTTGTGCTCTTACATCAAATTCCACAAGACGCATACCAACTATAACACACTCGATGGTCCTCCAATTCGAAATTAGTGAATGCGATTGTTGAAGATTGGATAATTTAAAGAAATATTCGAATTTATGACAAACAACGAACATTCAGACAAAACAATTCAACTTGCAAAGGGATTTTTAATTATGTATAATTTTGAATTTACATTTTTGGCAGTAGTATTCAATGAAATTTTCTTCTTTGAATATTGGGGATAAAATATGGTCTTGATAATATGTGGGAGTTGATTTCTACATTTCCCCCTTTTTACTTTTAATTTTCCATTATATGCAAAACCGGCAACAATCATAAATCTCTTGGAGAAAGTTCTCACGTTCACTTTGCTATAGTCCTTTGACTTGGCGGATTCTCTTTTAAAATTAAAGATCTTACATTACAAATATTCTCAGAAATAGTTTCTTTTTTGGATACTTTTTTGGAAGTATTTTTCCACTTTTACGTTTTTTCCTTTCTCATTAATAATATTACTTATCGTACCTTTAGATATCGAAAAACCATGACTTTTACAGCGTTTTTGAACAATTGAATAAGCATGATTCTCTTCCGAAAGAGCGGAAAGTCTTCCATCCATTGCTTATTTAAAAGCGCCATTTTGAAAGTAAACAAAACTCTGAGTTAGCAGACTATAAGTTATACTTTAACTATTTAACTGTTGTGAAAATAAAATTATTTCGTAGGCATACAATTTTTTTACAGCTCATCGAAATCGTTCAAAAAATGTCCGAACAGCCTCTGTACATCCTTCAGTTATGAATCTCTATATTTAACAAATTTTATGATGGTAATAAACTTTCTGCATAGTTGCGAAAAATCTGCTACACTTTTCCCATTTCCTAGGATAAAGAGTACATTTACCCGAAGTTTGATTAATATTTGAAATAGACTGGTTACTATTTGAACTTCTCTATCAAAAATTCCTGCTTCAGGGGTGGAAAACCAAACCGATTCACTTAGGGAAGAACTATTATTTGAATTACTATTTAATTGAAAATACAAATTTGATTGTGATGTACTATGATATCCTGTTAAAATTATTGATTAAATTTATTTGATTGAAAAAAACATCTCCCTATATAAAGGTCTTTTATATGTATAAGTGAAACCATTACATTGTAAACACTGGTTGATTCAACAAGACTTCTACCCCTTCCAGTTCTATAATTAACAAATAAACTTTCAAATAGATATTTTTTCTTGTTTCTTTAGTATACTATTTTTACCTATACAATTTCCCAAAATATCAATCTTATTAGAAATACTCACCATTTACCAAATTTAATTGAACAGAAAGTAACTTGCAAACAAAGAAAAAAGGTGAATCTGAGAAATCACTGAATGAGAAAGATGTATCAGTTGAAACATTCCTTTTACTTTCCAATTTACCATGTGTAGTAAAAGTTTTATCAAGGGAGAGAGGAATAAATTACATTATCAACAGAAATGGATATTGAGAACAGAAGCAGAGGTTTAGAATTAACAAAACAAAAAGTGCTGAGAACGAAAGCAAAGCGGATTCCAGTGAGGCAGGCGTCAATGGTAGTTGTGGAGGCACATTAGCAGGCAACAGTGGACGTTGTAGAAATACAACAGCAGGCATCTGCAGTGAACTGGATTTAGAGGATGAAGATATGAGCCTTTTAAAGAAGCGTAAACGAGAAGCACTCAACCAAAATGATGCTTGTTTAAGTGGTGCAATAATAGAAGACAAAGCACAGCAAGATTTTTTAAGAAATACAGGCAACCAAATAGATGGTTGAGCTAAAATAGCATGATATTTCTAAAAGTAATTAAGATGTATTAGATATTAACATTATCAGAATATAATTAAAACAAAAGGCAAAGGAGACAATAACATGGTTTCCAAAGGGCACTAGCAATCAAGCTGCTTGTTCAGGCATAATTCTCACTCTTCAAGTAGAATAAAAATTAGTACCTCTTAAAAGAAATTTTTCATTTTATAGGCTACATTTCATATAGATCACAGTAACTCACCAATTAGTGCATATGAAGAAACTTTCACAAGTATTATATTTAGGTCTCATGGACCCAGATTACAAACCAATCACTTTCAGATAACCTATAGATGTTATGCCATTGGTATTATTAACTTGGCTTTCGAAAGGTGCAATGAAATATATATATATAAAGTTCTTGCAGAACTTAAGGTTGTAGAAAAAATTTAATGATAGAAATTGAAACTTTTTGGGTTTAAATCAGTCCCTCTTTTAGCTTTAAGGGAACTGTGTATGAATAAAAGTACATTAACTATTAACATAATATCAGCATTGATAAAATAATAAGACATTTCAAACAGATAACACTAGTTTTGAAACATTTCTAGAAGTCTTTTGAGGTGGTAAATTTTTCTAGCGACAGCTTTGAGAGATGTTAAGAAGCATTGGAGTGTACAAATGAAACAAACCATGTTCAATTTCTTTTGCAAAGATTGATGAATGCATGGGAACAAATCTTGGGATTCCTAAGGAAAATATAAGTACATTGAACAGTGTAACAATGTGGATTAAAACCTTATCAAACGATAGAACACAGCAGGTATTTCCTAACCTCATACACATAATTTTTGGAATTTACATTGATAGTGGGCTGAATAAACAAAATATGATTTCTTGACCAAACAAAATTTTTTGAGCACATTTTCAAATTAAGATGGATCACAAACAGCACAAGCTTTTTTATGTATTGTCGGTATGCACATTAGCAAGAGTTTAGAAAATTGCAATAAAAGTTACCTTACCTTTAAAGTTCCAAACGTAAAATGGTGTTAAGGGTATTTGGGTATTTCAATTAACGTCACACTGGAGCAACACAATGGGCTATTGGTGACGGTCCGGGATCAATCCCAAAGGGAAAGATCCGAGGACAACACCACGTAATTTTGAACCACGGTCAGATGACGAGGCAACACCTGAGCTGGCACCCCACTCTCCAAACTTCCACACCACGCCAACGTGGAAATGGTGTTAAGAACTCATAACAGCAGATTCATCTGTCACTAAATTCCAACCCCCCATCAGCTCCAAAACGCGCAATTATTTTTCTCAGAAGCGCCAGGGAAAGCAGATACAATTAGATGGGCTTGACAACGTTTTAGAAAAACATTTTCCTAAATATTTCATCATGGAATCGCCGATCACCAGGATAGCCATTTGCAGTAGATAATCACAAGCGCAGAGCACAGCGATACATCCTGCTTGAAATCCAAATAAAATGACAATCGCGTTCGAGAACGAATTCGATTAACGATTCGGTTTAAGAACTAACTATTCTATCTAAGAAATGAGGCCAAAATTAAGATCGCCAAAAAAGTAGAGTAACCCGGTGCACCCAAAACGGTCGAGAGTAGGTAACATTGTCCTGAAATGCGTAAGTTTCGATATTTTTGTTAAAGTAAAATCAAAATCCCTGCTTTTTCTTTTAATCGTAATCGTACCTTCTTTTTGTGTTAGCGTAAGTGGCAACACTGCTTAGCGTCACTTGCGGTGTTTACCACGTGTTAGTTGACTTCGTGCTTTTCTCTCCCGTCTTCAGATTTACTTCTAATAAATGAATTAGTTTCATTACTGCGTTTTTTTTTGTTGGACTCTGGTTTTAACTGGTTATGGGCCCAGCAGTAGGATTTTCTTTGTGATTGAATTGAAGTGGGAGTTTTGTTGGTTTGCAAGTGGAAAGTTGGCGCGGTAGATGGTATGGAATTTTTAAAGCGAATATTGAGAAACTTTGTGGAAGTACTAACTGGAGCAAGTGGAGGAGACAAATTGAATTGCTGAATGGCTCCTAAAGCACAACGATGTGTTTGAAATCATTAGCGGCGAAAGAAGCTGTCCTGCGGCGAAGGACTATGCTCAGGCAGCTGATCCTGAGTTCGTCAAGTGTCGTAGGGAATTCAACATGGCGGATTCCCTTGCGCAATTGATTCTTGTGGGCTCCATGGACGACGCCAACATCGAACTGACAGCAACCTGCGAAACTGCCATCGGTGTCTGGAAAAAACTTTTATCAGTCTATGAGCGAAGTTCCGGCCAACGATTAGATAGGCTAATGGAGCAGTTCTTCCGGTCGGAAAAAGATGGGGAAGATGATGTTGTGGCCCACATTGCCAAGCTCCAAAAGCTCTTTAGTGAGCTGAATGATGAGTTGAAAAGAGTGGCGAAGACATCCCTACCCGATTTATTTCTGATGAGCAGAATTATGTCAACCCTGCCATCAGAGTATTTCGAGTTTAAAAGTGTCTGGGAGTCCATTCCTCTGGAAGACAGATCAGTCAACAAATTGACTGAGCGACTGCGGTTGATTGAGATGCACCTGCCTCCTAAGGCAAAGGACTCCACTGCTTTCGTCGCATCAAAAAAGAAAACCTCAAAATGGCCTGAAAGGAAGTGTTATCTATGTAAAAGGCTTGGCCACATTGCAAAATATTGTAGAACTAATGTTCCTAGGTCTAAAGTGACGGGATGCATTTGTCGGTGCTTGTGATTCAGGCAGTGCTTTAAATGCCTGAATTGCAGATAGTGGGGCGTCAGCTCACATCACCAGTAACTCTAAGTACTTTGTGGACTTTAAAAGTTTCCCCACCCAAAACAAGTGCATGTTGGAGATGGTAAAACCATTCTAGCATATGGAAATGGCAGCGTGAATGTTGAAGTAAAGCTAAGAGGGAGGTGGGAGAACCACTTGGCAAATGTGTGGTTTGTCCCAGAGATAAGCCGTAACCTCTTCTCTATAAGCCAGACCATTTCAAAGGGCCTTAAATTTGAAGTAGACGATAGAAGTTCCTATATTAGGCGTGATGGTGTTATTCGCACGTCTGAAAGGAGAAAAGACTTCAAATGGACTCTACGCTTTAGATATGAGGGTTGTGTGCCCAATTGTATCTGCTGAAGTATGTGTTGCTTCGGCAGAACAAACTGCTCAGCTATGGCATGAGAGACTGCTGTACTGACTTGCTCAAAATTTTAATTACCATCACAAGGAATACTCCCCTTTTGGTTTAAACCATTTTAATGAACTCACAGACACAGTACAAACACGACACACAACACAAAATAGAAAAGGTAGTATATCAAAAACGAAACATCTGTCTCGATCACTCTCAAAAACACAACCCACACGTCTCTCACCACACTAATTTTTTCTTTCCTTTCTCTAAGTTCTTCTGGGCATGCGCAAGAGTGCCATCTATCTCACTCGGCTGAAGTCTTTACAGACTTATAAATTCCTCCCCTCAAGGAGGAAACTTTTCTCGAAGAATGAGGGAAAAGTTTTGATGACTCCACTGCCTGAAAAAGTCTCCAGATAGATGCAGTCATTGGAAAAGTTCAAGTACACAAAATACACTGCACATGTACCAGATTATAGCAATCAGTGCCTTGAACTCAAAAATATTATACAAAAATTATATACTAATTAAAAATTTAGGAAAACAATTTACATTAATGATAAGAAAAATTTAAAATTTTCACACATAATACAAATATCAAAATAAACAATAAACTTACTAATATAAAATAAAAGGATATGAGGTTTATGGAATGCGACTTAATGAATCTGCATTTTGATGTTGTTTCCCCCTCTTATGGACAACCTCATAATTGAATGGCTGCAGGATCAAAGCCCAACGTAAAAGTCTAGGGTTGGTTCCCGTATTTTTGTCCATCCAAACAAGGGGATTATGGTCCATCTGGATGATGAACTTCTGGTGTCCATCCAAATAACATCGCAGCTTTTGGATGGCGAACACGATAGCTGCACACTCTCTCTCGATGGTGCTGTACTTTTGTTCTGCATTTGAGAACTTTCGACTCAAGTACATGACAGGATGTTCCTCACTGTTATCATTAATTTGGGACAAAACGATGCCAATCCCAAGATTGGACGAGAAACTGTCTCGAGAAATCTGGACTGTACAACACTGGATTCTCCGACAACCGTTTCTTTAACTTGTCAAACGCCTCTCGACAAGCATCAGTCCATATGACAGCAGCACGACGATTTTTTCCTATCAGCAGATCTGTAATTGGTGGTGAGAGGACTGAAAAGTCAGGAATGTATTTTCGATAATACCCCGCAAGTCCTAAGAAAGATCGGATCTGCATCTTAGTCGCAGGGGTCAGAAAGTCCTTTACAGTTTGGATCTTCAATTCTCCAGGTGTTCTCTGGCCCTGACCAACCAAGTGCCCAAGATACTTTACGTACGCACGAGCAAACTGGCAGTTAGAAGGCTTGATGTGCAGATGAGCTGCATTCATCTTTTCTAAGACGGTTTTCAAATGTTGTAAATGATCTTCCCAACTTAGGGAATAGATGGCTACATCATCCAAGTAAGGGCATGCAAATTCTCCAGTCTTTCAACAGTTCGGCCATCAAAAGACTCAAGTCATAAGGGGCAGTTTTCAAACCGAATGGCAACCTCAACGGTCGAAATGTCCCAAAACTGGTTACCAAAGCTGAATATCTTTGGGCTCGTTTGCTCAGAGGTATTTGCCAATAACCTCGGGTCAAATCTAGAACGGTGATATACTTGGCAGCTGACACTTTTTCAACAAGCTGCTCAATGTTTGGCAGAGGAAAGTACTGGGTTCTAGTGACCTTGTTGAGTCTTCGATAGTCGATGCACGGTCTTGCATCCTTTCCTTGTACTTCTACCAGAATAAGAGGAGAAGTAAAATCAGATTCTCCTGGCTCAATGACTTTGAGCGACAGCATCTTCTCCATCCTCAAAATTTCTGTTTGGTGTGGAGACATCTTGTAAGGTTTGGCACAGATGGGCCTCTCAGATTCAAGTTCAATGTCATGTTCAGTAAGATCAGTACACCCCGGCTGGTTTGAGAATGAGCTAGAGTATTTTGATAGCAACTCTCTCAGTTACTCCTTCTGATCTTCGCCCCCAGGGGCATTCCTTCTTTAGGTTTGTACGGGCTTCACAATCCCGGGGTACCCGAGTGATCTTTTTCTTTCCCAGGGGTTTGCTGTCTTTGGTGAACACGGGGGTCGCGCTCCCGGGATACCTAAGCGATCTTTCTCTACCTTCATCCCACTACTCTATTCCCCACCCCTCCTTTTTCTCCATTTCACGTCTTGCGATTCGGAAACCATTAAAATTTCTTTACATTGAAAAACACCTTAAATTCACTCTTTTGTTATTTAAAAAATATGTTAATCACCTATGTTATTACGTATCATAGAATACCTTTTTAGTTGTGTTAAGTTCTATTTGTTTCTAAATTATCATTTATTCCTTTTTATGATTCTTTTAAAAGACGTCAGTACGTTTTTCTGACCCGCATGTTTGCCGTGTGCGGCGTCCCGTATCGGGGGAAAGTGGAGTCCTGGGGTACCTGATGCGTGCCCTTTGGTCCATGCTTCTGCGTAGACGGGTGGCTGGAGTGAGCCCGCTCTGGTCAATCGGCTCACCTAATTTCTCTGGGGTTCACCACGTCAGAGCGCTTGGTCCCTCTGTCGTGTTGGACTCCAATGATATTGGGTATTTAGGGTTAGTGCTGTAGCTAGGGATGCCCTGGGCGAACTGGCGGATCCACATTCCGACACTACGGCACTATATTCTGGTTGTTACTCCTGAAGTGGTTCCGAGATCTGTTGCTGGACAACTGCCGGATACTGCTTCCCCTGGTTGGGCTCCATGGTGGGCGGGGGCACACCAGGATGAATTTTTTTTCTAATATTCATGGAACCAAAAACTCTTTCTTGCCCTGACGGAGGCTTAGATCCGTCAAACCAACTTAGCTCTGATACATCTCCAAATGAACCTTCTTTAGAAATGAAAACACCTGAAAATACCACTATAACTCGTCAGATAACAAAATCAATACCAAAATTTCTCATTATTCACAATGAATACGGTAAATTATCTAAAATGTCGCCTTTTCTAATAGAAAAATATATAAAAAATGCAGCTGGAGAAGTAAATAATGTTAAAAAATTGAAATCCGGAGACCTTTTAATTGAATCTAAATCAGAAGTTCAATCAGGAAAATTACTAAATATTAAAAACTTTGGGGACGTCGAAATTCAAGTCTTTCCACACAAAACTTTAAACTATACCCGAGGAGTAATCTCATCCCAAGAACTCTCAATGGTGTCCGACGAAGAATTTGTCGCTGAATTAAAAGATCAAAAAGTTATAGCAGCCAAAAGAATCATGATGAGGCGAGACTCTAATTTCATTCCATCAAGAAATGTTATTCTGACCTTCGATTCTCCTGTTATGCCAACAAAAATTAAAGCCGGTTACTTGTGCTGCGACGTGAGGCCTTTCGTTCCAAGCCCACTGCGATGCTTTTTATGCCAGAGATTTGGACATGCTAAAACAGCATGTCGAGCATCAGCAACCATCTGTGCACGTTGCGCAAAGCCCGGTCACGACAGTTCCTCATGCTCTGAAACCGAACATTGCATCAATTGCCAGGGTGATCACGCTGCATATTCCAAGACTTGTCCTGGCCAAATCTGGCCCTTGTGCCATAAAAAACCAACCAACCAACCAACCAAGACTTGTCCACGCTGGATTCAAGAAAAAGAAATCCAAACATTAAGAGTCACCAAAAACCTATCCTTTCCCGAAGCTAGAAAATTGATAGAATCCCGTACACCTCGTCCTAACACCTCATATGCATCAGTCATTAAAACCAGCAAAACAATAAGCACCCAAACATATAATTCAGACTTTACACCTAATAAAGTAAATGCAGAAACGCAAATAAACTCTACTCCTTATAATTATCAACCAACCAAATCAAATCAGCAATCCCATAGCGTAAGCCCAAAATCAAGTGACTAAGTTACAAGTAAACCCTCAAACCTGCCGCAACAGAGAACCGCACCAGCAACAAAAATCTTCAAGCCGAACCCAACAACGTCAATAGAACTAAATAAAAAAAAGCAAAGTAAGAAAGACAAACTTACTCCCCGGAACTCTAGAGATCACTCAAAATTACCGGATACCGAAATAGATTTACACCCTTCCACGGACTCAGACATGGAGTTTGGAGAGGACGGTATTGACGAGAACGCTGCATTTTTTAGAAAAGGTTCTAGATTTTACAAAAAACCTTCCAAATAAAACCACCCAACCTTTATTTCAGAAGACATTGAAAAGGGCTCTAATTTTTAAAAAATAAATGGCTATTAATCTCCTAACTTGGAACTGTCATGGTTTTCGTACACATATCGACGATATCAAATCTCTAATAAATAATTTTAACCCTGTTTGCCTAGCCCTTCAAGAAACATACTTAACGCCTACTAACACAATGAATGTTAAAAATTATAATTTAATAAGAAATGATTACATCCACGGTGCACGCGCTTCGGGCGGCGTGGCTCTGATGACTTTGCAGAATTTTCCATCAAGAAGAATTTCACTAAATACGAGCATTCAAGCAATAGCCATTCAACTTCATATTAAATTTTTACTAACAATCTGCTGCATATATCTACCCCCAAATGAAAACGTTAGTCAGCAGGAACTAAATGATTTAATAACGCAACTTCCGTCTCCATACTTCATCATAGGGGATTTTAACGGACACAACCCTCTTTGGGGAAGTAATGATTTTAACACAAAAGGACAACAAATTGAAAAATTGATGGATGACCATTGTCTCTGCCTTTTAAATGATTCCAGTCATACATACTTCCATACTCCGACCCAAACCTTTCACACCCTGGACCTTGCAATATGCTCCCCTACTTTGCTTTCATTTTGGGACTTTAAAATTGACAATGATCTGCACAATAGCGATCACTTTCCAATCATTTTAACATATAACTGCAATGACGTTTTACTACCCAGACGACCTGTGCGATATATATTTGAGAAAGCGGATTGGACTCGATATCAGGTGGAATCAAACATTTCCGACAACATGGTTATGATGCCTAGCATAAATGATGCCGTTGAAATGATAACGAACACCTTGATTAAGGCGGCAGATGTGGCTATCCCCAAAACATCGGGTAAAATGCCTAAATTATGGAAGCCTTGGTGGAATGAAGCATGCTCTCAAGCCCATAAATTCCAAAAAAAAGCATGGAACACCTTCAGACGTTATCCCACCACTTCGAATTTGATAGTTTTCAAGCGGGCCAAAGCAGAAGCTCGAAAATTAAGGAGACAGCGACAAAAAGAATCCTGGCAAGAATACGTAAATACAATCGAATGTCGAATATCATCAAAACAGCTATGGGGAAAAATTACCGGCAAATATCGTAATCCAAATATATCGTTTTTACTTCAAAATGGACAAGTCGTTTCAGACGTTAAGACAATTGCTGACACCTTGGGAGAATCTTTTTCTAAGGTATCTCATGAGAGCTCTTACCCCCAAGATTTTATTAATTATAAGCGACGTGAAGAACGCAAGACGTTAAACTTTCAACCATCCGCTCATAAAACTTACAATCGTAATTTTACCATATTCGAACTGAAAAATGCATTAAGGAAATCACACCCGACTTCACCGGGCCCCGATCATATTCATCTAGACATGTTGACCCATCTCAATGAAGATTCATTACAAAACATTTTACTTCTTTATAATAGAATTTGGACAGAGCAAGATTTTCCGACAACCTGGCACAGAGCTATTATTATTCCAATACCGAAACCTGGGAAGGATCCTCAAGACCCTAATAACTATCGACCCATTGCCTTGACAAGCTGTATCTGCAAAGTCATGGAAAGAATGGTGAATGCTCGGTTGATACATGTCCTTGAGTCTGAAAAACATCTATCGGAGTTTCAAAGCGGATTCCGTTTTGGACGAAGCACCTACGACAATGCCTTAATGCTGGAATCCTCTATCAGAGATACATTCGTCACAAAGAAGCATTTGGTAGCTGTCTTCTTCGATATGGAGAAAGCTTACGATAGGACATGGCGATATGGCATAATGCGAGACTTATACGAGATGGGCTTTCTGGGAAATCTCCCACTATTTATTCAAAACTTTTTATTGACAAGGACCTTTAGCGTTCGCATTAATAATATTTTATCAGATGACTTTTCACAGGACGAGGGTGTTCCCCAAGGAAGCGTTCTAAGCGTGATACTTTTTATAATTAAAATCAACGGTATTATTAAACAACTTCCTCCATATGTGCACGGAACGCTTTTTGTAGACGATTTCCAAATATTCTGTTCTGGAATCAATGTACCTTTTATTGAAAGACAACTCCAAACGGCTATTAGAATTGTAAGTAAGTGGGCAAACGAAAATGGTTTTGTTTTTTCTTCGCAAAAGACTGTATGTGTACATTTTACTAGAAGACGCGGACTTTTTCCTGATCCAGAACTTTTACTCGACGGAACTGTTATTCCAGTAGTTCCAGAAATAAAATTTTTGGGTATTATTTTTGACTCGAAGTTATCTTTTCGACCTCATATCAAGGTATTGAAACGAAAATGCAACCAATCATTGAATATTTTAAAGGTTTTATGTAACACATCTTGGGGAGCTGATTTTATTTCAATTTTAAGAATTTACAAAGCTGTTGTCCGATCGAAACTCGATTATGGGAGTGTAATATATGGATCTTCTGCTAAGTCTGTTCTTCAAGCCCTGGATACTATTCATCACCAAGGCCTCCGATTATCCCTCGGAGCTTTCCGCACTTCGCCAGTCCAGAGTTTATATATAATGACAGGCGAGCCGGATTTACGACATCGACGTGAGAAACTTACCCTAAAATACTATTTTAAGATTAAAGCCAACCCTTCTCACCCATTGCATAATAGAGTAACTAACCCTAAATTTGGAAGTCATTACTCATTAAAACCTTCATTCATACCGTCACTTGGTTTTAGAGTCCGTACCATAATGAATTCATTAAATGTTGACAATCTGGGAATATTTCCTAGAGAAAACGAACCTCCACCTTGGAATGATAAAAATCTACTTACCATCAATGACTTTTCACATTTTAACAAATCATCAACCCCCGATACCATTTATTTACAATTATTCCATTCCCATAGAAACAAATATTCATCTTTTAAAACAGTTTTTACTGACGGATCTAAGAACGGGACAAATGTTGGAGCCGCGGCCGTTTTTGATAATACAACCATTGCTAGAAAATTGCATGGGTGCTGCAGTGTCTTCACTTCAGAGATCTACGCAATAATTTTAGCCTTAAAAACGATTTCTACACACACTAATAAAAACTGGATCTTGTATACCGACTCTAAAAGCAGTATCGAATCCCTATTAAACTATACACATAAAAGTCATTCCTTGGTTTTAAAAGCAATGAATTTGCTCCTAACATTAACAGAAAATGATTTTCGGATATTCTTTTGTTGGATTCCTGGGCATGTGGGAATCCGGGGCAATGAGAAAGCGGATTTGGCAGCCAAAAACGCAACTTTGATTATAAACTCCAATGTCCCGATTCACGACATTAATAGTGTTTTAACCCAAGCCATAAATTCATCCTGGCAATCCGCTTGGGATTTGGAAAACCATAACAAACTTCATGATATTCAACCATCTATAAAGGGATTTAGCAAAACAAACTTAAATAGAAATCATCACGTAAAACTGACAAGGCTCCGAATCGGACATTCCTTCTTTACCCACAGACATTTACTGCTGGGAGAACCAGCTCCTCTCTCTTTATGCTCATCATGCAATAGTATTTTTTCCATAAAGCACATATTGACGGAATGCCGGAATTTTAATCGTCATAGACTAAACCGATTTGGTATCTCCCCTATTACCTTAACAGACTTGTTGATGGACCCACATCATAAAAACTTATTTTTATTCCTTACTGACATTGGTTTCGCAAACTTTATTTAGATTTTATAATCGACTGCAACATACACAACTGTACTGAATTTTATTACGTGGCTTTCTGACTCGCTCTAAATAAATACCAGTTATGAACTAGCTATTGTTTGGCGCAGCATGGCCAAATCTGGCCCTTGTGCCATAAAAAACCAACCAACCTACTCTCCTTTTTTGTCGGTAGTGACCTGCGCAACAGCGATCATTTCCCAATATTCGTTACTCATATTAATGGAAATGATCCTGTTTGCCGCCCGTCACGATATATCTATGAAGCAGCCGACTGGCCTAATTTTACATCTCGGGCCACTATATCAAACCAGATGGTAGAAGGCAGCATAGATGAGGCGATAACAAGAGGCACCGATATTATAATTAAAGCTGCTGATACGGCAATCCCCAAGAAATCTCCCTCCTTTCATAAACATCGTAAACCATGGTGGACTCCTGAATGCACTGCAGCGAATAAGATCCAAAGGAAGGCGTGGAGTATTTTCCGCCGATACCCCACAACTGAAAATCTTCTCACCTTGCGAAACGTGCGAAAGCTAACGCTCGCCGAGTGCGACGTCAAAGCCAAAGGGAATCTTGGATAAGGTATGTTTCAGGCATAACACCTGCCACTTCCCCCAAACAGTTATGGGATCGAGTACGGAAAGCGATGGGATTATATTCCGAACACTCCATCACGTTCGTAGAAGAGAATGGACAACATGTGTCAGAGGCTGTCGAGATAGCCAACGCCATTGCGCGTGCTCTCTCTACAGCTTCCAGTACTACCAATTATTCGGACACATTTCAACGCGCAAAACATCGCGCAGAATCCCATCGTCTAAATTTCCACTCTCGCACCGAACTCGCCTATAACTGTCGATTTACAGAAAGGGAATTGATGAGATGCCTTAAAGGAACCAGAATGACAGCACCTGGCCCTGATGGCGTCTCTTATATCATGATGCAACACATTTCCCATCAATCCCTTCTTAACATCTTACACCTTTTTAATCGTATATGGGAGGAACGTATCTTCCCTTTGGCTTGGACACGTGCCATAGTTATACCCTTTCCAAAACCTGGAAAAGATCCCACCAATCCGTATAACTATCGCCCAATAGCACTCACCAGTTGCATGTGCAAACTTTTTGAAAGGATGGTGAATTCTCGCCTCACTTACATCTTGTAGACAACTCAGGCTCTTTCACCATTTCAAAGCGGTTTCAGGGTTGGCCGCTCAACGGTAGACAACATCTTATCACTCGAAACTCAAGCTCGCCGTGCATTTCTGAGTCGAAACCATCTTGTCTCTATTTTTTTCGACATGGAGAAGGCGTATGATCGCACTTGGCGATACGGAATCCTCCGTGATTTACATTCTCTTGGGTTTCGAGGCCATCCGAGTATTTATTCAAAAATTTCTAGCCACTCGACAGTTTCAAGTCCGTATCGGCTCTGCGCTTTCGGATTTCGGCGCAGCAGGCACACCCACTGAGCCAGTGACCACAGTAATTAAAATCATGATCAATACCATTAGTTAGGTTGCAATTTTTATGATGGTGGAAAATTCAAGGATTAAGTGAAATTATGGCACTTTTCAAGAATACTTTGTGTTACTGTTATTTCCAGATAAACAGCAATAAATTTTTAGGTGTGTGGCATTTAATAAAGCTCACACTAATTACAAAAAATATTGTTTACCTTCAAAAGCTTCTCATTAATTGGAGCAGGAGCAGAGATCATAGACCCATACTGATGACAAGCTTTTCTTATGTCCAATTCAGAAGGTCCAATAGTAATTTCTGGTCCTATTGGACCTTGCACATTCTTCGCAGATACTTCCGACCAGTTCAAATCCTTCAAAATTAAAATTGTGCACATCAGCAAAAGTTTTACAATTCAAATGAAAATGAATTAACATGACTGAAAGTCCCATACTAAAAGTAGAGAAAACATGCAATTCATTTATTATTTTCAATAATTTTACATCTCCTGTCTCGACATTGTACAAGGTACATTGTATAACAAGTACTCTTCCTTTTGTATTTGGATTTGTCTACTGAAGCTAGCTGTGTTTAGCTCAAATTAGTTCAAAAAATGTCAAGTATTAGAACTACAGCTTGATTTTTCAGATCAATCACTTTCTAAATAATTTTCATATTCACACACTCACAAGTTATCCGTCATTGCTGTCTAATTATCTTCGGGGAAATCATACGGAAAAAATTATGCCAGAACATTATTCATTGCATACAAACATCTAGTGTTGAAAAGTGTTTCCATTGTGTAACATTAAACAACATGAAAAAATCTGAAAAGTTATGAAGCTTAGTATTGTTTTGAGTTCATAATATCACAAGAACCGTTTATATTTTTTATTTGACTTGTCACATAAATGGTAGTTTCCAATGCAGATAGCCCCCAGGGGCATTCCTTCTTTAGGTTTGTACGGGCTTCACAACCCCGGGGTACCTGAGTGATCTTCCCTTTTTCACTCTTCTTCTCCCCTCCCCTTCTGCTTTTTGCTTTTCCTTCCTCCCTCGTTGTGGTTACCTCTTCAGAGGTGAGGGCTCCCCTTGAGAAGCTTTTCGCCGCCCTGTGCTTCCAGCTCCTCTCGAGGATTATACCACCCACGTGTTTGCCGTGCGTGGAGACCTGTGTCTTCGGAAAAGGTGATCCTGGTGGTTGAGGGACAACATAACGCCCCAATACATTACTTTGGCTCCTGCTTCGAATAAACAGGAAGTGTGCTTTGGTTCGAGTACATTAATCGGCTGGTGGGTATATCCTGCTTGGACTAAGGACCCGCTCATTAACTAGCTCCTTAGGGCAGTCATAGAGATGACCTGGGTTCGTATAGTCCCCGGCTAGTACTGGTGCAGGAACCTGTACCCCCTCGTTGGGCTCCATGGTGGGTGGTGCCGCCGGGGACTGAACATCTAATTTTTCATCATGGAAAACCAAATCTCAACTTCTCCTTCAGTGGAGCAACTAAATAATGAAAATGAAACTAATATATCTGAAAAATTTTTCATCATAAAAAGTAACGAAGGCAATCTTAAAAATATATCGGCTATTTTATTACACAAAACAATATTAGGAATGGTAGGAGAGACCAAAAATATTAAAAAAACACTAGCAGGACATGTACTCGTTGAAGTTGCAAATAAAACCCAGGCTATTAACATCCAAAAAGTAAAATTCGTTGGTCCAACAGAAGTAACAGTTACACCCCATAAAACTTTAAATTCATCCAGAGGCGTAATTTCCGAGTCTGATTTACTTCACGACTCGGAACAAGACATCCTAGAATCCCTTTCCGAACAATCCGTAACTAATATCCAAAGAATCAGTATCTCAAGAAATGGCCAAAAATTTCCCACTAAACATATAATAATAACTTTTAATACACCCAATCTACCAAAATACGTTAAAATAGCTTATATGAATTGCCCAGTAAGACCCTTTATTCCTAATCCCGTCCGTTGTTTCAAATGTCAGAGATTCGGCCACTCTTTCATTGCTTGCCGTGGCAAAGAAACCTGTGCCAAATGTTCCAGTGCAGATCACAAGACCGATACCTGTACGTCATCATCCCTTTGCTGTGTGAACTGCAAGGGCGACCATCCAACTTACGCTAAATCTTGCCCTAAATTTCAAACCGAAAAAGAAATCCAAACAATAAAAGTACAGCAAAATATTTCATTTCCGGAGGCCCGAAAAATTGTTAATGACCGCACCCCGAAACCTGGAATATCTTATTCTTCAATAGTTAAAAAGACCTTCAAAACGACTGGAACTCAGACCGATGTGGCCGTGTTTAAACAATCTGACCAACATAGAACTTCAACGAACCAATCTACAATGCCTTCCTCTCCTAAACCATCAGTAAGCCCAAAACCAATTGACAAAGCTACAAGTAAACCCTCAAACCTGCCGCAACAGAGAACCACACCAGCAACAAAAATCTTCAAGCCGAACCCAACAACGTCAATAGAACAAAATAAAAAAAAGCAAAGTAAGAAAGACAAACCTCCCCGGAACTCTAAAGACCCCTCAAAATTACCGGATACCGAAATAGATTTACACCCTTCCACAGACTCAGATATGGAGTTTGGAGATGACAATATTGAAGAAAACGCTGCATTTTTTAGGAAAGGTTCTAGATTTTACAAAAAACCTTCCAAATAAAACCACCCAACCTTTATTTCAGAAGACATTGAAAAGGGCTCTAATTTTTAAAAAATAAATGGCTATTAATCTCCTAACTTGGAACTGTCATGGTTTTCGTACACATATCGACGATATCAAATCTCTAATAAATAGTTTTAATCCTATTTGCCTAGCCCTTCAAGAAACATACTTAACGCCTAATAACTCAATTAATGTTAAAAATTATAATTTAATAAGAAATGATTACATCCACGGTGCACGCGCTTCGGGCGGTGTGGCTATAATGACCTTGCAGAATTTCCCATCCAGAAGAATTTCTTTAAATACGAGCATTCAAGCAATAGCCATTCAACTTCATATTAAATTTTTAATAACAATCTGCTGCATATATCTACCCCCAAATGAAAGCGTTAGTCAGCAGGAACTAAATGATTTAATAACTCAACTTCCGTCTCCATACTTCATCATAGGGGATTTTAACGGACACAACCCTCTTTGGGGAAGTAATGATTTTAACACAAAAGGACAACAAATTGAAAAATTGATGGATGATCATTGTCTCTGCCTTTTAAATGATTCCAGTCATACATACTTCCATACTCCGACCCAAACCTTTCACACCCTGGACCTTGCAATATGCTCCCCTACTTTGCTTTCATTTTGGGACTTTAAAATTGACAATGATCTGCACAATAGCGATCACTTTCCAATCATTTTAGCCCCCAGGGGCATTCCTTCTTTAGGTTTGTACGGGCTTCACAACCCCGGGGTACCTGAGTGATCTTTTTCTTTCCCAGGGGTTTGCTGTCTTTGGTGAACACGGGGGTCGCGCTCCCGGGATACCTAAGCGATCTTTTTCTACCTTCATCCCACTACTCTATTCCCCACCCCTCCTTTTTCTCCATTTCACGTCTTGCGATTCGGAAACCATTAAAATTTCTTTACATTGAAAAACACCTTAAATTCATTCTTTTGTTATTTAAAAACTATGTTTATTACCTATCATAGAATACCTTTTTAGTTGTGTTAAGTTCTATTTTCTAAATTATCATTTATTCCCTTTTTATGATTCTTTTAAAAAAGACGTCAGTACGTTTTTCTGACCCGCATGTTTGCCGTGTGCGGCGTCCCGTATCGGGGGAAAGTGGAGTCCTGGGGTACCTGATGCGTGCCCTTTGGTCCATGCTTCTGCGTAGACGGGTGGCTGGAGTGAGCCCGCTCTGGTCAATCGGCTCACCTAATTTCTCTGGGGTTCACCACGTCAGAGCGCTTGGTCCCTCTGTCGTGCTGAACTCCAATGCTATTGGGTATTTAGGGTTAGTGCTGTCACTAGGGATGCCCTGGGCGAACTGGCGGATTCACATCCCGACACGGCGGCACTATGTTCTGGCTGTGACCCCTGAGGCAGTACCGAGATCTGTTGCCGGACAACTGCCGGATACTGCTTCCCCTGGTTGGGCTCCATGGTGGGCGGGGGCACACCAGGATGAACATTTTTTCTAATATTCATGGAACCTGAAACTTCTTGCCCTGACGGAGGCTTAGATCCGTCAAACACCATTTACGAAGTAAATAAAAATTATGTCAGTAAACAATGTATGGAAACGGTTACGCCTGTCATTTCTGAACCAAAAAAATCAGTCCCTAAATTTCTTATTATACACAACGAATCCGGTAAATTAACAAAAATGTCACCATTTCTAATCGAAAAATACATTAAAAATGCAGCTGATGAAGTAAAAAACGTCAAAAAATTGAAATCAGGAGACCTTTTAATTGAATCCAAATCAGAAATACAATCAATAAAACTATTAAACATTAAAAACTTTGGGGACGTCGAAATTCAAGTCTTTCCGCACAAAACCCTTAACTATACCCGAGGAGTTATCTCATCCCAAGAACTCGCAATGGTGTCCGACGAAGAATTTGTCGCTGAACTAAAAGACCAAAAAGTTATAGCAGCCAGAAGAATCATGATGAGGCGAGATACTAATTTCATTCCATCAAGAAATGTTGTTCTGACCTTCGATTCTCCTGTTATGCCAACAAAAATAAAAGCCGGTTACTTGTGCTGCGACGTGAGGCCTTTCATTCCAAGCCCACTGCGATGCTTTTTATGCCAGAGATTTGGACATGCTAAAACAGCATGTCGAGCATCAGCAACCATCTGTGCACGTTGCGCAAAGCCCGGTCACGACAGTTCTACGTGCTCCGAAATCGAACATTGTGTTAATTGCCAGGGAAATCATGCTGCGTATTCAAAAACTTGCCCTCGTTGGATACAGGAAAAAGAAATACAATTAATAAGAGTAACCAAAAATCTATCTTTCCCCGAAGCAAGAAAACTAGTCGAATCTCGTACACCTCGTCCTAACACCTCATATGCATCCGTCATTAAAACCAGCAAAACAATAAGCACCCAAACATATAATTCAGACTTTACACCTAATAAAGTAAATGCAGAAACACAATTAAAATCTACTCTTTATAAATATCAACCAACCAAATCAAACCATCAATCCCATAGCTTAAGCCCAAAATCAATTGACAAAGTTACAAGTAAACCCTCAAACCTGCCGCAACAGAGAACCACACCAGCAACAAAAATCTTCAAGCCGAACCCAACAACGTCAATAGACCAAAATAAAAAAAAGCAAAGTAAGAAAGACAAACCTCCCCGGAACTCTAAAGACACCTCAAAATTACCGGATACCGAAATAGATTTACACCCTTCCACGGACTCCGACATGGAGTTTGGAGAGGACGGTATTGACGAGAACGCTGCATTTTTTAGAAAAGGTTCTAGATTTTACAAAAAACCTTCCAAATAAAACCACCCAACCTTTATTTCAGAAGACATTGAAAAGGGCTCTAATTTTTAAAAAATAAATGGCTATTAATCTCCTAACTTGGAACTGTCATGGTTTTCGTACACATATCGACGATGTCAAATCTCTAATAAATAATTTTAACCCTGTTTGCCTAGCCCTTCAAGAAACATACTTAACGCCTAATAACTCAATTAATGTTAAAAATTATAATTTAATAAGAAATGATTACATCCACGGTGCACGCGCTTCGGGCGGCGTGGCTATAATGACCTTGCAGAATTTCCCATCCAGAAGAATTTCTTTAAATACGAGCATTCAAGCAATAGCCATACAACTTCATATTAAATTTTTAATAACAATCTGCTGCATATATCTACCCCCAAATGAAAGCGTTAGTCAGCAGGAACTAAATGATTTAATAACTCAACTTCCGTCTCCATACTTCATCATAGGGGATTTTAACGGACACAACCCTCTTTGGGGAAGTAATGATTTTAACACTAAAGGACAACAAATTGAAAAATTGATGGATGATCATTGTCTCTGCCTTTTAAATGATTCCAGTCATACATACTTCCATACTCCGACCCAAACCTTTCACACCCTGGACCTTGCAATATGCTCCCCTACTTTGCTTTCATTTTGGGACTTTAAAATTGACAATGATCTGCACAATAGCGATCACTTTCCAATCATTTTAACATATAACTGCAATGACGTTTTACTACCCAGACGACCTGTGCGATATATATTTGAGAAAGCGGATTGGACTCGATATCAAGTGGAATCAAACATTTCCGACAACATGGTTATGATGCCTAGCATAAATGATGCCGTTGAAATGATAACGAACACCTTGATTAAGGCGGCAGATGTGACTATCCCCAAAACATCGGGTAAAATGCCTAAATTATGGAAGCCTTGGTGGAATGAAGCATGCTCTCAAGCCCATAAATTCCAAAAAAAAGCATGGAACACCTTCAGACGTTATCCCACCACTTCGAATCTGATAGTTTTCAAGCGGGCTAAAGCAGAAGCTCGAAAATTAAGGAGACAGCGACAAAAAGAATCCTGGCAAGAATACGTAAATACAATTGAATGTCGAATATCATCAAAACAGCTATGGGGAAAAATTCGAAAAATTACCGGCAAATATCGTAATCCAAATATATCGTTTTTACTTCAAAATGGACAAGTCGTTTCAGACGTTAAGACAATTGCTGATACCTTGGGAGAATCTTTTTCTAAGGTATCGCATGAGAGCTCTTACCCCCAAGATTTTATTAATTATAAGCGACGTGAAGAACGCAAGACGTTAAACTTTCAACCATCCGCTCATAAAACTTACAATCGTAAGTTTACCACATTCGATCTGAAAAATGCATTAAGGAAATCACACCCGACTTCACCGGGCCCCGATCATATTCATCTAGACATGTTGACCCATCTCAATGAAGATTCATTACAAAACATTTTACTTCTTTATAATAGAATTTGGACAGAGCAAGATTTTCCGACAACCTGGCACAGAGCTATTATTATTCCAATACCGAAACCTGGGAAGGATCCTCAAGACCCTAATAACTATCGACCCATTGCCTTGACAAGCTGTATCTGCAAAGTCATGGAAAGAATGGTGAATGCTCGGTTGATACATGTCCTTGAGTCTGAAAAACATCTATCGGAGTTTCAAAGCGGATTCCGTTTTGGACGAAGCACCTACGACAATGCCTTAATGCTGGAATCCTCTATCAGAGATACATTCGTCACAAAGAAGCATTTGGTAGCTGTCTTCTTCGATATGGAGAAAGCTTACGATAGGACATGGCGATATGGCATAATGCGAGACTTATACGAGATGGGCTTTCTGGGAAATCTTCCACTATTTATTCAAAACTTTTTATTGACAAGGACCTTTAGCGTTCGCATTAATAATATTTTATCAGATGACTTTTCACAGGACGAGGGTGTTCCCCAAGGAAGCGTTCTAAGCGTGATACTTTTTATAATTAAAATCAACGGTATTATTAAACAACTTCCTCCATATGTGCACGGAACGCTTTTTGTAGACGATTTCCAAATATTCTGTTCTGGAATCAATGTACCTTTTATTGAAAGACAACTCCAAACGGCTATTAGAATTGTAAGTAAGTGGGCAAACGAAAATGGTTTTGTTTTTTCTTCGCAAAAGACTGTATGTGTACATTTTACTAGAAGACGCGGACTTTTTCCTGATCCAGAACTTTTACTAGACGGAACTGTTATTCCAGTAGTTCCAGAAATAAAATTTTTGGGTATTATTTTTGACTCGAAGTTATCTTTTCGATCTCATATCAAAGTATTGAAACGAAAATGCAACCAATCATTGAATATTTTAAAGGTTTTATCTAACACAACTTGGGGAGCTGATTTTATTTCAATTTTAAAAATTTACAAAGCTCTTGTCCGATCGAAACTCGATTATGGGAGTGTAATATATGGATCTTCTGCTAAATCTGTTCTTCAAGCCCTGGATACTATTCATCACCAAGGCCTCCGATTATCCCTCGGAGCTTTTCGCACTTCGCCAGTCCAGAGTTTATATATAATGACAGGCGAGCCGGATTTAAGACATCGACGTGAGAAACTTACCCTAAAATACTATTTTAAGATTAAAGCCAACCCTTCTCACCCATTGCATAATAGAGTAACTAACCCTAAATTTGGAAGTCATTACTCATTAAAACCTTCATTCATACCATCACTTGGTTTTAGAGTCCGTACCATAATGAATTCATTAAATGTTGACAATCTGGGAATATTTCCTAGAGAAAACGAACCTCCACCTTGGAATGATAAAAATCTACTTACCATCAATGACTTTTCCCATTTTAACAAATCATCAACCCCCGATACCATTTATTTACAATTATTCCATTCTCATAGAAACAAATATTCATCTTTTAAAACAGTTTTTACTGACGGATCTAAGAACGGGACAAATGTTGGTGCCGCGGCCGTTTTTGATAATACAACCATTGCTAGAAAATTGCATGGGTGCTGCAGTGTCTTCACTTCAGAGATCTACGCAATAATTTTAGCCTTAAAAACGATTTCTACACACAGTAATAAAAACTGGATCTTGTATACCGACTCTAAAAGTAGTATCGAATCCCTATTAAACTGTACACATAAAAGTCATTCCTTGGTTTTAAAAGCAATGAATTTGCTCCTAACATTAACAGAAAATGATTTTCGGATATTCTTTTGTTGGATTCCTGGGCATGTGGGAATCCGGGGCAATGAGAAAGCGGATTTGGCAGCCAAAAACGCAACACTGATTATAAACTCCAATGTCCCGATTCACGACATTAATAGTGTTTTAACCCAAGCCATAAATTCATCCTGGCAATCCGCTTGGGATTTGGAAAACCATAACAAACTTCATGATATTCAACCATCTATAAAGGGATTCAGCAACACAAACTTAAATAGAAGTCATCACGTAAAACTGACAAGGCTCCGAATCGGACATTCCTTTTTTACCCACAGACATTTACTGCTGGGAGAACCAGCTCCTTTATGCTCATCATGCAATAGTATTTTTTCCATAAAGCACATATTGACGGAATGCCGGAATTTTAATCGTCATAGACTAAACCGATTTGGTATCTCCCCTATTACCTTAACAGACTTGTTGATGGACCCACATCATAAAAACTTATTTTTATTCCTTACTGACATTGGTTTCGCAAACTTTATTTAGATTTTATAATCGACTGCAACATACACAACTGTACTGAATTTTATTACGTGGCTTTCTGACTCGCTCTAAATAAATACCGCCCCCAGGGGCATTCCTTCTTTAGGTTTGTACGGGCTTCACAACCCCGGGGTACCTGAGTGATCTTTTTCTTTCCCAGGGGTTTGCTGTCTTTGGTGAACACGGGGGTCGCGCTCCCGGGATACCTAAGCGATCTTTCTCTACCTTCATCCCACTACTCTATTCCCCACCCCTCCTTTTTCTCCATTTCACGTCTTGCGATTCGGAAACCATTAAAATTTCTTTACATTGAAAAACACCTTAAATTCACTCTTTTGTTATTTAAAAAATATGTTAATCACCTATGTTATTACGTATCATAGAATACCTTTTTAGTTGTATTAAGTTCTATTTACTTCTAAATTATCATTTATTCCCTTTTTATGATTCTTTTAAAAGACGTCAGTACGTTTTTCTGACCCGCATGTTTGCCGTGTGCGGCGTCCCGTATCGGGGGAAAGTGGAGTCCTGGGGTACCTGATGCGTGCCCTTTGGTCCATGCTTCTGCGTAGACGGGTGGCTGGAGTGAGCCCGCTCTGGTCAATCGGCTCACCTAATTTCTCTGGGGTTCACCACGTCAGAGCGCTTGGTCCCTCTGTCGTGTTGGACTCCAATGATATTGGGTATTTAGGGTTAGTGCTGTAGCTAGGGATGCCCTGGGCGAACTGGCGGATCCACATTCCGACACTACGGCACTATATTCTGGTTGTTACTCCTGAAGCGGTTCCGAGATCTGTTGCTGGACAACTGCCGGATACTGCTTCCCCTGGTTGGGCTCCATGGTGGGCGGGGGCACACCAGGATGAATTTTTTTTCCTAATATTCATGGAACCTAAAACTTCTTGCCCTGACGGAGGCTTTGATCCGTCAAACACCATTAACAATGTCAACGAAAATCATATTAGTGAATCATGTATCGAAACGGTTACACCTGTCATTTCCGCAATTCCTGAAACAAAAAAATCTGTTCCTAAATTTCTTATTGTACACAATGAATCCGGTAAATTAACAAAAATGTCACCATTTCTAATCGAAAAATACATTAAAAATGCAGCTGATGAAGTAAAAAATGTTAAAAAATTGAAATCTGGAGACCTATTGATAGAATCTAAATCTGAAATACAATCAATAAAACTATTAAACATTAAAAACTTTGGGGACGTCGAAATTCAAGTCTTTCCGCACAGAACCCTTAACTATACCCGAGGAGTTATCTCATCCCAAGAACTCGCAATGGTATCTGATGAGGAATTCGTGGCTGAATTGAAAGACCAGAAAGTCATAGCAGCCAAACGAATCATGATGAGGCGAGATACTAATTTCATTCCATCAAGAAATGTTGTTCTGACCTTCGATTCTCCTGTTATGCCAACAAAAATAAAAGCCGGTTACTTGTGCTGCGACGTGAGGCCTTTCATTCCAAGCCCACTGCGATGCTTTTTATGCCAGAGATTTGGACATGCTAAAACAGCATGTCGAGCATCAGCAACCATCTGTGCACGTTGCGCAAAGCCCGGTCACGACAGTTCCTCATGCTCTGAAACCGAACATTGCATCAATTGCCAGGGTGATCACGCTGCATATTCCAAGACTTGTCCACGCTGGATTCAAGAAAAAGAAATTCAAACATTAAGAGTAACCAAAAACCTATCTTTTCCCGAAGCTAGAAAATTGATAGAATCTCGTACACCTCGTCCTAACACCTCATATGCATCCGTCATTAAAACTAGCAAAACAATAAGCACCCAAACATATAATTCAGTTTTTACATCTAATAAAGTAAATGCAGAAACTCAAATAAACTCTACTCCTTATAATTATCAACCAACCAAATCAAATCAGCAATCCCATAGCGTAAGCCCAAAATCAAGTGACAAAGTTACAAGTAAACCCTCAAACTTGCCGCAACAGAGAACCGCACCAGCAACAAAAATCTTCAAGCCGAACCCAACAACGTCAATAGAACTAAATAAAAAAAAGCAAAGTAAGAAAGACAAACCTCCCCGGAACTCTAAAGACCCCTCAAAATTACCGGATACCGAAATAGATTTACACCCTTCCACGGACTCCGACATGGAGTTTGGAGAGGATGGTATTGAAGAGAACGCTGCATTTTTTAGGAAAGGTTCTAGGTTTTATAAAAAACCTTCCAAATAAAACAACCCAACCTTTATTTAGAAGACATTGAAAAGGGCTCTAATTTTTAAAAAATAAATGGCTATTAATCTCCTAACTTGGAACTGTCATGGTTTTCGTACACATATCGACGATATCAAATCTCTAATAAATAATTTTAACCCTGTTTGCCTAGCCCTTCAAGAAACATACTTAACGCCTACTAACACAATGAATGTTAAAAATTATAATTTAATAAGAAATGATTACATCCACGGTGCACGCGCTTCGGGCGGCGTGGCTATAATGACCTTGCAGAATTTCCCATCCAGAAGAATTTCTTTAAATACGAGCATTCAAGCAATAGCCATTCAACTTCATATTAAATTTTTAATAACAATCTGCTGCATATATCTACCCCCAAATGAAAACGTTAGTCAGCAGGAACTAAATGATTTAATAACTCAACTTCCGTCTCCATACTTCATCATGGGGGATTTTAACGGACACAACCCTCTTTGGGGAAGTAATGATTTTAACACAAAAGGACAACAAATTGAAAAATTGATGGATGACCATTGTCTCTGCCTTTTAAATGATTCCAGTCATACATACTTCCATACTCCGACCCAAACCTTTCACACCCTGGACCTTGCAATATGCTCCCCTACTTTGCTTTCATTTTGGGACTTTAAAATTGACAATGATCTGCACAATAGCGATCACTTTCCAATCATTTTAACATATAACTGCAATGACGTTTTACTACCCAGACGACCTGTGCGATATATATTTGAGAAAGCGGATTGGACTCGATATCAGGTGGAATCAAACATTTCCGACAACATGGTTATGATGCCTAGCATAAATGATGCCGTTGAAATGATAACGAACACCTTGATTAAGGCGGCAGATGTGGCTATCCCCAAAACATCGGGTAAAATGCCTAAATTATGGAAGCCTTGGTGGAATGAAGCATGCTCTCAAGCCCATAAATTCCAAAAAAAAGCATGGAACACCTTCAGACGTTATCCAACCACTTCGAATTTGATAGTTTTCAAGCGGGCTAAAGCAGAAGCTCGAAAATTAAGGAGACAGCGACAAAAAGAATCCTGGCAAGAATACGTAAATACAATTGAATGTCGAATATCATCAAAACAGCTATGGGGAAAAATTCGAAAAATTACCGGCAAATATCGTAATCCAAATATATCGTTTTTAATTCAAAATGGACAAGTCGTTTCAGACGTTAAGACAATTGCTGACACCTTGGGAGAATCTTTTTCTAAGGTATCTCATGAGAGCTCTTACCCCCAAGATTTTATTAATTATAAGCGACGTGAAGAACGCAAGACGTTAAACTTTCAACCAACCGCTCATAAAACTTACAATCGTAATTTTACCACATTAGAACTGAAAAATGCATTAAGGAAATCACACCCGACTTCACCGGGCCCCGATCATATTCATCTAGACATGTTGACCCATCTCAATGAAGATTCATTACAAAACATTTTACTTCTTTATAATAGAATTTGGACAGAGCAAGATTTTCCGACAACCTGGCACAGAGCTATTATTATTCCAATACCGAAACCTGGGAAGGATCCTCAAGACCCTAATAACTATCGACCCATTGCCTTGACAAGCTGTATCTGCAAAGTCATGGAAAGAATGGTGAATGCTCGGTTGATACATGTCCTTGAGTCTGAAAAACATCTATCGGAGTTTCAAAGCGGATTCCGTTTTGGACGAAGCACCTACGACAATGCCTTAATGCTGGAATCCTCTATCAGAGATACATTCGTCACAAAGAAGCATTTGGTAGCTGTCTTCTTCGATATGGAGAAAGCTTACGATAGGACATGGCGATATGGCATAATGCGAGACTTATACGAGATGGGCTTTCTGGGAAATCTCCCACTATTTATTCAAAACTTTTTATTGACAAGGACCTTTAGCGTTCGCATTAATAATATTTTATCAGATGACTTTTCACAGGACGAGGGTGTTCCCCAAGGAAGCGTTCTAAGCGTGATACTTTTTATAATTAAAATCAACGGTATCATTAAACAACTTCCTCCATATGTGCACGGAACGCTTTTTGTAGACGATTTCCAAATATTCTGTTCTGGAATCAATGTACCTTTTATTGAAAGACAACTCCAAACGGCTATTAGAATTGTAAGTAAGTGGGCAAACGAAAATGGTTTTGTTTTTTCTTCGCAAAAGACTGTATGTGTACATTTTACTAGAAGACGCGGACTTTTTCCTGATCCAGAACTTTTACTAGACGGAACTGTTATTCCAGTAGTTCCAGAAATAAAATTTTTGGGTATTATTTTTGACTCGAAGTTATCTTTTCGATCTCATATCAAAGTATTGAAACGAAAATGCAACCAATCATTGAATATTTTAAAGGTTTTATCTAACACAACTTGGGGAGCTGATTTTATTTCAATTTTAAAAATTTACAAAGCTCTTGTCCGATCGAAACTCGATTATGGGAGTGTAATATATGGATCTTCTGCTAAGTCTGTTCTTCAAGCCCTGGATACTATTCATCACCAAGGCCTCCGATTATCCCTCGGAGCTTTCCGCACTTCGCCAGTCCAGAGTTTATATATAATGACAGGCGAGCCGGATCTAAGACATCGACGTGAGAAACTTACCCTAAAATACTATTTTAAGATTAAAGCCAACCCTTCTCACCCATTGCATAATAGTGTAACTAACCCTAAATTTGGAAGTCATTACTCATTAAAACCTTCATTCATACCGTCACTCGGTTTTAGAGTCCGTACCATAATGAATTCATTAAATGTTGACAATCTGGGAATATTTCCTAGAGAAAACGAACCTCCACCTTGGAATGATAAAAATCTACTTACCATCAATGACTTTTCACATTTTAACAAATCATCAACCCCCGATACCATTTATTTACAATTATTCCATTCCCATAGAAACAAATATTCATCTTTTAAAACAGTTTTTACTGACGGATCTAAGAACGGGACAAATGTTGGAGCCGCGGCCGTTTTTAATAATACAACCATTGCTAGAAAATTGCATGGGTGCTGCAGTGTCTTCACTTCAGAGATCTACGCAATAATTTTAGCCTTAAAAACGATTTCTACACACACTAATAAAAACTGGATCTTGTATACCGACTCTAAAAGCAGTATCGAATCCCTATTAAACTATACACATAAAAGTCATTCCTTGGTTTTAAAAGCAATGAATTTGCTCCTAACATTAACAGAAAATGATTTTCGGATATTCTTTTGTTGGATTCCTGGGCATGTGGGAATCCGGGGCAATGAGAAAGCGGATTTGGCAGCCAAAAACGCAACATTGATTATAAACTCTAATGTCCCGATCCACGACATTAATAGTGTTTTAACCCAAGCCATAAATTCATCCTGGCAATCCGCTTGGGATTTGGAAAACCATAACAAACTTCATGATATTCAACCATCTATAAAGGGATTCAGCAAAACAAACTTAAATAGAAATCATCACGTAAAACTGACAAGGCTCCGAATCGGACATTCCTTTTTTACCCACAGACATTTACTGCTGGGAGAACCAGCTCCTTTATGCTCATCATGCAATAGTATTTTTTCCATAAAGCACATATTGACGGAATGCAGGAATTTTAATCGTCATAGACTAAACCGATTTGGTATCTCCCCTATTACCTTAACAGACTTGTTGATGGACCCACATCATAAAAACTTATTTTTATTCCTTACTGACATTGGTTTCGCAAACTTTATTTAGATTTTATAATCGACTGCAACATACACAACTGTACTGAATTTTATTACGTGGCTTTCTGACTCGCTCTAAATAAATACCAGTTATGAACTAGCTATTGTTTGGCGCAGCATGGCCAATTCTGGCCCTTGTGCCATAAAAAACCAACCAACCAACCAACCAACCTAAATAAATACCAGTTATGAACTAGCTATTGTTTGGCGCAGCATGGCCAAATCTGGCCCTTGTGCCATAAAAAACCAACCAACCAACCAACCAACCACAAGACCGATACCTGTACGTCATCATCCCTTTGCTGTGTGAACTGCAAGGGCGACCATCCAACTTACGCTAAATCTTGCCCTAAATTTCAAACCGAAAAAGAAATCCAAACAATAAAAGTACAGCAAAATATTTCATTTCCGGAGGCCCGAAAAATTGTTAATGACCGCACCCCGAAACCTGGAATATCTTATTCTTCAATAGTTAAAAAGACCTTCAAAACGACTGGAACTCAGACCGATGTGGCCGTGTTTAAACAATCTGACCAACATAGAACTTCAACGAACCAATCTACAATGCCTTCCTCTCCTAAACCATCAGTAAGCCCAAAACCAATTGACAAAGCTACAAGTAAACCCTCAAACCTGCCGCAACAGAGAACCACACCAGCAACAAAAATCTTCAAGCCGAACCCAACAACGTCAATAGAACAAAATAAAAAAAAGCAAAGTAAGAAAGACAAACCTCCCCGGAACTCTAAAGACCCCTCAAAATTACCGGATACCGAAATAGATTTACACCCTTCCACAGACTCAGATATGGAGTTTGGAGATGACAATATTGAAGAAAACGCTGCATTTTTTAGGAAAGGTTCTAGATTTTACAAAAAACCTTCCAAATAAAACCACCCAACCTTTATTTCAGAAGACATTGAAAAGGGCTCTAATTTTTAAAAAATAAATGGCTATTAATCTCCTAACTTGGAACTGTCATGGTTTTCGTACACATATCGACGATATCAAATCTCTAATAAATAATTTTAACCCTGTTTGCCTAGCCCTTCAAGAAACATACTTAACGCCTACTAACACAATGAATGTTAAAAATTATAATTTAATAAGAAATGATTACATCCACGGTGCACGCGCTTCGGGCGGCGTGGCTATAATGACCTTGCAGAATTTCCCATCCAGAAGAATTTCTTTAAATACGAGCATTCAAGCAATAGCCATTCAACTTCATATTAAATTTTTACTAACAATCTGCTGCATATATCTACCCCCAAATGAAAACGTTAGTCAGCAGGAACTAAATGATTTAATAACGCAACTTCCGTCTCCATACTTCATCATAGGGGATTTTAACGGACACAACCCTCTTTGGGGAAGTAATGATTTTAACACAAAAGGACAACAAATTGAAAAATTGATGGATGACCATTGTCTCTGCCTTTTAAATGATTCCAGTCATACATACTTCCATACTCCGACCCAAACCTTTCACACCCTGGACCTTGCAATATGCTCCCCTACTTTGCTTTCATTTTGGGACTTTAAAATTGACAATGATCTGCACAATAGCGATCACTTTCCAATCATTTTAACATATAACTGCAATGACGTTTTACTACCCAGACGACCTGTGCGATATATATTTGAGAAAGCGGATTGGACTCGATATCAGGTGGAATCAAACATTTCGGACAACATGGTTATGATGCCTAGCATAAATGATGCCGTTGAAATGATAACGAACACCTTGATTAAGGCGGCAGATGTGGCTATCCCCAAAACATCGGGTAAAATGCCTAAATTATGGAAGCCTTGGTGGAATGAAGCATGCTCTCAAGCCCATAAATTCCAAAAAAAAGCATGGAACACCTTCAGACGTTATCCCACCACTTCGAATTTGATAGTTTTCAAGCGGGCTAAAGCAGAAGCTCGAAAATTAAGGAGACAGCGACAAAAAGAATCCTGGCAAGAATACGTAAATACAATCGAATGTCGAATATCATCAAAACAGCTATGGGGAAAAATTCGAAAAATTACCGGCAAATATCGTAATCCAAATATATCATTTTTACTTCAAAATGGACAAGTCGTTTCAGACGTTAAGACAATTGCTGATACCTTGGGAGAATCTTTTTCTAAAGTATCTCATGAGAGCTCTTACCCCCAAGATTTTATTAATTATAAGCGACGTGAAGAACGCAAGACGTTAAACTTTCAACCATCCGCTCATAAAACTTACAATCGTAATTTTACCATATTCGAACTGAAAAATGCATTAAGAAAATCACACCCGACTTCACCGGGCCCCGATCATATTCATCTAGACATGTTGACCCATCTCAATGAAGACTCATTACAAAATGTTTTACTTTTCTATAATAGAATTTGGACAGAGCAAGATTTTCCGACAACCTGGCACAGAGCTATTATTATTCCAATTCCGAAACCTGGGAAGGATCCTCAAGACCCTAATAACTATCGACCCATTGCCTTGACAAGCTGTATCTGCAAAGTCATGGAAAGAATGGTGAATGCTCGGTTGATACATGTCCTTGAGTCTGAAAAACATCTATCGGAGTTTCAAAGCGGATTCCGTTTTGGACGAAGCACCTACGACAATGCCTTAATGCTGGAATCCTCTATCAGAGATACATTCGTCACAAAGAAGCATTTGGTAGCTGTCTTCTTCGATATGGAGAAAGCTTACGATAGGACATGGCGATATGGCATAATGCGAGACTTATACGAGATGGGCTTTCTGGGAAATCTCCCAATATTTATTCAAAACTTTTTATTGACAAGGACCTTTAGCGTTCGCATTAATAATATTTTATCAGATGACTTTTCACAGGACGAGGGTGTTCCCCAAGGAAGCGTTCTAAGCGTGATACTTTTTATAATTAAAATCAACGGTATTATTAAACAACTTCCTCCATATGTGCACGGAACGCTTTTTGTAGACGATTTCCAAATATTCTGTTCTGGAATCAATGTACCTTTTATTGAAAGACATCTCCAAACGGCTATTAGAATTGTAAGTAAGTGGGCAAACGAAAATGGTTTTGTTTTTTCTTCGCAAAAGACTGTATGTGTACATTTTACTAGAAGACGCGGACTTTTTCCTGATCCAGAACTTTTACTCGACGGAACTGTTATTCCAGTAGTTCCAGAAATAAAATTTTTGGGTATTATTTTTGACTCGAAGTTATCTTTTCGACCTCATATCAAGGTATTGAAACGAAAATGCAACCAATCATTGAATATTTTAAAGGTTTTATGTAACACATCTTGGGGAGCTGATTTTATTTCAATTTTAAAAATTTACAAAGCTGTTGTCCGATCGAAACTCGATTATGGGAGTGTAATATATGGATCTTCTGCTAAGTCTGTTCTTCAAGCCCTGGATACTATTCATCACCAAGGCCTCCGATTATCCCTCGGAGCTTTCCGCACTTCGCCAGTCCAGAGTTTATATATAATGACAGGCGAGCCGGATTTACGACATCGACGTGAGAAACTTACCCTAAAATACTATTTTAAGATTAAAGCCAACCCTTCTCACCCATTGCATAATAGTGTAACTAACCCTAAATTTGGAAGTCATTACTCATTAAAACCTTCATTCATACCGACACTTGGTTTTAGAGTCCGTACCATAATGAATTCATTAAATGTTGACAATCTGGGAATATTTCCTAGAGAAAACGAACCTCCACCTTGGAATGATAAAAATCTACTTACCATCAATGACTTTTCACATTTTAACAAATCATCAACCCCCGATACCATTTATTTACAATTATTCCATTCCCATAGAAACAAATATTCATCTTTTAAAACAGTTTTTACTGACGGATCTAAGAACGGGACAAATGTTGGAGCCGCGGCCGTTTTTGATAATACAACCATTGCTAGAAAATTGCATGGGTGCTGCAGTGTCTTCACTTCAGAGATGTACGCAATAATTTTAGCCTTAAAAACGATTTCTACACACAGTAATAAAAACTGGATCTTGTATACCGACTCTAAAAGTAGTATCGAATCCCTATTAAACTATACACATAAAAGTCATTCCTTGGTTTTAAAAGCAATGAATTTGCTCCTAACATTAACAGAAAATGATTTTCGGATATTCTTTTGTTGGATTCCTGGGCATGTGGGAATCCGGGGCAATGAGAAAGCGGATTTGGCAGCCAAAAACGCAACATTGATTATAAACTCCAATGTCCCGATTCACGACATTAATAGTGTTTTAACCCAAGCCATAAATTCATCCTGGCAATCCGCTTGGGATTTGGAAAACCATAACAAACTTCATGATATTCAACCATCTATAAAGGGATTCAGCAAAACAAACTTAAATAGAAATCATCACGTAAAACTGACAAGGCTCCGAATTGGACATTCCTTTTTTACCCACAGACATTTACTGCTGGGAGAACCAGCTCCTTTATGCTCATCATGCAATAGTATTTTTTCCATAAAACATATATTGACGGAATGCCGGAATTTTAATCATCATAGACTAAACCGATTTGGTATCTCCCCTATTACCTTAACAGACTTGTTGATGGACCCACATCATAAAAACCTTTTTTTATTCCTTACTGACATTGGTTTCGTAAACTTTATTTAGATTTCATAATCGACTGCAACACACACAACTGCACTGAATTTTAATACGTAGCTTTCTGACTCGTTCTAACCAAATACCAGTTATGAACTAGCTATTGTTTGGCGCAGCATGGCCAAATCTGGCCCTTGTGCCATAAAAAACCAACCAACCAACCAACCAACCATAGACCCATACTGATGACAAGCTTTTCTTATGTCCAATTCAGAAGGTCCAATAGTAATTTCTGGTCCTATTGGACCTTGCACATTCTTCGCAGATACTTCCGACCAGTTCAAATCCTTCAAAATTAAAATTGTGCACATCAGCAAAAGTTTTACAATTCAAATGAAAATGAATTAACATGACTGAAAGTCCCATACTAAAAGTAGAGAAAACATGCAATTCATTTATTATTTTCAATAATTTTACATCTCCTGTCTCGACATTGTACAAGGTACATTGTATAACAAGTACTCTTCCTTTTGTATTTGGATTTGTCTACTGAAGCTAGCTGTGTTTAGCTCAAATTAGTTCAAAAAATGTCAAGTATTAGAACTACAGCTTGATTTTTCAGATCAATCACTTTCTAAATAATTTTCATATTCACACACTCACAAGTTATCCGTCATTGCTGTCTAATTATCTTCGGGGAAATCATACGGAAAAAATTATGCCAGAACATTATTCATTGCATACAAACATCTAGTGTTGAAAAGTGTTTCCATTGTGTAACATTAAACAACATGAAAAAATCTGAAAAGTTATGAAGCTTAGTATTGTTTTGAGTTCATAATATCACAAGAACCGTTTATATTTTTTATTTGACTTGTCACATAAATGGTAGTTTCCAATGCAGATATTAATATCTGCAAGCCTGCATTTCATTCATAAAATAGTTTATTGCATTTTTTATTGAAATACACTGCTGGCCACCCAAATTGCAACACCAAGAAAGACAAGAGATATCACAACAAAATTTATTTTGTAGATAACATGTTGACCAAGTATCAAATGATTAAATTTATAGACTTCTGTGAAGTGTGGTTCCTGCCAAAATCAGTAGCCAGAGTAGCCGCCATTGTTGGAGATCACCGCTGCCACACGCCTCGGCATTGATTCAAAGAGACTTTGGATGTGTTCTTGGGGTACAGCAGACCAAGCAGCTTCCACACGTTGCCAAAGTTGATCTGGTGTGGCAGCTGGGGATGTATTCTGGGTCAATCGTTGAGCAACCATGGACCACATGTTTTCTATCGGCGAAAGATCCGGAGAGCGAGCTGGCCAGGGAAGCAATTCAATCTGGCGATTGACGAAGAACCCTTGGACAATGCGTGCCACGTGTGGTCGCGCATTATCCTGTTGAAATATGGCTGTGGGCAAGCCCTGAAGGTAAGGAAGGACAACTGGCTCCAACACCTCGGAGATGTAGCGCTGGCTGTTTAAAGTACCGGCAATGCGTACTAGAGGAGTGCGAGAGTGATATCCAATACCGCCCCATACCATAATACCCGGTGCAGGACCAGTGTGGCGGTACATAACGCAGCTGTTCAGCATCCTCTCTCCACGCCCCCCAGGGGCATTCCTTCTTTAGGTTTGTACGGGCTTCACAATCCCGGGGTACCTGAGTGATCTTTTTCTTTCCCAGGGGTTTGCTGTCTTTGGTGAACACGGGGGTCGCGCTCCCGGGATACCTAAGCGATCTTTATCTACCTTCATCCCACTACCCTATTCCCCACCCCTCCTTTTTCTCCATTTCACGTCTTGCGATTCGGAAACCATTAAAATTTCTTTACATTGAAAAACACCTTAAATTCACTCTTTTGTTATTTAAAAAATATGTTAACCACCTATGTTATTACGTATCATAGAATACCTTTTTAGTTGTGTTAAGTTCTATTTGTTTCTAAATTATCATTTATTCCTTTTTATGATTCTTTTAAAAGACGTCAGTACGTTTTTCTGACCCGCATGTTTGCCGTGTGCGGCGTCCCGTATCGGGGGAAAGTGGAGTCCTGGGGTACCTGATGCGTGCCCTTTGGTCCATGCTTCTGCGTAGACGGGTGGCTGGAGTGAGCCCGCTCTGGTCAATCGGCTCACCTAATTTCTCTGGGGTTCACCACGTCAGAGCGCTTGGTCCCTCTGTCGTGTTGGACTCCAATGATATTGGGTATTTAGGGTTAGTGCTGTAGCTAGGGATGCCCTGGGCGAACTGGCGGATCCACATTCCGACACTACGGCACTATATTCTGTTTGTAACTCCTGAAGCGGTTCCGAGATCTGTTGCTGGACAACTGCCGGATACTGCTTCCCCTGGTTGGGCTCCATGGTGGGCGGGGGCACACCAGGATGAACTTTTTTTCTAATATTCATGGAACCCAAAACTTTTCCTTGCCCTGACGGAGGCTTAGATCCGTCAAACACACTTAGCTCTGATACATCTCCAAATGACCAAAATGAACCTTCCTTAGAAACGAAAACACCTGAAAATAGCACTATATCTCGTCAGATAACAAAATCAATACCAAAATTTCTCATTATTCACAATGAATACGGCAAATTGTCTAAAATGTCACCTTTTCTAATAGAAAAATATATAAAAAATGCAGCTTCAGAAGTAAATAGTGTTAAAAAATTGAAATCAGGAGACCTTTTAATTGAATCAAAATCAGAAATTCAATCAGGAAAATTATTAAATATTAAAAACTTTGGGGACGTCGAAATTCAAGTCTTTCCACACAAAACTTTAAACTATACCCGAGGAGTAATCTCATCCCAAGAACTCTCAATGGTGTCCGACGAAGAATTTGTCGCTGAATTAAAAGATCAAAAAGTTATAGCAGCCAAAAGAATCATGATGAGGCGAGATTCTAATTTCATTCCATCAAGAAATGTTGTTCTGACCTTCGATTCTCCTGTAATGCCAACCAAAATAAAAGCCGGTTACTTGTGCTGCGACGTGAGGCCTTTCGTTCCGGGTCCCCTCCGATGCTTCTTGTGTCAGAGATTTGGACATGCCAAAACAGCATGTCGCGCATCTATACCAACCTGTGCACGTTGCGCAAAGCCCGGTCACGACAGTTCTACGTGCTCTGAAATCGAACATTGTGTTAATTGCCAGGGAAATCATGCTGCGTATTCAAAAACTTGCCCTCGTTGGATACAGGAAAAAGAAATACAATCAATAAGAGTAACCAAAAATCTATCTTTCCCCGAAGCAAGAAAACTAGTGGAATCTCGTACACCTCGTCCTAACACCTCATATGCATCCGTCATTAAAACTAGCAAAACAATAAGCACCCAAACATATAATTCAGATTTTACATCTAATAAAGTAAATGCAGAAACGCAAATAAACTCTACTCCTTATAATTATCAACCAACCAAATCAAATCAGCAATCCCATAGCGTAAGCCCAAAATCAAGTGACAAAGTTACAAGTAAACCCTCAAACTTGCCGCAACAGAGAACCGCACCAGCAACAAAAATCTTCAAGCCGAACCCAACAACGTCAATAGAACAATATAAAAAAAAGCAAAGTAAGAAAGACAAACTTACTCCCCGGAACTCTAGAGATCACTCAAAATTACCGGATACCGAAATAGATCTACACCCTTCCACGGACTCAGACATGGAGTTTGGAGAGGACGGTATTGACGAGAACGCTGCAATTTTTAGAAAAGGTTCTAGATTTTACAAAAAACCTTCCAAATAAAACCACCCAACCTTTATTTCAGAAGACATTGAAAAGGGCTCTAATTTTTAAAAAATAAATGGCTATTAATCTCCTAACTTGGAACTGTCATGGTTTTCGTACACATATCGACGATATCAAATCTCTAATAAATAATTTTAACCCTGTTTGCCTAGCCCTTCAAGAAACATACTTAACGCCTACTAACACAATGAATGTTAAAAATTATAATTTAATAAGAAATGATTACATCCACGGTGCACGCGCTTCGGGCGGCGTGGCTATAATGACCTTGCAGAATTTCCCATCCAGAAGAATTTCTTTAAATACGAGCATTCAAGCAATAGCCATTCAACTTCATATTAAATTTTTACTAACAATCTGCTGCATATATCTACCCCCAAATGAAAACGTTAGTCAGCAGGAACTAAATGATTTAATAACTCAACTTCCGTCTCCATACTTCATCATAGGGGATTTTAACGGACACAACCCTCTTTGGGGAAGTAATGATTTTAACACAAAAGGACAACAAATTGAAAAATTGATGGATGACCATTGTCTCTGCCTTTTAAATGATTCCAGTCATACATACTTCCATACTCCGACCCAAACCTTTCACACCCTGGACCTTGCAATATGCTCCCCTACTTTGCTTTCATTTTGGGACTTTAAAATTGACAATGATCTGCACAATAGCGATCACTTTCCAATCATTTTAACATATAACTGCAATGACGTTTTACTACCCAGACGACCTGTGCGATATATATTTGAGAAAGCGGATTGGACTCGATATCAGGTGGAATCAAACATTTCCGACAACATGGTTATGATGCCTAGCATAAATGATGCCGTAGAAATGATAACGAACACCTTGATTAAGGCGGCAGATGTGGCTATCCCCAAAACATCGGGTAAAATGCCTAAATTATGGAAGCCTTGGTGGAATGAAGCATGCTCTCAAGCCCATAAATTCCAAAAAAAAGCATGGAACACCTTCAGACGTTATCCCACCACTTCGAATTTGATAGTTTTCAAGCGGGCTAAAGCAGAAGCTCGAAAATTAAGGAGACAGCGACAAAAAGAATCCTGGCAAGAATACGTTAATACAATTGAATGTCGAATATCATCAAAACAGCTATGGGGAAAAATTCGAAAAATTACCGGCAAATATCGTAATCCAAATATATCATTTTTACTTCAAAATGGACAAGTCGTTTCAGACGTTAAGACAATTGCCGATACCTTGGGAGAATC
This sequence comes from Meta bourneti, assembly GCA_933210815.1. Lineage (NCBI taxonomy): Eukaryota > Metazoa > Arthropoda > Arachnida > Araneae > Tetragnathidae > Meta > Meta bourneti. The sequence goes on along the minus strand of OW119924.1, from coordinate 91,525,147 downwards.
TTTTTCTAAGGTATCTCATGAGAGCTCTTACCCCCAAGATTTTATTAATTATAAGCGACGTGAAGAACGCAAGACGTTAAACTTTCAACCATCCGCTCATAGAACTTACAATCGTAAGTTTACCATATTCGAACTGAAAAATGCATTAAGGAAATCACACCCGACTTCACCGGGCCCCGATCATATTCATCTAGACATGTTGACCCATCTCAATGAAGATTCAGTACAAAACATTTTACTTCTGTATAATAGAATTTGGACAGAGCAAGATTTTCCGACAACCTGGCACAGAGCTATTATTATTCCAATACCGAAACCTGGGAAGGATCCTCAAGACCCTAATAACTATCGACCCATTGCCTTGACAAGCTGTATCTGCAAAGTCATGGAAAGAATGGTGAATGCTCGGTTGATACATGTCCTTGAGTCTGAAAAACATCTATCGGAGTTTCAAAGCGGATTCCGTTTTGGACGAAGCACCTACGACAATGCCTTAATGCTGGAATCCTCTATCAGAGATACATTCGTCACAAAGAAGCATTTGGTAGCTGTCTTCTTCGATATGGAGAAAGCTTACGATAGGACATGGCGATATGGCATAATGCGAGACTTATACGAGATGGGCTTTCTGGGAAATCTCCCAATATTTATTCAAAACTTTTTATTGACAAGGACCTTTAGCGTTCGCATTAATAATATTTTATCAGATGACTTTTCACAGGACGAGGGTGTTCCCCAAGGAAGCGTTCTAAGCGTGATACTTTTTATAATTAAAATCAACGGTATTATTAAACAACTTCCTCCATATGTGCACGGAACGCTTTTTGTAGACGATTTCCAAATATTCTGTTCTGGAATCAATGTACCTTTTATTGAAAGACAACTCCAAACGGCTATTAGAATTGTAAGTAAGTGGGCAAACGAAAATGGTTTTGTTTTTTCTTCGCAAAAGACTGTATGTGTACATTTTACTAGAAGACGCGGACTTTTTCCTGATCCAGAACTTTTACTCGACGGAACTGTTATTCCAGTAGTTCCAGAAATAAAATTTCTGGGTATTATTTTTGACTCGAAGTTATCTTTTCGACCTCATATCAAGGTATTGAAACGAAAATGCAACCAATCATTGAATATTTTAAAGGTTTTATGTAACACAACTTGGGGAGCTGATTTTATTTCAATTTTAAAAATTTACAAAGCTGTTGTCCGATCGAAACTCGATTATGGGAGTGTAATATATGGATCTTCTGCTAAGTCTGTTCTTCAAGCCCTGGATACTATTCATAACCAAGGCCTCCGATTATCCCTCGGAGCTTTTCGCACTTCGCCAGTCCAGAGTTTATATATAATGACAGGCGAGCCGGATTTAAGACATCGACGTGAGAAACTTACCCTAAAATACTATTTTAAGATTAAAGCCAACCCTTCTCACCCATTGCATATTAGAGTAACTAACCCTAAATTTGGAAGTCATTACTCATTAAAACCTTCATTCATACCGTCACTTGGTTTTAGAGTCCGTACCATAATGAATTCATTAAATGTTGACAATCTGGGAATATTTCCTAGAGAAAACGAACCTCCACCTTGGAATGATAAAAATCTACTTACCATCAATGACTTTTCACATTTTAACAAATCATCAACCCCCGATACCATTTATTTACAATTATTCCATTCCCATAGAAACAAATATTCATCTTTTAAAACAGTTTTTACTGACGGATCTAAGAACGGGACAAATGTTGGTGCCGCGGCCGTTTTTGATAACACAACCATTGCTAGAAAACTGCATGGGTGCTGCAGTGTTTTCACTTCAGAGATCTACGCAATAATTTTAGCCTTAAAAACGATTTCTACACACACTAATAAAAACTGGATCTTGTATACCGACTCTAAAAGCAGTATCGAATCCCTATTAAACTGTACACATAAAAGTCATTCCTTGGTTTTAAAAGCAATTAATTTGCTCCTAACATTAACAGAAAATGATTTTCGGATATTTTTTTGTTGGATTCCTGGGCATGTGGGAATCCGGGGCAATGAGAAAGCGGATTTGGCAGCCAAAAACGCAACATTGATTATAAACTCCAATGTCCCGATTCACGACATTAATAGTATTTTAACCCAAGCCATAAATTCATCCTGGCAATCCGCTTGGGATTTGGAAAACCATAACAAACTTCATGATATTCAACCATCTATAAAGGGATTCAGCAAAACATACTTAAATAGAAATCATCACGTAAAACTGACAAGGCTCCGAATTGGACATTCCTTTTTTACCCACAGACATTTACTGCTGGGAGAACCAGCTCCTTTATGCTCATCATGCAATAGTATTTTTTCCATAAAGCACATATTGACGGAATGCCGGAATTTTAATCATCATAGACTAAACCGATTTGGTATCTCCCCTATTACCTTAACAGACTTGTTGATGGACCCACATCATAAAAACTTATTTTTATTCCTTACTGACATTGGTTTCGTAAACTTTATTTAGATTTTATAATCGACTGCAACATACACAACTGTACTGAATTTTATTACGTGGCTTTCTGACTCGCTCTAAATAAATACCAGTTATGAACTAGCTATTGTTTGGCGCAGCATGGCCAAATCTGGCCCTTGTGCCATAAAAAACCAACCAACCAACCAACCAACCTCTCTCCACGGTGTCTCCAGACTCGAATCGCCCCCAGGGGCAATCCTTCTTTAGGTTTGTACGGGCTTCACAACCCCGGGGTACCTGAGTGATCTTTTTCCTTCCCAGGGGTTTGCTGTCTTTGGTGAACACGGGGGTCGCGCTCCCGGGATACCTAAGCGATCTTTCTCTACCTTCATCCCACTACTCTATTCCCCACCCCTCCTTTTTCTCCATTTCACGTCTTGCGATTCGGAAACCATTAAAATTTCTTTACATTAAAAAACACCTTAAATTCACTCTTTTGTTATTTAAAAAATATGTTAATCACCTATGTTATTACGTATCATAGAATACCTTTTTAGTTGTGTTAAGTTCTATTTGCTTCTAAATTATCATTTATTCCTTTTTATGATTCTTTTAAAAGACGTCAGTACGTTTTTCTGACCCGCATGTTTGCCGTGTGCGGCGTCCCGTATCGGGGGAAAGTGGAGTCCTGGGGTACCTGATGCGTGCCCTTTGGTCCATGCTTCTGCGTAGACGGGTGGCTGGAGTGAGCCCGCTCTGGTCAATCGGCTCACCTAATTTCTCTGGGGTTCACCAAGTCAGAGCGCTTGGTCCCTCTGTCGTGTTGGACTCCAATGATATTGGGTATTTAGGGTTAGTGCTGTAGCTAGGGATGCCCTGGGCGAACTGGCGGATCCACATTCCGACACTACGGCGCCCCCAGGGGCATTCCTTCTTTAGGTTTGTACGGGCTTCACAATCCCGGGGTACCTGAGTGATCTTTTTCTTTCCCAGGGGTTTGCTGTCTTTGGTGAACACGGGGGTCGCGCTCCCGGGATACCTAAGCGATCTTTCTCTACCTTCATCCCACTACTCTATTCCCCACCCCTCCTTTTTCTCCATTTCACGTCTTGCGATTCGGAAACCATTAAAATTTCTTTCAATTGAAAAACACCTTAAATTCACTCTTTTGTTATTTAAAAAATATGTTAATCACCTATGTTATTACGTATCATAAATTACCTTTTTAGTTGTGTTAAGTTCTATTTGCTTCTAAATTATCATTTATTCCTTTTTATGATTCTTTTAAAAGACGTCAGTACGTTTTTCTGACCCGCATGTTTGCCGTGTGCGGCGTCCCGTATCGGGGGAAAGTGGAGTCCTGGGGTACCTGATGCGTGCCCTTTGGTCCATGCTTCTGCGTAGACGGGTGGCTGGAGTGAGCCCGCTCTGGTCAATCGGCTCACCTAATTTCTCTGGGGTTCACCACGTCAGAGCGCTTGGTCCCTCTGTCGTGTTGGACTCCAATGATATTGGGTATTTAGGGTTAGTGCTGTAGCTAGGGATGCCCTGGGCGAACTGGCGGATCCACATTCCGACACTACGGCACTATATTCTGGTTGTTACTCCTGAAGCGGTTCCGAGATCTGTTGCTGGACAACTGCCGGATACTGCTTCCCCTGGTTGGGCTCCATGGTGGGCGGGGGCACACCAGGATGAATTTTTTGCCTAATATTCATGGAACCTAAAACTTCTTGCCCTGACGGAGGCTTTGATCCGTCAAACACCATTAACAATGTCAACGAAAATCATATTAGTGAATCATGTATTGAAACGGTTACACCTGTCATTTCCGCAATTCCTGAACCAAAAAAATCAGTTCCTAAATTTCTTATTATACACAACGAATCCGGTAAATTAACAAAAATGTCACCATTTCTAATAGAAAAATATATAAAAAATGCAGCTGGAGAAGTTAATAGTGTAAAAAAATTGAAATCCGGAGACCTGTTAATTGAATCAAAATCAGAAGTTCAATCAGGAAAATTATTAAACATTAAAAACTTCGGTGAAGTCGAAATTCAAGTATTTCCGCACAAAACACTAAATTATACCCGAGGAGTTATATCTTCGCAAGAACTCGCAATGGTATCTGATGAGGAATTCGTGGCTGAATTGAAAGACCAGAAAGTCATAGCAGCCAAACGAATCATGATGAGGCGAGACTCTAATTTCATTCCATCAAGAAATGTTGTTCTGACCTTCGATTCTCCTGTTATGCCAGCAAAAATAAAAGCCGGTTACTTGTGCTGCGAAGTGAGGCCTTTCGTTCCGAGTCCCCTTCGATGCTTTTTGTGTCAGAGATTTGGACATGCCAAAACAGCATGTCGCGCATCTATACCAACCTGTGCACGTTGCGCAAAGCCCGGTCACGACAGTTCTACGTGCTCCGAAATCGAACATTGTGTTAATTGCCAGGGAAATCATGCTGCGTATTCAAAAACTTGCCCTCGTTGGATACAGGAAAAAGAAATACAATCAATAAGAGTAACCAAAAATCTATCTTTCCCCGAAGCAAGAAAACTAGTGGAATCTCGTACACCTCGTCCTAACACCTCATATGCATCCGTCATTAAAACTAGCAAAACAATAAGCACCCAAACATATAATTCAGTTTTTACATCTAATAAAGTAAATGCAGAAACTCAAATAAACTCTACTCCTTATAATTATCAACCAACCAAATCAAACCATCAATCCCATAGCGTAAGCCCAAAATCAAGTGACAAAGTTACAAGTAAACCCTCAAACCTGCCGCAACAGAGAACCGCACCAGCAACAAAAATCTTCAAGCCGAACCCAACAACGTCAATAGAACTAAATAAAAAAAAGCAAAGTAAGAAAGACAAACCTCCCCGGAACTCTAAAGACCCCTCAAAATTACCGGATACCGAAATAGATTTACACCCTTCCACGGACTCCGACATGGAGTTTGGAGAGGATGGTATTGAAGAGAACGCTGCATTTTTTAGGAAAGGTTCTAGGTTTTATAAAAAACCTTCCAAATAAAACAACCCAACCTTTATTTAGAAGACATTGAAAAGGGCTCAAATTTTTAAAAAATAAATGGCTATTAATCTCCTAACTTGGAACTGTCATGGTTTTCGTACACATATCGACGATATCAAATCTCTAATAAATAATTTTAACCCTGTTTGCCTAGCCCTTCAAGAAACATACTTAACGCCTAATAACTCAATTAATGTTAAAAATTATAATTTAATAAGAAATGATTACATCCACGGTGCACGCGCTTCGGGCGGCGTGGCTATGATGACCTTGCAGAATTTCCCATCCAGAAGAATTTCTTTAAATACGAGCATTCAAGCAATAGCCATACAACTTCATATTAAATTTTTAATAACAATCTGCTGCATATATCTACCCCCAAATGAAAGCGTTAGTCAGCAGGAACTAAATGATTTAATAACTCAACTTCCGTCTCCATACTTCATCATAGGGGATTTTAACGGACACAACCCTCTTTGGGGAAGTAATGATTTTAACACAAAAGGACAACAAATTGAAAAATTGATGGATGATCATTGTCTCTGCCTTTTAAATGATTCCAGTCATACATACTTCCATACTCCGACCCAAACCTTTCACACCCTGGACCTTGCAATATGCTCCCCTACTTTGCTTTCATTTTGGGACTTTAAAATTGACAATGATCTGCACAATAGCGATCACTTTCCAATCATTTTAACATATAACTGCAATGACGTTTTACTACCCAGACGACCTGTGCGATATATATTTGAGAAAGCGGATTGGACTCGATATCAGGTGGAATCAAACATTTCCGACAACATGGTTATGATGCCTAGCATAAATGATGCCGTTGAAATGATAACGAACACCTTGATTAAGGCGGCAGATGTGGCTATCCCCAAAACATCGGGTAAAATGCCTAAATTATGGAAGCCTTGGTGGAATGAAGCATGCTCTCAAGCCCATAAATTCCAAAAAAAAGCATGGAACACCTTCAGACGTTATCCCACCACTTCGAATTTGATAGTTTTCAAGCGGGCTAAAGCAGAAGCTCGAAAATTAAGGAGACAGCGACAAAAAGAATCCTGGCAAGAATACGTAAATACAATCGAATGTCGAATATCATCAAAACAGCTATGGGGAAAAATTCGAAAAATTACCGGCAAATATCGTAATCCAAATATATCGTTTTTACTTCAAAATGGACAAGTCGTTTCAGACGTTAAGACAATTGCTGATACCTTGGGAGAATCTTTTTCTAAGGTATCTCATGAGAGCTCTTACCCCCAAGATTTTATTAATTATAAGCGACGTGAAGAACGCAAGACGTTAAACTTTCAACCATCCGCTCATAAAACTTACAATCGTAATTTTACCACATTCGAACTGAAAAATGCATTAAGAAAATCACACCCGACTTCACCGGGCCCCGATCATATTCATCTAGACATGTTGACCCATCTCAATGAAGACTCATTACAAAATGTTTTACTTTTCTATAATAGAATTTGGACAGAGCAAGATTTTCCGACAACCTGGCACAGAGCTATTATTATTCCAATACCGAAACCTGGGAAGGATCCTCAAGACCCTAATAACTATCGACCCATTGCCTTGACAAGCTGTATCTGCAAAGTCATGGAAAGAATGGTGAATGCTCGGTTGATACATGTCCTTGAGTCTGAAAAACATCTATCGGAGTTTCAAAGCGGATTCCGTTTTGGACGAAGCACCTACGACAATGCCTTAATGCTGGAATCCTCTATCAGAGGTGAACACGGGGGTCGCGCTCCCGGGATACCTAAGCGATCTTTCTCTACCTTCATCCCACTACTCGCCCCCAGGGGCATTCCTTCTTTAGGTTTGTACGGGCTTCACAACCCCGGGGTACCCGAGTGATCTTTTTCTTTCCCAGGGGTTTGCTGTCTTTGGTGAACACGGGGGTCGCGCTCCCGGGATACCTAAGCGATCTTTCTCTACCTTCATCCCACTACTCTATTCCCCACCCCTCCTTTTTCTCCATTTCACGTCTTGCGATTCGGAAACCATTAAAATTTCTTTACATTAAAAAACACCTTAAATTCACTCTTTTGTTATTTCAAAACTATGTTAATCACCTATGTTATTACGTATCATAGAATACCTTTTTAGTTGTGTTAAGTTCTATTTGCTTCTAAATTATCATTTATTCCTTTTTATGATTCCTTTAAAAGACGTCAGTACGTTTTTCTGACCCGCATGTTTGCCGTGTGCGGCGTCCCGTATCGGGGGAAAGTGGAGTCCTGGGGTACCTGATGCGTGCCCTTTGGTCCATGCTTCTGCGTAGACGGGTGGCTGGAGTGAGCCCGCTCTGGTCAATCGGCTCACCTAATTTCTCTGGGGTTCACCACGTCAGAGCGCTTGGTCCCTCTGTCGTGTTGGACTCCAATGATATTGGGTATTTAGGGTTAGTGCTGTAGCTAGGGATGCCCTGGGCGAACTGGCGGATCCACATTCCGACACTACGGCACTATATTCTGGTTGTTACTCCTGAAGCGGTTCCGAGATCTGTTGCTAGACAACTGCCGGATACTGCTTCCCCTGGTTGGGCTCCATGGTGGGCGGGGGCACACCAGGATGAATTTTTTTCTAATATTCATGGAACCAAAAACTCTTTCTTGCCCTGACGGAGGCTTAGATCCGTCAAACCAACTTAGCTCTGATACATCTCCAAATGAACCTTCTTTAGAAATGAAAACACCTGAAAATACCACTATAACTCGTCAGATAACAAAATCAATACCAAAATTTCTCATTATTCACAATGAATACGGTAAATTATCTAAAATGTCGCCTTTTCTAATAGAAAAATATATAAAAAATGCAGCTGGAGAAGTAAATAATGTTAAAAAATTGAAATCCGGAGACCTTTTAATTGAATCTAAATCAGAAGTTCAATCAGGAAAATTACTAAATATTAAAAACTTTGGGGACGTCGAAATTCAAGTCTTTCCACACAAAACTTTAAACTATACCCGAGGAGTAATCTCATCCCAAGAACTCTCAATGGTGTCCGACGAAGAATTTGTAGCTGAATTAAAAGATCAAAAAGTTATAGCAGCCAAAAGAATCATGATGAGGCGAGACTCTAATTTCATTCCATCAAGAAATGTTATTCTGACCTTCGATTCTCCTGTTATGCCAACAAAAATTAAAGCCGGTTACTTGTGCTGCGACGTGAGGCCTTTCGTTCCAAGCCCACTGCGATGCTTTTTATGCCAGAGATTTGGACATGCTAAAACAGCATGTCGAGCATCAGCAACCATCTGTGCACGTTGCGCAAAGCCCGGTCACGACAGTTCTACGTGCTCCGAAATCGAACATTGTGTTAATTGCCAGGGAAATCATGCTGCGTATTCAAAAACTTGCCCTCGTTGGATACAGGAAAAAGAAATACAATCAATAAGAGTAACCAAAAATCTATCTTTCCCCGAAGCAAGAAAACTAGTGGAATCTCGAACACCTCGTCCTAACACCTCATATGCATCCGTCATTAAAACTAGCAAAACAATAAGCACCCAAACATATAATTCAGTTTTTACATCTAATAAAGTAAATGCAGAAACGCAAATAAACTCTACTCCTTATAATTATCAACCAACCAAATCAAATCAGCAATCCCATAGCGTAAGCCCAAAATCAAGTGACAAAGTTACAAGTAAACCCTCAAACCTGCCGCAACAGAGAACCACACCAGCAACAAAAATCTTCAAGCCGAACCCAACAACGTCATTAGAACAAAATAAAAAAAAGCAAAGTAAGAAAGACAAACCTACTCACCGGAACTCTAAAGACCCCTCAAAATTACCCGATACCGAAATAGATTTACACCCTTCCACGGACTCAGACATGGAGTTTGGAGATGACAGTATTGACGAGAACGCTGCATTTTTTAGGAAAGGTTCTAGATTTTATAAAAAACCTTCCAAATAAAACCACCCAACCTTTATTTCAGAAGACATTGAAAAGGGCTCTAATTTTTTAAAAAATAAATGGCTATTAATCTCCTAACTTGGAACTGTCATGGTTTTCGTACACATATCGACGATATCAAATCTCTAATAAATAATTTTAACCCTGTTTGCCTAGCCCTTCAAGAAACATACTTAACGCCTACTAACACAATGAATGTTAAAAATTATAATTTAATAAGAAATGATTACATCCACGGTGCACGCGCTTCGGGCGGCGTGGCTATAATGACCTTGCAGAATTTCCCATCCAGAAGAATTTCTTTAAATACGAGCATTCAAGCAATAGCCATTCAACTTCATATTAAATTTTTAATAACAATCTGCTGCATATATCTACCCCCAAATGAAAACGTTAGTCAGCAGGAACTAAATGATTTAATAACTCAACTTCCGTCTCCATACTTCATCATGGGGGATTTTAACGGACACAACCCTCTTTGGGGAAGTAATGATTTTAACACAAAAGGACAACAAATTGAAAAATTGATGGATGACCATTGTCTCTGCCTTTTAAATGATTCCAGTCATACATACTTCCATACTCCGGCCCCCAGGGGCATTCCTTCTTTAGGTTTGTACGGGCTTCACAATCCCGGGGTACCTGAGTGATCTTTTTCTTTCCCAGGGGTTTGCTGTCTTTGGTGAACACGGGGGTCGCGCTCCCGGGATACCTAAGCGATCTTTTTCTACCTTCATCCCACTACTCTAGCCCCCAGGGGCATTCCTTCTTTAGGTTTGTACGGGCTTCACAACCCCGGGGTACCTGAGTGATCTTTTTCTTTCCCAGGGGTTTGCTGTCTTTGGTGAACACGGGGGTCGCGCTCCCGGGATACCTAAGCGATCTTTCTCTACCTTCATCCCACTACTCTATTCCCCACCCCTCCTTTTTCTCCATTTCACGTCTTGCGATTCGGAAACCATTATAATTTCTTTACATTAAAAAACACCTTAAATTCACTCTTTTGTTATTTAAAAAATATGTTAATCACCTATGTTATTACGTATCATAGAATACCTTTTTAGTTGTGTTAAGTTCTATTTGCTTCTAAATTATCATTTATTCCTTTTTATGATTCTTTTAAAAGACGTCAGTACGTTTTTCTGACCCGCATGTTTGCCGTGTGCGGCGTCCCGTATCGGGGGAAAGTGGAGTCCTGGGGTACCTGATGCGTGCCCTTTGGTCCATGCTTCTGCGTAGACGGGTGGCTGGAGTGAGCCCGCTCTGGTCAATCGGCTCACCTAATTTCTCTGGGGTTCACCACGTCAGAGCGCTTGGTCCCTCGGTCGTGTTGGACTCCAATGATATTGGGTATTTAGGGTTAGTGCTGTAGCTAGGGATGCCCTGGGCGAACTGGCGGATCCACATTCCGACACTACGGCACTATATTCTGGTTGTTACTCCTGAAGCAGTTCCGAGATCTGTTGCTGGACAACTGCCGGATACTGCTTCCCCTGGTTGGGCTCCATGGTGGGCGGGGGCACACCAGGATGAACTTTTTTTCTAATATTCATGGAACCCAAAACTTTTCCTTGCCCTGACGGAGGCTTAGATCCGTCAAACACACTTAGCTCTGATACATCTCCAAATGACCAAAATGAACCTTCCTTAGAAACGAAAACACCTGAAAATAGCACATCTCGTCAGATAACAAAATCAATACCAAAATTTCTCATTATTCACAATGAATACGGCAAATTGTCTAAAATGTCACCTTTTCTAATAGAAAAATATATAAAAAATGCAGCTTCAGAAGTAAATAGTGTTAAAAAATTGAAATCAGGAGACCTTTTAATTGAATCAAAATCAGAAATTCAATCAGGAAAATTATTAAATATTAAAAACTTTGGGGACGTCGAAATTCAAGTCTTTCCACACAAAACTTTAAACTATACCCGAGGAGTAATCTCATCCCAAGAACTCTCAATGGTGTCCGACGAAGAATTTGTCGCTGAATTAAAAGATCAAAAAGTTATAGCAGCCAAAAGAATCATGATGAGGCGAGATGCTAATTTCATTCCATCAAGAAATGTTGTTCTGACCTTCGATTCTCCTGTTATGCCAACAAAAATAAAAGCCGGTTACTTGTGCTGCGACGTGAGGCCTTTCATTCCAAGCCCACTGCGATGCTTTTTATGCCAGAGATTTGGACATGCTAAAACAGCATGTCGAGCATCAGCAACCATCTGTGCACGTTGCGCAAAGCCCGGTCACGACAGTTCCTCATGCTCTGAAACCGAACATTGCATCAATTGCCAAGGTGATCACGCTGCATATTCCAAGACTTGCCCACGCTGGATACAAGAAAAAGAAATTCAAACATTAAGAGTTACCAAAAACCTATCTTTTCCCGAAGCTAGAAAATTGATAGAATCCCGTACACCTCGTCCTAACACCTCATATGCATCCGTCATTAAAACCAGCAAAACAATAGGCACCCAAACATATAACTCAGACTTTACACCTAATAAAGTAAATGCAGAAACGCAATTAAACTCTACTCCTTATAAATATCAACCAACCAAATCAAACCATCAATCCCATAGCTTAAGCCCAAAATCAATTGACAAAGTTACAAGTAAACCCTCAAACCTGCCGCAACAGAGAACCGCACCAGCAACAAAAATCTTCAAGCCGAACCCAACAACGTCAATAGAACAAAGTAAAAAAAAGCAAAGTAAGAAAGACAAACCTCCCCGGAACTCTAAAGACCCCTCAAAACTACCGGATACCGAAATAGATTTACACCCTTCCACGGACTCAGACATGGAGTTTGGAGATGACGGTATTGAAGAAAACGCTGCATTTTTTAGGAAAGGTTCTAGATTTTACAAAAAACCTTCCAAATAAAACCACCCAACCTTTATTTCAGAAGACATTGAAAAGGGCTCTTAACTTTTAAAGAATAAAATGACTATTAATCTCTTAACTTGGAACTGTCATGGTTTTCGTACACATATCGACGATATCAAATCTCTAATAAATAATTTTAACCTTGTTTGCCTAGCCCTTCAAGAAACATACTTAACGCCTACTAACACAATGAATGTTAAAAATTATAATTTAATAAGAAATGATTACATCCACGGTGCACGCGCTTCGGGCGGCGTGGCTCTGATGACTTTGCAGAATTTTCCATCAAGAAGAATTTCTTTAAATACGAGCATTCAAGCAATAGCCATTCAACTTCATATTAAATTTTTACTAACAATCTGCTGCATATATCTACCCCCAAATGAAAACGTTAGTCAGCAGGAACTAAATGATTTAATAACGCAACTTCCGTCTCCATACTTCATCATGGGGGATTTTAACGGACACAACCCTCTTTGGGGAAGTAATGATTTTAACACAAAAGGACAACAAATTGAAAAATTGATGGATGATCATTGTCTCTGCCTTTTAAATGATTCCAGTCATACATACTTCCATACTCCGACCCAAACATTTCACACCCTGGACCTTGCAATATGCTCCCCTACTTTGCTTTCATTTTGGGACTTTAAAATTGACAATGATCTGCACAATAGCGATCACTTTCCAATCATTTTAACATATAACTGCAATGACGTTTTACTACCCAGACGACCTGTGCGATATATATTTGAGAAAGCGGATTGGACTCGATATCAGGTGGAATCAAACATTTCCGACAACATGGTTATGATGCCTAGCATAAATGATACCGTTGAAATGATAACGAACACCTTGATTAAGGCGGCAGATGTGGCTATCCCCAAAACATCGGGTAAAATGCCTAAATTATGGAAGCCTTGGTGGAATGAAGCATGCTCTCAAGCCCATAAATTCCAAAAAAAAGCATGGAACACCTTCAGACGTTATCCCACCACTTCGAATTTGATAGTTTTCAAGCGGGCTAAAGCAGAAGCTCGAAAATTAAGGAGACAGCGACAAAAAGAATCCTGGCAAGAATACGTAAATACAATTGAATGTCGAATATCATCAAAACAGCTATGGGGAAAAATTCGAAAAATTACCGGCAAATATCATAATCCAAATATATCATTTTTACTTCAAAATGGACAAGTCGTTTCAGACGTTAAGACAATTGCCGATACCTTGGGAGAATCTTTTTCTAAGGTATCTCATGAGAGCTCTTACCCCCAAGATTTTATTAATTATAAGCGACGTGAAGAACGCAAGACGTTAAACTTTCAACCATCCGCTCATAGAACTTACAATCGTAAGTTTACCATATTCGAACTGAAAAATGCATTAAGGAAATCACACCCGACTTCACCGGGCCCCGATCATATTCATCTAGACATGTTGACCCATCTCAATGAAGATTCATTACAAAACATTTTACTTCTTTATAATAGAATTTGGACAGAGCAAGATTTTCCGACAACCTGGCACAGAGCTATTATTATTCCAATACCGAAACCTGGGAAGGATCCTCAAGACCCTAATAACTATCGACCCATTGCCTTGACAAGCTGTATCTGCAAAGTCATGGAAAGAATGGTGAATGCTCGGTTGATACATGTCCTTGAGTCTGAAAAACATCTATCGGAGTTTCAAAGCGGATTCCGTTTTGGACGAAGCACCTACGACAATGCCTTAATGCTGGAATCCTCTATCAGAGATACATTCGTCACAAAGAAGCATTTGGTAGCTGTCTTCTTCGATATGGAGAAAGCTTACGATAGGACATGGCGATATGGCATAATGCGAGACTTATACGAGATGGGCTTTCTGGGAAATCTCCCAATATTTATTCAAAACTTTTTATTGACAAGGACCTTTAGCGTTCGCATTAATAATATTTTATCAGATGACTTTTCACAGGACGAGGGTGTTCCCCAAGGAAGCGTTCTAAGCGTGATACTTTTTATAATTAAAATCAACGGTATTATTAAACAACTTCCTCCATATGTGCACGGAACGCTTTTTGTAGACGATTTCCAAATATTCTGTTCTGGAATCAATGTACCTTTTATTGAAAGACAACTCCAAACGGCTATTAGAATTGTAAGTAAGTGGGCAAACGAAAATGGTTTTGTTTTTTCTTCGCAAAAGACTGTATGTGTACATTTTACTAGAAGACGCGGACTTTTTCCTGATCCAGAACTTTTACTAGACGGAACTGTTATTCCAGTAGTTCCAGAAATAAAATTTTTGGGTATTATTTTTGACTCGAAATTATCTTTTCGATCTCATATCAAAGTATTGAAACGAAAATGCAACCAATCATTGAATATTTTAAAGGTTTTATGTAACACAACTTGGGGAGCTGATTTTATTTCAATTTTAAAAATTTACAAAGCTGTTGTCCGATCGAAACTTGATTATGGGAGTGTAATATATGGATCTTCTGCTAAGTCTGTTCTTCAAGCCCTGGATACTATTCATCACCAAGGCCTCCGATTATCCCTCGGAGCTTTCCGCACTTCGCCAGTCCAGAGTTTATATATAATGACAGGCGAGCCGGATTTAAGACATCGACGTGAGAAACTTACCCTAAAATACTATTTTAAGATTAAAGCCAACCCTTCTCACCCATTGCATAATAGAGTAACTAACCCTAAATTTGGAAGTCATTACTCATTAAAACCTTCATTCATTCCATCACTTGGTTTTAGAGTCCGTACCATAATGAATTCATTAAATGTTGACAATCTGGGAATATTTCCTAGAGAAAACGAACCTCCACCTTGGAATGATCAAAATCTACTTACCATCAATGACTTTTCACATTTTAACAAATCATCAACCCCCGATACCATTTATTTACAATTATTCCATTCCCATAGAAACAAATATTCATCTTTTAAAACAGTTTTTACTGACGGATCTAAGAACGGGACAAATGTTGGTGCCGCGGCCGTTTTTGATAATACAACCATTGCTAGAAAATTGCATGGGTTCTGCAGTGTCTTCACTTCAGAGATGTACGCAATAATTTTAGCCTTAAAAACGATTTCTACACACAGTAATAAAAACTGGATCTTGTATACCGACTCTAAAAGTAGTATCGAATCCCTATTAAACTGTACACATAAAAGTCATCCCTTGGTTTTAAAAACAATGAATTTGCTCCTAACATTAACAGAAAATGATTTTCGGATATTCTTTTGTTGGATTCCTGGGCATGTGGGAATCCGGGGCAATGAGAAAGCGGATTTGGCAGCCAAAAACGCAACACTGATTATAAACTCCAATGTCCCGATTCACGACATTAATAGTGTTTTAACCCAAGCCATAAATTCATCCTGGCAATCCGCTTGGGATTTGGAAAACCATAACAAACTTCATGATATTCAACCATCTATAAAGGGATTCAGCAAAACAAATTTAAATAGAAGTCATCACGTAAAACTGACAAGGCTCCGAATCGGACATTCCTTTTTTACCCACAGACATTTACTGCTGGGAGAACCAGCTCCTTTATGCTCATCATGCAATAGTATTTTTTCCATAAAGCACATATTGACGGAATGCCGGAATTTTAATCGTCATAGACTAAACCGATTTGGTTTCTCCCCTATTACCTTAACAGACTTGTTGTTGGAACCACATCATAAAAACTTATTTTTATTCCTTACTGACATTGGTTTCGTAAACTCTATTTAGATTTCATAATCGACTGCAACATACACAACTGTACTGAATTTTATTACGTAGCTTTCTGACTCGTTCTAACTAAATACCAGTTATGAACTAGCTATTGTTTGGCGCAGCATGGCCAAATCTGGCCCTTGTGCCATAAAAAACCAACCAACCAACCAACCAACCAACCCACTACTCTATTCCCCACCCCTCCTTTTTCTCCATTTCACGTCTTGCGATTCGGAAACCATTAAAATGTCTTAACATTGAAAAACACCTTAAATTCATTCTTTTGTTATTTAAAAACTATGTTATTCACCTATGTTATTACGTATCATAGAATACCTTTTTAGTTGTGTTAAGTTCTATTTACTTCTAAATTATCATTTATTCCCTTTTTATGATTCTTTTAAAAAACGTCAGTACGTTTTTCTGACCCGCATGTTTGCCGTGTGCGGCGTCCCGTATCGGGGGAAAGTGGAGTCCTGGGGTACCTGATGCGTGCCCTTTGGTCCATGCTTCTGCGTAGACGGGTGGCTGGAGTGAGCCCGCTCTGGTCAATCGGCTCACCTAATTTCTCTGGGGTTCACCACGTCAGAGCGCTTGGTCCCTCTGTCGTGTTGGACTCCAATGATATTGGGTATTTAGGGTTAGTGCTGTAGCTAGGGATGCCCTGGGCGAACTGGCGGATCCACATTCCGACACTACGGCACTATATTCTGGTTGTTACTCCTGAAGCGGTTCCGAGATCTGTTGCTGGACAACTGCCGGATACTGCTTCCCCTGGTTGGGCTCCATGGTGGGCGGGGGCACACCAGGATGAATTTTTTTTCCTAATATTCATGGAACCTAAAACTTCTTGCCCTGACGGAGGCTTTGATCCGTCAAACACCATTAACAATGTCAACGAAAATCCTATTAGTGAATCATGTATTGAAACGGTTACACCTGTCATTTCCGCAATTCCTGAAACAAAAAAATCTGTTCCTAAATTTCTTATTATACACAACGAATCCGGTAAATTAACAAAAATGTCACCTTTTCTAATCGAAAAATACATAAAAAATGCAGCTGATGAAGTAAAAAATGTCAAAAAATTGAAATCTGGAGACCTATTGATAGAATCCAAATCAGAAATACAATCAATAAAACTATTAAACATTAAAAACTTTGGGGACGTCGAAATTCAAGTCTTTCCGCACAAAACCCTTAACTATACCCGAGGAGTTATCTCATCCCAAGAACTTGCAATGGTGTCCGACGAAGAATTTGTCGCTGAACTAAAAGACCAAAAAGTTATAGCAGCCAAAAGAATCATGATGAGGCGAGATTCTAATTTCATTCCATCAAGAAGTGTTGTTCTGACCTTCGATTCTCCTGTTATGCCAACAAAAATAAAAGCCGGTTACTTGTGCTGCGACGTGAGGCCTTTCGTTCCAAGCCCACTGCGATGCTTTTTATGCCAGAGATTTGGACATGCTAAAACAGCATGTCGAGCATCAGCAACCATCTGTGCACGTTGCGCAAAGCCCGGTCACGACAGTTCCTCATGCTCTGAAACCGAACATTGCATCAATTGCCAGGGAAATCATGCTGCGTATTCAAAAACTTGCCCTCGTTGGATACAGGAGAAAGAAATACAATCAATAAGAGTAACCAAAAATCTATCTTTCCCCGAAGCAAGAAAACTAGTGGAATCTCGAACACCTCGTCCTAACACCTCATATGCATCCGTCATTAAAACTAGCAAAACAATAAGCACCCAAACATATAATTCAGATTTTACAGCTAATAAAGTAAATGCAGAAACGCAAATTAACTCTACTCCTTATAATTATCAACCAACCAAATCAAATCAGCAATCCCATAGCGTAAGCCCAAAATCAAGTGACAAAGTTACAAGTAAACCCTCAAACCTGCCGCAACAGAGAACCGCACCAGCAACAAAAATCTTCAAGCCGAACCCAACAACGTCAATAGAACTAAATAAAAAAAAGCAAAGTAAGAAAGACAAACTTACTCCCCGGAACTCTAGAGATCACTCAAAATTACCGGATACCGAAATAGATTTACACCCTTCCACGGACTCAGACATGGAGTTTGGAGAGGACGGTATTGACGAGAACGCTGCATTTTTTAGAAAAGGTTCTAGATTTTACAAAAAACCTTCCAAATAAAACCACCCAACCTTTATTTCAGAAGACATTGAAAAGGGGTCTAATTTTTTAAAAAATAAATGGCTATTAATCTCCTAACTTGGAACTGTCATGGTTTTCGTACACATATCGACGATATCAAATCTCTAATAAATAATTTTAACCCTGTTTGCCTAGCCCTTCAAGAAACATACTTAACGCCTACTAACACAATGAATGTTAAAAATTATAATTTAATAAGAAATGATTACATCCACGGTGCACGCGCTTCGGGCGGCGTGGCTATAATGATCTTGCAGAATTTCCCATCCAGAAGAATTTCTTTAAATACGAGCATTCAAGCAATAGCCATTCAACTTCATATTAAATTTTTACTAACAATCTGCTGCATATATCTACCCCCAAATGAAAACGTTAGTCAGCAGGAACTAAATGATTTAATAACGCAACTTCCGTCTCCATACTTCATCATAGGGGATTTTAACGGACACAACCCTCTTTGGGGAAGTAATGATTTTAACACAAAAGGACAACAAATTGAAAAATTGATGGATGACCATTGTCTCTGCCTTTTAAATGATTCCAGTCATACATACTTCCATACTCCGACCCAAACCTTTCACACCCTGGACCTTGCAATATGCTCCCCTACTTTGCTTTCATTTTGGGACTTTAAAATTGACAATGATCTGCACAATAGCGATCACTTTCCAATCATTTTAACATATAACTGCAATGACGTTTTACTACCCAGACGACCTGTGCGATATATATTTGAGAAAGCGGATTGGACTCGATATCAGGTGGAATCAAACATTTCCGACAACATGGTTATGATGCCTAGCATAAATGATGCCGTTGAAATGATAACGAACACCTTGATTAAGGCGGCAGATGTGGCTATCCCCAAAACATCGGGTAAAATGCCTAAATTATGGAAGCCTTGGTGGAATGAAGCATGCTCTCAAGCCCACAAATTCCAAAAAAAAGCATGGAACACCTTCAGACGTTATCCCACCACTTCGAATTTGATAGTTTTCAAGCGGGCTAAAGCAGAAGCTCGAAAATTAAGGAGACAGCGACAAAAAGAATCCTGGCAAGAATACGTAAATACAATCGAATGTCGAATATCATCAAAACAGCTATGGGGAAAAATCCGAAAAATTACCGGCAAATATCGTAATCCAAATATATCGTTTTTACTTCAAAATGGACAAGTCGTTTCAGACGTTAAGACAATTGCTGACACCTTGGGAGAATCTTTTTCTAAGGTATCTCATGAGAGCTCTTACCCCCAAGATTTTATTAATTATAAGCGACGTGAAGAACGCAAGACGTTAAACTTTCAACCATCCGCTCATAAAACTTACAATCGTAAGTTTACCATATTCGAACTGAAAAATGCATTAAGGAAATCACACCCGACTTCACCGGGCCCCGATCATATTCATCTAGACATGTTGACCCATCTCAATGAAGATTCATTACGAAATATTTTACTTCTTTATAATAGAATTTGGACAGAGCAAGATTTTCCGACAACCTGGCACAGAGCTATTATTATTCCAATACCGAAACCTGGGAAGGATCCTCAAGACCCTAATAACTATCGACCCATTGCCTTGACAAGCTGTATCTGCAAAGTCATGGAAAGAATGGTGAATGCTCGGTTGATACATGTCCTTGAGTCTGAAAAACATCTATCGGAGTTTCAAAGCGGATTCCGTTTTGGACGAAGCACCTACGACAATGCCTTAATGCTGGAATCCTCTATCAGAGATACATTCGTCACAAAGAAGCATTTGGTAGCTGTCTTCTTCGATATGGAGAAAGCTTACGATAGGACATGGCGATATGGCATAATGCGAGACTTATACGAGATGGGCTTTCTGGGAAATCTCCCAATATTTATTCAAAACTTTCTATTGACAAGGACCTTTAGCGTTCGCATTAATAATATTTTATCAGATGACTTTTCACAGGACGAGGGTGTTCCCCAAGGAAGCGTTCTAAGCGTCATACTTTTTATAATTAAAATCAACGGTATTATTAAACAACTTCCTCCATATGTGCACGGAACGCTTTTTGTAGACGATTTCCAGATTTTTTGCTCTGGAATCAATGTACCTTTTATTGAAAGACAACTCCAAACGG
This sequence comes from Meta bourneti, assembly GCA_933210815.1. Classification (NCBI taxonomy): domain Eukaryota; kingdom Metazoa; phylum Arthropoda; class Arachnida; order Araneae; family Tetragnathidae; genus Meta; species Meta bourneti. Next base: position 91,504,765 of record OW119924.1, on the reverse strand, counting down.
CTATTAGAATTGTAAGTAAGTGGGCAAACGAAAATGGTTTTGTTTTTTCTTCGCAAAAGACTGTATGTGTACATTTTACTAGAAGACGCGGACTTTTTCCTGATCCAGAACTTTTACTCGACGGAACTGTTATTCCAGTAGTTCCAGAAATAAAATTTTTGGGTATTATTTTTGACTCGAAGTTATCTTTTCGTCCTCATATCAAGGTATTGAAACGAAAATGCAACCAATCATTGAATATTTTAAAGGTTTTATGTAACACAACTTGGGGAGCTGATTTTATTTCAATTTTAAAAATTTACAAAGCTGTTGTCCGATCGAAACTCGATTATGGGAGTGTAATATATGGATCTTCTGCTAAGTCTGTTCTTCAAGCCCTGGATACTATTCATCACCAAGGCCTCCGATTATCCCTCGGAGCTTTCCGCACTTCACCAGTCCAGAGTTTATATATAATGACAGGCGAGCCGGATTTAAGACATCGACGTGAGAAACTTACCCTAAAATACTATTTTAAGATTAAAGCCAACCCTTCTCACCCATTGCATAATAGAGTAACTAACCCTAAATTTGGAAGTCATTACTCATTAAAACCTTCATTCATACCATCACTTGGTTTTAGAGTCCGTACCATAATGAATTCATTAAACGTTGACAATCTGGGAATATTTCCTAGAGAAAACGAACCTCCACCTTGGAATGATAAAAATCTACTTACCATCAATGACTTTTCACATTTTAACAAATCATCAACCCCCGATACCATATATTTACAATTATTCCATTCCCATAGAAACAAATATTCATCTTTTAAAACAGTTTTTACTGACGGATCTAAGAACGGGACAAATGTTGGAGCCGCGGCCGTTTTTGATAATACAACCATTGCTAGAAAATTGCATGGGTGCTGCAGTGTCTTCACTTCAGAGATCTACGCAATAATTTTAGCCTTAAAAACGATTTCTACACACACTAATAAAAACTGGATCTTGTATACCGACTCTAAAAGCAGTATCGAATCCCTATTAAACTGTACACATAAAAGTCATTCCTTGGTTTTAAAAGCAATGAATTTGCTCCTAACATTAACAGAAAATGATTTTCGGATATTCTTTTGTTGGATTCCTGGGCATGTGGGAATCCGGGGCAATGAGAAAGCGGATTTGGCAGCCAAAAACGCAACTTTGATTATAAACCCCAATGTCCCGATTCACGACATTAATAGTGTTTTAACCCAAGCCATAAATTCATCCTGGCAATCCGCTTGGGATTTGGAAAACCATAACAAACTTCATGATATTCAACCATCTATAAAGGGATTCAGCAAAACAAACTTAAATAGAAGTCATCACGTAAAACTGACAAGGCTCCGAATCGGACATTCCTTTTTTACCCACAGACATTTACTGCTGGGAGAACCAGCTCCTTTATGCTCATCATGCAATAGTATCTTTTCCATAAAGCACATATTGACGGAATGCCGGAATTTTAACCGTCATAGACTAAACCGATTTGGTTTCTCCCCTATTACCTTAACAGACTTGTTGTTGGAACCACATCATAAAAACTTATTTTTATTCCTTACTGACATTGGTTTCGTAAACTCTATTTAGATTTCATAATCGACTGCAACATACACAACTGTACTGAATTTTATTACGTAGCTTTCTGACTCGTTCTAACTAAATACCAGTTATGAACTAGCTATTGTTTGGCGCAGCATGGCCAATTCTGGCCCTTGTGCCATAAAAAACCAACCAACCAACCAACCAATCCATACTCCGACCCAAACCTTTCACACCCTGGACCTTGCAATATGCTCCCCTACTTTGCTTTCATTTTGGGACTTTAAAATTGACAATGATCTGCACAATAGCGATCACTTTCCAATCATTTTAACATATAACTGCAATGACGTTTTACTACCCAGACGACCTGTGCGATATATATTTGAGAAAGCGGATTGGACTCGATATCAGGTGGAATCAAACATTTCCGACAACATGGTTATGATGCCTAGCATAAATGATGCCGTTGAAATGATAACGAACACCTTGATTAAGGCGGCAGATGTGGCTATCCCCAAAACATCGGGTAAAATGCCTAAATTATGGAAGCCTTGGTGGAATGAAGCATGCTCTCAAGCCCATAAATTCCAAAAAAAAGCATGGAACACCTTCAGACGTTATCCCACCACTTCGAATTTGATAGTTTTCAAGCGGGCTAAAGCAGAAGCTCGAAAATTAAGGAGACAGCGACAAAAAGAATCCTGGCAAGAATACGTAAATACAATTGAATGTCGAATATCATCAAAACAGCTATGGGGAAAAATTCGAAAAATTACCGGCAAATATCGTAATCCAAATATATCGTTTTTACTTCAAAATGGACAAGTCGTTTCAGACGTTAAGACAATTGCTGACACCTTGGGAGAATCTTTTTCTAAGGTATCTCATGAGAGCTCTTACCCCCAAGATTTTATTAATTATAAGCGACGTGAAGAACGCAAGACGTTAAACTTTCAACCAACCGCTCATAAAACTTACAATCGTAATTTTACCACATTAGAACTGAAAAATGCATTAAGGAAATCACACCCGACTTCACCGGGCCCCGATCATATTCATCTAGACATGTTGACCCATCTCAATGAAGATTCATTACAAAACATTTTACTTCTTTTTAATAGAATTTGGACAGAGCAAGATTTTCCGACAACCTGGCACAGAGCTATTATTATTCCAATACCGAAACCTGGGAAGGATCCTCAAGACCCTAATAACTATCGACCCATTGCCTTGACAAGCTGTATCTGCAAAGTCATGGAAAGAATGGTGAATGCTCGGTTGATACATGTCCTTGAGTCTGAAAAACATCTATCGGAGTTTCAAAGCGGATTCCGTTTTGGACGAAGCACCTACGACAATGCCTTAATGCTGGAATCCTCTATCAGAGATACATTCGTCACAAAGAAGCATTTGGTAGCTGTCTTCTTCGATATGGAGAAAGCTTACGATAGGACATGGCGATATGGCATAATGCGAGACTTATACGAGATGGGCTTTCTGGGAAATCTCCCACTATTTATTCAAAACTTTTTATTGACAAGGACCTTTAGCGTTCGCATTAATAATATTTTATCAGATGACTTTTCACAGGACGAGGGTGTTCCCCAAGGAAGCGTTCTAAGCGTGATACTTTTTATAATTAAAATCAACGGTATCATTAAACAACTTCCTCCATATGTGCACGGAACGCTTTTTGTAGACGATTTCCAAATATTCTGTTCTGGAATCAATGTACCTTTTATTGAAAGACAACTCCAAACGGCTATTAGAATTGTAAGTAAGTGGGCAAACGAAAATGGTTTTGTTTTTTCTTCGCAAAAGACTGTATGTGTACATTTTACTAGAAGACGCGGACTTTTTCCTGATCCAGAACTTTTACTAGACGGAACTGTTATTCCAGTAGTTCCAGAAATAAAATTTTTGGGTATTATTTTTGACTCGAAGTTATCTTTTCGATCTCATATCAAAGTATTGAAACGAAAATGCAACCAATCATTGAATATTTTAAAGGTTTTATCTAACACAACTTGGGGAGCTGATTTTATTTCAATTTTAAAAATTTACAAAGCTCTTGTCCGATCGAAACTCGATTATGGGAGTGTAATATATGGATCTTCTGCTAAGTCTGTTCTTCAAGCCCTGGATACTATTCATCACCAAGGCCTCCGATTATCCCTCGGAGCTTTCCGCACTTCGCCAGTCCAGAGTTTATATATAATGACAGGCGAGCCGGATTTAAGACATCGACGTGAGAAACTTACCCTAAAATACTATTTTAAGATTAAAGCCAACCCTTCTCACCCATTGCATAATAGTGTAACTAACCCTAAATTTGGAAGTCATTACTCATTAAAACCTTCATTCATACCGTCACTTGGTTTTAGAGTCCGTACCATAATGAATTCATTAAATGTTGACAATCTGGGAATATTTCCTAGAGAAAACGAACCTCCACCTTGGAATGATAAAAATCTACTTACCATCAATGACTTTTCACATTTTAACAAATCATCAACCCCCGATACCATTTATTTACAATTATTCCATTCCCATAGAAACAAATATTCATCTTTTAAAACAGTTTTTACTGACGGATCTAAGAACGGGATAAATGTTGGAGCCGCGGCCGTTTTTGATAATACAACCATTGCTAGAAAATTGCATGGGTGCTGCAGTGTCTTCACTTCAGAGATCTACGCAATAATTTTAGCCTTAAAAACGATTTCTACACACACTAATAAAAACTGGATCTTGTATACCGACTCTAAAAGCAGTATCGAATCCCTATTAAACTGTACACATAAAAGTCATTCCTTGGTTTTAAAAGCAATTAATTTGCTCCTAACATTAACAGAAAATGATTTTCGGATATTCTTTTGTTGGATTCCTGGGCATGTGGGAATCCGGGGCAATGAGAAAGCGGATTTGGCAGCCAAAAACGCAACATTGATTATAAACTCCAATGTCCCGATTCACGACATTAATAGTGTTTTAACCCAAGCCATAAATTCATCCTGGCAATCCGCTTGGGATTTGGAAAACCATAACAAACTTCATGATATTCAACCATATATAAAGGGATTCAGCAAAACAAACTTAAATAGAAGTCATCATGTAAAACTGACAAGGCTCCGAATCGGACATTCCTTTTTTACCCACAGACATTTACTGCTGGGAGAACCAGCTCCTTTATGCTCATCATGCAATAGTATTTATTCCATAAAGCACATATTGACGGAATGCCGGAATTTTAATCGTCATAGACTAAACCGATTTGGTATCTCCCCTATTACCTTAACAGACTTGTTGATGGACCCACATCATAAAAACTTATTTTTATTCCTTACTGACATTGGTTTCGCAAACTTTATTTAGATTTTATAATCGACTGCAACATACACAACTGTACTGAATTTTATTACGTGGCTTTCTGACTCGCTCTAAATAAATACCAGTTATGAACTAGCTATTGTTTGGCGCAGCATGGCCAAATCTGGCCCTTGTGCCATAAAAAACCAACCAACCAACCAACCAACCTTTCCACACAAAACTTTAAACTATACCCGAGGAGTAATCTCATCCCAAGAGCCCCCAGGGGCATTCCTTCTTTAGGTTTGTACGGGCTTCACAATCCCGGGGTACCTGAGTGATCTTTTTCTTTCCCAGGGGTTTGCTGTCTTTGGTGAACACGGGGGTCGCGCTCCCGGGATACCTAAGCGATCTTTCTCTACCTTCATCCCACTACTCTATTCCCCACCCCTCCTTTTTCTCCATTTCACGTCTTGCGATTCGGAAACCATTAAAATTTCTTTACATTGAAAAACACCTTAAATTCACTCTTTTGTTATTTAAAAAATATGTTAATCACCTATGTTATTACGTATCATAAATTACCTTTTTAGTTGTGTTAAGTTCTATTTGCTTCTAAATTATCATTTATTACTTTTTATGATTCCTTTAAAAGACGTCAGTACGTTTTTCTGACCCGCATGTTTGCCGTGTGCGGCGTCCCGTATCGGGGGAAAGTGGAGTCCTGGGGTACCTGATGCGTGCCCTTTGGTCCATGCTTCTGCGTAGACGGGTGGCTGGAGTGAGCCCGCTCTGGTCAATCGGCTCACCTAATTTCTCTGGGGTTCACCACGTCAGAGCGCTTGGTCCCTCTGTCGTGTTGGACTCCAATGATATTGGGTATTTAGGGTTAGTGCTGTAGCTAGGGATGCCCTGGGCGAACTGGCGGATCCACATTCCGACACTACGGCACTATATTCTGGTTGTTACTCCTGAAGCGGTTCCGAGATCTGTTGCTGGACAACTGCCGGATACTGCTTCCCCTGGTTGGGCTCCATGGTGGGCGGGGGCACACCAGGATGAACTTTTTTTCTATTATTCATGGAAACTAAAACTTCTTCTTGCCCTGACGGAGGCTTTGATCCGTCAAACACCATTAACAAAGTCAACGAAAACTCTATTAGTGAATCATGTACAGAAACGGTTACACCTGTCATTTCCGCAATTCCTGAACCAAAAAAATCAGTTCCTAAATTTCTTATTATACACAACGAATCCGGTAAATTAACAAAAATGTCACCTTTTCTAATCGAAAAATACATTAAAAATGCAGCTGATGAAGTAAAAAATGTCAAAAAATTGAAATCTGGAGACCTATTGATAGAATCCAAATCAGAAATACAATCAATAAAACTATTAAACATTAAAAACTTTGGGGACGTCGAAATTCAAGTCTTTCCGCACAAAACCCTTAACTATACCCGAGGAGTTATCTCATCCCAAGAACTCGCAATGGTGTCCGACGAAGAATTTGTCGCTGAACTAAAAGACCAAAAAGTTATAGCAGCCAAAAGAATCATGATGAGGCGAGATTCTAATTTCATTCCATCAAGAAATGTTGTTCTAACCTTCGATTCTCCTGTTATGCCAACAAAAATAAAAGCCGGTTACTTGTGCTGCGACGTGAGGCCTTTCATTCCAAGCCCACTGCGATGCTTTTTATGCCAGAGATTTGGACATGCTAAAACAGCATGTCGAGCATCAGCAACCATCTGTGCACGTTGCGCAAAGCCCGGTCACGACAGTTCCTCATGCTCTGAAACCGAACATTGCATCAATTGCCAAGGTGATCACGCTGCATATTCCAAGACTTGTCCACGCTGGATACAGGAGAAAGAAATACAATCAATAAGAGTAACCAAAAATCTATCTTTCCCCGAAGCAAGAAAACTAGTGGAATCTCGTACACCTCGTCCTAATTCCTCATATGCATCCGTTATTAAAACTAGCAAAACAATAAGCACCCAAACATATAACTCAGACTTTACACCTAATAAAGTAAATGCAGAAACGCAATTAAACTCTACTCTTTATAAATATCAACCAACCAAATCAAACCATCAATCCCATAGCTTAAGCCCAAAATCAATTGACAAAGTTACAAGTAAACCCTCAAACCTGCCGCAACAGAGAACCGCACCAGCAACAAAAATCTTCAAGCCGCGCGCGCGAACCCAACATCAATAGAACAAAATAAAAAAAAGCAAAATAAGAAAGACAAACTTACTCCCCGGAACTCTAAAGACCCCTCAAAATTACCGGATACCGAAATAGATTTACACCCTTCCACGGACTCCGACATGGAGTTTGGAGATGACGGTATTGACGAGAACGCTGCATTTTTAGGAAAGGTTCTAGATTTTACAAAAAACCTTCCAAATAAAACCACCCAACCTTTATTTCAGTAGAGATTGAAAAGGGCTCTAAATTTTTAAAGAATAAATGACTATTAATCTCCTAACTTGGAACTGTCATGGTTTTCGTACACATATCGACGATATCAAATCTCTAATAAATAATTTTAACCCTGTTTGCCTAGCCCTTCAAGAAACATACTTAACGCCTAATAACTCAATTAATGTTAAAAATTATAATTTAATAAGAAATGATTACATCCACGGTGCACGCGCTTCGGGCGGCGTGGCTATAATGACCTTGCAGAATTTCCCATCCAGAAAAATTTCATTAAATACGAGCATTCAAGCAATAGCCATACAACTTCATATTAAATTTTTACTAACAATCTGCTGCATATATCTACCCCCAAATGAAAACGTTAGTCAGCAGGAACTAAATGATTTAATAACGCAACTTCCGTCTCCATACTTCATCATAGGGGATTTTAACGGACACAACCCTCTTTGGGGAAGTAATGATTTTAACACTAAAGGACAACAAATTGAAAAATTGATGGATGATCATTGTCTCTGCCTTTTAAATGATTCCAGTCATACATACTTCCATACTCCGACCCAAACCTTTCACACCCTGGACCTTGCAATATGCTCCCCTACTTTGCTTTCATTTTGGGACTTTAAAATTGACAATGATCTGCACAATAGCGATCACTTTCCAATCATTTTAACATATAACTGCAATGACGTTTTACTACCCAGACGACCTGTGCGATATATATTTGAGAAAGCGGATTGGACTCGATATCAAGTGGAATCAAACATTTCCGACAACATGGTTATGATGCCTAGCATAAATGATGCCGTTGAAATGATAACGAACACCTTGATTAAGGCGGCAGATGGCCCCCAGGGGCATTCCTTCTTTAGGTTTGTACGGGCTTCACAACCCCGGGGTACCTGAGTGATCTTTTTCTTTCCCAGGGGTTTGCTGTCTTTGGTGAACACGGGGGTCGCGCTCCCGGGATACCTAAGCGATCTTTCTCTACCTTCATCCCACTACTCTATTCCCCACCCCTCCTTTTTCTCCATTTCACGTCTTGCGATTCGGAAACCATTAAAATTTCTTTCAATTGAAAAACACCTTAAATTCACTCTTTTGTTATTTAAAAAATATGTTAATCACCTATGTTATTACGTATCATAAATTACCTTTTTAGTTGTGTTAAGTTCTATTTGCTTCTAAATTATCATTTATTCCTTTTTATGATTCTTTTAAAAGACGTCAGTACGTTTTTCTGACCCGCATGTTTGCCGTGTGCGGCGTCCCGTATCGGGGGAAAGTGGAGTCCTGGGGTACCTGATGCGTGCCCTTTGGTCCATGCTTCTGCGTAGACGGGTGGCTGGAGTGATCCCGCTCTGGTCAATCGGCTCACCTAATTTCTCTGGGGTTCACCACGTCAGAGCGCTTGGTCCCTCTGTCGTGTTGGACTCCAATGATATTGGGTATTTAGGGTTAGTGCTGTAGCTAGGGATGCCCTGGGCGAACTGGCGGATCCACATTCCGACACTACGGCACTATATTCTGTTTGTGACTCCTGAAGCGGTTCCGAGATCTGTTGCTGGACAACTGCCGGATACTGCTTCCCCTGGTTGGGCTCCATGGTGGGCGGGGGCACACCAGGATGAATTTTTTTTCTAATATTCATGGAACCAAAAACTCTTTCTTGCCCTGACGGAGGCTTAGATCCGTCAAACCAACTTAGCTCTGATACATCTCCAAATGAACCTTCTTTAGAAATGAAAACACCTGAAAATACCACTATAACTCGTCAGATAACAAAATCAATACCAAAATTTCTCATTATTCACAATGAATACGGTAAATTATCTAAAATGTCGCCTTTTCTAATAGAAAAATATATAAAAAATGCAGCTGGAGAAGTAAATAATGTTAAAAAATTGAAATCCGGAGACCTTTTAATTGAATCTAAATCAGAAGTTCAATCAGGAAAATTACTAAATATTAAAAACTTTGGGGACGTCGAAATTCAAGTCTTTCCACACAAAACTTTAAACTATACCCGAGGAGTAATCTCATCCCAAGAACTCTCAATGGTGTCCGACGAAGAATTTGTCGCTGAATTAAAAGATCAAAAAGTTATAGCAGCCAAAAGAATCATGATGAGGCGAGACTCTAATTTCATTCCATCAAGAAATGTTATTCTGACCTTCGATTCTCCTGTTATGCCAACAAAAATTAAAGCCGGTTACTTGTGCTGCGACGTGAGGCCTTTCGTTCCAAGCCCACTGCGATGCTTTTTATGCCAGAGATTTGGACATGCTAAAACAGCATGTCGAGCATCAGCAACCATCTGTGCACGTTGCGCAAAGCCCGGTCACGACAGTTCCTCATGCTCTGAAACCGAACATTGCATCAATTGCCAGGGTGATCACGCTGCATATTCCAAGACTTGTCCACGCTGGATTCAAGAAAAAGAAATCCAAACATTAAGAGTCACCAAAAACCTATCCTTTCCCGAAGCTAGAAAATTGATAGAATCCCGTACACCTCGTCCTAACACCTCATATGCATCCGTCATTAAAACCAGCAAAACAATAAGCACCCAAACATATAATTCAGATTTTTTATCTAATACAGTAAATGCAGAAACGCAAATAAACTCTACTTATAAATATCAACCAACCAAATCAAACCATCAATCCCATAGCTTAAGCCCAAAATCAATTGACAAAGTTACAAGTAAACCCTCAAACCTGCCGCAACAGAGAACCGCACCAGCAACAAAAATCTTCAAGCCGAACCCAACAACGTCAATAGAACAAAATAAAAAAAAGCAAAGTAAGAAAGACAAACCTACTCCCCGGAACTCTAGAGATCACTCAAAATTACCAGATACCGAAATAGATTTACACCCTTCCACGGACTCAGATATGGAGTTTGGAGAGGACGGTATTGATGAGAACGCTGCATTTTTTAGAAAAGGTTCTAGATTTTACAAAAAACCTTCCAAATAAAACCACCCAACCTTTATTTCAGAAGACATTGAAAAAGGCTTTAATTTTTAAAAAATAAATGGCTATTAATCTCCTAACTTGGAACTGTCATGGTTTTCGTACACATATCGACGATATCAAATCTCTAATAAATAATTTTAACCCTGTTTGCCTAGCCCTTCAAGAAACATACTTAACGCCTAATAACTCAATGAATGTTAAAAATTATAATTTAATAAGAAATGATTACATCCTCGGTGCACGCGCTTCGGGCGGTGTGGCTCTGATGACTTTGCAGAATTTCCCATCCAGAAGAATTTCTTTAAATACGAGCATTCAAGCAATAGCCATTCAACTTCATATTAAATTTTTAATAACAATCTGCTGCATATATCTACCCCCAAATGAAAACGTTAGTCAGCAGGAACTAAATGATTTAATAACGCAACTTCCGTCTCCATACTTCATCATAGGGGATTTTAACGGACACAACCCTCTTTGGGGAAGTAATGATTTTAACACAAAAGGACAACAAATTGAAAAATTGATGGATGACCATTGTCTCTGCCTTTTAAATGATTCCAGTCATACATACTTCCATACTCCGACCCAAACCTTTCACACCCTGGACCTTGCAATATGCTCCCCTACTTTGCTTTCATTTTGGGACTTTAAAATTGACAATGATCTGCACAATAGCGATCACTTTCCAATCATTTTAACATATAACTGCAATGACGTTTTACTACCCAGACGACCTGTGCGATATATATTTGAGAAAGCGGATTGGACTCGATATCAGGTGGAATCAAACATTTCCGACAACATGGTTATGATGCCTAGCATAAATGATGCCGTTGAAATGATAACGAACACCTTGATTAAGGCGGCAGATGTGGCTATCCCCAAAACATCGGGTAAAATGCCTAAATTATGGAAGCCTTGGTGGAATGAAGCATGCTCTCAAGCCTATAAATTGCAAAAAAAAGCATGGAGCACCTTCAGACGTTATCCCACCACTTCGAATTTGATAGTTTTCAAGCGGGCCAAAGCAGAAGCTCGAAAATTAAGGAGACAGCGACAAAAAGAATCCTGGCAAGAATACGTAAATTCAATTGAATGTCGAATATCATCAAAACAGCTATGGGGCAAAATTCGAAAAATTACCGGCAAATATCGTAACCCAAATATATCGTTTTTACTTCAAAATGGACAAGTCGTTTCAGACGTTAAGACAATTGCTGATACCTTGGGAGAATCTTTTTCTAGGGTATCTCATGAGAGCTCTTACCCCCAAGATTTTATTAATTATAAACGACGTGAAGAACGCAAGACGTTAAACTTTCAACCATCCGCTCATAAAACTTACAATCGTAAGTTTACCATATTCGAACTGAAAAATGCATTAAGGAAATCACACCCGACTTCACCGGGCCCCGATCATATTCATCTAGACATGTTGACCCATCTCAATGAAGACTCATTACAAAATGTTTTACTTCTTTATAATAGAATTTGGACAGAGCAAGATTTTCCGACAACCTGGCACAGAGCTATTATTATTCCAATTCCGAAACCTGGGAAGGATCCTCAAGACCCTAATAACTATCGACCCATTGCCTTGACAAGCTGTATCTGCAAAGTCATGGAAAGAATGGTGAATGCTCGGTTGATACATGTCCTTGAGTCTGAAAAACATCTATCGGAGTTTCAAAGCGGATTCCGTTTTGGACGAAGCACCTACGACAATGCCTTAATGCTGGAATCCTCTATCAGAGATACATTCGTCACAAAGAAGCATTTGGTAGCTGTCTTCTTCGATATGGAGAAAGCTTACGATAGGACATGGCGATATGGCATAATGCGAGACTTATACGCGATGGGCTTTCTGGGAAATCTCCCACTATTTATTCAAAACTTTTTATTGACAAGGACCTTTAGCGTTCGCATTAATAATATTTTATCAGATGACTTTTCACAGGACGAGGGTGTTCCCCAAGGAAGCGTTCTAAGCGTGATACTTTTTATAATTAAAATCAACGGTATTATTAAACAACTTCCTCCATATGTGCACGGAACGCTTTTTGTAGACGATTTCCAGATTTTTTGCTCTGGAATCAATGTACCTTTTATTGAAAGACAACTCCAAACGGCTATTAGAATTGTAAGTAAGTGGGCAAACGAAAATGGTTTTGTTTTTTCTTCGCAAAAGACTGTATGTGTACATTTTACTAGAAGACGCGGACTTTTTCCTGATCCAGAACTTTTACTCGACGGAACTGTTATTCCAGTAGTTCCAGAAATAAAATTTTTGGGTATTATTTTTGACTCGAAGTTATCTTTTCGATCTCATATCAAAGTATTGAAACGAAAATGCAACCAATCATTGAATATTTTAAAGGTTTTATGTAACACAACTTGGGGAGCTGATTTTATTTCAATTTTAAAAATTTACAAAGCTGTTGTCCGATCGAAACTCGATTATGGGAGTGTAATATATGGATCTTCTGCTAAGTCTGTTCTTCAAGCCCTGGATACTATTCATCACCAAGGCCTCCGATTATCCCTCGGAGCTTTCCGCACTTCGCCAGTCCAGAGTTTATATATAATGACAGGCGAGCCGGATTTAAGACATCGACGTGAGAAACTTACCCTAAAATACTATTTTAAGATTAAAGCCAACCCTTCTCACCCATTGCATAATAGTGTAACTAACCCTAAATTTGGAAGTCATTACTCATTAAAACCTTCATTCATACCGTCACTTGGTTTTAGAGTCCGTACCATAATGAATTCATTAAATGTTGACAATCTGGGAATATTTCCTAGAGAAAACGAACCTCCACCTTGGAATGATAAAAATCTACTTACCATCAATGACTTTTCACATTTTAACAAATCATCAACCCCCGATACCATTTATTTACAATTATTCCATTCCCATAGAAACAAATATTCATCTTTTAAAACAGTTTTTACTGACGGATCTAAGAACGGGACAAATGTTGGAGCCGCGGCCGTTTTTGATAATACAACCATTGCTAGAAAATTGCATGGGTGCTGCAGTGTCTTCACTTCAGAGATGTACGCAATAATTTTAGCCTTAAAAACGATTTCTACACACACTAATAAAAACTGGATCTTGTATACCGACTCTAAAAGCAGTATCGAATCCCTTTTAAACTGTACACATAAAAGTCATTCCTTGGTTTTAAAAGCAATGAATTTGCTCCTTACATTAACAGAAAATGATTTTCGGATATTCTTTTGTTGGATTCCTGGGCATGTGGGAATCCGGGGCAATGAGAAAGCAGATTTGGCAGCCAAAAACGCAACACTGATTATAAACTCCAATGTCCCGATTCACGACATTAATAGTGTTTTAACCCAAGCCATAAATTCATCCTGGCAATCCGCTTGGGATTTGGAAAACCATAACAAACTTCATGATATTCAACCATCTATAAAGGGATTCAGCAAAACAAACTTAAATAGAAGTCATCATGTAAAACTGACAAGGCTCCGAATCGGACATTCCTTTTTTACCCACAGACATTTAATGCTGGGAGAACCAGCTCCTTTATGCTCATCATGCAATAGTATTTTTTCCATAAAGCACATATTGACGGAATGCCGGAATTTTAATCGTCATAGACTAAACCGATTTGGTATCTCCCCTATTACCTTAACAGACTTGTTGATGGACCCACATCAAAAAAACTTATTTTTATTCCTTACTGACATTGGTTTCGTAAACTTTATTTAGATTTTATAATCGACTGCAACATACACAACTGTACTGAATTTTATTACGTGGCTTTCTGACTCGCTCTAAATAAATACCAGTTATGAACTAGCTATTGTTTGGCGCAGCATGGCCAAATCTGGCCCTTGTGCCATTAAAAACCAACCAACCAACCAACCAACCTAAGGCGGCAGATGTGGCTATCCCCAAAACATCGGGTAAAATGCCTAAATTATGGAAGCCTTGGTGGAATGAAGCATGCTCTCAAGCCCATAAATTCCAAAAAAAAGCATGGAACACCTTCAGACGTTATCCCACCACTTCGAATCTGATAGTTTTCAAGCGGGCTAAAGCAGAAGCTCGAAAATTAAGGAGACAGCGACAAAAAGAATCCTGGCAAGAATACGTAAATACAATTGAATGTCGAATATCATCAAAACAGCTATGGGGAAAAATTCGAAAAATTACCGGCAAATATCGTAATCCAAATATATCGTTTTTACTTCAAAATGGACAAGTCGTTTCAGACGTTAAGACAATTGCTGATACCTTGGGAGAATCTTTTTCTAAGGTATCGCATGAGAGCTCTTACCCCCAAGATTTTATTAATTATAAGCGACGTGAAGAACGCAAGACGTTAAACTTTCAACCATCCGCTCATAAAACTTACAATCGTAAGTTTACCACATTCGAACTGAAAAATGCATTAAGGAAATCACACCCGACTTCACCGGGCCCCGATCATATTCATCTAGACATGTTGACCCATCTCAATGAAGATTCATTACAAAACATTTTACTTCTTTATAATAGAATTTGGACAGAGCAAGATTTTCCGACAACCTGGCACAGAGCTATTATTATTCCAATACCGAAACCTGGGAAGGATCCTCAAGACCCTAATAACTATCGACCCATTGCCTTGACAAGCTGTATCTGCAAAGTCATGGAAAGAATGGTGAATGCTCGGTTGATACATGTCCTTGAGTCTGAAAAACATCTATCGGAGTTTCAAAGCGGATTCCGTTTTGGACGAAGCACCTACGACAATGCCTTAATGCTGGAATCCTCTATCAGAGATACATTCGTCACAAAGAAGCATTTGGTAGCTGTCTTCTTCGATATGGAGAAAGCTTACGATAGGACATGGCGATATGGCATAATGCGAGACTTATACGAGATGGGCTTTCTGGGAAATCTCCCAATATTTATTCAAAACTTTTTATTGACAAGGACCTTTAGCGTTCGCATTAATAATATTTTATCAGATGACTTTTCTCAGGACGAGGGTGTTCCCCAAGGAAGCGTTCTAAGCGTGATACTTTTTATAATTAAAATCAACGATATTATTAAACAACTTCCTCCATATGTGCACGGAACGCTTTTTGTAGACGATTTCCAAATATTCTGTTCTGGAATCAATGTACCTTTTATTGAAAGACAACTCCAAACGGCTATTAGAATTGTAAGTAAGTGGGCAAACGAAAATGGTTTTGTTTTTTCTTCGCAAAAGACTGTATGTGTACATTTTACTAGAAGACGCGGACTTTTTCCTGATCCAGAACTTTTACTCGACGGAACTGTTATTCCAGTAGTTCCAGAAATAAAATTTTTGGGTATTATTTTTGACTCGAAGTTATCTTTTCGACCTCATATCAAGGTATTGAAACGAAAATGCAACCAATCATTGAATATTTTAAAGGTTTTATGTAACACAACTTGGGGAGCTGATTTTATTTCAATTTTAAAAATTTACAAAGCTGTTGTCCGATCGAAACTCGATTATGGGAGTGTAATATATGGATCTTCTGCTAAGTCTGTTCTTCAAGCCCTGGATACTATTCATCACCAAGGCCTCCGATTATCCCTCGGAGCTTTCCGCACTTCACCAGTCCAGAGTTTATATATAATGACAGGCGAGCCGGATTTAAGACATCGACGTGAGAAACTTACCCTAAAATACTATTTTAAGATTAAAGCCAACCCTTCTCACCCATTGCATAATAGTGTAACTAACCCTAAATTTGGAAGTCATTACTCATTAAAACCTTCATTCATACCGACACTTGGTTTTAGAATCCGTACCATAATGAATTCATTAAATGTTGACAATCTGGGAATATTTCCTAGAGAAAACGAACCTCCACCTTGGAATGATAAAAATCTACTTACCATCAATGACTTTTCACATTTTAACAAATCATCAACCCCCGATACCATTTATTTACAATTATTCCATTCCCATAGAAACAAATATTCATCTTTTAAAACAGTTTTTACTGACGGATCTAAGAACGGGACAAATGTTGGAGCCGCGGCCGTTTTTGATAATACAACCATTGCTAGAAAATTGCATGGGTGCTGCAGTGTCTTCACTTCAGAGATGTACGCAATAATTTTAGCCTTAAAAACGATTTCTACACACACTAATAAATACTGGATCTTGTATACCGACTCTAAAAGCAGTATCGAATCCCTTTTAAACTGTACACATAAAAGTCATTCCTTGGTTTTAAAAGCAATGAATTTGCTCCTTACATTAACAGAAAATGATTTTCGGATATTCTTTTGTTGGATTCCTGGGCATGTGGGAATCCGGGGCAATGAGAAAGCAGATTTGGCAGCCAAAAACGCAACACTGATTATAAACTCCAATGTCCCGATTCACGACATTAATAGTGTTTTAACCCAAGCCATAAATTCATCCTGGCAATCCGCTTGGGATTTGGAAAACCATAACAAACTTCATGATATTCAACCATCTATAAAGGGATTCAGCAAAACAAACTTCAATAGAAGTCATCATGTAAAACTGACAAGGCTCCGAATCGGACATTCCTTTTTTACCCACAGACATTTACTGCTGGGAGAACCAGCTCCTTTATGCTCATCATGCAATAGTATTTTTTCCATAAAGCACATATTGACGGAATGCCGGAATTTTAATCATCATAGACTAAACCGATTTGGTATCTCCCCTATTACCTTAACAGACTTGTTGATGGACCCACATCATAAAAACTTATTTTTATTCCTTACTGACATTGGTTTCGTAAACTTTATTTAGATTTTATAATCGACTGCAACATACACAACTGTACTGAATTTTATTACGTGGCTTTCTGACTCGCTCTAAATAAATACCAGTTATGAACTAGCTATTGTTTGGCGCAGCATGGCCAAATCTGGCCCTTGTGCCATAAAAAACCAACCAACCAACTAGATTTTACAAAAAACCTTCCAAATAAAACCACCCAACCTTTATTTCAGAAGACATTGAAAAGGGCTCTAATTTTTAAAAAATAAATGGCTATTAATCTCCTAACTTGGAACTGTCATGGTTTTCGTACACATATCGACGATATCAAATCTCTAATAAATAATTTTAACCCTGTTTGCCTAGCCCTTCAAGAAACATACTTAACGTCTACTAACACAATGAATGTTAAAAATTATAATTTAATAAGAAATGATTACATCCACGGTGCACGCGCTTCGGGCGGCGTGGCTATAATGACCTTGCAGAATTTCCCATCCAGAAGAATTTCTTTAAATACGAGCATTCAAGCAATAGCCATTCAACTTCATATTAAATTTTTAATAACAATCTGCTGCATATATCTACCCCCAAATGAAAGCGTTAGTCAGCAGGAACTAAATGATTTAATAACTCAACTTCCGTCTCCATACTTCATCATAGGGGATTTTAACGGACACAACCCTCTTTGGGGAAGTAATGATTTTAACACAAAAGGACAACAAATTGAAAAATTGATGGATGATCATTGTCTCTGCCTTTTAAATGATTCCAGTCATACATACTTCCATACTCCGACCCAAACCTTTCACACCCTGGACCTTGCAATATGCTCCCCTACTTTGCTTTCATTTTGGGACTTTAAAATTGACAATGATCTGCACAATAGCGATCACTTTCCAATCATTTTAGCCCCCAGGGGCATTCCTTCTTTAGGTTTGTACGGGCTTCACAACCCCGGGGTACCTGAGTGATCTTTTTCTTTCCCAGGGGTTTGCTGTCTTTGGTGAACACGGGGGTCGCGCTCCCGGGATACCTAAGCGATCTTTTTCTACCTTCATCCCACTACTCTATTCCCCACCCCTCCTTTTTCTCCATTTCACGTCTTGCGATTCGGAAACCATTAAAATTTCTTTACATTGAAAAACACCTTAAATTCATTCTTTTGTTATTTAAAAACTATGTTTATTACCTATCATAGAATACCTTTTTAGTTGTGTTAAGTTCTATTTTCTAAATTATCATTTATTCCCTTTTTATGATTCTTTTAAAAAAGACGTCAGTACGTTTTTCTGACCCGCATGTTTGCCGTGTGCGGCGTCCCGTATCGGGGGAAAGTGGAGTCCTGGGGTACCTGATGCGTGCCCTTTGGTCCATGCTTCTGCGTAGACGGGTGGCTGGAGTGAGCCCGCTCTGGTCAATCGGCTCACCTAATTTCTCTGGGGTTCACCACGTCAGAGCGCTTGGTCCCTCTGTCGTGCTGAACTCCAATGCTATTGGGTATTTAGGGTTAGTGCTGTCACTAGGGATGCCCTGGGCGAACTGGCGGATTCACATCCCGACACGGCGGCACTATGTTCTGGCTGTGACCCCTGAGGCAGTACCGAGATCTGTTGCCGGACAACTGCCGGATACTGCTTCCCCTGGTTGGGCTCCATGGTGGGCGGGGGCACACCAGGATGAACATTTTTTCTAATATTCATGGAACCTGAAACTTCTTGCCCTGACGGAGGCTTAGATCCGTCAAACACCATTTACGAAGTAAATAAAAATTATGTCAGTAAACAATGTATGGAAACGGTTACGCCTGTCATTTCTGAACCAAAAAAATCAGTCCCTAAATTTCTTATTATACACAACGAATCCGGTAAATTAACAAAAATCTCACCATTTCTAATCGAAAAATACATTAAAAATGCAGCTGATGAAGTAAAAAACGTCAAAAAATTGAAATCAGGAGACCTTTTAATTGAATCCAAATCAGAAATACAATCAATAAAACTATTAAACATTAAAAACTTTGGGGACGTCGAAATTCAAGTCTTTCCGCACAAAACCCTTAACTATACCCGAGGAGTTATCTCATCCCAAGAACTCGCAATGGTGTCCGACGAAGAATTTGTCGCTGAACTAAAAGACCAAAAAGTTATAGCAGCCAGAAGAATCATGATGAGGCGAGATACTAATTTCATTCCATCAAGAAATGTTGTTCTGACCTTCGATTCTCCTGTTATGCCAACAAAAATAAAAGCCGGTTACTTGTGCTGCGACGTGAGGCCTTTCATTCCAAGCCCACTGCGATGCTTTTTATGCCAGAGATTTGGACATGCTAAAACAGCATGTCGAGCATCAGCAACCATCTGTGCACGTTGCGCAAAGCCCGGTCACGACAGTTCTACGTGCTCCGAAATCGAACATTGTGTTAATTGCCAGGGAAATCATGCTGCGTATTCAAAAACTTGCCCTCGTTGGATACAGGAAAAAGAAATACAATTAATAAGAGTAACCAAAAATCTATCTTTCCCCGAAGCAAGAAAACTAGTCGAATCTCGTACACCTCGTCCTAACACCTCATATGCATCCGTCATTAAAACCAGCAAAACAATAAGCACCCAAACATATAATTCAGACTTTACACCTAATAAAGTAAATGCAGAAACACAATTAAAATCTACTCTTTATAAATATCAACCAACCAAATCAAACCATCAATCCCATAGCTTAAGCCCAAAATCAATTGACAAAGTTACAAGTAAACCCTCAAACCTGCCGCAACAGAGAACCACACCAGCAACAAAAATCTTCAAGCCGAACCCAACAACGTCAATAGACCAAAATAAAAAAAAGCAAAGTAAGAAAGACAAACCTCCCCGGAACTCTAAAGACACCTCAAAATTACCGGATACCGAAATAGATTTACACCCTTCCACGGACTCCGACATGGAGTTTGGAGAGGACGGTATTGACGAGAACGCTGCATTTTTTAGAAAAGGTTCTAGATTTTACAAAAAACCTTCCAAATAAAACCACCCAACCTTTATTTCAGAAGACATTGAAAAGGGCTCTAATTTTTAAAAAATAAATGGCTATTAATCTCCTAACTTGGAACTGTCATGGTTTTCGTACACATATCGACGATATCAAATCTCTAATAAATAATTTTAACCCTGTTTGCCTAGCCCTTCAAGAAACATACTTAACGCCTACTAACACAATGAATGTTAAAAATTATAATTTAATAAGAAATGATTACATCCACGGTGCACGCGCTTCGGGCGGCGTGGCTATAATGACCTTGCAGAATTTCCCATCCAGAAGAATTTCTTTAAATACGAGCATTCAAGCAATAGCCATTCAACTTCATATTAAATTTTTACTAACAATCTGCTGCATATATCTACCCCCAAATGAAAACGTTAGTCAGCAGGAACTAAATGATTTAATAACGCAACTTCCGTCTCCATACTTCATCATAGGGGATTTTAACGGACACAACCCTCTTTGGGGAAGTAATGATTTTAACACAAAAGGACAACAAATCGAAAAATTGATGGATGACCATTGTCTCTGCCTTTTAAATGATTCCAGTCATACATACTTCCATACTCCGACCCAAACCTTTCACACCCTGGACCTTGCAATATGCTCCCCTACTTTGCTTTCATTTTGGGACTTTAAAATTGACAATGATCTGCACAATAGCGATCACTTTCCAATCATTTTAACATATAACTGCAATGACGTTTTACTACCCAGACGACCTGTGCGATATATATTTGAGAAAGCGGATTGGACTCGATATCAGGTGGAATCAAACATTTCCGACAACATGGTTATGATGCCTAGCATAAATGATGCCGTTGAAATGATAACGAACACCTTGATTAAGGCGGCAGATGTGGCTATCCCCAAAACATCGGGTAAAATGCCTAAATTATGGAAGCCTTGGTGGAATGAAGCATGCTCTCAAGCCCATAAATTCCAAAAAAAAGCATGGAACACCTTCAGACGTTATCCCACCACTTCGAATTTGATAGTTTTCAAGCGGGCTAAAGCAGAAGCTCGAAAATTAAGGAGACAGCGACAAAAAGAATCCTGGCAAGAATACGTAAATACAATTGACTGTCGAATATCATCAAAACAGCTATGGGGAAAAATTCGAAAAATTACCGGCAAATATCGTAATCCAAATATATCGTTTTTACTTCAAAATGGACAAGTCGTTTCAGACGTTAAGACAATTGCTGATACCTTGGGAGAATCTTTTTCTAAGGTATCTCATGAGAGCTCTTACCCCCAAGATTTTATTAATTATAAGCGACGTGAAGAACGCAAGACGTTAAACTTTCAACCAACCGCTCATAAAACTTACAATCGTAATTTTACCACATTAGAACTGAAAAATGCATTAAGAAAATCACACCCGACTTCACCGGGCCCCGATCATATTCATCTAGACATGTTGACCCATCTCAATGAAGATTCATTACGAAATATTTTACTTCTTTATAATAGAATTTGGACAGAGCAAGATTTTCCGACAACCTGGCACAGAGCTATTATTATTCCAATACCGAAACCTGGGAAGGATCCTCAAGACCCTAATAACTATCGACCCATTGCCTTGACAAGCTGTATCTGCAAAGTCATGGAAAGAATGGTGAATGCTCGGTTGATACATGTCCTTGAGTCTGAAAAACATCTATCGGAGTTTCAAAGCGGATTCCGTTTTGGACGAAGCACCTACGACAATGCCTTAATGCTGGAATCCTCTATCAGAGATACATTCGTCACAAAGAAGCATTTGGTAGCTGTCTTCTTCGATATGGAGAAAGCTTACGATAGGACATGGCGATATGGCATAATGCGAGACTTATACGAGATGGGCTTTCTGGGAAATCTCCCACTATTTATTCAAAACTTTTTATTGACAAGGACCTTTAGCGTTCGCATTAATAATATTTTATCAGATGACTTTTCACAGGACGAGGGTGTTCCCCAAGGAAGCGTTCTAAGCGTGATACTTTTTATAATTAAAATCAACGGTATTATTAAACAACTTCCTCCATATGTGCACGGAACGCTTTTTGTAGACGATTTCCAGATTTTTTGCTCTGGAATCAATGTACCTTTTATTGAAAGACAACTCCAAACGGCTATTAGAATTGTAAGTAAGTGGGCAAACGAAAATGGTTTTGTTTTTTCTTCGCAAAAGACTGTATGTGTACATTTTACTAGAAGACGCGGACTTTTTCCTGATCCAGAACTTTTACTCGACGGAACTGTTATTCCAGTAGTTCCAGAAATAAAATTTTTGGGTATTATTTTTGACTCGAAGTTATCTTTTCGTCCTCATATCAAGGTATTGAAACGAAAATGCAACCAATCATTGAATATTTTAAAGGTTTTATGTAACACATCTTGGGGAGCTGATTTTATTTCAATTTTAAGAATTTACAAAGCTGTTGTCCGATCGAAACTCGATTATGGGAGTGTAATATATGGATCTTCTGCTAAGTCTGTTCTTCAAGCCCTGGATACTATTCATCACCAAGGCCTCCGATTATCCCTCGGAGCTTTCCGCACTTCGCCAGTCCAGAGTTTATATATAATGACAGGCGAGCCGGATTTAAGACATCGACGTGAGAAACTTACCCTAAAATACTATTTTAAGATTAAAGCCAACCCTTCTCACCCATTGCATAATAGTGTAACTAACCCTAAATTTGGAAGTCATTACTCATTAAAACCTTCATTCATACCGTCACTTGGTTTTAGAGTCCGTACCATAATGAATTCATTAAATGTTGACAATCTGGGAATATTTCCTAGAGAAAACGAACCTCCACCTTGGAATGATCAAAATCTACTTACCATCAATGACTTTTCACATTTTAACAAATCATCAACCCCCGATACCATTTATTTACAATTATTCCATTCCCATAGAAACAAATATTCATCTTTTAAAACAGTTTTTACTGACGGATCTAAGAACGGGACAAATGTTGGAGCCGCGGCCGTTTTTGATAATACAACCATTGCTAGAAAATTGCATGGGTGCTGCAGTGTCTTCACTTCAGAGATGTACGCAATAATTTTAGCCTTAAAAACGATTTCTACACACACTAATAAAAACTGGATCTTGTATACCGACTCTAAAAGCAGTATCGAATCCCTATTAAACTATACACATAAAAGTCATTCCTTGGTTTTAAAAGCAATGAATTTGCTCCTAACATTAACAGAAAATGATTTTCGGATATTCTTTTGTTGGATTCCTGGGCATGTGGGAATCCGGGGCAATGAGAAAGCGGATTTGGCAGCCAAAAACGCAACATTGATTATAAACTCCAATGTCCCGATTCACGACATTAATAGTGTTTTAACCCAAGCCATAAATTCATCCTGGCAATCCGCTTGGGATTTGGAAAACCATAACAAACTTCATGATATTCAACCATCTATAAAGGGATTCAGCAAAACAAACTTAAATAGAAGTCATCACGTAAAACTGACAAGGCTCCGAATCGGACATTCCTTTTTTACCCACAGACATTTACTGCTGGGAGAACCAGCTCCTTTATGCTCATCATGCAATAGTATATTTTCCATAAAGCACATATTGACGGAATGCCGGAATTTTAATCGTCATAGACTAAACCGATTTGGTATCTCCCCTATTACCTTAACAGACTTGTTGATGGACCCACATCATAAAAACTTATTTTTATTCCTTACTGACATTGGTTTCGTAAACTTTATTTAGATTTTATAATCGACTGCAACATACACAACTGTACTGAATTTTATTACGTGGCTTTCTGACTCGCTCTAAATAAATACCATTTATGAACTAGCTATTGTTTGGCGCAGCATGGCCAAATCTGGCCCTTGTGCCATAAAAAACCAACCAACCAACCAACCAAATCCAGAAATAAAATTTTTGGGTATTATTTTTGACTCGAAGTTATCTTTTCGACCTCATATCAAGGTATTGAAACGAAAATGCAACCAATCATTGAATATTTTAAAGGTTTTATGTAACACATCTTGGGGAGCTGATTTTATTTCAATTTTAAGAATTTACAAAGCTGTTGTCCGATCGAAACTCGATTATGGGAGTGTAATATATGGATCTTCTGCTAAGTCTGTTCTTCAAGCCCTGGATACTATTCATCACCAAGGCCTCCGATTATCCCTCGGAGCTTTCCGCACTTCGCCAGTCCAGAGTTTATATATAATGACAGGCGAGCCGGATTTACGACATCGACGTGAGAAACTTACCCTAAAATACTATTTTAAGATTAAAGCCAACCCTTCTCACCCATTGCATAATAGAGTAACTAACCCTAAATTTGGAAGTCATTACTCATTAAAACCTTCATTCATACCGTCACTTGGTTTTAGAGTCCGTACCATAATGAATTCATTAAATGTTGACAATCTGGGAATATTTCCTAGAGAAAACGAACCTCCACCTTGGAATGATAAAAATCTACTTACCATCAATGACTTTTCACATTTTAACAAATCATCAACCCCCGATACCATTTATTTACAATTATTCCATTCCCATAGAAACAAATATTCATCTTTTAAAACAGTTTTTACTGACGGATCTAAGAACGGGACAAATGTTGGAGCCGCGGCCGTTTTTGATAATACAACCATTGCTAGAAAATTGCATGGGTGCTGCAGTGTCTTCACTTCAGAGATCTACGCAATAATTTTAGCCTTAAAAACGATTTCTACACACACTAATAAAAACTGGATCTTGTATACCGACTCTAAAAGCAGTATCGAATCCCTATTAAACTATACACATAAAAGTCATTCCTTGGTTTTAAAAGCAATGAATTTGCTCCTAACATTAACAGAAAATGATTTTCGGATATTCTTTTGTTGGATTCCTGGGCATGTGGGAATCCGGGGCAATGAGAAAGCGGATTTGGCAGCCAAAAACGCAACTTTGATTATAAACTCCAATGTCCCGATTCACGACATTAATAGTGTTTTAACCCAAGCCATAAATTCATCCTGGCAATCCGCTTGGGATTTGGAAAACCATAACAAACTTCATGATATTCAACCATCTATAAAGGGATTCAGCAAAACAAACTTAAATAGAAATCATCACGTAAAACTGACAAGGCTCCGAATCGGACATTCCTTCTTTACCCACAGACATTTACTGCTGGGAGAACCAGCTCCTCTTTATGCTCATCATGCAATAGTATTTTTTCCATAAAGCACATATTGACGGAATGCCGGAATTTTAATCGTCATAGACTAAACCGATTTGGTATCTCCCCTATTACCTTAACAGACTTGTTGATGGACCCACATCATAAAAACTTATTTTTATTCCTTACTGACATTGGTTTCGCAAACTTTATTTAGATTTTATAATCGACTGCAACATACACAACTGTACTGAATTTTATTACGTGGCTTTCTGACTCGCTCTAAATAAATACCAGTTATGAACTAGCTATTGTTTGGCGCAGCATGGCCAAATCTGGCCCTTGTGCCATAAAAAACCAACCAACCTACTCTCCTTTTTTGTCGGTAGTGACCTGCGCAACAGCGATCATTTCCCAATATTCGTTACTCATATTAATGGAAATGATCCTGTTTGCCGCCCGTCACGATATATCTATGAAGCAGCCGACTGGCCTAATTTTACATCTCGGGCCACTATATCAAACCAGATGGTAGAAGGCAGCATAGATGAGGCGATAACAAGAGGCACCGATATTATAATTAAAGCTGCTGATACGGCAATCCCCAAGAAATCTCCCTCCTTTCATAAACATCGTAAACCATGGTGGACTCCTGAATGCACTGCAGCGAATAAGATCCAAAGGAAGGCGTGGAGTATTTTCCGCCGATACCCCACAACTGAAAATCTTCTCACCTTGCGAAACGTGCGAAAGCTAACGCTCGCCGAGTGCGACGTCAAAGCCAAAGGGAATCTTGGATAAGGTATGTTTCAGGCATAACACCTGCCACTTCCCCCAAACAGTTATGGGATCGAGTACGGAAAGCGATGGGATTATATTCCGAACACTCCATCACGTTCGTAGAAGAGAATGGACAACATGTGTCAGAGGCTGTCGAGATAGCCAACGCCATTGCGCGTGCTCTCTCTACAGCTTCCAGTACTACCAATTATTCGGACACATTTCAACGCGCAAAACATCGCGCAGAATCCCATCGTCTAAATTTCCACTCTCGCACCGAACTCGCCTATAACTGTCGATTTACAGAAAGGGAATTGATGAGATGCCTTAAAGGAACCAGAATGACAGCACCTGGCCCTGATGGCGTCTCTTATATCATGATGCAACACATTTCCCATCAATCCCTTCTTAACATCTTACACCTTTTTAATCGTATATGGGAGGAACGTATCTTCCCTTTGGCTTGGACACGTGCCATAGTTATACCCTTTCCAAAACCTGGAAAAGATCCCACCAATCCGTATAACTATCGCCCAATAGCACTCACCAGTTGCATGTGCAAACTTTTTGAAAGGATGGTGAATTCTCGCCTCACTTACATCTTGTAGACAACTCAGGCTCTTTCACCATTTCAAAGCGGTTTCAGGGTTGGCCGCTCAACGGTAGACAACATCTTATCACTCGAAACTCAAGCTCGCCGTGCATTTCTGAGTCGAAACCATCTTGTCTCTATTTTTTTCGACATGGAGAAGGCGTATGATCGCACTTGGCGATACGGAATCCTCCGTGATTTACATTCTCTTGGGTTTCGAGGCCATCCGAGTATTTATTCAAAAATTTCTAGCCACTCGACAGTTTCAAGTCCGTATCGGCTCTGCGCTTTCGGATTTCGGCGCAGCAGGCACACCCACTGAGCCAGTGACCACAGTAATTAAAATCATGATCAATACCATTAGTTAGGTTGCAATTTTTATGATGGTGGAAAATTCAAGGATTAAGTGAAATTATGGCACTTTTCAAGAATACTTTGTGTTACTGTTATTTCCAGATAAACAGCAATAAATTTTTAGGTGTGTGGCATTTAATAAAGCTCACACTAATTACAAAAAATATTGTTTACCTTCAAAAGCTTCTCATTAATTGGAGCAGGAGCAGAGATCATAGACCCATACTGATGACAAGCTTTTCTTATGTCCAATTCAGAAGGTCCAATAGTAATTTCTGGTCCTATTGGACCTTGCACATTCTTCGCAGATACTTCCGACCAGTTCAAATCCTTCAAAATTAAAATTGTGCACATCAGCAAAAGTTTTACAATTCAAATGAAAATGAATTAACATGACTGAAAGTCCCATACTAAAAGTAGAGAAAACATGCAATTCATTTATTATTTTCAATAATTTTACATCTCCTGTCTCGACATTGTACAAGGTACATTGTATAACAAGTACTCTTCCTTTTGTATTTGGATTTGTCTACTGAAGCTAGCTGTGTTTAGCTCAAATTAGTTCAAAAAATGTCAAGTATTAGAACTACAGCTTGATTTTTCAGATCAATCACTTTCTAAATAATTTTCATATTCACACACTCACAAGTTATCCGTCATTGCTGTCTAATTATCTTCGGGGAAATCATACGGAAAAAATTATGCCAGAACATTATTCATTGCATACAAACATCTAGTGTTGAAAAGTGTTTCCATTGTGTAACATTAAACAACATGAAAAAATCTGAAAAGTTATGAAGCTTAGTATTGTTTTGAGTTCATAATATCACAAGAACCGTTTATATTTTTTATTTGACTTGTCACATAAATGGTAGTTTCCAATGCAGATAGCCCCCAGGGGCATTCCTTCTTTAGGTTTGTACGGGCTTCACAACCCCGGGGTACCTGAGTGATCTTCCCTTTTTCACTCTTCTTCTCCCCTCCCCTTCTGCTTTTTGCTTTTCCTTCCTCCCTCGTTGTGGTTACCTCTTCAGAGGTGAGGGCTCCCCTTGAGAAGCTTTTCGCCGCCCTGTGCTTCCAGCTCCTCTCGAGGATTATACCACCCACGTGTTTGCCGTGCGTGGAGACCTGTGTCTTCGGAAAAGGTGATCCTGGTGGTTGAGGGACAACATAACGCCCCAATACATTACTTTGGCTCCTGCTTCGAATAAACAGGAAGTGTGCTTTGGTTCGAGTACATTAATCGGCTGGTGGGTATATCCTGCTTGGACTAAGGACCCGCTCATTAACTAGCTCCTTAGGGCAGTCATAGAGATGACCTGGGTTCGTATAGTCCCCGGCTAGTACTGGTGCAGGAACCTGTACCCCCTCGTTGGGCTCCATGGTGGGTGGTGCCGCCGGGGACTGAACATCTAATTTTTCATCATGGAAAACCAAATCTCAACTTCTCCTTCAGTGGAGCAACTAAATAATGAAAATGAAACTAATATATCTGAAAAATTTTTCATCATAAAAAGTAACGAAGGCAATCTTAAAAATATATCGGCTATTTTATTACACAAAACAATATTAGGAATGGTAGGAGAGACCAAAAATATTAAAAAAACACTAGCAGGACATGTACTCGTTGAAGTTGCAAATAAAACCCAGGCTATTAACATCCAAAAAGTAAAATTCGTTGGTCCAACAGAAGTAACAGTTACACCCCATAAAACTTTAAATTCATCCAGAGGCGTAATTTCCGAGTCTGATTTACTTCACGACTCGGAACAAGACATCCTAGAATCCCTTTCCGAACAATCCGTAACTAATATCCAAAGAATCAGTATCTCAAGAAATGGCCAAAAATTTCCCACTAAACATATAATAATAACTTTTAATACACCCAATCTACCAAAATACGTTAAAATAGCTTATATGAATTGCCCAGTAAGACCCTTTATTCCTAATCCCGTCCGTTGTTTCAAATGTCAGAGATTCGGCCACTCTTTCATTGCTTGCCGTGGCAAAGAAACCTGTGCCAAATGTTCCAGTGCAGATCACAAGACCGATACCTGTACGTCATCATCCCTTTGCTGTGTGAACTGCAAGGGCGACCATCCAACTTACGCTAAATCTTGCCCTAAATTTCAAACCGAAAAAGAAATCCAAACAATAAAAGTACAGCAAAATATTTCATTTCCGGAGGCCCGAAAAATTGTTAATGACCGCACCCCGAAACCTGGAATATCTTATTCTTCAATAGTTAAAAAGACCTTCAAAACGACTGGAACTCAGACCGATGTGGCCGTGTTTAAACAATCTGACCAACATAGAACTTCAACGAACCAATCTACAATGCCTTCCTCTCCTAAACCATCAGTAAGCCCAAAACCAATTGACAAAGCTACAAGTAAACCCTCAAACCTGCCGCAACAGAGAACCACACCAGCAACAAAAATCTTCAAGCCGAACCCAACAACGTCAATAGAACAAAATAAAAAAAAGCAAAGTAAGAAAGACAAACCTCCCCGGAACTCTAAAGACCCCTCAAAATTACCGGATACCGAAATAGATTTACACCCTTCCACAGACTCAGATATGGAGTTTGGAGATGACAATATTGAAGAAAACGCTGCATTTTTTAGGAAAGGTTCTAGATTTTACAAAAAACCTTCCAAATAAAACCACCCAACCTTTATTTCAGAAGACATTGAAAAGGGCTCTAATTTTTAAAAAATAAATGGCTATTAATCTCCTAACTTGGAACTGTCATGGTTTTCGTACACATATCGACGATATCAAATCTCTAATAAATAGTTTTAATCCTATTTGCCTAGCCCTTCAAGAAACATACTTAACGCCTAATAACTCAATTAATGTTAAAAATTATAATTTAATAAGAAATGATTACATCCACGGTGCACGCGCTTCGGGCGGTGTGGCTCTGATGACTTTGCAGAATTTTCCATCAAGAAGAATTTCACTAAATACGAGCATTCAAGCAATAGCCATTCAACTTCATATTAAATTTTTACTAACAATCTGCTGCATATATCTACCCCCAAATGAAAGCGTTAGTCAGCAGGAACTAAATGATTTAATAACGCAACTTCCGTCTCCATACTTCATCATAGGGGATTTTAACGGACACAACCCTCTTTGGGGAAGTAATGATTTTAACACAAAAGGACAACAAATTGAAAAATTGATGGATGACCATTGTCTCTGCCTTTTAAATGATTCCAGTCATACATACTTCCATACTCCGACCCAAACCTTTCACACCCTGGACCTTGCAATATGCTCCCCTACTTTGCTTTCATTTTGGGACTTTAAAATTGACAATGATCTGCACAATAGCGATCACTTTCCAATCATTTTAACATATAACTGCAATGACGTTTTACTACCCAGACGACCTGTGCGATATATATTTGAGAAAGCGGATTGGACTCGATATCAGGTGGAATCAAACATTTCCGACAACATGGTTATGATGCCTAGCATAAATGATGCCGTTGAAATGATAACGAACACCTTGATTAAGGCGGCAGATGTGGCTATCCCCAAAACATCTGGTAAAATGCCTAAATTATGGAAGCCTTGGTGGAATGAAGCATGCTCTCAAGCCCATAAATTCCAAAAAAAAGCATGGAACACCTTCAGACGTTATCCCACCACTTCGAATCTGATAGTTTTCAAGCGGGCTAAAGCAGAAGCTCGAAAATTAAGGAGACAGCGACAAAAAGAATCCTGGCAAGAATACGTAAATACAATTCAATGTCGAATATCATCAAAACAGCTATGGGGAAAAATTCGAAAAATTACCGGCAAATATCGTAATCCAAATATATCGTTTTTACTTCAAAATGGACAAGTCGTTTCAGACGTTAAGACAATTGCTGACACCTTGGGAGAATCTTTTTCTAAGGTATCGCATGAGAGCTCTTACCCCCAAGATTTTATTAATTATAAGCGACGTGAAGAACGCAAGACGTTAAACTTTCAACCATCCGCTCATAAAACTTACAATCGTAAGTTTACCTCATTCGAACTGAAAAATGCATTAAGGAAATCACACCCGACTTCACCGGGCCCCGATCATATTCATCTAGACATGTTGACCCATCTCAATGAAGATTCATTACAAAACATTTTACTTCTTTATAATAGAATTTGGACAGAGCAAGATTTTCCGACAACCTGGCACAGAGCTATTATTATTCCAATACCGAAACCTGGGAAGGATCCTCAAGACCCTAATAACTATCGACCCATTGCCTTGACAAGCTGTATCTGCAAAGTCATGGAAAGAATGGTGAATGCTCGGTTGATACATGTCCTTGAGTCTGAAAAACATCTATCGGAGTTTCAAAGCGGATTCCGTTTTGGACGAAGCACCTACGACAATGCCTTAATGCTGGAATCCTCTATCAGAGATACATTCGTCACAAAGAAGCATTTGGTAGCTGTCTTCTTCGATATGGAGAAAGCTTACGATAGGACATGGCGATATGGCATAATGCGAGACTTATACGAGATGGGCTTTCTGGGAAATCTCCCAATATTTATTCAAAACTTTCTATTGACAAGGACCTTTAGCGTTCGCATTAATAATATTTTATCAGATGACTTTTCACAGGACGAGGGTGTTCCCCAAGGAAGCGTTCTAAGCGTCATACTTTTTATAATTAAAATCAACGGTATTATTAAACAACTTCCTCCATATGTGCACGGAACGCTTTTTGTAGACGATTTCCAAATATTCTGTTCTGGAATCAATGTACCTTTTATTGAAAGACAACTCCAAACGGCTATTAGAATTGTAAGAAAGTGGGCAAACGAAAATGGTTTTGTTTTTTCTTCGCAAAAGACTGTATGTGTACATTTTACTAGAAGACGCGGACTTTTTCCTGATCCAGAACTTTTACTCGACGGAACTGTTATTCCAGTAGTTCCAGAAATAAAATTTTTGGGTATTATTTTTGACTCGAAGTTATCTTTTCGATCTCATATCAAAGTATTGAAACGAAAATGCAACCAATCATTGAATATTTTAAAGGTTTTATGTAACACAACATGGGGAGCTGATTTTATTTCAATTTTAAAAATTTACAAAGCTGTTGTCCGATCGAAACTCGATTATGGGAGTGTAATATATGGATCTTCTGCTAAGTCTGTTCTTCAAGCCCTGGATACTATTCATCACCAAGGCCTCCGATTATCCCTCGGAGCTTTCCGCACTTCGCCAGTCCAGAGTTTATATATAATGACAGGCGAGCCGGATTTAAGACATCGACGTGAGAAACTTACCCTAAAATACTATTTTAAGATTAAAGCCAACCCTTCTCACCCATTGCATAATAGAGTAACTAACCCTAAATTTGGAAGTCATTACTCATTAAAACCTTCATTCATACCATCACTTGGTTTTAGAGTCCGTACCATAATGAATTCATTAAATGTTGACAATCTGGGAATATTTCCTAGAGAAAACGAACCTCCACCTTGGAATGATAAAAATCTACTTACCATCAATGACTTTTCACATTTTAACAAATCATCAACCCCCGATACCATTTATTTACAATTATTCCATTCCCATAGAAACAAATATTCATCTTTTAAAACAGTTTTTACTGACGGATCTAAGAACGGGACAAATGTTGGAGCCGCGGCCGTTTTTGATAATACAACCATTGCTAGAAAATTGCATGGGTGCTGCAGTGTCTTCACTTCAGAGATCTACGCAATAATTTTAGCCTTAAAAACGATTTCTACACACACTAATAAAAACTGGATCTTGTATACCGACTCTAAAAGCAGTATCGAATCCCTATTAAACTGTACACATAAAAGTCATTCCTTGGTTTTAAAAGCAATGAATTTGCTCCTAACATTAACAGAAAATGATTTTCGGATATTCTTTTGTTGGATTCCTGGGCATGTGGGAATCCGGGGCAATGAGAAAGCGGATTTGGCAGCCAAAAACGCAACTTTGATTATAAACCCCAATGTCCCGATTCACGACATTAATAGTGTTTTAACCCAAGCCATAAATTCATCCTGGCAATCCGCTTGGGATTTGGAAAACCATAACAAACTTCATGATATTCAACCATCTATAAAGGGATTCAGCAAAACAAACCTAAATAGAAGTCATCACGTAAAACTGACAAGGCTCCGAATCGGACATTCCTTTTTTACCCACAGACATTTACTGCTGGGAGAACCAGCTCCTTTATGCTCATCATGCAATAATATCTTTTCCATAAAGCACATATTGACGGAATGCCGGAATTTTAATCGTCATAGACTAAACCGATTTGGTATCTCCCCTATTACCTTAACAGACTTGTTGATGGACCCACATCATAAAAACTTATTTTTATTCCTTACTGACATTGGTTTCGTAAACTTTATTTAGATTTTATAATCGACTGCAACATACACAACTGTACTGAATTTTATTACGTGGCTTTCTGACTCACTCTAATGAAATACCAGTTATGAACTAGCTATTGTTTGGCGCAGCATGGCCAAATCTGGCCCTTGTGCCATAAAAAACCAACCAACCAACCAACCAACTACCCCCAAATGAAAGCGTTAGTCAGCAGGAACTAAATGATTTAATAACTCAACTTCCGTCTCCATACTTCATCATAGGGGATTTTAACGGACACAACCCTCTTTGGGGAAGTAATAATTTTAACACAAAAGGACAACAAATTGAAAAATTGATGGATGATCATTGTCTCTGCCTTTTAAATGATTCCAGTCACACATACTTCCATACTCCGACCCAAACCTTTCACACCCTGGACCTTGCAATATGCTCCCCTACTTTGCTTTCATTTTGGGACTTTAAAATTGACAATGATCTGCACAATAGCGATCACTTTCCAATCATTTTAACATATAACTGCAATGACGTTTTACTACCCAGACGACCTGTGCGATATATATTTGAGAAAGCGGATTGGACTCGATATCAGGTGGAATCAAACATTTCCGACAACATGGTTATGATGCCTAGCATAAATGATGCCGTTGAAATGATAACGAACACCTTGATTAAGGCGGCAGATGTGGCTATCCCCAAAACATCGGGTAAAATGCCTAAATTATGGAAGCCTTGGTGGAATGAAGCATGCTCTCAAGCCCATAAATTCCAAAAAAAAGCATGGAACACCTTCAGACGTTATCCCACCACTTCGAATTTGATAGTTTTCAAGCGGGCTAAAGCAGAAGCTCGAAAATTAAGGAGACAGCGACAAAAAGAATCCTGGCAAGAATACGTAAATACAATCGAATGTCGAATATCATCAAAACAGCTATGGGGAAAAATTCGAAAAATTACCGGCAAATATCGTAATCCAAATATATCATTTTTACTTCAAAATTGGACAAGTCGTTTCAGACGTTAAGACAATTGCTGATACCTTGGGAGAATCTTTTTCTAAAGTATCTCATGAGAGCTCTTACCCCCAAGATTTTATTAATTATAAGCGACGTGAAGAACGCAAGACGTTAAACTTTCAACCATCCGCTCATAAAACTTACAATCGTAATTTTACCATATTCGAACTGAAAAATGCATTAAGAAAATCACACCCGACTTCACCGGGCCCCGATCATATTCATCTAGACATGTTGACCCATCTCAATGAAGACTCATTACAAAATGTTTTACTTTTCTATAATAGAATTTGGACAGAGCAAGATTTTCCGACAACCTGGCACAGAGCTATTATTATTCCAATTCCGAAACCTGGGAAGGATCCTCAAGACCCTAATAACTATCGACCCATTGCCTTGACAAGCTGTATCTGCAAAGTCATGGAAAGAATGGTGAATGCTCGGTTGATACATGTCCTTGAGTCTGAAAAACATCTATCGGAGTTTCAAAGCGGATTCCGTTTTGGACGAAGCACCTACGACAATGCCTTAATGCTGGAATCCTCTATCAGAGATACATTCGTCACAAAGAAGCATTTGGTAGCTGTCTTCTTCGATATGGAGAAAGCTTACGATAGGACATGGCGATATGGCATAATGCGAGACTTATACGAGATGGGCTTTCTGGGAAATCTCCCAATATTTATTCAAAACTTTTTATTGACAAGGACCTTTAGCGTTCGCATTAATAATATTTTATCAGATGACTTTTCACAGGACGAGGGTGTTCCCCAAGGAAGCGTTCTAAGCGTGATACTTTTTATAATTAAAATCAACGGTATTATTAAACAACTTCCTCCATATGTGCACGGAACGCTTTTTGTAGACGATTTCCAAATATTCTGTTCTGGAATCAATGTACCTTTTATTGAAAGACATCTCCAAACGGCTATTAGAATTGTAAGTAAGTGGGCAAACGAAAATGGTTTTGTTTTTTCTTCGCAAAAGACTGTATGTGTACATTTTACTAGAAGACGCGGACTTTTTCCTGATCCAGAACTTTTACTCGACGGAACTGTTATTCCAGTAGTTCCAGAAATAAAATTTTTGGGTATTATTTTTGACTCGAAGTTATCTTTTCGACCTCATATCAAGGTATTGAAACGAAAATGCAACCAATCATTGAATATTTTAAAGGTTTTATGTAACACATCTTGGGGAGCTGATTTTATTTCAATTTTAAAAATTTACAAAGCTGTTGTCCGATCGAAACTCGATTATGGGAGTGTAATATATGGATCTTCTGCTAAGTCTGTTCTTCAAGCCCTGGATACTATTCATCACCAA
The DNA here is from genome assembly GCA_933210815.1 of Meta bourneti. NCBI lineage: Eukaryota > Metazoa > Arthropoda > Arachnida > Araneae > Tetragnathidae > Meta > Meta bourneti. The sequence goes on along the minus strand of OW119924.1, from coordinate 91,469,056 downwards.
GGCCTCCGATTATCCCTCGGAGCTTTCCGCACTTCGCCAGTCCAGAGTTTATATATAATGACAGGCGAGCCGGATTTAAGACATCGACGTGAGAAACTTACCCTAAAATACTATTTTAAGATTAAAGCCAACCCTTCTCACCCATTGCATAATAGTGTAACTAACCCTAAATTTGGAAGTCATTACTCATTAAAACCTTCATTCATACCGTCACTTGGTTTTAGAGTCCGTACCATAATGAATTCATTAAATGTTGACAATCTGGGAATATTTCCTAGAGAAAACGAACCTCCACCTTGGAATGATCAAAATCTACTTACCATCAATGACTTTTCACATTTTAACAAATCATCAACCCCCGATACCATTTATTTACAATTATTCCATTCCCATAGAAACAAATATTCATCTTTTAAAACAGTTTTTACTGACGGATCTAAGAACGGGACAAATGTTGGAGCCGCGGCCGTTTTTGATAATACAACCATTGCTAGAAAATTGCATGGGTGCTGCAGTGTCTTCACTTCAGAGATCTACGCAATAATTTTAGCCTTAAAAACGATTTCTACACACACTAATAAAAACTGGATCTTGTATACCGACTCTAAAAGCAGTATCGAATCCCTATTAAACTATACACATAAAAGTCATTCCTTGGTTTTAAAAGCAATGAATTTGCTCCTAACATTAACAGAAAATGATTTTCGGATATTCTTTTGTTGGATTCCTGGGCATGTGGGAATCCGGGGCAATGAGAAAGCGGATTTGGCAGCCAAAAACGCAACATTGATTATAAACTCCAATGTCCCGATTCACGACATTAATAGTGTTTTAACCCAAGCCATAAATTCATCCTGGCAATCCGCTTGGGATTTGGAAAACCATAACAAACTTCATGATATTCAACCATATATAAAGGGATTCAGCAAAACAAACTTAAATAGAAGTCATCACGTAAAACTGACAAGGCTCCGAATCGGACATTCCTTTTTTACCCACAGACATTTACTGCTGGGAGAACCAGCTCCTTTATGCTCATCATGCAATAGTATTTATTCCATAAAGCACATATTGACGGAATGCCGGAATTTTAATCCTCATAGACTAAACCGATTTGGTATCTCCCCTATTACCTTAACAGACTTGTTGATGGACCCACATCATAAAAACTTATTTTTATTCCTTACTGACATTGGTTTCGCAAACTTTATTTAGATTTTATAATCGACTGCAACATACACAACTGTACTGAATTTTATTACGTGGCTTTCTGACTCGCTCTAATGAAATACCAGTTATGAACTAGCTATTGTTTGGCGCAGCATGGCCAAATCTGGCCCTTGTGCCATAAAAAACCAACCAACCAACCAACCATTTATTTACAATTATTCCATTCCCATAGAAACAAATATTCATCTTTTAAAACAGTTTTTACTGACGGATCTAAGAACGGGACAAATGTTGGAGCCGCGGCCGTTTTTGATAATACAACCATTGCTAGAAAATTGCATGGGTGCTGCAGTGTCTTCACTTCAGAGATCTACGCAATAATTTTAGCCTTAAAAACGATTTCTACACACACTAATAAAAACTGGATCTTGTATACCGACTCTAAAAGCAGTATCGAATCCCTATTAAACTATACACATAAAAGTCATTCCTTGGTTTTAAAAGCAATGAATTTGCTCCTAACATTAACAGAAAATGATTTTCGGATATTCTTTTGTTGGATTCCTGGGCATGTGGGAATCCGGGGCAATGAGAAAGCGGATTTGGCAGCCAAAAACGCAACTTTGATTATAAACTCCAATGTCCCGATTCACGACATTAATAGTGTTTTAACCCAAGCCATAAATTCATCCTGGCAATCCGCTTGGGATTTGGAAAACCATAACAAACTTCATGATATTCAACCATCTATAAAGGGATTCAGCAAAACAAACTTAAATAGAAATCATCACGTAAAACTGACAAGGCTCCGAATCGGACATTCCTTCTTTACCCACAGACATTTACTGCTGGGAGAACCAGCTCCTCTTTATGCTCATCATGCAATAGTATTTTTTCCATAAAGCACATATTGACGGAATGCCGGAATTTTAATCGTCATAGACTAAACCGATTTGGTATCTCCCCTATTACCTTAACAGACTTGTTGATGGACCCACATCATAAAAACTTATTTTTATTCCTTACTGACATTGGTTTCGCAAACTTTATTTAGATTTTATAATCGACTGCAACATACACAACTGTACTGAATTTTATTACGTGGCTTTCTGACTCGCTCTAAATAAATACCAGTTATGAACTAGCTATTGTTTGGCGCAGCATGGCCAAATCTGGCCCTTGTGCCATAAAAAACCAACCAACCTACTCTCCTTTTTTGTCGGTAGTGACCTGCGCAACAGCGATCATTTCCCAATATTCGTTACTCATATTAATGGAAATGATCCTGTTTGCCGCCCGTCACGATATATCTATGAAGCAGCCGACTGGCCTAATTTTACATCTCGGGCCACTATATCAAACCAGATGGTAGAAGGCAGCATAGATGAGGCGATAACAAGAGGCACCGATATTATAATTAAAGCTGCTGATACGGCAATCCCCAAGAAATCTCCCTCCTTTCATAAACATCGTAAACCATGGTGGACTCCTGAATGCACTGCAGCGAATAAGATTCAAAGGAAGGCGTGGAGTATTTTCCGCCGATACCCCACAACTGAAAATCTTCTCACCTTGCGAAACGTGCGAAAGCTAACGCTCGCCGAGTGCGACGTCAAAGCCAAAGGGAATCTTGGATAAGGTATGTTTCAGGCATAACACCTGCCACTTCCCCCAAACAGTTATGGGATCGAGTACGGAAAGCGATGGGATTATATTCCGAACACTCCATCACGTTCGTAGAAGAGAATGGACAACATGTGTCAGAGGCTGTCGAGATAGCCAACGCCATTGCGCGTGCTCTCTCTACAGCTTCCAGTACTACCAATTATTCGGACACATTTCAACGCGCAAAACATCGCGCAGAATCCCATCGTCTAAATTTCCACTCTCGCACCGAACTCGCCTATAACTGTCGATTTACAGAAAGGGAATTGATGAGATGCCTTAAAGGAACCAGAATGACAGCACCTGGCCCTGATGGCGTCTCTTATATCATGATGCAACACATTTCCCATCAATCCCTTCTTAACATCTTACACCTTTTTAATCGTATATGGGAGGAACGTATCTTCCCTTTGGCTTGGACACGTGCCATAGTTATACCCTTTCCAAAACCTGGAAAAGATCCCACCAATCCGTATAACTATCGCCCAATAGCACTCACCAGTTGCATGTGCAAACTTTTTGAAAGGATGGTGAATTCTCGCCTCACTTACATCTTGTAGACAACTCAGGCTCTTTCACCATTTCAAAGCGGTTTCAGGGTTGGCCGCTCAACGGTAGACAACATCTTATCACTCGAAACTCAAGCTCGCCGTGCATTTCTGAGTCGAAACCATCTTGTCTCTATTTTTTTCGACATGGAGAAGGCGTATGATCGCACTTGGCGATACGGAATCCTCCGTGATTTACATTCTCTTGGGTTTCGAGGCCATCCGAGTATTTATTCAAAAATTTCTAGCCACTCGACAGTTTCAAGTCCGTATCGGCTCTGCGCTTTCGGATTTCGGCGCAGCAGGCACACCCACTGAGCCAGTGACCACAGTAATTAAAATCATGATCAATACCATTAGTTAGGTTGCAATTTTTATGATGGTGGAAAATTCAAGGATTAAGTGAAATTATGGCACTTTTCAAGAATACTTTGTGTTACTGTTATTTCCAGATAAACAGCAATAAATTTTTAGGTGTGTGGCATTTAATAAAGCTCACACTAATTACAAAAAATATTGTTTACCTTCAAAAGCTTCTCATTAATTGGAGCAGGAGCAGAGATCATAGACCCATACTGATGACAAGCTTTTCTTATGTCCAATTCAGAAGGTCCAATAGTAATTTCTGGTCCTATTGGACCTTGCACATTCTTCGCAGATACTTCCGACCAGTTCAAATCCTTCAAAATTAAAATTGTGCACATCAGCAAAAGTTTTACAATTCAAATGAAAATGAATTAACATGACTGAAAGTCCCATACTAAAAGTAGAGAAAACATGCAATTCATTTATTATTTTCAATAATTTTACATCTCCTGTCTCGACATTGTACAAGGTACATTGTATAACAAGTACTCTTCCTTTTGTATTTGGATTTGTCTACTGAAGCTAGCTGTGTTTAGCTCAAATTAGTTCAAAAAATGTCAAGTATTAGAACTACAGCTTGATTTTTCAGATCAATCACTTTCTAAATAATTTTCATATTCACACACTCACAAGTTATCCGTCATTGCTGTCTAATTATCTTCGGGGAAATCATACGGAAAAAATTATGCCAGAACATTATTCATTGCATACAAACATCTAGTGTTGAAAAGTGTTTCCATTGTGTAACATTAAACAACATGAAAAAATCTGAAAAGTTATGAAGCTTAGTATTGTTTTGAGTTCATAATATCACAAGAACCGTTTATATTTTTTATTTGACTTGTCACATAAATGGTAGTTTCCAATGCAGATATTAATATCTGCAAGCCTGCATTTCATTCATAAAATAGTTTATTGCATTTTTTATTGAAATACACTGCTGGCCACCCAAATTGCAACACCAAGAAAGACAAGAGATATCACAACAAAATTTATTTTGTAGATAACATGTTGACCAAGTATCAAATGATTAAATTTATAGACTTCTGTGAAGTGTGGTTCCTGCCAAAATCAGTAGCCAGAGTAGCCGCCATTGTTGGAGATCACCGCTGCCACACGCCTCGGCATTGATTCAAAGAGACTTTGGATGTGTTCTTGGGGTACAGCAGACCAAGCAGCTTCCACACGTTGCCAAAGTTGATCTGGTGTGGCAGCTGGGGATGTATTCTGGGTCAATCGTTGAGCAACCATGGACCACATGTTTTCTATCGGCGAAAGATCCGGAGAGCGAGCTGGCCAGGGAAGCAATTCAATCTGGCGATTGACGAAGAACCCTTGGACAATGCGTGCCACGTGTGGTCGCGCATTATCCTGTTGAAATATGGCTGTGGGCAAGCCCTGAAGGTAAGGAAGGACAACTGGCTCCAACACCTCGGAGATGTAGCGCTGGCTGTTTAAAGTACCGGCAATGCGTACTAGAGGAGTGCGAGAGTGATATCCAATACCGCCCCATACCATAATACCCGGTGCAGGACCAGTGTGGCGGTACATAACGCAGCTGTTCAGCATCCTCTCTCCACGGTGTCTCCAGACTCGAATCCGACCATCGTGGTGTTGCAGACAGAAGCGTGACTCGTCAGTAAAGACAATTTCATTCCATTCTGCCGTCCACATCCTTCTTTCATCGCACCATTGGCGGCGGAAACGTCTGTGGTTCTGCGTCAAGGGTAGACGAAGCAATGGACGTCTTGCGGACAGACCACTCTGCTGTAAACGGCGTCGAATGGTACGCGCAGACACTGGATGATGCAGTACAGACTGAATGTGCTGTGCTATGGTTCGTGATGTGGCTGAGCGATCCGTCACTGCCATACGCACAATATGCCTGTCATCACGTGAAGTGGTGCACTGAGGTGGATGCGATCGAACACGTCGGTCCGTCGTACCCTCCTGCATCCAACGATCACATATCCGCATTACAGTTGTTTGGTTTCGTCCAACACGACTACCGATTTCCCTGAAAGATAATCCACAATCTCGGTAGGAGTAGTATACCGGCCCGTATATGCGGCGGAAGTGACGTCATACCACGTGACCAGAAGTGGGCGGGGCCACGTGACGTCACAGCGTGACGTCATCCAAAAGCGGGTGACGTATTGTTTGTTTACGTTTGGACTTGGATTTTTTTTGTCATCGACTTCGTGCAGGCGTTGAGTTGTTTCAAGATGGCGTCGTTTCGTTACCATGGTGATGAATCACTCGTAGTGTCATCTGGTGGAGAAATTCGAAACTCTATTATTTTTAATTAAAAAGGAATTTCTTGGATTCGAACCCGGGACCATAGGATCCGAAGTCAAGCGCGCTATCCGTTAGGCTGTAAGAGAGTTAACTTAAGATGGTGAATTATTGTAGTGTTGGATTTTTTCTCTCTTTTGGACTTGTATTTTTTCTTAGTATTAGGAATGCGTTATTTTTAGAAAATGGTTTGAATAATTGCATAGAGGTTTTAATAAATGCTTTTACAAAATGACTTATGGCGCCATCTAGTGATTTTAAAAGTAAGTAATCTAAGGAACGAATTGATTTCTTAATGTTTTTACTTTATTCATGACCAGTGACGTCAGTGTGTTTACGTTTGGGACTTGGATTTTTTTTCGTTATTCGTACCGCCATCTAGTGTCATTTACTGGAGTGAATAGAATAAAATCCTAAGAAAATAAAAAATATTTGATATTTTGTTGGGGGCTCGAACTTAATACAAAAGTACTCATGGTCGAGGGTTAGTTGAATGACTATAACCGTTCGGCCACGAATACCTATTCTACAGAGATTTAAATGTTTAGAGACCTTTTTTTTTTTTGAGAGTTGGCGCACGCGTGACGTCAGTGTGTTTACGCTTGGGACTTGGATTTTTTTCCTTCTGAGATTTCGATGTGACGTCATATAAAGTAAAGTTGAGTTTTAGGTGTCCTGCTTGTGGGGGAAAACATTTAAGCAAGAGTTGAGTTGTTTTTTATGGGAATGGAGCTGAGTAGGTTTTGTAAAAAAAAATTTTGTTGATGAATGGCAACACCCAAACTTTAAGTAACACGTTAGAACATGAATGCGAGTGGCAAGCTGATGCAATCATACCGGTTATAGGGTAGGAATGTTGCTATTTGTTGAAGACCAGGTAGGAGGGATTTTCTTAGTATCACGTGATTATTCAAGCTTCTCTGATTGGTGGATTAATCTTGTGCTCTTGGGAAGTAAGTTATACCCCCTCAGAAATCATTTCTATCAGTGGCTGCAAGGTTTGTTGATCAGTTTCAGAAGTAATTTTGCATTGAAAAGACTATGAAGCGAAATTCTGTTCAGTCTAGCCCTATGAAAAAAACTCGTATTGCTGAAAAGAGTGCATTGTCTGTTCTTGGTGAAAAACCAAAAATAAAGACAAAGTCTTTACCTATGCCTGGGGAAGAGCCAAAAATAACGATGGATTCGCTGCCTGATACGATGTTACACCTTGGAGACAACATGTTCCTGCTTGTAAACAAGTTCACTGGACTTACCAGAGTCCATATCAGGAAGTACGTTACGGATGAGAGTGAAAGCTTACAGCCCACGAAGGAAGGTATTTCACTTTCGCCAAAAGTGTGGGATTCTTTTATAAGTAAAGTGAATAAATATTTCACTTTTGGTACTGTGGAATCTGCTAAGATTCTTGAAAGAGACCTGTGTATGTCCAAAGAAGTTGTGGGAGACACGACATTTCTCATTCTGCAAAGACTGTTTCGCAAAAGTGATATGTCATTTCATTTTGTGCCCGAACGTGTTGTGCTGTGTTGGGAGCAGATCTTTAAAATCTGCGAAAACTACCAGCGTGTTGCTGAACGTGTAAATACTTCACTATTCACCTACTCCTTGTATTATTTCGTGAGACACGAACTTGAAAAGTGTTCAACATTTAATTCCGAAGAGACTTACAACGGTGACCCTGACAATCCAGAAGGGGTGGAAGAAATGAAATTAGCCTTGTGTTCCCACTTAGAGGATATAATTTCAAAGAACATATCGCCCCCAGGGGCAATCCTTCTTTAGGTTTGTACGGGCTTCACAACCCCGGGGTACCTGAGTGATCTTTTTCTTTCCCAGGGGTTTGCTGTCTTTGGTGAACACGGGGGTCGCGCTCCCGGGATACCTAAGCGATCTTTCTCTACCTTCATCCCACTACCCTATTCCCCACCCCTCCTTTTTCTCCATTTCACGTCTTGCGATTCGGAAACCATTAAAATTTCTTTACATTGAAAAACACCTTAAATTCACTCTTTTGTTATTTAAAAAATATGTTAATCACCTATGTTATTACGTATCATAAATTACCTTTTTAGTTGTGTTAAGTTCTATTTGCTTCTAAATTATCATTTATTCCTTTTTATGATTCTTTTAAAAGACGTCAGTACGTTTTTCTGACCCGCATGTTTGCCGTGTGCGGCGTCCCGTATCGGGGGAAAGTGGAGTCCTGGGGTACCTGATGCGTGCCCTTTGGTCCATGCTTCTGCGTAGACGGGTGGCTGGAGTGAGCCCGCTCTGGTCAATCGGCTCACCTAATTTCTCTGGGGTTCACCACGTCAGAGCGCTTGGTCCCTCTGTCGTGTTGGACTCCAATGATATTGGGTATTTAGGGTTAGTGCTGTAGCTAGGGATGCCCTGGGCGAACTGGCGGATCCACATTCCGACACTACGGCACTATATTCTGGTTGTTACTCCTGAAGCAGTTCCGAGATCTGTTGCTGGACAACTGCCGGATACTGCTTCCCCTGGTTGGGCTCCATGGTGGGCGGGGGCACACCAGGATGAATTTTTTTTCCTAATATTCATGGAACCTAAAACTTCTTGCCCTGACGGAGGCTTTGATCCGTCAAACACCATTAACAATGTCAACGAAAATCATATTAGTGAATCATGTATCGAAACGGTTACACCTGTCATTTCCGCAATTCCTGAATCAAAAAAATCAGTTCCTAAATTCCTTATTATACACAACGAATCCGGTAAATTAACAAAAATGTCACCATTTCTAATAGAAAAATATATTAAAAATGCAGCTGGAGAAGTTAATAGCGTAAAAAAATTGAAATCCGGAGACCTGTTAATTGAATCAAAATCAGAAGTTCAATCAGGAAAATTATTAAACATTAAAAACTTCGGTGAAGTCGAAATTCAAGTATTTCCGCACAAAACACTAAATTATACCCGAGGAGTTATATCTTCGCAAGAACTCGCAATGGTATCTGACGAGGAATTCGTGGCTGAATTGAAAGACCAGAAAGTCATAGCAGCCAAACGAATCATGATGAGGCGAGACTCTAATTTCATTCCATCAAGAAATGTTATTCTGACCTTCGATTCTCCTGTTATGCCAACAAAAATTAAAGCCGGTTACTTGTGCTGCGACGTGAGGCCTTTCATTCCAAGCCCACTGCGATGCTTTTTATGCCAGAGATTTGGACATGCTAAAACAGCATGTCGAGCATCAGCAACCATCTGTGCACGTTGCGCAAAGCCCGGTCACGACAGTTCTACGTGCTCCGAAATCGAACATTGTGTTAATTGCCAGGGAAATCATGCTGCGTATTCAAAAACTTGCCCTCGTTGGATACAGGAAAAAGAAATCCAAACATTAAGAGTTACCAAAAATCTATCCTTTCCCGAAGCTAGAAAATTTATAGAATCTCGTACACCTCGTCCTAACACCTCATATGCATCCGTCATTAAAACTAGCAAAACAATAAGCACCCAAACATATAATTCAGATTTTACATCTAATAAAGTAAATGCAGAAACGCAAATAAACTCTACTCCTTATAATTATCAACCAACCAAATCAAATCAGCAATCCCATAGCTTAAGCCCAAAATCAATTGACAAAGTTACAAGTAAACCCTCAAACCTGCCGCAACAGAGAACCACACCTGCAACAAAAATCTTCAAGCCGAACCCAACAACGTCAATAGAACAAAATAAAAAAAAGCAAAGTAAGAAAGACAAACTTACTCCCCGGAACTCTAGAGATCACTCAAAATTACCGGATACCGAAATAGATTTACACCCTTCCACGGACTCAGACATGGAGTTTGGAGAGGACGGTATTGACGAGAACGCTGCATTTTTTAGAAAAGGTTCTAGATTTTACAAAAAACCTTCCAAATAAAACCACCCAACCTTTATTTCAAAAGACATTGAAAAGGGCTCTAATTTTTAAAAAATAAATGGCTATTAATCTCCTAACTTGGAACTGTCATGGTTTTCGTACACATATCGACGATATCAAATCTCTAATAAATAATTTTAACCCTGTTTGCCTAGCCCTTCAAGAAACATACTTAACGCCTACTAACACAATGAATGTTAAAAATTATAATTTAATAAGAAATGATTACATCCACGGTGCACGCGCTTCGGGCGGCGTGGCTATAATGACCTTGCAGAATTTCCCATCCAGAAGAATTTCTTTAAATACGAGCATTCAAGCAATAGCCATTCAACTTCATATTAAATTTTTAATAACAATCTGCTGCATATATCTACCCCCAAATGAAAACGTTAGTCAGCAGGAACTAAATGATTTAATAACTCAACTTCCGTCTCCATACTTCATCATAGGGGATTTTAACGGACACAACCCTCTTTGGGGAAGTAATGATTTTAACACAAAAGGACAACAAATTGAAAAATTGATGGATGACCATTGTCTCTGCCTTTTAAATGATTCCAGTCATACATACTTCCATACTCCGACCCAAACCTTTCACACCCTGGACCTTGCAATATGCTCCCCTACTTTGCTTTCATTTTGGGACTTTAAAATTGACAATGATCTGCACAATAGCGATCACTTTCCAATCATTTTAACATATAACTGCAATGACGTTTTACTACCCAGACGACCTGTGCGATATATATTTGAGAAAGCGGATTGGACTCGATATCAGGTGGAATCAAACATTTCCGACAACATGGTTATGATGCCTAGCATAAATGATGCCGTTGAAATGATAACGAACACCTTGATTAAGGCGGCAGATGTGGCTATCCCCAAAACATCGGGTAAAATGCCTAAATTATGGAAGCCTTGGTGGAATGAAGCATGCTCTCAAGCCCATAAATTCCAAAAAAAAGCATGGAACACCTTCAGACGTTATCCCACCACTTCGAATTTGATAGTTTTCAAGCGGGCTAAAGCAGAAGCTCGAAAATTAAGGAGACAGCGACAAAAAGAATCCTGGCAAGAATACGTAAATACAATTGAATGTCGAATATCATCAAAACAGCTATGGGGAAAAATTCGAAAAATTACCGGCAAATATCGTAATCCAAATATATCGTTTTTACTTCAAAATGGACAAGTCGTTTCAGACGTTAAGACAATTGCTGACACCTTGGGAGAATCTTTTTCTAAGGTATCTCATGAGAGCTCTTACCCCCAAGATTTTATTAATTATAAGCGACGTGAAGAACGCAAGACGTTAAACTTTCAACCATCCGCTCATAAAACTTACAATCGTAAGTTTACCATATTCGAACTGAATAATGCATTAAGGAAATCACACCCGACTTCACCGGGCCCCGATCATATTCATCTAGACATGTTGACCCATCTCAATGAAGATTCATTACAAAACATTTTACTTCTTTATAATAGAATTTGGACAGAGCAAGATTTTCCGACAACCTGGCACAGAGCTATTATTATTCCAATACCGAAACCTGGGAAGGATCCTCAAGACCCTAATAACTATCGACCCATTGCCTTGACAAGCTGTATCTGCAAAGTCATGGAAAGAATGGTGAATGCTCGGTTGATACATGTCCTTGAGTCTGAAAAACATCTATCGGAGTTTCAAAGCGGATTCCGTTTTGGACGAAGCACCTACGACAATGCCTTAATGCTGGAATCCTCTATCAGAGATACATTCGTCACAAAGAAGCATTTGGTAGCTGTCTTCTTCGATATGGAGAAAGCTTACGATAGGACATGGCGATATGGCATAATGCGAGACTTATACGAGATGGGCTTTCTGGGAAATCTCCCAATATTTATTCAAAACTTTTTATTGACAAGGACCTTTAGCGTTCGCATTAATAATATTTTATCAGATGACTTTTCACAGGACGAGGGTGTTCCCCAAGGAAGCGTTCTAAGCGTGATACTTTTTATAATTAAAATCAACGGTATTATTAAACAACTTCCTCCATATGTGCACGGAACGCTTTTTGTAGACGATTTCCAAATATTCTGTTCTGGAATCAATGTACCTTTTATTGAAAGACAACTCCAAACGGCTATTAGAATTGGAAGTAAGTGGGCAAACGAAAATGGTTTTGTTTTTTCTTCGCAAAAGACTGTATGTGTACATTTTACTAGAAGACGCGGACTTTTTCCTGATCCAGAACTTTTACTCGACGGAACTGTTATTCCAGTAGTTCCAGAAATAAAATTTTTGGGTATTATTTTTGACTCGAAGTTATCTTTTCGTCCTCATATCAAGGTATTGAAACGAAAATGCAACCAATCATTGAATATTTTAAAGGTTTTATGTAACACAACTTGGGGAGCTGATTTTATTTCAATTTTAAAAATTTACAAAGCTGTTGTCCGATCGAAACTCGATTATGGGAGTGTAATATATGGATCTTCTGCTAAGTCTGTTCTTCAAGCCCTGGATACTATTCATCACCAAGGCCTCCGATTATCCCTCGGAGCTTTCCGCACTTCGCCAGTCCAGAGTTTATATATAATGACAGGCGAGCCGGATTTAAGACATCGACGTGAGAAACTTACCCTAAAATACTATTTTAAGATTAAAGCCAACCCTTCTCACCCATTGCATAATAGTGTAACTAACCCTAAATTTGGAAGTCATTACTCATTAAAACCTTCATTCATACCGACACTTGGTTTTAGAGTCCGTACCATAATGAATTCATTAAATGTTGACAATCTGGGAATATTTCCTAGAGAAAACGAACCTCCACCTTGGAATGATAAAAATCTACTTACCATCAATGACTTTTCACATTTTAACAAATCATCAACCCCCGATACCATTTATTTACAATTATTCCATTCCCATAGAAACAAATATTCATCTTTTAAAACAGTTTTTACTGACGGATCTAAGAACGGGACAAATGTTGGAGCCGCGGCCGTTTTTGATAATACAACCATTGCTAGAAAATTGCATGGGTGCTGCAGTGTCTTCACTTCAGAGATGTACGCAATAATTTTAGCCTTAAAAACGATTTCTACACACACTAATAAAAACTGGATCTTGTATACCGACTCTAAAAGCAGTATCGAATCCCTTTTAAACTGTACACATAAAAGTCATTCCTTGGTTTTAAAAGCAATGAATTTGCTCCTTACATTAACAGAAAATGATTTTCGGATATTCTTTTGTTGGATTCCTGGGCATGTGGGAATCCGGGGCAATGAGAAAGCAGATTTGGCAGCCAAAAACGCAACACTGATTATAAACTCCAATGTCCCGATTCACGACATTAATAGTGTTTTAACCCAAGCCATAAATTCATCCTGGCAATCCGCTTGGGATTTGGAAAACCATAACAAACTTCATGATATTCAACCATCTATAAAGGGATTCAGCAAAACAAACTTCAATAGAAGTCATCATGTAAAACTGACAAGGCTCCGAATCGGACATTCCTTTTTTACCCACAGACATTTACTGCTGGGAGAACCAGCTCCTCTTTATGCTCATCATGCAATAGTATTTTTTCCATAAAGCACATATTGACGGAATGCCGGAATTTTAATCATCATAGACTAAACCGATTTGGTATCTCCCCTATTACCTTAACAGACTTGTTGATGGACCCACATCATAAAAACTTATTTTTATTCCTTACTGACATTGGTTTCGTAAACTTTATTTAGATTTTATAATCGACTGCAACATACACAACTGTACTGAATTTTATTACGTGGCTTTCTGACTCGCTCTAAATAAATACCAGTTATGAACTAGCTATTGTTTGGCGCAGCATGGCCAAATCTGGCCCTTGTGCCATAAAAAACCAACCAACCAACCAACCTCTGTCGTGTTGGACTCCAATGATATTGGGTATTTAGGGTTAGTGCTGTAGCTAGGGATGCCCTGGGCGAACTGGCGGATCCACATTCCGAAACTACGGCACTATATTCTGTTTGTGACTCCTGAAGCGGTTCCGAGATCTGTTGCTGGACAACTGCCGGATACTGCTTCCCCTGGTTGGGCTCTGTGAGGATGTGCAAACGGCTGATGATCGACTTAACCACACGTGCAGATGTCCGCTGAAATCCGGTGACTGGTAGAAACTATTTTCCTGACTCAGCGAGAGTGAGTTAGAATTGAACTAGTAATTGAAGGCTTCCACGCGCAGGTGGAGCGAGCGCAGTTTTGAACTAGTAACTGAAGGCTTCCACGCGCAGGTGGAGCGAGCGCAGTTTTTTACAGAATTAATGCAAGTGGCAGCGTGTAGGCTGTTCCATGAATTTGAGATAACGGTTGCTGTACATAGTTTTTAGGTAGAGAAATAAATTGTGTTAGTCCTAATCTCCGTATCACTTCGTAACACCCTAGCGATCGGTCCAAGGTATAAGTTCAGGCGATCAGCTCGGATCTCCACACGACCTATCTCGACAATAAGATGGTGGCAGCGGTAAAAATGATGTACCCGGAGTGGTAAAGATCGATGTACCGATAGCGGTAAAGATTGATGAACCGGGAACAGTAAAGATTGGCCAGAGACGAGAAATTCCGAGGAACCCTGTTGAAGCAGACGAACCGGGAACAGTAAAGATTGGACCAGAGACGAGAAATCCTGAGGAAACGGACGGCGAGGCTACGCGAAATCCTGGTGAAGCAGACGAACCGGGTGAGTGTTGTTTACCCTTTCTTTTAAGAGAAATAATCAGGGATCCATTGCTAAATAAATGTTAGGTGAAGCATATTTGTTTGTTAAATGATGAGGTGTAGTTGAAGCACGGCAGTGCGGGAAATACATCCGTATTTCAAATTTTAGAATTGCGCGACAGCGCAGGTGACACGTCAGTGTTCTTAGCCAAAAGTGCTGATTATAGTTTCTCTTGAAGAATTGTGATACACCAGGAGTGGCAGAAGGTATTTTTAAAGCACGACAGTGCTGGAATTTCAGAGTTACGAATTGAGCGTTAACTCATGTGACACGTCAGTGTTATTGTTCACATGTCATCGTTATCAGTTTAGGGTGAACCATTATTTTTCTCTTTAAACAATTGTGATATATGCTAGGGGTAGTCAATCAGTAGCTGAAAAGGGTTTTTATTTTAATGGTCTTTTAGTTAATACCAGTTAGAAAGGAAAATATATTGGTGAATATGGCTTTTTTGGGAAAATATAAGAAATGCGATCTATTTACTTTAGCATTGGAGTTAGGGGAAACTCCTGATCCAAATATTAAAGTTATAGGACTGAAAGATCTCATAACAGGAAGTAAGTCATACGAAGTCGAATTCGTGATGGAGATGCTTGAAACGATAGTGAGTTCACGAAAGGAGATGGAAGAGAAGGAGAGGGAAGAGAAGAAGGAGAGAGAAGAGAAGGAGAGAGAAGAGGAAAAGGAGAGAAAGAAACAACAAAGAGAATTTGAGCTAGAAAAGTTAAGGATAGAAGCAGGAATAAGGATAAGCAATGATTCCATAGAAGGAAGAAGTAGTCCTACCGATATACATGTCGACATGACGAAATACATGCCCAAATTCCAAATGAAAGAGGGTGATATCCTTTTATACCTCTCCCTGTTCGAAAGTCAAGCTAGGCGGAGGAAAATTGATGAAAGAAATTGGGTATCATGTCTTTTGACCCTAATGCCTTTGGAGATAATAGAATTGATTGCGAGGGTTTCGGAAGAGGGATTAGAAGATTATGAACACATTAAAGACCTCTTGTTAAAGAAGTTTAAGATGAATCCAGAGGGATTTCGCCAGAAGTTCATTCAACATAAAAAAAGTCCTGATAAAACTTGGCAAGATTTTACTTATGAAGTAACCAATTATTTTCAAGGATGGATCGAAGGACTTGGTATCTCCGATTTTGAGAGTCTGAAGGAATTGATGATAGCCGATCAAGTCAAGAAAAGAGTGCCACAGGAAGCCAGGGACCATTTTATCGATGAATGGGGGAAAATATCAAAACCTTCATTGCTGGCTGAAAAGATAGACGAATACGAATGTGTTCGTAGAACATACAAGAGACAGCCAAGTACCACCATGAAGACAAATTCGGGATACAAGACCCAGTATGATGCAAGAGGTTACGGTGGATACCACATATCTCAGCAGGACACCAAACGAACCTATCACAGAACTCAACCAGAACCGGCGAAACATAATTCCAGGCTTGTTTGTTTCTCATGCGGAATGGAGGGACACATGAAGAGGTTCTGTCCAAAGTCGGATAAAGGAAGATCAGATCACGATAATAGAAGGAAAGCGAACGTGAATAGGATCATAACTGAAGAAAGCGGTGTGGGGGATGAGAAAAGGACACTGAATACTGGCGGAACGGCGGTGGTAGCTAAAGTTGTATCCTTTAAGGAAAGATCCTGGCGAGACAATCTTTGCCCCTTGGAAAGAATCTTAATTAGTGTTGACGGGAGGGAGGCAAAAGCCCTAATTGATTCTGGGACTGAAATTACCGTCATACGGAAAGATATTGTACAAAATCTGTCGCTGGAAGAGAAATCGTCCATCTTTATTAAAGGAATCTTCGGTCCAGCGGAGAAATGCCCGTTAATGAACGTTCCCATAGGACTGATCATAGGAGGTAGGGGTGATGTGCTTCACCAAGAAGTCCTCTGCGCAGTTGCTCCCTCATTGGTGGAAGATATGCTGTTGCCACCAGATATCCGAGACATGCTTAGAGGAAAGCAGGAATTAATTTCCACCGATATTGGTAGTGGAAACATCTTGGAACCACCTACAAAAGAGGGGAACACAGAAGGGAATTCCGTTGAAGTGAATAAGGACACAGAAGTGTTAGTGGTAGAAAGCACCGACGGAGACCAGGAAGAAGGGATATCGAAGACGGAAAGCTTCCATAAAGAGCAAGAGGAGTGTAGAGAGCTGGAAGAGACCAGAAAACAGGCTAAGCAAGGTAGTGGAGGATTTTTCTTTAACGATGGTTTGGTCTTTCATAAAGACAAGATTCTTGGAGAGAATGTATGTCAATTGGTTCTTCCTAAACGTAGAAGAAAAGAGGTTCTTAGATTAGCCCACTGCTCAGTGTTTGGGGGACACATGGGAGCGAGGAAGACAATAGAAAGAATTAGATATTCGTTCTATTGGAACGGGCTATCAAGAGACGTGAGACAGTTTTGTTTAGCATGTGAAGGTTGTCAGTTGACGAGAAGGGTCAAACACAAAGATAGGGCCCCAATAACTCCCGTTGCGCGGCCAGAATTGCCCTTCCAAGTGGTCAATGTGGACATCATAGGACCGATAGATCCTCCAAGTTCTAAAGGACACAAATTTATCTTGTGTATGGTAGACCAACATACAAGGTGGGCTGAGGCGATCCCTTTGACGAGTCTTACAGCCAAAGCAACGTGTGAAGCTTTATTATCTATTTTTATGAGGACTGGAGTGCCAAACGTAATTGCCTCGGACAATGGTACAAATTTCAACGCTGAATTGACTCAGGAATTTGAAAAAAGAATGGGTTCAACTCCACGGTTCTCCACACCATTATATCCACAATCAAACGGGTTAGTGGAAAGATTTAACCAAACTTTAAAGAGTATGTTACATCACACCATTAAGGAAGAACCACGGACTTGGCACACCAAAATACCGTTCATTTTATGGGCATACAGAGAGGTCCCGAACAGTACAACGGGTGTAGCACCTTTTCAATTGCTCTTTGGTCGGAAGCCAGAAGGTCCTTTGTCGATTCTAAAGAATACCTGGACGGGAAGACACGAGGGTTTGCAGCTGGATACAACCCCAATACATGTCTATCTGGAGAAGTTGAAAACCCGACTGGAGGAGGCCGCAGAGAAAGCCAAGTTAACATCTAATATACAACAAGGGAAAATGGCCCATTATTATAATTTAAGGTCTACAAGAAAGACTTTCAAGCCGGGAGATAAAGTCATCGTGCTCTTGCCAGATTCTACAAACAAATTATTGGCCAGATGGCAAGGTCCCGGAATCATTGAAGAGAAAAAGAATGAACATTCTTTCATTATAAAGATGCCAGACAATAGGATGAGGCACGTTCACCAGAACAAGATAAGGGAATTTGTGGTCGGTTCCAACGCGGTAAATGTCATTTTTGAAGGTGAGGAAGAATTTGGTAACATAGAAAACGCTCCAATTGTCGAAGCAAGAGACGAGTTCACCCAAGAAGTGAAAATGATCACGACACCGTACTTAAATCCTAAACAGGAGGAAGAATTGAAAAGACTCTTGTGTAAGTTCGAAACACTTTTTTGCCGACCAATACAACCCGTGGGAGTAAGTCAGCACAAGATTGAATTGCTGCCTGACTCCATCCGGAGAAAACCACATAGTTATTGCATACCAATAGCATACCGTTCAGAAGTGGATAGGCAAGTCCAAGAACTTTTAGAATTGGGTCTTTTGGAGCCGTCCAATGCAGACATTACGTATCCCATTGTATGTGTCGCGAAGAAGGATGCCTCGATTAGAATGTGCATTGACTATAGGGCGCTTAATCTGATAACAAAAGTGCCCAGTTATCCTATGAAGGACATGCAGGAGTTGATCTTCACTGCGGGGATGGCCGAATGGTTAACTTGCTTGGATTTGGAAAGGGGATATTATCAAATAAAAATGGAGGACGAGAGCAAAGTTTTGACAGCATTTTCCACCCACAACGGGGTGTATCAATGGAAAGTGATGCCATTTGGATTGTCAGGAGCTTCGGGAACTTTCCAACGCATTATGAATCAAGTGTTGCACAAACATTCCGCTTATGCGCAAGCTTATATAGACGACATTGTTATATTCTCTAAAACGTGGGAAGAACATTTAGAACACTTGAAAAAAATCTTATCTGATCTGGAATATCTCGGATTTTCGGTGAAACTTAAGAAATGCATATTTGCATCCAAAGAGATAAAATACTTAGGACATAAGATAGGAGGGGGAAAGCACTCTCCTGACAATGACAAAATATTAGCCATCAAACAGTTGAGAAGACCCGTATCAAAAAAGGAAGTCAGATCCATTCTAGGACTGATGGGATTTTATAGGACTTACATTCCTGGTTATGCAGAGATAGCAGCCCCTTTAACGGAGTTGACAAAAGGGAAAAAATCGGGAAAGGTATTTTGGGGGAAACGCGAGGAAGAATCATTCCTCCGGTTGAAAAATGCGTTATGTGAGGTCACTGCGTTAAGCACCCCCAATGCCGTCGAACCCTTCCAGGTCCACACAGACGCGTCCCACTACGCTATTGGATGTTGTTTGACCCAGAAGGACGAACATAGAAACTATAGGCCAATTGCTTTTGTTAGTCAAAAATTGAATAACACCCAAAAGAATTGGTCTACCATTGAGAAAGAGGCCTATGCCGTGTTATTTGGACTGAAAAAATTTGATAAGTGGTTGCAGGGTAACACTGTGGAGATCATAACTGATCACAATCCGCTAAAATATCTGGTCGAGACAACTCCTAAGAGCCCCAAGTTAACTAGGTGGGCACTTGCCCTTCAAAGGTGGAATTACAAGTTGACCCATCGCCCTGGGATTTATCATCAGGGAGCTGATGCTCTCTCCCGCTTGGAAAGAGAGGTCGATCAATAAAGGCTTGGTAGCATATTTGGATGAGATTGTTATTTTTTTATAACTAAATATGGAGAGTTAAGATGTATATTAAATATAGTGTAAATAATGGTTAATTTTATATGTATGGTGTTAGTCGAATGTTATTTTTGCAATACTTTAGGTTAGGTTTTGTAGATTGGATCAATTTAGAATGAAAAGGTATTGGAGTTCGGGAGTATCAATATTTGATTGTTGGTGGTGTAAATAGATATAGCATTTGGATGTTAAGATCTAATATTAGCTTGAAAAGTGGTTGCAAAGTATAAATGTTCTTATGCATAATTTTTTTTTGGATCCCTTGATTTCTCTTGGGTTGAGAGGGTAACCACTCCTGATCTGACCGGTTGCCACAAATGTTCGGACTATATTATTAGTAAAACAGATTTTTTTGGAAAAAAAATCTGTTTTCCTCTTGGCGGCGGCGTGTGAGGATGTGCAAACGGCTGATGATCGACTTAACCACACGTGCAGATGTCCGCTGAAATCCGGTGACTGGTAGAAACTATTTTCCTGACTCAGCGAGAGTGAGTTAGAATTGAACTAGTAATTGAAGGCTTCCACGCGCAGGTGGAGCGAGCGCAGTTTTGAACTAGTAACTGAAGGCTTCCACGCGCAGGTGGAGCGAGCGCAGTTTTTTACAGAATTAATGCAAGTGGCAGCGTGTAGGCTGTTCCATGAATTTGAGATAACGGTTGCTGTACATAGTTTTTAGGTAGAGAAATAAATTGTGTTAGTCCTAATCTCCGTATCACTTCGTAACACCCTAGCGATCGGTCCAAGGTATAAGTTCAGGCGATCAGCTCGGATCTCCACACGACCTATCCCGACAGGCTCCATGGTGGGCGGGGGCACACCAGGATGAACTTTTTTTCTAATATTCATGGAACCCAAAACTTTTCCTTGCCCTGACGGAGGCTTAGATCCGTCAAACACACTTAACTCTGATACATCTCCAAATGACCAAAATGAACCTTCCTTAGAAACGAAAACACCTGAAAATAGCACTATATCTCGTCAGATAACAAAATCAATACCAAAATTTCTCATTATTCACAATGAATACGGCAAATTGTCTAAAATGTCACCTTTTCTAATAGAAAAATATATAAAAAATGCAGCTTCAGAAGTAAATAGTGTTAAAAAATTGAAATCAGGAGACCTTTTAATTGAATCAAAATCAGAAATTCAATCAGGAAAATTATTAAATATTAAAAACTTTGGGGACGTCGCAATTCAAGTCTTTCCACACAAAACTTTAAACTATACCCGAGGAGTAATCTCATCCCAAGAGCCCCCAGGGGCATTCCTTCTTTAGGTTTGTACGGGCTTCACAATCCCGGGGTACCTGAGTGATCTTTTTCTTTCCCAGGGGTTTGCTGTCTTTGGTGAACACGGGGGTCGCGCTCCCGGGATACCTAAGCGATCTTTCTCTACCTTCATCCCACTACTCTATTCCCCACCCCTCCTTTTTCTCCATTTCACGTCTTGCGATTCGGAAACCATTAAAATTTCTTTACATTGAAAAACACCTTAAATTCACTCTTTGGTTATTTAAAATATATGTTAATCACCTATGTTATTACGTATCATAAATTACCTTTTTAGTTGTGTTAAGTTCTATTTGCTTCTAAATTATCATTTATTCCTTTTTATGATTCCTTTAAAAGACGTCAGTACGTTTTTCTGACCCGCATGTTTGCCGTGTGCGGCGTCCCGTATCGGGGGAAAGTGGAGTCCTGGGGTACCTGATGCGTGCCCTTTGGTCCATGCTTCTGCGTAGACGGGTGGCTGGAGTGAGCCCGCTCTGGTCAATCGGCTCACCTAATTTCTCTGGGGTTCACCACGTCAGAGCGCTTGGTCCCTCTGTCGTGTTGGACTCCAATGATATTGGGTATTTAGGGTTAGTGCTGTAGCTAGGGATGCCCTGGGCGAACTGGCGGATCCACATTCCGACACTACGGCACTATATTCTGTTTGTGACTCCTGAAGCGGTTCCGAGATCTGTTGCTGGACAACTGCCGGATACTGCTTCCCCTGGTTGGGCTCCATGGTGGGCGGGGGCACACCAGGATGAACTCTTTTTCTAATATTAATGGAACCTAAAACTTTTTCTTGCCCTGACGGAGGCTTTGATCCGTCAAACACCACTAACAACGTAAATGAAAATTATATTAATGAATCATGTAAAGTAACGGTTACACCTGTCATTTCCGCAATTCCTGAAACAAAAAAATCTGTTCCTAAATTTCTTATTGTACACAACGAATCCGGTAAATTAACAAAAATGTCACCATTTCTAATCGAAAAATACATTAAAAATGCAGCTGGAGAAGTAAAAAATGTTAAAAAATTGAAATCTGGAGACCTATTGATAGAATCCAAATCAGAAACACAATCAATAAAACTATTAAACATTAAAAACTTTGGGGACGTCGAAATTCAAGTCTTTCCGCACAAAACTTTAAACTATACCCGAGGAGTTATCTCATCCCAAGAACTCGCAATGGTGTCCGACGAAGAATTTGTCGCTGAACTAAAAGACCAAAAAGTTATAGCAGCCAAAAGAATCATGATGAGGCGAGATACTAATTTCATTCCATCAAGAAATGTTGTTCTGACCTTCGATTCTCCTGTTATGCCAACAAAAATAAAAGCCGGTTACTTGTGCTGCGACGTGAGGCCTTTCATTCCAAGCCCACTGCGATGCTTTTTATGCCAGAGATTTGGACATGCTAAAACAGCATGTCGAGCATCAGCAACCATCTGTGCACGTTGCGCAAAGCCCGGTCACGACAGTTCTACGTGCTCCGAAATCGAACATTGTGTTAATTGCCAGGGAAATCATGCTGCGTATTCAAAAACTTGCCCTCGTTGGATACAGGAAAAAGAAATACAATTAATAAGAGTAACCAAAAATCTATCTTTCCCCGAAGCAAGAAAACTAGTGGAATCTCGTACACCTCGTCCTAACACCTCATATGCATCCGTCATTAAAACCAGCAAAACAATAAGCACCCAAACATATAATTCAGAATTTACACCTAATAAAGTAAATGCAGAAACGCAATTAAAATCTACTCTTTATAAATATCAACCAACCAAATCAAACCATCAATCCCATAGCTTAAGCCCAAAATCAATTGACAAAGTTACAAGTAAACCCTCAAACCTGCCGCAACAGAGAACCACACCAGCAACAAAAATCTTCAAGCCGAACCCAACAACGTCAATAGACCAAAATAAAAAAAAGCAAAGTAAGAAAGACAAACCTCCCCGGAACTCTAAAGACACCTCAAAATTACCGGATACCGAAATAGATTTACACCCTTCCACGGACTCCGACATGGAGTTTGGAGAGGACGGTATTGACGAGAACGCTGCATTTTTTAGAAAAGGTTCTAGATTTTACAAAAAACCTTCCAAATAAAACCACCCAACCTTTATTTCAGAAGACATTGAAAAGGGCTCTAATTTTTAAAAAATAAATGGCTATTAATCTCCTAACTTGGAACTGTCATGGTTTTCGTACACATATCGACGATATCAAATCTCTAATAAATAATTTTAACCCTGTTTGCCTAGCCCTTCAAGAAACATACTTAACGCCTACTAACACAATGAATGTTAAAAATTATAATTTAATAAGAAATGATTACATCCACGGTGCACGCGCTTCGGGCGGCGTGGCTATAATGACCTTGCAGAATTTCCCATCCAGAAGAATTTCTTTAAATACGAGCATTCAAGCAATAGCCATTCAACTTCATATTAAATTTTTAATAACAATCTGCTGCATATATCTACCCCCAAATGAAAGCGTTAGTCAGCAGGAACTAAATGATTTAATAACTCAACTTCCGTCTCCATACTTCATCATAGGGGATTTTAACGGACACAACCCTCTTTGGGGAAGTAATGATTTTAACACAAAAGGACAACAAATTGAAAAATTGATGGATGATCATTGTCTCTGCCTTTTAAATGATTCCAGTCATACATACTTCCATACTCCGACCCAAACCTTTCACACCCTGGACCTTGCAATATGCTCCCCTACTTTGCTTTCATTTTGGGACTTTAAAATTGACAATGATCTGCACAATAGCGATCACTTTCCAATCATTTTAACATATAACTGCAATGACGTTTTACTACCCAGACGACCTGTGCGATATATATTTGAGAAAGCGGATTGGACTCGATATCAGGTGGAATCAAACATTTCCGACAACATGGTTATGATGCCTAGCATAAATGATGCCGTTGAAATGATAACGTACACCTTGATTAAGGCGGCAGATGTGGCTATCCCCAAAACATCGGGTAAAATGCCTAAATTATGGAAGCCTTGGTGGAATGAAGCATGCTCTCAAGCCCATAAATTCCAAAAAAAGCATGGAACACCTTCAGACGTTATCCCACCACTTCGAATTTGATAGTTTTCAAGCGGGCTAAAGCAGAAGCTCGAAAATTAAGGAGACAGCGACAAAAAGAATCCTGGCAAGAATACGTAAATACAATCGAATGTCGAATATCATCAAAACAGCTATGGGGAAAAATTCGAAAAATTACCGGCAAATATCGTAATCCAAATATATCATTTTTACTTCAAAATGGACAAGTCGTTTCAGACGTTAAGACAATTGCTGATACCTTGGGAGAATCTTTTTCTAAAGTATCTCATGAGAGCTCTTACCCCCAAGATTTTATTAATTATAAGCGACGTGAAGAACGCAAGACGTTAAACTTTCAACCAACCGCTCATAAAACTTACAATCGTAATTTTACCATATTCGAACTGAAAAATGCATTAAGAAAATCACACCCGACTTCACCGGGCCCCGATCATATTCATCTAGACATGTTGACCCATCTCAATGAAGACTCATTACAAAATGTTTTACTTTTCTATAATAGAATTTGGACAGAGCAAGATTTTCCGACAACCTGGCACAGAGCTATTATTATTCCAATTCCGAAACCTGGGAAGGATCCTCAAGACCCTAATAACTATCGACCCATTGCCTTGACAAGCTGTATCTGCAAAGTCATGGAAAGAATGGTGAATGCTCGGTTGATACATGTCCTTGAGTCTGAAAAACATCTATCGGAGTTTCAAAGCGGATTCCGTTTTGGACGAAGCACCTACGACAATGCCTTAATGCTGGAATCCTCTATCAGAGATACATTCGTCACAAAGAAGCATTTGGTAGCTGTCTTCTTCGATATGGAGAAAGCTTACGATAGGACATGGCGATATGGCATAATGCGAGACTTATACGAGATGGGCTTTCTGGGAAATCTCCCACTATTTATTCAAAACTTTTTATTGACAAGGACCTTTAGCGTTCGCATTAATAATATTTTATCAGATGACTTTTCACAGGACGAGGGTGTTCCCCAAGGAAGCGTTCTAAGCGTGATACTTTTTATAATTAAAATCAACGGTATTATTAAACAACTTCCTCCATATGTGCACGGAACGCTTTTTGTAGACGATTTCCAAATATTCTGTTCTGGAATCAATGTACCTTTTATTGAAAGACAACTCCAAACGGCTATTAGAATTGTAAGTAAGTGGGCAAACGAAAATGGTTTTGTTTTTTCTTCGCAAAAGACTGTATGTGTACATTTTACTAGAAGACGCGGACTTTTTCCTGATCCAGAACTTTTACTCGACGGAACTGTTATTCCAGTAGTTCCAGAAATAAAATTTTTGGGTATTATTTTTGACTCGAAGTTATCTTTTCGACCTCATATCAAGGTATTGAAACGAAAATGCAACCAATCATTGAATATTTTAAAGGTTTTATGTAACACATCTTGGGGAGCTGATTTTATTTCAATTTTAAGAATTTACAAAGCTGTTGTCCGATCGAAACTCGATTATGGGAGTGTAATATATGGATCTTCTGCTAAGTCTGTTCTTCAAGCCCTGGATACTATTCATCACCAAGGCCTCCGATTATCCCTCGGAGCTTTCCGCACTTCGCCAGTCCAGAGTTTATATATAATGACAGGCGAGCCGGATTTACGACATCGACGTGAGAAACTTACCCTAAAATACTATTTTAAGATTAAAGCCAACCCTTCTCACCCATTGCATAATAGAGTAACTAACCCTAAATTTGGAAGTCATTACTCATTAAAACCTTCATTCATACCGTCACTTGGTTTTAGAGTCCGTACCATAATGAATTCATTAAATGTTGACAATCTGGGAATATTTCCTAGAGAAAACGAACCTCCACCTTGGAATGATAAAAATCTACTTACCATCAATGACTTTTCACATTTTAACAAATCATCAACCCCCGATACCATTTATTTACAATTATTCCATTCCCATAGAAACAAATATTCATCTTTTAAAACAGTTTTTACTGACGGATCTAAGAACGGGACAAATGTTGGAGCCGCGGCCGTTTTTGATAATACAACCATTGCTAGAAAATTGCATGGGTGCTGCAGTGTCTTCACTTCAGAGATCTACGCAATAATTTTAGCCTTAAAAACGATTTCTACACACACTAATAAAAACTGGATCTTGTATACCGACTCTAAAAGCAGTATCGAATCCCTATTAAACTATACACATAAAAGTCATTCCTTGGTTTTAAAAGCAATGAATTTGCTCCTAACATTAACAGAAAATGATTTTCGGATATTCTTTTGTTGGATTCCTGGGCATGTGGGAATCCGGGGCAATGAGAAAGCGGATTTGGCAGCCAAAAACGCAACTTTGATTATAAACTCCAATGTCCCGATTCACGACATTAATAGTGTTTTAACCCAAGCCATAAATTCATCCTGGCAATCCGCTTGGGATTTGGAAAACCATAACAAACTTCATGATATTCAACCATCTATAAAGGGATTTAGCAAAACAAACTTAAATAGAAATCATCACGTAAAACTGACAAGGCTCCGAATCGGACATTCCTTCTTTACCCACAGACATTTACTGCTGGGAGAACCAGCTCCTCTCTCTTTATGCTCATCATGCAATAGTATTTTTTCCATAAAGCACATATTGACGGAATGCCGGAATTTTAATCGTCATAGACTAAACCGATTTGGTATCTCCCCTATTACCTTAACAGACTTGTTGATGGACCCACATCATAAAAACTTATTTTTATTCCTTACTGACATTGGTTTCGCAAACTTTATTTAGATTTTATAATCGACTGCAACATACACAACTGTACTGAATTTTATTACGTGGCTTTCTGACTCGCTCTAAATAAATACCAGTTATGAACTAGCTATTGTTTGGCGCAGCATGGCCAAATCTGGCCCTTGTGCCATAAAAAACCAACCAACCTACTCTCCTTTTTTGTCGGTAGTGACCTGCGCAACAGCGATCATTTCCCAATATTCGTTACTCATATTAATGGAAATGATCCTGTTTGCCGCCCGTCACGATATATCTATGAAGCAGCCGACTGGCCTAATTTTACATCTCGGGCCACTATATCAAACCAGATGGTAGAAGGCAGCATAGATGAGGCGATAACAAGAGGCACCGATATTATAATTAAAGCTGCTGATACGGCAATCCCCAAGAAATCTCCCTCCTTTCATAAACATCGTAAACCATGGTGGACTCCTGAATGCACTGCAGCGAATAAGATCCAAAGGAAGGCGTGGAGTATTTTCCGCCGATACCCCACAACTGAAAATCTTCTCACCTTGCGAAACGTGCGAAAGCTAACGCTCGCCGAGTGCGACGTCAAAGCCAAAGGGAATCTTGGATAAGGTATGTTTCAGGCATAACACCTGCCACTTCCCCCAAACAGTTATGGGATCGAGTACGGAAAGCGATGGGATTATATTCCGAACACTCCATCACGTTCGTAGAAGAGAATGGACAACATGTGTCAGAGGCTGTCGAGATAGCCAACGCCATTGCGCGTGCTCTCTCTACAGCTTCCAGTACTACCAATTATTCGGACACATTTCAACGCGCAAAACATCGCGCAGAATCCCATCGTCTAAATTTCCACTCTCGCACCGAACTCGCCTATAACTGTCGATTTACAGAAAGGGAATTGATGAGATGCCTTAAAGGAACCAGAATGACAGCACCTGGCCCTGATGGCGTCTCTTATATCATGATGCAACACATTTCCCATCAATCCCTTCTTAACATCTTACACCTTTTTAATCGTATATGGGAGGAACGTATCTTCCCTTTGGCTTGGACACGTGCCATAGTTATACCCTTTCCAAAACCTGGAAAAGATCCCACCAATCCGTATAACTATCGCCCAATAGCACTCACCAGTTGCATGTGCAAACTTTTTGAAAGGATGGTGAATTCTCGCCTCACTTACATCTTGTAGACAACTCAGGCTCTTTCACCATTTCAAAGCGGTTTCAGGGTTGGCCGCTCAACGGTAGACAACATCTTATCACTCGAAACTCAAGCTCGCCGTGCATTTCTGAGTCGAAACCATCTTGTCTCTATTTTTTTCGACATGGAGAAGGCGTATGATCGCACTTGGCGATACGGAATCCTCCGTGATTTACATTCTCTTGGGTTTCGAGGCCATCCGAGTATTTATTCAAAAATTTCTAGCCACTCGACAGTTTCAAGTCCGTATCGGCTCTGCGCTTTCGGATTTCGGCGCAGCAGGCACACCCACTGAGCCAGTGACCACAGTAATTAAAATCATGATCAATACCATTAGTTAGGTTGCAATTTTTATGATGGTGGAAAATTCAAGGATTAAGTGAAATTATGGCACTTTTCAAGAATACTTTGTGTTACTGTTATTTCCAGATAAACAGCAATAAATTTTTAGGTGTGTGGCATTTAATAAAGCTCACACTAATTACAAAAAATATTGTTTACCTTCAAAAGCTTCTCATTAATTGGAGCAGGAGCAGAGATCATAGACCCATACTGATGACAAGCTTTTCTTATGTCCAATTCAGAAGGTCCAATAGTAATTTCTGGTCCTATTGGACCTTGCACATTCTTCGCAGATACTTCCGACCAGTTCAAATCCTTCAAAATTAAAATTGTGCACATCAGCAAAAGTTTTACAATTCAAATGAAAATGAATTAACATGACTGAAAGTCCCATACTAAAAGTAGAGAAAACATGCAATTCATTTATTATTTTCAATAATTTTACATCTCCTGTCTCGACATTGTACAAGGTACATTGTATAACAAGTACTCTTCCTTTTGTATTTGGATTTGTCTACTGAAGCTAGCTGTGTTTAGCTCAAATTAGTTCAAAAAATGTCAAGTATTAGAACTACAGCTTGATTTTTCAGATCAATCACTTTCTAAATAATTTTCATATTCACACACTCACAAGTTATCCGTCATTGCTGTCTAATTATCTTCGGGGAAATCATACGGAAAAAATTATGCCAGAACATTATTCATTGCATACAAACATCTAGTGTTGAAAAGTGTTTCCATTGTGTAACATTAAACAACATGAAAAAATCTGAAAAGTTATGAAGCTTAGTATTGTTTTGAGTTCATAATATCACAAGAACCGTTTATATTTTTTATTTGACTTGTCACATAAATGGTAGTTTCCAATGCAGATAGCCCCCAGGGGCATTCCTTCTTTAGGTTTGTACGGGCTTCACAACCCCGGGGTACCTGAGTGATCTTCCCTTTTTCACTCTTCTTCTCCCCTCCCCTTCTGCTTTTTGCTTTTCCTTCCTCCCTCGTTGTGGTTACCTCTTCAGAGGTGAGGGCTCCCCTTGAGAAGCTTTTCGCCGCCCTGTGCTTCCAGCTCCTCTCGAGGATTATACCACCCACGTGTTTGCCGTGCGTGGAGACCTGTGTCTTCGGAAAAGGTGATCCTGGTGGTTGAGGGACAACATAACGCCCCAATACATTACTTTGGCTCCTGCTTCGAATAAACAGGAAGTGTGCTTTGGTTCGAGTACATTAATCGGCTGGTGGGTATATCCTGCTTGGACTAAGGACCCGCTCATTAACTAGCTCCTTAGGGCAGTCATAGAGATGACCTGGGTTCGTATAGTCCCCGGCTAGTACTGGTGCAGGAACCTGTACCCCCTCGTTGGGCTCCATGGTGGGTGGTGCCGCCGGGGACTGAACATCTAATTTTTCATCATGGAAAACCAAATCTCAACTTCTCCTTCAGTGGAGCAACTAAATAATGAAAATGAAACTAATATATCTGAAAAATTTTTCATCATAAAAAGTAACGAAGGCAATCTTAAAAATATATCGGCTATTTTATTACACAAAACAATATTAGGAATGGTAGGAGAGACCAAAAATATTAAAAAAACACTAGCAGGACATGTACTCGTTGAAGTTGCAAATAAAACCCAGGCTATTAACATCCAAAAAGTAAAATTCGTTGGTCCAACAGAAGTAACAGTTACACCCCATAAAACTTTAAATTCATCCAGAGGCGTAATTTCCGAGTCTGATTTACTTCACGACTCGGAACAAGACATCCTAGAATCCCTTTCCGAACAATCCGTAACTAATATCCAAAGAATCAGTATCTCAAGAAATGGCCAAAAATTTCCCACTAAACATATAATAATAACTTTTAATACACCCAATCTACCAAAATACGTTAAAATAGCTTATATGAATTGCCCAGTAAGACCCTTTATTCCTAATCCCGTCCGTTGTTTCAAATGTCAGAGATTCGGCCACTCTTTCATTGCTTGCCGTGGCAAAGAAACCTGTGCCAAATGTTCCAGTGCAGATCACAAGACCGATACCTGTACGTCATCATCCCTTTGCTGTGTGAACTGCAAGGGCGACCATCCAACTTACGCTAAATCTTGCCCTAAATTTCAAACCGAAAAAGAAATCCAAACAATAAAAGTACAGCAAAATATTTCATTTCCGGAGGCCCGAAAAATTGTTAATGACCGCACCCCGAAACCTGGAATATCTTATTCTTCAATAGTTAAAAAGACCTTCAAAACGACTGGAACTCAGACCGATGTGGCCGTGTTTAAACAATCTGACCAACATAGAACTTCAACGAACCAATCTACAATGCCTTCCTCTCCTAAACCATCAGTAAGCCCAAAACCAATTGACAAAGCTACAAGTAAACCCTCAAACCTGCCGCAACAGAGAACCACACCAGCAACAAAAATCTTCAAGCCGAACCCAACAACGTCAATAGAACAAAATAAAAAAAAGCAAAGTAAGAAAGACAAACCTCCCCGGAACTCTAAAGACCCCTCAAAATTACCGGATACCGAAATAGATTTACACCCTTCCACAGACTCAGATATGGAGTTTGGAGATGACAATATTGAAGAAAACGCTGCATTTTTTAGGAAAGGTTCTAGATTTTACAAAAAACCTTCCAAATAAAACCACCCAACCTTTATTTCAGAAGACATTGAAAAGGGCTCTAATTTTTAAAAAATAAATGGCTATTAATCTCCTAACTTGGAACTGTCATGGTTTTCGTACACATATCGACGATATCAAATCTCTAATAAATAGTTTTAATCCTATTTGCCTAGCCCTTCAAGAAACATACTTAACGCCTAATAACTCAATTAATGTTAAAAATTATAATTTAATAAGAAATGATTACATCCACGGTGCACGCGCTTCGGGCGGCGTGGCTCTGATGACTTTGCAGAATTTTCCATCAAGAAGAATTTCTTTAAATACGAGCATTCAAGCAATAGCCATTCAACTTCATATTAAATTTTTACTAACAATCTGCTGCATGTATCTACCCCCAAATGAAAGCGTTAGTCAGCAGGAACTAAATGATTTAATAACTCAACTTCCGTCTCCATACTTCATCATAGGGGATTTTAACGGACACAACCCTCTTTGGGGAAGTAATAATTTTAACACAAAAGGACAACAAATTGAAAAATTGATGGATGATCATTGTCTCTGCCTTTTAAATGATTCCAGTCACACATACTTCCATACTCCGACCCAAACCTTTCACACCCTGGACCTTGCAATATGCTCCCCTACTTTGCTTTCATTTTGGGACTTTAAAATTGACAATGATCTGCACAATAGCGATCACTTTCCAATCATTTTAACATATAACTGCAATGACGTTTTACTACCCAGACGACCTGTGCGATATATATTTGAGAAAGCGGATTGGACTCGATATCAGGTGGAATCAAACATTTCCGACAACATGGTTATGATGCCTAGCATAAATGATGCCGTTGAAATGATAACGAACACCTTGATTAAGGCGGCAGATGTGGCTATCCCCAAAACATCGGGTAAAATGCCTAAATTATGGAAGCCTTGGTGGAATGAAGCATGCTCTCAAGCCCATAAATTCCAAAAAAAAGCATGGAACACCTTCAGACGTTATCCCACCACTTCGAATTTGATAGTTTTCAAGCGGGCTAAAGCAGAAGCTCGAAAATTAAGGAGACAGCGACAAAAAGAATCCTGGCAAGAATACGTAAATACAATCGAATGTCGAATATCATCAAAACAGCTATGGGGAAAAATTCGAAAAATTACCGGCAAATATCGTAATCCAAATATATCATTTTTACTTCAAAATGGACAAGTCGTTTCAGACGTTAAGACAATTGCTGATACCTTGGGAGAATCTTTTTCTAAAGTATCTCATGAGAGCTCTTACCCCCAAGATTTTATTAATTATAAGCGACGTGAAGAACGCAAGACGTTAAACTTTCAACCATCCGCTCATAAAACTTACAATCGTAATTTTACCATATTCGAACTGAAAAATGCATTAAGAAAATCACACCCGACTTCACCGGGCCCCGATCATATTCATCTAGACATGTTGACCCATCTCAATGAAGACTCATTACAAAATGTTTTACTTTTCTATAATAGAATTTGGACAGAGCAAGATTTTCCGACAACCTGGCACAGAGCTATTATTATTCCAATTCCGAAACCTGGGAAGGATCCTCAAGACCCTAATAACTATCGACCCATTGCCTTGACAAGCTGTATCTGCAAAGTCATGGAAAGAATGGTGAATGCTCGGTTGATACATGTCCTTGAGTCTGAAAAACATCTATCGGAGTTTCAAAGCGGATTCCGTTTTGGACGAAGCACCTACGACAATGCCTTAATGCTGGAATCCTCTATCAGAGATACATTCGTCACAAAGAAGCATTTGGTAGCTGTCTTCTTCGATATGGAGAAAGCTTACGATAGGACATGGCGATATGGCATAATGCGAGACTTATACGAGATGGGCTTTCTGGGAAATCTCCCAATATTTATTCAAAACTTTTTATTGACAAGGACCTTTAGCGTTCGCATTAATAATATTTTATCAGATGACTTTTCACAGGACGAGGGTGTTCCCCAAGGAAGCGTTCTAAGCGTGATACTTTTTATAATTAAAATCAACGGTATTATTAAACAACTTCCTCCATATGTGCACGGAACGCTTTTTGTAGACGATTTCCAAATATTCTGTTCTGGAATCAATGTACCTTTTATTGAAAGACATCTCCAAACGGCTATTAGAATTGTAAGTAAGTGGGCAAACGAAAATGGTTTTGTTTTTTCTTCGCAAAAGACTGTATGTGTACATTTTACTAGAAGACGCGGACTTTTTCCTGATCCAGAACTTTTACTCGACGGAACTGTTATTCCAGTAGTTCCAGAAATAAAATTTTTGGGTATTATTTTTGACTCGAAGTTATCTTTTCGACCTCATATCAAGGTATTGAAACGAAAATGCAACCAATCATTGAATATTTTAAAGGTTTTATGTAACACATCTTGGGGAGCTGATTTTATTTCAATTTTAAAAATTTACAAAGCTGTTGTCCGATCGAAACTCGATTATGGGAGTGTAATATATGGATCTTCTGCTAAGTCTGTTCTTCAAGCCCTGGATACTATTCATCACCAAGGCCTCCGATTATCCCTCGGAGCTTTCCGCACTTCGCCAGTCCAGAGTTTATATATAATGACAGGCGAGCCGGATTTACGACATCGACGTGAGAAACTTACCCTAAAATACTATTTTAAGATTAAAGCCAACCCTTCTCACCCATTGCATAATAGAGTAACTAACCCTAAATTTGGAAGTCATTACTCATTAAAACCTTCATTCATACCGTCACTTGGTTTTAGAGTCCGTACCATAATGAATTCATTAAATGTTGACAATCTGGGAATATTTCCTAGAGAAAACGAACCTCCACCTTGGAATGATAAAAATCTACTTACCATCAATGACTTTTCACATTTTAACAAATCATCAACCCCCGATACCATTTATTTACAATTATTCCATTCCCATAGAAACAAATATTCATCTTTTAAAACAGTTTTTACTGACGGATCTAAGAACGGGACAAATGTTGGAGCCGCGGCCGTTTTTGATAATACAACCATTGCTAGAAAATTGCATGGGTGCTGCAGTGTCTTCACTTCAGAGATCTACGCAATAATTTTAGCCTTAAAAACGATTTCTACACACACTAATAAAAACTGGATCTTGTATACCGACTCTAAAAGCAGTATCGAATCCCTATTAAACTATACACATAAAAGTCATTCCTTGGTTTTAAAAGCAATGAATTTGCTCCTAACATTAACAGAAAATGATTTTCGGATATTCTTTTGTTGGATTACTGGGCATGTGGGAATCCGGGGCAATGAGAAAGCGGATTTGGCAGCCAAAAACGCAACTTTGATTATAAACTCCAATGTCCCGATTCACGACATTAATAGTGTTTTAACCCAAGCCATAAATTCATCCTGGCAATCCGCTTGGGATTTGGAAAACCATAACAAACTTCATGATATTCAACCATCTATAAAGGGATTCAGCAAAACAAACTTAAATAGAAATCATCACGTAAAACTGACAAGGCTCCGAATCGGACATTCCTTCTTTACCCACAGACATTTACTGCTGGGAGAACCAGCTCCTCTTTATGCTCATCATGCAATAGTATTTTTTCCATAAAGCACATATTGACGGAATGCCGGAATTTTAATCGTCATAGACTAAACCGATTTGGTATCTCCCCTATTACCTTAACAGACTTGTTGATGGACCCACATCATAAAAACTTATTTTTATTCCTTACTGACATTGGTTTCGCAAACTTTATTTAGATTTTATAATCGACTGCAACATACACAACTGTACTGAATTTTATTACGTGGCTTTCTGACTCGCTCTAAATAAATACCAGTTATGAACTAGCTATTGTTTGGCGCAGCATGGCCAAATCTGGCCCTTGTGCCATAAAAAACCAACCAACCTACTCTCCTTTTTTGTCGGTAGTGACCTGCGCAACAGCGATCATTTCCCAATATTCGTTACTCATATTAATGGAAATGATCCTGTTTGCCGCCCGTCACGATATATCTATGAAGCAGCCGACTGGCCTAATTTTACATCTCGGGCCACTATATCAAACCAGATGGTAGAAGGCAGCATAGATGAGGCGATAACAAGAGGCACCGATATTATAATTAAAGCTGCTGATACGGCAATCCCCAAGAAATCTCCCTCCTTTCATAAACATCGTAAACCATGGTGGACTCCTGAATGCACTGCAGCGAATAAGATTCAAAGGAAGGCGTGGAGTATTTTCCGCCGATACCCCACAACTGAAAATCTTCTCACCTTGCGAAACGTGCGAAAGCTAACGCTCGCCGAGTGCGACGTCAAAGCCAAAGGGAATCTTGGATAAGGTATGTTTCAGGCATAACACCTGCCACTTCCCCCAAACAGTTATGGGATCGAGTACGGAAAGCGATGGGATTATATTCCGAACACTCCATCACGTTCGTAGAAGAGAATGGACAACATGTGTCAGAGGCTGTCGAGATAGCCAACGCCATTGCGCGTGCTCTCTCTACAGCTTCCAGTACTACCAATTATTCGGACACATTTCAACGCGCAAAACATCGCGCAGAATCCCATCGTCTAAATTTCCACTCTCGCACCGAACTCGCCTATAACTGTCGATTTACAGAAAGGGAATTGATGAGATGCCTTAAAGGAACCAGAATGACAGCACCTGGCCCTGATGGCGTCTCTTATATCATGATGCAACACATTTCCCATCAATCCCTTCTTAACATCTTACACCTTTTTAATCGTATATGGGAGGAACGTATCTTCCCTTTGGCTTGGACACGTGCCATAGTTATACCCTTTCCAAAACCTGGAAAAGATCCCACCAATCCGTATAACTATCGCCCAATAGCACTCACCAGTTGCATGTGCAAACTTTTTGAAAGGATGGTGAATTCTCGCCTCACTTACATCTTGTAGACAACTCAGGCTCTTTCACCATTTCAAAGCGGTTTCAGGGTTGGCCGCTCAACGGTAGACAACATCTTATCACTCGAAACTCAAGCTCGCCGTGCATTTCTGAGTCGAAACCATCTTGTCTCTATTTTTTTCGACATGGAGAAGGCGTATGATCGCACTTGGCGATACGGAATCCTCCGTGATTTACATTCTCTTGGGTTTCGAGGCCATCCGAGTATTTATTCAAAAATTTCTAGCCACTCGACAGTTTCAAGTCCGTATCGGCTCTGCGCTTTCGGATTTCGGCGCAGCAGGCACACCCACTGAGCCAGTGACCACAGTAATTAAAATCATGATCAATACCATTAGTTAGGTTGCAATTTTTATGATGGTGGAAAATTCAAGGATTAAGTGAAATTATGGCACTTTTCAAGAATACTTTGTGTTACTGTTATTTCCAGATAAACAGCAATAAATTTTTAGGTGTGTGGCATTTAATAAAGCTCACACTAATTACAAAAAATATTGTTTACCTTCAAAAGCTTCTCATTAATTGGAGCAGGAGCAGAGATCATAGACCCATACTGATGACAAGCTTTTCTTATGTCCAATTCAGAAGGTCCAATAGTAATTTCTGGTCCTATTGGACCTTGCACATTCTTCGCAGATACTTCCGACCAGTTCAAATCCTTCAAAATTAAAATTGTGCACATCAGCAAAAGTTTTACAATTCAAATGAAAATGAATTAACATGACTGAAAGTCCCATACTAAAAGTAGAGAAAACATGCAATTCATTTATTATTTTCAATAATTTTACATCTCCTGTCTCGACATTGTACAAGGTACATTGTATAACAAGTACTCTTCCTTTTGTATTTGGATTTGTCTACTGAAGCTAGCTGTGTTTAGCTCAAATTAGTTCAAAAAATGTCAAGTATTAGAACTACAGCTTGATTTTTCAGATCAATCACTTTCTAAATAATTTTCATATTCACACACTCACAAGTTATCCGTCATTGCTGTCTAATTATCTTCGGGGAAATCATACGGAAAAAATTATGCCAGAACATTATTCATTGCATACAAACATCTAGTGTTGAAAAGTGTTTCCATTGTGTAACATTAAACAACATGAAAAAATCTGAAAAGTTATGAAGCTTAGTATTGTTTTGAGTTCATAATATCACAAGAACCGTTTATATTTTTTATTTGACTTGTCACATAAATGGTAGTTTCCAATGCAGATATTAATATCTGCAAGCCTGCATTTCATTCATAAAATAGTTTATTGCATTTTTTATTGAAATACACTGCTGGCCACCCAAATTGCAACACCAAGAAAGACAAGAGATATCACAACAAAATTTATTTTGTAGATAACATGTTGACCAAGTATCAAATGATTAAATTTATAGACTTCTGTGAAGTGTGGTTCCTGCCAAAATCAGTAGCCAGAGTAGCCGCCATTGTTGGAGATCACCGCTGCCACACGCCTCGGCATTGATTCAAAGAGACTTTGGATGTGTTCTTGGGGTACAGCAGACCAAGCAGCTTCCACACGTTGCCAAAGTTGATCTGGTGTGGCAGCTGGGGATGTATTCTGGGTCAATCGTTGAGCAACCATGGACCACATGTTTTCTATCGGCGAAAGATCCGGAGAGCGAGCTGGCCAGGGAAGCAATTCAATCTGGCGATTGACGAAGAACCCTTGGACAATGCGTGCCACGTGTGGTCGCGCATTATCCTGTTGAAATATGGCTGTGGGCAAGCCCTGAAGGTAAGGAAGGACAACTGGCTCCAACACCTCGCTGTACTGAATTTTATTACGTAGCTTTCTGACTCGCTCTAATTAAATACCAGTTATGAACTAGCTATTGTTTGGCGCAGCATGGCCAAATCTGGCCCTTGTGCCATAAAAAACCAACCAACCAACCAACCAACCAACACCTCGGAGATGTAGCGCTGGCTGTTTAAAGTACCGGCAATGCGTACTAGAGGAGTGCGAGAGTGATATCCAATACCGCCCCATACCATAATACCCGGTGCAGGACCAGTGTGGCGGTACATAACGCAGCTGTTCAGCATCCTCTCTCCACGGTGTCTCCAGACTCGAATCCGACCATCGTGGTGTTGCAGACAGAAGCGTGACTCGTCAGTAAAGACAATTTCATTCCATTCTGCCGTCCACATCCTTCTTTCATCGCACCATTGGCGGCGGAAACGTCTGTGGTTCTGCGTCAAGGGTAGACGAAGCAATGGACGTCTTGCGGACAGACCACTCTGCTGTAAACGGCGTCGAATGGTACGCGCAGACACTGGATGATGCAGTACAGACTGAATGTGCTGTGCTATGGTTCGTGATGTGGCTGAGCGATCCGTCACTGCCATACGCACAATATGCCTGTCATCACGTGAAGTGGTGCACTGAGGTGGATGCGATCGAACACGTCGGTCCGTCGTACCCTCCTGCATCCAACGATCACATATCCGCATTACAGTTGTTTGGTTTCGTCCAACACGACTACCGATTTCCCTGAAAGATAATCCACAATCTCGGTAGGAGTAGTATACCGGCCCGTATATGCGGCGGAAGTGACGTCATACCACGTGACCAGAAGTGGGCGGGGCCACGTGACGTCACAGCGTGACGTCATCCAAAAGCGGGTGACGTATTGTTTGTTTACGTTTGGACTTGGATTTTTTTTGTCATCGACTTCGTGCAGGCGTTGAGTTGTTTCAAGATGGCGTCGTTTCGTTACCATGGTGATGAATCACTCGTAGTGTCATCTGGTGGAGAAATTCGAAACTCTATTATTTTTAATTAAAAAGGAATTTCTTGGATTCGAACCCGGGACCATAGGATCCGAAGTCAAGCGCGCTATCCGTTAGGCTGTAAGAGAGTTAACTTAAGATGGTGAATTATTGTAGTGTTGGATTTTTTCTCTCTTTTGGACTTGTATTTTTTCTTAGTATTAGGAATGCGTTATTTTTAGAAAATGGTTTGAATAATTGCATAGAGGTTTTAATAAATGCTTTTACAAAATGACTTATGGCGCCATCTAGTGATTTTAAAAGTAAGTAATCTAAGGAACGAATTGATTTCTTAATGTTTTTACTTTATTCATGACCAGTGACGTCAGTGTGTTTACGTTTGGGACTTGGATTTTTTTTCGTTATTCGTACCGCCATCTAGTGTCATTTACTGGAGTGAATAGAATAAAATCCTAAGAAAATAAAAAATATTTGATATTTTGTTGGGGGCTCGAACTTAATACAAAAGTACTCATGGTCGAGGGTTAGTTGAATGACTATAACCGTTCGGCCACGAATACCTATTCTACAGAGATTTAAATGTTTAGAGACCTTTTTTTTTTTTGAGAGTTGGCGCACGCGTGACGTCAGTGTGTTTACGCTTGGGACTTGGATTTTTTCCTTCTGAGATTTCGATGTGACGTCATATAAAGTAAAGTTGAGTTTTAGGTGTCCTGCTTGTGGGGGAAAACATTTAAGCAAGAGTTGAGTTGTTTTTTATGGGAATGGAGCTGAGTAGGTTTTGTAAAAAAAAATTTTGTTGATGAATGGCAACACCCAAACTTTAAGTAACACGTTAGAACATGAATGCGAGTGGCAAGCTGATGCAATCATACCGGTTATAGGGTAGGAATGTTGCTATTTGTTGAAGACCAGGTAGGAGGGATTTTCTTAGTATCACGTGATTATTCAAGCTTCTCTGATTGGTGGATTAATCTTGTGCTCTTGGGAAGTAAGTTATACCCCCTCAGAAATCATTTCTATCAGTGGCTGCAAGGTTTGTTGATCAGTTTCAGAAGTAATTTTGCATTGAAAAGACTATGAAGCGAAATTCTGTTCAGTCTAGCCCTATGAAAAAAACTCGTATTGCTGAAAAGAGTGCATTGTCTGTTCTTGGTGAAAAACCAAAAATAAAGACAAAGTCTTTACCTATGCCTGGGGAAGAGCCAAAAATAACGATGGATTCGCTGCCTGATACGATGTTACACCTTGGAGACAACATGTTCCTGCTTGTAAACAAGTTCACTGGACTTACCAGAGTCCATATCAGGAAGTACGTTACGGATGAGAGTGAAAGCTTACAGCCCACGAAGGAAGGTATTTCACTTTCGCCAAAAGTGTGGGATTCTTTTATAAGTAAAGTGAATAAATATTTCACTTTTGGTACTGTGGAATCTGCTAAGATTCTTGAAAGAGACCTGTGTATGTCCAAAGAAGTTGTGGGAGACACGACATTTCTCATTCTGCAAAGACTGTTTCGCAAAAGTGATATGTCATTTCATTTTGTGCCCGAACGTGTTGTGCTGTGTTGGGAGCAGATCTTTAAAATCTGCGAAAACTACCAGCGTGTTGCTGAACGTGTAAATACTTCACTATTCACCTACTCCTTGTATTATTTCGTGAGACACGAACTTGAAAAGTGTTCAACATTTAATTCCGAAGAGACTTACAACGGTGACCCTGACAATCCAGAAGGGGTGGAAGAAATGAAATTAGCCTTGTGTTCCCACTTAGAGGATATAATTTCAAAGAACATATCTAAGCATGTGGATTGCTTCGGATGTAAGAATTACATTGTGAACAACATAGCTCATACCTGTTTAGATACGAGTAAGGAAGATTCTTTTTCCATGCATTTTACTTCCATTCTTTACAGTATTGATTGGCGTGATTTTGCTGGGACTTTTGTTCAAAAATATAGTACTCAGTTAAATTTTAGGTATTTGATTTTCCAAGGTGACTTTTTTGAATGTTTGAATGTAAATGAACTCATGGAGTCCATGGCCCCCAGGGGCAATCCTTCTTTAGGTTTGTACGGGCTTCACAACCCCGGGGTACCTGAGTGATCTTTTTCTTTCCCAGGGGTTTACTGTCTTTGGTAAACACGGGGTCGCGCTCCCGGGATACCCAAGCGATCTTCCCTCCTTCCTATCCCACTACGCTATCACCCCACCCTCTTTTTTCTAATTTTTCACGACTTGCGTATCGAAATTCGTAAGAAAATAGTTCAGCTTAAAAATTTATACTGAAGTTTATTTTTATTCAATCATAACTTTATTTAAAAAAAATTATTATTTTTTAGCTTATTAAATTATCATTTAATTTACGATTCCACTTATTTCACTTTTGTCAGTTTTATATACATATATATATTTTGTAAATATGTCAGTACGTTTTTCTGACCCGCATGTTTGCCGTGTGCGGCGTCCCGTATCGGGGGAAAGTGGAGTCCTGGGGTACCTGATGCGTGCCCTTTGGTCCATGCTTCTGCGTAGACGGGTGGCTGGAGTGAGCCCGCTCTGGTCAATCGGCTCACCTAATTTCTCTGGGGTTCACCACGTCAGAGCGCTTGGTCCCTCTGTCGTGTTGGACTCCAATGATATTGGGTATTTAGGGTTAGTGCTGTAGCTAGGGATGCCCTGGGCGAACTGGCGGATCCACATTCCGACACTACGGCACTATATTCTGGTTGTTACTCCTGAAGCGGTTCCGAGATCTGTTGCTGGACAACTGCCGGATACTGCTTCCCCTGGTTGGGCTCCATGGTGGGCGGGGGCACACCAGGATGAACTTTTTTTCTATTATTCATGGAAACTAAAACTTCTTGCCCTGACGGAGGCTTTGATCCGTCAAACACCACTAACAAAGAAAATTATAATTATAATAATGAATCATGTATAGTAACGGTTACACCTGTCATTTCCGCAATTCCTGAAACAAAAAAATCTGTTCCTAAATTTCTTATTGTACACAACGAATCCGGTAAATTAACAAAAATGTCACCATTTCTAATCGAAAAATACATTAAAAATGCAGCTGATGAAGTAAAAAATGTTAAAAAATTGAAATCTGGAGACCTATTGATAGAATCCAAATCGGAAACACAATCAATAAAATTATTAAACATTAAAAACTTTGGGGACGTCGAAATTCAAGTCTTTCCGCATAAAACCCTTAACTATACCCGAGGAGTTATCTCATCCCAAGAACTCGCAATGGTGTCCGACGAAGAATTTGTAGCTGAATTAAAAGATCAAAAAGTTATAGCAGCCAAAAGAATCATGATGAGGCGAGACTCTAATTTCATTCCATCAAGAAATGTTATTCTGACCTTCGATTCTCCTGTTATGCCAACAAAAATTAAAGCCGGTTACTTGTGCTGCGACGTGAGGCCTTTCGTTCCAAGCCCACTGCGATGCTTTTTATGCCAGAGATTTGGACATGCTAAAACAGCATGTCGAGCATCAGCAACCATCTGTGCACGTTGCGCAAAGCCCGGTCACGACAGTTCTACGTGCTCCGAAATTGAACATTGTGTTAATTGCCAGGGAAATCATGCTGCGTATTCAAAAACTTGCCCTCGTTGGATACAGGAAAAAGAAATACAATCAATAAGAGTTACCAAAAATCTATCTTTCCCCGAAGCAAGAAAACTAGTGGAATCTCGTACACCTCGTCCTAACACCTCATATGCATCCGTCATTAAAACTAGCAAAACAATAAGCACCCAAACATATAATTCAGTTTTTACATCTAATAAAGTAAATGCAGAAACTCAAATAAACTCTTGTACTGAATTTTATTACGTGGCTTTCTGACTCGCTCTAATTAAATACCAGTTATGAACTAGATATTGTTTGGCGCAGCATGGCCAAATCTGGCCCTTGTGCCATTAAAAACCAACCAACCAACCAACCAACCAACCAAATAAACTCTACTCCTTATAATTATCAACCAACCAAATCAAATCAGCAATCCCATAGCGTAAGCCCAAAATCAAGTGACAAAGTTACAAGTAAACCCTCAAACCTGCCGCAACAGAGAACCGCACCAGCAACAAAAATCTTCAAGCCGAACCCAACAACGTCAATAGAACTAAATAAAAAAAAGCAAAGTAAGAAAGACAAACTTACTCCCCGGAACTCTAAAGACCCCTCAAAATTACCGGATACCGAAATAGATTTACACCCTTCCACGGACTCCGACATGGAGTTTGGAGAGGATGGTATTGAAGAGAACGCTGCATTTTTTAGGAAAGGTTCTAGGTTTTATAAAAAACCTTCCAAATAAAACAACCCAACCTTTATTTAGAAGACATTGAAAAGGGCTCAAATTTTTAAAAAATAAATGGCTATTAATCTCCTAACTTGGAACTGTCATGGTTTTCGTACACATATCGACGATATCAAATCTCTAATAAATAATTTTAACCCTGTTTGCCTAGCCCTTCAAGAAACATACTTAACGCCTAATAACTCAATTAATGTTAAAAATTATAATTTAATAAGAAATGATTACATCCACGGTGCACGCGCTTCGGGCGGCGTGGCTATAATGACCTTGCAGAATTTCCCATCCAGAAGAATTTCTTTAAATACGAGCATTCAAGCAATAGCCATACAACTTCATATTAAATTTTTAATAACAATCTGCTGCATATATCTACCCCCAAATGAAAGCGTTAGTCAGCAGGAACTAAATGATTTAATAACGCAACTTCCGTCTCCATACTTCATCATAGGGGATTTTAACGGACACAACCCTCTTTGGGGAAGTAATGATTTTAACACAAAAGGACAACAAATTGAAAAATTGATGGATGACCATTGTCTCTGCCTTTTAAATGATTCCAGTCATACATACTTCCATACTCCGACCCAAACCTTTCACACCCTGGACCTTGCAATATGCTCCCCTACTTTGCTTTCATTTTGGGACTTTAAAATTGACAATGATCTGCACAATAGCGATCACTTTCCAATCATTTTAACATATAACTGCAATGACGTTTTACTACCCAGACGACCTGTGCGATATATATTTGAGAAAGCGGATTGGACTCGATATCAGGTGGAATCAAACATTTCGGACAACATGGTTAAGATGCCTAGCATAAATGATGCCGTTGAAATGATAACGAACACCTTGATTAAGGCGGCAGATGTGGCTATCCCCAAAACATCGGGTAAAATGCCTAAATTATGGAAGCCTTGGTGGAATGAAGCATGCTCTCAAGCCCATAAATTCCAAAAAAAAGCATGGAACACCTTCAGACGTTATCCCACCACTTCGAATTTGATAGTTTTCAAGCGGGCTAAAGCAGAAGCTCGAAAATTAAGGAGACAGCGACAAAAAGAATCCTGGCAAGAATACGTAAATTCAATTCAATGTCGAATATCATCAAAACAGCTATGGGGAAAAATTCGAAAAATTACCG
The DNA here is from genome assembly GCA_933210815.1 of Meta bourneti. Lineage (NCBI taxonomy): Eukaryota > Metazoa > Arthropoda > Arachnida > Araneae > Tetragnathidae > Meta > Meta bourneti. Next base: position 91,424,936 of record OW119924.1, on the reverse strand, counting down.
GCAAATATCGTAATCCAAATATATCGTTTTTACTTCAAAATGGACAAGTCGTTTCAGACGTTAAGACAATTGCTGATACCTTGGGAGAATCTTTTTCTAAGGTATCTCATGAGAGCTCTTACCCCCAAGATTTTATTAATTATAAGCGACGTGAAGAACGCAAGACGTTAAACTTTCAACCATCCGCTCATAAAACTTACAATCGTAATTTTACCATATTCGAACTGAAAAATGCATTAAGAAAATCACACCCGACTTCACCGGGCCCCGATCATATTCATCTAGACATGTTGACCCATCTCAATGAAGACTCATTACGAAATGTTTTACTTTTCTATAATAGAATTTGGACAGAGCAAGATTTTCCGACAACCTGGCACAGAGCTATTATTATTCCAATACCGAAACCTGGGAAGGATCCTCAAGACCCTAATAACTATCGACCCATTGCCTTGACAAGCTGTATCTGCAAAGTCATGGAAAGAATGGTGAATGCTCGGTTGATACATGTCCTTGAGTCTGAAAAACATCTATCGGAGTTTCAAAGCGGATTCCGTTTTGGACGAAGCACCTACGACAATGCCTTAATGCTGGAATCCTCTATCAGAGATACATTCGTCACAAAGAAGCATTTGGTAGCTGTCTTCTTCGATATGGAGAAAGCTTACGATAGGACATGGCGATATGGCATAATGCGAGACTTATACGAGATGGGCTTTCTGGGAAATCTCCCACTATTTATTCAAAACTTTTTATTGACAAGGACCTTTAGCGTCCGCATTAATAATATTTTATCAGATGACTTTTCACAGGACGAGGGTGTTCCCCAAGGAAGCGTTCTAAGCGTGATACTTTTTATAATTAAAATCAACGGTATTATTAAACAACTTCCTCCATATGTGCAAGGAACGCTTTTTGTAGACGATTTCCAAATATTCTGTTCTGGAATCAATGTACCTTTTATTGAAAGACAACTCCAAACGGCTATTAGAATTGTAAGTAAGTGGGCAAACGAAAATGGTTTTGTTTTTTCTTCGCAAAAGACTGTATGTGTACATTTTACTAGAAGACGCGGACTTTTTCCTGATCCAGAACTTTTACTCGACGGAACTGTTATTCCAGTAGTTCCAGAAATAAAATTTTTGGGTATTATTTTTGACTCGAAGTTATCTTTTCGACCTCATATCAAGGTATTGAAACGAAAATGCAACCAATCATTGAATATTTTAAAGGTTTTATGTAACACAACTTGGGGAGCTGATTTTATTTCAATTTTAAAAATTTACAAAGCTGTTGTCCGATCGAAACTCGATTATGGGAGTGTAATATATGGATCTTCTGCTAAGTCTGTTCTTCAAGCCCTGGATACTATTCATCACCAAGGCCTCCGATTATCCCTCGGAGCTTTTCGCACTTCGCCAGTCCAGAGTTTATATATAATGACAGGCGAGCCGGATTTAAGACATCGACGTGAGAAACTTACCCTAAAATACTATTTTAAAATTAAAGCCAACCCTTCTCACCCATTGCATAATAGAGTAACTAACCCTAAATTTGGAAGTCATTACTCATTAAAACCTTCATTCATACCATCACTTGGTTTTAGAGTCCGTACCATAATGAATTCATTAAACGTTGACAATCTGGGAATATTTCCTAGAGAAAACGAACCTCCACCTTGGAATGATAAAAATCTACTTACCATCAATGACTTTTCACATTTTAACAAATCATCAACCCCCGATACCATTTATTTACAATTATTCCATTCCCATAGAAACAAATATTCATCTTTTAAAACAGTTTTTACTGACGGATCTAAGAACGGGACAAATGTTGGAGCCGCGGCCGTTTTTGATAATACAACCATTGCTAGAAAATTGCATGGGTGCTGCAGTGTCTTCACTTCAGAGATCTACGCAATAATTTTAGCCTTAAAAACGATTTCTACACACACTAATAAAAACTGGATCTTGTATACCGACTCTAAAAGCAGTATCGAATCCCTATTAAACTGTACACATAAAAGTCATTCCTTGGTTTTAAAAGCAATGAATTTGCTCCTAACATTAACAGAAAATGATTTTCGGATATTCTTTTGTTGGATTCCTGGGCATGTGGGAATCCGGGGCAATGAGAAAGCGGATTTGGCAGCCAAAAACGCAACACTGATTATAAACTCCAATGTCCCGATTCACGACATTAATAGTGTTTTAACCCAAGCCATAAATTCATCCTGGCAATCCGCTTGGGATTTGGAAAACCATAACAAACTTCATGATATTCAACCATCTATAAAGGGATTCAGCAAAACAAACTTAAATAGAAATCATCACGTAAAACTGACAAGGCTCCGAATCGGACATTCCTTTTTTACCCACAGACATTTACTGCTGGGAGAACCAGCTCCTTTATGCTCATCATGCAATAGTATTTTTTCCATAAAGCACATATTGACGGAATGCCTGAATTTTAATTGTCATAGACTAAACCGATTTGGTATCTCCCCTATTACCTTAACAGACTTGTTGATGGACCCACATCATAAAAACTTATTTTTATTCCTTACTGACATTGGTTTCGTAAACTTTATTTAGATTTTATAATCGACTGCAACATACACAACTGTACTGAATTTTATTACGTGGCTTTCTGACTCGCTCTAAATAAATACCAGTTATGAACTAGCTATTGTTTGGCGCAGCATGGCCAAATCTGGCCCTTGTGCCATAAAAAACCAACCAACCAACCAACCAGACTCGAATCCGACCATCGTGGTGTTGCAGACAGAAGCGTGACTCGTCAGTAAAGACAATTTCATTCCATTCTGCCGTCCACATCCTTCTTTCATCGCACCATTGGCGGCGGAAACGTCTGTGGTTCTGCGTCAAGGGTAGACGAAGCAATGGACGTCTTGCGGACAGACCACTCTGCTGTAAACGGCGTCGAATGGTACGCGCAGACACTGGATGATGCAGTACAGACTGAATGTGCTGTGCTATGGTTCGTGATGTGGCTGAGCGATCCGTCACTGCCATACGCACAATATGCCTGTCATCACGTGAAGTGGTGCACTGAGGTGGATGCGATCGAACACGTCGGTCCGTCGTACCCTCCTGCATCCAACGATCACATATCCGCATTACAGTTGTTTGGTTTCGTCCAACACGACTACCGATTTCCCTGAAAGATAATCCACAATCTCGGTAGGAGTAGTATACCGGCCCGTATATGCGGCGGAAGTGACGTCATACCACGTGACCAGAAGTGGGCGGGGCCACGTGACGTCACAGCGTGACGTCATCCAAAAGCGGGTGACGTATTGTTTGTTTACGTTTGGACTTGGATTTTTTTTGTCATCGACTTCGTGCAGGCGTTGAGTTGTTTCAAGATGGCGTCGTTTCGTTACCATGGTGATGAATCACTCGTAGTGTCATCTGGTGGAGAAATTCGAAACTCTATTATTTTTAATTAAAAAGGAATTTCTTGGATTCGAACCCGGGACCATAGGATCCGAAGTCAAGCGCGCTATCCGTTAGGCTGTAAGAGAGTTAACTTAAGATGGTGAATTATTGTAGTGTTGGATTTTTTCTCTCTTTTGGACTTGTATTTTTTCTTAGTATTAGGAATGCGTTATTTTTAGAAAATGGTTTGAATAATTGCATAGAGGTTTTAATAAATGCTTTTACAAAATGACTTATGGCGCCATCTAGTGATTTTAAAAGTAAGTAATCTAAGGAACGAATTGATTTCTTAATGTTTTTACTTTATTCATGACCAGTGACGTCAGTGTGTTTACGTTTGGGACTTGGATTTTTTTTCGTTATTCGTACCGCCATCTAGTGTCATTTACTGGAGTGAATAGAATAAAATCCTAAGAAAATAAAAAATATTTGATATTTTGTTGGGGGCTCGAACTTAATACAAAAGTACTCATGGTCGAGGGTTAGTTGAATGACTATAACCGTTCGGCCACGAATACCTATTCTACAGAGATTTAAATGTTTAGAGACCTTTTTTTTTTTGAGAGTTGGCGCACGCGTGACGTCAGTGTGTTTACGCTTGGGACTTGGATTTTTTTCCTTCTGAGATTTCGATGTGACGTCATATAAAGTAAAGTTGAGTTTTAGGTGTCCTGCTTGTGGGGGAAAACATTTAAGCAAGAGTTGAGTTGTTTTTTATGGGAATGGAGCTGAGTAGGTTTTGTAAAAAAAAATTTTGTTGATGAATGGCAACACCCAAACTTTAAGTAACACGTTAGAACATGAATGCGAGTGGCAAGCTGATGCAATCATACCGGTTATAGGGTAGGAATGTTGCTATTTGTTGAAGACCAGGTAGGAGGGATTTTCTTAGTATCACGTGATTATTCAAGCTTCTCTGATTGGTGGATTAATCTTGTGCTCTTGGGAAGTAAGTTATACCCCCTCAGAAATCATTTCTATCAGTGGCTGCAAGGTTTGTTGATCAGTTTCAGAAGTAATTTTGCATTGAAAAGACTATGAAGCGAAATTCTGTTCAGTCTAGCCCTATGAAAAAAACTCGTATTGCTGAAAAGAGTGCATTGTCTGTTCTTGGTGAAAAACCAAAAATAAAGACAAAGTCTTTACCTATGCCTGGGGAAGAGCCAAAAATAACGATGGATTCGCTGCCTGATACGATGTTACACCTTGGAGACAACATGTTCCTGCTTGTAAACAAGTTCACTGGACTTACCAGAGTCCATATCAGGAAGTACGTTACGGATGAGAGTGAAAGCTTACAGCCCACGAAGGAAGGTATTTCACTTTCGCCAAAAGTGTGGGATTCTTTTATAAGTAAAGTGAATAAATATTTCACTTTTGGTACTGTGGAATCTGCTAAGATTCTTGAAAGAGACCTGTGTATGTCCAAAGAAGTTGTGGGAGACACGACATTTCTCATTCTGCAAAGACTGTTTCGCAAAAGTGATATGTCATTTCATTTTGTGCCCGAACGTGTTGTGCTGTGTTGGGAGCAGATCTTTAAAATCTGCGAAAACTACCAGCGTGTTGCTGAACGTGTAAATACTTCACTATTCACCTACTCCTTGTATTATTTCGTGAGACACGAACTTGAAAAGTGTTCAACATTTAATTCCGAAGAGACTTACAACGGTGACCCTGACAATCCAGAAGGGGTGGAAGAAATGAAATTAGCCTTGTGTTCCCACTTAGAGGATATAATTTCAAAGAACATATCTAAGCATGTGGATTGCTTCGGATGTAAGAATTACATTGTGAACAACATAGCTCATACCTGTTTAGATACGAGTAAGGAAGATTCTTTTTCCATGCATTTTACTTCCATTCTTTACAGTATTGATTGGCGTGATTTTGCTGGGACTTTTGTTCAAAAATATAGTGCCCCCAGGGGCATTCCTTCTTTAGGTTTGTACGGGCTTCACAATCCCGGGGTACCTGAGTGATCTTTTTCTTTCCCAGGGGTTTGCTGTCTTTGGTGAACACGGGGGTCGCGCTCCCGGGATACCTAAGCGATCTTTCTCTACCTTCATCCCACTACTCTATTCCCCACCCCTCCTTTTTCTCCATTTCACGTCTTGCGATTCGGAAACCATTAAAATTTCTTTACATTGAAAAACACCTTAAATTCACTCTTTTGTTATTTAAAAAATATGTTAATCACCTATGTTATTACGTATCATAGAATACCTTTTTAGTTGTGTTAAGTTCTATTTTGTTTCTAAATTATCATTTATTCCTTTTTATGATTCTTTTAAAAGACGTCAGTACGTTTTTCTGACCCGCATGTTTGCCGTGTGCGGCGTCCCGTATCGGGGGAAAGTGGAGTCCTGGGGTACCTGATGCGTGCCCTTTGGTCCATGCTTCTGCGTAGACGGGTGGCTGGAGTGAGCCCGCTCTGGTCAATCGGCTCACCTAATTTCTCTGGGGTTCACCACGTCAGAGCGCTTGGTCCCTCTGTCGTGTTGGACTCCAATGATATTGGGTATTTAGGGTTAGTGCTGTAGCTAGGGATGCCCTGGGCGAACTGGCGGATCCACATTCCGACACTACGGCACTATATTCTGGTTGTTACTCCTGAAGCGGTTCCGAGATCTGTTGCTGGACAACTGCCGGATACTGCTTCCCCTGGTTGGGCTCCATGGTGGGCGGGGGCACACCAGGATGAATTTTTTTTCTAATATTCATGGAACCAAAAACTCTTTCTTGCCCTGACGGAGGCTTAGATCCGTCAAACCAACTTAGCTCTGATACATCTCCAAATGATCAAAATGAACCTTCCTTAGAAACGAAAACACCTGAAAATAGCACTATATCTCGTCAGATAACAAAATCAATACCAAAATTTCTCATTATTCACAATGAATACGGCAAATTGTCTAAAATGTCACCTTTTCTAATAGAAAAATATATAAAAAATGCAGCTTCAGAAGTAAATAGTGTTAAAAAATTGAAATCAGGAGACCTTTTAATTGAATCAAAATCAGAAATTCAATCAGGAAAATTATTAAATATTAAAAACTTTGGGGACGTCGAAATTCAAGTCTTTCCACACAAAACTTTAAACTATACCCGAGGAGTAATCTCATCCCAAGAACTCTCAATGGTGTCCGACGAAGAATTTGTCGCTGAATTAAAAGATCAAAAAGTTATAGCAGCCAAAAGAATCATGATGAGGCGAGATTCTAATTTCATTCCATCAAGAAATGTTGTTCTGACCTTCGATTCTCCTGTTATGCCAACAAAAATAAAAGCCGGTTACTTGTGCTGCGACGTGAGGCCTTTCATTCCAAGCCCACTGCGATGCTTTTTATGCCAGAGATTTGGACATGCTAAAACAGCATGTCGAGCATCAGCAACCATCTGTGCACGTTGCGCAAAGCCCGGTCACGACAGTTCTACATGCTCCGAAATCGAACATTGTGTTAATTGCCAGGGAAATCATGCTGCGTATTCAAAAACTTGCCCTCGTTGGATACAGGAAAAAGAAATCCAAACATTAAGAGTTACCAAAAATCTATCCTTTCCCGAAGCTAGAAAATTTATAGAATCTCGTACACCTCGTCCTAACACCTCATATGCATCCGTCATTAAAACTAGCAAAACAATAAGCACCCAAACATATAATTCAGTTTTTACATCTAATAAAGTAAATGCAGAAACGCAAATAAACTCTACTCCTTATAATTATCAACCAACCAAATCAAATCAGCAATCCCATAGCGTAAGCCCAAAATCAAGTGACAAAGTTACAAGTAAACCCTCAAACCTGCCGCAACAGAGAACCACACCAGCAACAAAAATCTTCAAGCCGAACCCAACAACGTCATTAGAACAAAATAAAAAAAAGCAAAGTAAGAAAGACAAACCTACTCACCGGAACTCTAAAGACCCCTCAAAATTACCCGATACCGAAATAGATTTACACCCTTCCACGGACTCAGACATGGAGTTTGGAGATGACGGTATTGACGAGAACGCTGCATTTTTTAGGAAAGGTTCTAGATTTTATAAAAAACCTTCCAAATAGAACCACCCAACCTTTATTTCAGAAGACATTGAAAAGGGGTCTAATTTTTAAAAAATAAATGGCTATTAATCTCTTAACTTGGAACTGTCATGGTTTTCGTACACATATCGACGATATCAAATCTCTAATAAATAGTTTTAACCCTATTTGCCTAGCCCTTCAAGAAACATACTTAACGCCTAATAACTCAATTAATGTTAAAAATTATAATTTAATAAGAAATGATTACATCCACGGTGCACGCGCTTCGGGCGGCGTGGCTCTGATGACTTTGCAGAATTTTCCATCAAGAAGAATTTCTTTAAATACGAGCATTCAAGCAATAGCCATTCAACTTCATATTAAATTTTTACTAACAATCTGCTGCATATATCTACCCCCAAATGAAAGCGTTAGTCAGCAGGAACTAAATGATTTAATAACTCAACTTCCGTCTCCATACTTCATCATAGGGGATTTTAACGGACACAACCCTCTTTGGGGAAGTAATGATTTTAACACAAAAGGACAACAAATTGAAAAATTGATGGATGATCATTGTCTCTGCCTTTTAAATGATTCCAGTCATACATACTTCCATACTCCGACCCAAACCTTTCACACCCTGGACCTTGCAATATGCTCCCCTACTTTGCTTTCATTTTGGGACTTTAAAATTGACAATGATCTGCACAATAGCGATCACTTTCCAATCATTTTAACATATAACTGCAATGACGTTTTACTACCCAGACGACCTGTGCGATATATATTTGAGAAAGCGGATTGGACTCGATATCAGGTGGAATCAAACATTTCCGACAACATGGTTATGATGCCTAGCATAAATGATGCCGTTGAAATGATAACGAACACCTTGATTAAGGCGGCAGATGTGGCTATCCCCAAAACATCGGGTAAAATGCCTAAATTATGGAAGCCTTGGTGGAATGAAGCATGCTCTCAAGCCCATAAATTCCAAAAAAAAGCATGGAACACCTTCAGACGTTATCCCACCACTTCGAATTTGATAGTTTTCAAGCGGGCTAAAGCAGAAGCTCGAAAATTAAGGAGACAGCGACAAAAAGAATCCTGGCAAGAATACGTAAATACAATCGAATGTCGAATATCATCAAAACAGCTATGGGGAAAAATTCGAAAAATTACCGGCAAATATCGTAATCCAAATATATCGTTTTTACTTCAAAATGGACAAGTCGTTTCAGACGTTAAGACAATTGCTGATACCTTGGGAGAATCTTTTTCTAAGGTATCTCATGAGAGCTCTTACCCCCAAGATTTTATTAATTATAAGCGACGTGAAGAACGCAAGACGTTAAACTTTCAACCAACCGCTCATAAAACTTACAATCGTAATTTTACCACATTAGAACTGAAAAATGCATTAAGAAAATCACACCCGACTTCACCGGGCCCCGATCATATTCATCTAGACATGTTGACCCATCTCAATGAAGATTCATTACGAAATATTTTACTTCTTTATAATAGAATTTGGACAGAGCAAGATTTTCCGACAACCTGGCACAGAGCTATTATTATTCCAATACCGAAACCTGGGAAGGATCCTCAAGACCCTAATAACTATCGACCCATTGCCTTGACAAGCTGTATCTGCAAAGTCATGGAAAGAATGGTGAATGCTCGGTTGATACATGTCCTTGAGTCTGAAAAACATCTATCGGAGTTTCAAAGCGGATTCCGTTTTGGACGAAGCACCTACGACAATGCCTTAATGCTGGAATCCTCTATCAGAGATACATTCGTCACAAAGAAGCATTTGGTAGCTGTCTTCTTCGATATGGAGAAAGCTTACGATAGGACATGGCGATATGGCATAATGCGAGACTTATACGAGATGGGCTTTCTGGGAAATCTCCCACTATTTATTCAAAACTTTTTATTGACAAGGACCTTTAGCGTTCGCATTAATAATATTTTATCAGATGACTTTTCACAGGACGAGGGTGTTCCCCAAGGAAGCGTTCTAAGCGTGATACTTTTTATAATTAAAATCAACGGTATTATTAAACAACTTCCTCCATATGTGCACGGAACGCTTTTTGTAGACGATTTCCAAATATTCTGTTCTGGAATCAATGTACCTTTTATTGAAAGACAACTCCAAACGGCTATTAGAATTGTAAGAAAGTGGGCAAACGAAAATGGTTTTGTTTTTTCTTCGCAAAAGACTGTATGTGTACATTTTACTAGAAGACGCGGACTTTTTCCTGATCCAGAACTTTTACTCGACGGAACTGTTATTCCAGTAGTTCCAGAAATAAAATTTTTGGGTATTATTTTTGACTCGAAGTTATCTTTTCGACCTCATATCAAGGTATTGAAACGAAAATGCAACCAATCATTGAATATTTTAAAGGTTTTATGTAACACAACTTGGGGAGCTGATTTTATTTCAATTTTAAAAATTTACAAAGCTGTTGTCCGATCGAAACTCGATTATGGGAGTGTAATATATGGATCTTCTGCTAAGTCTGTTCTTCAAGCCCTGGATACTATTCATCACCAAGGCCTCCGATTATCCCTCGGAGCTTTCCGCACTTCGCCAGTCCAGAGTTTATATATAATGACAGGCGAGCCGGATTTAAGACATCGACGTGAGAAACTTACCCTAAAATACTATTTTAAGATTAAAGCCAACCCTTCTCACCCATTGCATAATAGTGTAACTAACCCTAAATTTGGAAGTCATTACTCATTAAAACCTTCATTCATACCGACACTTGGTTTTAGAGTCCGTACCATAATGAATTCATTAAATGTTGACAATCTGGGAATATTTCCTAGAGAAAACGAACCTCCACCTTGGAATGATAAAAATCTACTTACCATCAATGACTTTTCACATTTTAACAAATCATCAACCCCCGATACCATTTATTTACAATTATTCCATTCCCATAGAAACAAATATTCATCTTTTAAAACAGTTTTTACTGACGGATCTAAGAACGGGACAAATGTTGGAGCCGCGGCCGTTTTTGATAATACAACCATTGCTAGAAAATTGCATGGGTGCTGCAGTGTCTTCACTTCAGAGATGTACGCAATAATTTTAGCCTTAAAAACGATTTCTACACACAGTAATAAAAACTGGATCTTGTATACCGACTCTAAAAGTAGTATCGAATCCCTATTAAACTATACACATAAAAGTCATTCCTTGGTTTTAAAAGCAATGAATTTGCTCCTAACATTAACAGAAAATGATTTTCGGATATTCTTTTGTTGGATTCCTGGGCATGTGGGAATCCGGGGCAATGAGAAAGCGGATTTGGCAGCCAAAAACGCAACACTGATTATAAACTCCAATGTCCCGATTCACGACATTAATAGTGTTTTAACCCAAGCCATAAATTCATCCTGGCAATCCGCTTGGGATTTGGAAAACCATAACAAACTTCATGATATTCAACCATCTATAAAGGGATTCAGCAAAACAAACTTAAATAGAAGTCATCACGTAAAACTGACAAGGCTCCGAATCGGACATTCCTTTTTTACCCACAGACATTTACTGCTGGGAGAACCAGCTCCTTTATGCTCATCATGCAATAGTATTTTTTCCATAAAGCACATATTGACGGAATGCCGGAATTTTAATCGTCATAGACTAAACCGATTTGGTATCTCCCCTATTACCTTAACAGACTTGTTGATGGACCCACATCATAAAAACTTATTTTTATTCCTTACTGACATTGGTTTCGTAAACTTTATTTAGATTTTATAATCGACTGCAACATACACAACTGTACTGAATTTTATTACGTGGCTTTCTGACTCGTCTAATTAAATACCAGTTATGAACTAGCTATTGTTTGGCGCAGCATGGCCAAATCTGGCCCTTGTGCCATAAAAAACCAACCAACCAACCAACCAACCAAATGACCAAAATGAACCTTCCTTAGAAACGAAAACACCTGAAAATAGCACTATATCTCGTCAGATAACAAAATCAATACCAAAATTTCTCATTATTCACAATGAATACGGCAAATTGTCTAAAATGTCACCTTTTCTAATAGAAAAATATATAAAAAATGCAGCTTCAGAAGTAAATAGTGTTAAAAAATTGAAATCAGGAGACCTTTTAATTGAATCAAAATCAGAAATTCAATCAGGAAAATTATTAAATATTAAAAACTTTGGGGACGTCGCAATTCAAGTCTTTCCACACAAAACTTTAAACTATACCCGAGGAGTAATCTCATCCCAAGAACTCTCAATGGTATCCGACGAAGAATTTGTCGCTGAATTAAAAGATCAAAAAGTTATAGCAGCCAAAAGAATCATGATGAGGCGAGATTCTAATTTCATTCCATCAAGAAATGTTGTTCTGACCTTCGATTCTCCTGTAATGCCAACCAAAATAAAAGCCGGTTACTTGTGCTGCGACGTGAGGCCTTTCGTTCCGGGTCCCCTCCGATGCTTCTTGTGTCAGAGATTTGGACATGCCAAAACAGCATGTCGCGCATCTATACCAACCTGTGCACGTTGCGCAAAGCCCGGTCACGACAGTTCTACGTGCTCTGAAATCGAACATTGTGTTAATTGCCAGGGAAATCATGCTGCGTATTCAAAAACTTGCCCTCGTTGGATACAGGAAAAAGAAATACAATCAATAAGAGTAACCAAAAATCTATCTTTCCCCGAAGCAAGAAAACTAGTGGAATCTCGAACACCTCGTCCTAACACCTCATATGCATCCGTCATTAAAACTAGCAAAACAATAAGCACCCAAACATATAATTCAGATTTTACATCTAATAAAGTAAATGCAGAAACGCAAATAAACTCTACTCCTTATAATTATCAACCAACCAAATCAAATCAGCAATCCCATAGCGTAAGCCCAAAATCAAGTGACAAAGTTACAAGTAAACCCTCAAACCTGCCGCAACAGAGAACCGCACCAGCAACAAAAATCTTCAAGCCGAACCCAACAACGTCAATAGAACTAAATAAAAAAAAGCAAAGTAGGAAAGACAAACTTACTCCCCGGAACTCTAGAGATCACTCAAAATTACCGGATACCGAAATAGATTTACACCCTTCCACGGAGTCAGACATGGAGTTTGGAGAGGACGGTATTGACGAGAACGCTGCATTTTTTAGAAAAGGTTCTAGATTTTACAAAAAACCTTCCAAATAAAACCACCCAACCTTTATTTCAGAAGACATTGAAAAGGGCTCTAATTTTTAAAAAATAAATGGCTATTAATCTCCTAACTTGGAACTGTCATGGTTTTCGTACACATATCGACGATATCAAATCTCTAATAAATAATTTTAACCCTGTTTGCCTAGCCCTTCAAGAAACATACTTAACGCCTAATAACTCAATTAATGTTAAAAATTATAATTTAATAAGAAATGATTACATCCACGGTGCACGCGCTTCGGGCGGCGTGGCTATAATGACCTTGCAGAATTTCCCATCCAGAAGAATTTCTTTAAATACGAGCATTCAAGCAATAGCCATACAACTTCATATTAAATTTTTAATAACAATCTGCTGCATATATCTACCCCCAAATGAAAGCGTTAGTCAGCAGGAACTAAATGATTTAATAACTCAACTTCCGTCTCCATACTTCATCATAGGGGATTTTAACGGACACAACCCTCTTTGGGGAAGTAATGATTTTAACACAAAAGGACAACAAATTGAAAAATTGATGGATGACCATTGTCTCTGCCTTTTAAATGATTCCAGTCATACATACTTCCATACTCCGACCCAAACCTTTCACACCCTGGACCTTGCAATATGCTCCCCTACTTTGCTTTCATTTTGGGACTTTAAAATTGACAATGATCTGCACAATAGCGATCACTTTCCAATCATTTTAACATATAACTGCAATGACGTTTTACTACCCAGACGACCTGTGCGATATATATTTGAGAAAGCGGATTGGACTCGATATCAGGTGGAATCAAACATTTCCGACAACATGGTTAAGATGCCTAGCATAAATGATTGCGTTGAAATGATAACGAACACCTTGATTAAAGCGGCAGATGTGGCTATTCCCAAAACATCGGGTAAAATGCCTAAATTATGGAAGCCTTGGTGGAATGAAGCATGCTCTCAAGCCCATAAATTCCAAAAAAAAGCATGGAACACCTTCAGACGTTATCCCACCACTTCGAATTTGATAGTTTTCAAGCGGGCCAAAGCAGAAGCTCGAAAATTAAGGAGACAGCGACAAAAAGAATCCTGGCAAGAATACGTAAATACAATTGAATGTCGAATATCATCAAAACAGCTATGGGGAAAAATTCGAAAAATTACCGGCAAATATCGTAATCCAAATATATCGTTTTTACTTCAAAATGGACAAGTCGTTTCAGACGTTAAGACAATTGCTGACACCTTGGGAGAATCTTTTTCTAAGGTATCTCATGAGAGCTCTTACCCCCAAGATTTTATTAATTATAAGCGACGTGAAGAACGCAAGACGTTAAACTTTCAACCATCCGCTCATAAAACTTACAATCGTAAGTTTACCATATTCGAACTGAAAAATGCATTAAGGAAATCACACCCGACTTCACCGGGCCCCGATCATATTCATCTAGACATGTTGACCCATCTCAATGAAGATTCATTACAAAACATTTTACTACTTTATAATAGAATTTGGACAGAGCAAGATTTTCCGACAACCTGGCACAGAGCTATTATTATTCCAATACCGAAACCTGGGAAGGATCCTCAAGACCCTAATAACTATCGACCCATTGCCTTGACAAGCTGTATCTGCAAAGTCATGGAAAGAATGGTGAATGCTCGGTTGATACATGTCCTTGAGTCTGAAAAACATCTATCGGAGTTTCAAAGCGGATTCCGTTTTGGACGAAGCACCTACGACAATGCCTTAATGCTGGAATCCTCTATCAGAGATACATTCGTCACAAAGAAGCATTTGGTAGCTGTCTTCTTCGATATGGAGAAAGCTTACGATAGGACATGGCGATACGGCATAATGCGAGACTTATACGAGATGGGCTTTCTGGGAAATCTCCCACTATTTATTCAAAACTTTTTATTGACAAGGACCTTTAGCGTTCGCATTAATAATATTTTATCAGATGACTTTTCACAGGACGAGGGTGTTCCCCAAGGAAGCGTTCTAAGCGTGATACTTTTTATAATTAAAATCAACGGTATCATTAAACAACTTCCTCCATATGTGCACGGAACGCTTTTTGTAGACGATTTCCAAATATTCTGTTCTGGAATCAATGTACCTTTTATTGAAAGACAACTCCAAACGGCTATTAGAATTGTAAGTAAGTGGGCAAACGAAAATGGTTTTGTTTTTTCTTCGCAAAAGACTGTATGTGTACATTTTACTAGAAGACGCGGACTTTTTCCTGATCCAGAACTTTTACTAGACGGAACTGTTATTCCAGTAGTTCCAGAAATAAAATTTTTGGGTATTATTTTTGACTCGAAGTTATCTTTTCGATCTCATATCAAAGTATTGAAACGAAAATGCAACCAATCATTGAATATTTTAAAGGTTTTATCTAACACAACTTGGGGAGCTGATTTTATTTCAATTTTAAAAATTTACAAAGCTCTTGTCCGATCGAAACTCGATTATGGGAGTGTAATATATGGATCTTCTGCTAAGTCTGTTCTTCAAGCCCTGGATACTATTCATCACCAAGGCCTCCGATTATCCCTCGGAGCTTTCCGCACTTCGCCAGTCCAGAGTTTATATATAATGACAGGCGAGCCGGATTTAAGACATCGACGTGAGAAACTTACCCTAAAATACTATTTTAAGATTAAAGCCAACCCTTCTCACCCATTGCATAATAGAGTAACTAACCCTAAATTTGGAAGTCATTACTCATTAAAACCTTCATTCATACCGTCACTTGGTTTTAGAGTCCGTACCATAATGAATTCATTAAACGTTGACAATCTGGGAATATTTCCTAGAGAAAACGAACCTCCACCTTGGAATGATAAAAATCTACTTACCATCAATGACTTTTCACATTTTAACAAATCATCAACCCCCGATACCATTTATTTACAATTATTCCATTCCCATAGAAACAAATATTCATCTTTTAAAACAGTTTTTACTGACGGATCTAAGAACGGGACAAATGTTGGTGCCGCGGCCGTTTTTGATAATACAACCATTGCTAGAAAATTGCATGGGTGCTGCAGTGTCTTCACTTCAGAGATCTACGCAATAATTTTAGCCTTAAAAACGATTTCTACACACACTAATAAAAACTGGATCTTGTATACCGACTCTAAAAGCAGTATCGAATCCCTATTAAACTATGCACATAAAAGTCATTCCTTGGTTTTAAAAGCAATGAATTTGCTCCTAACATTAACAGAAAATGATTTTCGGATATTCTTTTGTTGGATTCCTGGGCATGTGGGAATCCGGGGCAATGAGAAAGCGGATTTGGCAGCCAAAAACGCAACTTTGATTATAAACTCCAATGTCCCGATTCACGACATTAATAGTGTTTTATCCCAAGCCATAAATTCATCCTGGCAATCCGCTTGGGATTTGGAAAACCATAACAAACTTCATGATATTCAACCATCTATAAAGGGATTCAGCAAAACAAACTTAAATAGAAATCATCAGGTAAAACTGACAAGGCTCCGAATCGGACATTCCTTTTTTACCCACAGACATTTACTGCTGGGAGAACCAGCTCCTCTCTTTATGCTCATCATGCAATAGTATTTTTTCCATAAAGCACATATTGACGGAATGCCGGAATTTTAATCATCATAGACTAAACCGATTTGGTATCTCCCCTATTACCTTAACAGACTTGTTGATGGACCCACATCATAAAAACTTATTTTTATTCCTTACTGACATTGGTTTCGTAAACTTTATTTAGATTTCATAATCGACTGCAACATACACAACAGTACTGAATTTTATTACGTGGCTTTCTGACTCGCTCTAATTAAATACCAGTTATGAACTAGCTATTGTTTGGCGCAGCATGGCCAAATCTGGCCCTTGTGCCATAAAAAACCAACCAACCAACCAACCAACCTGACAAATTTAATGCTTGGGTTGAGAATGTTAAAATGATATAAATAGAGCTGTCACCGTACTTACCTTCTCATTTTCACTGTACGATGGCCCCCAGGGGCATTCCTTCTTTAGGTTTGTACGGGCTTCACAATCCCGGGGTACCTGAGTGATCTTTTTCTTTCCCAGGGGTTTGCTGTCTTTGGTGAACACGGGGGTCGCGCTCCCGGGATACCTAAGCGATCTTTCTCTACCTTCATCCCACTACTCTATTCCCCACCCCTACTTTTTCTCCATTTCACGTCTTGCGATTCGGAAACCATTAAAATTTCTTTACATTGAAAAACACCTTAAATTCACTCTTTTGTTATTTAAAAAATATGTTAATCACCTATGTTATTACGTATCATAGAATACCTTTTTAGTTGTGTTAAGTTCTATTTGTTTCTAAATTATCATTTATTCCTTTTTATGATTCCTTTAAAAGACGTCAGTACGTTTTTCTGACCCGCATGTTTGCCGTGTGCGGCGTCCCGTATCGGGGGAAAGTGGAGTCCTGGGGTACCTGATGCGTGCCCTTTGGTCCATGCTTCTGCGTAGACGGGTGGCTGGAGTGAGCCCGCTCTGGTCAATCGGCTCACCTAATTTCTCTGGGGTTCACCACGTCAGAGCGCTTGGTCCCTCTGTCGTGTTGGACTCCAATGATATTGGGTATTTAGGGTTAGTGCTGTAGCTAGGGATGCCCTGGGCGAACTGGCGGATCCACATTCCGACACTACGGCACTATATTCTGTTTGTGACTCCTGAAGCGGTTCCGAGATCTGTTGCTGGACAACTGCCGGATACTGCTTCCCCTGGTTGGGCTCCATGGTGGGCGGGGGCACACCAGGATGAATTTTTTTCCTAATATTCATGGAACCTAAAACTTCTTCTTGCCCCGACGGAGGCTTTGATCCGTCAAACACCATTAACAAAGAAAATGAAAATTATAATAGTGAATCATGTATAGTAACGGTTACACCTGTCATTTCCGCAATTCCTGAACCAAAAAAATCAGTTCCTAAATTTCTTATTATACACAACGAATCCGGTAAATTATCTAAAATGTCACCATTTCTAATCGAAAAATACATTAAAAATGCAGCTGATGTAGTAAAAAATGTTAAAAAATTGAAATCTGGAGACCTATTGATAGAATCCAAATCAGAAATGCAATCCATAAAACTATTAAACATTAAAAACTTTGGGGACGTCGAAATTCAAGTCTTTCCGCACAAAACCCTTAACTATACCCGAGGAGTTATCTCATCCCAAGAACTCTCAATGGTGTCCGACGAAGAATTTGTCGCTGAACTAAAAGACCAAAAAGTTATAGCAGCTAAAAGAATAATGATGAGGCGAGACTCTAATTTCATTCCATCAAGAAATGTTATACTAACCTTCGATTCTCCTGTTATGCCAACAAAAATAAAAGCCGGTTACTTGTGCTGCGACGTGAGGCCTTTCATTCCAAGCCCACTGCGATGCTTTTTATGCCAGAGATTTGGACATGCTAAAACAGCATGTCGAGCATCAGCAACCATCTGTGCACGTTGCGCAAAGCCCGGTCACGACAGTTCCTCATGCTCTGAAACCGAACATTGCATCAATTGCCAGGGTGATCACGCTGCATATTCCAAGACTTGTCCACGCTGGATTCAAGAAAAAGAAATTCAAACATTAAGAGTAACCAAAAACCTATCTTTTCCCGAAGCTAGAAAATTGATTGAATCTCGTACACCTCGTCCTAACACCTCATATGCATCCGTCATTAAAACTAGCAAAACAATAAGCACCCAAACATATAATTCAGTTTTTACATCTAATAAAGTAAATGCAGAAACTCAAATAAACTCTACTCCTTATAATTATCAACCAACCAAATCAAATCAGCAATCCCATAGCGTAAGCCCAAAATCAAGTGACAAAGTTACAAGTAAACCCTCAAACCTGCCGCAACAGAGAACCGCACCAGCAACAAAAATCTTCAAGCCGAACCCAACAACGTCAATAGAACTAAATAAAAAAAAGCAAAGTAAGAAAGACAAACCTCCCCGGAACTCTAAAGACCCCTCAAAATTACCGGATACCGAAATAGATTTACACCCTTCCACGGACTCCGACATGGAGTTTGGAGAGGATGGTATTGAAGAGAACGCTGCATTTTTTAGGAAAGGTTCTAGGTTTTATAAAAAACCTTCCAAATAAAACAACCCAACCTTTATTTAGAAGACATTGAAAAGGGCTCAAATTTTTAAAAAACAAATGGCTATTAATCTCCTAACTTGGAACTGTCATGGTTTTCGTACACATATTGACGATATCAAATCTCTAATAAATAATTTTAACCCTGTTTGCCTAGCCCTTCAAGAAACATACTTAACGCCTAATAACTCAATTAATGTTAAAAATTATAATTTAATAAGAAATGATTACATCCACGGTGCACGCGCTTCGGGCGGCGTGGCTATAATGACCTTGCAGAATTTCCCATCCAGAAGAATTTCATTAAATACGAGCATTCAAGCAATAGCCGCCCCCAGGGGCATTCCTTCTTTAGGTTTGTACGGGCTTCACAACCCCGGGGTACCTGAGTGATCTTTTTCTTTCCCAGGGGTTTGCTGTCTTTGGTGAACACGGGGGTCGCGCTCCCGGGATACCTAAGCGATCTTTTTCTACCTTCATCCCACTACTCTATTCCCCACCCCTCCTTTTTCTCCATTTCACGTCTTGCGATTCGGAAACCATTAAAATTTCTTTACATTGAAAAACACCTTAAATTCATTCTTTTGTTATTTAAAAACTATGTTTATTACCTATCATAGAATACCTTTTTAGTTGTGTTAAGTTCTATTTTCTAAATTATCATTTATTCCCTTTTTATGATTCTTTTAAAAAAGACGTCAGTACGTTTTTCTGACCCGCATGTTTGCCGTGTGCGGCGTCCCGTATCGGGGGAAAGTGGAGTCCTGGGGTACCTGATGCGTGCCCTTTGGTCCATGCTTCTGCGTAGACGGGTGGCTGGAGTGAGCCCGCTCTGGTCAATCGGCTCACCTAATTTCTCTGGGGTTCACCACGTCAGAGCGCTTGGTCCCTCTGTCGTGCTGAACTCCAATGCTATTGGGTATTTAGGGTTAGTGCTGTCACTAGGGATGCCCTGGGCGAACTGGCGGATTCACATCCCGACACGGCGGCACTATGTTCTGGCTGTGACCCCTGAGGCAGTACCGAGATCTGTTGCCGGACAACTGCCGGATACTGCTTCTCCTGGTTGGGCTCCATGGTGGGCGGGGGCACACCAGGATGAACATTTTTTCTAATATTCATGGAACCTGAAACTTCTTGCCCTGACGGAGGCTTAGATCCGTCAAACACCATTTACGAAGTAAATAAAAATTATGTCAGTAAACAATGTATGGAAACGGTTACGCCTGTCATTTCTGAACCAAAAAAATCAGTCCCTAAATTTCTTATTATACACAACGAATCCGGTAAATTAACAAAAATGTCACCATTTCTAATCGAAAAATACATTAAAAATGCAGCTGATGAAGTAAAAAACGTCAAAAAATTGAAATCAGGAGACCTTTTAATTGAATCCAAATCAGAAATACAATCAATAAAACTATTAAACATTAAAAACTTTGGGGACGTCGAAATTCAAGTCTTTCCGCACAAAACCCTTAACTATACCCGAGGAGTTATCTCATCCCAAGAACTCGCAATGGTGTCCGACGAAGAATTTGTCGCTGAACTAAAAGACCAAAAAGTTATAGCAGCCAGAAGAATCATGATGAGGCGAGATACTAATTTCATTCCATCAAGAAATGTTGTTCTGACCTTCGATTCTCCTGTTATGCCAACAAAAATAAAAGCCGGTTACTTGTGCTGCGACGTGAGGCCTTTCATTCCAAGCCCACTGCGATGCTTTTTATGCCAGAGATTTGGACATGCTAAAACAGCATGTCGAGCATCAGCAACCATCTGTGCACGTTGCGCAAAGCCCGGTCACGACAGTTCTACGTGCTCCGAAATCGAACATTGTGTTAATTGCCAGGGAAATCATGCTGCGTATTCAAAAACTTGCCCTCGTTGGATACAGGAAAAAGAAATACAATTAATAAGAGTAACCAAAAATCTATCTTTCCCCGAAGCAAGAAAACTAGTCGAATCTCGTACACCTCGTCCTAACACCTCATATGCATCCGTCATTAAAACCAGCAAAACAATAAGCACCCAAACATATAATTCAGACTTTACACCTAATAAAGTAAATGCAGAAACACAATTAAAATCTACTCTTTATAAATATCAACCAACCAAATCAAACCATCAATCCCATAGCTTAAGCCCAAAATCAATTGACAAAGTTACAAGTAAACCCTCAAACCTGCCGCAACAGAGAACCACACCAGCAACAAAAATCTTCAAGCCGAACCCAACAACGTCAATAGACCAAAATAAAAAAAAGCAAAGTAAGAAAGACAAACCTCCCCGGAACTCTAAAGACACCTCAAAATTACCGGATACCGAAATAGATTTACACCCTTCCACGGACTCCGACATGGAGTTTGGAGAGGACGGTATTGACGAGAACGCTGCATTTTTTAGAAAAGGTTCTAGATTTTACAAAAAACCTTCCAAATAAAACCACCCAACCTTTATTTCAGAAGACATTGAAAAGGGCTCTAATTTTTAAAAAATAAATGGCTATTAATCTCCTAACTTGGAACTGTCATGGTTTTCGTACACATATCGACGATATCAAATCTCTAATAAATAATTTTAACCCTGTTTGCCTAGCCCTTCAAGAAACATACTTAACGCCTACTAACACAATGAATGTTAAAAATTATAATTTAATAAGAAATGATTACATCCACGGTGCACGCGCTTCGGGCGGCGTGGCTATAATGACCTTGCAGAATTTCCCATCCAGAAGAATTTCTTTAAATACGAGCATTCAAGCAATAGCCATTCAACTTCATATTAAATTTTTACTAACAATCTGCTGCATATATCTACCCCCAAATGAAAACGTTAGTCAGCAGGAACTAAATGATTTAATAACGCAACTTCCGTCTCCATACTTCATCATAGGGGATTTTAACGGACACAACCCTCTTTGGGGAAGTAATGATTTTAACACAAAAGGACAACAAATCGAAAAATTGATGGATGACCATTGTCTCTGCCTTTTAAATGATTCCAGTCATACATACTTCCATACTCCGACCCAAACCTTTCACACCCTGGACCTTGCAATATGCTCCCCTACTTTGCTTTCATTTTGGGACTTTAAAATTGACAATGATCTGCACAATAGCGATCACTTTCCAATCATTTTAACATATAACTGCAATGACGTTTTACTACCCAGACGACCTGTGCGATATATATTTGAGAAAGCGGATTGGACTCGATATCAGGTGGAATCAAACATTTCCGACAACATGGTTATGATGCCTAGCATAAATGATGCCGTTGAAATGATAACGAACACCTTGATTAAGGCGGCAGATGTGGCTATCCCCAAAACATCGGGTAAAATGCCTAAATTATGGAAGCCTTGGTGGAATGAAGCATGCTCTCAAGCCCATAAATTCCAAAAAAAAGCATGGAACACCTTCAGACGTTATCCCACCACTTCGAATTTGATAGTTTTCAAGCGGGCTAAAGCAGAAGCTCGAAAATTAAGGAGACAGCGACAAAAAGAATCCTGGCAAGAATACGTAAATACAATTGACTGTCGAATATCATCAAAACAGCTATGGGGAAAAATTCGAAAAATTACCGGCAAATATCGTAATCCAAATATATCGTTTTTACTTCAAAATGGACAAGTCGTTTCAGACGTTAAGACAATTGCTGATACCTTGGGAGAATCTTTTTCTAAGGTATCTCATGAGAGCTCTTACCCCCAAGATTTTATTAATTATAAGCGACGTGAAGAACGCAAGACGTTAAACTTTCAACCAACCGCTCATAAAACTTACAATCGTAATTTTACCACATTAGAACTGAAAAATGCATTAAGAAAATCACACCCGACTTCACCGGGCCCCGATCATATTCATCTAGACATGTTGACCCATCTCAATGAAGATTCATTACGAAATATTTTACTTCTTTATAATAGAATTTGGACAGAGCAAGATTTTCCGACAACCTGGCACAGAGCTATTATTATTCCAATACCGAAACCTGGGAAGGATCCTCAAGACCCTAATAACTATCGACCCATTGCCTTGACAAGCTGTATCTGCAAAGTCATGGAAAGAATGGTGAATGCTCGGTTGATACATGTCCTTGAGTCTGAAAAACATCTATCGGAGTTTCAAAGCGGATTCCGTTTTGGACGAAGCACCTACGACAATGCCTTAATGCTGGAATCCTCTATCAGAGATACATTCGTCACAAAGAAGCATTTGGTAGCTGTCTTCTTCGATATGGAGAAAGCTTACGATAGGACATGGCGATATGGCATAATGCGAGACTTATACGAGATGGGCTTTCTGGGAAATCTCCCACTATTTATTCAAAACTTTTTATTGACAAGGACCTTTAGCGTTCGCATTAATAATATTTTATCAGATGACTTTCCACAGGACGAGGGTGTTCCCCAAGGAAGCGTTCTAAGCGTGATACTTTTTATAATTAAAATCAACGGTATCATTAAACAACTTCCTCCATATGTGCACGGAACGCTTTTTGTAGACGATTTCCAAATATTCTGTTCTGGAATCAATGTACCTTTTATTGAAAGACAACTCCAAACGGCTATTAGAATTGTAAGAAAGTGGGCAAACGAAAATGGTTTTGTTTTTTCTTCGCAAAAGACTGTATGTGTACATTTTACTAGAAGACGCGGACTTTTTCCTGATCCAGAACTTTTACTCGACGGAACTGTTATTCCAGTAGTTCCAGAAATAAAATTTTTGGGTATTATTTTTGACTCGAAGTTATCTTTTCGACCTCATATCAAGGTATTGAAACGAAAATGCAACCAATCATTGAATATTTTAAAGGTTTTATGTAACACAACTTGGGGAGCTGATTTTATTTCAATTTTAAAAATTTACAAAGCTGTTGTCCGATCGAAACTCGATTATGGGAGTGTAATATATGGATCTTCTGCTAAGTCTGTTCTTCAAGCCCTGGATACTATTCATCACCAAGGCCTCCGATTATCCCTCGGAGCTTTCCGCACTTCGCCAGTCCAGAG
Source organism: Meta bourneti (assembly GCA_933210815.1). Taxonomy (NCBI): domain Eukaryota; kingdom Metazoa; phylum Arthropoda; class Arachnida; order Araneae; family Tetragnathidae; genus Meta; species Meta bourneti. The sequence goes on along the minus strand of OW119924.1, from coordinate 91,401,077 downwards.
TTTATATATAATGACAGGCGAGCCGGATTTAAGACATCGACGTGAGAAACTTACCCTAAAATACTATTTTAAGATTAAAGCCAACCCTTCTCACCCATTGCATAATAGTGTAACTAACCCTAAATTTGGAAGTCATTACTCATTAAAACCTTCATTCATACCGTCACTTGGTTTTAGAGTCCGTACCATAATGAATTCATTAAATGTTGACAATCTGGGAATATTTCCTAGAGAAAACGAACCTCCACCTTGGAATGATCAAAATCTACTTACCATCAATGACTTTTCACATTTTAACAAATCATCAACCCCCGATACCATTTATTTACAATTATTCCATTCCCATAGAAACAAATATTCATCTTTTAAAACAGTTTTTACTGACGGATCTAAGAACGGGACAAATGTTGGAGCCGCGGCCGTTTTTGATAATACAACCATTGCTAGAAAATTGCATGGGTGCTGCAGTGTCTTCACTTCAGAGATCTACGCAATAATTTTAGCCTTAAAAACGATTTCTACACACACTAATAAAAACTGGATCTTGTATACCGACTCTAAAAGCAGTATCGAATCCCTATTAAACTATACACATAAAAGTCATTCCTTGGTTTTAAAAGCAATGAATTTGCTCCTAACATTAACAGAAAATGATTTTCGGATATTCTTTTGTTGGATTCCTGGGCATGTGGGAATCCGGGGCAATGAGAAAGCGGATTTGGCAGCCAAAAACGCAACATTGATTATAAACTCCAATGTCCCGATTCACGACATTAATAGTGTTTTAACCCAAGCCATAAATTCATCCTGGCAATCCGCTTGGGATTTGGAAAACCATAACAAACTTCATGATATTCAACCATATATAAAGGGATTCAGCAAAACAAACTTAAATAGAAGTCATCACGTAAAACTGACAAGGCTCCGAATCGGACATTCCTTTTTTACCCACAGACATTTACTGCTGGGAGAACCAGCTCCTTTATGCTCATCATGCAATAGTATTTATTCCATAAAGCACATATTGACGGAATGCCGGAATTTTAATCCTCATAGACTAAACCGATTTGGTATCTCCCCTATTACCTTAACAGACTTGTTGATGGACCCACATCATAAAAACTTATTTTTATTCCTTACTGACATTGGTTTCGCAAACTTTATTTAGATTTTATAATCGACTGCAACATACACAACTGTACTGAATTTTATTACGTGGCTTTCTGACTCGCTCTAATGAAATACCAGTTATGAACTAGCTATTGTTTGGCGCAGCATGGCCAAATCTGGCCCTTGTGCCATAAAAAACCAACCAACCAACCAAGCAATAGCCATACAACTTCATATTAAATTTTTACTAACAATCTGCTGCATATATCTACCCCCAAATGAAAGCGTTAGTCAGCAGGAACTAAATGATTTAATAACTCAACTTCCGTCTCCATACTTCATCATAGGGGATTTTAACGGACACAACCCTCTTTGGGGAAGTAATGATTTTAACACAAAAGGACAACAAATTGAAAAATTGATGGATGATCATTGTCTCTGCCTTTTAAATGATTCCAGTCATACATACTTCCATACTCCGACCCAAACCTTTCACACCCTGGACCTTGCAATATGCTCCCCTACTTTGCTTTCATTTTGGGACTTTAAAATTGACAATGATCTGCACAATAGCGATCACTTTCCAGTCATTTTAACATATAACTGCAATGACGTTTTACTACCCAGACGACCTGTGCGATATATATTTGAGAAAGCGGATTGGACTCGATATCAGGTGGAATCAAACATTTCCGACAACATGGTTATGATGCCTAGCATAAATGATGCCGTTGAAATGATAACGAACACCTTGATTAAGGCGGCAGATGTGGCTATCCCCAAAACATCGGGTAAAATGCCTAAATTATGGAAGCCTTGGTGGAATGAAGCATGCTCTCAAGCCCATAAATTCCAAAAAAAAGCATGGAACACCTTCAGACGTTATCCCACCACTTCGAATTTGATAGTTTTCAAGCGGGCTAAAGCAGAAGCTCGAAAATTAAGGAGACAGCGACAAAAAGAATCCTGGCAAGAATACGTAAATACAATCGAATGTCGAATATCATCAAAACAGCTATGGGGAAAAATTCGAAAAATTACCGGCAAATATCGTAATCCAAATATATCGTTTTTACTTCAAAATGGACAAGTCGTTTCAGACGTTAAGACAATTGCTGACACCTTGGGAGAATCTTTTTCTAAGGTATCTCATGAGAGCTCTTACCCCCAAGATTTTATTAATTATAAGCGACGTGAAGAACGCAAGACGTTAAACTTTCAACCATCCGCTCATAAAACTTACAATCGTAAGTTTACCATATTCGAACTGAAAAATGCATTAAGGAAATCACACCCGACTTCACCGGGCCCCGATCATATTCATCTAGACATGTTGACCCATCTCAATGAAGATTCATTACAAAACATTTTACTTCTTTATAATAGAATTTGGACAGAGCAAGATTTTCCGACAACCTGGCACAGAGCTATTATTATTCCAATACCGAAACCTGGGAAGGATCCTCAAGACCCTAATAACTATCGACCCATTGCCTTGACAAGCTGTATCTGCAAAGTCATGGAAAGAATGGTGAATGCTCGGTTGATACATGTCCTTGAGTCTGAAAAACATCTATCGGAGTTTCAAAGCGGATTCCGTTTTGGACGAAGCACCTACGACAATGCCTTAATGCTGGAATCCTCTATCAGAGATACATTCGTCACAAAGAAGCATTTGGTAGCTGTCTTCTTCGATATGGAGAAAGCTTACGATAGGACATGGCGATATGGCATAATGCGAGACTTATACGAGATGGGCTTTCTGGGAAATCTCCCAATATTTATTCAAAACTTTTTATTGACAAGGACCTTTAGCGTTCGCATTAATAATATTTTATCAGATGACTTTTCACAGGACGAGGGTGTTCCCCAAGGAAGCGTTCTAAGCGTGATACTTTTTATAATTAAAATCAACGGTATCATTAAACAACTTCCTCCATATGTGCACGGAACGCTTTTTGTAGACGATTTCCAAATATTCTGTTCTGGAATCAATGTACCTTTTATTGAAAGACAACTCCAAACGGCTATTAGAATTGTAAGTAAGTGGGCAAACGAAAATGGTTTTGTTTTTTCTTCGCAAAAGACTGTATGTGTACATTTTACTAGAAGACGCGGACTTTTTCCTGATCCAGAACTTTTACTCGACGGAACTGTTATTCCAGTAGTTCCAGAAACAAAATTTTTGGGTATTATTTTTGACTCGAAGTTATCTTTTCGACCTCATATCAAGGTATTGAAACGAAAATGCAACCAATCATTGAATATTTTAAAGGTTTTATGTAACACAACTTGGGGAGCTGATTTTATTTCAATTTTAAAAATTTACAAAGCTGTTGTCCGATCGAAACTCGATTATGGGAGTGTAATATATGGATCTTCTGCTAAGTCTGTTCTTCAAGCCCTGGATACTATTCATCACCAAGGCCTCCGATTATCCCTCGGAGCTTTTCGCACTTCGCCAGTCCAGAGTTTATATATAATGACAGGCGAGCCGGATTTAAGACATCGACGTGAGAAACTTACCCTAAAATACTATTTTACGATTAAAGCCAACCCTTCTCACCCATTGCATAATAGAGTAACTAACCCTAAATTTGGAAGTCATTACTCATTAAAACCTTCATTCATACCATCACTTGGTTTTAGAGTCCGTACCATAATGAATTCATTGAATGTTGACAATCTGGGAATATTTCCTAGAGAAAACGAACCTCCACCTTGGAATGATCAAAATCTACTTACCATCAATGACTTTTCACATTTTAACAAATCATCAACCCCCGATACCATTTATTTACAATTATTCCATTCCCATAGAAACAAATATTCATCTTTTAAAACAGTTTTTACTGACGGATCTAAGAACGGGACAAATGTTGGAGCCGCGGCCGTTTTTGATAATACAACCATTGCTAGAAAATTGCATGGGTGCTGCAGTGTCTTCACTTCAGAGATCTACGCAATAATTTTAGCCTTAAAAACGATTTCTACACACACTAATAAAAACTGGATCTTGTATACCGACTCTAAAAGCAGTATCGAATCCCTATTAAACTGTACACATAAAAGTCATTCCTTGGTTTTAAAAGCAATTAATTTGCTCCTAACATTAACAGAAAATGATTTTCGGATATTCTTTTGTTGGATTCCTGGGCATGTGGGAATCCGGGGCAATGAGAAAGCGGATTTGGCAGCCAAAAACGCAACATTGATTATAAACTCCAATGTCCCGATTCACGACATTAATAGTGTTTTAACCCAAGCCATAAATTCATCCTGGCAATCCGCTTGGGATTTGGAAAACCATAACAAACTTCATGATATTCAACCATCTATAAAGGGATTCAGCAAAACAAACTTAAATAGAAATCATCACGTAAAACTGACAAGGCTCCGAATTGGACATTCCTTTTTTACCCACAGACATTTACTGCTGGGAGAACCAGCTCCTTTATGCTCATCATGCAATAGTATTTTTTCCATAAAGCACATATTGACGGAATGCCGGAATTTTAATCGTCATAGACTAAACCGATTTGGTATCTCCCCTATTACCTTAACAGACTTGTTGATGGACCCACATCATAAAAACTTATTTTTATTCCTTACTGACATTAGTTTCGCAAACTTTATTTAGATTTTATAATCGACTGCAACATACACAACTGTACTGAATTTTATTACGTGGCTTTCTGACTCGCTCTAAATAAATACCAGTTATGAACTAGCTATTGTTTGGCGCAGCATGGCCAAATCTGGCCCTTGTGCCATAAAAAACCAACCAACCAACCAACCAACCTTTTTTACCCACAGACATTTACTGCTGGGAGAACCAGCTCCTTTATGCTCATCATGCAATAGTATTTATTCCATAAAGCACATATTGACGGAATGCCGGAATTTTAATCGTCATAGACTAAACCGATTTGGTATCTCCCCTATTACCTTAACAGACTTGTTGATGGACCCACATCATAAAAACTTATTTTTATTCCTTACTGACATTGGTTTCGCAAACTTTATTTAGATTTTATAATCGACTGCAACATACACAACTGTACTGAATTTTATTACGTGGCTTTCTGACTCGCTCTAAATAAATACCAGTTATGAACTAGCTATTGTTTGGCGCAGCATGGCCAAATCTGGCCCTTGTGCCATAAAAAACCAACCAACCAACCAACCAACCAATCACTGTACGATGTCGTTCTACGTTACACTTCCCAGCGACAGCTCTATCGAGTTTTATCCTGGCAACACAATGTCGCACTTCTACACGAAACTCCCTAAACGTCTGGAACTCTCAGGTGAATGGGAAGTAGGATTAGTTGAAATGATTTATCCCAGAATGTGGAATAACATCATTGATGGTGAAAATTCTTTCGAATATGATTTAGGAAACGGAATAAAAATTGATGGAAAAATAGCGTGCGGATTTTACGATTCTCCGGTTGACATTTTAAATGCATTTCCAAAGCACATAACAAAACAAACTTAAATAGAAATCATCACGTAAAACTGACAAGGCTCCGAATTGGACATTCCTTTTTTACCCACAGACATTTACTGCTGGGAGAACCAGCTCCTCTTTATGCTCATCATGCAATAGTATTTTTTCCATAAAGCACATATTGACGGAATGCCGGAATTTTAATCATCATAGACTAAACCGATTTGGTATCTCCCCTATTACCTTAACAGACTTGTTGATGGACCCACATCATAAAAACTTATTTTTATTCCTTACTGACATTGGTTTCGTAAACTTTATTTAGATTTCATAATCGACTGCAACATACACAACAGTACTGAATTTTATTACGTGGCTTTCTGACTCGCTCTAATTAAATACCAGTTATGAACTAGCTATTGTTTGGCGCAGCATGGCCAAATCTGGCCCTTGTGCCATAAAAAACCAACCAACCAACCAAAGCACATAAAAATTCAAATGAAATATAACAAACGCACTAAAAAGGTGATGGTGCAGCTCACTAACGGTGCAACGGTGAAATTATCCAAGGGATTAGCTGAAAACTTAGGTTTTGAACCTAATAAAGTGATCGGAGAAAATTTTATTCCAGGAAATGGAGGCCCAGATACAGTAATCACTGAGAGTCCTTTTGTTGCGGATCCTAATGTTGATTTACATTTGCTGTACGTTTACACCGACATCATTCAGCCTGAATTTGTTGGTGGGATCTTAGCTCCTGTTTTACGAACTCTGACAGTGAAGGGAAGAGATGGTGACATGCTTCAGGAACAATTTGAGAGACCTCATTATTTACCAGTTTCTAGAAAAAATTTTGACTCAATTGAAATAATTATAAGGACGCACACTGGTCGTTACGTCTCATTTGAACGCGGAAAGTTGATAGTGAAACTACATTTTCGCTTGAAACAAATCGTATAAAAAGAGTGTTCCTTTCTGAATTGATTCATTTTTCATTTTCGCATTCAAGAAAAGAAGTAGCAAAATGTTGGTGCCTTACACGTGTTGTAGTAAAAAGTTTGAAGATTATTATTCAGGGCAAGTTGGAAATGGCTTGCCTTACTATAAAGGACTTGTTTTTCAGAAAGGGCACGGAATAGGAGGATTTTTTGCAAAACTATTTCGCAGAGCATTACCTTTTTTGATTAGTGGTGCAAAAACGGTTGGAAAAGAAGCTTTACGGACAGGAACAATGGTTGCTAATGACGTGTTATCAGGCGAAAATTTCAAAACATCAGTTAAAACGCGTGCAAAAGAAACTGGGAAAAAATTAGCAAGAAAGGCGGTTAAGAAAGCAGATGAGATGATTGGTCATGGGAAGCTTAAAAGGAAGCGCAAAACCTCGAAACGTGTCATTTCATCTAAAGTCAGGAAGCTACAAGGACGTGATATTTTCGACTCGTAACACCATGGCTTTTCTACTAAAAGATTCTCCAGAATGTGTGAAATCAGAACTAGAATTATTCTCTTTGTCTCCAACACAAACTGTCATCGAGAGAGGTCAGTGGGTTGAATTTCATCCCCTAGCTAATGTTTCTGGTGGAAGCCCTATCGAATTCAATGTCTCTGGAAGCGGAGACGAATACCTCGATTTGTCACAGACCCAATTATATGTCAAAGTTAAAATTTTAAAAAGTGACGGCAAACCAATCACAACTGAAAGTAAAGTAGGTCCTGTAAATCTGTTTCTGCATTCCATGTTTTCTCAGGTGGATATCAGTCTAAACGAAAGACTCGTTTCCTCCAGTAATAACACTTATCCATACCGAGCCATGATAGAAAAATTACTGAATCATGGTTATGATACTAAAACTTCTCAATTGTCTTCAGAACTGTTTTTTAAAGATACCGCAGGTCGTATGAATGTTTTTGATATAGCAGACACCCAGCCTAACGATGGATTTAATCAAAGGACCGAAATGTTTAAGCTAGGTGCATCGGTGGATATGATTGGCCGTTTGCACTTGGATATGTTTCATCAAGAGAGACTCCTTTTAAATATGGTGGATGTGAAAATTAAGCTTATACGCAGTAAACCAGAATTTTGTTTGTTGGGAGACGGAGAATTTAAAGTTTCGTTGGAATATGCTTCCTTGTTTGTTCGTAAAGTCAGAGTGAGCCCCGGTGTTGTTATAGGACATGCAAAAGGTTTGGAAAAAACAGCAGCTAAATACCCTATTAACAGAGTACTGTGTAAAGCTTATTCCATTCCGGCTGGTAATATGAGTTTTGTTCAAGATAACATTTTTACGGGACAGATGCCTAACCGTATTGTGATTGCCTGTGTCGATAACGACGCGTTCAACGGACACTATAAGAAGTCACCCTTTGAGTTCAAACATTACAATATTAATTTTATAGGAGTCTATGTGGATGGTCAGCCCGTGCCTCATAACCCACTCCAACCAAATTTTGAAAAAGATCAATTTGTAAGAGCATATCAGAACTTATTTACGAATGCTGAAAATAGAGGCCTGTACCTCTCAAGGTCAGAATTTTCAAAAGGTTATTCTTTATTTTGCTTTGATTTATCCCCAGATTTGTGCGATGGTTCACATTTAAATCTTGTTCGACACAGTAACTTAAGAATAGAAATAAAATTTGGAACTACGTTACAGCAAACAATTTCATTGTTGGTGTATGCTGAGTTTGAAAATCTAATCGAAATCAACAAAGCTCGTAATATACTTTATGATTTTGGGAACTAATGAATTCATCACAGATTCATAGAATCTTATCTCGTGATTCTATTTCGGCGAGATATTATGGTGGTGTTTATCCCTCAGATAAAATACCAACTATTGAAAAGTTTCCCTCTGCTATAGTGCTCAATACTGATAAACATGATGAGACGGGTTCTCATTGGCTTGCTGTGTACGTTCAAGATAACAAGACTATTGAATTTTTTGATTCCTATGGATTGCCTCCCGACGCATTTGGAAAAGACATCGCAAAATTTGTCAAGAAATTTCAATACGTTCAATGGAACAAGGTTCCACTTCAAAGCTTAACGTCTAATGTATGTGGACACTATTGCATTTATTTTATTGTTAAACGATGTCAAGGATTTTGTATGAAATTTATTATCAATCAGTTAGCAGGAAAGAAGAATGATTTTAGAATATTTCAATTTGTCAAAAAAAGATACGGTGTAACCATGATTTTTAAAAAATAATAAAATTGTTTTATTGCCAGATATTGACTCATTTTTATTTACTTTTTAGATGTGTTTTATTTTTTCTGACAAATGGTTTTTTTGGGGTAAAATCCAAGAGTTTAAAAGGATTGACGTAGGAAAAAGAAAACACTTTGTTAAAAATATTCACCAGAGTAAGTCGTACAAAAATGGAAAGCACAAAAAGTCAAATGATATTAGTTGCATTACTTATTTTTTCCTACGTTGTTTTTCCTGCTTTTATTACTTGGACTTGTCTCAATTGGCCCAAACATGAATCATGCAGTTTAGAACAAAATAAAACGACGCTTGAAATCTATAAAATTTACCAAAAAATTGATTTAGTAGGATTTATTAAATGCAATGAATTTTCCAACCTTTACTTCAACAACTCCGATTGTGGGAAAGAAATATGTGAATGCGTTCATAATTCTTTAAATGTCTTTGAAAACCACTGTCGTCTCGTAGCAAACACAATTAAAGGGTGCACAGACATGTTCTGCAAAACTATAAAAGTGGAAACCTCAGCAATAAATTTATTATTATAGAATATGGAACTCCCTAGACTAGTTCATCCTTCGACATGCCTCCTCAGTGGGCCTACAGGATCAGGAAAAACTGTTTTCGTAAAGAAACTGATAGATCACAAAATGTTCCATCCAATGCCTACACATATTGTCTACTGCTACGGAAATTACCAATCTATTTTTAATTCTATGAAAAATGTTAATTTTGAAGAAGGTTTGCCCTCCAACCTCAGCTCCATTCGAGATGCTTTAATTATCATAGATGATTTGATGGTAGAGTTATCAAGTGATACTCGCTTAAGCAATCTTTTTACAAAAGGTAGTCATCACCGAAATCTTTCAATCATTTTTATTACGCAAAACTTTTTTCATCAAGGCAAAGAAATGAGAAATGTTCATTTGAATTCGCATTATGTAGTTCTATACAAAAATCCTAGAGATAAAAGTCAAATAACGCATCTAGCTAAACAAATGTTCCCCAGAAAAATCAAGGCTTTTCAAGAAATATTTGACGATGCTACCTCAACGCCCTTTAGTTATTTGCTCATTGACTTAAGACCGGGCCCCCAGGGGCATTCCTTCTTTAGGTTTGTACGGGCTTCACAACCCCGGGGTACCTGAGTCATCTTTTTCTTTCCCAGGGGTTTGCTGTCTTTGGTGAACACGGGGGTCGCGCTCCCGGGATACCTAAGCGATCTTTCTCTACCTTCATCCCACTACCCTATTCCCCACCCCTCCTTTTTCTCCATTTCACGTTTTGCGATTCGGAAACCATTAAAATTTCTTTACATTGAAAAACACCTTAAATTCACTGTTTTGTTATTTAAAAAATATGTTAATCACCTATGTTATTACGTATCATAGAATACCTTTTTAGTTGTGTTAAGTTCTATTTGCTTCTAAATTATCATTTATTCCTTTTTATGATTCTTTTAAAAGACGTCAGTACGTTTTTCTGACCCGCATGTTTGCCGTGTGCGGCGTCCCGTATCGGGGGAAAGTGGAGTCCTGGGGTACCTGATGCGTGCCCTTTGGTCCATGCTTCTGCGTAGACGGGTGGCTGGAGTGAGCCCGCTCTGGTCAATCGGCTCACCTAATTTCTCTGGGGTTCACCACGTCAGAGCGCTTGGTCCCTCTGTCGTGTTGGACTCCAATGATATTGGGTATTTAGGGTTAGTGCTGTAGCTAGGGATGCCCTGGGCGAACTGGCGGATCCACATTCCGACACTACGGCACTATATTCTGTTTGTGACTCCTGAAGCGGTTCCGAGATCTGTTGCTGGACAACTGCCGGATACTGCTTCCCCTGGTTGGGCTCCATGGTGGGCGGGGGCACACCAGGATGAACCTTTTTTTCTAATATTCATGGAACCTAAAACTTCTTGCCCTGACGGAGGCTTTGATCCGTCAAACACCACTAACAAAGAAAATGAAAATTATAATAGTGAATCATGTATAGTAACGGTTACACCTGTCATTTCCGCAATTCCTGAACCAAAAAAATCAGTTCCTAAATTTCTTATTATACACAACGAATCCGGTAAATTATCTAAAATGTCACCATTTCTAATCGAAAAATACATTAAAAATGCAGCTGATGAAGTAAAAAATGTTAAAAAATTGAAATCTGGAGACCTATTGGTAGAATCCAAATCAGAAATACAATCAGTAAAACTATTAAACATTAAAAACTTTGGGGACGTCGAAATTCAAGTCTTTCCGCACAAAACCCTTAACTATACCCGAGGAGTTATCTCATCCCAAGAACTCGCAATGGTGTCCGACGAAGAATTTGTCGCTGAACTAAAAGACCAAAAAGTTATAGCAGCCAAAAGAATCATGATGAGGCGAGACTCTAATTTCATTCCATCAAGAAATGTTGTTCTAACCTTCGATTCTCCTGTTATGCCAACAAAAATAAAAGCCGGTTACTTGTGCTGCGACGTGAGGCCTTTCATTCCAAGCCCACTGCGATGCTTTTTATGCCAGAGATTTGGACATGCTAAAACAGCATGTCGAGCATCAGCAACCATCTGTGCACGTTGCGCAAAGCCCGGTCACGACAGTTCTACGTGCTCCGAAATCGAACATTGTGTTAATTGCCAGGGAAATCATGCTGCGTATTCAAAAACTTGCCCTCGTTGGATACTGGAGAAAGAAATACAATCAATAAGAGTAACCAAAAATCTATCTTTCCCCGAAGCAAGAAAATTGATAGAATCTCGTACACCTCGTCCTAACACCTCATATGCATCCGTCATTAAAACTAGCAAAACAATAAGCACCCAAACATATAATTCAGTTTTTACATCTAATAAAGTAAATGCAGAAACTCAAATAAACTCTACTCCTTATAATTATCAACCAACCAAATCAAATCAGCAATCCCATAGCGTAAGCCCAAAATCAAGTGACAAAGTTACAAGTAAACCCTCAAACCTGCCGCAACAGAGAACCGCACCAGCAACAAAAATCTTCAAGCCGAACCCAACAACGTCAATAGAACTAAATAAAAAAAAGCAAAGTAAGAAAGACAAACCTCCCCGGAACTCTAAAGACCCCTCAAAATTACCGGATACCGAAATAGATTTACACCCTTCCACGGACTCCGACATGGAGTTTGGAGAGGATGGTATTGAAGAGAACGCTGCATTTTTTAGGAAAGGTTCTAGGTTTTATAAAAAACCTTCCAAATAAAGCAACCCAACCTTTATTTAGAAGACATTGAAAAGGGCTCAAATTTTTAAAAAATAAATGGCTATTAATCTCCTAACTTGGAACTGTCATGGTTTTCGTACACATATCGACGATATCAAATCTCTAATAAATAATTTTAACCCTGTTTGCCTAGCCCTTCAAGAAACATACTTAACGCCTAATAACTCAATTAATGTTAAAAATTATAATTTAATAAGAAATGATTACATCCACGGTGCACGCGCTTCGGGCGGCGTGGCTATAATGACCTTGCAGAATTTCCCATCCAGAAGAATTTCTTTAAATACGAGCATTCAAGCAATAGCCATACAACTTCATATTAAATTTTTAATAACAATCTGCTGCATATATCTACCCCCAAATGAAAGCGTTAGTCAGCAGGAACTAAATGATTTAATAACTCAACTTCCGTCTCCATACTTCATCATAGGGGATTTTAACGGACACAACCCTCTTTGGGGAAGTAATGATTTTAACACAAAAGGAAAACAAATTGAAAAATTGATGGATGATCATTGTCTCTGCCTTTTAAATGATTCCAGTCATACATACTTCCATACTCCGACCCAAACCTTTCACACCCTGGACCTTGCAATATGCTCCCCTACTTTGCTTTCATTTTGGGACTTTAAAATTGACAATGATCTGCACAATAGCGATCACTTTCCAATCATTTTAACATATAACTGCAATGACGTTTTACTACCCAGACGACCTGTGCGATATATATTTGAGAAAGCGGATTGGACTCGATATCAGGTGGAATCAAACATTTCCGACAACATGGTTATGATGCCTAGCATAAATGATGCCGTTGAAATGATAACGAACACCTTGATTAAGGCGGCAGATGTGGCTATCCCCAAAACATCGGGTAAAATGCCTAAATTATGGAAGCCTTGGTGGAATGAAGCATGCTCTCAAGCCCATAAATTCCAAAAAAAAGCATGGAACACCTTCAGACGTTATCCCACCACTTCGAATTTGATAGTTTTCAAGCGGGCTAAAGCAGAAGCTCGAAAATTAAGGAGACAGCGACAAAAAGAATCCTGGCAAGAATACGTAAATACAATCGAATGTCGAATATCATCAAAACAGCTATGGGGAAAAATTCGAAAAATTACCGGCAAATATCGTAATCCAAATATATCGTTTTTACTTCAAAATGGACAAGTCGTTTCAGACGTTAAGACAATTGCTGATACCTTGGGAGAATCTTTTTCTAAGGTATCTCATGAGAGCTCTTACCCCCAAGATTTTATTAATTATAAGCGACGTGAAGAACGCAAGACGTTAAACTTTCAACCATCCGCTCATAAAACTTACAATCGTAAGTTTACCATAATCGAACTGAAAAATGCATTAAGGAAATCACACCCGACTTCACCGGGCCCCGATCATATTCATCTAGACATGTTGACCCATCTCAATGAAGATTCATTACAAAACATTTTACTTCTTTATAATAGAATTTGGACAGAGCAAGATTTTCCGACAACCTGGCACAGAGCTATTATTATTCCAATACCGAAACCTGGGAAGGATCCTCAAGACCCTAATAACTATCGACCCATTGCCTTGACAAGCTGTATCTGCAAAGTCATGGAAAGAATGGTGAATGCTCGGTTGATACATGTCCTTGAGTCTGAAAAACATCTATCGGAATTTCAAAGCGGATTCCGTTTTGGACGAAGCACCTACGACAATGCCTTAATGCTGGAATCCTCTATCAGAGATACATTCGTCACAAAGAAGCATTTGGTAGCTGTCTTCTTCGATATGGAGAAAGCTTACGATAGGACATGGCGATATGGCATAATGCGAGACTTATACGAGATGGGCTTTCTGGGAAATCTCCCAATATTTATTCAAAACTTTTTATTGACAAGGACCTTTAGCGTTCGCATTAATAATATTTTATCAGATGACTTTTCACAGGACGAGGGTGTTCCCCAAGGAAGCGTTCTAAGCGTGATACTTTTTATAATTAAAATCAACGGTATTATTAAACAACTTCCTCCATATGTGCACGGAACGCTTTTTGTAGACGATTTCCAGATTTTTTGCTCTGGAATCAATGTACCTTTTATTGAAAGACAACTCCAAACGGCTATTAGAATTGTAAGTAAGTGGGCAAACGAAAATGGTTTTGTTTTTTCTTCGCAAAAGACTGTATGTGTACATTTTACTAGAAGACGCGGACTTTTTCCTGATCCAGAACTTTTACTCGACGGAACTGTTATTCCAGTAGTTCCAGAAATAAAATTTTTGGGTATTATTTTTGACTCGAAGTTATCTTTTCGTCCTCATATCAAGGTATTGAAACGAAAATGCAACCAATCATTGAATATTTTAAAGGTTTTATGTAACACAACTTGGGGAGCTGATTTTATTTCAATTTTAAAAATTTACAAAGCTGTTGTCCGATCGAAACTCGATTATGGGAGTGTAATATATGGATCTTCTGCTAAGTCTGTTCTTCAAGCCCTGGATACTATTCATCACCAAGGCCTCCGATTATCCCTCGGAGCTTTCCGCACTTCGCCAGTCCAGAGTTTATATATAATGACAGGCGAGCCGGATTTAAGACATCGACGTGAGAAACTTACCCTAAAATACTATTTTAAGATTAAAGCCAACCCTTCTCACCCATTGCATAATAGTGTAACTAACCCTAAATTTGGAAGTCATTACTCATTAAAACCTTCATTCATACCGTCACTTGGTTTTAGAGTCCGTACCATAATGAATTCATTAAATGTTGACAATCTGGGAATATTTCCTAGAGAAAACGAACCTCCACCTTGGAATGATAAAAATCTACTTACCATCAATGACTTTTCCCATTTTAACAAATCATCAACCCCCGATACCATTTATTTACAATTATTCCATTCCCATAGAAACAAATATTCATCTTTTAAAACAGTTTTTACTGACGGATCTAAGAACGGGACAAATGTTGGAGCCGCGGCCGTTTTTGATAATACAACCATTGCTAGAAAATTGCATGGGTGCTGCAGTGTCTTCACTTCAGAGATGTACGCAATAATTTTAGCCTTAAAAACGATTTCTACACACACTAATAAAAACTGGATCTTGTATACCGACTCTAAAAGTAGTATTGAATCCCTATTAAACTATACACATAAAAGTCATTCCTTGGTTTTAAAAGCAATGAATTTGCTCCTAACATTAACAGAAAATGATTTTCGGATATTCTTTTGTTGGATTCCTGGGCATGTGGGAATCTGGGGCAATGAGAAAGCGGATTTGGCAGCCAAAAACGCAACACTGATTATAAACTCCAATGTCCCGATTCACGACATTAATAGTGTTTTAACCCAAGCCATAAATTCATCCTGGCAATCCGCTTGGGATTTGGAAAACCATAACAAACTTCATGATATTCAACCATCTATAAAGGGATTCAGCAAAACAAACTTAAATAGAAATCATCACGTAAAACTGACAAGGCTCCGAATCGGACATTCCTTTTTTACCCACAGACATTTACTGCTGGGAGAACCAGCTCCTTTATGCTCATCATGCAATAGTATTTTTTCCATAAAGCACATATTGACGGAATGCCGGAATTTTAATCGTCATAGACTAAACCGATTTGGTATCTCCCCTATTACCTTAACAGACTTGTTGATGGACCCACATCATAAAAACTTATTTTTATTCCTTACTGACATTGGTTTCGTAAACTTTATTTAGATTTTATAATCGACTGCAACATACACAACTGTACTGAATTTTATTACGTGGCTTTCTGACTCGCTCTAATTAAATACCAGTTATGAACTAGCTATTGTTTGGCGCAGCATGGCCAAATCTGGCCCTTGTGCCATAAAAAACCAACCAACCAACCAATCTGGGAATATTTCCTAGAGAAAACGAACCTCCCCCTTGGAATGATAAAAATCTACTTACCATCAATGACTTTTCACATTTTAACAAATCATCAACCCCCGATACCATTTATTTACAATTATACCATTCTCATAGAAACAAATATTCATCTTTTAAAACAGTTTTTACTGACGGATCTAAGAACGGGACAAATGTTGGAGCCGCGGCCGTTTTTGATAATACAACCATTGCTAGAAAATTGCATGGGTGCTGCAGTGTCTTCACTTCAGAGATCTACGCAATAATTTTAGCCTTAAAAACGATTTCTACACACACTAATAAAAACTGGATCTTGTATACCGACTCTAAAAGCAGTATCGAATCCCTATTAAACTGTACACATAAAAGTCATTCCTTGGTTTTAAAAGCAATGAATTTGCTACTTACATTAACAGAAAATGATTTTCGGATATTCTTTTGTTGGATTCCTGGGCATGTGGGAATCCGGGGCAATGAGAAAGCGGATTTGGCAGCCAAAAACGCAACATTGATTATAAACTCCAATGTCCCGATTCACGACATTAATAGTGTTTTAACCCAAGCCATAAATTCATCCTGGCAATCCGCTTGGGATTTGGAAAACCATAACAAACTTCATGATATTCAACCATCTATAAAGGGATTCAGCAAAACAAACTTAAATAGAAGTCATCACGTAAAACTGACAAGGCTCCGAATCGGACATTCCTTTTTTACCCACAGACATTTACTGCTGGGAGAACCAGCTCCTTTATGCTCATCATGCAATAGTATTTTTTCCATAAAGCACATATTGACGGAATGCCGGAATTTTAATCGTCATAGACTAAACCGATTTGGTATCTCCCCTATTACCTTAACAGACTTGTTGATGGACCCACATCATAAAAACTTATTTTTATTCCTTACTGACATTGGTTTCGTAAACTTTATTTAGATTTTATAATCGACTGCAACATACACAACTGTACTGAATTTTATTACGTGGTTTTCTGACTCGCCCTAATTAAATACCAGTTATGAACCAGCTATTGTTTGGCGCAGCATGGCCAAATCTGGCCCTTGTGCCATAAAAAACCAACCAACCAACCTAATTCATCAGTGAAATCGCCTAGGAAATTTCCTAGGGGTGGGTCATTGGTCCCGTCGCTGGCGTATATGATGGAGTCTGTGTCGTGGTACAAAACAGCATTGCCCAGCTTTTCCATTTCGCTGTATAATTTTAAGGGAGCCCATGCTGTAGTGAAGGCAGCCAGAAAAACGTTAGTTGCACTGTCTTGGGCTACAAATTCTTTAACCATGTCAAAGTGTACCGCAGCTGTATCTTCGGTGCAGAAGTATATGTCTTTAACCTGCAGGGGGGAATGTGATATTAGTGGCATATTCATCTTTGATTTACAAAATAATAATACAAATAAAAATATATTTTTCGTGTTTCAAATGAATGGCTAAATAAGCATACATTTTTCTGTTGGTCAACTAGTAGTTTGTTGAAGTCAGACACGGTGTTGACGTAGGTGAGCTGACTCTTATTTGTGTTCATCCCCCACCTATAATGAAAAATGACAGAATTAACAAATCTCTCTCTCTCTATATATATATATATATATAAAAACTGAAATAGAATCCTTTCAAACGGTTTGTTTTACCTTCCCCAGAAACTGTTTAGAGCTAATTTCGCCACTTGTCTGCGTCCCGCGTTTTTTGAAATTTTGGAGGCCTCCAACTCTACACCTTCCCTATCCTTATAAAGTTGTACGTACTGGGCACGTTTCTCGGGTGTGGTACACTCCGCAGGCCATCCACTGCTCTCCTGTTTGATCTTAAGGAAAAGATCAATATAGGAGCGAAACAGTGAATGTGATGACTCTTGGAAGTGGTATACCTCGAAAATCTAATCAGATTAAATAAATAAGATGAAAATTTCATTTCAATAAAACTCGGTTAAGGTAAAGGAAGTTTAATATTACTTACATTCGTGACCCGATACCCTTTCCGGATAGCAACCTTTACTTCTTCAGAGACCCATGTCCCCACAAGAGCGCGTTCATCCTCAGAGTGTTGACATGTAGTTTTCTGCATCCCTTCGACGCAGGACCGGCAAAGGGGAAACATTAACTTTTGGTTGCAGCGATAGGGAAGGACTGGCAGATATAGCCCTCGAGGAGGTAAAACCCTACACTTTATCAAACCAAAGTACTCATTGACATCCTTGAAGTTATTAGTTATAATTGTGGGATGTCCCACAGGATATCTACAATATTTGTTTACCTAAAAAATAAAAACACTTGTAATGAAATATAAAAAAGTATGGTTGAGTATACAAAAGTAAATCCAGAAAATTTCTGAAATGTACAAAAAAAAATGACGGATACTTACCCAAGGATACAATGATGTAAAATCTACATACTTTGCACTACCCTCATAATACAAAGTGAGAGCATTAGTTCTTCCTCCAAAAAAGGCATCTCTAGGTTGGAGTCGATCTTGCAATTCATGATGAGATAAAAATCCTATTAAAGACTCGTCCTCTTTCTTTTGGAGTCGAAACTCATGCTCCCACTTTTCTACGACACGATATTTTTTCTCTCGTAGAAATTCTGTGTTTTTTTTCGTTCTCTCATATAACCTCCCCATTGTTACACCTTTTAATGGGTTAATGGTGTCGGCAGTGTAACAGTGAGGGCATCCGTGATAAAAGCATCCCTAATGTTAGTTGAAAAACAAAATATAAAATGCAATTTTCTACTTTTAAAATTTGTTTAAAGAAAAATAATATTGTGTAACAAATCATACATACATGAAACTCATAGACGGTGTTTGAATTTTCCTCAAATCCATCAACGGAAATTCCATGAACTTTCTTTTCCCCTCTTCCATTCAAGGCGTGTTCTATGTGAATACCTTCCGTATGGGCAACATAATCCAACCACCTGATAGCATCACAACTATAGTTGGTACTGTTGAGGTAGCCACTAATAGGTACCATAGCAATGGTGTTTGCTTGTATAAACGAGGCCCTATAAATTGCCATACAGGTGGATGCTATGGTGACATAACTGTGAAAGATAAATGTCATTGTAATGCAACATGAAGGAAACACAACTTATATGTGGTTCTTGATGTATAAAAAAAAAATGTGTTAATTTTAAAAGCTATTTACCAAAATGGATCGACCCCTGCAATGTCCAAAAACTGGTTCCTAAACTCCAGGCAACACCTCCTAAGAATATCGACGTCCGACCTTAGAAAAAAAGCAAGGGATTGAATTTCACACAGACATTCACACAAAGAGAGAGATATACGCACACATACACTATGTACAAATACACATACCTACAGTAGGACTTCATTTCCTCTTGGAAGTCGAAAGTGTCTCCCCGATGCTCCTCATACCAACACAAGAAATCTGATCGCGCAGATGTGGTCATGCTATCAGGGCTATAAAAATGGGCTTCAGGCAAAAATCCTACGTAATTTTGATTTTGTGGTAGGTTAAAAAGATGGGGAAAGTACCCCTTCTTTAGCTCCGTCAGCCCAAAGCAATCAGGTAACTTGGCCAAAGACATTGGCAAAAAATTAAACGAATCAATGATTCGTATATTTAGTGACTTGTGTTTTACCATCATCACTTTCGACCCATTTGGAATAACATCTGGAGGCGTGCCTTGGATTAAAAGCCAAGCCATGATAAACTGGCCATCAAATCTAAAAGATAAACCAAACTGTAACTACATATTTTCAAAAAAATAGAGAAACTTAAATTATCAGCATATTTAGCATCAGAATGTTATACTGTAAATCACCTGAATAAACTTGTTAAAAGTTTTATAATATTTAAAAACTTACCCCCTCATATTATGGGCAATGACAGTAAAGTCTTTGTGCTGGGTCGTAAACAGCCAGGTACAAAAATCCTGGCATGCTTCATACCCCTTAAAGACTTTTTCATCCCCATTTGAATATTGCGCCACCGCAAAATTTACTACATGCTCTCCTGTGGATTGGTCAGTTTCAAAATCGAAGAAAATAAACTGATCCGATGCTTTTTTTGCCTCAACTGTGGTCAGAAAGCAGAGATGCTCTACAGCATTTTCGAATTTCCCGCAGGAAGGGCACTTCGTTGTCCAACATCTGTGGTTTTCCATGGCACAATTCCTCCGTAGAATAACTCGACAACATGTTCGACACTGATACATCTAAAGAAACAGATTATGAAGTTAGTTCAAATAAGACGTAACACACACACACACTATATATATATAATAAACAATCAAACTTAGAAAATAATAAAAAAGTCAAGCATACAAAACATTAAAACATAAAATACCAGAAATGCGTACCAGCAAAATGACAAAAAAAATGTTTTTAAAAAAATCAAACATTACAACGTAAAGTACCTGAAATGCAGTCAAACAAAACGCCAAAAAAAAATACAGAAAAGCAAAAAGGCTAAAATGTTAAAATACCGGGGTATAAACATATTAAAACAGAAGCCATAAAGCATAACTGTCCATGTATGCCATACTTACTCTATCACACAACGATAGCTGTGCCTTTCCTGGTTTTGCTTTATGTGCCCTAAAGCAGTCCTCAGATTGGCAGAGCCGACTGCATTCGAAGCATCTCCAGGGATCAGTTTTCTTGCAATTGGGGCGCAGACAAATATTACATGCATTTCTGCAGTGATGGTCTTGAATGTTATTAAAGGGACTTTCACAAGCCTCACAATAATAACTCGAACCAAAAAACCCCGTTAAGCTTTTTATGACGTCGAAGTGTTCACTATGAAGCCATAAATTCACTCTTCGAGGTCTGTCAGGCCCTTTATAGGAGACCTGAAAACAAAAAATTGCATTAGTGACATTTTTTGAAGAATTAACAAGACTTAAGGAAAGAAAACATTAACAAAAAAATTTATAAAAAAGCTAAATAAATCCAGAAGAAATTTTTTACCTTATTCAAATTTTTAGCAGAAATAACCACTATTTGAATATTAAGATACTGCTCAAATACTGCAACTTCTTGTAGGGTGCATGGACCTACAGGTACACCTGCGGCTTCATGCAGCTCTCGAGCCTTGTTTATAAGAGCAGGTCTTCGTCGGTCTCTCAAAGAATGCCCCCAGGGGCATTCCTTCTTTAGGTTTGTACGGGCTTCACAACCCCGGGGTACCTGAGTGATCTTTTTCTTTCCCAGGGGTTTGCTGTCTTTGGTGAACACGGGGGTCGCGCTCCCGGGATACCTAAGCGATCTTTCTCTACCTTCATCCCACTACTCTATTCCCCACCCCTCCTTTTTCTCCATTTCACGTCTTGCGATTCGGAAACCATTAAAATTTCTTTACATTGAAAAACACCTTAAATTCACTCTTTTGTTATTTAAAAACTATGTTAATCACCTATGTTATTACGTATCATAGAATACCTTTTTAGTTGTGTTAAGTTCTATTTGCTTCTAAATTATCATTTATTCCTTTTTATGATTCCTTTAAAAGACGTCAGTACGTTTTTCTGACCCGCATGTTTGCCGTGTGCGGCGTCCCATATCGGGGGAAAGTGGAGTCCTGGGGTACCTGATGCGTGCCCTTTGGTCCATGCTTCTGCGTAGACGGGTGGCTGGAGTGAGCCCGCTCTGGTCAATCGGCTCACCTAATTTCTCTGGGGTTCACCACGTCAGAGCGCTTGGTCCCTCTGTCGTGTTGGACTCCAATGATATTGGGCATTTAGGGTTAGTGCTGTAGCTAGGGATGCCCTGGGCGAACTGGCGGATCCACATTCCGACACTACGGCACTATATTCTGGTTGTTACTCCTGAAGCGGTTCCGAGATCTGTTGCTAGACAACTGCCGGATACTGCTTCCCCTGGTTGGGCTCCATGGTGGGCGGGGGCACACCAGGATGAATTTTATTTTCTAATATTCATGGAACCTAAAACTTCTTGCCCTGACGGAGGCTTAGATCCGTCAAACACCACTAACCAAGTAAATAAAAATTATATTAATGAATCATGTAAAGTAACGGTTACACCTGTCATTTCCGCAATTCCTGAAACAAAAAAATCTGTTCCTAAATTTCTTATTGTACACAATGAATCCGGTAAATTAACAAAAATGTCACCATTTCTAATAGAAAAATATATAAAAAATGCAGCTGGAGAAGTAAATAATGTTAAAAAATTGAAATCCGGAGACCTTTTAATTGAATCCAAATCAGAAATACAATCAATAAAACTATTAAACATTAAAAACTTTGGGGACGTCGAAATTCAAGTCTTTCCGCACAAAACCCTTAACTATACCCGAGGAGTTATCTCATCCCAAGAACTCGCAATGGTGTCCGACGAAGAATTTGTCGCTGAACTAAAAGACCAAAAAGTTATAGCAGCCAGAAGAATCATGATGAGGCGAGATTCTAATTTCATTCCATCAAGAAATGTTGTTCTGACCTTCGATTCTCCTGTTATGCCAACAAAAATAAAAGCCGGTTACTTGTGCTGCGACGTGAGGCCTTTCATTCCAAGCCCACTGCGATGCTTTTTATGCCAGAGATTTGGACATGCTAAAACAGCATGTCGAGCATCAGCAACCATCTGTGCACGTTGCGCAAAGCCCGGTCACGACAGTTCAACGTGCTCTGAACTCGAACATTGTGTTAATTGCCAGGGAAATCATGCTGCGTATTCAAAAACTTGCCGCCCCCAGGGGCATTCCTTCTTTAGGTTTGTACGGGCTTCACAACCCCGGGGTACCCGAGTGATCTTTTTCTTTCCCAGGGGTTTGCTGTCTTTGGTGAACACGGGGGTCGCGCTCCCGGGATACCTAAGCGATCTTTCTCTACCTTCATCCCACTACTCTATTCCCCACCCCTCCTTTTTCTCCATTTCACGTCTTGCGATTCGGAAACCATTAAAATTTCTTTACATTGAAAAACACCTTAAATTCACTCTTTTGTTATTTAAAAAATATGTTAATCACCTATGTTATTACGTATCATAAATTACCTTTTTAGTTGTGTTAAGTTCTATTTGCTTCTAAATTATCATTTATTCCTTTTTATGATTCCTTTAAAAGACGTCAGTACGTTTTTCTGACCCGCATGTTTGCCGTGTGCGGCGTCCCGTATCGGGGGAAAGTGGAGTCCTGGGGTACCTGATGCGTGCCCTTTGGTCCATGCTTCTGCGTAGACGGGTGGCTGGAGTGAGCCCGCTCTGGTCAATCGGCTCACCTAATTTCTCTGGGGTTCACCACGTCAGAGCGCTTGGTCCCTCTGTCGTGTTGGACTCCAATGATATTGGGTATTTAGGGTTAGTGCTGTAGCTAGGGATGCCCTGGGCGAACTGGCGGATCCACATTCCGACACTACGGCACTATATTCTGGTTGTTACTCCTGAAGCGGTTCCGAGATCTGTTGCTGGACAACTGCCGGATACTGCTTCCCCTGGTTGGGCTCCATGGTGGGCGGGGGCACACCAGGATGAATTTTTTTTCTAATATTCATGGAACCAAAAACTCTTTCTTGCCCTGACGGAGGCTTAGATCCGTCAAACCAACTTAGCTCTGATACATCTCCAAATGACCTAAATGAACCTTCTTTAGAAATGAAAACACCTGAAAATACCACTATAACTCGTCAGATAACAAAATCAATACCAAAATTTCTCATTATTCACAATGAATACGGTAAATTATCTAAAATGTCGCCTTTTCTAATAGAAAAATATATAAAAAATGCAGCTGGAGAAGTAAATAATGTTAAAAAATTGAAATCCGGAGACCTTTTAATTGAATCTAAATCAGAAGTTCAATCAGGAAAATTACTAAATATTAAAAACTTTGGGGACGTCGAAATTCAAGTCTTTCCACACAAAACTTTAAACTATACCCGAGGAGTAATCTCATCCCAAGAACTCTCAATGGTGTCCGACGAAGAATTTGTCGCTGAATTAAAAGATCAAAAAGTTATAGCAGCCAAAAGAATCATGATGAGGCGAGACTCTAATTTCATTCCATCAAGAAATGTTATTCTGACCTTCGATTCTCCTGTTATGCCAACAAAAATTAAAGCCGGTTACTTGTGCTGCGACGTGAGGCCTTTCGTTCCAAGCCCACTGCGATGCTTTTTATGCCAGAGATTTGGACATGCTAAAACAGCATGTCGAGCATCAGCAACCATCTGTGCACGTTGCGCAAAGCCCGGTCACGACAGTTCCTCATGCTCTGAAACCGAACATTGCATCAATTGCCAGGGTGATCACGCTGCATATTCCAAGACTTGTCCACGCTGGATTCAAGAAAAAGAAATCCAAACATTAAGAGTCACCAAAAACCTATCCTTTCCCGAAGCTAGAAAATTGATAGAATCCCGTACACCTCGTCCTAACACCTCATATGCATCAGTCATTAAAACCAGCAAAACAATAAGCACCCAAACATATAATTCAGACTTTACACCTAATAAAGTAAATGCAGAAACGCAAATAAACTCTACTCCTTATAATTATCAACCAACCAAATCAAATCAGCAATCCCATAGCGTAAGCCCAAAATCAAGTGACAAAGTTACAAGTAAACCCTCAAACCTGCCGCAACAGAGAACCGCACCAGCAACAAAAATCTTCAAGCCGAACCCAACAACGTCAATAGAACTATATAAAAAAAAGCAAAGTAAGAAAGACAAACTTACTCCCCGGAACTCTAGAGATCACTCAAAATTACCGGATACCGAAATAGATTTACACCCTTCCACGGACTCAGACATGGAGTTTGGAGAGGACGGTATTGACGAGAACGCTGCATTTTTTAGAAAAGGTTCTAGATTTTACAAAAAACCTTCCAAATAAAACCACCCAACCTTTATTTCAGAAGACATTGAAAAGGGCTCTAATTTTTAAAAAATAAATGGCTATTAATCTCCTAACTTGGAACTGTCATGGTTTTCGTACACATATCGACGATATCAAATCTCTAATAAATAATTTTAACCCTGTTTGCCTAGCCCTTCAAGAAACATACTTAACGCCTACTAACACAATGAATGTTAAAAATTATAATTTAATAAGAAATGATTACATCCACGGTGCACGCGCTTCGGGCGGTGTGGCTCTGATGACTTTGCAGAATTTTCCATCAAGAAGAATTTCACTAAATACGAGCATTCAAGCAATAGCCATTCAACTTCATATTAAATTTTTACTAACAATCTGCTGCATATATCTACCCCCAAATGAAAGCGTTAGTCAGCAGGAACTAAATGATTTAATAACGCAACTTCCGTCTCCATACTTCATCATAGGGGATTTTAACGGACACAACCCTCTTTGGGGAAGTAATGATTTTAACACAAAAGGACAACAAATTGAAAAATTGATGGATGACCATTGTCTCTGCCTTTTAAATGATTCCAGTCATACATACTTCCATACTCCGACCCAAACCTTTCACACCCTGGACCTTGCAATATGCTCCCCTACTTTGCTTTCATTTTGGGACTTTAAAATTAACAATGATCTGCACAATAGCGATCACTTTCCAATCATTTTAACATATAACTGCAATGACGTTTTACTACCCAGACGACCTGTGCGATATATATTTGAGAAAGCGGATTGGACTCGATATCAGGTGGAATCAAACATTTCCGACAACATGGTTATGATGCCTAGCATAAATGATGCCGTTGAAATGATAACGAACACCTTGATTAAGGCGGCAGATGTGGCTATCCCCAAAACATCGGGTAAAATGCCTAAATTATGGAAGCCTTGGTGGAATGAAGCATGCTCTCAAGCCCATAAATTCCAAAAAAAAGCATGGAACACCTTCAGACGTTATCCCACCACTTCGAATTTGATAGTTTTCAAGCGGGCTAAAGCAGAAGCTCGAAAATTAAGGAGACAGCGACAAAAAGAATCCTGGCAAGAATACGTAAATACAATTGAATGTCGAATATCATCAAAACAGCTATGGGGAAAAATTCGAAAAATTACCGGCAAATATCGTAATCCAAATATATCGTTTTTACTTCAAAATGGACAAGTCGTTTCAGACGTTAAGACAATTGCTGACACCTTGGGAGAATCTTTTTCTAAGGTATCTCATGAGAGCTCTTACCCCCAAGATTTTATTAATTATAAGCGACGTGAAGAACGCAAGACGTTAAACTTTCAACCATCCGCTCATAAAACTTACAATCGTAAGTTTACCACATTCGAACTGAAAAATGCATTAAGGAAATCACACCCGACTTCACCGGGTCCCGATCATATTCATCTAGACATGTTGACCCATCTCAATGAAGATTCATTACAAAACATTTTACTTCTTTATAATAGAATTTGGACAGAGCAAGATTTTCCGACAACCTGGCACAGAGCTATTATTATTCCAATACCGAAACCTGGGAAGGATCCTCAAGACCCTAATAACTATCGACCCATTGCCTTGACAAGCTGTATCTGCAAAGTCATGGAAAGAATGGTGAATGCTCGGTTGATACATGTCCTTGAGTCTGAAAAACATCTATCGGAGTTTCAAAGCGGATTCCGTTTTGGACGAAGCACCTACGACAATGCCTTAATGCTGGAATCCTCTATCAGAGATACATTCGTCACAAAGAAGCATTTGGTAGCTGTCTTCTTCGATATGGAGAAAGCTTACGATAGGACATGGCGATATGGCATAATGCGAGACTTATACGAGATGGGCTTTCTGGGAAATCTCCCACTATTTATTCGAAACTTTTTATTGACAAGGACCTTTAGCGTTCGCATTAATAATATTTTATCAGATGACTTTTCACAGGACGAGGGTGTTCCCCAAGGAAGCGTTCTAAGCGTGATACTTTTTATAATTAAAATCAACGGTATTATTAAACAACTTCCTCCATATGTGCACGGAACGCTTTTTGTAGACGATTTCCAGATTTTTTGCTCTGGAATCAATGTACCTTTTATTGAAAGACAACTCCAAACGGCTATTAGAATTGTAAGTAAGTGGGCAAACGAAAATGGTTTTGTTTTTTCTTCGCAAAAGACTGTATGTGTACATTTTACTAGAAGACGCGGACTTTTTCCTGATCCAGAACTTTTACTCGACGGAACTGTTATTCCAGTAGTTCCAGAAATAAAATTTTTGGGTATTATTTTTGACTCGAAGTTATCTTTTCGTCCTCATATCAAGGTATTGAAACGAAAATGCAACCAATCATTGAATATTTTAAAGGTTTTATGTAACACAACTTGGGGAGCTGATTTTATTTCAATTTTAAAAATTTACAAAGCTGTTGTCCGATCGAAACTCGATTATGGGAGTGTAATATATGGATCTTCTGCTAAGTCTGTTCTTCAAGCCCTGGATACTATTCATCACCAAGGCCTCCGATTATCCCTCGGAGCTTTCCGCACTTCGCCAGTCCAGAGTTTATATATAATGACAGGCGAGCCGGATTTAAGACATCGACGTGAGAAACTTACCCTAAAATACTATTTTAAGATTAAAGCCAACCCTTCTCACCCATTGCATAATAGTGTAACTAACCCTAAATTTGGAAGTCATTACTCATTAAAACCTTCATTCATACCGTCACTTGGTTTTAGAGTCCGTACCATAATGAATTCATTAAATGTTGACAATCTGGGAATATTTCCTAGAGAAAACGAACCTCCACCTTGGAATGATAAAAATCTACTTACCATCAATGACTTTTCACATTTTAACAAATCATCAACCCCCGATACCATTTATTTACAATTATTCCATTCCCATAGAAACAAATATTCATCTTTTAAAACAGTTTTTACTGACGGATCTAAGAACGGGACAAATGTTGGAGCCGCGGCCGTTTTTGATAATACAACCATTGCTAGAAAATTGCATGGGTGCTGCAGTGTCTTCACTTCAGAGATCTACGCAATAATTTTAGCCTTAAAAACGATTTCTACACACACTAATAAAAACTGGATCTTGTATACCGACTCTAAAAGCAGTATCGAATCCCTATTAAACTGTACACATAAAAGTCATTCCTTGGTTTTAAAAGCAATTAATTTGCTCCTAACATTAACAGAAAATGATTTTCGGATATTCTTTTGTTGGATTCCTGGGCATGTGGGAATCCGGGGCAATGAGAAAGCGGATTTGGCAGCCAAAAACGCAACATTGATTATAAACTCCAATGTCCCGATTCACGACATTAATAGTGTTTTAACCCAAGCCATAAATTCATCCTGGCAATCCGCTTGGGATTTGGAAAACCATAACAAACTTCATGATATTCAACCATATATAAAGGGATTCAGCAAAACAAACTTAAATAGAAGTCATCATGTAAAACTGACAAGGCTCCGAATCGGACATTCCTTTTTTACCCACAGACATTTACTGCTGGGAGAACCAGCTCCTTTATGCTCATCATGCAATAGTATTTTTTCCATAAAGCACATATTGACGGAATGCCGGAATTTTAATCCTCATAGACTAAACCGATTTGGTATCTCCCCTATTACCTTAACAGACTTGTTGATGGACCCACATCATAAAAACTTATTTTTATTCCTTACTGACATTGGTTTCGTAAACTTTATTTAGATTTTATAATCGACTGCAACATACACAACTGTACTGAATTTTATTACGTGGCTTTCTGACTCGCTCGAATTAAATACCAGTTATGAACTAGCTATTGTTTGGCGCAGCATGGCCAAATCTGGCCCTTGTGCCATAAAAAACCAACCAACCAACCAACCGTCTCCATACTTCATCATAGGGGATTTTAACGGACACAACCCTCTTTGGGGAAGTAATGATTTTAACACAAAAGGACAACAAATTGAAAAATTGATGGATGACCATTGTCTCTGCCTTTTAAATGATTCCAGTCATACATACTTCCATACTCCGACCCAAACCTTTCACACCCTGGACCTTGCAATATGCTCCCCTACTTTGCTTTCATTTTGGGACTTTAAAATTGACAATGATCTGCACAATAGCGATCACTTTCCAATCATTTTAACATATAACTGCAATGACGTTTTACTACCCAGACGACCTGTGCGATATATATTTGAGAAAGCGGATTGGACTCGATATCAGGTGGAATCAAACATTTCCGACAACATGGTTATGATGCCTAGCATAAATGATGCCGTTGAAATGATAACGAACACCTTGATTAAGGCGGCAGATGTGGCTATCCCCAAAACATCGGGTAAAATGCCTAAATTATGGAAGCCTTGGTGGAATGAAGCATGCTCTCAAGCCCATAAATTCCAAAAAAAAGCATGGAACACCTTCAGACGTTATCCCACCACTTCGAATTTGATAGTTTTCAAGCGGGCTAAAGCAGAAGCTCGAAAATTAAGGAGACAGCGACAAAAAGAATCCTGGCAAGAATACGTAAATACAATCGAATGTCGAATATCATCAAAACAGCTATGGGGAAAAATTCGAAAAATTACCGGCAAATATCGTAATCCAAATATATCATTTTTACTTCAAAATGGACAAGTCGTTTCAGACGTTAAGACAATTGCTGATACCTTGGGAGAATCTTTTTCTAAGGTATCTCATGAGAGCTCTTACCCCCAAGATTTTATTAATTATAAGCGACGTGAAGAACGCAAGACGTTAAACTTTCAACCATCCGCTCATAAAACTTACAATCGTAATTTTACCATATTCGAACTGAAAAATGCATTAAGAAAATCACACCCGACTTCACCGGGCCCCGATCATATTCATCTAGACATGTTGACCCATCTCAATGATGACTCATTACAAAATGTTTTACTTTTCTATAATAGAATTTGGACAGAGCAAGATTTTCCGACAACCTGGCACAGAGCTATTATTATTCCAATACCGAAACCTGGGAAGGATCCTCAAGACCCTAATAACTATCGACCCATTGCCTTGACAAGCTGTATCTGCAAAGTCATGGAAAGAATGGTGAATGCTCGGTTGATACATGTCCTTGAGTCTGAAAAACATCTATCGGAGTTTCAAAGCGGATTCCGTTTTGGACGAAGCACCTACGACAATGCCTTAATGCTGGAATCCTCTATCAGAGATACATTCGTCACAAAGAAGCATTTGGTAGCTGTCTTCTTCGATATGGAGAAAGCTTACGATAGGACATGGCGATATGGCATAATGCGAGACTTATACGAGATGGGCTTTCTGGGAAATCTCCCACTATTTATTCAAAACTTTTTATTGACAAGGACCTTTAGCGTTCGCATTAATAATATTTTATCAGATGACTTTTCACAGGACGAGGGTGTTCCCCAAGGAAGCGTTCTAAGCGTGATACTTTTTATAATTAAAATCAACGGTATTATTAAACAACTTCCTCCATATGTGCACGGAACGCTTTTTGTAGACGATTTCCAAATATTCTGTTCTGGAATCAATGTACCTTTTATTGAAAGACAACTCCAAACGGCTATTAGAATTGTCAGTAAGTGGGCAAACGAAAATGGTTTTGTTTTTTCTTCGCAAAAGACTGTATGTGTACATTTTACTAGAAGACGCGGACTTTTTCCTGATCCAGAACTTTTACTCGACGGAACTGTTATTCCAGTAGTTCCAGAAATAAAATTTTTGGGTATTATTTTTGACTCGAAGTTATCTTTTCGTCCTCATATCAAGGTATTGAAACGAAAATGCAACCAATCATTGAATATTTTAAAGGTTTTATGTAACACAACTTGGGGAGCTGATTTTATTTCAATTTTAAAAATTTACAAAGCTGTTGTCCGATCGAAACTCGATTATGGGAGTGTAATATATGGATCTTCTGCTAAGTCTGTTCTTCAAGCCCTGGATACTATTCATCACCAAGGCCTCCGATTATCCCTCGGAGCTTTCCGCACTTCGCCAGTCCAGAGTTTATATATAATGACAGGCGAGCCGGATTTAAGACATCGACGTGAGAAACTTACCCTAAAATACTATTTTAAGATTAAAGCCAACCCTTCTCACCCATTGCATAATAGTGTAACTAACCCTAAATTTGGAAGTCATTACTCATTAAAACCTTCATTCATACCGTCACTTGGTTTTAGAGTCCGTACCATAATGAATTCATTAAATGTTGACAATCTGGGAATATTTCCTAGAGAAAACGAACCTCCACCTTGGAATGATAAAAATCTACTTACCATCAATGACTTTTCACATTTTAACAAATCATCAACCCCCGATACCATTTATTTACAATTATTCCATTCCCATAGAAACAAATATTCATCTTTTAAAACAGTTTTTACTGACGGATCTAAGAACGGGACAAATGTTGGAGCCGCGGCCGTTTTTGATAATACAACCATTGCTAGAAAATTGCATGGGTGCTGCAGTGTCTTCACTTCAGAGATCTACGCAATAATTTTAGCCTTAAAAACGATTTCTACACACACTAATAAAAACTGGATCTTGTATACCGACTCTAAAAGCAGTATCGAATCCCTATTAAACTGTACACATAAAAGTCATTCCTTGGTTTTAAAAGCAATGAATTT
The DNA here is from genome assembly GCA_933210815.1 of Meta bourneti. Lineage (NCBI taxonomy): Eukaryota > Metazoa > Arthropoda > Arachnida > Araneae > Tetragnathidae > Meta > Meta bourneti. Next base: position 91,369,639 of record OW119924.1, on the reverse strand, counting down.
GCTCCTTACATTAACAGAAGATGATTTTCGGATATTCTTTTGTTGGATTCCTGGGCATGTGGGAATCCGGGGCAATGAGAAAGCAGATTTGGCAGCCAAAAACGCAACACTGATTATAAACTCCAATGTCCCGATTCACGACATTAATAGTGTTTTATCCCAAGCCATAAATTCATCCTGGCAATCCGTTTGGGATTTGGAAAACCATAACAAACTTCATGATATTCAACCATCTATAAAGGGATTCAGCAAAACAAACTTAAATAGAAGTCATCATGTAAAACTGACAAGGCTCCGAATCGGACATTCCTTTTTTACCCACAGACATTTACTGCTGGGAGAACCAGCTCCTTTATGCTCATCATGCAATAGTATTTTTTCCATAAAGCACATATTGACGGAATGCCGGAATTTTAATCATCATAGACTAAACCGATTTGGTATCTCCCCTATTACCTTAACAGACTTGTTGTTGGAACCACATCATAAAAACTTATTTTTATTCCTTACTGACATTGGTTTCGTAAACTCTATTTAGATTTTATAATCGACTGCAACATACACAACTGTACTGAATTTTATTACGTGGCTTTCTGACTCGCTCTAAATAAATACCAGTTATGAACTAGCTATTGTTTGGCGCAGCATGGCCAAATCTGGCCCTTGTGCCATAAAAAACCAACCAACCAACCAACCAACCAACTTTTTCTCCATTTCACGTCTTGCGATTCGGAAACCATTAAAATTTCTTTACATTAAAAAACACCTTAAATTCACTCTTTTGTTATTTAAAAACTATGTTAATCACCTATGTTATTACGTATCATAGAATACCTTTTTAGTTGTGTTAAGTTCTATTTGCTTCTAAATTATCATTTATTCCTTTTTATGATTCCTTTAAAAGACGTCAGTACGTTTTTCTGACCCGCATGTTTGCCGTGTGCGGCGTCCCGTATCGGGGGAAAGTGGAGTCCTGGGGTACCTGATGCGTGCCCTTTGGTCCATGCTTCTGCGTAGACGGGTGGCTGGAGTGAGCCCGCTCTGGTCAATCGGCTCACCTAATTTCTCTGGGGTTCACCACGTCAGAGCGCTTGGTCCCTCTGTCGTGTTGGACTCCAATGATATTGGGTATTTAGGGTTAGTGCTGTAGCTAGGGATGCCCTGGGCGAACTGGCGGATCCACATTCCGACACTACGGCACTATATTCTGGTTGTTACTCCTGAAGCGGTTCCGAGATCTGTTGCTAGACAACTGCCGGATACTGCTTCCCCTGGTTGGGCTCCATGGTGGGCGGGGGCACACCAGGATGAATTTTTTTCTAATATTCATGGAACCAAAAACTCTTTCTTGCCCTGACGGAGGCTTAGATCCGTCAAACCAACTTAGCTCTGATACATCTCCAAATGAACCTTCTTTAGAAATGAAAACACCTGAAAATACCACTATAACTCGTCAGATAACAAAATCAATACCAAAATTTCTCATTATTCACAATGAATACGGTAAATTATCTAAAATGTCGCCTTTTCTAATAGAAAAATATATAAAAAATGCAGCTGGAGAAGTAAATAATGTTAAAAAATTGAAATCCGGAGACCTTTTAATTGAATCTAAATCAGAAGTTCAATCAGGAAAATTACTAAATATTAAAAACTTTGGGGACGTCGAAATTCAAGTCTTTCCACACAAAACTTTAAACTATACCCGAGGAGTAATCTCATCCCAAGAACTCTCAATGGTGTCCGACGAAGAATTTGTAGCTGAATTAAAAGATCAAAAAGTTATAGCAGCCAAAAGAATCATGATGAGGCGAGACTCTAATTTCATTCCATCAAGAAATGTTATTCTGACCTTCGATTCTCCTGTTATGCCAACAAAAATTAAAGCCGGTTACTTGTGCTGCGACGTGAGGCCTTTCGTTCCAAGCCCACTGCGATGCTTTTTATGCCAGAGATTTGGACATGCTAAAACAGCATGTCGAGCATCAGCAACCATCTGTGCACGTTGCGCAAAGCCCGGTCACGACAGTTCTACGTGCTCCGAAATCGAACATTGTGTTAATTGCCAGGGAAATCATGCTGCGTATTCAAAAACTTGCCCTCGTTGGATACAGGAAAAAGAAATACAATCAATAAGAGTTACCAAAAATCTATCTTTCCCCGAAGCAAGAAAACTAGTGGAATCTCGTACACCTCGTCCTAACACCTCATATGCATCCGTCATGAAAACTAGCAAAACAATAAGCACCCAAACATATAATTCAGACTTTACACCTAATAAAGTAAATGCAGAAACGCAATTAAAATCTACTCTTTATAAATATCAACCAACCAAATAAAACCATCAATCCCATAGCTTAAGCCCAAAATCAATTGACAAAGTTACAAGTAAACCCTCAAACCTGCCGCAACAGAGAACCACACCAGCAACAAAAATCTTCAAGCCGAACCCAACAACGTCATTAGAACAAAATAAAAAAAAGCAAAGTAAGAAAGACAAACCTACTCACCGGAACTCTAAAGACCCCTCAAAATTACCCGATACCGAAATAGATTTACACCCTTCCACGGACTCAGACATGGAGTTTGGAGATGACAGTATTGACGAGAACGCTGCATTTTTTAGGAAAGGTTCTAGATTTTATAAAAAACCTTCCAAATAAAACCACACAACCTTTATTTCAGAAGACATTGAAAAGGGCTCTAATTTTTAAAAAATAAATGGCTATTAATCTCCTAACTTGGAACTGTCATGGTTTTCGTACACATATCGACGATATCAAATCTCTAATAAATAGTTTTAATCCTATTTGCCTAGCCCTTCAAGAAACATACTTAACGCCTAATAACTCAATTAATGTTAAAAATTATAATTTAATAAGAAATGATTACATCCACGGTGCACGCGCTTCGGGCGGCGTGGCTATAATGACCTTGCAGAATTTCCCATCCAGAAGAATTTCATTAAATACGAGCATTCAAGCAATAGCCATACAACTTCATATTAAATTTTTAATAACAATCTGCTGCATATATCTACCCCCAAATGAAAGCGTTAGTCAGCAGGAACTAAATGATTTAATAACTCAACTTCCGTCTCCATACTTCATCATAGGGGATTTTAACGGACACAACCCTCTTTGGGGAAGTAATGATTTTAACACAAAAGGACAACAAATTGAAAAATTGATGGATGATCATTGTCTCTGCCTTTTAAATGATTCCAGTCATACATACTTCCATACTCCGACCCAAACCTTTCACACCCTGGACCTTGCAATATGCTCCCCTACTTTGCTTTCATTTTGGGACTTTAAAATTGACAATGATCTGCACAATAGCGATCACTTTCCAGTCATTTTAACATATAACTGCAATGACGTTTTACTACCCAGACGACCTGTGCGATATATATTTGAGAAAGCGGATTGGACTCGATATCAGGTGGAATCAAACATTTCCGACAACATGGTTATGATGCCTAGCATAAATGATGCCGTTGAAATGATAACGAACACCTTGATTAAGGCGGCAGATGTGGCTATCCCCAAAACATCGGGTAAAATGCCTAAATTATGGAAGCCTTGGTGGAATGAAGCATGCTCTCAAGCCCATAAATTCCAAAAAAAAGCATGGAACACCTTCAGACGTTATCCCACCACTTCGAATTTGATAGTTTTCAAGCGGGCTAAAGCAGAAGCTCGAAAATTAAGGAGACAGCGACAAAAAGAATCCTGGCAAGAATACGTAAATACAATTGAATGTCGAATATCATCAAAACAGCTATGGGGAAAAATTCGAAAAATTACCGGCAAATATCGTAATCCAAATATATCGTTTTTACTTCAAAATGGACAAGTCGTTTCAGACGTTAAGACAATTGCTGACACCTTGGGAGAATCTTTTTCTAAGGTATCTCATGAGAGCTCTTACCCCCAAGATTTTATTAATTATAAGCGACGTGAAGAACGCAAGACGTTAAACTTTCAACCAGCCGCTCATAAAACTTACAATCGTAAGTTTACCATATTCGAACTGAAAAATGCATTAAGGAAATCACACCCGACTTCACCGGGCCCCGATCATATTCATCTAGACATGTTGACCCATCTCAATGAAGATTCATTACAAAACATTTTACTTCTTTATAATAGAATTTGGACAGAGCAAGATTTTCCGACAACCTGGCACAGAGCTATTATTATTCCAATACCGAAACCTGGGAAGGATCCTCAAGACCCTAATAACTATCGACCCATTGCCTTGACAAGCTGTATCTGCAAAGTCATGGAAAGAATGGTGAATGCTCGGTTGATACATGTCCTTGAGTCTGAAAAACATCTATCGGAGTTTCAAAGCGGATTCCGCCCCCAGGGGCATTCCTTCTTTAGGTTTGTACGGGCTTCACAACCCAGGGGTACCTGAGTGATCTTTTTCTTTCCCAGGGGTTTGCTGTCTTTGGTGAACACGGGGGTCGCGCTCCCGGGATACCTAAGCGATCTTTCTCTACCTTCATCCCACTACTCTATTCCCCACCCCTCCTTTTTCTCCATTTCACGTCTTGCGATTCGGAAACCATTAAAATTTCTTTACATTGAAAAACACCTTAAATTCACTCTTTTGTTATTTAAAAAATATGTTAATCACCTATGTTATTACGTATCATAGAATACCTTTTTAGTTGTGTTAAGTTCTATTTGTTTCTAAATTATCATTAATTCCTTTTTATGATTCTTTTAAAAGACGTCAGTACGTTTTTCTGACCCGCATGTTTGCCGTGTGCGGCGTCCCGTATCGGGGGAAAGTGGAGTCCTGGGGTACCTGATGCGTGCCCTTTGGTCCATGCTTCTGCGTAGACGGGTGGCTGGAGTGAGCCCGCTCTGGTCAATCGGCTCACCTAATTTCTCTGGGGTTCACCACGTCAGAGCGCTTGGTCCCTCTGTCGTGTTGGACTCCAATGATATTGGGTATTTAGGGTTAGTGCTGTAGCTAGGGATGCCCTGGGCGAACTGGCGGATCCACATTCCGACACTACGGCACTATATTCTGTTTGTGACTCCTGAAGCGGTTCCGAGATCTGTTGCTGGACAACTGCCGGATACTGCTTCCCCTGGTTGGGCTCCATGGTGGGCGGGGGCACACCAGGATGAATTTTTTTTCTAATATTCATGGAACCAAAAACTCTTTCTTGCCCTGACGGAGGCTTAGATCCGTCAAACCAACTTAGCTCTGATACATCTCCAAATGAACCTTCTTTAGAAATGAAAACACCTGAAAATACCACTATAACTCGTCAGATAACAAAATCAATACCAAAATTTCTCATTATTCACAATGAATACGGTAAATTATCTAAAATGTCGCCTTTTCTAATAGAAAAATATATAAAAAATGCAGCTGGAGAAGTAAATAATGTTAAAAAATTGAAATCCGGAGACCTTTTAATTGAATCTAAATCAGAAGTTCAATCAGGAAAATTACTAAATATTAAAAACTTTGGGGACGTCGAAATTCAAGTCTTTCCACACAAAACTTTAAACTATACCCGAGGAGTAATCTCATCCCAAGAACTCTCAATGGTGTCCGACGAAGAATTTGTAGCTGAATTAAAAGATCAAAAAGTTATAGCAGCCAAAAGAATCATGATGAGGCGAGACTCTAATTTCATTCCATCAAGAAATGTTATTCTGACCTTCGATTCTCCTGTTATGCCAACAAAAATAAAAGCCGGTTACTTGTGCTGCGAAGTGAGGCCTTTCGTTCCGAGTCCCCTTCGATGCTTTTTGTGTCAGAGATTTGGACATGCCAAAACAGCATGTCGCGCATCTATACCAACCTGTGCACGTTGCGCAAAGCCCGGTCACGACAGTTCCTCATGCTCTGAAACCGAACATTGCATCAATTGCCAGGGTGATCACGCTGCGTATTCCAAGACTTGTCCACGCTGGATTCAAGAAAAAGAAATTCAAACATTAAGAGTAACCAAAAACCTATCTTTTCCCGAAGCTAGAAAATTGATAGAATCTCGTACACCTCGTCCTAACACCTCATATGCATCCGTCATTAAAACTAGCAAAACAATAAGCACCCAAACATATAATTCAGTTTTTACATCTAATAAAGTAAATGCAGAAACTCAAATAAACTCTACTCCTTATAATTATCAACCAACCAAATCAAACCATCAATCCCATAGCGTAAGCCCAAAATCAAGTGACAAAGTTACAAGTAAACCCTCAAACCTGCCGCAACAGAGAACCGCACCAGCAACAAAAATCTTCAAGCCGAACCCAACAACGTCAATAGAACTAAATAAAAAAAAGCAAAGTAAGAAAGACAAACCTCCCCGGAACTCTAAAGACCCCTCAAAATTACCGGATACCGAAATAGATTTACACCCTTCCACGGACTCCGACATGGAGTTTGGAGAGGATGGTATTGAAGAGAACGCTGCATTTTTTAGGAAAGGTTCTAGGTTTTATAAAAAACCTTCCAAATAAAACAACCCAACCTTTATTTAGAAGACATTGAAAAGGGCTCAAATTTTTAAAAAATAAATGGCTATTAATCTCCTAACTTGGAACTGTCATGGTTTTCGTACACATATCGACGATATCAAATCTCTAATAAATAATTTTAACCCTGTTTGCCTAGCCCTTCAAGAAACATACTTAACGCCTAATAACTCAATTAATGTTAAAAATTATAATTTAATAAGAAATGATTACATCCACGGTGCACGCGCTTCGGGCGGCGTGGCTATAATGACCTTGCAGAATTTCCCATCCAGAAGAATTTCTTTAAATACGAGCATTCAAGCAATAGCCATACAACTTCATATTAAATTTTTAATAACAATCTGCTGCATATATCTACCCCCAAATGAAAGCGTTAGTCAGCAGGAACTAAATGATTTAATAACTCAACTTCCGTCTCCATACTTCATCATAGGGGATTTTAACGGACACAACCCTCTTTGGGGAAGTAATGATTTTAACACAAAAGGACAACAAATTGAAAAATTGATGGATGATCATTGTCTCTGCCTTTTAAATGATTCCAGTCATACATACTTCCATACTCCGACCCAAACCTTTCACACCCTGGACCTTGCAATATGCTCCCCTACTTTGCTTTCATTTTGGGACTTTAAAATTGACAATGATCTGCACAATAGCGATCACTTTCCAATCATTTTAACATATAACTGCAATGACGTTTTACTACCCAGACGACCTGTGCGATATATATTTGAGAAAGCGGATTGGACTCGATATCAGGTGGAATCAAACATTTCCGACAACATGGTTATGATGCCTAGCATAAATGATGCCGTTGAAATGATAACGAACACCTTGATTAAGGCGGCAGATGTGGCTATCCCCAAAACATCGGGTAAAATGCCTAAATTATGGAAGCCTTGGTGGAATGAAGCATGCTCTCAAGCCCATAAATTCCAAAAAAAAGCATGGAACACCTTCAGACGTTATCCCACCACTTCGAATTTGATAGTTTTCAAGCGGGCTAAAGCAGAAGCTCGAAAATTAAGGAGACAGCGACAAAAAGAATCCTGGCAAGAATACGTAAATACAATCGAATGTCGAATATCATCAAAACAGCTATGGGGAAAAATTCGAAAAATTACCGGCAAATATCGTAATCCAAATATATCGTTTTTACTTCAAAATGGACAAGTCGTTTCAGACGTTAAGACAATTGCTGACACCTTGGGAGAATCTTTTTCTAAGGTATCTCATGAGAGCTCTTACCCCCAAGATTTTATTAATTATAAGCGACGTGAAGAACGCAAGACGTTAAACTTTCAACCATCCGCTCATAAAACTTACAATCGTAAGTTTACCACATTCGAACTGAAAAATGCATTAAGAAAATCACACCCGACTTCACCGGGCCCCGATCATATTCATCTAGACATGTTGACCCATCTCAATGAAGATTCATTACGAAATATTTTACTTCTTTATAATAGAATTTGGACAGAGCAAGATTTTCCGACAACCTGGCACAGAGCTATTATTATTCCAATACCGAAACCTGGGAAGGATCCTCAAGACCCTAATAACTATCGACCCATTGCCTTGACAAGCTGTATCTGCAAAGTCATGGAAAGAATGGTGAATGCTCGGTTGATACATGTCCTTGAGTCTGAAAAACATCTATCGGAGTTTCAAAGCGGATTCCGTTTTGGACGAAGCACCTACGACAATGCCTTAATGCTGGAATCCTCTATCAGAGATACATTCGTCACAAAGAAGCATTTGGTAGCTGTCTTCTTCGATATGGAGAAAGCTTACGATAGGACATGGCGATATGGCATAATGCGAGACTTATACGAGATGGGCTTTCTGGGAAATCTCCCACTATTTATTCGAAACTTTTTATTGACAAGGACCTTTAGCGTTCGCATTAATAATATTTTATCAGATGACTTTTCACAGGACGAGGGTGTTCCCCAAGGAAGCGTTCTAAGCGTGATACTTTTTATAATTAAAATCAACGGTATTATTAAACAACTTCCTCCATATGTGCACGGAACGCTTTTTGTAGACGATTTCCAAATATTCTGTTCTGGAATCAATGTACCTTTTATTGAAAGACAACTCCAAACGGCTATTAGAATTGTAAGTAAGTGGGCAAACGAAAATGGTTTTGTTTTTTCTTCGCAAAAGACTGTATGTGTACATTTTACTAGAAGACGCGGACTTTTTCCTGATCCAGAACTTTTACTCGACGGAACTGTTATTCCAGTAGTTCCAGAAATAAAATTTTTGGGTATTATTTTTGACTCGAAGTTATCTTTTCGACCTCATATCAAGGTATTGAAACGAAAATGCAACCAATCATTGAATATTTTAAAGGTTTTATGTAACACAACTTGGGGAGCTGATTTTATTTCAATTTTAAAAATTTACAAAGCTGTTGTCCGATCGAAACTCGATTATGGGAGTGTAATATATGGATCTTCTGCTAAGTCTGTTCTTCAAGCCCTGGATACTATTCATCACCAAGGCCTCCGATTATCCCTCGGAGCTTTTCGCACTTCGCCAGTCCAGAGTTTATATATAATGACAGGCGAGCCGGATTTAAGACATCGACGTGAGAAACTTACCCTAAAATACTATTTTAAAATTAAAGCCAACCCTTCTCACCCATTGCATAATAGAGTAACTAACCCTAAATTTGGAAGTCATTACTCATTAAAACCTTCATTCATACCATCACTTGGTTTTAGAGTCCGTACCATAATGAATTCATTAAACGTTGACAATCTGGGAATATTTCCTAGAGAAAACGAACCTCCACCTTGGAATGATAAAAATCTACTTACCATCAATGACTTTTCACATTTTAACAAATCATCAACCCCCGATACCATTTATTTACAATTATTCCATTCCCATAGAAACAAATATTCATCTTTTAAAACAGTTTTTACTGACGGATCTAAGAACGGGACAAATGTTGGAGCCGCGGCCGTTTTTGATAATACAACCATTGCTAGAAAATTGCATGGGTGCTGCAGTGTCTTCACTTCAGAGATGTACGCAATAATTTTAGCCTTAAAAACGATTTCTACACACACTAATAAAAACTGGATCTTGTATACCGACTCTAAAAGCAGTATCGAATCCCTTTTAAACTGTACACATAAAAGTCATTCCTTGGTTTTAAAAGCAATGAATTTGCTCCTTACATTAACAGAAAATGATTTTCGGATATTCTTTTGTTGGATTCCTGGGCATGTGGGAATCCGGGGCAATGAGAAAGCGGATTTGGCAGCCAAAAACGCAACATTGATTATAAACTCCAATGTCCCGATTCACGACATTAATAGTGTTTTAACCCAAGCCATAAATTCATCCTGGCAATCCGCTTGGGATTTGGAAAACCACAACAAACTTCATGATATTCAACCATCTATAAAGGGATTCAGCAAAACAAACTTAAATAGAAATCATCACGTAAAACTGACAAGGCTCCGAATCGGACACTCCTTTTTTACCCACAGACATTTACTGCTGGGAGAACCAGCTCCTTTATGCTCATCATGCAATAGTATTTTTTCCATAAAGCACATATTGACGGAATGCCGGAATTTTAATCGTCATAGACTAAACCGATTTGGTATCTCCCCTATTACCTTAACAGATTTGTTGATGGAACCACATCATAAAAACTTATTTTTATTCCTTACTGACATTGGTTTCATAAACTTTATTTAGATTTCATAATCGACTGCAACATACACAACTGCACTAAATTTTATTACGTAGCTTTCTGACTCGCTCTAAATAAATACCAGTTATGAACTAGCTATTGTTTGGCGCAGCATGGCCAAATCTGGCCCTTGTGCCATAAAAAACCAACCAACCAACCAACCAAAGCGGATTCCGTTTTGGACGAAGCACCTACGACAATGCCTTAATGCTGGAATCCTCTATCAGAGATACATTCGTCACAAAGAAGCATTTGGTAGCTGTCTTCTTCGATATGGAGAAAGCTTACGATAGGACATGGCGATATGGCATAATGCGAGACTTATACGAGATGGGCTTTCTGGGAAATCTCCCACTATTTATTCAAAACTTTTTATTGACAAGGACCTTTAGCGTTCGCATTAATAATATTTTATCAGATGACTTTTCACAGGACGAGGGTGTTCCCCAAGGAAGCGTTCTAAGCGTGATACTTTTTATAATTAAAATCAACGGTATTATTAAACAACTTCCTCCATATGTGCACGGAACGCTTTTTGTAGACGATTTCCAAATATTCTGTTCTGGAATCAATGTACCTTTTATTGAAAGACAACTCCAAACGGCTATTAGAATTGTAAGAAAGTGGGCAAACGAAAATGGTTTTGTTTTTTCTTCGCAAAAGACTGTATGTGTACATTTTACTAGAAGACGCGGACTTTTTCCTGATCCAGAACTTTTACTCGACGGAACTGTTATTCCAGTAGTTCCAGAAATAAAATTTTTGGGTATTATTTTTGACTCGAAGTTATCTTTTCGATCTCATATCAAAGTATTGAAACGAAAATGCAACCAATCATTGAATATTTTAAAGGTTTTATGTAACACAACTTGGGGAGCTGATTTTATTTCAATTTTAAAAATTTACAAAGCTGTTGTCCGATCGAAACTCGATTATGGGAGTGTAATATATGGATCTTCTGCTAAGTCTGTTCTTCAAGCCCTGGATACTATTCATCACCAAGGCCTCCGATTATCCCTCGGAGCTTTCCGCACTTCGCCAGTCCAGAGTTTATATATAATGACAGGCGAGCCGGATTTAAGACATCGACGTGAGAAACTTACCCTAAAATACTATTTTAAGATTAAAGCCAACCCTTCTCACCCATTGCATAATAGAGTAACTAACCCTAAATTTGGAAGTCATTACTCATTAAAACCTTCATTCATACCATCACTTGGTTTTAGAGTCCGTACCATAATGAATTCATTAAACGTTGACAATCTGGGAATATTTCCTAGAGAAAACGAACCTCCACCTTGGAATGATAAAAATCTACTTACCATCAATGACTTTTCACATTTTAACAAATCATCAACCCCCGATACCATTTATTTACAATTATTCCATTCCCATAGAAACAAATATTCATCTTTTAAAACAGTTTTTACTGACGGATCTAAGAACGGGACAAATGTTGGAGCCGCGGCCGTTTTTGATAATACAACCATTGCTAGAAAATTGCATGGGTGCTGCAGTGTCTTCACTTCAGAGATCTACGCAATAATTTTAGCCTTAAAAACGATTTCTACACACACTAATAAAAACTGGATCTTGTATACCGACTCTAAAAGCAGTATCGAATCCCTATTAAACTGTACACATAAAAGTCATTCCTTGGTTTTAAAAGCAATGAATTTAATACTTACATTAACAGAAAATGATTTTCGTATATTCTTTTGTTGGATTCCTGGGCATGTGGGAATCCGGGGCAATGAGAAAGCGGATTTGGCAGCCAAAAACGCAACATTGATTATAAACTCCAATGTCCCGATTCACGACATTAATAGTGTTTTAACCCAAGCCATAAATTCATCCTGGCAATCCGCTTGGGATTTGGAAAACCATAACAAACTTCATGATATTCAACCATCTATAAAGGGATTCAGCAAAACAAACTTAAATAGAAGTCATCACGTAAAACTGACAAGGCTCCGAATCGGACATTCCTTTTTTACCCACAGACATTTACTGCTGGGAGAACCAGCTCCTTTATGCTCATCATGCAATAGTATTTTTTCCATAAAGCACATATTGACGGAATGCCGGAATTTTAATCGTCATAGACTAAACCGATTTGGTATCTCCCCTATTACCTTAACAGACTTGTTGATGGACCCACATCATAAAAACTTATTTTTATTCCTTACTGACATTAGTTTCGCAAACTTTATTTAGATTTTATAATCGACTGCAACATACACAACTGTACTGAATTTTATTACGTGGCTTTCTAACTCGCTCTAACTAAATACCAGTTATGAACTAGCTATTGTTTGGCGCAGCATGGCCAAATCTGGCCCTTGTGCCATAAAAAACCAACCAACCAACCAACCAAAAACTTGCCCTCGTTGGATACAGGAGAAAGAAATACAATCAATAAGAGTAACCAAAAATCTATCTTTCCCCGAAGCAAGAAAACTAGTGGAATCTCGTACACCTCGTCCTAATTCCTCATATGCATCCGTTATTAAAACTAGCAAAACAATAAGCACCCAAACATATAATTCAGATTTTACATCTAATACAGTAAATGCAGAAACGCAAATAAACTCTACTCCTTATAAATATCAACCAACCAAATCAAATCAGCAATCCCATAGCGTAAGCCCAAAATCAATTGACAAAGTTACAAGTAAACCCTCAAACCTGCCGCAACAGAGAACCACACCAGCAACAAAAATCTTCAAGCCGAACCCAACAACGGCAATAGAACAAAATAAAAAAAAGCAAAGTAAGAAAGACAAACCTCCCCGGAACTCTAAAGACCCCTCAAAATTACCGGATACCGAAATAGATTTACACCCTTCCACAGACTCAGATATGGAGTTTGGAAATGACAATATTGAAGAAAACGCTGCATTTTTTAGGAAAGGTTCTAGATTTTACAAAAAACCTTCCAAATAAAACCACCCAACCTTTATTTCAGAAGACATTGAAAAGGGCTCTAATTTTTAAAAAATAAATGGCTATTAATCTCCTAACTTGGAACTGTCATGGTTTTCGTACACATATCGACGATGTCAAATCTCTAATAAATAATTTTAACCCTGTTTGCCTAGCCCTTCAAGAAACATACTTAACGCCTAATAACTCAATTAATGTTAAAAATTATAATTTAATAAGAAATGATTACATCCACGGTGCACGCGCTTCGGGCGGCGTGGCTATAATGACCTTGCAGAATTTCCCATCCAGAAGAATTTCTTTAAATACGAGCATTCAAGCAATAGCCATACAACTTCATATTAAATTTTTAATAACAATCTGCTGCATATATCTACCCCCAAATGAAAGCGTTAGTCAGCAGGAACTAAATGATTTAATAACTCAACTTCCGTCTCCATACTTCATCATAGGGGATTTTAACGGACACAACCCTCTTTGGGGAAGTAATGATTTTAACACTAAAGGACAACAAATTGAAAAATTGATGGATGATCATTGTCTCTGCCTTTTAAATGATTCCAGTCATACATACTTCCATACTCCGACCCAAACCTTTCACACCCTGGACCTTGCAATATGCTCCCCTACTTTGCTTTCATTTTGGGACTTTAAAATTGACAATGATCTGCACAATAGCGATCACTTTCCAATCATTTTAACATATAACTGCAATGACGTTTTACTACCCAGACGACCTGTGCGATATATATTTGAGAAAGCGGATTGGACTCGATATCAAGTGGAATCAAACATTTCCGACAACATGGTTATGATGCCTAGCATAAATGATGCCGTTGAAATGATAACGAACACCTTGATTAAGGCGGCAGATGTGGCTATCCCCAAAACATCGGGTAAAATGCCTAAATTATGGAAGCCTTGGTGGAATGAAGCATGCTCTCAAGCCCATAAATTCCAAAAAAAAGCATGGAACACCTTCAGACGTTATCCCACCACTTCGAATCTGATAGTTTTCAAGCGGGCTAAAGCAGAAGCTCGAAAATTAAGGAGACAGCGACAAAAAGAATCCTGGCAAGAATACGTAAATACAATTGAATGTCGAATATCATCAAAACAGCTATGGGGAAAAATTCGAAAAATTACCGGCAAATATCGTAATCCAAATATATCGTTTTTACTTCAAAATGGACAAGTCGTTTCAGACGTTAAGACAATTGCTGATACCTTGGGAGAATCTTTTTCTAAGGTATCGCATGAGAGCTCTTACCCCCAAGATTTTATTAATTATAAGCGACGTGAAGAACGCAAGACGTTAAACTTTCAACCAACCGCTCATAAAACTTACAATCGTAAGTTTACCACATTCGAACTGAAAAATGCATTAAGGAAATCACACCCGACTTCACCGGGCCCCGATCATATTCATCTAGACATGTTGACCCATCTCAATGAAGATTCATTACAAAACATTTTACTTCTTTATAATAGAATTTGGACAGAGCAAGATTTTCCGACAACCTGGCACAGAGCTATTATTATTCCAATACCGAAACCTGGGAAGGATCCTCAAGACCCTAATAACTATCGACCCATTGCCTTGACAAGCTGTATCTGCAAAGTCATGGAAAGAATGGTGAATGCTCGGTTGATACATGTCCTTGAGTCTGAAAAACATCTATCGGAGTTTCAAAGCGGATTCCGTTTTGGACGAAGCACCTACGACAATGCCTTAATGCTGGAATCCTCTATCAGAGATACATTCGTCACAAAGAAGCATTTGGTAGCTGTCTTCTTCGATATGGAGAAAGCTTACGATAGGACATGGCGATATGGCATAATGCGAGACTTATACGAGATGGGCTTTCTGGGAAATCTCCCAATATTTATTCAAAACTTTTTATTGACAAGGACCTTTAGCGTTCGCATTAATAATATTTTATCAGATGACTTTTCTCAGGACGAGGGTGTTCCCCAAGGAAGCGTTCTAAGCGTGATACTTTTTATAATTAAAATCAACGGTATTATTAAACAACTTCCTCCATATGTGCACGGAACGCTTTTTGTAGACGATTTCCAAATATTCTGTTCTGGAATCAATGTACCTTTTATTGAAAGACAACTCCAAACGGCTATTAGAATTGTAAGTAAGTGGGCAAACGAAAATGGTTTTGTTTTTTCTTCGCAAAAGACTGTATGTGTACATTTTACTAGAAGACGCGGACTTTTTCCTGATCCAGAACTTTTACTCGACGGAACTGTTATTCCAGTAGTTCCAGAAATAAAATTTTTGGGTATTATTTTTGACTCGAAGTTATCTTTTCGACCTCATATCAAGGTATTGAAACGAAAATGCAACCAATCATTGAATATTTTAAAGGTTTTATGTAACACAACTTGGGGAGCTGATTTTATTTCAATTTTAAAAATTTACAAAGCTGTTGTCCGATCGAAACTCGATTATGGGAGTGTAATATATGGATCTTCTGCTAAGTCTGTTCTTCAAGCGCTGGATACTATTCATCACCAAGGCCTCCGATTATCCCTCGGAGCTTTCCGCACTTCGCCAGTCCAGAGTTTATATATAATGACAGGCGAGCCGGATTTAAGACATCGACGTGAGAAACTTACCCTAAAATACTATTTTAAGATTAAAGCCAACCCTTCTCACCCATTGCATAATAGTGTAACTAACCCTAAATTTGGAAGTCATTACTCATTAAAACCTTCATTCATACCGACACTTGGTTTTAGAGTCCGTACCATAATGAATTCATTAAATGTTGACAATCTGGGAATATTTCCTAGAGAAAACGAACCTCCACCTTGGAATGATAAAAATCTACTTACCATCAATGACTTTTCACATTTTAACAAATCATCAACCCCCGATACCATTTATTTACAATTATTCCATTCCCATAGAAACAAATATTCATCTTTTAAAACAGTTTTTACTGACGGATCTAAGAACGGGACAAATGTTGGAGCCGCGGCCGTTTTTGATAATACAACCATTGCTAGAAAATTGCATGGGTGCTGCAGTGTCTTCACTTCAGAGATGTACGCAATAATTTTAGCCTTAAAAACGATTTCTACACACACTAATAAAAACTGGATCTTGTATACCGACTCTAAAAGCAGTATCGAATCCCTTTTAAACTGTACACATAAAAGTCATTCCTTGGTTTTAAAAGCAATGAATTTGCTCCTTACATTAACAGAAAATGATTTTCGGATATTCTTTTGTTGGATTCCTGGGCATGTGGGAATCCGGGGCAATGAGAAAGCAGATTTGGCAGCCAAAAACGCAACACTGATTATAAACTCCAATGTCCCGATTCACGACATTAATAGTGTTTTATCCCAAGCCATAAATTCATCCTGGCAATCCGCTTGGGATTTGGAAAACCATAACAAACTTCATGATATTCAACCATCTATAAAGGGATTCAGCAAAACAAACTCCAATAGAAGTCATCATGTAAAACTGACAAGGCTCCGAATCGGACATTCCTTTTTTACCCACAGACATTTACTGCTGGGAGAACCAGCTCCTCTTTATGCTCATCATGCAATAGTATTTTTTCCATAAAGCACATATTGACGGAATGCCGGAATTTTAATCATCATAGACTAAACCGATTTGGTATCTCCCCTATTACCTTAACAGACTTGTTGATGGACCCACATCATAAAAACTTATTTTTATTCCTTACTGACATTGGTTTCGTAAACTTTATTTAGATTTTATAATCGACTGCAACATACACAACTGTACTGAATTTTATTACGTGGCTTTCTGACTCGCTCTAAATAAATACCAGTTATGAACTAGCTATTGTTTGGCGCAGCATGGCCAAATCTGGCCCTTGTGCCATAAAAAACCAACCAACCAAAAAAGGCATCTCTAGGTTGGAGTCGATCTTGCAATTCATGATGAGATAAAAATCCTATTAAAGACTCGTCCTCTTTCTTTTGGAGTCGAAACTCATGCTCCCACTTTTCTACGACACGATATTTTTTCTCTCGTAGAAATTCTGTGTTTTTTTTCGTTCTCTCATATAACCTCCCCATTGTTACACCTTTTAATGGGTTAATGGTGTCGGCAGTGTAACAGTGAGGGCATCCGTGATAAAAGCATCCCTAATGTTAGTTGAAAAACAAAATATAAAATGCAATTTTCTACTTTTAAAATTTGTTTAAAGAAAAATAATATTGTGTAACAAATCATACATACATGAAACTCATAGACGGTGTTTGAATTTTCCTCAAATCCATCAACGGAAATTCCATGAACTTTCTTTTCCCCTCTTCCATTCAAGGCGTGTTCTATGTGAATACCTTCCGTATGGGCAACATAATCCAACCACCTGATAGCATCACAACTATAGTTGGTACTGTTGAGGTAGCCACTAATAGGTACCATAGCAATGGTGTTTGCTTGTATAAACGAGGCCCTATAAATTGCCATACAGGTGGATGCTATGGTGACATAACTGTGAAAGATAAATGTCATTGTAATGCAACATGAAGGAAACACAACTTATATGTGGTTCTTGATGTATAAAAAAAAATGTGTTAATTTTAAAAGCTATTTACCAAAATGGATCGACCCCTGCAATGTCCAAAAACTGGTTCCTAAACTCCAGGCAACACCTCCTAAGAATATCGACGTCCGACCTTAGAAAAAAAGCAAGGGATTGAATTTCACACAGACATTCACACAAAGAGAGAGATATACGCACACATACACTATGTACAAATACACATACCTACAGTAGGACTTCATTTCCTCTTGGAAGTCGAAAGTGTCTCCCCGATGCTCCTCATACCAACACAAGAAATCTGATCGCGCAGATGTGGTCATGCTATCAGGGCTATAAAAATGGGCTTCAGGCAAAAATCCTACGTAATTTTGATTTTGTGGTAGGTTAAAAAGATGGGGAAAGTACCCCTTCTTTAGCTCCGTCAGCCCAAAGCAATCAGGTAACTTGGCCAAAGACATTGGCAAAAAATTAAACGAATCAATGATTCGTATATTTAGTGACTTGTGTTTTACCATCATCACTTTCGACCCATTTGGAATAACATCTGGAGGCGTGCCTTGGATTAAAAGCCAAGCCATGATAAACTGGCCATCAAATCTAAAAGATAAACCAAACTGTAACTACATATTTTCAAAAAAATAGAGAAACTTAAATTATCAGCATATTTAGCATCAGAATGTTATACTGTAAATCACCTGAATAAACTTGTTAAAAGTTTTATAATATTTAAAAACTTACCCCCTCATATTATGGGCAATGACAGTAAAGTCTTTGTGCTGGGTCGTAAACAGCCAGGTACAAAAATCCTGGCATGCTTCATACCCCTTAAAGACTTTTTCATCCCCATTTGAATATTGCGCCACCGCAAAATTTACTACATGCTCTCCTGTGGATTGGTCAGTTTCAAAATCGAAGAAAATAAACTGATCCGATGCTTTTTTTGCCTCAACTGTGGTCAGAAAGCAGAGATGCTCTACAGCATTTTCGAATTTCCCGCAGGAAGGGCACTTCGTTGTCCAACATCTGTGGTTTTCCATGGCACAATTCCTCCGTAGAATAACTCGACAACATGTTCGACACTGATACATCTAAAGAAACAGATTATGAAGTTAGTTCAAATAAGACGTAACACACACACACACTATATATATATAATAAACAATCAAACTTAGAAAATAATAAAAAAGTCAAGCATACAAAACATTAAAACATAAAATACCAGAAATGCGTACCAGCAAAATGACAAAAAAAATGTTTTTAAAAAAATCAAACATTACAACGTAAAGTACCTGAAATGCAGTCAAACAAAACGCCAAAAAAAAATACAGAAAAGCAAAAAGGCTAAAATGTTAAAATACCGGGGTATAAACATATTAAAACAGAAGCCATAAAGCATAACTGTCCATGTATGCCATACTTACTCTATCACACAACGATAGCTGTGCCTTTCCTGGTTTTGCTTTATGTGCCCTAAAGCAGTCCTCAGATTGGCAGAGCCGACTGCATTCGAAGCATCTCCAGGGATCAGTTTTCTTGCAATTGGGGCGCAGACAAATATTACATGCATTTCTGCAGTGATGGTCTTGAATGTTATTAAAGGGACTTTCACAAGCCTCACAATAATAACTCGAACCAAAAAACCCCGTTAAGCTTTTTATGACGTCGAAGTGTTCACTATGAAGCCATAAATTCACTCTTCGAGGTCTGTCAGGCCCTTTATAGGAGACCTGAAAACAAAAAATTGCATTAGTGACATTTTTTGAAGAATTAACAAGACTTAAGGAAAGAAAACATTAACAAAAAAATTTATAAAAAAGCTAAATAAATCCAGAAGAAATTTTTTACCTTATTCAAATTTTTAGCAGAAATAACCACTATTTGAATATTAAGATACTGCTCAAATACTGCAACTTCTTGTAGGGTGCATGGACCTACAGGTACACCTGCGGCTTCATGCAGCTCTCGAGCCTTGTTTATAAGAGCAGGTCTTCGTCGGTCTCTCAAAGAATGCCCCCAGGGGCATTCCTTCTTTAGGTTTGTACGGGCTTCACAACCCCGGGGTACCTGAGTGATCTTTTTCTTTCCCAGGGGTTTGCTGTCTTTGGTGAACACGGGGGTCGCGCTCCCGGGATACCTAAGCGATCTTTCTCTACCTTCATCCCACTACTCTATTCCCCACCCCTCCTTTTTCTCCATTTCACGTCTTGCGATTCGGAAACCATTAAAATTTCTTTACATTGAAAAACACCTTAAATTCACTCTTTTGTTATTTAAAAAATATGTTAATCACCTATGTTATTACGTATCATAAATTACCTTTTTAGTTGTGTTAAGTTCTATTTGCTTCTAAATTATCATTTATTCCTTTTTATGATTCTTTTAAAAGACGTCAGTACGTTTTTCTGACCCGCATGTTTGCCGTGTGCGGCGTCCCGTATCGGGGGAAAGTGGAGTCCTGGGGTACCTGATGCGTGCCCTTTGGTCCATGCTTCTGCGTAGACGGGTGGCTGGAGTGAGCCCGCTCTGGTCAATCGGCTCACCTAATTTCTCTGGGGTTCACCACGTCAGAGCGCTTGGTCCCTCTGTCGTGTTGGACTCCAATGATATTGGGTATTTAGGGTTAGTGCTGTAGCTAGGGATGCCCTGGGCGAACTGGCGGATCCACATTCCGACACTACGGCACTATATTCTGGTTGTTACTCCTGAAGCGGTTCCGAGATCTGTTGCTGGACAACTGCCGGATACTGCTTCCCCTGGTTGGGCTCCATGGTGGGCGGGGGCACACCAGGATGAACTTTTTTTCTAATATTAATGGAACCTAAAACTTCTTGCCCTGACGGAGGCTTAGATCCGTCAAACACCATTTACAAAGTAATTGAAAATTATGTTAGTGAACCATGTATGAAAACGGTTACGCCTGTCATTTCTGAACCAAAAAAATCAGTTCCTAAATTTCTTATTGTACACAACGAATCCGGTAAATTAACAAAAATGTCACCATTTCTAATCGAAAAATACATTAAAAATGCAGCTGGAGAAGTAAATAGTGTTAAAAAATTGAAATCAGGAGACCTTTTAATTGAATCAAAATCAGAAGTTCAATCAATGAAACTATTAAACATTAAAAACTTCGGTGAAGTCGAAATTCAAGTATTTCCGCACAAAACACTAAATTATACCCGAGGAGTTATATCTTCGCAAGAACTCGCAATGGTATCTGACGAGGAATTCGTGGCTGAATTGAAAGACCAGAAAGTCATAGCAGCCAAACGAATCATGATGAGGCGAGACTCTAATTTCATTCCATCAAGAAATGTTATTCTGACCTTCGATTCTCCTGTTATGCCAACAAAAATTAAAGCCGGTTACTTGTGCTGCGACGTGAGGCCTTTCATTCCAAGCCCACTGCGATGCTTTTTATGCCAGAGATTTGGACATGCTAAAACAGCATGTCGAGCATCAGCAACCATCTGTGCACGTTGCGCAAAGCCCGGTCACGACAGTTCTACGTGCTCCGAAATCGAACATTGTGTTAATTGCCAGGGAAATCATGCTGCTTATTCAAAAACTTGCCCTCGTTGGATACAGGAAAAAGAAATACAATCAATAAGAGTTACCAAAAATCTATCTTTCCCCGAAGCAAGAAAACTAGTGGAATCTCGTACACCTCGTCCTAATTCCTCATATGCATCCGTTATTAAAACTAGCAAAACAATAAGCACCCAAACATATAATTCAGACTTTACACCTAATAAAGTAAATGCAGAAACGCAATTAAACTCTACTCCTTATAATTATCAACCAACCAAATCAA
Organism: Meta bourneti; assembly: GCA_933210815.1. Lineage (NCBI taxonomy): Eukaryota > Metazoa > Arthropoda > Arachnida > Araneae > Tetragnathidae > Meta > Meta bourneti. The sequence goes on along the minus strand of OW119924.1, from coordinate 91,348,090 downwards.
ATCAGCAATCCCATAGCTTAAGCCCAAATTCAATTGACAAAGTTACAAGTAAACCCTCAAACCTGCCGCAACAGAGAACCACACCTGCAACAAAAATCTTCAAGCCGAACCCAACAACGTCAATAGAACTAAATAAAAAAAAGCAAAGTAAGAAAGACAAACTTACTCCCCGGAACTCTAGAGATCACTCAAAATTACCGGATACCGAAATAGATTTACACCCTTCCACGGACTCAGACATGGAGTTTGGAGAGGACGGTATTGATGAGAACGCTGCATTTTTTAGAAAAGGTTCTAGATTTTACAAAAAACCTTCCAAATAAAACCACCCAACCTTTATTTCAAAAGACATTGAAAAGGGCTCTAATTTTTAAAAAATAAATGGCTATTAATCTCCTAACTTGGAACTGTCATGGTTTTCGTACACATATCGACGATATCAAATCTCTAATAAATAATTTTAACCCTGTTTGCCTAGCCCTTCAAGAAACATACTTAACGCCTAATAACTCAATGAATGTTAAAAATTATAATTTAATAAGAAATGATTACATCCACGGTGCACGCGCTTCGGGCGGCGTGGCTCTGATGACTTTGCAGAATTTTCCATCAAGAAGAATTTCACTAAATACGAGCATTCAAGCAATAGCCATTCAACTTCATATTAAATTTTTACTAACAATCTGCTTCATATATCTACCCCCAAATGAAAACGTTAGTCAGCAGGAACTAAATGATTTAATAACGCAACTTCCGTCTCCATACTTCATCATAGGGGATTTTAACGGACACAACCCTCTTTGGGGAAGTAATGATTTTAACACAAAAGGACAACAAATTGAAAAATTGATGGATGACCATTGTCTCTGCCTTTTAAATGATTCCAGTCATACATACTTCCATACTCCGACCCAAACCTTTCACACCCTGGACCTTGCAATATGCTCCCCTACTTTGCTTTCATTTTGGGACTTTAAAATTGACAATGATCTGCACAATAGCGATCACTTTCCAATCATTTTAACATATAACTGCAATGACGTTTTACTACCCAGACGACCTGTGCGATATATATTTGAGAAAGCGGATTGGACTCGATATCAGGTGGAATCAAACATTTCGGACAACATGGTTAAGATGCCTAGCATAAATGATGCCGTTGAAATGTTAACGAACACCTTGATTAAGGCGGCAGATGTGGCTATCCCCAAAACATCGGGTAAAATGCCTAAATTATGGAAGCCTTGGTGGAATGAAGCATGCTCTCAAGCCCATAAATTCCAAAAAAAAAGCATGGAACACCTTCAGACGTTATCCCACCACTTCGAATTTGATAGTTTTCAAGCGGGCTAAAGCAGAAGCTCGAAAATTAAGGAGACAGCGACAAAAAGAATCCTGGCAAGAATACGTAAATACAATCGAATGTCGAATATCATCAAAACAGTTATGGGGAAAAATTCGAAAAATTACCGGCAAATATCGTAATCCAAATATATCATTTTTACTTCAAAATGGACAAGTCGTTTCAGACGTTAAGACAATTGCTGATACCTTGGGAGAATCTTTTTCTAAGGTATCTCATGAGAGCTCTTACCCCCAAGATTTTATTAATTATAAGCGACGTGAAGAACGCAAGACGTTAAACTTTCAACCATCCGCTCATAAAACTTACAATCGTAATTTTACCATATTCGAACTGAAAAATGCATTAAGAAAATCACACCCGACTTCACCGGGCCCCGATCATATTCATCTAGACATGTTGACCCATCTCAATGAAGATTCATTACAAAATGTTTTACTTCTTTATAATAGAATTTGGACAGAGCAAGATTTTCCGACAACCTGGCACAGAGCTATTATTATTCCAATACCGAAACCTGGGAAGGATCCTCAAGACCCTAATAACTATCGACCCATTGCCTTGACAAGCTGTATCTGCAAAGTCATGGAAAGAATGGTGAATGCTCGGTTGATACATGTCCTTGAGTCTGAAAAACATCTATCGGAGTTTCAAAGCGGATTCCGTTTTGGACGAAGCACCTACGACAATGCCTTAATGCTGGAATCCTCTATCAGAGATACATTCGTCACAAAGAAGCATTTGGTAGCTGTCTTCTTCGATATGGAGAAAGCTTACGATAGGACATGGCGATATGGCATAATGCGAGACTTATACGAGATGGGCTTTCTGGGAAATCTCCCACTATTTATTCAAAACTTTTTATTGACAAGGACCTTTAGCGTTCGCATTAATAATATTTTATCAGATGACTTTTCACAGGACGAGGGTGTTCCCCAAGGAAGCGTTCTAAGCGTGATACTTTTTATAATTAAAATCAACGGTATTATTAAACAACTTCCTCCATATGTGCACGGAACGCTTTTTGTAGACGATTTCCAAATATTCTGTTCTGGAATCAATGTACCTTTTATTGAAAGACAACTCCAAACGGCTATTAGAATTGTAAGTAAGTGGGCAAACGAAAATGGTTTTGTTTTTTCTTCGCAAAAGACTGTATGTGTACATTTTACTAGAAGACGCGGACTTTTTCCTGATCCAGAACTTTTACTAGACGGAACTGTTATTCCAGTAGTTCCAGAAATAAAATTTTTGGGTATTATTTTTGACTCGAAGTTATCTTTTCGATCTCATATCAAAGTATTGAAACGAAAATGCAACCAATCATTGAATATTTTAAAGGTTTTATCTAACACAACTTGGGGAGCTGATTTTATTTCAATTTTAAAAATTTACAAAGCTCTTGTCCGATCGAAACTCGATTATGGGAGTGTAATATATGGATCTTCTGCTAAGTCTGTTCTTCAAGCCCTGGATACTATTCATCACCAAGGCCTCCGATTATCCCTCGGAGCTTTCCGCACTTCGCCAGTCCAGAGTTTATATATAATGACAGGCGAGCCGAATTTAAGACATCGACGTGAGAAACTTACCCTAAAATACTATTTTAAGATTAAAGCCAACCCTTCTCACCCATTGCATAATAGAGTAACTAACCCTAAATTTGGAAGTCATTACTCATTAAAACCTTCATTCATACCATCACTTGGTTTTAGAGTCCGTACCATAATGAATTCATTAAACGTTGACAATCTGGGAATATTTCCTAGAGAAAACGAACCTCCACCTTGGAATGATAAAAATCTACTTACCATCAATGACTTTTCACATTTTAACAAATCATCAACCCCCGATACCATTTATTTACAATTATTCCATTCCCATAGAAACAAATATTCATCTTTTAAAACAGTTTTTACTGACGGATCTAAGAACGGGACAAATGTTGGTGCCGCGGCCGTTTTTGATAATACAACCATTGCTAGAAAATTGCATGGGTGCTGCAGTGTCTTCACTTCAGAGATGTACGCAATAATTTTAGCCTTAAAAACGATTTCTACACACAGTAATAAAAACTGGATCTTGTATACCGACTCTAAAAGTAGTATCGAATCTCTATTAAACTATACACATAAAAGTCATTCCTTGGTTTTAAAAGCAATGAATTTGCTCCTAACATTAACAGAAAATGATTTTCGGATATTCTTTTGTTGGATTCCTGGGCATGTGGGAATCCGGGGCAATGAGAAAGCGGATTTGGCAGCCAAAAACGCAACACTGATTATAAACTCCAATGTCCCGATTCACGACATTAATAGTGTTTTAACCCAAGCCATAAATTCATCCTGGCAATCCGCTTGGGATTTGGAAAACCATAACAAACTTCATGATATTCAACCATCTATAAAGGGATTCAGCAAAACAAACTTAAATAGAAGTCATCACGTAAAACTGACAAGGCTCCGAATCGGACATTCCTTTTTTACCCACAGACATTTACTGCTGGGAGAACCAGCTCCTTTATGCTCATCATGCAATAGTATTTTTTCCATAAAGCACATATTGATTGAATGCCGGAATTTTAATCCTCATAGACTAAACCGATTTGGTATCTCCCCTATTACCTTAACAGACTTGTTGATGGACCCACATCATAAAAACTTATTTTTATTCCTTACTGACATTGGTTTCGTAAACTCTATTTAGATTTTATAATCGACTGCAACATACACAACTGTACTGAATTTTATTACGTGGCTTTCTGACTCGCTCTAAATAAATACCAGTTATGAACTAGCTATTGTTTGGCGCAGCATGGCCAAATCTGGCCCTTGTGCCATAAAAAACCAACCAACCAACCAACCATTTTAACAAATCATCAACCCCCGATACCATTTATTTACAATTATTCCATTCCCATAGAAACAAATATTCATCTTTTAAAACAGTTTTTACTGACGGATCTAAGAACGGGACAAATGTTGGAGCCGCGGCCGTTTTTGATAATACAACCATTGCTAGAAAATTGCATGGGTGCTGCAGTGTCTTCACTTCAGAGATCTACGCAATAATTTTAGCCTTAAAAACGATTTCTACACACACTAATAAAAACTGGATCTTGTATACCGACTCTAAAAGCAGTATCGAATCCCTATTAAACTGTACACATAAAAGTCATTCCTTGGTTTTAAAAGCAATTAATTTGCTCCTAACATTAACAGAAAATGATTTTCGGATATTCTTTTGTTGGATTCCTGGGCATGTGGGAATCCGGGGCAATGAGAAAGCGGATTTGGCAGCCAAAAACGCAACATTGATTATAAACTCCAATGTCCCGATTCACGACATTAATAGTGTTTTAACCCAAGCCATAAATTCATCCTGGCAATCCGCTTGGGATTTGGAAATCCATAACAAACTTCATGATATTCAACCATCTATAAAGGGATTCAGCAAAACAAACTTAAATAGAAATCATCACGTAAAACTGACAAGGCTCCGAATTGGACATTCCTTTTTTACCCACAGACATTTACTGCTGGGAGAACCAGCTCCTCTTTATGCTCATCATGCAATAGTATTTTTTCCATAAAGCACATATTGACGGAATGCCGGAATTTTAATCATCATAGACTAAACCGATTTGGTATCTCCCCTATTACCTTAACAGACTTGTTGATGGACCCACATCATAAAAACTTATTTTTATTCCTTACTGACATTGGTTTCGTAAACTTTATTTAGATTTTATAATCGACTGCAACATACACAACTGTACTGAATTTTATTACGTGGCTTTCTGACTCGCTCTAAATAAATACCAGTTATGAACTAGCTATTGTTTGGCGCAGCATGGCCAAATCTGGCCCTTGTGCCATAAAAAACCAACCAACCAACCAACCACTAATATCAAATCTCCAACTGACAAAAGATTGAACTTTAAAAAAGTGCTTTTGGAAATCCCTCTACAAGTTACTTATCAACTTTTTACAGATCATCTTCCACTCGACGATAAGCTCTTTAAGACTTCTGGCGATAAAATTTAAAGGAAAATAGAGTTAATGAAATTCCAATTTCTAGGAACTAAAGTTAATCTATCTTTAAGCAGCTTTTGGAGAGCAAATATCTAGAAATAACTTTCAATTGCACTGTTTTTTTGTAAAACAAAACTATTATAAAACTGCTGTCAAAGAAACCCTACTTCGATTATTGAATTATTTGAATATTTAACATATAAAATGACCACAATGAGTCCGCCTGTTACGTTCTGCTGCAGTTTATTATAAGGGTGGGAGAAGTGCATTGATTGGAATACCACAGGTTGAGAACCACTTGTTCTAAAGACAGGTCATCTGGAATGCCCCATCCGGGAAAGTACAGGACATCCCCTGGTTGAAACGAGCACACACACACTACCGGGAAGATCCCGGCTGGATGAAACTTTATTATGAAAATGTAAATCGTGTCAATGGGGACCACACCTCGTAGGATAGGTTTGCCCATTAAGAGGAACACATGAGTACAGTTCATAGCAAGAGTCGATGACGCAGGATACTCGGGTTGCGTGGTTCAGTTTGTAAATGGATACATTTGGAGAGTTCTTTAGCGACGATTTACAGTTGAGTGCATTGAAAATGGTAGTATCCAGAAAAAGGGGATGTTGACAGATATTGGTCATTCTGGGGAGAAGTCGGTGTCCACCAGTGAAGAGGATGCGGCACAGCTATCTTTCACTTTTCCACAACCTGTTGATGGATCGGCACGATAACAATAAATGCCGATGAGTTGATCACGGATACTGCTCAGAACAAGCGCAATTCAATACGTTTCTGAAAAAGGTAGGTATATTTTAATTAACGTCGCACTGGAGCAACAGGTTGTTGGAGACGGTGCGGAATCAACCCTCAAAGTGAAAGATCCGAGTCAAGGGAACTTAAATGTCTGATTTTTATTCTTTTGTTATGCGTGTTCCGTAAATATAACCAACACAAATTTATTTCGTGAATGTCTGCTTAGTAAACGTTTAAAATTATTCAGTTTCCATTTTGGATTATACTCATTTCATCACACACAATACACTTACATTAATCAAATCCAAATATTCTTTTTCATATGTAGATCCGAATTCAACCCGTGGATTGAAGAAACTGCCCGAGTGCAGATTGCGAAATCTTCCTTCCATTCAAGAAACTCGTTTCAAGAACATAAGCATTAAGAAAATAATATCAACAAATCAGGTGAAATGTTAGTTTGTGAGTAGCATTATTCTATTATCCAACCTTCAACACAAACATCTGGCGCGCACAAAAAACACATACGCAAAGCACTGATTCTCGAAGCAATGATCCATGCGCAAAGAAATGATTCAAGCATTAAGTAATTTCATGCGCTAACATACATGTAAAGTAATTTCATGCACAAACATACACACTAAACAATGACGCATGCACAAACATACACACTAAACAATGACGCATGCACAAAAAGGACACAAAAGGACAACACGAACAAAAGGACAACACGAACAAAAAGGACAACACGAAACATTTTCTTTCGAAGTCCATTTCATGGAAAGACGAAATTATAATTCGTGAACGGTCCAAAGTAATTCGATCTACAATTTTGAAAAATTTAAATTTTAAACCTATTTTAGATTTTTTTTAAATTTAGGGCAATTTATTCTTTTAACCCTCTGAGTCGCAAGATATTCAAGTTGTGTAGAATTGCCTTTACCCTGCAACACACGATTCAATAACCAAATCTAATGGATAAAGGAATCCTAGGTAAGATTCCCTTCATGCCAAGGGGTTTTTGGCAAGACGCGTGAAAGTAAGTGCCACATTGTCTACCAAAAAGTTCATCATGGTGGAGTTGAGTTACACTGCTATATATACAATTGTATTGTTAGTTTGTTGTGGCTAATTTCGCAAGTTCAAAACTGGTCAAGAATTGTGCAGGGAAGACTGCAGGTTATATGCATGTGAACCTCTCAGAGGGCTAAGGGCATTTTTATCCTTAATCCTTCATATCTGTTTTGTTAAAAGGGCATTGATTATGACATACATCGTACTATTACAGTGAAAAGAATTATTAATACGCAAGAGGAAAATAAAAAATATCAATCCTTAGTTTTTAATTATCACCAATAACAAATCTGTAATTAGTAATTGAGGCATTGACGTTGAAAACGAGGTAAGCGCCAAAAGCCAAATTTTATAGGACAAGCAAAAAAATCATATAGGAACATAGGAAAAAAGTAACACTCGTCAAATTTACTTTTTGGCGCTTATACAAAAATAAGGTACTTAGACTTCATATTACAAAAAATATTTTTAAGGTGAGTATTTTACTTAACGTTGCACTGGGGCAACACAACGGGCTATTGACAACGAATTTTGGACCACGGTCAGATGACGAGGGCCCCCAGGGGCATTCCTTCTTTAGGTTTGTACGGGCTTCACAATCCCGGGGTACCTGAGTGATCTTTTTCTTTCCCAGGGGTTTGCTGTCTTTGGTGAACACGGGGGTCGCGCTCCCGGGATACCTAAGCGATCTTTCTCTACCTTCATCCCACTACTCTATTCCCCACCCCTCCTTTTTCTCCATTTCACGTCTTGCGATTCGGAAACCATTAAAATTTCTTTACATTGAAAAACACCTTAAATTCACTCTTTTGTTATTTAAAAAATATGTTAATCACCTATGTTATTACGTATCATAAATTACCTTTTTAGTTGTGTTAAGTTCTATTTGCTTCTAAATTATCATTTATTCCTTTTTATGATTCCTTTAAAAGACGTCAGTACGTTTTTCTGACCCGCATGTTTGCCGTGTGCGGCGTCCCGTATCGGGGGAAAGTGGAGTCCTGGGGTACCTGATGCGTGCCCTTTGGTCCATGCTTCTGCGTAGACGGGTGGCTGGAGTGAGCCCGCTCTGGTCAATCGGCTCACCTAATTTCTCTGGGGTTCACCACGTCAGAGCGCTTGGTCCCTCTGTCGTGTTGGACTCCAATGATATTGGGTATTTAGGGTTAGTGCTGTAGCTAGGGATGCCCTGGGCGAACTGGCGGATCCACATTCCGACACTACGGCACTATATTCTGTTTGTGACTCCTGAAGCGGTTCCGAGATCTGTTGCTGGACAACTGCCGGATACTGCTTCCCCTGGTTGGGCTCCATGGTGGGCGGGGGCACACCAGGATGAACTCTTTTTCTAATATTAATGGAACCTAAAACTTTTTCTTGCCCTGACGGAGGCTTTGATCCGTCAAACACCACTAACAAAGTAAATGAAAATTATATTAATGAATCATGTAAAGTAACGGTTACACCTGTCATTTCCGCAATTCCTGAAACAAAAAAATCTGTTCCTAAATTTCTTATTGTACACAACGAATCCGGTAAATTAACAAAAATGTCACCATTTCTAATCGAAAAATACATTAAAAATGCAGCTGGAGAAGTAAAAAATGTTAAAAAATTGAAATCTGGAGACCTATTGATAGAATCCAAATCAGAAACACAATCAATAAAACTATTAAACATTAAAAACTTTGGGGACGTCGAAATTCAAGTCTTTCCGCACAAAACCCTTAACTATACCCGAGGAGTTATCTCATCCCAAGAACTCGCAATGGTGTCCGACGAAGAATTTGTCGCTGAACTAAAAGACCAAAAAGTTATAGCAGCCAAAAGAATCATGATGAGGCGAGATACTAATTTCATTCCATCAAAAATTGCCAGGGAAATCATGCTGCGTATTCAAAAACTTGCCCTCGTTGGATACTGGAGAAAGAAATACAATCAATAAGAGTAACCAAAAATCTATCTTTCCCCGAAGCAAGAAAACTAGTGGAATCTCGTACACCTCGTCCTAACACCTCATATGCATCCGTCATTAAAACCAGCAAAACTATAAGCACCCAAACATATAATTCAGACTTTACACCTAATAAAGTAAATGCAGAAACGCAATTAAAATCTACTCTTTATAAATATCAACCAACCAAATCAAACCATCAATCCCATAGCTTAAGCCCAAAATCAATTGACAAAGTTACAAGTAAACCCTCAAACCTGCCGCAACAGAGAACCACACCAGCAACAAAAATCTTCAAGCCGAACCCAACAACGTCAATAGACCAAAATAAAAAAAAGCAAAGTAAGAAAGACAAACCTCCCCGGAACTCTAAAGACACCTCAAAATTACCGGATACCGAAATAGATTTACACCCTTCCACGGACTCCGACATGGAGTTTGGAGAGGACGGTATTGACGAGAACGCTGCATTTTTTAGAAAAGGTTCTAGATTTTATAAAAAACCTTCCAAATAAAACCACCCAACCTTTATTTCAGAAGAGATTGAAAAGGGCTCTAAATTTTTAAAGAATAAATGACTATTAATCTCTTAACTTGGAACTGTCATGGTTTTCGTACTCATATCGACGATATCAAATCTCTAATAAATAATTTTAACCCTGTTTGCCTAGCCCTTCAAGAAACATACTTAACGCCTACTAACTCAATTAATGTTAAAAATTATAATTTAATAAGAAATGATTACATCCACGGTGCACGCGCTTCGGGCGGCGTGGCTCTGATGACTTTGCAGAATTTTCCATCAAGACGAATTTCTTTAAATACGAGCATTCAAGCAATAGCCATTCAACTTCATATTAAATTTTTACTAACAATCTGCTGCATATATCTACCCCCAAATGAAAGCGTTAGTCAGCAGGAACTAAATGATTTAATAACTCAACTTCCGTCTCCATACTTCATCATAGGGGATTTTAACGGACACAACCCTCTTTGGGGAAGTAATGATTTTAACACAAAAGGACAACAAATTGAAAAATTGATGGATGATCATTGTCTCTGCCTTTTAAATGATTCCAGTCATACATACTTCCATACTCCGACCCAAACCTTTCACACCCTGGACCTTGCAATATGCTCCCCTACTTTGCTTTCATTTTGGGACTTTAAAATTGACAATGATCTGCACAATAGCGATCACTTTCCAATCATTTTAACATATAACTGCAATGACGTTTTACTACCCAGACGACCTGTGCGATATATATTTGAGAAAGCGGATTGGACTCGATATCAGGTGGAATCAAACATTTCCGACAACATGGTTATGATGCCTAGCATAAATGATGCCGTTGAAATGATAACGAACACCTTGATTAAGGCGGCAGATGTGGCTATCCCCAAAACATCGGGTAAAATGCCTAAATTATGGAAGCCTTGGTGGAATGAAGCATGCTCTCAAGCCCATAAATTCCAAAAAAAAGCATGGAACACCTTCAGACGTTATCCCACCACTTCGAATTTGATAGTTTTCAAGCGGGCTAAAGCAGAAGCTCGAAAATTAAGGAGACAGCGACAAAAAGAATCCTGGCAAGAATACGTAAATACAATCGAATGTCGAATATCATCAAAACAGCTATGGGGAAAAATTCGAAAAATTACCGGCAAATATCGCAATCCAAATATATCGTTTTTACTTCAAAATGGACAAGTCGTTTCAGACGTTAAGACAATTGCTGATACCTTGGGAGAATCTTTTTCTAAGGTATCTCATGAGAGCTCTTACCCCCAAGATTTTATTAATTATAAGCGACGTGAAGAACGCAAGACGTTAAACTTTCAACCAACCGCTCATAAAACTTACAATCGTAAGTTTACCATATTCGAACTGAAAAATGCATTAAGGAAATCACACCCGACTTCACCGGGCCCCGATCATATTCATCTAGACATGTTGACCCATCTCAATGAAGATTCATTACAAAACATTTTACTTCTTTATAATAGAATTTGGACAGAGCAAGATTTTCCGACAACCTGGCACAGAGCTATTATTATTCCAATACCGAAACCTGGGAAGGATCCTCAAGACCCTAATAACTATCGACCCATTGCCTTGACAAGCTGTATCTGCAAAGTCATGGAAAGAATGGTGAATGCTCGGTTGATACATGTCCTTGAGTCTGAAAAACATCTATCGGAGTTTCAAAGCGAATTCCGTTTTGGACGAAGCACCTACGGTATCATTAAACCACTTCCTCCATATGTGCACGGAACGCTTTTTGTAGACGATTTCCAGATTTTTTGCTCTGGAATCAATGTACCTTTTATTGAAAGACAACTCCAAACGGCTATTAGAATTGTAAGTAAGTGGGCAAACGAAAATGGTTTTGTTTTTTCTTCGCAAAAGACTGTATGTGTACATTTTACTAGAAGACGCGGACTTTTTCCTGATCCAGAACTTTTACTAGACGGAACTGTTATTCCAGTAGTTCCAGAAATAAAATTTTTGGGTATTATTTTTGACTCGAAGTTATCTTTTCGATCTCATATCAAAGTATTGAAACGAAAATGCAACCAATCATTGAATATTTTAAAGGTTTTATGTAACACAACTTGGGGAGCTGATTTTATTTCAATTTTAAAAATTTACAAAGCTGTTGTCCGATCGAAACTTGATTATGGGAGTGTAATATATGGATCTTCTGCTAAGTCTGTTCTTCAAGCCCTGGATACTATTCATCACCAAGGCCTCCGATTATCCCTCGGAGCTTTCCGCACTTCGCCAGTCCAGAGTTTATATATAATGACAGGCGAGCCGGATTTAAGACATCGACGTGAGAAACTTACCCTAAAATACTATTTTAAGATTAAAGCCAACCCTTCTCACCCATTGCATAATAGAGTAACTAACCCTAAATTTGGAAGTCATTACTCATTAAAACCTTCATTCATTCCATCACTTGGTTTTAGAGTCCGTACCATAATGAATTCATTAAATGTTGACAATCTGGGAATATTTCCTAGAGAAAACGAACCTCCACCTTGGAATGATAAAAATCTACTTACCATCAATGACTTTTCACATTTTAACAAATCATCAACCCCCGATACCATTTATTTACAATTATTCCATTCCCATAGAAACAAATATTCATCTTTTAAAACAGTTTTTACTGACGGATCTAAGAACGGGACAAATGTTGGAGCCGCGGCCGTTTTTGATAATACAACCATTGCTAGAAAATTGCATGGGTGCTGCAGTGTCTTCACTTCAGAGATCTACGCAATAATTTTAGCCTTAAAAACGATTTCTACACACAGTAATAAAAACTGGATCTTGTATACCGACTCTAAAAGTAGTATCGAATCCCTATTAAACTATACACATAAAAGTCATTCCTTGGTTTTAAAAGCAATGAATTTGCTCCTAACATTAACAGAAATTGATTTTCGGATATTCTTTTGTTGGATTCCTGGGCATGTGGGAATCCGGGGCAATGAGAAAGCGGATTTGGCAGCCAAAAACGCAACACTGATTATAAACTCCAATGTCCCGATTCACGACATTAATAGTGTTTTAACCCAAGCCATAAATTCATCCTGGCAATCCGCTTGGGATTTGGAAAACCATAACAAACTTCATGATATTCAACCATCTATAAAGGGATTCAGCAAAACAAACTTAAATAGAAGTCATCACGTAAAACTGACAAGGCTCCGAATCGGACATTCCTTTTTTACCCACAGACATTTACTGCTGGGAGAACCAGCTCCTTTATGCTCATCATGCAATAGTATCTTTTCCATAAAGCACATATTGACGGAATGCCGGAATTTTAATCATCATAGACTAAACCGATTTGGTATCTCCCCTATTACCTTAACAGACTTGTTGATGGACCCACATCATAAAAACTTATTTTTATTCCTTACTGACATTGGTTTCGTAAACTTTATTTAGATTTTATAATCGACTGCAACATACACAACTGTACTGAATTTTATTACGTGGCTTTCTGACTCGCTCTAATTAAATACCAGTTATGAACTAGCTATTGTCTGGCGCAGCATGGCCAAATCTGGCCCTTGTGCCACAAAAAACCAACCAACCAACCAGATGACGAGGTCACACCTGAGCTGGCACCCTATTGTCCAAACTACACGCCAACGTGAGGACATTTGAAGCCCCGACAGATTTAACGTGCACTAGTCCCCGTGTACACGACGGTCTTCCGCTGGATTCGAACTCGCAACCCTCTGTTGCCAGTCCGTTACTCTTCCAACCGGGCTACCGCAGCAAAAAAATTTTAATAAAGAAATTGACCAATATTACCAAGAACGATTCAATTTGTGATAATAGAAAAAAGATAAATATTAAATATGACTAAATCTTATTACGTCCTTTGGCTTACCACGTCAATAGGACGATTGATTTTCTGTAATGAATACATTTTAACATCATAAGTTAAATGAGCAGACAAAATAACTAAGTAAATTAAGGACTGCAATGTCTTTGTGGATTTGGCACCACGACCTTCAACTGGACGAAATAAGAGCATGGATGATTTGGAATAAATGTTTACACCACTACGGTTCCTTTGTCGAATGAGTGATACGATTTGTCAAACATAATAAATTTTCATGTATTTATCTCTCTCTCTCTCTGCACGTTTTTCTATCAATCAAAAATTCACCTTACTTTTGATACTCCTTTAAGTAACGTCGCACTGGAGCTCCACAACGGGCTATTGGCGACAGTCCGGGGTCCTTCCAGAAGGGAAAGATCCGAGGGGAACACCACGTAATTTTGTACCACGGTCACATGACGAGAACACTTGAGCTGGCACCCCTCTCTCCACACCACTCCAACATACAAAAAAACATCTGAAAACACGGCAGATTTAACGTGTACCAGCCACCGTGTACACACGGTGGTGTTTGGCTGGACCATTCAACATGTAGGATTTTCCGTTATTTCTCCATCCTGAATAACAATCACGAGGCAACGGTATCCCTGTTGGAATAGCAACGGATTAGTAACCGGAGGGATGCGAGTTCGAAACTAGATCCAACCAAAGACCGTCGTAAACGTTATCACATATGGAGTTATAAAATTTACGCATTTATTAGTTTTATTATAAGTATCATCACTTGAGCTTTTTGCCCTACGCGTTTTCCTACCTTCTTGTTTTAAAATGTTTTGTAATTTTTCGCACTTCTTTTTATAGAACGAAACGTTTCAAACACAAAGACCTGGTAAGGAAAGATGGGCAAAAAAAGGTTTTAAAAGTTCATTTTTATGTTAACAGAATGGAAATTCCAACAAAATATAAATAAACGTCTTTTGGATCTACTAGTTTGCTTTCAACGCGGGTCGGCGTATAGCAACCCAAAGCAACCATTTTAGTTTCTAAAATACATACCCCGTAACACAGCGCCCGTAGGCAAAACGAAAATCCGGACAGCCGTTACTTGACAGTTTTTAAATCCAATTACCCGTGGTCAAAACAAAGCAGTGGAAGAAAAAAACGAACCTTGAAGCCATTCAGTAATCGAATTCGCTCAATCCTTTTTACCAAGAGTATTCTATATCAGCCTGTGATCTGCAAACAGGCCTACAATAGAGAAGTATCTCCTGATTCCTTTGAATTCCTTATTGCAATTATTTTGAAGACTTCTAGAGAAACTTTATTTACTTTTATGGGGAGGCAGAATTATTCTGGAAACTTTTGAGGAACCGGATCGCTGTGACAAATCAAACACTTCAGCCGATTTTACTTACATCATTCTTTAGATTCAAATGCGAGGTCAGGTTATAACGAAGGTGAGAGGTAACTAACTTGCTATTTTGTCTGAGCATTTTCACAAGGTCAAAGCCTAAGAAAAAACACGATATTTCTATATTCTCAAAGATGGCAGTTTGGGCTGAGAGAAACATCAATACGGTATAGGTGGGCCTTTTCTGATCAAAGTTTTTGTACAGTAAGGTGTTTCGTAGACTGCTTCACAATGCCAGTAGTTCAACTTTTGTTCTTAGGTATAATATTTTTGAAAAGGTACTCTACAATATTAATCGGAAATTTCGGATATACATATATTTGAATAAGTTATACCTATACACACATTAATGTACAATATATTTTTTAATACAACTTTGCTCTATGGGACAGATTCTTGGGACCCAAAACATTCGGCCATGTATAAAGTTCAATAATAAATTATTTACACAAAGAAATAGACATTTAATCAAGGATACAAGAAGAAAAAGAAAAGAATCACGAAGACAAATTTGACAAAAATTATCTTGCTTCCCAATAAAAAAATTATAGGATACGATATTAATTTGTCCGAAATATAGTACTATTCACAACAATCTTCACATCACTTGGCTTTGTTTATTCGTGTGATTAAGTGTTAAAATGTTACTATTGATATTATCTTCTAAATAGTATTTCAAGTAATGAACGTACATGTTTTAAAATCTATTTTTTTATTGCTGGTTAGGTATTTTGTGTATTATTTATCTTTTTTTACTGGTCGTGTTTTGTCCCGAGTTGTCCGTTTTGGAACCTTATACCATGAAACCCTAACCAACCTTTGCATTACTCCTTCCTTTACGATAAGGGGGCCGCGGTGGGCCAGATATAAGAGCAACGGATTAGCAACCTGAGGATTGCGAGTTCGAAACAAGGTTCAACCAAAGACCGTCATGCACACTGGAGCTAGTGCACGTTAAATCTGGTGGCCTTAAATGTCCTCCCGTTGACGTGGTGTGCAAGTTTGGAGAGTGGGGTACCAGCTCAGGTGTTGACCTCGTCATCTGACCGTGGTTTAAAATTATGAGGCTTTGCCCTTGTATCTTTCCCTTAGGGATTGATCCCGGACAGTCGCAAATAGCCCGTTGTGTTGCTCCAGTGTGACGTTAATTAACTACCGACCAACTACCTACAGAAATGTAGTCATCAAAACAATAGTAGTAGAAAATTGTACATAAATTACGTAGAGAAAGATACTTGGAACGCAATTAAGATTTTACACGGACATTTTATTTTTGTACGCGCATCTTATCTTTATTTGCGCACGAGTAAGTAATGACATCAGCTAATCTAAGCATGTGTAAACTTCACTCTGCTCACAAAGTGAATATCAATGTATTTCAAGTTCATCGAGTATAGTTAATTATTTTGAAAATATTGCTCGTGAAACCACTTAGGTAGCATATTTTTAACAAGATTTTCCTTTCTATCAGTTTGTTTTTATTTTCGAATGCATTTTAAATTGTATATAATAGTTTTTAAGTCATCGAAACCATTCCTGCCAAATCTATGGTAAAATTAAAAAATACTAGTCGTGAGACGTTGCGACGTGACCTGAGCCTAATTTTACTCGGAGAGGAAAACTCACTCTATTCACTTAACCTGGTAAAGATGGGTCCTGTAACAAGTGTGAAAAATTTCATTACTATACAGGGTGTCCCAAAAAGGTTGTTCCGCAATTTATCTTTTTACCATTTGGAGATAGGTAGGCAATGTAAATTGCAAAAGTGCACCAAATAAGGTAAGTAATTAAGATATGTGAATAAAATTATCACGTGATAACAATTTAAGCGGATACAGTTTTTAATTTGTATACAACCCCTCTAGATAAAAATCCGAGATGGCAGAAATGTTCCTTACCTGTATCCCTATCGTTAGTAAAAAACCATATTTCTGTAGGTTGAATAGTAACGGAGATACAAGAGTTTCTATTTTAAGGGGGCCGTATCTAATCTAGAACGGAAACTGACCCATGGCCAAGAATGAAGAGCTAAGTTCTGCATTGCTGCAGATGGAAAAATTTCCTTTCATTTTTATTTAAACCATTTTTCTACAATATTTTTATTAAAGATTGCATTGTCTACTATTATGCATTGCTATTTTCATCTGCAGTTGCAATACTACATTACTTTGCACAATGTTGCACTTTCTGACCGAAAAAAAATGCTTTTTAGCATTGTGTATGCGGTCCCTAATCAGACTGCTTGAACAGCTATGCACAAGCGGTATAAGTCAACTTTTTTGCGTCCTTATGCCTCCGTTACTGTTCAACCTACAGAAATGCAGTTTTCTGCTAACGATAGGGATGCAGGTAAGGAACATTTCTGCTATCTCGGATTTTTATCTAGAGGGGTTGTATAAAAATTAAAAACTGTATCCGCTTAAATTGTTATCACGTGATAATTTTATTCACATATCTTAATTACTTACCTTATTTGGTGCACTTTTGCAATTTACATTGCCTACCTATCTCCAAATGGTAAAAAGATAAATTGCGGAACAACCTTTTTGGGACACCCTGTAGAGTAATCAGTTTTTGAGATATTCAGCGTTCCACAAAACTAAAAATAACACTTGCGAAAAATCGGTTCTTATATTTATTTGTATATATAAAAATAAGATTTTGAATGATAGAAGCTTCAAAACGATTTCCTGTTTAAATATCATCCATTCTATCAAACGTTTTAATATTAAGAGTCCAACGAAAAAAATAAAATTTTAGCAGAACTTAGGAACTTTCGTGTTTTCTCTGAAATTAGAGCGCTCAAAAGTGCCAAAGTTCCCCCTTTAGTCTTTGTTTCTGTCCCTTTGATTCTGACGAATTAGTCGAATTAATGAATTAATTGCGCCACACGTCCTTCCTTCATGAATATCTCGAATACAATAGTTTTTGGAATTACTAATTCACACATTGAGTGTAGCCCGTACACGTTCACTATTCTCAGGTGTTATGATTGTTCAAGGCCTTCCAGTACGTGGATAGTTTCCAACATATTCTCGGTCATCTTTAAAGCTGCTGAACCACATTCTTATTCGCGCTGCCATTCACTGTCTGAAAAAGCCTTCTAAATCATCTGAATAGCTTCCATGGATGTATTTTCAAGTTTAATGCAAAATTTGATGCAAATTCGCTGCTCTTCTCGCTGGGTCATTGTGAAAGCGATGGTCTCACAGAATATATGCTCACTCAAAGGCCTCTAACAATCAACTGATTAATCTAAAGAGTTCGTGATTTTTCACGCACACACAAGGGTGGGTCATTGAGACAAGCGAAAGCAGTTTTTCGAATTTCAATTTGCAATAGGGGGAAAAGTTGCCTTGTAACTTAAATTTATGACCGGAGATCAGTGGTGTTGACCTCTGATCCCGAGCCGTTGCCATGGACTTTACAGCTCCTACCTTCAAATATAAGCCTACATTCAAATCTTTTTTATTAAGTCTTGAGCCTTCTACCGAACCTTATATTTGAAAAACTATGCCTTTACATAAAAATGTAAGTCGTAAAATATACAAAATGTTTTTAAAACCTTAAAAATCCACATATTAACAACTCAGTGAAGAAGCATTTTTGGTACTGGTACAGTATTTATTTATCAATGACACTGATGGAAAATTCAGAAATTTTGCAGTTTTTCAATTTTATGGGGAATTATATATTTACAGAGGTTGAAAAATATATTAACTACGGTATGTTTTACAACTATAAATTTTGAGTACTGGACATAAAATATGATTTATAGTTAAGTTAGTGTGTGTTTGTACTGTTTTTATAATCACATTTATGGAACAATTTCGTTTTGATTTTATCTCAGCTAAGGGTGAAGTCATCACTTGCGCCTGGTCCAATAACATTTATGTCTTTGTAACCAATTTTACACATCTTTCAACCACCTGTGTGACAAGGGTAGTGAAGAAACTGAAATGTTTGTGTAGCTGAAGAATTTATACAAGGCTCGAGTCCTTCATTTGAAACGTTTTTCACAAACATTTAGGGGTGAATATAGGGGTGAGGTACTGGCAGTCTTTCGAATTAATCAATTTGGTGAAATCAATAGCGTCGAACTTCATTTTTGGAATTTTAAAAATTGTTTTCTTTCTGTCGTTCTCTCTCTAGCACTCAGAACTCTCCTTAGTCCTAGTTCTTGAATATTGTGGCATTCATAACTGATTATTGTTATGAGCATACCCTTGGATGAAGGAAGTATACATTTTATTGAATGACTGGGTGAATAACTGCTTTTAGTTCGTTATTAATGTAACAAGGATGCATGTATCTTTTTAAAAACATTCAAAGCTCCCTGCTTGGAATGATAAAAATCTACTTACCATCAATGACTTTTCACATTTTAACAAATCATCAACCCCCGATACCATTTATTTACAATTATTCCATTCCCATAGAAACAAATATTCATCTTTTAAAACAGTTTTTACTGACGGATCTAAGAACGGGACAAATGTTGGAGCCGCGGCCGTTTTTGATAATACAACCATTGCTAGAAAATTGCATGGGTGCTGCAGTGTCTTCACTTCAGAGATCTACGCAATAATTTTAGCCTTAAAAACGATTTCTACACACACTAATAAAAACTGGATCTTGTATACCGACTCTAAAAGCAGTATCGAATCCCTATTAAACTATACACATAAAAGTCATTCCTTGGTTTTAAAAGCAATGAATTTGCTCCTAACATTAACAGAAAATGATTTTCGGATATTCTTTTGTTGGATTCCTGGGCATGTGGGAATCCGGGGCAATGAGAAAGCGGATTTGGCAGCCAAAAACGCAACTTTGATTATAAACTCCAATGTCCCGATTCACGACATTAATAGTGTTTTATCCCAAGCCATAAATTCATCCTGGCAATCCGCTTGGGATTTGGAAAACCATAACAAACTTCATGATATTCAACCATCTATAAAGGGATTCAGCAAAACAAACTTAAATAGAAGTCATCATGTAAAACTGACAAGGCTCCGAATCGGACATTCCTTTTTTACCCACAGACATTTACTGCTGGGAGAACCAGCTCCTCTTTATGCTCATCATGCAATAGTATTTTTTCCATAAAGCACATATTGACGGAATGCCGGAATTTTAATCATCATAGACTAAACCGATTTGGTATCTCCCCTATTACCTTAACAGACTTGTTGTTGGAACCACATCATAAAAACTTATTTTTATTCCTTACTGACGCCCCCAGGGGCATTCCTTCTTTAGGTTTGTACGGGCTTCACAACCCCGGGGTACCTGAGTGATCTTTTTCTTTCCCAGGGGTTTGCTGTCTTTGGTGAACACGGGGGTCGCGCTCCCGGGATACCTAAGCGATCTTTCTCTACCTTCATCCCACTACCCTATTCCCCACCCCTCCTTTTTCTCCATTTCACGTCTTGCGATTCGGAAACCATTAAAATTTCTTTACATTGAAAAACACCTTAAATTCACTCTTTTGTTATTTAAAAAATATGTTAATCACCTATGTTATTACGTATCATAAATTACCTTTTTAGTTGTGTTAAGTTCTATTTGCTTCTAAATTATCATTTATTCCTTTTTATGATTCTTTTAAAAGACGTCAGTACGTTTTTCTGACCCGCATGTTTGCCGTGTGCGGCGTCCCGTATCGGGGGAAAGTGGAGTCCTGGGGTACCTGATGCGTGCCCTTTGGTCCATGCTTCTGCGTAGACGGGTGGCTGGAGTGAGCCCGCTCTGGTCAATCGGCTCACCTAATTTCTCTGGGGTTCACCACGTCAGAGCGCTTGGTCCCTCTGTCGTGTTGGACTCCAATGATATTGGGTATTTAGGGTTAGTGCTGTAGCTAGGGATGCCCTGGGCGAACTGGCGGATCCACATTCCGACACTACGGCACTATATTCTGGTTGTTACTCCTGAAGCGGTTCCGAGATCTGTTGCTGGACAACTGCCGGATACTGCTTCCCCTGGTTGGGCTCCATGGTGGGCGGGGGCACACCAGGATGAACTTTTTTTCTATTATTCATGGAAACTAAAACTTCTTGCCCTGACGGAGGCTTTGATCCGTCAAACACCACTAACAAAGAAAATTATAATTATAATAGTGAATCATGTATAGTAACGGTTACACCTGTCATTTCCGCAATTCCTGAAACAAAAAAATCTGTTCCTAAATTTCTTATTGTACACAACGAATCCGGTAAATTAACAAAAATGTCACCATTTCTAATCGAAAAATACATTAAAAATGCAGCTGATGAAGTAAAAAATGTTAAAAAATTGAAATCTGGAGACCTATTGATAGAATCCAAATCGGAAACACAATCAATAAAATTATTAAACATTAAAAACTTTGGGGACGTCGAAATTCAAGTCTTTCCGCATAAAACCCTTAACTATACCCGAGGAGTTATCTCATCCCAAGAACTCGCAATGGTGTCCGACGAAGAATTTGTAGCTGAATTAAAAGATCAAAAAGTTATAGCAGCCAAAAGAATCATGATGAGGCGAGACTCTAATTTCATTCCATCAAGAAATGTTATTCTGACCTTCGATTCTCCTGTTATGCCAACAAAAATTAAAGCCGGTTACTTGTGCTGCGACGTGAGGCCTTTCGTTCCAAGCCCACTGCGATGCTTTTTATGCCAGAGATTTGGACATGCTAAAACAGCATGTCGAGCATCAGCAACCATCTGTGCACGTTGCGCAAAGCCCGGTCACGACAGTTCTACGTGCTCCGAAATCGAACATTGTGTTAATTGCCAGGGAAATCATGCTGCGTATTCAAAAACTTGCCCTCGTTGGATACAGGAAAAAGAAATACAATCAATAAGAGTTACCAAAAATCTATCTTTCCCCGAAGCAAGAAAACTAGTGGAATCTCGTACACCTCGTCCTAACACCTCATATGCATCCGTCATTAAAACTAGCAAAACAATAAGCACCCAAACATATAATTCAGATTTTTCATCTAATACAGTAAATGCAGAAACGCAAATAAACTCTACTTATAAATATCAATCAACCAAATCAAACCATCAATCCCATAGCTTAAGCCCAAAATCAATTGACAAAGTTACAAGTAAACCCTCAAACCTGCCGCAACAGAGAACCACACCAGCAACAAAAATCTTCAAGCCGAACCCAACAACGTCAATAGACCAAAATAAAAAAAAGCAAAGTAAGAAAGACAAACCTCCCCGGAACTCTAAAGACACCTCAAAATTACCGGATACCGAAATAGATTTACACCCTTCCACAGACTCAGATATGGAGTTTGGAGAGGACTGTATTGATGAGAACGCTGCATTTTTTAGAAAAGGTTCTAGATTTTACAAAAAACCTTCCAAATAAAACCACCCAACCTTTATTTCAGAAGAGATTGAAAAGGGCTCTAAATTTTTAAAGAATAAATGACTATTAATCTCTTAACTTGGAACTGTCATGGTTTTCGTACACATATCGACGATATCAAATCTCTAATAAATAATTTTAACCCTGTTTGCCTAGCCCTTCAAGAAACATACTTAACGCCTAATAACTCAATTAATGTTAAAAATTATAATTTAATAAGAAATGATTACATCCACGGTGCACGCGCTTCGGGCGGCGTGGCTATAATGACCTTGCAGAATTTCCCATCCAGAAGAATTTCATTAAATACGAGCATTCAAGCAATAGCCATACAACTTCATATTAAATTTTTAATAACAATCTGCTGCATATATCTACCCCCAAATGAAAGCGTTAGTCAGCAGGAACTAAATGATTTAATAACTCAACTTCCGTCTCCATACTTCATCATAGGGGATTTTAACGGACACAACCCTCTTTGGGGAAGTAATGATTTTAACACAAAAGGACAACAAATTGAAAAATTGATGGATGATCATTGTCTCTGCCTTTTAAATGATTCCAGTCATATATACTTCCATACTCCGACCCAAACCTTTCACACCCTGGACCTTGCAATATGCTCCCCTACTTTGCTTTCATTTTGGGACTTTAAAATTCACAATGATCTGCACAATAGCGATCACTTTCCAATCATTTTAACATATAACTGCAATGACGTTTTACTACCCAGACGACCTGTGCGATATATATTTGAGAAAGCGGATTGGACTCGATATCAGGTGGAATCAAACATTTCCGACAACATGGTTATGATGCTTAGCATAAATGATGCCGTTGAAATGATAACGAACACCTTGATTAAGGCGGCAGATGTGGCTATCCCCAAAACATCGGGTAAAATGCCTAAATTATGGAAGCCTTGGTGGAATGAAGCATGCTCTCAAGCCCATAAATTCCAAAAAAAAGCATGGAACACCTTCAGACGTTATCCCACCACTTCGAATTTGATAGTTTTCAAGCGGGCTAAAGCAGAAGCTCGAAAATTAAGGAGACAGCGACAAAAAGAATCCTGGCAAGAATACGTTAATACAATTGAATGTCGAATATCATCAAAACAGCTATGGGGAAAAATTCGAAAAATTACCGGCAAATATCGTAATCCAAATATATCATTTTTACTTCAAAATGGACAAGTCGTTTCAGACGTTAAGACAATTGCCGATACCTTGGGAGAATCTTTTTCTAAGGTATCTCATGAGAGCTCTTACCCCCAAGATTTTATTAATTATAAGCGACGTGAAGAACGCAAGACGTTAAACTTTCAACCATCCGCTCATAGAACTTACAATCGTAAGTTTACCATATTCGAACTAAAAAATGCATTAAGGAAATCACACCCGACTTCACCGGGCCCCGATCATATTCATCTAGACATGTTGACCCATCTCAATGAAGATTCATTACAAAACATTTTACTTCTTTATAATAGAATTTGGACAGAGCAAGATTTTCCGACAACCTGGCACAGAGCTATTATTATTCCAATACCGAAACCTGGGAAGGATCCTCAAGACCCTAATAACTATCGACCCATTGCCTTGACAAGCTGTATCTGCAAAGTCATGGAAAGAATGGTGAATGCTCGGTTGATACATGTCCTTGAGTCTGAAAAACATCTATCGGAATTTCAAAGCGGATTCCGTTTTGGACGAAGCACCTACGACAATGCCTTAATGCTGGAATCCTCTATCAGAGATACATTCGTCACAAAGAAGCATTTGGTAGCTGTCTTCTTCGATATGGAGAAAGCTTACGATAGGACATGGCGATATGGCATAATGCGAGACTTATACGAGATGGGCTTTCTGGGAAATCTCCCAATATTTATTCAAAACTTTTTATTGACAAGGACCTTTAGCGTTCGCATTAATAATATTTTATCAGATGACTTTTCACAGGACGAGGGTGTTCCCCAAGGAAGCGTTCTAAGCGTGATACTTTTTATAATTAAAATCAACGGTATTATTAAACAACTTCCTCCATATGTGCACGGAACGCTTTTTGTAGACGATTTCCAGATTTTTTGCTCTGGAATCAATGTACCTTTTATTGAAAGACAACTCCAAACGGCTATTAGAATTGTAAGTAAGTGGGCAAACGAAAATGGTTTTGTTTTTTCTTCGCAAAAGACTGTATGTGTACATTTTACTAGAAGACGCGGACTTTTTCCTGATCCAGAACTTTTACTCGACGGAACTGTTATTCCAGTAGTTCCAGAAATAAAATTTTTGGGTATTATTTTTGACTCGAAGTTATCTTTTCGTCCTCATATCAAGGTATTGAAACGAAAATGCAACCAATCATTGAATATTTTAAAGGTTTTATGTAACACAACTTGGGGAGCTGATTTTATTTCAATTTTAAAAATTTACAAAGCTGTTGTCCGATCGAAACTCGATTATGGGAGTGTAATATATGGATCTTCTGCTAAGTCTGTTCTTCAAGCCCTGGATACTATTCATCACCAAGGCCTCCGATTATCCCTCGGAGCTTTCCGCACTTCGCCAGTCCAGAGTTTGTATATAATGACAGGCGAGCCGGATTTAAGACATCGACGTGAGAAACTTACCCTAAAATACTATTTTAAGATTAAAGCCAACCCTTCTCACCCATTGCATAATAGTGTAACTAACCCTAAATTTGGAAGTCATTACTCATTAAAACCTTCATTCATACCGTCACTTGGTTTTAGAGTCCGTACCATAATGAATTCATTAAATGTTGACAATCTGGGAATATTTCCTAGAGAAAACGAACCTCCACCTTGGAATGATAAAAATCTACTTACCATCAATGACTTTTCACATTTTAACAAATCATCAACCCCCGATACCATTTATTTACAATTATTCCATTCCCATAGAAACAAATATTCATCTTTTAAAACAGTTTTTACTGACGGATCTAAGAACGGGACAAATGTTGGAGCCGCGGCCGTTTTTGATAATACAACCATTGCTAGAAAATTGCATGGGTGCTGCAGTGTCTTCACTTCAGAGATCTACGCAATAATTTTAGCCTTAAAAACGATTTCTACACACACTAATAAAAACTGGATCTTGTATACCGACTCTAAAAGCAGTATCGAATCCCTATTAAACTGTACACATAAAAGTCATTCCTTGGTTTTAAAAGCAATTAATTTGCTCCTAACATTAACAGAAAATGATTTTCGGATATTCTTTTGTTGGATTCCTGGGCATGTGGGAATCCGGGGCAATGAGAAAGCGGATTTGGCAGCCAAAAACGCAACATTGATTATAAACTCCAATGTCCCGATTCACGACATTAATAGTGTTTTAACCCAAGCCATAAATTCATCCTGGCAATCCGCTTGGGATTTGGAAAACCATAACAAACTTCATGATATTCAACCATATATAAAGGGATTCAGCAAAACAAACTTAAATAGAAGTCATCACGTAAAACTGACAAGGCTCCGAATCGGACATTCCTTTTTTACCCACAGACATTTACTGCTGGGAGAACCAGCTCCTCTTTATGCTCATCATGCAATAGTATTTTTTCCATAAAGCACATATTGACGGAATGCCGGAATTTTAATCGTCATAGACTAAACCGATTTGGTATCTCCCCTATTACCTTAACAGACTTGTTGATGGACCCACATCATAAAAACTTATTTTTATTCCTTACTGACATTGGTTTCGCAAACTTTATTTAGATTTTATAATCGACTGCAACATACACAACTGTACTGAATTTTATTGCGTGGCTTTCTGACTCGCTCTAAATAAATACCAGTTATGAACTAGCTATTGTTTGGCGCAGCATGGCCAAATCTGGCCCTTGTGCCATTAAAAACCAACCAACCAACCAACCAACCTTACTGACATTGGTTTCGTAAACTCTATTTAGATTTTATAATCGACTGCAACATACACAACTGTACTGAATTTTATTACGTGGCTTTCTGACTCGCTCTAAATAAATACCAGTTATGAACTAGCTATTGTTTGGCGCAGCATGGCCAAATCTGGCCCTTGTGCCATAAAAAACCAACCAACCAACCAAAGCTCCCTGTTTGTATTAAGGATGGCATTTTACCACATACTACAACGGTTCATAAACTCCTAAAATTAATTCTGAAATAATTTTTAAGTTCAATGACGATTCTTTCACGTGTAAACAGTTCCGTCTAGAAAAAGTTCTGGATCAGGAAAAAGTCCGCGTCTTCTAGTAAAATGTACACATACAGTCTTTTGTGAAGAAAAAGCAAAACCATTTTCGTTTGCCCACTTACTTACAATTCTAATAGCCGTTTGGAGTTGTGTTTCAATAAAAGGTACATTGATTCCAGAACAGAATATTTGGAAATCGTCTACGAAAAGCGTTCCGTGCACTTATGGAGGAAGTTGTTTAATAATACCGTTGATTTTAATTATAAAAAGTATCACGCTTAGAACGCTTCCTTGGGGAACACCCTCGTCCTGTGAAAAGTCATCTGATAAAATATTATTAATGCGAACGCTAAAGGTCCTTGTCAATAAAAAGTTTTGAATAAATAGTGGGAGATTTCCCAGAAAGCCCATCTCGTATAAGTCTCGCATTATGCCATATCGCCATGTCCTATCATAAGCTTTCTCCATATCGAAGAAGACAGCTACCAAATGCTTCTTTGTGACGAATGTATCTCTGATAGAGGATTCCAGCATTAAGGCATTGTCGTAGGTGCTTCGTCCAAAACGGAATCCGCTTTGAAACTCCGATAGATGTTTTTCAGACTCAAGGACATGTATCAACCGAGCATTCACCATTCTTTCCATGACTTTGCAGATACAGCTTGTCAAGGCAATGGGTCGATAGTTACTAGGGTCTTGAGGATCCTTCCCAGGTTTCGGTATTGGAATAATAATAGCTCTGTGCCAGGTTGTCGGAAAATCTTGCTCTGTCCAAATTCTATTATAAAGAAGTAAAACATTTTGTAATGAATCTTCATTGAGATGGGTCAACATGTCTAGATGAATATGATCGGGGCCCGGTGAAGTCGGGTGTGATTTTCTTAATGTATTTTTCAGTTCGAATATGGTAAAATTACGATTGTAAGTTGTATGAGCGGATGATTGAAAGTTTAACGTCTTGCGTTCTTCACGTCGCTTATAAATTAATAAAATCTTGGGGGTAAGAGCTCTCATGAGATACCTTAGAAAAAGATTCTCCCAAGGTATCAGCAATTGTCTTAACGTCTGAAACGACTTGTCCATTGTGAAGTAAAAATGATATATTTGGGTTATGATATTTACCGGTAATTTTTCGAACTTTGCCCCATAGCTGTTTTGATGATATCCGACATTTAATTGATTTTATGTATTCTTGCCAGGATTCTTTTTGTCGCTGTTTCCTTAATTTTCGAGCTTCTGCTTTGGCCCGCTTGAAAACTATCAAATTCGAAGTGGTGGGATAACGTCTGACCTAGACTAATAGATTTATTTTACAATTTTTGTACAAATAGTCGGTAAAATGAATGAAGAGTTCATTTAAAGAGGGTTCATTGGAAAGTCCAAGGTTTTATCGAGGCGCTTCTTATGGCTGCTGGCGAGCCTCTCACAAATTACTCGGATGAGTCTAATTCACGGCTACGGCGAGCCTTTTCTCAAAAAAAATACTCAGATGAGTATAGAGTCCCTTGGCAGGATATCTCAGTCTTTTCCAGATCGGATGAGATCAATCTCCACTACTAGGACGAGCAGTCGCACAGGTTTCTCCTTCACGGCTACGGGCGAGCCTTTCTCAATAAAATACTTAGGCGAGTATAGAATCCCAGGGCGGGATAAATCAGCCTTGTCAGTTCTGGTGAACTTCAAGTCTCTACTACTAGGGCGAGTAGTGACACAGGTTTCTCGGAGGAGTCTCCTTCACGGCTACGGGCGAGCCTTTCTCAATAAAATACTCAGGCGAGTATAGAATCCCAGGGCGGGATAAATCGGCCTTTTCCAGCTCGGATGAGTTCTCCTGAAAGATGGCAATCTTTCGCCGACAGTGAACGGGTGTTCACTTCTCGTTCGACTTTCGTCTCTCTCCAAAACGGTCTCTCTCTGCTCTTCTCTTTCGTTCCAATCCTCCTCTCAAGATCTCAAAAACTCTATATATATCGGGTGCTTCTCAGCTCCTCCTTTTCGTTTCGGGTCGGCCTCTTAGTCGGTGCTGGTTGGCTGTTGAATATTCTCACCATATTCGGACCTTCCCGCATGGCTCTCGCACGTTGGCCTCTCCCCTTGACTTTTACGACGGACTTGAAAGGGGACCATAAACCCTTGTCGGCAATGGTCATCGTAATTCATCTCCGTCCGTCCCTCCGTCCTCGAAATGTCATAGAGAGCGACAGAAAGGCGCTTGCCTTTTGTTTCGAAGCCACCAACGATTTTACCTCCTGGAGCGGTACTGTCGTTAAAAAGATGTTTCGGGGTGGTCGTTCTTTTCGGCACGATCGCCGGCAAGATTATCAGCCCCCCTATCTCGGCTGCCTTGGTGGTCGTTTCGGTGTGGTCTCCCTTTCGGTACTTGATCCGCCGGCAAGATTGTCAGTTTCCCTAGCCGCCGTTACAATATCTTTGCTGCAATGCAACTGTTGAAAAATATCGTCATCTAAACTTATATCCTGATGGTCGAAAAGGGGGTTGGTGCACGTTAAATCTGTCGTGGCCTCAAATGTCCTCACGTTGGCGTGGTGTGGAAGTTTGGAGAGTGGGGTGCCAGCTCAGGTGTTGCCTCGTCATCTGACCGTGGTTCAAAATTACGTGGTGTTGTCCTCGGATCTTTCCCTTTGGGATTGATCCCGGACCGTCACCAATAGCCCATTGTGTTGCTCCAGTGTGACGTTAATTGAAATACCCCCCCCCCCCCTGATGGTCGACCTCGGATAAATCACAAGACATTATCTCAGATTGTACATTAAGTTCTTTGCATTTTGTTCATTCTTTCCCTATTATCCCGAATATTATTTAGGACTTTCAGAGGCTCCATCTAAGAGCTGAAATAAAGACTTCAGAATCAATTCGTTAGTATGCATTCGCTGACTAGTTCTGTCTAGAACACAATATTGATCACACACCCTTGTAAGTGTTTTAAGGCTTAACTTATTTGTATCAGTTATATTATCATTTGCAGTTATCTTATTTTACTAGTTGCTACTTTATTCGCACTAGTAACTACTTATTTGCACTAGTAACTTTAGGATCTAGTATTTTTGATGTCGAAGGTTTAGGTTCTCTAGGCGGTAATATTGGCAACTTTTGGCAGCAGTATATACTTTTTTACCATTTCAGTCAGCTATACATTGATTCGCAAGCAGCAATTCTAGCAATGAAAAAAATGCTTCACCAGTTATGATCCTCTTTTGAAAAAAAATAGCCCTTCTAATATTAAGTTTCAATAAAATTCTAAAATAAATTTACAATGGATCCCATCCCATGTTGGCATTCCGGGCAATGAGAAAGCTAACTTATTAGCAAAAGCTGGAACAAATAAACAACCTAGAACCAGATAGAGTACCGTCCTACTCTTAGAGGACGACCACCTGTCAGTACTTAAAAAGCAATTGCGCAGATCATCTCCAATACCTTTTCATCACTGGTACCACAGTAAAAAAGGAGAGCTGCTTGCCTTAAATTTGCTCCGGAAAACTTTCTCTATGCTTGCCAGGCTCCAATCTGGCCATTGGAAAAAGATCTTGGCTTCCAAGTTACGTCAACGCAGTGCAAACCGTTCTCGTTATGTCATCAACGGTTTTATACATACCTCGTACTCAATTTCGCCACACCTTTTTTCTTTCAGATATCCAATGGAACTTGAACTTTCTCCTGTTGCTTTCAATTTTCACAATTTTGAGATGGTATAGTCACTTGTTGCATTTTCGAGCATTATTATCATCGATTTTGTAAAATTACGAAGTGTTGTCCTCTGATCTTACCTTCGAGATTGATCCCAAACAGTCGCCAATAGCTTGTTGCTCTAGTGAGACGTAAATTTATATAACTACCTCTACCTAACTATCTACCATTCATTTTGCACACAAATAACGAGACGCAACTAAACAGTAAATGTCGCGTTATATCCCGTATCAAAAGCAGTATATATCCTTCCAAATGGAACAATTCATGCTAAAAATATTTCTGATTACTTTCAATGTGTATATAAGCTGAGTACGTCATGCTTCTTGACAGGTAAATTGCTTCACCTGCAACATTGGATACTCAATTTTGTTGAAAAAAGTCCATAAAAGAGCAATAGCTGATGACAAAGAACTCACTTTAAAATTCTGTTGAGGAAAGTAGTTTATTTCAGAAATAAAATGGTTCCCTCGCAGATCGTTCTCATCGGATTGACGGCATTTTTCCTGGTGTTGGGAAAAAGTAAGTGCTTCTATTCCACACTTTCTAATTTGTTATTTCATTAATCCATTTAAATTGTTGAACGCGCATGAATCAAGTACTCATATCAAGGAATGGAATGTTTGTTCAAGATGCATAAATTAATTTTTAAAAGCTAGCTGCAGAAAAACAATATTTAACTTATTTTTTCTTTTTCAGCTGAATCTATGGGTAATAATTTCTTTTTTTATATATCTTCAGATTTGATTTTGATATCAGGAAATCAAACTAAAAAAATACTTTTCCAAGCTATTCGTCAATATATCGATTAATATAAGTACATCAAAGTAACCTCAAAAATATTTTCACTGTTGTATACATTTTATTCTCATTGCTTTTGGTTCGTTGCTAGACATTTATTTATTTAATTGTTTCTCTTCAGAAAAATATCCAATTACAGAGAACAAAATAGGTATATATGATCCAAAAGATGCAAGAAAAAGACATACTCACAGTTGGATAAGAGATAAAACAAAATACTTTATTGAAGCAGATTACTTATTAATTTGAAATAATCAAACAATATATCAACATTCGAGAAATAATTATGCAGTTTAAAAACTATTTGTAGAAAAATTGTCGCATCATAAATTCTTTTTTAAAGATTTAACAAAATTAATTTACAGTTCCTGGCGATATAACTGGGGACGTTAAAATCAACACAGAATATTAAAAAGGGCGAATCAATTTTTAAAAATCTAATAGCATTTACTAGAAACAATTCTTTTAACTACTGTGTTGGCCAAAAAGTTCGTTCGGTTTTTAATTAAAAATATAACATTTTTCATCGTCACGTACAACTTTATTGAAACGTATTGACCGTTTCGTTCCACTCTCTTCCACAACTTCATAATCTCTCCTCCAAAAACTTTATCTTTCTGGACAAAGAATGGTACAGATGTATCTAGCGCCTAGTCTGGTAGTAACGCTCTTGGCACGTTTTTTTTCGCACTTTTTATGGCGCCAAGGAAAGAAATCTTAGAAAAAAAAATCTTTTTTATCTTTATAAATATAACATCTTTATATATCTTTTCGCTTGTCGAGGTTGCCATAAAAACGGGAATAACCCCTATAAAGATGGGTTACCTTCACCTGCTATAACTGACGACTAAAAGTGCGCCCCAAAACGCGCCAAGAGAGTTAGCCACCAGACGAGGCGTTAGATACATCTGTATCCGAAGAACTGCTCCCGATGCACTTTGCAGTCTTAAAGAGAATTGAAGTTGTATCAACTAAGAAAATATTTGATAAGGATCGGAATAAATGGAAATCTGCAAATGCAATGTCTGGCGAGTACGTCGCATGAGTCGAAACTTCCCAGTCAGGCTGTAACAGCTTTTGCCTGATCAACTAAAGAAACTTTCAATTGGTCTAATATGGAGAAGTACTTGTCAGAATGAATTATTTGGTTTCGTGGCTCGTAAGTGCAGAGGCGAACCTAGACTTTTGGGAACCACAGGAAAAGTAGGTGATGACGCCCTCTGTCCGAAACAAAATTTGCTATTTAAAATGATAAAGTAAATCATTAAAATTATTTGTGGGCGAAATATACTAGTTGGTATATTTTTACAAAGTTACTGCTCCTATAACAGTTTTTTGTTGCAATTTTATGCATAAAAGACAGCTTTGAAAATGGCTCCTATTAATGGGATTTCAAGGAGAGAAGTTAGAAAAGGTGCCCATTTCTTTGTTTTGAGCTCTCCGGACATTTGTGAGCAGAGAATTTTAGCGGTTGCCTATTTTCTCGACAGTTATACGAATACAGTGGGCTACAAGAAAAGTAATGCGCATGCAGTGAGCAACATTTTTTCTAAGAAAAACTGAAAAAGTTTAAATATTTCTGAATTGCCACCCCTTTAGACATTGTCGCTTGGGGCCGCGACCCCCACCTCCGCTGGACAAACAATCCCTTCCAATCCCTGAATTATATGCAACATCACCTACTTTGGATAAAGACCGGCCTTTTAGGGTGATGAATGGTGTTTCTTTTTCTAGTCCTCGATCTCTTTCGTTCCACAGAATTGAACTTTTCATCACCCATCACAGTTTGTTTAAAAACCGGTGAGTTTTTGTTGCGTTTAAATAACCGAACGAACTTTTTGGCCAATCTAATATATATATTTTTTAATTTTGACTAGAAAAGTAATGTGCTTCAGACAAGTTGAAGAATTCAGCGTATTCAAAATTGTTTTGAGTTAGTAATATTTAGAACGCCACAAAAAAGTACTGTAATGAAATCATTTATTCTATAAGAATGTTTTATCGAAATGCATTTTTTTCAGACGGCCTCCTTAAACGTAAGTTATCATTTGTGGATTCTAGTTTTAAACCTCTTAATCAGCATTTACTGCTTCAATTGATCATCGTTTAAATATCTGCCACATTTCAACTGAGAGAAAAAGCATTTAATTCTAGTTCTCTCTCTAGTTTTGTATGAACAAAATTACTTAAAAGTAAACAGTTGAAAGGATATTTCAAACATTTTAGTAACAAACACTGCATTCACTACGTTTAAATTTTAAACATTTTCGTTCCAACAAAGATTCCTTTTTCATGCTCTAATTATTTTTTCAAACATTAACTATGAAAACTTTTGATTTAAATATTTAAATTTACAAATTGCTATTTAAAATTTTTAAATTGAAACGAAGGTTCTTTAAAGTGAGCGTTTGGAACAACTTAAGTTATCGAAAACATTTCAGATCAAGAATTATTCTTTAAAAGTTTTTAATAAAAACAATGAGAATTTTAATTTCTAGTTTTGTAAATCGAAAAAGATTGCTCTGAAACAATTATTATACATGCCACTGTGTTTCTGAAAACGTGACTGAGTTTTATGTTAGGATTCACTACCTAACATGCGGTAAGTCATCATTGTTCTTTGTTATAGCCTAACGAATTGATTGTTATTAATTTGAAATGTTTATTCGTTAGCTATTGGATTGGATGGTAAGTACCCCTTTTCTGTTAAAGTTCATTTTCTCTCTCTCTCTCTCCTTCATGGATGTGAGTTGCATGCAAATTGACTCGGTTCGTATCCAATGACGACTAAAACTATATTATGATACCTAGATGTTAATTGAAACCTCAAAAAAGGTGGTTGAATACAATTGTAATTAATGAGGCTTGGGGGTATGAGAGGTATTTTCTGTTAAGCTAAATATAGCTGTAGGTAGTGTTTTTGTGTTGAAACGAACTTCCGGTTCGTATTCCTATCGTTACGTCACGACTTGTTTTTGGAATACGTATTTAGCACGTAGCTATTATAAATTCCAAAGAATGAATTTCGAATTGATACATGACAATTGATTGATTAATGTAATTAGATTAAACGCAAGACATTGCCAAACAGAGATAAACTACATTTTAACCCTCTGGATATGGAGACCGGCCCAACCGGCCAAAAGTTTCGAGTCCCCTTGTTACGAAAAGTTCGGATTCTTTCAACTTCAAGCTCCTAAAGAATCGCCGAAGCCCATTACGATTTCCATCCCCTATTTTTCTGTGCTACAAAGAGACCCGCGCGTGAATAGCCTTATCTCCCGTTGACAAAAATGTCAATTTTATCGACGGGGAGCCTCGCAAATTGTTTATCCTGGAGCATCTAGTCTATGAGAGGTTGAGTAAATGAAAAAAGATAAACTTAAAAAGTCACCGCCGCCCTTTCAGTTTACCCGGAAAGAATCTGTCCCTTCTAGGTATACCCAGACCCG
Source organism: Meta bourneti (assembly GCA_933210815.1). NCBI lineage: Eukaryota > Metazoa > Arthropoda > Arachnida > Araneae > Tetragnathidae > Meta > Meta bourneti. The sequence goes on along the minus strand of OW119924.1, from coordinate 91,313,594 downwards.
ACAATAGAAACCGGCACATTAGGTGATAATGGGACGACACATATTCCCTCTCCTCCTGGGGGAAATCATTGTAAAAGCCGTTTCGGCCGGTTTCAGTAAGTTGCATGTAAAGCCGTTGGGCCGGCTGCCGTATCCAAAGAAGGAAACGATATTCTGCCTCGAAGTATGCAGAGGATTAAGCTAAGCCCAATTTTTATCATACGAGAGTATTTGGGTACAGGAAAGTAAAATCCCCGTAGATCGCTTGGTATATCTGTTTACACTGAAAATCCCTCTCACAAGACTGACTTTTCGGACACCATTCCTACACTTAAATATGATTTCGGGCATTCCCCCAATGGGCTTAATTTAAAATGTGCGTTACTTGTGTTGTGACACTATTAGAGGTGTAATTTTCAGTGGAAAATTCCTTGGCTAAACTTTAAAGGGTGATAGGATTACTGAAATAAACATTTTTTGTCAAAGAATACGCGTCCTTTAATGTCGCGCGTAGATACTAGAGGACGCTGTTTGCAAATCCATTTTTTAATCTTCGTCATTTGCAACGCTAATTTTGCATGTGACTCCAGACATTGAAACCTGATGATTATCCTCTGACAGTGGAATTCACCCTTTGGTTTTAAAAGCAGATCCCATTGGTTTCCTCAGCAGCTCTCCCGTTTCCATTGGCGGCGTCATTCGTTTGAGCGATTTAAAAACAACGCTCTTTGGCATCTACGCGCCAATTGTGCACATAATCTTTGACAAAAAATTATTTTTATGTACCCTGCCACCTTTTAAAGTCTGACTAATCGAATCTCCTTGTCTGACACCTCCAGTAATTCGAAAAACTGGCGTATTTCATTTATTGATTTCGACTATCAAGTCGATCAGCCAAAAATATGTCATCGCCACACGAATTTGGAACTTGCGTTGAAAATCCGAGCCGGGAAGGACGCCTTAGGCCACAGAAGCAATGTTATCGACCGACCTAAACAGCGCCCTTTCCACTTTAACGCGGCATTTTCGAACACACATTCAAAGACAAAAAAATGTTTATTTTGAGCCCCTCTACCACCTTTTACAATTAGGGCTGATATTTTCAAAACACCCTGAGTGTTTTAGTCAGATTCTAATTAAATGTGCATATGAGTAATACATAAACCGTCTGAGGATTATTTATAGAATAATATTTTATATAAGCGCTACTGAAAATATCTGCAGTTACAGGATATTGGATTAAATTACTATTCATGCTAAAATAGTTTGATTACACTTTTGATAACAATAATAAAAATAGTAAAGCTGTTTAATAATAGTAATTAAAGGAACACTTCTATTACAAAAATTTGGTATCGTTTTATTTGGTATAGTCTATGAAAAATCAACTTTTTACTTTTAAAGTAAGTTTCGAATTACGGAGGAAATCTCTTAATGCAGCTTATTTTTTCAGTTCAAAATGTTGTGAATGGTAAGTGAAATCTTTTAAAAACTTTTTCTCTATCGATACAGCATCGATATAAGTTGTAAAGTTCCATTCTGGTGAATTGATATAATTACATCTTTCTTACGAGAGTAATCACGAAATAAGATAAAAAATATATACGAAAAAAACACGGGTTAGCTGTGTCGGAGCTCTGCTTCAAGATCTTGCGTGAATAAATCTCATTTTCGCATAGTACTTATTTGGGTGTAGTAAATGAAAGAAAGACACATTCAGTATTCAATTCAGTGTTTATGGAAAGTTGACAAGCTGCTCCTCCGCGTGGACTACATTCGAAGTAGTTCCGCTCGGTTTTCGATTAGTATATGCCAACATTGTGAATTTTTTTTAAAGTTTTCATTTGCAATTCAAAATTCCACAACCAATACTTTATTCGGTTTCATTTTCAATGTCTTAGATCTCGGCGTTCTTTTTCGTTTGAGACCAATTTCGACGCAGTGGCGCTTTGCAATGGATTTGAAGTTTGCGCGACTCAGCAGAAAATCCCCAAAACCTACATAAATCACAAGCATCTATCACAAAACTCCAATGGACAACCAGTGTTTTAGGTTCGTCTCCGCAACCAGTCTACATGTACGGCTGGATGTTTAGTCAATAGTCCCACGGTTCCTTCTTTGTAGTCATCTTGGCCTTTTTCACATCGCTCACTAGGTAGGTAATTTCGGTTAGGAAAACACTTTTTTGCAGCATTGGCTAGCACTTTAGACGTAGAATCGTTGTTGCATGTCAACATGCCATGATTCCTTCTCGGACACTACATCTTGATCTTCCATTTTCATACAGCACAGTATGGGCTGCTTTGCTGAACAAATTCAAAGTAGCGTATTTCGTCACTTCCGAACAAAGACTGAAATGCAAATGGGGAATTCTCCGTCTAAGTTCCTTGCCACGTGACAATAGAAACGTCATTAGCGGGAGTATTTAATACTTTGCTGGTTTGTCTTTCGGCATTGCATAGAATGCCTAGGAAATGTGTGAAATATTAATCGTTTCATACTTTGCCCCAAAACGCCAGGCATTCTATATATTGCCTAGGCATTCTATACAATGTTGCTTTGCCCGAGTCATATTTAGTCTCAGGGCCTAAATTCACTTCACTACAGGTGATTTATCTTACTCGTACGTTTTTTTGTGGACGGTCTGGTTAAACCTTATTCCGCGAGAATAACGACTACTCAAATAGCTGAAAATGAACTAAGAAATTGTACTTAAAGGTTAGTTTCCTCTTGGACATCTTTGCGAAGCAATCGCACAAACTGAAATAAAGAACTTGAAAAGTGCAATTTTCGCCTATTACTAATTTCTTGAATATCTTTTTCTCCGTTGATGTTTTTTTTTTTTATATATGGAAACCTTAAATTATGGTGTACGAACCAGGGAGCAATGGATGAAAACTTTCTTTCATATTTCAGATATTCTTAAGTGAAATAAAAATTCCCTTTTTAGTATTTTCTTTTCTCTTTCAGAGTTGGTAGAAACAGGTGAGACACCCTTGTTCAATGTTCTTCCAAAATTGAGTTATAATAAATTTACCTTTTACAGTATGTTGTTATTAACTGAAATTTAATTAAAATGTAATTTAAGTTCATTGAAAGCTCAAAAGACTTTTCATGTATATTCATTCTTTTTATTTGTCAATCTCTTAAATGATTTCTAAATGTTGATACATAAATTGTGATCTATTCTGAAATTAAGAGAAATCAAGTTTTTCAATTAAACTTTCAATGTAATCTACTGAATTCTTTTCTTAAATATTTATTTTGTGTACTTTCCTCTCTGCAGGTGAACATGCATTCAAAGGTACGTTTGAATATGCGAATCAGAAACTTTATGACTATAATATTCTAATCAGATAGTTTCTATAGATAGTTTCGTATGGTTTATCCACAACGGTTATTTTCGGTTTTCTACTACACGAGGGCTAATTACACGGAGATCTACGACTTAAAGAGGATTCCAAACCACTATGAACATCCATCCTGGACCCCAGAATTCGAATCCGGAGTACATTGAATAAAGGGCTAGATTGCTAATCGTTCGGCTGTCAGACCGGTACAGTTGCAGATATAATTAATTTTACAAATGCATCTTTATGTGTACAATTTCCTTTAATCGAGTGGTTTAGTGGGTTTGCTCACTGTGCTAACGTGAAATATAAGTAGACTGAACATTGCTATTGAAAAAGTGTGACCATATCGACCAATAGTAACGTGACTACTCTGAAAAATTGACTTGGTTAACCGATTTGGCATTTGATCATCTAGTTATGCAACATTTCATGATAGGGTATATGTGTGAACGCGCATTTCTATAGAGCGGCGACGAAAACGGTGATATCTCCTAAGTCTACTGCGATTTCGCGCGGACCAATCAGGTGCTGAATCAATGGATGGTCTTCTGTCCCGTGGACCAATCAGATTATATCTTCTCTATGCTAGCAAACCGCGAGTTGTAGATGGTGAAGGTTCGATTCCTGTAACTACTCTGTGTGTATGTCTTCTGTGACAGTAAAACTTTCCTTGTGTGACCATGTCGTATGTTCATTATTTGATGTTGCTTGTCTTGTGTTTGGCACAGCTTGGGAAAATATGGTCCTTGCGCCATAAGATACAACCAAACTTTAATCAAATCTCCATTTCCGTGTTATAAACTTGGTTTTAAATTTTATAGATTGAAATGATTACACTAATACTGAATTTGGCATTGCATATTTATAGTGATTACGAAATGGTAACACTGGGGTTCGCAGTGGCGTTTTAAGTCATTTTGAGGTGATAGGCGCAGATATATCTCTTCATGATTGTTCTCGGGAATATTACTAAAATCTATTAATGTGATATTAAAATATATATGTACGAAACATAATAACGGTCTATATGAAAATTTTCAGAAAAATGTCGATTTGACATCGATATTTTGAGGCTCTTCTATACTAAAACATTCTAGGCGCGAGCCTTTTGTGGCCTAATGGGTGATTCGCCTCTGGGTGGACTCTGTTAAGGAATTAGGGAGGAGTTAAACTACATAGCCTATATTGTCTAGGCATCAATTAACTGTGTAAATGATTGGATTGTTTTACTGCGGTTTACAGGAGTCTAACGTTTCACAAATTTTTTAAATCGCACCTTTGTGAAACAGTTGCTTTTCTATAAAACAGATAACGTAATAATATAATGTGTACTCTATAATGTGTAATAATGTGCACTCTCTAAGATACTTTATTTATAAAATGGACGTAAATTCTCAACTCTGATTTGTTTTTATTTCCAGGCAAAGGAATGATGGAAGGTGAGTGAAATAGTTCTATATAGTTTCATGATTGCTGTGAAATGGTTCGGATTAATTGAAACAAATATATAAACCAGAAAGAAAGCGCCATCTTTAAAGCATTTAATGTAAAGGTACAAAGATTCTTCGGAAATGATTATACATGCTAAATAATGATATAAAATAAAAAAGATAGTTTCAAAATGATGTTGCTTACATCACTTAACGTAAATTAAGATTACAAGTCCCGTGAGTCTCAAGGTCCTCAAGAACGAGCTCAGGAAGGGGTGAATAAGCTGGTCTGAAGGTCAGCCGAGACAGGAGATGATGTGGTAGGTAGGTATTTAATTGACGTCGTACTGGAGCAACACAAAGGGCTATTGGCGACGGCCCGGGATCAAACCCGAAGGGAAAGATACAAGGACAACACCATGTAATTTGGAACCACGGTCAGGTGACGAGAGATGATGCGTGCGTGCCAAACCTGAGCTGAATTACCCAATTCGAAACTGAACTACAAGTCAATTCGATCTTTGATTTCAATATCCACTGCGAAGTCTAGGAAAGTCTTTGCCAAAGATATTGCGCTGAAAAATATTTCCATATTATAGTAAGAAACCATTTGTAGTTGAAGGGAGCGGACATCAGATCAGAAGTTGTTTGGCTTCTTGAGATGAAAAACAAGTATGTTAAAACAAGTTGACGTCTCACTCAGATTTGCTTTTAAAAATCGTCGTTTAAGTCTCCGGTTTTATCGATTTGTGTTTTTTATTCGAATTTTAATTTTTTTTTATCAGGGGATGGCGGGGCTTCTGGGCTAACACGAACGTTACGTCACTGTTTGATGTCCCCTCATTGGCTGCAAAATATATTCTCGCATAACCTGGTGCGAGTACAGGAGTTTACTCGCCACTCTTGCGGGGTAGATCGATTCGAATCAAACACTCATTGAGTTCTCCAGAGTTCAGAAATACCTAAAAAAATCGATTTTTTCATTGCATTGTGAGAGTTTTTTAATGAACTTATTTGCTTCTACATCACTCATGTTTGTATGTACTTTCATTCATTTTAAACATTTAGTTTAATCAATCCATTTTTCACTTTTAGATGTTGTAAATAAAGGTAAGTGAACATTGCTCTTAAACAACGAATAGTGCCCGTTTTGTAGTTTGTTTACGTTCGAAATTTGAAATCAAAATCAGAAATTATTTTTGTTCAGTCATTTCCTGTAGTTTCTTCTATAATATTTTTAATGGGTATAGAACTTTTAAGATACTTTTCACATGAATTTTTCATCGATTTGATATTAGTTGGAGTCTTTACGGGTTAATACCTATAGAGTGGTCAGAATAGACCGCACAATAATCACAACATCCGGTTTCGTATTGAAAGTCAACTCGAAAAAGCGACCAGTTTTCGACAGGACTTGACATTCCAGAGATGTGCGCTTATAAATAGTTTAACTCATGGATTTGCATAGCCATTTAGATGCTATATTTTCGTCTCGATTGACTCTCAGATACCGGCGACCCCAGGGACGCCAAAAGGATAATTTTTTGAGTGGTTTCAGTGCTGAAAGGGACGTCCTAAAACTTATGACACAAATATCTCCGGAATACCACGTTCATTCGAAAAACACTTTTTCGGGTTAATTTTCGATGAGGAATCCGCGTTGTGATTATAGTGCGATCGTCCAACAACACAAAATTTACGTTTCCATTATTTTTTTGCACATTCAATGCCTCTCAACAATGAAATATGTGTTTTGATCATTTGTGAATATAGCGAATGAATGAAAAATTTCTTGAAAAAATAGAAATAAATGGATAACTATTTTTTTCTTTACTTTGCAGTTGGTGATATCGCTAATGGTAAGCTTCTGGTGTATAATGCTTTCGGATTATTTCCTTTCTTTTCATATCACTCAACGAAAAGGAAACAATTTCTTCTTTTCGATTCACTATTTTATAAAGATCAATTAATTCAAAATACTGCAGATCCGTTTTGTAGTTACACTGGATTTATGGGCGCATTCCAGTAAGAGATTAATTGAGGTCCCAGCAATCGTTTTATGCATACAGTAAAACCTCGAAACTCGTCACTGGTTAAGTCGCTAATTTTCAGTCCTCGTTTCTTCCAAAGCGTGGGTTTAACTGTCATCTAGCTGTCATAGACGACAGTTAAACACTCGTTTACTTGCCCAAAATTAAAATGCTACCCCGGATAACTCGTCACTGCGGAAAGGTCTTTGAACACAGGATTTGTGTTTGATGAAAAACAAAATGAAGTCGAAAAGGAGGACTCTGATTCTTTATTGAGGTTATTTTAAATATGGTGGTGAGAAAAATAAACAAAAGAAATTGTTTCAAGAAATAATTGCCCTCCCCAATAATTTCCCTGATGGGTGCTACTGAGCAGCCATTTGCTAGGGCAGGGTTGCTCCCAAGCAATGCGCTGGGCGTGCGTTTGCACCTAGTCAGAAAAACATAGAGGCAGTCAACTTAAAATACAAATCGTCAATAACAAAACAAAGCTGCTGAGAAATAAATTAAAATATTGCATCATTATTTACCGACAGATACAAGGATAATTGGAGTCAGTCTTTTAGATTCACCTTTGTGTGCCATCTGATATCTATGGATCTCAGAATATTACTCTTGATTTTCTATCGAATTGAAGCGATTGTGCATGCTTTTCGGAAATGAGATTTTAATGGAATAATGGTCTATGTAGAATAAGACATTGATTCCTACAGTTACTTTCCAAAGAAACCACCAGATAAAGTTCTACGGTAACATCTAACTGTCGAAAAAACAAGAAGCAACGTTGGTATGCTTATAATATCACGATTTTGAAATTAGAGAGAATGGTTCATTAAGGTTGGCAGGCAATGCCTCAGATGTGATATGGGAATGTCCACTCGAAAGTTTAAAAGCCGCCATCCATTGCGGATATCCATAGAAATAAAGCTCAATTCAAATAGGAAGCACAATGCGCAAAGCGACATGCGCAGACCAATCAGAAGCGGCAAAAGTTGAAATGATTTCAACTTAAAGAGGTACGGTGTTCGCACCAGCATCTCTGATTGTTTTGCGCGTGTCGCTTTGCGCCTCCTATTTGGTAGGTAGGTAGGTATTTTAAGTAACGTCACACTGGAGCAACACAACGGACTATTGGTGACGGTCCGGGATCAATCTCAAAGGGAAAGATATGGGAAAGAGGACAACACCACGTAATTTTGAACCACGCGCTTCCTACTTGAATTTTAGCTTAAGAGTTTTAAGCAGTTAAGTCCAATTTTCTGTTTTTCTCAGAAAGCAGGTTTACTCAGTGGTCCTCAATTCCAATGGCAATGGACATTAAACTTCATTGCACACCATCGAAATTTTGTGCCTTTCTGGAACGACTTTCCTTTGACTCTGTCCCGGTTCTTACAGATTGCGATGTAACTGAATATTATTTTGATTATTGTTATGTACTATTTATTGTTACTGTACTATTTATTTACTTTACTATTTCAGCTGTGGCTGATGATAGTAAGTACCTTTTTAGTTATTTGTCTGAACAATGAAGGTCAAGTTTGCAAGGAAAGAATTGATACCTTTTATACGAACCATGGCCCTATATTTAAATCTTGTTCAAATTGACTGTACCCATAACTGGAGCAAAAACACCCCCATTAATGGAACAATCACGCAATTGTTCTACTGTTGTTGGTAAATTTACTTTTTCCCGAGATATTTTCTTATTTCACAAATTTGTATTGTGGAAAGTTGTGAATGAAAACATTAATAGGTGTTGCACATAATGTTTGTCATTAGTCGAAAATTAGTAATAACTATGAGAGGCTTTTATGTCAAGCTAGATGTAGCTGGCGGTAGTGTTTCTGCAGCGGAACGAGTTTCCTGTACGTATTCTGAACGTGATGCCACTTGGCTAGCTTTTCCAATACCATTTCAGCCCGTCGCCAACAAAAATTCCAAAGAAGGAATTCCGAATTGATATATGAGAGCTGATTGGTCAACGCCAATTATATTAAACTAAAAACTACGATAAACTGCATTTTAAGGTAACCTTGATATGTGTATAATGCCAGAACATTTGGGTAACAGAAATTAAAATCCCCACTTTCCAGCTGGTTTGTAACTTCCTGGTTAACTTTCAAAAGGTTCAAAGCATGTTGTTGAGCGAGACCGTTTTGTAAATAACGACAGATCTGTTAGTCTTTCGATAGTCAGCTATTGGCTAAGGAATCGCTTCCTTGGTGTTGACGTCATTGATGTACCGTCCATTTTCATTTGTACTGATAACGGTAGGCAAAAACTGCTGAAAGATTTGATAACTAGTTCATCACATGAATTCGAAGGGGAAATTGACTGTCGACTAAAACTAAAGAACTACAAGTAAACTTGAAGGGGGAAATGGGATGGATTGCGTACGGGACACAACCGCAATCGTCTTTCCGTCTTTGGGTGGTTTATTAGAGGAAGGACAATATGTAAATCGATAGTCTTGGTGGTTGTAAGAGTGAAGTATAATTTTATTTATCAAAGGCCGATGACAAGAGAAGTAAGATACATATCGGATAGTATTTACATCAATGTTTCTCTCAAAGGTTAAATCTATACAAGTGTTACTCAGGTTAGTGGGCGATGTAGAAATGTACTTCAAGTTGAACTCACGATACCTATAGTCTATAAGCGATGTGTTTTGAGTAACATTGACAGTGAAATCACAGGTAAGCATAATGGGTACTTGGTACTGGAATCTATTGGGTATAAACATTTATTGCTTGACCAAATATACCATATTTCCCTTCATAACGCAAGCACCATATATGAATAAAGAATAATCTCGGCGAGATTTATCTTTCATTTATGAGATCCAGTGGTGACAATCCATCAGTCTTTGGAGGATAAGCAAATCCATTTGACTTGGACAAAGCGGGTATATTGGCGACGACAAGTGCCACACAATTGAAACGATTTCATATCTTCATTTGGAAATTCTTCTTTTAACGCCGCACTGAAGCAACAAAACGGAGATCGACGGTCCGGGATCAATCGCCGAATGGAAAGAACCGAGGACAACACCTCATCATTTTGAACCACGGTCGAAACTCCACTCTCCAAACTTCCGAATTACACGCCAACGTGAGGACATTTGAGGCACGGCAGTTTAACGTTTTCAGCCCCCACGTATTTGACTGTCTTTGGTTGAATCGTGTTTCGAACTCGCTATCCTCCCGTTTGCTGATCTGCGACTATACCAACTTGTCTACCGCTGCCTTTAAATACAGGATGATTCGAAACTCCCTGGTATCACTTTAAAGGGTGGTGGACCCAAATAAACATTTTTTGACAAATGCCTTCTGACATGAAATGTTCCGGTTTCACTCAACTGGTGGTGCAAATGCTGACAATTTGGCACTTGGCCACGGATGCAATGCTCTATCACGTCCGAAATCCGCTTTGCGAATGACAAAATTTTTTAAAGAACGATTTGTAAACGCTCACTCTTGCACCTACACGCAACAGTTTCGGATACACATGTTTATTTTGATGCGCACCCTACCACCCTTTAAAGCATAGTTTCCCAAACTTTTTGGGGTCAATGTCCCCTTATCAAAGATAATTTTTCGGCCCCATCTCTTCTGAAAAACTCTATCTCAACTAATATCAAATTGTAAATGCAGCTGTGCCTATAATTTTTGAATTTCACCACAGTATTTATACTGTGTGTAATTTTAGAATTCAATGAAGCTAATTTGGAAATAAAACAACTTGTAACTGAAATTATAAAGCAATTTATTAAAGTGAAATAATAAAAAATAAATTCTGCATAAACACACTAGATTGCTCATTATTGGTAATTGATATCAATCAAATCAGTAAAATTAAAATTAATCACAAATGAGGAGGATGAGCTGGTGTTGTGTTACCAATTCACAGTATTGTAAAGTAAACTTGGCATAACATGCAGATTCCTGCCACTGTATGCTGCAGTTGTAAGAAACTGTAAATCAGAAGTGCGTACAAATTCATGTTAACACTCGTTTTTACGAACTGTCGTCTTGTTTTTCGACCCGGCAGTTGTAACTTGCATTTTTCAATGTATAATTCTTGCGAAAATGCATATCTGTAGTAAGTGTATTTGTATGGTCAAGTGTTTTGCTTAAAACATTTTTAGGCGACAAATTGTTTTAGCACTGTTTTATTGATTAAATTGCTTGTATTTTCTATCTATTTTAGCGGACAGAGTTATAAGCGGTAAGAATGGATTTTATTTCATGAAAATCAAAATATCTTTAAAATGACGTAGCTATAAGAATAATATATTATGCAATACTTTGTCTGAAAATAAGTGTCACATCTGTACATTTTTGTTTAGAATATTAATATTTTTTCTTCCATTTTAAAGTCAACTGTACTAACGAGGACAACCTTCATTAATGGTATAAGACAACCTAAGAATGCCATTCGATCATCATCGTTTTTTTATTGTAAACTGGTAAAAAACTGAAACTTTCTTAAAAGTGCTCCCGTTAGAAAACATTTATTTTCTTTACATTGCAAACATGTATGGAAAGTAATGACACCCTCTGAAAGATAATAAATCTGGAGTACGAAAGTCCTGGCAAAGACGGGCCTATAAAATTGCACATATTAAAAAGGAAAACTGATACGGGAAAATATTCTTCCAAGTAATATTAATCGTAATACTGAAGCTATATTAAAAGTAAAACACTGTCTTGATATGTAATATTTAACCAAATTATAAAAATAAAACGTATCATTTAGGAATAAATATTTTTTTTCCATCTCTTTTAACAAATACGACTATTTGGAACAAAATTCAAGTGTTAAATGTAACACTTATTTTGGGTCAGAAGGAGTGTTTGAGAACAATGAACAGTAGATCACTGAATTATATAGCTCTCATTGGTTGAAAAATAAAGAAACTAATTTTAGACAATTGAGAATATCCAAAAATTAAAACTTAAAACTCATGAGATTCCAATCAAAGCAAGGTCCGTAGCTGGATTAGTAAAAACGGACCCTTATTTGTTTCTATACATATCATTATATCATATTCACAACATCCACTATCAAGTCTCCTTATACTTCCAAGTAGCATGATTTTTATGAACATGTAATTCTAGATTAATTTAGACACACTGCATGAGCTTTTAACAATAGATCTTATAAAAGTCTAGACAACGGATGAGAAATCTATAAGAATGCACATGATTATTCAAAATTATCGGATTTTTCGTGACTAACTATTTTACAACCAAAAACAACACAGTACAACTTCAAAAGGTTTAATTCGACTGAAAAGTTAACTTTAAGATGTGCTAACTTTCATAAACATATTGGTCATTTTGTGTTTCAAATCCCTTTGAAATGTACTATTTGACTCGCATCTATAGGAAATGTAAGAAATATGTGTTGTCACTCAATTGTGCTAATTTACTTGCGTTTTCTTTTGGATTCGTTTCAGGCGTCAATGATGGCGGTGAGTATATAAAAAACAATGCTTGCTTATTCTTTATCGTGTAGCATCGCCTTAATACGACATACTTTGAGAAACGCAGCAAAAGCTACACCGCTGAACATGCTTTAAGCATTGGTTAAAGCCCCTTTGAGAGTAGGCCTTTAAGCTCTCCTCATACACCTTTGGATGTAACTTGGCTATTCAACCTAGCAGTGCCCTACCCTTGCATAGGGCAGTATCCATGTGCCAAGCAATGCACTAACGGTTAAATTTTTTTATCAAAAAAGACAATTCGTTGGAAATATTTTAAGAACTTTTAAAGTAAAAGTGACCACAGTTTGAAACTAGCCAGAAATTGAAGTCTCGGAATGTCACTTTTCAAAAGATGTTTAAGAAAACACTATTTCAGAACACAACCAAGTTGGGTTCAACCCACTTGCTGTAGCTTGAATCCGATTATACAGGGTGCTCCAGAGTTTCTTGAACAAACTTTAAAGGGAGGTGGAAGCACAAAACTAAGCAATATTAGCGCAGGGATGCATGTCCGTAAGCACCACCTAGTTGTACTAGAGGGTACATACACTAAGGTGCAGAAATGGAAGTAGTTGAACATTTTTATCAGTCTTAATTTTACAGTTTGACACAGTATCTGTATACTTAATTTCACAGAAGGTCAACCTTAGTCTTTATCGAGATGAAACATTGTACATATGTATAATAGCACTTTCATTTGTGAAAATTTGTTTCTGCCAATATAAACTTGCACTTAAAATTAAGTAGAACGATATTTTTTATTTTTCCAGTTGGAGCAGTAGCAAGACGTAAGTTTCTCGAAGAATTATTTTAAGTTAAGTATTTTAAGTTGAAAATTATTATACAATTATTATACTTGTAAGTTAAACCCCTGAAACACGCGCGTCGCGAGATTCTCGGGTAGTTTAGTATCACTTTTTCCCTACGGACTCAATAACAACATCTATTGGTTGAAAGAATCGTAGGAAACATTCTATTGGTGAAGGTCAAAACGGGTTAGAAGGAAACCCATAACAGGATTCCGGACTCGGACATGACGTGATCTGGTGTAGACGCCTCTTACCGTTGCTCTCAGCTTTCTATCAGCCTTATGATTTAATCATGGAAAATCTACCTAACAATCAACAACCACCACCGCAAGACCACCCTCCGAATCCGAAGACTCTGATATGCCTGTTTCTACTCAGGAACTTTTCCAGAAAATTATTTTCGAAGAACTTTCTGAATCACTCCCCAAGCCTGTTGGTTCACCTTTCTCAAATGGAGCCTTCAACCCGCATTCACCACAGAAACTCTCGGAAAAGTGGATTCATGCCACCTTGTGAGCCTCATCGTCCTCAAGTACGCTCATCTTGAGTTTGAAAAACAACTCCTCATCAGCAAATCTGATGATGACCGCACCGGCATCCAAAAAGGCCTGAAAACGGTAAGAAAATCTCTCTTTGCTCATTCCAGCAAAATAGGCATCCCCCTATTCACCATCCCCGATTCCATACCTGATATGCTCAAAATTGTTATTCTAGGTCTGACACTAATATTGAAACTACAATAGCCGAAATTACCTCCCTGAACTTGAACATCCATAGAATCACTCAACTTTCAAAATTTAAAACAAAATCTCCTATGCCACTTTTTTTTACCTCCAATTAACTCCAACTCAAATCATCGATGAAATTTACATCACCGAAATTTTCAGTATTGAAGTCAAAATAGAAACATATCGCGGTCGTAGTGGCCCAACTGAATGTTGGAGATGCCAAGGATTCTTCCACTCTTCGGAAAACTGTACCCTCCCCCGTAAATGTGTCCGTTGTTCAGGTACCCATACCGCTAGAAATTGCCCTCTCCCCCTTTCGGAACCACTAAAATGCAGCAACTGTGGTGGAGAAATCGCTGTAAATTATCGCAAATACCCTAAATTTCCAAAATTCCGCGCTCCAAATTCCCTCAATTAACACCCAACAAATGGATAACACTATCATTGAAATTAAACCAGATGATTCCTCTCTACCTTTTAATATTGCTTCTATATATGTTCGTCACAAAGGCAACAACGGCCGTAATCTAAGAAATAATTTCCCCACTGAAGATCTCCAAAATCTTTTAAACACTAATACAAACGTCATCCTTGCTGGTGATTTTAATTCAACACACACAACCTGGAACAATCCAAATCCAACAATAGAGGCATCAAACTTCATTAAAAATTCTAAAGCATTAAAATTATTGCACCTAGTCACCCATCACAAGGAACCCTAGTTCTATTATTGACTTGGCTCTTTTTAAAAACATTCCCTTTCTCTACAATATTGAGACCATCTCACCTCCGATCATCTTCCCGTTATTTTACAAATTGGTCTTAATAATATTAACAGAAACTCCCTCGACAGATATTATACGAACTGGAATAAATTCCATGAAATTCTCAAACACAAACCCCTCCCCCCCACTAAATATTACCAACATTACTGATTCCGACAAAATTATCTCTCTTACTAACCATATTAATGACGCTTTTATTGAAGCTTCCACCAAACAATTTAAACCCACTCCCACTTTTCTCACTAACGACATTAAAACACAAATTTTTTCCGCCGCCTTTGGCAAAATAACAGACCCTATTATAAAAATAAATACCATTCCCTCTGCAACAAAGTTAAAAACATATTCGTGCTCATTCCGATGCCAAATTCCAAGATCATATTGAATCCCTTTCTACCCATCAGGGCTCCATCTGGAAGAAAACGAAAGCCCTTCAGAATAACAATTGTAACATTCCTCCTTTAAATACACCCAATGGACCAGCTCTTTCCAAAGTACAAAAAGCCGAAGCAATTGCTAATAGCCTTGAAGCCCAATTTCAGCTTAACCAAAACATTGACAACCCCTACCTTTCTCAAATAGTTCAACAAAATATCCACTTTCAATAATACTTCATTCGAAAACACTATTGAACCTGCCAAAGCTTCAGAAATCTCTGAATTCATCAAAAACCAGAAAAGGCTCCAGGTAAAGACCTCATTTCCAACGAAATGCTGAAAAATATTCCAATTAAAATTTCATTCTTTATCACCATTGTCATCAACCATCTACTTGAACAGAAACACTACCCACTTTTTTGGAAAAATGCCCTTGTCGTTCCAATCCATAAACCTAACTCAAATAACTCTGAACACAAAATTACCACCCCATTTCTTTACTCAGTGCTTTTAGCAAAATATACGAATTCATCCTTTTAAAAAGACTAAACAACCCCACATTGAAAATCATAAAATTATTATTCCAGAACAATTCGGGTTCCGTGGAAAACAGTACTGTTCACCAACTTTTACGAGTCACTGAGTTCGTCCATCACTCAAACTCCTCGCACACCCGTATTCTTTTTCTAGATATTGCTAAAGTCTTCGATCGCGTCTGGCACGAAGGCCTTATTCATAAACTAATTCTCCTTAACGTACCCCCTCAACTTATTTCTATTTCTCAAAATCTCTTTACACACCGCACCTTTCAAGTTAAAGTTAACCCTGTCCTTTCTACCCAATGTAACCATAAAAGCCGGTGTCCCTCAAGGCTCACTCCTCTCCTACTCTTTTTAATTACACATTAACGACATGCCCACTGGACCCCTTACCTCTCTTGTTATTTATGCTGATGATACAGTCATTATGTACTAAAATCAAAATCGACGTTTCCTCGTGAAACAATTTCAAAATTATGTAAACCTGCTCCAGTTCTGGCTCATCAACTGGAGAAATAAAAATTAGCACATCCAAAAGCGCCCTATTAATGTTTTCTAATGAATCTCCTGCCCAACTTTAACCCATTAACTTTCAAAATGAGCCTATCCCCTTTTGTTCGTACTTATAAACATCTTGACCTTACACCTGACCCAAAACTTACTTTTACTCCTCACATTAAAATTATCCGCAAGAAAGCTCTGGCTCTCAAAGCTAACCTTGCCTCTCTCCTTGGTCGCCATAGCCATCTCTTTCTTAATAACAAAATTCTCATCTATAAAACTACTATTAGATCCACTCTTCTTTACGCATCCCCCGTTTGGGATTCTATCTTCAAAACAAATATTAAATCTTTACAAGCCTTTCAAAACACCACTCTTCTCCATATTGTTAATGCCCCCTATTATGTCCGACGTGAAATTATTCATAAAGACCTCAAAATTGAACCTATAGCTGAATTTATTAAAGCCCTCTCCCCTAAATTCTTTTACAAAATTCCACAAGTTCCTAATGCTCTACTTCATAACATCCCACCCTATGACACCTTAACCAAATCACACAAAAGACCTCGTTCGCTTCTAGAAAGGGAATACCATACTTTCCCACCAAGACCTAAACGTCGATGTTGTGAGTTCAGGGACTCCTCAGGGAATCTCCTAAACCACCACCTTAATCCTCTTTAATTGTTTTATTTTAAATTTCTACAGCTCATGCTTTATCATCCCCCTCTTTTCGGTACTGATCCCCCACTTTGGAACGTGAATTGGACTCTCTAATTGTATCAATTACTAAACTCTATCTTCTATCTCAATTATTCAACTTTCATTAGTGCATTGCCACTATCTTTAACTTTCTCCTCTTATAAATTCTTTCGAATCACTTTCTATTAATTATGATGTGGGGTCAGAAGTGGTACTGCCAGGTACGTCCGTTCCGGCCTGTTTGGATCGGCTCAGCTTAACACAGCACAGATCGGCATAGCTTCACCTCGGCGTTAATCCCCTAGTAACGGCCAGCACGGCGGTAGACTTGCCAATCGGTGAAAAGAGAGGGCGGAGTGTTGCAGACAAACCGTGTATATCGTCAGTTGCAATGGGGATCTATTCATCAGACGAGGAGTTTAGGAATGAAAATACCGCAATAGAAATAACGGATTTTGGGTGCTTGTGATATTTTTGTACGTTTAAGGAGAAATTCAACATGTTTCCCGATCTGTTCAAAGATAAGACCAAATTTTTCCTGTTCTGTCATAAGTCTCCGTAAAAACTACTTTATAAACAACATAAAGTTAACGCTTTTTCAGACAAATATTCGCCATTTAGAGAAAATGTAACGCGAAAACAAAACAAGCAACAGCCACGAATAAAAAGGTGATTCGATCCTAGCAGTGACGGAGCTGTGAGTTATAGGCAGGGTCGATCCCCCTGGGTGTATTTCTCTCTTCTGTGCCAGTAAAGTTTTCATTGTGTGTATGTCCATTTGCTTAATGTTATTAGGCACAGCTTGGCCCTTGCGCCATAAAACCCTACCCAAGCAACCAACCAACGTACTAGGCCCACCATGGAAGCGAGAAATTCACGGAAGGTTGGTGCGTCTTGGAGGCCAATAAGCTTTTCAATAAAAAATTGTTAAAATGGTTTGATTTAGTCGGGATATTTTATTTAATTCAATAATTTAAATGCACATTTCCACTCAGAAAACAATAAAATGTTAAGAAAAGTTTCGAAATCTGTTACATCATAACGAGCAATAGCAAGAGTTCTGTGTTAAATTCGGTAGCAATGCTGATAGTTATTGAATTAAGCTGCCAATGTGCGCAAGGAGCCTCGATCCAGAAAAGAAACTCACAATAGTGATATGAGAAACCTAGAATTTTCATCCTATTTAAAACTACCTATTTTCTTTCAACTTTTCCACTCTCGAGACCGATGAGATGGTTACATTTCCCAAGCCGTTCATCCAAGCCAATCCGTCACTGAGCCCTAGCTATGTAACATTCTGTAGATGAACGGCACACATCGATTTTGTGTTAGGGAAGGGATTCCGACCGTCACCGTGCCGAGTCCGGCCTACCGTTCGTAATGGGATACTTTTCATGGAAATCCTTTGAAATCAAATTGAACGATCCGTGTTGAGCTTATCTTTACCGAACCGTATGCCACATTCAATCGAAAAACGGACGTTTTCCTCGGGTTGGTTTGAGACAAGGAATCGTTCTCTATGATTATTTGGTGCTCGATTCTGATCACCATGTATCTGGTTACCTGACCATATTTTAATCCTCTCAGCCTTCCACCGCATGCATCCGTTCTGCATCCTGTATTCTTCTTACCAGTTTTGACCAATAGATTCTTAGGATTCTTTCAACCAATACAAGTGGTTATTTAGTCACTACGTGTGTATTGTGGGGTTAAAGCAATACTACATTACGGAGCATCTCGGTTGATCTGACAACAAAAATTTTTAACAGTAGTTATTTTCGCCAAATATTTGTGATGCAAATTAAATATCATTAACAGAGTATTCAGATATTGTTTCTCGAAATTCACTTCCTTTTTATTTTCATATTACTTTTATAACGTAGATGCGGGAGGTATATATAAGTGAGACGTTATATCAGTGAAGGAAAACATTCATAATCATCTTAATTTCATGCTTCATAGTTTATCTTTCTATTTTATACACGATTAATTAGTCTTCTTTTCAAATTCCTTTTGAAGTCTCTGAACGCTGTAACACTCATGTCAGATATTGTTTACGCACATTTATATCCGTTTAATCTTAAAATTAATTAGCATTCCATTTTACTTCTGTTTATCAACACTGTTAATCAAATTATATTATCTTTCAGTGGCTAAAAATGCAGGTGAGTACAAAAGCTTCGAACTCAAATAATTTGTTAATTAAATAAATTTAGTAATATGTTGTAACTGAAATTCGAAATGTGTCTACAAGTCTAAAGCTTTTTAGTGAGTATATAAATGGTCCAGGTGGAATAAAGGTTAGGGAAGGGGAAACAAAAGTCGAACAAAGGATTCTAATAAAGCCAAGGAATATAAAGGTCTTAAATTCAAACCTCTATGGCAATGCCAGATTGTGGATCGTATGATCTTTTAAGTATTTGATTGGTGAGAACTTGTCAGTCTTTGGGTTACAGTCTTGTCAGTCTTTGGGGACAGCATGGGAGTTGCGGCCGAATCGTACCAACCATAAACGGTGTGTGAGGGACATTCCTGGAGGACTTAGGGGACGTTGACCCGTATTTTGTACTGTTAAAACGAACGTATAAAGATTGGAAAGATAAAACTGGTTTTTCGCAGTACAAAATCATAAATTCTCCAATCTGTAGTTTCTACATAGCTGTCAATAATCATGGAAAAAACGACCATTTTGGAACAGTTGGTCACTAAAGCACAATAACGCATCTCCAACTCTGCCTATTTTCTGGTAAAACTTGCTCAGAAATGGGAGTTATCAACACTGATTGAAACAATGACTCGTTTCGGTATTCATGTTTGTTGTTGTTTCTGTCCCAGTGAAAATGACCATAGACCTTTTTATGTACTGCCAACGAATTAATATTTGTTTTTATTGTCTGTCTACAACGAGAACTACGGCCACTAAGTCTGTTTCTGTTACCGTAGGTAGGTTGAGAATTTTCTAGCGCAAAAGACAACTTTGGATAAAACTATTAAAAGCCGAAACGAAAATCTTTGGTAGAACTTTTAAAAGCCGAAATAAACTTTTAAAAGCTATTGCCATAGAAACGGGTCTTATCCCATTTACCATGGGGATGCTTGAAAAAATGCATTCAAGTTCATCCCACTGCCACGCTTAACGATGAATAGGAAATATATGTCTCTTCTTTCTTGATGCCGAGATCTACACTACACACGAGATCCTACCTCCATTCACAAAAACAAAATCCAATTCAAGGCATCCATCAGAGTCATCCTTACTCAAAAATGAACGAGCCCTATGAGGGACTTCTGTAAAGCTAAATGTAGATGACGCTAGAGTTTTTGAACGTGTAAACGTTCAAAAACTCTAGCGTATTTATTCCCTTATTGGATAACTGGAAGTAAAATACTCGTCTTCTCTGGCGGTGTTACTATAAAAATCTCAAAGCGAGCGCCATCATCCAGATATAATGGCGGGAGCAGTTGTGAAAAACTGACAGTATTTATTTAAATACATGTGAAGGTTTAATTAAAACACAAACCTTGATCTCCAATTAAAAATAAATTTATTATGCATCTTGATTATTTACATGAAAAGAATATACTGACGTCGGCACCCGAAGCGCTGTTAATTCGTTATCTCTGGCGTGGCGCCCTCTTCTCGAGGTGCACCATGGGATAGTCTAAAAAATGACGACAGGGCATACGCGTTTGGAATTCCTATGAGAAATTAAGTTGTTCGCCAAGAGGTTATTCGGGTTACGAGTTTTTATGCCATTATATACATATATATGTTACCCGCAAAGTATGAAAAGCAGACATTGTATAGAATGCCTAGGTAATATATAGAATGCCTGGCGTTTTGGAGCAAAGCGTGGTAAACATTTACTGTACGGTCACCCTTGGCGACTTTTTCAAAATCTCGCCAAAAGTCGCCAAAATGGCGACTTCTTGCACGAGCGAGATCTAAAGAAAACAGCGTAGTGGAAAATGTTGCCTGTGCAAAAAAATGGCGGCCAAATCGCCGAAATCGTTAATAATGAACAATAAACATACCTCTCTCCCATTTGCATCTATCGCTCGCCCCCTTCACCAACTCCCTCCGCCTCTACTTCGCTGCGGCTGCCGGCTCATTGTCGCCTCTTTGAGGAGGGTAAATTCGAATGACTGAATCCATGAAGGCCATGAATTTGTTGCACATGTGCTTATTTTTTTTGCGCCACACATATTCTGCTAAATAATAGTCTAATTGACTTTTGGCTTTGCTCGCCGGAATACCTCGTTTCACTGCTCCCCACGTTCCTTCTATGGTATTAGTGTGGGCACCTGTATCCGGGTCCTTGAAATTTAGACTATGATTCACCTTCAGATGCACGAAGCCTTCATTAGAAAGGCAATCGTAGCTCTTCCAGCAGTCTGAAATTATTGTTGAACCCGGAAGAATATATTCATTAATAACAGTCAACAAAGAATCAGTCGTCCTATCATCTACAACTTGCATAAAACATTTACCCGTCCCGCGCTCAACTCCCCCAAAGACCCATTTACCTTCCACACGTTTTCCCCGATTAAATTTACGTTTACCAAATTTACTCTCATCTATCTCAACAGTCACGCCGCTTCCACCCACTTTCATACTACTTTCAATCATCTCTATCACACAAACCTCACGGCAAAAGGAACGAAAATCACATATAGTCTTAGAAGAACTCTCACATATAGTCTTAGATTTACTCTCTTTCATATTAAAATCAACCTTATTCTTACTCACCCACAAATAAACCTGAACTAAAATCTCATTCATTGTCATTCGACTCAATTCAAAAAAGGAACCCTTTCTCACACTCCTTTTAACGTCATGCATTTGTTCTTTCACCTTAGATTTACACCTCCACTCATAACCATCACTTATATCGTGCCTTTCAACCAATTTCATATCCTGACCACACTTACAGCACTCATATCTATCCGCAATTAAACCCGCTTTCATACAAAATTCAAACGTTTCCTTCCCTTTATCCAATCCATACAAATACCTTAGATTAACATTCTCATCAAACCACATAACATCATTCTCACCAAACATTCTCGCACTTACCTCAGACATTCCCCATGCAGCAGCCATCACAAAAATTTCACGAAAAGAACACGGGAGCTGAAAACTAAAAAAGCACACGTGCAACGTGGTCGAACAAAAATTAATCAATTACCTTCAACCTCTCCGGTTTTGCTAATATATTCCGTTGCGACCCGGTGATATATTCCGTTGCGACCCGGTTAAGCGGTAACCAATTACAATCCTTCTAAAGAGCTAAGACATCAACTAACACAAAAATAATTCAAATTTTAAAACGGTAACCAATCATATAACGCAAAACATCGATATTTTGTTAAAAAAATGCGTTCGTTAAAAAAAAAATATAAGCGCTCTTTCCTTCCGAAAAACCAACCTTTTCCAAGTTTCAATAGGGTTGCTGCAATTTATTGTCGGGTCGGATGGGGGTTGCCATATAAAAAAATTTATCGCCAATGTGGAAAAAATCGCGCCAAGGGTGACCGTACAGTAAATGTGATCCCAAAGCGTGAAACTAAATCCTATTTCACACATTTCCTAGGCATTATATGCAATGCCAAAAGACAAACAGGCAAAGTATAAAATACTCCCGCTAATGACGTTTCTAATGTCACGTGGCAAGGCACATGACTTTCGTCGCTCGCCTCAGACGGAGAATTCCCTACTTGCATTTCAGTCTATTCGGAAGTGACGAAATACGCTACTTTGAATTTGTTCAGCTGACTCTAGCCCATACTGTGCTGTATTAAAATGAAAGAGCAAGGTGTAGTGTCCGAGAAGGAATCAGCATGTTGACATGCAACGACGATTCTACGATGAACTAACTGTCTAAAGAGCAAGCTAATACTGCAAAAAACAGTATTTTCCTAATCGAAACTACTTACCAGAACTCAGTGAAAAAAGAACCTATAAGAAAGTCCTATCCTTTATTTTGTATTTCTTTCTTTTTCATATACGTCTTTTCAATAAAAGCCTTTTCATGGCTCTCTTTTAATACTTTGCCTAAATAGCATTTGCCATTCTACGTATATAATGCCTAGGTATTATATACAATGCCTAGGGAAAGTATATATAATATTAAAATAATTAGGATATTTCATACTTTGCCCAAAAACGCCAGGCATTCTATACAATGCTTGTTTTTCATACATTGCCGGTAATATATATACACAGAGAGAGAGCTTTACTATATTATACTGAGAATGGTTTATATTTGTGCAACATATTAATGAGCCCGTTCTTTTTCTCGTAGTGGAGAACCTATTAGGAGGTAAGTATATTTGGGATGTCATAAAACAATAAATCCTATTCATTTTTTCTTCGCGAGGAAATAGTAGTTATGTCGATTAATGTTTTCCCTTTTAGGAAGCATACTCGGAAGTAAGATTTTATTTCTTTGTGGATGTTTTGATCGGTGTGGTTCTTCGAATAAACAAATAATGCTCAATTATTTTGAACAATAATTCATACTTCCAAAACTATACATTTGTAATGCTTGATCAGAAATGAATTGACGAATTAATTTTTACACGTTTTCTTTCATTTACAGTTCGACTTTAGAAGTTACGTCTAACATTGAAGTAAGTATAACTTGGAACTAAATGCTTAGTATTAAAATAACAATTTTAGAAGGGACAGATTAACTTGTTACAATTTCTTTGTACTTTTTGTCAAAGAAACAAATAGGACCGCGTTAGCCCAGTTGGAAGAACAACGGATTAGTAACCGGAGAGTTTCGAGTTCGAAACTCGGTCCAGCAGAAGACCGTAGTGTACACGGGGGGTGGTGCACGTTCAATCTGTCGTGACCTCAAATTGTCTCACTTTGGCGTGGTGTGGAAGTTTGGAGCGAGGGGTGCCAGCTCAAGTGTTGTCCTAGTAATCTGACCGTGGTGTTGAATCTTGGATCTTTCCCTTCGAGATTGATCCCGGACCGTCACCAATAGCCCGTTGTGTTGCTTTAGTGAGACGTTAATTAACTACTACAAAGAAAGATAGTTCTACGTAAAAAAAGCTTTGCATTGATCAAGAAATTTCTTTTGTTTCGTTTTCGAGGTTATTCTGTGTGGAGAAATTAATGACAAAGTAAATATTTAAATAGACTGATAAAATATTGAACGTGATCTTCGACAGACATAGATTTATTTCGGACAGCCCAATCAGAACTTCATGTCGTTACGTGTGTGATAATTTTTCTATACAAACAAAAACAGCGGAGAAGAAAAAAGCTTCCGGTTAGGAACTTATTTTGATTTATCGCTGTTTTCACGATGTTTGGCTTTCATTTCTCATTTAAGCGACGTATTAAAATTTCATTCAAGTAGCATGGCAAGTTACGAGAGATTACCCAAACACTAGCGTCCTGTTTCTTTACGAAAAAAATCTCATAGATCAGCACAGCGTGGCACGAAAGCATGTTTTGGAGACGGGTGCCAGCTTAGGCGTTGGTCTCATCATCTGACAGTGGTCAGAATTACGAGGTGTTGCCCTAGGATCTTTCTCTTTGGGGTTGATCCCGGATCTTCACCAATAGCCAGCTGTGTTGCAATAGTGCAACTTAAATTCGACTACCTAGCACAAAGGCTGAATTTGTTTTGAACTAGTTAGAGCAAAAAAAAATATTTGTAACAAAAAATGTGTAAAACTTCTTTTATCAAATATACTTTCATTCACTGTGGTGAAACGAACTTTTCATATATTTTTAAAACTATTATTTATTACCTTTCGATTTGAACGAAAATTAGTAGCTGAGTGGAAAGCGCTCTGGGTTCGAATATCCGGGAATGGTCATGGATGTTCCTAGTGGTTTGAAATCCTATAAATATTCCGGTCTAATTAGCTTGGCCAAATGTGGCCTTGCGCCATACAACCCGGCCAACTAACACGGTCTAATTCGCATTCATGTAGCAAACAATGAGCATAGTTACAAAAACAAACCATTGTCTAATAAGACAGCATAGCAACAACCCAATAATCCGATTTTCTCTGCCGGGTCAGTCATCTTTCCAGAACCTCTGTTTCAATTTTTATCTCAGTTTGAACTTTTACAATTCCCTTTTGAGAAGTTCATTCTATTCGACATCGTGCGATAACCCGTTGTGTTGCTCCAGTGCAACCTTAACTACCTACCTGCATCGTGCGTACGTTACTAGTTAGTCACTAGATATACAGGGTGTCCCAAAAAGGTTGTTCCGCAATTTATCTTTTTACCATTTGGAGATAGGTAGGCAATGTAAATTGCAAAAGTGTAGATTCTGTAGATTGAATAGTAACGGAGATACAAGAGTTTCCATTTTAAGGGGGCCGTATCTAATTTAGAACGATGGCCAAAAATGAAGAGAAGTTCTGCATTGCTGCAGATGGAAAACATTTTGAACATGCGCTGTAAATTTCCTTTTATTTTTATTTAAACCATTTTTCTACAATATTTTTATTGAAGATTACATTGTCTACTATTATTCAGTGCGATTTTCATCTGCAGTTGCAATACTACATTACTTTGCACAATGTTGCACTTTCTGACCCAAAAAATGCTTTTTAGCATTGTGTATGCGGTCCCTAATCTGACTGCTTGAACAGCTGTTCACAAGCGGTATAAGTCAACTTTTTTGCGTCCTTATGCCTCCGTTACTGTTCAACCTACAGAAATGCAGTTTTCTGCTAAGGATAGGGATGCAGGTAAGGAACATTTTTGCTATCTCGGATTTTTATCTAGAGGGGGTTGTATACAAATTAAAAACTGTATCCGCTTAAATTGTTATCACGTGATAATTTTATCCACATATCTTAATTACTTACCTTATTTGGTGCACTTTTGCAATTTACATTGCCTACCTATCTCCAAATGGTAAAAAGATAAATTGCGGAACAACCTTTTTGGGACACCCTGTATATATATTGTGTTGAAAATCAGTAACTGGTTTGGTTGGTGGATGAATTGAAGTTCGCACTGGAGCAACACAACAGGCTATTGGAAACGGTCCGGGAACAACCCCAAAGAGAAAGATTGAGGACACCTCGTAACTTTGAACCACGGTCAGATGACGAGCAACTGGTTAGAAATCCAAGCGTAAGCACCAATGACTTGAGACTTCGAATACTTTTCGTAGTAAAAGTATACAGGTCACGAACAGACGCACCATTAATCATGCTATACAAACCAACCTCAACGCAGTTTGGCCAGAATTGGCCCTTGCGCCATAAAAAAACAACCAAACCAACCTCAAAAGGGGTTGTCCGTTGTTTTATTGGGTAGGGCTTTGAGAAAATTTTCATCTACAACGGATAGTTTAACGCACACATTACCGCCACCTACATTTAGCTTGACAGACTAAGCTTCTCATAATCCACGAGTATACATATAAAGCAGAGTTGGCATCTGTCTGTCGGTTCTCTATACAAATCTATACCATTTGACCAATCCACACCAAATTTGGTACATTCTTTGGAATCCTGTGGGTAACGTAGGCTACATTTTAACCACCGTTCTATTTATTTGTCTTGGGTGTGAAGAGGGTGTAAGGTCCCGTCATCCTGGACAAAGCACTTGCTAGGGGGCGCTCTCTCCCGGTCTGACTGTGCAGATGAAGATGACGTCAGAGTTAACATCTATAGGATCGTCTCTGAAGATGACATTGGAGTTTAGAATCTTAGAGTATGATGAATCGCAGATGGGTGTGGTTGCGCTGAAAATCGCTCAGTATCATATCGTTTATGTATCCGTCTGTAAAATGCGAGATGGAATTTTCAAGCATAAAGTGTATTTGCTTGAAACGTTGATCATGATATCGTATCAATATGATTTGTCAGCCTTTCATAATGATGGTGGAATTCCAAAATTCGCATTCCTGGTGCAAGGTGCTACAAATAAAAAACATTGATAAGAAAAAACTGACTGCAATAATACGATGTATGTCGTTTTTTAGAAAATGAACTTAAAGTTCATTCACAATCACTCCAAAACACAAAATCGACTTTTGTATGTAATCAGCTCAGTATCAGTTTTTGTAGGTCTCTCTTACCTATAGTAGTATGTGAAATGGATCTAAAGTAAATTGTAGAAGCTATAAAAATCTGTTTTAAAATTATTTTGCGCTCGCTTATTTTTGCTCTGCATTTTCTGACAGAAAAGTGATTTTTTGGATCACTTTCAATCGATGTTTAACCAATTAAACCCGAGCAACGCCGGTTAAATTCAGCTAGTGCAACACATTTAGTAGTGATTTCTTCAATTTTTTCAACAAATGTAAGCACTTGCACCAAGACATGCACTTTTAAACTAAACGTGTCATCAGTTATTTGATTTTCAATGCTTTGCAGGAAATGTGGGACAGCGGAAGGAAAGGTGTGCTGATATTTCTTCGTCCATGGTTTGAGCAGTCACCGATTTGAAAAGCCAAAGATCATGAAAATAAAATTTAGACCAAACTGTCGGTCTCCCTTTATTGTGAAATGATGTACCAAGTCTTAAGTAAAACTGAAAGATAATGAAAGTATTGATTGGATTCAAGAGCCTTTTATTGTATAGTAATGCCTAAACGGGTCTACTGCCTTCATTTAGAAATGTGACCCAAGTCACCTTTATATCGGATTCTTCGGGATCCCTATGTATCTCTACCACGAGAATTTCTCCCACCACAAAGTCTGCGCCTGTCTATATTGTAGTAGAAACGGACCTTTTCACAATTTTCCAGATTGCTTGAAAGTGCATTCAAATTAGTCACATTGGCGCATTTAATGACAAATAGGATATATATTTGATAAAATTTTTCTTGTAATCTTTCCCTTTTTCGCAGCAAACATACGCTCCAAACAACACAAAATAAAATGACTTCCATATACCTGTTCAAAATAAACAGCCATGTTCCTTTTGTGACTACCGCTATCTAGATCTAACAGAGGGAGTTCTCGTGGGATAGGGCTACTCTGGTGAGTAGGCAGACCTTGGAGGATTTCATTTCTAGAAAGGTGGTAAGCTCGCTATGGAAACGGCTGTTATATGCAAAATATACCGGCAACCTTCACCCCATTAAAAATTATAACATCCATCATTCTTACTTAAATGAACGAGCCTTGTTCTTATAAGTTCCTCAAGTCGACGTCATCCAGACTTGAAGGCGAGAGTGGTTCTCATAGTAGAAACAGTAGTATACATATCATACCATTAAAACTACATAAACACAATACTCTTTTGTGAAGGATGAGATTTTGTGATTACTATTTAAGCATCAAAGAAACTCTTACAAAACTGATTGAATCTATTCTGCTGAATTTATTTTATAAGGGGTTGTGCGTATGTGTTTAAAACTTATCTTTTTATAGATCCTCAACTAAAAAGTTATAACTAGAAAAATGTTTCAAACCTTTTATTGATAAAATAAAACTTTGATGCCCTTGAATGAAAAATTCTTGACTCAAAAAAACTTTACTAGCTGAATTGAGTCCTTTTATGGCAAAATAAACTTTTTTGCAAAAGCTAAAATTTCAAATGTGTCCAACTAACATCCCCTTTAAAGAGACATGGTAAACCCTCGTTATATCGCTCTTGTCCCCCGAAGCAATATTCGACAACATCGCTCTTTTTTACTTGCCCTGATGAATTTTAAGTTTGTGAATAGCACAGAGAGAGGAAATCTGAATCTGCTTCTTTAGAATTGGTTGCTCAAAGATCATCTTTTCAACCAGTTACCACAATCTTTTCCCTTGGGCCACAATGCGAAATTTCGTAGGGGAGCAACTACAGGCATCAAGTCGGAAGGGTTGATCAGTCGAACCTCGAAAGGAAGGTAAAAGCAATTAGGGAACGGATGTTTTACAAATCGAAAGAATATCACATTTTTACGTCATTTTGAATATTTTTTAGATTATTTTTAGGCATTTTTTGGGTCATTTGTATACATTTCTAAGTTAACCAAATCCAGGCTCTTGTGAACACAGGGGAATCAATTTTAGGTTGGGAAAGATTTTCATCCTATTTTTAATGGCTGTAAAATTAAAACAGTTGATAAGGGGGCAACAAAATATCTTATTAAAGTTCCCTTTAAAAACAAGGCAATACTTCCGCTTACGCTTAGCATTTTTAAAAGGAATATCTTCAAAAAGATTAGTTGCGACTATTGACAAAATAATGTTTTCAAAGGAAATCATGTTTTGGTATCGATCTGATGTAAAATTTTACGCTGATTTGAAATTCTTTGAAATTTTGATTCTATCTTTAACCATTCAAAAGATAGAAACTTGGATTTGGAGAATAAAAAACACAATTTAATGCATAACAGAAACTGACCTAGTAAAACGCCCAAGGTGTTCACATGGTAATGCTCGAAAAGTCTCATCAAACGCGTTAGAAAAGTCCATTTGAACGGGGCCTAAAACTTATGTTTGACGGCAGATCGAACTCGGCGAACAGATTTAGCGATATTTCACATAAAACGACGCCAAATATATGCAAAAATGAGCAAATAAACTTTTCCCCGAGTGTTATGGAGGTATATATGCAGGTTTTTCTTTTTTATAACCCAGACCCCCGGCCTACTATTGAAGTCTGTCAAAGGTGGTCGGAATCCAAGGTTTTTCTTGAAAATTAACGCCAAAGGTTTTTACTGCTGCTTGTCACCAAAACTTCGAAACTGACGTCATTTGAAAATTTTCTCCCTGAAGAAAAATCCGGAAAATATTTTTTCCGTTCGGAGGACCGAAAAAAGTGTTTTTCCTAACTTCCGGAAAATCTGGAAGAGTTGGCTGGCATACAATACACATGCATAATTTAAACGTTTCCTTATTGAAAGTGTGCTTCTTTAATAGAATTAAAAAGAAAATCACCATAATGTACATTCTGAATCAACCTGCATAGGTGTACACCAGTGGTTCTTAACCTGGAGTGTGTCCACCCCTGGGGGTGAGAAAGAATATCCAGGGGGGCGAGAGAAGTTTCGATGGTCGTCACCGGTTTAATAGAAGACGATCTTATTGAAATACGAGCGAATGAACGTATTCAAATAGAATTTGAAAAACTGGACTTCGAATAATTCTGGTGTACACAGTTAGAACTTTATACACAGCTGGCAAAAGCACCATTGCAGACACTTACCATTTGCCACCACCTACCTGTGTGAAATGGGATTTTCATCACTTTTGCACATAAAAACAAAAGCCAGAAATCGCTTAAATGTAAGTGATGACTTATGCGTGGAAGGTTCTTTCAAAAAGGAGCCTCACTTCAAAAGTATTATGAATAAACAGCAACATATACATATAAAACAATACCTCAAATTTTAATTGCTATGTTTATTTTTCAATAAATAAATTATCTTGCAATAGAAGTAATTTCCTAAATAAAGGAATAGAAACACATTTTTCAAGGGGGTGCGAGAACTTATTTTTAGATTCAAGGGGGTGCCGAACACTAGAAAGGTTAAGAACCACTGGTGTATACACAATATTTATCTTAGAATATAATTGATAAGGTCTTTCTTAAGTGGAAACATGGCTGTTTCTGAATACGTACAAAAATACAATGTTGCACATACAAGTGAGTCAGAAAGTATAGCAATTTATAATATAGTCTTTTATTTTATGTAATTTTTTGTCAGGTACAAGATACTTTTAAAATAACAAATGCTAAAACATTTTCCCCATTACAACCGATTCATATTTTGTTCACTGAAAATACGTAATGCTAACCAAGTAGCTAAGGAACATAAAAGCAAGATACGGCAGTAACAGTTCAAAAAATTATTAGACAACAGTGATAAAATTTAAAACAAATATTAACAAATATCACGGAGCCCATCACAAGAATTAGATGTTTAATCCCACACAAAATTCCAAGTAATTACACATAATGCACAAAAAAGATTTCAATCTCTAAAAATAACAAATAAAACAGAATAACCTATATATTAAGTTCAAATGTTCAAAGAAATTGGTGAAACGGAACTAAGGACACATTTGTTAAGTAGTGAATGTGTTGACTATCTGAAAGAATGATTTAAAATGAACCAATAAGAGCATTGTATTTTAATGTAATTCAATTTGAAACTTTGAAGAGACAAAACTTCTAAGTCACGCCCGATTCACAAAATTATAACATTTAAAAATAGATTGTTGTTAAAAGAGTTATTTGTCTTAACTTTAGGTGAGATATGAATATAAATATTTGATTGTACCTGTTATTTGATTTGTGTGCACATAATATTGAGCAAACACATGCTTATTATTTCCAGGGTTCCCATTTTTGAAGCAAAAGGAAAATTAGGGAGTTTTAAGGTCTTTTCAAGGCTATTTTTTTTAGGCTACATATCATACGCCATCGGCCTTAAAAAGAAATAGACGGAGGATGTCCCCAGCTTCAAGTTATTTCTTCCAGTTGCTCGGTTTTAAGATGTCACGTGGTTGTGGGTAAAAGCATGAATCCTAAATTATTGATTGGTTAGTGATTATCCACCGTGATCAAAAACACTAGTCTGCGCTTCCATAGCCAATCAGCTAAGGCGATTTGTGATTTACCCTTCAGAGATCTTACGACAGCGATTCCTCCCACATGATCCGTCTATTTCATTAGAAGGTCGATGATTACCATAGATCACAATAGATTAACCCATGAGTGCACACGTGAAGAAACTTCAGCGATTGCTGTTTGGGTCTCACGAGCCAAGTTTTAAAAATATCAATTTATAGCTAACCTATAAATATTATGCCATAGGTTTTTGATGATACTTCACCTTGGACGAGTATCATTGACCTTGGTTATGGTTTGTTGGGGTTTTATGGCGCAAGGGCCATATTTGGCCATGCTGCGTCAGACACGACATACAATATCAACCTTGGTTATGGAACATGAAATAAAATGTGCAATGTTCTTGTAAAAACTAAGGATTTTATAAAAAATTTCGACTATCAGCAAATTGCAAGGCTTTGAGGCCTGTGGGAACCCTGTTTTTCAAATAACTGAGTTTTCGAGCAAACAATTACATTAGCACTATTCGTAACTGTTTTCGCAAACTTAAATGCCAAATTATTACATGCAGTACATGTAACGTGTCACAAATTAAACAAAATCTCTCACTGCTTTACTTTTAAGGAATTTTGAAAGTTAAGAGTTTTAGTGTGAAATTGACAAGTTGAAATATGAGAGTGCATTTTGATTTTCTATACTTTCTGATTCCTATTTTTAAGACTGATCAGCATACTTCTATATTTAGGTACATTTTTCCTAAATATTTAATTAGTGCTATAAGATTTATTCCTAATCTGGAAACAATGTGGCTAAACTTGACAGATGAACTGAATTCATGAATAAAAATTTAGATACATTTTTAGAATTCACAAGGAAAATAACCACTGGTTTAGAGATTCGTGAGTTCGGGATACGATAATCAGCTGATAACCAAACACCGTTTTACTTACACTTGTTTTCAAATTACTGTTATTTCACACAAAAAATGCACAACTTTTGCCAAAAGAATTAAAATAGATACAGTGGATGTTTCCAAACTTCTGAGAATTGTGTTGCAATTGTCTATTTAATCAATTTTCGTTTATATTACAACGAAATGTGTCAATACAATTTCTTTTTAACTGAATTCAGTTGTCCCAGAAGGAAACTAACTTTTAGGCCATCTAAAAAAGTTTGGGCAGTCTCTTATCCATTGGTTTACAGCTCGTTTACGTTACTGAAGTCCTAAAATCGCATTCCACGTAGAGAATTTAATTCTGGAAATAGATGATAGTCGCTGGGTGCCTCTTTCCATAGACAGAAAAAATAATGGCTCTCAAAATTGACTTGCCTTACATAGTTGTAAAAAGAACACTTAAAAAGCACGCCTGTATTCGCCAAGGGGCTAAATTACACTGATCGGCTGGCCAAATATGGCCCTTGCGCCATAAAACCCCCAAAACCAACCAACTACACTGATCGGCATTGGCTAATAACGTTGGGAAAACCTTTCAGGACTAGTTTGTTTGTACCTGAAAACATTAGTAATGCATTATTCAGCTGGATTCCAATTCCAAGAACTTTGGAAACATCCTCGTACATTTGGTTGATTTTCAGTTTAAATGAGGATTTAGTTTTTCCATGAGTTGAACAATAATAAATGTATAATAAAATACTCTAAACATCACGATAATTAGATCCAAACAAACAAAACAAAAAAGAAACTGGCCATTTGACATGCGATCGTTTTCTCTGAACTTGTATACATATTTATCACCATAACAACCTACACTTGGTATCCTCTGGCAAATCATGCACAAAACTCACACACTTGGTGTTATCAACATTTTGGATCACTCTAATGATCAAGGTTTTGAGCCTAGTAAAACTACTAAATATTTTAAAACACATTGAAAAAAGCACACATAAAACATACTTGCGAATAGTTTATATACAAAATAGCAACTATCCATAAATTATAAGAAAATGGTTTTATCTACAAAAACTGAGTTGAAACTGATTCTAACAACAAAATTACAAGGAGTTTGAAGATTTTATAACAATTGGGTCTTTACAATAAATCTATTTATATATTCATACAGGAATATGCATATCTGCCAACATGTAAGAATTTTTACCAGCCCATAGTAGGCAGACTCCCGAAATGTATAATATACATTTTAAAGCACTCCATGCATATAAAATTAAAAATATTCTGCATTTTTTACTATACTTTACCTGTGAAAAAAATTGGTGTTTTCCAGCTAATTTTTAAGGGAAGGAATGGCAAATTAAACTATTAATCTGTAACACAAACTTCGCAGCAGTGATCTCTAATATCTTGATTTTTTTTGTGGACTTTTGTCCGAAAATGCGCATCCTATTAAGTCAAATAGTACAAATCAGTTAGAGATAAAACGAACTTCGAGAATGGAAAAATTTATTTACTGTAGAATTTACATTTTCTGTAGTCTATAGAACATATTTTTCCATAGGAACTGCAAAGAAAACATAGTAGTTGGAATCTCTTGAAAATAAGAACAAAATTCAAATGTTAAAATTTTGCTAAAAGTCATACAATATTACCGTGGGGTCATATATTATTACAGCCAATCCATATCCGTACAAGATGGCAGGCATGAATATGAAACTTATGGTTTACTAACTATAGATGAAATGCACAACCACATAGAAGTATTAGTAAATAACAAACTTCATGGTGTGTGTATGATATACATATTTATTATATCAACAAGTTAACTTAAATAAAACAATTTTTGTCTTGAAACCAAAAATATTTTAAACAAATATTTAGTATGCTGCTGCATTTGAAAAGTTTCTTCTACACTACAAAGCACTCTTCTCACATCCATTTATTTAGAAATGAAAATATAACTATTAATAAAAACTTACTAACCAGACATGCAATCAATTGGAGAGCAATGCATTAAAGAAATTTGAACAAGTATTTGGATATGCACAAAAATATATTTAAAAATCCAAAAATAGCTATAACAGTTGATACAACCACATAAATCTAGGATTCTGTAATATACAAAAAGAATATAACCATTATTAAATAAAGACATTACTAAGACCATTATGACATGAAAGCATTTAAAATATTAGATTTGTGTTGAAGATATCTGTATATATACCTAAAAATCTGGAAAAATCTATAAAAATAATTAGAAATAAACAGAGTACAACCACCATTAAATAAAAGAGCGTTATGTTGAAGTATAATAATAATGTAGAAGTAACCATTTTTATAATTTGATAGGTTTCTTTGTGTGTAGAGAATGTACAACAATCTTTATGCTAAATACAGCATTACAATGTGTGCTTTTGATGAAAATGCAAGGCATAAACTAACACAGTACAGCTACCAAAAACAATAAAATTTGATATGGTCTTCCATTATTTATGTTGTATGGGATGCTACTGACAATAATTTTCGAGGGAAAAAGTGATTCAATTTGGTAAATTTTACCTTTATCATTAATTGTAAAATTTACTTTTCTTATAAAAATGTAGTTAACAGAAACAAAAATCATGTATAGTACAACAGATTTTAGAGAAAGTCAATTTTTCAACAGATTACAATGACTCTTGTAATATAATTCAATAAATATTTCAGCTAACTAAATTCAAAAACATAAAATGCATGCCTGTGTATAGCATAATGAAAACTACAATAAATTATGAATAGGTTGAAATGTTATAAGATTACAATAATTGAAAACATAGAACTGAGAGTTAATAAGGGTGATGTATTCACAATTTGATACACCAAAATAAAGTTAAATAATGTGAAAGCTATAGACATACTATAGCAACCAGCCGATATACTTTTATGTCAGATGCTTATTTGAACTTTCAAGATATACAGGTGGATCTTAATAACTTTATTACAAAATATAAATATATAGTCATGACAGTTTCTTCAGGGTAAAGGGAATACTTACAGTAAATGCTTCGTTGAACTGTTCAATATAAGAACTTGCACTTTTAAATCATCTACTCATCAAACATTCTCAAAACATATCCTTAAAAAAGTCATAATTAGTTTTGCACTTGAAACTAGACAGAACATTTATACTTGAGAAAGGTAATAAAAAATCAACACATATGGACCTTATACCCTTACTATACAATATTCACGATATGTAATTTACAATGCAATAGATTTGTTATAAAATAATCTGTTCATAACAAAAGCGATTTGATTCAGTAACACTAGTAAAATTTACTTTTCTCATAAAAATGCAATTAACAAGAACAAAAACATGTATAGTACAATAGATTCTACAGAAAGAGTCAATTTTTAACAGATTAAATGACACTTGCAATATAATTCAATAGCAATTACGTGAATAAAGATGAAACAAAACACAACAGCAAAAAGGCTAAAAAGTTCTTATTTGCTAAGTAAACCAAAAGCAATTCATGATTTGTGGTTTTAGTAATGCATTTCCTACTTAGTGAATTATCACCATAGAAATTAAACATTCTCTGTACAAGTTATCAGGTGTGGTTGTATGATAGGAGTTTGAGAGAATAGTAGTGTTTACAGTAAACCCCTTATAAACTTATTAAAGCCTCTTTTTGAGAGGCTTCACTGTTGTTCAGTAGGTATCATATTCCCTGAGCAGACACAAACTACAAGTTGATTTGATAATTGTCATATATCTTATCATTTTGTTCTAATAGAAAATAGTTTTATGTGAACCCCTTGCACTTGTTTAGTCATCACCTGGTCCCAAATGGAATTTTACCCGTTTTATTTTTCAACACATATTTGCATTTTTCTCATTTGATTCATACTTCAAATTTGCAAAGTACATTGAGAGCCTCAATTATAGCAGGACTGTCACAGCCATAGCACTTGTGAAATAGCTTTAGTAGCATAAATTCTTAAAAATAATAGCAAAATTAGTCTTATAGAGCTAATTTTAGTAGCAGTTTTAGTTGCTCCAGCAGCTACATTCTTGGCACAAGGTCTTCAAAAACGTTGTGTGGATTAGAAGTATGAAGAATGTTTGGCATAGCTTGGTGCTTAATTAACAGTTCACCCTTTTAACAGAAAAATACTATACAATCTGTTACATGAATGCCTTGTTGAAGTGATCAGAATGCTTACATTTAACAAACGTTTTGGATACTTTGAGAAAGCAATTCAAAACAGAAAAGGTATCCCAGCTCTCTTCTATTATTTGCTTAGGGGTAGTTGGAAGTTGGTGAAACCGATTAGGCAAAATATTATACAAAATAACGCCAAATATGGAGGAGGAAATATGAATGGATGAAATAAAAAAAATGAAATGATATGGATGAGGAAAATAAGCAATTAAATATTTTCTTCCATTTTAGAGATTTACTTGCTTGAAAATTTGAGCGAAAGGTTTTTATGACAAACTAGCAAGCACTGATTCTGTTTTCCTTTCATGGCCTAAACTTTGAAATTGGAGTCACTTGAAAACTCTCCCAAAAGAAAAATCTCAATACTATTTCCATCCAAAAGACTTCCAGAAAACAGGACTTCCAGTTGACAGGTATGCAACATCATTTCTTCATGGATTACTATAAGGCATCAAATGAGAAATTTGGCATAATTTGAAAGTTCATATTGAAAAGAAAAATCAGCAAGTTGTTTTTTTTTTCATCTGTAAGACTAAAAAAGTGGTTTCCAGAAGACTTCCGGAAAACCCAGAAGTGTTGGCAGGTCTGCACCATGTATCCCAACCCCTGTGAGAAAACTAAACTGAATTGGTAAAAATATTTGTGACTTGCTTGAAATTTTTCTTTTCAAAAATATACCATGGTGTTTAGTATTATTTTACAATGTTTTCATTGATTTCCAATTTAGTAAGTTGTGAACAAAAGTAATTTAAAGTATAATTTGTCCTTTTATTTTTAATACAAGTAACTTTTCCTCGGCCTTCACTATATCACTGCTCTCAATATATCTTGCTTTTTTCTTGTCTAAGTGTGATATAATGAGGGGTCAATATATATATTTCCAGTCTTCTGTGTCCGAATATAAACAGGAAATAATGGCTAATCCCATAAACATAGACAAGTATAGTTTTAGAACTATTTTTTTCATAAAAAGTAACAATAGTTCTCAAATTTTAATTATCTTCATTATAAAGGTCTAGCAGCTGCAAATGACTAACGAAAACAATAACAGTTATGTAGCTGCACAGTATTCTAAAGTACAAATGAAAATGTCTCTAAAAACCAGAAATTTAAAATTAAATTCAGTTTTTCATTCTATAGTGTAGCTCTTGGGAGAAGGCAATCAATCTTGGGTCAGAAATCACATTAGGAGAAGGTTGCCATATGCAAAAGCATGAATGATGATCGTCATGGATGTCTCCACCTGTCAACTTGTTATCAATGCTATAGCTTTTGGCACTAAACGATAAAATACTCTAAAGACACCAATTGTGGAAGCGATTTGTTTACATTACACCAGTCCCAATTTAACTAATAGACTCATTCAAAACCATGACTCAATTGCCTTTTCCTGGCAGCCACACTATAATAGAAAACCAACCAGCAAATGATTAATAAGATAGATAACAAATCGTCCTAAACATTTCTTCAAAACACTTTTCTCATGAAATACAATAAGGTCCAGTGAAGAGTTCTTAATTTTGATTCCGTCAACTTCATGAATACCCCAAAACAAAGTAAATACGATTAGTTTAATAACAATTAAATGAATAAAAAGATTAAAATCGAAAGCACTACCCCTTTGGATCACTATTTACTATGCTGAACAGAATGCTGGTCCATAGTTTGAGCAATGATTGTTGTATTTCCACATTTTCGCTTATAATAAACCAGAGAAACTGAACATAGGTTATTAGTTGTCAGGTATGTGATGGGAATACATGTAACAAAACAATGCTTAAAAACCTCCTTTAAAATAAAGATATAGTTTTTGAAATTGAGTAACATTTTTAGTGGTTAACGACTCTGGATGACAATACAAATAATTATCATCACAATTTAAAAATTCCAGTAGTGAAAAGTTAACAATACTAAAATAATATATTTTTAATTATTGGTATTATCGTTAACCTTTACACTACGGCGCTTTTATTCTGCTATCTGAATTTGGGATGACTGTTGTCCGGCCTGTAGTCAAAAGGTTAAGGAAGGCAAGATAGATATGAATACCATGATATTATTTCATCAATAAGTTGACTTCTTGTCAGATTCTTTCTAAATCTATATATTTTCAAATGATGGATCAAATAATTTGAAATGATGCACAGGTTACAGAAACCCCTTACTATAAGAAAACTCAATGTATTTTAATATCTTTAGGTATTGACAATGACAAAAATACAGATGACTAGCACAAGAACTAAATAAAATTGAGAAAAAAACTATTTCGGTAATGTTTTCAAATATAGATCATGATTTTCAAATATGCAAGTCACCCCAAATAGACTTTGAGAAATCTAACAATACAAAACAAAGGTATTATCTAAAATCCTAACTGTATATAACTTTTGGCTAACTGTATATAAATTTCAATCAGCAAATAAACTACTTATATACTAATTTGTCATACATTTTGAATTATATTTAAAATAATAATCTTTATAACCTTTAAACATAAAAATAAACAAACCCAAGTCATTTTACAAGTTCTTAATAACTTTCAAAAACTATAAACAAACTTCAAATAAATTTCTTAAACAATCCGATGGATTTTTTACATTTATTCAACATGCTAAAGTTAGCAGTCATAAATATTCTGTGCAAACGATAATCGAATAAATAACATTTAAACAAATATCTAATATTCAAAAATAAAACTTACTTTTACAATACAAATTTCAATAAATTTGTTAGACTTGAGTAAAATATGTATGACATATTCCACATAATGCTCATAAACTATTCAAACTCAACAGTGCATAATCCTATGAATTATTAGACTTTTTAGTGCATTTTTTCATACTTTAAAATCTATGCTTCCAACAGGTATCAAAGAAACTTTTAGTCATTATTGGTGCAAGTCATTGTATCAGAACCAGAGAAATTCGTTATAAAGAGTGATTTTCAGTTTTCCTTACAAGTGTCTAACTTTGGAGTGCTATTCTGAGACTACTCAACATATTTCCACTGCATCTCTTTAGTGAAAAGAATTCATGCATCTTCGAAGTTCTGGTATGATTTAGAGGTGAATGATACTTGCAATTATTCTTCTGCCCTATTAATTCAGTAAAATGGAGTTATGGTACTCTGGTGATGATACGACGAAATGAGAAACGACATATCAATAAGCTTTCTAAATTTTCAATATGAATTACAATATTTATATATATATGTATATATACTAAGTGTTTTATACTTTTAAACTTTTGTGGGTACAAAATATACCCATTGTTATAAGTGTTAAGCTTCTCTTCATTCTTATAGGCAGAAGTAAAGGCACACAAGAAAATCAGATGAGGGGAAAGATACTTTCACATCGACGATGATTCCTTGATGGTTTTGAGAACTGAATGTGAGTCACGACTAGAGGACTGAGATCTATAATCAGGAAGTACAGAAGGATATGCAGTATTATCACATTGAAGCTTATCATAGAACTTGGAATTTTTCAATTCCAGCACTTCTCTGAACAAGCGGCCATTGACGGGTAGCTTTTCCAGCGAGTCCTTTGCAGTTTGATCCAACTCTGTGTAAAAGGACGACTTCCCGGAGACAATGACGGGCCCTTCACGAGAGTCATCCACCTGCCTCTGGCCATGGAGCAGTTCAAGCTCTGTGTGTTTCTGCTTGGTGTAACAGCTCGAACACAGGTAGCTGGTAGAAGGAGTGCTATACATGGTACAGCCGGGATTGATACATTGGAGCCGGGTAAACTTGCTGCTGGATGGGAAAGCAGAGCCATTTTTACGGACCTTGTCATTCTCGAATCGGTCGATGGCAGAATTGAGATAATTCTCAATCAATTTTTTCTGGTACTCGTGCTTCTTTTCTGTGTTCAGGACTGCTACGACCACCTGTCGAGGGTTAAGGCTCCCATCCCCAGTTGCGGTTCTCGACATCATGGGAAGCCCACTCAAAGTACGCTTGTTTTTGAGGGTGTCGGAAGCTCGCTTGATGGCAGTCTCTCCCTTGAAGGAGCCCCCTCTCCTCGCCATGTTGCCAATATGTTTAAGTTTCTTGCTCATGCTTCTGCCCAGACTGCCGAACTGCTTTGCAACTGTCTGGAACTGTTTGGCTGCCTTGCTCTTTTTGCTTTTGCCACCAGTGCATGAGATTCCTCGGTCGGGAGAGCTGTCGTCTGAATCGTATGGGTCGTAGAACTTTGCTTCTGAAAGGTGGCCATTCATTTCTTTATAAGTATTTTGTATTACACCATTTTCACAAGCAACT
Organism: Meta bourneti; assembly: GCA_933210815.1. Classification (NCBI taxonomy): domain Eukaryota; kingdom Metazoa; phylum Arthropoda; class Arachnida; order Araneae; family Tetragnathidae; genus Meta; species Meta bourneti. The sequence goes on along the minus strand of OW119924.1, from coordinate 91,272,977 downwards.
TCGATATTTTTTATATCCAAGTACTCATTTAACAGAAGAAGCTTTTCTTTGTCAGTCAAAGCCAATCTGGCAATGATCCAATCGTCGTTCTCGTCCTGACCCCACCGTACTTCTGGACCTGGGTCGATTGCAAATTGTAAAAGAAGTAGCTTGTTATCTGGATCTGTCACTGGTATGGCAGCTGTAAAAAAAGCATTTGCATCATTTTTTAGTGACAAATAGTTTGCAGAAAATAAAAGCTCAGTTTGCATTAAATAAAATGCAAATATGTTACCCACTGTCTAAATACATTTTCTCTATACAACTGGATTTTAAAATGAGTTGTTACTTCAAAAAATAAATCTTTTTAGAAAAAAGCACACATAATATTTTAACTAATAAAAATAACAATAAAGAGGGGGCAGTAAGAATCATTACCTGTGTGAAAGTCTCATTGGAAAGTGATTGTATGAAGTTCTGCTTAAAGTTTTTTGAAGAACATAAGCATTTTGACTACATATTTTAAGCAGCGTAAAAATTTCCTTTAGGAAACATCTGTGTTATTGTTCACATTGTTAAATAATAATTGTGGTTTGCCTCCCTTCATTTGCTCTATTTTAATTTCAGGACTTGAAAACATGTAACAATATGAAAGGGCACTTCTGCAGTATATTGATTTGAAATTGCAAGCAAATTCAGTTAACTTTTGTTATATCTCGCATTTGGCTATATTGTGCCCTGATGAATTTTTGGTTTGTGAACAGCAGAGAAAACCTTAATCTGCTTTAGAATTAAGAGTTCAAAAATCTTGTTTCAAAACTTACCTTAAATTGGAATAGGTCCTGCTAATTGGCTCTTGTGTAGCAAAAAATTACAGTAGAATGTTAAGCCAGACCCTAAACTGGACTGGCAAAAAATACCTCAAAAGTGAGCATAATGAATTTCTGTTTTCAAACATATTAAGCAGCATTTAACACTATTTTAAAAGATCTTACAATCGATTTTGTTAAGTTTCCAGTTTTAAGTAAAGAATGCATGATTTAATGCTCAATTTGTGCCTTTTTCGTTTCTAATAAGCAAGTTTTCCTCCGCCCTTGCTATATCATCGATTTTTTTTGTTTCCCAAGAAGCTTGATATTTTAAGAGCTAACTGAACTTTCAAAATAGGACAAGTGAACTGACCTTTAGATTCGGCAAAGCCTTCCTCACACTCATCATCCATAGGCACCAGAGCAGAGAAATGAGCAGAATCAAAGGTGAGGCACAGCGGAGAGCGGTGGCATTCGGATGCAGAACACTCCAGTGGGAGGTAGATGCCGCCAAACGGGATTGGGGCGAAGGGTTCCCCGGTCACGTCCTTGAGGACAGTGTCAGCTATCACAATGATGGCTCTCTTCAGCACATGGGCCAGGGCCAGTACATGCAACTCCTCTAGGCTCTCATACACCTCAGACTGGGAATCGCTGCTGAAATGCAAGTTTCGAAAATCATATTACTACAAATTAATATAGAAATATCCAGTTGCAGACTGGTTTGGATGCTCAGTCCGAGAAAATGCAGCTATCTATTGGCTTCAGGTGGGGATAACTTTGAAGTGCTAAAAGTAAAATATGCAATTTTAAACAATTTGGTGTCATAAAATTAATCAATGGTTTTAGCAACATTACTTCAAAAAGAAGTGTCACATATGCAATTGCCACCTTGTGAAAAAGGTTTCAATTTGTTTTACTCAAATATGTATTGTTTATTGGTAGGGGTTTTTCACATCACTACCATCTTTTGTTAGACAGAGGCCTCTAGACTTCTAGCATTGCTTCATCACATAATTCAACCATAATCAGCCTTGTTTTCAACTACAACAGAAAATTAATGCTATAGTCATATTATGATAGAGTATTTCATTGTTTACCTGTAACAATTTGTTGTCTTTCTAACAGGTTGGTTAGTTTTAGGTTTTATGGCATAAAGGCCATAATTATTATTGGCCATTTAATTAATTATCTGGACAAGCTACGCCAAACAGAAGACAATATCAATTAAAAAATGTCGATCCTTTCAATAGAAAAAACATTTAAATTATTGTATGAAATAAACTGTGTCTAACGCTACAATATTTTTTCTATTGAGAGTTCTATTGGCCTCTTAGAAGCAACACCACTTGGAATTTTTTGATGGAGCCTGTTCTTGAAATATCATTACTCGTCACCAAAAATATCAAATAGAATGTAAACTTGAAAACTAATTTTATTATCTGCACACTAGCCTTTATTTCTTAACATTATTTCCACTGAAGGTACATTTATCCCTTTGCTTTATCAGTACTGTCTGCCTACCATGCAAACAGTTCCTGACACTGTCTGTCCCCGTCTATTGCCATAGAAACGGGTCTTATCCCATTTGCCACAGAAATGCATTCAAGTTTGTCCCTTTACTGCTCTTAACGACAATACAAAGTATATTTGTTAAGATATTACTTGTCACCAAGATCTATACTAGTAAACTACCTCTCTGCCACCGACACTGGAGAAAAACAAGTAAAATTATGTCATCCCCAAGAGTACTCAAAATGAACAAGCCCTTTTTCTATAACAACAGTCATCACCCTGACAGGGTGTCGGGAGCAGTGCTTGTGACAGACAGGCAGTACCTGCAGGGGGCCCATGAGGCTCCTCGAGTATCTCCTGAAAATATTTTTGGTTAAGAGCAATCAAAAATACATGTCGAAGCTAGTTTAATCAATGAAAATCGAAGTCCAGTAATCAGAAGAGTAAAATATGCACTGATTTAAATAGTCAAAAAGTATTAAATTAGGACAAGACAAATGAATTGGAATAGGGAGCAAAAAGAAAAGGGAAGAGACTGGGGCACCCCTAATGTATTTCTGAGTATGAGCTTGTCCTGCAGCATAAAAGTGGCCAGTCTGTTGTCTAAGTAAAATTTGTACCCTTTGATAGAATTGATGGAACCAATTGTATACTACCATATGTGACAAAACCTTTTAACTATAAAAAAGGAAGCATCTTTTAATCTTTTTTGCAATAAAACCCCTTTTGTCCACAAAAAATGCAAAACACATTGCTCTATGGTCTAACACTTAACACGCATGGTCCCCATTTTCAAAACTGAGCAGAGAATGCACATAAGTTAGAAACTGTGCTTTCTAACCTATCATCAAATAGAAAGCTACAGCTACCTACTGATTGTAAGAAACCAAAAACTATATATTTTTTGAATAATCTCATATAACTTAAACCTATTTTCTGACTTTTCCTTGTATAAGGTCAGACAAATGAAACCTATTGGTCTCGAAACCCAGCCTACATGAAGGAGGTAAGGCTGGTCAAGGGGCAATCTGATGATCACATCTATGCATAAAATATTTATTAAAAACAAGAAAGGAAGTTAAATACCTTAATAAACAATTAATTTAGCAAGGTGAAAAACTAACAGGTGTGAATATAATATAGTGAATATGTAACCATAAGTGTCTATGGTCTTAGTGTAATTTTACTCTAGCAATAAATAAAATTAGGTACAAATATATTCACAGTACAATATTTTTGGAAACAAAAATAATTTAGAATATACATTTGTGCATAACCATAAATGCAATTCAAAATATTAGCCTGAATAAAAAAGAAAATACAAAGATTCATTCTATTGAACATCACTGTTCTTTGCATAAAACATATATACACTTAACATGGATGAATAAATTAAAACATATCTAACTCAACTTTACCCAACAAGAATTTTTCAGCACTGACTGGAATATAGTTTAGTTCACACGTGATTTTTAACGACAAGTAGAAATATATAATTAACATATAGGTGGCATCATACATATATAAGTATAAATAACTTCAAAGTTTGATGTTTAAAATAATAAAAAAATATGGTTATGTAGAAACTAATGGAAAGCAAAATATGCTGATTAGCAGAATAAAGCAAATGTCAGTGTTCTTGTTTCTAGGCAACTCATTAAATAAACAAAAAGTTCAAAAGTAAAGTAAAACTTTAAAAATTTTTCTTTTTACTATTGAGAAATTGGTAGAATAATTAAAATAATCATTTTCATATTTTGTCACTTAAAAATAAGTGTCAATTTACCTTGAGCTGTACAATCCTTCAGAGGAATTCCGTTGAACACTGGATTGTCTTGGCTCAGAAGAAGATAATTTCAAAAGGCCCTGCCATTCTCTTTCCCATTCTTCTTCACAGTATATGAGACCAGCCTACAGAAAGTAAACATGTAAAGTATATCAATTTTTAAGTTTGCTTGGATAACTTTTCAAGTCTGCAGCAAGAATGATAAAAATGAGACTCTTCTGCCATATTCAAATCTGCCAACTTTTACAATGACTATGCAACATCAAATATTAAAAATAATTGCTTTTTTAAATTTCTTTTACGTGATAGGTTTTTCAAATTTTATACAACCTATGTCTATAATGTTCCATAACTGCTGCTAGAAAAAAGGAAGAAAAATGATACAATTATTGCTTGTTTCCTTCAAAATAGCTGCTTTGGGAACAGAGCTTTATGGAAAGCATTTGGTGGTATGGTTATGAGTTGCTTCGTCACAACTGCTTGGATAACTGGAATGTCTGTAATGCTCTCTTTTTAGTGCCCATTTTATAATGGGGAACAGGGAGCAATCACAGGACAATAGATTCAGGGAACATGGGTGATGTGATAAGAGTTATCTGATAGTGCCAGGAATTGTTGAACCAACAAAGTTGTATGAGGTCTCACATTGTAATCTAGCAATAACCACTTCCCAGATGCCCATAGCTGTGGACAATGGCAACAAATACTGCATCGTAAACATCCTAACACTTGTAAAAATTCTGATTTACTGTTTCAGCCACTGATACATTTTTTTGTCGACAATACCTTTCAAATCCAAAAAGGCTACATCGAGTGATTGTGAACTTCCTCAATTTTTCCCTCAGTGCGAACTGTCAACAGACAGCCACTTCAGTCATCTAGAAGGGGTTCCCGACCATCAAGCAAACATGCATACCACTCTAAAACCCAGCTGCTGGATAATGCTGCATCCCCATAGGTTTTTTACAACATGTGGTAGAATTCTGTAGTTTTACCCAGCTTCAAACAAAAACGATATTGGCTCTCTGCTGATAAACACCAATGTGCAAGGACATGTGCTACCTCTTTTGAAATTCTCATCTGCTGCTTCTCAGAAATATCAAACAGCAATTTGTGGTTGCTTATTGAACAGTGACTGCTGCTCCTCAGCAATGTAAAACAGCAGTTTGTGGCTACTCGCTTATTGAACAATGACTGCTGCTTCCAGGAGCAAACATGCAAATTTCCTGAAGCAAGTGTTTTACACAATATTACATCACTCTAGGAACCTTTTGGACATAGGATGTAGTTAAAGTTAAAAACACAACTTATGAAAATAGCGAAATTAGAGACTACAAAATAAAAGATTGTTGTAACTCTTTCAGACAAAAGTAAGCATTTGATTGCACCATACCAGTTGTGGAAGTTGATATAAAATAATTTTTTGTCAGTAATTTCAGCAAAAGTGTATGGTTCTGTAATTAGAGGTCAGGTTTCGCTTGTTATTCTATGGTCTTTTTCTGACACACAAGGTGGGTTGATTTGAGTTTTATGGCACCAGGTGCAAAATGCAAGACCAAATAAAAAATCAATAAAAACAGAAAAGAATTTTTAAATAGGCAGCCAAATTAAAAATAAAGGGTAGATTAAAAGCCATAAGTAAAAACAAGTCAGATAGGTGTCTTGACAATCTAGACCTATTCCATGAGTTCATGCACTTTCAAAAAGTACAAGGAAGTTGGATTTTTATGGTGCAAGAACCATATTTGGTTAACCAATGCCAAATGCAAGACATCAAGTAATGGAACAAACACACAAGGAAAGTTTTACTGATACAGAAAAGAGAAATACACCCCAGGAGGAATTAAACCTGTGCACTTGCAGGTTGCTAGTGCAGTGGAAAAACCCACTGCACAGTGACCCCTCAAAAAGTCCTAAATTATTGAATGCAAGACAATTTTCTCTTGACAGCCCTAGGCAACCAAGGAGGTGACCAGGAGAGGGTTCTTCCATAAAGCATTTCCGACAGGTTCAAAAAACCCTAATACACATGAAAATTGATTTCGAATGGCTACAGGTCAGTTTATAGATGGCAGTCTGCTTACCATTATCACCCTCGAATTCGTTGCCCAAATATGGCCCTTGCATTATAAAACTAAAAAACAACAAACACCCTCGAATTCGAGGGCACTCTGGGATGTTTAGTTTCGTATGGGTGGGAGAAATTTTCCAAGATATATTGTTATCAAGTTTCTTTTACCCAGATTTTTCATGGTGAGAGAAATAATTGATTCACTGACTCTGAGATGCCCCCAAACTTTTAATACTTTATTCAAAACTTTGAGAATGGCAAATAAGATTAAAATTTTCTGTCACTAACATAAAATGGTAGTACAAAACATGGTGAGATGAATAGTGTTGAAATGTAAAAACATAAAAGAAACATTAGAGCTAAAAAAAATCCAACGCTATGTAAAAATGTAGATTTGAATGATGTTTCCCTAATAAAACAAGGCAAGTTTGAAGTGGGGTTGTAGATAAGATTTCGGCAACGATGATTAAAACAATCGACTAAAATATGAAGAACTAGCAGACAAGCCCATAGCATCTGCACCAAACTTTCTTAGTTACTAATATCTATTGACGGCAGGGCAGTGACTGTATTCACATTTCATACTTTATTTAAATCCAATTACAACAAATGTAAGCATCGGTATACACATTTCATAGGTCCACAAGGAATAAAATTTGTAAAAAATATAAGATGACATTTTCTTTAATTCTCATTTCCAAAAAAGAGCAAAAGTTCACACCTTAGCCATGTCATGACAATTAGCTTCTGAATATTCACTTCATTTTCATCCCATTCCCTCGTTCACAAGTGATTTGACCTTTTAAGACGATTGACCTATTTTTGCTCATATTTTATTTTCTGTGCTGATTTCTATCTTCCAGACTTCTCATTGCTTTCAGTACTCAAATTGCTGAAGAATTTCATTAAGTGATGAGTGCTTCCGTGAAGCTTTAGGAATATTATGCAGCTCCAAATCTCAAATCAAGCCTACTTAAACTAAGCAGCAAAACTGATGGACGACTCCTGCCAATGGTCAATTTTATATTGTTTATATTCATTGTTCCCATTTAATAATAAACACATAATGTCGATTTCTGTGCCATGCAAAAAAGTGAAATTTTCAGAGATAGTAGAAGGAATCACAAGCATTACACGCATGTGCAGTCTGTGAACAAAAGATACATGTGTGTAAAATGCATGTGCATGATACAAAAACTAAATTAGAAGTGCATTGGAGTGTCATATAGATAAAATAGGCCATAATAAAATGTCTGGAGGAATGCTGTGGAGCTTGTTATGATGCATTGACTGTTTAGACTGAGACTCGTGGTCTTCAAGGAGATTCCAAAACACCAAACATCCATGACTTCAATGAAATCAGGCCCCAGCTTGTCGTGTTTTGTTTCCTTACCATACTTGCTGAACAAGCAGTTCCATTGTCTTAAAAACAAATATAACATTGCAATTATTTAGTTACACACAATTAACAAAAATAGAACACGATAAAACCCAATTTTGACATTAAAATTTTTCTTTCAATAAAGTAACATTAATTTGTCATTGGTCTGATTTAGTGGTCTAATGACTTCTGACTAATTTGTAGTGTCAAATTAAAAACACCGATCATTAAATGAAGAGGCCTCACCTCTTTATTCTGTAGAGATGTCTGCCATCGCCATCTTCGATAAAATGCATCTGTATAGGAGCTGTTTATCAAAAGAGAGTGCAATGCCTTTCTCAGTGTGAGAAGTCGGTCATGAAAGCCCCACATGCCTGAAAAAGAAAAAACTTAAGAAACATTTTCCAAGACAAAAAAATAAACACTACTCTTAAAAAACCCACTCTACTCTGTAAACACTACTCAAAAATAAACACTGCTCTGGTAACTCATCAAGCTACCAGAGCAGTGTTTCTGAGCGATGTGCTAAGCACAATTCAAGATAAAATAGGTTTGTTTTGTTGCACTATGGTAATTTTTTATAACAAAAAGGTTAATACGAACAGGTTGTTGGCTGGGTTTAATGGCACAAGGTCCAAAAATGGACAAGCTGCACCAAACACAAGATAAAACAACAAAATCATTGCACAGATAAAATAGTAAAAATGATCAAAATCAGAAGCAAAATTGTTAAGGTCATAAGCAATGGTTGAATTGAGCATTTTTAATGAAGATGCCTCAAGATAATAGTAAAAAAATTGTCTGGAGAATAAAAGCTGATTTTAAAAAATTAAAATAAAATTAGTATGAAAATGCATGTATGAAACGTCGACCAACAATAAAAGGTATTTTGAGATGTGAAAGACATGAAGAGATAAAAAATATTATACATACACTCTATAACAAAAAAACTGACACACCAAGAAGGAGTTGTCCGATTGCGATAACAATTGGTGGATGTGAAGAATATACATAGAAAAACAAACGATTAAAATTTCAGAACAATTGAATAATTTATTTCAGAGTTTGACCGTTACAAAGGGAGGAAGTCAATAAGGTGTTGGTCCACCTCTAGCCTCGATGCAAGCTGTCACCTGGAGTGGCAAACTGAAAAAGTTCACGGATGGTGTCCTGCGGAATTTCTTGTCAAATTGTCTCCAACTGTCGGGCTAAATGGTCAACATTCCGGGATGGTTGCAATCGCCTTCCCGTAATGTCCCAAATGTGCTCTATGGGAGAGATCAGGAGACCTAGCTGGCCAAGGAAGCGTTGGGAAAGCTTGAAGACAATTCATAGCAACACGTGCCGTGTGCAGCAGGGCATTATCTTGTTGAAAAGTAAGTCCGGGGTGTCGCAAAAGTAACGGTAACACAACTGGTCGTAGAATGTCATCTACGTACTGCTGTGCTGTAAGTGTGCCAGAAATGACTACCAAAGGGGTCCGGCTATTAAAGATGGCACCCCAGACCAAAACGCCCTGTTGTGGGCATGTGTGGCATGCGATAGTAAGGGCAGGATCCCCACGCTGCCCTGGACGTCTCCAGACACGTCTGCGGTTGTTGTCAGGACACAGTTGGAAACGGGACTCATCACTAAAGACTATATGTCCCCAGTCAGCGCAGTTCCAAGTTGATCGAGCCAGGCACTACTGAAATCGGACTTGACGGTGTACAGGCGTGAGAGGTAAGCGGCGTAACGGTTGGTGCGAGCGTAAATTCCGCTCTCTCAGTCGTCTGCAGAGGGTCATGCACGTGTCCAACAAGAACACGTGTGCGGGTCACTTGTTGGATAGTTGCTAACGACGAATCCGGTGCTCTGACAATCGCTCTGTCTTCCCGTTCTGTTGTGGCCCTAGGTCGACTGTTGCCATCCTGACACTGACATCTGCTGTTCTTGACCCACTCTTGCCAGCATCGTCTAATCGCCGCATAGCTTCGACCCACATGCCGAGCGATTCTTCGATTCGTCCAACCAGCCTCCTTCAATCCGATAACACGACCACTTTCAAACTCTGACGTATGCTCGTAATGAGCACGAATGTTTCGGTGAGGCATTGTTACAGTCAACGTAAGATATCTGCAGTCGAAATGCAACAGAAATTTTGACCACAGATTGAGAATCGCTCCTTATATACACCTGCTGAATGTGAGTTCCGATGCACTGGAGCTCCCACTATTCATTTTCATTGGACACCAAATTTTAATCATTTGCATATTCGTTCAAAATGTCTTTGCATACGAAATTTCATTACAATTGGACAACTCCTTCTTGGTGCATCGATTTTTTTGTTATAGTGTAGTTAAGAAAACCAATGGAATGTAAAAAAGCAAAAATATTTGGATGAGGAGTGTTACCAATCAAGTCTTTCAAGTTTAAAATTGTGTTTCTAAAAATCTATGGCGATGATGGGTAAAATTAGGGCAGTCAATCAAAATGTGATGAACAGTAAAAGGTATACTACACGTTCCACACAGAGGAGCTAGTTCCCCTAACACTGGATGGTAATGGGTGAAACGCGTATGCCCAATCCGAAGGCAAGTCAATTTTACGTCTGTTCTTCACATTGGGACTACTGGCCACTGATGAATGACTGGTTTAAATGAATGCAATTTGTTGGTGACTTGCAGATTCCATGACTCCTGCAACAAAGAGTGAGTAAAGTGTTTTATAGACATCTTAATATCTGATAAAGGAATGACTTGCTGTAACGGAACAAATGCACGTTTTGCAGCATCGTTGGCAAGCCTTTTATGCCAATATGGCTAGGGACCCAAGAAAATATAATATCAAAACCATTGCTGCTTAATGTACATAAGGTGTTGAAAATATGTGACACAATAAGATGTCAGTTTACATCGTTATACTCTAACTGTTGCACAAAACACTCATGCTGTCTGTGTAAATGCAGAATTTACGGTGGATATTAATAGATATCTGCTGAAGGGCACAGTATATTGCCATTAATTCAGCAGTATACATGGAGCAGGAATTATGAAGGTTGTAACTGCAGATGGTGTCTTGGAATATGATTCCACAACCGACATATCCCACCCCTTTAGACCCATTCGTAAAAACTAGTATATATGTGTTATATTGACAGCGATGTGAGGCGAATAATTGCTGAAAAACAGTTGGAGCTGTGTCAGATTTCGAATACATTTCTAAGGGTGTGATAACCTCGGCAGATGGGAAAATCCAAGGTGGACATTTATAGCCATCGTTACAGTGGGGCGTGATGTCATGCAAGTTTAAGTCAGTAATGACGGACCGAGCCCTTTCCATAAATGGGTGTATATTTGAAGTATGGATGCAGTTGCATCGCATCAGTTTTTCTAATTGTTTGAGGAATTTTGATGGGAGAAATTTGACGAATGGGAATTTCTCTAGCTGTTTTTTTTAAGCTCAACCCAACCCAAACATTGAGTTTCAATGCTTGGGTTGACTTAGATTTTGCATGGGTTTTCTTTGGTGGAGATAGAGATTTAGCAATGATTTTTTTAGGTGGAGAAAGATTCTCTTACTCTTGTAGGTTGTTTCGTAGATTTTACAGATGATTGAGGTAGATCTAAAATAGTAATTGGATCAGTTTGGATGCGGCTGGTTGTCATAACTTTCTTAGCTTTAGATGCATAACTGACACCAGATGTTGGTGTACGTGAAGTTACGATGAGTCTAGCCTCCGGATAAGAGATCTTATTTTAGAACTTAGGTGTAGTTATTTCCTTTTCCATTGACCAAATAGGGCAAGATCGTGAGTAAGAGGGATGGTCACCTTTGCAGTTGACACATCTCCCTTTGCCATTACAGGTATCACTTTCATGTCCCTCTTCAGCACAGTTGGCACATTTTGGAGTGCTCTGATAGTTTGCTTTAGAGTGATCGAATTGTTGGCACTGGAAGCAACATATAGGATTTGGAACGTAAAGTCGGACAGGGCAATGTAAATAAGCGGCTTTAACAGATTGTGGCAATTCAGGGGTGTCAAACATAAGTATATCAGGTGTTTGGTATTGAATACTTTTGTGTCACGTTTCATGGTAATCCGTTTGACGCCACAGACTTTTGATCTTTAAGATTTTCCGCAATCTCTTCTTCCGACAAATTCAGCAAATCAGCTGTGGAAATAACTCTGCATGAGAAGTTGAGGCTGTTGTGGGGACTAACACTGACAGATATGTTGGCAAAAATGCATAGTTCTGAAAGTATTTCAGCTTATTTGGCTGTTTTAACTTCAATAAATAGGTCATCAGTGCGTAGTTTGCGGATCGAATTTACTTCACCTGCAGTACCGGAAAAACCTTTCTTGCCCCAAGGAGGGAGAATTATAATTTGAAAAATCCAAGAAAAAGGAAAATAAATTCACAGATGTTGCAGAACCACCCACCAGAGTCCAACAAGAGGATGCACTGATGCTAACAGGGCCCATGTGCTCACGAATCACCATGTAGCAGATACCACCCTTAAAGCATCGCCCAGCAGATGACTGATGGCTTGATCCCTAGCTGATGAAGTCCAATCGACCAGCCGATTGATGTACACCTCCCATTTACCTGAAGCTGGGGACAAAGCAGTGTGTTAGGTCAGTATATCGCCCCCAATTGCCAGGATCCCCTTTTCCAGGGACACGGGTATCCATGCACAGCAAACACGTGAGTGGTTTAGTCCTCAGAAGGAGCTGACAGCAGCAGAGTGGCGAAAAGCTTCTCAAGGGGAGCTCTCACCTCCAAAGAGGCAATCACAATGAGGGAGGAAGAAAAAGCAAAAAGCAGAAGGGTAGGGTAGGGAAAAAATGAAAGGGAGGGAAGATCACTCAGGTACCAGGGGTTGTGAAGCCTATACAAACCTAAAGAAGGTATGCCCCTGAGGGCTAATAAGAATAGGAACTACAGCATAAAGTAGATCTGAAACAACATGAATATCCATGCCAAGACTGGGTTAGTTGGCTTGGATTTTATGGTGCAAAGTACAAAAACAGACAAGCTCCAAAGATTAAGATTCAAACTAAGAGCTTGTTGAACCGAGGGTCAAAGAGCTAACCACTTGACCACCAGGTTGGCCAGTAAAAAATAGGAGCAAACCCAAAACAAAAATTTTCAGCAATTAAAAAATGATACACTGAGATTGAATACATATAATAAAAATTACCATAACTGAGGCACTAAAAAAGTTTAGATCAAGAAAGATTAAGTTGTATTAATTTTAACTGAAAAGGACAATTTTGACCACCTTTACAGTGAAAAAATTATTGACGATTCTGAGGTCAACATGGTAAGGAATTTCTTATAAAAAACTGTTCTGGTGATGTTGCATACCCAACAATTTGATTACTTGATAACCTTATTGTGTTTAACTGTGCCATCACACATTAGATTGTATTGGTTGTGAAGAACTTAGCCACCACTAGAAAAATAAACTTATAATACAGGATGTTTCTAAAATAATTATCTATTTCTTTGAAGAAGCATGTTGATACCCCTATTTTTGTGTTACCAATGAATAAAACATGAAATGAACAAATATTAATAGTATGACATGGCCCCTCGCAATTCAACACACAAATACCATCATTCAATAGTGGCATGGGAAACCTTTCCAAGATATCGGGTGTAATCTTAGCCACTGCAGCTGTGATCTACACCTTAAGTTGCTGTTTGTACTTAATCTTAATTTTGTACACCGCTACTTTAAGAAAACTCTTCATAAAAGATCTAGGAATGAGGATCGTGCAGCCCAAAATCTGGTTGCACCTCTTCATATCAAGCTTCCTGGAAAAGTTTCATGCATAGTCAAGGGCACTTGTTGCAAAATGGAGTGGTGCCCCACCTTATTGGAAGACAATAGTGTGTCAATAATTCCATCAGAAGCAAGTTAAGGCTCAAATTTGTTTACCAAAGATCGAATTACTGCTCTTGTTGGAAGTGATTTACAGAATTTTCCAGTAAACTCTTCTTACCTATTTGTAGATTAAATCTTGCAGATGTGCTTCAACTATTGACATTCTTTCATCAGTAATCAGCATGATTCATAAAACTTAGAAAGGAAAACGATTATTCCACTTTTTTGCTAAAATAGATAGTTACTTTAGAAACACCCTGTATAGTAGTATATAATATATTTTAGTGCAACAAATCTCAACCACGAAATACATTTTTGTAGACTAAAGTTGAACTGTCTTTCCACATCCTGTTAATTGATATGTTAAAATTTGTGATATACCCAACCATCATATTTTATATTGCAATTAAACCTACTTTTCAAACTTGCTATATACTTTTAGAATTTTCTTTTAACTGTAATAAAGAATGCCATTGAATCTGAGTAATTTATTCTGAATTAAAATTATCCAAACATACTCATCAAGGGTGATTTATTTTAAAATTAAATATTTTTGAGGAGCACAGCTTGTTGAAGCTTAAACAAGGGTTGACAAAACTGGCAGTGAGAGCACTGAAACCTACACACTACACAAGTGGATTTCAATGACCCACCATGGGCAGCAGATATAACATTGCTGTTTGGTTGCTCTGGTCCAAAAATGGACAAGCTGCGGCAAACACAAGGCACAATTAAAAGTTCAAATAGCCTAACCATTAATAAAAGTAGATTCAAAAACATGTGTTTATTACGCAGATATAATGCAGCTTGAATTATATAAAAAGTGCAGGGGTGATACAATATAAAGATAAAAGGTAAAAAGTGATAAGTGAGGGTGACCTAATAAGTCTGATAAAATAGGTGAAGTGTTAAAAATGTGACTATAAAAACATAAGATAGGAAGTTAAAATATGAGGTATCTTAAATGGTTGTTGGCAATGATGGAGCAGTTTCACCCATTAATAAATGTCAATTCGTGCCTTTAGAATGGCCAATGCAAAGGCAAGTAAAACATTGAGCCATCTTGATGGTAAAGACGGCAGGTGTGAGTACGTTGGAAGTATATTAAATAGTTATTTGTTCATTCAGACCAGTCTTTATGACATTCGTTCCATACAATGTCAGCACAAAAGGTACAGCATTTCAAATTGAATACCTAATGACGCAGCATGAAGAAGACAATTGCCATCTCCAGTAGTCGACAAAGGCCACAACTTTCGTCCAATTTTTCTGGTGTGCCACCAATTTAACCTGCCTGGAATTGTCAATGATTCAGAACATGATTGAATATAGAATGAGTAATAAAGTATGAAAAACTCATCAAAATATCCACAATAAATTCTAGCAGTGTTGCAGTTGCTTACAGCAGGGTGCCAGTTACAATTTTTTTAAACTACTTATGCACTAATTTTCTGTGCAAAAACCTTTTGAACAGATAAAAATCATTTTTGTGTATAATATACAAAATACAATTGGTTTCAGTGGTAGTGAAACACTAGTTTCATATCTGAGTAATTATTCTTTCAAAATACTTGCCATGAGCATTTTGTTTAGGGTAAGTTGTAATGGGGCTTTTGCAAACTGTTTTCCCTCAAGGTAGTTTCAGGCATTTAAATATTGAAATAAAACTTAGCTTTCATCATTGCATGGTTAAAAATTATATTTCATTCTGCATTTTTAAGAACATTTATTAGATTGGAAAGAAAAATTATACAGCAACGCAAACTCCAATATGCAATCCATCAGGAATCCGAAAAGCGATTTGCAAGAATTATTGTGTATTTTGAGAAATATTTTCAGTAAAAAACTGAACGATAACACTGGCCAACAATGTTGGTTGGTTTTGGGGTTTTATGGCATAAGAATCATATTTGGCCATGCTGTACCATGTACAAGACGTACAATATCAAGTAATAGACATACACACACAATGAAAGTTTTACTGACAAAGAGAGAAATACACCTCACAGGAATCGAACCTGCACCGCCTACAACTTGCAAGCACAGTGGACAAGCCACTGAGTCATGACATTTTTTGTAAACAGTTCGTGAATTTTAATTACAAGATTGAAAAACTTCATTTTAAATAAGTTTTGGCTGTTTCATCAAATAAATGTTATAAAAACATTGAAATGTGATAAACAAAATCTCAGTATGAACTGTGTATGAGTAATGTCACTTGCTTTCATCTCCCATT
This sequence comes from Meta bourneti, assembly GCA_933210815.1. Taxonomy (NCBI): domain Eukaryota; kingdom Metazoa; phylum Arthropoda; class Arachnida; order Araneae; family Tetragnathidae; genus Meta; species Meta bourneti. Next base: position 91,257,326 of record OW119924.1, on the reverse strand, counting down.
TAAAAAATTGTAGTACTATCGATATAAACCTTTTGAGAAAAATTATATTGAAATATCTGCATCTTTCAAGGCCACCTTAAAATTTGAAAATTTTACAACAGAGAAAGTGTAACTTTTTACTTTTTAACAGTACTCTTAACGAATACATTTTCATAACATTAGACAAAGTAAATAATTCCACTAAAAGTGAAAATACAGAATAAGAGTTAGATCATTTCTGAATACTTAAAAAATGAAATTTTAGCACAATGAACTAGTCCACTTTTGAAAAACAATTTCACTCCTCTGGGCTATTTTGAAGGTAAGGAGAGAAATTCTTACTATCCTCTGAGAATTTCTTGAACTCTGGCTTATATGGTTTGGTTATGAGGAATATTTCCAAAGTTTTGGGAACTGTGTTAATTTTTTTATTTCATTGATTTTTTTCTTACATTGTAGTATTTAAATATAATTTCCATTTAATTGTAAGGACTTGTCCAAGCATGAAACCAAGCATTATTCATTATCACTGCATTATTCTGCTGGATTGAAATTCCCAGAACTTTGGAAATATCTCTTGTCCCTTGGGCACAAACATAGTTAAAGCTAGATTTATAAAATAAACTTTGTGGAATTTAACGGTTGATGGTATAAAATAAATTCAATTCTTCTGTTCCATGTAATGAAAATGAGCATACCAGCTTGTTCCAAAGACACCAAGGTTGCAGTTTCAATCAAATCCCGCTGCAAATACTCTCTCAGGTTTTCAGGGAAGACAGAAAAATCAGGCAAGGAGAAAGAGTGCTCAGGTAACTCAAGTTTCAAGCTGTTTGGTCGCACAGTTACATCAGAGGTATCAAAATCCTCAGCAAGCTCTTGTCTAGCTTTAGACACGAGGGTGAAATTGTCAGTGGCACGAGATATTCCTCTTGTAAGCTTCTTTTCTGGAGGAGGTAAAAGAAATAAAAACAATATAAGGAATGTATAGTTAAATATTCTGAAGATCATATTTAATATTCAGTTATTGAAGAGTAGTTTAGCAAATATTTTGGTCATGAACACCAAACAATGATTAAAAACATTTATTTCATGCACATTGACAAGCACACTTTTAAAACACAACTACACTGCTGGCCACCCAAATTGCAACACCAAGAAAGACAAGAGATATCACAACAAAATTTATTTTGTAGATAACATGTTGACCAAGTATCAAATGATTAAATTTATAGACTTCTGTGAAGTGTGGTTCCTGCCAAAATCAGTAGCCAGAGTAGCCGCCATTGTTGGAGATCACCGCTGCCACACGCCTCGGCATTGATTCAAAGAGACTTTGAATGTGTTCTTGGGGTACAGCAGACCAAGCAGCTTCCACACGTTGCCAAAGTTGATCTGGTGTGGCAGCTGGGGATGTATTCTGGGTCAATCGTTGAGCAACCATGGACCACATGTTTTCTATCGGCGAAAGATCCGGAGAGCGAGCTGGCCAGGGAAGCAATTCAATCTGGCGATTGACGAAGAACCCTTGGACAATGCATGCCACGTGTGGTCGCGCATTATCCTGTTGAAATAGGGCTGTGGGCAAGCCCTGAAGGTAAGGAAGGACAACTGGCTCCAACACCTCGGAGATGTAGCGCTGGCTGTTTAAAGTACCGGCAATGCGTACTAGAGGAGTGCGAGAGTGATATCCAATACCGCCCCATACCATAATACCCGGTGCAGGACCAGTGTGGCGGTGCATAACGCAGCTGTTCAGCATCCTCTCTCCACGGTGTCTCCAGACTCGAATCCGACCATCGTGGTGTTGCAGACAGAAGCGTGACTCGTCAGTAAAGACAATTTCATTCCATTCTGCCGTCCACATCCTTCTTTCATCGCACCATTGGCGGCGGAAACGTCTGTGGTTCTGCGTCAAGGGTAGACGAAGCAATGGATGTCTTGCGGACAGACCACTCTGCTGTAAACGGCGTCGAATGGTACGCGCAGACACTGGATGATGCGGTACAGACTGAATGTGCTGTGCTATGGTTCGTGATGTGGCTGAGAGATCCGTCACTGCCATACGCACAATATGCCTGTCATCACGTGGTGCACTGAGGTGGATGCGATCGAACACGTCGGTCCGTCGTACCCTCCTGCATCCAACGATCACATATCCGCATTACAGTTGTTTGGTTTCGTCCAACACGACTACCGATTTCCCTGAAAGATAATCCACAATCTCGGTAGGCCACTATCCTTCCTCTGTCGAACTCGGATACTTGATCAAAAGATGATCGCTGTTTTCTACGAGGCATAATTGATCGTTTTTTTTTTGAAAAAAAACACAAGAAAAACACAATTGCCGTACTTGAAATCGTCGAAATCTCCAAGCCTTAAATAGCGCTTTGAAGTGGCGCCACAGGCGCACGTGATGTGCGTCTGCGCTGAAATTCTAATCATTTGCATATCTCACCTCCGCTAATGCATGTTGTAAATTTCATATTATTTGCATGCTTCCTTCAGGGTGTTGCATTTACGGTGGCCAGCAGTGTAGTATGAATAGGTTACAGCTAATTGAAACTACTCAATTTTTAAAAATAAGAGCGAAAGCACACATTTTTATCAAGCATACTATATTTTTGTGCCAAGCTTTAAAGTTTAACAATCCATCTGTGTGGTGCAAAGTTTCATAATTTAACAATTCCTGGTATTTTGACATGTATTTTAAAAATCTTTAGCTAATATGAGTGGTGTATTCAGATATGATCACTCAAGCATAATATTTTTTATAAATATTAAGAGCTTATCAAAATTCTATATAAATCTTTGTAGGGTTTCCAATAAACTATAAATTACCTATTGAAATTTATACATACTGTTTGTAGCTAATCTTTATATTTTCAATATTTTTAAACCTAACACAGTGATTGTATGAAAACTTGCAAAGCTTTATAAAAACAAATTGATCTAGAAACTAGATTTTGCTTATTCTAGTTTTCCAATTAACATACTTTTTAAATATTTTTGTTTCTTATTGTTGACACTTTTTATAGTTTAGAGAATTTACTTCAAACTCACTGAATAAAACTTTTTAGTGTTTTGGAAAACATCAGTCCAAAAGATTATGAAAAATATTACTTTATATATTTCAGGCAAAAAATAAATAATAATTTATCTTTTTTATTATGTTAGGAATAATAAGCTTCAAAAGGGTTATATGTTAATGTTATTTCATAACAATTGATTTCAGCCAGACACCTAAGAACATAAGCAAGAATATTCCGATAATTCCTGATTAGGTTTTAAATATACATCTAATCTCAGAACTCAATATTATGCCCATTTGACTTCCACTGCAACTGAATCACAAGTCTTAGTGTTTAAACAGATTAAACAATAAATATAATTTCCAATGTCTTTTAACATTTTTATTGAACAAATTATTTATCAATTAACTTGTAAAACATTTTTTTGCAAACTAATCTCATTTACTTTATTTGCATAATTAATTTTGGATATTGCTGATCCATAAAGTTATGTTTACAAGGAATAAACTAACAAGTATTATAGTGTCCTTCCTGTAATTTTTGTCTGTTTGCTATATAGCCTGTGTGATGTATTTTTAATGCTATGCCCTGATATTTTTATGCTGTTTCTTCACTTCCAGTTAAAATCAACATTCCCAGGAGACAATGTTGGTGGATATTGCTGAATATGTGAATACAGCTGTACAGTACGTTTGAACAAATGTATATAATACTATGTATAAATGAATTTTATGGATGCATACTTATAAAATGAATTAACAAAATGCTGATTGGAAATACATTTTCTCTTATTTTACATTTTAAAGGTTTTTATCCATGGTAATTAAATTAAGTGTTCTCTCTTAAAATTTCAATTGTTTTAGAAAACAAAATCTTTACATGGGTGGCTTAAAAATAATCTGTTATTTAGAAAATTTCTCCTTTAAACAGAAAATTATTTATCATCATGAATTTTTCATTCACATAATCATTACATGGTTTTGTTGATATTTAGGCTTTTTCAATGCAATAAGTTTGAAGGGAGTATTTATTCCGTTTAGAAATGTAGTATTTTTTAGTTCACCATTTAGACCATAAGAAAATATTTTTCTCAAAGGAAATTTCTAGTTAAATGCCTGTAAATTAAATTTTGCATTTTTATGATTCCTTGTAAAGAGCATGTGAACATAGCTTGGACACTTTGTCCACTTGTACGTATGATTCTAAGACAACATTAAGATAATCATATATGGTTCCCATTCTTCAAGTAAAAGAAAAATTAGGGCCTTTTGAGATCTATCCAAATTTTTATTTTTTAAGATTACATTTTACATAGATTGCAATGGATTAATCTGTGAGTACATGGGAAGGAACTTTCATAAAAGGTTGGGTGTGGGTCAAACAGACCAAGTCTTAAAACTTATTTAGCTAACCTATAAATATGCCCTCAATTTTTTATGAAACTTGACCAGCTGTCATGCATGAAAAACTATAGAATTTATTTGTAGAGAGTCAGTATCATTGATCTTCGTTTTTGAATGCAGATGAAATAACATATCATGCTCTTGTAAGAATTAAGACTTTTTAAGCGCCCTTGAAAACACAAATGAAAAATCAGGCTTTTTTTAAGCTTTTCATAACATCTATTCTGAATTGCCTTATATAAAACATTCATATTTGAAAAAAATATTTTCAGGAGTTAAATGACAAAAGTACCATTTTCTTCAATCTCGAAAGCAGGCATCTTTTTCAAAGGAGGTCTGCTACTACTACCATTACTGACACCATTCGAACAATTACTTTCAACAGATGTTGCGGAAGTACTTTTGCTGCGAGATGATACAATCTCAGCATCTGATCGAGGAACGCCACCTGGCAATATTCCTTTCATGACATAGTACGCAGACAGAGCTGAATGTAGATTCCAGTCATGAGCTATAGAAATAAAAAATTGTCAGGAAAATCCTAAAATTATGTTATGAGTTAGTAGAATATTTTTACATACATTCAAAAAAGTCGCTGCACTGTTTAAATTGATTATGCAACACTGATTGCATTATCTTTTAAAAATGGTTCTTGTTATCAAGTCTTACTGGCTAGCAACTTCAATAGGATATAAAAAGTATACAGATGGAAGGTATGCAATGAAAATATTTCATATGGACTCCATTATCAAAAAGGAATGTCATTTAGATTTTTTTTAAATAACTAAAATATTAGAAAAACTTTTTATACAAACATTTTTGACTTAAAATTTATACAAAATTCATGGCTTACAGAAAACTGTAAGCCTTTCCTTTTTAATTTTCTCAATGGGTTTCCCTTAAATGGATATTTTCTTTTTCACTGGATATCCTTGAGACAATTTTAATAAGAAAATTTTTTATTAGACTTCTTCAATAAGTTTTGTTAATTCAACTGAAAGTACCAAAAATAAATATTCTGCAAATTATAATTTCATTATTTTGGATATTTCTTCATCTGAATCCCTTAACCACAAACATTTTCTTACTTAAATGCAGAACTGGCTTTTGGGTTTTTGAGATAAAGGAAAAAACGGTTTTCATGCCAATTGCCTGCTTCATATATACCTGCTTTTTTTAATAGTCAATAGAGTTAAGTGTTAAAAAATACCTAGTTCTTCCATTAAATTCTATAGGATCTCAGCTTCATTAATTTAAATTTAATTCAAAATCCCATTTTTCTAGTTACCTAGTTCTTGCATTCAGGTGATGGTTTGAGAAACCCCCAGCAAGCCAACTTTGTTGTTTTTACACAATGATTACTTTCAATGTAATCAATCGGCATGCAGTTTTGAAAGGTATCTTCAGAACTTTCTTTCATGGGAAAGAGTTTGAAACTGTTGTTGAATAAAATCAATCATGATAAGTGAATTAGTAACATAAAAGCAGAATGAGAACTTCTGCATTGCTTGGTCTAAAGGTATCCAAACTTAAGAAAAACATTTGCAGTCTTCCATTGGTGCAACAGTTATTGGGAAATGTTAAATTTTAATAAAAGTTCAATGACTATAGGGTTGTTTATTTATGAGGGTTGATTGATAAGTAAGGTCTCCCAATCGAATAAAATAAGTTTCCAACAAAAGAATGAGTTGTGTCGAAATGAAAAAAATTCCATTTACTAGTAATTATTAAATTATAACACATTTTATAATCTACATCTGAAAATCTGACATATTTCAAATTAAAAGTTTTTAACTGCTAAATTTAAAAAAATTCAGTATTTTAAAAGTTTTTGAATTTTTAAAATGCTTACAATCAACATTTTTCAATTATCCTGGTTCACAGAATAGCAGGCATAATTGTCTTAATTTGCATAAAAATTGTATTTAGGGCATTTCAAAAGTTATCTTGCGTCTGATTAAATCACATCTTTGGTAAAAAAAATAATTTTCTTCTCTATTTATCAATATTTAATTAAATAATCACTTATTTTGCTCCTTTAAAAATGTATGTATTTATTATAAAATACTTTGATTAAAATTAGAAAAATTTTATAGCAAATTTTCAAAATCTTGATTTATTGAGTAAAGAAATCAGTCCGATTTTAGTTGAATATTTCTCCTTAAAAAGGTTGCCTCCCTTAAAGTTGAGATTTTAAGCATACCTTCCAAGAGATCAGTTGCAAGCCCTGGGTCTGCAGATGTATGAGCTACAAATTCCGAAAGGATTGCGTCCATGGCAGTGAAGAGATTGAAATATGCATTAGCTGTGAAGAAGGTGAGTCAAATTAAATGAGATATATACACTATACAAACTTAAAAAAACGTTTTAACTTATTGTATCAATTTGACATGAATTTTAAGTTTTAAAACTTGTTCAAATAATTATACACACATGCTTTGTCAAATAACAATTTCTTTAAAAACATAATTGAATGATAAAACAAATTTAGGTCAATCTACTTTTGAATCTATATATTTTATCATTATAGCAGGATTCTAGTGTTTAAACTGTTAATTTACATATAAACATTTTCAATGGAATAATATTTTAAAACAAAGTAGAGGGAGGATGACACAAGTCTCGAAACAGGCAAGCTGCATTTCCAAAGTAGAGATAGAGATTGAATACAAATCAGTTAATGATGAATTTTGTGAATTTGAAAGCTATCTATAAAAAAACCGATTTACAAGTTTTGTACCAAACATTTTTATTTCACCTGTTTATAGTTTGAAGCTTATTAACAAAATAATTGATAAGTTTTAATAAATATGAAAAGATCAGAAAAATATTAAGTTTCATTTGTTGCAACAATCACAAGAGTATATCATGAAAATTAACACTAACCTCCACCCAAAAATCATCTATGAATATTTTCCTTTTTTTTGATTACAAGAGATTCCCATCATTTTAAGACATTGATAAGATCAGAAGTTATAAATTCTCATCTCTCCTTCAGCAGACTGTTCAAGTAAAAGGTATCACAGGAGCAAATTCCTGTAAAAACAATTTATATTCAATATTATGCTTGGTGTGACAAAAACATTCAATTTATAGTTATTATTTGTAGTCTTTCCAATATCACTTAGTTTTAAAATTATTTACAAAAATTTAGTTTGGCAAAATTATATAAACAACCTCATAATAAAATACATCTAAAAAGAGACTAGAGTATTACAATTGAAATTTTGTAAGTGGTCAAGTATTGTGCCTTGATATCACATGTTTGAAAACTAATTTGTGCACATGTGATGAAAATTTTATTTTGAATACTTTATCTCTATTATTTTTAATTTTAGGACTATGCTATTTTAATGTAAAATTATATTCATTTTTTTCACATTTAACCCTCTGTAAGTCTCACTGGTGCAGTGACTTTTTCAATGTTACATCATGAAAAGAATAACTGTAAAAACTTTAATTTATAAATTTAAATAACACATTTTTCAGTTATTTGCTTTTTAGTATGTCCAAAAATATACAACATACTTATTTTTAAAATGAACAATTTATGCATATGTAACTAGGAAAGAAAACATTGAGCACCTCACCAATGCATCACAATCTTATTTGTTGAAAAAACTCGTGACTAATGGAGGATTATAGTAACATTTGAAGTAACAATATTTTTCCCAAAGGCAAAACATTAATTACTCTTGCAGCCATCAGACAATGTTTTTCTTTTTATAAATAAAGTTTGTTGTGTAAAAAGGATTAGTACAAACTATTGCTATTTGAAACATCCAACAAGGGCAATGAATTTAGATCACATTTTTATCTGAAATTATTTATGTAGTAAAAGATTAAAACAATTCATTTAGGATATAAAGATTTAAAGTGGGTTACAGTAGATAAAAAATGCTACAGGCACGATTCAGAAAATAATTTTAGAGGGACCAGTCTTCTCTCCTGGTTATTGATACCAATTGAAAAGCAGTAATACTAAATGAAAAATAAATATAATATCTTTTTTATATTTTCAAACATATCAAAGTACATGTTTGTAAATGCATACCTGTGTGATAAATCAAATTTTAATTTAAGCAGATTAAACTATTTTAAGGATATATTTTTCATTTAAAATATTTTGATGAGGGATCAAGCCATGTGGGTGCTTCCTATAGATACCCTCTCTTCCTTGGTTATGTCTAGATAAATAGCAATATCTAGACACAAGCAATTTTTCTCATTTTGTAAATCCCTTTCCATTCAGTTAACTAGATGGATTGTTTGTTTGCTTTAGTAACCAATTAAATTGTGATGAGTAAAACAACTAAATGAGCATTTCATTTATGAATACTATATTCAACTATTTTCAGACCTGTGCATGATTTTTCTTATGGGCTCAACAAAACATCAATTTACATCGATTAAACTAATTTCAGCATTTATTTTTATAACATCGAGGACATTTTAGGAGTATCCTGGCCCCGTATTTGAATACATCCCTGCAATGTCATACTGAAAAAACGCATTTTGCTCTCAAGCTTTAGTAATGACTGATCCTAAGCTCCATCACGACAAATAATTAGCAAAAACAATTCTACCTTAAAATTTACTGCAAGATTATAAAAATTAAAAGAAACATGATGAGCAACAAAATGAGAAATTGAAACTAACAATTAACATGCATGAAGTTACATGGTCTTGAAGATAGTAACCTTGTTGGGACAGGGTGTAATGTTCCCCTCAATAGTCCTGAGGTACAGGAATTAAAACTTTTGAAAAGACTGAACTGTAAATTTTGAAGTTTCACTTCAGGGTAACAACTATTACCAATAAAACTTCCATGGTTGCTTACAATGCAAACAATGAATGAATTTTTAGAAATGCCAAACTTATAAATTATGCAGATGAAAATTCTTTAAGGTTTCCACTACTTAACTAGTTGAAAATTACTCTTATATTTGAGTTGCTAAGAAAATGAAATTGTATTGATACCAATAAAATACAAAAATTCAATTCGTACACTCAGAAAATACCGTTGAAAGCAATCAATTTCATTTTTCAAATTAGCTCCATTACTCGATTTGGTCAGGCGTGAACTGCTAAAAGTAATAGCGAGGTTACACTGGAAGTAAAAATCACATTAGTGACTAACAGTTCAAGGTCAATTTCAATCAAGGTAACAACTCTCGCAGTTTCAGGCTCGTTTCAATAAGACGTTATTCGAAATCATTTCTTGCAAAAAATACAATCAATAGCCAGTCCTAAAACACATATTTCTGTAATACAGTTAAAAATAAGTTTTCTAAAGAGAGAAAACAAAATATTGCGCCATATTTACCGCGGATCATAAAACATTTTCTGTGTTTTTGAATCCGATGTCTGTTTGTAAACAGACAAACATGCAAATAACTTAAAGTCACCGTAAAAGATTTTTAATTAAATCAAAATCTTACAAGTACAAAAATAAACAAACATTAGAAATTTATAAGTGAGCACAGTTACAGTAAAACAATAAAAAGTTCAATATAAATTTCAAGGCTAGACAACAATTTTGGATTTATAATTTTATATTCATTTTAACTTTATTTTTTTTTCAAACAAAGACATGAAATCTGACAAATGCACAATATTTTTCTTTTCGTAAAAATAGTGGTCTGGATTTCTAGGAAAAACGGAAATCAGAATACTTAACAAAACGGAATGAGAGGTTTAAATAAAGGTAGCCCAGTTGGCACAGCAACGGATTAGTAACCGGAGGGTTCCGAGATCAAAAATTGCCAAAGACCGTCGGGTAAACGGGGGCTGATGCACGTTAAATCTGTAGTGTCCACAAATGTCGTCACGTTGGAACAGTGTAGAAGTTTGGAGAGGGGTGCCAGCTCATGTCTTGACCTCGTCATCTGAAGACGGCTCAAAATTATGTGATGTTGTCCTCGGATCTTTTCCTTATGGATTGCTACCCGACCGTCGCCAGTAGCCCGTTATGCTGCTCTCCAGTGCGACGTTAATTAACTTACTACCTACCCACCATAAAGGCGTACTTCACAGAAAACATAAATTCCATCCTAATTCTGAGCGGGCCGCGGTGGCCCGGTTGGAAGAGTAACGGACTTGCAACCGAAGGGTTGCGAGTTCGAATCCAGCCAAACACCGTCGTGTACAAAGGGGGCTGGTGCACGTTAAATCTGTCGTGGCCTCAAATGTCCTCACGTTGGCGTGGTGTGGAAGTTTGGAGAGTGGGGTGCCAGCTCAGGTGTTGCCTCGTCATCTGACCGTGGTTCAAAATTACGTGGTGTTGTCCTCGGATCTTTCCCTTTGGGAGTGATCCCGGACCGTCACCAATAGCCCATTGTGTTGCTCCAGTGTGACGTTAATTGAAATTCCCCCCCCCCCCTAATTCTGAGCCGCGGTAGGCCGGTTGGCAGAATAACGGATTAGCAACAGGTAGGTTGCGAGTTCGAATTCAACAAAGACCGCTGTGTATAAAGGAAACTGGTGCACGTTAATTCTGTCGGAGCCACAAATGTCCTCACGTCGGTGTGGTACGTAAGTTTGGAGAGTGGAGTGCCAGCTCAAGTGTGACCTAGTCATCTGACTGTGTTTCAAAATTAAGTTGGTGCTGTCCTCGAATCTTTCCCTTTGGGTTCGATTCTGAACCGTCGCCAATAGCCCGTTGTGAAGTTAATAAAATATATACCTACCTAATTTCAGGGAGGTATGGTAAGTTGGTAGGTATTTTACTTAACGTTTTACTGGGAGCAACACAACGATCTATTTGAGAGGGTCTGGGGGGGGGGTATTTCAATTAACGTCACACTGGAGCAACACAACGGGCTATTGGTGACGGTCCGGGATCAATCCCAAAGGGAAAGATCCGAGGACAACACCACGTAATTTTGAACCATGGTCAGATGACGTGAGAGGGTCTGGGAACAAACCCTAAGGGAAAGATCCAAGGACAATTCCACGTAATTTGAACAACGGTCAGATGACGAGGTCGCACCTGAGCTGGCATCCCACTCTCCAAACTTCCACACCACGCCAACGTGAAGACATTTGAAGCCACGACAGATTTTAGGTGCACCAGCCCCCTTTGTACACAACCATCTTTGGTCGATTTGAACTCACAACCCTCCAGTTGCCAATTCGTTACTCTGCCACCGGACTACCACTGCCCATTTTTTAACAATGAATTCTAGCATGAAGTTGACGTTCAAATGAATTCCTTCACAACTATCAAGTCCCTCTTTCTAACCGTTCGTTGAATTTTGTGATTGTATTAATTTTTGTCTCTATTTCACCGTTTTGATTGCATTAAAACACGTAAATTAAACATTTTGCAACCTTTTTTCTTTCCTAGAAGCAATGAATTGGGCGTGGTTACGAGGAGCTCGACAATTTTCTAGCCAATAGCAAGTAAGTGTAGTTTGTTGCTTTTCATTTTTATGATCGTTCCGATGCTTTCTGTGAGTAACATTTTTTAAATAAAATTTTGAATTGTTAATATTTTTGTCACCTAATATGCTGTTGTTTTTCGACGCTGTATCGATCTGCTTTTCGCACTACAGTTGTCTGTTGTGTTCTGAATGCTGACTGTTAAAAAGTATGATAACAACACTTCTGGTCTATATGATCACTATCTCCGGCTTACGATAGTGATTGTATAATATTGGACTATTTGTGATAGATTGAGTTCAAACACACATTGTCCGTTACTTTTTTTGCTAAAATTATTTAAAACGATAAATGTTTGTATCCTGAAATTGCTAATTTGAGGTGATTTTTTTAAAATGCATTTCTCCAGGTATGGATTCTGTGATACCAAATACTCAGAAATATAACATCCGAATAAATTTTTTCCAGAAATTTTGAAAGCACTAAAGAATTTGAATCTCATTTCTAACAATCAGTATCCGAGACAGAATTCGACCACAAATGATAAACTCAGGCGATAGGCTTAGCTTTACACTGACTCCTAACCTGTATGAAGCGTAATTATAGTTGTCCGTATTATATTCTCATACATAATAATCATACATCTCTAAACCAGCTTTCCGTCATAATTTGACCTTATATGCATTTTCTGTTTTCCTAATCACGATATTTGACAAATATTCTTTTGTTTTTCATTTGTATGCAAATTTCACGGGGGGCGATAAATATTATGTATACTTGTATGACATAATGGCATACTTATTAATTTTGTGTATGAAGAGGAAAACGACCTTTAAAAGCAGTTTGTATCTTGATGGGCAGCAATATTTCGATCAATGTTTGTTCTGAGACTGCTATTTATCTTTTTCTGATTATTACTGTTTAAGGGGCAACGGACCCCCCCCCCTCCTCTTTCCCGCACCCTTAACTTTCGTTTACTTAAAACTATCATGCTCCCTTATAATTTTCAGATTTTCGATTGAATATTTGTTGAAACCATATGATATTTTGTTTTTATTTCTGGACAGTTAAAATAGATTTTGTTTAAAATTTTGTATGAACCTTACCCCCGTACTAAAATTTCTTGTACGTTGAATTTATAAACTGGTCAGTTTTCAAAAAAGATTTGTCTTTTCACATCATGTATTTATTGGATACCCGTTGCAAAATGTAAACAAACGATATTTTCATAGTATATAATATGTTGTGTATACATACTGTATAATGCATAACATTTCTTACCCTCATCCCTAAGTTTCACAATTTTGTGAAAAAAGTAAATCTTTTGTTTTTATTATTAAAACAGTATCCAGCGAAAAAAATGTCTTCCAACTGTTTTGGTTTTACTCAGGTATGACATCGAATTGCATGAATGTCATTGCATTTGTCTTATGATTTGATTGAATGATACCAACTCTGCATCAGTTCCAAAACATTTACTATTTGTAAATCTAATCAAATCTGTTTTGTCAGGCCCTCTTCTGCAATACAAAACTATTATTATTAACTTTATTATTTTATATATTTTTACAAATGACATTCAAATCATGTAATACTTGAATGTAAAACTCTGAAATTTTAATAAATTGGTTCATAGACAACAATGGAAGATAGACTTGGTCTCTTGATGTCTTTGCAGTAACTTATCTTTTTTATACCTATGTTAGTAAATACAAATTAAAGTGAGGCTTCCTTTGGTAAGGGACCTAATGTTCTGGAATCTCCTATAGACATACTAGGCTCTGAAACTGAATAATATATGAACCATATGTATCTTTATTTGCAGTCAAGATACTTTTATGTATTTGTTCATGAAATTCCCCTTCAAAATTCTTCAAATATTAGAAACTATAAGATGCAATAATTTTAGATAATTAAAACTTGTTTTAATGTTATGTTTCCTGAGTTTATATGTGTATTTTTTAATAAGAATTAGAATTCAAAATAATTTAATGCTTTATGAAATTTCATTTTATTTTTCAGTTTCACTGTCTCATTTCAACGTAGGTGGTTTCTTTACACAAATTGCTTATTGTTAAGAAACAACCAGGCCCATGATTTAAAGTGTGATAATTTATTGAATGTATAAAAATAGCAAAGTTTCAGGTGATTTAAATTCAGTAATTTCTTTAATATTTAGAAAAAAATTATAGAAAATCACCTTTTGAAAACTGTTTACATAGTTTAATTGTTAATATATGCATAAAAGGAAATAAAATTTGTTAAGTTAGTCTTTCAGTATTCCTGCTTTCAAAATACACCCCATAGCATCATTAATGAAAGTCACAAGTTTTGTGAAGTTATAATTAAAAAGTGGATTGTTAAAGTTTTTTTATTCAAAAACATTGGAAACTCTTGACCTTGTAATTTGAATTTAAAAAAAATGTTAAAAAATGAATTCTGGTATAAGATAACAAAATATTTTTGTTGTCATGGGCTAAATGTAGGATTTAATTCTGTTTCCAATCTATACATTGCAATATACTAATTTTCTCTATAGATGGGTAGTTCAAGTGCCCAAGGATATTTAAGATACCAAGTCACTGCTCAAGGGTGTCAGGGATGGGTAGTTAGTGAGAATTCCTTTCAAGTTAGGACACTTTTTTTAGATGCTATGGTCAACTTTTTCATTTCATGAAACTGGTGGTCCATATAATAAAATTTGTACTGATTGTTTAAATCACTTCATATTGAGAAATAACCTGGGATGTTTTATGTTTTTTTTCTTCAAATAAGTTTAAAATATTTACCATATCTGCTTATATTTGAAGGTATTCATAAGAGACAGTATTAAGGAAATGATAACTCGCAAACTGGTTGAGTGTAGCAGCAGACAATTAAGTCTTCACCAAAGCCATAAAGCATCTATTTAACACCAGACATACTCCTCCATTTGGGAAAAGACAGAAAAATTTTCTTACGAAAAAAAGTATTGTGAATTCCTTAAAATTCAATTTTGAATTCTTCCATTAAAATGGTTTGCACTTGGTTTTTCACAATAAAGAATTTTCTAATAGTAGATTTGAAAATTTAAACAATTCAAAGGAAAAGATTAGGTAATAACTGGTCATAAGATTAATTAAATTTCATTAATCTTATAAATCTACATATTTATTCTAAAAATAATTTTTGTTTTGAAAGTAATTTTTATTTTATGAGGAAATCTTAAAAGTGCCTAAATATGTGATATTTCGTAAACCATATATATTAATGTTTAATCTAAAAAATTTCTGGACACTGCACTGTTTTTATCGCAAATTTATTTAAATGAAAAGTGTTAAAAAGAAAATTTTAATCCTCATTTGAAAAAAGTTTCCTCACTCAGTTTTGTTAGTCAAGCATTTTAATTTTGGCACAAAGTATTCTTTTTAAAGTGAAATAAAAAAAATTCATGGAGAATCTGTTCTTTTGATAGATTAATAAGTTTGAAAATTTGTCAAATAATAATTTATTTTATTTGGAATTCCTATTTATACTTAAAATATTGTGCTAATCTCTAATACAACAGACGATGATATGAAATGAGTATTATTATTGATTAAGTATGAAATTTTCCAGTTCCATTGATCAGTGCTGGTATTTGCATCAGGATAAACACCCATTTGGAGAAGAAAAAAAATTTGTACCATAGTCAGATTTTTTTTCAAATTTGCACCATAGATAGGCATGGCAGTAAAACCCTGAAATCTCATTTTTGAATACTTTGTCCAATATATTAGCTAGATAGGGAAATTTATATATAAAAATTGGTCAATTTTACAAAATGGCAGCCATCTTGAATTTGCCACACTGTCTATAAATGACCCTAACTTGAGAACTGATAGTTCAAATTTAGTAATTTTGATGACAAATGGAAGCCATTTATTTCAGGAGTGTATTAACTATAAAAACAATGGCAATTTTACATTTTAGTGGATTTTTACATGTTAAGTTAATAGATTTTTAAAAAGTCGACTTTAAAGGGATATAGAAAAATTGAACCCTCATCTTTCTCTGAAACTTTGTAGAAGTATTAACTAACATATGTACTTAGATCTGAGAAAAAATTAAGAGGTAAGATTTTTGATTTCTGAACGAAAGCTATTATAACCGACATTTTAAAACGGTCATCTTACAGTTCAACACCCACCAGGTTCCTCCTATGAAATGACCCATCAATGTGCAATCATCTGAATAAAAAGTTGTACTTTGCCCTTAAAATTAAAAGCATGACCTTTTGGACTTGGTTGCGAAATAATTTTTTTAGAAGTACAATCTATTAGTGAAAAGTTATGAAAACTGTTTTCTATAGGCAGGGTATGAAAAAATCACAACAATCGGATTCTTTTGATTTATATCATATTTTTTATTTAAATTGGATTTTAATTTGTTGCATTTATATGGTTAAACTTGTGAGATGAGGTATGCAAGTATATTATCTAGATAGTAGTTTGATTTATGTTAAACATTTATAAAAAGGAATTTAGAAAATATATCAGGGTAAATTTTTTAAATATTAAAAGAATTAAAGTTATCATTAAGCATTTACTTTTTTCTTTCATATGAATTGTATTTCATGATACAAATCCATAATACTTAAATCTAAAATAAAAAATAATAATCATGCTTATAAAGGGAGGGAAATTTAATTTTAAATTTGATAAATTTTTATGCCATAATACGTTAAATAAATTTTAATTTTTTAGCCTTTTTGTTACCTACCTAACTTGTTTCAAGTGTAAGTTTGGTTGAAAATATTCTTTCTACAAATACAGAAGTGGCTGTGTGGTAAGATGGCTTTCTTGTCTGCTACACAAATCTAAATGAGTTCGCTGGTGAAAATGAGAAATTCAGAATACATTGTTTTCGTAAAGAGAAAATAAAAAACTTATGTACCAACTCTTGAATTTTTTCAATTACAGGCATGATAATAGATGAATATTTTGCTTTTGCTAATATTCAGAGGTTCTTTCTATTTAAGCTCAGTCGATTTTCTTTCAGAGCGTTCACTAAATAAACTAGGAAGTGAAAAGCACACAGTACTCATTTTTAATTGAAAACAAATATTAAACAGTGTATTCCTTTATCGGAAACAGCAAATTCCCTTTTGAAAAGGCATTTTTTAGTTCAAGCCTATATAACGCCACAGGGAAGGCTATGTCAAAATTAACAGAAAACACTGCAATGTATGGACTGGCCCCAAATTTAGCCTCTGCCTGCTTTCAGTGAGCAAAAAAAAATATTTGTTTGTCAACACCGGTGCTCAACTCCTAGTGACCAGTACCCCTTGTGTCTCCAAAAATGGGAGAGGTAAATATTTTCAATGAGAAGCCAAATCAGTAAAATAACACCATCATTAAGCATGCCGAAGGAGCCTGACCCTCTTGAGAAAATTTTTATAATACACCAGGATATAAAGGGTAAATATTAAAAATAATAAGAGTAATCAAAAATATGCAGTGATTCAATCTGTCAATAGATCACTTTATCAGAAGTGTAAAGTTCTAGAAACCTGAAGTCCTTTGGTCCTAAAATATTAAAAATTTTCTGATAATATTGGTAATTATTTATATCAACAAAATATAGAGTTCTGAAACACCCACACATATGAAGCAAGTGGTGTTTTACTTCCAATAATTTACTTCCAAGTTGGCACCTCTGCATCCCATCCCTTATGGAGAATCCAGTTATTTTCAATTAAAAAAGTTCATTCTTCAGGAGTTACTCAGTAGAAGCAAATTTTTAAACTTGTATAAAATAACATACTATTTCAATTTTAATGTCATTAAACACCATTTAATTAAAAAGAAAATTTAATTTAAAAAAATTTGATTTAAATCAGTATACCCTGTCTAGGGTTTCAATTTCTAAATTAGTCTGCTTGAATCAGACTATGGTAATTTTTAAAGATGATAGAACTCATTTTGTTGCTGAGATGATCTAAAAATTATCAATTGTTAATAGTATAATTGTGTATCATGGGGAGATTTTACCTTTTCAACAGGGTATGCTGATTTTTATTAAATAAATCATTGATTTAAATCAAAATTTTAAATTTCATTTTCCTTTCTATATTAAGTTTATTAATATTGAAAATGAAATAACTGAACAAGATGCATGTTATTTTATTCAGATAAGTTAAACTATCAAAACATTAAGGAGTTTAAAAAAATATAGACGCTTTGTCGCAATGAAAAAGTTTTCTGCAGTATCACAAAAGCATTCTAATTTTGCATATCAATCTTTATAATTGTGAACTTTTATATTTTCATTTTGTTTTGCATAATATGGTTAATTTTTTATAAAAGTTTTGTTGGAAAATTTTATGCATTGATCCCTAGGAATTCTTTGCACTGCTAGGATAATTATTCTGTCTTTGTGGATTTGGAATGTAAAAATTAATTTGCCTATCTGATAGTTGAGTATGTTAACAAAATAGATTATGCATTGAAGCGGAAAGCTATTTTAATGATTATGATGAATTTTTCACAAGCTCAAAATTCCACTCAATTGTCATGTTATGTGTGAGGAAATGCTATTACACTCATTCTAAGCTGTTCATAGAGAAAAGCTTCATTTTCTTGTATGTTATGTATAGGCACTTTTTGTGTTCTTGGAATATAACTTTAAAATACTTATCAATGCTCAGAATATTTGAAAAGTAGGCATGTGATTTCAATTTATGTGTAGTTCCTTGTCTTGTCATTTTTTACTATTTACTTGCAAGGTAAATATTAATGAGAAGTGGAATGAATTTTTTCATGAATTTTGTTGGAAGTTTCTTTTATTTTCTATTAGTGATATGATTTTTTGTTAAAAACAAGTCTAACCATTAATTTTGTATAAAAATAACAAGGAATTCTATACATTTTATTCATACATGATAAATATATAATGAAAAAAATTTCAGAAATTTGTCTGATTTTTTGTGAATTTTGTACAAAAATTTATATGTTAGTGGGATCCCGCAACCTTATTTATCTAGGTCCAAAATATTTCATGACACAAGTTATGGGTTAAAATCAAACTAATCTAAACTGCTTGAGAACCAGATGGGAAAACATTGCTTATGCATGGCATTTGTTGTGCTGTTCTATTTACTCTATCATGTGATTAACTTTGCTAATTCCTATATCGCATTTTAATCTTTCAAAAATAACAAATCAAAACTATCTAGAAACTAAACTGATTTGTATGTCTTAAGTTCAAATTTAAACTTGCACGGGCAAGGGATTAATTAAAATAATAAAAATTTGATTTAAATAAAATAAATCTGACTTTAATGATTTTTGAAAAAATCATGTTTTCCATACCCTGCTTTTCAATATAAGACAATATCAAGTGATATAATGTCAATATGAAGTAATACGAAATATATCCATTTCTTTGTAGTTATATTGTTTATCAAGAAGACATGATTGAAAATGGATCAACTTTATTGCGCACTTTTTAAAAATCCATGTAGTTTAAAGAATTTGTATACATTTATATCTGATCTTTTAATACATATTTGTTGTCTTGATGTCAACTCTGTCTTTAAAAAAGTAAAACGATGTATTGTCAATAACATTTTGGTCTTAATTTTCCTGCCTCAAAATTTTTTTATTTTTGTTATAAAATTATTTTCCTTTAATCTAGGTTTTAAGTTGAAGTTATTAGAAGGAAGAAATGAACAATGCTATTATTCCACAGACAAAGTAAAATAATTTTATTACTGTTTTACAAATTGTATTTTAGACATTGATGCATTTTCTCATTCTTGTATTCTTAATGTTCATTGGTATTTTAAGTAAAGTTGATTTTTGTAGGAACCAATTTAATTTTGTTTTTCTTTATTTTCATGATTTCTAGAGTTACTACTACTTTTCTCTAATCACTACTCAATTAGAAGTGATTAGAGAAAAACAAATGTGCAATCTGCTTTAATATTTTTGTGGCAGTTTTTTCTATGAACATACTATGATAATGTTTACATACTTTGTCTGGAATACTTGGCAGATTAAAGAATATCCATTATTTTTTTAATTTGTATTATATCCTGTTATGAATATCCAATGTAATTATTTAAACAAACTTCTCATTAAGGATTGTATATATATCCAATATGGTTTTATTTGCACTCTGATAACCAGTTGCCAATATCCAATATAATTATTAAAATACACAAGTCTCATTTTGAATTTTGTAGATATATATGATGAGTCATTTATTTTAAGTTTTTTTTTTTGATTGCAATTAGGAAGAGGCAAAGGCAGCTGGAAAGATGGTCACTTCCAAAAGAAATGTTGCTAAATTCAGTTCATGAAATATTCATGTACCCCTTTTAAGGAAAATCCAAGTTGATGGTGCTGCCTTAGCGTGATTTCATAACAAAAAAAGACAGTTTCTAGCATTGTGCGGATGAAAATGCTTTTTAATTAGCAACATTAGTGTAAAGGTTTGGTCTCGTCTGCAATTTTTTTAGCTATTCAAAGGCTAATTAAACTGAGACTTGGGTTTAAGCTGCAGTTAGGAAATAAGCCTAAGTAAGACATCTAATCATTATATTAGTCTACTAAATCACTTGAATGTGAATACAAGCATAACAAATATTTGGATCTTTCATGTCTATGCTTTATAGTCAAACCAAATGTTGACAAAAATAGACCAATGTTGACCAATTTTAAATATTTTAAGCCACTATGCCCCTCTTTTGGTTACTTCCTCTATACCATCTCTTCTTTTCATCAGACAGCTGTAAATCCTCCCCAATTGCACTCTGGTTGGCCTGAGGTCAATGAACCCTTTTGGTATGAAAGGGTGGTTGTTGAAGCCAGGGAACTCTCTCTCATGTGGAGTAAACATTCATTACCTAGGAGTGTTCTGATTATAAAAATAACTGTCTAAGACATGATGACTTGCACTCATAGGACCTAGCTTTTTGTCTGTTAAGAAATTGTAGTTGAGATAAATTTGTTCAAATTTTTAGACTTCTTGTATGGATGTCCTCAATTGGTAGATTATTTAAAATGAGTATTAAAATATAAAATAAAAAAATAACTTTAATTGGATGATTAGTGGATTAATTAATGGATGTTTTAGTGTAAATGAATGGGGAGTCAAAATGCCTTTATTAATGTTTACAAAATTTTCAATGGCATGCAATAAGTGTGTGTATTCAGCATGATATACTGTTGATGCTCACATCATACTATATGTTGTGACGAATTAATCCAAACTTTTGTTGGACATTAAAAAAATAACATTTATTTTAACACAGACAAAACAATGGGTTTATAATGGACGCGCGAAACAAAAATGCTTATTTTCATATTAAAATTTACGAATTGCTACGAAGACGTCTCAACTAGACGGAGTCCGTGAGCTAACTGTTTCTCATTCTCCTCACATGCGCAAGCGCAGTATTGAAGGACTTTGTAACAGGAAACTTCCGGGTCTGCAGCCGGCCATCCTAGACTCTTAGGCGCTAAGATGTCACAGTCTATTTCCTCCCTCCTCAAGATTCTTTTTCTGCAGAGACAGACACCTGCAAAAAAGATACAAAACAGCAGCAACAGAATTTTCGCGAAGGCAACAACTCATGCCCAAAGCAATATGCAAGTAGACCATACACCCTTAAGATCCTGGCCGTACCGCCTACTCTAAATTAAAAAAAAAAACATATAATTTTAACAAAGTATAATCAAAATTTTTACTCAGTGATAATCATCAAAGAAGAAATTCAATTTCAAAATATTTAGATTTTCAATTCAAATTTAACACTTTTTGCAATGTAAATGTATCAATGTACACTAGGAATAAAATATTTTTATATATGCAAGATATCACAAATACAAACACAAAAAAATAGCACTTTATTTTTGTACGTGAGGTGTACGACTTAAATTATCAGTGTTATATGCTGTTTTCCCTTTCTATGGACTACCTCGTAATCCTGGATCACAGTAAATTCAACTTTGTCTCGTAACTTTTATGCTTTCTTCAAACGACTTTTAGATTTGTCTAAGCATTCAGTTATTTCACCAACCAAACTTTCAGTTTCAACGTCCTCAAATATCACTGTCCCTAAGGGCAATTTAGTTACACTTACAGCAACTTCCTTGTTGTTTCGAGTCTGTATTCCAAATTCAACATCATCGCCAAGATTAAGATTTTTGAACACTTTGCATTCACTAGAGTGGAAAAACATATCCTTTACATCACCCCTTTTAATAAAACCAAATGTTCCTTTAAGAGCACAGATAACACCACGGTATCTCACAGGTAAAGGCTGTTCCGAACGCATTTTACAAGGTCTAAGGTTTCTTGTATTTTTGTCAATAGGAATACTAAAAGTGATCTTTTTAGGAGGATGAAAATCTATATTACCATCAACATTTTCAGCAGAATAGGGCCGTTCGCCATTATTTTCATAAGCAACTTTACCTTCAGTATTTTCCTTTTTTTCAGTGGTTTCAAATCCAGAAACTGTCTCTTTACACATTATTTTACAAACAGAACTAGCAATTGGTTTTCCAGTACGACGATTATGAGTAATTTTAAATTCAACTGCATCACCACGTTTTAAATTATCAATATTTCCAGAAAATTGACTGTAGTGAAAAAAATATATTGCTTGTCTTTCGCAACATTGTATAAAACCATATGAACGTAGCAAATTTTCAACGATTCCAGTCTCTTTAGGAGTAACACTGCTAGAACTAAAACGGTTACTGTTACAAGGGCAGTCGTTTTTCGATGTTTCATTTAAATATGGAGCACTTTGGCACTTGGGCGTAGCAGAGTCTTTTACTTCAATATCAGAGCCTTTGTCTTTTTTCATATCTTCTATAAGTACAACGGTCTTGTTACTTAGTAAGTAGCGTTCTTTATCTAGGAAGTTATCCTTGACAGCAGCTTTGGTTATAACATGACCCAACTCACACACTAAATTTACTTCCGCTAAAGGCAAGCAAATAGGGTTATCCGCTAAAGGAGATGCTACCCATACATGTTCACCCGTATACATGTGTGGCTTAACAAACTTCCTAGGAATTAGATCTATGCTGGATCCTGTGTCTCGTAAGATAGAAATCTGAGATCCATTTACAGTTCCGACACTAATGTAGGGAGACATCAAATCTATTATTCCCTTTCCCATAATTTCGTTAGCGGCTATGATTTCAGTTTTCTTCAACTTAAGACATTGAGGTCTAAGATGATCATAGGAATTGCATTCATAACATTGAAGTTGCTTTCTTTTTTCAAAATTTCTCTCTTTATAATCTTCTCTGTTTACTTCTGTTTTCCCAAAGGGTTTGTTTTCTCCCTCAAACTTACGAAAACCAACGGATGTTTTCTTGATACCCTCTGTATTCTGGGGACCTTTAGTATTTCTGGGTGTAAGACTCTCCTTTAAGCTTTCAAATTGATCTATTTTTTTAGCTAATTCTAACGGAGAATTTAAGCCCATCCACTCCTCCAGAAAATGTTCTTTTACTTCCGACGGCACTCTTCTCTTCATCTGCTCAGTGATATGCAAGTCTCTGAGTTCTTCAAAAGTTTTGATTTCCAAATCAGAAACCCATTCATCATAGTAGCTTGTAAGTTCATGAGCGTAACTTCTCCATGTTTTATCCGGGACTTTTTGATGACGGTAAAACATCTGCTTCAATTTCTCAGAACTCATTTTATACCTCTGAAGAATAATATCTTTCACATAATCGTAATTCTTTGCATCTTCAGGCGATTCTCTAGCCATCATGCTCGAAATTTCCGAAGGCAATACGCCTAGTAAATACGGCACCCAATCTTCTTTAGGCACACCTGCCATCTCAGCTCTTCTTTCAAAATTTATTAAATATAGACCCATTTCATCTTTCTTTTCCTCAAATTTCGGGGTAATTTTGATGAGCTCAATTTTATGATTTGGCATCCGTTCTCTATTAGATAGTCCTAGCTCACTTGCAGCTTGCATTTCTAGCTTTTTCTTCTCTAAAGCTATTTCTTCCATTCGAATATTACGTTCTTCCCTTTCTTTTGCTTCTTTTCTGGCAATTTCTTCTTTTGCTTCTTGTCTGGCAATTTCTTCTTTTTCTTTTGCTTCTCGTCTGGCAATTTCTTCTTTTTCTTTTGCTTCTTTCTCTCTCTTTATCCTATCTTCCATAATACGAGTTAAAGAAATTTTAACTTCCTCTTCTTCATAGTTTTCACTGTTTAGGATTATTTTCCTTATCTCAACCAGTTTACAATTATGCGATACCTTTTCACAAAGTTCATCTGCGAGTTCGAGGAGGTCTTCTTTTCTCCCACGAGAAAGAAAAGCCATGATCGATGAATAACTTATTAGTAAACAATCCAATTTTGTTATCATAAATATAGTTACCAATATTTTCTAATAAACTATATGATTCACAAAATATACTCAATGCCAAATATGCTTCAAATACTAGATAAGATTTAATATCAAACACAATTCTCAAATATAATAACAGAATCTTAAAATGTATCGTAGCATATACAATACACAAGATGCAATATATATAGTTGCAATTAAATATTTGTTTTCTTTTACTAATGTGTAATTACCATATGTAATTCAAATTATCTGATTCTTTTCAAATCATTAAATGCACAAAACACAAAATTTCAGTAAAATCAAAACGAAATTTAAATTTTCGTTCACTTTCGATTTGGCACTTTTTGGCCGTGACTTTATCAACTTGATAATATCTACTTAGTAGAACATGCAAATTCACTTTATCATCAACTTCTATTAACTTTCATAAAGACAAAATTTAAATAACCACAAAATAAAATTGGATATGTAGTCATTTTTTTTTTTTTTTTTTTTTACCAAAACTATTTAGGCTCTTTGCCTCACTAATTCCGGTAAGCCAGAACCTTAATAAATTTAATTTAATACAAGGGTGGGCCTACCTGCATTTCCTGCTTTCTTGCTTCCATCCAACTTCCAGGACACCAAAACTCTAGTCTGTGACGAATTAATCCAAACTTTTGTTGGACATTAAAAAAATAACATTTATTTTAACACAGACAAAACAATGGGTTTATAATGGACGCGCGAAACAAAAATGCTTATTTTCATATTAAAATTTACGAATTGCTACGAAGACGTCTCAACTAGACGGAGTCCGTGAGCTAACTGTTTCTCATTCTCCTCACATGCGCAAGCGCAGTATTGAAGGACTTTGTAACAGGAAACTTCCGGGTCTGCAGCCGGCCATCCTAGACTCTTAGGCGCTAAGATGTCACAATGTGGTATGAAATCGGTGATGACCATCTTCAAGTAGAAACTAAGTCTATTTAAACTGAATTTGAGAAACTTACAATTTACTCTCCTTGCAGGATATGAAAAAATCATGATTTAAAAAAATCATTGAAATATGGTTTTTTTTTTAAATTTAAATCTGATTTTTCTTATTTAAATAGAATTTTTATGATTTTTGTTAATTTGTTATTCCTATATGTTTAAACATGTGAGACATGCAAATCAGTGTAGTTTCTGGATAATATTGATTTATATTAAACATGTCAGGGTTTATGAATTAGATTCCTTTATGAGAAGTGACAAATTCCTTCTTGATAGGGCATCAGTTTAAGTCAAACCAACCTTTCTATGGGAAGAGTGTCAAAATTACCCGAAAACATATCAAAATATATGAACTGGTCTCATGTTTAAAACTCAGCATAAGCAGATTTGCAAGTGATTCTTGTTTGTTCATTATAATGATGCTGGGAAAGTAGTAAAAGTAAGTTTTAGTTGTGCTTTGCATCACTAAACTATTTATTTTTACATGTACTTGTTGAACTTTTATCCAGTACACATGGAATTAGAGGATGGGGCTAGTCTTTAACAGTTTAATTGACTGACACTAATACAGATAATTGTCAGCTTTTATTTTTTAAATGACTAACCTTTTACTTTTAATAGGCGACGTCCAGGACGTCCCAGAAAGAGCGTCAACATTTCAAGTTTTAACAAGTTAACGTACACCTCACGTGGTAACTTCGCCTCCAAGCGGAGAGCAGCAGAAGAAATGGTTTCCGATGAGATCGAGATTGTGGGCTACAATGGTTTCGATAACTCCCACCCCAAAAAGCCCAAATCTGACGACATCCAGCCGACACGTAGCCAGCCTCCCCGCAGGGCCCGTTTCACTGAGTCATATGGAGGCAATGCCGCTGATGTCGTTGTCATCTCTGACGAAGAGCAGAACGAGGAAAGTGAGTCAGAGAGTGACTCGGATTGCGGTCCTATTCCATCGCCAGTGATGAAGGTGAAGACGCAAGAAGAGTTTGAGAAGTGGGAAGAAAACATCCAGAACCTCAAGAAAGCCTTGAGTGATGAGGAGATGAAGCTCGTCTTGCTCCGGAAGTTGCAAGATAGTCAGAAAACCAAAGACCCCAAGAGAGAGGCTGCTGGTAGCCCTGCACCTGCTGCAATCGCTATGAAGACTTCGTCCATGACCTTGAAAGGAGGTGTGCAAATCCAACCTCTGCCTAGCAAACAACTGCTTACAAATAACAAGTATTTAGCTGCTAAGAGGGTATGATCTTTTCTTTTATTTATTTAGAGTATGAAACACCCTTAAATATCACCTATCATTTTAAGCCATTCCACATGCCTTCTAATTATTACAATTTTAATGATTTTGAGTATGGCAGGTTGCCTTTCCCCTGTGAACTTAACCACCTTTCTACAAATGGACTTTCCATCTTGACATAGCCAGGTCCTCCGGCTATTCACGAAATGAGAGTAGGACATTGTCACTACCTGAAAAATATAAAAGGAAAAGAAAGAAAGCGAAAGAAAAATGTCAGAGTGGAGCATATTTGGGATGCTCTTGCACATTTTTTCACAGTGCAGCACTTTTGTACAACAGTGGGTTGATTTCAGCGTTCTGTTGAAAAGCATCGTTTCGTCGTGTGCAGTGGCAAACATCGCTACTGCGAATGTTCTTCATGTGGGGCCGTCTTGAGTAGAAGCTGCATTCGTCATTGTCTTCAATCATGTACGTTGTGGAGTTCTTCATCGTAAAAATCGATAACACAAAAATACAAAAGTTTGAAAAAAAATATATAAATGTACAGTTCAGTTTTGTGGTGCAATGTTTTTAATTGAACCAGGCTTTCATGTGGTCGGCTGCAGTTGAAGTTTGGTTGGGTCCATCGTGTTATCCAATTTTCTTGACTTCATACCGGTCCTTTGGGAGAGCTTTGACAATTTGGTATGGACCATAAAATTTTGGACGGAGTTTAAGGCCAGTTCCAAACTGTTTGTTGGATGGCTACTTTGTCGCCGATGTTGTATGAATGTGCTGGTTTTCTTTGTCTGTTGTACCGTCGTGTATTTTCTGCTTGAATTTTTAAGATGTTATGTTTGACTTCATCTCAAAGAATGAGTTTATCGTTCATTGTAGCTTGTAGATATTCATCTTCTAATATTTGTTTGATTTGGATGTCATCTTTAGTTTTCATTTTTACGCCAACTAAGAGTTCAAAAGGTGTAAATTTAGTGCTTCTGGATGTGGTACTGTTGATTATGCATTGTACTGTTGCGACGTGTTTGAACCATTTAGTGGGTTCGTGTATGGACAATTTTGTCAAAACTGGGATAAGAGTTTAGTGATAATGTTCAACAAGACTGTTCTTCATTTTGATTAAGCATGGGATGGGGTAAGCCAGAATTACTGATGTTTTGATTAACGGGTTGTTGATACATAACAGTTCCGTTTTTGAATGAATCATCATGAGAAACTATTTCAGCCGTTGTATTGGGACGAGAATTTGTTTCGTCTTCACTTTCATCAGCGTCAGAATTGAATTGTGCACTTTGATCTGTCTAAACAAGATAATCCAGACAAGATTCATTCAGTTAATTCGTCAATATCAGCTGTTACTTCAAGGCTTAGAATATTGGCAATTGAAATAAGATTGGGCAAAGAGAATTTTTCTAGAACTGTTTCTTTTTCAACTTTAGATCGCAATCGGAAGGCCAGAAATCTTTTTCAAATCTGATCTGTTAAGTCTTCCATTGTCTGTTTCAAATACCAAAGAATGAAAAAGTTTGATATTTTTGGTAGAGGCTGATTTTATGCTTTCGCACATCCTGGGGATATCACCAAGAGTTTTTGCCCTGATCAAGGATAACAACAATTTTCTCAAAAAAGGAATTTTGTACTCACAGTTGAGACGGTCTCGCAGCTAGGTAATCCAATCTGGTTTTGTCACAGTGTAGACAATTTCACAATGATGTAATCCAATCAGGTTGCTTTCGGTTTCAAACACACATTAGTTCTGCAAGATAATTCATCACTCGAAGTCTGCTTAATGAACGTCATGATCACTTCTGGTATTCTTTGCAGTGGGTGTACTACTGGGAAAAGCACGGGCCAAACCCCCATGTGGGATGGCTCCAGCCGCTTTAGGATGAGTTTGCATCCAGAATCTACTTTAGCAAAAGGGATAAAAGCGACATAATTAACAATTAAAAGAGTTTATTTACAAATAAAGGGGAATATTTGCAGATTAAGAATAGTTGACAATTTCACTTCATCGTTAGACATGACCGTACACTATCCTCTTCTCGCATCATCGTTCTGCAACTGTCTCCGGACTCTCCGAGAAAATCGTCCTAAGCCAGTCCGTCTAGACTTGGCGGTGCTTCTTCATTTCCTGTATTAAACACGGAGTGGCAGATGGAATGCTGATCTTTGATATGACCCACATTTATGACTGACTTTAAAGTTACTGAATTGAATTCAGGAAATTAAACTTAAAGTAATACAAGAAGACTTGCAACAATTGAAAATTTTCAACCATGTAAGATTTTTTGAATAAAGAAATCAATAATGCAATGTGTCCAGTACAATTCTACTTACTAGAATTCCTGAAAATGTGGAAAATCTATATTGTCTCTCTTTAGTCCATATTCAGTCCAAAACACATGGGTTGTTGAAATGTCATTTAAGTAGAGCTATAACTGATTTAAAATCAGTCTCGAAAAGTAGAAATTAACAAGAGAGAAATAATTGGTTAATGGACTAGCTTATGACAATGGACTAGCTATGATCCACCCAGGTTTACAAATAAGTTTTATTTTCATGAAAAAGTTTCTAAGCATTGTCATTATTTTTGACACCTGTTTTTCTGATTAATTTTGCATGCATGATACGAATTCCAAACAATCTACCCACCTGCCTCAGCTTATCCGTCTTTGGGCCTTGCACCATAAAACCTAAACTAACCAATCTTCTGTAAATGCAAAACAGTGATTCAAATGTAAATAGTCATCTGTCCAGATCCTAATCATGAATTATATTGTATATTTACATATATACACTTATGTAAACAAAAATATTTCTTAAAACTGCACCTAGATAAAGCATTTTGGCAGCAGATAAAATGTTTTCAGGCCATTGACTTCCTGATTCTGGATTCACCTTTTTATAGATGGTTTATGACCCAAACAATGTCCTTATAAAAATAAATACAAAATTATTAGATGCTGCAATAACTCTAGATTTGCAGTTTGTCCTGGTTTTTATGAATTTTATTTCAAGAAATGCATCTGAATATCAAAATTTGCTATTTCTACTTGTTTGTATAGTTTTCAAAATCCTTACGATGTTATACAAATAAAAATGCACTGGTACATTTTTTTTCTATTATATTAAAGTACTGTATTGTGATAACAACTTTACTGTCTGCCTACCTGGGGCTGTCGTGGCTCAGTGGGCACATCCACGGCTCTAGCAACCTACAAGTTGTAGGTGGTGCAGGTTTGATTCCTGTCAGGTGCATTCTTTTCTTCCCTGGGTGTATTTATGTCTTCTGTGTCAGTACAACTTTCATTGTGTGTATATCTTACTTGATATTCTATGTCTTGTATTTGGTGCAGCATGGCCAAGTATGGCCCTTGCGTCATAAAACCCCCAAACCAACCGTCTGTCTACCACGAGAACTGTTCTCACCACTAAGTCTGTGTGGTGATGGTCACTATAGAAACAGAACTCATTTTGAGTAGGGGTGACTGGTGAATGTCGCAACTTTACTTTGCTTTTGACAGCAAAAAGGTAGATTGTTACTATAGATCTTCTCAGCAACAAGTAAAAATCTCGATAAATATATTTCCAATTTGTTATGAAGTGCACTAATGGGACAAACTTGAATGCATTTATTCAAGCATCTCAATGGAAAATGAAATTGGGACACGGCCCATTTCTATGGTAATAGACAGGTGCAGACTTGGTGGTAGGAGCAGTCCTTGTGAAAGGATGTCAACACAACAAACATAGCATCAACTCAATTATAGATAATTTATCTCATCTTATTTATTATAGTAAGGAGAATATCATTCGCAATGTGCAAATTTTAGTTACTTATTGTATTGAAAAAAAAAACAATAAGTTTTTCATTGACATTTGTATTGTATTAAAAAAAGTTTTTGATTGAAATTTCACTTTGGAAAAAGTAAATTAAACTTTAAATTAATAGTTTTAACCAAATTTATCCAACAAATGTTTACTCATAACATTTTATGCCCTACTTTCCCAAACATGTCTTGTTTCCTTTGAATTGAAACTAACTTCCATTTCTTTTGTATGTACAGGATGTGAAACAGGAAATTCCAACTAGTAGAAGTTTGCCCAAATCTTCCTCTTCATCCTTCAAGCCGATTCAGCCTCCTGCAAAACCTACATCCAACAGTCCAATATCTCTCACAGTTCCAAAATCTGTTGAGCCTCTGAATTCAAATCACTTGAATCAATACCCATTATTGAAAAATTTATCCAATCAAATCACTATTACTGCTGTAAGTATATCAGTGCAAATTATGTATTTTTTCTGAAAATGGTCATTATCGGGGGCATATTGCTAGCATTAAAAGATTCAATGGAAATTGATAATCTTAACAGGAATGAAAACTCATTCACATACATGCCAACATGTATGGTTTTGTTGTACAATGTACAGATTTTGGCTTAATTGTAAAATATGGATGCACTGTAAGATTTATCATGGAATTTACAAATGAACATTGTATTTAGAATTTTTCTTTCAAATGAAATGTGATGGTATGTTTTGAGTTGCCAACTTACAGGTTCTCAGTAATTTCTATGGAAAAATATTCTATACAACGGAAAAGGTAAATTCTATAAATTTTCTGTTCTCAAGGTTCGTTTATCCTCTACAGCTTTACTTCAATACAAGCCAGGTCACAGAAATAACCAAAAATTGAAATGAGAAAATGTTGCAGATATCCTGTTAAGTGTCACGAAGTTAATGTTCATGGTTCCTCGAACGATTAGCTGAAATCATAATTTTTTAAAATAGCCAAATCAGACCTTACTAAAAACATAAAACAGTAAAGTCGTCACACAAGGGACAGACTTCCTTGCGATTTGGTGAATGTCTTTTGGTTTCATACTGGCTGATTTTATGTTCTTTTCCATCCCTAGATCTGTATAACTTAAAATACTTTCTCCCTTATGTGATATTCTTTATTTTAAAACTTTTTCCCTTATGATGTGGAGATGAGCTGCTTTCCAGCAGGTGCTTCAAAAGTAATGAGTCCTGTCCTCTAACAAATGTTTAGTCTTACATAGAATTATATTAATCTAGTCACCATAGACTTAAATTTTAAGTAGAATATTTCATAACGAGTTCCGGCGTGCCTTTAGATGGTCTGATTGGTCTTATAACCATAATATTTTCTAAAAGTCCTTGAAATTTTTTTAAAACCTTAGTTATGGTGCCAATGGAATGGTATTGCAGTAGTCGTAAAAAATATATCTCAAGAGCTTGCTCACATTTCATGTCTTGTATCAATTCATTTATAATGAATCCATATTCACATTTCATCCTCTAAATAAAATAAAATTATCCAAACATGGATCACAGCATTTGATTGGTTTATACTGATGTAAATTTTTTCCATGAAATGCATGAAAAAATCTGCACACCTTAGTCATGTTACTCCAATCAGCTTCTGAATGCTCAATTCAATTTCATTCCATTCACTTGTTCAAAGGTGATTCCTTACTTTTTTTTGTCTAAATTTATTTTCGCTCTCATGTTTTCTTTCCGGCACTGATTTCTCTCTTCAAGAGATTTCTCATTGCTTTCTGTAATCAAACTGCTGAAGAAATTCATTAGAGAGGAGCATATCAGTGTAGTTTAGCTAAATTACACAGCTCCATAGCTCAAATCAAGCCTATTATACTAAGCAGTAAAGCTGGCAAAAGAATCCCACAGCTTGTTTGATTTTATATTGTTCATAAATGTTATTGCTATTCAACAATAAACAAATAATATCAATTTCTGTGTCTCATATATTTGATGAAATATATATAGATTTCCTTTGTGAAATATCTATACATTTTGTATTGTTACTTACCAGTTTGTTGGGTTTTTTATTAATTTCCTGTTTCGTTGATAGGTGCCTGCAGCAAGTTCGAGTGCAAGCAGTAAGCATGAGGAGAAGATTGATTCGGAAACCTTGCAGCAGCGGCAGGCTGCCGCAAAGTTAGCCCTACGGAAGCAGCTGGAGAAGACGCTCTTGCAAATCCCATTGCCCAAGCCCCCACCTTTAAAAATAAATTTCTTCCCCAGTGCAAACAACATTGAATTCCTGTGTCTCTTAGGCTTAGATTACATTGTAGATTGTCTGACCAAATCAAAAAAGAACTCGCAAACGAAAGTTCCATTAACTTGTGCACAATGCTCCACCGACTTCACTTGCACATGGAAGTGGAAAGAGGTGGACAAGAACGGCAAAAAAGCCTATGACGCTTACTGTGAAGCCTGCATCACCTCGAACATCCGGAAGGCCTTGAAGGCGCAGCACACGAACAATCTGAAGTCTGCGTTCTTGAAGGCACTCCAGCAGGAGAAGGAGATCGACCGCCTGTCCCTGAACACAATGCCAAAATCTCATTCCTCATCCCGGGAGGTGCGTCCCAGCCCCCGCCTCCCAGCACCTTCGCCCGCTCACCAAGTAAACACCTCTTCGTCGTTCTCTATTCCGAAAGTGGGCACAACTATGCCCTACATTCCGAAAGCACCGCAGGGTCTGAACCACACTGCTCTCGCACAACTCTCAAAACTGAGTCCCCAGTACCAGTCGCTGTTTCATGCCCAGGTCCAAGCCCAGCAGCTGTTGGCTGGCGTGCCCCTGCATTCTAGTGTACTCTCTCTGACACCATTTGTGACACAAAATTCAAACCACGCCAGGGGAAAGTCAAGCACTGGCCAAAATGACAATCGCCGCCAACGCTACAGGTCGGATAGGGTTCAATCGCCTTCCATACCTCAAGCATCGTCCAGTTGGAAGGCTTGATTCAGTCCAATGGCGGAGGCAGTTATGAGTGGGAAGTGTACAACATGCATATTTATCAGTGTGTTTTGTAAAGTTATTTTTGTTTCACTTGTACATAGGGTCATTCCTTATTTCAACCTGGGAAAAGCATATCTAGTTTTTTAATACATTAATTTATTTTAAGATAGATCTTCATTTAAAGAAACTGGATTTCTTGTGCAAGTGCATTGTGTTTTCTAATTCCTTTTCCATTGGGGATTTTTATAAATGCAAGCTAAGCCTGGTGTGTAGCAATGTTTTGAGGGTATCTCACTGCCATGTTTCTTGTTACAAATTAATAAATGTTTTTGGAAATAGAAAAGTCTAACTTTGAATGACTACTTAAATTAAGGAGAGATGATCAGTTAAAAAATTTTCACAAAATACTTTCACTGCTTTTCGTTACATTATGCATCTTTCTCTGCTGAAAATATACTGATTTTCAAGAGACAAGAAATTTTACTAAAGTTTTTACCAACATTGCCCTTTGTTTAGAAAAATGTTCATAACTTGTGTGTGAACAAATTGTTTACTCTATATCAAACAAAATAAATTCTATAATATTTTTGTAATAGCCGTAAAATAATTAAATGATGAAAGCATTATATATTCAATGTATTGTAAACTTAGTTCTGATTATTTGTCTAAACAAAAATCCTTGAATTTGACTTCCAACTTTATATAAAAATGGACTGTTAGCAAACATAATGAATTTAATTTCTATTTTAATCATTTTGTGGTACTTGCATATTAACCGCATGCCAGCGATTAATCGCCAAATCTGTTGGAAGGGGTATAAAGCGGAAGAAATGGAAGAATCTGGTTATATTCACTGCCAAGTGAACCATAAATATGATTTCATTGATTCTGATTGTTTTGCAAACTTTTTTAGAACCACAGTTCAATGTTCGGTGCCTAGTTGCATTAGATACTCGTGTTCTATTTTTACGTCGAAGTAAATTTTTACGTAACGCTTGATCGTTATGAAATAATGCTGGAAGAATATTCCCATCCCAGTGGATATTTGGGGGCATTTGTTGTGAAACATTTCTTGTTATGGTCCCCGATCGTAGTGCTACCACGTTAATGAACGAAATAAAAACACATTAAAGATGAATCGACCATTTTTTCCGACCCTAAGGGCAATTGCTAAATATTTTCCGCCCGAAATAAAACTTGGCTGATATTCGCCAATGGCATGCGGTTAATACGTAAGTACCCTTTTTGTTCATTTTATTGCACACATGTTAAAATACATTTATGGTTTTTTAACATTTAGGGGTTTTAAACAAGATTTTTGTTGGTTTGGAAATTTTCATCACAAAAGTAAATTTTACTTGCAGTAGAGTTCAGAACAAAAGATTGCTTTTCTTGGTGTAGGAAGAAGCTTTTATGTACTGTAAATGAAATGCTATAGTGGACCAGCCAAGTTAAATTGTTGGCAACCTGTTTCATATGTGGCCACGACTGACAAAAGTTATCATTTTAGACACAGCTTTCTGATAACTAAATGTTTTCCTAATCAAATGTTATTTCAAAGGGTACTTAAAATTACTGAATGCCATTCAAATTTAGCATTTGAAATTGCTGTTTTCAATCTACAATAACACTGGTGTACATGAAACTTAAAAAAACATTATCATTTGCTTTACAACACCAGTATATTAAATTGTGCCTTTTTACAGATGCTTAAAAATCCTCAGAATGATTTCCTAATTTTTTTCATCTTGTGACTATTGCTACTGTATGGCCTACTAGCATTATTATGTTATGTTTTTAAAACTACTTCAATTTTTTTGACCATTTGCCCTTGTAAAGTAAGAATTGAATGTATATCTAATCTTCCATGGTATGTTATAAAATGATCGGTCAGTGGGTACAAAAGCTTTCAAATATCTATCATCTATTTTGAATGGTTTGGTGTTATGAAGGAACCTTTTAATAGGATATTCAGCATCACAAATTGCCTGTACTTAAAAATAGTTTGGAGTTATATATTATAAAATTATGCATTCATCATAAATATTATCTGAAGGATATAATGAAAGAAATACTTCGTTTATTATATCAATTCTTTGTTACTTCAAACTTGAACCTCAAGTTATATTTATGTGCTTATTTTACCAAACAAGAATATATTTTAAAAAGGCTTTTTTAAGCAAGTTTTGCATTTTTTGTATAGTAGTGTTTTGAAAGTTAAGTTGTAGTTGTATAATTAGTGTCTTGAAGCTGAAGTTATTCAAGTATTTTTGTTTAATTTATTGCAAAATATTTTTCGTATCTGTACATTTTGTGTCAATTGAATTGCACAAATAATAGAATAGTGACATGTTGATTTAATGCAATTTCATTTAACAGCTATTTTGCATAAGTGTTACAAAATTTTCTACACAAAATTGTGAAATTATTTTTCTCATGTGTTTATTTGTAAATTGCAATGAGCTGCATTGGGTAAAAGGAACATTGATTCTGCTTTATGATGTTACTATTACCTTAATTTGTTCCATATTAACCAAAATATGAACTTTGTTTTTTACCTAGAATTAGTTCACCGTACCTCGCTGATAAAGAAGCAAATAAAATATGTGGTATTCAATTTTTATTCATTAAAAGTTTAAAAAACCACGTTTTTATCCTCTTTTAGGGTTCTCACAGACCTTAAAAAGTCCAGATTTTTCATTTTATTTTAAGAGCTCTTAAAAGCCTTTTTATTTGCTGAAAGTCATTAAAAAAATTTAAAGCCCCTTTTTACAAGAACACTTCATATTTTATTGCACCTGCATTCAGAAACCAACTTGTTACTAAGGTCAAGTGTCAAAAAATCAAGGACTTGAATTATGTAGGTTAGCTAAAAGTTAATTTTTTTTAAACTGGGTCCTGTGTTCTTAGCACTCATGAAAGTTTCCTCACTTCACTCGCATGTTAATCTATTATGATTGATGATAAATGTAGCCTTTAAAAATGAAAAATGGCCTTAACCCTCCAAGCGGCACACCCAAATACACTTGGAAAATTCAGTTAGAATATAACCCCTAAAAATTCCCACACGGCAAAGCGACAGACCCAAAATATTCTGACATCTTATGGACCCCCAGACATCTCGTACCTCGAAATATTTTGGGTATGCCACCCACTATGATTGAATCTCACCGAACTGTACTCCGGCATGCCGCTAGGAGGGTTAAAAAGGCCTTAATATTCTTTTGTGTGAAGAGTAGGAACCCTGTATTTTTTATGTTAAAGTGGGAATTATATGGGAAAATCCAAACAATAACCAACCTCCTCAGGCGTGCTCAATTGTGAGATGTAGCATGGCATTTACTGTAGCAAAATGATGTCTCAGGGCTCAATTCATATAATTGCAGCTGTGGTAAATGCCATCAACACGCTGTCGTAAATGTAATTTGTACAGCGATAATTAGCTGTGAGGTCAAAGGCTATATAGGCATCTGTAGAAAGTGATTCCTTGAAACTATTACTTGACTACCTGAGAGAGATTTATATTAAATAAAGTTTGCTATTCCAGGGAAGAATTCCTATTTTTATGGTTTACTCATTCGATCGGAAGTAGAAAAACAATATTTTGTTTGTGAAAGTTGCCGTCATTACTTTTTCAAAGATGTTTAGTCATTTGGTTTATTGTTTGGAATAAAGAATTAACTGACTACTCTATTTCGAATGATTTTTGAATTAGTTGAATCGGGTGGTGTTTGAATTGTCATTAGCCATGTAGTATAATGTTGAAGAAACAACTGTTTTGCTAATATGTAGATACATATTCAGAGATGACCATTACAGATCTTCACCTTGGAAATGTCAAATCATGAAATTATGGAAAATCTCACTTGCCGATAAGACAGTATGAGCATGAAAAGTCACCACATTGACAACGTGTCCTTTTATGAAGATCGCCAAGTTGGCACCATGTAACAATCCAAAAATTCTAATTCATATTTTATCTACTTTACAATGTGACATATTTTTCAGCCTGTTATCATTTGGCTTATTGACTAAAAATTTGAAATTGTGTTAAGGCCATAATGTTAACTAGAATTTTACCAAAAATTAAAGCTTTAACAAGGAAAATAAACTTCTGCATAGGGATTAAGTAAAAAATAAAGAATGTATAAGCTTATAGTTAGAACTGATTTCAATCTTCAGATAGAAAATATCTACCGAAACTTCTTTTCTTGGATAAATACGTATTTTTTTCATCTATTTGTCTATTACAATGTCTGTTAAGGTTGCATTAATTTAATTGAATGTTTTAAAATCTAATCATATTACACCAAAATTCTCTGTAATCATTACTGAAAATCATTCCTTATTCCTGATGCAGTCAACCAGAAGTTGTCATCTGTGCACAATTACAAAGCATTGTGTTCTATTGCCATCACGGCAATTGCATTCAATACTAAAACTAGTCCTGCAAAATTGTTACCACTGGACTTGTTTAGAAAACTAAATTTACCAATTTTAATTAAGTCCCTGAAATATTTTTCAGGGACTTAATTAAATTAGGACACTTATAATCAAAATATTTTTTTAATATTCCCTTTATTATGGAAATGGTGCATTACTTTGTCTTATGATTAAACTTTTTGAAAAAAATATGAATTGATACACACTTGATCTCTCCATTTTTTTTTTATGAAACTAAGTTCCCAGTAAGTTCTTAAATGTAAAATTTTGATGAAATATATTTTACTCCATCTCTGAAATGGTTAAAATTCAAAGAAAGGTAAAGTGAAATATACTTTTGATTTAGGTCATTTCTCAGAACCTTTGACTATGCACACATTATTGCATTATTTTGAGATCACAATCAGTGATCTCAAATATATGATTTGTCCTTGTTTCTGAATCCTAGTTTTCTATTGTGATGAACATAACAGGGTTCCCACTGATTTGATAAAGGCCCGATTTTCATGTCAGTTTTTAAAGTCTTAAAAAGTTTATATTTTCTGGAAATCAAAAACATTTTTGAAAAGCCTTAGTTTAGTTTTTACAAGAACACTACATATATTTTAATTCATTTGGATTCTAAAATCAAGTTAAAGTAATATTTATGGATTAGCTAAAAATTGATGTTTTTAAAACTGGTCCGAGACTAGCACTCTTAAATTTCTTTACCTGCAATTTATGTAAAATTGCCTTGAAAAGGCCCTAATTTTTCTTTAAAATTGGGAACCCTGTCATACTAATCTCAATGGCATAGGTGGAATAGACCCTATTAAAAAGTTGAGGTTCCCACAGCCCTGAATTTTCATTTTAGTGTTTAGGAGTTCTTAAAAGGCCTTAATTACAAAACATGTTCTATTTCACTTGCTTTCCCAAGATCAATGATACTTGTCGAAAGTCACAAAAACAAAGGCTGACTGTATGTTATCTACAAATTGGTTTTAAAGTTGTGCCCATGACTCAAACCTAGCATTCGTGAACTTTTCTTGACTTGTTTCCTCATTGATTAATTTATTGCAATCTGTTTGAAATGTAGCCTTTAAGAAATGAAAAATAGCTTTGAAAAGGCCCTGATTTTTCTTTTGTGTGAAGAGTGAAAACCTTATTACCTTCTGATAAGATAGCTGATATTTCTCAGAAACATTAAGTAGACATTGAATCAATACAATCTGCACTAACATCTTGTGGTATTAAGTCTTTTGGATTGTATGTTACATATTTGCAATTTTG
This sequence comes from Meta bourneti, assembly GCA_933210815.1. Taxonomy (NCBI): domain Eukaryota; kingdom Metazoa; phylum Arthropoda; class Arachnida; order Araneae; family Tetragnathidae; genus Meta; species Meta bourneti. The sequence goes on along the minus strand of OW119924.1, from coordinate 91,218,462 downwards.
TTCCATTCTTGCATATTTGTTTCTTTTCTTGATTGATTCTATGAAGGTATATGACACATTTGTAATTATTAGATTTGCTATCGTCACAAGAATTATATTTTTGATTGTTCAAGGAAAACTTCACATGCTTTCTGATTCAATTTTTCTAATGTATGCGACTAGAACTAAAAAGTTTTAGCCAAGCTTGAGCTGAACTGTAAATCAGAAGACTTCATACATAAAACACTGCATCGCATCCAGGACTCTGGTTTAAGTTGTTTTAAATATGTTAAGGGAATCATATATATTGTAAAAGTTTATTCACATGAGTATTTTAACCTGAAAACCTTTTTATTGACCAGATGTAGGCAGGTAATATATAAATCTGAATTTGTAAACTGTTTTTATAAAATTTCCTCATGGAATGACCTCATGCTTATCTGTTTGATAGTGCTCATTAAGTTTTAAACCATGTACTGGTAATTGTAGCTCTGAATATTTTGAAAGTTATTGAAATACGTACGACTGTATGTGACGATGTAAATAAATTAGTAGAGCCAAACCAAATATATATTAGCATTTGAAAATAAATTTATAACTTTCTACTTATGGTTTCCATTTATTTTCCTGAACTGAGCAATTCATTTTTGTTTTTGGCTAATTCTGTGTTAATAGTCAAATATTTGTATACATAGATATATTTTAAACATGCATAAAATACAAGGAATGTTTCTAAAAGACTGGGAATTGTTACAAATTGTGTGTGTCTGTTCATTATAATTTTTCAATAGTTTCCATTTAACTGTATACACTGACCTAGCCAGGTACTAGTTTTTTGACCATCTAAAAACCTTTTTTGGAGTCTCATCAATTGGTTTACAGCTGGGTTACATCATTTAAGTCCTGAAATCACCATGTAGAGGTGTTTGAATTCTGGAATCAGATGATAGTCACTGTGTTACCCTTTTCCATCAAAAGTAAATGACTCTTAGAATTTACATTTTTTTAAATATTTGAAAATAAACACTTAAAACATATTTGCCAAGTGGCTAAATCATTCTGATTGGCAGACTAACATTGTTGGAAAAACCTGTACTTAAAAGCACAAGGAATGTTAACACCTGTTTAGATCTGTACATCTAGTTACAATTTTGTTTGACAATAAATCCAATCATGCAAACACTTCGGAATTCTGTCTGACAATTTTAGTAATGTCAGTTTTCACTAGTTTTCTTATCGAGTGAGAGACATGTTCAAACCTGTTTGGCAGTTCTGTTGTAAGTTTGGCCTACTACTTTTGTGGTAGTGTCTAACAGTTCACCAAATTTCGTTCGATTTTTGCGAGTAATTTATTTTTCTTGTGTGATAATTGTGAATGTTTAAGAAAAGATTTCCAATACAGTGAAGCATTTTCTGTCAAGATAACTTTTGGTGGCGGTAGTGTTTCTGCTGTGATTTGTATTCTGAACGTATCGCCGCAGACTTGACTTGTTTTTCGAATTGAATTTCAACACTTCGTCAATAAAAATTCCAAGTTGATCGGTCAACACAAATTAGATTAAACGCCAAACGGCGATAAACTACAATTTAAGGGTAATCTTAATATGTATCATACTATAACATTTGGACAGGTTAAATCCATAGACGTGAAATATTAGTAGACTGAGCATCGCTTTGGCTAGTAGTCACGTGACTGCTACACGAAAATTCAGCTTTGATTTGATTTTTTATCGCTTCTCTTGACAACATTTACTTATAAAAAGTTAGCGATGCGAATGTGCATACTACCGACTATTTATTGAATTTGTAACTTTAATGTTTTTAGCAATTTGAGCTGTTATATAATTAGCTTAAGTTCTCATTGCGATCAAGCTCAACTAGCACGTATACAATAAAAATCCGTACGCGTAAGATAAATACGTTGCAGTGAATAGATTGATTACAGGCCCGGAGTTCAGATACGGCCCTCATGTCGAATAAGCCCTTCGGATATGTTTACCCGGTTCGCAGACCAGATATGGGGGCCCTCCAAATTTTTATCAGGACCGAAGTTCACAAGCGGTCTCCGGACAGGTTTACCCGGCCCACAGTCCACCAAATATGCAGGACAGCAGACCAGATACTGGACATGTTTAACCTGCCCAATTGGCAACTTTTATTTAGAGGTATTGATGACGAATATAGTATCACTGAAGAAATGACTTCTTTAGTGCCATTACAAGGCAACTAAATCAAGAGATTTATACGAAGCAGTGAAAAATACGTTAAAGAGAGTTTCTTTGTCCTGGATATGTCCTGAACATATCTGGTATAGCTACTGATGGTACCCCGACAATGATAAATAAAAAAGATAGACTTGTAAAATTAATAGAAGACGATGCAAAATTTATGTATGATGAAACATCACTGCATAGTACACCAAGAAAATTTATGCGCAAAAGCTTTAAAGATGGATAACGTCATGCAGATTGTCATCAAGGTTGTAAATTTCATAAGGGCCAAGAGATCGTCGCCAATTCCAGAAATTCCTAGGGCCGCGGTGGCCCGGTTGGAAGAGTAACGGACTTGCAACCGAAGGGTTACGAGTTCGAATCCAGCCAAACACCGTCGTGTAGAAAGGGGGCTGGTGCACGTTAAAGCTGTCGTGGCCTCAAATGTCCTCACGTTGGCGTGGTGTGGAAGTTTGGAGAGTGGGGTGCCAGCTCAGGTATTGCCTCGTCATCTGACCGTGGTTCAAAATTACGTGTCCTCGGATCTTTCCCTTTGGGATTGATCCCGGACCGTCACCAATAGCCCGTTGTATTGCTCCAGTGTGACGTTAATTGAAATACCCCCCCCCCCCCAGAAATTCCTTAAATTTATGGATGCTGACTATGGGGACATTTACTTTTCGGAAGTAAGAGGGTAAGTCGAGGTAAAAGGTTGAAAAGATTTTATGATTTGCGAATTGTGAAATCAAATCGTTTATGGAATCAAACAAAATTTGTGCCAGAACTTGATGAAAACAGGCCCTCAGATTTGGCACTTTTAGTAGACTTTCATTTAAATGAGTTAAGCATGTGGCTTCAAGGTGAAAATCAACTGATCAATGTTTCAAACTATAAAAGCGTTCGGAAATGAAACGGAAACTATGGCAATCTCAAATTAAGGCAAACAGTTGTATACATTTTGACATGTTAGATAAACACGGTCCGGTGAACAACGAAAAATATGTAGCCTTGCTTTTCGATTTGATACAGGAGTTTGAGAACAGGTTTAAAGATTTCCGGAAAAATCGTCAATCTTTTTTATATTTGCGACTCCATTTTCAATCGACATACACATATTACCTGCCAATTTTCAAATGGAATGCATAGAGCTACAATCTGACATTCAACTTAAAGAAAAATTTAATCATGTCTCTTTTACTGAATTTCTATAAGATATATCTTCCCAGAGAAAAATATCCCTCGCTTCACAATCATGTCTTATTCATGTCATCGCTATTTGGAAGTACCTACATTTGTGAGCAGCTATTTTCAAGGAAGAAGCACACGAATAAAACTAGAACCAAAATATCTGGTGAGCACTTTGAGGACTCACTGAGAATAGCAACTACATACTTCCATCGAACCAAATATCGAAGAATTAGTTTCTCAAAAACAATGTCAAACATCTCACTAATTTACGAGCTCGTATGTTGCTGTCCTGTCTTTTACTTTTATAATAAAAAATTCACGAATTAATGAAGTTTAAATTAAATATGTTAACTATATATTCTTCATTTTTTTGCTCATCAGCTATCGGGGGGTATTTCAATTAACGTCACACTAGAGCAACACAACGGGCTATTGGTGACGGTCCGGGATCGATCCCAAAGGGAAAGAACCGAGGACAACACCACGTAATTTTGAACCACGGTCAGATGACGAGGCAACACCTGAGCTTTCTCATCAGCTATCGTTAGTGTTAGTGTATTTTATGTGTGGCCCAAAACAACTCGTCTTCTTCCAATGTGACACAGGGAAGCTAAAAGGTTGACACTCCTGATATAGAGCAATGAGAACAAATTCTTCAGAATTACGAGCAAAAGTAATGTCTTCATACATAACTTTTAGTGCTGTCCAAAAAGACAAATTGATTTGAATGGAAAATGCTATTCTTTCGTGTGTTCAATTAATCTTCTCAAAAGCATTCTTTCAAAATTTTATAGGTTACCGTGGTTAATGCGATTGGTCGATGAGATTTAATAACGTTTGGTGTTACAAGAAACACCAGGTTTTAGAATAGGGATTGTTAAAGCTAACTCTCTCTCTCTTCCAGGAAACTGGAACCTCGCCTTTGTGCCTTAAGTTATTAAGCATGGTCAAAACTTAACCTTGTTCTCATCAGTGAGGAGATTAAAAAGCTTTATAGAAATTCCATCTTCACCGGGAGTAGTTGCTCTAGTATACTCCCCCGAAATCTTATAGCTAACTAGCTGAATTACCCGGCGTTGATCGGGTTGAATTGTTTATACTTCATCGTAATATTACTCAATATTATTTCTATGAATTCAAATTTTCAAAAGCTTTCGCTTGATTGGAGGTGAAGTTATGTAGTTACCTTGGACGCTGAAAACATTGCGATATTTTTCATTACTAGATTGGCGATTAGTGCGTGACTTTAGGATTTTTAAAATGCTTCCAGTCTTAGCTCCTTCATTACAAGTTTTCTCCCAATGGCCTCTTGATATATTTTTTATAACTTTTCTCAGTTTCGCAGACATCTTTTTGTACTTCAATGCTTACGAGATAGCTGAGACTTCGCAAGTCTCAATAACTTCCTTTTTTTGGCCCAAAAGAAAACTACATTCAGAATTCCACCAAAGTGGGCTAGAGGTTCCTTTAATATTTTGTTGATCCTTGTGAGTTTGCATAATGTCTTGACAATCTTGCTCAAGTTCTTCACACCGTAAATCATCCGGGGAATGTTCGAATGAATAATTTAAATGATTCCCAACTTTTTCCGAATGATATCGGTAGCGAATTGAACATGGAATTTTATTGCTCCATAAACTGTAAAATAGGGAAGTGATCGAAATAGGGAAGTGATCAGAGTCGTAAGGCAAACACATCAGGGCAAACACAAAGATAAAATGGCGAAAATGTCAGGAGAGCAAAATGAGGTCTATAAGAGAATGTGATCCATGGAATGAAAAATGCATTTGCTGTCTTATATTCAAAATGCAAATATTATTAGATTCAACCCAGTTTGCCAAAATATCAGCTCCAGGAGAATTTTCTTTTGCACCCCAAATGTTATGATGGACATTGAAGTCTCAAAGTATCAAAAAGAGCGTTTCCAATAAATTATACAGAGAAGTCAGTCCCTCTCTGGAGAATTTTCCATTAGGAGAATAAATATTAACAACGGTTAATTCAGAAACTCTATATTTAATTTTGACTCCGAGAATTTTATTTTTGCTTTGAGGAAGTGCGAAATCTAAAACATGTGATGAAAACTTATTGTTAATCACAAAAGCAAGCCCACCACCACGAGATTGTTGCCTGCCCAGTCTGTAAATAGTCTTCGATCGGCATGAAAAATTGGACGAATTGTTGAGAAAGGTCTCTTGCAAAACTCACATTGATGCGTTTGAAAAGAGGGGATTCAGCAACCAGTGACTTATTCAATATTATTCTACAATTCCATTGCAATAAAGTGAACATGATAATTATTAAAAATGAGAAAAGATTCGAAAAATCGCACGCGATCATGTGATCAATCTTTGAAACTAGCTAGTTATGATCTTCAAAATTTCAAACACAATTTAGAAGCAAGGTTTGGTCAATACAGACGAATGTCGGGAATTCATTAACCATGTTTCTGTTCGACAAATACACTACTGTTTGTGAAAATTGCAACACCATGAAGGAATCATGCAAATTAAACGAAACTTGCAGGAAATGCAAAACAGGTTAGGATATGCAAATGATTAGAATTACAAAGCGATCACGCATGTGTGGGCCGAGAAACACCCTCCAAACTTCCAAGTGAGCCGTGTATAAAAAGCACTGTAAAGGCGCGTTAAAATGTGTGTATCGTCATTTGACTGCTGTAAATGATTGATTAGAAGTGAATATGCCTCGCCAAAAACGCAGAGTGCAATACGAGCAACTAACGGAGTTCGAGCGGGGCCGTATGATCGGCCTCCGTGAGGGTGGACTTTCGTATCGTGAAATCGCCACTCGCACGGGGCGTAATGCCACAACAGTGATGCGTGTGTGGAAGAGATGGACCATGGAGAACTGGACGTCGAAACCCGGGAAGTGGGCCACGCAATATGACGTCACGACGGGACGACAGACACCTCATCCGCATGGCGGTGACGGACCGTACAGCGTCCACTCGTGCGTTGGCACAACATTGGAGCACGTCTACAGGTGTGTCATTGTCTGCCCCCACGGTTAGTCGACGTCTGCTGCGCCATGGACTACGTGCAAGGATTCCCCTGCGCAGGATTCCCTTGACGCTGAACCACCGACGCCTCCGGCTACAATGGACTCATCAACACACCCAATGGCGTGCCGATTGGCAACAAGTCGTCTTCTCAGATGAGTCCCGCTACAATCTGGACTATAACGATGAACGCGTACTTGTAAGACGCTACAGAGGTGAAGGCCTTCTCCCGGAGTGTCTTATTCAGCGTCATACTGGACGAACGCCTGGCGTTATGACCTGGGGCGCTGTTGAATATCATGGGCGATCCCACCTACTCCAAATTGTGGGAAACCTGAACAGCGGGCGCTACATCAGGGAAGTTGTGGAGCCCGAGGTCCTACCCCTCCAGCAACGCATTCCCGGAGCTGTATTTCAGCAAGACAATGCCCCTCCACATGTTGCTCGGAATGTACAAGCCTTCTTCAGTGCACGACAGATTCCGCTTCTTCCATGGCTTGCACGTTCCCCGGATATGTCGTCCATTGAGCATGTCTGGAATTACATCCCACGGCGACTCGCTCGTACCGCTCGTCGGGCTGAGAGTACGGTTGAACTGTGACATCAGATAGAGGCCATCTGGAATGCCATTCCTCAGCATGTCCTTCAGAATCTGTATGATTCGATGCCACGACGCGTATACAGGCTCTCATCGCTGCGCGTGGCGGCTTCGCAAGATATTGATTTTCGGCATTATTTTTTGTTTTATTGTTCTGTGAATTTGATCGTTTATTTAAACCACTATAAGCAATACGTGGAATAAATTTCATTTATTTCTGATGATTCTTTCATAGTGTTGCAATTTTCACAAACAGTAGTGTACTTATCTAAACGCAAGTATAGGAAGCCTTTTCGACAATTCAAACAAACATTGGCATATTCCTTTAAAAAAGTTTTGAAATCTATGAGTAACGAACAAACAATTTGTGAAGTTGAAATTGCCCCCATTTCTTTCCGTTTATGATGAAATTGATCTCGATAACATAAAAACTCCCGAAACTGACATTCTTGTTTCAAGTTGAATACATCATGTGGATCATGTATGGTGTTTTTTTTCTGCAAATAACCTCTTTAATGAGATAAAAGAATGTTAACTAATTTCTGGAGATATGTATTTATACATCAGTGATAAACAGAGGAAGATCTTAAGTTTCCATCCAAAATTGTTCTTGAATAGACAATAATATAGTTGTTGCAAATGAGAAATGCAATGAATGTAGTCAAGAAGTTTTGCTAAAAATTAAAAAAGAATGTGTTGGAACTCAGAAAATAATTATCTTAATAACAATATAAAAGTTGTGCAAGACAAACGATCAACGGAAATTGACATAAGGAAACTATAATATTAAAAACTAAACTTTCCATAGAATGAATATGAGAATAATTTACTCCTCTGGTAAATATTGAGCTTGTACAAAAAGAGAGAATTCACAACGCGTTTTCCAATGTCAGTAATTTATTTATATAGAAAGTAAAAAGACAAATATTGGACATATTCATACTTTTATAGTAAATCGAACTGTTAGCGCGTTGAAAGCAAACTGAACTGTTGGTATGTTGAAAGCCAACTACGCATCAAACTCTCAACTCTTTCTTGGCACATTGCCAACTGCCATCGAACTGATAACCCTTTTCTTCCTTGTAAAAAGAGGAATTCTGTTGGTTCCTTCCCGGTACGCGATTGCGCTGTGGTCCTTGTTTTATGTTTACCACTAAATGTTTTCTCGAAATTTGTACAATCGTAAATAGTGTTCATTTTACCCCGGAGATGCTTACTCCACTAAACTCCACTTCCCAACCTGTTATAGTGCGACATTAATACTGTTATACTTTGAAATATCTTCTGTGCAAAAATAGTTTGTGTTCAACTATTGTAGCGCATTTTTTGTTGCATGAATAAATATATTCTATTTAAGTTTTGAAGTTGTGATTCTTTGAAGATATGCTGAATGTTATAAATGACAAAAACAGAATTTTGTCAAGTTTATCTGCTATATATATTTATGTATACTTGATACTTTCTATTGAGTCAGTTCAAATGTTAAATATCAAAAAATGATATTTTGAAGAAAAGCTGCAAAATATTTTTCTACATATAAAGCTTTATTGAGCAGAACACTTATAACAGCATAATTTATATTTAGCACGAATAAATTCTAAACTGGAAACTACTTCGCAAGCCCCAAGTTTACATTTGTCGCGGTTGTTGCAATAAAAAAACGGGTGAACTAATACAGATGCATCTCAAAATTTTATACATTGAAATTGTGTTTTTCCAGTGAAGAATATGACTATGTGTGGGTGAGTTCAGAAAAGTTTATTACAGAACACAATGTGCTTGTATTTAGATATAACTTGGAACTTATCTACTACTACATTTACGGACGCAGCAACCACTCGATATATCGCGCTTCTTGGGGGGACAAGAAAAAATTGATAGATAGTGAAGGCTGAGAAAGTTTTTATTTTCAGATAAAAGCGCAAATTATACAACATAGACTACTGTGTGTGGAAATTGCATCATCACAGAATCATGCGACTAGAATGAAATTTTTACCATGTATTATGGTGCGGCTCCCACTAGAAGGCAGTGAACTTGAATCAGTTGATTTCTGACTAGGTGTGAAAGCACTACGAACGTTGTTGAAAACAGTAGTGCTCGTAGAATCGCTCGGTCTTTAGATATGCCAGTGAGTACGGTCCGTTAAGTTTTAAGAAACATTCTGAAATGTTATCCGTGAAGAATTACCCATGTTCAGCAGTTGTTTTGTCCTTATAAGAATGCACGAGAACATTTGTTCTTCAATTTATTACTCGGATGAAAGTCGGCAACGGATGGCCGTGATATATCTTCTTGACTGACGATTTCCATTTGCAAGGTGCTATTAATACGCAAAATTCTCTTCAATATGAGGATGTGCTACAGAATCAAAGTGTAAATGGATGCAAATGGCCTGATGTGGCCTTTCTACAAGGTGCAGGTTCCTAATAACGCAGCTATTCATATGATTTAGTAAATAAGTTTTATTGTATTCTAAATGAATCTCTTTTCACGTAAGGATATGACAAACAAATACGAGTAAAACCGATAGTTCTGTATGTTGAATTTCCTGCCCTTCAGCAAATACCGATCGCGCTCGAGGATGTCGCCCTCTTCTGAATTCTCTTTGTTGACATACGGGGAGGATCAGGGATGGAAGTTGAACGAACGGAACATCCCAAAACACCCTTAAAACATATAGTTTTTCAGCAAATGTTTTCTTGTAAGCTTAGAAGAGGGACTCCATTGTGTTTATAACAGATGATGACGATTATTACAAATACCAGGCACTTGACATTTCATCATTAACTTTATGGCTTCATAATCTGATAATTTTACCATAAAATTTATATAAAAAATAAAAATAAATTTATATAAAATTACCTAGTATATAAAATTACCTAGTATATAAAATTACAATTATTATTACCTAGTATATAAAATTGTAAATGAAAAATGATATAATTAATAAAATATTAAAAATAGTGCACACGACCAAATAGGCTGGTCGAAGTTACAAGGAATATGACTCAATTACATGGCTAAAAACGATGAAATTCTTAAGATGACTGTAAACTTTCAAAACAAACTTTTGCAGCTATAAATCAAATTGTTATAAAATTTGCATAGAATATTAGTTTTCTTCTAAAAAGTCTTTTTAAGTTTCGTTCAAAAATATTAAGTTAAGCGCAAAGTACACTGCTGGCCACCCAAATTGCAACACCAAGAAAGACAAGAGATATCACAACAAAATTTATTTTATAGATAACATGTTGACCAAGTATCAAATGATTAAATTTATAGACTTCTGTGAAGTGTGGTTCCTGCCAAAATCAGTAACCAGAGTAGCCACCATTGTTGGAGATCATCGCTGCCACACGCCTCGGCATTGATTCAAAGAGACTTTGGATGTGTTCTTGGGGTACAGCAGACCAAGCAGCTTCCACACGTTGCCAAAGTTGATCTGGTGTGGCAGCTGGGGATGTATTCTGGGTCAATCGTTGAGCAACCATGGACCACATGTTTTCTATCGGCGAAAGATCCGGAGAGCGAGCTGGCTAGGGAAGCAATTCAATCTGGCGATTGACGAAGAACCCTTGGACAATGCGTGCCACGTGTGGTCGCGCATTATCCTGTTGAAATATGGCTGTGGGCAAGCCCTGAAGGTAAGGAAGGACAACTGGCTCCAACACCTCGGAGATGTAGCGCTGGCTGTTTAAAGTACCGGCAATGCGTACTAGAGGAGTGCGAGAGTGATATCCAATACCGCCCCATACCATAATACCCGGTGCAGGACCAGTGTGGCGGTGCATAACGCAGCTGTTCAGCATCCTCTCTCCACGGTGTCTCCAGACTCGAATCCGACCATCGTGGTGTTGCAGACAGAAGCGTGACTCGTCAGTAAAGACAATTTCATTCCATTCTGCCGTCCACATCCTTCTTTCATCGCACCATTGGCGGCGGAAACGTCTGTGGTTCTGCGTCAAGGGTAGACGAAGCAATGGACGTCTTGCGGACAGACCACTCTGCTGTAAACGGCGTCGAATGGTACGCGCAGACACTGGATGATGCGGTACAGACTGAATGTGCTGTGCTATGGTTCGTGATGTGGCTGAGCGATCCGTCACTGCCATACGCACAATATGCCTGTCATCACGTGAAGTGGTGCACTGAGGTGGATGCGATCGAACACGTCGGTCCGTCGTACCCTCCTGCATCCAACGATCACATATCCGCATTACAGTTGTTTGGTTTCGTCCAACACGACTACCGATTTCCCTGAAAGATAATCCACAATCTCGGTAGGCCACTATCCTTCCTCTGTCGAACTCGGATACTTGATCAAAAGATGATCGCTGTTCTCTACGAGGCATAATTGATCGTTTTTTTGAAAAACCACAAGAAAAACACAATTGCCGTACTTGAAATCGTCGAAATCTCCAAGCCTTAAATAGCGCTTTGAAGTGGCGCCACAGGCGCGCGTGATGTGCGTCTGCGCTGAAATTCTAATCATTTGCATATCTCACCTCCGCTAATGCATGTTGTAAATTTCATATTATTTGCATGCTTCCTTCAGGGTGTTGCATTTACGGTGGCCATCAGTGTAATACATAAAACGTGATGAAATATTTTGATAAATCAGCAAATATTGATTGTCCCATGCGCATTAATTTACTATGTATGTCAATATTTTATTTCATTTTATATAGTTTGAACGTGTATAAATCAAATTAACTCCATTTGGTAAGTGTACCACTCATTTCAATCATTTGAAGAGAGCAACAAAATTTAGTAAAACACCTAAAAAATTGCAAAAAAAGCATGTTAAACAACATTTTCAACCAAAATTTGGAAGCAGAATGAATTTCTCATTTTCATTTAGATATATACAACAGATTGCAAGGATTATTTGAAACAAATTTCAAGGAAATCAATTAAAATCAGATATGCAGGGAACACTTGGAAATCAGAAGAATGTCGAAAAATCTGAATCTGAAAAGAAACGTATATTTCTAATAGACTTACTATATTCATCTGCTGTATGTTTTATATTGTTAGATATGTAACTCCGTAAAAAAGGATAGTAATTGAAAAATTATTTTTGTTACTGTTTTATATCAATTGATTTGTAACGGTAAAATAAAAAAGTAGGCGAAATTTTTTTTCGCTACTTTCAATTTGCAACTGGGAGGAAAAGTTGTCTTTTACCTTCAAATATAAGCCCATATCTAAAAAAATTATTCAACATCGTGAACAATGTTAAATTGTAGTGAATTCTTAGCTCGCGCTTCATCAGCTCTTGTTTTTATTCTGCGTGTGAGGAGACAGCAGCGTTCTTTTCTTTTTATTTTATTGCAAACCGAAATCCATGAGGGATTTTCGCTTCATGCTGTAATACCATTTTGTGTAATTCTTCACAGGAAAGAGAGAATTGTCTTTGTGATTGAGTAATTATTCAACATTAAAACCATACAGTCCACTATCACTGGTTTGTGTTTTTATTGTGTATATGAATTGCCTTTCACGCTTCGACGGGTTTCTTCAAACCCTTTATCCGACGTTGCATTTTAGTGTTTTGCCTAAAAGACTACGTTTTTCCTTTAAAATGTTGTCCAGAAATATACGAATTGTTTTTGAAACCTTAAATATCGATATACAAACAACTCAGTGTGATAAAAATATTTTTCGTACAGTATTATATTTATTTTTCAGCGATACAAATGAAAAATTCTGAAATTTTGCAGTTTTTGCAATATTAAGAATTAAATATATACTAACAGAGGGCGAAAGAATTGAATTACGGTATTTTTTACAATTACTAATATAGAGTACTGCATATAAAATGTGCTACATGATTGGGCTATTTATACTGTTTTTTTATAATCATATTTTTGGAACAATTTCAACGTGATTTCATCTTAGCTTGGATGAAGCCATTTGGTTCAGTGACAGATATTTATGCCTCGCCAATTTTACGCATCTTTCGACTACTTGTGTGATTAGGGTATCAAAGAAACTGAAAAGTTGGTATAGCTGAGGAATTTAAAGAAGACCCGATTTCTTCATTTGAAACATTTGTTGAAGTTGGGGTGGGATACTAAATCAGTCTTGCCAAATAATCAGTTCGATGAAAGCAGTCGCATCGAAGTTTATTTTTGGAAATAAATATGATTTTTTGCTTTATTCTCTCTCTAGCGCTTAGAATTCTCTTTTATCCCAGTTCTTCGATATGGCGGCATTCATCACTGATCATTGTAAAGAGCATACTCTCGGGGTGAAAGAAGTATGCATTCTGTTTAATGACTGGGTGAATAACATATTTTAGTTCGTCACTTCAATGACAAGGATGCATGTATTATTTTAAAAACGTCTTCCCTTTCACAACCAACATTATTCCTTTCTAAAATTTTATTCGTTTCAGCAAAAGCTATTGAACTTACTGCCATTTATCGTTATTTTCTACGATCAGTTCTGGCTGATCTTTAAATGGTACCTTTTGAATCCTCTTACAAGAACATGTAGAAAAAGGATACATTTATTTACAGCAATGTCAAACAAGGTCTTAAATGCTCTTTAAAGAGCTTTTACTTTCTAATCGAAGTTAGCATTGTTTCAAATTAGGATATCTTAAAAAAATAACTATTTCTCACAGTCCTTACATATCATTTGCAACACTGTTTTACGGCAAGCATTTGATATGGAAGTTTTTAATCGCATTTTTCTATTTTTTTTAAATGCAACTTTTAATGCCTCACGAATACTGGATTTTTTTTCAGAATGTTGGTATTTTAGTTTGTGTTTAACAAGCAAATATTTTAAAACGCCCTCGATTGTTGATAAAACTGTAGATAGGAATTCAAGTGTATTGTCGAAAATACAGCATAGCCTCGTAGTCAGTTTTGGAATAACTCATTTTTATTTTAATAGTTCGCAAAAAAAGTTCCTGCTGGAGGGTCATCTTCAATAGTATTACTCACAGAATTAACTAGAAAAAGGAGGTATTAGGGCTGTTGGTATAGGTGTGGGGTTGGTGCTAGTTACTCAAGTGTTTGCAACTGTAATAGTGATTCTTAATAGATAAATTGAACACGGCGGTGCGGAAATCTCTGAAGGTCGGGTAATATATTTCCGGACTTCTGATAATTATTTCGATCTTTGTGAATACGAAGGGCATGGTTAACTTAGACGGTGTTATACGTGCTTTTTTATTTTTTAAAATATATTTATTAGGCATTACAAATTAAAGTAATATTTTAAAAATCGTGTTAAGAGTGCCTTTTTCTCCCAAGTTTAGCCCATTTCGTCATTATTAAACGCTCGGTAGAGAGCTTAAGACGTTAAGTAATTAATAAAAACACAGGCATTGATTTAAAGGTAAGAAGCAACTTTATTACCCTATTGCAAAAAAAACATTTCGAAATTTTTTTTCGACCCACCCTACTTTTCACCCCGTTATTACACTGCAGTGACTCGATTCCTACGTTGTGGTTTACGTGGTATTGTCCTCGGATCTTTCCCTTCGGGTTTGATCCCGGACCGTCGCTAATAGCCCGTCGTATGGCTCCTGTGTGACGTTAATTAGAATACGAACCTACCTACCTCGGTTCCTACGTTATGTATTAATTTTTAATATAAACGTAATTTTTCAACGGCGTGTCATTTATTTCGTGCTGTTTTTGCTTCCTAGTGGCAATCCTTTGAAACATTTCAGGCTATCTATATCCTCAAAACAGATTTTTAAGCACTCTAAAAGAGTGTTAATGATATCTTTCAAGCTCTGAACTCTCCCTCTTTCTTTGACAGCGTTGAAAGTTTTAGACTACAACTTCCTCGTCTTTTATAATCGTCAGCTCTTATGCTGTACTAGCAGAATTACCCGGCGTTACTCGAGTTGAATTGGTTATCTAATTTCCGCTTTCGTTAATAAATTGTAATTCCTATTCATCACATGTAACAACTACAATACTCTAATCAAGGTACACAATTGTTAAATACACAATTTTACAAATGTAAATAAATGTCATATTTAACATTTTACAATTTTGTAGAATTTAAATTTTTAGTAAGAAAGAAATCTCTAGAGTGCCAATGTTACACAGAATGCATATAGTTCAGAATATGCATACAAATGCCTTGTATGTCATTTAAAAACAATAGCGTTTCCCAAAATTATCATACAACAATGATTAAAAATGTTTTTAAAACTAATTAAATCATTACTTACCCCTTGATTAGTTATTGAACGAAAAACATCAAATTGAAAATACAGAAATACATCTTAAAACAGATTTTAAAAAAGCTTCGAAAGAAAAGTAATGAATGTATCTGTTTTTTTACAAAATAGATTCTTGGGATATAAAGGAAACAAATTTTAGAAAAGCAAACAATTAAAAATATACCAATGTTGTCATATTAGCTACCAATCCTATTTTAAAAGGTCTTGTTCTGTATATTTTATTTATGTTTTATTATCTTTATCATCTGTCCCAAATGTTCAGAATTTTTTTATATTTCGTAAAGAAAAAATAAGGCTCAAAATAAATAAAGTATTAACATTTAAATTCCGTAAAAATAGTTTTGGGAAAAGTAATTGATTTTTCAGCAGCACTGGTAAAACAATCCAAGTAATTGTAATGCTCAATATACCTACCTTCCTCCAGCTACTCCAAAACGACAAAATTATGGTTGATTTAAGTATAGTTACTTAGATGTTTTAGCATGAAACTTGTCGAAATATGTAAGTAAAGAAATATAAAATAATGTTTCACTAAACTAAAATACAATGTATAAAATATAGAACATCGCATTAAAATATGTTCGATGTTTTATGTGATACTTGTGCAAACACACAGACACAAAATCAGACATAGAACGGGAAGACGGACATACAGACTAACGCAACCAAGTCACTAAATGAATGTAAGTACTCACAGTATGCAAAGCATATTCAACCGTTTGGACGTAGTACGGGCACACACATACAGGCAGACAAATGGACAGACAGACACCAAACGATCAAGAGACGGATTTTGCCTCAGAAGGGTCCAAAACGTATAGAAAACTTGAAATGGGTCGAAAATATTCAATGTACAAACACTCCATTCTTAATTATTTAGATAAGTGTACTGTTTTTTTCGCTGTCTTGTAACTGGAATAATGTGTATGACAATGAATTTTTTCACAAATAATATGTAGCAGTCTCTCAAATGATTTGGGCGACGAAACCACCTTCATTTTTGTATGTCTTTGTGGAACATTTGTTTTTTCGGGCTCACTTTTTAAAACTTAAATGATTATTTCTAATGTATTTGTTTGATTCGTTACAGAAAAGCATTTTGACAATTCGCAGTTTTTGATCAACAAATTATCTATTCAGTCTATGTAGGGAAAGTATCAGAATAGAAATATTTCGATTCCTGGAATGTCACTAGCGAATGTAACCAAACACTTCTCATCAAAGTATGTCGGAATTTTCCTTCAAAATCACGCTTTCGAAGAGGCGTATGCTGCTGTGCTTATTACGTTTGTTGTCAAATAAAACAAAGGTCGAGGATTCCCTGATTTGAAGAAAACGGGTCAGTCAGCTCTTTAAATGGCTTCTCTTTCTCTCATCGAGTCAATGAAATAAATTTCTCTCTTAGCAAAGGAACCTCAAGTAAGATATTTTTCTTCGCATAAATGTTTTCAATATGCTGTATAAGAAAAAGTTAAGTTCTTTATGAGGGATGCTTCTAAAGCTCTAGCATTGTGTTTTTTTATTTTATTGATTTTAGTTTAGTCTTTATGATTGTAATTTTTCAATTACATTTAAATTATCACGTTAGTGGATTTTACATTCGCATATGATTTTTTTCTTACGTATGTCAAGTACGGGTCTTTATTAAATTTGGTGATTATGGAATTAAATAGCTATTGAAATTTTAATTTGAAAAGATTCTTATGAGTCATTCAGTTCCACCAAGATTGCTTAAAAAATTATTGGTTTTATATAAACCTTAATGTGCATTCTGTTATTCAAAAATAAATGAAATGTGATTTTAAGAGTGATGGAACTATCAACTAATCCTAAAAATATAAATTTCAAACCGATATATTAATTAAAAGAAATAAAGCTGACACCCTGAACTGCCTGTATACGGCAATATTTAGGAGTAAAAATATGTTAGATAAAAGCTACTATTTAGGATAATTCATGAAACTATGTATACCGGACACATATTTCCAGTTTATTAATGTGCACCGGAAATGACAGAATTTTAACTAAAAACTTATAAAGAAAATCTTGAGGTATCAGGGTATTTTTAATGTCAGATTCCAGTTTCAATTTTCAAAGGACTTGCTCTTGAATAAAGCTATGTATGAATGGATTCTGTGATGCATATTTTGGATGTTTTGTAAATGATTTAAATTATTTTATACAATTTTATGAAGAGATTATGGTAAAAGGTAACACTGATTCAAAGTCAAAAAGTAAAGCTTGAAACCCAATACACTTCTTTTTCCCTTCGACCAAAGATCTGACAGTTACGTATTACGTTTAATGCAACCGGGATAAAAGTGACGATCTTGAATAAATGTGTCATCTGGATGTGACATAAAATAAGCGTATCTTGATCTTTTCTGAAAAAAATTGTGCCTTCATACAAGAGAGAGAAAGGTGGGTGATATATTGAAACAGAGTGAGAGAGTTAGTGAGAGTGAGATGGATAGAGAGGAAAGAGAGAGAGACAGAGATTGAAAGATAGTGAGAGCGGAGAGATAGTGAGAGCGGAGAAATAGTGAGAGCGGAAAGATAGTGAGAGCGAAGAGATAGTGAGAGCGAAGAGATAGTGAGAGCGAAGAGATAGTGAGAGTGAGATGGATAGAGATTGAAAGAGAATGAGAGCGAAAGAGATAGTGAGAATCAGATAGAGAGGGAAAGAGCGACTGAGATAGAGATGGAAAGAGAGACTGGGATAGAGGGATAGAGATTGAAATAGAGAGTGAGATAAAGGAATAGAGATTGAAATAGAGTGAGAGATAAAGGGGTGAAAGAGGTAGTGTGTGAAACAGAGACAAGCACAGAAAGAGAGTGAGATATGCAACAAAAGATATAGAATGTGTGTGTGCGGGGAGACAGCGAGACAGAGAGGAGAACTTGTTTTATAATTTACTTTAGTTCCACTGAAAAAAAATACTAAACTCATTTATATTTTTTTTAGCTTTAAGTCAAACTTCCTCAATTCATATAAAGTCAGCAACATCGCTTGAATCAATCATTTCATCACATTACACGGCGTGTGAAGTCAATGTCAATCAACTATCACTGTTATTCAATCAATAAATTACATCTATGAATTTACTATTCACTCAGTCAATCGCATTAAATTAACCTTTCTTCCATAAATCAATCAAGTATGTTCAGTCACAACCATTCCTTACTAAATAATTATGTTACTAACTTTCTTAGATTGGAATGTTGTCCTGTTCTTGCGAGAAAATATTGCTGCTGTCTTTCTTCCTTCTGACTGGAGGACTCTGCGAACAATTAACAAGTAAGAGAATAATTCCTATGTACTACAGGAAGAATTAGAATTCCAACCTATCGTTACTTAAGTATGAATATATATTTCTGAGCGGTTAGTTTTGGGTTAAGATAGTTTATTATTATTTTTTTTTAATTTTCTACCATCTATTTTTGCGACCATGTGAAAAAGTTAGTTTGTAGATCTTTAAAATAATATACAGCAGATTTGTGCCCAGTTTCATTTATCGTATTTAGCTGTAGATACTTTTACTTACATTTTAGGTAAGTTATAACTCATTATTTTAATTGTATTTCCTGTAAGTCGTGTGCTTGAGCGAAATATTTCTCAGTAAAAACTGCAATCGAGTCTTAGTCATCATCTTAGTCAATTCCATCCCACAGTTTAGAAATTAAGAGTTACTTAAAGTATTAATCAATTTTTCAATTTATGAAGATCACAAACAGCTTATCGCCAAGTCTGGACGTTTCCTTGGACAGTTCTGAAGCTTTTAAAAAACTTTATCATTGACTTAAAAACTTCAATCTATCTTCTTAAATTTTAATGATTGCGTGTTTTTCATTTATGTTGGGTGGTTCTTTTGCGTTTTTATAGTTGTTTGTGCTTTGACCTTTAGTGTTTTCTGTACATTGATGTAAATGGATTTTAATTCTGTACGACAGTATGAATGAATGAAGTTTTTCATAAGCAGTCTCGAAGACGACGTGCGAAAATACGTTTGCCGTAAGTTGGTCAGAAAGGTAAATATAGTCTGATGCCTAACACAATCGTAAGTCTGGCCTGGTAGTCGCGTGGTTAACGTTCTGCCTCTGGGTTCGTATCCCGGTCTGAGCATGGATTTTCGTAGTGATTCGGAATATTCTCTATATTTAAGCCTTATGTCCGGGCCTAATTAGAAATGATCCTAGTGCGACAAACCAAACACCGAATCTAAGCCTTTTGCTAGTCCCTTTAGTATTGTTGCACTATCTTCTGCTGAGGCAGCACACAAACTAAACATCATTCCCATCTGATTGAAGAAAAGCCATTTGTCAAAGGCATCCAGGTATTCAATCGTTATTTTCAATAATCCTAAACTGATTCGGAATTTGATAAATAAATGTGGGACTACCAATAGAGCAAGTTCAAAAGTCGATCGAATACATTTTTACAGAAAAAAGATTAAATCTTCTCGGACAAAAATCAACAGACAACCGCTGTATCTAAATATTTTATTGTAATTAATGTAGGATTGTCCATCCTGCTCGGCTGTCTAGGGTTAAGTTTTTGCTTTTCAATAAGATAACGAGAACTGGAAGGCTCGTTAACACAATAAAACATTTATTAATAACGTAACAAATACAGCAGGCAACATCTATAAACTATCAATACAATCTCAGTATAACCGCTGAAACTCTCTTTTTACCATTTCCAAAAAGAACGCTCGCTCGATCTCGAACATTCGTGCTCAGCTTAAACATCACCGGCGTTGTCCGATCCGATTCCGGTAGCAAAGTGTGTTGACAGATTCTAATATACTCAAGAATTAAAATCCTGCATTTAATTTAATATGCAGAATTCCAAATTCACCGTATGTACTAATTTGCACTTGCTTGAAACAAATTAAACCTTGTATTGTTGAATTTTATTTAAAACATTTACATTCCAGATATTCTAGTTCTCTCGTGGCTTTTCTGTTCACCGTGACTGGTGTCTAGTTCGCATGTCAGAAATTCTATTTCCATATAAATGCTTGTATGTTTCTTTCTAGATGTGAAAACACATATATCTAATCACCGCCACAAGCGTCAGGACAGCATCAGCTACGATTACACCGTGGATCAATCCCCTCCTTACGAGTACATGGGATCTGGTAGCAATCTGTTGGCTCCCATTGGTGTGGCCGGAGGTGCCGGACTCGCTCTGAAGGCCCTGAAAGCGAAGTCCATCCTCAAAGTGCTGGCCGGACTGGCGGTTCTGGGAGGGGTGCTGGCAGCAGGGGTGGTACCACCTGCCGTCATCGGAAGCATTAATCTACCTTTCCAGGTGAGTGTCTACACAACACTTATGTAATTCCTTCACTACATTTAACAACCCAAGGAAATGACTGGATTTCAATAACGAAGGTTCATAGACTAGCCTTGCAGGAAACATATACCAACAATAAAATACAATGAAATCAGCTTGCGCAAATTTAAACGTACCTATTTGCGAAATAACGCAAAACTCCGATTAAATGCTTTTTTAAGTATTTATTTTTTTATTAATGAATATCTAGGAATATCTGATCTCCGTATCTGGTCTACGTGTCGGGTAAACCTATTCGTAGGGCCGGGATTGACTGAGCGGGAAAACCTTTACGGAGAGCTGTATATGGCTGTCGGGCCGGATAAATAAGACGTAAATAACGCCTATTTTGCTTAAATTAGTTTTTAACAACACACAAAACTAAAGTAAAGGTTAGTAATCAAGGTAAACTTTCTTTTCATAAAATTACTTTCGTCCTTTTTTACACCATCTTATTTAATCAAGATAGGTATTTGTCTCGTGTATCTTGAAGAAAAACGCACAGGTGTTATTTACGTCTTGTGAGTCTTATTTAAGCAAAATGGGTATTATTTACGTTTCGTGCGTTTTATTTAAGCAAAGCTAGCAGGAAGATCGATCTTTGCTAGGTAAGGGAGGGGCTGAATAGCAAACTTGCATTAAATAAAAGAATTATATTTTGCTGTTGCTTCCAAAGATTGTAATACTAGATTAACTATCAAGATTAGACTTACCAGAAACAATCGAGAGTCAAAATCAAAACAAAGATGATCAGTTTTGTTTGCATTTAGACCTTTTGAATCGAAATTTTATTTTTTCTATTCATAAAAAGGCACAGTAGACAGAATTTTTAATTATTGATAAATTATACAATAAGTTATACAATTCAGCCCTAATATATGCAATGGGGTTCTTCGGGTTCTCTTCTGTAGCTATTCGACTGCGGTGTTGAGGACCTTCGTGTGATCAGGGTGACTACCATTGCCTCCTTCACATTCAAGTTCCATAGACATTACATTCGGGTTAACTTCCATGGGGTTCAATACTTCTTTCCTTACAATATTACGAGTGTGCTGTCAAACCTAACGCTAGTCTTCCACGAAACTGATGTCGTTGCATTGTACATTCAAATTGACCTCTACTTGACGATTGAGTGTGATTCGCGGAATGTGTACTTCTCGGCCAGATTGTTCTCCAGTGATGATCTTCGCCTTGATGATGTTACAGATCTCGGTCAAAATGAACCTCATTCCTTTGCAGAGTCCTGAATCATCCAAGTTAACAGCATGATGATTTTGTTCTTTAGTTTCAATTCATGAGGTGGCAAATCGGGAATGTCGATGGAGTTGAGAGAGTGAATTGGAGCACTCCTTCTGGATGGTCCTCGATTGAATCATAGCTTTGATAGACTTTATAGTCTCCAGGTAGCTGGTCAATAACCTTGATGCTGTCTTAATGACTTCCTTGTTCAGTGGAGTGAATATAGCTCGGTCCTTCATCCCTTCGTAGCTGTCTTTCGCGAGGCAATTTCAGTAGATGAAATTGGCCATTAGAAAGGATATTGGTAAATTAATTTCGTCCATGGCATTCATCGGCAGATCTCCGTTCCCATGCTTTAGAAGATACTTTGCGAATTCCTTTTGTTCTGGGTTGACAAGCATATTCTTCAGCGAAAGGGAATTGAAGCGTCGGCTGGAGTCGCTTCTTTTGATCGATAGGCCTAGTAGTTCCCTTCGGATAGCTCGAGGCTGAAAGAGTAGACACTGACTGAAATCTCTCAGGACCGCAATCTTTCCTCCAAACAGCAAATTCAGATTTCCATTGGCGCGCAGATACTTATATCCATGCTACGCAGTCCGTTGTTTTGACATCATTGACTTTTCATCCGTTAGGAAAATATCAATTTTGGAGAGTTTGTCGCCTTTGGCTGATTCAGGTTTGATATTTGAAATTGATTGTAATGTCAACTGCACCTTGAGTCCAAATGTTTTGTCTGAAGTTCGCCCATCAGGCAGCAGAATCGATACAATTCAGGTGAATGTCATGCACTTGATGTTGTGATTTAGGCCACGAAGGATGTGATATCTTAAATTGAAGATCTTGCCGGTGCCTCTTGTTCCATCAATGAAGAGGCATCTCAGTCCAAAGCATCTTAAACTGTACGTAGAATAGTGTCAACACTATTGATTTACCTTCCTGTAACATGCCGATACATGTGTTCTCCAAGAGCTGTTGACTCATCGGCGCTTAGAATTTCTTGGCTTAGCTCGTTATCAATGTCGCCTATGCAAAATCGTCGCACACTAGCGGAAATTTCTGCCATCTGTTGCTTCGTAGTTCAACTTGTGGGCGATGATTCGTTAAGCGCGTTTGATCACTTCTTCGACATAACAGCCAGTTCGACCTGCTTCTCGGAAAGTTTTCGCTCGATCACGTCTTCCTTCAACAATTCCCATCATTGTTTCGGGTGTTCGTGAGATCCAGGAATCAGATTCTGCGTGAAACAGTGTTCTCATTCCCTGGTCATCTTCAACATGGCAGATTCTCGCAAGCCTTCTATCCATTGTCGATCGTTGTAGGCGAGAGTCCAAGAACCAGGAAACTATACTTGTATGTCGCCATATAGGAAGGACGTCAAACATAAGGAGATCTTCGAAGCTTGTTATAGACTTCATATAGTACAGCGGCAGCAGTAGTAGAGATCTGGCTGGACGACCAATTTGATGTTGTAGATTTGGTCGATGACGCATAGACGGCGAATTCTTTGCACCCATTCACTTGATTTTCCGAATTGTTTGAAGTGTTCCGGCAGTTGCCGATAATAGTTGTAAATGACTTCTTCCCGGTTTCCATTTAAGCAAAAGGTTTTCTTCTCGTTTCACCGAACAGGAAATAGGCTTTTACTGTTGAACCTTTCTGTCCAATGTCTGCCAGATCTTCTTGGTCAATGTTTGCGATTCGATATTGGTCTGATAGAAGAATATTAAGCGCTTCTGAAGTTAAACACTGAGTACAATGTATGCAGTGGAAACTTTACAATTGTCGAAAGTTGGTTCCGTCAAATCGTCGAAAGTTGGTTCCGTCCAACATTTCCGTCGTGATTGGTATCTCGTAGGGAAATACCAACATGGAGCTCTAAAGTTCCTAAAAGTTTTCCCAGAATCTAAACCTAACTAAATCGCATTCTCGCGCCTTATAACGGTAGATCACCTCATTTCATCAAAATCATATGACCGTTTTCAAGATAAAATTTACAAATCTATTTACAAGAATTGCTCAATTTATAGTATAGAATAGATTTTATTTACGTCTTGCACGTCATATTTAAGCAAGATAGATATTATTTACGTCTTGTTTAAGCAAAGTAGGTATTATTTACATTTTATATCTCTTCAGACGTAAATTATATGTAGTTTGCCTCAGACGTAAAAAGCGAGAATATCTATTTTTTCAAATAAGACGCACAAGACAAATAATACCTCTTTTGCTAGTGTACTTAGATTACTAATCTGCACTGCTTGACAATTTCTAAGGAACAACTGATTTTAGCCATGCCGCGCCCTTAAGGGGCGCGCAGTCGCATAAAAAATAACTGAAGTTGGCGCTACTAATCAAGCCCTCTTATCTGTATAAAAAAATAGTGCCCCAAGAGCTGTTTTCCATTCCAAATCAAAAGCAGTGAAGTTTGAAGGTAAAATCGTGCTGTAGGCGTTTGAAAGATTGTGCTGTAAATTTTAACTTTTCGCAGCAAATATTGTTTACAGAATGTCTCTAAGGCATCATTTGAATGCTTATAATCCTAGAGGTACGGGTAGTTTGACGCCTAGAGGCAGTACAAAGTACTGAAGTTGCGACAGCAATAGGGTGTCCAAAAGTGTCATTTCGCGATTTAAAAAAAACCCTACTGCTAGAGGAACTGCTCTGCGAAGGCATGGCTGTGACCGTAGAAGGAGCACAACAGCTCAGGATGACAGATATGTATCCCTTGTAGCGAAAAGGAACAGAAACCTTACTCCTGCCCAGATATCCACACACCTTGCTAGTGCTACAGGCGCTCGTGTATCTGCCAGAACCATTTCTCGTCGAATAAATCAAGTTGGCTTGTATGCAAGGAAACCTGTCAGATGCATTCTGTCATCCGCACATCATCGTCAGGGAAGATTATGGTGGTATAAGGAGTGTCTTTATTTGGGATCATCGAGATTGGTCAAAAGTGATGTCCTCCGACGAATCACGATTCGCTTTCAAGAGTGATGCTGGACGTCAGCTAATGTGTCGAGAACGGGGACCATCAGCAGAACGTCCATGAAGTCGACCGTTTTGGTCGAGAAGTCATGGTACTGGCGGGCATTATGCATAATGACAGAACACTTCACATCTTTACCACAGGTTCCGTTACAACAGCATGGAGATTCTCCTGGGCCATGTTCGTCTTTCCGTGGAGCAATGTATCCGAACTCTTTGTACCTGGATGACAAAGTTCGCCCACACAGGACAGCTGGGGTGTCTGAGATACTTGAAAGTGAAGATATTGAGCGCATGGTATGGCCTGCTTTCTCTCCAGACTTGAATCCTATAGAGCATGCATAGGACACTCTCGTTAGGCATGTGGCGCAAGGAAACTCCCTTCTCGAACTCTACAGGGCCTGACTTTGCATTACAGGGCCTGAATTGGCTTTAAAGAAGAATGGGGTAAGCTTTCGTCACTAGATTAGTGGAAAGCATGGTAAAAAGATACAGAAAACGTGTATTAGGGTCCGAGGAGGTCACACTCTCAACTGAGGTACCCACATCAGTAGTCATTCCTGTAAGAGGGAGCATTTTCCGTGACTGTTCAAAGATACTCAAAGTAACAGTTTTTTCTGCATTTGTTATCTTGTTTTACTTGGTGCGAAATCTGTACCATTTTGCTTAATAAAGATACCACAATAGCTCTACTAAATATTTGGCAAGTTTAATTTCTTGAACTATGACATTAGTTTTTTTAAAAAATGACTATGTTCCTTATCGATTGCATAGCAGAGCATATTTCGTATGTTTTGTATTTCTGATAAATCATTCTTCGTTTTTCTACTAGGGGAAAAGAAAGAAAAGGAGCCTCTTTCACGGCCTCAGTGAAAAACGAATAATAAAGCGTATCCTGATGACCCGACGAAACCGGATCTCGCAGTACCCAAGGATTGCTCAAAATGTCAAAATACCCATTGATGGAACATGAAAATAACCACGTTTTTTTCCAAAACTGTTTGTGTTACATGCATTCCTTCAATCAACAAACCGAAAAAACGTCATGCCCGTTGTTCTGTATTGATTGTTAAGTTAGTTTACTCGTGAATTTTTACGTATGCAGACACGACTTTTGAAACCTAGAGGCCAGATGAGTTAGAAGTTAACAAACTTTACTTATGCACGGAAGATTCTAACAGTTATTCAAGTAACAAATGTATGGGACTCGAAATAGATGTTACACTGAATACTTGTTTTAGCAACCTAGAAATGCTTTCACCTTGAAAATTCATATCATGAAAATATGCTGCAGACACAATTTATTTTGGGGTTGAAAATGTGAAATATATAATCAACTTTTGTGTGATAAATAATACAAAATAAATTTACAAAATTAAAGCCGCTATTTTTTGACGTGTCCTGTCCGGAGATTATCTGAGCGGACGTGCCATGAGTGGACATCGATTGGCAACCCTACAGAGGGTTCGGCGGTCAGGAGATTTGTGGTGGAGAAATGGGAAGGGTTGTATTGCTGCAGTGCGACGTTAACTCAATTACCTACCTGCCCATCAAGAAATTATAAAATAATAACATTAATCAACTACAAAGTTACATAAAGCATAATAAATTTATCGCATATCAAAAATGCAGTTTTGATTTTAACCAGTATTTTACATAAACCTGTAATAAGAATATAAATATATTTTCAATGTGAATAATGCATTATAGTATGCTATTTGTGTGATATATCCTTTTAGTTGTACACTTTAAAATGAATAGAATCTATTACTAAAAATGGAAGAAGGAACTAAATTTTTCCATTATAAGATTTTTTCTACGAAAATAAAAGTTCATTTTTCCAGTTAGTTGAATTAAAAGGTCTTTAATAAAAATTATATCAAAGTACAAGGAAATTTGTAATGTTCTTTTAAGATGTTTTATAAAGTGTCATAAAGGTTACTTTTTTGCGTCTTCTTTTATTCTATAAAATCTAATTTTCCATGTGCATTTTAAAATGACTAAAATGAATTCGTTTCAGATACACAACCATACAAGTTTCTCCTTTTCACTTAATTTTTAACTAATTATCTTTCTAAGTTTCCAATTTCTTTAAACATCTGATATGACTTGAGTGCCTAAAATTCTAAAATGGAAAATTCCGTCATAACGAATGTTAAAAGCACAAACTTCCGTATTAATTTATCCCAGAGTAAAACTAAATCTGCAATTCTTTCTATATTCCATTTTGTCAATCCCTGCTAAGTTAACCGCACTGTATTAAAAAATTAAATGGCTAATCAGTAGGGTGAGACGTTCAGGTAATCGAAAAAAAGTTTCTTTTTTGAATTTGAATTTGCAATAGAGAGGAAAAATTTCCTCTTAATGTTTAATGCTTAAATTAAGGCTAATGTTTTTTTTATTCAACGTCTTGAGTCCTCTATCGGACGTTTTTGTTTAGCATTTTAGCTGAATAAGCTCAGTGAATATAGTAAAAATATTTTTGGTAGATAGTTTTTATTTTTCAACACAATTGAAAAATGAAAAATTTCTGTAATATTTTTGCAATATAAGGAATTAAATATATATTTACAAAGTTTGAAAAAATGTATAAACCTTTTTCGGTATTTTTAACAACTATAAATATAGACTATTTTCTATATAAAATATCCTTTTGAATTAAGATAGTTTATACAGAGGCTGTTCGGACATTTTTTGAACGATTTTGATGAGCTGTAAAAATTATAAGCTACGAAAGAATTTTATTTTCTCAGCAATAAAATAGTTAAAGTATAACTTATCGTCTGCTAATTCAGAGTTTTGTTTAGTTTCAAAGGGGTGCTTTTAAATAATCAATGGACGGAAGTCTTTGTTTCCGCTCTTTCCGAAGAGAATTATTCTTATTCAATTATTCAAAAACGCTGTAAAAGTCATGGTTTTTCGATATCTAACAGTACGATAAGTAATATTATTAATGAGAAAGGAAAAAAAATACTTAAAAGTGGAAAAATGTTTCCAAATACGTATCCAGAAAAGAATTTCTGAGAATATTTGTAAGGTAAGATCTTTAATTTTAAAAAGAATCAGCAAAGTCAAAGGACTATTGCAAAATCATTAAAATGTTCAGTTTCAACTGTAAATAAAATAATTAAGTGATTTGAATCTTAAAATGGCCAAAAATACAATGTTCATCGTCCATCTCCACGACATATTGCAGAACGCAGAACTCGCTGCAGAATTCTGTACGAGAAGCATTTAGCTGAAGAAAGATGGAAAAATGTTGTGACAATAGACGAGGCGTGGGTGTACTTACATGATTGCACTAAAAAAAGAACAATTTATTATCATAAAAGAGGAGGGTCACCTGAAGGGTTTTGCAAAATAGTCATTGATTTTTTCAAATTTTTACCATAGACATGGCAGTGAAACCCTTAGATCTCAATTTTTTAAATATTTTGTCCAATATTAGCCGAGATACGAGAATTTAAATATTGGTCAATTTTTCAAAATGGCGGTCATCTTGGATTTGCCACACTCAGGAATGTATATAAAATACAAAACCAGTGGTAATTTTACATTTTAGTGGGGGTGTTTTACAAGTAAAGTGGAAAATTCACTTTTAAAAACAGTCGAATTTAAAGGGCTATAAAAATGTACCCTCTTATTTTTCTCTGAAACTTTGTAGAAGTACTAACATATGTACTTTAATCTGAGAAAAATTCAGAGATAAAATTTTTTTTTCTGAATGAAAGCTATTCTAAATGACAGCATATGGACGGTGGTAATTTTTCAGTGAAAAAATGACCATAACTTAAAACAACGGTAAAATTTGAGTTTTTATGATGTACTAATTCAAAACAAGCTCACATTTCATGTTTATATATCAATACACAAAGCAAACGAACATTCATCAAACACAAATTGTAAATTCTATTCTGAAACATTTTAAATAAAAAGATCAATATATTTTGTTTGCTAAAATATATTATATTTAATTAATAATTAAATTATCGTTTGATAAAATATATATAATAATTTGTACTCTTTTAAATAATTATCGTTTGATAAAATATATATAATAATTTGTACTCTTTTAAATAATTATCGTTTGATAAAATTTGTAGAAGATATTTAGGTCATCAAACAGTTGCGAAGTTCGTTTTCAGTATTTGTGAGTTCTATGATGGAGATGGAATGTTTTGAATTCAAAAAACTCAAAGTATCATTGTGCACTGAGTTTATTCCTGTCTTTAATTGTCTCCTCATGATTCAAAAATATTAAAAAGGAGAATATATCACCTAATTCCGGATGAAAAATGTATGGAAGTGGAAGTATCTGCAGGTTTCACAATGATACATTTTTAAGGTGGCACAAGTACAAACAGAAAAGATGTTGTGACCAATTTAACAAACGTCCAAACAAGATCAGAGCAAAATCTCTGAAAACAATTTCTTTGAATTTATCTTTGCAAATCCTGAAGTACTTCTTCCTGGAAAAAAAAGTTATGTATAGACTGTTTTTCTTCAGTGACTTCATCGGTTACTGATGCAATGATTACAATACCTGACATGGACACTGATTATGGAGATCCAACAGTAGTGATAGAACTGAACAAAAGTTGTGTGAGAGAGAGAAATTGTTAGATCTATCACCTGTAAAAGTAAGTAGGTATAGTTCTGAAAGAAAATTGACTTATATGGGCTCTAAAGTAGAAAAATTAACTGTGTTTCTGCTAAAGCATCTGTAGTAGTAGGTGTTGATGTTACAAGTGTTAAAAACCCACAAAATTCAAAATATAATTGTTCAGACTGCAAATCCATAATGGAAAAATTGAAAAATAAGTTTGTAAATGCTTCATTTAAAGAAAAGGTTAAAATTCTTACATTAGTACCAGATTCATGGACATTCCAGCAAACAAAGATTTATTCTAATACCAGAGTATTTAGTAAAAATAGCACGGAAATTACAAACAACTGAAGGTATATTATCAATTCCTAATGAAAGAAAAAAATGTAAAATTAAGTTCTGATATTGTAGAAAAAGTGATAACATTTATTATGATGATAACAGGCGTATGTGTCCAGGAAAAAATATTGCATATCTGTTCCTTCTGAAAATGGAAGAGTATTAAAACAAGAGATTGATTTTGTATAATTTGAAAGAATTATACATTACATTTAAGGAACATCGTAATTTAAAAATAGGACTTTCTAAATTTTTCTCACTACGGCCAAGAGAATGTGTGACTGTTGGAAGTAAAGATATTCAGTGTGTGTTTGTATATATCATTAGAATGTTAAGCTCATGCTTCATGCTATTCATGTAAATGACTATGTATCATTGTTAAAAAAATTAGTTTGTAGCATTGATTCAGAAACATGCATGGTGCACAGGTGTGATAAGTGTCCATATCCAGAAATGTTTAAAGAATATTAAATGCAAAATGACGAATTAGAAATTTGTAGTGAAATTACTTATAAACAATGGGCAAACACTGATGGGGCAGAACTAAAAATATTAATTAAATCAGTAGATGAATTCATTGTCAATTTGTTTGAAAAACTTTCTGCTTTATGTGCCCATCACTTTTTTACAAAATCTCAAAGTTATTATTTATAAAAAGCAAAGGATGAACAAAGTCTGGATACTGCTATCATCGTGGCAGATTTTTCTGAAAATTATATTTGCATTATACAAGATGCCATTCAAAGCATTCATTGGAAAAAAGAGCCGGCAACAATTCATCCTTTTCTAGCATATGTTAAGGATCATGATCATGTGAAATCTATTTATATGTGTGTTATAATAATTATCTATTTATATGTTAGTGCATGACACTACAGCATTTTGGACTTTTCAAAAGGTGATTATCAAACATTTAATCACACATGTTCACAAATTAAATACATAAAGTATTTCAGTGATGGGTCCTCATCCCAATATAAAAATTTTAAAAATTTTATTAATCTTGTCATCATGAAAAAGACCATGGTGTAAAGCAAGGTGGCACTTTTTGCCTCTTGTCATGGAAAAGGAGCTTGCGATGGTATTGGTGGCACCATAAAGCGTATGGCACTAAAGCAAGCTTTCAACGTCCATACAAAGATGCAATATTAAATGCATTTGATTTATACAACTTTTCAAAAGAGTCCATAAAAGGAATACATACTTTTTCATAGCGAAATCGAAAATTGAAATTACAAAAATCAATTAGCAGATAGGTACGAAATAGGAAATACAATTACACGAAAAAGGACTTATCACTGCTTTACACCAATAAACAAAAGTCAGATACTGGTTTCCAGAGTTTCAGGTTCCTCAACAACATTCGTTGCTTCCACGGGATTGGAGAAAACCATCAAATTACCAATATTCCAAAAATGAACAATATGTTGCATATGTGTATGGAATTAATTGGTGGATTCGAAGGATTTTGGAATGCTGTGAGGAATATAATGATTACAAAATTATGCTCATGCATCCATATGGATCAAGTGCATCCTATACATGACCAGAGCCTTTAGACACATGTTGGATTCCTTATGAATACATAATAAAAGTCATATCTTCTACCGTAACCACAACAGGAAGAACGTACCACGTTGCGCCTGATGAAAATGAATGAATTGAACAATTGTTCCAAAACTACAAGACAAATTGAATTATGAAGTAATAATGCTTTTCACTTTGTCATTAATGTTAAAGTGGCGACCATTTTTATTTATGCTCAATATTTATCTTTAAAAATTCCTCAATAATGCAATCAATATATTTTTGCATAGTTCTTTAATCTTTAAAGACTTATGATTTAAAAAGAATTTCAGTGCTCGGAAATTTTAATTTTATATTGTCAATTTAAAGTACACGATTAGATTTTCTACAGATTCTCTATATTGAACCAGCTTAAAATATTTAAGTAATGTCAATTGTGATAAATTTGTTTTTTATTGAGCCTATATCAATTCATACCTCATGAGTGTTTGTGGTAAAGTTGGGGTTATTATAAGTACATTTGTATTTCTGAAAAG
This sequence comes from Meta bourneti, assembly GCA_933210815.1. Lineage (NCBI taxonomy): Eukaryota > Metazoa > Arthropoda > Arachnida > Araneae > Tetragnathidae > Meta > Meta bourneti. Next base: position 91,186,680 of record OW119924.1, on the reverse strand, counting down.
ATAAGAAACTTTTAAATATAAGAATGTCACTGGCAATTTTGAAACAATGTACCTTAAGCATAAATATAATTTTTTTACAGAAATACTGGAATTAAATATTGTAAAATACATAACATTTTGAAAAGTATTAAAAAAAATTTTAATTAATAAAAGCATTTTTCTATGGTGCTTCTTAAAAGTACTTTTCGAAAGACAACCATGCTGTAAAACAAATAAAAAATCACATAGGACGGTAATTTGATACTGTATTGATATATAAACATGAAATGTGAGCTTGCTTTGAAATAGTACATCATAAAAACTCAAATTTGACCGTTGTTTATAAGTTATGGTCATTTTTGCACTGAAAAATGACTACCGTTTTGAAATCCATATGCTGTCATTAGAAAAAATTTTACCTCTGAATTTTTCTCAGATTAAAGTACATATGTTAGTTACTACTTCTACAAAGTTTCAGAGAAAAATAAGAGGGTACATTTTTTATAGCTCTTTAAAGTCGACTGTTTTTAAAAGTGAATTTTCCACTCTACATGTAAAAACCCCACTAAAATGTAAAAGTACCACTACTTTTGTATTTTATACACAATCCTGAAATAAATGACTTCCTTTTGATACCAAAATTACTAAATTTGAACTATTCGTTCTCAAGTTAGGGCCCTGTATAGATAGTGTGGCAAATCCAAGATGGCTGCCTTTTTGTAAAATTGACCGATTTTTAAATTCTCGTATCTCGGCTAATATTGGAAAAAATATTTAAAAAATTGATATCCAAGGGTTTCACTGCCATGTCTATCTATGGTAAAAATTTGAAAAAAAAATCCATGACTATGGTGCAGCAACCTTTTCTCAAAATGGGTGTTTTCACATGCAATGACCCAAGAGAAAAATATTAAAACGTGGTTCAAAGAATCTAAAGAAACTTTCTCTAAGGGATTTATGATTGTTGCCGGTTTTGCATATAATGAAAAATTAAAAGTAAAGAGAGGGGAAAAATGTAAGAATCATTTGTAAGAAATGTAATGTAAGAAATGAATGTAAGAAAAATGTAAGAACTCCCCCTCCACATACTTTCAAGACCATATTTTATCCCCAATATTCAAAAAAGAAATACATCTTTACCCACAGTGCCAACAATCAGTAGCGCTGCATCAGGATAAAACAAGCAGCCCCACACATCTACAGTGAGAAAAAAGAGTTTCCGTACGCACTTACTATTTGAAATAAATATCTTTATTATTTGCAAAATATAAATATTGAAGAAATAAAAATGGAAAAACAGATGAGCATAATTGCATAGAAAGTTTCTATTGCATTTAAACAAAAAATATTAATTTAATTTAACGCATAATTCACAATAACACAAAAATGTGCCAAAAATAAAGCAAAAAAGTCTCCGCACGGTGAAAAATCTTTCATTAAATATTATTTCCCCCCACCATGTTTCATCCTTTAATGGTCAGTTGAACCTGCTTTCTGCTTTAATGACCTCTCTCAGAAGTTTAGGCATGAGTCCCACAGGTTTTTATGTTGTTTCTGAAGTAATTTTGTTCCCGACGTCCATAATGGTGTTCTATTTGTCTTGGGTGTGCAGAGGGGTGTATAACGTCACGTCATCCTGGACACAGCACTTGCTAGGGGGTGCTCTCTCCCAGTCTGGCTCTCAAGATGACCTTGGAGTTTTTTAGAATCTTAGAGTAGGTGCAATCGCAGTTGGGTGCGGTTGCGCTGAAAATCACTCAGTATCATATCATTTTTGTATCCCGTCTGTAAATTCTTAAACTGTATTTTTTTATTAGAATGTAAATTTTTATATTATAAGATTATTTTCACAGAAAGTGGTCTTTTTTTAACGTAGATATGGTACAGGGGGCTAAAGACAATTCGAAATCCTCATAGGAATAACATTGTGTATTTATACGATCAATATCAGACCAATTCACACTATATTTGGTACATTCATCCTGTAGAATTCTGCGGGACACAGGCTATATATTAACCCCGTTCAATTTGTCCTGGGTCTGCAGGGGGCTAAAAACAATTAGAAATTTCCATAGACTTATATAGACTTCCATAGTCTTATATAAACGAAAAGAGAAATATGTGAACTTTCAAAGACACACTTTGTCGGTTTTCTGAATCCTTTTCACATGTAACCTAGAAATGTTCTTTTCGTTAAATTCCTCATACTTGGTTGACTAAACGAATACTCCACCCAGTGACCTAAAATTGATCTTCCTACAGTGAAATCCCATATATAAGCTCATCTTAGAACTCTGATTACCGTTCGTACCAAATGCAACATCAAACAACAATGCTCCCATCAAACGCTACCAAAACCTTTGTAGCAGCCTGCCTGATGATTCTAGTTGTATGCAGCCAAACTCAAATTACACTAGTCTACAAATTGAAAAATAATTTTCATAACAGAAACCACAATAATTGAATTTTATGCGTTTGACAACGCTGAATCTGGAAATGAAGTCAGTTTTTCTCCATCACGTATCACTTTTTTGTTATACAACCTTGAGTAATTGCTAGAAAAGTATAAAATTTGCAAAGTGACTAAGTTTATCAGTATATGAAATTATACAAAATGTTAAATAAATTTGCAATACTCATAATTTATTTAGCTTATTATATGAACAAATCTTGTAGAATATAACTATAAGAGATAAAAAAGTACCTACAATGTGTTATAACTGGAGTTGGAGAACACAAATTACTTCTTCCTTCTGTGTACGGTAAGGTCCTCTCTTTGGAGAAACCAACAGTAGTCACTCATCATTGATTCATCCCATCTACCTTAGTAACGCTGCTCAATTTGCAATATGTCCTGGTTGAAGCGTTCTCCCTGCTCGTCGCTCACTGCACCCAAATTTGGTGGGAAAAAGTCCAGATGAGAATGCAAAAAATGAATTTTTAATGACATCCGGCAGCCTAAATTTTTATAGTTCAACAAAAGATTTTGTACTAAAAGATCCCAATTGTGTGCTTTTTATTGCCAAAACCATGGACTAGATCCTTAAATGACTTCCATGCTGCTAGCTCTACATTATTCAACTTGCTGTCAAAATTTTCATTTTCGAGTAATCTTCTAATCTGAGGTCCAACGAATATACCTTCTTTTAATTTGGCTTCACTTAACCTTGGAAACACTTGGCTTAAATATTTAAATCTTTGTTGTTCTTTATTCAGTGCTTTCACAAAATTCTTCATCAACCCCAATTTGATATGTAAAGATGGCAAAATTACATGCTGAGGGTTGACTAATGGAACATACTTAATATTTTTTCCCCAGGAATGAAGGTGTCTCTTTTGGGCCAGTCTTTAACCACATAATGTTCACTTGTTGCACGACTGTCCCACAAACATAAGAAGCAGCAGTATTTTGTAAAGCCACCTTGAAGGCCTAGAAGAAGACCGATAACTTTGAGGTCGCCACAGATACGCCATAAATTAGCATCGTAATTCACTGCTTTTAAAATCAATGACATACTTTCATATGTCTCTTTCATTCCAACAGCATGCGCTATTGGTATGGAGGGATGCTTGTTTGCATTATGCAGTAGTACTGCCTTTAAACTGGTTTTGGACGAGTCTATGAATAACCGCCAATCATCAGTTTTATAAGGAATACTCAGAGCAGACATCAAACCTTGTATATTGCAGCAGGAACACAGCAGATCTGTCTTAGTGAAATATTACATGAATTCTTTATTTCTGTTTCTGAAATATGAAACTTTGGTATCATTATGCAATAAATTCCACTCCTTGAAGCGTGAACCTAGAACTTCTGCTTGTTGTTTTGATAAATTCAAGTCGCTAACCAAATCGTTCAGTTCCACTTGTGAAATGAGATGTTGTTCACTATTTGATTTTTCTGGTATGAAATCACCGTCTTTTGAAGCTTGTGCCACCGAAGTATTTTCAGAACAATCCTCTTCAGAATCAGAAATTTCCTGCCACGAAGCTGGGGCTGTAGGAATAGGTAAACCATCTCCATGAGCAACTGGTCTTATAGCCGATGGAACATTTGGATACACAATATTACTTTTATTTTTTGCAGAGAAACCACTGACACTTGTTAAACAGAAGTAGCAGTCGTCATAATGATTTTTCGGTTCACGCCAAATCATAGGTATAGCAAAAGGCCCAAATGCGTTTTTTTCCCTTTTAACCACTGCTTGAGCTCCACATAACACCTAATACACGTTAGATGCGACGCCCACAATTCATCCTGATCTCCGAGTGGACAACTGAAATAATGTACATAAGCAGTTTTCATCAATTTTGACTCATTATTTATTGGTTCGTTCCGGGTGGGTGACTCTTTGTTTTTTAAGATAGCAGATCGTTTCTATTATGTGCCAAAAATGACATAATAGGGATCTTTAAAGTTATATAAATAAAAAATGTGACGTGATAGAAAATTTTTGATTACATTTTCTGTTTCAGCATTAAAAATACTTTATAAAACACTCATTGACTTATCTGTTACGAAAATCGTGTAGACCAGTGTAATCAGTCTGTCCAAGGTCAGTTGTCTTTTTCATCGTCTATAACAGTAATTGGTACTGTTTTTATTATTAATTAACAAAGTTAACCACGTTGTTAATTTTTGAGTAATATACACACTTATGGTATATTTATTAAGGCTCGTGTGGATTAAAAAATGTGCTTATTAATTTTATTTTCTTCTCATAAGGATCAAGTTGAGAAAAAGCTCTCTCAAATGACAAAAAATTTAACGGTAAGTCAGTTAATTATTCCATGTTATATTTTCCACTGTTACAATGGCTACCACAATTGTTTCAATATTTCAGTTATAGTTTGAATCAACAGTTATAAGTAGACTGAGCACATAGAAGTGGATATTCATCTTTAACTGATAGCCAAAAGTTAGTTCATTCGTGCTGTCCCTATGAGTTTCAGTGCAATTAAAGAATCACTGGGTTAATCCATGAAATTGTGACTGCTCTTCTGAACACTAGAATGACTGGTACTGCCACTACCCTTAAACTTCCACCAGTATATAAATTGCCTAAAAATAGAGATAATATCTAAATGACATCCGTACTATTTTTCATTTTATCAATCTTGAAGCTTATTTTACACTACTTTTTATAAGATTATGATTATTTATGCCACAAAAAATTTAATAAAATCGATTGTTAAACCTTTACAATATTTGTTAAGCAACGGAATTTAGAAAAGAAAATGTGTTACTTTTCTTGACAAAACAATATTTGTGCAGATTTTACTCAAATTTATATTACATACAATTGATACAGTAAGCAATTTTTTCTGCACTTGATTTAGTAACTGAACAACCTGTTTTGTGTGTACATTGCTTGCATATAAATTAAGGTTTAAATTTCATATTTCCTGCATATCAGATAAATTTCACACTATGATTCTGGTTTTTAATTTGGTGCTTTTGCTCATTGACTCTTGAAATCAATGACATTTTGCTTGAGAAAATTAATAGGACATATGGTTCATTTTTTGCTGAACGAAAGCTATTTAGACCTAGACTATATTTAGGAAATGTGCTTGGTGTTGAAAAGACACCTGCAGACGTTCTAGGTAAATTTGGCTGTAGAATTTTTTAATATTGAGTTACACAAAGAAAATTCCTGTTGTGTCCTTATCAAGTTAAATAATTGAAAATTGTCAAATTCCGATTAAAATTGCGAAAGGGTGAAAGCGTCAAATGTGATCCGGTGTCATAAGGACACTAACTGCCATTCTAGTATTAAATAGAACCTAACACTGAATTCTTTTTCATCCAGGCATTCTGGACCAGGGCGAGGACATCCTCATCATCTTCGAAGATGCTCCGGTCAGCTGTCAATACAAAGCCTCGCTGGACACCATCCAGAGTCTGGGAAAAGTGGTGGATGCTCTGTATCTCGCAAAGCCACCAAGCTCTCATAGTTCCATCTGACCATAGTATACTGTCATTGAATATATATATTTATCTTTATGTGTATATATGGATTACTCCTTGCTCTACGTGCTGTATAAAAATTAATCCTGATTCTATAAAGTATTTATTCTTTCATGATGTTCTTTGGTTCCTTTCTTTCTGAATGCTTTCCTGCCAACTCTTCTAAGAACTTTTTCCTGTCTTCTGAACAGAACATTATCTTCCGAATTTCAATTTTTAATGTGAAAATTTTTTAAATGACCCCAAATTCATCATTTGGCCCCTAGTTGTTCATGAAGGAATGGTGTTGCATTCCTGCAAGCTTTTCCAGAAGTCTTATGGAAAAAATTTGTTTTCCGGTCTTCCAGATATATAGAAATAGTATCCAAATTTTTCTTCAGGGAGGAAAATTTTCAAATGATGCCAATTTCGAAGTTTTGGCGTCACATCTTGGCAACTATGATAGGAAAACATCTGAAGCAGTGGTTGTTAGATTGTGGTAAACACTTTTTTTGCACTAATTTTCAAGAAAAACCTTCAAAGATACCTCTAAACACAAAAAGTTGGATTGCTTATTTTTGCCTATAATTGGTGCCATTTTGTATAAAATATCACCAAATCATTTTTGCTGAATTGGAACTGCCCCCAAACATGTAACAGTAGTAGAGAGCAAGGTTACTTTTTGTTTTGAATTGCTTCTTAAATCCCAATTTGGACAATTGGCTCTTTTAATTACTTTACTTTAATAATTATTTTTAGGCACATTTTTCATTTCTGCCTGTCCTTCTCAACCAGCCGTTGAGAGTATACCTAATTCTACCACCTCCGTCTATTTGACAGGTATTTGAAAACAAATTTATTTAATATATAAATAATAAATTGACAGAAATAGCTTTCAGTTGCAAAGTTTTTTAATATTTCACTTATTTTTCCATTCTTAAAATCAAACTACATTTCATGCAAACGGATTGTATATCACGTGTACATTTTCCGCAAACATGTTTTTTACATTAATTGCAAATAACAATTATCTCTAATTTTGTTACAATAATCCATTTGCTAGGATTTATATTCATTGGAAGTTTGTTTTAAGAATTTGGTGTGTTCCATCTTTCGTCGATAGTTTTCAATTCTTGCGATTGGGTCTTGATTTTATTCATTGCATCTTCTCTTGTAGGGTTGATGTTTGGTTGTTATTCTGATGTTTTTAAATCTATTTTATTGTCTTGTTTGGTACAGCTTATTTAATCTTTTGATCTTGTGCCATAATACTCAAACCAATCAACCAACTTGCAACTGGGTGGAGACTGGTTCTTTCACTTATGGAACAGGTGCTTATCACATGAGCTTAGGTAGTGAACTGAGAACGAAAATCTGATTTTCTGAACTCTTATGGCAGTGTTACTTTGAGATAACTGAAATAATTAAGCCCATGCTATTGACTGGATTGGTGTATTTATCCTATATGCAGAAATTAGAATGGTTGATAGAAAATAAGTTAGTAGATATAATCATTCTTTTATCTTGATAAAAGTCAGCATCAATATCAACAAACGCACCTTAACTGTAATTTAAAAAAATAAATCTAAAATCCATCTTTTTGATAGATCATGTTTGATCAAAATAAAACTAACAATCCTTATTTTATTAAATTTTATTTTCTTGCAACTGTACATTTCACAAATGAGTTGATTAGATATTTATATGATCAAGTAGTCAGTCTCTCCCTGCATCTCAATATGACATACATTGTGTGATGCTTCATTCAGGTTTAATTTTAATCCTGCCCCAAGTGTTATTCAGTGTCTCTTTTCTCCAGTCGAACGTGCACACCGTCATAGGGAGCCAAGATGCGAATAGTGACTCTGGTTTGTAGGTTGTCCTGCAAAACAAATGTACATGGTAGATTTTTTGCATGTATTCAATATATTTTATATTTATGTGGTAAAACTTTTATTTTCTGTATTATAGTCTGTTCTGCAAAAACAGACATCAAAAGCATTATTGCATTATCCTCAAGGCATTCTGCTCTTTCCTGCAAATCCATAACTGGCAGTTTAATTGGTTCATTTAATGTTCATTAGTTTTTAATTCTATTGAAAATTTTGTTTATTTAATTTTGCTAAACCATCAGTCAACTATTATCTTTCAATAATAGTGTTATCTAAACTTTTAACGAAATAACAACCCATATCTAATTATATGGAAGCTATTACATTTTTTCCTACGTCAGGAAAATTCCAGGGACCATAATTTCCTACAGGTAGCCCAGTAGAAATTATCCCTGCTAAGATGTGATAGTCAGATAAAAAAGTGCAAGATAAAAGATGACTAAAATCCATAAAGCTCCCCCTCGAACAAAAGAGGCAGTCAGGAATCGTATGCGGTGTAAGTGTCCTCCTTAAAAGTTGTGTCCAGTTAAATTTCGAAAATTCGCCGTGGCAAATTAGGTGGAACAGGGCCAGACAGAAGCTTGCTCCATGTTGGAAGCTATTACATTGCAAGATAGACAACTAATGAGATATCCAACCTTATGTCTGTCAGCCAGGTTCAGGCGGAACTTGTGGATGACATTGGCGAGGGCCAGTTTGGTCTCCAATTGGGCAAAGCGCATGCCCAGGCAGTTCCGGGGCCCCACCCCGAAAGGCATGTAGGTGATGCCGTTGCTGGTGTCTATCTTACTGCTGAACCTGAAAGAGCAACGAAACAATTTATATATTATTTCCTTTTCTTATCTCCTTATTACTAGAACTTTTATGGCAAGCCACACCAAGATCAGTCCAAATTGGCTGCTAAGATTCACGTACACCGACACGTTTTCTGCGGACATACAGAAACGGAGTATGCATGTGCCTATCATATCTTATTGCATGCTGCTCCAATGTATGATTGGGCTGAATTTTTATCCGCATCTTTTTATTGGGGGTGACTCTAATTTGTTTTGTTTGTAACAGACAGTACATGTCATGTATGCAGTTAATTCCTAATGTGAGCTTTGTAAATAGTATCGACTAAACAGGGTGGTCAGAAGTGACAGCATACAAATCACAGCACGTGATTCCTTGTCGAAAATTAACTAAAAAAGTGTCTTTCTTTACTGGACATGGTGTTCCAAAGAGTATATACATATACAATTATTAGTTTAACTCACCCATTTGGATTTGCATATCTATCGGGTGGTTTAATCTTATTGACTCTCAGGTACCTTCAACCCCAAAAGGATAGTTTATTGGGTGTTTTCAGTACTTAAATTTCGAATGACTGGGAGTTAAACTCTGGACGTGAATATCTTTGAAATTTAAGAAGTTTATCTATCTTTTCTCAAGTTGGTTTTCGAAAAGAAATTGTGTGGTACGATTAATGTGCAGTCGTGATTTTACCACCCAGTATAATACTGTTTTACATTAACACTAGTGTTACAGGCACTCCCATTACCCTGCAAGAGCCCCGTATTGTTTTGACACCAATATATAAATTGCATAAAAATAGGGATTATATCTAAATGACATCCTTACTAGTATTTTTCATTTTAGCTAACTAAGGTTATTTTATAATTTTTTTATAAGCTAATGATTATTTATGTCACAAAAAAATTGAAATAAGTCGATTATCAAACTCAGATATGTAATTAAGCAACAAATTTAGAAAACAATGAAGTTATTTTTCTTTGCAGATTTTGTCATTAATTTATCAAATATTATTTTCATACTTTATTTATGATTGAGACACTAATGATCAATTGTTTCATTAATTTCCATGCTTCATTTACTTTCTCAACTTGTTTTATTTGTGCATCGATTGCATAGAAATTACTCTTTTTAATTACACATTTCCTGTGTATCAGATACATTTCTTGCTATGATTCTGATTTATAATTTTGGTTCTTTTACCCATTGACTCTTGAACTCTGTTTTGCTTGGCAAAATTAGAGGATCTTTGGCTAAAAATATTTCTAGCTACAAAGCAATCATTCACTGATGTTTTCCATTCTGTGTCCTTCCTAGTGAAATAAATCCAAATTATTCTAGGTATTGTCAGCTGAATCTAACTTTTTTCAGGTCCTTTTTATTTATTTTCATGTAATTCGGACTATCTGAATTTGAATTGAAACAGTGTCAGAAATTATTGTCTTATTTGTGAAAAAAAGCACCTGTGAATAACATAAAAATTGGAATAATTGCCAACGATGAACACAGACATAAACACACGGTTGAGGCTGACCCATTTCTGTCTTTGAAAGAGATGCTAATGTATTCATTGTCAAATTCACAAATAATAAATAATTAAATAAATATTGGTTAGAAATCTACTTGGTTTGCTATTCTATGGTCATTTTTTGCCGGATGAAAGCTATTTAGACAAGAAAATGTGATTGGTGTTGAAATGACAATTGTACGTTCTAGGCAAATTTAGCTGTAGAATTTTTCTAAATTGAGCTACATAAAAAGATTTTCTGCTGTGTGTGTGTATTGAAAAAATGAAAAGTCACAAAAATTGTCAAAATCCAACACGAAATGTGAAAGGAAGAAAGCAACATACGCCCTCTGGTGTTGAAATGATACCAACAACCATTCTAGTGTTAAGCTGTCAGGGCAGTAGGGTCCCTAAACAACATTTATGAACGATATCAAACCTTTCTGGGTCAAAGGTCTCAGGATCACACCAGGACTCTGGGTCGTGGTGTATCAGGAACACTGGGGCCTGAATGAGCATGCCCTTAGGAATCTTCAGGTTGCTGTATTCTACGTCCTCCAGTGCATATCGATTGGTGAACCTGAAAGAATGTCAAAAGTTAAACACCTGTAGAATTGTGCTTTTACTGTCCATCTTGGGGAAATATTTTTTTTATTTGGGGGAGCAAAAAAAAAGATCGAAGTTGCTCTATTTATAAATGTGTGTTTGAAACTATACATTTTGCAGTGCTGCCACAGGTGACTTTTTGCTACTATTTTTCAACCTTGGCGACTAGGGGTATCTTTTAAAGCAAAATCGTCTCAAAAACTATTAAAAAATTTTCCCGGTTTTTTAATTCACTGAAGGTCAACGAAAATTTAGTCCCTTTTTAAGTAATAGAGGACAGAAAAAATATTTTTCGTGAGAAAATTTTCCAAGGAGCGCCAATTTCAATGTTTTGGCGTCAAGCCGTGGCAACCACGAAAAAAACCCATCGGAATCTGATTGCAAGATTGTTATGAAAACCTTTTTAAGAAAATATTTAGTTTTTGATACTTAAATTTCTTGACAAATGCTAATGTAGGGTTTAAGCGACTTTTGCTGCTAATTTAAAAAATATGCTACAATTTCACAAGTGCCCCTGCTGTGGCAGCCCTAATTTTGTTGTACATTTTACTATCTATATTTGTAATTGCAATTCCTTATATAGGATTTTTTGGACCCTATCCATGGAAATATCAGGTTGGGAACAAAGGATTTCCTGTTTTGCTGCCACACTACCTATTAAATCTCGTGGAATTGTTCTGTATATTTATTCTCTCCATGTATGTAATTGTCATCCCTGAAAATTGTTTGGGAAGATGAGTCAAGGGTCCCGAAAGTCCGATGCTGAAATGGGTCATCGAAATTTTATCGACTTTCATTTGATTTCTTAGGTTTAGAATGTTATCGAATACCGTACAAAATGTGGGATAAAAATTTTCTAGGTGTGCGCAAATCGAAATAAAAACAAGTTGTGTAATTACTGTCACTTGTCAATATCAGTAGCATTATATAGAAATTTGTATTCGCTTTCCTGTCACTAACGCATCGATATATAGAATGCCCAGAATACAAGATGGAAAGCCTTTGTTGAGTATCGCTGTTTATATTATGCTTAATATATTATGTACTTGAAAAAGTGTGGGTTTTATTTCATTCTGGGCACCCTCGGACTCTTAGGCATAACATATCAATACGTGTTGATAATCTTTTTCGCAAGTTACTTGAGGAATTTTATCTGAGAATTTCAGCACTCGAAAGTTAAAATGGTAACGATTCTTGTTCCAATCTGTTCATGAAATCGGCAATTTAAATGCTTTTATAAAATAGGCTAATTAAAAGGAAACAAAGGCATGCACAAGGAACATCAGAGCACGGTCACTATCATAACAAGATGCCAAAAATTCTTAGGGCTCAATGAAATAGAAGGAGTATGTGCGCATAGCTTCATGCTATTTTTCGATTACTCGGTTTGGGAGATCTATCATGTGGTTGTGGGGGAAAAGCATGAATCCCTAATGTGTGAACAAATTATTGATTGGTTAAAGTGATTGTTCAGCGTGGTTAAAGACAAACTCACTGCATCAATAGCCAATGGGCCCAAATTCGATTCGTATGCCCACGTGACTTACTCTTCTGAGATCTTAGGATAGTGACTGCCCATATGCTGTGTTTTCTTTGAAGGTCGATGGTGCACAAATCGGATCGTCTGTCTGACATCAAAAGACACCTTGTAACGTTTCGTTCTCTGTTTAGACGTAACACTTGTTACAGTACAATAAAACATTTGTTTAAATTAAGTATGAAGTAGTACAGATTATTTTTACAAGTTACGAAGAGTCATTTAAAAGGACGAGGGCGCAGGTTATTAACTGCCGCATAGCCAGGAGGCTTGCCAAAGTCTCGAGGATGCGTCTGCTCCTTTCGTGATTTCAGTCTACTCGGCTGCACTCATCTTTGGTGGGAGTACGTCTCAGCATTGGAATGTTCATCCTGGTGGTCTCAAATGGAAGGTGATGAGAAACTTCCACAGCTGCGTGACCATTTCTTTGGATCTCGTAATCGTTAAGAAAGACGTGTTTCACAGTTACCAATCCTCCTCTGGATGAAAACGGAAAGGGAGAGCAAGAAGTCGGATTACATTCCGACCCGAGAACAGATTTAATGTCTTTCTGGCTTGGATTCCCACAGAACTAAACACAAGTATTTGTGTTTTGTGAAGTGGTGACAACTTGTTTGGTAGTCGAAGGAGGTCTGAATCCCAGATGTGGGAACGCGAGACCGACCGCTACAGCCTCCAAAATTTAGTTTTGGGGAGAAAAATAATTTTTTTCTGAGAGCTTTTCAGTTTCAACATTAACCACCGGAGAAGAAAGCTATTTCCGGGAAAGAACTAATTTGATGCATTCTCCGTTTTGGGGATGTTTGGTATTAATTTTATAAGAGACATGCTAAATCAAGTTATCAAAACACGAGCCCTATGTTTAGATTTACAAAAAAAACTCACAGAAGTTTCTTTCACACTTAATAAAAATCAATCTTAAAATTACAGCTGTTTATTTCCCAAAATAATCAATATATTCTTCATTGTAAAGTCTACTTACAGAATGACAGGTGGGTAGACCCTCATGCTCTCATTCAGCACCTGGTCCATATAAGGCAGTTTGTTGACTGTGGCGTAATCCAGTTTTTTGCCCTGTTTAGGAGAAAGCTCGTTTAAGTCGGTTGGCATAAAAAGGGTTTCTGCTCTGCCTCTGCATCCTTTACTCAGGTATACATTTTTCTATGCATCTGGTGAACTTATTTAGATGGTGGTCCCCTCATGAAACACAAATGTATTCCAAGAACTCTATTCAACTTTCATTAAGGTATACACAAGAATACCTCGATATATCGCTCTTGATATATCGAAGGGATCTTAGATATAAAAAGGTTCAAATTAAACATTAAGTTAAGTGGTACTTTCGTTTAAAATTTGTCTACTAGTTAAGCAACGATCCTGTTACCTCTTAAAATATTTCTAAATACTATGTAGAATTTTTGAAAAGCAGATATCCCCTCTCATCCATGCTTTTTACCTACTCGGTTTTGCTTTTGTGTTGGGAACATGTTGTGCCTAGCTTTATTGTTCTAAACAGACTCGAAATACTCTTGGCTATCGATGTTGGAAATGGTTTTTTATCCAAGAGCCTACCTATCTATTCGGAATCCATTGTTCACTTAAAAATATCTGTCCTCTGATTAGGAATATCCTAGTCATCGGATTTTGACTCTAACCTGTAGTTTACGCACACTGACTCTTAACCCTCCGAAAGGTTTACATGAATAATTCCACTGTGCTACCTGCAGTCTTCCCTTTATGATTTTTGACTACTTTTAACCTTGACTAATATTTTCTTTCCAAAGAATTGTATTCTTAGTAAAGGACCAGTAGAATCTTTCCAAAACATTCTACTCCAAGGATAGGAACAATAGAATATTTCCACGGAATTCTATACCAAGGAAAGGAAGAATAGAATCCTTCCAAAGGATTGTATTCCAAGGAAAGGAACACTATAATCTTTATAAGGGATTCTATTCCCGTGTATTGCTCCAATGCGACATCAACTACCTAAACAGTACAAGTACGTCAGACACGATATAAAATCAAACAGCAACATTATGCTATTGGCTAAAAATGAGAAATCAAGAATTGAGACGGAAGTGCAATTGACATGTATAAAATGTTGGAAATGTAAAATCTAAAAAATTAAATTACAACGATATTGGAAGTGGGTTGGTGAGCCATTTTGAATTTGAAAAATAAAATAGATGAGATTAAAAAAAGTAGCACGTAAAAATGCAAAAAGGTTTAAAAAAATGAAGATTTTTCCCAATCGAATGTGTACTTTAAAAAAATTTAAGTCGTCGGTGATTAAAGACAGGACAGGGAATTAAAATATGATTAACAGAGAAAGGAGTTCAGCATGAGTTACAATCGGGAGAGCTCTCTCCTAGAAGATGACGATGAGGGAATCGCATGTGTCCAATGCGAAGGCGTGTCAGTTTAACATCAGTCTTTCGCATTGATGAATGATGGTTTTATGGAATGCAATTTGTTTGTGAAGTGCAAGTTCCACAACTCTTGCCATATCTCGTATGGGGAGTGTGTCACGTGACTGATGGCATTGGAGAGGGGAAAGACATGCGAGAATATCTCCCCATGCACATCTATTTTTCGGGTATCAGGTTAGATGATGGGGTCCTCACGAAATATAACTGCATCCCACGTACTCGTTTTGTTTTGCACATGACTGTTCCTCTATTCCCTTGCACACTGATTGCGTAACTTTATTATAAATGCAACGTAGATTTAAGAACTTAGAAAATGAACTACACAAACATTTTGCCCCTATACTATGATATCGACAAAGCATCTTCCTATATGGGTATCCTAGAGTATCCCTATATACTATATATATATATTTTTTCCAGTTTACGAGGGACGTTTCCAAAGTTCTAGGAATTGTGTTCTAACTTTTTTATTTTATTAAGTTTCGTCGATATTAATTACATTGTCCTTTTTCAATATAATTTCCACTTGCTGACTTGTCCCAGCTCGAAACTCTAGACCTTTTTGAGTGTCTCCTATTCACTGGTTAACAGCTCCTCTAAGTCCTGAAATTGCAACTCCACATAGAGGTTTTTTTCGATTCTAGAAACATAATATTCCTCTTTGGGTCTTCTCTTTCCAAAGAAAAAAATAACGACCCTGAGAATTTCCATAGTTGCAAAACATAAATGTCTATTCGCCAAGCGGCGAGATCATACTGACTAACTTGCGTGTACTTAGAGACCGGATCGAAATTTCCAGAACTTTGGGAACAGCCCTCATACATCACTGACTTCTTTCAATTCACTCACGTTTCGAACGAGCTCCTGGATTTCTTGAAATAACTGCTCCTGTACGTCCTGGTGTTTGGCCAGCAAGTAAGTCGTGAACCCGAGTGCAGTGCTGGTAGTTTCGTACCTGAAACGAAGGGAAGGCGGCGTTTCTGCTTCAATATGAAACCTTACCTTAAATTTCAACTTTAAAGGAATTTCACTCAAATACTGAGAAAGACTGATAATCTACACCTGAAGAATTCAGAAAATTATATTAAACATGAAACCCTTTTCCAAGAACTGGAGAAACGGAGTCTAAATGCCACCCAGATTTATAGAGAAACTGGCACCTATTTCGAAAGAAGGTGCCAGTTTCTCTATAAATCTGGGTGGCATTTAGACTCCCTGTGTTTCGGAAGCAATTCATGAATTTCGAATAGTTCTGACAAACATAACCGGTTGATATCAAATTTGGAGTGCTTAATTTGAAGTAGAAACTAATTTGGAGGATTTGGTTTGCCATTTTTCTAGCCACATCTATTCGGAAGCGTGTACTTGTATTCATTATGAATAGAGCCATTTTTAATAAAAAAAGGTTCTAAAGAATTTCCATCACTTGCCAAAAGTTTATAGATCTCAGGTTGGTTGGGCTTAATGGCACAAGTTTTAAAAGCGGACACTAAAATTGCAAGTTTAAGAAACTTTAGTTTTAAACCCAAGTAAATATATTAGAGCTGTTAAATAAAAAGCAAATGGCGCATCAAAAGCACGTTTTTCCACAAAATGAAAACCGTAATTATAAATGTAGCTCTGGTAAGAAGGCAGATGACTTTGGATGAGTTCAATTCTAGAAAGTTGCTAGGCTTTTCCAGAAAGAAAGGCTACCATGTGCAAATAAATACAGGCATGACGATAGCCATACGGATTATTTGTTTCTCCAACTCGTATTCTGCTGCCACTTACGGCACCGAACTCAGAGAGCCAGAACCTACGCTAAAAATAGCAATTGCGGAATTGCATTGCTTTTTATTTAACTTGTCACCAAATTTAAGGAATAGATTTTTCAAAACCAGTGTCACACAATATCCCTCATGTTGGAGGGGAGGTACCATAATTTTTCGGGGCCTAAGGAGTTCGTTCCCGTTGTACCGTGCATCCCTGTCTCCTCAAACGGCCTACTGAGTGAGGTTGAATCAGTGTATATTTTTGTCTACTCACACTATTTGCTTGATTGAAAATTTTATCCCTCTTCGTTTGGGGTGGGGGGACTGGGCCTCAACTCAAAAAGGGGCCCTAAGACTTAGCGCCCTTAATGTGAAGCCTTTGTTACTCATTGGTAATGTTTTCATATTTATCCTTCGTCTTAGAGGCCAAACCCATTGTTCGAGCCCCTAGTAGATAGCTTTCGAAGTCATCTGCCTTCTGAGCGGAAGCAAACTTGAATTGTCAGCAAAGTGTCAAAAAATGAGCCGGTGTTTTTTCTTCTTACCCAGCCAACAAGACGGTAAAAGCGCTTGAAATGATGTCCTCGTCGCCCATTGTACGCCTCTTCTTGCTGGATGACTCTGAAAGGAAAGTAAAATTTCTCAAATTTTAAGAGTGGGATAAATCAGTAAATTAACAATTTCGAAGCGGACCTGAAGTTAGAAACACAATGGAACAGGGTAGTGACTGATTGTGGTTTCGTCAGCCGTTTTCAAAGTTTATCACGGATACAACCTACTTATTGTATCTTAAGCTATATTTAATCGATAGTGTTCTTTGAGATTAATAACCTCATAAATTTGTAAATACTCACGAGCAATAGTCTACGAGTTATAAAAGCTTTTGGGTTTAATCTCTTAAATGCACCATTTTGTTTTCCTTCGTAAGTTTCCCTTAATTTTTACAACTACTATAAAACTGAAGAGGTTCACGATGCTGTGAAATTGCCTTGAAAACCGGACATTCCACTTGCATCTACCAATGAAATTACTGCCAGACAATACTTAAATACTCTTCAAAAATTGTTTCAATCCAATTCGAACAGTTTCTACGAAGCGAAATGAAGCATAGAAGTATGTGCCAACGATTTCCTTTTTATCAGTCGTAAACATTAGGTCTATTAGAAGCTTTCTCTCTACTCACTGCCATTACGCATTTCCTATAAGTGGACTTGCCTCCTCTCGTGTTTCAAAAAAGCGGACAGTGGTAAGCAGCTCCTTTCGTTAAACCGGTCCTTATGTTTAGAGAAGACACCATCTACATCCATTACAGTCCAATGCAGGTAGATAGTACTTATATCGCTCCCTCAACAGTTCTCCCTCCATTTATAGATAAATTGAGTAGCTGCACAAGCATCAAATATAAAGATCTACCGGCAGGAACTTTAACACCAAAATCCAAATGCGGTATTTTGGGAATTGTATAGAAATGAGAGAAACGCGTCTTCTTGACTTCGCCAACCTCTTGACCGACCATAAGCCCTGTGCTGGGTGGCTTGGGTCGTAAAAAAACTTACATTAGTAAACACCATTCCTACATTTAAAGCTGTCAGAGCAGAAGGAACACGTGATTTCCCTTTTTCAGCACCAAACCTCTTCCACCGTATAAGGAAATTAGAAATTCTTGAAACTGAATCATGAGCAATGATCGATATATATGTACCTCGGTAGAAAAAGAGTATGTTGAGATAATAAATAAATTGATATAAAAGTTTGTAAGTTTTTGATGCATCTGATTTGGTAATTTTTAATTTTTAGTTGTGGTACAAAAAGTAATTCCCAATGCTTTGGTTCTTTCATAATGAAAGGACGAGAGGACCTTGGCATCTTTGACCTTGAAGTTATTTGGGACATAACTCAAAATCAGCAAATTTGGTCATTGGTCCTTTTTCACCAAGGTACAGATATCACTCGAGGGTACAATACTAATTCTTCAGAGCTCAACGTACATTTAAATCTCTTTTCATCAGTAAAGCTGCAGATCTTAGAAAGCAGGTACAGCAGCAGCAAGTAAAGATATGGATCGTCTCGCAAACTGCATCATCAATGAAATTTGGATATGTGCCTCCAAGATCTACTGTTTCAAAAGAACCTTTAAAATATCTATAAACAATGGTGAACCTCAGAATTAGCCATCAAGAAGAATCACCTCAGGGCCTTGTAACGTAGATACAAACATTCCACATACCCAGATCGATCGTACTGGATTAAGAGTTAAGACTGTTGTACTGGATTAAGAGTTGGAGACGAGTTTAAAACTATAGAGTGGTTCAGACTGAATTAAGACTTATTGCAGGGGAAAAGCCCTGTATAAAAAATCACTTGTAGAAAGCCAACAGGCTTTCTGGAAAACATTTTGTACCACTGTGTCAGAGAAAGTTATGGATCGTTATTCAAGATGTGGAGTGGGGATCTTCGTAATTTTCTTCATCCGAAAACCTTACTCAATAATAATCTCATAACCGAAGAGAAATCTTAAGATTCTCGCCGAACTTTTCCCAGAGCCGCACCAAAACATCGGGGACAGCGCAATCCAACAGTCGAACAGATCAGGAGAAATTCTATTTCCCTTTTCCAAGGGAAGAACTCGAGCACTTCATCTCCGGGATCAAAACATCGAAAGCACCTGGCCCGGACAAGATTGATGGCAACGTGGTGAAGTTTAACACCTCATTCTTTGATCGATGATGTTCAAGGGAAATTTCCCGAAAAAATAGTCAAATCATAAAACTCATTGCGAAACCTGGCTAATATCTTAGAGATTCCGTGGCATAGTGTCAAATTTGCCTTCTGCCTTTATTGGGCAAGAATTCCTTAAATGCTTACGATCAACAGGTTTCTCCATTTCATGATAAGGGAGACTACCTTTCACTCTGGTCAGTACAATTTACTGAATTCCTTCCCACTGAGCATACTATCTATGATCTCTTCAACACAATTGAAAACAAAGCTACAGCACCGCAGTCGTTGCAATTGACATCAAAGGGGTCTTCGAATCGATCGACTGGAACGCGATCATGGCAATTAGCAGACATCCACCGTTGTCGAAGAAATATTAAGCTTAGTATAGACAGCTTCCTTCTCCTGGGATGGGACACTTATTCTGTCACATTCCACAGGAACGGTCCCCAGAGAAATGACCAGAAATCGTCCCCAAGGTTCCAGATGAGGGTCGAATTTTTATTGTACACGTTTTTTCTAGTGATATCCACTACTAAAACTGTGATCTTCCGAAAAAACGACCAGTGGATAATACAGCAAGGAAGAGGATCAAGATTTACAATCTAGAGATCCATTCATTGTTCCTTGATTATGAAATGTGTTGAACATAGTTCTGCTCCGGCAAATTGAGACAAGTGGGTTTTGAACGAATCGAGTCTGCTTGTTAGATTAGGAGGCAGGTTAAACTTAAACAGCACGTGATCCCAGAATTGGCGTCTTTAGAGCTGCTTCTGGCTCCGAGTTTATCGCTCACTCGTATCAAGCCATATAAGTGATTATGAATTGGCGAAAGAAGTAATTACTCATGGCGGCCGGCCATACATGATTTTGCGTATGGCAGCCCTTTCCTCGGGTATGCTTAACCACGTTTGTACCTGATGGACTTCTCCACGGTCATCTGCTTTAACTTTCACGTTATGAAAGTAAGAATACTTATTTGCTTGAGGGTGTCCCACGTTCTTGAAGTGGTTGAGATTAGGTATATAAATAGTGTATGTATATTTAAGACTGCTAAGATATTACAAATGATATATAAATGCTAAGATATTATAAATGATGATATTACACAGATATTACAAAATTATATATATAATTTTGTTTGTGTGCATAGATTTTGTTATGTAGAGCCGGTCAAAACAGAATCCGTATACCTCTTGGTATTATTGTTCTTGGAGTCGAAAAAACAAATCAAAAGTGTGATTAGATCTAGAATAGTATCTACTATACATACATATACACTTAATTTGAATAAGGATCCGTCTTCATATTAAAATTTTTATCAACTCAATTTTTTAAAAGGGTAAGCCCTTATTTCCGACAACGGATTCTGATTTTTTGGATCAAAATAACCAGAATTCATAAAAAAATACTTTTTATTTCAGTCATATCTATGAGGAGTTTTATGAGTGGTTGTTAATTCAGAGTCCTTCTAATTCTAAATTAGTATTCAGTCTTTTTCTGATACCTTCCAAAATACTTAGCTGATCAAAGTAATCATTATGTTATATTAAAATGCTGAATAACCCAAACAAAATGTAAGCATTATTTTAGTTTCAAAGCAATATTTTCTAATTATTATTAATTAATTCACAACTGGAAAATATGAATTGAGATGTATAAATTTCGAGTCCAAGACTCACTGGTATC
Organism: Meta bourneti; assembly: GCA_933210815.1. NCBI lineage: Eukaryota > Metazoa > Arthropoda > Arachnida > Araneae > Tetragnathidae > Meta > Meta bourneti. The sequence continues at coordinate 91,165,821 of OW119924.1, read as the reverse complement.
TCAAACTTTTAAGTGTGTAAATTTTTAGTTTATTCATTTTATTAGTTTTCGGGGGAACAATCCTTTATTCAAAATTGAATCTTACCTGTTTTATGGGCCACCTTTCAATAGGATTTTGAATTTATTCGAAAAAAATTTTCAGAAAGAATTTTACGTTCCAAAATATTACACGTCTAGAAACATCTTTAGACACGTCGTTTCAAAGTAAAATGTTCCATAATATGCCAGTGCTCATATGCGAAGTCGTCAATATCGCGTGAATGAGGTCATGAACTAAAAGATCCAATTATTAGACTCCACAAAAATCCGGCCGAAATTTCAAACAAATTAGTTGTGTACTCCAAAGTATATCAATAGGTTCTTGTGGATGAAAAAGTGAATATACGTATGTTTCTCTTTGAATCGTCCAAAATATATCGAATGCATACTTATATATTTCAAGCATCGCTCATTATATCTGTAAAAGCTTCGAGGTACAGGTAATAGAGGACGTCCTAGAATAATGAATGACCAAGATGTGTATAGGGTGGTAAAGATAGCCTGCAGTGAACCTCACTTGCAGGCCAAGAATCGAAAATCCTTGGATTATAATCAAATCAAATATTCATTTGACCGGAACTACTTCTTGTGAACATTCTTTGGGCATCAGCTTATAGTGCATGGTAATTAATAAGACGTCACCAAGACCTTGCGTGCAGTTTAGTTCTATGTCGCGGCTGATCCAAACAGTAAAAAGAAGAGTCGTAGTTTATTATTTTTAAAATATCAAAGAATTCGTAAATATTACATAAAATTTGTTGATCAAAGTAAGTTATCATGATGCTTTTATTACTTTGCATTTTGTTCTATTGTTTTGTTGATAATTTAAAATTTTATTAATCCAGGTATATTTTGCTATTATGCCTGGTATTATGTATTTCTATGCAATATCTTTCAAGAAGCATTTATAATGATGAAAATAAGATTTTTCAGTCGAAGGAATTTGAGAATCGAAAGCAGAATAGGAAATACGCTAGGACATTCCACATGCGTGACCTTTATTTAACATTTCTAAAGATTGAGACGGACCCTGAATCATTTTTGCCTATATCTCCGGAAATTATTATCAGATTTGCACATCATTTATGAAGACCGTGATTATTATGAGAATCTTTTAATAATTTAAATGTGGACTTTGCAATTTGAAATTTTGGAGATGTCTAAAACATATGAAGACGGAACCTTATATTAAATAAAATGCACATTTAGTTGTAATAAAAATTAGCTTCTCTAAACGGGAAGCGTATTTCATGTTACTCATCCAATATTGCAAGGTTCTACCATGTAATTTTAGAATTTGTTTTTCCCTCTCCTGAAAATGTGTTTTACAATGACAGTATTGTATGTTTTTATTCAAGTTGCGTACCTTCTTTAGTGATGCTTCTTTCGTTTTCAACATTCCCTGCCTCCAACTTGGACATTTCCATCGGCCCCTTTTCAGTCGAGATGGAGGATTCCATCATCAGCTGCAGGAGGTCGGAGTATCGAGCCTGCGTTTGAGAGAGAGAAAGCTTAAAGGCTCATTGACACTTGTGCCGTTGCCACTCCGAATCCGTTTTCTGATCCGCCCAGCCAATCAACAGCGAGAGCGGGAGTGATTGACAGGTTTAATCAATTCCGTTCCCATCGTTCATTGCTTCAACGGATCCGGAGAACGGATTCGGACAGACGCACAAGTGTAAATGAGCCTTAAGAATTTACATGACAAGTTTTCATTAACAGAAGGGGATTACAGGAGCACGCGCCCCTGCTCTTTTTATCTACGAGATTTAAGTGTCCTTTTTAGAACATGCAGTAACCCGTCTATATATCACGCCTCTTGGGAGACAGGGAAAAACGAGATATATTAAGGGGTGCGACGACCGAGAAAAACTTGCGTATTGAAAATGAAAAGGCACAATTTATGCATTGGACTACGCGTTTTTTAATTTAAAAGTATGTAAAGGTACAAGTAAAACATAATCGATGTCACTAAACCTTTTAAAATAATAGTAAATGCGGTTTACTTGTTTGAAAAAAAAAAAGAAAAACCTTTCTCATTCACTCTTTCGAGACACTCAAATGTTCTTTACTGACTACTACAGATTTGGCTTATTGGCCATTTCTTGCTAAAGAAGGGCTAATAAGACCAGAACCTCCTATTGTTAAGCACAACTGCTTGAAATGTTGACTTTTGAGCTCCTTTAAATAAACGGATTGGGATTTCCTCGCAAACCAAAAATCCATCGAGGGAAAAGTAAAAGAGAGGGGTGTAATAATAAATGTTAAATTTTAACAAACTATGCACAGAATTACAGTAGTCATTGCAGTGAAACATATTTAATTTAACGTAGCTGAAAAAAGAAGGATTTGCGTGATATAACGAGATGTCACCGTTATTTGAGTAAGCTTGTGAAAACTACGTTAATCTAATGTTGAACTCTTCAGTCCCGAGAAAAACCCGAAAAAATTATTTATCGAATATTTGTGGACAGACTGAAGTTATAAAATGGTTTGATTCGAAAAATGGATCCGCTTGAAGGCCTGCCTCAGAAATAGAAGCCTTTTGGTAGTTATACAATAACTTTCGTTTTGGAATTCTTTCGATAATCTTGTCCGACTCTAAATCAGCTTTGCAGACTCTTTCACAAAATCGTGGCTCAGTGGGTATGCCCACTGCGCTAGCAACCTTCGAGTTGTAGGCGGCGCAGGTTCGATTCCTGTCAAGTGCATTCCTCCCTGGGTGTATTTCTCTCTTCTGTGTCAGTAAAACTTTCATTATATGTGTGTCTATTACTTGATATTGTATGTCTTGATCTGGCACAGCATGGCCAAATATGGCCCTTGCGCCATAAAACTCAAACCAACCAACTTTCACAAAATCACCGTCCTGAGAACCCCCGTGCTTTGAAATGTAGATTACTGTTAAAGGACATAACACAAAAAAATCCTTTCAGTGGGTCCTGCACATTGCGGCATTTTCGGAAATGAAAATGCCGACTTTCTTGCGAAGAAAGGTGCTCTAATCCTACAGGGACCTCTGGAACCAGTGACTTTGCATACAAGGTTAATCATACTTATGAAACTCAAGAGGGTTTTCAAGAGTGATTACTTGCAATTTTCCAGCTTCAAGAGTTGGACGGTACTTAATGAGAATCTTTTGTAATCTCGACGTCCCAAGAAGAGCTGCTTTTGCTTGCTTTAGACCAGAGGCTCCCAACCTTTTTGACTCAGAGCCCTTTTCAAAATCAATTTCTATGGTGAAGTCCCTTAGGCCTACTCTGTTTTACAAATTAATGGTGCTTAGGAGTAATGTTACTGAGGGGATAGATAGTAAAGAGATATTTAAACAATTGCGCAATGTCAATGCAATGAAATTATATTTTAAAAACTTTGAAATTTACCATATCTCAATGCGAAATTCAACTTGGCAAATTTCCTATAGAATGCAATTTCTAGTTTTCATATTTTGATTCTACTTTTTGTTTCTTATTTTTTATTTAATTTGATTTTTATTTATGTAATTTTCCTGGAGTGGCCGCGGAGCACAGGTTGGGAACCACTTCTTTAGACAATTGATTGTACACGATTGCTTACGGATACACATTTCGTATTGGCGTTGAAAACTCCCCGTACTGCATGCTATATGACGCTCGTCAACCTTTGACACTTGGATGCTTGAGTTGCACTCAGAAGTGTCGTGTCTAAATATTGGAGAGCCCAGGACGAATGGTTTGAGGGCCCAAATCCGGCATTTGTAAACAATACTTCAACGATTTGAAAGTAAAGAAGCCATTTTAATGACGTACTCAAACTGATACATCCCTTCCAAGAATAAAGAGGGTACTGTTCGTTAAAGTTTATAGAAAAATTCAGAAGCCTTAAGTAGCACACACAAGTCTTCTTTTTGGCTTTTGACCCAATGGTGTCATATTCAAATGCCCTTAGGGGTGACTGAGGAATCATATTTAATACCCACGTAGGTTAGATTGAAGTCTAATAATGTATAAAAAATCAACCACATCTTTTTCTGAAAATTTGCATGCGTAGTACAGAAAGCATGAACTCACCGATTCTGTTTTCCTTAGTACGATTCACTTCAGAATTACTGTCTAAAAAACACTTTCTACAAGCTTTCTCATTCCGTCCTCATCAGCACCACTGCATCTTTTCGCCACCACGATGGCTACAGACAAGAATAGGACAGCGAAATACGATGAAGAAAGAAATTATATTTTCTCGGTCAAGAAGCATCGGGTGGGGCTATCTAGGAGAATTACCAATGTAACATGTCTACATTTCATTTCAGAATGCATACATGTAACATCTGGGTTCTAGGCATTGAACAAAATGCTTTTATATCGAGCAATGTAGCCTTGCGAGCTTAGCTCGTCATATGTGTGAATGGGTTAAATGTCTGCCCTTCACAAGTTCTCTGCATGACACATGCTTAATTAGAAATGGGTATTCAAATGCCCTCGTGATTCACTTTCAGTGTCGTACAGTAGGGTCCAAAAGACAGGATACGAAAAAAATATGTTATCAAATGACAAAAATATGTATTGTAAATCTGAAGGACACTAAACCTCGATATATCATGTTTCTTGGGGTACGAAAAAAAGCACGATATACAGAGGTTCGAAAACATTTTTTTTTGCTAATAAAAAGACTTAAAATATTGCACTAAAGTCGCGTTCTTTAAAATTACGTAAAACATCGAGTTGAATTTAAAATTGATGCTAGAATCTTTTAATATGGAATTATATAGATACGGTAGAATATTTTTAAAAAGTAAATTCCATTTCATCCAAGCTATCGGGACACCAAAATCTTGTGTACCGATTCAGTTGAGGACAACTGCTTGAAACAAGTTACTTGTTAACTCCTAATTCAATAGAAAGATTTGTTCCTTAATGAATTTAGCAACCGGAGGGTTGTGAATTCAAATCCAACCAAAGACCATTGCGTACAAAGGGGGCTGGTGAACGTTAAATCTGTCGTGGCCTCAAACGTCCTCTCTTTGGCGTTGTGTGGAAGTTTGGAGAATGGGGTGCCAGCTCAGGTGTGAACTCGTCATCTGACCGTGGTTCAAAATTACGTGGTGTTGTCCTCGGGTCTTTCCCTTCGAATTTGATCCCGGACCGTCGCCAATAGCCCGTTGTGTTGCTCCAGTGCGACGTTAATTAAAATGCCTACCTACTTACCTACCTTAATGAATATTCATGAGATACATGTAAAAAAGCGATGCAGCCGGATAAACTTATACATTAAATCACAACTACCACTATAGATCAAAAGGCACTCAAAACATGTTACAGTTTATTTTTAAGCACATCACCACTATAGTTTCTTGTGAAGAATAGTAGTTAGATTTTGAAATGCCAAGTATCTCTTACCTTAGAATCCTGTCGGCGCATTTGTAGCACCTGTTTGATCTTTCTGCGCAGCACCCTGCCAGGCGAGGTTCCGGCGTTCAGAAGGATCAGGAGTGCTATCTGCACTTGGATGCAGAGACGCCGCAGCCATGGGAACGACACTGCAAGGACAATTTAGTTTTCAATACATAACAAGTGTGTTGTAGAATCGTCAATTGGGTAAATAATTGGCAAACCTACAGTTGCTTCACAGAGTGGTTCGAAATTTCCTGTCAAAACTTTGAAGTGTGGTAGGGCACATCAAAATAAACATTATTCATCAACATTATAACATCTCCCAAACATTGACAGAGAATCGTTTCTGCCAAGCATGTGGCAGTGGGCACCCAAACATGAGTATTGTGCACATTAATCGTTCCCTCACGTGTAAGGAACTTCATCTGTGAAGAGATGCAAAATCTGACTCGAAACCGATTATATGTAGAGCCCAGACATCAGGTTTCAATGTCTGAACTCTAACCGCTGCCCGTACAAAACCCTCCATACGATAGATTTGCTTCCTTAGCGGGCCAAATGAGATGGGAAAAATATATTAATTCAACATGTTCCAGGAAGCTAAAAGGGAAAGTCATTGGAGTGCCTTGCTTATTCAGACTCCAATGCCAAGTTTTCCTCGTGGTTTAGTTGTTGCTTTGTTTCGCTTTCCTACTGGACACGATTGCCTCAGCGTCCATTTATTTACAATTGGAATTAGAAATTCGCCTACTTGTAATTCTGGACGACCATTAAATAAGGAAGATTTAGACATGTGTACTGCACTTAATGGCTTTAATTTTGTTGGTCAGAGATATTGGAAAGCAAGAAAGCTTATGCCTTAATTAACAAACGTCTAGCGTTTTTGTAAATAGTTAGATTGTACTTGGCCCCTTTGTACTGTGCGATGCTCTTCCGTTATACTCCGAGGCATTTTTCTGCCCTGGAACATTTGGGTGAGAGGGAATACAAGTGTGTAACGGTCTGAATTTCCTTCCCTACAGGCATACTGGTCAGTGTGGTGTAAACGAAATCTGAAGAGAAACGAGGTGAACGGGGTCATGACTAATAAAAAAGGAATCAGACACTTGTTATAGCCTACCCCTTCTAAAGCTCAATTGACATTTGCCTATGAGAAAGGTAATCGAATCACCCGGTTCCATGTGATCATTCCTATCTCATAGGAATGATCTCTTCTCGTGGTGAACGATCCATTTATTCAGCTAAGGTATTTGGCAAGACTTACATCCTATCAAGACTGTTATGCTCCTGTAGGGCAAGTTGAAGAGGGACTTTGAGTAGGAGAGCACCTTGGATCGGGGATTCTTTTGGACGTCGGTGACAACCCCGAATGCCGTGCGCGTGATCACGTCCATAGTCAGCCGCTGGTACACGTCGTAGATGTCGACCTCACCGTTATCAGCGCAGCGTTCTTCCAGCACCCCTACCATGTCGTCGACGGAAGAGTTCATGCTCTCAGACATCTGCAACACAGAGATTGAAAGCCGCATATTCTTATCAGCGAATTGTAATACAACAAGATTCACTACTATGAACGACTTCCGAACAAACATTTTTTTATGACCCAGACTACCAACAGACAATGAATTTCCTGAAGCCAGCACTAGGAGCTAAGCAGCATCTACTTGACATTCAATTCAAAGATATTACATACATATGTGTAGACTGTGTCAGGGTGTGATGAAGATGTGAAGCTGGATGACACGGAGATGAAGACTAACACAACATTTAATTATTCTAAAATTAGGAACATAAGAGGTTATGGATCACGGCACAGACTACACGCTGGCACATGTATGAGTTGTATGGACGGTGCTCCACCTGCGCGTGGAAGCGTGTCGATCAGTCACTGTTGCAACTCCAACTGAGTTTTTAAAAAGTAAAGTAACAGTTCTGCTCCGCGCGCTTGGCGCGACCTCTGGTGGGGGTATGGGGAATGAACTCTACATATATATTGACGATCAGCCACTGCAAACGGGAATAAGCTAATCAAATATTTATAATTTCAGGGAAAACACCTACGGTAACTACCTGCAGGCTACAAAAGTCTTACGAAAATTTCGAACTCAAATAAAACTTGAAGGAACTTAAAGGTCCTGTAACGGCGGCTGAGGAAATGGAAATCTTGCCGGCGGACCAAGCGCCGAAGAGGAAGCGACCAACCACGGAAGTCGAGATAGGGGGTCTGACCAATCTTGCCGGCGGATCGTGCCGAAAGGAAAAGACCACCCGAAAACATCTTTTAACGACAGTACGCTCCAGGTGGCGGAAAATCGTGGGTGGCTTCGAAACAAAAGGCAGGCGCCTTTCTGTCGCTCTCTATGACATTTCGAGACAAAAAGGACGGAGATGAATTACGATGACCATTGCCGACAAGGTTTTATGGTCCTCTTTCAAGTCCGCCGAAGTCTGTCGTAAAAGTCAAGGGGAGAGGCCAACGTGAGAGAGCCATTCGGGAAGGTCCGAAGATGGTGAGAATTTTCAACAGCCAACCAGCACCGACTAAAAGGCGGACTCGAAACGAAAGGAGGAGTCGAGAAGCACCCAATATATATATAGAGAGTTTTTGAGATCTTGAAGAGGATCAGACATAGGAGCAGAGAGGACCAGACAGAAGAGCAGAGAGAGCTGGGAGAGCTTTGAACGAGAACAGCAGAGAGAGAGGCGGTCAGCAGAGAGACCGTCTTGGAGAAGTGAACACCCGTTCACTGTCGGCGCATTTATCCCGCCTTGGGATTCTATACTCGCTAGAGTATTTTATTGAAAAGGGCTCGTCGTAGCCGTGAAGGAGAAGCCTCCGAGAGATCTGTGTCGCTACTCGTCCGAGTAGTGGAGACTTCACCGAGATCTAAAGTTCACCAGAACTGACAAGGCTGATTTATCCCACCTTGGGATTCTATACTCACCTGAGTATTTTATTGAGAAAGGCTCGTCCGTAGCCGTGAAGGAGAAGCCTCCGAGAGATCTGTGCAACTGCTCATCCTAGTAGTGAAGATTGATCTGATCCGATCTGGAAAGACTGAGATATCCTGCCTTGGGACTCAATACTCATCTGAGTATTTTTGTTGAGAAAAGGCTCACCCGTAGCCGTGAATTAGACTCCTCCGAGCGAATTGTGAGAGGCTCGCCAGCTGCCATAAGAAGCGCCTCGATGGAACTTTGGACTTACCAACGAACTAACCTTAAATGAACTCTTAATTCCTTTTACCGACTAATTGTACAAAGTTGTAAATAAATTACATTAGTCTAGAAACGGATATTTTGAATGGTAACTAGTCTCAGCTACCCGTAGACCAAGACGTTACAGTCCAATGACTTACTAGACTTAAAAACTAGTGCAGCTTTTCGAGGAAACTGGTAGCTTTGTCAGATCGTCCTCGCAGAGGCAGACCGAATTTATCAGAGGATCGTACTGATGGTACAGTATCGCAAATGGAGGCTGTTGCATCAGAATCAACGAGCGGTGTATGCAGAGCACGAAAAGATGCAGTTCACTCGAAATTGCCAGAAACTCGGGTATACCCACAACAAGTGTGTTCCGCATCGTGCATGGCATTTCAAATTTGCACCCGCACAAATTGTAATCTCTTCATCAGCTGAAATCAAATAATGTTGCGAAGCGGGAAGAATTCGCCAGTGGGTTCTCGAAAAGATCGAGGAAGATCGATCCATAGTGGCTTTTTACCATCTTTTGGAGAGATGTCCACTTTTCCTTACACAGGGTAGTTAATACGCATAACTATAGAATCTGGGCGAAGGAAAATTCACATCTGTATACAGAAGAGCTGTTAAATGCACCGCGACTCATTGTAGGGTGCAGTTTCACTGAAAGCGTCGTTATTAGACCTTTTTCTCTGAAGAGCTATGTGAAACAAGGGGATGGAGGACCTGCACAGCAAACGAACATCGTTACCTGAAAATGCTTAAAGATTACATTATGCCATGCCTACGTGCACAGAATGTTGTAAACACGATTACGTTCATGCAACGTGGGGTACTCCCACACATAGAATCTCCTGTGAAGCAGTTTTTGATAGATACGTTTGGTCAAAAAATACTAATCAGCCGATTTTGTGAAAATGCATGGTCCCCGCGGTCTCCGGATTTAACCCAAGCAGATTTTTGGTTATGAGGCTGCCTAAAGTGTCGAGTACCCATCTTCCTTGGCTCATTTGGAAAATTCCATCTTGCGTGAAGTCACTGCCATAGATCCTTGTAACGTCGTGAGATAAATTTAAGTTACGAGTTGATTTTAGGCAATTAAAAACAGCTTTAAGACCTATAGCACATTTAATAGATATTTAATTGTTTACAAAGTTTACAATTTAAGGCAATTTCGAGGCTTAATGAGTAAAAAACAAAATGGTTTCAGTCCCGCGATTTCATCGGAGCAGACCAGCTCTGCATCCGTTCACTTCCAAAAATCCAACGGTTCTCTCTTATCGAGGGGCCAGAACTCCGAGTCGCCTCTCCTCTCGTACCTCGTTAGAGACGCTCGACAGTTCAAAAACGAGGGGCTACCAGACATTCCTTTACCCCTATCCTGTCATAATCTTGCCAGCCTCTTCCCTCATCGACGGTGAATTCACGTAAGAGAAGAAATTTCGAAGGGGAACCATTACACAACACCCTGATATGTGAGTGGCGTTAAGGACACACTTGCACTATGTCCTTGGTTGCGATGGTGAACATATTGAACAACTGTTCTAAGATGTTCATAAATGTATATTAATAAATGCTATACCCATCTTAACTGCTTATTTCCATATTCAAAAAGTTTTAGTAATAACGCCCTCTATTTGTGAAAATGTGAATTAATTTTTTCTTATGCCAAAAATCGTCCGATTCCGCGATAACCCTTTTTATGCAAATCACACTCCAAAACGCCAACTTGTTGGGAAAAAAATATTTTTCAGAAAGTCAATTTATGACACCCAGTATAAAGAATTCTTGTACAGCTGTGTAATTACTTTTACTAGAAAATTGGGTCCCGTCATATGTGCTTATAACAACAATGGGGAATTTCTCAAGAGGACGTAATATTTCTGACCTAGGAATTAGATATGAATCCAAGTTTACTTTTAATGCGTGTATAATTAAGGTAACCAAAATGCATACAAAAGTTTTAGGTTTTTAAAAAGAATGTGTCAAAAATTTGAAGACACCACGGTACTAAAATCTTTTTAATTCTTTAATAAAACCAATTTTAGAATATGGCTGCGTAGTCTGTGATCCATCGTATAAATATCCTATTACATATTGAAAAAAAATTCAAAATAGGACTAAATCTATTAAAGATCTGGGGTTTTATGAAGATCAACTGGTCTTCCTTCAGCTTTCTGTTGGTCTTTGACATGATGGGCTTTTAAGCAGACAGAATTAAAAAATACTGTCGGGCTGTGCAACTTTAAAAATTCCACTTTAAACAGATACAGTGCACCATTGTCAAAAGTTGATTACCCAGACCTGGCGTTCTCTACCTCAATAAATTCTCATCAAACAACCTCAGGATCCAGACAAGTGGAAAAGTTATCAGACATTTTGGATTCGCATTAGAACTAAATCATGAGCGTAAAAGCTGTCAATGTAGTCTCTTTGTCGGTCAATCTAAGAGGATTAATGCGCTGAAACTTATTTTATTCTTTGGTTTTTCAAATATGTTCACTCCAAAAATAAAATAAAATATAAAAGAACAAAAATGTATTTATAAAAATAAAAGGACTTATTTTGTAAAATTTGGATTCTGCACAACGATCTAGAAGTCACATTTGGCTCCAATCCTAGTATAAGAAAATATTGTCTGCCACTCTACAATGAAATATGAAACAAACGAGAATTGATTTCATCCTGATGTTCGAAACGCAGCAAAGAGAAGACTTCGTGCTGTGTTGAAGCTGAAATTTGATAGATTGTGGGTAAGGATCAACTGTGCATGACAGCTGGTATAAGGCTAGGATCTATCTGAGACACAGGGAAGGGGCACCTGTTGCGCAAAACAAATATCACTAACCAATAGAAATCATCAAACGCCAGGACTTTCGGGTATCTGCTGCATGGTTCGGTAGTCCGCAGTCTTGACGATAGAGTGGGGGCTAAAGTGCGTATCAAAAATCGAATCAATCGATATTAAATTTGTGAACATTTTGTTCATTTTTTATGGTTTGAAAAAATAACTATTGAATAGTAATGTTGAATTTTGTCAGAAGTGGACGCCCTTTTATAGGTTCTTTTATGCTTTTTGACGAAAAATAACTCCAAGCTTAGTACTTAAGATTTACCAATTATCTAGAAGGATGCTAAGAGACTCAAATATAAGAAATTCAAAATAATTCATTTTTTAAACATGGGTTCTCAAGGGAAATTATGTACCCATTTCTGGTTTAAAATGTTCTGCTCATTACCCCATGAGTCAGAACATTAGGATGTAGGGACATCAGGAATTGAGCGTAGAGTAAAAGTTAAATAGCATGGCCTAACTATTGACAATGTTAAAGCTTTTAAAAAATGATCAATAAAGGTAATAAAAATAATGGTCGATCGCTATTTCGATGGAACAAAACGTTCACCGTCATTATCTATATAAATAAAAATGGAATGTTCGTACGTTGAATTTTTTTGAATCACTTCAAGTTATTTATTCGTTTTGGGCTCTTCTGATGCAAATTCCGTGTCTTGCGTGTTTGGTGTGTATTTGTGTGTGTGCACGTACTATGTCCAAAAGGTTTGATATATTTTCATAAAACTGCATATTATGAGTATTTACTTTCATTTAGGGGCTGAACTTGGTTGCGCTAGCCAGTCTGTTCGTCTTTCCGCTTCATGTCTGATTTTGTGTTTGTGCGTGTATCACATAAATTTTGTTTCCCAGATTTTATATCAACTAGCAGAATTACTGGCGTTACTCGGGTTGAATTGATTAACTAACGTAAGTTTTCGTTAATAAATTATAATTCCTATTAATCACATATAACTTCCATGCTCTAATACAGGTACACAGTTCTTAAATACACAATTTCACAAAGATAAATAATGGTCAAATTTATCACTTTACATTTTTGTAGAATTTAAATTTTTAGAAGAAAGAAAGTCTATAGAAAGTGCCAAGTTACTCAGAATGCATAGATTAATTCAGAGTATGCATATAAATGCATTGTTTGTCATTTAAAAACAAAAGAGTATACCAAAATTACCATACAATGATAAAAAAACTTTCTTAAGAAATTAAACATTTACTTACCTTGATTGAGATATTCAACGAAAGACATCAAATTGAAAATCCAGATACATCTTAAAACGTAGATTAATGAAAGAGATTCGAACAAAAAGCAATAAATGCATGTTCTATGTTAATTTTTTATTCTCTTTATCATCTGTCTCAAATATATTTCGTAAAGAAAAAATAATGCTCAAAATAAAGTATCAAGAGTTAGGTAAAAGAGCAATTTTTGGAAAAAAAATTGCTTTTCAGCAATACTGGTAAAACAATCTAAGTAATAGCAATGCTCAATATACATTCCAACTTCTCCGAAACTACCAAATTATGGTTCAAATTAATTTTGATTCAGGTTTAGTTACTCAGATGTTTTAGCATGAAACTTGTCTAAATATGTAAGTAAAGGAAATTCATATAACGTATTCCCTAAATTTAAATATAATTTTTAAAATATAGAACATTGTATTAAAAAATATTGAAAAATTTTATCTGGTACGTGCACAAACACGCATACATAAAAACGTATCTAAAACAGGATGACAGACAGATCAACGCAACTTAAGGCTTAATGTAAGGAAGCTTAATGTACCCAAATGAGTACTCAAGGAATGAAGACGCACCAGTTTCATTTTGGCTGTGGTGAAGGTCGGCGTGAGGATGCTTCTGACGTCCTTCCAAGCCTGTCCAGGCAGGTTGATGACACTCTGTCCCTCCTGATCCTTCGGGTTGTACAGGCGCAGTGGGTTGAAGGCCTGCGAGGAAGGAGAAAGAAATCGCTACAACATTCACTGGAGACGGCTAGGGAAAATTGTTGGAGGGTGGGGCAAGTATAGTACTGTTCCAGTAAGGAGGCGCATGACCTTGAGAAAATTCATTTGGGCAAAGGTGATAAAGATAGCCAGGGGAAAGGGCTGTCACACAAAAAATCATTTGTTTCGCCAACTTGTGTGATCACAATAATCATAGCTTGTGGCATTCAACGATACTCGGAGTCAAAAACCAAGCTAGAGAAATCAATTGCTGGACTATATTGTTTACCTGAAACCTGACACCAAATCTAACGAATGGACTCGTTCAAAACCATGTGACTCAAATGCCAACTTGCCGGGCCATGACTATACTCGCATGTGTTTTCTAAATAATTCATCTTGCCTATACTATTTTTTTAATGGTTGTCCCTCAGCCATAAAAATTATGGCAGCCCTAGGAGTCGATCTCTTTGCTGATATAGTGTGTAACTTTGTTACCCATATTGTTTCTTTGTTTACTTCTAATTGTAATAAAAAATAAATGCCTTTGAATAAACGACACGGAATTTTTCTACACTACTGTTTATAAAAATTGCAACACCCTGAAAGAACCATGCGATTAGAATGAAATTTATACCACATATTACTATACATAAACGATTAAATTTTCAGAACTATGCAATAATTATAACCATACAAATCAGTACGTTCTGAAACCTCCACGAGTACGTCGTGCGGCATCGAATCAAAGACGCTTTGGATGTGTTCTTGGGGAATTACTTTCCAGGCTACTTGTATGCCAGTCCACAGTTCATTGGTATTGGCTGCTAGAGAACTTAGACGGGCTTGTTGCCGATTGACCGTATCCCAGACATATTCAACAGGAAGAAGCGGTATCTGACGTTCTGTGAAGACGTTAACATTCCTGGCAACATGTGGCCTGCTAGAATACAGCTTCAGGAGTGCTCTGAAAGAAAGGATGGCTTCTGCCCCACAACATCTTTGATGTAGTGGTTAGCGTTGCGATTACCCTGAATTCGTAGCAGCGAGATCGTAAATGGTACCCAATGGCACCTTCACACCACCAGGCTAGGCATTCGGCCATTATGATGTTCTTATGCTGGAAGAATGCGCTCGCCAATGTACCTTCTTTTGCGATTGCGGCAATCAATTTAGCCCAATTTGAAGTGGGACTCGTTTGAAAACAAGACATGTTGCCAGTCAGCACGCCATCGTCTATGTTCAAGAGCCCATTGCTCTGAGGCTTCGATAGTTCAAGGTCAAGGGAAGTCGCCGTGAAGGAATGTATGCAACATGTCCTCTACAAAGCAGACGCCGTTGAATTGTGGTAACAAACAATGTCTGCCATCCTGTGGTGTCGTCACATTTCGTTGTCCACTGCCGGATTTTCGATGAGTCCGGTTCTTTTCAGTTCACTGCCTCCATATACACATCACGTCGTAAGTCCCGTAAGAGCAGCTAAATCGCGGTATAAAAATCTTCCTTCACGCAGGCCAATTATTCGGCCTAGTTTGAATTCGTCGCTTGTTTATATTGCGCCTTTGTCGTCGATGAGGCATAGTGATAATGGGAAAAACTTTTACAACTCGCTGTCCACAATGCACTACATATGTGGTTCCTAAGCAACACTATCTATGCTCCTAACACCACAGTTCAGATTGAACTGCTTGTCCCCAGGCATGCACAATCACTGCAATTCTAATCGTGAGCATTTCATATCGTGCTCTGCACGTTTCAAATAATTACCATACTTGCTTCATGATGGAGTTTTAACAAACAGTAGTGTATTTTCATTCTGTTTAATATCATTTTGACTTGAATACGCCTTAAAAATCGGAACAGTATTGCGGGGCACACATGAAAAATCGAGCGTTACAACTGTTTTGTCTTATGATTTCAGAACTAGAAGAAACTTCTGGAAGATAAATGCAGTGTCGTGTAGACAAAGGATGTCCGTACCTGATATGACCTTCGAACCGAGCAGGCACACTGGGCGCGGGGAGAGGGTCCACAGTATGTCAAAATTCTACTGTCAGAACGAATTGGGAGAGCTTTGGGCCAGTGTAACTTTGGATTGTGTGGAGAGGATTCCGTAAGTGACATCGTTCGAAAGCTACCGAACTGCGCTACAATTAATATTGAGCAGCAGCAATTTCTCAACAACTGATATCAAAATGCACTTTAATCGTTCAAACTGCAAATTAATTGTTGAATATTCACAACAGACAATCGTTCAAACTTCAAATTCATCATCATCTTCAAATTCATTCCACAATTCAACATACGTCTTGAATGTTAACATCAAATCTACCGTTTGTGTCCTCGACACAACCTTCCATTTTTTATCCATTTCCTTCCAGGCACATGTTCAGAAAGTAGATTTGAAGCGGGTCCAACCTTTTCTACCGGTTTTTCCAATCCAAAGGCTGTTAAGCTAAATGAACTTTACATTGAATGATGTTTAGCATTGTTTTCAGACGTATCGAAATGCATTTTACCTATGTGATGAGTGAAACGGATTGAAGGAAATTAAATTAGCTTTCGTTTGTTTATTTTTAATTGTTTTGTAGTATTTAAAATATCTCGTTTTAATACGTGCTTCGTCACTCATGCCGAGACGAAAGACGAGGAATTTTCTCATCGTATCCAATCCCTACCCATTCAGATAGCCACATAATACAGATGCATTTTCCGCTTGCCTTAGCAACCAATCAAATTGCTAATACTTCACTAATTGTATCACTAAATACCCCATCCTTTAACACCAAAGGCGGTTCCGCATGATAAAAAGAGCTAAGCCCTCTCAGTCGTGGGCAGTGTTTGGGAGGATGACCACCTGAGCTGCCGTGGTGTCTCAACTCTTACCATTTCTACGAAAGTTGTAAGGGTCATCAGGAAAAAAGATTTGCCTACGCCAAATCATATAGGACGATCGCCCTAACTGATTTGCTTCCAGTACGAACGATAACCACGGAACCAGATTTCGTGCTAAAGGAGCCAATTGTGAGCACGAATTGTTTACGTTTAATCTGCCCCTAATCTAATGCTTAAAACCACGTGACCCAAATGCCAACTCGCCAGAGTCGGACTATACTGGTATTGCAACCCATCGTATCTAAAAACATAAAATAAGTCTGAATGAACAAAACAATGTAATATAATTATAATATTTATAGAAATGTTTGTTTCTCATACTCAGGTCACATAAATTTATCTGTGTTTGTTCTTTGTGATCACATGCTTTTCGATCTACTACGAGAATCGTCTGCTTTGAGAAACTTTTCAAATTTCATTTTGAAAAGTAAAAATAGAACAAAATCCCTACTCGTTTACAACAATCGAATAAACTTCATCCGCAGGGTGGCAGAATCAACCGCATACTAATCATATCAAGCGAATCCCTGTCGAAAACCATAGAATAAATATAAAGTAAAGTGAGCCATGTCATCCTTTTTATGTGCCCAGGATTGTGTGACTAAAACTAGTAGTAACGCAACCCTTAGACTACTTTAGTCTGCTGGGTGGAAACAAAGATTCATCATCTGATTGGTCCACGGGACGGGAAAAGTTGCTAATCCATTGATTCATCATCTGATTGGTCCGCGCGACTTATTAGTAGATTATGGCGATTTCACCATTTTTGTCACTATTCTATAGAGATGCACATTCACCCTATCATAAGATGACATATCGCCAAACTAAGCGATAAAATGTCAGATCGGCCAACCAAGTCAATTTTTCACTGAGCAATCACATGATTACTAGTCGAGATGTTGGTCACACTTTTTGAAGCTCCTCTATATAGCAATGCTCAGTATTCTTATACTTCACGTCTATGTCGAAAACCGACCCGAAAGTGTCCGTTTTTCGGGTTGCATGTTATATCCGGGAAATATTCGCTACCAAAATTTCATTGCAAAATACATTTGAATTTATTTTTTCGTAGATATTTTCAGAACTGTTCATTATTTTTCTACACGGATAAATAACTTTTTATAACATGAATAATATTTCGGTGACGTCCCCTCTGCTCTGGACTAGAGCAGTGGTTCTCAACCACTGTGGGAACACGGCCCGCTAAATTCTTATTTCATAAGACGAGGGCGCGGTGCTAGCAAATTTAATAGTAAATACTTTTCTAAGTTCATACATTAAACTAACAAAACTATTATAATGGCATAATCATAAAGAGTATGAGCATACTTATGTACACGGTGTGGTATGATGACAAATAAAAAATTACATTTAAATTATTCCTTAATCGCTGGACTTATGAAATCTTATTTCGTATTGTAGCTTTTACTGACCAACATCATTAAATTAATTTTTGCTGATTTTTATTGGCATATCCCATTCGAATCACAAGCCCGGTTGGAAGAGTTGCGGATAAACAACCGGAGGGGTTGCGGCTTCGAAACTCAATCCAATCTCGGACAATCATGCATGTGGGGACTGGTATACGTTAACTTTGTCGTGGCCTCAAATGTCCTCACGTTGGCATGGTGTGGAAGTTTGGAGAGTGGGGTGCTAGCTCATATGTTGACTTCGTCATCTGACCTTGGTTCAAAATGACGAGGTGTCCTCGGATCTTTCCCTTCCGGATTGGTCCCGGACCGTTGCCAATAGCCTGTTGTGTTGTTCCAGTGCGATGTAATTTAACTACCTACCTATTACTTAAAAATCACGGCACTCGTTAAATTAACACTTGCATACAGCAATGTGAACTTGCGAAGAAACAGTATTAAATATTATTATATTTGAGAACCGGATACAGGCTGCCTAGATTTCTAATTTTAGTGGAAAAAATTTCATTATACTTCCTTGCTGATAGATTATTATCACAGATGTTATATGTGTTCTGGGCTTTTCGACATTCACGATTATTCTCCTCGGAATGTTTCCACTTACAAACATTTATTTATTCATAAGAAGTTATTAGAAAACGAATGTGACAAATTGTAGGAAGCCTCTCACGGTAAAATTGATGCCTGTGTCCGATATTAGGCTGCGACCCGACGGTAGAGAAACTCTAGTCTAGAACTAGCACTCATTGCACTCAAAATATTAAATGAGTGATCATTTCGTCGGCTAAAAAGTAGAAAACTCTGTTGAAAACAATTTTGAGGAAACGAAAGGGAGTGGGCATTCTACTCATTGTGAGTCTCAAGAATAAATATAACCTTAATACAAAGAAAAAATAATTTAGTGGACACACATTTCACCAATCTAAAAATCACTACATTCTGGTCTAGGAAAGCTGAAAAACTTCTACATTGAAAATTTTGACATAATGCGTTTCACTTGTAGAGGCCGACGATATATACACCTGCATAAAAGTAGCATTAATGCCCAAGAAGCAGATAAAAATATCTCATTGTAAATTGATGACCATTCGTCAAATCGCAAGTCTGTCAACCATCCGTCACAGCCGCGATTTACAAGTATCACAACCTCGACAAACAATTGACGACAAACGCACGAGGCGATTTGGAAAGCGCAACCCGAGTTCCATTTTTCTTCCTGACAGGAAAAAACCCGGTTGAACTACTCGATACGTGCAACTCAGGCCACGAGTCAAATCGCGACGAAAAGACGAAAAGAAAGAAAGCGCCACCTGGGTCGCGTATCACATGTCGCCCCGTGTGTCCTAACGTTTTCATTTTGACCCAAGTGGACGTACCTCCCGGTTCATGAACTTAGAGAAATCCTTGATGAAGATGTTCTTCAGTAGCATCGGATCAGTCACTAGGAGGACTGGGGTCATGCCGTAGTAGTACCTGTAAAGACATTCGTTGTTACTACATAATTCGAGTCTAGCATAGGCATTGTAATTAACATTATTTTGGGAGGGAAAAAACAATTTAATGGATTTGCTGGTTGGTTTCAACTCTGTCTACATATCTAGAACATGGTATGGAATTCTACTCCTACCCTGCTACCTTCTACAGCTTTTGTGTTTGGATTGCTGAGAAAATATTAGGGAAGGTTGGAATCTTGAAGAGACTGTCCTCTCGAGAAAGTGCTTTTAAAGGAGTTTCTTGAATGATGATTTTATATGCTCTTTTGGGTCGAAGGAAGCTTTCATTGTAATATGCTGATGTTTAACTAGCATGTAGTTTTAACCCTCTTTGGGTCATTTATCCAGAGCAAACCAAATCGGACGAGCGCAGCGTTAACATGGATAATTAGGAAAACCGGAATTGGATCGCAACAAAAGCAAATCTTGTGCATACTTTCAGCAATCTTAAGAGCCAACTCCATTCGCTGCCGTTTCTTTTCCGCAAAGATAGTAGATTACAAATCTTTTACAGCTCTAAGTTTTAAAAAAAGCCCCAGAAGGCACAATTGTGCGTGATATTGGCAACTCTGAATGGAAATTCCAAACACTTCCAAAAAACTTGAAGCAGTCTTGCGAACGTGGCAACATGAGACGAGGATGATAGATCATGCTCACAAGGACCCAATGCGCTCATTATGTAGTAGCCTGAATCGGAGGCGCGGGGAGGAGGGGAAAGTCTGACCCATTGAACACGAAAATAACGTTACCATAATAAGAAACCATTACAAGCTGAAATGATGGGGCGTCCACATTCTATGGTTGGCCAGTATAAAATATCGTCGTCTATGCTCCATCTTTTTATGTTGTTTTTTGCCACTGAATTTTAATCTTGTTTGTCAGGGTTACGCTACTGGTTATGAAAAAATAATTCAAAAATACTCATTGAAGGTTTTTGAACAAGGTATTCTGCAAAGCACGTAAACTGTTTCATCGAATTTAATTATCACGGCATTCTTTCAAAAGAGCACTTTTGACAAAAAGAGAAAAGGATGTGATCCTTGGGTCCTTTCCCTCAGAAGGGCCTAGCAATCTGTATCATGTGGTGTATGAATGCATGTTCCGTTCGGTGAATGCAATCGGAGGAGACTCACCCCAAAACTTTGCCGTACTTGCTGACCCATTCCTCGTGGGATTTGATCGGACCCTGAAACAGAAAGCGTAAAGATGGACTGTTAATCCCATAGCTGTAAAACAACACTATTATTACAAATTCACAGTAAAATTATGTTATTGACAGTATTAACAGTTATCGATGAACGTTATCGTCAAAAGTCGGAGTCAAAAAGCAAATAAGCGTATTTACAAAAGTTAATGACTTCCAGATCAAAAAGGAAAATGAAACTTTAAAAAAAAATTAATACGAATGAAAAGCTAAAAGTTTTAACTTAAAAAATCATTTGAAAAATAATTTAAACATTGCCATCTGTTTGAATTAGGCGCCGGGTAGCCCAGAAGAAAGAGTAGCGGATTAGTAACTAGAGGGTTGTGAGTTCTAAACTCGATCCAACCAAATACCTTCGTGCAAATGGGGCTGGTGCACGTTAAATCTGCGTAGCTTCAAATGTCCTCACGTTGGCGTGGAAGTTTGGAGAGTGAAGTGAAAGCTCGTCATCAGACCTTCTGACATCTCGTTTACCTTGTCATCTGACCATGTTTCAAAATTATGAGGTGCTGTCCTCGATCTTTCCCTTTGGGATTGGTCCCAGACAGTTGTCAACATACGTTGTGTGTTGCTTCTTTGCGATGTTAATTCAACTACCTACCTCTAAAAGTTAAAATTAGATGAAAAATTAATCTGCTAACTGCTTGAATTACAGAAAGTTCAGAGAATATTTACAGTGCAGAGAGGGGTTAAGGACAGTTTCTGAAATAAGAAAAAGACATCTGGTTTTATTGTTGGAAAAAACTGATCAACAGTTCTAGTAATCATGTTACTGGTTTCAGAATCGAAAGGTTCCTGGTTCAAATCCAGGTAAAGTATGCTCGCCTGGAATGAATATGTTGCCCCTCCATTAACGAATTTTGCCTAGAATGTGTGGCATGTACGTGAACCCACCCCAGAACGTAAGTAGTTTACACACAATTCTGCTGTTGTGCTATAATGAATGATATTTAATCAGCCGGGCAAACTATTTTTCAAATATATGTGCACTTATACCGACAGAAAAATATACTAACTTACAAGAAATTAAATATCTTAGAACATTAGATGTGTCCAAAAGAATTTGGTTTCAACTTAGAAAGAACTCTCTCACAACTAAGGCTGTGAACAAGGAATTCTATAGAGTTATTCAAGAGATTTGAACAAAAAATTACCATGTGTTTTGTGTAATTCATGAATTTTCGATCAATGCATTCTTTACGATCAATGCATTCTCCCAAAATGGCGCTTTTGATACAAAGAGGGAAAGGCTTGAGCCCATCTCCACTGTCGCTGCTGTTCGTCAAGAGAAGGGTCTTTCGCTGTAAACATGATTAAACTACCGGAGAGGAAATATTACTTCCGGTAAAGAAAAAATTTCATTAACACCTGTGTATATAACTGTGATCCCCTTTCCTGTGAACGAAACTGTTATCACAATAGTTTTTATAGCTAATTAGCAATAACAGTTAACTTTACTATCTCAAAATAATAGTTTTGTCCCTCTCTAGAAAGCAGTGAGCTCTGGTTCGTGACCTCACGAGAGCAGACAAATAGCCTTACTTTTCTACAGAGCTCCACGAGATTCCCGAACAGAAGATTCGGTTTCGGACCCGGGATCCCCAATTTCTGGAAGGTTGAAGTGTGTTGCCAGCGCCACCTGCGGAAAAAAACAGAGAGAGGATCGATTTGGCTCTGCTTGCTACGGAGTTCTAATTGTTCCGAGTTTATATTAAAAAGGTAAATGTAAAAAACCCACCAAGTTTCAACAAAGTACCCACAGGCTCGAACGTCGTCACGATAGATCAGGTCTTTGAGATACCTCCCACAATCAAAAATCGCATATATTCAGATCCGGTGAAGTACAGTACAGTACTGAAATGCCTTTTCCATCGGAAAAATTATTTCTAAGAACCTATTTAACACATTTTGCGATGTGTGAAGGGAAACCATCCTACATGAACACTGTTGATTCAAGTCACTGACGATGTTTTAGTGCTGGAATCTTTGAATTGGTTAGTAATGATGAAAGTCGATTGATAGTTGCGGAACGTGTAATGGGACCTGTGGGCCCGAGCTCTTCGAAGAAAGCGGTTCAATAATGAATGTTGACGAAAACCTACATCTAGCTGCCACTTTTTGGGAATGTGAAGGAATTTCCAGAAATGAATTTGGATTTCCTCTAGCCCAAACACGACAATTATGCGTGTTAACCGCAGCCAGCAGATGGAAATGTACCTCGTCCGCCCATAGAATGTTTCAGGATTATTCACTCAACCTCAATCCAAGCTAAGAACTGTAGCTCGAAGGTCTGTCGTACAAGCGGATCAGTAAGCGGCAGTTGTTGAAAGTTAGAAATTTTGAAAGGACATAGCGAAGAATGTTCCGAACAATTTTGTGGACCGTGTACACAGGCTGATTCGACGATTGTGCGGCGTATCGAGCACTGATGCTGCCCATGACATTTGACACTGTCCTCTTCTACTTAGTCGCTACATCTTTAACCACCTGCGTGGCATTAGCTGTATTAATATAGGTAATTAATAAGCTTAATACAGGTGAACTTTATAAATATTCTGTATTAAATATATTTGAAGTAAATGGATTAATCAGCTTGAAAATGAATAAAGTAATCAAAAAATCAAGATACCTTCAGTTATACAAGGCTCGCGGCTCAGCAGTGTTTCTCGACGGATTATCCTGACAGTGATCTCAACCAACGACATTAGTTCCATAACCAAACGCAGTTTTTTTTTATAAAATATTCTCTCGTACAAAGTTTCGAATATCTAAAGAAAGCGCTATGCACTGAAGCTATTGTAGTGTAGCTTAAGACTAAACTTTTATTAAAACTTTTTTAATGTTATATGCTTATTTTATTATTTGATGTTATACCGCAAGAGGCTTGTCAGTACAAGTACAAAACACACAGTGGAAAACAAAGTGACCTAAAGTAACGAAAGGAAAATTTTTTAAAATGGAAGAAAATCAATCTACAAAAAATTTTACGAGTCCATTTTTGAACCTGAAAAGTCATGACAGATTATCGAGAATATGGGGTAGAGGATCTAGTACTTAACGAACACAATCGAGAAATTCACAGAAACAACCGAAAGCTGATATCTGGATGGCCAAACAATCGAGAGCTGACTCAACGTCTTCGAAGAATTCTCCTTCCTGAGAATTCTGCATTCAAGTATTACATGACTAACATCCCGAAACCGATCTCTCAATCCCAGTCGATGTTAAGTCCAAATCTATGGAGGTAACTTGAGAAGTTACCATGTCCAGTGAGGTATTAGTTAACAAAGTAGTTCACCCTGAATTTCCTTTTTTTCAGCAGTTACTCAATCGTAGGGAATATCTGGTCATTTCTGTACTCCCAAGTATTCGGCATTCCATGTCTCCACAGTGTATATGTAGTTTTACACTTTTTTCATTGACATGTGTATACGAGGTCTGTCCGGAAAATATCCACCCATTGATAAAATAACGAGAACGGTTGGTATACGACATCGATGTAATTTGCCAGACGACCTTGGACCATCAGGAGAGAACCTTGATGCATGAGTGAAGTCTCGAATTCATTGGGCAAATCCGTTGGATGCCAGACGCTCTTGGGTGACGTTTGTTCTGAGACCATCGCATTTGCAACGACCGAGTGAGCATCGACCTTCTGATGAAACAGAGCATGTGAGGTGAATCGCTGTCGTAAGATCTCAGAAGGATAAGTCACGTGGACTGTCGAATCGATTTGGGCCGATTGGCTGTCGAAGCGCAGACTAGTGTTTTTAATCACGCTGGACAATCATTTTAGTCAATCAATAATCTGTCCCACATGAAGATTCACACTGTTTTCCTACAACCATGACAGATCTTCAAACCGAGCTCCCGGAAGAAATAGCATGAAACTACTCGCATATACTCAATCTATTTCGCTAGAAAGTCGAAGCGAGCGAATAGAGAAGCGCATTTGTATCAAATTTTGCGTTGAACTTAAAAATCCATCCGTAGAATCTATTCAGATGATTAAGAAGTTTTCCCAATGCAAGACGCTTAGTTCCTCCCACCCGAAGAAGGCGCGACAAAATCACAGCAAGATCAAGACCATATTGATTGTGTAAAAAGATTGTGAAGGTATTGTCATCGCGAGTATGCTACCCCCTCCAGGCCAATTATTAAGGAATACTACTTCGATGGTACTCGCAGGGTAGGTAGGTATGCATGTATTTAATTAAAGTCGCACTGGAGCAACACAACGGGCTATTGGTGAAGGTCCGGGATCAATCCCAAAGGGAAAGATCCGACCACGCAGGGTGAGAAATGCAATACAAAAAAAAAGGCTGCAGCTGCTGGGCAATTGGTGATTGGCAGGGTCATCACAACAACGCTTCCCGTCTATAATCAACGCCTCAATCAGTTTTTTTGGCAAAATATAAAATCACCCGGGTGACTCAGCTCCCCTACAGAACGGATTTGGCACCCTGCGACTTTTGACTTTTCTCATAGCTAAAATCACCTCTGAAAGGGAAGAGATTTCACAACGGATCTC
Source organism: Meta bourneti (assembly GCA_933210815.1). Classification (NCBI taxonomy): domain Eukaryota; kingdom Metazoa; phylum Arthropoda; class Arachnida; order Araneae; family Tetragnathidae; genus Meta; species Meta bourneti. Next base: position 91,140,859 of record OW119924.1, on the reverse strand, counting down.
AGAATGTTTTTTACAAATCTATTTAGCTTCAATTGATGTTATCAAATCGACAAACCTTAACTTTTCTATTGGTTTGGTAATTTTTTTGCCAAGGTGTACCGCTGGGGGAACAGATTCTACAAATTCTTAATAATTAATAAATAAAATGCGTTTAAAGGTTTTTCGATATCTTTTAGATGTCTTGTAAAATTTGCATTTTTTGGTGAGTTTCGCCACTTTTCTCTAGAAGGTGCTATAAATTGGTGACGATGTAAAACTAAACTGTGCATTCAAACTCACTTATACTCGGCTAAGTGTATTGACGTGTGAAAGAGCAAAAACGATGATTACAATCGTGCTGAACTCGTGTCAGCGATAATGCTTTAATTTATAAACAATAAATTTGGGGCGTTTATCATGAAGAGCGCCTTTTACCATGTTTCTTATCTCATTTACATTGTTTTGTCCACAATCTTTTGGAATTTCTTAATCTATGATATATTTTTCCTGTGCTTGACGCCCTAGAGTTTAAAAAAATTGAATTCAAAAAGGATCTTTCTTCTTGTGGCTGTAGTTCATGCAGTTGATTATTTTTATCTGTTCGGATAAGAATCCACAAAGGAGTGGGAGAAAGAGCTGATTTGGAACGGATAATTTCTCGAAAGGCGTGTGTGTCCAGCACCGTCGTAATCAGGAATGCTCAACCCGAGGCCGCAAACGAACCAGTATGTTATTTTTTGTGGAGCACCGAAATGCTCAGAAAATGTCGCAAAAAATGCAGTTCATAGAAATAAAATAAAATTAGGGCAAGTTTATATAAAGAACTGTGCCGAGTCACCTACAACAGATCTGCAGAACCGAAATGCATAAATAAAAACTGAAGATGTCTTTTAATCCATTCATTGGCACGAAAGAGCTGTAGGATTCGTTACGAGCATGACCGTAGTAGCCCAATTGATAGTTTTGGAAAGGTTCGTTGTTTTGGCGTTTTATGGGCGCAAAGGCCATACTTTGACAAAGCTGCGCCAAACAAGAAAACGTCAATAAAACATGTTTACACTGGAAAGAGTGAGGGCCAGGAGTTTTTCCTCTAGTTAAAACAGAAGAAAACGAAATATTATACTTTTGGATCTTCGAGTTGTCAGAAACCAATTTTCAGGTTACTTTTTCACTCTTTTAGCTCAGTTTTAAGCATAGTTAAGTCAATTTATTGGTAATATTTTTATGAAGTTTTGGTCGATAAAATCATCTCTGGATACTAGTATAAATAGTTATATTTTGAAATAAGGCGAGCCACACATTGGTTCAACAGTCCTGTGACGCTAAATTGGGTATAATAAACATGCGTACTGATATGTTTTCCATTCAGAAACGGAGTACGCATGCGCATATGATATGTTTTGTCGATTGCTGTTCCAATGTGAGGTCGGACTAACAGAGTGATGTTTGCAAGTTACTGTAAAAATATTGTTTTGGAAACGAAACATGCAATTAAATAAGGTCGGAAGGTCCTATGTCTATTTCCTGCCATACATTCTAATTCTATGTAATTCTAGGTCTTGTGTCTATTTTGCCATACATGTTAGTTCTAATGTTTTAAATTTGGCAGGATTTTGAGCTTTATTTGCTATTCAAAATACAATATGAAGGAAGTTTTTGAGGTATGGAATGTATGGTAGGTATTTTTAATTAACGTCGCACTGGAGCAACAAAACGGGCTATTGGCGACGGTCCCGGTTGGTTGGTTTTGGGGTTTTAATCGCAAGGGCCATATTTGGCCATGCTGCACCAGACACTATACGATATCAAGTAATCGACACGACATACAATATCAAGTAATTGACACCCACGCAGTGGAAGCTTTACTGACACAGAAGAGAGAAATACACACAGGCAGGAAGGTGACGGTCCGGGATGAAACCCGAAGGGAAAGATCCGACAACACACTTAATTTTGAACCACAGAAGTTTTTGAGGAAAACTATATATATATATATATATACGACAATGCTCATTGCGGTGGATCTAAAAATATGAAGTCTCAAGATGAAGCAAACATGTAAGTTTATAAGATGAGTGAACGAAATAAAATTTTATATAATATTTTTTCTTTATTTTTTAACTTTTAGTTTTACAGCAGAACGATTTGGGTTGGCCAGTCCTGAATGATGAATCAGTTTTCATTATTAATCAACGCAAATATTTAAGAAATGTTTTGGGTTACATATTGTTTTAAAACTTCAGCAAGGGGCCCTTAAATTGATGGTTATCTGCTCATACTTGAACCCTATAAAGAACGGTAGGGCGTCTAGCGCCCCACCTCTTTTGAAACGGATAAAGCTGGGTACAGCTGTGGGGGAGAACAGAACCATTTCCTTTAGTTCATATTGTGTGTAAAATCATTTCGAAAGTTTTTGAACATGCAATAACGTCTATAAATTTATCTGTATAAAATTGGAAAATATGAATCGTCTTCATATCAGATTGCTTTCAAACTTAGTAAATTCTATAACTACTCGATTTAGACAGTGAATTCCGAATCTATATCAAAATTCAACCACTGATATCAAGTTTCAAGTTATTTGTTCCAGCCGTTTCTGGATTGAGCACGGAGAGTTTGAAGCAACGTTAAATTTGCTTCCGATTTTTTTTCAAGTCTTCCGAAACAATCTTCCAACCAACTGAAATTTTTATTTTGTTACTTTTGAAGTACACACCCAAGAAAATCTGCCTAATTTTTAATGTGATGTTAATGAATTTAATATTTGGTAAAATTATGAAAAGCAACCTTTCATGTTCTGCTGGAAATCGACAGATTTTATACGATAATGTGAAATTTCAGATCTTTCCACCTTTAAGTTGACCAATATTATAAATTTCATCATGATTTTTAGCCATTTTTTATAAAAAGAAATAACTTACTACTGACTTACTTGGAAGAGAGCTGAAATTTTGTATGACAATATAAAAAGGTCCTAAATCAATTTTTATAAAAATATATGAAAGTTGTTCGTAATTGTTTCGAAAATTAATTTCTTATCAATATTGTATATTAAAAATTATCTTTAAAAAAGAAACTTTACATAGATTTGCTTTGGGTTACTTAAAAAAAAGTTTCGTAATAAAAATTTTCAAACTGATAAGATCATTTCGAAAGATGTAAATAAAAGACTGGGAAGCAAATTTAACATTTAGGTGCTCTAAATTTCCCATTCTTATGATGCAGAAATGGCTGAACAAAATAACTTGGAACAAATTTGGTGCCGAAACTGGGTGTAGTCATTGGAAATTGTTTAGCTTGTCGGTTGTTCTCACAATTTTTTTGTGCATAAATATGTAGAAGACGTCATACCTCATTGAAAGGTACTTTGAATTTGTTCTATTATGAATTAGCGTGAATAAAAGAAATTGGTTCGACTTTTTCAAAATATATTTATGATTATGTTAAGCATGAGTATATATAGTGAAAGCCACAAAGATGTGATTTCATATGTATGTAAAAAAACTAGATTTTGAATTTTGCAAACAGTCTTTAAAAGCTTTAGAAACGCATATTTCAATACACAAATGACAATTGGTAAACATGTCGCATAATGAATCATTTTAATCGTTAATCAACGCAAGTACTTGAGAAATGTTTTTGGTTGAGAATTGTTTCCAAAAGTTCATCGAGGGGCCTTTATATTGTAGGGGTCCCTGATCGAGTGAGAGAGGTACTTACGCTAGCCATAGGACCAGGGCAACGCAGCCGAGTGCAATGAAGATCTCCATGCGTGTTGGTTGGTGGTCTTGTAATGAATGCCGTTACCTTTCTTAACAAGCTTTATCGCTTTAGTGATCGTTCCTCAATTCGGCATTCATGGTGATTAGGGATGGGAAGAGATGAACAGCCTGCTATTTTTCCCTAAGTGGCACAGCCCCTTATTTGAGATATGCAAACGATATCGTGAAGGTATACAAAGTATCCCGAAAAGGACGTTCGGCTATCTCCTTCTCCTTATCATGTTTACGCTGTTTGCAGCGTGAATGCGAAAAACGATTCAATTAGTCAACATCGGCGACGATGTGATAAGCTTTTGTTTGTTCCGTCCCGCAGTGAACGTAAACTGGCCTGTAGCAGGACAACGATTACTCGACATGGGCCGATGCAAATGCAACTTTTTTCGATCATTTCTGTTTGATATTCGATTGGGTGGAACTTAACGCCGATGTTTCTAAGTTACTACACATACTGACCAATGAATTAAAAACCCTTAAATATTTATGCAAATATTAGTAATTGACGTGGTTATGCAAAATCCGTCTACGACGTGGTGACATGTAATGAAATTGGCTGCATGTGCATGTTCATTTCACGAGAAACGACAGACCGTTTGGAAAAGGACTTATTGTTTGGTCCCATTTAGCAGGAGCCATGATTGCCAAGAACTCACTTTGTTCACGAAAGCTGCGATTTCGAAGGTATTTAAAAGTTGGAAACAACCCACAGTCCTTGTCCAACAGAAGTAACTGAGTTTAAACCAATTAATCAAGACCGTGATTGGCGGAATCAAGACTCACCCCAACAGATGTCGGAGTGAACAATGAACAGAGAATTGCAGAGTATAGGTATAAGCAGTCGCATGCCAGTGAAGAATCCGCTCATTTCTGCAAGAAACGTCAGAGTTCGCTTACACTGGTGTCGAGAAAAACCTAACTGGACATCTGAGGATTGGAAAAAGGTGATGTGGCCAGACAAATCACACTACACCTTGTTTTGCACCAACGGAAGGCGTAGAGTTTGGCGAGAACCCCATAAAGCTATCTTGCTTTGTTCGCACAGTTCAAGGGTCTGATGGGAGTATCATGGTGGGGGCATGTTCGGCTGGTTTGGAACTGGTCCCCTGGTGTTTCTGGAAGATAGACAGTCAGTCATGCAATACTTGAACATCCTGGCAGATCAACTGCATCCTGCAATGTTGCATTTTTACTCTGAAGGTGACAGATCTTTCATGAACGATAATGCAACAATACATCACCCGTGCAACGTTCAAGTGATTCAAGAAACAACAATCTGACTTCCAACATCTCTAGTCACCGCAAAGTCTGGACCTTAACCCTATAGAGAACGTTTGGGGCAATGTTGGAAAGGATCTCCTCTGCCATCCACTTTACAGGATCTAAAGGTCTGTTTATTCAATGCATGGTGTTCTCTGGACAAATGCACTTCAGAACCTTGTAGAATCTATTCCTAAACGCATATATGCTGTTATCCGTGCTCCAGTATGTGTACATAGGCTCGAACATGCAAGCTCTATTTAGTGATCAAAGATGTTCTACTCCACGTCTTGATGCGATCGTGCTTCATTCATCTGTTTAAATATCCTCTATACAAGGCGGATATCGTTCATTCATTCGATTTTCGTGGGTTTGGTATTAGCTTTTAACTTTTTGCACAACCGAGTACTTATTCTTATTATTATCGTTATTGTCCCACAGGCATTACACTAACAAATATATAAGGTAGTTTAATTTGTTTATTTAATTTTATTTCATTTTTCGTAAGCACGATTTAAAAAGTAGACGATAACAGAGAAAAACATGATTTTCTACTACTTCCCCTTTTTTTCATTTTTATATTTTTTAGCATTGGAACATTTGAATACAATTCTTGAAAACCTGCGTAGAAAAACATTTTCTTGAAATGCTCAATCTGTAACATTTAAAAGTTTCTTTAGTAAATAAATAGCAGTGTAAAAACGATTGGAAAAATTTATCTAACGCCAAACATGCTTTCCGTTTGCTAAAATTAAAAATGAAGATTTACAATTTTTTAAATGAAGAATATTTATTTCAACTACAATTAATAAACATTGTTTTCTCCAATTTTTGAATTAATTAATCAATTTGGACATACTGCTATTTTTATGATAAAAATGTGTAATTGATATATATATGCTTTTCAAAAATATTTCAATTCAATATAGTTAATGCAAATTATTTTTAAAAAAATATTGGTTAAATTAAAGACGAAAGTGTAGCATGATAATAATTATGAAGGAAATGAATTTGTAAGAAAAAAGCAAAGCACGGAAATGTAATAAAATGTATTCTAATCTTTTGGCTGTTTCAATAAAATAAAATAAATACTCAGCATCATCTGAAAGACCGAAACGAGATCCCGAGAAATACAAAATTTTTCCATTATTTGATGATTCACAAAGCGAGTACTTCTGAAAAATCAATGTGGTACTAGTATATACCTTCTAATGAAATAAACAGAGCATGTGGGCGGAGTCACAGTCGTAAGATCTCTGAAGGGTAAATCACGTGGGCATACAAATCGACTTAGCCAATCGACTATCGAAGGGCAGACTAGTGTTTTTGATCACGGTGGGTAATCACTTTAACCAATCAATAATTTAGGATCCTGCCCCTTAGGCACCGACCGTGTGGATTCGCCCCCCTCGATTAAGGATGGTGGTGGTGGAGGATATATAGGAGCAGGGAAAGGGACTCCCTATTTAAAATTTATGATAAAAATAAGAAAATCTGAGCTGACACCTAGAAGATTTTTTTTCTAGGGGTATGGGCGCAAAGGCCATATTTAGCGATGCTGTGCCAGACACAAGACACACGATATCAAGTAAAAGACACAATGTAAGCTTTAGTGACACAGAAGAGAGAAATATACCCAGGGAGGAATGCACCTGGCAGGAATCGAACTTGCGCCGTTTACAACTTGCAGGTTGCTAGTGCAGTGGACATTCCCACTGAGCCCCGACGGCCCCCGACACCTAGAAAAATTCCTTTCAGATAATTTATTTTTCCTTTCGTGGGTAGTAAAATTAATCAATTTTTAAAGAGTATTATTGCTTCATACACTTTCATTTTTTAAAATGAGAAATGAATATTTTTCTCAGGAAACATAAATTTAAAGTTGCAAGACCCCCTCTCTCCAGGATGTTGATTTTTAAATCGCGAATCTCCTCGCTGTTGAAATTTTTAAAATAAAATCCGATTAACGGGGATGGCCAAATATGGCCCTTGCGCCATAAAACCCCAAAACCAACCAACCGGGTTGGTTGGTTTGGTGATTTTATGGCGCAAGGGCCATGTTTGGCCATGCTGCGCCAGACACAATACAATATCAAGGAATTGACACACACAGTGAAAGCTCTACTGACAGAAGAGAGAAATATACCCAGGGAGGAATGCACCTGCGACGCCTACAACTCGAAGGTTGTTGCGTAGTGGGAATACCCACTGAGCCACGACGGCCCCCCGATTAACCGGGTCGTCACTTTTATGATCGCAGAAATATCCGACTCTAAATTTCATCCAATATAATCTACAACGAATCGGCGAACCCATTACCTCTTTAAGCGTGCCATGTGGTCCGTATCTTCCTTTAGCATTAAAAATTGTAGTCCTAAACTCGGGCCTCTCGAAAACGAAATTCTGGCTATGCTACTATACGTTCTTCAACGTATTTGGATATTTTGTTAGAAATATATATATCTATATCTATATATATATATATATATATATATATATATATATATATACAGGGTTTCCCATAAATTCCGAAATAGTTTAAAAATTCATAAAAATTGAAGAAATTGGTATATTTGAATGCGGTTTGCGATAACGTTATTCTCATGAAGGGGGATTTTTTTTTGGTAGAGAAAAAAATTAGTTCAATCTTTTGTCAATAGAGGGCGCTGCACGCAACCAATCACAGGAAATATGCAAATCAGAGTCCTACAAAATGCTGGGTGTATGATTTAAAGCTCATTTCTGAATTTTCCTGTGATTGATACGTATTCCTGTGATTTCATTGCGATGTTGACATTGGTGGATAAAGCACTATTGGTTAAGTTGTTTTACATCAGTTTAATCGAACAAGTAGTGCTCTAGTGCTGTGATGTGCTTGTAAACATTTGCCTGCATGGAAATAAACGTCGTTTTCCACGGAATTCTGTGATTGGTTGCGTGCAGCGCCCTCTATTGACAAAAGATTGAACTAATTTTTTTTTCTCTACCAAAAAAAAATCCCCTTTCATGAGAATAACATTATCGCAAACCGCATTCAAATATACCAATTCCTTCAATTTTTATGAATTTTTAAACTATTTCGGAATTTATGGGAAACCCTGTATATATATTGATTGTTAATTGATTGTTATTACATTATTGATATTGATTGTTAATACATTTTCAATTTAAATAGGAAATTGTACATTTACACAGTTTTCAGTTTTAATAAACTCAGTATACTCATGATTTTAAGTTTATCTAAATGAGAGGTATTGCACATATTTTCCCACAAATCACTACATACATTTGAAATGCTTTATGAAACATTTCCATATTCAAAACTACATTTTAATGATTGAAAGAAAATGCGTACCCAAACCATAAAAAATATGTTTTGCATTTTTGTACATTATTTAAAATGTGTGAATTTAAATGTTTATCACATTATTTCAATATAATTTAATTTCATGAAAAGATTGTTTTGTGAGCGGATCTTAAGAGCATTATTCGCATTAACACAGATTTTTGGGTCCACGGTAGCCCGGTTGGAAGAGCAGCGGATTAGCAACCATAGGGTTGCGAGTTCGAATCCAAACAAAGGCCATAGTGTACAAAGGGGACTTTTGCACGTTAAATCTGTCGTGGCCTCAAATGTCTTCACATTGGCGTGGTGTGGAAGTTTGGAGAGGGGTTCCAGCTCAGGTGTGACCTCATCACCTTACCGTGGTTCAAAATTACGTGGTGTTGTCCTCGATCTTTCCCTTCGGGATTGACCCCGGACCGTCACTAATAACCCGTTGTGTTGCTCCAGTGTGATGTTAATTGAAAGACCTACCTGAGATTTTTTGCGTCATGCAAACACAGGTAGCAGGGTGTAAAAAATCACGACTTTTTTTAAATAAAAATAATCGGATTTTTATTTTATTTAAATCACATTTTTTAATTTAAACCGTATTTCGATTATTTTAGTTAATTCGTTAATTTCCGCTTTTCTTGAAACTTGTTGGATAGGAGACATGCAAATCACAGTGTAGTTTATAGATAGTATTGTTTTATGTTAAACTGTAATATATATGATGGTGTAAAAAATGTAACAGGAAATTTTTTTGAAAGACTAAAACAATTAAAATTTTCTTTGGTCGTGTTTCATTTGAGTTGTTATCAATTAATCAGAATTTTTTAAATTTTTTGCTTTGACATTGCCGTGACGAATGATTGATTGGACGAAATGCAATCTTTGGGCTCGTTCGTAAATGCGAATGAATCGCACCGGTTGAACGAGTTATTCGAACAGAGCGTTCCAAGAGTCTCAGATTTTCTAATGCGAAAAACAAGCCGTTTCTGAAAACGAAAAAATATCTTTTGTAATAAACTGAGATTGTGCTAGGTTTTGTCAGTTCAGAAGATGGCGTCCGAAGTGAATGTCGTGATGCATATGTGTTCCCAATGTAAGTTGTTGGGATCACTCGATGAAATTAATAACCACGAATGTCAAATTCGGTGCAGCAATCAAAGTAAGTGTTTATATTTTTTAAATCTTAATTTTTCATTTTAATATATATTCACGTGTTATCGCAGAAATATTAGTTTAAAGCGAGTAAAATACGAATGACATGTAATTGCTGTTTCAGTCATGTAATCTGCAAACATTTCATAGTACATATGTGTATTGTAAGAAATTGTAGTTTATTGTTTTTATTATCTACCTTCAAATTTAAAATCACCCAAAAAACTTCCGAAAACTGCAAGAGTTTCAGTAATAGAACAGTGATAAGAATATAAGAATTAGAATAAGATTTAAGAATATTAATTTGATATATTTTAAAGTTGGATGGTATTAGAATGGAGAATTTGTTATTACGTAGTTTGAAATCATAAATAGTGTGCGATTACCTTTTTCAATTTAATCTTTTATTTGTGCATATAAATGAAGCACGGTCCACTTTTTGTTGAAAGAAAAGCAAAGAATATGAAATTTAAAATAAAACTAAGCCATTTCAACATTTACTATTTAAATTACGTAAAATAAAGCAGATTGTCTGATAACATTAAAATAAAATAAAATTCTATTTCGGAATAAACCTATTTAGTCTGAACATTCTAACTTTTATGTGGAAGAGTGAGTAATACTGAGAGGTTTTTGTAAGACGCATGAAATTTTAACCGACATTTGTTAATGAGTTTTCTTTGTTGGTAACTGCTGATTGATATTATTTTTCCGTAGGTGAGCAAATGCAGACCACTTTTTTGTGGAACGACGTGGTAACAAGTTTACTACTTGCAACATATGCTGAAAAAATACTTTTTAATCCACACTTTAAACAAAAGACAGTGTGGGAAGTTCTAAGGAGTCACGGCTATAGTATAACAAGAATACAAGCAGAAAATAAATTCAAAAGCTTACTGAATTTCTATAAAAGGGCAAGAGGCAATAACCGGCAGTCTGGGGGTGGCCGCAAAACATCTCCTTATTTTAAGGAGATTGCGGCATCTCCAGATATAAACCCAGTTTCGGAGGCATCGTCAATATCCGGATTTGACAACAGCCAGCATCAATTCTGGATTTGCCGAGTCTGCCACCTGTAGCTCTTCCTCTCCAAGAAGAAAAAAAGAAAAGTTGAACCAGAGTGGTTTAAAAAGTATCGAGACCAGGCCAGAAAGAGGCATGAGGAGAGAATGGCCCTGCAAAATAATTTTTAGATGCCTTTATCAATTTTACCAAACTTTCATAAAATAAAATCAACTTTAAAAATGAATTTTTTTGAAAATTTTTGAAACATTACTCTACAAGATTTTGTGTAATAACATCGGCTCAGAGCAGAAACTCATGGAAAGTTTTTGGAGATACTAAAAACCTACTTTCGAGATAAGAAATACATTGTCAATTTAATCTTTGTAAAACAAGCATGACACCACTAAAATGCTTATAATTTTTATTTCATACCTAAAAACTAATTATATAAACAAGCTGCAAGAGTTCAGATTGATACCTAAAATGTGATTTCCTTTAAATAACTAGTTTTTCAATTGTAACTTAAATATGCGAGCCACGGGAAAGTGTTCCATTTCGCTGCACTTATAAATTAAGTATGGGTAAAATATCTATGAACCTTATATCTGATCGGAAGCTGAGTTGCATAGCATATGTTGCTTAGCAACCATGAGATTCAAGAAAGCTTTCGTAAATGCAACTTCAGAACTAGTGAAACGGAGGTCATGTGGCGGATTACTTTTCGGTTCGCACTTTTTTCAGAGAATTGATTACGAACGCGACCAGAGAAAGGGGTGAAACCAGCATTTGTGTAAAAAAGGTTTCATGAATTTTTTAAGTTTTTTCCACAAGTTTGTGAGAAGGTTGTGCCCCGATTGCATCACACGAAAAACAAAACTAGATTACTATTACATGGTTACAGTTAATTCTGTAACAGCCAGGGTTAAAGATTGCAATATTCCACAGCTATATTGGATTTATGTTGTTTTGATTCTAAGGATCCTCTTTTCAATCTTCGTCAGATGATAAGACTTGCAAAGAAAGTTTTTATAAGATATAAGAAGAGAATTATGCTCAGACACAAATATAGTTTCACTGAGCATCAGATGATTATCAACTCAACTCTGTTGCAATAAGAAAACTTGTGTATAATTTCAGAATCGCGATTGAGGTGACCCTTAACAGGATTTGCAAAAGATTCACTAAAAAAGTAAGTACACATGAACATTTTGGATTTTATTATTTTTTAGAGATCCTTGTTTATGTTTAACGACACATTGTTTACGTGGAAAGAAAATGCAAAGTCACATCTACTTCTATACACTGAACTTCCTATTAGTTTGGATTTAATGTTTCAAAATGCCTTACTGCAATTTGCAGGTTTTATGAATGATGGGGTTTCCTATTTAATCTCCTATGCTTCATTTTCAGATTATAGTGATATTTAGCTCAATTTGCTTCCAAAAATATTGATTGCCTGAATTCATCGTTGTGTGGTTGTGTATTGCAACAAGAAAACGCAGGGCCGGTACCAAGACCCATAGTTATGTGAGGGCTCAGGAAATGTGAAAAGTATTTTGTATTGAGTAAAATCCTTAACAAGAGTGCGGCTTTGGCGTGATTGCATTTTTTGTTGCCAATGGTAATAATCCAACTCTGACAAGTTAGATTTAAGTTGTGGTTCTGAACTAGCATTTGTGGCAGGTTAAACGTAAACAATGCGCTCGCATTATCCCCATCTTTTTATGGCTTCGATTTTAACGCTTGGTGGCGCAAGCTACAGTGATTATGATTTGGAGAAACAGGTAAATCATTTATGGTGTTGATAATACATAATTTTTTCATGTGGCAGCTTTTTGCTGGCAAGCTTACTGCTTTTGTATAGATTGGACTCCCAAGACCATTTGCCCTGTCACCAGTCATAGAAAGCTTAAAGACTCCGACCTGGCAAACTATGGCAATTGCACCAAATACTAGGAATTAATCTTTGTACTGCACTGTAACATGCTGTCTTCAAAAAATTATGAAACTTTTCATTGTACTTATTTATTAAAATCTACCCATGTTTCCAAATGATAAAAAGTTATTACATTTGTAATTCACACATTTAGTGCACAATTTGTCACTTCAATATAAGAGTCCTGTTATCCAACCGTGCACTGAGAGCTAGGATGAAAGCACAACTGGCATAAGTTTCTAATATGTATTGTACTGTTACAGCAACCACAAATTGGAAGCAGCAATTAGTTTTAAATTTCGTTTTTTCTTAGTTCAAGTTCAAAAATAATGAAAATGAAATAACTCGCTCCAATCTAAAAATATGACCCAAGGAGTTCAGGTCCCTAAAACGTCCCTAAATTTTCTATCTTTCGGAACAGAATGAGTTTTTTGTTTCAATCAAAAACGACAGAAATTTTCCATACCTTAAAACAATATGGTACTGTTTTGTAAAGAAAATTTTGAATATTTTTGTGTTGCAACTTCAAGTTTTTTCCTTCTGTTGAATCTTATTACAAATTTAAACTTTTATTTTTGACACTAACATGATTTTTGACCATGGTCTATGGAGCGTGTTTGGCAATTTTTATGTTTACTTTTGTGGAATAGATTAATACTAACCTGCCCACTACTTTGTTATGTTTGACACATATTGCTTTATTTCTGGTCTTTTTATTTTTTTTAATTCAGGGTTCCCATGCTCATTAGAAAGTCTTAAGGTCTAGGAAAGTCTAATTTCAATTTAGTTTTTAAAGGTTCTTAAAAGCCTTAATTTTTTTGTTGTAAGTTCTTAATGTTTTGAAAACCTTAATTTTTACAAGAGCACTGCACATTTTATTTCAACTGCATTCAAAAACCAAGGTTAATACTTGTCTGAGATTAATTGATATAAAAATTGATGGCATAATATTTATAGGGAAGCTAAACCTTGGTGATTTTAAAACTGGGTCCATGAGATCCAAACATAGTACTTGTAAAAGTTTCTTAATGTGTGCACTCATGAGTTAATCTATTGCGGTCCATGTGAAATGTAGCCTTAGAAAATTAAAACTAGCCGTAAAAAGGTCCTAATTTTTTTCCTAGAGGAGTGGGAACACCAATTGAGTTCACTTAGTATGCTTGATTTCAAGGATCCACATTAAAAGAACAATCCGAGGGCTTTCTCTTGAGTTTTGAAAACCTTAACACTTAGTTATGCTACCTTAGACTAGACGCAAATGATGAAATTGTTCATGTTGAAAATGTAAAACAATTTTATCCAATATTGACAATCCTTTTGTCTGACAAGTTGCAAGAGCATTGATTGAATGAAACTTGTACAATGAAACTTTGGCTTTAAATTGAAACTGTTATTTCAATCACTTGATAAATCCCATTTTAGAAAGTTCCATTAACACATGTTGATCCAAACATGGATCCATTTTTCTGTGGAAGCTAGAAACTCAGATTTGCCAGCCTTTTGTGTGGCCTGTTAACCAAATGGTTAGCACTTTGGCCCTTGGTTCAACAGACTCTGGGATTGAATCCCAGTATTTCCATGGTTTGTACTCTGTTTCGGAATCCACTTTAAGCCATACGTTCCAGTCTGTTACTATCCCATTGGTCAAGATATGACGAATTTTAAGACCATGTAGGCCCTGGCCTAATTACCCCTATGTAATAAAAAATGATCATAGGGCAGCAAACCAAACCAGGTTTCTGTGATCGATTTTTCATTGGCGACAAGGTTGCCCAGGCCAGGTCTAGACACTGTTTTTACTTAATTGCAGTAAGATTTTTGCTAGAAGTTAAAAACCAGTTTTCGTTTTTTACTTCTGTACTTGAAAACGTTCCTTTTTCTCAACTACTATGGATTAAAGGTGTCGTTGGATGTTAATGTTTTTGTTTCTGATGAATAAATATGAAAATTTGTAAATAGGAAGAATTTTATTTAATTGTTTTCAAAGTATGATTTAGATAACTTTAAAGGGTAACAAATATTGAAATGAAGAGTAAATAGTGTCTCCATTGTATTGTATGAACATTGAATGTGACAAAAGTTTTTCTTTCCCTAGAAATAATGGTAGGTGATGCGAGTGACGCTCAGTTCAAGGGATGGCAAAAGAACTTCAATACAATAACCATCCGTGGGCGATCCAATGTGAGTATATAAATTGCATTCTAATTTATTCATTCATGGCCATCTGCCCCAACGCGAGGAACTGATGTCAAACTGACCCGCCTTCGCATTGGGCACACACGATTTACTCATCATCTTTTTTTGGACGAGAGCCCCCTTTTCGTTTTTCATGCTCTTCAGATTTTACAGTTCATTATATTTTAATTATATGTCCTGCTTTTAATCCTCATCGCCAAAAATTTTTTTAAGTACAAAGTTTTAAGTAAGTTTTTTAAGTAAGACTTACAAAGATTTAGTTGGAAAAATTCCCATCCAAACCTTTTTGCATTTTTACGTTCAGTTGGTTTTTATATCTCATCTAATTTTTTTCTAAATTCAAATTGACTCAATCTATTTTATCCAAATTCTTTTGTAATTCAATCTTAAATTTCCACTTCAAAATTTTGTGCATACGTAAATTAAATTCATTAGTTATGCTCCAAACAATGGTCTTGTTTTTATCATCTGACTATTTGTATATTTTTATTCTCTACCCATTTTACATGTTTTAAATCTATCTCATCTTTGTCTTGGATGATTTTTAAATGTTTTGTACTTTTATTGGGTTGTATTCTGTCTTGTGTTTGGCACAGCTTGTCCACTTTTGGACCTTGTGCCATAAAACTCTAGCATCCAATCCAATATGAGTATTTGTATGTCTTGGTGTATGAGCCAATGGGTGCATTCATTGTGTATATTATGTATGACTGGTTGTAGTTGACCTAATATCAGTAAAGAAAATATAAGCTATGAATTATGGTAAAAGGCAGGCACCATAATTCCTCTTTCTGCTCACAAACGATTTGCTTGCGTAATCATTACTGGAATTCTAATAAAAGCTCAAAACGTATGTGTATGTGTCGAGCTTGCCTGCTCAATTTGTAAGTCTTGTATATATTAATGTAACACAACTTGTGTATATTAATGTTAATAAACTACAATGTCTATGAAAACCTTTACACCAGATGTATTTCTTCACTCTGTCCGGCCTGCTCACATTTTGTGCACTTCCTTCAAAACAGAAACATTTCTGTTGCTGTTCTGTTTCAGAATATCCATTCTTTCTATTAAAATTCACAATTGAAATTTATTAATCAAAAAATCTTCAAAATGGAAATTCTTAATTTGTAACTTGCAAATGGAATTCTCACCCTGGACAGGCTCCCACTCGGGGCCCCCAAATGTTTCCAATTCGAAGGAAGTGTACTAAAATCTCCACAAAATGTGAACAGGCCGAACACAGAGTGAAAAAATACATACAAGTGTCAAGGTTTTCAAATACATTCTAGTTTATTGACATTAGTATATATGAGTTATGTTACATTAATGTATACAAATTGAGCAGCCAAGCTTGATGCATTACACATAGCATTCTAAGCTCTTATTTTAGAATTCCAGTAAAGATTATGCTAGCAAATTGTTTGCGAACGGAAAGAGGAACTATGGCACTGCCCTTTTACCGTAATTTATATCTTTACCATAATTTATAGCTTATATTTCCTTCATTCAGTATGTGAACATGACTCATCAGTATGGTGTGAACATCCGATGTGGGCATTTTTGTATGGTACATTGCATGTGTCTCATGCATGAAACTTTGAATATTATTGCAGACTAATTGTACATGATTAAATGAAGATTGTAAAATTTAGTATGAGTATTTTAACTATTAAATTCTTTTCAAAAATAATTTTAATCATTTTTGAGTTAAAGTAATTTGTTAAGGAGGGGTATGGGATAAAGAGGTTAAAAGATTTGGTCTTCATTTGCTCTTATATAAAATCTTTTTTTATTTGTGTGATTTATTTTTCATAAATGTTGTAGTTTTGTTATTAATTTCAGCCCATAGGACCCTTTATAATTTCTTCACATATGATCTTTGATAACTTCAGCATGTGTTATCTTTGTTAACAATTTCTATCTATTTTATGCCTTATGAGAAGGTTTTCCTGTGAAGCTAATTGTAGAAATTGCTGGTGTTGTAGTAGCCAATTTTGTAACTTGGCATGTTACTCGAATGCATTTTCAGTATGTCTCATTAAAAATTAATACAAAACATCAGCAAGACAGTGGAAAATCAAATTGGTTCTTTCCCTGGAGTATTCTTTTAGTGATTTGTTTATATTTGCACTCAAAACTCTTATTATCTTTGTTATAAATTTCTGCCTATCTTGATTGTTTTTTCCTTTTCTATAACCTTAAATTTTTTCTATTCTTCCAGATAACTATAGCCACATATAGTGCTCTTGCTCTTATTGGTCTATATCAGATGCTGAAACCCAAGAAAAAGACAATACCCGAAAAGCAGTAGGCCTTGTCTTCTAACAAAGAACCATAGAAATATTGTAACTTTATTCATTTGTCTGCTAGGAATGAATTACGTTGTTTTTTACTTGTTCTGTATGTTTCATTGGAGTCAAAAATAAATTGCCTTAAAGTAACATTTGATTTTGTCACTTTGAATAGTTTTTATTTCCCATCTCTTGAAAATAAAATTATTTATTCAAATGCCCCGAAAAACTTGGGATAGTTATTCCATGTCAAATCAATACACTTTTGAATTTTAGTCCATGATCTCTCAGAATTTGATGAAACTTGGGGTATCAAGTGATTTTGCATGTGTATGAATGGAAAATATATAATGCAGAAAATTTTTCATCTTCCTTTTTAAAAGTTATTAAGCTTCAATTTGCCCTTGCCCCATAAAAACCCAAAACGACCTAACCAATGAGAGGCATATTTTGTCCAGCTAAATGGGGGATGCGGTAATGTTTCCTATATTCGTTATGAACGTCACTGCTTATTTTTCTAATATGATTTCGGCATGTAAAAATAAAATTGTAAAGAATTCTGAATTGAACTGCATTTTAAGGTATCCCCGATGTTTAATCCCTGGGCATTTGGGTAACAGGAAGTCCTTTCTCGTCTAGTTTGCTTATACTAAAAATCCCTCAAGTAGTTTTTCTATACTAGTTTGCAGAGTGGTGCCAGCACTGTTATCTGACCATGATTCAAAATTACAAGGCGTTCTTGGATCTTTCCCTTCGGGATTGATCCCCGACCGTCGCAAAAGCCCATTATGTTCCTCGTGACGTTAATTAAGTACCTACCTATATTTATTTATGAGTGTCATAAATCTGCACTAGATGGTAATGGGCAGTTTATATCGAAATGTATTTGGCAGGAACAAAATATAATTTAAATTTCATGATCTCGATTATTAATGAAATAGAAGGTCAATATGGGTATTGATATTGGTATTTTTAATTAACGTCACACTGGAGCAACACAACGGGCTATTGGTGGGCACAGTCATGACGAGGCAACACCTGAGCTGGCACCCCACTCTCCAAACTTCTACGCCAACGTGAGGACATATGAGGCCACGACAGATTTAACATGCACCCTCGAACTCGCAACCCTCCTGTCGCTAATCTTCGATTCTACTAATTGGGCTACCTCTACCCTCGCATTTAAGATTAGAAAAGTAAAAATTGTTCCTAAAGTCATGTTTCGACTTAAAGAATGAATCAAGATTCATATTCTCGTTTTAAAGTTCTTGGGCCCGGACAGTCGCTTACGGCCCGTTGTGTCGCTCCAGTGTGACGTTGACTACCTACCTTGAAACCCTCTCACCATCTGAGAAGCTTGTTCTGCCGAGCTAAATGTTGACGTTGGCGTAGTGTAGAAGTTTGGAGAGGTGCTAGCTCAAGTGTGATCTCGTCATTTGACCTTGGTTCTAAATTACATGGTGTTGTCCTGAGATCTTTCCCTTCGGATTCGATCCCGGACCGCCGCCAATAGCCCGTTGTGTTGCTCCAGTGTGACATCAATTAAAATACCTACCTAGCCGAGCTAAATGTAGGTGGTGGTAGTATGAACGTGTTATCCCAACGCGTACATCACTCAGCTTGCCTTTCGAATGCGATTTCGGCACTTTGGCAATAAAAATCCCGAAGAATGAATCCCAAATTATTTTGGGAAAGTTAATTGGTTGACCCAAAAGAGGTGGGTATTTTAATTAACGTCACACTGGAGCAACACAGTGAGCTATTGGCGACAGTTCGGGATCAAACCCGAAGGGAAAAATCTGAGGACAACACCACGTAATTTTGAACCACGGCCAGATGTCGAGGTCACACCTGAGCTGGATCCCACTCTCAAACTTCTACATCACGTCAACGTGAGGACATTTGAGGCCACGTCAGATTTAACGTGCACTGGCCTCTACTCGACGGTAGGGCCGCGGTGGCCCGGTTGGAAGAGCAACGGACTAGCAACCGAAGGGTTGCGAGTTCAAGTCCAGCCAAACACCGCCGTGTTCAAAGGGGGCTGGTGCACGTTAAATCTGTCGTGGCCTCAAATGTCCTCACGTTGGCGTGGTGTGGGGTGCCAGCTCAGGTGTCGCCTCGTCATCTGACCGTGGTTCAAAATTACGTGGTGTTGTCCTCGGATCTTCCCCTTTGGGATTGATCCCGGACCGTCACCAATAGCCCATTGTGTTGCTCCAGTGTGACGTTAATTGAAATACTCCTACTCCTGCTCTTTCAACCGGGTATGGAATGGTACTTTTAATTAACGTCACACTGGAACAACACAACGGGCTTTTGGCGACGGTCCGGGATCAATCCCGAAGGGAAAGACCCGTTATTCCAATCGGGATACCGCCGCCCCAACACCAAAGAGATGAAACGGTATACGACACCAAAACGGCAGTAAATTACTTTGAAAGGGAATCCAGATATGAATCGTACGAGAGTATTTGTTATTGTTATTGTTATTTTTATTTCAATTAACGTCACACTGGAGCAACACAACGGGCTATGTGAGTATTTGAATAGCGAATGTAGTAATTCTGAGGCGATTTGTGTTTCCGGTCGGTATTTACAGACACGATAACACTTCATTTCTTTTTGGAATACGATTTCAGCATTTCGCCGAAAAAAATTCCGAAGAATACATTGCGAATTGTTTTGACGGTTGATGATCAACGCAGTTGTATTAAATGTCGAAACAGCGATAAAGTATAATTTAATATAATCCAGAGACGTTTCATTCTAGAGCATTTGGATAGCGGAAGTTACTTCTGGTTCATATTGAAAATCCCTTGCATTGCTACTGATTGCGAGTTAAAAAGTGTACGCATGCGCCGTGTTCTTTGGCTTTTAAGAGCAAGACTACGAACAGTGTAGAATTATTCCGGAATGGAACCGCTTTAAATATTTGTAAACAAATAAATAAATCAACGTCTTGTGGCCGTAAACACCGAAACAAAAGTAATTTACTGAAGAAATTACTCAAGTTTCCATGGATCCTTTGCAAATTGCTCGACTGAAAGAAGAACATCAAAACGTAAATTTAATGCTTTTATTAGCAGTTTCTTTTCTGTAATATATCTGAAAATAAAGATTTTTAGGAGGTTACTCCAAGTAAATAAGTTTTATCTGCTTATACTTTCAGGGTTTGCGAACATGTGAAGAAAAGATTGCACAGTGGTTTGTTATTTTACATCTTTTTATTGTGTTTTGAATTGTTACTTTTACATGCATGTAGTACTGTGCAAGTACATGTAGAATACAGTTCCCATTTAGTATGTTTTAATTCCTTCTCAACCCAAAGAAATCAAGACATGGTATGCAGAAACGTATGCATTGTGTCAATGTTTGTAATAATTTCAATAAATCAGGACTGCAAACAAGCTTGCTGCCCCACACACTTTTTCTTAAGGCCCACCAAATCACATTAAAACCAAGATAAAATAATATTAGAAATTCAATAAAGTGAAGAATTATAACTGCATTGGTGCAAGCATGACAGGACGAAAAGTATATAGAAATAATTGTTACATTCGGAAGCAATAGTTGCTTGAAAGCATCTTAACAGCAATTTAGCAAGTTATAAGTGTGCCACATTCAAAAATTAGGAATTGCTATTTATAAATTTGGTGAAAAAGTTTGATTGTTTTGAATTCGTCAGGATGTTTTACTTTCCCAAATGAATTGGAGAGAAAGTTTTCTAAAAATGAAGGAATTCTGTGATTGTTGAAGTGGAACTAAAAATTAGTGGTCGCAAAAAATGCTGATACATTTATTTGATGAAATTTAAAAGTTTAATTTTATTTTTAAAACTATTTCACATGTGGCCAGCGAGATAACAAGCAAGAGATAAAAAAGGTCCATGTATTGACTAAGGTTGCTTTAAAGTAAAACTCATGGTTCATTGCCTATGTTTATATCCACTACTAAAGATTGCACATCCCACAAAGGGAAATTATTGGGGGGAGGAGCAAGTAAAACTCTCATGCATGTTTTGAGAACTCTCTATTTTGTTTAAGGCACATCATTGTCTATATTAATTTAAAGTTTGTAACATTTGTTCCACATGTTTGGGAACCATGCCCCAACCTTGAAAATATTCTGGTTCTTAAGACTTGATTCCCTGATGAGGGAATTTTGATGGCATATCTTATTTTTTGGTGATATTTTAATATTTATCTCTCCTGTATTCATTTGGAGAGGCCAAGGAATTAAATCATCTTGAAGTTGGTGCCTTTATCTTGTGATGATGAGGTTTGCATGTCCAATCATACAGAAAGTTATGATTTTTAAACTGAAAAGTGCTTTTAAGCTAGTTTTGTTTATAGATTGTCTTGTACCATACTTTAAGTATACAGTACTCTGAATCTTGTTTCTGAAAATTAATTTTTTATTTTTGTATCAGAATTGAGGGGTTGGAGGACAATGGATATGTTGAAATTAGGACATGCGAGAAAATAGCTTTTTTGCACAGAACATGTAAGATCACTATCATATTTCACAATGCCCACTTTTTACTACTTAAATGAAAGCTTGAACAAGGTTCAAAAGTTTCTCACATGAACATGTTAGAACAAGAATCAACAAGTCTGTCACCCCCACTGTATGTTTCGCTATGAATAGCATCAGTAGCTAGTGTTGAAGATAGAAATGCTGTGGCCTAATATTTTAAATTGTTTTAACTTGAGTCACATTGTCATTAAATTTTCAAATTCAAAACTTTTTGTTTCTCTATAAATGGAAGTTGGAACTATGTGAGGAAAAAATTGGCAAGTGAAGTCATTCCAGTAGTTTTAGTCCGTTTTAAAGATGAAAGGAAATGAATCAATTTTTTTTTTGTAGTATAGAAAAGTTAATAAGCCAGTCAAAAAACAATACATTGTAGTAAACGGTGATTATATTGAAAAATAAAAGTTATTTTATTCTTGTACCTCTAATACCCAAGGGCCCAAAATATTTGGACCTTACTATATATATATTACAATAAAATATATATTTTAAACCTAAGTAACTACTTTGTTTAAACAAGTATTATTCATACATTCATAGCATTTTATTTTAAGATGCATTTTAAAAATCAAATCAATCCTTTCAGCCGGAGCTCTGAACCCTAGAGCCATGCCTTACATTAGAGTTTGCCATAGGCATTATGTACAGAGGGTGGACAAAATAATATGAACACCTGTGAAATGAGACAAAATCTTTATTAATAGGCTGTTGGCCCTCCTTTTGCATCAATTACAGCTTGTATCCGACGTGGAATGGACAAATACAAGTCATGCACAACAGTTACAGGGATACGTAGCCACTCCGCCTGCAAAAAAGGTCACTAATTCAGAAAGTGTCGTTGGAGGTGGGAACCTACTACGCAGTTTGCCCTCCAAAATACCCCACAAAGGTTCAATTACATTAAGATCAGGGGACTGAGGGGGCCACACAAGGTGTTGCAGTTCATCATCGTGTTCATCAAGCCAGTCTCTGACAATTCCAGCAGTGTGAATGAGCGCATTATCATCTTGGAACAGGTCGAGAATCAGGGAACAAAGTTTGCACCATTGAATGAAGATGGTCGGCCAGAATACTGACAAACCGGTGCTCTAACCCGCCCTTGCAGGACAACAAGAGGGCTGAGACCATGGTGAGACATCATGCCCTACAGCATCACTGATCCCTCCATGCTTAACAGTAGGAAGGAGACAGTCAACATCAAAGACTTGAGCTGGCGTTCTCCAAACATAAACACGCCCGTTAGTCTGGAATAATGTGAATGACGATTCATCTGACCAGATGACATACTCCCATTGTTGTTGTGTCCAATTCTTATGGTCGTGACACCATTTTCGTCATTTCAAGGCATTGAATGGTGTCACCAATGGTTTTGGAATAGCCGCTCTACCGTGTATGTTTGCTGCATGCAGTTCACGGCGGATAGTTTTTGTCGATACACCTTCCTGTAGATGTGTGTTCATCTCAGATGATATCTGGGATGCTGTTGTCTTGTGCTTTATGGCCACAATCCGCTTCAAAACCCTTCCGTCTCTATCAGTCAGCTTCGACTTTTGTCCACTGTTATGCTTGGCAGATGATGTCTTTCCCAGTTTGCTGTAGGCTGTCATTACCGTCGACATGGTACTTCTCCTGACACCAACAAGGGTGGCCGTTTTCGCTACTGAGACTCCGGCTAGGCGGGCTCCAACAATCACGCCTCTTTCAAAATTTGTGAGGTCAGCCATAACGAAGTTTTAATGCCCCAATATATTTCGCATCCGAACGCTATCACTGCTACTAATAGACTGATGTGTGCACATTTTCGCCCACTAGGTGGCACTCTTCCACACTAGAGGGCGGGAGTATACGACAGGTTCCGTCGAGTGTTGTTTTTTTCACAGGTGTTCATATTATTTTATCCAACCAGTGTACCTTATGTATTAAGTTTCAAGATTTCCTACAACAAACTTAGAATGAACAGTTGCATTGTTCTTTTAAAGGTATTTGCTGATTTGTAAATTTAATTTTTTGTTTCAGGGAGAAATTTAAAAAGGATTATGAAACATTACAATTGCGCCTTGAAACACTGCCTAATGCCCTCTCTTATGATATCACTGTAAGTATTGAATTTCTTTTCTACTCTGTAAACAAATATATAAATCCTCGAAAACATGAAGGCCTTTTTTTGTCTGTCTCACAGCCCATCTAAAGCACTTCTATACCATCGGAATGTCAAAGGAGAGAATTTTTATACTTTAGCATCTAAAGTATATAAAGTATATCTAAGTACTTGATGTACTTAGATATACTTTATATACTTTAGCATCTACAAATATTCTAAGTACTTGATGTACTTAGAATATTTGTATATCCAGCCTTAACCATTTCAAGTGATTATTCTTGACAGCAAGCGTAAAAAAGCCTCTTGTGTATCTACTGCATAGAAAGAGTAGCTTGTATAAAGGTGTCTGCACTGAGTGATATTATTTGAATAGAAAATTGACTGTTTGAAAGATGACTGGAATATGAACAAAACCTAAAAAATTCAAAATATGCGATTACATGATACATAAAAAATCATCCTACTCTTCAAGTGGTGATTGTTTTAAGGCAGGGATGGGCAAACTTTTTCGGTCGCGGGCCAAAAATCGAAAAAAAAAAAGTTTGGCGGGCCAAGATAAATTTTTCTAAAATTTTAAAAACAATATACAAGTATTACAATTTAAATATGTTAATGAGATGAATCAAATTGCGATTTCATTTTTAAAAGTTCCTTATATTGAGGTTCGAAGTGAGATGTACTGATTCTAAGGAACGAGGCTAAATGCTCATCTGTCAGTCTATTTCTGAAATAATTCTTTCTAAGGTTCATAGTTGAAAACACTTGTTCACATATATAAGATGAAGCAACATAGCACTGATTTTCTGGGCGTGAGATATTAAATTTGGGAAACTTACTTTCGATAATGATTTGTAAAACTCTAACTTTGGCATATTTAGAAACAGCTGCTTGAGATGATTGTTAGATTGCAACTCAATTAATTCAAGCTGCAAATCTGACCTCACTGCTTCACAATGTACATTTAAAGGCATGGTAAAAATATCCAATTCTGTTTGAATGGCACTGAAATCTTGAAATCTGCGTTCGAACTCAAAATGCAGTTTTTTCAAGCCATCTTCATAATTCTTAAGCTTCTCTTCATTTACTGAGGGTATTGAATTTAACCTCGAGAAATGAGACAAGTCGTTCTTAGCTAGCTGCCCAGCAAACAGATTAAGTTTTAGTTTAAAAGCTTTGAGATGGGCCCAGATATCGTCGATAAATTGATTTTTCCCTTGCATCTTGACATTCAAGTTGCTCATATGACAAAGATCTGTGAAAAATGCAAAGTCCGAAAGCCATTCTGTATCTTCTAATATTTCGCACTCCGCAGAACACTGTTTCTCATGGAAGAACGACAAAATGTCGTCTGTCGTCTTTCAGCTGCCAAACTCGCTCAAAAACACATCCTGCACTAAGCCACCTTACTTTCGTGTAATACAGAGTATCAGATTGCACGGACTGAAGAAAATCTCGAAATTGCCTGTGAGTAAGCCCACGAGATCGAATAGTATTTACAAGCTTCACGACTGCATCAAGCACGGGTTTCATATTCAATGCAGATTTACATAGAGCATCTTGATGTATAACACAATGTAGAAAAACAACATTGTTCCCGGGATAGTTTTGATTAAAGAGTCCAAGAAATCCAGATTTTTTTCCTGTCATATTTGGTGCTCCATCGATCGTAATATTACATATATTTGTTATAGGCACTTTCAAAGTTAAAAGCCCTTCTTGAAATTCACGAAAAATATCACATCCCGTTGTAGTTCCCTTTAAAGAACGCATGCACGCCAGTTCCTCAGTAATTTCAAAGTTCTCATCAACACCTATTATAAATAATACTAATTGAGCAGTATCATTTATATCAGTGCTTTCATCCATAGCTATGGAGCAAAATTTAAACTGGCCAATCTTTGACTCTAATTGTTATGTCAAATTTTTATCGATGGCTTCGATTCTAGAAGTCACCGTTTTTCGAGATAAGCTTACAGTCTCAAATTTATTTTTCTTGTCTGGACATAAAACATCACAAACTTGGAGCATGCATTATTTAACGAACTCCCCATCACTGAGAGCTTTATTATTTTTAGCAATATTGTATGCTACAATGTAACTTGCATGTGTAGCTGCTTCTTGGATAGTGTTTACCTTCTTGAAAAAATTTTGTCGGCCTGATAATTTTTTACAAAGACTTTCTACATTTTGTTTTCTTTCATATTCGGACATTGCTTCGTAATTGGAATTCTTATGCTTAGATGTGAAATGACGGGAAATGTTATATTCTTTGAAGACTGCTACAGCTTCATTGCAGATGAGACACACTGGTTTATCTTTAACAACTGTAAAAAAATATTTCCAGGTCCATTCATCATTAAAAACACGGCACTCTGAATCAACTTTACGTTTTTTAGTAGCCATTTTGGGGTTGAAATATTTTACGAATAACCCAAACAAGCACTAGCTACGCCATACTTTTTATACTTTCACCACTATTCACAATGATGCTATATGTCCGCAATCTTTCCATACGCAATCAATAATATTAAAACTCGCGCCAAAAGAAAAAGCCGCTGGCTGGAGCTTAAAATGCGCAGGCTGTCACATGTGAGGTCTAATTCACCTATATTGAATTCCCATATGTCTGCTCCCCGAGAAAGAGATAACGCGTGTTGGCGCCAGTCTACAGCTATAACTAACAAAGAATTTCCGCTTTTAACACTTTACCGATTGAAAGCTGTCTGTGCTTGCTATTTCCGTCGATTTATGTTTTGTAGGACAAAAATAGAGACAGTAAAAAGATCATCAGTCCTTTGAAAAAAAGGAAGAAAAAAAATAATATTTAAACAAAGTAGAAAAGGAGATGGATATATAATATATAAATCATATTTTCTTTTAATTTCCGTCGGACCGGAAAAATTAACATTCTATCCGCGGGCCGCATAAAACCTTCCGGCGGGCCGGAGTTTGCCCATCCCTGTTTTAAGGAAATAAGAGTTCAAGAAAATAATATAATACATTGTTAGCATCTGGATTTATCGAGTTTTGACCATCAATGTTTTATACACTTAATTCTCTCTTTGGTTTTCGTGGACATGGTGTGGAGGATCCCCACTCCATTCACAAATTTTTAACATTTTACGTGACATTGGTTTTATTCCTCATTTGATTTTATAAACTGTTGTACATTCATAATCTGATTTCATCATATTCATTTTACAAAAGTTGCATTTGTTAAAACTGTTCTCTTTTGATCGAACAAAACAAAGTTTCTCACAATGTGCTTTTCCCAGACGTATATTTAAAAATTGAAATATACGTATGTCATGCCTAACTTTCCCTTTTCATTCAACTTAAATCATATAGCATATTAATTTCACCTTTCACTTCTTGTTTCTCACAACCATTTGAATATTGTTGTCTCGGCATTAATTGTAAGTGCTTTCCCAGCTTCTCTTTGATGACACCCTCAAACTCCAAAACATATCTACTTTAAGCTGAACTTTCAGTACTACAAGGGGTGAAATGATGGTAACTTGTGAAGGCGAACCCAATAGGTGAGCCATTGCTATTCCTAACAAGGTCAATCACTAATATCCATGTTCTCCCAAAACCGGTTCAGGTTTCAAAAACGTGAACTACTGGGAGGAAAACAAGTGCTATGACAACTATACCAGCTAGGCACCATAGACATGAAAATATGTTCTTTTTTGACCATGATCATGTGAAAATATGAGCAATAGGGGTGCAAACCACTATTTGACAAATTAATTTGTTTAATAAAATAACGTAGTTAAAATCTGTCCATGATTTGTCTTTAAACATGAAATGTATATATATTTCTTTATGTTAAACTAGATGTAAAGCACATTGAAATAAGAATACTTTGCGCTCTAGAAATCACTTATTGTTATTCAATTGCTTATTAGTTTTTGCTGAGTAATCAGATAATAAGCATGTATTAAAACATACTGTTGATATTCTTTGATGTTCATGAATATTTACAACATAAAATACTCAGAACAGTAAGTCAATTAATAAATATCATAGCTCAAAAATACATCTGTCTCAATAATCTCAGAATAACTCAAAATTACATCTCAATTAATGATTCTAAATTGTACTAAAAAATTAAACAAATTTTTGGCATTGCCAGATGTAGAAATTCCATACTTATAACTAAATTATACTATCACATGTATGTTTTCAATAAGCATTAGTGTAAATATCATTTACATGTTCTACTATTTTATCATAAATATTATCACTTGCATTACTCATTTCCTTACATCTGCCATGATTTAATATTTATTGTATGCTAGCGATTTTTCATGAAAGTATTTAGATATTATATTAAACTTTAACCTTGATAGAGGAGGAAAAGTAATGTACATCATCACATGTTTGCTTTTTCTAAAATAGGATTATATTTTAGAAAGTTATACTGATAAAAAATACCTTGAGTTTGGAACATTATGTACTAGAGGGACTTACATACACACTCTGCCACAAAAATCTCCAACCTGGGCCTTAGTGTTATGATTGTTTTTCAACTTTGTAATTGTGTTCTAGGTTCCATTTGGGTCCAGTGCCTTCACGAAAGGCAAGCTAGTCCACACTAATGAGATCTTGGTTCTTCTGGGAGATAACTGGTTTGCCGAAGTTTCAGCAAAGCAAGCCGAAGCACTTGCAAACAGAAGAATAAAACGTGAGTGATCCTTTACTGAGATGTCGCTGGTGACAGATGTGGATGTTTTGGAAATTTTGTTTCAATGTTTCCTATATTAACTGTTTTCACAAATGTGACATTTTAATCAATTTAAAGGAAACTTTTTTTAAATTCAGAAGTGGACAAATGCTCTTAGCACAGTGAACAAAAATACAAATTAAAGTAATACAAATAGAAAAAGTGAGAAGTAATAAAAAAGTCAAGTACAATGTAAATAAAACTATTAGAGTGAAAACATAAGGTCTCTAGCATCCCAGTAATGGAAAAGAGCACTACTAAACAATGTGGGGCATACAGCTAAGTGAGAAACAGCCATGATATCAGTGTCTCTGCAGAAAGACCAAAATGGGTTAGAAAAGATTCCAATATGATTCAAGTGGGTCGCCAGACAATTGTGTCCTGTCACCAGATGAAAAGTAGCAACAGCTTTTTCCCTCAAAAAATCAGCGAGCCACTTCATCTATGGTTTGTCTCTTGTTCTGTTAGTATAGTTGATTGTGAAGACATTTTTGATTTTTAGACGAAAAAAAAAGACTGCAGATTTGTTTGTCTTGGGGTAAAGCTAAATTGGATAACTTCTGTACCTTTTTTAGCAAGGACATCTGCAACCTCATTATCTGGGATTCCACAGTGAGATGGAATACACTGCAGAATAATTTTCTTTTGACAAAATAAATTGTTACTACAACTGAAAACGAGTATCAGGCAAAATTCTCAAGGCTCTCATAACCTGCAAATTGACTGTTTAGTTGCAAGCATTGCCTGGTGTCTAGCAGAACACCCCAGGAGTACCATCAGGACACCTGCACTGGAATAGCATAAATAATACACATGTTTATCTCTGTAGTTGTGTTACTTTCTTGACAGCATTGATTCAGCTTTAGGGAAATATTCTCAAAACAACTAAACTTTTTAAAATAACATTTCAATATTCTTCAACTATTGGAAGCATTTTACTAAGCAGGTAAGGTTTTACTCTAAATACTTGTATCAGTATCCTGTCTTTGCAAATATTTGCTCTTGAAAAGCTTAAATATTTACTTGAAAGCTTTAAAACGCTTCAAAAAGTTTACTGTTACATTTATACCTTACTAAAATACAAATTTTATTTCACCTGCATCCAAGATTAGTGATGCTTGGCCAAGATAAAATATCATTGATTTTAGTTTCAGCGGTTGTAAGGAAACTTGTATAGGAAGTGAAAAATTACAAACAGCAGGTCTTCTAAAAAGTTTTCTCCTGGTAGAAGCAGATATTTGTGTTCCTGTTGCTACAAAGTGCAGCAACATACAGTTAAATGAAGGGCCAGTAAATGGTTATCAGAAGGAGTTGTAACTGATTGGGGCTAGTTACTGTTTTTTTTAAACTAGTAAATGAGCTTGGAAACTAGGTTCTTCATTTCATTGTATTTATTCACAATGATCTTTTATGAAGGTAGCCTTTAAAATGAGGAGCCGTCGTGGCTCAGTGGGTATGTCCATTACGCTAGCAAAGTTTGAGTTGTAGGCGGTGTAGGTTCGATTCCTGTCAGGTGCATTCCTTCCTGGGTGTATTTCTCTCTTTGTCAGTAAAAGCTGTCATTGTGTGTGTGTGTCTGTTACTTGATATTGTATATCTTGTGTCTGGCACAGCATGGCCAAATATGGTCCTTGCATCATAAAATCCCCCCAAACCAACCAACCTTTAAAATGAAAAGTAAGCCTTTAAAGAGGCCCTAATTTTTCTTTTGCTTGAAGGGTGGGAACTGATGAAGTAGACATGCTGTTTTCCATTTGTGAAAATAGTCATAAGGAGTAACGGTACTTCTTAGGTTTCATAATTTTGATGTAACCACTATACTAGTGGAAGAAACAAAATTTCTATTGTTAAAAATAACTTATGTATCAAATTAAGTAGGGGAAGATGGGGAACATTGGACATGTTAGCACAAAACCAGCTGGTCTTGTCATGAAAATTACAACATTGAAATCTTTAAGTATTGTAAATTAACTTCAGCATTTTCCCCACCATATGGTAGAGTATCATAATAATTGATGAAGTGTTAAATTTTTTACCAATTTCTTTCAAAAACTTTACTTTTTGACCAAATGCCCCAGTGTCGAGGTAGATTGGACGTTCATACGGGGCAGATTTGACATAATTGAAAACAATGAAAAACTTCATTGATTCAGTAAAACATTGTAAAAGATAGCTCATGCTGCAACTAAAATCTAGAATAGATTCTATAGTGGAAGAAAATAGATCTACTCGACCATGGACATTGATCGCTAACCATAAAAATGTTCTCTCAATCGACTTATTCTGGAAAGTAAAGAAAGAGTATGATAATAATTATTATTTATTATATTATTTCAATCATACAATAACTTTCATAAATAATCATGGTAACCAAATGTTTTTCAAAACGTCATGTTGAAGAAAAGCATAGGAACTTATTGTTCGAAAAAAGTTAAACTATTTAACAACCAAACACAATTATTATAATAACAGAACATTGCACATAATAACCATATTGATTGACAAATTAGGAACTATAAATTGTTCAAAGGAAGAAACAAACCTCTAAAGTAAGAGATCATTGCACTTGTTCATGCATATTGATCAGAACAAAAACATTACAGGATTGTAAAAAAATCAACGAACATTAAAATTTTTAAAATCGAAATTGAAAGTGTAAGCTCCTCTTAAAATTTTTGACACCGACAATTTCGCTATAACGTCATATCGTTCCACTCTTGCTGTATCTTCCACATCAGGAAAATGAAAATGATTAGTGTCCTTAAGCGGATGCATATAATTGACATTATATTCAGTCAAACCATAAAGTTCCTTAACTTCTCCAATGTAGTAAATAACGGTCTTTTTAGTTAAAAATTGAACCAAAATAAAATCTCCAACATTTATTGAGTCTGAATCCAATAGGAATGGGGGTTCGTCGAAACCCTCTTCCTCACTGATTGCAGAATCTTCTTCACTCTCTGAGAAAGATGCTGGTGGAGTGTTTTTAGATTTAAAGTTGTAAACGAAAGAGAACGTTTAGCTTTCTTTGTTGGTTGTGGTTTTGCTGTTTTACTCTTCCTTTCCTCCAGAAGTCTGATTCTATTTAATTCCTGTGATAAATCATAGCCCCTCTCTGTTCTCTCTTATGACGGTTGGTTTTTTCATCATGGGTGACAATTCACGGTATGGACGAACAGTGTCAGGGGTAAGCATGTCGTCAGTATCACTGAGGGAAGTCTGCAGAATGATCAGAGCTGATTTTATTTTATGAAAACTTTGAACTTGTTTGTGTAGCAAGTTCTGTGTTTGGGGATAAAGCAGTGGTGTGTTCCTTGCTACTTTTGCCGTTTGTATGCTGAAATGAAGAGACTGATTGAATCTCAGAAAAGCGAGGATGTTTATTATTTAGCTTGCTTGGTTCGAAATCCTCCTGATTGAATATTAATGAGTTGAAGGGAACTAATCTAGTTGGCTCTAAATGAGTTGATGATATTTAACGGAGTAAATGAGTGGAGAAACGGCTCTTTTATCAATTTAGCCACCAGACGAATGGTTATCCTCCCCAGGTGATCAAATAATCAATTTCCAAATGATTCTGTGGATCAAGCTCTGAAGGGTTCAAAAACGCCAACATCGAGGTTCTGAAGTCAATAAGAGCAATGGGGAGGAAAAGATAGCACGACCATACTGTTGTTTTTTTTGCAGAATTCTAAACACGTTATATTGACATGCGACTTGTGGTTATATAGTAAAATTAATGTTTTGTTTTCCACAGAACAATTTGTTTTTCTTTGGATGTGTTCCAACACTTTAAGGAACAACTCGCTGTCATCCATCCTTTCGTATTTCCGAGTTGTTGAGTAGCACTCAACCCATCATCCATCAACTCCTCAACGTTCCTTATTCTGGGGAAAATATAAACCGGTGGTAAAAATTTCCTGCACTGCTAATTATAGCGTGTACCATTGTCAACTCACCCCGTTCCCCTGATGCATTGTATCCTACTTATTTACAGCCTTTTTATGCTATAACTCATTGGTCTCAGCACAGTGGGGACTCCAGTTTCATCTAAATTAAAGATCTTATCAGCCGGAAAATTATACTTTGATATAACTCCTTCATATTTCACAAAGAATTCACGAACAGCATTTTCGTTGAAGCCCATTTCTCGCAGCAAAGAAGTGTTTTCAGGTTTTCGGAGGCTTAGATTTTCTAATCCTTTCCATGAAGCCATACAGCCAGTCATCACTAGCTATGCCCTTCTGGTGCCAACAGGAAGGAATGTTTTTGCTTTTCACAGCTTTGGCATAATCAAATGATAAATATCGGACTTGTTTTCTGGTAAGCCCGTAATTCATATTGCAGCATTTATGTAAATATTCAACTACATTTTTTTCTTGTTTTGTAAAAACTTACAGAATATTTACTGTTGTATAGGGCCTCTGGTTGTTCTCCCGAGTAGTTGTCTTCATGGCCTGAATCACTGTCTTCCACAGCTTTAAAAGACGGGATTTTTAAAGATGGTTAATTAATGTTGTCCGCTTCAAACCGTGATCACGGGCTGCTTGCGAAATAGAAGTCCCCGCCTTATCCCATTTATTGCAGATTTCACCGCATCTTCGTCTTTCGAAAAGCGATCATTTTTCTGCTTGTATTGTCGCACCATCTCAAAAGAAATAGAACATAACAAAAGCATCAATAATATTCATTGCAATTTTGATCATGAACTAAGGGCATTCAAATTTTATAGTGATAATTTTCCTGGAGCAGATTGGATACTGTCCAATGTGCCCCAGTATATCCTGTCCAAACTGCCCCAGAGGCATAACTTAGGTAAAATTGTAAATATTTTTTTTTGGAAATATTGGAATTCAAAGATACCTTAACACATTACCATTAGATAATACATAAAAAAATAAACATAAAACATAAAGAAACCCTACTTGCTCATGTGAATATTCATGGATATAAAACGTTAAAAAACTTACCGTAACCCTGATAAGGCTTCCGAGGGACTAGCTATCTGACTATAACCTTGACTGATGATTGCATTGGTGCCAAAACTTCGTTATCACTGCCTACACAATACCCACCCAAAATCACACTAAATTTTGAATCATCTAGCCTACATGGAGGGGTGTTCCGATGTCAAATCTGCCCCACTTTCCCCTACATTGTGCTGTGAAGAGTTGAATGTTCTAGTCTTTTTGTGGATTAAAAAATACATTTCAACCTGTATACTTTTCAGGTTTTTCACTTTGTATTTCTGTCTTTTCAGAATGCTTAAACATGCTACAAGATTTGGAGAAAGAGCAAAAGCAGTTTCAAAATTGG
Source organism: Meta bourneti (assembly GCA_933210815.1). Taxonomy (NCBI): domain Eukaryota; kingdom Metazoa; phylum Arthropoda; class Arachnida; order Araneae; family Tetragnathidae; genus Meta; species Meta bourneti. Next base: position 91,107,245 of record OW119924.1, on the reverse strand, counting down.
TTGAAGTACATTGATGAAGTATCTGTAAGTATCAGTTATGCAGTAAATGACTAATTATGAAATGCTTTGCACATTGGAATTCATTTAAAATAAATTGCAAATGAAATCAAATGGGCATCTAAAACTTTAACTATAGAAATTCAAAACGGAAATTTTTACAAATCTATATAAAGCAGAGTTGGCATCCGTCTGTTCTCTATACAGATCTATACCGTTTGACCAATCCACACCAAATTTGGCGCACTTATACTTTAGAACCCTGCAGGTAACAGGCTACATATTAACCCTTCAGGCGGCCACCCCGAGATATTTCGTAAACCAAAATGCCAGTTTAAGTGTCAACCCCGAGATATCTCGTAAACCAAAATGTAAGCTTAAGTATCAACCCCGAGAATCTTTGAACGGTCACTTTTCCTTCCCCTCTACCACCCGTGTCCTCTAACGAGAGGGCGTGACTGGACACCTTTTGTGCGAGGGGTCCTGATGGGAACGGACAATCCCTAAAATGCTTCCCTCAAGTCATTGCCTTTGGCGTGTTCGTTGAGTATCACGACGGCATTCCTGTCTTTGTTAACCCTTTCGCGCCGACTGTCACCTGTACGTGCCAGCAAGAAACGCACTCACTTCCCGGCCGACACGCCGGCGTGCAAGAGCGTTTTCTCGTTCACCCCCGGCCGTCACCCATTAGTGCCAGTGTCCTGGAACGTTTTAAAAACTAAAATTTTTGCCAGAAGATGGCATTATATGTCCATGTGGTTTCAGATACATGTAGATTTGACCTTCTACTCAAAATGAGAGTAGTATGACTCACATACACGTGGTTTTTAGGGGGAAGGAATGAAGGAGAAAGGAATGTTTCCGAATGGCGTGAATTATACGGCTCTTTACATTCGCACGTGGTATTTGTTTACAGTAAGCAGGGGAAGTTTTTTTTTCGCTACAGCGTTGGGTATTTCGATTTGCGGTCCAGTTTTTAGTGGATAGTTAGATCTTGTAGACGTAAATTTTTTCTCTTTTTACCGTTAGAATGTCGAAGCGTCGAAAAATTTTAACTGAGATTGAAATAGCGGAAATGATGCAAAATATTTCAGATATTGATTCTGAAACAGATTCGGATAGTGACAGTGATAGTGACACTAAAATATATTCTGATTATTCTGCTCATAAAGAATCTAGCGAATCTAATGATGATGAGGACATTACTGATATCTGTATGCCGAGTACATCGAAAGCAAGTACTTCTCCATGGTCATCCACAGTAGAAAATTTAACACAATTACCATTCAAAGCAGTGCCTGGACTAAAAGTGGATAATTCGGTTGAAGAAGAAATTGATTTCTTTAGGCATTATTTTGATGATACAGTAATGAAATTAATTACGGAACAGACTAATCTGTATCAGAAAAGTATATATCCTGAGGATGCATCTGGTGCACGTTCTTCGAACTATTTACCTGTCACAGAGGAAGAAATGTTTGTTTTCTTTGCTCTAACAATTTTGATGGGCATTATAAAAAAACCCAAAATCAAAATGTACTTCTCAACGAATCCCATGCTTGCAACGCCATTTTTTAATAGCGTAATGAGTCGTGATCGATACGTTGCAATTCTTCGATGTTTGCATTTTGCCAGCAGCGATGCCAAAAAAATCGGAAAGCTTCAACCAGTTTTAGATAAAATAATTGAAAATTTCAAGTCCGCTTACACCTCTGAAAGGAATATATCAATAGATGAAAGTTTATTATTGTGGAAAGGAAGACTTGGATTTCGCCAATACGTCCCTGCTAAACGATCTCGATATGGAATTAAACTCTATAAATTATGCGAATCTAAATCAGGATATATATACAATTTTATTATTTATACGGGGAAGGATACAGTGTTAAAGGAAACTTTAGGATTATATGGGGAAAGAGTTGTGAAATCTCTACTTGAAGAACTTTCTGGTCAAGGGTACCATTTATATATTGATCGTTTTTTTATGTCTCCATCATTAGCGGATGAACTCTTCGGACTACAAACAAATACTTGTGGGACTGTAATGAGGAGAAGGAAAGGAATGCCTGAAAATTTTCCGCCGCCCAAAATGAAAATCGGTGAGATGTTGGTTTTGCAGAAAAAGAACATGAACTTAACTGCTTTCAAAGATAGACGAGAAGTGCTAGTGATATCAACTATGCATGATGCAAAATTGCTTGATACTGGTAAAAAAGATCGCGCAACATCTAATCCTATAATGAAGCCAGAGTGTATCGTAGAATACAACAAAAATATGGGAGGGATAGACTTAAGCGATGCCGTCATAATTCAGTATCCATCTTTCAGGAAAACTATTAAATGGTATAAGAAACTTTTCTTTAATATCATGGATATGGCTGTATTTAATGCCAATATTCTTTTCAACAAAAAAAGTAAGAACAATCTTCCTCTCCTTAATTATCGCCTTAATTTAGTTAATCAAATTATTTCTCAGTATTCCTCTAAAATCACCAAAGTTAATATCATACCAAAATCAGCAGAATCATTAAATCCACTCCGATTAACTGAAAGACATTTCCCAAAACTTTGTTCAAAAGAAACGGGTGAGAAAGTGAGACGACGATGCTTCGTTTGTTCACATTCCCGGAAAAATCCTCCAAAACGGCAAATGAGTTATTATGAGTGCAAGGACTGTAACGTAGGACTGTGTGTAGATCCCTGTTTTCAAATTTTTCATACGAAAAAAGAATTTTAAGTCATATATTTAGTTTTCAGATATATAATGTTAAAAGTTATTAAATGGTAAGTACATAGTGAAAATAAAATGTGTAAAATATATATTTAAACAAGAAATAACTTAAATAAATAAAGTATCTATAGAAATATATATAAAGCATATGCCATTTAAATATTCTACAGAACATTATTAAACAACGCGTTGATATTTCGGTAATTTCATGGATTTAGGCTTAACAGCAAAAAACCCTCCGGCCGTGGACAGACACTCGCGAGAGAGTCTGCCGGCCTCAGCGATAAGCGCGCGTTTGCGCTTCGCGTCGCGAAAGGGTTAAGCTACACTTTGAAAGCGTCTATTTTTGGGTTCTTCGGGAAAAAGAAGTTGAATTGGAAATTTGGAACCGACACGCACTTTTCGAAAATGTATTCTCACTGCTATTTTGCTTTTACTTTTTGAGATGAAAACATTTTTAAATGCTTCATTTGAAGTACGATTAAAATTTACCAAACAAAAGCGAAAGGACATGAATTCAGGGAAAAAGATTGAAAATTAAAAAAATTAAAGGTATGATTTTTGCTGCAGCCAAAATCACAAGACATACATTTTAAATTACGCACAATTGTTTATTTTAATATTTCTCTACGTATTGGAAACTTAATGAAGTGCGATAATTGACGGAGTTCTAATAGGTTTGGTGAAGCCGGCTACCTGCGGGCCATCGATGCGATAAAGAATTAAAAAATTCCAAAACCTCTAGTTTGGTTCTTTCTCACAAACATTAATTAACAATGGATAATTAACCCTTTGAAAATCATGTTAAATAAAATATGTTTTGCAAAAAAAGGAAACTATGGGTAAAGACCTTTCGCCTCGTATGAATGTAATTTGCGCAAAACATAATTTAGTTTTTTAAGGGGTGGTGCGCTCTTGTATGTCACTTCTAGAACACCTCCTAGATATCACTATCAAACGAGAGAATATAGTCTTAATATGCCTAGGACATACCTATATCGAACTTTTACCATTTGAAGGTAATGAGACGTCCTACCGCCCTAAAATTCTTAACATTTGCCAGTCTTGGCAAATGTACTTCGTACTTGTTCGTACTTCCTTTCGTACTTGTCTTTAAAATTCTTTAACACCGCCATGCTACTAGCAGGTGCGACTAAATTTTTTTTTAATCTGAATTTCCCAAATCATCGTATTTGCATAGCTTTTCTTATTTTACCTGCAGTATTCTATTTAATTATAAACATTTCAGATAAGAAATAAAATATATTTAACGCACATAATGCAACAAGGGGATAGACATCTGTATACAAAGCTGAGTTGGCGTCTTTCTGTCCTCTATACAAATCTACACCGTTTGACCTATCCACATCAAATTTGGTACACTTATTCTTCAGAACCCTACGGGTAAAGTATGCTACATATTAACCCCCGTTCTATTTTTCTTGGATGTGGAGAAGAGGTAAAACAATTCGAAATCACCATAGGAATAGCGTTAAGTATTTTTACGATCACTGTCTGAACAATTCACACCAAATATATGGTACATTCATTCTATAGAATCCTGCTGGCAACGTAGGCTATATATTAACCCCGTTCAATTGGTCCTAGATCTGCAGAGGGGCCAAAACAAATTTGAAATCCACTTAGAAATAACATTGAATATTTTACGATCACTGTCATACCAATTCACACCAAATTTGGTACATTCATTCCTTAGAATCCTGTGGAAAATATAGACTACATATTTAACACGTTCTTTTGCTTTAGGTCTGGAGAAAGGCTAAAAACAATTCAAAATCCCCATTGGAATAACATTGAATATTTTGAAGACGAATTCACACCAGATTTAGTACATTCAATTTTTGGATGTCTGCGGGAAACATAGGTTATACAGGATATTAATCCCGTTCTATTTGTCCTGGGTCGGGAGAAGGGGCTAAAAACAATTCGAAATCCAAATGGGTAGGTAGTTAATTAATGTCCCCCTGGATGTTAATTAGTGTCCCCCCAACACAACGGGCTATTGGGGATGTTCCGGGATCAATCCTGAAGTGAAAGATCCCAGAACAACGCCTCATAATTTTGAACCACAGTCAAGAACAATACTTGAGCCGGCACCCCACTCCAAACTTCGCCAACGTGAGGACACTTGAGGCCACGACAGATTTAACGTGCACCAGCCTTCGTGTATCCGACGGTCTTTGGCTGGACCGAGTTTCGAACTCGCAACCCTCTGTTTTCTAATCCGTTGCTCTTCGAACTGGGCTACCGCTGCCCTCGAAATCCCCATAGAAATTACCATTGATTATCCTTACTATGACAGTTTGATCAACTCATATCGAATTTGCTACACTCATTCTTTAAAACTCTGCGAGAAACATAGTCTAGATATTAACTCCATTTGATTTGTCCTGGGTCTGTAGAGAGATCTCAAAACAATTCGAAATCCCCATAGGACTACTATTGAATATTACGATGAGTTACAAACAATTCGATCGACGCCGGGTAATTCAGATAGTGTTTTATAAGAGGGTCCGGTTTCAACAAATTTACTCGTAAATACCTTTAAAATTCTTTTAAAGTGCATGCATTAAAAAACAATTATTAATTATGTCATGGTTATAAGGAAATGGAGGAGGAAATTAGCTATCAATCACTGAACTAATGAAATCTTGTAACCCGTTGTAAATTTTTTCAGGCCAAAATTAAAATAATTTGCGCTGATTTTCATCTCATTCTGTTCACAAAATATTTATATTTGTTGGGCTATAAACACCTTCCATACGAGACTTCTGTACACCAAAGTTAAACGAAATCCCTTGTCTCTTATTCATATTAAAATTTTAATCTTTAGGGCTTATTACTTTAAAAAAAATCACGTCACTCGATTTTCGAAACGAAAACTTACACTACTAGGAGAACTTGCGAAGAAACAGTATTTAGTATTATCAGATTTGAGACCCCGATAGATGATTCATTTCCCCTTTGATTTTCATTTTCAGTGGAGAAATTTTCTTTACTGTTACTTGGTCAGTGATGTTATCTATACAGATATTATTAAGGCTTTCTGATTCTGAACATTTTGGCACCATTCACGAATATTCTCAGAATATTATCACTATAAAATATTTCATCATAAAAAATCCTTAGATATCAAAAATGACAAATCCCAGGATAACCTCTTACGACCCGATATAACTAATGCTAGGGCAAGGTAATTGGCTGAGACCGGCGGTTGAGAAACACTTCATTTTCAGTGGATAGGTATTTAATTAACGTCGCACTGGAGCAAGACAACGGCTATTAGCGACGGTCCAGGATCAAACCCGAAGGGAAAGATCCAAGGACAACACCACGTAATTTTGAAACACGGTCAGATGACGAGACACAGATCCTCGAAAATGCTGGTTGAAATTTAGGTTTTTTTTATGTAAAACTGTTGAGGGCTACGTCAAACCATTATCACTCAAATAATTTGTATGGATTTATAAAATTATTTTCAACCATTTATATGAAACAAATCGCAAATGTTTCGGGATTTACTTAATTCCTCCATTTTTGTATTCTGTATCTTGCGCCTATATACCCGGATAATTAACGGTTCGTTAATTATCCGGATGCCATTTTAGTCTATTGGGGTTCTCAGGGATTGTCTGAAATAACTAGACCATTAAAATTTAATAAAAATAATCGTTCAAAATTGTGATCAAGAAGATTCCAAACGTCCCATACTTCATTTCTTTAAAAAGTTATTGGTGCAAAATAACTCAGTTTACCATATGTGTACGGTTTTGATTCTACTCATTTCTTCACGGATATGTGAACACCCAAAATCTGAAAACCTTTGGGGTAATATCCGTTGTGGTTACTCTTTAGGATATTTTACATTAACAAAGCAAGTATTGAATATTTTTTGTTTAGCTTTGCTTTAAGTCTCTCATGTCTAACTCAACTGCGATAAATAATTTCATCGCTTCATTTATACAAAAATTATGCTGTAAATCTGTGTAATGGAGGCAAACTTTTGTGGGAAAGAAAATCAATGCTAGAATTTAACTTATTTACAATTAGTAGAAAATTACTCATTAAAAGAAAAATATATAAATTTATAATTTCAAAGTTTCCCATTGTTACAGTAAATATTTGTTTTTTCAAACACGTATAAGAAAATTTGTATGGATCAGTCGAATGAATCTTGGGCCCCTGCATTATTTCACTATTTGAAAGTCGTTGTACAAGCATTTGAGAAGCACCCTCGAGAAGATTCTGTGTATACTTAGGGTATTCTGGGACCTGGGAAGTAGCCCGTGGCTTTGCTATCTATCACTGTCATCGCTCTCTTTGATGGTCCGGTCTAAATAGACCACTGCTGAGACCAATTGACTGAAGAAGGGGAAAGCACTCCCTTTGTCCAAACCCTGACACTTTTAAAGGGAACTCGCTTTTTGGGGGTGCCGTTTTCGGGAACACAACTTTGAGATGCCTCGCCGCCAGGAGGGTTAACCCCCATTCTTTTTGTCCTAGGTGTGCAGAGAGGACTAAAAACAATTCAAAATCCTAATAGGAATAACATTGAGTATAAAATTATTGCAGTATGCAAATCAGTTTGTTTTACCAATATTGATGGAAAAACAACTTTTCCAATAAAATTATTTTACTATCAGTACCAGTAAAACATTACAAAAAAATTGTATTGCTCAAAAAACAATGTTTTCTTAAACAAATTAAATTATAATATTTATGTTTGAACTGACTTTTTATTTCTTCCCATGATATAAATAATTTATGAATATTTGATTGATGAAAAAAGGATATTAAAGTATTTAATTTTACATAACTTACATTTTCTAATGGAACACGAAAGCCCAAATGAAAAACTCATTAATCATAAAAGCATAATTTTACTATGCCAGATATCTGGCAATGCCAGAATTAATGTTTTATTTCATAAATTAGATTTAGAATTCCGTGTTTGTATTTGAGTTAAGACAGCGAAATGTTGCAGTCATATTTGAGCATTTCTGAATTTTATAAATATTTGTGTTCTTTTTGTAAATAATTCATTATTGTCTTCGTCAATATTTTTCAAATATCTTTTTTCAAATTGCTCTGTTTCAGAATATGCTCAAATCGAAATTTGACTTATCTTTCGTTTTTCAGAATTCTTCATTTTTTCAATGATCAGAATTTCGTTTCTGTTTCTTTTTGTATGTTCCAGTATTTTACATATTGCAGATATATTATTTAGGAGTTAAATTTTAATGAATTATTTTCATTTTCTGCAGAGTATCACTAGACATGGGTCTTGTGATATATGTATATTTTGACCTTGGCAGTATATGTATATTTTGACCAACTTTCCTTAAGTCTTTGGTTGAATACATAATGGTTTATAGAATTCTGTTTCATAAAAATAAATAAAATATACAAAACAAAACTTTTTAAATAAGGTGTGAAACTTCTTATTTTAAAGTGACCAGTAAAGTTAAAATAAAATTATTTTAAAATAGGATAGGTAACGTTAAATTAAAACAAGTACCCATACGTAGTTCAAAAATATTTTTAAATCGACCTCTGAAGTAGTCACCTTAGAAAAAAATTGTAGATTGTCTTACAGAAGTGCAATGAATATAAAATGGATTATATGAATGGATATATCACATACACATATATATATACATTTGCATCTGAAGTAAATTGTAGAATCTATCAAAAAGTTAAAAAGATGTTAAAAAAATTATCTTCCATGCACTTAAATGTTATTTGTATTTTTCTATGAAAGAAAAGTGGTTAGTCTAATCATTTTTCAATCAACATTTAACCAATTCAACCTGAGCGATGTCAGGAAATTCTACTAACATTGAGTATAATTGCAAAATATTGCATTTGAGACCAATTTAAATAAAGCAGTGCAATCATTTTAATGTACAGAGTTTTCTGTTTCAAATCTACCAATTTTAATTATTCATGATTTTATATGGGCTGTCGTGGCTCAGTGGGTATGCCCGCTGCACTAGCAATCTTCGATTTGTAGATGGCGCAGGTTTGATTCCTGTCAGGTGCATACCTCCCTGGGTGTATTTCTCTCTTCTGTGTCAGTAAAACTTTCATTGTGTGTGTCTATTACTTCATATTTGTTGGGTTTTATCGATTGAAGACAGAGTTTTATACATTAAAAATAAATTTTATTACGTAGCCAAGTCTTATGGTTTAAAAACATACAAGAAGTCTGATCAGCTCATGATCCCCAATCTCCTCACTTATATACATACAAAGATTTACATATTCTTCTATATTGATGTGCCCCACACGGCACTATAATTGGAGGTTTGAGACCGATTCCAACATGCGGCCCCATCGGTTGTAAAACCTCAGCAGATGTATTACAATTCAATATATATATTTATATAAATCTAACAAAATATTTTTCTAATAATATTTTTAAATTTATTTAACAATAAAGGCTTTGTTAAAAAGTCAGCCAAATTATTTTCCGATGAAATATAATTTACATTAAATAGTTCATCTTTTATTAATTTACGAATAAATTTGTACTTGATATCAATATGTTTAGTTTTCTGATTTTCCTGACTATTTTTTGAAAAATAGATAGCAGATTGATTATCACAATATACTTGGGGTCTTATGTGATCACACAAACTTAATTCATTTATAATTCTACTAAACCAAATAACTTCTTTAGTGCAATCGGTTAGTGCAATAAATTCAGATTCCATTGAGCTAAGAGCTATGCACTTTTGTTTAGAAGATTTCCATGATATTGGGATATTACCCAAATAAATTAAATAGCCACTGCTTGAATGTCTGTTTGTGAGACCACATCCCCAATTTGCATCAGAAAAAGCAATCAAATTTGAATTTTCTACATTGGAAAGATTAATTTTAAAATCCTTTGTAAGAAAAACATAGTTCATAATATCAACAACGTAAGACCAGTGTTTGTAAGTATAACCATTACAAAACTGAGACATTATATTAACGGCAAATGCAATATCTGGTCTGGATCTATCTGACAAAAACGATAAACATCCTATTAAGGAACGATAGGGAAATTTCCTCATTAAATCATTTTCGATTATTTCTTCCTCTTTAACCTTATCAAGTAAGTTACAACCAATTTTAAAAGGCAAATTCACAAAACTTTTAGGAAGATCTTTGAATTTTGACATTAATTTTTCAATGTAGGTAATTTGATGTAAATAAATCGAATTTTCAATCTCTTGAAAGTTTACGCCTAACAAATATTTAGTTTTACCTAGGAAATAAGATCCAATTTTTTGTCCAATAATTCGATTACGTCATTTATCAAATGTTCCCTTTTTGAAAACAAAACCATATCATCTACATAAACAATTAAAATTACATCTTTAAATTTGTAGACACAATTACACCAATTTAACTGAGAAAATCCTAATTTAGTTAAAATACCGTCTAACTCCAAATTCCATTCTCTACCACTTTGATGCAGACCATATATAGCCTTTTCCAATAGACATACTTTGTTTTCGGATCCTTTCAGCACAAATCCTTTTGGCTGTTTCATGTATATAGTATCCTTAAGGTGTCCATATAAATATGCACTTTTCACGTAAACTTGACAGTGATACCAACCCAACATAGAAATCAATAGTACAAACAATAATTTAACAATAGAAAAATTCACAACCGGTGAAAAAATATCTTTAAAATCAATGCCGGGTTTTTGCTTAAAACCTTGAGCAACAAGACGAGCTTTATACCTTTTAGGTATATTGTTTTCGTCCATTTTTATGCTGTACACCCACTTACTTCCAATTATGGTTGTATTTGGGGGTGTGTCCACTAATTTCCATACTTGCCTATCCTTCATTATCTGAATTTCTTCATTCATGGCAGTATTCCATTTAATTTTATCCTTACTTGCTTGCGTTTCTTCATAACTTTTGGGGATTTCGACATTGTAACACTGATCATACATGTCGTACATCTGTTGGTCTAAAAAATTAGATTCATCACTAGAAGTAGATGGCACATTAGAAATATCCACATTAGGATGTTCAGTTTCTGGCTTAAAATTGAAATTTACAGGATCAAACCTAATCTTATTTTTAGTACAGTACTTTTTAATATCATTTAAAGATCTCATTCTCAAATTTTCAGGAGAATAATAGTATACATCTATTCTATTGCTTTTATTTCTAGGTTTTTCGATTCTTCGCCAATTTGAAATGTTAAGACTTTTTAAGTCCTCAGTTTTAACTAAATCTTTAGAATCTAAAACTTGAGTTTCACTTTCCGATTTTACTTTTATATTTTCATTTGATTGATAAATAGGAATATTAGAATTAAGATCGAAAGAAACGTACTCAAAGTTTTTACCAAATAGTACATCAACAGCTTTCTTACTTTCGTCGATATGAACATGGACTGTTTCAACTATTCTCTTCTCGTTTGGGATATATATTCTGTAACCTTTAGTTTTCAAACCATATCCTGTCAAAATACCAAGTTTAGCTCTGGGTTGTAATTTATTTCTCTGTATTTTAGGAATATGAACATATGCCAAAGAGCCAAAAATTCTAAAATGTTTTACTGATGGTTTGAAACCAGTCCATATTTCGTTAGGAGATATACCCTCAGTTAATTTGTGTTCGCATCTATTTTTAGTATGAATAAATGCTAAAAGTGCTTCTGACCAAAATTGTGGTTGTAAACCACTGTCCTGAAGCATAGCTCTGACACAATCCATGGCTGTTCTATTGAACCTTTCTGCAATGCCATTTTGTTCAGGGGTATAAGTTGAAGTTCTTTCGATTTTTATTCCTAGATTATTTAAAAACTTTTTAAATTCTTTGTGACAAAATTCTAAACCATTGTCAGTTCGGACACATTTTAACTTAACATTTAGCTGTCTTTCAGCTTTAACCAAGTATTTTTTAAAGTAATCAAAAACTTCATTCTTATTTTGAATAATATAAACAGTTACTTTACGTGAAAAATCATCAATAATAGATAAAAAGTATTTGTTTCCACCTAGAGAGTTAACTGGAGCAGGACCCCACAAATCCATATGGATCCTTTCCAAAACATTTTTAGTTTTCCTTTCGTACATATAGTTTCTTTTTAAGGATATTCTAGTGGATTTAGCAATAGCACAAATCTTACAATTTTTATCTATATTTTTACAATTAAGTTTTTCAATTCCTTTTACACAATTAATTTTACTCATATTTTCAATTAAGGGCATGTTAACATGACAAAACCTACGGTGGGCTTTTTCTAGATCTAAACCAGTTACATATGTATAATTTTTAATCTTGGGATAACCTTTCAAGATATACAATTTTCCAATTCTGGGAACAGTAAACAAATATTTATTATAACTATTATAAATAATCATTTTGTTATTTCCCCATTTAATTTGGTTTCCCACAAGGTCAATACGAGCACCACTAATTAAATTTCTTCTCATATTAGGTGAGTATAAAACATCTTTCAAAGTTATATCATAATTTCCGTTTCTATCTAAAACTGTAAATTGAATATCACCCATACCTAATACTTCCGAGGTGCTGTCCTTGTCTCCGACTAGGATCTTCTGTGGTGGTAGTTTTCTGAATGTCGTAAACATATCACGTTCTTTACAGAAGTGAGCAGTTGCAGCAGAATCAATGAGAAATTCCCTCGGTCTTTCATTTGGAAAATTTGAAACTGCATAGGCACGTTGAAGATCAGTTTTTGGATTGTCCTCCATATAAAATAATTCACCACCAGGTTTCTGCCGATTGCATTTCTTGAAGCACATCGATTCGTAATGTCCCGACTTTTTGCAGTAGTTGCAGAATGGTCGCGGCCCCATACGACAAACTGTCGACTTTCTTGGGCTTGAAGGAATTAATTCAGGGTCCAGTACGCATCTGCTGTGATCAGGAGTAGACGCCCGTGTCTCCTTGTATCTAGATGACTTGTTTCTTGTAGCATAAGCATCGGCCACGATACTTACTTTTGTGCCTTCGTCTTTCCGCTTCAGCTCGATTCGGCTGGATTCTGTTATTAAATGTTTAGACAAATTGTCTAGCGTGAACTCGTTGTCATCTATCCTGTATAGCAGTTGTACCAGATTATCGTATTCGTGAGGCAAATGTCTTATTAGTTGAAAACAAACTAAGAGGTCTGGGATTTCGAATCCACCTTCTTTTATCTGTAACAGCTTCTCATGCACTCGTTTGCAGAAGAGTCCAATGGATTCGTCCTCCGGCTGGTAGCGGATTGAAAAGAACTCGTCCACAAGGCCTGCCAATCGTGCTCTAGATGCTGGTTCAAAGTTGGTCTTTAATATATCCCAGGCTTCCTTACCATCCTCAGTAGATGAAATTAAGACTTGATATTTTCTGTCTATGCCCTGGTAGATAGTTGTGTATGTCCTCTGTTTCCTATAACGATAGTCTCTTTTTTCTTGTTCTGGAGCATCTTCCAATAATAGAGGTTCCGTTTTAGTGATAAATTCCCAGCAGTTCCGGTCCATTAGCAATATCTTCATGTCCGTCTTCCACGTGGCATAGTTGAAATCCGATAACTTCGGGAAGGAAAACATGGACATTTCTTGAATCCCCATCATACTGGATACCGGTAGTGGCAGAATTCAGGTTCAGCTTAAGGTCTGAGGCCCATAACCAATTGTTGGGTTTTATCGATTGAAGACAGAGTTTTATACATTAAAAATAAATTTTATTACGTATCCAAGTCTTATGGTTTAAAAACATACAAGAAGTCTGATCAGCTCATGATCCCCAATCTTTCTTCACTTTTATACATACAAAGATTTACATATTCTTCTATATTGATGTGTCCCACACGGCACTATAATTGGAGGTTTGAGACCGATTCCAACAATATTGTATGTCTTGTGTCTGGCGCAGCATGGCCCTTGAGTCATAAAAACAACCAGTTTTGTCAGTCCAGATACGACAGTTATGAGTGAACAGCATTCAAATAGAAATGAGTGTCATCACTCCTCAGTATTCACCAAGGCATCATCCACTGTCATCCAAGCAATGAATATCAAAGCAAATGTTTTCCACATACCATAATCACCAGAAAGCAATTCTTGAGTGTGGGATATCTTATAATGGTAAAAATTCAAGATATTTCGCAGAACTCTCACTTCCAATTTCCTACTTCTCACTACTGCTACCATGTGCATTTGCTATTTCCTGCCCCATCGCAGCAATTTAAACTTCTGTTCTGTGCAGTTCAGTTGACTTGCAACCTCATCCTACTTTTACAGAAAAAATTTCTATCTGTTCAAAACACAAGATCGTATACTGAAGATTGGAAATTACCATTGGGCCTCTAAATTAGCCTTCTAACTGCAGAAATTCCTTAAGTGCAGCAAATGCTGTTTTGTTAATAGAAGAGTTTAACATGTAGCACATGATCTGATTAGGTGAGCTTCTTGACAGTAAGCTAAAGTCGATTTGTGAACAATACTGTGTGCCTCCTTATATAGACAGAGGATTTTAGATAAGCTCAGCAATATACAAATTGTCTGAACCACAGTGCCAAATTTCTTCAGAAATTGAAACTGGAAACCTGTACAAAATTTGGTTGCAATTTGCAAAAAATAAAATGTTTAGGGTGGAGGGAATAATGAAGTCACCTTAAAGATGGCAGAAGACAGTGGAATGAAATGGTGTATACCATACCTGCCAAATCTTCAGGAAAACCAATATTCTTTCTTCTCTTCCAGATGTAAAAAACATCTTCCTGATTTTTCTTTTTTACGTAAGAAATTATCAAATGAAGCCAAATTCATGATTTGGTGCCACTTGGTGGCAATCCATGAAGGAACAATATTACACACTTGCCAACTTTTCTGAAAGTCTTTCAGACAGGAATAGGGTCAGGTTTTTCTTTAGGTAGAGAAAGTTTTCAAAGATCCCAATTTCAAAGTTTTGTCACCAAGCTGTAGTAATCATGAAAGAAAAGCATCTGAAACAGTGGTTGCTAAATTATCATCAAGACCTATGGCACAAATTTTAAAGAAAAACCCACAAGTATTTTGTATTTGATGTCATTTTGTACAAAATATCGCAAAATCAATTTTGCGAAGTTCCAACTGCCCCAAGCAAACGGTAGTGGAAGAGAGCATAGTTATTTTTTGTTTTGAATTGCTTTCTAAACCTAATTTGGATTGATTGTTGCTAATTATGTGTTTTAAATTATTTTTTTATTAATTATTTTTAAGCATGTTTCATTTCTAATAGTAGCACATTGGTTTTTATGTAGTAAAAATCTTCCAGATCTTTTTGCTTGGAGGTTGGTAGGTATGGTCTGTACGTTTTTCAATAGAGTTTTATGACAATAAAAAGTGATTGAATTTGTCACTCAATCTGCTCTAATTTGTCAAATATAATTTTCACTTAAAATAGATTTTTGTGGACAGCTGATTTTCTGCTTGTCTCATACAAAAAATGAAGAACATAGAGCAAAACAGAAGGGTGTTAATAATAAGATTTTTACAAAACAGGAACATGACTTGTATCCAAGCGGTTTCAGGGTTTTGTGGTTAACAAACATTTTATAGATAGTCAATTTACTGTCACTCAATGTAACATGCCTTTGATTTGTTTCAGAACAAAGAGGATTTAATAGAAATTGTTGAAAAATATGACGAAGAGCAGGAAAAGAAATGGCGGGGTAGGATTTTTTATTTTCTCTGATATTTCAACATTTATGTGTAATTATTTTGATGAATGTAATATTTAATGTGATATTGATTATAGTTTTTATGTCGTATTGGACATATTTGATTTAATATACTCTTTACTGCAATGGTTTCCAAATTTTATGTACCCTCTGCCTTTTTTAGATTAAAAAAAATGTCTCCAATTTTCATAATACAATCTAATTTTCTTACATCATTATTTAGTGAATCAAAAGAATATATTTTGCAAATACCATGTAAAACAAATCTATTTCTTATTCATGGAATATAACTTATTTGTGATATATTTTTTAAATATGCTCAAGCAACTTTAGTTCTTTAGTAAAATAAACAAGAAAGTATTTAATTCAACACATAATAAAATTTTTAATGTGGCTGCCGATGGGCTTGTTTTTTTATTTCCAATTGTATCAAATCAATGTCATTGAAGATATTGCCTCTCAAGTTTTTCAATCTCTTATCAAGATCGATATTTAGTGTAATTTCAGTGAGAATTTTTATTTGTTATTATTTTTAATTTCCTTAATATTTAAATAATTAACAGAAATAGCTTTAAGTTAGTCTTAACACTTTAAACTTATTTTTTTATCCTTGAAATGAAACTATTTAGATAATTTTATGCAAACATTCCACAAATGCATTTTTTACATTGATTACTAATACTATTAGCTCTATTTTTGCTAATAGGATTTGCTTTTATTGGAAGTTTGGTTCGAAGTATTCAGAGCGCTATCCAATCTTTTGTCGATAACCTCCAATTCCTGTGACTGAGTGGAGACCATGTTTTTTCATCTATCACTAACACAAGTGGTTATTACATTAACTTTAGTAGTGACTAACAACAAGAATGCAATTTTCTGAAC
Source organism: Meta bourneti (assembly GCA_933210815.1). NCBI lineage: Eukaryota > Metazoa > Arthropoda > Arachnida > Araneae > Tetragnathidae > Meta > Meta bourneti. The sequence goes on along the minus strand of OW119924.1, from coordinate 91,090,927 downwards.
TGTTATTGAAATTTTGTACCACATCCTGGTAAACTAAATCAAGTCCAAGATTTTGATGTATTTAGGTATCCTGTATACAGAACATATAAAAATTAGAGTGGTCGATAGAAAATAAAAGGCTTTAACTCAACTAATGCCAACATAAATACAGACAAAAGCACCTTAATAGTTTCTGAAATTTAAACAAGAAACCTGAAATATCATATGGATGGGTTTGGTTGTTCAGTGTTAATATTCAAAATGAATATAATGTGTATCACTAGAAGCTATTCACTTTTTGTCTTTAAATTTACATTTGGAGTATTTGTATGCATTACAAGCATTGAGAGTTATTGGTTTTTCACTGAATTGAGACTACACTATCATATACTGCTCTTTTGAACAAATGTGGGTACAAATTGAAAACTCAAAGTGGGCTTTGCTCATTCTTTCCCCAAGCCCTTAAAATCTAATGTAGCCCCCAAAATGAAAAAAGCCTTAGAAAAGCATAACTTTTTCTTTTGCTTGAAGGGTAAGAACCCTGCATGTAGAGGTTTTTGAATCTGGCGAATCCATAGAAAGAAAATAATGTTTCTCAGACTCAACATCACCCATAGTTGAAAAATGAATGTTTAAAAACACATCTGTATTCCGCAAAAATTATACTGATTGGCATTGAGTAACATCATTGGGAAAACCTGTCTGCACCTGAAAGCGTTGCTCAGCTTTATTCAGCCAGATTGCAATTCCCAGAACTTTGGAAACATTCCTTGTTATATCAATTAATTTTTAGGTACATATTTCTATTACTACATTTTGGCAATTTGAATTAAGTAAAAAATACTCTTGCGTTTTCCTATTTTTTAAACTTTGTTGTCATGTTTGGTATCCTGAAGTGTTTGTAAAATATTCCAACAAAGTTATTTTAAAAGAGGATGTTGCATCTTCCTGAGAAAAGTAACTCAAAGAGCAAATTTCATAAATGAGCTAGGAGATATTTAACATTTACTTCTCAATTTGAAGTTTTCATTCGTATCTTTGAAAAATTTGTAATACATCTATGGATTTTATTTTTTCAAGCTTTAATTTAATCATTTGTCGATTGAAATAAGTAAAATTTTCATTTTGAGTTGCATCCCTTGTCTTGAGAAGTTATGATATTGTTAGAAGACACAATCCCTATGTACCTGATGATTATTTATGTCAAATTATACCAAAATTCATCTCTTGGATGGACTTGATTACTTAGGTTTGCCATGATATACGATATTTCAGTAACAGTTCAGAAAATTACATTTTCTTTGACAGTCCATTACCTAAATTTCATACAATAAGCACCTGTTATGTTAGTGAAGGAATGTAGGGATGAAAAAATATGATCTCCAACCAGTTGCAGAATTGACAAATGACAAAAGATTGGATAAACACACCTATTACTTCAAATAAATGCAAATAAGTTATTGCAATGAAAATAAGCTAATATTATTTGTAATCAATGTAAAAAAACACGTTTTATTTTAACTTTACTGGTCGTTTTAAAATACGGAGTTACACACCTTACTTAAAAAGGTTTTGTTTTCTATATTTTATTTATTTTTATGAAACAGCCACTACAAACCATTATGTATTCAACCTAAGATTTAAGGAAAGTTGGTCGAAATATACATATACCGTCAAGAAATTAATTACCCATGTCTAGTGATATTTTGCAGAAAATAAAATAATTTGTGAAAATTTAACTCTTAAATAATATATCTGCAATGTGTAAAATACTGGAGCACAAATACAAACTTAAATGAAATTCCATCATTGAAAAAAAGGCAGAATTCTGAAAAACCAAAGATAAGTCGAATTTCGACTTCTTGAGCATATTCTGAAACAGCAATTTGAAAAAAGACATTTGAAAACTATTGACTAAGACAATAATGAATTATTTACAAAAATAATACAAATATTTATAAAATTCAGAAATGCTCAAATATGACTGCAACGTTTTGCTGTCTTAACTCAAATACACAAACACGGAATTCTAAATCTAATTTATAAAATAAAACATTAATTCTTGCATTGCCAGATGTCAAATAGCAAAATTATACTTTTATGATTAATGAGTTTTTCGTTTGGGCTTTTAAGGTTCTTACAAAATGTATATAAGTTATGTAAAATTAAATATTTAAAAAATTATTTTTTTCACTAATAAATATTCATAAATTATTTTTTTGGCAAGAAATGAAAAAACAGTTCAAAAATAAATATTAGAATTTAATTTGTTTTTTCGAGTAATACTGGTCAAACAATTTCATTGGAAAAGTTTTTTCCATTAATACTGTTGAAACAAAATGAGTTGCATATCGTAATCGTTTTATACTCAGTGTTATTCCTATGAAGATTTTGCCCCCTCTTCATGTCTAGGACAAATAGAACGGGGTTAATATGTAGCCTATGTTATCTGCAGGGTTCTAAAGTATAAGTGTACCAAATTAGGTGTGGATTTGTCAAACGGTGTAGATTTATATAGAGAACAGAGAAAGACAGACAGATGCTAACTCTGCTTTATATATAGATTACTAGCTGAATTACAAGGCGTTGCTCAGGTTGAATTGTTTATAATTCATCGTAATATTACTCAATATTATTCCTATGGAGATTTCGAATTGTTTTTAGCCCCTGCAGACCCAGGACAAATCGAACAGGGTTAATATATAGCCTATGTGTCCCGCAGAATTCTATAGGATGATTGTACCTAATTTAGTGTGAATTGGTCTGACATTGATTGTATAATTATTCAATGTTATTCCTAGTAGGAATTCGAATTGTCTTTAGCTCCCTGTACCATATCGATGATAAAAAAGACCACATTCTATAAAAATAATCCAATAATAAAGCTGCAGTTTAGGAATTTACATACGGGATACATAAACGATGTGATACTGAGCGATTTTCATCGCAAACACACTCATCTGCAATTGCACCATACTGAGATTCTAAAAAACTCCAAGGTCATCTTGAGAGGCGACTACTGTAGATGTTAACCCTGATGACATCTGCACAGCCACATCAGGAGAGAGCGCCCCCTAGCAAGTGTTCTGTCCAGGATGACGGGACGTTACACCCCTCTGCCCATCCAAGACAAATAGAACGGGGGTTAATATGTAGCCTACGTTACCCACAGAGTTCCAAAGAATAAGTGTACCAAATTTGGTGTGGATTGGTCAAATGGTGTAGATTTGTATATGAACAGACAGATGCCAACTCTACTTTATATGTATTGATTTAAAGAGATTCAATATAATAACAAATGAAACCTTTTTAAATACCCTTAAAATTTACAGATATGGTAGAATAGGGATGGAAAATACTGTTCTTTTCAGCGAACAGTTCTGTGATATTCCGTTCTTTTTAAAAGAACTGTTCTTTAACCTGTTCTGTTCTCAAATGTCTACTCGAAATGTGCAAGCCCTGTTCCTCCTCATAGGCTATGTGGCGCCGACAGTTTTCGCGATAGACAGACAGGGACCGAATTTTGTTGATGTCATCTTTGTTAGCACTTTGTAGGCGTGCATTTATAAAAAAATACAAATGACTCGGAGTCTTCATATTATTATCTGTTGATTGATCTTTTTATCGCGCAAAGGGCAAGTCTATTTAAGCTACACCAAACTATCAGTAATTGAGAAAAGAAAATCAGAATTTTTCCGTAAATTTGAAAACGTTCTTGCAAATCGAAACTTTTAAATTCTCTCCCCAGTGGCAACTAATAATGTCCCACATCTGAACCATCTCAAGTACAGTTTCCCAAACAGATATGAGGTGCCTAGGACAAAACAAATATGCAAGCGAAAGTAAAATTTTTTTTTAGATTTTAATGTCATTTTTAAGTCAACAAAATGGTCATTTAAGTCAATAAAACGACGGTCCGTGATTCATCCCGAAGAGAAAGATCCGAGGACAACACCAGGTAATTTCGAATCACCTTATGCAATAGGGAGTTGCCCTTTATAAAGGATTATAAACACAAAAACGCATACCGGGATTACCACTTGGAAAGTAAAATTAGTTTGAAAAACAGGTTATATGATCTAGCTAAACACGTTTAAAACATAAAAAAATACAAGTCAAAAAATCACTTTCGCTTTTCAACACATTAGTTTTATGGTGGGATTCTTGTTTCCGAGATGTCTTTAAAATCGTAATACCTGACTTAATGAGATCCCTTTCGAACTTATAGAGAGCATGACACCCAATCCGAATTTCCTTTTCACAGTGAAATATGTCCACACATTTGAAATTTTGCTTTCCATTTTGTAAAATTTGGTTTTAAAATAAAGTTAAAAGCATTGCAAATCCTAAGAACGAGTAGAGGCGACACCACCAGAGAGAAAGCTGACAACAAAATCTTAATCAGTAATATTTAAAAAAAAATGTAATTTGTTTAAAACTAAAAATTCATCATTATGTCATTGCCTAACAATTATAAAATTTCACAATTATTACGCTAATCTCCTCGCAAATTCATCAGATGTCGGGGCTTGGTTCAGTTGAGAACAGTTCCTGAAGCAGTCATCGAGATCAGCTCCGCGAACCGTTCATTGAGAACAGAGAACTGGGTCGGAACAGTTTGAGAGCAGGAATCAATTCTTGAACAGGAAGTACTCAGAGAAAGGAGTAGTTTATGAACAGAGAACGGGTGAATGAATCAACAGGAAACAGTGAGTTAAGAACTGTAGGATGAACAGCTGTATTTCGGACAGTATAATTTTGAAAATACGAACATTTTTTTTTTGAATAACGGTTGTTTGTGAACAACTTTTTAAGTTTGCTAAAAGCAAACTTAAAAAATTCAAGAAAAGAGAAGCTACTTTCTTTGCAGAATTCCCATTTTAACCCGTAATATTAAAATCGAAGTGGAAAATATTCGAATGTTTCTTTTTACAAAAAGAACGGAGAACAGGGTTTTGTTAAAAGTGGGAACAGGCTGTTCTCGTTCTTTTTGAAGGACAGGTGAAAAAGAACAGGTTGTTCTTTTTTTCCACATCCCTATGGTAGAATAAGGTATAGATTAAATGCTGTTTGTTCAGTGTTAATAATACAGGTTGTATTAAATGAACAATTTAGATTTTTAAAATTCTGTTACAGAACAACATGCAGAAAGTGTAAAAGAGCATCGAAAGAAGCTTGCAGAGGAGAGACAGAATTCGGTCGAGAGGACCAGCATCTCGGAGGATGAGCTGCATCTCCAGCTAGATGACCTGGAGTTAACAGAATCAAACGGGAGCACCTCAGACGACGGGTCCCAGAACTTGGAAGAGCTACCAGACAAGCCGGAAGGCCTAAAACTGCACATTAGTGGTGATAATGATCAGTATGTTTATGACTTTTTTGCTGTTTCTTTTTCCATTATAAACTAATAAGCTTGTGTAATAGGGTCCAAAATTTTCTGGTCCAAGGGCATTAAAAATGTTATAGAATTAAATAATAATTTTTATTTTCCAGTATAACCGCTCTTTATTTCAATACAGTAGAACAGCGAATTAATTTTTCTGTACCTCTCAAAATAATTTTTCTCTTTAAAATGGTCTGAAACTGCAAAAATCACTTCATCGTTTGTAATTTTTTCCCCACAACTTCTGTTTTGAAAACGAAAACATTTTGAAAATTGAATGAGCATGTTATACTCAAGTTTGAACCTTCTAAATTATTGAGCAACAGCGCTTCTCTGTCTGTATCATAAATAGAGGAGTGCTACTGATCTTGAGTGCTTCTGCTAAGTTCTCTAATGCTACTGCTAAGTTCTCAAGTGCTAATTGCTGGTGCTAAGTTATCTAGTGTTACTGATGTTAGAGATGCAGAATTTTAACTGCAGTGCCTCAAGACACAGGGTGTGGGTTGTGCCAACTCCTGCTAGACAGAAGCCCTTGCAGCAAGATTTATGATGTCACTATGTGAGCTTCCCTCTAGCTATGGTATTTTCAATCTGCAGTGTTTGTTTAGTTCCATGGATATGATATCAGTTGTTAAAAAGTTACAAGCACAATATTCTATCACTTGTTTCTTCACATTCAACAGTATAGAGGTAGTTAAAATATATGAAAACTGATATTGAGGTTGCTTTTAAATTCTGTTTATTCATTTGGTTACTATATGGATATGTAGAAAAAAAGGGGAAACTTTAAGCAGAAATATGTGGTTCATAGGAAAATGAAACAATCTTTGTATGTTATTCTTGTTTTTTTATTTGCACTTTCTATAAATTCTTACCATTAATCCAAAAGTAGTTTAAGCAATACTTTTACTTGTATCAACTATTATACTCTCCTCTTCAATATACTAGTCTAACATTTCTAATGAATTTTGCATGCTCCTTACATGCATTTCAAACTTGTCTTTGCACAAATCTGTTTCCAAGACGTTCAATAAACAAATTTCGCATATCGATTTTACAGATGAATGGACCCTTAGGAAAATTTATTTTGCATAGGCAGTCACTTGTAAATTGGTATAAATTTTTACATATAACAAAATAAGAGGCCCAAAGTTATTTTTTCAATACTTAAAAAGTAAATGCTATCTTTATTCCATAGAAAATAAAAAGCATTAAGCACTATAGCTGGTGTATGAAAATAAATGGAACTATTCAATTAAAGTATTTATTTACTTTATACATAGAACTGGGTAGGAAGCTTTGAAAGTTATTCCCAAGCTCTTACATGTGTTTGTAAAATAAATTAGCATTAAGCTAAAGTTTGATAAAAAACGTATTGAAATCTTCCACCTAAATTAAAAATAAAAGTGTTCTAATGATATTTGCAAAATGTTGCCATAACTTTACCATATTAGACAAGATGCTAATGCATATTCATATCAAACAATGGTTTATTGAGTATGAACAACTTTTTTTGCCATTTTTTATTCATAAGCAAATGTAGAAAGAAAATCATCTAAAAATATTCCAGTTATTCTATAGCAGTTTTCACTTTGTAATTATTTGGCTGTGCATAAACAGCAGTAATTATGAATTCATAACGAGAAACTCAAGAGTTTGTCTATCTCGTTGATCACAGGCCCAAGTTGTGTGACGTCATGACTTGGATTTCTTCCAGTTGAGGCCTTTGCTTTCTAGGAGGTGTTACTTTGATGAGTTAGACGTGTCAATTCTTGTTCTGTTTGGGCTAGACACTTTTGAGCCCTACTATGTACAAATAAGCATGTTTTTGCTTTTTATAGGTTTGGTCATATTTTTGACACTTTTTAAATATTGATCATTGATGTAAAGTCATACTTTCTGAAAATTTTGTGGAGTGTGCGAATTCCTGTGTGGATTTTCTGAGAGCAAAAAATTCTGTCATTCTATGTGTGTTGTGATTCCAAGCAAGAGCCTCATGTTTAGAATCGAACTAAGTGAAAATTGATTCATTTTAAAATAAAATTTTATTCAAATCAAGTTTAGTCAATGTCCAGTAGAATATTCCCAAAAAATTAAGTGGAAAGTGGTTTTGCTTTTGATCCAATCTCAGCATTCCCAGTTATCAATATTTAGCAAGGTGTTTGAAAGATAGTTAACATTTTTTCTAGATAGGTTACACTGCTATATATCGACGGTCTCCAGGTCAACGAGCATAACCCTCAAAAACCCGCTTCTCTCTCAAAGACGGTAACGCGCGAACAAGAAGACTAAAAATATTTTTAATGCTTGTAAAGCAAGACTAGTAAAAATAATTAACTTGACTGATTATTCTTCTTGTTTTTAAAAGGGTTTTAAATAATTTTTTAATGATGATGCTAATAATATTAATTATTGTGATAAATGTGTGAAGTTACCGTGATTTTTAAAATAGTGTATTTTTATTCTATTCTTACTAGTGTTTCTTCGTAGTCTTATTATTGTTTTTGTTTATTTTGTAGTGTTCTATTTTGCAATAATATTTAATTCATATTTTCATTGGATTTTTATAATTGTGATTCTTAAAACTTCACCTTCTTAAATAGAGCCTCTAAGACTTTATTCTTTGTACCTATTTTGTTTGAATACACTACTTGTTATGTTTAATATAAAATTTTTGTATTCTGAGATGATAACGTCATTGTGATCAGGCAATTATTGTGATACCTAAAAAACATGCAGTCTCTTATAACTATTAGATAATAATTTGTTTTATTCTGAATTTTTATTTGTTTTGTATTAAAAAGAAATAATGAAAAATCGTGTTTCCATAGTGTGATAAATAATTATTATTTCATTTGCTACTAAAAATATAATATTATTAGTATTAATAATATTAATTTATTATTTATAAAATATATTGTATTAATAGGAAGTATAATTTTGTAAAACAATTTTTTTTCTTAAAAGGACTAATGTTTTTGTTCATTGTTAACAACAATGATAATACTTATGCATGATTAACTCGGAAAGAAGAATTTTCACAACTTTTAAAATGCTTAATTGCATATCTGATATTAAAACACAGACAGGTAAGAAGGCGTAAGCAAGAGAGGAACCCACATTATTTATTACTTAAATCGAAAAAGTGCATGCCAAAGGGCATAACCTAAATTTTAAATAAAAACGCTACTTAAAAAACAAACATATCAAGCAATCTGAAATTTTGGGTGGTGACCCATAATGTTTTTTCCAAACTTAAAACATAAAAATTAGTTCGAGAAAATGCCAGGAAAACAGTTCGAAATGTTTTTGCTTCTCTTGTAAAGTTTTCATTTTTAGGGTTACACCCATTGACCTGGAGACCGTCGATATACTAGTGTATTGTAAGTTAATTTTTGCAGTGGTGCCTAGGTTCACCACAATACTCCTCCTGAATTTAGCACTGTCTGAATTCCATAGATGCACTAGTTGATAGGTTACCAATTATGTGAGACTGAGAGTTGTATTAAGATCACATGTGTGTTTCAGTTTGCCTGGTCATTTATGCAATGAATGATAGCAACTGGATTGTCCTGTGTTGCCTTTAGCAGCTGATTGTGAGACACTGTTAGAGAAAGGACGAAGAGTGAAACTGATATGGATAGAAGCAGTGTCTGCTCTTACAGAACTTCAGACAGTTGTTGGAAGTGATTGGCATCATATTGGCAATTCGACTGTTCATCGTGGACCAGCCATTGAATTGCTTGCCGATCATTGTGACTACCATCTGGTATTGTCAGAAGCACCACCAGGCTTATTTTTCGAAAGCGCACATGTTCGCATCATTTCCTCCAATTACCAATTTAGCAAGAATGTGTAAAACACAGTACACTTTTGTCTTCCAAAAAGTACTTCATGTTGTAGATAGGTTACACTGCTATATGTACTACTGTATTGTGAGTTAGTGTTTATAGTGGTGGCTAAGTTCACACCGTAAGTGTTATGCTATGTTCTTGTAAATTGCAATTAAAGTCAGAACCTCTACTTATGCATGTGCTGAGCAATGCAACCTTCTGTACTAGAATTAGAACTTTGAAGACGTAGGATCTTCCAGATAGTTCTCAATTGAGTTAACTGATTATGTCATCCAAAAAGACTTAGGTGGTTAACATTGTCTTTTTCCAAATTTTTGTTTCCCTGTGTTACTTTTTAACACCCAGTGATGTTTTCTTTTGTAACTGTTGCTTTGCAGGGATAAGTCACCAGAGAGCGAAGATGAGGAACAGCAAAGCAAGAGTCCCAATCAGGAGTGTGGATCCCCAGGAAGCGGAAAACACGTCCGCTGGCAAGATCTCTCCAAGCAGAATGTCACCAAAATCACTTTCAAGCACAGTAAGAAAAACAAGAACAAGCAACGGTTGAAACACCAGGTGCATATGATTTCTCCTTAACCCTTCAGTATGTCTAAGACAGTACTCAACTTTGTGGCCCTGTAAATTCTCTTTTTAAGACAAAGGCCTTGTCCCAACAAATTTACTTCCAAATACCTTTCCAAATTTTTCTTAAAGTTCATACATTAAACTATCAGTAATTAATTATGGCATAATCATAGAGAGTATTAGTATACTTATGCATAGTGTTGCTTGTTGACAAATACACTGAAGTGCCAAAAGTCATGTGATAGCAATATGCAAATATACGGATGGCAGTAGCATCACGTAAGAAATGTATAAATGGGCAGCGCATTGTCAGGGCTTTCATTTGTACTCAAGTGATTCATGTGAAAAGTTTTCTGACGTGATTATGGCTGCATGACGTGAATTAACAGAATTTGAACGCTAGTTGGAGCTAGACCCATGGCATTCCATTTCGGAAATTGTCAGGGAATTCAACTTTCCTCGTTCCACAGTGTCAAGAGTGTGCTGAGAAAATATAATTTCAGACATATCCCACCATGGACAACACAGTGGTCAACCGCGTCTACTTAATGACCGAGACCAGCGATGTGTGTGTATAGTAGTCAGCGTTAACAGACAAGCAATACTACATCAAATAACAGCAACAATCAATGTGGGACATACGACAGACGTGTCCGTGAGGACAGTGCAACGAAATTTGGCGTTGATGGGATATGGCAGCAGAAGACCAACTCGAGTGCCCTTACTAACAACACGCCATCGGCTGCAGCGCCTCTGCTGGGCTCGTGAACATATCGGTTGGACCCTAGATGATTGGAAAAACGTTGCTTGGTCAGATGAGTCACGATTCCAGTTAAGAGCTGATGGGAGGGTTCAAGTGTGGCGTAGACCTCACGAGGCCATGGACCCAAGTTGTCAACCAGGCACTGTGCAAGCTAGTGGTGGCTCCATAATGGTGTGGGCTGTTTTTACATGGCATGGACTCTGGTCAAACTGAACCAATCATTGACTGGAAATGATTATGTTCAGCTATTTGGAGACCATTTGCAGCCATTCATGGACTTCATGTACCCAAACAACGCTGGAATTTTCCAGGATGACATTTCGCCATGTCACCGGCCGAAATCGTTCGCAATTCATTTGAGGAACATTCTGGACAATTCCAGCGAATGATTTGGCCACCTAGATCGCCAGACATGAATCCCATCGAACATATATGGGACATGATCAAAAAGTCAGTTCATGCACAAAATCCTACACCGGCAGCACTTTCGCAATTATGGACGGCTGTAGAGGCAGCATGGCTGAATATTTCTTCAGGAGACTTCCGACGACTTGTTGAGTCAATGCCACGTCGAGTCGCTACACTTCGCCGGGCAAAAGGAGGTCCCACACGATATTAGGAGGTATCCCATGACTTTTGGCACTTCAGTGTATAAAATTACATGTAAATTACACTGAAATTCCCTCGTATCTTATTCAATAAAAATTTAAATCTGTAAATACATTTTGAAAAATCACTGCAGTCAGGTTTCGAAACAATCTTCAATTTCAGTGGAATTTTTTTTAATACTTCGCCACGATTGCAGTGACATTTGCTGCAGATATCATTTAGGCATGATGGGTAAAAGCTTTTCAACACATTCATGAGTACTATGCTCCTCAGAATATTTCTTCTAGAAAATATCTATTCATAAAAACTGCTTTTTAAAGTAAAATGACAAATTCCTAGAGAACCTCTTATGACCCAGTGTAATTCCAGGGTCCGATATCCCAGTATAATTAAGGGAGAGACACTGTCTGGCGATTTAGAAACATAAGTCCAAAGGTGAAGTGAAAACTGGACAAGATTGATTCTAAGAGTTTAAAAAATGTGAATGCCCAATTTCTTAGCTTCAAGATGATGCAAAAACTATTATGTGTATTCTAAATTCTGTACTAAGTTTTCTGAAGAAGCATCAAAGCAAGATTTAAATAACTTACATTTCTTTGATATCTCTCCATTGAAAGGTGAGATGGTTAATGCGATGCTCTTCCAAGAGGGAATTTGCTTTTTCAATAAAGGAGGTCACCAGTAAGCACGAAATCGCCTCTCCCAGACCCTTTTAAAAGCAAATCAAGTGAGCCTGAAAGAATGAACCTCTTTGTGTGGGGACACTCAACCTTGTTGTCACAGTTGTCGCGATTTAGTTCGCGACCTGGTTGGCGAACCCGGGTTGTGCTGCTCAGGTTGCCCCATGAGTCGTTCACCAAAGAAAACAATTGTTTGGCAAGGTGGTGCTATGTGTAAATCATGGATGGTTAACAGTCACATGTAATTTGGTGGGTAGAGCCACTCGTGTGACAGGAGCGGTAGAAATGTGTTCATTTACCAGGTCGAATGAGTCACCTCATGTGTCACCCACTTTGATGTTTCTCAAAGTGAGATATTTGTCTAGTATCGTGCTTGCAATTATGAAATTTGCACAATTACAGTTAAAAATTCTAAAATTATATTTAGCACACATGTTAATAAATTTTTAAAATTTTCCAAATTCTTTTTGAAGGATTGTTAGTATATTTTAATATAAAAATTTAAAAATTTGCTATGCCTATTCTGTTATACATTTAATATAATTCAATTCCACTCCTCAGAACTGCACCTGCATTGTGCATGTTAAAACTTGCAAAGGTTATAAATTAGTTTAAATTGTAAACACCTGATTTAAATAAACAATTGATAAAAATAAGATGAATCTTTATTTTAAAATAAATATCATTAATTTTTCATGCCATGCTAATGAGGCTGTGATCGAAAAATACACATACTTTTTTCTGTAACATTACATATGTAATATCCATAACTTAAAAAGAATATCAAATACGTAGCTATAAAATGCTCTGATGAAAATGTCAACTGCCATTCATATTCCGTAATTCCAACTTCTTTTTTCTGATGCCAACTCCGTTTCAGGACTCAAGTGAGAGTGAAGATCAGCCACTGATCCAGAGCCCATCGGACATCTATGCGCAGTTCGGCAGCTTCTTCCCTTCATCCCCTCCAAAGTCCATTCTCAAGGTCAAAAACTCCCCTCCTATCAATGAAGAGCCTCCCTTCCCCAGCCATCTGACCACCAGCGACCCAGATGACAACGTTAGTGTTCTGTTTTGTTTTCTCATACATTTTTAGAGTGCCAGTCAGTACAGATTATAGATTTTTATCTTTCATTATGGCAGACTGGTTTCCAAAATTTACTGTGGTAAATTTTCTAATGGCTCCATCTCAAAATTTATATTTCCTTTTTAATTAATATGATAGTGGTAATGTACAAAAGTTTTTAGTTTTAACTTTTGTATAATTGTAAAGAGGCCAACCGTTATGAATTTTCTGTAATTATTTCAGTTTTCCACCTATGATAAGCCTTTACGGCAAATAGTGAACTTTTTACCAAAAATCTGTTAAAAAACGGTTCACTTGATGATAAAATATTATCAAAACTCGCCATGTGTGTGTGTGCTGGCAACTTACCTTCCTTTTTCTCTTAGAAAGGTCGCCAATTCGGCATTTTATAACAATTCAAATTTTTAATCTATAATTTGTCTGCATTTCAATGTACCATTCTTTTCGGCCATTGTCCGTGGCTTGACAACAAAAATAAAATCGCACTTGTTAATGTTGACTAAGATTTCACCAAAATTCCAGCATTTTTTAAAAAGGAAAAACTTCAGCAAGTGAGGATTGTGGAAACAAATAAGTGCACAAGAGCTGATGGCTAGAACTGACAGCAGTGTTCAGATAGAAAATGCATAGTTTCTGCTAGAATTTAACATAAAAAATTTCCGTTCACAATCTTTATACATCCTTCAAGGAAATGAGTGTTTTTTCAATTACTATATTTCATTAGAAGAGCTTATCTACCAGTAAACAAAATGTCACCATATTTTTTATTACATCTGATTTAAAAATTTTAAGCCGCTTATCCAATTTTTTGGATCACTAATTTTTGCGGTCAAAGCAGCCAGTCTAATTTTCCATCTTTTCTATGTTTTAAAAATATTTGAGGCTATAATCTACATATAAAGCAGAATTGGCATCTGTTCTCTATACAAATCTATACTGTTTGACCAATCCACACCAAATTTGGTACACTTATTCTTTGGAGCTCTGGGTAGCGTAGGCTACATATTAACCCCCGTTCTATTTGTCTTGGATGGGCAGAGGGGTGTAACGTCCCGTCATCCTGGACAGAGCACTTGCTAGGGGGCGCTCTCTCCTGATGTGGCTGTGCAAATGTCCTCAGGGTTAACATCTACAGGAATTGCCTCTCAAAATGACCTTGGAGGTTTTTAGAATCTTAAAGTATGATGCAATCGCAGATGGGTGTGGTTGAACTGAAAATCGCTCAGTATATCGTTTATGTATCCTGCCTGTAAATTCTTAAACTGTAGCTTTGTTATTGGAATGTAAGTTTTTATGATAATATCATAAGATTATTTTCTCACAGAAAGTGGTCTTTTTTATCATCAATATGGTACAAGGGGCTACAAGACAATTCAAAATCCTCAGGAATAACATTGCGTATTTATGCGCTCAATGTCAAACCAAATTTGGTACATTCATCCTGTAGAATTCTGTGGGACACATAGGCTATATATTAACCCTGTTCGTTTTGTCCTGGGTCTGCTTAAACAGGGGCTTAAAACAATTTGAAATCTCCATAGGAGTAATATTACGTAGTATAAGCAATTCAACCCGAGCAACGCCGGATAATTCAGCTAGTGAAATATATTTCTCACTAAAAGTGTATTTAAATAGAAATGATAGTTGTGTTATTCTTTTTAAGAGACCGTACAAAACCTCATGTTGAAAAAAACTTACAGTAGAAGAATATTGGCATTTTATTAGATAGTACTTGACTTATTTTATAAGAAAAGTTCTCTAAATAAGAATTAATGCAGCCAAAAAGGAATACACAAACTAAAAATACAGTTGTATTGTTTGTGTAGTTACCTTGTACCCTTAATCTTGATTAAAATGTCATATTTATGAAAAAAGGTAAAAATTCAAAATTCTTGAAAATCATACTAAGAATCCCTGTACTATGTTCAAAGTTTGGCATCTAATTCGTTTTTAATGTTTAACAAAATGTATGGGCATTTAATGCTTAAAGCTTACAGAAGAGCTAGACCATCCATTTCCTTAATATATTTTTTATTGTGATTGGATAAAATTAGTGCAGTTTGAGTTTTTTTTATGGAGGTATTTATGGAGAAATCATTGCTGGATATGATTGAATAGAATTGATATGTGGGGTGGACTGGTCATTTGTCAACATGTGTTAGGACATCTTTTTCATGTCCAGTATCAGTTTGTAGACTTTTGATGGGGATTTTAAGCTATTGCATATCAATTCAAAAGTTAAATTTTTTGGTAAGCTGAGTAGAGCTGATAAAAGAGGTGAGTGGTAATGTTAAATGGTCCATAAGTTTGAGTGATTAGGGGGAAAATACATTTTATAAATCTTCCGATAGTGCTTAAGAAGCTCATTTGGTCCTCAAATTTGACCCCCTTCCCAAGTGCTTTAAGACAAATAGTGTGAATGTGTATGAATTTTTAAATGGCTTATTCTACCCTCGTTGACTCATTCTTGAAATAGACAGTCAAGGACAGTCTTTCACTGGTTCTATATCCTTCAAAATATAGTATACATCATTAGGTCTGAAGATTGCAACTATTTGCAGAGAAAAAAATGAAAATAATATATACTTGTAATTAACAGTGTTTGTAGTTAAACAGAAGTGATATTGATATTTAAGAGTAGATATGAACCAACAGTGGCAGAAGAATATTGAAATATTTAGTAATAAACATTTGAATTGTGTTATGAAAGTAGCTTTCTAAAGGAAAATTAATGCAGCCAAGAAAGCTACAACACTAAAAATATTACCAAGTGTATTTACTTATTGTTACTGAGCATCCATAATATGGATTAAAATGTCATGTTTATAAAAGCTTGTTACCTATATAACAATATTGAAAGCATTCCGTAAAATACTTGAAAATTCCGGAAGCATTTTCCTGAATATCACTTCTGGAATTTCTGGAAAGTGCAATCAGAGATTGGTGTCTGCATTTATGAAAGAGCTGAATCTGTTTTGTGTCTAATGATACTTTCTTCTTTCAGGCTTTCACAGGAGAAGTTTGCGAACATTCCGAACCAGTCGCCATCTTGGAGAAAAAATCATCGAGACCGACGTCACACTTCAAGAGCTCACGCAAGAACCGGAAGAGGTAGATTCTGTGGCATCTTCTGTCCAGCATCTCACAGACCAGTACCTGATATTCATAGAGGATTCCTCAGGAGCAAACATTCATTTGCTCCTCAGCAAATGGAAAACTGAAAAATCACACTGAAGCATTTTGCTTTTTGTTTATAAAACGAAAACAATGCAGGAATATTACTCGAAAGATTGTCCTTGATTGCTGTGTCATAAGCTGCAAAACTTAGCATACTTATGATTTGGAAAGAGAAATGCGATTTTCCAGGAGAGGGTTTATCTGTATTAATAAAAATAAATATAGAGGGCGTTAGTGTTTTGGAAACCTGTTTTTGTGATTTGTGACCTCTAACTTAGCATGTAACTTAAATTCAGTTTCATGATGTTGCTTTGGGAGGCTTTTGCTGTAAAGGTAAATGTGGATAGAGCAAGTCAGAGATCAATTTTGTTGTAGAATGTGCTTCCTGTACTTTATATGGCTCCCAGGAGAAGGCAGTCGACCTTGGATCAATTGATTTCTGAATAGGTATGGAAGCACATTAGAAGATCACTGCCATGTGCTAAATTACGAACGGTGATTGCCATGGGTATTCCCTACCAACTCATTAACAATGCTATCGTTTTCGCCACCAAATGATAAACTTAGAACCAGAAACTGTACTAAAGACGCTAATTGTGGAAGGGACTTGTTTACTTTACCACTAGTCCCTTGATTCTTTAAAAATCATGTGACAACTGCTCTTCTGAATGTATAGAGCACTACATTCTGCATCAAGTACCTGGAAGTGAAATGTCTCCCGGTGGTTTGTTTACACTGAAAATCTCATATTTAAAAGGAGTGCCAAACATCTCCAAAAGGGCTGTAAATCAAATTTGCAGAGTAACCAAAAATACCAAATGTTATTTTTTCTTCTCTTCTAGTAGTTTCCTTATGTTTACACTAAAAAGACCCCTCAGAAGTTTCTTTCATTCACATAAAATAAAATTAATTTTTCAAAATTATTGTTAATTGTTCACCAAAATAATTAATATATTCTAAGTCGGAATAAAAGAAAATGTGGCATGATATTGAAATTTCTTTAATTTGGAAAACAAAATGGAACCTAATTCTAAATAGCTGCTAGAAAAGTTCCCTTTTGAAAGCATCTAACACTCCTCACTTTGCTTTTGTAAATGCAATGAACATCAACATTCAATTACTTTCCATACTTGTTTGGATCTTTCCCCTTGGGGGTTGATCCCAGACTGTTGCTAACAGCCCTTTGTGTTGTTCTAGTTCGACATTAATTAAAAATATCTACCTTCCTTTCCATACTTGTTTTTATTAATTTTTCGTAATTTTGCGTTAAGATTAGTCTGACCATACATACTGTTTTAAATGGACAGTACCATTATTTCTCGACCATCCCATTGTTTTAATAGAAGTGTCAATTTTGCCCCTTTTTAATAAAAACCATGAATGTACTTTAATGTTGATCAATCCTAAATTATTATTCCTAACCTATAATCATGAATTAAGTGTTGAGACAAATTGTTTTATAGTGTGTCAAGTTTTATAAGGTGTTGAAAGGACCAAAATTTGCTGTGTAAGTTTATTTCATTGGAGAAATATTCATGGTACATTGGTGGTGAAATAAAGCCCTCTCTACGTCTACCTAAATTTTTGTGTGGGTTCTGTCCCATTTATCATCTTATTTTTTCATGAATACGGAATATTACGTAACCTCATCCCGTTTTGCCTCCCCAGTGTCCAGTTTTTGTCTCAAGGAAATAGGTTCTATAAAATAGGATAACAGATAAATC
The DNA here is from genome assembly GCA_933210815.1 of Meta bourneti. NCBI lineage: Eukaryota > Metazoa > Arthropoda > Arachnida > Araneae > Tetragnathidae > Meta > Meta bourneti. The sequence continues at coordinate 91,073,107 of OW119924.1, read as the reverse complement.
CTATGAGGATAATTTGTGTTAATATTTCTGTATTTGATATTGTTTTCTGGTTTTCAAATTAAGCACGGTAGTGACGAAAATGCATTGAGCAGGGTAATGAAATCCGAACCAAAGAAAACACTACAAAATCGCAGTCAATAAATTTCTGTGATAGTGTAAACATGGTGCACCCGCCACCACATATGCTGAAGTACTGTGAATATATGAGCAAAGTATTTTCTCGCAGGGAATATTTCATGGTGATCTGTCGGATACTTACACTGACTGTTATATATTAGGTTTTATTGACATTCTATAGGAATATCGCACAATAAACTCGTTTCCCAATATAGTGATACTGGAATTTTATTGGATTGTTGCAAAAGAAGTGACCAAAGATATAAACCATTCTGAAAATTTTCATCTTTCATTGTAGCCAATTGTGAAATTACTACAGAAAATCTTGCTCAATAAATTTGCAACATTTTTTTAATTAATTGCACTTTAGAAATGTATTTAAATATAATTAATTATTTCAATGTCAGTTTTGTTTATAATTTGTTTTTGAGTATTTTTTCAAAGAAACTATTTCATTTCAAATTGCCTGTATATTGACGAAAAAGATTTGGCCTCACTTTTATTACTTTCAAATTTAGAAGTTGTATGCATTTTCTGCAAATTATTTAGGTGACTTTCATTTTTGGTGTCAAAGCTGACAATTAAACAATTTCTCATTTTTCTATATCATTACAAATATTTCCATATCATGTACAAAGAAGATGTAGCCATTTGCAGATGTGTAACAGGATACCTACAGGCCTTAAGACAGCCTAATTTTTCATTTGAGTTTTTAAAAAGCCAAAATATTTGCTGAAATTCTACAACAATTTTAAAAGCCTTGTATTTTACTAGAATACTGGATTCTAAAACCAAAGTCTGATACTTGTCCAAGGTCTAGTGTCAGAAATCAGGGTCTTAAAATTTATAAGTTTAAAAATTGATGTTTTTTAAAACTGGGTCTGCGAGATACAAACAGCATGAAAAATAGCCTTAGAAAGGCTTTAAAGAGGCCCTAATTTTTCTTTGGTTTGAAGAGTGAGTACCTTGAGTAAAATGGAAATATATATTTGAAGTTAGCAGTGTTTGTATTTAAATATGATGATATGGATGTTTCTAGGAGAACACTACTCCTGTCAGGAAAACTCCCTGCTTGTAAAATGCTCACAGTGCTGGAAAAATATTGGAATTTTATTGATTAAAAGTTGAATTATATAACATGGGATTACTCCTTTAAAGAAGAATTATGCAAAATGGTCCTGTAAGTAATTTAATAGTTGTCACTTTAATGAATACCACAAATATCATCTATGCATTTATTGTATTTAATATTTGGAGAGATGACAAATGAACACTAGATAATGCCACTGGGTAGGGGTGCACCCATGATTTTAATCTGGGGGCTACTCAAACATAAGCTCTTTTAGAATTGAAATTAAAATTATTAAGGTTAAGTTATCCCAATTAATGCTTTAGTATTGTTCATTAATTAATTATTCACAAAATTAATAATTGATTGTAATTAATTCTTGATTACACCAATAAACATTTATACTAACTATTTTGCAATACCAATTTTGCCTTTAAAGACCAGCATCAATCACATTTTCATAAGGAGCATTGCAAAAACTTCTAAAAGAGTTTTTCAGATTTCAATTCAGTTTGGGTCTTGTTTAGGCTCTAAACCCGTTTTAAGTTTTATAGGTATTCGAGAGTTCCCAAATCATAAAAACATGTTAACATATTTGAAACAGAACAAAATAGGTAAAAATCCGGAACCTGCTCATGGAGGCTCAGTCCCGCCTCCCCACTGGTCACGACTGCCTATACGCTTCGTCGTATTAATATCGCGTCTATGTGCAGGCTCTGCGATTTTCGGGAGGAAACGGACAGATAATCTTCGTTGCCCTGCGCTCAGTAAGAACTCTTGATCGCTACTGGGAAGCCAGTGGTCATTTGATCTTATATACGGTTTTTGTGTTATTCGCTGTTTTGTATTTTATTTTCATTGTGTTGTTGCTAATCTCCACGTCTAGATCCCACTAGACCAAATCCACAAGTCTGTTCACCCGCATAAAATCATACAGCAAAAGATATTCAGAAAACAGGTCGTCTCGGGTCAACCCCAGGCACTCGAGTATGCTGGGGAGGCCTGGTCAGACTGGCATTTAAGGCAAACAGGATGAATCTTGCGACTACAGCGAAATGTGAGACCTCAGATGGCCACTGAAAAAGCGGGAGAGCGCTTTCTGAATATGTCTCGCAATTGAGAGCAAGAGATCTTCCTGGGCGATCCCCAAGATACCAAGAGTGTACCGGGAACGATCATGCCGTATCAAGATCTTTCTGATTGAGTAAAGCTCAAGAAATGTCAAAGAATGGGTATCGGACAATGGTTCATTGACACCTTCCTTCGCCAAATTATCCCCTACTTCGTTTCCCCTGAGGTCCACGTGTGAAGGGATCCGCTGTAGATACACCTCACAGGAGGATGATATGAATGAAATCCTGCAATTGGAAATTTGGAAAAATCATCTCATTGGTGGTTGCCATAGATCATTTTGCGTGTGACAGCTTTTCCCCCTGAGCAGTTAACCACATTTGTACAAATGGACTTCCACAAAGTCATCTGTCTTATCACTGGATTCGCATTATAGAATTAAAAATTATCTATCCACAAAGGAACAGGTTATTCAATGTAAACATTAAATGTATAAAAACGTTGTTCAATGTATTTGGGGAAGAACTTGCTTTAAAATGCAAGATTAATGTATTTGTAAATGTAAAAACACTACTTATACCAAAATGTTTTCAAGCCTTGTAAAGGAAACTGATTTTTTTCTGCTGGAAAACAATCCTAATGTAATTTTACTGATAAAAATAGTTACTGTGACTTTTCTTCGAAATTAGACATACTTTTAGCGTAACCAATGGAGAAATTAGCAAGTTTTAAAATGGAATTATTTGCCATTGTTTTAATCTATATAACGGTGAACAAAGAATTCACAATCGGAAAGTAATTCATGCATGATAGGCATTGAAAGCTTAAATCTTCATTTTGTTTGTAAACAGTATTCGGAGGTAATTTTTAGGTCCCTAGCGTAATGTTTTAGCTAGCGTTTTGTTCTGGGTTTTAAACATTTTTGTTGAAATTTTCGCATGTCGCTATCTTTCATCCGCGATCTCTACAAAACATAACAAGTGACTCATTGGCAGTTTTTGGATAGGTGGGGAAATCATCTACATCCAGTGTGAACAGGCAACGCCACCTATATAGGAGGTTTTGGAACAGGTCCACCCGAGAGGCTGGTGCTTCTTGGAGGTCAGCTTTCAATAGGAAAATAATGCGGCAATTTGCATCTCTGAATTTTCAATTGTTTGTTCAATTGATTGATGCTTATCTTTGAATATCTGTAATCAAGGAAAATAAATGTGTTTAATTAGTTTTTAAAATCTATAATTTGATAATTTCGGGACACGATTTTATTTTTAAATCACATACAAGGCATTTATATGCGTACTCTTGATTATTCTATGGATTCTGGCATTCATTCATTTCTTCATTCTGGCACACTCTAGAGACTTTTTTACTAAATTCTATAAAAATGTTAAATTTGACACTTGCATTTGTGAAATTGCGTATTCAAAAGTTGTGTACTTTCCAACCAGGCTACCGCAGCCCAAACCAAGACGAAAACTTAGAATTGGAGACTTTGAATCAGCAAAGAATTTGGCGTCTTTCCTCTACCTTCATTGAACATGTCGAATTTTTCAAAATTGGAATTAAAACGAAAACAGCACTGCTACCGAAGTTTTCATTTTTGCACGCATTTCTCAAATATATCGAAGCATATTCTCGTAAGAAATAGACAATCACATATATTAATCCTCTATTTAAGTAACCATGACCTGAAATTATTTTATTTATAAATTTTATTCTAGCTTAACACATCTGTAAAAGACCTTCAATACTCAAACCCAGTTTAAACACAAATCAATCAACTAATGAACTATTTCTAGTATATTTAAACCCACCCACCTACAACCGTGTTCATAAATTAAGGAATCTGCTATCTAGGATAGTTTTGCCTCTCCCAGTTGCCGGAAGTGCAGGTAAGAGGATAAATATAACATCTTAACACAAAATAAAACGAAATAGAAGTTTGGGTTCACTTGACACCCAAGGAAAACAAAACAAAAAGAGATACGGAGCTTCCAGCGTGACATTACATGAATCATGAATGCCACCTTGATGTCATGGAAAGATATAATATGGTGTATGGTTAACTTTAGCGGCTGTACTGCGGTTCGACATACTGCTGATAAGGGTGTCCAGCAGTTTTGGGGGCAAGGAATCCCATTCTGGAACAAGCACTATTCTGAGTCGTTCAATGGTTTCTGGAGGAGGAATATGAGCTGTAACACGGTGGCCAAAGGTGTCCCACACATGTTCAATGAGGTTAAAGTCCAGAGAGCAGGATGGTCAGCTCAGTTGCGTTGTATCCTTGGATACCAGGTGTTCCTCTTCTGTCTTATCCCAATCATGGGTAGAGCGCTATTGATCATAAGATCTGGGAGCCATCTCTGTAGCAGTCAGACTTAGCCACCCGTTCACATACAATATCAAGTAATAGACACACAATGAAAGTTTTTACTGAAACAGAAGAGCGAAATACACCCAGGGAGGAATGCACCTGACAGGAATCGAAACTACGCCGCCTACAACTCGAAGTTTGCTAGCGCAGTGGGCATACCCACTGAGCCAGGTGTTCCTGAGCCAATCAAGCCCAATGAGGATGTGCATTATCGTCCACCAAGTTACACCTAGGACCAAATGCACTCCTAAAAAGGCTCATACTGGTGAAGGATGGCATTACCATAAACTTCGGTTACGGTATAGCTGTCGAACACACGCAGAGATGTACGCATCCCTGAGTTGATACCACTCCAAACAGGAACTCATCTATATCCATAACTATTGCTTTCGACGATGTGGGCAGGATTGTAACGTCCCCTTGGTCTAGCACGCTTCGAGAATCACTCTAGGCAGAAACGGGAATCGTCAGTAAACAGTGCTTTGCATCATTGTCGTGGGATCCAAGCAAGATGTTTCCATGTACCATGTTCTTTGGGTTTGCATTATCCATACAGCTAAGGGAATTCATACAGCGAACGTACAGACTAATGTAGCTGTCGATAAACTATTTGCCTTGATACGTTGATACCCGAGGTTATCGACAGGTCATCAACCAAATACATTTGCTGTGCTGGTTGGATATCATAGAGCTCTTTCAGCCACATTCCGGTCTTGTCACGGATGACACATGGGCGACCTCTACATTTTGATTTTTGAATATTCTGACCAATTTTAAACCGTTTATAAAGCCAGCAAATGACGTTTGGTGAAATATTGTGTGGCTAAAAAAATTTAGAAGCAGGCCTCTATTCTTCCGATGATCCTGCCACACGTAACATCGATATGATTCATTTGTGCCATATTTGTAGTCTAAAAATCGTCTTTGGGGTCAAGGGGAATGCAAAGCACTAATGAGTTCTTCAAACTCAAATTTACACGAACTGACTTACACCGAGGTAATGGAAATTCTATTGTTAGAATTACTGTTTTACTTTCTATTCTAATACAACAGTGATAAATATACGCACTGGCTCAATCCATAACTTAAGAAAACACGAATGATGAACCTTTATAACCGAAGTAAATACATTGTAATTCATAACAAACGTTCTCACGCGCAACTACCTTTTTTACGTAGCCATTGTTATTTCATCATCGCATTTCGAATGAATAATTTAGCGATCATTCGTTCAGTATATTTATACAGTGACGGGCTATGACCATGCAGGTGGAAAAAAGAGATATTGCGCAAATTGAGTATTTTCTATTTCTGTATAAAACCTTTGCTTTCTTCTTCAGTTGCTTATTTCTGTGACTACGTATACGACAAAGCAATTCCGAGTAGAGAAGTTATATGAAGATCTAAATAGGGCTGACAAATGGTAAGTGTAAATATTCGGTTGTAGCAAAAAAACATTTTGTTGGTGAACTTATTAACTAAGAGCTGTCTCGTTGAATTCGTGAATGAATCTTATGAGTATTTTTTGTCTTAATGTGCACAGCTATATATTCCGGTTGATATTCGATTGGATATTTGCTTAGGCTTTGAGGAAAGTTCATCTTTCAGAGGAGTGCAATATCAAAATGCACTCCTCTGACTTTAGTGGGTATAATACTAAATGAAGACTGACAGATGGATTTGATATAAAAAGTACAAACATATGATTAACTAAAATCAACTCAAGGATCTTGACAACAGAGAAGTTGAATTGTATGAAAAATATTAAAATTTTGTTATGAAAATTAGGAAATTAAAAACTTTTTCAAAAAGAATTGAGTAATTTCGTAATATAAATTTATAAAGTAAGGTAATTTAAGTTCGCGCGTTAAAAATGATTTTTATTATCAAGGGAGAAATATTATATCAAAACTTTTCAAGTGTTTGTAAACTTAATGTAACATTTCTTTACATTGTGAATACATTGTTCATTTGTTGTGAGAATAAAATAACTCATTTGTTTTTCATTTTCAAGAGACACTTGCAAAGTTTTGAACTGATATAAATTTATTGTATCCTGTTATGAAGTGGGAAAATGTTATACTGTTCTAACAGCAAAAGTATTCATAAAAACTTTCTCTCAGTGTTTAATAACTAAAAAATAGCAATTTTGTATTAAAATGTTTCCACAAATGAGCTAAACGTAATGATAGTGACCAATTATTAACGCTTATGTTTTTCTGCAAGAGAAAACAATATTTCCGATTGATACAAAATTGTTAGACAGCAATACAAAAATTTAGTTGTGATTGTTGATGCTGATGTGAATCTCCGTAAACTAATACTTCGTCAAATCCGTGGCACAAACCCATGCAAACCTTTATTACACTTTTATAATACAACTATTCCATAATTTCTTATGTCTTGGAAAGGTAATGAACTCTAACGGGTATGCTTAGTATGCATATTATGCTTTATCATGCCTTAATATCAATATATTCATTAACATACATGGCATAGAAATCGATTTTATTTGTTTATAGTCAAATGGAAACAACGGATATAAGCAAAATAAAACTGACCGTTACGTTATTCATTCGTCAATTTTGCTGCTTAGTTTAAATATGCTTCATTTGAGCTATGGAACAGTTTAATATTGCTAAAACTGCACGAAAGATCTAGCCACTAATAAAATTCTTCTTTAGTAATTTTGCCTTATACTATAGTGCGATGTATGTCAAGTGGATTATGTGGATGGATATAACAAGTAAATTGTCTAAAGTAAATAGTAACTGCTATAAAATTGTTAAAATGATGTTTAAAAATTATTTTCCGTTCACTTAAATGATGTTTGCATTTTTCTATGGCAGAGGAAAGTTATTATTCAGATCACTTTCAATCAACATTTAACCAATTTAACCCGAGAAACGCCGTGTGATTCTACTAGCATAATATAATTTCGATGTAAATACCTCATTACATAATATTGTGTCTTATCTCAATAACTTTACCCTATGGTCATTTAGCTCACTGTATTCAGGTATCGTAAATAAATAGTTTTGTTTGCAACTGTGCCTCATCTATGATAGTTTACCTGTTTGAAGTATGTTATTAAAGAGAACAGGGGAGTGAGCATGCTTTTTACCATTTATACAACATTCAGCCGTGGGCGTAAGTTAAAAAAAGGTTTGTACAACAGGCAATCATGTCTCGTCGCTAGGTTGGTTGATTTGGGTTTTATGGCGCAAGGTCCAAAACCGGACAAGCTGCGCCAAACACAAGATGATGCAGACCAGTAAAAATAAATAAAAGTAAATAGAAGGTTAAAATATTCTGATCAAGAATAGGTGTATATATACTTTTAATTATACATTTTATTGTATAGATATGCATTTTTATTGATATAAAAGGTTCACGATAAAATATGTTATGAATATTGGTCACCATGGTAAAAAAATGTGTAATGAGATGGGGTATCCCCATCTTAGTCAGTTATTAAAATCCTAATGAAATGTAATTAAAAAAAAGGATGAATTATAACAATGGTAAAATGCCGCAGCGATGTAAGAATGCAAAGAGTGATGCATGCGGAAGTTGACCCAATAAGTCAGATAAAATTGGTGATGAAACATTAAAAAAGAATCGATAAAAATGGGCTAAGATATGTACATGAAGTTAAAATGTGATTTATGGAGAGAGGTTCATGGCAAATCTGACACGATGGAGCGGTTTCCCCGACCAATAAAAATCTATACTTGACTCGTGAATGGCCAATGCGAAGACTTGTTAAAATAACGTCTAGTCATCGAGATGTTAATGACGGTAGGAGTGACATTGTCGGTGGATGTCGTGGAGCTTGTCACTCCAGTGTTTGCGCCATTTGTTCCACACGATGTCCCGTACAAAATGACGTAGATCATCATATGGAATACGTATATTTAAAGGAATCATTGCATTTCTCGCTGCATCATCGGCCAGTTCGTTGCCAACAATTCCGACGTGTCCCGCTATCCACAAAATGTGATACCGAAGCCACGTCGGATGAGCCTGTTATGAATTTTAAAAATGTCATAAGCTAAAGGATGCCTTGGAGAGTCCGAAGCTAACATCTTCAAGACACTTTTGGAATCTGTATAAAAGATAAAATTAGCAGCATTACGCCTTGAAACATACTTCATTGCTTTATAGATGTCTAAAAATTCGGTAGTAAAAACAGAGATAAAAGATGGTAAAAATTCAAAAGTCACAGATTCACAAATAAAAGCGCAGAGAGCGCTAGGATAACGTAAGTGTGAAGATTCGGTTGTAACATAAAACCTTTTCAAGAGGAACTTATTTACCTTAGTACAATCAATTCTTAAATAACATTGCCTAGGAATTACCTAAATTTTTGGCAATATTTTCTATAAATTCGTAAATAATGAAAAAGTTAAACAATGGTGGAATACAAAATCTGAAGCATTCCTTTAACGATTTTTATGATTAAAGCATTGCCGTCAAGCTGTGTGTTCATATTTTTGTAAATAATGCTCTATTCGTGCAAAAGTAATAAAATTGAATTGCTACCTTTTCATCCAAGACTTGGTGCCTAGAATCACCTCCAATTTCGTTGAAATTGCTTCGCAAGTTCAGAAGCAGTTTATCTTACTATATTGCCTTTGGTAGGGGAGTACGACCTCTTTACATATTTCTCTTACGTGACGCGAAAGAAATATTTCAATACCATTTGTTGTTTTTATTTGTTAAATGGCAACTATCAGATCAAGCATCACGAGGTTTCGCTCGCGAAATCGAATCTGCCAATCAAAAATACAAACTTTCACTGGATTTAAACCAAAACTAAAGCAATGGGTAGTTTAAAGCATGCATTTTAAGAATAAATTCAAAGGTATGATGTCAGGTAAGCATTTAAAACGAATGCAAGGATAATTAATTAGCAAATGGAGCTTTTGAGTAAATCTGCAAAACGTAAAAAAGAGGTTGGAATAACTAGGTTGTGTCTATAAAGTTGATCGTAAAAATTGAAAACGTTTTTTTTTTTTAATTATCTGTAATATATCAAGGAATAGAATGTCGTAACGACATACAATTCTGTGGGTTTCTCCTGGGATCCGGCTACATTGTTTTCTGGTGTCTCTCTCTCACATGGTCAGTACCTTAAAAAAATAAATGTGGAATTGATAGTTTCTTTCTATTCAAAGGGGCAGCTGTAGCCCAGGTAGAAGAATCGTGGATTAGCAACCGAAACTTTTTCCAACCAAAGGTCGTCGTGTACATGGGGGCTGGTACACGTTAAATCTGTAATGACCTCAGATGTCCTCACGTTGGTGTGGTTTGAAAATTTGTAGAGTGGAGTGCCAGCTCAGGTGTTCACGTCATCATCCGACCGTGATAAATTACGAAGTATTGTCCTCGGATTTTTTCCTTCGAGATTGGTACCAGACCGTCTCTAATAGAGCGTTGTGTTGCTCCAGTGCGACTTAAGTTCAACTACCCATTCTACTTAAGCTAAATTATATTTTTAAAATTGATACTCTTTATTTAACAATACATTTGTCAAACGTTTTGGTGCTAGGGAGTATTGCGCATGAGCGAAGCAAATTTGACTCACTCAGAAAACCTTCGAAGAAGATCTGCGAATGGGAACCAGCATGCCCATATAGCTTGCCTATAGTTCCATTGTATTACATCAATAAAGTATCATATCTTATAGTGGAACATTTCTTTCCTTTGAACGTGCGAATAAGGTATGAAATTTACATTACTATCAAATATATCTGGTTTCTAACAACAGGCGACGGTACAGATGTATCTAACGCCTCGTCTGGTGGCAACGCTCTTGGCGCACCTTTTTATGTCGCCAAGGAAAGAAATCTTAGAAAAAATCTTTTTTTTTCTTTATAAATATAACATCTTTATAAATCTTTCAGCTTGCCGCGGTTGCCATAAAAACGGGAATAACCCTAATAAAGATGAGTTACCTAAACCTGCCATAATTCGCTACTAAAAGTGAGCCATAAAACTCGCCAAGAGCGTTGCTACCAGACGAGGCGCTAGATACATCTATACCCAAGTGACGCTTAAAATATATGTATAAGCGCACAGAAAAGTAGTAACATAAGAATATACAAATATTTGTACGAGTATACGTACGAGTAAATATGTATACGTTTATAGCTAGATCAGGTTTTTTCGAAAGTTTCTTCTGGAATAGAAGGTAAATGAATAACATTTGAAGCACCACTTCACAATAAATTGTCTTAATTATTCATAATAATTAGTTTACTTTCCTTAGCTTCGAACTTCTTTTCATCCGATAAAATGCATTTGTGTTCATTTTTTATCAAATATATGAAACATCTTGGTGCATTTAAGTCCTTGTTTTCCATGATGTTTCAGCATTGGATGTTTTTCTTACTTTTCATTTTCTACAGATTGCGTTTGGTTTGGCTCTAGTCACTTTTTGCTGCTTCAGGCCAAGATCGTGATCTACGACTTGAAGTTTATTACCAACAGCTGTGAACACATGTCTGAACTAGGATTCAAACTCAGATCCTGTTGAATCAAGGACTCATTTTTCTTAAGACAGCCAGGCACGAAAATAATTAATCTCTAAGGAATAAAATTATGTTAATTAGCTAAAGTGTGGGGAATCCACGATTTTTGAGAATCGCGGATTTTCGTGTCTTATTTTAAAGAACCATAGGTACAGCAATCTCCATTCCTATAATAATATATCGGTTACAGATTGCATTGAAATTCAATGGACATTTTTAATAGTTCTTAATTTGTACATAATGGCATTGTTTTATCTGCGATTTTTAATTGATTTTTCCCAATGTCATTTAAATTTACATCCATTTTAAGTATCAAAATACATACCAACTCTATACGTTGTTGCCTTAAAAGTTAGATCTATTTGGAGTATATTTCAGATACACTGACGCGGAAACGTACATCAGTTTTGTACTATCTGCTACAATAATGGAGATACTACTGTAGTCACTTAATTAAGGTTAATTCAACTGTTTTAGTCTGTTGAAATTTGGTATTAACTGCAATATATCTGCTTTTACAGGAATTTAAAAAATAATAATACCACGTTAAAGTTTTACTTTCTATTAAAACAATCATGTTATTGGAAAAGTTTATTTCAATTCCAGAAATTTACGAAAAGTTTGGTGAATTAACAACCTTCTCGATAGAGCTTTCTAATTAAATTTACCAGAATAATTTAGTTTAATCTGGTAACACATGACACATCTTTGTAAAACCTTTTTCCTTTCTTTTCACTTAGTTAACAAGATTTTCTCAGGTTACAAGCAAGCCGGCCAGGGAGTAGAGTAATTATAGTTTTGGTTCTACGTTCGACAGGTTTTGGGCAGTTAGAAGAATCCGAGAAAATTGAAAGTAAGGAAATTCTTACTATTTATAATAAGATAGTTGATAAATCGACTAGGTTGTTTGACTTGGACTCTCAAATAAGTCTGCTAACTGATATTTCTGAAGAAGAATTTGATTTAACTGAATCTTATAGAGATAAATTTATTGAAGTGAAAGTATTTTACGATTCTTATGTTCAGAAAGAATTAGTCGCCGAGTCAGGCAATTTTCAGTCCCAAGTTGGCGCGAATTTAAAGCTGCCTAAGATAGTTTTGAAAGAATATGAGGTTGTTCCAAAAACTTGGGTAGCATTTTGGGGACAGTTTTCTCGCATACACAAGGATGATGGCTTGAAAGAGGAAGATAAATTTCAATATTTGTTGGCGTCTGTTAAGCCAAATACGAAAGCGAGAGACATCGTTGAGAGCTATCCACCTTCCAAAGAAAACTATTTGAAAGTAATAGACCACTTGAAGTCTCGTTTTGGAAGGGGACAGATTTATTAATTGATGTATATATTAGAGATCTTTTATAGCTTTAGTGCTGAATCGCCAAAATGTCCGGTTTGCTGAACTTTATGACAAATTGGGTTCAAATCTGAGATCTCTCGAAACATTGGGTGTGACTACAAAAAATTACGCAGCAATGTTGTACCCGGTGGTTGAATCGTGTTTACCCGTTGAGGTTTTGAAGGCGTGGGACAGATACAGATTAAACGCCAAAATTGGCGAAGAAGATATGATAAACGTAACAAAAGAAAATTTGTTGGAAGCGTTATTGGCCTTTTTAATCTCATGAAGTGGAAGGTGAAGAACATAGGATTTTGGCAGAAAATGGTTTTGGAAGACAGAAATGCAAACGAGAAATAAATAAGCCTTTTCAACAAGACGAATCAACCGCAGCTGCTTTAATATCGTCGCTTCCTGATAAATCGTTAGAAAGGCCCGATTGTTTGTTTTGCCATAAGCCACACAATAGTCAAGATTGTCGAAAGGCTTCTGCAATAAGTTTGGAAGAAAGGAAAAATGCGGTTAAGCATGCAAAATGTTGTTTATTATGTTTCAAAAAAGGACATTTTTTCCGAGATTGTAGAAGCAAAGTAAGGTGTTTGCTGTGCAATCAACGACATGTGATAATGTGTCCAAATCTCAGCAGAGGATCCGTAAGTTCTCCTTCCAAAGAGCTTGAGCATGAAGAAAAGTAGGCCACAGCACTGCTTTCTTCCCAGTCTACCCAACGAGAAGTTTATCTCAAGACTGTTATGTTAAGACTTCGTAATAATGGTACAGAGGTTTGTGTAAGACCTTTATTGGATGATGGATCGCACCGTTCATATATTGAAACTGGTTTAGTTAAAGAGTTAAATCTCCAATCTTCAGATACGGAAATATTGTCACAAGGTTTATTTGGCGGAGGAACAACACCTGCTGCTAAACATGGAAAATATGAAGTGAATATAGAGGGTTTAGACGGAAAATGTTCGATGCCAGTTTCATTCATCGATCAGTCAAAGATTTGTACGTCATTGCCTAGAATTCAAGATGAAAACCTTATTTCCGAACTCTCTTCCCGGGGGATAGTCCTAACTGACATAGGTAGAAATGCGCCGCCTATAAGAGTAATACTTGGAGCGGATATCCTTGGTAGCATTATAACAGGAAGAGTAGAGATTTTCAAGTCGGGGATTTCAGCTGTAGAAGCCTTAGTTGGTTGGACCATCTTGGGTCTTGGCAGGAAAAAAGTTTTTAGTATGGTATCGTTGGCTTTGAAGAACTTTGAATTGCATAACATTTGGGATTTAGACGTTTTGGGCATAACTGATCCAACAGAAGTATATGAGAAGAAGCTACTGGAAGAAGACACGTTGATCCATTTTCAAGAAACCCTGAAAGTTAACGATGAACAACGTTATGAAGTTACACTGTCTTGGTTGGACATCCTCCCTTGTACAACAATCGTGAAATAGCCGCAGCCAGACTTCGTTCTGTTACGAAGCGTATAGTGCAAGAAGACACATTCAACGCGTATAACGAAGTTTTCTTGAATTGGCAAAAGGAAGGAATTATTGAAGAGGCTGAGTTTTCAGAGGTGAAGAATTCAGCCTACTACTTACCACACAGACCGGTAATTAAGTTATCAAGCGCTACAACGAAAATACGGCCTGTGTTTGATGGTTCATTCAATACTAAGGGTGGTGCTTCATTAAATGATTGTTTGAGTACAGGACCAAGTTTGACACAACAAATTCATCCATTACTAAACAGATTCAGATGGGGTGCCAAGGAAGTAACAGCAGACATTAAACAAGCATTCTTGCAGAAAAGTGTAAATCCAGTAGACAGAGATGTGTTACGATTCTTGTGGTGGAAGGATCCTGAATGCTCAACTATCGTCGAATATAGACACTGCCGCGTCGTTTTCGGGATAACTACATCTCCTTTCCTGCTGAATGCAACAATACTGCATCACCTTGGCCAGGAAAAATTTAAAGCGGAAGATATGGCTTTTACAAGTAGCAAATTGGAAGATGGGTTTTACGTAGATAACCTGATTACCAGTGTCAAAGATGAAGATCAGTTTCAAATTCTGAAGAGACAGGCAAATGAGATAATGGCCGCTGGATGCTTTGATTTACGATGCTGGTTTTTTACAGGTAGTTCAGAAGACTCAATTCAGTCAGTATTAGGACTTAAGTGGAATTGTGAGACAGATGAAATGTCATGTGTTTCCCCAAAAACATCTGTTGACCTAAGTCTATCACCAACTAAAAGAATCTTACTTTCAATAGTAAACAGCGTATACGATCCAATAGGATTTTCTTGCCCTGCAATGCTGGTTCCAAAATTAATTCTGCAAGAAGCTTGGAGAAAGAAATTGAGTTGGGACGAAGAACTTCCTGAGGATCTTAAAGTGAGGTTTCATAGTTGGGCAAGACATCTTAGTCTGATTAAACAATGCTCTATTAAGAAGAATGTTTAGAGGAAAACTCGATGATGCAACTTTACACATTTTTTCAGATGCATCGGTGTTTGCTTATGCTTGTTGTGCATTCTTGCGATGTGAAGACCAAGGAGAAGTTTTCATAAATTTGGTGGCTGCAAAATCCAGAGTGATGCCAATGAACCGTCCAACGATTCCCAGAGCGGAATTATTAGGAGC
The DNA here is from genome assembly GCA_933210815.1 of Meta bourneti. Classification (NCBI taxonomy): domain Eukaryota; kingdom Metazoa; phylum Arthropoda; class Arachnida; order Araneae; family Tetragnathidae; genus Meta; species Meta bourneti. The sequence goes on along the minus strand of OW119924.1, from coordinate 91,057,955 downwards.
TGCCATCGCTGCTCGGTTATATAAGTCTATTCAAGAATCTCTGAAGTTGCCTCTTAGGACGTTCTTTTGGAGTGACTCTATGGTTGCGTTAGCATGGATTAAGAAACAAGAACCTTGGAATACCTTTGTCGGGAATAGAGTAAAGGAAATAAGAGAGCTGACTGATATCAACGCAAGGAGACATATACCAGGAGAATTAAACCCTGCAGATTTACCATCTCGTTCCTGTAATTGGTCCGACCTTTTCAAACAGAAATGGTGGGAGGGCCCTTTGTGGTTACGAGAAGATGAAGAGTCATGGCCGGAAATGAGCTTGTCGTGTCCGGAGGAAGCGCTGAAAGAATGCAGGAAGATAGTGACGAGCGCAGCAAGTGTACAGAAAAAAGTTGTAAGTCAAAGATTCTTATACTTTTCGAAATACTCAATGATAGTACGGATGGTTGCATGGATTCTCCGTTTCTCGTAAAGTTCAAGAGAAGATTGAAGGATCAGTGACCAGTGAAGAGTTTCAAAGTGCTGAACTATGTCTAATAAAGATGATTCAGAGCGAGTGGTCAGAGGAGAAAAGGAAGAAGTATAAAATTTCAATGAAATTTTATGAAGACGAAGGTGTACTGAAGGTCAGAACTCGCCTTGTATTTGGTGAAGATAATGAGGACTTTCAATGCCCAATTGTTCTACCTGATCATCCAATAACTCGACGTTTAATTGAGTACACGCATAAGACCCTAAATCATGCTGGTGTACAGACCATACTGGGACATTCGAGAGAAAGATTTTGGATCCCCAGAGGACGGAGGATTATCAGGGAAGTGATTTCTAAGTGCATTCCCTGTAAGAGGCATTCCGTGAAACATGCGACAACAGAGTGTGCGCCATTACCAGCCGATCGTATTCAGAGAGTTGCTGCCTTTCAAGTCGCCGGTGCAGATTTAGCTGGCCCAGTCTTTCTGCGAGGAGGTATCAAGGCTTGGATCATATTGTTTACCTGTGCTGTGTATCGTGCCGTGCACCTTGAGTTGGTAACGTCTTTGTCAACTGATGCCTTTATTCAAGCCTTGCGAAGATTCATCACTCGTAGAGGGAGATGCAGTGTTATTTATACAGACCAAGGAACAAATTTTCTGGGTACCGCAAGAGCACTTCAAAATTTGGACTGGGAAGCTATTCAAGCAGACTGTGCAGCGCAACAAATAAAGTGGAATTTTAATCCTCCAAGTGCACCTTGGTACGGTGGATGGTGGGAGCGTCTCATTAGAGTTCTCAGGTATCTTTTGAAGAGGAACATCGGCAAAGCTAGTCTCAACTACGAAGAGATGCTTACTGTGTTGGCTGACTGCGAAAGTACCATCAACCAAAGACCTCTAACCTACACATCTGAGGATCCTGAAGAGCCAAAGCCTTTGAACCCTGCCCATTTTTTGCGTGAAGTTGCTCCACCATTACATCGTGACACAGTTGATCTAGATCTGATTGACAGCAACCATTTACGAAAGAGACTGCTACCTTCAAAAGGTTCGTGAGAGCTTCCGCAAGAGGTTCCAAAGAGAATATCTAGCTGCGTTGGTGAACCCACCCCCTGTGGTGCACCAGGGTAACTACAAGTGGTTCACGATTCCTCACGCTCCATGATGACCAAAGCACTTCTAACAAGTTTAAACCGGCCTGCATGGGTTAAAAAGGGGTTATTGATATAGTATATTGATACTAGCAAGAACTGCGCATAGCCTCTGCGCTCATCGGCCTTAAAATGAAATAGACGGAGCATGTGTCCGCAGCTTCATGTTATTTCTTTCGGTTGCTCGGTTTAAAGATCTGTCACATGGCTGTGGGTAAAAGCATGAATCTTAAATTATTGATTGGTTAAAGTGATTATCTACCGTGATCCAAAACACTATCTGCGTTTCCATAGCCAATCGGCTAAGTCGATTTGAATCGTTTATTTCAGAAACCCGCTAAGTGTACTTTTTCAAAAATGTCTGTTGACGGGTTTCTGAAATAAACGATTCATTTGTGATTTACCCTTCAGAGATCTTACGACAGTGACTCCGCCCACATGATTCGTCGATTTCATTAGAAGGACGATGTCTGCGCTGTAGTTCTTTAATTGTTCATACCTATTGATTGCAGTGTCGTTACTCACAATTCATACCTTATTTATATCCATTCACAATTTATGTATTCATTGATATGCTCATATTATACCTCTAAATAAAATAAAATGAATCAATAACAAAATGCAACATTTTTGTACCTACTGGCACAGACTAATTCTTACTTCCAATAAAGAGCATACCTCAATCATGTCACAATAATTAGTTTCTGTATGTCCACTTCAATTGCATCCCGTTCACCAAGGCGATTCGGTAATTTTTAGCAATTAAATATATTTTTACGGTGGATTACATCTCTTTTCTACGCTGATTTCCATCTTTCAGGTGTATGTGTGACATCATCTGACCGTGGTTCAAAATTACGTGGTGCTGTCCTTGGACTTTCCCTTCGGGTTTGATCCCGGACCGTCGCCAATAGCCCGTTGTGTTGCTCCAGTGCGACGTTAATTAAAATACCTACCTATCTTTCAGGTGAATGGAACAAACAATTTTAGTTTATTCGTCATTGTGACATCTTTTCCTTTCAATTTTAATAAAAGATCTTTATTCCTTTAAATTTGAATGTTTTTTTAGATATATAAGCAGGAAATCTAAAGGAAAGTAAGCAATATGACAGGGGGCTCAGAAAGCACTTCAGAAAATGCCAAGATTCTTTATGTAAGTATGATTGTAAAGGATGCTATATATGTGAAGAATTTTATGATTAGTTTTGTGTAAATAGATTTCAATAGGAATAAATTGAGAATGAACATAATATTTAAATAAAATATTATTTATCATAAAGAAAAAGACTTACAACTATAAATTTTGAGAATGGCTTCACCCTGTTTACGGTACGTACGTTGTAAAACCCAAATTACAGTATGGGAAAATAATTGTACCACTTTTTAAATTCGAATAGAAAAATCGGTAACATTGAACAATGTATTTAATATATTCAAATTATTGCATAAGAACTGTAGCGTATTTAAATCAACTTTTCAAATTCTTTCAGTATTGATGCAATCAACACTCATTATTGTGATTCACTAATGCATATTCAGTAGTGATACATAAAAGTGACGCGTTAAATATTTTGTTATATAGGTGTATATAGTGTGTTTTATTATGTGTGATTTAGTACCTCAATACTCTTCCATGAGATACTGCTTTGATCACCATCATTAAACATCCTCTAAAGTATTTCCAATTACGACTGAGTAACGGAATACGCTATGCATGAAAAGGTATTGCAATAATTTTGTCTACTACTGTAAAAAATAAAGCTTATGGAGTACCGAAAATGTACGGAATTCAGCAAGGATCAGTTCTCAACGATGCCTTACTTGGAGGTAGAAAATGTCAAATGGGATGGTATACACTAAAATTTTCTTAGGGAGTCAACTGAAAATACCTCATGGAGTTGTTCACGTCAATTTTGTAAGGGCCAATTCTTGACGATGCCCTATTTAGAAGTGTCAATGGGGAAAGTATATATTAAAAATTTCTTAAGGAGTTAACTGAAAACCCCCATGAAATTGTTCTGATAGTAATGATTACTTTGGTGACAGTTCCCTATATTATAGTTAGACTAATGTAAAATATTGTTTGCTTTTTAATATATATTGAAAATAAAATCCCTAATTTTTGAAAAATATTGTTTATTCAACCTCAAAACTAAACTAATCAATTAAATTGAAACAAAACATAACCTGTACACATTCGACAGCATTTTTTGTCTAAAATTCCATTGTCGCTAACATTTTGAAAATTATCCTGCCTTAATTCTATTGACAGAATTATACACTAGGAGTAAATGGGAACTTTGACACTAATCAGATTGCGAAGTTCTCGTTCATTTTCATATCTCAGAATTTTAGTGTGACAAACAGTGTTATGCGCATGTAATAATGGTTCAGTGGTGATTTTTGTAGCAACACAGGTCTTAATTAAAAAGAACCAGTTTATTTAGAACAAGAACACAATAACTGCAAACAGTATTTTTAGAGCTGCAACTCTTACATTCCCCATTCTACAAACATCAGGATCATCACATTAACTGCCAAAGACACATGCAATACACACTAAAGTCGACACAACACTAGCGCTCTCTTACTCATTTCATAACACAGTGTTTAAAAACATATCTCATTCTACCGAAAATGTTTATTAGTAGACAGCAAAAACTGTATTAAGGGGTTATACTTAGTTTCAAGGCAAAAAAACACTATTTTTCACGAATATTTTGTGAAGACGCATATGTATATATTTAAAGGAAACTTTTTAAATTTGAAACAGTATATATTGAAGATGTTATCACGATTTTTTTTATTAAAAAATATCGACTTTTACACTAGTTACAGCCTATCTCCGAGAGGGTCTTTAAAAAAAGGCGTTTTGGGGTGATCCGAAATATCTTGAGAACCACTTAACCAATCGTTTCAAAACTTTTACTGCTTTTACTTAACATAATTTATCAGTCTTTAATCGTTCGATTTTTTCCCGATCAATATTATGGATTTTATAAGCGAAGAAATGCAATTCTTTTTCGTAAAAATCGAAACTATATCTTCTGACAGCCGCCATTTTGTGAAAAATCAAAATAAAACTTATTCGTTCGATTAAGTACTAAAACAACTTGTAAACTAAAACCTTTTATTTTGCTGTGATCAGATACTCTAGTTCGGAGATATCTTGATCACAGCAAAACGCTTTTTTAAGACCCTTTCGGAGATCGGCTGTAACTAGTGTAAAAGTCGATATTTTTATAAAAATATTGTGATAACATCTTCAATATATGCTGTTTCAAATATAAAAAGTTTCCTTTAAATATATACATATACGTCTCTACAAAAATAATTCGTGAAAAATCGTGTTGTTTTGGCCTTGCAACTAGGTATAACCCCTTAAGCCTGCGTGAGTTACATTTTCTTTTCACCTATAATATATTTTGAAAAGAAATGTTAGCTGTGATAACACCAGAATTTAACATTCGGAGCTAAATCAGTCATACTTTCCTAAATAAATCAAATGAAAGTATGGTCATTATTATCCTTCAACGCCATTGTTTTCAACCAATCAAAATAAGAAAAATTTGACTATCAGAACAAAATTGGTAACGCGAAGCGAGGAGAATACTTTTTGTTTTATTTTGAATTATGATTAAATTGAGTCATGGATCTGAATGTAATTGCTCTTAAAATTTGTATAAATATTCATGTTTTACTAATTATTTAAATCTTTTACACCTTATAGGATCCACATATTTTCACAATCAATGTATTTAAAAATCATAAGATTTCCATAAACAAACCATTGATTCTATTAAAATTGACACTCTTCATCCATTATGGAGGTAAGATAATTTATTTTCGTTTTACCATATAAACCTTTCTTTTTTATTTCTATTGTTTTGAAGCATGGAATATTTTTCATTTTATCTTCAACTAGCAGAATAACCCGGCTTACTCGGGTTAAATTGGTTACTAATTTCCGTTTTCGTTAATAAATTGTAATACTTATTCATCCCATGAAACAACAACCACACTCTAATAAAAGTACACAATTGTTAAATAACCAATTTCACCAATGTAAATAAATGTCATATGCAATCTTGGCCTTATGCTCCTATAAACAATCTCATTGCATTCGCTTGGCCAGAGCTCGTTTAATTGTCAGTGACATCTTGAACTCTGGTTGGATCATTGCCTTCTAATGGATACCAAGCCATTTTGATATACCAGGCAATGAGCGCGCAGGCAAGCTAGCTAAAAATGATTGTCTTCTACTCCAGCCCTCTCCCTTACCTCCGTGCTTGCAGGTTGGTAGAGCGAAAGATAAATAAGTCCGTCTGCGACCATCAAAAGCTTAAAGTCACGGACAAAACATGGAGCAAGCCTTTGTCTGACCCTGTTCCACCTAATTTGCCACGACATATTGCTACGGCAAATTTTAGAATTTTAACTGGACACGACTTTTTAAGAGGACACTTACACCGCATTGGTGTGTATGCTTCTCCCGACTGCCCCTTTTGTTCGACGGGGAACTTTATGGATTTTAGTCATCTTTTATCTTGCACTTTTTTTATCTGACTATCACATCTTAGTCGTGACCTTTTTAACCGGGCTAATTTGTATTGAACTGCCCGTAGGAAATTATGGTCCCACATCCAGGTAACTTCACTGCAAAATAGCAGTTGAATCTTGGTGTTATTTAAGTTTTGTAGGCCAGTGCAAATAATTATCCATGTGATCCGTGAAGTCAACAATGCTGCAAGAATTCAACGAAGACTAATTATCGGTCTTGATTATTTTAGTCTATGTTTTATTGATTTGACTGAGATTACTTTTCGTGATCAGCTTTGAGCATCAGCTTATGTAGAATGCAATTAATTGGATCAGATTAACCTCATACACAGTGGGGTACATTCCGTTCCATGGTGGATCTAAGAAGTACTTAACAGCAGCAGTCACAGTATTTTGTACTGTAAAATAAAAATAATCAACAAAGGTAAATAATTCTGAGCTTTTCTATTACTCAGCTGTTATTATTATGTCAATTAATATTTTCACGAACTGAACAGTACCGACGATAAATCACCAAAAGAAAACAAAAAGATTTCTATAATTCTATATATTCAAAAATTTCATTAGACTGGTTGCAAAGGATATTTTCCTAAATTATTTTTTGTGGTCTATAAAACAACGACTAATAAAGATTAAAAACTTAGAAACAATATTCGATGGCCATTTCGGTGGGGCAAGACGTTCTACATCACTAGAACAGTAGTGAGTAAACAAGCAAAAGTGGTCCAATCTCCGGGATCTATTTATTCTCTGGTTGAACACTATAGAATCCTTATCTGTTATTACGTTATTGAACATACTAGTGAATGGATTTTTTTGGACTGGTTATAATGTGGTACTAGTTCCTCTTGGGACATATTGTGCCAAACTCAAGACATAAGATCAAACTCTTCAAATACACTATTCAATAAAATTAAAACAATTCCTCAATGCTTAAATTCAGGTCTAAAAATATCTTGTATAAGAGATTCGAATATAAAAGCTCAAAAAATGCAATCCAATAATAAAATTAAATGAAAGTCAGGTGTTAATAAAAATAAATAGTATGCAAAATCAAATGTGCTGGATGAAATCAATGTCATGTAAAAAGCTAAAAATGTTGGGACGAGGATTCTAAAACCAAGGTTTATGAATTAAAATGTTAAGACGTTGACGATTAAAATGAGAACATTCTATCAAAATGTGTTTTACCGTTAATGGACAGATGCTGCAATTCAAAATTGGATTATCTTCTCCAAGGAGAAGGTGTCTATGGGTTATGCGAGTATGTTCAATATGGAGGCGTATTATTACATTTTGCCTCCTTAATGGTAATGATTGTCATTGAGATATACTTGTTTGATAAAATGAAGTTTGCTCTCCATTTGTTGATTCCATTCGTTCTTCCAATTTTCTTTAAAAAAATTGTAAATACTAGATTTTAAATCACTGTAAGGAATGGTATGATTAATATTACTCACGACCGATTTGGCGGCTTAGTCAATTATTTCCTTTCCTAATATCCTAGCTTGAAATGGGATCCAACAAAATAAGAGGTTAAAATTTTTTGAACAAAGATAATTTTTTTCTTTGATTCCAAAACAATGGGATGACTGGTAAGATCAGGATATTTTAATGACTGTACGACACTTAACCAATATGTGAAAATGATACATTTTTTTATGATAATGATCAGATATATTTTCTAGTGCTTTGTATATGGCCATTATTTCAGCTGTGAAAACAGAACATGATGAATGAAGCTTAAAATTATGAAGAGAATCATTAATGGTGAATGAGCTCCAACATAGTTCGCCTTTTTTTATCCATCTGTATAAATTTGTGTAAAACTCTAGTTTTACATGATTTCTTTATGATGTTCAAAGTGTTGTCTGAAGGTAATATCAGATGTATCTGCTCTATAGAAGTTTTGAAATGGGTTTTGGAATTCAAAATCGTGATTAAACCAAGGAGAGAAACCATACAGTTTTTTTGGGTGACTTTAAGTGAAAAAATTTCGGATCCGTTCATTAAATTCCTCAGTTTTAAGTGGAATGTAGGAATGGAAGATGTTTTTGCTTGATAAAGACGTTTTAAATATGAAGTGTGAAGAATGGTATGCAATCGGTGATGAGGGGTTGAGGTAATTCTAAAATAATATTCTAGGGACAACGATTGTCGCCTTAAGTCCAGAGAAGGTTCAAATGTGCTACATATAAACTGCTTACGGAAGAAGTTCTAAAGGCCCCGGAATACATAAAAGTAGAGCTTTGTGATGGATAGTATTCAGAGTTTGTAGTGCAAATTTTCTGGCTGAACCATACTCCACGCAGCCGTAATCTAATTTCTATCGTATTCGATCTCTAGATTTTTAAAAGGCACGTACGATCAGAGCTCCATGATAATTTCGTTAAACTCGTAACATATTGAGAGCCTTTTCGCAACGTTTGCGTAGATTTAGAATATGTGGTTGGAAAGTCAACTCCTTGACAAATATTATTCCTAAAAATTTTGCATTGTCCACAACATTAATTAAAATTTCATTGCAGAATATTTCTGAGACTAGGTATTCTTTTTCTACAAAAATGAACGGGCGTGCAGTTTTAAAGGATAAAAGCCCATTTTCGTTGGTCCGATTTGTAATTTTGTTAACATCCTGTTGAAGTTGTCTTTCTATTAACCGAATGTCTTTTCCTGCACATGAAATTTGCAGATCGTCAACGTAAATAAGACATTTAATTGATGGAGGCAATTAAGAAACAATGTTATAAACTTAAAATAGAGTTACACTTAAAACCTTGTGGTACTCCCTCCTCTCGAATAAAGACATCTGAGAAGACTGATGATGAAAATAAGGTACTTTAAAGTACCTTATTTTTTAAAAAAATTGCATCAAAATCGGCAGATTTCTTCTTATAATATTATATATATATATATATATATATATATATATATATATATATATATATATATATATATATTTCAGTCTCGATTGTCTGAATTTCTTTTTCAATTTGCCACTTAGGGCAAGACCTGGCGTAGGCTGGATGATCATCCTTACAGTTGACACAACAAAGGGATGATGACGTACAGACATCGGTCTATTGTTCTGTACTAGAGCGTTTAACACAGATTTCCTTGCCACGGCAAGCGAAGAAAGAGTAGCCGAATCTTTGGCATTTAAAGCAGCGAACCGGATTCGGTACAAAAGGTCGAACTGGACAATTAATATAAGCTATTTTAACATATTTAGGTATAGTGGGTGTATTGAAAGATAATATTATGTGCTTGGTGGGTAATTTTTGATTATTACTTTACTTTTCATTATGAAAAGTTTTTCTACAGATATATTTGTTTCATTATTCTTCTACGTTGGTGCTTCAGTGAAGGAGAATTCGTTTTTTGTTTTTGTTTTTCCATGTTTGGAAGTAAATTTTCAGTCCCCGGAGGCACCACCCACCATTGAGTTCAACAAGGGGATCCAGGTTCCTGTACCAGTACTATTCGGGGACTGTACGAACCCAAGTCACCTCTATGACTGCCCTAAGGAACTAGTTGGTGAGCATGTCCTTAGTCCTAGCAGGATGTACCCACCAGTCGATTAATGTACTGGAACCCCCAAAGCACATTTCCTCTTTATTCGAAGCAGGAGTTGAAGTAAAGTGTTGGGGCGGTATGTTGTCCCTCAATCACCAAGATCACCTTTTCCGAAGACACAGGTCTCCACGCACGGCAAACACGTGGATGGTTTAGGCCTCAGGAGGAGCTGAAAGCAACAGAGCGGCAAAAAACTTCTCAAAGGGAGCCCTCACCTCCGAAGAGGAACAACGAGGGGAAAGAAAAAAGTAAAAGGGTAGGCGAGGGTAAGAATGAAAGAGAGGGAAGATCACTCAGGTACCTCGGGGTTGTGAAGCCCGTCCAAACCTAAAGAAGGTATGCCCGTGAGGGCCACTAGTGAATGACGCACTCTATAGGGGTGCCTTTACATGGAAAGGCGTAGTTAAAAAAGTAAATTGAGGCAACGCTATTTCTGAACAGGTTTAAGTTCGCGTTTCTTTTTGTGACTTTGGTCCTGATGATAGTGGCGTCTTGCTCCACCGAAATGACTATTGGCGATCCTTTCTGGTTTTAACATTTATTAGTCGTTGTTTCATTTTTTACCGCCAATTTGACTAAAGTTTTCATCTACCTTTCTACTTTGGGCTAGTTGTTTTGACTCCTAGCTGCACATGAATAACGAGTGGTGTTCGGATACTTTTTTGACCTTCTGTACGTTGAAGTAGTGTAGGTAGCCCGGTTGGAAAAGTAAAGGATTACCAATCGGAGAGTTACAAGTTCCAAACTAAGTCCAACCAAACACAATCGTATACACGGCGTCGACCTGTCGTGGTCTCAAATGACCTCACGTTGGCGTGGTGTGGAAATATGAGAATGGGGTGCCAGCTTAGGTGTTACCTCGTCATTCAAAATTACGTAGTGTTGTCCTCGATCTTTCCCTTGGGATTGATCTTGGACCGTCATCAATAGCCTGTTGTGTTGTTCCAGTGCGACGCTCATTAATTACCATTATCTTTGTTCGCTGAATTAAAAGTATGCAGTTCAATAAAATTACATTATAGTGTAATATTTAGTGACAATAATTACAGTTTTCTTTCACAGCGGGATCTTTTGTTTCGTCATTTATAACAGTTCTATTCAAGGGACGTGGAGTGTCTTTATCTGAACTGTCTGCAATGACAATGATAGCTCCTTTCAGCCAGTTCATCGGAACTTCTTTGTCTGGTATTATTACCGATAAAATAGGCAAATCAAAACCAGTATTTGTTGTTAATAGTTTGATCACTATAAGCACTGTTGTTGGTTTTATTCTCCTGCCAAAAATAAATTCGACAAATACTGATATACAATCCATCAATCTCACTTGCCATCAAAGTAACGAAAATGAAGTTAAAGCTTCGATTTCATGTGGAGCAATTGAAGAAACCATTGAGGTGGAATCTTGCCATGGATATTGCCTGATGGAATTCACTGACCAATGTTTGACAGAACACATTGATTGCCAAAATTTCGATCACTCAATAGAATTGAATACGTCTTTTATAATTTACGTAAATAATACGTTCGTGAAAAGAATAATAGACTGGTGCCAGTATAATGTTCTATCGATTACTCGTGGAAACTCAACTTACTCTTGGTGTTCTAACAATCAGACCGAACATTGTACAATCTCTTGCACAGCGCATTCAGGAGTTGAATTCGTGGATGGTATCAATGGGCTATTAATAGCTTACGGATGTCTTTATGTTTTGTTTCTAACGACGTATTCCACTGCCTATCGCTGTTTGGACGTAACGGCTATGTTCTTAGTGAAAGAATACAACTCGAATTTCGGACACGAGCGCTTTTTTGCTATGTTGGGTGTTGTACTGATGTCCCCTCTTGCAGGTTACATTGCTCATATTACTGCTCCACCTGGTGATGATAGAAACTACTGTTCTGCCTTGTACTTGTACATAGTACTGTGTGCTGTTATGGTACCTTTTCTGTATAAATTGCCGATGAAAGTAAGACCTCCAGGAGAAAATGTAGGGCAGAAATCTTTAATGCTGCTAAAAAGTTTCGACACCTGGTCATTTTTTATTGTATTATTCGTTCTTGGAACTGTGAATAACGTCGAAAGTAACTTTATGTTTTGGTACTTGGAAGAAATGAACGCAAGCAGCTTACTTATGGGACTCATCATATCAATTAGTGCTCTGTATGGCTTACCGTTTCTGCTCACTTCACATTGGTGGGTGAAGAAGATAGGTGCAACTCAAATATTCCTGTTGGCGCTTCTGAGCCATACAGTCAATTTAATAGGATATTCATTCATACAAGATCCATGGCTTGCACTACTTTTAGAAGCTACTAAAATAGTAACGTATTACTTATTATGGGTAGCAGTAATAGAGTACAGTCACGATATTGCCCCAGAAGGACTAACAGCTACAATTATTGCAATAGCAGGAGGTATACATTACAGTGTTGGTAAGTATATGTATTTTTAATCAATCAAGCAAGAAACACGCCATCTGATTTGGTTAAAAGTTCATAAGCTTGTTTTAACTATATTGAATTGCCAATTAGCATTTCAATGAATTAATTTTTCTATGCAGTAATTTTATAGTCGAATTTATAACCTTAATTATCCTTTACAATTTCCTATACGCATATTCTTGAGATAAAGGTGTTTAAAATTTAATTTACGAAAAAAGCAATGTATCAATACTCTTTTACTGAGATCTAACAAAGTCTTTTTTGAAACTTTTTTCCTAACTTAGGTATATCGAAAATTAGTAGTTAATGCAAAAAAATAACGAGTTTTTGACTAAGCATGTATTTGCAGTCTTTTAAAAAAAATAAAATCACACAATTCCTGATATTTATGACTATATTTGGTTTTATGGCAAAAGGGCTATATTTGGACTAGCTGCGTCAAACACACGACAGACAACGTTACTAATAGACATGTACACGCAAGGAATGTTTTTTCTGACACATAAGAGAGAAACACATCCAGAAGTTACAGGAATCAAAACTGCGTCGCATACAACTCGCAGGTTGCCGGAGCAGTGGGATAACACTAAACCATTGCGTTCCCGTGGTATTTATGCCAATCAGCATTCGTTAATATGAAATAAGATTTGTCTAAAAATGGAAAATATTCGACTTCTGAATGAGAAAGTGTATTTTCCTTAATGTGTTTTAAACATAATGAATACTCAAGTCAGGTAAATATTTTTAATTTTTTAGGCGCTATATACAATTTTTCGTTTTTTATTTAGTCTATTTAGAAAGTATAGTCAGTCGAAACCGTTTTCTCGTTATTTTATGCTCCCATCAGTAGAATTTACAAGTTACTTCTGTTTCAAATCGCTGCTAGTTTTGTTCATTATGACTGTATTTCACTCTTGAATTGATATACAATGAATATATTTAAGGAATACATCTGTAACTTTGTTAGAAAATAGACCAATATCCATTTTTTGCAAGGATTTGGTAACAAGTGATTTAGTAATTATTATTATTTTTTATTTTCAATATAGCATACAAAAATACTTTACACTGTTTTGATCCTTTTAGTTTATTACCAGGTAAGTTTTATTATTAATTTCATTACCATAAAGTGATTGGTGAAATTCAAAATCGGTGAATTTGGACATTGACTTCTACCATGAAAGCTACTTTAAAATCAAGTAAAAGCTATATATGTTACCGGCAATGTATGAAAAGAAAGCATTGTATAGAATGCCTAGGCAATACATACAATGCCTGGCGTTTTGGGGCAAAGTATGAAATATCCAAATTATTTTATTATATATACTACTTTCCCTAGGCATTGTATGTAATACCTAGGCATTATATAGAATGACAAATGCTATTTAGGCAAAGTATTAAAAGATAGTCATGAAAAAGCTTTTATTGAAAAGACGTATATGAAAAAGAAATACAAATAAAGTATAGGACTTTCTTATTGAGGAAAACAAGGGAAAATAAAATATGAACCTACTTGGTTGCAACAGGGAAGGAAGTAATTTTTTTAAATTGCACTTAACTGTCTTACAAAAAAGTAAAACTTGAAAAGATAGTCATGAAAAGGCCTTCATTAAAAATACATAAATGAAAAAAGAAAATGTCAAATAAAATATAGAACTTTCTTACCGTCATGATTCCTTCTCGGATACTACACCTTGCTCTTCCATTTTCATGCAGCACAGTATGGGTCTTTTCTGAACAAATTCAAAGTAGCGTATTTCGTCCCTTCCGAACAAAGACTGAAATGCAAATGGGGAATTTTCCGTCTGAGGCGAGCGCCGAAAGTCACGTGCTTGCCACGTGACATTAGAAACGTCGTTAGCGGGAGCATTTTATACTTTGCCTGTTTGTCTTCGGCCATAGAATGCCGAAATGTGTGAAATATTAATCGATTCATACTTTGCCAAAAAACACCAGGTATACTATATATTGCCTATGCATTCTATATATTGCCTATGCATTCTATATATTGCCTAGGCATTCTATACAATGTCTGCTTTTCTTGTATAAAATGTAACATATACAATATTCAAAACACTATGTACAAAAACTATATACAAATAACAATACATAAAAACTTTGCAATATGTATTATTGCCTACACGATACTTAACATAAAATAAAACAAAAAGAATAAAAATACACCTATGTATAAAGAATAATATAATTCACTGACTTTTTCCTTCAGCAAGCATAGTTATAAAAAAGAAATTAGTAGTAACAACATAACACATATTTGCAAATTGAATTGCCAATACCTTCAGACAAATTCGTCCACCATATGAGTAACATTCTGTTTCCCATAATTAAAATAAAATACGCGCGCGTCTAATACCGAGGAAACACATGAACTTAGAACATTATTCAAATTCATTTTAATTGTATATTACACTGCAACTTTGTTTTCTTATAACATCTTACCGTACCATTTAAAACAATCACAAACTTCTCTTTTCATTCCCGCATTCCTTTTTATTTTTGCATCTTAAAAGATTGCCAACCTATCTGAAATCTATTTAAAGCTGAAACCATTTTCACCTTCTAAACGTTCCAGGGAAATGTGAAATATCGGGTTCTTAACTATCGACTTCAGTAACTATTTCAATCAAATCATCGGTAGGGAATTGCTCAAATTATGAGTCCATGAACTTTCACATAAGCAGTGATTTGTGACTTTCATGGACATTCAGAAATCGATTAATGATTAATGGTTGTCAAGCTTTTGTATAAATAATCAAAATATTTCCAATTGTAATGGAGAGCATGAAATTACCGGTAATACGATGAAAAATCAGGATTTAGAAATATCTCATCGTTTACACCATACTTTCTTATTTTTTCATAGGCAAAGTGCCTGCTGGCTTAATTGGAATGTACATCATGCACCCTTACGGGGGAAGAATAGCTTTCAAATGTACTGCTATTATGAGTCTTATTGCTGCAATTTTATATGGCTTATACTTATGCGTCAAGAAGAAATACTTTGATGAAGGGTACCAGTTAAATCCCACAGGTGAGAACTTTGGGCTATCTATCTGATTATAATACATTTCCCCTCAAAGGAGAAATAACAACTTATAACAAAATATCAAAGATATACTACGCAGTGCATGATGCAGTTTAAAACATTGATATTACTTCTCTAAGAATTAACTCAATGCCACCCCGCGCAAACACTCATATATAGTGGAATCTTTTTACGTTTTATTTTAAACAAACCACATTAATATAAGTAAATGACTATTCGAGTTTAACTCAATTTGACTATTTTTTTAATTTTTATAAACGTATGTATGGGATTTTCACACTCACCCTTTGGAATTTCTATTGGAATGATTGAATTATATATACAGGGTGCAACGCAAAGTCCGTACCCGGCCTTTATTTTCGCAACCGTTGGTCGTAAACATATACTTCCAATTACAAAAATGTTTCAAATGAGGTAAACATTCATATTATGACATTTTGAAATTTAAAAAACCAATTTTGTAAAAATTACAAAATCTAACTTTTTATACAGTCCCCCGTTCCTTATAGTGATATTTAGTAAAAGTTTACACTCATCCTAACAAACGTAACACAAAAAGTTTCACTTCTGTGTGACAAAAATTGACCGAGATATTTAATTTCAAAGTTTGGGATTTTTTCAGACTTGTTTTGCCTTCATTGAGGGGTCGGTTAAAATATAAATTAGAATAATTCGAGATTGAAATCAGGGTGCAACGCCCCTTTTACGGCGAAAGGGGGGTTCCCCGACCATAAACGATGGGTGCATGTATAGTAAAGTGGACATGCCCGATTCACTGAAATATATATATATATATATATATATATATATATATATATATATATATATATATATATATATATATATATATATATATATATATGGCGATATAAAAAAAATTGAGAATTAATTATTTACAAATAAACTAGTCACTTTAACCTTAAAATGTCTATTGCACGACTTTGAAGTACATTTATTATATATAATTCAAAATTACAAACCAAAACAAAGAGAAATCCAAAAATTTTAAAATCAAGAAATTTATAGCATACATGGACAGTTCTGCCTTCTGGATTCTGCTTGACTATTTTTTACCCCCAACTTTTTTGGCTTTTTACTTGTCTGCTTTTTGATCTTTTGGCATTTTGCTGGTCTGCATTTCTATTATTTTACGTTTTAATGTTTTGTATATTTTGTAATTTGATTGTTTTTTATTATTATATATATATGTATATATATATATATATATATATATATATATATATATATATATATATATATATATATATATATATATAATAAATGTACTTCAAAGTCGTGCCAAAGACATTTTAAGGTTAAAGTGACTTGTTTAATTGTAAATAATTAATTCTTAATTTTTTTTTTTGCAATTTTGAGTGAAATGGCCAGCCAAATACCAGAAGAGGTACATACCCGGCATTGTATGCTTTTTGAGTTTCAAAGGCAACAGTTGCTACCAAAAACATTTGCGATGTTTATCCAAGTGCATTAGACGTTCGTAAATGCCAAAGGTGATTTTCTAAGTTCAGATCCGGTAATTTTGATCTTTCCGACTCGTATCGATCAGGAAGACGAACAACTTTAGACAATGACGTGTTAAGGGCGGAAGTGGAAGCAAATCCGTGTCAGATAATCGAGGAACTGTCAAACACTCTTAACCAACCTTGGTCGACCGTCCAAGAACATTTGCAGCAGTTTGGTAAAGTAAGCAGAGCAGGTTGTTTGGGTCCCGTACCCAACCTTATTGCTTCAACGAGACAATACAAAAGCGTTTTTTGATCGCTTGATCACTGGAGATGAAAAATGGGTCGTCTATGATAATCCAAAACGCAAAAGACAGTGGCTCTCTCCGAATGAATCGCCACGAAGTACTGCTAAGCCAGGTTTACATCCCAAAAAGGCGCTTTTGTGTGTTTGGTGGAATATTCGCGGAATCGTTCATTTTGAAGTGTTGAAACCTGGACAAACAGACCTTTACTGTGAACAATTGGATCGAGTAAATCAATCTTTGATTGAAAAGTGTCCAGCGATATTGTCAATAGAAAAGGCGTTATTCTGCAACACGATAATGCAAGATCGCAATGCGCAAGACGAACCGTGGAAAAAATTAATGAATTGGGGTGGGAGTTACTGCCTCGCCCACCATACTCGCCCGACATTGCACCATCGGATTTCCATTTATTCCGATCGCTACAACACTTTCTATGTGACAAAAAGTTTGAAAATTTGGATGATACCCAAAATGCCATTTCCAGATATTTTGCTCAAAAAACAATTGATTTTTATCGATCCGGCATTGAAAATTTGTACACTAGATGGTAAAAGGTTGTTAATAACGAGGGTCACTACGCCATTGATTAAAAATAAAAACTTGTTAAACATTTATTTGTTTGAATTTATTTGTTTGTTTGAATTTAATGTAAAAAAACGACATATATATATATATATTAGGGGGTCCGGAAAGTAATGTCGTTTTTATATATATATATATATATATATATTATATATATATATTTAAAATATATATATATATATATATATATATATATAATTCAAAATTACAAACTAAAACAAAGAGAAATCCAAAAGTTTTAAAATTAAGAAATTTAAGAAAATTTCGAAAAAAATGATGAAGTGTTGGTGGATCAGGGCGTCATCAGGGAGGAGCCTCGCCCAGTCAACACAATATGGTGTTTTCTGCGTGTGAGCGGCAGTACACCAAACGTAGCCCACACACCCCTCCAAACACCATAAGAAGAAAGGCAAAATTAAAAAACATAAATTAGAAAAACAAAATCAAGGACAACCAAAGACACATACCAAAGATAAGTATAATACAAAATTAAAAAGGAGAAAACAAACTTAACAACATTGATTGACCTAAGCTCGACAACAACCCGCCGCAAACTACATGAGGACCGCCAACAAATGCCATTCACAACGCCGAAAAATCAACAGATGAGTATGTGTCCTTGGTTGTCCCTGGTTTTGTTTTTCTAATTTTTGTTTTTATAATTTATATTTTTTAATTTTGCCTTTCTTCTTATGGTGTTTGGAGGGGTGTGTGGGCTACTGATAAGTGCACAGCACAGACATCATCAACATCACAAACTCCATCGGCGATCACTGCCCGTCAACACCACCGTCAACAGAGCACCGTCCAATGCTTCGTCCTTCTCGTAGCTCCCTCGTATTACTTCTGCGTCGCTTTTGGCTCTGCGGCAAAATTCCAAAATCTGTCAATCTCTGTAAAGCAAATGTATCTAGTTTATGGAGCTCTGATTCGTTCTTCAGCTCTGAAAATGTTTAAATGAGCCAAATCGTCTTCTAGCTTCATTTGTCGTCTTTCTTTCAACGTCGTTTCTCGTCTTTCTTCAAACTTCTTTCTTCTTTCAACGTATTTCGTCGTCTTCAAACTTCTTTCTTTCAATGTCTTTCGTCGTCTTAGCAAACCCTTAAATCCAATTCCACGGTTTAAGAAATTCAGCGCATGTAGTGAGGTTGGGTCCTTCATGACATCCCTCTTTTACAACGTCGTATGTATTTCCTCCTTTAACCCTGGTGATTCTATAGGGTCCAAGGTACTATGGTTTTAGCTTCAAGTGCGGACCAAACTGAGTTCTCTTGATGGCAACAAAATCATTAATTGCATAAGGTTTTGGTTCCTTTCTTCTTAAATTGTACGTCTTCTTATTTTCTTCTTGATTTTTAAAAATTAGCTATCGATCGTGTTTCTTACGATCGATAGCTAATTTTTATTTAATTTTCTTTCAAATAAATCTATATTTTTGAAACCTATCTCTAAACATTTTAATGTATCGGCACAAATAACACATATATAACAATAATTGTTTTTTAAATTTTTAAACGCGATTTTCCCTGAGTTCCGACTATCCGAAACGAAAACTAACCCTCCAACCTACCCTCTTTCAGGGTTTTTTTAGCACTGGAATAACGACTGGGAAATATTTCAACTAAAATTTGATTAAATCCACGATGAAACGAGAAAATTATGTTAAAACTAAAAAAATCTCAAAGAAAACCACAAAAACAGTACATATCGAAAACCAGGAGATTGCTAATAGAGTTCGCGTCTACGCCTATATATGTGAGCTTGTTGAATTATAATTTGATTGTCGCGAGAGGGCGCCACTGTGAGTATGGCATGTATAGACGTTTTTGTTGCAGTGTAAGGGAGAGAGACGGTTTGAGTAAGTGATGTGAGAGACGGTCTGGGACCGTCCGTGGCAAATGTTATTTTACGGAGGACCAGTGGGTCGATTCATATGTGAAAGAGGCACAGGGTGCCATGTATATATATTAATTGTACATAAAGTTGTATATAAAGATTATTAGATTGAATTTTCGTGTTGCCATCCATCGAGACGCCTACATAGAAGTTCGTCGGTTGGAAATAAGCGACAACAAGAATCAGAAGTGGGATATTTGACCGTGGATATTTGACCGTGGATATTTGACCGTGGATATTTGACCGTGGATTTTTGACCGTGGATATTTGACCGTGGATATTTGACCGTGGATATTTGACCGTGGATATTTGACCGTGGATGGAACAATTACATGTATACAACAAAGACTTAATCAGTGTGAAATCTAAACGAATCATCTGGAAGCCGAACATCGCTGTATGTACAAACGGAACTCAGGACTAACTCCTAACAATTTAAGAAGGTATGTGGCATGAAATTTCTGAAACTCCGTCTAGAAACTCCGTCTTGGTGCAATTTATTTTTTAATCTCTGTGTGAAATTGTGTTGAGGAGTTTATTTTATTTCATTTTATGTGTTAAATTGGTTAAGGAACTTTGAAATAGTGTGTAAAAATGGCATTTCTTGCAAAATCGAAAAAGGTAGATCTAATTTCTTTAGCGGAAGAATTAAATATAAAATTACCTGATCACGCAGTCGTTATTGAAATTAGAGAGTTAATTACGAAAAGTAAGGATTATGATGAGGAATTCACGCGTGATTTGTTAAAAACGATAGTAAGTACCAGAGAAGAAAATCAAAAGCTAAACGAACGTGAATTAGAAAGACAGAAAAACGAACGTGAATTAGAAAGACAGCTAAACGAACGTGAATTAGAAAGACAGTTCGAACTAGAAAAATTAAGAATAGAACAAGGTAACGTATCTAACGAAAGCGAAAATGGAAACCAAAATGAAATTTCTAGTAATTGCATGATTACTAAAATAATGCAACGATATGAAATGAGAGATGGAGACATCAGTTTTTACCTCATATTGTTTGAACGACAAGCGAAACGTTTAAATCTAAGTCCTGAGAATTGGGTTAGTCATTTAGTTAATTTATTACCGTATGAAATTAACCAAATTATCGCGAGAGTTCCGGAAGAACTTTCAAATGACTATGGACACATTAAAGATTTACTATTAAAAAAGTTTAAATTAAGTCCGGATAAATTCCGACAGAAGTTCTTTGACCATGCCAAACTACCCAAAAATACATGGAGAGATTTCACGTATGAATTACAAAACTACTTTGACGAATGGTTACGCGGAACTAATGTAAGTGATTTTGATGGTCTCAGAGAGTTAATCATAACAGATCAATTAAAAAGAAAAGTTCCCGTTGTAATGAAAGAACATTTCGTGGACGAATGGGTAAAAATAGTTAAATCGTCAGAATTAGCGGATAAACTAGATCAATATGAAAATGTACGAAACGAAAGTAACTTGTCCAAATTCAAAAACGGAAATCAAAATATGTATGAAAAAAAATACGAATTTACGTCTAGACCGAGATCACCGTTGAATGAGTCAGCTCGATATGAAAGAAAAACAAATCCTAATTTCAGTAACGGACGATTTACGACCAGGAATAATAATAAATACAATAGTCAGACAGAATGGCGGCGTCCAATGCAGAAAGATAGTAGATGCTTCATTTGTAATGAAAATACGCATTTCGCTAGAGCATGTCCTAAACAAAAAAATAAATTCG
This sequence comes from Meta bourneti, assembly GCA_933210815.1. Lineage (NCBI taxonomy): Eukaryota > Metazoa > Arthropoda > Arachnida > Araneae > Tetragnathidae > Meta > Meta bourneti. The sequence goes on along the minus strand of OW119924.1, from coordinate 91,036,708 downwards.
ATCAAATTAGAGGGCAGGGTGTTAACAGACAAGGAGAAAGAATTGAACGGAATGAGGGAAGCCACGTGTCGAAAAGAGATCACAGTTTAGTGACGACTAGTGAGGGCGGAATAGACAGTGAGACATCATCTTATGTTAAAATTGCACGGATAAACAAGGGGTCGTTGGAGTTTGCAGCTCTGATTGATACTGGGAGCGATTCCGTTATTTGTAGGAATTCTGTAGCGAAAAAGTTAGATCTAAAAATAGAACCAGCTTCGAACATAATGTACGGATTTGGGAATGTCAAATTGTGTGCCGCGCGCGCGCTAGGAAAGTCAACAGTAGATATTTCCTTGGATGGCGTTGAAGTAAAAAGGGTTGAAATGCTTATTGTTAGAGACGACGCTTTACCGCACGACTTGTTAATTGGGAGATCATTTTTGGATCGGGAGAACATATCGTTTGCTCGCATTGGGAATAAATTTCATGTTTATTATGCAGAGGATAACCCGTTTGCTAACATGGAATGTGAAAAGAATTCGGACGTAAGAGAATTGAAAACGTCTAGTAAAGTGTTACTTGAAAGAAATTCGGTGAATTTTGTAAGGGCTCAGACCACCTTGGTAAATGAAGGCTTGGTAATTATAGAGGGAGAAGAAGGGTGTTACGATTCTTTGTTAGAAATAAAAGATGGTGAAACCGTAGTTCCAATGATTAATGTGGGAAATGAGAATGTTTTATTGAGGAAAAATCAATGTGTAGGAAGAGTTATTGAATTAGACCCCATTTGTTTGGTTAATGAGGAGAGTTGTTACGTAAACGTGATAAAAGAAAATAAGCGTTTAATCGAAATGAGTGAAATTAAATTTGACGAAGGAACATCAATTGAGAATAGAAGTGAAATTTTGAAGTTAGTCAATGAGTTTAGGGACTGTTTTGCACTGGAATTGGGTGAATTAGGGTGTACAACGCTAACTAAAATGAGTATTAAGGAAGTAGAGGGGAGTAAACCCATTAGTGTACGACCTTATAAAACGAATGCAACTGAGAGAGGGATTATCAAGGATGTAGTGAGGGAATGGAAGGAAAACGGTATTGTTTCTGAAACACGTTCGCCGTATGCTAGTCCGGTACTATTAGTCAAAAAGAAAACAGGGGAGCACAGGTTAGTTGTTGATTACAGGAAATTAAATAATCAAACAGTTAAAGATAAATTCCCGTTACCTAGAATAGATGACTTACTTGAATGTTTAGCAACTTCCACAATGTTCACAACGCTAGATTGCGCTCACGGATATTTACAAATACCATTGAGTGAGGAATCAAAATTAAAAACCGCGTTTATAACACCGGATGAAACGGGTCAATTTGAAAGAATGATTTTTGGATTAGCTAATGCACCGGCGGAGTTTCAGAGGTTAATGCACCATGTCTTAGGGCCACTACTGAACACAAAAGCTTTGTGTTATTTGGACGATATATTGATACCAGCCAAAAATTGGTACGAGATGATGGAAAGACTGAGAGAAGTACTTGAATGTCTAAGGAAGGCTAACTTAACACTCAAATTACCTAAATGCGAATTTGGGAAGAAGGAAGTTGACTTTTTGGGTTTTGTGATCAATGAAGAAGGAATAAAGCCAGGAGTAAGGAAAGTGGAAGCAATAGCGAAGTTCCCACAACCTAAGAATGTTCATGAAGTTCGCCGTTTCTTGGGTTTGACTGGTTTCTTCAGAAGATTTGTTCCGAAGTATGCTGAGAAGGCAGTACATCTAACTTGTTTAATTCAAAAGGACAAGGACTTTGAATGGACGGAAAAACAGGAAAATGCTTTTCGAGAACTCAAGGGTAATCTGACCAACAAACCGATAGTTGCTCATTACCAGCCCGAAGCATTGACTGAGGTACACACCGATGCTTCATCTGATGGACTCATCAGATGAACTCAGTGATTTTTCAGACAACAAACTTAGTGACTCTGAACTGAGACATAATCCAAAGCGTGCCTGTACTAAGGCAATTTTCTACGGAAAATAATAATTAAAAAAAAACAACTAACTGGTTGATTATAACTGATTCAACCTTAACTTCAATTTGTTTATATTGAATTTAACTGATTTATTTGTTATTTGTTGATATTTTTATATTCAATTAATTGATTTATGTAGTTTGATAATCATGTGCATGATTTCTATAATTTTCAATCATGTTTATTAATATACTTATATTATTTTATAACATTAGTAGCACATTCGAGGGCGAATGGTTGTCAGGAAAGGCCGAATGTGAGCTTGTTGAATTATAATTTGATTGTCGCGAGAGGGCGCCACTGTGAGTATGGCATGTATAGACGTTTTTGTTGCAGTGTAAGGGAGAGAGACGGTTTGAGTAAGTGATGTGAGAGACGGTCTGGGACCGTCCGTGGCAAATGTTATTTTACGGAGGACCAGTGGGTCGATTCATATGTGAAAGAGGCACAGGGTGCCATGTATATATATTAATTGTACATAAAGTTGTATATAAAGATTATTAGATTGAATTTTCGTGTTGCCATCCATCGAGACGCCTACATAGAAGTTCGTCGGTTGGAAATAAGCGACAACATATATAATATAAAAATTTCGATTAAAGTAGTAGTAACACTACTGCAAGATTAAAATATAAATTCTATGAAAAATAAGCTCACAGTAAATTAAGTTCAGTAAATCAGAAGTTCATTTTCAAGTGATATCGATTTCAATGTAATACGAGGATGCGAAAAATGAATGAAAATTAAAACTTATCTCACGCATTTCACCCGTTGAGGACAAATAAAAGTAACTAAAGTTTAGCTTTTAAATTGAATATTTAATTTTAGCTTTATTTTAAAGACCGCACATGAAAACTAGAACGGACAGTTGTCGGTATACGTTATTTCCGAAATAAAATTACCCACTATCCTCTTTAGTTATAAACTATCACATTTTTGAAAGTTTTGTGTGAAAGCAGGGTAAATTTCTTCAATAAATCGAATACGATTAAATTTTCTCATCCTATTTTTAATGGCCATAAATATAAAGCAGTGGATTCAGACAAAATACTCCAATCAAGTTATATCTTTTCTATAAAAACGAGATGAATACTCCCTTTTGTGTTCGTAATGAATATATTCGTCAAATCCGTATCGCGAAAATATTAAAGTTACAGTTGAAAAATTATTTATTTACAGAAAATCACATTTAAGGTATCGTTCTAGTGTAAAATTTTCCGCAGATTTCAAATCCGTTGAAATTTTTACTCTATCTTTAACGATCGCGAAGATAGGAACTTGGACTAGGGGAATAAAAAAGCCCCAACGCGCATCAAAACGCGTGTCATGTGAACGGTGCAGTAGAAATCTATGCTTCTCCAAACGCCGTCTAATCGCTAGAACGACCGGAGATTGTTGAAGCGCCGTAACTATCTAGCGCTTGGTTCGCGCGATTTCTGCATGCGAACACTCCGGTAGAACTCTATGTACTTTGGCTACCCGCGTTTTGTTTAGACGTAAAACGCCTCATGTGAACGGAGCCTTAGAGCAGGGGTGTCAAACTGGCGGCCCGCGAGCCACATGTGACCCCCGAGGTAATTTTTCGTGACCCACGATGCTCTGAAATAAAATGAAAACAGGACAATATGTTACGAAGAAAATAGCACTTAGGGGAGATCGAGGCAATACCGTGCACACAATTTCGTCATGTTAAAAATGAGTTAGAGCTCTCTGGATGGTTATTATCCCTATTTATGGAACTACAACTGGTGAAGATATTTTTGATGTTGCATGGAGCATTTTAGGAAAATTTAATCTTCCTCTAGACAGGCTTGTTTCTGTAACAACTGAAGGAGCTAACGGGTGATGACGGGTGAAACTAAAGGATTTGTGTCAAGACTGACAAGAAAATGACAAGATGAATATCCAGATAAACCGAAAATCAGTACTTTCCATTGCCTTATTCACCAACAAGTTCTCTGTTTAAAAATATTAAAAATGGACGAAGTACTTAAAACAGTAACAAAGACAGTCAACTTTATTCGATCGAGAGCACTTAACCATCGCCAATTGACTTCGTTCCTTAAATATTTAGAATCCGAATTCGATCTTCCTTATTACACAGAAGTTCGTTGGTTGTCCTGCCACAAAATCCTGAAGAGCTTCTATCTGCTTTTTGAGGAAATAATTGTATTTCTTGAAATGAAAGATGAAAAAAACGAAATTATATCGATTATAAAAGATTCTTTGTGGGTAAAAGATCTGGCATTTTTAACAGATATTACAGGTCATCTGAATAATCTTAATATTACATTGCATGGCAAAGATCAATTAATAACGAATATGTAAGATGCAATAGCAAGTTTTGACAAAAACTGACATTGTTTAAAAATCATCTACAAAAAAAGTTTTGATGTATTTTCCTGCGTGTGAGCAGTTAAAAGCACAAAATCAAAGTTGCCCATTTTCACAGTACTGTGGTAAAATTGAAGAAATCAAAAACGATTTCGATAAACGTTTTAATGATTTCAAAGAGATACAAAAAAAATTCTCTTTTTTATTAGGCCTTTTTCCTTTGAAATTGAAAATGCTCCCACTTCGATACAAATGGAATTAATTGATTTCCAGAATGATTTGGCTTTAAAAGACAAATATCAAGAAGTAGGAATTCCCAAACTATATTCTTATTTAGGTGAAAAATACACGGAAATTAAAAATTTTGCTGCACAAATTTTATGCTATTTTGGAAGTAGTACGTACTTGTGTGAGCAACTATTTTCGTCCATGAAATTAAATAAAACGGCTTACAGATTAAGATTAACTTATAAACATCTATCTGCCATAATGAAGATTGTCTGTTCTCAGTCTTTGAATCCAGATATTGGAAAACTAGTAGGAGGAAAGCGCTGGCAAGTTTCCGGTGAAAAAAGTTAATTTTAGTTTTATAATTACATTAAATTAAATAAACGTTTAAATAAGAGCAATTATATAGCAATATTAAAAATTATTACCCTAAATTCACTTAATTACATAATGTGTTTTAATTATCCTATCCATATTCCTGAATTTTCACTTCAAAATATAATTTTAAGAAAATTTGTAAATGTGATGTGGCCCGCGTGAATCTTACCAGTTGCATTAAATGGCCCATGTTTTAATTGAGTTTGACACCCCTGGTTTAGAGAAAAGCAATCTCCTTTATTTTTCAATTTCTCGTTAAATTCTTCGCTATTCGTTCCGAAATTAAAGCCAGAAAAATTTCTAACGTGTGTTCTATTCGATCGATTGCCGTCATTTTCGAAAATGAATCTATGCAAAATTTTTATTTTGTCTGTCTTGCAATTTTTAAATGCAACGCTGACTTCTTTAATATCATTTTGTATTATGGAATGTTCACGTACCTTTAAGATGCTTGGCAGCAAGGAGCAGCTTGGAGACTGGAGAACATAGTTCATTTTTCTTTTTAAAAGTTCGGTTTCGTTTGCAAAGTTTTTTTAAATGTCCTTTCGAAAATACTGGCTGTAATTTTCCTAGGCGTCCATCCCACTTCTGAGATGTGGGGGGCTGGTTTGTGGGCAATTGGTAATATGATGAAACGTTTTAAAGAATAATTAAGTTTAATGAAATTGATGAATATTTATTTATGTACAATGAATTTGGTCGAGACAATTAAAGTTAAACAATGTTCGCGTAAAGTTCTGATAAGTGCACAGCACAGACATCATCGACATCACAAACTCCATCGGCACTCAATGCCAGTCAACACCATCGTCAACATGCTGTGCATGTTCATTTCACGAGAAACGAAGCAGAATGGGGGAAATGACCGACCTTTCACCGTTTGAAAAATGTTGGGGTCCGTTTGGCAAGAGTCATGATTGCCAAGACAGAACTCACTGGATTCTCGAAAGCTGCGATTCCGAAGGTGTTTAAAAGTTGGAAACAAAACTCATAGTACTTGTCCAAAAGAATTAACTGCGGATCTAAAACAAATAACCAAAACCTTGATCGGTGGCGTCTCAGATGGATTGAACGGCTAGAAAGGGAATCCACGGAGTTACATTTGACAGAAACCTTTAACCGCTCTTCTCAATCGAACTCGAAGCGAATAATGCTCAGAGAATTGCAGAGGATCGATATAGGTAATCGCATGCCAGTGAGTAGACCTCTAATTTCTGAGAGGAACGTCGGAGTTCGCTTCCAGTGGTCTCGAGAAAGGCGTAACTGGACATCTGAGGATTGGAAAAAGGTGATGCGGTCAGACGAATCACACTACACCTTGATTTGCACCGACGGAAGGCGTAGAGTTTAGCGAGAACCCCATGAAGCCATGAACCCATCTTGCCTTAATTTGCTATCCACTTTACAGGATGTTAAGGTCTATATATCCGCATGATATTCTCTGGACTTTAGTGCACTACAGAACCTTGTAGAATCTATTCCTAAACGCATACATGCTGTTATATATGCATACATACATACATATACATGCATACATACACGTACATACATACATATACATACACATATGTATATATATGCATATATATATACATATATGTGTATATAAATGTATGTATGTGTAAGTATGTAATACCATATATATATTGTTTAATCTTTTTTAATGGTACTCCATAATTGTTTTCTTTCTGTCTTGTTCCACAGAAGCAATACCATATGGAACATTTCATATTTCTACAGGAAACGGTTCCCCGCCTGTTTTTGAAGGGAAAGATATTCCAGGAGCCCATATTAACTTGTCTTTAATGAGTGAGTTAAAAACATGACTATTCGGGAATTGTCTAATAATGTAGTCTTAATTTAATAAATGCTTTGTTAAGTATAAATAAGTCTTAATTTAATAAATGTTTTGATATACCGTTAAAAATACGTGCCGAACTAATCGTGTTATTAAGTTCGTAAACAGCATGGAGTCAACTCACACACTGCGCAATACTACATCGTGCTCGCGATGTTCCTCTCCCTCTTCGTGGGAGGGGATAAGGATGCAATGTTTCTGTTGCACGCACCAAAGTAAGGCACGAATGAAATGATATCCTCTTGCCCACTTACAATACTATCACATTACAAACAAGAGAAGTGTCAATATTATGCACTTGCAAGTTCATACCACGAAACAGCATTGCAAATTAGTTTTTTAAATTATATCAAATCTAAATTTAAAAAATGAGAGTGTAAGCATATTAGGCAGGTAGTTGAATTTGCGTCGCACGAGGGCTATTGGCGACGGTCCGAGATCAGTCCCGAAGAGAAAGATTCCAGGACAGCTCCTCTCAACTTTGAACCACGATCATATGACGAGGTCAGCATCTGAGCTGGCACCCCCCCCCCCACTCCGAACTAACATACCTCTCCAACGTGAGGACATTTGAGGCCGTGGCAGATTTAAAGTGCACTAGCCCTCACGTACACAGCGATCTAAGGTTGGATCGAACTCGCAACCCACAGGCTTCTAAACCTCCGCGACTTTACCAACTGTGCTACCGCGTCGTCGTAAATATATTCGTAAAGGGTCTCAGAGTGCATGGTAGAAATCTGAAATTTATAAAAATTATTATTACAGGGACAGAGTAGTAATTTGGTCCAATATGAACTTTTAAGATTTAGGTTCGAACTTGCCTTACCTCAACCGACTTTTAGTTTTAAGGTCAGATGGAACACTGCATATCTAACCCGCCTATTTATAATACTTCCTGATATCAGAATACCAAATGAGAGAATATTTTTAGCTTTATATACCTAGCCTAATATACCTAGAATGTTCATATAGCTCGTCTTAACCTTTCCAGAAGCGGTGGGATGCTAGACGTTCCACTATCTCTGAAAGGTTTAAGAGATTAACCTTACTTGGTATGCTATTAAATTAAGTCTTTTGCGCATTTTAGTGGAATCTGATGAAGAATTGAAAAATAGTCATACTGTGGAGGTCAAAGATGCAAAAAGGGAAATTGTTGTATTTTCCACTGCCAAATATTCATTGCTCAATCGATATGTGAAGGTGGATTGAGTACACACGTAATTCGTCTTGTGTACTTGATCCCGAGGATCCGCTTGTAAATTGTCGTCGTGTAGCGGCGAAATACCCAAAGCAAGCTTTTTTACTGACACAGAAGTACATCCAGAGGGAGGAAGGAAACCTGGCAGGAATCCAACCTGCGCCACCTACAACTCGGAAGTTACTAACGCAATGGGCATACCCATTGAGTTGAGCCACGGCGGCCCCTTTATGTGAAGAATAAATAGCGAATATGAAAGGAAAAATATTTTTTAATCTTCGGTCGTATCTCTCCATTACCCCATTACTTCTTTTAACAATTTTTAGTTCTTATTTTTAATAGTTAATTTTTATCGATGAGGAATCGAATAATTTAAATGACCATTATGTAAGAAACTATTCCGTACGTTTACATGTTTTTATAATTTATTATATAACAGTATGAATTACTTCAGATCTTAGTGAGATATATATTCATGTACCCTTAAAATTTTATTTTAAAGAATAATTTCCCCAATAATTCTTTAAAGAATCAGCCAATTTCTCCAAATTGACAAGAAAAAATTAAATTTCGTTTTTCGTGTTTTTTATTTGCAGTCTTTGATATCTTTTTCTGTATGTGTATTTGAAACTATACTGTAATGTCTTGGATTTGTGTTTCTGCTTTTTGTACGTTCTTTCATTGTCGTATGAATGCATTTATATGCATGACTGTATTAATAAACAAATGAATACCTTCCCTATATTCTCTAGATAAGAACTATAACACTGTGATAAGTGACCAAATATCGCATGAAATGTGATTTTCGCGGAATTGTGATTTTGGTGGATCTTGTGACTGTTGTTCTGCTGTTCGTATGTTCTGCTATTTATATATTTTCTTCTAAAGGTATAATAAATGTTATTAACACTCTTGGCTGTTTTCGTTCGAGTCGAAAACTATTCTGTGGTAGCCAGCTTGATGCAAAAATCTGTTCCAAATTGTCACTAGTTCTAGTTAAGAGGCAATTTGTTTTTCTTACTTGGATCTTCATTCAACCTTGAAGTAATAGGGCAGTTTTGTCTTACTATTGCAAACCTGACCAGATCTTGATGGACAAGATACCACATCATTGACAAATTGGCTGAATCCCGATGGACAAGATATATCGTCGAAACCACTTGAAAGGTGAAAAAGCTGTTCCTTTTAGTGATATTAATGTTTTCATAAAAAGTTTAACTTTTTAATGAATCTGAAGCTCACGATTTCAGGGAACGTGATTGTACAATACATTATCTGGTCTCATGGGCACACTTAGGATTTCAATCTGGATGGAATTCGTAAGTTCTTTATTTTAGTGAAGTAGTAATTTAAGGTGATTGAAACTTAAGCGGAGTCATTAGTCCGATACAGGTAATGCTGAATTGAAGAACTTCTAAGTAATCTATATTTTACTGAAATGAGCTATTATAAATATTATTTAATAACTTCTCTTTGAGTCATTCAATGAAAATTTGTGAAAATACAGTGATTCCTGAGGTGAAAACTACAAAAATGGCTTATATCTTGTGGAGTATTTAGAAAGTTATTTGCATTTTATGCTGTTTGGGATTATTTAGGATTCATAGCCATTCAAATAGCCATGAGTTTTTACCATTTGTAGAAAATTAAACTCTTTCAATTTTTTTCCCACAGATGGCAGCACGACTGCCATTGAAACTTATCTTGATAGATAAACAGATGGAGGAAACCTTACTCAAAATTTATAGAAAAAAATTTAAAACCTTCAAAACAATGATTAATAACGTTTTAAAAACGTCAATGTAAAAGATCGTCAAAGGCCATTCAGGTGCTGCAAGACGTCCAACATCATAAGAACTCGTCGTCACAAGAAACGCATCATAAGAAGTTTTAAGTCACAAAAAGAAACTAGAGTTCAAATATTGTCAAGTTCAAAATACTAAGCTTTTTCAGGCCGTGTGTAAAGGCGGGGAAGCATTGGCTTCAATCAATAGTGCTTCCTCGCCTTCATTCGACTACGAAATAGGTAAGGCTTCTTTGATGTTTAAATCGAGAATAGATCACGAAGATTGGACCGCTTTTTCTTGTTTGAAATCAGAGAGAAAATTCCCAATAGTGTTCGGTGGTGACAGATTTGTTTATAACCTTATTTTTAACACAACACATGTGTTCTTCCAACCGGAATTTCAATATTCGACTAGTCTGATCCACAATACCCGTACCACACATCAGAGACGTAACTAGAGGGGGACAGATGGGGCATGTGCCCCGGGCGCCGGATTGGAGAGGGTGCTAAATTGGAAGAATATTTTTTTACTATAGATATTTACATATGATAAAAATGAAAAGGAAAACTTATTAGTAGACTACAAAAACCAAAAACTATAAAGGAGCTAAATGCAAAATGTGTGAAGAAATAGCAGGAAAGCTTAGTGTAGGGAATTTTCTCTTAAATAAAAATTCTTATTCCAATTCAAGTTTCGATTTCAAAGAGGAAGAAAGAAGTATCACTTACCTCAATCTTGTTTCGATTCTTCCAAAAGGTCCGGGACGGTGAATGAACTTGAGGGTTTCATCCTAAAATGCTTATTCTAATCGAAATGAAGACGATTCATGTTTTAGAGAAAAACATATTTATTCTTCTCTTAAAACACCACATACAGGTGGTGGTTAAGACGGTTGGACAAAGGACGGTTGACATGACAAAACAGAAAAGGACGGCACAGCACCACACAACTAATCTGACTCTACTCAGCAGTGCGATTGTCGCGCCACCACACGTGAACCACAATTGCAATTCGGGTGATCGTTCGCGACACTTAGACTAGATCCTCATTTTAAAGAAGTACGGAGGAAGAAGAGGAGGTTTGATGAGAAGGGCGAAGTTGAAAGCTATGAATTCTCAGAAAAAAAAGTTCAGATTATTGATTATACAAATAATAGATTCTGAATGAACTGAGGCAAAGGTTTCAAGTCATTCAAAACATGAATAGTTTATTTGGTTTCCTCAATGGAGCTCGGTTTGAAACAATGAATGGAGAAGAATTGAAGAACCAGGCACTTGAGTTAGCTACCACATATAAAGAAGACTTAGACAATGACTAACTGGCGATAGAAGTGGAGAGTTTTAAGTACCATGCCTTGGATTTAAGCCCTAATATGAAAACGGCTACACCATCAGGTCTTCTGACGTTAATATATGAGAACGGACTTGAAGACGCGTCCACCAACATAACGAGAGCGTTGAGAATTTTCCCCACAATACCAGTCTCAGTCGCCTCAAATGATAGGTGTTTTAGCAAACTAAAGATCATAAAAAATTACCCCAGAAACTTAACAGGACAACAACTAACCAACCTGAGCATCATATCAATAGAGCACAAGTTAGCTTCAAAGCTATCTTTTGAGGCATTGTAAAAACGTTTGCAGCCGAAAAAGCTGTAAAAACGTTTGCAGCCGAAAAAGCCGTTAAGTTTTAGTGCAAGCTTTGTATTCAAATTAATTTTTTTTTCACATTTTGTCAATAGATTAACAGATTGTGAAAAATGTCTAAGTATAATACTCAAGATAATAACTTGAGTAAAATCTGTTATTCCTAACTCTTGTTCCACAGTTTTCCAAAATCCTTGAATGGTTTTCGGTCGACGTTTCGATAATTCTCTTTTTAAAAGTCCAAAAGCACAAAAGTCCATGGGTGAGACATCTGGAGATTTAGCAGGAATATCAGTAAAGGGTATTTATTGACTTGATACCAGTTTCTTCCATTTTTTCCAAGAATTTAATAGTGGATTTAGATGTGTAGCTGCTTGCTTTATCCTGATGCAGTTCTACTGATTGTTGGCACTGTGGATAAAGATATGATATTTCTTTTTTGAATATCGGGGATAAAATAGGTCTTAATAATATGTGGGAGTTGATTTTTACATTTTTTCCTCCTCTTTTTACTTTTATTTTTCCATTATAAGCAAAACCGGCAACAATCATAAATCTCTTAGAGAAAGTTCTCACGTTAAAGTTACCAAGTTGAACCACTTTTTAAGATTTTTCTCCTCTTTTAAGGTAATAAATTGTTCTTTTTTATTGCAATCATTTAAATACACCCACGCCTCGTCTATTGTCACAACATTTTTCCATCTTTCTCCAGCTAAATGCTTCTCATACAAAATTCTGCAGCGAGTTCTGCGTTATGCAATATATCGTGGAGATAGACGATGAACATTGTATTTTTTGGCCTTTTTAAGATTCAAATCACTGTTAATTATTTTATTTACAGTTGAAACTGAATATTTTAATAACTGTAAGTCCTTTGACTTGGCGGATTCTCTCTTAAAATTAATCGCCGATTCGTTGTAGATTATATTGGATGAAATTTAGAGTCGGATATTTCTGCGATCATAAAAGTGACATCCTGGTTAATCGGAGGGAGTCCTGGCTCAGTGAGTATGCCCACTACGCTAGCAACCTTCGAGTTGTAGGCGGCGCAGGTGCATTCCTCCCTGGGTGTATTTCTCTCTTCTGTCAGTAAAGCTTTCACTGTAATTACTTGATATTGTATGTCTTGTGTCAATTACTTGATATTGTATTGTGTCTGGCGTAGCATGGCCAAATATGGCCCTTGCGCCATAAAACACCCAAACCAACCAACCCGGTAGGTTGGTTTCGGGGCTTTATAACACAAGGGCCATATTTGGCCATCCCCGTTAATCGGATTTCATTTTAAAAATTTCAACAGCGAGGAGATTCGCGATTTAAAAATCAACATCCTGGGGAGAGGGAGTCTTGCAACTTTAAATTTGTTTCCTGAGAAAAACATTCATTTCTCATTTTTAAAAATGAAAGTGTATGAAACAATAATACTCTTTAAAAATTGATTAATTTTACTACCCACGAAAGGAAAAATAAGTTATCTCACAGGAATTCTTCTAGGTGTCTCGGGGCTCAATGGGAATGCCCACTGCACTAGCAACCTGCAAGTTGTAAACGGCGCAAGTTCTATTCCTGCCAGGTGCATTCCTCCCTGGGTATATTTCTATCTTCTGTGTAACTAAAGCTTTCATTGTGTGTCTTTTACTTGATATCGTGAGTCTTGTGTCTGGCACAGCATCGCCAAATATGGCCTTTGCGCCATACCCCTAGAAAAAAATCTTCTAGGTGTCAGCTCAGATTTTCTTATTTTTATCATCAATTTTAAATAGGGAGTCCCTTTCCCTGCTCCTATATACCGTCCACCACCACCATCCTTAATCGAGGGGGGCGAATCCACACGGTCGGTGCCTAAGGGGCAGGATCCTAAATTATTGATTGGTTAAAGTAATTACCCACCGTGATCAAAAACACTAGTCTGCCCTTCGATAGTCAATTGGCTAAATCGATTTGTATGCCCACGTGATTTACCCTTCAGAGATCTTACGACTGAGACTCCGCCCACATGCTCTGTTTATTTCATTAGAAGGTATATGCTAGTACCACATTTATTTTTCAGAAGTACTCGTTTTGTGAATCATCAAATAATGGAAAAATTTTGTATTTCTCGGGATCTCGTTTCGGTCTTTCAGATGATGCTGAGTATTTATTTTATTTTCTTAAAACAACAAAAGGGTAGAATACATTTTATTGCGTTTCCGTGCTATGCTTTTTTCTTATAAATTCATTTCCTTCATAATTCTCATGCTACACTTTCGTCTTTAATTTAACCAATATTTTTTTTAAAATAATTTGCATTAGCGATATTGAATTGAAATTTAAAAAAAACCAAATCAACTATACATTTTTATCATAAAAATAGCAATATGTCCAAATTGATTAATTAATTCAAAAATTGGAGAAAACAATGTTTATTAATTGTAGTTGAAATAAATATTCTTCATTTAAAAAATTGTAAATCTTCATTTTTAATTTTAGTAAATGGAAAGCATGTTTGTCGTTAGATAATTTTTTCCAATCGTTTTTACACTATTTATTTACTAAACAAACTTTTAAATGTTACAGATTGAACATTTCCAGAAAATGTTTTCCTACGCAGGTTTTCAAGAATTGTATTCCAATGCTAAAAAATTGAAAAAAAGGGAAAGGTAGTTGAAAGTTATGTTTTTCTCTGTTATCGTCTACTTTTTAAATCGTGCTTACGAAAAATGAAATACAATTGAATAATAAACAAATTAAACTACCTCATATATTTGTTAGTGTAATGTCTGTGGGACAATAACGATAATATTAAGAATAAGTATTCGGTTGTGCAAAAAGTTAAAAGCTAATATCAAACCCACGAAAATCGAATGAATGAACGATATCCGCCTTGTTTAGAGAATATGTAAACAGATGAATGAAGCGCGATCGCATCGAGACGTGGAGCAGAAAATCTTCGATCACTAAATAGAGCTTGCATGTTCGAGCCTATGTACACATACTGGAGCACGGATAACAGCATGTATGCGTTTAGGAATAGATTCTACAAGGTTCTGAAGTGCATTTGTCCAGAGTACACCATGCATTGAATACACAGACCTTAAGATCCTGTAAAGTGGATGGCAGAGGAGATCCTTTCCAACATGCCCCAAACGTTCTCTACAGGGTTAAGATCCGGACTTTGCGGTGACTAGAGATGTTGGAAGTCAGATTGTTGTTTCTTGAATCACTTGAACGTTGCACGGGCGATGTATGGTCACATTATCGTCCATGAAAGATCTGTCACCCTCAGAGTAAAAATGCAACATTGCAGGATGCAGTTGATCTGCCAGGATGTTCAAGTATTGCATGACTGTCTACCTTCCAGAAACACCAGGGGACCAGTTCCAAACCAGCAGAACATGCCCCACACCATGATACTCCCATCAGACCCTTGAACTATGCGAACAAGGCAAGATGGCTTCATGGGTTTCTTGCCAAACTCTACGCCTTCCGTCGGTATAAAACAAGGTGTAGTGTGATTTGTCTGACCACATCACCTTTTTCCAATCCTCAGATGTCCATTTACGTCTTTCTCGACACCAGTGTAAGCGAAACTCTGACGTTTCTTGTAGAAATGAGAGGATTCTTCACTGGCATGCGACTGCTTATACCTATACTCTGCAATTCTCTGTTCATTGTTCACACCGACATCTGTTGGGGCGAGTCTTCGTTAAAGGTTTCTGTCAGTTGCAGCACAGTGTTGTCCCTTTTCTGCTGTACAATCCACTAAGATGCCGCCAATCACGGTCTTGATTAATTGGTTTAAACACAGTTACTTCTGATGGACAAGGACTGTGGGTCGTTTCCAACTTTTAAACACCTTCGAAATCCTTTCGTGAACAAAGTGAGTTCTTGGCAATCACGACTCCTGCTAAACGGGACCAAACAATAAGTCCTTTTCCAAACGGTCTGTCGTTTCCTCATTCTGCTTCGTTTCTCGTGAAATGAACATGCACATGCAGTCAATTTCATCACATGTCACCACGTCATAGACGGATTTTGCATAACCACGTCCATTACCAATATTTGCATAAATATTTAAGGGTTTCTAATTCATTTGGTTAGTACACTGCTGGCCACCGTAAATGCAACACCCTGAAGGAAGCATGCAAATATTATGAACTTTACAACATGCATTAGCGGAGGTGAGATATGCAAATGATTAGAATTTCAGCGCAGACGCACATCACGCGCGCCTGTGGCGCCACTTCAAAGCGCTATTTAAGGCTTTGAGATTTCGACGATTTCAAGTACGGCAATTGTGTTTTTCTTGTGGTTTTTTCAAAAAACCGATCAATTATGCCTCGTGGAAAAGAGCGATCATCTTCTGATCAAGTATCCCAGTTCGACAGAGGAAGGATAGTGGCCTACCGAGATTGTGGATTATCTTTCAGGGAAATCGGTAGTCGTGTTGGACGAAACCAAACAACTGTAATGCGGATATGTGATCGTTGGATGCACGAGGGTACGACGGACCGACGTGTTCGATCGCATCCACCTCAGTGCACCACTTCACGTGATGACAGGCATATTGTGCGTATGGCAGTGACGGATCGCTCAGCCACATCACGAACCATAGCACAGCACATTCAGTCTGTACCGCATCATCCAGTGTCTGCGCGTACCATTCGACGCCGTTTACAGCAGAGTGGTCTGTCCGCAAGACGTCCATTGCTTCGTCTACCCTTGACGCAGAACCACAGACGTTTCCGCCGCCAATGGTGCGATGAAAGAAGGATGTGGATGGCAGAATGGAATGAAATTGTCTTTACTGACGAGTCACGCTTCTGTCTGCAACACCACGATGGTCGGATTCGAGTCTGGAGACACCATGGAGAGAGGATGCTGAACAGCTGCGTTATGCACCGCCACATTGGTCCTGCACCGGGTATTATGGTATGGGGCGGTATTGGATATCACTCTCGCACTCCTCTAGTACGCATTGCCGGTACTTTAAACAGCCAGCGCTACATCTCCGAGGTGTTGGAGCCAGTTGTCCTTCCTTACCTTCAGGGCTTGCCCACAGCCATATTTCAACAGGATAATGCGCGACCACACGTGGCACGCATTGTCCAAGGGTTCTTCGTCAATCGCCAGATTGAATTGCTTCCCTGGCCAGCTCGCTCTCCGGATCTTTCGCCGATAGAAAACATGTGGTCCATGGTTGCTCAACGATTGACCCAGAATACATCCCCAGCTGCCACACCAGATCAACTTTGGCAACGTGTGGAAGCTGCTTGGTCTGCTGTACCCCAAGAACACATCCAAAGTCTCTTTGAATCAATGCCGAGGCGTGTGGCAGCGGTGATCTCCAACAATGGCGGCTACTCTGGCTACTGATTTTGGCAGGAACCACACTTCACAGAAGTCTATAAATTTAATCATTTGATACTTGGTCAACATGTTATCTATAAAATAAATTTTGTTGTGATATCTCTTGTCTTTCTTGGTGTTGCAATTTGGGTGGCCAGCAGTGTATGTGTAATAACCTAGAAACATCGGCGTTAATCTCCACCCAATCGAATATCAAACAGAAATGATCGAAAAATGTTGCATTTGCATCGGCCCATGTCGAGTAATCGCTGTCCTGCTACAGGACATTTTACGTTCACTGCGGGACGTAACAAACAAAAGTTTATCACATCTTCGTCGATGTTGACTAATTGAATCGTTTGTCGCATTCACGCTGCAAACAGCGTAAACATGATAAGGAGACGGAGATAGCCGAGCGTCCTTTTCGGGATACTTTGTATACCTTCACGAATATCGTTTGCATATCTCAAATAAGTGGCTGTGCCACTTAGGGAAAAATAGCAGGCTGTTCCTCTCTTCCTATCCCTAATCACCATGAAAGCCGAATTGAGGAACGAATCACTAAAGTGATAAGAGCGAGCCCTTATCGCACTAAAGTGATAAGAGCGAGCCCTTATCGCTTGTTAAGAAATGTAACAGCATTCATTGCAAGACCACCAACCAACACGCATGGAGATCTTCATTGCACTCGGCTGCGTTGCCCTGGTCCTATGGCTCGTGTAAGTACCTCTCTCACTCGATCAGGGACCCCTACAATTTAAAGGCCCCTCCGATGAACTTTTGGAAACAATTCTCAACCAAAAACATTTCTCGATTGCTTGCGTTGATTAACGATTAAAATGATTCATTATGCGACATGTTTACCAATTGTCATTTGTGTATTGAAATATGCGTTTCTAAAGCTTTTAAAGATTCTGTTTGCAAAATTCAAATTCTAGTTCTTTTGCATACATATGAAATCACATCTTTGTGGCTTTCACTCTATATACTCATGCTTAACATAATCATAAATATATTTTGAAAAAGTCGAACCAATTTCTTTTATTCGCGCTATTTCATAATAGGACAAATTCAAAGTACCTTTCAATGAGGTATGACGTCTTCTACACATTTATACACATAAAAATTGTGAGAACAACCGACAAGCTAAACAATTTCCAATGACTACACCCAGTTTCGGCACCAAATTTGTTTCAAGTTATTTTGTTCAGCCATTTCTGCATTATAGGAATGGGAAATTTAGAGCACCTAAATGTTAAATTTTATTCCGTCTTTTATTTAGATCTTTCGAAATCATCTTACCAGTCTGAAATTTTTAATTATGAAACTTTTAAGTAATTCAAAGCAAATCTATGTCAAGTATCTTTATTAAAGATAATTTTTAATATACAATATTGATATGAGATTAATGTTCGAAACAATTACGAATAACTTTCATATATTTTGATAAAAATTGATTTAGGACTTTTTATATGGTCACACAAAATTTCAGCTCTCTTCCAAGTAAGTTAGTAGTAAGTTATTTCTTTTTATAAAAAATGGCTAAAAATCATGATGAAATTTATTATATTGGTCAACTTAAAGGTGGAAAGATCTGAAATTTCACATTATCGTATAAAATCTCGATTTCCGGCAGAACATGAAGGTTGCTTTTTATAATTTTACCAAATATTAAATTCATTAACATCACATTAAAAATTAGGCAGATTTTCTTGGGTGTGTACTTCAAAAGTAACAAAATAAAATTTTCAGTTGGTTGGAAGATTATTTCGGAAGACTTGAAAAAAAAATCGGAAGCAAATTTAACATTGCTTCAAACTCTCCGTGCTCATAATCCAGAAACGGCTGGACCAAATGACTTGAAACTTGATATCAGTGGTTGAATTTTGATAGAGATTCAGAATTCACTCTAAATTGAGTAGTTATAGAATTTAGGAAGTTTGAAAGCATTCTGATATGAAGACGATTCATATTTTCCAATTTTATACAGATAAATTTATAGACGTTATTGCATGTTCAATAAAACTTTCGAAATGACTTTACACACAATATGAACAAAAGTGGTTCTGGTTTCCCCCACAGCTCTACCCAGCTTTATCCGTTTCAAAAGAGGTGGGGCGCTAGACGCCCTACCGTTCTTTATAGGGTTCAAGTATGTGCAGATAACCATCAATTTAAGAGCCCCTTGATGAAGTTTTAAAACAATTTGTAACCAAAAACATTTCTTAAATATTTGCGTTGATTAATAATGAAAATTGATTCATCATTCAGGACTGGCCAACCCAAATCGTTCTGCGGCAAAACTAAAAGTGTTCTAAAAAATAAAGATTATATAAAATTTTATTTCGTTCACTCATCTTATACACTTATGTTTACTTTACCTTGAGACTTCATATTTTTAGGTGCACCGCAATGAGCATTGTCGTAGTTTTCCTCAAAAACTTATGGTTCAAAATTAAGTGGTGTTGTCGGATCTTTCCCTTCGGGTTTGATCCCGGACCGTCGCCTTCCTGCCTGGGTGTATTTCTCTCTTGTGTCAGTAAAGCTTTCACTGTGTGTGTCAATTACTTGATATTGTAGTGTCTGGTGCAGCATGGCCAAATATGGCCCTTGCGCCATAAAACCCCAAAACCAACCCGGACCGTCGCCAATAACCCGTTTTGTTCCTCCAGTGCGACGTTAATTAAAAATACCTACCATACATACCATACCTCAAAAACTTCATAATTTATTTTGACTAGCAAATAAAGCTCAAAATCCTGTCAAATTTAGAACATTAGAACAAGAATGTATGGCAGGAAATAAACATAGGACCTTCCGACATTATTTAATTGCTGTTTCGTTTCCAAAACAATATTTTTACAGTAACTTGCAAACATCACTCTGTTAGACCGGCCTCACTGGAACAGCAATCGACAAAACATACCATATGCGCTTGCGTACTCCGTGTCTGAATGGAAAACATATCGGTACGCATGTTTATTTTATTCAATTTAGCGTTATAGGACTGTTGAACCAATGTGTGGCTTGCCTTAGTTCAAAATATAACTATTTATACTAGTAACCAGTGATGATTTTATCGACCAAGAACTTCATAAAAATATCACCAATAAATTGACTTAACTATGCTTAAAACTGAGCTAAAAGAGTGAAAAAGTAACCTGAAAATTGGTATCTGACAACTCGAAGATCCAAAAGTATAATATTTCGTTTTCTTCAGTTTTAACTAGAGGAAAAACTCCCGGCCCTCACTCTTTCCAGTGTAAACATGTTTTATTGACGTTTTCTTGTTTGGCGCAGCTTTGTCAAGTATGGCCTTTGCGCCCATAAAACGCCAAAACAACGAACCTTCCCAAAACTATCAACTGGGCTACTACGGTCATGCTCGTAACGAATCCTACAGCTCTTTCGTGCATCTGAATGGATTAAAAGACATCTTCAGTTTTTATTTATGCATTCGGTTCTGCAGATCTGTTGTAGGTGACTCGGCACAGTTCTTTATATAAACTTGCCCTAATTTTATTTTATTTCTATGAACTGCATTTTTTGCGACATTTTCTGAGCATTTCGGTGCTCCGCAAAAAATAACATACCGGTTCGTTTGCGGCCTCGGGTTGAGCATTCCTGATTACGACGGTGCTGGACACACACGCCCTTCGAGAAATTATCCGTTCCAAATCAGCTCTTTCTCCCACTCCTTTGTGGATTCTTATCCGAACAGATAAAAATAATCAACTGCGTGAACTACAGCCACAAGAAGAAAGATCCTTTTTGAATTCAATTTATTTAAACTCTAGAGCGTCAAGCACAGGAAAAATATATCATAGATTAAGACATTCCAAAAGATTGTGGACAAAACAATGTAAATGAGATAAGAAACATGGTAAAAGGCGCTCTTCATGATAGACGCCCCCAATTTATTGTTTATGAACTAGTGCATTATCGCTGACACGATTGTAATCGTTTTTTCTTTCACACATGAGCCGAGTACAAGTGAGTTTGAATACACACGAGTTTAGTTTTACATCGTCACCAATTTATAGCACCTTCTAGAGAAAATTGGCGAAACTCACCAAAAAATGCAAATTTTACAAGACATCTAAGAGATATTGAAAAACCTATAAACGCAGTTTATTTATTAATTATTAAGAATTTGTAGAATCTGTTCCTCAGTGGTACACCTTGGCAAGAAATTTACCAAACCAATAGAAAAGTTAAGGTTTGTCGATTTGATAACATCAATTGAAGCTAAATAGATTTGTAAAAAACATTCTGAGATCCGTTGTGAAATCTCTTCCCTTTCAGAGGTGATTTTAGCTTTGGGAAAAGTCAAAAGTCGCAGGGTGCCAAATCCGTTCTGTAGGGAGCTGAGTCACCTGGGTGATTTGATATTTTGCGCCAAAAAAAAACTGATTGAGGCTTTGATTAAGACGGGACGCTTTGTTGTGATGAACCTGCCAATCACCAATTGCCCAGCAGCTGCAGCCGTTTCTTTCGTATTGCATCTCTCACTCTGCGTGGTCGGATCTTTCCCTTTGGGATTGATCCCGGACCTTCACTAATAGCCCGTTGTGTTGCTCCAGTGCGACTTTAATTAAATACATGCATACCTACTTACCCTGCGAGTACCATCGAAGTAGTATTCCTTAATAATTGCCTGGAGTAGCATGCTCGCGATGACACCTTCACAATCTTTTTACACAATCAATATGGCCTTGATCTTGCTGTGATTTTGTCGCGCCTTCTTCGGGTGGGAGGAATTAAGCGTCTTGCATTGGGAAAACTTCTCAATCATCTGAATGGATTCTGCGGATGAATTTTTAAGTTTAACGCAAAATTTGATACAAATTCGCTTCTCTATTCGCTCGCTTCGACCTTCTAACGAAATACACTCATGTTCAAAATTAAGTTTACATGCATAAAATCACAGATTTATCAGAAACTGCGAACTATAATTTTATGAATTTGTGTGAACTGGTACATAACATCATAACACATAAATACAAAGGAAAACGTTTAAGAGCATTGCATATGATATAAAACTGTAGCATGTAACAATAAAAATGGGAATAATATGTGACAAGGAGAGTTCAGAAAAAAAGAATAACTCGGAAAAAAATTAAGGCTTATGAATTTAATATGGAATGTGATCTCCCCTGACGTGTACACATAGTATATCATAACGTGTTTCAATGCTGGCAATAATGTTGTTAACCACAGTTTGGGGAATTAAGTTCCACTCCTCCACCATTGAGGTTTTCAGGGCATTTATATCTCTAGAAGGAGGATGTCTCCGTGCAACTGCTTTTCCAAGGTAGTCCCAAGGTAGTTCTCTATCGGGTAGTTTCAAGGTAGTTCTCTATCTGGTTCAGATCAGGAGATTTTGCTGGTCACGGTATTCGGTCAATGGCTTCACTTTCAAGGAATTCGTCAACGAGGTTTGCTCGATATGGACGAGCATTATCGTCCATGAATAGAAAGTCAGATCCATATGCACCTCTGAAAAGTCTTACATAAGGTTCTAAGACCTCATTCCGATATCTCTGGCCGGTCACAGATCCGTTGTTGAAAACGTGTAAGGGCGTACGTCCATCGATCATTATTCCTCCCCATACCATCACACCAGCACTACCGAAACGGTCACGTTCCATAATGTTCGAAGGAAGATTTCGCGTTCCTGACTCCCTCCAGATGTAAACACGTTTAGAATCATGTTAGACTAAACTTCGACTCATCAGTAAAGAGAACATGGGTCCATTGGTATTCACTCCAGTTCTGATGTTCTTTGCACCTATTAAAGCGATCCCTCTTTTGTTGTGAAGACAGTGAAACACATACCCTTGGCTTTCTGGCATAAAAGCCTTTTTTATTAAGCCTTCTGTATAGTTTACCGTGATGCAACAGTTCCAGTGGCGGCTGCAACCTCTGAACTTAACTGCCGAGCAGTAGACTTCCTGATACGAAGGGCAGTTATTGCCAGATATAGATCTTGAGGAGCAGTAGTTATTCGTTTACGACCTTGTAAAGGCCTCCTTACAACAGTTCCAGAGTTCTGAAATTGTTTCCATAGCGTAGAGACTGTCTGTCTTGAAATATTCACACATCTTTGCTTCCATGATTGTCTGCCCTGCTTCTAAACGGCCGATAATTCGCCACTTCACAGATTCTTCCAAATGATACTTCGGAGCCATAACAAATCGTTTCAAGTCCTTACACACTGAAATCAAACGCTGTATTGCAGAAATTCACTCAGATATTCACTTAGCGCAAAGCGCTTGATTCACCGTCGGATTACGAAACGCCTTGATTTGGATATCAGAAACCGTTTGATCACTTTTGATTGGATAATGCTAAGTAGGCTTGTCTTTCACACATTCCCTGAAAAAATGGATGACATCGATTGGATATTTCATGGAATATCATTATTTTTGGGTATGTAAAGATAAATTTGGACATGAATGTAGATTGAGTATATGCGAGTATTTCATGCTATTTCTTCTGGCAGCTCGGTTTGAAGATCTGTCATGGTTGTAGGAAAAAAGCACGAATCTTCATGTGGGACAAATTATTCATTGACTAAAATGATTATCCAGCGTGATTAAAAACACTAGTCTGCCCTTCGACAGCCAATCGGCCCAAATCGATTCGACAGTCCACGTAACTTATCCTTCTGAGATCTTACGACAGCGATTCAGCCCACATGCTCTGTTTCATCAGAAGGTCGATGCTCGCTCGATCATTGCAAATGCGATGGTCTCAGAACACACGCTCACCCAAGAGCGTCTGCCATCCAATGGATTTGCCCAATGAATTCGAGACTTTTCACTCATGCATCAAGGTTCTCTCTTGATGGTCCAAGGTTGGCTGGTAAATTACATCAATGTCGTATACCAACCGTTCTCGTTTTTTTATCAATGGGTGGATATTTTCCGGACAAACCTCGTATACACATGTCAATGAAAAAAGTGTAAAACTACATATACACAATGGAGACATGGAATGCCGAATACTTGGGAGTACAGAAATGACCAGATTTTCCCTACGATTGAGTAACTACTGAAAAAAAAAGAAATTTAGGGTGAACTACTTTGTTACCCAATACCTCACTGGACATGGTAACTTCTCAAGTTACTTCCATAGATTTGGACTTAACATCGACTGGGATTGAGAGATCGGGTTCGGGATGTTAATCATGTAATACTTGAGTGCAGAATTCTCAGAAAGGAGAATTCTTCGAAAGACGTTGAGTAGCTCTCGATTGTTTGGCCATTCAGATATCAGCTTTCGGTTGTTTCTGTGAATTTTTCGATTGTGTTCTTTAAGTACTAGATCCTCTACTCCATATTCTCGATAATCTGTCATGACTTTTGAGGGTTCAAAAATGGACTCGTAAAATCTTTTGTAGATTGATTTTCTTCCATTTTTAAAAAATTTTCCTTTCCTTCGTTTCTTAATGTCACTTTGTTTTCCACTGTGTATTTTGTACTTGTACTGACAAGCCTCTTGCGGTATAACATCAAATAATAAAATAAGCATATAACATTAAAAAGTTTCAATAAAAGTTTAGTCTTAAGCTACACTACAATAGCTTCAGTGCATAGCGCTTTCTTTAGATATTCGAAACTTTGTACGAGAGAATATTTTATAAAAAAACTGCGTTTGGTTATGGAACTAATGTCGTTGGTTGAGATCACTGTCAGGATAATCTGTCGAGAAACACTGCTGAGGCGCTAGCCTTGTATAACTGAAGATATCTTGATTTTTTGATTACTTTATTCATTTTCAAGCTGATTAATCCATTTACTTCAAATATAATATTTAATACAGGATATTTATAAAGTTCACCTATATTAAGCCTAATTAATTACCTATATTAATACAGCTAATGCCACGCAGGTGGTTAAAGATGTAGCGACTAAGTAGAAGAGGACAGTGTCAAATGTCATGGGCAGCATCAGTGCTCGATGCGCCGCACAATCGTCGAACCAGCCTGTGTACACGGTCCACAAAATTGTTTCGAACATTCTTCTCATCCTTTCAAAATTTCTAACTTTCAAAAACTGCCGTTTACTGATCCGCTTGTACGACAGACCTTCGAGCTACAGTTCTTAGCTTGGATTGAGGTTGACAGTGAATAATCCTGAAACATTCTATGGACGGACGAGGTACATTTCCATCTGCTGGCTGCGGTTAACACGCATAATTGTCGTGTTTGGGCTAGAGGAAATCCAAATTCATTTCTGGAAATTCCTTCACATTCCCAAAAAGTGGCAGCTTGATGTAGGTTTTCGTCAACATTCATTATTGAACCGCTTTCTTCAGAGCTTGGGCCCACAGGTCCCATTACACGTTCCGCAACTATCAATCGACTTTCATCATTACTAACCAATTCAAAGATTCCAGCACTAAAACATCGTCAGTGACTTGAATCAACAGTGTTCATGTAGGATGGTTTCCCTTCACACATCGCAAAATGTGTTAACCAGGTTCTTAGAAATAATTTTTCCGATGGGAAAGGCATTTCAGTACTGTACTTCACCGGATCTAAATACATGCGATTTTTGATTGTGGGAGGTATCTCAAAAGACCTGATCTATCGTGACGACGCTCCAGCCTGTGGATGCTTTGTTGAAACTTGGTGGGTTTTTTACATTTAGCTTTTTAATATAAACTCGGAACAATTAGAACTCCGTAGCAAGCAGAGCCAAATCGATCCTCTCTCTGTTTTTTCCGCAGGTGGCGCTGGCAACAAACTTCAACCTTCCAGAAATTGGGGATCCCGGGTCCGAAACCGAATCTTCTGTTCGGGAATCTCCTGGAGCTCTATAGTAAAGTAAGGCTACTTGTCTGCTCTCGTGAGGTCACGAACCAGAGCTCACTGCTTTCTAGAGACGGGCAAAACCATTATTTTGAGATAGCAATGTTAACTGTTATTGCTAATTAGCGATAAAAACTATTGTAATAACAGTTTCGTTCACGGGAGAGGGGATCACAGTTATATACACAGGTGTTAATGAAATTTTTTCTTTACCGGAAGTAATATTTCCTCTCCGGTAGTTTAATCATGTTTACAGCGAAAGACCCTTCTCTTGACGAACAGCAGCGACAGTGCAGATGGGCTCCTTTTGATCCAAAGAGGGAAACTGGATCAAAAGCGCCGTTTTGAGAGAATGCATTGATCGTAAAATTTGAGAAAATTCATGAATTACACAAAACACGTGGTAATATTTTGTCAAAACTCTTGAATAACTCTATAGAATTCCTTTGTTCATAGACTTAGTTGTGAGAGAGTTCTTTCTAAGTTGAAACCAAATTTTTCTAACACACCTAATATTCTAAGATATTTAATTTCTTATAATATTAGTAAGTTAGTATATTTTTCTGTCGGTATAAATGCACATATATTTGAAAAATAGTTTGCCCTGCTGATTAAATATTATTCATTACGGCACAACAGAATTGTGTGTGAACTACTTATGTTCTGGGGTGGGTTCACGTACATGCCACACATTCTAGGCAAAATTCGTTAATAGAGGGCCACGCATTCATTCCAGGCGAACATACTTTCCCTGGATTTGAACCAGGAGCCTTTCGATTCTGAAACCAGTGACATGATTACTAGAACTGTTGATCGGTTTTTCCAACAATAAAACCCGATGTCTTTTTCTTATTTCAGAAACTGTCCTTAACCCCTCTCTGCACTTTCTGTAATTCAAGCAGTTAGCAAATTAATTTTTTATCTAATTTTAACTTTTAGAGGTAGGTAGTTGAATTAACATCGCAAAGAAGCAACACAATGGATATTGACAACTGTCTGGGATCAATCCAAAAGGGAAAGATCGAGGACAGCACCTCATAATTTTGAAACACGGTCAGATGACGAGGTAAACGAGATGTCAGAAGGTCTGATGACGAGCTTCCACCTCACTCGCCAAACTTCTACGCCAACGTGAGGACATTTGAAGCCACGCAGATTTAACGTGCACCAGCTCCATTTGCACGAAGGTCTTTGGTTGGATCGAGTTTAGAACTCACAACCCTCTAGTTACTAATCCGCTGCTCTTTCTTCTGGGCTACCTGGCGCCTAATTCAAACAGATGGCAATGTTTAAATTACTTTTCAAATGATTTTTAAGTTAAAACTTTTAGCTTTTCATTCGTATTAATTTTTTAAAGTTTCGTTTTCCTTTTCGATCGGGAAGTCATTAACTTTTGTAAATACGCTTATTTGCTTCTTTACTCCGACTTTTGGCGATAACGTTCATCGATAACTGTTAATACACTGCTGGCCACCCAAATTGCAACACCAAGAAAGACAAGAGATATCACAACAAAATTTATTTTGTAGATAATATGTTGACCAAGTATCAAATGATTAAATTTATAGACTTCTGTGAAGTGTGGTTCCTGCCAAAATCAGTAGCCAGAGTAGCCGCCATTGTTGGAGATCACCGCTGCCACACGCCTCGGCATTGATTCAAAGAGACTTTGGATGTGTTCTTGGGGTACAGCAGACCAAGCAGCTTCCACACGTTGCCAAAGTTGATCTGGTGTGGCAGCTGGGGATGTATTCTGGGTCAATCGTTGAGCAACCATGGACCACATGTTTTCTATCGGCGAAAGATCCGGAGAGCGAGCTGGCCAGGGAAGCAATTCAATCTGGCGATTGACGAAGAACCCTTGGACAATGCGTGCCACGTGTGGTCGCGCATTATCCTGTTGAAATATGGCTGTGGGCAAGCCCTGAAGGTAAGGAAGGACAACTGGCTCCAACACCTCGGAGATGTAGCGCTGGCTGTTTAAAGTACCGGCAATGCGTACTAGAGGAGTGCGAGAGTGATATCCAATACCGCCCCATACCATAATACCCGGTGCAGGACCAGTGTGGCGGTGCATAACGCAGTTGTTCAGCATCCTCTCTCCACGGTGTCTCCAGACTCGAATCCGACCATCGTGGTGTTGCAGACAGAAGCGTGACTCGTCAGTAAAGACAATTTCATTCCATTCTGCCGTCCACATCCTTCTTTCATCGCACCATTGGCGGCGGAAACGTCTGTGGTTCTGCGTCAAGGGTAGACGAAGCAATGGACGTCTTGCGGACAGACCACTCTGCTGTAAACGGCGTCGAATGGTACGCGCAGACACTGGATGATGCGGTACAGACTGAATGTGCTGTGCTATGGTTCGTGATGTGGCTGAGCGATCCGTCACTGCCATACGCACAATATGCCTGTCATCACGTGAAGTGGTGCACTGAGGTGGATGCGATCGAACACGTCGGTCCGTCGTACCCTCCTGCATCCAACGATCACATATCCGCATTACAGTTATTTGGTTTCGTCCAACACGACTACCGATTTCCCTGAAAGATAATCCACAATCTCGGTAGGCCACTATCCTTCCTCTGTCGAACTCGGATACTTGATCAAAA
Source organism: Meta bourneti (assembly GCA_933210815.1). Classification (NCBI taxonomy): domain Eukaryota; kingdom Metazoa; phylum Arthropoda; class Arachnida; order Araneae; family Tetragnathidae; genus Meta; species Meta bourneti. Next base: position 91,008,511 of record OW119924.1, on the reverse strand, counting down.
GATGATCGCTGTTTTCTACGAGGCATAATTGATCGGTTTTTTTTGAAAAAACCACAAGAAAAACACAATTGCCGTACTTGAAATCGTCGAAATCTCCAAGCCTTAAATAGCGCTTTGAAGTGGCGCCACAGGCGCGCGTGATGTGCGTCTGCGCTGAAATTCTAATCATTTGCATATCTCACCTCCGCTAATGCATGTTGTAAATTTCATATTATTTGCATGCTTCCTTCAGGGTGTTGCATTTACGGTGGCCAGCAGTGTACTTTCAATAACATAATTTTACTGTTAATTTGTAATAATAGTGTTGTTTTACAGCTATGGGATTAACAGTCCATCTTTACGCTTTCTGTTTCAGGGTCCGATCAAATGCCACGAGGAATGGGTCAGCAAGTACGGCAAAGTTTTGGGGTGAGTCTCCTCCGATTGCATTCACCGAACGGAACATGCATTTAGACACCACATGATACAGACTGCTAGGCCCTTCTGAGGGAAAGGACCCAAGGATCCCATCCTTTTCTTACTTTGTCAAAAGGGCTCTTTTGAAAGAATGCCGTGATAATGAAATTCGATGAAACAGTTTACGCGCTTTGCAGAATATCTTATTCAAAAACCTTTAATGAGTATCATAAAATTATTTTTTCATAACCACTAGCGTACTCTGACAAACAAGATTTAAATTCAGTGGCAAAAAACAACAAAAAAAGATGAAGAATAAACGACGATATTTTTAACTGGTTTCTTGGAATGAGACGTCATTTTCTATTTTATCGCCTTAGATTTTCACCGCTAACTAACCATAGAATGTGGACGCCACATCATTTCAGCTTGTAATGTTTTCTAAAATGGTAACGTTATTTTCGTGTTCAATGGGTCAGACTTTCCCCTCTTCCCCGTGCCTCCGATTCAGGCCAGTACATAATGAGCACATTGGATCGTGAGCAAGATCTATCATCCTCGTCTCATGTTGCCCCGTTCGCAAAACTGCTTCAAGCTTTTTGAAAAGTGTTTGGAATTTCCATTCAGAGTTGCCAATATCAGGCACAATTGTGTCGTTTGGGGCTTTTTTTAAAACTTAGAGCTGTAAATGATTTGTAATCTACTATCTTTGTGGAAAAGAAACGGCAGCGAATGGAGTTGGCTCATAAGGTTGCTTAAAGTATGCACAAGATTTGCTTTTGTTGCGATCCAATTCCGGTTTTCCTAATTATCCATGTTAACGCTGCGCTCGTCCGATTTGGTTTGCTCTGGATAAATGACCCAAAGAGGGTTAAAACTACATGCTAGTTAAACATCAGCATATTACAATGAAAGCTTCCTTCGACCCAAAAGAGCATATAAAATCATCATTCAAGAAACTCCCTTTAAAGGACTTTCTCGAGAGGTCAGTCTCTTGAAGATTCCAACCTTCCCTAGTATTTTCTCAGCAATCCAAACACAAAACCTGTAGAAGGTAGCAGGGTAGGAGTAGAATTCCATACCATGTTCTAGATATGTTGACAGAATATTGAAATTAACCATCAAATCCATTAAATTTTTAATTTTCCTCCCAAAATAATATTAATTACGATGCCTATGCTAGACTCGAATTCTGTAGTAACAACGAATGTCTTTACAGGTACTACTACGGCATGACCCCAGTCCTCCTAGTGACTGATCCGATGATACTCAAGAACATCTTCATCAAGGATTTCTCTAAGTTCATGAACCGGGAGGTACGTCCACTTGGGTCAAAGTGAAAACGTTAGGACACACGGGGCGACATCTGATACGCGACCCAGGTGGCGCTTATTCTTTTCGTCGCGATTTGACTCGTGGCCTGAGTGGCGCGTATCGAGTAATTCAACCGGTTTTTTTCCTGTCAGGAAGAAAAATGGAACTCGGGTTGCGCTTTCCAAATCGCCTCGTGTGTTTGTCGTCAATTGTTTGTCGAGGTGGTGATATTTGTAAATCGCGGCTGTGACGGATGGTTGACAGACTTGCGATTTGACGAATAGTCATCAATTTACAATGAGATATTTTTATCTGCTTCTTGGGCATTAATGCTACTTTTATGCAGGTGTATAAATCGTCGGCCTCTACAAGTGAAACGCATTATGTCAAAATTTTGAATGCAGAAGTTTTTCAGCTTTCCTAGACCAGAATGTAGTGATTTTTAGATCGGTGAAATGTGTGTCCACCAAATTATTTTTTCTTTGTATTAAGGTTATATTTATTCTTGAGACTCACAGTGAGTAGAATGCCCACTCCCTTTCGTATCCTCAAAATTGTTTTTAACAGTGTTTTCTACTTTTTAGCCGATGAAATGATCACTCATTTAATATTTTGAGTGCAATGAGTGCTAGTTCTAGACTAGTGTTTCTCTACCGTCGGGTAGCAGCCTGCTATCGGACACAGGCATCAATTTTACCGTGAGAGGTTCCCCTACAATTTGTCATTTTCGTTTTCTAATAACTTGTATGAATAAATATTTGTAAGTGGAAACATTCCTAGGAGAATAATCGTGAATGTGTCGAAAAGCCCAGAACACATGTAACATCTGATAATGATCTATCAGCAAGGAAGTATAATGAAATTTTTTCCACAAAAATTAGAAATCTAGGCAGCCTGTATCCGGTTCTCAAATATAATAATATTTAATACTGTTTCTTCGCAAGTTCACATTGCTGTATGCAAGTGCAAATTTATCGAGTGCCGTGATTTTTAAGTAATAGGTAGGTAGTTAAATTACATTGCACTGGAACAACACAACAGGCTATTGGCAACGGTCCGGGACCAATCCCGAAGGGAAAGATTCGAGGACACCTCGTCATTTTGAACCAATGTCAGATGACTAAGTCAACATCTGAGCTGGTACCCCACTCTCCAAACTTCCACACCATGCCAACGTGAGGACATTTGAGGCCACGACAAAGTTAACGTACACCAGTCCCCACATGCATGATTGTCCGAGATTGGATCGAGTTTCGAAACCGCAACCCCTCCGGTTGCTTATCCGCAACTCTTCCAACCGGGCTTGTGATTCGAATGGGATATGCCGAAAAAAATCAGCAAAAATTATTTAATGGTGTCAGTAAAAGCTACAATACGAAATAATATTTCATAAGTCCAGCGATTAATGAATGATTTAAATGTAATTTTTTATTTGTCATCATACCACACCGTGTACATAAGCATGCTCATACTCTTTATGATTATGCCATAATAATAGTTTTGTCAGTTTAATATATGAACCTAAAAAAGTATTTACTATTAAATTTGCTCGCACCGCGCCCTCTTATGAAATGAGAATTTAGCGGGCCGTGTTCCCACAGAGGTTGAGAACCACTGCTCTAGTCTAGAGCAGAGGGGACGTCACCGAAATGTTATTGATGTTATAAAAAAGTTATTTATCCGTGTACTGAAGTAAGCTTACTCGACGTAAATCCCCAAAGTAGAAAAATAATGAACAGGTCTGAAAATATCTGCGAAAAAATAAATTTAAATGTATTTTGCAATAAAATTTTGGTAGCGAATATCTCCCGGATATCACATGCAACCCGAAAAACGGACACTTTTCCGGTTTGGTTTTCGACATAGACGTGAAGTATAAGAATACTGAGCATTGTTATATAGAGGAGCTCCAAAAAGTGCGACCAACATCTCGACTAGTATGTGATTGCTCAGTGAAAAATTGACTTTGTTGGCCAATCTGACATTTTATCCCTTAGTTTGGCGATATGTCATCTTATGAGAGGGGGAATATACATCTCACACAATCCAAAGTTACACTCGGCTCAAAGCTCTCCCAATTCGTTTCCACAATCCGTTCCGACAGTAGAATTTTGACATATTGGGGACCCTCTCCCCGCGCTCAGTGTGCCTACTCGGTTAGAAGGTCATATCAGGTACGGACATCCTTTGTCTACACGACACTGTATTTATCTGCCGGAAGTTTCTTCTAGTTCTGAAATCATAAGACAAAACAGTTGTAACGCTCGATTTTTCATGTGTGCCCCGCATATTGTTCCGATTTTTAAGGCGTATTCAAGTCAAAATTATATTAAACAGAATGATAATAATGTTTGTTAAAACTCCAACATCATGGAGCAAGGATGGTAATCATTTGAAACGTGCAGAGCACGATATGAAATGCTCACGATTAGAATTACAGTGATTGTGCATGCCTGGGGACAAGCAATGCAATCTGAACTGTGGTGTTAGGAGTATAGATAGAGTGTTGCTTAGGAACCATATATGTTGTGCATTGTTGGCAACGAGTTGTAAAAGTTTGTCCCTTTATCACTATGCCTCATCGACGACAAAGGCGCAATATAAACAAGCGACGAATTCAAACTAGGCCTAATAATTGGCCTGCATGAAGGAAGATTTTTATACCGCGATTTAGCTGCTCTTACGGGACATACGACGTGACGTGTATGTGGAAGCAGTGAACTGAAGAGAACCGGACTCATCGAAAATCCGGCAGTGGACAACGAAATATGACGACACCACAGGATGATAGACATGTTTGCGTGGCAGTGATGGATTTTTCAGCTTCATCACGAGTGTTAACACAACAGTAGTGCACTGCAAGAGGTGTATTGTTTGTTACCACAATTCAACGGCGTCTGCTTTGTAGAGGACATGTTGCATACATTCCTTCGCGGCGACTTCTCTTGACCTTGAACTATCGAAGCCTCAGTGCAATGGGCTCTTGGACATAGACGATGGCGTGCTGACTGGCAACATGTCTTGTTTTCAAACGAGTCCTACTTCAAATTGGGCTAAATTGATGGCCGCAATCGCAAAAGAAAGTACATTGGCGAGCGCATTCTTCCAGCATAAGAACATCATAATGGCCGAATGCCTAGCCTGATGGTGTGGAGGTGCCATTGGGTACCATTTGCGATCTCGCAGCTACGAATTCAGGGTAATCGCAACGCTAACCACTACATCAGAGATGTTGTGGGGCAGAAGTCATCCCTTCTTTCAGAGCACTCCTGAAGCTGTATTCTAGCAGGCCACATGTTGCCAGGAATGTTGACGTCTTCGCAGAACGTTAGATACCGCTTCTTCCTGTTTAATATGTCTGGAATAAAGTCACTCGGCAACTAGCCCGTCAAAGTCCTCTAGCAGCCAATACCAATGAAGTGTGGACTGGCATACAAGTAGCCTGGAAAGCAATTCCCCAAGAACACATCCAAAGAGTATATGATTCGATGCCACACGACGTACTCGTGGAGGTTTCAGAACGTACTGATTTTGTAAAGTTATAATTGTTGCATAGTTCTGAAAATTTAATCGTTTATGTGTAGTAATATGTGGTATAAATTTCATTCTAATTGCATGGTTCTTTCATGGTGTTACAATTTTCACAAACAGTAGTGTAGAAAAATTCCGTGTCGTTTATTCTAAGGCATTTATTTTTTATTACAATTAGAAGTAAACAAAGAAACAATATGGGTAACAAAGTTACACACTATATCAGGCAAAGAGATAGACTCCTTGGGGCTGCCATAATTTTTATGGCTGAGGGACAACCATTAAATATATAGTATAGACAAAATGAATTATTTATAAAACACATGCGAGTGTAGTCATGGCCCGGCAAGTTGGCATTTGAGTCACATGGTTTTGAACGAGTCCATTCGTTAGATTTAGTGTCAGGTTTCAGGTAAACAATATATTCCAGCAATTGATTTCTCTAGCTTGGTTTTTGACTCCGAGTATCGTTCAATGCCACAAGCTATGATTGTTGTGATCACACGAGTTGGCGAAACAAATGATTTTTTTGTGTGACAGCCCTTTCCCCTGGCTATCTTAACCATCTTTGCCCAAATGAATTTTCTCAAGGTCATGCGCCTCCTTACTGGAACATAATAAACTGGAAAACTATACTTGGCCCACACTCCAGCAATTTTCCCAAGCCGTCTCCAGTGAATGTTGTAGCGATTTCTTTCTCCTCCCTCGCAGGCCTTCAACCCACTGCTCAAGTACAACCCGAAGAAAGAGAAGGGACAGAGCATCCTCATCCTGCCTGGACAGGCTTGGAAGGACGTCAGAAGCATCCTCACGCCGACCTTCACCACAGCCAAAATGAAACAGGTGCGTCTTCATTCCTTGAGTACTCATTTGGGTACATTAAGCTTCCTCACTCTTAAAGTAATGTAATCAATAATGCAAAAGCTTCAAAAATCTATATTAATAAAAATAGGGTGTCTTTTGTACATTGAATATTTTCGACCTATTTCAAGTTATTTCTAATTTTGGGCCCGTTCTAATGCAAAATCCGTGTCTTTGCGTATTTGGTGTCTGTCTGGCCATTTGTCTGGATATATGTGCCCGTACTACGTCCAAACGGCCGGGTGTATTTTCGTGAAACTTTGCATACTGTGTGTGTTTTACATTAATTTGTTGACTGAACTTAGTTGCGTTGATCTGTCTGTCATCCTGTTTTAGATACGTTTTTATGTAGGCGTGTTCGTGCACGTATCACATAAAATTTATTCAATATTTTTAATACGTTCTATATTTTAAAAATTATATTTAAATTTAGTGAATACGTTGTATGAGAATTTCCTTTACTTACATATTTTAGACAAGTTTCATGCTAAAACATCTGAGTAACTATACCTGAATCAACCATAATTTGGTAGTTTCGGAGAAGTTGGAATGTATATTGAACATTGCGATTACTTAGATTGTTTTACCAGTATTGCTGAAAAGCAATTTTTTCCCCCAAAATTGCTCTTTTACGGAACTCTTGATACTTTATTTTGAGCCTTATTTTCTCGTTACGAAATATAATTTTTTTTTAATATTTGAGACAGATGATAAAAAGAATAAAACATTATCAATATAAAACATGCATTCATTGCTTTTTGTTCGAACCTTTTTCATTAATCTACGTTTTAAGATGTATCTGGATTTTCAATTTGATGTCTTTCGTTGAATATCTGTAATCAAGGTAAGTAAATGTTTAATTTCTTTAAAAAAATTTTTGATCATTGTATGATAATTTTGGTATACGCTTTTGTTTTTAAATGGCAAACAATGCATTTATATGCATACTCTGAATTAATCTATGCATTCTGAGTAACTTGGCACATTCTAGAGACTTTTCCTTCTAAAAATTTAAATTCTACAAAAATGTAAAGTGTTAAATTTGACCTTTATTTACCTTTGTGAAATTGTGTATTTAAGAACTGTGTACCTTTATTAGAGTATGGTAGTTATATGTGATTAATAGGAATTATAATTTATTAACGAAAACTTACGTTAGTTAATCAATTCAATCCGAGTAGCGCCGGTAATTCTGCTAGTTGATATAAAATCTGGGGAACAAAATTTATGTGATACACGCACAAACACAAAATCAGACATGAAGCGGGAAGACGGACAGACTGGATAGCGCAACCAAGTTCAGCCCCTAAATGAAAGTAAATACACATAATATGCAGTTTTATGAAAATACAGAGGCTGTTCGGACATTTTTTGAACGATTTTAATGGACTGAAGCTCAATTTTTACATGAAATTTTAGTGTTTTAAATGTTCCATTTGATAGTCCTTTATTGTTAACTATCTTTCTACGACTTAATTTCCATGATAATGACTTTTGTAGTATCGACAATGGTATTTTGTCCCATTCTTGTTCCATAGTTTTCCAGTCCTTGAATGGTTTTCGGTCGACGTTTCGATAATGCCCTTTTTAAAATTCCAAAAGCACAAAAGTCCATGAGTGAAAGATCTGGAGATTTAGCAGGAATATCAGTAAAGGGCTTGATACCAGTTTCTTCCATTTTTTCCAAGAATTTAAGAGTCGATTTAGATGTGTGGCTGCTTGCTTTACCCTGATGCAGTTCTACTGATTGTTGGTACTGTGGGTAAAAATATAGTTGTTTTTTTTAATATTGGCGATAAAATAGGGTCTTGATAATATGTGGGAGTTGATTTTTACATATTTCCCCTCTTTTTACTTTTAATTTTCCATTATATGCAAAACCGGCAACAATTATAAATCTCTTGGAGAAAGTTCTCACGTTCACTTTGCTATAGTCCTTTGAGTTGGCGGATTCTCTTTTAAAATTAAAGATCTTACCTTACAAATATTCTCAGAATTTTTTTCTTTTTTGGATACTTTTTGGAAATATTTTTCTACTTTTATGTTTTTTCCATTCTCATTAATAATATTACTTATCGTACCTTTAGATATCGAAAAACCATTACTTTTACAGCGTTTATGAATAATTGAATAAGCACAATTATCTTCGGAAAGAGAGGAAACATAGCCTTCCATCCATTGCTTATATAAAAGCGCCATTTTGAAAGTAAACAAAACTCTGAATACTTTAACTATTTAACTGCTGTGAAAATAAAATTCTTTCGTAGGCATACAATTTTTTACAGCTCATCAGAATCGTTCAAAAAACGTCCGAACAGCCTCTGCATATCCAACCGTTTGGACGTAGTACGGGCACACACACAAATACACACCAAACACGCAAGACACGGAACTTGCATCAGAAGAGCCCAAAACGAATAAATAACTTGAAGTGATTCAAAAAAATTCAATGTATAAACATTCCATTTTTATTTATATAGATAATGACGGTGAACGTTTTGTTCCATCGAAATAGCGATCGACCATTATTTTTATTATCTTTATTGATCATTTTTTAAAAGCTTTAACATTGCCAATAGTTAGGCTATGCTATTTAACTTTTACTCTACGCTCAATTCCTGATGTCTCTACATCCTAATGTTCTGACTCATGGGGTAATGAGCAGAACATTTTAAACCAGAAATGGGTACATAATTTCCCCTTGAGAACCCATGTTTAAAAAATGAATTATTTTGAAATTCTTATATTTGAGTCTCTTAACATCCCTCTAGATAATTGGTAAATCTTAAGTACTAAGCTTGGAGTTATTTTTCGTCAAAAAGCATATAAGAACCTATAAAAGGGCGTCCACCTCTGACAAAATTCAACATTACTATTCAATAGTTATTTTTTCAAACCATAAAAAATGAATAAAATATTAACAAATTTAATATAGATTGATTCGATTTTTGATACGAACTTTAGCCCCCACTCTATCGTCAAGACTGCGGGCTATCGAACCATGCAGCAGATACCCGAAACTCCTGGCGTTTGATGATTTCTATTGGTTAGTGATTTTTGTTTTGAGCAACAGGTGCCCCTTCCCTGTGTCTCAGATCCTAGCCTTATACCAGCTGTCATGCACAGATCCTTACCCACAATCTATCAAATTTCAGCTTCAAGACAGCACGAAGTCTTCTCTTTGCTGTGTTTGGAACATCAGGATAAAATCCATTCTCGTTTGTTTCATATTTCATTGTAGAGTGGAAGACAATATTTTCTTATACTAGGGTTGGAGCCAAATGTGACTTCTAGATCGTTAAGTGCAGAATCCAAATTTTACAAAATAAGTCCTTTTATTTTTATAAATACATTTTTGTTCTTTTATATTTTATTTTATTTTTGGAATGAACATATTTGAAAAACCAAAGAATAAAATAAGTTTCAGCGCATTAATCCTCTTAGATTGACCGACAAAGAGACTACATTGACAGCTTTTACACTAATGATTTAGTTCTAATGCGATTCTAAAATGTCTGATAACTTTCCCACTTGACTGGATCCTGACGCTGTTTGATGAGAATTTATTGACGCCAGTCTGTAATCAATTTTTGACAATGGTGCACTGTATCTGTTTAAAGTGGAATTTTTAAAGTTGCACAGCCCGACAGTATTTTTTAATTTTGTCTGCTTAAAAGCCCATCATATCAAAGAAGACCAACAGAACGCTGAAGGAAGACACTTGATCTTCATAAAACCCCAGATCTTTAAAAGAAATAGTCCTATTTTGAATTTTTTTTCAATATGTAATGGATATTTACACGATGGATCACAGACTATACAGCTATATTCTAAAATTGGCCTTACTAAAGAATTAAAAAGATTTAAGTACCGTTGTGTCTTCAAATTTTTGACACATTCTTTTTAAAAACATGAAACTTTTGTATGCCTTTTTGGTTACCTTAATTATACACGCATTAAAAGTAAACATGGATTCGTATCTAATTCCCAGGTCAGAAATATTACTCTTGAGAAATTCCTCATTAATGATATGTGGGGGCTTGGGTGAAATAAAGTTAACAAATTGATGTTTAATTTAAAAAAGTATTTATTGAAGGGGATCTAGGGGTATTTAATATTTATAGGGGGCTTAAAAAAGGAAAGTGTTCCTAAGAGCTGTTAATTCGATGTTACACTTATGGCGGTTGAAAGTCGTCTGTCGCTTCCGCCTCCGTGACGTCACACGATGACGTGTTGATCCGCGAGTTGCGCTGTAGGTCAATTCCCACATGATATAGGCACATATGACGGGATTCAATTTTCTAGTAAAAGTAATTACAGAGCTGTACAAAAATTCTTTATACTGGGTCTCATAAATTGACTTTCTGAAAAATAATTTTTTCCCAACAAGTTGGCGTTTTGGAGTGCGATTTGCACAAAAAGGATTATCGCGGAATCGGACGATTTTTGGCCTAAGAAAAAATTAGTTCAAATTTTCACAAATAGAGGGCGTTATTATTAAAACTTTTTGAATATGGAAATAAGCAGTTAAGATGGGTATAGCATTTATTAATATACATTTATGAACATCTTCGAACAGTTGTTCAATATGTTCACCATCGCAACCTAGGACATAGTGCAAGCGTGTCTAAACGCCACTCACATATCAGGGTGTAGGGTAATGGTTCCCCTTCGAAATTTCTTCTCTTACGTGAATTCACCGTCGATGAGGGAAGAAGCTGGTAAGTTTATGACCGGATAGGGTTAAAGCTTGTAGCCCCTCGTTTTAGAACTGTCGAGCGTCTTTAACAAGGTACAGGAGGAGATGCGACGCGTTCTGGCCCCTCGACAAAAGAGAACCGTTGGATTTTTGGACGTGAACGGATGCAGAGATGGTCTGCTCCGATGAAACCGCGGGACTGAAACCATTTTTTTTTTACTCAGATAGACTCGAAATTGTCTTAAATTGTTCACTTTGTATACAATGTTAAATATCTATTAAATGTGCTGTCTTAAAGCTGCTTTTAATTGCCTAAAATCCACTCGTAACTTAAATTTATCTCACGACGTTACAAGGATCTATGGCAGTGACTTCGCGCAAGATGGAACTTTTCAAATGAAGCCAAGGAAGATGGGTACCTAGAGTATACTCGAGACTTTAGGCACCCTCATAACCAAAAGTCTGCTTGTGTCGAATCCGGAGACCGCGGGGGCCATGCATTTTCACAAAATCGGCTGATTAGTATTTTTTAACCAAACGTATCTATCAAAAACTGCTTCACAAGAGCTTCTATGTGTTGGGGTACCCCACGTTGCTTGAACATAATCGTGTTTTGAACATTCTGTGCACGTAGGCATGGCATAATGTAATCTTCAAGCATTTTCAGGTAACGATGTTCATTTGCTGTGCAGGTCCTCCATTCCCTTGTTTCACATAGCTCTTCAGAGAAAAAGGTCTAATAACAACGCATTCAGTGAAACTGCACCCTACAGTGAGTCGCGGTGCATTTAACAGCTCTTCTGTATACAGATGTGAATTTTCCTTCTCCCAGATTCTATAGTTATGCGTATTAACTACCCTGTGTAAGGAAAAGTGGACATCTGTCCGAAAGATGGTAAAAAGCCACTATGGATCAATCTTCTACGATCTTTTCCAGAGCCCACTGGCGAATTCTTCCCGCTTCGCAACGTTATTTGATTTCAGCTCACGAAGAGATTACAATTTGTGCGGGTACAAATTTGAAATGCCATGCACTATGCGGAACACACTTCTTTTGGGTATACCCGAGTTTTTGGCAATTTCGAGTGAACTACATCTTTTCGTGCTCTGCGTAACACCGCTCGTTGATTCTGATGCAACAGCCTCCATTTGCGATGCTGTGCCATCAGTACGATCTTCTAATAACTTCGGTCTGCCTCTGAGAGGACGATCTGCCAAGCTTCCAGTTTCCTCGAAAAGCTGCACTAAGTTTTTAAGTAGTAAATCATTGGACCTTTACGTTCCTTCAAGTTTTATTTGAGTTTGAAATTATCGTAAGACTTTTGTAGCCTGCAGGTAGTTACTGTATGAGTTTTCCCTGAAACTATAAATTTTTGATTAGCTTATTCCAGTTTGCAGTGGATGATTGTCAATATATATGTAGAGTTAATTCCCCATACCCCCACCAGAGGTCGCGCCAAGCGCGCGGAGCAGAACTGTAACTTTACTTTTTAAAAACTCAGTTGGAGTTGTGACAGTGACTGATCGACACGCTTCCACGCGCAGGTGGAGCACCGTTCATATAACTCATACATGTGCCAGCGTGTAGTCTGTGCCGTGATCCATAACCTCTTATGTACCTAATTTTAGAATAATTAAATGTTGTGTTAGTCTTCATCTCCGTGTCATCCAGCTTCACATCTTCATCACACCCTAGACACAGTGCTACATATGTATGTGATATCTTTGAATTGAATGTCAAGTAGATGCTGCTTAGCTCCTAGTGCTGGCTTCCGGCAATTCATTGTATGTTGGTGGTCTGGGTCATAAAAAAATGTTTGTTCGGAAATCGTTCATAGTAGTGAATCTGGTTGCATTACAATTCGCTGATAAGAATATACGGCTTTCAATCTCTGTGTTGCAGATGTCTGAGAGCATGAACTCTTCCGTCGACGACATGGTAGGGGTGCTGGAAGAACGCTGCGCTGAGGGCGGTGAGGTCGACATCTACGACGTGTACCAGCGGCTGACTATGGACGTGATCACGCGCACGGCATTCGGGGTTGTCACCGACGTCCAGAAGAATCCCAGATCCAAGGTGCTCACCTACACAAAGTCCATCTTCAGCTTGCCCTACAGGAGCATAACAGTCTTGATAGGATGTAAGTCTTGTCAAATACCTTAGCTGAATAAATGGTTCGTCCACCACGAGATGAGATCACTCTTATGAGATGAAGTCACGTGGAACCGGGTGATTCGATTACCTTCTCAAAGGCAAATGTCAATTGAGCTTTAGAAGGGGTAGGCTATAACAGGTGTCTGATTCCTTTTTTTATTAGACATGACCCCGTTCACCTCGTTTCTCTTCAGATTTCGTTTACACCACACTGACCAGTATGCCTGTAGAGAAGGAAATTCAGACCGTTACACACTTGTATTCCCTCTCACCCAAATGTTCCAGGGCAGAAAGATGCCTCGGAGTATAACGGAAGAGCATCGCACAGTACAAAGGGGCCAAGTACAATCTAACTATTTACAAAAATGCTAGACGTTTGTTAATTAAGGCATTAGCTTTCTTGCTTCCCAATATCTCTGACCAACAAAATTAAAACCATTAACACATGTCTAAATCTTCGTTATTCAATGGTCGTCCAGAATTACAATTAGGCGAATATTTAATTCCAATTGTAAATAAATGTGTGTGTGGACACTGAGGCAATCGTGTCCAGTAAGAAGGCGAAACAAAGCAACAACTAAACCACGAGGAAAACGTGGCATTGGAGTCTGAATAAGCAAGGCACTCCAATGACTTTCCCTTTTAGCTTCCTGGAACATGTATATTAATACATTTTTCCCATCTCATTTGGCCCGCTAAGGTAGCAAATCTGCTCAGGTAGAATTCACTGATCCTCTCCTTGATCCAATGAGAATCAGACCCCTGACAAGGGTATGCTTATAACTGTTTCTATCACGCTCTATGGGTTAACCATAAACTCTCTAAGGGTGGTTATTGAATTCTATCTTTAGCTACCTTCGAAACTTTTTTGTCTCGAATCTAATTTGTCTCACTACAACTGCAAAAAAGATGTTGGTGGGATTCTCTCATTTGCAACCCTAATGAAGTGAGTGCAATGATCTCTCCCTTAGAGACGAGCCGTAGCCTCTTCTGGTTGTGGATGGACTATATCAAATGTCAGAAACGAATTTATACTGCACTAGCCGGCAGGGCCGGCCTTACGAGGTGCAAGGCCCGATTTGATCAATCTCTGATGGGCCACACAAAATATTAAAAAGAAAAATAATTTATTACATGACGCTTTTTGAAATGAAGAGAATTGAGTTTTTAACGGTAGAAAACATTTTTTAAATTAAAAATAATCGTTAAGTATGTCTATAACCAATTTAGAGAGAGGGATAAAATCGTTTTACAATAAATACATCTTTTATCAATCACATTAATGACAAAGCCCCTTGCAGTGTGTGGTGCACCATCTGGGCGAATCGGTACAGGGCCGGCCCTACTAGCCGCCCACTTAAAAATCTCAATAAGGCCTCTTCATAAAAACATTTGATTTTCATTTTGATTTCGCCCTTGAATATCTTTTGAATATTCTAATGTAAATTACGAATAAGCAGGCATAGAGCAATTCATAACTGTCTATTACCACAATCTCAAAAAGAACCTAAACTATACTCGAATAAAGTATGAAAACTGATAAGGTCGGAAAATTGAAAACTGGGAATTTAAATTTGGAAGAAATGGAAGAAAGCATTCTATGCTAGGCTGACACCTAGGTACAACAGTATGCGAACTGTTGTACGTAGCCTAGGTGTGCAACAATCCATCGTATGGAGGGTTTTGCAAGAGCAGCGGTTAGAGTCCAGACATTGAAACCTGATGTCTGGGCTCTACATATAATCGGTTTCGAGTCAGATTTTGCATCTCTTCACAGATGAAGTTCCTTACATGTGAGGGAATGTTCAATGTGCACAATGCTCATGTTTGAGTGCCCACTGCCACATGCTTGGCAGAAACGATTCTCTGTCAATGTTTGGGAGATGTTATAATGTTGATGAATAATGTTTATTTTGATGTGCCCTACCACACTTCAAAATTTTGACAAGAAATTTCAAACCACTCTGTGAAGCAACTGTAGGTTGGCTAATTATTTACCCCAATTGGCGACTGTACAACACACTTGTTTTGTATTGAAAACTAAATTGTCCTTGCAGTGTCGTTCCCATGGCTGCGGCGCCTCTGCATCCGAATGCAGGAAGTCCTCCTGTTCCTTCTGAATGCCGGCACCTCGCCTGAGAGGCTGCTGCGCAGAAAGATCAAACAGGTGCTACATATGCGCCGACAGGATTCTAAGGTAAGAGATACTTGGCATTTCAAAATTTAACTACTATTCTTCACAAGAAGCTATAGTGGTGATGCGCTTAAAAATAAACTGTAACATGTTTTGAATGCCTTTTGATCTATAGTGGTAGTTGTGATTTAATGTATAAGTTTATCCGGCTGCATCGCCTTTTTATATGTATCTCATGAATATTCATTAAGGTAGGTAAGTAGGTAGGCATTTAATTTTAACTTTAGCGAACAATACCCTCTTTATTCTTGGAAGGGGAGTATCAGTTTGAGTACGTCATTAAAATAGCTTCTTTACTTTCAAATCGTTGAAGTGTTGTTTAGAAATACCGGATTTGGGCCCTCAAACCATAAGTCCTGGGCTCTCCAATATTTAGACACGACGCTTCTGAGTGCAAATCAAGCGTCCAAGTGTTAGGGTGTCATAGGTTGACGAGTGTCATATAGCATGCAGTACGAGGAGTGTTCAACACCAATACGAAATATGTATCCGTAAGCAATCGTGCACAATTAATTGTCTAAAGCAGTGGTTCCCAACCTGTGCTCTGCGGCCACTCCAGGAAAATAAATAAATAAAAAATAAATAAAATAAAAAATAAGAAACAAAAAGTAGAATCAAAATAAGAAAACTAGAAATTACATGTACATTACAAAACTGTAATTCTGTGCATAGTTTGTTAAAATTTACCTTTATTTGTGAATTATTACACCCCTCTCTTTTACTTGTCCCTCGATGGATTTTTGGTTTGCGAGGAAATCTCAATCCGTTTATTTAAAAGCTTAGAAGTCAACATTTCAAACAGTTATGCTAAACAATAGGAGGTCCTGGTCTTATTAGCCCTTCTTTAGCAAGAAATTGCCAATAAGCCAAACCTGTAGTAGACAGTAAAAAACATTTGGGTGTCTCGAAAGAGTGAATGAAAAAGGTTTTTCTTTTTTTCAAACAAGTAAACCGCATTTACTATTATTTCAAACGATTTGATGACATCGATTATATTTTACTTGTACCTTTACATACTTTTAAATTAAAAAAAACGTAGTCAAATGCATAAATTGTGCCTTTTCATTTTCAATACGCAGGTTTTTCTCTGTCGTCGCACAGCTTAATATATCTCGTTTTTTCCCTGCCTCCCAAGAGGTGTGATATATAGACGGGTTATTATATATTCTTAAAACGGCACTTAAATCTCATAGATAAAAAGAGCAGGGGCCGGATTCCGGATCCGTTGAATCAATGAACGATGGGAAAGGAATTGATTAAACCTGTCAATCACTCCCGCTCTCGTTGTTGATTGACTGGACGGATCCGAAAACGGATTCGGAGTGGCAACGGCACAAGTGTCAATGAGCCTTTAAGCTTTCTCTCTCTCAAACGCAGGCTCGATACTCCGACCTCCTGCAGCTGATGATCGACTCTTCCATCTCGACTGAAAAGGGGGCGATGGAAATGTCCAAGTTGGAGGCAGGGAATGTTGAAAACGAAAGAAGTATCACTAAAGAAGGTACGCAACCTGAATAAAAACATACAATACTGTCATTGTAATAAACATTTTCAGGAGAGGGAAAAACAAATTCTAAAATTACATCGTACAACCTTGCAATATTGGATGAGTAACATGAAATACGCTTCCCGTTTAGAGAAGCTAATTTTTATTACAACTAAATGTGCATTTTATTTAACATAAGGTTCCGTCTTCATGTGTTTTAGACATTATCTCCAAAATTTCAAAGTGCACGTTTAAACTATTAAAAGATTTTCATAATAATCACGCTCTTCATAAATTTTGTGCAAATCTGATAATAATTTCCGGGGATATAGGCAAAAACGATTCAGGATCCATCTCAATCTATAGAAATGTTAAATAAAGGTCACGCACACGCATGTAGAATGTCCTAGCGTATTTCCAATTCTGTTCTCGATTCTCAAATACCTTCGACTGAAAAATCTTATTTTCATCAATATAAATGCCTCTTGAAAGATATTGCATAGAAATACATAATACCAGGCATACTAGCAAAATGTGCCTGGATTGATAAAATTTTAAATTATCAACTAAACAATAGAACAAAATGCAAAGTAATAAAAGCATCACGATAATTTACTTTGATTAACAAATTTTATGTAATATTTAACAATTCTTTGATATTTTAAAAATAATAAACTATGACCCTTTTTACTGTTTGGATCAGCCGTGACATAGAACTAAACTGCATGCAAGGTCTTGTGGTGACGTCTTATTAATTACCGTGCACTATAAGCTGATGCCCAAAGTATGTTCACAAGTAGTTCCGGTCAAATCAATATTCGATTTGATTATAACCCAAGGATTTTCGATTCTTGGCCTGCAAGTGAGGTTCACTGCAGGCTATCTTTACCACCCTATACACATCTTGGTCATTCATTATTCTAGGACGTCCTCTATTACCTGTAAACCGAAGCTTTTACAGATATAATGAGCGATGCTTGAAATATATAAGTATGCATTCGATATAGTTTGGCCGATTCAAAGAGAAACATATATTTACTTTTTCATCCACAAAACCTATTGCTATACTTTGCAGTATGCAACTAATTTGTTTGAAATTTCGGCCGGATTTTTGTGGAGTCTAATATAATTGGATCTTTTAGTTCATGACCTCATTCACGCGATATTGACGACTTCGCATATGAGCACTGGCATATTATGAAACATTTTACTTTGAAACGACGTATCTAAAGATGTTTCTAGACGTGTAATATTTTGGAAAGTAAAATTCTTTTTGAAAATTTTTTCGAATAAATTCAAAATCCTATTGAAAGGTGGCCCATAAAACAGGTAAATTTTGAATAAAGTATTGTCCTCCCGAAAACTAATAAAATGAATAAACTAAAAATTTTCACACTTAAAAGTTTGAGATACCAGTGAGTCTTGGACTCGAAATTTATACATCTCAATTCATATTTTCCAGTTGTGAATTAATTAATAATTAGAAAATATTGCTTTGAAACTAAAATAATGCTTGCATTTTGTTTGGGTTATTCAGCAGTTTAATATAACATAAAGATTACTTTGATCAGCTGATTATTTTGGAAGGTATCAGAAAGACTGAAAACTAATTTAGCATTAGAAGCACTAAATTAACAACCACTCATAAAATTCCTCATGGATATGACTAAAATAAAAGTATTTTTTTATGAATTATGGTTATTTTGATCCAAAAAATCAGAATACGTTGTCGGAAATAAGGGCTTACCCTTTTAAAAAAATTGAGTTGATAAAAATTTTAATATGAAGACGGATCCTTATTCAAATTAAGTGTACATGTATGTATAGTAGACACCATTCCAGATCTAATGACACTTTTGGTTTGTTTTTCGACTCCAAGAACAATAATACCAAGAGGTATACGGATTCTGTTTTGACAGGCTCTACATAACAAAAGCTATGCACACAAATACAATTATATATATATAATTTTGTAATATCATCATTTATAATATCTTAGCATTTATATACCATTTGTAATATCTTAGCAGTCTTAAATATACCTACACTATTTATATACCTAATCTCAACCACTTCAAGAACGTGGGACACCCCCAAGCAAATAAGTATTCTTACTTTCATAACGTGAAAGTTAAAGCAAATGACCGTGGAGCAGTCCATCAGTACAAACGTGGTTAAGCATAACCGAGGAACATGATTTTGATTACATGATTTTGATTACATGATTTTGCCATACATGATTTTGCCATACGCAAAATCATGTATGGCGGCCGCCATAAGTAATTATTTGTTTCGCCAACTCGTAATCACTTATATGGTTTGATACGATTGAGCGATAAACTCGGAGCCAGAAGTAGCTCTAAAGACGCCAATTCTGGGATCATGTATCGTTTACGTTTAACCTGCCTCCTAATCTAACAAGCAAACTCGACTCGTTCAAAACGCACTTGTCTCAACTTGCCGGAGCAGAACTATGTTCAACACATTTCATAATCAAGGAACAATGAATGGATTTCTAGATTGTAAATGTTGATCCTCTTCCTTGCCGTATTATCCACTAGTCGTTTTTTCGGAATATCAGTTTTAGTAGTCGATATCACTAGAAAAAACGTGTACAATAAAAATACGATCCTCATCTGGAACCTTGGGGACGATTCCTGGTCATTTCTCTGGAGACCGTTCCTGTGGAATATGACAGAATAAGGGTCCCATCCAAGAGAAGGAAGCTGTCTATAATAAGCTTAATATTTCTTCGACAAGGGGGTGGATGTCTGCTAATTGCCATGATCGCGTTCCAGTCGATCGATTCGAAGACCCCTTTGATGTCCATTGCAACGACTGCGGTGCTGTAGCTTTGCTTGTTTTCAATTGTGTTGAAGAGATCAGAGATAGTATGCTCAGTGGAAAGGAATTCCTTAAATTGTACTGACCAGCGCGAAAGGTAGTCTCCCTTATTATGAAATGGAGAAACCTGTTGATCATCAGCATCTTAGGAGTTCTTGCCCAATATAGGCAGAAGACAAATTTGACACTATGCCAAGGAATCTCTAAGATATTAGTCAGGTTTCGAAATGAGTTTTATGATTTGACTATTTTTTCGGGAAATTTCCCTTGAACATCATCAATCAGAGAATGAGGTGGTGAACTTTACCACTTTGCCATCAATCCTGTCCGGGCCAGGTGCTTTCGATGTTTTATCCCGGAGATGAAGTGCTCGAGTTCTTCCATTGGAAAAGGGAAATAGAATTTCTCCTGATCTGTTCGACTGTTGGATTGCGCTGTCCCCGATGTTTTGGTGCGGCTCTGGGAAAAGTTCGGCGAGAATCTTAAGATTTCTCTTCGGTTATGAGATTATTATTGAGTAAGGTTTTCGGATGAAGAAAATTACGAAGATCCCCACTCCACATCTTGTATAACGATCCATAACTTTCTCTGACACAGTGGTACAAAATGTCTTCCTGAAAGCCTGTTGGATTTCTACGAGTGATCTTTTATACAGGGCTTTTCCCCTGCGATAACAGTCTTAATCCAGTCTGAACCACTCTATAGTCTTAAACTCATCTCCAATTCTTAATCCAGTACAACAGTCTTAACTCTTAATCCAGTACGATCGATCTGGAATGTTTGTATCTTCGCAACAAGGCTCTGAGGTGATTCTTCTTGATGGTTAAAGCTGGGGTACACCATTGTTTATAGATATTTTAAAGGGTTTTTTTTGAAACAGTAGATCTTGGAGGCACATATCCAGATTTCATTGATGATGCAGTTTGCGAGACGATCCAGATCTTTACTTGCTGCTGCTGTACCTGCTTTCTAAGATCTGAAGCTGTACTGATGAAAAGATATTTAAATGTACGTTGAGTTCTGAAGAATTAGTATTGTACCCTCGAGTGATATCTGTACCTTGGTGAAAAAGGGCCAATGACCAAATTTGCTGATTTTGAGTTGTCCCCAAGAACTTCAAGGTCAAATATGCCAATGTCCTCTCGTCCTTTCATTATGAAAGAATCAAAGCATTGGGAATTACTTTTTGTACCACAACTAAAAATTAAAAAATAAATAAAAATTACTAAATCATATGTATCAAAAACTTACAAAATTTTATATCAATTTATTTATTATCTTAACATACCTTTTTTCTACCGAGATACAAATATATCAATCATTGCTCAATGATACAGTTTCAAGAACTTCTAATTTCCTTATAAGGTGGAAGAGGTTTGGTGCTGAAAAAGGAAGATCAGGTATTCCTTCTGCTCTGACAGTTTTAAAAGTAGGAATGGTGTTTACTAATGGTAAGTTTTTTACGACCTAATCCACCCAGCACAGGGCTTAAGGTCGGTCAAGAGGTTGGCGAAGTCAAGAAGACGCGTTTCTCTCTTTTCTATACAATTCCCAAAATACAGCAATTGGATTTTGGTGTTAATGTTTCCTGCCGGTAGATCTTCGTATTTGATGCTTGTGCAGCTACTCAATTTATCTATAAATGGAGGGAGAACTGTTGAGGGAGCGATATAAGTACTATCTACCTACATTGGACTGTAATGGATGTAGATGGTGTCTTCTCTAAACATAAGGACCGGTTTAACGAAAGGAGCTGCTTACCACTGTCCGCTTTTTTGAAACACGAAGGAGGCAAGTCCACTTATAGGAAATGCGTAATGGTAGTGAGTGGAGAGAAAGCTTCTAATAGACCTAATGTTTACGACTGATAAAAACGAAATCGTTGGCACATACTTCTATGCTTCATTTTGTTCCGTAGAAACTGTTCGAGTTGGATTGAAACGATTTTTGAAGAGTATCTAAGTATCTGGCCGTAATTTCATTGGTAGATGCCAGTGGAATGTCTTAAGGGAAATTTACGAAGAAAAACAAAATGGTGCATTTAAGGGATTAAACCTAAAAGCTTTCATAACTCGTAGACTATTACTCGTGAGTATTTATAAATTTAAGTGGTTATTAATCTCAAAGAACACTATCGATTAAATATAGTTTAAGATACAATAAGTAGGTTGTATCCGCGATAAACTTTGAAAGCGGCTGACGAAACCACAATCAGTCACTACCCTGTCCCGTTGTGTTTCTAACTTCAGGTCCGCTTCGAAATTGTTAATTTACTGATTTATCCTACCCTTAAAATTTGAGAAATTTTACTTTCGTTTCAGAGTCATCCAGCAAGAAGAGCCGTACAATGGACGACGAGGACATCATTTCAAGCGCTTTTGTCGTCTTGTTGGCTGGGTGAGAAGAAAAAACACCGGCTCATTTTTTGACATTTTGCTGACAACTCAAGTTTGTTACAGCTCAGAAGGCAGATGACTTCGGAAGCTATCTACTAGGGGCTCGAACAATGGGTTTGGCCTCTAAGCCAGAGGGATAAATATGAAAACATTACCAATGAGTAACAAAGCCTTCCCATTAAGGGCGCTAAGTCTTAGGGCCCCTTTTTGAGTTGAGGCCCAGTTCCCCCACCCCAAACGAAGAGGGATAAAATTTTCAATCAAGCAAATAGTGAGTAGACAAAAATATACAGACTCAACCTCACTCATTAGGCCGATTGAGGATCATTAGAGACAGGGATGCACGGTACAACGGGAACAAACTCCTTAGGCCCCGAAAAATTATGGTAGCTCCCCTCCAACATGAGGGATATTGTGTGACACTGGTTTTGAAAAATCTATTCCTTAAGTTTGGTGACAAGTTAAATCTAAATCCACAATTGTTATTTTTAGCGGATTTTGGCTCTCTGAGTTCGGTGCCCTAAGTGGCAGCAGAATACGAGTTGGAGAAACAAATAATCCGTATGGCTATCGTCATGCCTGTATTTATTTGCACATGGTAGCCTTTCTCTCTGGAAAAGCTTAGTAACTTTCTAGAATCGTACTCGTCCAAAGTCATCAGCCTTCTTACCAGAGCTACACTTTTATATTTACGGTTTTCATTTTGTGGAAAAATGTGCTTTTGATGCCCCATTTGCTTTTTATTTAACAACTCTAATATATTTACTTGGGTTTACAACTAAAGTTTCTTAAACTTGCTATTTTAGTGTCCGCTTTTTTAAACCTGAGACCTATAAACTTTTGGCAATGTGGAAGTGATGGAAATTCTTTCGAACCTTTTTTTTACTAAAATTGGCTCTATTCATAATCAATACAAGTACACGCTTCCGAATAGATTTGTCTAGAAAAAAATGACAAACCAAATCCTCCAAATTAGTTTCTACTTCAAATTAAGCATTCCAAATTTGATATTAACCAGTTATGTTTGTCAGAACTATTTGAAATTCACGAATTGCTTCCGAAACACAGGGAGTCTAAATGCCACCCAGATTTATAGAGAAACTGGCACCTCCTTTCGAAATAGGTGCCAGTTTCTCTATAAATCTGGGTGGTATTTAGACTTCGTTTCTCCAGTTCTTAGAAAAGTGTTTCATGTTTTAATATCATTTTCTGAATTCTTCAGGTGTAGATTATCATTCTTTCTCCGTATTTGAGTGGGATTCCTTTAAAGTTGAAGTTGCAATTTAAAGTAAGGTTTCATATTGAAGGAAAAACGCCGCCTTCCCTTCGTTTCAGGTACGAAACTACCAGCACTGCACTCGGGTTCACGACTTACTTGCTGGCCAAACACCAGGACGTACAGGAGCAGTTATTTCAAGAAATCCAGGAGCTCGTTCGAAACGTGAGTGAATTGAAAGTAGTGATGTATGAGGGCTGTTCCCAAAGTTCTGGAAATTTCGATCCGGTCTCTAAGTACACGCAAGTTAGTCAGTATGATCTCGCCGCTTGGCGAATAGACATTTATGTTTTGCAACTATGGAAATTCTCAGGGTCGTTATTTTTTTCTTTGGAAAGAGAAGACCCAAAGAGGAATATTATGTTTCTAGAATCGAAAAAAACCTCTATGTGGAGTTGCAATTTCAGGACTTAGAGGAGCTGTTAACCAGTGGATAGGAGACACTCAAAAAGGTAAAAACTAGTTTCAAGCTAGAACAAGTCAGCAAGTGGAAATTATATTGAAAAAGGACAATGTAATTAATATCGACGAAACTTAATAAAATAAAAAAGTTAGAACACAATTCCTAGAACTTTGGATTGGAAACGTCCCTCGTAAACTGGAAATAAATAAATATATATATATATATATATTGGGACATTCTAGGATACCCAAGTAGATAGAAAATGCGGGTTCTAAATCAGTGGTGGAGAAGGTGAAGAAATCGAGTGGAGGTGAGTTGTACGGAAGTGACGTCACGACCGGAAGTGACGTCATGACCGGAAGTGGAGTTGAATTGTACCGGAAGTGACGTCGTAACCGGAAGTGGAGTTGAATTGTACCGGAAGTGACGTCATACCTAGTGGAGTTGAGTTGTTAGTTTCGCTTTCAATTTTGAGTTGAGTTTAGTTGTTTTCTTCCTGCTTCGAGTGGAGTTGAGTTGTTAGTTTCGGTTTCTCGGATTTCGTCGAATAACACGTGTTTACGTTTTGGACTTGCGAATTACAGAGGGATTGGATTTAAGGCGAATTTCAGAGCGGTTGGATTTAAGAGCTGATTTTTCTGTAACTCGTAGCGCCATCTATTAGTACTTTTTGAGTAAAAAAAATAATAAAATCTTTAAAACATATTTTTAAAACTAAAAGATGTGATATTTTTTGCTGGGATCGAACTGACTACCAAAAAGTACTCGTAGTCGAGTGTTAGTTGGATGAGAATATAACCATTCGGCCACGAATACCTGGTTACTTACCGAAATATAATCAATTTAAATCTGAATACATTAAGTGCGTAATTGGCTGTTAAAATAGTATAGATTGCTCCACCACATCAATAAGTTCGATCAGTTTTTATCTGCGTTTCTGACATAGAAAGGTGAATGTGGTGGAGAATGACGTCATTCCAACGTGTTCAAACGTGGAATCAAACACGTGGTGGAGAATGACGTCAATCTAACGTGTTCAAACGTGGAATCAAACATGTGGTGGAGAATGACGTCAATCTAACGTGGAATCAAACATGTGGTGGAGAATGACGTCATTCCAACGTGTTCAAACGTGGAATCAAACACGTGGTGGAGAATGACGTCAATCTAACGTGTTAAAACGTGGAATCAAACATGTGGTGGAGAATGTGGTGGAGAATGACGTCAATCTAACGTGTTCAAACGTGGAATCAAACATGTGGTGGAGAATGACGTCAATCTAACGTGTTCAAACGTGAAATCAAACACATGTGGTAGGCAATGAAGTCACTCGAGAGTAGAGTAGAGTTGAGTAGTAAGTTTACCTCCGCGTTTCTGACATGAAAACGTGAATGTGGAGAAGAAAAGTTTTAGTACCGAATCTGGCAATGGTATGTAATAAGGTTACTTGTGGACTCGCAGAATGGCAACACCTGGACCCATTCTAACAGGTCTGACCAGTAAGATTCTTTTGACTGCAAAATATCCCAGAGGAGGACGTGTCGCTGCCCTGAAATCTTGGAAGTGTTATCACTTGTATCTTCAAACGTGTTCATTCCTGTTCCTTAGTGCTTTTAGTGGAAAAACATGAAGCGATCATTTCCTTTTGGATATACTTTACCCTTTACAGATCAAAAAGTGAATATGCATTCTGGGGCCGATGTACTTTCATCTCAAGTATCTGATTCATCAATGAATGAACTAGGTCCAAATAGCTTCCATTTGGGTGATACCAAATTTGCTGTTGTCTCTTGCTTCAAGGGAATTATCCGCGTGCATATTCGTCATTATTACAGAGATCAGCAGGGAGTGCTGCAGCCTTCCAGAGAGGGAGTTTCTTTGCTTCCTAAAGTCTGGAAAGCCTTCTACGAAGCAATTCCTAGCTTTCGCTCAAAGAACGCTAGCGATGTTATTATCGTTTCAAGAAGCCTTTTACTCTCCAAAGAAATTCGGGGAAACGAGAAATGTGTGAGTTTTCAAAATATGTTTCAAAAGAAAGACTGTGCTTTTCAACTAACTGCAACGCGCATTCTTCTCTCTGTGAAACAATTGGATCGACTGGAAGCTGTATCGGAGGAAATTACTGAAGCCATTAATGAAGGATTTGTTAATGAATCCCTCGATTATTTTGTGAAAGAAGAATTCGTGAAACGTGGAGCAGGAACCGATGAGAAATATTACGGCGATCCTGATAGATCTGAGAAAGTGAGCGAACTTACCGACAGAGTGGCTAAACATCTAAAAGTACTCATTTCGGAAAAAATAAAGAAAATGATGAATTGTTTTGGATGTGAAAACAACTTTGAAAATCAACTTGGGCATGAATGTATGACTATGAGTTTAAGTGAACGTTACGATCGGTATTTCCTAAACGCTTTATATGAAATCGACTGGAATAGATTCGGAGAAACTTTAACTTCGGAGAATATGTCCTTGAGGTATTTATTCTTTGATTTTGACGTTCTACGTTTTGTAAATACAACAACTCTGTACGAAACAGTACGGAGGCTTTATGTTAATGATAAATCTGATAGTTTTACATGTTAAAGAATATAAATATGTTTTGTATATATATATATATATATATATATATATATGTATAATCAATAAATTCTTTGTTTATCTTTTTCAAATGTGTCTCTCTTTATTTTAAAATGTATAAGTACTTATTTTATTACTTTTCTTTTTTTTGTATTTGTATACATACTTTTACTTACTGCAGTGTCATTTGACACATTTAGAATTGTATATTATACAGTCTGTTATTAGAACTAAAAAAATGACAAACAAGTAACATATTTCTGTAAAAGACAAGTTTATTCAAACACAGACATGTACACAAAATAAACATTCCCTTACAAGCTTCCGTGTATTTAACATTTAATAGATTGCAAGTTCACAAATTGAATAGATTTGTAACATTGACATTTTTTTCTCTTTCAAAGATTTTCTGAAAAACTTTCTAGAGATCTTTGACGCGGCTGTTTCTGTTTTGGAGAATGAATTGTAATTTTTCTTTCTCCAGGTAGATGTAATTCCATTGTATCATTACACATATTTAAAGAGTAATCATCTATGATTCCATCACTATCACAAATTGTTACATAACCTTTATCGAGTATCATTGTAAGGCCAAATATGAATGCTGAGATTCCCATGAAAATAAGAACAGAAAATGCTCTTCTCTGGATGAGTTCCATTGCTTGAAATGAGACATAGACCTTGATTATAATCAATATATACTGCTTGAAACTTGAAAGCCTCATCTACTTATGGATTTTTATAGCGGGGAAATAACTGATGATTTACAGAGGAAGCCAATTACAGACTCGTTTTGGGGTTGGGGTAGGCATCACTTCTTTCATTACCCTCACTGCCTTACCGAGTTGTTGAGGTATAGCAAATTTTACAAAATAGTATTTTTTACAAAGGAACTGGGGAAGTTAATTTCCTTAAGTGCATCTTTAAACTGTTCTTGTCCATTCACGTACTTATCCATCTTTCTTTTTCGCACTAAACGGTCTATCAGGTCAACAATATTAGAACTTTTCACTATATTTTACCTTTATACACAAATTCTCCATTAGGCATCCAAGAAACAACCTCTTTATTGCGTTTTAAATAAAGAATAATATTTGTAGTTAATCCAATTAAGTTTTTGGGAACGGTCTTGAGCACCATCTCCTCCACATTTAACGTTCTTTCTTTCTCATTCGCAATATCTGTTTCCTTCTCTGGATTATCTGACAGTTCTGAATTAATTGATACAGATGGTGGATTCAATACATTCACGTTAATCCTCCTCTGCAATACTTGATTGTATAACTTAATTTTTCATCATTATCCATTTTATTAACTAAAATACTTTTCATCTCACAATCTAATTCACTCAGCTGTTCGTCTGAAGGTATATGTCTTGATAATCTCTCCTCTGGAACTAAAATCATTTTCCTTGCATATTGCATGTTTTTACTTGTTAAGTAGAGTAGTCAAGACAGTGAGTGCTGCGGGTATTAAGATATTTAAAAACCCTCCTTTTTGAATAATAATTTTTCGCTTTTTAGTGAGGGTTACTTTTTTATCTGCTAGGTCTCTAAGCGTATGCTTATGACGAGAAAGTTTTTTCTTCTGTTCATCTGTTAAAGGAACATTCCCTTTTAAAGTGTTCAAACAACATTCAGCTATGCAATGGATGCTAGATTTCGGAAGATTTTTTAAAAAGGCTTTCCGACATTTTGTGGGGCATACAGTTAAAAGTCTCATCCGTTGCACGTCTCCTTCTGTTAAAGGCATGATGAACAATGAATTATTTGCAAGTTGGGAGTTTATTTACTTTAACTGATAAACACAAGTTTCTTCTCCTGGAAGGATTTTTGTACGCAGTCGCATACTCTCTTCTGTTTCAGATTTCAAATCTACAAGTAAATAGCTGAAAGGCTTTTTCGTGGCGTCCTCAAACACTTCAAGAAAAAAATGTAAATTTCGAGGGTAGAGTTGTTGACCGAGGTGTATAATTTGACTTACATCACGTCGCGATTTAAATAAAAACATGTAATGACAGTTTAATGAAATTTCTCTGAATTCTTTTCCTTTATGAAACAAATTTTGCGTTACAGTCATCACAGATAAATTCATATGATGAGATCCTTTTGTATACAAGTTTGTTATTCTTTTATCACTGCCACATTCAGAAATTAAATCGTCATATATAAAAAGTGTATTATATCCTAAATATTGCTTAAAGTTTTCGGGTATTCCTTCTACAAAGATGATATTCGGCATCTCATCGTATAACTTTTGATAGATTCCATAAAACCACACTATTTTATCAAGGGTAGGATGAATTATATCTGTGTGGCTGTTTATCAATTTTTTCAAAAAATGCGACTTGCCTGATGATGTAGGTCCACAGACAAGAGCAGTGAAAGGATGCTTTAAAGCGAATGAATTCATGGTTACAAATGACAGAAGTAAAGACTAGGGCGATTACTTATACTTTTTTTATTGAAATAAAGGTACATGTATATTCGAAATTTTTTTCACAAAGTTATACACACGTATATCATTATTTGTAGACTGTCTATCAAATAATTTAACAGTAAATTCCATAGATCTACTTCTAGATCTTTGATACAAAAAGTATACACAATATTGTCCACAAACAGCAGTTTTAACACTTTGAAGAGGTATGTCGTTGTAGACCACATGCGGAACTTTTTTGAAGTAGTCATGTATGTAGCCCAAAAAATACGAAGGTGGTTGACCGAACGAATCGAAAAACTCTACACTTGTTGGTGATTTCATATAAA
The DNA here is from genome assembly GCA_933210815.1 of Meta bourneti. Classification (NCBI taxonomy): domain Eukaryota; kingdom Metazoa; phylum Arthropoda; class Arachnida; order Araneae; family Tetragnathidae; genus Meta; species Meta bourneti. Next base: position 90,979,608 of record OW119924.1, on the reverse strand, counting down.
CAGCTAACCAATGAGTCCCTGGTTTGTGATGAGGATCGGTGTTTAAAATAAATGCAGCCGGAAAACTCTTAAAATTCTTGGGAATTCGATCACTTGGGAAAACTCCAACAAAATATAAACGTGTGTATGCATCACTTCGTAAAATGTTATTCAATTGTACCACATTCATATCGAAAAATCACACAAAATATTTCTAGACTTCGTAATTTCGATCACGTTTTGAAATTCTGCATATACCAGCACTGAAACAGTTTTCGGTAAAGCGTTTGCAAACTTTATTTCAGTGCGAAGATTTCCTTGATGAATTAAATTTAAATGGTTGCCATCACCCAAGTCTGGTGTTAAGTCAAAGGCATATAGCGTGTACCCTTCGGAAAACTCATCTCTGTTAATATAGATACCTTTATTGGATGAGAGTTTTTCACTTCCTAGGAGCAAACTATTGTAAGCACGAATAAATTGGCCGTCGGCATAATTAGGATCCAAGGGTTTGTAGCTGATAGGATTTCCATCTACGTAAACGCCTATGAAATTTACATGGTTATGCTTGAGGTAAAATGGGTTTGTTGGGTAAGTGCCACTAAATGAATCATGATCGACACATGTTACAACTATCCGTTTCGGGAGTTGCCCAGAAAATATGTTATCCTGTGAAAATGAGAAAGAACCTTTCGATACTGAATATAGCTTACACAAAACTCGATCCATTGGATATTTTGCAGATGATTTTTCTAAGGCTTTGGCATGTCCAATTAAAACACCTGGACTGACTTTCACTTTCCGGATGAAAAGGGATGCATGTTCAATAACAACGTCATAATTTGCTTTTTGAGGAGCAATGAGACAAAACTCCGGTTTGCTGCGTATTAACTTTAACTTTAAGTCTACCAAGTTGAGTAATAGACGATCTTGATAAAACAAGTCGCAATGTAAATTTCCAATCATATCTAAAACTTTACTCTTTTCAATCATAGAAGCCCGTTTCTTCAACCCTGCATTTTCACTTGAAGGATCGGTTTCATCAAAGTGTCCTGCTGTATCTTTGTAGAAGCATTCTGAAGCTAGGAAGCTTTTCTTATAATCAGAGCCGTAATTGAGCAAAGTCTCAATGTAAGCTCGGTAAGGGTAAGTGTTACTGGATGATGAAATTAGACGCTCATTCAAACTCACATCGACTTGGGAAAATAACGAGTGAAGAAATAAGTTACATGGAGCACCTTTTTCATTTTCTGGTAAAACTGCATTGTCCTTTACAACTTTAACTTTTACATAGAGTTGGGTTGCTGATAAATCGATGTATTCCTCACCACTACCAGATATGTTGAATTCGATAGGTCCACCATCACGAATATTAGCTATGGGATAAAATTCAGACCACTGCCCTTTTTCAATAGCTGTTTGAGTCGGTGGCATAAGAAATAAGTCCAGTTCAGATTTCACAGAGGGTAGGGAATCATTTCGTATTAAGGCCATGCTAAAGATTATGAGAATATGTCAGGTGCACACAGCTTGCGATACTTCTTTCGAATGATGCGTTTCTTATTTGTGCGTTTCCTTTTATTTCCTCCAACCATTGATTTCACTCGAGTGGATACTTTATCGGTTAAAGTTTTCGTTGCTTCTTTAGCTCGGTCTTTGATAGCTGACTTTACATCTTTACCTTGCAAGTAATCATTTGCAATATCCACCCCATGGGAAGTTGGATTAGTTGAAATAATTTATCCCAGAATGTGGAATAACATTATTGATGGTGAAAATTCTTTCGAATATGATTTAGGAAACGGAGTAAAAACGAATGGAAAAATAGCGTGCGGATTTTATGATTCTCCGATTGACATTTTAAATGCATTTCCGAAGCACATAAAAATTCAAATGAAATATAACAAACACACAAAAAAGGTGGTGTTGCAGCTCACTAACGGAGCAAAGCTGCGATTATCCAAGGGATTAGCTGAAAACTTAGGTTTTGAACCTAATAAAGTGATTGGAGAAAATATTATTCCAGGAAATGGAGGCATAGATACAGTAATCACTGAGAGTCCTTTTGTTGCGGATCCTAATGTTGATTTACATTTGCTGTACGTTTACACCGATATCATTCAGCCTGAATTTGTTGGTGGGGTCTTAGCTCCTCTTTTACGAACTCTGACAGTGAAGGGAAGAGATGGTGACATGATTCAAGAACAATTTGAGAGACCTCATTATTTATCAGTTTCCAGAAAAAATTTTGACTCGATTGAAATCGTTATAAGGACACACACTGGTCGTTACGTCTCATTTGAACGCGGGAAGTTGATAGTGAAACTACATTTTCGCTTGAGACATTTGTAATCTCTAGAACAAAATGTATCAACCTTATCGTTGTTGCACCAAAACATTTGAAGACTATTATACTCAGCAAGCAGGTAATGGCTTGTCATATTACAAAGGCATCTCTCTGCAGAAAGGAAGTGGCTTGGGTGGAATTTTTCGAAGCATGTTTAGGATGGTTTTTCCTTTATTTAAATCAGGTGCGAAAGCATTGGGAAAGCAAGCACTTCGATCTGGGGTGGATATTGCAAATGATTACTTGCAAGGTAAAGATGTAAAGTCAGCTATCAAAGACCGAGCTAAAGAAGCAACGAAAACTTTAACCGATAAAGTATCCACTCGAGTGAAATCAATGGTTGGAGGAAATAAAAGGAAACGCACAAATAAGAAACGCATCATTCGAAAGAAGTATCGCAAGCTGTGTGCACCTGACATATTCTCATAATCTTTAGCATGGCCTTAATACGAAATGATTCCCTACCCTCTGTGAAATCTGAACTGGACTTATTTCTTATGCCACCGACTCAAACAGCTATTGAAAAAGGGCAGTGGTCTGAATTTTATCCCATAGCTAATATTCGTGATGGTGGACCTATCGAATTCAACATATCTGGTAGTGGTGAGGAATACATCGATTTATCAGCAACCCAACTCTATGTAAAAGTTAAAGTTGTAAAGGACAATGCAGTTTTACCAGAAAATGAAAAAGTTGCTCCATGTAACTTATTTCTTCACTCGTTATTTTCCCAAGTCGATGTGAGTTTGAATGAGCGTCTAATTTCATCATCCAGTAACACTTACCCTTACCGAGCTTACATTGAGACTTTGCTCAATTACGGCTCTGATTATAAGAAAAGCTTCCTAACTTCAGAATGCTTCTACAAAGATACAGCAGGACACTTTGATGAAACCGATCCTTCAAGTGAAAATGCAGGGTTGAAGAAACGGGCTTCTATGATTGAAAAGAGTAAAGTTTTAGATATGATTGGAAATTTACATTGCGACTTGTTTTATCAAGATCGTCTATTACTCAACTTGGTAGACTTAAAGTTAAAGTTAATACGCAGCAAACCGGAGTTTTGTCTCATTGCTCCTCAAAAAGCAAATTATGACGTTGTTATTGAACATGCATCCCTTTTCATCCGGAAAGTGAAAGTCAGTCCAGGTGTTTTAATTGGACATGCCAAAGCCTTAGAAAAATCATCTGCAAAATATCCAATGGATCGAGTTTTGTGTAAGCTATATTCAGTATCGAAAGGTTCTTTCTCATTTTCACAGGATAACATATTTTCTGGGCAACTCCCGAAACGGATAGTTGTAACATGTGTCGATCATGATTCATTTAGTGGCACTTACCCAACAAACCCATTTTACCTCAAGCATAACCATGTAAATTTCATAGGCGTTTACGTAGATGGAAATCCTATCAGCTACAAACCCTTGGATCCTAATTATGCCGACGGCCAATTTATTCGTGCTTACAATAGTTTGCTCCTAGGAAGTGAAAAACTCTCATCCAATAAAGGTATCTATATTAACAGAGATGAGTTTTCCGAAGGGTACACGCTATATGCCTTTGACTTAACACCAGACTTGGGTGATGGCAACCATTTAAATTTAATTCATCAAGGAAATCTTCGCACTGAAATAAAGTTTGCAAACGCTTTACCGAAAACTGTTTCAGTGCTGGTATATGCAGAATTTCAAAACGTGATCGAAATTACGAAGTCTAGAAATATTTTGTGTGATTTTTCGATATGAATGTGGTACAATTGAATAACATTTTACGAAGTGATGCATACACACGTTTATATTTTGTTGGAGTTTTCCCAAGTGATCGAATTCCCAAGAATTTTAAGAGTTTTCCGGCTGCATTTATTTTAAACACCGATCCTCATCACAAACCAGGGACTCATTGGTTAGCTGTTTATATGAAATCACCAACAAGTGTAGAGTTTTTCGATTCGTTCGGTCAACCACCTTCGTATTTTTTGGGCTACATACATGACTACTTCAAAAAAGTTCCGCATGTGGTCTACAACGACATACCTCTTCAAAGTGTTAAAACTGCTGTTTGTGGACAATATTGTGTATACTTTTTGTATCAAAGATCTAGAAGTAGATCTATGGAATTTACTGTTAAATTATTTGATAGACAGTCTACAAATAATGATATACGTGTGTATAACTTTGTGAAAAAAATTTCGAATATACATGTACCTTTATTTCAATAAAAAAAGTATAAGTAATCGCCCTAGTCTTTACTTCTGTCATTTGTAACCATGAATTCATTCGCTTTAAAGCATCCTTTCACTGCTCTTGTCTGTGGACCTACATCATCAGGCAAGTCGCATTTTTTGAAAAAATTGATAAACAGCCACACAGATATAATTCATCCTACCCTTGATAAAATAGTGTGGTTTTATGGAATCTATCAAAAGTTATACGATGAGATGCCGAATATCATCTTTGTAGAAGGAATACCCGAAAACTTTAAGCAATATTTAGGATATAATACACTTTTTATATATGACGATTTAATTTCTGAATGTGGCAGTGATAAAAGAATAACAAACTTGTATACAAAAGGATCTCATCATATGAATTTATCTGTGATGACTGTAACGCAAAATTTGTTTCATAAAGGAAAAGAATTCAGAGAAATTTCATTAAACTGTCATTACATGTTTTTATTTAAATCGCGACGTGATGTAAGTCAAATTATACACCTCGGTCAACAACTCTACCCTCGAAATTTACATTTTTTTCTTGAAGTGTTTGAGGACGCCACGAAAAAGCCTTTCAGCTATTTACTTGTAGATTTGAAATCTGAAACAGAAGAGAGTATGCGACTGCGTACAAAAATCCTTCCAGGAGAAGAAACTTGTGTTTATCAGTTAAAATAAATAAACTCCCAACTTGCAAATAATTCATTGTTCATCATGCCTTTAACAGAAGGAGACGTGCAACGGATGAGACTTTTAACTGTATGCCCCACAAAATGTCGGAAAGCCTTTTTAAAAAATCTTCCGAAATCTAGCATCCATTGCATAGCTGAATGTTGTTTGAACACTTTAAAAGGGAATGTTCCTTTAACAGATGAACAGAAGAAAAAACTTTCTCGTCATAAGCATACGCTTAGAGACCTAGCAGATAAAAAAGTAACCCTCACTAAAAAGCGAAAAATTATTATTCAAAAAGGAGGGTTTTTAAATATCTTAATACCCGCAGCACTCACTGTCTTGACTACTCTACTTAACAAGTAAAAACATGCAATATGCAAGGAAAATGATTTTAGTTCCAGAGGAGAGATTATCAAGACATATACCTTCAGACGAACAGCTGAGTGAATTAGATTGTGAGATGAAAAGTATTTTAGTTAATAAAATGGATAATGATGAAAAATTAAGTTATACAATCAAGTATTGCAGAGGAGGATTAACGTGAATGTATTGAATCCACCATCTGTATCAATTAATTCAGAACTGTCAGATAATCCAGAGAAGGAAACAGATATTGCGAATGAGAAAGAAAGAACGTTAAATGTGGAGGAGATGGTGCTCAAGACCGTTCCCAAAAACTTAATTGGATTAACTACAAATATTATTCTTTATTTAAAACGCAATAAAGAGGTTGTTTCTTGGATGCCTAATGGAGAATTTGTGTATAAAGGTAAAATATATAGTGAAAAGTTCTAATATTGTTGACCTGATAGACCGTTTAGTGCGAAAAAGAAAGATGGATAAGTACGTGAATGGACAAGAACAGTTTAAAGATGCACTTAAGGAAATTAACTTCCCCAGTTCCTTTGTAAAAAATACTATTTTGTAAAATTTGCTATACCTCAACAACTCGGTAAGGCAGTGAGGGTAATGAAAGAAGTGATGCCTACCCCAACCCCAAAACGAGTCAGTAATTGGCTTCCTCTGTAAATCATCAGTTATTTCCCCGCTATAAAAATCCATAAGTAGATGAGGCTTTCAAGTTTCAAGCAGTATATATTGATTATAATCAAGGTCTATGTCTCATTTCAAGCAATGGAACTCATCCAGAGAAGAGCATTTTCTGTTCTTATTTTCATGGGAATCTCAGCATTCATATTTGGCCTTACAATGATACTCGATAAAGGTTATGTAACAATTTGTGATAGTGATGGAATCATAGATGATTACTCTTTAAATATGTGTAATGATACAATGGAATTACATCTACCTGGAGAAAGAAAAATTACAATTCATTCTCCAAAACAGAAACAGCCGCGTCAAAGATCTCTAGAAAGTTTTTCAGAAAATCTTTGAAAGAGAAAAAAATGTCAATGTTACAAATCTATTCAATTTGTGAACTTGCAATCTATTAAATGTTAAATACACGGAAGCTTGTAAGGGAATGTTTATTTTGTGTACATGTCTGTGTTTGAATAAACTTGTCTTTTACAGAAATATGTTACTTGTTTGTCATTTTTTTAGTTCTAATAACAGACTGTATAATATACAATTCTAAATGTGTCAAATGACACTGCAGTAAGTAAAAGTATGTATACAAATACAAAAAAAAGAAAAGTAATAAAATAAGTACTTATACATTTTAAAATAAAGAGAGACACATTTGAAAAAGATAAACAAAGAATTTATTGATTATACATATATATATATATATATATATATATATATATATATATACAAAACATATTTATATTCTTTAACATGTAAAACTATCAGATTTATCATTAACATAAAGCCTCCGTACTGTTTCGTACAGAGTTGTTGTATTTACAAAACGTAGAACGTCAAAATCAAAGAATAAATACCTCAAGGACATATTCTCCGAAGTTAAAGTTTCTCCGAATCTATTCCAGTCGATTTCATATAAAGCGTTTAGGAAATACCGATCGTAACGTTCACTTAAACTCATAGTCATACATTCATGCCCAAGTTGATTTTCAAAGTTGTTTTCACATCCAAAACAATTCATCATTTTCTTTATTTTTTCCGAAATGAGTACTTTTAGATGTTTAGCCACTCTGTCGGTAAGTTCGCTCACTTTCTCAGATCTATCAGGATCGCCGTAATATTTCTCATCGGTTCCTGCTCCACGTTTCACGAATTCTTCTTTCACAAAATAATCGAGGGATTCATTAACAAATCCTTCATTAATGGCTTCAGTAATTTCCTCCGATACAGCTTCCAGTCGATCCAATTGTTTCACAGAGAGAAGAATGCGCGTTGCAGTTAGTTGAAAAGCACAGTCTTTCTTTTGAAACATATTTTGAAAACTCACACATTTCTCGTTTCCCCGAATTTCTTTGGAGAGTAAAAGGCTTCTTGAAACGATAATAACATCGCTAGCGTTCTTTGAGCGAAAGCTAGGAATTGCTTCGTAGAAGGCTTTCCAGACTTTAGGAAGCAAAGAAACTCCCTCTCTGGAAGGCTGCAGCACTCCCTGCTGATCTCTGTAATAATGACGAATATGCACGCGGATAATTCCCTTGAAGCAAGAGACAACAGCAAATTTGGTATCACCCAAATGGAAGCTATTTGGACCTAGTTCATTCATTGATGAATCAGATACTTGAGATGAAAGTACATCGGCCCCAGAATGCATATTCACTTTTTGATCTGTAAAGGGTAAAGTATATCCAAAAGGAAATGATCGCTTCATGTTTTTCCACTAAAAGCACTAAGGAACAGGAATGAACACGTTTGAAGATACAAGTGATATCACTTCCAAGATTTCAGGGCAGCGACACGTCCTCCTCTGGGATATTTTGCAGTCAAAAGAATCTTACTGGTCAGACCTGTTAGAATGGGTCCAGGTGTTGCCATTCTGCGAGTCCACAAGTAACCTTATTACATACCATTGCCAGATTCGGTACTAAAACTTTTCTTCTCCACATTCACGTTTTCATGTCAGAAACGCGAAGGTAAACTTACTACTCAACTCTACTCTACTCTCGAGTGACTTCATTGCCTACCACATGTGTTTGATTTCACGTTTGAACACGTTAGATTGACGTCATTCTCCACCACATGTTTGATTCCACGTTTGAACACGTTAGATTGACGTCATTCTCCACCACATGTTTGATTCCACGTTTGAACACGTTAGATTGACGTCATTCTCCACCACATTCTCCACCACGTGTTTGATTCCACGTTTGAACACGTTGGAATGACGTCATTCTCCACCACATGTTTGATTCCACGTTTGAACACGTTAGATTGACGTCATTCTCCACCACATGTTTGATTCCACGTTTGAACACGTTAGATTGACGTCATTCTCCACCACGTGTTTGATTCCACGTTTGAACACGTTGGAATGACGTCATTCTCCACCACATTCACCTTTCTATGTCAGAAACGCAGATAAAAACTGATCGAACTTATTGATGTGGTGGAGCAATCTATACTATTTTAACAGCCAATTACGCACTTAATGTATTCAGATTTAAATTGATTATATTTCGGTAAGTAACCAGGTATTCGTGGCCGAATGGTTATATTCTCATCCAACTAACACTCGACTACGAGTACTTTTTGGTAGTCAGTTCGATCCCAGCAAAAAATATCACATCTTTTAGTTTTAAAAATATGTTTTAAAGATTTTATTATTTTTTTACTCAAAAAGTACTAATAGATGGCGCTACGAGTTACAGAAAAATCAGCTCTTAAATCCAACCGCTCTGAAATTCGCCTTAAATCCAATCCCTCTGTAATTCGCAAGTCCAAAACGTAAACACGTGTTATTCGACGAAATCCGAGAAACCGAAACTAACAACTCAACTCCACTCGAAGCAGGAAGAAAACAACTAAACGCAACTCAAAATTGAAAACGAAACTAACAACTCAACTCCACTAGGTATGACGTCACTTCCGGTACAATTCAACTCCACTTCCGGTTATGACGTCATTTCCTGTCGTGACGTCACTTCCGGTACAACTCAACTCCACTCGATTTCTCCACCACTGATTTAGAACCCGCATTTTCTATCTACTTACCCATATAGGAAGATGCTTTGTCGATATCATAGTACAGGGGCAAAATTTTTCTGTAGTTCATTTTCTTAGTTCTTAAATCTACGTTACATTTATAATAAAGTTACGCAGTGTGCAAGGGAATAGAGGAACCGTTATGTGCAAAACAAAACGAGTACGTGGGATGTAGTTATATTTCGTGAGGACCCCATCATCTAACCTGATACGCGAAAAATAGATGTGCATGGGGAGACATTCTCGTATTCGTGTTTCCCTCTCCGATGCCATCAGTCACGTGACACACTCCCCCACACGAGATATGGCAAGAGTTGTGGAACTTGCACTTCACAAACAAATTGCATTCCATAAAACCATCATTCATCAATGCGAAAGACTGATGTCAAACTGACTCGCCTTCGCATTGGACACATGCGAATTTTTTTACGTACACATTCGATTGGGAAAAATCTTCATTTAAACCTTTTCGCATTTTTACGTGCTAGTTTATTTTAATCTCATCTATTTTATTTTTCAAATTCAAAATGACTCACCAACCCACTTTCAATATCTTTGTAATTCAATTTTTTAAATTTTACATTTCCAACATTTTATACATGTCAATTGCACTTCCGTCTCAATTCTTGATTTCTCATTTTTAGCCAATAGCATAACGTTGCTGTTTGATTTTTTATAGTGTCTGACGTACTTGTCTTGTTTAGGTAGTTGATGCATTGGAGCAATACAACGGGTTACACGGGCAAAGATTCTATTGCTCATTTCCTTGGAATAGAATCCCTTATAAAGATTATAGTGTTCCTTTCCTTGGAATACAATCCTTTGGAAGGATTCTATTCTTCCTTTCCTTGGTATAGAATTCCGTGGAAATATTCTATTGTTCCTATCCTTGGAGTAGAATGTTTTGGAAATATCCTACTGGTCCTTTCCTAAGAATAGAATTCTTTGGAAAGAAAATATTAGTCAAGGCTTAAAGTAGTCGGAAGTCATAAAGGGAAGACTTCAGGTTGCAGTGGAATTATTCATGTAAACCCCTGAGACGGTTAAGAGTCAGTGTGCGTAAACTATAGGTTAGAGTCAAAATCCGATGATTAGGATATTCCAAATCAGAGGACAGATATTTTTGAGTGAACAATGGATTCCGAATAGATAGGTAGGCTCTTGGATAGAAAACCATTTCCAACATCGATAGCCAAGAGTATTTCAAGTCTGTTTAGAACAATAAAGCTAGGCACAACATGTACCCAACGAAAAGCAAAAACGAGTAGGTAAAAAGCATGGATGAGAGGGGATATCTGCTTTTCAAAAATTCTACATCGTATTTAGAAATATTTTAAGAGGTAACAGGATCGTTGCTTAACTAGTAGACAAATTTTAAACGAAAGTACCACTTAACTTAATGTATAATTTGAACCTTTTTATATCTAAGATCGCTCCCTTCGATATATCGAGGTGTTCCTGTGTATACCTTAGTGCAAGTTGAATATTGAGTTCTTGGAATACATTTGTGTTTCATGAGGGTACCACCATCTAAATAAGTTCACCACAGATGCATAGAAAAATGTATACCTGAGTAAAGGATGCAAAGGCAGAGCAGAAACCCTTTTTATGCCAACCGATTTAAACGAGCTTTCTCCTAAACAGGGCAAAAAACTGGATTACGCCACAGTCAACAAACTGCCTTATATGGACCAGGTGCTGAATGAGAGCATGAGGGTCTACCCACCTGTCATTCTGTAAGTACTTCACACTGAAGAATATATTGATTATTTTGGGAAATAAACAGCTGTAATTTTAAGATTGATTTTTATTAAGTGTGAAAGAAACTTCTGTGAGTTTTTTTGTAAAGCTAAACATAGGGCTCGTGTTTTGATAACTTGATTTAGCATGTCGCTTATAAAATTAATACCAAACATCCCCAAAACGGAGAATGCATCAAATTCGTTCTTTCCCGGAAATAGCTTTCTTCTCCGGTGGTTTATGTTGAAATTGAAAAGCTCAGAAAAAATTTATTTTTCTTCCCAAAACTAAATTTTGGAGGCTGTAGCAGTCGGTCTCGCGTTCCCACATCTGGGATTCAGACCTCCCTCGACTACCAAACAAGTTGACACCACTTCTAAATTATCTTGGGCCCTCCATGAGAAAAATGCAAACGGGCCACTCCAGACAAATACTTGTGTTTAGTTCTGTGGGAATCCGAGCCAGAAAGACATTAAATCTGTTCTCGGGTAGGAATGTAATCCGACTTCTTGCTCTCCCTTTCCGTTTTCATCCAGAAGAGGATTGGTAACTGTGAAACACGTCTTTCTTAACGATTCCGAGATCCAAAGAAATGGTCACGCAGCTGTGGAAGTTTCTCATCACCTTCCGTTGAGACCACCAGGATGAACATTCCAATGCTGAGACGTACTCCCACCAAAGATGAATGCAGCCGAGTAGACTGAAATCACGAAAGGAGCAGACGGATCCTCGAGACTTTGGCAAGCCTCCTGGCTATGCGGCAGTTAACAGCCTGCGCCCTCGTCCTTTTAAATGACTCTTCGTAACTTGTAAAAATAATCTGTACTACTTCATACTTAATTTAAACAAATGTTTTATTGTACTATAACAAGTGTTACGTCTAAACAGAGAACGAAACGTTACAAGGCGTCTTTTGATGTCAGACAGACGATCTGATTTGTGCACCATCGACCTTCAAAGAAAATACAGCATATGGGCAGTCACTATCCTAAGATCTCAGAAGAGTAAGTCACGTGGGCATAGAATCGAATTTGGGCTGATTGGCTATTGATGCAGTTAGTTTGTTTTTAACCACGCTGAACAATCACTTTAACCAATCAATAATTTGTCCCACATTAGGGATTCATGCTTCTCCCCCACAACCACGATAGATCTCCCAAATCGAGTGATCGAAAAATAGCATCAAGCTATGCGCACATACTCCATCTATTTCATTGAGCACTAAGAATTTTTGGCATCTTGTTATGATAGTGACCGTGCTCTGATGTTCCTTGTGTATGCCTTTGCTTCCTTTTAATTAGCCTAAATTGCTGATTTTATGAACAGATTGGAACAAGAATCGTCACCATTTTAACTTTCGAGTGCTGAAATTCTCAGATAAAATTCCTCAAGTAACTTGCGAAAAAGATTATTAACACGTATTGATAAGTTATGCCTAACAATCCGAGGGTGCCCAGAATGAAATAAAAACCACCCTTTTTCAAGTACATAATATATTAAGCATAATGTAAACAGCGATACTCAACAAAGGCTTTCCATCTTGTATTCTGGGCATTCAATATATCGATGCGTTAGTGACAGGAAAGCGAATACAAATTTCTATATAATGCTACTGATATTGACAAGTGACAGTAATTACACAACTTGTTTTTACTTCGATTTGCGCACACCTAGAAAATCTTTCTCCCACATTTAGTACGGTATTCGATAACATTCTAAAAAAAGAAATCAAATGAAAGTCGATTAAATTTCGATGACCCATTTCAGCACCGGACCTTCGGGCCCTTGACTCATCTTCCCAAACAATTTTCAGGGATGACAATTACATACATGGAGAGAATAAATATACAGAACAATTCCACGAGATTTAATAGGTAGTGTGGCAGCAAAACAGGAAATCCTTTGTTCCCAACCCGATATTTCCATGGATAGGGCCCAAAAAAATCCTTTATAAGGAATAGCAATTATAAATATAGAGTAAAATGTACAACAAAATTAGGGCTGTCACAGCAGGGGCACTTGTGAAATTGTAGCATAATTTTTTAAAATTAGCAGCAAAGTCTCCTCTTAAACCCTACATTAGTAGCATTCGTCAAGAAATTTAAATGTAAAAAAACTAAATATTTTCTTAAAAAGGTTTTCATAACAATCTTGCAATCAGATTCCGATGGTTTTTTTTTCATGGTTGCCACAGCTTGGCGCCAAAACTTTGAAATTGACGCTCTGGAAAATTTTCTCACGAAAAATATTTTTTCTGTCCTCTATTACTTAAAAAAGGGACTAAATTTTCGTTGACCGGTAAATTAAAAAAACCGGGAAAATTTTTAAAATAGCTTTTGAGATGATTTTGATACCCCTAGTCGCCAAGAAAATAGTACTGAAAAATAGTAGCAAAATGTCACCTGTAGCAGCACTGCAAAATGAATAGTTTCAAACATACATTTATAAATAGAGTAACTTCGATCTTGCTCCCCAAATAAAAAAATTATTTCCCCAAGATGGACAGTCCAAGTACAATTCTACAGGTGTCTAACTTTTGACATTCCTTTCAGGTTTACCAATCGATATGCACTGGAGGACGTAGAATACAGCAACCTGAAGATCCCTAAGGGCATGCTCATTCAGGCCCCAGTGTTCCTGATACACCACGACCCAGAGTCCTGGTGTGATCCTGAGACCTTTGACCCAGAAAGGTTTGATATCATTCGTAAATGTTGTTTAGGAACCCTACTGCCCTGACAGCTTAACACTAGAATGGTTGTTGGTGTCATTTCAACACCAGAGGGTGTATGTTGCTTTCTTCCTTTCACATTTTGTGTTGGAGTTTGACAATTTTTTGTGACTTTTCATTTTTTTCAATACACACAGCAGAAAATCTTTTTATTTAACTCAATTTAGAAAAATTCTACAGCTAAATTTGCCTAGAACGTACAGTTGTCATTTCAACACAAAGCACATTTTCTTGTCTAAATAGCTTTCTTCTGGCAAAAAATGACCACAGAATAGCAAACCAAGCAGATTTCTAACCAATATTTATTTAATTGTTTATTATTTGTGAATTTGACCTTGAATACATTAGCATTTCTTTCAAAGACAGAAATGGGTCAGCCTCAACCGTGTGTTTATGTCTGTTCATTGTTGGCAATTATTCCAATTTTTATGTTATTCGGAGGTGCTCTTTTTCACAAATAAGACAATAATTTCTGACACTATTTCAATTCAAATTCAGATAGTCCGAATTACATGAAAATAAATAAAAAGGACCTGAAAATAGTTAGATTCAGCTGACAATACCAAGAATGATTTGGATTTATTTCACTAGGAAGGACACAGAATGGAAAACATCAGTGAATGATTGCTTTGTAGCTAGAAATATTTTTAGCCAAAGGTCCTCTAATTTTGCCAAGCAAAACAGAGTTCAAGAGTCAATGGGTAAAATTATAAATCAGAATTATAGCAAGAAATGTATAGGGAACCATAGCAATTTATATGCAATCAATGCACAAATAAAACAAGTTGAGAAAGTAAATGAAGCATGGAAACTAATGAAACAATTCATCATTAGTGTCTCAATCATAAATAAAGTATGAAAAAAATATTTGATAAATTAATGACAAAATCTGCAAAGAAAAATAACTTCATTGTTTTCTAAATTTGTTGCTTAATTACATATCTGAGTTTGATAATCGACTTATTTCAATTTTTTTGTGACATAAATAATCATAGCTTATAAAAAAATTATAAAATAACCTTAGTTAGCTAAAATGAAAAATACCAGTAAGGATGTCAGTTAGATATAATCCCTATTTTTATGCAATTTATATATGGTGTCAAAACAATACGGGGCTCTTGTAAGGTAATGGGAGTGCCTGCAACACTAGTGTTAATGTATAACAGTATTATACAGGGTGGTAAAATCACGATTGCACACTAATCGTACCACACAATTTCTTTTTGAAAACCAACTTGAAAAAAGTCAGATCAACTCAAATTTCAAAGATATTCATGTCCAGAGTTTAACTCCCGGTCATTCGAAATTTAAGTACTGAAAACACCCAATAAACTATCCTTTCGGGGTTGAAGGTACCTGAGAGTCAATAAGATTAAACCACCCAATAGATATACAAATCAAAATGGGTGAGTTAAACTAATAGTTGTATGTGTATATACTCTTTGGAACACAATGTCCAGTCAAAAAGACACTTTAGTTAATTTTCGACAAGGAATCACATGCTGTGATTAGTATGTTGTCATTTCTGACCACCCTGTTTAGTCGATACTATTTACAAAGCTCACATTAGAATTAATGCATACATGGCATGTACTGTCTGTTGCAAACAAAACAAATGAGTCACCCCCAACAAAAAGTTGCAGATAAAAATTCAGCCCAGTCATGCATTGGAGCAGCATACAATAAGAGACGATAGGCACATGCATACTGTTTCTGTATGTCCGCAGAAAACATGTCGGTGTACGTGAATCTTAGCAGCCAATTTAGGATCGATCTTGGTGTGGCTTGCCATAAGAGTTCTAGTAATAAGGAGATAGGAAAAGGAAATATATAAATTGTTTTGTTGTTCTTTCAGGTTCAGCAGCAAGATAGACACCAGCAACGGCATCACCTACATGCCTTTCGGGGTGGGGCCCCGGAACTGCCTGGGCATGCGCTTTGCCCAGTTGGAGACCAAACTGGCCCTCGCCAATGTCATCCACAAGTTCCGCCTGAACCTGGCTGACAGACATAAGGTTGGATATCTCATTATTGAACTCTATCTTGCAATGTAATAGCTTCCAACATGGAGCAAGCTTTTGTCTGGTCCTGTTCCACCTAATTTGCCACGCAAATTTTCGAATTTTAATTGGACACAACTTTTTAGGACACTTACACCGCATGCTTCTCCTGACTGCCCCTTTTGTTTGACAGGGAGCTTTATGAATTTTAGTCATCTTTTATCTTGCACTTTTTTATCGGACAATCACATCTTAATTGACGACCATTTTAGCCAGGCTAATTTGTACTGGGCTGCCTGTAGGAAATTATGGTCCCTGGACTTTTCCTGACATAGGAAAAAATGTAATAGCTTCCATATGATTAGATATGGGCTGTTATTTCGTTAAAAGTTTAAATAACACTATTATTGAAAGATAACAGTTGACTGATGGTTTATCAAAAGTAAATAAACAAAATTTTCAATAAAATTAAAAACTAATGAACATAAATGAACCAATTAAAACTGCCAGTTATGGATTTGCATGAAAGAGCAGAATGCCTTGAGGATAATGCAATAATGCTTTTGATGTCTGTTTTTGCAGAACAGACTATAATACAGAAAATAAAAGTTTTACCACATAAATTTAAAATATTGAAAACATGCAAAAAATCTACCATGTACATTTGTTTTGCAGGACAACCTACAAACCAGAGTCACTATTCGCATCTTGGCTCCCTATGACGGTGTGCACGTTCGACTGGAAAAAAGAGACACTTAATGACACTTGGGGCAGGATTAAAATTAAACCTGAATGAAGCATCACACAATGTATGACATATTGAGATGCAGGGAGAGACTGACTACTTGATCATTCAATATCTAATCAACTAATTTGTGAAATGTACAGCTGCAAGAAAATAAAATTTAATAAAATAATGATTGTTAGTTTTATTTTGATCAAACATGATCTATCAAAAAGATGGATTTTAGATTTATTTTTTAAAATTACAGTTAAGGTGCGTTTGTTGATATTGATGTTGACTTTTATCAAGATAAAGAATGATTATATATACCAACTTATTTTCCATCAACCATTCTAATTTCTGCATATAGGATAAATACACCAATCCAGTCAATAGAATAGGCTTAATTATTTCAGTTTATCTCAAAGTAACACTGCCATAAGAGTTCAGAAAATCACATTTTCGTTCTCAGTTCACTACCTAAGCTCATGTGATAAGCACCTGTTCCATTAGTGAAAGAACCAGTCTCCACCCAGTTGCAAGTTGGTTGATTGGTTTGAGTATTATGGCACAAGATCCAAAGATTAAATAAGCTGCGCCAAACAAGACAATAAAATAGATTTAAAAACATCAGAATAACAACCAAACATCAACCCTACAAGAAAAGATGCAATGAATAAAATCAAGAGCCATTCGCAAGAATTGAAACTATCGACAAAAGATTGAACACACCAAATTCTTAAAACAAAATTCCAATGAATATAAATCCTAGCAAATGGATTATTGTAACAAAATTAGAGGTAATTGTTATTTGCAATCAATGTAAAAAACATGTTTGCGGAAAATGTACACGTGATATACAATCCGTTTGCATGAAATGTAGTTTCATTTTAAGAATGGAAAAATAAGTGAAATATTAAAAAACTTTGCAACTGTCAATTTATTATTTAAATATTAAATAAATTTCTTTTTAAATATCCGTCAAATAGACAGAAATGGTAGAATTAGGTATACTCTCAATGGCTGGTTGAGAAGGGCAGACAAAAATGAAAAATGCCTTAAAATAATTATTAAAATAAAGTAATTAAACGAGCCAACTGACCAAATTGGGATTTAAGAAGCAATTCAAAACAGAAAAAATAACCTTGCTCTCTACTACTGTTACATGCTTGGGGGCAGTTCCAATTCAGCAAAAATGATTTGGTGATATTTTAAACAAAATGGCACCAATTATAGGCAAAAATAAGCAATCCAACTTTTTGTGTTTAGAGGTACTGAAGGTTTTCTTGAAAATTAGTGCAAAAAAGTGTGTTTACCACAATCTAGCAACCACTGATTCAGATGTTTTCCTATCATAGCTGCCAAGATGTGACGCCAAAACTTCGAAATTGGCATCATTTGAAAATTTTCCTCCCTGAAGAAAAATTTGGATACTATTTCTGTCTGGAAGACCGGAAAACAAATTTTTTCCATAAGAGTTCTGAAAAGTTGGCAGGAATGCAACATCATTCCTTCATGAACTAGGGACCAAATGATGAATTTGGGGTCATTTAAAAAAATTTCACATTGAAAATTAAAATTCGGAAGATAATGTTCTGTTCAGAAGACAGGAAAAAGTTCTTAGAAGAGTTGGCAGGAAAGCATTCAGAAAGAAAGGAACCAAAGAACATCATGAAAGAATAAATACTTTATAGAATCAGGATAATTTTTATACAGCACGTAGAGCAAGGAGTAATCCATATATACACATAAAGATAAATATATATATTCAATGACAGTATACTATAGTCAGATGGAACTATGAGAGCTTGGTGGCTTTGCGGTACAGAGCATCCACCACTTTGCCCAGACTCTGGATGGTGTCCAGCGAGGCTTTGTATTGACAGCTGACCGGAGCATCTTCGAAGATGATGAGGATGCCCTCGCCCTGATCCAGAATGCCTGGATGAAAAAGAATTCAGTGTTAGGTTCTATTTAATACTAGAATGGCAGTTGGTGTCATTTTGACAACCGGAACACATTTGACGCTTTCACCCTTTCACAATTTTAGTCTGATTTTGACAATTTTCAATCATTTAACTTGATAAGGACACAACAGGAATTTTCTTTGTGTAACACAATTTTAAAAAATTCTACAGCCAAATTTACCTAGAACATCTGCAGGGTGTCTTTTCAACACCAAGCACATTTCCTAAATATAGTCTAGGTATAAATAGCTTTCGTTCAGCAAAAAATGAACCATAGGTTCTATTAATTTTCTCAAGCAAAATGTCTTTGGTTTCAAGAGTCAATGAGCAAAAGCACCAAATTAAAAACAAGAATCAGTGGGAAATTTATCTGATATGCATTAAATATGAAATTAAAACCATAATTTATATGCAACCAATGCACACACAAAACAGGTTGTTCAGTTACAAAATCAAGTGCAGAAAACCCTGAAAAAATTGTTTACTGTATCAATTGTAAATAAGGTATGTATGTAATATAAATTTGAGTAAAATCTGCACAAATATTGTTTTGTCAAGAAAAGTAACACATTTTCTTTTCTAAATTTTGTTGCATAACAAATATTGTAAGGGTTTAGCAATCGATTTTCTTAAATTTTTTGTGGCATAAATAATCATAATCTTATAAAAAGTAGTGTAAAATAAGCTTCAAGATTGATAAAATGAAAAATAGTACGGATGTCATTTAGATATTATCTCTATTTTTAGGCAATTTATATACTGGTGTAAATTTAAGGGTAGTGGCAGTACCAGCCATTAGTGTTCAGAAGAGCAGTCACAATTTCTTGGATTAACCCAGTGATTCCTTAATTGCACTGAAACTCATAGGGACCGCACGAATGAACTGACTTTTGGCTATCAGTAAAAGAATATCCACTTCTATGTGCTCAGTCTACTTATAACTGTTGATTCAAGCTACAACTGAAATATTGAAACAAGTGTGGTAGCCATTGTGACAGTGGAAAATATAACACGGAATAATTAAAACTGACTTACCGTTAAATTTTTTGTCAAGTATCATTTGAGAGAGCTTTTTCTCAACTTGATCCTTATGAGGAGAAAATAAAATTAATAACATTTTTTAATCCACACGAGCCTTAATAAATATACCATAAGTGTGTATATTACTAAACAATTAACAACATGGTTAACTTTGTCAATTAATAATAAAAACAGTACCAATTACTGTTATAGATGATGAAAAAGACAACTGACCTTGGACAGATTGATTATTTTTGCCACATGAGCTACCTAAAAGGAAAAATAAATGTAATTTTCTAAACATTTATGCACAATTAAGGACAGTTGGAACCATAACTTATAAAAAATATCGACTTTAAGATTTTTAAAGGTTTAAATAGTCTATTTTATGATTTTTCCAATTCCTATTAGATGTTTTAAAAATCTATTTATACATTTCACTAAGGTATGTGGTGTAAAAATTGACTTAGTTGTACATAGATGAATGGCAACAAACAATAAGTAAATAAAATAATTGGGGTTTTATGGTGCATGGTAACAAAAGGATATAAACAAAATAAAATAACTACTAATTTTTCCAATTCGTTCGAATGTTCTAGATTTGAGTTATGGTGTTCAAAGTACTGTTAAAAAATACTCAGGAAGATCTTACAACTCTAATGAAATCATTCAATTGCTTGATGACAGAAGAGAATGAATCTGGAAGGCAGAAATCAGTGCAGCAAAGAAAATGTAAGCCAATGAGAAAATAGGTTTGCATGTTAAAATATGCCAAATTGCCCTTCAAGTAAATGAGATCCAATTGAAGTGGACATCCCGAAGCTAATTGCGATAACAAGAGTGAGGGATTAACTTTTTGCCACACACTTGATAGGAAATACGAATTAACCCCAGTAAGCACATGAAATGCTGTTTGTATCTTTCAACTAATTTTATTCTATTTGGCATGATTTAGGCATATGAAGGCTCATATTATATGGATTATAAATGAGTGTAAATAAGGCATGAAAAGTAACGACACTGCCATCAATTTACATAGGTAAAAATTGCAACACAGAGGTTAAGTGTGGGTTTTGAATAAAATAAAAAATAATAAACTCATTAAATAAACCCCATTTTTAACTACATAAAATGGACCAAAATAACTTCCAGATGGATAGGTAGATAGATTTACAACTGGTGGTCAGAGAAAGAGCTGCCAGTATTGACTCTTGACCTCAAAGCTGTTGCTATGAACATTACAGTGTGTAAAATGCATTCATATATGAAGATAGGTCATCTATAAAAATTCTTTTCTCTCGTGGTGCCATTTAAAGTGTTTCATGAAGTTTGATTGCATCTAAAATATCTCAGATTGCAAGAAAACACAACACTCACCTGAACTCTAGAGTAAGGTTCGATGATGCGGCACAAGTTTTGCTCCAGCATGGTGTCATACAGGGCATTCAAATGAGATTTGATAAAGGGATCTTCCACCAACTCTTTTCGAAATTTGATGAGAGCCTGAAAAGTATTTATAAAAATTTTCAGAAAAGAAAATCGCTACAGATAATTTTTTGACTTTGAAATAAGAATTAGCAATTAATTCACACACCCTCAATATTTCAAAGGATTAGGGTCTGCTACCAATTCCAAACCTGGAGCATGGAAGTGAGGTTGAGGAGGGGTTGTGGATCTTAAAATCACCAGGTCAAAAGAAAAAATTGGAGTTTGCTGTCTCGGATGGTTGTCTTATGGCACAAGGGCCATACTTGGCCAAGATGAGCCAAATACAAGACAACTTTAAGTAAAAAATGTTGTGAAAGGAAAAAAAGAGGGATTGGGAATAGAATCATGGGGTGAAAGCAGAAAAAGATGGCTTAGGTATCCCGGGAGCATGACCTTGTGTTTACTAAAGATAGTAAACCCCATGGGGAAAAAGATCACCCACCACAGTACCTCAGGTTCATGAAGCCTGTACACTCCTAAAGATAAGCCCCCTGGGGGCTTTTCTTGTATCAGCACTTTGCTAACTCCAAGGAGAATAAACAGCAGAGAAAATAAATTTGCCCAGAATTGCAGAGTTTGGCACAGGTTTTTAGATTGGAAGCTGACCATTAGAGCAGTTTTTGATAAAGATAAACCTTCTGCTAGGTTAAGGAAAATGTCACAAAAATTCCTTCAATAGCATCTTTTGAGACATTTTGACAAAAAAGTTGCCATAGTTGTCAAATGAAAAATAGTAGCCCCCTGTGGCACCCTACATGACATGCACATTTTTATTAATCTAGTGATTTTTAAGGGAATGGGAGTTGTTGAAATTTCTTCCATCTTTCAGCAACTTCCGAGATATTTTGTCATAGAAAAGTTGCTATAGTCAAGTTTTTCAGTCTAAGTAAGTTTTTAGTCAAGTTTTTTTATAGTTGAAAAATAGTAGCAAAATATCGCTGCTGTGATAAAATATAATATATGGTACTCTGTTTTGCCAAACATTATTTAAAAGTGAAAATTTGATATGCACTTTGTCAAACAATAATTATTTATTAGTCCTATATTTTGTTATTTTAGCAAATGATAATTCTTCAAACTGAAAGTTTCATTTTTTAAAATTTATTTATCTTTATTGGATGTTTGCAAGTGAAAACACTAGAAAGAAAAACAATTAATATAGATATCCCACAAACATGTTGGTATGAATAAAATCTGGAATTTGGTAATGGAATCTCATAATGAATGAATAAAATATTGACTTTGTCATGCTTTCTGGTCTTAGATTGCCCTTTAAGTAATGATATGTATAAAGATACAAGCAACATCACCAGTGGCAATCAAACTTACCACTTCAAAGTCTGCCATAGACCTCTTGCGACTGGATTCAGCAATAGCCTTCATAGCATCCACCTCTGGACCAGCATATTTCAGGACCAACTTGCCCAGGATGATAGACTGCACTTCGTCAGATCTGAAACAAATAGGATTACTTTTAACCTCAAATTTACCTCCGTACTTGCAGACTCATACATGGCATCTGCATTCAAGTTTCTTAATGCTTGTCTATTAATAGCAGTGTCATTACGCACATTTCATATACATCGCCACAGAGTTAGTGATTTGGAGGAAGATTATTGGATTAGACTATTGGAAATAAGTTAAATTCAACCATGATCAGCTTTCCTTTCAAGTACAGAGGAAAAGCACTCTAATCATATTATAGCAAACAGAATAGATTTCATTGTTTATATGTTAATTGTAAAATATTTAAATTACTGAATGAAATACACTCCTTGTCTAGTGTCACAGTATTTTTCTAGCTATGGGCCCTACTAGCCTCCTACAAGCACCAGCCTCTTGGGAATCCTTTATTTCCTGGTGGGACTACCACCCCCTGCATGAAGTACCAAAGCTCTGCAAATTTTTTAGCATGCCTTCACATTTGGGAAAAGAAAAATGGTTCTAATCAACCCAGAGAGGGTATGAAAGTTACACAACAGGACTAATTTACATCAGAAATATTAACTTAAACATTGAAAAGTGTTAAACCAAATTTTAGATGATTTTAAACATAATGAAAAATATGCAAGATTCTACCTATTCTAAGAAAAATTCTACTTAATTGTAATTGGGATACAAACTAAGACTTATCATTACTTTGATTAGATTGCATAAAATTATGATGGAATGGCAGAAAGATTAAGTGATATAGGATGGCTGAAAATCATAGTATATAGTTTCTAAAGGCGTCAGTAGATAACAGTGCCATTCAACTCATGACACGTTCAAAAGTAAATTATTCCTAAAGCATGTAGACATTCTAGCTTTTTAAAATGGCAAATATGCTTCTAGAGTGTACAATCGATGAACAATGTATTGTGAGTTTTTGTAAAAAGGACTTCTTACAAAAATATTCCTATTAAAATTGTCATGTAAAGAGATACACAGTTGAGTAAATAATTTGTCAAGGATGCTTAAAAGGTGCAAATTCGTCTAGAGTTCAATCCTTCAAGCAAAAGAAAAAGTTAGGGGCTTTTCCAAGGCTTGTTTTTCTTTATTTTAAGGTTATCTTCATTAAATTGATCTTGATCAAATATAATTAATCTCAGTTTTTTTATGCAGGTGAAAACAAATATACAGTTTTGTAAAGTGTTAGCACAGTAGTAAAAAATGTAGGATTTTAAATTAGTTTTCCAGTTTAATTATTAAGGCTTTTTATACAGCCTCTAAAAGCTAAAATGATAATCAAGCCTTATTAAAGTAATTTTAAGAGACCTCTTGTCTAATACAGCAGATTGGCGACTTTAATGCAGCAGGTATCAAAAGTGCTGATTAAGTCAGTGTTTTCGAAACTGGGAGGCACCCATCCTTGGGGGCAAGCAAGTATTATAAAAAATTACGATTTTTGACTACAACTTACCAATAAACATGTTTTTGCATAAAACTAAGATTCAAATCAGTATTATAAAAAATGAACAAAAGACCATTACATTCAAACACTGGTCTAAATTAAAGCAAAATTCGATTTATACAAACTACTTATCAAACCGAACACAGACCTTTTGTTAGACATTTGGAGAGGTTTGAGCATACAGAGTTGATTCCTATTAGTGATGGAAAATGTGGCAAGCGATACCTCTTAAGATTCCTCCTTTCTAATTTGGAAAAATTTGCATTGAAAACAAAGCTACTTGTAACATAAATATTTTTGTATTAAATAATATTTTGTTTTATTTTATGTTTAAACCTGATCTGCAATTTGGTTAAATATTAATGGTAATAAATTGTTTTTGATTGTAGTGTATATAAGAATAAGATTTGCTAAAGCATATTTACACTATTTTGCGAAAACATTTAATTTTATTAAATAAATTATGCTAGAAAAAAGTCATCAATATGAGAAAACTATCAACTGTCCCAATTTATAAAGTTGGACTGAAAATAGGGGAGCATGACAATATTTTATGTGGAATAATGTGCCAGGGGTATGAAGTTTGGAAACCACTGGATTAAGCTACAAGATCAATAGATCTAAATTCATTAAAATTATGTTGAAGAACAAAGAGAAGTGTAAAAGAATAATAAACGATTTTTTTCACTTTTGCATCTGATTTGGTGTTTTGTGTGCAGCTTTTAATGACTTAGAGATGCGGACTTACAAGTTGAGCATGATCTTGGAGAGCAACATGTACTTGAGAGCTGAAAGGACCTTGAGGCAGTTGACAGAGTCATAGCCCTCAAAGGCCTCATAGAAGTAGGAGAAGGCTGTCTTAAAGTCCTTCTCATCTACAGCGTGCAGGATCCCTGACTGCAGGTCCAGAGCTGCCTGCAACTTTGGGGGACAGTAGATCCCATTGGCTGTAGTCCGTGCAGACGTCAGGGCTGCCCTGAAAAGGGAACATGGAAACATCAAATGAAAACTCAACAAAATCAGGTAGAAATCAAACACCTTCAATAATTATCACACTGAAAATGCTGCATTACTTAGTTATAGTGGTACACAAAATAAAGCAGGGTATGAAATATTCTGATTTTTTAATTGAAATAAAAAAATCAGATTTATTTTATTTAAATAAGAATTTATTATAATAAAAAAAATTTAGATTTATTTTATAAAAAATCAAAATATTGCCTTTCTCACCTACACGAAGAATAACATATTAAGTCGGAGGCTGCAAAACTCCAAATTATTTATTAAAAATAAACTTAACATTACATTTAGCTAGAACGGTGCCATGGCTTATGGCACAAGTAGCCAAGTAATAACAGTGAGAGAAAACAAAAGAATAAGACATTAAATTATATCTAGTATTCGACTATATACACAGTAATGAGAGAAATTGGACATGTAGGGTGCAGATTTAAGTAGATCATGCTGCAAGGTGGTTACCATCTCCCTACACCTTCATAAATTTAAACATGTTTGATAATGGCCATTCAAAGTTACCATGCCATTTCTAGAATTGAATTACGTAAAATATAACAAATACCAGGAGAATAGGAAACATAAAAGGCAAATTTTTCCAGTTAGAAGATTTTCCAATTACATTATGAAAATATACTTTAAAAGAAATTTAGTAAAAAGATGATAAATATATTTTTAAAACTTTTAAATGATTAAAATAGTTTTAAAAAATCTTATGGCTTGTTAGTATATCCTAATCCCTTCATTTGAATTCAATTTTGTTATTAAAATCCATTATACTTGAAATTCCAGGTTTAAAAAGATAACATTTTAAGGCGATAATAAGGTCTTCGATCCATCCATGATGCTGCAAGATTTACATAACACTCAGTATGTCTAAGGTATAAATCAATTTTAAACTGCTGCACAAATTCAAATCAGGTAAGTTTTCTGTAAGAAATACTCAAAACGATGAAGGAAGTAAGATTTATGGCATAAAAATACAGAATATTTTCTCCTGCTTGCATACATATTCGGAAAATAATTTCGAAAGTCTTATCTTCTCTCCTGGTTATCAATTCTAATTGAAAGGATGTAATACCAAATTAATATGTGTAATGATTTTTTCACTGTTTTCAAACATAGCTATGTGCATTTGACTTTGATAAACAAAACTCTAATTTCTGATGATAAATTATTTTCAGTGAATTTTTTATTGTTTTCTAACATTTACAATATTCCGCAGAAGGATCAAGCAGTGTGGGTGTTTTCTCTGAATATGGCCTAGGTCTCTTACGTCTTTGAAAGTAGACAAACCATTTTGTCTTTTCCATTCAGATAATCATCAAGCACATAGGCAGATTCTTCGCTTGTTTTAGCAACCAATCAAAATATAATACTAAACGAGCATTTCATTTGCAGAACTATATTTGGCTATTTTCAGAACTGTGCATGATTTATTTTTAAACACCAAAAGAACTTCTTAAAAAAAAAACTTGAGGGCTTAAAAAACTTCGATTTACATTGCTTAAACTAATTCCAGCAATTAATTTTATAACATAAAGAACATTTGGGGGTACCTGATTTCCAGAGATTAGAAAAAGACTAAAATAATTTAAAATACTTACCTCGCTTTAGGAAGATTGGACAATGAGTTGTATACTTTGCTTTCTAAAAGTTGAACTTCAACCAGAAGATTTTTGTCATCCATTTTTTTCAATTCCTTGAGTAGTGTGCTCCCTATGTTAATGAAGAAAACGATATAACAATAATTTTTTGCAATCTAAGAAGATACATCGAAAATACACAGCATTCTTCCAGTCTCTCTGAGCGAATACGATTCTGCAATATTTAGACTAAATTTCTTCATGTGAGTAAGGCTAGGATATTTTTACCAAAAACTTGAAAGAAAATATCTCTTAACCCTTTCGCGACGCGAAGCGCAAACGCGCGCTTATCGCTGAGGCCGGCAGTCTCTCTCGCGAGTGTCTGTCCACGGCCGGAGGGTTTTTTGCTGTTAAGCCTAAATCCATGAAATTACCGAAATATCAACGCGTTGTTTAATAATGTTCTGTAGAATATTTAAATGGCATATGCTTTATATATATTTCTATAGATACTTTATTTATTTAAGTTATTTCTTGTTTAAATATATATTTTACACATTTTATTTTCACTATGTACTTACCATTTAATAACTTTTAACATTATATATCTGAAAACTAAATATATGACTTAAAATTCTTTTTTCGTATGAAAAATTTGAAAACAGGGATCTACACACAGTCCTACGTTACAGTCCTTGCACTCATAATAACTCATTTGCCGTTTTGGAGGATTTTTCCGGGAATGTGAACAAACGAAGCATCGTCGTCTCACTTTCTCACCCGTTTCTTTTGAACAAAGTTTTGGGAAATGTCTTTCAGTTAATCGGAGTGGATTTAATGATTCTGCTGATTTTGGTATGATATTAACTTTGGTGATTTTAGAGGAATACTGAGAAATAATTTGATTAACTAAATTAAGGCGATAATTAAGGAGAGGAAGATTGTTCTTACTTTTTTTGTTGAAAAGAATATTGGCATTAAATACAGCCATATCCATGATATTAAAGAAAAGTTTCTTATACCATTTAATAGTTTTCCTGAAAGATGGATACTGAATTATGACGGCATCGCTTAAGTCTATCCCTCCCATATTTTTGTTGTATTCTACGATACACTCTGGCTTCATTATAGGATTAGATGTTGCGCGATCTTTTTTACCAGTATCAAGCAATTTTGCATCATGCATAGTTGATATCACTAGCACTTCTCGTCTATCTTTGAAAGCAGTTAAGTTCATGTTCTTTTTCTGCAAAACCAACATCTCACCGATTTTCATTTTGGGCGGCGGAAAATTTTCAGGCATTCCTTTCCTTCTCCTCATTACAGTCCCACAAGTATTTGTTTGTAGTCCGAAGAGTTCATCCGCTAATGATGGAGACATAAAAAAACGATCAATATATAAATGGTACCCTTGACCAGAAAGTTCTTCAAGTAGAGATTTCACAACTCTTTCCCCATATAATCCTAAAGTTTCCTTTAACACTGTATCCTTCCCCGTATAAATAATAAAATTGTATATATATCCTGATTTAGATTCGCATAATTTATAGAGTTTAATTCCATATCGAGATCGTTTAGCAGGGATGTATTGGCGAAATCCAAGTCTTCCTTTCCACAATAATAAACTTTCATCTATTGATATATTCCTTTCAGGGGTGTAAGCGGACTTGAAATTTTCAATTATTTTATCTAAAACTGGTTGAAGCTTTCCGATTTTTTTGGCATCGCTGCTGGCAAAATGCAAACATCGAAGAATTGCAACGTATCGATCACGACTCATTACGCTATTAAAAAATGGCGTTGCAAGCATGGGATTCGTTGAGAAGTACATTTTGATTTTGGTTTTTTTTATAATGCCCATCAAAATTGTTAGAGCAAAGAAAACAAACATTTCTTCCTCTGTGACAGGTAAATAGTTCGAAGAACGTGCACCAGATGCATCCTCAGGATATATACTTCTCTGATATAGATTAGTCTGTTCCGTAATTAATTTCATTACTGTATCATCAAAATAATGCCTAAAGAAATCAATTTCTTCTTCAACCGAATTATCCACTTTTAGTCCAGGCACTGCTTTGAATGGTAATTGTGTTAAATTTTCTACTGTGGATGACCATGGAGAAGTACTTGCTTTCGATGTACTCGGCATACAGATATCAGTAATGTCCTCATCATCATTAGATTCGCTAGATTCTTTATGAGCAGAATAATCAGAATATATTTTAGTGTCACTATCACTGTCACTATCCGAATCTGTTTCAGAATCAATATCTGAAATATTTTGCATCATTTCCGCTATTTCAATCTCAGTTAAAATTTTTCGACGCTTCGACATTCTAACGGTAAAAAGAGAAAAAATTTACGTCTACAAGATCTAACTATCCACTAAAAACTGGACCGCAAATCGAAATACCCAACGCTGTAGCGAAAAAAAAACTTCCCCTGCTTACTGTAAACAAATACCACGTGCGAATGTAAAGAGCCGTATAATTCACGCCATTCGGAAACATTCCTTTCTCCTTCATTCCTTCCCCCTAAAAACCACGTGTATGTGAGTCATACTACTCTCATTTTGAGTAGAAGGTCAAATCTACATGTATCTGAAACCACATGGACATATAATGCCATCTTCTGGCAAAAATTTTAGTTTTTAAAACGTTCCAGGACACTGGCACTAATGGGTGACGGCCGGGGGTGAACGAGAAAACGCTCTTGCACGCCGGCGTGTCGGCCGGGAAGTGAGTGCGTTTCTTGCTGGCACGTACAGGTGACAGTCGGCGCGAAAGGGTTAAAGATGCATTAGTGACAAAAACGAACTCTACAAAATACACCTTAAATAATTAAATTAACCTAAAGGATACATTTATTTATATTTTTAACAAAACTTGTTGCTAAAAGAGGTGCATCAAACAAAACAAATTTCCAAAGAAAAGGATTTTCTGTAGTCAGTTCTAATAAAGTTTGAAGCATTGAAAAGCTATGCACTGTTGCTGAAACCTCAGACTGGGTTTCCACTCTTCAAGTAAAACAATTAAGTCATTTTTAAAGCCTGTAACATAAATTCCAGGGACCATAGTGGCTCATTGGATTTACCCACAATGCTAGCAGCCTGAAAGCAAGTTCAATTCCTGTAACTAACCTGGGTGTATTTTACTCTTCTGTGTCGGTAAACTTTCCTTGTATGCCCATTTACTTGATAGAAAAAACTTAGCATATATATAATAGATCAGAAAAAAATCCATGAGGGCACAGTGAACTTTCACGAGTGCTAGGTTCTTGTCACATGTATCCAGTTGTAAAAATATTATACTTTAGCAAACTTATAAATATTATGCCAATTTTTAATGATATTTGATCATGAACAAGTATCATTGATCTTGGTTTATGAACACAGATGAAATAAAAATCATTCATTGTTGTAATAAGAACTAAGGCTTTTAGGTAGGTAGGTAGTTAATCAACGTCACAATGCACAGTGGAGCAACACAACAGGCTATTGTCTAGTCCGGGATCATCCCGAAGGGAAAGATCCAAGGACATCACATAATTTTGAACCACAGTCAGGTGACGAGGCAACACCTGAGCAGGCACCCTACTCTCCAAACTTCCACACCATGCTAATGTGAGAACATTTGAGGCCACAACAGATTCAATGTGCACCAGCCCGTGTACACGTCGGTCTTTGGCTGAACTAAGGCCTTCCTTTTTGTAAGGACTTTCAGCAAATATAAAAATTTTGCAAGGGCCCTCAAAACTAAAATTAAAAATTAGGCCTTTATAAGGCCTGTGGGAACCCTGTTACAATAAATAGAAATGCATGAAAAAAAGTTTTCCCAGAGTATGATTTACTAGTCTGCCTAAGTTTTAAATATTGACAATCTTTCCCAGCTACTGAAACCTCAGGAACACATTTTAATAACCACAGACCTTAGTTTAATATAGTAAAATTTCACCATGGGTACCATAAATTTCTACTGCTGTTTCACGAAAATGTATTTTCCTGTGAAAAATTGAATTTCAGGGAAATTCACCTCAAAATGTTGAAAACAAAATATGCAAAACACTGACTTGATAATAAAGCGTTAAAATTATTGGAAAAATGCTATTTTGCATACAAATAAAGAATGCATGAAAATGCTCTAATGAAGGCACATTACTGAGCTTATCTTTTATGATTCATTTTTATACACTCAAGTCATGTTTAGTCTTGACAAAATAGATGCAAAATCAAAATCCTAGTCTTATTATTCACAAGCATAGAATTCAAGTCAAATAGATTCAGGCATGGCCATTCCTAAGTGGTGCACTGGGCGTGCACTTGCACAGAGGAAGTAGAGTTTAGTACCTCCATTAAAATGGGTGTGTCAAGTAATAAAGTTTCTGACATAAATTTTATATTTATTCATTCTTTGTGTGATTGTCATAAAAGTTACAAATGAATTTACATATTTAATCTTAGCATTAGAATACTCAAAAAGCACTTGTCAAGGGCAGGGATGTATTCGGGGGGAGAGTGTAGGGGGCTTGAATTCTTCCACAATTTTAAACTCAGGAATGGCTAAGAATTCAGTCACAAGATTTAGGCACATAAATAACAGATAATTAATGCAAAATTGAACTGTAATCAGAAATTAGAAGAGTTGTATTAGCTTGACAAGAGGTGAAGAAGCATGATTCAATTCAAAATACTGGCTACTTAAATTTAGTATTTTTAATTCTATTCCATTTGTATTCTTCATAATCCGTGTAATTGTGTTTCAACCATTTCTAAATTGAATAACGATGAAAATAAGTTGAAATTTTGTTTGTTACATCGGTAATTATTATGAAATGTAGTAAAAATAGTAATTTGCACGAATAACACAAAAAGATTGTAAATATATCTAGTGGAATTTTCCGTAATAATTTCATCATTTGCCGGGACAGAAAATTACTTACCCAATTGTAAGGCATCTGTATGTTGATTCGTATCATAATACAAAGCAATCAATCTTGCCTGTAAATAAAATGAACAACATATATTAAGTCTGATGGATAGAAACCAGTAACGATTTCACATATTCCAGTAAAAAAGGACATTTTCAAACATCTGAATAGTGAGGTCAAACGTTTTTAGTCCAAGGATATTAAAGCGTGTGATAAAACGAAAAAATAATTTATTTTTCAATATAATCATCTCTATATCAATTCATCTTTAAGAACAGCAATAATTAATTTTTGTAAACTTGAAAAAGTTTGAATTTTTGTTTTATAAAAAGGTCTAAAACTGGCAGAAATGATTTCTCTTGCATCTTAATTTTTTCCCACGAAGATCCAACTTCAATTTTGAAAATACCCAATTAAATAATTGCTGTTTCTTTCGGTGGTGAGAAAATTGAGGATGTCGCCACTCCAGATTACCATTAAGCCTTGATACAAGAGCCATGGTGAGGGTTGATGGAGTTAGACCTGTCAAATCTGGTTCTTAACGTCCTCAGGCCGTAAACTTTCGAATCTTAGTAGTATCTGGCACCACCTCGGTTGGTGACAGTGCACATTTCAGGGTGATGCAATTGAGAGAAAGGATGCAGAAGGTACTTTGAGAGAATAGAAGCTGGACATCTAGAGAGGTCTCATGGAGACTTCGCATCAGATATAACCTATTGATTGTTTTTTTCTGTTATTAATTTATGTTTTTCTGTATATGTTGAGTTTTGTGGGATCCCATATCAATAAAGCGCATTTCACTTTTCTTTGATAATTAGAGAACCATACCACCGACCATGGCACAAATTTACTATGCACATTAAAATATTTAATTTGTGATATGCAAGAGATGCATTACTGCTGGCATCTTGCAAGTAGAATTTTTATCATTATTGAAGACACCCATGCCAATTGTGTCTTATATGTATGCAGGGGACAGTGAATCTGAGTTCTGAGTAACCAATCTGTGAAATTTATTTGTTGAAATTTATCTGAACAATTAGTTTTAATGATCACTTAATCTTTTAGCTAGATCACTTAATTAGTATAAAAATATTTTAAAAGTTCATTTGAATCTGACATTTGTATGTTTGTCATTTTGTTTTTCCTAAGCAACTTTTTCAAAGGAAAAATTAAAAAATATTATTTATCATAGATTGCGGAATTTATTACAGAAAATGTAAACCAAGAGTAGCTTGCAATTCATTTTCCATGCTTTTCAGTTGGCATATCAACCCTGAAAGTAGTTTTTAGATTTCAAGATAACCTTATGATTCTTTCTATGAACACCCCACAGAAAACTAAGAAAATAGGACAAATAAGATAGTATCTATTTACTTGAGTATTTTATAATGGAAAGCTTTTACTATTTCCTAAAGTTTCTCAAAAAGCATATTTCTACTTGTCAACATTAATTAAATGTGTCTAGAATGGTTACACAAATATTTCCTGATTGTGCAATTTTTGTCTTGAAATAGTTCTTTAATCGATTTTTGTGTTTTGTTTTTCTCATGACATACTTTACAAAAACCTTCGATGTGCTACTTAATTGAGCAGATGAATTTTCAGTGCCTAACAAAATCGGTGAACAATTTCTAATCCAGCTGTAGCTTCCTTTAAAGGCATGCTTATTCCTTCATATTCATTGGAATTTTCATTTATTCTTCTTCACTCTCTTCCACAAATAAATCTATAATTTCGGAGTGACCTAATATTTCTGATAATACTATCGAAAAGAATCCATTTGCCCTTAAGTTTCGAAAATTTGTTCATCTTAACCGTTCATGTAACCCGAAATTAAATGAATGAGTTAACATTATTTAAATATACATTTTGATGGGAATTGGAATTTAGTTCGTATTGTCAGTAATTCGTATTACGTGTGGGTTCATCCTAATGAGGCTTGACTATATTTCAATGATATACATGGAACAGAAATTTGTGTTATTGGTATATTGCAACAAATGAATATAACTACAAAATTAACCACATTAGTTCGTTTTGTGCTAAGTTTAAATATGCTTAATCTGAGCAAGGAGCTACATGATATTGCTAGAACTGCACAGAGGAGTTCTCACTGATCTAATAAAATTCTTCAGCAGTCTGATTGCAAAAGGCAATGAGAAATCTGGAAGATAGAAATCAGCACAGAAAAGGAAATGTAAAAATAGTTTTAGCTGTCAAAAAATATTGAATCACTTTTGAACAAGTGAATGAGACGCAATTGAAGTGGATGTTCTGAAGTTAATTCGTGGTAACATGACTGAGGCGTGAACCTTTTACCATACACTTTATTGGAAATAAAAATTAACATCACTAAGAGTACACAAGAAAAATGTAAACAAAATGCTGTTATATATTTTTAACAAATTTTATTTGATTTGGACCAATGAAATGGGTATATTAATGCTTCAATTCACTATAAACGGTTTTGAATAAGGTATGAAATGTAACACTGTCATCAATAGATATTAACAATTAAGAAACTTAAGCATAGAAGCTATGCATTGGTCTGCAAGTTCGATGAAAAAATCATGATTTATATATATATAATTCAATATCACAAAACGAAAAGATACCCAGGAATTTAAACACAAGAACACCAAGAAAACTTCGAAAAAATGAAGTGTTAGTGGATGAGGGCGTCATCAGGGAGGAGCCTCACCCAGTCAACACAGAATGCCACTTTCTGCATGTGAGCAGCAATTAACCAAAAGTGGCCCACACACCCCTCCAAACACCATAAACAGAAAGGCAAAACTAGAAAACAAAGACCAGAAAATCAAAACCACAGAAGAGAAAACAAATTTACCCAAATTAATAAACCGCGCAAATTACATGAAGATCACCAACAAATGCCATTTATAGCACCCAAAAATCAGAGTTGAGAAATCGGAATCACAATTCCGATTTCAAACCCGGAAATCGAAAAGATAGTGCTCGAATCCTCAGTCAAACAATATTAGCATTTTTAAATCTTTCAAAAATAACCCTATAAAAGGAGTGAGGGTATTTATTATTAAGAAGTGCGTCAATGAGATTATTACACTGCAAAAGAAAATTAGACTTAGAGTTGCAAATTTTATTGAAACGCACCAGTTGACTAGCAATTGTATTATAATAAATTCTTTTAGAAATATTAGAATCCCAATATATCAACTTAAAAACCGGAAACCCGAAATTATCTCTCTTATAAACACCAATATCAGTTCTATCATTCATAGTGCAAATATTCAGGTCCAGAAAGACGGCTTTATTATTATCTGAATTAGTTTTTATTAAATATAATTCATCAGGGTAAATCGATTTCCACAGGTTAGCAAAATTACTATCATCACAAACAATCAAATCATCAATATATCTAAAGGCAGAATTAATTTGTAGGCAAATTTTTTTTTCGTAATAATGAAGAAATAAATTAGCAAGAATGGATGAAAAATTGGAACCCTGTGGTTATACCCTTAACTTGAATAAATAGATGCTCACCGTTAAATACAAAATTATCAAAGATACAGAAGGTAACCAAAAATTCCCAATCCTCAAAATCAATAGTAATCAGATTTTTAAAGTCATGATAATAGTAGTTAAATACATCTTTCAGTTTGCAAGTGGTATGCTAGTAAATAGGTCTTTAAAGTCATAGGTCAATATATTATTAATAAATATTATTATTTATATAATTTAAAACGTTGTTATTATCACCAGTAATCCAGGTGAAACCTTCTTCAATAATGGCATTAAGGACAATATAAGAATTTAATGCTCCCTTTCCTGTACTTTGCGAACCTTTTATACTGTATGACTTTGATTGGACAGATGAGGTTTATATCAGGAAAAGTTTGAATCTATTAACTATTGCTGGACTTAATGAGCGAAATTTATTTTTTTAAACATTTTTCTAATTCTTTCCACTTCGGAAGAATAATCAAAGAAATGGTTTTTTATCATGTTTAATTCAGTTTATCATTTTTTTCATTTCTAAGATCAATTTTAAAATGAAGAATGTATTTTTTCACTTTAAAACATAATGAATATTTTATACATTAAGCTACATTTGTTTATGTGAATAAAGCCATAAGAAATTAATTTCTAACTAAAAAATAGAACCAGGATCCCGTTAGCTGGAGCTTAAAAAGCTAACGGCTATAATATAATTTCTGCAATATCATCTAAAATTTATGAGAATTTCATAGATGCATCAGTAGAATGACACATCAGTAAGCTAGCATTTGTATCAAACTAATTTCCACATCACCTTGGAAGTATGGTTTATTGATGTATTACCCCTCTTGCAATCAGCAAGGTGGGTTCCGCAGCACAGGATTTTTATACAGCAAACCAAAGAAATTAGTCTTGATAAAGACTTTTATTTAAAATCAAGAGAATTGTATTGAAACCACGACCTGAAAGTAGTGAGCGATGTCAAAGCTTGTCTGATCAGTATAAATTGAGTCGAGAATGCTGAATACAGCTGTGAGGAAGCAGGTTTCTTAGGTTGTGATACCAGGAATTAGTGTTTCAAGGTACAAGAGGGGTATGTTAGCGTAAAAAGAATGATCATGAGAAACTTTTTGTACTCAATCTGTCCCAGTAAAAACGGTGCCGAAGGCAACTTCGAGTGTTAATGACCACACATATTGTCACCACCGCCCTTTCAGTTTACCAGAGAAGTATCTGTACCTTCTAGGCTTACCCACAACCCGACAATAGAAACTGCAACATTGGGTGATAATGGGACAACACACATTCCCTCTCCTCCAGAGGAAAGCATTGTAAAGGCCGTCTTTGGCCAGGTTCAGTAAGTTGCCTGCAAAGCCATTTCAGACGGTTGTCATAACCAAAGAAGGAAACAATATTTTGCTGCGTCGTAGGTAGAGGGTTAAAATAGGGAACTAAAAGTTACAGTGAATGGCATGAAAAGAACAGCCACAATCTAGTTTAAGTAGCTTAAGAATTAAGAGTTGTAGCCTTTAAGTATCAGTTGGCATATATTACCAATGAAGTGCAATGTAATCCTAAACACATTACCTCCAAAGACTGACGCAGAAAAGTTCTTTTTTCCATCTTGGCCCATTCAATGCATTCCTTGCACAATTCCACCTGTAAAACAGAAAAGCAAACAATTATATAGTACCAAAAGTGCACCTCTATCTAGAGCCCCCAAGTAGGAGAACTTTAAATTTAATAACACAAATGTGATGTCACCAGAGATACCAAACTCTGATTATTGCTTCAGGCATTGTGTATTTTCCATATCTACAAAATGTTATATTATTAATAATTTTATATAATAATTTAGGTACATATATAGCACGAAATAACATTTACATTACTTTTGTTCCTTTGTAAATGCTTTATAAATTTCAAGTCTTCCATGACTAAGTATTTATTGAAAGAGGTTAAATTTTGTTGGCATAGCTCTCCTAGTAAACTCAAACAAAATACCAATATCAAACAGAATTGTCTCTATTTCTATTTAAAAACAAATACTGTTAATTATTTTTACTGTACATATTCATTTTAGCTACTACAGATGCTATATCCTCTTTAGATGTAATGTTGCACATTAATATTTTAAATCATGAAAATAGCGAAAAACTGCCTAGACTTGTCTGCTTTAACTTCAAAGATAGAATAAGGAATTAAAAATCATAACATTTCTAAATTTAAAAAAGTAAATAAGGCAAAATTTTTTTTGACATTTTAAAACAATATAACAAGTGACAAAATACTCATATTTACATAAAGGATGCATTAAAATTGCAAATCTATCTGGTGAAATTTTCCATATTTTCACTATTTGCAAATGATTGAAAGTTGGAAATTCAAAATCAATATGGAATGGTTGGCATCTCTGGATCACTAAAACTCAAGATACCACAACTTTCGAACAAATCATACTTGGTTTTAAGCTGATAACAGAATTCTTTCCTTAATTTCAAAGAAAATGAAAACATCTATGTATTTTATATGATCGTACACATTACACAACTGATCTCTAAACATATTTTGAACAATGTCTTTGTCAAAATACTGTTTAAATACTGCACATATTTAATCTAAAGTGGTACAAATAGAAAATTTTGCTAATCTAGATTTTAATTTATGCTTCAGATTTTATACTGTATTCAAATATCTATATTTGTACATGAGTGACTGTTTATTTGTGCAAGTTTGATTGAATCAAGAAAATATGAAGTTTAAAATGCTAGCTTAACATATGTTAATTCAATGATATACAAAGTTAGTTTATATTTTTGCTGCAAGTCTTAGTGACACAATAGTTTTAATTTCTAATATGAACTTTTGTCCACTCTTGCTTAGTCACTCATTTGCCCGATTGTCCAGATATTTGATGATTTCTGTACACATTGGTTGTGTTTGTAGAGCAATAGAGGGGCTACTCAACACTAACTTTCTCACTTCTTTAAGGCTCTCATTGATGCTAGCATACATACCCTTTCCTTTGCAACCAAAAATACGATTTTATAGCTTGATTATTTGCTCATTTTTTAACCGCTTTGTTTTGTATTTAAGTTATGAGAAATTAACTCATTATTTTTTAAGTAATGTTTTATTTATCTGTAGCAAGAGTGGAACCCTCCGCTAACAATTTTGAATGAAGATTCGATTTTAATGCAAGTGGATTCAGTTTATTATAAAATATGGAAGTTGTGCATATGTACTTTTGGTGGAGGCAACTCAGTTTCCTAAGAGGTTTTGCTTAGCAGCTACAAGGTCAAGTCTTGTTATCTTATGAATGACCCTCATATTGTTTAATATATGACCCTAATGCAAAGCACTTGCCTAGTAGAGCAAGCTAAATCTTTCAAAACAGTGTAGCAATGCAACACCTACAAAGGATTTACATGGTAAGGAGATGTAGAGAAAATTGGACAAATATTACAATATTAATTCCAATCCAGAAGCCTAAACAGGATTTTTTAGGTGCAGGTGGGGAAGG
The DNA here is from genome assembly GCA_933210815.1 of Meta bourneti. Lineage (NCBI taxonomy): Eukaryota > Metazoa > Arthropoda > Arachnida > Araneae > Tetragnathidae > Meta > Meta bourneti. Next base: position 90,941,217 of record OW119924.1, on the reverse strand, counting down.
AAAGAAATGGAAATTTATGCAAAATTAAGATCTTACATTGAAAAGAGTTATTTCTGGTCACTTGACTGAACTTTAAAAGGATTACTGTATGTAGTCGTGGAAAAACGAACCACCCTCTTTATTTCGAGCACTATTCATAGTAGAGCAGATTCAAATACATCAACCAACAGGGAATAACATCCTCTGTAAATTCAAATGCAAAAACATTGTGCAGGGGCCTTCATATCAAATTTTGCATGAAACAACAAAATTTCTAATGACACCACCATATTTTGATGTCTTAATCAGATTCTATAGATTAGTCTAAATATCAAAAATTTCATGAATTTACTATCGTTATATCCAGAGATATCCAATGTTAAAGTCGTAGTCCAGTTCAGGGATCATCTCCACATAGAATTGCTAGTCATAGATTGAGATTATTTATAGTCAATCAGGAACTGTTCATTTGTTGCTTGACTAAAAGATTACAAAGAACTCAAACCCTCCTAGAGGTTGTCTCAAAGAGTTACCTTGTAATTTGCAAATTTGACCAGATCTTGATGGACGAGAAATTTGGAAAGAATGATTATCAATATTTACTGTTTTAATTTTACAAAATTTAATTGTTAAAAGTTAATGATAACTGTTGAACTTATTCACTAACTGTTATTCTTAGCTAATAACTGTTTATTAAATAAGCTAATAACTGCTATTTCAAGTTAGCAGTAGTCGTTAAGACTGTTATCGTAAAAACGTGGTTTCGCTAATATCTATTAGATTGATTGTTGTGCAGCTGTACCTCACATGACAGGTAGAAGGCAATGTCCGTTAGATTACATAAATTATATTTCCAAACATTTTTCAAAAATTTATACATTCCTCAGGTTTGTCATATTTTGTGCCACCTTTTGGATGCCCCTAAAATCACCGTAATGACGAAAATTCCAGCGTAGCGGAAAAATCTGTCCAGAGGAAAGAGCTGAAATTTTGTATGGTAATATTAATTCTTTCTGAATTGATCTCTGTCAAAATATATCAAGAATAATAATATTTAGGAAGGTATCTACAAAGTCTGGGAACTGATTTAAAATTAGGAGCTCCAACCTTTTTGTACTTATGAATGACATGAAATGGTATCTGAATTTAAATTGTGATATAGATTCGAAATTTGGTGTCAAAATAGGGGGTTGCTATTGGAAATTATGAAATTGGTGCTCAATGGAAGACCGCCCCTTATGCAAATTTTATGCATATGAATTTATAGATGTTATTCCGTCGAATGCCATCTTTTAATTTGCTCTGTTAAAATTGTTTGAATGAAGAGGGGTGGTTCGTTTTTTCCTGCGACTGTACATAAAGAGTGCCACATCTTAGCCGATCTAACTGTAAAATGGTTGTTCTGTAAATATTTACAAAATAAATTAAATTGATGTGAGAGAAGATGAGTCAGTACAGAAAAACCAGCATCCCTATTCATTGTTTTCATACATGATAATGAATATTAAGTCAATAAATGATTATATTTTACTGAATTCCATAAAGTAGAATTTATTTTAAGAATAAAATAACTACTATTTCATTTGGAGAATATAAAAAACATATTTCAAGTGTTTTATTTTGAGATATTTTAAAAATCAGAAACTAACACTTTTGAGAGAGCCCCTCTGATTAAACCACTGGCCTGATCCAAGAGAGCAAAACCAAACTCACCTCCATCCCAGTGTCAGCTTCCATATCTAAGAAGAGATCCACAAGTGCTCGTACCAACTTGGAGGCTTTAGCTTTGCTGATTTGGTTCAGGAATGGTCGAGTTGATTTAATTAAGTTGCCCAACTCTGAAAAATGCCACCAAAACTGTTACAATGCATAATCTTTTACTAATATCCACTTGTTAACATTACAGCCTTCTTTTTTTGGCAAAAAAAATCGATTGTATATTTTAAAATAATTTTATTTTATGGGTCTTGTGAACATGTGTGCCAAATTTCAAGTTGAAATTCACAAAATTGGCTCAGTTGTAAGCCATCAACAGACACATGCAGATGTGGACTTGTTGCACAGATGTAGAATTGAAACACGTTTTTCTAGAAATTGCACTCTGAAAACATTGAAATACTACAAATTTTTTAGTAGAATTATATATAAATATAAACTTGTGATAGAAAAATGACTGCATGTTTAAAACATTCAGCACTTAAAAGAATAAGAAATTTGTATGTCAATTATTTTTATAGTACATTATTTTCATCAGAACCAAGAGTTCTGTAGCATACCTGCCAATCTCAAAGATGAATTTTACAACACAAAAAACAACACGCTACTATCATAAATGAAAAATGCCTAAAAATAATTATTAAAATTAAAATCACCAAAATTGGCAACAATTACGTCAAAACTTCAAAATTGGGTCACTTGAAAATTTCTGCACCAAAGAAAAATCTGGATACAATTTCCATCTGTAAAACTGTTTTTCCAGAAGACTTCCAAGAAAGTTAGAAGGAATGCAATATCCTGATACTTTCATGGATTGCAATAATGAGTCGCCAAATGACGAATTTGGCATCATTTGAAAATTTCTCACATTGAGAAGAAAAATCTGGAAGATACTTTTTCCTTCTGGATGACCAGAAAAAGTGTCCAGACTTCCAGAAAATCTTGAAGAATTGGCAGGTATGCTATAATATTTATGTATCTGTCAAAAGAGCACTTAAGGACCATATGTTCTTCAAATTAAATGAAATTGTAGGAACTGATTGAGGTACATGGGTCTTAGCTGTGAAGCTTGACCAGAGTTCCCACTCTCCAAGTCAAAGAAAAATTAAGGCATTTTCAAGGCTATTTTCCCAATTTTGAGGCTACATTTCACATATATAGTAATAAATTAACCTGTGAGTGCACATGTGAAGAAACTTTCACAATTCTTAGGTTTGTGTACATGGATCCGGCTTTTAAATATCAAGTTTTAGCTAATCTATAAATAGTGCCCTCCATTTTTTTAATGACACTTGACCTTGAACCCAGTATCATTGATCTTGGATTTTGAATGTAGGTTGTTGTAGTATGTTATATTAAACAAGAACAAAACCAACTTTACATACAGTATTTTAGATGAATCACCCATAGCATATAAGTATATACAAACAAGTAACTCAAAAGAAACCAATATTTCTCTACATTGAAAAACGCAACCTACCTAGCATTCTATATTATAGGTAGTTAAAGAATTATTTAAAATATATTTATTAATATATGCAGTTAGACGATTATTAAAATACTAGTAGCAGCTTGCATATATGCATAATAAATATTAAATGATAAGTCATAAAACCATGCAAGTTGCAGTGAGCATGCATATAAAAAAATAAAACACAAATCATAACACTAGTACAATAAAATATGTAATATTCCAGTAAAAACTAATGCTGTTTTAAATTTAAGGACTTTCAGTAGATATGATTTTTTAAGAGCCCTTATGACTTTATGAAAAATCAGATCTTCTAAAGGCTTTTAAAGGTGCAATGAGGAGCCTTATACGCCAGTCCACTGAAGTGGACATCTCTTAAGATTAACAAAAGGGATGTATTTTACCAACAGCCTTTCCTGTGCTGCTGAGGAGCCTTCCTTGCTCCAAGATGCTCTTCTCTTTGAGGAGGAGGCCTTCTTCGTCCAATAGCCCTTTCTCCACAACACCCTCTTCAGCAACATCCTCTTCAGAGCTCCTGGCCTCTGCAGCTGAAACACATTACATTTAACATCTTTCAAACAAAGAAATATTACAATGTGTGCAATGGAAACAATACTGCTTATGTATAATTCTTGCCCCTTAGGACGTAATATTTTAATTTTTGGTTCCCCTAAATATGAGAAATGAATATCTGGAATATAGGTTATCATATATGCAAGAGGCTCAATTTTGAATAGGTCACTGCCTCCTAAAGCAGTCGTGCTAATAGGTAGAATGCTGGAAATGTCTACAAAGAGCGATATATGACATAAACAAGCACTTCTTCCACGACTCTCACCTAGCGGGAAACTTGTTCTCATGTCTCTTTGTCTATGTGATATAGGTTGTACATAAGGTTGTCATTTTAACTTGTCTGAGTTTAAAACCATGATTGGTCTAGGTTGGCCAACTCTCCCATATTGAAGCTATTTGTTTAGGATCCTCCCAGCGCTCCTGTATTGACATTCTATTTCTAATGTATATTTCATTCACAATCAAGATCACAAAATTTAAATCATATTATTCCCACCAAATAAATTTTGATATAAACTGCCATTTTTAACGATGGTTTAGACTTAGAGGCACGCATCCACAAATATAGAAAAATTACACATAATATCCTAATAGATAGCAAAATATCAGCTTCCAGATTGTAAACAGGAAGAATAAAACAAAGTTGGTTCAATATTTTCAGTGATTTAAGAAACAAATTAATGTGCCGAACCTTAATATAAGATAGATTTCTGAATCATTTCAAAAATCTTAAAAATTCTCATCTTCTAAAATAAGATTTTAGAAGATGAGAATTTTTCGAAGCCGTTATTCTCTTTTAATGCACATTAAAAAATCTTTAATTGCAATTTTGGAAAATTTGGGATAAATACATAAAACACAAAAGTGTGGATATATGTGGATCTGGAAGACTTTCATTCCTGAAGCAAAACAATTTGTGCAGTTCATGAAAGTCATTTTAACACTTTACCTTGCTTAGAAATTAATTGAATGGATGTACAGAAGACCAAGTAATTCAAAGCATTAGCAATGAAAATCTGATTTATAGGCTGATAGTTGATAAGATTTGGCAGAAAGTAGTCTATTTATCGGCTCATGGTAGGTTAAGTGTTAACATGGTTCACTGTATTTACTTTAAAAAGAAACGAATAACTGAAACACGTATCCCACACTTTTACAAATATGAAATTACAGTAACCTTAAAAGACCATTTCCAAACCTTTTCTAGCACATTATTTTATTGATGACCATTTTCTCTTTCAGAACTAAATAATACTGACAATAAAGATAGGAAACTTAAAATGTAATCAAATGATGTATTTAAATAAATGACTCAATATCTTCGAGAAACAAACACTAAAGCTATACTTTTTAATCACCAAGGAACAAAGAGGAAAATGCTAATCAATATCAGCCATTGGTATAGAGCAGTGATTCCCAATCTTTTTATACTTGAGTACCACCATAACCAGTGGTCGCGGAGTACCACTGGTTATGTTATAACTTTTTGAGGGGGTCAAATAAATTCTATACACATGTGAATAACTTTACAAAATGTATTTAAGTATAAATAAAACAAAATACAGAAAATAAATCCATAAAACTAGAAAAAGCCATTTATATGTAATTGTTATTAACAAATGGCAAATACAATTTCCCAACACTAAAATGTCTTTATCAGAAGGCTTAATGAGAAACTTGCTGTTGCTTATGCTTATTAGAGCTTCTATGCCAGGTTCAATAGTGCTTATCTTTAATCTTAAGTCATTTTCCATGCAGTCTATTCCTGTACCTGTTCTTCATAAACTCTGAAAACCCACGTTCACATAAATATGTTGTTACAAATGGAGTTAAAAATTTTAGTGCTTGACTAAAGTGCGGGAAGTTGCAAGTTTTAACCCAGTACTTTTGGTTTGTATTATTATTGAACCCTTCTGTGTACCACCAGTTGGAACCACTGGCATAGAAGATCAAACCTAAAACTAGAAAATCTGATCTATAAAAGTTATTGATTTAAAAATGACATGTTTTAAATTGGCATGAGTTCTTAATCGTCGTAGTAGACCATTTATTTTAAAATTAAATTTTAATTTACATGGAATGTTCTACACAGAATATTCTAGATGACTCGCACACAAACATGTACAAACAAGTAACCCAGAAGAAAAAAATACAAACAAGTAACCCAGTAGAAAAACATACAAACAAGAAAGCAGCATCAAACTATTTTTTCTGCATTCAAAATGTAAAGCATTTATCATTCCATCAAAGTTACACTTAAATAATAAATTAAAATATATTTACCAGATTATGAGAATATTAGGAGCATCTTGCATGTGCACAAATCTATATAAATGTAAATGGAGTGTGTTTGTACATTGAATATTTTCAACCCATTTCAAGTTATTTATTCTTTTTGGGCCCTTTAAATGCAAAATCGGTGTCTTGCATATTTGGTATCTATGTGTGTACCCATACTGCATCCAAACAGTAGGATATAATTTCATGAAACTTTGCATACTGGAAGTACTAACATTCATTTAGTGACAGAACTTATGTTTGTCTGTCCGTCTTCCTGTTTTATGCCTGTGTTTGTAAATGTCTACTGTTTTGTACATCATATTTTAGTTTAATGAATATATTATTTCATTTTTCTTTGTTTACATATTTAAATAAGTTGCATGCTAAAACATCTGCATAACTGTACTTAACCTTCCTAGAGGCATGTCCGAATAGTTTGGTGAGATTTCATCGTAGTGGGTGGCATACACAAAATATTTTGAGGAACGAGATGTGTCTGGGGTTCATACGATATGTCCGAATATTTCGGGTATGCCGCTTTGCCGTTTGGGAATTTTTTGGCATTGTAATCAAATTGAATTTTGCAAGCATATTTGGACGTGCCGCTTGGAGGGTTAAATCAACCATAATTTGATAGTTTGGAGAGGCTGAAAGATATATTGAGCATTGCGATAACTTGGATTGTTTCACCAGTACTGCTGAAAAAGCAATATTTTTAAAAACTATTTTTAGACTTTTACTGATATACTTTATTTTGAGCCTTATTTTTCTTTGGGAATATACACAATTTCTGAACATTTGGGATAAACGATATTTTGCAACGAACGAAAACTCGTGTTCATTGACCAAAAGCAGGAATAATTTGTTTATAATTGAAATTAATTTCATATTTTTAAATTTTGTCTGGCAACTAAGCGAGATCATGAGATAAAAAAGAATCAAATTAATATCTTCTGTACAACTTTTATCTTTTATTATTAAATTACTGTATTTTACTTTATATTTTATTGTTAAAAACTTTTTGATACTTACGTATTAACTGCATGCCAGCGATTAATCGCCAAATCTGTAGGTATTAACCGCATGTCAGCAATTAATCGCCAAATCTGTTGGAAGGGGTATAAGACGGAAGAACTGGAACAATATGGTTATATTCACTGCCAAGTGAACCACAAATACAATTTAATTGATTCTGATTGTTTCGCAAAATTTTTTAGAACCACAAGTTCAGTGTTCGGTGCGTAGTTGCATTAGATACTTGTGTTCTATTTTCTCTGTTTTTACGTTGAAGTAAATTTTTACGTAACGCTTTATTGTTAAGAAATAATGCTGGAAGAATATTCCCATCCCAATGGATATTTGGGGGCATTTATCGCGAAACATTTCTTGTTATGGTCCCTGATTGTAGTGCTACCACATTAATGAATGAAATAAAAAACACATTAAAGATGAATCGATCATCTTTTCCGACTGTTAGAAGGAATATAAGACGGAAGAACCAGAACAATCTGGTTATATTCACTGCTAAGTGAACCACAAATACAATTTCATTGATTCTGAAATTGGCACGCACACACAGAATGTAGAACGCATCTGGGGAAGTGCAAAATGGTGAAATAAAAAACATCTCGCCGCCACCTCGAGTCCCTACTCACAGTTTATAATGATATGTTTGATGCCATCCTAAGGGCAATTTAAACATTTTCCACCTGAAACAAAACTTGGCTGATATTCGCCAATGGCATGTGGTTAATACGCAAGTACCAACTTTTCTTGTTTTATTTCACCTGTTTTCTGTTGTAAATTTCTATTTTCTTAAAAAATTTCTAAATAATTCCTTTTTATCACACGCAACACTGCCAAAAATATTCTATTTAAAGCGGCATATAAGAATAAAGCAAATTTTTAGTGGAATTTTGCTGTTAAGAAAGAATGTTAATGTTAAGAAGATCCAAGCTAGGACTTTTTTGAAATATTGAAAATTCTTTGTGAATAGTGACAGAAGGTCAAGGTGGCTTATTTTAAGAATTGAAGATATATTTAAGCAACTTATAAGTAGAAAGTTTGTTGAAAACAATGATTTTCTTTAAGATCATGCTGTCAAATCTATTTATCAATTTTTTTATAAATGATAACAGATTTCCTTTGCTTTGTGTTCTGAAGACATTCAATTTTAAAACAAGTTCTTTTTTCGTTGTAAGAAATGGAATTTTCAAGAAAAAATGCATTCTCTCTTTAAAAAAATGAATACCTTATCAAATTAATTTGTCATCCTTCCCTTAAAGATCCCGAAATTCGAAATTGTCCCATGCCTGTTCCAAGAGTGTCAGAAGTAAAAAAATATTGGTAGGTAAACTATGAATGAGTATTCATCGTAGATTCGTCATTTTTATGAATTGAGTTGAGCAATTTTGCAAGAAAGAACTTGAGAAAGGGCATTCCTTATCCTTCCCAAAAAACCCCTCAAAATCATCTTTTGTATTAGTTACCTTAGTAATACCTATCACCTTTCCTCATTTTATAGTTTTCTCATACAGCAGGGTTGCGATGTATGAGAAATGTATTACATGGATGGATGTGAACGGTCACTTTTTCAATTTAACATTTCATATTAATTGTCATATGCAAATATACCTATTAAGGGGGTCTGGGACTCAAAATATGAAAAAAAAGTTTAAAAAAAAATTATTATCTTAAAAAGTAATATAGATATATATTTCTGAATAAAATAATACCTACATTTTGTTTCTACCATCAGTAGAACCGGAAATATTCAGCTTTTTATAACATGACAGCTGCAAATCAAACGAGCCTCATCATCAGATAATGTAAACAAACTGTTTTGGAGTCTACTTTCTACTGTTTCAGCTCTATTTTTTTCTAACTCAAATAAACTACGCTACGAACACTTTTGAAGTGATCTGAATTTATCATTGTAATATTCTCACTGTTTTTATTGTTGAATTTGCACGTTTTCAAATTTTCTGTACTATCAATATACCTTCAATAACGCTTTCCATAAAGGACTGTAGGTGGTTCAGGAAAGCGACGATGAAATCCACAAACACTTTAAAAGGTATAGGAAAAAGATCCAACTTGATGAAATTAAATTAAATGAAGCAGTAAAACTAAGAAGTAATACACAATACTATCCAGGAGGATTTTAAACAAACATAAAGTATGCAAAAGTGCTTTTTAATAACTTGAATATTTTCATAATTTTAAACACTCTTTTTCTCCTTTTTTGTTAAATGGGGGGATATTCCAATTAACGTCACACTGGAGCAACACAATGGGCTATTGGTGACGGTCCGGAATCAATCCCAAAGGGAAAGATCCGAGGACAACACCACGTAATATTGAACCATGGTCAGATGACGAGGCAACACCTGAGCTGGCACCCCACTCTCCAAACTTCCACACCACGCCAACGTGAGGACATTTGAGGCCACGACAGATTTAACGTGCACCAGCCCCCGTTGTACACGACGGTGTTTGGCTGGATTCGAACTCGCAACCCTTCGGTTGCAAGTCCGTTACTCTTCCAACCGGGCCACCGCGGCCCTTCTGTTAAATGTGATTTCTATAGTGAAAAATGGATTAACTTAAAAACTACTTGTCATAAATGAATGAAATTTTCTACAATTACTTTTCAAATATATTTCTTTAATTTGCCTTCAGCAATTATGTATATATATATATTATTATTTTTTCTATAATTTTTCGAACTTTGTATACTATGTGTTTTATGTAGTTTTTGAACAAAATATTTTTTATATTTTTTTCTGTTTTAACCAAAAATCACGAAGACAGTTTAAAGTATGAACTTTTAGGAGTCAATTAGTGCAAAAATGAAGTGATTTGTTATAAAACATTTTAAGATATATCAATTTTGCCCAACGTCAAATTTTTTAATTTTAATAAAAAAAATTTGAAGTTTTGAAAATATAAAATAGTTATAATTGCAAAATACAATGCATACCTACAGAAAAAATTTCAGAACAAAAACTTTTAGAATTTAGAATTAGAACTTTTAGATTTTAGAATTTTGTGTCCCGGACCTCCTTAATGATATGTACAATATAAACAATGTTAAGTAGTGAAGACCCTGTGTTTTACAATAGGTTTATAAAAGGCACAGATTGTGCAACTTTAACCAATGTGTGGCTGGCAAAACAGAATATAACATTTTTTTAAAAAAGCAAACGCAAATACTTCATTGATCTGGATGTTTGGAGAGTTGACAAAATAAACTTATTTGTACGTGACTACCTCTTTTCTTCATCTTCTCAATCCCCTCTGCATTTCGATTCTTTTGAAATGTCTCTGTTCTTCCGAGGATTTTCATAGCACCAGACATTTTTAAATAGCGAAAATAAGAAATTTTAAACAGACATCAACAATTTTAAATTGACAAAGGAAAACTAAAAAAGAAATAGTCGAAACGCGCCGGTTTGTACGTTGCCAGATGCCAAGTTAGATTATACAAGTGTAACGCTAATAAAAAAGTAATTGCTTTTGTGTTTCAAATTTTTTAATCATATTTATCACTTCAATTTTTTTAATTAAATTTTGTTCAAAAATTTTTAATAACTTTAACAGGGCTAATTAGACCAGTATCTACGATTTAAGGTGGATTCCGAACCATTACAAGCAGTTTAAACATTCAAGTGAAGAGAACTAATTACATTTTACCGGTTTCTTTTGTTTTCGTTTGTTTTATTCAGCGACAGCAAAAAAAAAGATAACGTTGAGGTTTAGATGATGTATTAATAACTTATTGGAGGAAAACAGGTGTCTTTTAGCGCCAGTATCATTTTTCTGAATGATCGTGTTCCATAGATTTTAGATTTTGCTATACGTGTTTCGCCGATCAAAGAAATGAACATGTTTTTGATAATTTTGTTTGCTGGAATCGTTTCTACAGTCGTTTTAGCGGAAGAAGCTTGCTATTCGTATGGAGGAGGCCATGTATATCCCCAAGAAACATCCAAATCTTCGGTTGGACAGAATTTAGTCACCAGCAAAGCGCAAAGTAAGATGATTGATTGTTTGATTCAGTACACATTTATTCCAAATTTATCTTGAACTTCAAATTTTTCGCGAAGATCGCTTCGAAAAGTTTGGTAATAGAAAATTTATGGTTATTACGTTTGTTTTGAAAACTAAAACAATCCTTCATTCTGAAAATTGTTCTGAGAATCATTCTGGAAATTGTTTTGTGCGAAAAATGTTTTTAATCATTGCTTGAATCTTCCAAGTACATTACTGAAGATAGTTTATAATGCAGATCGTCAGATGTAGTATATAATTGAAAAGTATAGATTTTAATCGGCAAAAGTATTATAATGCATGGTATTTTGGTTTTATGATCCCCTTGCTCTGTGATTTTCAATTGATGCTACACATGCAGACATGTAGTTCAGTCCAAGACTTACTATAGTGTACAGTAAATGTCTGATGTTTATGAGTAATTTACTGTCTACCATAATTCCCTCTGCTGAATTTTGTGAAATTTTACCCAAATAATGTAATCAATTTTTAATAGTCAAATATAATACATTTTTTTTTCAGTTTCTAAAGCAGCTCCGAAATGGGAAGGAACTGCAGTTGTGAATGGAGAATTCAAAGAACTGAAATTGCAAGATTTCAAAGGCAAATACCTTGTCTTCTTTTTCTATCCTCTGGATTTGTGAGTATGATTTGTTAATAAGAACTGCACATGATATATGAAACTTGCACATATAAGATCACATTGCATGTTTTAGTATGCTGTAAAGTACCCCCATCAAATACACCCATATTTGAGATAATCTTCTGGTTAGAAAAATCCCATTATTACATTATTTAATCTTGCTGAATAATTAAAATTGTTCAGTCACACAGCAAATATTCTATAGTATTCCATGCAAATATTCTATGTTCCTAGAGGTTTTGCTAAAATTGAAGAGTGAGGAAACATTCATTTGCTACAATCTTAATGTTCTCTCTCCTCAACCCACTAAATTCATGCTCATACTCAAAGGCAATGGTATTTAACCATATTTCAAAATGAAAATTTTGCATCCAATTTAATGAGCTCTTGAAAACTCATACTGTCTGCACAAAAGAAAAACAAAAATTGAAAGATAAAAAAAACGAATGAATTGACGAATTTCGTTCATTTAAGTTCAGTTTCAAATGACAATAATGCAAATCAAAGCATTGGAAAATGGTAAAATATGTAACAATTGCATTTTTAAAGATTTTAATAAAGCATAAAAGGTTATGATTACAGTTTACAGGTATTAACATTAATTTTTAATTTATTTAAAATAATTAAGAATAATATTTTTTCATTTGTAATACAATCCCTCATAACTTTGATCTGTATTATTGGGTAGTTTACTTAAAGAGCTAAGCGTCAATAACTTTCCCTTATACCAATAAAAATATTAGAAAACTGCAAAATTAATATGTTAAGTTTATTAATTTCTTGGATTGCCATTGAAATTTATACTTACAATAGAGAAGGGAAGTTGTATTGTTATATAAAATATATTATCAGCTTTCAAGTGAAACTCACCAAGTCGAATACATAATTATGAGAAAGAGTCGATTAATTATGAGACAAAAGGAAAAGCTCTTCTCCTAAACTTTACTTATTAAGTGTGTTTCTCAAGAAGAAATCATGTAAAGAAAACATAAATCAATGGACGGACACACTTCAGCCGTCTAAAGATCACCACAATCTGGTCTAGAAAAATTTTAAAACTCATACTTTGAAAATAATGATTTAATGTTTTTCACCTGTGATTCAACAATATGAAAGTATAAGAATATCTGTTCCTTTGCAGTACCTTTGTGTGTCCCACGGAAATCATCGCTTTCAGTGACCGCGTGAAAGAGTTCAAAGCCATCAACACTGAGGTTGTAGCCTGTTCAGTGGATTCTCCCTTCACACACTTAGCATGGTAGGTTGGTAAAAGTATTCATTTCTAAATCATGATTTTATATGTCTAACTATGATTTCCAAAGGGTTTTAATTGAGTTTAAAACAGATGGCATTGTGTGTGCTGATTTTCTGGAATTATAATTTTTCACCTTTCATTACAATATTATAGTGAATAGTGAAATTATTATGGCAATCTTTTTGTATCTACGTAGCTGATTATTTTTTATAATGTTAGTCAGTGCCTTTCATATGATTTAGTTGCATGGTGCAGACATGTTAATTTTTTAACTATGGAAGACAGCTGTAAATTCTAAAATCATTTTCTTTCTATGGAAAGAGGAGCACTATGAGCCAGTGACTATCATGTTTCTAAAATTGAAAAATCCTCTACAAGTTGTGTGATATCAGGTCTTAAATAACTTAAACAAGCTGTAAAGCAATGGATAAAAAGACCTAAAAATCTAGTTTTGCACTTGGACTAGTGCATACAGTTAAACTTAAATTATATTGCAATATATGTGGACATAAATTAATAAAATAAAAAAGCATTTAATACTTCCCATAAATTTAGTAACACCCCTTATATAACATATCATCTGTCCTTTTGAATGGCTTTCATTTTTTGTCAAAACCGAAATGTTTAAAAACTGGTAATTTTTATTAAAAAATTAAATTTATTAATCATATAATTTTTGTGTAGGGTCACATTTCTTTGGAAAAGTCCAGAAATTTCTAGAATGTCTTGAATATCCCCAAAAAGTCTAGCATGTTCTGGAAAGAATATTCTGGGAATTTGAAGGGCTATATAAGCACACACATCTACCACAACAAACACAGTAATTATCTAATGAGACAAGCAGCAGTGAATGTTTTGTCAATTCCAGTATTTGCCCATGGTCAATTATACATTGTCATGTCAAGAGTTCAAACCTTGGAAAATGTAATAGTTTTGATAGTCGAAAATAAAGCTTGTGTAGAAGATATTGACTTCCAATATTGTGTACTGCAATTGATCTGTACATATTCTGCAATTGATCTATACATATGAACATAATAAAAAGAGTAGTAACAAAGGAACAAATAGTACTTGGGCCACTTTTTGTTGAATTTTTACATGAATAATATTTTTCAATTGAAATTATATATATTTTAATTTTGTTTCTTCATATCAATACCACTGTCTTATAAGTATATTTTCTCGTTTGATGTTTTAAGTGTCTAGATAGGTTGTGGAACCCATCTCTTTAAAAAAACTTAAAAGTACTACTTTTTTATGTCCAAAATACATTAATATAAAATGTAAGACTTCACCCATAGTCTCCCTAAAAGAATTGTATTAATTGAATAGTGCCCTTCAAAGGGTGAACTAGTCTGGTGCTTTTAAAGTCTGGAATCGTAGCTTTAAATCAGAATGGCAGTGCTGTAAAAGCAACACTAGATATCTCAGGTTCTGTATCAGTTTGCAGTATAGCTCATAAGTTATATAAACTTAATGTAAAAATTTCCAAAATGGCCGGCACTAAGAGAGCAGATACCAAGCAAAGCAAATCAATTGAAAGGCTCAAGGAGAAAAAAGCTGAATTGTGATCTGTTTTAAGTTCCATAATCAACATAAATTCATCCTGGTAAAATCCATGCAACCTCTTCTCTCCAGAACATGAGACTTAAAAAATGTTATGCATCCAGTTTTTTTATGTAACATGTTGAGCTAACTTTAAAAATCAGCGTCATTAGTCATGAATCTATGGGATGTTGGCATTAATGTATTTAGATTAAGACATTCTATAAGAGACTCCGAAGGTGTATTAAAAACTTAACAGTAGATTTAGTAAAATTAAAATACAATATATGACAGACTGCTGCTGTGTATATACTTTGGAGTTAGTGACATTAGTTACAATTCCGAAACAAATGTTTTCGAAATATTTTCTTATTTGTTCATCTCATGAGTGGAAGTTTTCACCTAACAGGATGAACACTCCAAGGAAAGTGGGTGGACTGGGACCCATCAATATTCCTCTTCTCTCTGATCTCACTCATCAGATCTCCAAAGATTACGGCGTCTATCTAGAAGACCTAGGGCACACTTTGAGGTAACCATGTTTCAACAGGTTGCATACTTATTTCACAAAACCTACAAAATCTCATCTCTTTTTTGATATTCTAATGTCATTTGATGGATTTGTGTTTTTTATATTGTCATAGAAATAATTAAACATTAGAAAGAAGAAAATTTAAAGGTTTATATATTTGGAAAAAACAACTACTGCAAAATGTAACAGAAGACATGGAATGATAATTAAAATAATCAACATCATTTGGTGTTTTATGATTTGTTACAAGATGTTTTTTTTAAATACTACGATGCCATTCCCAACAATGTAAGTTTTGATGAAAAATAGTTATGGGAAAAAATATGGTCTGGTATCAAGTCCAGTGGTGGTTTTGAACTTGGAACTCTGTTAATTATATTTCATTTGCACAGTTGTACATGTGGAAATGTTATCAATACTTTCAGCTAAAAACTGATGGATGAGCATCTCTTAGAAATCCTTGAAAACTCCTAGAAATGAATTATTTCTCATGACTTGGAAGAACTTGAATTAACTTAAGTGAAAAAAAATTTCTTGCGACTTTTAACACAAAACTGGATTGCTAGCTAATATCCTATCTTAAGAAATATACTAAGTTAAAATGCTATTTTTACTTTATTACTCTCATTGAAATTGGAAGGAACTGATGAGCTGAATTCTAACGTAAAAAAAAATTCCTAAGAACATATTTTATTATTTTGTGCAAAGAACTCACGAAAAGCTCATTCGATTTTAAAAACTTGCAACAGAATGTATTGGAAATTTATACAATCTAGTGACTCATCCTCAAAAGTAAAATCACTATCAAAGAACTAATTTAATTTCTAATATCTACCAATGATTTCTAAATTCCAGTATCTAATGCTATCCACAAATAATATGTATTCTAGAAACTGAGCAATGAAGACAAAGATCAGCAATACGGTAACTGTAAACCTAGAGTATGGGGACCCATTTTTTGTAGAATTGGTTGGTCTCATTTTTCAGAACCGTTGGTATTTACATGTTACATTTCTAATGTAATACATTGGTTGCAATTTTATTAAAATTCAATGGATATTTTTAGTTTTTAATTTTAACATAATAGATTTGTGGTAAGTACAATGTCTGCTTATACTTCACACTTTTGGACTTACCTAATCTGGGAATAGAATGTATTTATTTTAAAATAAAAATCAATCATTTAAAAATGTTTTTGTTGGTTTTTATTCACAACTTTGAAAATAACTTAAGAAATGCAAGAGCATTTCTTGATTCAGTTGATACTTTCTAATGAAATTGACTACAAAAAGTACTCAACAAAAATGCTTCATAAAATTGATTGAGGTATTCCAATTTTTAAGAAAATAAAAAATTGTCATGAATACAAAAATTATAACTAAAGTTTACAAGTTTTTTATATGTGAATACTTATAATAAATATTAGGTTTTATGTATCTATAGATTTTAGAGTGAAATACTTGACTAATATCAAAATTTGGCATTAAAACATTTTGAAATCTTTATTCAGAGATCCAAGTCTACAGGGCAGATTTGCAATTGTGGGTTTTTATAAAAAAAACATTGTCTCGGTTCTAAAAGTAACCAATAATACCAAATTTTATACAAGCTCCAAAGCATACTTCAGGATTAATTCATAAAGATCACTGTTCTGATGGATAAGTTTTAAAATTAAGATACTATTTTATTTTTTGTTTCATTTTAAACATATTTATTTGCATAAATATTTTCAGTTTCTATACTGCTGATAGATAATAGCTAGACCTGGCCAACTCAACTGTTTTGAAAGCCGCAATGGCCAGTTACAATTTTCTCGTGGACTGCGTATAAAATAGTGTTTTAAAATTTTATAAAATATATATCATTTGCTCACTTACAATAATGCATCGATGAGATGTTTTTTAATTTTTAGGTGGTTCTATTTCAATGATCTGTATTGACTTTTGATCCTTGTCAATTCATTTTGAAAAGTAAAGGTACAACAAAATTCTGACAAATTAAAAACAATGAAACAAAATTCTATTACAGGTAAAGAGACGTACTGTTTGACATAATGTAAATTTCTCGTTTCATTTTCAGAGCAGTAATTTTAAAGTAACTTTCAAATCACACTTATTAAGCAGCTATATTTCATAATATAACCATTCCTAAGTAATCACTATTCTTCCGTTCATGCTTGTGGTTCGATTCCTCCCTGGGTGTCTGTTTTCTGTGTCAGCAAAACTTTCCTTGTATGTGTATGTTCATGATTTGATACACACACAAGGGCAGTTTCATTCTTTTAAATTTTCGTGATTCCAGATCATGTTTACTTCAACAAATGCTTATCTGTGAACATTAGCAGCCATTATGGACATGTAAAATATAGTAAAATGCAAAATAATCAGTATTTTTGGAATTAAGTATATATGGGTACTTTAAATTGTGTTGTACACTTCGAATGTCTATGCATGATCTTGTAAAAATTGTATGGCTTCCAAAATGGAAATATTGGCTGGTATGATTATTTTAAACTGTAGATTGCAACTTCAAAAAGTACTCGTGGTTGTTTTGTGCGATATGAGCTTCTATCTTAAAAGTTAGTTACTGTAGTGTTGGGTAAGAGATCCACACCTTCAAAACCATGCGACTGAAATGCCAATGAACTGAACTATGTTTTTTATTTGATTTTGTGTATTATATTTATTTGTATTCCTAATTCTTAATACTGTTGATGGATAATTGCTGATTCTTTGCTTTTCAGAGGATTGTTTATTGTGGACGATAAAGGAATCCTGCGCCAAATCACCATGAACGACCTACCAGTCGGTCGATCAGTGGACGAAACTCTGAGGCTCGTCCAAGCTTTTCAGTACACGGACAAGCATGGAGAAGTGTGTCCAGCTGGATGGAAACCTGGAGGAGATACGGTACTGTTTTGTTTCTTCGTCCTTTTCTGAAACGACAATCGAGTCCAAGGAATATTTTCAACTTACCTTGAAATATCGGGTACTTAGCACTAGGAAAAACAGCTCATTGAATGCATACCTAATTCTACCACATTCATCTATTTAATGGGTCATAAACGCTTTATTTGGACTTATTAAAAAAAATTAACATTTCCCACTTATTTTTTCATTCCTAAAATGAAACTATTTCTTAGGTGCGAATAGATTGCATTTTATGTGTATGTTTTCCACAAATGTATACATGCCTGCAAGTTGTAGGTGGTTCAGGTTTGATTCCTGTAACCCATTACTTGATCTGTCTTGTTTTTGACACAGCTTGACCAAATATGGCCAGGCCGCGGTGGCCCGGTTGGAAGAGTAACGGACTTACAACCGAAGGGTTGCGAGTTCGAATCCAGCCAAACACCGTCGTGTACAAAGGGGGCTGGTGCACGTTAAATCTGTCGTGGCCTCAAATGTCCTCACGTTGGCGTGGTGTGGAAGTTTGGAGAGTGGGGTGCCAGCTCAGGTGTTGCCTCGTCATCTGACCGTGGTTCAAAATTACGTGGTGTTGTCCTCGGATCTTTCCCTTTGGGAGTGATCCCGGACCGTCACCAATAGCCCATTGTGTTGCTCCAGTGTGACGTTAATTGAAATTCCCCCCCCCCCAAATATAGCCTTTGCAATACAACCCTACCAATCATCCACAAATGTCCCTTTTTTTAGTCTTTTACATTGACTACAAATACTATTAGCTCAATTTTTCTTGTTACAACCTATTTGTTTTTATTGAAGTTTGATTTAAAGTAATCAGTATCCAATCTCATGTTGAGTCGAATTCCTATGATTGAGCACAGAACAGGCTTCTTTCTGCTCTCTATTCCAACACTAAGACAACAGGTGATTATCGCTTGAGCTTTTTAGCTGACTAACTCAAAAATTTGATTTTCTGAACTGTTATCGAAATACTGTACCCCATGTTGTGATAAACTATGAAATCATTAATATTGATGGATTTGGGTATATTTAGTTACCAGAAATTAAAGTGGTTGATGGTAAATAAATTGGCATATATAATCGTTCTTTTATCTCAACAAAAGTCTACACAAGTAAGTCCTTTTATAGTTTCTGTCACTGAAAACAAGAAATCTGAAATCTCATTTTGATGGGTTTGGTTGTTCTAACGTTAACATCAGTAGCACTAACTTGTAAAAATCATTGGTCCATGTAACCCCTTTCTTAGAATGATAAAAAGCTAGTTTGGAAATAAACAATTTGGAACTGAAATTATAAACTTATTTATGAAAGTGAAATAACAAAAATGATTGCTTATAAACACTTAATTGCTCACTGTTATTAATTATTGGTCCCCAGATTTTTAAGTGCTTATAATCTTAAATTAGGTTTTCTTGTTTTAGGTTTTAAAACTATTTTAGCTTATTATGGTTTTTTATATATTATTTTAAGTTCAAGATAAGTTCATAGAAATTTGTTACGAAACTTTGAAGACATATCTACTATTGTGAAAAATTACATTAAAATACAGTGCTGTTTTAAACAGCAATAATACCCATTTGTAATTTTTTAAAGATAGAAGCTCACTTACTTCTAATTGCCCTTAAAGTAATAAAAACAAGAGGTAAAAAACAAATCATCCATGCATTTTAATAAATTAGAAATCAACAATTGGTCAATTCAGTTTTTCAGCTCTAACCATCGCCACAATGCAAAACTTCTATCACTATTGCAATTTTGCTGGTCCTAAGAAATTGGAAATTTGCACTATAGTGAGTTCTAATGACAAAGCAGATACCTATTTGCTTTATTTAATTAACCTTGTAGATAGATGTATTGAACATAGAAAATTAGATTTGACTAATAGTTCTTTTAAAGGTCAGGTTCTTATTTCAGATAGCAGTTTATTTTGATATGAACAAGGCTTGGCAAAATAGTAATATTTTTGCCAGAGTAAAAATTTTGGTTTAACATCTAGAATAGATAGAAGATAGATTTGGAATTTGTTACAGTAGACTGTTTAGCATTGCATCAATGTTTCTACGGTGCTGTTTCTCTCCGAATTGGTGAAAGGTTTATAGTGCCCTTTTACAAAGTTTAAGTTAAATTTTATGTAAGCAAAATTTAATTTTACATATTTGCATGCTGCATAAAAATTCCCTGGTGTTAAACTATACTGCAATATTCAGAAGGAACTAGCTTTAGTCCAGAAGAAAATGTGCAAGAGGAGGCCATGATGTCAAGAGGCAAAAGTTGTTTGAGAAATTTCATTACCTCTCGACCCAACTAGGATAATTTTGAAGTCTTAAATTCTTGCACGGTCTAATTTGCAAAATATGGCAAGAAAGTAACCAACTGGGCTTTTACCAGGGCAACCTTTAACTGGACATAAATATGCTCACAGCCGCAAAATAATTGCATCTCATGAGATTTACGATTGGTTGTCAAAAGATTCAGAACAATGAAAAATATCAAATTTACATTTTCCTGTTTCTCTAAAATCAGTTGACACAGTTGCATGACAATCCACCTCCTGACAACGTGATGTAAAACTTCAAAATAATCTGATTTATACAGAAATAAACTGAAATATTTAAACGTAATACATGTACCTTTAAACACTAGCATCATTCACATTTTCAGGAATATTGCAAATGGGGCTTTCGGCATCAATTTCAGTAGCACATCTTATTTATTTTTTTCGTTTGGGTATTGAGTAACGATATAAAATTAACAAATATAAAAATTATCCATTTTGTTGATCATCGTCATAATAGTTGGCTGATATTGTGCTGATCTTCCCATTTCTCTCAGCTATTGATAAGCAAATGAAATATTAAAAAGAATAGTTTTTTGGTATCCCAATGTAGAATTTTAAAGCTTTCTTTTCTTTAGGTGCTTATCTTCAATTCTAAATATAGTCAAGTGTGTTTTGTACTTTCTGTGAAATGTATTCCCAAAAATCAAATCGTACTCAAAGTGCATTGGAAGTCAATGCCTCAAAAAAGTTTTTTAAGTTTCAAGTCATTTTGGGTCTTTTTAGGTGAAGTCGTTTTAGGCCATAAACTTCAAAGTAGGTAATTTTAGGTGCTATAAAATGCACATATTTTATTCAGGACATCTCAAATCGTAAAGATATGTTAATAAATTTAAAATAGAGTGCATAGAACTGAATAGGTAAAAATCTAAGATTCCATGGCCTAGTAATTAATATAAATTAAATCAGTGAAATTAAAAATGATCACATATGACAGATGAGCCTAGTGTTGCAATACCTATTTGTCTATATTAGGCTCTTTTCATCATCAGCGTCTTTAAATCTCCAGTTGACTATTTGCAGTATGTTTATCTTTTTAGTTAAAAGAATGATAATGCATTATTGCAGTGTCTGTATGGTCAAGTGGATAAGTGTTTGCTTAGGAAACAATTTTTTTGTCATCTTATTACCCACTCTTGCTCAACACTTTCAAAAATTTTAATTTTATTCTATTTAGCAATTTCTTTTAAACTCTTTGTTATCACTTTTTGGTGCATCCTAAACTTTTTTCCTGTTTCAGATCATTCCAAATCCTGAAGATAAGCTCAAATACTTCAGCAAGTTGAACCAATAACTGAGCAACTGTGGAAGGTGAAAACTCAGATTTTGTGAATAAAATGTCTGTGGCATTTATTTTTGATATGTTTTGTTTTATGTTCAATAAAATACTTTCCTTATGTGGCAAGTTAACAAGTTTTATATGGCTTTCTATTGAGGTATACATGAAAAAAGCTGCACAAATCTGATTAAAATGGGCAGTGGTAGCCTGGTTGGAAGAGTAATGGTTTAGCAACCGGAGGTTTGCGAGTTCAAATCCAACTAAAGACCATTGTTTACAAAGGGGGCTGGTACACATTAAATGTCATGGCCTCAAATGTCCTCACGTTGGTGTGGTGTTGCCAGCTCAGGTGAGACTTCATCATCTGACTGATTCAAAATTACGGATTGTCCTTGGATCTTGCCCTTCGGGTTTGATCCCACACCATTGCCAATAGCCAGTTGTGTTGCTCCAGTGCAACGTTAATTAAATGCCCACCTACCTTATTAAAATGAAAAAATTCATGTGGTTTCGTAAAACTGCTCTTACAGATTGGTTCCATTTAAGTTAGAAATAGTAGTTAATCCTTTGAGGTCCACATTTTTTACCAGAAAAAAATATCATTTATCTGTGTTTAAGGTGTTTTATCAAAAAGTATTCATTAAAAATTTTATTCCTAGTAAGATTTTTAATGTGACAGTAGTGAGATCTAAATGTTTTGGGTCAAAGGTATTAGAGGTAATGGAATCAAATATTTTTTTTTACAGTATAACCAGCCTTTATTTCAACAAAAATAAAGGTTAATTTTTTAACCACTCAAAAAATAATCCGAATTTTAGTTCAAAACTGAAGAAATGACTTCCCATGCAGATTCAATTTCACTTTTTAAATAAAAAAATTGAATTTGAAAATTTAATGATTGCTCAATACTTAAGCTAAAACATTTTAAAATATTGGGCAATAGCACTTCTATCTGCCAGCTGGTTTGGATTTGGGGTTTTATGATACAAGGTCACTACCAGCTAGAATACTACTGATGCTAGAGGCGCAATTGCAGTGCAACAAAAGAGGTTGAGACCTGTTAATTGTTCTAACATGTTCAGGTTGAAAATGTTTGAACCTTACTATGTAAATTAGTACTTCCTACACCAACATAGAATAATTGTGCCCTTTTAGAAATTAAAGTAGGATTGCAGAAATTAGGAATTTGTTTTTAGAAGCATGTTTTGACTTCATGCCTGACCGTTAATTTGAGTAATAGTTTGTAAGTCAAGTAGTCAGAAACTGTCTTGAATTGTTCCAAATAGAACTTGGATGCAATAGCTGTTTTTTATCATAAGTCATAGTGCCAGTTGGACACAATTGCATATCTGCCAACTCTTCCTGAAATCCACTTGTTTACCAGATGGAAAAAAAATCTGTTTTCTTTTCAATATGAAAATTTTTCAAATGACACCAAATTAACCATTTGGGGCCAAATCGTGGCAATCCAGAAGGAACAATATTGCATATCTGACAACTTTTCTGGGGAAACTTAGTTTTCCAGATAAAAATAGTATCTGGATATTTCTTTAGGGGGAAAATTTTAAAGTAACACCAATTTTGTAGCTTTGGCAATCATGAACGAAAAACACCAGAATGGGTGGTTGCTAGTCTTAAAAACCATAGACGCCAATTTTCAAGAACAATCTAAATATACCTTTAAAACTCAAAAATAGTTAAATTGACCATTTTTACATATATTCTGAGCCATTTTGTGTAAAATACCACCAAATCAGTTTTGCCGAGTTAGAACTACTGCCAAGCATATAAGTTGTTAGAGAACGGGAACTTTTTCTGTTTTGGATTGCTTCCATAAAACCCAATGACACATTAAAAAAATAATTTCAAGATATTTTCATTTTTGACACAAACCCATTGGTTTTTGTCGTAAAAATCTGGTTTTTCTTAGAAGTTCGCAAGTATGACATTGGTCCTTAAAAGGTTAATTATAAATTTACAATCGTCTTAAAAGAAATAGTAATTTTCCAAAATACTTACATAAGTTAAAATTTCAAGACAATATGCTGTATTGGAACTCAATCGATTTATTATCTGATAAATTAAGTATAACTTTGTCTAAAAATTAAAATTACTTTCGTTTAAAAAAAATTAATTATTTTGATTGATTTAACAAATTGTAAAATTTCAATGTTTTGGATATTTTTATAAAATTTCTTGTTCTGATGATTTGATTACACCAACAAATAAATGTTTACAACAAAAAAAAAGAGAGCATTTTAGTTTTATTGATCAAATCAATGCACCCATATTGAAGCTTTTGAAAAATGTTCTAAACAAATATATATAAATTGCACTCAATACAACACAAATATTTCGTATTAGGTCTTGATATGCAGTTAGTTCATATATAAATCAAATAGTAAATACTTCACAATCACAGTTAAAAACTAATGAGGATTTCAATAACATAAAAATAGCTTTTTTGAATTAAATAGTCAACATTTTTTCGACTTGATTTTAGTTATTAAACAGAATACATCATTCAAACTGAGTAGGACTGTTCACAAGTTTCAATACATGCAAGTCACATTCAAAAGCTTTTAAGTGCAGGCCTGGCCATCCCAAATCGTTTTGTGGACCACTTTGACGAGCATTTTACAGCAGGCTGAAAAATTTTTAAAAATGAAAAATTAAATCATGTAACTTATCTAATATCAATTTATCAGCTTTTCTTTGTGACCACCAATTTTTAGATCCACTTCAATAATGGTAGTCATCTGTATTTTGCAGTGTCTTCATTCATTTTGATTAGTTAAAAGCATGAAATTCTGACAAATTTAGAATGATAGCAACAAAAGTGTATAGTAGAGATTAGTGCCTTCTGACACCAGAAAATGTATAATTTGTTATCTAAAACAGTAATTTTTGCAAGATATCCCTATTATTAAACCAATGCGGCCAAATATAACTTGTTCCTGTAAAACCTGTACTTCCTGACTTGTTTGTACTACAATTGGAATGTGAATAGTAAGTATAAAAACTGTTTAGTTTTGTTTTAGGTTTTGTATGTTTTAAGATCTGCATTGGTACTTGTATATTTCTTTATTTTTTTACATTTCTCTTTATTATATTTATATTTACTTCACTTATTTTTGTCATGGCTTTAAATGTGACTTAACAGGCAGGAAAAGATAATGTGCCCAGCATTGGGTTGGCCACCTGTTTATGTATGTACAACAGTACTAATTAGTCCTGAATTAACAAAACCCTAAAGAACACAGTCAACGAACAAGATGAAGCTTAAACATGGACTGGATTTTTTAATGTAATTCTTACTTAGCTAATTGAGCTCTGGTATACAGAAGAAAAACCAACATGAAGACAAGACCACCTTTAACCCTAATTAAAATATACCTGTCTAGGTATATTTTACTGGCAAATATCTAGTACTAGTTTTGTCCTGTTTGTGTCTGGTTAAAGCACTCGGAGAAACTACAAAATCGAAACTTCTCAGTTTCTTGTACAGGATTTTTCTGTTGGTAAATGGCAACAAGTATTGTGATCAAAAGCCCCATTTTTCATCTGTATCAAGGAAAAGCTTTAACTTTGACTTTCAAGATTGAATTGGTGTAGTTGATTTAAAGTATACGCCAGTGCTTTCAGTAGAACTAAAAAGGAGCTTTTCAATGTTTAAAACTTAGATCATAGAAAATCATTCTCTTTTGAAAATCTGCATGTGATATTTGCTGATTAGTACAGGGTACTCCTGAATTTCAATGAGTCATCGGTTGGGCACTCGTCGAATGAAGTTTTTCGATAGTCATGTACTTTACTATTTTCAGTTGCTGTCATGGCTTGTATGAGTGTGGACAGTGTGTTCGTTATTGAATCATTTATGCAAAACAAATCTGATCGCTACAGCTTTATGAATCCACTTTGAAGTTGGTTGAAATGTACTGTTTTGGACCAAAACACATGTTTCTATGGGTTGCAAATTTCATGGCCATAGGTTCAGTGTTAGAACGAAAACCATCTGGAAGACCATGAAGGCAGCATCTAAAGAAAATCAGCTAAGTGAGGAAAAACTTCGGAAATAAACAGATGTGTATTGAGAATGAAGGCCATTATCTATACGATATCATTCAAAACGAATTGAAAATAAACTATTCCAGGCATTTTTATATTATGTAATAAAATTTTGAATAGCATTTAACATGCTTTTATTGTCAACCTTTAAAATTGGGGAGGTTTTTCTGCTTAAGTTGGTTGGGTATTTTATTCTGCAAGGGCCAGACCTGGCCAAGTTGTGTTTTTTCCCATTAAGTACATGGACTTACACACACAAGGAAAGTTTTTACTGATAGAAACACCCTGTTATTCTGGATTGATGAAATAAAAACTTGGTTTCCCTTGGAAAACTAAACTTTTTAAGTTAAATATTTTAGTAAGAGTTTCAGTTCGTTTCCTGCACCTTTTTCTGAAACAGCTTTGCAAGAACCAAACACATGTATACTTAGGGCATCTTTTGTAGCCTTCTTTTATTTTGTTTGACCCATGAACTTAGTTAATACTCCAAGAATAAAAGTTGTTTGACGAGTCCGTCTCATTTAAAGAGAAAATAGAAACAGATTTGTAAATATTTCATGTAACTATTTCTATAGGTTTAACTCTGTATATCAGAACCAATATTATGCCAAGACATGTTAAATGTTTATTTAGTTTATATAATAAATCAACAGCATGTAATCCAAAAGATATTTAAAATGAACACATTTTCTGGACATACACAATAAATATGACTAGAATGTAAGTGCAATTAAATGCACAATATCTTATCTGAAGTCAATTCATTTTTCATGAATCACAAATTATTAGGTAGCATCAGGATCAAATAAGATCAGACAATCAGGATTTTAATTTGTCATCAAATTCAACAGATTAATCTTTCTGCAAAATATGAAGATGAAACAGAATACAAAATATGGAAGAAAAAATTAATAGTATCATAAAGGAATGCATTTCAACAACTCCAAATAAAATCATTTATAAATATATGATAAAAATCAACACTACTTGCGTATACGGAAACATCACATACATGAAAAAAAGCATTTTCCAAAATATACTTTTGTATACATCAATAAAGACAACTTTCAACAAAATATAAAAATGGAAAGAAAAGAGCAAAATGTGTTCCTGTATAACATGTAAAAAAGAGCCAACATGAAACCTGCCTTTGTGAGTTTAGGTTTAATTAAAATAACATGAATAAGTAGAAAGTATTTTTAAAACATGAATACTATAATTAATTTTTGACTGATCTAGTTTGCATGAATATATTTACTGCATAGATGTTTAAAACTCAAATGGAAAAATGTAGTAGTTATACATGAAATCATTAAAAAGATAGGGTTCGTACACTTGGGAAAAGCCAGTTCCAAATTCCAGGACGTACTGTAATTTAATCTAAACCACATCTGTCACAGAAATGTGATGACCGTCAGCACAAGACACTTCCACACAATTCAGTCAACTAAAGAAGTAACCTTCAGTTTTCCCATTTCTTAGCAAATCATTAATAGACAAAAAAGTTGGAAACTATACAAATATAAGATCAGAAGGAAGGAATTTTTACTATGTTCACAACTTGTCCTAACTGTGGAACCAAAAAAACTCTGGTTCCTGAGCAAACTAAAGCATTTCACAATAGTTGACTGATATCATTATTCCACATTTATCATATTATTTATTTACAGAATGGATGAGTAAATTTCAAGTTCAAGTATCTATTATCATGAAACAAATTTATTTCAGGCACCATCTAGTATGCACATATTTTGAATTAGTTTTCTTTTCAGTTTCTTTTTCATTAGGTTTTAAAATCAATTTGAAAATGAAATTAAATAGTTTTCTTGCATTATAAGCAATTAGAATTTTAAAAAATAATTTCCAGGAGTACATTTCAATTTTCCTGGAATCTCAAGTATCCATCGGTTGAACAAAATAACTCATTTCCAGGAGGTGTACGAACCCCTAGAATTCGTTTTATGTATCTGAAAACATCACAATATAAATGTTCACATTTAACTGTATATGCTTACATACAATACAAATGTTCACATTTTAATGTGAAGAACCCTGAAGATTGGTTTTATACATTTGAAAACAGCACAAGATTAATTGTGCATATTTCTATTGTGCTGACAAAGCTTTCGTTGAAAATATAGGGACTTCAAAGGAATTATTTGAAATAAAGTTTTCCTTTTCTTGCAGATCCATAAAAGAAGCAGTCTTGATTCAAACACAATGACAACACTGAAAGAAATCGGCAACATGGGACACACAAGAATATAAAGTTATCAGATATTCTAATTCAACATTAAACAGTTAAAAATCAACCAAAACTAACAGTCAATGAATTCTCATTAAATTGTATTGGATACATTGCATAGCTAACTCTTGATTTTAAGGTAAGGAGAAAAAGAAATGTCGTGCCTTTGAAAAACTTTCTAAACACAAGAAAAGTTCTTTTTTATTATCATAAAATGTTTTTTAGATAAGATAGTTGTCATGACACTCAAAACTTGGATGTCAAATGAAGGTAAAAATGTCTAAACTGAAAGTGCAAATTCACAGGGGGAAAAACAGATTTGGTTTTAAAATATTAAGAAAAGGATGTCTAGAGAAAAAAATAAGAAAAGTATGTTGCATAATACCATTGTTGTTAGTGAGAAAGCCTTTGAAAAATTTATAGCAAAACACTATTTTATAAAGGATATTTAAACATAACAATGACAAGGCTAGGCTTGTCATAGGCAATCAACTACTAAACAAGAGATAATGAAACAAATCCTCACTTCAAATAGAACAATGCATCGACAACCAAGAAAGCCAGTGGTGAAGCATGTTTTGAAGCAAATGCTATCCCAAAATGAAATCAATGACTCAACAATCAAGGGTATAGTGGGATCACAAGAGACTTGACCACACCTCTTAGAGCTCATTTCACTTAAGAGTAGAAAACCCTCTAGGGTTACGAATTGGAGAACCCCACCAGCATTCCCTTTTGTGACTAGATGTCATTTGTGTGTGTAAGTTTTTCTTTATTCAATACCAAATAAGACACTAAAAATGGCGCTAAGGGTTGAATATAGCAACTTAACCTGCTAAAGCTCAGTTGACATTAGCCTAAAGTAGGAAAATCGAATTGTTTGATACTGCATGACGTAGAAGTGGCCAAGTATCATTTGATGGTTCCATTTCAGTTCAGTTGTCAGACTTAAAAATTGCATTTTCAACATGAACCCCTTATCTGTTTTAAGTAATGGAAGAAGCCCTTTCCAAATGGACTTGGGGACACTGTTTTAAATGAGGACATAAAGTCCATACAAAAAGGCTGGGTATGAAGAGTTGATTTGTTAATGGCTTCCTTTCAACACCACAAGACTGGACTCAAACCAAAACAAATCAGAAACGAGTATCAACATTTGTCTTTGCTTAAAAGTTCAACATTAAAACTGTTAATGAATGGCAGACAGCACACTATGTACTAAAAATTGACAATATTTTGTGAATCAATTGTTGCTTTTAAGTTGACATTGACATTTTGTTTTCGGATGACTAAATATACACAAAACAGGAATAACATACAATTAGTGTAAATACTGGTAATTAATAGGAATATTTTCTTTGTTCATTTATTGTAAGTGAACATTTCAACCTTCCCTGCCTCGAAACAATCAGCTTCGCCACTTGCAAAAGACAAGGATAATGTAAAATTTAGACAGGGAGAAAGAAGCGTTTCAAACCATAGCATCATAAAAACAACCCTTTAGAAAAGTTCCTAGACCCCTTCTAGGTAGCACCTGTCTGGTACAGGCAATAGTAGATGCAAGCTTACCCTTTAAACTATTACTTAATATATTTTTAAAGCTCGACTTTTAAAAAATAAAATCCACAAGTTAATTATATAAGAGCTTCAAAAAGTGACTATGAAGTTAGTAAAAACAAACTTGTAGATAGTTACTTTCACTTCCAAATACAAGAGGAAAGCACAAGTTCAGTTTTATGCTTATTGGTTTTACACTATCTCTACTTTTTTAAGCTTTTATAGAATTAACATCATTTTGACTCAGATTTTTATATTTTACTCTAAATCAACTATGAATTGTTAAAATTGAATTTTTTTTAAAGCCAAATCACCCTTGGAAGAAAAAATTCACTACCAATTTTTACTTTTGCACTAACATAACAGATTGTAAACAAGCTAAAATAAACTTTTCTCGTTCATTTTGCCTTTGGCTAGTGTTGTGACATTGATAAAAACAGCACAGGCTATTTCCAGATATTTTGATTAGAAAACAAAAAAACTGAAAGAACACCAAAATCAACCCAAACTAGGCACTGTTATTTACCATACAAGAGTCTGTCTACTCTTTTTCAACAAGGTTTACCAGATGATCAAAGAATTGTGCAAAATTTGACAATGATTTTTTTGTGCCTTCAGACAACAGCTATTAATTAATTTTTCTGTGTGAATGCGTTTTTACGTCATTTATTTAGGGAAAGAAAAACTGGCAAGACATTATCTACACAAAATGACTAAATATTTCAGTTGAGCATGTGACATTCATTTTGGAATTATTTTACAAAACAATTAACTATTCACTTGGTGAAGAAACTTTTTCACTGCATCAAATATATTCTTTTCTAATTAAATTAAAAATTTAAATAGTTAAATTATAAATCCATCTCAATTAGGTTTGTAATTAAATTAAATGTGAGTCGGACAAACTCCTTTAATTGCTGAAAAGTTTTTAAGGTTGCCAGAAGAATTTTATGCTTTTGAATAAAAGCATTAGTAGAGCCATAAGAATTCATCTATAATTTCTCCATAGTGCAGTATTATATTTAAAATGTATGTTTAGAAAAATTTCAGTATGAACTTTTCATGAGTTCCAGGTTCTCAGAATTGAGCATACAAAACTATTCTGAACAGCCAACTGGCACTCTATTGTCATGGCAGATGTTTACGTTGTATAGCATTTCCAACTGTGCCAGGTTAGGGTCAATTCAAGCATAAATAAAAACAAAAAGATTAATGATTTAAATGGCTCTTTTGCTGCCCCATTTTTTTAATTAAATTTTAATCACTGTGTCCTTAATTTCATGGTTTCTTGGGCAGAAGTTAACAAACATGGAATAATGAAAAAAGAAATGAAGAGCGGTTGCAACCGAGAAGGGGTCCCAAGAAGGGTCTCAGTCCTGCTTTGTGTCTTTTGGGGGCAGGAAGGCTTTGCGCTTGACTTGCCAGTGGACGATTAGCCTGCAGCCAAGCATGAGGGCGAAGACAATGGAGGGGGCCGTGCGCTCGAACTTGTCCTCGATGATGGTGTGGGTATAGGAAGCTCCCAGCATCAGGAACAGCAGGATCAGGTTGGCCACCAGCTTCAGCACTCCTGAAACAGAAAATTAAGTCTCATACTCACATAGAGGCAAAACAAGACTTTTGAGGACCTGATGCTACTTTGTCCAAAACCATACTTACATACCAAGAGGTCATAAAGTAACTCTTCCCAACACACAAGCCTCTAGCGACCAAAATTTTCAGAGAATCTGAATGAAACTTGAGATTTAGAGATTTCAAGTTATGTGCTTGAGAATTGAATCGAGGTCTTATGGTTGTGGATGCAATTAAAAATATTTTGAAACTTTTGAATACCTACTTTTTTATCACAATGTGATTGGCAGTGAAAACCAAAAACGATGTTGAAATTGTACCTTTATCTGTCAAAGATGAGTGTGAATGGCAAAAGAGGAAAGAAAGACAACAAGCAGCAGTGATAATGCATGTAACTTGCATAAATCATTAGCACTTATCACAAAATGCAAATTCGCATTAGCATTTATAATAAAGATAAAATGTTATGGTTCTTTTTGTTGGTAAAATGTTTTGTTGCCTTTCTTTCCTCTTTTGTCAATCACACTCACCTTCTTTGACAGTGCTCTCGCAGTCATTTATAGAGCTAAAGGTACAATTTTAATACCATTTTTTATTTTTCACCATGCTAATCGCATTGCAATAAAAAAGCAGGTGTTATCCAAAATTTGTTCATTGTATCCACAGCCATAAGAGCTTGATTCTTGTTATTCACATAATTCTCAAGCACATACTTTGAAATCTTAAGTTTGACTCCAAGTCATTGAAAATTGCGGTCGCTAAGGGCTCGTATATAAGGGAAGTTACTTTATGACCCACTCTGTACTTGAAATGATGATAAAATATGAAGTAATTAGGTTAAGCTACACTAATTAGTACTGTATTAATCCATAAGTCCATTAAACATAGCTCAGAAAAATAGGCTTCCCTGTTTCTCAGCAAATAATTAATCTGATTATTCAATATATTATACTTTACATTTCAAAAAATCAAGTGCTGACATTCTTTTTTGCCATTGAAATTTCATATTTGCTTTTTCTTTGTGGAGATTACTTTAGATTGATTGATTTGGCTAGTGCAATATCGTGGCTGAATGAAAAACTTATAGCAACAAAAATTTATTTACATCGAAAAATTATTTAAATAATAAAATTACAGCGAAATGGGCTGCCTGAGTATCTCTGCAATCAATGCTCCGCCACACATCTGTTTCAATCCCCAAAAAGGAATTGCTGGTGAAAGTGTCATGTGACCATCAGACGAACATCATCCTATGTTTAGAGGAAAGGCCAACAAAAAGGTATTTAAAGAAAGCAAAACATACCAAACATAAGGAACAGTGTTTGCTATCAGATTTCAGTTTCTACTTACAAAGAACTTGCTTGAATAAGGTTATGAACAAACAATAGTGTAAGAGTCTTTTGAACACATTTATTAGAAATTTTGCAAATCATTCAAGTTTTTTCAAATATGATAAAGGCATTTTCCAAGATCTTTTTGATCCAAAGAGAAAGGGCTTGAGTCCCTGTAGCCTGCTTCACAGTCCTGGTATATATTATAATATAGTTACTTCATTAATAAAATAACTTAATTTTATGCATTCGTGGCACATGTCATTACCCTTGGTCAATGTAAAACCTAGACCAAGTCCAAAAGATCATATTCAACAAGTCAAGTCACGCAGCGACCAACTACTACTCAACCAGGAGTTGTCCCAGAGACACTGATATAATCTAAAATACCAGACGGATTGGATTGGATGTTGGGGTTTTATGGTGCAAGGTCCAAAAGTAGACAAGCTGTGCCAAACACAAGACAGTATATAGACCAATAAAAGCGCAAAACATTTTAAAATGAAGTCCAAGACAAAGATAAAAGGCAGATTTAAAACATGTAAAATGTGCAGATAAGAATAAAAATATTTAAATAGTCTGATAATAAAATTAAGATCATCATCTGAGGCATAACTAATAAATATGACTGAAGAATTTAATTTATATATACATATGTACAAAATAAAAAATGCATAAAATTTTGAGTGTGAAATTTAAACAGCCAAAGAGGGATAATCCAAACAAGTCAGAAGTGCTACACCACCATTAGCACGATTGTTTTTTACATGATCTGTTCTTGTGATATTATATCTTCTACATACAGGATCGGTAACAATCAAAGCCTTCGCATCTTCAACATGGTTATGGTAGCCCATGGCAATTCCAAAATATTATTTTAACCATTGATATTTTTGCGTTTGTGTGCCTACTCTTTTTATTTTTGTCTATTTCCATTTCCTCACCAGATGAGTCAGATGAAGAACAGGTCTCCCAGTACTTTTCATCAATTCTATTAGATTTTATAGCGTCTAATTTCATTTGTGATTTCGTTTTAAAAGTGTGTTTAACATTAGGACCAGATGGTTTGGGAATGTTTGTTTTTGTTGATTTTTTAATGGTTGCATCTTTTTCTTGGATGATTGTTTCTTTGTTTTGCACAATTGTATTTTTAATTTCTTCACTGGAAATGGTATCTGTTTGGACAACAGATTTTTTAATTTATTTATTGGGAATGCTATCTGTTTGGATAGCAACGGATTTCATCATTTTATAATTAGATGTGTATGAATTAATTGCTCTTGGTGTCTGACTTACTATTTTTTTGGCTTCGAGATATGAAATCTTTTGTTTTATCTTTATGCTTTGGATTTCTTTTTTCCATTGAAGACAAGACCTGCAGTAAGTAGGATGATTTCCCTTACAATTGAAGCATGCAGGTTCATCAGTACAGTTTTCGCTTTGTTCGGGTTTTTAGCATCTGGCACAAATTACAAATTTGAAAAAAGCAGCAAACTGAATATATTTTTGTACAGTAAATGGTGAAAAGGTTGCAAGTTTCCCTTCAGGGTTGTTGATTATTAAAAATTTAGGTATTGAACAATTATAATATTTGTTAGAAGGATATAGGCCTCCTCTAGGGCACAAAGAAATTTTTTTGGATCCATAGATTAAATATTTAACTTCATGGTGGACCCATATCCACGACAGGGGACAAGGGGAAGTGGTTACCAGCTCAGGAACATTCCAGCCTCAGCACACACTTCAAGATACCACCATGATATAGTGCTACAATATTGGGATGTGGATCCGTGAGTTCACCCAGGGTATCCCTAGCTGCAGCACTAACCCAAAATACTTAAGACCAGTGAAGTTCAGCACGACAGAGGCTAAGCCCTCTAACGTGGTGAAACCCAGAGAACTTAAGTGAGCCGATTGACCAGAGGGTCCACTCTGGCCACCCATATACGTTGAAGCATGGGCCTAAGGGTACCCCAGGCATCAGGTACCCCAGGATTCCATTTTCCTCCGATACGGGACGCCGCACACTGCAAACATGCAGGTCAGAAAAAAAGTATTGACATTTTATAAAGTAAAAATAAAATATAACTCATAATGGTGAGAATATTTTTAAAAAGCAAATCAAATTGAAAAACTCAAAATTGAACCTTGATATGATTGATGATGTATGATTGTATTTCAAAGCAAAATTGTTCACTATTTTGGTCAATGCTGTTCACAAGACACATGAAAGGGAAGAAACAAGAGGGGGTGGGAGATAGAACAGTAGGAGGAAAAGAGAAAATACAAGGAGTTTCTGAGGTTGCACAGAAAGGACAAGTTGAGTAGTTCTCAATTTCCCTAACTAAAGTCAGAAATCTTATGTACCATCTTCCAAGTCTTGCCAGAGCAGTCTGGTGCAGCTCTTGGACCTTGAAAATGTAATGAGAATCCAGGGCAACTTGCAGGACACAAGAATGAGGGGAAGATCATGGCATACATTGTAGACATATAATTTAAAAACAGGAACCTTAGTATTTGAGAACTAAAGGAAAATCTTACCAGGCACGAATATAAGGCTAATCCCACACAAAACTTCCAGCCAGCCGACTACAATCCGAAAATACTTGGATGGTATTTTGAAATCCAGGGTTTTCGCCAGTGGGAACACCTTTGCATACTGCACAAAATTCCTCCTCTGTTGGAAGAATTTGAAATTAGGGATCAGCTTTCACACATTTAGTAGCAGTGGTACACTGGCAAACCACCTCCTTGAAATGGTTAAGTCTAAGTAAATAAATATTCTAAACACATTAAGAATGTTAAGATATTTAAATATTCTCCCATTGATATTCTGATGGGATCTAGGAATGCTCTAGATCAGTGCCTTTCAACTGCCAGGCCCTAACATCAATTATGTAGAGCTATGAGAGGTTCTCCTGTAATGAAGTGAGGTGCCAGCTCAGGTGTGACTTCGTCATCTGACCGTGGTTCAAAATTACGTGGTGTTGACCACGGATCTTTCCCTTCGGGTTTGATCCCGGACCGTCGCCAATAGCAGGTTGTGCTGTGCTCCAGTATGTTAATTAAAATACCTACTACCTGGAATGTCTTTATTATATTTAAAGCATTTTTATGGATAAATATTTTTAGTGGAAATATTCAGAGAATACTTTTAAAATATGTTGAAAAGCTCAGATCCAGAATGCCTAAATAACATCAGTGTAGCAAACGTCAGTGCCCAGTCAGCAAAGTATAAAGAAAATTTTCTCTTTGAAATTAAATGTATCTGAATAGTCTGTATTCGATTCTCAAATCTAATAACACTGTATTATGTTTCTTCATAAGTTCATATTACTGAGTATAAGTGCTTGTTTTGGAACCCAAGTGACATAACATTTTTAAAAGTAATAAGCCTACAGATTTACGTTTTTATATGAAGAGAAAAGGGATCTATTTAATTTGGGTATTAAAAAATCTTGTGTTGAAGGTGCAAAAAATATACATTTTTGGTGATCAGAATAAGATATCAATAAAATTCAGTACAAATTAATTTAATGATGTTGGCCTCAGGATATGATAATAAGTGACAAGATTTCATTAGTCCAGTGATTGATTTGCATTTCGTCAACATGCTAACCCATATACGTAAATGAACTAATACTCTTTATGATTATGCCATAAGTAATACTTATGTTAGTTTAATATATGAACTTAAAAAATTGGAAAGGTGTGTTGTGACAGGGCCCTCATCTTTGAAAAAGAATTTGCCAGACTAGTCTCGCAAAGGTTGATAACTATTGTTGTAGATGGTCAATGAGACATACGGTGCCCCACCTCATTGCTATATCAGGATAAAGGAGTGCCAAGTCCTAGGGGTCCCAAAAGTTTGGGCTCCAATATTAATTGATTGCCTCCTTACATAAAAATAAATACTACAAACTAGTAATATTGGCATTGATCTGAATCTGAACAAAATAAAGAGTTCCAAAGAAAAATATATATATGAGGCAATTCAGGTTTTACTTGGGTACCACAATAATTTCCAAATTGGCACTACTGTTTAATTCTTTGAGTGTTGTGAGATTTTTGATCATTGTAGTATTGCTTTTACCCCACCACACTAAATGACTAACAGCATCTAGTGTTTGAAAGAATCCAAAGATTTTTTTAATGTTTAGAAAGAATCTACTGCTCCTTTCCTTGGAATATAATCCTTTGAAATGATTCTAGTAGTTCATTCCTTGGAATAGAATCATTTGGAATGACTCTATTGGTTCATTCCTTGGAATAGAATCTCAGAAAGATTCAATTGGTCAAAACTGGTTAGAAGTCATGCAGGAAAGACTGCAGGTTGCAAGGTGGAATTATGCGTGTGAACTATCAGTTGAAAAAGAAAAACATTTAACTAACACTTTCAATTAATATTATAAAACATAAGGAACTGGTGCCAAAGTATTTAATGAAATATATTTAATAAACAAGAATGCTTTCTGTCTCAAAAAATTTGAGCATATTTTCCAAACCAATCTTAATATGAAATATTACCATAACCAATGCCCAAGCTCCCCTGTTGTCCCCAAAACCATCAGCTCTCTAGTACTGTCACATGATGTTGACATCAAAAATCATCATTCTGAAAAAGAAATATCTGTTACCACTGCCAAAGCTCTTCTTTGGATCCAATATCAACTCCCAAGTTGTGCATGACGTTAATATTTAACTCCTTTGCGGATGTGAGTTAGGATCTAAGGTGCAAATCCAAAAAGGGACAATCAGATGATAAAATCTTGGCAATGTCTAATTAATAGAAAATTTTAAACATGTTGGTCAACATGGAAGAGTGAAAACATAAACTGTATATGAATTGATAATTTAAAATATGTTAATCAACTACATGATGGAAATATAAAAAGTATGAGTGATGTAAATAGGTCATGATGGATAAAATAAAAAGTATTACACATTTTTAAAAACAATGGCATTTAAAAATGGAAAGAATAAGCATGGGAGCCCAATCAGAAATAGAAGTATTAAGGAATATGTATACCTTTAAAATACCATTTTCACCCAAATTTCACATTTTTCAAATTTTACATATTATACAACTATTTACACCTTCAAATCACTTCAGTTTACTTTTATGACCATTAGAACTAGAGATACAAAATTTTTAAAAAGTATTGACATCTATATTTGACATGGAGATTTATATTGTTATTAGCTTTTCCTCAAAATGCAATTTTCGCTAAGCGTACCTAGTACTCTCCGCAAAACAATCTCAGAATGCATGAATTAAATTCTTTTGAAATTTTTTATATGTTGTGAAGATTATAAATCAGGGTTTGAACTATTATTATTATGAAATATGCATTTAAAAAAATTGAGAAGGATGTAAACCTGAATATTTTTTGCATCTTGCTCTTTTTTCATGTTTTTCAGGGATAACTGACGTTAGTCTACAATTAATTTGAATTTTCACATAATTGTAGTTCAATATCAATGTTTCCACAAGATTTTACACTTTACAAACTAGAAAAATGTTAACTGTTTTTTTAAATATGGTGTTTAGAATAGATAGCATTTTTGGCTGTTTTTGTTCTTTTTACTTCATTTTTATAAATACTAAATTTAAAGCACAGTACTTTCTGCCATAAAATTTGCCTTAAAATCCGTCTAATTCTGCCTTTTTTAAGTAGAAATCATTAACAAAATCTGTTTCGTGATAATTTCAAAAAATTGACTCCAGTGGTTTAAACATTTACAACAATAGTAATAGAAACTAGAACAAAAAAGAATAGAACATGAACAATAAGAAGTTTAAAACAAATATAGAACAAAAGCGCCCTTTCTCCTAGTAAGAAAAGACGATAGGTAAATCTGGTGTGCCCGATGAAACATTTTTAACCACTTTTAAGCAGCTTAAAAAGGCATTCCAGACAGAAAACATCCTTTTGAGCAGTAAATATATATACTTGATAGTGAGCGTCTTACAGAAACAAAAAAGGTTAGAGAAAGAACTCACTATTTCTCTATGCATTTCCTTGTTTATCGTCGGAGAAATCTTCATGGATCCCACCAGGATGAAAAATAATCCCAAAAATATTGAGAGCGTGCTTAAAACAATTGACCCCATGTTTATCAGGAAGTTTTTGTGTTCAACTTGCGACAACGAAACTAACCTTCATTTCACTATTGCCCATCTCAAGCTCCAGATGTTGCCAAAAACTTAGTTAAAAGGAATGAACATTGAACTGTCTTTTCTCAGTTTGGGCCGCGGAAGCCCGGTTGGTAGAGTAACGGACTAGCAACCGGAGGGTTGCGAGTTCAAATCCAACCAAAAACCGTTGTGTACAAAGGGGGCGGGCTGGTGCACGTTAAATCTAACCTGGCCTCAAATATCCCCACTTTGGCGTGGTGGGGAAGTTTGGAGTGGGGTGCCAGCTCAGGTATTGCCTCATCTGACCGTGGTTAAAAACTACGTGTTGTCCTCGGATCTTTATAGCCTGTTGTGTTGCTCGTGTGACGTCAATTAAAAATACCAAAATACTTCGGATCTTTCACTATGGGATTGATCCCGGACAGTCGCCAATAATCCGATGTGTTACTCCAGTGCGGTGTTAATTAAAAAATACCAATACCTTCTCCTTTTGGAGTAGGTAGGTATTTAATTAACGTCCCACTGGAACTACTCTCTTCAAGCTTTTACACCACGCCAACGTGTTTCCATTTAGATAGTGGGGTGCCAGGACAGGTGTAACCTCGTCATCTGACAGTGGTTCGAAATTACGTCAGACGATCCACGATCAGATGACGAGATGACACCCTATCAAATGACCCGTGATGGCACCCCACTCTCCAAACTTCCCCACCACGCCAACGTGGGGACATTTGAGGACATTAGATTTAACATAACCTGTCACTTCCATAGGAAATAGTGGTCTACGAAATAACATGGGATTTCGCATAGATAGGGGGACGTCCTCGATTGTGATGTCAGTCAACACTACCATGGCAACCCCCTAGCTCGTTTCCATAACAACCAAACTAGGTAGTTGTGAGGTTACTTATTTAAACTATACAGTCGAGATAAATTTGTATTAATTCTGGAATAGATGGGGTCAGGACTGCTGTATCACAAGCTTCAAATATACGATAAAGCAGAAGTACGTCCCCCACCCGATAGCTGTTTTTACTTAGTCTGGCTGTTTTATTCTTTACGATTTGAAAGGCCATTTTCGTCTTTGCTTTATATTTTTAATTAAAAGCTTAGTATTCTTTATACATTTTTAGCATCAATTTTTTAAATTAGCAATTTTTTTAATGTCTTCTGAACTTAATTTCTGAAAACCATTTGTGAATTATAAAATCTTAATGTGTACAGTGGCTCCCAAAAGTGTTCGTACACTTTAAAAATTTGTAGAAAAAGCGCTTTAGCCTGGAATCGAATATAAAGTCCAATATTTTTTCATATCATCTCCATGTGATTCTGAATAAAAACTAATATTCTTTAAAAAAATATTCACTCATTTTCTTTTTATAAAAATGAAAATGCAAGGAGGCAGAGAAAGAACACGCCACAAAAGTGATTGTACACCGAAATATTTTCGGATAAATTCATAAATAAAATTATCGCTTTTTTTATTTTTGCATTGTGGTGACATTTAAAAAATCGTTTGGCTTTAATCTTTGCTTGCTTACTTCGTAATATTCTATTTATTATTTAAAAATGGCTCGTAGTCGTAAGGAAACAACGAACAGCATTCGAAAATTGATTATTTTTCATCATAGTAGTGGTAAATCAGTTCGGAATATCTCTAAATTAGTAAATTTATCCCATTCTACGGTGCAGTATGTGATAAAACGCTTTAAAGAAGAAAATCGGATCGAAAACAATGTAAGGAAAGGTCATCCGGTAAAGTTAACTCAACGTGATCAGAGATTTATAGTTAGAAAATTTGTGAAAAATCCATGTTTGAGTGCTGTAAAAATTTCTACAGAATTTACTGAAAATTTTTATATTTCAATTTCAACTGAAATTGTTCGACGAGTGCTCAGATCAGTTGGATTAAATGGGTGTTCTGCCCGTAGAAAATTTTGTGTAAGTACGAAAAATAGAAAGCTTAGGATTTCCTTCGCAAAATCAATGATAAATAAGCCCGAAACTAATTGGAATCATGTCTTATTTGCAGATGAAAGCAAATTTAACATGTTTGGTTCCAATGGGCGTATAATTGTATGGAGAAGAAAAAATGATTAACTAAATCCCAAGAACTTAGGCCAAGGTGGTGGAGGTGTCCTTGTGTGGGGGGTGCATGTCAGCATCAGGACTAGGTAATTTGGTATTTATTGATGGCATAATGAATCATGCTCTTTATTTAAATATATTAAAAGACAATTTAAAATTATCAGCCCAAAATTTGGGTATTGGAAACAACTTTGTTTTTTATCAAGATAACGATCCTAAGCACACGGCTCACAGCGTTCGCCTCTGGATTCTATAATTGTCCACAAGTTCTGAAAACACCACCTCAATCGCCGGATTTAAACCCAATAGAACACATTTGGAGAGAACTGGAGGCTAGAGTACGAAGACACGGCATTAAAACATAAAGCAAACTAAAAACAGTAATGATTGAAGAATGGTGGAACATTGATGCAGAAATTACGAAAAAACTAGTGAACGTTATTCTCAGACGTTTAAAAGCTGTTGTGGATGCTATAGGATATCCTACTAAGTACTAATTTACCGAAATATTACAATATTTACTAATATGTAGAAATTTTTTTAAAGTGTACGAAGACTTTTGTGAGGTAAGTTTTTTGTTACTTTTTGATTATTGATTCTCCAAAAGAAAGTTTTACTATGTTTTAAAAATATTTTACGTAGTTTTGTTAAGAACAAGTTATAGATGTTATTAAAAAATTCCCATTCTGAAATATTAATTTTATTAATGGATAGAGCAGTATTTCTTTGAAATTCGTAAGTGTACGAACACTTTTGGGAGCCACTGTATGTGTGAACTTGTTTCTTTAATTTTAATTGATTCTTTAAGTGAATGCTTTTAAAAATACGAAAATATTCCAAGCCCTTTCGATTTATTACTTAGAAGATTGTTGATCTTTGTTGATATAATCTGAAAAATTATGTGAACGAAAGAGAACATTAGAAAATGTTTTTATTCACACATAATCAGGTATTTAGTTTGTGATCTGGTACATCATCCATTTTTGAACAAATTGTACAATTTGAAAAAGGGACAGAAATTAAGAATTAATAACATGAACTAATCAGGCCACTGGGAAGGGTAGTACGGAATATAAACTCCACCTTGATAACGTCTGGCGCTTCGCTGTGGGAAGAGAAAGAGCAAATTTCCAGTATTGAAAGAGGCAGTTGGTATTTTCACAGAACTGACCATAAAAGCTTTCAGAACATTGACATAAATGGGTGTGAATTCCGTTGTCATCGAGTAATGGAGTATAAGTTGCACCGTTAAGACACTGGACATCAATGCATCCGGTCAATTTAGTCGCAGTTTTTCCACCGAAATTTGACAGGCAATCGCATCTCTAGTTGAGCACCAAATCCACAGAAGTTGCTCCATTTTCACACGGCTCTACCATCTGGCACCCTCTAACATAGTTCTCACTGCATCAGATAACAAATTATAAAAATAACATCATAAAAGGGAAAAGCTTCTTAAATCTTTTGACATAAACATAGAAAATACAAATCAAATAAAATGTTTAATTTTTTAGAATTCTTATTTTCTCGTGTGTTAACATTTAATATTTTTACTTACGTTTGACCATAATACGAACAAATGCTTGAACAAAATACATCTGTGCAGCCATTTTGTGTTCTTGATGGCTCGAGAAATATGAAATGTTAATTTCGTACAATTTTTCATCTAGACTCTTCACTACAAATATTCCATGAAAGTATGTATCTATAATTGTGAATAAACGCTTGTTAAGTTCTATCATGTATGCCAGAAATTCAGATGTACAGTCGCCGAAAAAAACCGAATCGCCCCTCTTCATTCGAGCAATTTCAATTCAATTCGAGCAAGAGTAGAGAAAATTCAAAGATGGCCTTCGACAGCAACTAACGCCTTCTATAAATTCAAATGCATAAAATTTGCATAAGGGGCCGTCTTCATATTAAATTCAGCACCAACTTCATAATTTTCAACAGAAACCCCCTATTTTGACACACAATTTCAAATCTATATCAAAATTTAACTTCAGTTACCAAATTTCATATCACTAGGTCGTACTGTTTCGAAGTTATGAGTACAGAAAGATTGGAGGTCCTGATATTAAATTAGTTTCTGACTTAAGGATATCTTCCTAAATAATATTTCTATAGCGCTGATATTTTGTACTATTTACTGTTAAGCAACCCAAACAAAATCCACCTAATATTTTGTTTAAAAAATAGCTTTTAGTATGCAATAATAATTATTAAATAAATGTTTGAAAAAATTATGAATTGAACCTTACTATGTTTTGATAGGAATCGATTGAGGACTTCTAATATGACCATGCAAAACTTCAGCTCATTAAATAATTAGTTTTGAGTTACATTAAATTTCCCCCCTTATGACGATTTAAGGGGCAACCAAAAGTTTAAAAAACGTCTAACAAACCTGAGGAATGCTTAAATTTTTGAAGTGGTTGGAAATTTCATTTATGTAATTTAAAATACATTGCCTTTTACCAGTTATGTGTCGTATAGATGAACTCTACTAATCAATGATCAATTGAATGACTTACTCCATTCACTTTTTGGATAATCCGAATATAAGTTCGATTGTATTAAATTGTAGGTAGGCTTTTTGGTTGCATGCATGGAGACGAACGCTAATTTAAAAAAAAATAACATTTTTTTAAGAACTCTAAAGACGATACAAAATTATACAGAACATCAATCAACACTTTCTTTCTCTCTAATTATTCTCAATTCCTAGATCCTTTTTATCACATTTTA
The DNA here is from genome assembly GCA_933210815.1 of Meta bourneti. Taxonomy (NCBI): domain Eukaryota; kingdom Metazoa; phylum Arthropoda; class Arachnida; order Araneae; family Tetragnathidae; genus Meta; species Meta bourneti. The sequence continues at coordinate 90,897,885 of OW119924.1, read as the reverse complement.
ATCATAGTTACAGTTCACAATATAATCGTTTGAGCTCCTATAAGAAACATAATTCTCGGATCGTTTGCACTTGCATAATAAATATAATAATTCTCGAATCGTTTGCACGCGCTGACAAATACGTTTGAAATAGTGTTTAAATTTGAAATTCGGGTAGCTATGACTACAGTTAATCTCGATCTACAAAAAGCGATTTTCAATGTGGAGTTGATCCCTGAAGTTGACAGAAATTTAACATTGAATATCTCCGGATATAAAGATAGTAGTCATGAAATTTCATATTTAGACTAATTTAATGATGCAGAATCTGATTAAGGCATCAAAACAAAGTGTTTCCATTGGAAATTTTGCTGTCTGTGCAAAATTTTATATGAAGACGACCCATTGTGCAATTTTTGCATTTGTAGAGGACGTTATTCCCAATTTAATATCTTTGAATTTCTTTATTATGACTAGTGCTTGAAATAAAGGGGGTCGTTCATTTTTTTACCGCGACTGTAGGTAATTTAAGACCATAATCTGATGCCCCTTTGTAATCTTTAAAGTGCAAAAAGGGTACATACCTACTATTCTGTCGACAATGAAAGTTGGTACAGATTACACCAAACTTTCGCAAATCAGTTCGGGGGCCAAAAATCTCTGATGGCATTTAAAATAGCAAAAAATGAGTCATCTTTGTGAAGTCGGTACCACATAAATTTGCCTAAATACAAATCTAAGTACTGTCGAGCAGTTCCGTGTTGTTTTTTATTTCGCCGTTTGGTCGAACCCCAGTCTTTCAATATTTTCAATAAAGTTCCATATCGTACCCATTAACGCACACTTTTTTGATGGTAGGTTGGTAGGATGCCTTAACTTTGAAAGTACTCCAAGGTTGGTACCAAGTTTTAATCATTTGTTCAAAATGTGAGGCAAAGCACAGAAAATAGTTAACTTTACATCCTTCTTTTCATAAACAAAATGGCTATTAATCGGGGTTACATAAAAGGTCTTAGTCAAGGCGAAGGTCTTATGAGTGTTGTGACGTCACGCTTATCCATTATTGGCTTGAAATCACACATTTGGCGACAATTTTTGTTTGTCGAAAACGGTCGATCGAAAGTATGTACATAAGTACCTCAACAAGTATTGTATTTAGTGTTTTGGCCCCAACCAATAAAGTTTTGGCTAAAAAGGTTTTAACCCAAAAAAACATAAATATAAGCAATGACGTTGACCTCCATGTCATTGGTAGGGGTGGCGCTGCAGAGATTCATTGAGTCGTCTTCATCTTCCACGAAGGGGGTCATCATCCATAATCGTGCTCATGGATGTCCGATTAAATTGGCTAAAATCGAGCATCACATGATCACTATCACCACACCATTTAAAACATTGCTCGTTTTCAAAATGTTGTGTATGATGACTCCATGCATGGCAAAACTGATAACAATCAGGATTGTATTGAAGACCACCTCATCTAATAGAGCAGAAAGTGTTTTCCAGACAATACTGGTTGAAACAGTTTATCAGGAACTTGAAATCTCCTTTCAAGACTTCCCAGATGCCCGAAAAGGCACGCAGCGTCATGATCCACTCTTTTTTACTTGGAGAAATGATGTTCTTGCCTTTAGAATCTCTAATTTGCCCTGTCTGAATCCACATAATCCTTTAAAGGTAGAAACTTTAAAAATCAGGACAAAGCGAAACAAGTCTAGTGTTATAAATTAAGTTGTGTTGATTGATTTAGATATCCTAAACATTTTGAGAAGCTGAATTATTTGTTATGTTTTTGAGCATTAATTAGAATTTTAAAGTCTGGCTACTTTTTAGACATTTTAACTTTTTCATAGATTCTACAATTTACTTCGGACGCAATTATGTTTACATGATATATCCATCCATATAATCCATTTCATATTCATTGTACTTCTGCTGTAAGACAAACTATAAAAGTTTTTTTCTTAGGTGAATACTACAGAAGTCGATTTTGAGTTGTGAAGTGATTACAAATATCTCCATATGTTCATTTTCAGTAAAAAATCGTGATTTTGCGGTGTATAGTTTTGCATTTTGTTTTCCTATGAATATGTTTTACCCGTGGTATCCTTGCACCTGGTATGCGATGTTTTGGAATTTCATCATCAATATGTGAGGATGGTAAAATATGAGGCTTATTATTTCCTTGTCAAAGACAGAGAAATGCTTTAAAAATTTTAATATTTTTGTATTTGGAACGAAAAAATAATTTGAACAAAATGACGTGAATATTTATTCTGATAAAAACCGTTTTGTTCGCAAAATTAAGAAAGAATTGCGTCAGAAGAAAATGTTTCTGGTCAGGATGAATGTTTTAACTCTCTGAATACTTAATAGATGGCAGCACAAGAGCAATGTATTTATCAGGGGAAAATGAACCTTTTCAAATCCCTCTAAACTAATAATCTTTCTGTTAAGAGGGAGTACTTTCTAAGTATTTCCTCTAAAATATGTAACAATCCATGTAATTTTCGAACATTGAGAAAAACTAGATTTTTTAAAGCTTTGAATTTGTGATAACTTTTCCAAAAATAAAACGTTTTTGGTATTTCCCCTTGAATGATCCAAAGTAATTTTGTTTTTACGACATGTGCAACTTTAACAAAACTTATAAATTAGCTGATAATAAGAGATAATAAGTTAAAGATGTGTAGACCAGTTGAAAATCTTTTAATTCAGTTTTTGTATGAATTTAGAACTTTTATATTCCATTTATTAGTTTCCCATAGATGAAGAAAGTTTTAAGAAAAAACTCAAAAGAGAACTGTTTTGGAACAAAAGAGAACTGCAACAAAACTCAAAAGAGAACTGTTTCGTTAAATTTATTCAGCGTCTTAAATTAAGTACATTTTTATGTTTTATGTGATGTACTTAATACGTGTGCTAAAGTTTCATATTTAGATTGTTGGTTATATATGTAATATGAATGAATTTTAAAAGCTTACAAGAACTTATACTTTATTATTTTTTTTTGTATTTATAAAGTACTGGATTGCATGTAGATACAAATTTAATATAAAAGCTACATAAAACTAGTCATAAAAATTTAGAAGAGTAACATTTTTTGCTTTGATAAATTTCAAATTTTTTTACGTTTCCATACTTTTTAAACATGTCCAGCAGTGAACAAAATAGCTCAACAATCTGAAGTATATAAAGCTTCCAAAAGCTATATCTCACTACTTTTTGACTCTATGCATCAGAATTATACGAAATTTTTATTGAAACTATCATTTACGAACACGTCATTTTTCAATCTACTTCAACCCACAGTTACCCTATCAAATTTAAAATAAAGATCTAAATTGTTGTTGCTATTTAATATAAAAAGATATTTGATATTGTTGCCTACCCTCTTATACCCTTTTGAAAGAAACAAATTATAACGAATCCAATGTGAAAATTTAAATAGAAACAACTATTTCTTCATTTGTTTACACCTTTTAATTTCTTAATAATTTGTAATTTTATAAAAAAAAAATCATACAGTAATATGCATCCACAATCTAAACAATACTTTTTTCAAAGGTAGGGACAAATTTTACTGATGGTAAAAAATTATATTCTTCAATTTAAGCGCAAATATACCAAAACTAAGAAATATTCATCCTTATGCGCATTCACGCATGTACCCTGTAATTAAACATATCACCAAACGAGGCGATAAAATGCCAAATCGGCCAAGTCGCATTTTTACAGAGCAATCACGCGACTACTAGTCGACATGTTGGTCACACTTTTTCAAGCTCCTCTCAATAGCCAATGCCCAGATTTCACGTCTATGGTCCCATTCAACGATAGAGACCAAGGGACATAACAAAAATAGTGATTCTGTCACATAATAATGTGTTTGCATATTTCATCGCTCTTAAAGCAGCACGAGGATAGACGGCTGGGGAAATCTTGTGCATACTTGGCCTGTGAACGGATCAGACCGGGACCATCGTAAACCCCGATCAGATGCAGGTAGGTATTTCAATTAACGTCGCACTGGAGCAAAACATCGGGCTATTGGCTACGGTCCGGGATCAAACCCGAAGGGAGAGATCCAACGGATCAGATGCAGGACGCCGGGGAGGTCTCGTGGAGACCTGGCGTTAGGTATAACCTGTAAACTGATATTTAGATTTTGTTTATGAAAAAAATCAAAAGTTAGTACGTATAACATTAAAATGATTACCTCTGACGTAGTAGGAAACATATCAGCAACGTTCAACCTTCGAGTTGAAATCTATGAGAATGGTTAAATTGAAAAGTAAAATGCCCTATATTATCGCAAATCTTAACGATTAGCCGATCACGTGACCCTACCAACTAATTCTTTGTTATCTAGAAGGTTCTACGATTTCAATCATGCTGACCTTTGGTAAAGCAATGTATTAATTCAGATAACACGTGAATCAGTGATATGCCATCTTAATTATGCAACTCGAGTTATACTCTGAAATATGAATATGACAAAATGCACAAAGGTGTGTGATCGTATAACATTCCATTTTTGGTAAATAACAGGCTTTCTACCAAAGAATTTATAGTACACATATTATATGTAATGGTAAAGTATCAGATTGATAGGCTAGAAGCCTTTGGAACTTGGGATAATATGACTAAGGATTATGTTTTGCAGGTGTAGGTTAATTCAGTAGTAAGCTAACAGAAGGAACAAAGTTGAAACAGATTCACAGAATAGCGGTGAAAATGACTGAAAAGAGATTAAAGATTAGGTTAAACATCCAATGTGTAAGGATTGATGCTTTTAAAAGCAAAGGTGAAGCACGGACTTCTATTTTCATGGTAAAATCAAAGAATAAAAATTAAAGAATATTCTGTTTATAAAAACTAATTATAGTTCATTCCTAGATTAACAATCATGAAAAGTACAAGTCCTTATCTTCTAGATGGATTCTTGGTACCATGAGGAGAAAAGAAGGTAACGGTACACTAAACCATCGACCACACTAAACTACCGGTGGCGTGATTAGGAGCAGTAAACCTGGGTTCGAATCCCAGTAAATCCTTTTTAATTTAGGAAAATATGGTTTTCCTTTCACCGCTAGATGGCCACTCCAAGAGCAAACCAAAACAACCCTACATGATGAACACAAGTCAAAAACAAGTAGGGGGTATTTCAATTAACGTCACACTGGAGCAACACAACGGGCTATTGGTGACGGTCCGGGATCAATCCCAAAGGGAAAGATCCGAGGACAACACCACGTAATTTTGAACCACGGTCAGATGACGAGGCAACACCTGAGCTGGCACCCCACTCTCCAAACTTCTACACCACGCCAACGTGAGGACATTTGAGGCCACGACAGATTTAACGTGCACCAGCCCCCTTTGTACACGACGGTGTTTGGCTGGATTCGAACTCGCAACCGGTTGCTAGTCCGTTACTCTTCCAACCGGGCCACCGCGGCCCCAAAAACAAGTAGGAGATATACAAACTCAACAGTAATGGTAAACAGCTCGACACTCCACTAGAGGTCAACAACTCAACTCCTGGTGACTTCACTTCCAGCTCTTACCATTTCGTACAGTAGTAGGTACACAACTAAATTCGTGAAAACTCACTTTCGGTAGCAAAAGGAATAGGAAACAACTAAACTCAACTTCCTGTTATGACGTCATTTTTGATAACCAACTCAACTCACCTTCTTGTTGTGATGTCACTTCCTGTCATGACGTCATTTCCTAATTCCTTTATCATGGCGTCACTTCCACATCCCCGAATCTCCTGCCGTAGAACCCCCATTTTTCCCCTACTGAAGAACACGTTTTGTGTATGCATATACTAGTTTTACTAAGTATTTTAATTTGTTCAATAGTTAGAGAGAAAGGAAAAAATTAAAATTGTGCTTTGTTTAATGATTTCTTTTCGTTGTCGAATACGTTTTATCTTGTTTTGCGAATGGAAAAAAAAACAATCAGAGAAATATTTTTAGAAATTGCTTGAAGTTATCTAATTTTATGCAATTTATTACAAAAAGGAAGAAAAACAGAAATGATTTGGAATTGGAAAGGAGTTAAATGGTTATTGCTCGTTTTATTTGAAGCAAATTCAGAAATGTCAAGCAGGTGTTTACGAAAAAGAAATGTTCAGCTGCCCTGATTGTTTAGAATTAGGTAGAAGGAAGTCAAATTTCCTTTCATATTTTTATGCCATTCCAATAAGCTATATTACATTTTTCTCTTTTTTGTTGGACACTCGCTGTGTTTTATATAAAAGAATAAATATCTCAAAACAGCTTGGAAATAATCATTCAATATTTGTTCACGCACTACTTTGGTTTTCCATTAAAAACGACAGTTAAAAACATTTTCAGTAGAAAGTTGTATTAAGCAAAGAAGCCCTTTTCAACGAACATAATCACATATTTTAGAAAAAAGATATTTCATTCATCACAAAAAGCTATCTAAAGCGCAAAAGAATATTTCATATTTGTATAAGGTCTGTGAGAATCATTTAAGTAATCAATTCAATGTTGTATATAAAACTTTAGTTTCAAATTTCATCTTCCTTTTATTTATTCGCAATTCTCATTTTTCTACAGATGGGTTGAAACTAAACGGTTTTTATTGTTCAGCAAGAAACATAATTTTAAATAAATATTTAAGTTTATTTTATCATTTCATAACACCATTTATCGTTCAACAAAACAGACAAAATATTGATTCAAGTTGACAAAAAATCATGGCCCAGACCGAAAATGATAGAACACAATTTTTTCAAGTTCGATTTATCATTTTTATTATTTCAAGTCTTTATTGACGCACAACTTATAAAAGTAAACTCCACCCGAATAAATTATTTTATTTAAAACTTTTTAAATAAATGTAAATAGTTAACCTGTGAAACGTAATGTTTTTAAATTTGGAAAAACACCCAAACGCAGAGGATAGAATCATTTTCAGCTTTCCCCACGTCCACCTTTCAATGTATTTATTTATTTTTTTCGTATATCTTGAGGTTTATGCTACAATAGTGGTGCTAACTTTCCTTCTATTGTTCCAGAAACCTACTTTTGGTCACCATGATCGTGCGTGGACACAAAAAATTTACCATAGAGCTCACTCTACTTTAATATGTCCTCCACCGTTGATAACTGAGATCTCCGACGGCTTCTGGGGTTGGAAGAGTAACGGATTAGCAATCGGAGGATTCCGACTTCGAAACTAGGTCCAACCAAAGATCGTAATGTACACGGGGGCTGGTGCACATCAAATCTGTCGTGGTCGCAAATGTCCTCACGTTAGCATGTGTGGAAATTTGGAGAGTGGGATGCCAGCTCGGTTGTTGATCTCGTCATCTGACCATAGTTCAAAATTATGTGATGTTGTCCTCGTATCTTTCCCTTTGGGATTGATCCGGGACCGTCGCCAATAGCCAATTATGTTGCTCCAGTGCGACGTTAATTAATAACCAATTACCGCCGGCTTCTGTGACGCCATGAAAAGTTTCTCGGGCATCAAGTTTTCGTTGGCCACTTTGCAGTCCCAAAAATGTGTTTCAACTTCTTCTGGTGAGCACGTGCTTCAATCTTCGAAGAGGATAGTACACCCATACCTCGCTTTACGGCCTAGATACGTTCCGGAAAAGTTGGCCGTAAAGCGAAGAGCCGTATAACAAATCAATTATTTTGATACAAACCCATATAAATTCAATTGGATCTGTTTCAATTTTTCATAAAATAATATAGTTTTTAGTTCATAAAGCATTTTATTCTTTTTATTTCCTATAAAAATGCTTACATAAAAATAAAAGTACAAAACAATGTAATAATAAACAGAAATTCAAAAAATAAACATATAAATTAAAAAAACAAAAGAAATCATATGCACATATGTATACATATAATAAAAAACATAAAATAAAATGTTTAAAACTGTTTTAATCTGACGCGTGACAGATTTTCGGCTTCTCTTTTCATTTTTATCAGTATCAATCTCCAAATTCAATGAATGTTTCGGTGGCATTTTTTCTTAAAAAGGGACGATTATATTTAAAAGAATTAATGAATTAATTAAATATGTAACGAAAATACAGTCTTTCTAATACATACGTACCAAATATGTTTACAATTCACCAATTAATACAAACAGAAACAAAACCCAACCAGAAAACAAACAAGAATAAGTACGTCCAACTACACTAAAGTGACAACGCAGTAAAATGATGACAATGTTGTGCCAAACGTTCCTCACATTTTCGTGAGGCAACAAGTAGCAGTACCGTCTAAAGGGAGAAGCTGAAACTAAACAGAAGGTCGCTAACAGTAACATTTGTTTGGCCGTATAACGAAACTGTGGGCCGTAAATCGAAAAAGGGCCATAATTAAAAAAGGCCGTTATGGCGAAATGCCGTATAAAGAGCGGCCGTATAGCGAGGTATAGGTGTATTGAGAAACGAAGCGCGCATTGATTTAACAACCCAAAATATGAGAACGAAACTTTTCAGGGAACGAACTGCAAATGCAGGATGGAGGTACTTTTTGTCATGTATTTCTGGAAACAGATGTAGCATCAGGAAAAAAATTCACAAAAAATGCTATTTTCTATTTTTGATCATTTTTATTTCATCCACAGACAGTAAGAAAAGTAAAATAAAACAATGCCGCAACTCATTATCAGAGATTAGGTAATTGATTTTGGGGTTGTAATTGCTGTATAAACGTGTGTATAATGAAAATTTTGCCTCTTTTGCATTTATTTCATTTTATTAATTCACCCGTGCAGGGAAAAAGGGGTGAAGTGTTAATTTTGATAAGTCCAAAGGAGTCAAGTGCATCACTAAATGAAGCAGTGGTTCTTAACTTGGGGTGTGTGAGAAAGCATTTCCAGGAGTGCGAGAGAAGTTTCGATGGACGAAAGCGATATAATAAAAGACGATCATATTGAAATACGAGCGAATGCATTTATTCAAATGGTATGGTATTTTAATTAACGTCACACTGAAGCAACACAACGGGCTATTGGTGACGGTCCGGGATCAATCCCAAAGGGAAAGAATCGAGGATAACACCAGATAATTTTGAAACACGGTAAGATGACGAGGTAACACCTGAGCTGGCACCCCACTCTTCAATCTTCCACCCCACCCCAACGTGAGGACATTTGAGGCCACGACAGATTTAACGTGCTCCAGCCTCCTTCGTATTCAAATGGAATTTTAAAAACTGGACTTGGAACAATTCAGGTTTACACAGTTAGAACCTTATCCACAGCTGGCAAAAGCAGCATTGCAGATACTTTTTCCATTTGACCATCGACCTATGTGAAATAGGATCTTCATCACTTTTGCACATAAATCGAAAGCCAGAAATCGCTTAAATGCAAGTGATGATTTACGCTTGGCTCTTTCAAAAAGGAAAGCTTCGCTTCGTATTTATTCGCTTAGTATTGTTATGAATAAATAACAACGTAACCATTAAAAATTGAGATATTGTTTAGTATACATATATGTAAATGTATGTGTTTATCTTTCAATAAATAAATTATCTTGCAATAGAAGTAATTTCCTAAATAAAGAAATAGAAACACATTTTCAAGGAGTGCAAGAACTTAATTTTAGGTTCAAGGGGGTGCCTATCACTAAAAAGGTTAAGAACCACTGATTTAAGGAATAATATATTCTTAAAAAAATCAAAACTAAATTAATTTACGAATATAAATTACAATTATTTCTGTCATGGCATGCTTCTTTTTCTCTTCCTGAATATTTGTGAGAAATAGGGAAATATTAAGCTTAAAATTCCGAGAAACAGCCATTTCGATAACCCCTTTTGCCATGGTTGTTGGTTGGTTTTAGGGTTTTACGGCGCAAGGGCCATATTTGCTCATGCTGTGCCAGACACAACACATACAATAAGTAAGTAATAGACAGACACAAGTAATAGACAGACACAAGTAATAGACAGACACAAGTAATAGACAGACACACACAACGAAAGTTTTACTGATACAGAAGAGAGAATTACACCCAGGGAGGAATGCACCTGACAGGAATGGAACCTGCGCAACCTACAACTCGAAGGTTGCTAGCGCAGTGGGCATATCCACTGAGCCATGACGCCCCCCCCCCATTTTTGCCCTGACACGGAAGAATTTTACTCAGAATTTTGTCTTAGTGCACGTTTGTCATTTCTCATGAGATTTGTAATTACAAGTAATAAGCATTTTACTATCCATATTTTTTCCCAAAACATTAATTACAAAGAATTGTTTTTGAGAAGTTGTAGTAACCCAAAAGGAGAAAATGATGATAATGCTGCCAATGGTGTTCTGTATCCTTGTCTCTTTTAACAACATAGAAAAGTACAAGAAATGTTTCCAAACTCTAGAAATTGTGATCCGGCTGAACAATGTAGTACCTATATATATGTTAATAAGTTTTGTATTTTCTTAAATGCTTCCTTGTGCTCTTCACACCAAGTAAAGTCCACACTATCATTTATTAGATTTCTTAAGAAAGAGGTAATAGTGGAAACATTTGGTATGAACTTTGATACAAAATTAACCATACCCAAGAATCTCCTAACATCGCTTTATTACCAGGAAACATTCCTAAACTCTTGGAACACCTCATTGTTATTACTAATAAAATCATTTTTACTGCCATTGTCATGAATTTCGTCAATTTTTCTTATCAAATCTTTTGACAAGCTTCTAAATCTATATAAGAGGGGCTGGAAGATACATGAACAATTTCAATACCTTTTCATGAACATTAACACTACTATATAGTATAAAAACCGAGGTCATATATTGTTAAAAACAATTTTGGTAGATCCTTAATAAGAAACAGGGTCCATTTAAAACCCTCAAAAATGCCCTTTAGAATAGTAACAGAAGATTATATTGATATGCCTGAGGATTCTGTAGCTAACACTATTACTAGTGACAATCCTGGAAAACCAACAAGGGTCGATTGTCTTGTGAAAAGACCAAAATATCTTGAAGATTATGTGTGTGATTGATATCTTCAAAGGGGTGTCAAATGTTTAGCTGTAAGTGTACTCGTCCTCTGTGTAACTGTAACTACTTGTCCTTGTACAACTGTACCTCAAAAACTGTACCAGCAAACAGGGCTAATGACTGATGCTTTCAGGTCCGGACAGGTTTCCCAACGATGTTAGTCAATGCCGATCAGTAGAATTTCACCTGTTAGGCGAACGCAGACGGATTTTGAAGTGTTAATTTTGGAATTATGAGATTCTTAAGGAGTCGTTATTTTCTTTCTGTGGAATGTGGGGTACTCAGCGACTACCGTCAGTTTGTAGAACTGAAAAAGTTCTGCGTCGGGTGTGCAATTTCAGGATGAAAACGATCTGTAAACCTGTGGATATAAAAGAGACTCATAAAAAGCTTCTTAGATGGGTTTTGAGCTGGGACAAGTGCATACAGTTAAACGGAAATTATATTGAAAAAGTACAATATATATGGAAGAAAATTAATGAAATAAAAATTTCATGACCACAATTATCATAATTTTAAAAATGCTCCCTCTAATTAAAATAAGAGGGACATATGTGTGTGTACTATGCGAGATTTTCGAGAAAAACCAGCATAAGACTTTCGGTGTAGATGCTCTGCGTGCGTGGGCCAGTAAAAAATATTTCGTTTTTATTTCTTGAAATGCAATACCGCAATACGAACACACTTTATGCACCCTAACAGTGAGCATCACTTGTTACAGTTCACGGCTTAACAAGTTTCGTAGCACAGAAAGGATCGAGCGAAAGATTCGAAACTAAAACACTGCGCATGGGTAAGGGCGTTTTCCCAGCTAAGCTCGCCGGCTTTTGATTAAAATTTTCTTATCGCTGCCAGATATCGGAAACCGAGCTACCGGAAACGCCGCACCGGAAGCGGAAGCTGTTGCCATAACCCCTTTTATCTCTTTTGTGGTGGGGACTGGGAAATATCGTCTGAAGGCCCACAAGTTTATTATTGGAAAACGGGGAGGTGGCAACACAATGGGCGAGACATAAATGATGACTGCTTTTCGCCACAACAGATTGGGCGCAGTTGCGCCTTTTGGGGTACTTTTAAACGTGTTGGGGTGACAAAATTTCGAAATGGGGCGTTTTTGGGCTGAAAACGATATGCACAGCAAAGGAAATTTTTGAAGAGGGGCAAAGTTTTTTAATATATGCGTGTCTTTGAAACTCTACTTCGTACAAATCATTATCAATAACATCGATATACAGTAAAACTTCGATAAGTCGTCACCCAGGAAAAGTAGTAAATTTTCTTCAGTCCCGTCAAGCGCTCATAGACGACAATACAATTAAACACTCGTTTACTCGTAACGAAGTTTCGCTTAAGTCTTGGTTCAATGGGTATGTCTTCTGCGTTAGCAACCTTCGAGTTATAGGCGGCGCAGGTTCGAATCCTGTCAGGTACGTTCCTCCCTGAGTATATTTCTCTCTTCTGTGTCAGTAAAACTTTCATTACGTGTGTATGTCTATTACTTGATGTTACATGTCTTGTGTCTGGCGCAGCAAGACCAAATATGGCCCGTGACCCATAAACCCCCCCCCCCCCCCAACTCCGCTTAAGTCGTCAAAATGTTTTGGTCCTTTGAGTGACGATTTATCGAGATTTTACTGTAATTGTAATATTTACCCTGAAGGAGCCCGTGTCCCAACCATAAAAATACTGTCCTAGATGTTCTAGAGCCCCCTAAAAATTTTCGTCCATGTCTCTTGGCATATAGGTCAAACGATCTTATGAATCAAATTACTTCACTGAAATTAAGCCACACTGCATATTTGGTTAGCCATAATATTTCTAATATGCATTCCTCATCTTTGGGAAGACCGGACTCCCCAACGGTAAAAATATTTGGATGCGGGGTTGGGTCCCTAGGACTTGGTTTTCCTGTTGAAGCAACTTATGTTGTCACTTAATAGTAATAATTTAATATGACTCTCCTCTTTGAAGGAGCCTTCCATAGAATTATTGTGGGGATATAAGAGTTTCGTGCCCCTAGGAGTTGACATATCCGGCATGATACCATTCATCATTTGTACCAGCAGAAAACATTTCTCAAAAGTAAACTCCTTAAAAAATATATTTCACAAATACCCTTTATGGCGTATTTAGGGCCAATTTGGCATTAATATATTGTTATTAAAGTTGTTATCAAAACAAAAAGTGCATAATACTCTCCTCACATGGGTATGAGAAGGTTTTCCTATAAAGCTAAACATTTTTATTCAATGGCGGATAACAATGATACAAATAGCAGGTGCATACAAAGACAATAAAACAGAACAATGAGATGAAAACAAACCCACACGGCTGCTCGCTCAATATTGTTGATGAAATCTAAGAGCAAATAGAGGGCGAGAACATTGCCAAATTATAGTTCATCTAACAGGAAAAGCGTTGACCAGGATGTACCACGGGAGGTAGAACTACTATGAACCAAGTACAGCTAAATATAGAGGGCGCTATTGTTTTTGTGGTACTACCTACTACCTGATCTTTTTCAGGTGGTGACTTGATATTGTATGTCTTGTGTCTGGCGCAGCATGGCTAAATATGGCACTTGCGCCATAAAACCCCAAAACGAACCAAACCCAGGTGGTGACACTAATTTGCTTTTCTTCTAAAGATTATTTCAGCCCGTAGCTTATAAAATTGATCATAAATTTATTATTTATTTGCTTTCTTTATTCATCTGCAAACAGGATAGACACATATACTACAAATGCTTCCAGGAGATTATCTCAAATTGTTCCTCACGAATAATTTAGAGTTGAAGGAAATGAACGGCAGAGGTTACCAAAACGGCGATAAAACCAAGACTGCCTCCGTATTTTTGAGTATCTTTTATCTCAAACGACAACTAGAATTTGATGAAATAATTTAATTTTACACTTAACATTTTTGATTTTTTTAAAAATAACTACAAAACAGCGAGAGTTTAATGTTTATTTAATGCCTTTTCCACCCATAAGAAAAAAAGCCCGCCCGACAAAGCCGTGTAGAGTATGTACACAAAACAAATACTGTGAATCACACTACTTCTGTTCTGCATATTCCAGATTCCAGCTTTGTAAATGGAAAATAGTTTTATTACATATCACCAATAAAGATATTATTTACATGTGTTAAAACGCACTATTTTCATTAAAATACTAAATATTTTGTATTATTTTTTTATGAATAACTATTGTTCCGTAAAGCCATGACTATTTCTTGTGCTCATTTCAGATACTCACAGGCTGCCCTGGGCGTATTTCTTTGTGTCAGTCAAACTTTCCTTGTGTGTCTATGTCCATTTAGTAGACGAAAAAAACATTGCTTGGCACAGTTTGGCCTTTACACAGTATAAAACCACCCTTAATCTATCTTTTCAGGTAAAATATACGAATATAGTACTTGGCACTAGTGAAAGATTTCAGTTTACGAGATAACTCATAGTGGACGTTGTTGAAAAACTACCAACTACGAGTTAACTCGTAGCTGTTTGTTTTTCAAGGACGCAGTACACGTTGCACATGCACTCGTAATACGCGTAGTTGACTCAACTTCTTGTTAACTTATAGTCAGGGTCGGTCTTACGAAGTGTGGGGCCCAATTCGATCAATCTCTGAACCCCCTCACAAAAATATTAAAAATATTTTTTTATTTGAATGATATTATTTGAAATGAAGTGAATTGAGTAGTTAACCGTTAAAAATATTTTAAAGTAAAAATAATCGCTTAAGTATGTCGCTAAATAATTTAGAGATAAAATTATTTTACAATAAATGCATCTTTTTCCTATCCCATTCATGACGGAGTTCCTTGGAGTTTGCGGGTCGATTTGGGGGAATCGGCTTGGGTATGGCCTTGGTTGTAGTTGGGTCAGTTGTTCATTGACCGTCAGTACTTTCTTCATCTTCCGGTTGTTTCTCAGTGGGTTCACCCTTTTGCTCTGCGAGTTGTAGGCGGTGCATGTTCGATTCCTCCCTGGGTGTATTTCTCTTTTATGTGTTGATAAAAAAAACTTTCCTTATGTGTGTATCTCCATTACATAACGTTATGTCTTGTGTTTGGCGCAAGGGCCATATTTGGCCCTTGCGCCAAACTCAAAACCAACGAACCGGTTGCTTGTTTACGTTTCTCATGAACAAACTATTACTGAATTTTTTCTGACAAAACACTTTAAAATTGTTAGGGAGCATTTGGGCGTTTTTAAAAAGTGAAAGCGGGCGCTTTTCCCTCCTTTATCTGGCAACCCTGGACTCTAGAATGTCTGTCAGTTTGTCGCATCCTGTCCGATTAGTTTTAAAAAAGCAGTTTTTAAAGTACATAAATCGGAATTTAAAAAAAAAATGTTTCCGGGGTTTCCGGATGATTCAACTGTGTACCCGATGCCGACTGGAATTCGCGATAAATCACGAAGCGTTGAAAGATAACCCACAGCATCGTTTATCATAATTGCTATAATCTCTTTTCCTTCCCAAATCTATGTTGGAATAGATTTTATACTTTAATGGTTTGTTATCAGATGGTTCAGGATTTTTTTCGAAAATTGAGAGCTCAGTAATACAATAACCTCTCACAGGGTAGCACGCATTCGGGATATATCGCTACACCCTCGATGGACTTTTGGTTTGCCAACAGCAGAGAGAATCTTAATATGTTTTTATGATTGGGATTTCAATTGTTTCAAGCATTTTTCCTAAACTGAATTGATGAGAAAAAGCGTTGAAGAGGAGACATTTGTTTTAAAGGCTTTACCCTCGATTTTGAGTTTGAACTGCAGTTAAACTAGTATCGTTTTCAAATAAGAAAAGGCAAAAATTATGCATCTTTATCTACTTCTTGTGGGAACCAGACTATATCATTCTTTCCTCATTTTTAAGCCTTCGTAAAAGACTGCCTCAAGCTTTAAGGCAGCATTTGGATCATAGGGTTGCGAACATTAGGCGAAATCACGCCTTTTGGGTTATTTTTTTAACTTAGGACTAAAAATGATTTGTGTTGAATATTCTTAACGGAAAAAAAACCAACTGCGAATGTACTCTACTTATAAGGTTTTCTAAAGCCAAACATAGGATGTTTTTTATGCTTTTGAGCCAATCTCGGTATTCCCGGTTATCAATGTTAATGATAGCATAAACTAATTCTCATTTCTACGTTGAAAATTAAACTATTCTCTTTAATATTTATTTATTATCAGATGTTCACCTAATTTCCAAGTCACTTCCTCTACAAATGTCAAACGTTTAAGATTCAATATCTCTCAAACTTTATTCAAAGTTTGGGCATTAACTAATCATAATTTAAGATTCAACTTTCCATCAATGTTCACTAAGTGTTTAACCAATTTTAAACCTTTCTTGTTCAACAAATGTTTAACGTTGAAAAACTATTCCATATGCAACGTTGAATATTTGAATATCCTTCAAAGTTTATTCAACTTTTAGGTATCAACATATTCTCCACGAGAAGATTCAACTTTCTATCAATTTTTATGAAATGTCAGTTGTTCAACCAGATTGAACGTCTCTTCAATTCATGTTCAACGTTGATAAACTGCTGCACCTTCAACGTTGAAGATTCAAAATATTTCAACGTGTTGTCCAGCGTTTAACCTTCGACTGTTTTTCAAAGTTGAAAATCAGTTGCCTGATAATTGACTCGCATCAGTCCCCGACAAAGATGCTGCACCCTTTTGAATGGATGTCCCATTCTATAAAAACAACTGATTCTCCCATGACAAGGACTCGGTTCTAAATCCCCATTTAAAATCCTTTTCAGGTGGGACCATTCTGTGGTCCCACCTGATGAGTGGAATTAATTTACGACGTTTCTCCCGGAGCGCCGAGAAGTCGTTAGAACAAGAGGCAATTATCGAAGGTCTCAGGGAGACGGAAACTCCGATTGTAAACGTCGAGCCTCACTTTGTTCTAAAGAAGTTTTATGCCTTTGTGCGAAAGGGGTCTCTCAGTCAAGAAGGCGGCATCGCTTAACGGTTCTTGCCTCAAAATGCTGGAGCACAATCAACAGTTATTTGAGTGACCATACAGACATCTAGTGCTGTTCGAGTACCAGGTACTTATACAGGAATGATAGAATCGACCGCACAATTAACACAGTACGGGGTTCCTTGTCGAAAACTAGCCCGCAAAAATGTTGTCCGATATGCGATTGGAAGTGGGAATCCGGAGATGCGTACCTAAGACTGATAGTTTAGTGCACACATTCGGATATAGAAAAATGAAGTTCGTATCCCGTTAGTCCAGAGCTGTTGGAGTCACTTGATTTCGACTTCTTAGCGGACTCGACTACTTACAAAGACATCGTATTGGAGTAGCGAGATTAGCTATCCGTCCTCTTTGCGAAATGACTGTAGCAAAGGACTGCCCTAAAACTCCTGTGATTGAAAATACTGCAGATATTTTACTATACCTCTATCGGGCTTTTGAGATGTACTATCTGCCTATATTGATGCATAGCATAGCATTTCTAGCCTTAAAAACTACGTTGTTTCTGTTCCGCAAAAACAGTACAGTACAAGTGATTTTAGCTCTTAGATAAGTCCAAAAGGCGCAGTGGCGCCCAATCTTGGCAACTCTGTGGATCATCCAAGCTGTCTTACCATCTACCTTCTAATGAAATAGACGGAGCATGTGCCCGCAGCTTCATGTTATTTCTTCTAGTTGCTAGGTTTGAAGATCTGTCACGTGGTTGTGGGTAAAAGCATGAATCCTAAATTATAGATTGGTTAAAGCGATTATCCACCGTGATCAAAAACACTAGTCTGCACTTCCATAGCCAATCGGTTAAGTCGATCTGTGATTTACCCTTCAGAGATCTTACGACAGAGACTCCGCCCACATGATGTCTATTTCATTAGAAGGTCGATGAGTCTTACAGTTTGAAGCTGTTTTTTACATAGGCAGGAATATGAGGAGACTATGAACTACGTATATGATGAGAATATGAACTAGACCATGCGCAAGGATCAATTGGGCATATTATATGCTAGCCTCAGTTGAAAACGTGGGGTAGGGGGAGAAAAGTCTAAGTTGACAATACAATACAAAGAATTTTTATCCCAATATTAAAAAGGAGCCCAAAAGGCACAATATTGCGTCCAATCTTAGCAACTCTGCATGGATGATGCAAATACTGTCTTAGAGCTTGAGGTAGTCTCTTACTAAGACTAGAAAATTAGGAAAAAATGATAGAATAAGCGCAAAGACCAATTGCGCATATTATCTAGACTGGTTGCTAACTTCGCAAGCATGGAGAAGGGAGGAACCGAAGATACCTATCGCTCAATACCATTTACCGCAAACGCCATTAACCAATCATAGAAAGAAAACATTAGAAACTGAATTAATCAGGCGCCCGCATTCCTTGGTTGGCTTTTTACGGTGAAAATAAAGGACGTTAAATAGAAACTGAAGTCTCACTCAGATTAACGTTCAAAATCGTCGTTTTTGCGATTATTATTTTATTTTGTCACCGAATTTTATTTAATTTTTGTTAGGGCATGCCAGGCTTCTAGGCTTACAGGTCACTAAGCGTCGTTTTGTAGAAACAACTTATTTAATAATATATTAGTATTTACCATTCTTGTGTTTAGGGCGCGTTAGAATTATAGAGGGAGGGGCGAAGGGTTGGCGCAATTAGTGGGATCCCACTGTGTTGAAGTCATTGAAGGGGATGGGAGGGTGAGAGACGAGGGTTTCATTTCGGAGTCGAATTACGGAAGCGTTGTATGGCAACGCAATAAACGCCCAACTGTTGGATGGGGACAGTAAAGAATGATATACGCTCCTAGATTTAGGGAGGCGATTTTGCGGCCGCTTAAATCCCGTACTTTAAAATAAATCTGCGGAAAAGAACGCGAACACAAATGTTGTGGGGAAATCCTTTTTTAAATTTCATGGCAAGAGCAAGGATTTTGCTAGAAAATGCCCAATAAAAGTGTATTTGCGACTTCAAAAAGTTACGAAAATGCGCGAAAAACAAATGTGACTCAATTTTGTTTTTCGGGCATTCTTATTTTATATACTTTTTTGCAAAAGTTAATAATATATGCATTAAGCGAATAACAAAACAAAAAAGTATAAATATCAACACAACAAAACTCACCATGGTATAGCAAAAATTGTTTAACAGTTTCTCTTCCAAACTAAAAATCTGTATTTTGTTTATAAAAAAGAGCCCTTCAACAGAAAACGAGGGAAAATACAAATTGAATCTGTATTTTCTCTTGTTTTGCAATTTTTACAGTTTGAGTTTCGGTGGTAAACTGAAAATTTGAATTTTTACTAACAAAACATGAAATTGAATACTTTTATTTTGTTATGACAAACTGGAAGTTTTTAATTTCTACAACTCAGAATTGCGAAATGGAAGAAAAACATGCAGATCTAACAATTAAAACAGAATTTAACGTCCACATAAGCTTTTTCTGTGAAACTGGCATTAAGCATCGACCTTTTAATGAAATAGACGGAACATGTGCCCGCAGCTACATGTTATTTCTTCCAGTTGCTCGGTTTGATCTGTCACGTGGTTGTGGATAAAATCATGAATCCTAAACTAAAGATTGGTTAAAGTGATTATCCACCGTGAGCAAAAACACTAGTCTGCGCTTCGATAGCCAATCGGCTAAGTCGATTCGTATGTCCACGTGATTTACCCTTCAGAGATCGTACGACAGCGACTCCGCCCACTTGCTCCGTCTATTTTATTAGAAGGTCGATGTGTTTAAGAGGTTGAACGTGAAGTAATAAATGCATTTTTTAGGAGTCATTTTATAGCTATTTTTAACTCATAAATATCCTAACCCTTATAATTATAAAACCGTAACATAGCGATAGTATAAGCACTAATTAATATTTATTAAATTATTGTTATAAGGCAGGGGAAATGTTCATTCAAATTAACTTACTTTTCCAAGCGAAAGCAATATTTTGTTATTCAATCACAGAGGTTAGGAAATAGAGCATTGCACATCTAATTTTTGCGTACGTTTACATTGTGACTGAAATATCACGCCAACATAAGTTTTTATCCTCCAAATTGAATAAAAAGGAGGCACGAAGCAATAAATGTGGTAGGGGAGAAAAAAGGAGAAACGTCGTTTATTCAGATGACTTTTGTTTCCCCTCTAATGTCTTCATTCTACACATTTCAGGAGAGAATTCCAAATTATTCAACTGTCAAAATGCTTGTGGTTCTTTGCATTTTCGCAAATAAGAGCAATAAGAATGCCGTACGAGAAAGGCTTACTCCTGTGCTTATTCTTTTGTACCGAAAAGTTTCTAAAAAGTTTGGAAATGTTCGATTTATTTCCGCCATTCTAAGTGGGAAAATGGCGTGGTCCGTAGTTTCCCACACTTTTTTTTAGCTCAACACCAGCATCTCAAAACCAAATGTCTTTGACGTCATTCGCCCCTGAAACCTCTACCTCAACTAAATAAATTGCCAGTGTAGCTGTGCTGTAAGTTTGGAATCTCACTCAAATATTTATGTAGCTGTATGTGTAATTTTAGAATTTCCAAAGGCTAATTTGGAAATAAAACAACTTGGAACTGAAAAAATGAAATAACAAAAACACACACAAATTGTACACACTTTAGACTGATCACTATTATTAGTAATTGATATCAAATCGTAAAATAAAAAATAATCTCCAATGAAAAGAAAAGGATGAGCCTGGTGTACTACCAATTTTTCTATATGAGGCTCTATTTTCGTCAGCATCATCCTTAAATCCTCACAATTAAGTATTTGCAGTCGGTCCCTCTTTTCGATTAAAAGAATAAACGACCAATACATCATTGTATCACTGTGTGCATAGTGTTTACTGAAAACATTTTGAGGTGACGAATTTCTTTATTATGTTGTTGCCCACTCTTGCTACTTAATGCCCTCCTGTTTCCCTTGGGTCCAGCATTGTCCCGAAGATTCCTTCAGAGACCACAGTGGGAAACTATAGTATAACCAGAGAGGGCTCTGTGTTCCTACACACGAATGTGTTGATTTCTTACTTTTCATAACCACTATACAAATTAAAAACCACAAGTGCATGGAATACTTTTCTAATTCTTCAAGATCTATTGTTTTGTTTGAGTGTTTTCGAAAAAATTGGATTATACAGATCATCACTAATTCATCTTCTGTGTGTATTCGTAATATTCACTTCATATGTTTGGGAGCTGGGACTCAACCCTAAAAGTACTAGACAAACAGATGAAAACCTTAGTCAGATTTATAGTAAAAATTGAAAAAATTTCAAGACGACTAATAAGGATTTAGGAACTTAGAAAAGATCTAGTAGAGCAGACGTCCAGCATCAACAGGACAAAAGTCACAAGGAAAAACGCGAGTTTAAATATGTGGCTCAGGAATAGTGTTGCCACCACATTCACGTTTTTAACCAGCTCGCGTGTAAAGGCGAGAAAGCACTAGCGTCATTCACTAGTGTGTTCGACTAGGGAATATCTTTAAACGCGGCCTGGAAAGCCTTAGTTAAAAAGTGAGTAGTGGCAACACTATTCCTGTGTCACATATTTAAACTTGCGTGTTTTCTTGTGACTTACTTCTGTCCTGATGATGCTGGACGTCTTGCTACATTGAAGTAGCCATTGACGATCTTTTCTAAGTTTTAAATCGTTATTAGTCGTTGCTTTGAAGATTTTTCATACCATAAAAATACTGATAAGGTGGGGCAAGAGGTTCGGGCCCTAAAGACTTAGCACCCCTGCCTTCTGATATAGTGGCTATCCCCAGGAGTGACACAAAAGTAAAAGTAGAAAATGAGTTTCCAGAAACAGTGTTTGAATATTTGCTAATTGTGTTCAGTGTAATTTATTTTGCAAACGTTTGTGGAGCAATTACTGTAATCATATATGAGCTTAGATCAGCCGAGGTGGCACTTTTTTAGTTCAATGTAATCTTTTAAAAGTTTATTTTTTAAAAGTCTGGTGTTCACTGTCCGGATTGTGTTGCACCATCTTTCGTACATCATAGTTCTTGATTGCCGTATATACAGAAATTTCGTTTGCAATCTCCCAATTCTAGAAACGTAGTTTTTTGGGGAGTGGGTAATTTTTTTGTGGTTTTCCAGTATTTTTGATTTTAAAATCATTTTTGAGATTTTAAGGGTATTTTTCGGTCATTTTTGAGATTTTTATGAAATGTTTTGGTCATTTATCGAGTTTTAAACACAATGCTTTAGTTTATGTCCCTAATTTTGATCAAATTTTGTTCAAACATTTTCAATTTTTCATCCTCAGTTTCATTTTCATAGCAAAACACAAATGACTCATCTATTAGCTTTTTCACGATCAAGGATTTTTTATTGGTAGGTGAATCACAGACAATTGGAAAAGTAGTACTTATGCTAATTGAGAGTATTAAAATTTTAGATTATTTTTCACATCCTTAGATAATTTTTAGGAATTTTTATAGGTAATTTTTATACGTTTTTAGTTTTAAAAAATCCAGATGATTAAAAATAACATAAAAAAACCTTTTGTAAAACATGATAAAAAATATTAAGATTACAAAAAAGTTCCATTTCTAACTCTGGGCCCCATGGAAATAATCTACTTACTCTTAATACTGTCGATAACAATTGCTAATTGTCAATTTGAACTGCTATCGTAATAACAACCCGTCTCTAGGTCCACTTTCAAAAGGAAACTGTCCGATTCAGGAAACGAGTTCAGTATTTGTGCGAGTGGATTGTCAAGTCCAATGTCATTGGACCCAGATTTGTTGACCTCTGTGTAAGCGACCTTGGCGCCACAAACACCTTTCTTTCACCCACTGTGAGCTGCTCTCCCCACATCAGCACTGTGATTTTACTAATAGCGATTTCACAATAACAGTTCTAACTGTGACTGCTACATAAGAATAGCTGTGATACTGTGATTATGATTCTAAACTGTGAATGAATCTGATTGGTTGGTAGAGAAGGGAGGATGCTACTATTTGTGATGTAATATCCTTTAGTACTTCACATAGTACATACACAACTCAGTCTGTAACATTGCGGCTTACAACGCCAAGGAATTCAGTTCGAACCACATACAATCTTTTTATCCACAACTGAAATATCCTTTAAAATTTGTTTATTTAATCTAACAAAATATCACTATAAACCTATCATTTAAATAAAGTTTAAAGCGTTTATTCCAAGGCGTTGAGCTTTCTTTATTTTGAGCCTGTAATTCCTTTACCTAAAGGTAACTCTTTTCATCAATAAACTAATGAGGATATCCTCTTTTCTTTCCTGACTTTTTCCACCCTTCAGATTTAACATTTGTATTCTTTATGCTATCCTCGCTCCTGAAACGGGAATTAGCTTCTAATCAATTATCCTTTCTAACTTCTACCCATTTCTTAATTTTCTCATTTCCCAATTACAGTCAAATTGTTTTCCTTTTCCCCAGTAATTTTGACTTTATTCAACATTTTCTGTCCCATAGCTAAAATATAAATAAATAGATTATAGAGTATAGTGGTATTTTTCTCAGAAGAGAATACTCTGAGAAAGTTCTATTGGTTCTCTTAGAATAGAATCGTTCGAAAAGATTCTATTGCTCCTGTCCTTAGAATCCTTTGGAAAGATTCTATTGGTCAAGAAATTCAGAACTGGTTAGAAGTTAGGCAGTGAATGCGTGTGGTGGAATTATGCGTGTGAACTCTTCAGAGGGTTAAAAACTAAAATTTAAAAAAATTAAAGACCCGCGGGAACCCAGTTTAAGCCGCCATTTCGAATGCAACTGGCCACGAGCGTTCGAAATGGCATCTGACATCCATTACACCCAATTTACTCTTTTTTAAAAAAGCCTGATCCAAGTGAAAATTCAAGTTCCATCTCTTCTCTTAAGTGGCGCAACTGTTGTTTCTGTTTCCAGGCGAATACCGGTCTTCCACCGTGTTTTGGTGCCGCTAACCTACTTGGTGGGGGAATAGAGCGGCCGGTTTCGGTCTGTCTTTGTCCACGGACAGGCCACCTCCTCGGATTACACGCTCTCCTCCAACTCTGAACTTGGTGCAACAGGTAGGACCCACTCGTATTGTTTTCGTTTCTTTTCAGAGACGCGTAGACTACCAAAAAAAAACAGACCCTTGGCGTTTATTTTTATTGTTTTCAAAAAACGCACTAGATTCGTCAATTTGTGAAGAATATTTCAATATTGATTTATTTCTTATTTGTTTTGGGTCCGAGAGTTATGTGCAACACACACAACGTCAAGAATGAGTCATTTCCTGTCGCATTTCGCCAATAAAAATTCCAAAGAATGACTTCCTAATTAATGTATGATAGTTGATTGGTCAACATCTGTTAATTAAACAACAAAACGGCGATTAACAACATTTTAAGGTTATCCCAATGCTAATCATGCGAAAGCATTTGGACAGCAGAAGTAAAATCGTGGCAGACCGTCTGGTTTGTTTTTTCTGAAAATCTATCTCATATAGCGTTTCTTGGCCGTGTGTGTTGCATGACTTTGGTAGCTTGCCAGGTAGGCCATGCAGAAAGTGTATGCTTTTACATTACATGTGACGCGTATCCAACTGACAGAACGTAAAATCCAATCCATGATTGGAGTTATATTTAACACACGCAACCTCTTGACAAAACAGTGTGAGTTGAATATAACTCACATGGCGTTCAATGTGGTAAGGTATTGGACATCGGCCTCGCATTCTCCGAAATTAGTATTTTATGCTACAAAAAGGAAAGAAAATCTTTCCGAACCATCTTGGTATGGAAGGTACCCAGGACGTTCAGTCCTGGGTACCTTCCATACCAAGATGGTGGACAAGATGGAACGACTGATCACATCCAAAAAATGAGTACAAATAAAGCAAAGAAATGCAGTTCTGCCCAAACTACTGCTTGCCAAATCAAAAGCCGAAAGTGAATAGTTTAATGAATATAATACATCGAAACTATTCATTTAAAAAAAAACTATTCATAGTTTTACCTTTGCACAAGCACTGTAGGAAGAATATTTATTGATTATTGTAAATAGCTTAACTACAATTTAAAGCAGTAGCTGTTTAATAACAGTCATGATTCGCAAGTTTTGGAAACGACACAAAAAGTTTGCGTCTGTTTTCCTGCTATAAAATTTTGCTATCTTCTAAATTTGTTAGGATTGTTTTCTTTCAAAGTGAATAAAAAAGAAAGTCAATGAAGAAATAAAATGTTTCAGTGGCTATTGAAGTAGAACAAAAGAATGGGAAATCACTAAAAGCCAAACATCCCTGATAAATTTTTTAAGACGTGAATGAAATAAATTTTATAAGTTTTCATATTTAATATTGCTATTTACTTTGTACGCGGCCAGCATGAAAAGTGGTCCTTTCGGATAGGATCTGGCATTTTCGGTCGGGTTTCCATGTAATGAAGACTCAAGATTTTTCGAAAAATTTGCTCGACATTTTTTTGATTCAATTTTTTAGAAAAGGTTGAGAAAATTTCTTGCAATGATTTTGATTGAGGGGAATTCCAGTTTAACTTCACTTCTAATTTTTGTAGTAATGTTTATAATTTTTTGTTGGGCATCGTTATAGATTTAAGTTAATACCAAGCATCGGTATAGTTATAGTTATAGTTTGACGACAACCTAAGGTTGTCTCAAACTCAAAATTCCTTTTTACAATATGAATGAGAAGGTTTTTGTGAAGTACTGTCCATCCAAGAGTGGATCTATATGTCCCGGCGACTTTAGAATTCTCCCTTTACTTCCAGTTAATTTTTTTGGATGAGTTTTATTGAGCACGTTTACTTTCTAGTAATATTCGCTTTTTTGAGAGCTATTTATGTTACGAGAATAGTAATACGGTTGAATAGGGCTAATGATTAAAGTTTTCAGGTACAGACAAGTCCTGACAGGTTTTCTCAAGGTTTGAGCTATCGGCGATAGTCCGGGATCAATTCTTAAGGGAAAGATCCAAGGACAACGCTTCGTAATTTTGAACCACGGTCAGATGATAACACCTGAGCTGGCACCCCACTCTTCAAACTTCCACACCATGCCAACGTGAGGACATTCGAGGCCACAGATTTAAAGTGCACCAGCCCCCGACTTACATGGTTTTTGGCTGGACCGAGTTTCGAACTCACAACCCACTGTTTGCTAATCCGTTGCTCTTCCAACCGACCCTTAAGCCGCTTGGCTAATGCAGGTGTTTTATAAGTGTTCTCTTTGCCCTAAAGATTCTCAAAGAGCCCTTATTTTCTTTCTATGGGAATGAAATATAGAATTTGGGGTGTTATGGCGCAAGGTCCATACGGACAAGCTGTGCACTTCTTTCAATAGGAAGAGGGGCATCCAGCGATAATCGTCTGCTTCCAGAGTTGAAAACACTCCTAGGGGTGTGCGATATCATTACTAAAATGACGTATACGAGCTGCAATTCAATGGTTAAGATGCCCCAGACAATTTTTTAGATTGCTAAACAAAAACTAGTTTCGCGCTGGGACAAGAGCATAGTTAATGGAAAATTATATCGAAAAATTACATGTACGAAAGTTAGTCAAGTAAAATAATTATAACGTCAGAACTTTTGGAACATTTCTCGTATAATTGTGACCATCAGAGCAAGTTATCAATAACACAATAGACAATACAGCAGTGAGAGGCCACTAGATACAACCCTGATGGTTCATTCACACACAATCAATGGAAATCGATTCTGAAAGACTTTTCATACAATGCAAAATTTCAACTCTCCTGGTAATATTTTCGCTATAATAAATTCAATATTCGCTATTTTTAGCCATTTTTTGCAAAAGGGAATGAACTTCTCTACTTGTGGAAAAGAGTTGAAAATTTTCAGTTGCATAAAACGTTTCACTGAACCGATTTCCATCAAAATATATGAATATTGGTGTTCATATTTTTCTAATATAATTAATATTACGTACTTGATGAAATTAAAACAGAAATTCACTATATCGACTCAAGTGTATCTTCAACATAACACGATCCAACTGAAAGCAATTTTTGGCCCTTTGAAGACCAGTGGTGCCATTTGGCACCCCTATTTTCAGGTATTTGCTTATAAACAACCCTTGCATCCTGACCATTACATTTGGAACCATTCAAACTACAGATCGGACTACTTACAAGACTTTTTTTTTATCAATAGGTGATAATAAAGATGGACAAAACTGTCTGTCTGACCGATATCTATGGTTATCTAAGTATAAAATAACTTTAATCCCTGAAAACTAATTTTTTCTACTGGTAAATAGAAATTCAAATTCATTGAGTAGAAGTTTTGTGTTACAAAAAATTTGTTTGTGCAAATGTAATTAATTTAAATATAACTTAATTCACATGTGCAGTTTAATCAAACTCATTTTTCAAAAAATGGAATCGCGGAGTTTTGTGTTTAGGTAAAGGTATTTGTTCCATCAGCACAAATCGAGGTTCCACGAATTACACATGAGAAATTTTCGTAAATATTCTAAAAGCAGATGAAAAAAATCATTAAACGCAATGTTCATTTATAGGGATTCATTTATAAGAAAAAATCTATTCTGTATTTTCCATGTAATTTTATTTTTCAGGGTCTTAAGAACATGCGTGTCAAATTTCAAGTCGAAATTCGCAAAACTGTCCCAGTTACAATCCATTAACTGAATCGGTGAGCAGACGCAGAATTTAAACGCTTTTCTTTTCGGAATAGCTTTTTGGCGAATGGTTGGCGTGATAAAAAACCATTCAATTGATCGACTTGAATTTTTTACAGAATGTCGAGCAAACATCCTTTTGTCGCTTGACGAACCAGAAGACGAATATGTTAAGTTTTTATATTTTTATAGCAAAACAACTCGGTCGAGTTTTTCAGATAAATTGATGATTTTGGATTTGACGAGTCAACATTCCCTCAAATAACGAAAAACAATTTTCTGGTTCAAATGATAGCTGCATGTGTATGAAGTAAAACGCCATTGAATTTTTTTGTTCAAGATCACTAGAAGTTGAAAAATCATGCAAACCAGTGGCTACGATTGATTGGTTCTGGGTTTTAATGGCGCAAAGGATAGGCCAAGCTGCGCCAAATGCAAGACAATGGCAAATAATTGTGAAAAAAGAAAGGATGGAGAGAAGTAGAGTAAGATGGCTTGGGCATCTTGGGGTCGCGATCCCCATGGTTACCCGGGTAACCATGGGGATCACCCATGTAAATACCATGGAAAGAATAGATCATTAAAGTACCTCGGCATCTTGAAGGCCTGTACACACTTAAAGATGTGCCCCCGAGGGATGGGTGTCTTGGGAGTGCGATTACTGGGTTTATCAAAGATAGCAAATCCTAAGAGGTGAAAGAACAGATCACTAAGGTACCTCGGGTTCGTGAAGGCCGTACACACCTTAAGGAGATGTGTCCCGGAAGGCGGCACCAGCGACTACAGAACTTCGCACGGCGTCAAGAATTAGCAGGCTTCGTGAAAATGATATTTTTTTGAGTCCTGGAATTATAATAGATAGACAGACAAAGTTTTGAATAAATAATTTCATTGCGTTGTTTCGTCACTAAAAAAGCAAGCAATATTAGTGTTTAGACACGTCAATCGATCCCGTTCTGTGCTTTGTGAGTTAACAGAATAGAACTCAGAATTAACAAATAACAGATTTATTAACAAGTAACAACGGAGAGCGAAGCTGCGAGGTTGGTTCTCGGCAGGCAGTCCCCTCGCAAGTGACAGATAAACAAGAAAACAGGGGGGGGGGGTTAAGCAGCCCCTTTGAACATAAACATGCAGGCGCGGTAACATCCCCGAGTGGTCGGGTTGTCAGTGCGCCATCTCGTAGGAAAATAATCAACAATTAGTGAAAGAAAAAAGAAAATCCTCCCTATTTTTTCGGAATAAAGGTGACTGGGTCACCTCCGGAAACATTGACTGAATTCCTGCCTGATCTTTGACACAGCACGAAGATCTAACCAATAAAGGAATTCAAATCATGAAAAAAAAAGAGAAATGAATTATCAAACGAAGCAAGAGGGTGTCCTTGAAAACGTGCTCCTCTGTGGCAACCCAGTTTCGGTGAAGGGTCAAGTTCCCCAAAGAGTGTCATCTGTGCAGACCTACTTTCGGACTCCCTTTCGGCCCTCTGGCCATCCCCCATACACCTTGCCATGAAAGTAGCCACCGGGCAATCGGGTTGGCCTTGCGGTCATGTCTTTTCCATCTGACAGTTGTTTTGCCTCAGAAAATATGTCATTTCGTTTGATTTAGAGGTGGGCGAAACTGTTATTTCACGATAACAGTCCGGACGGTTGTTGCTAACTTGCGATAACTGTTATAATTAACTACTAATATAACAGTTTTCTATGATTCAGTAAGCTAATAAGTTAGTAACTAAATTTAACGGTTATTATCAACTTTTAGAAATTGACGTTAACGGTTGTTTTTAACAGATATTAATTATTTAAATTGATTATTAAGTAACAAAAGAATTAGTTTATGCTAACTCTTTATTTTGATCAAATTCTTTTAGAAATTTCAATTAAAATCTTTTTATTTGATTTAAATTGCTATACTGCTATCTCATAGGTAACTAAATATTTTCGGTAAAAAAATTAACTAAATATTTTTTCGGTAAAAGTTGCTGTCGTCTTTTATTTTACAATAACACTGTTATTTAAACTGCTATTGAAATAACGGCCCATCACTACTCATTTCGTTTGATTTAAAGTACTGTTATTTTACAAAACAGCCAGGTAGGTAGTTAATTAACCTCGCACTGGAGCAACACAACGGACTATTGGCGAAGATCCGGATCAATCCCGAAAGGAAAGATCCAACAACAACGCCTCGTAATTTTGAACCAAGGTCAGATGACCGAGAAAAACACGTGAGCTGGTACCCCACTCTCCAAACTTCCACACCACGCCAATGTAAGGACAATCGAGGTCTCGACAGATTTAACGTGCATCAGCCCCCGTGTACACGACGGTCTTTGGCTGGATCTAGTTTCGAACTACTCGCAACCCTGCGGTTGCTAATTCGTTGCTCCTCCAACTGGGCTCACTGATGTCTAGGTATCGTCGCACTGGTGCAACAAAACGGACGATTGGCGACGGTCCGGGATCAACCCCCGAAGGGAAAGATCCGAGGACAACACGCAATTTTGAATCACGATCAGTACTGATGTCTAGGATTGCTTTAGATAGATGCAATTGCTTTACACGCAATATATGTATATTCATGTGTAATAGGTCCTCATCCATAAAATTTTAAAACCTTTACAATATAATGCCTCCAAAGAATAAATGACGCAAGATCCGAAAACGGACAAACTGCGCCAAACGCGAGGCAAAACATGAATGTTAAATACGATTCCTTCAGAGGAAAGGAATGACACAGGCCATATGGATCACAAAAGGGAACAGGCTAGTTTACTGAAAACACAACACATATATATATGCAGATAGGATAGGATTGCAGCACAACCAGTAAGATTCATTAAAATGGACGGACGTCCAAGAAAGCTGTAGAACATTCACACATGCTGCCTGTAAAGAGTGACTCAGCTCTAGCAGCACAAAGAAAGATACAAAGATTTCTATGGGCGATTACATTATACAACAATGAAAAACGATGCAGATAAAAAACACAGCAAAAATATCGCAGCATCCGTGTAAAATTTGATTTAATCAACGGAGTAAAACAAAAAATGTACTTTGAAAGGGTGGTTGGTTTTCGAGGTGTGATCAAAGGTTATCTAAACTGGGATTCTTCTCCACTTGAAGACTTAACAGTCTTGAAACACTTCATCGCCTTCAAATCAGTATCCTTCCGGAGCAGAAAAAAACCCGAAATAAAAATCACCGTTTAATCTGGTCACATTATGTCACTACACACGTTCTTTTAAAAACATGCGAATCCTACTTTACGCTTACATTCACCAATTCACGATCATCCAAACTTCATTTTCTTTCATTGAAAAAAGAGGGCGCGTTCCGATATTCCGACTAACATCCTTGTTTTACGCGTTTCTCCCTCATTACCCATGTCATGCGGAAGACATCAAACTCAATCAGTACCATTTCGTTGCTCTTAAGGCGGAAACCATACTGGCTGGTAATTGGTAATTTTAGTATCACTTAACACTTTTTCAATTGCCAACGACTCCTTTTCTTGGTGCAGTTCCTTTCCTCCTGTTCAGTCTCGGGTCAGCTCCTCCTCAACCATTTTATTCGCCGATTTTTTCTTCCTTCGAATGTTGGCTTCGAACGGCTCGTGTGCTTGAACTTTGTGTCTTTATCAACAAAGTCTATTTGAAATATGCTCGAAGCATTGAATGGCGAATGGATTCAGCGGTAGGGCACACATGGGATAACCCCAACCCCAATATTTTAGGTAATTGCCAATCGGTACACAGGAAAATTGAGCTTGGTGGAGGGGGAGAAAAATGCTTAACGGCCTTGTCAGGACTGCACAGGTAGGTAATTAACGTCGCACTGGAGCAACACAACGGGTCAGTCCCGAAGTTAAAGATCCAAGGACAACGCCTCGTAATTTTGAACCAGTCCGATGACGAAAACACCTGAGCTGGCACCCCCCTCTCCAAACTTTCACGACAACGTAAAGACATTTGAGGCCACGACATATTTAACGTGCACCAACCTCCGTGTACACGACGGTCTTCGGCTGAACCGAGTTTCGAACTCGCAACTCTCCAGTTGCTAATCCGTTGCTCTTCCAACTGGGCTATCGCGGCCTCAGGATTACAGTGGTCGCACTAAAATTATTAACTAGTAATAAGTAAAATAATTTTTTAGTCTATCCTAAGCGGGCATAAGGTCTCTCCTGACCTTGCTTTCTGATACTTATCTGTATGTCTTACTGAAGCCAGTCAATGCATCGAATGTCAATTGAACACGTATGGTCCTATACTTGGTCTAGCGAGGACTGGACCAAGAGGAATTAGTTTCAACAACGGAGTGGTTCGTCCTATTTCATTAGATCGTTTGATCGCTGTTACTTTGAGCTCCTCTTCAACATGACGGGCTTTCGGATCTTGCGCCATAAAACCTCAAAATTCAATCCAACATAAGGAAACATGAATGTCCCAAATTTACCGAACATTGTCAGTCAGTTTCCCAAAGTAGGCGCTATCGCCCCTGTGGGCTCTGAAGGAATCTTGGGGCAATGCTGGCCCCAAGGGAAATAGGGGGAGATGATGAGAAGCAGAAGTGGGCAATGAGATGCTAATAAAATTTGTCACCTAAAAATGTGTTAAGCTCATCCTTATCCACTTGACCATACAGACACTCACTAAAGCGATGCAGTGTCCCAAGAATTACCCATTGTAAAATGCAAGTCACAACTGATATGTCTGAAAATAAGATGACAAGCCGTTATAAGCGAGTGTAAAAATGTGTATTCGCGCGCACTTTTGACTTACGCAAATTCTTACAAGTGCAGCGACAGGAATCTGCCACATAATGTTAAGTTTTTACTGTACAATACTATAAATTGGTAAAAGGGCTTAACCACTATAAGATTATTTCGGAATTGTGCGACGAGATGTCATCAGTGTGGTGCACAGCTACATAAATATTTGATGAAATTCAAGAATTAAGGGTAAGTTACACTTGGAATTTATTATTAGTTGAGAGAGTTTTCCAGAGGGGGCACCAAACACAATTGTCTTTGAAAAGGGGTCGTTGAGCTAAAACATTTTAGGAAACTATGTTGTACAGGATGCTGTCGAATCCCCCACTTCGAAATGTTATTCACGTTCAAAAATAAATGCTTGGAATCAGTTATCAGTTTAATCAATGTAAATCGAAGTTTTAGGTAGATATATAGGTATTTTAATTAACGTCGTACTAGAGCAACACAATAGATATTGGCGACGGAACAAATCCGAGGACAACACGAAATTTTGAACCACGGTCAGATGACGAGGTCACACCTGAGCTAGCATCCCACTCTCCAAACTTCCACACCACGCCATAGTGAGGACATTTAAGGCCACGACAAATTTAAAGTGCACCAGCCCCCTTGTACACGACGGTCTTTGGTTGGATTCGAACTCCCACCCCTCCGGTTGCTAATCCGTTACTTTTTCAACCGGGCTACCATGGCCCTCGAAGTTTTAGGAAGTTCACAAATAGAAAAATCATCGGCAGGTCAGAAAGTATTAATATATATTTGTAAGCGAGAAATGGCTAATTTAGTATTACATCATCAAAAATCAAGCATAGGTAGAAAATCAAGCGTAGAATCTGTTAGGTGGCTGTCAGAATGGGAAGGAATTGGACAAGACGAGAAAATTTCTCTATTCTCCCTGACATGAGTGATCAAGATATTTAGACCCCACGAGGCTCGAACGCTCTCCGACATATTTGAAATGTTAAAAAGCAATGATAAATGCACACTAAAGTTAATTTTACCAGCCTCAATCAAAATTCTGTTTAACACGTGAAGTATACGTAGATAGTAGATCTGGAAAACAATCATTAAAAGTAATTCATTACGGACTTGCATACGGAATATCAAACCTGGAGAAGATCGGGCCGCAAATTATTTTCTGATTGCATGACTGATGCTAGCTAATTTGATCAGATTAAATAGAAGTTTTGTTAATTACATGGGTAAAAAACACAGACATGTCTGAAAAAGTCAGAAATCTTTAAACGCAATATTGATGACTTCAGGTTTCGATTCGAACAAGGAAGATCGAAATTATTTTCGGATTATGTACCTGAATAGATTTGGAACTTCCCTTATAGGGCGTTCCTAAATGGGGCTCGTTGATTCATTTTCAAGTTTGAGACGTTTGCTTGACAAAACAGCTCTAAAATTCAAAACGATCAAACCTTGTTCGTTCAAAGCCAAATCGAATCAAAATCTGAGCGATTCATGGAAAGTAATAATTCAATTAATCAGCTTGCGTTTGGGGACAGTCTTGGTCAGTTATCGATCTATTAATACTGAGCTGCGTGTTTGAAGGTAGTTTTGCATCTTTCATTCACATAATTGTACTGCAAGCGTTTGAGGTTGTATAAGACATACAACATGATGCATAAGTTTTTATGCAGTTATAAAATTTAACGTAACATGTTTTCAAAGTTTGATTTTTGTAACTTTTTAAAATTAAGATGTAGGTATTTTAATTAATGTCCCACAGGAGCAACGCAACGGGTTATTGGTGACGGTCCGGGATCAATCCCAAAGGAAACACCACGTAATTTTGAACCATGGTCAGATGACGAGGTAACACCTGAGCTGGCACCCCACTCCAAACTTCCACGCCACGCCAACTTGAGAACACTCGAGGCCACGACAGATTTAACGTGCACCAGCCCCCTTTGCACATGATGGTCTTTGGTTGGATTCGAACTCGCAGCGCCCCGGTTGCTCTTCCAACCGGGCCATAGTGGCCTTTAAATTAAGAAATGCGTGCAAATTAATAATTGATTCTGGCGGTCACTCCGAAATGCGCAGGCCTGATTTAGAAGCAATTCCATGCTTCAGTCGAAGTGACCACAACCTGTCCCCTTTCTTGGCAATGAGTAGAGCAAAGGACGAAAAAAAAGCATTCTAACATTATTTTAAATTAGATCAAATTCCTCATGTAGCGTGAGAAAGATCAAAATGAGAGATTGAAATAGACTTGATGGGCCTTTAACCTTTCTTCGGTAGACGGAAAAAGAAAAACATTTAAAGTCGAATCCCTTACATCAGACCTGTTTTATGAAGAAAGCCGCCTGTGCTGCAGTAGTCTTATTTCGCTTTTAGGAGACACAACATCAATTGAATATCAGATTGTTGAGGTAGCATGATATAGACAGAAGGTTAGTTGGGTTTTTATGGCGAAAGGTCATATTTGGACATGTTACGCCAGACACGGGACACAAAATCAACATACAGACATACACACAAAGAAAGTTTTACTGACAGATGAGAAATCACCCAGGGAAGAATCGAACTTGCGCCGCCTACAACTCGCAGGTTGCTAGCTTACCCACTGAGCCACGACGACCCGTAGACAGAAGAGAGGGGGCTTTGGAAGCTTTCCTTCACTGAAAAGGTTGGTTAATGATTTTTAAAATATTTCTTCAAATACAATTGCATCGGAAACTTCGGTTAGTTTTCAATAAGGTAGGTATTTTAATTAATGTCACACTGGAGCGACACAACGGGCTGTTGGTGACGGTCCGGGATCAATCCCAAAGGGAAAGATCGAGGACAACACCACGTAATTTTGAACCAGTCAGATGACGAAGCAAAACCTCAGCTGGCACTCTCCAAACTGCCACATCACGCCAATGTGGAGGACATTGAGGTCACGACGGATTTAACGTGCACCAGCCCCCTTTGTACACGAGTCTGGTTCGATTCGAACTAGCAACCCTCCGGTTGCTAATCCTTTACTCTTCCAAACCGGGATAAGGATTCGTGTTCAATAAGGATTCGTGTGTTATGATTAATGTGCGGTCAATTCTGACCACACATACAGTAATGATTGTGCAACGGTAATGATGTAAAATTTATTCAATGCGAAGTATGAAAGTAGTGCTTATGAAGATCGTTCACACTGCGTAACAACCCAGGTCTCACGGGCCGCGGTAGCCCGGTTGGAAGGGTAACGGATTAGCAACCGGAGGGTTCACCGTCGTGATCTCAAATGTCATCACGTCGGCATGGTGTGGAAGTTAGTTTGGAGAGTGGGGTGCCAACTCTGGTGTTGCCTCATCATGTGAATGCGGTGCAAAATTACGTGTAGTTCTCGGATCTTTCCCTTTGGGATTGATCCCGGACCGCCACCAATAGTCCGTTGTGTTGCTCCAGTGTGACATTAATTAAATCACCTACCTATCTACTCATGTCTCGTATATCTGCGTACGATCTTACATTTGCATAAAATTTACATTCTTAGCTTTTAACCCCTCCGAAATAGCCCGTTGTGTTGCTCCACGACGTTAATTAAAATACCTACCATACCTTAATCCCCTGCGAAATATCCTGACGAAGCTGCTGTGAATAAGACAAGCCTTTAAAAACTCAATTATGTAGATCCTGTGTACCCATTAAAGGGGCCGACCTTGCACCAGGAAGAGGACGGAAGGTCAAGAGGTTCGCTTCGATGCTCATCAGGTTTTGTCGAACACGTCGGAACGCTTGTCAGTCCATAGTACGACTATTAATCTCCTTTTCTTTCCCGATGGTCACTAGACTGTGACTTGCACCGATCGGATAGTGTTCGAACAGAGGATCCCATTTCAGAACGGGCTCAGTGAGTTTCGCTTCCATACTGGTAGGTAGTTGAATAAACGTCGCACTGACGCAACACAACGCGGGTTATTAGCGACGGTCCGGGATCAAACGCGGAAAAATCCGAGGAAAACAGCAAGTAATTTTGAACCACGGTCCGATGACGATTTAGCACCTGTGATGGCACCCCACTCTCCAAACTTCCACACCACACCAACGTGAGGACATTTGAGGCCACGACAGATACATAATGGTCTTTGGTTGGATCGAATTTCGAACTCGCAACCCTCCGATTGCTAATCCGCTGCTCTATCCGGGCTACTGTGACCTACTGAGTTAGTCTGCAAGCTGTAGGCGTAGTTTCCATTCCTGAGATTTCCAATATAAATGAACAAACCATAGTTAATTAACGTGGTATTGGAGCAGCACTCCGGATGCTAATCTGATGCTCTTGCAATTGGGCTACCGCGGCCCAGCAAACCATAAGAATGCGACGATTTTACTTCTGCTACCCACATAATATCGCAGGTCATATTGGTGCTACCTTGAAATGTAGGTAGGTGGGTATTTTATTTAACGTCGCACTGGAGCAACACAACGGGAAATTCTTAAAATGTAGGAAATTGCCGTTTTGGCGACGTTGGTGTTTAACCTATTTGGTGTTTATCAATCAATTATCACATATTAATTTGGAATTTTGAAATTCTTAATGGAGAAGGACTAAAATCGTATTAGAAAAACAAACTAAGTGTCGTCAATTTCTGAATACACGTTCCGTTGCAAAAATACTATTGCCACCACTTAACAGAAAATTCCTTCTCATTACTACCCTGTGTGTATTTCTCTCTTCTGTGCCAGTATACTTTCCCTGTGTCTATTTACTTGACGGAAAAACATTGCTTGGAGCAGCTTGATGAGCTCTGATCCTTGCACCATAATATAACAACCAAAACATTTCAGAATCTCTCTCGCCATCTTTTCTGATAAAATTTGGTAAGCTTTAAGGCTATGCAAATCCAGCCATAGAGGCCCAGCATGAGAGTTTCACCAGTACCATCGTAGAAGGGGGTATTGCATCGGAGGGGACCCAAGAAATGTGGAATGTTATTGCACTGTAAGGTCTATTTTCTAAGTTTAAAGTCAAATCCCTATTGTATTTATACTTATAAAGCTGTTTCAACAAGCGCAAAGGAATAGAGTAAATTATGCATTCGGTGCATTAAAAAATTATGCATAAAAAATGTAACCAAAATGTGTACAGGGGCGCCAAGTTCAGAGGCAGGACCTTACTCTCAATACCTTTATGTCTAGGTCCTGCCTCACACGAACCATGTGAACGTAACGTATATATATCGACTAAAGAAAATTAATTATTTATAATTTCCTTCGTGTCAAGGCTGGAACATCAAACTAAGACTACTTCAACCTCAAAAAACCTTTTTCCTTCTACAAGGTCGGTCGTGGATTATTCACAAAACAGGTGAACAATACGTGGATGATTCAGAGTTTACTGCATCGTCAGAGTGACGTTCTAAGTCGCATTGTGGTGTCATTAGAGAAATGCCCGGTGAAGTTTCCCACTCCTAAAACAGATAGTTTCGTCGCTGTTTTAACTCCGAATTGTTACCCGCGGACCTTGATGGACATCGAACATTTCATAAGCTTCCCTCATCTCGGCCGAAAGTATATATATGCCCAACGTGTCTTGCTCGGATGTCGCTCCTTTGTGATGCTGAATCGATATTTCTCCCTTCACTAATGGACGAGTATTCGTGCACCATCTCGTTTCGAGAACTTTTCGGGAAGCCCAGCAGCCCGGAGAATTTTCCAGGTGCTATTGGTTCAAGAAAATAAGTAATGAGATTTCCTTTCTCCAACCCTCTGAGGGGTTCACACGCATAATTCTGCCTTCAACCTGCCGTCTTCCCTGTATGACATCGAACCGAATTTGATGTTCTTAACCAATAGAATCTTCTCAAAGGATTCTATTCTAAGGAAAGGAGCAATAGAAGCTTTCCAAAGGATTCTATTATAAGGAAAGGAGCAACCGAATCTTTCCCAATGATTCTGTTCTAAGGAAAGCAACGGAATCTTTCCAAGGGATTCTATTCGAATGAAATGAACAATAGAATCTTACTGAAGGATTCTATTCTAGTCATGCATCAGTTTCGAGTTTTAACGTCTTTGAGTTTCACTATAAGAAGTCAATCAGGGAATGTGGACACCCGAGCGTTTCAACTTCCAATGGTTTTACCTTTGTCATGTGAAAATCATCATATCCTCAATATCGACCCTTTCTCTCCTCCGATGGATGCATCTACTCGAGATAGTATGAGTAATGGGTCCTTCCTCCATGAGCTATTATTTCATTTTTTCACCTTTATGAAAGAGCCTCAAGCTTAAAGATAGCATTTGGATAATCTATATAGAGTTGCCAAGATTGGGTTCCATTGCGCCTTTCGATTTGCTTTTTTAACTCAGGGCTGAAATTATTTGTATTGTATTGTCCTTATGGAGTAAAAACAACAGTGAATGAAACTTGGAAGGTTGTGTAACGCTAAACATAAGATTTGTTATGCTTCCGATCCTATCTCGGCATCCCAGTTGTCGCTACTGACATTGCTTCATTTGCTCTTTCAACACGCTACACAGAACTCCTGAATTCGTCTGGTCACGAGCATGCTCTGGTCACTAGATGGTCAGAACCGAGTACTTTTTAGAATCGAATATACTTTCAAAAAACGACTAATCGATAGTAAGGATCAGCCAACTGCGATATAAGCCTCCTTTTTTCATAAAAATAAGTCGCATAATTGCTTTGGTATTCGAATACACGGATGAATACTTTGGGATTCGAGTACTTTGATATCCGAATACTTTGGATTCTGAGTACTTAGTCTCCGATTACTTTTGGTGTTCGAGTCCTTTGGTATCCAAGTACTTTTGTAACCGAGAATTTTGGTATCCAAGTACTTTTGTAACCGAGAATTTTGGTATTCAAATACTTTGGATGAATACTACTGTATTATTCTACGCGGAAGAATCGAGTACAGCGAATACCTTTTTAGTATCGAAGTACAAGAGTACCTTTGAATTCGGATATTCCCATCTCTACTGGTCACTGTAGATTCGACTGCCTGAGGCGTGTTACATAGTGAATGTGGATGTTCCGTCC
This sequence comes from Meta bourneti, assembly GCA_933210815.1. Classification (NCBI taxonomy): domain Eukaryota; kingdom Metazoa; phylum Arthropoda; class Arachnida; order Araneae; family Tetragnathidae; genus Meta; species Meta bourneti. The sequence continues at coordinate 90,858,457 of OW119924.1, read as the reverse complement.
ACGTCTGAAGCTGGTTACATGAAACGCTACAGCTCGGTAATGCGTGCGGGGCTTTAGAACGCGGGAAGCAGGGGCGAACCCAGAATAACCTGTATGGGGCTATATTGGTATCGTAAGATCTGTTTGAGATCATTAAACCGTCGGACCTAGGGAATCGTGATTTGCTAAATTTAAATTTGTTTCTTTCAAGTAGCTTTAGATTGTGATGTTAGAATCTAGTTTTAGAACGTATAAAAAGCTGTATTAAAGCAAAAAATCTGCATTATTGAGCAAAAGGGGGCCCAACGACTCATTAAAAAAAGAAATTAAAAATATTCTCAAGTGTTAATAACATTACTTTGGCTAAATTCCATAAATCACTTTTGTAAATTGGATGAAACTAATGGGAAATATTCGTTGATTGAAGTGCAAAACAACGCAATAGATATATTTTTAAAGAACAAATCAATTTATAGGAAACTTTGCTCTGATGCCTGGGAGGGGCTTAACCCCGTAGATATAACCTGGCGGAAAGACTATTAGTGTACTAGTACGGTCCTAGTTTTTCTGCAATGACATTCTAATAGTTGCCTAATTCTCTTTTCAAATGATGGATAAACTTTTTCAAAATAAAAAAAATTGAAATTGAGATTTTTGAAAAAAATTCTACGTCACCGGCGATGGTACATCTAACACCAAGACCACGATACCCTCGCCCATCCAAAACAAACCAAAAACCAAACAAAACCATTAATGAAGCAGGCCCTTTGGTATTAGGCGACGAAACCGCAATTGCCAGATAACGCCAATCAACCTGCTCTGATATCATCTGCAACATCCTCCCCCAAACGAAGAAGTCAGAGAACAATATTTTTATCCTCTCCTCGTCCCATTACCGGAAATGACGTCGTCTATTATCGGTTTCCGTGGTACTGGGTAGGGGTTGAAATAGCGAGTTTCAATTTCCAAGACTTTATCGCGCCCACAACAAAGCCTCGACGTGCAATTACGCCGGCAGTTAAAATTTCGATTTAATTACCTTCCAACAGATAGCCTCGTTCCGGATGCACATTTTGAGCGGCAGCTAATTATTATGGGTGAAATGTTTATTTGAAATCAGAGCATTCTTTTTTTTTTGTCTTTTCTGTCAAAAAATATGGTTAACTAAGCGGTGAGAAATTTTACCTCATTTATTGGAGCAGAGTTTAGTTTTCTACTTAATAGATATTACAGAAGTTACTTCTCTAATACTGTCTGTTCTCTATACAAATAAATCTACACCGTTTGACCAATCCACACTAAAATTGTTAGATGTGAGCCATGCAAGTTAGCGTAGTTCGTTGATAATACCGATTTATGTTAAACATGTCTAAGGGTTTAGGAATTTCAGATTCCTTTATCAGAAATAAATTCCTTGAAAGGTCATCAGATTTAAGTCTAACCAACCTTTCCATGTGAAGAATGTCAAAATTATCCGGAAACATTTTGTACAATGCATGGACTGGTCTCGTATGTATAATACTCACCATCTGCTGATAAACAGATATGCGCGTGGCACTTGTGAGTAAAGTGAAATATTTGTTGGTCAGTTGCTATTGTCATCCTAACAAGAGTGTAGACTCTAGGGGCCCGAATCCCTTTTGTCCCCCAAACAAGAGAGGTAAATACACTATTGTTTGTGAAAATTGCAAAACTATGAAAGAATCATCAGAAATAAATGAAATTGATTCCACGTTTAGTGGTTTAAATAAACGATCAAATTTACAGAACAATAAACACAAATAATGCCGAAAATCAATATCTTCTGCAGCCACTACGCGCAGCGATGAGAGCCTGTACACGTCGTGGCATCGAAGCATACAGATTCTGAATGTCATGCTGAGGAATGGCATTCCAGATGGCCTCTATCTGATGCTAAAGTTCAGCCGTACTCTCTGCCCGACGAGCGAGTCGCCGTCCGATGTAATCCGACATGCTGAATAGGCGACACATCCAGGAAACGTGCAGGCCATGGAAGAAGCGGAACCTGTCGTGCACTGAAGGCTTGTACATTCCGAGCAACATGTGGACGGGCATTGTCTTGCTGAAATGCAGCTCCGGGAATGCGTTGCAGGAGGGGTAGGACCTCGGGCTCCACAACTTCCCTGATGTAGCGCCCGCTGTTCAGGGTCCCCACAATTTGGAGTAGACGGGATAGCCTATGATATCCAATAGCGCCCCAGACCATAACGCCAGGCGTTCGTCCAGTATGACGCTGAATAAGACACTCCGAGAGAAGGCGTTCACCTCTGTCGCGTCTGACGAGTACGCGTCCATCGTTATAGTCCAGATTGTAGCGGGACATCTTAGAAGACGACTTGCTGCCAATCGGCACGCCATTGGCTGTGTTGGTGAGCCTATTGTAGCCGGAGGCGTCGGTGATTCAGCGTTCAAGGGAATCCGAATCCTTGCACGTAGCCCATGGCGCAGACGTCGACGCACCGTGGGAGCAGACAATGACACACCTGTAGACGTGCTCCAATGTTGTGCCAATGCACGAGAGGACGCTGTACGGTCCGTCACCGCCATGCGGATGAGGTGTCTGTCGTCCCGTGGTGACGTCATATTGAGTGGCCCACTGCCGGGGTTTCGACTTGTCCGGTTCTACATGGTCCATCTCTTCCACACACGCATCACTGTTGTGGCATTACGCCCCGTACGAGTGATTTCACGATACGAAAGTCCACCCTCACGGAGATCGATCATGCGGCCCCGTTCGAACTCCGTTAGTTGCTCGTATGGCACTCTGCGTTTTTGGCGAGGCATATTGACTTCTAATCAATCATTTATAGCAGTCAAACGACGATACACACATTTTAAAGCACCTTTACAGTGCTTTTTATACACAACTCACTTGGAAGTTTAGAGGGTGTTTCTCGGCCCACACATGCGTGATCGCGTTGTAATTCTAATCATTTCATATCCTATCCTGTTTTGCATTTCCCGCAAGTTTCGTTTAATTTGCATGATTCCTTCATGGTGTTGCAATTTTCACAAACAGTAGTGTATTTCCAATGAGGAACTAAATTGTTAAAAAAACACCTATACCAAGCATGCCTGACACCTTGTAACCGGTCACATTTTTAAGGTAGTGCCCACGACCCCAAAACATAAGGGATAAATATGCAAATAATGAGTTACCAAATATACAGAGTGGTTTGATCTGTCTGAGGTTGCTTATCAGAAGGATTGCAAAGTTCCAGAGAACCGGAATTCTTTCGGTCCTAATACTTTTTATGGTAGGGGCCCAACCCTCCTTCCCACATGAGATAATGTTACAAATATACTGATAATATTGAGTGATTTATATAAACAAAATGAAGAATTCTAAAACATTTATACCTGATGCAAATAATTTCTCCAAGTTGGAACCCAGTGCATTCCAATCTGATTTTTAGTTCCTCAAAGTAAGGAGGCCAGGAATTGTCAGTTTTAAAAAGGATCAATCTGGGGCGTTGCTGAGAAGCAAGCTTTTAAACTGATTTGTATTGTCCCAGGCGGATGTGTTTCATTTTTAATGTTACTGAACTTAAGAAAAAAGGAAATTAAAGCGATTTAAATCAATGTTTTTAATAAAAATCACTTGATATAAATCAAGATTAGAATCGTGATTTAAATCGGCATACCCTGCTATTAATATTCTAATAAACAAAACATTCGAAATTCTATTATCGTTTGCAAGCTAGTCATGTTCGTTTTACCAGACTTTCTCAAAAAATTCCACCTTAAAAATAATCTGGAAGAGAATGCACATCTCAAGACAGGCGTAAATGACTCCAAAAGCAACCAGGCGCAGAGGTTGCTGCTATTGATTGAAGACACCTCCGAAGGAAGCATCTGCGCTTTCCTGCCAAAGAACAAAAAGCGGAAAGCACAAGTCGTAGCAAAAACATTTCTCTTTTGTTCAAGGGGGTGCTCAGATGGCAGACTGGGAATTCCGACTTTGAAACGAAAAAGCGCGGTTCAGGGCCCAGGTGTTACCGTTGCTTTTTGCCCCGCGGTAATCGAGTTACTCTCGCGCTTAATTAACATACGCAGAGCAAAAAGTCCATCGAAAACAAAGTCATTCTTTCAGTGGATGTTGGTTTTGGAAGAGGATTCTGTTTTAAACGGGACCATGAGTCGATGCGGCAAATCCTTCAACGGAGGTATAGGTGCAGCTCACGGGAAAAACAGCCGATTTTTGAATAGGTGTTTATGCTAGTTAGACGGGCTGCCATACTCAAAAGTATGAATCGAGATCGCAGTACATGGATCCCCCTCGTCATCACTGCTATAGTGCGGCTCCAGGGAGAAGGCAGTCGAGTCACGTGGTTTTTAACGGGTCTATTAATTAAATTAGGGGACTGGTGGTCAAACAAATCGCTTCCACAACTGGCGTCGTTGAAGCGGATTTTGGTTCCAAATTTATCGTTCGGTGCCACGAGTTGGTGGGGGAGAAACCATATACGGCGATCGTCCTTCATGCTTTTGAGTATGGCAACCCTTATACAGAGAGCATATTTTTCTACAAAAATTTGTATAAACAATTTAATCCAACGATACGAAAGGATATAAAAATAAAAAACCTCTTAATAAAAATCCGAAAAAACGGGATACATTTTGAACGAACGGAACTCTTCCAATTTCCTTAATTTAAAAATAATGTATATATACAGGTAACCCCCGTATAACACGGGAGTTATGTTCCAAAAAATTGCCGTGTTATGCGAATCCGTGTTATACGAAACAAAGAACTAATACGAAAAGGGGGTTAGGTTCCAAAAATTAAAAAACATGCTATTATATTTTCATAATTAAGATAAATATCTTTATTAAAATTTTCTTAAGAAGTAATACATATTAATATGAATTAAACAATGTTTTCGTCCTCATCACTAAGCACTATTAACCGAGGGTATTTTCTTTTTGGTAAGATATCCTCATCCTCTGAGTGACAGCCACGAGATCAGTGATGCCATTTATTTTTAAGTCCTTTATTTCTCAATTCCGTTTTCTCCCTCGCTCCAGTGACGCTCATTAACTATGCCAAGAACCTTCCAGAAAGTTACGTCATGCCATGTCATGTGTGTCCGTCTAACAAATTACAGATGAGCTAGTTTAAAAACAGCGAATCAGGAAGTCCAGCTCCCTTGATTGACAAGACCATCTCTCCTGATTTGCGACCCCCTGAAAAACTGATAAAAAGCGTGGAGAGGAAGAATACGCTCTCTTTTTTTTTCGCCTCAGTCCAACGACCTTGCAGCTTTGTGAGAAAGAAACGCGTTAAGCGTTCTTGCCATTTTTTCTTTTTGATGACGAGCGGGGATCCCCGAGAGACGCCATGTCTTTTCTAAGCTAAGTTACTTTTTATTTAATTTATCTCGAGATAATATCCGCGCGTGTAGTTCTTAGGATATTCCCATGCTACACCGTTTAAATTAAACTTTCATAATGCCATACTTTTCGCATCGTTGTTCCAATCATTCCATAAAAGCACTATACGGGGATGTTCCCAATTCTCGAACCGTGTTAGAGTGAATCCGTGCTATAGAAGTGCAGTGTTATGCGGGGGTTACCTGTATATATATACACTGACGTGTCAAAAGTCATGGGATAGCATTATGCAAATTTACAAGTGGCGCTCGCATCGTGTTAAAAGGGTATTAAGAGCCAGATGGTTATCAGCGCTGTATGTTGGACTCATGAATGTTTTCTAAAACATTTAATAACGTGATAATGGCTACCCGACGATAATTAACAGAGTTTGAACGTGGAATGATAGTTTGAGCTTGACGCATTTCGGAAGATGTTGAGACTTTTAAGATTCCTTGCTCCCGAGTGTCATCGAGAGAACCACACGGAAGGCATTACCTTCCACAAGGGTCAACGCAGGGCCGGCCCCGTCTGTTGAAGGATCGAGGCCAGCGACATCTGAGCAGAAGAGTCCGTGGTAACAGACGTGATGACATTGAGTGAACTGATTGCCACATCCAATGAGAGACGCACTAGCGGCGTGTCTGAGGTCCGTGCAGCGAAATTTGGCGTTGATGGGATATGGCAGCAGAAGACGACTCGAGTGCCTTTACTCACAGCACATTATCGACTTCAGCACATGGATTCACGAACACATGCACTGGACCCTAGATGTCTGGGAAAAGGTACCGAGGTCCTATGAGCCACGTTTCCAGTTGGTATGAGCTGATGGTCGAATTCGGGTGTGGCGGAAACCCCATGAGGCTATGTATCCAACTTGTCAACAAGGCATTGCTCAAGCTGGTAGTAGTTCCACAATGGCATGGGGAGTGTTTACCTGGCATGAATTGGGTCCTCTGGTCAAATTGAACTGGTCATTGATAGGAAATCGCTATGTGCAGCTGTTTGGTGACCATTTGCAGCCCTTGATGGACTTTATTTACCCCAATAACGATGGGGTATTCCATGATGATATTGCTCCGTGTCACTGGGCTCATTTTGTTCGTGATTGGTTTGAGAATTCTGGACATCATGATTTGGCCACCTAGATCGCCAGACATGAACCCCGTGGAGCCTATCTGGGATACGATCGAAAGAGCCATTCGTGCACAAGATCCCGTACGCAATTATAGACGGTGGCTATCGAGACAGCATGGCTGAACATCATCTCTCCTGACAACTTCCGCCGACTAGTTGAGTCCATGCCACATCGAGTTGCTGCACTTCACGGCGCTAAAGGAGGCCCAACAGGATATAAGAGAGGTATCCCATGACTTTTCAGTGTGTATATATATATATGTTACCGTGAAAGACCGAAATTGGAGAATGTCGACACATAACCAAATACGTCGGTGAAAGATCGAATATTTCATTACATTCTTGTACATTCGGACCCTCACCGGTGTATGTCGACAATCACAGATATGCTCTGGTGGAGGTCGAAAAGAGAGGAGTCGAGGTTTTTTTTTTCCGATGCCCTAATTTATACTGAATGGATACTGCAGTGAATCGTGATCTTTTTCTTGAAAAGTTAAATGCATTAATTGCGGGTAAACGAGAAGACAATTGTTTTTATTTTTCTCAAGAAAAGTACTCTAAAATACTTTCTGAAATGTTACGAACCTCACAAAAACAATTTCCTCCTGCTCAAATTGGTGATACTGTACGAATACAAGTCCCTGATGTCGACCGTGGTCGTACAGATAGCCGAAATGTGTTAGCCGGTTGTTGTTGGAATAGAAGACTCCGACTATAAACTGGCAAATAAAAATGGTACCCTCAAGCAGCTTTACACACGTAATCAGTTCGTAATTTGTAAAGAAAAGTTACTTTCCATAGATGAGATTTCTTTTCAAGAAATGTCGCTGAAAGAAGCAGCTGCAGCTAATTCGAGAAGCGGGGGCCAAGGCTATACACGCTGTCATTGCAAAAGGAAGTGTTCCACAAATAAATGCAGTTGTAAAAGCAAGGGACTCTTGTGCAATACAAAGTGTCATAATAGTTTAAGTTGTTGCAATAAATAAGATTTGAATCATAATTAAGTAAGTTTTTTATTACTATTATTTTCTTTTCTCATTTAGAATGTACTGTTTGTTTTAAGTTCTTGGTCACTCCTCTCAGAAAGAGAGGCGAAAAAGTCACGTCATCCTTGTGACGTTATCGCGACTGAAATACGGAGAAGAAAATATAAATCTCCGACATGTTCAACATTCACCATTAGTGCATGGTGAATATCGACATTTGCCGGTGTAAGTCAGAAATAAGGGTATTTAGCAAATATTTCGGACATACACCAAGCGACTATGTGAATGTTGACATTCACCGGTGAAAGTCGATATTCTCCAGATTTCGGTCTTTCACATATATATATTGTCGCGTAGATTTATCGTACGTAGGCGGACTAACCTGTCTAGGTGTATCCGCTAAAGGCGAGTGAGGACAAGGATTGCTGATCTCCAACTCGAGACTTTATTAATCACTTGAACTGAGTGCTACATCCGCTTTTATACATTTGACGAAACAACTCGAACATTCCAGACTTGGAAAGTTCTAGAAATTTACATAATACAGAACATAAGTCCATTCTTCAAGAAACGAGAAACAAACACAAATAAAAATCTATTTTTAGGCAACTTGCTTCTAGTGGGATTCGAACTCGTACCTTCCGCTTCGCAGTCAGATACTATACCGACTGAGCCACGATATTCAGTCGGAGGGAATAAGTTTCGCTACATTATATATATTATTTTTATACAATATTTATATATATATTTTATAAATCGTATATTATATACGAGTATTAGATATAGTATATACTCGTATATTATACGAGTATATATATTTTTAAAACTCGTTAAGATTCCTAAATTAAAGATTCGTTTAAAACTACGCGACTCAACTGCCAACACGAGGGGGATTTCAATTAACGTCACACTAGAGCAACACAACGGGCTATTGGTGACGGTCCGGGATCAATCCCAAAGGGAAAGATCCGAGGACAACACCACGTAATTTTGAACCACGCCAACACGAGGGACAATAGTTCAAAAAGTAATGAGGCAGACTCAGGTTTTTATTCAATGATGCAGCCAAGAGGGGGCTCCGAAAGTGTCGGGTTGATTTTCAACACTCATCTAGTGGAGGATCAAGTCATTTTAAGGCCCTAGGCGCAGGTAATCCTAAAAATTCTCACATTTTCTAAGTGACCAATGTATTAAAATAATTTTCTGGAAAATGCGTGCATTAATTTTTATAATCAGACTATAAAACTATTTATATATAAAAAAATTAAATATAAATAAATTTTATGACGAATGAAAAAACAATTTTCCATTTTGAGACCATTTTATGTTTGCAGTAAAATGGCTGCTCAGCTTTTTAGGCCTGCTCTAGTGCATGGCTGAACTGTATCTTTGGATATATTAAATGTCTTGTTATTGCATGTTACTCTTATTTCGATATCATAAGATAACAGATCTCAACAAATAAAATGCTACAAATGCATGAAAAACTTTTCCTATTCTTTAAATAAAATAAATTATATTCTTAAAATAATTCTATAAACTGGTATTCATTATACAATACAATGGTTTCACGAATTAACATTAAGTAGGTAGGTATTTTAATTAATGTCGCACTGGAGAAACACAGAGGGCTATTGGGATCAAACCCGAAGGGAAAGATCCGAGGACAACACCAAGTAATTTTGAACCATGGTCAGATGAGGTCACACCTGAGTTGGCACCCTCCTCTCCATGCCAACGTGAGGACATTTGAGGTACGACAGATTTAACGTGCACCAGCCCCTCTGTACACGAGGGTCTTTGGTTGGATTGGAAGTCGCAACCCTTCGGTTGCTAATCCGTTGCTCTTCTAACCGGGATACTGCGGCCTATGAAAGCAAGGATTGTTGAGTGTTTCTGGGCTGACTCTCAAGAATTTTCTCCCATATTCACATATCTGCGTATCAATTTCAAAACATTTTCTGAAGCAAAGTTTGATTGTTTTTTGTTCTGCGGTCTTTTGCTACACGAGAAGGCTAATTAGACTGAACCAAGGTTTCAATATCTGCTTAATGTTATATTCAATGTTATTTATTTTGCTAATATTTTCAGCACCTGACTACCAGTCAGCTGTGTACTGAGATAAAGCGAGTCACATTTTATGTATGTGTGCCTATTGTTTTAAAATTGTTTTGTAACACATGAAACTCAAAAATCTGATTTCCTAACCTAGCACAAAGAAAATGTTTTTAACCTTGAGCCTCACTAAAATAAAATACTGCCTACACTTCTAGATCCAAGATATAAATTGTTTTTGCCATTGGACTTCTGACATCAATAACAAGTTACAAATTGGTGAATCTCATTTGATCTTATTACAGTATTTCATAAAATATACAACTGACATGTAAGGGCCCCCCGGCAAAAATCTTCCCCTTCTTACAATGTCACTTTATTGTACTTACTGAAGATTTGTTACCGGCAAAAATAAATTTGTTGTATTGATAAATAATTCAATTTATAATTTTTATTATGTGTGAAATGGCTGAAAAATTAAATTATTAATTTTTATTTCAGTAATAGTTTATAAATAGTTTTCATTATATGTGAATGGCTTCTGAATGAAGTTATTAATTTTAACTTTTTCTTTTGAGATAACGAATCGATTCGTGTTTTTGAAATTACATTGTGCACATTTCATGCACGAGTACAGGCTTTGGTTTATTGCTAGTTATTTTTGAGTATGTGAGGGCAAATTAGATCACAAGTCCCATGGATTCAAAAGCATGTTCGATATAAGGGCTGTACATTGGTAGAAAAAAGGCCAATGTCCAAATTCGATGATTTTAAGTTATGTCCACAAATCCCTTTGATATAATGAAACTTAATATAGAAAAGTACTGATCTCCTGTCAATACATAAGAAAAAATCAAAAGATTGGAAAGTATTTTATATGCTGCATTTTTAAAAATTAAAGAAATAAAAATTATTAAATAAGCTGCTTCCAAAAATTTGTAAAATGGATATTTGCCTTTTTCCTAGATATATATTCTCAAATGTACATTGCACTTGCTTTGTAGTTGTGCTTTGTGAAAGTGTACTTTGTAGTATAAATTCTTAAATATGCACTTCAGTACATTAAATTTATAATATTTAGACCATAAAAATCCCATTTTAGTTCGCTACACCATGTCAATATGTGACCATTCTTTGCTGTATAAGGATTAAGTAGACTTGCAGCACAAAGTAGGTTTCAAACATCTTAAAAATAATCCGAAAACTGGACCTAGATCCGTTATCAAGAGAATATCGGAGTACTAATACTTGCCACCAGAATTTTAAATGATGGGATTCCCTTAAATATAACTGATGTGATTGGCAGTCTAAATTTTGTTTACCATCTAAACAATTGTTTTAATCATCAGGAAAATTTTTTTTCATACAATAAGTCTGTTATTCAATCTGTGGTATGCGTACTGTAGGGGATACCTAAAATATTAAATTCAGTCTGAAATATTTCTTGATTTTATTTATAATTTGGCCTTTTTAAGAACAAATTATTTTCCAATGCCAGGAAAAAATGTTGTAGATGAAAAAAGTGGGCAGACATTGCAGTGGAGGGTGGAAACAGTTTTTCTAAGGCTACATAAGAGTGATGAGCTTATATAAGCAAGCTGACATATTTACAATTTTTGTGCCCAGGGTACATGAGCTCATTGTCTCTTATCATTGTTGATCTTGAACATTGAGAAATTACACATTACGTTGCACAAATTGTCAAAGTATGGAGGATGTTCAATGTCGTTATCTACTTTTTCGTTTTAAGAATGAGCACTAAATAGTTCATCACTTACACAATTGCATGAATTGAACTTATAGCTTTGAAAAAATAAGCTGAGGCTTCTCATTAATTAGTAGGTAGGTATTTTAATTAACGTCACACTGGTGCAACACAACAGGCTAGTGGTGACAGTCCAGGATCAATCCCAAAGTGAAAGATCAGAGAACACCATGTAATTTTGAACCACAGTATATGACGAGGCAACACCTGAACTGGCACCCTACTCTCCAAACTTACACACCATGCCAAAGTGAGGAAAAAAGTGACATTTGAGGCCACAACAGAATTAACATGCACCAATCCCCTTTGTACATGATGGTGTTTTGGTTGGATTCAAACTCGCAACCCTCTGGTTGCTAATCCACTACTCTTCCAACCGGGCCACCATGGTCCTCTCAATTGCATTTGGATAGTATTACCTTAATGAAATACAAGTTTCTAGAAATTAAAATTGTTGTAAAGACAATATAAACTGCAATTATTAAACATACAATTTGTTCTTAATAAACAGGTTGGTTTTAGGGTTTTATGGCGCAAGGGCCATATTTGGTCATGCTGCACCAGACACAAGACATACAATAAGTAAGTAATAGACAGATGCACACAACGAAAGTTTTACTGACACAGAAGAGAGAAATACACCCAGGGAAGAATGCACTTAACAGGAATCAAACGTGCACCACTTACAACTCTATGATTGCTAGAGCAGTAGGCATACCTACTGAGCAACAATGGCCCCTATTTATTAACAGGAAATTGATTTTCTAATAAAATATTGTGTAAACTCGAATTTTAGATAGCATCTTTTCTAGAAATGCGCTTGAAAATAGATCTTGCTGCACAATACATAATTCCAAGAGTGAAATTGATAACATTGTGTTACATATTAAGTCGAAGCTTGGACAAGTTCTGATGACTCAAACATTTGATTATTTTTCTTAACCTTTGTTGGAACGTCAAAAATAACTTGCAGTAATGAGTAATAGTGCAGGAAAGATCAATGTTTAGAACTATATTAACAATATTGCTTCCCCAACAATCAATGATTGCAATAAGTTGTTACAAATTAAAGGTTTTTTTGGCAAAAGTGTCCAGAAATGGCAACTTTAAGGGAAGTGTAAAAATTACAAAGCACCTTTAAAGAAATGAAGATTATGTTAGTATACATAAAGGATACCTATGAGAATGTATAAACTAATTGTTTAATTTAGTCATTTCAGGATAATCCTGATATATAACAGAAAATTTAATCCATACTGTTACTAACACAGCATTTCTAAAACCAATATTCTTGCATCAGAGTGAGTTACTGTAGACACAAAAGTTCAAATAAAACAGGCATGCTATTAAGTGGTGAAGCTTAAAGGTGAGCGACAGTTCAGAGCATTATTTGAAATTTTTATTAAAGTGGTTTTTAAATACATCTTTGTCACTGAAGCATTTTCCAGTGCTATGAATGTGTTTTCATGTGCTCCAATAGAGAGAAAAGATTGCTATCAGTCAGTTTTTTCTTTCCGCAACCATATAGCTGTACAGAAGAGACAAATCTAGTAATATTCTCCTAAACGTTTGGAGAATACAAAACAAGACGAGGAGTCTTTTCTTATTTTGTCCCAAAGATTAATTAATAAACATTATAAAGGTTTGGTTTGTTGGGGTTTAATGGCGCAAGGGCCATATTTGGCCATGCTGCGCCAGACACACAATATCAAGTAATACACACAATGAGAGTTTTACTGACACATAAGAGAGAAATATACCCAGGGAGGAATGCACCTGACAGGAATCGAACCTGCGCCGCCTACAACTCAAAGGTTGCTAGTGCAGTGGACATACCCACTGAGCTATGACGGCCCCACATTATAAGTGATAGGCCTTTTGAAAATTTTTATGCATAGCCAATAATTGGTTGCAATAAAGTAAAAATGGGAATTTTAATATACTAACAAAATGAATATGGTATTAGTTTATTTTGTCCTAATTGTCTTTACTTTAAATACCTAAATTTTGCTTTGGACAAGAAGCACCAGCCTCATTTGCCCCATGTCCCCAAAATTCTAGCTTCACCTGATGTCATTAAGAAACATGTTCCATTTCAGTAAGCTATAAACTAAATGTATATGCATCACTAATACCTTTACCAAAAACTTCTAGAAAAACCCTGTTAAACTCCTCTCGTAATTATGGTCACCTCAAATGTATGCAGAACAAGTCTGGTAAAATACAATACAAAACTTGTAGCACTGAACAATAATGCCATCCTATTGTACTGTGTGCCATGAGACTGCCACTAAGTCTGGGTGTGGCCACATGACTCAGTGGATTTGCCAAATGTGCTAACATGAGAGTTGTAAGCAGCATATGTTCAATTCCTCCTTGGGTGTATTTCTCTCTTCTGTGTCACTAACACTTTCCTTGTGTGTACCCATTACTTGATGATTTATAAACGGATCCTTGAGATCAAGGACACAAGTCGGAATATATATGCACTCAATTAAGTCTAGGTGGTGGGGTTTGCTATAGGAACAGGATAGGTACATTTAAGGTAGGGATGACTGTGGATGTCAAAATTGCATAGCTTTTAGCAATTGGTGCAGCATAAAGTTTACAAGTATTGACATTCTCCAGTATGAAGAAAAATCAGAAATACATTTCCAACTAGTAATTAAGTGCATTGAATAACTTGATGCTTGTGATTTTCTTCAAGTGTCCCCTAAGAAAAATGGGATAATATTCCTTTCTTACAGCAACAGACAGTGGTAAGAGTAGTACTTGTGGTAGACTTATAAATAATTAAAAATTCACAACACTAATGCATTTTAAGTATAAAAGTCAAGCTGATAGTAAAAACCACCGAAAGCAAGTTGTTTCGTTTTTTCTGCCCAAAAGCCAAACATTTGCCCACTGGAAGAAAGTTAAAGAAATCAATAGCCTTACCTCCACCAAATGTTAATTCCTTTATTTTATATCCCAGTACTTATTATATTAGCCCAGTACAATGGTAAGTTATGAAACTCACTAAGAAAAAGGATGCTCTTACTAATCAACAGTGTTGGAGGCTTTAAATAAAGCTATACTCACTAGCGAATTGTAATATGTAACTGGATTGTATAGTGTGGATGCCCATCCAACAAACAGCCTTGTTGTGCTCAAGGCTATCTGAATGGTTATCAGTATTGGAGACAAATTCAAAGGTTATCATGTAATTGATACCATTAGCAAACGATTACAAGTAATAGCGTTAGATATGAACAATACATCCAGTCACATGGTGACCTGCTGCAGGCAGATGAATTCAGTGCTGTAGCACAGCACTATCCATCTCATTGGATCATTTATTCATCTCAAACCGTCAAGCAGTTAGATAGCTTTGAGTATTACAAGGCTGATTGCGAGTCCAGTTTGATATGGGTCTACAAGAATGAAACTGGTTGCACTACACAATACAAGTACATGGCTTAATGCTGTAAATCTAGTCCACACCAGGTTACAATAACATTGAAGACCTCAAAAGCATACTAATAGACATATTTAAGTACAAATTAACTTTATTGACTTAATCCGCACCATACTATTACAGTAAAGTAATACATATGATAGCACACACACACACACAAGACCAAATTATCATTACTGACCAGTCACTTTAGAGTCCAGTTTAGCCAGGTGGCCATCGCAAGGAACGTCCGCCCAAGACGTGGACGTGAAGATGGTAGACGGACTGGCCCCCTTCGGGCCCGTCGTTCACAACGATGCGGAAGCCATTGGTTAGCCCTTGTTCCTTGGCCACCCTCTGTGCCACTAGCATCAGATGGCCTATGAGGGCCTCATCCTCTTCCTGGGCCACGCTCAGCCGGACAATGGGCTTTCGGGGTACCACAAGAATGTGAACTGGGGCCTGCGGAGTCACGTCTTTAAAGGCGACGCACCGATCGTCTTCATAGAGGAAGGTAGTGGGGATCTCGCCACGGACTATCTTGCCAAAGATTGTGTCGTCGCCAGGTTTGGCCAGCTTGGCCTTCTGCATCTCGTCGGCCATGCTTTAGAAATGCCTAACTTCCAAATTCAGAAGAGCTCGAAGAAAACGATACCGAAACAATTCACGAATGTTCCGGAAAACAAGCGTGAGCTGCAGTAAGGTGATGGTTGCAGTTAGTTTCTCTCTAAGTGGGGGTTGCAATAGATTTGCTTACCGTCGATGATGCTGCTGGTTTTCCCCTAGGAAAAAGCAGATTTTGAGGCTTGGCTGCTTTGCCTTGTGCCTCTAGAGAAAATTAAAATAATTCCGAATGGAAAAGAATTAGAAACGAGGATTAGAGCTTAAAAATAAGCAAATGGAATTACAGATAGTCAACGAAAAATTGGAGTAGATTTCTTTCAAAGAATGTGGAATCTTCAAAGCGGAGAAGTCATCTGACCGTGGTTCAAAATTACGTGGTGTTGTCCTCGGATCTTTCCCTTTGGGATTGATCCCGCACCGTCACCAATAGCCCATTGTGTTGCTCCAGTGTGACGTTAATTGAAATTCTCCCCCTCTCCCCCCCTTTATGTTCAGGGTTCAAAATTACGTGGTGTTGTCCTCGGATCTTTCCCTTTGGGATTGATCCCGGACCGTCACCAATAGCCCATTGTGTTGCTCCAGTGTGACGTTAATTGAAATACCCCCTTTATGTTCAGGGGGGGTATTTCAATTAACGTCACACAAGAACAACACAACGGGCTATTGGTGACGGTCCGGGATCAATCCCAAAGGGAAAGATCCGAGGACAGCACCACGTAATTTTGAACCACGGTCAGATGACGAGGCAACACCTGAGCTGGCACCCCACTCTCCAAATCTTTATGTTCAGGGGTCCACACTAACATAATATTATTGTATTGGCTTTTTTGCTTAATATTTTGTGAATTTGTAAAATGATACTGCTTGAATGTTTACTTATATTTTCCAAACTAGATAAAACACTAACTATCGCTTATTAAAATGAAGTGTTGGTACTTTTGGACCCAGTCTTGGATTGCCTTAAAAATTGCCATAGCTTCTATTGTAAAAATTGAATTGAAAGTATTCACAGAGTAGCTTCTTTCTACAAATAGTTTGGGAATTACGATTCCAAATGAACTGGTTGTACTAGTTTTTAAGCCGTCCGTCCCTATATGGTTCGGAAGTTTGTAGAAAATCTTCAAAGTAGGCTTGAATTGCACTATCGGGTAGATTCTTATTTTGAAATGGGAAATTCTGGAGATGTATTTTATAATTAAAATCAGAAGTAGGAGGACACCAAGGGATAATATCCCTTTTAGTAATGCACAGATCATCGAAATAATTGATCATATTTGCCGCGATAGGTTTGTTCTTGTTGTTCCATGGAGCATAAATGATAGAAGGGGGATTGTAAATAAGGTCGTATATCGGAGACCGCTCTCTCAGGCAGATATGTTTTATGTAAATAATTACATTTAAGAGTTTATGTCTTTGCTGTAAAGATGAGGCTTGAGTTTCAGCATGCAAGATTTCAATAGAAGTATATTTAGATAGGCCAGTAGCAATTCTTAGTATGGAGTTGAAGATTGGATTGATTTTCTTGTAATGTGAATCTGGCAGCTGTACTTAAGATAGGAGCTCCGAAATCAAATTGGCTGCGGATAGTAGAATTACCTATTTGTTTAAGGCGTTTGGTACTTGCACCCCACCTCTTTGAAGCTATGAATTTAAATGCGTTTAAAGCACGCGCAGCTTTGGCCTGTAGATATTTGAAATGTTGATTCCAAGTTAAATTCTTATCAAAGTTGAGGCCCAGGATTTTGATTGTATTTACTTCTGGAATAGGAGTATTGTTAATTTTTATGCTGCATTTATGAGAATTTTTTTCGAGAAAAATTGATAATATTGCATTTGTTCAAACTGATTGTTAATTTCCAGCGGTTACACCAGTTATTGATGATTTTAATTGTAATTTGAATAGCTTCTGTGGATTCGGTTGAAGTTTGATTTTCACTGTAAAATAAAAATGTCATCCGCATACACTAAACATTTGACGTGTGAAGGGATATGTAAGAATAAATCATCGAGAAAGATGAGAAAAAGAAAAAGGCTGAGTATGCATCCTTGGGGTAAACCTCGAGAGCTCTGTTTTGTGTCTGATATAATATTGCGCCACCTCACCTGGCAAGTTCTTTGGTTAATAAAATTGAAAATCCATAAAGCCATTTTTCCTGCGATTCCTTTTTTTAATAATTTGTACACGAGTCCATCTCTCCAAACCGAATCATAAGCTCCCTTAGGTCAATGGAGGCGAAAACTATATAATTTTTCCTTTTCCTAGCTATCAGTATGTCATTGTGGATATGAGTTAGGAGTGTAATGCAGCTTCTGTTTTGTAGAAAACCATGGTTATTTTTATTAATGCATTTCCTATTATAGTAGATGTCTTCCATAAGTCTATTAAGAATCATGCGCTCTAAAATTTTAGCAAAGGTGGAGGTTAAAGAGACAGGCCTATATGAGGTTATGTCCAGAGGATTTTTATGTGGCTTTAAGATAGGGATGATAAGAGAATGGGTCCAAGACATGGGGATAGAGCTGGTGTCAAAGCTGTAATTAAGAATTTTGTTGTTTTTGTTATCCACGAAATTCGGGAAGGAAGTCAAGATTTTCATCTGAAGTGTAATGCTTGTTAAAAAGGTTGGCTTGCTCCCCGGGAGAGTGGATCTTTACGTTGTTGAAATGAATGATATTATAAGCATCCTTTTGTTGGTTGGCTGGATCTTTTAGTCTGTGGGATTTTGTATATATTTTTGTCTTTAGCGACTGTTTTGCAGGTTGTATACCAAAACTCTTTTAAGTTTCTGAATCAATTCTTTTAAATTTTTTTAATATTGATCCCAGTCAGTTGTACTTATATTTTTTTTAGTTCTATTCAGATATTGTCTACTTTTGGCTCTTAATTGACTACATTTAGAATTCCACCAAGGGGCTCTGGGTGGCGGAAGTTCTTTTTTAGGTTGGGAACTCTCTATGGCCTTCTGGAAAGTATCGTTGAAAAAACATGGATCACTTAGATTAGTAAGGTTATCGTTTAAGAATTTGCTGAAGGTGTTCCAATTAAACTGTATAGTAGAATTATACGTTTATTGTTCGTCGGTGTATTACAGGAAAATTTTATGGGGAAATGTTCACTTCCGAAATTGTCTTGATGCACCTGCCAAGAGGTAATTGAGGTGCAGTTGTTGGATACCAAGGTGGGATCAATAGCAGACATGATTCCCTCATTACTGATATGAGTTCCACTTTGGTGGTTGAGTAAAATTAAGTTCTGGTTGTTGATCTATTTTATTAAATTTCTTCCGCTGGTGTTATCCTTGAAACCCCAATTACTGTGTGTTGCGTTGAAGTCTCCAGCTAGAATATAAAGGATTCGGATCCAATCTAAGATCGTTGAGCATTCTTTCATCTCTAACTCCTTTGGGACAATAAATATTGATGATGTATATGGCTGTGTTGTTATGATGGTGAATTTTTATACTTCTTGGAATTCGAAAAATTGATTCTTTTCCTCTGATGAGTTGAGCACTGATGTTGCTATTGACGGCTATTAATAAACCTCCTCCTCTGAAAGGACAGGGTCGATCAAAACGAAAAATATTTTTTTTTGAAAAGAGTAAAACGATTATTCGGTTTTTAAAAAGTTTCTTCTAAAATTAAGATGTCAGCCTGGTTAAAATATTTATTATAATTTAAGTCAAAGCGGCGCGCTCTGGCGCCTTGGCAGTTCCATTGTATGAGGTTGATTCCAAACACGGTAAAAGAAAAAGATTAAAAAAACCCGGCAGCGGGAAGATCTATTCATATTCATATTCCATTTTGCCACTTATGAGAGATTGTTCTAGTGGAGATTGTGAATGTGTAGTTTTTGTCAGTTTTTTTTGGTTATGAGTATTTTTAGAATCTTCGCTTATACGTTTTATTATTGTGGTATTACTATTATCTACTCTATTTTTCCTATTTTGTATTACATTTTTTATATGCCATTTTAGCAGTTTGACTTTTTGTGATTCCTCTCCTCGATCTTGAGTGGTTTGTCCTTTATTCTCTTCCTGTATCATTTCATTTTCATGTGGTATTTTCTTGAGTTTCATAAATTACATTTTCTTTTGGTATTATATTGTTTTCAATCATTTGTGTTAATATATACGTTTAATTTCTTTGAATTTGTTCGATTATAGTTAGTATTGGTTTTAAAGTTTCAAGTATTATTTCTTTTATTTCGCTATTTTTTATTACTTCCCTTTCTTCTCTGTTGATCTCCTTTTTCTGTTGAGTAATCGCCTTGGCGTATGAGGTTGCTAGTGTACTTTTAGCTTCTATGTAGGATATTAAGTTTTCGTTTTTATATTTCAATATTTCCATTTCTTCCTTTTTCTTTTCACAATTTTCATCATCTGCTGTGTGTGATTTTTTAGTTTCTGCGACATTTTTTTTCTTGATTTGGGTACATTATTTCTGGATTGTCTTCTGAGCAGATTTTACATTTTTGGTTGGATCTACACCCTTTCATGTCATGTTCAAATAGCCAGCAGTTTTTGCATTGTCTTGGTTTCTCTATGTATAGTTTCAGTTGATGCATCATCATCCCAATATGCACTTTATCTCCAATTGTTTTCCGAGGGGTAGGGATGTCGAATTTTATAGTTTTTAACGGGATTTTTATTTGATTGACATTTTTTCGAATCTGATTATATTTGCGACTTTGATTCCTTGTTCTTCTAAATCCTCAATTATATCTTCTAGTGTTATTTCTATTTATATTCCATTTATAACGTATTGCGTTATTAAATTGTCCTTTGTTAATTTGGTATCAACTATAGTATTCAAAATATTTTTGATTTTGGAAGCTTCGTGGGCGGCGACCTTACCTTCTGTGATGATAATGTTGTTTCGAGTTCGTCGGCATACTATGATGTTCTTGGGTACAGAAAAATGTTTATATATTTCTTTTTTTTAATTGTATATGGGTTTTTATTAAGTATAGGTGGTATTGGGCGAATGATAAAAGTGAAGTTATTATTCCCCTCATCACTGCAATAATTAATAAGGTCCATGTCTTGCAAAAGTCCAGGTGCAAGAGTCGCCCCCGCCGGGAACGATGCAAGGTCGTCATTCATTAACAGGGGTTAACCTCTGTTCGCTCAAAATGTCAATCAGCCGATAAGAGCAAATACTATTTACCCAAGTAGCAGAAACAAAAGTAAAGCCGTGGTTAAAATTTCACTAGAGAAATAATAATATCAATAAGACCAAAGGAACGAAGCAGCCAAAAACCTTCAATTTCCACACACTCGAAAAATTCGAAATTCAATCTGAAATTGCCGCGATCCGAAAACCGCACCGCTCTCCCTTACCGATGTTAAATAAGAATTATTGCTTACCGTCTTTTTCACATCACTGTTCACAGTTTTAGTTGCAGCTCGTTTTGAGGTAGGTAGATATTTTAATTAACGTCGCATTAGAGCAACACAACTGTTTTGAAATTATAGATGGTTGGTATTTTAATTAACATCGCACTGAAGCAACACAATTGGTTGTTGTCGACGCTCCGGGATCAATCCCGATGGGAAAAATACAATTTGCAGCTTGCTTGCCGTAGGTGGTGAAAGTTCAATTACATTAATACCCTGGATGTATTTCGCGCTTCTGTATCAGTAAAACTTGGGACCGCGGTGCAACGTATTAGCAACTGGTGGGTTGGGAGTTCGAAACTCGGTCCGGTCAAAGACCATCGTGTACATTGGAGCTGGTGCACGTTAAATCTGTTGTGGCCTCAAATGTCCTCACGTTGGCGTGATGTGGAAGTTTTATTCAAAATTACGAGGCGTTGTCCTTGGATCTTTCACTTCGAGGGTGATCCCGGACCGTCGCTAATAGCCCGTTGTGTTACTCCAGTGCGTCGTCATTTGACCGTGGTTCAAAATTACGTTCAAAATTATCCTCGGTACTTTCCCTTCGGGATTGATCCCGGACCGTCATCAATATCCCGTTGTGTTGCTCTAGTGCGACGTTAATTACCATTACCCCATGCGACGTTGATTACTACCCGCCTGTCATCAGTAAAACTTTCTTGGGGTATAAATCCTTCAATAAAGAACAATTTATAAGAGGGTTGAATTGTTAAGTACAGAGGGGAACTTGGGCTTTGATGAGTAGTTTTTGTTTCATAACTTGTGACTTCGCTTAGCATAGTACTCAAACGCATGTTGCTTAAAGAATAAATAGAAAAATTAGAGTGGTAATTGGGGCAATAACCAAACAGGACAGTTGATCTTGAACAAGTTTATGCGTTGAGTTCAAAAAGTCAGGTAAAACGGAAATAAAATACTTTCCCACCATTGGCATCTTTAGCGCACATTCTGACTCCAAGTTTATCAGCCCGGACCAATCGCCAATAGCCTGTTGTGTTGCTCCAGTGCGACGTTAATTAAAATACCTATCTATCTACCAAGTTTATACGGTTGGTTGGTTGTTTTGGGATTTTATAGTGCAAAGGCCATATTTGGCCATGCTGCGCCAGATACAATATCAAGTAATAGACATGCACACACAATGAAAGCTTTTACTGACACAGAAGAGAGAAATACACCTAGGGGGGATGCACCAGACAGAAATCGAACCTGATCCGCCAAGAACTCGAAAGTTGCTAGAGCAGTGGACATAATTGAGGCCTACTTGCTGTCCTCTTTGAGTAAAAAATTTAATATTTACACATTGCCTACTGATCACGATGTAGAATTTTTCAGTGAAAACCAAAGTAACTAATATCTTAAAATGTTTTTAGTTTTGCAACTTAAAACTTTTAGAGTATATTAGGCTAATATAAACTCGTGCAATTTCATTCAGAAGTTTTAAAATGTTGGTTTTTGAAGCATTACATTTTTTTCAACAATCATAATTTTTTAAATTACAATTTTTCTTTAAATTTTTGGGGAAAATATTCGGCCAATGTTAAACTACTTACTAAGCCAATGTTAAACCCTACTTAATAATTGACACCAAAAATAGCCTTATAACAGATGTATCGCAAGATATTAAAAGCAGAGTTGTTACAAGAGTTTAAAAAATGCTCATTTCAATTTGTGTTATTTTTCAAAAATCAAACGATTATTTCAAAAACTTGTATTTTCAGTTTACTACCAAGAGTGCTTTCTCAACAATTTCTGTTGAAATTGAAGAGATTAAGGTTCAGTGCTGTGAGTTGATAAGAAATAATCCTATATAAAATGTATTTGGTTTAAAAATGAATATTTGGGTTACACGAAATGGCAAAAACTTCAAACGCAGCTGTAAAATTACATAAGTTTGCATGTTTGATGTTCTTTTTCTAAAAAGTTACTAACTCAGACATTTTTTTTCAATCTGGGAAAGTTTTCGTCTGTGTGGTACTAATTTATAAGCAATATATTTAACCTTAAATTAATTGGGAAAAATTGAAGTCATCATTTTTGACAGAATTAAAACTTTTTAAAAGAATTTATAGGTATCTATGAAATTAATGTTTGATACAGGACTAGAAAAAAAGATAGCTAAACTTTCTGACTCAGTCAGATATTTCTTTCTTCATATTAATAATAGAGACCTATAATAATAGACCACATGATTTTGAATATACGGGTACATTTGTGGTTTTGAGCATACACGTGTTTTTATCCATTGAATTTTTAATACACATGTGTTCCCATATATTTAATTACATTTATACATATAGAGGGTGGTCAGAATCAAGACAGTACAATAACCATACCACGCAATTTATTATCGAAAATCAACTCAAAAAATGTTGGCCATTTTCGATTGAACTTAGCATTCTGAGATGCGCACAAGCATACGGGCAACTGAGTTTAACACACATGTTCGAATTTACATATCTATATCGTGCTTTATTTTCGTATTCATCAGGTGCCCGCAACTCCAGGGACGCGAAAAGGATAATTTGTTGGGTGTTTTTCTTACGACTGGAAGAGATATTCGAAATAGAGCATTTTCAAAAACTATTTAACGCAGATTCTTCTTGCACTAATTATCTTGGCAGTTGCTTTCATTTTACAGCTTTTCTAACAGTCCCAAGTTGAGATTGATTCGAATCTAGTTTCCTGGCAAATTTAATTCTCTGAGGGGTTCACACGCATAACCGCACCTTTCAGCACGCAGTCTTCCCTGCCAAGAGAATAGTCTTTTTAACAGATAGAATATTTCCAAAGAAAACTATTAAAAGGAAAGGAGAAATAGAATATTATCAAAGGATTCCGATTCAGTCAGAACGGTCAATAGAATGCTTCCACATTTTCCAAGGAAAGGATCAATAGAATACTTCCCCATAATTCTATTCCAAGGAAAGGATCAATAGAATACTTCCAAGGAAAGGATCAATAGAATATTGATCCTTTCCTTGGATTGATCCTTTCCTTCCCCATAATTCTATTCCAAGGAAAGGATCATTAGAATACTTCCCCATAATTCTATTCCAAGGAAAGGATCAATAGAATACTTCCACATGATTCTATTCCAAGGAAAGGATCAATAGAATGCTTCCACATGATTCTATTCCAAGGAAAGGATCAATAGAATGCTTTCACATGATTCTATTAAAAGGAAAGGTTCAACAGAATGCTTCCACATGATTCTATTCCAAGGAAAGGATCAATAGAATACTTCCACATGATTCTATTCCAAGGAAAGGATCAATAGAATGCTTCCACATGATTCTATTCCAAGGAAAGGATCAATAGAATGCTTTCACATGATTCTATTAAAAGGAAAGGATCAACAGAATGCTTCCACATGATTCTATTCCAAGGAAAGGATCAACAGAATGCTTCCACATGATTCTATTCCAAGGAAAGGATCAACAGAATGCTTCCACATGATTCTATTCCAAGGAAAGGATCAACAGAATGCTTCCACATGATTCTATTCCAAGGAAAGGATCAATAGAATGCTTCCACATGATTCTATTCCAAGGAAAGGATCAATAGAATGCTTCCACATGATTCTATTCCAAGGAAAGGATCAATAGAATGCTTCCACATGATTCTATTCCAAGGAAAGGATCAATAGAATGCTTCCACATGATTCTATTCTAAGAAAAATTAACAATAAAATCTTTCTACAGATGAAATGAATTCACGAATTCTTTCAACCAATAGATTTACGTACTTAATCATTAAATTTGTTGCGAGGTAAAAACAATACTACACTACTCGGAAATCTCACGACGCTCACAGGTTTAACATGAGTTTCGTGCAGGCACTTATAAATTCAATTCACACTGAACTCGTAAAAAAGAACGGAACATTCTGCTTTCCATCGTTCATTGTTCTGGGGTCCCAATGATGAGGCCGCTTAAAAATCGCGTCGATAAGAAAATCGAACTCACTCTCACCGGAACACCGATAAACAAGCGTGTGCAAACAATGAGAGAGAACACCTTCATTCAACGCCTCGTTCTGCTTATTGGGAAATTAATTAGGTCAGAAAAGGGTCTCTGTTTCCAAACGGTGGTACCTTCTCTGCAGGTGGCTTGAGTAGTTTCGTGCCCCAAAGTCCCCGAAAGTTGGGTTGATTGTGAAGATTTAAATAAAAATTGAGAAATGAGAATGCTCTTAGAATATGTTAGCCCAACTTTTAAACTCTAACTTTTCCCTAAACGTTCTGTAATTTATAAGACTATGTGAAAAGCATGAATCTTATTACATTGTGGATATGTTCAGAGACGTAGCTGGAGATTTTTGAACCTGGAGCAAATGGGGCTAATGCCGCCTTCTGTTCAAAACAAAATTTACGTACTTGAAATAATGATAAAGTATATTAAATAATTACAAGGTTGTCTTACAGGGGATTAAAAGGCGACCTTTTGTTACTATATTTCAACCATGGGGGCTAGTGTTATTTTTAAGCAAAATCGTCCCCAAAGCTCCTATTTTCAGTTTGAAGAATTTTCGAAAATTTTGGCGACTTTTTTTGAAAATTCACCAAAGGTCAGCGAAAATTTAGTCCCTTTTTTTAAACGAATAGCGGGCATAATATTTCTCAGATTTTGCAACCATAAATGAAAAACATCGAAATCTGTGTTTGTTGGATTGTCAAGAAAATCTTAAGAAAATATTTAGTTTTCTTGGTAATTTTAAAATTTTCTTATTAATTTTAAAATTTAAATTTCTTGCGAGATCTTAAACGTCTGTTTCATACTTAATTAGGACATTTTGTGTTTCATATGATAAATTTTGTATCTGAGCAACTACAATTGTTACTAAAATAGGATTGAAAGACGAAGAAAGAAAATTTAAGAGATGTTTTAGCTACTATTCTTATATAAAAATTTGTGCTACTAATGTTACTATTTCACAAGTTCTTTGGCTGTGGCACCCCTGTAATCAGGAAAAATGTATTTAAAAGACCATTAATTTGTTAATAAATTATTGTACAGAATATTAATTTTGGATTGCATGTTTTACTGACTGTACTTACAAACTAGCAAAAGGTCAGGCTGATCTCCAGGATGGAAATAAAAAATGGCGCCCCCTGTCGTGTTTTGTGCTCTTCAGACATTTTCGAGAAATTTTTTTTTATTGTTCGAACTCTCCTTTCTTTTGTGGATGCTAATACGATTTCAGGGGGCTATGTGAAAGGAAGGGTTGAATTTTAAAAGGTATTCTTAAGATGGAGTGTGTGTGTGTGTGTGTGTGTGTGCATGAAAGCATTCATCCCACATGTATAGCACTGGAAAATACTCTGTGATAAGGACAAAAGTGTTTAAAATGATAAAGATGTTTTTTTTCTGAGAGCGAAACGAAAATAAGTATTTCTGAAACACCGCCCCGTTTGACATCGGTGCTTGGGGCCACCCCTGTCCACTCCTCTTTGCTACTCCTTTGGGTATGTTGCCGAAATACATTGTCAAAGTTAAATTATTGAATTTCATGTATTTTCTATTCAACCTCTTTTTGCTTATGCACACCCCATAATACAAATATTTTTTTAACTTTGTACTCTCAATAATTTTTTACAATTTATTGATAGCGAACTAGAATTATTTAAAACTAAGGCAATGTTCTTTGGCAATTCTAGTGTGCTAGTGGATTACCAAACGACGTTGCTTTATTTCATAAATACACATGAATTAAGAAGGAAATACTTATAGCAACTCATACACAGAAACACAGAAATATTAATCTTATTAAATTGCAACCATAGACGTGAAATATAAGTAGACTGAGCATTGCTACTGAGAGGAGCTTCAAAAAGTGTGATCAACGTGTCGACAAGTAGTCACGTGACTGACGTCTGTGGGAAAATTGACTTGGTTGACTGATTTGGCATTTTATCGCCTCGTTTGTCGATATAACATCTTATGACAGGGTAGATGTGTGAATGCACATTTCTATAAAGTGACGAGAAAAATTGTGAAATTGCCAGTCTACTACTATGTCGAGCAGACAAATCAAATGACGAACGTCCGCTTTGTCCCGGCGAACTAAAGTAGTCTAAGGGTCACGTTACTGCTAGTTTTGGTCTCATGATCCTAGGCACATGAAAAATTTACCATTAATCACTACTTTTATACCTCCTCTATGTTAGCAACCTGCGAGTTGTAGACAGCGCAGGTTCGATTCATTTTTGGGTGTATTTCTCTCTTCTGTGTCAGTACAGCATTACTTATTTATGTGTTTATTTACTTGACGTTGACTGTCTTGTGTTTGGTGCAGCCTGACTAAATATGACCCTTTTGCCATGAAACCCAACCCAATCAACTATCTAAAAGGCTGTAATGCCAAATGAACATTACACTTAATGATTTTTTGACTGTTTTCAGAATATATCTATGTGCATTTTACATGTGTGATAAATCTATACTATTGTGGTAGATCTATACTAGTAAACTATCTCTTTCAAGGCAAACATTCGAAAACAAAGCAAAATAAAATTAAGTTGATAATCCACCCCTGCTCAAAACGAACAAGCTTTGATTGTAGGCGCTCGCCACCACCCAGACTTTGTGTCTGGAGCAGTTCTCGTGATAGACAGACAGTATGTTCATTTTGTGAATCCCATACTCTTCCGCACTCACATGAATGTTGTGCGTTTCACTACGGCAAACTGGATTGATGAAACCCTACTAGCGGGTGTCCGGATTTGATGAATCCTTGTTACATCTTGAGTTTCACATTTCTGCCACAATGCGCTGAAGTGTCGACCCAATTTCATTTTTGCCACTCAGAGAAGAGGTGATCTTGAAAACATTTACATCATAAAAATATGTTGTAGTCATTTTTGCAATCTCCAAATCTTTAAAATATTATTTTATTATTTTGAATCAAATGACTATAAAATTAGTTTTCTTAAAATGAAGCAAAGATTAGTTTAATCTCATAAAACGAAATGTTACGAACACCAAAGAATTTTAAGGAAAGATGGTTGCACGTTTTAAAAGCCCATGTTCGTGTCAACAGAAACAATAATTTTTTTAATATAATTCAACGTCTTTTACATCTACTAGTTCAATTTCAAAGAGTGTTAATGAAAAGGGCCACTAGCAAGCATTATAGCGAATACAGCCCGTAACACAGCACCCGTAGACGTATCGGAAATCTGGATAGACGCGACTTGAAGTTTTTCGTCAATCCAGTTGGCCGTGATTTCATAAAAGAATCCAAACCATGAGCTAAGTGAATTGCAGCGAGTTTTATTAAATGGTTCGTGTCATGATGTGTATCAACGTCCTTGTAAGACTTCTATACCAAGTCGCAGTATCTGAAAGCCTCCTCTTTCATGGATTAACATTCCTAAGAACCATACACAAATTCTTAAAAGCTTTAAAAAAACTAACGAGGCGATGAAAAGGTTTTCAGATATTTCTGTGGAGCAAAATAACCGCCATCATCAGAACCGAAGTAAACAGGAGGGAAACCCGGGTTTGAATACAGGGTGAGTTCAAAAAGTGTTACCACATAGGATTGATATTTTTTATTCATTCTATAAATCATGTAGCGTTAATTGCAAATGAATCGCCTGATAAAAATGGAGAATTTTGAAGAACACACTTGTCAAAAAATTAAGTATAATCCAAAAGTTAAGGATAGCGAGATGAATCCCGTGCCAGCATCTGCATCGAAGTACCCCCAAATGCCAAATGATATTCTGTTCCACAAGCTATGTGGAACAAAATAATAACAACCAAATGCCACGTTGTGCTACTGGGAACCAAAAAATGCAGCTGAGATGAATACAATGTACATTTTGGATATTACGAATAACACCCCCCGAATTTTTGCGGTTAAAAGCAACCTAATAGAGAATGTAGTGGCCCTAATGCAGCCCTGACAACGGGCAAACATTAGGGTGAGTCGTACAGATAGGCGACAATTTTTTTTTCGAATTAGAATTAGCAGTAGGGGAAAGTTGACTCTTACCTTAAAAAATAAGCCTATAATTTGCAATTATCTGATCCTGCTGATCGCGAGTGAAATTATTTTTAGCTAGAGTTAAGAAAGAGATAACCGTCATCAGAAAGAAACAAATCTGTGAAGTGGCTAGAAGATGCTCAATGGTAGGAATATTTTAAGTAGTAAATAAAAGTTTGAGGGGGGGGGATCTCAAAGACAATTTTGTTTTAGAACATTTAGTACAGAGTGTCCATGTTAGTGATATTGGCTTATGTTCTGTCGATGGCATTGGCTAGACCACTGTTCAAATGAGAGGATTGTATTTTACCCCGAGGACAAGCTTGACATTGGACAACACCCACATTAGGCCAAGCGATTAAGAGAGATAAACTTGTACAAGAGAGCCTAAGAGACTAATCCAGTTTGTTCGCACCCAACTGTTAAACTTTAATTCAATTCAACAAAATTTTTTGTAATTAGTTTTCTTTAATGTTAGTTTATTTCCAATAGCGTTGCAGTAATTTATTGCTGCTTTTTCGCAAACGTGGGATTTCGTAGCTACCGTTTGAGTTTGGAAACGATAACTATCATCGAAATGAAGCACATTGTAGCTGATTGTTGTGATAAGAATATTTTATACAGTAAAGCTCAATGATTCGATAGTAAATTTTTGGAGCGTGAAATTTTCTCTGTTCAGTAAACAAAAATTTCTACAAAGCTCTTTTATGAAGTAATTCCTTGAAGTTTTTTAAAACTGTGACGAGAAATATCCTTGAGCTTGAAATGTATTGTCCATGTTGTCCCTTTGATAAAATTGAAACCCCATCAGTTTTTCAAAGTGGGCGTCCAACGGATTTTGCACCTAAATATTTGTTACGAAACTAAGTGAGAAAGTTATAACTCACTGTGGCCGGCGGAAATTTAACAAAACAGCGAAAGAAAAAGCTAAACTCTATACGACAATTACTTTTTATTAAAAGTGTGTGTGTTTCAGGTGTCTATAGAATCATCCCAACGAAGTCATTAACTATTCTTTTGAGAATCCTCCTTACACGTAACCATTGAGAGGCAACTCCATAAGTTCAATTTTGCCAAGAGAGGAAGGGGAGGGGCAATATGCCAAACTTTTTAGAAGCAAATTATTTCTTTTAACTCAAACGAGGGTTGCTTAATAAAAATCTTCTAACCTTAGATTTTTGACTGATACAAACGGATGCAAAATAAATAACGCCGACTGATTTCTCAGTCCTTATTCTTAACCTAGATGATTCTACTCATAAAGTCTTAAAATATAAACTCAATAACCTGAATACCGTTTTTCAAGGTGAAATCACTGCCATGAATAAAGTAGTCCCTTCGCTATCTATTAATTACATAAAAATCCTTGGTATTAAAATAGGCGACAAAAATTTACAGATGGATGTATTTTATTTCGGTTTCTAGTTGTCGAAAAGACAAATACAAAATACAGCACAATAAGGTTATCAGAGTTTCACGATTTAGTGTATGAAGTTCAATTGTTCAGTATTCTGCTCGCAGAGGATATAGAATAAGATTTTATACTGGGGTGTAAAATTTCAAGAACAGTAATGTTTCCAGCTGTTACTTTGCTGTGAAGTGTCCTGGATGTAGAAAACGTCGGGAGTTTCTGAATCGACGAGTAAAAACAAAACTATAACAGGGACAGAAGCGAACAATAAAAAAAGTTTTTGATATGGAGTAGTGACACTGCACTGGGTGCCATGGAATAGGAGGGTAACTGAAAACTTAAAAAAAGAGAGGAGACAAGCTGTACAATCACCTCCAGTTTTCTTTTTTTTCTCGCTAAGCCCGGTCAAAGGGTTATAAAACTCACTACCTGGATAGGTTAGAGATCAATTCTTACAGGGATAGGCTAAATTGTTATTTTACTATAACTGTATTCGCGGTCATTGCTAATTTACGATACCAGTTATTATCAACTAATCACAAAAATAGTTTTGTTAAGTTAAGAACATAACTTACACTTAGTACATAAATTTAACAGCAAAAATTGACTGTTAAAAATTGTCGTCAATAGCTTCAATGTAACCGTTGAATGAATTTTGTTGGTAATTTCAGCGTTTCGTTTTTAGCTTTGTTCACACAGTTTATTTTTCATTTTATTGAAGATATTTTTGCGTCAAATTTTGTCATTTTTAAAGTTACTCCTTAACATTTTCGATAACGATTGCTAACAACACTGTTATTTAAGCTGCCATCGGAATGACAGCGCAGACTAGAGAAACGACAGCACATCTTACAAATCTCTAGCAGTATGTCGATTCCGTTTTAATGGCGAGGTCTTCAGTGTTACACAGATTCCTTTCAGCCTGCTGGGATTCTTATCTCAATCCGTGGACAGAAAGACATCAGTTGCGAAACTGT
Organism: Meta bourneti; assembly: GCA_933210815.1. Classification (NCBI taxonomy): domain Eukaryota; kingdom Metazoa; phylum Arthropoda; class Arachnida; order Araneae; family Tetragnathidae; genus Meta; species Meta bourneti. The sequence continues at coordinate 90,827,305 of OW119924.1, read as the reverse complement.
CACCGCAGTATTTATTTCTCCACCATTTAATGTCGTCCAATCTCAATGGTCGCTCACGTCCGAAAGAGAAAAGACGACCCACAAAGATTGACGCGAGAGATTTCTGCCTCTCCTCGCCTAGTGAACGTTTTCTGGGTCAGATGTCCGCTTTTTCGATTAGCTTTTTAATTTGTTTCCTGTGGGAGCTTTTCTGTGCGACTCGCTCGTTTCGAGCGCCCTTTGACTGAAGTATCAGGCGGACGAATAACGGCCACTGTAACGTACTGTGCTGAGTAATTTTTAAGCGAAAATATACAATTAAGATAATTATTTATTAGGTAGAGGTATTTGCACTATTTTAAATTATGGTTTATGGAATGCAGGTATCTAGGCCCCTCGTCTCTAAAAAGGATTAAGATATATTATTTCGTTTTGTCCCGTTATTTCCCATGGCCACGGTAGCCCGGTTGAAAGAGTAACGGATTATCAGCCGGAGGATTGCGAGTTCGAATCCAACCAAAGACCGTCGTGTACAAAGGAGGCTGGTGCACGTTAAATATGTCGTGACCTCAAATGCCCTCACGTTGGCGGGTTGTGGAAGTTTGGAAAGTGGAGTGCCACCTCAGGTGTGACCGTGGTTCAAAATTATACGGTGTTGTGCTCGGATCTTTCCCTTTGGGATTGATCCCGGACGGTCACCAATAGCCCATTGCGTTACTCCAGTGTGACGTTAATTAAAATACATACTTACCTACCAGTTATTCAGTCATTTGGCGTGGTGTGGAAGTTTGGAGAGTGGGGTGACAACTCAGGTGTGATCTCGTCATCTGACCGTGGTCCAAAATTACGCGATATTGTCCTCCCTTTGGGTTTGATCCCGAACCGTCACCAATAGCCCGTTGTGTTGCTCCAGTGCGGTGTTAATTAAATACCTACCCACCTATCCCATTCAGTCACCTACCTGGATTCTTCACTTCCTTTAGCAACCGATCCAATCGCAATAATACTGAATAAGCATTACTTTTGAAAATTATTTGACAATTTTCAGATCTGTCAACGATTTTTCTACTTATGGATTCAACAAAACTGATTGTATCAATTAAGCTAACTTCAGCATCTATTTTTGTAACATCAATAATATTTCGAGGGGGTCCGAGCAACTCTCACCTCTGAATATGGCCCTACGCCATCGCAGACCCGGTCCAATCTACCCGAGACCCACGGGCCATAAACGACCCGCCAAGTCACATAAACAGTCATATAAAAGTAAAGAGGAGTAAATAAGTAGCATTCAAAAGAGACTAATAAGGGATTTTGTAACTCATGTAATTTTTATTCCATCCAATTTCGTGATAAAACATTTTTGTAAAAGGGCATCTTTGAGAAAAAGAGGAAAATGGTCCTTGTAGCCCTTTGCACTGCCCTGGTACAAAGTCATTGGCGTAACTATAGGGAGTCGATAGGGACGAAGGCCCTGGGCGCCAATGTCTAAAGTCAGAAATATTTATTATTTTCTTGGAAAATGTTTTAAAATTTAAAGTGAAATTTTATATTTGTCACAGAAGCATTTACCAGTGATATGCGTATGGATGCTTTCAACTGCGCATCTATAAAATTCGTACAATATTTAAAAGTCAATGTATATATGGCCCCCAGTAATCGAATTACTTTCAGAAAAAAGAGTAGAGACAAAGCAATATTTTCTTCTCTTACAAATGTTTAGTCAATAAAAAACTGCTTCAAGAGAGAAATTAAACAAATTAATATAGTACTAAGTAGTGTATCTTAACCTTATTACATTTGGGTCGCGGTATCCCAGTTGGTCCAGCCAAAGACCATCGTTTACACGGGGGCTGGTGCATGTTAAATCTTTCCTGGCCTCAAATGTCCTCACGTTAGCGTGGTGTGGAAGTTTGGAGAATGGGTTGCCGATTCAGGTGTTGTTCTCGGTCATCTAACTGTGGTTCAAAATTACGAGGCGTCTTTCAATCTTTCTCTTCGGGATTGATCCCGGACTCTCGCCAATAGCCCGTTGATTTGCTCTAGTGCGACGTTAATTATCTACCTACTTTATAAAATTACATAAGTTTTAATTTCAAATAAGTAAATAATGTTTCAATAAATAATTTTGTTCAGATGGCAGCATGAACGTTGTGTGCTTCAGGTCCCAAAAAATCTAATTTCGCCTCTGTGCAAAGTGATGTGCTGTGCAAGAGAATCCTCAACAAATGATTTGGAGATCCGCTTATTGTTCTCATATACCGCTTAAATGCAATAAGCACATAAATCACTCCTAATCTGCAACGAAGTAACGGAGAAAGGCACGTGAACTGATTCCGGAAAAAGGGAAAATACGGGAAAACGGAGCCCGTAAAGGAGTTTCGCGAATTAAGGGGAAGTATCCTTTTTTCCACGTGGAGGCATTTAAAACCTTTTATTCCCGTATTTAAATCTTGAATAATCACCGCCTTTGTTCCATTCTTCCCCAGTGGCATCGCGAGCGAGTTTTGCTTTTAATTAATTCGGCTTTGTTTGGAATCCTCTTTGGGGTGGGGGTCTTCCTGTCAGTGCGATGTGGAGAAATTCTAGCCAGGTATGCACTTGAACGAAGACAGGAATAAAGTAGGAGTGATTTAACTTAAAATAGAAACGTTTAGTAAATTTTTAAAATGTTGCCGTTGATGAGGTTAACTAAACTGACTAATGTCATCACACACTCCAGTGTCGTGAGACACTGTTCCAGTTCAAATGAGTGGATGGGATGAACAAAACATGTCACTGAGGTGACACATCTACCCAAAAAGCTTCGCATCACAGCTGTAAACTGTATCCTTCTAACTAAACGACTTGTATCCTTCCAATTTTTCATTGCAGAAAAGTACGAATTCCAAGCTCCTGTCAATACTTGAAATTCCTCTGATATCGGGGCGGTCGTGACTCAGTGGGTATGCCCACTACGCTAGCAACCTGCAAATTATAGTCGGCGGAGTTTCGACTCCTCCCTGGATGGGGTTCTCTCTGTGCCGGTAAAACTTTCCTTGTGTGTGTCTATAACCTGAAGTTATCTGACTTGACGCAGCATGGCAAATATGACCCTTGTGCCATAAGACCCAAACAATTAACCACCTGATTTGTATTTCGATTGCGTAACAGCAAAAATACTCTTCTGAAAAGTTATGCTGGACTGATTGATCATCTTCAAGTTGCAATGACTCATCACGGCTGCTTTACGGAAAACATCGATTGAAGATGCACCGAAAAAACAGCGGGTAGGCACAGTCCCCACTGTACCGTAAGGTTTGGTTCGTTAATACTTTTGGGAAGAATACCTGGTAAGTGAGTCGCTTGTGAAATGAAGACGGTGGGTATTTGTTTGACATTTATTTATTTAGCCAGTTTTGGTGGATACATAACATTAGTGTTAGAGTGTGGGCAATACTTAGTATTCTATGGCGACCTTATGGATGATGGGTCTGTGATAGCTAAAGTACGAGACAAATTCATGGTGTCGATGCTGATGTTCCTGACAAAGGTAAGGTCGATGGTGATGTTTCCAAGCGTGGTGGCAGCTCGTTAGATGGTCCAGCGACGTCGCCACGTACGCGCGCCTGCTAGGCCTACTCCTTCGGTAAACTCTAGATCTCTCTACACTTGTCATAGGTCTAGACTTCTTCGTATCATTTTGTTCGTCTTGAACTGCTCTTTCAACCTTTTTGCGTTTCCTATGCCGCAATTGTAATTTAGTGTGATATTTTGGCTTCATAGTGAAATCTTCGATACATCGTCACTTTCCACTGCACACAATTTTCACAAAACTGTTTTAAACTGTCAACTAGTCAAACGGAATTGTAGAACTCGTCGTTCTCTTCAATTTAAGCACACTCTCGCCACGATCCGTCGATTAGAACTAAAGTTACAGCAGTTAAACAGGCCGGCGTATGCCCGAAATTCGACTCATTTCCCCCACCACGCGGTTTCAAACATAGAGGAGAGATAAGGATCTCTCCTGTATGGGTACAAAGGTCAGAGAGGGAGTGCATTAGTGGTCGATACTTGAGGTTTCTGTTTGTTGAGTTTGGATCCATTCTTCAGCAGTTTTCAATAAAGTTAATTCGCGAAGATCGTTTCCTGATCTCCCAAAGTTAATGAGCATGCTCCATTCCAACCCTATTTCCCAAGCATAGCTCATTTTATCATCTTCACCTTCCGACTTTGTCAGGCTCAAATTTAAAGTCCAGTTTACCCAAGGGCTTCTGTTCGAATCCAAATTTTTGTTCAATTCTTTGATGACTGCAGCAACATATCCAACGTCACCCTCCAACACTTCTTCGCGAATCTATTCTGCAGACAACGCCTCACACTCACTCTTGTGCCGACGGGTGATACGGGTCCTGAAATGACAAAAGATCGAATGGTAGAAATGAATTAGTACTATGAAGTGTTTGATTATAATTTATTAAATATCTGTGATTCCCAACAAGCCTTTAGTTTCTTTACCTTTGGCCGTGGTGAAAAGTTCAGAAGATATTTCTCTCACATGTAAACAAAATCTACAGACTATGAACGTTAAATTTATGCAATATCTATTATATTAAACTACTATTTTTCCTATTAACTATAAAGTTAAACTACCCACATATATATTAAACCATAAACTACCCAGCGCATGCTTATAACCTATAGATGAAAGCTTCCATGGGATTCCCGAAATCAGCATACAAAATGTTTTTGAAACGTAGATATATGAGGATTTGAACATACACTACCTGACATTGAAAATGCAACACCACGAAGGAGTTGGCAGAAAGTGATGAAATTTGGCAAACAGAGAGAGACAGCAACGAGCAATAAGTGATCTTTATTGCAACATTATACACCTTGCCACTGAGCAGCAAGAACGTCTGATCAGTAGGTTGTAGGACCACCGCGAGCGGATATACAGGCAGCAACACGTCTAGATACAGACGCAATGAGCGTGAGGCTGGTGTCCTGAGGGATGGCTGCCCATTCCCTGTCAACCATTCGCCAGACTTCGTCTTCTGAACGTGCCGGTGGCAACGCATGCAAGCGACGTCCAATGACGTCCCATAAATGCTCGATAGGTGAGAGATCAGGGGAGACAGCTGGACAGGGAAGCACCTGGGTACCTTGCAGGGCATGTTGGCTGATGCGTGCCGTGTGCGGCCAGACGTCATCCTGCTGGAAAATGGCATTGGGCACCCCCTGAAGGAAAGGTAGTGTCACCGGCTGCAGCACGTCATCCACGTATCGTTGGGCCGTCATAGTGCTCTGAATACGGACCAGAGGTGACCTGCTATCGTAGGCGATGGCTCCCCAAACCATTATACCACGTTGTCTCGCGGTATGGCGTTCCAAAGATGCGGCCGGATTGGCCCTGTCACCACGTTGGCGCCAGACTCGTACACGGCGACTGTCATTGCTAAAACAGGAGCGTGACTCGTCTGAGAGAACACTACCCTGTGCCATTCCGTCGTCCACGTGGCTCTATCCCGACACCATTGCAAACGGAGACGTCTGTGCTGTTGGGTCAATGGTAGTCGTCTCAACGGGGGCCATGAGTGCAGGCCGCCAGCGATCAATCGGCGGATAATGGTCCTGGACGATATGGGAGCATCAAGGGTGTCCTGCACATACTTCAAAATGGCGACAGACGTGGCTTGCGGGGCCGCCGATGCTTGCCGGCAGATGCATCGGTCCACGCGTGCTGAAGTCACTCTGGCTGTACTGGAACCCCTCAAACGTGCCACATTCCCTTGGCCCAACCATCTGTGCCACAACAGGTGCACCGTGGAAGCGTGTAGGTGGGTATCTGCTGAGATTTGACGTATGGACCAACCTGCCCTTCTGAGGCCAATCACCATACCCCTCGTGAAGTCGTCTGTTTGCTGGAACTGTCTTAATTGGCGGCGTCCTGGCATTCTCCGCTACTAGACGTTCCCTCTGAGACACAAAAACAAATTGCAACTTGATTTACCTGGCAAACAGAGCGGCGCGAAACTGACCACTTTTGCAGGTTCCTTCCCTGGTTTTTCACTCGCCGTGCGCGGGACAGCTGCGCAGTTTGCATCATTTACATATCTCGGTGAGCTGCGTCTACCCTGTAAATTTCATCCAGTTCTGCGCACTCCTTCTGGGTGTTGCATTTTCAATGTCAGGTAGTGTATTTGTTGGAATTTAGTTTCATCAACCTTTTTGTATCTTAAGCGTAAACGTGATTGATGTGGTAAAACTTAAATAAATGATTGCTTTGTGTTTAAGAAATCAGTTTTCAACATTATAAAAAGTGTCATTTAGTGCAAAAACTTTTGTCTAATATTTAAATTCCATTACTGAAGAATTAAGCTAAAGATAATTGTTTTTTTTCACAGGTACCAAACAAGTTGAGTTTTATAGAGGAAAATCAACACTTAAATATGACGTTTGATCCACTTAAATATTTGAACTACCTTCACGAGATGTACTATATAAGTTGCGTGTATGAGTCATTCCACGCAAACATCAGCCTGCCACTTCATTTTTCAAATTTATGTTAATATTATCGATTGGGGGATTTCTTTTTTGGAGCAATAAGTTGATGAAATTTCTAAAATTACGTCTGACAACCCTTTATATAGTGTGTAGGATGGCTCCTAAAACCATATGGCAACATGTTCTGTTGCGATGGTATGAGAGCTGTGATTAACTTTTAATGATCTCACTTTGGTTATTTTTATACCGTTGTGAAAACTGTTTTAAACTGCCTAGTAATGACTATTTTGTAACTGTATAATTCCATTAACTTTCTTACATAAAAAGAGTTTATTTGTATCGGTATTAAGGTGTCCCGCGTTCCGTCACAAAACACTACCAAAACAACCAATTTCACAGCTTAAATACACTGCTGGCCAACGAAAATACACCATGTAGTAAGAAAGGTATCACAATATAAGTACAGCAGTGAAAATTTATTTTTCATTAATTTTCGAAATAATATCCTGTTTCGTCGCAGACAAATCATTACTGATTGGTTTGATCTTGTGGCTCTGACGTCATATTTTGCAACATGTGCTCAGCAGATTTGATTAGCCAGCGGAATCATTTGATGCATAATCTACTCGTTGCCAAACGACAACGAATGAAAATGAGGCCTCATTACCGAGCCTCGAAAAAGAACTGCATAAAAAAGCGATTCTCTATTAAATTTTTTTTTTAGATATTTTAAAAACCAACCCTTTCGATAGTGGGAGGGTTAGGGTTCGGGCCTTCAGATCATCCCTCTGGCAGAACCACTTTGGAGAGTGAGAGTGACTTGTCCACTTGCATTTTATGCTGGGTCCCTTTTTCCACGAGAACCCTCACAGAAACTTAAAATGACGCGAACCCCTCACTCTCGCATTTATAATTCAGGGGACAAACGCTCTCCTCAGCTCGCTGCCACCGGAGATTTTTATTTTCACCCCCGAAACACAGATAAAAGAGCTCGTCGCGGTTGCGAGTAAAAATGCCGCCTTTGGAAGGAAATGATTAATTTTAAACTTCCGAAAATGAGCCGGTCTCGGCGCGGGGTTGATCTGGGAGTAATCTCCCCTATTCCCAAATGGATGATCGTTTGGTGTTTTCTCCCGCCCTCACCAAACGATTGAAAAATAGTTAATTTAAATAATGTTCCCTGTCTGGAAATGAGACATGTGGGGTCGTTTAAGGGGAATTAGAGTTGAGTTTAGTTGTTTATTTGGCTGTGTCTGTTTAAAGTAGGAAGTGTTTCTTTGATTGATAAAATGTCTTATACTTGACTGTAACCGTCTTAAAATTCGTGTATTCTGCAATTACGTTGGTTTCTATTTTACCCTTTCAGGGGCAATGGGACGTCCCACACACCACCCCTCTAGAAACTCACCCCTTTCTACTATGTCAAAATATGAGGGGTAGTTCCAAAGTTCTGGTGATTGTAATAATTTGTTCATTTTATTAAGTTTCTTCGTCTACACTATATTGTCATTTTTGAATATAATATTTGTTCAACCACTTGTCCCAGCGCAAAACTAGATGTTTAGTCTCCTTTTTTATTTCTAATGCAGATAAGAGTGGACAAACATCTTTAGGCAGAGAGAAAAATTACAAGATTCAAATACAAAGTGGAAAGTAAATGAATAAATTAAAACAAAGTCGCGTAATAAGGTTATTAAGGTTGAAACGTATATAAGGTCTTTAGCCTCCCAAGTAACGGGAGGAAAGACCACTACTGAACAGCGCGACGAATATAGCCAGGTGAGAAACGTCCATGACAGTACCTGCGCAGAGGGGACAGGATGGGCTAGAATAGATTCCAATATGATGTAAATGGGCCAGAAGACAATCATGTAAGGTCACCAGCATGGACGTGAAATATAAGTAGACTGAGTATTGCTATTGAGAGATTTAAAAAAATGTGACCAACATAACGACTAGTAGTCACGTGACTGCTCTGTGATTGAATTGTTTGGTCGATTTAACATTTTACCACCTGGTTTGGCGGTGCAACATCTTATGACAGTGTAGACGTGTGAATGTGCATTTCTAGAGTGCCAACAAAAATGGTGAAATCGCCAGTCTACTACTACGTCGCGCGGACCAATCAGACGACAAATGTTCTTTTCCTATCGGCAGACGAAAGTAGTCTAAGGGTTACATTACTATAGTTTTGGTCACATGATCCTGAGCACATGTTACCAATGCTTACTCTATTTTATATCTCCTCTATAGTCACCCGACGAAAAGCTGTAACAGCCTTTCCCTCGGACGATTCGACAGATAGGTGAGCAGCTCCCTCTATGCTTTGTCTCATTCGTTTAGTGAGGTTGGACATGAGATCAGTTCTGATTTTTAAACGAAGAGAAACAGTAGATTTGTACGTCGATGATGGCAGACAGGATTACCTCCATGCTTTTTAGCGATGGTATCTGCGGCCTCATTATCGGGAATTCCAGTGAACACAGCAGAACAATTTTCTTCTGATATTCATGTAGTAGACAGGTTTCAGACCATCTAAAAAACGCCTTTTGGGAGTATTTTTTATCCACTGGTTTACCGCTCGTTTATGTTATTGAAGTTCTGAAATCACATACCCACAGATGTTTTTTCAATTCCAGAAACCCAACAGGAGCAACTATTTCTCAAATAACTAATACGGGTGATATCTTAAGGTTTTCATTGAAGAGGATTAACCACAAGTTTTGTTCATGAAAGAAAAAATTTAACAAATCGGATTTATATTCATTTTTTAATATCTATTCAGTACCTGCGCAGTGAACTTTATGTATGGTTACTGGAATTGGATATCAAGAGTACTTTACCATGTATAGTTTAGCAGTTGTGTGACAAGTCTTCAAACATTTGTGCATCTAATCTGGTATTGACAGGAGAAGCAAATTAGAAGTAGATTGAAATTTTCATCAACATCTGTAATTATGGAAAAATGTGCTGTAGTTAAATGCTCGATGTGCTGTGTGTTGCCGTTGTTTATACTACCAAATTCATAGGACTTCGGTTTGTCCTCGTGAAAATGTAATTGCGTTAAAAAATTGTTCTTGGTTCAATTTTTCCTGCTGTTGAATGTTTTTATATTTTGGGTCTCCCTAACTTTCTATATGCATATATCATATCGATAGGATATATGAAATATACATTCAAAGAAACTAATCCAAGAATATAAAGTACTTGTTCCACATTGTGAAGTACAGTAATACCCCGACTTACGCGATCTTGGAGTTACGCGGTTCTTGATTTTTTCGTTTGGCATTACTGCCGCCCGCTATCTTCAGTGTTTCTCTTACTGTGATACGCATTGGACGCGTTTCGCGCGAACTCTACGTGCACGATTATGATTCAACGATCGACGAAAGTTAAGATTGCTTTGTTATACGTTTTCTAAACCCATAAAAACTATGAAGTCCAAACGAAGTAAATCTGATTCTCCTGCAATGTGAAAATTGTGTTTTTGCCTCCAAACACAACCAGCTTGCTTCAACCAATGGACCAGGGAGTCATCAAAACATTCAAGGTTTGCTACACGAGGCGTTCGTTTGTACATCTGAATGAAGCTATGAGGCAAAACAGTGAGATATCTGTTAAACTATTGGAAACAATTCAATGTTTTAGATTCCGTAAGAATCATTGGAAAATCTTGGGAAGAAATTTCCAAAAAAACATTGAATGGTGCCTGGAACAAACTGTCCGGGTTTTTTTCAAAAACGAGACGGAAACAACACAAGAAACTGATCATGTCGCTCATGTGATAAAAGAAGTTGTTAATCTTGCCAGGCAATTAGATTTGGAAGTCAATGGTGATGCTATTTACAAACTATTGGATTTATATAGTCAGGAGTTGACAATTGATGAGCTAATAGAGATGCGTGAGCAAAACGTCATTGAAGTATCAGACCCAGTTCCACCAGAAAAGGACATGCCAATTGCAAGCTTGACAGAAGGTCTCAGCTCAATTGAAAATAGCTTACAAATTTTAGAAAACAGACTCCAACGAAGAACGCGTTATAGCTACAAAGCAAGGAATACAAAATTTTTTAGCTTGCTACGAAGAAATTCTGCGTGAAAAAAAGAAGGCATTATGTTGTCAGACGAATTTGTTAGATTTTATGAAGCCATCGACATCGAAATAACTTTTTTACGTAACCCATTTATTTTTTCAATACTTTGTATTAATATGTATAAAGAACTGCAATTCTATTAAACATTTTTCTTCTAAACTAGTGTTTTTGTTAGTCCTTGGTCCCAATTGAACAAAATTTATATGTATCTATATGCAAAGTTGTACCCCGACTTACTCGAATTCGACTTACGTGATTTTCGTTGGACCTGCCTATCGCGTAACTTCGGGGGTATTGCTGTATTTAGTTTGGAGTTAAATGATTTTGTAGTTTTAAAATCCTTTTCTTGTTAAAACTTTTGAGGAGTGGCACCTCAACTATAACGAGTTTAACTTTATCTAGTATCAGTTAGAACATTCAGTACTTTACTACCAATTAAAGTTATAAAGAGATTGTGTTTTATATCCAATACTTTATGGTTTGGAAGAGATATTTTCAACGTATCAAGTTTTTCGATTTGCACACACAAATTCACTGTCTTACTTCTGCAATAAATGTTCTATATAGCTGACCAGAAGATGTTGATGGTTCAGGTGGTCTATTTCCACGACAAAATTTTCTTTTTAGCAGGCAGAAATTTTAGTTTTGAAGTACTTTTTCACCGAAAAGCTCGACGCCATCTTGGGTAAGAGAGTGCGACATAAACGACGAAGTTGTTCCTTTGTTACATGCTCAGTCGAATTAATATTCTCACCAATGTTTCTTAGTAAAAAATTATTGAGAATTTCTCGTCTGTAGCACTTCCTTGCAACCAGATTTCAAAAAGGTCTTCGTTCTGGAAATTATGCATGTCAATAAGAAACTGATATTTTGTCAAGGATCGCAAGTAGTCACAGGAAAATCTAGCATAAAATTAAACACAGACAAGTACTGAATTCAACAATACAAATTTTATTATCACCCAACAGCGCCATCATTTATAATTTTCTTTGAATCTTCGTATTTGCATTTTACAAAACAAAAATATATCCAAATAATTCCCTTCGGGTTTGATCCCGGACCGTCGACAATAGCCCGTTGTGTTGGTACAGTGCGACGTTAATTAAAATACCTACCTACCAAATCATTTCAGTTGCACCTTAAATACTACAAAAAGACTTACAGGTGTTTCCTTAGATGTTTTAAAATTAATTACTCATAGGTAGGTAGTTGAATTAACATCACACTGGAGCAACACAACGGGGTATTGGCGACGGTCCGGGATCAATCCCGAAGGGAAAGATTCGAGGACAAAACCCCGTCATTTTGAACCAGAGTCAGATGACGAGATGAATACCTGAGCTGGCAGCCCACTCTCCAAACTTCCACAGCACCACGCCAACATGAAGAGATTTGAGGTCACGACAGATTTAACATGCACTAGCCCCCGTGTACACGACTGCCTTTTGTTGGGCCGAGATTGAATTCGCAACCCTTTGGTCATTTATCCGCTATTCTACCAACCGGGCTACCGCAAATAGTGTTGCAGTGTGATATTTAAGTAAAAGTGGTTTATGTTGTTTAATTGTTGTTACTTATTAACTGTTAAGTTATATTGTTAATTTGTTTGCTTTTGTTGATGATTTTAGGGCCACGGTTGCCCGTTTGGAATACAAAAATTCTGCAAAAAATATCACGACAAAATAAAAAGTGAACGTCGCAAAACACAAAATTCGATCCAAACAAATCATCATAATTTACCAAATTGCCATCGGTTTTGAAAGTTGCCCACCGATCGCGTAGAAACTTTTACTTTCCACTCACAGATTATCCGTCTAGCAGAATTATTCTTCCACTCGTGGAACAAAAGAGAAGCGTAAAAGGAAGAAAATGTAAAAAGAACGCGGGTCCATTCAATTCTCCCTTAAACGGAGGGAGACTTCACTTAGCAACCGGAATGGCAGAAATCGTCCAGGAAGAAAATTGCAGCTCTGATCTTTCGTTGAGGCATCTTATCATTATTAGGGTAATTTTTCCCCTTTTTCTGTTCTATTTCTTTTCCCCCTTATCGTCGAACAATACCGTAATAGGAACTTCTGCAGCGAATCTTTTGTTCGATGTCGGAAGTCACCATGTTCTGGAAATTCGGATGGATCACTTAGAAGGGGATTTTATTTCTTTTTTCCCATATCCCCCGAAGAAGGGATTTTTTTGCTTTGGACCTTTTAGTAGATTTCTAATCTTTTTTTAAATGGAGGTGGAATTTATGGTGGGTAACCTGTGTTTACAATGATTGATCTGTATTGAGGTGCTTTTACTTGTAGTACAACTGCGGGGAAAGAAATCGGACCCCCTCTTTATTCGTGCGCTGTTCTTGGTAGAGCAGATTTGTTCTTTCAAATTTTAAAGAGCATCAGTGTCTGTGATTGCGATGTTTTTGCTGCTTCATTGGTTATTTAATATTATAGTCTTCTCAAATAGATTCCGATTTTTTCAAAAATAATGTGCATAAATATGTATTTAAATTAAAATCTCAATTTTTTCATTCTATGCTCGAGAACGTTAAGCAGATTTCTAATAGTTTTTTAATGGTGGTGGGATTTATGGTGGGTTACTGTCGAATTTTCCCTTCCTGTAAAATGGCGTAACCACATTGAAATGTTTTTAATTAAGAGGACGGTTGAAGTTGACTACCGCACAATATCAATGGAGAACTACACTTTTAGTTGTTTAAGAGGAAATAAATTCGGCATTCCCCTGTTTGACAAGAAAAAAAATCCGGATTGTGATGAGTGTTAGTCGAGATCTCAGCATTTTTTATACGTAAACAAGAACGATGGTTTGTTACATTACGGTCATATTTGCTGTACGAGGATTAATTAGACCGGAATCTAAGGCTTAAAGTGGATTCTGAATCAATACTATCCCTGCCATGACTGGAACTCGAACCTAGAGGCACTTGAACCGAAGTTCAGAGCGCTGACCACGTGACAACTAGAGCGGCCAAGAACGATGGCAATTTTAACTGATAATTTTAAATCGATATTTCTCAGTTCAATATTTTCTCCACTTCAATCCCACATAACATTCAATCCGTTCTATTTCCCCACGGTTTGTCATGGAATATTCAGTTCATACAACAATACCCACAAAGTGCGAAAGTTAGTATGTACATTATTATTTTCCCCTTTAATTACTGAAGTAATTTTTAGAAAGAATTCCAACTTTTGTTTACCTTATAGCGAATTTTTTGAGAAATGGAATCGCGTCATTATGTTTTTAGATATTGCGACAGTAAAAACAAAAATAATAACATCTGTAAAACAATTTCATATTTTTTGCTAGCTTTTTTATGTGTTCACGTAACATAAGCAATTGCTCTACGCCAAAATTTTGTCAAAGTATTTTCAAAAATGTTTGGAGCTATCATTCTTATTAAGAACAAAGAAAGCCCAAATCTGCAAAACTTTTTAATTAAAACTTCTGATAAATCGTTCTTTACTAAACACCCGGAGTATGGAAAGGCACTACAGAGCTCCTTAAACTGCGACATTCAGTTCTTATGTGTTCAACACATTTTCCAAAGTGTGTGCAGTGAACAGTTTGGGTTGAACCTTCCCTTACTCCCTCGATCCCATAAAATCGCATCTTCCGAGCGGCAGCTGCTTTTTATTGAGATGACGATTCCGGGTCCTTTTAATGTCGCCATCTTGCACGCGCTTCAAATTGCAACTCTTGGACTGCTCTCACCTTCCCCCATTCTCGCGAACAAGACACGGGGAAGACATTCCACAGTCCTCAATGTTTTCCGCCGCCATTTTGTTTTTATGGCTTGGTCTCAAATTGTTTCTGCCGCTCAGAGTTGCAAGATCAAGTACAAACGCGCCTTTTGGGATACTTTAACGGAAAGGCAACCGAAATTTTAGAAAGTCCCCATGTTGGGGCTAAAAATGATGTGCTGTTTATGTAGCATGATTCATTTGTATGAATCATGCTACATAGCATATCAGCATATGGCAATGTGAATTTTAGTATGAACTGCATAGCAATATATTTTATATCTTCCGTGTCAAGCTAAAAGGGGTTAAGTCTGACTCTTGGTGGGTTCAAGAGTCAAGTGCATCATCAATTCAAAAAACAATATATGTTTAAAATCGAAACTCAATGAATCTACGAAGCTAAATTTCAATTATTTGTAGCATGGCATGCTAGAAATAATTGTAATTTAGCTTCGTAGATTCATTGATGCTTCAATGCCATGTGTGAGTGCTTCGTGTCATGGCATGCTTCTTTTCGTTCTTGAATATTTGTGAGGTGTGTAGTCTTGAACTTAAGATTCTGAAAAGTAGACATTTTGACAGTCCTTTAGCCCTGACACGGGGAAGATGTATAATATTTTTCATTAAGAAAAACATCATTCGATTACAATTCTTAACCAAACATAAATTGCATTATACATCTAAAATTTTTATTTTTGGAAAATTATTTCCATTGCAGCAACACCTCGATATCTCATTCTTATTGGGAAACAGGAAAAGAGCTTGCCATAAGACTTCCTGCCAAGTTGAATATATGTAGATGGGGTAGTGTTTCTGTGGCGATTGTGTTTTCTGTACGTATTCTGAACGTGACGGCAGTTAGCTTGTTTTTCAAATATGATTTCAGCACTGTGCTAATTTAAATCCCAAAGAATAAATTCCGAATTGATGTATGATAGTTGATGGGCCGACACTAATTAGATTGAACGTCAAACGTTGCCAAAACGGCGATAAACTACCTTTTAAGGTAACCCGATTTGTATCATGCACGAGCATTTGGACATCAGAAGTAAACTTTTCGCAGCCCGTATGGTTTGTTTTCTCTGAAAATCTCTCTCATAGCGAAGAAAAGTTAGCTGATTAGAGGGATAAAAGGACAAGCTATACATGCTTTTTTTAATTTAAAATTATGTAAAACTACAATTGGTAGAATATTTTTGTGAAACCGAAGATAATTTTTTTACTTTCCTTTTGGGGTCCGACCGTCGAAAAACATTCACCCCTTCATTGTGAATGAAGAGCTAATTGGGAAGGTTACGATAACTGATTGAAACGGGTGATCTCTGAAATCCGAATTCTAAAAAACTATTTGAAATTTCGTCTCTGCTGCTACTTAAAATTCACATGGGGACAAGTAAAACTGAGCGATTTAGCCGAGAGCTATTTATCGAGGCCCGATAGAACGAAGGTCTACTGTAAGTCACGAATGGAAGTTTGTAAACCAGTTATTTCCCATTGAAAAGCACAAAACAAACATTTATTTAGGCTGATGAAATGGAAGGTGTGATCGCCGTTCGTGCAGAGAGAAAGCTTTTCACAGATTTAACGTTTCTAATAGCTATAAAAAATGGGTAGGCTGTGTCGGAGAGAACGGACTCAAGGTTTTACATGAATACGTCTCGTTAGAGCATAGTATTTATTTGAGTATAGTAAATGAAAGTGAAAAATTCGGTTGTGGATTCAGTGCTTATTGAAAGCTGACGAGTTCTTCCTCATAGACTAAGTTCGATGCATTTTTGCTTGGCTTTTCGACGAATTTTCACCACCATTGTGAAAATTAAAAAAAAATTTCAACTACAATCCAAAGCTTCGCAAACGACGCTGCATTTTATTTCACTTCTAATGTCTTAAATCGACAGACTTCGATGTTAGCAATCGTTTGAGACCAATTTCGACTTCGTAGTGCTTTGCAGTCCCGTGTTATACCGATTTAAAGTTTGCCGGCGCATCTGAAAGTCCCCCAAACGCCCCATCCCTGCTTATCGTGGAGCGCGCATTCAAGGTCACTAACAAGTCTTTGTTCCCTATTTTCACTATGTTGTGTTTTTGTTCCCAAAATGGAAACCGGTGGAAATATGATTGTGAGAAACAGGGCCAAAATTAGTGAAGTTTCACAGTAAAGCTATCACGTCGGTGTGGCCTGGAAGTTTTGTGGGTGTGGTGCCAGGTTGACCTCGTCATCTGACCATGCTCCAAAATGGCGAGGTGTTGTCCTCGAATCTTTCCCTTCGAGATTGATCCTGAACCGTCGCCAACCTGACCCGTAGAAACAGCTTTGAAACAAACACATTTAATAAAATTAAATTTTCAGTATTTACATGGGTTAAACAACTTAGTAACATGGGTTAGAACTGGAGGCAAAATGAGAGTTAAGATGAAAAAGTTTTCGTCCCTCGGCTCCATCGTAGCAGACCTCATCATCTGACCGTGATTCAAAATGACGAGGTGTTGCTCTCGGACCTTTCCCTTCAAGATTGATTCCGGATCATCTTCAACAGCCCGTTGTGTTGCTCAAGTGCGACGTAAATTCGACTAACAACCAATCACAGGAGCATATAAACTCTAAGTCCGTTCGATTCCAAAACTTCAGCGTGTCTCCCTGTCGAGGGGTCAGTAATCGAGCCCTCCAGGGACGGTTGCTCTCAAAGGGGGCCTCTGGACATCACTTAACTACATCTGGTCGGACATTTCCTCTCGGGAGAATTTATACACCGACGGTCAGTTCATGTCAGGGAGTAATTTCAGACCTCCGAAGTAGAGGAACAATGAAACGCTATAGTGTTACACACAAGCAAGCTTAAAAATAATACACAAGCAAGCTTAAAAATAATACACAAGCAAGCTTAAAAATAATACACAAGCAAGCTTAAAAACATAAATAAGTTTAAAAATTTCTTAGTTTCGATTTACATACTTCGGATTTTGATTGTTTTAAGATCTCTTATTGTAAGTGACTTGAAGTGTCTCATTTCTTTCTCTTCCTTTTTTCCGTATTTACTTTGGTTTTCGTGGCTTCTTTATGCGACTTGACTGCCCGCAAAAAAATAATATGTCGGGCCACACGCTGGCCTCACCCAGTCCTGTTCTAGAACAAGACCCGAGAAAGGATTTTTAGCATTTATTTCACTCCACGGTTTTACGGACCTCAATATATTCTATCGCCATTTTGTTTTTATGACTCGCTTTCAAATCGTTTCATGAAAAGCGGCGATAAAACGCTCTTCCCCTAGCTCCAACTGCTGTAATGATTCCAGTTTTGTATAGGGCACATGCTTAACGCGCCGTATTGTTTCGCAATTTTGCATTGGAATGTTCTCTTTCCCTAAACTGCTTCGGCCATGAATTGAAATCTGATGAGTGAATTCGTTTCCGACCTCCGTGTTTCACTCTCGAACGGGTTGGTGAGGGGCAGGGGCTGAAACGATAAAAGGGGCGCCTAATCTTATTTTTGAAGAGGTTTTGCGTTTATTCTCCAATTATTTTTTATTCACACTCCACTCGTACAATCAATCATATTTTATGGATATGTAGGTAGGTTGTCGAATTTACTTCGCACTGGAGCAACACAACAAGATACTGGTGGCGATCTGGGGTCAATCTCGAAGGGAAAGATCCGAGGACAGTACCTCATGATTTTTAAACACCATAACCTATAGGAAATAACTGGAATTTGAATCATTTTCAGATACATGAAACTGTTAACAAAGCATAGACAGTAGCAAAGCTTTACTATACTGCATTTCTTTTGGTAGAACTACGTGTGGATAGTGTTATAACCTCGGGTGACAAATCGCGACACTACGAATTGAATACAGTCATACACGGCAAGCATAAGGCGATGATATGAGAAATTCCAATTGTTGATCAGCTGGTGAGGCAGCTTCCTCACCATGGTGTCCACATAGACAGGCACGTTGATTATTTCTTTTTGATCCCACGTCAACCTGATCACCGTAGGTTTAGATGATTTGCGCGCGTGTGGGGGGAAAACTACAGCACAAGGAGACCAGACAGTGGTTCAGAAACATTTTACATGGGCTGGGGCATGTTAAATGTGTCGTGGTCCCAAACGTCCTTCACGTTGGCGTGGTGTGGAAGTTTTGATAGTGGGGTGCCAGCTAAGGTGTGACCTCGTCATCTGATCGTGGTTCAAAATTACGTGGTGTTGTCCTCGGATCTTTCCCTTCGGGTGTGATCCCGGACTCTCGCCAATAGCCCGTTGTGTCGCTCCAGCGTGACGTTAATTAAATACCTATCTACCTGTAGCACCAAAATTCAGGTAGGTATTTAGGTATTTAATTAACGTCGCACTGGAGCAACGCAACGGGCTATTGGCGACGGTCCGAGATCAATCCCGAAGGGAAAGATTCGAGGACAACACTATGTAATGTCGAACCATGGTCAGATGACGTGGCTACTTCTGAGCTGGCACCCCATTCTCCAAACTTCCACGCCACGACAACGTGAGGACATTTAAGGCCACTACAGATTTAACGTGCACCAGTCCCCTTTGTACACGGCGCTCTTTGGTTGAATTCGAGCTCACAACCCTCCTGTTGCTAGTCCGTTATTCTTCCAACCGGGTTACCGGGGCCCCCAACAAAATTCAAGTAGACAGAGCATTGCTGGATGGGGGAGGAGACTTGGGCACTGTGCTCCTAATTATGACTGGTCTTTGGATCCTGTTTATTTTGGTAAATTATATTTATCCCATATGAATCAATTGTATTTTGACTGTCCGGCTGGATAGTCAGGGTCTTAAAAGAAGCACAATTTTGTCCTTGTCACAGAAGTATTTTCCAGTGCTACATGTGGTGAATGCTTTTCATGAGCTCCATGTTTAGAACGCAATACTCAACCCCCGTTCTTCTCACTAGTTCTGACAGGTGTACGGTGACTTTCTTCAATGTTGCGTAGTGAAAAGAATAACTTAACAATGTATTATATGAATTTAAATAATACATTTTTGGTTAGCTGCTCTTTAGTGTGTCTTAAAATACATATTTTTTTAATGAATAACGTATGCAGAACTAGGAAAGAAACGTCATAGGTGCACAGCAATCTCATTTGTTAAGAGACTCGAGACCTCTGAAGAGTGAAATGAGTGAATTCCTACCTCTATCTTCAATCGCATTATTATTCAGAAAAGAGAAAGTGATATTCTCCTCAACAAACGTCAAGGTCAGATTTTCAACAGGTGTGCCGCAAGATGGCACTGGCGTGCCTTACTAACCGTGACGACTTAAATTGTGTAAGATTTATTTCATTTCAACGGTTTGATTTGTCCTCAAATAATTTCAACACCCGTTTAAATAATACCCATATAAATTATTTTAAGTATTATTTTTATTACAACGAATCGAAAATAGTTTCAAACAGATTTTTGAAAGTCATTGGGAATAAAAGAGTAGGCAAATAATAATAGTGTTAATATTAATCAAGCAAAATTATATATATATACGTATTCTTTTTGTCAGATCGGCAAAAAATACAACATATTTTTAATGTGCGATAGAATTTTAGCAATTAGCTTACGTGTGCCACGAGATGAAAAAGGTTGAAAATCATCGGTCTGGAGAGAACGAAACGTGGTAAGGGGTACCTTTTCTGACTTCCGTCTTGGAGACACGATAACAAGAGCTATTAATGAAACCCGGCCTTTGTATAGTTTTTATGCGTAATGAACAAAAATACCAATTAAAAATTATATATATATATATATATTGTCTCAAATCTCCATCCAATTGAACAAGAGTTATTATGACACTACTATTGCGTATTTGTGAAGCACATCGCGTTACCCCGGTGCACCACGAGGAGTTGAGTTAACGTTACACCTCACATACCACACATTCTAGGCACAGCTCATTTACAGAAAGGCCACACATTCATTGCAGATGAGCAACCATCCATGCCAAACCCCAGATTTGAACCAAGAACCTTGCGATCCACCCTGACCACTAGACCCATTGCTGGATTCAAGAGTTAACAGTTTGAACAATAATGTGTTGCCAAATTAATATAGCAGTAATTAGGATATTTTAATCTAGTTATATGATCTTTTGAGGGGTTCATACGCATAATTCCACTTGACAACCTGTAGTCTTTCTTCTCTGTATAATTTCTAAGCAGTTTTGACTTTGATCAATAGAATCTTTTCAGGAAAGTACCATCTTTCCTAAGGAAAATACCAGAAGAATCTTTCCGAAGGATTCTATTTCAAGGAAAGGAGTAATAGAATCCTTCTAAAGGATTCTATTATTTCTTTCCTGAAAGCATCCAGGGGGATTCTTTCAGCCAATAGGTGAGGCTACTTAATTACTAAGTGTGTTGTGGAGAAAAACAATACTACACTATTCGGAAATCTCGTGAGGCTAAGAGGGTTAAATGATATACCTTAACACCATTTCAAGTACGCAAATTTTGTTTTGGACTGAGGGCAGTATCAGCCTCATCTGCCCCAGGTCCCCAAAAGGTCTAGATTCGCCTCTGGATTCTCCCCACAGTATGAGTACCGCTGGCAACGCCGGTGCAGCACCCAAACCTGAAACGATGCTTTTCGATTATCTTACCCATTCTCGAGTTGCAGATAACGTGGGCCGGTAACCCACTTCGCCTCCTCTCACGGACTCGCCCCTGGGTCAGTGGAACGGGTCCGACCTGTTGTTGATTCCCGTCTCAACGGAGAGTTGGAAGGGGTGAAAGGTCAGGAGCTGGTTAACCTCGTTCGCAGGGCTGTTAGGGACGCCTTCGTTTGTTCACGTGCCACACGGTTAAGGCTAGATTGCTTTAAATTCGCCACGCAGTGTGGATTAGAATCGACAGTGGAGTGCTTTATCAGGAAATGGGAAATTTCGCCTGAGGAATATCAAAATATCTTCGAAATCACAGAATAAACCGAGAATGGAATATTAACCGCGGTCCCTCGGTGGTCAACATTTCATTCATTCGTTTTAAGAAAGTTGTGTTAGCCAAAAAAATTAATGATAGTTGAATCTGTCCCTTGGTAGAAAATGGGCCAACGTCCAAATTCGTTGATTTGGAGTTACGTTCACAGATCACTTCAAGGTAATGAAAATTACAATAGAAAAAGTGCCAATGTTCTCCTGTCAACACATTATGAAATAATCAAAACATTGGAAAGTAATTTTTGTACTCTGTATCAAAAATTTAAAAAATTACTAAATCAAGTGTTATGAAAAACTTGCAAAATGACCCTTATCTACCTAGGTAGGTAGTTAATCAACGTCGCACTGGAGCAACACAACGGGCTATTAGAACGGTCCGGAATCAATCCCCAAGGAAAAGAATCGAGGACAACGCATTGTCAATTTGAACCACTTTCTATCTCGGACTAAGTAAATATTCAAATCCCGTTTTCTGAAATTCCCTTGTCATTTTTCTGTCACCTTTAAAGCTTTTTTTCCCTCGATATATATACATAAATATGTAAGATAGTTATGTTAAGAGTGAAAAATGAATTATTAATCTTTTTGCCTTCGTATTTTCTAGCGAATGATTAATCTAATCTATATGTGTATATTTCAGTAATGTAGGCTGCACGGAAATCAACATTATTTGTTTACTGACGAATGGAAACAACGGATATAAACAATATAAAATTTACCATTACAGATTTCCTTCGCCAATTTTAACGCTTAGTTTAAATATGCTTGATTTGAGTTAGGGAGTTGTATAGTAGGGTTAGGACTACACGGAAGAGTTCGCCATTCTCTTCTGCAGTCTGATTACAGAAAGCTACGATTAATCTGGAAAATAGAAATCAGCACAGAAAAACAATGTTAATGGATGTAGAAAGAGGTTTAGCTTAAAAAAATGCCGATTTGTTTCTGAACAACTGGATGGGATGAAATTGAAGTGGACGTTCAAAATCCAATTGTGATAACGTGAATGCTGTATGCTTTTTACTATACTTTTTATTGAAAATAAAAGCACTAGTTAAAGTAAACGAAATGCTGTAAAAAATGTTTGGGTAATTTTATTTTATTTAGATGAATAAAATCCATTTTTACTGAATATGGATGCTATGTTCATTGTAAGTGGATTGAAATAATATATGAAATGCGAGTAACTACACTTTGCCATCAATTAGGAAAGTTTTGTATAGATGTTATGAGAGGGTCTGCTAGTGCATGTTAATTATTTTGGTGTCACAAAAGTTTTATACGTATTTTTGACATTTTATTTGTAGAAAAGATAAAAAAATAAGAAACCAACACTTTTGGGGTTTTCGCCCCTTTACCTGGACCACTGAGTCGAATCCTCTGTTTGACGCAAAACTAGCAGAGAGCATCTGCGTGACACATCAGCACTTAATACTCTTTTTAGGTAAGCAAGTAGGTTTGAATCGCTAAAAGAGGACAGTTGATTTTCACAAAACTTAGATTTTTAAAAAGAAGTAGCCTTAGAAATACCTATTTTGATTTCTTTCCAGTATTGCAACTGAAATATTAATAAGATGGATTCCAGGCTACGCCAGCTTGACTCTAAAATTGGTCTTACTAAAGAATTAAAAAGACAAACAAGTACAGTGGCATCTTCAAATTTTTGACACAAGACAAGATACATAATACGTTACAACTCGCGACTGAGTGCACGGGTTCACACGATCCTTCATCTCAAAAAGTCGCGTCGGAGTTTTCCTTATCGTGCTGAAACATCGGAAAGGCGAGTTTCCTTTTCACGAAGCGCGATTGTCCTCCATTGTTCCAGAAAGAACCTCTCGGTTTCGTTCACTTTAAGTACCTGAGAACTGCTCTTGTGGGAACATCGGACAAGCAGGAAAAAGACGCTACTGTCCAGTCTTCATGACACAAAGGCTCAAGATTTTACGAGAAAAATTCCATAAATCAACGGTTCTCAAGCATTTTACTTACAAGACCCCCTTTAAAAGGATGGTCAGAAACGTACCCTACAAAAAGGATGGTCAGAAATGAGAGCACGCCGAAAACCAAAAAATCTTGCCGAAAAACCAAAAAAGCGTCCGTTTTGGATTGGACATGGCGTTCTGGAGATGCGTATCTACAGCTGATGGTTTAACGCAATAATTTGCATACTCATCGGTCGCTTTTCGTCTCGTTTCTTAGGTACAGTTATAAAAAGATAGTTTGTTGGGTAGGTAATTGAATTAATGTCGCACTAGAGCAGTGGTTCTTAACATTTTTAGTGATCGGCACCCCCTTTGAATCCAAAAATAATAAGTTCTCGCACCCCCTTGAAAAATGTGTTTCTATTTCTTTATTTAGGAAATTACATCTATTGCAAGATAATTTATTTATTGAAAAATAAACACATACATTTACATGAACATACAAAACAATATGTCCTTTTTTAATAGCTACGTTGTTGTGAATTCATAATAATACTTTTGAAAGGAGGCTCCTTTTTTGAAAGAGCCACGCGTAAGTCATCACTTGCATTTAAGCGATTTCTGGCTTTTCTTTTTTATGTGCAAAAGTGATGAAAATCCCATTTCACACAGGTAGGTGGTGGCAAATGGTAAAAGTGTCTGCAATACTGCTTTTGCCAGCTGTGGATACGGTTGTAATTGTGTACACAAGAATTTCTTCGAAGTCCAGTTTCTCAAATTCCATTTGAATATGTGCATGGCTCGTATTTCAATTTGATAGTCTTTTATTAAATCGCTCTCGTCCATCGAAACTTATCTCGCACCCCTGGAAATGCTTTCTCGCACCCCCAGGTTAAGAACCACTGCACTAGAGCGACACAGCCGGGATATTGGCGACGGTCCGAGATCAATCACGAAGGGAAAAGATCCGAGGACAACACCTCGTCATTTTGAATCACGGTCAGCTGACGTAAGTTTGTTGGGTGTTTTAAATGCTGAAATTGCCAATGACGTTACAAAACTTTCGATGCGAATACTGTTGCAACCTGACCAGACTTTTTGCTGAGAAGCCTTTCGGAGTTGATCCTACACCGTTGCCAGTGGACTGTGTTTATATTATTCGGCGCCGGTGAGGCGCACAAATCTGTTGCGCTTCGAGATGTATATACATTCTTCGGAAGGCGAAAGCAGACGCCCGTGTGATCGGTTCAAGTGTAGAACATTAAAAACTTATGAGGACTATCTATGCTTTTTTCGTTTGACATGTCGGGAGCTATATATATATATATATGAGTTTCTTTTATTAAATTATTTTTGATATAATTAGCTATACTTTACTCCCTCCAAAAAGTAACTATAGGAAACAAATTCCAAGTATTAATAAACAGATAAAAAAGACTGGTAGGTTTTTGACGTTTACGATCTGCTATAAATACCCCCTGAATACCGCGTCCAGTCGAAAAACGGATACACTATTTCGGGTTGGTTTTCGACAAGGAATCGCGTGCTGTGGTTAGTGTGTGGTCTATTCTGACCTCCCTGAAAAGTCCTCTCAAAGTATTTAATGAACGATAATTTTTTAAGGGGTTCTTAATCTAATCCTGTTTCCCCAAATCATAAAATAGATTTAAAAGAATACTTTTGTCACAATGAACGAAGCATCTTTTTAATATGAATGGATTAGCAACCGGTTGTGAGTTTCAATCCAACCAAAAGACCGTCGTGTACAAAGGGGGCTCTGCACGTTAAATCTGTCATGGCCTCAAATGTCCTCACGTTGGCGTGGTGTGGAAATTTGGAGAGTGAAGTGCCAGCTCAGGTGTGACCTCGTCAACCGACCGTGGTTCAAAATTACGTGTTGTTGTCCTCGAATCTTTCCTTTGGGGTTTGAACCCGGACCGTCGCCAGTTGTGTTGCTCCAATGCGACGTTAATTAAAATACCTACTTACCTTTTTAATGTGTAGAAATCATTTTAATTTCAGACTTATGAAGGATTGATACCAAAGTGGAAAACAGTTCAAAACCATCAGTTTTTAAACCATACGTCCGGCATAGGAACTGCGGATACCGAAATTCGATCGAGAGCTAAAAAACAAATATGCTTAGCATTAGATCACCTCGCCATTGTTCCTTTTCCACAAAGCCAATACAATCCAAAATCATTGCAGCCCTAAGTAAAAATGAAGGTCAAAATGTGCAATTGCGTCTAACCTTGGCAACTTTGCATGGATGATCCAAACGCTGTCTTAGAGCTTGATGCCAATCTTTCACAAAGCGGGAAGAGAACGAGAAAACGGTAAACTATGCGCAAGGACCCACTACGCATATTATATCGACTTCAAGTCAGCCAATCGGAAGTATGGGGAAATGAGGAAGAATCTGGATTGAAAGTAGTCATTGTGCGACAAATATCTTTTACCAATTATAGTAATAAAGCATTAGAAGCTGAAATCATCGTGGGTGGTTGACTTCTTCCCCTGAAAAACAAAGACGTTAAATTAGAGACTGACGTCTCACTCAGATTTGCGTTCAGAGAATCGTCGTTTTTGATTCAGGTTTTTATTCTTTTGCTACAAAATTATTCGGGCTTCGGGTTGGGAGAGTAACGGATTAGCAACCGGAGGGTCGCGAGTTCGAAATTCAATCCAAGAAAAGACCGTCGTATACGTGGGGACTGGTGCACGTTAAATCTGTCGTGGCCTCAAATGTTGTAACGTTGGCGTGGTGTGGAAGTTTGGAGAGTGGGTGCTAGCTGTAAAGCTAAGTAGATGGCGCCAGTGTGTTTGAGGACAAGCTTCCTGTACATATCGGGAAGTGACGTCACTTGGCTGCATTTTAAAGAAACTTTCTACCGAGTGAGAACAGTGGATAACCAGAAGTAAAATTCTCGTCTTCCGACGGTTTAGTTATACTCAAAATCCATCGTATAGTATAGTGCGGTTCCGACAAGATGGGAGTCAACTTTTGAACAGGTGTGAAATGTCTAAATGCCGTACGCAAAAGTATGAATATCAATTGCCTTGAGTGGTTTTTCCCCGCCAACTCATTACCACTGCCTTTTCTTACGGCACCAAAGGATAAACTTCAAACTTGTTTTCGCATTAAAGACGCCACTTGTGGAACCGCTTTGTTTACGTTATAACCTATCACCTTATTTAAAGAATAGACTCGTCCAAAACTGCGTGACTTGGTTGCCTTAAGGAGAGCTGGACTACAATACAGGACGAGTACCCGATGTAAATACAAAATCATACTCCGTGAGTTTTCACTTTCCTTTCAATCCTTCCAGGGGCGGTGCATCACGCCCTTTGGTTCAAATGTATTTTTTTTCCTACACTAGGGAAAATTAGACTGGCACCTACGACTTAATTTGGATTCCGAAGCGCCATGAACATCCATGCATAAATCGGGAAACGAACCCGAAGCCTGTTGGAGAGGTGTGGGGCAGAGCTCTAGCTACCCGGTTGCCAAACCAGCCTTGAAAGAACTAAGGTTAAAAGTAAAAAGCTTATAATTAAGACTAGGCCTTCCTGAAATTTGGTTATCATTCATATTTAGTTGAATTATATATAATTCAACTAAAGAAAATAAATTGGAAATTTTAAAGAATATTTTAAAGAACCAAGTGGTGGTGGTAGATCAGAGTGTTATCAGGGAGGGGCCTGTCCAAGTCAGCACATTTTCTACGTATGAGCAGCGGTATGCTAAAAAAGACATACTCTCTTTCTCTCTCTCTCTCTCTCACACACACATATATATATGTATATGTATATATATCCAGGAGTGCTCCAGTTGGGCTGGGAGATATCATAATAAGAGTGCACTCTGCCTCTTACCAAAATCTCAATTGTTTTGGCTAAATACTGTCGTTGATCGTTCTTCAACCATAGTTTCTTTTCAAAAGAGCATATTTTAAAATTCCCCTTTAAAGAGCGAAAGAAAAATCAAAACCTGAAAACCTGTGTTGAGAATTTCCGTCGGTTTTTTACCGATTTTGAGAATACCGGTAATTTTCAAACGAGTAACATAGCGTACTCAGCTATCTCATAGAAGAACAGAAGAAAAAGATTAAACTACATCCACAACAGTTTAAAAAAAACCCGAAACATTCCCGTTCGAGATGAAATATTTATACAAAAAAGTATTAACCGAATCCGTAAAAATAAGAATAAGAAAAAGCGTAGCTGAAGGATAGCAGTGAAAAGAAGAATGAGCAGGAGAAATGCAGAGGCCGTTTAATTTTCCAATATAAAACGAATTTGTTCTGAGCGACCGGTCGCATGAAAGCCGCACGAACACGGGGCAATAAACCGGCATAGTTTTAAAATGTGGATCCGAGACAAATCCCGTTGCCTGGAAACGGGAAAACTAAGAATCTAAACAGGGGAGGGTGAAGTGGTGTGTAAACACCACGGTCAGCTACATGCCTGTTTCGCGGCACTAATTACAACCGTTGCGATGGCATCGGCAAAATGCAGACTATTAGTGGGGATGATCGTGATCACCAACGGTTCATTCACAATCGCCTCAGGTTGGTCATTCCATGTGAAAACACCCATTTTGAGAAAAAGTTGTTGCATAGTCACGGATGTTTTTCAAATTTTTACTATAGATAGACATAGTATTGAACCCATAGATCTCAATTATTTAAATACTTTGTCCAATATTAGCTGAGATACAGGAACTTAAAAATTTGTCGATATTACAAATTGGCGGCCATCTTGGATTTTCCACACTGTCTATAAATGACCCTAACTTGAGAACTAATAGTTCAAATACCACTCTTATTTTGTAAATCATGTGGTTTTTCTTTAAATTTCGTGATCTAAACATTCTTAAAAAGGGGCGCTTTAGACGCAAAGAGAAAAAGGACCTCCTTAGCCCTCTGCATCCCTGGTCTGAGGTTATCCTTCCATACTGAAACGAGCCCCGTTCCTTTCAAAAGAAATCGATGTACACCGAATCGTCAAATGTTCTTTTCCGTCCTCCTTCACTTCAAATTGGACCAATTAACGCGTCCCTGCGTACATTTTCGCGAATGTTTCTTTTCGGCAGGTGTCGAAGAGGAAAAAAGGAGGACTTTAAAAAACAAATCCCGAAAAAATAGCGTAAAGCTGCTTCGCAAACAATTTGGCGCGGCACGTACGGTGTAAGTGGCTAAATTGGAACTGTTTTCACGCCTTTTTGTCACCCTGTCGTGTTTTTAAAGTGTAATTAACTTGACGCTTGTTTGGACACGCACTCGGTGAGTACCCTCTCTTCACTGGTATTCAGTTGATTGGATTGTAATGGGATGTGGGGCCACAGGTGGTTGGAATTAACGCCACATTAGTAGCCTCGTTGTGCTTTTGTTTGTTTCGAGTTGCTTGCTGTTTTGCGTTTTTTGATTCCGTTGCAGATGATTAACTCATTGTAGGGTTTCTTTTCTTGTGCTTTTTCCATAAGTCACTTTAGCAGTAGCTTGGAGGGGTGCTGCGCAAAACCGTCTTAACGCATGTGCAGTTTCCCAGCAAGCGAAGGCCACCGTCGAATTATTAACAATGTGTGATTATCGAGTTAAATCCTCTCTTAAAATAATTGCTCCTACTTCCAAAGATCGATGAAGTTGAGAGAAAATAATTGCATAATTCAATTTTTTTCTGGATCATTTTGGGGTTTTCTAGCGCAAGGCCATATTTGATAATGCTGCGCCAAACACAAGATATACAATATCAAGTAATAGACATATACACACAATGAAAGTTCTACTCAATTTTTCCAGATGGAAAAAGGAAACGTAAACAAGAAGCATGGCGTGACATCTATAACTGGGAATGACGAGATTGGATCGAAAGCAAAAAGTCTTATACTTAGTTTCAGGCATCCTTATAAGTCAGCTCCATTCGCCGTTGTTTCTCTTCCTCAAGACTAGAAATACAAAGCATTTTTAGCTATAAGAGGAGCCCAAAAGGCGTAATTGGGCAATCTGGGCAACTCTGTATGGATGATCCAAGCGTTGTCTTAGAGCTTGAACACTGTCTTTTAAAAAGATTGGAAAATGAGAGAATGATAGACCATGGCAAGGAACAAGTGCGCATATCATATGTAATGAATGCTAGTCTAAGTAGGAAGCGTGGGATAGGTGGTTAGAGTCTGTACTGAAGGTATCCATTGTGCACGACAAACGCCATTAGCCAATCATAAACCATTTGAAGCTGAAAGGATTGGGCATCAGCAATCCCTGGTTGGTTTTTTGAGGTGAAAATCAAGAACTTTGGAATATAAATTGAATTCTCATAAAAATTTACGTTTAAAAAATCTCAATTTTGCTTTATAGGTTTTCCTGATTTTAATTTACTTATACTCTAATTTATAGGGTTTTTTAAATCAGGGAATGCCCTACTTCTGGCCATACATGTATGATCCCTATTGCAAATGATCGCTGAACTTGAAGAAACCAGAACATTAGTTTTTCGTGGACATTTACCCAATGGAATCTTTGAATTTGCTCTTCTATGAATGCTGTAGAGATGGTTTGCCTTGATCATTCAATAGCTTACAGGATAAGCTCTTAGAACAAATCTGATCAGAAATCGTCCATGGCTGATGTTCGGTAGCACTAATAATGAACATGGCACGCTCCACTTGTGTGCGTCCGGGAGTTGGCAGTGGCGCGTTAAGGTGAAGACAGGTGTCAAGTTCACCCCCTACTGCTCACCACTCCATGTGGAGCGCTTGATTGCCCTTCCAGAGTCGCCTCGCTTTGTTTCTTCGAGTGCTTCTGGACCGATTCTCCTGGAAAACTGAAACAATTGTTCCGGAAAGGCACACTTGTAGCGCGGAAGAGATGAATTCCGAACCGCGAAAATTAGTCTTTAGAGAAAAATGAATGAAAGCACGAGAGAAGAAAAGGAAGAAAAACTACACAACAGGAAATTAACACACTGACTGTCACGGTGTAAACTTATCTTAGACGCCCAACAGGTTTTGGCGATAAAATGATAAAACCTTTCAGAAGAAATACAGTGGACGAAGAGAACATCATTTACAGCCTATTCCACAAACAGAAAAAATAGCTCGCAATACCAAGCTTCGTAGAACATATACACAAAATAACAAACGCCGTGAATCAAGCTATTTTTCTATTTTCGTCCTTCTCTATTTCCAGATTCCAGCTTTTGTATGGAGAATTATTTTACCATTAATAATTGCTACATCACCAATAGAATTTGGTTACATGTACATATGTAACCAAAAAATGGTGAAAGATATCAATTTACGAGATAACTCGTAGAGTGCTTGTTTTAAAAACTACCATCGAGTTAAATCGTGGCAGTTTTTTACTTGCTAACATCGCATTTTTTAAAAGGTTTTTTTTTGTGTTATCGTAGGTTGCCATTCGACAAACTTTAAACGTATTTCCATGACCCATCTGACTGAATGAAGGACTGTACAGTGGTTGTTCCGCAAATTTTACCAAATTAATTGCATTGAGAAGCCTTTAGCAAGTGCTCGAACCTTGTTCCTGTAAATTCACTTTTGCTTTTGTATCACTGTTGAAGGATTACTAAGATTTGTGAAAACATGCTTCAATCAACGCAGAAAATAAATATCCATTACCTTCATACTTTTAGTGAATATTAATTCGTTAAACTGTTAAGTTACGCAGTGATATTAATTCATAAAATAATAGTTACTTTAAGAGAAAGAAAGGAAATAATTATTTTCCTCAATACAAAATTGCACTGCCAGAGAGACTGAAGCTTTTAGAAAGTTGGGAAGGTTGCCAGTGAATATTTATTTTCCTTAATAAAATAATAGTTGTTTTGAAAAATTGATTACTTTATTTGAAGATCCCAAAAAGTACTTTGCTTTTTTTGGTATTTGTGTGTTGTGTGTTTAGAGATATTTTAAAAACAGAAATCAACATTTTTGGGGATCAGAAAACACCTCGCGTCTACAATTCTGCTCTGATGCTGGTACTGGTACTGAATTTCAAAACTGACCCTTTGAATACTAACCAAATTACCTAACAATAATTTTGCAGATATCGGACATCCAGACTTACGACCCCTACCATGTGGCAGAAACAATGCTAAAGATGCTGACTTACACCTTCAGTTATTCTCGGAAATAACTTCCACATAATCGTTTCCAGAAGTGTTCCCGATACGGCCTCCGGGATCCGGACGCGCTTCATTAAACCCAGCGTTATCTCCCACCCAAAGGAAGGACTAATTACTCAATATGACTTTTCCAGGAGTAAAAATGTCCCGGATAAAAAAAATTAGAGTCAAACCGCTCCGGTATTTTATGGATGATCTTTTAAAAGAGTACAACTATTTATATCTCCGACATCCTTTTTCTCGCGAAATTCCGGCGAACCCCAGGTGTTCCCCGACGAGTCGCCAGATCGGGCGCCATTGCGCCTTCTGGGCTACTTTTTAACGGCACCCAAATTTTGCAGCATTTTGAGGCTAGAAACGGTATTACGGCTTATTTCGCATCGGCACAGAGAACAGCATAAAAATTTTATATTTTCTCATAATGATCCTTTAAAGGATATTTATTTTTCTATTACAATTGTTATCGCAACTTTAATTGCATAATATATGATATTCTCAATGTTTACGGTTATAAGACACAAGTTAAAAAATAAAGGATGATGCAATCTGACATGAAACCCTTGCCAAGTAACTACACCGAATTACCTCAAATAACAAATTCATGTACCACAAGCTATGTGGAATAATATAAGAAAACCTACGTGCCTACTGGTGCTACTGGAAGCTAAAGAAAGGGAAGAAAAATATTTTTTGCTTTATTAAAAGCAACCTAGTAGGGAATCTGCTGACCAAATGCGTACCTTACAACGGGCAGACGTGCTTTTCACAAGGCTGTCCTAGAGTTCCTGTGGAAAGGAGTCCCATTCACACAGTAAAGCATGTCTTTACTCTTATGCGATCCTTGGAATGTTGTGTAGGTTGAAATGCCAGAACATCCCAAGCATGTTCCATTGGATTGAAATCAGGCGACCTTGCTTGGTATGAATTCAATATTACCCTTAATTTTGGAGGGGGTGGGACCTTAATTTAAATTGGTAGTACAGCGGATTAGAGAGCAACCAGAGGATTGAGAGTTCGAAACTCAATCCAACTAAAGACCATCGTGTACGTGGGGATTGCGTACTTTAAATTTGTCATGGCCTCACGTCGGGGTGCCAGCTCAGGTGTTGGCCTCGTCATCTGACCGTGGCTCAAAATGACGAAGTGTTGCCCTCGGATCTTTCCATTTGGGATTGATCCCTTACCGTCGCTAATAGCCCGTTTTGATCCCTGTGCGACGTTAATTCAACTACCTACCTTAATTTTTGAACATGTGTGTGCAACCCACGTGAAAATGCCAATTCATGAAGGTGACCCACAGGACGGTTTAGGTTCGCCACAGATGTTATAAATTGATCTTTGACATATTCAAAGCCGGAGGGGCACCCACTGAAATGTTGTGGATGTTACAAAAAT
This sequence comes from Meta bourneti, assembly GCA_933210815.1. Classification (NCBI taxonomy): domain Eukaryota; kingdom Metazoa; phylum Arthropoda; class Arachnida; order Araneae; family Tetragnathidae; genus Meta; species Meta bourneti. The sequence continues at coordinate 90,794,576 of OW119924.1, read as the reverse complement.
AAATGCGGATGAGAGCTTAATTCGTGTAAATCGAAGTTTTATTAAGCACTTAAGTAGAAAAAACGTGGGCAGGTCTGAAAATATTCAAATAAATTTTCGGACGAAATGTCCATTTGGACGCACGGACCGATAAGTGTCATTCGTTTGATCTACACTAGATCTATTGATATCTTTAACAATGCTTGTGGGAAAACTTAATCTGGTGTGTGAAAAATTGTGAAAGAATTGAAAATTTTGTGAAAATTTCCCGAATGTCTCAATACGTCAATCTAAAGAAGGTTCAAGCCTACCGTAAACGCAAACAAGAATGAATGAGTGAAAAGGAATCGAACACGTCAGAAATGCCCGAAGCACAGGAATAAGTAAGACATTACTCTGCATAAGAATTCGGTAAGCAGACAAATAAATAAATAAATTTCTCTAAATCTAAATTCTGTGCATTCACTCAGTAGCTATCGTTTGATGAACCAGAAATTTTTTAAAATTATTTCAGGAAATGATGACTTCTCAAATCTAAAATCATTGATTTAACTAAAAAAAATTGACCCTATTGTTTTCTTGTTATAAGAATATAAAAACGTAACACATCGATTTTCTGGTTCATTAAACGATAAAAGGATGTTTTTTCGACATTCTGTGAAATTTTCATGTCGATCACTAACAATAGTTTTATAGCCAACCGCGGTGGCCCGGTTGGAAGTGCAGCGGATTAGCAACCAAGTTTGAAACTCGATCCAACCAAATACCGTCGTGTGCGTGGAGGGGCTCTAAATCTGTAGTGGTCTCAAATGTCCTCACTTTGGCATGGTGTAGAAGTTTGGAGAGTGGGGTGCAAGCTCAGGTGTTGACCTCATCATCTGACCGTAGTTCAAAATGACGAGGTGCTGTCCTCGGATCTTTCGCTTAGGGATTGATCCCGGACAGTCGCCATTAGCCCATTGTGTTGCTACAGTGCGACGTTAATGCTACTACGATCTAATCCTTCATACCATACAGCACTGTAGGTAAGTGTAGATAGCTGTAGATAAGTATAGATAGCAGTAGATAAGTATAGACAGCTGTAGATAAGTATAGACAGCTGTAGATAAGTATAGACAGCTGTAGATAAGTATAGACAGCTGTAGATAAGTGTGATGATCTTTTTAAAGCCATGTTTTGATGATAAATCGTCGTAAATCGGTTTTATAGAATTTACATCTTTATGAAGTGGCGTACCCCGTTAATTCTACATCTGAGCGCCGAGTCTGTTAATGGCTTATAACTGGGCGAAATTTGCAAGTTCCAACTTGAAACTTGGCACACCTGTTCTTAAAGGAATGAAATTACGTAAATTACGTAATTTTATTAAATTAATTAAAAAAATAAAATTACGATTTTTTGTTTGTCGAAATAAGGAAAATCCCCTTTTGAAAACACTCACAAATACCCAATGAAACTAATTGAATCAGTAAATCAATGCTTTGCTTAGCAACAGGTAGAATGTACGTGGATGTCTGAAAGCAGTTAAAAAATCACGAAACGTAATGTTCATTTAGAATTGCGATTGGAATAGAAAATCAAGGGCCCCTCCAAAACAGTAATTTGAATATATATCTGATATTGGTGCGCAAAAACAAGATTTTATTCATCATTGGGGTGGTGATGGTGGAAAAAGTCGGTAAAAGCTCTAAACCGTCTTCTGCATGCGGATACATTTCACTTTATCGCACAAACATGTTTTGAATAATGCAGGCGCTTATTATTTTCACCTTAATGTGTGTAGATTTCCCAAAAGGAACAGTAGAATTATGACGTATGTGGAATGCTATGTAAGAAATAGTTCGAAATTTTCATAAAACAAGAAATAGAACAGTGAGAATTTAAACTTATCAACGTTTGAAGTGTTAAATTTATTTAATTTTAATTAATTCACCAAGTATTTTGAACAAGCCAATTTGAAATTTTTACAAAATACTTTAAAACTGTTTGGTCTTTTTTTTAAAGCGAAATTGTGCACTTTCTCCTTTAAGTACGGCAACCCTAGAACTCTACCATTTAAACACACCAGTGGGGATAAGATACCGCGCTCCATTTGCTCCGCTGGCCACTAGAGGTCGCTGATAGTCTCGCCAGCTGCGTCGCCGGTGTGGTCTAACCGATAGCGCGATCACTCCTCGAAAAAGTTTCTCCGCCGAAAGTTGGCAGCAGGAGTTCAAAAGTGCCGCTGTCTGGAGATTGTTTTGCGGAGAATTAATTTGCTTTGTTCGGAGCTTTTTTCTTGGGAGGTAGGCCACTTCTTCTGTTTGTTTTTCTACTCTTCGATTTTATGTTCTTCCGATACTGGGGAACTGTCTTCCTTTGTTCTGTTCTCAATTTTTGTAGAAAGAATTGTTTTTCGATTGCAATCAGAGAGGATTCTATATGGCAAATGATAGTTGAAAAGATTTTTTTGCTCTCGAATACTTTAGCCAAGAGCTTTTCACAAGAACGAAATTGTCTTCATTTTTCGAACTAGATATACTAAAGTATAACTTTTTGTTTCGTCATTAAATCAAAACTCGTTTCGTGTAGTTATAATAGGTAGTTATGTTAAAAATTATATTTTAGTAGAGCTGTCTCTCATTTCACTTTAGTGTATCCATCTATTAATATTTGGACATTCCCGAAAGTGCTATAAGGGATAGTAAAATATAGGTTTAAGGCTCCAAAGGTATATAAATACTATCTAGTTTGAAATTCTGATGTTAAGGAGTGTTCTAGATGAGCGATGAGGCATAAGGAGTCCCATCAACACTTGAAATAAATACAACAAAAAATAATTTTATTAAACTAGTAACTTAAGGCTAAAAATTATATTTTATTACATTTATTTCCAACTTTATATGTTTGTTTAAAACTTATATCCAGCTTATATCTATTAATAAGATTACAATCGTATGTTCTATAAGAGATAGCTATACGAAAAGATAATTTTTAGTTACGGTCGTTCAACCAAAAGCTGTTTCATGTAGTAATAAAAGATATTTTAGTTTTAAAAATTAAATTTAAGTTGAGCAATCTCTAATTTCACTTTATCCAGCTTTCAAGAGAGGTAAACTAAAGTATAACAAAATAAAATTTTAAGGAAGAAGAGCGAACGAGATTAAAAATCTCATTTTAGCTTCTGTGGAAATCTTAAAAATAACAGGCAACATGATTTAAAACAAGCTGATAAATACTAAAATTTAAAATGTTATTTTGTAATAAAATAGTACTGAACTGCATTTTATCTACGATTCTTTAAACACAAATCATGATCACAAAAATAGTCACCTATCCCATAAAATTAAACGGTTTGTAGCTTTATGGGATAAATATATTTTTATTCTCGTTTCTATTATTTTATTTATATAGATTTTGTCAAAATTAAGTAGGTTGTCTTATGAATGGTTCAAAATTTCACTCAGAAACTGCTCCTCTCGCTGTGTTCTATGAACATAATCGTAGAAACACTCAAGTAATTTGCGTAAAACAGATCTCCAACACTATTCATAAATTACAACATTTTTTCATAAGAGTAAATTACATTGATATAGAACTGAGGTAAGGGGTAAAGCACCGGGCCCATGCAGTTGTAGTGGTGGATTTGGAGGTAAAAGTGGCTTAAGCGGCTTTCGAGGCACTACGAACACTCATGCACATACAGAGATATTTCGTTGATTTAAATGAAATTCAATGAACTCAGCATCAGTGGACCCTGCAGAATTAACCCGTAGCCAATCCGCATTTGAACAAGTTTGTGGATTTCAGCTGGATATGTCGAACATGGATAAACTTCAAACGACTTGTTCAAGTATCCGGTTGACCAGTGGGTAGTTGGATTGTGCATTCAGGGTTATATTTCAGTGGGCCACTTCAGGGTATGAAAAAAAATGATGATTTTTAAAAAATAATCATAAAAATAGGATTCATTTGACTTAACCCTCAAGCTGCGTAATTTATTTATCAAAATAGGTTCAAAAATTGCGTAATTTTTTTATTACATATTTCAAATCTACATATATTTTAGAGTTAAAATATACAAAAAGTTTTTGTAAAAGAGTTTTTTTTCAATATAGAATTAGATCATAAAAAAAGGTTGTCGGGAAATTGAAATTGAAGAATAATCATATAAAAGCAAAATTTTGAAAATTAATCTTTGTTAAATTATGATTTATTTTATGAAATACAAAGGTAAAACGTATATACTAATGAAAATATGCAAAATACTTACAAAACATTTATTAGAAATGAAGAATTATTAGAACTCACTATCCGCAGAGGAATCCGAGAAATTCTCATCAGTTTCGCTATAACTATCTTCAATATACTTGATATCAGAGTCAGAACTGCTATCAGTGTCGGAAATATTGTCAGGAATGTAGGTTCTATCACTCGCGAAACACTTCCTGCCAGACATCTTTGAGCTTTGAAAAGAGCGCGCAAAATGCTGCAAAAAATGCTTGTATATTTCGCAGAAATGTGGAAATCTAAAGCCATCTGTTAACCCAGATTTGAATAAACAATTAAACATCACAGAAAAGCCAAAATGAAACCATGAACGGGGAAAGAGCGGGTTAAACAGTTAAATAGATGGCAAAAATGCACCCCCGCGGAAATCGCGGGCTGCGCAAATTTTGCTACTTCTACGTTGCCCGCGGAAATCGCGGGATGCGCAGCGAGAGGGTTAAATCAGATTTTTCTTATTTAAATCGAATTTTAATAAAATTTATCAATTCGTTGTCCCTACATGTTTAAACTTATTAGATATGAGACATGCAAATCACATTATAGTTTCTAGGTAGTATTCATTTATGTCAAACATTAATATATACGTATATAAGGATTTTGAAAATAAAGCAGGGCAAATTTTTGAAAGATTGAAACAATAAGTTATCATTGGGTCTTGTTAGTTTTATTCTTTCATTTGAATTACATTTCATGATACGAATCCATTATACTTAAAATTCTAAATTAAAACTAGTCACATTAATAAGATGAGGAGATTTTTATTTTTATTTTTCTATATCTTTTTAAAATCATTATAGTTTTACGTATTTAATACACATTTTAATTTTCTGGCTTTTTTGTTATTCGGTATGTATTTTATGAATACCTTCTTTGTATGCTACAGACACTAAAATGTAAATTTAGACTTATTTAAATTCGTCGGAACCAAATTGTTCCCAGTTCAAAAGAAAATATCGGGAATGCAGTTTTTTCGCAAAGAGGAAACCAAGAAACTTCTCTGATTTCTCTTGAATTTTCTTAATTACAGGTATGATACTTGATGAATATTTTGCCTTTGCGAATATTAAGAGAGGTTCTTTCCACTTAAACTCAGTCGATTTTCTTCCAAAGGGCTTACTAAATAAGCTGGGATGTGAGGGACACCCATACCCTTTCTTAACGTACTGGAAACAAACAGTACTGATTCCTTTATCAGAGAAATTGTAAATTCCCTCTTGAAGCATCAGTTCAAGCCTGTTCAACCTTTACACTGGGAAGACTACATCAAAATTGGCTGAAAATGCTTGGTGCAATGCATGAACTTGACCCAAACTCAGCCTGTTTTCATTGAGCAAAAAGAAATATTTGTTGTTCAGTTGTCATTCCACTACAGGTACCAACTCCTAGGGGCCCAAACTCCTTGTGTCCCCACAAACGGGGAGGTAAATATTTCCAATAAGAAACCAAATGTTGTTAAAAAATATCTACACCAAACATGCCCTAAGAACCTAACCTCTTTGAACATTTTTATGGTAGACCCAGGACTCTCAAATAGGGGTAAATATTACAAATAATATGATTAATCAAACATGCAGTGATTCGATCTCTTAATATATCACTTTACCAGGAAGGGCGCAAAGTTCTAGAGACCCGAACTATTTGGGTCCTAAAATATTTTTCGTTGGGACCTGGTCCCCCTCTAACAAATACATCGATAATGTTGGTAATTATTCATATTAGCAAAATAAAGTTCTGAAACACAATTTTATATGAAGTAAGTTATGTTTTACTTCTCCCAACAATTTCTAAAAGTTGACACCACTACATCCCAATTAATACTACCATCTCTACAAGGGAATCCAGCTATTTTCAGCTAAAATCGGTTATTCTTCAGGTGTTACTGAGTGGGAGAAAATTTGTAATCTTATTTGAATAAATAACATACTACATTCTGCATTTAATTTTTAATATTATATTATCAAATTTCAATTATGAAAAAAAGAAAGTTAAAAGTTTGATGTAAATCATGATTTTTTTATCACCATGATTTAAATCAAGACTTGATTTCAATCGGCATTACCTGGGGGAGTTGTAAATACATTTTCTTTACCAAAGGAAGTTCTGGTCTTATTAGACTTTTAAAAAGTCTCCGTAAAATCCTTTATATCTCATACAGGGTGGTCATAATCGAGAGCACAATGACCATACCACGCGATTCCTTGTCGAAATCAGTCCAAAAAGTGTCAAGTTTTCGACTGGACATTTCGGAGATATTAGCGTCGAAAGTTTTGTAACCGGTCATTGGAAACTCCAACGCTCGAAACACCAAACTATCCTTTTTGCGTCCCTGGAGTTGCCGGAGTAAATTGAGACACACGTAGGACAGGCAAAGCACCAGATAGATATGCAAATCAAAAGGTGTGCGTTAAACTTCATTTGTAGGTGAGCATCTCCGGAATTCCACATTCAATTGAAAAGAGGACAACGCTTTTTTGGGTTGGTTTATGACAAGGAATCGCGTGCTATGATCAGTGTGGTGGTCGATTCTAACCACCCTGTATAATATACGTATAAATGTAATGGAATGCATGAGGAAATGTTTGTCAAAAACTGCACAGATAAAAGTACCTATAATCTTAAAAATACAGATGTACCCATGCATTCATTCCCCCGAATTCATATGGAATTCATATTATCCCCATATTAATATGAAGATAAGGAATCGCTTGGCATGATTAGTGGGCTGTCGATTCTAACCATCCTGTGTTGTTAGTGGATTTAATTTTAAAGTAATGTTCCTTGATCTTGACCTACTCTTGAGGATCGCTGTAGCCCAATTGGTAAAGCAACGGATTTGCAACCCTGAGGGTTTTGAGTTTGAACCTCGATTCAGTCGAAGACCGTCGTGTACACAGGGGCTGTCGTACGTTATATCTGTCGTGGCCTCAAATATCCTCAGGTGTTGGCGTGGTGTGGAAGTTTTGAGAGTGGGGTGCTAGCTCACAGGTGTGGTTCAAAATTATGAGGCGTTGTTCTTGATCTTTCCTTTCGGTATTGACCGGACCGTCGCCAATAGCCCGTTTGGTCCTCCGGTGCGACGTTAATTAACTACCTACCTACCAATGCTCTTGAGTCGGCGGCCCTGATTTGAACTATAAATATCGTGTTTCAATGCGTTGTTCTAGGGACCTGACTCTAAACAATCGCTCCTTCGGAAACAACTTTCGCACGCCGTAAATAAACTCATCCGTTCTCACGTTCCATTGAGGGCCGGTTCCGCTCGACTTTCCCGCCCGATACCTCCTAAGTCGGCTTTAAGACCTATTCGCGGAGCTCTAAAGAAAAAGCGACCTTTGCAGCCCGAGTAGCTTGTTGAAGCGGAACGCTCTCCGACGATCCTTCCCACAATCGTCTGCGTGGGCCACCGGCGAGAGTGTTCGAATCGCCCCGAGTTCGCGGTGGGGCTATTGTATCCGGAGTTCTTCACTCTCGTGGAAGTTCGATTTCAACCGAGTGGAAGTAGAAGAAGCGACTCTTTTAGGGTTTAGGATGTCGAGTGTGAAGTCAGTTTCCTTTTTATTTCTATAATTCGTGGAGGAAACGTGTTTGATTTTGTTATTCGCTGAGCAGGTCGTTTCTTCGCCATTTTTCACAGCGTTTGAAATAAAAATTCGGTCTTCCGGTCTTAAGGGAATTAATCCTCTCAGCGTCACGACATTTTCTTGTAGTACATTTTCTTGTAGTTCCGGGCAGATTAAGATTACACATGAAAATTTAACCCTCTGAGCGTCGCCAAATTTCCGAGTTCTGTAGTATTTCTTACTTTTACCCCACAACGCACAAAATGGCTAAATAACCACATTTATTGGTTCAAAGATTCTCTTGGACAACATGATCAAAACTGGTTAGATATGTAGGTAGGTATTTAATTAACGTCGTAATGGAGCAACACAACAGGCTATTGGCGATGGATCAATCCTGAAGGGAAATATCCGAGGACAAACCACGTAATTTTGAACCACTGTCAGATGACGAGGTCCTACCTGAGATGGCACCCCACTCTCCAATCTTCCACACCACGCCTACGTGAGGTTATTTGAGGCCACGACAGATTTAGCGTGCACCAGCCCTCCTTGTTACACGACGGTCTTTACTCTGATTCGAACTCGCAACCTTCCGGTTGCTAATCCGTTACTCTACCAACCGGGCTACCGTGGCCCCAAAACTTTTTAGAAGGCATGCAGGGGAGGCTGTGGTTGCAGAACGGGTATATGCGTGTGAGCCCCTCAGAGTGTTCTAAACTGGCCTGGATGATTCGAGAGCCGGGGAGCGAATATAGAAATAGTGTCTAAAAATATAGTTATGTGAAATTTTATGCCATTCGCTCAGTTATATAAGTGTATGAATAATATGTTGGCTCTTAAATGGGATTTCAAAAGGGAGGTATTCAGGAAAGGGGATCTTAGGCTATCCTCGAAATGTTTGTGACGTCACAAAAGTGAATGCTAGTTAGCTTAATGGATGTAAGTTGAAGTTTTAGTCAAATATATTTGCAAACGAAATGCTCATTTAGTGTTAGAGGCAAAAGCAAGCAAATGATCCACCTATATTTATATATCCACCTATAATGAAATACGATGCGACAGTCTAAAGAAATTGGGTAAAACGAGAAAAATCTCAGTCTGTTCTTCCAGATATGAGTGACCAAACAGTTATTTAGCGGAAGGACTCAAGCTCTCCCGGAAATATCTTAAATATTTTTTTAAAGAACAATAAAAACTACGCACTGAATGAATCAGCGTCAGTCGAAGTTTCGTTTATCAAACAGGTGAAATTCATGTGAATATGTCTGGAAACAATCAAAAATTATTAATGTTCATTTAGTATTACGACCTGTTGGTCAGAATAGAAAAGCGGGATGAACTATAGGGCGTCCCCTCCGAAACGTACCTGGACTTATCTTTTGAATCTACTTCAATAATCATCTTTTGGTACATAAACCTTATTAAATAATTTTGAAAAGTAAAAGGTGCAAAATATTTTGAAATTACACATTAGAATAAAAATGTATAGAAGAAAAAGGGACGTACCGATTCACCTATGAAATCTGCTTGTTTCCCAAACAGCTTTTGTACAGAAACTTGTAAAATTTCGCTGCTATTGAATAACCATTGCTTCCAACATGACTGATATTTTTTCTACCTAATACTTTCTCCCTTGCTTGCGCTAAGATAGTAATGGAATAAGTTTAAAAATAAAAACTGTTTTTGTGTTTCCCTAAGATTGGGTTCAGCTATCTTCTCATAAAGCTTTTCCTCATGTCTGCATATTTTATCGTGGCTTTTGTGTGACTCGAATGGTAGCAGCGACCTGATGGTTAGAACGATCACATGAAACTATTTTTCCAATCCGAGTGGGTAGGGATGTTATGTGATCGTTTGAACTCAATGGACCGCAGACGATCTTTTATTGTTTTTTATTCCTTTTTCCTTCGCATGAATTAAGACGAATTTGAAAGTACTCACGTTTGATTTTTCCATAAGACAGTAGATGGCCCTTTAAATTTGACAATGACGACCTTTAACGTTTACCTATGAAAATTCTGTTCTCAAAGCTCAATTTGAGTACAAGCATTCTGACTAAAATAACTAAAATGGAGTTTCCTAGATTGGATGATAAATAGGAAAGGACATAGAACACATCAAATGAGACATTTCAAATGAACACGCGAGGATACACTTTTGGCAGAAAGTAGTTCATCATTCTCGGTTCGAGATAATGTTCGCACAATTCAATAAGACGGAATCATTACGCAACTTCTCTTACGCAAGCCGGTGAGGGCCGGCGTGGTTCGACGCAAAGGAGAGTTGTTTTCCCCGCGCCAGTGATCTTTCGGCAGGGAAGAGAGTTTTACAGAGTGGCCACAGCAGAAAACACTCGGCCGATCACTCCCTTCAATACCCCGGCATAGTGAGGATCGTTTGGGGTATCATGGTACCCAGGACCTTTCTTGAGGTACCGGATTCCCACGTGCAAACCTTGATATGTCGCCTTACTCAAAACTATTTAATTTTCCAAATATGATCAGTCTATGATCAGTATCGTAGTCTTGATAATTTAAGCGGAGAGCGGTATTATCCAATTGCTATAAAGTTTGCACAGACTGTAACTTTCTATAAAAATAAAGTTTTCTATAAAAGTAGCCTTACTCAAAACTGTTTAATTTTATAAATAATATAGTCTTGATAATTTAAGGGGACAGTGGTATTATCCAATTGCTATAAAGTCTGCACAGACTGTTTACTTTCTATAAAAAAATAAACAGTCTGTAAAAACAAAATATAAAGTTTTATCCAAAAGTATTAAGTTATGCATAAGTTATTGCAAAATACATGGTCCATAAATTTGATAAATTTGTAAAATTTAATAGGTCCCATGCGCATTAATTTTCCATGTATAGTCAAAATTTTAATTCACATAATAGTTATGTATACAGATAAATGAAATTAACTCCTATTTGGTAAGTATATCAATCAATTTTTTCAAAAAAATTGTTGCATTAAAACACCCAAAATTTCGCAAAAATGCATTAAGCAACATTTTCAACCGAAATTTCATTAGAGAGTGGGGTGCCAGCTCAGGTGTTGACCTTGTTATCACCTGAGCAACAAACGGGCTATTGGCGATGGCCCGGGATTAAACCCGAAGGGAAAGACCCGAGGACAACACCTCGTAATTTTGAACCACGCACAGGTCTCAGGAGTTCAGATTGTGTTTTAAGTTTAACTGTACGAATCTTACCATCACGTCCTGGTATCAAAACTACAATTGTCCTCAAAGGTCAACTTAAACGTTTTTCCACATCATTCCCAATTAAGGGGACATAGTACCCTTTGAACAATTTTTTTAAATTTCATATTCACAAGAAAATATTCTAAGATATCTTATAATACACATTAAATATACATTACAAAAGAAAAAAATAATTTTTTCATTCACAATAATTAAAAAATTTATAAAAAATTTTCAATATTTTCAAGTTCCTTACTCCATCTGCAAATTTTTTATTTACCTTTCTTGAAGTGTTCCCCACAATTTTGTGCATAGGACTTCCTATAACATTGTTAGTTATTTTTCTACAAATATTTTGTAACAAACACTGAGAAACACCAAAAAACGACAGTCATAGTTGATTTCATCAATTTTTGAAAAAATAACTATTTTTCCAAATCCTATTCCATGCACAAAGTTATCAAATATATCATTATAAACAATCAAAAAAGTTTCAAATCTCTACATCATTTACAAAAAATGCCTTATCATTTTAAATACACTGTAGTCATGAAAAATAAAAAGCTAAGAAAAAGCACTGTTAAGTTTCAAATGCTTTCGGGGTTTCAGTCCTTACATTCGATCGAAAAACTTCAATAACTCGCAAAATAATGTCGCTGCAGGTGAAAAATTTTGCGCACATATTCTTTGAAGTTGGTATAATTAATAAACGATAGTAAAAAAATTCGACATTTCGGTAATTTTTAGGGTACTATGTAATGCTAATTTACCTACTTTAGGTTCTCTAACATTCTAATTTGTGAGGTGTATTTTGTTCTAAAAGGCTTAAATATTCTTTCCTAAAGCGATATCTCAAAGAAGGTTTATGCGGCATCTGAGGCGTTTACTTAAATATTCCGACTCTACGATATTTATATCCGAAACATCAGAAACTCTCAATTAAAAACATAGATGGAGTGAGAGGAAATAAATCATCCGGACTTTCTGAAACGCAAGTTAATGAACTTAAATTTATAACAGATTCGCAATCAAGCACAGCCTCGAGTTTCTCATAAGATAAAAATCGACTTTCCGTGTGTGCGCCTTATCAGCTCTTCGATGACGCGAATTAACATTTCCCACCGTCCTCCCCGCAAAGAAGCTGCGGGAGGATTGATTTACCACAGAATTCTCTACTTGTCTCTCTCACGATATTTTACCAATCAAGACTCGTGAGCACATTAAGCGCACCTGTAAAATTCGTGCCATTGTCGGAATAATTCATTTCAGTTCTACACTTCCTGGCTCTGAACATACGTAAGGCCAAAGGAAAAGGATCAGTTGACAATGATTTTACAAGTTCAAGATGAAGGGCTCTGTAAATTGCAGAAGTAAATAGTGCTACCCAGACCTTCTCACCCTTCTTTAAGTACAAGGGTCCTGCTAAATTGACGCCGATTATCTCGAAGGCCACAGTATCAAAAACTCGATCACCTGGCGATGGACAAGATTCAGTTACAATTTGTTTTGGGAAACGCGAACCGAAACTAAATAATGGGAACTGAAACTAAGGAGTGCGATCTAAACTGTGTAGTTTACTTCACTTCAGTTCTGTCTCGAAATATGAAATGCTTCGCAACAGGCTTTGGGGTGTTTCGATTTTTTTGGCATAGTGTATCCCACAAAGTGAAATTTGGTCGATACAAAGCTCTTGGCGAAATAAAAGAATCATGTTATTGTGTTGTTTTAAAAGTATATAAAAGCTTAAAAATTCAACGTCTGTAAGAAAATCATATTTTCCTCACAAGAGTTTATTGTATAGATATTTTGGCTTTAGAAAAGTTTTCGTAACTTTTTGAAGTTAAGATATCGGGCACAGTCTGCGCAGTGTTTATGATAAATAAAATGCACACTTGAAATGCTTTTCTCAAAACTGTTTTTACGTACCACTTGTTCACTTGAAATTGAAAAACTCAAAATAATAATATTTTTATGAAATTTTGTGAGTTTTGTCTGTATTGTCTATAGCATTGAGTAAAATAACTTTTATTTAGTTTTTACTTCCGAATTACGGTCTCTTGTTCAAACGCATAACATTATAAAACTGCCGACATATTTGTTCATCGAAAATCTAAACTGTTTATTCATCACCATATTCTTTAACTTATAGTGCATTCCACATTGCATAAAACGTGTAGTTAGACTATTTTGAATAAATGCTATTTCGATAACATTTTTCTAAATAATCTGATTTAGTTTTGAGAAGCCCTTTTGGGGAATTTTTCAACTTTTGTACCAACTTATTAACAGCGTAACTCTAAAATTATTATACAGATTATTTAATTTATTTTGATACCCTTCATCCATATTCTTCAGAGCTATATCAAAAAATTTGATTTTAGTGCTTTATGCAACATATTATTAAAGTTCTATTGTATTGTATGCTTTATGGACGAGAGAAGTTTTTTAGTCGCCTAAGCAAGATCGTACTGCAATAGAATTTATAAATATGAAAATGTAGATCAATCCCTATTCAGAAACTGTATATATCCAGGAATAAATGTTATATAGAAATATATCGGTATTCTCTTTGACGAATAGTTTCCGTGAAAACTTGAAATATCGAGTATTTAACGAGGAAAACAAATCCCTTATAAATCAAGCTTATTTCTATTCGACGAAAGACGAGAAGCATCAACCTCCTATCCAGGAAACCTTAACAATCTTTCTTGACTTTTGTCGACAAACAAATGAAGTACTTATTTTCCCTATCATAAATATATTGTACGTGTTACTTTTCCAAAATTTATCATCTGGTATATTTCTGTGCGCGTTCATTCATTTCTCATAGGCTTCTCGTCATTTTGTACCACGGGTCAGATGACGAGGTCAACACCTGTACTGGTACCCCACTTTTCAAACTCCTAAACCACGCTAACATGAGGATAGGATATTTGAAGTCACAGCGAATTTAACGTGCACCAGCCTCCGCGTACACGACGGTCTTTGGTAGGATCGAGTTTTTCGAACTCGCAACCCTCCATTTGATAATCCGCTACTCTTCCAATTGGGCTACCGCGACCCGGTTTTTCATTGGTATCGACTTCAGTACCCATTTTGGCCAATCTGTCTACCCGACTTGTTTCCCTCTAATCCTACGTGGAATCACAAAAGTATTCTGTGTATTTTTAATGCTTTATGTGTAAAAGATTATTAAACTCAGAAACCAACACTTTCGTGGGGTATTTGGGCCTCCAGACACCTCCACATACACACACTAACTTCTTCACTCGACGGTGTATGGGTGCCTTCCACTTACAGAGGGTCGGCATGAAAGTAATTTTCCCATAACAAAAATCTGTGCCCATTCACATGCCCTATTCAAAAAAATTTCGAACATGCCCGTCACTGATTAGAATCCTCCCCCGTAGGGAACAAACCGACCCTTCTGATTCCATTAGCGACCCGGTGTTCTTTTCAAACGATGTGTGGGTCCCTCGGATGCAGACACGATCGTTAGCGGCCTTGCGGACGCACGACCGACGCCTCATTAGGCATTGCCTACTCAAGTATGGATTAGTCATCACCCATGGAATACGGAGGGAAGGTACTTATATCCAAAATCATGGCCATGTAAACAGAGTCCGATAATTGGCTGGAAATTGTTTCATAAGGAATTCTGTGTTGAGAATCCGAGAACTCTCTTGCTTCCGTTTCGCCGAGATTCGACTATACTATCAGAAATTTAGTATCTGTAACTGTAGAAACCGATTGGATCTAAGGCAAACAAACAATCTGATGCTTAGCTTTACCTTCTTATGTCAACTAGTCCTTGTTTCTTTCCCAAGACAACAATAAAACATACACCATTTTTAGCCCTAAGTTCAAAACTTAAAAAGAGCAATATTGGAAACTATGGACGATAGAAACGCTGTCTTAGATTGAGGTAGTCTTTTACAAAGGTGGGAAGAAGACAAGAGAATGATAGAACTTTCTCACGGACCCACTGCGCATTTTATATCGACAGGAGGCTAGACTCATTTTAAAGCATGGGGTAGGGGAAAGGGTCTGTGCTGAAGGTACCCATTGCGCACCAAACACCATTAACTGATCATAATAAGAAACCATTTGAAGCTTAAACGATCGAGCATCCACATTCACTGGTTGGTTTCTTGAGGTTAAAATCTCCATTCACTGAAATCTGATTCAAATTTCGATTTTTACTCAAGTTTTATCTATTTGTATTTATTTTTTGTCATCGAATGTTTCCAAATTTTAATTTTTATTAAGAGGGGTCGCCCTGTTCCTGAGTTTGCAGACTACTGATAACTACCAATAGGCGCTCTTTCTGAGAATGTCGAAACCCACAACAACATCGTCGATCGAACTCCGATAAAGGCGATCGCTCAACACGGTTAAAAAGGAACGCTTGACCGTTCTATTTCGAGCTCCACTTCCATTTTCTTGCGTTCTTCCGCGGAAGAACAATCCTAATGACCGCCTTCATTCTTTTCGGTCTGTTCGCGCCTCAGAAAACGCCGAAGCTCAAAGAGGATCAACAGTCTCTGTTGTCCGATGGTTATCTGGGAGAAAACCCTTTATTGTTGTTTTTAAGGTGGAAGAAAACAATGAAAAGCTTCCGCGCAAAAGATAATGAACGCAGACGATAGAGAGGAAGGCCCGTGGTCCAATAGGCGTGACGATCCCGATCCTCCACGGCAAT
Source organism: Meta bourneti (assembly GCA_933210815.1). NCBI lineage: Eukaryota > Metazoa > Arthropoda > Arachnida > Araneae > Tetragnathidae > Meta > Meta bourneti. The sequence goes on along the minus strand of OW119924.1, from coordinate 90,778,855 downwards.
TGTCGAGTAATTGTTTCTGCTCACCTCCGCCGAACATTCCTTTGTGAATCTCCGCTCTTTGTGGTGATTTCGTTCGGCGGTCACTTCGCTCGACAGTTGCCAGGATTCAAACAAAGATCGAACGTAACAAAAGGAAACATTCTATTTAAAGTGTTTAGAGGGGTTTTGCCTTTTTCTCTTCTGTTGTTTATACTCCTGGTTCACAATGGATTGACTAGACGAATGAACCCGATACTCAATATTCGATCCAAATCGCTCTGACACCCGTTCAAATTTTCCCATAGAATATATATCACAAAAAGTTTTAAAAAGCCCTAAAATAGTACAAAAGTGAATTGAATTCACTTTAAAATATGACAAATTTATGATGATGAGGAGGATTTATATGACGAAAAATGTATATAAATTTATCATCATTTATAAATTCATTATGAGATTTTGCTTTTCTTTGCGAATTCTAATTTTTAGATCTACCTCAACAATCGCTGAGATGTCTGAGGCTTCTCTTCATGAACTTTCTTCTTAAGCTATTTTGAAAAGTTAAAAAGAACAAATTCTATCAAACCTAAAACAATGGAAAAGGAGGTTATAGGCTCAGAAAAAGGGACTTTCCTTTGAAAATTTCTCATTTCCGTTTCAGAAACATCACTTTCACAGTAACTTGCAAAACCTCGCTGTTGGTTACTAGCCACCTTTTCTAAATATATTACTGTACAAAATACTGACTCCAGAGCAGAAAGGTTGTGTGTTAAAATCACGTCCGTGTCGCCAATTCGGCAAGATGTGTGAAAGACAGTGCAACTTTGTCTGCCAAAAGTACTTTACTGACAAAACGGGCGAGGTTTCTTCTAAAGTGACACGTGCATCTTAAGTAATTGGAGGAATGCACAGAGCGATCGGAAAGGGAAGAAATAAGCAACTTAAGAGAGGGAAGGCTGTTTGAAGCTCCCCTCACTTTGCTATGGAACTCGTAACAGGAGGGTTGCGAGTTCGAATCCAACCAAAGACCGTCGTGTACGAAGGGGGCTGGTGCACTTTAAATCTGTCGGGGCCTCAAATGTCCTCACGTTGGAGTGGTGTGGAAGTTTGAAGAGTGGAGTGCCAACTCAGGTGTGACCTCGTCATCTGACAGTGGATCAAAATTACGTGGTGTTGTCCTCGGATCAGTTCCTTCGGGGGTTGATCCCGGACCGTCGCCAATAGCCCGTTGTGTTGCTCCAGTGCGACGCTAATTAAATACCAACCAACCCTACCTACCTGCCATGGCGAGTGAGGTGGGGAAGTTCAGAAGATTAAAGAAAGTGGCGTAACATGTGTTGGGGACATGAAACGGATGATTGTAACAATGAGACATAGACTACTGGGTGAAAGGAGAAGAAAAAGTTATTCTGGAATGTTAAGGGACGTATTTGTAGTGAATAAGTGTGTTTTAGGGTGTTGAATTTAGAAATGTTTTATATATGTAATACAATTGTTGTTCTCTCCTTTTCTTGGAATAAGACCTTTGTAGGCGACATTCTGATTTGTTGAGATATGAAGTGAAATTCAGTGGTCAATGGGAACTTCAATAAAACCCCAGTTACAAAGGCGATAAAATTGTTCTTTATTTATCGGTCATTTCTCTTGGCAATTGCGAGCTTTCGTGACTTCGAACAAAGGTCAACAATGAAACAAAGGGAAGAATTCTATTTAAAGTGTTTAGGAGGTTTTGTTTCTTCTCTTCTGGATTTTATGTACCCCTGGATTTACACAATGGAGGGAGACGTGAGATTTGACCAATGATCTGGATGTACAAAGTTTAACTCATTCGCGTACCAATGATTTTATTTCAGGGGGCCAAAAGATTCATCTTTAATGGTAAATGAAGCTTTGTATCTTACATTCATGTCCAAAAGTTAAGCATAATTGCTGTTTATGTGAATCAGAAAACCTACATCGGAATGGAAGGAAAAGTGGTATGCGGGTGTAATAGGGTTGTAGAAGAAGAAAACAATGCAAAACAAGGATAATAATGACTTTTGAAAAGGGCTGAAAGAAAAAGGTTCACAATACGAATGTCAACTTTAGTGAAACAGAATGATTAAAACAATGTGATGCTGAAGTTTAATACGGTGTATGGAAACCTCTGGTAGCCACGCATGCTGCACAACGATTTCCCATACTTTCGATGAGGGTATGGATGAGTTGTGTGCTCAAAGAGTTCCAAGCCTCACGGAGAGCAGTTTTCAATTCCGGAGCGGAGCTTGGTGGGTGGCGGAGGACTGCAATGTCTCCCGAGCATTGTAGAGATATGAAGTGAAATTCAGTGGTCAATGGGAGTATATATGGGAGTCAATGGGAGTATATATGGGAGTCAATGGGAGTCAATATCCACACATGCTCTATAGAATTAAGATCAGGAGAGTTGGCAGGCCACTGCATGTGATGGATATATTCACTTTGAAGGAAGGCGTCGACCAGGGCTGCACTATGAAGAGGCGCGTTATCATCCATGAATATGAAACCAGGACGGACAGCACCTCGAAACAGGTGAACGGTAGGTTCAAGTACTTTGTCTCTGTATCTTTGACCGGTAACAGACCCCGTGCCAAAGATGTGGAGATCTGTGCGACAGTCCAGAATGATGCCTGCCCAGACCATGACACCCCCGAAGGAAAACGATGTCTTTCCGTGATGTTTTCCATAGTGAAAACGCGTTCCACTTTCTCTCCAGATCGTCGTACGACGAGAGTCAGTTTGCAGACTACATCTGGACTCGTCACTGAACATGACATTGCCCCCACTGCTGTCGACTCCACTGCCGATGTTCCAAACTCCGCTGTAAACGCGCTCGTTTTTGGGCAGACGTCAGGGGGATGCAAACGGCCAGTAGTCTGGCAGAGACCAACGCGTTTGAGTCTCATGTAAACAGTTTGTCTCGAAATTATGACTCCTGTGGAAGCTGTCAGGGCTGAACCCAGTTGTCTGGCAGAACTGTCCTTCTGACGTTGTGCAGTTATCGCCAAATATCGGTCTTGCCGAGCGGTTGTTACCCTTGGGATCGACCGGATTCCAGCATTTCAATAATTCGTCCCTTCACAAACATGTCCAGTTGGCATCTCTGTGACATCTTTCGTCCTTATTGATTGTTAACAACGCTCCGTACCACAGCAATTGCGAAATTTCTGTCTAAACTGACCATGCCGCTCGAAGCCGTTTTATACTCGTTCCTACGTGCGCTGGTGTTTAGCGCATGTCGATGTCGACTGAGCTGTTTTGCATATGCACAATGTTTTACCTTCGTTCCACAATTCTCCACAAGTGATTTTGAATCGTTGTATCCCTATTTACTCCGATTTTTTCGCATTTTACGAATTATGCTTAATTTTTGGAATAATGAATTTTTATTATTCCAGGTTTAAATAGGGGTATATCAGTTAAATATATGGGGTATAAACATTAGTCAAACAGAAGTCAGAACTGTCCATGTATATGTATATATATACGTATATACATACTGCATGCTTTCATATTTCGTAGAGAATTGCCAACAAGCCGTTACTTAATGTAGTAAATGTTATTTTATTTAAAGAACATTACAGAAGTATCCAATGCATTTATATTGAACTAGCAATTCAATTAATACTCAGACACTGTCGAAAGTGGAATAGGATTGTTTAAATAATGCTTAGTTTTCGTAGATAAAAGATTTTATTTTGCTCTGTCTCCGTATTGAACTGTCTTCGTACTTCTAGTCCATTAACAGATGATCAGATTATTGATGAGTGAGTTTTCGTTTGTTGTTGTAAAAGACGGGAATTCCAAAATACATTTATTTGTGAGTCAAGCCATTTACTAAAATGTTATGTGGCAGGTTATCGAGTTCTTTTTTTGGAGGGGAAGGCTAACAAAAAACAAAGGAGATCGCACTAGGTCTCTCATAGAAGCGTTCGATAGTGTGTACTGTCTGTAAACCACGAGAACTGTTCCAGACACTAAGTCCACGACTGTCTGTTGCCGTTTAAACGGACTTTATCCCATTTTCCAAAGGGGAGGCTTGAAAAAATGTACTCAAGTTTGTCACATTGGCTCACTTAGCGATAAATTATAAATCTATTTGTACCAAGTACTTGGTGCAGCAAAGATTTATGCTAGTGAACTACCCCTTTCCGCCGTACACAAAACAAAGTAGAATTAAAACATCCTCCCGAGTCACCCCTATTCGAAATAAGCAGCCTCTGTTCCTAAAGCGACCTCAAACATTCAGATTTTGTGCCGGAAGCAGTTTTCGTGATAGACAGACTGTATGCAAGCATTTTCTACTCCCTTTCGCACTCCTGTGGTTTCATGTGCTCTGAACACTGTTCGAGACATGTTACAAGGCAACTGTAGAAGTTGAGGTCAGTGCTCAACTCCACATCGACCTTCTAATTAAATAGACGAAACATGTGGACGGAGTAGCTGTCGTAAGATCTCAGAAGTCACGTGGTCTTGGGAATCGACTTGGGGCCGATTGGCTATCAAATCGCAAAGGAGTGTTTTTAATCACGCTCTTCAATTAGTTCAACATTAGAATTCGTTCGTTCTTTGAATATCAGGTGACTTTCACCAGAAGATCTTCAAACCGAGCGATCGGAAGAAATAACATTAAGCTGCGCGAACATGCTATGTCTCTTTCATTAGCAGTCGATGCAGCGCTTACGTCATAGAGACTGGTGAATACAAAGACAAGTCATGGAGACTGGTTTTCAAACAGTCTTGTTTCGCTGCTATTACCACCTACAGACGGTAGACATCGACTGGTAGACCCCCAGCTTCATGTTATTTCTTCCAGTTGCTCGGTTTGAAGATCTGTCACGTGGTTGTGGGTAAAAGCATGAATCCTAAACTATTGAAAGTGATTATCCACCGTGATCAAAAACAATAGTCTGCGATTCGACAGCCAATCGGTTAAGGCGATTCAAAAGTTCACGTGATTTACCCTTCAGAAATCTTACGACAGCGACTCCGCCCACATGCTCCGTCTATTTCATTAGAAGGTCGATGACGGTAGAGTGATGATGTCAAGACCAAGAGAGCAGCCCATTCAACAGCATGCTTTGAAATTTTTATTAGCAAACGGCATGTCATTAATGAAATCGAAGTAGAAAATAATCACCTACCGCAAAATCATATATTTGGAATGTAATACCTAAGTGATCGCAGCGTTATTTAAATCAAGGATGGAAATAGAAAGCAATTCAATGCAAGATAGCAAGGGCAATTACCACGACCAGACGACTTTCGTTAACTTCGAACCCCTCAACTTTACAGTGTATGTGAGAGCAAGCGATCCGATGATTATTATATTCTTATATTTATTAAAGACGCGCAAACTATAATATTAGTAAATGTATTATGCACTATCAAACGAAAGTATAGTGAATGTACTTTTTTAACTATGCACGCGCAAATTATAATCATGATATGGAATGTGATAAAATTTAATTTGGAATTCAGAAGAATGGGAAATAGAGTGAAAAAGGCAGTTGATCGTTGCTCATTATAATTTTGTATCGTCTTTAGTTTCCTTAATAAATGTTTAATTTTTTAATAAGCGTTCGTCTCCATGTATGCAACTGAAAAGCTTATCTACAACTATTTAATGCAATCGAACAGATATTCTGATCATCCAGAAGTGAATAGAGTGAATCTTTACCTCTAGGTCAATTAGACTCGAATCACCACACTAACATCCCTACAGTTAATGGTAGCAGCGGTGGGTTACCGATTTCCCGACAGTATTCATTATGCATTTAATCTCTATATATATTTTACTAACGTACGTGTCACAGAATCGACGTTATTTGCTTAGTGTCGAATGGCAACAACGGATGTAAACATGAAATAGACGGTTGCGAGATTCATTTGCCAATTTTGTCGCTTGCCTTAAATACACTTGATTTGAGTTAAGGAGCTGCATAATGCTAAAACTGCACGGAAGGGCTCACCACACTACTGAAAGTCTGATTATAGAAAGAAACAAGAGAAATCTGAAGGTAAGTGAAAATAGGTTTAGCGTCAAAACTGCCGAAGGGGACGTTCAGGATGTAATTGTGATAACGTGATTGCATTGCCATGAATTTGATTGTAAATACAACACCTCGTAAATTTGAATCACGGTGAGATGACTAGGTCAACACCTGAGCCGGCACGCCACTCTCCAAACTTCCTCATCACGCCAACGTGAGGACATTTGAGGCCAGGACAGATTTTATGTGCTCCAGTCCCTGTGTACACGATGGTCTTTGGTTGGACCAAGTTTCGAACTCGCGATCCCCCGATCCTACCCTCTGATCCCCTAATCCGTTACTCTTCCAACCAGGCTACCGCGGCCCTTTCGAAGGATAAAATCCATTCATGTGAATATGTATGCTACATTCATTCTGAATTGATTCCAATTGAAAAGATACCGATATTTTGCTATCAATAGATAAAGCACGAAAGAAAATATAGCGCATGTGCTATAGGCGGGTCTGCTGGTATTCATTGTTAAGTGACTACTAGTGAATGGGATTAATTTGGCTGATATAACTATTACGACAATATGAATCATATTTTCTAGACTTTTCTGCTACGATTGCACTTATGCAAGGTGCACTCGAATAATTGCTATTTGCGGTATGATCTTAAGCTTGTCCTTAGTTCGTCGATTATATGAATGATGCACTCATCATTCTGGTAACCTTTCGAGTTAGTGAAAAGAGCAGAAAACCGTGTCAACGAAAATTAATTCGACTGTCAAGGTCGTACCCTCAGCTAGAGATTTGCATTACATTCTTTATGTTCCCTTTTCCGTCTATTTTTCTTTAAAATTCAGCTTAAAAGGACCAACAGAATCTTTCCAAAGGATTCTTTTCTTATTAAAGGACCAATATATATATATATATATATATATATATATATATAATCGGTCCAAAGAATTCTATTTCAAGAAAGGCTTAGCAGAATCTCAAAAGGATTCTTTTCTAATTAAAAGGCCAATATAAAATCGGCCCAAAGAATTCTGTTTTAAGGGTCAAGTCAACAAAAATTTTCAAAATGATTCTGTTCCCATTAAAGGTCCAATAGAAAAAAAAATGTGTTTAAAGAATTCTGTTCAAAGGAAAGGACCAATATAATATTTCCAAAGGTTGTGAAAGAGAATACGTTTGATTCTTTCAAACAATTCGCGTGGTTATTTTAGTCATTAAGTGTGTTGTGTGTTTAAAAACAGTACTATACTACTCGGAAATTTCGTGACGCTCTGAAGGTCAAGTCAGTCTGACTTCAAAAGGAGGTGCTACACACACCATCTCTTTAACGTACCGTCCACATCTGAAGGTGGTTAACTGTGTGTTAGTGAGTGAGCGTAGGGGTGTTAGTTTGAATGATGCTGAAGTTTGAATGATGTAAATAGAAGTTCTGTTAAGCTCGCAAGTAGAAATCGTGGACAGGTCTGAAAATATGCAAATGTATTTGCAAATTAAATGCTTATTTAGTATTACAGCAATTCGATCGGTTGCTAATGCAAGTGAAGAATCCATCTATGTGATAGGTGACTGTCTCAATGAGAAGGCATTGGCCGAGACGGGAAGAATCTCTTGCCCATTCGCTTAGACATGAGTGACCAAATCCGTATTTAGAGGAAGAGCCCACGCGGTTCAAGCCCTCTCTGAAACATTTTAAATGTTGAAAAACAATAAAAAATAGACACTGAAGCTAATTCAATCAAGTCAATTGACGTTTTTATCAGAGGTAAAATGCACCGATAGGTTCAAAAACACTAAAATAATCATTGTTCGTTCAACATTACGTTCTTTTGATTGGAATAGAAAACCGGGAAAAAAGATTGACCCCTCCGAAAGTATTTTTAGAATACGTGCCTGATACGTGGCATGAAATATTCATACATGAATCGAATAAACAATAAGCGTAATTTGTTCGATTAAAGAACGTATCCACAGCATCTCCCTCGTGGAGAGAACACTTTCTTTCATCCAGCCATTCTCTGCAAAATATTTCACCTTTGTAGGAGAGAAAAGAGGAAGTCGTAGGATAGGGTTTCCCGCTAATAGGGGTTCGGTGTCGTTGGTCGTTCTCTCTATCCCAACATCACTCTCTCTGTGGCACGTGCCTAATTGATGCACTCGCCAACTGTGTTCTGAAACGGGAGTTCTTTTGTTTCGAGCGGAACGGGGAAAAAGTGACAGTAAGTTGTGAGCAGTAAGTGGACAGATACATAACACCCTTGTGCATATCCCATAAAAGTTGACTTGTTTAGTAAGCAGTATACCATGTTGACCATATACGACCTGTTGAGTAAGCACCTCTGTATTTTTATAGCCCGGCTCCAGAGACGAGCCATGCGGTTTCGGACGTGTTTATTCTTTAAATTAGGTGGTGGGTTGGAACGTAAGCAAAGCACTTTGACAACTGGCGCTCTTAGCGCGAATTCTGATTCTAAGCGGAAATTTAGTGCCGAAAGTGATAACATTGATGACGAATTAGCCGTAGGGAAACCACCCATGGCGGTCGCCATTCATGTTTTTGCTAGTGATCACCATTCTCCTAACAACTTTTCACACCTATTCAAAAATCGGGTAACCCAAGGTCGATTGCCTTCTGATCGGGGGGAGCTGCACTATATAAGAAAATAAAGATAAAAGAAAAAATTCGAGGGGACAAAAGAACGCAGTTACAAAGTGAACCCTAGGAGGTGCACTGTGGTACCACAGGCCCTCTCACGGGAGGGCTTGACCACTTGGGAAGTCTTGGTTAATGTACCGCTTCCATCAAGTGGGCCATGGTTGCGTATGGTGTCCAGTAGTTGGCCTATATGTTCCCTTATGTTTGGTAACCCTTATGTTTGGAGATGAGTTTCCTCCACTCCAGGTCCAGATGACCTGAAGGATGTCTGATGTGAAGCAATTCAATAATTTCCCATTGGGTTATTGTAATGGAGAGGAGTGTTTTCTTGCACTGATTGGTGTGTCCTTCAACCCAAATCTACTGAGGTATCTTGGTAGGGCCCATAGTCTGAAAAGCTCTAGCGTTTTCGTATTTTATTTTTGTTAGGATTTCGTGGAGAGGGCGTTCCGTGGTATCTTTGTCACATTCTTTTTGCCAGGATGACATGAATTCCTCAACTTGCAGTCGAAGTGAGTGGGGGGTCGCTTGATTTTCAGTTTGTTTTGATGCTCCCCAATAAGAGGGGTTCGCCGGTACCTGAAGTAACGCAATTCAAGCCAGGAACGTATACATAAAAAATTATTTCGGTCAAACCTTTTTACACCAATCAAAGGGTCCCACTAAATTAACAATGCGTTCAATGATTTGTTGACTGTTTTCAGACATATCTACTTGCATTTTAACTACATCCTGAGCAAACTTCGATTGACGCAGATTAAATTGTCTTCGATTTATATTTGTGATGGTTTTTTAACCTTTAAAATACACTGCTGGCCACCCAAATTGCAACACCAAGAAAGACAAGAGATATCACAACAAAATTTATTTTGTAGATAACATGTTGACCAAGTATCAAATGATTAAATTTATAGACTTCTGTGAAGTGTGGTTCCTGCCAAAATCAGTAGCCAGAGTAGCCGCCATTGTTGGAGATCACCGCTGCCACACGCCTCGGCATTGATTCAAAGAGACTTTGGATGTGTTCTTGGGGTACAGCAGACCAAGCAGCTTCCACACGTTGCCAAAGTTGATCTGGTGTGGCAGCTGGGGATGTATTCTGGGTCAATCGTTGAGCAACCATGACCCACATGTTTTCTATCGGCGAAAGATCCGGAGAGCGAGCTGGCCAGGGAAGCAATTCAATCTGGCGATTGACGAAGAACCCTTGGACAATGCGTGCCACGTGTGGTCGCGCATTATCCTGTTGAAATATGGCTGTGGGCAAGCCCTGAAGGTAAGGAAGGACAACTGGCTCCAACACCTCGGAGATGTAGCGCTGGCTGTTTAAAGTACAGGCAATGCGTACTAGAGGAGTGCGAGAGTGATATCCAATACCGCCCCATACCATAATACCCGGTGCAGGACCAGTGTGGCGGTGCATAACGCAGCTGTTCAGCATCCTCTCTCCACGGTGTCTCCAGACTCGAATCCGACCATCGTGGTGTTGCAGACAGAAGCGTGACTCGTCAGTAAAGACAATTTCATTCCATTCTGCCGTCCACATCCTTCTTTCATCGCACCATTGGCGGCGGAAACGTCCGTGGTTCTGCGTCAAGTGTAGACGAAGCAATGGACGTCTTGCGGACAGACCACTCTGCTGTAAACGGCGTCGAATGGTACGCGCAGACACTGGATGATGCGGTACAGACTGAATGTGCTGTGCTATGGTTCGTGATGTGGCTGAGCGATCCGTCACTGCCATACGCACAATATGCCTGTCATCACGTGAAGTGGTGCACTGAGGTGGATGCGATCGAACACGTCGGTCCGTCGTACCCTCCTGCATCCAACGATCACATATCCGCATTACAGTTGTTTGGTTTCGTCCAACACGACTACCGATTTCCCTGAAAGATAATCCACAATCTCGGTAGGCCACTATCCTTCCTCTGTCGAACTCGGATACTTGATCAAAAGATGATCGCTGTTTTCTACGAGGCATAATTGATCGTTTTTTTGAAAAAAAACACAAGAAAAACACAATTGCCGTACTTTAAATCGTCGAAATCTCCAAGCCTTAAATAGCGCTTTGAAGTGGCGCCACAGGCGCGCGTGATGTGCGTCTGCGCTGAAATTCTAATCATTTGCATAACTCACCTCCGCTAATGCATGTTGTAAATTTCATATTATCTGCATGCTTCCTTCAGGGTGTTGCATTTACTGTGGCCAGCAGTGTATTTCAGGAAAGGCCTCAGCTCTGGTACCTTCCTCTGAATACGTGCTCGGTCACTCATGTCTAGGCGAATTGACAAGAGATTTTTCACTTCCCACACACAATCTCTGAGCATTCAAATAGTCACCTGAATATAGATAGTAATAATGGACATAAATTGCTAAAATACTAAATGAGAACTTTATAAATGTATTTGAATGTTTTCATACCGGCCCATGTACTCTATTGATGGGCTTAACAAAACTTCGATTTACTTCATTTAAGCTAACTTCAAGCATTTTTTTACATGAATAACATTTCGGGGTCCCCTCAGAATAAGTCCTCGGATCCGCGGTTTAAAGGGCTTTGGAAGTAAGAAAAGTTTTTTACTGTAATATAGTAATCTGTTTTCCAGGTTCAAAAAATTATAAGTAATTTCATTAAGTTTATAATAACAAAGGTGTTGTATAAAGCAAAAGAGGCTAGCGTTCATACATGAATCAAGTTAAACATTGGGGGCTCATATTTGTATTTTTGAGAGGCCCGTCATCTTAACTGGTACTGGGCCCAGAATGCAGGTGGGGGGGGGCTTGGCATGGATTGCTGTAACCTCACTAGACGAATCTTCACAATCCTCTTTTGCCGATGTGAATTTAAAAGGCACTTTTCAATGAATGGAACTTTAAATTGAATTTGAATTAATTTGAATTTTAATTGAAAGCATTCGATTATTGAAAATATTAGTACAACTAATTTAAAATATTTAATTATTAAGTTCTTAAATGAGTTTTGAAAACAAATTTCAAAAATAAGTTAAATCTGTATGTCTTATTCAATAATATATTTGACACAAGTAGGAGATATTTATTCTCTTTTATCTCAAACAATATTTATGTGAACAAACAACTGCTGACCGCACTTGAAAACGTTTAATGTGTGGTTTTCATTCCTCAAGGTCGGCCACAAATATTGTTTAGCGTCTAAGTGACATTTTCGTACTTTGGTTTTACTTTTCCAATCAAAATGTCGTTGGTTTTGGAAACAAGAAATGGAACCACGGTCTACAACACCTGGGTGTCCAAACCCTTTGTGTCTTCTCTAATTTTATAGAGGGGCCCGCCCCTTGAACGGTAAGGGTGAATACTAAAATATCATCAATGTTTGCAAATTACCAAATAAATTGTTTGAACAACACACCCACTCCAGAGACGCCATTTTTTCGGGGACAGATCCCCTTGGGGTCCCAATAATACCCAATACCCCCATAAATAAACTTTATGGCCTACAATCATAAAGGATAAATATTATAAATAGGCACTAATAATAGTGGTATTAATTTTAAATATCATGTCAGCAAATGAAACGATTTATTCTTCGGATGATTACCTTTTTCTGCACCGTAATAGTGTCTACTTAATTTAAGACAGTACAAACTATTCACACGTTACACAATATATTTTAATTCAAACAGGTTCATTTCCCTTTAAGCACACTTGAAAGAAAAGTGGAACAGCTCTTATAAACAGAACACGAAAATCTTGAAGAAAAAGTTTCATTGTGTTCATTGTTTCAATTTTAAGTTTATTGTGTTTGGAGAAAATGAGTTGTTAAATAGGTGTCTCAGATTTGTGCAATGATGTACTCAATTCCTGTACAGTATACATTATGTACAGACTTAGAAAACAGCCAAAATCAAAAATGATTGTTTTATGAACAATCATTTTTTATTTAGACTGTTTTATGAAACTTTTGTTTTTCTGTTTCTTGTTGAAGGTTTTCATGTGTTCTCTATTCCTCTTTTCAGATGAGAAAATCTGCTGGACTGAATCGAGTTTCGGTAAGTTGACGATTTTGTTACATTCCTGTAGTAAATCAAGTTATTTCAGCTATGTGTGTTACTAATACTTCTCCGATCGTTCTGGTAGTTGTATACAAAAGTTGTGTTCTTGATACTATCGAAATATATAGGCTCTTAATTAACTTCTTAGCAGTGAACTCCTCTTGGAGTTGTCTCTTATTTACTCCAACTCGCCCAACCTTATCCAAATAAATTTTGTAAATTAATACGAGTTTGATATCTTTTAAACATGATACAATGTTTGTTACAGCTCTAACAGAAACATTTGTAGTCTGCTGCTTTGTGCTCGTCAATAGAATTCTCGTTTGCTTCAGTTCCTCGTTTGGGTATTATTTGTCTTTGTAATACGGAAATCCTTCTTGGTATCCGTATCGTTTTCATTTTGACTCTCACCCGACATAATAATTCGAGATAAATAATCTTCTATTAAAGTGATTTTACCGCTTTGAATTATACTTTTATAGCATCTTGTGTCTCAACTGCTGTCTTTTATTTTTCTCCTGTCTATAATATTTGTGTTGTCCTTGATATTGCGAGGCAAGGCATAAATAACGTAGATAATCCGAATGCTGTAGGAAATATAATGTAGAACACCAAATGTCAGTATAGTAGTGTTATTTTGTATCCAGGCTTGAAGAAGTGACGTATAAATATGTTCTGAAAATTTATTTTTTTAAGTTCTGGTGAGACCGGGGAAATATTGCTGCTCCGGAAAAATCGTTACTCAAGGTTTCTTCCTGTCCTTTTACGTGAGTAACGTAAGTTATTGAAATTACACGACGCGTTAACTGAGTTACACGAAGTATAGTAATATCTAACGGCTAATAAAGGAAATATAGCATATAATGTGGCTAATGTGAGAAGGAGCATGACCTTGGGAGAGTCCATTTGTACAAAGGTGTTTAGGCCTGCAGTGGGAAAGGACTACCACTGGCAAAATCACGTACGGTAACAGCCATAGGTGATTATTAGTTTCGCCCATTTGGTACTCACAGCCACCGAACCATAAACTCGGATCCGGAATCCGCTCTAAAGACTCCAATTGTAGGTAACCTGCTCCCCTCCTAATTTAACGAGTAGACTCGTTCAAAACCACACGACTCAAACACCAGGAGACGTACAGCAAGCTGTGTTTTCATGGACACAATATTTTAATATTTCATCTAATTTTAGAGCTGCAGTTATTCTGTGATATATCGTGTCATAGAGACGTACAGGCGTAGCACGGAATTAATTTTTAGTTATTCATTGGGCAAAAATGCATACACATTACTAAAATTCTCAATAACATTAAGGAAAATCTCTTGTACAATGATTTTTGTTCAATAGAACTATAAACAATGATCTTTGATGTTCTCAATCCAAGTGTTGTGTGAGGTCAAAGGTGAATTGATGGGAAATTTTTAGGAGAGTGGTGCTCACCGACTTTTGATCTCTGGTATTTGGGCGCTGGGGTGTAATTTATTCCAGCTGTGATATTCCAGGGACGATGTTAAGGATCTCGCAAAGTGCTGCTTTCACTTTTTGGTTTATTGATGGGCACCAGCATCATGCATCATTGATGGGCACCAGGTCATGCACGTGCCCAACTCCAGGCGTTCCAGACTCTCCTCTTGCCAGTTCTACCCCCAATAATATCCAGCTTCATAATCAATGCTCTGACCAGTGCCAACAAGTCCACTCATCCGATATTCACTTATTATGGTTGCTTGACCCTTCTCAATGTCTTATGGGCACAGTGATGTAAGTCTTTTTTTTTATTGTCTATTAGATCACGTGATGTCATGGTAACATATATGTTAAACATCGTTTTGCATGAAGCGCTATGAGAAGTAGTAAGTATGCATATTATCTTCATGTCCACGAAATTTTGTTGGTTGTCAGTGGAAAGTAAAAACGACCTATCCACCAATGTCACCGCAGGGGCGATCTCATATTTTTTATCAGTTTATTTCGTTGAATTTTTTCACTTGCATTTCATTCTCAAAAGATTATTTCATTGCAACTCATGAAATTCCGTACTTAGTTAATTACTTAAAAGAAAAAATGAAACTCTTCAAAAAGAAAAATGGAACTCTTTCAGGTCTACCTTATCCATCTGAAAAAAATTCACCCACTAGGTTTTTCTTCAAGCCCTGATCCCTGGATTTAAAATACATTTTCTTTGATTCTTTTGAATCAATACTGAGTTATCCACAGTACCCATCATAGAGGAAATATAAAAGTAGAGTGAGCGATGGTAATTTTTTTATGTGCCCAGGTTCATTCGACCAACACTAGTAGTAACGTGATCCTTAGACTACTTTTGTCTGCGGAAGGAAACGAACATTCATCATCCGACTGGTCCACGAGACGGGAGAAGACGTCCATCAATTGATTCATCATGTGATTAGTCCGCGCAACATGGTAGTAGACTGGCGATTTCACCACTTTTGTCGCCATTCTTTAGGAAAACGTCCTCGTGCTGCTTTAAGAACGATGAAATATGCCAACACTATGAGAGCATTCCCTCTCATAAGAAGCTATATCGCCAAACGAGGCGATAACATGCCAAATAGGCCAACCAAATATTTTTTCCACAGATATCAGTCACGTGACTACTAGCCGACATGTTGGTCACACTTTTTGAAACTCTTTTCATTAGCAATGCTCAGTCTATTTGTATTTTCACGTCTATGGTCCCTTCGACGATTGAGACAGGATAACAAAAATAGTGACTCTGCCACATATTGTGTTGGCATATTTCATCGTTCTTAAAGCAGAACGAGGACGTTTTCCTAAAGAAGGGACTACTTCACTGCACTCCTCCTTTACACCTTTGAAGTATGCATTGCGTATATTTCTAAATTTATTCAGTAACCTCCCCCCCCCCGATATATCGCGCTTCTAGAGGGACAGGGGGAAAAACGAGATCTCCCAATGAAAGCGATAGAGAAAAAGTTACTTATCAGAGTAAAAGCACACACTATACATCACGTAACGCGTTTCTGTTTTTTAATCATGTAACCTGTAATATGATAGAATATTTTTGTGCATGCATTTGGACTTTTCTACCTTCCTTTCGGACCGATGAATAACCTCAATTCCTCTAACTTGACAATGTCTGTAGATGTTGGCCTGCCACAGGCAACTTTTGCTATTTTTCAACCATGGCGACTGGGGGTGTCTTTTTAAGCAAAATCCTCTCAAAAGTTTGGTGACTGAAATTTCGCCGAGGATCATCACAAATTTAGTCCCTTTTTCAACTTTCGCGGACGGAAAAATTATTTTTTTTAGGGGAAAAATTTTCCAAGGGAAGCCAATTTCGAAGTTTTGGTGTCAAGTCGTGGCAGAGTCACGAAAGAAGAACAACAGAATCTAGGTTGCTAAATTGTGATGAAAATCTTAAGAAAATTTGTTATTTTTTCTTGGAGAGATATGTTTCATAATTAGCACATTTTGTGGTTTAGCTGATTCATTTTGTACCTGAAAAACTACAATTACTTTTAAAATAGAATTTAACAGGAGACTTTTTTTAATATATAAAAATTTATGCTACTAGTTCTACTATTTCACAAGTCCTTTGGCTTGCAGATACCTCTATGAAATTTCGCTTTGCGGCAGAAGGAAAAGATATCTGATCGTAATGAGGGACTTCAGAACTCCCTATTCCTACACAAAGTGAGATTTCCTCTGCTGTTTGCAAATATAACCCTCATGGTGGTTTATCTTAACGTCAAAAATTGTCATGTAGCGTCCAGCCTTTGGTGCAAAAACCTTTTCCAAACTGTCACCAGTTCTGGATAAGGGACTATTTGTTCTCCTACTTGGATATCTCGTCTTTAGCAAAATTGACAAGATCTTGGACGAAATATCTAGTCGAAACACTTGAAGGATTAGAACCATCGGGGAACAAGTAAAATGAGCGATATAGCTAGGCGTGGTATAACATAGGGTTGTTGTATTACGTACACTTTTCGTTTCATTTCTAAATAATTAGTTTCTTGTATAAGTTCCTTTACTTTAAAGTATTTTATTTGTGACTGAAGTTGATCCACAACTAAGTTTGCTCAGGTAAGAAACTGTTCGTTCAATAGTTCCGTCTGTAGGTACCAGTGACGGACTGGTTCGTGAGATCGGCCCGTGAAATGGAACTATCTGGAGTCTTCGGGGATTTTAAAAATGTTAAAAATAAAACTCACCTTTTTAAGCAGTATGGTGTTTCTTTTTTCATTACCTGAATCCTCCAACATTTTGTCAAAGAAGTGGTATAATTTTAGTTTTCTTGTGACAACGATTTTTCACTTTATAAAAGATTCATCATCACAAAATTAGATAGAGAGGAGCATAGTAGTTAACTTTAAATTATTTTTTAGGAACAAAAGACAGCTAAAATTCTTAAGCATTATAAACTAACGAGATTCTCGTTAATTAATAAGCAAATTAATAATCATTTCGATCGATTTGCTTTAAGAGTAATTTTTCAAATGAAAGAAAGGTAGTTAATTAACGTCGCACTTAAGCAACAACATCAAAGGGCTTTTGACGACGGCCCGGGATCAATCCCGAAGGGAAATATCAAGGACGACACCACGTAATTTTGAACCACGGACAGATGACGAGGTCAATGCCTGAGCTGGCACCCCACTCTCCAAACTTCCACACCACGCCAACGTGAGAACATTTGAGGCCACGACAGAATTAACGTACCATGTACATTTTCAAATGAAATAATCAAAACTATACAACAAATCATTTTCTATATTCAAGATTCGAATACGTAGATTCTTGCTTACTTATGTTAGATTTTTATTTACCAGTTTGTTGGATTCTTATTCCAGTTTATTGTCCTTTTGATTGAAAAAGTATCCAAACCATTGTTGACAAAAAATTTAGTGACCAACCGTCCCTTCTCGATGCACCGGTCTCTCAGGAAGTTCTCGAATTTCCAGTGGCCTTGTCAATCACTGGTAGATACATATCTGTATACGGAAATGTTGTCTCATTCCAGTTTGTATTTCCACGTGGCTATTAATCTCTTCCAGGGGGTGAATCGATGAAGGATCGATTGTGGATCCTCCATCGATTGTGCGCTCCTTAGATTCCATTACCCGCAGAGTGAACTTTAGCCCCTTATAGGTCCATCTGGGCCTCGCTCTCTAATTCGATCTCGCCGGAACTGCTAATGGAGGTGACAATTATGGCACGGACAATGCGATGTGACATCCCGCTCACCTTCACCTGTCAATGGAGGATGCACTCGCTCATGGACTACTGTGAATTGCTGTGGGACCCCTCCCCCGACCTGGAAAAACCTCGTTTAATGAAATTGTTCATGTGCGAATATCGTACACTGGCGTGCAAAACTTAAGGAACGCCATTATTTATAAAGGCTGCAACATCAAAATTGAGAGAAACAGCCTGTGTCGATTTGTATAACTCAGGATATTCAGTAGAAAGCGGTGCATATTCATATTTTGGAATTGTGATGTCAGACACAATTCCAATTAGGCCGCTCTGACACAGGAATGAGTTCTGTTATCGGAACTCATCTGCAACCTCATTCTGTGTACGCAATCGCGGTGCTAAGTGCATCAGGTGTACTGCCCCCTATAAAGTCATTATTTTTTAAGTTTTCAGTTACCCTTCTGTCATGGCACTCAGATCAGTGTCACCACTTCAATTCATAGACTTTTTGCTGTTCGCTTTTGTTATTGTCATCGTTTTGTTTTCACTCATCCGTTCTATAACTCCCGATGTATTGTTTGCATACTTTTCTTTCACATTCAAGTCACTTCACTGCAAAGTAGCAGCTGGAGACCTTACTTTTCCTTAAGTTTTGCACACCAGTGTATAAAAAAAATTTATTGGATGCGTTAATAGTTATTAATTTTTTTAAAATATAAAAACAAAATAACAGCAGTAAAGAAATACTTAGCTAAGTGGTTCTCAAACGCTTGTCCCTTGGAAATGTATAATAGTATACTCTTTCTACACAAAAGACCCCCTATATTTGTAATATAACAATGGAAATCAAATAAAACATGCTCTCTGTGACAAAAGACATTCCCAGGCCTGGGTTGAATCTGAAGAAAATAGCATATGCGATGTACACGACAATGTAAAAAAATTATCACATCAAATCTAGAGGAATCTTTATAATTGAAGAATCACATCTGAAAAATCATAAAAAAAAGTCCCGTCTGGCCGCGTTACATGCCGATATACGGAGTGACATGAAGTCAAATGGGGTGCTTATGCTGTCCTGTGGCAATATGAAATATAGAGGACTCTTTATTATTATAAAATTACATCAGCAAGGTAATAAATTAGTAAGTAGCAATACATGTCAATATATGGCGTGGTATGAAGTCCTTATGCTGTTCTGTGATAGATTATGCTAAGCATATTGGAGCTGCTGAGCCATATCCGGTATATTCCAGGGGTGGTGCAATTGACAGCATAGGATATTCCAGACATGATCAATGGGTGACAGGTCTGGGGATCTCTCAAGGAAGGGTTCCAACACCACTGAGATAGTCCTTGGAGAAAGTTGACACTTGTGGCTGGCCGTTACGGTGTTGGTAAATTGCCACTTGGTCAATGACATGAAAGGCAAAACAACAGGCTGTATGATCTGCTGGAAGTATAGCTGTGCTGTCAAATTACAATTATTATTTAGGTACATAAATATCCTCTCATTCGATAGTCTGATGCTTAGGAGTGCTTTAGATGTGTGGTGAGACGTATCACTCCATTGAAAAAATTAGAAGTACGAAAGTTTTATCGTGTGCAAAATACATTCATATAAGGTGTTGATCTTCATCCTCGCAAAGTTTTTCTTGCAGAAAAACTGTTGTAACGTCAAAGGGTTAAAGCGCAAAAGAGATCTTGTAACGGAGAAACCAGCTTTCATTCATAGACTCAGTGAGCCGTGGGAGCATTTTGTGAAAGATCGTCGGTTGGCGACATGCCTCGTAACCTGATTTCGAGAGCGCCCATCACTTCGCAGTGGTTCTCGGATCCAATCCTTGTGTGCCCCCGGCCGATCCGACTTCGGAATTTCGGTTTCTTCAGCGCGTGCCAGCGGTCCGTGGAAACTAGATTTCTGCTCCCGTGCCTCCCTGAGGCTGAGTCGGCAGCGCTTCATCACGTGGGTGGATGGGACGAACTGTTATTGTGCGATAACGCTCTTAAGTAGAGATGGGAGTATTTGAATACAAATGTATTCGTTGTACTCGAGTCTTTCTCATCGTGTTCGAGTGCAGTAGTATTTATCCAAAGTATTCGAATACAGTAGTATTTATCCAAAGTATCCGAAACCCAAAGTATTCGAATACCAAAGTAGTCGGCTATCAAAGTATTCGAATACCAAAATATTCAGATACCAAAGTAGCAGTGTTGCATTCTACATGTATCCAAATTGGTCGCGTATCAAAAATTACAGTTTGCATGTAGAATAAATAACAATACACAGATCCTTAATAAAAATAATCAAATGACAATACAAATCCTCTTGCAGTGAGTTCGAACGTTGATCCAGCATCTCACAATTCCAATGCACTAACCACAATGCAGAGAAAATCGGAACAAAGTGTTATTTTTTATCTTAGCCGCATATCGCAGTGGCTGAGTCTTACTATTGATAAAATCTTCTTTTGTTTATGCATTCGAATACTTATTTGATACTTAAAAGTACTTAAACGCTAAGTATTCGATTCGTAAAACTTGATGTAACTTCGTACATCGTAATTCGTAAACTTCATGCGTACTTGATTCTGCCCATCTACTCTTAATTGTTATTTTTTAATTTGTGATAACAGTTTTTTAACAGCTAAAATGGCCGTTTCGTTCGCTGCTAATACAAGAGTAGCTAATATAGTGTCTGGGATTTATTTTAACTTCCCAAAGTACGTATATCACAAGAAACTCAATTAGTTTTTGTTAAACCTTTAAAAAAATGTGTGTAACAATTTTTCTACGAATAGATTTTTAAAATTGTATAATTCTCTCTCAGAGGTTGATATATTTTTCAATGATTTCAATTCAATAAGTTCTCTGTTTCACTGAAGTATTTGTTTCATCTATTTTCTTACTGTATTTACGTGTCTTTTTTGCATTTTTGATCATACATTTTTGTTCTCTGTAATTGGATATTTTCTGTAGAGAAACAATAGTTGAATGAAAAATGAAAATAATCACAAGAGATAATGTAATACACCAAATTACCAGCAACGAGATCTAAACACGCACCCCCAAATACATAAATCAGAACAGAGTTTTTATATTATAAAAATATAACATTGATGTTACTACCTTGGTTCGAGCACAAGAGGAAGGTAGCTAGGTAGTTGAATTTACGTCGCAATGGAGCACACAACGGGCTATTGATGTCCGTCCGGGATCAATCCCAAAGGGAAAGATAGCAGACACTTCGTCATTTTGAACCACGGTCGGATGACAAGGTCAACAGCAGAGCTGGCACCCCAGTCCCCAAACTTACACACCACGCCAACGTAAGGACATTTAACGTGCACTAACCGCCATGTACTCGACTGTCTTTAGATCGAGTTTCGAACGAACTCGAGCACATAAGGAAGAAGAAAAAAAATCATAAATTGATAAAATTATGTTTGGGAGTAGTTCTATTTTTAAGATATCGATGTTTTACAAGCTACTGTGAAACTTTCACTCGCAGAGGTCGGGAGGTATTTTTTCTACTAATTCTAAATGTGTCAGAATTTGGGGCTTTATACTTTACAAAAGTGATTAAGGAAACAGACGATTTAGCAATTATTGAAGTAGACCCAGAAGTCACAAATAACTCACTGATAAATTGATAGATATGAATTTGGGTAAAGGTATTGAAATTTTAAAACACTGTTTTATATATGCTACTTGAGGGAGAATTGTAGATCGACAAAGAATGGTTTGTGTTAGTCATGCCTGCTAATTTGCGATAGCAGCTATTATAACTGATAATGTTAGCAGTGAACGAAACTGCTAAAAAACAACTAAGACTGCTATTTATATACTCTGCTTATTGTATATAAATTCAACAGAATAATTTTTAGAAAGCGACGTGGGCGACTAATTTCAGCAGTTAGAACTATCTAAATAAACTGTTGTGATTTTTGAAATTTAGTAATTAAACTTTTTAATTTTGTCAAATTTTTTAGTGATTTCGTCATTTTATCCCTCTGAGGGGTTCACATGCATCTCGCCATCCTGCAGTCCTCCCCCCAAAAATAAATGGGTTGAAAATAATTTTTTAAACTCCATTTCGACATTCTTATAGCTGAACGAAATACGTTGCTTGCTTTATCCATCCATATAAACCATTTCACATACCTCGCACAAAAGACTAAGACAAAACTAGGAAAGCTGATAGTGAGATGACTATTACAGAAGTCCATTTTGAGTTTGGGAGTGATTGTGAATGCCCTTTAAGTTCCTTTCCTATAAAGATGTTAAACTTACAGCGCAATTGCAGCCAGTTTTCCTAATAATTAATAATTTTAATTGTAGCAGCACTCTTGAACCAGGAATGCAATATTTCCGAATTCCACCATTATTATAAAAGGCTAACAAAGCATAGAAATACGAAACTAAGTTAATTTATTACAATTTTTCAAAAAACGGAAGGTCAATTTTACAGCGTCTTTGAAAGAGAAATCAATGTTTTCAATGAATGTTTGATATAAAGGTGCATAAGAATAGCTTCAACTCGTAAACGAATTCGATCTTCTGTCACTTAAAACAAAAACTTTCAACTTTTTAAAAATCTAGTTAGAATACTTTATATCCGTGACATTATTCCATAAGATCAGCAAAGTTTTATTTAAAATTACCTTTATTAGTTTAAATCGGTTCTTTGTGCCACACTCTTGTGTCAATTCGGAAACCCATATCTAAAATGGTTGGTTAGTAGTTAAATTAAAATCATATTGAAGCAACCAACTGGTATCTAAATAGAATCTGCACATCTACTTAGAATGATAGATGTTGTTTCTTGACTACTGAATACAGCTTTCAATACAATACAATAATATAATTTGGGACTTGAAAACAAAAGTAAATTTTATTGATTTTACTTCCCTTGTTATAGAAACCTACGTCAAAATTTTTTTTAATCTTTGAATTACAACATATGGTTACCGTCTTATTTAAACGTTTTAACTATCTTATTTTAAAATAACTTTATTTTAGAGTTTTCTCCTTTTTAAAGCAAGACATTACCGACTTATTTTTAAAAGTTTCGTTTTGCATGCTTGATTTATTTTTGTGAAACGGAATTCTACAAATCACTATATATTGAATCAATGACTTTACGGAAAGTTTGTCGAAATATACACATACAGCCAAAAAATTAACCCATGTCTCGCTTTTATGTACAAAAAATAATTCGTTACAATCTAACTCCTAAATAATTTATTTGGAACGCGAATTTTAGAAATTTTCAAATCTGACCGCATCAGAATAAGAATTTAAATTCTTTAATATAATTGTTTTGGTATTGATATTGGTATTTTCAATTAACGTCACACTGGAGCAACACAACGGTTGGTGACGGTCCGGGATCAATCCCAGAGTTAATTGTTTTGGAAAAAATTGTTTTTCCAGCAATACTGGTAAAACAATCTAAGTGGCATACCGCAATCGTAATAATTTTCAATGTTATTCCTATGGGGATTTCAAATTGCCTTCGCACCCTCTGAACACCTAGGACAAACACAACGGGGGTTAATAGGTAGCTTATGTTACCCGCATGGTTCTAAAGAATAAGTGTACCAAATTTTGTGAGGATTGGTCAAACAGTGTATATTCGTATAGAGAAGAGACAGACGTCAACTTTGCTTTATATACATTATGATTTAAATTAAACAGGTGTTTAGACCTATCTGTAGGAAAAACTGTTGGGTGAATCGCAACCAAATTTTATACACATACTTTCCTGAATATACGATTTCGATTTCTGAAGGAAAAATAATTCAAATTTCTGCCGCTAGGGATGAGATTAGGCGCTGTGATCCAGGTGGTTTGGTTATTGTCGAACTCATCTAACAAGTATAGCCAAGAAAAAAAAATTCAATAGCTTTGTTGTAATCACAAGAGGAAATTAAATTAATAACAAATATCGGCAAAAAAAAAGAGTTGTGCAATAACTTTATTGCAATTACATATGGAATCACACCAACACAGATACGGCTTTACGTGTCCTCCATCACCTTGCTCTGTAATTTGCAATCGCTGTACGACACACTCGACAGCAGAACGCAATTGATTCGCATGGATTTGTGTCACATGTTGCGAAATTCTGTCTTTTAAGACAGCTAAGTTCTGAGCATTACCCTGATAAAAGATGCTCTTTAAATAGCCCCACAGTCAAGAATCACAGGGATTCAGATCTGGTGACCGGGGTGGTCATGACATTGGAAATGATCTGCCAATCACTCTGTCGACCGAAAAGTTTAGCCGTGATAAGGCTTGCACATACAAAGAGATGTGAGGGGGTGCACCATCTTGCATGAAGATTTCAAGACAATTCCTCTGTTGAAGTGATGGAATTTCAAAGTTCCGTAGCATATCTGGTGTCATCAACAGAACGTGTCACTGGTCCCGATGCCGTGTTTCCTGCAAAGAAGTTAGGACCAGAGACAAAGAATGTCGTGAAGACACACCAAACCGTTACTTTTGGTGCTTGCAATGGTAGTTCTTGGTAAACATAGGGATTTGTGTCAGACCAGATACGACAGTTATGAGTGTTTGCAGCATTCAAATGGAAACGAGCCTCATCACTTCAGAGAATTCGCCACATGCATCATCCACTGTCATCCGAGCGATGAATATCAAAGCCAATGTGTTCCGCTTATCGTAATTACCAGAAAGCATTTCTTGAGTGGGGATATCTTATAAAGGTAACCACTTCAAGACATTTCACATAACTCTATACTGCCATATACGACAAGTCCAATTCCCCTGATATCGTGCATGTACTACTGCTACCATGTGCATTTGCTATTTCCTACTCCATTCCACCGCAGTTGAAACTTCTACTCTCTGCAGCCTAGTTGGCCTGCGACCTCATCCTAGTTTTACAGGTAGGTAGGTATTTTAATTAACGTCACCCTGGAGCAACACAGCGGGCTATTGGCGACGGTCCGGGATCAATCCAAAAGGGAAAGATCGAGGACAACACCACGTAATTTTGAACCACGGTCAGATGACGAGGCAACAGATAACGATGACGAGCTGGCACCCCACTCTCCAAACTTCCACACCACGCCAACATGAGGACATTTGTGGCCATGGCGGATTTAACGTGCGCCAGCCCCCTTTGTACATGATTTCTTTGGTTGGATTCGAACTTGTAGCCTTCCGGTTGCTAATCCGTTGCTCTTCCAACCGGGCTACCGCAACCGCCTAGTTTTACAGAAAAAGTTCCTGTTTGTTGCAAGATCAGGATTCCGATAATTATAAATCGTCATTGGACCCTACGTAAGCCTTTTAACTGCCGAAATTTCTAAGTGCAGCAGAAGCATTACTGTTTCGTTGATAGAAGAGTTTAACAATTAACACGCGATCCGATAAGTGAGCTTCATGATTCTAAGCTAGTCGTCGATTAGTGAAAAGTGCTGCGACTCCTTATTTTTGGCGGAGGATGTTAGATAAGTTCGCAATAAATGCAAATTACCTGAATCGCAGCGCCAAATTCCCACCTACAGGTCGAAATTGAAACTATTTTCTTCTTAAATCGAAACCCATACTCAGGAAAAAAGTATCTGTACAGAAAGTATGTGTGTTAGTTGCGATTAGCCCAGCAGTTTTTCCTACAGAGAAGTTTAAACACTCCTATTTCATTTGAATCAACCTGTGTCCTATTTCCTAACACATGAATTATATATGTATGTATGTATATGTGTATATATATATTGAATATGAAGGATTGAGTATGAAAGAATTATACTCAATCTTTTTTGACAAATCATTGTAAACTGATTAATTTTATGCTCATCAGTATTTGTGTTGATGCAAAGTGAAGTAATATTGTCATTTCGTTGTTTAGAGCAGAAACGCTGACATTTTTTCGGAAACACTAAATGCTTATTTTCATGATGTTGAGAAATACATAGTAATTTGTAATCATTTTAAAAGATAATGATACTATCAAAATGTTTGATTTATTTTTTATCTAAAAACTAAAAGTTAGACTTTGAAGAGCTGTGCAATAATTAATTCTTTTTGCCAATTAATGAATTTCTGCTCTATAAACCTAAGATTTTTGTTTAATACATAATGAATCAGCATAAAAGCATTTTTATTATCCATGAAGTTGGAAAACAAGGAATCCGAGGCAATCAATACCCTCAAGGTCAAAGGTCTGGTACCGCCGAGCAATGTTTGATTATCAGTCCGATTGAAGAACGGCTTCTCACAAAAATCCAACCGACTGAATTAATTCCCCTCAGAAACCTTGAAATCATTCGCGTAGGTATGAGAAGTCAAGTTAGACAACGGTGGTCATTCGACACGAGTCGAAATAGTAGTGGCTTTAATTACTGTCAGACCGATTCAGCAATTGTCACTTTGCCAAAAGTGCTGGATTAACCTTGTGGACGGGAGCGAAAACAGTCCGCGAAACAACTGTTAATGAAATCAGTTTTTATTTTATCATGTGTGTAGCGTGTGTAAACCATCTGTATTGAAAACTTTGGAATGTTTTAGAGTTTGGGGTAGCCGCGATTTTTGAGAATCGGTGGGTTTTTTTCTTGACCCGCGGTATTCGTAAGTTACATTCCTTCTGTTTATAATTCTTTATTGAGAAACAGTTCAATCAATCAATTGTTAGTTTGTTCATTATAAAATAGTTACTTTATATCGTCGGCTTATAAGTGGAACACACTAAGTCAAAAAACAATTATAAGGAAATGAAAGGACTAAGAAACCACGCTCTTACTAAGTGTATTTCTTAAGAAGAAATTTAACCCATCATGCAAAGAAAATAACCTTAATTGATCTCTCGATTCTAAGATTACTTGTAAGTTGACGGTATGTGGTTTGAGCGCCAGTTACAAAACTATGTGTATTTTATTTCATCTGAAACTATATATTTATTTTTTAAGAAACATTTTCAGTCTTCCTACTGTTTTTTGTACGTTCTTTGTTCAGTAATTATCCATAACTTTGAAATATAACTTTTTTTAGAAACACAAAGGGGTATTTATTGATTTGTTTGATGCTATAATGAAATTTGGCGGTAAGTACCAAACAAAATGAAAATATTTTCTTTCTACATTTGTTGACATGGAGTCTAAAATACCTCGTAAAATTGGTTGATGCTTTCCCATTTTTTTTAATTTTCATTTTTTATTTTCTTTTGCCATTGCAAAACCTTGCTTCGGATATCTAATTTTATAATTGAACACATTTTGATCCATTGGATTAATCTTTAAACAGAAACTTCTTATATCTATAATTTGTAATTTTAAACCTTGAAAACATTTTTAAAACGTTATTTTTACTTCTTGTGTGCGTGTTATGTCTAAGTATAATTATTTTAAAAACTAAGAATCATTTCTTCCTTAATTCTTATAAATTAAGCATTTTCGCTTATTAGGACGCGTTTTTAGTTTATTGACAAAGAAGTTGACGTCTCCCTCGACAAACGAGGTGATAGGCTCGAGAAGTTGACGGCTCCCGGCAGAAGGCAGTCAAGTCACGTGGTTTTGAACGATTCTATTTGTTAAATTATGAGACTGGTGCTGATGTAAACAAATCCCTTCCACAATTGGCATCCTTAGCTCGGATTCTGGTTGTAAGTCTATCGTTTGGTGACAAAAGCGACAGCATTGATAACGAGTTGACAAGATAAAAACATCAACGGCGATCGTCTTCATGCCTTTTGCGAATGAAAGCCTTCTTTCACACCTATACATAAATCAACAGACCCAAGGCCGACTGCTTTCTCCCCGTAGCCACACTACAGTAGCATTTCATTTTATCCCATTCGAAAATTTGTTGCAGCAGACGAATTTTTAAAAACCAAATCAGAATTAAATAATGATACTTTTGCTGTTTCTTTCAAGTCCGGGAGGGGTTTGCGCCCGCTCCCTAGGTGCCGCCCCGTTTCCGTTCATTTTATTATTCTCCGGTTTTTTCCCTTCGTCGGAGCTTTCAGAAGGAAGAAAAAAGAGTTTCTGTCCATCCCTCAGCGCAATTCATCACGCAGATAGGGCGCCGATAAGAAGACAGTAATGGCTCATACAGGCCCCGGGGCGACAAGCGAGAGTGATGACAGGGCCCGGCAAATACGGTCGAGATAGCGTGTGTCGGACAATGGCTGCGGCCCAATTGAGCTCGCTCCCAAGGAAATTGAGATAACTCTAACGCCAGACCCCTTTCGGGATCTTCTCAAGTCAGCATACGGCTGCAGTTGCACATGAAGCAGCGATTCACCGTAGTCAGATGTGGACGGTTATATCCTGCTAGTGTAGAAACTAGTAGCATAGTAAGCCCTCGATATAGAGTTCAATTCTTGGGGATTAAGAAAAACATTGGGTTGGCTGAGTTGGAACAAGGCCGCAAGGTTTTGCGTGAATACGTCTCGTGTGTTTTTTGGGGGTGTAGTAAATGAAAGACAAATTCAGTAGTCAATTCAATGTTTATCGAAAGTTGACGAGTTGCTCTTCCGCATAGACTACGGTGTATTTCTGGTTGGCTTTTCGACGTATTTGTGAAAGCTTTTAAAATATTCAACTTTTTGAGATCCAAAGTTTCACGACCAACACTGAATTCGATTTCATTTCTAAAGTCTCGAATCGATAGATCTCGACGTTAGCTTTCGTTTGAAATCCGTTTCGACGTCGTAGCGCTTTGCAGCTCCGAGTAATATTGATTTGAAGTTTACACGACGCAGCGGAAAGTCCCCTAAAAGCCGCCAGCTTATCGCGGAGAGCGAATTCAAGGTCACTAACAAGTCTTTGTTCCCTCAGCTATCGAATGACACTGGTTCGTGTTGATGATATACAAATTATTAGACCGAATTCGATGTCCATATTTTCGTAACGCTCAACTTTCCGCACTGGCCACCTTGTACTGGTCTGATTTTGGAAAAGTAGTCACGTCAGAAATTCGAAATATCGAGGTACCGTTCCTGAGTGATCTGTTGGGCGTGCACTTGCATGTAGTCAGGAAAAATAGGGGCGTCCAAATTAAAAAACAATGGCTGATAAAAGATGGTCAAAGTGGACATTTGACATGAAAGGCAAAACTACAGGTCACATCACTGTTCTATCAAACTATCTCGTATATCTACCTGAGTTGGATGGCTATCGTATATATATATATATATATAAGTGATGGCTCACCACACCAATAAATACATTTGGAGTTACAGCGTTGTGCCGCTCGACAGTAGACTTAGCATGGCAGTGCTGTCCCGGTCTCCTAACACGACTATGGGCGAATGATCTGACCAAATCAGAATCGGGATTCATCACTTAACATGATAAGATGCTAGTCCATACTTGTCCACGACTCTCCGGTACTGCAGCACTCCAGACGCATTCGACGATGCTAGGTAGCCCTTCTCAATTTACTATCGAATGGCGCACCTCTGTAATACCCCGTGTAATGGCGTGGGAAGCCATCATTTTGTGGCAACCGCTCCCTCTAGTAGTGATACGAGGTAGTTTGACAACACAGTGATATCACCTGTTGTTTTGTCTATCATTTAACGTGTCCAAAGGGTTATTTATCAGCACGATAACACCCTACCACGCACGTCAAACCTTTTCCAGGAGTGCCTCCGTGGTGTTGAAACCCTTCCTTGGTCAGAGAAATTCCCATGACTGTCTCCGTTGAGGATGCTTGTGTATGGCGCAGTATGGACAAATGTCCCCTGTGCCCTAAAAACCCAACAAACAAACTCAACCCATTGACCATGCGTGGGATATATTAGACCGGCAATTGCACCATCCAAGAGAGCAGCAGCTGCAGAAGGCTTAGCATAATATGTCACATTGGGCAGCATGACTCCATTTGACTCCATGTCGCGTTGTATATCGGCATATATCGTCATCAGAGGATGCCTCACAACTCATAACTTTTTACCTTACTGATATAATTCTGCAATAATAAAGAGTCCTCTAGATTTGATATCGTGAGAATTTCTTTATCCCTTCATGTACATCACACAAGCCAAGTTCCATTCCCATCAACTTCCAGTTTGATCACGGACTGTTGCCAATAGCCCGTTGTGTTGCTCAAGTGCGACGTTAATTAAAATACCTACCTACCATTCCCGTCAAACTCTGGCTTCTGATGTTTCGATTATTTTACACTGAGTTGTATTCGACAAAAGCAAATGAAAATCTTTTTCACAAGATTACACAAAAAAAGGTGTTATTTCCTTGAATTAATGTCGCTAAAATAATCGCATACTTTATAAGTGGTCAAGTTTTCAAAATTCAGAATTCAACTTTTAACAATTCAGTCTTCCGGTAGATGGCTACGTTTCTCTGGCCGAACGTCCAAGCCGGTCGGTAAACGTTAGGAAGGAATTCTACTTAACAGATACTATATTTATATTTGCAAATGTCTTCGAAAACTCTTGACGCTCCCTTATACGAAGACTCCACTTCTATTTCTATGGTTGAACTTCCATCAAAAAGAACGTAAGGCCGTGCGTAGTTTTGGACTGAAAGCTATTCTGGATTAAGTGCATATGAATAATGGAATTTGTTTCATTCCGTCCCGTCACTTGAAAACAGTTTCGCGCTCTGATAAGCTCTGTTCCTCGGGGGGATGTTTTTAAACGTTCCTTAATTACTCAACAGGATTAAAGGGAAGTTTGTGAATGCATTTACGAACACTTTCGACTGTGCCGATTCCGGCTGTCGAAGCTTTTTTTCGTTACCGCGTGTTTTGTGTTTCTGAAAGAGCCGGACTTACCACTTTGCTGCCTTGTCTGCAAGAATCTGCTGTCTTCACTCGCGATCTGGTTGGTTAGGTCTTATGGCACAAGGCTGTTTGTGCCAAACACAAGATAAACAGCGCCAAGTAATGGACATGCACGCAAAAGGAAAGTTTTACAGATACAGGAGGAGAAATACACCCAGGAAACATCGAACAGTACAAGAATCGAACTGGCCCACTTATAACTGACATGTTGCAAGAGCAGTGGCCAGATCTATTGGGCCATTGGGATACTGCTTCATGAGTGATTCGTCATCGGAAACTAGTACCTGGACCTGTCATATATAACCTGGGACTAGGTCACGACAGTGCCATGCAAAGAGCTGGTTAGGATCAATCATTCAGGGAGCTGGTAAGGTGGTTGTGTAAAAAAGACTGTGTTTTAATTTTGGAGGGTGTAACTATCCAAACTTTTACCTCTGTCGTTAAGGATAGGATTGAATGTGTGGTTTCGACGGGATATCTCCTCCATCACAAGATCTAACCAATTTTTCTAATGACGAGATAGCTTATCATCAAGATATAACCGATTTTTGTGATGATTAGAGATCAAGATCTTGTCTTTTTTCTACTAATGACGAGATATCTCGTCCACTAAGATCTGGTCAGTTTTTCAAATGACGATACACCTCCTCGGACAACCACCAGGAGGGTTAAGAGCTCAGCAGAGGCATTGTAAGGATATTAAAAAATATACTACTTTTTACATAATTTTTCAGTTTTGACCAGAAATTTTAATTCAGAAGTAGTTTTATTAATTCCTTTTCGAGTTTTTGAAACTTCATTTCATTTGTTGAATTTTACCCAATTAGATATTCAGCAGACCCTAGATTATATTTTTATATGGGTTTTAAAAGGCCAGCTTTCAAGCACAAATAGCCCTTCGTGGGTACTCTGCTGTGTCGATAATCATCCCGATCGCCCTGCAAAAAGACATTACAACACCCTGTCCACTGCGCCAGCAGCCTGCGAGTTGTAGGCGACGCAGGTTCGATTCTTCCATGGATGTATTTACCTTCTGTGTCAGTAAAATTTACCTTGTATGTATGCCCATTTATTTGACATTGCTTGGCGAAACTTGGTCAAATATGAACCTTCTTCCATTAAACCCAACACAATGAACCACCTCAAGGGGATGTCGGATAGTCTGGATCATGAAACAAGAAGAATCATTTTGTGTATTTTGTGTGCACCCGCCACACATGCAATCTTTCGTACAAATAAAAATCCGAATTTCGATTCAGTGGTTGGTTACTGGCGCTACTCTGTTCCACTACTTGAGTGGGCCGCGGCAGCCCAGTTGGAGGAGTAACGGATTAGCAACCAGAGAATTGCGAGTTCGAAACTCGGTCCAGCCAAAGACCGTCGCGTACATGGTGGCTGGTGAACGTTAAATCTGTCGTGGCCCCTCCAATGTCCTCACATTGGAGTGGTGTGGAAGTTTGGAGAGTGGAGTGCCAGCTCAGGTGTGACCTCGTCATCTGATTATGGTTCAAAATTATCCTCGGATCTTTCCCTTCAGAATTGATCCCGGACCGTGGCCAATAGCAAGTTGTGTTGCTCCAGTGCGACGTTAATTCAATTACCTATCTACCCATTTCTTGATAGTTGGTACAGGCGCTTAGACCCCGTAAGGTGATGTGGTGGGAAATGCGAAACGCTCTTCCTTCTAAAATGTGCAAGCTAGTTCTGAGTTTAAAATTTTTAATCTTTTCGTTTCATATTAGTTGTCATATTCCTCTACTCACTTTTACTCTGTTTAAAATTTATCCATTGGCAATTTCAATCCACGTATTCAGAAATTTATTTCGGAGGAGTCCAATCTTCTTTCATGGTGGACAGGGACGTAACTAGGATAATTCCCGCCGGGACAAGAACTCGCCTTGGCGCCCCTTCCTCCGACCAACCAAACCAAAACCCTCCCACGACAACACCTGGTATCGCCACCATACATTAATTCCACTATTCCAAATTTTTTTTATTCAACTTAGATGGTAAATTTTTTATTTCAAACATAGATTAATTTGCAGTAATTTCATTTTTAGTACAAGATAAAATGCCAAATTAATTCTAAGATATTTCATTGACAAATAACCTGAGAGTAGCATGTTTGGTATATTCTTTATTCTTTCACACT
Organism: Meta bourneti; assembly: GCA_933210815.1. Classification (NCBI taxonomy): domain Eukaryota; kingdom Metazoa; phylum Arthropoda; class Arachnida; order Araneae; family Tetragnathidae; genus Meta; species Meta bourneti. The sequence continues at coordinate 90,746,065 of OW119924.1, read as the reverse complement.
TATAATCGCTGCTAATGAAATGAAAAGGTTTATCAAATGATATCGGGATATGTGTAGGTAAGAATAATCATTCTAACTAGTCACTCTAAAAATACATTTACCCACAGTTTACTGCCCTGTCCCTCCTCCCCTCACATCGAACTCATGCTCATGCAACACTTCACACATTCTGCATTTAGCTCCTTTTATAGTTTTTGGTTTTTGTAGTCTAATAAGTTTTTTCTCTTCACTTTTTATCATACGTAAATATCTATAGTAAAAAAAAAATACTTGGCCAGTTTAGCACCACCCCCAAATCCGGCGCCCGGGGCACACGCCCCGTCTGCCCCCCGTAGTTACGTCCCTGCTGGTGGGGCTATCACGTCTCAGAGGATTTTCCTATTATTGTGCTAGTTTCCTCTCTGGGTGTATTTATCTCTTCTGTGTCAGTAAAGCTTTCACTGTGTGTGTGTCAATTACATGATATTGTACTGTGTCGGGCGCAGCATGACCAAATATGGCCCTTGCGCCATAAAACCTTAAAATACCAATTGCGCTAGTAGCCTGCCAGATGTATGCGGAGCATGTTCGATTCCTAAACGCATTTCTCCTATGTCAATAAAATTTTTTCGTGTGTTCATTTACTTGTGTGTGTCGTGTTTCTTCAGTATGACGTAAATTCAACTATCCAACCTAATTACCTTCCATTTACTTGAGGGGAACATTGCTTGGCACAGGTATTAGGGAGTTTGAATTTACATCTCACTGGAGCAACACAAAGGGCTATTGGCGATGGTAAAAATGGGGGCGACAGTAAAAGAAATGGGTAAAAATGAAAAAGTGGAAATATCACTCGGATACCTCGGGATTGTGATGCCCGCCTACACCTAAAGATGTGCCCCTGAGGGCCCAGTCTTCCGGACAAAAATAATATACGAATATTCCTTTAGATAGAAAAGCCAATTTCGAAGTTCTGGCACCAAGCCTTGGTAACCATGCAAGAAAAACATCGGAATCGGTGGTTTGTTTGTTTTATGGCGCAAGGACCATATTTGGCTATGTTGTGGCAGACACAAGATATACAATATCAAGTAATAGACACACACATTGAAAGTTTTTACTGACACGGGACGAGAGAAATACACCCAGGGAGGAATGCACCTGACAGGAATCGAACCGGCGCCACCTAGAACTCGAAAGTTGCTAGCGCAGTGGGCATCCCCACTGAGCCACGACGGCCCGTGGACTCGGTGGTTGCTAGATAGTCTTTGAAACCTTTTTGTCACCAATTTTCAACAAAATCTTTCGAATATACCTCTAAAACACTCAAGAAAAAAATTTCATACTTTTGGCGCCATTTTGTGTATATTCAATCAAACAGATCGAAACATCATATTTATATATTAGAAATGTGTTTTATTACTTATACAAAAATGTATTGACCATGAAAAAATTTTCGTCATCCTAATAGATGAAAAAAATCTTTACATTTTTGAAATGAAAAAAAAATCAATCAGGGTACCAGAAACTCAATTTTTTCAAAATTAAAACTCATTTTAAAAAATAAAAGCAATTAATTTGAAGGGGGAAAAACACTTCAAAATAATTTTTAAAATAAATCTAATATCCTTTGTGTACTGTTTCCTAATTTGCATCTATTCTTTTCTGTCCCGAAAGAAACTTTCTTCTCAAAACACATTTTACCGAACATTTAAGATATTTTGAGTCAGGAATGATAAAAGTAATATCTTTTTTAATTTTTGAAAAAATGGGTCTCCGTGGGTGTATTTCCCATTTGGGGACCCAAGGGTCAGAGCATTTGGGTAGCTGAATGAAGACAGCAATAATCAATGAATACATTTTAACATTTTGAAAGAGCAAAAAGCTCTTCAACGAACCGAAACGGATACTCCCGGAGCGAAGTCAAGAAAACTATCGAGAATAATGTAGCCACAACTTGGAGAAAACTCCGCTTTCTCTCCTTCAGAATGAACCTTACCGTGGCACACGTCATGGTGACGTCAGATACGACGTCATCGCAGAGACAGCCTGCTCGTAGCAGCAGCGAAAGCCGTCGGGTGTTGGCTCCCGAAGTGTGTTGTGATATCGCCATCAGCAACGCCAACACAAACAAGCATTTTGGTGTGCCTTAGATGTGAATGTTCCGCATGTCTTAAACCTTCGGAGTTCCAGGTGAGTTTCATGTTGCTGACTGAATGCGATTGTGATTCTGAATGCTGACAATGTCTCAGTTTTCCCGACCTGTCATTCAAATGATTGTTATATCCTATTTCGAACCGTGTCGCAATGTTGTGTTTATGAATTAAAATATGCATGTCTTGGATAAATTTATATGAAGATTAATTATACATAATTTATATTGTTTCAAAATACTAGTGGATGAGTTTTTCTTAAAGAAGTTTAAATATTTTAAAATTGCTTTGCGCATGAATAATCAACAAAGAAATATCCTTTACCGGCTGTTTATTGTAAACTGCATTTCATTCACACATTTAATCAAATTCACTCCTTTTGATTTTGTTATAGAAGCATTGGATTGGACACTTTCGCTTGTTATAATGACTAATCAAAAGGATAAACTGATTGAACCTTTTGATGCTCAATTTTTCATAAGCAATCTTTTGTTTATTGCTATTAAGGCGGGATTTCTTTTATTTTACTGTTAAGAATGTAAAATAACAAGGCTGCTAAAATTAATCAAATATTTGTAAATAGAAAAGTTGAAATTAAGGAATGTTATGTTTCGAAAATGATGTTTGCTAAAACATAAGAAAATCAATTGTTATGTGCAGTAAGTATATCAATATAAACGTAATTCGTTTTCAAACACCATTCTTTGTTTATATTCTTATTTTTTGAACAACTTCTCAATTATCTTTACTGTTTAAATTCTGAACTGTATTTTAGCTGAATCTGATGACACAATGTTTTTTTTATTGTAAAAGTGTGGAAATGTGTTTTGAGTAAAGCAAATGAATATTTCCAAGAAATTGAAATTTTTTAATGTGTTCTAAACACAGAACACTTTTGTGCAATGCTACTATTAAGTTCGGTGGTTCTTATCAAATCTTGCAGCTTGAAATATTACTCAAGGTAAAAAATACATAAATCTGATTCGGGAAAATGCTGTCAGTTACAACTATGAAATTTGAGTTATGAACTGAGTAAATTTTCTGAAAACTGACAAATTCTACCTATAAAGTTTAAGATGTGGTGTGAATACATATAAAGTTTACTGCAGTTTTAAAAAATTATAAATTGAATGACATTTTAACTGGAAAACTATTCTGTCTGAATATTTTTAGCAGCCATGTTTAATTTTTGTTTGATTTGCAAAGCTTCTCATGCCTGTATGTTGTGTTGCTATATTAATTAAGTACATTAATTAAGTACCTACCCTGTATGTTGATGCATGGTATAATGCAGCAAAAATTTACACCTACATTTCATAAACTCTACTATTTCTATAGAATTAAAAGATAAACTTGCTAATATTGCCGTTTATTATTTAAATGTACACATTTTTTTTTCTATCTTTCAAAAATCCACAACATTTAGATTTTCTATTGTAAATATCTTGCTGTTATAACTTTGTCTATTCCCCGACGTGAGGAGCCTAACTTAACATTGACAACTAGGAATGATGAGATTAGATCAAAAGCAAACAATCTAATGCTTAGCTTTAGATAACCTTATAACCTTATATGTTAACTTGATTCACTGTTTCTTTTCCACAAAGACAATACAGATAATTTTATCCTTAAGTTAAAAAAAGGAGTCCAAAAGATGCAATTGTGCTCAATCTTGGCAATTCTGAAAAGATGATCCAAACAATGTCTTAGAGAGGGGGCGTTGTGGCTCAGTGGGTATGCCCACTGCTCTAGCAACCTTTGAGTTGTAGCCGGTGCAGGTTCGATTCCTGTCAAGTGCATTCCTCCCTGGGTGTATTTCTCTTCTGTGTTAGTAAAATTTCCATTATGTGTGTGTCTATTACTTGATATTGTATGTCTTGTCTGGCGCAGCATGGCGAAATATGGCCCTTGTGCCATAAAATCCCAAAATCAACCAACCAATGTCTTAGACTTGATGACAGTCTTACAAAGGCGGGAAAATGAGAGAATGATAGGCCATGTGCAAGTACCAGATGCATATATTATCTTGACTGTTTCTGAACTGGATCATTGTCTGAACTGGCCGTTTCAGTAGCGTCTGAAGGTACCCATTGTGCATGACAAACATCATTACCAATACTAGTGAGAAACTACTTGAACTGAAAGGATAGGGCTTCCTCATTTCTTGGTAGGACACCAATTTTTTGTGAATAATTAAAGTTACTGGATGTATGCAGAATTTCATTTTAAGATACTTGTTATTTTTTGTATGCACAGGCATCTCCTGTTATCAGAAATAGCACCGATTTGCACCCATTGCAAAGGATATTTATTCATCAAATATCACTTTTCTGCCCTAATTTAATTCAGTTTGTCAATTATTTTTTGTCTCTTTGAATCCTGGTTTAAATATCCCTACTTGATGAAAAGTCCTTGTAAACTTGACCCTGTTCCTTAAAATTTGTGATTTTTTTTTCTCCTATTTGAAAATTTCATTTATTATTTTAACCTATGTATGCATTGAAGTAGTTTAACCTTATGGGATGTCTTTTGTCCTATCTCCTTAAAATGGTTAATGCTCGGTATATAAGCATTCTATGTGTATTAAGACCTGCGAAGTTGTATAAATATTTTCTCGATGTTCTGTTATCTAAGAGTTCTCTAGATCAGCAGTAAGATGCAAGGCCTCTGAAAACAATGAAAAACTAAACTTTAGCAAATGTGCTTCTCATTAAGTGATTGTCTTCACTCGTAAAATTTTGAAAAATGTCATTTTTAGTTGTGTTCAGAGTTAAACCTCCCGCTTTCAACATCTTTTGCATGAATCTTTGTGGCCCCTGTTTACAAATCTTTTGCAAGACTTAAACTTCCTGACCGTCAATATATACATGCCAAGAGCTTTTAAAATGTAACACACTTACTTTTTAACAGTCTAACTATTAATACTTTTATTTTCTTTCATCTTGTGTTTGATGCAGTATAGCCCAGATTGGTTTTTGTGCCATCCTTTGTACACCAACTCAAGAACTGACCATTTTTGTTTCATACATGCATCTAAACTTGTGTTTAAATTGTGTTATTGATGAAGACAAAAACTGTGATCATGGGGATCCATTTAATTGAGGAAAAGGATGTAAGAACTTGGGCAGTAACCTTTACATTTTCGATTTCCTGTCTACATTTTTGATATCTTTAAGATCAATACACATGGACAGTGGCACCAACTTAGGAAAAGAATTAGAAGGCCCTGTTGCTCCATATATACCATATTTCAAGACAAGATATGAATGAGTTTTAACTATATTTAAAATTGAAGAAATTAGTTTGCGTACTTGGGTCAAATTGGGGTCTTTGTTTGGTTATAGCAGACAGCTCATCTCTGATCTCCACACATGTTGATGGTCATGACCATATAACATAACATAATTTATGTAACATAATATCTCATACAAAATGTCTACAGGGCTAAGGGTATTATCAAAGAAAGCCTGGGAGAGTATTTACTATAAATGCCAAGTCTGGAATATTCAAGACGGTTCAAATGGAGTGAGAAAGCAACAATTTAAGGGAGAATTTATATAGTACTAAATGAATTATGTTTAACTAAAAGGGAGCAGTGTTTCGGCATGACATTTATGGTTTTGAAGAAATTAATTTTCTTTTTTTTTTTTACTATCCCAACCATAAATTATTAGGAAGGCATAAGGAGTTCTGGCCCCTAGAAACCGATGCCTAATATAACAACCATATGACCTATTGAGTCAGGTTGAGTTACTGATATATATTTGACTTTTCATATTATCTCTGTTTGTAATAAATATCCTTTATATTTTGGGGCAACAACCCTACTAAAAAGTATTAGAGGTTCTGAGAATTGGAACCCTTGAACATATAATACAGGGTTCCATGGGCCTTAATATGTCCTGATTTTTCATTTAAATTTTAAGGGTCCTTAAAAGCCTCACTGAGTTACTTCTCACCTGCATTCAACAACTAAGGTCAATGGTACTCATCTAAGGTGCAGTGTCATTAAGAATCGAGAGCATAAAATTTACAGGTTAGCTAACAATTGATGTTCCTAAAACTGTCTGAGACCCAACCTAACACTCATGAAAGTTTCTTCACCTGTCAAGGGTTAATCTATTGTGATATATGTACCTTAAATACGAAAATAGTCCTAATTTTTCTTTTGTTTGGAGTGGACCCCTGTACTACTTTCATGAAATAGAGAATAACAAACTTGTAAGAACTAAAGTTTGAAAATTTTAAAAACAATTTCAGTGTTTCATCATTTTATCAAAAATCATTTCTGAGTTTAAAAGGTCATTTTCGCTGAGGTTGGTTGAACAGACATATGTACTTGCTTGTGCACTGGAATCAGTGTGAGTATTTTGATTATTGACACTTTAGAACTTAATATTTTAGTAAAATGTCTCAAATTTCTATTGTTGTGACCGTTTGCATTAAGTTTGTAAACAAATCAATTCGCATTTTTGAGATACTTGGATTGCACCCATTCTGGATTTCTTGCAGTGCATAAAATGTTTTTAGATGCTCTTAAACACTTGCTTTCATTTGTTTTTGAAATTTTCCAGCTTCTTTCTAGGCTTCGTTTATTTTGTAAGTCAACTGCACAAGACAGTAAATGCATGTCTACTTAATGAGAAATCTGTTTGAATACATTTTGAAAAATATGTCCCTTTTTCATTTTTAAAATTATATTCATCAACATGTGTTTGCTTTAATCTTTTGCCTTTATAAGTAATATTTTCCTGATTATTTTCATTTATATTTTTTCAAAAATAACACCCACAACTTGGCAAACGTATTGACAGAACATTTCTATTTTATCCTTGATATAAGTTCGCAACTGAGTGCAAAGTATCACAAGATTGTTCAGCACATCATAGCAGATTGCCCAGTTTTTTAAGTGCAATGCTAAAAGGAGTGATTTTCAGATTCATCTTGATTTTTTATTGTGAAATAAAATTGTTCCGAATAATGTTGGTGTTACTTGGCTCCTCCAAAAATTTCACCAAATTTGCAACATTGGTCTTGTATGCAGATTTTCTCAACTCAGCTGTTTTCAAATTCTCAACACCTTTGAAACTCTTATACTGTTCAATTGTCAGATGGTTGAATTTTCGAATCATGTCAAAGTTACTAAATGTTTAAACGTTAGAAGTTCAAAAGCGCAAGTTAAATGTAATGAATTAAAAACATTAATTACAAATATGCATGCAAATAATAAATTTTTAATTCATCACACAATTGACTTTTATTTCTGTTATAACATGTATGTTATATAACAACAGAAATCAAAGTCCATGGTTTGATGTAGGTAGCTCGAAAGATTCATTCAATTAATCCTCTTTTAAAGGTTCTTGAAGTTTGTTAGCAAGGTTGATTCATTCACATAGAATTTGTTTACTGTTTGTCTGCTACGAGTACTGCTCTCGCCACAAAGTCTGGGTAATGGTGATCACTAGAGGAGCAGGGCTCGTTCATTTTGAGTAGGAGTGACTGGCTTCATTTTGTTTTGGGTGATTATTTCCACCAAAAAGGGGTAGTTTACTAGTTTCGATCTTTGCAACAAGTTAAGTTCACAACATGTTTTCAATCCGTCATTAAGTTTGCCGCCAATGTGTCAAATAAAAATACATTTGTTTAAGCATCTCTTATGAGACCTTGTTCAATTTCTACGGCAACAGATAAGTCCAGACTTCGTGTTGAGAGCAGTTCTGGTGATAGCAGTATTGAAATTTGTTTTGATCGATGAAGCTATCAACAAAGTGACTGAAATGAGTCACTTTGTTACTTCAGCTTTTATTTCCCCAGTATCATAGTACGAACAATTTAAAAACGTTTAGTCATTTAGAAAATTTTAAGACGAAATCATAATGAATATTTAAATATTTACGATTCGATTACGTTTCTTAAAAATTGATGTTTTCCAACTAACTATTTTAAGTTTTTTATTGTAGTATATAGCATAATTTAAATTTAGACAATTGCGCAATTACGATGAACTTTTGGGCTGACCTCTCGCGCACCACTCGCTATTTAAAGTACTTCGGCTTGCACTATGTTGACTGTCCTACCCAAGAACAATAAACTCGATTCATAATAAAGTATCGAATCACTCATCTCTGCAGCATTATACGGATGTTTAAAAATGTTAATGTGGTTTTGATATTTTTTTATTCCCTTGATCCATCAAAATTTTAAGTAGCTAAACGATGTAATAAAATTGTGTGGTTAGAAACAAAAAATTAAATTTTTGTAAAATAGTTTTAGAACCTCTTTAAACTTGCACAACTCCGTGGTTCTACTGAACAATTTGAAAATATCTGCCTTAACCATTCAGTCAACTACACCTTTCAAAAGAGTGGGTTTTGCTAGACTTGACATTGAATTCATTCTTTTTCGTATGACACTTAACATAAGCTTATGTAAAAACTTGACATTCCGAATTAGATGATTTTCTACTTCATTTTATTATCCGGCATTTGAGTCATTTGGTTTTCAACGAGTCTATTCGTCAAATTAGAGGGCAGGTTAAACGTTAACAATGAGCCCCAAATCCTCGTTTTCTGCCTGGTTTGATTACTCTGAATATCACTCTTCGAGCGGCCCATCTCCTTTTTGTGTGTACGGGCTTCACCGACCCGAGGTACTCTAGTGATCTTTTCATTTCACATGGGGTTTACTGTCTTTAGTAAACACGGGGATCGCGCTCCCGTGATACCCAAGCGATCTTTTTATGCTTTCATCCCACTACTTTGTCCCCCCCTTTCACGGCATTTTATACTTGACGTTGTCTTGTGTTTGGCACAGCTCGACCAAATATGGTCCTTGTGCATTAAAACAACCAACAACCCCCATCGAGCGAGGGTCGAAAAAAGTCGTCGCATATTAGAAATGAAGAGACAAAGAGTACAATTTATTATGTTGCACTTAATATTTTTGAAAATAAATTCCTTCTCGTCCAGGCTTTCGAGACACTCAAATCTTTTGTACCAATTCAATTTAAGATTCCTGCTTGAAACGAGTCCTTTGAACTTTCAATTCTCAACAAATAGATTGAGATTTCCTTTGTAGTTCGCAAAACGAAAATTTATTGGATGACAAGTAAAAAGCGCGATATATGTAGTACGACGTAACGAGGGTGACTTAATATAAATTCTGAAAACATCGTAATGTTCCTCTTTAATAAGGTTGGTTGGTTTGCATGCCGCAAGTGCCATATTTGGCCTAGCTGTGCCAAACACAAGACAGATAACGTCAAGTAATGTATATTTACACTCACGTGGAAAAGTTACACTGACACAAGAGAAATGCACCCAGGGGGGAATCGAACCTGCGCCTCCTACCACTGGCAGGGCGTTAATGCAGTGGGCAAATACGCCGAGCCATGGCGGCCCCGCCTTTTAATAAGGTGTTGGGTACATTTTCCTTCGTATTGAATCTCTAATAGTTCGCTCTAAAACTGCTTAACGTCTATTTTTTGGAGGGGGGAAAAACAGCTCCTAACCAAAAAATGTTAGGTGGGGATGAAGAGGAGTCCAGCCATGGACACTTGGTCAAGTGAGACGAGAAAAGCATTGGAAAAAATCGAGATTGATTCCGGTGGCGCCAGCCCGGAAAAATTATGGGGTTGGGGGTCAAGTAAACCTCAGGCTGTTTCATGCATTTCCAGAACTTGTTTATGCAGATCAGTGCCAATATTATCAGACATATTTGCAGTATTTACCTGTTTATAGTCTTTATTTGTAATGTTTATGCGTCATGGAGGGAGGTGAACCAATAAAATAGTGTGGGCTATGGTTCTCAACCTTTGTGAGACCACATATTCATTAAACTAAAGAAAATATTAATTATGGACGAATCAAAGAATATTATAGTCCGTTGTGTTGCTCCAGTGCGATGTTAATTAATTACTATTACCATAAAAACTTATGTATACGGTGTGGTATGCTGTCAATTTGTTTTGAATCAGGACTGATGAAATCTAGTAGTGTATTGTAGTTTCCTCAGGCCAACATCGTTAAATTAATTTGGTTATTTTTATTGATATACCTCATTCTGCTCACCTCAAATTTATATTTGTTGCGTCACAAATGCTTTCAATGCGTAATTTCTCAACATCAAAATCAATTAAAGTCCCATGTCTCATTCATGCTAAAATTTAAATCTATGGGCCTATTTGCTTTTTAAAAATCATATCACTCGGGTTTCGAAGCAAGCACTCTCACACAACATTACGAACCTTCGAAGAAACAATATTCAGAAAAAGTTATCTGAGGACCGGATACAGAGGGGGTAAGTTAACTTGATCTTTAATTTCAGTGGGAAAATTTTTATATTTCTTTGCCAATTGGTCACTGACATTTTCTATGATGAATGTTCTGTATCTGAGTTTTTCGACATATTCGAATGGTATTCTCGGTCCACACAATGTTTTTTGGATCTTTCTCTTCGGGATGGATTCCGGACCTTAGCCAGTCGTGTTGCTCGACGTAAATTCAACTGCCTACCTACCTCTTAATATTGTAACAGAAATTTTATTCATAAAAAATTCTTTAAAAGATGACAAATACCAGGAGAACCTCTCACAGCTCGGTATAATTGATGCAAGGGGTTGAGAAACACTGTTCTAAAGCTTTCGGTCCCTTATGACTTGGCGTCTGTCCCCAGGACAAACAATCTGATCTGCGTATTTTATCACTCGTATTATCTGCGCACAGCAGCCCCTCGATATATCACTCCTTTTCACTTGTCCCTCGAGGAATTTGAAGTTTGCGAACATCAGAAGAAATCTCAATCTGCTTCTTTAGAATTGGGAGTTTAGCGGTCCCTCGTTTGGCCAGCATCAATCCTAAACGGAATTAGTTTTGTTTTGAAAGGTGTTAATGAGAAAGAATTGATCTTTTCAAAAACATTCAACCGTATTTAGTATGTTTGAAAGGTTTAAACATCTACACTGCTGGCCACCCAAATTGCAACACCAAGAAAGACAAGAGATATCACAACAAAATTTATTTTGTAGATAACATGTTGACCAAGTATCAAATGATTAAATTTATAGACTTCTGTGAAGTGTGGTTCCTGCCAAAATCAGTAGCCAGAGTAGCCGCCATTGTTGGAGATCACCGCTGCCACACGCCTCGGCATTGATTCAAAGAGACTTTGGATGTGTTCTTGGGGTACAGCAGACCGAGCAGCTTCCACACGTTGCCAAAGTTGATCTGGTGTGGCAGCTGGGGATGTATTCTGGGTCAATCGTTGAGCAACCATGGACCACATGTTTTCTATCGGCGAAAGATCCGGAGAGCGAGCTGGCCAGGGAAGCAATTCAATCTAGCGATTGACGAAGAACCCTTGGACAATGCGTGCCACGTGTGGTCGCGCATTATCCTGTTGAAATATGGCTGTGGGCAAGTCCTGAAGGTAAGGAAGGACAACTGGCTCCAACACCTCGGAGATGTAGCGCTGGCTGTTTAAAGTACCGGCAATGCGTACTAGAGGAGTGCGAGAGTGATATCCAATACCGCCCCATACCATAATACCCGGTGCAGGACCAGTGTGGCGGTGCATAACGCAGCTGTTCAGCATCCTCTCTCCACGGTGTCTCCAGACTCGAATACGACCATCGTGGTGTTGCAGACAGAAGCGTGACTCGTCAGTAAAGACAATTTCATTCCATTCTGCCGTCCACATCCTTCTTTCATCGCACCATTGGCGGCGGAAACGTCTGTGGTTCTGCGTCAAGGGTAGACGAAGCAATGGACGTCTTGCGGACAGACCACTCTGCTGTAAACGGCGTCGAATGGTACGCGCAGACACTGGATGATGCGGTACAGACTGAATGTGCTGTGCTATGGTTCGTGATGTGGCTGAGCGATCCGTCACTGCCATACGCACAATATGCCTGTCATCACGTGAAGTGGTGCACTGAGGTGGATGCGATCGAACACGTCGGTCCGTCGTACCCTCCTGCATCCAACGATCACATATCCGCATTACAGTTGTTTGGTTTCGTCCAACACGACTACCGATTTCCCTGAAAAATAATCCACAATCTCGGTAGGCCACTATCCTTCCTCTGTCGAACTCGGATACTTGATCAAAAGATGATCGCTGTTTTCTACGAGGCATAATTGATCGTTTTTTTGAAAAAACCACAAGAAAAACACAATTGCCGTACTTGAAATCGTCGAAATCTCCAAGCCTTAAATAGCGCTTTGAAGTGGCGCCACAGGCGCGCGTGATGTGCGTCTGCGCTGAAATTCTAATCATTTGCATATCTCACCTCCGCTAATGCATGTTGTAAATTTCATATTATTTGCATGCTTCCTTCAGGGTGTTGCATTTACGGTGGCCAGCAGTGTATTTTGTTTTTAACTGGAATTTTACTTAATTTTGAAACAAGCCGTGCTTAAATTAACGTATAATTTGTGCTTCTGTATTCCTTGTAAACACGTTTTTCTCAATCCTCGCTGTCTTTGGTTATACAACGCTTTTTTTCGTCCACGCAGAAGTGCGATACATCAAGGAGTAACTATTTCTAATATATGTATACTGCAACGTTCTTTTCTTTCTCTTATTGGGCCGCCGTGGCTCAATGGGTCTGCCCACTACTTTCTCAACCTGCGAGCTGAAGGCGGCGCAGGTTCGATTCCTCCCTGAGTGTATTTTCTCTTTTCTGTGTCAATAAAACTTTCCTTGTGTGTGTATGTTCGTTACTTGACGTTGCCTGTCTTGTGTTTGGCGCAGCATGGCCAAATACGGCCTTTGCGCCATAAAACCACATCAACCAACCTTTCTCTCACCTTCTCACTACTAAGATGACGCTTATTACTGGTGTGCACTTGTTAAAACAGTTATTAACATTTCCGAGTATCATAGTCTGCATACAGCTTTGTACAAATTTATGTTTACCTAATCCCGCGATGACGCTCCCATTTGTGTTCAAAGGGAAGTAGATCCAGTTCCCCGTTTCATCACTCCTGTCTTTGGCCGGAGAATCTCATTATACTCCTTATTTTTTTTTGGGGGGGGGGGGGCAGAGGTGTAGGCTAAGAGGAGTCGGCAAGGGCTGGGACCTCGGGTGCCAGTTCCAAAGGGGCAGCATTTCAGAAATACTTACATTTTTTTAATTTTAAGCACCATTACAGAAGCATTTTCCCGTGATATACTTCCAATCGCGCCATCGTTTAGAATACAACATAAGTCGATAATCTCATGTAGCCCCCAGGAATCTAATTATTTTCTAAGAGTTGACGTCTGGAGATCATAATACAAGACAGGGTGAGCCATTTCTTACTGCTGTCTTTGGGTCCCATTAACAAGCTCGGCCTTTGATAGCTTTTATGCAATCAATAAAAACTGCATCGAAGAGTTAATATTATGAACAATAGTTTTTTAACAAATTACTTATGAGTATATCCGAACCTAATTATATTATATATTTTATCATTCCAAATACGATTGTTTTGGATAGAGAGCGGGCTTCGGCTCAATTTCTCCCAGGCTCCAAAAAGTCAAGTTTTACGTCTGGCGCTTAGGACAGGGCGCTCCTGGTGTTTTGTTATTTGGTACTCATTGGTAACATTTTAATATTTACTACTCCCGTTTGCGCAGGCAGGGGCCACGTCCTTAAAATTATTGAAGGGAGCAATCGGTTCGGACACGGAGTTGGCTCTCGTGATCACTCCCTTCTGTATTTTTGTGAGTAGAGGCCCCAATGAATTACTTGGCCCTGGGATGTTCATTAGACGGCCCATGTATGTATATCATTGAGTCAGAATAGAATCGAAGAGTAAATCTCTGCGATTGAACAACCTCGTGCTCGCTCCATTCACGCAACACCAGTCGGAATGCAGAAACACCCCCATCCCATCACGTGACCGGGTCTGAGGGCAGAATTCCGAAGGTGAACAACCCATACTGCTGCTGCCCAAGATGACTTTCTTCTGCTTGTTGTGAAGCTGCAAGGTTACTCGTCGCTTTCTCTCTTCTTTACCTTTGGCCCGAGTCACCGAAGCGTGGATTTTCGGAATGGGCTCTTGAGGTTGCGCTCTCTCTCTCCACCCCATAGGGTGCTTCAGAATGCATCTCTGGTCGATCGTCCGTAGGCGCACACTTCTCAATGGAAACATCGTACGAATCATCGTATAGAGAAGAACGGGGCAATAGAAAGTTCAATTTTTGCCCTTGTTTGTGTTGCAAACGAAATCATTCTTTTAAAAAGTGCTATTACTTAGACTAATGGTTTTCAACTTTTGTGAGATTGCGGCCTGGTAAATTCTCTTTTTAGACGAGATTCCGGTCCCAACAGATTTACTCGTAAATACCTTTCCAATTTTTATAAGGTCACATTAAACTAACGAAATTATTAATTACAGCATAATTATGAAGAGAATTGGTGCATTTATGATACCGTGTTACATGTTGACAAGTATAAAATTACATTTCAATTTGTTATCAATCACTTAACTGATGACATCTGGGCGTATTGTAGTTGTTCCTCTAGCCAACATCGTTAAATTAATTTGTGCTGGTTTTTATTGGCATCTCATTTTTATCATCCAAAACTTATTTTGTTGCGTCAAACACCTTCAATACGAGATTTCTTAACTCAAAAATTAAACTAAGTTCCGTGTCTCTTATTCATATTAAAATTTAAATTTGTTGGCCTATTTTTTAAAAAATCTCATCATTGAGGTTTCGAAACAAGCACTTACACATAGCAGTGCAAACGTGCGAAGAAACAGTATTCAGAAAAAGATTTCAGCTGAAAAAAGTTTATGCATTTCATCTCTGATTGGTCGCTGTCATTTGGAGTTTTAGATCCAAGCTTTCCGACGTATTCGATTATTCTCAGAATATTTTGACTAAAAAATATTTATTTATAAAAATGCTTTGAAAGAACAAAAAGGACAAATTCCAGGAGAACCTCTCACTTCCCGGTGTAATTGATGCTGCTTCCGGCGGTTGAGAAACACCGACTAAACCTTGCTACGAACGTTATCTAGGAACCCGAACCCCTTGCTCTGAATAATTTTATAGCCCTAAAACGACGGAAAATAGTATTACCACTGGGTATAACCAAATAAATTGTTTCAACAAAATAAGTACATCACGGGTCCAAGTTCCGGGTGTCCGACTCCCTGGGGCCCCATATTTGTGAACTCGGGCCAAAATTTTCAACCATACCGATACAATGCGATTTATTAAAGAGAACAACATAAAGGATAAGTTGGTCAAGGGGAACTCATTGGACATTTTGAAGTCACTTAACGTCCCAAGAAATGTTCACTAGAACTAGGACCTCCCCCTGTTCCCGATCTGTAAACAGCTAATTTGGCAGGTTTTTCTATCGATTTCTTTGAAGAAAAGAAATCGCAAACGGCTTTGTCAAGACTGCGCAGTGTTCACACTAAAACTCTTAGGTATCGCTGTAAACAAAGATCATTTTCCAGTTTGCCTAAGTGGCAATGAGTGCACAGTTCTCTCCTGACCACCTGTTTTCTGGCACTGATCTGGATACTCGGTCTTTTACGGAAGTCAGTCAATGTATCGAAGACGAGTGGTTTATTGAACTTGGTCTTGCTAAGCTAGACCAAGAGGAATTAGAAACAACATTGTGGCTCGACCTCATTCATTGTTTGTTCGATCGCTTTGTTACTCTGAGCCACTCTCCAACCTGAAGGATAAGTTTCACAAACGTATTGAACAGGATCTGTATAAATCAGTTTACTAAACCTTTTTAAGCTCAAAGCCCCTTTTTAAAAGACTATTTTTTCTGCACCCCCCCCCCGGAAAATTATCTCATCTAATACTAAATTGCATCATCAAGTTTATCCAATGAGGAAATATTCGAAAACAAGACTAATTTCGACACAAATGCAGAAATAACGGCCTTCGCTTGATCCGATTCAGCTCATCTTCTTACAACTGTAAATTGGTTTCATTAAATTTGTTATAGAAATTTGTCCAATAAGCTATGTCCCATTTTAATTTCATCAAGTTTTCTAGTAATAAATCATCTCTGCTTTGAAAAAACTTCAACTGAATCGAATAGATAAAAAATCGATTCAAACAAGAACCCCTTGACAGCCAACTTACTTCTGTGAAGAGTTCAACTTTTTTTTGTCGAATTTCTCCTGGGGTAGGATTGCCCCTCCCCATAAAAAGTACTTCAGCGACCCCTTTGGGAAACTATTCTATAAATAAATGGAGTTCGAAAACACTCGCTCTACCGCCATCTTTTGCTACACAAGGGCTTATTGGACTGTGTCCTAGGACTAATAGATTCGAACCACCATGAATACACATGCCAATACCGAGATTCAAACTCGGAGCCTTGTTTGAAATTGACAAAAAAGTTTTTTAAAAGTCTTAGAATTGATGCCAAATTTTGCCACCTATTTACCTCCTTTGCTCTGCTTATTGAGTCATTTTTTCCTCACTCTGTTGGGTACAAGCGGAAATGTGATACATTAGCCCGCAGAATGACGTTTTGATAAAAAACTGCGCGATTCAATTCGAATGGTTTCCAACAATAATCGAGTTCTCCGCGATTGATCCGCTCCTCAAAAGCGACAGAACTCTTAACACGCCTGTCTTCAAAAAACACAAAATAGTTCCGCTCTACACAAAACGCGAAAAATGAAACAAGCAGGTATTCACAAAGTATATCGTTTTGCAAAAAGCCACCGGGCTTCGTAAAATGGCGACAATAGGATCCTCTGTCCGAATTTTTCATTATGTCACGATGACCCGCATCCGATTAAAAACAAGCACGCACGAAAAACGTTGGGATGGAAAACGAAGCGCGTCGTGTGGCGTCACTGACCCAGTTTGGTGCGCGTGCCGGAATGCGACGCCTTCCGAATTCAAGGTCTCGCGTCTTGCACCTGGACTTGTTCCGACTCGATCAATTATGCAGGAGCTGGTACTTCCTTCATGTGTAGCGATGGGCCAAACTGTTATTTTACGATAAACGTGTTGCGATTTGGCGATAACAGTTCTTTTAAAGGCTCTCACAGACTTGTTCTCTGTTGTATTTCCTATGGCCCCTGACATAAGGCAGTTCACCTTGGGTCAGTTGATTTTTGAAAAGGTGTACGCGCGTTAGGTGAAAGCTGCGATAAGCAGAAGCATGAATGGCTATCGCCGTGGCTGTTCTCCCCCTGTTGATGTTTTCGGGAAAAGTATCTTGTTTTGAAATAACAATGTCATTTAAATTACTATCGAAATAACCCATCGGTTTGACCAGGTTGTGAGCTTGAAACTCGATCCAAACAAAGACCGTCGTGTGCTGGTGCACATTAAATCTGGTTGTGGTCTCAAATGTCCTCACAGAAGTCAAATGTCACGTTGACGTGAAATTTTGGAGTGTTTGGGGGATGCCAGGCTCAGGTATTAACTTGTCATCTGACCTTGGTTCAAAATTACGAGGCGTCCTCGTATCTTCCCCTTCAGAATAGCTCGTTGTGGTGCTGCAGTGCGATGTTAATTCAACTATTCCCTTCTAGGTTTGACCAGGCATTCTCAGACGGTTTGCAATTTTTCCGTGAACCGTACATGAAATAAATAATTTTCAAATGAAACGAAAAATGTAAAAAAATTCCATTCATTTTTTATATGAATGTGTCGAGAAGAGTGTTTGCTTTACTGATCGACTACCTACCTACATCTACTTCTACTTAATCCTACATCTACTTCAATTATCTCGCTGAGTTGTATATTTGCTTCAGAAACTTAATCCCATTTTGAAAAGTAAAAGCAGAAAATCCTTATAAGCTTCGTACAGTAAAATCCCAAGTACTTGATGCTTAATTTACACAAATGCGTACGTTTTCTCTTTTATACAATAGTACCTTTATTATCTAAATAGTGAGAGAGAAAAGATGTACAACTTTTTGAAGCTGGAAAACAAACTACACATTATAGTACACATTTTTCGGAGCCCTCCTTAGATTGCGGGTCTTAATGCATTGGTATCCGTGACCCTCCCATGTGGGTGTCCTGGACTACAAAGTAAACAGAAAAAGTGATACAACACCGCTAATTTTAGGCCTAACCAATCCAAACCGAGTACAGATAGATTTACCAGACCTAAAAATGGAAGTTCCTTACAAACTCAATTGTAATTCCTGACATTTCATAGAAAGCCCGGTCAAATGAAGCTCAATTGATTCATCGACAAAAAGCATTGTTACAATTACGAAATAACAGAATAACAAATAAACTATTTCTAATAAAAAAAACTGACTCAACTCGTACAATTCGCGAACTGTCGTTAACACATTTTTTGTGAGCGCAAAAAATTGCACACAAAGGGATTAAAGCAGTACAATACTTGGATCCAATTGATAATTTGTCTGAAAAATCCGGTCAATTTATAATTCCGGGCAGAATCCAGGCAAAGCACGCGAATTCCAGACTAGTCCGGACGTCTGGTAACCCAAGCCCCAGATGAACTCTAATTTCATTACTGGCATTTGATGATTGCATCTGTGAGGTGTTTATATAAGTTTAAAATAACCGTTTAGCTTTGATTAACGTATTTCGAGTTTCGGATACCTCATTATGTTTCCATGATATGTGATTTGATAGATTTCGCAGTACGTATCTTAAACGCACATAACCACTGCTGGGTTTACTTGTTGAACATCTGCTGGTTGTTTGGAAACTGTTTTTATGTTGTCGCTATAAAGTCCCGGCCGCAGGCCAAGATATCGATAATTCTGCATGCGTCCTCTGTACTTCCTATGTTTCAATGCTAGGTTCAGCCATCCTGTGTTGGGTCTTGGGAAGAGAGCAACTCTGGTGAAATGAGTTGTAAGGGGACAATATAAGGCATAGTGCATTGGTGTTCTATGTTTGGTTGGTGTGAGATAATCCGAATCTGTGGAGATAGCGGAGAAATGGACATTGGCCCATTGCATACTGTAATAATGCTATCTTTGACTGGGTATCGGGAAGAGATCTATGTTGAGGGCCTGTTTCATGTGTGTCCCATTCAACCTGCCACTATTAGAGAAGGTGGTCTTTACTGAGTTTTTAAAGTGTGAGGCTGGAAGGTCTATTTGGTTGTCCTCTGGGACATCTTTGTCGCTCTTCCTTGGTAAGACTTGCTATCTTTTTCATTCCCGTCGTATCCAACGGGAGCCTTAATCCATCAAAGTTCCAATGCTGGCTCCTTGTGGGGAGATCCTGGATTTCTTTGATAGTAGTATTTTTGAACGTTGGGTTTTGGCAAGCTTTTGAAACTGTTTGGCTATCTGGGAAGATTGTTGTTTTTCTGGGGTTAATCTGGGGGCTGCTGTGGTTCTTGTTATCTTTGTCCTCACTTCATTTTTCTCTAATTTTTATTTTTATCGTAAATTTTCTGTTATTTTGGCAGGAACCCCAAAGCAACATTTCAGGCCGATGCAGCCATCTGGACTGATGAAATACGAACTACGGCCCAAACTTAATATACAATTACATATTTACGTTAGTGAAATTCACATTTAATGTAACAATTGAAAATGCAAGTTGTACTTTTTCTTTTGTTTTCTTTTATACTTATTTTTCATCAACGATATAAAGACTCAGTTTGGCATAGAAACTAACAAGTTATATTTTTAGAATACTTTTGTAATAGGGGTATTTAGATTCTTTTTTGTTTCATGCACCTCTTTCTACAAAAAATTGTCAAAAATGCAATTTTTAGGTCGTTTTTGTTTGGTTAAGGCATATTTTGTTGGACGATATTCCACGAACACGTTCCCTTGCGATTCCAATTTGCGAATGGCGTACATTTTCTGAATATTCAAAATCCTGGAAAGCTGAAGATGACGTCACTGTTGAGGAGCTCAATTATTCTCACGCCATTGAAATTCAAATGTCATTCGCTCGCAGTTTCATTTGGCAATTGCAGTTGGAAAATTGGAATGCGTTTTCACTGCTGGGAGTGGTATGTTAAATAAAATGGGTCATGAATAGGATCGAGGCCGGGAACCCGAAACCCTTGATTCCCATGCGACCCGAACATATTTACCGTCGATTTTTTTAACCCTCCAAGTGATTTCAACGAAATATCTCGTCCAAGATCTGGTCAATTTTGCTAATGACGAGATATCTAGTCGAGACAAAATTGCCCTGTTACTCCAAAGAAATGAAAATCCGAGTAGGAAAAACAAATTGTTCCTTTCCTAGAACTGGTGGCTGTTTCGAACAGGTCTTTGCATCAGAGGCTAGCCACTACAGGGTGGTTTTCAACGCGAAAATAAACCACCAGGAGGGTTAAGACATCATCACACCAATTTTAGCGGATTTGTTGGGTCACCCTCCTCATCCATCACTTTATACCTTCATTCAGGACTTTTACCATACTTGTAATTCATCATCTTTTTAAATTGAATTTCATTAAGTTTCATCACATAAGATGAGGATACCCCATTTTGGATTCTCATATCAGATTTCTAAGATATTTTTCCCATTTTCTTGAGATAAAACTTCATATTTTAATTTCAGTTAACTCACTTGGCATTCATTGCATCGTTTCTTTTAGTGTTGGTCTGGTTGCTATTCTTACGTTTTTAAATCTTTATTAATGAATTTTATTGTTTTACGTTTGAAGCAGCTTTTCCATTTTTGGATCTTGGGTCGTAAAACCCAAATAATAAGAGTAACTCGAAATAAGAATGAAGTATAAAAATTGAATGAATTTATGGTCGAGTCCCGTGCCCTTCTCGAGCTTGAAGTATAAATATGCCGATAATATTGGCAATGATTATAAACAATTCTAAAACACGAGTGAAGCAACTGCTTGAACCCCGACAATGACTTCCCCAAGACCATTTTCCACTGACCTCTTCTATTTTGAATGACGACTGACTGTTATCACCCACGCAAAGAATTGAAAAGAAGAGTGAAAAAAAGCCTACCGTCCGATCCATCGCAGCGATTGTTAACAAAGAGCGTCCATTCTACCGTAAGCAACAAGAAGGAATTGAGGAATTGAAAAAAACGAAACTGAAAAGAACCCGTGACCCGGTCCGTCTGGGGGACGTTCGATAAGGGGCTTTGGGCCCATTCGAAAGCTCGAAAACGGAAAGACGCTCCTTCTAATTCGGGAGTGCATGGAAAGGAGTTTTCAATGGGCACAGGATTAGCGATCTGTCAATTTTTCCTGCGCGCACACTTATCTCTCTTTTCCCGCTGCTTCTCAGAGATGGACAGAATCAAGTACTTTTATGAATCGGATGCTTTCGAACCGAATAAGTACCGAATAAGTATTCGAATACATGTACAAAACCATTAATTGATAGAATCAGCCAACTGCGATGTAAGGTGTAAAGCTATTATATAATTGATATTCGAATACTTGGAATGAATACTTTGGTATTCGAATACTTGAGATTAATACTTTGGTATTCGAATACTATTGTATTCGATTCACTGTACGTGAAAGAATCGAGTACAGAGAATATTTTTAAGTTTCGAGTACACGATTACTTTTGTATTCAAATACTCTTATCTCTTGCTAGTACCAGTTCAATCAAGCGGTGGGAAAATGTAGGCTGCACTCATGAAGTAGAAAAACGAATGTAGCGATTGTGTGTGATGGCAAACAAAATGAAGTCGAAAATGAGGACTCTGACCCCGATGATTTATTGGATTTGAAATCGTAAATGATAGTAGTTGTACTATTCCTGACATAAATGTCTACATAGATAACAACTTTGCAGTATGTTCTCAAGCGACCGTAAAATGTTTACTACGGAAGTTTTAGAAGGAAAGTGCGAACCATGAAAGTGAAAATTTTTTCCGCCCACTAAGACTAAGTTTTTGAAGTCTGAGAAACAATTAGAAATCGTCTTACGTAGGTTCAGAGAACTGAATTTATGGGGTACAAGGTTATGAACACTGATAAATTTAAAATTTACTCGATCCTTACAGTTAAGCATATTGAATACATTCTGTGCTTTAGTCGTTCCGCTTAAGTCATCAAAATGTCTTGGTCCCTTGAGTGACGAATTATCAAGGTTTTACTGATTGTATATATAAAGGGTAAATATTACCAAATAAAGCAAAACTCTCCCCTCGTTGCATCGCTCTTGTCCACCGATACATTTTCGGTTTCTCAATCGGTTTCCTTGTAATTGAAAAATGACTTGATTCAAGCAGTTGTCCTAAACTAAATTGGTACTTGTCTTTAAAATTGTGGATGAGAAAGAATTGGGTTTAAAAGAACATTCTTCCATACTAGTATTATTTTAAACGATCGATTTGAAGTTTGACGTATATAACTTTAAATAGAAACACATGTATTAACGCATATTTTTGAGCTTTTCATTTCCAATGTGCAAGGTTTTCTCCTTGGCCGTTGCTACATCACGCCTTTGCTTTTTTTCCCAAAGCGCGGGGGTCGCCTTGGCTCAGAGGGTTTGCCCTATTCGCTAGCAGCCTGTGAGTTGTAGGCGGCGCAGGTTCGATTCCTCCCTTCATCTCTCTGTCAGTGAAACTTTCCTTGGGCATGTATGTCCACTAACGACCTTATTTGGCTTAGCTTGTATATATATTTGATACAAGCTGAGCCAAACACTACATAAATAGTATGGAATAGAAGACCTCTTCAATTCTCTAGTTCTCTCTTCAATTCTCTAGTTCTCTCTTCAATTCTCTAGTTCTCTCTTCAATTCTCTAGTTCTCTCTTCAATTCTCTAGTTTCTTCAATTCTCTAGTTCTCTCTTCAATTCTCTAGTTCTCTCTTCAATATTTTTTCACAGAATAATTAAAAACCTCTAGTGCACGGCACGCATCCAATGTTCACTAAGACAAGCTGTTCTAGGTCGCACGAATTATTGTGGGGAATAAACAAGTCCTATTCGGTGGAGATTGGCCCGGAAACAGTCGTGGTCAGTAACATAGTGTAAGCAGTTTGAACTTGGCACCGCTTCCCGTCGAGTAGAGTCTGGAAACACTGTAGTACGACTCCGACGAGATGGTAGACTTTGGATCAGTTTACATTCGAATAAGTGAAAGGGCGTTAAGAGAACTACCAACCAAAAGCGGGAATGGCGATCGCTGTGATTGGTTTTCTTCCTGACAACTCATGGTCACTGCTATTGCTTTGGGCACCGAATGACAAACAACCAGAATTCGCGCTTAAGATGCCAATTGTGGAAGCTTTCTGTTTGCGTTCCAGCCTATCACCTAATTTAAAGAATAGAATCCTTCAAAACCACGTGACTTGTCTGCCTTCTCGGGGTAGCCAAACTATATTGTAGAGGGCTCTTCTTTTGGAGTCAGCGAGAGGCTTCGCCTCAAATTCCTTCCTATGCATAAGTTTGATATATCGAAATGCGATTTATGTGAAATATAGCCCTAAAAATAGAAATCAACTTTCTGTTTGAAGAGAGTGGGAGGGTCGGTCAGGTCGGAGAGTATTAATTAAAATTGATTTTTTTGTTACACATACACTGTCTTCCCCTATATCAGCTCTTTTATAACATTTCCTTAGCTTCCACTCGAAAAAAGTTTCAGACGATCCCAAAGGCGAGAGTGTCCTGGAAGGTGTTATTGTCGAAGGGGCACTCGAGGCGGTACCAGATGTCGTGCACAAGAGAAGGAAAGGCCCTCGACTGCCATCTACCGAGCAGAGAGTGTGTCCCGTCATAAGCCGTCATCGGCAGCCAGCGGACGTGTTAACGCGAGGCCACTTCACTTCATCCCTGCAACTACTCGAGGGTGATGTCGCGCCAGAACCAGATGCACCCCCGCCTTTTGGAGGACCTTTGTGTCGGCGGTTTTAATTAGGCGAGGTGGCTTTTGATTTGAATGGTGGGGAAACAATGGCCGGTCTGGTTCCTCTCCAATCAGCGGGGAGGGACCGTTTGAGGATCGTTGGAGCAAATGGTGTTTATGATTTTTCAGTTTCACTCTGAGAGTGATTTGCTTTGTTGCTCTGCTTTTATTTTTTGCTGCATTTGACCGGGCTTACGGTTATAAGTAGAACTGCTGCGAACATTCATTCCCAACTCGGGATATGAACCCGGTGCCTGATAAACCGAGGTCTAGAGAGCTAACCACTCGACTACTGTCTCTACCACGAGAATTGCTCCGGCCACTAAGTCTGAGTGGTGGTAGTAACTATAGAAGCAGGACTAGTACATTTTTGAGTTGTCCAATCGAAAAACGGGCAGCACTCTTTGAAGTTGGGTTTCGACGAGGAATCACTTGATATTGTGTGGGCCATTTTGGCCACTCTAGTGTGCTTCACAGGAGAAAACAATCAAAAGCATCTAAATTTTGCGACTTCCTGACGACACCACTGACAAACAATACCCGCTTTCTGAAAGATATTCCTTTTCAGTTGGATTCGCATGTGTCTCTTTGGAAGCGTTCCGCTTGGACGTGGTTTCATTGTGGCTAGCAACATTCGTCAAATGCTGCCGACCATTTGGAGCACGGTGCTCTTTTCCAACAAAGCTGGTGACATGTTTCGATAGGAGAGGATTTTCATCGCATTCTTTTTTAATTTCTCTAATGGGGACAAGTGGGTCCATATACAGGCCAATGGCTCTGCGATAGTGACGCCAACTTGGGTAAATTATAGGGGGACAAGGGTAATGCATATGCATTACTCTTGTGCATATGCATTACGCAAATGCATACCGGCCAAACTCTTGTTTTTATGTGTCTTCCGAGAAACCACTTTTTTCCAGTTTCCCAGATGGAAAAAGTATATTCCAGATTTTCTTTTCAATGAGAAATTTTCAAATGACGCCAAATTTTTCATTTGGAACCAAATCGTGGCAATCGATGAAGGAACGATACTTCAAACCTGCCAACGTTTCCACAAGCATTCCAGGAAAACACTTGGTTTTCCGGACGGAAATAGTGTCGGGATTTTTCTTTGGGGAGAAAATTTTCAAGTGTCGATAATTTCGGAGTTTTGGCGCCAATTCGTGGTTCCAATTTGGCGCAACCACGATAGAAAAAACACTGGTTGTTAGAGTGTCGTAAAATTCTTCTTTGGCACCAATTTTCAAGAAAAACATTCAAATATACTTATAAAACGCTCATTAAAAAGTTTAATTGCTTATTTTTTGCATATATTTGCGGTCATTTTTTTAAATATCGCCATATTGGTTTCGCCAACAGCCGAAAAAGAGCAAGAAAATCTTTTTTTTTGTTTCTTTCCCAGAAACAGTATTACAGAAACTTTGCGAAGCTTCGCTGTTATTAAACAGACGTGCTTCCAAATATAAATACCAATCCAAAGTAAGTTCAGGGCTTCTATCAAAGGAATATGAATTATAGTGAAATAAAATACGTGATGCTTTTTTGCATCCTACGCTCCCCCCATAAGTCTCAGTCTGTCAATCCAATATAGTCTACGTCACATCTTGATGCATGAGACCGACGTATTAACGTTGATTTCACGATGTCTTCTATAAACCAGCGGGGCAATCTACATAGAATGAACATTATAAAAACGGTAAGAACAGAAGAGAATCACAAATTTTTAAGATAATTCTAAAATTACTCTCTTCGGTGAAGTTTAAAGATATGCTCCAAAGTATCTTCCTCTTCAAGGCAAGTAAGTCACTTGTTGGAGTCAGCCAGGTGAAAACGATTCAAGAAGACCTGTGTTACTATATGACTTATTCTGGCTTTAACAGAAACAGTGGCAACTGCTCTAGGAATTTTTTAAAAGTAGTGGAGATTATTAGGCTCACTCTGGAATTGAAAAAGATGGCTGTTGATTCCAGTGTTCCTTCATAAAATACACCAAAGTGATCGAGCCTCTCTCCTAACACCTAGAAAGGGTAGTAATAGTCAGTATAGTCCTTGTATAAATATAGTAGTAACTCAATATAATCTAGAGACATAAATAAAATGTAATTATCAGCAGTACTATTCACTGCAAGACTGCCACAGACAACTTTTTGCTACTATTTTTTCAACCTTGGCGACTAGGGGAGGGTATGAAAATATCATGATTTTTTAAAACGAAAAAAATCGGATTTACTTGATTTAAATCATATTTTTTATTTAAATCGGATTTTTGTATGATTTTAATTAATTCCTTGCCCGTGCATGTTTAATGTATGATGTGTAACATTAATGTATTAGGAATTATAGCGGCGTAAAATTTTGAAAGATTAAAACTTGATATAGGAATTAGCAAAATTAATCGCATTATAGAGTTAATAGAACAACTCCACAAATGCCGAGCAAAAGAATATCAATGAAGAAAAAAAAATATATATTTAATTCTGAAACTGAGGAAATTAAAAACTTTAATAAAATAGTTTGAAAACATGCATCAAATTTATACTTTTCAATGAATAATGAATGATCATCTGATAAAATATAAATAAGAATTTTTACTTTGGAATAAATATCATTTGGCAAAATATATTCTTTGGATTTTACACATAACATTACTTCCCCACCAGTACACCAAACTTATAAACTGCTGGAGCAATTTAATTTTCGCTAGCATTATGTCATGATTTAATATTTATTTATTGTGCGCAATTTCTCGTGAAAGTATTTAAATGTAACTTTAACCAATGATAAAGCGAGGATAAAAAGGATCCACATCGTTACAAGACTGTTCTTTATATATTAGGATACAATGGAGATCTTATTTTTTTAAACTTAGAGAAAAAATGGACTACGCATACACTTTCTAATTTTGGGATTTTTGTTTTGTGAATTTCCCTTTTGCCATCGGGCCCGAAACCATGGAATGTAAATGAATGTAAAAAATATTTTATGAAAATTATGGCAAAATCCTACCTCTTCGCAGAACATTTTAAACGTAAATTCTGGAATATAATTAATTCCAGTTCGAACATCTAGTGTATTAAGGCGCACTTTCTTTTTAAGAGCATCTCAGAAGAGTCCTGTTCCTAAGTGAAAAATAAATAAAAAGGCTGCCCACACGAAAAAGTTACAAAAGACACTTCTGTATTAAAATCGGAGTTCCCATTCGCACCATTATCGAATTGGAGCTGCCGATAAGGGTTGCCATATACAGTGGCTCCCAAAAGTGTTCGTGCACTTACGAATTTCAATGAAATACTGCTCTATATCCATTAATAAAAATTAATATTTCAGAATGGGAATTTTTTAATAACATCTATCACTTGTTCTTAACAAAACTACATAAAATATTTTAAAAACATAGTAAAACTTTTTTTGGAAAATCAATAATCAAAAAGTAACAAAAAAGTTACCTCACAAAAGTCTTCGTACACTTTAAAAAATCTCTACATATTAGTAAATATTGTAATATTTCGGTGAATTAGTACTTAGTAGGATATCCTATAGCATCCTCAACAGCTTTTAAACGTCTGGAAATAGAGTTCACTAGTTTTTTTGTAATTTCTGCATCAATGTTCCTCCATTCTTCAATCATTACTGTTTTTAGTTCGCTTTTCGTTTTAATGTCGTGTCTTCGTACTCTAACCTCTAGTTCTCTCCAAATGTGTTCTATTGGGTTTAAATCCGGCGACTGAGGTGGTGTTTTCAGAACTTGTGGACAATTATAGAGACACCAGAGGCGAACGTTGAGAGCCGTCTGCTTAGGATCGTTATCTTGATAAAAAACAAAGTTGTTTCCAATAGCCAAATTTTGAGCTGATAATTTTAAATTGTCTTTTAAAATATTTAAATAAAGAGCATGATTCATTATGCCGTCAATAAATACCAAATTACCTAGTCCTGATGCTGACATGCACCCCCACACAAGGACACCTCCACCGCCATGCTTTACTGTTCCAACTAAGTTCTTGGGATTAAGTTCCTCATTTTTTCTTCTCCATACAATTATACGCCCATCGGAACCAAACATGTTAAATTTGCTTTCATCTGCAAATAAAACATGATTCCAATACGTTTCGGGCTTATGTATCATCGATTTTGCGAAGAAAAACCTAAGCTTTCTATTATTCGAACTTACAAAAAATTTTATTCGGGCAGAACGCCCATTTAATCCAGCTGATCTAAGCACTCGTCTAACAGTTTCAGATGAAATTGAAGTAGAAAATTTTTCTCTGATTTCTGTAGAAATTTTTACAGCACTCAAATGTGGATTTTTCAAATTTTCTAACTATAAATGTCTGAACACGTTAACTTTGCCGGACGACCTTTCCTTACCTTGTTTTCGATCCGATTTTCTTCTTTAAAGCGTTTTATCGCATACTGCACCGTAGAATGGGATAAATTTACTAATTTAGAATTTTCCGAACTGATTTACCACAACGATGAAAAATAATCAATTTTCGAATGCTGTTCGTTGTTTCCTTACGACTACGAACCATTTTTAAATAATAAATAGAATATTACGAAGTAAGCAAGCAAAGATTAAAGCCAAACGATTTTTTAAATGTCACCACAATGCAAAAATAAAAAAAGCGATAAACGATAATTTTATTTATGAATTTATCCGAAAATGTTTCGGTGTACGATCACTTTTGTGACGTGTTCTTTCTCTGCCTCCTTGCATTTTCATTTTTATAAAAAGAAAATGAGTCAATATTTTTTTAAAGAATGTTAGGTTTTATTCAGAATCACATGGAGATATGAAAAATATTGGACTTTATATTCGAATTCAATTCCAGGCTACAGCGCTTTTTCTACAAATTTTTAAAGTGTACGAACACTTTTGGGAGCCACTGTATAAAGGAGAAAGCTCCATATTTTGTTTTTAAAACAGTTTAAAAGTGTTTTGAGAGAAAGTTATTCGTTTAATTTAACAAATAATTTTGTCCTTGCTAATTATTTTTTAGTTAAATTTTAGAAAATATAATTCTTAAGAAACCGACACACTTAATGATTAGCTATTTTTCTGTTTCGTAATTTTATCAGAATTTCATCACATTATTCATAGATAGACTGATGCATAAGCATGACGAATGACATTTTCGTCACTCGCCATGCTTTTCTCGATTGGTAAGAACGTATGAAATCTTGTTTTGCGCTCTAGTCGTTTTACTGGCGACTTTTACGGGCTATAACTTTCCTGCAGACTGCATATAAGTGTATTGAGAATGAAAGTATCAGTCATACAAATTCGTGTTTGGACCTATTCAACTGACAAATTGACAATATCCAGTGGTGGATTTTTAGTGAAATGTTTTTTTCTTGATGTCTTGAATCATAATTGTTCTTCCATGGCACCCTGAAATACTGCAGCATGTGGTCAGGACTAGCCATAATGTTATCCTGATAGTTGTAGTCAGGGTAAATCTTTTTCCTGCCGCATATTTCATTGCTTTGGTACGATCAGTTCTAAATCTTGAAAATGCTGTCTGTTCTCTACATGACTTGAAGTTTGCTATTTCCCTAGGTCTTTGTCTTGTATACCTCAGTGATTTTCAGTGGGCACTGCATTATTTATACCGGGTCGTGAAAGGTTCTCCTGTATTTTCGTTTTTAAAGCATTTTTTATGAAAAAATAATTTTTAGTGGAAATATTCTGATAATAATCGAACGCGTCGAAAAGCTCAGATCCAAAACGCCTAAATAAAAAAGTAGCAAATGATAGCCTTCAATCAAAAAGAAATATAAAGAAAAATGTTGCTCTAAAATTAAAGATAAAGGCAGCCCTTGTATCTGGTTCTCAAATCATTTTTCTAAATACTGTTTCTTCGCAAGTGAATATAAAGTTTTTGGTGATCAAAATGAGGTATGTCAATGAAAATCAGCACAAATTAATTTAATGATGTTGACTTGAGGAAACTGCAACACTACACGATTTTATTAGTCCAGCGAGATTGATAACTAGTTTAAATGTAATTTTATACTTGTCAACATGTCACACGGTGTACATAAATGCATTATTCTCTTTATGATTGTACCATAATTAATATTTTTGTGTGTTAGTTTAATGTATGAACATAAAAAGTTGGAAAGGTATTGACGAGTACATTTGTTGGGACTGGGACTTCATCTTATGAAAAAGAGCGGTCTCACAAAGATTGAGAACCACTCCAATGGTGTTTGGTGCTCTATCTCAAACTTTATTCTTATCCAGTTTTCTTTATTCTAGCCAAAAAATGGACGAATCTTTACGTACCGATCTTAGACCCAAAATGAGCTCAATGCGAAATTTTGGCGCCCAACAAAATAAAAGTAGCCCAAACGGCGAAATTGCGCCCCAATCTGTAAACTCTATTACCGATAGGAAAGGAAAACCAGAAAAAATATCGATCGAACATATATAGAATGAAAGTAAATCCATTAATCCGAAGAAAAATTATCGAAAGAACGTCCGCAATATTAGACGCCATATGTATAACTATCAGGAGAGCGCGGGGAATTTCAAAGAATCCTTTTTACACTACGTCTCAGCTCATTAACTCGTTACAAAGGGAAGAGAGAACTTCTATATGTATTAAAGAAAGGAAGGAGAAAAAAGGTTTGCTTTCGCAGTTCGGCGACGATTCGAATTCGACCCCAAGCGATAATGAATTAGGAAAATGGCGGAATTGGGGGAAAAAAGTTCTGGAAATAACATTCGAAACGGTTCAAAACATGAAATGAATATATTTGCGTTGGGCTCTATGCAGGAATTAAAGTTCATACGGTAAGGGGGAAGAATGTAGGGAAAAAATAGAAATAGAACGGATTTGAGTTTAAAATGTTAGAAAGGGGAAATTTTTTCTTTTTCTTCTCTTTCATTCTGTGGAACAGGAAGTTCATTAGCGCTGGAGACAAAGACGCAGGCTTCCAAACAAAAGAAATCCAGAAGGCTTCACATTTAAAATACATTCTAAGCTAATTAGGAAGTGGCTATGGTATTTAGAAAATCAACGGCAAATGCGATCTCATACAAAAGGTTCCGTCGCACTGTTTGCTTTCAGGTTACGTCTCACATCAAGTTACTTTTGCTTCGACTCTTGTCGTTTTCTTTAGAACGGGGTTTGCACATCCAACGACTTTCTGATGCCAGAACTCAGTGGCACGCTAGTAAAATGCAAACCCTTAATTGCGTGCAAGTTCGAACCGTATATTTACTGGCGTCAAACTCAATTCACGCCAGCATGTGTTTACACATGAAATATGAACTTTCTCGATAGTCTTAAATAAGGAGTGTATGTAGGAAGTGTTGCTATTAGTCCGACGAGTTGATGTTTGAATCCGTGATTTTGAACGAGTCTAAGTTGAATTAGGGAGCAAGTTAAACACAAACGATGCGTTCTCACTATTAGTGTCTTTAGCGCAGATTCCGAAAACGGGAACGACAGTGGTGATTTTGCGCATGGCAGCCCTTATCTTAGACGAGTTTACTACCTTTCTAAAACAGAACTTTACGAAGAACATCTGCATTCTTACCGCGCATAATATATATAATATTGCGTGCTATTTAAAACGTAAAAATGAACCGAACAGATTAAATGGAACTCCATATTGGAACGTTAGTACTTAGTGGCAAACGCTTGCTTAGTGCTTGTACGATTCGAACTTGCGTGCATGAAAGTATTTACTCATGCAATTTATTTTTCCTGGTGCTAGCAAGTTTTTGCCTGTATTAAACCCTGCCTTATGCAGTTGTGTGATCAACGGGTTCGAGGTTTCAGATATATACGTCTTACTCTTTTAAGATACCCATAAAAATAACGCCCATCTTAAAACTAATAAAAAATTATTTCATAGGAAACTGAAGTTTACGCTTTTAACTGGACATTGATGTAGCACAGAAGGACAGAAATCTTTCTAGCATGACTTCCGAACAAGGAAATCAATGTATAGTTTAAGGCAGTGGGGTTCACGTAACCCCAGGGGTCCGTGACAAGGTTTCAAAGCAATATTTCACTATCCAAAATAGAAAACTTCCAGGAAAAAATAAAATATTCTATTATTTCCTTCTCTTTTATGTTCTAAATTTCAGAATCTAAAACAATTAGCAAGATATTCTAGTATTTATTGATTTGAAATAGACTTAATTTGAGAATGACTTAATATTGAAATGATCAGACATTAAACCAAATGTTACTGAGCCAATTGCTGAAAAGCAAGTTCATTGTTCACATTAAGATTTAAGAACACATTTTGATGTCATTAATGTTATAATTTTACAGGTGAAGAGCCTTTTGATTTTAAGACATTGTAATTAATAAAAAGGGTTTGTATAATATTTACTGTTTATTTTATTTCACGACTCTAGTTTTTCTGTTTGATAACATTAAATTGCGATAACTTATCCTTAATTTGAAGTTTTAACGTTTTATAATCTATTTAAGATAGATCTAAATATTTTACCCGATATTAAGGTGAAAAACAAGGATCATTGCGGTCTTATGCAGGTCTACATCTGCCCCATTTTATTATAATCTGGAGGGGTCTGAAATTTTTTAATTTTCAAGAAGGTCCTTGGACTGAAAGGTTTAAAAACTATCCGTTTAAAGAATCAATGCTTTGAAGTTATTGATATTGGTTGTGCCTTTTTTCCATGTACCAAATGCCTTGACAGTTCATCAAAGTTTATTGCAGTTTTACCATAGGCTTGCTTATTATGATCTGTACTGACACTGGGATGGGTCTTTCAAACCAGGACGTATGGTAGCTATATTTACTATGAAAATAATGAAGTACTTGTGCAGAAATAAAAATAAAATGCAAGAGTAATAACAGTTACTTGTGTGTACACCTGATTACCATAAAACCCGAAATACGTAAGCAATTCTTATTTACCTTCGCACAAGCACAAAAGGAGGGATTTATTAATTGGGAGTAATAGTGAGACAGAATGACTGTTAAATAACAACGATGTTTCACCTGTGCTATTTTGGACACGAAACAGGAAATTATCAGAAGTCAGCAGAAATCCCTCTTTTTCTCTATAAAATTTGGTTTCATAGTTGTAAATTTGTCAGGTTTCGGGGTTTTTACTTTTAAACGGTTTTAAAAAGAATGTTTGAAAAAATAAAGCAAGCGATTAGACACAGTGGTTTTTGAATAAAAATATAAAAATTAAATAAAAAACAAACGTACCACTGATAATTGATGGGTGAATGAAAAGTAAAACAATTTTTGGTTTCTTTAAGACTTTTAGGAGTGAGATTTTCAAAGCAAACAGACCACTGGAAGACGAGGATTTTACTTCCGATTACCCAAAACGAAATACGTAGAAGACGTTATACCACAAGAACACTAGCGCCATCTACATTTAACTTTACAAAAATGTCTGATAGGTAGGCCCGCGAAAAAAGTGTAAATCGTGAAAGTGGCGCGTAGAACGATGTGTTGTCCAGGCCAGCTTTAATGATTCATAGCAGCGTTCAGCGATAACAAATTTATGGATGTGCAAAAGAAGTTTTTTCGATAAGTGTCAATTATTAATTTGCGAAAACAGTTAAAGAATAAATATTTCTAGTTTTGTTCAGTTTGGCTTCTCATTGTTAACGTAGCTGATAACACTAACAATTAGCAACTAAATTTAATGGCTGGTTTTGGCTGTTAGAAAATGATTTTAAGATTTGTTACCTGTTTAAACTAACCTTTAAGTAATTAAAAATTTGAAATTTCACTTTCTTTTGTTGAATACTTTTAAAAATTCACTACGATTGAAATTGCTTTCCCGTTATAACCACAATGTATAAGTTTTTTTTCGATTACAGTTGCTAACTCTTGTTATGCTGTAATTTAAACTGCGGTCGGCCTATAGCCTAGAAATTTCTAAATTCTTACGCTGCATTTCTTTCTGATACGCTTTCGATTTGAATTTTTGAAGTCCAAATTAAATCTGACTGCACCTTAATTGAAGACGAAATTTGGCGAAACCAAGTGTCAAGGTTTAGGTGATCTTTTAAAA
Organism: Meta bourneti; assembly: GCA_933210815.1. Classification (NCBI taxonomy): domain Eukaryota; kingdom Metazoa; phylum Arthropoda; class Arachnida; order Araneae; family Tetragnathidae; genus Meta; species Meta bourneti. Next base: position 90,712,120 of record OW119924.1, on the reverse strand, counting down.
AACAAATAACCGCGACCGGAACATCTTCTGTTCTGATTTGTTATTCTAATTCCTAAGTTCCGCTTCGAAAGAACACCTGAAAGGTAAAAATGTACAAATCCACGCTCCAATTAAGCGCGAGTCTTTCTCCAAGCAAACTCAATTAGAACGGCCCTTTAATCCAGATTTAGAACAAGAATGATTAAATAAAGATGGAATAAATATTTTTTCGCTTCTCGCTTATTAATTCCCGCCCAAAAGTTACTATGACGGACTGCAAATGAGGTCTGCAAAACTTTTCCATCAATTGGCAACGCTTATTGAGTCGTCTGCAGGGAATTGTAAAAATGCGATTCCGGATTGGACGTAATTTCGCCTTTGGGGCTATCTTTTATAAGTTACCCAAAATTTGCATTGGGTGCATTTTTAGCAACCCTTTTATATTTTGTGAATCTAATGTCACACGGCGAAGTTCGAATAAAGAAATGCTCCAGTCATTATTTCTTTCGTTTTCTTGGTGGGAAAATTGCTTTCTGTGAAATTTCCGAAAGACCCCGTTTTTTGTGGTAATTAACGATCCTTCTTCCACTCATGGAATTTAAGGCGTTGTGTTTTGTTTTCATCGATCTGATTTGTATGGACAGGAAATTTTGCAATATAGACATTGTGTAATGAGATCTACAAAACGATTTCAAGTGCTGGGAAAGTATTTTACTTGTTTCAAAACTGTTTAGTTTGGAAAATAAATAATGTGCTGGCCGCCTTACAATGAAAGTTTGAATTGTGTTCAGGAGACCAACCCAAATCTTTCTGGGTGCCACTTTGACGAAGTGCAATTTTCCATAGGATAGCTTTCAAAATGGAAAACTTTTTAATTTTATTCACACTAGAAATATAAATTTATCAATGATACCTGCCCAACTCTTCCGTATATTCCGGAAGTTTTCCGGAAAACTTTTTTTCGGTCTTCCGGACGGAAAAATATTTTCCGGATTTTTCTTTTGATTGTGAGAAATTTTCAATGACAAATTCATCATTTGGCGCCAGCAATTCATAAAGAGACGACTTTGCATACCTGTCATTTTCCCGGATGTCGTCCCGAAAAACATTTGGTTTTCCAGTCTTCCGGACTGAAGTATTATCCAGATTTTTTTAAGGAGACAATTTTCAAGTGACTCCAATTTCAAAATTTTGTCGCCAAGCCGTGAAATAAAAACACTGGAATCTTTGGTTGCTAAATAGTGAAAAAGTGTGGCTTTAATTTTGAAGAAAAACCAACAAATATTCCTCCAAACACAAGAAAAAAATTGTTATTTTTCCTTTAATTTGGAAGCATTTTGGTGTAAAATATCGCCAAATCGGTTTCGCGGTGTTTAAACTGTCGCCAAGCATATAACATCAGTAAAGAGCGGGTCAAATGTCGCTAATTTGAATTTTTTTAAATGTTTTTATGAAACAATTAAGTTTTGAGCAATTTCCATTTCTGACAGTTGCGAGTAAGTTTTGGTTTTAAAAATCTTCCGGATTTTTTCAGAAGTTGGCAGGAGTAAGGTGGTATGTTTGCTTCCTTTGCCGGCTTCGTACTGTTAGGTCTACTTTCTATAATAGTGTCATTTGTTTTCTTCAGGAACTTCTCAATTCAGTAAAATAAATCCTGACAAATTTATAATTATTATAAGAACAAAAATCTACAACAGAAAAAAGACATTCCTTCCGACCTATGCAAATTTTTTTGTTTCACTTCCCAAGATTTTTTACAGTAACTTGCGAAACATCGGTACAGAAGTTTTTATGAGAGGCATTTTTTATAAAGCTCACACAAGCTACGTATTCTGAACATGGCGTCAGTTGGCTTGTTTTCGAATACGATTTTAACACTTCGCCAATAAAAATTCCAAAGAACAAATTCCGAATTGATATATGATAGTTGATTGGTCAACACCAATTAGATTAAAAGCCAAAAACTGCTAAAAACGAGAATAAACTACATTTTCAGGAAACTCGATATGTATCATGCGATAGCATTTGTACAACAGAATTAAAATCTTCGCAGGCGTCTTGTTTGTTTGTTCACTGAAAATCCCTCTCATACGAGGGTATTTCAAAAGTTTTGCGAATTGTGTTAAACTTTTTTATTTTATTCAAAGGTTTAATCTGGTTCAAAGTTTATCGTTCCGTGCTGAAAGCTTTCGTACGACATCGTATTTTTGCGGGGAAAATCACGGTGATCGCAACTCATGCTTTTGGAATGGCAGCCTGCTAACCAGCTTTCATTTACACCTATTCAAAAATCGACTGCCTACTCACGGAAGCCGCATATTTATCCTTTAGTTACAATTTTGCAAGACAGCAAGACCAAGCAGTTGCTATAAGATGACCTCTTTTATTGCCTGCCGTTTATCGTGCTAAGCACCGTATCAGTTGTCGCGATACCGATCTGGACCTCGCTCATCATAACTATGTATCTCCGGGGCCTCCCCCGTAGCTGTAATGACCTCTACCGGTCGGGGCAGAGGAGCTACACCCCAATTAAAAAGGACCACATCTTAACTTGTTTTCCGCGAGATGACACAGTTGTTTGGCGCAACATAGCCAAATGTGGCCCTTGCCGCCGTACAACCCGAAACCAGCCAACCGCGAGTTGGTGTAAGTGAGTGGTGGTGTGACATGCAATTAATAAAAGAAACACAAATGTCCTTTGTTGAGAATATTAAAAAGTGTGTTCGGTTATGAAACTAATGTCGTTGGTTGAGATCATCGTTGGGATAATTTGAGGCGGATAACGGCTAGCAGCACCAGTCTGAGGGTAATGAGTTTTGTGAATCATTTTGGGTCATCCAACTTGCGAGTTTCAGCAGTCGTCAAAGCAAATACAAAAAAAATCGCGATTAGTCTGGCTGCGACGAGTTAAAGTTTAAATCAGAGGTTTTGCACGAATATTCGTTTGATTAGGGAGTAAGTTAAATATAAATAATGCGCTATGTACAACTGGCGTCTCCAGCTCAGATTCGGGGCCGTCGTGGCTCAGTGGGTATGCCCAGTGCGCTGGCAACCTTCGAGTTGTAGGTGGCGCGGGTTCGATTCCTGTCAGGTGCATTCCTTCCTGGGTGTATTTCTCTCTTCTGTGTCAGTAAAAGCTTTCATTGTGTGTCTATTACTTGATATTGTGTCTGGCGCAGCATGGAAAATATGGCCCTTGCTCCATAAAACCCCAAAACCAACCAACTAGCTCAGATTCTTGCTTCGAGTTCATCGTAGTGAGCAGTGTGTTTGCGAGCTGGCGAAACGCATCACTTATGGCGATCGGGATATACGAGGGTTGAATGAAAAGTAATGGCTCCAAGAGAATTACTCCTGGTTGAATTGGTATATTTTAATAAATGAAACACACAAAGTTTCCTTAGAATGTGCACTTTAATTACATAACTTCATTTTTCAACATAGTCGCCAGATAACTTAATTCACTTCCGCCAACGATGAACAAGTTTAGTGAAGCCGTCATTGAAGAATTCCACCTTCTGTTTCCTCTTGCAGATTTCACTATCGGAGTTGTAGTGATTTCCACGAAAGTTTTCCTTCATTTTAGGGAAAAGATGGAAATCACACAGCGCCAAGTCTGGACTTCTATGGTGGATGCGGTAATGTGTCGAGATTCAGCAGTCTCAGCTCTTCCATGGTGGCATGAGAAATGTGCCTAGCATTATCATGTTGCAGCAAAACATTTTTTCTCCCTTCGAATTCTCCTTAAGTGTTTTTTTGGAGATCGTCGGTTCTTCAAAAACATTCCATCCACACGTTTCTTGTGAAACTCATCGGTTGTTGGCAGAGGTCGACCAACCCTTTGTCACATAATTCCAATATTCCAGCGCCTCACAGTGCTAACATCAACATATCAATTACCATAAACGACTTGCATTCTTCGCTAAATTACCACTGGATCAACACCTGCTGTCAAGAATTCAATGACAGCATGTTGCTTAAAATGTAGTGTGACGAGCTTCCTTCACAAGGTTCCATTCTTGCCACAATAAGAAAACAACCTTTCATCGTGATTGCTTGCTACTAACTGAGATGGTAGAAGGAACACTACCAGAACGTATTAAAAGCTCTTTCCCGACAGTTCTGCCACCTATTGACAAAAAATACACATGAAGGCATTATTTTTTCATTCGACCGTCGTATGATTTCGTGCATGACAACTCTTTCCCTGGCGAGCTTAATGCCTCTCCAGGAGTGGATTCGCTCTAGGTCATCTGCTTTCTCATCAGAACCTCACTATAAACCTCGAGGAAGATACGAATTGAAATTTCTGATCTTTCCCCTCATTTGACAAGTAAAGCAATCGCATCGAAAAGAGTCAAAATGTATTTAAAATTCATTGAAATTAAAATACTATTAATTAAATACATTTAAATTGCTACATCTATTTAAAATGCAACTGTTAAAATACTTTATTTAATTCAAGCACATTATTTTCAAAGATGATATTTATGTTTTGGTGAAGGTGGCCAAAAAATCTGAAAGGCGGCTGTAAACCAAAGGTTGTCGTGCATGTGGACGTTATGTTTAACTGAGAAAAGACTTGTGCCCCTTCTGGATATCGTATCCAATACCCTTGCGAAACATCTGCGCACAATAACTAATACAGTAAAGTAAAAAGCGATTTAATTTCGGACAGTCTCACTCCTCCAAGAGTTAAAATTGCTCAGCACACGCGTGAATGACTGTTTTAACAGGTAGACGGATTTCATGAAGTGGTCTGTTACAATTTTCATAACATTTCTAGCGCATTCATGGGAAATCACAGCCAATGACTCCCGTTTCCATCACATATCATTAAATATGCTCCACTTAACTCCGATTTCAAATAATGCTAACCTAAATGCCTTTTATTGCGTTACTTGTTTCCCGTGTCGTTTTCTCTGTTGAATTTTTTAATGAATTTTCTGATGGAATCTTTCAGCTTTCCGTATTTCCAACCCGACAGATTTAAAACGCAACAGAATGTAAAAGGAGTTGTTTCCGAGATTCTCTCAACTCGACTGTTATTGCTGCGACCTATTTTTAAATTGAAAACAAACGAGGCTGCCTTTCATGACTTGAAAAATGATAATGATTCGAAATGAATCAGCGTTCGCATTTTCCTCGAGTCACAAAATACTGCCTGACTGCGATATTTGTTCATTTCAAACCAGTTGACCCGCGCATTGTATTTGCTAAACTTTCTTAACTATTGATGATACTCAGATTTTATACATTACTAGCAGAATTACCCGGCGTTACTCGGATTGAATTGGTTAACTAACTTCAGTTTTCGTTAATATATTATAATTCCTATTCATCACATGTTCCAACTAACACACTAATAAAAGTACAATTGTTAAATACACGATTTCACAAATGTAAATAAATGTCAAATTTAACATTTTACATTTTTGTAGAATTTAAATTTTTAGTAAGAGAAAAAGTCTCTAGAATACCAATGTTACCCAGAAGACAGAATACTTGAGAGTATGCATATAAATGCCTTGTATGCCATTAAAAAAACAAAAACGTTTCCTAAAATTATACAATGATTAAAAAAATTTTAAAAAATAATTAAACATTTACTTACCTTGATTACAGGTATTAAACGAAAAACATCCAATTCAAAATCCAGAGATACATCTTAAACATAGATTTACGAACGAAAAGCAATGAATGCACTTGTTTTCTCACTACAAAATAGATTCCTTGAATATAAGCTAACGGATTGCAGAAAATTTTTAAAAAAGCAAGCGATTAATGATTGTTTCGAACTAATTCAGTTGTGAATGCCAAAACTAATTTCTAAAAATACAAAGGTTACCATATTAGCTACCAGTCCTATTTTAAAAGGTTTTGTGCCGCGTATTTTGTTCTTTTTATCATCTGTCCCAAATGTTCAGAAATTTTTTATATTTCATAAAGAAAAAATGAGGCAAAAAATAAATAATTAGAATTTAAATTTTCTAAAAATAATTTTTGAAAAAATGATTGCTTTTTCAGCAGTACTGGGAAAACATTCCAAGTAATTGCAATGCTCAATATGCATTGCTACCGAATTATCTTGATTTATAGTTACTCAAATGTTTTAACATATAACTTATCTAAAAATGTGAACAAAGGAAATTTAAATAATGTACTCACTAAACTAAAATATGATGTGTAAAATAAAGGACACTGCATTCAAATATATGAAATCAAATTTATGTTATACTTGTACAAAATCAGACGTAGAACTTGAAGACGGACGGACAGACTAACGCAACCAAGTTTAGTCACTAAATGAATGTAAGTAATCACAGTATGCAAAGTTTCATGAAAATATATTCAACCGTTTAGACGTTGTACGGGCGCACACATATATACAGATGAACAGACACCAAACGCGCGAGATGGATTTTGCAGCAGAAGAGCCCAAAACGGACAGACTGGAAATGGATCGAAAATATTCAATATGCAAACACACCCCATTTTTATTTATATAGATTTCAATCCATTTCTAATGAATATGAGCATGGATATGCACATTTCACGCCTTGAAATTAAATTAGTCACAGAAGAAAATGGAAGATCACATTATACTTTAGGATCTTCGAGTTGTTGATTGAAATGTTTAATGTCGCTTTTAATCATTTCAAATTTTTAGGTTTCGTTTAGGAATATTTTTGGTCATTTTTATACGTTAAGGGGGGTCAACAAAATCTAGGCCTGATTGTAAACTTTAAATATTCAACATGATAATCGGATACAATCAACAAAATCTCTTTAAAAAAGAAAGTTGCATTATTAAAAGGATACTCCTGCAGACATCGTAAAAAAGAATTGGAATCTGTTCAGAAGGGGGAGAGTTTTTGGTCCTTTTTATACGAGTTATAACTCCATTCTGCATTGTCTCTTTGCTACAAAACAATACAAATAATTTTAGTCCTAAGGTAAAGATGAACCCAAGAGGCACAATTACGTCCAATCTTTGCAACTGTATGGATGATCCAAGCGCTGAGCAATCTTTCACAAAGGCTGGAAGAGGACGAGAGAACGATAGACCATGTTCAAGGACACTGCATATTATTGCTACTGGATGCAAGTCTCAATTGGAAGTATGGGGAAGGGATGTAAAGGTCTGCTGCAGTTCCCATTTCCTCTAGAATTGCAACCTTCAGTCTGTTCAAAATACCTTTCCAATTGCAGAGAAAAACGAAATTCCTACATCGTTTATTGTAGAGAGTATATTCAAATGGGAACAGTGTCTTCTATAAATGTGACAAAAAGAGCGTAATTGCCATATTTGTGTCGTTTGCATTAATTTGAATTTTGTTTTTATGGGAAAATATATCTATGAGAAAGTTGTTTTCAAAAACATTTGGCAATAGCTACTACCCCCAGTTTTTAGTCATACCACATCCACCATAGCCCATCTTCTGCTGTTGGGTGATGTGGATTATTCACCACAAATAAGGACTGAATGTTCAAGATTGTACGTCCATTCCTCTTTATGAAGAGATCTCTTTCAACAATCAGAAAGCCTGTTCTCGACCTGTACCTTCGTAATAAGATGCTAAAAAATTACTGTCGCCTAAAAATGTTTCAACCAAGCACTTATTCACTTGACCATACGGACACATTCACTACAAAGACGAATTTTCGCAAGAATTATTTGTTGTAAAATACAAGTTACAACTGAACAATCTAAAAGCAAAGCGACATGTCGTAAGAAGCGAGTGTTAGCATGCATCTGCGCGCACTTCCGACTTATTCAGGTTCTTGTAAGAGCAGCTGCAGGAATCTGCCATGTTGCGTCACGTTTGCTATAGAATACTATAAATAGGTTGGAGGACATATCACTTCAAAAATCATGTGTACAATTACCCTTCTATTTTATTAGTTTTCCACAGGGGCGCCTAACAAAGTCTTTGATAGGGGATGGGGAGCGTTAAGCCAAAAAGGTTTGGGAAATTGCTCTACAGCAGAGGGTATATGATTTTTCTTGACAAACCATCTGACATCAGCTCAGATTATCGGCACGCAGAACTTTCGTAGTACCCGAGAGTTTGGAAACCTCTGACTCACGTGCTCTCGGTTTTATGGGCGCACTCTGAATAACTCCGTTTGAATCTTTTCGTAGTGATTCATTGAAAAAGAGCACCTTCGTAAAAAATTTCCAAATTTTCCGCAAATTCAGCCGTTTAGTGTCCCGCACAAAAGCACGTGGGGGTCGGAATCGAATCCGGTAATAGGGGGTAATAAAGAAATCAACTTTCACTCTGTTCCTTGGGGCTGGGTATTTATCGTCAGGGGCATAAAAATCCGGCCAGCGCTGGAAAGCAATTTCCGCTGCCGGATGCAGACGATGATGCGGACGGGATTTAATCGTAATCGAGGCCCTGGGGCGGTGGAGGCGTTTTATGGGGCGCTATCCCCCGAACAATGGCCCCGGAATCCATTCTGGTTGTGATCCGGGCTACTTTCCATTATGAAACTAACTGTATAAGGCATTTATTACGTTAACGCAGCCGCCTGATTTGCGATGTTGTGGAACTATTTACGAAATTCCTTATAAAAATATCTCCCGGTAACGTTGGGTGGCTCACTGCACTAGCAACCTACGAGTTGTAGGCTGCGCAGGTTCGATTCCTGTCAGGTTCGACCCTCCGGACACATCTCCTGTACCGGCGGGAATCCGAGGTATCCTAGTAATCTGTTCTTTCCCCATAGGGTTTACTATCTTTGATAAACAAAGGAGTCGCGCTCCCGGGACACCCAAGCGATCTTTTCTTTCTTCCCACTACTCTTTCCCATATCCCCTCTTTCATGTGTATTACTTGCCGTTGTCTGTCGTGTGTTTGGCGCAGCTTGGCCAAATATGGTCCTTGCGCCATAAAACCCAAAACCTACCAATCCTGTCAGGTTCGATTCCTCCCTGGGTGTCTTTCTCTTTTTTGTGTATGTCCATTACCTAACGTTGTCTTGAGTTTGGCGCAGTTTGGCCAAATATAGCCTTTGTGCCATAAAACCCAACCAGCCAAGTAGCGATGGTCAACCCGGGCTTCGCTAGAAGTCTGCACTGAACAATTCACATGCGGCCTGGCAGGTTATTTTTTGCGGCCTGCCAAGCGATGTAAAAATAATATAAACATGTTTGCATCCCTGGTCCCGTCATAAGGCATGCAGATTTTTCTACTGGATTTAAACCATTCATGGGTACCATTCATGAAGGGGCCGGAATGTGTGTGTGGGGGGGGGGCATTTGGGCTTAGGCCGGCCTGACTATTATGAGTAACAGTGGCTTATCCACTGGGTATTCCCTCACCAATAGCCGTCACTTCGTCGTTGTAGTGCTGAAGAGGTCGGTGGTTGGGCATAAGAAATAAAAAAATTTGGAAAACAGATTGCTCGATGCAAGCTATGTTGGTCAGTTCTGTTTCCATATATAAGGGCCATGAATGTACTTTGCGTTAAAACAAAACAGTTTTGTTTTCATTCTCGTGTACCAAAGGGAGATTATTTCTAGTGCCACTCCGGTGAGAAAGCAGATGACCTTGAGTCCACTTTTAAAGTAGGTAAGTAAGGTAGTAGGCTGTTATGGTAGAGGGCTGACATGCGCAAAACCTTGGGGGTGATCGCCTAAGGTGACAACTTGTTTCTCCAACTCGTACTCACTGCTATCGCATCCGGCACCGAATGATAAATTCAGAGCCAGAATAAGCGCTAAAGACGCCAATTGTGGAAGCGCATTTCTTACGTTTAACCTCCCCTAATATGACGAATAAACTCGTTCTAAATTACGTGCCGCAAATACCAACTCATCCATAGGCCTAGTATGTTAGTTGGGATAGTAGTTATAGTTTGAAACAATGGTTTAATCCTTTCAGGGGGACGTATGGCACCTACCTCTGAAAGGGTTAAGTATGGCACATATAAATGTTCCAGGAATATATAGATTAAGAAATATAAATGTTCTCTCATGTCTTACACGGATGTCAAGGAGTGCTGTAGATCGGTGGGAAACATTCATATAAACTGATATAGGTCAAAGTTTTTTCCACGAAGCATTTTTTTTTGTAGCGCAGTTCAAATAGTGTTAGTGATGCTTCTTAAGTTACGTGAAAGTTCTACTTTGGGTGCAGAAGAAATTTACAGAACTCTTTTTCTGCTATAATTTTAAGTTTTATTGTTTAAAATTTACCAGGATTATTTGCTTTGCTTTCCACAATTCAAAAAGGAACTGAGAAGAAAGTTTTTCGGAAGAAAAGACAACCCTTAAAGCAGACCTTAAAATAAGTGTTCTTAAAAAGAGTCAGACATCTCACCGAAGGAATTGCTAAATGAAATGAGTAAACCAAACAAATTTTCATACTCGAGTCGAATGGAAATGCTCGCTCTTCAATATAGGCTGGTCCAAGTCTGTTTTAAACTAAACTTACAAACAGCAGTACACTCCCGTGCCCAGTTGTCACTGTTTCAGTTTAAACTTATGAACTCAACATGCACATTAAAAGTCATTCTCTTGGGATTTTCAACTCCTTACGAATCTCTGAATTTCATCAGTAATTTCGAGCCCCGAGCCCTTCTTAAGGAACGATGTTCCTGACCCATGCGATTTCAGTGTGACTGGCAGGTACTTAGCCATAATACTGTTAGGCAAGCCACACATCGATCCAGCATGCGTCCTACGATACTAAATTTGTTGAAATACAAATGCGTACCGACATGTTTTCTGTACAGAAACGGAGTTTGCATTCATATATGGGAGTGCGCATGTCGTGTTATGTTCTGCCACATGCTGCACCAGTGTTTGGCCAGGCTTAAGGATCAGACTGATGTGTGCAGAGGTGTGCCAATTTCGCTACTGGCGCAAATGTATGAATTAATTATTTTAAACCTCTTTAGGTGGGAAAATAAACCAGCTCGTTCAAAAATTTGCTGGCGCTAATGCTTACTGGCCTTGGAGTAATAATATAACGCTCCTGCAAGCACTTGCTGGCCTGCAAATTCGAACTGGGTATGCATGGAATTACTTGCGCCGAAAAAATTGGAATCCTTGTAACTTTACTAACACCAATGTAAACCTGTTTTGCTGTTTGTTCGATGTGTTTTGTTTATTTTCGTCTACAAAATAGCGCGCAATACTAAATACAACGCTTTCCAGTTGACAAATAAGACTCGAGAAAGTCCGTCAATCTGCACGCGTAAACCCGGCTTACATCATGGACAAGAAAGTGACAGTAAGAAAGTGACTCGGTTTCGCGAGTCACAAGTTGAAAAATCCCACTTCCTCCTTCTCAGTGGTGATATTCGGATGACTCATGAGGACGACCGGTGTTACGAGACGACGACCGAGAAAATTCTCTTCGGAAACAAAACCGCTTTTTGAGCTAGACGGGATGTCTTTGATATTTTAATGTTTCCGTACAAGGGTTATTTTTCTTGTGCATCAATAAAATTGTTTCGTAGGCGGCGGATATGTCGTTCTATGGCTGCAACAGTGCCATTATCACATTTCTAAGTTTCACGGGTGTTCATTACCAAGAAAATATATAGCAGGCTGTAAAACACTTTAGTCATCTAGCTGCCCAGTATTAAATTAAGAGATGTGGTTGGTCGGAAAGAATGTAGCTTTCCACATTCGTTTTCAAAGCAACATTGGCCACTTTTATTGTATATTGTTGCTAAGACTTAATTTAAAAACAAATTGATTATCTGAGCTAACACGAGACTAAGAAGCATGCTTATCCGACTTAATGATAAAAGACACTATATAAAAAATGTGTTTTCTTCATTTTTTGAGTTCTTGAACATGGATTTTCTGTCGTTAAAAACATAACTCGATATCATTTATCTTAATGCATAAAAGAAGAAAAAAATTTTATGACACGGATTTGTTTCTAGTTCAAGGTTTTTTTAGCATAGGGCACTTAGGGTGAAAAAAGTTCGGTAATTCTTGTTTTAAGACACAAGAACGAAAGATTTATGAAACATTTTGTAAATGAAAGCGTTTTTGAGAATGGCACTGAGAAAGTTTTACAAGTTTAATTATGAAGATTGTAAAAAAACAATCGAGGAATTTATCGCAATATTAAGTTATTTAATCTTATAAATTATGAAAACAAAAAATTTTGTTAAACCTTTGAGGCCCGTATTTTTATTTACCAGAAGAAAAGAAAATTCTGGAATTTGGGTTGTTTTTGTAGAGATCAACTTTAAAATTTTTTATAAAAAATTGTATGAAAATTAATGTTGCCGTTTGGAACCAATAGACAGTATACACACGTGGTATTAAAGTTCAAGGTTAAATTGAAGTCTTCTCGTCTTGGTCTTGACTGTCTTGCATTGAATTGCGTCAGGTTTCATCTTCATTTCAAACAACGTTACAATAAATGCATTTTCATTTCCGTCTGTATGATTTTGCGGTAGGTAGGCTGATTTTATGAAATCTGAATAGGAAAGAATCCTAAGTTCTGACATACTAAAAAACTTATAAAAAGTTTAAAACATTGAAACACATTGAACATATGAAACACATTGAATGGGGCCGTTTTATAAACAACGACATAGCTATAGTGCGTCTCTGACGAGAAGGCAGTCGATCTTGGGTCAATCGATTTTTGAAAGGTGTGAAAGCTCATTAGGGGAAGTCTGTCATACGCAAAAAAAATTGATAGAGAACGATGTGGATGGTTTTCCCCTGCCAACTTGTTTCCGCTGCCATCGCTTTCGGCACCGAACGATAAACTTAGAACCAGAATTCTCGCCAAAGATGCCAGGTTGTGGAAGCGCTTTATTTACGTTCCAACCTATCACCTGATTTGAAGTATACACTCGATCAAAACTACATATCTCGACTGCCAATTCGCAACAGCAGGACTATATTGAGATTTCGCGAGTCAGCTGTTGGCTAAGGAACCGCTCTCTTAGTCTTGACGTCACCCCTGTACTTTTACCATTTACCATTCATTATAACAAAAATAAAAGAAATTCAAGAATTTATTTTCAGTACATACGTGAGAACTTCAAACGTATTACAACACAAAATAATAAAATTGTGGCCTTTTTGGAACGTCAGAGTAGGATTTGAAGGAAAATAGGAATTAGTTTTTACAATCATATTTTGACTTCACGACTGAGTTAAATTGTGTCATATTTTTCTGGAAACCCTTCTTTTCCATCTATTGATGAAACTAAAAAAATACTTGTAAATACTCAGTGAAGCGTGTCTTTTGAATGATTCCAAAAGGAGCCATTAGGATGCAATAGTTTTTTTAATCCGTGAGAATCGTGGCGTCATTTGTCACCAGTTCTCCCCCAAAGGGTTAAATTGAATTCTTGAAAAAGAAGTCATAAGAATACAATTGTTTTAGATATTAAAATATTCCAAACCAAGTTTTTTATTTCTATTCCAAAATTCTAAATTAACATTTTTTTGGCATTCCACTGTCACGTATGGTAGTCACACTCAGGTTTAGTTGTGAAAATGGCTGCGTTTTGTATTTTTGTCAATCAAAAAAACTCTTTTTTTTTGATGAATCGCAAAGCATCAGAACTGTTCTTGTTCAATGATTTGTTCCAAGATGGCGACTTCCCCCTTAGTTCCCGATTGGAAACAAAGGATACATTTCATTCTCTTTTCCTTCTCACATTTATTTCTCTGGTTACGAGGCATTTAATTCTCCGACTTCTGATTTCATTCCTCTCTGATTGTTGCGCTTCAGTCGTGATGTGACGTTGCGTGCGATATCGAATATTCATTGTCCGATGGCGTTTCAACCTCCGTTCCGCCGACTTTTTGAAGGAATGAGTTTCTTTGGCCTCGAAAATTAAATGAATTCGCTTTACTAGACAAAATATTTTTCGAAAACTTTCCGTTTTCGTTCGTGTGTCATTTCCCTCAGAAAATGGCAAGCTACTATATTTGTATTGAAGAATAGCTTTCCTTGAAACACCTAAATATAGATTTCTTGGGGAAATGTTATGTTAATTAACATCGTAATTACCATTTGGATCAAATATCTATTTTTGGTTTTTTTTTTTACAGGAAGCTATCAAAATTTAATACAGTAATGTATCGTGTTATTTTAAAATGATGTTAAAATGACTTCTGTTAGAGGGGGTTAAGAATTTTTCAACTCGTCCTTCCCATATTTTGAGCTCTATCGGTGTCTCTGGGATGGTTCCAGGATGAACGGGTGTTGGTCGCCATGCGACTTGAAAAACATGTTATTTTGGACTAGGTCTAGGTTTTACCAAGACCAACAGAATTAGTAACAACACGAGCGATGTTTCCAAAATTCTGTGAATTGAGTGATCCGGCTGAATGATGTGGGACTAATGTCTGAGGTTTTCAAGTACAGATAGGTCCTGGGAGGTTTTCCCAGCGATGTCAGTCAATTCCGATCAGTATGATTTAGCCGCTTGGCGAATACGTGTTCTTTTTGCAACTATGGAAGATGTTGTCAGTTCTCAGAGCCTTTATTTCCTTTATATGGGGAAAGGGGACCCTCAGAGATTATCATGTTTCCAGAATTCAAAACCTTTACTTGGGTGTGTGATTTCAGGACTTAAGTAAACGAGCTGTTTTTTCCTTAATGTCCGGCTAATTAAAAATTACTGATTATGACACAACTATGGTGGATTCGAAAATCATTTTGCCTTATCCTGTTTCACCACGTGGGGTGGGCTCACGTTACACCTCGCATACATACCACACATTCTAAGCACAACCCGTTTATAGAGGCGACATATTCAATCTAGTCGGACAAACATCCATGCATTACCCCAGATTCGAATCAGGAACCTTTGATTGAGATGCCACTTACCTGGCCACTAAACCGATTGGTATACTGTAAACTTGTGAGATTTCAGAATTTTAACCGTTGTTCACGAGCTGTAAACTTGTAGGATTTCAGGACTTGAATAACGTAAATGAGCTGAAAAGTTGTGGGTAAAAGAGACTTCCCAAAAGTTTTTTAGATACCTAAAAATATTTTCGCACGCACAAAAGATTTAAAAAATTTTTCAGTTTAAGTGTAACGTACACTTAAACTGAAATCACGTTGAAAAATTATTGTACAAAATGGACCAAAATTAATAATATAAAAAATGACAACTAAGTTCCCAGAACTTTGGAAGCATCTCGTATATTTTATAGAAGTATCTAGGCAGTATTATATGCAGCTTTTAGCTCAAATTAAGCATATTTAAACTGCGGCGAAATTGGCGAACTTATCCTGCAACAGTTGATTTAAATTTTTTTATCATTCGCCAAAAAATGAAAATCGCCGATTTCTGCGCCACGTACGTCAGTCGAATATTCATTGTTTTCATGTATAAAAAAATTACACTATTTTGCGTGCAACAAATTAATTAATAGCACACTGCACCAAAATGTCACTCTGTAATAGGAGTTCGTGGCAGTCAAAAACGTTTCTCTCCTGACGGATTAGTCCGAAAAATTACAGCTTCTTCCTTTGTCAGTTTTTCATTTCACTAAGCGACTCGTGCAAATAATATCTCTGCATCCATATATCAGGCGACATTTTGAAATTCACAGGGGGTCTTAAAATGTCGGTCGTTCATCTTCTTCAGTGTAAATCGCCCCTGATAAGTCTTCGCTACGAGATCACATAATTTGCAGGAGGGATCCTAGTAAATAAACAGTTTGTCTGCAAGGGTTGCCAGATGTGGGGAAGAAAGCGCCGAATTTCGCTTTTGAAAAACGGCCGAGTTCAATAACAAATGGTTCATTATTACCGCAGTGGCGCCAACATGGGGAAATTATTGGCTGCTTCATTATATATGTGCTTTCAAACTCTATTTTATTTATACAGATCATAACTCGAAAACATCATTGGTATAGTTCTAATATATATCCTTAGAAAAATTTGAAAATTTTTAATTCTTCAAAGCAACGACTGATAAAGATTAAAAACTTATGAAAGATCTTCAATGGCTATTTCTGTGAATCAAGACCATCAGAACAGAAGTTCCACGAAATGGGCACTGATAATCTTCTCATTTTTAACCTTCATCAGTCATTGCTTTGAATTCAGTTTTTACTGTCAATTTGACTAATGTTTCTCATCTGTTTACCTATGCATCCCTCATGTTGGAGGGGGCCGTCGTGGCTCAGTGGGTGTCCCCACTGCGCTAGCAACTTTCGAGTTGTAGGCGGCGCGGGTTCGATTCCTGTCAAGTGCATTCCTCCCTTGGTGTATTTCTCTCTTCTGTGTCAGTAGAACTTTCATTGTGTGTGTGTGTATTACTTGATATTGTGTGTCTTCTGTCTGGCGCAGCATGGCGTGAGGCAACCATAAAAATATTAAGTCTGGAATATTTCGCCCCTTCTGATAAAGTGGCCAAACCACTTAATTAGTGAGGTCGAGTCGCTTGGAATATTTGGTAACTCGTATTATTCTGCATATTTCATATTTATCCCACATATTTAAAGGGCCCGGGTCCCGACCATAAAAATATTTAGAATGACTCCAAGAGGGGCGGACCCCCTAGGACTTGTCGCGCTTGATGTGATATACTGACACAACTTATTTGGTTACACATTGATACTATTTTAATATTTGTTTCTCCCGATTTACGGGTCCAGGTCCCTCTAAGCACGTATTTAGAAAATAATTTCGTAAGGGACCCAATCTTTTCCAATCGAAAGACCTACGTGATAAACAAAAGTTCGGTTTCTATGAATAATATTAGCTTCAGTGTGCATTTATGATTGTTTCTTTTAACATTTGAAATACTTCGGGGAGATCTGTGGGCCTTTTTTCTAAACACTTTCTTGATTACTTATGTTTAGGCGTATATTTCTCTTGTCCAATCCCTTCGCATTCGAACCTAGCACACAGATGGGGGTCTTCATTTGCTTTGACAATCGATCGAAGTGCGATAATACTAACTGATCATTTCGTTTGTAAATATATTTGAGTATTTTCAGACGCGTCCACGATTTTTCTACTGGTGGGCACAACAAAACTTCGATTTGTATCGATGAAGCAAACTTCAGCAGTCATTTTGTAACACCTAAAACATTTCGAGTTATTTTTGCTCAAAAGAGCGCTCTGTGCAAACGTTAATAAAGCAGCCCAAAAGGCGCCAATCTGGCAACTCCGCGTTTGAGTGTGAGTAATGGCGGTTCCCTCAAAATTCTGACCGTCCGTGTGGGGTGACGTTTCTGTAATTGACACTTAGAGAATGCGGATGCGAATTGATGAATATTTTTACCCCAGCGAAACGAACGAGTTTGTCAAATCGGTTTGGAAACGAATTCTTCATTTGAAGTATGGATTTTCCTCTTAGAATTCCTATAGCCACCTCTTATGGTTTGTTCCGCCGGAGTATCCGGGCTTACTAGTACTATAAATATTACCGGGTACTAGTAGATACTCTAGTTAACCCGTCGTTGGTCACAAGCTCTCACGCTTTGCATAAGGCAAATCGCACATTGGTCCAACATCAGTTCTGTTACACTAAATTAGCTGAAATGCACATGCGTACTGACTTGTTTTCTCTACAGAAACGGAGTATTCATGTATGTTTTGTCGCATACTGCTCCAGTGGGTGACCGGGCTTTGCGGTGTGTTCCCCGTGAATATTTCTCGTCAGACCACCAATTGTGTTACAATTTCTGTTGTGTAGCACAACTTATAGTTTAACGCATACATTCGTATTTGCATATCCATATGATGCTTTATTTTCGTCTCGATTGACTTTCGGATACTGGAAAACTAGTGGAACCCAAAGACTCTTTTGTTGGGTGTTTTGCGCACTGAAATGTCGAATGACAGGAAGCGAAAACATTTACAAATGCCAGCCGTTTGACGATTAAGTCATTAGCCTTCTTGCTTCTCATAATCTGACTAACACAATTACGACCATAAAGTGCAATACACTTGTCTAAATGTTCGCTATTCATTGGTTCAGAATTACATGACACGATTAGATGAATTCCTAAGTCCAATTCTAAATAAATGGGCAATAATGTCCAGTTAGGAGACGAAACAAAGCAACAGCCGAGCCTCAAGGAAAGCTTGTAATTGGAGACTTTGAATCAGCATCATGTCGAATTGATATTTTTTTTCTGAACAATATCTCCGGTATGTCCAATCAAAAAATGGACAACACGTTTTCGGGTTGGTTTTCTACAAGGAATCGTGTGGTATAAGTATACGATTGATTCTGACCACCCTACTGGTAACACTGATGCGAGCTCATTTTTCGTCTTACTCATAACTTTGTAAGTGTACGCTTGTGTATTTGCTTTTCTTTGAAAAATGTACTTTTCCTTATGTAGAAAACACTGAAATAGTGAGTTAAGTTCGACAATTGATGCAATAAACAGAAGAAAATGAAGTTCGAAACCTCAATTAAATATTTCATCTCATTTCACGGGAATTAATTTTTCTTGATTGCTGAAATTGACTTTTTCCTTCAAATATATATCCGAAATATTACGAAGCAGACTGCTAGAAACGAGAATAATATGAAAACTCTCACGTCCGACCAATTAAAAAAATGCCTTCTGAGAAGGCTTTATCTCCCCTTCCAATGACACCGCAATGCGTGCAGAATTTTGAAATTTTATTTCTGCTAGTGCTCCTGAACGAAAGTGCTGTGTTCTACCTGAGTGGCTTTTATGATTGGGCTATTGAAATTTCAAGATTCACATCCATGCAATAAATCCTCGCACCCACATAACACGAAATGTCTTTGTTCAGTGCCCGGCCGCACGTTAAGTTGGCTCGACTCACGGCGCTATCTATTATCAATGCATAATATTCAGAGTCGTAAACGAGTTCAACTCCATGACAAAGTTCAATGAAAAAGATGCTTGAAATAATAGAGGTGGGGTATTTTCGGGGCAAGGTCAGAAATTAGCAGAAAATCTGGCATCAACGAAATGTTTCCCGTCAGTTGCCAAAATGTTCTACTTGGGTACAATTTTAAATTTATTCTGTTTTCATAGACAGATTTTTAACACAACTACAAAGACCTGGACTTTGATATGTCTATTTAAAAGTGAACCTAGATAAGTTATCTTAAGCCCAAGGCCCTCCTTGAAAATTAAAATTTTTTTGGACCCCTTGAGATTTCAAAATTAAATTGGGTTCACGTATGACCTGCATAAGTTCATAGTGATCCTTATTTTTCACCTTAATATTGGGAGTGAAATATTTAGATCTACGCTGAATAGATTATGAAACGTTCTGTTTTATGTAATTTTTTGTGCTTATATGATGTAATTTAAAATGTATAATTGTACTCTTTTTCCCCCCTCTTATGCATGTTCTGTACTTTTGGTTTTGGTAACTAGAATAATCTGTTTGACAGTGTGAATAAATATAACTTCACATTAGGGATTAGTGATGACAGTTTAATGATCTCAAACACACAAAAAAACTAGAGGTGTAAAATAAAAGAAACAGTAAATATTTTAAACTCTTATTTATTAATTAAAATCAAAAGGCTCTTACCTTGCAAAATTATACTAGGGGTGTTCAAATGAAAAGGTACGAAACGACACTGTGGGTATAATTGAAGTCTTTATTCAAAAGTAATCACCAGAGGACTGAGCACAACTATCCTACTGTTTCACGAGCCGAAGGATTCCCTGTTCCCAGAATTCCTGTGGCTGTGACAAGAGCCAGTCTTCCACTGTGTCCTTCAGTTCGTCGTCCGAGTTGAAGCGCTTCCCTTTGAGATGTTTTTTAGCGGACAAAACAGATGGAAGTTGTAGGGCGATATGTCCGGGCTGCAGGGCGGATGCTCAAGCTGCTCCCTCTTGAACTTGGCCAGTACACTTTGTGTGACCCTGGAGACGTGTGGACGCACGTCATCGTGGAACAGAATCACTCCCTCCGTGAGCAGCCCAGGCCGTTTGCTCTTGATGGACTTGCGTAGGCTACGGAGTGTCTCACCTACCGGTTTAACACCTTCCGCAATCAGAAATCTGATAACACCTCGCTGCTCCTCAATCGTCGAATTTTGCAATGTGAACGCCATGATGTCCTCACACGCACTGCCGCGTCAATTGGACGGAACACACAACTGCATGCTTCTCTTCTGCGTCATGTGCGGGCGCCCGCGCATGCGCACAACCACGCCGGTACTCGTGCATTCGCTTCCTTAGATGTCTCACTACGTTATTCCAAAGTGGCATATTCAAATTTCAACCGGTTTGGTTTTTACGACGTTTCGTACCTTTTCATTTGAACACTCCTCGTAATATTAATGTCTTCAAAATATATACTTTATTCCTAATGCGAACAATGAAACTGTTATTTAGCAATTAGCTCAGCAGTGTTTGGTTTAATGTATGGCAATTTCAATCAAGTCATTTTCAACTTCAAGTCTATTTAAAATCAATAAATATTGGAATCTTCTAATAGTTTTAGATTCTAAATTTTGTTTTAGATCATAGAAGAATCGAAGCAAATTTTAGAACATTTTATTTTTCTCGGCAGTTCTATTTTGATTAGTGAAATGTTACATGCTTTCCTTGGACCCCCTGAAACCTTGTCGTTACCCCTGGAGATTCGCAGACATATGTTGTTGGGAGGGAAGATGAGCGGTCGAAATCTTGTCAAAGGAAAAAAATCGAGAAATTTTAATCATCAAAGATAACTGAATCGAAGGTCATCTGTTTCAAACAGTTATCTTCGCGAATTTTCTCGTGATGTTTCATAGGGGCATTATCAAGTTAGGAAATCAAGTAGAAAAATCGGAACCATACACACAAAAATAATCTGTTGTTTCTAATCTGTTTTCCATAATTTTAAATAAAAAAGTGCGTAATAGAATGTATATAATTCACATTCTTGTTCTCTGAGAAGTAAATTTTTCTCGACCCTTGCGATATCGTTTCCCTCAGTATATCGCGTTTTTTTCGTGTCCCACTGGAAGACGATATATCGAAGGGCTATTGTAGGTATGTACTCCAAGTACCCATTGTTTAACTTGTATGTATGTGTGTTTCCCTTTTCCTTTGCGCAATGCAATGAAGATTTCTTTTAAACTTATAAAATATCCGGCGAGAGTGTTGACATTTTGGTCACGCGATTTTGAACGAATCTATTTCTTAAATTAAGTGACTGTTGCAACGTAAATAAATTCCCTCCACAATTGGGCTGGTATATTTAGCTCAACGAATACGAGTTTCAAATATTGACGTGGCAAAAATCATCTATGGCGTCGCCATACATGCGTTTGCGTAAGGCAGCTCTTTTCCCTGACGAGTTTTCCCACCCTTTCAAACATCAACTGACTCAAAGTTATCTGCCTTCTCGTTGTAACCGCTCTATCTATAGATCGCTGTAGAAAGATTGCGGAACAGGATCTTACAGAACGAAGGGACGAGTTTCGTTTCTGTGTCGTCTTCCGGATTGATGATCCTTTCGCAACTACCTTCACCTAGTTTTCACTGGCTGATTTATGAATTGAATGAACGCCGAGAGTTTAATTTATGCGATACGCTTTCATTATTTTTGCCTCCAGTGTGACTAATTAAAATACCATACCATACCATTATTTTTGCTGGATGCTTGAGCGAATTTTATGATGTCTCTTGAATTATTCCAAGTGTTAGGAAGCTAAAGTAAATCTCGTTTGAATTTGAGGGATGCTATTTTTACTTTAAACCCGTTGTTGCCTCAATGAATTTACTCAACATTGAATGGTTCTTTGTTTGAGCGTTTTGTTTTAAATAATAACCGCTGCATATCGAGTTCCAGATGAAAGTTCTAAACAAGGCCAGCTCAATTCATTCTGCGTGTCACATTGAGGAGCTAGAATTTTCCCTCTTACGATGAGGCAATAAATAGCAAACTCTTGATATTATCATGGAGTTCATTTTTACCCGGAAGAGAAATCGTTTAAGAACAGGCAGACGTTTTTCCATTTGTTGCAGGCTGTAGGATGCCCTTCATGTCCTGCTTTTAAATATCGTAGCAAAAATTATTTTGATTATCACTTTTTTAAATTGACGTGACACATGAAAAATTTGACACTAGAATTTTTGACTTCCAAGAAATCAATACTTTTAATCCGAAAAAGATTTTGACATTCCACTCAAATTGGTATTTTATTTTGTGGTATAGATCCTCTCATGCGTCCCTGTCTACGGTAATATATACAGTAGAATTTGATTATCCGAGCTTCGATTAACCAATCATCTGTATTTTCAGAGCTGAATTTGATAACGAGTTTTTAACCTTTAAATAAAGCTTCGAATATGGGTGTGTGCACTTAGTCCAAATAGGTGGGAGAGTGCTGCGAATCAAAAGACCGTAAAGGACTTTTCAAGAGCGTTAATATGTAATTCACATCCAGATTTATTGTAAAATTATCACAATAAATACATACTATGACACAAATCCGAATATAGATTATTCTTTATCCTTGTAAGACGAAGTTTGACTAACTCAGTGCTTTTGTGTTTCAGCAGGCGATGAGTGCTTCTAGTCCCTGAGAGTGCCTATGAGAGTGTGCTATGACAGCCATGGACGGCTGGAAGACCAACCCCCGAGTTCAGCCACTCGTGCCCAAGCGGGCCTTCCTCTCCCCCACACTCTATCTCAGACAAGTGCCTCCCAGAAGGTTGCTGTCCAAGCTCTTCCAGGTAAGATCGTCTTCCCTTTCTCCTCTTGCAACTGTCCAAAGGGCGTAGTGGGTGGAAAGCAGAACAGTCTACCAAAAGGTATGAATGTATTCACGGATGATGGATGGATCTGATCCATGAAAAGTATTCATAGTATAGTATTGAAAGTATACATAGCAATGGATATCATCCATGAAAAGTAATCATGGATGATATCCATTCCTATGTATATTCCACTATATTGGAAGTTAATGTGTCAAACCACCACAAGAAGAGACCTTGGCATGCCTCTTAGCGTTCCGGAACTTTTTTAAGTACTTATTTTTTTCAAGTTAAATGTTTAAAAGTGCATACTTTTAATCGAAATTCAGCTACAACTGACTTCCATTGAACCACTGGCTTTCCAGCTAACTTTTCCAGACTAATTATTTATTCAACCTAACTAGTCTGTTCAATATATTTCTTTATTGTGCCCCTTCAACAAAAAGTCAGAAAAATAAACTTTTATTGATAAATGAATCGCTAGCTACCTGTTAAAGTTGAGAAGCACTGTTGAAGGTGCTGCTTAATTTTCGTCTTTAAAAACTACGATCCCTAAGGCCCATGTATGTAAATGAGTGGTTGTAAATGAGTCCCGCCAACATTTTCTGTGCTGTCCTATATTCATTGATGTCTTCGAGACTAAATAAAATGCTAGAAAGTTCGCCAAAGATTGAATGCGTCAATCTGTCCCGTTAAAGCTCAGCCTAAAGTGAAGTACCCGAATCATCCGTTACCATGGAGTGTCCAAGTCTCATCACGTGGTGGTCAGACAATAATTGTAATGGTGTATAAGTCCTCTAAAATTTAGAAGTGGCTGAATTTCTTAGATGCTACTACCAGTAGTTGACTGCGTTAGACCCGTATTATAAGCACTCGTGTACATCCGAATGTGTGGTCATGCAACGGATGATTATAACTGCTTTAGCGTCTTGTATTTACCTGCCGAGTTACTGGCCTCGTCATGTGTAGTGAATTCTGAGCAGCAATGAAGAGTAAAGCGATGATAGTGAAAGTCGTTGGAAATAGTTTAGCACTATTTGTCTGTATTGTGAACCATCCGTCGAAGTTCCAACGAGCTCCATTAGGTGTCTTTGTAAGTGGCACCATCTGGTGGCTTGTAGAGTGCGTGTGCTGGTAACCAATGTAGCTTGTAAAAACAGCAACTTCAGTGTACCTAAATGCACTCCTTTTTCTGCTTTCATCTCACTATTCTGTTCCCCAATCCCTTTTTTCTTTCTTGACATTTCTACTTGAAGTCGTTCGTCTTGTGTTTGGCACAGCTTGGCCAAATATGGCCCTTGCGCCATAAAACCCCAAAACAACCAACCTAAATGTATTCCCTACTTGAAATCCATTTCGCTGCAGAGACGGACAGATCTACCCGGAAATTTCCGCGAGGCTAGTGATTCTAGGAGGTCGATAGGACTTGTAATAGAAAAAGGCAAGAATGTTTCACATACTAATTTAAATGTTTCCAATTGAAACGACATTAAACTGTTAGATAATCAATGAAATCTATTCTGTGTATCATAATACGACAATAGCATTAGTTTTCTTTCTTTCTTGAAAGCAAAGGCCGATCGTGGTTGAAGTTTGCGGTCAAACGATGCTAGAAGTCTAGAGGCCTCGGTTCAGAAAGAGATAGTAATGTGACTATCATATTGATACATAATTATGTAGATATATACCACACCTTTTGTTGTATAGATCATGGCACTTTCTTAGGTAGATTTATGAAATAATTATTTCTAACTTGTCTTTTGCTAATATTGAATAAACTTAAATAAACGAAAACCCTTTTTTCCTCAAGAAAAAAGTTAGTTTATGTTTTAAAATCATCGCCTAATTTATAAGGCTTCAAATTGTTTAAAATTGCACATTATACTTTTAACAATTCCTCACTTGCGGCCGGTGCAACGCTACATTTTCTCGGACCGATCATCCCGAGCCACTCCTTAACTGTTTCTCTGCTACGATAATGAAAGTTAATTATTGTAGTGGCGTGTAAGTTCCCACAATTATAACCTAATTGTTATAAACTCTTCCATTCCTAATAGTTTTAACTAGCAGCACAAATCAAACATTTGATTTCATGTCACAGCATCAACGTTCATGGTTCATCTATCTCACCTCAGTCAATAAATCCTCTAATGACTTGGACTAGAATTAGAACCAATTTAAAGCCAATTTCTTAGCATAGATTTACATATAGAGATTACTAAATATGACGAATTTTTACCTTTAGTTACTTATTACGGCGAACGGTGAAAAAAAAAACGGCGCTCGTGCCAAAAATCCCTATTTATTCAAAATAAGTTAATATGCAACATCATAGCAATCCGAAAATTCTAATCCTTTTTATTTCTGTATTACAATATAACATTGTTTCCGGTTCGCTGTTATTGTACTGTGCGGACCGCGGTATCCCGGTTGGAAGAGTAAGGGATTAGCAACCGGAGTGTTGCGAGTTCGAATCCAACCAAAGACCGTGTGCAAAGAGGACTGGTGCACGTTAAATCTGCCTTTTCCTCAAATGTCTTCTCGTTGGCGTGGTGTGGGAGTTTGAAGAGTGGGGGTGCCAGCTCAGGTGTGACCTCGTCATTTGACCGTGGTTCAAAATTACGTGGTGTTGTCTTCGAATCTATTACCTTCGAGTTTGATCCCGGACCGTCGCCAATAGCCCGTTGTGTTGCTCCAGTGCGACGTTAATTAAAATATCTATCATTGAACTGTGCAGCCAAGTCAAGAAATTGAAATTTCGCCAAGACGTTAATTAAGCTTAAAAAATACTTTTACGTGTAAAAAAAGTCAAAAAATGCACAAAATAGAAGGCTAGAACTGGCTTCATTGTTCGGATGGATAATATATGCCGCTACTGCTACAATTTTAACGTGGATTTTTTCACTCGCAATCTTTATGCGTCCCCTTATGCAAATGAATATTTTTCCCGTTTCCGTGTTTGCTTAAAGAGCCAGTGTACTAATAAAAATAATTGCGTTTTATTTTTTCTTCTGAATAAAATTTAAGAAATGATTTATCCTTTTTGATGACTTCTGCACTCAAAGAAGCTAATCTAGGTAATTTTTCACTATTTCTGTGTCATTTCAAATATTTGTGTACCATATTGCATGTGAAGAGGATGTAGTTATTTGCAGAAGCTCCATAGTGAAAATATTTATCATTGAAAGATTTTTAAACAGAAATTAGGTATTTATGTTTCTGCTGTGTCTATTAAGAGACTTGCATCACGAAAATCTGCTTTGAACGAAACAAACTAGTAGTGGACAAATATTTACTTTTTAATAGATAAGAGTTGAATTATGTTTTGAGGAAAGTTCTCTAAAAGAATTAATGGAGCCAAAAAAGTAGCAAAACTGAAAATATTATAGGTATTGTTTACATAGTTACTATGTTTCTTTAATCTTGATTCAAATATACGTTTAATAAAAATTGTTTGTAACTCAACATTACTGAAAATACATAGCACCTACCAGCTTGTACGGTTTGGCCATACAATGTATGGATTTGGGCTGAATTAAGATTAGCTTATTGTATGACGTTGGACGAAATATAAAACGGAATCTTAAATTTTGAATTCTGTTTTCAAGATATTTCAACTTCTACGTTTTCTCTACTGTATACTACAGGAAAACATTTTGTTCCTCAGACTGAGAAACATAAATTCAACGGTAAATAAACTTTCCATTATCGAGGTTCGTTTTATCTCTAGCTATTTTTTTTCAATTGTAAGATCGTCTTTGACTCAAATTGGTTGTGCATTTCCAGACAGAAGTCACTAGGAATTCAAGAAATGAGAAAAAGATAGCTTATGTCAAGTTAGTTGCACAAAATCATAGTTCATGGTTCCCCATTTCTTCCCCTAAAAATTAGTTGCAAAACTATTTGAAAACAGCTAAATCTGCCATAAACACGTAAAATATAGTAAAATGAGGAATACCTTGAATTTATGTATATATTGTGTTTCTTAAAATGCGTTATACTTCCGCATGTATGGTTGTCATGAGCCCATAAAAACTATAAGCTTTCCAAAATTAACATGTTGACATGTATACAATTTCTGAAACATGAAGTTTCGGATATCTGATGCATCCAAGTCTCTGCATGTGTTTGATCTTTTTCTTTCAGTTCCTGCTCTTAGTCGTCTTAATGATCACTGTCGTGATCAACATCCTCTTCATTTTGGACACGAGTCGCAAACTTCAAGAAGACATCCCGTCTTTAGGTAAGTATATTCCTTATTCAAATCAACTCTGACATGGCATTTCGATTGCAGGCTGAGTAGTTTTGTACCTTTTCCAGTAAGATTTGCAATTGATCGCAATTGCAGTGCCCGCTTTTAATAAAATCATCTGTTTGATGTGATAAAATTCTCAGGATCAGATTCAAATCAATGCGATTTGATTGTAGTATTTTGCAAGTTAATTAATTATGTTTAACTGATTAATGAATTCAATGCCGAAACTTATGAAAATAAAAGAATTAACTGACAATATTTCAACAACTGGGCATTAAGGATCAAAGTCAAAGATTAATTACAAACTAACCACTGCAGTTGGATAATGTTTTATTGTACTCATCAATCATTTGCAATGTGATTAATTTCATTATTACTAAAGTCTATTATTCAAAAATTCAATGCCTTTAATAAATTTGATCTTATGGCGTCATTGGTAACCACTTTGATTCAACTTAGTGTCTGAAAGTAGTTTTTGAGTTTACATTTCTTATTTCAATGTTGCTCGTTATAAAAAATGGCCCCTTAATGAAATGAAATAATTTTGAACTGAAGAGGTTTTTATTAAATGATACACACTGTATTGATGAAATTGGCAAAATACTTTCTATCATTCACAGACAAATGCAGGAATTAAAATTACTGTTTGCAAATATCTCAGTTATGGGTCTAAATTATGTGAGATTCATTTTAGAAGTGTATCCAAAATATTCATTTGCTTTGTTTTATACAGTTTTCACTACATCTAATAATTAATTAGTTTTAGAATTGAATCGATTAACCTTAAAAGAAAGTAATAAATTTATCAAAATTAATAATATTTGTAAGTAACTTAAATATGAGTATGGAAAGCCAATATTGTTATATACATAAGGTTTTCGAGGTTGCCTGAAGAGACAACACTCCAAACTACAGCTAAATGAAATATAAGCTTCTTTAAAGGTAGGTAACTGTTTTAAATTTTTTCTGGTGGCATCACATTTTTGCACATGTAAACTTCACTTTAATCTTGATTCAAGTGAAATTTAGTTTAATGCGTAATTTTTGTTTTTGCAGACGATTCCGATGGACTTGGCGCAGGCGAAAAGAGGCACAACAGCTTCCGTTTGCAAGAGAGTCTGCCCAAAACACTCACCGTAGAAGTTTTATCCAGTCAGTCAAAAGTGTCCGTTTCAGTGGATGGGACTACTGTGAGTATGCCCTTTATGTCTTTCTTTGGATAAATTTGTTACATAGATTTTATTCATCATGAGCAGAACTGGCCAAACCTTAGACTGCCAAATCACCTTAAAAATTTGGACAGGATTAAGGAAAAGATAATTAAGATTAAAAAGTAATTTTCTAAAAACATCAAAATCACGAATTCTTTGAAATAGTAAGTTACATTTGCAGACTTAACGTGCTAAATGATTGACAACTGTGTCAAACACAGGATTGTAAAAATATCCCTGCTGAAAACCGTTTTGTAAATTTGACAGCAGAGCATTGTGGTGTTTCTGATTTGTCAATACTTTACGACAATATATATACATATATGGCATCAGAATCTAGGAAATGTGAAACAGAAGCAATACTATACGGCAATAGTGTACAGAATTTAGGAAATGTGAAACAGGAGATGTTAATCAGATTTTTCTGACACAAAATATATCTAGAACATGAAGGACTTATATTTTAGGGAGGGGGAGCTTATCTTTGGGATACTACAGTATACAGCTGATTTTTAGTTTGTCTCCTACAGAAAATAAAAACAAAGCAGAATTTGAAAAGGAGATATGAATGATATTTTCCAAAACAGGAAAGTGCCTAGAATATGAAGTGGAGTTTAGTTTCAGGATTTTATCATAGTACAGACCAATTTATCTACACTTGTTGTACTCTAAATTTTCTTTCTAAAGCAATGTGTAATGCTGTAAATTTCTGTTTCTTGTTAGATTTTGGAAGATGCAGAAGACAATAAAGGAAGAGGAATACATGTGCTAGTCCTTAATCAAGCGACCGTAAGTACTTGATCTTACCCTCAAGACTTACCAATGTTGATATTTTAAATTTATCAGTTAAAATTTGGTTTGTTAATTTTATAAATGTGGGAAATTATTACTGAAAATAACGTTTTTGCATTTCTTATGACAAATAAGTATTTTCCCATGTACTATATTTCATTACAATTGCCAATGTACCCAATTTTTAAAGTTTCACCTTATTTTTTATCACTTTTAAGTTCAGAATTTTTTTGAATTCGTCAATAACCTGTTTCATTTTGAAGTCAAAACAGATAGTCTAGGCAATTTTTCACTGAATCTATCATAAAAACATCTTAAAAGATGATGTGGCTATTTCCATAGAATGAGGATACTTATATTTTTGGTTTAAAGCAGAAACTCGTTAACTGACGAAAAAACAAATTTTACAGAACAGCCATTTCAAAACTATTTGTTTTACATAAAAAATACAAATAATGAGCGTTGTGATAGTTGGCTTCTTTCAAACAGATTACAAAATGACAATGTATATTATCATTAAAACAAGCATTTATTGTCAAAAAAACACATTTCTTCAAAATGTCAATTAATGAGTTTCTGCTCTAAGCCAACAATATGAGAGTTTCTGTTAGGAAAACCTACCATCAGAAAATTACCAAAGAAAATTACTTTGAAAAATGCTTACAGCAGTAGAATATTGAAATTTTATTACAAGTGGAATTATGTTATGAGGTAGAATTCATGCACCCAAGAAAACACCTTAGTATTCATTGAAATATCAATTTATAAATCTATATAGTGTCCATAATTTAGAATAGCTCTTTTATCCTGTAAGGTAATTTTTTCACCGTCTCAGAAACTTCCTGAATAATCTGATTTCAAAACACTAAATTATATCTGTTCAGCTCTTGCATTCCACCTGTTTTCGAACCTGATTGCCCTCTTTTTTGCTCCTAAGAGGCTGCCTTCTCTCATCCCTGACCAGCTACAATTGCTATTTCCCCAGAACGTGAATTGGATCTCTAATTGCATCAATTACAAATTAAATTATGTACTTAAAACGTTTCTCTGTCCACCTTTTTCCAGTTTCCATGTAACTTTTCTAAAATGTTTCCTGTTTTAAAGTCATTCTTATAAATTTATAAATTACAACTTTCTTTTTATTAATTAAGATCAGAAGATTCACTATTTTATTGTAGGTACTCTAATTGATATGTCCATTCTATTCATAAAAAATGGTTACACAAAATATTTATAAAAATTTAACATTGAAAAGAATTGTTAAAATATGGGGTATTACTAAAACTCATTTCATTCTTGAAACTCCTAATGAGAGGTTAGCATCTCTTGTAGTCCCCCTCAGAGGTTTACTTTCTTCAACATGAGCATCACATCCCCGAACTAGCCTTGTGATCTGTCCTCCCTTCTAATTTACTCTCAGCTAGCATTCTACTTTTACCTTTTATCTCATTGTGTTCGGACCATGGTAGCCCTAACACAATGAGGGAACTAAAAGGTATGTTAGGGCCTGGTTGGAAGAGTAACGGACTAGCAATCGGAGGGTTGTGAGTTCGAAACCAGCCAAAGACCCTCGTGAACAAAGGGGGCTGGTGCACATTAAATCTGTCGTGGCCTCAAATGTCCTCACCTTGGAGTGGTGTGGAAGTTTGGAGAGTGGGGTGCCAGCTCAGGCATGACCTCGTCATTTGACCGTGATTCAAAATTATGTGGTGGTGTCCTCAATCTTTCCCTTTGGGGGATGATCCCGGACCGTCGCTAATAGCCCGTTGTGTTGCTCCAGTGTGATGTT
This sequence comes from Meta bourneti, assembly GCA_933210815.1. Taxonomy (NCBI): domain Eukaryota; kingdom Metazoa; phylum Arthropoda; class Arachnida; order Araneae; family Tetragnathidae; genus Meta; species Meta bourneti. The sequence continues at coordinate 90,681,431 of OW119924.1, read as the reverse complement.
AATTAAATACCTACCTACCCTCATGTTATTACCTTAATGTTATTTGGACTTGGTGTTTGGCACAGCTTGTCCATTGTTGAACCTTGTGCCATGCGTTTGACACAGTTTGTCCATTGTTAAACCTTGCACCATTGAATTTGAAGAAACCAACCAACTCTTCTAGTAATTTTTGAAGCTTTATATAATTACCATGAAGATTTGTGTGGTCTATGTTACTAATGCATAAGCCAACTAACTCTTTTAGCCATTTTTGAAAGGTATATAATTACTGTGATGATGTGTGTTATTAATGAAAGAGTGTGTTGCAGGGAAGTGTGATGGCCCAACGGATGTTTGACACATATTCGCCCCATGAAGATGAAGCAATGTCTTTGTTCCTCAACATGGTCTCAGATGGAAGGATTCTCATTTTTACAATCAAAGTAACACTCTTATTCCATTATTCCTTTGTCTTCCATTTCTGCTCTTGCTGCCACTAACATCTTAATCAGAGACATAGCCAGGGAGAGTTGATGGGCGATGGCCCCAATGACTAGAGACAGCACTTCAGAAATATTCATTTTAAAAAATGAATTACTTTTTTTTTAAGTTTCATAATTTTAAACACAATTTTTCTTCATATCACAGAAGTATTTTCAGTGGTATGGATGTGAAACATATGCTTTCTATCGCTCCATATCTAAAAGCCAATGCGGGGCCACAGTAGCCCAGTTGGAAGAGCAACAGATTAGCAACCGGAGGGCTACGAGTTAAAAACTTGGTCCAGCCAAAGACTGTCATGTACATGGGGGCTGTGGTGTACTTTAAATCTGCCATGTCCTCAATGTACTCACATTGGCATGGTGTGGAAGTTTGGAGAGTGGGGTGCCAGCTCAGGTGTTGTTCTCGTCATCTGACCTTGATTCAAATTTATGAGGTGTTGTCCTTGGATCTTTCCCTTTGGGATTGATCCCGGACCATCGACAATAGCCTGTTGTGTTGCTCCAGTGCTGCGTTAATTAACTACTTACTTAAAAGCCAATGTGTTAAAAGATCAACCTTTCTTTCATGTAGCCCCCTGCAATCATATAACTATTCAAAGAATAAACAAAGCAATAATATTTTCTACACAAAGTCTGGAGGGCACAAACGAGATGGGCCTTTTTATCGTTCCATCCTTGGGACTTATTTACAGAGATCAATCTCTTGGTAATTTTTATGCATAGTTGATACAAAATTATGGTCAAGAATTAATATAGTGAACAATGAAATAATACATTTCATCATCATTTTGAATGTGTAAATTTTGTTTTGGACAGGGGCGACATCATCCTCACTTGCCCCAGGTCCCAAAAATCTAGCTTCACCTTTGATGATAATATTGATTAAAATGTTTATTCATAAGTGTAGTGTTATTGAAATTTTGGAATTCTTGATGAGTTTCCATGAATGCATTATTACTGAGTTCCTCTGACAGTGAGTGCTGAATGAGTCTTACATTTTGTGCAGGATGAGGGGACGTTCCAAATGAAGCAGCCTGCTAGGGAATTACTGAAGCGGTTGGGCAGCAAGAAGGCTCAAGTTATTGGATGGAGAGACATGTGGGCGATGGCCACGCAGAAAGGAGGTGGGTCTAACTTTTTCTATCTTTAATGAAAGGAATATTTAAGCTATAATTTTAGTTTGGAAGTCAAAACTTAAAGTAATAGGGGAAGAAATAGAAAATGTGCCTGCAAATTTTCGCCTTTCGTAAATATGCATGCACATGCTTATACAGGGTGTGCCAAAATTTAGAGTAGGATTTAACTTGTAAATAACTTTTTGTTAGTAGTTTATCTTTAACCCTCTTGGTGGTTTATCTTCATGTCGAAAACTGCCCTTTAGTTGCCAGCCTCTTGTGCAAAAACCTACCAAACTGTACCAGTTCTAGACAAGGGACAATTTGGTTTTCCTACATGTATTTTCACTCCTCTTGAAATAATAGGGCAGTTTTGTCTTGACGAGGTATCTCGTCATTAGCAAAACTGACCACATCTGGATGATTGAGATATATCGTCTATCTAGAGGGTTAATGGACATTTCTTTTCCATTGAATTTTTCTTAAGTGTCAATTTTTATAATAAGACAAGGTTTGAAAAGTTATTCTTCCAAAATTCATATAGCTGATTGGAATCTTGCAAAACCCACTAATGTTTAGAGAAACCTTTTGAATATTTAAAAGTTATCTTTCGGATTTTTGAAGTTTACAGAACTTAAAGATAAACTTCCTTTTTGGCACTTATCCCATACTGAAGATTCCATCAATCTTTATGTTAGAAATACTTGTAATTAAGGGGTCAATTAATTAATAACAGGCAAAATCAAGTTTTTGACATAGAAGCAAAGATATGGATCCACTATGTTTTTACAAGGAAAAATAAGTTATTTTAATTACTATAATGGTTCTTTCCTTTTTCTAGATGACGCTTCTTTGATGTTCCATTTTTAAAACATTTATTCATCAATTCTGAGTATCATATATGCTATTTACATATTTTATATTTAGAACAAAACAGCAATTATTCTCTCATGGACATGACCTTGTAGAACCCTTCATACGTCCTTCCTTGTTATCCAACCCTCGATCGCAGCACCTGGATAACCATCGAACGACACCCCTGCATACGTCCCTCAGGGATCAAATGGTTCCTTCCAGCTAACATTCCTCAGTGTCAGCTGGAAAACAACACAATAACATCATATTGTTCTAACACAAAGTACTATCACTAGTCAAATATCCATCGGGATGTGAATAACTGAAAATTTTGTGATTCCCCCTTCCAATAATTCATTGGAAAGGGGAATAGAGGCATGCATTCAAGTTACAGACAATATAGTTTCTGTGCTAGAAAAAAGTTGATCAAACAGTTTGTTTACAATTCCTCCTTCAGGAATGAGTTCATATGCAACTATGATCTGTAACATACAGATCCTGCGTTTTTTCAAACCACTATGTGTATATAGGGAAATGCACATCATGTATTTATTCCCTGAATTTTACTGAAGTTGCCTCAGATCTTTTAACTTTGTTATTAATCCTCAGTACCTTTCTATAATTCTACCATGCTTGTCAAAAAGCCAGTATCTCCAAAGTTGGTCCTTGCGAGTTAATGGTTATTGCATGTTGTGTACATAATAATCCGATGCTTAACAGTGGTAACTCTCAACTAACTCAGCAAGCATTTTGAGGTGTCGGGTACTTTTATGTAGTAAGATTCAAAAGTTTTCCACACAAGGGTGTTAGAGAGGTAATAGAATGAAACAAATTATATTTTTCGCTCTAACCACCCTTTAGTACAATACATTTTAGTCTTTAAGATGGTCTAAAATTGCACAAATCACTTCATCACTTCGTTTTTTCCCGCGCGATGCAGACCCTACTTTAATTTTGAAAACAAAATAATAAAATTTTAATTTGAAAATTTAATGAGCATGTGATACTAAAATGAACATTTTAAAATATTAGGTAACAGGACTTCTATCTAAGATTCTAGCCAGATCCATGGTTTCTAGAGCTACAAAATTTTAACCAGAGTGCAACAAAACAGGTGAAGGAGCTACACTGTGCTAACATGTTTGGGCTAGAAACGTTTGAGACCTTACTACGTTATGTCGCTTTTTTAACAATTGTCAACCTGGAATACAAAATTTGGAGATGCTGCCTTGACAAGCAGGATAGCGTAATTCATATGCAACTTATATCTTAACTGCAAAAATGAATTTATTTGATTCTTTTTGTGTGGATTATAGTCCTGTGAGTTTCTTATGAACCTGTTCTCAAGTGTTTTTCCTTTGTCAGGCAAGTTGTATGGAGAGAACTACAGCAAGAGCCCTGAATTCAACAGCTGGGGGGCACCTGTGCTGCTGAGGGTGGAGGTGCCTTTGGTGCCTGTGGAAGGTGAGATGCTCCTTCTTTCACATTTCGTTAGAGATATATCTAGCGCTTTGTCTGGTGGCAATTCTCTTGTCGCACTTTTAGTCGCGAGTTAGGGCAGGTGAAAGTAACCCATCTTTATTAGGGTTATTCCCGTTTCTATGGCAACCTCGGCAAGCGGAAACATTTACAAAGATATTACATTTATAAAGATTCAAAAAAAAATTCTAAGATTTCTTTGTTTGGCGACATAAAAAAGTGCGCTAAAAACGTGCCAAGAGCGTTACCACCAGACGAGTCGCTAGATACATCTGTACCCACATTTCATTCATTCTGAGGCTTCAACAAGAGCTATACAGGGTGCTTAACTTTTTTCCATGTCCCAAAATCCACTGCTAGACCACATGGACCTAAGAATATATTAGGGAACAAAAATGTTTGAAATTTTGTGCATAGTCAATGCTCTTTCGTACTGATTTTTATCAAGTCTTGCCAGATGTCAGAACTAATATTAAATTTTGTTACAAACCTAATTAATTGAAATAGATGTCATAACAACCCAAATCGAAATCACAGGTGGTGCAGGAATGGTGGTGCCAGTTCGAAAGTTCCATTGGGATGGCATGTAGTGTTGAGATTCACAGGTCGATTGCTGAGGCAGAGAAGTAGTTAAGGAAAACAATAACTTTGTCTAATCCTTCAGTATGTTTAAAAATGAGTTGGAACACCACGAGACACCAGAGTACAAAGTGTACCTCTGTGTTGTGTGTGAATGACTGCTATCTTTCTTCTAAGGGGCTTGTGGAAGAAGATTAGTTAAAAATTAAACCGCTTAGGGGTTAAGAATTTGAAGAAATTTTATTGGATTAAAGAACCTATTAAGAAAATCCATTGACAGAAAAGATGGGTTTCAATTAAAGTTGCATGTGTATCTTAAATATTGTGGTGGAATGCACTAGGTGATCGAAAAAGAAAGAAGAAATCAACTTGAGTGAGTGAGGCCGTTTGAAGCCATGCTTAGCGAGGTTGGAAAGTACAAAAAGTTAAAGTGGTGTAAACATGCATTGGGATCAGATGACTGTAGAAGCAATGAGACAAAAACTAGGGGGTGAAAAGAGTATAAAAGGGGAACATTAGTGTGGAACGTTAAGAGACTTATTTATGGTAAATATTATGTTTTAGGGGTTTAAATTTAATGCTTCATATCCAGCTATTTTCTGTCACTCAAAGTATTATCCAGGAACACTAAGATCTTAAATACCATTAAAAATGTGTATGTCTATCTGCTCTGGAACTCAATTTAGGTGAGCAAAATGGCAGCTGCTTTTTTTACCAGAATATTTAAATTACCAAATAACTGCTTCAAAAGGTATTCTAAACCTTATTAGCCATAACCACCCGTATACATGTTTGATTATTTTTACAATATGAATATAGTTAAATGAGTCCTGTGAGTTTCTTGAACTTTGGCTTTCATCCCAGAAGATGTCTGAGTACGAAATAAGAAAATGTTTGCATTTACAGAGAGCGAGTGCGATTGGAGTGACAATGAAGAGAACAGCCGACGTCGAGGATTCTGTAACCATATCGAAGGATATGGGAGCGTTTGCAGCTGTGTGGATCCAGCACCCCTTGCATTTGCCCCCAAGGAGGTAATGAACATTGGCAGGCAACCTCTTGCCGCTATTTCATAAACCTTGGCTCCTTTTCTTTGCAGACTAATTTGATACTTTATATTTTTAGCTCTTAATATTTTTTGCTGGTTTTTGAAATCACCTTTATTTATAATTTATAACGGGTCTTGTGTAGTGTTGGAGTAAGATTTTTGTTCATGTACATTTTCAATACATATCCACATTATGTATATCAAATTTTCCATGGTCCTTAAAAAATATCTAAATTTCTTTTTGTCTGAAGTCTGTACTTTACTTTGACCTTATTTTAAACCAAATTTACCAGCAGCCAAAAACTTCCTATTCGTACCTTTTTCTTTCAAGTCCACATCTACATACATCTCTTTCCTATTTTATTGCATACAGTTAATTGATTCAATAATTTAATTTTATTAGCACAATGATAAAAACTTAAATTTCTAAGACTTATGTGCTATATTTTTTAGTTGATTGTGATGCATGCTCGTTCTGTCATAAATATTTAAAAGCCAATTTTGATTACTATCTTTTATGATTTGAATTATTTATTGGATAATATTTTTCATTGTATTCCAACTTCCTGCTATTCTCTTGATTTTATTTAATCTCTTAAAAACGATTGTACAGTGATATTTTTTGGAAGTTCTTGAATTTTTTCTGTGTCCTGGATATTCTTGAAGTGGAATTTGATGTATTTCTCAATAAATAGCAAATCTTATAAAATTCTGCTCTTTTAGTTTAATGAGTGTCAATTTTGTATATTTCAGATTGAAAACAATAGAGTGAGAGATGTTCCAGTTGCAATCATAGCAAGCAACCGACCTCATTATTTATATAGGTAAATATTTTTGGTGCTAGGGGAAAACTGGTTATATGGAAAATTCCAAATGGTCAATATATTGAGGGCCAGCACATTTGGAGGTTTATATAATTTTCTCACATGAAAACAGGCTGTTTTCACTCCAATGTTTCATTTCCATGTGGTCTACCATTGCTTGAAATTAAAAATAATCATTCATTAGTTAAGGAAACTAACTGTCTACAGACAGTGAAAAAAATACTGTGAAAAAAAATGTATAAATAATTTTACAATTCTCACATTAAATTGTATTTATTTTTGACACATCTTGCACTACACAGTTGCCCAGTTATGAAAAGGATGACGAGTTTCTATTCTCTGAATTCTATTTGTCTTGATTGCAAGAAATCTGTAGAAAGTGCACATTGAAATTAAGATCTGTGCAAAAATACTGCAAACATAAGTAAAAAATGTTTTTTTTTTCATTTTTAATTTAAAATGAATGTTTAATTGAATTAAATGTTTAACTTTAATATTAAAATAACTAGATAATGGCACTGTTTGTTTCAAATATCCATCAAATTGATGGATATGATAAAACTTGGTATATGTTCTTTGTTGATAACTGCAGTGTTGATGAGTTTTGTGAGAAGTTCTTATTTTTAAGTGTGGAATGATTTTTCTGTCCAATTAGAATGCTGAGGTCACTCCTTTCAGCTCATGGTTGCAACCCAGAAATGATTACTGTCTTCATTGATGGTTATTTTGAGGTGAGTTTGCTGTTCTAAAAAGTTAAGTTTTATTCAAGGATGAAAATCTTCCGGAATTTCTACTTTTTGTATTCAATCTTTCAGTTTTAATTTTCCCAAAGATTGTGTTGCAAGATTCCTTTTCCCCTGATGAGTGCTAGAAGGAATAACAGGCTTTCATAAAATTTTCTGATTATCAAAATTTCTTTTTTTGAAGATTTCCAGAACATATGCAAAATACAACTTATCCAAATCTGTATAGAGTTAATTTAACTAAGCAATGATAACTGAAAATTTCACTCAGTAGATTTGCTATCTTTTTGCAAATGAAAATATTTTCCCAGTTACCAGTTTGATAACAATTTCCAATGTATCAATAAACAAAACTATGCATTATTTTTACTTCAAAATTTTCAAATGACTCTTATTTGTGATGTAAAAGAAACACAATTTTTCACTAGTTATATATCCTTAAAAATATTCATATATTTTTCTGTCTATAGAATAACTATTCGTAGATGCTAAAATGAAAATATATGTAAGTAACAGTGTTAGTATGGAAGTTATTTTGATGTTTCTGTTTGTACTTAAATAATCTATCAGGAGTACCTTACTTTCCTTGAAAACTGCTTACAGTAGCAGAGAATGGAAATTTTGAAAAAATTCTCAATCCTGGAAACAGGTGATAGTTGCTATGGTGCCTCTTTCCATAGAATGAAAATAGTGGCTCTGAGAATTTACTGCATCTCCCATAGCTGCAAAATGGACACATCTGAATTCGCCAAGTGGTTAAATTATAGTGATCAGCATTAACTAACATCATTTGTAAAACCTGTCTGAACCTGAAAGCATTAGTCAGCTTTGCATTATTCATCTGGATTGCAATTCTCAGAACTTTGGAACATGCCTCATATATTATAAGATTAGTTCTCCAAAGGAGAAATAAACAAAATTAAGTGTAAATATGTTTATAAATAGTATGTTATAAAAACATATTATAAATTATATATTTGCATATAATATTTTTATATTATATGTAAATGTAATTTGTTCATGTTCTGTACACCAACTAAGATGCCATATTTATTAAAAAATGGTTGATAATTTACTTTGTTAAAAACGTTCCAGAAAATCCCATTTCAATTTTCTAAAACATCTTATCAAGTTGGCATCTCAGCTGTAGTTACAGAACAAAAACCTCTATTATTTATAGTGTTTTCATTCTCTTTACTTCAGGAGCCTTTGGAGGTGACTAAATTATTTGGCTTAAGGGGTATACAGGTAAGTGCATGGCATTAAAAAATGTTCATGTCAAAAGCTTTCATATGTTTCATACACTCAATTTATTTGCTTCTGTTTCCAGCACACTCCAATTGGTGCTAAGAATGCAAGGATATCTCAACACTATAAAGCTAGTCTCACAGCAACTTTCAACCTGTTTTCAGTAAGTGATCTCTAGCATTTGTATGCTTTGTGCGTGAGGAGGTTAAACTTATAGTAATGGCTATCCAAAGTCGTAAATTTGTTGCTGCAGCGAGTTCCACATTTCTGCTACTAAGTTTTGATGGCCAACACCACTTTATCACTGTCAACTAGAGAACATTCAACATGAAAACATTTGTATAAAACCCTCATATTTTATGAATGTGTTGTAGAACTTATTCATGCAATCTCCATTTTTTTTTTAAATTTTGAACTGTGACCAATTCATGTAACCAAACTTTTAAATAAGAAATGTACCATAAAGAAATTTTTTTTGAAAAATACATAATGTTGGAATTTCGTCCATGCATTTGGAAAAAGTGTTTAGTCCTGTATATTTTGTAAGCTTTTAGTGGCAACCTTTCGTTGAGAGATCGTTTTTCATGAAGAAAACAAAATTATTCGCTCAAAAAGTAATTTGAAATATTTGTAATGCTGTCAGATTGTTGCATAGCAATTGTGTAATGTAATTTATGTTTTGTGAAGGGAGTGGAGACCAAAGAATTTGAGTAGATTTCATGTACTCAAAATGCACATCCTCCCATGTATCCTGTATTGACTTGAAGACTTGAATTAAAAAATTCTCCATATTGATTGCTCAGAGATTTTGTAACTTTAGAAATTGAAACTGCTTTTATCACCACGTCGTGTTGTCTGTGTATTCAAAAAAAAATTATTTTTCTTATAAACAGAATTGTTCAAATTTTTTCAAATCCCACAATCATCATTCAGTGTAATGACTTAAATTTTGTTTCATAAAAATGAATGGATTTGGATGAACCAAAGACAAGTATCTACATTGCTTCTCCACAAGTATCTACATTGCACAGTTCATTGCTTCTGTGTAGTCAGTGTACAAGAGACCATCTTCGTGACTACAAGCCTTAGGCTGTAGTCCATAGGCTAATCGAAATTCAAATAGTCACTATAAATTTTCCCAGGTCCTACAAAGTGATCTAATTAATCATGGACATTCTGACAGCTGTGTGGAATTCATTTGTGATTGAACTCTTAAATTTTCCATTTCAGGAAGCCAAATACGCTATCATCATTGAGGAGGATTTGGACGTGTCTCCGGATTTTTTCAGGTAACTAAACGGCTAGATCCAGACAGCTGATTCTCAGTACTTGTAAATTACCAAAAGAAATTCTCTATACCACTTTTCACTAATTTCAGTTCTATTTTATCCTTCGATGGGGATGAATTGATAGGGTGTGATAATAGGACATATTAGGGCGAGTCATAAGTAACTTCCGTTTTTTTATCAGACATTTATTTTGCTTTCAATAAATAACAAAGTTATATTAATTTATTTTGTATTCACCACTATTATGTATGACCTTCTCCCATCTTCCTGGCAGCTTATCAATTCCTTCCTTGTAAAATGTGGTTGGTTTGGACCGGAAGAAATTTTCAACAGCCTGACTGACTTGCTCTTCAGAATTGAAGGTTTTTCCATTCAAAAAGTTTTGCAAGGAACAGAAAAGGTGATAGTCTGTTGGGGCAAGATCCGGGGAGTAAGGTGGTAGTAGTAAAACTGACCATCCAAGTTCAAGAATTTTTTCTTGAGTCGCCCTTGCTGTATGTGATCGTGCAAAGGATGTTGTTTTTGCGATTGATGAGTGCAGGACGCTTTTCATAGTTTTTCTTTCACTCTTTGCAGCTGCTGAACGTATGTATCCGCAGTAATCGTTAAATTTGACTTCAAAAACTCGTGATGAATTATACCTCGACAATCTCACCATACACACAATAAAATCTTTTTTCATAGATCTTTGCTTTCGGATCTGGTAGGGGTGGTTGATCCTTATCAAGCCACTGTCTTTTACTGATGATATTGTCATAGGTAATCCATTTTTCATCGCCTGTTATAATCCTGTCTAAAAAAGGCTCGATTTTTACCCGTGATAGCAGACTTGTGGCGATTGACATGCGATCTTCTTTATTCCGTTCACTGAGATTGTGAGGTACCCATACTCCTAACTTGATGACTTTCCCTAATTTCTCCAGGTGGCGGCAAACAGTTGATTGTGATGTATTCAAACTTTCTGCTATATCTCTTGTTGATTGACGTGGATTTTGCTCCAATATTGCCTTTAAAAGGTTGTCGTCAAGGTCGGAAGGACGTCCCGTCCTCGGTTCGTCCTTTAAAATCGTATCTCCGGAACGGAATTTGGCAAATCAATTTCTAACTGCCCGATCGCTTATTAGACCTTCACCGTATACCCTGCATATTTTTTCAGCTGTCGCCTTAGCACTGTTACCTTGTTTAAATTCCCAAAGCATCACATGACGAATATGCACTTTTTCACTCTCCATTTTAGGGGTTATGAACAGCAGTTTAATGAAACATGCACCACACAAACCAGTTGTCAGAAGACTAACTGAACTCTTATCTATTTAGTGAAAGCAAAAACTCGTTTGACTTATAGTGGTAGATACGAACATAGATTCTACCTAGCTGCATCAGAAGTTATTTATGATTCGACCTAATACATTGGTTGCTGTCTAAACTTCTAGTGCATAAAAAACAGCATTAAAGTACCAATTTTCAAGCACCACTAGTTGTGCAGGGTTGTACAGGTTGATTTAAAATAGATGTCATGTGATTATTTGTTACTGTTTGAAAGAATGATTTTTAACTTATCTTGTTAGTCATATTTCACTGTTATTTCGCAATCATTGCACATCTAAAAAGTTTAATGAAAGCTGTTGGATGTATTTCAAAGGAAAGCAAATTTTGTTAAGTTTTATTACCACCTAAACTTCCTTATTAGACTTTAGAATTGCTACCCCACATTTTGCATATATTATCAATATCAATAATTTTATAAACATTATATAACATATTTTCAATTTAGTTTGTTGCAATGTTTTATTGATAGAACTTAAGAACTGTATCTCTGAACTTCAATTCATTAGGAACAAGTATATGCTATAATTTTGCTGGCAATTTCATAGGCTTTCTAGCCAATTATATCGTTTTTTCAATCATTAGCTAGTTCTGTGGAATATGCCTTAATGATTATCTTCCAATTTTTTTTCTATTATGAATTAAATAATTTTTTTAATATATTTTCATTACATGTGTTTAACATGTACATTGCGTATTTGTAAAAATTGCAAAGATATTTTTATTGGGTCTTAACCTCTGTATTTATGGAGAATCCCATATGGGTTCATTAAAATAATAACTTTTTACTCTAAAAAACTATAGTATATTCATTAATTCATGCTATCTTCATTCAACTACATCCTTATGTACTTGTCCATGGAAGAAATGTCCCCATTACCCCTTGGGGACACATTTTTGCAATGCAATATTTTAAAAATAATTTTTGAATCTTGAACCTTAAATGACTGATCCAGTAATGTATCAATTTAAGTTTTTCTCGGAACAGAAGATGCTAAAAATTAATCTAACTTTACAAGATAGTTTGTTTAAATTCAAAGATTATTTATATAATGTATTACTGGGATTATTTTTAAATGTGGTTTCTCTTTTAATCCATTGTTTCTAGTAATCTTCTAGATATAAATGTATGCTACCCAAATACCGTAACCCCTGTAATATCAAGCTTTGCTTTATAGCATATTCAGCTATAGTGTTCTTTTTTCACTTATCTCAAATGAACTTTCGGTTGCAGAGGAAAGCAGAATCTGTTTCTTTAGAATCTGGGTATTTCAAACAGAATTGGTCAAAACAGTTTGAGGATCTTAAGAGAAATAGAGAGAGAGAGAGCATGAGAAGGAATTTCTGTCAAAAATAATCTATCTTATTTAGAATTATATGGTTTTACCATCAAATTTTAGTTTTGCATAATTTAAAATAAAACCTGTACTATAGTGTATAATTTCTGCTTTTTTATTTCTATAAGTGTGCTTTTCTGGGCCCTCGCCTGTTATACCATTTGATATGTTGTGCTTCTTTTGTTCCCAAGAAATGCAATGCATTAATAGGTTACTTGATAGGTCACTAAATCACTAAAAAAATCACTAAAAAAAAGTTGACATTATCTTTTTGTTTCAGTTACTTCAGCCAGACACTACGGTTATTGGAAGAAGACGAGTCCATATACTGTATTTCGGCATGGAACGACCAGGTAGGATGTTAAATCCTGCATCTAATTTTCAGCATCTCTTATTGAACATGCCCCTTCAGCAGTTGGGCTCAAAAAAGTCAGACCCAGTACTTTAAGAAGCATCTCAAGACTTAAAGAGTATTAATATTTTTTGTAGGATAGGTATTTTAAATTTCGACTAAAATTGGTGTAACACAGAATTTCTTAAAGTAATTCTAAATTTAGTGACAATTTTTGATCAGTAGATCATATTTTTTAGCTTTAAAATTACAATTACTTGTTTTCTATCACGTTTAAATCTCGAAAGTCAGCCTTAGCTACACTAATGGTTAAATTCATTGTCCTCACTACATCATGCTTTTCTCGTCTCCTTTTAAGCCCAATTTAGTGATGGTTTATGAGTCTCACCTCTCTTAGCCCTTAGGTGGTAAAAAATGACTAGAGTGACAAACCAAACACTACTTTTTATTCTGTAATAAAAAAAAAATTTGCGAAAAAGGTGATTGACCTTGACATCAAGGCCAGGGAAGTAACCATGTGCTGTCTCCCTACTCTTTGTCCCTTCCTACTTCAGAGTATCTTGGAGACAAACAGTATTTCAATTCAGCAAAGTTTTTAGAAAATATAATTTTAGAAACAAAATACGACTCATTTTAAAGAAATACAGGAGATATATAACCCAAATCTTAAAAACCAAAACAAAATATCCTCTCTGTTATGACCAATAAGATACACCAAATTCAAGCTAGAAATTCTGTGTTTATTTAATACACTGCAGTATTTATCATTGTGTGGCTCCTGTGAGGAGGCAGATGACCTTGGAGAAATCCATTTCTACAAAGGTGGTCAAGGGAAGTGGCATATGCAAAATCGTGTATTGTACTTGCCATAGGTGATTTTTTGCTAACTCGTAAATACTGCTACAGCACCAACTAATAGGATCAAAGCCACTATCTTTGCTAAGGACACCAATTACAGCAACACATTGTTATGTGTTCCTGCATACCTGTCCCCTAATTTAGAAAATGGACTCATTCAAAAACTCAATGCTGAACTATAAATTTCTGTGTTTAGTTATTATAATTAGTAAATTCGTTGCCTTAGTTATTAGATCTTTGAGGTAATGCCCAATTAGCCCCTCACTGTATTGTACTTTTCAGACTTCTAATAAACAAGAAATCAATCAACATAACATTAAAAAATTATTAATTATAATTAAATTATTAATTGTAGCTAGAATAATATGGTTCATTAGTTCATAAACAAGAACCAAAAAGAGCGTTTCAAGCAGCAAAGCACAACTTACTCAATTGGTTACATCAATATGTAAATAAAACAAGGTATGATCGTGCAGCATCTTGCAAACATTCCTACGATTTTGATACTGTACCGCTCTAAATATGAGGTATTTAACCCTTTGATGCCTGCATTTTTATTTGCCAGAAAATTAATTGTATGGAATTAAGATTATTTTTTGTTGATCCACATTTATCATTAAAAATTTGTATTTTTAATTTTTTAATCAAATGTTTCACTGTTGTCAGAATCATGTTTATCGCTAAGTAATTAATTGTAACTGCTAAGCAATTTGATAATTTTATTTTTGCAAGTAGTGTTATGAAAATAAAATTTTCAAAACTTTGGTTCTCCAATTGAGAAAATGAGTATCTCATGTATATTACAAAGAATAAAAATATGTTCCTTTATGAAATATAAAAGTAGGATTTGTAGGAAAATATATATATAAATTCATTCTTACAGACATGTTTTGATTTCATGCGTGATAGTTAATTTATGTAATATGTTTTTGACAGGAAACACTTCTTACCATCTATTGATCAAATTGAAATATATAATCCAAAACTCATGTCTTTTTAATGGTTTCAAATCTAACCACTGAAATGCAATGGTTTTTTAAGCAATTCATGAAAGTTGGGGTGGGCCATTTGATGCCACTGGTCATCTAAGTGTTGACTGATTGTGGAAAAGTCCAGTTAATGAAACTCATAAGGGTTCCTTATAGATATTTCTGATTACTTTACTTTGCAGGGCTACGAGCACACAAGTGAAGATTCTGGGCTGCTGTATCGAGTTGAGACGATGCCTGGCCTCGGGTGGATCCTGAAGCGGAGCCTCTACAAAGAAGAATTGGAGCCACGGTGGCCTACACCTGAAAAGGTTAGATCATTTCCTTTCTCTAGCTTTGAATAATAGTTTAAAGACATCTTCCCACTTTAGTTCTCAACTTTAAATGTCTATGTATCAGCCAGAAATGTTTAGGCTGTATTCAGCTTGATGGTACAGGCCTTGGGTTTGAATCCCAGTCTGTATGGATGTTTGTAGTTTGGTATCCACCTTAAGTCATAGATCCCATTCTAATTGGTCCTTGCATAGAAAAATTACTGTAGTTACAAACTTAACCATTCTATGATGTTCATTTCACAAGCAGGGCTTTAAATGATGAAAGTATACCATGAACAGAGTGGCCCAGTTTTAGTAGTAGGGCTGTAGTAGCCCATTTGGAAGAGTAACGGATTAGCAACCAGAGGGTTAAGAATACGAATCCAACCAAAAACCGTTATGTTCAAAGGGGGCTGGTGCATGTTAAATCTCAAATGTCCTCATGTTGCCACAGTGTGGAATTTTGGAGAGTGGGGTGCCAGTTAAGGTGTTGCTTTGTCATCTGACCGTGGTTCAAAATTACGCGGTGTTCTCAGATCTTTCCCTTGGGGATTGATCCCAGACCGTCGTTAATAGCCTGTTGTGTTGCTCCAGTGCTGCATTAATTAAAATACTTACCTACCCAGTTTTAGTATCAATAAAGGATTTCTCACTACACATTAACAAGTGCACAAATACTGTGTGTGGGCAGCATATTAAACACATTTTCTTACAGTATTCAGATATCAAATGCAAAACTTATGACAGTATCATTCAAGAAGTTCAGCTGAGGAATTACAGTTGACAATCAACTTTCAACCCATCCTGCCAGCACTGAATATAAGATCTTGTCTTTCAGCTTTGGGACTGGGACATGTGGATGCGATTGCCAGACGTGCGCAAAGGACGTGAGTGCATCGTGCCTGATGTGTCAAGGACCTACCACTTTGGCTCCTCCGGCCTCAATATGAACTCTTTCTTCCAGGACATCTACTTCAAGAAGCATGCCTTCAACACTCAACCCAATGCAGAGCTCAAAGACCTGGACAGGTGATATGCATGCTGTTAACTAATGGACATTTTCCTTGACCTTAAAATGCCAAAAAATTAATATACTTTCGATTAGCAAATCATTTTGTGTTACAGATATATTAATAGTTTTGAAAGAAATTTATGTATCCACACTTCATATGTATATGCATGTACATTGGTGTACACAGCAGTTAGGGAAATGCAACTTTAAATAGTTTAGCTTTTGGCATTATCAAACATTGTCATCTTTACTTTTGAAGATCCAAAAGTGATAAAGTAACTCCTTCCGATACCGAAGAGCTTTGCTCATTTTCAGAACAGTAAGGAAGTAAGACAGAAAATTTGGAGTTTTACTTTTTGTGAGTGGTAAAGATTAATTAGACTAATAAACTTGATTTTATCTTATGCCATCTCCTGCCTCTTCACCATCAGTTGACAAGCAGCGTAATACTGATAAAAAATGTTTTTAAAATACTATCTGCATCTACAGTAATTGTGATTGTATTGTCAGGAATTTTAGGGCAGTCCTTGAGGTGATCTCCAGTCATTTTATCCAGCTTGCAAAAGGGACGGGTAGTGATCTTGATACTCCAATACAATGAAAGTATATTTGTAGGTAGT
Source organism: Meta bourneti (assembly GCA_933210815.1). Taxonomy (NCBI): domain Eukaryota; kingdom Metazoa; phylum Arthropoda; class Arachnida; order Araneae; family Tetragnathidae; genus Meta; species Meta bourneti. Next base: position 90,664,961 of record OW119924.1, on the reverse strand, counting down.
CGTGTCCGCTAAGAAGTCGAAAGCAAGCGACTTCAACGGCTTTGGACAAGGAACCTAGAAGATATGAGCTTTATTTTTCAATAAAACATTCCAGTTCTTTCTCTAGATTTAAAATCTATTAGTCCTTATAGATGAGCCAATAAGCCTTTAGATGTTATATAGAGGCAAAGGGGATTAAGGTTGGGGCATCTGTGTTCCAGCCTTAGCCAAGTGGTCTTGTTCATTGCCACATATACCACAATGACTTGGGATCCACTGTACGGAAATATTTTTCTTGACCTTCCCAAGGTGGCTTATTTTTTCTACATCCAATGCACAAAATCACATTCGTTTTGACCATCACTGAATATAAGATCTTGTCTTGTAAAAGCTATTGCTGCCTGAGAATCGATGAAAAATACAGCATTGTTTTTAGAACAGTTCTCAACTTCATCCACAGCCAGGTAAACAGCAGAAATCTCTATCGAAGTTATCACAGTATTTCCCCACAAGACAGTGAAGCCTAAATGCGTTTTCAGCTGATCTGTCTGTAAACTGCAGTCAGGTCTCTTCAGTGTCTCGTAGATTGTAGTCAAAATACCTCATTTTATACCTGATAATTTCTCATTAATAATCTCATTTATCTTACTGATAAATAAGACAGCTTGATTTGTGTGTGGGAAATTTTGTTCAAATTAATATTCATAGATCAATTGTAGTTTTTAATATGCAAATTCTATTCTCTTCATTCCTAATGTGAACGTTTGCCCCTTGAAATCAAATTAAGGGCAAAATCTGTACTGTATATTATGTAAATGATTGAACATATATATGAATCTAAAGATTTTGCCCTTAAGTTTCAAGAGGCAAAACCAAGTAAATGGACATACATAAGGAAAGTTTTACTAATACAGAAGAGAGAAATACACCCAGAGAGGAATCAAACTTGCACTGCCTACAACTTGCAGGTTGCTAGCATAGCAGGCAAACCCATAATCTATACTCTAAAGGGAAGGGAAAAATTATTTTACTTTTGTGTATAAATTTTCTGAATGTCACTTTCATGTCATGTCCAAAAAAATTGAAATTTTCTTTCTTTCCTAGTGTGAAAAAAGACAGCTACGAAGAGGTTATCCATGACCTTTTAAGGTATGACCTTCAACTCAAATACTTTTTTGTTTCATGGATACATTCCAGATTTTGACCTTTTATTGCTGCGAATAATGAAATTATTTCGGAAAAATCTCACTGGATAGATTTGCTATCTTTTCACTAATGAATGTGTTTTTCCAGTTCTACTTTTCATTTCAATTGCCAGACAAGTTTTTGCATAAATTTTATTTATTTTAAATTTAAGAATTTTTGAACTTTCGGAAACTTGAATTTTTAAATATCTTTTCGGATGGCTTTCATTGTTGAAGCTGAAACAGTTTTGGTAATATTTCACTATTTTTATATCATTAACAATTTGTATACTGTCCGAAAAAATGTATCATCATAAAATATATATAATCATATTGCAGATACTAAATAAAAAAATTTGTAGTCTAAGGTGTTTATTTCATTCTGCTTGAAAATCTGTGTCAGTAACTTTGAAAAATGCTTACAGTGAAAGGATATTGAAAATATTTGTAAAAAAATGATTGAATTAAGGTATAGTTTTCTACAGATAAATTAATGCAGCTAGATCTTCCACAACACTTAAAAAGGCCATATTTTTTATTTTAGAGTTTGAACTCGCAAGAGTTTACATGTTTAACTTAGTCTTTCCTGCAAGACTTTTAATCAGTTTTCACCTTTTTGACCAGCAAAATGTTTCCTGGGATACTTTCTACCTATAGATGTAGTTATTGAGGCATTATGTGTGTTATGAGGGAAAGTACCACTACTACACTACTAGAAAATGGAACTGAAAACATTCCAGAAAATACAAAATTCCTAAAACATTTCCAAAAACCATATTTCAAATTCCTGAAATGTTTAATCGGAGATTGCAGCCCTGGTTTCATAATTTGTTTCTCATGAGAAATTTAAAAAATGTGTTGTGTGAATAATTTGTTTTTCATATTTCTCAGGAAAGCTGTTGTATTAGATCATAGCAAATCTCCATGCGAAGAAAATTTTATTCCTGACACCAAGGTAAGTGATGCTCTGTGCAAACTTTTAATTGCATTGTTTAATCCTTTGAGGCCTGCATTTTTATTTACCTGAAGAAAAAATTAATTTTCTATAATGATGTTTTTTTTTACATCAACATAAATATTCCTTACAAAATTTATTTCAATTTTTAAATGTTACTGTTCCAAACCAATTTTTAATTTTAAGAATCAATTATACAGAGTGGTTAAAATCAACCTCACCATAATCGTATCACTCGATTCCTTGTTGGACACCAATCTGAAGTCTGTTTTTCGATTGGACAGGCTATTCTGGAGATGCATACTTGCAACTGATATTTTAAATAGGCTGACTATATTTTTCTGAGACAAAAACAGGATGGGGGTATGTAATATTCTGTATTCATGATAAAGTAAGACAAACAAGTTTTATTACATAAACATTGATCTTATTAATCTACAGTGATAAAACGGATAAACAAATTTAGATGTAGTTGATAGTTCTTCACTATAAATGTACCATGAATACTTTTCTGGTGAAATAATCTAATCCAGCAAATTTGTCTTTTAACACTTTATCATAAAATTTCTCACTCCATGACACAATTTTGTCTTGTCTTACAACTAACGTGGCCCCCATTTTCCCAACACTTAATCTAGATCTCTCCTTTGACCACACATTGTTCATAACAGAAAGCATTCTCTTGACAAGTGCTATTCTTCTGGAAGATAAAAAGTAAACTCTACAATATTACAAAAATCTTGAAAGTCTGCATTTTTCATTCATTTCAAAAAAATCTGTATCTATCTATCAGATGCAAAACTGCTTTCTTTATAATGCAATTTTTTAATTCTTTAGTTTAATTATACAAATGACTGGTACCCATGATAATAATTTACAATTTTTGGTTAGAAATAATTATGATCAACCAGTATAAAAGCATTTTTAGTTTTTATTCAAACAAGACAAAATTGAAATTTCTATCAAAACGGGACAGCCTGGAAATATGAAGAAAAACAGTACCATCCAGTTCAAAATGGTACTTAAGTCAGCCTAAGTTTAATACTTACATTTGCATATCCACCTGGTACCATCTACCCTGAAAGGACAATTTGTTTGATCTTATGCTAAAATTTGAAGTGTCAAAGCTTTCAACACATATCTACTGAATGCTGCATCCAATCGAAAAACAGATGACATTTTTTTCATGTGGTTTTTTGGAAAGGAATCATTAGTGTGCCGTCGATTCTGACCACCCTGTATATTCCATTAGTTTCTACGAAAATAGAAATTTTAACCATTTAGTTTCAATGCATGAATGGGTACTTCATACAAATTACAACCTAGAACAAAAAATGTTATATTTGGTAACATGAAAGTAGGAATTTGTTCACACAATCATGTTTCAATCTCATAATCCCTTCCTACCATTTATTGTTAAAAATAAACTAGTAAATAGTCAAGCTTTAAATGATTCTAAATGGAATCACTAGGATACAATCGTTACTTAAAAAAAGCATGAAAGTCATGGTGCTATTTGGCATCACTGGTTCTCAAAGGGTTAAAATGAGTTCTAACATTTCATTGTTCTGCAGGGTGAAGTGTATGTGATGTTTATAAAAATGAATGGACCCAGAGATTTCACAACGTGGCTGCAAATAGCTAAGGTAAGTCATATGCTCACCTGCATGGGAATGAGATATTTGATCACTTTATTGTTTGTGTTGAAATATAGAATTTGTAGTGCTATGTGCTCATATCAGGAAAATTTTGTTTTTAGTGTTTCAAAATCTGGGACTTGGATGCCAGGGGCTATCACAAGGTGAGTAAATATCTCATCTACTGAAGTGTCATTAGATTAGATATTTATTTAACTGTAAGGAAATGTGCACTCAGAAAATTGCATATTCACATTGTTTCTTTTTTTGCAGAGCATGTGGAGGCTCTTCATGAAAGGAAACCACTTGTTAGTCGTGGGTGTGCCAAACTCTTCTTACTCGTAAGTCATCCTTTTGATTTCATTTCTCATGTGCAATCACATGTCAATGAATATTCTATGCCCCTTCTAAAATGTGAATTTCCGATTAGATTTCAAAAACTGTTAATCCTATGAGGACATGTTATTCCACGATGTAACCTGCAGTTATTCCTGATTGGCTTCTAACTAGCTTTAGACTTCTCGAGCAATAGAATCTTTCCTAGAATTCGTTCAACAAATAAATAGGGTTATTTAGCCATTAAATGTGTTGTGCATGTAACACAGAAACTTCTCTGAAAGCTCATGATTTTCAGAGGGTCCAAATGAAACCTTTGCCCATTCAAAAGAGTTTGAAGAAAAACATCTTTTGACTCATTGTATGGTCTATTACTGTCTACTCCACTCTGGTTAATATGACTAGTAACTTATTTAATAAAAAAATTAAGTCAATTAGCAATGTTCCAAAAAGGTCATGATAGATAGGCAAAAAGATGCAAATTAGTTAAGGTTTAGGTTATGAGCATAATTTTGGTATTTTTAAAGGGCCTTGGAATATAGAAAACAAATTTCAAGTAATTTTCAAGGACTGTTGAAATTCTAGGCAAATAACATCTTTTCATTGATTGTTGGGTCTTACAGCTTTTTAGTCTCAAGAGGGGAGGGGACCAACATTTAAAACATTGATGAACCACTCAAACACATTGCATACTCTTATCTTTAAAATGTAAAATTGGGTAATTTGTTGGCAGAACAAAAAGAAAAGTAAGGCGAATTCCTGAGCAAGTCTGCAGTAGAAAAATTCTCTAAATAGAGCTTCATTAAATTCGGATAGTATTTCATACAAAGTACTTGATATTTCAAGATTCTGTTAAATGAAAAAGTCATTAAATAGAAGTTTGCTATGTATGAGGAGTTTCCTCTAAAAGCCTGTTTTGGTGGGTGTACATAGATCCAGTTTCAAAACTAGTAATTTGACATGTTACTCAAATGCAGTGAAAGCATGTTACTTACAGAATGAAATAAAATGTACGCCAAATACATCAAAATGGCAATAAATCAAATTTGTTCGTAACCAGAAGTAGGTAACTTCCTAGACTATTATGATGTTTTTCTGAAACTCTCATACCCTACTGTAGATTTGTAACTTGATGTCTAAAAACTGTAATTCAGCAAAATTTTTCACTATGATTGGCAGCAACAGGGACCCAATTATTGGGCGGTCCAAAGTAAAATATCAGTTGCTTCATATGTATTTTGTTTATATAGATCATTACCAATATTGTCAGTATATTTGAAATATCTATCCCTCATGTGAAAAGGGGTCCCTAGAAATATCTCAAAGATAAAAATGTTGAAGTCCAAGGCGTTCGGGTCCCTGGGACTTGCATTCCCTGGTGTGGGTTTTTTGTCATAAGAACTTATTTTGTTATTAATTAGTAATATTTTTTTACCTATCCTGTTTAAAGCACCTGGTTTCTTACATAAAATTATTTGGGGGGACAAGGTGTTTGGGCTCCAGGAGTTGGGTTCTAGTGATTGGTGATCATTCTTTTAACTATCTGTCTTTTCTACAGGTCTTTCAAGCCTGCAAGGGTGACCCCTATTTACCTAGAAGACCAGAAAATCGACAAAGACAGACTCCGGTAGTCTCTCGTGCCATAACAGAACAATTTATTGCAAACGAGCTCAAATCATTTAACCAGTGAACAATGCACGACTTCTGTGAACTCTTGAATGTGTGGGCAACATGCTGGGCAGGGTTGCCTAGTGTCTTCATTGAGGGGAAAATCGCCATTTTTTCGTTTCATCTTGTACAATTCGCCATCGACTGAATGCATAACGTGAATTCGAATACATTCTAGTATCCCTTTAAAGTGTGAAGATTTCCATTTGAAAGGTGTTTTTTGAAATCGTTTGGAGGGTGTGTGACTCTGGTAAGAAGGCATGACTTAGGTTGAATCTACTTCTGAAATGCCATCAAGATGTTTTTCCTTGACAAAAGTAAAAATGGGGTTTCAGGGAAATTTATTCTAAAATGTTTTGCATTTTAATTCTTAAAAAAAAAAAAAAAAACTTAACATGTGAAAGGCATTTTCTGTCAAGCCAAATGGTGGAATTTGTGTTTCTCCTGATATACGTGTTTCATGTTTATATTCTAAACATGACATGAGTTGGCTCCATCCCATTCCGAAAACGATTTCAGCACTTTGCCAATAAAAATTCCAAATTGATACATGATAGTGGATTGGTCAACACCAGTTAGATTAAATGTCGAAAAACTACATTTTAAGGTCACCCTAATATGTATCATGTGAGAACATTTTGACTGGTGTAAAATCTTTGCAGACCATCTGGTGTGTTCGTGCTGAAAATCCCTCGTAAAAAATGTCATGTGTAAAATTAATGAAAATGCCCCAGCAAAGGTTGGTCCTTAAAAGTTTTTTTATGAAACATTTTTATTCACTTGAATAACATTTCAGTCTAACCAAAAAAGGTGCAGTCATCAAATCCTAGCCCTATCTCATTCAATGATAATAACTGCAAACTCGGAATCTGCACTAAAAATGGCAATAGGTCAAGCGTGTTTACTTTTCAACCTGTTGCTTGAAGTAACCAATACTGATTCAAAACCATGTGATTCAAATGCCACCTTATCAGAGTCGGATGGTACTCGTTCCATAAGCACTCTATAAGTCATCAAAAGAGTATGAGTGGTCATGTTTCGATTGCGGACTTCGGCTGCATTGATTAGTCTGGTGATTGTAGGACAAAATTTCGCCACTGTCAAGATTACTTCATTATCAAGCTAACTTTTTTTACATTTCTGTGTACAATATGTGAAAATGAATCATGGTCATTTAATCATTGCAATTTATGACAAATCAAAGCCCAAGGGTGTAAGATTGGTACATTGTCTAACTATGAATGTGTGAGGTTTTACATTCATTGCAAAGGTATAAGTATTGCCTTTTTTCAATAATTAATCATTTTGTAGCAAAGTTTGCTGATTAAAATTCACTATTTAAAAGAAATGGAAACTAAAATTATTTCATAAATAATTGAAACTTACAATATTAATCATTTTTCATAAAAAGGTTTCATCAAAAAAATCTTCATACAAGGGTACAGGGTAACACAATAGGATGACATTTTTAAAATGACAAGTGTACATTTTCTTAAAGTTAGTGGCATATTTATAGATTAAACAAAGTTATGTCAAGATAGCCTACTAAAATCATTATTATCTTTTTAATTAATTTTAAAAATTTATTTTGTATTAATCAAGTTTGATTCCATTTATTGATAATAGTAAATTGATGAAATGTCAGTGAATTGACACTTTTAAACTACTCTCTTCCAAAGTTTTTGTTTTTATGAGGGAAATAGAATGCGGGATGACTGAAAATCATTACTTGTAGTTTCTAATGTCAATTAGATGAGTGTAGTTCTGCATTTTGATAGGTCAGGAAGTAAATGATTTCCATTTGATGCAGTTTGGATTTCGAAATGGCAACCATTCCCATACTAAACTCGTTGAAGTTTGTAAAAGTTTCTTTGATTTTGCATTTTTTATTGCACAAATTGTGTTGCCCTGAGTCCTACCTAAATCTGAGTTTCTGCTCTTGTGTTTCGAAACTAAAGTTCAGTTTTTACTTATTAACATCAAGTTATCAATAGAAATTGTCAATCAATCGTTATTTTGTTGACTCGGAAACTGTTTGGAAAAATCGTTATCTGACTTTGGTATTTCCGTTGCAATTTTATTTTTTGAATTTAACAAGTTTTTATTTTATAACTGGATTCATGTTGAATGTGTTTTTCCAGGGATGAAAACCTCCAGGAATTTTTAATGTTTTTATCTCGTAGGTTTTCAAATTTTTCTGATAAAATTCTCAGTTTTAAGGTTTCCTAAACCACAATTTATTCAATTGTTAATGAATTTATTAAGTTGAAAATCGAAATGGGAAACTAGTTTTACTTGCTCGCATAAAGGTTGAGAATTACTTAACTAAATTTTAGTTTGTGTGTAAAATTGTTACTGTAAAAAATTTGCCATTGAATTGATTTCCCTCATACAGCTTTATCATTTGTGTGGATACAGGATAATGACTATAAGTTTTTACATGCCGATTTCTATTTGCTTGACCAAATATGGCCCTTGCCAGGTAAAAATTAAAATACAAAATTGGTGGTAGAACATTTTTAAATAATGGCATATAAAGTAGGGGAAATTCTTTTTTAAAAAATACTCTATCTCCACTTTCAAGACATCCAAATCTTTTAATACCTATTCCATTAAACCAGCATTTTTCAACCACTGGGCTATTAGAAGTTCTATTGGAATTGCCATTTTTGTGAATAAATATTTAACAGTGGAAATATTCTGAGAACAATATCTGTTAATGTGTTGAAAAGCTGACTCAGAGCGCCTGTAGAAAATGTCAGTGACCCAATCAGCAAGGAACTATACAGCAAATTTTGCCACTGAAATTAAAGATTAAGGCAGTTTGTTCCTGGTTCTCAAATCTAGTAATGCTGAATACTGTTTCTTAAGTCGCGTTGCTGTATTTTGAAACCTGACTGTCATGATTTTTAAAAGGACCTAGATTTAAATTTTAATAGGAATGAGACTAGACTTGGTTCAACTTTGGTGGTCCAAACGGGGTATGCCACTGAAAATAAACAATTAATTTAATGATGTTGGTCTGAGAAAACTACTATGTGCTAAAAGATTTCAGTGATTGATAATTAATTTAAATGTTATTATATATTTGTCAACATGCTGTATCCATACATGTCCTAATACTTTTTATGATTATGCCATAATTAATTATTCTTATGTTAATGTAATGTATGAAACTGAAAAAAATTGGAAAGGTATTTATGTGCAAATTTGTTGAGACCGGGTCTTACAAAAAAAGAATTTACTGGGTCTCACAAAGGTTGCGAACCACTGAATTAAATAAATGCCCTTGAAACAAGTGATCCAATTTTTAACTCACAACAGTGAGGTTTCTTGTTCGCAAACCAAAAGTTCATCGGCAAAATTTTGAAAAGAGCGACCCAGCAGAATGCATGATAAGAGGTTACTCTAGTTAAAAACAGTCACTCTTTTGTCCATTTTCATCCCTGGTTTTTCACAAGAAACAAATATCTTGCCTAACAATCATTGTTTTTTGACTTGCATTTTCATCTGAAAATCCAGTCCAGAAGCTTGTCTTGACTGATATGTACTCGCATGAACAATTACTTGTACATAATTCCAAGTCCACTATGTCCTCAATCGAGGTATTCTGTGTTCACTAGAAAGGAGAGTAAAAATATGTAAATATGTATTCCATCTGTGAATAGAATTTAATATATAAAAAATGGTGCAAAATATAACTATGTATCATAGATTACAAATGGTAGTTGCAAAATGTGTTGTGTATAATAAAGTGTACTTTTTTAAAAATGATTCCTTTGATTCATTCTGGCTCTATTGATGATTCTTTTGAGTTCTTACCAATAGATCGAAGCAACCTTTTTGAAACTTAATGGGTTCACAGCTCTCTTCCATCAAAAATTAATTCAGTAGCTTTTTTGTATGAAATGAGCATTTGAATAAATTGCAGTTAGAAATTTAATTCAACATTTAAACTAAGTGCATTTAATTTTTGTGATGAAAAAATTTATTACAATTTTAATTGTTCTTTCTAAAATCAAAATGTATCTTCCCACTACAAATAATTTTTGGTGAAAACCTCAAGTTTTACCCATTGCGAGGAAAAAATTTTCCCTCTGAAATTTTAGAAGACTGCGAAGTGACGTAGCTTTTTAAAGTGTGCTTTTATTTTCGATGTAGTTAAAGTTTAAGTAAAAGTGGAAATGATCTTTTCAATGTCTAAAACTTTTTGGCAGACCATAGAAAATCATTCTCACAAATCTGCTGTGTTTTTGTACTGCTTTGCAATTTGGTAATGACAAAATAAAACTTTCAGCTTGACATGGCAATCAAAAAATATTAAATTAAATTTTTTATGTAAAATTCCAATTTTCAATTAGACACAGGAACTATCAGAAATTCAATTTTTGCTTAGTTTTTTTAGGCCTATTTACTAACACAATGAAAGCAGACAGTTTGACAGAAAATGTAACAAATTAAATTGTATGGTAGCAATTGCACAAACACGTTCCTTCAATTGCCTAGTATATTAACTACTGAACAAAAAAGAAGGTAATATTTTCGGGGTTCGGATTCGCCTTTAGCGAGAAAAACCTATCTATCGGAAATCTTTTCTGGCTGAGAAAAAGTCTTGACTTTCCACTGCCCTTTGGACAACTCATTCTGTCAAGTGACATCTCAAAGTCACCCTCTCTACCTCCTTAGCTTACTATATAATGAAAAGAACGCAATGAAAATATCAAAGTAAAGTAATTATCCTAATTAAACCCAGTCTGGGAGTCAGAAATGGTTTAAATCATAATTTAAGAACAGTTCCAATAAATCAAACAAGGATGAATTAGGTTTTTCAGCTTTGGGGGATTCCTCCCCTGGGTGCACCCATGAATTAAGCATATTGCTTTTTTCTCGTCTGGGTGGTATAAACCCTTATGGATATGCCTTATATATTACAAAAGGATATATTTGCATTTTCCGATACATGGGGCTTGCATCCCTACCCGTAGATGCGTAAAATTAAAAAGAATATTTGCTTATTTATGGTCTAAAGGGCTTAAGCCTCCCAGTCTAGATTTACCCATTCAATAACAAAGGATATATTTGCTTATTTCAGGTCAGAAGTCCCAACCTTATGGATGGGTCCATGAATGAAAAAGGATAAATTCGCTTGTTTGAGATAATTTGGGCTTAGCTCCCCCAGCAGGTTCACCAGTAAATTTTTTTTAATTGTTTTTTCTCCAGAATGGCAGATATGTTATGGGCTTGAGCATTTTTTTTATGTATTAGTAATATTTTAAGAGTTGCATCTTCTCTGAATACATCCTTAAGCAGAGGGCTATTATGAATTTATACCAAGTGGGAAAAATCTTCTAAATGATTTTACTATTTTACTTCTAATTGCCCTGGCTATGAAACTAATGATTGGATTTTTCTAAATGTTGTCCACAGCATCCAATGCTTAAACACAAAACTCGGCGACTCCTTTATTAAGCTACACATGAACTAAATTACATTTTTGATTCATTACATTTCGTTCAAATTAGGTTTCTGTATTTTAACCAATTGTATTCAATTAATTCGTTTAAATTTAAAATACATTGTAATGAATTTACAAATTTTTTATAATTTTAATTTAATTGCTTTTTTCTAACTAAAATCAAAATGTATTTTCCCACTGTCAGCTAAATTTATCTCCAATTTTTAAAGGCTGATGGTGCCCCGGACATTATCTGCCTCAGATTATCCCTACAAGGATCTCAACCATCAACATTCGTTTCAGAACAAAAGTTTTTTTACTATATCTACTATTTTTTACTATAAAAGTTTTTTATAAAATATCTTCAACAGGAAAGGATTAATGATATTTTTCTTTGATTTTATATCATTGAAATGACTCCCTTGGGAGACTCGAGTTTGTAAAACTACATCAGATCAAAGCTATTTACATTACTTCTGTTCAAGTGGATTCAATCGAAGTACCAAATATTTGAATAGATATATATTTATATACCATAGGAATCAAATTTTATACACAACTCAATAGATACATGTGTTCGTATTCTTTCCATTTCCGACATCCTTCCTGTTATCACCTTTCCAGCCCGATGCCATCACATTCGATGACAGTGGATTCCCCAGTTTCATCTGGACATAGAGTAAACTTGGCCTGCAAGACAATCAAGAAATTCATTCATTGCATTTTGATACCATGGATTGACAATTTCAAACATCTACCAAACAGGAAATTTTGCATCTCATAAATCAACCCTTTGAATGTCAGTTGTGCCAAATGACTTTCTTTAAAAATAACCATTGCATCCTTGTGGTCCCCATTTGGAAACTATTCATCAATAATATGTACGAATTACTCATTTATATACTGAAATCAATTTTTTGAAAATTATATTTTTGTAATGAGTGGTAAATATAAGTAATTCCAAACAGCCACACATAAAAAATTGTTTTCAATTTTTTAAGAATATTTATGTTAACCTTAAGACAACCTTAATTCCAGAAAATTATCTTTTTCTTCTGGTAAATAAGAACGTGAGCATTAAAAGTATTAACTGAGCAAGTAAGTATAAGTTAGAGCACCTGTGTGTGTTATTATAGATCTATATCTTTCTCAATCTACAATTAAAGATGTTAACTTTAGGCAGTGGTCCCCAAACTTTTTTCAGTTCCTAGACTCCTTTGAAAATTAAACATTTTTGCAGATCCCTTAAGATTATAAAATTAAATACAGCATACATAGATCTGCATAGGACCATAGTGATCCTAATTTTTCACCTTAACCCTCTGAACGTCACAAGTCCAAGCGATTTCCAAGTAGTTACTCTATTGCTTCTTCCCCAACACACATAACTAAATAACCACATCTATTGGTTGAAAGAATCCTAGAGAAGATTTTATTGGTCAAGAAGGTCAAAACTGGTTAGAAGCCACACAAGACTGCAGGTTGCAGAATGGATAGATACATCTGAACCCCTCTGAGGGTTAAAAGGCATTTTTAGAACATAAAATAATTGGAAAGTGTTGGAATATTTTATTATTTTTTTTAATTCTCTATTTTGGCTAGTAAAACATAGAATGTTATCGATGGACCCCTTAAAAATCACTGTGGCCCACGGGTCAGTGGAGCACTCTTTGGGAACCACTGCTCTAGAGGAAGTATGTAAAAAACAGGCCTTTGAATTATTCCAGTTTGATAATTTTAGACATTTTCATGTAAGTCATTTGTCAAGGCCACCCACATTGGTGGTGGTGTCTGTGGGTATGGCATGTGGGGGGCTTGCTGGTACCAATGCCCAAAAACTGAGGGGGCCCTGGGAAATAACACATTTTTTGGATTGCAATCTGGGTCTTCTAGATGCAGTTATAAATCTTTACATTATGTTTGTAATAATAAAGATGTACAACAATTGTACAAAGTTGAGTTTAAAGTTTTGTGCAAGTTATTATATCGAGTACTTGGGACGTACAACACCAGGAGTACCTTTGTATCTACCCTATAAAAGGTTTGACAAGTTTAGTTCCAACCCTGTGGTTTTATTAGAAAATAAGAAAGTAAAAAGGGCACACAATTGTTAAAGTGGACCCTAACAAGTGAATTGTGGTATCACAGGCCTTGGACAGATCACTTGGGAAGTCTTGGTTAATGTGCCACTTCCATCCTGTGGACCTTAAGACCAGTAGTTGGCCTATATGTTATATGCAACCCTTGTGTTTCAAGATAAGTCTCCTGCACTCCAGGCCCTGGCGACCTGCCAGATGTCTGATGTGTGGAGGGATTTGATTTTATATTGGGTTGTATAGTGGGGAGGGGAGTACTTTCCTGCACAGAGGGGTGTGTCCTTCAGTCCAAATCTACTGAGGTAGACTTGGAAGGACCAATGACCTGTGAAGAACTGCAATGATCTATCTTTGATGGGCTGCTCACTTTTGGTACAAATACATGTCATGTACAATGTTCATGGGAATGTATATTCATTCCTCATGCAGAGCAGCCTCTAGTTCAGGAAGTGTGGGTGGAAGTGGAAACCTAGCATTCACTTTGGCCTCCAAATGCCCCTACAAAGGTTTGATTATGTTACGATTAAAGGACTGAGATGGTTGGATGAGATATTCCATACCATTCTTGTGCTTATTGAACCATGCTTGGACATACAAAATAGTGTGAATGGGGGCATTGTCATCTTGGAACAGATCATTTGCCAGGGAACAGTCTGGAGCCTAGGATAGAGTAGATCGGCCAGAATGCTGAAATATTGCACTGCTTTGATCTTCCTATACAGGATTACCAGTGGTCCAAGATAATCACACCATCAGAGCTCCACGCTGAACAGCAGATAGATAGGCAATTGAATTTATGTCACAATGAGCAAAACGAGCTATTGACGATGGTCTGGTATCATTCCCAAAGGAAAGATCCAAGAACAGCACCTCATAATTTTGAACCACGGTCAGATGACGAGGTCAAAACCTGAGATGGCATCCCACTGCTTAACAGTAGAAAAGAGGCAATCAACTTGAAAGGCTTTTTTTTTCGGGGGGGGGGGGGGGGTTCATGAGTCCATAAAACTTCTGCTGGTCAAAACAATGTAAATGCAGATTCGTCAGACCAGATGACCTATTCCCACTGTTGTGTTTAATCCCTGAGCTCTCTGCACCATTATTGTGCTTCAAGCATTACACTGTGTCATCAATGGTTTTAGAATAGCCATTTTTTCACGAATGTTCTTAGCATGCACTTCCTGTTGGATAGTTATGGGGATCCATCCATACGGGGTCCTGGAGGTGGGTGTTCATCTCGAAGGTTATCTGAGACAGTTATCTTGTGTTTTGGGGACACTATCTGCTTCAACACCTGTTTGTCCTTGTCAACAAGCTTTGACTTTCTTTTGTTTCGAAGATGACATCTTGCCATATTTAATGTAGGCTGTCATAACAGTTAAGAAAGTGCTCTTTGCAACACCTACAAGGTTGGCTGCTTTCATCATAAGTTCCAGTGAGGTTTGCTCCAATGATTATGCCTCTTTGGGAGTTTGAGAGGTCAGATAACAGCATTTGACTGCTTGCAGAATATTCACATACTATCTATAACTGTTGCTGATAGACTTATACTATCAAATTCACTGCCATTAGGTGGCAGACTTCTGTGCTAGGTCGCATGGCTGTACTACAAAGACAAATTATGGTCCATTTTCATGTGGATATTTATATTATTTTGTCCACTACCTGTACATTGCATTACACATATACATACATTATAATACATAAAAGGATATACATTACAATATTAAAAGTTTACTATATTAACAAAAGAGCATTTAATGCAAGTCAAATACAGTTTGTACACACATCACTGCATGCCTGCCAACTTTCAAGAAAGAAAATCTGGAAAATTTTTACGACATAAAAACTAACTTGCAATTGTCCGAAATGAGAAATGCAAAAAACAACTGATTAAAAATGCTAAATTAGGAACCAATTGCTCCAAATTTGGCTTTAAGAAAGCAATTCTAAACAGAAAAAGTTAGGTTCTCTCTACTATTGTTGTATGCTGAGACAGTTCAAACTCGGAAAAACCGATTAAGTGATATTGTAAAGAAAACAGCACCAAATACATGCAAAAATAAACTATTGAACTTTTTTAAAAGCAGTGCCCAAAAAACAGGATTTGGTGACACTAGCATCCAGATTCTGATGTTTTTCTTTCATAATTGTGACGGTTTTGATTCCAAAATTTTGAACTTGGCATCTTGAAAATTTATTCTGAAAACACTTTTCTATCCAGAAGACCGGAAAATCATGCGTTTTTTGGGAAGGCTTCTGTAAAACATGGCATGAATTATGGATTGGGTGAACATGGTTTGTTGAGATGTGGCATCAAATGCTGAATTGAAGAAAAGTGACTTTCCAGAAGAGCTGGCAGGTAAGCCATTAGGTAAACAAACTATATATAAATTTAAAAAGTGAACAAATGGCCAGTGTTTTGGCAGCCCAACACAGATTTTGCATGAAAATTTTGTAAAGTAGAAGTTAAGGTAAGATCCGCCTCACCTTTGTCATCATCTCAGCGACAAATATGGCCGTCTTTGTATGGAGTGTGGGTGTACCAATGCGCACTCTCGACTTTCCTTTCGCAAGAGCCATGAATATTATTATCTGAAACAATAAAGGAGATACAATTAATGCAATGGCAATGGAATGCATTCCTTACCAGCCCAGTTGTTGGCGACATCATAATTTTCCCTCACTTATTTTCATTGTAAAATTGTATTAAGCACATTTTGGCTTTTCTTATTCAAATGTATGTGCTTTTGGGGAGTCATAATTACACATTGTGTTTGTGTTTCAGTCATATTTCAATCATTTTTTAAAATATAATTTTTTGTCATATTTTGTTTTCCTATATATACTCTAGTAACAATCCTGTAAAATGTGTAGTAAGGCAATTGATATTTTCCCACCATTTTTAGGCATGATTTGAATCTTTCTAATTAAAAGTGTGTTTGTATAACAAAGGATTAAATATAATCTTTTTTGAATCACTGTAAATTTTATTTTAATAAAGATTAGAAGAAAATAATCCAATATTAATTTTTGTGATTGTAATTGATTTCATGAGTGAAATGTACAAATCAGCCAAGAGAGAATCTTCCTTTTCTTTCAAAAATATCATGCCATACATTTCAGCTCCCACCTTTGATGAGTAATTCAAAAACAATTGTTCCATAATAAGTATATGGAAATCAGTCTCCAAACATCTGCATGTAAACAGCATGGTACATGTGAAAAGTACAATTATATATGTAAATATATATAGTACTTTTCAAAATTTTCATTGAGGTCAGACAAGAGGACTGAAGATATTTTGAGCTTGAATTAAATACTTTATTTCATTGTGTTAATTTAATAAGAGTCATGTTCATAAATGAATTTAGTTCTTAAAATGTCTCTTAGTCACAAATTATAAGATACGATAATAACATAATTCATGGCAGAAGACTGATATCATGACATGTGATTGGAAACCCAGTTGTTTTAAATATGATTAATAGAATTCATACTTGTGATAAATCTCATTGTATATATTGGAGTTTAGCTCCAAATTTTTCCCCACCAGAGCTAATTAGATTAGGACCTATAACTCTTACAGTGGATTCAGAACCACTATGAACATCCATTCCTATATTGGAATTAGATATATTCCTATTTTCTTTCATGACTCACATTGCTTACACAAAGTGCTTCTCCTTCAAAGACTGTAAAATACTAAATGATGTAAAAATGGAACAAGAATGGAGAAAACTCATAAATATTAAAATTAAAGTACAATTGCACTAAGGCCCTTATGAGTACAATTGTACTGACACTTATGAGTACAATTGTACTCATAAGGGTCAGAACCCTTAAGTTATTGGCCCTTTAGGTTAAGAGGGTTGGTTTTGAGGTTTGTATGGTGCAAGGGCCATATTTGGTCATGCTGCACCAGACACATTCATTACAGATAGACGGTAATAGACACACACAAGGAAAGTTTTACTTGCACAGAAGATAGAAATACATTCAGGGAGGAATCGAACCTGTGCCACCTACAACTTTCAGGTTGCTAGTGCAGTGGGCATACCCACTAAGCCATGATGGCCTAAGAGGGTTAGAAGGGGGCAGTGTAACCTAAAGGGCCTAAGTTATTGGCCCCCTAAAATGGGAGGGATAACATTTAAATATTATGATTGAGTAACCAAATAAGGTGTTTCAATAAAATGATCCTCCAGGTGTGCCAAGTCCTAGAGGCCCAGTACTTTTATGGTTGGTCCTAACATGGGGATATAAATTTTACAAATATGCAGATAATATGGGTAACCAAATATGTAAGGTAGCTTGACCTCATTTATCAGATCATTTGACCGTCATGTTAGGAGACAGCAAAAAGTACTAGGGAGCCTAATTCCTTAAGCATCGATACTTTTATGGTTGGAGACAGATCCCCAAAACACAAGGCATAAATACAGTGTGTGGTACTAGTGTGTGGTGATGGAACAAGTGGACCAATCCATTTACCTGATCTTGAACATATGCATCCACACATGATTTTTTGTCAGCCTCATCAGTAATCTCTTTAGCTGCGGTTTCTCCGACATCTTCAGTTGTGCCATCTGAACAGAGTATAGTGCATCAAAATCAAATAAAAACATCTGACTTAATTAAATCAAACATTTTTCTATTTAAAATCAAATTAAACACAAAATCGATTGCTTTTAAAATAATGCTAAAGATGGAATATTTTTTTAAAGATATTCCTTCTCATCCTCATTTTTTTAAAACACCTCAATCAACCATTTCAGTTTTAAGATAACTGATTTAAACAAATGGCATTTGAACTTCCAATCCTAAAGAGATAGATTGAGGTTTCCTCTGCCTCCAAAACAGAAAATTCAAGAAACAAATCAAAAGTGAAAACATCAAATGCACTGTGTATTGGAGCATGATGTAATAAAGGAATAATAAAATTCAAAATGGAAGCATAAAAAACTGAAGAATTAAATTAAATTCCATAACAGTTGCTCTTTCACACACTGTGAGTTATATCAAATTTGACACATTTAATATTCAATAGAACTTTGTTTCTTTCGCTTCATTGTACCAATTTGAAACATACAAGTCTAATAATTACTATCATTCCTATTTTCGCAAATGGAAAACAGCACAAGTCTAATTTCTAACTAAGTAGGTTATTTTTTAAATCATTCACGCTTAATCTTTTGGGAAAAATTAAATGCAGTGTATCCATTTTAAGATAAGGTAGAAAATAAATTAATATAAAATTACCTCTTTTATTTTTAAGACCTGATCCACCTAGTAAACAGCCAGTATCTGTTTTTGCAACCAACCTGTCAAAATTAAAATTCATCATAATTATAGCTATTAATAAACACTGTACTTAAAGTTTAAAAACACAACAAAAATAGTTTTTAATTGAATAGCAAAAATTGTTTAATAAATTAAGAATTTTGCTTAAACAAATATGAATTGCAGTGGAGTCTAAACAGCAAACTTCTCTTTAAGGAATTTTTCCATTAAATGAATATTTTCACGGAATCTTGGAACACGTAGGTATTTAACATGGAATAAATCCTCATTCATTGAAGATCATCTCTACTGAATGAAGTTTTTCTGTTGCCAACCATTGTTTGATTTTTGTGCAAGAGAATCCCAGGAAATTTTTCCTCTATCAGCAAACAAATTACCCAATTTAGATCATAAAGATCAATTAAGTGGGATTTTCCATAATTTCACTAGAGGGGAAAATCTGTAACAATTATGGAAAATCCATAATGCTAAGCAATTCCTATTTTGTGTTTTTCTCTAGTCTACCCAAGAAGTATGGTTTGTCAAGGGGTTACTGTTGTTGGGATGAAAAGAATAGAAGATATTAACCCTTTGAGCCTCACATTTTTTATTTCTAATGTTCCAAAAGGAACATTAGGAATCAATACTTGTTTTTTTAATTCATAAGGCATTACTTATCCCCTCAGAGTTGAATTGAATTCTTGAACAAAATTCATCTGAATGCAATTGTTTTGAATTAAAAAAATTTTAAACCAAATATTTTAAGTTGAAAGAGGAGAAAAGTGAATTGCGATATGGAATTGTTTGTCTACTACAAAACATTGCAACTTACACAATGCCAACTCCATTTCCTACAGCTAAATGAGCAGGCTCCTTCAAGCGATTGATGTCAACAGGAATTCCAGGGAACTTTTTTTTCAGACATTGCGATGCAGCATCTGCCATGGAGTGGGCCATCTAGAATAGTTCCAAAATTAATCATAGCCCCAGAGATGCTAACCTTTGAAAACACATTACACAAATTACAAATGTGATTTTCAGGAATTATTACCGTCCACCTTGAATATATGCCCTCTCCTTTGTTCTAGTTCCACCCCAATAGTTCAATCCCATCTTTTCAGATTTTGAAAGCTTCAATTTTAATGCATCATTTTAAAATTCTATGCATACATTGAATGTGTCTGTGCAGTTAATTTCTACTTTTCTGATTACCATCACAACAGTAAACAATTTGATGTTTTTCAAAGTCCCAAAAATGGTCAAAGGTCATGGTTGGATAATTAATATCAAACGTATGCAACGCTTTGGGTTGGATCATTTGTCAGGTGATTTCCAAATGAGCACAATATTCAAATGAAAACTATAATAAATATTTCTTTTCATGTCACACACTGTGCTATGATTTAAATTCCCTGATTAAGTGACATTTCTTTAAGAACCCATCAACTTTTATGAATGGAGGTTCAAGTGCATTTTAACTGGTTAGGAAGATAAGTATTGAAAGTAAAGTATTGCACCTTTCAGATATACAAGCACACACCAAAGTATGTAGCCCCAATTTGGATTTTACTTGTGTGGATAGACATTGTCAGAAATGCATAACACCCAATTTTGATTGAATTATTGTCAACTGAAAAACCAAACATGTCACAACCTGCAGTTTTCTCACTTTCTTCAGTTCTGTAGTTGGCTATTAGAAATTATACTATTTAAAGACATTCTATGGCAGAAGTTCAGCAAATGTTTGCTGCTTTTCTGTACTTGAAGACTAATTTTTTAGAATTATAAGATTCTGAGAATAGGATTTTAAAAACACTATTTAAATAAAGGTTGATACCAGTTTTGAAGAATGTCACCTCGTATTGAAATATCAATACTGGTTTTCTAAAATTTTCTAAATTAATTTAAGTCTAATTTTCTTTGAATTGGTTTCCTAGTTTATAAAAGCTAGCCATAAAATTGCAGCACTTTCCATTCCACACTGTTGCATGGATTTCCAGCAATCATTGTAGCTCAAAAGTGTTAGTGTCAATGGACATTCCAATAGTGTGCTCTAAAAATTTTGAACTAGAATGATTCCTATTTTTACTAGATCACATTTTAAATTTGTCATTGGGCAGTTTCTATAACCTTGTCTAAAAACGTGGCTGATTAGTCTTCATGAATTTCAAAACACTCAGTCAAAATGAATGTGATTATGTGTCTATTTCCTATAACAAAAATAACAATAAACTTGGTATTGATATCATTTCATAGAATCAATACAATATCCATACCAATTCTCAAAGCTTCAATTTTTTAAGTATTAGTATGGTACTAGAGTCTAAGGTAAGTCCTATAACCTCACCCCATCTATTGCTAAATAAAAATTATAAAAACTGGTATTGCGAATTTCTGTCTGAAATTTATTAGGATTGAGAATCAGCTGCTTGTAACATCTGTTTCCTATATTTTTATATCCATTCACTTTTAAAAATTGACTTGTAGTTATTTTGCGTGTTTTTATTCGTACAATACAGGATTGCCAGAATCAAAGCACTTGTGAAATAGCGCAAATTCTTAAAAATAGTAGCAAAATTAGTCTTAAAGCTTACTTTAAAAGCAGTTTTAGTTGCCCTCAGCATCTACATCCCTGGTGTAGGGTCTTCAAATAACATTGTATGGAGTAGAAGTTGGAAGTATTTAACATAGCTTGGCACTTAGTTAATGGTTTACAGTTTTAACAGAAAAACACTGTATGCTCTGTTACACGTATACCTTGTTGAACTGATCATAATGCTCATTTTTACTAAACGTTTTTAATACTATTGGAGCATTGTATGAAAATCATAATTCTTTTCAATGATGAAGCAGAAAGCATGAATTCATGACAGAAACAAGGATTTGTGCAATTGTTAAAAATATGGGGGACTCAATTTTCATTGACCTAAAGTGAATTATCAAAAAAGGCGGCTAATTTTTTAAAACGTCGCCAAAACATTCAAAATAGGAGCTTTAGAGACGATTTTGCTTTAAAAGATATCTCTAGTTACAAAGGTTGAAAAGTATTAGCAAAAGTCACCTTTTAGCTGTCTGTAACAGCCCTGACAATATTTAAAGTCCACTTAATTTAATATTAAAAGTATTTAATTGCTTTAGCTACAATTTTATCTATCTGACAATCTATCGATGAGTGATGAGCAGTGAGTCTTCATCTGACTCGGTCCTGCCAATCAAGTGTGCAAGATCTTTATCAATTTTTTTCAGAAAAGTTACTGTTAAATATTTTTTAATACCATCGAAATACCAGATCAATATCTCTTAATGATATTTTACCCAAATGCTGCAATTGTATGAAATTATGTATGTTTAAAACAAATCAAGAGTTTTGATGAAGTTTTCATGGGTTTAACATTTTATTGAGCAAGGGCCATAAATTTGACCAAGCTGTACCAAACACAACATCAAGTACAAAATGTTGTAAAAGATGGATTGGGGAACATAGTAGGATGGAAGCAGAAAAATATCACTTGGGTGTATCCTAGGAATATGACCCCTGTATTTACTAAAAACAGTAAAACCCCACAGAAAAAAAAGATCACTAGAGTATCTCAAGTCCAAGAAGCCCGTACACACCTAAAGGAGATGTGCTCCTAAGGGCTAAGAAAGTGTAAAGATTTATTGTGCATTAACTCACTAAAATCCTGAATCTAACTGCTTCGAAAATAAATTTAAACTAATTTGAAGTGAAGAATGTCATAAGCCTTATAAATGTTGTACACTTCATTAAATCTCTCTTTCAAACCTTTATGGGCAAAACTCCAGAGACAAAGGACCGTCCTTCAATCTCTGTAACACTTCCGGGACTCAAGAGTTCAATGGATTGCAGATGAGAAGCAACAGGTTCCACTTGCATCACTACTTTGCCACCACCTTTGGGAAAATATCCCCTAGATTAAGAAAATGTGTGAGTAAGTATTAAACAGTAGACACTAACAGAACTAGTGAATAGGCCTTATTCCATGAATAGGCCTTAGTGTTTGAAAAACTGCACTTTAACTGGTTTTGGAGATTGATGAAATATCTATTGATCAATGAACCAATTTTCTAAGCTTTCCTAAATTGCTTTAAATCTGTTTTCTTTCCCTTAGTTATCTAATGTTAGTAAGTCAACCATAAAAAAGCAGGAACACTTTATAAGTTAATTTGTTTCAATGATCCTTTTCCAAAAATATAAGATGTTAAGGTGGGACTTTTTGAGCACTTGTGCCAATGACAATTTACCAAATAAATAAAAATTAATGATGCGTCAAAATGAGGTAAATGTAACACAAATTGGATACTTTCACATTATTCTCCCTATTTCTTAAACTTTTATAAGCTTTATTAAAATCAAGCATTTCAACACAGTACATAAACATGAAATAATTTTAGTTTCTCAAACTTTCATCACATGCCAAGTTTTGTTGAATACCCTAAGTGCTTGAATAATTTACTGTTGCCTACTTGCACATCATTTTTTATTGCATGTAGTAGTACAGAAATAGTTCTCAATGTACAAGTACATGCCACAGCAGTGCCTTCTTTTAAAGAATATTAAACTGAAAATTGGAATTGAAAATTTAAGTAATTTGGAATATAATGGGCATGAATGCAATGTTACAAAATTGTTTTATCAACAAATGAAGTGCATAAAGCATTTCTAAAATCAAACTAGTAATACTTTTGTATATATTCGAAAAAATGTTTAAAGCAATTTCATTTGTCAAATCCAACAGTAAATTTTTAGCTGTAAAATAGCTCTAAAATTAGCAAATACCTGCAAAAGTCTACATTTAAAATAAGAATTTAAAACTTTCATTCTCTAGGCATGAGTTATTCTGTTTAAATTTCAGGGAATAAGCAAAACATAATTAAAATGAATATTCTACATTAAACATAAAATAAAGTACTAATGTAAAAGCCTGTCAGAAAAATCTAAATCTTTTACATTTTTGTAAATTTTACAAAATTTAAAAATAAAATATATTTTTACAATAATATATTTTTTCCAATGTTTAATAGAATTCATTACTTATTGTACCAGTTTCCCTCAGACAGATTCTAATTAAATAAATTGTATTTTTTATCAATTATATTAAAATTTGAGTTAATGCTAATTATAAAATTAGTTTCTTCAGTTATAAATCGAATGGAATGTCAAATTTACATCAAACACAGAATCTAAAAAAGAAATTAAGCAAAAAGAGAACCAAACAAAATTTACCTCTTTAAGATCTCACAAGAAAAATTAGCACCTAGACGTTCCACTATTGGCTTAAATACCTAAAAAATAAATTCCTTAAGTACCACCTAGGAAAAGTTCATACTGCCAATATGCAACTTAAAATTTGAATCAGATGATGGAATTTGATTTATAATCAAGAGAAATACAATGCCAGACAAACATAACAGAGCAAAATCAGTAGCAAGTCTTAAAATGTTTGAATGGAATTATTTTGTAAAAAGTAAAATATGATACAAATATGAGTAAATTAGAAAACAATTTCTTATATTGTATTAGAGTGAAATTTGTTTCGGCTGAACTTCTGGCAATATTGAAAACCATAATGCTACCATCTTTGTTTTATTCAGTACTTGGCCTTTGTCAAAATGTGGAATAAAATTTTATTATAATTTAATTAATTGAAATAAATTTCTTAATTTGATTATTTAAAATTTTAATATTACAACTCTTTTTAACACCGGGATGTAGTGAATGAATACAAAAATGGTGTGAATAATTACTTAAAAAATAGTTTCTAAATGAATATGTTCAACTTTATGACTTGACACAAGAAATAAAAAACAATCACAATTTATTTTTTAGGTTCCGAGAGATGGTAGTAGTCAACCACAATAAGTTTTACAAATGATCGTGTTGATTAGCGGATCACTGAATTTTTCTGGCTTGTGAATACAGTTTGTGGATAATCAGCGAGTTAACGCTGAATCACAAATTAACTTGAGATTAGTGAATGCAATAAAATAACTTGGAAAAATCAGTATTTATGTTCAAGTAGCAGCATTCACAACTCTAGCTAGCATTCATATGTACTTAAATACTTGTTTTTAAGGTGTATATATACACTAGAATATATTTTTTTAAATTTTGACTTTAAAAATCCATTTCTTTCACAATAGGTCATTGGTTTGTGCTTAAACTCATTTCAGAATTTCAACCTTTAAAAATCAACTAAAAATTCATTTCTTAACCAATAACTTTGACTGAGGGTCAAAACATCCACTGTATTATATAGATTATAATGACGCAAAAGTGATTATAATAGATCAATTCATTGTTGAGTTATCACTGTTCGAAAGAAGCATCCTATTGCAGAAACATAGTTCTTCAGAAATCGAGTTTAAAATTTTGGAAAAGTGTTTGTCTAAGGTAATAGTACCTAACTCAAACCCTTGTAATTTGAAAACTATTTCGAATATTTACAAGATCTTGGTATCGTTTGAAAGCTAAGGGGTTGGACAATATTTTGAATTATTAAAAAATAGATCGATATTTTGGTCAATTTTCATAATTTCTAGTGTATACATACACCTTAAATCCTTATGGACATTCCAGAGAAGTGAGCAGATATAAAATAAAAATATTATACACTTTTTAATACTGAACTGACACAAAATGAAGGGAAGATGTCAGTAATTAAAAAATGCATTTACCATAAGAGTGTGATCAATCTGAGGAGCCATATCAGCATTTGTGCCACCTTGAAGGCACAGCTCAGATGGACGGTCAGCAAACAGGAGGCATGGGAAGGATACTTGGAACAGCAATATAACACTCCTATAAGTAAAGTTAGAGTCAAATATGTATGTTATTCACTACCAGAGGTGCTGAACTGATTAGATGCACCGAGAATTCAGAATATGATTTTCGAGAATTATTATATATTCTATAGAATGTTTTTTCCAGCAACCCTTGAATATATTGTGCTTCTTGGAGGACAAAAAACCCCGCAAAAACAGAGCGAATCAGGAAAGAGCTGGCCTAGTAAACATGCTTGTTAGGAATAAAATGGCACTCATTCTACATTAACCTACACTTTTTATTTAAAAGTAGATAAAACTACAAGAAAAAAATTGATGGCAAAACGTTTGTAAATAATACTAAATGTGATGATTTAAAATACCTTTGAAAACAGGTAGGTAGGTATTTTAATTAACGTTGCACTGGAGGAACACAACAGGCTATTAACGACGGTTTGGGATCAAATCCGAAGGGAAAGATCTGAGAACAACACCACGTAATTTTGAACCACTGTCAGATGATGAGGCAACACCTGAGCTGGTTCCCCACTCTCCAAACTTCCACACCACACCAACGTGAGGACATTTGAGGCCACGACAAATTTAACATGCACCAGCCCTTTCTACATGAGTCTTTGGTTGGATTCAAACTCGCAACCCTCCAGTTGCTAATCCATTAGTCTTCCAACAGGGCTACCATGGCCCACTTCTTTGAAAACAGAAATTCCTTCTCATCCACACTATCAAAACATCCAAATTTTTGTAACACTCCTAGTTTGGTTTGTCATGGTCAATTTTTACAAAGAATAATTAGACGGTTTAAGATAACTGCTTGAAACAAAAGATTTTGATCTCCTATTCTATAGAAACAGATTAAGGTTTTCTTTTTCATTTGTAAAACCAAAAATTCATGGGGGGGGCAAGTAAAAGAAAGCGATACAGCCAAAGGCACAGTATAGTGAAAAGGTTAATCATTTTTACATCACTTTTTGAGGACATAGTAACAGGATGTGTCAATTTAAATCAATGGTTTTTATTTAAAAACCATTGATTAAAATCAATATTTTTAAAATCTCTTCTTTTTTTAATTAAAGCTCAATATTGAAAATACCATAGCATGGGACAGGATGCATGTTTTTTCCATGTTTTTCTGTCAGGGTTGCCAAGTCTTGGAATTGCTTGAAAATTTTCTCCCTAAAGAATATGAATACTATTTCCATCTGGAAGACTTCCAGAAAAGTTGGTAGATATGTAATATTATTATTTCATGGATTGCCATGGACATGGCACCAAATTCATCATTTGAAAATTTCTCGCATTAAAAAATAAAAATCTGGAAGATGTTTTATCTGTTTGGAAGACAGGAAGAAAAGTGTTTTTTCTGAAGAATTGATAGGTATGGTTCCACTCACCCAGCAGTACCGGGATTCGCTTCATACTTTCCTCCAGTGATGGGACCAGGATGGAAGGTGACTTCAGTGGAGCCGACTGCGGCTCCTGTCAAACGTCCACGAGTGATTTCTCCTACTAGCTTCACACCAGCCAAATGCTGTGGTCTGTAATCAAAGTGAGAAACCCAATGCAATACAGAAGACTCACACAAAATCTCTGTACAAATGTTATATTTAAATGAAGTAGTCATGGGTCCAGTGGTTAAATACACAAAAAAGTTAATTTATCGAGCATAATGAAAGTGAATGTTTTGGACAAATAAATCAGTGTAGTTTCTAGATAGTATTGATCTATGAACATTTTTTATATGAGGTTTTAGGAAGTATAACAAGATAAGTTTTTGAAAGATAGAACAATAAAAATCATTCTTAGGCCTTGTTGCTTTTATTTCATTTGAATTCAATCACATAACACAAATCTATAATGCTTAACATTATAAATTAAAAAATAAACATTTTAATTGGGGATAAAATTTTAAATTTAATACATTTTTATAAATCATACTAATTAAATTATTTTAATTTTTCAGCCTTTTCGTTACCCAACTTGTCTTTTTTTGTAAACTGTAATTTAAATTGAAAATATTTTTTGAACAAATACAGAAGTGGCAGTGGTGGTAAAGACTTTATGAATGGCTTTCTTGTCTTCAACACAAATGCTAAAATCTAAATGAGTTTCCCCATTCCACAGGAGATATCTCAGACAGGATGTGAAAAAATTATTATTCATTTTTAAAAAATCTGACTTATTTCAGTACTAAATCAGTACTTTAATTGTTTGGATTTTCATGATTTTAATTTATTTGTTGACCATATGTATTTAATGATTGATTGAATTTTTATGGCACAAGGGCCAGGTTTGGCCAAGCTGTGCCAAACTATCGGTAATTTCAGATAAATTTTTATCATTTATTCATAGATTCAATACTAATAATCAAAATTCAACAAAGATAAATAGTAAAAAAAACACTTCAAATCATTCTGAGATAAAATTATAAAAACCTATGTCTGATATAAATAAAAATATATTTGGATGAGGAGGATAAGTCTTTAATACTAGGGTTAGTAGCACCAAAGTAGTGGAGTCTAATAGCATTAAAATCAGGACATACACTTAAAATGTGTCCAACAGATAGGATTGAATCACATTGGACATGTGATGATTTGAAATTCCATGAGTCCTCTCCCCTCCATGCATTAGGATCAGAGCTGACAGTAAACCTTTAGCCTTAGGAATATTTGAGGTTCCTTCGTTAAATTGTGAATTTACAATTGTTGATTCTTATTTCAAGTCACTTGACAGATCTGTTCAATTGATTGAAAGGTATTTCATTCTTTGTGAGCTTTATTTTGAGATTTTCAGGGAAACCATTATTATCAAAACATGTGAAAACCACAGGCAAAAATGTTCAAAGATATTTTTAAAAGCCTTTCGAAACAACTTCCATGCCTGCTCAATCAAACGAAGATCACATGTCAGTCAACTGCTCAGGGAAAGGGCATTCAGAATGGGACAGTCACGAAATTCATTAGTGACCCACCTTTGTGATGTTTTTTGAAAAGGAAGGAAAGTGGCAAACCTCACAGTAAAACTTGTGGGTTATCTCTCTGTGGGCCAGTCCTTAGCAAAGTAGAGCAGTTTTCATATTGACAAGGTATCTCGTGACTAGCAAAATTAGCCAGATCGCATTGTATGAGTTATCTCTGGAAACCAATTGGAGGGTTGACACCTGTGGAAACCCTGCTAAGATTAAAATAGTACAAGTTGTCAAGAATTAGATACCTGTTTTTTCTGTACTATATTCTAATGACACTAAAACATATAATCCCAAACAAAAATTGAACAATACCTTAGCCCAGGCGAGCTTCTTCCTGCCCGTATATTGTAGATCCTGATGGGCTTCTTGAGAAGGGCACTCAGAGCCATGGACATTCTGAGTATCTGGCCACCCTAAAGGATGGGAAAACATGATTATTGTAATGGTCCTGATTTCATTCCCATGTCATCTTGTCATCAACACTTAATAGACAAGGTTTGTATACATAAATTTCCATTTGCAATCACCTGATTCTAGACACCGACCGATAGTCCTGGACCCAGAATCTGCACTACTGCAATCTGTGCACAAGCATGTTGTCAGAAAAATTTGGTTAATCAAAAGCCAAGCACAGTATACCAACTTTTACTAAATGTACCCAATAATAAAATTTTGATTTATTAACTTTAAGTTAACATTGCAAACTTATACATTGTTTCACTTCATATTTGAAGACAATGCTCATTTAATAAAGCACTGAAGAATCCTTGTGGTAGGTGATTGAATGGGAAGGTACAAGACGAGAATTCCAAATATGATTCATGGAAATAAATTGTTATTGGTTTTAAGTTAATTCAAAGTAACTTTCAAATTATGGGTAGCCTCCTCCTTGTCACTTGGAACTCACCAAAACTGCTTATAGCGCGACTGTCACATAACCTGGGAGAAGTCCATTTCGAAAAATGAGGTAATAGATCACATGGAGAAAGGGCTGCTATGTGTGAAATCATATATGCGACCGACATAGGTGATTATTTTCCATAATCACTTCTGTTGCTTTCAGCGCCAACCATAAATTAGGAACCAGAATCCATACTATCGATGCATTCCCCTATATAGGTGTTCTTGTTAAAAGTTCAAATTTGTATTATTGTTAAGTTCTGACGTTGAAAGAAGAATAAAAAATAGATTCTCAAATTTAAAATTTTAATACTTATATAGAAAATATTACGCTAAACAAAAAATAAATAGTGTTAAATTAGGGAAATGTAGGCCATTATTAAAAACAGCTGAATATTTTTAAGTGAAGTCTTTTGAGTTTTAATTCTGTCCCAGGCACTAGAACAAAGGAAGTGTAAAAAAAGGAACAGCTGCAGTATAGACCCCCCCCAATCCATTTGGCGACTTTTTTTGTCGCCAACCTTCAATTGCGATTTGTTGTTTTTGGTAACCCCCACTTTTTTCCACTCCATTCTAGCAACCCTACAGCGTCCCTACGCTATGTATATATAGACATATTTAACCCAGACTTATATATTAACTGTGATAACTGTATTTTTATATATAATCAAGATTAACATTATTTATTATGGCGAATGTGCAATTTCTTTGCACATAAAAAGAACGCCAGGGTTTCTATAATGGTTGCTTTGAAATTTCGTTTTCCATTTTACAAAAAAATCGAATGGGGTGCGACTGAGGGTTCAGTTCACAACTGGAAGCTCAGTTTAAACAGGAAACCCTCATTTACTGTGAAATCTGTTAAAAAATGTCACGAAGTAACGTCAGGGTTGGCGACAAAAAAAGTCGCCAAATGGAGGGGGGGTCTATACTGCAGGTGTTCCTAAAAAAATAACAATTAGGAAGACAACAGTAACAATCGAGTTTTCTGCGATGACAAATAAGAATACTGAGAATTTTAAAAACTTATATTGCAGTTCGACTGAAACGAGGCGTGTTAATTTTGATGCGAAAGTGGAACACATCTTATTCTTCCGTGCAAACTTTCCTTTCAAAATGTTTAAAATATGCAAGGTACAAGCTGTTGAGATTAATGTTATCCAAAAGCAGAAATGAAAGTGACATTTTTTAATATATATATTTACCCCTTCCATCATTCCTCCGTCAATTTCTAAAACTTCTGACATTTTTGCGGAGTCACGAGGATGACAATTCCTTTTGGGTAACTTTGTCACAAAAGTGTTTCGTTTGGTATTTAAAGTAAACGCTTTTGTTTTAACAGCCGAGAGTATTCTGTTTGTCATGCGACAACGAAACTGACGTTTTGTTTACATCATGGTTTCATAATAATGCCGGTGTTGCCAGATGATATTTTATAAACTTTGTTAAGTCCCAGAGTATGAACTCTGTGGTTAAGCCCTTTGACGACCAGCAGCAACTCGACTTTCATGATATTTTTAAAAACAACCATGGCATCCTTGTAACTCTCCTTGATACCATACAAAAGACAGTTTTCTTCTTGTTTTATTTTCCAATGGGAGGATTTTTCAGTGTCGATTTAAACAACATTCCAAAGAAGAAATACTTCCGTTTGACATCTGATTTATCGTCACTTTGGCATGGTGTGGAAGTTTGGAGAGTGGGGTGCCAGCTCAGGTGTTGTTCTCGTCATCAAAATTACGAGGCGTTGTCCGTGAATCTTTCCATTCGGGATTGATCCTGGACCATCATCAATAGCCCGGTGTGTTGCTCCAGTGTGGGACATTAATTAATTACCTACCTACCTATCGTCACTTTGATGATGTTTTCATTACATTTTAATATGAGATGGATTTTCAGTGTAAGAGCATACAAACCACCCGAAGACCAGAATTTTACTTCTGCTTATCCAATGCTCTCACTCGGTAGATAAAGGGAAAACTTTAAAACCTAATCACGGTAGGTAGGCATTTTGATTAATGTCTCACTGGAGCGACACAACTGGCTATTGGTGACGGTCCGGGATCAAACCTGAAGGGAAAGATCCGAGGACAACACCACGTAATTTTGAACCACGGTCAGATGACGAGGCAACACCTGAGCTGGCACCCCACTCTCCAAACAAAGCCACTTCGGAATATGAACAGGAAACACTTTCTACCCCAAAAATATTAGCGCCATCTACTTTTAACTTCACAGAAAATGCATCTCATGCATGAAACAGATTTTATCTCAAAAACAAAAGAGCCCTCAAATTTACAGAAGAAACCTCTTATAAGCGAGATGTTGGAATTGCATTCGGGTAACATGCCCCATTACGAAAGTTACCAAAACACTAGCGCCCTCTTTATTAAGCTTTGCAGAGGTAGGTATTTTAATTAACGTCACACTGGAGCAACACAATGGGCTATTGGTGACGGGCCGGGATCAATCCCAAAGGGAAAGATCAGAGGACAACACCACGTAATTTTGAACCACGGTCAGATGACGAGGCAACACCTGAGCTGGCACCCCACTCTCCAAACTTCCACACCACGCCAACGTGATTAAGCTTTGCAGAAAAACCCTCTCATAGATGGTAGGAAGGGTTTTCTGGACTTGTAAACCTCTCACATGTATTTACTGTCGGGCGTGAAGTCGAAACATGACAGCAAATTCTTTCCCTACGGAAGCCACTATGGATCAATGGGTAATAGCATAAGCTGCGAGTTGTAGGCGGAGCAGGTTCGATTCATGTAACTTACTCTAGGTTTCTTTGATCTTCCGTTTCAGTAAAACTTTTCGTGTGTATGTCCATTACTTGATTTTGAGGGCCGCGGTGGCCCGGTTGGAAGAGTAACGAACTAGCAACCGAAGGGTTGCGAGTTCGAATCCAGCCAAACACCGTCGTGTACAAAGGGGGCTGGTGCACGTTAAATCTGTCGTGGCCTCAAATGTCCTCACGTTGGCGTGGTGTGGAAGTTTGGAGAGTGGGGTGCCAGCTCAGGTGTTGCCTCGTCATCCGACCGTGGTTCAAAATTACGTGGTGTTGTCCTCGGATCTTTCCCTTTGGGATTGATCCCGGACCGTCACCAATAGCCCATTGTGTTGCTCCAGTGTGACGTTAATTGAAATACCCAAATACCCAAATACTTGATTTTGTTTGTCGTGTTTTGGCGCATTTGTTGATTGAATAGGGCCGCGGTGGCCCGGTTGGAAGAGTAACGAACTAGCAACCGAAGGGTTGCGAGTTCGAATCCAGCCAAACACCGTCGTGTACAAAGGGGGCTGGTGCACGTTAAATCTGTCGTGGCCTCAAATGTCCTCACGTTGGCGTGGTGTGGAAGTTTGGAGAGTGGGGTGCCAGCTCAGGTGTTGCCTCGTCATCTGACCGTGGTTCAAAATTACGTGGTGTTGTCCTCGGATCTTTCCCTCTGGGATTGATCCCGGACCGTCACCAATAGCCCGTTGTGTTGCTCCAGTGTGACGTTAATTGAAAATACCAAATACCAAATGTTGATTGAAATAAAAACCTCAATCCCAGAAAATTACTTCGGGATTGATCCCGGACCGTCGTTAATAGCCCGTTGTGTTGCTCTAGTAGGACGTTAATTAATTACCATTACCCAGAAAATTAATTTTGACATAGAACTACATATTTTCCCCTTTGGTTTGGGGAGTAACTTGGGAATTCCATCAAGAAAAATGCATCTCACTCTTACCGCCACTGCCCACAATTGAAAAAACACAGATCGTGTGTATAACATTGGACACAGGAAAGAACAACGCATAAAAAGAAATGAGGACGGCTTCTGATAGTTGAGACCGAGTGTGCTATCAGTCACAAAAATGTCCCATATTTGGCTCGTTATCAAGTGGATATAATCACATTTGAACCAGATGTCATAGCGTTGATGTCAGCACCTCAGATTGTAGCTAGAGAGCCGTGCTATCAGATTCGTATCACGCCGGCAGGAAAAATAAATACATTTAGATTGAGGTAGGGGGTCCGAAGGTGGATCATCGACTTAAAAATTTCAAAGATGCCCAAGAAACACTACACAAAATACTATCGCAATCGACAATCGAGCCCTTGGGATTCAAAAGACACCAGATCGACTGAGCGAAAGCGTGAGCAGCGTGCAAGGGAGATGTTGGTAAAGGTGGCTGTAAAATTGACCCAGACGCAATCACCAAGTTCTTACTCATCCGGCACCACCGTGATGCAAGAGCCCATGGGCGTGGATGCAACAACGACCTACCTGACATCTGGGTCGAATGTGTCTGGGCAACAAAGCGCTGGTACCAAGTATATCACTTGCGCCGAGTTCGAGGCTTACTACATACTCGCTGGTGACACATTTCGAACGCTCTTTGCTAACAACCGGTTCAAACACGTTTGCGACTGAGGTCCAAGCTCGACTAGAGCGTGGCAGGTGGCCATCCTCGAGGAAGAGTTCTCTGATGATCGACTTACAAGATTTCTCTGAGATCGACTTACAAGATTACTCTGAGATCAACTTACAAGATTACTCTGAAATCGACTTACAAGATTTCTCTGAGATCGACTTACAAGATTACTCTGAGATCGACTTACAAGATTACTCTGAGATCGACTTACAAGATTACTCTGAGATCGACGTCCGCGTTCAAGCTGTGCACTTCTTGTCACCTGGTTCTGAGACTTCTCTGAGTCGAAGTATCCTGAGCACCCGACACACACCTGCCACCACTACAGTGGCGGATTACCTACTAGGGGCATGCCTAGGATGTTTTTTACAGAGGCCTCACAACGGAAAAATATTGTGGTTAAATAAGTATTTTTCATACCATTTCCCGCAAAATACGAATTGTTTCTTTTAAATTTTACTTTTGCTGGAAATCAGTTCGGTTACTTTCGCTGAACTATTGCAGTAGCGTTGTTAAACCTTTTTCGTCCCCTTCTCTAACAATCGGGGCCCATCGGCTTGAGAAAAAGTTGTTTTTCATTGACCCTCGTCTGAGAAAAGCTCATTATCTGAAGGGGGAACCAGATATCCAAATGGGTTGTCCATTGCTAGGTAGATTAGGTATGGATGTGATGTTCCCTTTGGTGGACTTTTCACATCTGGCAAATTTGCTTCTCATTTCAACTATCAACTTTAGAATACTTGAATTACGCAGCTAACCTATCGATCAATCCCGATCATTTCATCCTTATCTCAAGTGTCTGGAAAGCTTATAGTCGTTTGGGTTTTCCCGTCTGGATATCATCTGTGCTGTCCGGTAGTATTCTTTTCAAATCGAACATTTTGAGGTCTAATGAGTTTATAGTAATAAAAAGCAGATTTTCTTGTAAGTTAACTTTTCAAAATTGAAAGTTGAAATGAAAACCACATAAAAAGTGTGGTAGATATGGCATAAAAATCCTAAATGAATTCCATAATTGAGTATACGATGATTAAAATAAAGCAAGTACAGTGTTTTACCTGAACCTGAACAGCTCGACTTCTGTGATTATTAATCGACAAGTTCAGGAATGCTTTTGTGGTAAATAACTGCCAGTGATGGACTGATTCAGATGTTCAGTCCGGGAAATAGTATAACCATCTACAGGGCCTCAAAATTGAGAGCTGAAATCTAAATCTGTAATTTTAAATAGACGCCAATTCTTGGTTATTCATAATATTACACGTTCCTTTTTCTGCACTGAGGCTTCTTGGCACCTTGATCGCTTCATTCAGTAACTATATCGACATTGAAATCAATTACAATACAGAATCCTTGCTATGATGTACTAAATTTCGACTATTATTTTAGCATTTTATTGCCTTCTTATCGGAAAACATTTAAAATACTGCATAAAATAAATTATCTTGTCTAAAATCATCTTATTTTCAAGATATTTTTAATGAAAAACCTACAGATCTAGAAACACCAGCCTCCCGGGAATTTCTCGATTTTCGAGTGAGCCTGTCCATCTCGCTCTTCTTGATCTATAAATATTCTGTAAGAAAGAAAATAAAAGTTCTGAATAAAAAATCTATAAAATTATATTTACTTTCATAGAACACGTTCCATTGTGCTTTCTTTGCTGCCATAAGTTATAGCTTTATTATTAAAGTACGTATGGTTTCAGTAAGCATCGACGTATTAACATAAAAGACTACTATATTAAAAAAAACTATCGATAGATACAGTAGTATGTTGGTGTGAGCGCGTGCAAGCGATCTGAGAATTATTATACCATATTAACTATGCACGCGCAAAGGATGGTTTTGTGAATGTATTTTTTACTATGCACGCGCAAACTAAACATGATATGGAGTGTGATAAAAAAATTAACTTGGAATTTCGAAGAATGGGAGACAGTGAAAAAGAGAGTTGATCGCTATTTGTTATTTTGTATCCTCTTTAGTTTTTCTTAATAAATGTTTAACTTTTTAACAAGCTTTCATCTTCATGTATGCAACCGATAAGCTTATCTACAACGATTTAATGCAATCAAACTGATATTCTGATCATCCAGAAAGTGAATAGAGTGAGTCTTCATCTCCAAGGTAAATCAGACTCGAATCATCACGCTATACGTCCGCGACATTAAATGATGGCAGTAATAAAGATTGGACCAGAGATAAAAGATGGACCGGAAGTATATAATCCAAGCTTGGACAAATGGCGACGCGACGAAGGAAAAAAGAATCACTACTAGAGATTCTGGGAAGCGGACGACAATGCTACGAGGAATCCTAGTGAAGCAAACGACGTGGGTGAGTGTTGTTTGCCCTTTCTTTTAAGAGAAATCATCAGGGATCCATTGTAAAATATGTTGGGTACTGCATATTGTTTTTTGTTTGATGGCAACATATATAGTTGAAGCATGACAATGCTCGAAATACATCCTTGTTTCAGGTTTAAGAATTGCTCGACAGCGCAAGTGGCACGTCAGTGTAAGCCTCGGAAGTGCAAAAAGTTCTGATTATTTTTCTCTCTAAATAATTGTGGTACGCCAGGGGTAGCCGATTAGTAGCTGGAAAAGGTTTTTTATTTCATTGGTCTCTTGGTTAACTTGAATTAGAAAGGAAAACATTCATAAATATGGCTTTTCTGAGAAAATACAACTACGATCTTATTACTTTAGCATTGGAGTTTGGGGAGACACCTGACTCAAATATTACAATTGCTGGATTGAAATATCTTATAACAGGAAATCTGTCATATGAAGCCGAGTTCGTGAAAGAAATGCTTGAAACGAAATTAAGTTCACGAAAGGAATAAGAAAAGAAGGAAAGAGAAGAAAAGAAGCAACAAACTGAGTGGAAATGCAAGGAGCAAAAATGGATTGAGAATAAGAAACAGAAAATGGAAGAAAAGGAGCAACAAATGGAATGGGGAGAAGAAGCGACAAATA
Source organism: Meta bourneti (assembly GCA_933210815.1). NCBI lineage: Eukaryota > Metazoa > Arthropoda > Arachnida > Araneae > Tetragnathidae > Meta > Meta bourneti. Next base: position 90,628,288 of record OW119924.1, on the reverse strand, counting down.
GAATGGGAAGAATGGAAGCAACAAATGGAGGAAAAGAAGCGACAAAGGAAATATGAGCTAGAAATGTTAAGGATAAAGGCTGGAACAAGGACAAGCAATTACTCAGTGGAGGGAATGAGCAGTAATACCAATATGCAAGTCGACATGACGAAATACACGCTGAAAGGAAAGCAAAAAGTCTCCACCAATATCGTGAGTTGAAATATCTTGGAACAACCGTTGGTTGAACAACCTACCAAGGAATGAAATTCCGTTGAAGGGAATAAGAAGGTAGATCTTAGTCTTGGTATCAGGAAGCACCGAAGAAGACGGAAAGGAGGGATGTCGAACACGAAAAGCTTCCGTAAAGAGCAAGAGGAATGTGGAGCGTACAGAGAAGTCCCGAGCAGTATGAAAGGATTCACGACGGTGGACGAAGATACATCATCAAGCAGTAACTCTATGGATGAAGGTAGTGTAAAGGCAGACAAGAAAACAACATTCCCACTCTGTTTCCAGTTTTACCTCTAATCCAAATTACCATTGTATTGCTGTAACTAGTTCTGGTCACATGGAATCTGGTTGTAAGTATTTATGCTTGGAAAAGAAAGTGACAATACTGCGTCAATCTCGTTTGCTATTAAAACTTCAATCCCAGCTCCAAGTGTTGCTGGCAGCATAGATAGTAAAGAATCAAGACGACTTCTTGCTCATCCAACTTTATAATTAGGAAATTTAGAAACTTTCAACAAAAAGTTTTGAGGCAATCTGTTTTATCAGTCCAAGCAGAAAATTTTAAATTAAAGAACAAACATGATTCGAGCTCTAAATAAGAAGGTAAAGGGAACTTATCAGATGAAAGTAATGTCGCCAAAGTTGCTCGTTTAGTGTTTCGTGAGAGTAATGGAAGTTTCTAAATCAGAGCTCTCTGCATCTCATATTTTAGCATCAGCAGCTGAAAAATCTGTTTCCTCTTTCAAAACCTTCTACTGAAAAGAGTACTTTCAGTTTGGCAGTGAAGAATTTGAATAACCATTCCCCTAATGGTAGCTTTATTTCTAGACAAACTCCATGAAAGGGCTCTTAACTGTGATGCACATTCGGAACAACCATTGTCTCCAGCAGATTAAAAGGAACTAGCATTTGAAGAAACAGCTTTAGAGTAAAAATAATTAGAAAAAATAGAGACAAAATCAAGAAGAGAATTTGGGAAATTAGTTATCTGAATCAGTTAAGGAGTAGAATCCAAACAAGTCAAAAGAAAACTTGAAGAAGTCACTGTTATCGCAGTTGAAGAAGAGTCAAATGCTATCTTTGAAGGTGATGAGAATTGGACATGGAAAACTCTCCAATCGAAGAAGCAGTAGACGATTTCGGCCAAGAAATCAAAGCGGTCACGACAGCGCAGTTAAGTCTCACGCAGGAAAAATAATTGAAAAGTCCTTTATTCAACTTCAAAACATTTTATACCCATCAGTATCAGTGTAACCATGAAAAATAATCGAGATTAAGAACGATACCAGAATTCCATGCATCCCCAGGCGATGGATGCTCCTATGGTGGGAATAGGCTGAACATGCAGGGCTGGAATAACACGATAAAAGGTATTTCTATAATTTTCGTTTCATGTTAGGAAAAGTTTAAGAATCATATTTGGATAGATTATTTTACTTGTATTGGTGGCTATCTATGATATATAAAAGTTTGGGATTATATTTGGATGAAATTATTATTTTGATAACTGAAAGGATACGGAAAGCTAATATATAAATTGTATAAATAGTGGTCAATTTTATGTACGGTGTTACTAGTATGTTATTTTGCAATGCTTTGTGGTGGATAGGATCAGTTTAAAAGAAAAGGATATTGGCACTTTTCGTGTTTGCAGCTTTTGAGTAGATATAACGTTTGCGTGTCGAGATTTAATATTAGTCTGAAAATTGGTTGCAATCTAGAAACTATTTCCAATTGTAGGCATTTTTTAAAAATTAGTATTTTATATGCATAATTTTTGGCACTGTTGATCCCTCGTCTTCTCTTGGTTTGATAGGGCAATCACTCCTGATCTGAACGGTTCTTTTCTTCACAAGTGTTCGGACTTGTCACGGACTAGTTAATTGTTTGTAAAACGAGATATTTTGGGAAAAACCTGTTTTCTCTGCTGCGGCGTGGTGAGAGCGTGCAAGCGATCCGAGAATTGAATTTGTATTGCGCGCTTGCAAACGATCCGAGAGTTTAATTTTTACGCTAATTCTGAGATTGCTTGCACGCGTGCAAACAATCTCAGACCGTGAACGATGATATTGTGAATGCATTTTTTAATTATGCACTCGCAAACTGTAACCATGATATGGAGTGTGATAAAAAAATTAGTTTGAAATTTGGAAGAATGGAAGAAGTGACAAATGGAGTTGATCGTTGTAATTTTATATCGAATATAGTTTTCTTAATAAATGTTTACTTGTTTTAACAAGAGTTTGTCTCCATGTATGCAACCGACGATTTAATGCAATCAAACTGATATTCTGATCATCCGAAAAGTGAAGAGAGTGAGACTTCATCTCCAAGGTAAATTTGACTGATCACCCCGCTATTCATCCGCGACAGTTGGTAAGCATTAACCTTCAATGAATATTCTAAGTTCATTAGAATATGTTTGTAACCATTTTCTGTAAGCATCAAAAGAAGGTTTTCGTCAATCCAGTTAGCCGTGGTTTATTTAAATTACTAGCTTTGCCATCTAGTGGAGAAATTAATAAGAATTAAATAGAAAATATAAATTTGTGGTCTTCAGTTTATGTAAGGTATGTGAATAAAAAAACTTTAAAATTGAATGAAAAATTCTCTTGAGTACTTATAACAAGCAAGATCGTTTATTTTCTTTGATTTAAGCCTGTGTTTCTAGAAGTTTTGGAGGTTTTCAAAACATGAAAGACTTTTTCTGTAAAGTTAAATGTGATGGTGGTAGTGATTTTATGGTAGAACGTGTACGAATTCAGTAATAGGGTAACTGAAAATAAAATTATCGTCTCTTTTAGAGATACCCGAAGGTAGTGATACACCTCAACATTGCATTGAATTTAATTTAATGTATGAAATTCAGAAATTTATTTCGTTTTAATATTTTTGACAGCTAATCTATTAACGTAACTATTTTTAATTTGAGCAATTTTCAGTTTGTTTACTTTCAATTCATGCTCCCCTTTCCTTTTAAGAGTTCAAGCATGCTATACAGTAGGTCACAAAAGTATGCGGACACCACGTCTAATTTTTTCCATGTAATTTGTAAAGATGTTTATTTAGTTTCCTATAGAAAAGTTATAAAAATTGTGTGAAAAATATTAAACATTTATTGTGTTTATGTTGTATGTATGTTGAAAAAATTATGTGTATGTTGTATGTATGTTGAAAGAATTATGTGTATGTTGTATGTATGTTGAAAGAATTATGTGTATGCTGAAAGAAATACGACGAACCAGTCCCTTTTTTAAAAGAACAATTATGTTTATTCGTGAATCAACTCAGAAGCTGGTCGTCGATGGATGACGCTTCCGGCCTTGTTAGCTCTTGGTGGTTGACTCGTTGAAAGTGTACATCAGAATGAACAGTAGTTCGAGCGAACGATAGGGGGCGCTATACAAGAAATGATGTTGACAATGCGCAACAGGGATTACGCAACAATAACTTATAAAATTAGGCAACCAAAAGCATTCGACAACCTCCCATAAGTAGAAATGATAAACGAAAATAGTAAAATAAAAGTCTGTCTCACATTTTAGATGCTTCTGGTCTTAATAGTATTGTTTAGTCGTATTTAGCCAAGCTGGTACCAAATTTCAAGAATTTCAATGAGTCACTATTTTCTGACATAAAAATATGTGATTTCTTCAGCTTTCCTTATAAAATCAATGCTAGAATATAAATCTTCAAACTCACATCACCATCACTGCAGTCATTTTGAACAATTATATACCAACCAGACCTTTGTATGCAAAAGGCATCAATTTTAGGTTATTGTCAAGTTGGTCTAAACTTTGAACTTCAATTCAAATTTACCATCCAAAACTTGCACATTTCTTTTTAAAATATCAATATATGCATATTGAAAATGGATGTTAGCATAAATTCAAGTATATTTACCACCGACATACACTCAGATTATTACAGGGCATACTCTGCATTAATTTTACAGTGGCATGGATATACCACCGCATTGACCGAACTCTAATTTGAGAATTTGAGTTTCTTTCACACAATTTTCTTCTTGCTTGTATAAAATATCAAGAACTCTATTCAGCATTAAATATTGAAATTCAACATTGAAAATTAAATTTCAATGTGAAAGCTCAAATCAAAGTTCGGTTTTAATAGTTTAAAACAAAAGTTATTAATTTCGATGGAAATCCAAAAAGTGAAACAACGTTCAAATAAGTCGCTTTTATTTACTCTATGTACATATTTGGCAATAAATGTAGACAAATGAGCCTATGTGCAACATTTCTCTACTCGCCGTAAAGACTCTTGGCTATGTACAAACTATACATTCTTGGGAGATGGGCTGTTATTCCGATAGCAGTGAAATTAACAGTGTAACTTTTGTCGAAAATATTAACAGTAAAAGTAAATGTAGTCAAACGTTGAAAAAACATTTTCAAAGTGTCAAAACTTTTACAAAAATTGATATAAAATAAGTTAATAAATTTTAAAATTAATAAAAAGTTAAAATTAATCGTTAACATCAATCTCTAACAGTTAATGATAATTTTAATTTATTCACATATTGTTAGTATCCGCTTTTAACTGTCGATGAACCTATTAATATTATCATTTATTATCTGCAAAATTTATTCATTAACTGTTGACGAGACGGTTAGTTTATATGCAGTATAATATCCCCTAACTTTATTTATTATTAGTTATTAACAGTTATGAAACTTAATATTGGAAATTAGAGAAATCTGCTAAATTTGATCATAAACTGTTAGTGTTAGCTATTAATTGCTGATAAAACCGTTAATACCAGTTAAATACTTGCTAAATTTATTCATTAACTGTTAACGAAACTGTTCACATTAAGTTAACGAAACTGTTCACATTAAGTTAACAATAACCGCCATAGTAAATTAGCAATAAATGTTAATGTTATAAAACACCAGATCTGCCCATCTCTACTTGCTACTAGCGAGCCGCCGGACTTCCGAAAGTCTCAGGGAGGCCGCACATCGATCTGGGATCAGGCACGGACATGCGTATCGCACGGAAGTATGGCATCGATACCGGATTCTAAACATATTCCAGCAGTCAGTGCTCGTTCATGATCACGTCCGGGTCACCAGCAAGTCACTTGTGAGGGAAGTCTTTCCTTAGGGCATAGACAGCAGGAGGGTATGGGGGCGGGGGGAAATAAGGGCAGGGAAAGAGTCGGGGGAAGGAGAAGGCCGAGGGGGCCCAGCAGTGCAGTTGGGGGGCGTTCAGAAGATAGGGCCTGGACAACTCCCCGGGCATCAACTCCGGCATCTGTAGACGGACGGCCTTCGAGGGAGAGGGGCCTGTAAGAAGAAGAAAACCCTCTCGTTAGTACACTCCAGTGCAGATCACATTTTGAATGTTTAGTCCATGGGCTGAACACAAAGGTTACACTAGTCACAATACAACTATTGAAATATGTATCGATATACGCCATGGTTCATAGGACACACCGAGTCGCAAAATTTAAAATAGAAATTAACCAAAATATGTCGCTTAATCTCAGAACCTATTGATTCTGTTCTAACCACAGCTATTAGTTGAAAGTATCATATGGGATCTAGATAGTCAAAACTTGTTGTCAAACAAATATATGCGTGTGAGCCCCTCACAGGATTAATGGGTCTACCGGACAGATGTTCGAAAAGACGCCCCTTGTTTCGTAGTGTGCTTTGTGTGAAAAGAGAATTTTAGTGCTTTATCTCTTCTCTCCTTCCTGAATAGTAATACGGTTGCAGGGGCAACGTATTACTATTCAGCAGATTTTTCCCAGGGAGGATTAACCTTTAAACGTTGCATTTTAAAGATGGAGGGATAAAACATTCACGGCATTGTAGAAAATACTTCTGCAAAATTATAAACACATTTCCTGGAAGGAAAAAAAGGAGCTTTTCAATAAACATTTCTGAGATGCAGCCCCTTTAAGCATTAGCTTTAACATTGTTTCGACCCCCTCCTTGACTACACCTCTGCATTCGAGACTTTTGGGGGTTTCGAGATTCCATCCAAGGGGTTTCAGCCACCCTGATAGGAATAGAAAAATCAAATGTTTTACGAATAGCTTTCACCCCATTCTCTAATGAAAGGTTGGATTCATGGGTCAAGTTAACTCAAGCACTGAAATTAACGTAACTTTCAGTGCATTCTTTTCGCTTCGGAGATGGACAGGCCCACTTAGAAATTCCCGAGAGGGTGGTGCTCCTAGGAGGTCGGTATGAACTTTTAATGGAAAAACAATGTGGCCTTATACAAGGAGAGTTTATTTCATAGAGGCATTTTAAATATTTTTCCAATGAGAAAGACAGTAAACAATTTCGGATAGACAATGAACTGTTCTTTGTCTCATCGACCTTAAAATGAAATACACGGAGCATGTGCCCGCAGCGTCATGTTATTTCCAGTTGCTCAGTTTGAAGATCTGTCACGTGGTTGTGGGTAAAAGCATGAATCCTAAATTATTGATTGGTTAAAGTGGTTATCCACCTTGATCAAAAACACTAGTCTGCGCTTCCATATCCAATCGGCTAAGTCGATTTGTGATTTACCCTTCATAGACCTTACGGCAGCGACTCCGCCCATAGGATCCATCTATTTCATGAGAAGGTCGATGCTTTGTCTACCATGATATCACTAATTCTGTGATTAGGACAAAGGTGTGCTTAAAATTAAAAAAAAAATTGAACTTTTTCCGAAGAAAAACTACTTTTTAACAAATATTTCTGGAATGCCGCCGACTCTTTAAACACAGGCGGACCCCTCTGTCATCCCTTCAAAGCTACGCTGAACGTCCAGTTATGAAGCTGGTAGTATTACATGCTACAGTTCGCTTGTACGTACGCGGCTTAAGCCAGAGCTACAATCACAGTGAACTGTTATATTTCAAAATTGGTATCTTCATTGTATTCCAAAAAAAGTTGCATAGAGATTAGGCAAATTAACATTGATATTAGATCTTCCCAACTCATCCGAACCGTTAACGAAACTGTTAATAGTAGTGGGGAATAAAAACTGTTTTCTCAAAATAGCACAACTTTAGTAAAATAATAATTTTCTTCGTCTCTGACCGAACGTAAATCACACAAAGCAGTCACAGAGAAAGATGCTCTCACCTGCGGGCTTTGGGTCGCCGTCGTCCTCGGAATCGGAGTCCCTTCTCGTGGGACGCGGGTCGCCGCGACCCGGTTTGAGCAGCTCCTCGATGGAGTACCCGCCGCCCGCCTTCGTCCCGGGCGTTTTTGCGTCCTCAGTGATCGCCCGGGAGGGGCCCGCGGTTGCCGCCTGGGTCGCTGGGGCCACTTGCGTTCCGCTAGGCAGCAGGGGCGACTCGGGCAGCAGGTAGGGCGTGGAGTAGCAGTTGGGGCTCAGGTTTGGAGCATGTGAACCTGAAAGGAGCGGTCACAAAGAGATACTTAAGACTGGTTCGTTTCGGCTGGGTTTTATGGAGCAAGGGCCATATTTGGCCAAGCTGTAGCTGTGTCAAACATAAGACAGATAACGCCAAGTAAAGGGCATACAAGAAAAGGTTTACTGACATAGAAGAGAAAAATACACTCACAGCAAACTTAAGACCGGGCAGATGTAAACAAGAAAAGAATTTGATTTTCGGTCTAACTACATCTGAACTTAACTTATGAATGATGAGATATGCTAAATGAGGCTGTCATCAGTAGTATAAGCAATAGATTCTTTACAGGAACGTATTCAGAAGGGATTGCAACCTATATCGCCTGAAATGTTCTATCGCTTATAAAAATTATTGAAATAAGTAATTAAATTAATTGAAATAAGTTTTTCTCATTATTCAAAATTAACTTCCACTCCCACAAATTTGCCTATTGTAACAGACCCTTAATTTATGGACATCAGTGTATCAGAATGTTACCTTTGCTACATTAGCAGTTTTTATCTACTGTAAGAAAACATAATTTTTTGTTAGTTAAAATAAAAATGTATTTATTTTTGTATCAATTCTGAGTGCTTTAATTTGTTTGTACCTACTTCATATTGATAGCAAGTGATGTACATTACGCATATGTAAGATAAGGAGTAAAAACTAAAAATGTCCGGTTGGTTGGTTTGGGGGGTTTTATGGCGTAAGAGCCATATTTGGCCATGCTGCGCCAGACGCGACATGCAATATCAAGTAATAAACACACACAATGAAAGTTTTTACTGACAGAAGAGAGAAATACACTCAGAGAGGAATGCACCTGACAGGTACCGAACACCTGTCACCTCCTACAACTCGAATGCAAATGTCCGGAAATTCATCCAGGAAATTCATGTTGGAATAATGATATACGTTTTCTGTCATGCTAAATGTAGGTAGTGGTGGTGTTGCTGCTGCTGATCGTGTTTCATGCACATAATCTGGTATTTTTTTTTTTTTTTTGGTATTTTTCAATTAACGTCACACTGGAGCAACACAACGGGCTATTGGTGACGGTCCGGGATCAATCCCAGAGGGAAAGTCCGAGGACAACACCACGTAATTTTGAACCGCGGTCAGATGACGAGGCAACACCTGAGCTGGCACCCCACTCTCCAAACTTCCACACCACGCCAACGTGAGGACATTTGAGGCCACGACAGATTTAACGTGCACCAGCCCCCTTTGTACACGACGGTGTTTGGCTGGATTCGAACTCGCAACCCTTCGGTTGCTAGTCCGTTACTCTTCCAATCGGGCCACCGCGGCCCGCACATAATCTGAACAAAACGTCATTTGACTTGTTTTTTAATACGATTTCAGCATGTCGAAAATAGAAATCCTAAAGAATGAATTCCATATGGATATATCATAGTTGTGATTGGTCAACTCCAATCAGATTAAACCCTAAAAGTCTCCAATACGGCGATAAACTGCAATTTGCCTCGATATGTGTCATCCGAGAGTAAAATCTTCGCATTACATCTGCTTGCTTTTTTGGACTGAAAATCTCTCGCATGAGGGATACGGGATATACCAAATCAGGTCTTTAAGAAAATTTACCTCCCCAAGCAAAAACTGAAATGATGCCTATGAGTGCCATGATTATCATTTTGGCTATTATGACCGCACTGTATTACAAAATTCATTTAACTTAAATCAAAGTATTTATACTTGCAATATTAAAGATACAATAAGTAATATTTAATCTATACATATAAAGCAGAGTTGGCATCTGTCTGTTCTCTATACAAATCTACACCGTTTGGCCAATCTACACCAAATTTAGTACACTTATTCTTTGGAACCCTGCGGGTAACATAGGCTACATATTATCCCCCGTTCTATTTGTCTTGGGTGCGCAGAGGGTGTAACGTCCCGTCATCCTGGACGTTAAGGGGCGCTCTCTCCCGGTCTGGCTGTGAAGATGACGTCAGAACATCTACAGGAGTCGCCTTTCAAGATGACATTGGAGTTTTTTTAGAATCTTAGAGTATGGTGCAATCGCAGATGGGTGAGATTGCGCTGAAAATCGCTGTATCATATCGTTTATGTATTCCGTCTATAAATTCTTAAACTTTAGCTTTGGAATGTACATTTTTATGATAATATTCATCATTATTTTCATAGAAAGTGGTCTATTTATCATCGATATGGTACAGGGCTAAAGACAATTCGAAATCCTCATAGGAATAACATTGCGTATTTATATAATCAATGTCAGACCAATTCACATTAAATTTGGTACATTCATCCTGTAGAATTCTGCGGGACACATAGGCTATATTATTAACCCCATTCGATTTATCCTGGGTCTGCAGGGTTGCTAAAACAATGCCAAATTGCCATAGGAATAATATTGAGTAATATCACGATGAATTATAAACAATTCAACCCAAGCAACGCCGGGTAATTCAGCTAATATTTTATATATCTAAAAATAAGAAACCGTAAGGTTAACACCCAAAAAAGAGGAGAGGACCTTATATTACGTACCATTGTGTGTGGGGTCGTCCAAGACGACGTGTCCGCTGTTCCTCAGGATCCTGTTGATGGAGGAGACGGAGGGGATGGAGGAGTCGTCGCACACCCTCTGGCTGCGCAACAGGTCGCGAATCTCCCATGCGAAGATGGACGGGTTCTCCTGCTTGTAGCGGAGGATCTTGCGCACCACGTGGGGGGTGGCCACTTGCTGCAATCAAACACCACAATTAGTACACAGAAGGGAATGCAAGTACTGCGATACATGTGCTGCGGCTCTGGGGTAAGAAGGCAGATGACTAGGGTAGAGTCCACCAAGAGAACAGACTTCGGTACGCTTCTTCTTAAGTGGCGTACTCATTAGCGAACTGCAACATGTTAAGTAATATCTTCATTTATAAAATTTAGAATGATTTAATTTATAACTATCTATTTTAATTTATTATATCTTCATTGAAATTATAATTTTTTTCCAAAAACATTGAGAAAGCGAACCGGTCCGGCCTTTTCTCTTGGTAAGATTTTGGTCTATGACTGTCTCATTACTAATTTAATAAAAGTGAAATGACTAAATAAAAACTAGCTTTGAAAGCAAATTCTTATAATAAATAATTAGAAGCTATAATAGCTTTATAAGAAATAAGTATTAAAAATGTATAAAAGAACTATGACTTAAGTAACAAAAGTAAATAAAAGATTAAATTAAGTATTAAAAATTGTGATAAAATAAAAAGTAGTTGGCCAAAACATGTTTGTGCACGCAACTATTGACAAGCTTAGTGCCCTTCTACAAATGGACTATCCCAAGGTCATCTGCCGCACTCAAGAGGGCCACTGACCTTTGGCTTGCTGCCTCCTATGGATCCCGGCTTGATGGATCCCGTTTCGTAGAAACGGGTGAGGATCTTGGAGACGCATCCGTGTGAGACGAGCAGCTGTCTGGAGATATCGCAGGGGCGCACCCCCATCAGGGCCAGCTCCACGATCCTCCTGCGCACGTAGTCGGGCAGAGGCCGCCCGTTCACGAACACGCCACCCAGCTGATTCACGCCCGCCTGACCTGGCAACAAAAGCAGAGAGTTAGAGGACTTCTATTGTGTTGAATCTAGTGCCAGGGCGGCTTCTGAGCGGGGTGCACTTGCACCAGTGGCCCAGCGCATATGCAAACCCAGAAGCCCAACATCCCCTGATGGAAAGAAATTAAAATTTAGAAAAATTGAGGGGATTGATGCAATCTGATGAAAAAATGACGATTTTTTTAATGTAAATCTGAGTGAGATGTCAGTTTCTATTTTTTTAACGTCCATGATTTTCACCGCAAGAAGTCAAACAGGGTATGTGGACGCCTGATTGGTCTAGCTTCTAATAGTTTCTTATTATGATTGGTGAAGGGTGATTGTCGTGGGTATGGTGCGTCTCCGACTAGAAAGCAGCCGACCTTGGGTTAATCGATTTTTGAAATTGTGCGAAAACTCGTTAGGAGAAAGCTTCCATACGCAAAAGCCTGAATGGCGATCACCGTGAATGGTTCCCCTCCACCACTGTGTTACCGCTGCTATCGTTACTAAGTTTATAGTCGCACTGAACGAAAAACAGAACCAGAATCGGCGCTAAAGACGCTAATTGCGGAAGGGATTTGTTTACTTTACCACCATTCCCCTAAATTAACTAATAGACGCGTTCAAAACCACGTGACTCGACAACCAACTTGCGGTATACTTTCTACACCGAACTTTGTCCTATCCACGGGCCTCCGATTGAGACTAGCATCCAGTCGAGATAATACTCACAAGGGATTCTTGCGGATGATCTACCATTCTCTCATTTCTCCGTTTTTATAAAAGACATCTTCAAGCTTTAAGAAGTGTTTGGATCATATACAGTTTCCAGGATTGGGCGCCATTGCGACATTTAGGCTCCTTTTAAGTTTAGGGCTAAAAATGATACGTTGTGTGGCTTTTTTATGCTATAAGTGCAATTACGTTTGTTAAAAACAGAACGCATTTCCATCTTACCTAAGGAGGTTTAAAAAACTATTCGTAAAATTGCTCTTGTGGTGAAATTGGTACACCTATGTGCTATATCACTGTCTGTACTCCTATAACATCATGACATATGAGGACATCTACCGACTACCTTGAAATAGCGAGGCTCATGAACATTGCCACTATTCAACTACCTGCCTACCTTAACTATAATACTACGGGCAACACTTCTATACTGCACTTGCAAAACGGACAAGAAAGTTCGCATCTCATGTGTAAACTCAAAATGGCACGAATAGATTGGCCCCAATAAATCAATGCAAGTGAAAGCCCCACTTAAAGGAGAGTCAACTTCAAAAACGAAAACCACTTCTGAGGTATTATTCAACAACACGAGAGTTGCGGAAAGGCAAAAAAATGAACGGCAGGAAGTGATTGGGGCGGTAATTGGGCGAGAAGTAGGGCCTAATAAGCGTCTCGACCCCCAAAGCCCGTTTACCGCACACAAACTGCACCCTGATTTATTACCCCGCTCGTCTGAGGACGTTAAACACAGTCATAAAAGTGTGTTCCTGCGAAAGGGAAGTTCAGAATCATCCTCCTATTCGCGTGGTCTGGATGTCCTGTAATTTTCTACACTTTCGAAAAGTAACGCGTGTCGTTTACTGAGATAGTGTATTCATGAGACGTTTTACAACGGAACGACTTCCCACGGTGGTAACTGAACAATAATAGCTGAACCGTAAAATAACTGAACGTTTATTCATTATTTTTTTCATCGTTAGGAGTTGCAAAATGTTGCGTACGGTATTTCTGTAGCTTGGTAGTAAAAGGGCCAATATCCATTTTACACGTTTTTGGTAAAAGCTGATTTAGTAATTATTTTGAAACTTTAATTTTTACAGCGTCAAAAAATACTTTCCAATGTCTTTATTCTTTCCTAATGTATTGACATAGGGTGATTGGTACTTGCTTATTATAACATTCATTACCTGGAAGTGCTTTGTTGATGTAACTCATCTTAGTGAATTTGAACATTGGCCCTTTCCTATCAAGGTATAGATTTACTCATGGCCATTCCTGCGTGAAAACTTCGACAAGCAACCCCTTCCTCTCTTTTCAAAAATATTTGAGAAATATTCCAATACATTGAGATAAATACTTTTGTACGATTTCATTGAAACTTAAAATCACAGTTCGCTCAGATCCTTAGATATAAGTTATTAGAACGTAAGATAAACTTAAGATAAAGATTGACTTTTACATTGCAAGCCTTTATAATAATAATATATTATCTATATATTATTATGAATTGATTTCAGGAACGGAGAGCGAATAAATTAATTTCAGGCACTAGATATGGCACACCAAATATTGTTATCAATATTTATATATATAAATAAAATATATATATATATATATATATATATATATATATATATATGTCATAATAACAGAAATTATAAGCCTGCAGTCGTGACGAGAGTGGTAAGTGTGGTGAAAGGCAACCGGAGAGAATGATCCATTGGTATTAAGTGTAATGTAGGTGTTCCACAAATGGAGAGGCAGAAAATTCTATAACAATTCTTTATTACTTCAATAGACGAGTAGTACCATCATAAGGCGTGGAGGTTGTTAAGGTTTTGGAGTTTGGAACGGCTCTGACTTCTCCTTAGCCCAAGAGCCTCGTGAAAAAATGAATAATTTACAATGAACTCGCTAGAGGGATTAGGATTAAGAGAAATATTATTGGACCAGGAGAGAGAGATCTAACAAGAAAGTTCATTGGTAGAAGTCGGTGGTTTAACGAAGGAGGAATTTGATCTTACTTAGGCGATTCGAAAGAGCAGGAGACTCCGTGGGAGGTCACAATAATGAGATTGCTTGAGTTCAAAGGTGAAAGGGGTGGCAAGATATATTGACCACTTAGACAGGGGGACAAAGACTCGGAGAAAAAGGGGAACGTTAAGGGACACACAACTCGAAGTTATTAAGTTATTTTTAAAATACGAACTTGAAACTACTCAAAGCATTTTTTCAGCTCGGTTAAAAGGTGTGGTTATTTTTGAAGGCAGATTTTATCCGCGAGCGGGAGAACGCAACGCATGATTAAATCGTTGCCAAACAACAACAAATAAAAATTAATCCCCTATTTCGTAGGTAGATATATTTCTTTTCGTTTCATTCTTATTACTTAGCATTTTATTTTTGATGTGGCTTCAAATGTGCCTTGGGTTGCGGTTTGGCCAGCTCTGGCCTAACCCACACAAAGCACGGACGGAAGTTTGCACTCATCAAGTAGCCTGCAACCCACACGCGAACGCGCTGTTCGGCAGCTGGTCCTCGGAGGACCACGCAGGTGCGGTCATTCTAATTAGAACCGCCTTCCCAAGACACGGAGAATTCCGATTATCTATTACCGCTGCCTCTCCAATTATAAACGCATCGCTCTCCTCTTCCAGAAGCTGTTCGTGTCGGGACGGTTGCAAAGAACATTTAGCGACTTGGAGCTGAAACACTCTTTCGACCAGCGGAAAGATGCTGCAGCTCGCGACTTGTGGGAGCTGAGCTGAAAGGTAAGTTTCTCAAGCCGAAAGGGCTGTCACTATATCGCTTCCTGTCTGTCCACCACAAGAACTTCTAATACAAAATCAGTGCCTAAGGACCTTATCCAATTTTCCATAAGGAATTCTTGGAGATTTACATCCAAGTTTGTCACACTTGCGCACTTAACGACAAATTGGAAATATGCAGGGTGGCCCAAAAATCACTAGACTATTTAAAAATAGAATAACTCTTTCATATATTAAAAACTCACATTAATTCTTTTATAAACGATAAATATACATCTTGGAAATTATGTTTAATTAGTTTTGTAGATTATGTCCTTCAAAACAGCCACCATTTTGTTCTTGACAGTGACGGGCTCTTTCTAAAGTGTTCCATCACCTCGTAATATTTCTGGGCTTATTCCTTCAATTTCTTCACGGATGTTGGCCTTCTATTGCTGGATGGTCCGAGGTTTGTTACGGTATACTCTTTCTTCTAGATATCCCCACAAGAAAATTCTGGAGCCGTAAGTTCAGGTGAGCGTGGAGCCTTAGCACAACTGACAGTTGATTTTGTAGATAGAATAAGATTATATTTACTCGTTGCTCTTTCGTGAATTTCTCCATAACTATTTTCCAAGGATTACATACAATTAATCGGAAAAAATTGAAAAAATTAACAGCAAAAAAAGTTATATTTTAAAATGGTCTAGTGACATTTGGGCCACCCTGCATTTGGTAAGGCATTTTTACTTGTTGCCGAGAATATAGTGTGGCTTCCTGGAGCAGGCAGTTGAGTCACATACTTTTAAACGTAACTGAACTGATGGTCACTTAAACAAATCCCTTTCACAATTTGCGTCTTGAGCGTGTATTCTGGTTCTAAGTTTATCGTTCGGCGCTTAAGCAATAGCATTGATAACGAGTTGGTAGGGGGAAACATCCACGGCGTTCGACCATCATGCTTTGGCGTATGACAGCCTTTCCTAACACCTTTTCACATTTTTAAGAAATCCACTGACCCAAGGTCGACTGCCTTCTGAGACCACGCTATAATCCGACTCTGGTGAGTTGGTATCTGATTCACGCGGGTTTGAAAGAGTCTATTTTTAAAATTAGGTTATAGGTTGGAAAGTAAGAAAAGTGTTTCCAAAACTGGTGTCTTTAACGCGAATTCTGGTTCTAAATTTATAGCTCGGTGCCGTATCGATACCAGTGACCCCCATGGAGATCACTATTCAAGATTTTGCGTAAGGCAGCATTCTAACGCGCTTTCATAACTATTCAGAAATCGATTGACCCAAAGTCGACTGCCTTCTCGTCGGACCAGCACTATACCTCTTTTAGTGCCAACTATACCTCTTTCCACTATACTATCATTCTCTCCTTTATATTCCCGCCTTTATAAAAGACTTCCTCAAGTTCTAAGACAGCGTTTGGAACACCGATAAAGGGGCCGCCGTGGCTCAATGGGTATGCTGTTCTAACAACCTTCGAGTTGTGGGTGGCGCAGGATCGATTCCTGTCAGGAGCATTCCTCCCTGGGTGTATTTCTCTCTTCTGTATCAGTAAAACTTTCGTTGTGTGTGTCTGTCTATTACTTGATATTGTACGTTTGTGTCTGACGCAGCATGACCAAATATGGCCCTTGAGCCATAAACCCCCAAACCAACCAACACCGATGAAGTAACCAAGATTAGGCGCAGAACTTTTCGGGTTCCTTTTCAACTTAGGGATGTAAAGGATTTGCATAATATTGCCTTTGCGGAACACCGATAAATAGAGTTGCCTTATTAGGTTGTCGAAAGTCAAACATTAGATCTGTTTTTCTTTTTTCGCTTTCGATCCAATCACTGTGCAATCAATGTACTGTTAAATCTTTTGGTAACAGGATCCACTGCCAATTGTATTGTTAAAGAGCGTTTTGGAAACTGACATGTTTCGCCGAATTCAAAGCGTTGCGAAATTGTTTTTCTCTACCAACCTCCCCCCTCCCCGACCCGCTTCATCATCCATTGCAGGTCTCGGCTACCGGTCGGATATTCATTCCCATTAGCACATTCATGGGTTCAACGAAAATGAAATTAGGCGCTCATTAAAAGAACAACGCCCATTATCACTTCTCGAACGGCGAGAAACATCTGATTACGCCCCCCGGGCAAGCCAATTAGGGTGATGCGTGGACCCTAATTTGGGTCTAATTCTTATCAGTGGGCCTCTCCTTCCGACATGCACCTGGAAGAAGTGTCACTCCGCGGGCAGGCAGGTGTGTGTGGACGTGATCATGAGGTGCATATTGGAGGGGCAATTACCTGTGGAATGGGTTTGGCCCTAGACATCGGCGACTCGTTTCACGAGACGGGAGAGATCTTCAGGCGAGGTAAGTTGGTTTTCTTTTACTTGGAGGGGAAGGTTATAAACAATAAAATTTTCAAAATTACAGATTTTGAGATTTGCAGTGTTAGATGGTACCAGTGGCGATGCTGGACCTTTTTGGAGCTGATGCCACTCTTCGAACAAAATTTATGTATTTAGAAATGTAAAAAGGGAAATCTACTCCATTTTAATATTAATCTATCAATTATTATTCATTCATCAATTATATTATCATTCATCCATATCATTCACTAAATCCCCTTTCAGTACGTCGGTTGAGTATATAAACATTTTTCAGTGTTAGATGCATCAATTAATCGTTATTAGTTTATTGATTACAAGTAATTATACTTCATTTACGTTTAATATAGTTTCTATTTACCGGTGCATTACGTTTGCTGAAGCGAATTTACATTCACGTGCCTTTAAAATAACTGAACACTAAGCAATTTTAACAAGTGTGTTAAAATTCTTGTCTCTTCTCTAAACCGAAAAAAGGGAAATTCAGCAGTTAGTGTTACTGAAGTGCAATCGATAGATCAGATTTATTCTGCTGAAATCTCGTTTACGCATGAAGCTTATTTCTAAATATGAATAGTTAAATGAATTTTTGCAAGAACAATATCACAATTATTTTAATAATTTCGATATTTCAATGGTGAAAAAACGCTCAGTTTTTATTTAAAAACTAACATTTTACAGCTTGAACAAAATTTCTACAGAATTTATCATCGAATTCGGTGAAGAATTTGCTAGAAAATCAATTCTACTCCGCTAGTCGATTTTTAAAAATAAAATGATTTAATGCAGAGCTTAATGTAAAAAGTTGTGAGCTTAAATGAATTTTCCTTTTGCCAAAATGTTTTATTTTTGTAATTCATGTCCCAAGAAACGTTGAGTGCAATTATTTAGTTGGGGCAATGGCGCAATTTACCTGGTATTCAAGCATGCAACACATTACGAACAAAAAACAGTGAAAAATATAAATTTTATCATATATCTGCAATAAAAAACTTATTTTAATTTTAATTACTTGTTTTTATTACATTTATATCATTTATGGAAAAATGATATAGCATATATTTCTCAATTACTCAGAAAAAATCAGATGATCAGACACTAATTGCAGTAGTCCTTTTGGGTAAATCAAGTATAAATAAAACTACAAATAACAATCTTCTTTCTTATCCCAGGGTAAAGAAAAATTACACTAAATGTCGCTGAGTCTGTGCAGAAAAATGGGCAATGGCAGATGGATATTTTTGGGTAATGGCAGATGGATTGTCTAAAAAAATGTCTTCATGTATGATTCCAATGCAACTCAGGATGTGTAAGGGAGAGGCTGGTAAAAAGCCGCACTTTATACAGGTGGGAAAGGCCATCAATGAAAATCATCTTTTTCAAATGACCAGATCGGAGCTTGGCAAGCATAAAGTTTTCCGGGGCAAATTTAAGGCAAGTATCTCTCCTGGTGTTCCACTGAGGTACAAGTGATAAAAGGGTACTGGAATTGATCTGTGCAATTTCTTTTTAAGTACGGACAGGTGGTCGTCCTCTAAGAGCATGACAGTACTTTCTCTTGTGCCAGGTTGTTTATTTGCTCCAGCTTTTGCCAGTAAGTCAGCTCTCTCTCTCATTGCCCGGAATGCCAACGTGTGATGCTGATGGATTGTGACAATTTATTTTAGAATTTTTATTGAAACTTAATATTAGGAGGGCTATTTTTTTAAAAGAGGATCAAAACTGGTGAAGCATTTTTTAATTGTTAGAATTGCTGTTTGAGATTCAATGTAAATATTTATTTTAAGGGGCTGACTTTTAGGGGCTTCTTTTAGTACTTCTGTTATTAATTCTGCTTAAAAAACAGGGAGGCTTGAGCTATTCTTGATTTGAATTTCTTTTGAACCGTATTCATCTGTAATGAAGACGCCACTTCCGGATGAACCATCTTCAAAAAGACTACCATCTTTAAAAAATATTTATATCGCTTGGTTCTGTTTCTATTGTTTTCAGGCTAAGGGTTTTTAGAAGTTCGGGTTGGTCCTCTTTTTTGGAGCATTTAGATATTAGTTGCATTTCAAATGCCACTGTAGGTTCATGTGGAGGGGCATGAGTACACATAACAGTAAATATCACTAATACTAATAATAAATACTTTCACTTTGTAACTCAAAATGGAATGATTCGCATAATATAATTCTAATTTCATGATAGAATGTCTTAGTGAGAAAACTTGCGTACTAATAATAGCATCCAAATCTTATCCTTGCTAACATTGGTATGAAATCTTTCTGTACAACTTATAAAATATAATAGATAATTTCAATTGTTATTTCAAAAGTTCAATTATTTGAGTTATTTCAAAAGAAATACCATCATAAGTTACTTTAAAAGAATTACAATGATAATTTGTAACTTTAAGGTCAAACAGTTAAATTCAAAATTTTATCTGAATGAAACACAATTTATTTTTTAAAGCAATTCATAGAATTGACTTTTTGGATTCACCTCTTTACAACGAACAGTTTCGAAAAATATATCACGCATATTCCGTAAGTACAGAGAGTTGGAGAACATAGCTAAACAGGAAAGAAGTTGTCGGTAAATATTATTACTCTCAAAAGTACTCAAATATTGATTTAATCAGATAGAAAAACTCAACATATCCAATTTTGTGTCCAGATTTCACAAAAAGGGGCGTGTCGTTTTACCATCTGATCCGATTTAAGAGTCAATGATGCATTATAATAGTGGTTGCAAAAACCAACTGTTTGAAGAAAAATTAAATTAATGGGAAATTAAACTTATTACACAAGTACAGCTTACTTTCTTGCCCAAAAAGCAATAGAGTAAGAAAAAAATGCACTCTTAAAAAATAAACGTTCAACTGACGAAAACTACTGCCACTGAAGTTGAACTCGATTAGAAGACTCCCGATATTGTATTTACTAATGGGAGAGAGAGAGTTTGAATAATCTACAAGATATTAATTAGTATCTTTTTTGTGTGAAGGAGAATTTTGAGAACCCTAATGTGTTTTTCTGTTCTGATAAGGTGGCCGCGGTTCGCACAATTAGTTGATCAATCAATACAACTTAAATCAGTACAACGGTTTATATTTAGTTTCAAATGTAGTAATCATTACAATACCTTTTAGATCGAATTATTCTTTTACAATGTATTGTTTACTATTGAGTATCATCCGTGCACCAGTGGGTTTAGATTACTGCGACAATTAACAAAACAGTAGGAATCTTTGGACGATTGATTACCCCAAAATAACCCAACCTCCCATCTCAGATTGAGTTCTTCCTGTACTTCTTGAGTTCTTCCACGTTCCTACTCGCCCTGAAAAGAAGCCCCTGACAAGTTAGGTAATGGATGGTTGTCCCTGTGGAAGTTTCCTTTTACACATTTTCCTTTATTCGGTCTCTTACCTAAGTAGACCTCTCTGGATCCATTGTGTATAATGTTTATGTACTACTAATATAAACTTACAGCTATAATGTGAACAGCCTAGTAATCAGGACATAAGTAACTAACACTAATGAAACTGCTCTGAAGTCAGAAGAGAAGACACAAAACATTTGTAGATACAAAATGAACAAGACTTTAATGTTTCAGAAACCCTGCCACATTTAGATACTGCCACCCGCTGCTGCAGTCCCCCTAAGCAATGCCGCTGCGTTCGACCCAAGGTCGACTGCCTTCTCGTCGTAGCCGAACTATAGAAGTCATCTGACTGTTCTGAGATGAGCATAGGTATCGTGCAGGCTTATAAGATCTGTTCTATAGTGAGTACGTTACAGCTCTAAGTTGGCGTTCGAATCAAGTGGTTTTCTTCTTCTCGACCTTCACCCATCCGAATCACCAGAGGTTTAGAGACTGTATTTGGAAGGGTGGGGAAAATTATCATCATGTGGTGTTTTGAACGAGTCTACTCGTTCGTTTAGAGTACAGGTTAAGCGTAAATTCTGCCTTCCCACAATTGACATATTTATTGAAGTTTCTGGAGCCGAGTTAATCGTTCATTGCTGGAAGCCATAGCAGTGATCACGAGTTGACAAATGAATTAATCACCTTCGATGATTGCCATACATGGCAGCCCTTTCCTCTGGCAAGCTTTACCACCTTTATACAAATGGATTTCCCCAAGGTCATCTTCCGTCTCAGCGGAGGCGCAAGTGAATCACCTACATCTGATGCAGATGACGCACGTTACAATTCACGAATGAATATGAGACTCTCGGTGAGACTTCTCCCATATAGTTTTCTCTTAGCACAGTGCCCTTGTAAGAGTTAACCTCCTCAGGCGTTCACACTCATAATTCCACCTTGCAATCTGTAGTCTTCCCTGCATGACTCATACCTAGTTTTGACCTTCTTAACCAATAGAATATTTCCTAGGATAATTTCAACCAATAAATGCGGTCGTTTGGACATTTTGTGTGATGTGGGTAAAAGCTAACCAATTTTGATATTCTTGGGCAATGAAATCTTTCCAAAGTATTCCATTCCAAGGAAAGGATCAATAGAATTTTTCCAACGGAATATGTTTTAAGGAAAAGAGATGACAATAAGTGAAAAGAGAGAGACAATCTGTGGAATAGAATCCTTTGAAAGGATTCTATTCCACAGATTGGACCGATAAAATATTTTCGAAGTATTCTATTCCAAGGAAAGGAGCAACAGAATCTTCCAAAGAATTCTATTCTAAGGAAAGGACCCCAGTAGAATCGCTCTCTACAAAGACCGTGGATTCTTCAGAAAGATGCGATTATTTAGCCATTAAGCGTGTTGTGGAGTAAAAGTAACACTGCAATACTCGCAAATCTCGCTGCGAGCAGAGGGGTTAGCCAAACCTCAAACTCAATTTCGGCCCACAAGCTGGGATCGATTTTCAATTCTCCCGAAGCCCAATCGAGTAAGAGCGGGCACCACCGAACGAGGCCAATGCGAAACTTCGTATGCGGGCTGCCCGGAATTACGATCGGTCGGGAATATTGCCCCGTTCCGTTTTTTACGACCGGCCGGAGAGAATGCTACCCGATAAAACGCCACTCACTCGGAATACCAAAACCGAACGATCGGATGGGGGAGGGTGTGGAAGGGGCGTCACAAATCAGCGGCTGCATTATACACCTCGTCGTCCGCAAGTGCCCGACTTTATTACGCCACTCGCCGCTGACGTCACAGGTGGACAACAGGTTCGGGACTGTCCCCAAACCGCCCCCTCAATGTAGTAGCTCCTCGTATAAAAAATACCCCATTGGATGTTTTTACATTGGGGAGCTTTTTAATAGGGGAGCCTTTTAATAGGGGAGCTCAGGGGGGCCAGGTATGCCTTGAAATGTTCTTGATGTTGGAGAAATAAATGTTCTGAATTTAGCATAATTGATGCAAGTCGAAGTTTTGTTTCGCCCCATAAGTAGAAACGTCGTGGACAGGTTTGAAAATATTCATATTTGTAATGAGAAATTATCATTTATAATATAGAAATTGGTAGAGGTATGGTATGTATTTTAATTAACGTCTCACTGGAGCAACATCAAGAACGGGCTATTGGCGACGGTCCGGGATCATTCCCAAAGGGAAAGATCGAGGACAACATCACGTAATTTTGAACCACATGTACAGCAATTGGATCAATTGCAAAAGCAAGCTAAAAATCTATTTTTGTGCTATGTGACAGTCAGGATGGGAAGGTTTTGGAAAAGACGAGAAAAATCTCATCTGTTCGCCAAGACATGAGGGATCAAAGTTGTTTTTAGAAGAAGGGACCATAGAATTGGAGCCCTCCCCGAACTTATTCAAATCTTCAAAAAAAAAAATCGAAAATGCATACTGAATTAATGAAATCAGCGTCAATCGAAATTTCGTTTATCACAGGGAGTATATCTGAAAAGTGTCAAATTATTGTTATTTAGTCAGTGTTGTTCATTTATTATTACTTCTACGATTGGAACAGAAAACCGCGAGAAAAATGGACCGGAATTATTTTCTTGATAGGGTGTCTGCACTTGAATCAATGCTAACCTAACACTGTTGGAAGCGCACTGAGATGTTAATAATTCTTCAAGACAAAAGACTTCAAGTCGAATATTCATACTTGTTTTGTATGCTCAGATTTGATGATCCAGAACTCCCCATAATGTGTTTATTATTAACCTAAATACATTATAAAATGTTTTTTATCAACCTAAATGGGATGGATTTGTTGATTTGATTTTTTACATCCAATTGTTGAAAAATAAGAAATTCTTGGCTGTAGTGAAAAAGTATCCGAATCGATTACTGTGAAAATAACTCCAAAATAAGCATTACAATACACGGAGACTGAAATATTTGGAAATAATCATTTTAATTTCTGCTTTTCTTGTAAATGATAAAAAAATAGTCAAAATGTTGTTTCTTTACGGCGATGTTCAAAAAGAGAATGTTTAATCTCAGGTTAATTAATTTAGATTCATACATGTGTTCTATAATAATAAAAATTTGTTTTTTTTTTCTAAATAAATATAATCTAAATAATTGGTTATTAGAGGCTATCTGTGCAACATAAACTGTAGATAGCACTAGGGTTTTAGTGATAGAGCATACATGTATTCCGTATTAGGTAGCCGGACGTTCGTAAACCTGGGTGAGAAAGTTGTAAAAAGGGTCCTATGAGGGATAAATAATAGTGCCTGGGAAAATTTAGTTTTAGCATATTTATTATGTTTTTAACAATGGGATACATAGCATTTCTTTACCTTGAGTCAGGGGTGGAAAATCTTTGGCACACGTGCCAAAAATGGCCAACGCCAACGACTTTTATCCGGCACGTGAAGCCTAGAGCTCATTTTAAAAATATTAAATAAATAAATATCCAAACAAAAAACGGCCGCGGTACCGGGCGGAAGAGTAACGGACTAGCAACCGGAGGGTTGCGAGTTCGAATCCAACCAAATACCGTTGTGTGCAAAGGGGGCTGGTTCAAAATTACGTGGCGTTGTCCTCGGATCTTTCCCTTCGGGTTTGATCCGGACCAATAGCCCGTTGTGTTTCTCCAGTGTGACGGTAATTAAATACCTACCTAACAAACAATTCAAAAATATTATTTACTCATTTTCGGATGTTAAAAATTTCGTTTTAAATTGTATGACTTTTAATATGTATGGCTGCTAGAATTACACTTAAAGGCTAATAATAAAATATCCACGCTACCTGAAGGATAGATTCTGTATAACAACTTTTCAATAAAAAATCTGTCACTAAATTCTACATTCATTCAATCTCATAACTACTTACAATAATCCCTTTTACAATGTATTGTGATTTTTTATTATTTGAAAAATCTTAAATGGTATCAAATAAATATAGTTTTCCCCCAAATGTCGGCTGGTACGTGAAATAATTTTGTATCAAAGATTTGGCAACTTTGACACGCACCTTTAAAACTACTGCTCTCAAACTCTTCCCCGTCTTCAGTCACTACCATCAAATGTGTTATTGATTTAATTAAAAACCTAATTATTTTGGATAAGTTGATTCATTTTATTTAAAATTGCATTAATTAATCATTATAGCACTACAAGGGCAGATTTACCCTGGTGTACCAAGAGTCATGTTGCATCTAACATACATTAACACATTCTAGGCACAGCCCATTTGCAGAGGTCTCGCATTCATTCTTGACGGACAGACACCCATGCCGTACCCCGGATTCAAACCAGGAATCTTTTTTATCCAATGTCGCACCCTATTATACACGATTGGTCGGGAGGAAAAAATAATTTATTTTATTGCTTAAAAGGTAATGCATTCAGCGAATGATTATTATAAAATGTCAAGGTGGTAGGTAGGTAAGTAGTTGAACTTAAGTCACTCTGGAGAAACACAACGAACTACTGGTGACGATCCGCGAGCAATCCCGAAGCAAGATCTGAGAACATTCATTTGAGCCCACTACAGATTTAACGTGTACAATCCCCCCGTACAACACGGTCTTTGGTTGGATCGCGTTTCGAACTCGCAACTCTCCGGTAGCCAATCCGAGACTCAACCGCGGCGCCTTTCGAAGATGAATCTCGAATAATAATTCGGGCACGCAACTGCAATTGTCTTGTTTTCGTCAAGTCCTGCACTGCACTACACATTCGCAGTGGAATTTACCCATAAAAAAAGCATACAGTAAACACATTGTTAAATAAAATGCAGATGGGGTTAAAACTGCTGTAAAACAAACGTGGTGCATCTAAAGCCAAACGAGTTAAACCATCCTAAAGTTGAGAGTGGTGGCTTCTCTGTGCAGTGAGTTGCCATACTGGGAAATAGTTTTACAGTGACCGTTGTAGTCGATGAATGGCATAGCATAGCAATTCAAAAACCGTGGAGAGAGTTCATTTATATCCAAACACCCAAAACATTTGTTAAACTAGGGAAATCAGTTAACTGTTAATCCTTAACTCCCTTTCGTTTATTATTCAGATTATATAAAGTCGTTAATAATAGTCCATGCGCGAGCTTTGAAACTGCAATTTTGTTTTTAATTGTTCTACTAATCGAGCCTGTCAGCACTTTCTAGCGCATACGTTAATTACAATATTTCAACATTACAAATGAATATTTTCAAAATTTTCACTTTCGATTTCACAAAATTTTCAATTTTTTTCTTTTTCGTATATTTTAGTTAACATTTTGTTGAAATAGTTATGCTTGGATAATTAACCCTCTGAGGGGTTCACACTCATATATCCGTTCCCTTCATGACTTCTAACCAGTTTTGATCTTCTTACCCAATAAAATATTTCCTAGGATTCTTTCAACCAATAGATGTGGTTATTTGGACATTATGTGTGCTGTGGAGGTAAAAGCAATACTAGACTACTCAGAAATCGTGTTATAAAATTTCCTCATCCGATTCAAATTGTACGTTTAGTGTCTGAACCTTTACTTGGTATTTAATTAAGAAATTTATTTTATAGGTATTCAAGTCATTAGCGGAACACTAGGCAGTATGTTTTTTTGCGAGATCTTAAAAGAGGTGAGTTTTGAGTTTCCTTTTCGACAGTTTATTTATAATTTTTTTTGAAACGCGAGTTCGAGACAGCTTTTTCATTCCATGTTTCATAAACCACACGAAACTTTTTATTTGTATTTAGCAATAACAAGTGTTTCTATCAAAGTATTCTTTCAATGCATTTGAATTGATGATTGCTGCTGCAGTAGATCTTTCATTCATTCTGACACACGAGCGATGCATGTACTTCTGAATCTTCATCTTGCACTCCAGCGATTTGTTTTTACAAATTTCATTGTATATTCAATAGACATTTTCTTATAACAGAGGCGAAGCCATCCTTTTCGGGATGAGGATAAATTATCCGCCACCCTCTGCCCAAAATAAAACGTATTCAAAATCATGATAAAATATATTATTTGAATAGGTTAAAATATACAAATTAATTTAATTTTTATTTTTCATTTAAAATTATGTAAAAATATAATTTTTGTATATATGGTGAATCCTTTACGATTTTCCTACCTTGTTTTTGGGTAGAACCTCAAATTGATTAGATTGGGGAGTTCCCAATTCTAAGGAAACAGATTGAAACTTCTTGTAACATCAACCGATGCACCAATTAGGTCAGCAACCTTGACTATTCATTAGTGTGACATTCCACATCCTTTTAATGGGTGCATTTCTCCCTATTTGCTCCCCGTTTCTTCGTCCAATTAAGACTTCTGTCAACAGAGACTTTGGAGATTTAGCAAGGTCACCACTAATTTTAAACTCCCAACCAAGATGACGTAAGCATGGCGTCATCTCCTTGAATACGTTTTTGATTGGACAGAAACAAGAGGGAAAGATTCGTGAGAGGGAATTGTGACGAAGCAAAAAGGGGAAACGAGATAGAGAAGTGAGATGCCAGTGTGCGTTTCTTGTTCTAAAGGTAAGCAGTTAATTAACGTCGCACTGGAGCAACACAACGGGCTATTGGCTACGGTCTGGGATCAATCCCAAATGGAAAGATCCAAGGACAACGCCTCGTAATTTCGAACCACGGTCAAACGACGAACTCAACACCTGAGTGGACTCTACCGTCCAAACTTCCAAACCACGCCAACGTGAGGACATTTGAGGTCACGGCAGATTTAACTGCACCAGCCCTCACATATACGACTGTCTTTGACTTGATCGATTTTCGAGCTCGCAACCCTTCGGTTGCTTATCCATTGCTCTTCCAACTAGCCTACCGTGGCCCTTGTTCTAAAGAGAACAAACTCTAGAGGTTTTTTAATTGTGCAACTTTCAAATTTGAATTCTTGATGTTGTGTGTTTGTTCACTTATATGATGTCATAAATAAACTATCTGGACGTGCTGTTTTTGACTCACACTCGGTTCGCAACTAAAAATGAATAGGAAGACAAGTATAGATGAGCGATATATCGATGCGCGATACATCAGGTGTTTTGTGTTATGAACTTGCCCTCTGTTGTGGTGGTGGTGCACCGTCCATGAGTGGAGGGCCCCCCTCCTGGATGGCCGTCGAGCATGACGTGTGGAGCGGGAACGAGACAAAAGGGTCCGGGGGAGGGCCCGCGGTCGAATAACTTTCGGTTGATTAGCGCCGCCCGGAGTTTACGGCCGCAGCCCCATCGCACGCCCCATCTACTCTCAGAGTGCGCCCCTGCCGGGGGGCCGTAAAAGAACGGGCCCGCTTTTTGCGCCTAAGTTATTGAGTCTTTCGGATTTTCGATGAGTTTCTCCGCTCCGATGCGTCTCCGCTTTTGGCCCGATTGTTTCGGATTTCCCTTTATTAAAGAGTGTGAGGAGCGGATTTTCGTCCATTTCGCACTCCTTCGAGTGTTCCGAGACGAGACATGTTGCGACGCCGACCCCCCCTCCCCAATACACACACGTAAGGAGGGGAGACCGTATGGGTTTTCGTTTGTGTGTTTTCTAGGTTCTAAAGTTACAAAGTTGTGTTGCGATTATGATGTCTGGGTTACGTGGTTTTGACGAATCTATGGTGCTGCTCTCGGATAATGGTAATTAATTAACGTCGCACTAGAGCAACACAACGGGCTATTGACGACAGTCCGGGATCAATCCTGAAGGGAATGGTCCGTGGACAACACCACGTAATTTTGAACCACGGTCAGATGACGAGGCAACACCTGAGCTGGCACTCCACTCTCCAAACTTCCACATCACGCCAACGTTTGAGGCCACGACAGATTTAAAGTGCACCAGCCCCCTTTGTACACGACGGTCTTTTGGTTGGATTCGAACTCGCAACCCTCCGGTTGCTGGTCCGTTACTCTTCCAACTTGGCTACCGCGGCCTGCTGCTCTCGGGAGAAGGCAGTCGACCTTAGATCAGTCGGTTTCTGAAAAGGCGTGGCAGTGCCTCGTTAGAAGGCTACCATACACGAAAGTAGGAATGGCGATCTGCGTGGATGTTTTTCCCCAGCCAAATCATTTTCAATTGCTATCGCTTTGGGTACCGAACCGTAAATTTAGAACCATGATCCATGCATAAGGTGCCAATTGTGAAAGGGATTTGTTTACGTTACCCCACCAGTCCCCTTATTTATTAGTTATTTATTATTTTTAGTACTTAATTGTTGCTTTTCAACAAAAATTATCCAATTACACAGAGAACAAAATATATGATCCAAAAAAGGCAAGAAAACGACATACACAAAAAAGACTTAATTGAAACAGATTGCTTATTGCATTGAAATCATTAAAAAATATATCAACCTCCGAGAAAGAATTACAGTTCAAAAATCTATTTGTAGTAAAATTACTACACATAATCTGTTCTTAGAGGTTTAAGTGAAAGCATTTGACAGTTTATGGTGATAAACCTACGGACGTTAAATATTAATTCAACTAATAATCACATAACTCGACTGCCTTCACCCGGGAGCTGGACAATACTCATTCAATTACAAGGCAAATTAATCGTAAACAATACGTCCCCGTAATTGGCGTCTCAAGCATGGTTTCTGGCCCAGAGTCTACCGTTCGATGCCGGAAGCCATCGCAGTGGTGACGAGTTGGGCGAAACAATTAATCACTTATGAGCATTGCCGTGCATGATTTTACGTATGGCAGCTCTTTCCCTTGGAAAACGTAACCACTTTTGTACAGATGGATTTCCCCAAGGTCATCTGCCTTCTTACTGGTGTCACTTTGAAACTTTCAATGCACTCTGTTATGGTTTAATATTTATTATGCTTATGCAAACTGTTACTAGCATACTAACGCGATATGCTAACTATGATACTAATGAATGCATTTTAAATTATTCTTTAATTGTAATTATAATATGGAATACTGTAGCAGAACAGTAGTGTTTTCCTCCTCTCCTCCCCGAACGGAACGAGGAACTGTGTATCAACTGTTTCCAAGGACGTCTGCTCTGTTTAAGAAGCGAGGGGGCAATCGTTCTGTTGCCCGTTCGGAAATGTGTACTGTTTTCGTTTCTTGCCTGTAAATAAATGTTGTGTCTCGTCCTGAGATTTTATTTTATTTTTTATATAGCTGGCTGGTTAAGTTACTATAATGCTAGGTATTTGACATTTTCAATGCAAAGATATATCGTTTTTCCACTGAGTTACTCGTTTGTACATAATTTTGTATGATCGTCTAAAATACCTCCTGTAAAATTAATTGTCATTGTTAAATGAACTTTTACAAAATGTTCATAACAACAAAGTTGTATGACAATTGTATAAAGGGGAAATATATAAGTTTTACATTAAGTTTAGTTTGGGTTAAATTGAGTGTTGAGTGTGACGAAGTGCAATGATGCAATTTGCCAAAAATACTGCGCAGATATGACACTATGCTTCTTTAGTTTGATACTAACTCCAAACAAGTCTTCCCATCATTTTTGAGTGTTCTTGGGAAGGCTGCGAAGTGCTGATCCAGAGCGTTGAAATCGGTAAGAGCTTGCCATTGGCTGTACGAAATTAAATAGTTATCATTGGCGGTACGACAAAAGGTAGAAAGGTGAATTGGGGAGTCGCGGGATTTCAGTCTCCAATAAGAAGAGTTTTGCGACGACTTGTTTTATTTTGGGGGAGCGTTGGATCATAAATTTCAATTTCTTTTACTGCAGGGTTAGTACTTTCAATTTCAGAGAAAAATATGAGGGAGATTTTTTTTAAATGAAGTTTTTGACTGAGGAAATTTTGAGGGCTTTTCTGACATGCTATTACGACGGAACTGTCTGGCTTTTGATATTAAGCGAAGGAAAAGGCTTTGAATATGTTAGATTTTAATTTTTGTTTCACGAACCGCCCTTTAAATTGGGCAAGTATATGTTACGATCGGCCGAACGAAGTATAAGTAAATTAGTTTCTTGTTGTCTAGTGATAATGTTGAGTTTTGAGAAGTGGATACATGACTGCAGAAGTTTTTCGAAACTTGTCTTGTATGTGTTCTATGTGTAGCTTCCAATTAAGATGAGAGTTTAGGATTATTCCTAAGTATTTGGTCTGTAAGAACCAAGGAATAGGTTGCCTGTAGAGCTTAAGTTGTGGTAATCTGGTAGGATGATGCAATTGGCGGTATAGCTAAGGGAGGGCAACAGGAACGGTGATCCCGAGCGCCCGTGTCAAAAGGATCGGCAGAAATATCTATTGAAATATGGTTTTTCTTAGGAATATATCATACAAATGCTATAATTTTAAACATTTGTCCTTTTCACCGAAGTATTTTCCAGTGCTAAGCGTCTGCAGTGAATGTGCCTTCATGCACTGCATCTTTAGAACATATTGCTTAATAAAAAATTATTTTTATGTTCTCCCTGTAATCGTATTGCAATCCGAAAACAGAGAAGAGACAAATTATTGAAATTATCTACTCACAAGCATCTGGAGAGCACAAAACATAAAAAAAAGGGGGGGGTGCTTTTTCTTACTTTTTCTTGGAGACATTAACAAGATCCGTTAACAAACTTGACTGTTTACCAGTCAATGCATACTCGATAATTAATTGCAAAGGATAACATTGTGAACGTTAGCATATTATCCTAATTATCTTCATATTAAATTTTGTTTTGGACTGTGTGGCATCAACCTCATTTCCCCAGGTCCCAGAAAGTCTAGTTTCGCCTTTGCTTGTAATTTGTCTTAGACAGGACCGTCATAGCGAGTATAGAATTCTTCCGCAGTTCTAACTGAGAGCGTCACGAAACCGCTTCGATCACGCCTACCCCATACTTCACGCATCGATTTAAAGGAAAAGAGAAATTGTCCGGAAAAAGGGTTGACCAAGAAATATACGACTTAATGACCTATCACCCGCCCACCTGTCCGTCGAGGTTATCGGAAGAAACAAAAATCGAGTCTCGTTTAGATTTGCCGACCGCTCATTCATTAATGGGCATGAACATGTATTATTCATACGCTCATAGATTCGGTTCCGGCAAATCGATGCACCGGGGAGCAATTTAATTACGGCACGACCGTTACAGATCACGGGGTTACCAGACACAAGGAAAGCGCCAGGTTTTCTCTTGAAAAAGGCTCCAAACAACTCAAAAGTTAAGGAAGAAAAGTATACTAACCTCTTGTTATTTTGTATATGTATATATATATTTATATGGGGGATATCCATGGTGATCGCTATTCGCCGCCATTCATTGCCTACTTCGCTTTCACACCTATTCAGAAATCGACTGACTCAAGGTCGATTGCTTTCTCCTGGGAGTCACACTAAAGAATCATTTTGAAAATCTAAAATCCTTCTCATCCATACTTCAGACACTCAGATCGATTCAGTTTAAGAAGAGATTAAAATCATTTATTGATTCAGTTTCAGAAAACTGCTTGAAACAAGTGATGTTTTGAAGTCCCGATTCTAGAGAAGCAGATTATGATTTCATTGATTGTTCGTAGATCAAAAATTCATTGGAGGCGAGCAAAAAGAAATGAGGTATCAAAGTGCTATTATGTAACGAGGAGTTTCTGTACTTTCCCCATGATGGCAACACTTCATCTAATTATTGCACAATTCTTTTAAATTCTACAGTAAGTTAAGTAAAGCTCACACAAATTTGTTTCGATACTATCATTATTGTGGCGTTGTTTTGACCCACGTTTCCCTTTCAAAAGTAACTTTTTTCTTTTCATCTTTCCTCTAAGGATCCATTTGTTAAATAATGACTTTTTAATTGTTATGAGTGTAATACTTGACAGCATAATTAATATACTTTTTAAAATCACGAAATGAAAAGAATTTGATTTTGTTTTCAATTCAATAAAAAAGTTTATTTTTCGTAGGAAGATTTGTTTCGCAGAATACAGATGCGATTTTTTTTATTAGGCCACGAAGGGATGATAGCACGCTTAATTTCTTAGATGAACTACTGTTTGGGGTTCTAATTAAATTTCCGGGACCTATATTTCTTACATACACGATGATTTCACCAATTTCCATTTTGAGAACGGAAAGATGAAAATAGGTAAGCAAATTTTTTATTTTAAAAAGTAATATATTGTAAAATTTGGTCATTATTTTCTCGAATTAGTAAACTCTCGTCGCGCGCGCGGCCCTAACTATTTCGCGATAGCTAGGACCGTTTTATTTATTGGGATATAATTGTGATACATCGAGAGTTTACAGTATATTGATCTACGTTTACAGGGAAATGCTAAAGACTGCCTATAAAAAGATATTGTATCAGAGCATGAGACTGTTTATTACTCGTCAGATTCCAGCGTTTCAGCTCATAAATAACTCCCCTGAACACACTGTGGATGAATTCTATGGTGTATAATTAAGTATTTAAGCAAAAAACATTACTAATTAAATCCCTTGGATATATCGTGCTTCTTACGGGACAAGAAAGAAACGCCGTATATATAAAGATGCGATATAGCGGGGACCGAGAAATATTTACTTATATAAGACAAACGAGCACAAATTTTCATCGTATTGTTTTTTAATTATACATATAATGCTATGTATGAAAAGTTACGAATGCTATGTATGAAAAGAATACGTTAGAATATTTCTGTTTGATGATCGTTTTGATTTTTCTAACTTTATTTCGGCGTCCAATAGATGAATCTCAACGCATAACTCGACCCTCTAACTCCCTTACGACTTTTCACATTGTGGTAGATAACTGCTTGAAATAAGTGACCTTTGAAATCTCAATTCGAAAGAAACAGATTCAAATTTCCTCAGCTATGCGCAAACTTGAAATTCATCAGAGGACAAGTAAAATAGAGGCGTTTCGATTTCGCGCCAGATTTCATGTCCTAGCATTCTTGCACGTTTGTCTCAAAGGGATAGAGCTTGGCCCTCCGATCCCTGTGTTAATTGTAGCCCCAAAATGCGCTCCATGTCAAATTGGGTCGCCCAACAAGTTCGAAAGCAGCCCAATCCGCCAACCCCGGGAGGCGTGGCCAACGTCCGGGGGAGGGATCAATCAAGACGACAAATGGGGGCGCAGGTGGGAGAGTCGATCGAGATGGCAGCTGCATCCTGTGCGTGTGAAGTTTTGAATCGGTTCTGGACACGGGGGTCACGTGTGGCCACTTTGTTGACTTTTGATTGGAGGTGTCGGGAGGGGGCAAGCGGTGCGTGACCCCTGGCAGGTAGCAGGGAGCGTGCCTGCAGGAATGCTCGGGGGTCGATTGCCTTTCCAAAAGAGATTGATATTAGACAGTAACACAACCTAATGAAATCTCTCTGAAGGGTATCTGTATCTCTCGTGCTTTACAAAGTTTTAATGCAAAAGAATCAACAAAGCAGAAAAGTTCAACACACGCGAAGAAATTGAATTGAATGCCTACGCATTTAAAAAAATCTAATAATTTTTGAGAACCAAACATGAGATCGCATTTTACCTCCCTTTATATCATTCATCCGTTGTGAATAAGTTATACAATAAACTCTCTCGAGCGATATTTAGCGCTTTTAGGGGACAAAGAAAAAGCGCGATATGAGGCAAAAATGTATTTATCAGAGCAAAAGTAATTATTTATTCTATTACGCATTTATTATTTAAAAGTATGTAAAACAGCGATACAATGTTTTTCATATCGTAGATCATTTACGATTTTGCTACCTCCTTTTTGGGGTCTGACCTATGAAGAACCTCAACCCCCTAACTTGACGATGTCTGCAGATGCTTCTACAAAATTTCACATTTTGGCAGAACGGCCTATTGAAATAAGGGACCTCTGAACTTCCAATTCCTAAAGAAACACGCACCAGCTCAGGTGTTGTTCTCATCATCTGACCGTGGTTCCAAATTACGAGCCGTTGTTCTCGGACCTTTCCCTTCACGATTGATCCCGGACCGCCACCAATAGCCCGTTGTGTTGCTCCTGTGAGACGTTAATTAAAATACCTACCTACCCAATTCGTAAAGTAACATATTGAGATTTCCTCTGCTGTTGGAGAACTTAGAATTTTGAACCAGTCAGATGACCAGGTCACACCTCAGCTAGCACCCTGCTCTCCAGACTTCCACACCACGCCAACGTGACGACATTTGAGGTCACGAGAGATTTAACGTACACTAGCCCCTTTGATACACGACGGTCTTTGGTTGTATTCGAACTCGCAACCCTCAGGTTGCTAGTCCGTTATTATTCCAACCGGGCTACCGCGGCCCAAAAAAGTTCAGGTAAGGAAAACACATGCGACTCAATATTATTGAAGTAGATCTTATCATCAGGAGTCGCCAATCAAAGCACACATCTCACTGATACGTTTATAGAATGAAATGAATTGTTCATTGATTGACTGTTTAACGAAATGAAAAATTTATGTAATAAGCGATGAGTGAGAATGAATGACAGTTTATGCAATTTTGTGTTTTATTTTTTAGAATATTAATCTCGCATGTGGCCACGGGGAAATCCGACCTCTTCAAAGTGACCTGCAGAGTGATTTGGATGACCAGATCTGAAAATGACCATATACAGTGAGGTTCTCCGACCGGACAAGAAAAAAATGTTGGCCGGAAGGAACCATTTGATCCCCGAAGGATATAGGCCGGGGTGTCCTTGACGATCATCCGGGTCTTGTGAAGATAATTTCTAGGGTGCACAGGTAAAAGAAAAGGGACTCGCCGAGAGGACGTCATAAAGGAAGGATGTGATGAGTCCCTCGGGTGTCATGTCTATAAACTTTGGAACGATTGCTTTTGAAGGAAATGCATTACATAAAATAGATGTGTAAGGTGTTTTCTATGCAAGGGCACCATTTTGTTTTTGTATGGAAGGTATTTTAATTAACGACACACTGGAGCAACACAACGGGCTATTGGCGACGGTCCGGGATCAAACCCGAAGGGAAAGATCCGAGGTAATTTTGAAGCACGGTCAGATGACGAGTTCGGACCTGAGCTGGCACCCCACTCTCCAAATTTCCACACCACGCCAACGTGAAGACATTTGAGGCCACGACAGATTTAACGTGCACCAGCCCCCTTTCTACACGGCGGTCTTTAGATGGATTCGAACTCGCAACCCTCCGGTTGCAATCAACCGGGCTACCGAGGCCCTCCATTTTGTTTTGTAATAACTCTGAAATGGGTAGGGTATTGGGTATTTCAATTAACGTCACACTGGAGCAACACAATGGGCTATTGGTGACGGTCCGGGATCAATCCCAAAGGGAAAGATCCGAGGACAACACCACGTAATTTTTGAACCACGGTCAGATGACGAGGCAACACCTGAGCTGGCACCCCACTCTCCAAACTTCCACACCACGCCAACGTGAGGACATTTGAGGCCACGACAGATTTAACGTGCACCAGCCCCCTTTGTACACGACGGTGTTTGGCTGGATTCGAACTCGCAACCCTTCGGTTGCTAGTTCGTTACTCTTCCAACCGGGCCACCGCGGCCCACTCTGAAATGAATCAAATTTATTATTTTTTCACACATTGTTTACTCAGTTAATAACAAAAACCGCCTCTGGCCGCGCTGCACGTACAGGCTCTTTTGACCACGTGACCCGTTCAATTTCTTCATGCTTCATTTCAACACCAATGGATACGTAAACAAAAACAGAACAGTCGTTGGAGATAAGAGAATCCAAGGTTAATTCGTGAATTACCTTTTCATCCACGTAGAGTAACTGTTTGGTGTGGAGTCATTGTTGGCCCATTTCCTTTTCGAGAATTCCAGTAAAAATGAGGTTACTGTCAATTGCGAACGATAATGTGCGATGATGCAAAGCTTCTTTTTGACTGAAATCATCGAGAAAAGGCTTAGAGCACATATATTTTCAAGAAGATGAAACAGCATACATTTAGCTAGTGTAACCATGCGAATTTTAAAGTACGCATTTCCTGTCAAAATCTGATAGTGTTGATTGGTCCTCTCGTTCCTCTGATTTGACACCGCCGAATTTTGTTCTACTTAAAGGAATGCGTCTACATTAACATGCAGACATCGTTCCAAAAGTTTAAGCGAAACATTCGAGAGGAAATTAAACATATTACCTCGGAAATGTGCTCACTACCTACCTACATATTCCATAACTAATGTAACTGAGAAATATTATGGATGAAGAGGTTGTTCAAGAATTAACCTTGGATTTTCTTATCCCAATAGTGATTGTTCTGTTTGTTTACTTATCCACTAATGTCTAGATGAAGAGCGAAGAAATTGAACGAATTATGTGGGCGAAGCAGCCAGTACTTGTAGAGTAAAACCAAAGTGGTTTATTTGTCATTAATTGAATAAATAATATGCAATAAACATGTATTAAAAATGTTTTGTTTAAAAATATTTCAAAAGAAAATGGTACCCTTGCATAAAAACCGCTCTGTATATGAAAAACAAAATGATGCCCTTATATAAAAAACACACTGAATATATATAATGGCACACAGTGGAAGCACCATCCTTTGAGACTAAGAGAAAGAAAAGAACCATCATAATAGGTAAACTAAAAACTGATCAAATATCATTTCTCTATAATGCATGGTTCCAAAACTTTTCAGTGCATGGATCCCTTTGAAAATTAAATTTCCGCTGACTCCTTGTGACTATAACACTTAATAGGACATATGTAGACCTGTAAAAGACCATAGTGGTCCTTATTTTTTATCTCAATATAGGGAGTAAAATTTTTAGATCTATGTTAAATAGGTTATAAAACAAAAACTTCAAATTGAGGATTATCCATGACAATTTAAAGTTCTCAAACATAAAAACTAAAGTTCTCAAATTAAAAAAAAACTGTAAATATCATACAAACTCTTATTTATTATTTAAAATGCATTAAAATCAAAAGGCTCTTAACTTGCAAAGTTATAATACTGACATCACAAAATATGTACATCAATCTTATGAACAATGAAACGGGAGATGCTTGTTAGCAATTAGCACAGCAATGTTCGGTTTATTGTCAGATCATTTCGATCATCTCCAATTTCAAGTCTATATCTTAACTTAGATTTCAAATACGCGAGCTAGAAGATCATTTTCTAATAATCCTTTTTTCGAACAGAACAATGTTTGTCCGAATGTAAAATAATCAGAATAATGGAATGTTTGATTTTTTTTCTTAAAAGTTAAAATTTTTGCCTAGTGAAATATTGTGTTTTCAGCGGATCCCCGAAACCCCCTTGTTGCGGAGCACCCTTTGGGAACCACTGCGCTATATCGCTCAGAGACTTGTCATGAAAGGAATAAGTTTCTTTATCACGAAATGAAAAACAAATGAACTCTTAATGCAGGTGTACTTACCTGTGTGCGGCATCTGCAGATGAGGACCTCTCCTTTCTTCTTATGAGGAGCTGGGAAAAGAAAGAAAAAAGTTGTAAATTTTGTGTTCATAGAGTACGCTCACAAAATTTAACAATCATAAGATCATCCATTCAATCTCTAGACACAGTGTGGTCAGAATCAATCGCACGCTCATCATAACTTAGTCGAAAACCAATCCGAAAAAGTTGTGTCGATTGAAAGTGGCGTGTAGTACGGCTTCGACGAGAAGGCAGTCGACCTTGGGTCAGTCAATTTTTGAATAAGTGTAAAAAAGCGTTGAGAGAAGGACTGCCATACACAAAAGTCGAAATGGCGATAGACGCGGATGGTTTTCGCCTCGACAAATCGTTGTCATTTCGACACCCAACAATATACTTAAAACCAGAACTCATGCTAAGACCAGTCCCCTAATTTAACTGATAAACTCAATCAACGTCACGTGATTTGGCTGCCATCTCTTGGAAGCCAGACTATATATGCAGTACAACTGATAGTTTAGCACAAACATTCGGATTTGAAAATGCTTTATGTGGTGCTTTATTTTCGTCTATGTTGACTCTCAGGTACCGGTAACCCCAAAAGGATAGTTTGTTGGGTGCTTTTAGCCCTGAAATTTTAAATGACTGGAAGGGAGCTCATAAGATATTCTACGCGAATATCTCCGGAATACCACGTCCAATCGAAAAACGTACACTTTTTCAATTTCAAGCTATCGAGTGATGTGATCAGTGTGCTGTCGATTCTGATCACCCTGTATATATTTCACTGCAAAAAGGCCTCATATTTGATTTTGCTGTTTGGCAACGACAAGATCAAGCATCACGTTATACCGTTCACCTATAGCATCTACCGAGGGAAAGTTAAACTGTTCCAATGGATTCATTTATTTAACTGTCGTTTCTCTACATAAAATATCCAATTACAAAGAGAAAAATATATGATCCAAAATGCAAGACATAGACAAATACAGTTCGCTAAGAGGTAAAACAAAACACTTGATTGAAACAGATTACTAATTGAACTGAAATCATAAAAAATATATGAACCTCCGAGGGAAAAAAGCAATTAATGTATCTACGGATCTTCAAAGTAATGAAACCAAATTGATTTCGCATTCAGAAGAATGTACACTTGAAGATTCATAATTCTTAAAATAAACAAATCTCAAACACAATTATTCTGTGTTTTTTCAATATCTATGATACGAGTGGTTGTAATAAGAATCTCAAATAACAGATCCATATTCCAGTCCCGATACAACATAAACAATAAATAAGAAAATTATTGTATTATTATTACAAAATCTGCTGTTTTTCTCTTGATTCAAGCAAGTCTGCAGTATGCAGATTTTTTAATAAATCATGTGTGGTAGTTTAAGGAAAAAACTCGAAATATAATGTATACCTAAACCAACAAAATCGTTTAGAATCAAAACAAAAGCTGAATGGTTTCAAGTTTTTATCTAAAAAAATTGCGATGTCGAATATTACATTCACATCAAATAAATGCGTAATCACTTTTTCTAAAATTAACCTAAGCGGGAAAGTAGTTGCGACCCATTGTAGTCCTTTATGTTTCTGTTTATGGCTGGGTTCTCTACAAGCTGCTCCTCAATCAAATAGTTGCTCTCCAAGGAAAATTCAATCGTTCAGCATCCAAAGAAGTACAAAAACATTTCAGCGAACAGCAGTGAATGTAATTAAACTTTAGTTTCATTTGAAATCACCGAAATATATTCACACTTTTGATTTGGTTTCAAGGCTTCGTTTCAAAGCAACAACGCTTCCAAAGAGCTAAAGAAAATAATGAATGAACATCGAGAGGCTAGATGTAAATACTTTCTTATTGGAATTAATTGTCCCCATAAATATTTGGACAACACTAGCATAATAATATGATTTCAGAACTCGGTAGGTAGACAGGTACTTTAATTAACGTCGCAATGGAGCACCACAACGGGCTACTGGTGACGGTCCGGCATCAAACCCGAAGCGAATGATCCAAGGACAACACCAGGTAATTTTGAAACACGGTCAGATGACGAGGCACTCCAACCTTCCACACCAAGCCAACGTGATGACATTTGAGGCCCCGACAGATTTAACGTGCCCCAGCCCCCTTTGTACACGACGGTTGGATTCGAACTCACAACCCTCCGGTTGCTAATCCGTTACTCTTCCAACCGGGCTATCGCCCTTCCGTACTCGGATAAACGTCCAAAGAAGCGTCTCATTTTATACGAACAATAAGCTCTTTAAAATTTAGTCTATTGCCTAAGTATAAGATCAAGATCTTTGCGAGATTTTTATATTAAAAAGTGCATTCGTCCAAATGTTTATTTGGCATGAAAATTGTATTTCCTACCCCTTTAAGACCTCTCCAAAATGAGATACTGGTTACAGAAAAAGGTTGAATAATTGAAAACGGATCATTAAATGAAGTATTGTTTCTAGGCATTAGTACGACTTAAAAAACAGAAAAAGCATTTATTTAAAACACATTTCCTTTGACTTTAAAAACAAAATATAATACAAAACAATGCAACTTTATTTCATGTTTCTAGATCTGCTAGCTCCGATTTCAGTGTCTTCCATTCACATGAAATGCATTACTTGATGTTGTCTTTCTTGTGTTTGGCGAAGCTTTGCCAAGTATATCCCTTGCACCATAAAACCTAATGCAACCATCCACACATGGAATGCAATAATTGTAAAACAAGAATTAAATTAAATAGAGATTGTGAATTGCACAATCTTGTAAATTGTCTATAAGTTCTATCCGGTGATGGAAAATAAAATATGCTACAATGTATCCTTTTCCATATAGCAAACAAGACAGAGTCCACAAGATGAAGTCTGCAAATAAGCTTGAATGGCTATGTTGTCAATTCTGGCTTGACTGTAAATGTGGTTATAAGGCGAGGGACCTTCGTAAGGTGGACAAGGTCATTAAGGCTCTTGCTGGAAACAAAAGAGGTGGCCGACTCGCTCTAGTACTTTCCTTGGTGTCACACCAACTGAGTCTAAAATCAGTTTTGATCTTGCTTAGTCTCCTTAGACTTAGGCTCAGGTCGAGTGACGTCCAAGGCAATGGAACTGGGCCCGATTCGGAAGACAATTTGGATAATTTGTCTGCCATTTCGCTACCATGGCCACCACAGTGTGCCGGAATCCACTGCAAAGTGGCATCCTTATTCAATTTGTAGATAAAATTTCTTTCTTTAATTCGGAAAAAGTAGCTGCTTAGTTTGTGTTTTTTATAGACATTGGAGAGCCGCCATGATATCCGTCAAAATGCAAATTGGGTGGTCTTCATCTAGGGAGAGACAGAGTCTCAGTTAGAGTTTATAGCCAAAAGCTCAGCGTCAAGACTTGAGCAATAGTTGAAACCTGAATCAAGATAAATCCTGAAGATAAAAGCAAATTACTTAATGCAGGATGACATGAGCGGAGTGAAAGCTCCTTTCTGATCAAGAAATGTGAGTTCTTTTGTCATTTAAAGTACTCTGGTGCAGACACTTGGTACGGTATTCATCTCGGATTGAATTATCCTTAATTTTTAAACATGTATATATATATATATATATATATATATGTGTGTGTGTGTGTGTGCTTCCAAAGGCCATCCAAATATAATAAAGTTAGTCAAAGATTTAATATATAAATTCAAATTTATAAATATATATAAAACAGCACATCGTGTACTTCTTACTGGAGTTAATTTTATTGCCAAGAAATTAGCACAGGACAAAATTTTTAAGGGAGTGAGAAAATAGGTTTAGATCTTAAAACATAACGAATATATAGATAGATATTTTTATACATAATAGTGCTCCCCCGAAGGCCATCCTCTTTATGAGTATTACTTTTATTTCGGATGAATTTAACTACACTAACCATGCCTATTGCTGGGTAAAAAAGAGAAAAATGTTCTCTTCCCCCAAGCTAACTGTTCTATGAATCCAAAAATGCCGTAGTTACATTATTCCAAACATCAAGAAGTTAGTGATAAGAAAAAGAGAGTTGGTTAAAAAAATGTAATAATCTCTTTACTGTGTCCAGATGGGTTTTTAATGTTTATGAAAAAGCGTTATTATGTCTAAATGGTTTCATTAATAAATCATGATAAAAGAGTAAGTTATTCAACTCAAAATTGATGATAGTGCATAGTAAAATAAAACTACATAAAGTAGCATATTAACAAAAATTCCTTTTCATGGTTCCTTTTCACGCTTTAGACACCCAAATATTTTTACAGTTTATTTCAATTCTCACGGG
The DNA here is from genome assembly GCA_933210815.1 of Meta bourneti. Lineage (NCBI taxonomy): Eukaryota > Metazoa > Arthropoda > Arachnida > Araneae > Tetragnathidae > Meta > Meta bourneti. Next base: position 90,586,218 of record OW119924.1, on the reverse strand, counting down.
GTCTGGGACACACGCTGCTTCGCAACTCTGCTCTCAGGAAATCTAAGCATTTTTAGGGAGAGGAAAAGCAGTTCTGTACATAAAAAGCTGACTATCCTATTCAAAGACAATTTTTCATTCAAAATATCTTCCTTCCAGTCCTCGATTCTTTCTTTCACACACCAGACCTTTTACTAATTCACACAAATAGCAGTACGGGGTGTTTAAAACTGAAAAGGACAATGAGAAAGATATATTCTTAATTTCTCCTTTGAGATCTGGGCCGCGGTGGCCCGGTTGGAAGAGTAACGGACTAGCAACCGAAGGGTTGCGAGTTCGAATCCAGCCAAACACCGTCGTGTACAAAGGGGGCTGGTGCACGTTAAATCTGTCGTGGCCTCAAATGTCCTCACGTTGGCGTGGTGTGGAAGTTTGGAGAGTGGGGTGCCAGCTCAGGTTTTGCCTCGTCATCTGACCGTGGTTCAAAATTACGTGGTGTTGTCCTCGGATCTTTCCCTTTGGGATTGATCCCGGACCGTCACCAATAGCCCGTTGTGTTGCTCCAGTGTGACGTTAATTGAAATACTCCCTCCCTCCCTTTGAGATCTGAAGATCCGTGGTTGCCGACTGCGCTCTGTTCTCTTCAATGGGTCTAATCTTTATTACCTATTTGAGAAGTAGCTGTTGTTTTCGTCAGGAGAGGTTTAACCAGCCATCCCGTAAGCGTAAGATAAATCAGTAGTAGCGAATAGATTGATCCCAGGCCTACAGATGAGATACGGACCTCCGAATAGGTTTACTGGACTCTCAGTTCAGATACGGCCTTCTCAAAAGGTTTACCAGGCCCGACGGCAGATACTGTACACCGAAAAGATTTTCCCGGACTGCCGGGCAGATAGTGTAAAAAAAGACAGTTATTGACACTCTTATGGCAATATTTATACTATAAATTCATGGAAAAAATAGTTTAATCAAGTTGAAATTCATTGTAACTTTTCCTGAAATACTCTACATTAAGCTGAATAAAGGGTTAAAAATTATCCCTGGAAGGTATTTTGCAATATATTGAGAATAAATAGTGCAAAATCAGTTATTGACACCCTATGGATGAGTAATTGACACCACAGTTATTGACATCCCTTCATTCTTCTTTAGTTTATTTTTGCAGTATAAATGGACCTATGCAAAGCTTGAAACTGAACATTGACATGAAAGCTTATTTTTTTAATTAAAGATTATGCTGTCAATAATTGTCCGAGGTGTCAATAACTGTCTAGTTTACCCTACGGCCCTATAAAGTATTTTTGTAGGACCTTATAAAATATTTTTTATAAGGTCCCCAGACAAGATGCTGTCCTTCTAAACAGTTTTCCCAACCCTCCAGCTAAATACGGCCCTCCGAATAGGTTTATCCGCCGTACAAGCCAAGTACGGATGCCAGATATTCCTGGATGATATACATTCATAAAAAATAAATATTTAAAAAAGTAGCATATCGGAGTCTAGTGATGATTGCTTGGCAACAATAGCCCGCTTGCGCCCCTAGCAGTGAAGACGATCTTAAAGAACCGCTTTGATTTACGATTTCCTTTTAATATCATGACGAAGTAGGGAATCAGATCCCACGGGGAAAAGCAATTGCCTTTGAGCTGACCATTTATAAGGGAAAATTATAATGCGAGATTATCTCTGCTGAAACCAAAATCGCTTTAGGGGAGAAGTAAAAAATAGCAATATAACCCAAGGAACGATATATCGAGGGGTCACTCTATTAGCAAGACTTTTTTAATGTCATACGTCCTCCAAGTTCCGTCGAGTCTCGAAATTGGCTCTTCCAAGCATCTCAGTTTGAGACCGCTCTTATAACTCACTCATATTTCACTAACGTACGTGGCACGAAAATCGATATTATTTGTATATTGACGAATGGCAGTAAATGGATATAAATAAAATGAGATCAACCTTTACAGGATTCGTTCGCGTATTTGCCTCTTCGTTGAAATATGCTAGATTTGAGGTATGAAGCTGCACAATATTGCTGAAACTACACGGAAGAGCCCACCACTCTAATGAAATTCTCCAGCCGTCTGATTACAGAAGAGAATTAGAGATCTGGAAGATAGAAATCAATGCAAAAAAAAAGAAAATGCGAGCGAAAAATTAAGTTTAAGCGTCAAAAAATGCCTAAAAGCCTTTGAAAGAACGAATGGGATGAAATTGCAGTAGATGTTCAGAGTCTGATTATGGTATCGTGACTGAGGTGTGCTTTTTTTGCCATGCATTTGATTGCATATAAGAATTAACAACAGTAAAGGTAAACCAAATGCTGTTAATATTTTGGATAATTGTTTTTCGTTTGAAGACATGAAATCCATTTGTGTGAATATGGATTCATTACAAATGGATCGAAGTAGGATATGAAATGGGGATAATGATATTTTGCAATCAATGGATATAAGCATTTAAGAAAGTTTGGCCCAGATGCTACGCACGGGTTCGCTAATTTTTACTTAATAACTACAAGCTTAATTAACAGAGTAGCGCAGTCGGCAGCAACTAATCCTGCCTTATTTTTTCTTTGCGAAATATAAAAAAATTCTGAATATTTGGGACAGACGACAAAGAGAATAAAACTATACAGTACAAAACGTTTTAAAATACGACTGGTAGATAATATGGCAACCTTGGTATTTTTTTAATCGTTTGCTTTTTTTTAAATTTGTGTCCGTTATATTCCAAGAATCTATTCTGTAATGAAAAAACAGATACATTCATTACATTTCGTTCGAAGTTTTTAAATCTGTTTTAAGATGTATTTCTGGATTTTGAATTTGATGTTTTCCGTTCAATAACTGTAATAAAGGTAAATAATGGTTTAATTAGTTTTAAAAACATTTTTAATCATTGCATGATAATTTTAGGAAACGCTTCTGTTTTTAAATGACAAACAAGCATTTATATGCATACTCTGAACTATTCTATGCATTCTGGGTAACATTTGCACTCTAGATACTTTTCTTGCTAAAAATTTAAATTCTACAGAAATGTGAAATGTTAAGAATGTCATTTATTTACATTTGTGAAATCGGGTAATTGTGTACCTTTATTAGAGTGTGTAGTTGTTACATGGGATGAATAGAAATTACAATATATTAAGGAAAACAGAAATTAGTTAACCAATTCAACCCGAGCTATTCTGCTAGTGAAAAATTAAGAATATATCTCCCATCATCCTTTTAATTTCAAAGGACTGTAACGTCCTAGCGCCGAGTATCTAGGATAAAGGGCTAGTGTCTTGGACGCTTTTTGTCTACCAAGTGTCCTTGAAGCTTGCGCCTGCGAATGGAATTGAAAATAGTTAGCTTTCGGACTCCGTCTGGTTGAGACGTCTATGTGGCAATTCGAATATTATGAAATTAAACATTTTTGTTTTGCTATTCACGCTTTCATTATTAAACCCATGTATATAGTCTTGTGTAAAAATAAATATAATTTTAATTTCCAAAAGGAATGTGAATTTCGTCACAGGACCCAGTACTGCTATTTGTGTAGATAAAAAATAATTAGTGGGAACCTTATGTAATTCATACGTATCATGAGCATTGCTACCGTCTTCTAAAACACCCCCAAAATGGCGGTATCCAGTATGGAATGTTTAAAAGTAGGAAACTATTTTGAACATGCGGGTATTGAGAATTCTTGTATAGGAACACAATGTTTCAAATGCTACGATAAAATAAATTCTTACAAATTCTACGATAATTAAATTATTGCTCCTTTATCCCGGAGTATTATTATTCATAATACTCCGGGATAGAGGAGCAATTGGTCACTAAGTATAAAAACGAGGACAAAAACTAGGTAGCTATTTAATTAACGTTGTATTGGAACAACACAACGGGCTATTGGCGACGGCCCGGGATCAATCCCAAAGGGAAAGAACCGAGGACAACACTGATTTGGAACCACGGTCAGATGACGAGGTCAACACCTGAGCTAGCACCCCACTCTCCAAAATTTCACACTAGGCAAACGTGAGGACATTTGAGGCCACGACAGATTTAACGTGCAACACCCCCGTATTCCCGACGGTCTTTCGTTGGACCGAGTTTCGAACTCGCAACTCTCCGATTGCTTATCCTTTACTCTTCCAACCGGGTTACCGCCGCACTATGCGTATTGAAAACATCATAACTTAGGGGAAAGAAGTGTTAAGAAGCGATTTAATATTCATTATACTCGTTGAAATTTTTACTAGTGAAGGTCTACTATAATCATAGAATGGAATTAGAGGTACTTTGTTCCCCCAGATGTAGACATATCATTTTTACTCAGTTTGTTCATTGACATGCTTTTGCTATCCGTCTTCTAAAATACTTCAGGTACTTGGTGAAATAAGCGATTGTAATACACATTTAGTGAAATCATATCAAAGAACGCACTTAGTGTGCCTACCCTTTACTTGTTGACTTCGGACAGCAAAAATACGAAAAACAAACACTAGGGTTTGAAGTTTTCTTTAAATATACTTCTAACTCAGGGGTGTCAAACTGGCGGCCCGCGGGCCGCATGTGGCCCCCGAGGTAATTTTTTGTGGCCCACGATGCTCTGAAATAAAATGAAAACAGGACAATATGTTACGAAGAAAATAGCACTTAGGGGAGATCGAGGCAATACCGTACACACAATTTCGTCATGTTAAAAATGTGTGAGCAACTATTTTCGTCCATGAAATTAAATAAAACGGCCTACAGATCAAGATTAACTGATAAACATCTATCTGCCATAATGAAGATTGTCTGTTCTCAGTTTTTGAATCCAGATATTGGAAAACTCGGAGGAAAGCGCTGGAAAGTTTCCGGTAAAAAATTAATTTTAGTTTTATAAATACATTAAATTAAATAAAAGCAATTATATAGCAATATTATAAATTATTACCCTAAATTCACTTAATTACATAATGTGTTTTAATTATCCTATCCATATTCCTGAATCCTCACTTCAAAGTATAATTCTAAGAAAATTTGTAAATGTGATGTGGCCCGCGTGAATCTTACCAGTTGCATTAAATGGCCCGTGTTTTAATTGAGTTTGACACCCCTGTTCTAACTGTTACACAACAGAAATCTATTACGTCACCAAAAAAAGTACTGTTAAACATATGCCGAATTTTTGTCACTAACGAACTTTTACTTTGATATCTTGAGCATGGTGCCAAATGTATTCACCTTTGGCAGGGAAGTCAATGTCACTAAATTAAAGAACCTAAGAGAAAGACTAAAAGTTATGAGATGGCGCTTCACACTGAATGTGAATTATCTATTAAAAGTCATGAGCATCAATCGTGCTCTTCCATCAATTAATAATGCTCATTGAACTGAACCTATGCAGCATTCTGCAACATATCATGGATAATATTAAAAATACCCATTCATCTATAATACTGTTAAAATTCGTCTAAAAATACCATTTAAAATTATTTATCTCTAACATAACATTTTTAATGTACTATAAATTGTTATTTAATACAGCATTGTTAAGGTACGTATTAAAATAACCAAATAGCATTATTTATTAACAAATTGGATAAAATGTATTTAACCCTCGGAGCGGTTTACACGCTTCTATCCGTTCTGAGTTCTTCCCTGCATGACTTCTGACTATTTATGATCTTTCTGATCTGTGTAATCTTTTCTAGAGTTCGTTCAACCAACAGATGCGGTCATTTAGTCGTTATGTATGCTGTGGGGTAAAGACAATACTACACTAATCGGAAATCTCGTGGCTCTTGGACGATATGTGCACGAAATGGATGTAAAGGTACCCATTCGGGCACCAAAGCGGTTCAACAAAAGAATACTTTTATTATGAACAGAATCGTGCTTCAATATGGCGTCGTCGTTTGATAAGTTTGGTTGATATCGAAAGGTTTTTGTCTTCTGATAGTTAATTTACAATGGATTTTTCTAGCGAGAAGGAAATAAAATATACCCTGCATTTTATTATGTATCGGGTTTTACAACTATGAAAATTATTTTGTGTCGAGTAAATGTAGGTGGCGGTAGTGTTTCTTCTTTGTGCATATTCCGGACGTGACGTCATTTTTCTTTTCCGAATACTATTTCAGCGCTCCGACGATAAAAATTCCAAAGAATAAATTGCGAATTGATGCATGATAGTTGATGGGTCAACACTGATTAGATTTAACCACCAAAACGTTTCGAAAAAGCGATAAACTACATTTCAAGATTTCCTCTAAATATGTATCATGTGAGAGCATTTGGACAGTCCGATTTGTTTCTTTTCACTGAAATCCCTCTCATAGCTTCGAGCATTTACAAAGGTGTTCGAGAAACGTGCACACTAGCGAAAACGGTTACATTGCATTGTACATTACAGCTCACTAGTGAGTGTGAGACTCAAGATGGTATGTGGGATAAAACACCTCTATGAGACGTTTACGAAAACAATCCAAGCTTTCCCCCCTCCTAGAATCAGCGAAAAAAACATCCAATCTCAGTTCTAACGGACGGACCAAACAAACATTTAATTACAAACTAAACGCACGTACGGTCTTCAACCATGCGTTAAATCACGGTGTTTGCATTCGAAATCGTTGGGAATGAGAGGAAATAAACGACAAAAACTCACCGCTGGGAGAACAACGAAGTCTGCCGCAGGCTACGTTTCGGCAATTAGCCTCCCGTCGCCCGAGGGCAGCTTATGAAACGGCCACCTCCGCCCAGTAAAATGGCTCTAGCCAATGAGGGGCTCGTTCGGAGTCCTTCAACCAGTCAAAGTAGGAGGGCGGGACCGTGATCCCGAAGGAAAGGATGGTTTTCCGGAATTGCATCCCAGCTTCTTCATGTGCGCTTTGTTTTCTCTAAGGTACAGTATTAGATTTGTGGCTGAAAGGTAGAAATTGGCTGTTTCAACAGGTGACCGTGCAACACAGGTCAAAGCGTTTCGATTTTGCAAAGCCGCACGTTCACTAAGGAATTGCAACCTTCTTGGATTGAAAAGATTTTATGCAAATAATGAGATTGATGTGCTCTTTTCTGCACGAAACTGACTTTTATTTGATTAACAGGGCAGAATACATTCAATAGGTTTGGTCGGAAAAATTGAAACTTGACGGAACAAATTCTAATGGCGAAATAAGTTTAAAGTCCAAGGGGGCAAACTGGAGGTATGGGCCATTTTCCTGAAATTAGGCCGAGTTTGGTTTTGATGTTTGACTTGAATTGAAGTCCTTGAAGTGTTTCTACGAGTGAAAATAATTCTCTTCGAGATCATTTTAAAACTAATTCAAAACTTTAAATCAGCCCCTTCTGGAACGATTTCAGCCGCTATCATTCCCAGGTTCCTTGCCAGAGCTGATGTAGTCGCTTGTTTTCGACTAACTGAACAAAACTATCTAAAGAGTCACTTGCATCGTATTGGAGCAGTGAAATCAACCATCAGTCCTCTTTGCGAATTGGACGAAATGATTGAAGACCACGTCGGGGGAGGGACTGCCCTAAAATTCTCGACGATACAGTCGCAAATACTGTAGATAGTGTTTTAAAAATATATTATATTTTAAATATGTATATAATATTATTTATATATATTTAAAATATATTGGGTTTCTAGTCGACTTATGACCGAGAGGCTAGAGACCAAAAAAGTGTAGGCTACAAGAAAAAGGCAGTGTTGTGGCGAAAAAGCCTATGAGCCTGAATTCGAGAACTCGAACCGCCAGGTCCCGTCAATAAATAAAATTCATTTTGAAAAATAAAACATTTTTTACTAAGGTGGTCGGTCAAACTACTTTCGCCCACATTGGCGTGGTGTGGAAGTGTGGAGAGTGGGGTGCCGGCTCAGGTATGACCTCGTCATCTGACCGTGATTCAAAATTACGTGTTGTTGTTCTCGGATCATTTCTTTCGGGTTTGATCCCGACCGATAGCCCGTTGTATTGCTCCAGTGCGACGTTAATTAAAATACTTACCTACCAAACTATTTTCGCTATTAAAAATTGTTCCGGAGAAATTAGATCGTTCGACCCACCCTAATATACAAGCAAGGAAAAGGATATTTGACGTACCAGAGAAGGGGCGCAAGTTCGCTTCCAGGAAGTATTCTTTCCTTATCACACTACACGCCAACTTTTCAGTTCCAGTCAAGGCTTTCGCCGAGGTATGAGCTGCCCACCATGCAAAACTCGGCAAGGATCTTTACAAAAACATTTGTTTTTCTAAAAAAAAAAACGCTTCATTACTCACGTATCTAGTTAATAAGTTTCTGAATACGTGTTCAGACTACTGTCATGAAGTTGCTTTCAAATCTGTTGTAATTTCTGATTGAAATACGTATATTGTGACCTAAAAATTTTGGAAAATATTTAAATTCAGAAATCTTGCATATCAAAAGATTGTATTCCGAAAATTAATATAAGCTTATGAAGATGATTAAAGCCATAAAAACGCGAAACACCCCTCTTTTTTCAGGTATCGTTTAAAAGAGCAAACTTACTAATACCATACGATAGGGAGTAACGCATTTTCGACAAATTCTTATGGATAAAACTTTAGTTTAGCAAAACGAATGAATATACAGAGACAAATTATACATAAATTTTGCACGAAACTTTGCATGCCGTTTTCAAATCAAATAGCGCAAACATCGTTATTTTTTATAGCAACATCTATAAGTTTGACGTGAAATTTCGAATTTATACCAAAATGTAACCTCGGATAAGTTTCAAGTACTTTGGTACAAATTTGCTCCAGAAAGTTTGGTGCTCTTAGTGTTTAATTGAAGAAAATATGTGTAAAAAAATAATTCGTGACTCAATTATTAGAAATGACTTCAATTTCAACAAATAACTGTATAGATAATAATTCAACTAAAGGAACTTTTAAAGAAGCAAGTGGTGTTGGTGGATCAGGGCATCGTCAGGGAAGAGCCTGACACATGCAACATAAAATGATATTTTCTACGCATGAGCAGTTTGGATGTGTCAAGGATGGATCGAGAGTACGTCACGGAAGGCATTGCCTTCCACAAGAGACAGTGCAGTGGCTGGCCACATCTGCTGAATGATCGAGACCAGCGACGTCTGAGCAGAAGCATCCGAGCTAACAGACGAACAACACTACGTGACATTCAATGAGGGACGCAGTAGAGGCGTGTCTGTTAGGTCCGCTCAACGAAATTTCGCGTTGATGGGATATGACAGCAGAAGACCGACACGAATGCCTTTACTCACAGCACGTTATCGGCTTCATCGCCCATCTAAGCTATGAACACATGCATTGTACCTTAAAATGACTGGAAGAAGGTAGCGTGGTCCGATGAGTTTTGTTTTCAGTCGTTACGAGCTGATGGTCGAATTCGAGTGTGGCGCAAACCCCATGAGGCAATGGATCCAACTTGTCAATAAAGCATTGTGCAAGCTGGTGGTGATTCCATAATGGGGGTGGGAGTGTTTACCTGGCATGAATTGGGTCCTCTGGTCAAATTGAACCGGTCATCGACAGGAAATCGATATGCTCAGCTGCTTGGTGACCATTTGGAGCCCTTTAGGAACTTCACTAACCCCAAAACCATGAGATGATAATGCTACGTGTCACCGGGCCAATTTTGTTCGCGATTGGTTTGAGGAGCATTCTGGACAATTTCAGCACATGATTTGTCCACCTAGATTGCCAGACATGAACCCCTGGAGCATATCTGGGATATGATCGAGATCCAGGACCCACAACCACACAATCATTGGCGGCTATCGAGACAGCATGGCTGAACATTTCTCCTGGCGACTTCCGCCGACTAGTTGAGTCCATGCCACGTCGAGTTGCTGCATTTCTCAGAACTAAAGGAGGGCCTGCACGATATTAGAGAGGTATACCATGACTTTTGGTACTTCAATGTATATATACTTGAATTTCGAAGGGGGCACTAGGTCTGTGGGCTTAGGAAAAACCTATTTGCTTGAGCTCGTTTTATCTTACACGAACGGATTTTGTGGACTCCACCTGGCCCAGCCAGGACAATAGCTATTTCTCAGATAGCTAAGAATTTCGAAGACAAATTAGACAATAAAGCTCTTGCTTCCCAATAACTGTGAAAAACAGATTTTCCCCAGTGGCAGAGCAATGAAGATGCTTGGCATCCATAATCACGGCACCCGCGAAATTAGGGCACGAGGGGCTGCCCAGTTGGAGAACATCATCTGAAAAAGAAACAAGAATATAAATATGAGAATCTCCTTACGCCAATTTCAAAGTAGCTGGCAGCGGACCTTGGCTCCAATTTGCTATTATAATATTTATTTTTGTGAATGAGTATATCTTCTAGGAATATCTGGTTTGCGCGCCGAGTAAATCTATTCGCAGGGCCGTTTCTGGTCTGGAAAACCTTTTCGGAAGAACTATTTGACCCATAGGTCGGGAAAACATATTCGGAGGGTCGTATCTCGTCTGCGGGTCATGTAAACCTGCCTGGGGGGCTATCTGAACTACGGGCCGGTTATACCTGTCCGAGGTCCATATCTAGTCTGCGAATCTGATAAAATATTTGGAGGATATATCTGGACGGCGGACTAGGAAAACTTATTCGGAGAGCCGTATCTGTCCGGCGTGCCTGATAAAAGTATTTGGAGGACTGAATCTTGACTGCGGATTGGTTAAACCTATCCCGGAGGGTCGTATCTGGTCTGAGATCTATTCGCTATAACAGATTTATTTTCCGAGTACGTTTTTTGTGAGCAGTCTGGTTAAACCTCATCCCGACGAAAACAACAGCTATTTCTGAAATAACTAACAAAAAGAATCTTTCAGAGCGTGTTGAGACGGCAGGCAGAGTCGCAGACAGAACTAAAAATATCCCCGTTGCATTTGCGGCGTCGGTTCAAGCGGAGGGGGCATGACGGCGGTCGTGTGCGATCGGAGCACCTGCTCTTCATCCTCACACTCCATCCATCACGCTCAGAAAGAGGATTTGGGGAAGGGCAAATTTTCTGTAGACCATGGCACGACACGCTTACACGCCCCACGCAACACCTGACTGCAGGGGCTTAGCGACTCAAAAATAAAGGGCTGTTCAACCATATCCGAAATAAAAAGTGGACATCTACGAATACTTGAGAGTTCCTTTCACTAACTCACAAAACAGATTAATTACCTGAATTCATGAATGTATTAGCCATTTCTGTCATGATAAAACAGTACTGACGCGTACAAAAATTTTTATGGAAAGCTTTAAGCGTGTAGAGTTAGTGCTAGAGAGGGGAAAGTTTCATCCGAAAGTGTTTTTTCCCATTTTCATATCACAAATAAAATATTAAATGCATAGCATATTTTTGTGATATTAAAATAAAATAACAGTTATATTAGATTGATTAGTAGCTTTATAGCATGTGAGGGTCTCTGGTTAGACGAGCGTAGTAGAAAATGACAAGGTGTCGTCTTCGACTCTTTCTCGGGCCGTGGTAGCCCGGTTGGAAGAGTAACGGATTAACAACCGGAGGGTTGCGAGTTCGAATCCAACAAAGACCGTCGGGTACAAAGGGGACGGTACACGTTAAATCTGTCGTGGCCTCAAATATCCTCACGTTGGAGTGGTGTGGAAGTCTGGAGAGTAGGGTGCCAGCTCAGGTGTGACCTAGTCATCTGACTGTGGTTCAAAATTACGTGGTGTTGTCCTCGTATCTTTCCCTTCGGGTTTGATTCCAGACCGTCGCCAATAGCCCGACATGTTATCACTTCAGTGCGACGTTAATTAAAATACCTACCTATACCTCGAATCTCTCTTCGGGATTGATCCCGGACAGTCGCACCAATGCGGCATATATTAACTACCTACCTACCGGTCAGATAAGAAAATATTTTGGCCGGAAGGAACCATTATGAAACTTTGGATCACAATTTTTTTTAATTTCATAATGTTGGCATTTTCTCGTTGAAAAGCCAAGCAGAAATACATCGAACGTAGTTTACGCCGAAGAGCAACTCGTCAGCTTTCGATAAACACTGAATTGACTACTGAATTGTCTTTCTTTCATTTATTACACCCAAATAAATACTATGTGCTGACGAGGCGTATTCACGTAAAACCTTGCGCCTGTGCTCTCAGTCTGCCCGATTTTTATGCTTATATGATGTAGTTTTTGTTGTATAGTTGTTCTTTTTGTCTGTTGCATGTTGTGTACTTCTTGTCTCTTTCGCTGTCATGTAACAGGCGTAATCTGTTTTACTACATGAATGAATAAAAAAAGTGACAAAAACAAGAGTTTTGTGAAACAATTATTTGAATAATTATTTAATGTTATTTAACTGACATAAATACTTCTGGAAGATGCACCCACCAGTTATGCATTCTTTAAAATTAATCTAGTGACGAAATAAGATATAAATAGACTCGTGGAATCTCTTCCTTGTCTTCATTTGTCAAAAAAATGATTATTTCTTACTTTGAAACCCCTTCGAATGTAAAATACTTTGTAAAACGATCCTTTACATTATTGAATTTAAACAACATTGAATTTGAAATAAAACAAATAATGTGCTTCAATTTAGAATATATATTAATTTTAATATATACTCACCTATGTATTCTAATGTATGCACGGTATTCGACACAGCATTCGATGATAAGTTAAGAAATTTGATTACTCGATTTGCATCATCGAGACATTTGCCCGACTTGTTAGATGGTCAGTCCGCCTATGCAGTCGATGATCTGAATGAACCCTTTACTAACTTTCATCGAGTCCCACCAGATAACGATAAAACCATTCTCCGAACATCGTTGGTACCTTCGTTTTTAACCGTCACACGCATTATTCTACCTTGCAACCTGAAGTATTTCCTGCCTGACTCCTAATCAGTTCTGACTTTCTTGACCAATACAATCTTTTCAATAGATACTATTCTAAGGAGGGGACCAATAAATTTTCCCATAGGATTTAATTCCAAACAAATGATTAATCGAAAATTTCCAAAGAATTCTATTATAAGGAAATCAGAGTAATAAAATCGTTCCAAAGGATTCTGTTTTAAGGAAAGGACCAATAGAATCTTTCCCAATAATTCTATTCTAAAGAAAGGAACAATGGAAACTTTAAAACGGATTCTACTCTAAGGAAGGGAGTACTAGAATCTTTCCAAAGGATTCTACTCCAAGAAAGGACCAAAAGAATTTTACTAAAGGTTGAAAGAATTCATTAATGTTTTTGTCCTGTTTGTTGTGGGGGGGGGGCAATATTACACTTCTCGGATATCAGAGAATGAAAAATTATCTTCGAAAATAATTATAGAATTACTTCGAAATTAACTATAAATTCGAAAACAGGGACCACTCTAACCCAAAACAACTTGTGATGTTTCTGCCATTGGCATGGTGAAATTCTCTGTATGTGGGTTGGGTGGATGATGGCTAATTACTAGCCAATAATTGATACGAGGAAGCATATCAATCCAGCGGGAGATTCTAGAAATTTTGGTCAGAACTAGTATATTTCGTTAATTAAAAACGATGACACAACAATCGTCGAATAACTGCATGTCCATTTGAATGCTACCTTGATTGACAAACGTTTGTTAAAAAAACGCGCTTGCTCTAGCACATGCTAGACCAAGTCCATGAAACCACTTTGCACACTTAAAAAGTGTGCAAAACCATCAAAAGATTCTCAAAAAGGTCATGGGAATTCAAACCGACACACGAAAGCATGTAAACCGGTGGGCTGTGAGTTCGTGCATTCAGGACTAACAAGAACAAGACAAGTGCATTTAAGACAGACAAGACGTCCAATTTGGAATTTGAGAGTGTTGGATCACTTCTGAATCTCGACAACGTTGTCTGATTTTCGACCACGCAACACCTTCAAAGCATAGACTGGGTGAGCTTCCCTCTTCCAATCATGAGTAGGGGAGGTCTCCATATAATATACTGCAAATCTTAAACTTTGAAAAAATTTTGTGTCGTTAATTGGTTCAATGATGTTATACTCCATAGAACCTTCTTTAGCCAGCTTGTCCTTTATGTTATTTCCCTTAATGTTAAGAATATGAAAAAGGATCCATTGAAAGTGCATGTCAGCATATTTCGACACACTATTGGGCTTAACCAGAATTTCGAAGCTTGTTATATCTCTGACAGTTCCATGGCCAAATATAGTCATTGCGCCATAAAACCATAAAAACAACCAACCAATCCTGACAGTTCTAGAATTCCGCAAGTGCTGAATTGAGCAGCTCCGACTGTCTGTCCAAATATTTATCTTTTCGACTGAAGAATTGAGGTATGCCAGAGCCAAGTCTATAACAAGTCAATTCAGATCGAAATACGGAGGAGAAATTCTGGTTTATTCTTTTTAACCGAATAGAGGAGGTGGGGGCATTTCTACTAACAATAAGCACACCAGTGTTAACCAATTCAAAACGACTACCATCAGAGTGCATATCTTTAGATCATTTGTAGGAATGTTGTTAATATCTTCCAAGCGGAAAACGCTTAAGAACGCGTATGTCACCCTATGGATGAAGAGAACGAAATATTGTATTGCTGAGTCTTAATCAAGATGGAAGTAGTTAAGAAATACGGAGTACCGAAGAACATAGCTTCTGAGATTATTAAAGCGAAAGACGAAGTAAAAGAAACTCATGACATAGGAGTTCCAACTGATCAAAAACATTCTTGACTTTTACCAGGTACTCTTATTTGCCAAGTACTTTAGTGCGGCTCCCTAGAGAAATCAATCGAGTCCTGTGGTTTTGAACGAGTCTATTAATTAAATTTGGGGACTGGCGGTAACGTAAACAAGTCCTTTCCCCAATTGGCGTCTTTAGCATGGATTCGGGTGCTGAGATTATCGTTCAGAGTCGAAGCTATAGCATTGATGGTTGGCAGGGAGGAAACCAGCCACGGAAATCACCGTTCGTGCTTTTGCGTATGGTAGCCTTCATCTTACAAGGTTTCACACACTTTCAAAAATCGACTTTCCCTAAGGTTGACTGCCTTCTCGTCGGAGCCGTACTATACTAATTCTGTTTAAAGGCCTTGAACAGACATAATAGAATTTCTTTGGAAGTTTAATCTGGCCACTGTGACAATAAATAATGTTACTTTCACCAAAATACATTTAGTTCAAAGAACAGCTTTCAATTTACACTTTTTTCCCTGTAAACAGAGTAGGCGAAGCTTAAACTTTAAAAAATGACCAAGAATTGATCAAATAAGTGGATCAAACAATCGTCAGGACAAAAGTGACTGTTCAGATGATGGTAAATATTTTGCTCCACCGATATAGATGTTGACAAAGTTTGACCACCCGGCTTTTCTCTTTATCAGTTATTTCTTGAAGTTTATAATCTTCCACACCACGCCAAAGTGAGGACATTTGAGGCCAAGACATATTTAACGTGCACCAGCCCCCCATACACGACGGTCTTTGGTTCAAACGAGTTTCGAACTCGCAACCCTCCGTTTGCTGATCCGCGACTCTACCAACTGGACTACCGTGGCCCCCTACGATTGAAAAGAGAATGCATCGAGTATCCATGTTTTATAGTTCAAGTCTTTTCTTTCTTTCAATTGCAAAACTTAGTCAGCCCTTGTCATGTTTCCTCCAGCTGGAGCTGACCCTCCCATGATCCTTTGCGCCCCTGGGTCGAGGGTGAACCTATAGTGGGACGGAAAGGAGAAGGGGAAAGTGAAATTAGGAAAGGTAGCGTCTAATTCGTCGGGTCAATTGTTTTGTTAACTACTTCCTGGTTATGTTAGAACCTGCGTCTGTCCCTAAATAAATGTATTCCTATTTTAAGTTGGTAGGTAGGTAGGTAATTAACGTATCACTGGAACAACACAACGGGCTATTGGCGACTGTCCGGGAGCAGTCCCGAAGGGAAAGATCCAAGGACAGAGCCTCGTAATCTTGAACCACGGTCAGATGATGTGAACAACACCTGAGCTGGCACCCCCCTCTCCAAACTTGCACACCACTCCAACGTGAGGACATTTGAGGCCACTACAGATTTAACGTGCATCAGCCCTCGTGTACACAACGGTCTTTGTCTGGACCGAGTTTCGAACTCGAAACCCTATTTTCAGTTGGAGTGATTGTTGAATGGCATACTAGCTATTTATAGTTGATAGTTTATGTAAAAAGATTTATACCGAACCTGCCTACAAAAGTGGATATTGAATAGACAGAAAGATTGACCGCTCGGGGCACCCTAAAGTTCTGTAGTCTCTTCATCCCCTTTTTTTCATTCCAGCCCCCTGGCCAGTTCTCTGCTTGGAACTGGACTTTTGGTATTTTTCTAGAAAAATCCTTTTCGATCGCACCTCGTACGTGAAAGCAACCGAGGCTCCCAACGCCTGAGCTGAAAAACTCCACAGCCCCGGCCACCTCGTCGTCAGCGGGTGATTAGTCGTGACAGCGTGGCGCAGGTGCAGGGGCTTAGCGGCCGGTCACGCAGGGGGGCTTAGCGCCCCAAATTAAATCGCTGCCCCGCTGCGGCCACGCCCGTGAAAATGTCTTCTCCGCAAATCCCTTTCTGTTCCGAGAAAGTTCGCGGCGTCACGCCATCTCTAAGCAGGAGGACTCGCCGATTCCGGAGTCATTAGGAGGGGTGATGGAAGACCGGGAATCGACGAGCGCTAGTTTATCAGCCTAGCGATCCTTTCTTTTTAATGACCCCATGGTATGTATAATCTGGGGAGAAATGTAAATCTCTCAGCTATATACAGGATGGTCGCAATTGAAAGCACACTAACTATTGCACGCGATTCCTTGTCGAAAATCAACCCGAGAAAGTGTTTTCCGTTTGCGATTGGACGGTGTATTCTGGAGATGCGAGGTCTGTCTAGAAAGTATCTAGCCATGCAACCTTACACCCAAGATATATTGTACCTCCTACTTTTCAGAACACTGTTCAGTTCATTGCTGGAATCGCCATCAGCTGCCACATCGTGAATCTCCATCCAAGGTCTGAAATCTCTTCTTTCAGAGGTGATTTTAGCTTTGGGAAAAGCCAGAAGTCACAGGATGCTAAATCTGGGCTGTAGGGGGCTTGCTCATGGGGGATTATTTTTGCCAAAAAATCCTGCTCAAGACGTGATGAATAGGCAGGCGCAGTGTCGTGATGAACCTGCCAGTCATCAATTGCTCACAGGTGCGACAGTTTTCTTAGTACAGCATCTCTCAGCCGGCAACGAACATAGAGGTAGTACTCCTTTTAATTGTTTGACCTGGAGGAGCGTAATCGTGGACACCTTCACTCTCAAAAAACATACTTAAAATTATCTTGATGTTACTGCTATTTTGTCGCAACGGATTTTCAAGTTAAGCGCAAAATTGGGTGCCATTTCGCCGTTCTTTTCTCTCTGTCATTGTAAAAGCGGCGGTCTCACAGAACATATCTCACTGAAGGGCATCTGTATAGTACCAAACGGATTAGTCCAATAGTCCAATGAGTTTGACTTTTCCCACACGCGCATCAATGCTGGCTTCCTTGGCCACACAAATGCCACACAAACCATTCTCGTTGTATTAGCGGCTGGATAATTCCCGGACAGACCTCGAAAACGAGTCGAATGTTTCATAACGTCTTTCAAAATTTCATTGCTCGAAACACACCAAGCTATAATTTGGCGTCCCTGGTGTTGCCGGTACCTTAGAGTCAATCGAGACATAAATAAAGCGTCAGATAGAAATATGCACATCCGTATGCGTATGTTTAATTATCAGGTGTATGTACATATCTCCGGCATGGAATCGAAATACGGACGGCATTTTTTCAGGTTGGTTTTCGACAAGGAATCACATGTTATTATTAGTGTGCAGTCAAATCTGAATACCCTGTACAATCCTCGGTATATATATTTAAGTACACAGGATCCACATACGTATCTGAAATTTCCTAAATAGAGCCTCTTACGTAGCGCGGAAGTTTTTTTTATCGGTATAGAGCCCCCTAGCCAAGTTGGTAGAATCACTGATTCGCAAGTTCGAAACTCGATCCAGCCAAAGACCGTTGTGAACGTGGGGCTGCTGCACGTGAAATCTGTCCTAGCCTCAAATGTGGCGTGGTGTGGAAGTTTGGAGAGTGCGGTGGTCAGCTCAGGTGTTGACCGCGTCATCCGACCTTACTTTATATTTTCTTTATTCTATAAACCTTGAGCTACGGCCAACTGCGTGTACAATATACGCGGCCTTACGATTATCACAGAATGGAACCTTACTTCTCCCCCTTGTTCATACATTCCGAGGTTAGTGTCTCAATTGTGCTGTTGCCAGCGTTAATGCCTATCAGGAACGACAGGATCGTTTGGTGTCCCTGAGGGCGAGGGGTGTAACTGCCCGATAACCACCCGGGTGGCCCCAGGGGGCTCGGGGCTTCCCGATAGCCCGGATCAGCCACGCACCACGCTCCGGTGGGCCGAGCGCTGTCGGGCCGGACTGGAAAGATGATGCCGGGGTTTAGGTCGACGGCAGCTCCGCGTTTGCATGCTCAGCCTTGTTTCTGGGGCACTCTTGGCACCGATATACTGTCGATTCTCTATGTTCTACCGTGCTAGTTAAGAGGGTAACATCTCTAAATTTAGTCTATATACTATCACGATTAACTGGATTGATGAAAAGCTTCTAGTAGTGGTTGATCCGGTTGAAACCAGATTTTCGATATGTCTATGGGAGCTATGTTACGGGCTGTAGTAACTAAAATGGTTGCTTGGGGCGCTGTCCGTCGAACGTCGTTGAAAGCGGACTAGTAGATGAAGCCGTTATATTTTGAAAATTCCATATTCTGTTGACATGGCTTTTGAAACGTGTACTTTTCCAGCATCTTTCCCTAAAAGTCCTTTGTGTTTGCGGCATTTCGCTTTATGAGAGGAAACTAGTCTTGGTTTCATTTAAAAAAAGTAATTTTATAAAGTCTATTTTTATAAAGTAATTTTATAAAATCTAAATTTTTTAAAGAATCCATATAAAATTTTATATAGATTCAAAATAATATAATATTTTTAAGATTCTGGTAGGTAAGTAGTTGAATTTAAGTCGCACTGGAGCAAAACAACGGGCTATTGGCGATGGTCTGGGATCAGTATCGAAGGGAAAGATCAGAGGGCAACAGCTCATAGTTTGGAACCAGGGTCAGATGAAGATTCAAAGATTTGGAGATTGCAAAAGGAACAGTACTGAGACTAGCTTCTTACCAGAGTTGTCTATTCACTTCAACTTCCGGTCGTCCATTGACATCATAGATCTCGCAGAATTCCGACCATGGAGTGTATAGGGAATGGACAACTTGTTAATGCGTCAAACCCGGGAAACATGAGATTTTCTTGATATCGCAAAAATATATGCTGAAGTTAGCTTAATTGCTGTGATGCAGTTTACTGAATCTCTCAAGTAGAAAAATCGTGAACGGGTCTGAAAATAGTATATATATATATATATATATATATATATATAATCTTACCAAATGCTCATTTAGTATTCGGTAGCTATAGCAAGAGAAAAATTCATCCATGCACTTAGCGATTTATGTCAGCGATTTATAACCTTTTCATCCATGGCTCACATACAGTATCCAAAGTGGCTTTAAAAATATTTGGAACATTTTATTTAAGATGCATTGTGATAAAAAATGATGTTCAAAATTACTTATACGGGTATTAACTATACGAATATTACTTGACATTATTAGTGAACACGCTTGTCAAAAGTTTAGAACTAAACCATTGAAATTTAAATAGTCTTACACAATCCGTAATACATCTTGTGCACCAGTGTCATTCTTACACTCAGCCAAAATGGCACATAAATATCATTCTTGCAATCTAGCTCATTCTTGCAATCTAGTTCCAGCGATTTTCAACCGTGGCACACCGGTTGAAAATCGCTGTACGTCGTTAACGTCGCACTGAAGCAACACAATGGACTACGGTCCGGGATCAAACCCGAAGGGAAAGAACCGAGGTAAAATGCACGAAGACGTCTAAAGAGTCAAACAATCATTACGTTATATTCATTGAGCATTACGCCTTCCGAATGCATCATACAACCGGACGAGAAGATTGAACCGAAATCCTTTTCTGTATGCGGTGCCTGGTTCTTCAGAAAAATTTACAACTAGTTACATGACAGCGAGCATAACGAGGCTGTTCGGCAGGCGTCCGTGCTTGCAAATCCTGTTGCAATACATGACTCGTTACAGGTTACAATTCGCCGGTCATACTTTCGCTCATCGCAACCACCGATGGTCCGAACGAAAAAACGCTTCTGTTGATCCGTCGGGTTAGGGGGAGGTTTTGTATTTTATCCCGATTACTCCTGTCGACAGGTCCGGCGCGTGGATGGGGGAGAGGGGTCCGTGTCGTGGGGAGGAAGCAGCGATCCGCAAAAACGAAGCCGTCACCGAACGTTCACGTCTCGTTTAACAGCAACCCCGCACGTGGCAGCCTAATTAAATCGGAAAGTCGTCTGCATGGTCAAACGACACCACGCGTCACGATCCGATGCCTCTCCCAACCCCTCTCATAGGACGCAGCCACGAGCTGTTTCAATGGAGTCCCATTCGATACTCGTTCGCGGGAGAATCGTTTGGGGTTTCCATTTCGGATCGGAGCGGCGTTTCGAAGGTTCTTACTCCCCCCCCCCCCGTTATGTATCACACAGACTGTATGGAATGGTAGCTGGGGCTGAAGAGACCAACAACATGGTCTACCAGGGTTAGGAGTACTTTGTGCTGCTCCAGTCCGAAATAGGCTCAACTAGTTACCAGAGTTAGGGGGCTATGGAACCTGTTTGATCACTGGGCTTCCCTAACGCTCTACGAAAGGTATGTAAATCAGTAGTGTAGCGTTCGTGAAAGCCCAGAAATCCGGCATCCCTCATAAAAAGAAATTAAAATCCGAAGAATTCGGTGTCAAAAAAGTGATTAATAATCGATTAAACCTGACGTAAAATAGACGATTTTTTCAACGTATATTTGAGAAGTCAGTTTATATTTTAAAATTCTTGACTTGCATCGCAAAAAGCCAACCAAGGATTGCAGATGTCCCATCCTTTCAGCCTTAAATGGTTTTTTACTGTGTTTGGTGGATGGTGTTTGCAATGATCAATAAGTCCCTCAACAGACACTTTTCTGCAACTCCTTGCTTCTTACTGAAGCTTACTGTGGGTCCGTGCGCATAGTCGATTCTCTCCTCATTTTCCCGTCTTTGAAAGACACATCAAGCTCTAAGACAGCGTTTGGATCATCTGTAGAGTTGTCAAAATTGGGTGAAATCGAGCTTTTTGGGCTTCTTAGGGGACCTCGGTAGACCAGTTGGTAGAGTTGCAGATTTGCAACAGAAGGGTTGCGAGTTCGAAAATCGATCAAGCCAAAGACAGTCCTGTACGTGCTGGCTGGTGCAAGTTAAATCTGGGGTGGCCTCAAATATCCTCATGTTGGCGTGGTGTAGAAGTTTGGAGAATGGAGTGCCAGCTCAGGTGTTAAGTTCGTCGTCTGACCGTGGTTTAAAATGACGAGATGTTGTCCTCCGATCTTTTCCTTCGGGACTGATCCCGGGCCATCGCTATAGCCCGTTGTGATGCATCAGTGCGACTTAAATTCAACTACCTATCTACCTTGACTATAGGTTAAAAATGGCTTGTATTCTATAGTGCGACTACGATGAGTGGGCTGTAGACCTAAGGTCAGTCTATTTTTGAATGGTGTGAAAGCGTTTGGTGAAGGCTTCCTAATAAGTCCTTCCTTACTAAAATAGATATAGTGCGGGTCCGACGAAAAGGCAGTCGACCTTGGGTCAATCGATTTTTGAATAGTTATGAAAGCGCGTTAGTAGGCTGCCTTACGCAAAAGCATGAATAGTGATCGCCATGGGGATGACCCCCACCAAACCATCTATGGCGATGATCATTCATGCTTTCATGTACGGCATCATTCTACAAAGGTTTCACACCTTTTCAGAATTCGACTGACCCAAGGCGAACTGCCTTCTCGTGGGAGTCCCACTATATCGCTTTCGACGATAACCTTAGAACTAGAATCTGCGCTAAAGATTCCAGTTGTGAAAGCGCTGAGAATTGATCAAGACAAAAGTAGAGCAATAGATGCAAATGCGAATGGGTACGTTAAGCTATCAGCTGTAAGTGCGCTGATCTTGAATGCAACGCCCAACGGAAACACTTTTTCGGGTCGGTTTTGGACAAGGTTGGTTGGGGTTTTATGGCGCAAGGTCCAAAAACGGACACTGCACCAATAAAATAATAAAGCCAATGAATATAAAAATATAAAAGGAAAGTGGAGAAACGATCAAGGTGGAAGAATTTTTTAGCGGAATGAAGTACGTGAAAAGAAACTGAACCGAGAAAACAGATTTTAAAGAACTTGTTGCGCATCAGCATTTCGAAAATTAAAAATTGTGGAAGCGACGAAAATGAATTTTATAATTTAATATGTTGACCAACATGTTTTCGACAAGGAATCGCGTGTTGTGATTAATGTGTGGGAGATTCTGGCCACCCTGGATAGAGATTGGGTATACTGAGAGCAGTGGAGCAGCAAAGGGAGGGCGGCATGGGAGGCGGCCCCGAACACCAATGTCTACAGGGACTGCATATCAAAAATATTTATTTAAACATTTTGTTGCTTTTCTTGGAATTTTTTTTAAATTTTAAGCACAATTCTCCTTATCACAAATGTATATTCCAGTTCTATGCGAGTGTGATAGGTAGGTATTTTAATTAACGTCGCACTGGAGCAACACAACGAGCTATTGGCGACTGTCCGGGATCCAACCCGAAGGGAAAGATCCAAGGACAACACTATGTAATTATGAGCCACGGTCAGATGACGAGGTCACACCTGAACTGGCACCCCACTCTCCGAACTTCCACACCACGCCAACGTGATGCGTGTGTGCGAAGTGAATGCTTTCATGCATCCCTCCTTCGGATACAACATTTAAAAGTCACTCCTTCCTTTCATCCGATATGCATATATTTGTTTTTCATGTAATATCTGCATTCACATTAGTATCAATAAAAGAGAGAAGAGACAAATCACCTAAAACCTCCTCTCCCAAATGCCTGAAGAGCACAAGACAAAGACAGGGGCGGTTTTTCTAATATCCGTCCTCGAAAACCCATCAACAGGCGCCCCTATTTAAAGCTCAGCCATTTGCTGGTTTCATATCTTCCGTGTCAGGGCAAAAGGGGTTAAGTCAAAAGGACTACTTCTCAGAATCTTAATTTGAATATTTCTCTTTCTCACAAATATTCAGGAAGAAAAAGAAGCATGCCGTGATACACAAATAGATTCTTAGATTCATTTAGTTTTGGGGCCGCGGTAGCCCGGTTGGAAGAATAACGGATTAGCAACCGGAGGGTTGCGAGTTCGAATCCAATCAAAGACCGTCGTGTACAAAGGGGGCTGGTGCTCCTTAAATACGTCGTGGCCTCTAATGCCCACACTTTGGCGTGGTGTGGAAGTTTGGAGAGGGGGTGCCAGCTCAGGTGTGGCCTCGTCACCTGACCGCGGTTCAAAATTACGTGTTGTTGTCCTCGAATCTTTCCCTTTAGGATTGATCTCGGAACGTCCCCAATATCCCGTTGTATTACTCCAGTGTGACGCTAATTAAAATACCTACCTACCATCATCTAGTTTTTATTTTAAGCATACCTTATTTTTTAAAAGTATAACGATGCATTTGAACTCCTTTGGACCCATCAAAATCTGACTTAATCCCTTTTGTCCTGATCCGGAAGATATACAATCAAAAACTAATATTGGGAACAGCAATTTTATAAAAATATATAATTATCATATTTTGTATACTAATTATTTTAATAATATACCTTATCGTTATTTTAAATAGCAAATTTTGTTTTGGACGACAATCAACTGAGGTTGATGCGCGACAATTAACCTCATTTGCACCAGATCCCAAAAAGTTCAGCTTCGTCTGCCTGAGAGCAATTTGAAGTCAAAATCCGGCAACGCCAACGCAGAGTACCAGAGGGGGCAGCTCGGATGCATACTCCAATCCATACTCCCCACTCTCCCAAATAGAATTCCACGCATCGAACGGCACACGAGATCATAAAAATCCACCCCTGCACAAAAGGGCACGTCAGGTGAAACAACTGCCGCCGCGCAGATTGCGGCCTCAACAATCACCCCAATCACACCAGGGGCGGCCGCAAGGGGGTGGGTGTTGAGAGGACCCCCACCGCGAAGTCACGGTCCACGGGTGACGGACGACCCGGCAAACGACCGAGACAACCCCCTCCCCCCGTCGTAACTCACGAATGAAAAAGGGCCTCCCAAAAAATTCAAACACAATCAAATGAAACGCTGGTTTATAGTGTGTTTTCATGAAGTGGCGAAAGGCCATTGTGCAAAACGTCAATAGCTTATACCCTACACCGCGGTTGTAAAAAAACTGCCGGGATCAAAAGGCACGGGAGAGAGTATTTAACCACAACCAGCTCGTTGTGTATTTAACCACATCTTGGAAGCTCTTTTTTGAGGGGACGTCTTTTCACGGGGACTTTATCGAGACGAGTAATTTGGGGAAATAAATTTATCGGTTCAGTTTTTGTATGAAGTATCGTCATGTGTTAAATTATGGAATGGCGTCCTTTTGTGGATGCGGTATCTTTAGGTTGCCACTTGAGGAGATAATAAAGGGATTTTCCTCAAAGGGGCGAAGTGGTTTATCAGGTGTCCCGCTGCTTTTTATTACTTCTCGGGTATTTTTATCCAGCCCAAATGGATCGGGTGAGATACCTAGACAGGGTAGATGGTTTATTACTGTGCGAAAATTCTGAAATAAGGAATGCCTTCGAAGAATTTCTGGGTGGAATTTTGGAGAGGAGAGAAGTCTTGGGTCTCACATCTGCACCACAAATCTCCGTAACAACATGTTTTCAAATCCACTATTCATTTGACTGCTTATTTTTTAAATCTTTCATTGTGCTATTGTACCATATTAATGCGATTAGTTCTTTAAATTTGTAATGATATTAGTGATCATTCTTATCTGTGCAGGATTTTAAGGTTTTATTGGGTACTCTTGCATTCTCTTGTCTAGTCTTGAGCCCATTTCCGGTCATAAGCCGATTTGGCAAAAGTTCCAAATGGGGCCCCAAACACTCCATAAGGCCCCTTTATGAATGAATTTGGAAAATAAGCACTTAATAAACTAGCTGTAAGGCCCGTCGAAATAATACAATGGACTCTAATAATAACTTTTTGCTATTCTAGTGCTTATTATCTCATGCGGAGTAATAAATAATGAGTGCGCATTGAACTTTATCCTTGATAGTCTACTTTGTTCATGCAGAGAAATTCGGAAGCGTAATACAATTCAAAATACTCAGAGAATGCAAATCTGTAAATAAATCTTACTATCAAAAATATTATAGCTGTCTCAGTAATAGTCTCACAAAATGTCAGAATTGAATTAAACTCACAGCTCAAACCTACATATAAATTAATAATTCTAAATATAACTAAAAAGTTAATCAGTTACTAGCGTTGCCAGATATAGAAAATTACATACTTATTAATAATTCAATTATACTATCTCAAGCATGTTCAGTTTGAGTACAAATATCGCTTGCGCTTTCAATTATTTTATCATAAGCTAGCTGAATTACCCGGCGTTGCTCGGGTTGAAATGGTTAAATGTTGCTTGAAAAGTGAATTAGAATAAGCACTTTTCTTTCACAGAAAAATGCAATCATTTAAGTTGTACGGAAAATTTGTTTTAACTTTTTCATAGCTTCTACACTATACTTAAGACGCAAATATATTGCAATGAATATATTGCAATATGTAAAAGATTAAGATATAAATACAAACAGAAACGAAATTCCGACGAAAAAATGCAGAATTCTAAAAACGAAAGATGCGCAGTGTCAAATTTCGACTGCCTGAGTGTATTCTGAAATAGAGCAATTCGAAAAAGACATTTGAAAATACTGATAAAGACGATAATGATTTATGAAATTTAGTAATGCTCAAATATGACTGCAACATTTCGCCGTGTTAACTCAAACAGACAAACACGGGATTCTAAATCAAATTTATAAAATAATAAAACATTAATTCTGGTTTGCCAAATCTAAAATAACAAAATTACGCTCTTATGATTAATGAGTTGAAGTTTTTCGTGTTCCATTACAAAATGTAAATTATGAAAAATGAAATATTTTAAATATCCTTTTTTTATCAATCAAATATTCATAATATTCATGTAAAAATATAAATCTCATCATAGAAATAAAATAATAATTCAATCGTATACATCCAGCATCTCGGCACTCCAAATACATGGCCCTTTGTTATAACGTCAATCAGTTTCAACTGCTTCTGTTTAAATACTCTCGCAATCAAGTCGTGGCGCTCACTGGGTAATTGACCATTGGTAAGAACCTCCTTGATCTCCTTCCAAGTGGGATTGCAGGTGAAGGTGATAAATAAGTCTGGTTTCCCGTACGTCCTCACGTACGTCATAGCATCTTGCGTGTATTCGTGCATGTGTCTGGGACTGCCTGTAAATGTAGCTGTAGTATGACTAAGGCACCGAGGTTTTCAACGTTCCCGTCATTTGCCACAGCATCTCTCAGGTGAATATATTCGTCAACTCTCAGTTTACGTTGATTTAGACGAATGTAAAGGAGACACTCACTCTCGACTTTTGCGTACATATCGACGATGAACTGATGAAATAATTGCCTGCAGTTCAATACGTAATTCTGCTCAGTATCTCGAACCATAAATAAGCAAAAGACACACTCAGTGAGCAATGAAATCTATTATAGAATACAATAAAAAGCTAATATAAACTGAATGGTAAAACAAATTTAAAATTGTGAAGTACTTACATCAGTTTAGGAATATCAAACTTTTAACACAAATAAAAAATATTAATGCCTTACTTTTAAAAGCTGTCAATCAAAATACTCAAACACAGAATTCTAAATCATGCTAAAAAATAAACTTTTATTCTGGTGTAAAAAAAGCATTAATTCTGATCCCATTAAACATATTAAAAAATTAAGCAAAAGGCACACTCACTGAGCAATGAAATCTATTATAGAATACAAAAAAGCTAAAATTAACGAAAAAAACGAATATAAAATTATGTAGTACTTACATCCGTTTAGAAATATAAATCCAAAATGTACACTATCACTCTGTCGCGCGCGCGCGAATAAAGTAGGAAACACTCTTATACAATCAAAAGAGCGAAATAAAACTGCCAGATTCACTGAAAGATGATAAACTGGAAAACTTACCGAAGCTTCCTTTAAATACGACCAGCTAAGAATCGAGTGGGTGCTGGAATGTTCTCCACCATGAGTCCAAGGAAGTTTCCGTTTCCCCAATTTTCTAGATTGGTTGGTTTATTTCCTTGAGACTTATAGCTGCAGAATCAGGCTTTTGTCTCCATTCTTCCTAACTACAATATCCAATAAACGACACAGTACAATAACAAGTAATTGACACACACACAGTGAAAGCTTTACTGACACAGAAGAGAGAAATACACCCAGGGAGGAATGCACCTGGCAGGAATCGAACCTGCGCCGCCTACAACTCGAAAGTTGCTAGCGCAATGGGCATACCCACTGAGCCACGACGGCCCCTATTTTCTAGAAAGTTCTACAAAGTTTTATAAAAAAAGTAAACATTAATTCTGGTGCTGCCAGATACCGAGTAGCAAAATTACGCTTTTATGATCAATGAGCTTTTCGTTTGTGCTTTTCGGAATAACGGTGCTTGGGTTAGAAATAAATGTAATCGGTGTAGACAAATTAAACTGAATAGATAAACATTTTTCAAAAAGCAGAAGGTCGATTTTACAGAATTTTTCAGAAAGAAAATCACTGCTTTCAACGGAGGATTCACATGTATCTATTCCGGACATTTTAAAATAAGTTACACGCCTTACCTAAAAAGCCTTGTGAAACAGAATTCTACAAATCATTACGTATTCAATAAATTATTTAAGGAAAGTTGGTCGAAATATACACCAACTTTCCTTGAAAATAATCCTTGAACTCCTGAAAACCTTTCCTTGAATTTCCTTGCAAACATAAATATTTTAAAATATTCTCTCCCCCTTCATCAATAAAATATCTATAATTTATTTACATCGTGGGAAGAACTAAAAAGTCAGTTCAAACATAACATAAATACTGTAATTTAATTTGTTTCGGAAAAAATTGTTTTTCGATCAACAGTGGTAAAGCAACCATCGCTGCCTAAAGCAATCAATCTATGCTCAATGTTATTTCTATTGCGATTTCGAATAGTTTTTAGCCCCCAGGGCCAATAGAACGGGGGTTAAGAGTTAGCCTATGCTGACCGCAGTGTTCTAAAGTATAAGTGTACCAAATTTGGTGTGGATTGGTCAAACGGTGTAGATTTGTATAGAAAATATACATACACACATACACACACACATCCTATTTTATATAGATAGATATTATCGTTTCCATACATCTGTCATGATTTGATAATTTATTTATTTTTAGTAATATCTCGTGAAATTATTTAAATATTTTATTTAATTTTAACCACGAATAGAGGATAAAAAGTTATCCACGTATGTCGTGTGGCCAAGTTTATCTTTTATATATTAAGGTAATTTTATCTCTAAATTATTTAGCAACACACGCAAACGATTATTACTTTGAAAATGTTTTTTACTGCCGCCTACTCAATTCACTTCATTTCAAAAAGAGTCATAAACTTAATTATTTTTCTTTTTAATATTTTGTGGGCCCCTTCAGAGATTGTTCGAATCGCACTTCCGAACCTGCTTGAGCCGTGCGCCAAAAATCCTATCTAACTAACCAACCACGAGATCCCCATTAATTCAATGACTCATTAGCCCTCGCGACAGTAGAGTTAATAGAGAAAAATACTTCTGGCTACCAACTAATTTGATTTATCACCGTTTCGGTGCTGTTTGGTGTTAGTTTTCAATACGAGTGACATGCTGAAATTACGCATTAGTATATTCGCAGAAGTTTGGCAGAACAGAAATTTAACTTTACAGACAACCTTCATAAAATTGTACGTTTGTTACAAAGCTAAATTACGCATTAGTATATTCGCATGCTATTTCGATAGAGCACCAAAGCGTCTTCTGTATTTAGCTTTTCTGGTAGGAAGTCAATTAAACGTCGCACTGGAGCAACACAGCGGGCTATTAACGGCGATCTGGGATCAATCCCGAAGACAACACCTTGTAATTTTGAACCACGATCAGATGACGATGTCAACACCTGAGCTGGCACCCCACTCTAAACTTCCACACCACGCCAAATTTGACTTTACAGACAACCCTCATAAAATTGTACGTTTGTCTGTTTCAAAGCTAAATCACGTTTTCGGTGGACATTGGAAACAGGCACACATTCTGAAAATAATTTCAGAGGGGACCCTATTTTCTCTGTAATGCAATCGAAAAGACATAATTCTAAATGAACTTTACGTTTATGATTTGTTAGTTTTCAGACATCTACGTGAATTTTATCTGTGGATAATCGAAACTTCGATTGATGCAGATAAAACTATCTTCAGCGTGTAGTTTTTACTGTTTTTAACATTTTAAATATATTTCGAGGAGGGTTCAAGCCATGGCGAGCCTTCTTTCTAAATATGCCCTTGGCGACTCCTGTAGAATCATGATCATGTAGAACAGATCATATGGTTTAGACGATAGATTTTCTCGTCTTGTTCAATCCCTTTCCATTAAGACAGTCACCTAGCACATAGGTGGATTCAGTGGTGGATCACCCATAAGGCACGTGCATAGGATATTTTTACAGAGGGCCTCACAACGGGAAACATTGGTTTAATAAGCATTTTTCATACTTCCAGTAAAATAGATAATTCTTTTTTAATTTTACTTTTGCTGGAAGTCCGTTTAATTTCGCTGGGCCATAGCAGTTGTGTCATTTGACCTTTTTTGTCTCCTCCACCCTAAAGATCGGGGCCCGTCGAAAAGGTATTTTGCATTGACTCACCACCAAGAAAAACTTATTGAGCTCAATGGAAAAACGAAACTCACAATTAGTTGGTCTGATGAGAGAAAGATTCTTGATGTGTGGCTGGTTCTAGTTGAAAGCTATATGTTTTCATAAACAATGAGTCATTCAAATCACTGTCTTCACGTGAGAAACAATCATGGTAGACTGACAAACGAAACCAAACCCTAAAATTAAATATTTGTCATTTTTTTGAATGAAATATTTACAGATCTTAGTTCCTCAATCATACACAAATTCAAATCTAGTGGACTGACAAAGCCATAAGAATATTTTGAAATATAGACCAGAGGGACAGATTTTAGGTGGTGTGCCGCATGTTCATCGTATACATCTGGTAAAGAACTTTTAGGCTCCTAAACGCCATTTCTCCAAAAAACAGAATAAAATTTAATATGTTCGAAACAATTTAGACACAAACAAAAACCAGATCAATTCACTAATTTCCTCTTATTTTCGCCCATTTTTTATATCTTTTGCGTCATATGTAAGCAGTCAGTGACTTTAATACAGAAACAAATAATTACAACTGACCTTTCGAATTTTGCGAGATTGTCCACCCCTGGCACGAAAACAATGCTTGAAATATCACAAGGCAATCACCTTACATAACTTTAGTTGGTGAAAGTAAGCTGTGTGTGTGTGTGAAAAGATATTTTTAAAAAACCGCAGCTGATTTTCTAAAAAATATTACTGATTTTTAAAACAAGAACTCGATTAGGCTATCCTATTATCGATCCTCAACTACTGGTTTCCTTTGTTTTTCAACTGGCTAATTTTAAAAACTTCTCAGCACTCATTCTCAACATTCAATTGAAATCATACTAATGTTATTGGGAGATTCAAGACTTTAAAAATTTGGTTTCTTGAAAAAAAGCAATAAGTAAATGAAAAGTTTCAAATAAAAAGAGTTGTTAAATATTTCTCCTAGGCGGAATGAGTATCATTCCAAAGCAGTGAATAAACTGAAATCCAGCAATTGTTCAGACATTTTTAGAGGTATTTCTGAAATCTCAAATGTGTTTACAGATTTTAAATACTTCAATCTTAAAACCTTGATTGATTTGTTTTGATAACGATAGCTCTCTGTATCTCTACATTCAAAGAGTAGATTATTTGTAACACAAATGTTTGACCATTTTATTCAAAGAACGAATGCATTAAAAATAATTTCGAAGAAATATTTCTGATTGTGCATCATTATTAACACCATTAATTACGACACTGGGCCAATAACTGATATTCTCTCATGTTTATAAAAGAGCGTCCTCTTTAACATTTCAGACAATACTCCGCATAGGCTTTCTGCACACCAGTGGTAGCTGCATATCCTTAAATATTTCTAATGATGTTAAAAGTTGTTTGCGTTACCACCAGTCCCCTAATTTAACTAATAGACTCGTTCAAAATCACGCGACTCGACTGCCAACTCCCTTAAGAGGGACTTAACTAAATGCTTATTTCATTAGCAAGTATGAATATTTTCAAACCTGTCCACTATTTTTCTGTTCTCATGGGATAAACAAAACTTCAATTTTCATCATTTAAGGGAACTTCAGGATTTATTTTTTCACATTAATAACATTTCGGGGGTTGATCGCCACCCCCCCCCCCCCTCCCTTGGATTACGTCCCTCATTGAAAAGTAATTTTTATTCACTGTGCCTCAACTGACTCTTGAGCCCTCGAACCAACTGCTTCAAAAATCGACTGGAGCTAATTTGAAGTGAAGGTCGGAAACGAGAGTTGAGTTGAGTTGCGTTCACTTTCTCCCGAAGGAACGAACTTCCTTTCAGCCGACCGAAAACAAAAAGCGAGAGATTCGAAGGAAGCGGCATCCGAAGGAGGAAGGTGTTTTCAGTCGGGCGGCCCCAGGGGAGTGAAGGGTAAAATTAAAAAGGGTGTTCAAGAGGTTGTGAAATGGTGGGAGGGCCCGATAAGGGGGCGGAATTATTAATTTTTGTTATCGGGGCGTCGGATGGAGACGTCTTCGCTCTCTGATGGGGGGACGACTCCACATTACCGCTCTCCCTTTCACTCTAAAATTACACTAGAGTCCATGCCGTTCCTGAGTGATGTTCTGGGGTGCACTTGCACGTAGACAGGAAGAAATAGAGGTGGTTAATTAAAAAATGTTTGGTTCAAATAAAAATAAAACTAGCTTCAACGTCTTGGAAATAAAATTTAATAAACTAAAATACTAGTATAGTGGCATTATTACCCATAAAATAGGATTGTGTCGCTCCAGTGAGACGTAAATTCAACTACCGATAAATAGGTAGCAAAGACGGCAGCCTTTGAATCTGATCTCCAGGCTGAGTATTTGAATCTTAAGTGTCATTAAAATTATTACAAATTACTTTAGAGCGATTTATTTGGACCATCAATGGTTGCAAGAAGAGAAGCTTGTGGAGTTGCACGTGGGCACTCAATACAGAAGGAACGATCTTGCTCGAATTCGGGTAGAACTCCCGTTTGACGAACTTCTGTTCTTTGTGTCATGTAAGGCAAATATTCTTAAATTTTTATGCTTCACTTATCTCCTGATAATGTGTACATCACTGGCGTACCCCTTGTATAGATAGATGAAACTGTTATAGGTGGGGAATATATAATATATGTATATATATAAAACATATAAAAATATAAATGAAATATGCAAATATTTAAAAATCCACAATGGGGAATAAAATAAAACATATATTTATATACATTATATTTTGTATTCATAAATTACATGTATCGATAAACACAAAAAATGACAAGCAATTTAACAAATCTTGTAAAATTATAAACACCAGCAGACCACTCATATAGTATCTACGCTATACTTTCTTAATTGCTTATATCTATTGTGATGGCAGTGTCGTTACTCACATTTTATATGCCTTATTTCATTGCATTTAAAATGAATACACCATCTATATTCACAAAATGGATTTCGTTCCTTTAGATGAATTAAAATTATCCAAATATATAACAGCATTTCGTTTACGTTTACTGGCATCAGTTCGTATTTCCAATCAAATGCATGGCAAAAAGCACACACCAGTCACGTTACCACAATTAGATCCTGAACGTCTACTTAAATTTCATCCCATTCCCTCGTTCAAAGGCGATTCGGCCTTTTTTGACGCTTAAACCTATTCTCACTCACATTTTCTTTTCTGCGCTGATTTCTATCTTCCAGATCTCTCATCCCATTCTGTAATCAGACTGCTGAAGAATTCTAATAGAGTGGTGGGTTCTTCCGTGTCGCTTCAGCACCATTATGAAGTTTCATGGCTCAAATCAAGTTTTTTAAACTGAGCGGTAAAATTGGCGAATGGTCTGTTTTATATTGTTTACATCCATTGTTGCCATTCGACAATAAACAAATAATATCGATTTCTGTGCCGTGATCACACCAGTGGAAAAGTATCCCAATGGCTGTTGTTATTATGGCTGTCTGTGTAAATTATTAACGAATTTTATGAGTTGGTAGGGAAAATACGGTTACTTATGTTTTTTTATTGCCAGTGTAGGGATCGAAAATGGTAGGACGCAACTTGTACAAATCCCTTTTGATACATTCTTACATGTTTATAAAAGGATCGCATTTTGTAAATATTCATTTCTGAAAACATATCACTTTGCCGACCGATTCCTGTTCATCCCGGAACATCCAGTATTGCGAGTTGGAAACTCGATGCAACCAAACAACGTCGTGTATGTGGGGCTGGTGCACGTTAAATCCAAAGTGGCCTCAAATATTCTCACGTTGGCGTGGTGTGGAAGTTTGGAGACTGAGGTGCCAGCTCAGGTTTTGACCTCGTCATCTGATCGTGGTTCGAAATGACGAGGTGTTGTCCTCGGATCGCTGCCTTCGAGAAGATGGAAATTAGCGAATGTGAAAATAGGTTTAGATGTTAAAATGCACCGAATCGCCTTTCAAGGAAATGGGATACAATTGAAGAGGACGTCCAGAAGATAATTGTGGTAATATGACGGATGTATGAACCTTTTGCTGAGCACTCCATTAGAATAAGAATTAATTCCGGTAAGAAGTTCAACTGACCGTGGTTCAAAGTTACGAGGAGTTGTCGTCGGATCTTTCCCTTCGCGATTGATCCCAGAACTTACCATTTGCCCGTTGTATTGCTCCTGTGCGATGTAAATTCAACTATTTACCTGGTCATTCGACATTCCAGCAAAATACCACCAAACTATTCTTTTCGAGTCCCTGTGGTTGCCTGTACCTGAGAGCAAATCAAATATAAATGAGTAAATCGAAAATCAGATGAATATGAAAACTCAAACTCGTGTGTGAAATCATCATTTGTTGGTGCGTATTTCAGGTTGCTTGGTTGGGTTTTATAGCCCAAGGGCCATAGTTGGCCATGCTGCGCCAAACACAAGACAAAGTCGAGTAATGGACACACACAAAAGAAAGTTTTGCTATCACAGAAGGAAGGAAAGTACACCAAGGGAGGAAATGTATCTGCTTCGCCTAATGGAAAAATGAACATATTTTCAGGTTGGTTTTTGACGGGGAACTGCGTGATATGATTAACGTGTGCTCGATTCTAACCACCCTGCGTGATTGTTTAGAATGGGAATAATTATTTTTATATGAGAATTCTTTTAAAAATGATTACCTCAATACAGTACAGTTAGTCAGTACAATTCAGTACTCAATACAATACAGTCAATACAGTACAGATACCTGATGAGTATGCATGTATCAAGGCGGCCCGGGGAATGTGAAGACGTTTTTGTATTGTGTTATTTTAATGATAAACTTCACAATGTTTTCGTAGTTCAGTGGTCGACAGTGTTTACGAAGTCATCGAATGGGGAAAAGTTAGAGAAACAGATAGTTCGTGAAGAGGAATGAGTGGAAGCATTTTTTAATTATTATAGTATGTTTGATTTATGGCAACAAAGTTTTGCGAGGAATTTTTGTTTGAAAGTTACTCTCAAAATTAATAGTTAAAAGCAATAATATGATATTTAACTCTTCAAATCAAAAATTGATTTAATATCACTGGTACGGCCTAAAACGCGGTTGCTGTTTCCTGGATCCATATTTTTATAGCGGCATACAATGTGTTGTAAATTTAGATATTAGTGTAATTAATCATTGCAATTATGCATATACACAATGGCCTACGAATTAGAAATCCTTAAATATTTATGCAAATGTTGGTTACGGGCGTAGTTATGCAAAATCCATCTATGACGTGGTTGATACGTAATCGAATTGACGGCATAAGTATGCTGTGCATGTTTATTTCACGAGAAACGAAGCAGAATAGGAAAAACGACAGATCTTTCATAGTTTGAAAAAGGACTTATTGTTGGGACCCATTTAGCAGGAGCCACGATTGCCACGACAGAATTCACTGGGTTCTCGAAAGCTGCGATTTCAGAGGTTTTAAAAATTGGAAACAGAACCACAGTTCTTGTCCAAAAGAAGTAACTGTGTCTAAAGCTATCAATCAAGACCGTGATCGGCGGCGTCTCAGACGGATTGTACGGCAGAAAAGGGGCTCCTCTGTGCTGCAACTGACAGAACATTTAACGAAGGCTCGTCCCAACCGATTTCGACTCGAACAATGATCGAAAAATTGCAGATGATCGGTATAGGCAATCGCATGCCAGTGTGGAAACCTCAAATTTCGGCGAAGAACGTAGGATTCGCTTACAGTGGTGTCGAGAAAGACGCAACTGGACATCTGAGGATTGGAAAAGTGATGTGGTCAGACGAATCACGCTACACCTTGTTTTGCACCGACGGAAGGCATAGAGTTGGCGAGAACCCCATGAACCCATCTTGCCTTGTTCGCACAGTTCAAGGTCTGGTGGGAGTAATACTTGAACATCCTGGCAGATCTAGCGCATCCTGCAATATTACATATTTGCTCTGAATGTGAAGGATCATACATGGACGATAATGTAACCCTACATATAGCGCGCAAGTTCGAAAGTGGTTCACGGAACATCAATCATTTATTTATATAGATTACTTTCAGTTCCACTTGCGACAATATTTTCAGTTGGTGACGCATCCGAGTTTTGATTTTTGTCCTATAACACCTGCTAACCACACTTTAGCAGGCTCATAGCATTCCGTAGTCGTTTCTTGACGAATTGTGTTCGGATTATTTTGCAAAATACCGGGATTTTTACTCAGAATAATCATTCGTATTCTGTATAGACGTTCAACGGTGTTGGATGATCATTGAGTCCCCCTCTGAACCGCAATTGAGAAAAAATGTTTTCCAATAAATCCTGGGTCCAATCGTGTGAGACAATGGATTGGAAATAGAATTTTTGCATTTAACTCAAGGAAAAGACCTTTGAGGGAATTAATAGACTGAAGAATCCCCTTTTTCGCATTACACTTCAATCACTTTATCATAGAAAATATATCGTCTAAAATTTGGTATGTTCGTGTAAATGCATTCTAAAAGCATTTTTAGAAGGGAATCCAAATTTAATTAGAATGTAACTGCTCATTACATCAAACCAGTCGTTTTCCACATTTATGAATTCCGATAAATTCATTGCATCTTGTGAGGCTGAGAATGTTTTCAATACGGTTGCTGTGGTATGAGAGAATAACTGTGTTGCTATACGAACATTTTGTCTCTGCGCCTTAGCACATTGAATGGGAATCAGTTTCAATTTGCGACAAACTTTCAATCCATTGTCATTTAATTGTTATAATGGAAAGAGACAATTTTTCAACAAACCAATTCTGTAGAAGTCTCAATTGATGTGGAGCATCGGGATAAAGTAAACATTACGAGTCTGGTCAAAAATGTTTTTACACCATGAATGATTTTCGTTAACGCTCAATTTTTTTCAATAATCCTACATTGCCTCCATTCATACCAGAGACACGTGTGCTACAACGATTTGGCCAATATCGCCAAGCTGTTCAATAATTGAAAACAATGTCTCTTCATTCATTTTAAAGTCAAAATCTACGAAATTTGACTGTTTCCAATTTGATATAATTCCTTTAACCATAATTTGCATTTGCAAAAACGAGCCCAGCACTTGATCTAGCTTCTCATCGTACTCATAAAAACTTTTTATCTTCATTTCATCGAATTCAAGAACAGTTTATCTTTTTCTTCCATGTTTGAAGATGTGACTTTAATCATCTTCATTATATCACAGACGAAGCTAAACCTTTTTGGGACATGGGGAAAATAAGGCTGACGCCGTCCTCTGTCCAAAACCACTGTTTCCTAATGAAAGTTTACGAATAATATACGAAGTTTCTGAATTCCGTTTCGTTTTCACAGAACTTGTATAAGGCTTCAGTACATCTCATTCCCGGCGGCATCGTGAAAACTTTTAATTCGATAGAAAAATGAAACATACGTTGTTCATAAAAAATTCATCGCTGAATCGTACTCGAATCTGTGCCCCGAAATTCTTATCTGAGTGATAGTACATTGTTAAGAAGTTGTCAAAAGGATAGTATATAATTAAGACGATCTTATCTGAATGGTAGTACATTATTAAGTTGTTCTTATCTGAATCATGGGAAATTGTTATGTTCTTATTTCAACTGTAGTACATTATTCAGTTACACTCCCAGATACAAAATGATGATTGAACATGGATAAGAGACCAAATTAGGTGACCATGGCTTTTTTAATACTACTAATTTGTTTGGCTTGTTTATGGTTGTGGGTGACGAGCTTAGAACAGTTCTAAGACCCCCGCTTCTTATCAGATCAGAACAAGTATTCTAACTTCCGGTCGTCCACTGACGTCACAGCTCTCAGAATCTCGACTATGGAGAGTATAAGGGAATGGACAACCTGTTAATGTTCAATTAACCTTGAGCTGTGGTAACATCCAAAACATATCTTTCTTGTGAGTTAGGAATATTTTGACTAGCTTTACGTTGACCTCTATGCATTAGCACTAATTATTTGTACAAACGCATGGAAGCATTATTTTAGAGCCACGGACTCAAAATTCTCCCTTTTGAATTTAATTTAAAATTCTGATGACCAAATTTTAGCGAACCCACTTAAAAATGTTATACGATCTAGATCTCAATTTTGCATTTGGACCCCTTCGGAATGCTGGCCCCCGGTGCATTCGCAATTAGCGGCGGGCCCTCGAGCTTGGCAACCCTCTTCCATGAAGTCTCTCCCACGCTTATAATAATGATCCTAATATCGTTTGCAGAAGCGTGGTGGGGGCAGGATTAATCCGTCACCCGGCGTGCCAGCAGACGATAGTCACACTCCAGGTACGCCGGATTCGTCCCTCCTTCAGGCGATTGTCTCTGGGACAGGGTTGCCAGGCGGAGAAAGCGACCGATTTCGCTCCGAAAAACGCCCTTCGGTGGCGCTGCCAGCGATGGGGCATGAGTCCCCCCCCCGGAAGGGTTGGTTTCTGATTTTTGATATATCTCAACAAATAAAATTAATAAAACGCTTTTTATGTTCTTCATGACACGAACGAACAAATTTTTAAAAAAATACAAAACAGAAACCGGAGACCTATGGGAAAGAGTTACAGCTCCATTTTTGAGAGGCACCTGCAAAGACTGAAACCTGATTTGTCCATTTAGCATTTAGCTGCGAATATTGGAATGGTCTTCACGCAGAGGATGACTTTGACAAGAGAGAAACTCCCTACGTACATCACCCACTCAGCGTCATTCCCCTCTCCACGGTGAGGCAGCTAATAGAATTTCTCTGGTCTCAGATTATTCTAATTCCCTTCAGTTTGGTAGTTCCAGATCATTGCACATTGCTTTGGTGAGACTCAGAAGTGGACCCACCAAAAGTATATTTTTTGAGCACAGAGGCAAGGTTTTTCCCATCTAGCTCCTGTACTGCCTCGCTTCCTACTCTCTCATGTCCTTGACTGCATCGGTATCTCTTTGGATTTATTGGTGGAAGACCAAGAGGAGGAGGCAGCATGTTCTCCTTTTGGTGACAGGATCTTATGGTTTAGCATTTTCAAGACCATTGGGAAAAGCAACAACACAGAAACCCTTCATTAAATCGCACCTCGATATATAACTCACTTTTACTTGTCCTCATATGGGGTAGGTAGGTATTTTAATTAACGTCGAACCGGAGCAACACAACAGGCTATTGGCAACGGTCCGGGATCAAACCCGAATGGAAAGATCCGAGGACAACACCACGTAATTTTGAACCACGGTCAGATGACGATGTCACATCTGAGCTGGCACCCCACTCTCCAAACTTCCACACCACGCCAACGTGTGTCCTCAGATGAATTTTAAGTTTGCGAATAGCAGAGGAAATCTCAATATGTTCCTTTGGAATCGGGGATTCAACGGTCACCAGTTTCAAGCGGTTATTCTTAGTCTTTTCTTATGGGCCCTTCTGTCACAGTGTGAAATGTCGTAGGGTCATCTACAGACATCGTCAAGTTAGGGAGATTGAGGTGCTCCAACGTTCGAATCCCGAAAGGAAGGTAGAAAAATCGTAAATGATCCACCGTAGAAGTACAAAAATATTCTAACGTGTTAGTTTTACATCATTTGAAATAAAAAACGGGTGATACAATGAATAATTCTCTATAGAGTAAAGTTTTCTCAGTCCTCGGTATGTAGCTATTTTTCTTGTTTCTCTAGAGGCGCGATATATCGAATGATATATTGATTTAATATTCATTACGAAATTTGAAAGCAATTATTATGCCCGTCGTTTGTTCCGAGACGACACCTCCCATATCCACGTATCGTATCAGTCCTTCAATTACACAAGTTTAAAGAGGTTTTACAAAAAGGGGGTTCGACTATTTGCTTCATGCTATTATTCGAGCCCGTTTTGTAGGCATTTGACGGTCAACCCTTATATAGTGCGGCTCCGACGAAACCGCAATAGACCTTAAGGCCTGGTGCACACATCCGATTTTTACACGTACGGTGCCGCTGTGTCGCCGTAGCCAACTATACACACACCACCGTGAAATGACGCTGTTCTCATTTGGTCGCCAGTTGCGATGGTTGTCTATCGGAGGAAACGTGTTTGTTTCGCTTACTTGGTGTACAAAAAATATATTTGAAACAAAATAGACGTTACTGGATACATCCATTTACTAATTTAAGACTTACAAGAGGTAGATTTTATATCTTTTGCGGATTTACGAGAAAACCCAGATAAGTTTTTTAATTACTTCCGAATGAGTGTTCGATCATTTGACGAGCTTGCGGGAAAAATTACTGACAAGATTATATCTCAAAGTACCTGGATGAGACTCTCCACACCTTCATTGGAAATGGTAGCTGTGCGATATAAATTAACATAATATTCTGTATAAACCTGCATTGTAACTACTGTACTGTATATTTTCGTTAAAAAATAACGCTCCTCTTTTCTTTGTTCGGTCATGATATTTTTCTGCAGCGATATTCCATACTTCCTGATACCTTTTTACTTCGCCAATAAACAATTCTATATCCAAATCATCAAAATTTACCGCCATTACTATTGTTGAGTAAGGCCAGAGGAAGTCACGCCACGAAAAATGCAAACTAGCGTTCAACAAGAACGTAAACAGAACAAGCATTCTGATTCCGAACCGAAATTCTTCTTTGCTGGAACGCTGAAAGAGGTCTGTGGGATTCGTGCACCCACTACAAACCAAACTCTAAATCTCCCAATCAAATCTCTTGTAAAAGATACAATTAAACCAGTTATAAATTGTTATCTGGAGTTCGTATTCTTTTGCGTTCAGTATTTTATTCTTGCCTCTCCATATCGTTTATCTGGGAAATAGACTGCAAGTGCCCAATTCAATTAATAATCTATTCGT
Organism: Meta bourneti; assembly: GCA_933210815.1. Taxonomy (NCBI): domain Eukaryota; kingdom Metazoa; phylum Arthropoda; class Arachnida; order Araneae; family Tetragnathidae; genus Meta; species Meta bourneti. The sequence goes on along the minus strand of OW119924.1, from coordinate 90,545,361 downwards.
ATTCCAATTCGTATGCACATTCGATTCCTATTCTTCTTTGCATTTTTTTACACTTAAAGAACAACTATAAAAATATGATCAATTCATGTAAAATAAATCACGGCATTTACTATAAAAATAACGGATGTGTGCACTTCTCAATGGAGAACAAGGTACTGAGAGACCGAAGTAGCATGCGCGGCGACGTGGGGAACTGCGGCACAAATTGCACGCAAGGTGGACGCACGTCGTCGCAACGTCACCGGAGGTATGTGTGCACTACACTATCTGATCTCCTGTATCTCAGACCGCACTTACGGTGCCGCAGCGGCACCGCACGTTTAAAAATCGGATGTGTGCACCGGGCCTAAATCAGTCGATTTTTGAAAAGATGTGAAACCTTGTGAGGGAAAGGCTGCCATACGAAAAACCATGAATGGCGATCGCAGTGGATGACCCCCACGCCCGATGATGCGTTATCATTGCTGTCGCTTTCGGCACCGAACGATAAACCTAGAACCCAAAACCTATGCTTTTTTGCAACATTTTAGGTGTTTTATAACAAAATTGCTTTTACTTTGTAATTGAGTTATGCACATACCAAATGGAGTTGATTTGATTCATATGTGTACAAACTGTGTGAATTAAAAGTTTGACTGTACGTGAAAAATTAATGCGCAATGCGCATGAGATCTATATCAGTTTTTGCTAATTATCAAAATTTTTTATCGCGTTTTTTAATCTTCCGCAAAACTTAATACTTTTTGACCAAACTTCACAAGTAGGCTTTTTAGAAAAACAGTCTGCAAATTTTATAACAATCGGATAGCTACAAAAGTTTGTTTTAAAGTCCAATGTCCCCTTTACTTAACATTCTACATTCATTAACTAACATTCTAATTGATGACTCTACCAAGTTTTATATTGAGAACGTAAACCTACTACACCACGGAATATGAAATAAACATAAATTGTACAAAACACGCGATGGACTTAAATGTATAAGCTTGAAACTTTAGTGATTTTCCCGACTGTTAAACCCTCCAAGTGGTTTTCACGAGATATCTCGTCCATCAAGATCTGACCAACTTTGCTGGTAACGAGATATCTTGTCATTAAGATATTACCAATTTTTCGTGACGAAGAAATCAAGATCTAGTCGTTTTTATTCCAATGACAAGATATCTCGCCCATCAAGATCTGGTCGTTTTTATTCCAATGATGACATATCTCGTCCATCAAGATCTGGTCGGTTTTGCTAATGACGAGATACCTCTTCGAGACAAGCACCTGAAGGGTTAATGACGAAATTATGTTTTCCTGTATCGATTGCAACAGGCCAAATCATTCAGAGAGCCGAATGGGAGAGCTTCAATTTTCCAGCTCAGCATGTCATACAAAAACAGTGTTTTAAATTGTCTCATATTTCGTGCAATTGATATTTGGATAACAATTGTAGTAGAGTAGTGGCTTCCAAAGCAGGGTCAGCGGATTCCCAGTGGTCAGCAACAAGGTTTCAAGGGGATAATTAGAAAACGTTCAATTTTTCAAAAGCATTGAAGACCTTCAAGAAAAAAATATTCCATTTTCTCCGATTCTTTTAGATTCTAAAGAACATTGTCATGTTCTTAAAGTGATTATTACAAATGTCTATTATGCGTTTTAAAAATGAGCAACTGAACTGGCAGCTAAGGGAGTATTTCCCAGTTACTGATAATCGTGATATCTTTATCCTTAATGTGACATTTTAACGTTTTACAATCTATTTGACACACGTCTAAATATTTTACTCTCTATATTGAGGTGAAAATTAGAGTTACCATAATCTTATGCAGGTCTAAGTATGCCCTACTTAATTTTATAATCTCAAGGGATCTGTGAAAATTTTTAATTTTCAAGGGAGTCGTGTGACTGAAAAGTTTGGGAATAACTGTAGTAGAGAAATAGATAAGTGTAAAATACAATAGGTTTTATGCATCTCACTTTTGAGAAGTTGACTGTACCAATACAAATGAATGATGCAGTGCATAATCCTGTCACACACAAAGTAATAAAAAAATATATTTTCATCTATTAAGATATTTTTGGGATAAAACAAAATCTACTTTATTTTAAGCTATCCGGTTACTATATTTTTCAGCCGATAGTTTTTGTAAGCAATTGAAGTGGATGGGTATGGAAGCGATTTCTCTTTATGGGGTCAATTTAGAGAAATGAGCGTAGTAAATCACTTTTCTGTAATTGCAGAAAAGCAATTTTATTTTCATTTCTGTAGTTTAAGAAAAAATTTTTCTTTATGAACTTTTGTTGCTAAAGGAAAACAAATTTGCCTTCATGTTCTGTAGTTAAAGAATTTTTAACTGCAATTGAGTAACTAACAAAAACTATAATTTGAATCAATTTTATGATACATTCACTTACATAAACCAAAGTTTTAATTTTAAAAAATTTTATAACCACCCACTTTTTAGCCTTAAACGAGAGAAGGACTATTGAATAATTAGATCGATTGGTAAAATTAGGGAGTAGTCCTCGCCAGAAAAACTATATCAGTTTTTGACGATGGCCATTCTCTCAGCCTCTCTCCCCCCAAAAAAAAATTATGGATGCGCCTCTGCTGTATAGTAAGTTAGTTTTTGCCCCCAAAACACCCAAAGCAAAATTTCTACGCATGCACGGCAGAAAATAACCCAAATGGCGCAGATGCGCCAAATCTGAAGACTCCGCTCTGGAAAACTCTCTCCGCTCGGTTCTGCGGTCAAGCGATAAAAACGCCGCCGCCGCTGTTGCCAGATCCCCGCTCTCTCCCGGGGCGGACGATCTTGATAGCGTCTAATAACTGCCGGGAAAGAGTTCTCTCTCGGAAGAACTCTTTTTTCCCGTTCCAAAACCGGCTGCGGGTTATGATAGAATAGAATTCTTTTTCACTGCCCCGCAAAAAAAAGATAAATAACTTTCGAAAAAGAAGTAACCGTTTTTCTCGCTGCGGTCACAATAGCCGATATCTCCTTTTCCCTTTTCAATCGGTTGCTCTCGCTGTGATTACTTTTACTTATGTGGCAATGGAAAGGTTTTTCGTTTCTTTTAGAAACCCCAAACAATTTTATTTTTGGTGGGTTTTCTCCCATGTTGAAGAAGTGTATGGAATTTATCCATCTTTTTGGGCATCGACCGAAGTATCGGCAGCTGAAGGAATTTGTGTTGCGCCGGAAACTGCATTTACCTTTATTCGAAAGCCGAACTTTTTAAGAGTTAAATCCAACTCTTTCTGCGGTGAGAATTTTGAAAAACTTCCATGGTGAGGCACAAAAAGGTAGAATTTTTTTTTATCTCAAGATTGGAACAATTAAGGGTTTTGGTTTCGCTAAGTCTAGTGCAGAGTAAATAAAAATATTTAAAACCACGTTAGATTTGAAGGGCGTTACCAATTACTACGATTATTTACTATAACTTTTTATTTTTATTTAATTTTTTTTTAATATTTCATTTAACTATGAAAAAAAACTTATCTTTTCTCTATTTTTCTCAAACTGCCTGTATCTATTTTTAACATAAGTACTTATTTTAATCTTCTGAGACAGAAGAGAAAATTCATATGGTGTAATTGGATAATTAGAGTAACTCGCTTTTTTTCTTAAATTTTTTCTTTTATGAAAATCCTAAAGAAATGTATAGGGTTTTCTAACATTGAATCCATGCATGCTGAAAAATAAAATATTCAGCTAAAAGATGCTTTCTTATTTAATTCGTTATTATTAAATTATTTATGTTTTTATTATTTATATAAATTAAAACAGCGATTTTCAACCGGTGTCCCGCAAGAATGGCACTGGTGTGCCTTAAGGATGATAAAAATAGTTGAAATTTTGCAAGATTCATATGGTGGTTCATTTCAAAGGTTTAGTTTTGAACTTGCCAGTGTGTTCAAAAATAATTTTGAGCATTATTTTCTAGTACAAAGTATCATAAATAAATTCCTGCAAAAAGAATGATTAAAACCACTTTGGCACAAAAAGGGTAGGTATATTAACAATATTTTTTGCAAATCAATCAAAATTATACCTTTTTTGTCTGATTGTCCACAAATTCAGTATATTTCTGTGTTCCGCAGAATTTTAGTAATTAGTTTAGTGTGCCACAAAAAAAGATTGGAAATTGCTGAATTAGACCATTTTCCCAAATTCACCAAAATTAAAAATTCCATCCCTCATACCCAACACAATTGGAAATTATAATTTAATAGGAAGTTTAACATCTGGATATGAAGTGTCTGTTGTGTTAAACACTTCTTTTTGTCGCGATTAATTCTATTAACTATAAAATCAGGAAAATCAACATGGACAACATGTCAGATTTTTTATAATACTATTTGAAGACTCAGGGCTCCTACTCTTCAAGCAAAAGAAGTTAGGGCCTTTTCATGGCTAATTTTTATTTTTTAAGGCTACATACATTTCACATAGCTTGCAGTAGATTAATCTGTGAGTGTACAACTGAAGAAACTTTCACGGGTGCTAGGTTTGCGTTTCAAGGTTCTAATTGAATTTTAAAAAAATCAAACTTATAAATATTGTGCCTTCCATTTCTAATGACACTTATCATTGATATGTGTTTTTGAATGAATGTGAAACGAAAATGCGCAGTAATCTTGTACAAACTAAGGTTTTTAAAAATTGTAAAGGAGTTTCAAGAAAAAGTAAGGTTTTTCAAACGTCATTAAAAAATAAAATTAAAAATAAGACCATTTTTATAAGGCCCTTAGAAACTCAGAAATTGATTTTAATTAAATTGTTCTCTCACTCATTAATAACACGTTCATGAACTAAGGGCAACTTGAAACAGTTCTAGACATCAATATTATCTGTTGTCTTTAGTAAAGGGAGGAAAGCGAGGTTTAAAAAGCAGGGGACAAATTACTTTTTCGAAATGTCTTCTTTCTGTTCTACAATTTTTAAAATTCTCGGTTGACAGTTGTGAATGACAATTTTAAAAGAGCATCTAAGAATGTTTTAGTAGTAAGAGATTGATTAAGAGCACAACTTCCTGAAAAATATAATGAACTGTGGAAATAAAGATGCATAAGATGTGCCAAAAAGAAACTTAATTTATATAACTTCAACTATAAAATACTACTTAAATTTAATTACCAATGCAGTTATTACAGATCATCGCAAAGAGCAATGTCCTTGATTTAGGCTAATATTATCCAAGGTACTGAGGTTCAATATTTCCTAATACAACTAATCTACCATATATCCATATTACAAAGAATTTTTAATAAATTTAGGAAACGCATAGTTCATATTTAGTTCCAATGTTAGAAAATTCCATGCAAACAGAAAAGGAGATATAAATTGGATTCCAGTTACAATGAATTCCACCTGACCGCTAAAATATTTTGAAGTGATATTTTTGTTGTAACCTAATTTTTAATAATTTATTATTACATTAGATACGGGTAAAATAACATTCCAATTCGGACAAAATTTGGGAAATTCGAAAATTAGAAATAAGTAATATCAGACTAGGGGCATTCCATGTGAAAACACACATTTTGAGAAAAATTTGTTGCACCATAGTCATGGATTTCTTCAAATTTTTAACATAAATAGACATGGCAGTGAAACTCTTAGATCTCAATTTTTTAAATATTTTGTCCAATATTAGCCGAAATACGAGAATTTAAATTGATCAATTTTACAAAATGGCGGTCATCTTGGATTTGCCACCTTGTCTATACAGGACCCAAACTTGAGAAATAATTTAGTAATTTTGGTACCAAATGGAAGCCATTTATTTGAGGAGTGTATATAAAATACAAAATCAGTGGTAATTTTACATTTTAGTGGGGTTTTTTACATGCAAAGTGGAAAATTCACTTTTAAAAACAGTCGACTTTAAAAGGGCTATAAAAAATGTACCCTCTTATTTTTGTCTGAAACTTTGTAGAAGTATTAACTAACATATGTACTTTAATCTGAGAAAAATTCAGAGAGGTAAAATTTTTCATTTCTGAATAAAAGCTATTCTAATGACAGTATATGGATTTCAAAGCGGTGGTCATTTTACACTGCAAAGATGACCGTAACTTAAAAACAACGGTCAAATTTGAATTTTTATGATGTATTAATTAAAAGCAAGATCACGTTCCATGTTTATATATCAATACAGTATCAAATTACCGTTCTATGCAATTTTTAATTTGTTTTATAGCATGGTTGTCTTTCGAAAAGTAATTTTAAGAAGCGCTGTAGAGAAATGTTTTTATTTATTTACATTTTCTAAAAATACTTTTCAAAATGTTATGCATTTTACAATATTTAATTCCAGTATTTCTGTAAAAAAATTACATTTATACTTAGGGTACATTGTTTCAAAATTGCCAGTGAAATTCTTATACTGAATAGTTTCTTATCTTTTTAGAAATACAAAAATACTTATAATAACTCCAATTGTACAACACCAACAATTGTACAGCGCTGCGGTAACCAGTTGGAAGAGCAATAGATTAGCAACAGGAAGGTTGCGAGTTCGAAACTCGATCCGGACAAAGACAGTTGTGTATACAGGAGATAGTGCAAGTTAAATCTATCGTGACCTCAAATGTCCTTACGTTGGCATGTTGTAGAAGTTTGAAGAGTGGGGTGCCAGCTCAGGCGTTGACCTCAGACCATGGTTCAAAATTACGAGGTGTTGCCCTCAGATCTTTTCCTTCGGGATTGATCCCAGACCGTTACCAAAAGTTCGTTGTGTTGCTCCAGTGCAATGTTAATTAACACCGATTACCATTGTTCAAAAAATAGTCGGTTGATTTGATACCGTTTTTCAAAAAAAGAAAATCACTGTTTTCAACAAACTTCTGTCAGGTATAAGGGGTTTAAGTATAGCTTCAACTCGTAAAATAGGCAACCTCGACCTTCTATCACTACATAAAAGAATTTTTAGTATTGAAAAAGTCACAATTCGGATTTTTTTTTCTAATGTTAATATTTTTGCAATATCGGTAGTTCCATTTAAAATTTGCTTCACTCTAACTTGAATGCAGCTTTAAAGGGAATCTTTAGAAGTAAAGTTGGCCAAAAAGTTGTTCGAAAGATATCAATTCGTGATTATTTCTTACCGCGTGATCTAGCATAGTTGCCACAACTTACACCTAAAAAGAGAACATGATTCAAGGTAATTAGATAGTTAATTAACGTCACACTGGAGCAACACAATGGGTTATTAGAACACAATTCAAAAATGTGAAATTAATTTGAGTGAAAAAATCAGAAAACAACATTGCTGCATGTGGTCAAGGAACACGAGTTTTCGTTTCGTTGAGCAAGCGTGTGCTACACCTTAAAGCACTTTTTTCAAACTCAGAGTTTAGTTTTGAATGGAAAATTAGTTTTAATGGAAAATTAGTCTTTTTTATCTTGTGTCTCGCAAAGCTGCCACAACTTATAACTAAAAATAAAATAATAGTTTAAAATGCAAAATTAAATGCGAAGGAAAAAAAATCAAAAAATAAAATTACTGCATCTGGCCAAAGAACACGAGTTTCCTTTTCGTTGAGCCTTCGCTCCACTTTAAAACACATTTTTCAAATCAGATTTAGTTTTGAATGGAAACCAGTACCAGTTTAGATTGAGAATGATGCTGTTATTTACCTCTTGAGTGTAGCTTTCAGTAAACCCAAGTAATTTTATTTGAAACATGGAAAATAAATGCAAGTTTTAAAGAGTTTTAAATCGTTTTGTGAACAAAACCTGTCAAAATTTAAAAATACTTTGAATAAATTCGATCAGCTACCAGTCTTGGTTCTGTTGGTTTTTAGAATTTGTGTTCTTTTATTCAGAACTGTTCGTATTAAAAGAATTCTTTAACTGACTTTATTATTGGACTAGTAGATCAATCGGTATCACATTCCGCATTATTTGTGCAGTAAGGGATATTTATGTTGGTTTCCAGTTAGTACGTACAAATTTCTTTCTCCCTGAATGGCAATATATAGTTATGTATAAATTATGAAAGTTGTTCCTTTTTCTTTATGCATCGGTGATTCCGATCGGGTTGTTTGTTTTGTGTTCATAATAAACTTAAGTTCTTTTTTCAATGTTACGGAAGTTGATTTCTTTTTTCGATGTTATGGACAGTATTTACGATATACGAACAGGTTCAGTAAAGGTTTTAGTGTTTAATTCTTTTCATAAAACGGAATTCTACAACCACGGACTTTTGAGGAAAGTTGGTCGAAATGTACACATGCCGTCTAGGAAATGAACACGTCTTTAGAAATATTGGACATGAAATAACTCTATTTCCTTCCTTCCTCTAGTGCAAAATTGAATGTTTTATTCCCTTAAAATCGTCTGTCCCAAATATTCGGAAATTGTTTTTTTCCGTAAAGAAAAAATAAGGCTCAAAATAAAGTATTAGTTTAAATTCTGTAAAAAAAATAAGCATCTTCATCTGTACTGGTAAAACAATCTGAGTAATCGCAATGTTATTTACATCACATTTTCTCCAAAACTGCCAAATTAAGATTGATTTAAGAATGGATACAAGTCCTTTGAAAGAAAAATATATACTGGAGTCCCACAAGGGTCCTTTTTTTTTAGCTTATTCATGAATGATATCCAGAACTGACAACACCAAAATTAGTATGTTCGCAGATGATTCTTCAATTTCCACGCAACATAAAAATTCCAAATTACTCTAGCCGACCTTAAATTACACATTGTAACGGCGGCTAAGGAAACTAGACAATCTTGCCGGCGATCAAGCGCCGAAAAGAACGATCACCGAAACAGCCGATTAACGGCAGATAGAGTTAGACAATCTTGCCGGCGATCAAACGCCGAAAAGAACGACCACCGAAGCAGCTTATTAACGGCAGATAGGGAAAGCACCGCTTTCAGAGGCGAAACTGTTGGTGGCTTCGCAACAAAAGGCAGGCGCCCCTTTGTCGCTCTCTATGACATTTCGAGACAAAAGGGTACGAGGATGAGTTACGATGACCATTGCCAACAAGGATTAATGGTCCCGTTTCAAGTACGCCGTAAGAGTCAAGGGAAGAGGTCAACGTGCGAGGGCCATTCGGGAAGGCCCGGAGAAGGTGAGGTAATCAACAGCAAATGAACACCGACTTGAAGGGCCGACCCGAGACAAAAAGGAGGAGTCGAGAAGCACTCGATATATAGAGAATTTTTCGGATCTTAGAAAAGAGAGGAAGGAGAAGAAGACAGAGAGAAGAGGAGAGAGTTTTTGGAGGCCAGAGCCGGAAAAGAAGAGAACGCCCGTTCATTGTCGGCGAAAGATTGCCATCTTTTTGGAGAAACTACTCGCCCGAGTAGCGGAGATTTGAGCTCATCAGAGCCGAAGGCTGATTTATCCCGGTTTGGGACTCTATACTCGCTTGAGTATTTTATTGAGAAAGGCTCGCCCGTAGCCGTGAAGGAGACTCCTCCGAGTAAATTGTGAAGGGCTCGCCAGCAGCCATAAAAAGCACCTCGATAAAACATTGGACTTTCCAACGAACTATCGCTCGTGAATTCCATTTTGAACTCTTAAATGAACTCTTCATCAACTAATTGTAAAAAGTGTAAATAAAATTCGTTAATCTAGAAGCGGATCACTTTTCAATGGTAACTAATTAAGCTACCCGTGGACCAAGACGTTACAACATATTCTACCTCGAATCCTGGCTTGTCAGATGGAAAATTAAATTCAATGTAGATAATACTGCTGTCATCTGTTTCTCTGCAGAGATCCTACTAGATTACCACAACTTCAACTTTACGGACAACCTATCCCTTGGTCCTTACACACCAAACACTTACGAGCAATCCTATACTTTCATCTTAATTGGAAGCTGCACATCCATCACACACAAGACAAATTTCGGAAAACTTCCGCAGTCATGTATCCACTTCTCGCAGCTTAACATTATCACTAGACAATAAGAAACTAATCTTCGTTCGGTCGATCATAACATGCTCGACCAATTTGAGGGACAGCTCGTGAAACCAAAATTAAAATTATCGAACATATTCAGTCTTCCAGAAGGGGTGTTGCGTTTTCGCAGAAGATCCTGAGCATCAGCTCTCTATCTCCGGTTGGGAACGTGGGGACTGAAGATCTTGAGTTATCTGAACGTTGAGGTGGTGAGGATGTCGTCTTCTGGAGATCCAATCTATTGCAGGCGATATGGTAACGTGACGAACCTATTTATCACATGAGCCAAGGAGGGGTAGCAAGTGAGGGGTGAATGTTAAGCATTCATCTCCGGAACGTGGGGACATCTTACTGATGCTTCCTTAAGGGAAGCATCAGTAAGATATGGGCGGAATTACAGATAAAATTAGAAATCAAAAGTCTGCAGTTAGGAATTTAATTGTTTAAGATGGCTCTTGGCCGTTTGCGGTTAAGTCTTCGACGAGTCATATCTGGGGATTTGCTGTATCGCGGTATTGTCAACTGCTTCCATATTGCTGAATTTTAGGGCTAAATTAGTGAAAAAGTTACTGAGTTCAGACACTCAGGTCTTTACGAATTTGAAGGTTCTCATAGAACCATGGGGCGTTTAAAATTATCCTGAGTGTGGAATTTTGAAGAGATTCAAGTTATTTTGTATGTGGGTCTTTGCTGCATATCCCCAGACATGACTGGCATAGCTGACTACTGGTCTCAGCAGGACTTTTGTTCTAGCCGCTAGAAACTTTTTCCTAAGGGAGCTAATATGCAAATTCCAAGTTAGTCGTGAGTTCATCGTGACACCGAGGCAGATACAATTAGGGAACCATGGAATAACGTTTCCATAGAGTTGAAGAAATTTTCCTTTTTCAAGTAAAGAATACTGCTTGGCATTTGTCCACATTAATTTTAATTTTCCAGGCCGTAAGCCAGAACCCAAGTGCTTGGAGGTGGTTTGTTAATGAGAACATGATTTCATAGTTATCGTGATTTCTTGCTAGTATAGCCGTGTCGTCTGCAAACATGCAGAGCATAGTGTTGAAGCCTTGTGGGATGTCATTCACGTAGATATTGAATAATTTGGGTCCTAATGTGGAGCCCTGTGGTGTGCCAGCATGAATGGCACGTGTGGTAGAGAGTGTTTTGTTTGCTCGAACGACAAAGTGTCTATCGGTCAGATAGGAAAGAATGAGTTGTGTGAGGGAGGCCGGGAAGCCCAATCTTACAAGTTTGTGGATTAATCCAAACCCTTTCACCAGTCTTGGCTATGTCTAGGACTGCTTCTGTACTTTGCTTTGCATCAAAGCCATCGAGAATGTGCTCCGTTACTCGAAGCAGTTGGTGCGAGGTGGATAGCTGGCTTCAAGATTTTGGCCTGAGAGCAATATCTCTCCAGCCTAGTATTAATAATTGATTCAGTGGCTTTACTGATGACGGATAGCAGGCTGATGGGCCTGTAACTCTTAGCTTTGTCGGGTGGTTTTTCGGCTTCAGGATAACAGCTATTTTTCATTTATTGGGGAAGTGTCTTAGGGACGAAATGGAACTTATAAGATGAGTTATGATGAATTTGAGTGGGGCTTCATCATTGGGTTAGGAATACCGTCACTTCCTGGAGCTTTCTTAATCTTCAGTTTCCAGACATAGTCAATTACTTCCAAGGGTTTGGCAATCTCAATTGTATCGGGTGGTGTAGTTTTAAGAAAATTTTTGAGTGATGAATTAGCTAGGTTATTTGTCTCGTGGTTAGAAATATCATTTTCCTGGAATTGCTTTTCCAGGCTATCTGCCAACATTTCGGCCTTCTCAACGTCTGTGTAGGCTATACTAGCTGGGCCTTTAATGGGCAGAATTTTGACTATTTTCTTTTTATATCGTTTAACTGCTCTCCACAGGGAACGATGCGGATAGCGATGAGAGATATTCGGTCCTATTTTGTTGCGTGTTTATGGATTGAGTCCCTGAATTTGTTTTGGGCCTGGTTCATGAGTCTTTTGTCATTAGGGTCATTAGTTCTCTGCCAAGTCTTTCTTGCTTTGTTTTTAATTTTATGTAGTTCTCTGATTTGGGAGGGTAGGGAGCTGCCGGGCTTTTCGTGCACGACTCTACCGGTCTCTTGATATGCATTAGTGATTGTTTGTGTGATCTCTTCGGCATAGGAGTTAAGCTCCTCCCTGAAGAGATGTGAGGTGTTGCGTATGGAATGTTGAAAAAGGTGTCAGAAAATTTCTTCCAATTTGGTCGAAAAACACCTTCGTTACTCGAAGAGTGCACTTGCGTGTCGAAAAACTATATCACTGATTGTGATCGCTGGACAGCTCTGAGAGCGAGTCCATGGTGCGACGGTATGGAAAATTTCAAATCAACGCCAGATCAATCGTTGACGCGTTCATGTGGCCATAACGAGTGGGTTTATCGGGTGCAGCAATCTCTAAACCTGCGTTAGTCGCAAAAGAATAGTTGTGTTCCTTGTCTATTAGTATTGCTGCAGTTCCAGTGTCGGTTGTCTCCAGCTATGACGATGGAACTATTAAGTCCAAGTAGGGATTCAAGATCCCATGTATATGTGCATGGTGCTTTGTTTTTAATATAGATGGAGACTAGTATTAGGGGGAAGGGGGTGTAGTGTAATAGTTATTGCAGTGTCTTCGCAGATGCGAAGTCTGGGTGTTTAAACTCTATAATGTGGAATAGAGCGTCTAATGTAAATTCCGGTGCCGCCGCCTGGGTCAACGGATCTGGGTGTACTGTAAAAATCACAGTTGGGTAACTGGGCTTTTTCGCCAACTTTTAGGAATGTTTCCTGAACTAACAGGGCATCGGGTGAGTGCTCGTCTACAAAAGCTCGTAGTTTAATAGTCCTTGCGAATTCCAGTAACAGAGCTTCAGACCAGTTGCGGGGCTGTTCATTTTGCGGCATCAAAATTGATGATTAAACAGCACGAACAATTTGTCGGCTGGGCTGGTGCAGCTTCGAAGCTGCGACAAAAGTTGACTGATGTCGGGAATGCAAGCGGTAATAGCTTTGATTTCCTTCAATAGTTGGAGAAAAGCTCATTCGTTTCACCTACGGGAGGGATAGAGGTACAGGTCTGAATCTGGAGAAGTTCAGGTTGCTTTTGAGCGCTGACTGCAGGAGCCGGCGCGGAAGGAGGCGGGTTATGCCTAAGCGCTTGGGTATAGCTTGTCCCAGCCGTTGCAAATTTGGCCGGAAAGGACCTAGGTTTAGGCACTTTCGTGGATCCGCGGTAGTTTGCCGTGTGTACTTCGCTACAATTTGCACACTTCGGCTGAGTCTCCTTGTTAGGGCAGACGGTTGAGCGATGCAGACCACTAGAAATCACGCATCTTGTGGGTATCCTGCAGTTAGAGCACTCGAATGATTAAAGAGCTGGCAATTGTAGCATTGCGGAGCTCCTTTGCAGTTAATGAATTTTCTTACTTGCACCATAAGGTACATAAACTCAGTGAACTCAGATATGGTTCCTATGTCGTCGAAGGAGTGGAATTGCACCTGAAAATTTGGTAGCGGCTTCTTATCCTTGAATCTCTTGAGTTGGGACACTTGGATGGACTTAATGCCAAGAAGTTCCAGCTCAGATTTGATCTTATCGCAAGACGTGCAGGTCGGTGGAACTTTGATTATAACCTTTAGGGGTTTTTGGAAGATATGTAGAAGTAGTCTTCTCATCCAGGTACTTATTGATTGCCCGGTGTTTGTGGGTAGATATTTAGCATTGTACCCGATAGCTTCGCTACAATGTTTGGGTTGTTAACGGCTCGTCCTACCCTTTCCCACAACGTTTTGTTGTTACTGAGATTTACAATTATTGGGGATTTTAGAAACAACCTGAAGCTCCTCAACTATGTCGTCGATATTTACGTTTTCACTTGAGTTAGGCTCAATTGGTTTAGTTTTCGTAGGCAAAGTTCGGTTGATGATTTTTAGTTTTGGGCCGGCGGATTATCTCAATGCAATTGCCTGTTGATAGGGCGTTTATTTTTAATAAGAGTCATCCTCTCCTTGACAGCATAAGAGAGATTCGCAATGACCCTGTAATTCCCTGTCCTCTCCCTGAAGTATTGCAGTAGGTTGCCAATGACGGCCTCCTCATCGATTTCACTTTTATCCATGAGGGCTGTGAGCATGACGATGAATCCTTTGCCAAGATTCATTTCTCCCTCCAAGAAGTTGATGCGTTCACACAACTCATCATACGTGACCTTTTTTTATCCAATCGGAGTCTAAGTTTATTGGGTTCGCCGAGATTTCCATTTCTGATTGGGACCCATGAACTGGGATATTGTCGTTAGCGTTAGCCATTCCTTAAAGAATCCTTATTCGTTAGAATCAGCCAGTCCTTAAAAGGACTCAGGGGGTTGACTAATTAACAGAGCAACAGTTATGAGGGTCCTTCTTATCTGAAGGCAGAACATCGAATGGGAATGTCCTTGAAAATTGATGACGAATGGGAATGATATTCAGTCTTTTCCTCCGCCAAATTGCAAAAGCCAGATGGTTCTATCGTAATAGCGATATCAGAACCGTGTCCCCTCAAAAACTTCATTAACAAAATCTGCCGCACATTTTTCTCTGAAATTGAAAGAAATACCAATCCTGAAGAAAAGAAATTAAAATTTAGGATCCCATGCTCCCCAAAATAAGACAGACATCACAAAACTATTCTTGGAGATCGAAATCCCTCGCAACACACTCAATTCAACTTCCTACCTTTTGTCGTACCACAAATGATAATTCTGCATTTCATTTCGCACAGCCAATGAGAAGCTTTTATTCATTCCAACGTTCTTGATCAGCACTTCGGAGGTCTCAAAAGTGCTCATCAAGATCAAAGCTCAATTTTTTCAAGATTTCAATCAAATTTACTTTGGGCTTTATTAAGGCCCATTTATCAAGTGCTATATTGTCAATCCCGGAGATTGAGGGCCCTTCGGGGCTAGGTTCTCAATAACCTCATCAACACCATTAAGCATGGGTATTTACCTGCTTGTGCACGAAACTTGCCTAAAAAATACATTTTATGTCATATTTGCAAACATAAAACGGGAAGAGACTGACGCAATGAAGTTCAATCACTAAATGACTAGCAGGTAGGTAAATTAACGTCGCACTAGAGCAATACAACGGGCTATTGGCGACGGTCCGGGATCAAACCCGAAGGGAAAGATCCAAGGGCAACGCGTCATTTTGAACCACGGTCAGATGAGGTCAACGCCTGAGGTGGCACCCCCTCTCCAAACTTCCACACCACGCCAACGTGAGGACATTTGAGGCCACGGCAGATTTAACATGCACCAGCCCCTTCGTACACGACGTTTTTGGGTTGGATAGTTTCGAACTCGTCATCCTCTGGTTGCTTATCCGCTACTCTTCCAACCGCGGTCCTACTAAATGACTGAGTACAAACAGTATGCAAAACTTTTATGAAAATATATCCAGCCCCTTGGACGTAGTGCAGGCACACACATTAAGCACCATACCAAATGCAAAATTCCTCCCTGGGTGTATTTCTCTCTTCTGTGTCAGTAAAGCTTTCGTGTGTGTCAATTACTTGATATTGTATTTATGTCTGGCGCAGTATGGCCATTGCGCCATGAAATCCCAAAACCAACCAAATGCAAAAATCACACTATAATGACCCAAAACGTAGTTTAAAATAGGGCGAAAATATTAAATGTACAAACACTGCATTTTTATAAAAAAAATCAGTTAAAATTATTTTTCAATACATTGAAACGATTGTAGGCCGGATAGAGCGAATAGAAGAGCTCGCCACTTTAATGAAATTCTTCAGCTGTCTAATGGCAGAAGGCAATGAGGAATCTAGATGAAAATCAGCGTAGAAAAGAAAATGTTAGCAAATGAGAAAATAGGTTGAAATGGCAAATCGCCTAACCAATAACCTAATCGCCTTTCAAGTAAATGGGATGCAATTGAGGTGGACGTCCAGAAGTTAATTGTGGTAACATGACGGAGGTATGAACTTTTTGCTGCGCACTCTTTCTTCTCACTGCTCTTTTTCTCTGGAAATCAGAATCCCAGGAAATTCGATCATCTGACCGTGGTTCAAAATTACAAGTTGTCCTCGAATCTTTCCTTCGGGATTGATCCCGGTTGGCTGCTTTAAGTTGTATTTGGCCAAGGCTACGCCAAACACAAGACAACGTCAAGTAAAAAACGTCATGAAAGGGGAAAGAGGGATTGAGGAACAGAATAGTGCAATGAAAGCTGAAAAAGATCGCTTGGGTATACAGGTAGTGTGCCCCCCCGTGTTTACTACAGTAAACATCACGAGAAAAGTAAAGATCACCTCTGGATCATGAAACCTGTACACTTAAAATGTGCTCCTGAGAGCGGAATTGATCCCGGACCGTCACTAATAGCCCGTTGTGTTGCTCCAGTGCGATGTAAATTCAACTACCCTACTCCAGTGAGTACACAAAATGCTGTTTATATTTTTGGACTAATTTTATTCCATTTGGAGCCATGAAATGTGCACATCAATGCTTATATCGATTATAAAACGGATTTAAATAAGATATGAAATACGACACTGCCCATAGATAGATGCAAGTAAAAATTTCAGTGAAGTTATGCGAGGGTTTTGTTTGATGAAGCAATGTTAAGCCGATAAGAAGGTCAAGTAGAAGTGATAAATGTGTAGTTTGTTTACCAAATATATTTTTATTTAATGAAAAATTTGTACATTTTGTGAATTTTCTTATACATAAATTTTCTCAAGAAAGTTGTATTGTAATGTCATTTTTTTGAGTGATATATTTTGATACTGGAAGAAAAGGGGTAACTTTTTTGTGACGATTTTTGAACGCCACTTATCCTACGAACATTACGTTTGTTTAAAACCGACTAATTTCACAATCCTTCAAAGTGGGAAAAAATTACATGCTGACTGACATAATGGTACAAGAGGTTTCCTGGGCAGATGGGAAAAATAAATCGAGCCACACCCTTTTTATTCGCGCATCGTTCATAGTGTAACAAATTCAATCTCATCCCCAGTTGTATGTTACACTACGCTACTGCTGCAATATGGAATTTTTCACATAGCCAGTAGTAATGTATCTGGAATTCTGAAAAATCTATATAAATAAGAATTGAGTGTTTGTGCATTGAATATTTTCGAACCATTTCAAGTTTTCTATCCGTTTTGGGTCCTTCTGATGAAAAATCAGTCTCTTGCGTGTTTGGTGTCTGTCCATCTGTGCCCGTGCTTGTCCAAACGGTGGAATATATTTTCATGAAACTGCATATTGTGAGTACTTACATTCATTTAGTGACAACTTGGTTGCGTTAGTCTGTCCGTCTTCCCGTTGTTTGATTTTGTGTCTGTGGTTGCGCAAATATCACATAAAATTTATTTAACATATTTTAATGCAATGTTCTACATTTGATACACCGTATTTTAGTTTAGTGAATATGTTACCGGCAATGTATGAAAAGCAGACATTGTATGGAATGCCTAGGCAATATATCGAATGTCTGGCGTTTTGGGGCAAAGTATGAAATATCCGAAATATTTTAATATTATATACTTTCCCAAGGCATTGTATGTAATACCTAGGCATTATACTATAGAATGACAAACGCTATTTAGGCAAAGTATTAAGAGTCACGAAAAGACTTTTATTGAAAAGACGTATATGAAAAAGAAATATAAAATAAAGTATAGGACTAGGTTCTTTTTTCATTAAGTTATGGTAAGTAGTTTCGGTTAGGAAAAACACTGTTTATGCAGCATTGGCTCGCACTTTGTTCGTAGTTCATCGTAGAATCGTTGTTGCATGCCAACATGCCATGATTCCTTCTCGGACACTACACCTTGCTCTTCCATTTTCATACAGCACAGTATGGGCTGCTTTGCTGAACAAATTCAAAGTATCGTATTTCGTCAATTCCGAACAAAGATTGAAACGCAAATGGGGAATTCTTCGTCTGAGGCGAGAGTTGAAAGTCACGCACCTTGCCATGTGACATTAGAAACGTCATTAGCGGAAGTATTTTATACTTTACTGGTTTGTTTTTTGGTATCGCATAGAATGCCTAGGAAATGTGAAATATTAATCATTTCATATTTTGCCCCAAAACGCCAGGCATTCTATACAAAGCCTGCCTTGCATAATTTGCCGGTAACAAATACATTTGAAATTTCTATGCTTACATATTTAGGCAAGTTTCATGTTAAAACAACAGAGTAACTATGCTTAAATCAACCATGATTTGTTTGTTTTGGAGTAGCTGGAAGGTATATTGAGCATTGCATAGTTTGTTTTATCAGTGCTGTGAAAAATCAATTATTTTTCTAAAACTATTTTACGGAATTTAAATTCTAATTATTCATTTCAAGCCTTATTTTTTCTTTGCGAAAAAATTCTGAATAATTGGGACAGATGATAGAGAATAAAACATTATAAATAAAATATACAGAACAAGACCTTTTAAAATATTACTGGTAGCTAATATGGCAACCTTGGTACTTTTTAATCATTTGCTTTTTTAAAATGCGTCCTTTTATATTTCAAGAATATATTTTGTAGTGATAAAACAGGTAGGTATTTAATTAATGTCACACTGGAGCAACACAATGTGCTATTGGTGACGGTCCAGGATCATGCCCCAAAGGGAAAGATCCAAGAACACCACGTAATTTTGAACCACGGTCAGATGATGAGTGATAAAACAGATAGTCATTAGTTTTCATTCAAAGCTTTTTTAAGTCTGTTTTAAGATGTATTTCTGGCATTTTCAATTTGATGTTTTTCGTTCAATAACTGTAATCAAGGTAAGTAATGGTTTAATTAGTTTTAAAAACATTTTTAATCATTGTATGATAATTTTGGGAAACTTTTGTTTTTAAATTACCTGCCAGGCTTTTATATGCATACTTTGAACTATTCTATGTATTCTGGGCAACATTGGCACTCTAGAATTTTCTGTCTTACTAAAAAATTAAATTCTACAAAAATGTAAAATGTTAGATATGACATTTATTTACATTTGGGAAATTGTGTATTTAACAATTGTGTACCTTTATTAGAGTGTGGTTCCTATTCATCCAAGATGTGATGAATAGGAATTACAATTTATTAACGATAGCGGAAGTTAGTTAACCAATTCAACCCGAGTAACACTGGGTAATTCTGCTAGTAATAACTGCACTGAAAGAATATTTTTCTACAAAAAGAAATAAAATTAAGTCAAACAAGACTTTGTACAATAGCATTCAAATTTATTTGTATAGAATTTGGCACTGCTAAATAATATATATCACATAAGCAAACCTTTTTTTTTGACTAACATCACAGTGTTCAAAGAAGCTAATGTGAATCTATGAAAACAAACAATAAAATACTTTCGTTTTTGCGACACACATAAGTATGCATCAGGTATCCAACACATCCCCATTTTGAATACTTTGGATCAATCACTGCCCATCTTAACAAAATAACTAATTTTAAGTACTATGCATAGATAGCAACACTTTGACTGATACTAAATATAAGGAAAATATATTCAATTGGGTGTAATGGAACTATTGCATATACTTACAGTATAGCTTTTAAGTACTATGTTAAAATTCAGTTTTACAAACAAAACTGATTAAAAATAATTTCTTTTAAAAAAGAAAACATAACATAAAAGATTCTTAGAATTCTGAACACGATTGCATCGAAATGATCAAGACAGAATACAAGCCCACATCTGAGCATATTTACAGATGATTCATTCCATTAATCGTTTTGACCTAAATTTAGTTGTCTTTTGGCATGTTTTTACAAATCAAGCAAACATTTCACACATTTTAAATCTTGATTCTGTGAATGTAACAGATAAAAATGTTCACCATTTTATAAAGAAAATAATCTCTCTAAAAGATTAAAATGTGCACTACAAAAGATTACCGAGTTGTGAGATGGTATAAGAAAGGTTGGTAAGTGCTGCTTTGTGGGACCCCTGAGTTTAATTAGCTTTAATTCTACTTCAACAAAACGTGAAAATTTCTTAGTAATAAAGTACGAGATTCATACTTGAGTCATTTAAAATGTTAAAAATAAACAGCATGTTTACATTCCATTACCAGACAGCATCATTTGTGATCATGATCAGGCAGGTGTGAAATTATGTACGATGAGTGAATGAAATACAATTTATATAATTTAAGTTTTAAGGAAAAAGGTTGTTTTACATGCAGTCCATGGGGAAAAGTAGTACCTTGTCAAAGTGGCTTGTAAAACGTTTGGGGTTGTCCAGACTTGATCTACAGCATGAATAATCTGCCTTAATACAAAGCATTAAATAATGCACTATCACATTTAAAGCTACAAACAAAATACAGCCTTTTCTAGAATAGTACATACTTGAATAAACTTCTTAAAAATAACAAATGGCACAGTTGTCTTAAAATTTTGCATTTGAATAAAATTCATAAGCAACACAATCTAATTCCACTCAAAACTATTTCTGAAAGGAGATAAGGCATTATTTACAAAACAGTGAACTATTTCTTAGTCAATTTCATTGACGCATAAATGAAGCTCTTATTGTGTTGCATACAAATATAATTGATATCTTGCTCCAATGCATACTTTTCTATTTAAAAAAATAATCAGCACTCTTTTTCTGCTGACTGATATAAAAATGAAGTTGAACTTTAACTACAAAAAAGAGTTAAATTTGAATCACAGAAAATCAGCCAAGTCAGAAATTTGAATCACAATCACAGAGGGATATCACAGAAAACAGTGGGTTTACACATTAATGTATTCAACAATGAAAACCAATTTCTGCTTAGAGAAATCATCATGGCTACTTTCATACAGTAGCGAACACTCAAATTTACACTACAGTGAAACTTGTACTCATGGTTTCGCCATCACATCTGCATTCATGGCTTCTGTATTAGTATAGGACCCCCTCGTGAAATACTAATATGGCCTTCATCTATCAGTAGTGATGACATAAGTCACATGATGTAACCAAGTGCCACAACTGGTCATACTCTGGGTATGTGTTCAACTCTTTGAGGCCTGCATATTTATTTTTAACAGAAAAAACTAATTTTTTCGAATTAAAGATTTTTTGTATAGTTCAACAGAAATATTAATTAAAACATTTTTGTTTAAAATTTTTTTTTAAACGCTGCTGTTGGAACCACATATTTATCACTCGGTATTGAAAAACTAAAATTTTCAAAAATTTAGCTCCATTACATAAATGAGTACTTTATACATGTTACAACAAAGAATTTTAAAAAATGTAGCCTTTTGGGATATGAAAGAATGTAGGAATAGGTTAATTTATTCATTCTGAAGGAAAAATACTAGTCTCAGATTTTTCTATCTTCATAAATTGGAAGTTCTTCTGAGGACAATATGCAAATTATTTAAGTACAATATGAGCGTTTATTATGTTTTTCTATAAATACAATAAGATTTATAATTTTCAGACTTAGAAAAATGGATTTAAAATATTTTCACAGCATCATCATGGCATATTGCATGCAAGGGTAAAATTATTTTTTCATGACTGACAGCATTATTAAAGTGGTTACTAAGAAAGCCTTTTTTGCTGCAATTCTATGTTCCTGTCCAATATCATATTTACAAAATATTGTAAAACTGACAACATATTTTTGGCTTAGTTAATTTAAGTTCCCAATAAGATCAAATGCCTTTGAAATCAAAATGGCTCTTACGCTTCTTAAAAAAATGTTGCACATTTGGTAAATTTTCATTCAGACTGACAGAAATGACATATTCAAAAACATATCAAACACAGAATTTGAAGCTATAAATTACCCAATAGTATATAAGAACAAATGGTAAATTCATATTAACTAGAAAGGGAAATAAAGTGAAAAAGTATTTATGTCAGCTCTTCTAGTATCATTGCAAAAATTTCCATGATACTTAAATAGAACAGATTCAAATCATTTTAGAACCAATGGCAATAAATTTATAATGGCAGAATTGTGCTGATAACTATTGTAAATATTTGTCCTACACTCTTTTAGAGCAAAACATAAAAAACTTGGCCAAACTGGTAGTCAATACAAAACAAAAAAGGACATACATAAAAAAGCAAATGGCCAAATAGATATTTCGGTGGAACAACGCGTTCAGCATCATCAGGACTCAAATAAACCAGAAGAAAACTCAAGTTTATTACTTATATACAGTATTGCAATCGTTTTGTTAAAAATGTGAGTTGAGGAAATAACTGAAAGAAAATGTGGTTTATTTTATTATATTGATTTATATAAACAATTTACTATTAGCATCATAATTATTTAAATTAAACTGGATAGTACACATACATAAAAACTATTTAGCACCCTGGTATTTATGTTATTGAAAACACAGAATCTAAACATGTTATTAGCAAACATGTACTATGAAATAATTACATAAGACAACAAAGTACAAAATAAGATCCAGTACATATGTTATATGAAAAGTATTAAATAGAAGAGTTACCATTAAAAGTGATGCTTTCATGTGGATAGTTTCTTTATTATCTATTCAACCACCTGCACAAGTTTCACTGTACTTTTGAAGAGACAATGTAAACCTTTTATTAGTTTTCTTCCCCATATATAACATTTATAAAAATAAATCACATCTCAAAACATCCATACAATGTTTTGCCTGAATACATTCCATACACCAGGTTAAATACATTCAACAATTTAACAGACCACCTAAATTTTAAAACTGTTTCTTTCAAAGGTATGAAAAATAATTGTGCTTCTCTGAACTAAAACCAACTCTAACCAGGCACTGTTATTTACTCTACGATAACCTTTATGTCTTTTCATCAATGATCATAATAATTGTCAAATTTGACAGAAGCCATGAATTCTTAGTTCTTATTGCGTTTTCAGTCTCGATGAAGAATGTTATTTGTTTATTATGTTCCTAAAAATGCTTATTCTTGTTGCATTTTTTAAGGAAAATTTTTTTTTTGGATAAAAACCTTTGTTTTCTACAATTAGTTATTTGCATATTCCATTCACTATGGAATTATTTTCAAAATAATCATTTGTTTGATTTTGATACTTTTTCATTGCATCCTAGAATTTATTTATTAATTCAATCAATAAATCCATCTCAATTAGTTTTCATAAATTTAATACAAGTCTGACAAAGTCATTACTGCTCAAGTTTTTCAAGGTTGTCCGAAGAGGTGCTTAGTCAAAATGCAGCCAAAGCGAATTTTAGCTAAAGATTACAAGCATTAAAACAAAACTATATAAATTTTTAAAAATTTCTAAATAATTCTAATATTTTAAATAAAAATAATTCCTTCAAATTTTTTAATTTTGTGACATTCATGTTAAGTTTTACATTTTTAGGTTTAGAAAAACTACAATGAAATATCTTAAGAGTTTGGATCATCAAAATTGAGCATTCAAAGCAATTATGAATATTTTATTTGCACTCGTTTAAAAAAACACAAAATCTTTGGCCGCTGTTTTGATGGAACACATCCATCATCAGGACCAAAGTAAACTAAAGAAAACAAGTTTAAATGATATCTTGAAACTGTGTTGCCATCACTTAATTAAAAAACATGGGGTGGTAACACTATTCAAAGATAACAAATTCAAACTCGAGTTTTCTTGTTTATTTTGGTCCTGATGGTCGATGCATTGTTCGGCCAAAATAGCTTTTGATCGGTTTTTTATGCCATCTTTAAAAATTATTTTTGGAAACTTCTATACAGAGTGTACATTAGGATGGAGTGAAAAAAAATTAAAATCACGAATTTGAAACGCCTATATGTGGACAAGTTGCCTAATACAAAACCTATTTATAGTACAAAATCTCAGCTAAATCAAATTATATCTTTGGCTGACAAAATAACTTTAAATTTCAAGTATTTCGCCTAATTTGTCACAAAACTGGCGAAAACGGATTGATAAAATATAACTCTAATTTGAAACCACAAATGGCTGAAATTAAACTGTCAAAGCAGTGAATACTGAATGAATAATTTAATGATCTTGGCAATCGAGGGACTTGGCCTTCAAGTGAGCAATGCACACACGCGTTGCGCATGCTCCTCAGACGCTGGCTGATACTTTCTCTCTTGCTGACGTCAGTATCAACTGTGTTCTTTGTTCAAGTTGGTTGTCTTTCTATTATTAGAACATATTTCATTTAGTTTGTGTTATGTGATTTCCATATTGTATTTTGTGTTATTTTTGTTCACGTTCAGTGTATTTCTAGTTATCACGTGTCACTTAGGGCATTCCAAAATGCCTCGGACTCGATCAGAAGACTTGTGCCCAGTGTTTGGTGCGCCTGAAACCTTTAAAGATAATATGCTACCAACATATGCGGATGTTATAAGATATTACTTATATATACGACAAGAATTTTTAAGAGAAAACAAACAAGAACCTGCTTTGGCTGATGTGTTTCCAATTAATAAAAGATCTCAAATACTTATGGGAAAAAGTTCAATTCCTATTGTATCAGACCAACAAATAAGACATAAGGTAAGAGAATACCATACAAAATATCGTAATATTAAGAAGCCTTTGAGAAGAGAAGGTGAACTTTCGAAAAAAAATTTCGAAAAATGTTGTCTCATTTAGAGCATTAGCGGAGGAAAATCTGTTTGATATTTCATTATGTAAATGCAAGGACTTTCTAATCTGTAATTGCAAAATTAAAGTACTTGTAGCTGAAAGAGTTTTCTAACGGATCAAAGAACATTTCGAAGAATGGTAATTGGAAATGTTGATATTAAAGCAAGCAGAATTCTTGAAGAGATTGCAACGGAAAGAAAAGGCAGCAAAAAGAAGTAAAAATGTTCAATTGCAAGATAGTGAGGAAAATACAGCTAATACTTTCTCCTTCTGTTATGGGACACATTTGGATTCTACAAATTCTTCTAATGAAAATGAAGATACTGTTTCTGCATATAAACAACGTGAAACGTAAAACACAATTATAAGTCAAGATTCTCCTTCAACTTCGAAAATGAGAACTAACTAAACTTCCAAATGTAGCACAGGCTTGTGACAGAACTGGTGTGTCTGATAGACCATCATCAATTCTTATAAATGCAGTTTTAAAAGATATGGGAATAATTACCAAAGACGATTCTTCTAAAGTAGTCAATCGTAGCAAAATCAGAAGGGAAAGAATAAAAACCCGCATTGACTTGAAACGGAAAAATGAGGGAAAACACTCTTCATCGGAATATGCAATATACTTTGACGGTCGAAAAGACAAGACTTTGATTCAAATTAAGGAAGGAGAAAGGACAGCTAGAAAGACAATAACAGAAGAGAATGTTGTTCTACTTTCAGAATCTGGATCAAAATATGTTGGCCATGTCACTCCTATATCTGGCAGTTCTCATAACATTAAAGCAAGCATATTAACTCTTTTAGAGAAAAACGTTGATATTTCTAAGTTACAAGCTATCGGTTGTGACGGAACAGTGGTTAATACAGGTTCTAAAAATGGTATCATAAGACAACTTGAGCTTTCTATGGGACGTCCTTTGCAATGGTTTGTTTGTTTATTACACACAAATGAATTACCATTACGCCATCTACTGCAACACGGACAAATTACTGGACCAAAAGGATGTTGTGGAGAAATTGGGAAAAGTTAGAATCGTGCAAAAAGATGCCAGTAATAAACTTCGAAAAAATAGAAATAACTTTGCCTTGATGAACTTAGTACAGATCAACGGTATCTCTACGAAATGTGTACTGGAATTTCAAACGGAAATATTTCAGTGAGCTTGTCACGAAAGGATCAAGGAAAAATGAGTCATTCCAGGTGGTTAACGACAGCAAATAGAATTTTGCAATTATACAGGTGGGCGAAAAGTCCATGACACATTTTAAAATTTAATATAAAATCAACCAATTGTCATATGAGTGTGCGGTTTTCACTAAATAGCTTTAAATGACATCAAGTTTTTTTGGCATAAAAATAGTTCATTGTTTGCACATAGATGGCGCTATTTGTATAGCACTAGCTTAGTAAGGTTAGCTTGCAATCTGCCATTCCAGCTATGCGACCCCAACGGAAAGAGCAAAAACTATTAAAACCTCGTTAGATGTCGCTCAAGCCACAAAGGGTGCCCACATTGAAATATGGTAGTATGTAGTGACAAAAATGCTCTAATAAATTCTAATATGTATTGTTTTAATGTATATGTAATTTTATTAGAACAATATGTATTGTTCTAATATGTAATTTTTTTGTGCCAAAATAAAAAACTTGATGCCATGTAAAGCAATTTTGTGAAAACCGCATTCTCATATGGCAATTGGTTGATTTTATATTAAATTTTGAAATGTGTCACGGACTTTTCGCTCACCCTGTATGTTTCAACAAAATACCCATTGGAGAACTTGAAAGTTTTAAGAGTATGTTATTAGAGTATATGCATGCGCACGGTTTGATATTAAAACTCAATCATCTTGTCGGCATGGCAATCAACACTTTTACAACATAATAATTAAAAAAATCTAGATTTCTGTCTGAAGAGCTAAAGGACACAGATCGAACATTGCAGAGAAACGCGTATTTTGGTCATCCAGAAAACATTCTGCTGTCAATGTTGGCCGACAACCGAAAACACGTGAGAGCAGGGCCTTCGAAGAGTTTTAAAATGTAGAGAAATGGCTGAAGTCAATAATGTTTTAGAATTCAAGATTCTATGTTAAATTTCAAGGCAGACAACTATATGGATTTAATTGACTGGAATTCAGTTATACTTACTGAGCCACCACTTACGGCATCTATTTCTGATAACGAACTGAACCTGATTATTTTGGACGTTCCTGATGATCCGTGCCATTCACAAGCAGTAGAGCGCTGTGTTAAATTAGTTATTGAAGCATCAGCAGCTGTATGTGGCAACGACGCATGAGACGGATTTATAAGATCAAGGATAGCATCTAGAATTGCATTACCCAAATTTGAAACTAAAAGTCAATATCGCAAAGTTTTGAGACAAATAACCTAAATATTTAAAGACAAAGGGTGGTGGAACTCAATATGCAGCCACCTCCACATGGTGAGTTCTGGGTTGTTTTCACAGAGAAAGCAAGCAAAGAGCTGCATGAAAAATTCATAAATCTTAAAATTTTATAGAGATTTCTGTGGCAAATTGGCAGCCAAAGATTACGGTGTAGGAAGTTCAAATTTCACACACATGATTACTTATAGGTGGTAACTTTTCCGCATATAGGCTAATAAATTGAGCTGAACTTTTTTTTGGCAAGCTTTTTCACTCCACCCTAGTGTACATAAAGTTTTCTCTGATGAAGAAAACTTTTTTTTAAATGTAAGCTAGTTCAAACCTTGTTTTCGTTGCATTGAATATAGCAATTTTTCGGGTTTTTCCATTTTGTAACACAAGATGGCACTGTAACTCTGCAAAGCAGTTGGCTTTGCAATCGTCACTGTAAATAATAGTATATACAAATGACAAAGGGTAGTGCAGTTCTATGAAAACGAAATCTGCAATTCAAGAGCAGCAAAAGTTCAGAAAAAGATATATGATGATATCCACCAGCTGTTAAAACTATAAAAAATTGGTGTACAAAGTTCAGAGACAAGAAATGTAGGCAACATTAAAAAAACTGGTAGACGAAACACCCTTATGTTGACCTATACTGATGTCCTGGAAAAAATTTTTGGAGTTCAGGTAAACTTAGGCAATATTTACATCTCAAACAGTGCTAGGTTAGATTTGATTTAAGTAAGCAACCCTATATTACTAACTAAAAACAGAGCAGATTTGTAATAAAAGGTAGAGTTCATTACTTAAGCAGAGTTGAGTAGGATATGGTGGAGAGTTCTTCCACAAGAGTCTCATATCGGTAGGAGACTCGGATGTCGGGAACATTGGTTCTGCTGATGTCGTTGCCCAGCACCCCTTCTTTGGCATAATTTGGACCCAACCAATACCGTTTCCACTGAAAAGAATTTAAATAAAAGTCAATTGTTTCATCTAGGTTTTGAAACAATAAAAATGTTTTAACCTTCTGATACTTTTTAGTGTAAGTATCGCATTTCCTGCACAACACACACCTTAGACTTAATAACCACATCAGTTGGTTGAAAAATTCCCAAGATCAATCAAGGTCTACTAATCAAGGTCAAAACTAGATAGAATTCATGCAGGGAAGATTGCAGAATGGATATTTGTACATAAACCCCTCAGAGAGTTGACTTCATCAGAGGAAAGAAACATTTTGTCACTGTTTTAAAGAGACATGAAGTGACACAAAATGAAAAAGATTCTCAGGCACCTTAAACCTTTGAAGGCCACACTTTTATTTATTAAAAAAAAATTTCCTGGCATTTAAGGTTGTTGCTGAGATCAGTGGTTCTCTCTCAGCCTTTGTAGGATTGGGGCCAGGTAATTATTTATTTTATAAGGCTAGGGCCCTGTCCCAACAAATACATGGCTTTGGTCCTACTTTGCAATTCTGGACAGGTGAAATACAATCTATGACAAACCCAAAATATTCAATTAAATATTTTTGTTGCTAAAATTTAAACTTTCTATTTGACACAAGAACTGCCAGAAGGTGTAATTTTTCTTGTTTGTAATTTTTCTTGTTTTCTTTCAAGGGCCTGTTTTTCATTAACAAGATGAGGACAGTTTGACAGAAAAACTAATAAGTCGAATTGTATTTTAAGAGTATTTTTTTTGTCATTTTAAGATGTTTGGATATTTTTTATTGTTTCATAAGCTTCTTTTTACAAAACATTTTTGCAAAAATATATTCTTTTTAAGGTCATATTTGATTTTAGGAGAAATTTTTGGGTCATAATTGCATTTTTATTGGACATTCTCTAGTAATTTTTAGACTAAAATTCCAACCCTACTGAAAAAGTTATTAGATGTAAAAGCATTTCGAAAAAGTACCTCATCTGGGAAGCCACTCATTAGAACACTGTTACGAGTTAGTTCACACATATCGCAGCTACTTAGTTTCAGCACCTGGGCTGCAATACTGTACTCTTCTATGAGAGGCTCCTGAAAAATAAATTTTTGCATATAATTCAACTTAAAACAAATAATTAAACATAATACCATAAACACCCTTCCCTTTTGTGTGAGAGGGTTTTTAACATAAATTATCAAAAAAAATACTTCAGGCTAATAATTTATGATTTATAGCTGTTTTAGCATTACCTTTCAATACAAGTGACATGCTGAAATTACATTCATATGCCAAGCTGTGAACAATATTACAAAAACACACATATTTAGCTTTACAGGAAAACTCTTAAATTTATATTTGATTAACAAATTTGGTGTAGATTTTATTGCTTTAATTCATTGTGCTTTAACCTCCGAGTCCTGGAACCAAAAACATCTAAAATTGACCTGAACTAATTTGAAGAGAATAGCTCCCTTTACCATAACATAAATTTCAGAGGTTCCCTTTTGTGCAAAGAACTGAACTTAAATAAAATCAAATATTTAAACTAATTGCAGTTTTAATTCAATTAAAAAAATTTTAAAACAGCAACATTCTTGAATAAAAAGAGAAAGAATGCATATAAATATAAAACTCCCTCAAATGCATATAAATATAAAACTTGAGTTTTATGCAATATATAGCCCAGACTTACCCCTTTAGAAATACAATAACCAGAGATGCAACTATTATTTTTCCTAGAATTGTAATTCTTACTTGCCTCTTTCCAAACTCAAAACGTATAATCCCACTGTCAGCTCAGTTGCTCTGTAATTTTTAAAGACTGGAGTCTGTCATACTAAATTTTTTTTAATTATATACAAATATTTTTTAGAAAATTTCAATATTCTTCCACTACTGAAAGCACTTTTAAAAAAAGGTACAGGTTTCCTGGAACATATAGGGTTTCTCCAAAAGAAAATTAAATCTATTTAAATAAAAACTAACATACTGATATATTTTTAAATTTCAGCCAGTACAAATAGGTATTCTTTATCAGATGTAATATTATATATATTTTATGATACAGAAACTGGAAATTTGTCCAGACTGTGTCTCATTTGACTTTAAAAAAAGCAAAAAGCCTCAAAAACAAATTAATTATTTTATTAAAACAATTTTATCAAAATATAATTATTCAAAATTCATACTAAATGTAAAAGTAATATAAAAAAGGCAAGAGTTTGGTTATTAGTACAGTGGCAATTACAATGAAACAGAGTAACTGAAAAGATACTAATTTGTGTAAAGGATGCAAATATATGAGCGAAATTTTCATAACTGATATGAAAAACAATAAAACATACATTCGTTTCCAGAAAATCCAGAATTGCTGGCATCGCTACTTGATGGTAATATTTGTTCCACCCATTTGAATAGCCCCAGGGGAGAGTAGGAATCTATATATTAATATGTGAAGAAAAAGCTTTGTACCCCTTTTTAAGCACATTGCGCGCACGGAGGAGTATGAGATTTGGCATAATTAAAGTTCATATGGAGAAGGAGGGCAGAAAGATAAAATTAATGTATAATATGCGTTACAAATATATTAAATTAAACAAAATAAAACATTCATTGTTTACGTTCATATACTGTAATCTATACATTAATACCTGAAGAAAAAACTTTGTACCCCTTTTTACATTGCACCCTGCACATTGCGCGCACAGAGCAGTATGAGATTTGGCATAATTAAAGTTTGTATGGAGAAGGAGTGCAGAGCCCCACAATTCCCTCAGTTTGGTGAAAATATTATTGCAATACCTCAGCAATTAATAGATGAAAATAATATTATTAATGAGGTGTATGGAAATATTTCCGAAAACATACTCTAAGATAACATATTGAACTCAGTTATTTTAGCACCTAAAAATGATTATTGTACTTTGATTAATACTGATATACTTAATCAAATACCTGGTGAACAGAGAACATATCATAGCTACGATAAAATAATTTGTGATGATGACAATGACATCAATAACTATCCAATAGAGTTTTTGAATTCTTTGACTATTAGTGGTTTGCCACCACATAAGTTAGTATTGAAAGTTAATTGCATCGTTTTGCTGATCAGAAACTTATATACGAAGGAAGCATTAGTCAATGGAACTAGAATGCGCATCAAATTTATGCATCGTAATACTATTGATTGCGAAGTTTTAACTGGAACCGCACACAATAAGAGAATTTTGATTCCACGTATGGAACTATTTTACCATTTAACTTTCAAAGAACTCAATTTCCAATTATACCTGCATTTGCAATGACAATAAATAAGTCTCAAGGACAAACATTCGAAAAAATTGCAATTTTATTGAGGCAGCCAGTTTTTACACATGGTCAATTGTACGTCGCAGCAAGTAGAGTTCGATCATTCGAGATTTTATATTTCAGAATATAACTGTCAAGGGCATTTAGCAAACGATGAAAGAGTTTTTACAAAAAACATCGTCTACACAGAAGTTTTGAATCATTAAATTCATTGTCGAACTATTTCAAGTTCAATGGACAATATTTATTTTTTTAACCACCCGGTTTTTTTTGTTTCCATAAAAAAGATATAAAAAAATACGAAGCACGTATTCCTTATTTCATTTTTTGGATTTATTTTTTATTTAAATTTTATATAATTTGAAAAAGATAGGCAAATTAATTGTGTAGCCTTGGCGAAACCTGTGGCCAGTATAGCAATAAAAAAAACCCAAGAAAATGTCAAACAATGCGTTATTGTTTTTTAGATATGGCTTAACCAAGCTATATCGCATTTTTCCTATGACGTATTTGTACATGCTCGCAGCTTACGTAATAGAACAAAATTCAAAAAAATTATATGCAATGAATATAAAGGTATACTCTTTGACAAAAGAACCTTATTAACGTTCAAACTTAAAAATTAAATGAATTATGGTCGAATTTTGACCACTGGGCGACCACTAGTATGCATTAATATGGAAATCCAAATTGAAGCTTTTATTGCCACCAAAATTAGCCCATCAAAAATATTACAATTATGTATTTTTTGACTATCTATATATTTAGCAAGAAATAAAATATATGTCAAACCTTGTTATAAGCATTGTTCTCCTGTGGCGTAGCATTCATGAAAGCCCAGCACCCTTAATGTAATTTTAATGTTAACATTTTAATATCTATGGCAAAAAATAAAACACAATAACACCTGAAGAAAAATTATGATTCTTTTAAACACAAATCTGGGATGTCAGGTTCTGTTTTAACATCCTTGATTTTCATTGGAAGAAGCTAACCAGGGAATGCAGATACCCAATCCTTCAATCTCAAATTATTTTTTATTTGAATGGTGAATGTTTGTCATGCAAAATGGGTACATTCAGGACAAACTCTTTCCTATGCTTCCAATTGAGGTTGGCATCCAGTTCAGATAATATGTGCAGTGGCTCCTTGGGTACGGTCTACCATTGTCTCCAAATTTTACTGCCTTTGTACGACTGTCATAAAGACAGATTTGGCACGATTGCACCTTTCGGGGTTTTTTAAACTCAAGGGTAGAAATGATTGTATTTTAATGTCTTTGTGGAAAAGGAACAATGGTGAATTGAGTTGACTCATAAATCTGTCTAAAGCTATGCATTAGATATCTTTGTTTTGATCCAATCTTGACATCCCCAGTTATCATTGTTACATTATGCAAATCTTGTTTTCCAATATTACATGTTTTACTTTTTAAGCTTGTAAAAATTATATAAATAGTATTCTGTCTTTCCCAAAAAGAATTCTATTTAAAAAATCTAAGTGAATCTAATAATTTGGCCAGGGACTGTATATTCTAGCATAATATAAGCTAATTATTTCAGTGGTGGCTGTTCACCATAATTCTCACCTTAGTAAAGTGGAACTGTAAAGGGTCGTCTGTGGACAGGGACACGCAGAGTCCTCGGCTCAGGTACTCAGGCAGAGGGTTCCGATGATAGTTCAGAAACAGGGAGTTATTGCTAAGAGGAGACATGGCAATGCCCACCTGGGCAAGGTAATAGAGGTACTGAAGAACAGGCACCTGTAATTAGATTAGCATGTTTAAAGACTCAACATTCAAATTCTGCTATCATAAACCTTTCACTCAATTAACACATTGCTGACTAAATACCAGTTTCAAGAATAATTAATTGGAAACTAGTTAACTTGAGTTTGGTTGGTGATTCAACTTATACAACTATCAAAGCAGAAAGTAGCATTGGTTTCCATTATAGGGTAGTTAATTGTGTTGTATGGTGTTTAATTTCATGATATAAATTACTTTTCAGGACTTTTTACATTTGAATCATGATTTTATTTTTTTAACACAATTTTTAATAACGAGAAACTTTTCAATGAAGTATATGCAAACACTTCGTCTGATTGTCCGAGGGACATTGAGATATGTAGTGTGTTCATTTATATCAGAAGTTGAAGAACTATGATTCTGATCTAATAAGGTGATCAAAAAATCAGAAAACATTTGTGATAGAATCTGAAAGAGATAATAAAACACACTTAAATACATAATGTATAAATAAAGTTATTGAAGGTAATATAAATTTATGCTTTCTAAGATTCAATTGTGGAAAAATAGCTGATGACATGCATTATTTTTGCATAAAATCTTCAGTCAGCAATGGGTTAAGTCTCTATTTTTGCAATTTTTAGTTAATTCATTAAGGGGCATCCAATAAAATTTTGGGGAACCAATAGGTTAGGACTTCAAGGATACAGCTCCCACTCTTAAAGAAAAATTGAGGTCTTTAAAGGATAATTTTTCACTTTTTAAGGTTGCTCTTGACATAGATTAACCTGTGAGTGTGCAAGAAAAGGAACTTTCAAGAGTTCTAAATTTGGGTCTTGAACCCAGTTTTAGAAACCACCAAATTTTAACTAACCTGTAAATAGTGAGCCCTCAATTTTCCATGACACTCAACCTTCAACAAGTATCATTGATCTTGTAAAAACTAAGGCCTTTTAAAATTTTTTAAGGACTTACAGCAAATATTAAGATTTTTGAAGGGCCCTTAAAACTAAAATAAAAAAGCAGGCCTTTTTAAGGCCTGAGTGAACTCTGAAGGAGTTAGTTTCTAGATTGCTTTAGAAATCTGTTGAGTGCTTACCTTTCTCAACAGTAATCCATGAGAGATATTCTCACTTAGAAGAAAGCCAGTGATGAGGTGCTGTATGGGACCTGCTTCCCCACAATGAGGACGAAGGACAAAAGTATTCAGGCCTCTGGATCTGTGAGAAACAAGAATTACATTATGGCTCTCCCAAGCAATCTGAAGCTAAAATGCTAGATACTGGAAAACAATAAGAGTTTCTTTCTGAAAGTTTGAAATATATGAATACATGTAAACAAAACTATTTTATTAAAGAAATTAGTTAGCAGTCTTGAGTCGAATTGTGGGTCCAAACCCTATTACAGCAGATAGTTCCTTTCTGAGCTTCTCACATGCTGATGGCCCTGGCCAAATGGAACATATTTTCATATGCCTATGGGGCTGAGGGTGTTATCGAAGAGAGCCAAAGAAAGTATTTACAATTTATGCTAAGACAGCAATATTCGAATTGTTTGCGATGAAGAGGAAATGAAAGATAAAATTAATATAATACTAAATGAATTAAGTTTATATAAGACATTTATTTCTTCAATATTATTTTTATAAAGTTGAAACGTTTTTCTAAAACTATTAAAATAACGAATTAGTTTTAGAAAAATGAGCTACATTTGCGGATTTAGACACCAAATGATTGCTGCCAAGAGGGCACAAGAAGTAACCCTGTAGAAGCCTGGCTATAGTTAGTGTTTCCAATTTGGTGATACTTCACGGCAATATAATGCCAAATGTACAAAATTCACTTTTCTTACTTGATCCAACAAATTAATTTGTTGGATCGGATTAAAAAAATTTCTAACATAATTTTCAACATAAAATAGAGTTTCAGGAATATGTGGGTAGAAGTAAAACTCATTTCACTATGCAGCTGATTTTTTGTTGGTCATCAACGGAACATGACAAAAAAAAGAGCCAGATATTAAAATTCTGGGTTGGCATATTACTTTTTGTGGCTTGCCAAGCCTCATAAAAACCAAATTAAAAATAAAACTAAAGATTAATAGAATTAAAATTAAAGGGAAACTCAATGAGAACAGCTTCATTATAGGCACTCCAAACAGCTCATATACTCACTTTCTAAATTCATTGAGGACACAGATGTTTGCGTACATATAGTATAGGTAATACGAGTAAGGTGGATTCTCGGCGTCCATCCACTGCTGAGGAGGATGAACATCTTTGTCAAAGATGGGGTGTTCTGGCTTCGATTCATCATCCACAGAATCGAATCCTGTCACCTGATAGAAGAACAGGGTTATAGATATATTTCAGTGTTGCCACACAAGAAATTAAAGTACTTTGCAAGATCATTTTAAGAATTTTCAAGAAATTCTCTCATTTTGTTACTGACAATCACATTTTGTTACTTATTCACATTTTCAAGATGCTCAGCAAAATTGATAAGTGAAAGAGTAGAAAATTTAAATGAAATGCAAGACTATTTCTGCACATATTATTCAATGTCTAAGACAATAGTAACACTAAAAAGTGCTAAAAATTAATTTTTTAGTTTGGTACCCTTTGATGTCAACCATAAAAAAAGCAAAACAAATAAGCTCAAAAAACTTACGTGTTGCAAGAAAGCATGAAGTTCTGGGTGGCTAGATGGTACTGCAGTCACTTCAAACAGAGGTAGAAAAATATTGTCTAAGATTTGTTGGAAGTTCTCCACCAACTTATTGGACTTGAAAATATCACTGAAAAGTAGTCAAACTCATTTTAAACATGGGCATTATATTCAGATATTGGATAGTATATATTGGATTGATTAAAAGTTCATTACGTTTTTAAGCAAAACTGTAACATTTTTCATCCCAAAATAACTTTATTAAGTATTTGACTGTGTTGTTCTAATAACTTCTGCTCTTTCAGGCAATTTTATAATTTCCTCTACCCAAAAGTTTTATCCTTTTGGGCAAAGAACTGTTCCAGGTGCCTTTGGCAGTCTTGCAAGGAATTGAGTTTTCACATTAAGAAAATTTTTTTTAAGGATCAGAATAAATAAATGAAGGTGTAATGTTTGGTGAGTATGACACATGAGTTAAAACTTCTCACCCAAGCTGTAAGTTTTTGCCTGCTCACCATAGAAACATGGTCTTGCATTATTGTGATTGCAGATTATGCCTTTTCTGTTGACTAATTTGAATTGCTTTTTGTTGGCTTTCAATTGGTTTAATTGGGAGCAGTACTTGTCAGTAGATAGTTTGTGGAAAGAGCCTGTAAGTACAATCCCACTCAATACTAAATGTCCCTTTTGGAAAAACCAGCCTTTGAGGTGATGAATGGTGGTTCATTTTTCTTGCCCCGAGGTTACTTTCGTTCCACCTTATAGTAATATGTACAACATAAATTTGTAATATGGAGTATTTTTGTTGAATTTAAATAACCAAACAAATTTTTTAGCCAGCACAATAGATTATATTTTATTGCATATTTATATTTAAAGATTCTATGATACAAGATGCATCAGAAATTATTATGCATTTTCTGGAATGTTTCTAAAGTTTTATTAAAAACCATGTTTAATGAATAAGACATTTTAATCAATATTCAACACACAAAATTGCTGTTTTAACTACATTTG
Organism: Meta bourneti; assembly: GCA_933210815.1. Classification (NCBI taxonomy): domain Eukaryota; kingdom Metazoa; phylum Arthropoda; class Arachnida; order Araneae; family Tetragnathidae; genus Meta; species Meta bourneti. Next base: position 90,508,708 of record OW119924.1, on the reverse strand, counting down.
TTTTGTTGCTTTCTTGGCTGCATTAATTCTGCTACCAGAGAACTATTCTCATAACAGAATCCAACAGAAAGCAGTTTTCAAGTTTCTGATAATAGATAAAATTTCCTAAACAGAATAAAGTACCATTTCTATTTAAACATTGTAACTCCAGACATATATTATCACTTTAGCATCTGCAAACACCTAACTTTTTTAGAAGATATATTTTAATGATATAGAAACAGAAAAATTGCCCCTTCAATACTTATTTTGACTTAGAAAACGAAAAACACCCAAAAGAACATATGGAACATTAAATATAAAAGTAAAGAAATTGAGTCAAAATTTTGGTCATTAGCACATGGGCAATTGTAATGAAATATAGCAATTGGGAAAATACTAATTTGAGCAAGTTATGAATACAGATTGCAAATCTATCAAGTGAGATTTTCCATAATAAATTCACCATTGAATGTAAATGAAAGTTGAAAATATGGAATGCTTGTATTAAGATATATAGACAGGCCTACTTGCACTTTGGAAAATCGGTTTATTTACAAGTTTTAAAAAAGCATGTGCCCAAACAGAACTTTTGCGTCTAATGTGTGTGTGAAAGCCATTGAAAATATCACTAAACAAGAACTACATAAAAGGAAGAGAAAAACATATAATTTACCCTTTGACTTATTTTTTTGGTGTATTTGCAAAGTTCAGGACACAAATTATAAAAAATAGAAACATTCATTTGTAGCATCTGGATTCAATTCTAGATGGACATTTTATTGATTTGTGTTTTGTATTCTAAAATTAATAATATTCAGAAAAGTAACAAATTATGCAAAGCAAATAAAAGAAATTATTGTTTCCAGATTATTCAATGGCAAGATTTTTTGTGTGAAAAAATTAGATTCCTGCAATCATAAACTCTTACAAGACAAATACACATAACTACTGATGTGATACAAAGGAAACTTACTTTTGTATAGCATCAAAGCATGCTGTTCTGCAATGTTTTGTTATGGTAGCTAAAGCTTTAATTCGTTTTTAGGAAATTGCATGAGAATTAAATTTAGATCTTAAAGGAATCTTAAGAACATTTTCTTTTGTACAAAAATTTTCAGTCACAGGATTGCAAAATACTATGAAAAATATTTTCCCATACATGTAGTAATGTAACGTATAAATATTATCGATTTTTGCTGAAACTTGATCCTTGGGCGAGTACCATTGACCTTAGTTTTGGAATGCAGGTGAAATGAAAATGTTCACATCAATAAATACAGCTTTAAAAAATTTCTTAAAAGACTAAGAAAAATTAGGATTTTTATGGGTCCTTAAAAATTAAATGTACTTTTTAAGGCCTGTGGGAACCCAGTAAGAGTTAAAAAATTATTCATTTTCTAATTATGTAAATAAAAACTACATTCTCTATCATTGCCCCAGGAATTTATAGTCAATATATTGTGTAAAATTTTGTTTAATAACATTCCCTAAAATTCAGGGCTTTTTAGAAGATAAATATTTTGGTTTCTTGGTTTTGGGATTTTTCATGGCGCAAGGACCATATTTGGCCATGCTGTGCCAGACATGACATATAATATAAAGTAATAGACACACACACAATAAAAGTTTTACTGACACAGAAGAGAAATACATCCAGGGAGGAATGCACCTGACAAGAATCGAACCTGCTAAATATTTTAGAACTTTTCAAGAACATGCAGCCTAATGAGGCAGACAAATAGATAAATATGACTTACTAGAGCCGAGGTACTTGTATGAGCCAGCGCACATTGTCCGAGTAGATGTTGTGGGCAAAGGCCCACTTGGACAAACGGTCCCATTCCTCAATGCTGCGACCATAGATGGAGAGTCTGGGTTCAGCATTCTGGTACTTGCTCTCCTCCAAGTCACTGATCACTTCCTAGTGCAACAAAGCATTTCATATATATGAGAATTCAAAGAAAATACACTTTGAGACTATTTTGAAAAAAAGAATATTAGAGTGCAGCTGCAGTGAGATAGCAGATGACCTTGGGGAAGTCCATTTCTAAAGGTGGTGATGGGGAAAGGGCTTCCATATACAAAACCATGTATGGCAATCACTGTAAGTGATTTTACTAATATTGTTGGAAAAACAATTTTTTCCTATAAGTTATTGTTTAAAGAATTTAAATTATAAATCTTATGTTTAAAATTATTTTTATTTCTTTACAAAATCTCAATAATTTATAAATATCAAAATAATGATATGGAATGACTAAACACATTACATTTACATTTTACAAATGACTTAACTTACATTTTAAGAAAACAAGTCTAATGCGAAAAATGCAAGCAAAACACCACTGATAATAAGTATTATTTTGAACTTGGTATCTAGCAACGCCAAAATTAATGTTACATTTTCTAATTTTATAACAAATTCTTTGTTTTGCACAAAATATAGCTAAAGACATGGTTTTATTTTTTGGCAGTATGTGTACATTTGGACCAACTTTCTATACAAGTCATTGATTCAATACATGATTTGTAGAATTCCATTTCATAAAAATAAATCATGTAAATATTAAAAACAAAGTCATATTAAAATTATAATAAAGCAAACCTTTTAAAATAAGATGGTAATGTCTTTAGAAGAGTAATGCTAAAATAAAGTTTATAAAACAAGACAGTAAAAATTAAAATAAGACATGTAACCATACGTTGTAATTCAAAATTAAAAAACAATTTGATGTAGGTTTCCAGTACAAGGAATTAAAATCAGTAAAATATAGCAACTTATCAGACTGCTATATGAAAATCGAATTAAATCTCAGGACGAGACACAACATTTATTTAAATACAAGAAACAAAAACGGTACACATCTCCAAATGAACAACAGGAATATTGCCCTCTCGCTTCTTAACAGAAACAGAAGTTAGCACTTTAAAATAGGGCACATGTGCAGAAGAGAGCATGATCATGCGTCTTTGGAAAACAGCTGATAGAGTTCCTCATTCCATTCCGAGAGGAGAGAAGACGTTCTGCTACAAAAACTCATATTTGTTTTTAAGTTTTAAATTATATTATTAGATTGTATTGAAAGATGTACTCAATAGTTAAGAAACATCTATCATTCTAAATAGGTATGCAGTTTCCATACAGATACAGGATCTCTGAATTGACAAAAAAGTGCCACAAAGAATCGATTTAAACTGTATGCCAGTTGGAGTAAAGCGAATTTTAAATAAAAACTTTGCTGATCTTGGAATATCATGGTTATAAAATATTCTAACTAGGACTTTTGAAAATTTGAAAGTTTTTGTCTTAATTGACAGCAGATCGAGGTTGCTTACTTTACGAGTTCAAGCTATTCTTCTGCAACTTTGCTATCTCAAACATTCATTGAAAACATTGATCTTTGTAAAAATCGCTGTAAAATTGAGCTTCCATGTTTTGAAAAATTGTAATCGATAAACTTTGTTTCATCTGTACTGAAGACATTCAAATTCAATTTTTATGTTATTTAATATGCGGAATGGAATTTTCAAGAAAAAAATGTATTTGCTTGAAAAGGAATTAATCATGAATACCATATCAATGATTCGTCATCCTCTCATAATGATGGTAGAATTTGGAAGTATTGCACTCCTGGTGCGAGAGTGCTTCAAGTCAAAAAATATTGATAGGAAAACTGGTTGCAATCCATCTGAGAAAAATCCATCTACAGCTAGACAACAGTCTAAATGGGAAGATTATAGATTAATGGCAAAGTCCAACAATGAACAAGTTATGCCAAACACGTCCAAATAAACTAAATTAAAATAGGCATAATAAAATATAACAACCAAACCAAGATTAAAAAGGTGATGAAAACATGAAATAAAATGAATAATTTTATCACATGTATCAAAAAGAGAAGGTTTGGGACAAGATGAGAAAAATCTCATGTATGTTTGTCTAGACATGAGTGACCAAGCAAGCAATTAGAAGGGCCCCACAGGGTCCTCCATGAAATATATTAAACAATCAAAAATACACACTGGAGCTAATTTAATCAGCAGAAATCAGTTTTGTTCACATGTAAAGTGCACACAGATGTATCTGAAAACAGTAAAAAATCATTACATTTAATGCCCATTTAGCTGTTTGGCCTTTTGATTGGAATAGAAAACTACAAGAGTAGATTGGGCCTTCAAAATTATTTTCTCAATACATGTCTGATTGGTGCCCCTTCTCTGCTATACATTGTCCACTCCTTTCACTATGATGTTCACAGCAACTTTCTCTTATGGTTACAATTATAGTCGATTATACTACTCCAGAAAGTAAATGTGATAACAAAACTGCCATCCTAAAAACAGAAGGAAGTAAGAAGGAATAAATTTTTAAGACACTATGGGGGTATAGAGAAACTGAAAATGACCATGGCGGTTATTTTTAAGCAACATTGACAACCATATGAGATGTTTTCCTTCATATTAAATATAAGAATTCAGAACCTAAAATACTACATATATTTAGGGATTAATTTTATAGATAACTGCTTAATTATGAATTTTAAAAAAGCCTACAGATCAAATAAAATTAGTGTGGGAAAATTTCTTGTCAACACTTTCAAAAAATGTTTCACAATCAAAATTATCATACTATTAAGCAAATTAAAAAAATATTGAACTTTCATTAAGTCTGGACTCAAATGTACTCAACTATTTTACAAGTTACAGTTAAAGTATGTTCTTTATTCATTTAGAGTTACATAGACTGTAAAACAAAAACTTTTTAAATGAAAACATAATGAGCAGCAACATCTTAAATCCTGTTTTACATAATGCACATTAGAAAGGAAGGATTTTCCTTCAAGCATTGAAACAACATTACATATTCTTTCTCTAATACAATTACTACACAACTTATCAAGAAACTAATTGAACACAGTAATCACTTCTAAATGCAAACAAATTTTTTGCAAAACTATTACAGGGCTTCCATGCTTCAAGAAAAAAAATTACGGCCATTTTAAAGCTACATTTCACATAGATCTCGATACATTAACCTGTGAGTGCACAGGTGAAGAAACTTTCAAAAATGCTTGGGTCTCAAAGACCCAGTTTTAAAAAAACATCAATATTTTGCAAACTTATAAATATAAATCCATCAAATTTTGATGACACTTGACCTGGAACAAGTAAATTGATCTTGGATTTTGAATGCAGGTGAAATGAAATATGTGGTGTAAAAACATAAAAATATGCAGTAAAATTATGGCTTTTTAAGGACTCTTAAAATATAAAACGAAAAATCAGGCCTTTCTAAAGGCTGGGGAACTCTATTAATATGAAGCCATTAGAAAAATACAATGCAGCTCAAGGAATTAATACTTTGTAAAATAGTTAGTTAAACACATTTAACCCTCCAACCTCCCTTTGGGCCATATTCAAACTGAATTTTTTTAATTTTCTGAACTGTGTTGGGGTATGCTGCTTGGAGGATTAAAATAACTTTCACACATAAAGGTATCAACAAATCTTATTTTTGTTAAAACTTAAAAATCATGTACTTGCATGTCATTAGAAAAAAAAGAGTTGTATGCCTCCAACTTTATGCAAAATGTCCAGTAGGAAGTTTTTGATATTTATAAGGTTTCATAATTTATTCTTATTTATTTAAAATCTAATTGAAATTGTGATTGAAAGACATTTATTCAAATCTATATCATTCTTAATTTATTTTAGAATATCCAAAAAGCATTCAAAGTGAATTTTTGAAAAATTAAACATTTTTTTGAGAAAAGGTGGTAGCTCATTGAGATTTGCACATGGGTGGCTTATGCTTCATGATTGGTTTTATCTAACATGTTTCAAAGATTGAATTTGGTATCAATATATCTTTTCCCTGCACTCAATTAAAAACGAATTTACTTACTTTCAAAATGGCAGCAAAATATTTTCCATTCACATAATTGTCTGTCTTTAAGTAGATTTCCCTGAGAGAGCTCTCGCCAACAGGATTGTATTTGGCATTGAACTTGTCAAATCGGTGGAAGGTATTTCGATCCTGCAAAAGAGAGAAGATTTTGAAATCAAACAGTACTGTTTTTACAGAAAGTTCTACTTTTATCCAGTCTGACGAAAGGTCTCTGCTGTTCGAGTGTGTTGCCTAGCTTACTCTAATAACACATCACATCATCAGGAGACAATTTAACTTTAACTGTGGCATCAGTTTTGATGCCGCTTTTTGAAAAATGACTACAATTTGCATAGTAATGAAGGTAAAAACATTTTAGTTTAAATATCAGTATTTAAAGGATCTTTAAATAAAAATTGTCCCTATGGGAAACTATTAGTTATAGAGGGAATCCCAGTTTTCAAGAACTGTAGGTTTTGGGGGTTTTATTTTGGGAACTGTGGGTACCAGTAAGCCACATTTCCATGGGATGGGGAAAAAAAATGTAAGGATAACACTGTAGCAGTATAAAGTTTCAGTATTTCTAAAATTGTGTAAATGGTTTGATATAAGAGAAAATAACAGTAAAAATAAGTTTCTCAGATGGATAATAAGATATAAATTACAACTAATTCTATAACCAAAAGAAAATAGAAAAAGATTTAAGGGCAGAAGGATATGTGAAGCTACTCATCCATGCTTCTTTTACACCTCCCCCAACAATATTTGAGTTTAATGATTCCTGTATAACTTGCCCTACACATTTCAGTGATTAGCTTTCTGTGAATAGAAGTTGAGTCATCCCAAAATCTTTTGGTGACAAATGTTTATACACCTTTATCGGGAAAATGTTTTCATAATGCGAGATTTTTTAAATCGCACGCCTCTAAACCAATGGGAAGTTGATGTTTATCCTGCTAAAATTGTTCACAGGCCTAATTACTCTCCATATTTTTGAGTAACACTGACTATTTTATTAATAAGCAAATGGGCCCAAAACGGATAGAAAATTTGAAATGGGTCGAATATATTCAATGTACAAACACTCTATTTTTATTTATATACTAGCTGTAACGGGCCACGCATTGCTGTGGCTCATCTGGTTAAATTGAAAAGAAAGAAAAAAGAAAGTACACATTTCCAATATTTTTTATTTCACAATGCTTGCGGGTATACAATGTTTTTGTTGTTCCATTGTCTGTCAAGATATAGAGATTGTCGGGTTTGCTGACTCTAGAACACGCAACATATAACTGTCCATGTGAGAAGCAATCCGTGTCTAGATCTAAACCGCACAATTCTAACGATTGGCCCTGAGCTTTGTTTATGGTGATTGTAAACGCCAATCGAATTGGGAATTGCAATCTCTTGAACTGAAATGGCATACCAGTTGGAGTCATAAGAATGAGGACATCTTCACCTTTGAAAAGTCCTGTCAAGATTGTTACCTCTACAATATTGCTCATGAATTTTTTTATTGCAAGCCGCGTGCTGTTGCAAAGCTTTGGCTGGTTGATATTTCGCAACATGATAATTGGCACACTGATTTTCAATTGCAGTACGTGCGGTGGCATCCCTGGCAGATCGAGTGAATTTAAAAATTCTGTTGGATAATTAACTGCTTCATCTGCTTCCATGACAGTGTCGACGGACTTGTATGTGACTGCCTCGCTTTGAATATTAGACTGAATAATACTGTTAAGTTCGTAGACGTCTTTGTTCTTGGCGGCAAGAATAACTCATTCACTCAGCCAATCGTGATTCTTATAATTGGTTTGAATATTGGGAAATACTTTTTCAACCAATTCTTTTGACGTCGCTAAATTGCAGAAGTTATGAGGTAATGAAATTCGTCCTGAGGTCAGATCAACCGGAACCTTTCCGTTCCCAATTTCCAGCAATTGATGTGAGAATATCTCAGCTGATCGATCATATTGCAGCTGAACACGCATATTTGTAGTTAATATCAACGTCTTTACGTGTCGCCACAAAGTAGAGTATTTCAGGCAAGCATTTATTTCGTCTGCTGGTGTCGATAGAGGAATTACAGGCAATGTTTGCCTGAAATCTCCTGTAAGCAATATTAATGCGTTTCCAAATGGTCTGATGTTTCCACGCAAATCTTGCAATGATCGATCAAGAGCCTCAAGCAATTTTTTGTGTGCCATTGTGTATTCATCCCAAACAATAAGTTTGCATTTTTGCAATACTTTTCACATGCTGGATGCTTTGGAAATGTTACATGTGGTGGATTCAATGAATTGCATGTCAAATGGCAATTTCAAAGCGGAATGAGCAGTTCTTCCACCTGGTATCAAAGTCGCAGCTATTCCGGACGACGGAAGAGCTAAGGCAATGTGATTTTGGGATCTGATTGCGGCCAGAATCAATTTAATTAGGAACGTTTTACCAGTTCCTCCTGGCGTTACATTTTTATTTATATAGCTAAGTAGACTAAAACATGCGCGTATTCGAATGCAACGTTGTGGCAAAATTTCAAGGCAATCGGTGAAAAATTTTGGGAGATTTTGCGTTAGGAACAAACGAACATTACAATTTTATTTATATAGATGAATTGCATTCATAAACTTTAACCTTGAAATGATAAATTATTGATGTATCAGTTGAATGCAATTCGACGAATTTAACGAATTTTTCAATTTTATTAGCATAACTAATATTTGAATTTGCAACATTTGCTTATGGTTTTAAATAAATAGAAAAAAATCATTATTTTATCCACTATGTTAAAAATTATTCAGCTTCTACATTTTTCTTATCTATGCAGTTCTAAAAATGTTTTAAGAATTTACAGATACTATGTTTTGTACAACTAGGTTCAATACTGTCCAAATGTGTTTTAATAGTTATAAGAATGTATTAATATTGGAATAATATTTTAAATATGTAGTTTATTTACTCTGTCTGTATCAGTATATTTTTTAAAATTTGTTTTGTAGCGAGATGAGATGCAAAATTCTGTGTGCATGTTTAATATATAATTTTGTACTTGATAAATTTATTCAAATTAAGTAAATACTGTAAATTATTATTTGATTTATTTGGTTAACATTGAGTAAAAAAGCATTTTTAAACAAATACAGAAAGCATATTTCCCACTGGAAGTTGAAAAGGAATACAAATATAATTTAGAGGTTTCGAAAACTTTTTCATCCTTTTACAGGGAATTTGACATGTGCTTCGGGAAATTTCGTACTTTGAAAGGAATTTTGACTATATTTCATAATTCTGGGATCACGTTGGGTTTTCTGATCAGGGTGATTGCACTAAATAATTTATTTGAGCTTGACTTTTTGGAAACTGCAAAAAATGCTCATACACTCTGATAGCATATTTATATAGGAACTTAGAAAAAAATCAGATTTGTAAAAAATGTTTTTTTTTAGAAAAATTTATTTAAAATTGATCATATTGAAAAATTCAATTTCCAATACTATTTTAGAACTACTAATGAAATTAGCATCATTAATTGCTCTAGTTTAACAATTTTTCTGAAATTCTTTATCTTATACACTTTAAGAGATATACGATTTTTAAGTATGTGATGCTAAGAAAAATAAATTTAAATTTGTGACATCACTTTCCAAGACCTATATCTCGAGGAAAATGTTTTTTCAAGATTATAAAAATATCTTAGTTTGAGTGGGCCAAATTGTACCTGTGTGTAAAATATCATTTGATTCGAAGATGGTGAGGTGCATAGCTTTGCTTGAAATCGAATGGATTCACCCAAGTATTATTACCCAAGTGCTATCTATTTATGAATACAGTAAAATAAATCTATGTATGATTTTTTGTCAGGAAATACTGATTTGATCAATGTCTAGTAAGCAACAAGGAAAGTAAGCAAAAATCATACTTTGCAGGTAAAAATTGAAACAAGTGATAATCATAACTCATATTTTAAAATCATTAACACACAACCATTAACATAATTTACATTTTGAAATTAGAAAAATTGCACTTACAGCATGGACATCAAGCATGTCAACACTCAAATCATAGGTAGAGATGTTCAGACCTTCAAACACCTAAAAGGATTATAATGTTAAGACATTAAATGAGCATACATTTAAAATAATCTAATTATAGTAATTTTACTTTAAAAATTCTTTTACGGGAAAAACCAGAAGAATTTCATGATTTTCTAGTTAATTTCAAATATATCTCTTTACAAAACGTTATGTAATAAATATGAAATCCTTATTTCAGTATATAGTTAACAGGGTTCCCACTCTTCAAGGAAAGAAAAATTATTTCTCAAGCCTATTATTATTTTAAGGTGGTAGTTCCCACATAGATTGCAATAGATGCTATTAGTGCACATGTGAAAATTTTTTCATGTGTGCTAGGTTAGGTCTCATAAAGCCAGTTTTAAACATATTTAGTTTACCTATAAATATTATACCATAGGTTTTTGATGACATTTTCAGCTTGAAAGAGTATTCTTTATATTTGTTTTAAATCCAAGTGAAATAAAATATGCAGTGTTCTTGGTAAAAACTAAGGCTTTTAAAAATTTTTAGACTTCTAAAAGCCCTTAAAACTAAAATGAAAATGTTGGCCTTTATAAGGCTTGTAGGAGCTCTGTGTGATGTGAATTGAATATACTAAAAATTTTGAGCCAGTATCTTAATATATTCCGAGAAAAGGTATATGGAAATTTTTTTGAATCGGTATCTTCAGTGTATTCCGAGAAATCTATATAGAAATTGGGTAAATTGACATAGTTGGCATTGGGACCTTCCAACTCCCTTAAAAGTTTTATAGTTACTTGTTTGAATAGATTGCAGTGGTGTCAACTAGAGGAAATTATTCAGGGGTGGGGTTAAGTAAGTCCAGTTGTTCATGTTTCCAGAAATCTTTCATTTACACAGATCATTACTGATGTGATCTATATATTTGTAATACAGTAACCCTTTGGTATTTATAAAAGGACAAGAAAAGTGTGATATACAAAGGGAAGCAACATTGCAAGGTCCAAGTGTTTACCCATTAGAGTAAAGAATGAAAACTATGCATTCTATTATGCATTTTTATTTATTATTTAAAACTACAATACAGAACATTTTGTATATATATGGTAAATCAGTGGTTTTTAAAGTGTGTTCCATGGACCCACAGGGGTCTGAGGAAAACATGTAATATTTCACTAGTCAAAATAGAGAACATCCAAACAAAATTAAATGTTCTTTTTTCTGATTCTTTTAAGTTCTAAAATCTAAATTTTTAATCTAACACAATTATTAGAATAGTTCAATATTTATTGATTTGAAATAGACTTGAAGTTGAGAGAATGGCTTAATATGGAAATTATTAGACGTTAAACCAAACATTGCTTGAGCTAAATGCTAAAAAGTAGTTTTATTGTTAACATTAAGAATAAAGTATATATTTTTATTTTAATTAACTTTTTATTTTAATTAATAAGAGTTCGTATATTTACTGTTTATTTTATTTCAGAACTTTAAATTGTCATCACTATTATTCAGGGTTGGAGGCCCTAATCCTTAATATGAAATTTTAGTACTCCCTATAATATGCTTAACATAGATCTAAATATTTTACACCCAATATTAAGGTCACAAATAATGATCCCTATGGTCTAATGCAGGTCACATGTGCCCTATTTAATTTTATAATCACTGTATTTCCATAGTATAGATATCGGCTGACAACCATAAAGTATTGGGTCTCAGGACATGGGACTTGTCTCCTGCAAGGGTAGCCAAAAGATCTGCCGAGAGGGTTGTGTCAACCTCTTTATTTTCTTACTCAGATTATCTGTAGATTAGTAATATTTATCCCTCTTACTTGGGGCACTGGGACCCCAAGGATAAAAATATTAGGGGCCTCTAAGACAAGGCACCACTGGTGTGGATGTTTTTCTGAAACAACTTATTTGCTTACTCATTCATATTTCAAATTCATCCCTCCTGTTTATCCCTCCATCAAATTAAATGGGGAGGGAAGGGATTCTGGTCTGAGGTGTTGGTGTCCAAAATAACTTGACATTCAAGATATACCAGCAAATATTTATTTTACAAGCATAGAAACCTGTTTCAGCGTTCTTGCCTTCCCGTGCTTTATCTGAACAATGTCATCTGCATGCACCTTCATTGACTTCTTGATGTAGCGCAGGAGATGCTTTTGGTTCATACATGAGGCAGCATGGACATGGGTATCTACCTAGAAACAAAAGGAAAACTACACAGAGGAAAGTACACTAGCACAGGGGAAAAATTATTTTTAAGCACACACAAACTTTCTTGTTTTATAAGTAGGCAACTATGAAACCCAAAGATACCAATCTCTGATTATATTTCAGAAACTTGAAATGCGATTTTCAGAAATGTTTCAGGAGTTTTTATGTATTTTATGGAATGCCTTTAAATTATGTATAAAACAATATAAAACATGAATACTAGTTTGGAGCTGTAGCTATCAATAAGAATAAACACTGATTCAGCATGCATGTTTTTTAACACTATATTTGCATGTTAGTAGCAGTGTTGCTGATGCAATTACTTTATTTTCCTACATTGTGTTGCAAAGAACATTACTGCCAATAGAAATACAGCAAAAAGCAGAAAATCATGAGTGGTATCATGACAATATATATTAAATTAGAGTTATATCCATAAACATAAGAAACTTGAGCAGTGACAAGATTGTGAAGTGCTGTACAGCAATATTTACATCAAGATCATTAGTTTTTGTAGTGGTGTCCAAGTTCCCTACAAATTAGAGAATAGAATTCATTTGATTTAAAGATCACTTCAAAATGTCACTTACCTTTCTGGTATTGTAAAAATCTCTGTGGGGAACAGCTTTCTGGGCAGCTAACTCACGCAATTCATTCAGCAGAACATGTAGTTGGTATTTGGATGAGAGGTAGGTCATACGTCGATAGCAAAATGACTTCCTACAACAAAACATTTGATTGGCCTTTGTTCTAGTTTTACTGTAGCACTAAATAAGCATCAATCTCAATGAATTAAACTATTCAAGTCATATGGTAAGCTCAGTTCGCTAAGCGACACTGCTTGATATAAATGCATGAAGTTCACTATCCAGATGTCACACTTGTATGCATTCTGAAATGAAATGTAGACATGTGACAATGGTAATTCCCCCAGTGCAGCCCCATTCGATATTCTTGATTGAAGAAAAAAAAATTCTTTCATCATATTTTGCTGTTCTCAGTAGCCATCATGGTGGCAAAAAATTTGATAGTGGGCTGAAAAGACGTAATGACAAAGGTTATAGAAAGTGTTTTAGTTAGTCCTTCTGAAAACAGTGATTTTTCCAAAGATGAAACAAAGTCTGAAGAAAGTTTTAGAGCTGGTTCTAGTTTTAGTAATAGGGATGTGATTTTCAGAAAAAAATCTTTATTGGTTGATTTGATCTTTTATAAATTATAATGCTTCCAACTACCATACAAGGGTATTTAAATTATTCTTCAGTCAGCTCTGGTGGCATTTAAATGACGCCATTGGGTTAAGACTCTAGTGTACACAATTGAATTAATAAAAGCTACAATTTTGAAACGAAACTTTTGTATCTTTTTGGCAAAACTGAGTGCATAGAAATGTTTTTTTATGAAAATCTAAGCTAACAAGGACATTTTTGTTATTTTTACACAAAATGGCAAACTTTTAAGGTGTGTTCTTAAGGGCAAATTGGCATTTGTAGATTAAGTTCCCAGAAATTCCAGTTTCATTTTTCACCTTTATCAGAAAAAAACATTAATATTTGGTGGAATTTCATGAGCCTGCCCAAATTAATGCCATTTTATAGGTTATACCATTGCTGCTGCTATGGTTTCAACAGAAGTGAAACTAATCTTTCCACTTCTATTGAAATTGATAAGGTTTAAAAGTTTGTTGCTGTATACAATAGAAAATTTATCTTTGTTTTACTTAGCAATTCCAGACTGATGAAATAAAAATTTTCAATTTGCCATGACAAACTAAAAATATTCAACTAAATATTTTGATTAATAAAATTTTAAAACTTGTTAATTATCTAAGGAACTGTCAAAAAATGTAAATTGCATTTGTATTTTTCTTTATATTTTCAATGGCCAATTTATTAAAAAAATTTCAATTTAGCAGAGATGCAGTAAAAAAATAAATAGTATTCTCCAAAAATTTTTCGTAGTCTTAGGGATGTTATGTTTTTTGCTTCATGTACATCTTTGTTATATCTATGTATAACACATTTTGTTGAATATACATTTATGTTTAATATAGTTAATTAATTACATATTAGGTTAGTTTTTGTTTCCAAGGCATTTGATGTACTTTTTGAGTCATAACTCAATTTTAATAGGGATTTTTTCAGCATTTTTCAGGCCACAAAAATCATAGCTCTATCAATCACATAAAATTAGCTTCTTAGACTGGGGGCGGGTTTCAAGTCACATTTTGGCATTTATATCACAAAATGTTTATTTTTTCAATTCAGCTGTAACTGAACACAACACCAAATAACACTTTAGTCCTAATTATTTTTTCAACAGGCCTCTGTACAGAGCATATTGGGTGGGCCAAAAAGTTTGTTAAGCTATTTAAGCATGACATTATCTGTTTTACTCCATTTGAAAACAAATTGTGATGGGAGATGAAAAGTGGATACTTTACAATAACATTGAATGAAAGAGATTGTGAAGTAAGAAAAATGAACCATTTACATCACCCTAAAGCTGGTCTTCATCCAAAGGTGATATTGTCGGGCTATATTTTGACAAAGTTGTGCTAAACACAAGCTAGACAACATCCAGTAAATGGACATACACATACAAGGAAAGTTTTACCAACACAGAAGAGGGAAATACGCCCAGATAGGAATCGAACCTGCACAGCTTGCAACTCACAGATCGCTAGCACAGTGGGCAAATCCACTGAATCAGTGACCCAGGGTGGGATTGGAAGAGAGAACTTGTGAATTCCATTCGCAAGATTCGTTCCATCAAGTACTGACCCACTGAAAGCCGATAAAAAAGTGTCAAAAATTAATCAACAGGAAAGTAATTTTCCATCAAAATAAGTTTCTTTCATAACCAGACAAAACTGTTACAGCTTGGCTGAGAAGTTTTGACTCATCTCCTGTAATCACCTTTGGATTTCTATTTATTATGATCCTTACAAAATTTTCTGAATGGAAAAATTTTAATTTCTAAGACTACAAAAGGCACCTTTGCACAAAAAAGATAAATATTTTGGGAGAAGGGAATTATGAAGTCACTGAAAGATGGCAATAGACAGTGGAACAAAACAGCTAATATATTAGTCAGTAAAGTTATTTGTGACAATGAAAAATCTTACTTTTTTATTTAAAGACAGAATAAACGTTTGGAATCCAATAGATAACGTATTAATGATTAATGTATGTTTGGGGATATCGATTGGAAAAGTTATTTGACAATTTGGAACAATCTAGCAAATAAAGCTGCAGCCACTTTATAAACTTGTTGCAAATATAGTGAGTTTTAGAGTAGATTCAAATTAATTTTGTGGCAAAAAGTTTGCTGATAGTAAGTTTTTTGCATGTAAACTAAAATTTAGTAAAGCAATTTTCAACTTTCTGCGATCAAGTGAAAGTTGCATTTTGATGGTTATTTAATTCACAAAGAATTTGGATAAGTGATTACCCAAATGTGCCGGAAACCTTAGAAAATATTGTCAGAAAATATGAAAGCCTGCTATTCCCCTATAGTTCACCAGGGAAAACAGAATTTCTAAAGGGAATTTTTGAGGAAATGGGAACATAGAGAAGCAGAAATTTTTGGATCCTGCTGAAGATTTTCTATCCATCTGATACACTAAACAAACTGATAAAAATTTAGAAAATGATTCTTGTATACCTAATTCATCCCAAAAAATATTTAGAATTTTTTCATTTTTTTAATGACTCTTTCCTTTATGCCTTCAGAGTCAAATTAGAAATCTGCTCTAAAATAGTATCTTAATAACTCTTAATTGCAGAAACATGCTTTTTCAATTAGAAAGAATGCTCACATGTTGGATATATTAATTTTCAAAGGTTTGTGTATGTGCAAGAGTTGATGGGTACA
This sequence comes from Meta bourneti, assembly GCA_933210815.1. Taxonomy (NCBI): domain Eukaryota; kingdom Metazoa; phylum Arthropoda; class Arachnida; order Araneae; family Tetragnathidae; genus Meta; species Meta bourneti. Next base: position 90,492,701 of record OW119924.1, on the reverse strand, counting down.
TACACAAACATTAACACATGGAATGTTTGTGAATGTCTTACTCAGGTTTCCTACCACATGGTATAGTTAGTAGTAGGGGTAGAAAAATGTATGTGTATAAGAAATGAAAAAACGTGATATTCCAACATTATTCTAGTTAAATGCATGGTTTTCCAATATTTTAATTAAATAATCCATTCTTTAAGACCTATTCTAGAATTAAATATTTGGAAAGCCATATCAATACGCACCTTATTGAACACACTAGTAAACGATATTACTCAGTGGGCATTAATAATGTCTTTTGTTTCTGCAATGTGCAGTCTTCACTCAATAACTTCTAACCAGTTTTGACCTCCTTGACCAATAATCTTTTGTAGGATCCTTTCAACCACCAGATTTTTTTAGTCATTATATGTACTAGGGGGTAAGAGCAATACTATGCTACTTGGAAATTTTGTGATAATGAGGGTTAATGAGTCATTTTTTGAAGTTTTATCCAATCGAGCAAAATTTTGGATTACATTTTTAACTTAGCTGAGAAAGGAAGAGTCTTACAGCGGTCCATCAGCTATCATGGCTCCCATCAGCTGCATGTCACTCACAAACTCTGCAAGCTTCGGATAACGGAAGTGGACTTGCTCCCCATCTTTGTCCTTTCCCTTGCGGAATACTTGCAACACGCCCTTCTCTGCTTTGAAGTGGCACTCCATGTCTTCAATGGGCTTCGCTTTCCAGGGCTCTTCGATGGTAGGAGGCTCTAACGAGGGACTTTCTGAAAGAGGGAAGGAACACTGTGCAAATGGGTGGAAAGTAGAATAAAAGATACAAACCTGAGTCAAACTGGTAATCAACAGGGTCCCCACCCATCCTGCAAAAGAAAAATTAGGTTCTTTCAAGGCTATTTTTCATTTTTGAAGGCTACAGTTAACATAGATTGCAATAGATTAACTTGTGAGTGCACATGCGAAAAATTTTTCTTGAATGCTAGGATTGAGTCTAGAACCAATTTTTAGCTCTAACCTTACATATATCGAGTTCTAGTTTTTGATGATACTTGGTTTTTGAACAAAGGTGATATTAAATATGAGGTGTTCTTATATACACTAAGACTTTTAAAAAAATTAAAGACTTCAAGCAAATATTAAGGACTTTTCCAAAGACCCTCAAGACTAAAATGAAACATGACCTTTTTAAGGCCTGTGAGGACCTTTTTAAGGCCTGTGAGAACCCTGGGCAATAATATAAAAAAGATTAAAAACAACATCTAATAAACAAAGATAATTCAAAACTGGTCAATAGTCACTTTGGCGGAACATAACGTCCATCACACTTTTACTTTCAAGTTTTGCTGTGAATTTATTGTTATCTATATTGCTTGCTGCTGTATATTTTTACTGCCATGGAGTAAAAAACAAACAGCCATGGAGTAAACCTGACCTGGTAATTGACCAGGAGAGGCCTAATTATAAAGGCAAGTGATGGCAACACTATTTAAAGAGAACTTGTCTAAACTTGAGTTTTTATATTGCTATTTATTTTGGATCCTAATAACAATGACTGTGTTGTTTTGCCAAAACAGCTATCAACCAGTTTGTTTTTATATTATCTTTGCTAGTTATGTTTTGGAGCTTTTGTATCATTGACTGATGAATGGAAAGAGCTTATCAGGTTGAAAATATCTACATATCACAGAGGCACCAACCTTGGGGAGAGGCTCAAGTAAAATCTCAGTTTCTTCATTTGAGTGAATGGAACTGTGCACATGTGTTAATGTCTGCTCCTAACATACCAACCAATAGACCTGAGTGAGGTAGTCACTTTTCATATTTGGTTACTCATAGTATCTGCATACAGTTAAACCTCAATAAGTCACCACTCAAGGGTATTCATGAAAATATAAACTAATTGTACTAAAATATTATGTGTTTGATAAAAAAAAGTTAACTTTACCTTTATTTAGTCTTCTTTGAATATCCTTTAAGCTTCAATACTACTTTATAAATGTATTATAATGCTAAGTACTCATTTAATTTTGACTGAAACACACTGTCAGTACAATTAACTTTGTTATCTAAAAGATTTAGGGCTTTGAATTTATTTTCTGTAGTACCTTGACATACAGTAACATCAAATTACTTCAAGAACAGGTGTTTTATTAGGTGGTAAACATCTTATTTTCATTTTCATCACTAACACTTACATGCTTTTTTAATAAAAATTACGAAGTTAAATGTTTTGTGGTCACTTGAGAACATACTGCAATTGATATCTATGTAGGCATTTATGTCCAGAATATAACAACTTTTATTTGTGTACGATTTCAAATAAATTCAAAGAATCAGGGTCAGATCCCTCTTTTCAACTTCATTTTGTTTGCCATCAGTCACAAACCCTGCATGTTTAAAAACTTTCCAGTGACGAGTTATTCAAGGTAGCATTTGAATTCACTAGGAGAAAAGAGGATTTAATTACATTGCCATCTATGAGAACTAGACTGAACTAAAGAAAATTGATGACTCATCTGGAGTGATGACATTCAGATTTTATTGTATTTGTAATACTTATCTCCCACATTTGGGGGTTCCAAGCAACAGCCATAAAAAATTAAGACCAAGGCGTTCAGACTTCCAAACGTTGTATCCCTTTCTTCAAATATAACAAACAATAGACCTGAATGGGATGAGACTTGGCATGCCATTGTGGGTGTTTTGTTGAAAACCCATTTGTTTACACATTGAAAATATTTTATTAATTACCACTCTAATTTTAGAATCCCTGGCTACCTCAATGATATTATTTGGAGGAAGGCAAGAGGTTTGGACTCCTAAAAGTTGGGGCCCATTTGACAGCAGGGCTTAATTTATACAATGGCAACAAATGATGAATCAGTGTAACCAGTATTAAAAAAGATGGTGTCATAAGTAATTTGTGAATAGTTTCCCCAGAGTGCATACATATCACAGGGAAGTATTATATTAATTTAAATTTTTGAAAATCAAGTAAAGAAATTCTCCCCTCATTATATCTGTGAAATATTTAAAAGCGGTCATAGTTAATTTGGTTCAAGACTATAAAAGGTGATTCATTTAAGTATAAAATAATGGCCCATTACGACATTGAATTGCAGATTATGGACCCAGAGGTGGAACATCTCAACTGCATGAAATCTAATTAAAAGAGAAAATTATATGCACACATCCTTGAAGGGGACAGAAAGCAAAGCTAGGTATCAAACCTAGATGCTAGGTCATAGGATTCTGAGGTAGATTTAATAACAAGATACTGATTTAATAACAAGTCTATGCCTGGGAACACAATTGAGGAATGAAAAATTATTATCAGAGTGCTGTATTAAGGACAGTAGGATTCCCACTCCAAGGAAAATAAAAATTACTGCTCTTCAAGGCTACATTTACCACAGATCACAATAGATTAAATTGTGAGTATACAGATGAAATTTTCACAAGTGCTAGGATTGTGTTTCACAGACCCAAGTTTAAACAAATCAATTTATAGCTAACCCATATAGCTCTTAATTTTTTATGACACTTGACCTTGATTTTAGATCCAGGTAAAATAAAATCTGCAGTATTCTTGTACAAACTTAAAACTAAGGCTTTTCAAAATTTTGTTAAGGATTTGCAGCAAATATTAAGGCTCTTTGATTGCCCTTGAAAACTAAAATGAAAAGGCCTTTAGGACTAAATGATCAGGACTTTTTAAGGTCTCTAGGTACTCTGCAAGAAGGATTGGGAAGTATTACATCTATGCGTTTTAACCTTTTGAGGTAAACTTTCTATCTTTTATAACTATTAGCTTCCCTATGCATACATACCTAAACAAGAGGTGAGAATTACTTTCCAAAATTTGACTTCGATAAAATGCATCAAAACGTTAAATTTATTTAATGTGCAGTACAAGGATGCTTATCACATTCTGCTGCCACAATTTTTAAAATATCTATTACAGGCATAAATGTATCACACTGGAGTCCATTGTACTTTAATTTTAATGATCTTGCCTTACAACTTGAAAAAGCTTGTAAGACAACATCATTAAAATAAATTTTAAAGAGTTTCAAAAAATGTTCATATATAAATAGAAAAAATATTCCCCACATTTTTGAAAGTCAGAATGAAAGTTTTTTTTTATATATTTTCCATCTTTCTCACATTTCCTCTCAAATTTTTTAATATTACTTTCCATCCCAGAGAATTTCAAGGCTGTTTGTGCTTTTTACACAGAAATCAACCCTAACCTAACACTGTTGTTTGACTTTTCCCACAGAGGTTAATCAGCTGATCATAATTATTGATCTAAATTTGGCGAAAGCTGTGGGTCCTTTTTGCATTTTCAACCTCAATGATGATAGCTATTTATTTACTTTGTATGCATAAATGCTGATTTTGTTCATATTTATCAAAAGGGAAAAAATTCCTATAAAAAACTTTGCCTCCAATTATTTATTCAATTAATTATTATTACTTTTTAAACTAGCTATAAGTAAAATCAGGTCTCAAGAAGAGACACAACATTTGTTAAATTAAAAAAAAAAAGAGTTAGATATCAAGTGATCAACAAATCAACTGCTCCCTTGCTTTCTAAACGAAATGTTACTGCTATTGTTTTTAATGGAGCACATGCACATGAGAGCACTATTATGTGCATATGAAAACAAGTCTCTGCTCAGGGAAAGAAAACTAGTTTCAGAATCTGAAATTTATTTATTTATTATTCTTTTTGAATGTTACAGAAAAGAAACGATACTTTAGCATTTTTTATCATCCACAAATAAAAGTAGAAATTAAAATGACAGCTTGCAAAACATTTCAGTTGCATGTATTGTTGTATTCATTTTGGAACTGCTTTTAAAGCAATCATTTGGTTCATTTGCATACTCTTTTCATCACATACAAGAATCAGTCATTTTTTAATAATCAAATTACTGTGATTAAAAATTAAATTGATTCAGCCCAATTAGCTGGTTTATACTATGATAAAAACATTACTGCTAAAATTTTTCAAGTTTGCCAGAAGAGTTGCCTCACCATAAAGCAGCTAAAAAGTGAGTTTCATTCCTTAGATTAAAGCATTAATGCAAAAAATTATAAAAATCTTTCTTCAACTTCATTATATTTGTGTTACCTTTTACATATACTTTTAGAAAAACTCCAATTCAAAAATTTAAATTCCGAGTCCTCAGTCTAGCAGTCAATAGCTATTATGAATATTTGACTTGAACTCCATTGTCTTGGAGAATTGTTTACATTCCACAGCAGTGCCAGGGTAGAGATGATTCCTGTTCTAAGAATTTTGTAAAGCATCCAGAAAATGTTAATTGGAAAAACAGTTAGTGCAAATAGAAAATATTATACCTTTAAGCAGTAGGGGCATCTGCCCTTTCTTGAAACCTTGAATAAGTAGAAGAAATGCAATTTGTAAGAATAAAAAGCAAAAAGTAGCAAAGCAAAAGCAAAACAGTAAAAATGCACAGCAAAATAACAAAAATCTTTTAAGCTTCAAGTAATTACACAAAATGAAGAAAAAACAAGTTTGAAAAATAAATAATCCAAGAAATTTAAAATTAAAGGAGCAATAATAATGTGCCTTACAAAACATTGCCACAATTCATAACAAGAATCTCGACTAATAATTTAGAAAATACTTAATATTTAACTGTTACTTATACAGGGTGTCCCAAAAAGTTGTTACGCAATTTATTTTTTTTTTACTATTTGGAGATAGGTAGGCAATGTAAATTGCAAAAGTACACCAAATAAGGTAAGATATGTGAATAAAATTATCACATGGTAACAATTTAAGCAGATTCAGTTTTTAATTTGTATACGATCCCTCTAGATAAAAATCCGATAGCAAAACGTTCCTTACCTGCATCCCCTATCGTTTGCAAAAAAACCCGCATTTCTGTAGGTTGAACTGTAACGGAGGCATAATGACGCAAAAAAGTTGATTTAAACAGCTTGAGCACAGCTGTTCAAGCAGTCAGATTAGGGACTGTATATACAATGCTAAAAAGAATTTTTTTTCCAGTCAGAAAGTGCAACATTGTGCAAAGTAATGTAGTATTGCAACTGCAGATAAAAATAGTAGGCAATGTAACTTTTAGTAAAAGTATTGTAAAAATGGTTCAAATAAAAATAAAAGGAAATTTACAACGCATGTTCAAAATGTTTTCCATCTGCAGCAATGCAGAACTTAGCTCTTCTGATTATGCTGCGATAAATACTGTTCAGCTCTGCGCCGGTAAGATTATTGCAAACATCAATTATTGTCTGTTTAAGAGCTACTGCATTATGTGGTCGTGTGGCATTAACTTGTTGGCGAAGGCGACCCCACAAATAAAAATCCAGAGGGGTCAAATCAGGGGACCTGGGAGGCCATTCTCTGTCCCCTTTCAAACCAATCCACTGGTTGCCAAAATTCGCATTAAGCCAATTTGTCACGATTCCTTGGCGTGCAGGCGCACCGTCTTGTTCAAAATACATATTTCTGACATAACGTAAGGGCGTCGCCTCAACAAAGTCCTTAACAGCGCCGTTTAAAATTACTTCCAGATACCTATCTTTAAGAGTCCCTTCATAAAAAACTGGTCCAACCAATTGGCCATTCGAAATTCCGGACCACACGGACAAAGAAATCTTTTGCTGATGTGTTTCACAGACGAAGAAGGGGTTGGTATTGTACCAGTAAGGGTCATTGTGGGTGTTTATTGTTCCATCTTCAGAAAATAAACATTCATCAGTCCATAAAATGTCATTGACGAAACGCGAATCCAGGTCTTGTTGAATTAATAACCAATTGCAAAAGTCCAAATGTCGGCAAAAATCGGGATTGCAGCGTTTGAACCCCACAAATACTAAATAATTGCAAAGAATATGTGCGAAGAATTTTAGCAATGGAAGTCTGAATTCCCATAGCGATGCTTGCTGCTCGAATGCTTGCATACGGATAGCTTGAGAAAAATGCTAGAATATCAATGCATTCATCCCGCATGTACAAACGCTTTCTTCCTGGCCCAGGTTTCGCATGAAATGAAGCCGTGGTTCTTAATCGTCCCACCATACGAAGAACAGACATGCGGGAGACTTGAGGGGCAGATTCCTTGCAAATTCAAGCGCAGTTTCAGCATTATCCCGATTGCACAAAGTGTACACAACATTTTTAATTCAAACAATAGTTCATTTGTTAAAGAAGTCATCAAGGACAGATTAAACAACCTTCGAAAAGCTGTACCAGTACTTAATCGGATGACTAACAGAATAATTAATTCTTAACTTCTGCAGCAAGCAGACGATTAAACAGAATTCGCTCTGATGCCAGAAATTATTTAATTCCAGACGAAAGTTTATAAAAGAATAAATTGCATTGAACCGAAAAACAAATCGTCTGCGCGATTAACTTCCGAACCTGCTTCTTATCTGCTGATAAATTGAGAAGTACAGTACGATATCCTTTAACTAGCAAAAGTGATAAAATAACAGTACAAAACGTACATAACTATGTTTAATTGTATTGCTAACTTACAAAATAGAAATTTCACAGCATGTCTTTCTTTCGGTTTGCATTTTTCAATGTTCTTTACTTGTGTCGCACTAATTTCGCCATGGGTTAGTTTCCGTTCTAAATTTAGATACGGCCCCTTTAAAATGGAACCTTTTGTGATATCCGTTACTATTCAACCTACAGAAATGCGATTTTTGCTAACGATAGGGATGCAGGTAAGGAACATTTTTGTTATCTCGGATTTTTATCTAGAGGGGTCGAAAACAAATTAAAAACCGAATCAGCTTAAATTGTTATCACATGATAATTTTATTCACATATCTTAATTACTTACCTTATTGCTTTTTAATTTACACTTTTGCAATTTACATTGCCTACCTATCTCCAAATGGTAAAAAAATAAATTGCGTAACAACCTTTTTGGGACACCCTGTATAGATCTTGTCACATAAACTACTTTTCAAAAATTTGCACAAAAAGGAAACCAGGGAGAGGGATTTCTTTTCGGTGGTGGACAGTAAGTAGTTCAAATTTTCATTGATAGAAGATGGTGTATCATGTTTTGTGCATTACACGTACAAATGAGAAATCAGAGGTAAAATAATCTTACCAAACAGGTAGTTAAATCAGTGGATTATAGTCCCTAAAATAAACTTTATTTAAGAAAGAAATGATTATATATTTTTCGGCACATTAGAATACTAATTGTCAGGGTATACTGATTTAAATCATTGGCTTAAAATTTTTATTTTATTTTTTTCTTTATTAAATTTTAAGAACATTGGAATAACCTGGGACAGGATGCATGTTATTATATCCAAGTTTAAAAATTTGCTTGAAAAACCAAAGAATATTTTTTTTCAACTGAAAATCATGCTTCCCATTTTAAAAACATTCACTAGAAAAGTAACAGTATTCATTAATTTAGATAACAATTCCAACTAGAAAAAATCCTTTCTTTGTTCACTGAATAAAAGGTGTCACAAACATATTGACCAGCAGCTTTGTTTTGTACCACATGGGGCTGTCTATACATCCTGCAATATTGTGCTTGTTGAAGTAAAGTAATTTCCAAGTGACACTCACGCACGGTCGAAGATTCTAGAACTGACCCTTTCTTCATGAGAAAGAGGATTTTTTTCTGATAAAGAAATCAATACCCTGTTTCCAACATAATTTGTTTCATTGTGTTAAAAAGAAGAATTTGATGTCCTTTACTTTCTTAGCTTATTTAATACATCCTTCCATTTGGAGAAAATCAAATGAGCTTGGGGAAAAAAACTTTTCATTTAAGAAAAATATTCATCTTGCATGATTCTCGTAATTATGACATTTCAAGTAAATGCAGACAAATTTTGATTCCCTTTTTGAAATAAATGTCCCCAAAATATCTCTTGGAATGTGGAGAATTAATTTGGATTTTAGTACTTAGCTTTAGGATTTAGCAGTCATTAGTAAATTATAATGCAGCTGTGCTGCTCATTACCATTGGTTCTGTCATCTCTGCAAAAATATTTTAAAATTAGTTTTGTTTATCTTCAAATGAAGCTGGAAACAAGAACAGGATAATTAATTTCTCCATAGAGTAGGGTGGTCCTAAAAAGGGCCATAAAATGTTTTAAATAATTTTATCACTTACCCTCCAAAATGGTTCCCTTGGAATAAAACCAAATATGAAGCTTAAATAAAAAATATTAATATTTAGAGATAGCTCAAGGGGTCCCCCAAAGTTTTGCGTTTTGGTGTCGAAAAGCATTACACCACATAAAAATTAGGGAAATAAATTTATTCATTGAAACATTAGACTATAACACAATAAATCTTATGAAATTAATTAAACGTTAAAAGGCCAGAGGTTGTGCCTGCTAAATTCTGTTTTTTTTTTCAGTCAGTATATGTACGTCGATGCTCTTCAACCACCTGCAGTAATTATATTTGTGACTCATTTCATTTAATCTTCCACTGATCACTTGAATAATGGCTATACCTCTTTCCAAATAATCACTAACTACTTTTAAGAGCTTGGACAATTTTCAGTAATCTTTCCCCATACACTTGGATCAGCTTGTAAAAATCCATTTCGGAGATTCAATTGGTCAAATGACTATTGACTTGTTTGACACTAAGTTTTCCAACATCTTCACCATAAAAGCATTATCAAATACAGCGCACTATGTGGAATAATCTCTTGGATGTTCTTTCCTGCATAGCCTTTAATAAGTGTTTTTTGTAAGGGGCATGTTCTAGTCAATAAAAGCTAAGACAACAAGATCCTCTGAAAAGTATCAATGATTAGATAGCTTCTGACATAACTTTTAATGCCTTCATATTAATATTAAAATTACACAGTTGAGCAATTAACACAATTGAAGTGATATAAAATTATTATATAGTGCATTTTTTGGGATGCATTAGCTGTCATTCAAGTCTTAGGAAAAATGCACAGTAGACATGCAAATTCTCTCTTCTTTTGGAGTGATTTTGAATTCAAATAAAAACATCCATATTTTAAGTGAATAAAGGATTTTTGTCATCCAATAAACATTGTGTATAGCACAAGGTGCCACAAACCTAATACTACGGACAGGATTATCTCCAAGGAATATAATAATTAGTTCAAGGAACTCTCAATAGTTTGCTTTTTTTATTCCGAATTTCAAGTATTAAGAATTTGTATTATTAGATAGATTTCAAATGAAGGGATAGAACAGTAACAAACCATGAAATTATATACGTGTGTGTGATTAGTTCTATCCAAAAAACTTCTAACATACATGTATCACATGTTTATAAATTGATGCTATTTTCTCTAAACTTTGTTTCAAAAAATATGTTCTTAAATTTTGATATGAAAATGTTTCAAGTGTTAACATTTTCTTTGATATATTTTCTAATTCCTCCCTTCTGTATTAATGTTTAATACAATTCCAGAAACTGCACTATAAATTGCATGCACCTAGCAGGTTTAAATTTATGCAGGTAAGAAATCTAATTTAAATAAATCATTTTTTAATTATGATTTTTTCATACCCTGCTGATTGTAGATTTAATTTTTGAAACCGTCGGTTCATAAACAGCATTAGGGGACAACAAATTAATGCCATTCTGACAAACAAATCTGTTTCACCTTAATAAACACTTCTAAATTTAAAGCACTTTACAGTCCACCACAGTTGAGAAGAGAATACACCTAATTCTGATTTTGGACGAACCTTTTTTACACGAATTTGATTTAACAAGAATTCAAAATAAATATTTCATTCTCTTTTTACGCAAGTCATTTTGATTTAACACAAGCGGTCCAATCCAATTTCTAACAATTTTTTTTGCCTAAATTCTAAGAAAACAAAATTTTATTTGTGGCATAGTAGATCATTTCTATTTTCTATATGTATAACAGTGTGTGTTTTGAAAAGCGTGCTTTCCTCTAGATACATAACATACCATTTTTATTATTGAATTCGGTGCACATCTACTGTATTCGTGCATTGTATCTTCGGAAGACATTTAGTATGTAGCTCTATTTCAAAGTGAAAGAATCTATAGTGAAATTTGTGCATATAAATTTATAAATTTTGACGAAAGTCAATAAATTGTAAGTTTACAAATTTTTCATATCTTTATTTATTAATTTTAATTTGAGATATTTTTCGGAAGCCCTTATATAATGTCACATAATTCACCCATTACCAAAACAAAAAGGAAAGCAATTTCTTCGGAACTTAAAATTCAAATTTTAGATCGTCTTACAACTGGACAAGGTGCTACGTCTGTAGGAAAGCATTTTGGTGTACATGAAGCTACCATAAGAACAATTAAGAAAAATGAAGCTGAAATTAGGAAGTCGGTATGTTCTGGAACAAAAGTAAATGTTAATTCATCATCCTATACAAAAGATACTGTCAAGGAAAAGATAGAAAAGGCTCTGGTAATATGGATAGAAGATAAGTCACAAAAAAGCGTACCAGTAGATGGAAATGCCATCAAGCAAATAGCACTAAGAATTTATACATATTAAAGAAAAAGAGTCAAGCACTTCATCTCAGTTAAACAGAAAGTATGAATTTTCTGCAAGTACAAGTTGGATGACAGGGTTTCTTAAAAGGCATGCTCTTCGTAATATAAAAATTAAAAGGTGAAACTGCATCTGCAGATGAATCGTCTGCTAAAGTACCCTCAGGAACTTGCTAAAATTATTAAAGATAGAGGATACACTCCTGATCAAGTGTGGAATGCAGATGAAAGTGGTCTCTTCTGGAAACGAATGCCGAACAGAATGTACATAGCCAAATCGCAGAAAACTGCTGGTGGTTTTAAGGTAGCTAAGGATCGTGTGACCTTATTTTGCTCCAACGCTTCATGAAATCGTATGTTGAAACCACTGCTGGTAAATCGAGCCCTAAACCCAAGTTCAATGAAAGGCGCAGATATCAATAAACTGCCTGTTCACTGGATGGCAAACAAGGCCTGGGTGACCACTGCTATCTTTACAGAATGGTTTAACAAATGTTTAGTCCCAGAAGTCAGACGTTACATGAATGTGAAAGGTCTCTAATTTAAAGTTCTTCTGATTCTTGACAATGCACCTGGCCATCCTGTCTTGGAACACCCAAACGTACAAATTTTATTCCTGCCACCTAATACTACATCTTTGATACAACAGCTAGACCAAGGTATAATTGCGATATTTAAAACATACTACATAAAACGAACATTCCAACACGTTTTGGACAAACTGAATGATGAAACACTAACAGTCATTGATGTATGGAAGAAATTCTCAATTATGGATTGTATCAATCAAGTTGGATTAGCGTTAACAACTGAATTAAAACCAGCAACTTTGAATGCGTGTTGGAAAGCGGTTTGGCCACAATGTGTAAAAAGCAAAGATTCCATCATCCCTAATACGACCGAATTTCCCAACATCATTACAATGGCACACACAATTGGTGGAGAAGGATTCGATGATCTATCGTTTGAAGATATTGATGAATTATTAGTCGATAAAGCCTTAAGCGAAGATGAAATATTAGAGGTTGTCCTTGAGATCCTAATCCCACAGAACGTAGTCTGTAGAACTATCCTAATCCCACAGAACGTAGTGATAATGAAGAAAATGATCCTGTTCTAAATGCAGATTTAATAAAAGGTCTGGAACTGGCCAAAAAATTGGGTATTCATTTTGTCAAACATGACCCTAATGAGGAAAGCGCTGGGAAGTTTCAACGTGAACTGAAGTTGTTGACAGCCTCTTACAGAGAATTATATAACGGCCTAACCAAAGAAGAACATAACAGTTAATAACTGAATTCGTTCGTAAAACCGGTGAAACATCAGCACCAGAGGAAACTCATGCTGATTTTGCTCAAGAGATCACAGAAAGAATTTCATTAATAGAGGAAGAAGACAATGTCCACAACATTTCTAGTGATAGCAATGATATTCCAGTCGTACGCAAACATATGCGCCTTTTATTGTCAGAAAGTGAAAATGAATAAAAAAATTTTATGTGTAAAACAGATTTTTTTTGTTCATGAAGAATTTTTTCCATTTTCATTACATATTATTACATGTGTATTTTGTTGAAATAAAATAATAAACTTAAAACTAATATTTTCATACGGTTTTTAAAATTATTTTTACTGATTTTTTAGATCCGGAACCAATCTGCTTTTCCTCCATAGATACAATGTCTTTATTTACACGTATTCTTCAGGAACGTATCTATCGTGTAAAAACAGAATTAGGTGTATTACGATATCAAAAGTTGTAAGTATCAACAAAGTAAATAGTTATGTTTCTTGCATCCAGTTCCTTTTTAAAAAGTATAAAACAAAATATAAAAATATTATTTAAGACTTTCAGTAATACACTTTTTTAATAATTATATGCCCAAATCATCTTTACCTCACAATTTTTCTTATTGTTTTTCAATGGCAGTCATGAAATGAAAGTTTAAAGATCTTCTGTCATTTCAATTTAACTGACAACTTGCTTTGCTTACATCAACTTTGTGGAAGTCAAAAGCAAGAAATTAAATCTTGATATTTGGCCAGCAATTGTAAATGTATCTGTTCACAAAATATATCTACGTATATAAAGCAGAGTTGGCGTCTGTCTTTCTGTTCTCTATACAAATCTATACCATTTGACCAATCCACCCCAAATTTGGTACACATATTCTTTAAAACCCTGGGGGTAACATAGGCTACATATTAACTATTTTCCTAGGTCTGCAGAAGGGAATAAAAACAATTCAAAACTCACATAGGAATAACATTGAGTATAAAACGATAGCAGTATGCAACTCAGTTTGATTTACCAGATTTTGATTTTGACTATTGATTGAAAAACATTTCCAATAAAATTATTCACAACCAATTTGCTCAAAAAATAATTTTTTTTCCAAAACATTATATTTAAACAATTTGAAATTCTAATATTTTTGTTTGAACTTATTTTTTTTATTTCTTTCCATGATATAAATTATGAATAGTTGATTGAAAAAAAAGGATATTTAAAATATTTAATTTTACATAACTTACATTTTGTAATGAAACACGAAGAGCCCAAGTGAAAAACTCGTTGATCATAAAAGCATAATTTTGCTACTAGAATTAATGTTTTATTTTATAAATTTGATTCAGAATTCTGTTTGTGTATTTGAGTAAAGACAGTGAAATGCTGCAATCATATTTGAGCAATTCTAAGTATTATAAATGTGTTCGTTTTGTAAATAAATCAAGTCTTTATCAATATTGTTCAAACGTCTTTTTTCAAATTGCTCTGTACTCAGGAAGTCGAAATTCAACATGCTTGTTCTTACTTCTTCATATCTATCGTTTTACAGAATTCTGCATTTTTCAATGAACGGAATTTCGCTTTTGTATTTGTGTTACAGTATTTTACATATTGCAGATATATTATTTAGAAGTTAAATTTTCATGAATTATTTTTATTTTTTGCCAAATACGAAAAAGACATGGGTAATTTCTTTGTGGTATATGCATATTTCGACAAACTTTCCTTAAGTCTTTGGTTAAATACGTTATAGTTTGTAGAATTCTGTTTCATAAAAATAAATGGAAACCTTTTTAAGTAAGATGTATAACTTCTTACTTTAAAATGACTGATAAAGTTAAAATAAAGTTATTCTAAAATAAGTTATGTTACGTTAAATCAAAACATGTAGCCATATGTTGTAGTTCAAAGATATACCTAAATTTGACATATTTTCATTACAAGACGATTAAAATCAATTTAATTCACATTTGTTTATGTTTCATGGGTATTATTGAAAGCTGTACTCCATGTCAAGTAACTGCATCTATTATTTCAAATAGGTATGTGCTTTCCATATAGAAAAATGAATCTCAATTGAAAAAGTACCAGAAGGATTCTATTTAAAAATGAAAGTCTGTTGGAGCAAAGCGAATTTTAAGTAAGACTTGATCTTGGAGTAATATCAATTAGGAAGTATTTGAACTAGTACATTTTGAAAATTGAAACTTTTATCCAAGAAGGTTGAAGTTGTTTATGCAGCTTAGATACATGTGAAACATTTGTTGAAAGCAGTGATTTTTATTTTTAAAAATGCTGTAAAATCGACCTTCTGTTCTTTGAAAAATTGTAATAGATTGAGTTTGCTTTGTCTACACTGATGACATTTATTTTTACAAGATACATATTCCACGTGTCACTGAATGGAATTTTCAAGAAAAAATGTGTTTGCTTCAAAATAAATTAATCACGAATGCGATCAAAATGGACTTCTGTAGTATTCGCCTTAGTAAAATCTTTTGTAGTCTGTCTTACAATAGGGTGAATTGAATATGAAATGGATTATATGGATGAGTATATCATGCATGCATATTTGTATCCAAAGCAAATTGTAGAAGCTATGAAAAAGTCAAAACAATGTGAAAAAATTATTTTCTGTACACTTAAATGATGCTTGTATTTTTCTATAAAAAAGAAGTGATTAGTCTGATCACTTTTCAATCAATATTTAACCAATTCAACCCAAACAATGCTGGATAATTCTGCTAGTAAGTGAATGGAGAAAGAATAAATATCTACTTATGATCAAACAGATGATTCAACAATAAAAAAATGAATCCTTTCTAAAAAGTTGTTTTTAAAAATCATTTTAAAAAATTGCAATCCTTTAATAACAACAGAATTCTGATTAAACTGAACAATTCATAGAAACCCCTAAAAATAAAAGTTACAAAATTCAACTAATAAAGTTAAACAATAAGTTTATTTTACCAAATTACAACTAACTTATTTTTCTTCCTTTGATCATCCACAGTCCTTTATTAGAAAGTAAGTTAAATAAAATGTGTAGTTTAGTAAAGCATAAGTGCAATAGTATAAAATTAGGGTTTTAAATTTTGTAAGGAAACATTTAGTTTTTTAAGAGTCTCCTAAAAACAAAAATGAAAAATCAGGCTAGACAAATCAGATTTTTAAGGTTTTATGGGAATTGGGTTGACATAATCAGCTAATCCCTAAATCACTGATTTAATGGAGGATCTTTTTTCAGCAAACAAAAATTATTTTGTATATTTTACATAACTTGATTCTTAAGGACATGGGTGCCAAATTTCAAGTCAAAATTTGACCAGTTATAAGCCATTAACACTCAGCATGCAGCAAATTTGAAGCATGCACCACCTTATTAAAGATGTAAATTCTAGTGATTTACAATGATTTGTTATCAAAAGATTATAACACTTATCTACAACACTGTATGAAACTGGTATAGGAGATAAGTAGGAAAATATCATAAGTACAGAATATGTTGCCGTTAACTGTAACTGTACTGAAACTTAAAACACATTTTCCCCAGAACAGCTTATTTACGAGTGGTTGGCATGATAGCTATAAAGCTATTGGAATGATCAACATGACCTTTTCACAGCATGTCGAGCAAACGTCCTTTTACCGTTCGATGAACCAGAAAAGAGATGTTAAATTGTTTTATTTTTATAGCAAAACTCGGTCAATTTTGTTTTAGCTAAATTGATTATTTGGATTTGATTGGATCACCATTTCCTCCAATATTTTTTTAATCATGCCAGCCAGTGACCACAGAACTTTCCATGGTATGATGGTTTAGGAGGGTTAGCAGGAAGGATTCTTCATGAAAATGATTGAAATTTTTTTTGTGAATACCTGAAATGATAATAAATAGATGTACAAAATTTGGAGTTATTTGATTGCAGTTGCACCAATAAGAAATCCCCCAAAAGACTAATATTAGTGAGGAAAAAAAAGAAATCTCCCTTAAAAAATAATTAAAGCCAAAATCAACCTAGTAATGAAACATACCTTCAAAATCCCGTAATTTCATATCACACATGCTGGACTCCCAGTGCTCGTGACGGGGCTTCAAGAACCGCGCAGTGATAGCAGGAAACGATTGGTTGGCAAAATTCATGTATTTTTGCCTCAGTTTCAGGGCTTGCAGCAGCAATGTGGAGGCCTGTTGGAGATCTTCCAAGGGTACCTGAAACAGAGATTACTCAGTCAACACAAGACCTACAGGCTACATGCCACAAAAAAGAAATAGAAACACAACAACCCACAGTAAATTACTACCACTATAGATAGACCTGGCCAACTCAAATTATTCTGGGGACACTGACAAAGTTAATTTTTCCTGCTAGTCACATACGAACTAGTTTTAAAAATAAAACTGAAAAAATTAAAAATTTCATTTCATTCATTAAACTTATTTTGCAAATTTATCAGTGATGTGTGTCTTTTCAGATCTAGTCTAGATGTGTGTCTAGTCTAGATTCTTTTGATGTGTGTCTAAGTCAGATCTAGTAGTCTATCTTGAGAAAAGTTGACTAAGGTATCTTGTGACAATGATTAAAAAAGCATTGTTTCCAAAAGGTCATTGACTAGTTTTGGGATTGAGTGAAGGAATATCCGACTTTATCAAGAATTGCAGTCAAATAATTGTTCCCTTTCACGACAATTTACTTATGTGAAATACATGTTTCATCTTTAACTACTTTAGAAAATATAGAAACAGACTGGATGCTGAAGACGACTTGAGACTATCTCCAATCATTGATAAACTATGCAGGCGTAAACAAGTATAACCATCTTACTGATTACCCAGTAAAACGTTTAATTTTTCTTAATTTGTCATTGTTTATGTATATCGGCAATTTATTCATACAAAATTTTATGTGAACATTTTATTTTATTCCCATTTCTATAGTTTTATCTGTCTACACAAGGGGTATGCCGGCTACATATACATTTCTAAGTGTATGTGAAAAAGGTTGATAACCAATGACCAAGACCTCTTTCTCAACCGCCACAGCCATGAACTGGACCCTGGCAGCAATTATACCAGGCCTTGAGGGGTACTCCTGGGATTCATTTTTGTTTCTCAAGAATTTTCTATGAATGCATATAGAATAGTTGAAGTATTCTTAAGGGAATAACATTTGTGAATGTGATGAAAAGCTCAGACCCAGAATGTCTAAATTAACATCTGTACCAAATGTCAGGGACCAATCAGTAATGAAGTATAAAGAAAAAATTTCCACTGAAATTGAAGATCAAGGCAATTTGTATCCAGTTCTCAAATCTAATACCAAATACTATTTCTTCATAAGTTCGCATTGCTGCATGTAAGTGCTTGTTTTAACACCCAAGTGATGTGATTTTTAAAAGTTTGTGATGCAACAAATGAAAAGTTTTGGTGATCACAATGGGATATGTCAATAAAAATCAGCATATTAATTTAATGATGTTGGCCTGGGAAACTGCAACGCGTTACAAGATTTCATTAGTTCAGTGAGTGATAATTCATTTAAACATAAGTTTATACTTGACAACGTGCACACCTTATACATTAAGTGTTCTTATGTTTTTAATGATGATGCCAAAAAAATCTTATGTTAGTTGAAAATATGAATTTAAAAAAATTGCACAGGTATTTACATTAAATTTGTTAGAACCTGGCCCCTGTTTAATAAAAAAGAAATTACCAGTCATTTTCACAAAGACAGATACACTGACCTAAACAATCTGGCTGATTTGCTATCAGAGATGAGACTGTTGAGTAAGGAATGTGGCAACTGTTTAGTTACTGTTCTACAGGAAAATAAATGCTTTTTCATAGCATATATATTTTAAATACAGTATTTATTCCCTACATGAGATATTCTGGAATTTCTCACAAGATTCCAGATTTCATTTTTTTTTCACAATCGGTTACACCCCCACACACCACGATGATGGAAACAAGACGTCCTCGGATCCAGAACAGCAAGTCTGCCGTATTAGCACTAGGGGATGAACTATGAAACTGATTTCGTGATTTTATGGCAAAAATAAATTAAAAGGAAAGTGTTTTCATACCCCAGAACAATGTTCCCCACCAACTGTGACACGTTGGAAATGAGGAACAAACGTTTTGTCATACAAAGGAGTGCGATGGTCCACGACATCCTCCTGTGACAAGATGTGGTCATAGCTCTTTTTCTCTAGAAGCTCTCTGTGTGCACTGAAAAAATAAAAATTTTAAAATGCATGTTTCATTAAGTTAAAAGGAGATCTGTAAAAAGCAGAAACACACAAAAATCAATGCATTAAATAGTTGAGTTTTGAAAAGATTTTACAATTGCATGTTTTACAAATATAAACTCAACATCCACACCAGATTTTCAAATTCCAATTCGAATACACAAAGACAACTTTTAGAGAACAAGTTATTTTCAGGTTTTCTACAAATCCTTCTCCATTTTCCCAGAAAAATTTTCAAAAATAAAAGATGTAATAAATCCTGTGTTTTTGAAGCAATACGGGCTAGTCAAAAAGATGTTACCACTTATATGGGATTGTTACATTTTTATTATTTATGCAATAAATAATGATTATGAGTTATTGCAATCAAAACTAAAGCATTCTTTCAACCTTTTGTTCTTGGATATCAATGTAATCAGAGTCCATAGCTTGTTGATACATTTCAACAGGTATAGAGTGGATGATGCGTTATACTATATATGCCCATAAAGTCATTGATATTGTGAGGTTTTGTAGACATAAGTACTCTCCACCAGATCAAAAAATAATATGGAGTATTATGTTGATGTTCTTTGTTGGCTGAGAGATGCAGTATGCAGAAAACAGCTACAGCTGTGGGAAGTTGGTGATTGGCACGTTCATCACATCACACCTACCTATTCATCATGTCTAAAGCAGATTTTTATTGGCAAAATATCAAATCACACAGGTGGTTCAAATCACCTAGGAAATTTCTTTCAAAATTATTAAATTATGCTCCTCTACAAAGATTAATAACCCCAGCAGGAAATCTGGAAATTTCCAAGAGGATGGTGCTTCTAGGAGACTGGTAGGGCTTTCAATAAAAAATAAAGTGGTATTAGACAAAGAGTTTATTTCATACTGTAATTTAAGTACTTTTGTTATTAAAAAGAACCAGTAAATTGTTACAAAAAACAATGAAATCTACTATACATCTCACAACATGACAATAACATTATTTTTCTGTTGTAATTGAAAGCAAGGCTGATAGAGGTTGAATTAAGTGGTCAAATGATGCTAGAAGTTTAAAGGTCTCAGTCTAGTAAACATGATAGCAATATAATATTGATAAATTGTGGAGGGGATATACCATACCTTTAGATCAAAAGTACAGATCATGGCAGTTTTTCTTAAAAGGAATTCTCACTTCATAAATCTATCTTAGCTCAAAATCTAACTTGGATCAATTCTGTAATGTTTTTTGCTTTTACGGAGTCAATATATTTGACTAAAACAATCAACAACCTACATCAAAAATGAGAATCGAAAAGATATTATTTCCTCGAGCTATTGTTGCCAAAATTATCACCTGATTTATAAGGTATAAAATAGTTTCAATTGCATATTTTACTTCTAAAAATTCAGTCTCCCCACCTGAGGCAAGTAGATGACTACATTTCTTCAAACTTATTACCCAAGTCAGTCTGTTACTGCTCCTTGATACTTTTTATTTAACCCTCTGAGGGGTTCAACACATAATTCCTGTCCTTCCATTTGCAACCTGTAAGTCTTCTCTGCATGACTTCTGGCCAGTTTTGATCTCCAAGACAAATAGAATCTTTCCAATGGAATTTATTCAAAGGAAATGAGCAATAGAATCTTTATAAAGGATTTCATTCTAAGGAAAGGAGCAACAAATCTTTTCAAAGGTTTCTATTCTAGGGAAAAGACCAATAGAACCTTTCTAAAGGTTTTTCAACCAAAAGATGCGGTTATTTAGTCATTAAGTGTGTTGTGGGGTAAAAGCAACACTACACTACTCTGAAATCTTGCAATGCTCAGAGGGTTAAAAGAATAACTATCAAGGATTTTTATGATAGGACTGGCAATCCACTTTCTAGCAAACAAATCAAAGACCTTGCACAACAATTTTAGGAAGTTGGAAAGTGACATTGAGTAAGGGTAGTAGAAAAATGAAATTCAAGTGCATTTCAAGAACCAGGGCAACCCCGAATAAAGTGAAATCAATTAAATGTTTATACTGCTTCACATTCCTAAAGCACAATTCTGTTTGTGTAAAAACAAATACTTACTTCTCTTCCCCATTTAACACTTGGCTGCTTGTAAATGAAAGAATAATAGCACAGTCAATCTTTAGTTGTGATAACAGGCAGACACACACAAGAAATCAAAAATTGCTCATTGTAAATGTTTTTAACAAACAAAATGCAAACTAAGTATTATATTATTGTTTCTTTACTACTATTATATTACACAAATGTAATTGTACTTTAATTAATGTGCTTTTGTTAATTGGTTTTAAATATTAATTGTAATTGTGATGAGTATAACATGATCAAAGTTTTTATTTCAATTTTAATTTCATTGGTATTTTTCTGAGGTAACATTAGGGAACAATAGGTAATCTCTATTTAACAGATTCAAATAAAATAGTTAACCTAAAATTAACTAATTATAACTTAAATAAGCATAATTAAAAAGTTTATATTTTTAAAGTTATTGTTGAGTTAAAATTTTCAAAGTAGCAGTTTTATTTGCGAAATTTTTAATGCAAATTTAAGTCAAATAGGAGTAGTATTCTGTGAACCAGGATTAAAGAAAAAACTAATTTTAAATCTGAAAAATTAAAAAACCTAACATTTATTAAAATGTAGCATAGGAATAAGCAATTATTTTTAAAATAGTAACAAAGTGAAAACTCTAGTCAGCAGAATGTAAAAATAGTATTTTTATGCACACACATCAAGTTTTGTGATTATTTGACAGAAATTCTTTTTAACATCTTGTGGGCAAGTTTGAAAATCATAAAAATGACAAAAATCCATTAAGTGTACATCACAATATACTTAAGTATACAACACAAAATAGCCTTTTTATTACTGTGAGTGTAATTTTTCTGATTTTGAAGCAGTTTCTTTTAAAATGCTTTTCAAAGTACAAAATTATTTATGAAGAATAAATCTTTTCAAACTCAAAAGGTAGCGTCTCTCCTTAAGGAATTTTTCCAAAATAAAGGTATATTCCGAAAGAAGAATTTTGGGAAAGCTCAATATCAATAAAAAGCTCCAAACTAAAATAATGCATTTAAAACTGTTTGAAGCCTAAGATCCTATACTATTGTGACAAACAATATAAAGCATCCAGTAAAATTTAAAAACCATAAGTTTTGCATAATACATTTGTATTAGGCCTGTTGTATTCACTAATACGAATGCAATAGGCTCTAGAAATCACTTATTGCTTTTCTCTCAAGAGTGCTTATAATCTTTTGTGGAGTAATAGTAAATAAGGAGTGTGCATTGAAACCTACCCTTGATAAACTTCACTGTTCATGAATATTTACAACTCGATAATAATAGTAGTTAAGTCAATAAAAATCAACTCAAAAATACCTCTCAGCTTCAGTAATAATCTCACAAAAACTCAGTAATGCAGAATTTAATTTAACTCGATTAAACTCATAGCTAAAAATTACATCTCAATTAATAATTCTAAATGGAACTAAAAAAATTAAACACATTACTGGCATTGCCAAGTACAGAAAATTACAAACTCGTTACATGTTGTTAGGTAACTGAATATGTGCTATCCTATCTAGTTATGGATGTTGTTAGGTAAGTACATTAGCCATGTTTTGTAGTGTGTTTATGTTTGAATAGATGTTGCAGTAAGGTGTTTAGATAACTTGTTTACTAATATATTGGTTTAACTATAAATGTTTAATAAAGATAGTTGGAATTTTTTATAATGCTTTGTAGCATTCAATGATTTCTTCAGCTTTGAACCAGTTTTAGACTTCTTAAACAATAAAGTATTTTCAATTAATGGATGTGGCTGCTTAGTCATCAACTGTGATGTAGGATAAAAGCAATAGTACATATTTATTGGAATTCTTGTGGCTCAGAGTTAAAAAATAAGGCTAGCCCGAAATTCCAAGGACTAAACAAAATTTGGGCAGTTTCAGACTTTCCAAGGGTCTGGAATAGAAAATAAAATTTTCAAGTACAGTAACATCTTGTTATATCATCAATATTGCACATTCAGCTGTATCACTTTTTTAGCAGTTTTCTGTCACTGAGTTGGCATAAAAAAATTGTCTACCTCGAAATTGAAGATGAGAAGGTTGGTTGAGAGTTGGGTTTCATAGGTGCAAAGGGCCATATTTAAACAAGCTGTGCCAAACATCAAGAAAATGGACATACACACACAATTAAAGTCTTACGGACACGAAAGAGAAAAACACCTAGGGAGGAATCGAACCTGACAGGAATCAAACTTGTGCCGCCTATAGCTCGTAGATTGCTAGCTCAATGGGCAACCTAGAGGATGAGTAGGAATTTGTTTTTTAAAATATTCAGCCTTATTTAGAACTATTTTAAAAGGTTTCATCACGATTTTGTGTTTAACTTTTAGCTTTATAATTTGAAAAAAAAAGAATAACTTACAAATCATTACAAAGGTGTCAATTTATCATGCTTTGTCCCCCAAGCACAATATATTGAGGGACTATTGTACTTTTCAAAGACTATGGTAATGAGGACAAGAAAATTCTTGAATCTACTGACAAAGAAGGAAATTCTTGAATCTACTCATGAGGAAGAAAATTCTTCCTGAAACTACTCATGAGGAAGAAAATTCTTCCTGAATTTACTCATGAGGAAGAAAAATCCTGAATTTACTCATGAGGAAGAAAAATCCTGAATTTACTCATGAGGAAGAAAAATCCTGAATTTACTCATGAGGAAGAAAAATCCTGAATTTACTCATGAGGAAGAAAAATCCTGAATCCACTTATAAAGAAAATTGTTGAGTCTACTGTTGAGGAAGAAAATTCTTGAATCTACATAAGGAAAAAAATTCTTGAAACTCATCAGGAAGAAATGTCATTTGCAATCTACCTGGATGAGAGCTGTCTCTGTATAGCTCGTTGGGATTCTATCCTCTCGATGGGGAAGTGGGGCACCTCGTAAGGAGCAGAGATCTTCTTTCCAGTCACCATGGAGTGATTGATGATGGTCTCTGCAACCTTCTGGTAGTGTTCATCTGCTTCGCTATTCTCCAGAACACAGGGAACCTTGTATGGCATCTGGGGCAACTCACTCACTGAAAGCACACAATATGTTTAAATTTAAATACAAGTTTCATTGAGATTGCATTCACAGCATCATGTGCAGGAGGGATGTTTCCAAAGCTCTAGGAATTGTGTTAGAAATTTTTATTTTGTTAATTTGCATCTGGGATGACTCACTCATTGAAAGCAAACAATTTGTTTTTATTTAAATACAAATTTCGCTGAGTTTGCGTTCACAGCATCATATACACAAGAGATGCTACCAAAGTTCTGGGAATTGTGTTATAAATTTATATTTTGTTAATTTGCATCCAATATACTGTAATTTTTTAATATAATTATCGTTACATTATATGCATTTGCTCTTTTAAGTCACTTAAACAAATTTGGGAAGTCTCCTTTATCCACTGGTTTACAGCCTGTTTATGACTTGAAATTGCACAACATGCAGTTTCTTTTTATCAATTTTAGAAACAGATGACAGCAGCCACACTTCCATATTCCTTCTTTCCATAAAAAGAAAACAATGACTGGGAATTTACAGCATCTTCCATAGTTGTAAAATCAACACCTAAAAATACATCTGTATTTGACAAGTGGCTAAATCATACTGATTGCAGTGATAGACATCATTGAGAAAACCTGTCTTGACTTGTCTGTACCGGAAGGCATTTGCCATAGATTGCTATGCATTATTCAGCCAGATTGCAAATCCGAGAACTTTAAAAGCACCGTTCAAACATTAAATCAGTAATTTCCAAACTCTAGGTACATCAACCCCTTTTGATATAAATTATGAGCCTCAAAGGATGCATTCATTGTGTAGAATCCAGTTGTTTTTGTAACTGTTTTGAGTATAGTACCATTGAGATTAAACAAAGAAAGTTTTTCAGACCTGTATAAAGGCTATAACTTGTCTGCCTCTTGTTGTGCTGGTTATAAATGGTACAAATATAAACAGATTCAAAAACTGATTTCAAGTAATATAGCTCATTAAATAAGGAAGATTGGAAATTTTAAAAATTCTTACGTTAACCCTACGAGGACCACATTTTTATTTACCAGAAGAAAAATGTTATCAATTGGAACCACATATTTACCATTCATTATTACAAAAATTAAATTTTAAAAAATTCAGTTTCAAAGCACAAATGTGTACTTTATATATATTAGTAGAATACAAAATTGTCAACTTTTTGAATATTAAACTTGTTTGCACTGAAAATCCCTCTTATAACCATGATTAAATTTTTACTCAAAACTCAGAAAATACCTGTTTTGTATTGTATGGCTCTAATAACTTGATTACCCTAAGTACTGCATACAATCAATACAAAACATATGCAACTGTACATCAAGAATTGGAGACATCTAAAACCAAAAACCTTAAATATTTTCAGGTGCAAAAAAAATATTTTTATCTTTTTAATGTTTGATATGTTAAAAACAGCAAGAAACTAATCAACATCAATACCATGGGATGAATGATGACCCCATAAAGTGAGTAAGCCCCAATGAAATGGAGAATTTTTATATTATTTTTTGTTTGTGAACCTATATTGTTACCCAGCACACAACCAGAAAACAGTAAAGATGGGTTACAAGAATAAGTGCAGTAAAGCTATATTTTGTTTGCAACATTAAATTCATTGCGATTGAAGGTAAGAGTATTTATTATATTGAAATATTTTAATCTGTTTCTGTTAAAATAGACCAAATTTTCTTGATTGAAAAGTTTCCACATATTTTATACAAAATGAATGCATTTGGGAAGGTAAAGACGTTTTTAAGTTACGTTGTATCATGTGATCTGGACAGGAATGTTAAGTCACCTCTTAATTATATCAGTCTACGGAGAAATAGACTAAATGTAAATATGCTATTTTTCATTGTCCTTAATCTTTGACGACCAATGTGAAAAGATCTCATAGAAGAGATGGATTCCTTTGTGCCTGAAGACATAATTGTTTAAAAGTCTATCCTGGTTGGTTGTTTTGGGAGTTTTATGGCACAAGGGCCATATTTGGCCAAGCTGCACCAAACACAAGACAACGTTGAGTAAAAAACGCCATGAACGGAAAAATAAGAGGGATTGGTGGTAGAAACAGTAGGTATTGGAAACAATAGTGGGATGAAAGCAGGAAAAGATTGCTTCGATATTTCGGGAATAATCCTATGTGGACAGGTAACAAAATTTCTCAGATGAATTTTGTCCCTAGACATCTAGTGCTGTTATAGGACGCTTTCTTCGGACCTAAAATTATTCTTTCTGAAGATTGCAAGAAAGCATTCCCATGAGAATTTATCTTTGTATTTGACAGTATGCAAATATGTAAAATTAAATTTTGTTCCTACAATGTTAAACAGAGCATTAACTTTTCACCCATTCAGAGGAACATGGCTTTAGAAACCTAATGTTATATTTAACAATCTACTGCAGGGAATTCTAAATCTGTCTTCTATCTATTTTAGATGTTCAACCCAAATTTGTACTCTATTAACAACATCACTACTGATATTGGTCAAATCTTACTGGTATCAAAATAAACTAACCATTATATAAAAATAGACCTGATTTTAAAAATAAATTTTAGTAATGTTTATTTTTTTATCTAAGTGGTTCATTAGCAAAACAAATTCACATCTGCTTTGTCATTAGAACTCACTAATATATAAAATTTCAATTTTCTTATAGTAAAACCCAAGTTTTTGCCAGAAAAAGTGCAATCATGATGAAATCTTTGAATTGCAATGATGGTTAGCACTAAAAATTGTCTTTGACGAATTGAGGAGCACAATCAGGTGAAATTGTCATCTAAGATAGCAAATTGAAACAAATTCCCTTGATATCCAGTTTTGGTATAACAAGTTTTGGTCACTTTGAGTTCATTTATTGCTTTCAAAAGGCAATACAGAAGTAAGGAGAACTTCAATGCATAAAGAAATTATTTATCAATGGGTACTATTGTTGTTTCAAAACAGAACTGTATTATACTATTGTATTGGTGGATAATTTTTCAAAATTATCATTGCAAAAAATGTATAAACTTGTTTAATAACCTAAGGTGATATTTTAATAAGGTAATTTGTTAAAACCTGTTACCTAAAACAGTCTCAAAACCCTAAATCATAGGTTTAAAAACCTAATTTAAGATTTTTAGCTCCTACAAATTCAAAGACTACTTATAAATCAACTCCATTCAGTTTCTTTTCAACAAAGACAATACAATACAAATAATTTTCAGCATTAAGTTAAATAGGAGTCCAAAACGCACAATTGCATTCAATCTCGGCAACTCTGACACACAAGAAAAGTTTTATGGCACAAGGTCCAATTGAAACCTGACAGAAATCAAACCTGTGCCAACAAAGGCAGGCAAATGAAGACAATAACAGATGATGTACTGTACAAGTTATCTCAAATGGATGCTAGCCTCAATCAGAGGCATGGGATGGGGAGGAAGAGTCTGTGCCAAAGGTACCCACTGTGCATGGAGCTGAAAAGATCAAGCATTTCCGTATTCGCTGGTTAGCTTATTGAGGTGAAAATCAAGGATGTCAAAATTGAAACTGACTTCTCTAAAATTTACATTAAAGAAATGTCCTTTTTGCTTCAGATTTTATTGATTTTCTTTTCGTGCCAATGAATTTTTCCACAATTAAAATATTTTTATTATCAGATTATGCCTGTCTTCTGAGCATACAAGGATGCTAGGCTATTTCAATTTAATAAAACTTACAAGTACTGGTTGGATCATCAACATCTGATTCTTCATCAGAATGACTTGCTAGAGATTTTCTGCTTTCCATCTTGAATTACAAGTTTTAAATGCCACTATTACAGCAAACCTGGAAAACAGATGTGATAAAAAATAATATTCTTGCAGGACATATCTTCGTAAGAACATACATGTCAATTTCAAAACAAGTGTTACATTTAGCTTTATGATAAATACCCCATTATCACCAACCAGAGAAATTATTGGGGGAGGTCCCCATATAAAAACTTAGTTGTTTCATGTGTTTTGGGAACTCTTCATGATTATACAGATCATTGCCGCCCCCCCCCCAAATCGGGTTAGAAAAAATCATAAATTTTTTAAATAAAAATATATGATTTATTTGATTTAAATCGCACATTTTAAATTTAAATCCAATTTTTATAATTTTAATTAATTTGCGTCTTGCATAAATTGAAATTTGTTGGACATGAGACAAATCAGTGCAGCTTCTAGATAGTATTGATTTATGTTAAACAATATATTTGATGGTCTAGAAAATATAGCAAGGTAAATGCTTTAAACATTAAAAAAAATTATTCTTGGGCCTTGTTGCATTTGTTCTTTCATTAGAATTCGATTTTATATAACAAATACATAACACTTCATATTTTAATAAAGGGAGATTATTTAATTCAAAATTTAATAAATTTAATTTTGTCTACCATTTTATTACCCAGAAGGCTTTATAGATTAGATTTTAATGTTTGTGTAGAAAACAAAGCAAACAAGTTTCCCTAATTCAAAAGGAGATTTGAGATACCATATTTTATCAAACAGGAAAAATCCCGAAATTCTGCTTTAATTCCCTCTTGAAAGGGTATCAATTCAAGTCTATCCAATCTTTCCTTGTAAGAGTCACTTCCGTCAAAATTAATTGAAAACACTTTGTGGAAAATTGCATGTCTGGGCTAGCTTAATATGTATAAAACTCGGCTTTTGCTGGCGATAGATTTGTGAGTGACATGTTTCGAGTGAGCAAAATGAAAAACTTGTTGATCAATTGTCATCCCAACATAGGTGCCAACTCCTAGGGGCTTGAGCACCTTGTGGGTTCCCCAAATGAGAAACAAAAATATTTCCAATAAGTAACCAAACAAGTTTAAAAAACATTTACACCAGGTATGTCCTGTCCTAGGGATTTGAGCTCTTTAAAATTTTTATAGCTAGAGTCTAGCACCTTAAACAAAAGGATAAATATTTCAAGTAATATGAGCAACCAAATATAGTGATTAAATCTCACTATCACTTTATCAGAAGCAGCACAATGTCTGCTGGGCCCCTCCAGAAAGAGGCACATATTACAAATATACCAATACTATTAATGATGTGTATGTAAATAAAATAGTTCCAAAACACACTAGTAAATGAACTAAGAAAAGTTTCATTCAGGTCCCAATAATTTCTCCAAGTTGTACCACTACATACCAATCAATTTAGTGTCCTCAAAGTTGTTGCCGAGTAGCAAATTTTTTCAACTTATTTGTATAAAATAACATCCATCCTGTCCTAGGTTATTTCATTTTCAATATTACTATTAAACTTTAATGAAGGGGGAAATGTAAACTTTGATTTAAATCATGATTTTTAAAATAAAAATAACTTGATTTAAATCGGCTATACTGTTACCAATAAAAATAGCTTTCATAGTCATATCAATGGTGTAGTATTTATGTAAGTCTGGCGTCCCCAGAAAAATTCCATGTAAAAAAACAATTGATAAAACCCAAGCAAAAACTACAACTCTTTAAACATGTTAATGTAACAAACCAACAATTTAATAGAAAGGGGCTCTCAGAGCACAGTGGCTACATCATTGCTTGTGGTCCATTCATTGTCCCTATGGCTATAAAATGTGTAATGTATTCTTATCTGTTGATAGAGGTAGGTAGGTACTTTAATTAATGTCACACTGGAGCAACACAACAGGCTATTGGCGGTGGTCTAGGATCTTTCCCGAAGGGTAATATCCAAGAACACCACGTAATTTGGAACCACGGTCAGATAACATGATCACACTTGAGCTGGCACCCCACTCTCCAAACTTCCACACCATACCAACGCGAGGACATTTGAGGCCACAACAGATTTAACGTGCACCAACCCTCCTTTGTATATAATGGTATTTGGTTGGATTTGAACTCGCAACCCTCCTGTTATTAATTCGTTACTCTTCCAAACAGGCTACTGGGGCCCTATCTGTTGATAGAATAGGAAAGGACTTTGTGATTTCTGGACTAAATGTGTTTAAATTGTTAAAGGAAATCGACCTGAATAAAGGGTCAAAGTGCATCTTGGAAATAAAGGAAGTGTCTAATTTTTACACTTAACAAAAGAATTTGCATTGTTTTTGTCAATGACCACATGGATTCTTGAAAGAGAATGTCAGTGTCATAAATTTCATTATTTTCAATGAATTACTGGAAAGCAAAACATTTAAACATATCCAATTTGTTTGTGGGAGGTGCTGGAAGAAGCGTTGGCAGTTGGGTATTATCGTGAACAAGTGTAGTTCCGGAAAGTTGACGGAACTTGAATTAAAAATCCTTGTAAACTGATTTACTTTCAGAAGGAAGATTTCCTGACAACGAAACGTATAATACATTTTCGACAACATTCATACACCTGTCTTTCAAGTTTATCAAGAAAAAAAAGAGTTATTCGCTACAAACCAATTTTATTCTTGATCTGATGATAAACAAAATTCAGAGAAAATCTGGGTTTGTTTACTTGCGCTCAAACTCATCTGCGCAGATATGTTACTTTTCTAAGAATAAGAGTAAATAGCTACGCATATAGAGGGATTACTGTCATAGGAAGCAACGGTCTGATAAATAACATGGGAAATTGCATAGACGGTGGCGCCATCGGTAGGAGTCCAGCACCACGACCATGGCAACCGATTTAGCTTCGTTTCCATAACAACCGAACTAGGTGATTTGTTTATTTGTTTTGGTGTTTGTTTATTATTTTGGTGTTTATTTCGTATGTACATTTTAAGTTAATGCTACAGTGCTGGGATGTTTATTCAAACAATGTCAACAGATTGTTTGTTTTAATTCTGAAATAGATGGGGTCAAGACTGCTGTGCCACAAGCTTCAAAAATATACGATAAAGCAGAAAGATTTTTTTATTTAAGTACATCCCTATCCGTTAGCTGTTTCATTCTATACGATTTGAAAGGTCATTTGTATTTTTGCTTTGTATTTCTAATTAAAAGCTAAGTATTCTTTACATATTTTAAGCACTAACGTTTAAAATTAGCATTTTTTAAATGGGTAAAGATGTAGAATCCGGGGCATATTTGTCGCCAAATCAAGATGGCGTCCAATACCAGTTTGGCGGCCATCTTGACGATTCGATTTGTTATAATCGCAAGTGAATATGAGGAATGCACAAATAAACAATAGAAAGTAAAGAAAAATGAAACTTACGGTCTAATTTAATCCGGTTCCTCTGGGTTGTAATTGCGAACAATTTCGGCAACAAATGCCAGGAACATCCGCTGGATTTCCATTCCATTATGTTGCCGCCGCCATATATATTCGGAAAGGTCCAGTCTTTCCTTCTCCTAAAAACTTACCATTAAATTTCAAGCAAGCATCCAAACACATTTCTCTACAAAAATTATATCAATCAATCATCGTATGGGTCGCCACATCCATTTCATTCATAACACATTTAATTGGCGTTTCATTCACCCAGTACCACGTAATCAAAAGAATCTTACACATGTAAATTACTATTTACCAATAAGAAAATAATTACTGGGGATTTTTAAAAAATGCAGGGGCGATAAACAGAAATTTCCGTCAGTCGGGTTCGAACTCGATAACAATACAAAGACTCCGAGTCATTTGTATTTTTTTATATATGCATGCCTATATACAAAGTACTAACAAAGATGACGTCAGCAAAATTCAGTCCCAGTCAATCGGGAAAACTGCTGACGCCACATAGTATGGTATATTTACGTGCTTCGTTAACAGTGAATATATTCAATCATAATTCAACTCCATTCATTGTAAGATAAACCAATTTTTTATTTCCATCCTTTACATTAATTCATAAGCGCGCACTCTTCTCTCCGTACTTTCTTGCAACCCCACTACACATCCCAGGGTTGCTATATTTTTAAAGGCGCGTACATTCTCGCTCTCTTGGCGATTCACTACAGAGTATCCCCCCAGTGACAGAGGGTACGATGGAACGAACAATATAACTTATATATATATATAAATATAAGGTAACACATGTAATTTGACATACAGAAAATAGAAAGAAATATGATGTAAATTAACAGTTAAATATAGTCAGTATATCTCTGTGGAAAATGTACACGACGACCAGTTCGTGTCGTGGTTGTTGGTTTCTTAATAGTTTCTTTGGGGGGGAGGGGGGAGGGGAGTATTTCAATTAACGTCACAGTGGAGCAACACAACGGGCTATTGGTGACGGTCCGGGATCAATCCCAAAGGGAAAGATCCGAGGACAACACCACGTAATTTTGAACCACGGTCAGATGACGAGGCAACACCTGAGCTGGCACCCCACTCTCCAAATTTCCACACCACGCCAACGTGAGGACATTTGAGGCCACGACAGATTTAACGTGCACCAGCCCCCTTTGTACACGACGGTGTTTGGCTGGATTCGAACTCGCAACCCTTCGGTTGCTAGTCCGTTACTCTTCCAACCGGGCCACCGCGGCCCTAATAGTTTCTTTGGAAACAGATGGTTTTGCAAGAGATATTGACTTTGTAGGAAGTGTCTCTGTAACAGTGGATTGACGTTTGATAGGAACATTATCCTCTCCAAGAAGAAAAGCGGGTTTAACTCGATCCAAAGAGACAGTCGATTTCTTTCCTTTCTTGTTATTGTTATTTCAATTAACGTCACACTGGAGCAACACAACGGGCTATTGGTGACGGTCCGGGATCAATCCCAAAGGGAAAGATCCGAGGACAACACAACGTAATTTTGAACCACGGTCAGATGACGAGGCAACACCTGAGCTGGCACCCCACTCTCCAAACTTCCACACCACGCCAACGTGAGGACATTTGAGGCCACGACAGATTTAACGTGCACCAGCCCCCTTTGTACACGACGGTGTTTGGCTGGATTCGAACTCGCAACCCTTCGGTTGCTAGTCCGTTACTCTTCCAACCGGGCCACCGCGGCCCTTCTTTCCTTTCAGTTCAATGGTAATTGTTCTATTGGTTCTGTTTATTACCTTGTGAGGACCGGTGTAAGGCTGACTCAAGGGTGGTTTGTTTGAATCAACTCGTAAGAAAATGTGCGTACATGCTGTGAGAGATGGATGCACAAAAACTGGACTTTCACCGTGTCGTGAAGTAGCAATGGGATTAAGAGTCCGCATCCGCTCTTTGAGTTGAGTCACAAAGGAGGTATCAACGATTTGTTTTTGGTCTGGGATTTCTAACATGTCTGCAGGCAATGTTAATGTTTTGCCATAGACAAGTTCAGCACAAGTTGCTTTGATATCTTCCTTAACCGCGGTACGGATACCTAAAAGTATGATGGGAATGATATCAGTCCATCTATCGTTTTCATGTGCTTTGATAGATGCTTTAAGATGTCTATGAAAACGTTCGATGAGGCCGTTTGCAATTGGGTGGTATGTAGTCGTTTTTATTCTATTCGTGCCTAACATGTTTGCAAATTCTTGATACAAATTTGATCTCATTTGAGATCCTTGATCTGTGGTTATAAATAATGGGCATCCAAAGCGACTAATCCAAGTGGTGAATATTGCTTTGCAAATGGTAGTAGTTGTCGTATCAGGTATGGGTATGGCCTCAGGCCATCTGGTAAATCTGTCGATGAGTGTCAGAAGATAGACGTGACCATCAGATGGGGGTAAAGGACCTACAATGTCTAAGTGAATTTGCGAGAAACGTGCATCAGGAAGTGCGAAAGTTCCTAGTGGTGCTTTCGTGTGGCGTTGGACTTTTGATCTCTGACAGGGTTCGCAGGAGCGTACCCAGCACTTGATTTGACGTTTCATATTGGGCCACACATATCGGGAGGATATCAGCTTTGTGGTAGCTGCAATTCCTGGATGAGAAATATTGTGTAGATGCTCGAATATGAGCTTTCGAAAGCATTCAGGTACGAAAGGTCGAGGTGAACTAGTTGATGTATCACAAAGTAAATCACAGTCAGATGAATGGCATGGTTTATATTCCAAAGTCAGAGATGAGTCATTGTTTTGAAGATACTTCTGTACCTCTGAATCACTTTTCTGCTTTTCTGCAAAATCTTTAAAATTCAAATTTGGAGATTTTGTAATAGAATCAATTTCGATTCTTGAAAGTGCATCTGCGACAGAATTTTTAGAACCTTGCACATGCCTGATGTCTGTGGAATATTGTGAAATTAAGTCTAAATGGCGTAATTGCCGAGGTGAACATTTATCAGATTTTTGCTTAAAGGCGTAAATTAATGGTTTTTGGTCTGTGTAAATTTGAAAACTTCTGCCTTCTAGCATGTGTTTAAATTTCTTTATTGCGGAATAAATTGCAAATAGTTCACGGTCATATGTTGACCACTTTTGTTGACTTCTGTTCAGTTTCATAGAGAAAAATGCAATGGGTTCCCACTGATTGTGAGAAAGTTGCTGCAAAGTGCCTCCGACGGCAAAGTCTGAAGCGTCTACCCAAACGCTAAGTTGTGCCCCGGGAATAGGGTGTCTTAAAAGAGTTGTCAGAGCAATAGCTTGTTTGGCAGCATTGAAGGATTGTTCAGCATTCTCGTTCCATGTTATTTGTTCGGAAGAATTTCGAACACTAGAGCGAGATTTCTTTTTGTTTTTGTGTCCTTCTAAAAATTGTACTAAAGGGGCAAGTATGTGAGCAGCTTTAGGTATGAAAATTCTATAAAAGTTATACATGCCTAAGAATCTACGGAGCTGAGTTAAAGTTGTGGGTTGGGGAAATTCCATTATGCATCGGACTCTATCGGGAAGAGGTTCTATTCCCTTTTCGGAAAGTTTAAATCCCAAAAACTCTATACTAGGTCTACCGAAAGTACATTTTGAAACATTGATACAAAGACCGTACTCCTGAAATTTTGAAAATAAAGCTTCAAGTTGTTCTAAGTGTTCTTTATCATCTTTTGATGCAATCAATATGTCGTCGACAAAAGCATAAACACCGGTTAAATCGCGAGTAACTTCATCAATAAATCTTTGGAAAGTTGCAGAGGCATTACACAATCCAAATTGCATTCTCGTACTTTCGAATAATCCAAACGGGCTACATATTGCTGTTTTGTGAATATCGTCAGGGTGTATTGGAATTTGATGATAAGCTTTAATAAGGTCGACATGGCTAAAAATTTTGGAACCGTGCAATTCTGAAGTAAAATCAGCAATATGTGGGATTGGGTATTTTTCTTTAACAGTTTGTGCATTTAATGCCCTATAATCGCCCACAGGCCTCCATTCCAATGTTCCTTTTTTAGGAACCATATGAAGTGGTGATGCATAATTGCTCTTTGAAGGTCGTAAATGACCAAGCATCATCATATTTTGGAATTCAGTTTTGGCGATTTTCAAGCGATCTGGTGCTAATCTTCTAGGTTTTGCAACAACAGGTGAACCTACAGTTGTGATGTAATGGACAGTATTATGCTTAACCGGTTGATTAGGATCCGGCAATTTAGAAATCG
Organism: Meta bourneti; assembly: GCA_933210815.1. Classification (NCBI taxonomy): domain Eukaryota; kingdom Metazoa; phylum Arthropoda; class Arachnida; order Araneae; family Tetragnathidae; genus Meta; species Meta bourneti. Next base: position 90,457,108 of record OW119924.1, on the reverse strand, counting down.
ATGGAAATTTATTTAAAAGGTTGTGATAAACAGAATCTCCAGTTATTGTTTTTACTGAATGAATATCAGCATTTTTCATTTGCCCAATTGTCTGAAATTTTGTTTTTAAATCTCTTATACATTTATTTCGGAGATCGGGTACCAATTCAAAATAATGGAGGAAATCTGCTCCGAGAATTGGTGTGTTTACATTTGCAAATAAAAATGTCCAAGTAAAAATTCTCCGTAATTTAAAGTTTAAAGAAAGGGTTTTTTGTCCATATACCTTAATAATTGAAGAGTTAGCAGCTGAAAGTGTCTGTTGACAAGAATTTCGTTTTTGAAAATTATTTGCAGGAAGCAAAGATACGTCGCTACCCGTATCGACCAGGAAGGATACGTTAGTTGTCTGGTCTCGAATGAACAGGCGACGCGAGATTTGTGGCAAAGAATAGGTCGCCTCTATTCTTCGCGATTCTCGTTTCCCTGATAAAAACAGGGTTGGACACATTTGTCGGCCCTACATTTATCACCAAAACGACGGTGATACCAACAAACCGATGAACGCCTGGAATTACTCCTAGTTCTGTTTCTGTTTCCTCGGTACGGGGAGCGACCTCACGGAAACGAAAGTTGATCGATTCTTTTGTTCAACTTCTCAATTTCACGGAAAAATTGTTCCTCATTTGAATTACGCTCTTCACGTGAAACAGCACAATTCTCGATTGGAGAAGGAGTAACTTCCAGAATGCGATCAGAAATTTCAGCAGCCTTATCTAATTTTAGGTCAGTAACGGCGGCTAATATAGACTGAACAGAAGTCGGCAAACGTTGTAAGAATAGTTCCAACATTAAATTTTCTGGGACGTTATGAGATTCAGCGCGACGTTTCATATTTCGCAACAACTCTGAGGGTTTCCTACATCCTAATTCCTCTCCTGACAAAAGTTGTCTGATTTCCTGTTGCGAAGATTCGCCGGAACGAGCTATCAGTTCTGTTTTCAATTTAGTGTACGGATCAACAGAGTCGGGTTTTACAAGTACATCACGAATAAGTGAGGCAATTTCAGGTGGTATATGAGAAACAATATAATTATATTTTGTCATAGACTCTGTAATAGGTTTAGGAGCCGCCAAAGCGAAAGTACTTTCGCACATGATAAACCATAAGGCGGGATCCGATCTATTAAAAACAGGAATTTGAACTGCACTGACCTCAGACATAGTGCAAGGGAATATTCAAGATATCCAAATTGCAAGTAAAAACAAAACAGAAAAGTAACCCAGAGATAAAAAAGTTCGATCTTACCCCGTTCGCCTTTCTTCTAATAGCCGGCGTGTCTTAATCCGATATTCTGTTATTGCGTAACGCGTATCTAATCCTCGGCGCTAGAGAAAGTTGAAAATGAGCTGTCCAAACGAAACTACTTCACAAATCTATGTAGCTCTCACGCATTGAAATTCTTCATAAGAATCACTGTATATTCTCACCGGGTCACCATTATGGTATATTTACGTGCTTCGTTAACAGTGAATATACTCAATCATAATTCAACTCCATTCATTGTAAGATAAACCAATTTTTTATTTCCATCCTTTACATTAATTCATAAGCGCGCACTCTTCTCTCCGTACTTTCTTGCAACCCCACTACACATACCAGGGTTGCTATATTTTTAAAGGCGCGTACAATCTCGCTCTCTTGGCGATTCACTACAATAGTCTACGAGGAGGAACAGGGCTTGCACATTTCGAGTAGAGAGACATTTGAGAACAAAAGAACAGGTTAAAGAACAGTTCTTTTAAAAAGAACGGAACATCAAAGAAGAGTTCGCCGAAAAGAACAGTATTTCCCATCCCTAGTCACTGCTCTGAGTGGAACATGTCAAACTCCGCCCACAATTAGGGACATTGGACCCGCACCAATGGCGCTGTAAGTTATATCTTAAGTGAATCCTCTGTATCTTTTACTCTGTGCTAAGAATCGTCGGGGGGGGGGGGGGGTATTTCAATTAACGTCACACTGGAGCAACACAACGGGCTATTGGTGACGGTCCGGGATCAATCCCAAAGGGAAAGACTCGAGGAAAACACCACGCAATTTTGAACCACGGTCAGATGACGAGGCAACACCTGAGCTGGCACCCCACTCTCCAAACTTCCACACCACGCCAACGTGCGGACATTTGAGGCCACGACAGATTTAACGTGCACCAGCCCCTTTGTACACGACTGTGTTTGGCTGGATTTGAACCCGCAACCCTTCGGTTGCTAGTCCGTTACTCTTCCAACCGGGCCACCGCAGCCCCCTAAGAATCGTCGGAAACGTGTTCTTTTTGTTATTGTCTTTCGAGTATTTTCTTTCACGTTAAACATATTATTTAAAAATTTAACGATCAACAAATTTTGAAGAACAGAAATTTACTGGAAATTTACGGAGCCGGAAGGAAATAAATTTCATTACAGTTTCATACGGGGGTACCTGGTGTGATCTAAGATCGATTGATATGGGGATCAAAAATGAAGAGTTAGAATAGATACGCAAATTAAAAAATTTTTATTTTGAATGCGTCTCGTCTAGCAGAATGCAGTCTTTATTAACTATTCGAAAATCGAATCTTTTCAAATCCATTATTTAATGTGGCTTGGCGTGGTGTGGAAGTTTGGAGAGTGGGGTGCCAGCTCAGGTGTTGCCTCGTCATCTGACCGTGGTTCAAAATTACGTGGTGTTGTCCTCGGATCTTTCCCTTTGGGATTGATCCTGGACCGTCACCAATAGCCCGTTGTGTTGCTCCAGTGTGACGTTAATTTAAATACCCCCCCCCCCATTATTTAATGTATTTGAATTGCAATTCTATTGTATGGCAACGTCGCGTATCAAAAACACCAACAGTCGAACGAACAATTGTAAATTTAAGACACGTATGGTTACAAATATTGCATTAGTTATTGAAATAAAAATTTCACAAAGCTAAGCTTCTCTACGTTTCCTTAAAATTATACTCTACTTAACGTTCTTTGTCCATTATTTTATTCTTTTGTAAAACACAATCATGAGTGATCTTGCCGGAAATTTTTTCAATTCTATGCCGTTTTTCACGCGGTATTGGTTTGTATTATCTATCATTTTTCCACTCGGAGGAAGATTTGGCTTGCTGAATCCCCATCACTTGATTTTAGACAACACAGCGTTCATTCGACGTTTCCAGGTATCAAATTATCACGATCAAGTATATTTTAGAGTTACCTACCTCTGATTAAATGTTCCAGACATTCAAAATGCGATTTTCGGGAATTATATGATCGGAATGTCTTTTAACGTTATTTTTTATTTAAGCATTTAAAATTTTTTTAATTAGTACTAAGGATGCATACAAAGAATACTGTGCAGTCATTAGTTATCACTCTTTGAACAAAATTAACTCTCAATTTTCTTTTGTTGAAGTGCTAGTAGCAAACCCACAACGTTACCTTATTCCAAAACTATCCCGAGCTCAGGTGTTGCCTCATCATTTGACCATGGTTCAAATTTACATGGTGTTCTTGGATCCTTCCCTTTGGTATTGATCCAGAAGTGTCACCAATAGCCCGTTGTGTTGCTCCAGTGTGACGTTAATTAAAATACCTACCTACCAACCAAAACTATCGTGATGGTAATGTGTTCCTGAGTCTAACCCCAAGAGTTTCTTTCGGAAATATGAAAACCAATAGAAGTCAATTTCACCAGCTTCATCCTTTATTAAAAATTCCTTTTAGGATAAATAGATTAATATCAAGAAAAGAAAATTGGTGATAACTTGGACAGTTGAATCCAATTCAATTGACTATCACAGGGCTGTGTATAGTTTATACAAGTTTGATGTCTTGTTTGGAAATATTTGTGATAAACAAGTTCACCATTTTCTGTATTATAGCCATGCATCACCATCATGCAGTCCACCTCAGAGTATTGACAGGACATATTTTGTTGCACACATGATGAATGAGACGTTTTGAATTTGGACATAGCCAGAAAATTTCAATAACTAAAAAGGATTTTTGTAACGTACCATGATTTTTTGACCATAATATGTAATCTTGTTTGATTACATTTTTTACTGATGTTGCAATTAAATTACTTTATCTTCCAAACAAGAAAAAATTCTAGAAAAACACCTGGAGTTTGCCTTTCCAAAATGTGTATGGAGCCATCGTGGCTCAATGAGTATGCCACTGCACTAGCAACCTTCGAGTTGTAGGCACCACAGGTTTGATTTCTGTCACATGCATTCCTCTCTGGGTGTATTTCTTTCTTCTGTGTCAGTAAAATTTTCATTGTGTGTGTCTATTACTTGATATTGTATGTCTTGTATCTGGCACAGCATGGCCAATATGGCCCTTGCACCGTAACACCCCAAAACAAAAAAAATAGAAGTAGGAACCCTGTTATGTTGTGGCATTAAGTAATAGTTACACTGTCAAAAATACAATATTTGTATTCTTTTTCAGATATGGAGGCCCTTTACAGCAGCATTTTACTTTCCTTTAGGTCCAAATACTGCATTTGCATACCTTCTCAATCTTTACTTCTTGTATCATTACTCCACTAAATTGGAAAGAGGTACGTTAGAATTTATGTGTCATGTTATGTGTATCATAAGTTATGTAGATCAGCTGGTTTCAAACTCTTGTCCAAGGTCTTTTTACCTCAATGGCTACCTTGCATAACAGTGCATTTAAAGTAAAAATGTAAACTAATTGAATGTTAATTATATCAATTAAATTTTAAAAACTTGTACAAATGCATATGTTCAAGACCTTATGCTTATGTTCAAGACCCTATGCTTATGTTGTATCCATTTCTGAGTCAGATATCGCCACTTATGTTAGGAGGTAAAGAAAAAAATTGCATGAACTTCAGCATTTCTTTCTCAGAAGTTATATTTAATTTTTACAGCAACATAGTTCGAACCTTTAAGTTTGAAATCCACCAATGATTTTTTCTACCTAGATGGCGATTCTTATTTTTATACATATTTTGCCTCCTACTAAAATTAAAATGTATCATCCTATTGTCAGCTCGTGTCTTTTAATTTTTCGAGGCACCTCTGCCATCAACTAGCTTATTTTATGTAGACACTGATCCCAAATTTCATATAATTAAACATGGTTTTTACAAATACTCCACTGTAAAGGATTTATGGGTACTTTTTGATTATCTTCTGTCACATTTTCTTGGCAACAATACCAAAGTAGCTGAGAATACTTACATTTTGCCACCAAACCTTTGAAAAAAATTGCATGTTGTAAAAAAGAGGATAAATAAAAAAAGTTTCATAAACACTTCTGGTGGGAATCAATCCTATTACAACCATAATTGCATTGAAAGAATTTTCTTGCAAGTTTATTTGCCAGATAAACTCTAAATATGTATCTTTGTGGCTATTTTGGTGTTCATTTTTCCTCACCAAGAATATGTGATTAGAAATTACCGAAAAGTAGAAAAACACAGAAAGCATAATTAAATGCTAATAGTGCTGAGGATGTCTCTTCTCTCTAAAAAAGCCACCAAGAAAATGTGACCAGAGATAACCCAAAAGTACCAATTTATGATCTTTCCTTAATTTTATATCATGGAATATATATTTAATTTTATATAATACAGAGATTACCAAAGAGCAATAAGCATCCACAGCAACATGTACTGAGTAAGGCCCAAAGGTTTCTGACTCGAACATGTTACAACGAAAATTGAGTCTAACTCAACCCAGCATCCTATATTTTGTTTCAGTGCAGTTCAAGTTTTGCAGCACTAGCATCAGAGATAGAAGTGCTGTTCCCAACATTTAAAGACATTTTATCTTGAGTATCGCACAATCATTAAATTTTCAAACCATTTTTGTCTTTAGAATTGATGGTAAAAAGTTTACAAGTTGTAAAAAAGTCATTTCTGCAGTTTTAAACTATATTAAGGACAAAAATCCAGATTATTTTCTTGAGTGGTATGGATTGTACAAGCCAAGTGTCGCATCACGAGCCACACTTGAAGATCACAAGTTTATTATAAATTAAAATTGGATGGAAACTAGTTCTACTATGGGCATCTAGATATAAATATTCAATTTAATAAATGTTTTGCTGCTATTTGAGTCTTGGGATGTATTAATTTCAAATGACCCATAACGGATATAACAATTACATTAAAATAAAAATTGTTTGATTCTATTACCTCTTTAATAACCATTGGGCTGGAAACTTTTGGACCTTGCTGCATTGTTTGCAAACCTCAGCTAGCTGGTAAGTTGGGAACATAAGAAACTGAAAGGGTGCTCAATTTTCATTTTCAGAAAACTACCAACACCAGAGCTGCCACAGGCAATTTTTGTTTCTATTTTTGGTGCTTTTTATTTTTTCTGGTCACATTTTCTTCGCGACGAAAATAAACACGAAAGTAGCAGAGAAGATTTCCATCTTGCCACAAAAACTTCGAAGAAGTTGCATGTTGTAAGGAAACAGAAAATATAAAAAAGAGTAAATAAAAACCATTTCATAAAACGCTTATTTCTGGTGAGAAACACAATCCTATTGCAACCATAATTACATCGAAAGTATTTTCTTGCAAGTTTTTTGCCAGATAAACTCTGTTAAATATATATTTAAGTGGTGTCTAGAAATGGAAATATGACCTAAGGTAATCGAAAAATACCGTAGTATTTTTCTGTTAAAATCGTGAACAGTTAACTAAGCGCTAAGCTACACCAGATTCTTACTTCTACTCCACAGTGTTTTATGAAGACCCTGTGCCAAGGTTGTAGCTGCTCTGGAGGCAATTAAAACTGCTACTACAATAAGTTTTAATAAAAGACTACTATTTTTAAGAATTTATGCTACTATAACTACTGTTTCACAAGTGCTTTGGCTGTTGCAATCCTGCATTAGTGTGATTGTCTGTTATATCATCTGTAAGAACTTATGAAGTTGCAAATGTGCCAATATTAGTAGATTTGACATTCAAAATGTCGAAAGGGGTGTTTTTTAAACAGTACACTTTAACTGAAACTCTTTCAGGCCTGTATGCTGGAAGACCTGCTGATTACTTTTTCCTCCTCCTCTTCAACTGGCTCACTTTGGTTGTATCCTTTTTGTGCATTTGAAGTATTAAAAGCAGTACTTGGAATTATATAGTACAGTTCCAGAGAGAAGGTGCATGAAATGGGAGAAGTCCAATTCTACAAAGGTGGTAAGAGAAAAGGCTGTATGGCAATCACCTTAGATGATTATTTGTTCCACCAATTCATATAGCTTCCAACACCAACCAATAAACTTGGAACTGGAATCTGCTCTAAATGCACCAATTGTAGAAGCGCTTTACATTTGACCTGCCCTTAATTTAACAAATGAATTGTTCAAAACCTCATGATGCAAATGACAACTTGCAGAAGCCTGGCTAAACATAATTTGATGATATGCCCATAGGTATCGCATCATTTTCCCATTATGTTCAGTCATTGCACCTTTAATAGTTTTGAATTCTAAAAAACACATTCAACTCACTTTTCACAGCTGCTTATAAATAAAAAGCATTAGCTTTTCAAATGCAATTTTATGTCAATCGGGATGTTTTTATGTATTACTGGTATGTTGTTTATCTGCACAACAAGTACACATTATAACAAAATATTTTGTCTTTAAAAATGGAAGTGAAAAGAGTTATTTCTAGAATCATTAAATATTTTTCTGCGAATTTACATATATTTTCTAACTATATTTAATTAGCTTAAAGTCTCAGTGTTTAGAGTAGGCACAGAAACTAACAAGTTAAATTAAATTGTATGTAAACTATTTTCATTGTTTGGAGGTTTTTAGATTTTTATTATTTCATGAACCTCATTTTATTAAAAGTTTTGTAAAGATATAATTTTTTCTGTCATTGTTTATTGGGCCATTTTTTGTAGTTTTCAGGTCAACTGCATTTTATTGGGTATTTTCTAACAATGTTTAGGTGTATCAAAATCTCACCCCTATAGTGATCATATTTATTTTAATACAAAATGTATTCCTTAATATTTGTGAAGGTGACAGGTCTAGCTCTGAATGTTTGGGTATGTGAAAAGTTTTGTAAAAAAATTCAATTACATTATCTGTAACTGTTAAAGTAATACTTTTGTATTTAAGACCTTTAAAATGCCTCAGAATGAAGGTTTTTGATTCAGTTTATGATTGTTTTATTACATTGACTCCAACAATAAACAAAAGCTATTTCTGAAAGCTTTATAAAAAATTGCAGTGTATATAAAAAATCAGGGAATGAAAAATCATGATTAAAAAATCGGATTTGATTTAAATCAGATTTTTTTTTTATTTAAATCAGATTTTAATGATTTTTATTAATTTGTTGCCTCTACATGTTTAAACTTGTTAGATATGAGACTTGCAAATCACCGAATAATTTCTATATTATATTGATTTATGTTAAACATTAATATATGAGAATTTAGAAAATATAGCAGGGCAAAGTTTTGAAAGATTGAAACAATAAAAGTTACCATTGGATCTTTTGCTACTTTTATTATTTCAGTTGAATTGTATTTCATGGTACAAATCCCTAACACTCAAAATTTTAATTAAAAAATAATCATTTTAATAAGGTAAGGAAATTTTAAATTTAATATCTTTTTATAAAAAATAAGTTAAACATTTTAATTTTCTGGCCTTTTTGTTTCTCATGAATACCTTTCATGTCTGCTACACATGAAAATCTAAATTCATTTAAATTCACCGAAACCAAATTATTCTGCTTTCAAAAAAATATCTGGATTACTATGTTTTCAGAGGAAATCAAGAAACACATCTGCTCTTTCTTGAATTTTCTTAATTATAGACATATTAGATGATAATATTTTGCTTTTGCGAATATTAAGAGGTTTTTCTACCTAAATTTAGTCGATTTTCTTCCAAAGGATTTATTAAATAAGCTAGGAAGTGAGGGGCACCCATACTAGTTTTTAACATATTGAAAACAAATGTTAAACAGTGCTGTTTCCCTCTTGAAAGGTCATCAGTTCAAGCCTGTGCAATCTTTCCACTGGGAAGACTTAAAATTAGCCGAAACTATTTTGTGCAATGCATGAACTAAACTCAGCCTCTGCCTGTTTAATGAACAGAAAGAAATGTTTGTTGGTCAGTTGTCATTCAATACAGGTGCCAACTCCTAGAGGCCTAAACTTCTTGTATCCCCACAAACAGGAGAAGTAAATATTTCCAATTAGAAACTAAATAAATTGTTTAAAAAACATCACCAGGCATGTTCTAAGAGCCTAACCCCCTTGAAAAATGTTATGGTAGACCCAAGACGCCCAAATATAAGGGGTAAATATTAATAATATTTAGTATTTATAAATATTCAAGTAACCAAATATGCAGAGTAATTAGATCTCTTAGCAGATCACTTTACTAGAAGAGGGACAAAGTTCTAGAGACCCGAACTCCTTGTGTCCTAAAATTTTTTGTTTGGGGCCTGGTCCCTCTAACATGAGGTTTCAACATTACAAATACTCAGATAATGTTGGTAATTATTTATATTAACAAAATAAATAGTTCTGAAACATCCTTGTATATGAAGTGATGTTTTCTCACAATAATTTCTCAAAATTGGCACCACTACATCCCAATTAATACACCATCTCCAAATAGAAAAATCCAATTATTTTCATTTAGAAAAGATCATTCTTCAGGTGTTACTGAGTAGGAGCAAATTTTAAAACTTATTTGAATAAAATAACATGCATTTATCCCAGGTTATATCATTTGAATATTATTAAACTTCAGTCAAGAGGAAAAAAAACAAGGTTTAAAGTTTGATTTAAATCAATGATTTTTTTAATAAAAATCACTTGATTTAAATCAAGCTGATTTAAATCAGCATACCCTGTAAAAAATGTTAGGAAATGCTTAAAATGATAGTATTCAAGGAAATTTAAAAATATGTGGTAATATTAATTTTCTAAATTGTTATCAGTTAAACTAAAAAATGAGGAATTTGTTTTTTGTTTACCATTTCTTTGAAAAACCAAAAATATTTCTATTACATTGAAATCATCCTCCTTATCTATGTTATGTACTGAAACATCTAAGAACGCTTAGCAATTCTTAAGGGTGCTAGTCTATGACGCCTTATTTTATAAGGAGCATAGTCAAAAATACCAACCAGTCTGGATTTTCATCTCAGTACGGAAGTTGTGAAATTATTTACGAAATATCACTAGATAGATTTGCAATAAAAATATTCATTGCATCTTTTTTGCAAATGAGAACTTTTTCAGGTACTCTATTTCATAACAAATGCTAAAGTATCAATAAACAAAATTTTGCATTATTTTTTAAAGAATTAAATTTTAATTCAATTGATTTATCGAAAAAGTACAAGTGGTAAACTAAAAGAGAAATGAAGAAAGAAGTATTATAAACAATATTTCTACAGAAACGTATAAATAAAAGACTTGCCATTTTCCAGCGTCATACTATACTTACTGCCTCCAGAAGTACATAAAACAGGTGACTATCTTTTAAAACGGTAATTCTATTTTTAGAGGATATGTCACCTTACTTAAATCGAAATATATTACCAATGTCCTCTTAACTTTTCCTAGGTTGACACCTTATTTGTCTCGGTTTATGACCTTTGTGATCTTAACTTTCAAAATCAAACAGTTTTCATTCTCTGTTGTAAAGGATTTATGATTCTTGTTGTGTACTACTTGATTGGCTTTTATGATAGGGTCATTATCACAAGAATCATCTTTACAGTAAGTCCACACTCTTTAATTAATATGAAACATTTATTCGCACACCACACTCATTGGTTACATTTAATCTTATATAACTCTTTTTCTCGAAAGCCTAGCTTCCATCCATACCCTAAAATGACTTGACTCATGGTGCCATCTTTTATCAAGTATTTCAATTCATAACAATTATTTTCTTGAATTCATATAACACTTCATATCATCTCAGATACAAGAGTTATCAGCCATCAAACATGTGGTTCCCCTGGTGGAAGGTCACTGCTCTCTTTTGAGTCAAACACTTTTTTGAGTTGACAAATACATACAGACAAGAAAGTAAAAGCTGCTCTGCTGAATAGTAAACTGAAACTGAGAAGTTGTTTGCTTCACTTCAATTCTCTTTTGAAATATGAAAGACTTACACTGTTCAAAAACTTCTGGTATATGTGAATGTAGTCTCAAAAATTGTATTTTCATTTTAAAATTCAATTTCATCAATTGTGTGCTTTTGGTATTTGCTTTGAAGGAAAAACCATCAAGTCTGGGAATCTTTTTCAGCTGTTGATGGAGCCTCTGATCTTGAGTGTTCTCTACATCTGGTGTCAAGTGAATAGAGATGTCGTTGTCAACTTTTGGTTTGGGACACGCATGAAGGTACGTTTTTTATGTTGTCAAAAAATCAAGACCATAATATTTAAAAAATTACTTAAAAATGGATGGTTTTAAATCTGGATCTGTGATTCAAATCTACCACTTGTGAAAGTTTCTTCAATCATGGATTATGTGTGCCTCATCAAGGGTTCTAATTTTTTTGTTTGAAGAGTGGAAGCCCTGTTTTTACTTCATTGGTTTTCTCCCTTAATTGATGCTTTCTGTCAGCTCATGTTTCCTCTAGCTTTAGTGTAATTTATTAGACAAGGCAGATATGAATTTTTGATTTAGCTTTGTCGTACAATATCTCAGTGAATTTTTATAATTAATGATTGATAATAGAACTATAGTAATTCTCATATTTTCTTTTCGCTTTTACATGAGATTTAATTTACGTATTGTTATATAATTTTTGATTTTGAGAAATGATATTAATTTTGAAATTTAATTTGTAATCCTTGTAAGATCAAATTTTTTACATGAATGGCATTCACCAAATACCATTAATGTAAATTGAAATTGAGACACATTTATATGAAAATCTTTTTTCTTCATGTTAATTCTGCTTTCATGTTGGGGTATATGAGGTGTGGCAATTTAATTCCTGAAATGGCCACACTGTGTCACCCGTGTGGTGATTTTGGAATCATGTGCGTAACAGTGGCATATGGTGAGGATACTCTGAAAAAGTCAAATGTCTACGTGACATAGTAAATTCAAAGATAGGTGAGAAGATGTGAACAATGACCCTAGAAGTGGGCAGCTAAAACCAAAAATGATGGACACAAATGTGAATAAGACTGCAAAATTTGGTTAGCCAAATTACTATTTAGAAGTGCTGAAAAGATTATGAGATTCTGTTTGTAGGTAGACTTGAATTGTAGCCTGACAAATGGATCATCCATCACGACAATACACCAAACTATAGTGCACTTATTGTGAGAGTTTCTTGAAAAAATGGATTACCGAATCAGGTCATGCTGCTTATTCACATAGCTTAGCCAATCGACATTTCTGGCTATTCCCAAAATTAAGTAATACACTTAAAAGATGAAGACTTTCTCACATTGCTGATATCCAGTATAATGTGATAAAGGAACTCAAAGAGTGTTCTGGACAAAAATTCCCGATCTGTTACCAGAAATGGAAACACAATCTAAACAGCTTATAGATGCACTACCTCTAAACACACAGTAGCCACTAATGTACAGGTCCAAATATGATTTTTACAAGTGCATTCCAGGAATTCAATCGCCACACCTCGTTAAAGTATATTTTGGACTTATGAAAATATATATTTGGCATCCATATATAAGTCCAAAATATACTTTCATGGGTAAGATCTTATATGAACAGCCATGGTCTTCAAAGGTTAATGATATCACTTCATTCACAAGCAAATTCAATTTTATTAAGCATATGAGTTTTGTGGTCAGCATTTAGACATGTAGGTTTAATGAAATTAAGTGCTATTTCTTTTGTTGATACCATAAGCAAAGCTAAAGCTGTTAACATTAGTAGCCTAAATAAACCTTAAGCAAACCTGCTAACTTTCCTGATTTTCTGGAAAACACTGTTTCCCAGTCTTCTATATGGAAAAAATATTTTCATAATTTTCCTTTATCGAGAAAATTTTCAAATGACACCAATTTAGAAGTTTCTTGCACCAAGCTCTGGTAACCATATAAGAAAAACATTGTAATCCATGATTGCTGGATTGTCGTGAATACCTACTTTGGTACTTATTTTCAAGAGCTTACAAATGGACCTCTAAAACACTCAAGAAAAAGTTTTTTTGCATATACAGGGGAACCTGGCTTCGTGAGAACTTCACTTTGTGAGAATCCTCTGTTCATGAAAAAAATGCTGGCCCTTGACTTTTTGGCCCAAAACCTGGCTTCATAAGAATGAAATTACCTCTACTCATGAGAATTAATGTTGAGCTATCCCAAGCCCTTTTACTTCTGAAGATGAGAATTCACCATTTCATTACCTCTACTCGTGAGAAAGAATGTTTACATCACAAACAATGAACTCTTTACTTTTGAAAATGAACCTGTCTGAACACGTCTAATGTAGGTTTTTCTACTCAAGTCTTTTCAGTACGCACCCATGCCTCCTAAGAGAAGAAACGTGTCATGCCTCACGGCTAGTGCTAAATTGAAATTACTTCATGACACTGGGGATGGAAAGTCATATGCAATCGTTTCTAAGGACTCGGGAGTGCCGTTATCTACTGTTTATAGAATAATTAATAAAGGAAAAAACGAGAGTAGAATCAGAGTGCATGGATGGACATGGCAAACACAAACGATCACGAGTCGGAGATTTTCCCAATCTAGAATGTTGAATGGATGAAAGAACGCTGAGCTAACAACATGATGGTAAGTGGAGTTTTGATCAAACAAAAAGCTCGTGATTTTGTTGAGCATCTAAGCATCGCCAACTTTACCAGTAGCAATGGTTGGCTTGAAGGTTTTAAAAGGAGAAATGATTTGGTTTTCAGAAAAGTTTGCGGCGAGAGTAACGATGTTGACGGCAATGTTTGCAATCAGTGGATGGCCGATTTACCGTCACTTTTGTCAGGTTACAGCTCTGATGACGTATTCAATGCCGATGAATAGCAAACTGTTTCCGAAAATGTGGGTTCGTCACTTTGATCGGAGAAGCACCGCCTTTGGGTGATGAAGTAGAAGTAACACCGGAGGAATGGGATACAACTTCCATCTTCAGAATGTATTGAAACGCCTATATTTCAAGAGTACATGTCCATTGATGATGAGGCAATCGTTAGTGGTCAGGCAACAGAGGAGGACATTGTCGATTGCTGCCTCAGTCTCACCTGTTATGACAGCGAAGATGATGAAGACACCCCCACTGTTACTGAAAAGGACACCCAGGAATGCTTTGATGATGCTGCAGCAGTTTTTTTTTTAATCTAGCGAGAGTGACGGAACATGTTTTGACCATCTGCATGACCTGGAAAACATGATTACCCAATCCAATTCCGAAAAGCAGACAAAATAACAGATTTTTTTAACTGAAATTTAGCTGAAAAATTGTAATTATTAGTAATTATATTGTAATATATTTCTGCATACATATTGAGTTTTCAATGTTTTTGAATTATTCTACAGAGTGTCCCAAAAAGGTTGTTCCGCGATTTATCTTTTTACCATTTGGAGATAAGTAGGCAATGTAAATTGCAAAAGTGCACCAAATAAGGTAAGTAATTAAGATATGTGAATAAAATTATCACGTGATAACAATTTAAGCGGATACAGTTTTTAAATTTTATACCGCCCCTCTAGATAAAAATCCGAGATAGCAAAAATGTTCCTTACCTGTATCCCTATCGTTAGTAAAAAACCATATTTCTGTAGGTTGAATAGTAACGGAGATACAAGAGTTTCTATTTTAAGGGGCCGTATCTAATCTAGAACGGAAACTGACCCATGGCCAAAAATGAAGAGCTAAGTTCTGCATTGCTGCAGATGGAAAAATTCCTTTTATTTTATTTAAACCATTTTTTCTACAATATTTTTATTAACGATTACATTGTCTGCTATTATGCATTGCGATTTTCATCTGCAGTTGCAATACTACATTATTTTGCACAATGTTGCACTTTCTGACCGAAAAATGCTTTTTAGCATTGTGTATGCGGTCCCTAATCTGACTGCTTGAACAGCTGTGCACAAGCGGTATAAGTCAACTTTTTTGCGTCCTTATGCCTCTGTTACTGTTCAACCTACAGAAATGCAGTTTTCTGCTAACGATAGCAGAAAACTGCATTTCTGTAGGTTGTAATATGTAAATAGTTCCTTACCTGCATCCCTATCTCGGATTTTTATCTAGAGGGGTTGTATACGAATTAAAAACTGTATCCGCTTAAATTGTTATCACGTGATAATTTTATTCGCATATCTGAATTACTTACCTTATTTGGTGCACTTTTGCAATTTACATTGCCTACCTATCTCCAAATGGTAAAAAAATAAATTGTGGAACAACCTTTTTGGGACACCCTGTATACAGTGACCTAAAAACTTGGTTGGTGAGAAACCTGGGTTAGTGAGAAAATTATGTTATCCCTGTCGGGTTGTCACGAAGCCAGGTTCCACTGTGCTTGGCATCCTTTTGTATTAAATATATGCCGAGTTTCAACTGCTGCCAAGAATAAAGTAGCCCAGAGTTACTTTTCCTGCTTTGAATTCCTTTGGTAAAATTTGATTTGGTGCAGTTTTCGTTAATTTGGCACTTCTAATTATTTTTCATTTTAAGAATGATTTTAGGCACTTTCCCTTTTTGACAGTTTTACACTCTTTTTATGTTGTAAAAACCTTCCGGATTGTTTTCTTGGAGGTTGACATGTATGCCCAAGTGGTCATCAGAGGTGTTTGAATTTTAAACACACTTATTCTTTGATAAGCCTTTTGTGGGAGGAAGTTCATACTCTTATACTTTCTTGATAACCATACATCTCTAACTGTGCCACTTTGTAGCATAGAAAGGTCACTCCTCGCCCCCACTTGAACCCACTCGCCTTTTCATGACTTATTTTTAATCTAAATCTAGGCTGACCAACCTCCAAGCTATGTTTTGTTTCATTTTTGTTGTCTCTTGAAAAAAATTGTTCATTGAGACTCTTGAAGGGAGTTGCATTTTCTTTTATTTTGGCTTTAAAATGAATTAGTGTGATTTTGTGTTTTTCTTATTTCCAGGCCATCTACCTCCCTTGGGTATTGTTTGGCTTCAACTTTATTCTTAGAGGAGGGTAAGTTATGGAATGAACTATGCATTTCTTTGTAAATAATTTAATATTTAGCTTATGCAATTGTAAACACCATTTCTTTTTTGGTTTTCAACAGCAATTGACCAATTAACACTTAAAATTACATTGAATAAAATTACTCATAATTTGATGAAATTAAAAATTAAGTTTTATGGTCCTGCAACAATATCTTTTCGCAATCCAAATTGAATAACAACTAAAAGCGTTCTCAGTTAACTGTTAAAAATGATATTTTAAGTTTGTTATTTAAAAAGACAGGTTTAGCAATCCACTTCAAACATTTAGTTTTGAGATTCTACTCTACTTTTTTCCTGATAATGACACAAGCATTTGAGGAAAGAAAATTTTCTTTCCTAAGGTTAATAAAAATCTTTAAAGTTGGTAGAAGTAGCTTGACTGAATAATTGCAGTAGCACCAATAAAAATTACAGACAGCCTTAACTTGAGGGATATTTGTATGTTCCAAGTTCTGAGAATTGTGTTAGTTTGGGGCTAATGACTAATGCTTTCAGGTACAGACAAATTCTGATTGTTTTCCAAATGATAGTATGATTAAGCAGCTTGGCAAATACAGATGTATCTTTTAAGAATTCATTTTAAAATTATTTGTTTATATACTTTGTAATTTTTCAATTTAATTTCCATTTAAACGTATACATTTGTCCTAGCACAAAATTAATTTTTCAGGCCATCTAAAATAAACTTTTGGGAATCAGGTTCATCCATTCGTTTAAAGCTCATGTATGTCATGAAATCACATCACACAGGTTCTTGAATTCTGGAAACATGATGGTCACTGGTTGACATTTTCCATGGAAAGAAAATAATGGCTCTTTGAAGTTGCAAAAGCTGTGCAGATTTTCAAAATAGAATGAATTTCTGTGGTCTGCCTACATAGTTTTAAACATTGTAAAACTCCCTTTTACTTCTATGATCACAGGAATACTTAGTTACGTTATTTTCAGTCTTCTAAAATTTCACAAACGGGAAATTTTTTCCCTTAACATGATATTTCATTAAAATTTATCCAAAAATGTCCTTTTCCTAGAAAGTACCACTATACATGAAACTGCCATTACAAAGGCACTTAAATCAACTTTTTTTATAGAACACATTTCTATTCATCAAATAACCTTTCCAAGATTAGTGCCGTGAGAATAACAAAATGACAAATACCTATGATGACCAACAACTGAAATGAACAGAAAAAAGTGGTAACTTGTTACGTAGCTTTCTAGAATAAAAAATATACATCCCGAATTATTTACATCATTAGCTGTCAGGAAAAGACTTGTAGTCACAGAAAGACTTAAGCAGGCATCAGACTCACGACTGATTATTTTCTTGTAGTTATTATCTTATTTTTTAATTATACCCTTGATATCTCAAACTCTTTATTTCAAATTTTTTTCTTGTCCCATGAAATTCGACATATCAAAGATTGACTGTATTTTTTGTTGTATCCCTTTGGCAATGAATGAATTTTTATGGTGTTTTTTTGTTTCAGAGGATTCGAAGAGTTCCTTGGAATTTTGGTTGGGCATCTGTACTACTTCTTGATGTTCACATACCCTCAGGAGCGAGGAGGTTCCAGTCTAATCAGCACCCCACAGATTCTGTATGTCTTCCACTTTTACTGCAATTTTTTTCTCAGACTTTCCTCATTTATGTGGCACCAGCAATTTTTCGCTATAGACGCTCGAATTTTGTTGACATGTTATCTTTTCTTAGGCTTGCACATATAAACAAAATACAAATGACTCTTCTAGTTTTATTATTGGTGGGTTTTCTCTAGTTTTGACAGGAAAAAATAAAAGATCAAATAATTTGGAGTCTGAATTGTTAATCAATTGATTGATTTTTATGGGGCAAGTCTGGCCAAGCTATTAGTAATTAAGTAAAAATAATTGGAATTTATCCGTAAATTTGAAAAAATACTTGTTAATTGAAACATTTAAATTCTCTCTGGGTCCCCAGTGGCAGCTAATGTCCCAAATCTGAACCATCTCGAGTACGATTTCCTAAACCGATACGCTGTGCCTAGGACAAAACAAATTCGCAATTGAAAGTAATACATTTTTTAGGTTTTAGTGTAATTTTTAGGTCAACAAAATGCAGGACCCGATAATCATTTGAAAAACTTCTATATATAGCTTTAAGCAATGGGGAGTTGTCCTTTAAAAGATTATAAATACTTAAGACACATATCGTGATTACCACTTGGAAAGTAAAATTAGTTTATTTGTTGAAAAACAGGTTAATTATATAATCTATCTAAGCACGTTTAAAACATGAAAAATATAAGTCAAAAAATCACTTGCTTTTCAACACATTAGATTTATGGTGGGATACTTGTTTCCGAGATGTCTTTAAAATCGTAATATATGACTTAAATGTGATCACTTTTCGACTCAGAGAGAGCATGATACCCAATCCGAATCTCCATCTTTCACAGTGAAATATGTCGCCAGATTTGAAATTTTGCTTTCCATTTCTTTGTAAAATTCGGTTTTAAAATAGTTAAAAGCATTGCAAATCCTATGAACAAGTAGAGGCGACACCACCAGAAAGAAAGCTAAAAAAATCTTAATCAGTTATATTTAAAAATTCATCACCATGTCATTGTCTAACAATTATAAAATTTCACATCTATTATGCTAGTCTTCTCACAAATTCATCAAACATCGGGGTTTGGTTCAGTCAAGAACAGTTCTGGGGAGCAGTCCAGTGAGCAGCAGAACGAGAACACTTCCGATGTACAGTTCATCAGAACAGTTTGAAAGAGGAAGTAGTCTCACAGCAGGGAGCAGTTTACGGGTAGAGAAAGGGTGAATAAAAGCGAGCAGGAACAATGAGTCAAGAACTGTAGGGTGGTGAACAGCTGTGTTTCGGACAGCATAATTTACAAAACATGAAAATATTTAGCGAACTTAGAAAATTCGATAAAAGAGAAACTACTTTCTTTGCCAAAATTCTCATTTTAACCTATAATATTAAAATCGAAGTAGGAAAAATGCAGTTTCTTTTTACAAAAAGAGGGGAGAACAGGTTTTTGTGAAAAGTGGGAGTAGGCTGTTCCTCTTCTTTTTGAAGAACAGGTGAAAAAGGGTAGGGTGTTCTTTTTTCCTCCATGCCACAACCAGGGAATGAAAAAATCATGATTTAAAAAAAATTAAAGATATCGGATTTTTACGATTTTAGTTAATTCCTTGCCCATACCAGTTTAAATTTGTTGGATTTGAGACACGCAAATTACAGTGCAGTTTCTAGATAGTTCTGATTTATTTAAACATTAATATTTTTTATGTAAAACATTAATGTATTAGGAAACAGCTTGGTAAATTTTTTAGATTAAAACACAATATAGGAATTAGCAAAGTAAATCACATGATAGAGTAAATAGAACAGTGCCCCAAATGCCAAGCATAAGCAATGTTTTTCTATCTGGTTCTCAAGCAGTTTAGATTACTTGGAACTTTAACCCATAACCAGTGAAATGAAATTTTTGGACCAGGATAAATAAAGTTGCGGGTTCCCACTGACACCATACCTCATTTTGTAACCATACAATTTTCAGATTTTTTTTGCATTATATATTTATCATATATGAATAAAATGTTTTGAATTACTTTAATTATTTTGATATAAAATAATTGGAACTTGCATCATGAAAAAATTCCTACTTTTCATTAATATTTAACTTGCAATAATAACTTATTGGTGAAAAAATTGTTTTTTGTAAGTTAACAGTAAAAAATGAGACAACATGAAAATACATAAATTTGAAATCAAGTATGCCTATTTTTCAAATTCTTTGAGCATTAACAAGTATTTCATAGGTATATTCGAAGCACACAAAAGTGTTTATATCTAACACAAGAAAATGAAGCTTTTCTCTATGAACAGCATAGAACAAGTGTAATAGCATCCCCAGAACATGCCAATTCAGTGGAATTTTGAGCTTACAATAAAAAATTTATCAATTCCAATAGCTTTTCACTTTAATGTATAATCTTTTGTGAACATACTCACTCAATTATCAGATGAGTGAATGAATTAACTTTTACATTGCAAATTTCAATTCCATAAATATTGAATAGTTATTCTAGCAGTGTAAAGAATTCTAAGGGATCAATACATAAAATTTCCCAATAAATTTAAATAAAAATTAACCAATATATTACACAAAACAAAATGAAACTATTAAAATTGTCAATTATAAAGATTTATGGGCAAAATTGGTTTTGGGTAATCATGCAGAAAATCTTTTCGTTGAGTGTCTTTATATTTTTATGCACAGACTACAATACTAAATAAATAACTAGGACATCTTAGAAAAGAAAGCAAGTTGCCAAAATTTTAATAATTTGAGTGAATATATTTCAAGCATCTTTGCTCATCACATAGTGAATGATTTAAAATTGGCCATATGGCAATTAATAGTCACAGAATGTTTAAAATAAAACCCATGCTGACGAGCAGGCTTGTGAGTGACACCTATTGGTCAATGGCCCAAGATAGAAATACATACTTGTCTGGTAATTATGATCCCAATCAACAAATACTCTTATTTAGTGTCTTCAAAGAAAGGATGATTTTCAATATAATTTTGGGGTGAAATCAGTACGAGCGAAGTTCTTAACTTATTTGAATAAAATAACATGCATCTTGTTCAGTTATTCCATTTTCAATATTAAACATAACAGAAAGGAAAATGAAATTTAAAATTTTGATTTAAATCAATGATTTTTTAATAAAAATCACTTTATTTAAATCAGCATACCTTGACCACAACTCACAATTAAAAAAAAAAAACTTATCGCATCCTAGTAGTTCCATTTGAAACCATTCAAAAGATATAATTTTGGACTACTTACTAGTATTTTTTATTAGTAGAAAGGGTTTCCAGAATTTAAAACTATTGCATGAATTAACTGTCAGGCTTGAAGTTGAAACATGATTGCAAAAATAAATTATAAATCCCCACTTCCAAAAGGCTGCAATTTTTTTAATTTTGTGTTGTAATAGTATGAAGCCAATTTATGTATTGAAATAAATTTTTGAAAATTTATTTTTGTAACAAAATAAAGGGTAAATATATATGTGGTTCCAAATGGGCTGAAATGTCTCTTGTTTCTCTTGTAAGCCTTTTGAAATTGGATTGCATGTTTTATTCATGCATGGTGATCAAAATTATAGGAATCTCAATACATTTACCAGTTTCTTCATATTCATTTGTCACCTCCAGTTTTCAATGGTAAATTAACATGTTATTATAAATGTGATGTTTTTAAATCAATCTTAATAATTATGATGCATGATAATTATGTAAATAAAACATACTTAGAGTGTGCTGGAAAAATAAAAAAATGTCTGATCAAATTGCTATAAAGATAGTGCTCAAGTTTTTTCAAACCAGATAATATTTTAAAGTCATGCATTGCGATTTAAGTTACAGAAATTTCCAAAGTATACATCATGTTATTGATTTATTTCACAAGTACCAAATAAACTACAATCGAATCACTAGGGCTGAAATGTAATCTCTGGTATAGCATTTTATTGTTACAAACTTTTTGAAGTGGGATAATATTTTCCATTTGTGCACGATGATCAAAATTACTGGAATCGTAAAATTTGCCAATTTGTTCAGATTCGTCCTAATGCTTTATAATATGCCATTGTGACTAGCAAAACATTTTAGTTCTGTAATTGTAATATGTAAAAAATGTAAGTCAGTTGCATCCACTTGAGAAATCAGAAAAATTGTTGTAAAATAAAATGAGTTTCCCTTATTTTCAAAGGGAGCATGGGGTAGGAAGAATACAGTCAATATATAGACAAGATGTCAAAAGAAACTGAAATGAGAGAAGTAAAGACAGCAAAAATTGAACTTAATCTTGGAACAATATTTCTACTTTAATGTTGTCTTTGATTGTAATGTATGAATGGAATTGAAAAAATAGCATTATCTTTAGTGATTCAATGAAAATTTTATTTTTCCTTCCCATCCCCTAATAAATATGTCTATTGTTTATATAATTACCATTCATCCTTAATATTTATTAAAATGTCATAAAATCTTGTTAATAATATACCACTGCCAATTCCTGAAACATCTAATCAGAGGTTGGCATAGTTAAGCCTTTTTGTTCGTTTTTTGTCCTATTTCTAATATTATTTTAATTCACAGGTATGATTATTTTCCAAATGCAAGGACTGCACCTGGAGTGGGTGTGGCTCCCAGCTCACGGCAAGGGGCAGCCAATGACAGAAGAGGGCATGTGTGGGGCCGTGGTAATGCACTTGGAGATTAGGTGCGAGACATAACAGATGACTAATATATTGACATTGCTGTGCAGACCTTTGTACATATTTTGTGATTACTTTGTGGATCTGGCATCCGTGATGCTTTAACAACCCTGCTGAGTATGCATCCAAAAACATTTTTTGTTTTTTGTAATAAAGTTTTTTTGAGGACAAAGTATTGATGTCTTAGAATAAAATAGAATACTTTGATTTTTATGGCACAACAGCAACTAGGTCACTTAAAATCTTTCCATTTAAATATATAAAAATCTTGAGCCAATTAAGGCCCAAGAGTATAATGAAAAAGGGAATAGTATAATAAACAATACAAATGAGTAAAAAAGTTGAATTTATAAAATTGAGTGTGGTCGTGAAGTATGCATTTTTAAAAATTAATGACATGATATTTTGATGATTCACTGTAAAAAACAAATATAATATAAATAAATGTATTCAAATTACTATTTAGATTAAATGTACTCAAATTAAGTACGAAAATCAATGCTGTTTAGAAAAGACTAACATGAGGTGGTTCTGGAAGCATTTCTAAATTCAAATTAAGATCCTTTGATGATTGAGTAAATTGTTAGTTGTTTGATGATTGTAAAATAGTTAGTTGATTTCCACAGAAATATTGTCTCTGATTGTCCCCTAAGTTTACGCAAAATATCAGTTTAACTTTCGTAGCTGAGAGCAATTTTGGTGTACTGATTTGGAAACATTGGTGCAATGTTTAATTCGGCTGCAGAGAATCTGTTCCAGATGTTGAACCCAAAATTTTTACTATTAAAACGTCACTACTGGTGTCTGTCTAATCTCGCTTGTACCGAAGCAAACTAACTGCTATCTAAAGATATGGACCTGATTTTTAAAATAACTTAATCATGTTCAATTTTCTATAGTATTTTACCTGTTTAACAAAACAAATTCACATCTGCTGCGTCATTAGGAACTCACCATGGTACACAAGTTTTAATTTTTAATAGAACACAAGTTTTTGCCAAAAATTGCAATTAATAGAACCTTTGCACTGAGGATTGTTAACTCTAAAATTGACCTATTGTGTAGAATGCCATCTGGTGTAATTTTCAGAAGTTCATCTAGAGTATAAGACAGCAAGATCAAACAAGTTCTGTTGATTTCTAGTTTATAACTCAGATGCTTTTTTTGTCACTGGTCATTGCTTCAAAGCTAATTAGATGTAATGTGCAAAGAGAACTTCAATGTGTAAAGAAATCAATTTATTAATGGGTATTATATTACTGTTTAACACAACACTATTAAGTTAATTATTGCAGTGGTTTATAATTTTCAAAATATTAACAAATTTCTGTAAACTTGCCTAATTGTTAAGTGTTATTTTTGTTAAAACCTGAAATTGAGTTTTAAAAACCTAATTTAAGAATTTTTGTATTTCAAAATCTGGGACCTACTCATAATTTAGTTAATACATTGATAGCTGTTTCAAATTAAAAATATTCTCCGAGATTATATGTGCTTTTTTTATTCACGAAATTGACAATGTATCACTAGTGGAAGATAACAGAATTTCTATCGAATATTAAAGATAAAAATAATTTATGTATAATTTCATCCAATATGCAGTGAAGCATTAACTGTCTATGAGCCGTTGCCTTTCCTTGTGGATTCATTTAAATTCTCTTAAAAATGAGTATGCCATTTTGTTTAAATGAAATTTGTTAATAACATTTAGTTTCTGATTTACCAATACATATTTGGAATTTCATCACTAGTCATGCATCTTACCAATAATTTTCTTGGATATTTTGGTTTGTCACTTTAGTAATTTTTTACCACACGGGCTAAGTAGACTTTGTTTACTTTGAAAATGTCTCAATTCGTTGAAGGCTGTTTTTTTTACCAGGATGGGCAGCGGTAGCCTGGTTGGAAGAGTAACAGACTAGCAATTGTTGGGTTGCGAGTTCGAATCCAACCAGACCATCGTGTAGAAAGGGGCTGGTACACATTAAATCTGTCGTGACCTCAAATATCCTCATGTTGGGTGCCAGCTCAGGTGACCTCGTCATCTGACTGGTTCAAAATTATGGGTTGTCCTCAAATCTTTCCCTTTGGGTTTGATCCTGGACCGTCACCAATAGCCTGTTGTGTTGCTCCAATGCTACATTAATTAAAGTACAAAATATCTTACCAGGATACTTCAAATCAGATCATTTTCTGCAAAAGTAATAAAAATAATTTGGAACAAAAAGGTTAAAATTAGATGTCTAAACAGGAATACAATGTTTCGTATTATCTCCAACTGGATACGTTTTTCAAGACATGATGTATTGCATTTTTGTGGCAAATAGTTTTAGGTATGAAATTTTGTGCCACTAAGGGAAGGTAGGTATTTAATTAACGTCGCACAGGAGCAACATAGGGCTATTGGCGACGGTCTGGGATCAAACCCGAAGCCACTAGGGGAATACTAAATGTGTATGCAGCTATAGTAATTGCCATTGTTTATATTTTTAAAGAAATATTTAAATTCATTTGGTATCAATGTATAAAATGGAGCCAATTAACTTTCCAGTTAGAAAAGTTCTTTCAAAAATTAAATTACTGTGAAAGAAAAGGTTTTCTTTTGAGTTAACCCAGTTATATATATACGAGGTTTGTTCAAAAAATATCTGACCATAATTTTTCGTGCGTAAACAAATGAAGCTAGGGAGGCGTGGTTTGGTGCACGTATGTATGCGATACTAATGCGCATGCTTGAATTTGTTCCTGCCTGCAGAATCTGTCAGTCGCCGATGAGTGAGGAAGTATTAGCGAGCGCCATCCGATTTTCGTTTTTGACAAAATGACAGAAAAACTTGAACAACGCTACTGCATTAAATTTTGTGTAAAGCTTGGTGATTCCCAAGTGGAAACGATCCGCAATTCAACAGGCCTTCGGGGTCGAAGCAATGGGCATCACAGATAAAGGAGTACAACCGTTTCAAAGATGGCCGCACGTTCTGGTAAGCCCTCAACATCCAGAAATGAGATCGTCATTGACCAAGTGTGATGCTGGATCGTCGAATCACGATCAGAGAACTTGCAGACGAGGCGAGCATCAATTCATTCCATTTTTACTGAGGATTTGGGCTTTAGAATCTCAGCGAAGTTTGTGCAAAAGCTGCTAATGATCGAGCAGAAGCAACTCCGTTTGGAGATCGCACAGGACATGCGAGATCAGTGATCACTGGCGATGAGTCCTGGGTTTATGGGTACGACCCCAAAACCAAGTTGCAGTCGTTACAATGGAAGCATCCAATATCCCAAGGCCGAAAAAGCAAGGTAGGTCCGCAGCAATGTCAGTCTTGCTCCAGTGGCGTGGTTCATCACGAGTACGCACCACACGGCACAACCATCACCAAGGTGTACTACCAAGAGGTTCGAGGCACTTTCGTGACGCTGTGAGACGCAAACGGCCGACCTGTGGGCAGCGGACAATTGGCAGCCCCATCACGATAACGCACCCGCCCATTCTTCACATTTGAGCTTCCTAGCCAAACACAACACACCCGTGCTTCGTCAGGCTCCATGTGACTTCTGGCTTTTCCCCCAAGCTGAAAATGCCCCTGAAAGGGACCAGATTTCAGTCCAGAGAAGACATGCAGAATGCGACGTACCAGCGCTGCTTTCGACAGTGGCAGTCCAAGGGGACTACTTTTGAAGGATTAGTGTAAAATCGTATCTGAATAAGAGTATTTTTTTATGAATAAAGGTCGATATTTTTTGAACAAACCTCGTAGTTACTTGCTGTGATAAAAATACTATCTTCGGTTACAAACATTTATACTGTTTACTAGTTATTTGCGTGTTTTGAGTCAACTTACTGCAACTAGATTGGTGAATTTTCGATCAGGCTGCAAATACTCATTTGACAGATGGAAAGATTTCAGTTTACAATAACTTGTAGTAGCCGTAATAGAAAAACAAGCCAACTCATAGTGGATAGTTAATGTGTTAACCTATTTGTCAAGCAAGGTTTATTTATTACACCCAAATTGTTTCTTTCAACAATTATTTTCGTAGTGAAAGAGCAAGTGTCCTTTAATTAAATTAAAAAGCAGTTTTTTCTATTTTAACAAGTTGCACCATGAAAAGTTTCAAATTACCCAAGTTATGAAAAAGACAAACTAGTAAGTAATTATGAAGGGGTACACAAATTATTTGTTTAGCTGACGAAGATAATTTTTAACTGCTGTAACTTATTTGTTTAAATAGAAATAAGAATTGCACTTGACATAAGGATATTTTACTGCAAAAACCAAAGTCCTAGGAAACTTCAGCTTTCAAATTTAAACTATTGACTTGACAGTAAATGGAAATCTTGCTACAAGTATCCCTTGGGGTATATGGTAATTTTTTACAGGTGGGGTACACAGATAAAGCTCAAGAGTCACTAGATCTAGTGACAAAAACCGGCTCTTGCCAAATTCTGGATACTGTTCGCTATAGGAATGGGGCTTATTCATTTCAAGTAGGGGTGACTAAATTGGATAATTTTTATTTTGATCTTATGGAAAACAATTGTTAAATTGTGTTATTTTTTATTGACATATACTTTAAGAATATAAAATGTGAATATTTTATTCCCATTGCTATACAATAAATCTCCATGTCAGGGGTACACCATTACACATACATAAAGGAAAAGATTGAAAACCACTAGTTCACATTTTGTAAAAAATATGTACTTTTACTAACTCTGCCTTGTTGGTTCAGCCATTCAGTTGACTCAGTACAAAATAAATTTTATTTACAGAACTTGTGACAATGATTTAAGAACAAGCAGTAAAGCACTCTAGTGTTGACGATATTGTACTAAATCAGGACTGGCCAATCTGAGATGCCAATCCCCATGAAAAATAGAAAATGTAATAACATTAGCAAACACCAGCCATGATGGATCGAGACATACAAATCCAAAATAGACAATAAAAAAACTAGAAATTTTTATTTAAAAATTTATTCATCATTTAACTTCAAACAAGCATGGAAAGAAGAATATATATTAGAATTGGGAGTATTTGTTATATTTTGAAGTGGCTGCTAAAAACGGAATGTTTTGCAAGTTACTGCTAGTGTTATTTTAAATTGAATCATTAACATTTTCCTGTGCTCTAAATGCAATTCAGCTAAGGTTTATCCAATCACTGTTTATCATCACTTAAATTTATAAAACAAAATGAGTAAAAGAAATGCTATTAAATTTGTTATTTTATTTTTAAAACTATTTTATCTTATGTGGCCCCGAAAAAAATTGTGCTTTGTCAAATATGCTTCAGAATATTTTGAATTGCCCACACCAGCACCAAACTTCATAGGTATCATGCACAACTAATAGAAGTTTAAAAAGGACCTTGTAATTGACAATAGCATTATCAGCCCCCATTCCACAGGTCTTGAATAAGACAAAACGACAACTCTTTCTAAATTATGTTTTAATGTAAACAGGTCAAGAAACATATTTCAGAACGACATAAATGAGTGATTATGTAAGATGAATGGGGGTAAGACACAGTGAAATGCAGGTCACTACTCGGCCAGCATTTCTGTACTGCCCATCTTCTGCTGGACGACTTTCCCATAACCTCCTCTGCCCATGTCGTAGTCTGTTCGGTACTCGTCTCTTACCTACAAAATAAATTATGTCAAAGATGAATACACAAACTATAAAGTAGCTCTGGTGAGAAGGCCGATGAGCTTGGAAAAGTCAATTTCAACCAAGGTGGTAAGGATTGCCAGTGAAAAGCTGTCAAAAGTAAAATTATGTATGATGATGACCATAAGTGATTATTTATTTCGGCAATGCATAATCATTTATATTGCTTATGGCACTGAATGATAAACTTGGAACCAGAATCAGAACTAGGTGCCAATTTTGGTGAAACACCTTGTTTATGTTTAACCTGCCCCAAAATTTAAAAAGTAGACTTGTTTAAAAACAAGCAACTCAAATACCAATTCACTGGAGCAAAATTATACTGAATTTTGTAAACATTTGCTTTTAGGGGCTTTTCATGGTGCAAGTAAAAATATTAAAAGTTTCATTTCACTATCTGAGAAAACTTGCATATAATATGAACACAATATTTGCTACACGTTTTGCTTGCGTAAGTTCTTGAAATAATATTTCAAAAACTTTGTGCGAGAACTTGCAGAGTATGACTCACACAAAGCTTGAACTATATATATATTGTAACCCTAGAAAGAGCTAAACTTTATTCAAAGTAACTTTGAAATGTACACATAATATAAAACTTACAAATGATTAGCTTTCTAGGAATAAACATGCCATAATCTCATCAGAAAAGCATGTAGAATGAACATGTTATAATAATTATTTCAAAATTTTCATTCAAAAGATGGCAAGGAGATCGGATTTCACATGTGATGGAGCATTCTTGCCTGCTGACATGAAATGTACCTGTTTCACACAACTGGTAGAACAAATTCAAATGTTTTACAATTCCACTCTCACCTATTGGGGAAGCATTCACAATACAACCTTTGAGCAGCTCTTCTGTTTCCATTGGTAGTCCCAAACATTATGCAAATTAGCCATCTCGTATAATGCTCTGCCATATGCGGAATCCGCGTTGCAAATAACAAAGTTAAATGATTGCAGGCATATTCACACACCTCTAGCACCTACACACAACAGTAGTGGACACACATTTTTTGACAAAAGTTGTTTATTAAGGTACACCTTACCAACATTTAAAGTTTGACCAAAGAATTTTGAATCACTGCAAAATCCTGTACACCCTTCAGAGGGTAGATTGAACTCACCTGCCCACCTGTTCTCCCTCTTCCATACTGTCTCCCTTCCACAAATCCTGCATCCCAGTCCGTCCTGATGATGCGGTCATCCAATTTGGTACAGTTCACATACCGCATGGCATCTTCTGCATCCTCTCGATTATAGTACCTGCATTTAATTAAGGCACTCAAATTACAAAGTAGGACATTTCTCTTAAGTGTGAAGAATGGTGGGAAAGCTACAAATAGGGTTTTCATAAAACTATCACACTGCAGTGAATATTCAATAATAGATGGTGCCCTGAGTCAAGCGATCTTAGTATGTGTCCAGAATCTAGGCTTTCGACAAATGATGTAATCAGATGAAATGTAACCATTGAGTGTATAGGTAGAGCGTGAATAAATATTTGGTATTACCTAAGGTGTTCGAACTTATTGCATGAATATGATTCTTATGACAATGAACCAATCAGGTAGTACAACACCAGGGGGAGTACCCTTTTACCTATCCTAAAAATGGATTGATCAGTTAAGTGAGCACCCTTAATCAGGCAGTACACAGCATAGAGCATTTGAACCCTTAACCAAAATCAATATTAATGTCCAGCTCTGGGGTACTGTCCATCACAACTGCTCCTGCCACCACGTCTGTTACTCTAAAAGTGGACTATATACCATTTTCCATAGTTGACTTGAGATTGTTATTTGTGTCTAAAATTAATCAGTATTGATTTCTAATACCTAAAAATAAATAATATCTCCATATACTTCTCATATAACTCTAAAAATGCTGTTTGTATTTGTTTTGCAACAAAAACAAGTATGCAATTCTGCTGGTGAATCAAGTACAACAAAAAATAAATATTTTTGTTGAACTTAAAAAGGTAATTAGTGAATGTGAAAGCAAATTTAAGTTGTGCTATCAAGTATTGCATGTATAACAAATAAAGGCTTAATCAATTACTAAATTATGCCCTTAGAGAAAAAAACATTAAAGGTGAAAAGGAACAGAAAGAAGTCAATTTAAAGGAAAAATGCCTGTGCATCTGGCGTAATATCAATGTTAATATTGACGATCAATGTTAATAATCAACCCACTCAATGTTAATATTGAAACATTATTTGTGTGAACTTTGCAAAGCTGTGTTGAATTTACAAGAATTTTTCTAATTACAGTGCAGCAGTAATGACAAACTACTTCTGAAATTGGACTGTTTAGAAGTTCAAAAAATTTGATTTCGCTGATCTGAAAATTTGAAGTCATTAAAAATTATATGCAAAATGTCAGAGATGAATGTCACAACTTTTATCTATCCTAGTTTCCTTCTGGGAACATGACATCTTTTGAATATATAGTCAGATCACCCATAAACCCAAGTTTCCAAGTATATCTTAAATGTGCAATCAATAAGTTTCTTTCTATGCCTATTTAATTGTTCCTTGAATTGATACTTTGTCTTTAACCTTCCTGGTGGTTGTCTTGATGAGGCATCTCTTCATTAGAAAACTGACCAGATCTTGATGGACGAGATATTTTGTTGAAACCGCTTGGAGGGTTAACAAAACAAGTAGTTAATATTTTCATGCTAGGGCAGTTTGCAAGTGAACAAAGTGAGCATGGTTCATACCAATGATCACTTAATTCACACAAATGAACTTAGCTTTGCTTGATTGCAATACCCTCCACAAACAGGGAGTGTAGCCCTCTAGTTTTCCAGCTAGACAGGTTCGAAAAGAGATAAGAATGACACCTCATTCAAAATAATCATCTACTCAGTGGATTCTCATAAAAAAAATCCAAAATTTCTACTAAAGGAAAATATTAATATTAACAAGAAAGGATACTCCACAAAGCAGAATCCACAAGGCGTTTTTCTGAATCTATCCAAACCCACAATCACTCTCTTGACGTCGCCACATTTGGAGAAAATTTCATGGATCTGCAGATCAGTTGTGTAGAAGCTCAGGTTTCCAATATACAAAGTGCAACTCTTGCTTAGAAGTCTTTCTAGCTCAGTGCGAGAGCCCTGCAAGAAAAAGGATAGCCCAGATACAACAATGAAACAGCATAACTATCCAGGGCCATATTTATGGAAATGGTGACTAAAAATCATCCAAATAATTGATATAGCTCAAAAAATTGACCAAGGTTTTTCACTATAAAAATATATTCCTTTTACAGTTCATTAAAAGATAAAAGGATGTTTGCTCCACATGCAGTAAAAATTTCAAGTCGATCACTCCAATAATTTTATAGATATCATGCCAATCACTCATAAAAGAGCTTTTCTGAGAAAAAATGTGCATCAAATTTCAGTTAAAGGAAGCATATTCAGTACTTATAGTATTTTCTGCTAATCTGCTACACCAGTGCTGTAGATAAGTGTAGAGCTGTAGAAAAGTGTGATGATTGTTTGAAAGCAAATTGTTGTAAATCAGCTTTATAGAATTTACATCTTTATGAAGTGGTGCAGACTCCAAATTCCTTCTGTGCAGTCTGTTAATTGGGCCAATTCTGGAAATTTTGACTTGAAATTTGGCCAGCACATTGTTGCTTACCCTCCTGGGCTAGAAAATGCTAGACCAGGTCCAAAAGATGTTGTTGCCTGAGCAGAAGCTGCCCCCTCTTGGTCTGCCACCAATAAATTCAGAGTCTATATGAGAGAATTGCAAGCAAGGCAGTACAGGAGCAAGATGGAAGCAAACTTTTGATGGGCCTGCTTCAGTCTTGCCAAAGCAGTTTTTCAGTCTGTCTAGATGGCACTTGTGATTGATTTGGATGATCAACCAATGAGATTGATTGAAATTTTATGGCACGAGGGCCAGGTTCAGCCAAGCGATCAACCAATGAGAATTTAGATCTATGTTAAAATGAAACGGATGGCACTTCTGGAAATCAGCTGCAAAAATATTTTATTAAATCAATTCAAAAATAAAAATTTAAAAAAAAATTATGATTGCTGCGTGGAATTCGACGAGTCAAAATCTACTTATTAAGATATAAATTCTCATTGTTGATCCCAATCCATTTGTATTATTTACTTGTTTTATTTGTCAGTAACTGCATTATTTCTGTCCAAAGTTTAATTGCCCTTTTCGTGTATCAGTGAAAAAAATTAAAGGCATAAATTGGTTACAGTTCATTTATTTATCTTTATTCTTAACAGTTTACAATGATCTGGACCCAAACTGAAGGGAAAGTCCAGCTCATGTTCTTCAAACCTTAAGGAATACAATTATGCAAAAAGAAAAGATTGTTTGCAGGAAAGAAAATCCTACCTTAAAACTGTTGTCTCCAAAACTTTTGATTTTATGGGGCCCGGCCCAAATTGGAGGAATAAATATTACAAGTAAGGAGATAATGATTAGTCAAATATAATATACAATGAAACATAACACTATATTGCATAGCCATTATATCCAACATGCAGTGCAACAAAACATAGGGTGGTTTGTTAATGGAGGTAGACCTGTCAGTTCGTGTTTTAACATGTTCAGGCCAGAAACTTTTGAATCTTACTATGGACTTAGAAATGATAAAAAACATGTTTTCTTTTTCGAAAAAAAAATGGGTCTTAATGAGGCAATTTATCCATTTGGATTACAACACCAAGATAAAAATGGATACTCCATAACACTAGGGATGTAACTAAATGAGGAGAGAAGGGAATGAAAATAATGTAATGTTTTCAAGGTAAGAAAGCCATTCCTTTTTTGTACCCCAATGATACTCCAGGAATGAAGAAGTTAAATCGTGTGGGTACAGTAGCTTCGAATGTGCAAGCCTGGACATGCCTATTGACAAGACAACTAGCAAGGTTTTTACGACCCCCAACTTTTCTATGGATTGTAAAGTAGTTATTTCATAAGCAAGCCAAGTGACTACTTCCATTGCATTTAAGACATTAGGAATCTCCTTTTTAAATTGAAGGACACAGATATCACTTTGCAATGGACTCCAGAGCATTGTGACGCTATTGGTAATGAAATGGCAGACAGTGAGCTAAATTATCATCCAAAATTAGTCTAGTTCCTTTACCTAGGATCACTCAAAATGCTAAAATATTGACTAATAGAGAAGCTCAAGCCAAATGGTGTACATCCACATACTTTCTTTTTCAACAGGAGCCGAATGACCGAATGTGTTTCAGAAAGGTCGCTACCAAAGCTAGAATAGATCATATTGTCACTCAAGCCTATCTGCAGATTCCACCTTGTTGATTCATTGTTTCTTGAAGAACAGAGATCTTGGAGCATATCTTGTTCTTCTGTATGTCAGAACTGTTTTAGAGAAATTTTGACTGTATTGTGCAACTCACAATCCATTGTTTTTGTTTTTAATCCTTCCTTTATGTGTATTGTGTTTTATGTTGATAGAAGACACTGATGTCGGTACCAAAGCAATGGTCTCATGTGCCAAGATGTATGTCAAAAAGGGAGTTAGTAAATTATACATTGCAAATTTCTTCAGGGGCCATTTTGCTTAATTATACATGGCAGTCAACAAGTTCTATTTTAACAACTAGCATACAAATTTTTAACATACAAGTAAATGTGTGGTTAAGCAATCATTTAGAAACATTTCAGCTACTTATTTCATCAAAATCCCGTCTGACAAACAATTCCACACTTAAGACGAAGAACGAGACTAAACTATGCTATGACTATAGTGACATTTTAAAAAATGAGATGTACTAATCAAGCCTTTTTTAGTCGAGTTTCTATGTAACAAACTTCTGAATCTTGAAATATATGCAAATGTAATGCATTCCCTGTTTAATGAAGTTTTTCTGCCAACTATTTTATTTTTGAGCAGAAACCCATCGAAAAATACTTTTCCACTTTTCTTCTATTGGTACATAAATTTCGCATTGTAATGATTGAAGTATACACAATAAAAGCTATGTGACAATAAATAACCAGGGTTGTAACTATTGGTCTCCTTTTCCACTGTACTGTCCTCTTTCGTAATATCGATCACCTTTCTTAGAAGTCCAAATTAGCAGATGTCTAGAAAGAAAATACGTGCAATAAAAATTTGCCATCTTACAAGCAAATGAAAATAATTCCAATCGAGTACCAATCCTCTTGGGAACATTTTGCATACCTTTGGAAAAATCTGCTCAGTTGATACTGCAAGGCAGAGTGGAGATTATTTCTTGGTTCTGTTGACAACTACCAAGATGTTTTCCTTTTATATTAAGGTCTAATAAGCATTCAAGTAGCAAAAAATAATTGTACAGCTATAAGCTAAACCTTATTAAACATAAAATTTTGACTGTTGAAATTCAGTGCATCGAATACATAGTAATATGGAGAGAACTGTAATTAGAGGAAACATGTTCGAGTCTTCTTACCTTGAACTGTTGATCTCTGTACGAGCTTAATTCAGCACTTCGGGACCTCGAACCCATTTCCTTTTTTCAATTCAGATGCTGAAGAAAAACACAATAAACAAGTTATATTTGTCATATGTAGGAAAACAAACAAGCAGTCATAAATGAAAGTATAGTGTTGTTCTGATGAGAAGACAGTGAAAAGGCATGTAAGTTAGGAGAGGGCTGCCATACCCAAGAGCATGAATGGCGAGTGCCATGGATGGTTTTCGTTCTGCCTAACTCATCATAATTAAAATCGCTTTTGACACTGATGATAAACTAGGAACCAGAATCCACAGTTGTGGAAGTACTTTATTTACGTTTCTACCCATCATCTGATTTGAGGAATATTCATTTAAAGCCATGCAACTCAACTGCCAACTTACAGAAGCAGGACTACAAAAAGCCTATTAAAGTTTCTTTGTTGATTAACCCAACCTTTTCAAAACTATGTCCATGGCTTCATTTACTTAAATGCAAATTTTAAAAGCTGCTTTGAATAAAATGTAAATTAGAATAAATTTCATTTTACTAACTTGAATATTTAAAATTAATTTCAATTTTTGTATCAAATTGTAAATTTTAATTTGTTAAAAATCAATTTTAATGAATTTAAATACTTTTTTAACGTCAAAGTGTCATGTATGTAGTAATATACCATACATTTTAGAAATCAAGGGGTTCCCTGCTTTAAAAATGAGAAGGCTGAGGGCAGCTTCTTTAATTCAGAGCTTCTGCTCAAAAATGGCCATTCGCTTCTCTTTCTAGACATTTAATTGCGATTTGTATTAGTTTTGAGGACTATTGCAGCAGAAATCCAAGTAGGACATCACAAAAAAATCAAAATCAATTTGTAGGGTCTTGTTACACCTCAGCTGTTATCTGCTTCAGACTATCCTGGCAGTGAGATTGCAACCAATGGCTTGTTTCATAACAAAATTCAATTTATTATATTCTCAACAACAGAGGAATTGTGACTGAAAATCATAGAATACAATATCATCTCAAAGCACATCAAAGTGCATTCAAATTTCTGTCTCCCTTGAGAATCCCGATACACAATTTGAAAATGTCCAAGTTAAATCCTTGACTACTCAGGTAGTTAAGTGGAGATCTAGGCTTATGAGGTTATTTGATGAAAGTGCTCGTTTATTTCTGAAAAATGAAAGGTTTACTATGGTCAAAGTTTAAAGTAGTCACCCTATTTATCACAAAAATTCGATTGATACATAGAAATTTGAGATACCCTTATTATACCATGTTTCTTGCGAGACACAAAAACAGCACAACATATTGAGAAGAGATAATTGGGCCAAAATAAAATTACTCAGAAAGAGAAAGACAAATTTTTCATTAGATTATAGTTATTTGCTACTTATTAAATTCAAAATCAATGGAAAAAATTGCAAAATACTAGTACGACAGAATATTTTTGAAAATTAAAATCCTTCTCATACATGCTTTAATCACCCAAATATTTTAACAATTCAGTTTAGCTATCTGAGGACTGGGATGCATGTTGACACCATAACACTTTTCTCACCAGGGAATCAAAATGCTTTCAGTTAGGGGTTGGTTGGGTTTTATGGTGCAAGGGGCATTATTTGGCCATGCAGTGCCAAACACAAAACAGACAACATCAAGTAATAAACACACAAAAGGAAAGTTTTGCTGACAGAAAAGAAATACACCCAGGGAGGAATCGAACCTGACAGAGGCCAAACCTGCATCTTGTTAGAGCAGTGAGCCACGATGGCATCCTTAGTTAGGATAAAAGTAGTTCTGTTCATCAGATTATAGGATGAGAATTCTGCTTTTACTAACTGAAAATTTATTGGGGACAAATAAAAAGTTATATCATGAAATGAGGATGATAAAATACAGCCAAATGAGTGAGGAAGCTATTACCTCTAG
Source organism: Meta bourneti (assembly GCA_933210815.1). Lineage (NCBI taxonomy): Eukaryota > Metazoa > Arthropoda > Arachnida > Araneae > Tetragnathidae > Meta > Meta bourneti. The sequence goes on along the minus strand of OW119924.1, from coordinate 90,420,542 downwards.
ACATATCACTAATTTTACAGCTTATTTTATATTTTAAGAAACTTCTATTCATAGTTCATTTTACTATCAAATCTTTCAGCCTAGGGTCATTCTGAAATTAAGTGGAAATTTGAGTCACCTGCACGTTTTTATGAATTTCATGTGTCAATTGATTTTTGTACAATAGTAATAAATCTTAATAATGAGATATATTTTCACCAGATAGTGTTAAGTGAATAAATATTTGAATATTTATAACTAAAAAAGTAAATTAACTTTGGAAAATGTCACTTCCATGGGTGTCCTTAACCCTGTTTCTAGGTTATAAGATATAATTGAAACTTAAAAAGTGTAAGAAATTCCTGTATTTAGTAGCTCTATTTAATATTAAGAGTTTTATTGTTACACAATGCACTAGAAATTATTATATTTTTAATTAAATTTAATGTTGAAAAATCAGTAAATTCCTTGTCACTACTATTTTTGTCAGCTCCGCATAGAAAGTAAATAACTTTTACAAAAATCTACTACATGCTTGAAAGTGTAATTGAAAGAAGCTCTAATTAGCCATCTTTACTGTGGGATTTCTTAGACTCAATAGTAAGTATTATTTTGTCTGTTTCTTATCTTTATATTTAGAAAACTCATGAGTTCTTTTAACAATGTCACCTTCATGGCTTTTTTAACTTTATATATTTTCATTTATTGCTGAACTTTTTAAAACAGATAGCTAGAAATTGTAAAAAATAATTTGGAAATCAAAGCACATGGCTGGGATTGTTTAGGTTAGGCTTAAATGTGGTCCAACCATTGAAATGTCACTTCCATGGCTAAGTTTCAACATGGAGGTGAGCAAATATTTCTTACAAGGAATTTTACAATGATATATGGTTAAAAATTTATTATAAATGGTTATTTATTAAAGTAAGAACAATTTTGGGTAGCCAAATTAGGAGTCAAATTGTTTTTTCTCTAACCAGTACTGGTTTAACCTGCCAATTGATTCTGATTTGAACCAGTAGTGTTAGGCCTACCAGTTTTATTTGATTTACAATGTTTGGACACTTGTAACTGTGGGTCTGATTATGTATGCTGATAGAATCTTTAATTTTTCTTTAAAAATATGGCATTGGGAGTCGAGAGATAATTTAAGTATCCTCATGACTGAAATTTTCTTTGCAGTTTCTGACATGGCACCAGTTGGTAAGCGTAAGAAATCTGATATAATCAAAATTAGGAAGGAATCTGAGTAAAAAAGAAGAAATAGAATTAAAAATTATCCAAAACTGTATGAGGAATTTAAAAGGAAGGAGCAGGAGAGATATTATAGAAAAGAAAGAAAAATAAAAGATATTTCAGAACTTTCCGACAGAAAGAGGGCTCGGCGAAAAAAATGGGTTGAAAAGACAAGAAAATCGTGTTTGAAGAAAAAAAGAAAAAGAACTACAGGATAGAATTAATATTCCACCAAACAGTGAAGTAGATGACCCAGCAGAAGCTGTTGTAGGCCTTAAAAATGTAGCTGTTATTGGGAGAGTAGTAAGCAGTAGGGAAAGAGGCGAAAAAAGGCTAGCTAAAAGAAACAAATCAAAGGCATACCGAGAGATTAAGTGACTAAAAGAGCTTGAAAAAGAAAAGAAAGAAAAGAAATGAAGCTCGATACAAATAAGGAGAAATATAAGAGGAGGTACTATTGTTTGAAAGAGAAGTTTTAAAATGCAGTCAACAGCAGGTCAAAAATCTTTTATGAGAAAAAGATTCTCCCAGGATAAAAAAAAGTCTTGAATTTGGAGCTGCATTAACTACCCAGAGAGAGGAAAATTACAAATAAAAAATAAAGGAAATGCCAAAAAGCATTTGGTTTGGTGCAGTCTGGGAAAATAACTAAGTATCAAAGTTTGCACAAGATCCCACTTCAGATTTACTGGAAAAAATTGAATAAAATAGATGGTGAATTGATGTAATTAAATAGACAAGCACATACCAAACAAAAAATAAAATGAGAATTAGATCTGACATCGTGAAGTTTTTTGAGCAAGATGATATCAGCTGTATGGAACCAGGCATTAAGGACTGTAAAACTAAAAAAAAAAGTAAAAAACAAAAGAGAACCCTAATGGGGAATCTTAAAAATCTCCATAAAAAGTTTGAAGTAGAATCTGGCTATAATATTCCATACTCAACTTTCTGTTTTTTTCCCCGACCATTTTGGGTATTGCAACCTGATGTAAGAAAGAGACACATGAGCATGTGAAAAGCATGAAAATGTTTCTTTAATTTTTGAAAAATTAAAAAGCCTCAAAGTTCTTAATTACAATGATTTAGATCAGATGGTTAAATGTCTGCTATCAGGATGTAGTAAAAAGTAAAGAATGTCTGAAAAAGAGATGTAAGTGCATTAACAAACACGTTGAGACAAATGATTTTAAAAATGTGATTACATGTGTTGAGACAATGGAAGAGGAAAGTGAAGTTTACAGTTAAAGGAATAGAAAAGTTGGCTAAGAAAATGGTTAAATCAAAAGTAGAAATAGAAATCAAAGAGCTAGTTAATAAATGTAATGATATGCTTCCTCATTTCATGAAGCATGTTTGCAACATAGTCCATCAATACAGGTCAATTTTCAACCAATGCCATTCTGCTCATTGTCTTAATCTTTGTGACACGACTCAAGCCCATTTAAACCCAATTTTACATCATGCTCCGACATTAGTTGGAGATAAAAATAATCCATTTTTTGAGTGACAGTCCACTCAAAAAATGGATCCACTCAATATTGTAATAGAACATTTTTCTTTCTAATTTTGAGCCATCTTAAAAAGTTCTGTTCGAATTCAATTACATGGAACTATTCAGAATGTGGCCATGGAAAAGGGGCACCAGATGGAATTGGGGAACCTTTAAGAGAACAGCCAACCAGCTCATGGCTGAAGGTACTGACATACCGACATTTCAGATATTTTGTGATATTCTCATGAAGAAAAGGGATATTAAACTTTTCTTGGTAACCAAAGACATTGAAGAAATGGATTCTCTTGTAATGAAAAATATTCCGCCATGTGTTAGAACAATGATGGTTCACCAGGCTTTATGGAGTTGTGAAGCAAATGATCATCTTGAAATTCACACACACCACCTAAGTTGTTTTGACTGCAGTCCAGGAACACGCTGCACCCATTACCACATTAGTTTCTTTTGCCCAACACGGTCTCAAGAACATGGAAAAAAATGTATCCTATTAACTGCATGCCATTGGCGAAGATCAGCCAAGTTTTGTTTCGGGCGGAAAATGTTTAGCAATTGCCCTTAGGATGGCATCAAACATATCATTATCATTATAAACTGCGAGTAGGGACTCGAGGTGGTTGCGAGATGTTCCTCAATATTTTTTATTTCGCCATTTTGCACCTCCCCAGATGCGTTCTATATTCTGTGTGCGCGTGCCAGTTTCTGAATCAATGAAATTGTATTTGTGGTTCACTTAGCAGTGAACATAACCAGATTGTTCGAGTTCTTCTGTCACATACCCCTTCCAACAATCGGAAAAATGGTCGATCCATCTTTGCTGTTTTGTTATTTCGTTCATTAATGTGGTAGCACTACGATCGGGGACCATAACAAGAAATGTTTCACGACAAATGCCCCCAAATATCCATTGGGATGGGAATATTCTTCCAGGATTATTTCATAACGATCAAGTGTTACGTAAAAATTTACATCGACGTAAAAACAGAACACGAGTATCTAATGCAACTACGCACCGAACACTGAACTGTGGTTCTAAAAAAGTTTTGCAAAACAATCAGGATCAATGAAATTGTATTTGTGGTTCACTTGGCAGTGAATATAACCAGATTGTTCCAGTTCTTCCATCTTACACCCCTTCCAACAGATTTGGCGGTTAATCGCTGGCATGCGGTTAATACGCAAGTACCATATCCTTTTACAAAATATTTTAAGTTATCTTAAGAAAAATTTAGTCACTGACCTCAGTGCCATGATAGAGCCTATGGCCAGAGTGGTTAGGAGGCCCACCCTAAAATTTCACGGGCTCATGCTAAATTTCTTTATTTTGAATATATAGTAGTCTCTGTCTATTTTCACACTCTGCCCCCTCCCCTACTTTTTATGCAGCCCCCTAAAACTTGTAATCTGACTACGGCCTGCCATGACATCCTTTAATAAAGTGATTTCAATTGTAATTTACATGATCTTGGATAGGATATACCTGTGTCTAGGTGACTGGACTGTGTAGCCTAATGTGCATTCAGGGTGGTTTGAGGTTTGTTAGAATATAAACAATAAATCCAATTACCAAAATAAATTTTTAAAAATTACACAAAATAAATTATGCATATAATTATAATGAAAGTAAAATCATATTGTGTTTTTGTGGAAAAAAGAAATCCAGTTTGATTAAGATTTTTTCCCCTTAATGTAAGTAAACAGATAATATGCTAGGGCCATCACATCAAATGCAATCACAACACCAAGTCAAGAGACTGCGCTATGAAGATATCTATAGTGATTCAGAAAACAGTCAGTGATTCTGAAAATAACGACAGCCAAAAAATGAAAAAAATCAGCATTACGAATGTGGCATTTAATGATTAAATAATTGTCAAAGTATTTAGTAGAAAGAGTGTTTGCTATTATGTGGCAAATGTCACTGAATGTTTTGAAGATGCTTTACCAGATCCACTTCATGTCAAGATGCCATGACCACTAGAAACAAATTTGTTTTTTCCAAAGAATGTGAAGCAACAGTGCAAGATAATGAGGTTGTGGCCATTCTAAAACAACTGACAATGAACACTCATGAACAGTACATTTTTGATAAAATACCTCAAGACATTACATTGTGTTAGATGAAACTGAAACATTTTGTCACCTCCATGTTTTAAGGAAATAAAAAATTGGCTTTAATTTGCTTAAAATGCTTTCTTGACCTGTTTGAGGGTTGTACAACTTCATTGCCCTAACAGGACACTAAATACATTAAAAAATAAAATTGAAGTTTTATTATTTATTTTAAGTTTTGATTGTCAAATTTCCACTCAATCTCAGAATGACCCCCTAACGTATTTATATTTTTGTCATATTTATGAAAGAAATTCATTCATATGTAATAGACAACTGCAAAAATAAAATTACCAATATCCGAAGGAACAAAGCAAGTATGCAATTGATCTCACTGCCCACTAGCAAAATTTTAGTTGGATTTAACAAGGGGGTGTCTACGCTCATCTACCACCCGAGTTGAGATGCATGTTAGATTAGCTAATTAACATATTCCCTGCCAAGCCATTTTCGAGCATACTGAAAGGGCACATTATACAGTTTGATAAATACATAAAAATATCTATATTTTCACTTTTTGTGAGCTGGAGACTTTTATTAAGAGTAAATGTAAGGAAAATGAACAAATAATTTCATATTGAAAATATACCAAATCGTAAGATGGCCTATAATTGAGTTTCAATGTGTACTGAAAACAGTATAAGCTGCAGGGATTGTGTTAAAAAACTCTTACTCAATGATATTTAGTGAACAATCTACAGGGGGTTTGTACTGGTCACAAACTAATGAAATGAGAGGTCGTATGTAGTACACTGTACATTTTGGAAGTCAAAGTGTTTTTTTATATACTTGATTCTCATGTTATTCTTTATTTTTATATTTTTTACTTATTCAAGTCTTAAATTCATTTCTGAAATATCAGATTTCATTTTATAAAATAAATTCATTTCTCATGAAATAAGGAAATTTTTTTCTTCTAAACAAGATATGTAGGAGCTGACATAGCCAAAGCACTTGTGAAATATTAGCATAAATTCTTAAAAATTGTATAGCAAAAATAGTCTTTACTTAAACCTAATTTTAGTAACAAAGGAATGTTTAAAACAAAACTCACACTAATGGACATGCTTGTGATCGATACTGTAGGTCAATGGCCCAACAGGGAAATACATACTTGTCAGGTAATTATGATCCCTATAAACGAATATTGTTATTTAGTGTTTTCAAAGGGAATGATTTTCAGTAAAATTTTTGGCGAGTGTCAACTGTGTTAAAGCAAACATCTAATTTATTTGGATGAAATTAACATGCATCTTGTTCATGGCCATTTTATTTTCATTATTAAACTTATATAGTCTTTTAAATTTTAATCAATGATTTAAAAAATAATTTATTTTTATCAAGCTGATATAAATTAGCAAACCCTGTTATAAACTATGATAAAAAAATGTGCAAAAATAGAACAAGGAATGCACCGACATAAAAGAGTTAACAAACAATGAATTGGAAACGAGCTGGGCAGGGTAAGCAAAATTTGATTTGTCAAGTTTATTGATGGCGACCGAGTTAAGTATGAAATCTAATCTGATTGCATTGCACCCATCCATCCTGATAGCAGTTTTGCTGTCGTGTGTGAAAATGGCCTGGATGTATTCTTAAGAGCATTGCTTAGAGGAGCTATTTTGAGAAAATAGAGCAAGTTGATGTGTTATGGAGCAGTAATATAGAAAATTTAGGACAAATTGAACAAGTTTTGATAGTATATTTGGTTAATTTAGAGGAACTTCGACGTATTTCAGAGATTAAACTTGATAAAAAATGCAACTGAAATTAAACATTTTGTGTGTGTGCACATATTAAATAGAAATAAATTCATCACTCCGATATTTAAGTAATTAAACTCAATAATTACTGATACTAGACAATTTCTCACATTCCAGAAATCTAGAAAGTTGGTCTTAAAATATCCAATGAGAAAAAAGTCAAGAATTGTATAATTTATGTTTTATAAGTCTATCTTATATTAGAACATAAGGAAACAAGAAACCCAGTTTACAAAACACTACTAGCAAAAATTTTAGTACTTTATTAAGGTCTCGCTATTTCGGAGCATCTAAATGACTTTACTGACAATTTCCCTTCTAGTTCATATAAAATTAAGTCTTCAAAGGCCTTAAAACAAAAATTGTTTGAAGAGTTATGAAAAACTTTCCTTTAACTTTATCAAGTCAGTATATTTGATAGTTGAAGGAGTAATTTCAAAATCTAAAATTTAATACAATGTACTTTTCAAAACAATTTACATAAAAAACACTCAAACAGATGCCAACCTTTGGCTACCCCTATCAGCAAGTGATCATGATTCAGTAATGAAAATGTAGAATTTTGGTAATATGCTTAAATTTTAAAATTAATATATATGTATATATATATATTTAAACATATAATTAATAGTTAACTACACCTTAACAGACATTTTGAAAAAGTTTGTATTCATTCAAAAAAATCTACAACTACGTCTTGTGTATTACTCATATTTACATTACAAGGGATTCAATAAATATGTGATTTATCATTTAAACACGCAATAGTTTCAATCATTCATGCTTATGCAAGCTACTTTGTTTCTGACCATAATCAATAAGCAAAAACAGTGCAAATTCAATCTTTGATTTGATGATTCAGGCATTCGTAGATTCCCATAACATTACAAAATAAAACTTTTTATAAATGACATTTTAATTACTATTAAGGACCAAGGGTACAAGGTAACTATGTAAGCAATGCTACTTTCTTGCCTGATTAATTCTCCTTTAGAGAATTAACTATTCTCAGAACATAATTCAACCATTATCAAAGAAAATTTCAATATTCTTCTACAACTGCAAGCTTTTCCAATGCAGGTTCTCTGAAACTTAAGTGAATACAAACAGTAAAGTGAAGTTGCGTAGATTGCATTGCCAGGAAAATTAAAGATTGTTTCGATCCTAGTCACTAGCACTGTTAACAAAGTTCATGTGTTGCCAGTAATGTTAACCATCACTATCGAACAATGACAACACAAAATTGAAATAACACCAAAGGCCATACAGTCAACTAGGTTTTACCAAGTTTCGAATTTTGGAGAATTGCTTCATTTAAATTCAATAAACGTTCCATTTGAGTCAGTTATTTTTGGTTTGGTTTTAAGTGCTCTGCATATTATTGAACGCAAGAAAACAAAAATTCTTTACGAGTAGGAAGAATGTTGTAAATGTGGTTTGAGCTGATTCCAAATTTTAAAAAATTAACAAGGAAAGATTTCACCAATCATTTTAAAAATTATAAATAGCCTTCAAACATTTTACTTTAAAAATATAAGCTCAATAATGGAAAATGTGAGAAAGCAGAAATAGGTGAAAAAAGTAACTACACAGGGTTAACCATGGGTTCATGACATCAAATTCAAAATTGAATACACTAGGATGAACCAATACAGGACACAATTGCACTTAAAAATTACCAAAGACAAAAGAAATCTCAGCAAGTGAGACAACAGGAATCAGAAACTTGCTAATAAAACGTTCCACTTCAAAAAACCACAAATTTATGGAGAATGTTATGGAGGTTTATATTTCTGAAAATAGTGCTAGATTTACTTCTCTTGCAATAATTCATTTGGATGACGTTTTTCGGAAGTATTGATGAGAAACGTGTGTATGTATATATATATATACTGACGACGGTCCGAGATCAATCCTAAAGGGAAAGATCGCGAACATCACGTAAATTTGAGCCACGGTCAGATGACGAGGCAACAGCTGAGCTGGCCCCCCCACTCTCCAAACTTCCACACCACGCCAACGTGAGGACATTTGAGGCCACGGCAGATTTAACGTCACCAGCCCCTTTGTACACGATGGTGTTTCGGCTGGATTCGAACTCACAACCTTCCGGTTGCTAAACCGTTGCTCTTCCAACTCGGCCCCTCATTTAACATCGAAGTATTGAAAAGTGGCAACAGCATTACGAGAAGAAATTTAGAAAGGAAACGCGCTACGTTACGAGTGCCGAAAAAGTTGTCTAATAATCGAATAATTAATTTTTTATCACCTCTGCTATATTCTTGAAGCTTTAGGCGAAGTTCTTTCACCACACTCTAAGATGTCTGGAAGACAAGGTATGTTGCTCAATAATAGAAAACGCTCAATATTGCATTCCGCAAAAATCGCGCGAGACAATTATTTGCATTCATATTCTCCTTATCTATTTTCCACAAATAAACCGACTAGAAATTTAAATCGTACTACAAACAAATGAAATGAAAGGGAACAAGAGTGTTTAGGTTTAACGTTTCGTACCTTGTTACTCTCTCAAACTCAAGAAATGGAATCTGTTATAAAATTTAAGGTAAAGATGTAGAAACCGAGACATGTTTGTCGCCAAATCAAGATGGCGTCTAAAGCCAGTATATTAAAAAAAAACGCGGACTTTCCTACGCGAACAACCTTTTGTATAGGGCAACAATAAATGAGGAATGCACAAATAAGCAATAAGTAAAGAAAAATAATACTTACGGTCTAAAATCCTGTGGGTTGTAATGTATAACAATTTCTGCAACAAATGCCAGAAACAACCGCTGGATTTCCATTTCCATGTGTTGCCGCTGCCAAATGTGTTAGGCACGGTAACCGTCAAATTGATCTTTCGCTGTACTTGTTCCCTTAAGGGATCGTTATACGGCACTCCACGTCCTGTCAATTGCGTTGGTATGGGCTCCTGTAGCCGGGTCCTGAAAGTGCTCACTATGGTTGACCGTCAGATGCTCGAATCGATAACCTTTGAAATTTTCGTCCTTCGGGTTATCAATACCAGCATAAGACTTCGGTAAAAATTTACTGTACGGTCACCCTTGGCGACTTTTTCAAAATATCGCCAAAATGGCGACTTCTTGCACTTACGAGATCTAAAGAAAACAGCGTAGTGAAAAATGTTGCCTGTGCAAAAAAATGGCGGCCAAATCGCCGAAATCGTTAATAATGAACAAACATACCTCTCCCATTTGCATCTATTGCTCGCCCCTTCACTACCTCCCTCCGCCTCTACTTCGCTGACGATGCTGCGGCTGCCGGCTCATTGTCGCCTCTTTGAGGAGGGTAAATTCGAATGACTGAATCCATGAATTTGTTGCACATGTGCTTATTTTTTTTACGCCACACATATTCCGCTAAATAATAGTCTAATTGACTTTTGGCTTTGCTCACCGGAATACCTCGTTTCACTGCTCCCCCACGTTCCTTCTATGGTATTAGTGTGGGCACCTGTATCCGGGTCCTTGAAATTTAGACTATGATTCACCTTCAGATGCACGAAGCCTTCATTAGAAACGCAATCGTAGCTCTTCCAGCAGTCTGAAATTATTGTCGAACCCGGAAGAATATATTCATTAATAACAGTCAACAAAGAATCAGTCGTCCTATCATCCACAACTTGCATAAAACATTTACCCGTCCCGCTCTCAACTCCCCCAAAGACCCATTTACCATCCACACGTTTTCCCCGATTAAATTTACGTTTACCAAATTTACTCTCATCTATCTCAACAGTCACGCCACTTCCACCCACTTTCATACTACTTTCAATCATCTCTATCACACAAACCTCACGGCAAAAGGAACGATAATCACATATAGTCTTAGAAGAACATTTACTCTCTTTCATATTAAAATCAACCTTATTCTTACTCACCCACAAATAAACCTGAACTAAAATCTCATTCATTGTCATTCGACTCAATTCAAAAAAGGAACCCTTTCTCACACTCCTTTTAACGTCATGCATTTGTTCTTTCACCTTAGATTTACACCTCCACTCATAACCATCACTTAAATCGTGCCTTTCAACCAATTTCATATCCTTACCACACTTACAGCACTCATATCTATTCGCAATTAAACCCGCTTTCATACAAAATTCAAACGTTTCCTTCCCTTTATCCAATCCATACAAATACCTTAGATTAACATTCTCATCATACCACATAACATCATTCTCACCAAACATTCTCGCACTTACCTCAGACATTCCCCATGCAGCAGCCATCACAAAAATTTCACGAAAAGAACACGGGAGCTGAAGACTAAAAAAGCACACGTGCAACGTGGTCGAACGAAAATTAATCAATCACCCAAGCTCTCCGGTTTTGCTAATATATTCCGTTGCGACCCGGTGATATATTCCGTTGCGACCCGGTTAAGCGGTAACCAATTACAATCCTTCTAAAGAGCTAAGACATCAACTAACACAAAAAGAATTCAAATTTTAAAACAGTAACCAATCATAGGACGCAAAACATCGATATTTTGTTAAAAAAATGCGTTCGTTAAAAAAAAAAAAAAAAAAGCGCTCTTTCCTTCCGAAAAACCAACCTTTTCCAAGGTCCAATAGGGTTGCTGCAATTTCTTGTTGGGTCGGATGGGGGTTGCCATATAAAAAATTTATCGCCAATGTGGAAAAAATCGCGCCAAGGGTGACCGTACAGTAAATCTGATCCAAGACTTCCAACAGTCAGACACTATGGTAGTTCCCGGCAAAATCCTTTCACGAATAATCTCGAACAACACAGCCTTACTCCTATCATTCGCTACAACCATAAAACATTTGTCCGTACCCCTTTCAATTCTACCAAACACCCATTTACCCTCCACTCGTCTTCCCTGTTATACTTCCTTTTGCCAAATTTACTCTCATCAATTTCCAGTCTTACCCTCTCCTCCAATCTTACCGTTAAATTTCAAACAAGCATCCGAACACACTTCTCTACAAAAATTATACCAATCAGTCATCATGGGTAGCCACATCCATTTCATTCATAATACATTTAATTGGCATTTCATTCACCCAGTACCACGTAATCAAAAGAATCTTACACAAATGCAAATTAGTGTTCTCAAACCATGTTCCCTTTCGCACCGATCGCGTTCGCTTATGTCCATCCTTTCTACATTTCTATTTGTACCTATTGACCGCATCCTTTCTGTCTTTCAAAACCATTTCACTCCCACATTCTGAACATTTAACACTTTTTGCAATCAAACCAACTTTCTGGCACCATTCAATCACCTTCAAGCTCTCCGGTTTTGCTAGATTCGTCATACATTTTTGCAAAAAACCACATTTATACGTCCAGTCAAACCATCCACTGCCATACCTAATCAAGGGTAAGTGAGCAGTTATTAAATCTATAATATCACTAACAATAATTAATTAATTTAATTTCTAATTAAAAAAACCCAAAAAGTAGCAATAGAAACGTGCCACTTAAAGATAGTAATCAAAATTTCGGAAACCCAACAGCAAGCACGGAAGCTGAAGATCACTGATATAATCCGTTGCAACCCGGTTCATTGGTAACCAATTAAAATCATTCTTAAAAGCTAAGACATCAAAGAACACAAAAAGAATTGAAATTTTAAAACGGTAACCAATCATAGAACGCAATACATCGATATTTTGTGGAGAAAAATGCGTTCGTTTAAAAAAAGAAGCACTCTTTCCTTCCGAAAAACCAACCTTTTGCATAGGGTTGCCATAAATTTGGAGCAAAACTGCAAGGTTACCATAATTGGCGATAAATCGCCACTGTCTCGGATTCGACACATACACTGAATTTATTGAGCATTTTTTAATTTCAAAATAAGAATAAAAGTATTATTTATTCATTTCCATTAAAATCGCCTTTGGATAAGAATCGATGTTTCATACATTTATTACATACATTGCCATAATTACATGCATTTTATAATTTTTTTTTATATTCCATGCCGAATAAAATAACTTCATGAAAAAAGATTGTATATGTTCTGAAGTAAAATTAGAATATCTCGTTTACACAAAACTATTTAAAATAATTCTCATAAAAACATATATTGAATGAAATCCAAAAGCTTATTTCCATATTTATCTTTTGAATGAGAATATGTCGAAATAAATTTACTCTCTTCATGAAGAGTTTAAAAATCAGGTGGTAATAAAGCAACTTTTCCTATACACAGGGCCACGATAGCCCGGTTGGAAGAGTAACGGACTAGCAGTTGGAGGGTTGCGAGTTAAAATAAAACCAAAGAAGTCCAACTGTCGTGTAAAAAGGGAGCTGGTGTACGTTAAATATTTCATGGCTTCCAATGTCCTCACGTTGGCGTGGAAGTTTGGACAGTGGATTTGTTGGTGTGAAATATTTCAGAGTTGTTTTCTCTTTGTTTATTAATTTTTTTTTTGCGATTGCACTTGCTTCTAGGTGTACGTAGTTAAAGCATCATACGTGAACAGCAGAAGAAATGAATGGATCTGAAAAGCTTTGAAAATGTTGAAGAGCTTTAGATATCCAATCTCAATCAAATCAAACATCTCAACAGTGTCACCAAGGGAATATTGGGAGATGGACCCGAGTAAAATCTAGTTGATTCATATCTGAGTTAGGCTCAAGAACACTACAATCACTAATCGGCAATGATTTTGTTTTGGTAACCTGTCATGAGCCTATCCAAATTTTTCGTCGCCAATTTGGCAATGGGCTGGTACTCTCCCCTGAGTTTTACCCATATCTGTTTTGAGAACTGTACTTTTCTTTCACTGACCAACGTTCAACCCTCTGAAGTGTTATTGATGTTTCTAAAACAAATGTTGAAATTAACTTAATTGATATAAATAGAAGCCATAAGTAATCCTTGACAGGTTTGAAAATGTGGAAAACTAAATACTCATTTAGGGTGCACCAGCCAGAAATTGACCAGTTAGAGCTCATTTTTCATGAAAAAATTCCCTAGTATCAAAAAATTTTGTACGTTGTAAAGACGGTGATTAAAATGGGCTATTGTACAATTTTTAAAGTTTGATGGTTAGAATATTTCTCAAAGTTCAGCATAGGGATTTGACCAGTAATTGATCACTTATTTTTCAATGAAATTCAAATTGAGCATTTGCAAATATATGGGTCATTCCATGTGAACACATTTTGAGAAAAGTTGCACCATAGTCATGGATTTTTTAAAAATATTTTGTCCAACATTTTCTGAGATAGGAAATTTAAAAATTAGCCGCCGATTTCACAAAATGTCAGCCATCTTGGATTAACCACTATAAATGCCTCTATCTTGAGAAATAATAGTTCAAATTTAGTAAATTTGGAGCAAAATGGAAGATATTTATTTCAGAAGTGTATAAACTATACAAAAACAATGGAAGAATAACATTTTTGAGGATTTTTCCATATAAAGGGGAAAAAATCACTTGGGGGAAAACAATCAACTGTAAAGGTCTAAAAATTAACCCTCATATTTTTCACAAAAACTTTGTAAAAGTATTAACTACCATATGTACTTAAATCTTATAAAATTTTCGAAAGAAAAGCTATTCTGATGAGATAGCTGATATTTTTAAGAAGTGGTCATTTTACAGTGCAAAATTGACCATGGTATATCAAATTGGAGTGCTATGTATTTTTTAATTTATTTTATTTTATCACATGGTGTCTTTGGAAAAGTATTAAGTACCACTGTAAAAAATTATTTTTAAAGAAATACTTTGCAAAATGTAATATGTTTTTTTAATATTTGATTACAATATTTCTGTTAAAAAATGTACATTTATGCTTAGGACCCACTTTCGTCACCAAATATTTTCATTGGCAATTTGCTTGAAAAACTGCTCTATGTGCTCATCACATTTTTTTGTACAAAATCTGAAAGCCATTTAAAAAGTAAAGGATAAATTGAGTCTAGATACTGCTATCATCATGGCAAAATTTTCTGAAAATTATGACTGCATTATAAAAGATTCTATTCAAAACATTCATTGAAAAACTATCGATAACAGTAACCAAACAAAAGCTATTATAATGATAGCACGTGTATTTAGAAAACAGTGGTCATCTTACAGTGTAAAATTGACCATAGATTAAAAAACAATGGTCAAATTAAAAATTTTATGAAGTACTTATTCACACAAATCAGGCTCACATTAAATATAGAAATATCAATGCACCCAAATTAGTCCTTTGTAATTTTTTATTTATTTAACACATGGTGTCTTTGGAAAAGTATATTAAGTACCATTGAAGAAAAATTATTTTTATTATTTAGCATTGTCAGAAAAAGGTATATCCAAGCTGTACCAAAATATTTTTAACATATAAATCTTCAAAGATTAAAGAACTGAATGATATATTTATTGCTTGCATTATCGATATATTTTTAAGATTGAATATAAATTTTAAAAATGCAACTACATTAATATTAATGATAAAGTTTAAATTAAAGCTTTATTGCATGATTCAATCTGTCTGTAGTTTTGTAACAATAGTTCAGTTAATTGGTTTTCATCAAGAGGTAGCATGACATGTTCTTCCATTTGTAGTTAGTGGGAGATGTGATTTTTAATATGTATTCATACAGAATTCAACATGGATCTGAAGGCTCAGGCCATATTAGGACACTTGATTCATGAGGATGTAAGAACATAATTTTGTAATTATATTCCTCACAACAATGAAATCTTTCCAATCCACCAATTCATATTGCATGTGTACCAATTGGTACTCATGCAACATATTGTTCAGTTTGGAATGTTGGTATTTGATGGTTTTCTCCAATCCGTGGTAGCAATGAATATTGTTGAGGAACCTGAAATTCTGCAAACTTATATGACTTGTTTATTGGTGTAAAGTGATTAGTCCTTACTCCTGTTGGGGCCGCGGTGGCCCGGTTGGAAGAGTAACGAACTAGCAACCGAAGGGTTGCGAGTTCGAATCCAGCCAAACACCGTCGTGTACAAAGGGGGCTGGTGCACGTTAAATCTGTCGTGGCCTCAAATGTCCTCACGTTGGCGTGGTGTGGAAGTTTGGAGAGTGGGGTGCCAGCTCAGGTGTTGCCTCGTCATCTGACCGTGGTTCAAAATTACGTGGTGTTGTCCTCGGATCTTTCCCTTTGGGATTGATCCCGGACCGTCACCAATAGCCCGTTGTGTTGCTCCAGTGTGACGTTAATTGAAATAAATAAATAAATAAATAAATAAATTACTCCTGTTGTATTTGCCATTGCAAGCCCATCTGCTAATTGAATGTTAGATATTTCAATTCTTGATTTTGCTACAAAAAGTATATATTCCTCTATTGGACTCTTGTAAAGTTGTATTACCAAATGCATTTGATATTATATCTTAGTATTGTTGTAGTTGAATTTACACACTTGCAGCAACACAACAGGCTACTGGTGTCGATCTTGGTATAAATGCTGAAGGCTTGCTTTGGTGCCCATACACTTTATAGTGCCGCCAATACTGTCGCAAACTTTTCCCATAACAAGAGGCAAAAAAGTGCCACTTGATTTTTTTCACCATGGTTTTTTTATGACCAAGATTAATAGTTTTTAAAATTTATTTTTGTATTTGCTAAATATCACTGAAATACTTCATGTGCTTAATTTGTGGAAAGTGCATGATTAAATGTGTGCTTTGTAATTAAATTTGACAATTAACTTTTAAAAAGTCATAAATGTTGAAGTGTCGCACTAAATTGTCACTTAACACATAGAAACAGATTTCACACAATCAAGATCCTTAATGTATGCTAGAAAAGGATGAACTGTTACCTACTCGTTTTTCAATGAATGTTTTGAATAGAATCTTTTCAGAAAAATCTGCCACTGATAGTAGTATCCAGACTCAATTCATCCTTTACTTAAAAAAATGGCCTTTGGGATTTTGTAAAAAAAACCGGGATGTGCCCATAAAGCAGTTTTTTAAACAATTTTCAATGAAAATATTTGCTGACAAAAGTGGGTCCTAAAGGGGCATAATGTGCATTATCAGAAGTATTGTAATGAATTTTTTTTAAGAATTTAAATAAACAAAAACAATTTTTCTTTAGTGGAACAGCTTGGATATACTTTTTCTGGCCATGCTTTTGGTGCGTTTATGGCACAATTATGTAGTCAAGGGAGAAAATTTCTTAAAACCCCCTTTTTCTTAATTGCAAATGAATAATGCAACACTGTTTCTTAGGGGAAAATAATTAATGGAAACAGAAAACTTAGAAGAAACAACGTTTTTGTTAACTGAAAGTAATTTATACATTTCTGGAATAAATGGCTTCCATTTGGTACCAAAATTACTAAATTTGAACTATTACAGAGGCTGTTCGGACATTTTTTGAACGATTTTGATGAGCTGTAAAAAAATTGTATGCTATGAAAGAATTTTATTTTCACAGCAGTTATATAGTTAGAGGATAACTTATCGTCTGCTAACTCAGTTTTGTTTACTTTCAAAATGGCTCTTTTAAATAAGCAATGGATGGAAGGCTATGTTTCCTCTCTTTCCAAAGAGAATTATGCTTATTCAATTATTCAAAAATGCTGTAAAAATCATGGTTTTTCGATATCTAAAGGTATGATAAGTAATATTATTAATGAGAAAGGAAAAACTTAAAAGTGGAAAAATAGTTCCAAAAAAGAAAATATTTCTGAGAATATTTGTAAGGTAAGATCTTTAATTTTAAAAGGGGAATCCGCCAAGTCAAAGGACTATAGCAAAGTGAACGTGAGAACTTTCTCTAAGAGATTTATGATTGTTGCCGGTTTTGCATATAATGGAAAATTAAAAGTAAAAAGTGGAAAAAATGTAAAAATCAACTCCCACATATTATCAAGACCATATTTTATCCCCAATATTGAAAAAAGAAATACCATATCTTTACCCACAGTGCCAACAATCATTAGAACTGCATCAGGGTAAAGCAAGCAGCCACACATCTAAATCGACTATTAAATTCTTGGAAAAAATGGAATAAGAAACTGGTATCAAGTCAATACCCTTTACTGATATTCCTGCTAAATCTTCAGATGTTTCACCCATGGAGTTTTGGACTTTTAAAAAGGGCATTATCGAAACGTCGACTGAAAACCATTCAAGGACTGAAAAACTGGAACAAGAATGGGACAAAATACCACTGTCGATACTACAAAAGTCATTATTATCATGAAAATTAAGGTGTAGAAAGATAGTTAACGATAAGGGATATCAAATGGAACATTTAAAACACAAAAATTTCATGTAAAAATTGAGCTACAGTCCATTAAAATCATTCAAAAAATGTCCGAACAGCCTCTGTAGTTCTCAAGTTAGGGCCATTTCTAGATTGCAGCAAATCCAAGATGGCCGCCTTTTTGTAAAGTTGTCCAATTTTTTAATTCTTGTATCAGCTAATATATTGAACAAATAAAAATTGACCTCGAGGGTGAAGATGTCGAATCCGGGGCACTAACGATTTATTGCCAAACATGGTAACCTTGATGTTTTGATCCAGCATTATGGCAACCCTATGCAAAAGGTTTTCCATGAAGGAAAGTCTGCGGTTTTTTTTAACAAAATTGCGATGGCGTGGCTTTGGACGCCATCTTGATTTGGCGACAAACATGCCCCGTATTCGACATCTTTACCAAATTAAGATTTGAGTTTCACTGCCATGTCTATCTATGGTAAATATTTGAAAAAATCCATGACACCACCAGGTGTCCCCATATGGAATTACCCATGTGTCATGTTTGACTCCCATTACGGAATGGCCCAGTTTTTACGTTGTTCAATTCTTTGGCTTGTCCAGGGCAACTTATTACCTCTTCCCTATTTTTACTAGGGCCCAGCCTTCCCAAAACCAGAAAGATAACTACTAGGGCTGCCACAGGCGACTTTTTGCTACTATGTTTCAACCTTAGCAACTAGGGGAATCTTTTTAAGCATAATCGTTTCGAAAGCTCCTATATTTTCAAAAGTTTGGTGACTTTTTTTTAAATTCACCAAAGGTAATTGAAAATTTAGTCCTTTTAAACAGTGGACAGAAAAATACATTTGGATTTTTCTCCAGGAGAAATTTTCCAGAAGATGCCAATTTTGAAGTTTTGGCACTAAGCTTTCACATGAAAATAGTTTTTCAATTTTTTAATTTAAATTCCTCAAGATTTTTAATGTCTGTTTCATACTTAATTAGTAAATTTTGTGTTTTAGCTAATTACATTTATTTCAGCAACTAAAATAGGGTTTAGCAAGTGGGTTTTACTTGAACCTTCCACTAATTTTCCCAATTTGGCATCAGTGGTCGAGCCTAAAAAATGTCTAAAATATTGATTATAAACTTGATTATGTATTAAAAGTGTTGTTTTTTAGGTGGCAAAAAGAAACCCTTAAAAGCACCCAAGAAAGACAAGGCTGATTGTGATGTAAAGTTATTTTTTATAAAATCTTATTCTAATGCTTTGATTTTGTTTTTCAAATTTCGATGTTTGTGTATTTCCAGATATAATATAAGTATTACGGAATATCTCACTTTGATAAAACAATGAAATTACAAGGTGGGCATCTACTGTCCCTTTTTCACGAAAAGGTCTCCACTTGGTATATAATCTAAAAATTCTAATCCACTTTTTTATTTCCATTTCAATTTACCGTTCTTGTCATTTGGCAGTGGCTTAGCATCAAAAATTTGGAATTGCACCAGGGCCATAATATTTTCTAGGATTTTATCAAAATACAGTATTAAAAGAAAAAATCAACTAACAGGGATTGAGTAAAAAATATGCACAAGAGCCAATGCTGAGACTTAAGTGTTCAAATGGCAAATACTGCTACAATTTTAAAATGAAAAATTTCCATTCATAATCTTTATGCATCTTATATGCAAATGTGTTTTCCCAAATTACTATATTTCATTACAAGAGCCAGTGTACTAATAAACAATATGTTGCCTTATTTTTCATTACTTTGAGTAGTGTGTTTCAAGTAACTTATCCTATTTTTGGATGACTACATTTTTCAGTCAAAACAGCCAGACTAGTGAATTTTTCACCTTTTCTATATTAAAGATATTTGCTGTAATGAAATGCTTCTCATTAAAACTTATTGAAATAGAAATGATATTTATGTTTCTGTATTCACTTAAGAGATCTGTGCGAAAAAAACTTAAAAAAGCTTGGAGTACTGGAAAAATATCGAAATTTTATTTTAATTGCTTTATGGGAATAGGTCTCTGAAGAATTAATGCAGCTAGGAAAACAAAACTAAAAAATATCATTATACATATTGTTTATATAATTACCTCAACCTTGATTAAAAGGTCATGTAATACAAAACGGTTCCCAACATTGCTGAAAATATTCCTGAAAATTACATTACAGATTCTGGAAACATCAAATTTAAAGTTGGGATCCCTGTATTTGTTTTTTGCTTATTGATAATGAACAGGATCAAAAGAGTTTACATCCATGTTTACTGCCAATGTCAACTACCAGATTCTCTAGTTCTTGCAATGAAATTTTTTGTACTTCAGAAAACAAATTCTGTTCTCAATGTTTATTTTTTCTCTGTTTTGTGTAGTTACAGAATCGACTTTCATCAACATTGCAAATTTTCATAGCACTTAACAGCAGAAAAGCATAAGCCAAACTGCAGGAAAGGTTTGCCAACTTTCTGCACAGTTGTATTTTGCAATTGGCAGCAACTAATATCAAAGGTCTAATGACTAGTCTGAGGAATGGTTTCATCCTGACCTGCCTCTTGAACTTTTAAAATGTGATATTCCTGATATATTTTAGTTTATTTCAATCAAGAAATCCTTATCTTTTCTCTAATAGCCTGTTATGTTGCTCCAGTCTGACGTTAATTAAAATACCTACCTACCTTATCTTTTCTGAATCAAAAGCAGACTTCTCACAGTAATTATCAAATTAAAATGCAGAGCATTGAAATTATTTTGTTTATTAGTATGCATGTGTGTTAACGTAAATATCAATCACATATTTACTGAATCTTTTATAATGTTAATGTAAGTCACTAAGGCTGCAGATTTTTTTAAATGAGCATATTTTTACCACACTATCTATTAATACACCTTATATATTAGCTAATTAAACATAATCATTGAAAATCAGTTGTCTTAATCCTGATATGGTTAACCAAAGGTTGGCATCTCTGCATTAATGTAGATAAATAGCATTGTTATATATTAGAAGATGGCTGCATATAATTTCTGACATGTGACCTTCTGTTGAGCAGGACGATGACTTTAAACAGAAGAAAAAGGAGGAAGAAAGATTGTTGAAAGAAGCCAGAGAAAAGGCAGCTAAAGGAGGACCTTTGGGTGAGAACTTGGAATTGTTGCAGTTTCTTTTCGTGCTCTACTCTCAGAAAGAGTAGTGCAAAATAAATATTCCATTCCAAACTTTTTTAGCCCACTGATCTCTTTACCTAATCCTAAATATCAGTGGCACCTTTTATAAAAAAAATGCATTGGAATAGACTACATTTAAATTTATTCTAGTTTAATTAAATTAATTGTGTCAATTTAGTTGTATTAGCTTGATTGCTTTTATTTACTTTTTAATGTACTTTGCATACATTTTTAAAGTTGGTGGGAATGAAGAACTTGTTTACCTGCTAACTAGTACGATTTTATATAGAATTAACTAACAAATCTTAGACTGATTAACGGAGAATTCCGATTCATGTTTACTGCCAATATCAACTACCATGAATTCTTTGGAGTTTTTACAATGAAATATTTTGTACTTTCAAAAACAAATTCTCTGTTCTCAATGTTTATTTTTCTGTCTTTTGTGTAGTTATAGAATCGTCTTTTATAAAACATTGCAAATTTTCATAGCACTTGACTGCAGAGAAGCATCAGCCAAAAGGTTTGCCAACGATTTCTGCAGTTGTATTTTAGAATTGGCAGCAACTAATATCAAAGGTCTAATGACTAGTTTAAGGAATGGTTTCATCCTGACCTGCCTCTTGAACTTTAAAAACGTTAGAATCCTGATATTCTTTAGTTTATTTCAAACAACAAATCCTTGACTTTTCTTAATCGAAAGCAGACTTCCCAGTGATTAATTATCAAATTAAAATTGTACCAATTGGTTGTTATCCCACTAGATCTACAAATTTTACAATTTTATTTTAAAAAATCCGAATAGTTTTCTTTACACAATCCAAAGAGATATTTTGTTAGAACCTATTAAAAACCTAAAATAGTCGTTTAAAACCCTAGGAAACAACCTAGCAATCCGGGGCTTAGGTATGAGCCTGTGAAAAATCGTGAAATTTCCTAAGTTGGCAGGTATGAGCTTGTTTCTTTATTAATTCTTCAAATCAGCAAACTAGTTCTTCAATCGTGAAACTGATTTGCCATCTTTTTTATAATTTTCCCATACTAAAGTCAAATGTATCATTAATCCACTATATGGTCGTTAGTTTTTCGAGACTGGTGTCTCAGAACTGTCTTCAGAATAATCTCATCGGTGATCTCAAACACTAACTGTAATTTCACATCTAAATGCTGGGTTTTTTTTAAATATAAAATAAGCTCAACAGCAAGGAATCTTTTTTCTTGATTTAGTTTTAGAACAATCTAATGTCATCTTGTGGAACACAGTGGTAATCAAAGTGCAATTTTCTATGGCTCCCCAAGCAGAAGGCTGTGTATCCCAAAGGAGCTGTGACATAGTTCAAAAATTGTTTATTAGAGTTTGTGAAAACAAATTTAATCTTTAGACTAAATGAAATGCTATTATCAGGGATGAAAATCTTACGTAGAACTACAAGTTTTTAAAAATAAGATTTCTGGAATCAGAACAGTGTCAAAATAATTAATGAATTAACTAAATGAATTACTGAAATGGGAGACTGGTTTTACTTGTTTACAAAGTGTTAAGGATTACTGAACTAAATTTTATTGATGAGCAAAATATTTAATATCAGCAAAATCGTAAAATTAAAATTGAATCGGTTTTAAACTTACTTATGCACTTGCTACTAGTTAGCAGAATAGTTGCTCGTTTATTTGTCAGATTGTTTAAATTGTCAAAATAACTGAGGTGCTCCAAACTACGTTAGCAGTCAGCACCCTCAAGATGCTTATGTATACAGTATTAAGAGTCAAATATACATTACTATGGTACTAAAAGACCTGTGCATACCATCTATGCTATACTTTCTTATATTTACTGATCACAGCATTGTTACTCACATTTCATTATCTTAATTCATGGTCTTGGATGGATGTCAATATAGGAATGGGGATCAACAGTTGTGCAAATGAAAATAGACTCTTATGTGCTTTGACTTTTATCAATTAACAAATTCTAAGTAAACTAGAACTGTTATTCATTGCTATAGAATAAACACAATTATGTTTAGTTAGATACATATAAAGCTCGAAGCTGTCATGCCAAGTGATAAATCAATTAAAAGCTGGATCATTGAGACATACCTTAAAAAACTTGAATTACAAATGCGGGACAGCAGACCCAGGGTCTGATCTATGTGGAAATTAGGGATGGAATGAAACACTAAGGTACAAAAAGCACTCAATAATTTTGGCAGTTAGTTCTCAAGCTTCTCAGGAATGCAATGATGTTGAAATAAGAATTAGTTTGGGCCTAGGAACTATCGAGAAATTAATAAAAATTGAATGTGTTAAAAAAGTGCTTCTGGGTTTTATCATATGCATATTCCCATTTAAATAACTGCCAAAAAATGATTTTTGCTGGTTTTTAAAAAAAAATTCTCCTTGTTTTACCATTTGGTAAGAATGATTTGCAGGCAAAACACCAATCTTATTTTGATTTATGTCTATTCGATTGAAATGCAATGTCTGGATATTTTTCTGTATTATCCTAATTTGTTTTTCTTCCCAGGTGTTGGTGGAATTAAAAAATCTGGAAAGAAGTGACATTGGCTGCCATTAGACAAATATGCACTGTAAGTGATTTTTAGCCTCTCTCTAAATGTTTGTTCGGTACAGATGTATCCTAGGCCGTGCGGTGTGGCAACCTGATTTTTTTTGGCGCACATTTTATGTTGCCAAGGAAATCTTCCAAAATTCAATATACAGGCGGCCCTCGACTTTTGTACAATTTGCTATTTCACACATTTTTAAAAATTCAATTTTTTAAAGATTTTTGTCGATAATGCAAAAATTGTTCGATTCCATGCAGTCGCTCTCACGGAGCGCAGTAGTAGCTCGCGCTCACTGCCGCCTAGAGTAGCGGACTTCTCAGAATCATTGTGATGTTACTAGGGTTCTGAGCCACAGTGGCGGGGGCCGAATGTCAAATATACAATGTATTAAACAGGTTTAGTCTTGAATTAGGGTGCATGTCGATGCATTGTGTGTTTTGCCAATTTATTTGTTTATGTTTAAATATTTCGCCCTTATAAATTTATAAACATGAGTGAGAAACGAAGAAACTGCAGTGTTGATATGAACAAAAAGAAATCAAGGACTCGTAAACTTCATACAATTGAGACAAAGATGGAAATAATTAGACGTTCTGTGAAAGTGGTGAATCTTATTTCATTCGGACGTTCATACAACATAAACAGGTCTACGATATGTTCAACTTTGAAAAAGAAGAATAAAATTAAGGAATACGTTCAAAATTGTGGAAATATATGTCAAGATTGTTTCCAAAAGACACGGCATAGTGATGGATGAAATGGAAATATCTTTGTCATGGATTGATGATCAACATCGAAACGATGTTCCTCTGAGTTTTTCAATTATTCAAGCTAAGGTTCTCAGTTTTCATGAAGATTGGAAGACTAGATAAAAAGAAGATTCTAACACGGTGTTTCAAGCAAGTAATGGCTGTTCGAGACATTTAAATTGAGGTATTCTTTACATAATATTAAATTCGCTGGAGAATCAGCTGATGCAGATAAAGATGCTGCAGAAGAATTTATTTCTTCATTGTCCAAAATTATTGTAGATGGAGAATATCCTCCTAGCCAAATATTCAATGTAGACGAGACGGGTTTATTTTGGGGAAAAATGCCTAATCGTACATTCTTATCGAAGGAAGAATCAGTTGTGCCCCTGGTATATATAAACCTGGTGCTCTATAAACTTTCTAAAAACCGATTGACATTGCCTCTTGGTGATTGAGAAGGACACAGCATGTTATAGAACTCTTTATCAAGAAAAGAAAAAAGAGTGGTATTCAACTAACTCTTGACAGGTTTATAAAGAAAACACCTGAAAGCACTTAAACACCCTCATTAACTTAATTATGTATATTGATAAATAAATATTTTAATATATTGATAAATAAATATTTTAAAATACGATTTTTGATGGTTTTTTACATCCCTCTACTTTCGAACATTCAACATTCGCACACATTTTCAGGAACCAATTATGTGCGAAAGTCGAGGGCCGCCTGTATACTACATAAATACGGATTAAATATATAAATCTTGATAAAACAACATTTTGACTAGTAAAACACGGCAATCTGGATTAAATATAATTGTGAAACCATAACTAGTGTCTGATCGATTTGTAGCTACGACATGGCTTATCATCCCGACGATTCCTACAAATCCAATTGTAAGCATCGCTAACCGAATTCCACACTGAAAACGTCATTGCCCTGTTGCATTTATTGCAAGAAATTTCTGATTTAATTAATCGCGATTCCTTTATAAAACTCAAAATAGCACTTTATCGCGACACAACTAGTAACAAAATAAACGATTAGGAACTCCTCACTCCCATAAGATAGTCTAGATGGATTACCATCACCCGTCATTAGTCGCTTAAAAGTGCGCCAAGAGTCGTTACCACACCGTGTTGTGTAGAATACATCTGTACTGTCTGTTTTTATAAATACTTCCACAAGTCACCCCTGTTCCAAATGTGTCACGATCTAACTTGAGCTTTTACTGTTTTGGAAAACTAAATGCATCATAAATATTAGTGTTTAATATAAATCAAAACTATCTTCCTCCACTGATTTGCATTTCTCATATGTCCGACGAGTTTATACTTATGGGAAGGGAATTAAAGTCATTAAAATCCTATTTAAATCAAATAAATCTGATTTTTTTTTCACACCCTTTATCAATGGCTTCGTTCAAAAATTAATAAATAAAATTGCCATAAAAACTAATACATAGTTTGAATTATCTTAAGTGTTTGCGTATGTTTGGCCCATTTTGATTTAAATACCATCAGATTGGTTGAACCAATTGCTGACTAAAGCCAAGCAGAAAAGAACAGCAAACACGATTGATTTTTCTACTTTAAACTGCATTCATGCAGCTTTATTTGGCACAATTTTCACTTTAACAGTTGCCACAAGCAATCTTTTGCTGTTATTTTTCAATCTTGGCAAATTCAGCAACTGTCATGAAAATAATGTCTCTTGAGGTACTTACTATATTGGAAAACATTTTCGTGAAACTACTTCAAATCGACAAAATGGTCCTTTCAAAACTCATTATTCTTGCTCCAAATTTTCAAAATAACTGCTCTGAAAAGTGCTCCAAATCATACCTTAGCAGTTAACACTCCTGTCATTTGTTCAATGTGATTTTGTATGTTAAAACTGCAATTTTGGTAGTATGCAGTTCATAATGCCTTGATATATTTACTTTCTATAAACTGCTTTTAGCTATATATTATGTAGCTTGTGTTTATATTATATGCTTAAACATATATATATATTTCCTCAAAAATGATTCAAATCTCCAGTTTTCATAAGCAAGGTTTGATTGTGTGTATGAAGTGTAAAGCACGGAAAATAATTTGAGAATAAATGAGAAAAGACCTCCGAAAAACCTGCTCTTTCTTATCATTTCAGCCCCTGCCCTAATGAGCTCTACATTGTACTGGAGTGCACATTTTCCATTTCAAAATTGTTTTATTTTCATGACCTGAATTTTGTCTTTGTCCTTTTTGAATTCAAATAAAATCCATACTTCAAAGTCTATGACGACAAAACATTGCACGAATTCAATGAGAAATTTGTTCCAATGAATAACGCTGTAAGATAAAAAAAATTTCGTTCTTTTTTATTTTTATGGGGATCAAATGTTTGTATCATGCTTTGGGGTGCATCACTCACGTATGAGGCAATTAATAATACAGATTTTAATCATGAAAATTACCATCCTTAAGGGGTGATTATCCTTTTTTCAGTAAGAAAACTCTTAACACATAATTTTATTCTTGAAGGTCTTAACATGTGTGCCAAATTTCAAGTGGAAATTCATAAAATTGACTTAGCTATAAGCCATTAACACTGCATATTGATGTGGAATAAGGTATTGTAAATGCTGTAAAGTCAATTTACAACAATTTCATAAAAAATCATTGCACTGTATGGTGCTGGTATAACAGTTTAGCAGGAAAATACTATAAGTACTGAATATTCTTCCTTTATCTGTATTGACTTTAAATTGCATTTTTCTCAGAACAGCATTTCTGCGAGTTGGCATTATATCTACAAAACTATTGGAGTTATCGATTTGAAATTTTTACAGTATGTAGAACAAACAACCTTTTATCATTTAATGGACCAGAAGAAAAATTTTATAGTTAAAACTTCAGACAATTTTTTGAGTGAAATAAATAATTTGAGGTCGCCATTTTATTTCCTCAAATATTTTGAATAAAC
Organism: Meta bourneti; assembly: GCA_933210815.1. Classification (NCBI taxonomy): domain Eukaryota; kingdom Metazoa; phylum Arthropoda; class Arachnida; order Araneae; family Tetragnathidae; genus Meta; species Meta bourneti. Next base: position 90,393,275 of record OW119924.1, on the reverse strand, counting down.
TTTCTGGCTTATCAAACTATAGCCTACATGTGTATGAAGTGAACTGCCATTCAGTTTTTTGCTTAAGATCACCTGGAGGAGAAATTATGTCAACCTTCGAAACAGGATTGCATACAGCGTCATAAAACAAGATGGGTTAGCAGGCTTGATTTTTGTGAATGCCTGAAATGATGTTGATTGCATAATTTCGTCAAAAAATTGGTGATGACAAAAATGACCCCCCTTTTATTTTTTCATTTTAGTTTTAGGGCCCTTAAAATGTTTATATTTGCTTAACAAAGCCTTAATTTTTTAATATTGCACTTGTATTCAAAAACCAAGATTAATGATACTTGACCATGCTCTAATATCATTAATTTTGGTTTTATCTGTCTTCCTATGTAGAAAGACCTTGTCCACCGTCATCAGGAGGTGGAACTCAAGAATAAACTTTATCTAGTGTGGCAACTCTAAAGAAAATTTATTTAAACTTCAGATTTCATGATTATTTTGGTCCTTATAGTAGTGTCCAGTTTGGCTGAGATTATTTCACGAATTTTCTGATTTGCATACCAAACATCTGGTACAATGCCCTCTGAACAAATTTTTTTTCTTTTAAAAATCGCCCTCGGGATCAGATCTTTAGGTATGTACAGGCTTCACTGACCTGACCCTTGGTACATGCATGACTTTTTCTTTTCCCATGGGCTCATGCTCCTAGAATACCCAAGCGATCTTTTTCTGCTTTCATCTTTCCTTTTATATTTTTACTTGACATTGTCGTATGTTTGGCACAGCTTGGCCAAATAATGCACCTTGCGTTGTAAATCCCAAAACAATCAACCATAGAAAAATCTCCTTAATCCCCCAAACTGCACTTAATATGCCCATTTTCTGGGTTTTTTTTAAATGAATTTTGGAAGTCTAGGTTTCAGACACCCTTTACATTGTGAATCATTCTCAGAGACTATTTCTGTAAAGTCAAGCGTAAGTGAGGTTGGTATTTTGTGGTAGAGAATGTGCTTCCTGTACACGTTCTGTATTTGGTAACTGAAAGTAAAATCCTTTTTCGGGTGGTTTGTTTATTTACATTGAAAATACTTCTCATATTCAGAAATACAATGCTTTATAAACTTTTGTCTGTATAAGTATTTAAATAACAATTTTTCATTTTCAGGTTTTTTAATTGGACTGAATGGATGTCTGTGCTAAAATCTGAACTTATTTCTTCAAGAGCAAAGCTTTTTTGTACATATCATTTTTAAGTCACCAGGAATTGTTTACCTTTATCTTTTGCTATCATGCTGATGGTCAAATGTGTATTTTTGTCACTGGAATAAAAAATGTGTTCTTTTTAAACCTTTATCTGTTGACAATGCATTTTTTTTAAAAGTTCCCTTGACTAGTCACAAGAAATACTGGTGCTTTATTAGCAAATTTAAATTTTGAGCAGAACCAGTGCATATTGTCTAATAATTAGAGCTAGGGGTTTTGATAACCTAAAAAATGCAATTACCCCGAAACTACAAACATACCTTAAAAACAACTGTCCTAAAAATTACATTTTCACAACTTATTCTGTTTATTAATATTCTGTTGAACTATCATTCACTGTCTTACAACGGTTGGTTAGATTTTATGGTGCAAGTTACTGTTAAAGATTTCAAGTTACAAATAACTCTTAAATATGAAAAACTTCTGTTATATATATATATATATACACACACACAGTTGGTTTTATGGTTCAAGGTTCACATTTAGCTAAATTGTACCAAGCACAAGACTCAAGTAATCACCCAAGGAGGAATAGAACCTGTGCCACCCACGACACGTAGGTTCCTGGTGCAGTGGTCAAACCCATGGAGTCAAGACGGCTCCATGTCCTAAGGTGCTCATTTCTGAATAAAAGATATTTAAATGAATGTTCTCAAGGATATTAATGTGATTATTTCAATTCAATGACTTTGCTATTGTCAAAGTAGCAACTGAAAACTAATAAAATAGGTTTTTCACTAGGCAGGTGGTTGATTTCTTGAGATCAACTGATCCTTTCAGGTTATCTAACAATTTGATGTAGAGCATGACGTAAAAACTATTAACATTGAGGAATTTTTTGAACAAAACCATTTGGGGATAGTTTTCAGTTTGTCTTAATATTCCTAAAATTTCCCCCAAATGACATCTAGTGCAATAAATTAGTAAAAAGTATAATATACTGCAATTATCCTGGTACTCAAGCAATTACAAGAAAAGTTTAATGTTAGAAAAATTTAAATTATTCTTTCATTCGAATTCTATTGTGATACAAATATCCATGAAACTTAAAATTCTAAATCAAATAAACATTCTAATAGGAGATAAAAAAATTAATGAATTTTTATCAATCAAATTTTCTGGCCTATTAGATACCAAACATGTTAAATTGGAAATATTCTTTCTACAAAGACAGGAGTAGAAATGGTAAGATGGTTTCCTCTATTCCAAAGGAGATGTCTAGAATACAATGTTTTTGCAGAGATAATCAAAAAACATCTTTTGAATGGAATTACAGCCATACTAGATGAATACTGTTTTTTTTTTCATCTGAAGGGTTCATTAAATAAGCAAGGAAGTAAAGGACACCCAGGAACATGTTTCTCATACTGAAAAGTGATCAATAGTGGTGACTTATCAAAAATAGCACATTCCCTCATGAAACAACCTCAGGTTAAGTACAACCTTTCCATGGGGAAGAGCGTAAAAGTTAACCGAAAACACTGCAAAGTATGGACTGGCTCCATATGCATAAAACTGTCTGCTGATAACAGATTTGTGAGTGAATTGTTTCAGTGAACAGAAAGATCAATATTGGTTGGTCAATGTTATACTAACTCCTAGGTGCTCAAAACCCTTAGATCCCCGAACAGATGTAAATATGAGTAACAAATTAAGCCTACAATAGGTTGCCTAGGAATTTTAAAATTATGGTAGGGCTTAGGACCCCAAATATAAGGGTAAAATATTACAAAGTGTTTTAATGAAACGTCTTTGGTGCTGTGAGGAAATGAATGAAACACTATTTTAAATTTTGAAAGGATTATTTATTTTCTCACTATTTTAAATTTCGGTGTATTCTATTGGTACGTAAGTCGTTTGTGACTGATACGATTCTGTTGAACAGTGGAGAGTAGTAAGGTTTATGCAAGTCATTCTGGCTAATTCTAAACCTATTGCGGTTCTATTTAATGTGATTTGATTGCCGGAGGCTGGCGTGAGGTTAAAATTTCTACATAAAATCCAGTAAGCACTTGGAGTTGATGTTGAAGTCTCCAGTGACAATGAGGGGAATCTGTCGAACCGTCACTTGTCTAGAATCATTGCGAGCGAACCAGTGTAGAGAGCATCAGCAGGCAGTTTACCTTTTCTTACAAAGCCCCAGCAGTTACTGCACGGTTGGAAGTTGTCAATATCTCGCTCATTAAACACAAGCTTTCTGTTCATACAAGTCCTTGAACCATGTCTATCACAAATGTGTCTGAATTCATTACCGTAGAATGTCTTGTCGAAGTGCTATGCCACAACACAGCGGAATCCGAGTCTGATGAACGGACCCATATTGCCCTGCATGATCTAGTTGCTATCACCACCCACAAACTTGCACTCATTGAAGATTTTGTCATTGTCCATCAACTGCAGAATTTACAGATGTTTCATGAGGGCCCATATTGGCCTTGGTTGTCGACTGTTTTCATCTTCCGTGCTCGAGCCGGCAATCTGCCTTGGCACAGAATGTTTAATTCCACGTGAAGTACTCGGTACAGCTCTATCGTTGAGGCTTGCCCATTTACGCACTGTGGCCTCTTTATGCCACTGCTGCCAGCATATCACCCTTTCAGAAGTAGTTTGGGCTTTTCTGAATCCTCTTGAAGTCTTTCGTTTCTTACACATTCTCTATAGGCTTTTAGTCATTTATTTACCACATATTTCGACAATCTGATAAAGTTCGCAGTTTCTCACGCACTAAATCCTTGACAACTTTTGAATATTGCACTCAATCTCAAATTTTACGGTACTAAATGTTAGTTCATCGATACAAATCAAATATCTCCTCTGTCACTGCTCCAAAGCTAAGCAGCGATAACTGACTTTCGACCATTAGAAACGGCCCTGATTTGTGTGCTGTGATATCATGCATGCAGTAGGAGTTGGACTGGTTCCGCTATGTATTTTGATAAGTCTACCGTCAAATGGTATATCTTTGATGGGCAGGAATAACAGTACAAGTCAGGTGTGATGTGCACAATTTTCTTGGTACGAACAGTACAAGTAACTTAATTTTGTCACAGGGCCACATCCAAAATTTCCCCTTTTAAGTTGTCAGACAAGGTGCAGAACTGATTTTATAAATTTTATTCATTCACAATATGGATTAAGTGGTTTTTTGTTCTAAAAAATTTCATTTTTTGACTTATACTGTTATTCCCGCCCATCAAAATATTAAGTATTCCCATTGACTTTATACTTTCGGAGTTACAGCGATTTCAAGTGTTTCGCGTTTCTTCATGAGCACCCCAACCCCTGCGGGAAAGACATTTCACGTCAAAATATGAGTAACCAACTATGCAGTGATTGGAAATCTCTTAAGTTACTTAACAAAAGGAGTGTACAAAGTACTATTGACCCTGAACTCCTTATGTCCTAATATTCTCATATTTGGGGGCTGCCACCCCTTGAACATTAGGGATAAACTTAATATATATACTGATAATATTGGTAGTGATTTATGGTGGTAATGGTAATTAATTAACGTCGCACTAGAGCAACACAATAGGCTACTGAAGACAGTCCTGGATCAATCCTGAAGCTAAAAGGTAGTGATTTATGTAAAAATAGAGTTCCAAAACACTTATATGTGAAGCAAGTAGTGTTTTAGTCTCCAATATTTTGATGTTGGCACCATTGTATCCCAATCAATACAGGGCAGCGGTAGCCTAGTTGGCAGAGAAGCGAATTAGCAACCTAAGACCGTTTTGTATGTGGGGTCTGATGCATGTAAAATCTGTCATGTCCTTACGTTGGTGTAGTGTGGAAGTTTGGAGAGGATAGGGTGCCAGCTCAAGTGTGACCTTGTCATCTGACTGTGGTTCAAAATTACAAGGTGTCCTCGATCTTTCCCTTCAGGATTAGTCCACGACCGTCGCCAGTAGCCTGTCATGTTGCTTTGATGCAACATTAATTCAATTACCTACCCAATCAATACAAAACATCTAGTTAAGATATCTAGTATCCTCAAAGTAAGGAAGCCAGTTATTTTCATAAAAAAAGGGTCATTCTTCAGATCTGGAGGCAAATTTCTAAACTTACAAAGATAACAAAAATTTTTGCATGCAAGTTTAGTCAAGATAATTCATCGATGATCTTTTTGAATCAAGTTGATTTAAATCGGCACACCCTACTATAATACAATACTCGAAAAAAGTATTGATATACATAAGACATGTACCAAATTTCAACCTACAAATAAAGTTATTTAAGTTTGTTAAGATTTGTGAATTTCAATATTCAATTATGGAAAAATAGCCAGTGACACTCGTTAGTTTGTGCATGAAAAATACGTTAAGATATCTCAATTTCATTATAGTTAAAACTAAATACAAATTTTATAAAAAAGGATCATGGTTTATTCTTCTATTTTGAGTACACCATTAAAACTGATGAATAGCATTGATCAGTCTCTACATGAGAACTGCTCTTGTTACTAAGTCTGGATGGTGGATCACTATCGGAACGGGCCCATGCATTTTGAGTAGGATGACTGGTGGATAAAGTGTGAAACAATCATGCTTTTTTAAAAAAAATCAGATATATTTGATTTAAATCGGGATATTTACAATTTAAATTAATTTGTCACTCCTATATATTTAAATTTGTTATACAAGCAAGTCATGTGCACTTTCTAGATGGAATTGATTTGTGAAGCAAGAGGGTTTAGGATATATAGCAAGACAAATTTTCAAGATTTAAAATTATTCTTAGACCACATTGCTTTCATTCTTTCAATGGAATTCTATTCTGATACATTTCTGTAACAATTTAATTGTATATCTATATATTTATAATTTTTTAGAATTTATAAAATATATCAAGGTTATTTAATTTTCATTACATTTTCTATTGAATTAAGCTGGGGAAAGAAAATTATAAAGTTTGATTTAAATTGTGATTTTTTAAATAAAAATAACTTTTTTAAATTGGCATAACCTGTTGTTGGATGTGTTGATTTTATTTTGCTTTTGGTAAAATATAGTATTATGGACTAGTGTAGATCTCTGAAGTAAAATCATTTCCAAATTTACATTGTGTGTACAATTTAAAACTTAAATGCATTTCTTCAAGCATCCTTACAGGAAATGGGATATGGTTTGTTTCTATGACAAAGAAAGGCACAGACTTTGGCAGAAGCAGTTCTTGTGGTTAAAAGACAGCAAGTAACATTTTAATGTCATAGGAACAATGGTGGAACTATCAAAACTGCTTTTAATCTTCTGTACACTAAAGTATTATTTACTCAATCACATCAAACCAATCTGCTATCTGGATCCAATGAACGAAAAGAACTGGAATAATTGGTAGGTTCCATCATTTCTGTTCCTCACTGGTTCGTGAGATATGAACAGCAGATTCGGATTGACACATGCGAATAAATTAGCCTCAGCAGCCACTTTGAGCTATCAAATACGAAATTGTCCCTTTAATTTGTGCTGCCGTGTTAATGTTTTTCATCATCCCCACACTGAATGTCTTTTGCAGCAACACAGCCGCATACTCCTGCACCAGAATCGTAAACTCCGGTAAATGTTCAAGTGCAGTCAGCACAATGTCGACCTGTTCACTCTCAAGGCATTGCAGGTAGCTGGATATGAACTGCTGCCCCCGACTGGGGTTGTGTTTGACATACCGCATGACCAGGTTGAAAGCCATCATGCGAAACTGGAGACTGCCATCATGCATTAATGTTTTCAAATTATCCACAACATGTTCCAAGACCGAAGGTTTCTTGTAGGATACATTTTCCAACTCCTGGAGTGCTTGCGAGACATCATCCGAATTACCTTGAGACAGCCTACTGGCAATGGATGATATATGGGATTGGGACATGCTCTGGTACTGCAAACCTGCAATCAAGTCATGCAGTGATGGCTCTGCTTTCTCTTCGGATCCCGATGCACTTGATCCTGGTGCCCCCCAGAAGTGCATGCATGAACCTGAGAGGATTGAGCGCATGTTCATCAGGTCTGGATGGTGTGATGCCAGATCTAGAAGGACCTCAATGTATTGTTGGATGAACTGGCGTGCTTGTGCCGGTTTTGAGGCGAGGTACTGCATGAGGAATCCAAAAAAACGGTTCAGAAGATGAACGACTTCTTTTGGTGACCCATAGGTTTGGAAAACGTCCATGTACAGGGACAGGATTGCATTGAGGTCACCACAGTGCTCTGTCTTGAACAGGAACGGAGGAAGCAACTCGATGATGCTGAGGTAGCAGCTAAACAGTGCGACATGATTCTGTTGCCGGAAGAGGTGATACTCGAGGTGCACCCTCCCCCTCAGGAGGGAGGTCATCATAGGCAGCTGTCTCATGAGCAACATGGGGTGGGTGCTTGCCATTTTCTTGCAGATGAACTCGATGCGAACCATCTTGGCCAGACAGTGCTTGCTTGCATCTGTTCGAGCCAGAGACAACAATAGAGTATGAGAGATCATATCTAGCTTGCAGTGATTTGTCTTGACGTCACTCGGTCCTTCAGACAGAAATGAGACCGTGTCGGACACCAGAGTGAGGATTGATGGTATTTGGTGGTAGGCCTGAAGCAGGAGTTCGTGTCCCATCTCCCCTCTCAAACCGCCCTCCTTTATTACCTTCAACAAGTGGTGAACCGAAGCGTCAACCAGCGGCATACGGAGCGCAAGACATTTCATGAGCAGCTTCATCCTCCTCTCAATGGACACAAAGCCACACTGGGAGGCAGTTGTTGCTTTTTGGTTGATGTCCGATTTCTCTTGGGGGCACTTCAGCATGGCCTCTTCAAGAATATAATTGACAACATGCTGCATCTGCTGCTCACTCAGAGCCAAAATGTCCTCTTCACATCCACTCTTATTCTTTTTCTTGTAGCGCCCTTGCCATATCTTTGGAATGTAAATACAGGCATGTAAGAAGTCGAGAACAGATGAGGGATCGAATTTGATGTCCATTCTCATAGGATTTAGAACTGTTTGTATGTAGTAATGCAAAATCTCCCAACTCGATTGGTGGATTAAGAGAGCCAGAAGATAAGGCCTAAAAGGGACAATTATTGGTTCTTGTTGCAAGCTGATTACCGAAAACAGTAAATGACACTGAGATTCTGGGAAAGAACTGATAATCTTTGGCTCAAGACACTCAAGCCAATCCACAAAAAAGCAAAATTTAGAACGGTTGATTACAGCAGGGCTGTTACTAGTGATCAGTCTCTTAATTGTTATGTTTGTCATAGCATTCATCAAAGGTTTAGTGTCCCCTTTAGATATAGCATTTTTCACAAGATACTGCATTACCTCTTCCAACCTCATAGAATCCTCTGCCTCAGCCATCTGGACTATAGCCTTAATGTTTTCGCTGTTCTCTGTGCTGAACTGCCGAACAAACAGTTTCCAGGGTACAGGTTTCTTGGTTTCAGGAGGCTTGTGTTTGTTGTAATACTGCGAGGCTACTGTCAACAAGGAAGAACTTGTGGATGACAGGACATAGATAATCTGTTGGCAAATCCATTTCAATTTTTGGGCCAGTTGACTTTTGCTAATGTCAGCCTTTGCTTGTGAAGCTGTGGCGAGCCTGAACAGGACAGAGGAGTAGTACGATTTCTTATGAAGTGCCTGAAGAAACGCCATCTTGGAATCGCTGCGTAAGATTTGCTCACAAGTCAAGATAAAAACACTGATTGCTCCACCTTCAGAAGTATCATCCAAGATATCTTTGGACAAAGCTTTTTGCAATCCTTTGAATATATCTTGCTCCTGCTTGGCACTTAATATTCCATACGAGGTGTTCAATCCAAGTAGCTTGACCAAAGAAATGGAAACTGACTCAACACTGATGGCAGTTGGAAGTTTTGGAGGTGCTCGCTGGATCACAGGTGTCTGGTTCTGGACAGCATCCCCATCGATTGACATCTCCACAGAGTCGCCGTCAAGAAGAAGGTTGGAAAACTTCTCACCACCCGAAGCACCTCGTCGGTGCTGGACCTCAACAAGTTGAGACATATAGCTCTTGTCCAAAACTGCCTGCTCAACAGAAAAGCTGTCAAGCTCAACTGCTAAGTCCAAAGTTCGCAAAAGCTTGCTCATGCTGGATACAGGGATGCCAAACGACTGGATAAAGAGAACCAGTTGAGAAGGATCCAAATCCTTCAGCGCTGCATCCACCAACACGCCGACCGATGACCGGATCATGCGCAACTTCAGCCAATCAGGCAGTAGCAGTGCTTCTTCTGAAGTGTCAACGAGGAATGCCTTGGGTGATTCTGAGTTCACTGGAAACCAAGTGTCCAGGAGGGCATCAAAGTAGGATCTAACTCCATAAAGTGGTGGACCATAAGTCAAGACTATAATCATCGCATGGACCACTAATATGTGCATAGTTGCTGATTCACCAGATATCCACTGAATGAGTATTTGGTCTTGGGATTCAGACCATGAGTACACTTCCTTGGAGGGTATTTTTGCAGCACTGAGGTATTTGAAGAATATTTCAGACACTGAAGCCAAAAAGTCATTACGCTCATTGCAGCTGCTCTCATTCAGCAAAATGGTGTTGACAATAGTTGGTCTTTCCACTATCATCTGAGCCATGTCCAAGGCCAGATCTGCAAACTCTTGGAGATTATGATCTGGTGTGTGAGTGGCTAGGAATGTGACATATGAAGCTATGATAACAGGGTCATTTTCTATCTGACATGCCTGGCGCAAGTATATGCTTATTTGTGATCGTATCACTTCAAAATGTGGTAGGAGTGGTATGCTCTTCAGTAGCCAATTATGTTCACTAACATCATTCTTCTGTAGCATATCTTTTTCATCAGATTCTGGCGACTTGTTTGGTCGAAACAAGAGCATGTCAAGGCCTTTTAGAGCAAAAGTTCTGGCACTTGTCTGTTGGGAGCTAAGCCGTTTCATGAAATAACTGACAACTTCAATGGTGTCATGTGGTTCTCTGTCCGGCTCATGCAGGAGCTTCTGTAAGTGGAACAATAGTTGTTCTTGTTTCTTTCTCTTTTTAGCATTGCTTTTCTCTACATCATCATTTGCTTCATTTAAAGAGACTCCTTCACTGATCAAAAACTCGCACAGGCATTGGACGGGCAACATGTCGAAGGAGCTTGCGCTTGACTCAACGAGCTCGCTCAGCCATGACATCGATTGTGTTGTCCCTTGTCGTTGGATTACATCCAGCAAGAAATCAGGGTTGCGGCTGCGGCAGAGCAAGTCTCCCAGCTTCAGTTTGCTGTTCATTGCTTTCAGCTGTTCAAGGACTATGATTGGAGGCTTGCGTGCTGGACCATGTGGGTCCATTGAGATTAGCTTGGAAATCAGGAGGCTGTTGCTCTCCGTGATCGTCACCTTGGTCGAAGCAGCAGCCAAGTGGCTTTCGAAAATCACGATCTCCTCCTTTTCTATCTGACTCATTTGGAGTTCTCGACTCCGGAGCTCCTCTGCCTTCTCGCCCATGGCCATGGTGGGTGGAGGGAACACAAACTGGTTTGTAATACACATTTCCATCAGGTTGCGCAGCATTGGGCACGTCTTCCATGCCATGTCTCCGAATGTGGCAGGGTTGTGGCATATAATGATGAGAAGCATCGTCCATGCCTTCCAGTAAAGTTCTGAAATGGCCAAGTTTGGAGGGTGGTAGCCTTGAGGCAGGGTGTAGTTTTCGGGGTGGTGGTATGCACACAGGTTGAAGATGATGTCGCACAGTTCCGTGTTCTCGAACTCCAAGACTGGGAAGTTGTCAAAGTAAGTGACGGCAGCCCTCTTCACTAGCTGGTCGGCCAACTCCAAGGCTTCATTTGGAGAAAGCAGGTGATCGCGCGACAATCCTGTTATGAGGATCTTGATCAGAGTGTCCTGAAGGAATGGCACCTCTGATGCAATGCGCAGCAACAGCATCCGGTCATTTTCTGTAGGCCAGTTGTCTTTGTTGTAGTACTGTTCAATTTGTTCCATGAAAAGCAGCTTGTGCATGCTGTGGATGAACTCATTGCGGCTCGGCTTGAACACCTTCTGCACAGTCGAGTGCAGCCAACGGACAGCCTCTTTTTGGATGTTGGAAACCTGGAGTTGATAGCTACGGAGAATGCTCAAGTCTTTCTTTTCCCCTCTGGTGCACATGGAGAACTGTTCTTTCACAGTGGGACTGATGCCCAAGAATATGGCCAGCACTATGAGGTCAGTGATGGACAGGAAGACCCGCTCTTTCATAGATGCCTCCAGCTCCAAGAAGATTGGGTCTCTTTTTTCCTGAATCAATGCAATGCAAAAGAGGGTGAAGTTCAGATCATGACGAACAGTGCGCACAATTTCCCTCAGGAGCACCCTCAGTGCCCGCAGGTAGTCATCCTTGTTACAAAGCAAGTCCAGAAAAACCTCAGCTAGTACTGTAGCAGCACGATCCGGTGAGTGCTGGAAAATTATTGCCAAGAGCTGCATGTTGTTGGGATTCCGAGAATTCGACAGCTCATTGTAAATGGCATGCTTGAGCAAGGAGCTTAAGTTCTCAGAGTTCTGACTCAACAGTTCCTTCATGCACTGAAGGTAGTGGTTAATGATGGGTTTTGCTTTGATCCTGATTTTGATCAACTGACTGATGACCTCAATATCATTCTGATTGTGCTCATTGCAGTTCAAGCAAACAGCAAGCAGGAGTTCTTGTGCGGGTTTCGTCAGCTTTGGATTCTGAAGCCACACTTCAAGCTTCTGGGACACCCCCAACCTAATTTCGCTAATCCCACACGTCGAGACTAGGAAGCGCAAAGTGTTGCGCGAGACTTCTGATGGTTGACGCCGTGTCATTTGTTCCTTAAAAACATCAAGCACATGCTGGGTTAAGCTCTCTTCATTATGAATGAATCTTGGAAACACCGCAACCAGGTCTAAGTTCTCTTGAATCTCCATTGACATGCTGGAACATGATTCGTCATCATCTGTTCCAAGAGCCAAGGGGCTAGGACATGCAGTCTCTGGTTTGAACAGCCGATCCAGAACCATCAGGTTCTTGGGAATCGATTTTGTGCTGAAAGCAGTCAGAATATTGTCCACAAACCCTTTACAGTATTCATGATCCACCCATATCCGTTCGCCCAGAGAGTCTTCTATGTAGGACTTGACAAACACTTCTGGCCAGCTACTTTCATCTTTATAGGCAGCCATGAGAATGTTTGCAGCCAGGATGGGAACGAGATTATTGCCTTTCACTTTAAAGTTCACATTAAGGTCTCGTTTAAGCAAACTGCAGAAAGCTTCGACAATAAGCTCAGAGCAGAAAAGAAAAGGTCGGGACTTCACAAGGTACTGCAGACTTAAATACAGGAGTGCATCAAATTTTGACCGACCGGATTTCAGTTTCTTCACGGCTCCACAGATCAAAGCCTCAACCTTTTCATCGTCACTGCAGTCTTCCGCTTCCAGCACTTTGACAACTAAGTCAGAAGAATCAACTTCAATAGCAATCGTATCCCATTCATCACTTTTGATAGCTTCCTTTCTGCCAATGGAACCAATACGTTTGATGTGAGTGCCCGAAGAGCCGATTTTGGCTTTTTTGGCCGTCACAGCTGATGAGCTTGACACTGATGATTCTGCTTTTCTCTCCGAAGAGGACCCAGATATCAGTGATGATTTGGATTTCATTTTGGGGTCACTCAGTTCCCCCTGGCGACTTGAAGATTTGGTGCCCAGGGCTATGAAGTCAGACACATGCAACGGTTTCACCTTGCTTCCTGGGCGCTTTAGCTGCTTCTTTTCACGATCCATTTTTGAAATTCCTGTAATGAAGTCAGTATTTAAAATCCACAATATTTAATCTTTTTAGTACACTGATATGATAAAATCAGTGTGAATGATTACACATATCAATAAAAAAATTTCTAGCATCTTGGGTGTTTAGACTTATTTTAGACTACATTTGAACTTCTGATACACATTGATTTCAGAAATGGTATCAGGCTGATTATAAGTTCTAGTTTTTGTTACACAGAATAAGCAACCCATAGTTAATTACAAAAAACTTTACAAAAATGATTAATAAAGAGTGCATGCAAGACACATAAAAGACAGTACAACTTCGTCTAAAAAAGTACTTCATGTTAGAGTTAGGTTACACTGCTATATATAACATTGCATTGAAAGTTAATTTTTGTTGTGGTGGCTAATTTCAACAATACTCCCCTTCCAGAATTTAGCAGTGGCTGTATTCGATAGATGCTATTATTAGTTGATAGATTGCAGTTATGTGAGACTAATATTAAGATTACAGGTGTACTTTATAATGCATGGTCAAGCAATGGAAGATTGAGATAGTAGACTTTCTCTGTTGCCTTTAGCAGCCAATGGTTTGTTAAAATGAGGCTGAGGAGCAACAATTAGTGAAGTTGTGATATAGGAGTAGTATCACAGGGCTTTAGACAGTTGGAAGTGATTATCATCGGAATCAACTATTTGTGGACCTCCATGGAAGTGTGAGTCGATTGAGGCAAGCACCATTCGGAAATTTTTCAAAGGGCCATCTAGCTTGCTTTTGAAAGTGCACATTTAAAATCATTCTATCAGTCACCAATTTAGCAGGAACATGTGAAAGACAGTGCAACTTTTTCAACTAAAAAGTAATTCACGGTGGAGTTGGGTTACACTGCTGTATATATTATTGTATTGTAAGTTAATTCTTGAAATGGTGGCTAAGTTCACCACAAATTCAAGAAGATCCCAGAAATTCGACTGTTTCTGCAAGCTTAAAACCCAAATAAGAAATTCCCAAAAGTTGAGCAATGGCAAATTTCTTAATTTCCTTGTTTTTTGAAAAAGTGGTAGCCACACTTTTTAAAGAAAATATATTTTAACACGAGTTTTCCTCATGTTTTATTTTGGTCCTAAAAAGTAGATGTATTATTCTGCCCAAATAGCTGTTACTTTTTCTGGTATTTAAGTATTGACCGCATGCCATTGGCGAACATCAGCCAAGTTTTGTTTCGGGCGGAAAATGTTTAGCAATTGCCCTTAGAATGGCATCAAACGTATCATGATTTGAGGCTTGTTTTTTCCACCACAGAAACTCTACGAGGTAGTGGCAAGATGTTCCTCAATGTTTTTTTATTTCGCCATTTTGCACTTACCCAGATGCGTTCTATATTCTGTGTGCGTGCCAATTTCAGAATCAATGAAATTGTATTTGTGGTTCACTTGGCAGTGAATATAACCAGATTGTTCCAGTTCTTCCATCTTATACCCCTTCCAACAGATTTGGCGATTAATCGCTGGCATGCGGTTAATACGTACAGATTTGGCGATTAATCGCTGGCATGCAGTTAATACACAAGTACCCTTTTTCTAAATAGCCATTAAGCTTTTAAATTATTAACTTGGTTAGTTTTTCTTTTACTCTATAGGCAATCTATATTTTAGTATTGCAGTGGAACATTACACTGGCCAATGGATTACATTAAACCTAGAATACCAAGGGACTTTATACAATCTAATTTTGGAAGCTTTTTGAAAACATGCACATGACACTTAGTTTGCATAACGGTTTGATCTAAAACAGAAAAGCAAGTAAAAAAATATAATTTATTAAATCGACAGAAGCTCTGAATTGAATTTGTAAATTTATTTATATATGAGATGATTGTAAGATTTCTGTACACTGTATCAATATGCAAACTTTCCGAAATCGAGGAACAGTCCAATGCATGTTTAACTCAACAGAACATCTTATCAAACAAAATTTTTTCACTGATTTAATCAAATATTAAACCTTTTTCTCACAGGATATTTTGTATAAAAAATGTTACCTTAAAATAAGTTTAAGAAAACAAAGGGTAAAATGTAGTTAACCTGATTTATGTATTCGAACTTCACATTAAAACTGATTAATTCTTAAATACTTCATGTCTAATGTTTCTGTGGCACATAGTTTGCAATCACACAACAATTCTGAAGATAAAATGTTTGAGAAGCAGGATGTGAAAAAATCCTGACATTTGCAATTTTTAAAAAATTTGCATTTTTATCTGATTTAAATTGGACCTTTTTCGGATTTTTATGATATTAATAAATTTTTTGCCTAATATGTTTAAACATCCTAGAAATGAGACATGCATTTCAGTTTCTAGATAGGTAGATAGACTTATGGTAAACTTCTTGTTGCTTCTATTCTTTCATTTTGAATACTACTTCATGATACAAAAATACATAACACTAAAAATTCTAATAAAAATAAAAATTTTAAAAGGAGATAAAATTTCATTTAAAACAACAATTTAATGAATTTTTATAAATCATGATTTAAAGTTCTTTTTCAGGCCTTTTCGATACTCAACTTGTTTTCAATGTAAAAACTGGGTACAGATGTATCTAGCGCCTCATCTGGTGGCAACTTTCTTGGCACACTTTTTAACTGCCAAAGAAAGAAATCTTAGAAAAATCTTTTATCTTTATAAATATAAAATCTTCATAAATCTTGCCGAGGTTGCCATAAAAACAGGAATAACCCTATAAAGATGGGTTACCTTCACCTGCCATAACTCACTACTAAAAGTGTTGCCACCAGACGAGGCGCTAGATACATCTGTACCAAAAACTGTAAGTTAAGTTAAACTGTTAAGTTGAAAATATTCTTTCTACAAATACAGAAGTAGCAGTGGTGGTAAGATGGCTTTACAAATGGCTTTTGTCATTATAATCAAGCTTCCTCCATTCCAGAGACATTTAGGATATAATATTTTGGCAAAGAGGTAATCAAAAACCATATATTTCTCTTGACTTTTTGTAAATGCAGGCATGAAACTTGATTAATATTGTGAATATTAAGAGGTTCTTTCTACTCAAACTCAGGTGATTTTCTTTCGGAGGGTTTATTAAATAAGCTATGAAGTAAGGGGCAACTAATACTCATTTGTAACAGTGGAAACAAATGTTAAACAGTGCTGATTTCTTTACCAAAAATAGGAAAATCCCTCCACAACAGCATCAGGTCAAGTCTATTCAACCTTTCCATGGTAAAGAGTACGTCAAAATTAACCGAAAATACTTTGTATAATGCATTGACTGGCTTTATAAGTATAAAACTCAGCCTCTGTTGGTAAACAGATTTGTGAGTGACTCGTTTCAGCGAGCAGAAAGAGAAATATTTGCTCATCAGTAGTCATTGTCATTCCAACTCCTAGGTACCCGAACCCCTTAGATCTCCCAAACAGGAGATTAATATTTCCAAAGAATAAGCAAATAGTTGTTTAAGAAACATCTACAGTAGGATACCTAGGAGCCCGAACCCTTTAAAATTTTATGGTATGGCCCAGGACTCCAAACACATATCCCCAAAAGTATGTGAGTAATCAAACTGCAGTAATTTGAAATCTTTTATTAGGTTACTTATCAGAAAGGGGTACACAAAGTTCTAGGGACTTCAACTCCTTAGATCTTGATATTTTCATATTTGGGGCCTCCACCCCTTCAATATTACGGATATTACATATATACCAATATTGGAAATGATTTTTCCAATATTATTGGTTCGTTATCAATAGAGTTCCGAAAAACTTAAATATGAAGCAAGTGGTGTTTTTTCTTAAGCTCTCAATTAATTTCTTGAAGTTGCCCCCTACATTGCATCTCAATCAATATTACTCCAATGTCCTCGAAGAGGGTAAGGAAGTCATTACCAGTTGAGAAAAAGGTTATTCTTCAGGCCCTACTGAGTGAAAACAGATTTTTAAACTAATATGCATAAAATATGAATGCTTCCTCAGGATTTTTAATATTATTACTTTTATTAAGTAAAAAAAGTCTGAAGTTTCATTTAAATCACAATTTTTTAAAAATAAAAATCATTTGATTTAAATCAGGGCTTAATCCTAGTATACGTTACACGGCGAATTTGGCTACATTTGGGAGGGCGATAAAGTTTGCAATCTGTAGTTGTAGATTCGGCGAGTTATTGCTTTTTATCTATTTTGCATTTGCATTTTGGAATTCATGGTGTGATTTTGCGGTTGAGCTTGAGATTTGTAATAGAATTTAAGAATAGAATTTTGAAATTTTTATTTGGACCCCATTTTCTTTTGTAAATATGTTATTCGGATTAATGATTTGTATAATTTTTCAATAATTGAAATTCATAAATGCTTGTCTTTTCATGTTATACTTATTCATTTATGATTTATATGCTTTTTTCATGGTATGTTTATGTATTTGCCATTTTCAGGTTACGATTTTCTATGTTTTTGCCTACGCCAATTCTTGGCGACAATCGTAAAAACGTCATTTCGGAGTTGGCGACATTTTTCAAAATCGCGCCAAGCGCGTAACGTATACTAGGGGGGTATTTCAATTAACGTCACACTGGAGCAACACAACGGGCTATTGGTGACGGTCCGGGATCAATCCCAAAGGGAAAGATCCGAGGACAACACCACGTAATTTTGAACCACGGTCAGATGACGAGGCAACACCTGAGCTGGCACCCCACTCTCCAAACTTCCACACCACGCCAACGTGAGGACATTTGAGGCCACGACAGATTTAACGTGCACCAGCCCCCTTTGTACACGACGGTGTTTGGCTGGATTCGAACTCGCAACCCTTCGGTTGCAAGTCCGCTACTCTTCCAACCGGGCCACCACGGCCCCTAACGTATACTAGGATTTTACCTAAATCAGCATACCCTATTGAGAATTATACAAAAATATATAAGGACTAAACTGTTTCAAACCCTTCCCCACCAAAAATACAATTCTCTTAATCAAGGAGTAATTTGAAATTATATCTCTGGATCCATTCCATGCCAAATCAACATACAATTTTCAACCTGATCTTTCCAATTTCGATGAAATTTAGTGTGTATGTAGCCTCATAAGAAATGAAACTACAAAATATGAAAATATATTTTAAATATTTTTCGAATTACAAGTCATAAAAACTTCAAAAAATTACAAAATTTGAGTCGCATAAGGTAACAAACTTCGTAAAATCTCAAGTTCCACTAATACTAGAGGTGAACTTGGGCTTATTTTAAGGCCCACGAGATTTAAAAGGAGAAGCCAGGCATACCATACTCTATAATTATCGCCAATTGTGATTTTTTGCCAATGGGCGATGGTAGTGTTCTTGAATTTAAAGTAATGTGCAATTTCTTTGCAAAGGAGCACACTGATTTACGTTATGTTTTAGAAAATAGTGTGTTCCAAAAACTAAGAAAAACTGCCCTGTGCTGAAAGGTTGGTGAGGCGTCAGGTTTTGGCGCCAATAGCAGTTTATGTGTGAAGTGTTTCGGTTTTCCAGATGCTCTCGAAAGAACATTAAGTTATTCCAACGAAATGACAAATCCATAAGAAAAAAGCAAAAAAACTTTACAAAATACAGTTCTATGCAATACAAAATAATCAAATACTTACTATCAAGTAGGAAAACGATATCTAGAAGTAATAACTTTAAACTTTCACAATCAAGTAAAATAAGTAGTTCATATGAAGTTGGGGTATTTTATAGAATTCATTTAGAAATCATAAGAAAACTTAAGTCATGAAAAATACATATTAAGAAAGCCTATATCATTAAACGATACTACATGTTACGTGTTTGTTGTGTTACGTTTTTCTCTTTTCTTAGAAAATGTAATGGAGATTTCCTATTCTGCTAATCAACTTTTTATACCTCTCCTGTCTTCCAAGTTAAACATTTCGTTACGAACATCGGATCTTTCCCTTTGGGATTGATCCCGGACCGTCACCAATAGCCCATTGTGTTGCTCCAGTGTGACGTTAATTGAATTCCCCCCCCCCGTTACGAACGTCATTCTTTTGTATCATGATAATTCATGAATTTTGCGAGAGAAATTTAATAAATGGTAAAATTATTCAAAATAGTTTTAAATTGTTATGAGAGATACAGATATACCAGGTGGTGTATCTAGAAATTCAGTTTTTCTTTCACAATGGTTCAGTTTTATAAACTTTTGAAAATTGTAACATTTATTCACAATTGCTTTGCAGAATGTGCCTCAAATGTCCTCACCAAAGGGATGACATTTGAGGCCACGACAAATGTAACGTGCACCAGACTCTTCGTACAAAACGGTCTTTGGTTGGATCGAGTTTCGAATTCGCAACTCTAGGGTTGCTAAACCGCTGCTTTTCCAACCGGGCTTTTATTTAGATAGATTAAAGTTTACTGATATCAATATTTCTGAGTTTCGTTATCTTTGAAATTGAAGTAAAATTCTACTAAAAGCTGGGAGCGAAAACCGCTATCGTAAACATATCTCGTGCTTTTTCCTGGAATGTAGAATACAGTCAACTTGCCTGAAGATTTCTGTCATCAGCTTCGTAAACAAATAACAATAACCTGTCACTTTTGTAAGTCGGATTATGTAGTCAGTAATCTTTAATCCAGTGTTTTCAAACCCAGGAATCACAAATTATCTGGATGGCTATAATGGAAGGACCTCTTAGCAAATGGACAAATGTCATGAAAGGATGGCAGTATAGGTGGTTCGTTTTGGATGATAATGCTGGACTGTTGTCATATTATACGGTAAGATCTTGTGTTGTAGTGACATAGCAGGAGGAGATAGATCCCCGAAAATGTTGGTTTTGTGATATTTTTGTCCAATAAAATTGTCAAGGCATGAATTACTTTTGTATTAAAAAAATAATAGTTTTGTTTTCTTTAAAGAACAATTGTTTTACGATCGAGTGCGTTCATTAAATCAACATTCATTGCAAGGTATGGAAGCAATGAACATGTTTTTCTGTGCTGACTCAGCCATGTTCTTAATTACTAACATGCATATTGTAGCAATCCTACCAAAGTGACGCAAAATTAGAAAGGGAATTTCGAGAAACAGGCTTGAATATTTATTTAATTTGTAAAAATAGCATGCAACCATTTTACTGGCATTTGTATGGGTACTTAGATCAACCAAGATGTCTGACTTTATATGTGCTTGCAAAAATCCCTGTACCAAATGTTCATAGTTTGGTAAATATAAGTAACAGAAAAAGGCTTGATCCTTGTTTGTTGCTATGCTAACCGTTGGCATTAGCATGGCAAGAAAAAATCGAAATCATACCATGGCCATACTGTTAACTTGGATTTAACCAAAATCCCGGTCACATGCTGGTATGTATCAAGTCATCTTTTCAGAAAAATGTATTTCTTCTGGCAACCTATTTAGTGTTTCTTAAATTGTTTTTCTTGAAACTAAAGTTTATCATACCATGAAGAGATCTGCATGTAGATGTCTTTTCTGCAACAAATTTCTGTATTGAGTGAATAAAGGAACAATTATGTTTTTGAGATTTTTGCTGTGCAGTATCGGTAATGGAGATCACAAATTCATATGGAAAATGGTTTTTATTTTTCAAAAATCTTCCATTTGTGTTAGACTCAAGAACACAGTACCATCACCAATTATGGACAGAAAATTATTGCCAATTGACTAAGCAAATTGCCAATTTTGGAATATAGGGGTGAATTCAACTTCCTTTGATCTACGTAGTTCGAATTCGAAAATCCTACTCAACGTGGACTTTTTTGCTTTCAACACTATCTATTCATCTATCCCCTTTGAATCATTCAAAAGTGGTTGAGGTTACAAATATGAAGATGGTTATCCACTCTATTATGCCTCATAATTGCTAAACGATCAATGAGAAACCAGATTACATAGTCTACTGACTTCAAGTGAAAAATGTTTTTTTTTTAATTTTTCGTCCAGTGGAAAGCATGGAAAGGAATCTCTATGAATGTGGGACAGGAATATTAAAAAATAGTGAGGTGAATGGGAAGGAAAAGTGGTCCGACTTCAAACATCCAGACCTGAGTAATCTCTATGGGGTAACACCGAAACATTTTTTAGTATTATTACGGTCACATTTGAAGTATATAAACATGAAAATTTTACTTGCATGAGAATAGAACAGTTGTAATAATTAAAAAACTTAATCTGTCAACCTAAAATATTAAATATTTGTTATAAAATATAAATGTTAATTTTGAATCGCTTTCCTTAATCTTCACAGAAAATACATTTGTCTCATACTTCAATTGGCTTTCTAATGTATCGCACAAGTATTAAAAGTGCGTTGATTTATGGAAATCTGAAATAAAATTATCTATCAGTTAAATCCAAAAGACTGAAGAAAATTGTAACTTATGAGGAGCACATCTCTAAATAATGTGCAAAACATCAGCCATGTTTGAACAATATAAGCACAATCAAGCAAAATAAGATGGATTCGTCGTTTGGAAAGGAGATCAGGAAAGTTTTCGAAGATGAAAACAAGGTGGTAATTGTATATGAACATTGACACTTAGCACTGCACTTTTCGAATTTCAACTCGAAACGTTATAAACTTTTTGTAGTTGGATATAGCCTTTAGTAATCCGTCTTAAGCCTATCCAAATGCAGTTTGCTGATGAAAATTTTAGTTACCAGTTTGCCGATGGACTGGTACTATGTTGAGTTTTAACTCCATTTTTTGGAAGTATAAAATCACTATATTTCCTACATTTTTCAAAATATTTTTTTTTTTAAACAAAGTAGGATTCAAAATTTGTTATCTCTGAATATTTGCATTTTCTAATTAATTTAGTCATAAAGTTAATTGTCAGACAAGGATTTAAGATACTCATGAATTAGATGGCATCATTTTTTTTACTCAATATTCTACAGAAAAACATGCTATTTTAATGTCTCATTTATTTATACTACTGTATCACTTGTTTAGTCACTAATAAGTGACTCATCAAAATTTTAATAAATTTGAAATATTTGTTTAAAAAGAGCATTGAATATTTGATGGGTAACACACTGTTGCCAAATAATCCCAAGATTATGTTTATATATTAAATTTTGCTCCTTGTTTCAAACTTATTTGTTCAAATTTATGCCACTGTTTTATATTTTGTATTTATGTTGTAATTCTATTCATTACTATTAAAAAAACGCTTTAAAATAAATTAAAAGTTATTTTAGCTGCGGCTAATGATGTTTGTCTTTTCCCTTTCAGTCTAAAGAAAAGATGGTGAGAGGGGCTAGAAGAGGATGTGTCCGGTTAAAGGTAATTGTCTTTTTTTACATGTTAAGTAGATGTTTCTCCATGATGTTCAAATATTGTACTTGGTAGTTAAATTAGCTGTGTCTTTAGCTAAACATGTGAAACAGTACAATTTTGTTTACCAAAAAGTACTTTATTGTGGAGATGGGTTACACTAATATATACTACTAGCAGTACCCACATGGCATTGCCGTGACATCATTCTTGTTATGTCCTCACTGATTCTGAAAAACATTAAAAAGTAAAAACAATTTTAAGAATGAGTCCCACCACCACCCGACATGACACGGCCATGTCACCTCATTCCTTCCACCTTACTGATTGTTGCTTAGAGAACTTCATGATACACTTTGTTGAACGTTCTTCCATTTGGCATGCAGCATGTCCATGATGTTATGATGGTTTTCAATAATATTCGGCATCAGTTTCTTGACAGAGAGTCTTGTTTCATTGCAGAGTGAAGGTGGATGCAAATTTGTGAGAAGCATAATCAGTGCCACAATCTTCAGCTCTAATATGTGTGTGGGTACTCCAGATGGCTCAAATGTGTTCAAAAACTCTGTTGTGTAGTTCACAGCCTCATCTGTGTCACATGTAGTGTCGATAGATTTGTATTATACAAATACAGAAATTATACAAATTCAAAAGTAAGTTATGAAAAAACCACTACAATGTCAGCGAAATCAATACCAAATTAAACAGTAAACAAAATTGCATAAATGATACAAATTCAAAAGTAAGTTATGAAATAACCAGTACTGAAATAAAAACGTGATTCAATCTTTAAATATAACGCTATACTTTTTAAAAGTCTTAATGCTAAACCTCACTGATTCAGACAAAAAACCTAAATGAATCACTGCCAGCGAAATCAAAACGTAATTATAAACAGTAATAAACAAAATTGCTGAAATGGTACAAATTCAAAAGTTATGAAATAACCACTATATACTATTTGCAAAAAATACCCAAACAAAAACAGAAATCAATACAAAAAAATTAACAAAGTCAATCAAGAGCGCTTTGAATATGTTGGATGGTCCGCAGCTGCATACAGATATTTACACGGCTGCCTTATCAGACATCCTTTTTAGAAAGGAAACAGCCTTGCTTATTGCCAAGATCAGAAGCTGTGTGATCTCTTTCACACTGTTGCCATTCTTAGGAAACCAAATAATACAAAAATATGCCAATAAATTAATTAAAAACATTTTTAGATTAAATTTTAAAATTCTGGCTTCGAGGTACATTCAGTCACCTTTAGGACTACCTGTGTGCCAAATTTCATGGCTGTAAGTGCTATAGATTCATCTGGACACTGCACACACAAACACTTTTGTAACAGAGATTGTATTGTAAGTTAATTTTTAGAGTGGTAGCTCAGTTCACCACAATAGTCCCCTCCAGACTTCAGCAGTGTCTGAATTCAAAAGATGATACCACTGCTAATTGCAGGAGATAGCTGTATTAAGATATTGGGTGTACTTCTGAATACATACAAGGTCAAGCAATTGAAGATTACAATTGTAGACAGTGCTGTGTTGTCTTTAGCAGCCGAGTGTGAATACAGCCCACAGTTTGTTAAAAAATTAGTCTGAGCAGCAATGAATATTGAAACTGATAGGAATAGTAGTGACTGTGATAAAGGGCTTCTGACAGTTGTTGGAAACATCACAATGACAATTCAACTGTTCATCATGGAACATCCATCTAGGTAGTTGAATTTAAGTCAAACTGGAGTAACACAATGGACTGTTAACTATAGTCCAGGATCAATCCCGAAGGGAAAGATTCCACCACAGCAACTTGTGAACATTTGAGATCACAACAGATGTAACGTGCATCATCTCCCATGTCCACAAATGTCTTTGGTTGGATCAAGTTTCAAACTCACAACTCTCTGGTTGCTGGACTGGACCAGTCATCAAAGTGTTTTAATTGAGGACATCTGGAATTTGTCAGAAGAGCTATCTGGCCTGTTTTTGAAAGTGCATGTTTGCATCGTGTCAACTCACCAATGTAATAAGACACGTGAATGACAGTGCAATTTCATCTACCAAAATGTACTTCATGATGGAATTGGGTTACACTAGTGGTGGGTTGAAAACAAGTGATTCGTTCAATTGAATCAAATCTTTAAACTGAACAAATTGATGAATTGACTCAGTTCAAAATGAGTTTTTCATCAACTCCCACTTTTTGTTTTTCTTTTGGTGAATGGTATTTTGTATGGTTACTAGTTTCCATTGTATCACTACTACATTTTTAGGTTTAGTGATTATTTTCAAATTGAAAAATAGTTGAATAGAGGTTCTAAGATATATACAATAGACGCCAAAGCATTCGATTGAGCACTAGAATGTGATTCTCCGATCACTATTAGGAGCCAACTGATTCAATTCGTGAATGAATTGAATCATAGGACTCCCTTGGGACTCGTATCTTTGGGAGTTGAATCCTTTCATTATATCCGTGGGAGCCAACTCTTTTGATTAGTTTCAAGTTGAAAGACTGTTTAATTTTTTGCCTTGGTTTTGTTTAATTTTTCTTTTCAGAATTTCTTCATATTTTATGAGTATAAAATTAGGTATCACTATAGATTTATTCAATGAACTAAATATGAAATCTTTTGCTTTTATTTCCAGAAATGAATTTGTTTTCTTTCAAAAACAAAAATTGTAAAACAAGAATAAAGTTGTGTTCCTTTTATATAGTCTAATTCAACTTCATATTGTTAAAAATATATTTTGACGAAAATTGATGACTATATTTTTTAATATTTATTCATTTTCTTACAAAAATTTTGTCACAGTAAACATTTCTACTTTTTGCACCTTCCTATTTTTCAAAACTATCAAATTACATTGTTGTATCAAATTGTATTTCAAGTTAATATCTTTACTACTTTTAAAATTATTTTCTACTTAATATGAGTCACTAAAAAATTAATTGAAATGATCGTGCAAACAAGTAAACTATTGCAATCTTTGCACTAATAGCTATAATATTGAAAATGTGGCAGTATAGAATGTTATTAAATCGGCTTGTGGTTAACTTTTAAATTGAAATCAATACAGATATATACGAATATTTTATTAATACTACTTAATATAAATATTTTGATACTATAACTTCTGATCCATCCAACAAAAAACAAATATATCTTGATCTACTTAGATATTACGATGTGTGCTAAATTCAAGTTGCAAGAGGTATGAGACCTGAATGTCACTCACGAGATCTCCTGACCATTTTAGCTCTTTGACCTTTGTATTCAGAATTTAATTTCGTCAAGAAAAGAGGCAGTTAAAGAGATCAAATCTGACATACTGTTCAAACCATGCATAGCAGGAGTATTCTATCAATAGATTCGATATCTCTTTGATGTCATGATGTTTTAAGTTGAATATAAATGTGTGGTATAAAGGAATTTTTTTCACATGTGTATCACAATTGGCAATCAAAATATTTTATTTGATTCATGTGTATGATAAAAGCATTACACGAATGACTTAAGACTCATTCCAATCTTACACAGACAGAACATTTTTCAACTTTACAGATTCAATGCACATTTATAGCATTTTACTGCTATTTTTTTATTGAGGACCGAACTAGGTAGGTAGTTGAATTTATGTCTCACTGGAGTAGCTATTCGTGAATGGGCTGTTGCTGATGACCAAACTAGGTCATTTAGGTCTGTTCAACTTCATTTAAATAAAACAAGTAATTTTTTAGAAATTTTAAAGGTGCAAAATAAAAATTCTAATTGATTTGTTTATGGGCATTTGCTTACGAGAGAAGTTTTGTTCAACTCAAAATGCTCCAGCCTTCGATTCAACAGGCCCTGGGTTTGAACCCTGGTCATGACATGGATGTTTGTAGTGGTTCAGAATCCACTTTAAGCTGTATATCCGTGATATAATTAGTCCTTGTTTATTTGATAATGACCATACAGTGACAAACCAAACTTACTTACACAGAGGAAACCATTAGTTTTGTCATAATATAACTAGGATTATTATGAATATCTTAAGAAAAGATTTTTTGGAACTGGCTATCACACATAGCATATTAAATTTGATGTAATATATGAAACAGATCACGACTGACAATTGTTATTCTGGTGCTCTTGTTTCATTCCTTCCACAGAAAAGTTAAGACAAATGTTTTTAGTGCTGCTCATTATTTTCAGCGATTGCCAATCATCTCAAACAGTGGCAGACTAAGATGATTGGTCCATGAATTGTAACCAATTTACAAGCCTTTGGCAGGACTTTGAAATATTAAAAGTAAAACTCAGCAATGAAATATAGACTCAAAAACAGAACTACAGCTCTCTTTAGAATAAAGTAAAATCTAAAATGTACAAAAGCTTAACGTGAAGTGGGGATAAAAACATAACCAGAGCGGCAAAAGTCAAGACCAAGAGCAATCATCATTTCTCAGAAAGAAAATAATGAAAGAAGTTTTACACCTAATCAGTTCCCACCCAATATACAAACGAAATCAAAGTTGGAAATTATCCTCATCCCATTAATGGGTTCGTAAAAGCTGATATTTTGCCTCTCCCACCAAACTTTAGAAACATGGTATGATACGAAAATTCACCAACAGATGGTGCTGCATGTATCAGAAAGCCAAAGTGAGCCAAACTTTAGGGGAACCTGTGAATTATTCTTTTGACTGAATCTTTCTCTTGACTTGATTCAAATGAATCGAATCTTTCACACTAGGTTATACTGCAATATATATGTGTTGTAAGTTAATTTTTGTAGTGGTGGACAAAGTTTGCCACAAATCTATAGCAAACTTCTATGAAGTGGGTATTTTCTCTCAACTTTGAAATATTGGATATGGGATTAGCAGAACATGAACCTTGTAAAGTATGTTGAGATGGATGCATTTTAATCTCCACTGTTCTCTCTCAGGGTGCAATTATAGGCATCGATGATGAGGATGACAGTACTTTCACCATCACTGTGGATGACAAAACCTTTCATTTCCAAGGTAAGCACTCATTGAGTGTCTGGTTAAATTTGTATTTACATACATTTGTCATGTTTCTTTACTATTGAGATCTATACTTAAAGTCAATTTGACTTGATCGTATGTATTTATACTACAAGGGAACCTTCCACCACAACAATATAATCCTTGAAACACTTCGCATTTATCTCAACATTTTGCATACAATTTGAAACTGATATTTATTTTATTGAATGTCACATATATATATATATATATATATATATCAATTATATATAATTTCTTTAAAGAGTAAAATGTCTGCAGAACCAACACCTCATAAAGGAGGTTTCTTTTTTCTTTTAAACAACCCTAAAGGCACAAAACTAAAAGAAAGACAAAATATTGCTTCAGCATACAATTGTTTGGTTATTTCCTTATAATTTGATAGTTGCCCTTTGTTTCATCCGGCCAAATGGTTCAAAATTCTACTTGTTCAGGACTGGTAGACCGGAGTGGCAGTCTTGTTCTGTACATGATGATATAAAAGCTAGAACCCATATTAGTATGAAAGCAATCAATAGTAAAATAGACAAACCAAATTTAGCAATTAAACAATAATCACTCAAAATATGGTAATTGAGCTATCTCTTTTGCTGTGCTCTTGCATGTGACATTCATGGTGAGTGAATCCAAATTAAATCGGCCCATTTATACTCATGAGACTATTTATCCATAGGGTGCTCTGTATAATCACGTTAAGTTTACCTCAAGTATTGATGTTTATGACATGGCATATTTCTTTTGTTTATTTCCATTATATACTTGAATTATACATTTATTCTGGAGTATTATGAAATTTACAATATTCTCTAATGTCTGCTGCAGTATTTCATTTTTTAAACTTAGAGAAAATATGTGTTTTCTTTGCAATCACCATGACTTCTGGTCAATAGAAATGTGATTGTTACATTATACACAACAAAATATTTTGATTTATAAGATGCAATAGAATACTCATTCTATTTGTTGTATTTTGCTTTTGAACTTTATTTCACTTATTACTCAATCTTTTTGAAAAAATACGTATAAATTAATCAGATATGGTTCTATTTAAAATCTGTAACAAATCCATTTTTATTCATCTAAACATTCAAAATGAATTTTTGTATATTTATGTGTTTTTGCATGTTTAATTGTATTATCAACTGTTACAAAATTATGTTGAGGACATGATCAGATAACATTAATTTTACTCTGGAAAAGTGCTATTTTCTGCTGCTAGGCCATGTGGACTGCTCCTATGGCCTTTTCCCATTCACTAGGGTATTACCTCAAAACAATTTGAACTGCCCACTGTACCCTAGTGATAAGCCTTCATGCAGCAAAAATTGTCCCTAAAGCATCCCATTCTCTGGTGTTATACGAACACTGATACAATTGTTTGGAAAATTTAGGTGCTTACCTTTCTTGTGGCTTTATGGAATAAGTAAACAAACAAAAGATTCAAATAAGAACATTAATTTATCACTATTCCCAAACAATCTTTTGTTCAGTTTTTATAAGTTAAAAATACTTTTTATATTAAATTTTAATCTCCCACGCTTTTGCATTTCTATTAGAAAAATCCTAGTTAACTGTGCGACTTCGGTGTAATTTCAGTCTTTGTCTCCAAATGTTAATGGCTAGCATTGCTGCTAAGACACAAACTTGACGAACTGTGATGATTGCACTGGTAACTAAGATCGAGAATTCAATTTTTTTAATCTTTTAAAAATGAATGCTAATCTTTAACAGAAAGATTCTTCAAAAGTTTTCGAAGCCCTTAAAAATTATATGGAATAGGCTGCATGCAAAAGTGTGTGAAGTCTGATAGTACTGTTATTCCTGAGAATCTGTACAAGTTTCAAGCATTCAATGGAAATTGGCAGAATATTATGTATCTAACTCACATTCCTTCTGTGTTTGTATTTTCTGTTTTCATGTTGATAAACTTTTGCTCATCTTTTTTATTTGCATCATTGTTTTTGTGTTGTCAGCCCGAGACACTGATGAACGTGATAAATGGATTCATGCTCTGGAGGATACCATTTTGAGACACACACACAGTTACTCTTTTCAAACGGTTTGTATTGCTTATTCTTGTACAGAGATGCCAACCATTCATTTTCTTCTGGCACTACATTGTTCTAGAAACCTGACCCCTATCCCCACAAAAACTACTTGCTTTAAAAAACAATGGCAGTAATGGAAGGTTATTGAAACTTTAGTAAAATCAGATGTAGCTGAGGGTGGCAGGGGCAACATTTCAGAAATGTCCATTTAAAAGTTTGGTAATTTTTCTTGGAACAAAAGTTTTATAATTTTCCCCATGACACAGGATTATTTTTCAGATCTATGCATGTAAAAAGAATGCTTCCAGGCACTATATCTTTAGAATAGTGTTTATAAATCAATCCTTTTTTTGTGCAACTTCCTTCAATCATATTGCTATTAATAAAATTGAGAAGAGACTTCATAATAATGTTCTTACATATGTTTGGAGAGCACAAATCGAGACAGGGTTCATCTTTTTGAACATCCAACCTGGTGACCATTAACTAAACTCAGCCTTTTATTAGTTTTTAAGCTGTCAATCAAAAATTAATATTGTGATAAACAATTTATGAACTAATTACTAATTAGCCTATTTTAACCTAGTTACAAGTATTTAAATTATAAACATAGTCAGTCCTAATGTCCCCAAAAGTCTAGCTTTGCCTCTGAGTAAAAGGTTAAATTATATTATGAGAACAGTTAACTAAGCCAGAATCAATGCAGCCAAGGAAGCACATTAATCAAAACATCTTTTACGAAAGAAAGTGGTCATTTCATTAAATACATAATAATTGCTGAAACATTCCTAAAAGTCATTTCAATTTCCTGAAACATCTAATCCATGGTTGGCATCTGTTTATAACATTTTATTTTAATTGTAATTCCTTTTTTCCTCTTAAAATATGAGGGACTTTTCCAAAGTTCTGAAAATTGTGTTTTAATTTTATTAATTTTCATCTACATTTCATCATACTTTTAAATGTAATTTCCTTTTAACTGTGTGCACTTGTCCGTGCTCACAACTAGTTTTTTAGGTCATCTAAAAACACTTTTGAAGTCTCTTATCTACTGGTTTACAGCTCATTTACATCATTTAAGTATTGAACTCACACACCATGCAGAGGTTTTTGAATACAGATGATAGTCACCTCTTAATACCATCTCTATTGAAAGAAAAATGGCTCTTTGAAAATTTACTGTGTCTCCCATAGTTGGAAATGAACACTTTGAAACGTATCTGGTATTCGCAAAGTGGCCAAATCATACTAATTGGCATTGACTAACATTGTTTGAAAAACTTGTCAGGATTTGTCTGGACCTAAAAGCATGAATCATAAGCTGCATTATTCAGGCGGATTGCAATTCCCAGAACTTTGGAAACATCCCTCCTAGGTGAACTGGGGAGAGGTAAAACCAGTATTTGGAATAGAGGGAGTTTTTAACGAGATTTTTCCCAAACAGAAACACGGGACATTGCGTGGAACTAATGGTGCAAAGACGAGTGAGCAGTATAACAATAAGCTCCACAACATCCACCCAACAATCTCACTCCCACCGTCGCTAAGTTATTTTGTTATTTTGATTCAATGTTATTTTGACACATCTTCATATTGGCCATTCTCAAGTCAGGCATTACTTAGTCTTAGATATTTTATCTACGTTTTTTTTTAATACTTCATCCCCAATTTTATAAAAACTTGTTGGGTCACCCTCCGCATTCATCACTCTTTGCCTTGTTACATCACCCTAGATTTGTATCATATTCATAATCATCTTTCAATTATATCTGATATTCAATTTCAATAGTCAACTAAGATAGGGATTCCCCATCTTAGTCTCAATTTTTCTCAAGTATTAGTCTCAAGTTATATTTATAGCATCCATAAGTTATTCCATGGATAATCTATGTGTTTTTATTTATCATCTTTTAACGTTCACCTCTTACATCACTTAAACCACATCATATCGTTTGTTCTACAAACACGTTTTTAAATCTATTTTTCATAGTTGGTTCTTTTTATCTATTTTTATTTAGATTTTTTGGTTTGTGTGTGTGAATTATGTCTTGTGTTTGACACAGTTTGTCCATTTTTGGACTTTGCATCATCCCCCACCCACCCCCCCAAAAAACCAAACAGGAACTCTCTAGAACATGCAGCATATTTTCATGATTTACGGTATTATGTTTTCATTTTAAAAGCAAGTTTAATTAACTTCTTTTATGGTTAGCTTCACTGTTTTTTCTTTAGCGATGGGAGGAGCTATGTGTTTCGAGCTCTTTGCAAGATTTTGATAAGAAGCTGACTGAGGCTGATGCTTATCTGCAAATGCTCATTGAACAAATAAGCGTAAGTGTTTGCCTATCATGTGTCCACGAACCTGCTTGTTTGATTAAGTCTTTTTTGTTATGATGACATTCATATGAATCATAATCATGTGCTATCTGATACACAGCAAGGGTCATACTTTAAAGTTCGTAGTTCAGTTCACTAGCTCACAACTAAATTTAAGATTTATTTTGTTATTTTAGAAACAATTGAAAAAAATGCAATCTGCACTTGAACTCAACCTAAATATTTATATGTAGGTACTGTTTCAAAAATTAGTTTTGTCACAAATTCTATGGATTAAATTAATTCATCCAATTTTTGCCTTCAAAATTATTTTATACAAATTTTTATATGAAAACCAAATCAATACAAAACCTTTTAGTCCTTTATTTTTATCCTATAACCTTGGTTTTCATATTCAAAAATCCTTTTTTTTATTCAATGATTTTCATATTTTTGTCTTTTTATTTCTAGTAAGCAGCTTTTTATTGTGGTCTTCACTGTATCACTCTCCTTGGTATATCATATTTTTCTTGTCCCCCTTAAAAGTGAAATATGTTGGTGTTACTGTATGTAAATTAAATAAAAAGGATGAAAATATTTCTTAATTTCCCCTTAAAACAGTTAGGGAATAGCTGCTCCATTGTAAGGATTAAATTTGGAGTATTGGATACTATTGTTTGTATTTCTGTGTGGTTTAGATACTAAATTTTTTTTGCATTCAGGATTTAGATAACACCATTGAAAGCTGCACCTCAGATGCTGACCGCAGTCTGCTGGCTTCTATACGAGACAATGCTAATGTAGGTTTGGTTTTAATTTTATTTGCTTATGAATTTCATTTGAGTGAGTAGACAATATTGTTAACGAAACATTGCACTTTCACTTGGAGAAAGCCAGTCTTTTCCAAACTTTTTGTTCCCTTTACCTAAAAGTAAATCTCAATTGTTGGTTTATGTAAAATGTTGCATTTAAGTTAAATTAATTGCATGTTAAATAATTCTATCAATTTAACTCTCTGAGTGCCAGGATATTTCCCAGAAGTATAGTATTGCTTTTTGCATTTAATTTAAACCAGCTTTCTACCAAACATCCTGTTATGTAAATTGCCACAGGCTATTTCGTTAAATATTGAGGTTGGAACTTTTAAAAATTATGGTGTTTCTTAAGTTTTGCAAGCCAGTGTATTTATTTGTCTTTTTCATTTAACAGGGTGTTCTGGAGGCAGTCAAACATTCCATAGTGCTATTACAAATTGCTAAAGTAAGTGAATGCATGTGTTCTTCACTATTATAAAATACAAGGGATGTCTCCAAAGTTCTCGATTACGATCCTTCTGAATAATGCTGGGCTAATGACTACTGCTTTCAGACAAGTCCTGACAGGTTTTCCCATTGAAGTCAGTCAATGACACAGATTTAGCCACTTGGTGAATACAGATATGTCCATTTTGAATTTATGGAAGATGCTGTCAATTCTCACAAAGAGCCATTATTTTCCTTCTATTGAAAGAGGGGTACCCAGCAATATTCCAGAATTGAAAAACGTCTGCAGGGTGTGTGATTTCAGAATGTAAACTAGCTGTAAACCAGTGGATAAAATATATTCAAAACGGTTTTTAGATGGCCTAAAAGAACAAGTTTCATATGGAACAAGTGAATGCATTTAAGTGGAAATTAAATTTTAAAAGTACAACGGGATACAGATGAAAATTAATAAAATCAAAAATTTGTAACACAATTACACTGGAACTTTGGAAACATCCCTCATAAAAAAGCACTCCTAAAATCAACTGTAACCTGGCACTGTTTTACCTTATCAGAACTATTTTACTGCTCTTTCACAGGTTTATCAGCTGATCATAAATGTTTTAATATGGTGAAGGCTGTGAATTCCTTTTGGATTTTCAGTCTTGGTGATGGCACAGATATTTGGATGATTCATTTTCTTTATATGAGTAAAATTATCATCTTTATTAGTCATTTTTGAAGCTTTTAATGTTTGATGACTTCATCTTTTTATCTGTTTAAATGGTTGTATGTTTAGAGGGAAAACAAATTTGTCGCTTAAAACCCTTTTTATTTATTATGTATTTTGGAGCTTCATATTCACAAACAAAAGCAGAAATTAAATTGATCATTTACAAATATTTTAGCTGCATTTCTTTCAAAGTTTAAAAGAAACTTCTTTTAGAATAGTGCCTAGTATTAAATTTTAATAATATTACTTCATAGCATTTTCATTTGTATTGTTGCAGAATACAACACATCCTGTCAACGGTGTCTATAATTCTTACAGTAGACCAAAGAGTTCAGCGGAAGACAATGCAAGACATTCCACTTCTCAAGGCCAAAGTATGTTTCTTAAGTGTGTTTCATCCCTTTTATTTTAATTCTTCTGACAGTTTTGTCGAAAAATATCGTGAATAAGTTCAGTATCAAAACTATTGGAATTTCTAAGTTCTGAAGATGGCTTATTACTCAAAATATAAACAGTAAAATTTGAATATTTTTGTTTAGTGGCTTAGCCAGATTGAAGGCTCTGGGCACCTCAAAAGTGGTGGTTTCTGAGTTTTAAAATATAAACAAATAAAATACTGTAAAAGCATGAAACATTTTTATATTCTTCAAATCAAATAGTTTTTTTATTTTCTTAAAACAATGATCATTAGGAAGTATGAAAACAGTAGTTATGGATATTGCCTTTTCTTCATTCACTCAACCATTTTCTATCATAACTACTAATCGTATGTGACCAAAAGTGACACAAAGTTAAAAGTGAATTTCCAGAAACAGAGTTTGAATACTACTTAATGCTATTTAGTGGGATGTATTAAGTAAATATATGTGGAAAACCAGTGAGCAGTCATTATGTACTTAGATCAACCGAGATGCATCACTTTTTCTGTGCTCGCAGTAATTCTTTTACAGTTCATAGTCTGGTAAATGACAAAAAAAAATAATGTGGAAAGACCTCTTTAAAATTCTGATAAATTTTAACTTTGAAAAAATTCCATTTTTAACTTTGGTCCCCCTCCCCAAAAAATACAATCCTCGCAATGCTACTGCTTTTGTTTAACCCATTCATGTTTGTTCACTACAAATTAAATCATTTCTTCAATGAGATAGTTAGAACATAACTTAGTAATTAACTTCTGGATTCTTAAGTGAATATTTTCTTTTGATTAGTGTAGAAACAATAGCTTTCAAATTGGGAAAACTAATAAGATAATTGTCCTACCTCATTAAGAAGCCATTCTGACCATCAAACTGTGAAACTCATGATCCTTCTAAAAAATCTGCTTAAGAACAAGAGACAATTTCCAGAATTTTTATTTGAAAAAAAAGAACAAAACATAAAAGTTGCATTTACGTACAAGACAAACACAACAGTTACACAAAATCAACATCAAAGCATTGTCTCTTTTCTTCCCCTGCCCAGCTTAAAAAAGGCCTGCATTTCCCCCTTTTTCTGATTTTGTTTTCGGCACCAACCCATAAACTGGAAGCTAACTCTGTGCTAGACACCAATTGTAAGAATGTATTGTTTATGTTTCACCTTTTCTTAATTTAACAAATAGACTCATTTGAAAGCATGTGACTCAAATCATCGACCTTCAGTCTGTTAGAACTCAAATGTTGCTACTTGACTCAAAAGCTGAAATCGTAAAAAAAACATTTTGTTCTCGGGATTCTCAGTGACGCGTCGTAGAAATGAAACATCACAGAAACTCATGACAAATAAACTAAATATTTATTATAAGTGGAATGTCTTTTTTTCGGACTAACCAAATTCGATGTATAAACGATAAAGATGTTTATGAGAAATGTATTACAGGTGTTCCACAAATTCTTTTCTCTTGTAGCCAATGAGAAAAATGTTTCCAGGGATAAATTAAATGCAAATGTTGAGAGTGCAATAGAATGCAGAGAAGATACTACAATTGAAAGTAAGTATAGTATTACAATGTTGATGGCTATGAAAAACAAGAATTCATACAGCACCTTGAAAACTTCGTTTTGTTTAAAAAGTACTTTTATAAAAATTACTTATGAACTATTTTGAATTGTTTTTTCTAAAATGCTAATAAATTTGAAAGTTTTCAGTAATACTTAGGTTTCCAAACTCTTCCTAAACTTGAATCAACCCAAAACTTGGCATTGTTAGAAATATTATATGTGAACATCCACTATTACAATAGACTGGGATTCAAATACTCATTATATTTTTCAATGCTCCATTCTGATGATCCCAAATTCTTAAAATATTTGTAATTGGAATTGTTTCTTAAAGTACAATATGACTCAAATATAATGAAATGAAAAATTTTGTTTTGTATTAATGCTTTTAATCTAAAGCATGAAATTCACTTTGGCTGCATTGTAGGAAAACAACTCTTCTGGTAATCTTGAAAATCTTGAGTAGTAATATGTAGCTTCATCAAACTTGTATTTATACTGCATGCCATTAAAAATGCAATACCATAAAAACAACACCTACATTCCTACACCCTCAGACATGATAAATATAAATCAATATTATCTAGCAACTGCACTGGTTTGCATGTCTTGTGTCTAACAAGTGTTTAGGTGAAAGAGATTAATTAAATCATAAAAATCTGATTCAAATAAACAGAGAAATCAGAAACCGAATTGAATAAATCAATTTTTTTAAAAAATCACGATTTTTTTCATACTGTGTCTCAGATATTTCCTTTGGAATTGGGGAAACTCCTTTTGGTTTTTTATTTGTGTAGAAGATTGGAAAGCTATTCATAAAGCCTTTACCATCAATATTTAATCTTATATATATAACAATAATATATAACAATACTATCTACAGCCTGTACTGATTTGAATGTCTGATAGGTTTAAACATATAAGAACAACAAATTAATTAAAATCGTGAAAATCCTATTTTTATTTATTTTTTTGAATCACTATTTTTTTCACACCGATTCGTATTGAGCAAGTTCATCTTAATGAAGTTGGACTGTATATATATATTTCACTAATATATGTGGCACCAATATATATGTGTCCAGAAAAATCGACATTTGTATATTGGAAAATGGTGAAGGATATAAACCATATAAAATCAACAGCTTCCAATTTCACTGATTGGTTTGTGCTTGATTTGAAAAATACTCTGGAATTATAAAATACTCTGAGGAGAGCTTTACTGCTCTAATGAAATTCTTCGTCTGATAACACAAGGCAATGCGAAACCTGGAAGATAAAAATCAGCACATAAAAAAATAGAGTTAGACTCAAGAACACAGTATCATCACCAATTAGCAATGATTTTCTATCACGAATTGGTGATAATTTTGGATTATGTTAACTCTTCATATGCCTATCAGATTAGCCATTTGGTGCCAAACAGTTTAATCATAAATTTAGTGATGGGCCTGTTCTTGGTTTTATCAAAAATGTAAGCAAATGAGAAAATAGATTCAGATGTTAAAATATAACAAATTGCTTTTGAATAAATTGGATGCAATTTAAGTGGACATCCAGAGGCTAATTGTGGTAACATGACTGAAGAATGACTTGTCACAAAATATAATATTTTGTAAATACGAATTAACCCCAGAAAGTCGACAAATGCTGTTTTATATGCTTTGACTAATATTCCATTTGGAGGTATGAGATGTGCATATAAATTCTTATATTTATCATAAACTGATTTAATCAAGGTATGAAAAGTGAGTAATCACCCTGCCATCAATTGATACTAGTAGAAATTTCAGCGCAGATACTATGCCTACATCTTCTAGTTTATTTTAATTCTAAAAATTTCTCATTGAGATGGATTTATTGATTTTCGTATATAAAAATAAATCACACGTGATAGCAAATATAAATCATTCTTAAATGCAGTGAAAAAAGTATCCAACCAAAGGTTTAGTTGGGCTAAGTTCATTTTGAAAAGAATTCCAAAATCAATTTTGCAATGTATGAAACTGAAATATTTGCAAACGAGTATTTTAATGTGTACTTGTTACTCAAATAAAAGCCAAAATATCGTTTCTTTTCTGCAATGTTTATTGCTTATTTGCAAAATTAGTTAATTTTCTTCATTCAGATTTATCTATTCTCAAATAATTAAGGGAAGAGTACAAATTTTTGTGTTGAAAATTTTCCTTTTTCTTAAAATATATATTAAATAACTACTTATACTTTTTATTAAATAATTGATCAAGCCTAAAACCACAAAAAGAATCCAGCTTTTGCCAATATAATTGACTAACTCATACCTGTCAACTCTTCCTGATTTTCCAGAAGTCTTCCAGAAAACCACTCTTCCACACTGCCAGATGGAAAAACTTTTCCGAAAGTCTAGTATGGAAATAGTATCTTTTTTCTTTCGGGAGAAAATTTTCAAGTGACGCCATGTTGAAAGTTTTGGTGCCAAGCCCTGGCAACCATGAAAGAAAAAACATTGGAATCAGGTTCCTGGATTGTCATGAAAACCTTATTTGGCACCAAGTATCAAGAGAAACCTCAAATATACCTCTAAAACAGTGAAGAAAAAGTTCAATTGCATATATTTGATATCATTTTATATAAAATATCTCCAAATCGGCTTTGCTGACTTTGAATTACCACCAAGCATGTAACTAGTGCAGAGCAAGGTTACTTTTGTTTTAAATTGGTTTCTTAAAAGTTCAAGTATTTTGTATTTTAATAATTATTTTCAAGCATTTCTTGGAGGTTTGCAGAAATGCTAAACAGTGGTGAAAGGCTCACATGAAGTGCCAAGACAGAGTGAATTTTAGTTTAGTTTTCACTTTCTTTTAAAACAGTCCCAGCTATGAAATTGTAAGATTGTCAAGCATGAAACTGTCGGTGGATGTTTTTAATGTACCCCTAATAATTAAACTCTTTCTTTCCAGAAGATTTGGCAAGTAATCTTAACCTGGTGGTCCCCGAAACATCCTATTCCAGTAGTGATGATGAAGATTTCTATGATGCAAATGAAGATGCAGTCACTTCTATGCAAAATGCTGGGTAGGTTTTACCTGTAGTGAAGCCTCTTAAGAATTTATAACAATGGTGTAATGATAACTCTTGCTTTAAATCTGGGATGCACAGACTTTTTAAGACTAAGGGCCTTATAGATTCACCGTGTCTTATGGGAGGGCTGCCAAAAAAACCATCAAATTTATCCATCATATATTTATTTTATTTACATTTATCATATTACAAAGAAAGATAATAAAAAGGAAATCAAGAATTTAATTTGATGCATGACATTTTCATCGATTTAACAATTTTAATATTTGGTTCGATTTTCATAGTAGCCAAGCGCAAAATTCATTCTAAATTTTCATTAATCAAGTGGATACACTCCTGAAATAAATGGCTTCCATCTGGTACCAAAATTACTAAATTTTAACTATTAGTTCTCAAGTTAGGGACAGTATGACAAATCCAAGATAGCTGCCATTTTGCAAAATCGACCAATTTTTAAATTCCTGTATCTCAGCTAATTTTGGACAAAATATTTAAATAATTGAGATCTTTGGATTTCACTGTCATGTCCATCTATGGTAAAAATTTGAAAATTTCATGCCTGTAGTGCAACAACTTTTTCTCAAAATAGGTGTTTTCACATGGAATGACATGCTTAATAAATTGTCTTCATTAAGTTCATTTTTCAGGTTTTCATCGTTTTGCATGTCGCTGAGTTCAAGCTGTATTGCATTTGTAGGCAAATTGGCAAAAACGTTGCTAAATAAATCTAGAAACGATTTTACTTTTTGAAAATCGAAAAAGATCCTTTCAGACTGATATCAAATTTTCAATCTTTTCAACATATAATCTTGAAATTGGCATTGAACTTTTCAGAAAGTATCTTGTAATTAGGATAATGAACATAATTCCCAGGCTTTAATTGGGTTTGAAATAGATTTAACTAGCATTGAAAAGACAAAATGTGTGTAGCCTTAAAGTTGACTAAACAACTGATCTTTGCACTGAAGTCGCGTATTTAATGTATTTCAATTATTAGTATTGTCAACCAGACAAGCTAAGTCATAACCAATCCGGACTTTTTAAATTAGGGACGTTTTTTAAGTCATGAAAATTTCAATTTCATGAGTTAACTTTAGAAATCGCTCCAACATTCGGCAGCAACTTGGCCACGTCA
Source organism: Meta bourneti (assembly GCA_933210815.1). NCBI lineage: Eukaryota > Metazoa > Arthropoda > Arachnida > Araneae > Tetragnathidae > Meta > Meta bourneti. The sequence goes on along the minus strand of OW119924.1, from coordinate 90,353,401 downwards.
CTTATATGTAAAAAATTAAGTCACGATATTCGCTTTCAATGTCTTCCAGAAACTTTTTGAACTGTCGGTGACTAAGGCCACTGGATTTTATAAAATTAAATATTGAAACCACAATTTTCATAACATGTTCAAACCTTAGTTTAATCCTAATTTTAACCTAAATTGCCTGTCATGTGACTTGTTAAAGTTAAAATAACACATGGTGAGTGGGCCGCCAGCAAATCAATGGAGGGCCTCGGTCTGTGCATTCCTATTTTGAATGTATTTTAATTTGTAATTTTAAAAAATAAGAATTATAGTTTTGGTGAAAAAAGACAAATTTTTATTGATTCAACATAAAAAATCTCCAAAAGATAACTTGTCATAATTAAAGTAAACTGCAATAACCCAGCCGATCTGGTCAAAAGAGCATGACTACCAAGTATCAAAATGTTTTCAAAACAGGGTTTGTTCATTTACTGGAAATGCTTGAAAACTTCTGCAAATGGATTTTTTCAAGAGCTCTAGTAAGCTCCTTGTATTTGCTCGAGACTCCTAGAAAATTGAAATTTGTTTCTGGAAATGGTCCAAAACAAGGAATGGAAAATGTAGGTTATGCTTGTTTAAAATATGGTCTCCAGATTCCATCCATTTGAATTAGTTATCTGTTTAATTGAGTGAAAACTTATTTCGCTGTATTTAAAATATTGTTCTTACAGCATTGAAAGTGCAGCCATTGAGAATGCGATAGCAGAACGTCGTCTTTCACACCCACACAAGCTGACTGCCCAAGACTATGATGGTATGTAGCCCAAAATAAAATACAACTGTTCCTTTTTTATTGTAAGGTTCAAAGTTTCCAGCCCGAGGGTGTTAAAGAGTTAATAGAATCAAACAATAATTTTTATTTTTCAATATAATCATCCTTTATTTCAATACATTTTTAGAATGACAATACATTTTTCTGTACCACTCAAAAAATAATCTCAATTTTTGTTGTCCTTAAAATGGTCTAAAACTGCAGAAATTACTTTATCTCTTATCAGTGTTTTTTCGTTCAGATTTGTCTTCAAAATTTTAAAAACGAAAGGGTTTTGAAAATGTAATGAGCATGTGATACTCAAGTTTAAATATTAAGCAATGGCATTTCTATCTGTTACTGTAGCTGGATTGCTACTAATACTAGAGCTGCAAAATTTTATCTGTAGTACAACAAAACAGAGTTATTGGAGGTATACCTGTTAATTCTTTTAACATGCTTAAGCTGAAAACTTTTGGACCTTACTACGTAAATGTAAACTCCTTAACGATCATTGGAGAGAATGTTCGAAAAATTTTGATTTGTGCCATATTTGAACTTATCACCAGTAAATTGAAAATGATATCAGCATTTCATTTTTTGCTTATCGGCTCAAAAATTGGGTTTGCATTTAGCTAAATAGATGAAATCCCAATTAGAATTTAGTAATGACTGTATGTACTAGTGTAAAGTGAATGAAGTTCAAATTTTCAAAAGCAATTCATTTCCACTGATTCACAACTGATAGGGAAATTAGACATGCACTTGATTTCTCAAAATCATCTTACTCAGACCCATAGGTACCTGAGTGATCTTATCTCTCTTTCCTTTTTACCCTTGCCTACCTTTTTGCTTTTTCTTCCTCTCTCATTGTGTTGTCTATCTTGTATTTGGTGCAGCTTCACCAAATATGACCCTTGCACCATAAATCCCAAAAGTAACCAACCAACCTTCTTACTCAGGTTTTTCTCTTAAGAAATTATTCTATGTGTATAACAGTATCTTGAAATAACAGCATAATTTCAATCTCGTGAAATTTAAATAATTTTTCATAGTTCATTATATAAATATTTACACATTATTTGCAATATAAATTTTTGCACATTTTAATACATTATATTTGTTTGAAAAACCTTAATATAACTGATGAAATATATAGATGTACTTAATCAGGGCAAGTTTTTTGTTCACATTTGACCGCAGTACTTGATTTGTCACGTTCATGGAAATCATTATTTTGCTTTTTACTGTGTTTTTACGTATCAAACAAAAACTCTTGGGGTACACATTCTGTTATGAAAACTTTTTTAAACTTAATCCTAAAATTTCAAAGTTAAGTTTATATTTGTTGATTTAATTACAAATTTAATACCTGAAACCAGAGCAATGGGTTACATTTGTTACTTTTGTCATGCCAAACAGAAAGAATCTTGTGTCCTGCATAAAATTGCAATGCATATGTACCAAAAAAAGACTGGGCCACTTGTAATTAATGTGCCTAATTGATTGCATGCTGTTATTAAAACTACATATGATGCTACTAACTAATTATTATTTTCTTAATTTTGGATAAATATTTGTATGATCACGGAATATTCTAATATTTCAAACCAGGCAAAATGTTATTCTAATTTTTTTATTTTCTTCAAATATTGATTGTGATTGTAATTTATCACACATTTTCATAACTTTTATATGAAAATATTGTGCAAACTAGATTTAAACATTAAGGTAGCTTTCTATGCTACCTTAATGTTTAAATCTACAAGATGTGACTAAAATAAATTGCTTTTCTTTTAGCAAACTTACTATAGTTAGTAAAATCAAAATTAATTCAGTTTATTCCTTTTGTTACATCCATAAACCAAGTCGGCCATTGAGATTAGATTTCCAATTTAAAAACTATTAAAGTACACATTTGGTCTTAATGGAAATTACGGAGTTATCGATTTTATAACAACTTTCTCAAAATTTAATCTAGATCAGTGGTTTCCAAACTTCACCTGAACTTGAGATACTCTAGTGATCTTTTTTCCCTTAGGGTTTACTGTCTTTAAGAAGCACTGGGATCGCACTCTGGGGTACCCAAGCAATCTTTTACTGCTTTCATCCCACTACCCTATTCCCCTGTCTTTTTTTCCATTGTCTATCTTGTGTTTGGTGCAGCTTGTCCGATTATAGCCCTTGCACCATAAAAACCCAATCAATCATACACTCCAAACTGCACCACAGCTGACTTAATGGGGGGCTATGAAATATTACTATATTTTTCTAAAATGACATATAGCCCACATGGTTTTAGAATCTGACCATCGATGTGTTGATGCGATGGTAGGAAGGATGAAATTGTGGTAGGAAGGACAACTAATGGTTACAAAATCTGTTATTGATGAGCAACTATAACAGCTTGTCAACTGGTATGAAAAATACTTTCAAAAAGATAATATTGAGAAGTTCTCATTCATTCAAGGTCAAGGGGTCGCCTTGGCTCAGTGGGTTTGCCCACTATGTTAGCAACCTGCGAATTGTAGGTGGCACAGGTTCTATTCCTCCTGGGTGTGTTTTTCTCTTCCAGGTCAGTGAAACTTTCCTTGTGTGTTATGTCCATGTACTTGACATTTGGCATAGATTGGCCAAATATGGCCCTTACACCATTAAACCCAACCCACCATTCAGGGCCATAGCTCCATCTTAATTTACTTCAGTTGAAGCAAATCTTATTGAGCTGTCATGCTACAATGCACTGAAGACAAAATTTGGCAGCATAGAATTAACTAACTTGTGGATATCAGTTAAAGATGAATATCTGCTGTATATTGATAAATCTCAATGAATCTTAATTCCATTTCTGACATTATGTTTGTGCAAAGTGAGTTTTCCATGGTCACTGTGATGAAAAGCATTATGGGAAAATCATCATAGAACAAGAAAATGGGAGTGGCTGGGTCCAGGTTGATTCCAAGATTTGTTATGTGTATAAACAATCAGCTTACCCACGATTTATGATTTATTTATTCAATGATAAGGCTGTTTTTATCATGAACTTATTTAATACTGTTTATTTAAATAATTTGAAATTTGTGTTTCATTTTTTTAACTTAGCCAACATAAGTGTAACTGTTAGGTAATCTTGTGTTCTGACTTTGAATGCCATGGAAAACTCCTGTTACCCAGGTTTGCTATGAACCAAAAAAGTCAGGGAATCACTGATATTGATGTTTTCAAATACTTGTTTTTCAAAAGAAGAAACAGAAAAATTTCCCATATTTCTGAAATCACTCACAATTACTTTTCTAGAAAATAAATGAAGAAGATAATTCTATTTTCAAACAAAATTACAACTGTTACAAATTTGTTGCTAAGATAGTGAGAGTAAATTAAAGTAAGTGTTTTATTAATCAATTAATGTATCACAATATTTATGTGTGCCTTATTCTTTTCTAGCTCTCTATGAAGATGAAGAAGAGGAATGTAAGTGTTATTTTAATTATTGTTTAATGTTTTAATTTTCAAAATTGTCGGTAAATGCCAGTGCTTCCAACCAGTAGAATTAGAAATAAATGTTCGATTAGGTTATTAAATTTAACCATTAAAAATCAAAATAAATACTTATAATTTACCATAACAATTTCATAGGCAAAGAGGGGTTAATAGATCTGGGACATTAATCGACATTAGATGGAGGTTGTTAGATTTTTGAATAGGGCCCAGATTTGGTTCACCTAAAAATGTAAATGTCGTCATGCAAAATATTTTCTATTATAGACAAATTATCTGAAAATAAGAAATATATTTTATACATACATACATTATATATATACATATACACACACATATATATGTGTGTGTATATATATATAGCTATATGTGTGTATGTGTAATTTCAAACATGAAAAACATTAGAAGGCTATAGTACTAAAAAATGCAGACAAATAAAAAGCTAAAAAGTCAGGGTACAAACAAAGTCAAACAGAATCCAAAAGAAGCCTTAAATTAATATTTTTATATTTCCCTTTGGTTTGAATTATATAATATAAACACATTTTCATGTGACCAAAAATGCGATAGCTTCAAACTACATGTATCAGTGTTGCAAATGAATTCAGATAGGAAATCTATCTGCTTACCAGAAGTGTGGCCACCTTCTGGCTTATTTATTCTATGAAGGTAAATCCTTCATAGAATAAATGCAGTGCATTCCAGGTGCAATTAATCTTGGTTATACTTATAAATTTTTGCACTAGATATATTTGAGCATAGTTCTAATATTTTTCACTAAGAACTAATTCATGCCCTCTTTCAAGACTAAAGAGAAAACCTCCAGGCTCTGTCCAGTGTTGATAACTCACCCTGTAATAGAAAACCATATAAAGCATTTATTTTACATTGAAGGGTAGAGTCGGATTATTTTATTCAACTTGTTGACTGCCAACTATGAGTATGAAAATGAGTCCTACTTGAAAGGGAAGTTGATTTTGTCTTTCCCTTGCAGTGGGTTCCCTGGAGGGCCAGGGTAGTGTTATCAGCCACCTGCTCTCCCAAGTAAAAATTGGAATGGATCTCACCAAAGTGGTACTCCCCACTTTCATCCTGGAGCGACGGTCCTTGCTCGAGATGTATGCTGATTTTTTTGCTCACCCCGACATCTTCATCAGGTAAGTTTAGGAATTGCCAACTGAGCCATTCCTAACGAACAAAATGTAGTAAATTCATGATCCAAGAAAAAAGTGTTCTACATGTAACAAATGTTTTGTAATTAGCAGTTTTGATTTGTCTTCTACTATTCTGCAAGCCATTCTATTCAAAACTCCTTCAGTGACACAAACTGCAATATCTACACAACCTAAAACTCTTCCAATTGGAAAATTTTCTCCTTTCACCTCTCCTTTTTATTGTAAACTGCTACAGGGTTTCCACAGGTCTTTAAAGGGCCTGAACTTCCATTTCAGTTTTTAAGGGCACTTAAAAGCGTTTATATTTGCTGAAAGTTCTTTAAAATATTTTTTAAAAAGCCTTAGTTTTTACAAGAACTATGTATATTTTGTTTTACCTGCATTTAAATTTACTTGTCCAAGGTCGGGAATCATCAAAAATTGAGGGCTAAATATATGTAGGTAAGTTTAAAATTGATGTTTTCACTTTTGCGAGTGCTAGGGTTGATCCAACCCTAGCACTCGCAAAAGTTTCTTCACTGTGCACTTCTGTGTTGATCTATTAAGATCTGACAAATGCCTTCAAAATTGAAAAATAGCCTTGAAAGTACCCTAATATTTCTTTTATGGGAAGAGTGCTAAACCTTTAGTATTGAACTTGAGTTTTCCTCTTGTTTTATTTTGGGCTAATGGTGGACGTGCTCTGCTGAAATAGTTACTGACCATTTTATTGCTTTTACTATCTTTGTAAGTCATTTTCAGGAGCTTGTGTATAGTGTGTTCAGAATCAAGTGCACAACAATTATACAATGCAATTCCTTGTTGAAAATCAACCTAAGAAAGTGTTCATTTTTCGTTTGGAATTGGTATTCAGGAGGTATGCATACCTCCAACTGATAGTTTAACGCACACATTTAGATTTGCATATCCAATGGGTGCTTTATTTTCGTTTGTGTCTATCACCTGCAACCCTTGGAATGGTAAAAGGATAGTCTGTTGGGTAATTTTAACATTGAAATTTTAAATGACCGCAAGGGGCATCATAAAACTTTTGACTTGAATACCTCCAAAATGCCACATCCATCCAAAAATTCGATTTTAACAAAGAATTACGTGGGATGGTTATTGTGTGGTTGATTCTGATCATGCTGTATAATTGACTATCATTTTGCCTATGGGTATAAAAGCAATCCATTGTAGAATCTGAGAAATAAATTTGTTTTTCTTCTCCAGCATCCCAGACTTTGATGACCCAAAGGACCGCTTTGTTCAGGTGATCCGTTGGTACCTGTCTGCATTCCATGCCGGCCGTAAGAGCTCCGTTGCCAAAAAGCCCTACAACCCCATACTGGGAGAGATATTCCGCTGCTTCTGGCACATGCCCAACATCCAAGAAGATGATGTGAGCCTCTAGTTTGTTAGCTTGGTCTTTATGCTAAAAACTCTAATCCTCATTTCAATTTATTTGTGTCAAGTTGCTCTTGAAGGGTTCCCATGATCCTTGAATTTTACCTGAATCTTATTTTAAACAAAATTTTGCCCACAAAACTTTTCTAATTTTTGTTCACTTTTTTGGAACTGTTATCTTTCCATATTTATTGGATATTGTTTGGGTAAATTTATTGGGTAAACGTATGAATTTGTTATCCAGCTAATTAATTAGAAAATTTATTTGCATAATGATTTAAACTAAAATGTATGCTACTTTTTAGAAACTATTTTTATATACACAAAACTGCTGTGGATGTTTTTTCCATTCTGCTGTTTTGTTATTTAGAAACAGTTTTATTGTGGCTTATATTTTAGGAATTTAATTGTTTATTTAAATATATTTTTGAATAACATTTTAATTTCCTGCTCTTTCATGTGTCAATTTTATTTAGTCACTTAAAATTAACTCTATTGGCAGAATAGAGTCTTAAAAACTTCAAAAGTTCTTGAAAGGTACTTGAATTGTTTTTGTGTGAAAGGGGAACTGGGAACCTTGTCTGCAAATGAAGTAAATTTTGAAAGAATTCTCTAGACTCACAGAAATTTAAAATACTTCACTTTTTATGTTAAAAAGACGTACATAATTAGTCTTTAGGTACAGTGCAATGTGAATACTTACATGTTTTTATATTTACTTTTAAATAGATTAAACTTTTACACATTGGAAAAGTTTGAAATATTTTTGATAGGCCATTCTCAATAAATATGTCTGTCAACCAAGAATCTTTATATCCATATCAATGCTAAATTAAACCAGGTTTGCAACTAAAATTTCAGCAATGTAGGTTTCCTACCCAATGGTGTATTTACCAATTTCAGTTATTGAATTTCCCCATATGATCTAAGCTAGCACTGCTGCAATCATACTTCATCCCATTATTTTCTTTTAACAAGTGCAGCTTAAGCTTCTATACTTCCAAACAGTAACATAATATACTATGGTCTTTAAATTTTCCGTGGAGATAGTATTGCAGACAAACCTTAATCTCTGAATTTGGGTGCCTATAGTGATAAGTTAATTTGTAATCAAATAAAAACACTCATTTACCATAGAGAATGTTTACAAAAAACATGAAATTTATTTTTATAAAATACGAGGAGTGTTCAAATGAAAAGGTACGAAATGTCGTAAAAACCAAACCGGTTGAAATTTGAATATGCCGCTTTGGGATAACGTAGTGAGACATCTAAGGAAGCGAATGCACGAGTACCGGCGTGGTTGTGCGCATGCGCGGGCGCCCGCACATGACGCAGAAGAGAAGCATGCAGTTGTGTGTTCCTGTTAAGTTCAAGTTTGAACTTATAAATTCACCAAGACGCCAGGATAAAAATCAGGTTTTTTTTATTTTAAAAGTTCGTTCTGAATAGTAAACATACATCATGGTTCGAGCATGACTGAAGAAGCAAGTTGCAGAAACAAAAATGTCAACTTAAATACACAAACATATAGTTATAATAACAGTTAAACTAATTTTATGCAAGAAAAATGGGATACCCCACTCTCATTGGTTACGGTCGATGACGTCACTAGTAAAGGGGAGTGGTTATGGTTTTCCCGCGAATTTTGTTTTAACTGGTGTGGCCACACCTCGCCATCTGGGCGAAAATTGTTTACTAATAGAAAAGAAAAACGCCTCTCTTGGGCGGACATTTTACTTAAGGAGAAGGACGTGGGATATTCTAGTATAAGTACTGACAAATTATTTACATATACTTGTCTAACAAGTGGCCTCCCTCCCACGTTCTTCAATGCTCCTAAGTCTAAAAAAATACATTCAATCCAAATCTTATAGATAAATACTGGTTCCTCACTTAAGGAAATCTAAAAATTACAAATGCTAATATACATAAAGGAAATATTTATATTAAAAATAATCATAAACATTCAATTTCATTCAAATACTACATTACAAAAATTTTGTAATCCTTCTTTTGATAGTGGTTTGGTGAAAACATCGGCTAAATTTTGTTTAGAAGTAACATGTTTCAATGTAAATATTTTCTCATAAATTAAATTTCTAATAAAATGATACTTTATATCAATATGTTTAGTTCTATTGTTTTCTATGGGGGAGTTCGAAAAATCTATTGCAGCTCTATTATCACATAACAGTTCTTTACTATATGGGTCGACCACGGCCAGAGAATGTTCTTTACATTCCTCCAGAATTCTGGAAACCCACAATAATTCTTTGGCTGCATCTGTCAGTGTCAGGAACTCGGCCTCCATTGTAGATAGTGTTACGCACTTGTGCTTAAATGTACGCCATAATATTGGAACTTGATCGATGAATAGCATAATTCCACCCATAGAGATACGGTCGTCCCTGCTAGTCGCAAAGTCTGAATCACTGTAGCATGTAATCTTGAGGTTTCGGATATTAGACATGTTGAGTTTTTGATCTTTAGTAGTTTCAATATACCCCAGGAGTTTCATCAAGCTGTTCCAGTGAGCTATGCCAGGGTTCTCTTGGAATTGCGATAGGATGTTGATGGCATAGGTGATGTCGGGTCTAGTGCGGCTTGCAAGATATGACAAACAGCCGATGACACTTCGATATGGCAGTTTTGTCATTTCTTTCCTTTCGTCTTCCGTATTAGGGCAGTCAAGTTTTGAAAGAATTATACCTTTTGGGATGGGAAGCGATGACGTTGGGAATCTAAATTTTCTAAAGGTGTTGCACACTTTTTCGATGTAAGGTTTCTGGTGTAACATGAGATTACCATTATGTTCTTCAAATTGTACACCTAACAGCTTCTGTGTCCTTCCTAATTTCTTCAAATCGAATTTTGAGCTTAGGATTCTGGTTATTTCTTTTGTTGTGTCCTCCGTTTTTCCGAAAACTACAATGTCGTCGACGTAGAGTAGAAGCAAACCTCTTCCCTTATAAGTATATACGCAGTTGCACCATTTAAATTTCTTGAACCCCAATGTTTCTAAGACGTTGTGCACTTCAAAGAACCATTCGCGTCCACTTTGATGAAGTCCATACAGGGCTTTCTCCAACTTGCAGACGTGGCTCGGGAACTTTGGGTCTACAAATCCCTTCGGTTGGTCCATGTAGATCACCTTGTCAAGATTTGCGTATAAATATGCGCTCTTTACGTCAAGTTGACAATGTGACCATCCTAATAGGCAAACTAATACTGCAAAGAACAGGCGTATAATTGAGAAGTTCACAACAGGACTAAATACTTCGTCGTAGGTCTCACCTTTTCGCTGTTTGAAGCCTTGGGCTACCAGACGGGCTTTATATCTCACGATTTCATTTTTCTCGTTAGTTTTCGTTGAGTATACCCAGCGGCTTCCAAGAGTAGTTTTGTTCTTGTTCGGTACAAGTGTCCATACTTCCCGTTGTTGCATCATCTCCATTTCTTCTTTCATCGCCTTTTGCCACTTGTCTTTGAGTGGAGATTTCATGGCTTCTTTAAAATTCCCCGGGATTGCTATTTCGATGTGGCATGCTTCCGGAGAATTTCCATCATCCCCATTCGAGATCTGTTGTGGAACCTTTCCCGAGTATTGGTTTTTGCCGCTAAAGTTGAAGAAACTGGGATCAAAAGTGATATTACGGGACCTGTAGTATGTTTCAGCATCCTTATTGGATCTTAAACGAGCGCTCGTTCCTTGTACCCCATAATATATGTCGGTCCTTGATCCATCAGGTCTGGTGACCGCTTTACGGAACCAGTCGATATCTTCACAGGATATCTGTTCAGGTTGGCTTTGTTCCATACTTTCTTCAGGTTCGTCATCAGAATCTTCGTCCTTCGGATAATTCATATGATGGCCCAGGACAGTTTCCACTCTCTCTTCCGGCAATTTTTCGTTAAATGATACATTGATCGTTTCTACAACTCGTCTTTCTTCGGGTATCCAAATTCTATAGCCTTTCGTTCGTTCAGCATATCCCACCATTATGCCTTTTTTTGTTCTCATGTTGAGTTTGTTTCTCAATATTTTGGGGATTCCGACGAAAGCTGTGCTACCAAAAATCTTCAAATGCTTCACTGAGGGTGTTCTTCCGCCGTAAAGTTCGAATGGCGTCTTCTGTGAGTTGCCATGACAAACTCTGTTCCAGGTGTATGTGAAGGTTAATAGGGCCTCTGCCCAAAATCGGTCAGACAGTTCACTTTGCTTCAGAAGAGCTTTCACACCGTCCATTGCTGTATAATTGAAGCGTTCACTCACGCCGTTCATTTCAGGACTGTACGTGTTTGTGCGTTCGCCTTTAATTCCTTGAGACTGTAGGTATTCTTCAAATTCTTTATTGCAGAACTCTTTCCCTTGGTCCGTCCTTATATTAAGTATCTTCGAGTTCTGGAAGCGCTCTGCTCTTGTTTGGAACCTTTTGAATAAACCAAATACTTCATCTTTTCGCTTCATGGGGAATACTGTGACCTTTCTGGAGTAGTCATCTATAATGGTGAGGAAGTATCTGTTTCCCCCTAGTGAAAAGGTAGGTAGTGGTCCACACACATCCATGTGAAGTAATTGTAAGGGTCTAGTCGACCGGATTTTGGCTATCAGTTTAAATGATTTTCTTCTTGTTTTGGCCAATTTGCAGTCTTCGCACCTAGAACTTGTTTCCTTGAACTTTGGTAAACCCCTTACGCTCTCATTCTTGCTTGTTGATATGATATATTGATCGTTCACATGCGAGAAACGCTTGTGCCAAATTTCAAGTTCCTTATCTGCAACTATTGATATATTCAGGGTCTCTTTTACTTCTGAGTTTTTCTTTGGATATTCGGGCTTCACAAAGTATAGTCCATCCTTCTTGAACGCTGAATACATCAATTTACTGTTCATGTCAAATACATCAATTCTATTACCCTTGCCAATAAATTTGATCCCAGTCTTAGCACTTGCTGAACCGGATATTAGGTTTCTTCTCAGGGTTGGGGAATACAGGACGTTCTTTAGTGTGATTCGTTTCAATGTTTTGCAATTTCTGATGATCATCTGAATGTTCCCTTTTCCTTCTACAGGGCCTGTTGCATTTCCAATTGCTAGTGTCATGTTGGTGTTAGTAACCGGTTCGAAGTCGGTGAATAACGCCCGGTTGTTACAAAAATGGCTTGTTGCACCAGTGTCGAAAACCCACGATAAATAATCCACTTTTGTTTTTCCATTGTTCAGATGAGCTTCTATAACGTTGTTCTTGTGTTCGTTGTTGTCCGTCCTGGTGCATTCTGAAATTAGATGTCCCATCTTTTTGCACCTGAAGCAAGGACCCTTTTTCTTCATGTTGGTTTTCCATTTTTGAGAGCTCTTGGGTCGGGAAACGTCTACCTTCAGTGCTATGCTACTCACAGATTCAATGTCTCCAACGCGCTGTTTAATTCGGCTTTCCTCAAGAATCAGTTCTTTGAGTACTTGGTCAAACTTGAAATCTGTATTTGGCCATCTATAGATGCTCTGGACTATTCCTTGGTATTCAGCTGGTAAGTATCGGATTAATTGAAACGCTTGATAGAGGTCTTCTAAAGGGTGTCCGGCATCCTGTAGTTGACGTACTATCCCCCTCATTCGAGCGGCAAACAGTCCGATTTCTTCACCTTCGTATTTGCAGTTGAAGAATTCGTCCAACAAAGATATTATTCTTGCACGACTGTCCGGTCTAAAATGCTCCTTCAGGATCCTCCAGGCCTCCTTACCATCTTCTGTTCCTGCCAACAATGTTCGGTACTCTGCCTCTATATTCATGTAAATAGTAGAGAAGGCACGGTTCTTTCTAATTTCAAAGTCACGGTGGTCCTTTGAAGTGGCTGTAGTACCAAGTTCTGGTTCTGTTCCCATGACGAATGACCACGAGCCTCTGTCCATCAATAGAACCTTCACATCCTCGGCCCATGTTGAATAGTTTCTTTGGTTCAACTTTGAACAGATTTCCATCATTTTTTTAGTCTCGGGGCCTCCCGTCGATGGCGTCCTCAAAAAGGAATTTTTATATTAGTTCCGTCCAATTGACGCGGCAGTGCGTGTGAGGACATCATGGCATTCACATTGCAAAATTCGACGATTGAGGAGCAGCAAGGTGTTATCAGATTTCTGATTGCGGAAGGTGTTAAACCGGTAGGTGAGACACTCCGTAGCCTACGCAAGTCCATCAAGAGCAAACGGCCTGTGCTGCTCACGGAGGGAGTGATTCTGCTCCACGATGACGCGCGTCCACACGTCTCCAGGGTCACACAAAGTGTACTGGCCAAGTTCAAGAGGGAGCAGCTTGAGCATCCGCCCTGCAGCCCGGACATATCGCCCTACAACTTCCATCTGTTTTGTCCGCTAAAAAACATCTCAAAGGGAAGCGCTTCAACTCGGACGACGAACTGAAGGACACAGTGGAGGACTGGCTCTAGTCACAGCCACAGGAATTCTGGGAACAGGGAATCCTTCGGCTCGGGAAACAGTAGGATAGTTGTGCTCAGTCCTCTGGTGATTACTTTTGAATAAAGACTTCAATTATACCCACAGTGTCGTTTCGTACCTTTTCATTTGAACACCCCTAGTATATTTCAGAATATGGGAAATTCACTTACTGTATGCAATATGGAACATATTCCATAAGAGTGCATTTTCCATATTATGTACACATGTACTTCGATGGAAAAGATACACTTGTTTTTTTTTAAATAAATTTAAAGAAAAATTAGAGTGTTATTGAAAATTCACAAACAAACATGTTTTATCAATTGTTATGCAATACAAATATTTTTGAGTTTACTTTTCTTAAAATACTTAGTTTCAAAATAAGCCTCTAAAATATTTTCAGTTTCTAACAATATACAAATACTTCAATTTAAACAACAGATTATTGACTGATGCTCAAAATAGAATATGGGTGCCTTCTGCATAGAGAAGTATTTCGTAAAGATTCTGATAGATTTTGACTATTACAAGTTCTATTCCAAATTTCACTTACCTTAAATGTATATATGTTTTGGTGGTGAAAGGAGAAATTGTTTTGGAATCATTTGTAATGTGACTACATCAAGAAGTAATATGCTTTATATATGTTTCAAGGATTCCCCAAAGAAAGTGACCAATGGGCCTGTCCCGTGGGCCACCAGAGACCACTTGACCTTCATTGCTGAGCAAGTCTCCCATCATCCTCCCAGTAAGTGCTTTAACGGCATTTCTGCTTTCATCAAATATTGCTATAGGATTCTCATGGCTCAAAGAGTTCTTGAATTCTATTTTTCTAGCTTGAGGCCGTGATAAATTCTCTAGAAACACTAAAATTTTGTTTAGTTCTTGAAAAGTACTTGAATTTTGTCTCGGACATTTCTTTCAGCAAAATTTGCCCTCAATCAAAAACTTTCAATTCAGGCATTTTTTGTTTTCTTTTTATCTTTTCTTCATTTGTTTTGCACTCTACTTATTGATTTAGTAATTTTATTTAAATGTACTTAATTTTAAACTTTAGCATATTTTGCATTGAATTTCAATTTCCAGTCTTATGTTAATTTTACTAAGTCTGAAAATGACTACTCCTCATTAGCAAAATGCAGTCCTTGAAACATTTTTGGAAGGTTTTAAACTATCCTAGGAAAGTACTTAGATTTGTTTTGGTTAAGATAGTGGGACCCCTGTGCTAAATCGCAAACATATATATGCTTTATAAGAAGAAAAGTCCATGTATCTGGTTTGCACAATGGTACTCTTAATTTGTCTTACATTTTTATTCATTACATATTCATATAGATTTACATATTCAGAGATGCCAACCATTTTAGATTTTCTGGAGTAATTAAAATTTTTCATCTTTTATTTTGGCATTGCGATGATTAGTAAAATTATTCTCACTCAATAAATTTGCAATCCTTTTGAATCCTTTACACAAAATTTGTATTTTTCTGCTTACTGTATTTCATCGCAATTGCCAATGCGCCAATACAAAAAAATTCTCCTTATTTTTAATTACTATTAAGTTTAAAAATTTTATGAGATTTTGAATAACTTAGGCTTTTATTGTACTGCATCTGCGTCTTTAAAACATTTTGTACAAAATTATGTCTTAAGATAATCTGTTTGCAAAAGCTAAAATGAGAATATACCGGATGGTCATAATTGACCCCATTCTAAACATAGCATTCAATTCCTTATCATAAACCAAGCCGAAAGTGACGGCCATTTTTAAATTGGACATGGCATTCCGGAGATGTTTACATACAACTGATAGTTTAATGCACACATTCGGATTTGCATATCCATCTGATGCTTTATTTTTGTCTCGATTGACTCTCAGGTACTGGCAACCCTAAGAACTACAAAAGGATAGTTAGGCTGTTTTAGTGCTGAAATTTCAAATTATCAGAAGTAATTCCATAAAACTTTTGATGCAAATCTGTCCAGAATACCACATCCAATTGTAAAAACCAACATATTTTTGGTTTGGTTTTTGACAAATAATCATGTGGTACAATTATTGTGCTGTTGATTCTGACCATCCTTTATATACAGAGGTGTAGTATATGTTCGAAAAACTATACATACTATCAGAAAACTACCAGGTTTCATAAAGACTTGCTGCAGTGGAGAAGAATATTGAAATTTTATAAAAAGGTTCAATTATATTATGAGAACAGTTCTTTATATTATTCAGCCAAGAAATCACCTTTTAATATTAATATGATTAAAAATTCCTTGAAATACATATTAAATTGTGAAACATTCCTGAAAATAATGTAAAATTCCTCAAATATCTTATCAAAGGTTGGCATATATCTCTGCATGTAGCACTTTTAATTCATTATCTGGGCCTGGATTTTGTTGATCTAAAAATGTGAAAGAATGACCTAAAACTTCAATTGAAAAATTCTTGATTTGCAAACATTAACTGACCGCAAATTTGAAAGTATTTGCAAGAATTTAAATAGGAAATTCATTTACTGACCAGAAGTGATCATCTGAACAGCAAATATTTTGTAGGATAAATACCATATGTTTTAGGTACAATTTCCACAGCAATTAATCTCCATATGTGATAATTTTGTACATTTTAAGGTGTTTTTCTAAGATTTTTGGTGACAGGTATGTTTTTCATAGAAATCAGTATTAGCTAGCAGGCAATAGTTTAGGAAACATTACTTCATTTCAAATTACAATTCAAAGATACAAATGTAAAATGCAGTCATTCAGTTTCTTCTGTCAAGATGAGAAAATATCCAGCCTTTCCTCTTTCCAATGTCGATGATTCACCCACCAATAGAAAAGCCTATAAAGAATGATTTTACATTGAAGGGTTTTCAGGGATTTTTAGGCAACAGAAGCTGGCAGATGAATCATTTTTAATGTGTTTTGCAATAAAATTGGAACTGGATAAAAGATTGGGACTTGAAAAGGTTTCAATAAAAAAGTATGATTTATTTTATACAACGAAATGAAGACTGCTAAAAACTCAATTTAAAATCTTAAAAAATGCCCGTCAAATCTTGATAAAAGCCCTAAAATGCTCTTGGGATTTTTTCTGGAAGTTATATTTTTATTGTATTCATTCATAATTTTTTATCAATTATTTGCTAATTTATCATTACAGATTATAGATAACTTTACATTAAATGATACTTTATAGATATTCAGTATTTATTATTTGTAGACTTCTCATTTGAACCAAATTAATCACTTTTTAAAATCGACTAATATAATAATTTTTTTATTTAACTATTGTTTCCCTTCAACATTCACTTATTATAAAAAGTATTCTTCTATGTTAAGCTCAAATCTTTTTCAAAAACATGCAAGATAAATCATATCTGAATTTTGCTTGGTATCAATTTGAATTAACACTGCATTTCATGGGTTAAAAATATTAATGCAAGTTAGTTATTAGCTAAAAATGCAAAGTTTATATTGCAATTCAAATCAATGGTTACATTCACATTCAGTCACAATGCCCCTCACAATGAGGAAAGATCTCAAAATAAAAGTTATCAAGAAATGACTAATAGACTATTTTTAAATTAGAAGATTGCAGACACAATTTTTATCTATATGGGCATATGAAGCACCAACAAAATCCGGGCCCTGTTCATTACATAACATTGTAGTGACTAAAGCATTGAAACTGATTCATTGTGAAAAATTGCAGTTTCTGCCTTCTATGCTGAGCATGTGAACAAGAGTATCAGCTGCACTGCGCACATCTGGACCAAGTCAAAGTTCCTGGGGCTGTCCATTGGTGTGCAGAACATCGGTCAGGCAGTCATCAATGTGCTCAAGCACAGCGAGGAGTACATCCTCACGTTCCCGAATGGATACGGCAGGTGCTTGTCTCTTCCAACATCCATTTTGCATTCATTAGAATTGAGATTTGATTACATTAGATCAGTGATTCTCAACCACTGTGCCGCTGCACTTTTGTGTGCTGCCAAATTCTTAGAGTGTGCCGCCAAATTTTAGAAAATAAAAATTATGATTTTGTTCATTTGTTGGAAGATGAAATATGGTGTGCTAAAATAGCTTACTTATCAGACATTTTTGTTATTTTTAATAACATAAATTCAAGTATGCAAGGGTCGAAAGAAAATATATTAAACTCAACAGATAAACTGGTGGGATTCCAAAAACAAATAACTTTATGGAAGAATAAAGCTCAGAAAAGCAATTTGGAAAAGTTTGAGTCAGTCCCAAAAGATTTTAATAAAACTATTCATAAAATTGTTATTGACCATTTGACAACATTAGAGGAGAGAATTATTCATTATTTCCCAAATTTAGATATAAAAAAATTTGATTGGGTTCGTAATCCATTTGTAATAACGAATACTTCTGTATTTGAATTAACTTCGAATGAAGAGGAAGAACTAATTTCGCTTTCTAATAATCGAGATTTAATTTTAAAATATTCGGAAGAATCAATTAATTCATTTTGGATTAACATTAGATGCGATTATCCCATGATAGCCAAAAAAGCTTTAAAAATATTATTACAATTTTCTACATCTTATTTGTGTGAATTCGGATTTTTAGTATTAACCAACATAAAAACGAAAAAAAGATCGAGACTGTTAAATGTAGAAGACGATATGAGAGTAGCATTGTCATTTTTACGACCAAATATAAATGAAATTATCAAACATCAAGCTCAAATTTCTCATTAAAAGTATTCTTATTATTACCTTGTAATTAATCCCTTAATAAACGTACTGTTGTTTTTGTAGTACATATTATATTATTTTATTTTACATTCACAATTATTATCATAAACTATTTTACACAGTGTATTATAGGTAAGTAAACAACTTTTAAACTTATCTTTTTCTTTGTGTGCCGCCAAATTTTGAAATCGTTAAAAGTGTGCAGCGACAAAAAAAAAGGTTGAGAATCACTGCATTAGATATTAGAGAAATGTATGGAACTTAGCCACACTAAAAGAATTAACTTACAAATCAGTAGCATATATAACAGTACAACCTATCCACTATGAAGTACTTTTATCTGAACTCTGAAGCCCTGTGATTACAGACACTACTATTACCATTGAGGCTTCATTCTTCATTGCCTGTCTCAGCCATCTCTTCCCACATCACCTCACACTTGGCTGCTAAAAGCAACACAGACAGCTCCACTTCTCCGAGACAGTCCATGATTGCTATCATCTATTTCATGACCACACATACAGAACACCAGTGATCTTAATACAGCTGTCTCACTCGTTTGACAATCTGTCAACTAGTGGTAGCATCTATCAAATTCAGCCTTTGTCATTCATACGTGCCAACTCTTCTGGATTTTTGGGAAATCTTCTAGAAAAACCACTTATATTCCAGCCAGAAAAATAATTTCGAGATTTTTTTTCAATATGACAAATTTTCAAATTACGCTAAATTTGTCGTTTGGCGTCTCTTTTCAAAGTCTTCTGGAAAAACACTGGATTTTTCATTCTTCCAGACAAAATACGGATTTTCTTTAGAAGAAAATTTAAAAATAATGCCAATTTTGAAGTTTTGGTGCCAAACCTTGGCAATCATAATAGAAAAAAATAGAATCAGTGGCTGCTATATTGTCATAAAAACTTCCTTTGGCACTAATTTTTTCCAGAAAAGCCTTCAAATACACCTTGGAAACACTAAAACAAAATTATTTTGTTCTATGATTGGCACCATTTTGTGTAAAAATGGCCGAATCGGTTTTTCTGAGTTCGAACTACCACCAGGCATATAGCAGTAGTAGAGAACAGGGTTATTTTTCTGTTTTAAATTGTTCCATAAAACCCAATTTGGCACAATTGTTATTAATTTAGCTCTTAAAATTTTTTTGGCATTTTTCATTTCTGACAAATTGCCATGTTGGTTTTTCTATCTTAAAATTTTCCATATTTTTTTCTTGATGGTTGGCAGGTATGCATTGTTAAATTTTGGTGGAGTACTGTATGGAACTTGGCCACCACTACAAAATTTAACCTCACCGTGAAGTACTTTTTGATTGACTGATGTTGCACTGACTTCCTACATCCTTTCTTTTCAACAGCTGAAGCAATACTATCGTAATGTATACAAAATGAATATTGAAATTCTGTTTGTTAATCAGCGTTCTTGAAGTTTATTAGTTATTGAAGATTCCTACTCTTGTCACCACAAAAAAATTGTCAGCCACCTTTCTAAAACTTTTCATGGGATAGTTAGTCTTAATAGACTAGAATGTTTTTATGTAGGCATATCTTTAAAGAGTTGCTAGGAGAGATACTGAATAGTTGCTAAAATAGTTTTGAACTCCCAAAAACATTTAAAAAAATTGAACTAGTAAACTTTGAAAAATGCAAGGTTTTTCCAAAGGGATTCTTGCAAAAGGATACTTTTGATGCCTAGAAAAGGCGGGGGCCTGTTTTCTGATGGTCAAAATTCTCATTTTTAAGTTTCCAAAACATGTGAGAAATCTTCATTTAACCATTGAAAAAATGACTTGGTTCACTTGTTCTCACGTAGTCGTGAGAATTACCTAACTCAATTTTGGTCTGCAAAATGTTGCTATTAAAATCAATTTGAATTTGCCGAGTTAACAAAATGTATGATTCAATGTACTTGCTTCAATTTAGCAAACTAACGTGCTGTATTTACCTAATTGTACAAAATTGTCAAACAACTACTTCTAAAAGTATTCCAAACCATATATTAATAGTTAGCACCCTTATGCATATTAATTTTTAATTTGTATATTAATGTGCACATAATATATAGGATAATTATAAATGAATCATTAATTAATTTGTGTGTATTTTTTATTCAACTTTTCTCACAATTTGAATGTAATTAACCCGCCCTAGCATCACAAAATTTCAAAGTGTAGTTTTGCACTTTTATTCTGCAACACAAAATTAGTAAATAACTTTTGGCTGAAGGGTTCAATTGGTCAAGAAAGTTACAACTGGTTAGAAGTCATGAAGGGAAGGTTACAGAACATTGGAACCCTTCAGGAGGGTTTAAAATAGCCCCATAAGTTTTCCCTTTTTCTTTGTTTTCATCTGATTTATTAGAATGAAAATTTTATTATATTAGATTTAAGGTAAGTAACTTCATACTTGTCTACAAGTAGTTGATTTCTTGTCTTCAATCAAACATACGTTAGTTCTATTAGAGTTTTTCAGAATAAACAAAAAATTATTGGAAGGTGAAGAAAATACTTTGTTTACAACATTTTGATTATTGATATTTGACAATGCTAGTTTTTATTCCCTCAAACACTGTTATTTGTGTGGAACATTTAGAGCGTAGTTTCCCAAAGTGGCCACTACCACTTTGGGAAACAATGCTGGCTCCAGGGAAAAGGGGCTTTGAGAACAAGAGTGGGAAATAAGATACTAAAAAATTTGTTGCCTGAAAATGTTTTTAGCAAACACTTGACCATACAGACTCACTCACTACAGTGGTACAATGTCACAAGAATTTTACATTATGAAATGCAAGTTATAACTGATCAGTCTAAAAACAAGACGACAGGTGAACAAGCGAGTGCTAGCATGTAGTATGTATTTGTGCTCATTTTCGATTAACGCAGATTCTTACAAGTGCAGTAGCATGTATCTTCTTGCTACATCAATCTATAAAGAAGTGCAAAAACTTAAATCACTATTAGACTATTTCTAAATTGTGTGATGAGTAGGTTTGGTGCAGTGCAAGTGAAATATTCAACCACTTTAGTGCTTATTCAGAGCCATCTGATTAGATACAAAGGACCTTATTATTCCTTTAAGATTTGATTGATATTAATTACTAATAATAGTGAGCTATCTAGTGTTTTATGCACAATTCATTTTTTGCTATTTCATTTTAATAAATAGTTTTAAAATTTAATTCCAAGTTTTATTTCCAAACAAGCTTTTTGAAATTCTACAACTACTACATACACAGCTTTAAAAATGTTTTGGGGAAATTCAAAAATTACAAGCCCAGCTACACTTGCAATTTGTTATTAGTTGAGATAGAGTTTTCCAGCAAGAGAGCCCCCCCCCAAAAAAAAAAAATTAAGGGGGCATTGAGCCAAAAAAGTTTGGGAAACTATAATTTAGAGCCAGATTTCATGGAGCAGTTATTTGCAATATATGCATAAGGCATGTTTTCTCAAATATAAAAGAAATAAAAAAAATTATTACACTTATTAACTCTGAGTGACACATTCTGTTATTGATTTGAGTAACATACCATTATGATTTCTTTAAATGAAATAGGTATTGCAAACAATTAAAACACTAGTGCCCCTGTATTTAGTTTACAAAGCTACCTCTAATAAATAAGGTATTTATTAATGTGTTGATTGATAGTGTTAGTATCTTCCTGTTGATAACTTTGAAATGTTGCTTAACTTGAAATGCTTTTCTTTTCATCAGATCCATTCTCAGAGTCCCATGGATTGAGTTAGGTGGATCTGTCTCTGTGAACTGTCCACAAACTGGATATCATGCAAATGTGGAATTCCATACCAGGGTATGTACATATTCATTTCCTTTTATTAATCTATGTACTGTGCTTGTATTCAGAATATTGTTTTAAAAATATTTGGAAAGTCTTTCGAAAAACATGTACTCTGTTTTCTGAAAGAAGATGCTTAAAGTAAACATGACCACAGAAAACCCAACCATGTCAATCTCATGATAATGCAAATGAAAAGCACCCGAATAGTATTGTTTTATCTCATTCTCAGACTGTTTTATTTCTTGAGATCCCAAACCATTGTTACGAGTACATTTGCAAAACACAGACAACTCAAACATAACATTTCCTTAAAATTTAAAAACTAAAAATTAACATGATTATGCAAAGCAAAATTTAAAAATTAAAATCAATTGTTAATTGATTTATTTGTAAAAAAAGTCACAATATTGCAGTAATCATTTAGTTGCATTTTTTGCTGGATAGACAAGCTTTTGATGTGGTGAACCAGTTTTGGTTCTCCGCATACAAGTTGGTTAATGTAGTATCGAAGTGATTTAGTTGATTTTATTTAGTTTTAAAACCTTTCTCTTTTGTTTTGCATTTGTAAGTTTTCGATAAGGTGTGATGATTTAGGAAAGTCTACTCATCAAAATTTAATTTAGGGCCTAGTTAAGTACAGTACGTTGTTGTTTCAGATTGATTCTAGTAAAATAACATGTCTTTACAATTATTACAATTAATCTTACTAATTTTGCAGCATTAATCAAGCAAGGATATTAAGATAAATTAGCTCTACAGTTTTAGAATTTGAGGAACTGGTGATTTTCAGAAACTGTTGCTTTTAGGGTCTCATTTTACTGTGAGTTACATTCCTGTCATAATATACAGGATACAATTTTTATAAAACATTTTGGACAGTTTCACATTGCAATTTATTATAAAGAGGTAAATGTGATTTCTACTTGAGTAACACAATTTTTAACATTACTTTAAATTTGTCTAATCTGGAAATAGAAAATATCCTTTTTTAAATAAAAATCAGTTATCCAACAATATTTTAGGCATTTGTTTTTATTGAATGTATGCTTAACTTTTGCGAACTTTTATAAATACTTGGGCATTTATTGTGATGTGTTTGGTAATGGCCAGGGGCAGACTGGCATCCAAAATTTACTGCATAAAATTTTTAACTGACCATATCTTAATATTTAAAGAAACATGTAATTACTTTTTCCTATGTTTTTATGAAATAATAAGTTTCAGTCTTTTTGTGTTATGTTTTTTAGTTTAAGAAATAACTTTTTTAATTCCTGATTATGAAGACTAATGAATATTCAAAGTGTTTAATTTTTAACTTTTATTTTTATTGGATTTTGTTGTAATTATAATGTAATTCATTACTCAATTTTAACTTACTCAATTAAAATGGTTTACATGAAATTTACTAAATTACTTCAAAATGTAATATTAATTTTTGTTTAACAAAGTTATAAAAGTTTTCTTGTCTTATATTTATATGGCTTAAATATCGTATACAAATGTACTAAATACAAGGCAAGAAAATTTTTATAACTTTGATACTCCATGTAAACCATTTTTATTTAGTGTAACGTATAATTAATTTTGTTTCTAAAAGTCAGTTTACGTTTCATCATTAAATATAAAGAAAATGAATGTATCAGTGAATGACTAGAATTTTACAAAAAGAAAAGTATTGTATTTATTAACATTTTCAAATACTGATATTTACAAAATTGACATGTTAGCAAATATGAAAATACTTTAAAATCTCAGTTCAGAGAATTGAAATCATGGGTTTGCAGTTCTAGGTAAAAACCATGATTTCAATTCTCTGGGGTTTGTGTAACCCACAATACCAAACTACAACTATGGTTCGAATAAAATTATGAATGGACAGACTACAATTTGAATATGATTATGTCTATTGTTTTCATCAAGAATGCTTCTCAATTGAAGATTGTTCTAATTAATTATGCATCTTATTTGCAGCCCATTTATGGAGGGAAGAAGCACCGCATTACAGCCGATCTCTACAGTCCAACTGAAAAGAAGCCCTTCCTGACCGTCACTGGAGAATGGAATGGAGTCATGGAGGCCAAGTGGTCATCCGGGGTTCGTATGCAAACATTGTGTTCAAAATTGTATAATCAATGTTTAAGACTTATTTGGTCCTTGAAAAATGCCAAAATTTGTTGTAGTCTGAAAAGTTCTTAGAATTTGACAATGCCTTATTTTTGAAATATTGCTTGCAACTTAACTGCCTGTATTGGGCATGTACCTTTTTGTTATGTAGTATCAATTTTTTTTATTTAGATTAGATTCTTTTTAGTATCAAATGTTCATTACTTTTCTCAATAAATTGAAATATTTGCTTATTTTATTTGAAATATTTTTGTACTGAATCTTAGTCTATTCACATGTCAATTTTTAGTTTCATAAAAATGAATGAATATCAAAACAAGGTCTTTGAAGATTATTTTGTAAATTCATGAAAAGTACTTTATTTTGTTTTATATTAAAAATGAAAATGGGATTTATATTAATAACAGGATTAGTTTTGATTATTTCTATAAAAAAAAAACTTTTTTTAGGGGGGGGGGTCTGGAAAAGATTGTGCTTAATTAAACTTTTAAACATTCCAACTTCAGTGCTTTTTGACAGCAGGGATATTAGTTTAGAGGTAAAGAAAAGGCTTTTGACCATTGAAAACACTGTGTACTTAGTACCTATGTGCTTTCTTAGGAAAACATGTGCAATGTCAAAAAACTTTAAAAAATTATATTTTATCATTTGGTTTTCTTAAGATTATGTATTTAAACTTTAGTACTGCTGATACTTGTTTTGAGATACTACTTTTACCCTTTTAAAATGCCAACTACTATATTAATTTGGGTGCATAATTTTCTAACAAATACTTTTTAAAACTTCTGTGCATGTAAAGAATACTAAATTTTTGAAATCTTTTCATGAATTTCTTTTGCAAGGTTTCCACTGGCATTTTGTTTTAATTTTTAAGGACTTTTAAACGGACTTTTACCCTTAACATTTGCTAAAAGTCCTTTAAAAATTTTTATTAAAACCTTATTTTTTTAAATTAGAGCACTACTTTATTTTGCATACATTAAATACAAAGATCAACAAGAAGTAATTTGGTGAATTTTGATGTCTTATCTCCAAGAACTTGGGTGTATATCTCTCTTCTGTGTTAATAAACTCCTCGTGTGTATGTCTATTTTCTTGACAGAAAAACATTGTTTGGCTAGATGTCGCCCTTGCACCACAAGGAAATCAAACCAACCTGACACCCACCAAAACCAATATCATTGACCGAACAAGCATCATTGATATATTGGATTTGTGGGTATAAGGAAAGATCTGTATTGAATGGGAATTCAAAAAAATTCCTCTTGCCTATGGAGGAGGGATCAAAGGACTTTGGCCCCTCCTACTTCTATTGTTCTTTTTGGTTTAACAAACCCTTAAAAAAAGAACCCAATTAATTTGTTTACGTTCATTGACATGTGTTACTTTAGAAATATCAAATTGTATATATAAAAGTGGGCAAGAAAGTAGCAGTCTCTTGTCATGTAAATCCAAACTATTAATCATGTTATTAAATGTTATTTGATGGGCATATCTAATGTAACTAAAAGTGGATTTTTTTAAACTGGGTCCAAGATACAACCCTAGCACTCATGAAAGTTTCTTCATTTGTGCATTCATAGGTTAATCTACTTTGTTCTATTAAATGTAGCCTTTGAAAGATTAACCTTGTTTATTAAGGTTCATAGAAATGAGTATCAACTTTAGAAACCCTGTTCTGCTGTTCAAGGGTGAACAGAGAACTTTCCTAAGTTTTTGAACAACTCTCTTTGTGTTTTGAATGTTATTGTGTGTTGAATGTACTGATCAGTTCTGGTTTCTTCAGGAAACTGAAATATTTGTAGATACCAGAACTATTCCCATCATCAAGAAGCGTGTGAAACCTTTGGTGGAGCAAGAGAACTATGAATCTAGGAAGTAAGTGGCCCAGTTTTTCAAAGAATCTTAAGAGATGGTACTGCCATCGCCTGTTATCTTTTGTTTGTTATTTCTTTGCTCTGTTATACATATATAAATATATGAACAAGCTAAAAAGTTAGTAGTACAGTTCCCTATGTGTTTTTCTTAGAAGTTGCCAGCTACTCCTTTTGAGAACTACCAGCTGCACACACAACAGTAGCTTTGTCCTAAAACTTAGAATTTGTTTTAAATAATGAAAGAAGCACCGTTGTAACCAGCTTTTAATATATTGAGTTGAGTGTAATTCGTTAAAATTATTCAAGGGTAATTACAAGAGTATGAAAAGCAGATTGGAAATAATCATGATTTTTATTGAAAAAATAGGATTTAATTAATTTAAATCAGATTTTTATGATTTAAATTAATCTCTTGCCCATATAGGTTCTAACTTGTTAGACACACAAGATTCTTTGTTAATTGAATTTAATGATGTTTATAAGAAATATAATAAGGCAAATTTATATATTTTTAAGATTTTCACATTGAAATATGAAGACACGCCTTCCAATAGAGAATTTAGCAAAATCATAAATTGATGTTGATTGAAAGTATATTTTTAAAAGATTAAAACAATTCAAATTAATCTTGTGGTTTGTTATGGTCCAAGTCTATTTGAATTCTATTTTATAATACAAATCCATGATACTTAAAATTCCATATTAAAAATTTGACAAGAAACGTTTAATAAGTGCAGTCTTTTCTCATCCATTGGTTTATTGCTCTTTTTTCTTGTCTCCTGAGAAGAGTGATATATCGAAAGGAAATTCCTTTTTTGTCAATTGTTATACCCATACATTGAGTTAATTCCCATGCTGCAGGCTTTGGAAGGATGTGACGACTGCATTGCGCCTGCGCAACGTGGAGGCTGCCACTGAGGCCAAGTTCTTGTTGGAGCAGAAGCAGAGGGAGGAGGCCAAGGAGAGGCTGGAGAACAAGCTCAAGTGGGAGACCAAGGTATGTGCATTTTATTATTTACAATGATATACAGGCTAATTAGAATATAAAAAGCTTCAAAATGGAAAACGTTGAAACTTTGTTAAGTGATGGACTTGACTGTGTTGTCCTCCATAACTTTCAGATTATGCACTTAACAAAGCATCCCAAACATGTATCATAAATCTAAACAAATACCAAAAATGTACCAATAATCTCAAAATCAGGGAAAAGTGCATAAAAAG
This sequence comes from Meta bourneti, assembly GCA_933210815.1. Taxonomy (NCBI): domain Eukaryota; kingdom Metazoa; phylum Arthropoda; class Arachnida; order Araneae; family Tetragnathidae; genus Meta; species Meta bourneti. The sequence goes on along the minus strand of OW119924.1, from coordinate 90,326,345 downwards.
ATTATGGAATCTTATTGTGAATTACGAATACCTGCAAAAGTTATTGATATTGCTGTTTCTTTTGATGGGACAAGGCTTACCTTCCTTAGTATTGCATAGACTGCTCTAATGCAAGGAAATATCTTGAGACATTGACAGCAAAAGTGTCAAATCTGTGATGCAAATCATAATGGGTCATCCATCTCGATGGAGCTCCATGTTGCATCTCTGTCATGGAATTGTTCCCAAAAGTTTGGATTTCAATACATGACACTTGTGTCAGATGGAGATTCCAAAACATAGAATAAGTAAGAAAATACTAAAGTATATGGAAATGTTACAATTTAGAAAGAATGTATAAACTATGTTACTTTCAAAATGTAAAGCACATGAAGTTTTTGTACACATATCTCTTTTCTCTCCTTTTTGTAATGAAACTGACATTTTTGCTTTTGACCATGTAAAGCCAAAATAAACGGTCCCTCAAAAAATCAAACAATCCTGAAGCCTGTGTTTGATCAGAATGAAACATGTGTGATGGATGTACATAGAGATAAAAAAATTTACCACAATTCTAAATCTAGAGGACTGTTGCAGAATTATGTCTAAGGTCACAAATTAGTATATTTTACAACATACTAATTTGTGACCTTTCTGACATAATTCTCCCCTCTGATGGTGATACATGCTGATATACAGCTTAAAATGGAGTCAAACAAAATATTTACAGTATCCTGTGGCAAATTAGACCAAGCATTCTGTAGCTTCTGCTCATATTCTGGGGTGATGCAATTGATGGCCTAGCCCATTCCAGACATGCTCAATGGATCTGAAAATGGAAGGGTTTCAACACTCCTGGAAGAGGCAAGTCGGGCATTATTGTGCCGGTAAATAGCTCTTTAGACGGGTGACATAAAAAGCAAAAGAACAGGTTGTAGAATCTGCTGGACGTATCTTCCATTCCTAGAGAGGACTCATGAGCTCTTATTTTTGTTTAGCATGAAGAGTGGTCACCCTGATTTCCCTTCTAATAGCAAAATATTTTTAATCTAAAAGATTGCCACATCTTCTAAATACAATTTATAAAGTAATACATTAACTATTTTGTTAGTTCATTAAATATAGAATGCTTGAAAGTTCCCTAATAGTCATCCTTTGAAGTATAGAAGGATCCATTATCTGTGATTTTTACTTTTAATGTGTGTTTATGGCCTTCAATATCTACATTCTCTTTTCCATCCAGGGTTTTCATGAAATCGGTGAAAACTGGGTCTACGACAAGTCACTGCAGGTGAGATTTCAAGAAAAAGAGAACATAGAGCAACCACCAGCCTAGCAACCACTCGACGTTTTTCTAGACTTCTACACATAGCCTACTTACAATTCCATGATTCTGCGCTGTAAAATATATTTTAGAATGTGTTCGATTCACTCAGGACAATGTACCTGTAATTACTGCCTTGTGGATGTTATTCGTATCTGAGCCGATTCCTGTCTCGCTTTGAAAATGATACTCTTATTTATATGAATATATTGTGAATGAGATACAATTACAAATGTGAAGTTAAAATAAAATACCCCAAATGTGTGTGTGGGATGAATTCCTTTCTATGTTGTTTTGTAGAAAATTGGAGTGTAATTAGTGTTATAATTCATAATTGATGAATTATAATGATGATTAATCCTTGCAAAAAAAAATAAAAAATATATGTTGAACTTTATTTGGATAACTGAATTAAATTTTATTTGGTTAAATTCATTGTGTGAACTCTCAAAAGTATTTTGAAAATCCATTATATATCCTTATAACGTTTTTAACTGAACTACACTTACTGCTTTATCTTAATTTTTGTTTCTTGAGATTTAAGCTCAATGTTTTAAAAACTGAAAATTTTCCGTTTCAATCTGCACAATGATTACTTGGATATAGTATATTCTCAGATGAGCTATGCAATAACAAATTATTGATCTAGAAACTGGATTTTCTTGTGAACAATTTTGTTGCTCACTGCAATAATTTATTGATCTAGAAACTTGTTGTATACTGAAGAATTTCTTACTGTTTATATCTACGTCTATAGTGTAAAGGTATTTTGATCGAAAAATAAGATAAAAGGGAAGCAATAGCTCTCTAGGAACATACCTTTCAGTTTTGTCCTAAAAATAAATTCAAAACATCGAAATTATATTTGCATTTTCATAAATATAATTATATTTTCAACAAGATAAGTAAATTTTTCATGATTTGTCCATTACTTTCAGTAGTGCAAGCATCCAAAGGGTTAAAAAATTTTGTTACTCCAATTTCAGATGGGGAGAGGTTTGTTTCCGGACACAGTCATAAAACTCTGACTCATCTTTCTCAAAAAGGGGGAACTATCATCCAAATCATATATTTAAATACCAAAAAAAATCATCAATTGTAAAAAATGTGATAACAGGAAGAAAGACTAAAATTGTGAAAATAATAGGTAAAGTGAGAAATGTTTAGAAAACTAATTTTGTGTTTCATAAAATTTTAAAGTAAGATATTAATGATACATGAAAAGTTTTGAAGTGATTCATGGAAGTATACTGAATTTGTTTCGATTGGTCTTAGTAAAACCATCATAAAGTATGTATTTTACGCACTATTTCAGTGGCATGTTGGAAAAAGAAAGGATGACAGGATTTTCACCACACAACCTTCTCCCTATATGCAGGAGTTCTCAGTGTTGGGTATTTAGTAAAACTTTAGGGGTTCTCCATGAGAGGTCATTAGATTTAGTTATAAAGTCACTAAATTGGAAACACTGATACTGATTCATTTATGAGATCTGTAATTCATGTCTACATGTTTGTCAACCCTCCCTACCTGAGAGCTAAACCTACTCAAACTGAGTCAGCCTTCTCACTGCTCTATGTATATGCATGTTTTTGTGTATGTGTCATTTTGATCTTATTAGTTTTAGGGGTACTCCTACAAATATTCCTCTGAAACATTCAAGAAAAAGTTTAATTGCTCATTTATACATATATTTGATGTTTTGTGTAAAATATCTCCAAGTTCCAACTGGGGGGCCGTCAAGCATATAACAGTGGTAAAGAGCAGAATTACTTTTTCTGTGTTGAATTACTTTCCTAAATCCCAATTTAGCTCAATTGTCACCCTAATTTGGCCCTTTTAATTATTTTTCATTTTAATAATTATTCTTAGGCATTTTTAATTCCTGACAGTTGCACGTTTGTTTTTATGTCGTTAAAATCTTCCGGGTTTTTTCTTTGGAGGTTGGCAGGTACGTGTTCAATCTGATGGTGCAACCAGAGCTTTTACATATGCGCTTTCGAGGCATCAACTCACTTGGTTTGTTTATTTTCTATGAATAATATTGATATTTTTCACAAAAAATCTGATGGTACAAGTAATGTGGAATTTTAAGGACATCCCCAAAAGTAGATAAAACTAAATTTAATCCTCATTACACATGCTATCGCCAAAACAAAGTATTTAGCACATGCTTTATCTTGTGTTTTAGGTTTTTAAAGATCATGCAAAAATAGGCATATAAATGCCTTTTTATAGAATACTAGTTACTCAACGATAAATTAGTTTGATAATAATTTTGTATTATAATTCCAATCCTTGGAAGTGAATGATAGTTAAAATATCAAAGTGAGTCGTAATTTAGCCTGCAACTTTAGTCAGCGTACGTCTATTCAGAATTATCCTGAGTAAAGAAAAACATTTTTGAGCTAGAAATTGATCTATTGTTCAAAAGTTCGTTTGGTTATTTAAATGCTATAAACTAACACTAGCACAAACTCCTGTGCCTAGTGTCGTGAGGTTACCAGTTTAAATGAGTGGTTGGAATGCCATTGAGGTGGTATGTCTATCTAGAATGTTGCTATTCACATTTAATTGTGTACATTGTTGCATCTATGCATTAATTATATCTATATATACAGAATATAAAACATGTGAAAAGAAAAGTCATATATATATATACAGAATATAAAACATGTGAAAAGAAAAGTCATATATATACAGAATATAAAACATGTGAAAAGAAAAGTCAATCTCTTGAGATTATTAAGTCTTGATGAGTATGAATCTCACCACACCAATATTTTGACCCCCAAGTCCTTTTTATAAGCAGTGTTCCTGAGCCATATGATTTTAAGGTGGTGGGCAGGTGTCCTCATGCCATGATGCTGTAAGGTGGCAGATTAATGTTGTGAGAAGTATGCGAATTTCACCATGGGAGCAATTTTCCGAATCAATTTTTTTAGACCTCAGCAAAATGGAAATGGGCCATGTCCTGTGAAGAAGTCTCTTTCCTGATCCAACTTGCTGATTTCAGTGACACTTGGCAACAACCTCATGAACAGTCCTGCCTGTTTCACCCTCATCTCATTCATTTTGCCACATACCAAGTAGCCAGAAAGTGATTTCCTCCTGCAATGACTCCTGAGCCCTTTCGTCCCTTTATTGCTGTGGTTGCGTCTTTTGTTGACCTATCTGCTTCTTTATTTTCATCATGACCCGCATGAGCTTTCTTCCTGCCACTTAAATGCAACAGAAACTAGGTTTTTAAAACAAGTTGTGACAGGTAAAAAGTGGATAAAGGGATGGATCATGGGGCAAAAAATGTACCACTATTTCTTCCCCAAAGGTTAGTCTTCATCCAGAAGGTGATGTGACATTGGAAGGGAGTACGCGAACTCCTTTCGCAAAACCAAACTATTCATTCCGACAAGTACTGCTCCCTATCAGACCAATTAGCCGACGAAGCGTCCGGAATTAGTCATCAGAAAAAGGCGTTATCTTTCATCACGGTAACGCAGGTGACCAGGTTTTCACTAGGCACCTTCCATTTATTCCGATCCTTACGAAATTTTTTGGATGGACAAACTTTCAATTCCTTGGAAGAACACCTGGAACAATTCTTTATCCAAAAAGATAGTAAAAGGTTTGGGGAGGAGGGAATTATGAAATTGCCTGAAAGACTAGAAGATAGTCGAACAAAACGGTCAAAGTTTTATCAATTTTGTTATTTGTAATAGTGAAAAATTGCTTCTTTTTGCTTAAAAATATAAACTTTTTGGCCAATCCAATTTTATTTTGTGCTTTCCGTCTCGAAACATTTCTATTGCACTACGCATTCTTAGATGCCACACACCTCGAAAGGTGTTGCGAACAACTAGAATAAATAATCTTGGTGCAGTCTGTCAATCACAATAAGCATGTTGTCTTCTGTTCTGAATACGGCTGGAACACATGCTCTTGTGGAATCGGGAGTCAACCTTTTTGCCTTTTCACTGGATGCTTTTGCCTTTCCACTGGGCCGTTTTGCAGGTACGAAATCAGATACCCTTATAGACTCGGTAAGAGTAGTAGACACCGACACCCGAGGAGACGCAACAAAACATCGAGATTCCCTGTAGACAGAACATGCAATTTTACTCACGTGTATTGAATAATACTCAAGGAAGATCTATGAATCTATTTTAACGGACAATACTATCACACGAAACATCGAAATTGGTAACTTTGTTAGATGTTCCTTTTTAACGAACCCCATTGTTTGAACTCACAATTTTACGAACTTTAGTCTAGAGCAAGGGTCTCCAAACTATGGCCCGCGGAAACCCGGCCGATGCAGCATGCAATACACATATATATACTCGTACATATATATGTATAATATACATAATATATATATTCATGTGTGGTGTTGGCCCGCCTGACTTCCAGGATTTTTCAATCTGGCCCACAAGTGAAAAAGTTTAGAGACCACTGGTCTAGAGTATTGAGCAGAAGCAAAGCTTAACTTTTTGGGTGAAATAGGGCTGATGTCGCTCTCTGTCCAAAGCAAAATTTGTGTACTTAAAATGAAGATAAAGTATAATTATTTTAATAATTTCAATAAAATACACTAATTGGAGCTATGCGAATTTTGTTAATCTATTGTACACAATATCAATTTTTGATTATAATTCATTATTGACTGCACAAACTGCAAAAAAAACAGTTGTGTTTAATGGCTGATGTTAATGTAAATAATAAAAGGCGCCTCCTGTCTTGTTTCGCACTCAACAGTCGTTGGTAAGAAGATAATTTTAATGGCCTTGTCTCTTCCTTTTCTGAATAGCATAATTGTAGAGGAATGCGTGAAGGAACAATCGATTTTTAAGCGTTGTATTCTAATGGATTGCATGAAAGCATTCACTTCACAAGCATAGCATTGAAAAATAAAATATTTCTGTGACAATGTCAAAATACTGATTTTTAATAAAATATTTTTCCTTGAAAATTCCTGTTTGATAAATATTTCTGAAATGTCGCCCCTTTAGACACTGGCGCTCTGGACAATCGCCCCACCTCCAGCTACACCACTAGTGCCCAGTTATCGTAGAACAAAAATTCATTTTTATACCATTTTCCGAACATTGAACATTCTTTTTTCGAATCAAATAAAGATAAAAAGTATCTAAAATCAATATTTTAGGTGTGTCACCCCAAACACGTAATATATTCCAAGTATTGTGAAGGCTAAATACATATTGTGCCACTATATGCAGATAGTTGAATATGTGAGATCATTACGTGTGTCAGTGAAAAGCAAATTAATAATCTTCATGCTCTCATATTTTCAAGTAAATGATTCAATCAATAGAAAATTTAATCTCAATAGCTATTATTTTTATCGCAATTATTCCATGCATTTTTAATATTTTTGTTAGCATATGAAAAAAGGAACCATCACTTCCGAGAGGGGGTGTTCGGGCCCCAGTTGCCACCATCTGATTATGCCACCGACTCTACGGAACTCCTTTAGAATTAATGTCCTTTACTAGCAGACCCGCACATAACATCTGCTCTAAAGTTTCTTAATTGCTAAAATCTATTGATGGCAGTGTCGTTACTCACATTTCATAACTTATTTAAATCCGTTTGAATGAATGATATGCACATTTCGTCCAAATGAAAAGAAAGTTAGTCAAAAATGTAAAACGACATTTCGCTAACATTTTTCAAATGTAAGCACCTGACAAGCTACCACTTTTCGTTTCTGACCGCAAACTGAATTGCATTTCATTCACTTGTTCAAAGGCGATTCGATATTTATTGACCTCAACCTATTTACACGGTCGTGCACATTTCCTTTTGTACGTTGATTTTTATCTTCCAGATTTCTCATTGCCTTCTGTATCAAACTGCTGAAGAATTTCATCAGAGCAGCGAGAGGTCTTCCTTGCAATTCTACCAACTCTTAGCTCAAGTTAAGCATATCTAAGCTTTGTGGTATTGGTATTGGTATTTTCAATTAACGTCACACTGGAGCAACACAACGGGCTATTCTAAACTTTGTGGCAAAATTGACGAATTAATCTCGTAGTGGTTGATTTTATATGGTTGATATCCGTTTGTTGTCCAAATATACCAATAATTGTACAAAATACAAATAACGCCGATTTCTGTGCCACGTACGTTAGCGAAGGGTAGGTAGGTAATTAATTAATATCGCACTGGAGCAACACAACGGGCTATTGGCGACGGTCCGGGATCGAACCCGAAGGGAAAGGTCCAAGGACAACACCACGTAATTTCGAACCACGATCAGATAACGAGGCCACACCTGAGCTGTCACCCCACTCTCCAAACTTCCATACCACGCCAACGTGAGGACATTTGAGGCCCCGACAGATTTAATATGCACCAGCCCCCTTTGTACGCGACGGTCTTTGGTTGGATTCGAACTCGCAACCCTCCGATTGCTAGTTCGTTACTCTTTCAACCGGGCTACCGCGGCCCCGTACGTTAGTAAAATATATGAGATGGCAAGTGAACAATTTCGGTTCTTATGCAACTGCAAGGTTCAACTTGCTAGACATGAAAGTATACGTACCGAGGCTATGAGTATTTGTGTCTCCTTGGCGTTGACGGCTCTTTGCCCCGGGTGGGCCACGGTCGCCACGCTGCACACGAACATCAGGACGCAAAATACCACGTCCTGTACTAGAATCTGCAACAAAACTAATCCTCTGAGAGGGGGAGATGCCTCACATGCATAATATAATTCCACCTTGCAACTTAGACAAGCAGTTTTCACCTTTTTAACTTATATAATCTTTCCAAGGGATTCTATTATAAGGAAATGAGCAATAGAATTTCTCCAAAGTGTTCTCTTATAAGAAAATGAGCAATAGAATCTTTTCAAAAGTAAATGCTGAAGTTCGCTGAAATTATGTAAATCAAAGTTTCAAGAAGAAACATTGTGAGTAGGTCTGAAAACAGTCAACTGTATTTGCAAACGAAATGCTTGTTTAATAAGCAAGCGAAGAATCCGACTATGTCCTTGATGACTATGAAAGGGAATAGATGGGACAAGAAATGTAAGTAGTCTATTCGTCTAGACATGAGTGACCAAGCACGTTGTTCAGGGCCCTCTCGGAAATATTTTAATTGCCAAAAACACACATACACAGTAAAGCTAATATAATCAGCACAAATAGGAGTTTCATCTATTACATCTCTTAAATGCACATAAGTATGTCAGAAAATCTGTTACCGTAATGTTCATTTAGTATTTAGTTTATTGGAATAGAAAACTGGGAGAGAAGAATGGACTCCCTCCGAAATTATTTTCTGAATACGCACTTCACAGATTAATTACTAATTCTAGGTATCGGAGAAACTGTGAGGTGCAAACATCGCCAAGACAGTAGAATTAAAATTTAAATTTTCATTTTTTTTAAATTATCAAATCTGATGATCTAGAGCTAAAGTTTATGATTGTAAAATGTCAAAGTTAATAGTAGCGTAGAAGAGTAACAGGAGCCAAATAGCAGAAAGTATTGGGAACAAATAAAACAGTACTTTTTCAGAACTCTGTTTTGTTTTCACAAGTCATCACCAATGTTATCGGTATATTTGCAATACATTATCCTCACATTGGTTGGGAGACCGGGCCCCAACCATAAAAGTATGTGCTAGAACCCAAGGTGTTCGGGCCCTAGCACTTGACTCCGTCTTATGACATAGCGGATCTAATGAATGAGAGCTAGCCATCCTGCATATTTAGTAAGGATTTAAGGGTCGGGTCACTGGTGTAAGTGTTTATTGAAAGAACTTACAACTCCTTTGATATATCGCGCGCTCTCTTAGAGGCAATACAATAGCCCGTTGTGTTGCTCCAGTTTGACGTTAATTGGAATACCTACCTACCTTAGAGATATTAAAAAGCATGATACAGCGAGGGACAAGAAAAACTTGCTTTTTTGAAATTTGTACGCAAAATTACTCGTTTTTTTTTAATTAAAATTATTTAAAACTACAAATTAAATACAAATTTGAATTTTAAAAAATATTATTTTGAAGTAGTATTCCTACTAAATACGCGATAGAATACTTTTACAAATAAATTCCTTCTCGTCCACGCCTTTCGAGACATCCAAATATTTTAAAAGTAATTCAATTAAGGACAACACTACATAAAAGAAAATTCCGAAGAAAGAGAAATATATGACCGCCCTAAAAAAATATATCGCCCTAAAAGTCCTCTCGCTTGCCAGTATCGGGACATCTGTCTCCGTGAATTGTTTTATATAGTTACAAGGCGAAAGTTTGCCACCATATCACTCCGTGGTTTGTCAAACAGCTCTTCAAGACAACCATTAGTCCATTGTTTTGTAGATATTCTACCTTGCTGTTCTCGTTGGCAGTTAGAAGTAAATAGATGTCTCAAGGATAAATTTGTTGATTGTAAGGAAGTCCTAGAGGTTGAGTTTTGTAGTAAGGTGGTCTTTTTTTGGCTAGATCTACCTGTTCATTGCTAAAAAATGTCACAATGGCCAGGTATTCATTGAAAGAAAATATTTTTATTTAGTCTTTTAAAAGCTCCTGGAATTTGTGGTATGAAGTTGGGGCTTCCATAGACCTTACAGACTGGAGGGCTGTGAGTCAGGCAATAGCACTGCATTTTTAAATTTTATGTTGTGGTGAAGAAAGAACTCGTATGTATTATATTGTAGTAGTTTGTGTTTGCGTTGTACTCCCTGGTCAGTGGAAATTTTAAAATGTTTACGACAACTGGTTGAAACAGGTGACCTTTGGACTCCAAGTCTAAAGAAAACTCCTTTGCTCTTCGCTAGTCGAAGATTTAAAGGGGGAAAAGTAAAAAAAGCGATATTCAGAATTGCGCGATATATCGAGGGTTACTGTACTTGGTTACTGATGACTAACATTTTAATATTTCCCCCTTTTTAGGGGGTAAAAGACTCCAGGAGTTGACAGGTCGTAGAGTGACTCACTAGTGGAGTATCGTAGAGCGCGAGTCCTCCGTAGAGCTTGACAGCGGCGTAGAGCAATAGGTTGGCGAAGAAGTAGGCGCAGCTGACGGCCATGAGCAGCAGGACGGCATACGATGCCCGGAATTCATTTATGGGGATGGACCCTCGTTCTTGTGTCCCAAAAAGAGGCCGCCCCTCCTCCGTGCGGTACAGGTACCGGGGCACTGGGTATTCTCCTTCGTACGTCGCGAGGGTCATCAGCGCAAACAACACACCTCCCTGGACCTGCAACCAGATAGCATTAGTAGAGATGGGCAAAACTGTTATTTTATGATAACAGTGTAACAGGTTATTGTTTATTTTCCGATAACAGTTATTAATTACTGTTAATAGTAACCTTCTGAGCGTCGCTAGATTTCTGAGTAGTGTAGTATTGCTTTTAACCCACAACACACTTAATGACACAGTAACCACACCTATTGATTGAGAATCCATGGATTCTATCAACCTTTAGAAAGATTCTACAGCACCTTTCCTTAGAATAGAATCCTTCTGGCCCATTTTGTAGAATAGAATACTTTCGAAGATTCTATTCGTGTTCTTTCCTTAGATTAGAATCCTTTGAAAAGATTCTGTTGGTCCTTTCCTTAGAATCAAATCCTTTGGACTCTAGTGTTCATTTCCTTAGAATCATTTGGAAAGATTTTATTGGTCAGGAAGGTCAAAATTGGTTAGAAGTCATACAGGGAAGACTGCAGATTGCAAAGTAGAATTACGCGTGTGAACCCCTTAGAGGGTTAAGAATTTTGTTAGTGGCTAGCGATTAACACAAACAATTAGCATCTGAATTTAGCTGTTATTGTTAATTATTATAAGTTACTTTAATTATCAATAACTTTTTCGATAACAGTTGTTTTCTGTTATTTTGCAATAACACTTTTCTTTAAACTGGTATCAGGATAACAGCCAAATTATAAGCGTTAATCGATGAGTATATCAAGTTTCGGAGACAAGTGCGCAGAGGTGCCTTGAAAGGAAACTCAGCAGGGACTTATTTAGAGTAGCCGACACCTCCCCAAAAAGTTATTGTGTTACAAAAAAATAAATGCTTAAGTTAGCTTAATCGATGCCTCTCAAAATTTTGCAAAGAACATAAGCAGTAAAATGACGGACAGACCTGAAAATAGTCAAATACATTTGCAAACGAAATATTCATTTATTATTACAGTAATAGGTTGAGAAGAGAGAAATACACTCAGAAAATACTACAGAGTTAGAATCGAACCTTCTCCGCCTACAATTCGCAGATTGTTAATGCTGTGGACAAACCCACTGAGCCACGGTGGGTTTAAGCAGTTACAGCAGTTGGATTGATTACTCAGCTTAAGTTTGAACTTACTCTCCTAGTTGAAGAGTCAACATTCTATCAATGTTTATTAAATATCAACTGTTAAACCAATTTTTTGAACATTTTTTCTTCAGCAAATGACTGAAAAATTGTTTTATATTCAATGTTGAAGATTTAATTATCCTCAAAAGTTTATTCAACGTTTAGGTATCAACTAATTCTCTACGTTGAAGATTCAACTTTCTATCAATGCTTATTAAATATCAGCTGTCCAACCAATTTTAAACGTCTCTCCTTCAACAAATGTTCAACATTGAAAAACTTGTATCTTCAACGTTGAAGATTCAACAAAATTCCAGCGTTTATATAGTGGAATATTGTACCGGCGCAGGTTCGATTCCTGTCATGTGCTTTCCTCCCTGGGTGTATTTCTCTCTTCTGTGGCAGTAAAACTTTCATTGTGTGTGTCTATTTCTTGATATTGTATGTCTTGTGTCTGGCGCAACATGGCCAAATATGGCCCTTGCGCCATGAAACTCAAATCAACCAACCATACTTTGAAATTTCAACGTTGAAAATCCGTTATGTGCTACTGGGTTGCAAAAGCTAGAAAATGATCCATCTATGTACTAGATGGTTGTCAGAGAGAAGAGATGGGCAAGGTTAAAAAATCTCCTTTCGCATAGATATGAATGATGTAGCACGTATTAAGACGTAGGGCCCATAAACTTAAGGCCCTTCGTCTTAATATGTGCTACATCATTCATATCTATGCGAAAGGATCCTCCCAGAAAGACCTTAAATGTTAAGAAACAATCAAGAATACACATTGAAGCTAGCTCAATCAGCGTGAATCGAAGTTCCATTTATCACACGGATTATGCAAGTAGATATGTCTGAAAACAATACAAAAAATCATTCCACTTAATGATCATTTAGCATTTCAATTGGAATAGAAAACACAGAGATTATTTATTTTCTGAATGCGTGACTGAGACTCACCAACTGAGCCAGCAGGAGCTCGGGAGCAGGTCTCGTCACTTTCGTCTCCGTCGCCATTTCTGGAGCCTCCTTATCGTTTGCTCTCACAAACAATACACTCGACCCCCCACTGCTCCGCTCAAAGGTTCTTGGAATCAAAACATTTGTTTCTTATCTTCTCGAAGCGAAGTCGGGGAAGATGCTCGGCGGTGTAACTCCCCATCCCTCCTCGAAAGTGTTAGTTCCTAATTTTCAAAAATAATTTAACCAATTTTGAGGTCATTCGTTTCCAAACATTTTTGTTCCACGGCCCCCTCTCCCTAAAAGTTGTAGGCGGACCAGGTTCGATTCCTGCCAAGTGCATGCTTCTCTGGGTGTATTTCTCTTTTCTGTGTCAGTAAAGCTTTCACTGTGTGTGTCAATTACTTGATATGGTTTGTCTTGTGTCAATTACTTGATATTGCATTCTGTCTGGCGCAGCATGGCCAAATATGGCCCTTGCGCCATAAAACTGTTTTATACATTGTTTAATACAATTGCATGACTCGTAAGTAAACAAGACTTGAGGTCAACTTAACTTGATAATACATAATACCTTGCTGACAGGTAAACAATCTGAAGGGTATAAATGGATAGCTCTGGTTTTCTTATTCGGATTCATCCATTACATCTGTACGCCACTCACAAGAGCACAACGAGAGAGGAGAGAGCTTGGTTATCGGGGTTACCATGCTTGGTAAACTCAAATTCTAAAATTACCTGCCGCTCAGCCCTGACCGAGCGGTATTCTCAACCCTTCAGCCGGCTGAAGAAAAAGGCGACTGTAAAATTGTGGAAGAAAGTATGTGCCATTGCGATTTTATCTTTTTTCGGTTAATCTTTGGGATTGTTACATAAGAAAATAAACGAACTTCCTCTTTAGGAGGTGCTAGATCTGCGGACATTTTGTTCGTTTGACAAATTATAATGTGATATTCAGTAAACTAAGATAATTAAATAAAAAGAGATAAATATTTAATATTTTAAAATAAATATTCCAGTCTCAAATAAAATGCAAAATTTAATCCAGTATTCATTTATTCTGAGATAAATGTATAGTGTCTCAAGAACTTACTTCGGCGCGGTGGAATGATCTACTTTAAAGTATTAACACGCATGATCAAGTTAAAGTTGACCTCAAATATAGTTACTTTTGAAGAGAGGGTTTTCTCAAAACATTCCTAATCTTATATTACATAAAAAATAAATATGTACGTGTGAAAAAGGGAATTTTTTTTTATTTTTTAGGCATCCACAAATATGCGGGGGCAGAAATATAATTGGTGCTGGACCGCGAGTTTAAGTTAAGGGTAGGTAGGTATTTTAATTAACGTCGCACTGGAGCAACACAACGGGCTATCAGCGACGGTCCGGGATCAAACCCGAAGGGAAAGATTTGTGGACAACACCACGTCATTTTGAACTACGGTCAGATGACGAGGTCGCACCTGAGCTGGCACCCCACTCTCCAAACTTCCGCATCATGCCAACGTGAGGACATTTGAGGCCACGATAGATTTAACTTTCACCAACCCCCATGTACACGATGGTCTTTGGTTGGATTCGAACTCGCAACCCTCCGGTATGAAAATTTATAAATGGAATTATTATTAATGAAGAATATGAATTGCAACTTCAACAAAAGATCACATGATCGATATTTGTATTTACTAAGTTTGTAAATAACAAATAAGCGGTCGAATTTTAATAATCAAATACAAAATCAGCAACATCAACTCTATCTTTACTGCGGAAGCCTTAGCCCTATGCCAAGCATTAGATGAGCTTATTGACTTTAACACTAATAACTGTATCTTCACCCATAGCAAATCCGTCTTACTGGCTCTACAAAACTATTCCATCAAATCATCGAAAGTAATCCTACGACTTAAAAACAAACTAATCAACACCGCAAAACTCGTTACAAATTTAAAATTAATCTGGGTTCCAGCACATCGAGACATCGAAATAAACGAAAAAGCAGATCAACTCGCCAAATCAGTGAGAGAGGAAGACATCTTTCTTGAATGGTTATCGCCGGAAGATACGACAAAATACATAGGAAACAAGTTGAACCTCTCTGATCGATCAATATTCAATCATAGTAAATACTACCAAATCTCAGGCAACCTTCCAAACATATATGATGTAAAAAACACTCTGATGTCAAGAAAAGAAGATGTTTATTTTTCAAGATTTTTATCCCGAATGTTAATCACTCCAGATCTCCTCTTCAGATTCCAACTGGCAGACACAAATCTCTGTGACAGCTGTAAAGTTATCGACTCATTTCAACACATCATTTTCGACTGCAAAAAGTATTCACGCCCTAGAAAAAAACTCATCGAAAAAATAAAATTCCAATCTCAAAACTTCATCTTCAAAAATCTCATAAAAAGCATCATAAATAAACCACAACAAGCTAGAGACATAACTAGATTTCTCATATCAATTGAAAAATTCTAATCTCTTCATGCTTTTCCCTTAAATTTAGATCATTTAGGAAGATTGGAGACAAAGGCCTGATTCTGCAGCTAACAGTCTCAAGGAAAAATCAACCAACCAACCAACAGCGGTCGAATTGCTCTTGGGCAGCTTTTGTGCTTGGTCAATTGGTCGAGTTTCGTTTCTTTGGTCGAGTTACCGCAGCCCTTAAGTTAAGGGAATACTGTCCGAAAATAGGCAGTCGAAAAACTAGTACCATCCTTGAATCGGAATTGCACTTCATCAATAAAAGAATTTCGCAAAGTGAACGAAATTCAAAAGATATTTAAAAAATATATAGCTTCTAAAATGTGTGCCAGAAGGACAATGAACGCTGAAAATTCTAATGTACTTGCTTCGAACGAGACAAAGGCATGACGTCATTCCTTCTTCCCCAACAGCTACTTATAATCTAGCGATAAGATAACCAGGTGAGAGAGATGTACTAATCTGTCGATTTCTATGATCCTTGTGCCCCCGAGTTTCTTGAAGAGATGAAGATTCCATGTCAGACCATTTCCTCCATAGAAATAGTGAGTATCCAAAATTCATAATCTTGTGACGGTGCTTCTGTTTTTTACGCAGCTTCGTATATTATATCTCGACGCCTTACACTTGAAACACTAAGTCAGAAAACGGGGCCGCGAAAGCCCGGTTGGAAGAGTAACAGATTAAAGCAACCGGAGTGTTTCGAGTTCGAAACTCGATCCAATCAAAGACCGGTCGTTTATGTGGGGCTGGTGCACGTTAAATCTGTCGTGGCCTCAAACGTCCTCACGTTGGCGTGGTGTGGAAGTTTGGAGAGTGGGGTGCCAGCTCAGGTGTTGACCTCGTCATTCCCATTGGTTCAAAATCACAAGTAGCTGTCCTCGAATCTTTCCCTTCGGGAGTTATCCTTGTCCGACTCCACTAACCCTTTGTGTTGCTCCATTGAGACGTTAATTCAACTATCTACCTTACTACCTAAGTTAAAAACATTTCCCTGAGAAAACGAAGGAAGAAAATTCTAGTCATTATGCCATACTCACTAAGTGTGTTTCTCAAGAAGAAATATAACCTCGATGCAAAGAAAAATAACTTTATGGGCACCAATCTAAAAATCACCACATTCTGGTCTAAAGAAACAAAAAACTCATATTTGAAAATTTTAACTTAGTATTTTTCACTTCTAAGCCGACGAAATTATCCTTCAATGTTTGCCCATTGAACTTATTTCCATATTAAAAATTTAAACATCATTGAATATTATTCAATGTTTGCCCATCAGCAAATTTTCTATGTTGACAATTCAGCTTTTCTCCAGCTTTTATCCTGTCAGAGATATGATCATATCACATTATTTTATTGTCGAAATCGGGACATGAATTTTTTCAAACTTTGTTCAAACGGGCTTTTGATTAATTTGTTCAAATCGGGACACTTGATTAATGTTTTCAAACTAGAGCAACCAAATAATTTGTTGGAATCGGAACACTAAATAAATGTTGTCAAACCAGAACACTTGATTAAGTGGTTCAAACCAGGCAATCAACTAATTTGTTTAAACCGGGACACTGATTAATGTTTTCAAACCAGAACAGTCAATTAATTTTTCGAACCGAGACACTTGATTAATTTGTTCAAACCGGGGGCTACTTAATTAATCGATTCAAACCAGAACAGTCATTAATTTGTTCAAACCGGGACGAACCGGAAAGTGGTGTAATCAATGATATTCTAAAATTCTGGGTCTGTGTCCACGGAATAAGAATATATTTGAAAATGTATTTAATTAAAAACTAAAGCTAATTCGTGCAAATCGGAAGTGAAAGTGTTAAAAGAAAAGAAGGCGCATATAGTCTCAAGCTGGATTCAATGTACAAAACTCATTTCCTCAAATATGTACCTCAAAGGGTCCACGGCATCCTGCGGTTTTTTTTTCAAATAGCAGAAGAGACGTAATAAAATGTTCAATGTGAATATCTTCGTTATGACACGCCCGATAGCAAAACGGGCGACGCTTTTTTGCGTTGGTTTTTGACATTGAAACGCGTGATATGATTATTAAGCGGTCATGGTTCTGACCCCCTTGTATTTGTGTAGTCTGAGTTTGGAAGTTGACAGTCGAGTCACGTGGTTTTGAAAGAGTCTACTTTTTAAATTAGGTGATGGGTTTAAATGCAAACAAAGCGCTTCCGCAACTGGCGTCTTCTGATTCGTATTAAGTTTATTGTTTGGTGCCGAAAGCGATAGCACAGAAAACGAGTTGGTGGGAGGGAAAACCATCCACGGAGATAGCCATTCGTGCTTTTGCATATCAACCTTCTCCGAACGCGCTCTCCGAAATTTTTAAAAATCGACTGCCCCAAGGCGTTCTCGTCGGAGCCGCACAAAAGTATTTATCATCCCGCATGTCTTGAGGAAACTAGGCCTCAACCTTAAACACAGGAGGGGATCTTCGAGGGGGTCGGCTCTTGGGACTAGGTGACCCTGGTGTGGGTTGTTGCATCGAAACAACTTATTTGGGGTTACCCATTGTAATAATTCAATATTTATTCCCTCCGTTTGGGGAGCCTGGCTTACTGTATAAAATTATGAGGGGAGAGGTTTGTGTGCTTATACCCCTTTTCTTACCCTTGGTAGATTACAAACCCGCATGGATTCTTATTTTGATGGGTATCGGATCTTATTTTTATGTACGTATTCGTGTAGGCATTGCTTAGTTCTCGGCTTTAAAGTTCCCATTCAGAATGGCTTAAAAAGAGTAGCATAAACCAGAACTGTTATATACTTATATCTGTCGCACATTACATTACGCCTTCTCTTTTCTGTATTTTATACGTTTGAGTTGTTTATGTTTGTATTGTATTAAATGTGAGAAGAATCTGTTATTTTGATTATTTAAGTCCCTTTTGAGCTTCTCCGTTCTGGACCTATTGGAAAAATAAATCAACTATTGTGGTCAGTCCCCCTTGTTTCTACACCCGTGTATGGTGTGGCTCCCTCGAGAGGACCAGTCGACCTTAGGTCAGTTGATTTCCCAATAGGTGTGAAAGTGCGTTAGGTAGATGGGTAGTTAATTAACATTGCACTGGAATCAAACAACGGGCTATCGGCGACGGCCCGGGATCAATCCCAAGGGAAAGATCCGAAGACAACACCACGTAACTTTGAGCCATGGTCAGATAACGAGGTAAACACATGAGCTGGCACCCCACTCTCAAAACTTCCATACCACGTGAGGTCCTCAGGTTGCTAATCCGTTACTCTTCCAACTGAGCTACTACGTCCTTCGCGATAGAAGGTTGCCATACGCAAAAGTATGAATGGCGATCGCCGTGGATGTTTTTCAACTTGCCAACTCGCTATCACTACTATCGCTTTCGGCACCGAACGATAAACTTGGAACCAGAATCCGCACTAAAGAAGCCAGTTGTGGAAGGTATGTGTTTACATTACCACCAGTCTCCAAAATTAACTAATAGATTCGTTAGAAGCCACGTGACTCGGTGCCTTCTCCCTGAAACCGGACTATACCATTTGAAGTAACCCCCGTGTGTACGCTTATCGAACAGCCTTCCAATGCCGAGACAGAAAGCGACAGCAGGAGATAAAAGGGGCAGCTTGTTGTCAAGGGGATCCACGGCGATCGCCACTCATGCTTTTGCGTATATATATATATATATATATATATATATATATATTGGCAGGCAGCCTTCACATAACGCGCCTTTCACACCTATTCGGAAATCGACTGACCCAAGGTCGTATGCTTTCTCCTTTGACCCGCACTATAATAGTGAACGCTGGTATGCGGTTCCGGTGAGATGGCAGATGACCTTGGTGACGTCCGTTTCTGAAAAGGTGGTTAAGCTCGTCGGGGTAAGGGTTGATCCACGCACATTCATGGGCATTGATCGACAAAGGTGATTATTTGTTTCATCAACTCGAAATCACTGATATGGCAAACTGTTCCCTAAATTAACAAGTTGACTCGTCCAAAATCACGTGACTCAAATGCCACCCCACCGGAGTCGGATTATGAGAGGAATTTTCAGTGTAAACGAACAATCTACCGGAAGACGAAATTCTACTTTACGGAATACGTACAGCAAGAACGTTTTACCACAAAACGCGCGGGTCATCTACATTTAACTTTACAGAAAAGGCTTCTCATAGGTTTGATTTGAGACTGGTCATTTTTTTTGCAACACTAGAGCTAATGGAACCGGACGCGGATATAAAATGTTCGCTAGATTTTGATGATTGATTCAGTTCCCCCTCCTATACACTAGAACATTTCTGTGGATTCGTCTGTTCTCGAGCACGCTCCGATTCGAGAGCTAGCTGTGTTGCGAGCTGTGTTGCGAGGTGTGTTGTGTACGCACTACCCACATGCTTACGTTTCATATCAGAGATGGGCTGTTATTCCAATAGCAGTTTAAATAACGGTGTTATTTTAAATTTACAATTAGCAAATGCAGCATTCAAAATTTATGAATACATTTTATTGCTACTGCAGTGAAAATTGTTCTTAAATTGAAACTGTTAAAATTAGATATGGTGTTCATTGTTAACGAAACTATTATTATAAGCTGGAACGGGTTATTCCACTTGTTAAAATAATCATTGCAGTGTTTTGTTTCTCTTTTCACAGGTGGGGTGCTGTGCATCGGTGGCACTCGTGCTGCACGCTGGTGGCTACCACCGCACCTACTTCGGTGGCAGCCCCATCGCCACCGCCCTCCTGCTGTTGTGCGCCTCTCACCTCCTGCTCAACGCCTTTGTCCTGGTCACCTCCTTCACATCACCCCTCATCCACGACACTCCACTGGTACAGCTGTTTTTCTGATAGCAGTTAAAAATAACACTGTTGTTGTCAACTTTTATCTTAAACATTCAGTTAGCCTCAATTGTTAAAAAGTAACTTAAAATAACTATACCTAAAACAGAAATTAACAAATTAGATTAAATTTTAATAAAACTTTAGAAAGAATAAAACTTGAATTTGTGAAAAGTTTAGTAATTACAAAATGTTTATACCCCAGATTATTAAATTTATTATCTTGTTAAGCTATTACTATTAGCAGTTATCGTAAATTGGCAATAACCTTTGTTACGCATCGTAAAATAGATTTTTTTCCATCTCTACAATAGTGAGGTTCCGGTGAAGGCAAATGACCTTGGGAAAGTCCATTTATACAAAGGTGGTTAAGCTCAGAGGAAGGGATTGCCATACTCAATATAAAGTATGGCGACCGTCATAGATGATTGTTTTTTCGCCAGCTCGCCGGAACTTCCACTATCGAATGATAAATTCAAAACACACACACAGAAACCTATCTGAAGACGTCACTTACGAGATCGTATTGTTTCCTTTATACTTGCCCCAAAAATTAAGTAGATTCGTCCAAAACATCATGACTTAAATGCCAACTCGCCGGAGACGGATTATAAGAAGGATTTTCAGTGTGAACGAATCACTAAAAGACGAGGATTCTAATTCCGGTTATCCAATATGGAATACGTACAAGAAACCCCTTCTATCATAGAAACACTATAGCGCCAACTGCATTTAGCTGTACAGAAAGTCTCAGTGTCCGCTGCTTTAAAATCACTTATAACCTAATCAAGTAACTGATTTTAATATCTAGCTATTCGAAATTTAGATTTTTCAGATATCTGTGTAACTCGAGATTGGTAAATCTACACTCGACAGTGTTTCGCTATTACTCATATCGTGATCTATTAAACCATAATATAGAATTATATTTACTACCACGATCGTACTTGTGGAAGCTGCACTTTTTATGTTCTCTTATGTTTGTTTCTTAAAAAATGTATGTTTAAATTTCAATTTAACCATCTGAGCGTAACGAGATTTCTGAGTGTTGTATAGCATTACTTATACACTGCTGGCCAACCAAATTGCAACACCAAGAAAGACAAGAGATATCACAACAAAATTTATTTTGTAGATAACATGTTGACCAAGTATCAAATGATTAAATTTATAGACTTTTGTGAAGTGTGGTTCCTGCCAAAATCAGTAGCCAGAGTAGCCGCCATTGTTGGAGATCACCGCTGCCACACGCCTCGGCATTGATTCAAAGAGACTTTGGATGTGTTCTTGGGGTACAGCAGACCAAGCAGCTTCCACACGTTGCCAAAGTTGATCTGGTGTGGCAGCTGGGGATGTATTCTGGGTCAATCGTTGAGCAACCATGGACCACATGTTTTCTATCGGCGAAAGATCCGGAGAGCGAGCTGGCCAGGGAAGCAATTCAATCTGGCGATTGACGAAGAACCCTTGAACAATGCGTGCCACGTGTGGTCGCGCATTATCCTGTTGAAATATGGCTGTGGGCAAGCCCTGAAGGTAAGGAAGGACAACTGGCTCCAACACCTCGGAGATGTAGCGCTGGCTGTTTAAAGTACCGTCAATGCGTACTAGAGGAGTGCGAGAGTGATATCCAATACCGCCCCATACCATAATACCCGGTGCAGGACCAGTGTGGCGGTGCATAACGCAGCTGTTCAGCATCCTCTCTCCACGGTGTCTCCAGACTCGAATCCGACCATCGTGGTGTTGCAGACAGAAGCGTGACTCGTCAGTAAAGACAATTTCATTCCATTCTGCCGTCCACATCCTTCTTTCATCGCACCATTGGCGGCGAAAACGTCTGTGGTTCTGCGTCAAGGGTAGACGAAGCAATGGACGTCTTGCGGACAGACCACTCTGCTGTAAACGGTGTCGAATGGTACGCGCAGACACTGGATGATGCGGTACAGACTGAATGTGCTGTGCTATGGTTCGTGATGTGGCTGAGCGATCCGTCACTGCCATACGCACAATATGCCTGTCATCACGTGAAGTGGTGCACTGAGGTGGATGCGATCGAACACGTCGGTCCGTCGTACCCTCCTGCATCGAACGATCACATATCCGCATTACAGTTGTTTGGTTTCGTCCAACACGACTACCGATTTCCCTGAAAGATAATCCACAATCTCGGTAGGCCACTATCCTTCCTCTGTCGAACTCGGATACTTGATCAAAAGATGATCGCTGTTTTCTACGAGGCATAATTGATCGTTTTTTTGAAAAAACCACAAGAAAACACAATTGCCGTACTTGAAATCGTCGAAATCTCCAAGCCTTAAATAGCGCTTCGAAGTGGCGCCACAGGCGCGCGTGATGTGCGTCTGCGCTGAAATTCTAATCATTTGCATATCTCATCTCCGCTAATGCATGTTGTAAATTTCATATTATTTGCATGCTTCCTTCAGGGTGTTGCATTTACGGTGGCCAGCAGTGTACTTCACAATAAGCATAATGACGAAATAATCACATCTATTGGTTGAAAAATCCATGTGGATTCTTTCAACCACTAGAAAGATTCTATCAGTTCTTAGAATAGAATCCTTTGGAAGGATTCTATTGATCTTTTCATCAGAATGGAATCATTTGGAAGGATTCCATTGGTCATTTTCTAAAAAATATAGTATATTCCCTTGGAAAGATTTTACACTTGTCACTTTGTTAGAATCGAATCCCTTCGGAAATATTTTATTGGTCAAGAAGATTAAAGCTGGTTAGAAGCCATGCAGGGTTGCAAGATGGGATTATGCGTGTGAAGCCCTTAGAGGGTTAAAGTTTATAGCATGATTATGGTCATCTTGTTTTTGAAAGTTCTGCCTCTGAACAGGATGTACGTTTTTTTCAGGTGTGCCTGCACTCCCTGTTGTTCTTCTTCCTCCTGACAGGAGTGGCCTGCAAGGCCCTCCTCGACTCCAGGGCCTTCGAATCCATCGAGGACAAGGAAATCGGCAGCGCAGCTGTGAGTTGACATCTCTAATTCCGCCAATATACGCGGTAAATGTCAGATAGTACGTCTGACTCGAGTAAATCTACTAGAACGAACGGCCTTAAAAGTGGCCAGCTCAGGTGTGACCTCGGGTTACCAGAATGAATAGTGTATTTCCCATACACTCGCCAAACTCGACGCCGTACCGTTCACTAGAAATTAACCCTTCAGAGCTCGAATAAGGAATTGCCAAACAACTACGGGTGCCAACTCCTAGACTTCCGAACCGTTTGCCCTCACTATTTTAAGGGTTCCCCAAATGTTGGGGTATTAAATGGGAAGGGGTATTAAAATATTACCGATCAGTTACCAAACATGTTGCTTAAAAAACGCCGAGATCAGTTGCGCCAGAGTCTAAGGGTCCGACTACCATGAACCCCTCGATTTATTGTTCCTTTTAACATGTCCTCCGATGAATGTTAACTCTGAAAGGTTCATGTTACCGGTCCCTTTAACCGGTTTTGACCTTCCTTAACCAATAGTATCTTTCCTCAATTTTTGATGCGATTTTTTCGTCATTGAGTGTGTTATGGGGAAAAGCAAGTTTATATTGTTTATATTGCTTAATTCGTATCATAATTGCCAAAATTGTTATCAACAAAACAAATTTTTTTTCTTTTTTGAGCAAATATTTTCTGAGATATTTTTTTATAGCCAGAAAATCTATTTTTGTATTCATCCAAACGCAAAACTTCAAATATCTCGAAACAAAAACTATGACTTGGACCACTTTCATAATTACCGGCACACATAACAAACCTGTTTCACTTACACTACTGGGAAATCTTGTGACGCTCAGAGGATTAACACAGTAGAGGAAATCTCAATACGTTTCTTTAAAATTCAGTGTTGAAAGGTCCCTGTTTCAACCAGTCATCATAGCTTTTTGCTGTGGAGCCATTCTGCCATAATGTGGATTGTCCAAAACCAATGGCTAATTGTGGATTATCCGAAACCAATGAGAAACCAATGGCTATGCCACATTTATTACGATACCACAAGACAGATGGAAGGAGTCAAATAAGCAGAATGATTGACTGGGATCAGTGGACTCGCTGGCATTGGTCGTAGCATTGAAAATTACCCTGGCGGTTGACGCGGGGAGGAGCTTTGAGAAGACTGAAATTTCCTGTTCTAGTGTGGGGATCTTTTTCTGGTGGAGGTTGTGAATTGTTTTAGAGCGTGCTCCTCTAATGACTGAGAAAAAAGTGGAGACCACCTCTTGAGACCCTGCAGCAGGTTACTATCACTTGATCTAGCCCGAGAATCAACATGTCAGGGAGTCTCCTTTAATCCGCCACGATTTTACCACGGGTTTCTCCGCGTGGAAACAGGTTTGTTATGTGTGCCGGTAATTATGAAAGTGGTCCAAGTCATAGTTTTTGTTTCGAGATATTTGAAGTTTTGCGTTTGGATGAATACAAAAATAGATTTTCTGTCTATAACAAAATATCTCAGAAAATATTTGCTCAAAAAAGAAAAAAAATTCGTTTTGTTGATAACAATTTTGGCAATTATGATACGAATTAAGCAATATAAACAATATGAAAGAACTAAGTTAAAATTTTTAAATTAATGACCGGCACATATATTTTCTTTGAGTTTGTCGTTGTGTTGTTCCAATGCGACTTTAATTCAATTACTTACCTACCATCCTTTGAGCTAGCAAATTGTAGGGGATAATAATGAATTGTTAATAAAATAATTGCCCTTCTGTAACAGTACATACATTTAATTGGAATTAAAATGTTAATATATTTAATCGGGTAATATATTTACCATCATATACTACATAACACTTTTAATCAACCATAACACCACTGATGATCCAGTACCATTCTTCCAGGCCATCGCTGTCCTGGTCTCTTTGCTGACGCTACTCAAGTGCAAGTGCTCTTTCCGGTGGCTCTGGAAATCCAAGTTGGAGGACGACATATTTGACGAACGACAGCAACACTTCAGCCAACACGTGCCCCTGCAACTTCTGTGATGAAGTTTCTTAGGCAAGCCGAACATTGGTTCAAAATCAATCTTGCGACACAAACTGGTTGAAGTACGCCTGTGTCGGCATGTTTTTTTGTACAGAAACGGAGTACGCATGCGCATGTTTTGTTGCGTTCTGCTTTTCTGTCGCCTGATCCATGTTTAAACTTTTTTTCGGATATGCTGTGTGACTGTTTTACAAAGTACATCAAATGCAGTGACGGACTTTGTCGTGAGATCGGTCAGCGAAATGTACCTCCTACCGGTTTCGGGGATTTTCAAAGTGTTAAAAATAAGATACCTTTTAAAGCAATATGATGTATTATATATTAGTTGAATCCGGCAAAATTTACTCAAGGAAGTGTTACAATTTTAGATTTCCTGTGACAGTGATTTTTCACTTTTTATTAGATGTAACATTTCTTCTATATCAGCAAAAGTTATCGCAGACAAAGAGGAGCATGATAAACTTAAAAAGGACTTTGGATCCTGTTTTTCAAATGGCAGAGACCAACATCCAGGAGCTGTCACACAGAGACACTGATACAATCCAAAATGGGGGAAGGAGTTACTGAGGTTGCAACTCCTTCCCACTGCAATCCATGGACAAGTTGAAAAGTTCTTAATTCCTCCCACGATAGTCATATCTTGCATGCTCCCTTCTTGTCTTGCCAGAGCAGTCTTGAACCTTTAAAATGCAACGTATCTAGGACAACTAATGACCTGTATAAAAATAGACTAAAAATATTTCAATCGAATCCTTTTTAATAATCATTTTATCAAATTAATATTCATTTTAATCGATCTGCTATAAGTGTAATATCAATCAATCTACAATCAATCAATATCAACGATCAATCAATACTAAACAACAGATCTTTTTCTGCATTCAAGATTCGAATACATAATTTTTCTTGTTTACTCAGTCCAGTTTACTGTCTTTAATTAAAAAGTGTTTAAACAATTGTTTGTTTTTATTTAGAGACCAACCTTTCCTCCTAAGTGCACTAGCCTCTCGGGAATTTCCCTCTGGACTTATCCGAAACTGATTAAATGGGCTCTGAAACAACATTCAATTTTCTAATATTCAATGCTTCCATTTCCTGTGGCATTGTTTGCCATGGGACGAAACGTTTTCACTTTGAGTTGAAGGTCCCTATGGCCCTCGTGTTGCAAAAAATGACAGTGAAGCGACAAACTCTCCTCTCTCGCCATGACTTAGTGGATTTGCCCACTGCGCTAGCAACCTGCAAGTTATAGGTGGTGCAGTTCGATTCATGCAATTTACCTTGCTTGTATTTTTCCCTTCTGTGTCAGTAAGGCTTTCCTTGTGTGTTTGTGGTTCAAAATTACGTGTTGTCCTCGGATCTTTCCCTTGGAGATTGATCCCGAACCGTCGCCAATTGCCCATTGCGTTGCTCCAGTGCAACGTTGATTAACTACCTACCTAGTGTGTTTGTCCTTTACATAATGTTGCTTGTCTTGTGTTTGGCACAGCCTTGCCAAATATGACCTTTGCGTCGTAACACCCAACCAACTCTCCTTTCTCTTTAAAAAATGAGTTATTCCTTGTCAAACCGCACTAAAAAATGGCATTTTGAACCCGACATCCTTTACTATTTTTTTAAACATAATTATATTATTCCCTAGTCACATGTAAGAAAATCGGGGAAATGTCTACCTTCCTACTTGCAATGGTTTTTTTATTTGTATTAATTTTTATTTTAAATTAGAAGAATCGGGAAATTTTTCATCATTCTCGACTCACCAAGTTGTCCATATCTCTGGACATAGAATGTGCTACCCTTCCGATTATTATAACATGACCCTGAGAATAACCTTTTTCCACGGTCATTCAATCACAAAAATAATGCTTTATTTCTAAAATATATAAATATTCTATTTGTCTTTGTTGCGTGAATGGTTCAAGTTGATACCCGCATGGGTTCATAGTGTAAAAGAGTTCTAAATAAAAACAATTATGTAATCAATTACCGTTTTCATATTTTTTAAAAACCTGAGTCAGTCGGACATATTTTGTCATACTTCATAAAAGGCGTTAACCCTGTGAGTGGTTGGTTCACACCACGGGCGTCACCGCCGGGGGATGGGACAACATCCCACCCAATATTTTTTTAAAAAACAATTTGAATTTTTTGAGTCCTAGTTGACAAAAAATGACACCGTTGAACGAATTTAACCAAACTTAACTATTACAAATATTAAAAGCTGTTGTGCAATAAAAGAATAGCGTTATGCAGGTTTTACTAATGCACAGGTAAATGTAAATCCACATATAATAGTCACTGAGGTAACGGTAAAAACAGCATTCAGAGTGTTAATGTATGGTGTTGGTAAGAGTAGATCTAAGAGAATATGGTGACTTCATATCTGATTTTCAAAGTTAGTTCGTCTCGCGGTAGAGCACTAAATCGGATCCACTTTTCGGAGCTCTAGGTACGTGAGTTCTACATCTGTATACTATATAATCTGTGGTCGGGTGCAGTTATAGTAGTTGCGTTGCCTACATGCATCAAGTGAAATTGTTATGAAGAGAGTTCAAGGCAATTCATCAATATTGTCTTTTTTTTAAAGGCAGAAGAATGCAGAATATGTGATGGTAAGTAAATGTTTATTATAAATTTATTTAGTATACAGTCGCTCAATCTTACCGCTAGAAGAATGGAAGAGAACGCTGGTGAGATTTCATCGGAAGAGCTATTTCTGCCATTGCCATGTTCATCAACATCTGAGAGACAAACTGTCGTATCTGGTTCTATTTAATGGGTTATCAGTGAAATCCCAGGCAATGTAGACAGCACAAACATTTATTATATGACAAAATATTTACAAAGGAGCGTCCTCACGACCACTCCATTCGAATCTAATATTGTTCTATCTTACTTAACACAATCTGATGGTGCTTATAGCGCCATCTGTAGGGTGATTGAATCCCTAATACGACATCTCCCCTGCAAGATATGGGTTTGGGGTTTTCTCAAAACACACAAATCTGAATTTAAATATTAAGGACTCAATCACCTAAAATATTATCACACCATATCAACAGCAAAAAAATGCAAAATAGAAAATATCTATACATATAAGAATAATGCCCATAAAATACTAAAACATATAATAAAAAGAAATTATGCTTAAAGTCACAATAATAAATTTGTCACTACTTCTCTTCGGAAAATAGTCTGGATAATGTATCAGCATGAGGCATTTTGACTCCTGAACAATATTTTATTGTTAAGTTATATCTTTGAAGAGCAAAAACCCGCCACTGTAGTCGTGAAGATTGTGGGGCACATTTTGTAAGGTATGATCAGTGTACAGTTCTATTTTGGACCCGAAAACTAGTTTCAAACTCCACACAATAGCGTACGCTTCTCTCACTATTGTAGACCAAGCTTGTTGAGTTTTATTCAACTTCTGGCTCACATATGCAATAGGTCGGAGTAATCCTTCGATCCCTTGGGACAGACAAGCGGCGATACCATACTGGGATGCATCACTGTGTATTATGTGAACGGTTCACTCATAACTGGAGTGTGCAAAGCTGGAACTTTCATTAGAGCAGATATCAGTTTGTTGAAGGCAACTTCGTGTATATCCAGCCAAGGTAAATTTTCAGGAATCCTCTTTTTTGTTAACTCCGTAAGAGGTAAGGCAATCTCTGCAGAGCAAGGTATATTCCCGATAATAATTGCACAACCCGAGCATGCTTCTAAGTTGTTTCTTGGTGTCAGGTACAGGTATTTGAGCAATTGCTTTTATTTTGTCTGGATCTGCTTGATGCCTTCCAGATCCGATAACATGACCTAAATATTTGATTTCAGGTCTTGCAAATGCATATTTGTGTAAATTCACAAATTTATTTTCCAAATTTTATCAGACAGTTCTTGTTGATGTACAGTTCTAGGAGAAACATGAATTTCACCAAATCTTCAAAAACAATACCAACTGCATTCACTCTTGGGTAATATCTCCTTATCTTATTTACATGGCAGTGTCGTACTTTTACGTCAGGAAGTTTCACTTTGTAATGCGGCGATGATGCTCGACTATCTCCCCAGGTCCGGTCTATCGCGCATATCACTCGGAAGAATTTGGAATTAGTAAGTAAACCTGCTCGGGCCTAATTTAAATTCCTTGGATCTTGTGCGGCGATTAAAATAATCCGCGTAGGCTTGTTGTTTTCCCGATGCGATAAGTAAAGCTTGGTCGGTTGCTCGTTCGAGATTTATTTTGAGTTCCTGGAGATAATCTACAACTGATTTGTCCATATTCAAAGGTATAGGAATTTCTTCACGCCAGCTAGACTTCACACTCAGAGGACCTCTTGCTTCTCGGCCATACATCAACTTGAATGGAGATACTCCGGTAGTACAGTTAGGAACTTCTCTATAAGCAAACAGAAACGGAATGTATTTATCCCAATTACTAGGATCTGTTCGGATAACGTGATGAAGTGCATTTTTAAGAACTTGATTATATATCTTTCTACAAGTCTATTACTGGCTGCATATCCTGGTACCGAAAATCTAGGAGAGGATCCTAAGCGATTCATGAATTCTTGAGTAAGTTTCGATTTTAAGTTCGTACCTTGATCATTTGCTATAGTATTTGGTATTCCAGTTCTCATGAAAATTTCCAACAGTGCATCACATGTCGCCTTAGCAGTTAAGGAACGCAAAGGAATTGCTTCCGAGAATGTTGATCAACTAAACATAACGTTAGGGCCTATATTGTCCACATTAACACATTCAAATGGTAATTCCGATCTGAGAACAGCAGTAATAGGAATTTTATCAGTCATTTTCTCTGGGCTTCGCAGTTGGCATTCTTTACAAAATTCGGCGATTTCATTAGTCATGTGAGGCCAATAAAAACTATATCGTATTCTTTCATTCGTCTTTTTCATTCCGATATGACTTCCAAAAACAGATTCATGAGCTAATTTTAAAACTTGAGCTTCTCTTTTGCGGTAAAATCAGTTGCTGAACGGTCTCTCCTAATATTTTATCTTTGTGTAATATATTAATCCATCGATAAAAAAGAAATTTCCCTTTCGAAGTGTTCTTTTAATGTATCACAGCTGTTTTATTCTTCACGAAGTCGAAAGCTTTCACTTTTGCACGATAGTATTCCTTTTCTGGTGGTTCTTGTTCTGATTCATCATTTCCGGTTTCAGCGCAGACTAAATAATCTTTTTCTTTCACTGGAAAAACACAATCCAATCTCTTACATTTAATGCTTCTTTTCCATTTTCTGGTTGAGCATTTTAGTAATTCATAAATATTTTGGGGTAGAACTTTATCCGTTACTTCTGCAAGTATTTCAATCGGACGGCAAAGTTTATTTTCATCTTCGTTTTTTAATGAAACTTGGAATTTTGCCAATCCAGCTTCAATTTTTTCTCCGAATGCACTAGTTAAAATTATTTTTCCCTTTTCAGTTTTTGATTCGGAAATAAAATTTGAATTGAAAACTGGGATTTGAGCTCCAGAATCGATTAAGCTTTTCAGTTCTCGATTATCTACTAGAATGTTTACATGTTGAAGAGAGTTCATAGGAACATTTATTTTTTCTTTCACCAGATGCTCCGATCGTATTTCAGCAGTGCGATAAACCACATACAGTGGCTCCCAAAAGTGTTCGTACACTTAAGAATTTCAAAGAAATACTGATCTATCCATTAATAAAATTAATATTTCAGAATGGGAATTTTTTAATAACATCTATAACTTGTTCTTAACAAAACTACATAAAATATTTTAAAAACATAGTAAAACTTTTTTTTGGAAAATCAATAATCAAAAAATAACAAAAAATATTACCTCACAAAAGTCTTCGTACACTTTAAAAAATCTACATATTAGTAAATATTGTAATATTTCGGTAAATTAGTACTTAGTAGGATATCCTATGGCATCCACAACAGCTTTTAAACGTTTGGGAATAGAGTTCACTAGTTTTTTTTTGTAATTTCTGCATCAATGTTCCTCCATTCTTCAATCATTACTGTTTTTAGTTCGCTTTTCGTTTTAATGTCGTGTCTTCGTACTCTAACCTTCAGTTCCCTCCAAATGTGTTCTATTGGGTTTAAATCCGGCGACTGAGGTGGTGTTTTCAGAACTTGTGGACAATTATAGACACCAGAGGCAAACGTTGAGAGCCGTGTGCTTAGGATCGTTATCTTGATAAAAAACAAAGTTGTTTCCAATACCCAAATTTTGGGCTGATAATTTTAAATTGTCTTTTAAAATATTTAAGTAAAGAGTATGATTCATTATGCCATCAATAAATACCAAATTACCTAGTCCTGATGCTGACATGCACCTCCACACAAGGACACCTCCACCGCCATGCTTTACTGTTCCAACTAAGTTCTTGGGATAAAGTTCCTCATTTTTTCTTCTCCATACAATTATACGCCCATTGGAACCAAACATGTTAAATTTGCTTTCATCTGCAAATAAGACATGATTCCAATACGTTTCGGGCTTATTTGTCATTGATTTTGCGAAGGAAAGCCTAAGCTTTCTATTTTTCGCACTTACAAAAAATTTTCTTCGGGCAGAACGCCCATTTAATCCAGCTGTTCTGAGCACTCGTCGGACAGTTGCAGATGAAATTGAAGTAGAAAAATTTTCAGTAAATTCTGTAGAAATTTTTACAGCACTCAAACGTGGATTTTTCACAAATTTTCTAACTATAAATCTCTGATTACGTTGAGTTAACTTTGCTGGACGACCTTTCCTTACCTTGTTTTCGATCCGATTTTCTTCTTTAAAGCGTTTTATCACATACTGCACCGTAGAATGGGATAAATTTATTAATTTAGAGATATTCCGAACTGATTTACCACTACTATGATGAAAAATAATCAATTTTCGAATGCTGTTCGTTGTTTCCTTACGACTACGAGCCATTTTTAAATAATAAATAGAATATTACGAAGTAAGCAAGCACAGATTAAAGCCAAACGATTTTTTAAATGTCACCACAATGCAAAAATAAAAAAAGCGATAAACGATAATTTTACTTATGAATTTATCCGAAAATATTTCGGTGTACGATCACATTTGTGACGTGTTCTTTCTCTGCCTCCTTGCATTTTCATTTTTATAAAAAGAAAATGAGTCAATATTTTTTAAAAAGAATATTAGGTTTTATTCAGAATCACATGGAGATGATATGAAAAAATATTGGACTTTATTTTCGAATTCAATTCCAGGCTACAGCGCTTTTTCTACAAATTTTTAAAGTGTACGAACACTTTTGGGAGCCACTGTATGTAGCATTCCCTTGAAGTTGTATTTCTCGTACTTTGGTAATCTCTCGTCTTGAATCGATGTTCTCTGATGTGAAATTTCGAGGACTGTCAAAACCTCCATGGAATCAGCTCATCAATTAGGAATAGTGTTTTCAAAAGCAAAAGACTAGTTTATGAGTATCATTGAAGATGCAGCTGAAGGACCTGTCAGTGTTGTCAATATCAAGCCTTTATGTCCCACTAGGTGGCTATACCGGTGGTCTCAAATCAATGAAATTTTGAAAAATATCCATTGGTTCTCAAGACACTGAATGAATTAACAGAACAGGGATATGAATGAGCCGTTGGCCTACTTAGTGTTTTTGAGGCTGGCAAAACATACCTTGGTTTGATAATAGGGAGAAGTAATTGAGCTTCTAGAAATCTTGAACAAGTGTTTGCAAGGAGAAAAGAGAACAGTCTTGGGACTTTGTTCATCAGTTGAGCATATAATTGATGGCCTAAAGAAACTCAGGACGAATGAAAAGTTTTCTTTCTTATATGAAGAATGTAATATTAAAATTTCTGAGCTTGGCTTAGAACAGCTGCAACCTCCAAGAAAAAAATGAGTGCCTAAGCGGTTGTCTGTGGGCAAAAACCCACATGAATTTGTATCACCTGAAGAACTACATAGGAAGGAATATTTTGAGGTCATTGATATGGCTGTATGAATGGGTCATGATATGGCTTCGAATAAATCGATGTTCAATCTTGAAAACAGAACTCGAACTCTTTCATCTTCAATACAAGGTAAAATGTCTGAGAGACACAACGGATGTTTTAGTTTCTATGAAAAGTTCGCGAATTATTTACTAATGTTGAAGCATTGGTAAGACTTATGCTTGTGAGCCCAGCTTCAAGCTGGGAAGCAGAACACAGTTTTAGTGCTCTGCCACGACTAAAGAGTTATCTGCGTTCATCAATGACACAGAGAGGCTCAATCACGTAGCCGTTTGCAGTGTGCACAAGTTCCTGTTGGACCAAATAGATTTGAGAAATGTTGCTAGGATATTTATATCCAATGTTGACAACAGGTGAAATGTATTTGGATCACTATAGGCTTAAATTTATTAGATTAAAATTTTACCACGTACACTTAACTTGACACCTTATTTCATTTTCATTTCTGATTTTGAAACAATTTACATTTTTTATTTCTACTTTTCATATTTTTTAATAATATACCGTTTGTGTTTTTAAATGTATTTTTAGTATTTGAAAAAATATTAAATAAACTGAACAAAATAATATGTGTATTTATTTATTTACATTCCCAATAAAAAAACATGGAAGACATTAATAAATTTTGTGTTTTAAAAACTATTCAATTCGAAATAGTTTCCAGAGCCAAACCATGGGTTATTTAGGGATGGGACATAATTCAGAATAATTATATGCATTCTGTTAATAATTCTAAATTTGAATATGATATAGCGTTTTTGTGTTTGGTAATTGCAAAATACGCTTTGATTGAGGGTTAATTTGGTATGTTTTAGGCGATTTAAGTACCTTTAAATACGGTCGGAGGCATTCAGAATGCATCAAAAAGCGTTTTAAGTCCTTAATTTTTTCAACATTTTCCAGGGGGACCCCCCATAGACACTTGGTAATCTATACCCTATCTATTGAGTCATCCCCAATATTTTGGTGCTGGTGACGTCCATGGTTCACACTCATATAACCATTTTGCCCAATTTGGCGTCTTACATGACTTGTTACTACTTTTGACTTCTTGACCAATAGAATATTTCTAGAATTCTTCCAACCAATCGATGTGGTTATTTAGTCATTATGTTTGTTATGGGGAAAAGCAATATTACACTCCTCGGAAATCTAGTGACACTCAGATGATTAATTAAACACAATTAAAAATATACAAAATGCTGTCTTCCAGTTTTGGTAAATTTTATTTCATTAGGATATATAAAATTCAAAATAAAAACATACTTGAAATCATTATAAATGATAGATGATTAGAATATGGTTTGTAATCAACTGACAATCGGGAAGACTTAAATTTTCTTCATCTACTGCTCTTTTTACCCAATATTTTATCTCGGCACATGTCTTGTAATTTCTCAAAATATTAACGACTACAAATCCAGTTGCATTTACTCATTTTAATGTCAGTAGTTTGCCTTCAAATTATGAAAAAGTGTTTCATAATTTTAAAATCATTCTTCAGAATTGGTATAAAAGTGAGTTTTACAAACATAAAACAAAATGGTAATAGTACTGACAAAAATAAGATAGATGGCATGTGTTTAAGATGACCCATTTTCACCAATACATCGGAACAGATCTGCGCATGTTGGCCAATGCTTGAAAATTTCCATTTCAAGCGCTAAGGTGTTGGAGGGTGTCGATCACTTTGGTGACAAAGGCGTAGGGGTCAATATCGCCATGGAAACCGGACAGCACGACGTCCCCGTCTCGTATCAGGATCTTGTTGGTTGTTACATCCTTAACGAGGAACTTGGATAGAAGGGCGTCTACGATTCTGGAAGAAAAAAGTGGATTGTTCTGTTATACCGATAGCAGTTAAAATAACAGCTTTTCTGCAAGTTAAGGCATCATAGACATTTATCAACCCATCTCAGAGAAAAATCTGTGTGTGCGACGAAACACATTGTTGTTTATGGGAGTACAAAACAAGCGTGTTGGATTTTGAGTAACGAATCTATCCGGGGGCAGGTTAAACCTAAGCAATTTGTCCCTGTAATTGACTCCTTTAGCATGGATTTTCCTCTGATTTTATCATTCGGTATCCGAAGCAGTAGCAGTCAGTGATTACGAGTTGGTGAAACAAATAATCACCTGTTGCGGTCGCCATACATTCTTTTGGGTTTGGCAGTCTTTCCCCTTGGCATATACATGTTATATTATGATCGACGGTGGTCACTTGCTTGGTGAATTATGTCGAGGTTTCGCTCCTATGGATAAGCAGAATTTGGGATTTCCGCTGGATTGGCCAAGAGTTCAGATGAGAAGGTCTTGTGCCTTGTCCTAACGAAGGGAAAGACATGAAGTGGAGGTGAACGGCACTGGATTGTCGTCAATAGTTATATCAACGAAAGCTTCGGACACTAGCGAGCGTTCATGCTGATATCCGTCCTTTCGCCAGACAATAACAGATTTCGGGCGAGACATCAGAAAAGGAGTACCAACTGTTCCTCACCGACGGAGACTCCGACATCTTCGAAGTACGACGGAGACTACGACAAGACTGTCGAAGTTTTTGGTGGATCCCTGGGTGAAGCCCATATAACTTTTATCGGGATACCATCAATGTAGGGACTGATGCAAATCAAATTCTCTTATCTATCTACCAAAGAAGAATAATGTAAGATGTTGTTAACTGTTCATAGTCTTCAATGAAAGGAAAGAAGAAAAAGTGTAAATGATACTACCATCACACTTATCCACCTTTGTACAGACTTCCACAAGGTCATCCGACTTCTCACCGGAGCTACACTACAGGAAAAGGTCCGCTTTATCGAGGTTTATTGTGCACAAATGATGTATACTCACGTCTGCTGAAGTCTTTGCGTGAGATCGCTGGTCAGTAGCCTCAGAGTTGCGTCTATCTGGAAGTTCGTTCTCACGCCGAAGTCTTCGCCTACCCTCTCCAGAAGGAATCGACTCGTCCAGACGTCGTCACCAAGTTCTACGGCGTTGCAAGGACCAATGGAATACCTCCACTGGGAACAAAGAACACCAATCAGAATACAATTGAATGGAAGTGTAAGAAACTTCGTGTTTGTGGGAGTGAACATAAACAACTATCTTAAAAACTTAATTAGCTAATTAATTTGCAAATCACTTATGAACACAATAACCCCCTTTTATATCGCCCTCGATACGTCACGCATTTAGTTATGTAACTCGCTTTTATTTGTCCACAGATGAATTTTCGGTTTCGGAAGCAGAGGAAATCTCGATACATTTCTTTGGGATTGGAAGTTCAAAGATGACTTGTTTCAAGCAGCTGTCTTAACCCTCTGAGCGTTGCGAGATTCCCGAGTAGTGTAGCATTGCTATTACTCACATCACAATAATGCCTAAGCAACCACATCTATTGGTAAAAGAATCCATGATTCTTTCAACTTCTAGAAAGCTTCCATTGTTCGCTTCCTTTGGAATGATTTCATCATTCCTTCCTTGGAATAGAATCTTTTTAAAAGATTCTATTGCTCATTTTCTTGCAATTGAACCCTTTAAAAAGATTAGGTTGCTCCTTTAATTGGAACAGAACCCATGGGAAAGATTTTTTTAATCATTTCTGTTGGCGACCTTTTGACGCATCACAACTGCGCATGCTTGCGTATCTTCTCCTGTATATAAAACGCAGTTGATACTGTAACGTCTTGGTTCACGGGTAGCTTAGACTAGTTACCATTGAAAAGCGACCCGCTTCTGGATTAACGAATTTTATTTACACTTTTTACAATTAGCTGATAAAACGAATGAAGAGTTCATTTAAGAGTTCAAAATGGAATTCACGAGCAATAGTTCGTTGGAAAGTCCAATGTTTTATCGAGGTGCTTCTTATGGCTGCTGGCGAGCCTTTCACAAATTACTCGGAGGAGTATCCTTCACGGTGTGAGGATTCATTGACAGACCCTCAATTATCCCTCCCAAAGGCAAACCCGCCGACAGGTCGTAAAAAAGCCGGACAATACATTTCCATCTCTCTGGCGCCAGACGGTCGGGACTTGGATCGAAGAGGACAAAAGGAGATTCGTTCCGTAAAAGAGCCCAGGTGTTTAGGAGTGCACCTGCCAGGTGATTAAGTCCACCTGCTAGGTAATCAAGCCACCTGCGCTAAGTAGCTGATCCCATTTTACGTCAGAGAGTCTCTACCGAATCAGCAACCTCAAAAATGAGCAAAGTAAAAACGAACCAATTAAAAGTAAGAACCAATCAAGAACGAACGAATCGGGAACCACCAGCGAACAAAGGCTGGGAGGTTTCAAAAGGAAAAGTAGGGAGTCGAATCGTCAGTTCTTGCCTGTGATCTCGTTCGAGAGGCTTAACTCAGCGACCCTTCGAGCGGTCACTCCTTTGGGAGAAAATACATTTCTTGAAGACGGTTCTCTCAACCTGAGAGGACGCGTTCTTGTAGCCTGGCGTAGGCTGCCCATTTCGAGTTCTTGCCTGTGATCTCGTTCGAGAGGCTTAACTCAGCGACCCTTCGAGCGGTCACTCCTTAGGGAGAAAATATATTTTTTGAAGACGGTTCTCTCAACCTGAGAGGACGCGTTCTTGTAGCCGGCGTAGGCTACCCATCTCGAGTCTTGTTTGTTTCCCGAGCTAACGTCTTAGCTCAGTGACCCTTTGAGCGGTCAACCCCATTAAGGAGCTCTTACTAATTTGGAAGACGGTTCGCTCACCCTGAGAGGACGCGTTCTTGTAGCCTGGCGTAGGCTGCCTATCTCGAGTTCCTGCTTATTTCTCGTTCGAGACTTGAACCAGCGACCCCAGCGGAGCCGTGCCTGTCTTGTGCCGATCCGACGACCCCAGCGGAGCCGTGCTGTCTTGTACTGACCCGACGACCCCAGTGGAGCCGATCCCTGATTGTGCCGAGCCGACGACCTGCGGAGAGTTCGGTACCGACTTCTCGTCCGGCAGTGAACCTGCCTTGTCCTGTCGTCCAGTGAGGATCCAGTGCTGATCTGGTGAAATCGTCACCCGACGAGTAGAGTTTCATCTAGAGACTGTTGAGATACCTTTCTCCAACTCAGAGACTTTCGTACGTCCTGAGATTTCGACACCCTGTCGCATCCAGTTAGCAGAGGCGTGAAAGTGTCGTGTAAATAGATTCTAATATAGTCAAGACATTGTTTTAAATAAAATTATCGTTTGTTATTTAAGCTAGACTGTTCTCTGTAGATTTGAATCTACCACGCTACTCAGAGAATCACTACAGTCTACTTAAATTATTGGTGGCAGCAGGTGGGATTGTTAGCCATTAAATAAAAAATTGGCAACCACACCTTTTGCGTAGTAAGCCCACCCAGGATTTATTACGTGAGGACATCCAGTCCAGAGGCAAACTCAAGAAGAGTTGTGAAGTGAGAAAAAGCAGAACCATCCAGAACTGCTACAACGTGAAGGACATCCTGTCCAGTGTTGAAAAAAGTGTTAGTGTGCCAGTGAAAGAAAAAAAAACGAACGCCCGTCTGACATCCCAACAGAGGCAGAGCAGAGACCTGTCGCAAAAGCAGAGCCAGTCGTCAGACAAGGTAAGCTTGGCATTTCTTTAGAGGCAATTTAATAGATTATTGTTTTAAATTGTTGAGAAAAAAAACTGTTGTGAAGAGTGTTTAAATTTTTAAATTGATTTAATTGTGGAATCCATTCTAAAGAAATTCTGATTACTAGTGTATGCAAAGTCGCGGAAACGTTAGGATTTAATAATTGCAGTAAATTTGTAGTGAAGATTTGGAAATTGTCAGTTTAGCAATTGCTCGAATAAGTTCCAGGGCTGTGGATGATCTGGTACCTTTAGCACATAGTTAAATTAACTTAGATTGTGAAGTATCTACGCAATTGTGAACTACCTAGTCAAGTTGAATGAAATTTAGTGAACTTGTAGTAGAGATTATTATTGTGTATTATTTTAAGTAAAAATATTTTAATATTGCATGAGTCTGGAAAATAGTTAAGGCTTAGGAAATTGACTGCATTGTGTATTATTATTTTATGTGTGTATTGTTATTTGAAAATTGAAGTTCAGAATAGTTGGTGATTGAATTTTGTAATTGTGTCACTGGGAAAATTTAGTGTAGAACCATGGCGTTTTTAACTAAGCAGAAAAAGGTAGACTTGCAGAAATTAGCATACGAGTTTAATGTTGAGTTTGGTTCCGACGATCGAATCATCGATCTAGCAAGGAAAATACAGGGATGCAATGATTTTAGCGAGGAGAGCGCTAAAGATATGATAGTTAATATCATAGAAGAGAGGAAATTGGCCGAGGCTAGAGAAGAGAGGAAATTGGCCGAGGCTAGAGAAGAGAGGGAATTGGCTAAGGAAGAGGAAAAATTAGCTAAGGAAGAGGAAAAATTAGCTGCGGAAAGGGCTTTCGAACTAGAGAAGCTAAGATTACAACAATCGGGAGAAGTAAATAGTTTAAGTTCGTCTAGCCATGATAGCGGGAAACCGTCTAAAAACATTAAATCAGTCATGCAAAAGTCTGATGCTGACAAAATAGATATGGCCTTGTTCTTAACTCTTTTTGAACGCCAGAGTAGAAAATTAAAAATCGAGTATGACGAATTGGTCTCACAGCTGCTTAGTCTGTTGCCGATTGAAATCGCGGAGATTATTATTCGTGAACCCGAGGAATTGAGTGATGATTATGATCATGTAAAGTCCGTACTTCTCGCTAGATTCAAGCTTAGCGCAGAATCCTTTAGATGCAAATTTCAAACGCATCAGAGACAAAATGGCTCTTTATGGAAGGACATGATCTTCGAACTAAGAAGCTATCTAGAAGGGTGGCTTAGCGGAATCCAAGTTGAGGATTTTGATTCTCTTAAGAATCTGATGATCGCTGATCAAATGAAAAGAAGGGTACCGGCCGACATAAAGGACCACTTTATTGATCAATGGGGCGAGTTGACCGAACCGAGCGCATTGGCTGAGAAGCTAGACGCGTACGAGTCAACCCGTCGAGTCAAGAAACAGGTGTTCTCCAAACTACCGGAGAAAAGGGCTCTCGACCGCCCAAAACCTATTGAAAAGCCGAATCAGGGAAAGAAATTCGGGGGGGGAGAAAAATCACGGAAAGGACTGGAGATCGGGAAGTAAGGGAACCAACACAGAATGGCGGACAAGGGAATTTGAGAAACGTAGTGGCCCCGTTTGTTTTAATTGTAACTTACCTGGTCATATACGCCCTCAATGCCCCGAGTTAAAGAAAGTAGCGGAACCCTTAAATAATCTTGCTACGAGCGCAAATTTTGCTCCCTCATTTGAGCCTTATTTAAGCAAGGCCAAAAT
Source organism: Meta bourneti (assembly GCA_933210815.1). NCBI lineage: Eukaryota > Metazoa > Arthropoda > Arachnida > Araneae > Tetragnathidae > Meta > Meta bourneti. The sequence goes on along the minus strand of OW119924.1, from coordinate 90,286,081 downwards.
AAATGATGTTGACATGGTATTGCTGCGTGATTCAGGAACAACCATTGACCTGGGACCCCTAGACTTGGTGAAACCTGAGGATTTTACAGGCGAGCACATTTGGGTTAAGCAACCTCTGGACAACCACTTCAAGTGCCTACCTTTGGCAAGAATTAAAATCGAAAGTCCAGAACTCGGCGTAATTAGAACTAAGGCAGCAATTGTAGGTAAATCCGTCGAAATGCGACATTACCTCTTAGGAAATTCCACCCAGGAATTAATTGAATCGCAGAGAGTAAAACCAGAACTGGTAAACGCGATTATGACTAGGAGTCAAACCAAACGTCTGAGCCCTGAACAGACTGTAGTTGAGGAAAACCAGACAGAAATAGATCCACTTGAGGTAACGGAACCTGAAAATGAACTAGAGGACGAAAATTTGGGGATAGAGTTACCACCCTTACAGGAAAATTCGGAAATCGAATTAGTAGGCATTCACGCTGAAACTTTTGCCAAGGAACAGCAGAATTGTCCCGAACTCAAATCTATTTGGGATAAGGTCAGGCAAAATAAAACGAGTGAGTTCGTGATTGAAAAAGAGCTACTCTTTAGGCAGTCTAAGGATCATCGAGGCGAAGAGCGGAGGCAGCTATTAATACCCGCTATATATAAAAATAAAATTTTAAGCCTTTGTCATGATGGGTTCGGATCCCACATGGGCAATACGAAAACTAAAGATAAGCTGTTGCGCTATTATTTCTGGCCCCAGTGTATTAAGGAGATCGAGGAATATGTGAAATCGTGCGATGCTTGTCAGAAAGTCGGGAAATCCTCGGAACAAAAGAGAGCGCCCCTTAAGTTAGTGCCCGTGATCACCGAAGTGTTCGCGAAGATGAATATAGACATTGTGGGTCCCTTGCCAATATCACCGAAAGGGAACAAATATCTCCTGACGGCTATTTGCCTTGCTTCCAAATACCCGGAAGCTATTCCTTTATCAGCAGTGAACTCAGAAACCGTCACTGATGCCTTGCTTGCTATCTTTAGTAGAATAGGTTTCCCCAAAGAACTACAACTGGACAATGCTACGTATTTCACTAGCAACCTCACAACTACCTTCTTTGAGAGGTTTGGGATTAAGGTGGTGCGTAGTTCGATCTATCATCCGCAAACGAACCCGGTGGAACGGTTCCACCGGACCCTAAAGAGACTTTTGAAAGCGATGTGCCTGGAGCTAAAAGAAAATTGGGAGGACGTACTTCCATCGGCTCTCTTGGCTTTGCGGAACGTCACCCATGCGTCAACCGGTTTTAGCCCCGCAGAGCTAATTTACGGGAAGAATTTGAGAATGCCCGAATCCATTTTATTTGACAAATGGTGCCAAAGTCCCCCATGTGAAGACATTGTCACGGAGTACGTATTCCAGTTGATAAATCGATTGCGACGGTGTCAACAGGTAGCCACCGCAACCGAAACGGACGCAAAAGTTAAAAGGAAGTCGTACTACGACAAAGGATCGGTGAAGCGCGAGTTTAAAGTAGGCGATCGCGTCTTAGTATTGTCATCTTGCCAACAAACAAAATTCGCCGTAAAATGGGTTGGTCCGGGAACTATAGAGAAACAGCTTTCGGAGACCAATTACGTTGTTAAGATGCCAGGGAAGGTAGAGAAGGTACGAGTGTACCACATTAACTTATTAAAGCCATACCACCAGCGGATGGAAAGCGTAAATGTTTTGATGAGCGAAGTATTCTCTCACGACACCGTAGAATCTGATTTGGATATTCAGTATCCTATCGCAGATCCGAATATTTTTGATTTCGGAGAGGTAGTGAAAAACAGTAAATTGGAAGAGCGATGCACGCAGGATCAAATCAATGAACTTGGGAAATTGTTAAAATCCCATAGGCAATTATTTTCAAATGATCCCGGTAGGACGAATCTTATCGAACATGATATCGATTTAATTAGTGACAAACCCATTAGATCGAAACCCTACCGCACCTCTCCTAGACAAACGGAAATCCTCAAGTCAGAAATTAAGAGGATGTTGGATTTAAAAATCATTGAGATCGGGGAGTCCGATTACACTTCCCCTATGATTTTAGTAGAGAGTCCAGGACGTGACCCTCGCCTTGTGTCGATTATCGTCGATTAAATTCCATCATTAGGACGGAATATTATCCACTGCCTAATATGGACGAGCGAATCGAACAAGTGGCAGCCGCAAAATATATAACGGTCATAGATCTGACCAAGGGATATTGGCAGATACCCTTGAGTCTTAAGGCACAAAGATTGGCCGCTTTCGTGACTCCATTCGGGTCATATAGACCACTAGTTCTTCCGTTCGGACTAGTAAACGCGCCATATTGCTTCTCAAAATTCATGGCTCAACTCTTACAAGGGTTAGATGAATTTTGTGTACCCTACTTAGACGATGTAGCTATATTTTCGCAAACTTGGGAGGAACACATCAAACATCTCGATGTGGTTCTTAAGAAAATCACGTATGCGAAATTAACAATTAAACCTGCCAAATGCAAGTTCGCACAGAGCAGTGTCAAATATTTGGGACATATGGTAGGGAGTGGATGTAGAACTCCGACTGAGGCGAAAATCCAAGCGGTAGTTGATTTCCCCACACCCAGGAATAAAACACAGATCAGACAATTTTTAGGTTTGAGTGGATATTACGCCCGGTATATCCAAAATTATGCCATAATAGCCGAGCCATTAACGAGGGCATTAAAAGGAAAGAATAGAAGGGAGGAGGTAGAGTGGTCCACGGAATGCGACTCAGCTTTCCGAGAGCTGAAAACGAAACTCACTGAGAAGCCGGTGTTGTACGCCCCAGACTTCTCAAAGGAATTTATCCTCCAAACTGACGCTTCCAACCAAGGAATCGGGGTAATCATGGCACAAAAAGGGCCAGATAAAGTTGATCACCCGATATTATATTTAAGCCGGAAGTTTACCGACACAGAAAAGGAATTCTGCACTACCGAAAAAGAATGCGCAGGCATTATTTACGCAATTAAAAAGCTGCGGCATTACTTGGACGGACAACGCTTCACTATTGAAACGGACCACAATCCGTTAGTATTTTTAAAGAATAACTCCGGGAATAACCCGAGATTGATGAGGTGGGCGTTGGCTTTACAGCCCTTCAATTACCAGATCATCCATAGGGCTGGGAAGGACAACCAACATGCAGATTGTCTGAGCAGAATGCTGTCGGAAAATTAAATAATACCAAAAGTACCGATTTAAATTGTACATAAACCCCAGTATTTGATTGAACTTATGTGATAAAATATAATTGTATCACAAGAGTAGGATGTAAGAGTATTGTAAATAGTAGATGTAACTTGAAATTTAAGTGTTGAAATCATGTTAAAATTTTGTATATAAATTCTTAAAATTGTTGCCTCTAATGATGTGTCGAGTTGCCATGTCTAACCCTTGCCTTATAGATTTTGCCATACCACAAAATCTTTCTTAGGGGGGAGGGGTTGTGAGGATTCATTGACAGACCCTCAATTATCCCTCCCAAAGGCAAACCCGCCGACAGGTCGTAAAAAAGCCGGACAATACATTTCCATCTCTCTGGCGCCAGACGGTCGGGACTTGGATCGAAGAGGACAAAAGGAGATTCGTTCCGTAAAAGAGCCCAGGTGTTTAGGAGTGCACCTGCCAGGTGATTAAGTCCACCTGCTAGGTAATCAAGCCACCTGCGCTAAGTAGCTGATCCCATTTTACGTCAGAGAGTCTCTACCGAATCAGCAACCTCAAAAATGAGCAAAGTAAAAACGAACCAATTAAAAGTAAGAACCAATCAAGAACGAACGAATCGGGAACCACCAGCGAACAAAGGCTGGGAGGTTTCAAAAGGAAAAGTAGGGAGTCGAATCGTCAGTTCTTGCCTGTGATCTCGTTCGAGAGGCTTAACTCAGCGACCCTTCGAGCGGTCACTCCTTTGGGAGAAAATACATTTCTTGAAGACGGTTCTCTCAACCTGAGAGGACGCGTTCTTGTAGCCTGGCGTAGGCTGCCCATTTCGAGTTCTTGCCTGTGATCTCGTTCGAGAGGCTTAACTCAGCGACCCTTCGAGCGGTCACTCCTTAGGGAGAAAATATATTTTTTGAAGACGGTTCTCTCAACCTGAGAGGACGCGTTCTTGTAGCCGGCGTAGGCTACCCATCTCGAGTCTTGTTTGTTTCCCGAGCTAACGTCTTAGCTCAGTGACCCTTTGAGCGGTCAACCCCATTAAGGAGCTCTTACTAATTTGGAAGACGGTTCGCTCACCCTGAGAGGACGCGTTCTTGTAGCCTGGCGTAGGCTGCCTATCTCGAGTTCCTGCTTATTTCTCGTTCGAGACTTGAACCAGCGACCCCAGCGGAGCCGTGCCTGTCTTGTGCCGATCCGACGACCCCAGCGGAGCCGTGCTGTCTTGTACTGACCCGACGACCCCAGTGGAGCCGATCCCTGATTGTGCCGAGCCGACGACCTGCGGAGAGTTCGGTACCGACTTCTCGTCCGGCAGTGAACCTGCCTTGTCCTGTCGTCCAGTGAGGATCCAGTGCTGATCTGGTGAAATCGTCACCCGACGAGTAGAGTTTCATCTAGAGACTGTTGAGATACCTTTCTCCAACTCAGAGACTTTCGTACGTCCTGAGATTTCGACACCCTGTCGCATCCAGTTAGCAGAGGCGTGAAAGTGTCGTGTAAATAGATTCTAATATAGTCAAGACATTGTTTTAAATAAAATTATCGTTTGTTATTTAAGCTAGACTGTTCTCTGTAGATTTGAATCTACCACGCTACTCAGAGAATCACTACAGTCTACTTAAATTATTGGTGGCAGCAGGTGGGATTGTTAGCCATTAAATAAAAAATTGGCAACCACACCTTTTGCGTAGTAAGCCCACCCAGGATTTATTACGTGAGGACATCCAGTCCAGAGGCAAACTCAAGAAGAGTTGTGAAGTGAGAAAAAGCAGAACCATCCAGAACTGCTACAACGTGAAGGACATCCTGTCCAGTGTTGAAAAAAGTGTTAGTGTGCCAGTGAAAGAAAAAAAAACGAACGCCCGTCTGACATCCCAACAGAGGCAGAGCAGAGACCTGTCGCAAAAGCAGAGCCAGTCGTCAGACAAGGTAAGCTTGGCATTTCTTTAGAGGCAATTTAATAGATTATTGTTTTAAATTGTTGAGAAAAAAAACTGTTGTGAAGAGTGTTTAAATTTTTAAATTGATTTAATTGTGGAATCCATTCTAAAGAAATTCTGATTACTAGTGTATGCAAAGTCGCGGAAACGTTAGGATTTAATAATTGCAGTAAATTTGTAGTGAAGATTTGGAAATTGTCAGTTTAGCAATTGCTCGAATAAGTTCCAGGGCTGTGGATGATCTGGTACCTTTAGCACATAGTTAAATTAACTTAGATTGTGAAGTATCTACGCAATTGTGAACTACCTAGTCAAGTTGAATGAAATTTAGTGAACTTGTAGTAGAGATTATTATTGTGTATTATTTTAAGTAAAAATATTTTAATATTGCATGAGTCTGGAAAATAGTTAAGGCTTAGGAAATTGACTGCATTGTGTATTATTATTTTATGTGTGTATTGTTATTTGAAAATTGAAGTTCAGAATAGTTGGTGATTGAATTTTGTAATTGTGTCACTGGGAAAATTTAGTGTAGAACCATGGCGTTTTTAACTAAGCAGAAAAAGGTAGACTTGCAGAAATTAGCATACGAGTTTAATGTTGAGTTTGGTTCCGACGATCGAATCATCGATCTAGCAAGGAAAATACAGGGATGCAATGATTTTAGCGAGGAGAGCGCTAAAGATATGATAGTTAATATCATAGAAGAGAGGAAATTGGCCGAGGCTAGAGAAGAGAGGAAATTGGCCGAGGCTAGAGAAGAGAGGGAATTGGCTAAGGAAGAGGAAAAATTAGCTAAGGAAGAGGAAAAATTAGCTGCGGAAAGGGCTTTCGAACTAGAGAAGCTAAGATTACAACAATCGGGAGAAGTAAATAGTTTAAGTTCGTCTAGCCATGATAGCGGGAAACCGTCTAAAAACATTAAATCAGTCATGCAAAAGTCTGATGCTGACAAAATAGATATGGCCTTGTTCTTAACTCTTTTTGAACGCCAGAGTAGAAAATTAAAAATCGAGTATGACGAATTGGTCTCACAGCTGCTTAGTCTGTTGCCGATTGAAATCGCGGAGATTATTATTCGTGAACCCGAGGAATTGAGTGATGATTATGATCATGTAAAGTCCGTACTTCTCGCTAGATTCAAGCTTAGCGCAGAATCCTTTAGATGCAAATTTCAAACGCATCAGAGACAAAATGGCTCTTTATGGAAGGACATGATCTTCGAACTAAGAAGCTATCTAGAAGGGTGGCTTAGCGGAATCCAAGTTGAGGATTTTGATTCTCTTAAGAATCTGATGATCGCTGATCAAATGAAAAGAAGGGTACCGGCCGACATAAAGGACCACTTTATTGATCAATGGGGCGAGTTGACCGAACCGAGCGCATTGGCTGAGAAGCTAGACGCGTACGAGTCAACCCGTCGAGTCAAGAAACAGGTGTTCTCCAAACTACCGGAGAAAAGGGCTCTCGACCGCCCAAAACCTATTGAAAAGCCGAATCAGGGAAAGAAATTCGGGGGGGGAGAAAAATCACGGAAAGGACTGGAGATCGGGAAGTAAGGGAACCAACACAGAATGGCGGACAAGGGAATTTGAGAAACGTAGTGGCCCCGTTTGTTTTAATTGTAACTTACCTGGTCATATACGCCCTCAATGCCCCGAGTTAAAGAAAGTAGCGGAACCCTTAAATAATCTTGCTACGAGCGCAAATTTTGCTCCCTCATTTGAGCCTTATTTAAGCAAGGCCAAAATAAATGATGTTGACATGGTATTGCTGCGTGATTCAGGAACAACCATTGACCTGGGACCCCTAGACTTGGTGAAACCTGAGGATTTTACAGGCGAGCACATTTGGGTTAAGCAACCTCTGGACAACCACTTCAAGTGCCTACCTTTGGCAAGAATTAAAATCGAAAGTCCAGAACTCGGCGTAATTAGAACTAAGGCAGCAATTGTAGGTAAATCCGTCGAAATGCGACATTACCTCTTAGGAAATTCCACCCAGGAATTAATTGAATCGCAGAGAGTAAAACCAGAACTGGTAAACGCGATTATGACTAGGAGTCAAACCAAACGTCTGAGCCCTGAACAGACTGTAGTTGAGGAAAACCAGACAGAAATAGATCCACTTGAGGTAACGGAACCTGAAAATGAACTAGAGGACGAAAATTTGGGGATAGAGTTACCACCCTTACAGGAAAATTCGGAAATCGAATTAGTAGGCATTCACGCTGAAACTTTTGCCAAGGAACAGCAGAATTGTCCCGAACTCAAATCTATTTGGGATAAGGTCAGGCAAAATAAAACGAGTGAGTTCGTGATTGAAAAAGAGCTACTCTTTAGGCAGTCTAAGGATCATCGAGGCGAAGAGCGGAGGCAGCTATTAATACCCGCTATATATAAAAATAAAATTTTAAGCCTTTGTCATGATGGGTTCGGATCCCACATGGGCAATACGAAAACTAAAGATAAGCTGTTGCGCTATTATTTCTGGCCCCAGTGTATTAAGGAGATCGAGGAATATGTGAAATCGTGCGATGCTTGTCAGAAAGTCGGGAAATCCTCGGAACAAAAGAGAGCGCCCCTTAAGTTAGTGCCCGTGATCACCGAAGTGTTCGCGAAGATGAATATAGACATTGTGGGTCCCTTGCCAATATCACCGAAAGGGAACAAATATCTCCTGACGGCTATTTGCCTTGCTTCCAAATACCCGGAAGCTATTCCTTTATCAGCAGTGAACTCAGAAACCGTCACTGATGCCTTGCTTGCTATCTTTAGTAGAATAGGTTTCCCCAAAGAACTACAACTGGACAATGCTACGTATTTCACTAGCAACCTCACAACTACCTTCTTTGAGAGGTTTGGGATTAAGGTGGTGCGTAGTTCGATCTATCATCCGCAAACGAACCCGGTGGAACGGTTCCACCGGACCCTAAAGAGACTTTTGAAAGCGATGTGCCTGGAGCTAAAAGAAAATTGGGAGGACGTACTTCCATCGGCTCTCTTGGCTTTGCGGAACGTCACCCATGCGTCAACCGGTTTTAGCCCCGCAGAGCTAATTTACGGGAAGAATTTGAGAATGCCCGAATCCATTTTATTTGACAAATGGTGCCAAAGTCCCCCATGTGAAGACATTGTCACGGAGTACGTATTCCAGTTGATAAATCGATTGCGACGGTGTCAACAGGTAGCCACCGCAACCGAAACGGACGCAAAAGTTAAAAGGAAGTCGTACTACGACAAAGGATCGGTGAAGCGCGAGTTTAAAGTAGGCGATCGCGTCTTAGTATTGTCATCTTGCCAACAAACAAAATTCGCCGTAAAATGGGTTGGTCCGGGAACTATAGAGAAACAGCTTTCGGAGACCAATTACGTTGTTAAGATGCCAGGGAAGGTAGAGAAGGTACGAGTGTACCACATTAACTTATTAAAGCCATACCACCAGCGGATGGAAAGCGTAAATGTTTTGATGAGCGAAGTATTCTCTCACGACACCGTAGAATCTGATTTGGATATTCAGTATCCTATCGCAGATCCGAATATTTTTGATTTCGGAGAGGTAGTGAAAAACAGTAAATTGGAAGAGCGATGCACGCAGGATCAAATCAATGAACTTGGGAAATTGTTAAAATCCCATAGGCAATTATTTTCAAATGATCCCGGTAGGACGAATCTTATCGAACATGATATCGATTTAATTAGTGACAAACCCATTAGATCGAAACCCTACCGCACCTCTCCTAGACAAACGGAAATCCTCAAGTCAGAAATTAAGAGGATGTTGGATTTAAAAATCATTGAGATCGGGGAGTCCGATTACACTTCCCCTATGATTTTAGTAGAGAGTCCAGGACGTGACCCTCGCCTTGTGTCGATTATCGTCGATTAAATTCCATCATTAGGACGGAATATTATCCACTGCCTAATATGGACGAGCGAATCGAACAAGTGGCAGCCGCAAAATATATAACGGTCATAGATCTGACCAAGGGATATTGGCAGATACCCTTGAGTCTTAAGGCACAAAGATTGGCCGCTTTCGTGACTCCATTCGGGTCATATAGACCACTAGTTCTTCCGTTCGGACTAGTAAACGCGCCATATTGCTTCTCAAAATTCATGGCTCAACTCTTACAAGGGTTAGATGAATTTTGTGTACCCTACTTAGACGATGTAGCTATATTTTCGCAAACTTGGGAGGAACACATCAAACATCTCGATGTGGTTCTTAAGAAAATCACGTATGCGAAATTAACAATTAAACCTGCCAAATGCAAGTTCGCACAGAGCAGTGTCAAATATTTGGGACATATGGTAGGGAGTGGATGTAGAACTCCGACTGAGGCGAAAATCCAAGCGGTAGTTGATTTCCCCACACCCAGGAATAAAACACAGATCAGACAATTTTTAGGTTTGAGTGGATATTACGCCCGGTATATCCAAAATTATGCCATAATAGCCGAGCCATTAACGAGGGCATTAAAAGGAAAGAATAGAAGGGAGGAGGTAGAGTGGTCCACGGAATGCGACTCAGCTTTCCGAGAGCTGAAAACGAAACTCACTGAGAAGCCGGTGTTGTACGCCCCAGACTTCTCAAAGGAATTTATCCTCCAAACTGACGCTTCCAACCAAGGAATCGGGGTAATCATGGCACAAAAAGGGCCAGATAAAGTTGATCACCCGATATTATATTTAAGCCGGAAGTTTACCGACACAGAAAAGGAATTCTGCACTACCGAAAAAGAATGCGCAGGCATTATTTACGCAATTAAAAAGCTGCGGCATTACTTGGACGGACAACGCTTCACTATTGAAACGGACCACAATCCGTTAGTATTTTTAAAGAATAACTCCGGGAATAACCCGAGATTGATGAGGTGGGCGTTGGCTTTACAGCCCTTCAATTACCAGATCATCCATAGGGCTGGGAAGGACAACCAACATGCAGATTGTCTGAGCAGAATGCTGTCGGAAAATTAAATAATACCAAAAGTACCGATTTAAATTGTACATAAACCCCAGTATTTGATTGAACTTATGTGATAAAATATAATTGTATCACAAGAGTAGGATGTAAGAGTATTGTAAATAGTAGATGTAACTTGAAATTTAAGTGTTGAAATCATGTTAAAATTTTGTATATAAATTCTTAAAATTGTTGCCTCTAATGATGTGTCGAGTTGCCATGTCTAACCCTTGCCTTATAGATTTTGCCATACCACAAAATCTTTCTTAGGGGGGAGGGGTTGTGAGGATTCATTGACAGACCCTCAATTATCCCTCCCAAAGGCAAACCCGCCGACAGGTCGTAAAAAAGCCGGACAATACATTTCCATCTCTCTGGCGCCAGACGGTCGGGACTTGGATCGAAGAGGACAAAAGGAGATTCGTTCCGTAAAAGAGCCCAGGTGTTTAGGAGTGCACCTGCCAGGTGATTAAGTCCACCTGCTAGGTAATCAAGCCACCTGCGCTAAGTAGCTGATCCCATTTTACGTCAGAGAGTCTCTACCGAATCAGCAACCTCAAAAATGAGCAAAGTAAAAACGAACCAATTAAAAGTAAGAACCAATCAAGAACGAACGAATCGGGAACCACCAGCGAACAAAGGCTGGGAGGTTTCAAAAGGAAAAGTAGGGAGTCGAATCGTCAGTTCTTGCCTGTGATCTCGTTCGAGAGGCTTAACTCAGCGACCCTTCGAGCGGTCACTCCTTTGGGAGAAAATACATTTCTTGAAGACGGTTCTCTCAACCTGAGAGGACGCGTTCTTGTAGCCTGGCGTAGGCTGCCCATTTCGAGTTCTTGCCTGTGATCTCGTTCGAGAGGCTTAACTCAGCGACCCTTCGAGCGGTCACTCCTTAGGGAGAAAATATATTTTTTGAAGACGGTTCTCTCAACCTGAGAGGACGCGTTCTTGTAGCCGGCGTAGGCTACCCATCTCGAGTCTTGTTTGTTTCCCGAGCTAACGTCTTAGCTCAGTGACCCTTTGAGCGGTCAACCCCATTAAGGAGCTCTTACTAATTTGGAAGACGGTTCGCTCACCCTGAGAGGACGCGTTCTTGTAGCCTGGCGTAGGCTGCCTATCTCGAGTTCCTGCTTATTTCTCGTTCGAGACTTGAACCAGCGACCCCAGCGGAGCCGTGCCTGTCTTGTGCCGATCCGACGACCCCAGCGGAGCCGTGCTGTCTTGTACTGACCCGACGACCCCAGTGGAGCCGATCCCTGATTGTGCCGAGCCGACGACCTGCGGAGAGTTCGGTACCGACTTCTCGTCCGGCAGTGAACCTGCCTTGTCCTGTCGTCCAGTGAGGATCCAGTGCTGATCTGGTGAAATCGTCACCCGACGAGTAGAGTTTCATCTAGAGACTGTTGAGATACCTTTCTCCAACTCAGAGACTTTCGTACGTCCTGAGATTTCGACACCCTGTCGCATCCAGTTAGCAGAGGCGTGAAAGTGTCGTGTAAATAGATTCTAATATAGTCAAGACATTGTTTTAAATAAAATTATCGTTTGTTATTTAAGCTAGACTGTTCTCTGTAGATTTGAATCTACCACGCTACTCAGAGAATCACTACAACGGCTACGGGTGAGCCTTTCTCAATAAAATACTCAGGCGAGTATAGAGTCCCAAGGCGGGATAAATAAGCCTTCTTCGGCTCTGATGAGCTCAAATCTCCACTACTCGGGTGAGTAGTATCTCCCAAAGGATGGCAATCTTTCGCCGACACATGAACGAGTGTTCACTTCTTGTTCGACTCTCTCCTTTTCTGTCTGCTCAAAGATCCGAAAAACTCTCTATATATCGGGTGTTTCTCGACTCCTCCTTTTTGTCTCAGGTCGGCCCTTCTACTCGGTGCTCGTTGGCTGTTGATTACCTCACCTTCTCCGGGCCTTCCCGAATGGCCCTCGCACGTTGGCCTCTCCCCTTGATTTACGTCAGACTTCGGCGGACTTGAAAGGGGACATTAACCCTTGTCGGCAATGGTCATCGTAACTCATCTCCGTACCCTTTTGTCTCGAAATGTCATAAAGAGCGATAGAGGGGAGCCTGCCTTTTGTTGCGAAGCCACCAACAGTTTCGCCTCTGGAAGCGGTGCTTTCCCTATCTGCCGTTAATAAGCTGCTCCGGTGGTCGTTCCTTTCGGCGCTTGATTGCCGGCAAGATTGTCCAGTTTCCTTAGCTTCCTCTAGATACGTCCTTGATTTCCTTTGTCTAGGGGAATAGACAAGATAATTTTCTAGTCTTGTTCAATCCCTTCCCATCTGGCCCGCATTTACGTGAAAGAAAGCACGATTCCTAATATAGGACTAATTGACGAGCAAGGTAAAAATAAAACACTATTTGTGATTCGATAGCCAATCCGTCTAAGTTGATTCTCAAACCCACGTGACGTACACTTCTGAGATCCTACAACAGTGACTTCGCACACATTCTTCGTCTATTTCATTAGAAATTCGATGTCACAGATAATCGATCTTAATCATGCTGCTGCTATGAGAGTGGCAGACCCAAAAGGATAACCGGAGAACGAATTCTAATTAGTCTTACATTAGTACCATGTGATAGATCTTCAAACCGAGCGATCGGGTGAAAATAGTATGAAACTGCTTGCACATACTCCACCTATTTCATTAGGTGGTTGATGGGACAGATTGGAAAATGAATTTGAAAGAGATGAGATTTGAAGAATTTGGATAGTGCAAAGGGAAATGTTACCTGTGAATCGTGCTGGTATTCAAGGCTGGACATCTGGACGCCTGCGTAAAGACACGCCTTGTAGTGGGACTCGGCCAATCCCCGGCCACAGGAGAAACTGGCCTCTGGAATGACAAAGTGAACTTGAGTTGGCAAGAACGGGATGCATAAAACTTAAAATACATTCAATTTCCGATTAGTCGTAGTATCGAGTGAGACAAGTAATATAGCGGATATCAAAATACAGTAACCCCTTGATATATCGCGCGTCTAGGAAAGCAAAAAGAAGTGTGATATAGCAATGGCTGAGAAAAATTTACCTAATAAGGGAAAAAAAGCGCAAATTATGCATTCCATATTTTACGTTTCTATTTTAAAATATGTAGAACACAAAAGAGTAGAATATTTTTGTATATATTGTAGATTATTTATTATTTTCTATCTTCCTTAACGGGTCTGACCAATGAAACACCTCAATCTCCAGAACTTGATGATATCTGTAGATGCCCCTACGAAATTTTACTCTGTGGTAGAGGGACCCAAGGGAAAAGGGTAAGATAACTTGTTGAAAATTGTAACCTTTCAACTCACAATTCTAAAGAAACTCATTAGGTTTTCCCTGCTGTTCGTAAAATTAAAATTAATTAGGAGACAAGAAAGAATGGATGATATACTCGAATGAGGGATATATCGAGGCGTGATATAACGACGGGTTATTGTATATGTGGGTATCTGGGAAAAGTATGAGAAGAACACCTGCCATTTCCTGTGATCCAGGAAGTGATCAAGCACCAGAATGACGAGACAGACCGGCAATTGAATCAAATATCAGAGAGAGAGAGAGACGCAGCTAGGGATGGGGAAAAAAGAGCGAACTGTTCTTTTTCACCTGTTCTTCAAAAAGAACGGAACAGCCTGTTCCCACTTTTCACAAAAACCTGTTCTCGGTTCTTTTTGTAAAAAGAAACATTGCAATCTTTTTATACTTCGATTTTTAACAGGTGGGAATTTTGCAGTTCTCTTTTCTCGAATCTTCGTATATTCTAAATTATGGTAAGTCTGAAACATAGCTATTCATCCTACAGTTCGTGACTCATTGTTTCCTGTTGATTCATTCATCCGTTCTCTGTCCATAAACCTACTCCCTGCACAGAGACTACGTCCTGTTTGAGAGCAGGAATCAAATTTACCGAAGGAATCGATTCCTGCTCTCAAACTGATCCGACCTTGTTCTCCGTTCTTGGAGCTGTTCTCCGTTCTCAGAGCAGTTCTATGATCTCGGAGTTGTTCTCCGTTCTCAGAGCAGTTCTCTGTTCTAGGAGCTGATCTCGATGACTGCTCCAGGAACTGTTCTCGACTGAACCAAGCCCCGACGTCTGATAAATTTGCGAGGAGATTAGCGTAATAATTGTGAAATTTTATAATTGTTAGGCAATGACATATGAAAACTTTATTTTAAAACCAAATTTTACAAAATTGAAAGCAAAATTTCAAATGTGGACATATTTCACTGTGAAAAGGAAATTCGGATCGGGTGTCATGCTCTCTATAAGTTGAAAAGGGATCTCATTAAGTCAGGTATTACGATTTTAAAGACATCTCGGAAATAAGAATCCCACCACAAAACTAATGTGTTGTAAAGCTAGTGATTTTTTGACTTGTATTTTTTGTTTTAAACGTGTTTAGATAGATCATATAATATAAACCTGCTTTTCAAACCAATTTTACTTTCCAAGTGGTAATCCCGGTATGCGTTTTTTGTGTTCGTAATCTTCTATAAAGGGCAACTCCTTATTGCATAACGTGATTCAAAATTACCTGGTGTTGTCCTCGGATCATTCTCTTCGGGATGGATCACGGACCGTCGTTTTATTGACTCAAAAATTATAGTAAAATCTAAAAAAATTATTACTTTCGCTTGCGTATTTGTTTTGTCCAAGGCACTTCATGTTTGGGAAACTACTTGAGATGATTCAGATGTGGGACATTGTTAGTTGTCACTGGGGAGAGAATTTAAACGTTTCGATTTGGCAAGAATGTTTTCCAATTTACGGAAAAATTCTGATTTTCTTTTCTCAATTACTGATAGTTTGGCGCAGTTTGAATAGACTTGCCCCTTTCGCCATAAAAAAATCAATCAATCGATAACAATACGAAGACTCCGAGTCATTTGTATTTTTTTATATATGCACGCCTATACAAAGTACTAACAAAGATGACGTCAACAAAATTCGGTCCCTGTCTATCGCGAAAACTGCTGGCGCCACATAGTCTACGAGGAGGAACAGGGCTTGCACATTTCGAGTAGAGACATTTGGGAACAGAAGAACAGTTCTTTTAAAAAGAACGGAACTTCAAAGAACTGTTCGTCGAAAAGAATAGTATTTCCCATCCCTAGACGCAGCAGAACCCTATGAAGAAGGTGGCATACGGCAACGCACGATGAACATGTGATGCAACGATGATCCCTTAGTTTCTCCATATCCATTCCAAAAACAAATTTAATAGTAAAGAACGTCTCCTCTCTTCCCTTTACCAACAAATGAGTTCTACATACATGTAGGGTTTGTTTCGTGTGATTCCACAAAGAGAAACAGTCAGTGAAAATGACAATCACTGTTTATTTGGACGGACACAACACAACGAAGAGACATAAAATACAAAAACATTGAGAAAAAGAAAACACATCGCAGCTTTACGTCTGCACACACGAACGTTCCCTCCAGAAAAAAGTCTCCCTTCCCGCGCAGCATCGCGTTACATCATAAGTATGATGTCATGGGAGTATCGTGCTGCCATCTGGAGTACATTTACAACAATCCTACAGATTCGGCCATCCTGCTAGTTACTGGCCTCAGGGACATTCATAAGAAAAGAACATAAAATTACTATTTAGAATATAAAATAAGATAAGAACACTGTTACAACAAATAAAACTACTCCACTTAATTTTGATCACATTATTTCGCATCATTTAACAAAAGAAAACGAGTATAAAATTAATACAATATGAGAATACGTATAAATCAAAAATAAATCATAAGTATAAAGCGTCACATTTTCGAAAAATATTTCATCAGATCAGCAGAGGTAGTGGTAAATTTGGGACCTGAATGTTCACCAACCCTCTCAACCTCATATCTGTCTTTGGGTTTCACATTCGTCACCCTGTATGGACCTAAAAACTTAAGTCTCAGTTTGAGACCAGAACCAAACTGCGTCCTCTGAATGGCCACTAAATCGCCAACTTGATACTCAGGCACTTTCTTTCTTTTCTTGTTGTAGGTTCTTCTATTTTCGGTTTGAATTTTTTGGATGTTTTGTTTTGCATCTTGTCTGTTACAATTTCTTTCATCTTGGAATTGTTCTATCATTATTTCTTCTACTAGGAGATCTCTGAGAATGATGTCTTCCTTGTTTCTTATTTTCACCCCAGTTAAAAGTTCAAATGGTGTCCACTTCGTACTTCGACTCATTGTACCATTAAGAACTCTTTGTATTTAAACCATTTTGTCGCGTCATCAAGTGTTAACTTGGTGAGGACTGGTATAAGAGTACGGTGGATCCTCTCAACTTGCCCGTTTCCACGAGGTACTCCTGTGGCGATTTGTAAGTGTTGAATTCCCTCGTCAGCGCAATAGTCGGCAAAAGCTTTTGATGTAAATGCTGAGCCTCTATCCGTTATGATCCTCAAGGGATTTCCAAAAGTTTGTTGTTGTAATCGAATTTTTTCCAATGCATCCTCTGCAGAAACTGATTTGACTGGATATAACCAGGTAAATTTTGTAAAGGCGTCAACAATGGTCAGAATGTGTTGGTACTTTTTGTTTGTTGACGGCAATGGACCGATAAAATCAACGTGATAAGTACCTAAGGGTATATCTTCCTTTTCAATGGGATTCAGAAACCCCTCCTTTTTTCCACATTTCTTATTGGCCAAAATGCACGGTACACAGTTGATGATTACTTTTTGAGTTAATTTATTTAAGTTAGAAATGAAGAATTCTTGCTTTACCACATCTTCTGTTTTAGTTGCTGAAAAATGGCCCTTTTCGTGAGCTAATTTAATTATTTCGGTTTGCATATCTCTGGGCACTACTATAAGTTCGCGACCATTTACAAATTTGTAGAGAATGTCATTTCGTACAAAATACTCCTGAGACTCGTTACTAGGCAGGAGTGTTTTAAGGGCACAAATATGTTCATCTGCCAACTGTGCATTCTTCAGTTGTGCAGTCAAAGTGTCATTTCCTACAATCATGACTGGATGTCTACTTAAGACATCGACATGCTGCATTCTTTGCCCGGGTCTATGTACAATTTCATAGTCAAACTCCTCTAATAAAAGGGCCCATCTTGCAATTCGTGTTACAAGATCCTTTTTGTCCATTGTTTTCTGGAAGGCCGAGCAATCGGTTACAATTTTGAAATGGTTGCCCAACAGGTAAATACGGAATTTTTTTAAGGCTTCGACAATGGCTAGGACCTCCAGTTCATAACTGCTATACTTTTCTTCGGCTATGTTTGTTTTCTTTGACATGTAATGAACAGGGTGTAGTTTTCCATCTTCACAGTCTTGCAGGAGCATGGCACCATAGCCATGTTTGCTCGCATCTGTATGCAGTTCCGTTTTCCTTCCTTGTTTGAAAATACCTAATACTGGACCTTCTGTTAGTAAGTTCTTAAGTTTCCAAATGCCTCCTTTTGTTCAGGACCAAAAGCAAATGAACTATTTTTTCTGAGCAAATAACTAAGCGGTTTAGCAATTGTAGAGTATCCTGAAATAAATTTCCTGGAGTAACCCGTTAGTCCTAAAAAGCTTTGTACATGCTTCATGTTTGTTGGGACAGGAAACTTCGTAACTGCCATAGTTTTCGTAGGTGATGGACGGATAGTGCCATTTTGAACTATGTGACCGAGAAACTCCACTTTCTTTTTCAGGAACTGGCACTTGGTCATTTTCAACTCGAGTCCATACTTGGATGCAACTTCAAATACAGTTTTTAACTTATCTAAACCTTCCTTTTCATTTTTCGATGGTATGATAATGTCGTCCATATAAATTATCACGAAACCTTTGTTCATAAGATCTCGGAAAATACTATAAACATATCTTTGAAAAACACTAGGGCTAGTACTCAATCCGAAAGGGACTTTAGTGAATTCAAATTGTCCGTCTGGAACAACAAATGAAGTGTATTTTCGACTTTCTTCCTCAACATTAACATGGAAAAATCCGTTCTTCAAGTCTAAAGTAGTATACACTCCAGCATCTTCCAACTTGTCTAATACATCGTCTATCAAGGGAAGGGGAAATCTGTCTTTAACTAATTTTCTATTTAGCTTCCTATAGTCTATGCACAATCTGGTTGTGTTGTCTTTCTTTTTTACTAATACTATTGGACTAGCATAATCAGAATTACTAGTCCTAATTATTCCTTGTTCCAACCATTCTTGGATCTGTCTATCAACTTCTTGTTTCTCAGGAAAAGACAGACGACAAGCTCTTTGGTAAATCGGCACAGCATCATTTAGAATAATTCTCATGGAGACATCAGTTGTTTCTGTCTTTTCCGGTTTATACGATGACGTTATCTGTTTTAATTCCGCTTTTATTTGTACGTCATTAATGTGGCTAAGATCAACTTGATCTTCCTGGTTTACTTGGGTTATTTGCATGAGCCACATCTTTTCTTCATAGTTATTAAATTCAACACCACTGCTGGTAAAGTTTAATGAAGCTTGTCCCAAAATATCTGCTCCAATTACTGCTTGGTAACTCAACTGTGGTGCGGGTACTACATGCCATGTTAAAGAAAAATGATATCCATCTATTTTAACTTCATGCTCAAAGGATCCTTTCGTCCAAACCTGTGATCCTCCAATACCAGACAAAAGCAAGGGTGTGTTTGACAGCTTGGGAAGGTCGATTGTCTGTTTGTAAACATCTTCGCGCATGAGGCATACTGAACTACCTGTATCGACGAGTACAACAACAGTCAAATTGTTCAAACAGATCTCTTTGGTGTGAACCTTTCCGTCTACCACATTGTTAGACGTTTGTGTAATATGGGCTTCTGATGTCCTTTCTTTCTCATCGGGTTTGTGCACTGAATGCAGACCACTGTCATTTCTCATAAATCGATGACTTGGTGTTTGTTTTGGATACCTCTGGTTCTCATTGTTATTCCATTTCTTGAAATGGAAATGCATTTGATTAGGAGGTGTTCGTGGTCGTCCACGTCCAAACTGTGCATTCCTCGGAAAGTTTTTCTCTTTTTGAAATTCGCTTGGTTGCTCCTTGTAATTTACTCGCACTTTTTCATACTCATCTAGTTTTTCAGTTAACTGGATTGGTGATATCATCTTTGCCCAATCATCTATGAAATGTTCTCGAACTTCCACTGGAACCTTTCTTTTTAATTGATCCACTATCATGAGATCTTTGAGTTTTTCAAAAGTTATTACTTCTAAACTCATCAACCACTCGTCTAAATAATTCTTTATTTCGTAGTAGAAATCTCGCCATGTATTTTCAGGTTTCTTTTGATGCTTCACAAATAATTGTCTAAAGTTTTCTGGTCCTAACTTAAATCTCTTCAAGAGCAACGATTTTATGTATTCGTAATCAGTTGCTTGTTCATCCGATTCTCGTGCAATTAGGCCGACTATCTCTGATGGGAGTACGCTGACTAAGTGGGTTACCCAATACTCTGTCGGTATTTGCATTATTTTGACCTGGCGTTCAAACATAACCAGATATAAACTAATATCATTGTCTTTTGCATCAAACTTTGGTATTATTTTTTGAACGTCAAATTTTGGATTGTTTAATTTATCCATAACTTCATTATTACCGGTCGATAAATTTGAAGACATTTCGAATCGTTTCATCTCTAATTCGTCTTTTCTTCTTCTTTCTTCCATTTCATCGCGTCTTTTCCTTTCTTCTACGTCATCCCGTCTTTTCCTTTCTTCCACTTCATCTTGTCTTTTCCTTTCTTCCACTTCATCTTGTCTTTTCCTCTCTTCTGCTGCCTTGTCTTCTTCTGCTTTTCGTGATTCTGCGATATTCTCTAACAAATTTTTCACGAAGGCTTCATCATAATGTGAACTACTAGTTATGAGTTCTTTGAGTTCTATTACTTTCATTTCCTGCTTAACAGTTTCACCCATTTCATCTGCAAGCAGTTGCAAATCTACTTTCTTGTATTTTGCAAGGAAAGCCATTATGGTCAATCTTAAATCCAATGTCCCAACACAATCGTAATTTAAAAATTTCTCACAATTCTTAATATACCACTCAATTGTAAATTAATACATATATTAACACATTTTTGCTCCTAAGCGTTAATATGCATCTTAAAATTAATTAAATGAAATTAACAGGTATAACATGTAGCACATAACCTTTGACGCTAATATGGTATTTAAGTACAAGCATAAACAAACATCATTCAAATACGTTGTTATAGCATAATAAAATAAAATAAACGAAATACTAGGTAACAACACAATCACATCTAAGAAAAATATGCTTCAACTTTCAAATTATAAAAACAAAACAAACGTATCAAACTATTACGCCGTCTCTATCAAAGAATCACTAAGGGAAAAAAAATTACTGCACAGGTGCTATTTCCAACAAAAAAAAAGATCAAAAAAAATATCACTTATGTTAAAAAAAAGATTTTCCTTTTCGTCACCTGATTTTTTTCTTCTTTTCTCTGTTCGTTTAAAAAACGGAAATGCAGAGAAGCCATAGAAACAATTTTTTTGTGTGTGTTGCAGTACTTTCGATTTAAACTTTCATGAAATGAAATATTTGTACCAGTTTCCTTTTCGAAACTTAAAAGAACACACTTGAAGGAAATAATGTTACTCTTCAATAGTAGCACATAGAAATTAATACATAATAACAAATTAAGTTAAATATGTTGATAATAGTTTTTGCTTATCTGCGTTCTTGACGACGAGGGCAGGGAGCCTCCAATAAGCGACGAGGGTAGGATTCCTCCAACACAGGACAAGGGTAGGACGCCTTTAACACGGACGAGGACAGGATTCCTCCACAGACGAGGACAGGTTTCCTCCACAGGCACGAGGACAGGATTTCCTCTAACGGGCACGAGGACAGGATTTCCTCTAACGGGCACGAGGACAGGATTTCCTCTAACGGGCACGAGGACAGGATTTCCTCTAACGGGCACGAGGACAGGACTCCTCCAACAGGTACGAGGACAGGATTCCTCATGCACATCAGTCGAAAAACTGGAAGAGTTAACGTGTCATGGCGACACTCCGAAATATCCGATGGGTCTGGATGACACCGCAAAACAGAACCAGGGTGTGGTTCAAGCACTGTGCTTTCTGTTTCGGCTGTTCTCTTTATCCAAAGGCCGAGCCCCCATATTCTGTAGGGTTTGTTTCGTGTGATTCCACAAAGAGAAACAGTCAGTGAAAATGACAATCACTGTTTATTTGGACGAACACAACACAACGAAGAGACATAAAATACAAAAACATTGAGAAAAAGAAAACACAGCGCAGCTTTACGTCTGCACACACGAACGTTCCCTCCAGAAAAAAGTCTCCCTTCCCGCGCAGCATCGCGTTACATCATAAGTATGATGTCATGGGAGTATCGTGCTGCCATCTGGAGTCCATTTACAACAATCCTACATACATGGATAACCTACAAGGTAAGGGAAAAGTAAATCATACTATCAGGACCTCTTTTATCTTTACTCCATAGCAGTAAATTTCTGTTTCCTTTTTGAAACGAGTGTTAAGAACCTGAAGAAAGTATGAGGCGAGGATATTGCCAAATGAGCTTGAATGTAGGTGAGTGACTCTGGGCGACCTGGTGGGCGAATACATTTCTACTTCTTCTGTCACATGGGTCCAAATCGCGCGACGACCATCCGCGATTCAACCACGATTTACATGTCGCGCCACTTTGCCATCATATCGTTTCCTTAGACTGGTGACAGATGGAGCGACTTGGGAACCCGGGTTCGCTTTCTTTTCCTAAAAGGGAAGAAAACCGCTCGGAACGCGTCACTCAGGTCGCGAGTCAAATCACGTCGAAAAGAAGTGCGACTTGGGTCTCGCTTCCCAGGTCAACCTTGTGCCACCACCCGAAATTCTTCCCCTGCAGTCCAGAGGGTCCTCTCACACTGACCGCGTTGTGTTGCTCCAGAACCACGTAAATTCAACTACCTTGCTTTATCTTACCTGACACTGACCGCTGTCCTGCTCCAGACCAATTTACATTCAAGATGTTTAGACGCAAGAAACGTTTATTGTTAACGTTAAACCGCTGACTGTTCTCCATTTTTTGCGGTACAAAAAGTTCAAATATCGCTGCAATAGTAGCACAACTAAAAAGTATGGGTTTTGTTGTAAGAGTTCATGTCTCAATGTGGAAAATTACACTTCCCACCCGTAAAACCAGCAAATCTCTTAAGTCAATTCTGAGTCGCTGGATGGTGTCTGTATTGTAATGAAAACTGTAAACATATTTGATCTCAAAAAGTGAATTCTTGGGGTAGTGACACCGCTGCAGCCTATGAGCGGAATGATATTGATAAAGGCAATATATGTATATATATATATATACGTATTGTAAAGACTTCAGACTAAGATAGATGGCGCTCTTGCGCATGCCCAGAAGGACTTTGAGAAAGGAAAGAGTTGAGAACGAGTGTGGCGAGAGACGTGTGGGTTGTGTTTTTTGGAGAGTGATCGAGACTGAGATGTTTCGTTTTTGATATTTACTACCTTTATTATTTTGTGTTGTGTGTCGTGCCTGTACTGTGTCCTGTGAGTTCATTAAAATGGTTTGAACCAAAAAAGGAGTATTCCTTGTGATGATAATTTAAAATTTTGAGCAAGTCAGTACAGACGACGAAGAAATGGTGGCAGCCGTTTGGATACGATCCTGGTATTGCTGATATCTCCAGTGCAAATTATTGGGTGAGTACCAGATTTCATTAGCAACAGTGCCTTTTTAATTGTAATTTGTAAAGTTTTGCATGTTGAGTTTTGGTTCATTGAAGAATCGTTGTTTTGGTTTCATGCAGTTTTGGTTTTGTAAAAGGCAGTTGTAATATGCAAAAATGCTCTCTTATTTTAACTAGGCTGATATAGTTAAAATTTTGTTTGGTAAAAGGAGTGATAATTTCGAAAAGTGTTCTTATTTTAACTAGGCTGATATAGTTAAAACTTTGTTTGGTGAAAGGTAGTTGCAATTTTGCAAGTGTTCTTATTTTAACTAGGCTGATATAGTTAAAATTTTGTTTGGTAAAATTGAGTGGTAATTTTGAAAAAGTGTTCTTATTTTAACTAGGTTGATATAGTTAAAATTTTGTCTGATTTTGAAAGGCAAATTTATTCTGTTGATTTGCAAAACTATTCTTATTTTAGCTAGACTGATATAGTTAAAATTTTGTTTGATTGTAAAAAAAGAAAATTTAGGACACTCATGTGGTATATAAAAAAGAATTTTCTGTTCTGAATGGTTAGAATTAGAACTATTCAAATGGTCAGTTTGAGTTTTGTTTTCTGAGAAAAGAGAATTATTTTAAAATTTTAAATTGAGATAGCCTAGTTTGTTTTGTGTTCTTTTGTATGATGCTATCTGATGACAATTGAAGTGTTGTTAAAATTTGATTTGATTCTGTTGCATGATTCAAAATAGAATTAAAAATTTGGTGTAGAAGTATATAGTTTGAATTACAAGTATAATTCTTTTTGATGAGTGTTGTCAACAGCACCAAATGCCTAGAATTTTCAATATTTAGTGCGTCTTGGGTTATTTTGCTTTGGAAAATATTTTGTTATATTTCTGAATGAATCGGAAATTCATTTAAAAGAGTTTTGGAGTGTTTTGAAATTGTCATTTTCATTTGTTGCTCATTTAAATGACTAAGAAACCCCTTAGAATTGTTTATTTATTTTGCGGAATTTTGAATGTCTAACTTGTGTACTTAAGGAAATTTTTGTTAGTAATTTGAAATTGCTTTGTGTAACTAATTTGGCAAATGTGAGACCATTTTGTGTTCAGAAAAAGAACTCGAAAAAAAAAATCTGAAAGTGTGGATTTGAATTATTCACTTCCTGTGTTTGTTGACGAAAAAAAAGAAAAGGAAAAGAATGATATTCTGTTTTATATTTTTGTGTGTGCATTTATGCTTCTGAGTGTGAATCAATTGTTCATAGAGAAAAGGGAATTCTTTTGAACTGAAAATACCTTTTCTTGATTAGACAGGAAAGTTGAGTTTATATTCTGAATTGTATTTTAATTGTAGTATTATTTTCAAAACAGCTGTTCTTTAGTTGAACTTTTCTTTAACTGTTTATTTTCTTCTCAATTTGAAAACATCTTTAAAAAAAATATTGTTTTAATGAATGAAAATTTTAATTTGTTTATGTGTTCGAAAATTATTTCTATTGATTTTTGGTTGTTCGGTAAGAAAGTTGTAACGTAGAATTAGCGAATTTAATTCTTTGATAAAGTCTTGTGAAATCTGTTGGAATTTAATACCTTAATATAGGTTTTTGATAGTGTTTCCCCTGGCCCTTAATCATGGCATTTCTTGCAATTGGTAGAAAGCAGGACTTAATTGCTGTTGCGGAAGAAATTGGTGAGAAGGTACCAGCTTCGTGCAAGGTTGCAGATATTAAACAAATAATTTTAAAAAGCCCAAATTTCGATCGGGAGGAGGTAACGATAATAATGGAACGAGTCATAAAGGATAGACTGGAAGAGGAAGAATTTGCTAAGCAAGAAAAAATTCATGAGGAAGAATTAGCTAGACAAGAAAAAATTCGTGAAGAAGAACGACAAGAGCGGGAAAGGGTCAGACAACATGAGCTCGAAATTAAAAAACTAGAAGTGGCTCAGAAGGAATTTCGCCAGTCTGAAGAAGGATCTGAAAATGGGGCGGATAGAAACAGAAAAATCCAACTTACCCAAATCACTCCCAAATTCGACGAAAAAGGGGATGAAATGGGATTGTATTTGATCAATTTCGAACGGAAAGCAGAGATGGCTCGAGTGCCGAAGGAGGACTGGGTGGCTTATTTGCTGGCCGTTTTGCCAGCCGAGTTATCTAACATGCTTGCCCGAGAACCTCCTGAAGTGGCCAACAATTATGATGTTGTGAAAGATCTCATTCTGAAACGATACAAAATGAACGCTGAAAAATTGAAACAGTGTTTCTACAGACATCAGAAAACAGCAGAGAAAACATGGAGAAATTATGCTCATGAACTGTACAGCTACTTCACTGAATGGCTTGCTGAATTGGAAATTGAAACCTTTCAGCAACTAAAAGATTTAATCGTTGCCGAGCAATTGAAGTATCGTGTACCAGATCAAATCAAGGAGCATTTTCTTGACAAATGGATGAAGTTGAAGACACCTTTTGAATTGGCAGAAGTGATCGAGGAGTACGAAACCATCAGGCAGAGTTTCAGGAAGAAGGAATTTCCAAAGAAGTATGGCTATCAAGGTTCAAAGGGACATTTTAGTGGAAGTAGACCCAAAGTACCATTCAAGGATGACAAGAACAAACATCCGGTCAAAACCGAACCCGCAAGCAACGAAAACCGTGAAAGAGAGTTTGAAAAGAGAAGACAGCTCCGATGCTATGAATGCGGTTCGTTATCACATCTGAGACCCCAATGCCCAAAGCTCAAGAGATCTGAAGTAGTAGCTGCCAATGAAGTCTTTGGAAGACACGTTCCTGAGTTGATGTCTCCTTATACTAGTGCTGGGACAGTAAATGGAGCCCAAATGTCTATCTTGAGAGATACTGGTGCCAGCATCGATCTTATTCCCAGAAAATTTATCAAACCACATATGTACACAGGTGAGCATGTGTGGCTCGCTTCTCCATTAGTAGACAGCCCGGTCTGCTTGCCCATTGCAGAAGTTGATTTGAACTGCGAATTGGGACATGTCCTTACGAAAGCTGCTGTAAGAGACAGTTTTCTGGATCAAGAGCATTACCTACTAAGTAACAAAACCGTTGCTCTGATCGAGAGTATGAAAAAAGATAAGGAGCTGGAGATCCAAGTTATTAATGCAGTTCAGACGAGAGCTCAGAAAAGTCTTTTGACAGCCGAAGTTGAAGAGTATCCAGTTGAGTCGAGTCCTGGAGAAGAGAATGACAGTACCGTGTTAACAGAGGAAGACGGAGAGGTATTGCCTATGGCGGAAGAAGCCTCACTTCCAGATCTGATTAAAGCCTCACGGAATGATTTTGTCGAAGAGCAGCGCAAGAGTAAAGAGTTGAAACCACTTTTCCTAGAAGCTGAGGAGTTAGCAAAGGAAACCAAGTATGCAATCGTTAATCAAATGCTGTTCTATCTGAAAAGTGACAAGGATGGTACGCAGAGAAAACTGCTGATTGTTCCAGAGAAGTTTCGGGACCAATTAAAGAAACTTTCTCATGAAGGAACAGCGGCTCACTTAGGAGTGACCAAGACTAAAGATGCTCTTTTTAAAACTTTTTTTTGGCCGAATTGTTACAAAGATGTTGAAGAATTTGTCAGATCTTGTGACCAATGTCAGCGAGTCGGGAAACCTCGGGATAAGAAGAAGGCACCCATGAAGATCGTTCCTGTCATCTCGGAGATCTTCACAAAGATTAATGTGGATGCTTGTGGTCCTTTACCTACTACACCATCTGGAAACCGGTATCTCATCACTGCAATTTGCATGTCTTCCAAATATCCCGATGCAGTTCCTGTCCCAAATCTTAGTTCTTCAACCGTGGTCGATAGTTTCCTGCAAATCTTTAGTCGGATGGGTTTCCCGAGGGAGCTGCAAAGCGATCAAGGAACGTCGTTTACAAGTGCACTCACAACGGAGTTCCTGGAGAAATTTGGAGTTAAAGTAGTGCGAAGTTCCGTACATCATCCCCAGAGCAATCCTGTGGAGAGACTACATAGAACTTTGAAGAGAATTCTTCGAGTCCTGTGTCTGGAGTCAGGACCTGATTGGGAGAAAATCTTGCCTCATGCCCTGTTTGCTCTACGAGTTGTTACTCATGACAGTACTGGATATACTCCAGCTGAGCTGGTTCATGGACAGAATTTGAGGACTCCCATGACTCTACTGTACGAGAACTTGACGGAAAGCGAGGAAGAGAAGACTAGCGTAGTATCATATGTCTTCAAGCTACTAAACCGCATGAAAAGGTGTCAAGAATTAGCCGTCCAAAACATGGAGAACGCCAAAGACAAACAAAAACTATGGTATGATCGCAAGGCTGTGAAGCGTAAATTTTGTGAAGGCGACCTTGTGCTGGTTGTCGCTACATCTAGGCCTAACAAAATGGCAGTTCATTGGATCGGCCCAGGGAAAGTCGTTAAACAGCTTTCCGAAACCAACTACATTGTGCAGTTTCCAGAAAAAGACAAATCCCATGTGTACCATGTGAACATGCTCAAGCCATATTTCCAGAGACCCGAAAATGTGAATTTAATCTGTCTAAAAGAGATTAGGAACTGTGACAACGAGGAGGACATTCCAAGTCTCGAGCAGAAGCCTGAAGTCTCGGAAATGACACAAATTTGGCAAGACATAGAACAAAATGGTCGCTTGTCAGAAGATCAGAAGGAGCAGCTGAGAGAGTTGCTATCAAAATACTCTAGCTCATTCTCAAACCAGCCGGGGTGTACTGATCTTACTGAACATGACATTGAGCTTGAATCTGAGAGGCCCATCTGTGCCAAACCTTACAAGATGTCTCCACGCCAAACAGAAATTTTGAAGATGGAAGTGGAGAAGATGCTGTCGCTCAAAGTCATTGAGCCAGGAGAATCTGATTTTACTTCTCCTCTTATTCTGGTAGAAGTACCAGGAAAGGATGCAAGACCGTGCATCGACTATCGAAGACTCAACAAGGTCACTAGAACCCAGTACTTTCCTCTGCCAAACATTGAGCAGCTTGTTGAAAAAGTGTCAGCTGCCAAGTATATCACCGTTCTAGATTTGACCCGAGGTTATTGGCAAATACCTCTGAGTAAACGAGCCCAAAGATATTCAGCTTTTGTAACCAGTTTTGGGACATTTCGACCGTTGAGATTGCCATTCGGTTTGAAAAATGCCCCTTATGATTTTAGTCGTTTGATGGCCGAACTGTTGAAAGACTGTGGAGAATTTGCATGCCCTTACTTGGATGATGTAGCCATCTATTCCCTAAGTTGGGAAGATCATTTACAACATTTGAAAACCGTCTTAGAAAAGATGAATGCAGCTCATCTGCACATCAAGCCTTCTAAGTGCCAGTTTGCTCGTGCGTACGTAAAGTATCTTGGGCACTTGGTTGGTCAGGGCCAGAGAACACCTGGAGAATTGAAGATCCAAACTGTAAAGGACTTTCCGACCCCTGCGACTAAGACGCAGATCCGATCTTTCTTAGGACTTGCGGGGTATTATCGAAAATACATTCCTGACTTTTCAGTCCTCTCAGCACCAATTACAGATCTGCTGAAAGGAAAAAATCGTCGTGCTGCTGTCATATGGACTGATGCTTGTCAAGAGGCGTTTGACAATTTAAAGAAACGGTTGTCGGAGAATCCGGTGTTGTACAGTCCAGATTTCTCGAGACAGTTTCTCGTCCAATGTGACGCGTCAAATCTTGGGATTGGCATCGTTTTGTCCCAAATTAATGACATTGGTGAGGAACATCCTGTCATGTACTTGAGTCGGAAGTTCTCAAATGCAGAACAAAAGTACAGTACCATCGAGAGAGAGTGCGCAGCTATCGTGTTCGCCATCCAAAAGCTGCGATGTTATTTGGATGGACACCAGAAGTTCATCATCCAGACGGACCATAATCCCCTTGTTTGGCTGGACAAAAATACGGGAACCAACCCTAGACTTTTACGTTGGGCTTTGATCCTGCAGCCATTCAATTATGAGGTTGTCCATAAGAGGGGGAAACAGCATCAAAATGCTGATTCATTAAGTCGCATCCCATAAACCTCATATCCTTTTATTTTATATTAGTAAGTTTATTGTTTATTTTGATATTTGTATTATGTGTGAAAATTTTAAATTTTTCTTATCATTAGTGTAAATTGTTTTCCTAAATTTTTAATAAGTATATAATTTTTTGTATAATATTTTTGAGTTCAAGGCACTGATTGCTATAATCTGGTACATGTGCAGTGTATTTTGTGTACTTGAACTCTTGAACTTTTCCAATGACTGCACCTATCTGGAGACTTTTTCAGGCAGTGGAGTCATCAAAACTTTTCCCTCATTCTTCGAGAAAAGTTTCCTCCTTGTGGGGAGGAGTTTATAAGTCTGTAAAGACTTCAGACTAAGATAGATGGCGCTCTTGCGCATGCCCAGAAGGACTTTGAGAAAGGAAAGAGTTGAGAACGAGTGTGGCGAGAGACGTGTGGGTTGTGTTTTTTGGAGAGTGATCGAGACTGAGATGTTTCGTTTTTGATATTTACTACCTTTATTATTTTGTGTTGTGTGTCGTGCCTGTACTGTGTCCTGTGAGTTCATTAAAATGGTTTGAACCAAAAAAGGAGTATTCCTTGTGATGATAATTTAAAATTTTGAGCAAGTCAGTACAGTATGTATATGTATATATTACAACATCCTGGAGTCATCATCACAAACTGTGAGTACATTTTGCTCATTTTTCATAAAACGATGTCATATTTTGGTAAAGCAAGAAAGGACGATATTTGCCGTCTAGCAACGGAAATTAGATTTAGAAATTCCTTTAAACGCAACAATAACGAAATTAAAGACGATAGTGACGAAACACAAAGATTACGATGAGGAGTATACGAAAACACTTCTGGATACGATAATAAGTGAAAGAGTCGAAACAGAATTGCGTCAATTAGAAAAGGAAAAAGAATTGCGTCAATTAGAAAAGGAAAAAGAATTGCGTCAATTAGAAAAAGAAAGAGAATTACGTCAATTAGAAAAAGAAAGAGAATTACGTCAATTAGAAAAGGAAAAAGAATTGCGTCAATTAGAAAAAGAAAGAGAATTGCGTCAATTAGAAAAAGAAAGAGAATTGCGCGAATTCGAATTAGAGAAATTGGAACTGCAAAATGCGACACCAGTAGTTCGGGAAAATCGCATGACAGAATCAAACATTGCATAGGATAGAGGAAAGGAACTATCGAAGATAATAAAAAGCTTTGATTCGAATGAATCTAACGATATAAGTACATACTTAGCGCTGTTCGAGAGACAAGCGACGAAGATCAAAATCGAAAAAGAAGATTTCGCAACACATTTACTGGGTTTATTACCCTTAGAGATAGCACAAATAATAACCCGCGAACAGGAGGAAAAATCGAACGATTCCGAATACGTCAAAGATATTTTACTTAAAATATTTAAACTAACGTCTGAGCAATTTAAACAAAAATTCCTAAATCATAAAAAGGAAAGTACAGCCACTTGGCGAGATTTTGCGTTCGAGATAAGCCATTATTTTGAGGAATGGATAAGAGGACTCAAAATAACAAATTTTGACGAGCTCAAGCAACTAATCGTATCTGAGCAGATAAAACGTAGAGCACCGTTCGAAATCAAAACACACTTCATAGATGATTGGCATCAATTAAAAAGCGCAGAAGTTATAGTGAAAAAATTAGAGGAATACGAGAGCGCGAGGTTGCAATTAGGAAAGGGTGAGATGCGGAATGTAAATAAATTCAGAAAAAATGTTTCGCAAGATGGAACCCGATATAAAGGTGAATCGTCGAACTTTCGTGCTTACCAGGATAGTAGAAATGTTGATAATTATAACAAAACTGTTGGTTATAGTACAAATGTCAATAAGTATGGTAATAAGGTTGATTATGATATGCCAAGTAGAGATCCATATAGAGGTAATAAAATTAAATGTTATGCATGTGGAAATTATGGGCATAAGAGCAATGCTTGTACATATAATTTTAAAGGTGAAATGCGAATGTGAATAAAACTGTAAATCAAATATATGTTGTAGCGCCCAAAAAAATTGAAAAGTGTATTTATATTGAAAAATGTTATATTAGTGCTGTAATAGACACTGGATCTGAATTAACCCTAATTAATGAGAAATGTTATCATAAAATAGGATCTCCTATATTGAATGGTGGCAAGATATATTTAAATGAAATAAGTCAACACAGAATATGTACCGATGGGTTTTTCCGTTCAGAAATTATTATTGATAATATTTCTTTATGTTCTGATGTGCATGTCGTTAAAAATTTACAATTTGAAGCAATAATAGGTATGGACGTATTATCAAGGGTAAAGTTTGCATTTTCTGAGGGGACATTAAGGCCCCGTTCACATGGACTTTTTGCAACGCGCGTTTTATAAGAATTTTCGAGCGTTACCATGTGAACAGCACTTGGGCGCTTTTCAAGGTCAGTTTCCGTTATGCATTAAAATGTTTTTTTATTCCCTTAATCCAACTTTTTATCTTTTGAATGGTTAAAGATAGAGCCAAAATTTCAACGGATTTCAAATCAGCGTAAAATTTTACGTTAGATCGATACTAAAATCATGCTTTTCTTTGAAAAAATTATTTTTTTGTCAATAGTCGCAACTAATCTTTTTTCAGATATTCCTGTTATACTAAGCGTAAGAGGAAGTATTGCCTTATTTTTTTAAAGGGAATGTCACTTTAATACGATATTTTGTTGCCCCTTATCAATTGTTTTAATTTTACAGCCTTTAAAAGTAGGATGAAAATCTTTCTTTCCCAACCTAAAATTAATTTCTCTGTATTCACAAGAGATTGGTTAACTTAGAAATGTATAATGAGCAATAAAATGCCTAAAATAATCTAAAAAATATTCAAAACGACGTAAAAATTTGATATTCTTTCGATTTGTAAAACATCCGTTCCTTAATTGCCTGTGAATAAAGTGTTTTTGAAATTCAACCTTTATACATAAATAAATGCAATATAATCGACTTGCTGACCAGAAATGACAACCTAAACAGGTAAATCTTTCGTAACGTATAGTATACGATTCCAATGCCATCCAATGCTCTTTTAAACTGAATATTTTATTTAATATTTATTTTAAAGACGTTTGCCGCACATGAAAACTAGAACGGACAGTTGTCGGTATACGTTATTCTCAGAAATAAAATTACCCACTATCCTCTTTAGTTATAAACTATCAAATTTTTGCAAGTTTTGTGTGAAAGCAGGGTAAATTTCTTCAATAAATCGAATACGATTCAATTTTCTCATCCTATTTTTAATGGCCATAAGTATAAATCAGTGGATTAAGACAAAATACTCCAATCAAGCTATATCTTTTCAATAAAAACGAGATTAATACTCCCTTTTGTGTTCGTAATGGATATATTCGTCAAATGAGTATCGCGAAAATATTAAAGTTACAGTTGAAAAAATATTTATTTAAAGAAAATCACATTTCAGGTATCAATCTGGTGTAAAATTTTCCGCAGATTTCAAATCCGTTGAAATTTTCACTCTATCTTTAACGATCGCGAAGATAGAAACTTGGATTAGAGGAATTAAAAAGCCTAACGCCCGTCAAAACGCGTGTCATGTGAACGCTGCAGAAGAAACCTATGCTTCTCAAAACGCCTTCAAATCGCGAGAACGACCGGAGATTGTTGAAGCGCCGAAGCAATCTAGCGCTTGGATTCTCGCGATTTCTGCATGTGAACACTCCAGTAGAATTCAATGTACTTTGGCTACCCGCGTTTTGTTTAGACGTAAAACGCGCGTTGGAAAACGCCTCATGTGAACGGGGCCTAAACGGTACCGATATGGACATAAAAGAACCATCTCCATTTGATGCAATTGGCGATAATGGGAACGAAATAACAAACAAAGCGTCAGCAATTCCAGGCGTTACTATAAATAACGGGGAAAGAGTACGCGTGAGTTCCCCTTCACTCCCCGACATCAACTTTCAAGTGACAGAGGCGAAAGAAAATGACTCATCAGCAGATGCCTTTGTATACACTTTAGGCGCCATAGAGTTGGATATGTCTAGCGAAGAGATAGATCTCTCCCACGTACTTAATCCTTGTTTACGGGAAAGGATAAGTCAAAGTAGTAGTATGTACAAGTAATCTTCCGCCTGCTTCTGAAACAGATTCTACATATAATTATCCTGCTTTATTTCGTGAGCGTGGTGGAATTCGTCTTAGTCAATCAAACTCATCTTCCACGAGTCTTAATAGTGCTGACATAGGGGCAAATAATTTTGCTACAATACGGACTACATCTATTGTCACACGGCAAATTAAAGAACATGAGCAAGAAAACCATATGCCTGAGCAAATGTCTGGTTATAAGTGTATGCGGCGTCAGCACCAAAATGCTCTTATCCGGCTTGAAGCTAAATGTAAGCAAGAAATGGAAGAACATAAACAAAAACTAGATAAAGAATATGAAAAAATACTTCAGCAGTTTGGCAAAGAATTAGAAAAATTGCAAATGAGACATCAGCAAGAATTAAAAAGGAAGCTGTTACAATATCATCAAATGGAGCAAAATTTATTGCGAGATGAACTAAATAAAAGACAGTCCCAATTGGAGCAAGCCCATTCAATGTTGCTTCATCATCATGATATGACACAAGAGTTGGAATATCGTCAACAAAGAACTGTGCACCAGTTGAGGGAAGAACATGTTCGAAAACAACATCAGACAGAGCTTGCAAATCAGCAAGAATACAATTCCAAAAGAGAGCACGAGCTTCGAAAGAAACATGTGAAATACAAACTAAGCAGTACAAAGCATGGAAAATCCGATTCTAGCTACTACACCTAAGGAAGAACAAAAATTAGTTATTAAGAAATTAAAAGAAAAAGATACTTTTTTTTTATTTTTCAGATCTCATGATAGACGCCTGAATGAGAACGGTGATGTTCGGGTCGAACATCGTCAGGATGGACAAGTGTCAAGACTGAATCGTTTCGCATTTCCCCATTCGTCTTAGAACACTCAATCATATTCGCATTCCGAGAGCGATCTTCTAATTGGTTGGAGCTCCATGCGTTCTCGTCACTATGTTCTGATTGGTTGGAGTTCCGTGCATTCTGGTCGCGATGGAAACGCTCAAAGCAGAGCGGAAAATAATTCATTCTAACTATAGAACAGGGAAATTTTCGGATGGGTCAAGACCTGTGTGTAGGGATGGGAAATACTGTTCTTTTCGGCGAACAGTTCTTTGATATTCAGTTCTTTTTAAAAGAACTGTTCTTCTGTTCTCAAATATCTCTACTCGAAATGTGCAAGCCCTATTCCTCCTCGTAGACTATGTGGCGCCAGCAGTTTTCGCGATTGACAGGGACCGAATTTTGCTGACGTCATCTTTGTTTGTATATAGGCATGCATATATGAAAAAATACAAATGACTCGGTCTTCGTATTGTTATTGGTTGATTGATTTTTTTTATGGCGTAAGGGGAAAGTCGATTCAAGCTGCGCCAAATTGTCAGTAATTGAGAAAAGAAAATCAGAATTTTTTCGTAAATTGGAAAACGTTCTTGCAAAACGAAACGTTTAAATTCTCTCCCTAGTGGCAACTAATAATGTCCCACATCTGAACCATCTCAAGTACTTTCCCAAACAGATATGAGGTGCCTAGGACAAAACAAATACGCAAGCGAAAGTAATAATTTTTTTAGATTTTAATGTCATTTTTAAGTCAACAAAATGGTCATTTAAGTTAAAAAAAACGACGGTCCATGATCCATCCCGAAGAGAAAGATCCGAGGACAACACCAGGTAATTTTAAATCATGTTATGCAATAAGGAGTTGCCCTTTATAAAAGATTACGAACACAAAAAACGCATACCGGGATTGCCACTTGGAAAGTAAAATTGGTTTGAAAAACAGGTTAATATTATCTGATCTATCTAAACACGTTTAAAACATAAAAAATTAAAAAAAAAAGTTAAAAGCATTGCAAATCCTAAGAACGAGTAGAGGTGACACCACCAGAGAGAAAGCTGGACAGCAAAATCTTGATCACCAATATTTAAAAAAAAATTTAATTTGTTTAAAACTAAAAATTCATCATTATGTTATTGCCTAACAATTGTAAAATTTCACAATTATTACGCTAATCTCCTCGCAAATTCATCAGACGTCGGGGCTTGGTTCAGTCGAGATCAGCTCCGCGAATCGTTCATCGAGAACAGAGAACTGCTCTGAGAACGGAGAACAGCTCCGAGATCAGAGAACTACTCTGAGAACGGAGAACAGGGTCGGAACAATTTGAGAGCAGGAATCATTTTCCGAACAGGAAGTAAAAGAGCTCCGACAACGGAGAACAGGGTCGGATGTTTGAGAGCAGGAATCGATTCCTTCGGTAAATTTGATTCCTGCTCTCAAACAGGAAATAGTCTCAGAGCAGGGAGTAGGTTTATGGACAGAGAACGGATGAATGAATCAACAGGAAACAGTGAGTCACGAACTGTAGGATCAACAGCTGCGTTTCGGACTTACCATAATTTAGAATATACGAAAATTTTTGCGAAAAGATAACTTTGCAATATTCCCACCTGTTTAAAATCGAAGTATAAAAAAATTGCAATGTTTCTTTTAACAAAAAGAACCGAGAACAGGTTTTTGTGAAAAGTGAGAACAGGCTGTTCCCGTTCTTTTTGAAGAACAGGTGAAAAAGAACAGTTCGTTCTTTTTTTCCCCATCCCTACCTGTGTGGCTGATCGTGCGTCTTAAGAACGGGAGACCTTAGTGGCTCCATATTAATCCTCTGTGGATAAAAATTGTTACTTCTGAATGTGGACTCCTGAACATTAATGTTAAATATTTTCGTAATAAATGTTCTGTGTTAGTAAAAAGTGGAACTCTTCCTGTCAATCAACTGTTCCTGTTCTATCCCACTACTTCTGACATTATATATATATATATATACTTTAACAAATTTATTCTCTGCCTAATCGCATTTACCTGTTGGATAGTTAACTGTGACCCTCAATGAATTTGAGATTCGATAACACAAATGAATATTTTTTTACGAAGTGTCTTAAAAGATAGCACAAAACTCATCGAAAAAATTCCTACCCAGAAAGACAAAATTGTACAACAAAGATAGTTTTTAAAAATTTACCAGAAAACCACAAAACAAGCATTTTCGAAATGCCGCCCTCTTAAAAATTTATGCTTGGGTGGTCGCCCCCTCCCTCACGAGCTAAACCTCTGACTAAATGTGTTACAAAAATAAAAATTATGAAAGTAAAAAGTAGAAATTACAACTTTTTAAAAACCATGCATAACAGTTAATTTAGTGTTACTATCTGTTAAAATTAATTGTTAACATCCTAATAATAAGTTACTGTTAACGAAACTTTTACAATTGGCTAATGAGAATTTGCAACACAATGAGAATGTTGTCATGAAACAAAGGTTTTTGCCGCTCATCTCTAGTAAACTATACTTTACTGGAATCCGGATCGAAGGCTGGGTCCATGTAGCAGAGGAAACGTGAATCCCTCCTCAGAAGAGAGTACGATTGGTCGAAGACGAATGACTTCAGAAAGGGTTGCGGGTGTTTCTCCTGAGCCTTCAGCAAGCGGTAGCGGTTGTTGGCGACTGAAAAGAATATCATTTGGGTCGTCATAGGTAGCTATGGGCAAAACTGTAATTTTACAACAGGCTCAACAGTTATTTTTCACAGCTAATAGTTAACTGTAGTAAATAAATTAAAAAGTTTTTTAGCTGCTAGAGATTGGCTTTAACGGTGAATTTGAACAGTTAGTTGCTGTTAAATTAACTGTTGAGAGATTTAAAAAAGTTCTCAACAGTTAATTCGTCTTAAATTAAAAGTCAAAATTAATTCTTTAATTTCAATTTTAGATTTTTAATCTAAATTTTATTTAATAATTTTTGCAAAAAGTCGTTTAAAAACCCTTTGTTGATAACTAGTATTATTAAAATAACAGTTGCTAATTGTTATTGAAACTGTCCCGCAAAGAAAATTTTTCATTGTGCGCATTTTCATATTTTGACTAAACATTCATAAATATGAATCGGTGGTAACAATTGCCGTGGAAGGGATTTTAAAAGGCAAATTCAAATGTAGATCTCTGGAGTGAAGTAGCTATTTTAAACAGAATTCGACACAATTTTAAACTCGATAAATCAAATGATTTTCGATGACATCAAAAGCCCTAAGGTGTCAGCTAGAGGGGAGTTGGGGGGGGGGTGATAATCCTGCATCGGCACCAGAAGTCAGTGTCTAGAGGGGTGACAGAAATATTTATTAACTCACGGTCACGATTTTCCTGAGTAGTGTAGTATTGCCTTCTCAACAGCACACAAAAACAACTAAATAACCACACATTTAGAGAATTCTAGGAAAGATTCCATTGGTCAAGGTCAAAACTGATAGACTGCAGGTTGGAAAACGAATATATGCGTATGAATCCCTCGGAGGGTTCAAGGGATTTTTCTTGGAAAAATGCTTTATGTATCTCTTCTTCACTCCACTGAATAGTTAAATTGGTGGTATTGTTACTTTTGTGGGGATTCATTAGGCCCTTTTTATTATAACTATAAGTTAATGTAGTAAGATGCATCAGTTGAGGATCACGGCTACATACATAAGATCTCACTACAAGAGAGAATTCGATCTACAAAGCATAGTAATTATAGCAGCAAAATCTAAATAGTTAATACTATTTATTTAAGGTAACTAGGTTTGGACAATTTAATGTGATGCTATATCAAAATATTTACTTTTTTATATGTCTAAATATTTAAATTTTGTTCCGAAAGAAAGGGGCAGCATTGGAACCATTTGTCTCGATGTCTCCAAATTAATCTAGCCTCGCCACCGAACAAGGCATTTGCACAAATCTCTAGCGTTCTCTGCGTGCATGCCCCAACCCAAAGGATTTCTGAGATTCAATTTGATTTCGCAATATCTTTTGGAAATTCTCCGAGAGTTGTAAAATGGGAACTATGCGCTTTACTGGCACGAGAAAGGACGTTGATGACATAAAAGGGACAGAAAAAAGCAAGTAGTGATGACTTTAAAAGTGCTTAAAGTATAATGGCCGAAGAGTCTTTCCGACTCCACATATCTCTAGTCATGAATATTCGTAGTTGTTTATGCCATTGGTCCCAGTACAATTAGGGGCCGTGTGGTTCAGTGGGTATGTCCACTGCGCTAGCAACCTTCGAGTTGTAGGCGGCGCAGATTCGATTCCTGTCAGGTGCATTCCTCCCTGGGTGTATTTCTCTCTTCTGTGTCAGTAAAATTTTTAATTTTATGTTTATTATTTGATATTGTGTATCTTGTGTCTGGTGCTGCATGTCCAAATATTGGCCCTTGCGCCATAAAACCCCAACAAACCAAACCAAACCCAGTATAATTATCTCCCGTGTGCAAAAAAAATTATTATATTGCTGGAAGACAAACTGGCTCTACTTTACACGTCTCCCCTGTCTAATGTAGTCATATTTTAAAAAATTCATCAATTAAAATACGCGTAGTTTAGAAATTCAACATAGATATATTAAGGAAATATAAAAATTTTAAATAAAAATTTATACTTTATTCAATTATCACTTGCTGCAACTAGAATCTTTCGTACAAACGATGAATTTAACGGTAAAGTTAAAAGTATAGTCCGGCTCCAGAGATTTGACATTTCGATATAGTCACGTGGTTTAGGGGAAAGCTTTAAGCAATGCGTTTCCACTATTAGCGTCCTTAACCTGAGAGAACTCGCTAGGCTTGCTGGTGCACTAGAACTCGCGCGTGAGATTTTCTCTCACATTTTGTAACGTTTGCCAATATTATACGTAGTAGTATCAAAGTGTTACCTAAACAAAAATTTCACTTCTTTCACCCTCCTCTCCTTTCAACTTTGTAATTAAAAGTGATAATTCAAATAATTTTGTGTCCGCTTCTTTTTTATTTATTTATTTTGACGCCAATCTTGCTTGACGCAATCTTATGCCGGCCCTTCACCCTACTCCTCACTACCAGCTAGACAAGATCGGAAACTCAGACCTTTCTTAGTAATGAGCGGGAAGCGAAATATTTCACGGCGTGAGAGAAAATCTCACGCAGCGAGTTCTCCCGTGTTAACGTGGTTTCTGGCTCTCGTTCGGTGTCGGAAGCAGTAGCAGTAATTACGAGTTGGCGAAACAAATAATAAATAATGGCAGTCGTCATACACGATTTTGCGTACTGCAACTCTTTCTTCTGTCGAGCTCAATCATTTTTGTACGAATGAACTCCTCCAAGGTCATCTGCCTTTTCACTGAAAGCGATATATCTCTATAACCTCATGCTCCTTCCCCTCTCCTGCTGCATGAAGACGTTCTTCCATAACTTTAAAAAAACAAAAGTAGTTTTACCCCAAAAGGATCTATTTTATATCGACCTCTTTCTGAGGGCTTCAAGTGAAACAGCAATTCAAGGGTCTATCAGTGAATTTAGAAAGAAGACATACTCACAGGTGGGCAGTCCCTCCCTGCAGTAGGTCTCACACAGGACGATTCTGTTGCGGGGGATCCTGAAGGGGTCTCTGTAGAACTTGACTGGCCTCGAGTAGTAGTCGGCCAAGTCGCCCACATCGAAGTCGGTGGCAGAACCGCAGAACTCCATGATTGGTAGATCTGGAAAAAGATCGTGCTACAGCCCCAGGACGAAAGTATCATCTACATTTGGACATCGATCTGAATCGCTTTCCGTATTCGGATCCTCGAACCAAAGTGCAAAGAGAACAGGAAACTTTTTTATAATTTTTTTTGACAAGTTTTCATTAGCGTTACGAACAAGTTTAACCATTACCGTTCTCGTCGTTCATTGGAGTGACGGAATCGATTGCACGCATAGCGGATTCGAATCGACGTACAAGTGTACATGGGCCTGAAAACTCCCCTCCTTGTGAGTACCTTAGCGAAATGCAGTACTTACCCTGTGGTGTGCCAGGTACCTTGTGCCATGTTTTCGATTTGTCTCGGAAGTTTCTAAGTGTTCCGTCTATCCACAGGTACAAGCACTGCACTAGGTCCTCCGGTTGTGGTAACTGCATCAGCGCATGCGCCATGCGTTTCTGGTCAGTCGTCAGGCTCATGCCTTGCAAGATAGCTCTTTACTCGTGGTTTGAACAATAGTAGTGACCGTCTAAACAAATAAATATATTGGTCAGTCGCCCCTTTTTTCATTGGAGGGTTTCTGTTTCTGATTTACCTCCAACTCATAGGAAGTGCGAAGGACCTTTTCTGAGATACCAGCCACTCATGTGCACACCTTAATAAGCCATCTTCATCAAAATGTCTAATTCCCCCCTCAAATGTCGTCACAATGTTTTTTTCGAATATTCTAATGTCGATTCATAAGTGTCTTGTATTGAAATTGCAAAATGAATCCCAAAATATAGACAAATAAAGCATGAAAACCACCTCCTACCTGGTCATAGCGTTTATCTGCAACCGATTAGGTCACGGGTTCAAATCTCTGTTTATAAGCGCATGGAAATTGTCCCTGTTAGGAGCAACGGCATAGACATATAGACACGTATGATATCCCGCAAAGCGTCCTGGAATGTCCGGACTTTTAAAGGATCAAGACTTCACCAGACTTCTCTGTCAGAATTTAGAAGCCTGATCACAAGATATATGACTTCTGTAAGATGAATTAAGAACTGGTCCTTGCTCTGCAATCTTAGCAACTCCTTCCCATACTTTGAATTGTAGCGGTGTCTCTGTGTGTGTGGTGCACCTGGATGAACAGAAGTTAGTGGCTGTAGACTTGAAAAACATGATCTTTTGGACTTGGTCTAGGTTCTACCTTGACCAAGGAGCTTACTAGTATCAACAATCGAAGGAAATCTATCCACTGAGTATTGCTCCTACACAAATAGCCGAGAGTTCGTTTCTTGTGCCCAAGAGGTCATTGGTCGGGCGTTTAAGAAAGTATGAAAGCAAATAAATATCAGAAAATGTATAACTAGACATTTTCTTAAAAATTGGATGCATACCCTAGCCGACGTACAAATGCACGCCTCACACAACATTCATCAAGTCCTCACTGCCAAAGGTCTACAATTTTTAAAAACTAGGACACTGTACTTTTAACACTTTTTAAAACTGCACTTTTAAAAACATCCTTTGCTCGCTACCTTTCGCCGACCCCTGAAACCAATGAAGATTTTTTCTTGAATGATAAATGTTTTGATAAAACCATTAATCAATGTTTCATTAATTCTTTTAATGTTTTCTGATAAAAAAAAAGTCAAATTTATTAAAACATCAGGACCATCAAGATATTTAGATGTACGAGGATGTTGCTAAAGTTTTGGGAATTGTGCAACATATTTCCTTTTCTATGAGGAAAAAAGGATGGAATATTCCATAGCATTTTACTAAAAATTTAAAAAAAGAAAAATTCAAGTTTCCGTTAGTAAAAATCAAATTTATTAAAACAAGACAATCAAAATATTTCGGATATACGAGGAATGTCTCCAAAGTTTTGGGAATTGCGTTATTGTGAAGTAGAAGCATATGATAATCGCTGGGTGCCTCTCTTTTCATAGAAAGAAAAGAATTGCTCTTTGAGAATTTACAGCGTCTTCCATTGTTGCACTTAGAAGCACCGTCTGTATTCGCCAAGAGGCTATATCTTACAGATCGGCCCGGATCACGCGACCTGTGGGTGAATACATTTGTACTGCTTCTGTCACACGGGGTAGCACTGAGGACCATCCGCGACTCAGCCGTGATTTACAACCTATTGTTTTTTTAATTGGGTGACACACGGAGCGACCTGAGAAGCACGACCTTCACACGCTTTTTCTTTCCGACAGGGATGAAATCGGACTGAACCGCTCGGAACGCTTCACCCAGGTTGCGAGTCAAATTGCGATAAAAAGAAACAAGATCTGGGTTGCGCTTCACAGGTCGTCTCGTGTAACAACACGTTGGAAAAACCTGTGAGAGCGAAACATACCAAAGTATCCTTTTGTTATATCGAGAATATATATTACATTTATTACAAGCCATCATTAAGAAAAAGTAATTTTGTTGATTTAGGTATGTATTATGATTCGGATTTTGCTTTCATTCCACATAAGATCTATTATAAAATCTACGTATTGAAACTTGGTTAAATCAAGAGATATTTTGTGTTAGATATAGACTGTAATATGGATCTGTAATTTGAGATTCTTATTCCAACTGCTATATCTTAACTCTATTGAAAGAATACAGAATAAATTTGAGATATATTTGTTTTAATAATGATGAATCTTCATTTTTACATTCTTTTGAATTGCAAAATCATTTTGGTTTTGCAACTAAGCTTCGTCAAGACATTGCTTTAACAAATTTTTTGACGACCTTCTAGAGAGTGGAGTGCCAGCTCAGTTGTGACCTCGTCGTCTGACCGTGGTTCGAAATGAGGTGGTTTTGTCCTCGGATCCTTCTCCAGTGCGATGTAAATTAAATACCTACAACCTTCTTCAAAATTAATTTACCCTTTTTAGTTTCTTGTATTTATTTTAACGTGGTCAAGCCACCAGAAACTGTCACTTGTTTTGTTAAACTTTTCAGAAAGAATGTATGTAACAATTTCGCATAAATAGATTAGGCTTTTTAAATAATAGATAATAGATAGATTTTTAAACTGTATAATGCATTCCGGAGGTTGATATACTAAAAGATTTCAATAACCTGCTTCAATGAAATGTTTTGTTTGGATTTTTTCTGTAAAGATGAATGGTAAACAAATGGATGATTTAAACCAGGCCTCACGCAGCCCTTCGTTGATTTTCTCATGCCCGCCTCGCCATATGTTATTTTCACTTCAACAAGTCACATGATAAATAATTTAGGTTAAAATTTCGTTGCTAGATAATGGCATTAAAATGCGTAAGTCTCTTTGGGGGTCAACATATATCTGTGAACAAATGTTTCAGTCATGAATGTTAAAGTGAAAATTGGAACGGCTTGACAACTACAAAATCGAAACAAATATTACAATTGTTAAACCAATGCAATGTCGCGCATCAAAATAAATAATTTATTTACTTTTAATTATCTTTATTTTTTGTAACAAGATAAAATATAATATTAATAATAATATAAGTAAAGTAAATAATATATGATAGATAATTTTCTTGAATTTTTGGTCGGCCCTCCCATAAGTCACAGTAAGTCTATGTGGTCCATCGGTCTTAACAAGTCTGTGCATCCCTGATTTAAACCATATAAAATCAACCGTTACTAGTTTCGCTGGTTCGTTTAAACGTACTTGCTTTGAGCTATAGAGCAATAAAATGCGGTTAAAAAAATACTAGGAAGAGCTAGCCGGTGGACGTCCAGAAGATAATTGTGGTAACATGATTGAGGTATGAACTTTTCCCCCCAGTAAGATGAACACGAAATGCTGTTTTAAATTCTTGTGGCTAATTTTATTCCATTTGGAGGCATGAAGTGTGCATATCAATGCTTATATCGATTAAAATAAGGAATGAAAAGTGAGTTACGACACTGTCATCAATTGACATAATTGGAAATTACAGCTCAGATGCTACCGCGGCTCAGGTAATTATCAATTACATTTCTGGCCTTACCTGCTACGGCAAGGGTAATGAACTGTTTCATTACGCGAAGGTAATCAGTGGGATAGGAAATAGATATACCAACTCACCTGCCTGTTGTTGATGGCTGACGATCCTTTTCTCTTTGGTGACAATAAAAGGTTCTTTATCTTAACTTCGCTGATTGTCTCAGGA
Source organism: Meta bourneti (assembly GCA_933210815.1). NCBI lineage: Eukaryota > Metazoa > Arthropoda > Arachnida > Araneae > Tetragnathidae > Meta > Meta bourneti. The sequence goes on along the minus strand of OW119924.1, from coordinate 90,242,472 downwards.
CTTTCATCCTTAGATACGGATGGGAATTTTTTATTGGTTTTATGAATTTTATTAACTGTGTCGGTAGGCGGGGAGTCTCGCCATCTTTATCTGTTTGAGACTGATCAGTGAAGAAATCAGCTTTGGATGATCAATTTGGAATAGCCGGAGATAGGAACACCTGTCTGAATAATAAAATTCAAAGGAAAAATAATGTTATTTACAATGGTGTAGTGTCCATGGAAATCCCGTATCCCCTGATAAAATTCAGAAAAATTCGGCAAAAAAATATGAATAAATAAAAATTGATAAAACCTGAAACAAATATCGACGATTTTACCAGCGTAAATCTGAGTGACGGGTCATTAAGTGTTTGATTTTCATCACAAAAGACAACCAGGGACTGTTGATGCCCATCCTTTCAGTCTCAAATGGTTTCTCACTACGATTGGTTAATGCTGTTTGTCATGGGCAATGGGCACCCTTAGCTCAGACTCTTCTCACCTACCCCATTCTTGCTGAAACTAGCATCCACGCCAGAAAAACGTGTATTGGGTCCTAGCCGCATGGTATACTATTCTCTCCTCATTTTCCTGCCTTTGCAAAATACTTCCATCAAGGTTACAACTTTTGGATCATTCATATTGACTTTGCTTAAAAGAAACAACTGAGAATAGACTTAACTTACTATCTAAAACTAAGCATAATACATATTTTGTTTGCTTTCGATCCAATTTCGGCATACTCAGTTAGCTCATGTTACTCTACGGTATTGGCTATTTGATGTTTTGAAGTGCTCCAGAGACTAGAATTTTTAAATTTTTAGGAAAATCACTTATTTTGTCAATGTAAGAAAACCAATGTAGCAATAGCGTAGCGTAACTTTTACAACTGGGGATACCGAGATTGAATGTGCTGCACTACGATCGATAAAAAAGAAGTAGTTAAAATATTTTCCGCCGCTGTACATCTTGTCAGCCAAGGATATCTTTCCTACAATGATGATAAAAATAATAAACCCCTTCAACTCTGAAAGACAGTGAAGTGAATCTGTTTTATACAAATGCAATTCTTCTACCAATTGTGACCCTCGTATTAAAAAACAACCTTGGCGTACTCCCTACGGAGTGATCCACCCCTGCCAAACTATAGAGCACAACTTCTGAATATCAGATAGTCTCTAAAGAAAGGGTGTTCTCAGTGGTGAATAATGTTTTTGGTTAGAAAACAGAAGTAGGACACACGAAAGTAACATTAACAAAGATAAAAGGTCAAACATGTTAAGAGAAACTAAACTAAATTCTAACTGTAAGTGGGAAAGTTTTGAATACGTATAAAATGTGAAAAGAATCCCAAAATTCCAAAACAAGATGAACTTTTTGACTATAGATATTTGTTTATACGTTCAATAGATACTGTAAACACTGAAAGAAATCTACGATAGAAAAGCAATAAATATGCTACAATTTAAGAGAGAGCTGAAGCTCATGGATTTCAGAATGATGAAAAAGAAAGAAGAAAATAACCAGACTGTTTCTGCTTGCATTCATTCATGTGTGTCAACATGCTGAGGACTACAAACTCCACCAAATGCACAAGAATTATTAACATAGGCTGATATTATTTAAGAATCTTCTAAAACCCAGTGTGATTAAATCTTCCATCTTTAGTTCACAACTGTTACCGTAACGCCTTTTTGCAGATCAACTGCAATTAAAATATATTCGATACTTCAGAAGTCTGAATAATTAGTCCAACATATCAGGTAACTTAGTGTAACATTGATAACTGGGGATGCCATAATTGGATCGAGAGCAAAAGCCAAATATTATGCTATGCTTAGATTTAGACAACCTTAAAAGTCAACTCCACTCGCCGTTGTTCCTTTTGAAGAGGACCAAACTTTGCAACTTTGTATGGATGATCGAAACGCTGTCTTAAAACTTGAGACAGTCTTTTACGAAGGCTGGAAAACGAGGAGGGAATGATAGACCATACACGAGGACCCCCTGTGCATAATGTCTCGACTGGATGATATCTTCAATTGGATGCATGGGAAAGGGGGAAGGCTATGCGCTCAAGGTACCATGCATGGCAAACACCATGAACCAATCAATGTAAGAAACCACTTTAATCTGAAATGGATGGGTATTATCATTCCATAGTTCAGGGATTCACTGACTTGGTGAGACCAAATTTTCATGTTTCGGACAATCTATTAACCTATTTTTAATACACTTTAATTTTGAAAAATCACATTCACAAGATACTTGTGAACAGGATAAAGTTAAAATAAACTCATAAGTGTGGCAAATAACTGAGTTATTACTCCCTAGAGCGTCATCTGACTGTGGTTCAAAATTACGTGGTGTTGAATTCGGGATTGATCCCGGACCGTCGTCAATAGCCCGTTGTGTGACGTTAATTAATTATCAACCTTACATACCAACCTTATTCCCTAGAGAGAGCCGTAATACCAAACTTTACCTTTCACCTGACGTTACCATCGTTACGTTTTAAGGAATCCACGTTTACCAGTAATCAAATGACTTATAAAAATTTATATTTGCGGGCAGAAAGAAAATCCCGCGAGTGAGATGAAATACAGCATTGGATCTGTGAAACTTGCCATTTTAGATCTGTCTATTTTTTTCTAAATTATGTGTCTTGTTCTAAATGTTCTGTTGTTCGTTTCCGTGCAATTAGCAACAAACGTGGAAGATTTAAAATGTCAACACCAGCCCGCGTTTACACGAAGGTCTATGGTTGGATCGAGTTTCAAACTCGCAACCCTCCTGTTGCTAATCCGCTACTCTTCCAACCGGGCTACCACGGCCCCACCCAAAAAAGAGTCAAGTAATCAATTTATATGAACTATATATATATAGGATAAATACACGAATATACTCTGAAGACTTGAAATAAATATGCTCTTTCTTGCCAGCGATGCCTGAAATTTTTGATTGGGAATCTTGTTGGATTATTACTTTAAGTTAACACAAACTACATCAGTGAGTTAAAGGAAGGCTATATACATCCTTTTGATAGACATTCATTATGATTTTTTCTCCTTTTTCCTCCTGATAAATTCCTTTTTCTATTACAAAGAGTTTTAAAAATTGTGTGTTTTTCATCAGTTCTAGGTTTAAACATCTGAGATGTACAAAAGTTATACACTAGTATGAAGGAAATTGTGTATTATTTAAAGGATTATAATTGTATGAAAAAAAGAAGTGTTTATCTTTTTTAACTTAAAATGAATGATGCTTTCATAAATTCAAAGGGATGTAGTCTCCTCGACTTACGACCGAGTTCCGTTCCGACTGACAGGTCGTAAATCAAACTGGTCGTAAGTCGGATTTATATTTTTCAAAACTATTTTCATTTAAACGGGTTATAAAAATTGTACATAAAACACAAAAATGTACGTATAATTATTGTACATAATGTGAAAAATACATAATATGTACTCTTGTCTCCTTTTGATCCTACCAATGTAGTTATCTTTCTTTATTTACTATTTTTATTTATTTATTTTTGTGGTCATAAGTGCGGATGGTCGTAAATCGCATAGGTCGTAAGTCGAGGAGAATATGTAATGTAAAAAATCAGTATGAAATTATGCAACACAGATGCTCTCAACCTTTGTGACATCGCTGCTCGGTAAAGTTTTTTTATAAGACGGCGGCCCAGTCCCCAACAAATTTACTCGTATTTCCTTGTACATTAAATAAGTATAAGTATTAAATATGTCTTAATCATAAGATATTAGTATATTTATGTATACTGTGTGGCCTGTTGACAAGAATGAAATTACAGTAAAATTTGTTACTAGTCACTGGACTATCGAAATCTTGTAGCGTATGGTAGTTTACTCAGGCCGACAATATCAAATTGATTTGTGCTGATTTTTATTGATATACCTCATTCTGATCACCCAAAACATAGTCCTGAGTATCTTACTCATATTAAAATTTTAATCTATGAGCCCATTACATTTAATGCGTAAGGTCACTCGGGTTTCTAAACAAGCACTCACACACAATAATGCGAATTTGCGGAAAACAGTATTAAAAAAATTTGACAACCGGATACAGGGGCGGCTGCTTTGATCTTCAATTTTAGCGGGAACATTTTCTTTTTACACCCTCGCTGGTTGGTCACTGACATTAGCTACACTAACTGTATTTACGCTTCCTGGATATGAGCTTTTTGATGCATTCAAGTATTATTCTCCTCAGGATACTAAATCAACTAAAAATTGTTCATACAAATGCTTACAAATAAAAAAGTCAAATTCCAGGAGAAACTCTGACGGCCAGGGGTTGTTAAGAAACACTGGTGTAAAAGACTATAATGTGCTAGAACGCGACCAGAGTACAAGTAGATGAGATAACGTTTTGTAAGAGAGATAGAGCTTGGATAATCCCATACCTAGGAGGGAAAAATAAGATAATTCCATGCTGTTGCGAAACAAAACCCCGGCCCTTGAAGTGTGTGTTTCAAATGAGACTTCATATATCCTTTTGAGGCAATTACCCACAACCATCAATTAATTGTTTTAAGCATCAGCACACCATGAATATTTGATAGCAATCTGACCCATTGAGAAGAAAGACATTTTTGCTTTCTCAGCTCCTTCCCCTATGAAATTTGGGTGCACTAATTATTAGTATAATTATTAGATCAGTAGTATATGGGTCACTTGAGCGCCTTTTCCAAGATGGCCGCCGTTTGATAAGGAGTTGACTGCTGATAAGGAGTTGGGCAGGATTGCTGATAAGGAGAGGGTGATGCCTTGAGGTGGTGACGTCATTGTAAAGATGGCGTTGTTGTGTTGCCATGGTAATGAATCAGTTATAGCTCCATCTGGTGGGGGAATGAGAAACCCTATTATTTTGAATTAAAAAGGAATTTCGTGGATTCGAACTGGGGACCATGGGATCTGTAGTGCAGTGCGCTAGCCGTTAGGCTGTAAGAGAGTTAGCTTTGGGTGGTGAATTAATGTAGTGTTTGCTTTTTTTCTTAATACTAGGAATGCGTTATGGGACTTGGTTTTATTTGATGAATAATTAATTTTTATTTTGCAGTTAGTTGTAAGTGTGTTGGACTGGTGGTGCCATCTAGTGATTTTAAAAGAAGTTAATCTAAGGAACGAATTTATTCTTGTCATTAATTCTGGGAATGTGCTATTTTTAGAAAATGGTTTGAACAATTGTGGTGGGGTTTAATAATTCTATTAAAAGGCAGGTGCAGCCATCTAGTGGCGGGAGAAGTAACAAAAGGATTTATTTTCTAGCTGTAGACTTGTAGCGTGATACTTTAGAATTAAATGGAGAATTTTTTTTGTTTTTAAAAGAAAATTATATATGAGGGTGGATTTGAACTCATCAAAAGGTAATAGCGGCCGCCCGTTTTACACAAGCACTTTAACCGTTCGATCACCTACTTTTTAGAATACATATAGAATACTAGCTCGTGAAGTTACATCTTAAGGGAGTGAAAGTATGTGTTCTCTTTATTGAGAATAGTGCCCTTATGAAGAATGAATATGAATATAAAAACAAATAAAGTTGAATTTATAAACCTTAGCTATATAACAAGTTTATTACCAAGATTTTAAAGTATGCGAATTGTATGTAATGACAGGAAAAGTATCAGAATATAGAAGACTCTGGAACTTGTGACAATATGACTAAGGATTTATGTGTAAGTTAATTAAGATAACAGAAGGAGTTAAACACGTAGTCACCGATAGGATACAAGCTTAAGTAAATGAGAAAGCTTTTAAACGCATTGCTATTTAGGAGAATGGTGTTGTTTTTCTGATTGTGAGAAAAGCAAATGAAACTACAACATGCCAATGAATCACATATGACATGCCCGAACTGGAACTTTCTATAGGGGTTTTAGCTATGAAATAGTGACGAAGGGATTATCTTAATACTCTAACGTTGGAACTCGGAACATAAGTAATTGAGGCCAACCAATATATGCGAAGATTTTAAGCGTATGAACACTACATGTAAGATAGAATTTATAATACGGAAACCTTTTTTATATTTTAATGAATTTATATACAACATGAGCTTGAAGAAAATGTGAATGTTTAAGGGTGAATGTTTTGTAGGGAAAATTATTATTATTACAATTTGAGGGGAGGACTTTGAGATATGAATAGGACACACAGGCATAACGGTGTATGAAACATTACATTTTTAGGTAAATAAGAAGTAACTAACCAAAGATTTATAGTATACATATTATAAGCGATGGCAAGGAACCGTATAAGATTGATATTATTAGAAGCCTCTGGAACTTGTGAGAATATGACTAAGGAGTGTTTTTGCACGTGTAAGTTAATTAAGATAACAGAAGGAACGGAGTTAAACACCGAGTCACAGATAACGATAGAAACTATTTGATAATAAGAGGCTTTTTAAAGTATAGTTGGAGCATCTTGGGTCTTTGAATTACTTTGCATCTTGTTTTGGGGTTTTTCTGCCCTTTTTTACTGTTTTTAAATAAATCATGGATTCTAAGGACATTAGACTTGCAAAGAAAATGCGTGCAGACAAAGAACTGTGTTTGCAGAAATATTGTAAAGATTCTTTATGTTATGAGTATGGTAAACTGTTTACAGATTGTGAAGGCTGGGCATATTTTTGTCGATTGGAAAACGAATTAACGTACTTAAAGAAAGAGGAAACTACTATTGAAATTTATGGTAAAAAATGTACTGTGCCTCGGCAACTTGTAGCATATGGAGACGTAGGAATAAGCTATGCCTTTAGCGGATCTTGTATTGCAGCCAAGCCTTGGTCTCCTTTACTATTGGAAATAAAGGCAGAAGTGTAACGAATAATTGGCACAAGATTTAATTTTGTGTTGGTGAACCGTTATAAAGATGGTAAGGACTGTATAGGTGCCCATAAAGACAATGAGAAGGACTTGGATCTTAATGCACCCATAGCGTCTGTTTCATTTGGACAGAAAAGGTAATTTGTGTTTTCTAGAAAGAACTACAATTCTCTAAAAATTGTTCTGGAAAATGGAAGCTTGCTTGTGATGAAGTATCCAACAAACCAATTTTGGTTTCACAGCTTGCCCCGTGGGGATGCATTATGCCCTAGAATAAACTTAACGTTTCGTAAAATTCTTGTATAAAGCAGCGATAAACCACTTATGTGCCCCCGAACTAAAACTCAGTGTTGTGCACTAGACGATATTTGGACAACGTTGCAACTGATCTTTGCCTTTCTGAATAGTATTTTTATAAATGCTTATATCTTGTTGGTTTTAAATAAATTTTTTAGCGTGTCTTACCACATATACTGTATTTAGGACTTTTTTATTACATAATTCTATAAATTGTTTTTAAAATGCAAGATCTGAAATGAAATTTTTCTTTGCTATAAAGATTTATGTTTTTAAGTTAGATGTTTTTACTCAAAAATTAATTATACATTAGATGTTATAGCACATATTTTCAATGCAGAAATTTTGTTTTAAGTATTGTACACACTTAAGTAAGAGTAAACTTTTGAAAACTTTACAAGACCCGTACTATGAACGTACACATTTTGAATAAGTTGTAATTGTATTGAAATCATTTATGCTATAAAATCTAAACCAAAAGTTATTTTTTTAATTAATCTTTCCATGCATATTTTTTAAATAAATCTTCCTAAATTTTAGTGATTTAATTTTTATTATACAGATTTACAAACTATTTTTGGATGAAATATAAGGATTTATATTTTAAAAGTTGGATGCTTTTACTCTTAATTATATATTAGATACTATTACACATATTTTTTAATACTGAAGATTTTTAAAAAACATTTAACAATTGAAAATATATATACTTTAAATATTATTACAAACATTTAAATGCAATTTGCTTTTTATTTTTAATTTTACAATTAAGACATTTCTTAAAAGTTTGATTCTTAAAGTGTGTTTTATGCACAGTAAAAAATAATTATAAAAACCTGTAAGAGTAATTTTTTTTTTTTGCTTTTATTTGAAACTTTACAAGAGACCCATTCTATGAAGATGTTTCCTTGCACATTTGAAGCAGTGAAAAATAGAATTAAAAGCCATTTATTTTTGAAGTTCTAAATTAAACGTTCCTCTTTTAATGCTTTTTTTGCAAACCATGCATTTACTAAATATGAACTTCCTTTTATTTGAAACCTTATGCCTATTGTGCAGCTTAAATTGCAGAGCAAAATTCCAATACTGTACGAAACTATAAAGTATTTTACAAGATACTTCATATTATTCTCTTAATTTACATCTAATTCATTACTACGTTAAAATGGATAGCATGTGGGTTTTCTGTTTTAAAAATAATGTGTGCACATCTGTGCTGAAAAGTAAATTAACTTTTGCCTTTTCTTGATATTTAATGCATAATCTAAATATTTACGCACACCGCTGATAGTTTTACACATGAGTAAAATTAAATAATAACTGAAAATTTTAAATTTTAAGTATTAGTGTGAATTTTAAAATGAACAAATATTGAATTAAATATGAATTCTATGTATTCTTAAAACAACTCTGCAAGTAAAAACAGATACACTTCTTAAACAGATTGAAGGAAGTCACATGGAAACAAAGTAAATTAGAACACTTTTTAATAGAAAAAAAACATTGATTCATATATTTTACAAAACTAATACTTTGTAGTAAAAAAGAACTTATTTTTACATACTTGCATTTTTTAAGAGACACATGTTTACGACGAGCCAATTATTAAATGCCATCACCTCAGCTTTGGGGCAATGCAAATTATTTTTGTGATGACCACATGATAGTTTTTGGATCTTTTTGTTGCTACTTAGAGCACATAGTGCATCGAATTTGGGACACCCATATTGTTCCAAGTTGATATTTGGTATATTCAATGCATCTAGGTGTTTCTTTTCCACACAACGACCTTTGTAAGCAACTAGGTACTGGGTGGCGCTCTTGGTCTGCTCGTACAATTCTAAAAGCTTAGAGTCTAAACTTTCTAAAGGAGACACACTTTCCCATGCCACGGGACAGAAAGGGAGACCACATATGTAATTTTTTCAACATATCGCACAGTTTTTTATCTTTTGCACTCAGTTTATACTTATAAAGCGATAAGTTAAAACGAATGCTTGAAGCTACTTACGATTTTTATGGCGATGTATACGTATTTACGTACTAAGAAACCCTCCTGAGTCTGAAATCCGTCAAAATGCACAATTACACAAATATTAAACATTGCTATTGAAATGTGTTAGCTGTTCTTGGAAAAAGAATTGTAAATTAGAGGCACGAAGAACTGCACTATATACACTTACTAAACAGTGAATAACACCATACACTTACTAACCAGTAAAATTAAAATTTATTGTATTCTTATCTTTTGTGAGTAACTATGAGCGCATAAGTGAAGAATGTACTCAGAAAACTTGTGCTTGTGATAATGCGCCAAGTAAAATTGTGTGTTGTAATGCAAGATTTTAACGAATGGATATGTTTAAAAAATGTGCCTGTGATTTTTCTTTTTACTCTACCACTAGTATCTTAGACAAGTATCAGATTTTTTTTTTAAAAAATGACGAAGAGAAACTTTTCAACACAATCTGTACTCTAATTTTACACTTAAGAGTAACAGAGCATAATATAATTTTAAGGAAAATGAGTAATCAGCACGTAAATTTGAAGCCTAAAGTTCCAAACATGTCTATGCTCAATAAACGTCTATCTACGTTTAGAGATTGGCCACGCACAGATGTTGACATTAGGGACCTTACCGAAAATGGATTGTATTACACGGGTGTCTCGGACGGAGTTAAGTGCTATTGGTGTGGAGGAGGGCTTGAAAATTGGCAAAAGGAGGATGTAGTCAGACACGAACACATAAAGTTTTATCCAAAATGTTTGGTAGGATTGTTGACCCTAGACTAAAAGAAACACCCATAGATGAAATTGTACGGGTGTTGGATGAAACAAACAATAATGCCTATATTTTTATAAAACCTGATGTAAAACTTTACTCCTCATACAACGACAAGGACGAACGACTTTGTAAAATTTGCATGGAATCGGAAATGGATGCTACTTTACAGCCTTGCGGTCATCTGGTGACATGCATGAGATGTACGAAGAGTCTCTCAACGTGTCCTATGTGCCGAACCAAAATTTTACATAAAATTAAAACGTACATTTGTTACTAAATAGTCTATTTATAAGTACATGTAGTAGATGCAATTTCAAGTGATTTATTGAACACAGTGTGGAAGAATTGTAAAAGGGTGGTTTTGAGTTGAATGTCATGAAATTAACACTTGTACTACACCAAAAAAGACTAATAAGGAAGTTTAAGACTTTTCTAAAAATCATAAGACTTTTATCAAGGACTTGTGGAACAAATCTTGTAGGAAAGACCTTTTTACCCCTTATAAATATATTGACTATTTTTATTATTATTTGTTGTTTGTTCATTACATGTTAAACCTATTTACTAAAGAGGAATTTTAAAATGCCTTAAAAAAGGAGTTACTAAATGCTTTAGGAAAAATGTGTAAATGTACTTTAATGCAAGAAAAAGAACGCTTGAAATAAATATTCATCTTGCTATTATTTTTAGTACTTATCAATCATCTTGGTGTATTGTTTATTTTCTAAATTAAGCCTTTCGTACTTTTAAATCTTAAAACAAAAAGAAAGGAAAACTAACCATCTAGAATAGTAAACGCCAAATTAAAAAAAAAAAAAACATTTAAAAAAAATATTTTCTTATAATTTTTTACCTTTGCCTTTTTTGTTGTTGAATAAACATTGTCATACAAAATTAGTATATTTGTTGTGTAGAATATTTTTTGAAAACACTGAATTGAAGAAAAAAAAATCATTTATTGAAAAAAGAATCAACAGTTTATACATATTTGTAACAACATATCTTACAGGTCTTTTACATACATCTCTCTAACAGTATTGAAAATATCTGTGGTATTCAAATTCTCAAAAACATTTTCCTCCATTATTATGTAATAAAAGTTTAACAGTTTATTGCTCTGTCTTACAAAATTAATAGCAAACTCTTTCCAGTTAACAGCACATAAAGCAAGAGCGAAAAATTCGCAAAAGCGTTCGTCAACGCTCATCGTCATACATTTATGTACAGATTGATTGACAATTTCATTCTTACAGCCTAAACAGTCAAAAAGAATATTTATATTTTTTGACACAATATCCTTTAGGCACTTGCAGAGAGAAGCTATGACTTCTCTCCAACAATCAGATTTAATGGTATCACTGCAGTAAGGTTTGTAACTTTCACCAGGAAAACATTTTTTGATTTCCAGTTTCACATAATATGGCAACAAATACGTCAAAAGCGATATCTTCAATACATCTAACACATTGCCGTAGATTTCACACAGTTTAAAATACTGATCAGAATTCATAAACACACAGTTGGGCGAGAACTGAAAAGTATAATTTCTTTTCTGAAATACACGTTGTAAAACTAAGTGCATTTCCCCCACATCAAACACTTTAGAAAGGCAGACTTCTTTTTCTATAACTTTAACGTTGGAGACAGTTGCAAAAGCGAAAAATGTGCTCAACTTTTGCATTAGAATGTACCATGTTTTTGGATGCAGGGAAACACAGTCCTTTGTTGGTTTCAAGACATTGTTTTCATGCAAAGCAAATTTACGTATGTGGACACGTGTGGAACCGTTGAAGTTATTGATTAGCACGAATAAATAGTCACCAAGGTGAAACACATTGTCAGGAAGTGATTGCATCGTCAAACTTAAGCTTTCCCTTGGAAACACCTGATCGTTGAAATACATTCTTTCACACACTTTGGGTCGATTTGTAAAACGCATCATTTTCAGAACTTTGAGGTACACGTTTTCAATAAAGCTTCAACTTAACCAAGAGATAAAGGCGAGTTGCATTAACGTTGCTTGAAATTTCAGTTTATCGGTTTTTATTGTTATCAACTCTAGAATCATATGACGTAGAACGACTTTATCTCTGCAAAAAACTGAATCAAGTGGTGAGTTGCATTAACTTTGCTTGAAATTTCGGTTTATCGGCTTTTATTATTATCAAATCTAGAATCTACCAAGAGATTATATGATTCTAGAGTTGATAATAATAAAAGCCGATAAACCGAAATTTCAAGCAAAGTTAATGCAACTCACCACTTGATTCAGTTTTTTTGCAGAGATAAAGTCGTTCTACGTCATATGATTCTAGAGTTGATAACAATAAAAACCGATAAACTGAAATTTCAAGCAACGTTAATGCAACTCGCCTTTATCTCTTGGTTAAGTTGAAGCTTTATTGAAAACGTGTACCTCAAAGTTCTGAAAATGATGCGTTTTACAAATCGACCCAAAGTGTGTGAAAGAATGTATTTCAACGATCAGGTGTTTCCAAGGGAAAGCTTAAGTTTGACGATGCAATCACTTCCTGACAATGTGTTTCACCTTGGTGACTATTTATTCGTGCTAATCAATAACTTCAACGGTTCCACACGTGTCCACATACGTAAATTTGCTTTGCATGAAAACAATGTCTTGAAACCAACAAAGGACTGTGTTTCCCTGCATCCAAAAACATGGTACATTCTAATGCAAAAGTTGAGCACATTTTTCGCTTTTGCAACTGTCTCCAACGTTAAAGTTATAGAAAAAGAAGTCTGCCTTTCTAAAGTGTTTGATGTGGGGGAAATGCACTTAGTTTTACAACGTGTATTTCAGAAAAGAAATTATACTTTTCAGTTCTCGCCCAACTGTGTGTTTATGAATTCTGATCAGTATTTTAAACTGTGTGAAATCTACGGCAATGTGTTAGATGTATTGAAGATATCGCTTTTGACGTATTTGTTGCCATATTATGTGAAACTGGAAATCAAAAAATGTTTTCCTGGTGAAAGTTACAAACCTTACTGCAGTGATACCATTAAATCTGATTGTTGGAGAGAAGTCATAGCTTCTCTCTGCAAGTGCCTAAAGGATATTGTGTCAAAAAATATAAATATTCTTTTTGACTGTTTAGGCTGTAAGAATGAAATTGTCAATCAATCTGTACATAAATGTATGACGATGAGCGTTGACGAACGCTTTTGCGAATTTTTCGCTCTTGCTTTATGTGCTGTTAACTGGAAAGAGTTTGCTATTAATTTTGTAAGACAGAGCAATAAACTGTTAAACTTTTATTACATAATAATGGAGGAAAATGTTTTTGAGAATTTGAATACCACAGATATTTTCAATACTGTTAGAGAGATGTATGTAAAAGACCTGTAAGATATGTTGTTACAAATATGTATAAACTGTTGATTCTTTTTTCAATAAATGATTTTTTTTTCTTCAATTCAGTGTTTTCAAAAAATATTCTACACAACAAATATACTAATTTTGTATGACAATGTTTATTCAACAACAAAAAAGGCAAAGGTAAAAAATTATAAGAAAATATTTTTTTAAAATGTTTTTTTTTTTTTTAATTTGGCGTTTACTATTCTAGATGGTTAGTTTTCCTTTCTTTTTGTTTTAAGATTTAAAAGTACGAAAGGCTTAATTTAGAAAATAAACAATACACCAAGATGATTGATAAGTACTAAAAATAATAGCAAGATGAATATTTATTTCAAGCGTTCTTTTTCTTGCATTAAAGTACATTTACACATTTTTCCTAAAGCATTTAGTAACTCCTTTTTTAAGGCATTTTAAAATTCCTCTTTAGTAAATAGGTTTAACATGTAATGAACAAACAACAAATAATAATAAAAATAGTCAATATATTTATAAGGGGTAAAAAGGTCTTTCCTACAAGATTTGTTCCACAAGTCCTTGATAAAAGTCTTATGATTTTTAGAAAAGTCTTAAACTTCCTTATTAGTCTTTTTTGGTGTAGTACAAGTGTTAATTTCATGACATTCAACTCAAAACCACCCTTTTACAATTCTTCCACACTGTGTTCAATAAATCACTTGAAATTGCATCTACTACATGTACTTATAAATAGACTATTTAGTAACAAATGTACGTTTTAATTTTATGTAAAATTTTGGTTCGGCACATAGGACACGTTGAGAGACTCTTCGTACATCTCATGCATGTCACCAGATGACCGCAAGGCTGTAAAGTAGCATCCATTTCCGATTCCATGCAAATTTTACAAAGTCGTTCGTCCTTGTCGTTGTATGAGGAGTAAAGTTTTACATCAGGTTTTATAAAAATATAGGCATTATTGTTTGTTTCATCCAACACCCGTACAATTTCATCTATGGGTGTTTCTTTTAGTCTAGGGTCAACAATCCTACCAAACATTTTGGATAAAACTTTATGTGTTCGTGTCTGACTACATCCTCCTTTTGCCAATTTTCAAGCCCTCCTCCACACCAATAGCACTTAACTCCGTCCGAGACACCCGTGTAATACAATCCATTTTCGGTAAGGTCCCTAATGTCAACATCTGTGCGTGGCCAATCTCTAAACGTAGATAGACGTTTATTGAGCATAGACATGTTTGGAACTTTAGGCTTCAAATTTACGTGCTGATTACTCATTTTCCTTAAAATTATATTATGCTCTGTTACTCTTAAGTGTAAAATTAGAGTACAGATTGTGTTGAAAAGTTTCTCTTCGTCATTTTTTAAAAAAAAAATCTGATACTTGTCTAAGATACTAGTGGTAGAGTAAAAAGAAAAATCACAGGCACATTTTTTAAACATATCCATTCGTTAAAATCTTGCATTACAACACACAATTTTACTTGGCGCATTATCACAAGCACAAGTTTTCTGAGTACATTCTTCACTTATGCGCTCATAGTTACTCACAAAAGATAAGAATACAATAAATTTTAATTTTACTGGTTAGTAAGTGTATGGTGTTATTCACTGTTTAGTAAGTGTATATAGTGCAGTTCTTCGTGCCTCTAATTTACAATTCTTTTTCCAAGAACAGCTAACACATTTCAATAGCAATGTTTAATATTTGTGTAATTGTGCATTTTGACGGATTTCAGACTCAGGAGGGTTTCTTAGTACGTAAATACGTATACATCGCCATAAAAATCGTAAGTAGCTTCAAGCATTCGTTTTAACTTATCGCTTTATAAGTATAAACTGAGTGCAAAAGATAAAAAACTGTGCGATATGTTGAAAAAATTACATATGTGGTCTCCCTTTCTGTCCCGTGGCATGGGAAAGTGTGTCTCCTTTAGAAAGTTTAGACTCTAAGCTTTTAGAATTGTACGAGCAGACCAAGAGCGCCACCCAGTACCTAGTTGCTTACAAAGGTCGTTGTGTGGAAAAGAAACACCTAGATGCATTGAATATACCAAATATCAACTTGGAACAATATGGGTGTCCCAAATTCGATGCACTATGTGCTCTAAGTAGCAACAAAAAGATCCAAAAACTATCATGTGGTCATCACAAAAATAATTTGCATTGCCCCAAAGCTGAGGTGATGGCATTTAATAATTGGCTCGTCGTAAACATGTGTCTCTTAAAAAATGCAAGTATGTAAAAATAAGTTCTTTTTTACTACAAAGTATTAGTTTTGTAAAATATATGAATCAATGTTTTTTTTCTATTAAAAAGTGTTCTAATTTACTTTGTTTCCATGTGACTTCCTTCAATCTGTTTAAGAAGTGTATCTGTTTTTTCTTGCAGAGTTGTTTTAAGAATACATAGAATTCATATTTAATTCAATATTTGTTCATTTTAAAATTCACACTAATACTTAAAATTTAAAATTTTCAGTTATTATTTAATTTTACTCATGTGTAAAACTATCAGCGGTGTGCGTAAATATTTAGATTATGCATTAAATATCAAGAAAAGGCAAAAGTTAATTTACTTTTCAGCACAGATGTGCACACATTATTTTTAAAACAGAAAACCCACATGCTATCCATTTTAACGTAGTAATGAATTAGATGTAAATTAAGAGAATAATATGAAGTATCTTGTAAAATACTTTATAGTTTCGTACAGTATTGGAATTTTGCTCTGCAATTTAAGCTGCACAATAGGCATAAGGTTTCAAATAAAAGGAAGTTCATATTTAGTAAATGCATGGTTTGCAAAAAAAGCATTAAAAGAGGAACGTTTAATTTAGAACTTCAAAAATAAATGGCTTTTAATTCTATTTTTCACTGCTTCAAATGTGCAAGGAAACATCTTCATAGAATGGGTCTCTTGTAAAGTTTCAAATAAAAGCAAAAAAAAAAAAATTACTCTTACAGGTTTTTATAATTATTTTTTACTGTGCATAAAACACACTTTAAGAATCAAACTTTTAAGAAATGTCTTAATTGTAAAATTAAAAATAAAAAGCAAATTGCATTTAAATGTTTGTAATAATATTTAAAGTATATATATTTTCAATTGTTAAATGTTTTTTAAAAATCTTCAGTATTAAAAAATATGTGTAATAGTATCTAATATATAATTAAGAGTAAAAGCATCCAACTTTTAAAATATAAATCCTTATATTTCATCCAAAAATAGTTTGTAAATCTGTATAATAAAAATTAAATCACTAAAATTTAGGAAGATTTATTTAAAAAATATGCATGGAAAGATTAATTAAAAAAATAACTTTTGGTTTAGATTTTATAGCATAAATGATTTCAATACAATTACAACTTATTCAAAATGTGTACGTTCATAGTACGGGTCTTGTAAAGTTTTCAAAAGTTTACTCTTACTTAAGTGTGTACAATACTTAAAACAAAATTTCTGCATTGAAAATATGTGCTATAACATCTAATGTATAATTAATTTTTGAGTAAAAACATCTAACTTAAAAACATAAATCTTTATAGCAAAGAAAAATTTCATTTCAGATCTTGCATTTTAAAAACAATTTATAGAATTATGTAATAAAAAAGTCCTAAATACAGTATATGTGGTAAGACACGCTAAAAAATTTATTTAAAACCAACAAGATATAAGCATTTATAAAAATACTATTCAGAAAGGCAAAGATCAGTTGCAACGTTGTCCAAATATCGTCTAGTGCACAACACTGAGTTTTAGTTCGGGGGCACATAAGTGGTTTATCGCTGCTTTATACAAGAATTTTACGAAACGTTAAGTTTATTCTAGGGCATAATGCATCCCCACGGGGCAAGCTGTGAAACCAAAATTGGTTTGTTGGATACTTCATCACAAGCAAGCTTCCATTTTCCAGAACAATTTTTAGAGAATTGTAGTTCTTTCTAGAAAACACAAATTACCTTTTCTGTCCAAATGAAACAGACGCTATGGGTGCATTAAGATCCAAGTCCTTCTCATTGTCTTTATGGGCACCTATACAGTCCTTACCATCTTTATAACGGTTCACCAACACAAAATTAAATCTTGTGCCAATTATTCGTTACACTTCTGCCTTTATTTCCAATAGTAAAGGAGACCAAGGCTTGGCTGCAATACAAGATCCGCTAAAGGCATAGCTTATTCCTACGTCTCCATATGCTACAAGTTGCCGAGGCACAGTACATTTTTTACCATAAATTTCAATAGTAGTTTCCTCTTTCTTTAAGTACGTTAATTCGTTTTCCAATCGACAAAAATATGCCCAGCCTTCACAATCTGTAAACAGTTTACCATACTCATAACATAAAGAATCTTTACAATATTTCTGCAAACACAGTTCTTTGTCTGCACGCATTTTCTTTGCAAGTCTAATGTCCTTAGAATCCATGATTTATTTAAAAACAGTAAAAAAGGGCAGAAAAACCCCAAAACAAGATGCAAAGTAATTCAAAGACCCAAGATGCTCCAACTATACTTTAAAAAGTCTCTTATTATCAAATAGTTTCTATCGCTATCTGTGACTCGGTGTTTAACTCCGTTCCTTCTGTTATCTTAATTAACTTACACGTGCAAAAACACTCCTTAGTCATATTCTCACAAGTTCCAGAGGCTTCTAATAATATCAATCTTATACGGTTCCTTGCCATCGCTTATAATATGTATACTATAAATCTTTGGTTAGTTACTTCTTATTTACCTAAAAATGTAATGTTTCATACACCGTTATGCCTGTGTGTCCTATTCATATCTCAAAGTCCTCCCCTCAAATTGTAATAATAATAATTTTCCCTACAAAACATTCACCCTTAAATATTCACATTTTCTTCAAGCTCATGTTGTATATAAATTCATTAAAATATAAAAAAGGTTTCCGTATTATAAATTCTATCTTACATGTAGTGTTCATACGCTTAAAATCTTCGCATATATTGGTTGGCCTCAATTACTTATGTTCCGAGTTCCAACGTTAGAGTATTAAGATAATCCCTTCGTCACTATTTCATAGCTAAAACCCCTATAGAAAGTTCCAGTTCGGGCATGTCATATGTGATTCATTGGCATGTTGTAGTTTCATTTGCTTTTCTCACAATCAGAAAAACAACACCATTCTCCTAAATAGCAATGCGTTTAAAAGCTTTCTCATTTACTTAAGCTTGTATCCTATCGGTGACTACGTGTTTAACTCTTTCTGTTATCTTAATTAACCTACACATAAATCCTTAGTCATATTGTCACAAGTTCCAGAGTCTTCTATATTCTGATACTTTTCCTGTCATTACATACAATTCGCATACTTTAAAATCTTGGTAATAAACTTGTTATATAGCTAAGGTTTATAAATTCAACTTTATTTGTTTTTATATTCATATTCATTCTTCATAAGGGCACTATTCTCAATAAAGAGAACACATACTTTCACTCCCTTAAGATGTAACTTCACGAGCTAGTATTCTATATGTATTCTAAAAAGTAGGTGATCGAACGGTTAAAGTGCTTGTGTAAAACGGGCGGCCGCTATTACCTTTTGATGAGTTCAAATCCACCCTCATAATTTTCTTTTAAAAACAAAAAAAATTCTCCATTTAATTCTAAAGTATCACGCTACAAGTCTACAGCTAGAAAATAAATCCTTTTGTTACTTCTCCCGCCACTAGATGGCTGCACCTGCCTTTTAATAGAATTATTAAACCCCACCACAATTGTTCAAACCATTTTCTAAAAATAGCACATTCCCAGAATTAATGACAAGAATAAATTCGTTCCTTAGATTAACTTCTTTTAAAATCACTAGATGGCACCACCAGTCCAACACACTTACAACTAACTGCAAAATAAAAATTAATTATTCATCAAATAAAACCAAGTCCCATAACGCATTCCTAGTATTAAGAAAAAAAGCAAACACTACATTAATTCACCACCCAAAGCTAACTCTCTTACAGCCTAACGGCTAGCGCACTGCACTACAGATCCCATGGTCCCCAGTTCGAATCCACGAAATTCCTTTTTAATTCAAAATAATAGGGTTTCTCATTCCCCCACCAGATGGAGCTATAACTGATTCATTACCATGGCAACACAACAACGCCATCTTTACAATGACGTCACCACCTCAAGGCATCACCCTCTCCTTATCAGCAATCCTGCCCAACTCCTTATCAGCAGTCAACTCCTTATCAAACGGCGGCCATCTTGGAAAAGGCGCTCAAGTGACCCATATACTACTTAGATCGTATTCTCCTTTACGGGGTACATTTTTACAATGAGTAGCAACTTTGCACCTATTAGTTAAATTAGAGATCCACACAATAAGAATCTGGATTACTGAAAAACAGAATGACTATATTCAACCATCTCACTAACTGAGGTGATAGAGGAAATACAGGACTCTTTCGATCATTCGAACCTTTTCCATTGAGTTGGGGTTAGAGAAGAATTCCCAGAAAAGAAAATTCCAAAGAATTCCCAGAAAAAAAGAATTCTGAATGTTGTCTCTCGGAGACAACATTCAGAACACGGCCTCCTCCAGCGCGGACATCCCATTTCGCTATTTCTGGTTTCCATGTGTGGTAAAAACGAATCCGTTACAAATCTGGAACTCGAAAAAATGCGGAGGAATCGAGAGGTGAACCGAAGAGCTCCAAGGGAGGTTATTAGAATCTTCAATTTGTACGAATACCACACATTCAAGGAGTTAAGTTGTGTTGTTTTTTGCATACCGTCACATTTCAAATAAAATCTGTTTTCGACTGGAGGATATATCTAGAATAGTGACACATTTTATAGTGAGTGACATAATAGTGACACATTATATCTAGAATAGTGACACAATCATTATTCTTTCCATTTTTTCGGTCATTTCAGTGAATTATTTTCAGTTCTGACAATATTCTATAAAAATTTAAGTCGATTGTTCAATGTCAAGATGAAGTATTTTGAATTGAGTAATTGTTTCTAAAAAGTTTTGCTAACTCCTTGCCTTTATTCTGTTTTAGTCCAGTGTTTTACGCAATGTCTGGGCGAGGAAAGTTGCTATTGACAATGGTGAAAGAGGGTCAAGTTTTATACAAAAGCAATGGAGTATAAAAAATGTGCTGGAATCAGTTGAAAGAACTGATGTGATTGCGATTAATGAAGGAGATGATGCCGTCGAAGCCTTTTCACTACGACCTTTTACTAAGACACCTTTAAATACTGCTGTACCAGGTAGGTAAACTGTTAGGGCTAATAGAAAAGAGCTATGAAGCCACCTTGTGGTGCTAAATGTAAGCTGAACTGTTCAGAAAAATTTAGTAAATCTGAAAGACAATCTGTGTTTGAATCGTATTGGAAATTGGGATATTTAGAAGGTCAGAGCAACTTTCTTCGGCGGTGCATGGAAACTTTGATCTCGAAATATCAGTATAAAAAGAAGGAAGCACACGTAGGAATAATCAAGCATTCTTCCTAAGGAAAGGGGAAGAAAAGATTCGAATATGCAAACAATTTCTAAAGAATACATTGGATATTAATGATACTATGCGTACAGTACTGAAAAATCTGAAGCAACAGGAAACGTTGTTCTAAAAGATGCAAGAGATCATCACAGAAACCACGCCACAATTGCTGCTCCATTAAAAGAACATATTCGCCAACATATTAACTCTATGACCAGAATTCCTAGTCATTATTGTTGCTCTTCTTCAAGTGAGGAATACATCGAAGGGGGAAAATGAATTAGCGAACTTTACAGGGACTATGTTCAATAGCAAAAAGAGGGTTATGTTAAATATTTGATCTACTACCAGATATTCAACTACGAATTTAACATTGGATTTTATAATCCAAAAAAAGATCAATTGATCAGTGTGTAATGTATGAAAACAGTCAGGGCAATTAGAAAGGAAACTAAGAAAGTCCTATGAAAATCACATGGTGGAGAAGGACTTAGCGCGTCAGAAAAAAATGATGATAAGAATAACTCTTTGAACACCAATATTGCAGCCTTTGATTTACAAGCTGTTCTTCAGTGCCCCAATGGAGGCACTTCTTTTTACTATGTTTCAAAACTGACAGTTTACAATCTAACGTTTTACAGGCTTAAGGATGGCGTCTTGACTTGTTGCGTGTGGAATGAAACAGAAGGGAAACGGGGAACTAACGAAATAGGCACTTGCATTTTCAAGTTCCTAGAAAGACTAGAATGTGAATCAGGTGAAGAAGGGTTAGATGTAATCCTTTACTCAAATAATTGCTGTGGTCAACGAAAAAATTTAGTCATAGTAGCTCTGTACGTCGAAGCTTTAAAACAACGGAAGTTTTTAAATAGCATCACATAAATTTTTAATAAAGGGACATACTCAGAATGAAAATAATAGTGCTCACTCCGTCATTGAAAGCCAAGTCAAGAGAGCTTTGAAAAGTGGCCCTATCTTCCATCCATATCAGTATGTGACCTTAATAGGTTGTGCGAAAAAAAACGGAAACCCGTATAGTCATCGAACTAAATCACTGATTTTTACAACATCAAGGCGTTACCTCAACCATTTTTGCCAACATTCAATGTGAAAGACTTAAAAGTGATCAAATTAAAAAGTGGCGATAACGTAATGTTCACAAAGGTGTCCTATGGGGAAGATAGTTGGACAGATGAAAAATTGATTGGGTCTGGAGAAAGGACAAGGAACAAAAAAAGTGAGCAGAAATTGAAGAAACTATCCGGCTAGGCTGCCGCTTAGTGAAAAGGGACTCATTGACCTTCTGAAAAGGTCTATCATTCCTCAAGCTTACTATGATTTTTATGTTATTGTAATTTTTGTGTTTTAATAAAATGTGTTTTTTTATGTAATGTAATTTTTTTTTAATTTTACAATAATTAAACGTCTTTGTTCTAAATCTAAAATAGCGTGATCAGTTTATTTATAATAGTGTCACAACTCAAAGACCTCCTAGTAATGTTAATGTTTGGCTCAAAACTACAAAAGTTGAAAATTTTTCAAAAGGATTCATTGCAGGTCAAAAACATAACTAAATTACACATTTTTTGAGATAATTGCTTTTGCAAAAAAATTTTGAAGAGCTCTCCTTGTAAAGTTGTGGTTTTTTAGTTGTGTCACTATTCAATCAAGGCGACGATATATTAATTTTATATGCATATTCGTCTCAGTAAATTTGAATAACCAACAAAATAGTAATCTTCTTTTCATAATAAATGAGATTTTATCCTTTCAGTACCTTTTTGGGTGATCGTAAATGAAAAAGTTATTCATTTGCCCTTTTAAAAAGAATTACAAGTTTCCTATTTCTGACTCACTTGAAACGATAAATTGTACCGCGCGATGTCTGATTTAAAAACAAATTTGACGCAAGTTAATTTGTTTTTCAATCATTCGTGTATCCTGTAATTTGTACTTTACAAGATTTCTCCGTTCATTACCATCAAATGAGATACCTTCCCCAGTGAGTAACATATTTTGTAAGCATACATATCATCGGCTTAGAGCAGAAAATCAGTAATTGCCAAACATTATTTGTTATTGTTTAGCTGTTAGTTTTGGGTAAAAAAAGAATTGAGCATTTTGATAGATAAGAAGTGTAACCGAAACATATCAGATAACGAGTCTGCTCTGAAATGACTATGTTGGTTATTTTATTCATAAACAAGCTGTCAAATGCCTAAACTCACATAATTTCATGCCATTTTTTTGTCTATTCGGATAATAATTTGAGAAATTGAGCGAACAAGACATGAATGGAAGTTTGCGGACGGAATATGGAACCAGACTGTCATGACGGAATATGGACAGACTCGTATGATAAGTAAATTTGTCATCAGCATTAGGCAAGGCACAGATTTCACGCTAATGCTAAATATGCACGTAATGCAATACATAGGTGGAATGGGCTGTAGGAGCTTAAATTCGAAAGAACCCCAAATATATCATTATTTAATTTATTAAACTATTCTTATATAGGACATTTCAGACATCCTAGATTGGTTAAATTCGGAATAAAGTCGGGTTCTAATCTTTACTTTTCCAAGAAGACAGGGAAAACATTCAACACATAAATACTCGTATGATGGAAACAATGATAGTTATTAATAGCTATAAAATGATACAACTGAGTTAAATATTTTTAGATATGACATGAACCTGTATCAAGGTTATTTTCGTTAACAGCCATTCTTAATTTTTCACAACTATATGCATTAGCCAGAGATTCAACTTCGGTGCTTAATATGCATTTAATGCTATACATAGGTGAAATACATAGGCATGGGAGCTTAGGTTCGAAAAAACCCCATATATCCTTATTTAATTTATTGAAATAAAAGATGAAAAACGTTAGCGAGTTCTTACTATTAGTAATTTGATTCAGGTTAAATTTATATTTTATTTTCCTGGTTGTGCATAACCTTTATTTTCGTTAGGCATGGCTTTTTTTAAATTTAATTATAAGTTCAGTCTCATTTTTAAATGAGATTGAATTTAAATTCATGGAACTTCAAAAAATAAATCAAGCTCAACTGGCATTTTAAAATATAAGTAAACTAAACTTTCCGGAATTTCAAACAACCGCACTGAATTCTTAAGTACTTCCTTGTAAAACATGTAATGCTCAAGCTCCGGAAAAATTACATATTCTTTGTGATTTTAGCTAACCTAGAACTAATCAATAGTGTCGGAGAATGAATGGGTAGAGCCTGTATCTGAAACAGGAATAAATCCTTATAAAAACACGTATTCTACGCTCTTGGTTCAAAAGGCTCTGGGTTCGAATCTTGATATTTTATAAAATGTACCTTCCACTATAAGTTTGGAATCGACTTTGAGTCGTAGGTTTCAATCTTATTAGCCGCCATGTATAAAAAAAAAATGACCATAGAGATCACAAACCAAAAGCAAACTCAAACCCAGGGACAAAATCAGAAAATAATTTCGGGGTGACCAGGTCTCTCTCCCGTTTCCCCATTCCAATCGAATTGAGCTAACGTTCGATAATCATTGCATTTAATAATTTTTTCGAATGTCTAAATCTAAATCATTTATACTACTGAGATAAAGTATCTTCACAAAAAAGCCTACGAACCCTTCTCACATAAAAAGTGTGACGTTCCCGTGGATTATACCACAGATACGTAGCTATTTACTCTGTGGATTATACTATGTACCCAGAAATAAGAATTGGATTTATTGTTTTTGAATCATTCATATTTTACCAAATTCAAAGGCTACGGACATGAGTTGTTTTAGACTGAAAGAAAGCGTTTTCCTTTCATAATAAATTACTTTTGTCCAAAAAAGGAACGAGTTTGCTTTAAAGCGGCAATAGTTTTGATTTTACTCTAGTGATTTTAAAAGTGAGAATACTTTATACACTGAACCTTTGAAAATTTGTAAAAATACAAGCAATAGTAAAATTGTAATATTATAATAAATAAAAAAAATTAAAAAATGGTAGAGCAACTCGTCATTTTCTCACCACCTCATGGCAAGATTATTCAATCTCTGTGGCCTCTTCGATTCGAACAACTGGTTCCATTCGGTGCGAGAGAGAATATGTTTTTACCAAGGTCTCTCGCAGAAATCTGGAACACATTATCCGGGAGGATCCGGTGAACTTGCTAGGTCCGCGAGCTTATTGGTCCGTTACACTTTGTCCCATGATGCCTTTCGTTCCCTCTACCCATAACTTATCTCAGTTTTATCACGGCTAACTTGAGGGGAGAACATTTAGTTTGAAATCTTGAGTTGAGCTTGTTGAAAACTGCACTAGTGCCATTTTTTATTTCCAATCGCCATCTTTTGCCTTTAAAAAAATCAGAATTCCAAAGCGATAAACCGCGCCAAGCTGTTACACATGACTTTGTTTACAAATTGAAGATTCCAATAACCTTCCTTGGTTCACCTCTCGATTCCTCCGCATTTTTTCGAGTTCCAGATTTGTAGCGGATTCAACCGTCCCAAACTTGAAAATGTAAACAATGTGAAGAACCGAAGCGTAGTTTGGCACTAAGTTCTTTTTAAACAATTTCAACATGAACATACTCTCTTGAAACAATGTCTAGAAGTCTTGGAGCGGCTACTGTGCGTTTGGTTGAGAAAACGCGCAGGTTACCTACGAAAGCGGCTTTAGTTTTAACTCCTGCTGCTGTGAATCAAATTAAAAAGCTACTTAAGAAAGATGTACAAGCTATTGGACTGAAAATTGGCGTTTCTCAACGAGGCTGCAATGGACTGAGCTATACCCTGAATTATGCCAATGAAAAGGGCAAGTTCGACGAAGAAGTGAATCAAGACGGTGTGAAAGTTTTGATCGATGCTAAGGCTCAATTGACGTTGCTAGGAACTGAAATGGATTTCCAAGAATCCACTCTCGCTAATGAATTTGTTTTCAACAACCCTAATATCAAGAGCACTTGTGGATGCGGTGAAAGTTTTACCATATAACAGATTGAAAGTAGCATAGGGTGTTTTATCTATTAGACTGCAACAAATTGTAGTATGTTAAAAATTTATTTATTAGACAGATAGCAGCAGTGTGTCATGTAAAAATTTTCCTGAAAATATATTTGAATAACTTGTATGGAAGTTTTTGTTTTTTTATTCATTAATTTTTAATTTCTGATTGAAATTGTCTATCCTAATGCAGAACTTTTTTGCTTTAGAACAGCAAGATATGTTGGGTAATTACAGATTATAGTTTGATTGCAATTCAGTACATAATTGAAATTAGTGGTTTGACTGTTTTCGTGCCCATGTCTCCCAACACACCATGTGGTTGGGAGGTATGGGCCTCACCATGTGGCCTTTTCAAAATAAGATAAAATTGAATTCTTGAAAATCTTTTCATAAAAGTATCTATGGCCACTCTCCTGATGCATCTTGATTAAAAAAATATCAAATGTTTATTTTAATAATATTTTCAAGCCTACTGGTTATGGTGTCATCTTTGGGTTATTTGATGTGATGATTTTTGGTGTGGATGCAGTTGAAGAGGTGGTCTGCATCGCCTACCTCACCATAAGAGCAAACAGAGCTTTG
The DNA here is from genome assembly GCA_933210815.1 of Meta bourneti. Lineage (NCBI taxonomy): Eukaryota > Metazoa > Arthropoda > Arachnida > Araneae > Tetragnathidae > Meta > Meta bourneti. The sequence goes on along the minus strand of OW119924.1, from coordinate 90,216,126 downwards.
CTTTATCTTGAATCTACAAATAGTGAATGAAGATGGGACTATGACCCATTATACCATACTAAGTGTAGTAAGGTGAGTAAACTAAGGGAAAAGTTTTTTGGTGTATTTGTCTGTTGGGGAACCAGCATAATGACCCCGCCACTCCAGAATTTAGTCTAGTTTTAAAAGTTGTAATAATTATGAATAAGGTGCAGGTGTCTCCAGTGCCATAGCACAACACAAGTTTCTCAAAGTTGAAAAATTTCTTAGGGCCAATGTTCTTTTCAGATTTTCTATTCCAATCAAAAGGCTGATACTTCAAATGAACATTTAGTAATTTTTGGACTATTTTAAGATATCTACTTGCATTTTACCTGTTATATAATGAAACGTCAATCTACTCTGATTAAATTTGCTTCAGTAGGTAGTTTTGATTTTCTTTAAACTTTAAAAATACTTTGGCAGAGGGCCTGACTCTAAACATGTGCTTGGAAACTCTTGTCGAAGCGAAGAGACAAGAAATCATTCTTGTCTTTACGAATCTCATTCAGATGTCACCTAGAACATAAATCGTGATTTGTAGGCTGCACAGATTCAATTTCTCTCTTCTGTGTCATTAAAACTGCCCTTGTGTATGTATATCCATTATATATTGTTTATCTTGTACTTATGGCCCTTGCACCATGAAACCCAACCAACCTACTACCTAGCATAAAATGTTCACTTTCTTTAACAACTGAATGAATGCAAAGTGATCATTTGGATTGCTAATATATTTGGAGATTTTCAGACCTTACTGTTTTCCTACTTAAAGGCTTAAGAGCACTTTGATACATAAATTTAGCCTCAATTTTTGCAACATCAAGAACATTTTAACATTGTTACTCCTGTGTGATATTAATTAACTACCTACTAAGAACATTTTAAGGGCTGTCTGGGCTCCTCAATACATCCCTGATCATGTGCTTGCATAAAACCAAGTGACAGGATTTGTTTCTAGACTTTTCTTTTTGTATTAGTGTTACATTTTTTTTGTAAGCAAACTATTAATGTAGGTTTATAAAATTTATGTTAACCATAACATTATTTATATCAAAATATGCTGCAAACTAATTTGGAAACATTTCATTGAATATTTTATATTTTGAAAATGCACATTCAAGCAAGAGTAATTCTGTTTACTTGATTCCTCTTTACGACTAATTGTAAAGACATTTATGAAATAACATTCACATTTATTAAAATTGAGTAAAATGTAATCATTAAAGGAAACTATTCCATCTGGGAAGCAGTTACAACAGCAACACAATTTCAATAAATTGTGTCGCCATGACATTACTATAACATAACCACATCTATCCACATTAAAAGCATCTTAAAGCTTTTCATTGGTCAAAACAGCTGGAGCTAGAGCCATACACATGCATTACAGCATCTATTTTCTAATAAAATAGAGAGCATGTTTGCGAAGCTTCGTGCTATTTCTTCTGGTAGCTCAGTTTGAAGATCTGTCATGTGGTTGTGGGAAAATCAGCCCAATGCGATTCGTAAGCCCATTTGACTTACCATTTCGAGATCTTAGACAGCGATTCTACCTACATGCTCTGTCTATTTCTTTGGAAGGTTGATGCATTGCAAGTGGAAAGCCTTATTAGTCCAACATCAGTCCTTGTATACTAAATAGGCTGAAATATACCCATGCATACTGACATGTTCTCTGTACAAAAATTGAGTATGCATGTCTTGTCTCATCCAATCAATGTGTGGCTTGCATGATACTCAGGTTAACTTTGGGATTTTTATTAATATAAATATGATTGGTCTTCAGAAGAAATAATAAAAATAATATAAAATATAAATTGGAAAGTATTGCAAATCAGCTAAAAAAATTCATATTTTTTTAACATTACCAAGTTTAAAAAATAGGTGGGGATTGGATTGAAATACTGCTTTTTTGTGAGATTTGTGGAGCAGTCTCACTTCGTTTAACTTTGGGATTAGCCAATAGCCTGTTGTGTTACTCCAGTGCGATGCTAATTAACTACCTACCTCACTTCGTTTAAAATAACTAATAACAACCCTGGTTATACAAATATAAAACTTTGGACACGAATTAAAATGCGAACTGTTACTCTACTCAATAATATAAAAGTTAACACAATATAAAAATTATCAACATGATTAAATTGATAAATTATTTCAAAATGCACAAATCGAAAATTTATTTATAAAAATTATATGCATCAAATAAATACATTATAGTGAAAAATCTAGCTTAACAGTCGCAATAATTCTTGTAACATTTAATTAGAAATCCTTTGCAAAAGTAGTTTTTTGACATTTTATTTAATATAGGTATACATACCGCATTTCTCTACAAAATCAGGTTTTAAATAACTTCACCCCCACAATTTGAGCACATCTGAGGTAGATCAGCATTTCCCAATTTAGAATTATTTCCAATTTAATGCACATATTTGCAATTTCTTTAGATTTTTAATTGTGAAACAAGAAGGTTCAAAGCATTTAGAGTTGACTTATTTAAAATACAAGTATCATGATCAAAAATTTAAAACTCCTGGACTATTGATTTTCTACAGCACAAGACAATTTTAGAAAACACAACTTATTACGTCATATTAATACATTTACAGGTATTTCAAAATAAAATAAAGGTGATACCATGATAACAATCACTTTCTCAGTCCCTGTGGGGAATGCTTTTGTTTCCTTGCTTTCTGATGACAGACTGGTTTCAATAAGGGTTGGAACAAGGAGGGCAAAAAAGGTATTTAACACATGTGAGTAGCTATTGTATAATGAATTGTATGAGAATCAATTGTGTAAAATCAAATACTTTTAATCTCATTGATAACGTTTTAATGAGTAAAATATAATTGAAAAAACTGCTGAAAATTTGAAGCGTATACTTAGGAACTGAATTAAAAACTGAAAATGAATTATTTATCAAAAGGTTTTATACTTTTCTGAGTTGATTGCTTTATTTAAATATTCTAAAAATGTAATGCATGCATATTTTGTTAGGTATTTGGGTTAAACTTTCTGAAATATTGATTTTTTCTTTTGTAATATAACGATGAGCTTTTTTACCTTTGTAGATAAGAGAACAAGTATAATGTGTAAAGAATAAATAGGTTTAAAAAATGTATATCCGAAAAAATGCTTAAAATAAAATTTATTCAGGTGATGTTTGTTTTTTGTACTGTGCGGCGACAATGGCTTGAAATGTTACAATCAAATAGTGATGGGAGTAATCGAATACAAAAATACTCATGTACTTGATACTTAAAAGTAATTGTACTCGATTCTTTTCCAAAGTATTCGAATACCAATGTTGATGATAATACAATGATGGATACAAAAGTAGTAACTACCCAGAGTAGTTACTACTATGTATTCGATTACAAAAGTAGTTGGATACTACAAAAGTAGTAACTACCAAGAGTAGTCATTCTAGGTATTCAGATACAAGAGTTCATCTTAAGTAGCAGTGTCATATTGCATGGGTATCCATGGTTCTTGTTAGTGTTGTTTCTAGTCTCGATTTTACCTTTTCCAATTTTAAATGTCTTGAAAATGCACATTATGAAGTGCTGAAAAAATTCTATCGATTAAGAGAATGGATTTGAAATTTTCTGGAAGCAATTTCCCAAACAGGCAGGCTTAATGATCAGTAAATTACATATGGTTTGCCTTTTATTTTTGAAAATCAAGTTGGAAGTTTTTAAATTTTAACTATATTTTTAATTATAATTATTTTTATATTTAATTTTCAAGCTGTTTTTATTTCTGACATTTAAAATATCTATAAAGCTTGAAATGCTTTTCTTTTTCAAATAAAATAATGTTATTTCATTCTTAAGAGGGCTATTATTTTATTTAAAAAATCTGACAATAATTAATTTTGTCTTAAAATATCTGACAAAATCTTTATTACGATAGTAAAATGATTATGAATATTTTTCTACTTTGACTCTACCTCTTCTCACATTTTTGTACTGCAAAAATAGTGAATTTTCAGGAACACGATTTGATTATTTAATGTAATTATTTTAATATTTATGGAACCATTCTTGTACTTAGATCAACCGAGATGTGTCACTTTTTATGATAAATTTACAGAAATATTTTTGAAGTTTCCGATCCTCGTATTAAAAATAACAAAATACATTTTACATTCATACAAACTTTTAAGAGTTTTGTATAAAAAGTTTCAGTCTTATCTTCGGGCTCCCTCCAAAATAAAATTCTCCTTGTTAGTGACTATCAACAATTTCTACAAAATATGGTAGAAAATCAAATCTTTCCATGCAAAAACTAAAATTTAAAAATCATGATTTGTAAAATCAAAATAAAAAATACTGGACACATTTACAATCACAGAAAATATATGTGTGACCAGAAAATTCAGCAATTCGTACATGGGATTAATTTTTGTTCTTCAAAATACAATTTGTCTACAGTTCGAATAGATTAATAGTAATTATACTTATTTTTTAAAAAATTTGTATAAATAATTAAAAAAAATGTTTAAATATAATTTGAGTTTTGAAAAATAAATTCCTTTTTAAACACAGCTTGATCAAAATATTTAAGGAAACGAATAAATTTGATTATCATTTGCATAAAAAACTATCCACGAAATTCTCCTTATCACGGATTCGAACCATGAACTGGTGTGTTGCAAATCCAATACCCTAACCACTATGCTAAGGAGGACACGATTCCTAGGTGTTATTTTTAAATAACTTATATATCATAGTTCTCTGATTCTTACTATCGATGAATTGTTTTTGTATATGTATTCGAATACTTACTCGATACTTGAAAGTACTCGAATACCAAGTATTTGATTCTCAAAAATACTCAATTCTGCCCATCACAACAATCAAGCAAACTTTAACAAAAATGCGTTCAATCGTTTTCGGTCTTGATTTATTACGCCAACTCAGATCACTATATCGTCCAGTGTGTTATGCAATGATAAACTTAAATGTGTACAGGTAACCCCCGTATAACGGGAGTTATGTTCAAAAAATTGCCGTGTTATGCGAAACAAAGAACTAGTATGAAAAGGGGGGTTAGGTTCCAAAAATTAAAAAACATGCTATTATATTTTCATAATTAAGATAAAGATCTTTATTAAAATTTTCTTAAGAAGTAATACATATTAATATGAATTAAACAATGTTTTCTTCGTCATCACTAAGCACTATTAACCGAGGGTGTTTTCTTTTTGGCAAGATATCCTCATCCTCTGAGTGACAGCCACGAGATCAGTGATGCCATTTATTTTTTAAGTCCTTTATTTCTCAATTCCATTTCTCCCTCGCTCCAGGACGCTCATTAACTATGCTAAGAATCTTCCAGAAAGTTACGTCATGCCATGTCATGTGTGTCCGTCTAACAAATTACAGATGAGCTAGTTTAAAAACAGCTAATCAGGAAGTCCAGCTCCCTTGATTGACAAGACCATCTCCCCTGAAAAACTGATAAAAAGCGTGGAGAGGAAGAATATGCTCTTTTTTTTTCGCCTCAGTCCAACGACTTTCCAGTTTTGTGAGAAAGAAACGCGTTAAGCGTTCTTGCCATTTTTCTTTTTGATGACGAGCGGGGATCCCCGAGAGATGCCATGTCTCTTCTAGCTAAGTTACTTTTTATTTAATTTATCTCGAGATAATATCCGCGTGTGTAGTTATTGGATATTCCCATGCTACACCATTTAAATTAAACTTTCATAATGTTGCCTTTCATATAAATAAAAGAAATGATAACAGTAAGCGCGGCAGCTGTAAAAAACATTCGACAACAAAATGAAATCGTTAAACAAATAATCCTTTTGGTAAGAGGGAACATATTTTAATTTTTGCCTAAAATATAGCATTGAATCAATTAAAAATCGAGTCGTGTCATGGAGCAAAGAAAAGTAAAGATCGTCTCACTCCTACCTCTAAATCCAGATGGCTATGGAAAGCTAACTCTTTTTGTAATAGGCAAATCCCCAAACCCATGTTGCTTTAAAAACACAAGAAATTTGTCTTTTTGTTTGAAGTTAATTAAAAGGCATGGATGAATGGAAAAACTATTTTCGGACTGGTTAATGAAACTGGATGCCAAAATGAAATGTGAAAAACTATGGATTATTGCCAGTCTCATCCACTTGATACAGATTTTTTGTGAAACGTTAAGATTGTTTCCTTCCCTGTTAATTGTTTGAGTCATGTGCAACCTTTAGTGTTGCGAGAATCAAAAACTTCAAACTCATTTTTATCACAGAATGTTGCTCCAACAAACATTGAGTAATTTAACATTTGATTCCGAAATTGAAAATAGAAAACTTGCAAAACTTTGCAAGCAATGACTTTAATGTCATCAATATGGAATCAAGTCAAAAGCAGAATATCCACTACTGTTTCTTTAAAGATGGCTTCCCTTTTCTGGAGAGGAGTCCTCTATAAAGAAAATCTCAGAAAAATTTAACTTATAAATATTTTTATTCTTGTGAGCAAGGTACATTTTTGTCACAGTAGTAAATATTTTGTGTTGAAAGTTGAAAAAGTATGGTTTATCCAATGTTTATAAAGATCTTTCAAGTTTCAATTCTTAGTAGGCTGCGGATGGCTAATGTTTCATTTATACGTCATTTTTTACAGTCCATATATACATTTGAGATCCACGATGCAAATTAACAGCATGAAAATGAACAAGTTTTTGTTGAGCAGTCTGCTGAAATTACTTTCTCCTTAAGAGATTCACAAAACAGACGGTTAGGAACAGAGGCTGTAATAGGGCATACAGGTTTCTTGGAGGAAAATTAATTCTTGAATTATTTTGCACATTACATTTTTGGCTTAAAATAACTATTGAAAAATTTAAATTTTGATTATTTGAAAAATGTATCAAGGCTTTTGTACTCATTTAATCAAAACATTCTTGTTTTCACACACAATTGAAAGGAATTTAATGAGCTTTATTTTAAACGTATTTAACAAATCAGCAGAACGATTTTCCACCAAGTTAATTTTAATTTTGGTGGGGGATTCTCAAACAGAACCACCAAATAAAAAGAAATGAATGAAAAATAAATACACTACATCCCCTAAAAAGAAGATTTTTAAAACAAAAAAAATATTCTTTAAGTAATTTTGCTAGGTAGCATTAAAAACAAGCTAATTCAATAGAATTTGCAAGTTAATGAATAAAGTGCACAATACATCACACAACAGGATCAAATAAGTAAAATATGATTGGAAGAGAATCTTCATCTGCCCACCAAAAAGTAAATTTTATTGAGTAACATTTTAAAACAAACTAACTCAACGTAATTTAGCATAGCAAGTGAACAACACATTACAAAACGGGCTATTATATAGGTAAAATAAGCAACGGAACAAGAACTTTTCATCTGTCCGCCAAAAAGTAAATTCCTGGTACAGCTGCAGTCTCTGCCGCGCACGGTGGCAACGACTCTTGGCGCGGCTTTTGGCGTAGTTATAAGCGACTCATGCCGGGTGATGGTAACCCATTTTTTTCTTGAATTTTCTCCTGGTTAGGGTTAACCTGTTTTTATGGCAACCTTGCCGGCGTCCAGTTCTGTCCAGCATTGGTTGTTCTTTTTAGTTTGGACACGGTGGAGAGCGGGTGTTTTTAAAAATAACTTATATTCTACTTATGTACATTTTTTGATTCATTTCATCCATATGTACAGTATAGATTCACTGTTGGAAATTCGAGAAAAAATGGGTTACCCTCACCGGCATGAGTCGCTTATAACTACGCCAAAAGTCCATATATTTAATCCATATTTGCAGTGTTTTTCTAGTCAAAATGTTGTTTAATTCAGATTTACATATTTCATCCGTACGTATGCAGTATATATTCAATGTTGGAAGATTTCCGTGGCGACATAAAAAGTGCGCCAAACAAGGCGCCAAAAAAAAACGCGTTGCCACCGCGCGCGGCAGAGACTGCGGGATGTTAAATAATTAAAAAAGCCAAATAAGCAACAAGAATATTTATTCATTTGTCCGCCAAAAAGTAAATTTTGTAGGGTAGCATTTAAAACCCCAAGTTAACTCAATGGAATAAAACTATTAGCAAAGCAAATGTACGAGAACATGTATCGGAAAGAAAATAAAACTTTTGAAGCTAAATAAAAATATTACTTTCCTAGATTTAGCTCCAAAAATGGAATTACTTTAGGGGTGCAGACAATCAGAGTAGTCGTTAATCGGATCGATTATGGCATTTCTAGGACTATACATTGCCGACAAGATTAGGGAAACCGTCAAAGAAACTACACGTATGCGTATTGTATTTTCGGCACTTACGTAAATCCTCTCCATTGTATAGAGTTCTTTCGTTGTTGAGTCGCTTAGTGTGGGTAGGTAGTTAATTAACCTCAAACTGAAGCATCATCACGGGTTATTGGCGACGGTCTGGGATCAAACGTGAAGGGAAAGATTTAAGAACGGTCAGATTACGGGATCAACACCTGAATCCTGGTCACTCCACAATTCCATGCCACGCCAACGTGAAGAGCCGCTCGTGTGGGTACGTTAAAAGAAAATATTTTATTTTTTCGTGCACATACCATTGAAAAATCAGAGTTTTCATTGAAGTTGAGTACAATAAAAAATCGCTGTTTTGAACTCCAAGGAATAAATTTTCTTTTATTTTAGCATAGAAATGTCAAAGACCATAACAAATGTTTTCATTTGTGTTATTATTGAGCCACATGTGAAACTCATAAATACTGTTCTTATTAAGTTGCTTAGAAGAAGGTACGCGTTTGTTGTTGTTTCTTTCAGATTTCCCGCGTGTTAGTGTTCTGTCTATTCAAAGTGACATAAAAATTATATATTTACTGCAGTATAAGTGTCATTTGGATGGATGTGATGATTAAATGTTAGAAGTTTTTCACAAGGTAAGACAAATAACTCATATACTACACTTCAGCCTTTCACAACAATTTTGCCATACGTTAATGTGGATTTCTTTATATTTTGGATGTTTAAAAAGTGACTATACAAATCGCAACATTTTGAAGCGTAAACTATCGAAAAACATTTAAAACCCAAATGAGTGAATAATTAAATTCCTGAGATAAAAAGTTGACTTACAGCAGAAGATCGACCAAATTAAAAGAACAGTATATTTATTGCGTCCAGTTATTAATGTAATTTATTGCATTGAAAATTCGTATATTTCAGTATTGACTACTGAATGGTCAGATCTCAGAATTTCTTTGTCATATGTGTTGTATGATGAACGGGATTTGTTACAACAGTGATTCTACAATTGGTTCATTTAATAGGAGGTTTCAGTTGTAAAAAGTAATTTTATGTATATCTAACCAAATATAGTGAGATCGTTTTCCATATTTAATTTTGGCATTGTGATCGACCTTTATCTTATGTCTTCAATTTTTTTGTTTTTGTATTGCTCATATGATTTGTTTTGCTGTACTTAATATTTTTACAGTAATTATTGACTGCCTTTTTGTGTTAACTTCTTTTGCAGGCTGAACTAAAATTTTATGTTATTGTTTATTTACATTTGATTACTATTGAATGATTTAAAGCGATGAGAGATGTGTTAATTACCAGTGTTTGTGTACACTTACAGTACTAATGATCAAGGTATGCCAATTTAAATCAGCTTGTTTGAAATCATGATTTAAATAAAATGATTTTTATTAAAAAACATTGATATAAATCAAAATTTTAAATTTCATTTTCCTTTTTGTATTAAGTTTATATGAAATAACTGAACAAGAATCACATCTTATTTAATTCAAGTAAGAATATCAAATAAGTGTAGTCTGTTTATGAAAAAATAAAGATAGTCAATGAAAATGTTTTGTACAGTATCACAAAATCATTTCCATTTTGAGCATAATCTATAATTAGGAATTTTAATATTTTCATTTTGTTTTGTGTAATATGTTGGTTAATTTTTATTCAAATTGAATTGAGAAATTCTATGCATTTATCCGGAGGAATTTTTAACACTGCTGTATTTATGGAATTGAAGTTTGGAATGTAATAGTTAATTCGTCCACCTGATAATTGAGTATGTTAACAAAATAGATTTTGGATTGAAGTGGAAAGCTATTTTAATGATTATGATGATGCAATGATGAATTGTTTATTGCAAGCTCAAAATTTCACTCAATTGGCGTGTTCTAGGGCAGTGGTCGGCAAACTCACTAATCAAAGGAGCCAAAGATCAGTACAACGACTAAGATTTCTTTTGAGAGCCAAATTTCTTTTCAAGAACCATGTTTTTAGGAGTTGGTTTAAACTAACATTAAATAAAACCAGATATCTTACTAATAATCTTATTTATAGACAAAAAATATTTTTACATTAAAATAAAAATATGACAAAACACGCATTTAATGTGAACAATGACCTTGCATTTCCTTGGAAAGTTTGGATAAGTCAGCTTTGTATGTTGTTTTTAATTTCAAGCAGGATTCCAGGTTCTCATCAATAAGGCAATTTCTCAATTTACTTTTGATAAGGTTTATGCTTGAAAAAGATTGTTCGCATGAATATGTAGAGCCAAAGAGTGTAAGAACAGCAAATGCTAGTTTTTTAACTGATCATATGAGTTAGGAATATGTATTTTGAGTTCCAAAGCAACAATAACAAAATTAGTAAAATGCAATAACACGTTCTTGCCCTTCCAATCAATTGGCAACTGAAAGTTTCATCGCCAATCTACTATTCTGATGTTCTATGATGGGTTACCATATTCCATTAGTATCGCACTAACTGGCAATGTTTATTACGCCAATCATAGCATTTCCTTCCCATTCTATGCATATTACTCATTTCAAATGGCAAGAATGAAACCCCAAATCATTACTGAAGTACCAAATTATTTTTAACTTTTGATGGAAATTTTAAAAGCAGGACATCAAATCACAATTGAAAAAGCTTAAGCTTTCAAAGCCTTTACTTGATTGTGTTTAAATTCACTTTCAATCTGATAAAGGTCTCTTGTTAAATTTCGTAGTTGCTTAAATTGAAATTTTCCTAGTGCCGCCGAATTCTTGAAATCTTTACTTATTTCACTAGTGATTGTGGTATGGAACAAGGATTTGTGAGTTATGTACATTTGAGAGAATCGGGTATAACAACGATGTTTAAATCCTTTTTTATTCTCAAAATTTGTGTTTACATGACTAATAAGGCACAATTTACAAAGCGTATTTAATATTCACAAGTAGTTGCATTTATAATACTTACGTTTCCAAAGGAAAATGCAAATCGAAAAGAGTTCTCTAACAAAAGGAACTTTCCACCTAATTATTACACTGATGGTATGATAAAATATGTTTAAGTGGAGTAACATGACTAAAGATTTGAGGAATCCAATAACTCTTCGGAAATTGTATCTTTTGCTATTATTGGATACTTGTGGTTTCATAATCTTAAGTGTTTTCTTTGATAGTTTTTAAACAACTTTAGTAAGATGTTTCATATAGCTACTTTTTCAAGTAGGACCATAATCACATAAATTATGACTTCTAGCAGTTTATCTTATGCTTATCCTTTCAGTTACCACGATGGTTGCTAGCGCAGTGGGTATGCCCACTGTGCTAGCAACCTTCGAGTTGTAGGTGGAACAGGTTCGATTCCTGTCAGGTGCATTCCTCCCTGGGTGTATTTCTCTCTTCTGTGTCAGTAAAACTCATTGTGTGTTTGTCTATTACTTGATATTGTATGTCTTGTGTCTGGAACAGCATGGCCAAATATGGCCCTTGCGCCATGAAACCCCAAAGCCACCCAGCCCTTCAGTTACTTTATTGACTTATTCTGGGGTCAGTGTAAACAGTGATTTCCAGAATGAATACTCTTTTATTTTAACCTTATAAAATTAGATGACTGATGGTCCATAATTTGATCTGTAGCTTGCCATAATTAGAAAAGTATTTTACTCTAGAATATTATTCATGTATGAATATGAATACTCAGAAAGAATTTAAATAAGTTTCCAGAATTTGTTAGTGTGTTTTTAGATAATATGAAGTCTTGTATTTTCTGATATTTTTAATTTCAGAATTGTTAATGTGCTAAAGCCGAAGATGGATATTACTCAAGACATAAGTAAACTGATAGAGGCTCAACAATCAGATAAACTTGAAATATACCCAAGTATTATCAAGTATGAAAATATTTTCTTTATTTTTCCCATTTTTGAGTTTCTTATTTCTTTAATGTAAAATTATGACTTATTTGTCTTTATTAATTTCTTGAACTGCAATGATTAAGTTCATATTATAGTTATATCTGTATCATTGGGTTGTGATGATTCTTGTTTCTAAATTTGCATAAAATATTTTTTGGAGCAGATGTATGAGATGATAGAAGACATTTTACATGCGTTTAGAAGGGTAATATGGGTTTTACAAACATAAGCATGAAGTACTTCTTGACATATATGTTTGTAGCTTGGTAATTAAAAGTTACATATTTCATTACCAGGAATTCCAATGTAAAAATATAAAAATTTAGCAAAACGTCTACTGACAGTACATTTTATACCATTTTGCCCCACGAGACCCTACTTAAAACATTTAGTTTTACTTCTCTATACTTATTCAAGGAATTTCAATTACCCAACATGATTTAGCTCCAGAACGGTCGGTCTTTCTGTTACCCTAAAATGTTCGCCATTGTAATTTTGATACCAGTAAATAGATTGTGTAAAATAGTTATTTCTAAATTACATCACTGCTATCTTTAAATTTATTTAACTTTAACCTTATTTCATAACACTTTCAAAAGTTTATGATTGTTTATGCTACAAAAAAGTTCAGCAAATCAACTGTCAAACTCATGAAATAAAGCAATAAAATTTAAAAAATGAAAGAAAATATGTTACTTTATGACAATAAAATATTTATACAGATTTTAACATTAATTTATCAAATTTATATTATATGCATACCCTATTTAAAATGTATACATTAATAAGCAATTTCTTTGCACCGATTCCATGCACCATTTGACTGATAATGTTTTGTGTGTGTATTGGTTACATATAAATTCTGATTCTTATTTTCACATTTTCTATGTTTACGATATATTTCTAATTACTGATTTATAATTTTGGTGCTTTTACTATTTGACTTTTTATGTGACAAAATTAATAGGACATTACTTTTGCGTAAAACATTTCTAACAGCAAATTAATCAGTCACCCATCTGACATTTTCCATTCTGTACAATCCCAAATGGTATAAGTTCAAATTCTGGGTATTGTCATTTCCTTATTAGAATTTAAATCGGAACAGGAGAGCTCACCTCCATCAGCTTCGTTTTTTGAAAGTTCTAGCAACAGATTTACAATTTCTTTTTGGACTTGGATCCCCTTCTTTGAGTTATCGTTTTTATGCCTAATTAAAAATCGCCTGTGAATAACATACATTGTGGTTGGAATAATAATTGCAAATGATGCACAAACTTAGTTGTGAATATGCGAGACAGTCTGACTTAATTTTGCTTTTGAAAGGGGGATGTCAATGTATTCAAGGACAAATACATGAACAAAGAAACACTTAAATTAATTTCGGTGCTTGATTTGCTACTTCTATGTCCATTTTTTGCCGAATGAAAGCTTTTTAAACTGCCTAATTAGCTTGTTACCAAAAGACACCAGCGACTGTTCTAAGTAAATTTAACTGTGAAGTCTTTTTAAATTGAGTTACACAAAATAATTGTGATGTGTGCTGATGTGAAATGATTAGAACTCACAAGTGATCTGGTGTTAAAATGACACCGATGAATGTTCTAGCATTAATTCACCTGCCACTGTTTCACATCTTTCTGTCTCAGTTGTTTAACTGAACCTTCAGGAAAACAATAACGTTAATTCACTTTTATAGGGTTTATGATAAGAATATAATCAGAACAATTTAGTTAAAAATGAAAGGCATTAGAATCAAAAGCTTGTCAAATTTCAAAATATTTGTCATGATTTGAATTGTAAATGGTTATGCAGTTCTCAATAAGAAGTTGCCCTTAGATCATGCCTTTTATTGAAAAGATCAGTACTGCTTTCATTAATGTTTAATATAAATCAACACAATGTAGGATCTATACTGTGATTTGCATGTCTCATATCTTACAAGTTTAAACATGTAGAGGCAATGAATGAATAAAAATAATTAAAATCCGATTTAAATAAAAAAAATCTGATTTAAATCAAATCCGAATTAAAAAAAAACCCACGAATTTTTCATACCCTGCATTTAATTTAACATTCCCAAATCAGCAAAGCTAAAATTTATTGTAAAGTGGCTGTCATTAAAATAATTATTTATTTTACTTTTTTACCTGAAATATTTTATTTATTTGCAGGAAAATTTCTGATTTACGAGAGAAAAGTCGGCAAGAATTTCTTGAAAATGACACGGAGAGCCTTTTCTGTCAAATTGTGAAAGATCTTGGGAGTGACAACCAGGCATTTGTTGAACTCTTGTTGAATGAGTTGAAAGTGCTGTTAAGACATGATTTGCATTTAAAAGTGTAGGTGTGATTTAAAAGTATCTATTTGCAGGTTTGCCCCAGGCGACTTTTTGCTACTAATTTTCAACCTTGACAACTAGTATCTTTTTAGGCAAAATCCTCCCTAAAGCTACTAATTTCAGAATTTTTCTGATTTTTTTGAAAATTCACTAAAAGTGAACAAAATTACCCCTTTTTAACAAATAGCGTGAATCCTTGTCACCGTCACAAAGTTATCTTATCTGCAATTTCTGTAATTTTACATTATTTAAATCTTGAATTTCTATCAGTAACAAGATTCTTTCTGAAAATGTAAAAAACAGTAAAAAAAGTTTCATTTTCACTAGTTTTCAACCTTTGTTACTTGAAAAATTGTGTCCAAAAAATATCTCCCAGGATCATACAGGTTAATGGCAAGAACGAGAAAGCTAATTGGTGATAATTTACATACATTTGGTGCCATTTTGCCATTAAAATATTGCCAAATTACTAGTGTCAACTGGATACTGTAGCCAGTCATAACAGCAACAAAGATCAAGCTTACATTAAAAGACTTGTTATGGCTTGTTTCGAAATATTAAAAAATTTTATTATTAAATTTATTGTACAGTAAGTCTTTGAATTCTTAAAACCTTCTTTCTGTGTGAGAAGTAACACTTGAAAATGTTTGCCAGAATTGTAATGAAGTCTAATTGTACTGAAGCAAAAATAAATTGCTTTCAGCAAAAATGCCAACCATTATGGATTTTCCATAATTTTTCTGGATTTTCACTTTAAATTACAGCAAATAGTGAAATTGTTACAGAAAATCTGACTTAAGAGATTAAACAAATAGTGTGGTTACTCAAGTTGGCAATCTGTCTTTTTTCACAATCGTCAAGTTGCCGCTATATAACAATTTGAAAACTTCAATCCCTATTTTACCTGCATTGCAATCTGACTTCCCTGTTTGGATGGAATATTCGTATGAAACTGCTACAATTTTAACTTGAAAAATGTTTAATCTTTATGCATTCATTCGCTATGGAAATAAATATTTTCCCAGTTGTATTCCATTGCAAGAGCCAATGTACCACAATGGATTCACCTAATTGTATTAATTCAATATTTGAAAATGTTATGATTTTTTTATGTTACTTTCCCTATTTTTTGATGAATTTTAATTTTTCCAATCAAAGCAGTCTCAGCAATTTCCCACATTTTTACTCTTTGTATTTACTTAAGAAAGCTGTTTCAGAGAAAACATGCATTGGAAAAGCTTACAGTATTGGTAGAATATTGAAATTTTCTTTGATAATGATTGAATTATATTCTGAGAATAGTTAGTACAAAGTTTTATCTGCTCCAAAATGCGTTGAAACTGTTTTAAATCGACTAAATGTAGTATTAAACACTCATTAAACTTGTCCCAAATTTTCTATATTACTGCACATCAGGTAGCTCCATATTCTCGAAATAACTGCTCTGAATAGAGCTGTAAACATTAACTGTTCATTCTTGAGTATGTACTATATTTCGACTAAACGATAAACAAAAATGTACCTTTCAATTTTTAGTAGAAATTAAAACTATAATTAACCCTTTTTAAAGATGCAAAATTCATTGGTGAAATGATTCATTTTGGCTTTTTTTTGTATATTTTCTATAAGAAAAATCTATCTACGTTGTGGTATGTGCAATTGATAGAAATGCTTCTGATAATTCCGATTATTGGAAATTCAAATTGTATAGTAAGAAAATATTTAGTTTGTGATATAATTTAAATTTCGTAGAGTTTTTCAACATCTGTTTTATACTTAATTAGCACATTTTGTGTTTTAGCCGATTCATTTTTATCTGAGCAACTAAAATTACTACTAAAATAAGGTTTAAGAGGAGACTTTTTGCTACTATTTTCAAGAATTTATGGTACTATTTCCAAGTGCTTTGACTGACAGCTCTGTATTTGCTATGCATTATATTTTTTATCATCTGAATACAAATCCCCAATCCTATTTTCATCTATACCTACATTTTTCATTAGCCGATTGATCGAGCATAAGTGGTAAAAAAAACCTAGCTCTTGCAATACATTCTGTATTATCTCAGCTTTACTAATACTCAAAATACACCATTTTAGAGGTACCTTCTTGCATTCAGGTTACAATTGGTCAGCACATAAAACGATATCTGTTTATTTGCTGACCAATCAACATAGTGGTCAGGGTGCTGGTTTCTGAATCAAAAGGTTTCTGGTTTGAAGCCAGGGTAAGATATGGATGTTTGTCCTTTCTGAATGAATGTGTGACCTCTTATAAATGGGTTGTGCCTAGAATCCATTGTAGGAATGTAACATGTGATGTAACTTGAACCCATTGGTGCACCGGGTAATGCAAAGTGCTTCAAGCATCAACCCTTGCAGTGCCACGATAGAAATGTTCAATTGCCTGGGCATTAGAGAAAAAAATCTTTATTTTTCAGTAATATTCAATATTGCAGAAAAAAACTGATGGATGTGTTTTTATTTTGTATTCTTTATTACTTTCAAGGGAATGGGGGTATTGTCCACTGCCCATCTTGAGCACTGTTTGACATCTGAATATGAAATTAGGGAACACCTTAACATGCATTGAATAGCCTTATGATCTTTTAGGAGCAAACATCCCATTACCATTGGAAGGGTTAAAAGGGTGCTAAGTACCATATTTTCCTTTTTGAATAGAAACTTATTTATCTCTGAGTATCAGAATTATTCATGGCAAGTAAATTGAAGCCTGAAAATTAAGTAAGCAAATATATAAATCTAATCTTCTGCAAATGCATAGTTTTTCACCTAATGTTAATGTTTTTATAGTTTGATAACTCACTACTGATTGCTAAATGGTTAGAGCTCAGGCCTTAGTACAATAAGATTTGGGGTTTAATACCAGGTTGTACCCAGGTGTGAAATCCATTTTAAGCACTAGGTCCCTGTTTATCTGTTTAGCTCTTGTATAGCAAAAAATTAAGTTTGAGATGATAACCAAACTGAATTGGCCTGATAAAAATATTTCACAAGTTCTAGATTATGACATTTTTGTTTCAGCATAACCAGCAATAATTTTACATTTAAAATGCCTTGCTTTCAGTTTTTACCTTTATTAATAAATTAAATATATTGTCAGTCATGTTGCACCAAATTTGTAGTTGTAAATCAATAAAAATTACTGTAGGTTTTTTGAATTTCTATCATGAAAGGCAGTTTTAAACATTGAGTTTTCTGTGTCAAGGGTTTTACTTGTTTGTGGGATAAGCTTGTACACTTTACTAAATTAAAGTGCTTTAAAATGAAAAAGAAATACTCTAGTAGTGTCTACTTTGAAATATATCAATTTTTAATTGATTTTTGTTGCAAGTAGACTATTATGTGTTGTGATACTGTGATTACAAACAAAATCTAGGCATATATGCAAATGTATTCAGGTTTTATCATTTGTAAGATTAGCATATCTGAAAAAAATTATATTATCTTAAAATAAATTATTTCAAAGTATTTTCAGTTGATAATGATTGACTTTAATATTTTATAGATTTTTCTCTGAGGATAAACAAAGGAGCATACTTCAAAGTAAGTGAAATTATGAAGAACTATTTGTGTTACATTGTCTTATAAAACTGATTGAATTCTGTTTAAAAATCTTAAGTCAGCTATGCTTAGAATTCGATATTGATGACATGCATAAAATAGTTCATGCAGAGAGATCCCTCAAATTACATTAACGAATCATTGAAATTCAGACTTGAGAATAATCAATTTTACCATTTGTTTGGTATCTGGCTGTCATTTTAATAAAAATAATTTTGAATTAGCACAATTTAACTGAATTATTTTGCCTTGAATAATATTGGAAATTTTAAACAATTGAAATTTTTTTTATTAGATTCGATCATTCTTGAAAAGATCAAGTTTGTTTCCATCTTGCATTTATTCTTTTCAATTTAATTTAATCAGAAAGAAGCTTTCTGAGAAATAAGCATGCATAATGTTCGTAATTAAGCCCCAAAACACAATAGATAAAGCTTTTTACTGAGAGTATATCTTGTTGAAAAATGTTGACTAAGATATGTTTATAATTCAAAAGGTTTTGATGTGGACTAGAGTATATCTAAAAGTTATGAAAACTAGATAGATTAAAATGTAAACAATACATCTTTTACTCTTACTCAAAACTGTAGTAAAAGGGTTCATTGGCTCTGCACAACTTGCAAAGTAAGGCTTTTTCATGCAGAAAAGGAATTTTACAGTGCTTGAAAAACACATGAATTATGTATTACAAAGTCATTGTGAACACACCCTTTCTTGTCCGATCACCGAAGTTAAGCACCTTCGGGAACAGTCAGTACTTAAGAGAGTGACCATCTGATAATTGGGTGTGCAGTTGGCATCTTTTCCCCTCCTAACTGGTACAGTGGTGGTCATAGCGCTTGTCTGCCACCCAGTAGGTCATGGGTTCGAATCGTGGTTTGTAAGTGCATGGATGTTAATGATTGTCCTTATTAGGAGTAGCAGCAACTCACCCATTGGGTGCTCCTTCACAAATAGCCGTCAATTTGCCCCTAGCAATAACCAAATGCTGAGAGGTCGGGCTTTGAAAAAAGTTTGTATTCATTTATCAATTATACCCTTTTTGAAATTTCTATTTTGTTGAAATTATTTTATTTACCTAAATATGAACTGAATATAAATGTGATAATATTCTTAACTAATTGAATGTTTTTGATCTAGGTATAATTACTTTGATGAAAGTTTCCCAAGAAGAAAAAGTCCTGCTGCTGTGTTTTATGCATTTAAATGATACATTACTTTATATAAGTCTAGAGAACGCTGATGTAAGTTTTATTTACCAAACGTAAATTCTATATATTTACTGTCTTAAACTTATTTAGTTAGTGACATGATATATTCAAGATTCCAGCCTCTTTTCACACAGTTATAGGTCCCAAAAAATAATTTATTTTAGCCAATAATTTGTCTTAAAGAGGATTTAATTGTTTGTAAATAAGAAATATCAAAATAGATTGTTTTATTTCTTTGGACGATCTTATATATTTGCTGACTATTAAGTAGGTTTTTGCTTAATTTAGTAGGCTTGTAATTTACAAATGCACTACAATTGATGTTTGTTGATAATTTACAAATTAGATTGAACAGTCGAGACTAAATTGATTAGATTGTCAGATTTTTTATGAAAACTCAAGACTATAATATTGCTGATGTACAATCTAAAATTATTGTAAGGGCCGCGGTGGCCCGGTTGGAAGAGTAACGGACTAGCAACCGAAGGGTTGCGAGTTCGAATCCAGCCAAACACCGTCGTGTACAAAGGGGGCTGGTGCACGTTAAATCTGTCGTGGCCTCAAATGTCCTCACGTTGGCGTGGTGTGGAAGTTTGGAGAGTGGGGTGCCAGCTCAGGTATTGCCTCGTCATCTGACCGTGGTTCAAAATTACGTGGTGTTATCCTCGGATCTTTCCCTCTGGGATTGATCCCGGACCGTCACCAATAGCCCATTGTGTTGCTCCAGTGTGACGTTAATTGAAAATACCAATACCAATACCTAAAAATATTGCACCAATGTGTACATGGCTCAGAAATCAACATTTGTATATTGGTGAATGGCAACAAATGGATATAAATCATATAAAATCAACCATTACTAAATCAGCACAGAAAAAAATGGGGGCATATGAAAAATAGGTTTAGGTGTAAATTATACTAAATCATCTTTCAAGTAAATGGAATGTAATTGAAATGGACATCCAGAAGCCAGTTGTGATAACAAGACTGAAATATGAAATTTTTCCATGCACTTGTATTGGAAATAAGAATAACCTAAGTAAGAAGTGGATGAAATTCTGTTATATATTTATTCTAATTTTATTCCATTTGAAGATATGAAATATGCATATCAGTGCTTATATCGATTATAAATGGATTTAAATAAGATCTGGAAGGTGAGTAATGACACTGCCATCAATTGTAGTAAGTAAAAATTTCAGTAGAGATGCTAATCACTGGTCTAGTTATTTGAAATCAAGTTGTGATGTTTAATATCTATTAACATGTCTACTTTACATAATTGCAGACTGAGGATTTGTTGAACAAAATAGCTGAAATTTTACAGAGAAAAACTATTCCTGTTCCCATTTATATTGCAGCTTGTAACTTCATTCACAGGTAAAATTTGCTATGATACTTAGTTGAATCATTTTAGTTTTGTGGTTCTCAAATTCAAATGGAGAATGTTAAATGTGGATAATATAATCTTAAATCAAACTATTTGAGATTCCCCTTGTACATACTGACCAGCTTCAATTTATGATTGCTGAGAGTAATATATTTGGGCCAGAGTCTCAAAAGTTATTGATGTTCATAAAGTGACAAATTTCTGAACTTCTGGCCATTAGAGTGGCGATAAGATGTATCAAAACATCTACCAGTAACAGTGTGGATTTTGACAGACAACACAAGCTCTATAGAACACCTCAAGAACTAGCCAAACATAACAGATAAGAGTAGCAGAGACATAAGCACTTTCCTTTCTAAGATGGTAACCTCACCTCAATAACGTAACGGATTACTTCCCATATTGGCGTGGGGCCACCGTAGCCTGGTTGGAAGAGTAACCGATTAGCAACAGGAGGGTTGCGAGTTCAAATCCAACCAAAGACCATCGTGTACAAAGGGGACTGGTACATGTTAAATCTGTCGTGGCCTCAAACATCCTCATGTTCTTGTGGTGTGGAATTTTGGAAAGTGGGGTGCTAGCTCGGGTGCTGCCTCGTCATCTAACCGTGGTTCAAAATTACGTGGTGGTGTTCTAGGATCTCTCCCTTTGGGATTGATCCCAGACCCTCGCTAATAGCCGTTGTGTTGCTCCAGTGCGACGTTAATTAAAATACCTACCTACCCATATTGGCGTGTTTGGAAACCACTGATTTTCTTACCAATGCAGTCAGTGAACAGTTTCCTCTTGGACATAAGGCTCACTGCATCAGATGTTCAGTCCTTGGGGAAATCTAAAGCTCTGGGACTCCCTATTCATCATTGTATCAAGCATACTGGACTTTTCCTCCAGTTTGGTGGTTCCACATCATTGCAAACTGCTTTGGCAAGACTCAGAAGTGGGTACACCCAAAGTATGCTTTTCGAATGCAGACACAAATGTTTGCTCCTGTACTGCCTCGCTTGCAACTCCCTTTATATCTTTGACTGCGTTGGTTCTTAGGATTAATTCGTGAAAGAGCAATAGGAGGTAGATTCTGCTCAGATGACAAGATCTTATGGACTAGTTCTAGCATTTTCTAGACCCCAGGGGATAAGCTACAACAAATTAAATCTAAAACTTATTGAGGAAAGTGCTACATTAAAATAAAACCAAGTCCACAAAATTATCACTTTCTTTATGCTTTTTCATTATAAATTTGTTTTCTCTACCTTAAATTTCTTACCTGTTAATTTTTTAATATGTTAATTGTTTTCATTTTAAGATTTTTTAAAGAAAAGGAAGATAAAGTCTCCAACTTTATGCATATTGTTCCTAAACTGGTCTTTCTACCATTGAGCCACAGCTCTGCTAAAGTTCGTGAGGTCGCAGAAAAAACATTGGACAGCTTTCCAAAGTTTATCCTGTATTCTGAGGATGCAGTGACTTCTGGTGTTTTACTGAAAATTGTGAAAGAGGTAGGATTTTGAATTGAATACAGAAAATTCTAGTTTATTTTGAATTATACCTCACAAACTTATAGCATACATTACTTGTACTTTTGTTCTTAATTCAATTTCAAACTTGAGGGACCTTATTGTGTGTGTGAAGCTTGACACTTGCTATAGAGATTTCTGGTTGTCTCGTCATCAAGCAAGTTATGTAAATGATGAGTGTATATACTCTTTTTAAATCTAGTTTTGAAAATTCATTCCAGAAATAAGGTTGTGTGTGGTTAAAATTGTTTAGATCATCCATATGATGTATCAGTTGAGATGAGTGGCCTCTGGCTTATTGACACCTTTCTGGACACTTAGCTATTAAAAAAATACTGGGTTAGTCATTGAGTACACCGAATCCAGTATGAATTTGTACTTATTTATCATGAAATTAGCTTTGAATAATAATTAAAATGCTGTAGTCATTTCAATTATTTTAAGTCTACTCAGTATTTTAACTGCTTGTACTTTTATACCTTCAGTGGTATCATTCATGGGCAATTTCACATTTGTCTTGATACAGGGTGCGATTGTTTAATTTCAAAATTTGGCTTTGTGGTATGTAACTTAGCTACCATACGATTTTTAATTTTTCTTATTGGCATTAATTTAATTAACATTCAACATTGTAATTTATGCATATTCTTTTTATGTTGCAGCCCTATTGCAAAGAATTACTTCTACTTATGAAAGATAAACAAGACTATTATGTTTTGAAAATCTGGAAACACATTGTAAATGCTCTTGGAAAGGTATTTCCTAGAATTCATTTTTAACTATTATAAAGATATCTGTCCAGATTTGCATGCTCTCTTTTTATTTATCAAAATGCCTCTTTTCCTTATATAGAATCAAGAAGTCGCTGGAAAAAAGTCCATTTTCATTGAAAATCATTAAGATGACAAAATTATGCCGAAAACCTGAATCACAAATCTCCACTTATAACTAATTTTATATTTCTCTTTAACCACTTAACGCATTTACCCGTGTTTGACACGGGCGAAAGTTACCAGCAAATTTGCACATGCAAGTGTCTCACACGGGTGCTCTTGTATCTCGCGTTATTTTATTTCTAATGCCCGTCTGAGATCCGTTCTAGTAAAAATAGATAGGCTAGATTAAACTTATACCATAGATGGCATAAACTTATTTATCATAGATGATTTACCACTTATTTATAGATGGATATTAAACTTATTTACCGTAGATGGCACCACTATGCACCATTTTTCTTGTGTAAACCCAGTGGTGAATTTTGATGATTAGCTATAAGTTTGTTAGGAATTCTTTGTTATAAAGCAGTTGTTTGGTGTGGAAAAGGTAATATATCCATTTTTATTACATTAAATATCATAAAAGTAAACAGTTAACCATAAATTAATTTTTACTAAGTGTTTTTGTAACTTGTTTAGAAAAAGTTATCTGATAATGAGCGACTCTGATGATTTTGAATATGCCAATTTATCAGAAAGTTTCAGCAATGAAAGTGATGATCTCTTGAGTGATGGAAGTGAATCTGAAGTTAATATTTTATTATTAATATTTTGAAATTCAAAATAAACATGTAATCAAATCGTTTACACTTTGTTTGTATAATATTTTTTTTATAACTTATACCCCACCCCTGTAACTGAAATTGCAAAAGCAACTTATCTATATATATTCATTTTCTGTCAAAAAAAACCTTGATCATTTTTTACCAGTTTTTCCGAAAAAAACTTGTGCTTTAAGTGGTTAAAGACATTTACTGGTGATTACTAATATCTAAAAATATTTGTGAGATTGCAAGATTCGGATGTAGTAAAGTTTTCTTATGACAAAGTTAATGGACCTTATAAATTTCCATGATAGTGAAATGTTGTAAATCAAGGATTAAAATAATTAAATACCAGAAGGTTACATGAGCACAGTTGCTGTAAAAGTCTGTTACTTTAGATTAGATAACACTTTTGGTTGTACATAAACACTGAAAGAACTTGAATCTGGTGTGCCTAAACCTTTTTAAGTCAACTTTTTTCATGGCTTAATCTAGAAATTGAAATATTTTCATTCCATTTGTAAAATGTAACCCATATTGAATTTGATACTGTGGTTTTTTAAAAGTTAAACAGAAAACATTTTTGAAATGATTTTCACAATATCCACAAAAAGTATCTTGCACACACTGGGATGTATTAAACATGAACAATTTAAGTAAAATGAAATTGTTAAATTTCTGGTGTATTCAGTATAGTTGATTCAATACATTATAATTTTTTTCAAGTAGTTCTAACCATTTCAAGATGCTTTAAATTTTGAATGGTTCTCTTTATGATGTAAAGTTTTTTTATCAGAAATTGTTAAGATTTGGTAATTAATACTTATCAAAACACAATTGTGAATAATTTAGTCATATATTTATTTTAAACTTTAGTGATCAGGCTGAAAAAGTCTGGACAAAGCATGCACTTACATGTTTCACTGACCCAGTCTGACTGAAGGGTTAATTCAATTAAAAATTATTCCCTATTTCTGATGTCTCACTTCAGAATCCTTTCAGCTAAATTCCATAAAGCTGTCAAGTATGTTATATCGTACAAATATAGTAATTCCATGCCTTTTCTATATAAAATTTTGTATAACTGTTTCAAAGAATGTTAATCACTTAAATTTAGTGGGAGAAATGCATTCTGAAATTTCAAACGTTGTTTTTGTTATTTAAATTAGATTTCAAAAGTTTTATAAACATGGGTTTCATATTTTATAATTGTCTAGTCTGAAATAATATAATTCATGATTATCAATTTAATTTTTCTGCAGAGCCTTCACAGCAGTCTCCCTCAAATGACTCCTTTTTTCCAAGTTATAGAGAAAGGATTCAAATCTCCAACTGATGATGTATGCAAAACAGCATTTCTTATGTGGAAGTTTCTGATTAGAAATTTTGCTCTTGATGATAGTAAGTTGTCTTTATAATTCCTTTTAATTTGCAGTATTATTTAAAAAAATGTTTTGTGTCTCACATTTGCTTCTCTAATGAAACATATTTACTTTTTCAGTGCCCAAGAAGTCCTATCAAAATTTTTTATCGCCTATATTAGGTACTTTGAGACTCAGGAATAGTAATAAAAATTAATTAAATATGTCCCCATGAGAGGATCGTATCGTGGATCAACAGAACATTAGGCATAGCTGAATGGGGATAGCAGAAATTAATGTCAACCAGTTTTGATCAATAGAACGTTTCCTCGGATTTTTGGGGCCGTCGGCTCAGTGGATATGCTCACTGCGCTAGCAACATTCGAGTTGTAGGCAGCTCAGGTTTGTTTCCTGTTAGGTGCATTCCTCCCTGGGTGTATTTCTTTCTTCTGTGTCAGTAAAACTTTCGCTGTGTCTATTACTTGTTATGTGTCTGGCACAGCATGGCCAAATATGACCCCTGAGCCATAAAACCCCAAACCAGCTAACCTCGTATTCTTACAAATAAATGTGGTTATGTAGTTCTGTGTGATGTAGGGGTAAAAGCAGTACAATACCACTTGTAAATCTCATGATGCTCAATGAGTTGAATGATTCACTTATTTGAAGGACAATTACTCGTCTATAGAGATTTTTTTGAAGTAACTTGCAGAAGTTTATAATTTAGTGACCCTTTCATTAAGTTATATTATTTTCTAATTTGGAGTATCATTATGGGTTGACAGTTATGTCAGCCTCTTGTTCTAGCACTGCATCTGTGAGATCATGAAAGACATCCTGTCTTTCCTTTCAAACTATTCAGCATTTAATGAACTGCAAAGAATCGCAAAAAGGGATTTAATCGTAACTCTTTAAAATGCCATTGACAGCAGTTAGATTACTTTTTTATTTGTTGTGATTTTTGTGCTCATTATAAGACTGCTGTGTTTATCCAGAAAAATTCTTTTCATTTTTACAGATGTGTTGAATGATTCGAAGAAACTCCGTTTTTTGCTGAAGCCATTTAAAAATCTCTCCAAGTCCAATGAAAGTGTTTCATCCACTGTCTGTGATACATGGTGGCATCTGGTGTGGAATCTCAATCGCAACTTATCTTCTCGATTTACAGAGGTTAGTTCGATTTTCATCAACTATGCATGGCTAAGTAGCTTTTTCTTGTTTCAGCAGACTTATATTGGAATCATGCTGAATGCAAAATTGTTAGACTGAGGTATGGACTAGTTTAAGTACAATTGAATGTATTATCGTTTATTTTCTGTTTTTTATGTCATTATTAACAGTTTTATTTTTAATATTACTTTTTAATTTATATAAAATTCTTTGGTTCCAAATTTATTTTATCCATTGCTGTTTGGGTTCTTAACCTTAGTGGCATGTCCAAGTACAGTTCATAGAGTTTTCTGTGCAGTTGGTGACAGGACCCAAGTTACTCTGCAGAGTGAGAAGTCCAAATATTTCAGGTTTGGTGCTTGCTGTAAGGGATTTTTTCCAAGTTGTATTGTGACTGAATTTTCTGATCTGTGTTTGTTCATGCTGCTTGAAGGGTTAGTGACTGCACTTAATGCCAATTGGCACTGAACCAGTACACTACTATTACTTAACCAAGTTCACAAGAATAGCTGATCTAGTAAATGTGTACATTCTATCTAGTCTTTGCAACAAAATAAGTTTTATCAAGAGTATTACTTGCACAATTGATACACCTAAATAATTTTTTGCCATATGTTGAAACATTATCCGTCCATTTGTGAAATATTTTCTTTCCTGTTTTTGTGTAGGTCTGTCTCCCTTTACTGGAATTCACTGTTGGAAAAGTCTCCTTTGGAATGGTTGAAAAATCT
The DNA here is from genome assembly GCA_933210815.1 of Meta bourneti. Lineage (NCBI taxonomy): Eukaryota > Metazoa > Arthropoda > Arachnida > Araneae > Tetragnathidae > Meta > Meta bourneti. The sequence goes on along the minus strand of OW119924.1, from coordinate 90,189,083 downwards.
GCTTCTAAAGGAAGTAAGTATTGAGTTTTTTGTTAAAATATTTATCAAGTTAACTTATTTTTAAATTGGAAAGTATGTCTGCAGATTTTGACTTTATGAAAAGTGTTGAATGTGAAAAGTTGATTAGTTCTTGTGGTATCCAGATATCTTTGCATAACTGTTACCAATATACTCAGTATGAATCTGATTGGAGATTTCTTTCATTTTTTTAATGAAGAAGGAAATAAAGTTGATCCATAAGTTTTATCTTCGGCTTTATATCATCTGCAGACTAGCAAAAATATCAGTAAACAGGAATCAAGAAAAAACAAACATGTACTGAACTTATTGTTTGTCTTGATATTCTTCAGATCAACTAAAATCCCAGCAGTTCATTAAAATGTGTGTTGATTAAAGAAAAATTTTTGAAAATGAAACTTATTGAAGTTTAATACATGAATATTCTGAACGAAGAGTTTTGTTTTCATGCTGTTCAAATTTAGCTATTTTTAAATAATCAACTCATAATGTTTTAATAAACCCCTGTTTGTATGCTAATAATTTCCAGTGTTTATTTTTTACAAAGTATAAAGATATTAACCTAAAGTTTGAATAAGCACTAATCTTTCCAAGTTTTTTCATGCAACTTGAAACTTGACTTGTTTATGTAATTTCTTTCAGTCCAAATCTTCTTGGCCAAAAAAGGCTGCCAAATTCTACTTCGGCTGTTAGAACAACCTCCAAATACCTCTTTTGGCAGAATTTCTAGTCCCAAAAAATTGCCACCTCTTCCTTTTTGTAAGTATTATTAATTGTTTTATTGGTTTTTGAACTATAAGTTTATTCTGCTATAATTTCTAGATTTCTTTCTACTTTAAAACTGAAAAATTTATATAACATTTAAAAAATTTAATTTGCTATGTAAGATTTAATTAAAATGGGTGTAGATTTGCTTGTACACACTAATGAAAGAAAGCAAGTACTGTGTGGAGTTGCATCCCTTTATTTTTCTGCTTAACAATCAAGACTTCCTTTCTGTTTTAGCTACCCTTCAAGTTCCTCTTAACCTTAAAGTGATAGCTCGTCATTTCAAAGAAATATTGTCCATGATCCGGACTGTAATTGAAGCATTTGGAAATAACAAGGATATGAGTAAGTATCTATTTATATATATATATATATATATATATATATATTTCACTAACATACTTGGCACAGAAATTGGTATTTGTATGTTGGCTAATGGCAACACGCGGATATAAGCAATATTAAATCAACCACTATGAGATTAACTTGCCAATTTTTCCAGAGTTTAAATATGTTTAATTTTAGCTGGGAGCTGCATAATAGTGCTAGAATTGCCCTGAGATCTTTCTGCTCTAACAATTCTTCAACAGTCTGATTACAAAAGCAATAAGAAATCTGGAAGGTAGAAATTAGTGCAGGAAAGTAAATCTAAGCCAACCCAAAAATACATTTAAAGGTAAAAAATATTGAATCTCCTTTGAACAAGTGAATGAGATGCAATTGAAGTGAACGTTCAGAAGCTGGTAACATGATTGAGACTTGAACTTTTTACTATGCACTTTATTGAAAATAAGAATTAACACCAGTAAGAGTACATCTGAAAAAGGAAACAAAATGTACTTTTAACATTTTTAATTAATTTTATTTCATTTGGACTTACGAAATGTGCATATTAATGATTTTATTCATTATAAGTGGATTTAAATAAGATATGAAAAATGTGAGTAACGACACTCATCAATAGATATTAGCAATTAAGAAATTGTAGTGCAGATGCTTTGTGCACAGGTCTCCTAGTTAAAAGTATTTCTACTAAAATATATTTTTTAGTTCGATAATATAAATGCTTTTATGTCCCATCTTCAATGTTATTTGTTTTTATTTAAGTGATTGTCTGGCAAAACTTTTGTTTATCCTTTTCTTTGCTTTGTTATGATTAATTATTGAAATTAAAAATTTAATAGTAAAAATGAATAATAATGAAGTGAATAGTAATCTTTATTTAACATATAAATTTGTATTTGCTAATACAAAATATTTTTAATTTTCTAATTTTATAGCCAATCAACTGGACTGTTTAATGAAGTCGGTTTTATTCGTTGTTTCTTCTGTGATTGAAGATAACAGCAAAGAATCTGTAGAAGTTCTTGTATCTTATATAAGCTTAGTGAGTGACATCACTGAGTCTCAGTTGTGTCCATCATCAACATGCCTGGTAAGAATTCTATGTTTATAACAATGAAGATAACAGAATTTACACTTATTTAGTTAATTGACACCATGTGTTATATAGAGATGTTTGTTCTGATATTAGTTTTAAAATGTGACTATGTACCCAAAGGGTTTCTAATGTTTTTTCCTTGTGTGTTCTTTCTTATGTTTTCTTTCTTCTATATTTGTTGTGTAATAGCTGAAGTTAGGTGTCTCATCAGTAGAATCTATGTGTGATCTTTTATACCTTAAGCAGTTTAACTCTATTCAAATTTATTCTTAAAGCAGTAGGTCCCGGTCTAATTATCCCTGCTAACCAAAAGATGACCATAGTATGACAAACGAAACCATTCAAATTTATTTCTGAAAGGACGACTGATATTGAATGTTTTAATGTACTTATATATAACAGTTATGTTGAGAATGTCCACACATATGATGAAGTCTGACTATTCTTTTCAATACTTTTAATCAATTCACAACTGTTTACTGCTATGCAACTACTGTCACTTCTCACTTAATGATGTATGTGTGTATAACAACTGCTTGAACTTACGACCAGCTTTACAATGCAGGGAATCCCCTTTCTTCCGAAGCCAATGCCACTGCCAGCCTGGATGCAATGTAATCAAATATAAGATTTAACACATAATTCAGTCCAGCCACCAATACCAGCAAATGCAGCCAGCATTGAACTTGATAAATCTGATGCTGGAATGTTCTCACTGCATATTTTGTTGGGGATCTTTGTGCCTTACTTACCCTCCATCTGTCATTTCCTACTGTGATTACTCAGTGGCACCAAAGTTCTGTATAGTCCACTAAAACAAAGTTATCAAATTGGAGTTTCCTTCCTGTTCAGAATAAATACAAATTATTAAGCACTTCGCTTATTGACCAATTTGCTTGATGACCTAGTCATAGGAATGGAATTCGTTCATTAAGTGAGGAGTACCTTAAGATTTCAACCTTTGCAACCTCTTGTTTGAATAGAGTGCAACTCCAGTCCTTAAAGTGTTAGAATTTGCATAGACCACAAGGTATTTTTCCATACTCTTAACCCAGATCTCCTGGTGTATTGCCTCAGGTTTACTAAGCTGTTCTCGAAAAAGTTTCCTGATGATATTCAGTGAACTTTAATAAGTTATGTTTCAATTAAGATTGCTACATTTCACATGCGTTATTGTCTCACATTCTCATTTTCCTTCTCTTGTGTACATTTATGGTGTTGGTATTACATTATTTTGCTCAATTTTCTTTGTACACTTCACTCTACAGTACTTCTGCTACAAATAAGGAAGTATAATGAATTTGATTTTTGTTAGATGATTTAACAAATGCTGAAGGAATATTATCATTGCAATAGATTTTAATTACAGATTTGCGAAAGCTTGATAAGACTTGAATGCAAGGGTATCTTGCTTGATCTGGTTTGTTGCTCTATACCAGAAGTTTCCAAACTATTTGAAAACTGAAATAGCTCCCTTGGGAGCTGTGGCTTTCAGCTTGAGGAACTGTGTATGCTCTGCTTTATAACTAGGGTGATCAACTTTTGGCCATGAATTTAAGAGAGATTTAGTCAGAACAAATGTACATTTTTAGTGGTGCATTATTTTAATTTCCAAAAATGTTCTGTTGAATGAATAATAATAAAACAATTAATTTACATGGTGTATAATATACAGGCCACAATATGGAATTAAAGTGTACAAGTTTGAATGTCTCTTAGACCTAACCTATATGTATGTGTCCATTGTTGCAAATACTTAAAACAAAGATTCTTTGTTCTACACTTCCGGAAACCGATATTCCTCTATCAATTAGTATTATATGATAAACTTTCTAACAATTATTATAGATCATCTTTTGATATATATATATATATATATATATACACATACAAAGGAGTATCAAAAAGTAAGGTGAATTTTTGATTGACAGAAAAACGTGCAGAGATAAATGTATGAAAATTGATTATATTTGACAAATCGTATCACACTATCATTTGACAAAGGAACCATAGTGATCTAAACATTTATTCCAACGTGGCACCAAATCATCCATGCCCTTTTCAAAGAAATCTTGCTCCCTAACCAGGTAAGTGTAGCCTATTGTGCCTCTTCTAGTGTATGGAAACGCTGCCCACGGAGGTGTTTCTTCAGGGGGCCAAACAAATTAATCCGAAGGGGCTAAATCAGGGCTATACGGAGGATGGTCAAGGATTTCCCACTTCGATACTGCTCACTGAACCATATGAGCTATTCAATGCATTTGCAATATAATGCAACCTCACTCTTCTGCTCCAATTGCGCCAGCATGCGCCATAGTGTATTGCCTGCTCCAGACTGCTCCAAAACGCCCGTTTTTGCTAAGATTGCGCCAGAGCTGCTCCAAATCGTGTTCGAGTAATAAAATTCACTCTTGAGGTCTTCCCCGCTGTAAGAATTACTTTCTTGCCTTCATCCCATGAAGCAAACTGAAGAAAAATCTTTAAGCTCTTTGAAGTTTTTAGCAGCATCTTTTCCATTTATTCTAAAACCAAGTGAAGGATCTGCTCTATCATATGAATGTATCAAATATCAATGTGAAACTATTAATAGCTTTCATTTTCCAGAAGTTTCAACATGTCGTATAGACCATTATTGGAGGAATAAATATATTTAATATAACAGAATCATCTGGCAAGTTTAAGTTTGAGATTTTGCCTATTTTTGTCAAGTCTCTTAAGTTATCGCATGGAAACTGATGTAGAAAGAGGCTTCAATCGCATGTTGAAAAATAGGAGTAATCTGACTATACAGTATAAATGGTATAAGGCAAATTAAGTCGCATTTTACTAATACAGAGAGCATAAAGAACTTTCAAGTTACTATGGCTTTGATTAAATCAGTTCGAAATTCCTGGAGGCGGTACCATGACAGATTGCTGTTAGCATCAGAACGAAAAAAGAGAAAAGTAGAAAACATTTACCATAATGAGGAAGATTTAAAATTAAAGTCGAAACAAATTGAATTGCAAAAGGAACTTTCTCAAAAACTATTAAATCATGATGAAAGTAAGATTTCACAAGGTATTGCAGACAGATGAGTGCTGTTGAAAGCGGATAGATTCTTTTTAAAGAAGGTAAAGATAGAATGTCTAAAACGATAGCCTTAGAAGAAAACAGAAAGGCGAAGTTAGAATGTAACAAGCATAAGAAAAGAAAATAATATTTTTTTGTTTAATAAAATGTTTATTAGTCATGTTAATGTCAAAGTTATTTCTTACCTTGCACATAACTTTATGGAAATGGAAAACACTTGGTAAGTTTTTATGTATGTTTTTCTTATTCATTATATATATTTCATCAATTTTAGTAAGTATTTAAAATGAATTTTGTAATAGTTTACAGTTATGTTTATTGTTTATCATTCATACAGTCATATGTTTAAAGTTTAAAAACCTGAATTTTATTAGTTTCATTATTAAAATATCTTCCAACTCTCCTTTGATGTGCTGCTCCAAAAGACAGTCTGGCTGCTCCAAAATGTTAATTTACCTGCTCCAAGATTTGCTCCAAAATGTTGATTTACCTGCTCCAAGATCTGCTCAAAAACACTTTGTAGCAATTACCATCACTGGAAGTGCATACTGAATGTATTAAGAGCCATCTAGAATTTGTAAGCTGTGCCATTTGACTTGTTTGAAAATATGCTTATTCAAATTACATTTTACCAGTTGCAAATGAAACATAGCTTGGAAAGACAGCAACATCAATCTACCAAAAAGTACATCTTATTTGAGATTTGTTGCAGTGCTATATAAGCGACTATATTGGAATTTTTATAGTGGTGATTAAGTTCCCCACAAGATACACAAATTACATACGTAATTCTATAAATCGACATCACAATTCAAACAATTCTATATATTAATAAATTTTATTTAACATCAACAGCACAATTTAATACTATTTTCCCAATATTCTCCCTAGCAGCTCTATGATGTGCATTGCAATTAAAACTATTTATATTTCAGAAATGTATCGACAGCCTTAGTAAACTGCCAAAATCGACTTTAGTGTCTCATTGTTTCAACGGTGGAATTCGCAAGCCCCAAGTAAGGCTTTCCGTTTTATTGCTTGGTAATTTGAAAATGGTTGAAATGAAGTTTAAGTGATTTTAAGTGTTCACTAAAAACCCGCTGTATTTCTGTTTTATCACTCATACAAAATCCCCCCCCCCATTTTATAAATGAAAAAAGAGGATTTAGCTGCAAAAGGAACTTCTAATAGTTATGCCTTTTTGTGATATTTTAAAATCCATACAGCCTTCCTTATTTTAGTCTTAGCAAAATTTGTAAGATGAGCAAGCAATAAGATACTTAGTATCCAACCATCTATTTGATATAAAAATTATAAAAGATGTGAAATCAGTTTAACTAGATTTTGAATAGATCGCATACGGGTAATGTGCCTTTTACTATCTGATCTGATATCTTGGCATGCAAAAATTCTAACTGTAAGCACATTTTACAATCTGAATGACTGTTTAAATGTGTATAAACTATTTCACTTTGATATATCAGATTTTAACCTCCAATCACTTTTTAAAAAACATTTTATTAAAAACTCATCACTTGAAGAAAACATCAAAATAATTTCTTTTAGACATAGGTTTTAAAAGTAAAATCAGGTCTCATTATTTTTCTTTCATTTAAATTGTATTTCATGATACAAATCCAAAATACTTAAAATTCTAAATTAGAACATAATCATTTTAATAAGGTAGGCAGTTAATTAATGTCGCACTGGAGCATTATTATTGGAAATGGTCCAGGATCAATCCCAAAGGGAAGGATCCAAGGACAAGGCCACCTAATTTTGATCAGATGCTAACCATGATCAGATGACGAGAACAACACTTGAGCTGGCACCCTATTCTCCAAATTCCACACCATGGCAATGTTAGGACATTTGAGGACTGGACAGATTTAAAATATATAAGTTCCCATATACACAACCATTTTAATAAGGAGAGGAAATTTTGAATTTAATATATTTTTAAGCATAATAAAAAATTAAACAAATATTATATATTTTTCCTTTTTGTTACCCAACTAGTTTCTTATGAACTAAGTGATGATTTACTTCCCTCAATAATTTCTTAAAATTGGCACCACTACATCCCGATTAATACTACCATCTCTTATAGGGAATCCAGTTAAAATAGATCATTCTTCAAGTTTTACTGAGTGGGAGCAAATTTTAAAACTTATTTGCATAAAATAACATACATTCTATTCCATATTATTAAACTTCAATTAAGAAGAAAAGAAAATTTAAAGTTTGATTAAAATCACTTAATTTAAATCAAGCTTATTTAAATTAGCATACCCTGCCTATTTCATTGAAATTTTATTTTGGCAGAATTATTTTAATATTTAATTCTATGTTAGATTTATAGGAATTCATGCTAGCCTTTTCTATATTGATTCATTGTTTATTATTTGAGTAACTGCTTTTCATTTGTATATAAATATATCACGCTATTTTTGAAATGCTATGGTAGGGTATAAATATTATGTGAGTAATTATGTAGAATATACTAATGCAGCATCCTTTTAACATTTGAAATCACTGAAAACAATTTCAATTATCTGAAGATGGCCTTGAAATCTATTTAATTAGTAAGTTTTGCCATTCTGCTAACAATGAAGCTGTCTTCAATTTTGATTGTGGTCAATAAAAGTTTTCTGTATAGCATAAGCAGATGCTGAAATGGATCACTTTAAAATGGTATTCTAACAACTATTAAATCTTATAATTATGTGCATTCTGTACTGAATTAGTTGAACTGTAAAAATTATACTTTAAAGAATGCCAACTGAAGACTACAAAGCTAAGGTATTTTTATTATTACAGGACATTTTTTGTGTAAATTTGTTAAAGCTTCTCTTCAACCCATATTTGCTGGAAAAAGAAACTTCTAATAAGAGGTAAGGGGTTTCTGTACTTTTTATATATTATAATTTTATCATTCTGCAAAAACATTCAATTCAATTTTATTGAACTAATGGCTTGTTTACATTGCAAGCAAAATTGTAACAGCTCCTTGAAATGACTCAGCAAAATATTTAATTAGCAGTTCACATTTAAACTTTTCAACATCACTAGAGGATTTATTGTAAAATATTAGAAATTGTGCTCTTTTAATTTTAGGTACCTACCTGCATACAATCGATTAATACAAGCTGGTGTCTGTGAATCTATAAATTCTCTCTTGATGGCTCAAAAGTTCATTCATATCTTAAAAAGTGTAATTGTGCCTGGCAAGCACAATGCTGAATTCTTGTTCGATTTATGGTCTGGCATAGCATCCCCATTACTAGCGAGCATTGAGAAAGTAAGTTTATTTTATGTTATTGCTTAAATTAAAAAAATCATGTAATTTTTATAAAATTGATTTTTAAATTTGATTCTATATTAGCTGGAAGTTAAATTTCATTAATGACTCATCAATATGCATATGAAGATAAGATTAAGGTAAAGTTCATCAAGAGATATATTCATCACCTAAATGAGATGTCTGGAGTATACATGAGTCATGTAATGATTGTTTGGATTAATGTGCATACAGAGTAAAAATCTGACCTCCCATATTCCATTCTTTACAACTAAGTTATCTGCCCACAATCACAAGAAATTTGCATGAGAAAAAAGGAATTTGCCATCTAAATTGTTCTGCTCTGAACCTTATGTGTTATGTTTTCTCCCTTCCTCAGCTAACTCAATCCCTGTACTAACCCTTGCAGCCAGTCCAATTAACAAACCTCATTGGAATGCATTCCTATTTGACAACAGGAAATGTTCAACCAAAACAAATTTGAAAAGTGTTGATTGTCTTATATTTAGATAAATTAAGATATTTGTTTTCTGAAACTACACCTAAATTCTGCAGAGGGCATCATATAGGCTGTTCTATATAATTGAACTTTTCTACATCCCTTACTAAAAAATCTTACAAATGTTAATAACTGATATCGGTGCTCATACACATAATTTTTATTTTTACATTATAAATTAAGTCAATAAAACGAAAACAATTTGCTTGTATTCCAGACAGAATACAAAAGTAATTATTTGTTAGAAATGTTAAAAACTTATGAAAGCATTGTCGATCTCTTCAGCATTTTTGAACTTTAAAGCATTGAAGATTCCAAAGTATTTCAATATAACAAGTCTATAAACTAATAAATCTTAACTCAGTTTCTAATACTTCAATTAAGTCTTACTGCAATTGAAATTGTTGCACTTATGAAAGCATAACTTGTTAATCCACTTTTCATTTTGTTATATCACTGCCTCACTAATTTCAGAGTTTATTGATTTTGTACTTATTGATTCAATGTTGAAACAACACCTATAAAATTACCCCCCCCCCCTTAAAATATGATTTCCACCACAGATAAGTCTCTCAATGTTCCAGAATAACTCCCCAAGTCCCCCTTTTTATTATCTTTTCACCTGCTAGTCTCATTGCTATAGCATCTGGTTCCCAAAAGCATCTTGTCACCACTTTCACCTTTTGAACTTTCCCACCTTGGTAACAATGGCTTCGAACAGACCCTGTCACTCAAGTTTGTTTCTTCCTTTCTGATGGTCGATGCATACCACCACAACACATAAAATACATATTATAGAAACACCACCTTTTGTGTCTAAATTTTCTAACAAATGTAATCGAATGGTGTACTAGATATTGCTAGATACCCTTGCCGAGAAGGATGCAATATTTCCATAAATTGTTTATTTATGGAAATACACATAAAACATGTACATGGGATATCGCACCATCCAGCGTAAACCTGGGTTTCAAACCCCAGAAAAAATCACAAAGCCTTTCGTACAATGGAGCGCACCTTCTCATACCCAGTGCTCAGAACCTTACAAAAATAAACCTACACTCAAAACAGAACCTCTGCAAATCTTACCATAATATGCACCATAAAACTCAAATCAACTAACCACATTGATGTATCTCATTATGCTCACCCTTGGGTGTAATAAACTATTTTCCTGGAATTTTCTGCTTCTCTACTTGTGAATTTTTAACACTACACAACACACCCCAATGGAGTTACTTGACTGACTGCCTACACCACTCCTGTCATACCTGCGATTTCTGGTATGTCACTTGCAGAATTACCCGGCTTTACTCGGTTTGAATTGGTTAACTAACTTCTGTTTTCATTAATAGATTGTTAATTCCTATTCATCACATGTAACAACTACCACACTCTAATAAAGGTACACAATTGTTAAATTCACAATTTCGCACATGTAAATAAATGTCATATTTAACATTTTACATTCTTGTAGAATTTAAATTTTTAGTAAGAAAGAAAAGTCAAGAGTGCCAATATTACCAGAATGCATAGAATAGTTCAGAGTATGCATTTAAATGCCTTGTATGTCATTTAAAAACAAAAGCATTTTCCAAAATTATCATACAATATATCAAATTGAAAATCCAGAAATACATCTGAAAACAGATTAAAAAAAGCTGCGAACAAAAAGTAATGAATGTATCTGTTTTTCACTGCAAAATATATTCTTTCAATGTAATGAACACAACTTTTAAAAAGCAAATGATTAAAAAGTACCAAAGTTGTCATACTAGCTACCAGTAATATTTTAAAAGATCTTGTTCTATATAATTTATTTATAATGTTTTATTCTCTTTATTATCTGTCCCAAATATTCAGAATTTTTTATATTTCATAAAAAAAATGAGACTAAATAAATAAAACATTAGAATTTAAACTCCGTAAAAATAGCTTTTGGAAAAAAAATTAATTTTTCACTGCACTGGTAAAACAATCCAAGTAATTGCAATGCTCCAAGTACTCCAAAACTACCAAATTATGGTTGATTTAAGTATAGTTACTCAGTTGTTTTAACATGAAATGCCTAAATATCCAAGCAAATAAATTTCAAATAATGTATTCGCTAAACTAAAATATGGTGTATTAACTATAGAAAACACTGCATTAAAATATGTTAAACAAATTTTATGTGATACTTGTACAAACACAAAATCGAACATAGAACGGGAAGACTGACAGACTAACACAACCAAGTTCAGTCACTAAATGAATGCAAGTACTTACAGTATGCAAAGTTTCATGAAAATATATTCAACCGTTTGGACGTAGTACAGGCACACACATACAGACAAACACCAAACGCGCAAGAGACGGATTTTACATCAGAAGGTCCCAAAACCAATAGAAAACTTGAAATGGGTCAAAAATATTCAATGTACAAACACTCCATTCTTATTTATATAGATATTACATGAATGTACACATTTATGTAATTAACTCATTTGTTTCTATCCTTTCAGACTCAGGAAGTGAACCAGGGTGATAAGCAAGATCACGATTTCAGTTGCCTTTATAATGTGCTGCTATGTCCTTTCGAACCTATGTTTCCAACTTCAGTTCCTCAGGTAAATTTCCCATATCATCTAGTTTGCAATAGTATTGTTGATACCGTCTTGTAATTCCGAACATCATTTTGCAATGCTGCTCTACCCAGTATTTTTAAATATGCAAGCATAATCTGAATAAATATTTTTAAATTGAAACCACCAATATTTTGAAAAACAATTGTGTAAAATGTAAAATCATCCAGACTTCATGACAATATTTAGACAGTATACTATTGCAAACATTTTTTAAATTTAGTTTTATTATGCATATTTGAAGGATATTTCCTGTATTGTGTAAATGTTAGTGAGTGTTTGAAGTTTCTGAATTCAATAATGAATTAAGATTTTTGTCTCTGTCATTGTGAATTTTGCATCTATGGTTCTTAGCTTGGAGATAAAAATGGTAGTCATTTGGAAATATCATCAAGGTTTCAAATTATAGAAGAGTAATGAAATAGTTGTCTTATTACATTTTTTGTGTAAATTAACATAAAGAGGCCATTATGTTAATTTGTATAATAATTAGCAATTGTTTTAAAAAATGAAATATGTCATGCTTAAACCCTTTTTCCTTTTCTCTGTCATTAAGCTCTTAATTCATTTAATTTTGACTTTTATTTTATCTTTTTCTTACTACCTTTGAACCCTCTTGTTTGAATATTGCTGTCTGAGCATTAATTGTAAATGCTATGCCAGGCTCTCTTCGATTATACCCTCAGCCCTGTAAATATACGAGGATCATTTGATAAAGTTTGGTAAATTTCTATGAAATGTTGCCACAGTTCATTTGGTGATGTGATGACTGGCAAGTATCACTCTTTAAACTAGCTCATGCCAAACTTCAGCAAGAATTGATGCTTTTTCGTGTTCTACAGACGTTTGAAGCGAGCATTGTAGCATCTACCACAAAAATGGGAAAAAATGAGTTCCATACAGTGATAAACCATTTTTATTTAAAGAAGTGGAAGTCTGCCTAGACCACCAAAGAAAAGAAGTAGACCATTCAGTTTATGAGCATTTAAAATTTCTTATTTCTAGATTAATGAGTTTAAATGGGGCCAAACATAGACTAAATATGAAGCACTTTCTGAGTATCCAGTTGAGGCCACCCCAACGGATAACATTGAAAAATCCATGGTATCATTATGGAAGATCGCTGAGGGAAAGTACACAATATTGCTGAGACTGTAGGCATCTCAACTGATTGAGTGCACAATACCTTGGACAAAAAATTGCAAATGAAAAAGCTGCTTGCGCGATGGGTGCTGCGATTGTTGAATGTAGATCAAAAACCCTCATGCAAGGACCCTCATGCAGTGGTTGGTGATGTTTGACTGCAATCCTTTTTTGCCTTTTGGACTTTTTGTGTCGATTTCTAACTGGATGAAACATGTGTCCACCACTACACACCCGAGTTCAAGCAGTCCAGTGGACCGAGTGGTTAAAGTGCACCAACGAAAAAGTGCTTTCTCCAAGATAATGTGCTGTCCCACAAGTCGCAATGGCAAAATTGCACAAATTATGGTTCGAATTGATTCCTCATCTACCCTTTTCTCCAGACTTGACCCTTTATGACTTGTTCCTAAATTTCAAAATTTGGTTCTGTGGGAGGAAATTCTTGTTGAGTAAGGATGTCATCAATTAATATTTTGTTACCTTTGAAAACAGCTACTTTTTTGATGGGATGAAAAAATTGGAAATTCATTGGACCAAGTTGTAATCCTCAATGGAGACTGTTGAGGAATAAATAGATTTTTCTCTCCAAAAAACTTGCTTACTTCATAAAAAAGCAAGTTAAACCCTGTTTTTATGAAATTATGTTACTGGCCATGACGATCGAATAAAGAGCTAAGAGATGAGCTGTTGGCTGTAATTGGGCATAGACCTGCAATATGACTGCAAACTAATTTCATTAATAAAATATTTATCACTGTGTAAACACTTAGTAATAACTAGCAAAATTACCCGACCTCACTCGAGTTGAATTGGTTAACTATACAAAAGTAACCAGAATATATAATATAATCACTTGCCTTTCGTAGAAAAATGACATCCTTTAATTGTGAGGAAAATAACTTTAACACCTTTTCAACATTTTTGTAATTTTTACATCTTGGGACACAAATGTTATACATGCATATCCATCCATGTAATACATTTCACATACCATGCACCTCTGCTGTATAACAAAACTAAAAAAATGGTGAATGGTGACTCTAAGGTTACAAACTACAAAAGACGTTAAGCATTTTTGGGAGGGATTAGAAATTAAGTTTGTGTCCTGTAAAATTACTATAAATCAATTCATTAAAATAATGAATCTACAGCGAATACTTTGGCACTCATAGTTTACCTACCAATATCGTTTGATTTGTGGCTGTCTCTCACCAGGAATGTGACATTTTTGAATTTTGCCATCTTTAAGGGAAGGATGACACAAATTAATATATTCATCACTAAATTTTGTAAAAAAGCAAATACATGTTTTCTTGAAAATTCTATTTTGTGGCATGTTTAATAATAAAAGAACTTGTTTTAAAATTGAATGTCTTCAGTGCAGACAAAGCAGAGGTAATCTATTACCATTTTTAAAAATAATGGTAAATCAATTTGACAGCAGTTTTTTGTAGAAAATCATTGTTTTCAATAAACTTTTAACATTTAATAAGTTGTTTAAATATCTTCAACTCTTAAAATAAGCCACCTTGACCTTCTGTCACTATGACAAAGAACTTTTAATATTTCAAAAGTTTTTAACATTAACATTCTTTCAATAACAGCAAAACTCCTTCAAATTTGCTTTATTCTAACTCGCATGTGGCTTTAAATCTAATCTTTGTCATGGTGCTTGTGATGAAAAGGAATTACAATTTGCTAAAAAAATTAATATTTAACGAATTTACAACAAAAAACAACAAAATATAAAACTAAGCAAAGTTGGCAGAAAAAGTTATGAAGATATTAATTCGTGATTCTTTTTATCTAATGATCTTGCATAGTTGCCACAAATTATAACTAAAAATTGGATAAAATTTAAATATACAAAATTAATTCCAAACGAAAAAGAAACAGAAAATATTGCACATGGTCAACAAACACATATTCCATTTCGTTTCGTTACAAAATATCATCTGTCCCAAATATTCATAAATTATTTATATTTTGCAAAGAAAAAGTAAGACTTGAAATAAATAAGGTATCAGTTAATTTTTTGAAAAATAAATTGCTTTTTCACCAGTACTGGTAAAACATTCCAAGTAATCGCAATGCTCAGTATGCATTTCACCTTCTCCAAAACTACCAAATTATGCTTGATTTAAGTATAGGTATTCATGTTTTAGCATACAATTTATCTAAATATGTAAACAAAGAAAATTTAAGTAATGTATTCACTAAACTAAAATATGATGTGTAAAATTAAGGACATCGTTGTAAAATATATGGATAAAATCTATGTCATACTTGTACAAATACAGACAAAATCAGAAAGGTGCAAAACGGATAGAAAACTTGTAAATGGGTAAAAAATATTCAATGTACAAACACACCATTTTTATATTTAGGTTTTATGGTTGATATTTGAGTATAACTTATACTGTTAATTTCAGAAAGAGTTAAAGCTTAAAATAAAAGTATGAAAGAATAGAAAATGCAAAAATTTCTCAGTAAATTCAAACCTTTCATAGATATTCATGCACATGTCTGTCTCATCTATTATGCTACTCTTACACTTTTGTGATACATGTAATAAACACTACAGAGGAACTCAACATCACTTTTGACATCCCTGAAGTTTCATAGTGTCATTATAGTGTACTGAATCCTTGCATAAAATTTTGTATCCCAAAATTTCAACTTACTCCACTTTTTGAAACGATGCTCCAGTCTTAGCATGTTGAACATATACTTTTGTGTGAACCATGTTATATGGTATTTTTAATTACCAAATTTGCATTATCTTTAATTTTTTAGCTTGCTATACTAGTTTTTGTTTTATAGCTCCGCACAAAACCTGTTTTCCAGCTTTGGACAAATTTGTACAAAACATTTGTTCGCAGTGCAGAGCTTGTCTCCACAACACTTCCAAATGAGTCATGTGAGCATTTTTGTGCAAAACTGAAATATATAATCAATGATGATGTATTAAAGGTAATAATGTAGTTTGTCTTTTTCTTTAATCTTTACACAGATGTATATTTATTATTACTATTTTAAAGTTTCAAGATTTCTTAAGATCTAGAAACTTATGGCAATGATATTTTTAATATGTTTTATAGCAGCCCTATTTAATATGTACAGGGATATAAATTTATAGATAGTTTTGATCTAAAAAGGCCAGATGTGTATTAAATTTGTAACTTATAAAATAGTTATAACTGACTTTATGTTTTGCAATTCCTTGATGTCCATAAAATTGAAAACATAAGTACAATTATTAATTTTTGAAGTTGATCAATTGCTATTTGCATATTGCTGATTTCATTAAAACTATCCTTTAAGATAGATAATGGTCTTTACAAATGTATGACAGTAATTTATTTTGACTTCAAGTTAATGACTCATTTTAATAGGAGCCACAAAGTTTTGAGAATTTCTGTCACCTGTTGCAAGTTGTTCTAGAATCAGTTGATTTTGCTTCACAGTCAACAGCAAGTTCACAAGGTAAGGGAAGAAAGATCTAGTCAACAGTTCTATCTTGATTTATGTTTGTCCAATACTTATAAAGCTTTTAGACACTTAATGGTAGTTTGAAATATGATCTTGAATTCAAAGTGATTGCACGGAGTTATATGTTCTGCAATTCTTAATGTGGTTCATTTTGTGTGAAGTGGTCCAATTTCAAACACTGTTCTCGCTTGACCTCCTTTGATTTTTATGAAATTTTCACCGAATGCACTTAGGGACCGCAATGAACTTCTGCAAAGTTTCAGTTCCTCATTCAAGGGCTATCTCTTTTTTCGTGAACTTTTTTTGCAGCAGGAAAAAACGAAAAATTCATCCACTTTGATACTTCACTGCTCCTAATCCAAAATAGCTTGAAATCTAAAAATAGTTAACACGAAATGGTCTTCAGCATATCTTTTATTTATTAATTCTATGTTCTTCCATTGGTTAAAAACATAGAATCTATTAAAAAACATGTAACTCCTTAATAATTTGGACTGTTTTGCTTAATTTTTTGTCTGGATTTGACAGGTGCTAATCCTGTAAAACTTTTACTTATGATGTTACAGCAAATCATTAAATCAATTCGTTTTTAGGTTTTGCCAGTTTGCTAACAAAAAGAAAGAAACCCTTGGGAAACTTATTGTCATTGGTTGATCTTCTGTCATTGATGTTGAGCTCTTTTTACACTAATTTCATTGATTTAGAGGAAGAAGTGTATCAGGTAGGTCATTCTTCTATAAAAATTCATGCAAAAATACATTCAAATTATTTTTAATTTAAGCATTTACTAAACCTTGGAACATTCATTCTACACCTTCATTTTGAGTAAGAAATATATATATTAATACAAATCTCTAAAAATCTGTTAAATAATCTAAGGATATATTGAAACTAAACCAAGACAATATTTATGTTTAAACAGTGTCTTAAGATTTTATATTTTATTAAGTATGGAAGTATGTAGTTTAATAAGATTTCTATTTTTAGTCGTGTACTCCAAAAGCCCAAAAAAGAGGCCATGTTTCCAAGGCAGCCATGCCATTAGATATTATGAAAAATGTCTTCCAAAATCTCAAGTCTGGTTGCATTATCCCCTTTGTACTGGAAGAGCTTGTTCAGCCACTGTCAAAATTCTTTTCATTTAGCCAGAAAAAATTAGCTTCTAATGTTGGAACAAAAGTGAGTATTTAAAAAAATTTAAATTATGTGTTACACTTAAAATCTTAAGATATTATGTTTCTTTTTCACAATTGTTTTGATATTTACTTTCCTTCAATCCTTAACTTTCTCACATGATGACCTACTCATTTGAATAAGCAATTCAATTTCAAATAAAATTGAAATTGAATATCAATTTCAATTTTTTTTACTTATTTATGAAAGGAATACATGCTGTAATTTTATTGATATAGTTTTTATTTAATTTTGTATAATTCCAATTTCTATTACTTTTTGGTTTGGTTCTAATTGTGATTTGAAGTTTTATTCCTGAATCAAGAGTAGCCTTTTAGAAGCAAATTGAACCATGTGATTTATATAACCAAATAAAAGGAATTTCTGCAACAAAAATGTAAATTAAGTGCTGTTATGTATTTTTAAATAATTTTATTTAGCATTATGAAATCCATTTATGTTAATATGGATGCATATATGTTTTGTGAATGGATTGAAATAAGAGAAATGACCATTTTTCTGTCAATAGATATAAGCAATTTTAAATTTTTATCAAACTCCTTTTTTTCAGAAATATTTTATGAATTTATTAGCAGCATGCACACAACTTCTTCATATATGAATTACAGAAAAATCCTTCAGCTTTGTTTTATATTTTATGCAAATCAAATTATTTTTCAGTGAAGGTATTTTATATTGAAATTTTTCTGTAGTTGGAGAGTGTCTTTAATGTTTTGATGTCATCAATTGAAATGTACTATTTGGGTCCATATGATTCTGATTTCCTCTCCATGATGAGTCCTTTGCTGGAATCTTGTTTCGGGCACTCTAGGCGACAAATAAAAGATCGGTGCCGAAGATTCTGGTTTGCAACCTTTGCCCCTGTTTCATCTTCCCTGAAGTACCCTGAATCATTGAAGTATGTCATTTTATGTATGAAACTCATTCCCATGTATTTCTTTATTTGATACCTTTACAATACCTGTCCCTTTTTAAAAATGTTTTTGGTTCTGGGAAATACATTTTAGTAAGCATTTACATAAAATCTGATTATGATGTAACTTTTAAATAGAAAAGATTAATATTTCTTGCATATGCTCATTTAATCTTGTAATGGAACAAACCAGAGCGCTCTATTCAATATTAAGAGCTGAGCAATTGTAAGCTGCAACAAATTCATCATGAATATTGTAAATTAATTTCAAAACATTGTGTTAGTTATTTTTTGTATAAAACAAAAGGGAAAAAGAATTCCAGATGATATTTCATGTTTGAGAAAGAAGCTATTTTGTTTTGAGGAAATAATTAGTTTATCAACAGGTAGTCAGGAACCGCTAATTCCATTTTTGGTATATTTATTTTTCTGAGTGTTTCAAAACTTGAATTCGTTTGTTTTGCTTTGGTCGAATATTTGTCTTTTAAAACAAGAGATTTTTATTATTCTTTTTGATTGTGAGAATTCTGGAAATATTGTTTGTGCCTATTTGAATTATACAAAGAAAAAGAAAAAACGCTTTTTTTGAGCAATTCGGTACTTCTGTTTTTGAAAAAGGTGATCATAGTGGTAACGATTGTAACATAGTGATATTGGACTGGAATTTTTTGCTTTTAGTTTTGTTTTGTCCTGCAAAAACGTTATCCAAGTACAGCGTTGTGTTTTGGTTTTGAATTATATAAACATAGGTGATTATTTTGAAGTTGAAGTGCTTTTGTTTACTGGTTGGAAATGTTTAAATGTGGTTTTGGTACACCTTTGATTTTAAGATTTTTTAGGACAATGCCTTTGGTGGTTTTTTTGGCATGCTTTTTGTCACCCAGGAAGAATTTCTAAGAAGAAATGCAATTTTAGGCTTAGGGTAAAATAATTGAAAAATCAAGGAAGATAATTTTAAAAACGAAAATCTGAGGTTTCTTTTACCTGCCACCAGGTATTGGGAATACTGTTCATTTCAGCAAACAGTACATTGCTGTTCCACTCATTTTTAAAAGAACTGTTCTTTAACCTGCTCTTCTGTTCACTACTGTTCTCAAAGATCTCTACGGGAGTTGCCCTTTAAAAGATGGTAAACACATAAAACACACCAGGATTACCACTTAGAATGTAAAATTAGTTTGTCAAAAAACCAGGTTAATTTATATAATGTATCTAAAGACATTTAAAACATAAAAGAATATAAGTCAAAAAATCATTTTCACTTTTCAACGCATTAGTTTTATGGTGGATGCTTGTTTCCGAGATGTGTTTAAAATCGTAGTAGCTGCCTTAAATAAGATCCCTTTCCAATTTATAGAGAGCTTGACACTTGATCTGAATCTCCATCTTTCATAATGAAATATGTACACACATTTGAAATTTTGATTTCCATTTCTTTGTAAAATTCGGTTTTAAAATAAAGTTAAAAACATTGCAAATACTAAGAACGAGTAAAGACAACAACACCAGAAAGAAGGCTAGGCAACAAAATTTTAATCAGTAATAAAATTTTTTTAATTTGTTTAAAACCAAATATTCACCATAGCCTAACAATTATAAAATTTCACAATTATTATGCTAGTCTTCTCACAAATTTGTCAAACGTTGGGGCTTGGTTCAGTTGAGAACAGATTGAGAATAGTTCCAGAAGCAGGCCAGTAAGAGCAGAGTGAAAACTGTTCCTGGAGCAGTCCAGCTAGAGCAGAGTAAGAACAGTTCATCAAGAACAGCTCCGAGTTCAGTTATCGAGAATGGAGAGCAGGGTCGGAACAGTTTGAGAGCAGGAAGCAGGTACCGAACTGGAAGTAGTCTCAGTACAGGGAGCAGTTTATGGACAGAACGGGTGAATAAATCAAGAGCAGGAAACAGTGTCAAGAACTGTAGGATGACCAGCTGTGGTTCGGACTTAGCATAATTTAGAAAATATGAAACTTTTTAGCGAACTTAGAAAATTCGGGAAAAGGGAAACACCTTTACAAAATTACCATTTTAACCTGTGATATTAAAATTGAATAAAAAAAATGCAATGTTTCTCGTGGAGAACAGGTTTTAGTGAAAAGTGGAAACAGGCTGTTCCTGTTCTTTTTAAGAACATGTGAAAAGAGCAGGTTTTCTTTTTTCCCCATCCTTACCTGCCACAAATCATTACAAAAACCCCAAATGCAAGTGAAAATTTTGAAGATTCATCAAAGTATGTGGGTAAGCCATCTCCTTGGAACATTACTATCTGAAATATCAAAATTATTTGCAATAGAGCCAGAGGAAAAATTTCAGAGCTATCCCACACGTACGAAGTATTCTACTGCAATGATTTTTTTGTTATTTTGTGGAAACGTGAGGCCTCCAACTCCATTTGGAAGGACTTTTACTTTGAATTAAAAAATTATTTTGAAGGATGGTTATTCGAACTTAAAAATTTCAACTTGTGAACAGCTAAGAGTTCGATCATTGCTGAACAATAATCGAACATTCTGGATGAAAAAGTCATCCAGAATGTAGAGAGCATTTTTTGGACGACTGGAAACAACTGACATCACCAGAAGATCTAGCCAAAAAGTTGAACGTTAAATAGTGCTTGTTAAGAGAGTGTCACTTGTTCATCAGCTACAAGAAGAGATTTTCCACACCATCACAAAACCTTTTTTCACTTTTTGATACAAGTATTCTTTGTGATTGGATTTTTTTTAATCTACCCATATACACCACACATTCTAGACAACCCATTTATAGAGAGGCCACACATTCATTCCTTACTCCAGATTCAAACCAGGTACCAGAAACTAACACCGTGACCAGTAAGGCAATTGGTCAACCAATGTAAGATTATAAGAAATGGAAAATTTCTCATTTTTAATGTTCCCTCAAGCAATTAGTTTAATAAGTGCTTTACAACTATATGCAGAAATATGGGGATATGTGTTGCTTATCATGTCTCTAGACTTACCTGTGGTAACAGCATTATCAGTGATATATGTAAATGTATCATTGTTTTCAATTAAAACTAACAATTTTAAATATTTTCTATAAAATAGGCCTTATGTATATTTTGAATGATACTTAAAATAAACTTTATGTTCATTTCAGCAATCAATAATTGCAATTTCTTAAAAAAGAAAATAAATTTCAAATAGAAAATTCTCATATTCTCCAAATTGTAATGTTTCAAGGATATTCTCAGAACATTCTTGTTTTTGGAGAATATTCTCTGCTAACAACTCTATATATAATAAATAATCTACCAGCTCCTCTATCAACCTTTGAGTTCTTTTATTTCTGTCCATTTCTTATTAGACGCAATGACTGTTTTTCAACCATTTCTACTGTTCATCTCTTACAGTTACATGATGAAACAAAGAAAAGTTCTGCACTTTGATTTGCATTTTACTTATCAAACACGTGTGTGATGTTTTCTATCTCTTCTAAGCGTATTCTAACAGAAAATTACTACTTAAATGGGTTTTTGTTTTAAACATATGCTAATCGTAGGTCTTGTTTTCTGCCTATAGATCTATCCTTTCATGTATACAACAAAATCAAAACTTCCATTAAAAATTGAATATTGTTTTTACAGAAATGCTATGAAAAAAACTAAACTTCCTCTGATGCCAGATGAAAATATAAGCCCTGTGGATGAGTTTAGTTTTACACTTGGTTCTGTAAGTGCAGAGGTTTGTAATTAGTTTCCAACACTTAATAATTTGTATGCATTTTAATTTTTCAATTGATTCATGATTAATATTACTTTGTGAACTAATTTAAAAGTTTACTATGTAGCTGTAGTTATATTATGATATAAAACTAGAAATTGTACATTTGTCACCTGTTACGATCTTTGGCAAAATGTGTGAATGACAGTGCAACTTTGCCTACCAAAAAGTACCTCATCGTGGAGTTGAGTTACTCTGCTTTTAGATTGAGTGAGAAAAAAATAATGAATAAAATGGGATCTCGAAATAAAATCAGGATTGTACTACAATGTGCTTAATATCCATATAAAAATTTGAATTTGTCTCTGAAAATACAATTTAATAAAACTCATTTTGATTCCTTGTTTGATATGTGAACTTTTTCTTCATAAGATATAGATTTAACGTAAAGAGGAATAAAACATTTTTTGAAAAAATAGTTATTGATGTTAATATTTGTGCTTGAAAAGGAATTTATAAATTTTCAGCTTAGGGCGATTACAAAGTTCTGTAGCAGATAGCAAAACTATTAGTTGACCATAAAATTTCTTATAGGAATCTTGATAATAAATTTCTATATAAATTCTTGATAATAAATTTCTATATAAATGGTTAGTTCATCAGTGTTTTCATTATTGCCTTGCAACAGCTATTTTCAACCTTCATCTCTTGACACAAACTAATTAATAAAATTCTGCAGCACACTAAAATAATATTCTATTTTTTGCCGATATGACGAAAACTGAATAATTTTGATTTTACAAAAAATTAAAAACAATTATTTACCTTTTTTTGCTCCAAAGGGGCTTTTTGAAACAATTTATGATACTTTGTAATAAAAAGATAATGCTCAAAATTACTTATAGAGGTATTGAAATTATGTTTGAATGCACTTGTCAAAAGTTCAAAACTAAACCTTTGAAATGAAATGAATCTTAAACAATTTAAACCGTTTTGCCATCCATAAGGCACACCATTTAATAATTGCTGCTTTACAGCAATGCTTCCTGTGATCATGTTTGTAGTTTAGAGGAGAAAATAAATCGAATGTGTCAAACATGAATGTGATGTGTTATATTTAGAATGCTTTTGACATTTGCTACTTCAATCATAGGAAAGTGTTATTAATTTTGAAACTACTGCTGGATTCAAGCACTCTTTTGAGAAACCTACAGAAGTGGGTATCACTAAAGAAGCTAAAGCCCTGTCAACAGAAACTGAGCCTATTAATGTGAAGGAGAATAAAGCTAGCATTAAGATGAGTGTTGATGAGCTGCCCAGTAATGTAAGATATATTAATATTTTCCATTCTTTACTTTTGATTGATTTTATTTCATTTTAAAGCGAAGCTTTTTTCATTTTATGAAAAATAAAAAGTGGGCTCATTTACATTATTTTGAGGCTTAAAAATATTTTATACAAATAAAATTTAGATATGGTGGGGGAAGTTTAATGTCATGGAAACAAAAATATATTGATGCGATTTACCGTTATTTATAATTTATGTTGATGAAAATCAGAAGAATTTTACATCTATAATCTGAATAGCTGCTGTACTTTAGGTAAAGATACATTGTAGGGGCATTCAATAATATGGTACATTTTCTAGTAACCCCCTTGTTTCATAGTTTCGTGTGGCAAGTCTTTGGAATTGGTGACAAATATTCATTTGGTTATAAAACATCCCTTACAATGCATCTTACCCAAACTTTATTTCTGTGCATTTATTGAATTTACTTTTAAAAAGAAAAACCTTTTATCTACCAGAACAGTAATTCTGACTCCTGTTCTCTGGAGCTTTAATTATTAAGATTGCTTTCTCTGTAATTAGTTCTACTTTTTGGTTGCCAAATTAAAAATATACTTTGTCCATTCTATTGCTTCGAGCATTTGTTCATATGAACATGGCACAGAACTGAAAATCATGTGTTGTGTGAGAAAATATTACTTATGACATGGCACTTACAAATGTGCTATCAACATTTCTATGGCTTCTAATTAAATGCTGATAATAAATAATTCCTTTGTTTAAAACTAGTTCTATTTGAAATAATGATACTACATATCAGTGTCATTTCAAATAATATGCAAAAGTATATACCATAGTTCAATCTTGGACAGTTAAATCAATCATTTAAAAAGTTGTGTGAGGCATGTTTGTTAGCAGGTCTTATACAGTTTTTGAAATAAGCAATTCAATTATTTTGAGAAAATGAAACTTCCACTTCAGTTACAGTAAAAAGATTAAAAATTCCTTGTCTTGGATTCAGTCTAAATATGCTGTTTTGCAGTTCTTTTAAAATAATCTATTTTAAAATTGTGCTATATTCATTATTTGCATGTATTTCTCTTAATTGACAATTCAGAACAAGGAAATGCGGTGAAGTCAATATTTTATTACTAAACGTTATGAAATGTTCCATTAACTATTTCCAAGAATTTTATTTTCAGAACAAAATGTTTTAAGAACATCTATTAATTTTTTGTTTTTCATTTTAATGTTGCCACTAGCAATCTTACATTCAGTAAATGAAATAAATTTGATTCTGAAATAAAAAAGATTTTTTAAAATTTCGTTTGCTAAATTTGATAAACCTCTGACTAATAAATAAATAATTATCATTTGAAATCATGAGAGATTTTCAGTGTAAATAAACCTGAAAGACAAAGAATTTACTTCTGGTTACACAGTACAGAAAACATACAGGGAATATATATTTAGCAAATAATATTTTTTACTTTCAAGTGAATAAATATTTGCCACAATGTTGGACCTTCAGTAAATATTTATTGTTTTAAATATTCTTATTGAAATATACATATTTAAATTTTAAGCAAATACATAATGTTTGGTAAAATGTATATAACATATTTTACTCAACATAAATTTTCTAACTTTTAAGTGGTGTAATGTTGCATCAATCAGTTTATTTTCTAAGGACTCATCAAAATGTATTATTTTGTAGGAATTTGTGAAAATTGACTCTCCAACTCCTGTTTTTCTGACTCCCAGGCGTAGGAGTATTCGCATGCGAAAGAGGTTTGAGTCGTTTCTTAAATTTTTTCCTCGATAATCTTTTCCACTTAATTAAACAATTGCTTCTCATACTTCATTTTTATGGCAATCCTGATTATAAGTGCAACAGGGTTCATGTTGTATGAAACAAATTGAAGGGGCCCTTAATTTTGCTTATTGTTCAGCTTCGATGAGAAGGCAGTTGACCTTGGGTAAGTCGATTTTCGAAAAGATATGGTAAAAGCTCGTTAGAAGGCTGCCATATGCAAAAGCAAGAATGGCGATCACCATTGATGTTCCCCCTGCCAACTTGTTGCAATGCTATTGCTTTTGGCACTGAACTATAAACTTAGAACCAGAAAACCAGCTAACCATAGAACCAGCTAAAAATGACAATTGTGAAAGAGATTTATTTCTGTTACCACCAGTCTCCTAATTTAACTAATAGACTCGTTCAAAACCATTTGACTCAATTTCCTTCTCCTGGGAGCTGCACTGTATCATGCACCTTTTGTTTGTTTTTAAGAGAAAAGCTGGACTTTTAAAAGAAGGCAATGTTTGCTGATACATAACTTCCTTTTCCTAATAGTGTGTATCACAAAAAATATCTTAAGTAAAACATACAAGGTTCCATATTTTATAATATGCATTAAAGTATTTTTTCCTTTATACAGCTTTGTTCCTGCTCTATACAATGACCTGTCTCAGTCCCAAGATACTACTACACTTGGAGGCTCAAGTGAATCTTTTGAGTAAGATTAAACTCATTGATTAGTTTTTAACTTAAAAAATTGGTGGCCGTTCTATACAAGTGTGCTTGTTTTGAAACTATTTTTAAAAATTATTTGAAATCGAAACAGATATAGTTTCGTATTAAATTGGATGGTTATATTTCTATGGCACTGTGTCCTCTTGTGACATATTGTGCCAAACTCAAGATATTAAATTAAAAAAAAATTCAATTAAACAAAAACAATCCTTCAATGTGTAAATTCAAGTCTCAAAAGTGCCTTGCGTAAGATATTTAAATATAGAAGCTCAACAAATGTAATCCAATGTAATAAAAGCAGTTGAAAGAATACAGATGGCAATAAAATATATAGTATGTAAAATTAAATATGTTGTGTGTATGAAACCACAATGTCACATAAAAAGTTTAAAATGTTTGCATGAGACGTAAGAATTTTATTTTAATGAACTATGATAATTTATACTGTTGTTTATACCTCTTGGTCTAGTCACCTGCTAGTCCAAGTCATTTGTCCTCAAAGAAATTATGTCATCTGGATTCTAGAATAAATGTGAAGAGCTCATTCCAATACAGGAAAAAATGGTTACTAGAGGTGTGTTCCTCTTAGGACAAACTGGGGAAGATTTTTGATCATTCAGGGATTTCATGTTCCTAAGGTTTCCACTTTGCAATCTAGATAATGTTGTTTATATTAAAATTATTTAATTAGCTGTTTATATTATTAAATTTATACTAAATAATGAAGGTTTTTGTGCAGAGACAACACACTGGTTTATGGCTAAATTAGTTTGAGGACAAAACATGGTAACAGCAAAACAATAATTCTATAACAGGCAGCTAGAACTAAAAGATCACAAACATGCATACGATACAGAACATAACAGTTCTAGTGTTGCCACTCTTGATTTACTTAACTTTGATAATTATTTCTTAACACACACTCATAATTATCAAAGTTTTCACATTTACTGAATATGAAATAAAACATTGCAAAGATAAAAAATGCACCAAAAATTAATCATAATTTTACATTCATAAATATTAAGCTATTATATTTCAGAAATAAAGCTATATTACTAATTCAGATTTAAATTTCTGAAATTTATTTAATCCCAATGAAAATATCTGCAATTTGTATGTCAGTAGGACAATACTTTATATTAATTAAACCTTCATTTACCTTTTCTTTTATATTATGGTATCTAACATCTGTGTTTACTACGTTTGTTAAATACCCCATTTTTAATTAAACTTATAGTACTTTGGGTATCAATGTTTAAAATAACAGAAATGTTTTCATTTGTAAGTTCTTCAATTAAAGTTTTAAGGTACACAAGTTCTCTACTGCATTCTGCTGCTGATATATATTCAGTTTCAGTGCTTGAGGTAGCTACAATGGACTGTTTTCTAGAGCACCAACTTATTGGTCCATCACAAAAATAAATCACACATCCAGTAGTACTTTTACGTGTTTCACTATCTCCCGCATAGTGAGTCACAATAGGCAATAAGTTCTTTATCACTGCTTTCCTTTGAGTAGCTTATTCCTGAATTTAAGCTTCCTTTTAGATATCTTAGAGTTCTTTTCAGATTTACAACATTTTTATTTGATGGATTTTCAACATGACGACTGTTAGAATTCACTGCAAAAGCCAAATCTGGTCTTGTTCTGCACGATAAATATAAAAGACTTCCCACAGCTTCTCGATAAGGGAAAACAATTTCTTCAGGTTTTTCTGCATCATCTGTTGAAGTTAACATAGGAGTGTTCATTGGCTTTGCATCTTGCATTTTATATTTTTGTAATACTTGATTCGCATAAGCTTCTTGATGAATTTTCAATGTTTCAGAATTTAATTCCATATTAATTCCTAAAAATGAATCTGGTGCTTTAATGCAACACTTTCCTCTTGAATTTCAGGCATTTTACTGGAATTTTCTTCATTCATCAATCGAGCTGTTAGATTTTCTAACATCTTGTCATCTTTGTTTGTGGAATCCCATGCACTTCGAAAGTGTTTGTACTTTTCTGGAAGAGCTGATAGAATTTTCGATATTATCATTTCATCATCTATGTCTTTGTCAAGAGCTTTTAAACGGAATGCTATATTTTCTAGTTTACTTACATGCGTAGCAATATTGGATTCAGAATCAAAATTGTAATTTAAAAATTCCTGCAATAAATTACATCTTTGCTGCTCAGAATCCCGTTCATATATTGCACAAAGTTTTTTGTACATATCGCCACCATTTCCGCAATTTAAAATATGCATCGTAACTTTCTTGTCAATAGTTGTCACAATTATTCTTTGTGCTTGCGCATCTCTTTTCATCCACGAAGAAAATGCACCATCAGCTAAGCCTGTTTTTGATTCAGTTCCGTTTACTATATCGAATAAAGAATGTGGGGGGTGCTGGTTTGTGGGCGATTGGCAACATTACGAAAGTTTTAAAGAATAACTAAATTTAATGAGATTTATGAATATTTATAATGAATTTGGTTTAGACAATTAAAGTTAAGTGCACAGCACAGACATCATAAACTCCATCGGCGCTCGTCGCCCGTCAACATTGCAGTCTAATGCTACGTCCGTCTTGTAGCTTCGTCGTCTTCCTTCTGTGTCGCTTTTGACTGCGTTCCTCCAATGCGCGGAATGGCTGCGCAGTGGTCGGAGATGACATCAGCGCAGAGGTGCCCTCTAGTGGCAGTCTGGACACCACAGATCGGCCATCCTGGGTTCGACTGGTCCACCAGGCGTTTCTGAAAATATACAAAAAAAGGCAAAAGCAGAAGCAAAGTTCCAAAATCTGTCAGTCTCTGTAAAGCAAATGTATCTAGGTTATAGAGCTCTGAATCGTCCTTCAGCTCTGGAAATGATTAAATGAGCCAAATCGTCTTCTAGCTTCATTTGTCGTCTTTAAACGTCGTTTCTAGTCTTTCTTTAAACGTCGTTTCTAGTCTTTCTTTAAACGTCTTAACGTCTTCTTCAAACGTCTTCTAATTTCTTTCGTCTTTAACGTCTTTCTTCTTTCAACGTCTTTCTTCTTTCAACGTCTTCAAATTTCTTTCGTCTTTAACGTCTTTCTTCTTCGTCTTTAACTTCTTTCTTCTTCGTCTTTAACTTCTTTCTTCTTCGTCTTTAACTTCTTTCAACGTCTTAGCAAACCCTTAAATCCAATTCCACGGTTTAAGAAATTCAGCGCATGTTGTAGTGAGGTTGGGTCCTTCATGACATCCCTCTTTTACAACGTCGTATTTATTTCCTCCTTTAATTCTGGTGATTCTATAGGGTCCAAGGTACTTTGGTTTTAGCTTCAAGTGCGGACCAAACTGAGTTCTCTTGATGGCAACAAAATCATTAACTGCATAAGATTTTGGTTCCTTTCTTCTTAAATTGTACGTCTTACTTTCTTGAATTTTAAAAATTTGTTGTTTTGCATGCTTCCTTAGTTGTTCTCTTTGCGTTTCAAAACTTGCTTGAAATTCAACTTCGATAATTTCTTTGAACTTGTCCAGACCCTTTATTTTCACTTTTTTTAATCTTCTATAGTCTATGCACACACGAGGGGTTCCATCCTTTTTCTTTACAATTACAACGGGGCAACAATATTCTGAAGAACTTGGTTCTACTATCCCTTGATCTAACCATTCAGTAACTTGAGTCTCGACGATCTTTTTCTCTGAAAATGGTAACCTACGCGGCTGATGAGATATGGGTTCATTATTTTTTACCAAAATATTTAATTCAACATTTGTTGTTTTTGTTTTGTGTGGTACATAATTCAAAACTAACTGTTGTACCTTATCTTTTAAGATATTTGGAACGTCAGGTTCAATATTTACATCAACATCGTCTTCAGTTGACAAATCAATTGGTAAAATAGACAAAGTATTTATTTTCTCAACACACTGGGATTTATTTTTCAGAGTAATTCCGTTTTCATTAATTAGTGTTTCACCCAACATTAACACATTTAGTCCTATAATAGCGTCATAAGTCATAACATCGTTTCCTACTACGCATATATCTGCATCTCCCTCAAAATTATCTATTTGAATGTTTCCTTTAAAATAGCCTAACTGTTTTACACGGCATTTTCCAAAACCAGTCAAAGTAGAATTCAACGGGCATAATTCCTTAACATTTAATTTGTCAAAAACAGATTTACGAATCAAAGTAGCTTGACTTCCAGTATCTATCAATGAATTAACACTTAAACCATTAATCATTACAATTTTCCTTACTTTCGATTCTACACCAACATCAAACATGGCTACTTCTGGTTTCGAATTCATTCTGCATTCCGAAGCCTTGTGACCAAACGTGCCACATCGAAAGCATTTAAGTCCCTTATCTTTATGAATACAAAATCTAGAAATATGATCTTTTGATCCACAATTAAAACAAATCTTATTGTTACGATTTTCTGGACCATTGTTTATCATTCTATCAAACTTGACTCTATCTCTGTTTACAGTTTCGTTTTTAGAATTAAATCTATTACTGTACTCATTTTTTTGTTCTATCAAAAGAGTTAATTTTACCGTGATCATCATGTTTGGTTTTCATTCTATCAAAATTCTTATTATAATTAATCCTATCGAAATTCCTTATATCAAAATTTTTTCTGTCGAAAGCACTTTTACCATATGCAGAATCAGCTTTCATTATTTCATACACTTTCAGTTTTTCTTTAAACTCAAAGACATTTTTACAACCGTACAGAATAGTTTTGTTTTCCTGTTTGTCATTTATTCCTTTAATCACATAGTGCATCAAAGCAGCGTCATCGATTTTTCCGCAACTGCACAATTCTTTCATCTTAAAAAAATATTCCTGAGTGGATTCAGAATCCCTCATTTTCCTTTTACTCAAAAGTTCATGTAAATTAGCAGAGTTTATCTCAAAAGAGAATTCGTCGATCAAGGCCTGTTTCAATTTTGACCATGAATTTATTTCTAGTTCTGTTCTAACAAACAAAGCAGCGTTACCACTAAGCGATCTCTTGCCAAAAATAAATTTTTGTAAATCTGACAAACAAAACAACTGAGAAATATTCTCGAAATGTTCGATCCAATGAAAAACATTTTCGTGCGGTTCTGCATTGAACTTAGTAAGGGTACTTTCGATATCAGAGTAATTTATACTGACATTTTGAATAGCATAATTACTATTATTCTTATTTCTACTTGTATATACATCATCACACTGAGAAACATGAGTATTACTTTTAAAATCATATTCACCACATTGCATAGAAAAATCATTACCATCAATCTTATTTCTACTACTATGCATATAATCACACTGAGAGTTATGAGTAACACTTTCAACATCACATTCATTGCACTGCATTGAAAAATCGTTTGTTTTGCGTATGTCTTCTGATTCGGATTCAGACAGATCGGCGCGTTCGTTCTCGACGAAGCTTTCAATGTTACATAACATAGATAGAATTCTTTTTGCTAGTTCCGTTTTCGTGCCTTCGAAAGAAATGCTTAGCAAACTAGATATTGCAATCAATTCGTTTAGAGAAAAGCTATCTTCTTTATTTTTTAATTTCTCATCAAATTCTTCACTATCCTTTCCGAAATTAAAGCCAGAAAAATTTTTAACGTGTCTTCTATTCGATCGATTGCCGTCATTTTCGAAAATGAATCTATGCAAAATTTTTATTTTGTCTGTCTTGCAATTTTTCAATGCAACTCTGACTTCTTTAATATCATTCAATATCATCTTGTATTATGGAATGTTCACGTACCTTTAAGATGCTTGGCAACAAGGAGCAGCTTGGAGACTGGAGAACATAGTTCGGTTTTTTTTTTAAATATCCTTTCGAAAATACTGTCTGGAGTCTTACTAGGCGTCTATCCCGCTTCTGAGATGTGGGGGGTGCTGGTTTGTGGGCGATTTGCAACATTACGAAAGTTTTAAAGAATAACTAAATTTAATGAGATTTATGAATATTTACAATGAATTGGTTTAGACAATTAAAGTTAAGTGCACAGCACAGACATCATAAACTCCATCGGCGCTCGTCGCCCGTCAACATTGCACAGTCTAACGCTACGTCCGTCTTGTAGCTTCGTCGTCTTCCTTCTGTGTCGCTTTGGACTGCGTTCCTCCAATGCGCGGAATGGCTGCGCAGTGGTCGGAGATGACATCAGCGCGGAGGTGCCCTCTAGTGGCAGTCTGGGCACCACAAGAATGAAATTTAAAAAGTATATTTACTTGAAACTTCCACACTGGAAAATTACTTTGGTTTTTCAGTTTTTCAACACTGCTTCAATCTTCACAAATACGTTAGCCATTTTTAGTTTTTTTCTTCTTTTTCGTTGCCTGGAACTTTTTACCTTTGTTTCAAATTAGCCACCAAACGATAATCTTGGCCCATGACCTGGAGGTTTTTAGTGCAGAGACAACACACTGGTTTATGGCTAAATTAGTTTATTGACAACAAAGCGTGGTAGCAGCAAAACAATAATTCTACAACAGGCAGCTAGGACTAAAAGATCACAAACATGCATATGATACAGAACATAACAGTTCTAGTGTTGCCACTCTTGATTTACTTAACTTTGATAATTATTTCTTAACAAATAATACAATTTAATACTATTATTTCATATGATAGTTCTAAATTGAGTGTGTTAGAGATTACAAGAATATTGCAAATTGTAACCCAAATATTCACCATAGAATCACATTACATCATTGTAATGCATTTTGCTCTTTCATTTTAATATTTCTGACAGCTATGTAAAATCAATTTGTTCTTGTAATAATTTTTTGGAAATGTGTTTTCCATTATGACCATCATATTAAATTCTTTTAAACTTATAATAAAAATGCTTTGAATTTGATAGTTTTTAATTTTTGTGCCTGATTGAAATGTAATTATTTTTCTCCAATTCATTTTTCAGTAATTCATCCTGTGAAATAATGGAATTTAAATCTCAAGATGTGAGTAAAATTTTGTCAGTTTAAACAATTTGAAAATCTACTCACGAGAGAATGACATGCTCTCATGATAGAAGGACATTAAAATTTCCAGGATTAAGTTCTTAGTGCTGTTAGTCCCAATTTAATGTTAACCCTTATGTTGCAAAAAATGTCCCAAGAGAGACTAAATTAACCAATTCTAAATTAAATTTTAGCTATGGCTGCCTGGAGGCACACATTGATTATAATGAATGACTTCAAATGTTTCAGCTCAACAGAATTTGCAAGTTTGGGTATATTCATGGAATATGGGAATATCATAGCTGCCAACTCTTCCAGATTTTCTGGAATTCTTTTAGAAAACCACTTTTTCTATCTTCCAAATGGATTAAAAATATTTTGGATTTTTCTTTTCCATGTGAGATATTTTCAATGGTTCTAAATTCGGCAATTGTCCTCACATTAGGGCAATTCCATATTGGTCCAATCCATAATTTCTACCAAGTTTTCCGAAAGTCTTTTGGAAGAACACTTGGTTTTCTGAACTTCCGGACGGAAAAAGTATTTTTGGAATTTTTTTTCGAGTGATAATTTTTAAGAGAATCCAATTTCAAAGTTTTGGCACCAAGCCCTGACAATCATCAAAGCAAAGCACCAGAATCAGTGGTTGCCAGATTGTCGAAAAACCTGTGGCACCACTTTCAAGAAAAAATTAATTGCTTATTTTTGCATACATTTTATCCCATTTTGTGTAAAATCATCAAATTGGCTTCAGTGTTTGAACTGCCGCGAAGCTTGTACTAGTAGAGAGCAGGGTTTTCTTTATTGAATTGCTTGAAGTGCAGTTGTCACGTAATTGGATACTTTTAATTATGTTTTGTTTTACTAATTATTTTTTAGGCATTTTCATTTCTGACAGCTGCGCATTGGTTTTAAAGTCAGAAAAATTTTCTGGAATTTTTTAATTGAAGGTTGGTAGGTATGGAAAATGCTTTCAAAGCAACAAAAATGTGCAAGCATACTAAGGTATTATGTTCAGTGTAGAAGCAATCTGCATGGTAATGCTCCGTCTCAATGTTTTGTTCTAAAGATACTTTGTAGAACACTGCC
The DNA here is from genome assembly GCA_933210815.1 of Meta bourneti. NCBI lineage: Eukaryota > Metazoa > Arthropoda > Arachnida > Araneae > Tetragnathidae > Meta > Meta bourneti. The sequence continues at coordinate 90,155,072 of OW119924.1, read as the reverse complement.
TTGAATCAATCCTGAGTAGATAGTTCTCTTCCAATTTCCCTTAGATTTTTAATGTTGCATCCCTATTTTCAATGTTGATTTTTCTGGCTTATTTGGTTATCTAACAACACTTTGTTTTAGGATTTTAACAAGCCATCTACATCTTCAAAGAAGGAAGTCAGCATAATGAATGAGATGGATATTCCAGTAGTGACGCTTAGCTCTGACAATAACCATGAACCCAACACAGAATCAAGCATTGAAGTAATAAGTAATGAAAAAGAAGTGATTTCAGAAGGCACCAATAAAGAAACTGATAATGTTGTTGAAGTTATATCTGATCTCCAAGAAAAGCTACCTGTTTCAAGTACTAATTCAATAGAAGACTGTCTAGTCAATACTCAAAACGAAAAATTAAATGTAAATGAAGACGTTCTCCCTGATGTTATTAGTTCTCTAGAAACTAAAGATGCCCATCTGAAGCTTTCAGATGAAGAAAAGAATGAAGACAAAAATGTAAAGGTGATTCCACCAAAAACTGATACTCTCGCAGCATTCTTTAAGAAATTACCTAGAAAATCTTTGCAGGGGCAACGAAAGAAAGTTCTTTCAGAAACGTTTTCAGTTCAATCTCCTAAGAATTTAGTTGTTGATCCTGCGGTTAGCAATCAAAACCAATCCTGCATTGAAATTATTGATATAGATGACTCGGAAGAAATAATACCTAGTTCTCAAAGCTCTTCTGAGAGTGAAAGCTCCAAGCAATTATTGGTCATGGATGGTTCTGCAAGAACCTCTGGTGTGAATAGTTTCAATATTCCAGTTGGAGATAAAGCCAAAAATTCGGAGCCACTGGTTTCATCATCGGTTTCATCTCCCGTGCTTATAAAGCATAGGCTTGCATTGCTTGCAACAAATGATTATGAGGAGTGCCCGGAAACTCCCTTAGACTTGCTGGGATCTTTTCCAGAAGGTGCCAAAGAACCTGATGCTGAGATTCAGAGCCCGGAGCTTGCTCCTGTTGAGGACTTTGCAACAGTTATGCCCCTGAAGTCATCAGAAAATCTACTAAGCTGTGACGAACCCAATACCAAAACTGACAGCCAAGAAATCAAAGCTGTTCTGTCTGATATACTAAAAACTAGTGAAGCAAAAGGGCAAAATGTTGCAGAGAACACTCCACCTCTGTTTGATGATGTATTTGTTGTTCAAAATGCTTTGCTGGAATCAGAGGCCAAATCTCTTCCTTACACTGAAAGCAAGTCATTGAACGTGGAACTCAAACTTCAGAGTACTTCTGAAATTGTAAGCAAATCAGACAATTCCAAGGCCACCAGGACAAAGTCTGTCCGCATCGCTGCACGCAGCAAATCCCTGGATACTGCAGGCAAAAAGAAGATGCTCAAGAAAACAACCAAGCGTAAAAGCATGGCTGATTTATATGATGCCAAGAAACCCAAATGTAGTACTCTTGACATGGTCCCAGAAAATGTACAGCTGGAAGATAAAATCACCCCAGATTGCTCAAATCAAGTTGATTCCAGTTCTGAAGGAAGAAAGAAATTAAAAACAATGGAAGAGTCTGCCATATCGGATTCACTTTCAGTTACTAAAGTTGAGGATGATTCTTTGATTGATGACATCAGAGGTGTGCTCTCTGACATCAAAGAAAAACTTGAATTTGATTCTCAGCCAAACTCATTTGATGAATTTAGTCTTCATGAGATTGAACAGCGTCCAAACAAACCCTTATGTGTAAACCCTAGAGAGAGCAGCAATCTGAACTCTGAAAGTAATGAAAAGCAAAGTTGCAATTCTAAAAGAATATATGCTAAAAAACGACCTAGGGACTCTTTACTGCCACACATACCAAATGATAAAGAGATGTGTGAAAGTTCAGATAATATGAATGAAACTCCTGGTTTTGATATGCAAAATGTATGTAGTACTCAACCATCCTTTACCTCTGAGCAAATCACCTTTTCAAATGTTAATTCCTCTAAAAGAATACGAAATGGAACTGAAAAGACAAATGAAGAATTACAATGTCCATCTAATAATTATAAAAGCAACACTCCACTTTTAGAAAATGAATCTGCAAAAATATCTCAAGTAGATTCTGATTTGGGTACTAAAGTGCATCCTGTTTGTTCAAACATGGAGGTATCTTCACATTTATCTGAGGATTCGAAAGAAACTTGCCATCCTGAAGATGCAGTAAAAACTCTAAATGCTCCAAACATAGAATCACCAAATACCGGTGAAAATATTGCTAATTTAATATCTGAATTTCAAGATAACAAGAAACAATGTTTGTCATCTGATAAATCTGAAACAAAGGTTAAGAAACTTGTTGAAAATGAAGGATCACTGCACTGTGAATCTGATCGTGTATCAAAAGCCGAAGAGTCTGACATCATGTATAAGAATATAAATAATTCAATCGGTTCTGGCTTTCCGGACAAAACTGTAAATGTCTCGGTCAACTTAAATGACGAAACATCCAGTACATCTCAAGACATAAATGAGGGGCTTTTATTTGATGACACCCTTTGTAATTCCAGACCTAATGAAATTCCCACTAAACCTGGGGAAAATGTAGATACAGGAAAAGTAAAATCAAGTGTCGGAATTTCCCCAGTTGAAGTAAAAGCTCTGGATTCTTCAAAATCAAATGAAATCACCATGAATGTAAACTCATGTCCTGATGATGTGGAATTTTCTGAAGACCTAGATGAAACTTGTGAAATTATTGGCAAACAAAATTGTAATCACAGATTGGAAGCTAAGTTTGATCCAACAGATAATTCAAAAGAGAACTCTCCAGAACATGGAGTTGAGGAATTAGGCTGTTCTCAATACCCAATGAATAGCAATGGAATATTTGACCAGGATGAGAATGATATTGCTGACCAATATTCAAGTCATCTGTCATCTCTTGTTTCTGAGAATGACAATGGAACTGTGTCTAGTGTAATAGCTGAATCTGATTGCAAGAAAACTACTTTGTCTGGTGAACTTGAAGATTCAGAATTGTATAGTTCTGCTGTACAAAATACCCCAAAAGATGCATTGGAAAGTTTTGTAGTTTATGATTGTGGAAGAGGGATAAATGGTGAGAATACCCCTGAAATGGTCCTATCAGATGTTTCTGAAATCATTCCAAATGATGGGCTGACAGAATCTTGTAAATTGGCCTCATTTGAAGTAATAAGAAATGAAAAAGAAGTTATTTCAGAAAGCATCGAAAAAGCAACTGATATGAAAGTTGAAGTTGTCTCTAACCACCAAGAACAGCCACCTGTTTCTAATTCAAAAGACCATATAGATTGTTCTGAAAACGAAAAAATAGGTGTAAATAAAGTATCCCTTGGTGACAGTGCTGGAAATAAATTAGGGGGTGCATCTAGAAAAAGGAAAACCAAGTGTCCTGTGAGATCTCCTTTTAATTTCAGACAACGTTCAAATGTCCTTGTATCAGTGGTCCCGAGAAAGCATGAAGATACAACTGAAAACAAAAGCATCAAGAGGAAAATGCATCACAGCCATAAAAAATCTGCTGAAGATGTAGAAAAGAGAATAAAAGTCTTAGATTTTGATTCTAAAGAAAAAGTTAAAGTACCAGTATCTGTACCCATGAGTAATGCTTATGCTAGTCCTTGTAAAACTCTTCCCTCATTTAGTCCTGCTTTGAGTGACGTCGAAACACAAACAAAGAAATCAGCTGAACCGCCCGAGGCTTCAAAAGCCAGGATGAATTATGATGAATTAACGAGTGTCAACACTCGTTGTAATACTAGCATGGCCACTCAAACACGAAGGCTGAAACTGCTAGCTACTGTGCGGCAGTCAGTTGATTCTGAGAATGAAGATTCCCCAGAAAAAGAGGAGGGTGGTGCAGTGAATCCAGTGACTGATATTTTTTCTGTGATATCAGGTAGCATTTTAAAGAAACGGAAGTCGTCTGATTTCACATCTCCGAAAGTAAGTTGAAATTATTTCTTTCTTAATGAGCAGTTATCCACTTTTATTCCTTGTTGCATTCTTGGAAGTGCACAAAATTTTCAATTTCATTCCATTAGGATTTGAAATTAGCGATTCTTAAGTCATTTGTACCTGTAAATTTTGTATTAGTCCAATCTGTTGAATCGAATTTTTTTTTTGTGCCTAACTTACTCAATTTCCGAAGAACTGTGTTTTGCAATATGATGCTTTGTTCGAACAGTGATAACTCAACAATGGGTTGATTTATTATAATTATTTTGGTATCATAATTTATATAACACAGTGGATGTTTTGCCCCTCAGTCAGAACTAGTAGTTAAGAAATGAATTTTTAGTTGGAATTTTAAATGTTAAAATTCCTGAAAAAATCTTGATTTTTTTTAATACTTGGTGAAAAAAATAGTAAAAAAAAGTCTATTCTCTCTAGCAACTTGATTGAGGGTCAAAATATGAAGAATAATAATAGGAATAATTTCTAAGATGATTTGTCTTTCTGAACAAATTAGAATTTGAGATATCACTGTTCAAAAAATATACTAATTAGCTAATTACACCTAAATTAGATAATTAATGATTAGCTTAATCTGATTTTTTCACATTGAAATAATTTTAAGCTCAATCAAATGACCTATTATAAAAAACTGGATTTTCAAAGTCAAAATTTAAAAATCTTCTAGTGTATATGTTACCGTGAAAGACCGAAATTAGAGAATGTCAATATTATCTGGTGAATGTTGACCAAATACGTCAGTGAAAGACCGAATATTTGGTTATGTTCTTATACATTCGGACCATCGCCGGTGTATGTTGACAAGCACAAATAAGCTCTGGTGGGGGTTTAAACGAGAAGGCGGAGAGGCAACAGTAGAGGACAAGGCTATACATGCTGCAAAAAGAAGTGTTCCACGACTAAAGGCAATTGTATAACGTTAATCACATAATTTATGTGTAAGTTTATTGGTATTATTTTCTTTTCTCATTTAGAATGTACTGTTTGTTTTAGGTTCAACAGTTTATTTACATGTGCTGTTACTTAAGCTTTCTCCTATTTTGACATATTTCATAATATGTTTTAATAATAAAGTATGATTTAAAAAGTTGCATTTTTGTCTTAACGTAACAAAAATATTTTTATTCTGCATTCACCATCAGTGCATGCTGAATGTCGACATTTTCCGGTGTAAGTGAGAAATAATGATATTTAGCAAATATTTCGGACATACACCAAGCGACTATGTGAATGCTAACATTCACTGTAGAATATCGACATTTGCCAGAGATAGGTCTTTCACAGTAACATATACGTATACCTCAAACATGTATCATCCTGACCATACAGACACTCGCTATAGTGATGCATTGTCACAAGAACTTGTGTTGTAAAATGCAAATAAGTAACTACTGATCGATCTAAAAGCATGATGGCAGACCATAACAAGCTATTGTTAGTATGTATGTATTTGTGCCACTTCTGATAAATATGGTTGCTTTTCCTTCTTCCTTTGTAGTTGAACATTGATTTTGTACATTAACAAGTCTTTTCTTAAGAGGAACTGACTGTAAATAGTTGAATTTGGAGGTTTAAGGATGCTCCTGACAAAAATAAAGCCTAATATAGACAAATTGATAGCCTAATACCTGACTCATCCTTCTAATCAGTGATCTTTTAATTTAATGATTGATAATAATGACTAATAACAGTGAGCAGTCTAGTGTTTATGTGTCAGTTTAATTTCGTTTAATTTAATAAGTAGCTTTATAATTTTAGTTCCAAGTTTTCTTTCCAAACTAGCTTTTTGAAATTAAAATTACACACAACTACATACAAATTTTGATGGAATTCAAAAGTTATAGGCACAGCTACATTTGTAGTTTATTAGTTGAGATTAGTTTCCCAGAGGGGTTACCAAAGAAAATTTTCTTTGAAAAGGAGGTATTTAGCCCAAACAGTTTAGGGAACTAGGACCTATACTCTTACTTTTATGTAGCTGTATAAATCCAAAGTCGAGGCCCTTATCCCTCGTTGTGTGATACCTTGCCTTGTTAACACAACTACGAAAGGAAAATCAATTTATAAAATTGCAGCCAATGAGAGAACATTTTGGCAACTATGCGAAAGTCTTTAGTTATCATTGATACCTGACTTTCTGCTCCTAATTACTAATCCTGCACTCGAGTCTAATCAATGAGTATAGTCAGTTTTTGTACTTGCCATAAAAGTTGGCAATGAACAAAACAACATGTAATGAATTAATCTGGTAAATTGTAGAGCAACTCAGAGTTTTAATTTATTGTAATTCTAAGAAATTTTACTAATAAAGGTGTTGTGCATTTGAAGTTGTTTTTCTGGATATTCTTTATCGAATTATTTTTGAGATGTAAACTAAAGTATCCAGAGATTTCACTTAAGCTTCTTATCAGTACATGTATTAAGTGAGAGTGTGAGATAGCTTAAGTAAATATTGAATGAGGATATTATGATTGTTTAAAATAGTGCATTTGCCATAATGGTAAACGGAATGATACTCTATTTTTGACAAGGGTGCTGTCATTCCACGTCTTCAAATCAGTTTTTGTATCCAGTGAAAAAGCTTTAGTCTAAAAACTGATTATCTACTAGCTATGAATCTTGAAAAATACCTTAATATTTTTATAAGATTGTATGTTCATTATTAACCTAAAACTGTAAAAGTTCATAACGTGTTCTGACATAAATCTTAACTTTTCTGACTCCCAAAAGCTTTGTCAGTGCAAAAATGATAAATAAATTTACCAACCCATGAGCACAGTGTCAGTATTTTTAGTAGTAATCCCTTCCCAAATTATCAGCTATCTTGCTGCTTTAATAATTTTTGAATTTTAATTTTATATTTACCAGAAAAGAAGAGTGACATTTGCTGATCCTCTCTATGAAGAACGTTTGTTCCGTAAGGATGAAAATGTCATTAAATGTATGAAAATGCCTGCTCAACTTAGTATGAAAGAACAGACAGCTGATTCTTCCCAAGTAAAAGTAAGTTTAAAAAATTTCAATCCATTTTTCCTGTTTTTTAAAAAATTATATTCCATAGTTTAATTGCTCTAATTTTGTGTTTATTTCACCTTATTAAATCTGACTTGGGTATTTAACTACTTTTGCTGTTAAAGCGGACATTCCGCTTTCATTTCTTAAATTTTTAAATAAAAATAATTAAATCTCTTCCATCCCCTTATGTATCATAATTTGGTTATAATGTTGCATCATATCAGTTAAAATGCCCAGTTAGTGCAGATAGAAAACACGTTTCACATAAAAACTTATTTTTAAACTTTCTTAAAAAAAACTTATTTTATTTTTATATTTATATCTCAAAACAGTTTAGATATTACTTAAACTTATAATTTTTGAATTAACAGCAATATTATGGTTTGTTTTAACTTAATTTATGTTAGAATGATTACTAATTTAGTCCATGCAGAATTCAAAGTTCTATTTCTAATAACAAAATACTCCATCAATTCTATATACCAGGAAACCTTGTAATGTTAGTGTGTACCATAGTTCTATTTTTTCATACATACTTAATACTTTTTTATAAGTACTTAAAAACTTAGAATGATGTTTTTGTGCAAACCTGCCAACTATGGTTGACATTCATTTTAATAAACTCTGATTTAATGAGCTCACATAATTTTATAAAATTTCATCAAACCTGCTGGAATAAATACAAGAACACATTTTAATTCCATTTGATGAACTTTAAATTTCACAAACTTTTCCTGTCCCAATAAGTTTATAAAAACAAGAGCAGACTATATTATGTAGGGGTCCGTTTTTATAATTTCCTGCACATTGAAATTCCTATATTGGGATAGTGAAAATAATTTTTTAATGTAAATTTCATATTTTATTATTTTTCACTGTGCTGCTCTCAAGTTAGTGGCAGCACCTATTTTCCCTTGCTCTGCAAATCTATTTACCTAGAGCAGCCAAGAGGTGTAGATAGGGGAAATTATAAGGGCAGTGAAACAAGAATAAAAATGATTAGGGTATCTTTTGAAGCAAAATCATCTCAAAAGCTCCTATTTTCAAAATTTTGGCACCTTTTCTGGAAAATTCACAATAGATCAACCAAAAATTTAGCTTCTTTTTCTAATAGAGGTAAAAAAAATACTGTTTTCTTTAGGGGAAAATTTTCCAAAGGATGCCAATTTCAAAGTTTTGGCGCCAAGCCATGGTAACCATGAAAACACAACTGAATCTGGTTCATAGATTGTCATGCAAACCATAAGAATTTTTAAATTTAAATTTCTTAATGAGATTCTTCAGCTTTTGTTTCATACTTAATTAGTAAATTTTGTGTTTTAGCTGATTCATTTTGTATCTCGATAACTAAAATTGCTACTAAAATAGGGTTGAAAAGGAAATTCTTTTGCTACATTTTTAAGAATTCATGGTGCTAATACTATTATTTCACAAGTGCTTTGGCTGTAGCAGCTCTGCCTTTGTCACATATATGAGGGATTATTTGTTCTGAAGGCATAATTATAAAGGTTTCAAATGTTTCAGAACTCCCTATTTAGCTGGCCAAGATATACTGCAATAAGTCATTGATTTTCTGCCAAAACAATTGAAGAAATTAAAGAATTAAAGCAATATTGATATCAAACTGAATTACAATCACAAAAATTCACATAGGATTACAATGATCTTAGTGATACCAAATCTGATAAATCATAATATGCATTTCGTGTGATGTGTAAATAACATTTCGACCACAATTGGTTGTTCTGATGATTCCTGATGTCATTTAAATTGAAAAAAAAAACCTAATTTTCTTTTAAATTCTGATTTAAAAATTTTGATAGATATTTTTATATTTCATTATAGATATTTAATTTATATTTTATTTTGCTTGGGATTTGGCACAGTAAAGAGTCGTAATGACTATCAACAGGTATGTCAAATAGTGTCAAGTGTGTATTTGTGTTCTCTTAAAGCTGCAATTCTCGACCAGTGTGCCACAGGAATGGCACTTGTGTGCCTTACGGCAGATCAAACTAAATTGTGTAAGATTTATTTCAATACCCTTAAATAATTTTGAGTATTTTTTTATTTTCAAAGCATCACAAATAAATTGTTTCAAAAAGATTTTTTAAAAGCTACTTGAGAGGCATAAAGGGGTAGTTAATTACTACTGTTAACACACAGCATAAACAATTCTTAATACTAAATTTCTTAAGGAGCAAAAATAATATTAATATTCAGAATTTAAAACAGCATACGCATGTGAAGAAAAAACTTTCCAGGCTTTAAGGTTTCTGAAGACCGATTGACAGTGATGATTGGCGGGAATGCAGCTGGTGACTGCAAGTTAAAACTTCACAAATTTAACCCTCCGAAAACCCAAGAGCCTTAAAAATATATATCTAAAATCAGTTTACCAGTGATTTGGAAGTCAAATCATAAAGCTTGGGTAACATACTATTTTCTTTTTGTCAATCAATGGAGGATACCTTTTTTGTAAGATTAGCAAGAAATGAAATATATTTCTTGGTATGCTGCAGAATTTTAGTAATTAGTTTATGTGTGCCATGAGATGAAAAAGATTGAAAATTTTTCTTGTTAAAAATGTTAATGGCATTCTATTAATTTATATATGTACCACTATATTGGAATTTATTTGTTTAAAAGTTTTTAAATTAGATATGTAATAGAAAATGTTAACAGCAATTCTTATGCAAATAGGGATTATAAAAAAAGCATGCTTTTTTATCTATTCTATTTGCTTATTTTGTATAATTATTTTGATACCTCAGTTTTTCTAAGTTAAGTTGTTACATTTATCAATACTTGTGTTTTTCAGATTGTTAAAGCAAGTACATCATGCTCAATTTTGTTATCAACTGAAGAAATTCCTTCTTCTCATGAGTATGAAAATTCTGATACAGCAGATTACAGCAACCTTCCTGTTTCTCCTCTACTTGCGGATTGCAAAGATAGTGTGTGTGCCATTCTGAATGATTTAACAGTACCTGCCTGGTAATTAGTTTTATTTTATTGTTAATGCATGTCACTGTTTTCTCAAACAATGATGTGCCCATTAGTGATCTTATTTTTAAAAAATTTTGTACGCAACCTTAAACTTTTCCAATTCTTACACTTTTCTTATTCCTCATTTTATTTCATGCTTCTAATTGGTTCAATAATTTTATTTGATTCAATTTATTTGCATCATGATGTAAACCAAAATTTACCCTACTTTTGTATGTTGTTTATTTTTCAATATATCAAGGTGCTGATGATGCATTTTTTCTTATATAATGGTTTAAAAGAAATTTCTTTTTCATTTTGGAATTAAATTATTAAAAAATGTTTTTGTCATTAAATTTTAATTTCTGCTCTTTCATGTGTCAAATTTATTTAGTCTTAAAAGTGAGTGCTTGTCATTAGCTTTTATTTACGCTTATTTTTATCATACGCTTGTCATTTTTTTTAGAAATTCTTGAATAGGATTTGAGACTTTTTCAGGTAAAAGAGTAGGAGTCAATAGGTCTTTTAGTTTCGTATCCTTAGTGTCAGTTTTATATGGATTTCCTATTGATGTAATTCAAATGAAGCACAATTCGTGGACATTCAAACTTGGTATTTTGTGAATGGACGATAACATTCATTGAAACAAATATTTTACTAACATATGTGGCATGCGTTACTTGTATATTGGTGCATGGAAACGAACATTTGTAACTTAAATTAACCACTATGCTATTCATTGTCAGTTTTATCACTTTGCTCAAATGCAGCTTGATTTGAATCATCGTGGGATAACAAAATATTAAAAATGCAGAACTCATCATTCTATTGAAACTCTTCAGCAGTCTGGTGAAAGATGTGCAAGGATAAATTTCAAAAGAGATCAAAGGTAGATTGGTGCAGAACAGAACTTACGAACATAGAATTCGCTGAATTTCAAGATGAAAAACAGTGAATAGACTTCAAACAAGTGAATGTAATGCAAGAGCATAATTGTAAAAACATGACTGAGTTGTGCACATTTTGTCTTGAAAAACAACAAATGAAATATAACTAAAAATACACAAAATGCTATTTTATTTTTATGAATTTGATTTCATAAAAATTTTGTTTTTATCCTATCCCGCTTCTGGCCTATCAGCCATAAATCGATGAGCAGTTCAATAGTTCAGGGGCCGTCGTGGCTTAGTAGGCATGTCCATTGCATTTGCAACCTTCGAGATGTAGGCAGCTTAGATTCGATTCCTGTCTTGCACATTCCTCCCTGGGTGTATTTCTCTCTTTGTCAGTAAAAACTTTCATGTTGTGTGTATGTTTATTATTGGTATTGTATATCTTGTGTCTGGCGCAGCATGGTCAAATACGGCCCTTGCGCCATAAAACCCCCAAAACAACCAAGAGTTCGGAAGTGAAAAAATATGGCTTAAAAACATAATTAACATTTACAATTCTATTGTCAGGAATTGTAAGGCAGTCCTTGAGGTGGTCACCAGTCATTTTGTTCAGTTTGAAAAGGGGACAGATAGCTGATCTCGCTATTCCAATATGGTGTAAGTGTCTGTTGGTAGTCATGTTCAGTAAGAAGTCGAAAGCAAGCAGCTCCTACAGCTCTGAGCAAGGAACCTGGGATAAGAGCTTTATTCCTTAATAAAGTATTCTAGTTCTTTCCTGTAGACACCTCTTTGTAAATTGAGAGTATTAGTCTTCATAGATGAACATATAAGCATCTTTATGGTATATAGAGGTAAAGAGAGTTTAGGTTGGGGCAACTGTGCTCCAGCCTTAGCCAATTACCTGTCCACCTGTTTATTATCATATATATCAGTGACTTGGAATCCACTGAAAAGCAACTTTTTTCTTAATCTTCCCAAGGTGGCTTAGTTTTTCCCTACATCGATGCATAAGATCATATTCATTTTGAATAAGGGTGGTAAGAGCTAATATTGCTGCCTGAGAATTGATGAAAAATATAATATTGTTTTTAGGACAAGTCTCGACTTCATCCACAGCCAGGCAAACAGCAGCAGCAATATAAAATGCTAAATAAAACTATAACCGAGTCAATTATAAATAGATGATTATAATATGGGTTATACTCAGCTGTATTACATGCAGATTTACATATTCACCTTTGGTTCTTATTTTACCACTATTTTGATGTGGTGCATAGTTCGTTATTTCTCATAAGATTTACAACTATGAATCCAATTGTATTTAATAATTTTAGTGTTTATTGTCTCCAAATTTTTCATTCATTTTTGACAACATTTGGACCATTCAGTTTAGATACTCTGCAGGTCAACTAGTATTGTGAATTAAATTGATTAGCGATAGGGCTGTATATAGTATATTTCACATAACTTCAAATGTGTATTTTGTAATTGTTTATAATTAATCAGTCTACAGTTATCAGTATAGCATTAATTTTCAAAACCATATAATAGTTCATATTAGAATCAATAACTTTATTTGTTTATGCATAAATTAAAATTTTCATTCTGTAAAATTGAAGTGACCAATCATAATTTTCAATTATCCAGTATTACATTGGTAAGAATAATATTTGTAATGATCAAACCCGTGTATAGCGTCTGCACTCAACTTTCTAAATTGTCTTTATCAATTGATTGTAAATTGTCACATTTCTTATCTTATTTCAATCCATTCATAATGAGTATAGCATCCATATTTAATAAATGGATTTCATACCTCCAAATGAAATAAAATTATGCAAAAAATATGTAACAGCATTTTGTTTAATTTTACTTGTGTTAATTCTTATTTCGAATAAATTGCTTGGCAAAAAGCACACCAATCATGTTACCGGAAAGAGAAAGTGTGGATGTCCCCTTTTGACCTGGCAACATGATGGAACAAGAGAGAACTGAGGCTGGATGGGCGAGCTGGTATGAAGCTAGACTTGCTGCATCGGACAGGAAACTTTGGCGATCTAGATCTTATGTGCCCCTAGGCACTAAAGAATTTATGATGATGAATCATGTTACTACGATTAGATTCTAAATGTCCACTTCAGTTTCACCTCATTTCCCTGTTCAGAGGCAATTTGGCATTTTTTGATACTAAAACTATTCCCACTCATATTTTCTCTACTGCACTTTTTCTATCTTCTAGATTTCTCATTGCTTTCAGTAATCAGACCGCTGAAGAATTTCATTAGAAAACCGATAGCTCTTCCATGTAGTTTTAGCAATATTATAGAGCTCCATAGCTCAAATCAACCATATTTAAACTAAGTGGCAAAATTGGTGAATACATCCCATAGCGGTCGATTTTGTATTGTTTATATTTTATCATTTGACAATAAACAAATTATGTTGATTTCTGTGCCACGTACATCAGTGAAATACGAAAAAATATATTAAAAAAATCTAGTTTTTCAAAATAAGTTAATCATGAATTTTTATTTTATGGTAATTCATATATTTTTGGACTATGACAAACTCTATTACTAATTTTTGTAATTTATATTAATTTTTTTATTTATTAATTTTGTAGGATTCAAGGTCTGGATACTATCCTGAATGCTAGACACATTAAAACCATTGGTGATCTGTGTAAACTAAACATTCATGAGTTGAAAGCATTACCTTTTAGATCTCCCAAAGTGCTGAATTTGCATAAGGCTCTGGTGACTCACTTGAATCGCACGCAGGAGGAAACACTGGAGAAACTGAAAACTATTGATGACTGGTGCTCGAGCATGGTTACATCAAACGAATCTAATGACGTGAATGAAACCAATGAAAGTCAAGAGAATAATGGTGAGCAATTTGCAAATATCATATCCCATAACTTCCTCCACTCTGAGGAAATTTTCAAATGTAAGGAAAAGACATAACAGTATATAAATGCATTTTCTGAATTAAATTTCTTAATCTCAACAGTTTTAAATTTAGTATAGTAATGTGGGTTATAAATGAGTCTTGTGTATTAATTTATCTCTGCAGTTAATCAAAGAATTGGGTAATGTTTTGCAGATACAGGCTGACCTTTTGTTATGAATGAGCATATGATTATAAAATATAAACAATTGCCCCTGAAGTTTAGAGGTACAGGTTGCAACATTAGATCTTTGATATTGTGACTGACACAGCATGGCCAAATATGGCCCTTGTGCCATACAACTCCAAAATCAACCAACCAAGCCACATTTGATCTTTGGCATCTTGTTTGGTCTTGAAGAATTAGCTACATCAGATTTACTTCAAAGATTTTCCTCAAAACTATAATATCTTCTGTGAATTTTTAAATGCAGTTAATATTGTGCAATATGATAAATTTCCTATGAATTATGAATTATATTTCTATTGTTTTAATCATGAGTTTAAATCTAGACATTTTTATGTTATTGAGGTTGTTTTGAGATGTTTGCCCACTTCAAGTTTTTTCATTCTATCACTAAGAAATCTTTGAGTTCTTAAGTTGATATAAGATTATCTGAAAAAGTTCACATTGCAAAAATATTTGGAAAAACATTGGATTTGTGTAAAAGTAGAAAAGAGCTATTAGCCCTTCCATGCCAGTCGCTGCAGGTTTGAAGAAGGAAAAATTTGCTAAATTTTCCCATTTGTAAGCTTGAAGGGATGTTCTGTTTCTACCTGTGGTGAAATGAACTTGCCTTGGGAGTGCCAAAGCCTCTTGTGGTGGGCACACAATTTAGTTTAGCTTGTGTTAGAGTAAGTAGAAAAGCCAGCACTTCTGTGTGAACTGACCCCTGTTAATTGCAAAAGGCAAAGGAAAACTTATTAATTTTTGTTTTCTTTTTTAGATGTAAATATGGATGAAAACATTCAAAGTGAAGTTTTAGGAAGTCTTGTCAGAGAGCTGCTCTGCAATGAGAGGATAAAACACTTACCAACACAGACTCTAGTATTGCTGGCAGATAAATGCTTTGGTGAAGTGACACAGAGATTAAAGAATTCTTGAAATGCCTTTCCTTGGGTACTTCACCAATTGAAAATTGTGTATAATAATTGCTGATTAATCAATGTTTTTTTCATTATGGAGTTTTGTGACAACTTTTAACACAATTCACATATTTTCCTTTTCATGAAAATTTTTTTTTTTAAATCACATGTAAAAATGAAAATGAATCATTGTGTAGTATTTAGACTGAATGGTAATAAAATGTATTAATTTACATCTTTGATTTTTTTTGCAAATTTTAATTTAAGAGTTTGCACTTTTTGAAAATATGAATTCCAGTAGTTTTCAAGTTCTCCAGAGTGTTGTAATGAATTGAAATTGCAGAAAAAACTGTTTGCTTGTAACAAAATTATCCTTTTATGTTGAAAAATCATTCTGAAGTGAAGTGACAGAAGTTTAAATATTTGAGAATATTTTTATGTCTACAATATTTCTGAGGTCTTTGAGTTGAACTATTAAAAAATAATAAATAAAATACATATTTTTAATTTTCTGGATAATAAACTTATACATTGCAAGTTTTCCCGACAGTCAATAAAGTTGGTAGTATATTAAAAATCCTTTGAACTCAAGCTTTATATATTACAGAATAAAAACTAACTTGATCATATTCAACTAGTAATTCAAGGCACTAAAGAACGGAATCAGATGGAAAAATTAGTTTACTGTTCTTTCTTGGATATTTTATAAACTAATATGCATCAGACTACCAGATTAAGGGAACTATTTGGTTAGCAGTAGCCTCATCTCTATCAGGTTAACAACAAATGTAACAAGACTATTCGATATACTGGACAAAACACCAAATATTTCCATGAGTGTATTGGAATTAGTATTAGAATTCTTTCAACTAGATTTCATGATCATTTTTGTCATTCATACTTTCTTAGACGTAATGAAAAGTTAAGCTTAAATTTTGCTTTAAATATTAAAGAACTTACAAATTTGTGTTATAAATTTCAATGTACTTAAGCTAGTGAAAAACAACATAATCTGATCAATTAAAAAATAGAGCTTGTGTAAGGGGAAGGGTTAATAAGACTACATTGCTTTTTTTATTTCTTTATTGTGTGCTTTTATTCTTAATTCTGTTTTGTCCACGTCAGAAATAAGGGTGTTTATTTTTTCCATCTGATTCTGTTGCTCTCGGCCCACTTCTGTCGCCAAAGCCTGCAAGTTGTTAAGTGCATTGCTTATTTCTGTCATGTCTTCTTCTGAAATGACAGAGTCCTCGGTCTGTATTTGTCCTCCACTTGAAGAGGATGAATCCAAAGCTAAAAGAGGTGGTAAACTTGATGTGCTACCTAAAAAATAAATATTTGAAAGGTTTATTTTTAATGGAACCTTTGAAAACACAAGAAACCTATAACTTCTGTCATGTTCAAAGGTCACTTCACAGTGGTGAAAGCCCATAGAATCATTGTACAAGATACCTTATTAGCAGATACTCATTTGACTGGATCATATTAAGGACAACTAAATTCTTGTCTCAAGTATTTAGTTTGTCTCATTCTTGTCAAGTATTTACTGGTCTGGTTTCTCAATTACACTTTAATCATCTTAGCTTTACGAGATGAAGAGTTTTTACTGTACAACACACATTTCATGATTAAACAGCTATGTCAAAACAAGGCTAACTGGATTGATGAAAAACTAGTAGCGACTCCAGATTTGAAAAATCTTTGTTACAGCTCGAGTTTTTCTTTCCTGCTGCAAAGTGCTGACCTTATTTTATCATTGCCACTCAGAAAAGTTGAACATGAAAACATTTATTTATACAATATAAATGCATTATTCAATTATTTGTTTCAATCTCCAAATTTTATTTTAGGATTAAATTATCAAATATAAGTTTTCATCTATTTTAAAATGAAACAAAGTGGACTCCTCAATCTAAAACTTTCGATCTCACAAAAATAGCATAACTTTGAATTCAAACTAAAAATTAAAACAAAAATGTTATCCGATATGGAATTGTAAAATTATTATTAGTTTTATAAGTCACCATACCCATTTTCTTATACCTGCCTTGTTTTAAAATATTTTGAAATTACATTTATCATACTTCTTTTTATGAAATGAAATGTTATTAGCAGTAGGTTGTATGAATCTTGGGAAAGTTTTGATTAAACAAGTCACACACACAAACTCGTTTGGAACCATGCAGATGAAACTTCAGGTGGCAATGTAGAATAATGCATGCATAATGCTCAAGTGTGTCCGAAATTTTATCAAGAAACTCATTCTTGTAAGACTTGAATACATGCATAAACTTCTGATACAGCACCTGTTCTGACAGGAAAACAGTGAAACTTTTTTTAATGATTCATGCTTGTGGGGCAATTTATTTATTTTGTCTAAAATAATGTAGTTATTTGTTGCGCAATTGATATTTATGTTCACAAGTTTTTCTGTGAATTCATCAGTCTAGCCATTTACAGAAATAAATTGAGTGATCAAACAGAAAATAAAGTGCACACTAGGAACCATTACACGAAAATTAACACAAACTTATCTTTCCTAAATCAAACCTACAACTGTCAACTAAATATTTCAAGATCTCATGAATACTATTTTGTTGTACTAGTTATCTATTCAAAAATTACTCAAGGTACAGAAATCTTTCGGTACACCAGGAGAAAAATAGATTTGTTTACTGTACAATGTAAGATTTTAAATAGCCATTTCATAAAGTTATACTAGATATACCTAAAACTTTCCCTTGATGTTAAGCCTAACTTCGTTTGATATTATGTTATAATTTTGCCTTTCATTTCCTCTTTATCACACTCCATTTCAATTGAATATTGCTGTTTCAGCATTAACTGTAAAGAACGGTTCTCATCAATTACACCCTCATCCTCATAGATATACTGTATGAAAATGTGTTTTCAGCTGTGACCATGTGAGGAACTCGGATGAGTTGCCTCCACTTACGGGGTGTGGACCCACAATTTGTCTGATGACTGCAAGCTAATTTCTTCACTAAAATGATCCAGTTAAAATTTAGTTATGTCTTTAAGCATATGTATACATAATTTATAATGCGTAATCAATTCCGAATTTAATCAGTATCTGTAGACAAAAGAATTGCTCACACATTTTAGTTGCTTTTTAACTGACTAGGCTAAAAGTTAGCACATTTGTAGTTTAAAATGTGCCAAATTTTTAAAATATATATACCCACTAAAATTTTTTTATGCATCAACCATTTTAAGTTTTTTTTTATGATTTGCTGGTAAGGTTTTGAGTAATTCTCAATTTTCAGCAAAACAAAAAAATAAACTTCTCTAAACTATTTCAGATCATGTTTAATTGTACTGTACAGTTGAGCTTAAACTTTAGATTCCTATGATCATATGCAGAAAAAATTTTGATATAAGCAAAACATATCCAGCCATTCTTTTGCAATATGACAATGTATTCAGTATATTCCAAGTTTTTATAGGCATTTTTTCTGGTTGAAAGCTGTCAATAAAAAAAAGAAATATTTAGAAACAAAATAACTTGACAAAATAAAAATGAATTCTCAAAACAAGATTTAAAATGCTACAAATTTTTTGGATATAATATATTTTTCAAATTTTTCCTTGACCATTATTCCAAACAATTATGTATTGACACTACAATCAAAGAAACGATTGTAAGATTATCACACTCATTTGGAGAACATTTTGAGGCACTGAAAAAATTATTTTAACAAGAATCAACAGCATCTTTACAATTCAAAATATGCAGTGCTCACCACAGGCTCAAAACGATTGTAGAAAGTAAAAGGAAATAACTCACCCCTTGATGTTGCAGCAGAACATGATGCTCTATTAGAGACTGAGTCATCATCACTGTAATCAATTTTATTTTCCATTGAAGGAAAGGAAGACAAAAACTTAAGAAGACTAGAAAGTTGAGGACACATAACATGGCACTGCTTTGTCAATATACCAGAAGAGTACACCAGACAAAACTCCCAAGGTGAAAGTACCTAAAATAGTTTTAAAAAATAGAATGTTTAACTTTGTTTTTAGGAAAGCATTATATTTGTACAAGTATAAGAATGCAAATAACTCAGATTTTTGTAAAAAGTTTTTGAAGGTTGATGTACAATTTTAGTAATACAAATTTTATAACTTATTTATTAAGCTGTATGGCACTTAATTCAGGCAAGCAAATTTCTTGACTTACAAAGCAATACCTTAATACATTGCATCAAATATTACACAAGCAGTTAATAGCCTTCTCATGAAAAGATGCTTACACTTTTACTATAAATGCACCAGTTCTTGTGTCATTAGCAACTTATCAATAGGTATTAAATTCTTAATTTTATACTATTTCCAACTTGGAAAATTTGACATTAATTACCAACTAATTTTGCATAACAGTAGAATATAGAATTTCCAGAAGCCAAAGCTTCAGGAAGAAAAAAAATATTTTGATATACAGCTGCACACAGCAAAATATATTTTACTTCAACTTACCAGGAGCTTCTCTACTTCAATAAAATTCACTATCAATTTTTTATTCTTACGTTCATCCAATAAAGAAAAGTTGTTGGCTACTACAAAAGTACCTGATTCCCAGCAACTGATATCACCAGTTAACTTATTAAATGTATATGCAACATTGAAATGTTTCTGACGAGACTCTTGTTCAGCAGGTGTCTCGATTGCTTTTGGTTCTGATACAAATTGACTGCTCAAAGAACTTAGCACATTCATGTTTTTCAGAAGTCTTTGAGCAACTGTTAAATCGGTATTTACGTCTTCCAGAACTGTTTCAGATTCTTGTAACTGCCTGCTTTGGTTTGACAATGCATTTGCAGCTCCTACCAGAGTGTACTCCGATTCTTGTAGAATACCCAATAGTTCTTTTCCAAGAGTGCTACTGGCTGCCTTTGGCTTTGAAGGGGATTTTGAAAGTAAGGGCTGTTTCCAAAAAAGTTCCAATACATTGTAGACTGCGTCCCTGTTTTGAAATGATGCAAACCAGTGTTTTATAGGACCAACAGTAACAACAAGAGCAGCATAGATGAAATTGGACTGCCTTCTTTCCAAGCCAGAAACAGTACTCAAAGGAAGACTCAAGTTTTGTTCATTCTGATCATGATCTGCATGAAATCGGAGGTGAGTCTGGTCGAGTGAGAATGTCCCAGGAATCCATTTTTTTGTGGATGAGTTGTAATAAGTGGCTTTACTTTCAAACACTGGGGGTTGCGCAGACATTCTTGTGCATCAAATATGCTTAATCTAATAGAGGAAAAATAAGCAGTTCAGTAAAATGTAGTGTATGTTTTAAACTACAATATCTTAGTTATATATACTTTAAAAAACAATAGATCAGATTAAATAAGCCGATAGATTTTTATAGATAGCTGATGAAATTAAAAAACAGAAAAAAGATTATAACAAGCAATAAAGTAGAGAAGTATGGTATAATGTATGCAGAATTCCAACTTGTTATAAGCGATTGATGTCATTTAAAAAAATGATGATTTTATAACAAATAAAAACTGGTGATGTTTAGTAACATTTTCTTTATTTCAGATTGTGTGAAAATTTTACCAAGAAACAAATTGAATTGATTGAAATAAACATGCATACTACTGTTCATGAATAAACTTGTTTTTCTCAGACCACAAACTATTTTTAATCTTTTATAACCCCAATTTATATAGAAAAAACTTCTCACTTTTTATTTTTTCAGTTGTAGTGAATTAGTGACATTTTATACACAACAGAAATACATGAGCAATATATAAGAAAAAATAATTATGAATTAGCTGTAATGACAAATAATCAACCAATCTGCTCTATGAGTGTACCAAAATTGCATTCTTAGGTGTGATGGAGATTTGAAAAAATTCATTTCGTCAGTTTTATAACTGGTTATTTCAATAAATTTTTTTCCTAAAATATACCAAAAAAACCCTAGTTCCTTCACAATTTTTTTTCTTTGAACTCAATAGAAAAAATGTACAATCATCGTATCAATAAATATAAATATTTGCTTTTGCCTAAATGACAAATCCAAAAATGCAATGCTATACATTTAAAATATAGCTTCTTGAAAGGAAAACAAATTCTGAAAGGCAATTCACTTGTCGAAATCAAGAAACCACAGTAGCAAAATACTCTTGGGTGCATGACGTTCGATCCAAAGATTTTAAAATAATTTACTTAATTTTGAACTCAGGTGTACCTTTTTTATCCATGTGTTATTCTGTATGATTAAGTTAGATTTAATCATGTATTTCAGCAGTTTCAATTTAGGAAAAATGAAATCGTGAACAAGGAATTAAAAGATAAATATTTAAGATAACAAAACCTTTTCCTTCTGATCATACCTTGTTGATCATAAAATATTTCTTTGAACAGCAATGTTTCGTCAGAATCGACGAGTTTGATAGTGTTTTCAAGGAATCGATTTTTGGTAAAAAAATTATATTTTACAAATAAATTGCTCATCACAAAGAACACACGTAGAATTGTTTACTAAGCCAATGTCAAATGATGTGGTTGCCATCACTACTGAGCTGCAGTCCGAAACATGATTGATAAAAATATGAAGCAGCGATTGCATAGCTTTAAATAAAGAGGGCGGAGTTTAAGAAGAAAACAAATGTAATCGTTGGATGATGTTGGACATTTTTGCCTTTCAAATCATTCTTCCCAATTTCCGTACATTCTCATTGGAGTTTCGTAAGTAAAAGGGAGGGGTTTGAAATATGGAATATGAAAGATTATGTGCTGCCTCTACCCTCTCAGCTTCTTGTTGCTTGTGCTTGTTTACATGCGCCAAATCCACGTTTCTGTTTGAATCGCATCTTTTTCTGAATGCAGCCAAAAATCTTCTGTAGCTTTTGAGAACTCTTATTCTCTATGAAATCAAGAAAGTTCCCCCATTTGTTGAAATTTGGACCCAATTATTGTTTGCAATTTCTTGAATAAATAACATCTTGTCCTTATTTCATACCATGGAAATCGACAATGACTTCAAATTTGCATTTTCATCCTTTTGTGATAAAAATAAAACTTTGCAGTATTTTGTTGAGTTCCGTGATTTTCTTCAAGAAGCAGATGATATTATTGAATTGAAGAAGTTAACTACTTTTACAAGAAACGTTCATTTTTTAGATAAAATTAACTTAATCGGATGTAATAACAATGTTTTGCAAAATGATGTCGATAACTTAATTGTCAGCTGTCCTAACGACCTTAATGAGGTTTTACTTTCCGTTTTGAGATTACTTTGTACGAAACATTTGAAGTTAATTTTCGAACTTCAAGAAGTTTCACAGAATTTAAATATAATTCTTGCCACTTTCGAAATCGTTGCTTATTTTATGAAATTATATGGAAATGAAATTAAAGGCAATGACTATTTTGAAGTTTTGATCAGTACTTTATGCAATTTTTTTGAAAAATTGAGCTCTATACTAAAAGATCAATACACTGCTATCAATGAGTCTGAATCGGCCCCATTGTATTATTCTTCTCTCAAGTTCTTGGTCAAAATTTTAAAATGTGTGCCTGCATGCAATGAAAGGGATTATTTATCAGAAAGTCTCATTCTTAGAATTATTGATACTTTACTTTTTCCTGACAGCACAACAGTAAAATTTTTCATCAATAATATTTTCCCTAATATAATCCAGATTTCACTATCACCACTAAAGGAGAAAATATTTACATCTTTGTGGAACATAATATGCTTGCATTATAAAACATGTGATGAAACTCATGGTTCTGAAGCTAAGTCCTGTGCTTATAATATGCTCTGCTGTTTGTCTGAGAACGTCTATAATTGTGCAAATCTAAATATGGAGATTCATATTCACAATGAAACAGTCTTTTGGAATATAATTTTATCTGGTGTAACTTCCAATCTCCCTTCCACTCGAAAGAAAGCATTGAATGTATTCAAACTATTTCTTTTGTGGAGAAATCGAAGTGGACGAAAAGATTCAGCAGATAAACTCTTGCTTATTGGCTCCCAAAGTGAAGAGGATGTGAAAATTTGGAATGATGTTGTTATTCTGTTTGAATGTCTAGAAGAGAAGCAGGTTTTCGTTTAATTATTTTTTATATTACACTTTATTTCTTATCTGGTTGTGGGTATTATGTATTACTCTTTTATCCAGTTATATCCATTCTTTATATAAAATACTATGCATGCCATGTCCCAAGCAATGAAAAATTGTAGAATATACCTTTTTCATAGTTATGCATATACACACACATCTGATAGTACCATATAATAATAATAACTTAAATTTTCAAAATGCTCTATGTTGAACGATTGCTCTTGTTGGATAGATTTTTAAATCATTGAGGTAGGAACTATTTAATTTAGTTAGAAAAAGTAAACTCTCATGCTGGATAATTTTAATTCTTGTATTAAATAGATTTTAGAAGAGTACTAGCAAATTGATCTTTCTGTTTGTCAATGTTGAAATCCATTTTAAGCATTAGGACTTGTTTTAATTTTTTGTAATATCAATGCATAAGTTATTTTCAGATTCATGTTATCAAACCTGTGCTGCCTAAGTTTGCTAGAATTCTTTCATTGACCATAAAACAAGATGCTGGTATGTTGTGAATCTTTCTAATAAATGTACTTTTGTTTTCTACATAGTTAATTTTTCTTGGTCTGTTGTAAAGTACTTTTGAATAATACAGGTGTGTTTGTAAGTGTGGTTTGTCTCACAAATATCTAGCAAAATCTTTCTGCAGGACTTCTACTTGTAGTTGATGCTGTATTTATTGTCCTTCTATTATTTTTTTAATGCTGCCTTCAATGTGTAATATTGACATCACCCCAAATGGGTGGTCACTGGCAGGTATTTAGTGTTTAGAAATTTTTTCAGCATGCTATATCTTAAAATGTACATAAAATTTTTATAATATTTTTTTAAAATTTCTTTAAAAATGAAAAATAACAATTTATAATTTTAATATAAGATTTGTATTTAAAATTTTAATTATTTTTAATCACATTGAAGGAATTGTAGGTAGGATAGAACTAAAAGAAGTGCCAGACAAGCTGTTTTTTAATGTTGGAAAGATAATAAGAGTTAGCAAATATTTCTGTTTCTTTTAACCTGCACATTCTGGTGATAGTTTCCTAAAATGATACAGAATTGTTTTCTAATTTGCTGAAGCAATTTTAGGCCAGATACAACTGATAAAAGGATCAGATGGAAATGATGGATTGCCTGTTTTCTCAATGATTTTATTGACTGGAAAAATCTTAAATTTTCTCAAGCTTGTCAGCCCTTTTGACCCTCAAAAATATTGGCGTATATGGAATTTTCTACATCCTTCACATAGCCAGTCCATTCCTGATTGACAGTACCAGGGTTTGGAAAATGTGAAATGTTATGTACTGTATTTTGCAATCCTTTTCTAAGTATAAAATTTATAAACCTTTTCATTGTTTTCGTGATGAAGCTGTTCAAGTATGCAGAAGAGAAACTAATTGCATTTATGCTAGTTAAACATTGTTATACAACTATCTACTTGGAATAAACAGGTCTAATTTAACCTCCCTAGAGGCCTGTAAAATCAGTACTTTCGTATCAACTGCGTGCCAGTGATTAACCCGAAGAGGAATCGGCTTCAATTGCATTGTGGAGATTGACGAAAGCATGTTCACAAGACGTAAAAACAATGCTGGAAGAATATTCCCACCCCAATGGATATTTGGGGACACTTGTCAGGAAACAAGAGAAACATTTCTTGTAATGGTCCCCGATCATAGTGCTACTACATTAATGCACGAAATAAAAAAACACATTAAAGATGGATCGACCATTTTTTCCGACTGTTCTAAGGGGTATAAGACGGAAGAACCGGAACAATCTGGTTATATTCACTGCCAAGTGAACCACAAATACAATTGCATTGATTCTGAAACTGGCATGCTCACACAGAATTTAGAACGCATCTGGGGAAGTGCAAAATGGTGAAATAAAAAACATTGAGGAACATCTCGCCACCACCTCGAATCCCTACCTCGCAGAGTTTATGTGGAGGAAAAAAACAAGCCTCAAATGATGATACGTTTGATGCCATCTTAAGGGCAATTGCTAAACATTTCCCACCTGTAACAAAACTTGGTTGATATGTGCCTATGGCATGCAGTTAATACAAAAGTACTGTAAAATCTAACCTGGTACTGGGGCCTAGACTGCAGGTATTGGAACTGGAATAAGTTTGAAATATATTTCCAGACTTTGACAATTGTTTTGATGGTTGTACTTAAAAGATAGGAGAGTGCCCCTTCATGTATCTCATAAAAGAAATGTCCAAACATCATACTTTGTGCTCTTGTTATGCTGCTTGTTTTAATATAGAAAAGCCATAAATTTTGCTTTATTTTAGTTTCACCCAGTAACAAAAATTTTGATTTGGCTTCTTCTTGGGTTATGGCTCTCATCAACAGAATGCTGAAACATGAAACCAAGTATGTCATTCGATGGGCTCTGTCAACAGTTTTATCCCTTGACTATATCACATATCCCATTCACAAACATGATTCTGAGGTAAGTTCTGTTTCATTTTCAGCTATTATATGTAGAAAAATGCAATCGTCATTTAAGTGTCTGGATAAGAATCTAATATAGTGCATCTCTGGTGAGAAGGCAGATGATTTTGAGACTCCATTTCTAGAGAAGTAGTAAACTCACCATGGTAAGGACTGTCACATGAAAATCATGTATGGCTACTGTGTTTTGGAGATTTTTTCGCCGACTCGTGATCATTGCTATTGCTTTCGGCATCAATGGCAGTTGGGAGGCACAGTTTGGCTTAACCCTCTGAATGTCGACCCGCCCGAAACGCCTTTTCATTCAGACAACCGCTCGCCGCCCGTCCGGCTCTTAATGTAATCAGCGTTTCTGCCCCTCTACCAGTGAGGAGGGTAATCGGTCATCCCCACTCTACAAAGGATTTCGAACATCTCCTTGTCACCTGAAGGCATGCTAAATGATCATCAGGTGTTAGGGGGTCGATTTCTAACTACGTTCTTCAGTCTGTCTGCGGATCGGATAATCACCTGTTAGATTTTTTGCCTTTAAAATGCCTCGGTACAGAAGAATTTTGACTCGAGAAAAGATCGAAACAATACTTTTTAATGATACAGATGAATCAGATTTGGATAGGAGTGAAGATGACGAATTAGAATTGCCAACTAAGGAATTGGGAAACAATTCGATCAGTGTCGATAGTGAATCCGAAGATGAAGAAAATATAGATATTCTTCATACTGAAAAAAATGACGGTACCGTTGTATGGGATTCAGAAGTGGTTGAGAACGAATGCATAAACGTCCCCCAATTCATTAATTTTTCTGGTCCCCTTCATATGTTACCACCTGGCTCTTCAGCGTTGGACTATCTAAAATTATTAATGAGTGAAGAGATATGCGAACTCATCAGGGTTAATACAAATAAGTATGGTGAATTTTGTGCCAAAATGCGAGGATTTGCAGACGAGAGATGGGAACCTATTGCGAGCATCAAAGAACTGTGGAATTTTTTTACAGTTCTGCTTGTAATGAGTATTGTACGCAAGCCTAGAATCACTGATTACTGGTCCAAAAATGAGACACTTGGAAATTCAAGAGTGAAAATGATGATGAGTAAAAATAGATTTTTACGCATTAAACACTATTTCCATATATCCGACAGGGAATATGAACTTAAGGACAGTGAAAATTTTATTTTCACCAAAAAGTAGAGCCACTAGAAACATACTTGCGAAAAGAATTTTCCGAACATTTTAAGCCGTACGCTCACTTATCAGTTGACGAAGCACTGGTCGAATTTAATGGAGAATTCTATAATTCTTGCTATAATTTAGAATACAGTTACCGTTGTTCGGTAGCTGTGCTTTAGAATACAGTTAGATAGTTCTTTGGTAGCACCTCGATCTATTACACATTGTTACTTTCACTTGGATTAAAGTTTGGTTTGGAGGCAGTAGAGAAAATATGTCTGTTTCTTTAGAACTGAGGGCTCAAAGCTTCCAACAATTTCTTTCACCTTACCCATGGGATCCCCACAATGTTAAATTTCACGTGGGTATTTACCACCCAAGTGTTAACTGGACCTCTAAAGAAAGGTAGAAAAATAGTAAATGGCCTCTCTCTATTCAAGGCGGCTCTTAGGTTTAGCTCTCACTGCTTGAGGATGAACACGTGTTTCTGCTGCAATGAGAAACGTAAAGGACTGTAGCTGAGGGTGTTTTTCGCGTTGAAGAGAATAGAGCGGAGTTGGGACCGAAGGATTCAAGTGATCGTTTTTGTCCATTGTCCCTTTCAATACTATGCTTCATATAAAAGAACCAGTGTTGCTGTTTGTATACAGGTTACGGGAAATCGAAGCCTGAGGGACAGAGGGAGATTCTTGAGTGAACAATTGACTTCGCGTCGATAAGCCAGTTTCTCTTGTATACAAAACCACTTGTATCGACCGGTAACATGAAATAATCCGAGAAATGTTTTAAACATTAGTCCCAAAGTGGTCGTTGAGGGTATGTCGTAACCCAATAATCAAATGAACAAAATTCTAAGAATGCATACTTTAAGAATGAGATGACTTTATTAGTAGCTGAGTTTTATGTTTTCTCTCATCTGACCATTTTAGCCCCTTGGTTTTTTAGAATGGAAGTTATCACAAATTTATAACAATAGAAGAAACTATAATGCACTTCTCATTTTGAGTGACGCTCACTTGACCGTCGTTTTCAACGCGGAATTTGACTCAAGTACATGTTCACTTGTATTGTTATGTAAAATTTAATTCCAAGACATGTTTTGTACCTACGCATATAAAATAGTAACTGAAAAGAAAAATTGTGTAAAGAATGACTTTTAAATTGAATTACGAGCTATAAATGCTAATTTTGCGATTTATTAGTGAGGGTTGGGTAATAGTAGTAAAGTGTGAATTTTATTTCTAATAAATAAAGGTTATCACACTTAAAGGTTTGCCTATCTCTGTTTTAAGGAAAAAGCGCATATTTTTAAGTCCCGCAAACGAATAAAACGTCCATTTCAGGGACATAACTGTGACGTAATTCTTGCATATTTTATTGCAAGATGCTTTTGGTCTACAATTTTAAAAGAAACTATTATCAAAAAAATCACGCTGCTTTTAAGATCATATTTATAAGGAAGAATTATTGAAAAATAACCACTTTTATCACTTTGTATTATATTTCCGAAAACCTTTTTTAAACATCAATTTCAAAGCAAAAGATATATTATTGATTTGAAAATTATCACGAATTTTTGATACATTGTTTTAAAAATAAGATAAGAAATTACAAATTAATCGCCGATAACACAACAGAAAAAGTATATGTTGGAATCGGTCTCAAACCTCCAATTATAGTGCCGTGTGGGGCACATCAATATGGAAAATTGTGTAAATCTTTGAATGTATAAAAGAGAGGAGATAATGTGAAGAAAATTGGGGATCATGATCTGATCAGACTTCTTGTTGTTTTCTAAAAGTATGTTTTTAAACCATAAGACTTGGCTACGTAATAAAATTTATTTTTAATGTATAAAACTCTGTCTTCAATCGATAAAACCCAACAATTGGTTATGGGCCTCAGACCTTAAGCTGAACCTGAATTCTGCCACTACCGGTATCCAGTATGATGGGTATTCAAGAAATGTCCATGTTTTCCTTCCCGAAGTTATCGGATTTCAACTATGCCACGTGGAAGACGGACATGAAGGTATTGCTAATTGACCGGAACTGCTGGGAATTTATCACTAAAACGGAACCTCAATTATTGGAAGATGCTCCAGAACAAGAAAAAAGAGACTATCGTTATAGGAAACAGAGGACATATACAACTATCTACCAGGGCATAGACAGAAAATATCAAGTCTTAATTTCATCTACTGAGGACGGTAAGGAAGCCTGGGATATATTAAAGACCAACTTTGAACCAGCATCTAGAGCACGATTGGCAGGCCTTGTGGACGAGTTCTTTTCAATCCGCTATCAGCCGGAGGACGAATCCATTGGACTCTTCTGCAAACGAGTGCATGAGAAGCTGTTACAGATAAAAGAAGGTGGATTCGAAATCCCAGACCTCTTAGTTTGCTTTCAACTAATAAGACATTTACCTCACGAATACGATAATCTGGTACAACTGCTATACAGGATGGATGACAAGGAGTTCACGCTAGACAATTTGTCTAAACATTTAATAACAGAATCCAGCCGGATCGAGCTGAAGCGGAAGGACGAAGACACAAAATTAAGTATCGTGGCCGATGCTTATGCTACAAGAAACAGGTCATCTAGATGCAAGGAGACACGGGCGTCTACTCCTGATCACAGCAGATGCGTACTGGACCCTGAATTAATTCCTTCAAGCCCAAGAAAGTCGACAGTTTGTCGAATGGGGCCGCGACCATTCTGCAACTACTGCAAAAAGTCGGGACATTACGAATCGAAGTGCTTCAAGAAAAGCAATCGGCAGAAACCTGGTGGTGAATTATTTTATATGGAGGACAATCCAAAAACTGATCTTCAACGTGCCTATGCAGTTTCAAATTTTCCAAATGAAAGACCGAGGGAATTTCTCATTGATTCAGCTGCAACTGCTCACTTCTGTAAAGAACGTGATATGTTTACGACATTCAGAAAACTACCACCACAGAAGATCCTAGTCGGAGACAAGGACAGCACCTCGGAAGTATTAGGTATGGGTGATATTCAATTTACAGTTTTAGATAGAAACAGAAATTATGATATAACTTTAAAAGATGTGTTATACTCACCTAATATGAGAAGAAATTTAATTAGTGGTGCTCGTATTGATCTAGTGGGAAACCAAATTAAATGGGGAAATAACAAAATGATTATTTATAATAGTTATAATAAATATTTGTTTACTGTTCCCAGAATTGGAAAATTGTATATCTTGAAAGGTTATCCCAAGATTAAAAATTATACATATGTAACTGGTTTAGATCTAGAAAAAGCCCACCGTAGGTTTTGTCATGTTAACATGCCCTTAATTGAAAATATGAGTAAAATTAATTGTGTAAAAGGAATTGAAAAACTTAATTGTAAGAATATAGATAAAAATTGTAAGATTTGTGCTATTGCTAAATCCACTAGAATATCCTTAAAAAGAAACTATATGTACGAAAGGAAAACTAAAAATGTTTTGGAAAGGATCCATATGGATTTGTGGGGTCCTGCTCCAGTTAACTCTCTAGGTGGAAACAAATACTTTTTATCTATTATTGATGATTTTTCACGTAAAGTAACTGTTTATATTATTCAAAATAAGAATGAAGTTTTTGATTACTTTAAAAAATACTTGGTTAGAGCTGAAAGACAGCTAAATGTTAAGTTAAAATGTGTCCGAACTGACAATGGTTTAGAATTTTGTCACAAAGAATTTAAAAAGTTTTTAAATGATCTAGGAATAAAAATCGAAAGAACTTCAACTTATACTCCTGAACAAAATGGCGTTGCAGAAAGGTTCAATAGAACAGCCATGGATTGTGTCAGAGCTATGCTTCAGGACAGTGGTTTACAACCACAATTTTGGTCAGAAGCACTTTTAGCATTTATTCACACTAAAAATAGATGCGAACACAAATTAACTGAGGGTATATCTCCTAACGAAATATGGACTGGTTTCAAACCATCAGTAAAACATTTTAGAATTTTTGGCTCTTTGGCATATGTTCATATTCCTAAAATACAGAGAAATAAATTACAACCCAGAGCAAAACTTGGTATTTTGACAGGATATGGTTTGAAAACCAAAGGTTACAGAATATATATCCCAAACGAGAAGAGAATAGTTGAAACAGTCCATGTTCATATCGACGAAAGTAAGAAAGCTGTTGATGTACTATTTGGTAAAAACTTTGAGTACGTTTCTTTCGATCTTAATTCTAATATTCCTATTTATCAATCAAATGAAAATATAAAAGTAAAATCGGAAAGTGAAACTCAAGTTTTAGATTCTAAAGATTTAGTTAAAACTGAGGACTTAAAAAGTCTTAACATTTCAAATTGGCGAAGAATCGAAAAACCTAGAAATAAAAGCAATAGGATAGATGTATACTATTATTCTCCTGAAAATTTGAGAATGAGATCTTTAAATGATATTAAAAAGTACTGTACTAAAAATAAGATTAGGTTTGATCCTGTAAATTTCAATTTTAAGCCAGAAACTGAACATCCTAATGTGGATATTTCTAATGTGCCATCTACTTCTAGTGATGAATCTAATTTTTTAGACCAACAGATGTACGACATGTATGATCAGTGTTACAATGTCGAAATCCCCAAAAGTTATGAAGAAACGCAAGCAAGTAAGGATAAAATTAAATGGAATACTGCCATGAATGAAGAAATTCAGATAATGAAGGATAGGCAAGTATGGAAATTAGTGGACACCCCCCCAAATACAACCATAATTGGAAGTAAGTGGGTGTACAGCATAAAAATGGACGAAAACAATATACCTAAAAGGTATAAAGCTCGTCTTGTTGCTCAAGGTTTTAAGCAAAAACCCGGCATTGATTTTAAAGATATTTTTTCACCAGTTGTGAATTTTTCTATTGTTAGATTATTGTTTGTACTATTGATTTCTATGTTGGGTTGGTATCACTGTCAAGTTGACGTGAAAAGTGCATATTTATATGGACACCTTAAGGATACTATATACATGAAACAGCCAAAAGGATTTGTGCTGAAAGGATCCGAAAACAAAGTATGTCTATTGGAAAAGGCTATATATGGTCTGCATCAAAGTGGTAGAGAATGGAATTTGGAATTAGACGGTATTTTAACTAAATTAGGATTTTCTCAGTTAAATTGGTGTAATTGTGTCTACAAATTTAAAGATGTAATTTTAATTGTTTATGTAGATGATATGGTTTTGTTTTCAAAAAGGGAACATTTGATAAATGAAGTAATCGAATTATTGGACAAAAAATTGGATCTTACAGTCCTAGGTAAAACTAAATATTTGTTAGGCGTAAACTTTCAAGAAATTGAAAATTCGATTTATTTACATCAAATTACCTACATTGAAAAATTAATGTCAAAATTCAAAGATCTTCCTAAAAGTTTTGTGAATTTACCTTTTAAAATTGGTTGTAACTTACTTGATAAGGTTAAAGAGGAAGAAATAATTGAAAATGATTTAATGAGGAAATTTCCCTATCGTTCCTTAATAGGATGTTTATCGTTTTTGTCAGATAGATCCAGACCAGATATTGCATTTGCCGTTAATATAATGTCTCAGTTTTGTAATGGTTATACTTACAAACACTGGTCTTACGTTGTTGATATTATGAACTATGTTTTTCTTACAAAGGATTTTAAAATTAATCTTTCCAATGTAAAAAGTTCAAATTTGATTGCTTTTTCTGATGCAAATTGGGGATGTGGTCTCACAAACAGACATTCAAGCAGTGGCTATTTAATTTATTTTGGTAACATCCCACTATCATGGAAATCTTCTAAACAAAAGTGCATAGCTCTTAGCTCAATGGAATCTGAATTTATTGCACTAACCGATTGCACTAAAGAAGTTATTTGGTTTAGTAGAATTATAAATGAATTAAGTTTGTGTGATTACATAAGACCCCAAGTATATTGTGATAATCAATCTGCTATCTATTTTTCAAAAAATAGTCAGGAAAATCAGAAAACTAAACATATTGATATCAAGTACAAATTTATTCGTAAATTAATAAAAGATGAGCTATTTAACGTAAATTATATTTCATCGGAAAATAATTTGGCTGACTTTTTAACAAAGCCTTTATTGTTAAATAAATTTAAAAATATTATTAGAAAAATATTTTGTTAGATTTATATATATATATATATATATATATTGAATTGTAATACATCTGCTGAGGTTTTACAACCGATGGGGCCGCATGTTGGAATCGGTCTCAAACCTCCAATTATAGTGCCGTGTGGGGCACATCAATATGGAAAATTGTGTAAATCTTTGAATGTATAAAAGAGAGGAGATAATGTGAAGAAAATTGGGGATCATGATCTGATCAGACTTCTTGTTGTTTTCTAAAAGTATGTTTTTAAACCATAAGACTTGGCTACGTAATAAAATTTATTTTTAATGTATAAAACTCTGTCTTCAATCGATAAAACCCAACAGTATACCTTGTATATTCCTGTTGCAAGAGGTTTCAAGTAAAAGAGATCAGAGGGAAATAAAGAAATTAAATTGCCTTTTTAAAACATTTAATGAAAAATATGTACTTAAAATTAAACGTAACCTAATGTGTTTGTTCTAAAATTAAAAAATATTTTCCTTGTTTTATAAGTAAGCGCAATTGCTTTACTTTTGCGCTATATTTCATTAAAAGAAAATTGTTCTTTCTAACAGTTTGACAATTTTCTATCCGTGTTTTCTTTTTGAGAGTTTAAAAATGCTATGTAATGGATGCTGAACATCAGCATACACAACATGTATATATATATAATTCTAAGATTGACTTATAAGTTGAAAAGAGCACTTTCCATACAACCCCCCATTAAAACCAGCGCGGTTTTCGGTCCCAGTGTAGAGTCCCCCGATTAGGTGTAAAATAAGTTGCAAACGAGGGGGGAAGAAATATTGGTGATTGAACTAATGCTACTCGGGCGTTTTGGGTTTCTGAGGACATGATGTTTAGATGCGTACGGATGTCAGAGGGTTAACCTGCTCCCAATTTAATGAAGTTTATTAATTAAAACATGTGGCTTTCATGCCAATTGCATATTCACGATTCATTTCTCAATCAAGTGTCCTGGTAGACTTATTAATTCAGTGTTACTGCATTTGTCCCTCAGAAGCCAAATACTCAACCCCTAAGTTTGCTGATTATGCATCTCCTTTTTCCTGTTCTGCTTACCATTTTATACATTATTTTCTCTCATCTGTTGCCAACTTCCTTGCAGCTTGGATGTCTCACTTCAGGATCTGGTATTCGTTACTCATGTTCATGCTATTGTTTAAAAACTGGTCTATTATGACCAGGTTTTTGATTAACCACAAGTCAGACCTACAACTTCTTTCAAATATCATATATACCTCTTTATCCACCTATATTATCTGTTCCCTATGGCTTCCATCAATATCAGTGTACCAATCTTTATCTGCAACACAATAAAGCTGCTGGTATTTATGAATAAATTACCTACATTTTGACTTTTAAACTCTCTTAGTTGTTAATCTATTTCATATCCATTCAAATCCATATGACAAATAGGGTATACATGCTACCAAAATATCTTGATAGTTGCTGTTTAAGTAAAGTGATTTCAAAATTGACAAATTTTGAATCACAAAAATGCTCTGTCACTGCTATTGAGATTTTCAGTGACTTTGCCCCCACTCAGTATAATTTGAATATTATTTTAATTTCAAAATTAGCCTATAATAATCTTCAGGTATTGACATTGATGTGTGCAGAATTTCATGTGTCTTGCTTCCAAACTGGATTTCAATGGGTGTCAAAGATGAAAGAGAAAACACATTTACACAGAAACTTAAATATAATTTCAAGAGAATAAAAATAAAGTAGAACCAAAAGATACATAAGTTACTTGTATCTTTTTGTTGTATGAGGTTTTTGCAAAGTATTTGCCATGCATAATATATGTTTTACATTTGTTCAGTTGGAAAATAGAGACCATATCTAAACATTATAAAAGTTATTTATGCCATAAAAGCTTGATAAATGAAATCTGAGTTTGAAATTCTTTTTTTCCTGTGTTTAATGACTTGGTTTAAATTTAAAAATCCAGATTTATATTGATGTCTTTTCTCAATCAATTTATTTATATATACAATTTATATATTTTTGAAATTATACATAGTGTGCCAGGGGTGCCCATCCCCTCAAGCCCAATGGCACAATTCCCCCCAATGTTTCTTTACCTCCCTCAAATTCAGTTAACCATACAACCTTTATTGGAATCTCAAATTTCCAACTGAATCCACACAAAGCTCTACATTTTGTATTTTGTAAATCAGTTAGATAAATAAAATTAAGAGATAAATTTGGATGAGATAAATAAAACCAGAAGAGCTAGGAAAATGAACAATTTAGATTTATAACAGCAATTTCATGTGTAAACAATGATATTACTTACACTTTGCAAATGAAAATAACTATAGTATAGTAAAAACATGTTTTGAAAGATTCTGAATGTTATGAATAAAACATATTTTACCTTGACCTTTTGTATAAGAATAATTTTATATTCATAAAAAACTCTAAAACTGAGTGAATGGAAGAATAGAATATAAAAAAATTGAACACATCAATGAAGATCAATAATTCAATAATCAGATATTGAAAAAACGAACTAAATGTGTAAGAACTAATGATATGAGTATTATCGTAATGTTTACATTAGTTGCTTAAGTATTCATAAAACCTTAAAAACTAAATTGTTTTAGAGTAGTGACAGAAAAACAGCTATCTTATGTGGAGGGAAGAGAAAACATTTGAACACTCTAGGTTGAAAAAAATCTATAGTATGACCAGAAAATAAATTCTTTAAGCACAGGGATTTATGTACTATTTATAAGATTTTAACAGAAACATTTTTCTCTGCACTTGATATGGCAAACTTTTCGATAATTTCTTCATTTGTGATTTTCTTGAGATGTTATTCTCAGATGATAGTATCAATAAGCTTGGCAACCAATGGTCCCCTAAGCTGCTTCTTAACCTGTTCTTTACAATCTAAACGGCTCATCGTCCTTTCCGCTGAGCAACTTGTGACAGGTACCGATAAAAGGATACGATACAGCATGGTGAGTTGAGGAAATGCTGACATATACTGCAGGCATCTGTAAGGCCTAATAAGGCCTCTTTTCCCCCATTGATCAACAGACAAGCAACTCATCATGGTCTGAATCTTCTTCCTCATCTCCATTTTTACGGACTTCAACTTCATTTCCACCTTCACTTTCTGAAACGTCAGATTCCCTGTCTGGTGTCATTTTTACACTTTTCTTTCTCTAGAAGCAGGTCGGAAATGTCAATTTCTGAGTGAGTAACCTCATACACATTTGCAAAAGTTTCTAGTTCCTCTATTATTTGGTCACTTTCAAGATCATAAAACCCACAAGTCTTTCACTGATGAAGAATCAGGCAAGAATTTATATCCCTGCTTTTCTTTTTCTCTTGCAATTTTCAAAAGTCCTTCATGTGAAAGCACTGCCATTTGTGAGATTGTAGAAAGAGAACTGTCAGAATCTGTCATTGAGTTGTTTAAGTGAATCTAGTACTTGAAAATAAACTTCCACTTTGATCCTCTTAAGAGGATCATCTATTCTTTCATTGATAACCATTCCATCCATAAATCTCTTACGTTTTCTGCTTCTGCGGTGGGGTTGCGAAATATTCACATCAGCAAAGGCAAGAATTGAATCATTCACTTTATTCCCCTCTGATTGACTTTGCAAGTTTAGCTTTGGTTTCAGCAACAATTTTTGACACACTGCTATAATCAATTATTTTTGTAGAACAATTGTGATTGGTGACAACACTTTGAAAATAGCTGAGGCAACATGTATTGAGAAAATGTTTTCAAAATCGGTCATTTGTTTCCACAGGCCAGTTGCCAGTGCCTTTGAGTCATCAACAGCTTTTTTGTCAATGGATAAACTATACAACGTCTCCTTTATTGTGTGTTGTTTTAGGTGACAACTGTTTGCAGTGCATCATTTCTGCTTGACCATCTTGTAGTTGCACTCTTTTCAGTCTCCTTATTTTGGTTGGACCCTTGTCCAAGTTTGTAGTAAATAGATCATGCCATGTATGACCTGACATGAAGACATATAATTCCTCTAAAAGAGAAAATAGACTTCATTTTGGGGCATATGTCTAGATTTTTCCACAATTAAAGCAAATCTGTGCGAAGAACACCATATATGGAGCACTTTGGGACATTCTATCTGGATTAGCACTTTTACAACATTGAATTTTCCTCTCATTACCAGCCTCATTCATACTTTGACCAACAATTCCACTTGGATCAAGACCAAGTAAATTCAGGCATTTCATTATTCCTTTAAAAAGATTTTGGACTGGTATCTCCACTAGTGAAAACTTTAATGAGCCTCTCTTCAGGTTTGACATTTTTCTTTGGGGCACCATGCGGGTCAGTATGTCAATATGACGAACCACTAATGTTGAACATTTTTTTTTACTAACGTCTTGAGTTGAGTCTAGAATAATAGAATAAATGTTAGTCGTTTTTTTATTATCTATGATTTTTGAAGCAACGATGTCACTCATTTTGTTAATTACGTCATACACGTTTCAATAACCCAAGAAATTAGACCCCAGCTTTCCTTTTTGAGTTCTAGCTTTATTAATTTTTTCAAGGTATACCCTAGCATTAGGACTATTTACTCAATAGCCTGAACAGACCTATGAGTTTTCCTTTTGCTACATCCTTTTTACGAAATCTAAGCATTTCTTCACTTAAATATCGATGACAACAAACAGCACCTCTCGATTGGGATAGACTAACTGATCTGATTGTTCAGCTAAATGTGAATCAATCCTCTTCTGAGAGATCCACTCGATCCTTGCAATTTGTGCTGATAAGTGGGTTTTAGGTTTTTCATGGAGAACCATATCCTGATCCCCCTATGCTCTGTCCATCCTCTATAGCCAGTTGTTCCCCATATTGACTGTTCGCGTGGAAGGGAAAACAGTACATGGCAAGCAAAATACAGCATCTTTTTCTTGGCTATATACCAGCCATTTTCTAACTTTTACAATTTTATTTGGTAAAACTCCATTCTTCCATGATGGGTTGAATTTTCTTCCACCTGTTGAAGGAAAAGTGACAAAAGACAAATCTTGATTTTCCAAATATAGTGCTTTATTTATTTCCTCAGCTGACAGTTTGATGTTGGCATATGATGCTGGATCTCTTGGGTTTTCAATCGATCATCAGGAATCTTCAGTTGTTAGAGTTTCCTCTTGTTGAATGGAAACTGAAGGTCTTTCAGCAGATGGATTGCTACATGATTCTACCTCTCTGTGTCCTAATTCAATTTCATCAACTTTTCCTGACTCATTTTCATCAAGGTTTTCAAAATCTACGCCTTGGGTCATACTCATACAATTCAGGAATCGAACAGCACTGAACTAAAGTTCCTTTCCTTCTCCGAGACAGACTACACAAAACGTACATGTCTAGATGGCTACCTGCATTCAACTGGTGACTTGACTTTATCTTGTCTATGGGACTACTAGCGATCCACATAATGTAATGGCGACGGATGGAAAACCCTCAAGGTGACAAATGTTTATGAATGGGCAGTATATTAGCGCTGCCAACAAAGCGTAGTTCAATAAAAAATTATGGAATAACTTCTTATGGTGAAATTGTTGTCATAGCAGGAAACAGTAGTCTTTTAAACAAATTCAGAGATAGTCTAATTACTTCCGAAAAAAAAAATATTTAACAATAAAAAGGTTTCTTATTAAAAAATTCCCCCCAAAAAATTCTGATGGCGCAACTTGCGCGATGATCCCTTCTGTGGGCACCCCTGTTAATACACAGAAAGAAGGGATATAATAAAAATTGCCTTTCACATATTGTAAAATTACTTGTCTCAATGGTATCTGTACATTAGATAGATTGAATATTGGAAGTAAGTAGTATCTAATTATTATTACTACTGTTTAATGTCTAATTACTACTGTTTACTAAAAGTTATACTGTGATGGTACAAATGCTGTACCTGCCATAGCCTAAAGGTTAATATAAAATGTATAATTATATTAGTCTTTTACACATACATAATATGCCAATTGTAATTTTTCAGCTGTTTATCAAGATTCTTGTTGAAGCCTTCAATGAACAAACTTTATATTCTAGGTTTGTTAATTTATTTGTTTTGACTTCATTTGTTATTTATTCTATTGTTTACTGAATAATGTTTTTTTCTTTGATTCTTATTGCCTATCTCTAAGAACCTTTTTAAAAGTGATCACATTTATGTAATGTTTTTATGTTATGTCTGTAAGATATGCTTCTGTGCAAACTGCCTTCATTTGTTTATGCATCCACTTAAAGAGCTGCTTGCTATGGTGAGCAAGATCATCCAAACTACTTTTAAACAAATTTAGCATTTATATTATTCTTTTGTAAAAGTTTGATAAAGTGTGAAAATCTATGTTTCAAGCAAAGCATATCTTCAACAGTGAAAGAAAATAATCAGAATGCATCCTCAGTTGTACTACTAACTAAACCATTTAGAATTTCACTTGAAATATATAAATTTTTCAATTAGTGTGTATAGTTGTAGTTTTCTCATGTAGACTTGCAATTAAAATGACGAAATGACACATGCTTGTTTTGATACTCACAAGTGACTTTTAATGTCTTATTTTTATTTTGATCTTAGAAATAATGAACAGGATAATTATTCTTTGTTCCTTTCTTCAGAGAAGATTTCCCTCTTCTTGAAGAATTATATCTGTACTTTAGAATCACAAAATTCAGAAGGTAATTTTACTAATGTGCAACTAGTTTACATTGTTATGAAAATTAGTAACATTTCAAATTTAATACAGCAGTTCAGTTTGTATAACACTTGTAGAATTAATTTTAATTTTGATCCATATTTTAACTAATAAATTAATTTATTGATGAACTGTTGTAGTATAACATTGCACAAACTTGTTTCATTTATTTAGTGGCCTTATTGAGATGTTTGATTAGCAATATTGCAATGCAATCATGGTGTGTGGTAGCATTGTTGCACTTAACCTTTGCCTTAACTGAAATGAAAAGTATACCAGCATGGAACCAAGAAGATCTATTGCACATTAGGTAAAACCATTTAGTGTTACTGATTTGCAAGAATGTTTTATTGTTTCTTGTAACTATCTCATCAAAATGGGTACTATGTTATTCTGCTATATTTAAACATCCATTAAAATATTAAATATAATGCACCAGGGAAAGAATTGTGCAAGAATATGACAATAAAATTTTTGAAAAACTAGAAAACTGAATTCTAATATCAGTCGTCTTTTATGTGAAATAACATTTTTTTTAAATGTATATGTAGTGAAGCTGTTGAAGATTAATTTCATAAAGTTGAATATGCAAA
This sequence comes from Meta bourneti, assembly GCA_933210815.1. Classification (NCBI taxonomy): domain Eukaryota; kingdom Metazoa; phylum Arthropoda; class Arachnida; order Araneae; family Tetragnathidae; genus Meta; species Meta bourneti. The sequence goes on along the minus strand of OW119924.1, from coordinate 90,114,963 downwards.
TAATTTTATATTATAAAAAGTAGTATACTCTGTGTAGGAAAATTATATTAATACAAAACTACATGAAAATGAAGTTTGATATGAATCTTACCTCTCTGTCCTATGGCTTCTAAACACTGCTGCAACTGTATGTTTGACTTAACTAAGTGCATAGTTGAAATGTAGGATTAGCTATATAAATGCTTTTCAAATGATGAAACTGGATTAACTATGCATATTCTGTGTATTTCTGAGATTTACTAGCTTGCATGATGTCTGAGTCATTAGTGATCTTTAGTGATTCATGGATAGAGGAATCCCAACCTGGGTATGGGGGTTCGTAGTTTGGAATTCACCTAAACAAATTGTTTCTATTTCAATTATCTATCATACAGTAAAATTGATTGTAGAGAAACAAACCAGCCAACTATGTTGTGAAGATAAAAAGTTTATAAGTTTGATTGAGAATAAATACCAGATGTAGTCAAAATTCTTTGAAGTTTGTAATAGAACTTTTAACTATGGTATTTATATGCTTGTTATGTGAAAAAGGAAGCAAATGCATAGATTTATAGAATTGCATTCATTTAATGACACTAATAAGCAAAACTGGAACCACAAATCATGTATTTAAGGTTGTTTCTTTTGTTTTGACACAGAAAACCCATGAAACAGAATTCGGAAATGATTTAATTTAGATTGTAATGTTACTTTTTCCATGTTTAATATATTTGCTCAATAAAGTTTATTTCATAGGTCAACATTAATCTTTGTATAATTTGTCTTCAGAAAAATAATTGTGGATTGTCAGAGAAGTCAAGAACCAGCTTTCAGAGCTGCTTTAGAATGTTTCATGCTAGAATGTTGTTCACTTTTCTTAGATTGGGTATGGATATGCTGTTTTTCTTTTCTACCAGAATAGACAAGTTTAAAATTCTTTATGCTGTTTACGTATTTAAATGTATTTTGATTGCACCATCCTCTTATATCATGTGCCTTCAGTTTTCTCAAAGCATGATTACAGCCACTAATTGTAAATTTCTTTAGTGGCATCTAAAAATGAGTAAAACACAACAGACAAAAAGCACCAAGTTCAGGGAACTGTTCTCAAATAGTTTTAACAGAAACTTATTTGGATGTGGCATGATCGTTACTATCATTAGACTTCACTATTTAGCATGTTTTTTATTTTGTCAGCACTAATGCTTTGTAAAGAATAAAAAATCCATTTTTAGTTTTTTGTTACCAAACTTTAGCAATTTTTGTTCCAAATGCCTGCATAAATACCTAAAAAATGATTTTTCATAGGATATTACAAATTTACTATTTGACATTGCTATTTAATCATAAACATTGAAACAATGACATTACAAAGGCAGACTTAAAAGTTGATGGATCAAGTGAAATATTGTAACTAAAAGACCTGTAAACTAAAAGAAATTTTGATGCATTAAAAATAATACGTATATCATCAAGGTTATTTCACTTTGTATTTTCTTTTTCATAAAATGTTTATTTTAAAATATTACTTAAACTTTATATTGTTGGTCAAAAGCGACTGACATAACCTGAACAGAAATTTCACTGTTATGCATCAATATCCAATATGCCATTTGCTAACTGCAAACATTTTAAATTCCATTATACTTGTAATAGTATTTTGAAAAATGAATGTAACTTTCCCTCACCAAAAGTAAAATGTCTATTTCTCATTTAATTGCATTCTCAACAGATTATGCAGGTCTGCAAAATTTATTTTCATAAATGTTTGAAATTTTTTTGGAATTTTTCTTTACATTTAATAAAAAAATGTTTTTCAAATACTTTTATCACATCACATTTTCACATAAAACTGATTTGAAGTCATATAATCAATGTATCTGGTGAAAAAATGTAATATTCAAATTATAATTTCCATATTCTTTTTGTCAATATCCTTGTTTCCTTTTTCATGCCTAAAAGAGAAATAGTATAAATTGGTTAATATCTTGCATTGAATGTGTTATTTTTTTCACTTCTTGGTTTTTGTTATTTAAAACAATGTTTAGTGGCACAATATTTGTATGGTGCTGCAGGTCCATCTCTGAATCACCCATCAGTAATCTGCCATCGTGCTAACATCCCAATGTCCCTGGTACCTCCTTTACATGTTCTTAAAATCTTGGAACCTTCTGCCCTGATTTTCACTCATAGCTGACCTTCTAGAACGAAATCCAAGTAACATACTCTCTGATGTTCACGACCTTATCAAACTCTGAATCAGATATTAATTTTCTAATATTTGGTTCAGTAAATATTTCCTCCTTCAATTTTACGTCTGATGAGGCTGGAAACAACCTTAGACAAGGCCTTGAAAAACTGTTTCATCAGCCTAAGCTTGATATGTAGGGTTGGTAACAGTACTTTCTCTGGGTTAACCAAGCTTAGTTGTATTACATTCTTGGTACCAGGTTTCGAGGCTTGCCTTAGTGGTGATTCCTTTTGAACTTAATGTATATTCTTTGCTCAGCTGTCCCAACTTGCAGAGATAACATGGATACTTTGTAACGAGAAACTATAAGCTCTTCATCTTTAGGAAGCCCTCCTCTTTCTAAATTATTTACTTTGCTTTGAATTAAGTGTTGTCACTCATTACCTGAGTACTCAGGAATGAATTCATCACTTTCAGAAATCACATCTAAGTCGCAAACAGTTGAATCTAGATTTGTAGGATTGAAAAATCATGTCCTTGCAGCACATGTCTAATAATAGACTGAAGATTGCATTTGAAAATGTTATTCTTACTCTTTTAATCATAGCATAGTATTTTGCAAGAACAAAAATAGCAATCACCTTTGTTTCTTTGATTCCCTCCAAAAGGAAGAGTTCTTCAACACAAACAGAGCAGACTTTATGTGGAGCCCCTTTTTCTTGATCACCGAATTTCACACCAAAACTGGCGTAGTTGGCCTTTTTCATAAACTCTGTCTCTGCTTCTGGATAACAAATTTTCCACATACATAAAAACAATTTGGAGTGTTTACAAAGCCTCTAAAAGCCATTTCTGCTTTCCACAAAAAACACTACACAACACTTACTAATTAGTGCAAAATTTTTAAATACCTAAAACAAAAAATCTCCATTAAAAAGAATGTTATTTACAAAACTCAACTGTTAGGGTGATACTGAAAATGTTTCTTACCTTAGTAAGGGAAAAATTGATTAGGGGATGTTTCTGTTCAGTTATGCTTGCTACTGAGCAACAGGTTGGCACTTGCTGCACTATGACTCAGTTGCACTTTGATACTGCTAATAATTACATAGACTTATTTACTAAATTTTATTTATTAAATTATTTGCATTCTCTAAATTTAAAATTTAATATTATGCAACCTGTTAAATGTTATTATAATCTATACACAAGAATATATATGTTATTCAAAGACCTTAAATGAAGAGTATAATTTCAAATAATATTTCTCTATTGTGAAAAATCTTGACATGGAGAAAAATGGCAAATATTTTCGAATTCTGCATTCAAAATTACATTAAAATCACATAAGACCGAACAACTTTTTCATTGCAGACCTGTGTTACCGAATGTTGGTATAGTTTATACCTGTTAAAGAGTAATATTTTCCATTTGATCTTGAAGTTGTGTGTCGCCATGTTTGTAACTCATTTATTACTTTCTTGAATCAATCCAAGTACCCTTTAAATAAATTATTAGCATGTAACAACTAAACACCTATATGAATTTTCATTGAATTGTAGCTTGTATTTTATAGGTTTGTTATTTAATAGAACATTTTTACAGATTTAAAAATAAATTTAAAAAATTATTTAGTTGTAAGGCTGTACTTATATTCTTTAAACCATGTATTGTATTTCTATTCAAGTTATATTGAGTGTTTTCATTTATTTTATAGAATAGCATGAACTTTGGAGATTTGGCTGACTTATTAGTTATATTTAAGAGTTCAGCTATTCTACATAATACAAGGCCTTGGACTAAATTTGCTTCAAGACTTTCTGATGTTTTTTCTAGTGGTTCTTCTTCCACATTGACTCGGGATAAAGCATTTGAGTTTTGTACAGAGTGTATCAAAAATGTTCTAACAGTTGAAGATACTGGTAAACTAGTTATTTTAATAGTTTTCTTAGATCTCACCATCAATAACATTGATTCGCAGGTAGAGAATAAAAATTATAAAGATTTATTCAGAGTATATAGCTGCATACTGAGTTTTGCTAACAGCACCCTCTGTTGTGGGGCATGTCCCTGATTCTTGTGCTTCCACTCAAAGTAGTCACAATTTTGTATTCACCATGTAGTATTCTGTAGGGCTTGTTCATTTTTTTGAGTTTTTAACAAAATGTTTTCGTTTTGTACTGGGCTTTAATCATTTGTGTTGAATCAATTCCTAGTCATAATGTCATTCATGGTTTCATTTCCCAAACTGGTCCACTGCCCAGAACTAGTTCGTAGGAAAAAATCTTCGTCCTCTGAAAATATTAGAAAATGTTTCATACAAAAATATGAGTATAACAGATTGATTGGAGTGGCAGTTGCACTTAATTATACAGGCGACCCTCGACTTACGCACATAATTGGTTCCTGAAAATGTGTGCGAATGTTGAATGTTCGAAAGTAGAGGGATGTAAAAAAACATCAAAAATTGTATTTTAAAATATTTATTTATCAATAATAATATTTATTTATCAATATATGTAATTAAGTTAACGAGGTGTGTTTAATTGCTTTCAGGTGTTTTCCTTATGAACTTGTCAAGAGTTAGTTGAATACCCCCTTTTTTTTCTTGATAGAGTTCTATAACATTCTGTGTCTTTCTCAATCGCCCTACGTAGTTGAGATATACGTTCTCCATTGGGATCATATTCTTCCATGATAGTCAAAAATTTGTCAAGATGCATGAAGGCTTTATTCATATTTTTGATTGTCAAAGTCTTGACGATTTTATCGGCTTCTTCCTCACTTTCATTGTGTATTTCATTTAACTCTTGTTGCTCAATTAAGTATTCATTTGACAGAGGTACTGAGTGATATTCAATCAACTCATTAACATCTTTGTTGTTGACATTCAAGTTTAGTTCATTCATTAAGTTAACTATTTCATCTGTGATAGTTTCTGGAGTTTCTTCAGAATTTATAAAATCACTTATCATTTGTGGACATAATTGTTTCCAGGAACCTTTCATTGTTGACTCTTTTATTTCAGCCCACGAGTCTCCAATATTTTTTATTGCGTTCCATATATTATAGTTCTTCCAAAAATCTCTTAATATAGGCCCACCTTCCCTGCCAGTTGTATTGATAGCCTGATTCATTATTGTCCTCATATAATATCGTTTAAACGTAGCTATCACTGTTTGGTCCATGGGCTGTATGAGGCAGGTAGTATTGGGAGAAAGAAACACGACATTGATTTCCGGGTATAAATTCTGCAGAGATTTTGGGTGTCCTGGAGCATTGTCTGATTAATAATGCTTTAAATTGTAAATTTTTATCTTTACAATATTGCTTAACTGCCGTCACGAAATGAAAAGTGAACCAATCTTTAAATATTAACGCAGTAACCCAGGCTTTTTTATTTGATGTCAAAATGACTGGAAGCAATTCTTTATCTTTCCCTTTCAATGCTCTGGGATTTTCTGCTTGATAAACTAACATTGGCTTCAGTTTTAAATCACCAGCTAAGTTTCCACCAAGAAGCAATGTCAATCGGTTTTTAGAAGGTTAATGTCCAGGGGCACACTTGATTCTTCCTTTGATAAGAATGTATGATTAGACATTTTTTTTCCAAAACAAACCCATCTCGTCATGGAATATTTGGCTAGGAGAATATTCTCCATCTACAATAATTTTGGACAATGAAGAAATAAATTCTTTTGCAGCATCTTTATCTGCATCAGCCAATTCTCCAGTGAATTTAATATTACGTAAAGAATACCTCATTTTAAATTTGTCGAACCAGCCATTACTTGCTTGAAACACCATGTTAGAATCTTCTTTTAATCTAGTTTTCCAATCTTCATGCAAACTAAGAGCCTTAGCTTGAATAATTGAAAAACTCGGAGGGACATCGTTTTGATGTTGATCATCAATCCATGATGGCAAAGATCTTTCCATTTCATCCATCACTATGCCGTGTGTTTTGGAAACAATCTTTGAAGATATATTTCCCAATTTTGAACGTATTCCTTAATTTTATTCTTGTTTTTCAAAATTGAACATATCGTAGACCTGTTTATGTCGTATGAATGGCCGATTGAAGCAAAAGATTCACCGTTTTCAAAACGTCTAATTATTTCCATCTTTGTCTCGATCATATGAAGTTTATGAATCCTTAATTTCTTTTTGTTTGTATCAACACTGCAGTTTCTACGCTTCTCACTCATGTTTATAAATTTATAAGGGCGAAATATTTAAACATAAACAAATAAATTGGCAAAACACACAACGCATCGACACATGCCCTAACGCAAGATTAAACCTGTTTAATACATTGTATGTATTTCTAGAAACCTTAGTATTTGATATTTGGCCCCCGCCACCGCGACTCGGAACCCTAGTGACATCACGATTCTGAGAAGTCCGCTACTCTAGGCAGCAATGTGTGAGTGAGCGCGAGCTACCACGCTCTGTGGGAGCGACTGCATCGAAGTGAACAATTTTTGCATTATCGACAAAAATCTTTAAAAAATTGAATTTTTAAAAATGTGCGAAATAGCGAATTGTGCGAAAGTTGAGGGCTGCCTGTACTGTGTAATATTTACCTGTTCAAATAGTTCTGGGCAGTTTCCTTATTTGAACTCTTTTGCAAGAGTGCTTTGAGATAAATTGTAAGACCCATAAATTCTTGGTCCTGTTGTCAAAATAATAAATGTATATTTATGATCATTTTTTCAGTTTTAGATAATTTTTATGCATTTTAACAAAATATAGGCCCTGGCAATAATATTTTTGTATGAATATTTATTTGATTTAATTATATCATTGTCAACTGAAGGTAAACTTTATCCATTACTGTTAGAAACCAATAATTGTAAAGCAGCACTTTCATTTGGGGCCAAATAAGTATTTTGTTTAAAATAGTTTCCAGACTTACCTTTTTTGACAGCTACTCTTTACAGTCTCCATATAAAATTAAACTGTATGAGGTTATTTTTCTGATTGAAATGTGGGCAGTAAAAAAGAATACTTTATGTACACTTATAAGTTTTAAGATACTGCTAGCTAATTCCGGATGTTTTTGTGGAAATAAATTTCAATTTCGCTTACATTTGCATAAAAAAATTACAAAATACTATTTTAAAGTATTTCATTAGAGGACAGTAATTTATACATATGTCATGAAAATTTGAATGTGTGCTTTAGATAGAAAAAGATTATAATCTTTATCTAATTATATAACAATTTGATCTTAATACTTACAGGTGCTGGTATTAAAGAGCTTGGGATAGAAAAAGTGGCTAGGATATTTATAATGCTGGCTGACTCATCTGTGATATCTTTCACAAGTAATCCATCTACTGGAAACTTAAATTGGACTTCAGTCTTGGCTCCAGCCTTATCAACCCTTCAGGAGGCATTAAAAAGACCTTACATGCATGGCAATAAGTTTCTTAGTGCCCTGAAACTAATTACAGTTTTAGTGAAAGAATCAGACGAGTGTGATAAATCAAAACAGGACTTGCATTCAGTGAGCATCATCCGCTGTTTGCGTGATCATCCTGATATGGTCCATTGTATGTTTAAAAAGTTCTTGGATAGTATGGATAACTGCAATTATATTTCCATAAATTCTGTCCTTTTTGAAGCTTTTCAGGTGCTGACAACTAAAATTGAATTAAAAGGTCTTTTTGTAGAGGCTGCACTTGCATTAACATCCTTTATCTCAAATTGTATGGATGACCCATTATGTGGAAGGACATTGTTTTTTCCAATGTGGAGAATTTTGAATACCATAATAATCAATCTATACCATTCAGAGAATAAATGGAGTGGAAGTAGTGCAAATCTGAATTCCTTCGATTCCTTAAATCGAAGAGTAGTATCAAAGGTTATTAGGGAGAATGTGTTGGCAGAGTTTCTGCCCAGACCGCTATTTGTGGAGGAGAGTGAAAAAGCACAGTGGTTACAGTTTTCTCATAAAATGGTTTGTGATGTGTGGGATATTACGTCATTTGTGATTGAACGGTTAAAGACCAGTGAGTTGGAAGATTTAGCTCTTCCTCTTGTTGAGGAAGCGCAGAGAACTTTCAGCAGTGGTCCAAAAATGGTGGTTCCCTATGTGATCACATGTCTGAAAAGTGTCATTCCAACCCTGAGCTTAACCAACTTATCCAAAGTACTAGATTGTTCTTGGAATGCATGCTTGGAGATACGGGGTAATGAAGCATTTCGACCTGCACTGAACTCTCTCATTGAAACCATTTTCCAGGAAAGTATGCTGAAGAAAAACTTTTGTATTCTCCTTAAATACATAGAAAAATTTGAAGAACTTTCTAAAAGTACCTCTGGAATATTCTGTACAGTTATCAAGCAATTTTGTAAAGTATATTCCATCAATAGTCTACTAGAGTCAGATTTTTGTTGTGTCCCAGTATTTGTCAGTGCATTGACATATGGTCCTATCCATCTGAAAGCCCATAAAATTATGGAAGAGACTCTGGTCTATCTCATTGAACGTAACAGTAGTCTCGCTGACAGTTTGACTATCTTTGACAGCAATAAACCATCTTTCTTTGTCAGAATAGAAACTATTAATTACTTAATGAAAAGTTTCTGCACAAATTTTAAATGTAAGGAAAAATTCGCCTTTGACTTAGTAGAAAGTTTGCTGGCAGTTGATGGAAATTCTGATGGTTTGCGTTCTTCTCAATTTGCTAATTCTTTTAGCCACCGACTCAAAAATAGGGCATGGCAGGCCATTTTGTTACTCTTGCCTACCATTCAAAGTGATGATTTGAAAGAGGAGATTTTCTTGGCAACTCTTAACAACTTAGGGAGTGAAAATCAACAACCTTCAATTCGCTATTTACAGGAATGGGTGATTTTTCATTTTTGTTCATCAAATAAACTCCTTGATCTCTTTGTTTCCCTCTTTGAGCAATCTTTAGAAAAAAGGCCTGGCTATCTGATTTCAATTATTTCTATTTTAAATCTTTTAGTTTTGCATCAAATTCTGAAAGAGGAGAGCCAACTCATCAGAAGCTTTAAACTGATTACTGTTCTCTGTATGGCTCAGAATTTTACTGTTAGACTTTATGCTCAGTTGACTTTGATTACTTTGTGTTCCCTCTGTAAAAAGTTGAATGTAGGAAGTACCATACTACAGTATGAATTTGTGTTGCAAATAACTGAAATGCAATCCTCACTTTCTGAACAAGGCAACTTTTTCAAGAATGTGCAGAAACTTTCCAATGATTTTTACTTCTCTACTTTTAATCCCATTCATCATTTTACCTTAGAAACAATATTTTTTGAGTTGCCACGTCTTGCCAACCTGTCTCCAGATGAGTGGATCAAGCCATCCTTGTTTGGAAAATGCAACTGTTTAGCAATTTATAACAGTGAGGACAACCTGAAGGCCAGCATTCCAACTTCCTGGTCAAACAAGTCGAATGGGAATGCTTTTGTATCAGACAACAGTTCATTAGATTATAACTTTCAAAAGAAAATAATCCCAGCCAAAGATATGATTGGTGATGGCAATAGTTCTAGTCTGATTGATTTGAATGAAAGAAAATCTACTAGGCATGGGTTGGTAGTCGTGGCATCACTCATCAACAGAATACCGAATCTTGGCGGACTGTGTCGAACGTGCGAAATCTTTGGAGTTAGTGAGCTTGTCATTGGTAGTCTGAGGTACACAGATGATAAAACATTTCAGAACCTAGCTGTTTCAGCAGATAAGTGGGTTCGAATTAAAGAAGTCAAGCCTGTCCACCTCAAAGAATATTTGATGGCCATGAAAGAACAGGGTTACACACTAGTGGGTGCAGAACAAACTGAGGACAGTCACAATCTGACTGAGTATCAATTTACAAAGAAGTCTGTCTTATTACTAGGTCATGAGAAGGAAGGATTGCCGGTTGATTTAATTCAGTTACTGGATGCATGTGTTGAAATACCCCAACAAGGTGTGATACGGTCACTTAATGTACATGTCAGTGGAGCCATACTCATTTGGGAATATGCTCGTCAACATAACAAATCTTCCAATAAAGGAAAGATTATGTGAACTAATATTTTTGAAATAAACTGATTTTTAAAAATTGCATTGTGAGAAAATAAGCTGAAGAATCATTCCTCACACATAAAGAAAAGACAAATTATTTATTTTGAATTATCTATTAATTTCTTTTACATCAAGTTTAAGTTACTGGATTAAATTTTAAAATATTTTTCATTGGAATGTAGATAATGCACACTACAGTATTTAATTAAAAAATCAATGAAATGAAAATCACTAAAATGAAATTAGTTATTAGAATAGGAATGCTGTGCATAAGTGAAGTTATTTAGAAATATTTCAAATTACATTTATTTCTATTTAGTTGTACTATTTCATTCTCATTGCCCATCTTACTTTAATGGTGGATGCAAATTAATTATTTAATTTCACTAAAAAATTAAAATAAATAAGTGAAAAAAACATTTTAAAATGAAATCGATTAACTTTATTAGATAACATAAAAAAATATATTTGAATTACAATGCCATTCTTAATTTAAATTAATACCTGATAAAATATTTATGGAATATTTACGTAAGAATTAAAATGAGAAAATATTCAAAAGCATTTGTTTTGCAGTTAAGTTTAATGTTTAGTTGAAATATAATCACCATTTCTTTAGCATGCCTAGTAAGCAGGAATGTGCATAATGTATAGTCTGTCTCCAGTGAGTTGGGAGTCCAGTCACATGGTTTTGAACGAGTTAAATGAGGGGGACTGGTGGTAACAAACAAATAGCTTCCACAATTGGTGTCTTTAGTGCAGAATCTGGTTCTGTTTATCATTCAATGCCAAAAGCGATAGCAGTGATAATATTTTGGCAGGGATCATCAATGGCAATCATTATACATGCTTTTGCATATGATAGTTTTTTAACAAAGGTTCACACCTTCCTTTTCAAAAATTGCCTGACACAAGGTCTTGTCAGAGCTGCACTATATATATTTGTTTGCATACATTTGTTATAAATTTAACACGTAAGTTTATTGAAAAATAAAATTTTTTAGACAGTAAAAATACTCAGCACTGACATAATCAACACGTTTATTTGACACTGTTCAAGAATGTTTTCATGTACGATAACAAATAAAATCTGACATTCATGCACATTCTTTTAACAGGTACAAAGAACTAAAAACAATATTTACATTAAAGCTCAGTCACAATGCCATTCAAGGAACCAAAAAATAATACATTGTAAATGACATTAGTTGGATTCAGAGATCAAACATTAATACGATATGAAATAAAATATAAATATATTTTCATTGAATTCAATAAATGTTTTCCCAAACATCCACATTAATTCAGTAATATACTGACATTTCTAAATGAATAAAAAAGTAAATATTTTGTAAACTTAAAAAACTTTAAAAGGTTTGACTTAGATTTTATACTTCTTAACTGAAAACCCTTTATAAGATTCATTTTCAGAAGTAAAATTTTGATTTGTTTCTCAGCTAACTCAAACTCTGATCTGTTATCTTAAAAGTAAAAATTTTCAACTTTTAGAATTCTATACTGTAGATCCACTCTCCATTTCTATTTGACCTTAGAGACATTAAAAATATATTTATGGACCCTACAATACTGGAAATGGTTGTTTTGACTAGAATATAACACCATGTATACATATATTTCAATAACTTAATTAAAAAAAAATAATTCATAACAATAAGTTATAATATTTACAAGCAAGAATCATTTAAATATGAAATAAATCATGCATTCTTGGATGGGCAACAGACAAATTGAATCTAAACCACATGTGTGGAAAGAACTACTGTTTAAATTCATTTCTGTTAACAATAATCAATAACTTAAATATAGACACATTTTTAAGAAATCATGTTTATCACGTATCCTATATAAAACATGTTAGAACATATCTTCCATGCAAAGGAAATTACTGAAAATTTCATGCCTCAAAACAAATTTAGTACTTGTTAGAAAACAATTATAAATTTATTAATAACTGATATACAGTGGACTCCCTCTTAACCGGCCATTTCGGGACCTGACCCAGACAGGATAATGATTTGGCCGGTTAAACCGTCGTTCCCCCCTTGATAACATTAAAATACATTCCCGAAATCGTTTTTATTAGAATAAAATTAAGTATATAGCCTACTTTAATGTAATATGATATATAATTAAGAAAACTTAACCTGGAAGAACTTCCTTTATTGGAAAAAAATAAACACATGTTACTGTAGGCTACTGTATTTACAGTACATAATTGGTCAGTGGTGGCCGGTTATGAGGGAGTCCACTGTAATAGTTACTTTCAAAAGTGAAACAGACAGCAGAAAACAGTTTATAATAGTTTCATAAATATATAATGGCATTAAAAATGCAGTAACACAAGATATATACTATTGAAAACTAAAAAAATCTAAGAAATATAAAATACATACAGTAATGGTTAAAATTATATTACACAGTAAATAAAATTTCATTTTTTGCATGAAGAAACTCAATCTCATCTTAAATTAAAATAGTAAAAATTACTTTGAAGAATGAGAATATCATTGTCAATCTACTTTATACCTGGTTGACTGGAGTGTTTTAGATGTCAATTGTAAAATATCAATAGCTTGTTTTAATTTTAGTGTACACCTTTTAATAGCTAGCATTTAGTAGTGGTAACATGGATGTCAAATTCATGCTGCCTGATAACCAAGTGGTTATTCTGGCCTCAGACTTGGAATCCTGGTTTAGGCATGGATGTTTGTAGTAGATTGGAATCCACTCGAAGCTGTAGGTTCTAGTCAAATTAACTCTTGAGTAGCAACAAACTACACCATCAAATTTTTATAACGTTATGGCTGTCTAAGTGGCTTACCTGAAGAGCTTGGGAAATTTGGTTAGAATACAGCCCAGAAAAATTCCCACATGGCAAGCAGTAGATTCGAACCTTAGATATCTTGCTCCTTGAAATATTTCGGGTCTGCTGCAGAAACCAGACCTGTATTCGGGCATGCAGCTTAAATGATCTTGAAAGTGAAATATGAAGGAAAAGAATCAATGAATGTCTTATTGAGTGAAACAGATGAGATCTGAGAATAAATCTTCAACAGTTTTCACCATAGGGTTTTATAAGACAAAGTTTGATTTATTAATAACAAGGTGTGGTTCAAGCAACAAATCTAAATGATTATATTTCTAAAAAAGGAAATTATATGGATTAAATAAGGGACAAACTACTTTGTTATATAAATTATCCATGCATTTGCAAATTTTGTTTCGTTCAAGAGAACCAGTGGTCTGTGTACAAGAGGAAATATTTAAATATGCAAAGCAGCTAGATGGTGGTTGAAAACATTGGATGTGAGTGAGTTATCTATCAAGGTGGAAAAATTGTTTTTTTCAACTACAACTATTGATAGAGTCAAACACAAAAATGTAGTCTGATGAAGCTATAACAAATACAAATCACTGCATTTTTAGTATATCAAATTTATGGGTCTACAACCACTTTAATCTGACTCCAAGAAATAATCAAGTTTTAATAACAAAAAATGGATAATAGGTATTTTTAACACTTAACAAAATAGTTGTTTTATAATAGTGTCTAAATGGTATGAATTCTGCTTAGTGGTTGCAGTAGTTTTGCTGTATTTTTAAAAGTTTAGTTTGGTCTACTTTAATTCACTCCTTACGAATAGCAAGTCTGAAAGTAAAACTTGAGTACTGCCTTAGATTTTAAAATGTTGATTGAATGAGATAATTTATCCTGATGTTTGGTAATATTACGCAATATGAAGTCTATTAGTGAGGCTTTGAGATGTCTAATAGTTTATAACAGATACGAAAAAAACTTGTGACATTTATTTTAATAATTTGCATGCAAAGGTTTGTTTTAGAATACTTTGAATAAATTTGTTTTCACTAGACACAGAAAAATGTTATTTGGCATTAAAAGATTCAAATGGTAATAAATTATGACACTACAACATATAAATCAGGAAATCAACAAAGAATGAGTATTTCTCTGGTGTGCATGCATATGAGACTTTTGTTTAAATGACTTGAAGCAAATGTTGCATTCAAAGGGTCTTTCCCCAGTGTGTATCACCATATGTGTCTGCACATTATATTTGTTGGAAAATGTTTTAAAACAGACAGGACAGTTAAAAGGTGGGCTGAAACTGACATGCGAAGCCATGTGACAACGCAGCTCCACAGCCTCCACCGACGTATAACTACAAATTGGACAGTACTTAAGTTCCACGGATTTTGAAGGAGTAGGAAGAGTTCGTTCACTTCTTTTCCTCCAATCATTATTTTGATTGATCACTGTAACAAGAAATCTTCTATCAATAACTAAATAAATATAATACCTCAAAACATTTTCATCCAACCAAAATATATATAAGACAAACTACATTCATAAAAACAAGCAGATTCACAAGATTAAAAGTAGTGTAATATATAATTTGTAACAATTTAAAATTCCCAAATAAAGAAACATTTTTCTAACAAAACTTCACAAAGCAAGTTTTAAAAAATACCAATATTGTAAACAACTTATATCAAAATACTTAATAATACATACATAATATGTGCCAAAACCCTATCTAAAACAATACATTTTAACCTAGAGTAATACTAGAAATGTAGGCAGAAAAGAAAGCAGTATACAAATAAATTGGTACAAATTTTGTAAAATTTATAGAAAAAGAATGGTTTTATATCGGAATTATAAGTGAAAGAAAACTAGACCGAAAATGGACACGGAAAAGTAGCAAGTTTTGAAAAGCTAGAAAATAAAAAAATTTTTTTTTTAAACGATCCAAATGAAAATGAAACAGAAAATATTCATATTTCGGCAAATGTTAAAATTGTTTTAACAGCAAAAAGCTTCTCTGGAAGGCAGCTTTTTTCTCCAAAAAAGTGTGTTTTTGTTTTTGCGAGCATAACAGCCAGATACTCGAAACAGAGACAACAGGCTTATATATTTATGCTCTTTAAATTTAAAACTTAAACAATTGCACTACTTGGAGTGAAAAATAAACTTTCTTACCAAAATCATGTGCATTTAATGTTTGAAAATATTTATTACCTATGATTTCAGTTATTCTGCTTTTCGAATCAGCTGTCAAAGCCCATTCGGTTGATCCAGTTTGACGTTAAATTGATATAACATTGTTGGCAACACTGAAAATTGATAAACAAAAACTGAAATTTGCGTGACTTCCCTTATTTACATTCTGTTAGGAAATTTCGGAAAGGAAACTGGCAAGAAAGCTTGATATGACAGGTAGGGTTTCAGAAACGGTAATATAGAAAATATTAATCTTCTTAGAAATGTCTGAAAAAGAGTTTCGTTGAAACGAATCTCAGAGGTACTATCAAATTGTTTATGATGTATTCTGATTCTAATCTGAAGTTCTCATTTTGTTTTTTATTATTTTCATGAGAAACGTTAATTTTTACTTTCACTAAAATATAAATGCCTTGATTGAATTTCAGGAAAATCCGCTGAAATAAAACAATTTGTTTCCCGTGAAGAGTGTTGAACGATTTGTTTGGCATATAAAATCAGGTTTACTTTCAGACAAATATTTTGCTCTGAGAGGCTGAGTCTGATTGCATGAGAATGAATATTTCATTCCTTCGGTGCATATAGTACTTTTCTATATTTTCTTATTCATTTGTATTTTATAAACAATGCAAACGAGATGTATTAAAAGTTTGAAATCGTTTCGTTTCTTATATCCGGAAAGTTGGCATGAAATTTCTTTGAGATTAAATGAATTATTATAACCACTTTATATAAGAATAACATAAATTTTCGTGAAATGTTTTAAGCAAATAAAGAGACCAGGGAATATATTATACTTTCAATTAAACAATGCAAGAACCTGCGACAGCTTGGATTTTAGCTTCTAAGTATTGCCATTTTTAATATCAAATATTGACAGCATGGAGAAATTGGTAAGCCCTGAAAGGTTAGCCATTGAAAGAGATCAATTACTGTTCACAACTGATTATCTAATTCTAACCAAATTTCAAACAAAAGGAAGATATTGTCATCAATACCTATTCTCAGGGGAGCTCAGGAAGATATTGTCATCAATACTTATTCTCATCTCATCTGTTTCAGACAGCCTGATGAATGAGTGGTCAGCTCTGGCTTTTGGTACAAAAGTTTCTGATTCTAAAAGTATCAGATTGTTTGTTACATTAGGGCATTTTGCTAAATAGCAACACAGCATCATCTGTTTCAGTCATCCTGTAAACCCTTGTTTCAACAAGCTCTGGATTCGAATCCAGGTCTGGGCATGGAGGTTAGTAGTGGTTTGAAATTCACTTTGAGTTTCATGTCGTGGTCTTATTTGTCTTTGTATAGCAAAAAAATTATCATAGGGAACAAACCAAACTTCTTTTCTTAAGATGCATTGATTGATACCCAAAACATTCCAATAATCTAAGTCTTATCAAAGAATCTAAAAAAAATTTTAAATAAGATTTGGAAAATAGCTATTAACAATACTGTTTCTTAGTTCTATCGTCAGACATTACTGAGAAATACGCAGCCATTTCTGGAAATAAGTTTTCAACAGCCATACTGGTTTAGTAAACTAGCTTATCTTGCTATTTTACTAAAATATACTTTTTCAATGTATACTTTGCACATTAGCAATAATTAAAAAATATGTAATTAAATGGTAACTGAAAATTTGAATTTATTATATTCTGGAGCACAAAGAAATGCCTGATTCCATTGTGTATAATTAATCCTTTACCTGCAGTTATTAAATAAAATGGTGGTCTGGTTCCATCATTAATAAAAAAGAATCAAATATCAATATCTTGAATAATTTCAGTTTAGTATTGATGAAGTGAAGTATTGACTTGAAGTCCAACCTAAACACAGTTATTTGCCAATTCCGGGTGAGATGTCGAATCCGAGACCGTGGCGATTTATCGCCAAACATGGTAACCTTGTTGTTTTGATCCAGCTTTATGGCAACCCTATGCAAAAGGTGTTTCGCGTAAGAAAGTCAACGTTTTTTTTTTAACGAACATACTGGCTTAGGACGCCATCTTGATTTGGCAACAAAAATTGCTTGGCGACAAACATGTCTCGGATTCTACATCTTTACCCCAATTCCTACTTGGGTTACCTTTTTAAACCTGAGTTTGGAAGTGGATATCAAAATTGTATTCTGAGCCCAACTTTCAGTAAGGACTGAACAAAAGTTACTGTACATGATGCGATAATAATTCAAATTATATATATGTAAGAACAATTTATAATTTATTATGAACATATATGTAAATTTGGTGGTTTAAAACTATTTTATTTTAAAATTTAATATTTTTTCAACTAGAATGCAGATTTTAGATAGCAAACCATCTGCCATATCCTCATCTGCTGAATATATCAGTTTTCGAAGCAGAGTTCCTCAAAAGAAAGTAAGTTTCGTGATTATTAAAAAACTCATTAATTTTATTGAACAATTTCATTTTATTGCAGTTAAAAGGCACTTTTAAGCAAAAAAGAATTTTTGAGTTTTTTTTACTTAACTGTGATTCTCTTGCCTACAATTGTAACCTACAATATATGTAAAGCAGTGGTAAAATCTGAATCATGCACAACCATGAAGGATACAAAATCTGATTCTTAAGAGCTTTGCCCCTAGAATGCCAGTAATGATCGAAAACCTGATTTGTCTTTGCATTGCTATTCATTGTTTTGTATCTATCGGTAATCTGGTTGATAATAAAAAAAAGATGTTTGTTTCTAACTGCAACAAATTTTGATCTGCTGATTTCCCTATCGTTGCATATTCTAAAACTTATTTCTTTGTATTTCATTCACTTTGTTAGGAATGTTATCTGATTCAACTCAGATTATATCCATAGTATGTTTTTATCAGTTATAAACTGCTTAGAAAAATATCAATGAAAGATGTTGAGACAAAAAATGGGACAGGAATTATGTAGTATTCTGTATTCTTGTAAAAGTAAGATGATATTCATTTTGGAGATTGTCATAAAAACTAATTTTGCCTCGTTGACATTGCAAAGATAGAATTAAAGCTCTAAAAAAATAAGACATAAACATTTAAAAAGTATAAATTTAAACCATTTGTGTTTAATAATAAAGCCACCTGTTAGCATATAGACAAAACGAAAACTAGTGCTACAGCAGAACAGATGCAGTGTCTCATGCACAAGTGTTGCCAACATATATTTATTTTCTCTAAATAAATTACTAGATATCGACAAATAGGTGTCGACTTTATGATTATACAAATTACTGGTACCCATGGGGGTTATTAATATATGACTAACCAATATTGAAATACTTTTTAAAAATAGGACAAATTTGAAATTTGTACTGAAATGACAACATGGCCTGGAAACATGAAAAAAATAGATATATTCAGCCTACTTTTTTTTATTTCTACTACTTAACAGATTCTGAAGTTTTGTAATTTTATTACTCTGAAGCAAAAGACATCTGTTTTCCAATACCTATTCTCAAAGGTTTTTTAGTGACCCTTTCAGTAATAAAATCAATGCCACCACTGTATATCATCAGAATTTCTACTTTTTGTTCCCTCAAAGAGTTGGTTGATTAATCAACTTTAATCCAAATTCATTATACTAATGTGTTTAATTTTAACTACCAGATGGTTATTCATTGGACTAATGGGTTTGATTTAAACTACATTTAAGAATATTATACCTTGCCCACCTTATCGATTGCATTGGTGTTTCTGTGGGCGGGCCAGCTTTGTCTTGGATCAGAAGAAACTTGCCTTTCTTTTAGAGCTACATGGTCTTATGGACCTGGTTTAGGCTTATCCTGAACCTTGGTGATAAGAAACAACAAGAACATTACATGAACCACAATAATTATACAAGATCAATCTTTATAAAGTTTTCCAAAATCACTTTTAACTATGAAGTATGACCAACAAAGTATTTTTGACCACAATGTAATGAGGTTTTCCAGTCACATTTAACTAGGTAGCATAACCAATAAAAAAAATTTATAACGTTATTTACACAATGCAGCAGTAGATGCTATTAGCATGGAAATTTCATATCGATTTAAATAGAGGATCATGATAATGCAATTGAAGCAAGTGCATAAGTTTTTTAGTTTTTTAAAATTGCAAATGTATTTATAGAATTGTATGACTGCATCCTGCCTTTTAATTTTGATATGTATCTTCATGAGTGATACAGACACTAGCATTAATATACAAAATGTTTTTAGCTAATCGTCGATGAAGATCCATCTAAAGTGTGGACACTTTATGATGCTGGACCTCGTCACATAACCTGCCCACTAATCTGTCTTCCTCCAGTTAGTGGCACTGCAGATGTTTTCTTCAACCAAATCATAGCACTCTCTGCAAGGGGATATCGAGTCATTGCCGTAAGAATTTCCTTAATATTGAAAATGTAATGTAGAAAAATAATCTATTGTATAATGCTGAATACAATCAATTTTCATATGTGAAATTCCAGATCCATAAAAAGGTCGTTGAAAATTGGAAGCAGGAAGTCAAGTGTCAATGACACATGAACAATTTTCCAATGGCCAAAACAATCTGCATGAATGCAATTTTAAATTTATTTTGTTTTTGTAAGTGTGCAAAAAGCAGTAACACAATAAGGGACTACAACCTGGATTTTGATGTGCCTATTTAAGAGTATAAGTTGTTAGGAGGAAGTGTAAATGGTTGATTGATCAAAATCTGCTACAAATCAGTGAAAATATTTAGAAAACTGAAGTGTCAAAATGACTAGATTCAAAATCTGTTTTCCTTAAAACGAAATTTATTGAGGGAAAGTACAATTAAGAACCTATTCTTGGGTTTTGCTGAGTACAAGAACCTTTTTAAAAATTATTTGAATAAAATAACATGCTTCTTGTTCCAATGAATTTATTTTCAATATTATTACACTAATCTCTGGTGTTTATGGCGATGAATTGGCAGATGGCTAACTAATGCCGATTCTAAGTTTCCCCAATCATGTCTCTCGAATATATACAGTAAAAAAGATTATAAATAACAAAGTCAAACATAGAATCATTTAAGATAAGGACTGCTAAGTCTCAGTTGCTACAGGATCTCATAAGAATTATAGGTTTCGCTTGTTTTCATGTTCTCATTGGACATGACTATCTAGACAATTATGTATATCTAATTGGCTTGTTAAACTCTAACTTGCCCTCTGTATGGCTTTGGGACATGTCAGGAACTTATCTCAATAGTTGCCTTGATCTTACTGACATCGCATTGAATAATACTGTTGATTAAGTTGCATATTTTATTTGTTTCTAAATTGTATTTAGCTGCTAGACAGACTTCTGGTGAAAAGGCTGAGGTCTGACACAGGGTAAAAATATATTAAACTTTATGAAGGGGGAAAAAAGTGACTATTTTTTATGTTAGTGATTTTTCAAAATCTCTCAATTTAAATTGGCATACTCTATTTTAGAGCAAAAATTTATTATATGGGTATTACAATATTAAAGCATTGTTTGTATTCTATAACTTAATTCACCCCATTGTTACATTGAAGGGCTATTAAACTCATATTTCCTTATTAAAATATGTGAATACAGAAATGAGTAAGACTAAGTTGCTGTTTAAAGATTATATAATTCTCTTAAACCTTTTTAGATGTCATCATTTTTAGAAGTTTTCCTCTCCTATTTAGGTGCAGTATCCAATTTATTGGACAATGAAAGATTGGGTGACTGGCTTTAGTAGATTGCTCGACCATTTATCTTTGGACAAAGTAAGGATTTTATATGTATATGGAAATTATTTTTAAATCAGAAGTATAGTTGTAAAAGATTTGTTTACATTTGTGGAATTATGAATAATAATTCATATTGCTTATTTTGTCTATTGTAGATAACAAAATTTGCCATATGCTTATTCCTCATTTCTCAAAGAAACTTACACAAGTTGATATAAGTTGGGTCTCAAAGTTTTACACAAGTTGATAGAAATTGGGTTTTGAGCTTGAAATTAAGACATTTTTAAGATTTCTTCAAGTTTAATGAATATTTTGTCAGTGTCACAAAAGCAATTGCAATTTGTTGAAAGTCCATGTTTTAGTTTATGATAATTGCACAAACACAAAAACTAATATTTATCAAATAAAATACCATTTTTCCATTTATAAATATTAACTCTTTATGTATCATTAACAAGAAAGATACATAAATTTATTTTAATATCACAAGCCATTTTACAGACACATGTGTACTCCATCTGGGTGTATATTGCATAATTTCTAAATTAGTATGCATCTTTCATCTGAGTAATGGTATTGTAGGAAATTTGAGTAATTTTTCAACTTTTTACTGATTACAATTGATCACTGATAGTTCATAGCTTTAGGTGTGCAACCTAGTGGGTGAATACATTTCTACTGTTCCTATCACAGGGTAGCACGGCTCACAGACTCACGCTCGACAATCTGTGATTTATAAGTCATGCCAGACCTTGCTAACCTATTCTTTTCTTAGGTGGGTGACATGTGATGTGACTCAGGAAGTGCATCCTGGGATTTTTTTTCTTCATGACCGGGGTTGCCAGACCGGGGAGGAGAAATTTCACTTCAAAAGTGCCCCAAAATCGTTTTATCATAAGAAAAAGCATTTGTAAATAATAAAGTAGATTAATTAAGATATCGATTAATATTAAATTTTTTGCTATATATTTTCTTACTCGTATCCAAATTCCAGATGTTTCTAAAATTCCACAAATCAACTGACATGAAAAACAAATACTCTTGACAGATGTATGTGTTTCAAAAACATTTTGGCATCAAATCATACAATTTATTAATTTAAGAATACAACTTAACAGTGAATTTCAATAACAGTATTTGAAATTTGATTAAAATATATTTTAGGTTTAAAATAAACTGCACAATAGAGCTAAAAGTTGTAAACATTAAAATGAGCTGTTAAGCAGTAATTTGATTTTATAACATACAAAGGCATGAAAATAAATCCATATCAACATTTAAGCAATTTTTATTTTTTCACTTAAGAGAGATGGTTCAGAGAAAACCTGCATTGAAAAAAGCTTACAGTAGTGGAAGCATATTGAAATTTCATTTAGTAATGGTGGAATTTTCTGAGAAAATTAGTTCTCCAAAGGAGAATTAATTCAGCCAAGAAAGAGCAGCAAAACTAAAAATATAATATGTATTATTTAGTTTCTTTCTACCCTTAATCTTGGTTAAAATGTCATAAAAAAATTTGCAATTTTTCAGGAAACATTTTCTAAAAGTCACTTTAGAGATTTTTGAACCATTAAATTAGGTTGGCGTCTTTGTATTGAGTGTTTTGCATATTCATTTGTCAGGAACAAAGTAGTTTACATAAGCATGGATGATTATAATTAAAGTGTTTATGTCAATGATGATCACATATTTACTGAATCTCTTGTAATGTAAATATAAGTCAAAGATTAGTTGCATATTTTCTTCATTAAATACAATAATTTTTCATCCATTTATCTGCCACATTGTCTGTTGAGGTGCAATAAATTATTAATTATGTTTAAATGCTAGTTTTAAAATGTAATAATTACCGAAATTCTATGTAATTCATGAGAGCATTAACTGAAATTCTGTATATCATTACTAAAAATCAATCATCTCATTACTGGTACAGACAGCCAAAGGTTGGAATCTATTTCAGTGTTTTATCTTTTTTGCATATTTTCTTTTATTTTTGGACTGACTTTTTTGCTTCAACTTCATAATATTTCAAAAAATTTAATTTCAAGGTTTTTGAAAACTTCTTTAATTTTATATAAACTCTGGATGAGGAATTGTCAATAAAGCATTCAGATACTCTGAATTAATGAGACCTTAACAAAGCACTGACGTTTTTTGTAGTAGTGTTTCCAAACAGTTTTTGCATGTTTCCTTAAGTTGTAAGACATTCTCATGCAAAATAGATTTAGAAAAAATACAATAGTTCTTGAAATACAAATGATTCAATTTGCTACTTTTTTCTGATTAGATTTTTAACAGATTGGCTTTCTCGGTTTCTGAAATGTGTGAGGTTTGACTAACATCAAAGTAGTTATTGAGTTTAATTATTTGAAATATAAGAGTGATTTCCCATTGATGAGTTTATGATTAAATTTATATATAATGTGCAAAATACTCTTCATTGCAGTTGCATTATCAAAAGTTAAACTTAAATCTGTTCCCCAATGCTTCGAAGATGCTCTAAATTGATGAAATACGCTATAAAAAATTCATTAAACTTGTTCCAAATTTTTTATTTCTGTTCCATAACATCATATTATGTTGCTCCATATTGTCAAAATAACTGCTCTGAACAGTGTTCTAAAGAAAATTTTAACTTAATGCCCTTGAGTATGTACTATAATAAAAAACAATTGCACCTTAAAATGTAGTAGAAATGAAAACTATAATTAAAATTTTATAAAAATGAAATAAATTCATCAGTGAAGTGCTTTATTTTGACCTTTTTGTGTATTTTGCTATAGCAAAAATCTATTTAATATGAGTACTGTTAGTCAACTATGGTATATCCGATTGCTAGAAATGTTTCTTCTAATTCTGAGTGTTGGAAATTCAAATTTCATATTAAGAAAATATTTGTACTTCAACATCTATTTCATATTTAATTAGCACATTTTGTGTTTTAGTCAATTCATTTTGTATCTGAGCTACTAAAATAAGTTTCAAGAGGAGATTATTTTTGTTTCTATTTAAGAATTAATGCTACTATTTCACAAGTACTTTGGCTGTGGTAGCCCTGAATTCAGTCTACAATATTGTCCCACTTTGTATAATTATCTTTGGACGTCTGAATGCCTCTGGTGCACCTATGTTCACAGCTTTGGATTATTCATACATAGAAGAGGCTGAAATCTAGCTATAGCTTATTCATCATTAGAACATCTATTTTTCTAACTTCATTAAACTGAAAATGTTTTTCATTTTATGAATAGTTTTTCCTGAAGCTGTCTCCAATCCAATTTTCAAATTCATTTCACGAGTGAGACCATGTCTTCAAGCCATCCTTTCTATTCTATCAGAAAAATAACTAACCAAATATTCCTATTCAATGCGTCACATGAGTAAAGTATCAAACATTTCAAATGTTAAGAAAAAGAAGTCAGACGACAGTCTCACCAAAACAGTGTTCACAACTGGGAAGGGGAACAAAAGGTTTGTAAACATAATGTAAAGAGGGGTAAAATTACTTGGAATGCCATTACTCTGATAATAGCTCCCAAATGGGAAGAATTTCACTATCATTGTGAAATATCATAAGGCCCCATTTTTTAGATATAGGTGTCTATATATATGGTTCTATGACAGCCTTGTCAAAATGATTAATAACACAGCCCAACACATACTTTGGTGCCTGGTTTTTTTAAACTGATTTTATGTGTATTTCATGTGCTGAAAACAAATATGACGTTAGTTTTTGACGGTCACCTCTTGTTTGTGAGATATGACAGTAGCGTTATTTACATTAATACATTAAATTAGGCTTAAGCTGTAGGATTTAAATTAAAAAACCTTTTCCTTAATAAATTTTGTAAAACATTTTAATTAATTGAAAAAACACAGCAACACTCTTGTAAATCTACAATAGCTTAATTAAAAATGAGAAGAATCAAATAAAAACAAAAGTAAAAGTTATTTTGTTCCACTCTGAAAGCTTTTTTTTGTTTGAAATTCTTGAGTGAACTTTGTTTACAGTCTGCAAATTCCAACAGTAATCTGCCATCATATGAGTATCCCATCTGCCCTGGTAACAGTCCTCCATTGTCTTTATGTTGTGAAATCGTTCACCTTGTTCTTCACTAGTATTGCTAAGATTTTCAGGGAAACTGTCTAAAATGGCTGTGCAAGTAATGAACCTTTATGTTCATATTACAACCAAGGTCTCTGAAGTTGTTAAGCATGCTGTTAACTAGTTCAACATAGTTTTCAGCCTTGTGGTTGCCCAAAATGTTCTTGACAACAAGGACAAATTAGATCCATGCTTTTTCTGTCTTATTCATGGAATCCACGAAATGAGGATTGTTTATGAGCTGTCTGATTTGAGGACCATCAAAAATTCCAGCTTTAAGTTTTTCTGTCCTTATTCCAGGCATTTTTTGTCCTATGTATGCAAAGCAAGGGCACCCTGATCACAAGCTTTCATGAACTGTTTCATTAACCCTAGCTTTATATGCAGCGGAGGCAAGATGATTTTGTCTCAGCCGACTAAGGGTTCACGAATGACATTTCTTTCTCCAACAACCATATTCTCTCTTGTAGGCCACTCTTTTCTTATCCAGTGGTATTGTTTGGCTCTGCTATCCCATAGGCACAAGAAGCAAGGATATTTCGTGTAGCCCCCTTGCTGACCAAGGAGAAAGTTAACCATTTTTAAGTCCACACAAATTACCCATTGATGTTCGTGAAACTTAATCTTCTCCATGACCAAAGCTATAGTATCATTCTTTCATTTTGGTTGAGAGAGCAATGGTTATGAACCCGTATTTGTTGCCACTGTGTAAAAGTACACTTCAAACTCTGCTTAGAGCTGTCAATAAATAGTCGCCAATCAATTGAGAAATATTCAGTAAGACCAATTTTTATCAGAAGTCCTTTAACATCTTGACAAAACACAAGATAATTTTCATGAGAGAAGAAAGATAGCAAATTCTTTTCCCTAGTATGGTAGAATGTAATTTTTGTTCCACTGTCAAGTAGTTACTTATCATTTAATCTAGAAGGAAGTAATTCTTATGATTCTTTTGAAAGACAGATCCCTTATCAGGTCACTTAACTCGTTTTGATTGAAACGTTGAGGACTTGATGCTCCCTCATAATTACTATCGCTCCTCGGTCCGTATCACAAGGAACATCAGAAAGATGAAATTCATCCTCAGAGATTTCTGGAAGCTGATGGAATAGGAATATAGTCTGAGTGAGGAACAGGCCGTCTTGCAGAGGCTAAATCAGGATATGTCCACTTGCTGCAGTTATTTCAGTTTATGCCGGTAATATTCGCAATACAAAAATAACAGTCATCAAAGTGGTTTATATGGGTTCCCTCCCAAACCATTTTTTACACTAAATTTTAGACTCCTTCTATTCCCATTAGTCCACTGCCGTAGGTGTTCTGTACAAGTTTTACACACAATGTGTGGAGCCCAAACTTTATTTTAGTCACCAAGCCTAACGCCAAAGTACCCAAGGAAAGCTCTTTTAACAAAATCAGAAATGGCTTTTCTGTTCTCTTTTAGGGTGTACTCACCACATATCTAGCAAAATACATCAGGATGATTAACACAACTTCTTCGACTGGATGCCATTCTTTCTTTTCATCAATCCGCAAAACAAAGAACTTTATAAGTTATGTTAGATGTAAACACTAGGTTATGTCAACAAATATGGCTTCATACAATCAGCTGATAGCGGTGCAGAGAAGGAAGAAAAAGCAGGAACATAAAAAACTCAATTTAACCACTACTCAATGATTTTTATAATAAAGTATTTTATAATTTAGCTGAATCTCAAAAAGTAGAGCTGATAGAGAAAAACTGTCTTCATATTTGAAACTAGCGCACCAAATATAGTCAAAATCAGTTAAAAACAGGCACCAAACAAATTTTTTTTGTAAGGCTGTAATAAGTGTAGAAAATTTTTTTAAAAATCAAAATATTAGCATAATCGATTCATTGGTAAGGAGTTACAGCTGGAAAAGAGCGCAAGGGCCACACATGTCCAGTCCGTCTTTCTAGTGTTAAGTTATGCTTCGATCATAAAAATGGACGGGGAACATCATTAAAATTTTCTATTCCTTAAAAATGTGCATTGAAAGAATTAAAAAAACTAACTTTTAAATTGAGGCTCTTCTCATTCTTATATTTCTTCAGATACTGCACTCACTCCCATTTTACTATATCTTAATTGACTAACTCTTGGGAATTTAATGTAAAAGTATTAATACCTCTAATTATGACATTAGCCATTAAAAATTCTTGCATGCTGGCTAATAAATATCATGGGGATGTGTTTAATTTTATCATTGTTCTGAATATGATATTTATTCTCTGGAGGTTTATTAATAAAGGTTTTGATAGTTTTGCATTTTTGATGTGAATTAAGATAATGTGTGCAAAATCACTAAATCCTATTAAGTGACTGCCAGAAATTCATGTTTGTGTTTATTTATTGATATAAGATTCTCATTCGTATTAATTCTTATTATGACTTAACAGCAATTAGAATATGTATTGCTCATTTAGGTATCTCCCACATCTTATGCAAGCTTAGTTCTATGTAGTTCTGTTGTTAGTTTGTATTAATCTTTTAATAATTCTTTGTGAAAAATTGTATGCTATAAAAATTATTTCTACAGGTTCATTTGTTTGGTGCCTCCCTGGGAGGATTTCTGGCTCAGAAGTTTGCTGAAGCAACCACTCACACTTGTACTGTTCTGTCTGTTATTTTGTGCAACAGTTTTACTGACACTACTATCTTCAACTTTTCAGACACAGCTGTTCTGTAAGTGATGATTTATAATACTTTAAGCAATCTTATATCATATAAATTGAAATCAGAAATTTTAAACAAAGATCCTAGTTTAGATACATTTGTAATAAATTAAACAATTTGGAAGTAGAATAGATCCACCTTGATAACCAGGAACTGAGATAATACTAACATAACACGAAACAGCCTGTACTAAAATACAGAAAAAATTTACTCTTCTAAATGTTAGTACTACTGCTACTAAAAAATTCATAAAGCAAAGGATCTCACTTTGTGACATGCAGCGTTCTGCCCACTAAACCAGACCAGTCAAGGACCAAGTGTGTACATTCGTTCTCCAAGCTTTATTTAAAGACACTCGATTAATCGGAATTTCGATAATCAAGATTCTACTGTATTTGAAATGCTGCATTACTTACAATTGTTAGTTATTCTGGGGGAAAAGTCATAACAGTTGTATAGAAACCATTATGAATGTGATTTCAAATTAAATTATCTTCCTTTTTAATATAGTGATGCCCCAACTTGCTACGTTTTTTGCATTACTTCTACTTAATTTCATACTTTGTAAATATTTGCTTCATTATTTTGCTAATTTTAAACAATTTACATTTCATTTATTAATGTTAAGATTATACTTTTAATTCAGTTTATATAAAGATATTTAATAGTTTATTTACTGACATGCTCAGTTTCAAAATAGAACTATGTAAATAATGTTTGTTGTAAAGTTATAAATAATCCCAAATAGTGCCAATATAAAGCATAAAAATGTATATAAAGTTGTATAAATAAAAAAAGTTGTATAAATAGTATAAAATACCAGAACTCCATTTTCTAATTTTATTCACCTATTGTATTTAAATCTGTTTAAAACCACTGCTCTACATTAAGATAGAATAATCTTTTCATTTATTATTTTTGTCCTTGTTAGTGTGTTATATAATGCTTAAAAAAATAATGCAGCAAAATATGTTTCCTTTTATTAGATTTTGGATGTTTCCTGCTATCGTTCTAAAAAGAATGATTATGGGTAATTTTGCAAAAGGCTATGTCGAGGCATCAATTGCAGATTCTATTGATTTTATGGTTGAAAGGGTAACTATATTATTCTTTTAGTTATTTTTAAATAGTACTATATTGTTATGTTAACTGAGTAGTCTTGAATTTATAAAATATTTAGTCTAAATTTTGTTTCATTGCAGTTGGATAGCTTAACTCAGCAAGAACTTGCATCTCGCCTTACACTTACCTGCATGAACTGCTATGTAGAGCCTCAAAACTTAAAAGACCTTCCGCTTACAATCATTGATGTGAGTTTTTTTTCTACGTAATATGTGTCATTGAATTCTATTCCTATAAGGATTTAAAAATTTTAAGAGAATTGTTTTCTATGCATGGAACACTTTATTTCATTTATGTTAATTTTGCTTAGTCCTTGAATTTTGCCCAGATTTTATTTCTAAAATATTTTCTGCAACTTATCTGATGGTGTCGGACATGTTCTTTTTGTTACAGTGATTAAGTGACAATTTTTGTAAAAACTCTTCACTTAAAATTGAGATATTTACTCACTTAATTTGAGATATTTTTGCTTAACATTTCCTAGTGCATTTCATATGTCAATTTTATTTAGTTTCATAAAAGTGAATGCTCATTAACAAAATGAGGTCCTTGGGTAATATTTGAAAGTTTCTGAATTTGTTGTAGTGAAAGTGGGAGTGATATACAAATTCTTAACACTATTTCTTAGAGGATGTTTTTGGGATCTTTCATACAGTATTTAATCATCTCTCAATAGATGTAAATATCCTTCCTATAGGTGTTTGATGACAGCGCACTTAGCACTGCTGCTCGTGAAGAACTATATAAATTTTACCCTGAAGCTAAGCGAGCACACCTGAAGAAAGGTGGCAATTTTCCTTATCTAAGTTGCAGTGAAGAAGTGAATTTGCACCTTCAGGTAATTGTTAGATATTTTTTGTCAAGTTATTCCTAAATGAAGATAAGTATCTATTGTGTCATTTCATTTGAAATCACAGCAAAACTTAATTATTGCTGAAGTTTGTAAGTCATCTTTCATTTGTCTCTGACAAAATAGCACAAAAATATTGAAAAATGACGATTTCTTTCTCTAAATAGGCATACACAATCAAATGAAGGAAAGCTCTGATGAAAATAATATTTTAGAGGATTATTGTTTAATTTGACTATCACACTTGGTAAAAAAGTTCAGGATTGCCTTGAATCCTCAAGCAACAGTGACAAAATCGGTAACACTAAAAAACATGTTATCGGCCCATCGCCAGATTGGCATCTGAAAGTTTTGTCACCAAATGACTATTTGGATTGACCTATGACTTAGGGTTACCATATTCCAAAATTATTGCCACTACTAACAATAATTATTGCCAATTGATGATGGTTCTTGAATTGGATTGGGGTTTTATGGCACAAGGTCCAGAAACACAAGCTGCACTGAAGCAGCTGATAAAAGCAGAACATCAAATTAAAAAAACCTTGAACATGAACCTTGCAAAAACTTTCTTTTTGCAAGGTCCTTGCTGTTTTACTTTCAAAATTAGAAGTTGTATTTACACACATGTGTAGTAATACTTAATATTTACAATATGTATCGAATATTTACATTTCCTAAAAATATAAACAAAAATTGACTTCACTAACAAAATGATTATTTCACTGATGAAACACTTGAATTAAGTAAGAAGAAACCAGTTTACAAAAATAATTTCATGTGAAATTTCATATGCATTTGCATCATAATTATTTCATTCTTACATTGCATTTTTATACTTTCGAAATTTTAATGTTTTCGAAGGTCTCCTTCACAGTTAAATATGCATTTTAAAAGTCACAATTTTCCATAATTTTACTTTTTAAATGTTTTTTGTTTATTAAGAAATAGAAATACAATAAATAAATTAAATCATGCTATTTGTTATAAAAAGCTCTTCATTAAGTATAATATTGGTATCTATTGTCTTTCCATTTGTACAGATATCATAGCAATTTGAAATTTGGAGCAAATTGGCAAAATTTCTCTTTGAGTCGATCTCTCAGATTCAGCAGATAGCTATTAAATTTTATTGACTTTTCCTAAGAGACCTTTTTCTGAAGAATGTAATGATTTTAAATTTGTGTCAATGACTTATTGAAGTGAAGGGTTGCAAACAGGCTACTTGTATTACTAAAAATATATTTATTTAACCTAGAATTTTACATTACATAATATGAATTTTTGAAACCTAATATTTTGCAATTGCTCAATACCTGTGGCTTATTTAAAAACTGATTTTTATTAAAATCTGATCTGTCAGCCACAGCAAAAATTTTTGGAATGATAACATAGAATTTCGGAAGTGGGAATAGTTTTCAAAAATAGTATGTAGAGAATTTTGTGACTAACATTTAATTAATAGTTTTCAAAAATAGTAAAAATGTAGAGTGAGAATTTTGGAAAACTAACATTTAATTAATAGTAAATTGCCTTGACAGACAAATAGATGAAAAAATGTACTCATTCAAGAAAAGAAGTTTCAGTATGTATTTTTCATCTGAACACTGAAGTCAGTTCTAATGATCAGTACTTGTGCTCAATGGAAATTTTTTTCCTAAGTAGAAGCTTGTTTTCCTATTTTAAATTTCAAGTTTAGTAGAATACTAGTTAATCATTATAGTCTTGGTGCAATTTCAATTTATGTTGGCAAGCTACTGCCAAATGATAACAGAAGGCCGAAAAGTATTCCGCCACGATGATGTTAATGAAATACATGGAATTTTTGGATTTTTATATGGCACCAACAGCGAGTTGTGGGTGAAAGAGTATGTAAATTATTAAGAAATTAATCACTTAAAACAGTTAAGCAATTGATGCTTCTGACATCTACTATTATAAAAGGAAGTGTTTGTGGGTCTTTCTGGGGTGTCCAGAAGAATCTATAGCACTTACAGCCATGAAATTTGGCACACAGGTAGTCCTAAAGGTGACTGAATGTCTCTCGAAGCCCCAATTTTAAAATTTAATCTAAAAATTTTTTTAATTAATATTTTGTGCTGCGCGCGAAGCCCCTCCACTATGACTATCTGCGAAGACCGAACTGACAAACATACTTATCGTGCATGCTAACTTCTATTAATGTTTTGAAACTGCGGACCATCCAACGTATTCATTGCAATGAAAACTTAGCTATAGCGCAGATCCCCAGGTATGACCATCGTCTTCCTGCAAATTTACACCAGCCCAGAGTCATTCTCAACTATGCAAAGTAATTTTTTAGATTGAACAAATTCATCTCTTACTAAAAACACCCCACTTACATTGAAATGGTGGCATAGTGGATAAAGCCACACACCGAAGTCGCACGTTGGTCCCTTGGAGGGAGACCTGAGTTTGAACCCGTCCGACGAATAATTTTTATTTTTCGCCTTTATATTTTTTTAAAATAGTAAATATATTATAATCCTTCCAATTTTTTCTGTACTTACTCTATCTTTTGAATTCAACACAATTATTTTTTAAAATTTAATTGATTTTATGCAGCTTTTTCAATTCTGAAACTGGTTTCTCTGTATTGTCCTTTTTCGTACCACCAATGAAAAGAAAAGCAAACCACTGAAGCTTAACCCCCCTATACGTTCAACTCCAAGTGCCTACCATCAAGAAATCTTCTGCAACTCGAACATCGTTCTGCTTTTATGTTTTATTCAACTGGGAGATAGAGGGCCTTTGGCCCATATGCTTCCCTAAAAATGTTGAAAGATTGAACGTATTCAAAGCTCTCTTCATTAACTTTGTTAATATTTTGTATTACTTTCTGTTAGGGTATTTTTCGCAAATAGTATGTTTGTCAATAAATTACATGAAATGAAGTGTTTATTACTGTTTAATTTGGTTTTGATTTCGCTGACAGTGATTCATTTAGGTTGTTTGTCGGAATTAGTGAGTGACATAGCAAGACTTTAAAAGTGTAGCGTTATATTTAAAGATTGAATCACATTTTTATTTCATAACTTACTTTTAAATTTGTATAATTTCTATATTTGTATAATACAAATCTATCAACACTACATGTGACACAGATGAGGCTGAACTACACAAGAGTTTCTGAACACATTGGAGAAATCTGGAGTACCCTCGCACATATTACAGCAAGAAATTGGGGCACTAATATGCTTCTCAGAAATCTGCATCCACCTTCACTCTGCAATGGAACAAGATTATCTATCAAGAAACTGATGCTGAATAATATTGAAGCCACCATCATGACTGGACATGCTGCAGGCGAAGACATTCATTTCTAGGATCCCAATAATCCCTTCGGATCTCCCATTCCAATTTAAACGACTTCAGTTTCCTGTTCGTTTAAGTTTCGCCATGAGCATCGACAAGGCCAATTGCTGAAACTTGTAGGACTCGATCTCATTAAACAGTGTTTCTCCCATGTTCAACTGTATGTTGGTTGTTCAAGAGTTGGAAAAGCTGAGAATCTTTACATCCTAGCGCCAAATGAAAGAACATTGAACATAGTGTATCATGAAGCTTTCTAAGCAAGAATCAGTGAGGTAGAATGAACGAGGCAACATGCCTGTGACATGTCAGGTGGTGGTGGAACTCATTCTTAAAATTGTTTTTTCTTTTTAATATTTTCAGAATCAGTGAGGGCATAACAAGAATGATGTCACAGGCAACGTCCTGCAGATATTGCTAGTAGGTCAATATTTATTGATCAATTGTTTATTCAAACATGAGTTGCACATTTAACCCTCCGATCATTAACATTAATTACTGTAATGCTGCCAATACGGTGACATCCGTGAGCAAAGGGTTAAGACCAAACATGCTATCTTTATTTGGTGAGCTGACCATTAAAATCTATATAAATAAAAATGTAATGTTCGTTTGTTCCTAACGCAAAATCTCCCAAAATTTTTCAGATTTCCTTGAAATTTTGCCACAATGTTGCATTCGAATACGCACATGTTTTAGTCTACTTAGCTATATAAATAAAAATGTAACGCCAGGAGGAACTGGTAAAACGTTCTTAATTAAATTGATTCTGGCCGCAATCAGATCCCAAAATCACATTGCCTTAGCACTTGTGTCGTCCGGAATAGCTGCGACTTTGATACCAGGTGGAAGAACTGCTCATTCCGCATTGAAATTGCCATTTGACATGCAATTCATTGAATCCACCACATGTAACATTTCCAAAGCATCCAGCATGTGAAAAGTATTGCAAAAATGCAAACTTATCGTTTGGGATGAATGCACAATGGCACACAAAAAAAATCGCTCGAGGCTCTTGATCGATCATTGCAAGATTTGTGTGGAAACATCAGACCATTTGGAAACGCATTAATATTGCTTACAGGAGATTTCAGGCAAACATTGCCTGTAATTCCTCTATCGACACCAGCGGACGAAATAAATGCTTGCCTGAAATACTCTAGTTTGTGGCGACACGTAAAGACGTTGAAATTAACTACAAATATGCGTGTTCAGCTGCAAAATGATCGATCAGCTGAGATATTCTCACATGAATTGCTGGAAATTGGGAATGGAAAGGTTCCGGTTGATCTGACCTCAGGACGAATTTCAGTACCTCATAACTTCTGCAATTTAGCGACGTCAAAAGAATTGGTTGAAAAAGTATTTCCCAATATTCAAACCAATTATAAGAATCACGATTGGCTGAGTGAATGAGTTATTCTTGCCGCCAAGAACAAAGACGTCTACGAACTTAACAGTATTATTGTCTAACATTCAAAGCGAGGCAGTCACATACAAGTCCGTCGACACTGTCGTGGAAGCAGATCAAGCAGTTAATTATCCAACAGAATTTTTAAATTCTCTCGATCTGCCACCGCACGTACTGGAATTGAAAATCGGTGTGCCAATTATCATGTTGCGAAATATCAACCAGCCAAAGCTTTGCAACGGCACGCGGCTTGCAATAAAAAAATTCATGAGCAATATTGTAGAGGCAACAATCTTGACAGGACCTTTCAAAGGTGAAGATGTCCTCATTCCTATGACTCCAACTGGTATGCCATTTCAGTTCAAGAGATTGCAATTCCCAATTCGATTGGCGTTTGCAATCACCATAAACAAAGCTCAGGGCCAATCGTTAGAATTGTGCGGTTTAGATCTAGACACGGATTGCTTCTCACATGGACAGTTATATGTTGCGTGTTCTAGAGTCGGGAAACCAGACAATCTGTCTTGACAGACAATAGAACAACAAAAAACATTGTATACCCACAAGCATTGTGAAATAAAAAATATTGGAAATGTGTGCTTTCTTTTCAATTTAACCAGATGAGCCACAGCAATGCGTGGCCCGGTACAGCTAGTATTTATTCTATATTTTTCAGTTCTTGAAAGTACTAGGGCCCCATTCTTAAGATTTCAAGAAAATGTCATTCAACCAAGTATTAATGAATTATTTAAATTAATCTTTGAAGGCAGCATGGTCGAAAAATTCAGATCAAATACAGCCCGTTAGAATCTGCATTGTACGCAACAAATCTTAAATACACTGCTGGCCACCCAAATTGCAACACCAAGAAAGACAAGAGATATCACAACAAAATTTATTTTGTAGATAACATGTTGACCAAGTATCAAATGATTAAATTTATAGACTTCTGTGAAGTGTGGTTCCTGCCAAAATCAGTAGCCAGAGTAGCCGCCATTGTTGGAGATCACCGCTGCCACACGCCTCAGCATTGATTCAAAGAGACTTTGGATGTGTTCTTGGGGTACAGCAGACCAAGCAGCTTCCACACGTTGCCAAAGTTGATCTGGTATGGCAGCTGGGGATGTATTCTGGGTCAATCGTTGAGCAACCATGGACCACATGTTTTCTATCGGCGAAAGATCCGGAGAGCGAGCTGGCCAGGGAAGCAATTCAATCTGGCGATTGACGAAGAACCCTTGGACAATGCGTGCCACGTGGGGTCGCGCATTATCCTGTTGAAATATGGCTGTGGGCAAGCCCTGAAGGTAAGGAAGGACAACTGGCTCCAACACCTCGGATATGTAGCGCTGGCTGTTTAAAGTACCGGCAATGCGTACTAGAGGAGTGCGAGTGATATCCAATACCGCCCCATACCATAATACCCGGTGCAGGACCAGTGTGGCGGTGCATAACGCAGCTGTTCAGCATCCTCTCTCCACGGTGTCTCCAGACTCGAATCCGACCATCGTGGTGTTGCAGACAGAAGCGTGACTCGTCAGTAAAGACAATTTCATTCCATTCTGCCGTCCACATCCTTCTTTCATCGCACCATTGGCGGCGGAAACGTCTGTGGTTCTGCGTCAAGGGTAGACGAAGCAATGGACGTCTTGCGGACAGACCACTCTGCTGTAAACGGCGTCGAATGGTACGCGCAGACACTGGATGATGCGGTACAGACTGAATGTGCTGTGCTATGGTTCGTGATGTGGCTGAGCGATCCGTCACTGCCATACGCACAATATGCCTGTCATCACGTGAAGTGGTGCACTGAGGTGGATGCGATCGAACACGTCGGTCCGTCGTACCCTCCTGCATCCAACGATCACATATCCGCATTACAGTTGTTTGGTTTTGTCCAACACGACTACCGATTTCCCTGAAAGATAATCCACAATCTCGGTAGGCCACTATCCTTCCTCTGTCGAACTCGGATACTTGATCAAAAGATGATCGCTGTTTTCTACGAGGCATAATTGATCGTTTTTTTGAAAAAACCACAAGAAAAACACAATTGCCGTACTTGAAATCTCCAAGCCTTAAATAGCGCTTTGAAGTGGCGCCACAGGCG
Source organism: Meta bourneti (assembly GCA_933210815.1). NCBI lineage: Eukaryota > Metazoa > Arthropoda > Arachnida > Araneae > Tetragnathidae > Meta > Meta bourneti. The sequence continues at coordinate 90,078,373 of OW119924.1, read as the reverse complement.
CGCGTGATGTGCGTCTGCGCTGAAATTCTAATCATTTGCATATCTCACCTCCGCTAATGCATGTTGTAAATTTCATATTATTTGCATGCTTCCTTCAGGGTGTTGCATTTACGGTGGCCAGCAGTGTATTTTGGATCTGCCGCCTGTCTCACAGAAACTTCCAAACTTCACTTCAGTGTGCTGCCTGGAGGGTTAATGATCAAAATAGGAGACAAACTAAATTTGGTTAATGTGCAAAATCATTTTTATCTTTAGTCATAAGCATATTTATAAATCGGCTACACAATGTATCAAAGCTGTCCCAAATTAATGTTTCAGAATTGATTATATTGACTCTGAATTCGTTGAATTGATGTACCATAAATTTATAAGATTGCTGCTTTAATTTGTTTAAATAACTGCCCTGATAGGTGATTTAATTAATATTTTCAACATTCCAATGGGACTATCAAGACAAGTTTATACATTCACAACTTAAAGGTATGCCATTAATGTTGAGATGCTGTAACTAATGCTTTTGCCAGACATTTTATGGTTGCTAAGTTTTATCAGCAACTGTCTATATAACATTCCTCTCGTCATTTTGTATACTATTTATTTAAATTCCCAATGATTCTGTTGAGCTAAAAACAGCTTTAGTCATGGGAAAGGAGTCTCAAGTAATTGACCATGTTAATATTACTTATAAAATATAACTCCTTATTTTGGGGGTCACTGGGTTTGCCCTCTGCACTAATAAGTTGTAGGCGTCACAGGTTCCATTTCACCCTGGGTATTTCTTCTCTTCTGTGTTCCATTTACTTGCCATTGTCTGTCTTGTTTGGTGTAACTTGACCAAACATGAAAACCCAACCACTCTACTTTATTATAGACACACTTTGCTTTTTTAGAAGTATTTACTTTGGGATATCATGCAATCTAAGGGTTGATATTTTTGGTTTGTTTGAAATAATCGAAAATTATTACTAAATGTGGATTAAAGAATTTTTCTTTTAGATTCACCTTAGGCCTTTTGAGGGAACAAGACATTCTGCACGTGAAGAACCCTCTCCCTCAAGTTCTACAAAAGAAAGTGGAACATCTGAAGACATATAATTTGTTTTAAACTCAGTCAAGTGGCTTGTATATTTTATTGCACATTAAAAACCATAACATGCTTCATTCATGTGGTAACTAACTGGACATGGCTAATTTTAAACTGTGATATATGTTGGTAATGTTTAATAAAAATATATTTTGTAAAAAAATGAAATGCATTGTGTATTTTGTGTAGTATACTCCACTTGTATGATGAATGAATGCATGATGCTTAAGTGATTGAACAATTCAAATTAATGCTAGGAAATAAATTTTTTGTATTGCTTGCCATGTTTTTTATTAAGAACTTTAATTTTTATTTATGGTCCAGGTGTTTTTATGTAAGGGTGCCATTTTATTTTGGAATAACTTAAATAAAATGTTTGTTTACATATTGTTTATTGAATATGACATTGGTCACATTGAAAATATGGGCCCTTTTGACCACGTAATTTGTTATACTTTACTCTTCATTTCGACATCAGTGGATATATAAACAATCAGAAAATTTTAGGATAATTTATGAAAGACCTCTTCAACCCCATAGAGCAACTTAGGTGTGCAATTTAGGGTGGGGGCATTGTACCATTTTTTTTTCAAAGATGCTAATGAAAATGCTGTTACTGTCAGTTGTGAAAGATATTGTGCAATGTATCAAAATTTGTCTGAAATTGAACGACAAATGGTTTGTAACAAATGTGGTTTCAACAAGACAAAGGAACATGTCGGAAAACTTGTGCAACCATATAAAATCTTACGGTTTCTTGGCCAAATATTAAAATCTTGTGATGTTGATCGGTCCCCTTATTTCTGAAATAAGGGGACCAATTGACCATGACAGATTTTTCTATTGGGTTACCTTAAGGAATGATTCTACAATGAAAGCAAAACAGTCAAGAAATTGAACTAACACCACGAAAATGTGCTCAAACATAGTGGAAAACGTAGTTGAAAAATCCCATAAATTATCAGAGTAAACAATATATAAAAAATTGAATAAATGCTTTATTTAAGTTATTCCAAAACAAAATGGTATCCTACGCTTAGATAAAATACTGCATGTGAGTGAAATTTTAGCTGAGTAATTTTTTTAAAATAACCAAATAAATTAAAACAATGTAGGGGACCACAGAATTGATTTTTTTAGATATATGTTTGTAGTAACTGCTTTCTTAACCAAATAACCCACATTTTTTCATGATGCTGTTTGGAAATCTGCAGTTTCGTGGATTTGGCTATTGCCTGCAAAAAACTGTTTATATTTTCCACACTTGTGCAAGTTACAGCTCTGCTAATAAAAATTGTAGTTACTGGCATGTGTAACAGCAGAAAATTCAGATTTTCTACAACAGAAACAACCTATAACTTCGTATTCAGTTTTGTAATGAGGTTTGTGGACTCAATGCATCCTTTTATACTTAATTGTGTGAGCTTGCACTGTGGTATTGATGACAGAATCTACCACTTTGTGAGTGTCCGGATACTTTTGATCAGTGTATTTACATACAAAATTCAAGATTCCATGGTATTACATTTAGAATGAAATTTGTGTTTGAATTTGTTTAATGAAACAAATTTGTATCGAGTTCAGATACTAATATTTTGAACAATTTATTGGACTGAAACATTAACTTCACTTGCATGAATTTTAATGCAACACTGGCACTCATTGTTCAGTAGTTTATATGCTTGCATATAAATACGCTATAAAAGTTAACATATAATCCACTTTAAATGGAATAATGTACAAGAGCACCAAATTTTTCTAAAAACTTTCAAAACGAATTTAAGCAATATTAAAAGTACTAAGATAGTTTAAATTTTTCTAAAATATCGAGATAAAACATTGAATTTCTAGTATTTAATGATAAATGTACAGTATGAAAATAAAATACTACTCAACATGAACAACCAAATGAATACAAAAATACATTAATTTGTTATGAATAATATTATCTACAATTGTGATATAAAATAGTTTACAAGACTAGCATGTTTATCATCTTCGGTAACCATTCGATCTATTTGGAGCATAACTGTTGTTCATTTCTGTGGTGTCCCAGTCATCGTCATCATCATCGTCACAATAGTCAATTTCCACAGAATTGTACTGAAGTAATTCTTGATCTGTGCAATGGCTACCTTTTTCAATAAATTCTGCAAACCTGAAACAAATTCAACCAATACACTTTGAGGTGACTATATAACATGGTCCTAGGAGTTGCCATTTCTTATTCTACAGATGTGTGAATTTTTAGACTGTCCTAAATGCATTGATTCCTGGATGTGTTTAGTTACCTGAGAAATATAAAACTAAATTTGAAAATTTATTTTTTATTTTCATTAAAGAGGAAATCTTTTAGTTCAAATGTATGGATTTAGAATGTAGACTTGGTAAATCACAGCTTCAATAAAACAACTTCACAGATGTAGTGCATTTAGAATTTCCTGGGTAATTACTAATCTAAATAATTTAGAAGTGAAATTAAAATTGTAGAATTTCATATTCTAAATTTGAGTGAATTGCTCAGAACGCACCACCCAGTTGCTAGACAAATTGCAATGAAAAGTGAAACCAGGGTTGCGTTTTACAAGTTGCTCCGTGAGTCACCACCCTTAAACAGTAGGCAAATATGTACCTACATTTATAAACCATGACACAACATTGATTAAAAATTTCATATCAATGATTGCACTTTGGAACTCCAATTGCACGATGAAGTACTCTGGCATTACTCCAATCTCTTCCACTTTGAATACATTTATAAACTTTTCATATAAATTTTATACATACCTAAGCGGATCTTTTAATCTTGTAACTGTTTTCCAAACATTGCAGTCAGGACTACTGCAATATTTCCTCAAGTCTTCCAATGCCTTTTTTGTTTCAATATGTCCCTGTTCAATGAATTCTAATTCTGAAAGGAGCTTCACTTTGGGAGGAAAATAGGTATACCTGAAATTAATTAATCCGCAATTAAGAAAAATTGACTTGGTACATAAAGCAGTTAAATGTTTAAAAATATCAGTACAGTACTTTGATATATCCTGCATCTAGGGTGACAAAAAAAAAGCACAACATAGTGAGGGTTGTAAAAAATTTTCCTTTTGGAATAAAAAACGAATACATTGAATGACGCACTTTTTATTTAAAATTATGCAAACTACTTTTGTATGTATAGTAAATTTTTTAAGAGTTTTCCACCCATAAAGAATGTAAACCCCTGAAATTGACATTGTTTGTAAATGATGCTATGAAATTTCACTTAGTGGCAGATGGGGCTTAAAGTAAAAGGCACATAAAACTGATTGGAACAGGTGCCTCTGAGCTCCAGATTTAAAAGAAGCAGATTGAGATTTCTGTTAACTTAAAATTATTTAGAGGATAAGTAAAATGAGTGATATATCAAGGCACAATGATATATATAGAGGGGATATAATATAATGAGCAGAATATAACAAGGGGTTACCTTACAATAAAAAAGAAAAGTAATGTTTACAAACAATTAATCCTCCATTATTTAATATGTGTGATCCAAATAGATATCTAGATCAACTTGTTTGTCCAAGGCAGACTTGATTGAAATTGAAACTCACCAACTTACAGTATACTTTTACTTATTCATGAATTTGACAACAGCATGTCAAATACTAGACTAACAAAATAAGTAATTATAAGACACATTGAAAGCAAAGCATAGGGTAAAGCAACTACACTTTGCTACACCTAAAATATATCACTTTATTTAAAGAATGCTTTCCAGTTCTATAGCTATGAGAAAACATGTAAATTACAAATATCCATAAAAGGTTGGTAAAGAACAGTTAGAGTTCAACATTAACTGTAAGACCATGTATAATCTTTACCTATATAGTGTTGAAGATAGAATGAGTGTTACACAAGGAACACATAAATGTTATAACTACACAACTAAATTTGAAGCAGATACCATCAGAATTCATTTAGGTTTAAAAGATCCAAGTTTTCTTTAGATTGCGACTATTTTAGAACACAAAAGGATTAAATTGTTTTTTGTTGATTGCTTAATGGAAAGGAAATTAAAACTGATAGTGTGACAGGAATTCTAGATTATTTTCAGAATTCAAGATATATGTTCAAATTTTATGTAACACTTAACAAAAAAACGTCAAATCAGAATACAGCCCATGAACTTCTGTAGACATTCATTGGGCTTGCAAACTTAGGACCTTAGCAAGTTTTAAATATATATTTTATTCTAAACCAAAGAAAATGGCAATGCTTAGTGTTTTTTTCTCTTCGAAAATTTAGTACTACATAAAAATCGTTGGAATTGAAATTTTATTTACAAAAGACTCAATTCAACAAATTACCATATCCTTTGAATCTTTGCAATCCATCTGGAAGGAATGGTCCGTACACCAATCAAAATTAAAATCTGAGCTGTCGATACTTCACGATATTCTGAACTGAGAAAAATTAATAGCACAGCAATAATCTGAAAAATAAAGGGAGATGAAAGATACTTGCACAAGATACTTTCTGAACTTTGGGGTAGAAAAGGGTCTATGTCCATTTTACAATGTTTTGGTGACAGCTTATTTAGTAATTTTTATTTTTAAAACAGCATACAAAAGATACTTTCCAATGTATTGATACTTTCATAATGTATTGGCAGGACATTTTTCTACCATAACCTTTATTACCTTGAAGTGATTGAACAAAACTCAAAATCAGCAAATTTGGACATAGGTCCTTTTTTAATAAAGGTACATCTTTCTTTAAATTCTTAAAATTAATTTCCAAAAAACAGTATAGTTTATTCACAAAGGATGTAATAAACCATGAACTTAATTTTGAAAACAGCTAACATTTTTGAAAATGTTAAACATTTGCATAACTATGATTTTCATACTTAAACAGACTTTGATGTTCCAGTAGCTGACTAGTTCTAGATCTGGATTCAAAGTTATCCTGTAATATCTCAAAAGCTTTAACACCATCTTCAGCACCACTAATCAAATCTCTGTAGTGCAGTTTGATCGTATAAATTGTCAAAAATGTTGTCTTAATGCTGTTTGTAGTCTTTACGAGACATCTCATCCTCCTCAAAATCTGGTTTTATCAATAAAAAACTGGCACCCATGATCTATCAATAGCATTTTAATGTTCTCTTTCCAAATATGATGGTCGTTACTATTTAATGGTGGGATATGTCGAGTATCAAATTCCATCTTAATACTTACCAAGATGATCATGGTAGAAAGTTGGTTAGGCTTTAGAAGCAGAATTCAAGCCAGTATACTGACCCCTATTTCTGACTATAAACCACGTATGGCCAATTTTAAAGCATTCATCATGTGATGAGCGAAGATGCTCAAAATATATTCACTCAAATTATTAAAATTGTGGTAACTTGCTTTCTTTTTAAATATTTTCTCATTATTTTTTCTGCAGTATCACAAAAGTATTCCAATTTTGCACATAAATCTTTATAATTGGCAATTTTAATAGTTTCATTTTGTTTTGTGCATATATTGTTTAATTTTTATTTCAATTTATTGGGAAATTTTATGCATTGATCCCCTAGAATTCGTAACACAGCTAGAATAACTATTCAATATTTATAGCATTGAAATTTGGAATGTAAAAGTTAATTCACTCCTCTGATAATTGAGTGAGTATGTTGAGAAAAGATTATGGGTGAAGCAGAAAGTATTGGAGTTGATAACTTTTTTTATTGCAAGCTCAAAATTACACTGAATTGGCATGTTCTGGAAAGGATGCTATTACACTTGTTTTATGCTGATCATAGAGAAAAGCTTCATATTTTTGTTTTATATATAAACCATTTTTGTGTGCTTCGAGTATACCTATGAAATACTTGTCAATGCACAAAGAATCCGAAAAATAGGCTTATTTTATTTCAGATTTATGTATTTTCATGTCGTCTCGCTTTTTACTATTAACTTACAAAATAACAATTTTTTCACCAATAAGTTATTTTTGCAAGCTTAAAAGTAGTGGGAAGTAAGAATTTTTTCAAGATGCAAGTTCCTTTTATTTTATTTTCTATTGGTGACATGATTTTTTTTCAAAAACAAGTCTTTAAACAATTAATTATTTTTCATCAAAATAATAGAATTCAAAACATTTTATTCATATATGATAAATATATAATGCAAAAAAACTTCTGAAATTTGCATGATTGAAAAAATTCATAGTATGGTGTTGGTGGGATCCGGCCTTATTTATCTGGGTCCAAAAAATTGACATAACTGATTATGAGTAAAACTCAAAGTAATCTAAACCCCTTGAGAACCAGATGGAAAAACATTGCTCATGTTTGGCATTTGGAGCACTGTTCTATTTACTATCATGTGATTTACTTTGCTAATTCCAGTCAGTTTTTAATCTTTCAAAAATTTACCCAGCTATATTTCCTAATACATAAATGTTTTACATAAAAAATATTAATGTTTAAACAAATCAAAACTATCTAGAAACTACACTGTAATTTGTGTGTCATGTCCAACAATTTTAAACTTGTACGGGCAAAGAATTAATTAAAATCATAAAAATGTGATTTAAATCAAATAAATCTGATGTTTTTGATTAAAAAAAAATTAATATTTTTCATACCCTGTTTTCATAGGATATAAGCAAATCAAAGACTTCTATAACAAAATTAACCTTCTGACCGATTATTTCGCTGATGAAACACTCCTTGGATTAAGGGAAAAAACCCAAAAGAAATTTCATGTGAAATTTTGCATGTGCACCATAATAATTATTTCATTCTTGTATATCATTTTTATATTATCGAAGCTTATAACTTTCATTGTCACCTGGCAATAAAAAAGTCAAATTTACATCTAGTCAAAAATTTTCTTGGAGCAAAAATAAGCAAAATGCAATTTTCAGAGCATAGACATCTTGGTCTACATAGTTGAAAAGTTTTAATGTTTTCAGACCTTTCCTTCCCCGTTAAATGTGTTTGAAATATCGCAGTTTTTCATAATTTTAATTTTTAAATGTTTTTTCTTTACTAAGGAGTGGAAATACAATCACTGAATAACACCACACTATTTATTATAAAAAGCTCTTCATTAAGAATAATTTCCAATATTATCTTTCCATTTCATCAGAGCAATTTGTAATTTGTAGCGAATTGGCAAAAGTTCTATTTTTGTCGATCTTGGATTGAGCAGTGATGGCAATTAAATTATATTCTACCTTTTCCTAAGAGACCATTTTCTGAAGAATGATATAAAAATTTTAAATTTGAGTCGATAACTTTTGAAATATAGGGTCGCAAACAAGCCACTTTTAGTGCTAATCTTTTAAAAATTTATGTGACCTTGAAATTTAAAAGTCAATAATTAAAATACAGATTTCTGAAACTTAATATTTTGCAATTGTTCATTACTACATGTGACCTGATTAAAAACTGATTTTCGTTAAAAATGGTGATATATCAGCCACAGCCGATTTGCTCATTTTGTATGGAATGACCCTTAAGGCAATGATATAGGATTACATACAACTATAGAAATTTAAAGTTTGATGATTTTATTGCTTACCTGCATAGTCCACTGAATAATGTTAAACGTTCTGACATTTTGAACAGGGCCTAATCTGTAGCACACCAGAAAGCTGATGAATGCTGTTAAGAAACAATATACCAGGAAAATGTCCATATAATTTGAAATTATATCATTCAAATCTTTCCATATAAATTGTATTATGTAAAGAACGAAAGAATATCCGAAAATCAAAACAGCATATGAAGCAGATTTCTGAAAAAGATAAAAAATTAACTTTAATGAATATTTACAAAACACTTCTACAGATAAGATTTTAATTTAACTAAATATGATAGAAGCTTTCACACATGCTTTTTTTAAAAGAAAATTTATTTTTAGATGTTTTAAGACTTTCACAGATGCCATGGAAAATTATGACAATAATTAAAAAGTAGCTTTTAAACAGTCCTAATTTTCAAATTTTAGTAAATCAAATTATAAACAAATCCATTGATACAAAATTATCTATAATTTTAGTGAAATAAAAAATTCAAACAAAGTAGTTTTGATAAAATCAGCTGTTGAATCATGCTCATAAAATTTTTTGAGTTTCAAATATTTTAAAATTTTGTTCATAAAGCTATAAGTAATTATTCTTTTATGAGGTTTTCTTTTAGTAAAAGTGAACAAAAGCTACTGGAATAGAGAAATAACAATACAAGTGATCACCTTGTAGCCTCAATGGCTTGACTGTTTCAGATGTATGGTTGGATTCCAAAGTTGTTAAATTTAAACTTGTAACAGAGGATTACATCTAATGCATATACAAATTGAAAAATTGACAAAGATCTATTTCACACAAATTTGTCTATTAGTAAACATTTAACCAAAATCAATATAAAAAGGTTTTTAATGAAACACAACTTACTTTTGGTATAAAGCGACTGAGGACATAAATAAGTACAAGAAGTGATGCAAGGACCCCCAATGACACACCTGATGTGTAGTGGAAAAAGGGATTCCTGCAATACAAATGAACAGTCTGAAACAAATTATAACACTTCAGAACAAAATGGTCAGTTTGTATAAGACTGAATTTCATTTAGTTTTCATTTCGTCTGACTTTGAAATATTTCACTAAATAGTTGGATGAAGTCTAAAACCAATTCCTATAGTCAACACAAACCATTGAATCTGTGACTGAGTTAAAATTTAAGACTTGAACATTTCGCCAAGAAACTTCTTTTCAACTAAGCAACTCTGAAAATAACAACCATAAAAGTTTGTCACAATGTTTTAAATTAAAAAATGGCAATAATTGCCTACCTGCTCAAAGATGGGGCACTTAAAAACAGCAAAACTCCAAGGATGGTTTGTAATACTTTCCAATAGTTGATAGCTAAGGAAATACATTTGCATTTTATTAATTAGCACAAGAATTCAATTATGCATCAAACTATATTGAACTAACTTGTTATTACACTAGTTTTGACACATCCATACATTTTCTTATTAAGAGTGTTTGAATCAAAAAATTATAATATGTAAAGTTTAACACTTCTTTACAATTTTATTCTTGCACACCTCAGAAAATTTTCAGTTTCATGAGCAGAAAGTCAATCATGTCACATTTAACATAAAACTGCAATAGACACAGCAATTACTAAATATACTTACTCCTAACTTTGAGGATGATGGCATACCGTTCCCGAGTAGCTATGCCCACACAATATGGTGAAAAGGCTGGGAATGCCACTGAACTTTTCTGCCCAGAGAACCAGAAAGATGGAATCCACCTGGATTGAGCATCATGCTTGCCCCTAACATCACTTGTATTCACTCCAGGAAATATTTCATAAGACAATGGCACATTGTCAAGTGCTAACTGCAATATTTTAAAGTAAAAAAATTAGAAGTAAATGGGAATGCGAATGAACATGCTCAAACATGTAAATAACAAGTTTTTAAAAAAAAAAACAAATTTTGTTAACCAGAATGAATGAAAATTATTTCTTTTTGAGGTCTTGTTTCCAATATAGAACAGTTCTGGTATGGGTGACCAACTTTCGGCCATGAATTTAAGGAAGTCGTGACAAATTTTGTGCATTTTTAATGGCATGGTATCACTCCAATAAATGTTCATAAAATGGATAATATTAAAGACAATTAATTTACAATAGGTATGATTTTCAGGTTGCAATATAGAATAAAAATTTACATGTTTCATGGTCCTAACCTATATGTATTTGTTCAGATGCTGCAGAACTAAGCATTTATATCGTGCAAATTTCAAAAACTCTTTACAATTATAGTCAACTAATTGCTACCATTAACTGATTTAATTAGTTCAAAGCCACTTAGATGTCTCTGATCAGTCTATTTATTGCTCATGTAACGTCTTGGTTCACGGGTAGCTTAGACTAGCTACCATTCAAAAGTATCAGTTTCAGGACTAATGTAATTTATTTACAAATTATTTACAATTAGTCGGTAAAATGAATGAAGAGTTCCTTTAAAAGTTTGATAGTTCATTGGAAAGTCCAAAGTTTATCGAGGCGCTTCTTATGGCTGCTGGCGAGCCTCTCTCTCTCCTTAATTCAAGGCTACGGGCGAGCCTTCTCTCAATAAAAATACTCAGATGAGTATAGAGTCCCAAGGTAGGATATCTCAGTCTTTTCCAGCTCGGATGAGCTCTCCCGAAAGATAGCAATCTTTCGCCGATCAGTCTAGGATGAGATCAATATCCACTAATCGGGTGAGTAGTGACAAAGGTTTCTCGGAGGAGTCTCCTTCACAGCTATGGGGGAGCCTTTCTCAATAAAATACTCAGGCAAGTATAGAATCCCAGGGCGGGATAAATCGGCCTTTTCCAGCTTGGATGAGCTCTCCCGAAAGATGGCAATCACTTGCCGACAGCGAAAGGGTGTTCACTTCTCGTTCGACTTTCGTCTCTCTCTGCTACTCCTCCTCTCTCTTCTGTTCTCTTCTCGACTCTAAAGTTCTCAAAAACTCTCTATATATTGGGTTCTACTCGACTCCTCCTTTTCGTTTCGGGTCAGCCTCTTAGTCGGTGCTGGTTGGCTGTTGAATATCTCACCATCTTCGGACCTTCCCGAATGGCTCTCGCATGTTGGCCTCTCCCCTTGACTTTTGCGTTAGACTTCGGCGGACTTGAAAGGGGATCATAAACCTTTGTCGGCAATGGTCATCGTAATTCATCTCCATACCTTTTCGTCTCGAAATGTCATAGAGAGCGACAGAAAGGCGCCTGCCTTTTGTTTCGAAGCCACCAACGATTTTGCCCCTGGAAGCGGTACTTTTTCCTATCCATTAAAAAGATGTTTCGGTGTGGTCTATTCCTTTTGGCACTTGATCGCCGGCAAGATTATCAGCTTCCCTATCAGTTTTTCGGCTGCCATGGTGGTCGTTTCCTTTTCGGCACTTGATCCACCGGCAAGATTGTCCGTTTCCCTAGCCGCCGTTATAATCATCAGTAAAAAAACTTTCAGTATAGGCATTTGAGCCTGAGGTGCTTAAAACAAAGCCTTCTTAGTAAGATTTAGAATATCAATTTTTTCTTATATCAAAATAAAACCCACTATACTTCCTATAGACAATCTGTAAATGGATATTCCAATATCTATTAACACATGTTGAATTTTCTAGATTACAAGTAATTTTTTGATATTTATGGATGAGTATCAAAGTCTGTTGACCAATTGATAATGACACCTTATATCAGAATGTATATTGCTGCAATAATACACAATTTAAATTTCACAATTTTGATTGCATTGGGTATGGTATGGTGATTTAAATCAAGTGATTTTAATTAAAAAATCATTGATTTAAATCAAAATTTCATTCTGCTATGTTTAATATTGAGAACGAAATACTGAACAAGATGTATGTATGCCAGTATCTCTATTCAAATAAGTTAAGAACTTCGCTCATACTGAGTTCACCCCAAAATTATATTGAAAATCATCTTCCCTTTGAAGACACTAAATAGTATTTGCTGATTGGGATCATAATTACAAGACAAGTATTTTCATCTTGGGCCATTGACCAATAGGTGTTACTCACAAGCCTGCTCATCAGTGTTGGTTTTGTTTTAAACATTCCATGTGACTATAAATCGCACATGGCCAATTTTACACCATTCTCCATGTGATGAGTGAAGATGATCGAAATATATTCACTCAAATTATTAAAATTGTGTTAACTGCTTTTTTCTCGTTATTTTTTAGTATTGTAATTCATAAAAAATAGACACTTACAACAAAAAAGATTTTCTGCAGTATCACAAAAGCATTCCAATTTTGCACATAAATCTTTATAATTGGCAATTTTAATAGTTTCATTTTGTTTTATGTATATATTGGTTAATTTTTATTTCAATTTTTTGGGAAATTTTATGCATTGATCCCTTAGAATTCTTAACACAGCTAAAATAACTATTCAATATTTATGGCATTGAAATTTGGAATGTAAAAGTTAATTCACTCATCTGATAATCGAGTGAGTATGTTGAAAAAAGACAATGGGTTGAAGCAGAAAGCTATTGGAATTGATACATTTTTTATTGCAAACTCAAAAGTTCCACTGAATTGGCATTATCTGGGGGATGCTATTACACTTGTTCTATGTTGTTTATAGAGAAAAGCTTCATTTTTTGTTTTATATATAAACCCTTTTTGTGTGCTTCGAATATACCTATGAAATACTTGTCAATAATCAAAGAATTTGAAAAATAAACATATTTGATTACAAATTGATGCATTTTCATGTCATCTCATTTATTTTACGAACTTACAAAAAATAACAATTTTTTCACCAATAAGCTATTTTTGCAAGCTAAAAATTAATAAGTAGGAATTTTTTCAAGATACAAGTTCTTTTATTTTATTTTCTATTGGTGACATGATTTTTTCTCAAAAGCAGGTCTTGAACCAATTAATTATTTTATATCAAAATAATTGAAGTAATTCAAAACATTTTATTCATATGATAAATAAATAATGCAAAAAAAATTTGAAATTTGTATAATTGGAAAAATTCATAATATAGTGTACGGCACTTATTTATCTGGGTCCAAAAAATTTACTTCACTGATTATGAGTAAAACTCAAAGTAATCTAAACCGCTTGAGAACCAGATAGAAAAACATTGCTCATCTTGGCCCCCCCATTTGGGGCACTATCTATTTACTCTATCATATGATTTACATTGCTAATTCCTATGCTGCGTTTTTAATCTTTCAAAAATTTACACGGCTATAATTTCTAATACATTAATCTTTCACATAAAAATATTAATGTTTAAATAAATCAAAACTATCTAGAAACTACACTGTAATTTGCGTCTTATGTCCAATAAATTTAAACTTGTAAGGGCAAGGATTTAATTAAAATCATGAAAATCTGATTTAAATCAAATAAATCCGATGTTTTTTATTTTTTTTTTTAAATCATGATTTTTTTAAACCCTGCCATTAGGGTACAGTTGAAATAGAAAGTCAATGTGGGAGCCAGGAGGATCCAAAAAATTCTATTTTATGGGACTTCCTGGGAAATAGGATGGCAGATGACCTTGGTCCAGTTCACTTTTACAATGTTACTAAGCTTGCTAAAGTATATCATTTGCAAAATCATGCATGGTGACTACCAGATTTTCTCTGCAACTTACTGCATCAGTTTTCGGTATCAAATGCTAAACTAAGAGCCAGAATCCACAGTAAAGATGTTGATTGTGGAAGTGGAATGTATTAATTTAACCTGTTGTTGCCAAAATCACGATTAAAATGGCAACTTATTAGAGCGAGAGTAAAGTCAATAAAGATTTAGTTTTTGTAGTTCAAATATTTTAACTATGATTCCCGATTAGCAAGAATGAACATAATTTTTTTACAATTAACTATCAATTTCAATGTAAACAATGAACTAGTTAAATTCTAGTACACAGTTGCTACCATTCATCAAGTTTTAACAGTAATGATAACCATCAGAAACAGGCTGTCATTTCAATAGCAGTTAAAGTAACAGTGATATAGAAGCAATTGTAATCAAATATATTATTAAAATAACTTATTACAAATATTAATAAAATAATAATTTAAAAATATTTATTTGGAAATAATGGAAAGTGAAATCACAAAAAAATTAAGTGATTACTAACAGTTTAAATTAATCATTAATGAGGTTTAATGGTTAGTTGGGTTATATGGGCTTATTTGGCAAAGCTGCACCAAACATCCAAGTAAATGGACATACACAAGGAAAGCTTTAATGACAGAGGAATATACCCAAGAACGAATTGAACTTGCATTGCCTAGAACTTGCAGTGGCCAAATTCACTGAACCATGGTGGTCCCATGATGCTCAATGGAGATGGATACTTACAATGGAGCATGAACATGATTTCCTATGGTAGACACAAACACATTCATTTTGGTAAAATCCTATGGCCTTGGTGTGATGTAAATTTTCTGTTGTCAAGCCATTACCACATGGAAATGACCAGTATTTTTGATAACATGTCAATTTAGCAAACCTTGATGTGACCACATTAAGATTTAACTATCCATTTAAATAGTTATAATGAACATTAAAAAATGACTATCAATAAAAAGGTTCCCCTACAGAAAAAATTCAAGGTCTACCTCATTTCTTAAAAATTTCCAATTCTACAAGGGAAGAAATATCTTAAATATTTTTATAACAGAATTGATGTGTTTTATACTCACTGCTACATGAGAGGCAATTAAACTGGGATCTACAACTTAAATAAGATTCCAAACATTAAACATCCATCACAGCCAGAATTCAAACCCATACCTTGTAGATCTGAGGGCCATTCTGCTACAAAACCAACTTATTGAGCAAGAACCTTATTTCCATTATGATTAGATTGAACAAGTAAACAGCTAAATTGTCTTATGATTTCAACTAATGTATTAAAAATATAGAATCAGAATCAATAATTTAGTTACTAAGAACCCTGTAGGGTATTAACCCTCCTAGCGGCATGCCTGAGTACAATTCGGTCAGATTTCATCGTGGGCGACAGACCCAAAATATTTCGAGAAACAAGATGTGTCCCGTACGATATGTCCGAATATTTCGGGTCTGCCACTATACTGTGAGGGATTTTTTTTTGGGGTGTGTGTGTATTCGAACTGAATTTTCCGAGCATATTCGGGCGTGCCACTTTGAGGGTTAAGACCAGCCTTTATTAGACATTTAGAAAACACAAAAATGTTTTCACTCTGAGTAACAAAATACTTACATAAACACTTCTCCATATGTGTAAGAATGATTTTGAAATGCTAGGATAACAAAAAATCTTGAATTCAGTACTATCAATTTTGAGATATTGTTCATTTGGCTTTAACAATACAAAGTCATCATCGATGTCTAAATGAAAGAAATAAATGGAATGAGCTGTGTACGTTTTAAAACAATTTAAAGCAAGATATATATTCAAATCATTTCAAGTTTTAAAAATCATACCGTTACAATTGATATTCATAAAATTGAATTAGGGCATTAGATACTATACAGTTCAAAAGCAAAATGCAGATGATCTGACTAACACTTTAAAATTTCTTTTATCAAAGATCAATGTCGTGAATCTGTTTGATCAATGAAATCGATTTTCTATTCTCTAAGGTGCTATTAAAATAGAAATTTTAATTCTTTAAAGTTGTATCGAATAAACTTAAAATCATGACTACACTATAGTAACATAGCTGCAAATACAAAAGGATAGTTTTTATAAAGAATAAGAATTTTCAGATATTCAAACTAGGAAGGGAAGAAAACCGTAAGCATTCCGCAGATCATTTGTGTGAAGATTACCTAAATACCTGAAAAATGGAATTATTTAAACAGTTGTATTATAAAAACAAGTCAGAACAATTAGTTCCAAGGAGGAAAACGTTTGGTTTGTCGATGCATTGTCAAAACTTATAGTATGTAATATAAAGTCAGTTATTCTACAGCACATTAAAACAAACGAGTCGGAATATGTGTACTCAATTATTGAATCAAAAGCAATAAAAACATTACCGTGACTGATACCGGAATTTGATACATTTGGAGGGACAATAATCGTAGAAAATGATGGTAGAAATAAAGCAAATAGCATGAACTTTATAAGATTACTCAAGACAACCGCCATATCTGCAGAATCAAATTGCTTTGCATGCTTGAAATCAAAATAAAACCACATCGTTGCCAGATCATTTAGAAAATTATTTCCTAAAATTAGAGGTAGAGATGTTTTGAGATTTTATTTTAAATACCAAAATAGCGTATAAGAAAAGTTTCATTTTCTTGCTAAAAAATAATGACTTTTGAAGAATACTCAGTTTCTTCTCATAGCAGTGATTTTGTGAAATGTCAAAGGTTTTTCTTTTTTGGAGATTAAATATTTTTTATTGACGAACGTAGCTATCACAGAGTAATGTGGTAGCTATTTACTCTGAAGGAAATCATCTGAAATAGTCATGAGGAGCAGCAACGTTGGTTTGTTTTTGTTGAAGTGTAAATATCTTGTGATTTCGTTTTATATGTGGTTTGTTTCTTTGATTTCTTGAATAATAGCTTTTGATTTCTTGCATGCTTTTTCAAAAGAAACGGTGTTAACATGTGATATGTCTGACTTTTTTTACAACTGAATTTTTGAATATGAAGCATTTACAAAATTTTGTTGCCTTAAAATATTACAAAATTTTTTTCAAAATCATAAAATAACCGGTATTTTGTAACCTATAGCATGAACTCTTCAAGATGACAAATTTTTCACAAAACTTTTTCTTCTGCCAAGATTTTTGATTAATATCTTGGGGTGTCGTTTGAACATAACTAGCTATATTTTTCCCCACCATCCAGTATAAACAAATATCAAATGAGGCAAGAATATCTGCGTGATTATTGTAACATTTTCGCATAGTAAATTAAGTAATGCATAATTTATCAAGTTCGTATATACCAGGATTTCTCATATCTTAGTGTCTGCATTTTATTCTACTCATCTACAGTGGCTAAAAAAAGTTTCCGTACGAAGATGAAAACGGCGTATAAATTATAATTTCTAAAGAAATCTCTCCAAAGATTCAGAAACTGCACAAGAAACTTATTTTATATTTGAGAATGTGTTTGGCAACAAAAATTTCTTAATTTTCACAAATAAAAAGTAATTTATTTAAACTTTGTGAAAAACACAAAATGAAAGGCAAAAAGTTTTTGTACGCACTTTACAAATTGATTAGAACATACAGTCTAGTTGGTCCCGCATTCAATTATCATAACTATCGAATGAAAAAGAACTTCAGTATTGTGTAACTAATTATTTCAACCGATTTTTATACTATTGGACCACTTAAAATGGAAATTCCGAAAGCTATTCACGCGTTGGTGATAAAGTTGGGAAATAACAGTTTATTAATGAGGAAAATATTGTGAAATCGCAAACAAATCTAGATCAACGGTAAAAATCACTGAAAGATTTAATTAGGTAGAAACTGGAAAATAGGAACCGAACCAGAAGACCTCAGAAATTGAGGTATATACACCAGGAATATTCTGCGAAAAGTTTGCGATAATACATGAATTAGGCACCACAACTTGCACCCTTGTTGAAAACTGATTACAATCTTGAAATGTAATCTCAGACTGTAAGAAAAGTAATAAATAAAGATGGCTACAATGGACATGTTGCACGTAGAGAACACTCATTAGCAAACTTGACAGAAGAAAGCATCTTGAGTTTGCAAAAAAAGCATGTAAGCTTTTAACTCTGAGATTCTGTACTTTTTAGGGATGAATCAAAATTCTGTCTGTCGTTCAAATGGAATGGGGAAAACCAAAACATCAAATGCAGGCATAAAACTTATGTAGAACTGTAAAACACATCACAGGAAATGTAAAGTTATTGGATTACATGAGTTCTTCTGGTGTGGACAATTTTGTTGAAGGTAACAGATAGCTATGTGTAACTAGACATTTTGAAACAAAATGTCCTTGTTAGTGCTACGAAAACTGTCTCTTGGAAGACCATCTATCTTCCAAAAGGACAACGATTCAAAACACTACAGCATTCTGTAAAGAATGATGCCTTTACCATATCGCAGCAACTTCACACACAACTAGTCTCCTGATTTAAACCCCATGGAACACTAATGAGAAAAAATCAGTCATGAACTGAAAAATTATGATACCAGCAGAAAAAATAACCTGAAAAGTGCCATTATGGACGTATGGAACAAAATTACTTCAGAAAAAAAATTTGTGGGAGTCATGCCTAAACTTCTGAGAGAGGTCATTAAAGCAAAAAGCAAGTTCAACTGACCATTAAATGATGAAACATGATGTGGGAAATAACATTTGATGAAAGATTTTTCACCGTATGGGGACTTTTTTGCTTTATATTTAGCACATTTCTGTGTTATTGGGAATTATGCTTTAAATTATTAATATATTTTTTTTAATGCAATAGAAACTTTCTATGCAATTATGCTCATCTGTTTTTCCATTTTTATTTCTTCAATATTTATTTTCTGCAAATAATAAAGCTATTTATTTCAAATAGAAAGTGCATACGAAAGCTTTTTTACTCACTGTATGAATTATTAATCTTTTCCTTGTACAAATGTGATGACATTTGTGGTCTTTTGTTAGCAATTCAAAGAGTGCTATTTAGTGTTTTATGTTATGCTATTTATGTTTTATGATAATAATTTTACTACATTTTATGTCATTTCCTTTTGCGATATTAACTATTATGCTTGTTTTTAATTCAGTTCAGCAGTGTGTAAAACACCCTATCAATTATGGCAAAAAAATTGGATTCCAGTAGCACATCACTCACACAATTTGCTCCCTTGAGTCCTGAGTCAAAGTCCCAGACATTTTCTATTCGAAATATATTCTGGCGAAATAAAGGTAGCTTTGTGTATTAATTGAACAATATTCTAAGAAAACTGTTTTATATGTACTAAATCTAACTAATGTAGATATCTAAATTTCTTGATAACAATTTTTTTGATAATATTATCCGAGTGGGAGAATAATCGAAAATTTTCTTCTAAAGACCAAAAAAAGTGTATTGCAATATATTTTTTAATTGATCAATGAATGAATACTTTTTGAAAAAAAATCAGAAGTTTTAGGATGTACTTTTGAGGCTAACATTAGAAATAAAGAAAAAGAAGACATTTCAGTTATTTTTGTAGTCTGCTCTTTTCAACAATTTTGTTTGAAATGTGAATTATTTACTTTAGCAGTATGTGTCATTATTATCCCTAGACTTCATCACAGCAGCATTAACAACACAGTAATAATGAAAAATGCATCATGGTTTTCATTTAATACTCAAGAACTATAAATAAATTCCTTAAAACAAGTGTTTATATACTTTGATACATGAAATGAACTTCAGGTTTATTTCTGCAATCAATAAATTATAATTTCCTGAAAAATGAGGCTTTAAATAAAAGATTCAAATTTTAATGTTTGGAGAATATTACTGTTTTGGTTTGAATAACATTCTCTGCACTGTTTTTTCATTTATTTGTGAAAACTTACGAAAAAAGGAAAAAGCAAATTTAAATGGTATAACAAATTACATTACAAATGTTTCACACAGGAAATTTTCCTCTTTTCTCCAGTATACAGGATGATTCAGAATAAATTTTCTGGAGATTACCTTCATAATCATTTGTCATAGATACATAATTCATATTATAAAATACTTTCATATCTTGTTGAGATTGGGTGGATAATTTATTTTAAAAGATGTCTTGCATATATAAAAATGCAGGTAGCTTAGTTGAAAGTATATATGTCTACAGCAGAAATTTATGAAGATAATCACTAACATCATTTTACATCCTGTACACATGAAATTTGATACTTTTTATCTTTGTATGCATAATGTTATTCATAAAACATTAAACTTTAATTAATTTTGTATTTAAACTGAACTTTTGTGAATTTTCTGCATACAGATAAAACAGCACAAACTGAAAGCAAATCATCAGAACAGAATTCAAGTGCTCAAGCAGAAGTGTCTTGTTCACCAGAACACCTGTACATGTCCAGTGAACCAGTATTTCCCATTGGGAAAAATATTGGAATATCAAGTGTCGAAAATCGTGGAATGGCTGGAATATTGGGCAAGATTATGGATAATATTGTGGATAAAAAGAAAAAAGTAAGTGGTCAATTTCATCTTATGATATCTGGGTTTCAGTTATTCAGAGCTGAATTATTTGGATCACTTGTCACTCTGATTTCTATTATAACATGAAAAAGTCCTATTTCTAATTAAACAAAATAGTTTTATTTCATTCTAGGGCCTTCAAAATTACAAAGACAGTGATTTCAAACAGTATTGGATGCCAGACAGCAACTGCAAAGAATGCTATGACTGTGGAGACAAGTTTACTACTTTTAGGCGCCGCCATCACTGCCGTGTATGTGGGCAGATATTTTGCTGGCGCTGCTGTAGCCAGGAAATTCCTGGTGATCTCATTGGCTATACAGGTATATTTTTGATTGTCTAGTTGGTATTCAAGTAGCTGGTAAATTTTTGGTTAAATAGAAATTGTTTCCTGAAATCAAGTGTAAACTGTCTAAGAAGCTAAAATCTTGAATAAATCTTATGTAAGCAAATGTACTTTGCAAGTACAATAAAGGAGCAAAATCACCTAATGAGACTACATACCAATACCTTTAACTATGTCTAAATCTCAATTTATATACTAAATATTATAGAAGTTAAACTAGATGCAATTTTAGGTGTTTATTCAGGGTATCAGTTTTAATTAAAGATGAAATTATGATGACAGGAGTCTGAGATACTGCTTATATCAGTCATGAGTCAAAAATGGTTGCAACAGTTAAAAGTTTTGAGCTGTGAGCCATCTAAAAGAACTATTAGTTAAACTACCCTTTTTACTTTCAAGTTTTTTAAATTAACTTCACAACAGACTACTTTGACCATGCAGTATACCATCAAATGGTACATAAAGTTTCCATGTGTATGTAGCTCAACGATTTCATTAGGTGAAGTGAAATGCTGTAAATTTACATTAACAATGAATCTTGTAGTCTAAATGGAATTATTGTCACAAAAGCATCTTTCGTGTGGATATTAACATTGAATAAAAAATGCTGGAGCAAGCAGATAATTTGGAAGAATAAATAAGGAAATCATGGAGTGGTTTGTTAATTTATTTGATTGATCTAAAGAATTTGGTCTCAATGGTAAATTGGAAACTAGTTACTTTATGATTTAGAAGTACTCTACGTTTGCCTTCAAAGACCTGCACATTTTTGTATGTTGACTGATCATCATAAAGAAATTTAATCAGAAACTTTCTATAATGAATGAAGTAGATAGTTAAAAATATGATTTAGCCTTGCAGAAATTTGCTTCCTTACAAAACTTAAAATGTCATTGGGTAAATGAATTCATGATTAAATTGCCAATTTAACTTTTCTCACAGATGATCTAAGGGTGTGCTCCTACTGCTGTAAAATGGTGTTGTCGTGTGTCCAGTCTTTAGACTCTAATCCACAGGCTGAAGACGAATCTCAGTCTTTTCGAGAAAATCAGCCTAAGAAGTTCAGGTTGGATCCCCATTCAGAATCCTCGCCAAGTCCTAAACAAAGCATTATCTCGCCTGCAAGACGAAAAAGTTCCGTTGTTGGCTTTAGAGAGGAGGATTTTGCAAAAGCAAAGTAAGACTGATTAAGTATAATTTAAAAATCTTTGTTCTAAAACTATTGTTACCTCTGTGTTAATAATTGTAATATATAATCTACAAATTCCTTGAATGTCCTTATAAATCATGATTTTGTTGAATTAACACCTTTGTGAACATAGTTTGAATTTGAAAGAGTATATATTACTGTTTATATACTTTTTGACTGTATAAAGTATAAGTTAAAATCTATATAAAGCAGAGTTGTCTACTCTCTACAAATCTACACCATTTGACCAATCCACACGAAATTTGGTACACTTATTCTTTAGAATCCTGTGAGTAACAGGCTACATATTAATACCAGTTATATTTGTCTTTGGTGTGCAGAGGTGATTAAAATAATTCAGAATTCCAATAGGAATAATATTGAGTATTATGATTGTTTTATCAGTATTGCTGGTAAAACAATTTTCCCAAAAAATGAATTTAAAGAATTTAAATTCTAACATATGTTTGAACTTATTTTTTATTTCCTTTCAAAATATCAATAATTAATAAATATTTGACAAAGGCAAGAAAATGTCTAATTTCGAAAAATGCACATGAAAATCGCAGATGTTGGTTCATTTCTTGGTGGTATGGGTATATTTAGACCATCTTTCCATGAAAGACATTGATTTGTAGAATTCCGTTTCATTAAAAATATATCAAGTGTACAAAACGAAACCTTCTAAAATAAATGGTAATATCTTACTTTAAAAACAGGGGAACGCTAAAATAGTTATTTTAAAGAGACAGGTAACGTTAAAATAAGATGCGTAAACATACATTGTAATTCAGAGATTAAAAAAATATTTTATGCAGGTTTCCATTACAAGGCAATTAAAATAAATAAAACTTACATTTGCTTTTCAAGTTTCAAATTATATTGGAGTGGAATGAAAGCTGTCCTTAAGTCAAGAAACAACATCTATCATTTTGAATAAGTACATAGTTCCATTTAGATACCTGATCTCTGAATTGACAAAAAAGGTGCCACAAAGAATTAATTTAAAACTGCATGCCAGTAGGAGTAAACAGATTTTAATTAAAACTTTGCTGATCTTGGAAAAGTATCATGATTATAAAATCTAATTGGGAATTTGGAAAAGTTGCAAGTTTTATCGCAAGTAACAGAAGATTGACTTCATTTGCTTTATGATTGAAGCTACTGTTACACAACTTTGCTATCTTAAACATTCATTGAAAACATTGAAGACATTTAATTTTACAAGCTGTTATTTCACAGGCAGAATGGAGTTTTCAAGAAAAAATGTATATGCTTGTAAAGAAATTGATTATGAATATCATATCAATGATTTGCCAGCCTTTCATAATGGAAATCGGAAATATCGCATTCCTGGTGTAATAGTGGTGCAAGTCCAAAAATATTAATAGAAAAATTGGCTTCAACAATATGCTGTAAGCAGGGTGTAAAACAATAATGAGTTTAAAAAGAAAGTAATAATTAAAATAGGATTTTTTAAAAATTTAAATCAGATTTTTTTTATTTAAATAAGATTTTTATGATTTTAATTAATATGTTCCTATTTGTTTAAATGTGTCAGACATGCAAATCACAGTGTAGGCTCTACATAGTACTATGTTATATATTAATATATAAGAGGGTTAGATATTTATGGTAAATATTAATTTTGGATTAATATATTAGTAAGTTAAGGAAAAAAATAACTAATTTTTGAAAGATTAAAACCATAAAAAAATTATTATTTGTCTTTGTGTTTATTTAATTTGAATTCGACTTCATGATACTTAAAATTATATAATTAATTAATAAATTTTTACCATATCATTATAATAAAATCAATTAAAAAAATTTCTGGCCTTTTCCTTTCCTTAGTTTTATGTGTTAAGTTGAAAACATTCTTTATATTAATTCAGAAGTTACAAAGGTGGAAAGAATGGACTATGAATGGCTTTTCAGTTTGCACAAATATTAAAATCTAAGTGAGTTTCTCCAATTCTGAAGATGATATCTGGGACAGTGAAAAAATTGTGATTCTTTTTGGAGGTACTTTTGGAAAAATTGGGTTATTTGATTCAAATAAAAATTTTGATTCAATCATATTTTTTATTCAATCATTTTTTATTTATTCAAATCAGATTTTAATGATTTTGACTTGTTTCCCCTATGTGTTTAAACTTGTTAGACATGAGACATGCAAATCACAGTGTACTTACTAGATAATATTGATTTATGTTAAGCATGTCTTAGGGTTTCCAGATTCCTTTATCAGAAATAAATTCTTGAAAGGGCATCAGTTTAAGTCTAACCAGCCTTTTCATGTGAAGAGTATGTCAATAAACATTTCGTACAATGAATAATAAACATTTCGTACAATGAATGGACTGGTCTCGCATCTATAAAACTTAACATCTGCTTATTTGCAAATGACACTTGTTTTAAGTGAGCGAAGAGAAGTATTTGTTGGTGTTGTCATCCCAACATGACTGCTAACCCTTGGAGTGAGAATCCTTTTTGTCCCCCTTTTTGATTGGTAAATATTTCCAGTGAGAAACTAAATTTCTTAAAAAACCACCTACACCAAGCATGCCCGATGCCCTGAACCCTTTAAAATTTTTATGGTAGGGTCCAGGACCTCCAAACATAAAGAATACATATGCAAATAATATGAGTAACCAAATATGCAGAGTGCTTTCATCTGTCTCATGCTGCTTATCAGAAGGGTCGCTAAGTTCTAGAGACCCAGAACTCTTAGGGTCCTAATATTTGTATAGTTGGGCCCAACCATCCCTCCAACATGTGATAATATTGCAAATATATTGATAATATTGGTAATAATTTACATAAACAAAATAAAGAGTTCCAAAACATTTATAATGAATCAAATAATTTCTCGAAGTTGGAACCCAGTTTATTCCAATCAATGTAATTATCTTTAGTGTCCTCAGAGTAGAGATGCTAGTAATAGTTAATTTTAGAGGCCAGTAGTTGTCACTTTTAAAAAAGGATCAATCTGGGTTGTTACTGAGTAAAGCAAACTTTTAAACTGATTTGTGTTCCATTTTAATCCAGGTTACTTCATTTCCAATATATTAAACTTAAGAAAGAACAATTAAAGTGATTTAAATCAATGATTTTTTTTCAAATAAAAATAACTTGATTTAAATCATGATAAAAATCGTGATTTAAATTGGCATACCTTAGCTGTTTGTCATTTTTTATAGAACATGAATTGAAAGGACATTCACAATCTCTCCAAAACTCAAAATTGAGTTCTATAATAGTCATCCTACTGTCACCTTTTGTAGTCTTGTTTTAAACTATAGTGCAATGTATGTGAATGGGTTATATGGATGGACAAAACAAACATGTATTTTATCCAAAGCAAACTGTAGAAGCTATAAACATGTCAAAATGGAGTTTTAAAAATAATTTTTCTTCACTTATTTTTCTACTTGCATTTTTCTTTAACAGAAAAAGTAATTTTTTGTATAACTTTCAATCAATGTTTGACCAATACAACCTGAGCAATGCAGGGTAATTCTGCTGGTTTTGATATTGTCTTAATCTCTCCTTAATAGACAGCTTCCATTCTCATCAGCTTTAAGCATGTGTTGTCGGTTTTTCTGCAATGAATGTATTTTCTTATACACTAGCTATTTCTGAAGTAAAATGTGTCTCTGTATTTTGTTGTGATTATTTGATCTAATTGAATACAATTTTTCAAATAACATATCTAAATATATAGTTAAAATACTTTTAGAAAATAATAGAATAATGTTGTGGTTTTTTCAGTATCTGAATCTTTATGGAAAGATGTATTTGTTATAATAATTTCCATTACTTGTAATTTTAATATAGATATTTACTTTTATTTTTTAACAAAATTCTTAAAAATTTCTGATGTAACAGTGTTAGATATACCAGTACTGTATTTTCCAAATTTTGGGAATGATTGGTATCAATTTCTTAGAGAATCAGGCTCTCTAAGAAATTGATATATTTTAAAAGGTGGTTGCAATAGTAGAATTGTTTTAGCTTTACATATTCTTTATTTTGTTTTGGATGAATTTTCATTGAAAATAATTTTATCTTCGACAAATCTCTGAGTATTCTTGATTATTTGCTTTAAATCCCATTAAAATATATTTTGGTTCATAGTGTATAGTGGCTTTGAATTTAAGTTTCTTTTTCTTTAGTATTTGAATTTTGTTGTTTTTCTTTTTAGGCCTTTTAAATCAGCATTGGAAAGTATGTCTTGTAGGGAAAGACCTCAAAAAATTGATGGGCCAATTCAGGTTTGTAAATTTTGAAGCTTAGTTCTTTTATATTCATGGTCTGTAAAAGCATATTAACATTCCCTAATTGCTCTGAAATCTTGCTGAAGGCATGGACATGTACCTTTCAAAAACCAAAATATATATAAACATCACTCTTAAGTAGATGTTCTCAGATATTTTCGTTCTTCTAATTCAATTAAATCTAAAAGTCAGTTGAATAAAATCTCGTGTGGATGCTACTCTGTATTTGTGGGAATTATATATTCTAAAGTTTGTTCAGTGGGATCTAATCATCTTAAGCGTCTCAAAAAATCAATTAACCCTTTGCATTTGGAATGTTAAAAAGAACTACTGTAATGCCATCAATAAGGCAACATCCACATTCAAAGGGTTAAAAAATTAGGCATTTTGATCCCAGCAGAAACATTTAATGGGATAAAACAAGGAAACACATGAACTGGCCTATGCCTTTTAATCACTCAAAATCTGCAAGTGCACAGTTCCTTTGCTCACTTTTTTATTGGATAAAACTTAATCTTGCGCTTGGTGCAGCTTGTCCTCTACTGGACTTTGCTCCATAAAACCCAAACCAATCAACCTTTGCTGGCCCAACTATTGGGCAGCTCAATGCCCACTTATGGCTGATATGTCAAAATATTTGCAGAACAATTAGATAAATCATGTAAATAAAGTAACAAGTCAAATGCCAGAGAACATCAAAATATAGCCAATAAAAGGTATTAAGTCCAAAAATGAGTCCATTTTGGTGGGACTACATACCCTCTATTGTTCTGAACCACAAAATAAGTTTATTTCGATTCTGAACAGTAGTGGAGTGTTTAGTGTTCCACTGAAATGCCACCATACCCTTTTTTGAATATTTGATAATTATTTGTTTATACATTTTCGATTGCTACTTCAACTTCATTAAAAAATAACCTCTAGTTATTTTCATCCTTCTAATTCACAGGATAGATCTCACCTGAAGCAACTGATGCATAAACTATTAAATTCAGTGCAGAGTGTGTCGCTATGGAAACAGGAGTACAAGGATCATCATACTAAAGTTATTCTTGGCTGTGATATTGTGGACTGGCTAGTGATTCATGACCCCACTTTATCTAGGTATCTTTGTTGCCCTATTTAAAGTTCTCCCTTATGCCCTTTGCAATACTTGCTTCTCTATGCTTTCAACGTTCTTAAATATTTGTTTACAGTCTCCAACAGGTATCACCTTACATATTGTCAGCTTACTAATGAAACTCTTAAGTCAAAATTTTTAAATATTAATTTTTTAGTTTTTCTAGATGGGAGGATCTTTAGACTGTTGAAGTTTACGAAGTCTTTTTTTGCATGAAGGCTAGATATCTTGAGAAATACTTAACTACACACTTGAGAAGCACATAAAGAGATAAATAAATGTACATTATTTGTACTAATTTTATTAATAAATTACTATAGCAATACATAACCATAATCAAAGTACTCTTCTCTGGTTTATTGTTAAAATGACAATCTTCGCATTGCCTCAAAATTAGAATCGTCCCTCGTTTTCTCAGAACTTTGTTTTTTTACTTAGTGTGCATCACTTGTAATACTGGTGGTGCAAGTAGAAATATATAGTTGATTGAAACAGATATATATATAAGGCATATTTTTACTCTTTATTTCCATTTTCAAATGTTTCTTTAAATTATATTTCTTGAAAATTTCGCACGGTGGATGCTTCTTTGAAGCTACTTTCTGTGAATTTTGGACAAACTGAGATGGGGAAAGCACACACACACACAGTTTCTTCTATTCTTGTTCTCAAAGTCAATCACTTTTATGGAAAATTTCTACATACCTGTCAACTTGTATGGTTTGGTCTGAATTGTAAGATTACATGGGCTTACAAAAGGGTACAATTTTCGGCAAAATTATAAAATATTCTTTTCAATTTTGTTTTCAAGAGATCCAATGCATGTTTAGGGACTCCTACATTTTCTCTGCAGTTCCAATGAGAAAATGTTTCATAAAATGTAAATTCTATGGTAAATAAATTTTCCTTCAAAATTTGTTTTGCCTCCAGCTATTTTGTGCAATTACAAGAATGTCCTTAATGTTCCTAAATTTTGTCGATGTTTGCTGTTTCCTATTCCTTCCCCTTAAAATTACCTGAAAAACATTGTTTTTTAAAAACTAAATCAGCAATTATAAACAAGTAAAATATTATAAAAATGTAGAATTTTTTGAATCTATATATTGAGAGATGCTTTGAAATATATATATATTATATGTTTCACAGGTGTGCATGTTTATGATCCCATAAAATTTTCAAAATTGACATGTTGGCATATAAGATTCTACTGCAAGTAGATGTTGAAAAAGTAAAAAATTATGCTTGTAAAATTTATGTAGCCCCTAAAATTGAAAGCCTTGTTAAAATTTATTGAAAAACTGCACATAATATGTTTTTTATCATGAATATTGCTATCCTTTAAATATTCATTAACCAAATTTGATGTTTCATATTTATAGTATATTTTTTAAAATCATGTCCATTCTTTATAGGAGTGATGCTGTAAATATTGGACAAGCTTTCATTGATGCTCAATTCTTTGAATGCATAATGCCACAACAAAAGTTTATCGATGGCAATGTCTTTTATAAACCATTAGAGGTGATATGGAAATGCAGTTTAATTTATAAAATGAACCAATAAAATCTTATAAAACAGTGCTTACTTATACATTGCATGTACTATTATAAATGTATTCATTATTTGTCAACTTGATATACAAAGCAGCTTTGTTTGTTCACAGGATATCGATATATTGTCGTTTTGCTATCAAAACTTCATGAGTAATGCTTTTGGTTTATGAGGTTTAAACATTTAGTTACAAACATGTTTACTAAATTTTAAAATTCTAAGTCTGCATCAGCTATTAAGCCCTCTATTGGTGAATTTTTAAACCTTATATCTTGTATCTGGTTTATTCTGGTATCTAGTTTTTTTAATATGCCTGAAAAATTTGATTTTAAGACTCATGAGGTTGTGAAAATAAGCAACGATGTAATGATTGTTATAATGTATGTGCTATAATTATACACTTCATTTTCATTTTGCAGGAAGTGCTCATAAAATAGAAAGTTTGATGACATTAGAATTAGTTCTATAAAATAGGTAGGATTTGATCACAAGTTTCTCAAGTCCTACCACTAATTTGTTAGTAAAACCATGTCAATGATCAAGTCATACCTAATATAGAATTAGTTCTATATTAGTTTAAATTTTCAATTGTTTTGATGGGTGTATGTCATTCATTCACATAAATTCTTCATTTCTTTCATAGCAACCTCATCCAAATACGCCTAATCGAGAGGAAAATACCAGTGAAATACAAGAAAGCATGGAACCTCTTTGGGTAAAAGAAATAAAGCCCAGTAACTCCTACATTTTCAATGGTAGAGATGTATTTCACCTTAATCCATTCTTAAGTATTAACTTTTAGTGAATTGAGTGCTTAGTACAGTAGGCGCTCTTTAATCCGGCACGTTCGGAACCATGGCCGTGCTGGATTAGCGATTTTGCCGGATTATCGAACGTCAATATAGTTTTAACGGGAATACCAAAGAAAAATTAATACAGTACAATGATATTTAAAACAAGCTGTAATAAGCTGCTTTATGGCAAGAAAAAGTACACATGAGCGTTACTGTTTAAAAAAATCTCTGATATCACATTGCATCCTTGATTCGGATCTCTAAAAATCAGTACGAATTATGTACAAATTTATGAGTTCTGCAGTTATAGCTTTTGTTGGATTCGGCAAATTTTATAAATGTATTTAATGCATCAGAAGCCTATTTCCACGAGACTTTAGCTTCATCTGCCATGACTCCATCCAATTCCACCTCCTGAACGGATTTCTTGTGGGTTCGCAACACTTTGTATAACCTGTCACTCAGTTCTTCGACCACTGGCACTCTTTTGTAGATTTCAATCCAGTCTATAACTTCCTCACAGTGTACATCTGTGAGATGGTTGTTTGGCACAGCTTCTACCAAATCTAGCACCATATTTTGACCATTACTGGTAAATTTCGGATTTTGATCCGCACCTTCATCATTAGGCCAAAGCTTACACCAGCACCGCTGTAGAGTCACTTCTTTCACCTGATTCCACGCTAAGGCGATTGCGAAAATTGCATCTTTGACATTAAACTGTTTTTGGAAGTCTTACATCACATTGCAGTAGCGTGATTTGGCAGTCGAGGTCAACAAACGCCTGAATCCACCCGAAAAAATCCGAGCTGCTCGATCGGTGCCATATTACAGAATGTGCCGAACCGAGGAATGCCGCATTAAAGAGCGCCGACTGTATATGGTTTCTATTTTCTTTATCCCTAATGAAAATTAAAATCAATTTATTGCATGCTATCCTTCCAAACCCTTGGAAGGATAGCATAATTTATGTTAATTATGCTATCCTTCCATAACATAATTTATATAAATATATTAATTATGTTTATTTTAATTTCATACTACAATTTAGTAGGTATTTTCAATTTGTTTTAATGTTGTATGAGTTTTCTAACAACTAATTAAATACAAATAAATCAGCATAAGGATCCTCCCCGATTATGAGGATAAAAAGTCAAAATCGTTGTAGTAAGGTGTTTAAATAACTGAAACAGATCTGGTACTCAAATGCTGGTTTGCAAGTCAATCAAACAACAAAAAGGTTTTATGTTGTGTTCGCTAATATCCAGTAGTACCTTCTAAATTACAGAAGGATGAGTATGATCAATTTTGAATGTGGGTATATTTATTCTATCTCTTAAGAGAGCTCTAGAAAAACCTCTAATTGTTTTGTATATGTAACTAGACAAATTACCAAAACAAACAACCCAACAGAGGCAGTGATCAAAAACGCTTCCTACCCATAAGTTTTTGAAACATACTTTCACATACTGTTAGCTGGTGTGATAAATAGTTGGTTGATTTTTATGGCACAAAGGCCATATTTGACCAACCTACATAAACAAAGCATATATTTAATGCTAAGTATCAAAGATTAAGCAGAAGCATAAATCTAAAAATCAAATACAGCTAATTTCAAATTATACTAATCTATCAATAGGTCCTTTAAGGTTGGATTAAAAACTCCAGATCAGTTTAGTCTGATTGCTTAGTATTCAACATTCGATCAAAATATGTTTTTCTGATAAATAGTGTTGCAAGATGAACATAATGGAGCAGGTTCTCCTAACAACAAATGTCCATGTGTAAAAAATGTATGCCCAATATGAAGCCTTATAAATTTAATAAGATGATTCCTATTCAGATTTGTAAAATGTAATGGCTATAAATTTGTAATAAATGAGTGATCTGTGGGTTCAAATCCTGATCCAGGTATAGATGTTCACCACTTCACAGTTTCTTTTTTAAATTTTTTAAAAAATTGTCACTTATTGCAATTTATGATTGAAAATTGTCTTTTTCTAAGTGATGCATTGCAGGGAAGCGTGATTTACAATTATAATGCAGAAGACAAATCATTGTTTACATTATTTTACTTATTGCTGTTTGATATTCATCTGTTCGAAAAAACTAAACTACAAGTGGAACAAATACGGTCAAAGTAGAAAAAAGGAAAATGAAACAGCACATAAAATGCACAGGCAAATCAAGAAAGTACCGAAAACAGTGTAGATGCTCTAAGCCATGGATATCGATCTAATGAGTGCTTGTTTAGTTAAAAATGACGAGTGACAAATCAAACTACCATAATTATTATAAAAACAGAAATTCAGATTAAAATATATGCTGCATCAATCCCTTTATGCATGCCAAATTATTTTCGCCTAAACTTTAAGTACAAAACATTTTTATATCTTATCTCTTAATTCTAAAACTCTTACAAGATAGATTTTAACATGTAGAGTTGTGATTCATGACTCTTTAATACTCTTATTTTAAGCTAGTTTCTTTTAGATTAAGTGTTAATCACATTTTATGTATAATGTATTTACAGACAATAATAAAGATAGCTCTCAGACATCTTTGGTATCACCTGATGCTCCGAGATTATCGGGAAACTACTCCCGTCTCTCCTCTTCCAGCTCAATGTTTTACTTAGACCTTGATGTCAAGGAATCGAAAGTGAGCCTTTTTAAGTCCCAACATGAATCTGATAAAAGCAGTTCTGTAAAAGACATTGGGGACACCTCTGTGAGAAATGGTATGTTTGCTAAAATGAGTCTCCAATATCTTTTTTAAAATTAAATATTAATGTAGGCATGAGTAATTGTCTAGTCTGGCATTTTAGATAAGAATACTATTGATCATCTATCACACTTCTTTGAAAGGCATGCTTTGAAAAATGGATGTTAACAGTTTGAAGTGAAATAACTTTATTTACAAATCGGTTTTTCAATCATTTATTTTTGGTCCTGCACAATGGTAGAGTAATCTCACTGAAAAGGCCATAATCTTTACTATCAACAATTTAGCTATTGAGTCACTCCATGTGAAATGAGCAAATATCAGAAAAAATCTGTGGCTGTAGGGTAACGGATTTTCATGAAATTTGCTACAGGGGTTAAGTTTATGCATAAATAACGATATCCAAAATATTTTGACTCAAAATGAAATATTTTGGAAGTTTCAGGCATTTTAAGGACTTGCAACTTCGAAGAGCAGTTATGAAATCGCTTGATGTTGCATGTTTGAAAACCTTTTCCTCAAAAACTACTTAATGTAGACAACAATATTTCATATTTTTATAATCTATGAAGAATTTTCTTTTTATCTATTTGGAAACAACAATTTTAAAAATCATATTTAAGCTAGAAATTAGTTTTCGAAAAAGGGAAAATAGTCAATTTTGATGGAATTAAAAAGGTTTCTATGGGCTAAAGGAATTTAAATGCATCGTTGAAATTGATGTCAGATACAGTGCTAGGTATGATAAAACTACTGCTAAAGTTTAGAAGTCGGCTTTTATTTCCTTCATCTTCCAGACAGCAAAAGAAAATTATAAAATGACTGTTTTCCACTTAAAATAGGCACACAAAATTAAATGAAGGACAACTCTGACGAAAACCATATTTTGAAAGAATATAGTTTACTATGTCTATTACTTGTAAAACAAATTTAGGATTGTGTTTTGAGTCCCAAAGCAACAGAAACAAAATTAGTAAAACGCAAAAACATGTTCTTGCCTATCGATAAATTGGCGACTGAAAGTTTCGTCGCCAAATGACTATTCAGATGTTCTATAACTGGTTACCATATTCCATCAGTATCGCACTAACTGGCAATGTTCATTATCGCCGATCATAGCATTTCCTTCCCATTCTATGCATATTACTCGTTTCAAATGAAACCCCAAATCATTACTGAAATACCAAATTATTTTTAACTTTTGAAGGAAATTTTAAAAGCAGGACCTCAAATCACAATTAAAAAAGCTTAAACATTTAAAACCTTTACTTGATGTCTTCAAATTCACTTTCAATCTGATAAAGGATTCTTGTTCAATTTCGTAGTTGCTTAAATTGAAATTTTCCTAGTGTTGCCAAATTCTTGAAATCTTTACTTATTTCACTAATGATTGTGATAAATATGGAAAAAGGATTCATCTCTCAGTTATGTACATTTGGGAAAATCGGGTATAACACCGATGTTTAAATTCTTTTTTACTCTCAAAATTAGTGTTTACATGACTAGTAATGCTTAATATTTACAAAATGTATTTATTATTCACAAGTAGTAGCATTTAATACTTACGTTTCCAAAGGAAAAAAGCAAATCGAAGACTTCTCTAACAAAATTAACTTTCAACCTAATTATTTCACTGATGGAAACATTCCTTGAACTAAGCAAGCAAGACTTTAAAAAGAAATTTCATGTGAAATTTTGCATGTGCACCATAATAATAGTTATTTCATTCTTATATCGCATTTTTTATATTATCGAAGGTTATTCATTATCATCTGCTATATAAAAAGTAAAATTTACATCTAGTTAAAATTTCTCCAGAGAAAAAATAATCAAATTACGCAAAAATTAGCAAATTGGCAAAATTTCTATTTTAGTCAATCTCATATTCAGGAATGACGACTATTAAATGATATTCTGACGTTTCCAAGACCTTTTTCTGAAGAATGTAACGATATAAAAATTTTAAATTTGTGTCAATAACTTATTGAAATACAGGGTCACAAACAGGCCACTTTTAGTGCTAGAAAATCTAACTTCGTGTGACCTTGAACTTTAAATGTCAATAATTAACAAAATATAGATTTCTGAAACCTAATATTTTGCAGTTGATCATTACTATATGTGACCTATTTATAAACTGATTTTCATTAAAATCGGTGATATGTCAGCCACAGCCGATTTGCTCAATTTGCAGACCCTTATTGCTTGCATTTTTAGGTATGATCACAAAAAAGAAATGCTCAAATTGAATTAAGTAATTTACTTGATAACCACTTTCTCTCAATTAAGGTGTAAATTTCTTTACATTATATATCTACCAGTATTCACCTTCGTTTTTGCTGAAATAAGATTCCTTAATAAAACATGTTTGTATAAACTTTTTAATGAAACATTCAGACTTACTACAATCCAATTAACAAATACAGCTTTGTATTTCTTATTACTCAGCCTGAATTCAGAGGAATTAGCAGTTTTAAAAATGTGAAATCGAATTGAAACTAATCTATTGCTCCAAGTCAAAGAATTGTGTATATTTTTAATAATTTGATTTTAATGCCACCAATGCTTTAATAAGTTGATGTGTCAGATTACTGCATGATCAATAACTTAATTTTAACTGTTGCATTTCGGACTAAAAATAATCTGTTACACCTGTTAACAAACTTGTTCCTGTTTCACTGTGCCCTGACAAAATTTAATGTTTTACCTCTTTTCTGAATTTATCTCTTCCATTTTACATTTTAATAATGTGACAGGAACTGTAATTTTGTTTCAAAATTAGTATATTTTCCTGGTTACTGTTAAAATATTAAGCAATAGATTCAAAAGCAAAGATGAAGTTTGAAAGTTTTTATATAAAAACTTTTATTTTTGATTAAAAATTATAACTATTTTTAATGTAAAATTATTTGTTTTTGAAACTTTAGATTCTAGGGAGGACTTAGAGCAAGATAATGCTGTTTTCTTTAATCATAATATTCTTGGAGGATTTATGCATGATATTGATGACAGCTTTATGACAGGTAGTTTTCATTATTGTAAATCTGATTTTACTGAACTTGCTGTCATAATTTGTTTATTATTCATATTGTCAATGTTTTAGTTTTCGAAGTTAAGTGAAATGTCACATATTGCAATTTTATGTCATTCCTGTAATTTAGGTAACTGAATTTTTGAAAAGTGCCTTACTTGGCAAATTTTATTGACTTTTTTTACTTTGATATAATAGTTATACAATTGTAGAAAAGACCCAAGTCTTTTCATGTTTATTTTCTGACATTTTTGGTTTATTATAATTTTTATTTGCCACAGCAAGCAAGATCAGCTGTATTTAATCGACTGCTGCTCAATAATTGTTTAAAAAATGTTCTTCCTTTCATTCCACATTTCAAGTTATGAAATTGCAGGAATGCTCAAATACTTTGATTTCAAAGTTGTGTTCCCCATACAGTAAGATCCCATTTCTGTTATGTATCCTATTCAAACAACCAGTAGGTGGTGGTTACATCACATTCACTGCTCATGTGGTGCTGGTTATGTTAGTTAAATGGGGCATTAAAATTCCAATTACAAAAACATGCTTTATGTCAAAAATAAGAAAATCTACAAATTGCCATCATTCAGCACTGTTTGGAATTTTCTTATCAGTTTGATTTTAAACAAGTGAAGATGGTCCAATCTTTAAGATCTATTCTTAAGTAAAACATTATCCATTAGCATTATCTATTTTCACCATATCTTATGTACTAGTGAATAATATCATGCTTTGCCTATGCATGTGACCTGGTAGGTCTTAAATAAAAAAAGCCAGTGGCAGCAATACTCAATTCAAAGATAACATATGAAGGGTGCATAAAAAAACAGTCCTAAAACTAAATTTTTCAGGAACTCAATTTCGAAATTTAGACTCATGATATGAGGCCTAATTTCTGTAGTATAAATTTGTTTTTAAAATCACATTAGGTACTACCAATCACTCCTGGCATTGGCACATACATACTATATTTAACAGCATCTAATATTAACTCAATATCTATTAACTGGACTCGATTGATTTTTCTTCTGTGTAGGTTATATTTTTTTATAAAATAAAATTTTTTGTATCTAAAAATAACTTTATAATTGAAATCACAGAACAATTTTTTTGCTAAAAAATAGTGTAAGATGAATTTTTTTTATATTAAAGTTCTGTTCAGAACAGCGGCTTGTAGTTACTTCCCCTGTACTCATTCTATTTTTTACTTTAAGATTGGCAGTATTGCTTTTATCCCCATTAGTGATTTGACTTTGTGGTACAGCAGCCTGAGAACAAGGTGGTGATTCAACTATAGCAGTTTTCGTATTTTTGAACTCTGATGGTTTTTCCCTGTACCCTTCATTTTTTAACGAGTTTTCCTTGGGTTGATTACTTTTGTCCTGGTAATGGTGGACGTTTTGCTCCTGAAATAGCTATTGACTTTTTATCATCTTGTCTTTATCTGTATTAGTCATTTTATGAAACTTAATATTTGACTGCAAAATTAGCAATTGTAATTGTTCTTAAAAATGCTTAATTAATGATTTTGAAATGATGAAAACAAAACAACTGATTTCCTGCAGTCAAATGAGTTCAATGTGATGAAATTGCATCTCACTGATTTTAATAACGCCATTCTAAAGGTAAACATTTTCCAAGCCTCTACTAAAAAGTACTGATTCATCTGAAAAACAAATCATGTGTAACAAGTTGTCAGCATTAAAAATAATGTAAATGCT
Organism: Meta bourneti; assembly: GCA_933210815.1. Classification (NCBI taxonomy): domain Eukaryota; kingdom Metazoa; phylum Arthropoda; class Arachnida; order Araneae; family Tetragnathidae; genus Meta; species Meta bourneti. The sequence goes on along the minus strand of OW119924.1, from coordinate 90,040,806 downwards.
GAGATTAGTTTGGATATTTTTTAAGTCGTAGCATATTTTTTTAACTCATAATTTTTCAGCATGCTATACAGTGTTTTTTTCTTGATAATACTTTATTATTTCTCACTTGCAAATTTCATTAGAAGATTTCTTTTAATATTTTTTTATGAAAGACGACTTGGACACTTCAATAATGCAATCTGTTCTTTCATCAAGAACTTGGCACCACTCTCACCTCAGGGAAGATAATGGTGAAAAAGCAGCCTTTGAAACTTTGCAGTAAGTCATAAAATATTTAAGCATATTAATTACATTTGAAACAAATTTTTCAATCTATGGACATGTTATTGCATGCTGAATTTTTTTACATTTAAAATTTTTACAATTTTATACATTTAAATTATTTCCATATACCACACATCCTATTGCCTAATACTCATACATCAGTGACTTTTTGGTATACAAACTTTTACATGAATGTCACGGTGCTATAATTTCAAATCTTTTAAACAAGTGGAAAGCTTTCAAAAGCAATTAAGCACTGAAATCAAATGAGTGAAAAAACAATTTGGAAAGATTTTCTACCAAGATCTTGAATAATTATTAAAATAGAAAACCACCAATTCACATCATTAATGTAGATTGATTTGTTTTTGTCTGTACAGTATTTTCACCTATGCAAATATCTAATGATAGCATGTTTAAATTTTATAGGAATTTTGTTCTTGCAACAAAAAGTGAAAACATCCGAAAACATATACCTTAAGGACTTAGTCTTGTCTGATAATTTTCATGCCTCATTTCAGATTTGTATTACATGGGGAAACAAATATGATTTAATAATAACCATTAAATAAATGAAAAATTAAGGGACAAAATAGTGATTAAGAATAATTTTAAATATGTAATTACAAACATTTGTGAAAAAACAACCAACACACATGAATGTTTTTTAAAGCAAAAAGTCCTCAGTCAATGCATTCTTAATGATGTGTAGTTATTTCATGCACTTACAGCTTCGTTTCTGTCTGATTTGACAGTCTTATAAGAGTAGAGCATCATGTGTAAAATTTTAGCTCTTTATTAAACTACTCCCCGATTTAATGTTTTTGTATTTTTGTGTATTTATAAATTTTAATTGTATTTCCTCAATAGTGCAGCATATAAAGTTCATGAAGCAACACTTTTGAATCAATTGCTCAGCAATGAAAATCTGTCATTGTCCTGGTCAGATGTTATTCTGCCTATTGTCCATCGTGTAGTGGATTCTGTACATCCTGATGTCAAGAATGATTCCGATGACATGGATATTAGACAGTATGTCCAGTTCAAAAAAGTATGTATATTTTTTTCTTTTTACAGTGGCCTATTATACATGTTTTTTTTGTTGCATGATTTGCTTCCATTTGCTGAGTATTGTTTAATGCATATATGCAAGGCAACTACCAGGACAAAATGAAAAATCGCAGTGCTGCCGCAGGTGACTTTTTGCTACTATTTACCCACCTTGGCAACTAGAGGTATCTTGAAGCAAAATGGTTTCACATGCTCTTATTTTCAAAATTTTGGCGACTTTTAAAAATTGTTGTGACTTTTTTGAAAATTCACCAAAAGTCAATGAAGATTTTGTCCCATTTTAAAAACTAATAGTTGATAGGAAAGATATATATATATATTTCTTTAGGTAGAAAATTTTCCAAGAAACATCAATTTGAAAGCTTTGGCTCTAAGCCGTGGCAACTGTGAAAGATAAACATCGGAATCTGTGATTGCTAGAGGATGTCTTGAAAACCTTGTTAAGAAAATATTTAGTTTTTAATTATAAAATTAATTTCTTGGGTGAGATCTTCAACATCTGTTTCATACTTAAGTAGCACAGTTTGTATTTAACTTATTTTATATCTGAGTTACTAAAATAAGGTTTTAGAGGAGACTTTTTGCTACTTTTTAAAAAATTATGCTTCCATTTCACAAGTACTTTGGCTGTCCCCCTGATCACAGCAAAAGATAATACAAAATGAAAAACAAATACCTCTTATTGAACAGCATATAGGATGGTGACACATGGGGTGGCCTGAGAAGTGAGACCTAGATAATTTATCTTCTTGTCACAATTTGACTCGTGACCTGGGTAGCACAGTCCGAGAATTTTAATCAGAGCAAACCTGGATTGTGCTTTCCAAGTATTCCCATCTGTCACCTGCTTAAGAAAGCAATAAGTTGACGAGGTGGCACAACTTATAAATCGGTGCTGAGTACCGGATGGTCGACTATTGTGCTTGATTTGGTGAGCAGTGAGACCTTGTGTGATAGGAGTAGTAGAAATGTATTCACTCATCAGGTCTCACGACCTGGGTTGCATTGCTTTGATTACCCCATTTGTCACTCAAGGAACAAGAGGATGTATGTCAATAACAACTAGTTAAATTATAAAATGACAACGAAAAGGAAATGAATACAAAATTAATGTAAAGTAAGCCCTCTTGCTGCTAGAGGGGAGTAAAGTGAAAGTTAAAGAAAAAGAGTGACTCCCACTTTATTCCTTGAAAAAGGAAGAGGAAACTTTTCATTAATTTTTTATAAATTTCCTTTTTGTTGCCTTACAGTTTTATTAGTTGTTATTGCCTTATATAACTGATATTTTTCATTATGGGGTCATATTAAATCAAATTGGGTGGTATTTTATGGTTCCTTTGTAGCCAATTGAATGTTATTGATTCATCTATGTAGGGAATCTGAATGAGCTCCTGAGATATGAAACATTTGAATTAGTAGATAAAATGTGTCTGCCCATAAATTTTTTTTTGATTATTCTGTGCAAAACTTGTGTTTCTAATTAGGATAATGTGTGCATCTTTAATGTCTAATTTTTTTTCTACCTATAGTTTATGCTTTTTTTGTGCTCACGAATACAATGCTTTTGTGTTGGAACTATATTTCAACTTTGTTATTCATTGCAATAAAGTTCTCAACTCCATTTCATTCTAATTTTTCGTTTTTAGATTCCAGGAGGCAGCAAATCAGAAAGTAACATTATCAATGGAGTAGTTTTTTCAAAAACTGTTGCACACAAAATGGTATGTTTGTTATAGTTATAGTAAAACTTATTCTTGCTTGGATCATCTCTTCTGCTAATTTATCTTTTCATTTTTTTCTTGAAACTGGACATCAAAATTCTATAATTGGTTTTTAACAGCTGCGTGACCTATGCTTTAATCACTAGCAAAATTTGCAACATATCTGGTATTTTACAAAAACGTATGGTTTAGGTGTAAACCATCTTTATCAGCTTAATTAAAAAAATGAGAGTAAAAAATGAGAGAGACAAGGCGACTTTTTATTAATATTTTTTTCAACCTTGGGTATTTTAAACAAGATCATCTCAGGTCCTATTTTCAAAGTTTTGGAGATTTCGAAAATTTTGGTGGCTTTTCTTGAAAATTCACCAAAGGTTAAGGTAAATTTAGTCCCTTTTTAAAACTTAGTGGAAAAAAATATTTTTCTATATGGGAACTTTTTTAAGGGACGCCAGTTTTAATGTGTGGTACCAAGCCACGGCAACAATGAAAAAATTTCAGAATTTTTGGTACCAGATTATCATGAAAACCTTAAAAAATATTTAGTTTTTAAGATTTAAATTGCTTGGCAAGATCTCTAGCATCTGTTTCATATGTTTAGGAACATCTTGTGTTTTGGACGATTCATTTTGTATATGAGCAATTAAAATTGGCCACTAAAATACTCAATGAAACCTGGAGAATAAGGTGCTGAATCTTTTTTGGGATTCTATTAAACAAAGTAAACGTGCCTTTTATTGGGAATCCAACAATGTTTCACAACATATAAAAACCCTTTTATTCGATGCTCAAAATGTAAAAGAAAAATAATCAATGCAAATTAGTATCATGTCTGACTTCAAAAGGATGTTTTTTATTTCCAATTCAACAGGCCATTACAGACACAAATGCTTCAGTCTAAAGTACACCCAAATAAAAACAAAGCACATTCAAGGGTAAAATACAGCAAATAAAAATACAAAAGGCTGGGGATGCTGCTGGGTAGCAGATAGGTCCCCCACCTATCTGCAACATCTACTGAGATCATGAGAGCCACTATTATCCACTGTTTCAGTTAGTGCTGCACAGGTTAGTAAGTGTGCTATATCTTTTACAAAGAGGGTAGAAGGGGATATTAGCAATACCAAGCTTATGTAGATGGCAAGGAAGGCAAACATGGTTTGTGGCAAGCCTGAATTCTGCCACTGCCACATTTCTTGGATAATTGGGGAGCGAAAGGATTAATCATGTCAAGATTTATCTTTGGTTTGATCTAATAGGGCGGTTTTATGGCTCAACTCTACAATGAATCAAAGATACCACGGTATAAGGGATCTTCCCTGGAGTGTCCTTGTGCCCCTGCCAAGAGGATGTTATGAAGGACTTTAAAAGATGTTCGACATGTCATGGTTCTAGAACGGTTGAAATTCCTTAGGAAAAATCAAAGCACATGAAATTCATTTCAAAGTAAAACTTAATTAAGTGCTCTCTAATTTTACTTGTTATATTTTTCTGTTCACGTTCTTAACTCTAATTGAATGAAATACTATGAATTTTTTAAAAATGTTTTTCTATTGGAAACTTTTCCTTAGCCATGTTGTGTAACCAATATTTATCTATTCACAGATGCATCAAAAAATTCAAAACCCTACAGTTTTACTGCTTAGTTCCGCCATTTCTTATCAAAGAGTGGAAAATAAATTGTCGTCTCTTGATCCAATTCTTATGCAGGTATGTTTCAATGCAACCATATTTTTTTGTTCAGTATCAAAACTTGAATTTTTATTAGTTTAGTTGTCAATTTCAATTAACAGTTTTGTTTTAATCTTTAGGAATATGAATATTTGAAAAATACAATTGGAAAACTGACAGTTTTTAAGCCAGACATATTATTAGTTGAAAAAACCGTGTCACGCCTTGCACAAGAGATGCTTTTGGGACTTGGTGTAACAGTTGCATTAAATGTAAAACCTGTAAGTAGCATATTTTTCCTATTTTTTAAAAATATTACCCAAGTAGTTTTATGATAACATTTACTTTTGGTTATAATGGTAATGAATTCTTTTGTACCCTGAAAATCATCTAATCTGAAGTTTAAACCTTAATATAAAGTTTTAATCTTGTAATAATTTGTCTAGTCTGTCATGGAGCGTGTTGCACGATGCACTCAGGCAGCAATTGTTTCAACTGTTGATGCTCATCTTGGGAGGCCTCAACTTGGAACTTGTGCCAAATACAAAGTAACAACGTATCACATTGGAGGTATTTTATTCCTTTATTTTGATTGAGATAAGGATTGTGCGAAAATTCCTTGAAAATATGCAAAAAAGTGTGAACTGAAATCAATACAGAAATTGTGTTTATTGGACTGAAGGACTACTAAAATTGTGTATTTTAAATTTAATATTTTATGAAAAGAAATGTTAGTTAAAATAATTCCAAGTTTATATAAAACCAGATAAAACCACATTAGACCAATTTGGTAAACAAGTGAGCTGTGATATTTGTTTCTCATTACAAGGCAATATCATTGCTATCTATAGGTATTATAATAAAATGATCACACTTATTAACATTAATAGAATCAAGTTTGCTCAACCTACAATCAAAATTAGCCTCTAAGCAGCATCAATTACAAAAGCTGATGTTATGTAAAAAAGATATTATTTTAATTAAAATTATAATTTTTAATTACTATATTAAACTGGAAATATAATTTTGTTATTTTACATTTCTGATTGAAAGAAACTTAAAATTTAAAGATACTGTAGAATGGTGGTTTGCTTGAACTTTTGCTTGTATGAAATTTAATATTGAAAAAACATTGGATTTAACACAGTGGTTCTTAACCTTTTGATGATCGTCACCCTCTTGAAAAATGTGTTTCTATAACTTACTAGGAAACTACATCTAATGCAAGATAACTTGTTTATTGAAAAATAAACACATGCATTTACATATACATACAAAACAATATCTCAATTTTTAATGGCTATATTGTTTATTTTTAATACTTTTGAAGCAAGGCTCCTTTTTTGAAAGAGCCATGCGTAAATTATCACTTGCATTTAAGCGATTTTTGGCTTTAGTTTTTATGTGCAAATCCCATTTCACACAGGTAGGTGATGGCAAATGGTAAAAGTGTCTGCAATGCTGCTTTTGCCAGCTCAGTATAAGGTTCTAACTGTGTACACCAGAATTGTTCTAAATCCAGTTTTTCAAATTCTGTTTGAATATGTGCATTGTCTCGTATTTCAATAAGATCGTCTTTCATTAGATCGCTGTCGTCCATCGAAACTTCTCTCGCACTCTTGAAAATGCTTTCTCATCCTCAGGGGTGCACACACCCCAGGTTAAGAACCACTTATTTAGCAAATACTTAAACTAATACATATGCTAGTTATATTTGCATATAATGCAGTCAGTCACACATAAACATAAAAAGTATTTCATTGCTACATAATTGAATTTTTCATTAAAAATGTTTAACCTTATTGTTATACTCACATGTTTATGTTTTATTTAGGAAAGCATAAGACTTTAATGTTTTTTGATGGTTGCCCTGAAAATCTTGGCTGTACTATTCTTTTGCGAGGTGGATCAGCAGCAGAATTGAAAAAAGTAAACTGGCAAAAATTAACTATTGACTTTATTTTCACATTTTCAACCCCCTTGTTACTGAGATAATTAAATAAACGTATTGTTAGTTTCTTATGTTTATAAGATTAGTTTGTTTATTTTTGAGTTATTTATTATGCTTATGTGCAGGATAAATTCGAAAAGTGGGTCTTCTATCTGCAAGCATTAAATTTTTTCTGAATAAAATATTTTACTGTGCCTCACTTTTTGTGACCAGATACAGGAATGTAGATGCATGAATTCTAAGATTTTAGGTGGAAGCCATACCGATAAAAATGCAGATCACTTCACAAAAAAATTATTTCTGAAGTTCTGTGGGTTAATTTTACTAAAGAGGAAATTCAGTCACTTCCGCAAGGTCTTTGGGGCTCGGTCGATTTGCCCACTGTTCTAGTGAACCTGCAAGTTATAGGCAGCTCTGGTTTGATTCTTGTCAGGTTTGATTCCTCCCTGAGTGTATATCTCTCCTGTGTCAGTAAAACTTTTATAGTGTATGTCTATTACTTAATGTTCTGGTGCATTGTGCAGCTTGGTCAAATATGGCCTTTGAACATAAAGCACAAAATGAAACATAAACATCACTTCCACACCTCTAGACCTTTTATAACTTTGGCTTCTATATATTTGGCCAAATAACTGCTTTATATGGACTCTGATTAAAATTTTGTTATGAAATAAATGTTTGAATTATTTATACAATACACTTAGGCAAAAAATCTAACTCCAAAGAAAATAAGTTAGTGCATTATTTTTGCATTAAGTCGAAAATTTCAATTCAAAATGAACAATTATTTGCATGTTTTTAATATAGATATTCAAATGAAATTATAAAATAGAAGACCCCATATTAGAATCTACACTGAAATTTCTTGATGATGGCAGTTGTCATTACTCACTTTTGTCGTATTTAAATCCGTTTATAATGATATAAGCATTGATATGACATTCCATACCTCCGAACGGAATAAAATGAATCTTAAAATACGAAACAGCATTTGGTGTACTACTTACTGGGGTTAATTCTTATTTACAATACAATATGTGGCAAACTATTCATACCTCAGTCATATTACCACAATTAGCTACTAGATGTCCCCCTTCAATTGCATTACATTTGCATGAAAGTTGATATGGTATATTAACATCTATACCTATTTTCTCATTTGCTCACATTTTCTTTTCTGTGCTGATTTCCATCTTCCAGATTCCTCATTGCATTCTGTCCTCAGATGGCTAAAGAATTTCATTAGTGTCGAGCTCTTTTGAGTATTTTTTAACAATATTTTTTTGCTCAAATCAAGCCCATTTGAGCAAAAAAGAATCATTTAAACAAATCATCAAAAATAGCGCTTGATTTTATATTGGTTTGTTGCCATTTGCCACTATACAAATAATGTCAATTTTTGTTCCCATATCCATTTGGGAAATATGTATAGATAATTCATATATTTCTTATATTCCATTAGGTGAAGCAAGTTGTTCAATTTATGATATATGTTGCTTATAACTGGAATCTGGAGCGTTCATTCCTAATGGATGAATTTGTATTCCTGCCATCCTTTGCTTCTGAATTGATCGATGGTATGAGTGAGGAGAGCATCACCGAACCTGTTGAAAAAGAACAAAATGAAACAAAAGGGAGTAAATTTCTAGATACATCCAACATTCCTCTGGAAGCAGGGGACTCTGTTAATCATATCCCCATCGCTAAAAAGAGCAAATCAAAGGTGGACGATATGGGAAGAAAATTAGAAACGGAATCCATAAGTGACTTCAGTGATCCCTTGCGCTCTTATCTCCAGCTTGAAAATGATGTTTTTCAAGCAGACTCTTGTGACTTCAAGGTGGATGATCTGCCAGTGGCAAACACATTTAACAAATTGTTAGATGACATCATATTGTGCTGTTCCCTGAACATTAAACTGTTTCTCCCATTCCTGGAATCAGAAGTTGGCAAGAAGTGTGAGCTCAGGAAATTTTTCTCACAAGAAATTTACTGGTCCAGGCATTTTGAAAAAGAAAACAAAGTTCAGGTTCTCCACCAAGTCGACACCCAGGCAGATTTTGATGGTGACAGTGCTGCATTGAGGGCTTTAACCAACAGCAAAAGTGTTGAGGTGCTGCCTGCCCACATGTTTGTGAGCTACAAAATCACAAATGTCTTCGATTCAACCTTGGAAATACAAGCACTGTTATCTGATTTTAGAGCTCGTGGTGGAACTATCAAATACTTGTGTCCGCATGAAAGAGTTGCGAAAGAGAAGGAGAAGAAACTGGCGAGTAATCACCAAAGTTCCAAGGATCATGTAAAAACGGATGTGAATACGCTTACTGGTCTCTGTTGGGAGAAAAAGGTAGTTTTCTTTTATTCCTTTTGTTATTGAAAATGACAAATTTTATGTTAGTGTTTATTTATTATGAAAGTATGAGATGATCTTTAAAAATAAGTTGCTGCTGGTTTTGATAGGTAGTTACTACCTTGGGGAATGTAACTTCAGATCAGAAAGTTTTTGTTCAAATCATGTGTCACCATTGCAGTGGGGTTAATAGTGTGGTAATATCCCCCAGATTCGCAACTCCTCAGAATATTGATATCTACCTTTTTGTTGATGCAATATTTATTTATCATATGCAAACTACACATGTAACACTAATATTGACAAAATATATAGTATGGATGCAGTTTCTTTGCCAATTTTAGAGACATGCTCATGCAGCTCCTTCCATGCCAACATTGCAGTGCAGAGTGAATTTGTCCAAAACACCTCAACTGAGTTCAGAAAGAAGTGTATTTTGGGCTACACCCATGTGGAATTCGATTAGTTAAATTGATAATTATGTGAGTGCTACCTTTCCATGATAGGATTGAGTTCATTGATTTTATGGAAGCCGAAGTGTTCTCACAAATCACCCTGTCTAGAGGCTCTCAAGTGTTTTGTTTACACATGCAAGCACTTGGTCAGATTTATGCATTCATAAGTGACAATGTCCGCCATAAAGTTCTTATAATGATTGTTCACTTAGATTATTAGACTATTGATCAATGCATTAGATTGATTTTCAATCAGTATGGTCTTGGTGCTTTTCTATCATGTTACTTACATATATGGGGATAAAGCTATGTTAAAATATTCTAAATGTAATTTTTGTAATAAATCTGGATAAGTTCACTTTAGAGACTAAAGATGGAGGACAGGATTTTAGAGTTACATAATTTTTTAATATAGTTTTTTACATAGGGTTCGTACAAGTCCTTAGAAACCTTGAAATGTCCTGAAATTTTTATTTTATTTTCAAAGTACTTAAAAATGTAAAAACATTCTTTGAATTCTTTACTTTTTAATTAGGTGTAATTTTTTCTGTTTCCCGTGTTGTCAGCCACAGTTGTCTATATTCCATTTTCATTAATACATATTATTTTTCATAAGCAAAGTGCAGTTGCTGTGGCAACTAGAAGATAATGGTAATGGTAAATGGAACGTGAGAAGCAGCACCTATATTTAGACTAATGGCACAGGTTAAAAATTTGCATTGAATCCAAAAGTTTCATTGGTCACCATTCTTACAGTTTGAGCAATTAAGCTGTATTGCTAATATTATGTTAGTAGTAATTATTGTAGATCATATTTAAAATGTGTTTCTTAAATATTTCAGTTAGAAAAAATTCTGTTTAATTTTTGAATAGTTGTGACTAATTTAAGAATTTTTGTTCTATAACTAGTTATTTGCAGGTGTTTGACGAGGGAACAGTTATTTAAGTGTTATATTTTATACTCCTTGAAAATAGAAACATAGTCCTTGAATTTAATCTCAATAAATGTGCATGAACCCTGATAGAAGGGAACCATAGCAAATGAGAAATAGGGTTCTGTGATCCTTGAAGTGTATCTCTGTTGAATGTATCCTCAATGTTATATAATAAATTAAAATACAGAAAAACCTAAAATTTATTGAATTAAAAACTTTCAAATGATGGTTTGCAAATAGCACAAAATCACAGATAGTTTTAAGCATGAATTGTCACATGATTTATGAAATAATTTTTCTATTATATACTATTAACATTCATGCTTTTCACAAAAACATGTCTGCCAATTCTATAATCACTGATTTTAAGAAACTTTAATGTATTTATTTTGAATCATGTTCTGTTACTGTTACCAAGACCATGCTTTTCAAGTTGCACAGCGACCAACTCTTGTTCATCCATGTGCTGTCCCACTGAGATGTCACATGACCAAATATGGCCCTTGTGCCTTAAAACTTCAAAACCAACCCACTGAGATGTCAATGCAATCTTAATTATGAGTAGGAGTTGCTGTTAAATCATTATATTTGATGCATTAAAAATTATAACAATCAAATTCTGTTTTTGTCAGATGGATGCCCTTGATCCTTACAATCATCAGCGGTTGGCAGTACTTTTCTCTAGCTACTCTTGTGCTTCTGATAATGCTCCAAATTATTGTGTCAATCCATGGTAAATATCTTTGCTTTCAGTAAAATGATGTAATTTCGATTTTTATTGACTTAATTTGCTTTTCAGCATCTTTGTCAACAAAGTAAATGCTACTTTATGTAAGAAATCTTTGTGGTACTTGTCTTCTGAAGCATACAAAATTGAAAAATGTTTATAGCTTATAAACTAGTTTCAGGCTATGTTTTGCAAGTAGTGTAGGATAAAAATTAATATAACTAAAGGATAGGACTAAAATAATGCAGAATGGTACTCATACAGATTTTATGTAGATATGTGTATGGTACACTGCAAGATTTCCAAAAGTAGGTACTTTTAAGTCTTAATCTAAATGTTCTTGTTTATATAATTTATACCTTAAGATACTGTTATTTAAAATGAAATCTTAGAATATATTTTCCATATGAGAACTTTTGACCCACAATGTTTATTTTTGATTGTATGTAATTTTAGAGCACTTAATAAATTTTGTTGCATTTATCACTAACGTGTTCCTAATGTAATATCAATTTTGGGCTTTAATCTAATCAAATATTTGTATTATTTTTGAATATTTACATTTTTTTATGAGTAGGGTTGTGAAAATGGAATTTTATGGTACCAACGACATAACTCTTGGTGGGTTTCTTGATAGATATTGCTTTCGGTAAGTACATTTCTCTTTTGTTTCATTTCCAAAGCCTTTCATTACTTAATTTTTGTGGAACATATTTGTTGGTGAATAAAAGTGCATTTATGCCATTTTATATTTTAAAAATTAAATTGTAAATAATTTTTAGATCATCTTACATCTGTCCAAGCCACACTTGTGTCACCCCTATGACAGAACATGTGCGGAAATTTGTTCATGGCTCGGGATGTGTTCATATTCTCCTTCAAGAGCTAAGTTCTGGAGTTGAAAATAATATCCTTATGTGGAGCTGGTGCCACATTTGTAAGAAAGTAAGAAAAGTGCAATGCTGTATTTTCACTTAAGATTTAAATAAGCACTTGTAGGTATAAGTAATGGAACAATTAAAAAAAATCAGTTTCTAATAAAAGTAAAAGGTTGTGAAAAAGGTTAGAAGGCAATCTTTACTTTGTGAATCTGTGTCTGGCTATACAAGGGGTAAATGGGCTAAACTTTCATCTTAAAGTAGATGACAAACCTGTACAAATCTCCATCTCCAAATCAGGATTGGTATTCAGGACATGTTAGAGAAAGGCAAGAGAAGGGAATGAAAACCAATACTTCAAAACATGCATAAGATACATAAAAATACTTCAGAAAAATACTAAATTATATTTTTGTTGGTCTACATTGACTCATATTTAGAAATGTTTTTGGAGGGGTCCAATCTTCCATATCTGCTGTCTTAAAATTGAAAGTCAATGCTAAAGGAACAAAACTTGTTATGAATTTTTTAAAGTTTTCTGACATCTACCTGCATTTTACATGAGAGACAACACGAAACTACGATTTACACATGGAAATGTATGAGGATTCCTGAAAATGTCTGACAGAAAATATGCAATGTAAGCATCTGCAATGAATGTTTCGAATTTTGATGCTATGTGAATTGATTAAATTAGCTTTAGTGTGAATTTTATATTGTTTTCGATCATTTAGAATATTTAGGAGAGTATGAGCCCTGAACTCCCTTTCTCTGAATACGTCCTTAGTTACTATGTATAGATGAAGAGATAAGATATTTTTATTGTTTCCAATCCTTTTGCATTCGGTCATCTATCATATAGATGGATTCTTGTATGATCAACCAATCAAATACTAAATGAGCAATTGGTTTGCAAATAGATTTGAGTATTTTTGCACCTGTCCACGATTTTCTAATGGCATTTAAACGTCAATTTGCATTGATTAAGCTAACCGCAGCATTCATTTTTGTAATAGCAATAACATACCTGGGGTGTACCCCCTCGAGCCCCTCACTGAATACATCCTTGATATAACAGTGCAATGGATTTCAAGCTTGAAGTACTTTTTGGTGGTTCAAAGTTACGCTGTGCTACAGTACATTGTTTTTTCAGTTCTTATTGCTTCATTTTTTGGCTAAGGTTTCTATCTTTTACTAAATTTATTATGCTTGTATCTTCATTCTAAATTCACCTGATTCTTTTTATTTTCAGGCTAGTCCAGTTGTGTCAATGTCTCAAGACACTTGGTCATTCTCCTTTGCAAAGTATTTAGAATTAAGATTCTATGCTGGAGGCTACAAAAGAAGAGGGAGCAATGAAACTTGCACCCACTCGCTGCATCATGACCATTATCAGTATTTTGCTCAAAATAATTTGGTTGCTATTTTCAAGTAAGTTCAATCCATGAGTGTTTTCCTTTTCTTATTAACTGTGTAGAAAGTAACTTTGCATTTTATTTTCAGGTACACACCAGTCTTGATTTGGGAGATTGTTTTCCCTGCATTTGTGATTGGGGTCACAGATAAAGCAATACCCATTATCCTCCTTAGAGAAAGAATAAAGAACATTGCAACAAAGTTAGTACAAATAACTTAAGTCTTAATATCAAGTGATTTTTCTATATACCAGGGCAGCCTCAGGAGACTAAAACATGACTTTTTACTACTATTTTTCAACCTTGGCAAACAAGGGGTTTCTTTTTAAGCAAAATCGTCTCAAAAGATCCTATTTTCAGTTTTGGCGACTTCGAAAATTTTGGGGATTTTCTTTGAAAATTATCGGGGCCGTCATGGCTCAGTGTGTATGCACACTGCACTAGCAACTTTCAGGTTGTAGGCGGCACAGGTTCGATTCCTGTCAGGTGCATTCTTCCCTGGGTGTATTTCTCTTCTGTGTCAGTAAAACTCATTGTGTGTGTATGTCTATTACTCGATATTGTATGTCTTGTGTCTGGTGCAGCATGACCAAATATGGCGCTTTCTCCATAAAACCTCAACCAACTTTGAAATTACCGTGAGTCAACGAAAATTAACTCCCTCATTCCTATAACATGATCCATGTATCAGTCACAAATTCATGTTTTCATTGGAGAAAATGATTTTATGACTTTTGATCTACTGGATTTCAATAGTACCACAAATGTTTGGTAAACATAAACATTGCGATCACTTCATAGAGTGTATAGTATTTTCCTGATAAATATATGAACTGTGATTTAAGCGCCAAGCTATGCTAAATGCTTCTTCCTACTTCCACTCACAGAATGCTTTTTGAAGACCCTGCACCAAGGATGTAGCTACTGGAGGTCTTTAAAACTGCTACTAAAATAAGCTTAATGAGAAGATTAATTTTGCTTCTATTTTTGAGAATTTATGGTACTAAAGCTACCATATCATAAGTGCTGTGGCAGTCCTGGATACTTAATTTACAAGTAAAATCCAGGGGTTTGAAAAACTGAAGGTCTTTATGTTTGGAAATCAATCAACAGTTCTTATTAATTTTGCCTGAATATTGTGGCAATATCAAGCATTTTTGTATGATGCTTTCAAATATTTTATTGAAGTGCTTGAAGACTTTGAAAACAATGTAATTTGTTTTTATAAAATTTATGTTGACCACAACTTTATAACTTTAATATATATTTTTGCAATAGAGAGTTTACATAAAATGGTATTGTTTATTTGTAAGTCACTCATACAAGATAAAAGGAATTTTTGTGCAACTGAATTCTATCATTTAAATTTATGTATTAGAAAAACAGCATTTGGAAATTTTACACTGACTTTCCATCATTGAATTTACATTTATGTCCATTTGTTATATTTTTAATGTTTGGAATAAAATATCTACTAATTCTTTAAATAATTTATTTAAAATTTTTTAATTAATGCTTAATGCAAAATTCTTCAAATGGAAGTACATTCTTGTAATACTTTATTTTTAAATTTTTATATAATTTATTTTTAATTTGCACAGTATTTAGTTTTAATTCACATTTATTCCAGAAAATTGAAAGCTTTTTAATACACATTTAATCCAGAATATTTGTTTTGTATGTAATCAATAATTCTTACCAAAAATCAACATTTTGGAACTTTCATTCCAGAGGCATGGAAATATATGGTAATCTACACTCAGTGTTATTTGCCTTGCAAGCAGAATATTCAGAAACAAACTCTGAAGTTTATATCGAAGACATGGTTAATATATTGCAGGTATAGAATGTTTTTATTTAAATATAACTTTATTTCAATCACTTTTCCTCACTTTATATGTTTTATGAGTATGTTTGCATAGTTCTTGGGTCAGTCAACATAAGTATTTTAGAGAAGTATTTGCATGGTCGGTTATGTTCATAAATACATTACAAAAATTCCCAATAGTTAGGAATGCGTTCCAAAATGACTTTCTGGTGCTTGCAAAATAACAATTAAAACTATTCCCCATTTTAAGGTAGTGAATTAAGGTAGCTATCCAGTTTTTAAAGTATATTATCAGATCACGTTGACCATCTGATTTATCATGTCAGTTATCCAGTTGGTTCAAAGGAATTCAAATTTATCTTTTCTATTCTCAAGGCAAGTAAGCTTGAAGAAGCATTCTTAGCCCAAATACGCAATAAAATCATAACTTAGTTGGCAGAATAAAATTATGTTGAGCAATTAGGAAAACTATGAATGGGCATTCAACTCATTCATTTCCCCAAAAGTTCATTTGTTTATTTAAACACAACAGAAACGCTATTTTTGAAACAAACTCACAAGTAATGAAAAGTGAATACTTTGCAAATGAAAGAGATTGAGAAATAAGAAATTAAACTACTGTTAATCACCCCAAATACCAGGTTTCATCCAAAGATGATGTGCATATGGAGGTAATGGAAGAAAGTACTTCTGAGCTCCTTCCGAAAAACCAAATGATTTAATTTTGACAAGTGCTGCTCCCAATTAGACCAATTAAAAGCAACACTTCAAGAAAAGTGCCTGCAATTAGTCAACACAAAAAGCATAATCTTCCATCATGCAAGACCACATGTTTCTTTGGTGACCAGGCAAAACCAGCTGCAGTTGGAATGGGAAATTTTGACTCATCTGCCATATTCACCAGACATTGCACCTTTGAATTTCCATTTATTCTGATCTACACAAAATTTTCTTAATGAAAAGGCTTTCATTACCTGGAACACCTGCCCAAAAAGATAAATAATTTTAGAGGACAGAATTATGATATTGCCTGAACAATGGAAAAAGAGTGGAAAAGACTGCCAATACATTAATTTGTGACAATGAAAACGTTACTTTTTTACTTAAAAACAAAACACATTCTGGCTAATCTGATACATAAATTTTTCAAACAAGGCTGGACCATTGAGAGTATGACCAGCATTCATCACTTTACCATCAGGTTAAAGGACCTCTGGGACTGATAAAAATTCCTATTCTGGTGGGATGAGTTAAAAGGCAAGCATTCCCCTTCGCCCATCGAGGCTCAGTGGGTATGCCCACTGCCCTAGCAACCTTTGAGTTGTAGGCAGTGCAGGTTCAATTCCTGTCAGGTGCATTCCTCCCTGGGTGTATTTCTCTCTTCTGTGTTAGTAAAACTTTCATTGTGTGTCTGTTTATTACTTGATATTGTATGGCTTGTGTCTGGCACAGCATGGCTATATATGGCCCTTGTGCCATAAAACCCCAACCAACCTCTTTACCCATCTCAAAACTGCAGCCTTCTGCCTAAGGAGTCACAAAAGTTAGTGCACTCTGATGACTGTTCCGCAAGATATTAAGTGTTCTGCATAAAATCAAGAAATAATCATAAATCCTCAGCTGTTGAGAATATTCGATTAAAAAAATTGTGTTTGGGTATAAAACTAATGTTGTTGATTGAGGTTACTCGAGATAATCTAAGGCTGATAATGATTGAAGTGCCACCCTTGAAAATCAGCAAATATTTTCTTATTTATGGATTTCTTACAGCAAATTGCTCATTTTCTTTTTGATTCTGTTATTGGCACTTAGATTTGATTTTTGATTACAATTTTGCCCACCGTCTTGCATCATTCTAGCTGCATAAATCCTAACTGAAAATTCAGTATAAAATTATTTACAAAAGCTGACATCAATTTTTTCATCAAATGAATCTTAATTGTCACTTTCATCGGAATAATTTTGAAGTAATTTTTCTTTGTCTTTTCACTCACCATGGGTATAATTTGTAGTTATTAAGTTGAATGATTATAAGTTAGGATATGAGTTCTATTTCCCTTTGGAAGCATAAACTTTTTACCACTCAGCAACAATGCATAATACTTAGAAGGGAAGAACAACAATCTTTCTGAAGAGTTGAGCAAAAATCTATTCATCCTAAAAGTATGAATTAAGTTTATATTTAAGTTGTACCTCACCATAGGGTATATTATTCTCACTTAGCTACCTGTAACAGTTTTTGAATTTATTTTCTACAGTAAAAAGTTAACTGATATTATTTTCTTAATTCTTCCATGTCAGGACAAAAGGGTTATGTCGAAATGGCTACTTTTGAACCAAATCAATTTGATATAAATTAGTTCTTATTGTATCATATATTATGCTTTTGTTGACTTTTTTTTATCTTTCTACAGTTGGAAACTATTTCTTTCCGTGAAAAGATAGAAAATATTCAGGTTAAGCTGACAGCACCAACTTTGGACTCTCTACAGATCAAATCCATTGAAGACTTGCAACAGAACAAAGGTATTGACTTTTATTTTGTCTTATATTGATTGTTTTTAGAATCATGTACTAATTTTTATCTTCCTGTACTTTTGCGATTACTTGTTGGTGGCTGGCACCATAAATCTACAAAGTACTTTGAATAAATTATAATTGGATTTGACATGCTCTATATTTTCCTAGATGTATGTGCTCATATGTGGAAAATTGAAGATCAAATAACTTTATTAAAGTGTCATATTGCAACTGTAGTTCAAGAGTGGAATACTAGGTAAGAGTTACCAATGACTTTTTCTAATTGTTTTTACAAATTGAAAATTAATTTTTAATGTTTTTTTTTTAGACATTTTACTCCAGAAAGTTTTCAACAGCCCCATAATTTTTTTGCAGATTAAAATTGTAAGGCAATTGATACATTTTTATTACCCTTTCATACATTTATTTTTATTGTTAACTATACACTACTGTCTATCAAAAATACAACACCATGATGAAAGCATCCAATAGCCTTGAAATTTGCACAATACATATATTATAGAAAGATATTCAAATGATTAGCACTACAGCATGTGCAAATCAAGTGTACCAGTAATGCCCCTGTAAGCAATATAAAAAGGGATAACAGTGAGCCATTTTTAAGTATTGGAATTGTTTTCTCTGTTCCTGTGCTTAGAAGCTCAAATATGCCTTGTCAAGTCTTACCAGAATGTTTCTGAATTTGACAGGAAAAATTGTGACTCATTAAGACTGCAGATTATCCTTCTGAAAAATTGGATCCATTTTAACTTTACCTGTCTTATGGTTTTATTTTTAATGCTACCAGTCCTAGTAAGATGCTACACACTTTTTAAAAGGTTTTTGTATATTTTATTTACTTTTATGAAATGGAATTCTACGAACCATTATGTATTGAACCAAACACTTTTAAGGAATGTTGTTTGAAATATGTAAATACCGCCAAGAAATGGACCCATGTCCTTAACAATATTTTGCAGAAAAGGGGCAATTCATTAAAATCTAATTCCTAAATAATTTCAATGTGTAAAATACTGGAACCCATCAATACAGAAGTAGCAGCTTAACAAACAAATGAAATTCCAATCATTTAAAAAAGTGCAGAATTATAAAAAAAAACTATATGAGCAAGCTTGTCGAATTTCAACTTCCTCAATACATAGAGATAGAGCACTTCTTTTGAAGACTTGAACAATATTGATACAGACAATAACAATTTATTTACAAAAATAGCATTACTAAGAATTTATAATACTTAGAAATGCTCAAATATGACCACAACATTTCGTTGTCGTAACTGAGATACAATAATTCAGAATAAGATGAATTTTAAAAAATGTTTCAGAATTCTGATGTTGCCAGATACCAAGATGCAAAAGTATGCTTTTATGATCAATTGATTTTTTGCTTGTGTTTTTTGCGTTAAATAGACTTGTTTCCTTACTTATGTTATAAAATTAAATATTTAAAAAATACTTATATCATCAAAGATTCATAAATCATTTATATTTTGGAAAAAATAAATAAGTTCAAACGTAACTGATTAAAATTTAAATTCTGTAAAAATAATTTTTGGTCAGAACTTTTTCTCAATACTAGTAAAGCAATTTGAGTTTCAACCGCAAATCATAATTATCCACAATGTTATTTCTGTGAGGATTTTGAATTATCCTTTGACCCCTCTGCACATCCAGGAAATGTAATGGGGTCATTATGTAGTCTATTGTACCCATAGGGTTCTAAAGAATAAGTGTAACAAATTTCGTATTGATTGATAAATGGTGTAGATTTGTATAGAGAACAGACTTTAACTCTTATATGTAGATAAAATGCAGATACAGCAACCCCTCATTATATTGCACTTCAATATATTGTGCATTCGGCTGTATCGATCTTTTTCATTTGTCCTCTGTGAATTTTTGGTTTGTAAACAGCAAAAGAAATCTCAATCGTTTTTTGTAGAATGGGAGCTCTAAATTTCATTTGTTTCAAATAATTAGGCTAAACTGAATTGGTAAAAAGGACTTTTGTGTCTCAAATGTGTGGATGAAAATGAATTTGGTATAAAAATATTCTATTAAGATTTCGAATTGTTGTAAATAGTTTTTCCATCAATTTTGTATTTAATTTTCGATTTTACATAATAATAAAAAGTGCATAATTTAGTATGATTTGAATTTTTATTGCTAATAACAACTTTTTCTTGGCTTTTGTGATAATAGTCCCTTTGATTTATTGTGCTTTTATCTTGCCCTCACAAGAAGTATGATAGATTGAAGGGTTACTGTAATAAATCCAGTGATTTTCAACTTTTCATCTGGCACACAAACTAATTACTAAAATTCCGCGGCTTACCCAAAATTATTTTCTGTTGATCCGACAAATATATAGATATAATTTTGATTGCTTTACAGAGAATAAAGTAATTTCCTATCCTTTTTTTCTTCAAAGTAATTTATAAATACTTAGTAAAAAAGAAAGGTATCCTCAAAATTATTTGCATGGGTATTACTTGAAATTATTTGGAAACACTTGTGAAAAGTTCAAAACTAAACCATTGAAATGAAATAACCCTTACGTAATTTAAATTGTTTCATCATCTGTACAGCTCACTAGCACCATTCTTGCTGTACATTGGCTGAAAATCTCTGATATAACCAGTTAAAGTTTCATATTATAAGGTGTTTTTGTGTTCAAAATTAATTATAAGTGATGGCAAGCATTTGGATTCAGCAGTAAGGAACACCTAAAAAAGGTGATAGAACTTTTAAATGCAGACCCATTGTAATTTTTCTATTTTGAGTTCTGAATCGATAGTGAATTTGTATGCCTGTTTTTTTACCATAACAAGTGTTTTATTATTTATTATTAGAATACAAGTATCAATATCTGCAAGAAAAAAAGAACAGAAGATGCATACTAAGCTCACTTCGCAATCAAGTCGAATGTCAGAGGTAGGAAATTTTTATGAGAAAAAACAATAAAAGTATATATTTTTATTGTTGATTTCATTTTCCTCATTGAAACAAGTTTATAAATTGAAATTTTGAACATTTTTATGATATAGAATAAAAAAATTTTGAAATAAAAATTATCATTTTTTCTGCTATGTTGATTTTCTCGGCACTTCAATTTTTTTGTAAAATATTTTTCAATACATATCCTTTTATTTTAGATTATATAAAGTTCCATAGATTGATTGCCTGTTTCCACCTAATGGGTATTTAATTTGTACTTACATTTTTAATTGCAGATTAGAAGGGAGTAAAATTGGATATAATACACAATCACTGATTCTTTTTATTAACCATTTTTAAAATAAGATGAAATATTCATTAAACTGTTACCAATCAATTTTTATTCCTATTACATTCATTTGAACTATTTTATTTTCAGGAGGAATCCATTGCAAAAATGTCAGACGAACACACTCTTAATTCACCAGTTTTCAGCATAATAGACTCCAAATCCTCAGAAACCAGAAGCAGTTCACTCACATCGAAAATTAGTTTGAAAGCAAAATCCGAAATCACTAAGAAATATGTTGAAACTTTTATGCAAGACAGGTGCACGCGCTGCTCTGTCCCGATACGCTCCTCATCCTGTGGGAACATGAATAAGGCATTGAAATATGCCCCTGAGTCTCCAAAGATCAGGAGGGTCAAGAGTGAACCAGATTACTTTGTGTTTCACTCGGAAGAATTCAATAATGTGTTCTTCCAAAGTAAGAACAACCTCTTTGATGTTTATTGTATTCGAGAAATAACTGTTTTTCTCATAGGGACAAGGTTTAACAGCCCATCCACAAAGAAACGTATATGTAAGATAAATAAGTTGCAGAGCATAGATTGTTCTCAGGCCCGGAGACCAAAAATGGCTCTCCAAATATTTTTATCAGGCCTGCAGACTAGATACAGCTCTCTAGACAATTTTATCTGGACTGCAGATGAGATACAGCCCTCCAAATATTTTTATGTGGCCTGCAGACCAGATACGGCTCTTCAGATAGGTTAGGTTAAACTGGCCCACAGTTCAGTTACAGCTCTGGACAGCTTTACCGAACACACATGCAGTTACTGCCCTCCAAATATTTTTATTGGGCCTACAGACCATATATTTTTTATCAGGCCCACAGACAAGACCCTCTGAATAGGTTAATGGGCTAATTGGCCAGATACAGCTCTGAAAAGATTTACTCAGCCTTCTGACCAGGTATGGCCCTCCAAATGTTTTTATCAGCCCCAAAAGATATGGCCCTTCAAGTAGGTGAACAGGCCCACAGACCTTATACGCCCTGCCGGATAGGTTTAACTGCAGGTCATACATCTCTCCTAATAGGTCATATACAGATCTCCTAATAGAAAAACAAATTTGTAATCTTCATACTTTTCACACATTTAATGAATTGTTAATCTAATACTTGTTATTTAAAAACAAAAGTATTCCATGCATTCATAATTTCTATATATAAAAATTAGAAATCAACACTTTCAAGGGTACTTTGGCCCAGAGCTCCCCTCTGGTTACACCACTGTATCTCACATTCTCCTTTCAATGACGAAATTAATAACTAATGTGTCTGTCCTTATTTGTGTGAATGTCAGTTTGGTAGCTTAACAAAATCACCTACATACCAAATGTTATTACATGTTAGTGATGGTCTTAAGCTCACAGGCCACGTGCAATCCAGCACCAATTGCTTTGTATCCCCCATTGATGATTATAAAATAAAAGAGTAAAACAATAAATCATCTTTTTTTTCAAGAATAGTATAAAAAATAAACAGTGATACTTAACAAAGCTATCCTGATTTTTAAGTTACAAAATTATGAAGAATGCTACTATATTACGCATATTGCTATTACAAATGGAATGAGAAAAAGGCTCAAAATTTTTCTGACATACTGTTCACAAATACAAAAGTCTTAGCCACCTATCATTACATTTATTCCAAATATCAATAAATTTGTGACAGGGAAGCAGGTTTGTACAATTGAAGTTCATGAAAATAAATGCTGATTGATGTAACGACTTTGGTGTATAGTTTAATTCACCAAAAAAGAGTACGTTTTGGACCCCAAGAGTACATAAGGTTGCAGAATGAAATATGAGATTAAAGGGTTGAGATCAATCCAATCAGGGTAACCAAGTGAGATAACAGATGAAAACCTTAGTGAAATTGATTGTAAAATTGAGAAACTTTCAGGGCAGAAGTAAGTCCCAAGAAGAAAACTAGTTTAAATATGTTCTGGAATAGTGTTGAAACAACTCACTTTTTCAACTGAGCCTTTCTAGATTATAAAGGTGGGTAAGCACTAGCATTGAACCTAGTGTGTTCAACAATGTAAAAATAGATGAGGCTTCTCAGATATTTAACTTGATAGATTTTGGAGATTAGTCCACTTTTTACTTGTTAAAATCAAACTGGTGAGAAAATTCCCAACAGTCTTGAGTGATGGTAGATTTATTTATTTCCTTATTTTGACACAATGCATGTGTTGCAACCAAAATAGTGGTTTAAAGATTTTCAATTTTCACTAAGTGAGTGACTTTAAACATGCCATCCGTGCTTTACCATAAACTATTGATTGAATGAAATATTGGAGTCTGGTTTAATTTATCTAATGACAAACTGAATAAATGGCAATGAACTTGAAGTTTACTCAGTTTGTAATGAATTACTCAAATGTAAGGATTAAACTTGATATTTACTTTTCATTTTTCAAAGTATTGTTTCTTCTGTTTAGGAGAAGGCAGTCTCTCTAGCACTGATTCCTGTTATGCTTATGGTGTTACACCTGGAATTTGTGCAGGACTTAAAGTCTCAGAGGTTGAAGATTACGATTCTTACATTGTGTGTCACAAAGGCAAGTAATGTATATGACTATGTATATAAAACATTAGGAAGTTTACTATTATATATATATATATATATGTCTATCAGTCATGAAATATTTAAGTATTTCTCTAAACTTTTTAATAGCTGCATAAATCCATATTCTTATATTCCCCAAAATCAAAATTAGTTTCAGGATTTATTTTCTGCAAGTTCTGAGCAATATCTGTAAAAGAAAATTTGTTAGGTATTAAACAACCACTTCCTAAGAATATGCTGACTATTAGATTTTTAGCTGGCAAAAGATAGAAGTAAACCAAATTGGTTTTTCCCTTAAAAAGTAACAGTAATAGGTTAAAAGGAGGGAAATACATATTTCATTTCTGTGCATTTACCTTAGGTGTATTGCAACAAGTCATTTGATTCAAAAAGATTCACATAAGGAAATTATGAAAAGGTGGAGGAACAATAAGTATGAAATAGAACTATTGTAAAGGTTTACAAATCTCAATCCCACTGCTAAAGTGTCAAAACTCAAAAATAACCTTTTATCTGGAGAAGCATTTTTAAAAAGTTTCAAAACCACAGAACACACCAAGTGCTAAATTGTCAGTCACTATAGATTTGACCCTTTCAAGCTGTGGAAATCTTACAGGAGACAGGTTTAAGATAGGGCATTGATAATCATAACAAAACTCAACATAGACTTTTTTAGTTATGATTGCACACTTGCAGCAGGAGTATAATATGGTCTTCTCAGTAACTCGCAACGATCAATGTTCTAAACAGTTTCTAATCTATACTGTGTGTCGTAACTTCCTGTACAAACTTCAAGAGGAGGCTGGAACACAAAATTAAACCACATTCACTTATTTATTATGTCTGCAAACACCATTTGAATATGCTAGAGGATACACTAAGGTGCAGAAATGAAAAGCAAGTATAGTGCAGCTCCTGTAAGAGAGAGAGAAGGTAGCAAATCTTGGGTCAGTTGATTTCTGAATAGGTATGAGAGGTTGTCCTGGAGGCTGTAATATGCAGAAACCAAAGAAACATGTACAGCGATCACAAAAGATGGTTTATCCTTCGCCAACTTTGGAAGCAAATGATAAACTTAGGGCCGGAATCAACGCTAAAGACGCCAATTGAGGAAGGGATTTGTTTGTTTCTACCAGTCCCCTAAGTCAACTAATAGAATCATTCAAAAGCCATGTGACCCAACTGCCCTCTTGTGGGAAGCGGACTATATTTGAACAGGATTTATTTGTTTATTAGACCTAATTTTACAGTTGCATATTTACATTTACAGTAGGTACTCGACCGCCAACAGCAATGCAGTCTGACTGTTGATGCATAGAAAGAGTGGGCATTGATTGTCGCCAACCAGTATCATGCCTATTTCCATGGAATGTTAGTTTGATACTAAGTCTAGTGCAAATGCACAAGTGTTTGGTGATTTGGCACGTCTGTCAGCGTACCATTCACCATAAAATCTCACAGTAGCTTATCTGTTTCTGTTAACTCTCATGATAGATGCATGTCAGCCATCTCATCATTTGTAAAATAATGTATATTGCTCATAAAAGTCAGTCTGAAATGACGATGGCCCAAACTCGCCAACGAATGAATAACTTTCTCTAGCAAATCCAAGTGCTGGTTGTAGACATACATCCTGATGTGTATACAATTTAATTTTGTGTTTCCTACCTTCCCTTGAAGTTTGTACAGGGCGTTTTCAAACACCCAATATACTTTATTTGGGGAGAGATGTCTGCATTTGTGTTCCTTTCAGCTTTTGAAAACTGCACTACTTTTCATTCATTTCTGCGTTCTTTCATTATCCTATAATTACCATTCCTCCTGGCAATATAAAATCTCCTGCACTTCACCTATAGTAAGCTCACAAGCATAAATATAACACACATTGGTACTTTCCATATGATACTACGAAGTGTGCACTTTTTATTTCTACAACTCTTATATTTCATTTTTTCCTGTGATTTTTTATATTAATGCAGGCACTCCTTACTTAATGACTCACCCGTTTAATGGTCAGCTTGCCCGTTTTTTTACCTTGTGCCATAAAACACCAACATCCATCCCTCTGTTTAATGATCTCTCAGACTTGTGACCATCTCTCCCGTGCAGGAAATCCCCTTTCTTAGTCTTCGGGTGTTTTCATAAATAATGGCAAAACAGGAGCTAGTGCCAACACCAGCCTAGATGCAAAGTAATCATATGGAGGATTTCACACAGCCTGGTCAAGTTGGCGACACCGGCATATGCAGCAGGGGTTGAATTTGAAAAATTTGATGTTCTCATTACATGTTCTGTTGGTGATCTTTGTGCCTTGTCCACCCTGCACCTATCATTTCCTGTTGTAATTACTCAGAGGCACCAAAGTTGTATTTTTATGTTCTGTAATAAGTAAGAGATGCAAATTAAAACCAAGTTATCAAATTGGAGTTTTCCTGTAGACCTTTTCTTTATTCAGAATAAATAAAGAGGGTTAAGTTCCTTTCTTATTCATCAATTCTTTAATGTCATAGGAGTGGCTCAATGGGTATGCCCACTGTGCGAGCAACCTTTGAGTTGTAGGTGCAGTCCTCCCTGGGTATATTTCTCTCCTCTGTGTTAGTAAAGCTTTCATTGTGTGTCTATTACTTGATATTGTATGTTGTGTCTGGCGCAGCATGGCCAAATATGGCCATTGCACCATGAATCCCAAAAACAACCAACCTAGTTGTAGGAATAAAACTTAGTTATTAAGTGAGAAGTGTATGTACTTTTTTCATTGAATTATCATTCAGAGCCAAAACAGTTAATGTAGAGTTGTGACTGAAATTAGGTTATGATAAATTAAACCAGTGAATAAACTAATTTCTGTTGTCTTATATCTAGATAGTGTTGAAGAATCTGCATTGCCATCTGTTTCTAGGAAGCACCATGAACGATCTAAATCTGAAACTGAAGCAGTGATGAGCCTAAGCAATCATCACTCTAAGCAAACACCAGAGAAGCAAGGTAGGTTTCTACTGCTGAAGGTTTTAATATTAACTATTGCATACCTTCCCACTTTTCCAGAATTTTCCAGAAAAACACTTGGCTTTCCTGTCTTCCAGACAGGAGAATATTTCTGTATGGAGAAAATTTTCAACTGATGCCAATTTCAAAGTTTTAGTTTCCAAGTCGTGGCAACCATGATATAAAAACAATAAAATCTGCTTCCTAGATTGTCATAAAACCTTTTTTGGCACTAATTTTCAAGGTAAACATCAAATATACTACCTAAAAGATGCAAGAAAAAGTGTAATTGCTCTTTTTTTCATATATTTGGTATTCTTTTGTGTAAAATATCGCCAAATCGATAATGCTGATTTGAAACTCATAACAGCAGTAGAGAGCAGGACACTTTTTATGCTTTGAATTGATTTCATAAAGGCCAATTTGGCGTAATTGTCAGTAACTTGGTACGTTTGCTTTTTTATTATTTTAAGAATTGTATTGAGGCATTTTTCTTTTTGCCGGTTGCTATTTATGTCGAAAAATTCTTCTGGTTATTTTTCTTGAAGGTTGGAAGGTATGACATTGAAAATTAGAGTAGAAAAGTTATGTTGATGTTTTTCTTTTCTTTCAGTTTCCATGGATGGTAAATCTGAAAAAAAGGAAAGAACTGTTAAGAACCTATTGAGTCAGTTTCTTCCCAATTCCTCATTTCCTCCAGTGGAAAATCCTTTTCCTGCTACAGAACATCTCCTGCTACCGATTCCACAAAAGGTTAGCCTTTAAGTGCCAACATATTGATTCAGTACTGAAAAGTAACCAAGAATTTCTGTGACAGGATACAAAATTGTGAATAAATTCTTAACAAAAAACATTAATAGTCATAATAGCAGTTAATATAAAAAGTCACTAGCTTCATAACAATACTAAGCTTTATCTTTTGTCTTAATTTTCAGGATCTGTTAGGAATGAGTTTACATATTAAATATCAATAGCATATATTTCTTTTAATTTATTGCTCAGAATAGTTGTTTAATGGCAATTAAAAAGTATTAAATATCTTGGTCACAAATCTGTAAATTTCGTCAGTTGAAATTTGAAAAAGATTCTTCCAAAAATTCTTACAGCATTAGTATCCTGTGAGTTGCCATTTTCTTAGTTATCGATTATGAAATGCATAAAATTTCTGTTTCTGATAACCAATTTACATTGTGGCCTTAGAGTGATTTAAATTTTTGTTGACAGTACTAAATGGTAATGGTTAGCTTTGCTGATAGGATGCCAACTTGGCAAATGTAGCAGACCACACCAGTAACTAGGATAGAACCTTGATAGTGGCTACGAGATTATGGAAAGCATTACTAAGCAATAGGTTGTGACATTTTTTCTTTGCCATAGCAATGGTCCTTAAATCCCTAAAATTCCTTAAAAACAGTTCCAAAATTTTAATTTAATTTTTTCTTCACCAAATTATCCATCCCATATTATAGTCCCATTTCACCATATCTTATAGAAATAATAAATAAATGAAAATAACACCTTGATTTATCAAGCTCAATATCAAGTGTTGGTGTTTTTGAATTTTTTTTCATATATATATGTGTGTATGTCATAACAGAAATCACAGGTGCCTGCAGTGTCATTGGGCTGAGTGTAGTGTTGGTTTCACAAATGGAGGCAGAAATTTTCATAAAAATAGTTTATTTAATACTTCAATAGACAAGTGGTAACATAATATATGGAGGGGTTTATTGTTGAGTGTAGGGTGTTTGGGATGGCTCTGAGCTCCTTATTCTAAGGGTTTCATGAAAAAATGAACTTGTTAGGAGGATAAGGATCAAGAGAAAGATTATTCGACCAGGGAAAGAAAGTTTATGGGCAGAAAGTTGGTGTCTTACGAAGTAGCAAGTTGATCATAGACCGGTGGTCTAAAAGGAAAATACACAAACATTTAAAATGAGTGGATCCATTTGAAGTCAAGGTTAGCAAGGTGACTTGAGTTTAAAGGTGAAAGTGGGTGACAGGATGTATTCACCACATGGCTAGCAGCGAGACAGAGACTTTTAGGCGAAAAAAGAAAGTTAAAAGATTTATCTGGTGAGAATTGTATTCAGGGGATTAATTTTGGTATCGTTTCATATATATATATATATATGTTGCCCAAATTAGACAAAATATTGTGTATCAAAGGGAATGTAATGCACATTTATCTCAAAACTATTTCTTGGGACGATGCCTTTTTCTTGTAAGACCATATCATTGAACTCGTATACCTTTGGATGATAAGTATTCTTTCTTACAGTTGCCTGTAATAGTGCATGAAGATGAACCTAGCTCAATTATTGCTTATGCTCTGTCTATGGATGATTATGAACAGAAATTGCAAGAGCTGAAGCTGAATCTCAACACCATCAATATCTCGCAGAAAGATAGCCTGACATCCAGCCCATTGTTGAAGCATAGGCCAAATTTAAAAAATCAAAATGAGAGCTCAAGTAGATCGGATGCTCATTTCTCAAGTGATGATACATTTGGTCAGTTTATATTTCTTTTTGATATCATGTCAAGTCTTAATAATTTCCAAATATGTGCTATGAACTTTGTGTTATTTATTGACATAAATAAATAAGATAGTAGAATTCTAGATTAAACAAGGTTCTCACAGGCTTTATGAAGGCCTGATTTTTTTCAGTGTATATTTTAAGGGCCCTAAGCTTTAATATTTGCTAAAAGTCCGTAATAAGGTTTAAAAAGCCTTAGTTTTTACAAGAACACTAGATATTTTATTTCACTAGCATTCAAAAACCAAGATTCATTATATTCATCCAAAGTCAAGTGTTTTCAAAAATCAACAGCATAATATTTATGGGTTTGCTAAAAATTTGACTTTTTACAACTAGGTTCATAACCAAATACTTGTGAGTTTCTTCACCTGTATAATCATGGGACAATCTATGAAATAAAGCTTTAAAATAATGAAAAATAGCCTTAAAAAGGCCCTAATTTTTATTTTCCATTGAAGAATTAAAACCCTGTAATATGTTCAGTTAAGTTGTCATCAAAGATTATGTATGCTAGGTAAATTTTTAATTTTTCAAAAGGATTTTTTCCTTTCAAAATTTTTGTATTGACAATTTCGTTTCTGTGTGATTGTTCTTTGTATGTAATATTATCCTGATTTCTATTGGAACCCTCATGTTTTGTATTTTAATTAAACTTTTCACCGAGTCAAGTTTTCTCATTGATCTTGTGAAACAGGTAGTCATTGTATTATTAACTGTTAATGAAGTCTTTACTTTCAGATTTCTCAATAGATTCTGCGGATAAATCCCACCTGAAGCCAACCAGCAAAACATCTAACTTGCATCTGGAAGTCCAATTTCAGGATGCATCAACAAAATTCTACTGTCGAGTTTACTATGCCGAGCAGTTCCGTAAACTGCGAAGTTTAGTCTTTGCCGAGGACGAGGAGCGTTTCATTCGATCCCTCTCACACTGTGTACAGTGGGTGGCCAGAGGTGGGAAGTCTGGCTCTCTTTTCTGTAAAACACATGGTTAGTATTCTAAAACTCTCAAGATATATATTTAAGATAAATGGTCCTGTGTTTCACAATCTTCTGCTTATATTGTATACCAGGCTATCCTTTAAATTTGACATAATATCATTTGTGTTATTTTAATTACTTGAGTGTTCATTTTCTGAGCAGCAAAAGGTTTTATGAACATCATTTCTCTGTTTGATTAAGAAATACAGTAGAACCATAATCTGAAATTAACCGAGTATCTGTTATCCAAGCCAAATTTGATACCAAGTTTTTTTGCTTAAATGAAGCTCAACTATAAAGCTATACTCGAGCATAAGCTTTAAATAAAACTTTGAGTACAAATGCACATACTTTATCCAGAGGCTTGAATGTGCTGCAAAACAGAAGACTATTCGAGACTTTTTCAAGAGAGTTCAAAGTGCATGTAACTGATGCCCAAATTGATTGTAAAATCATCACACAAACATACTGTGGCACAAATCCAAGTAGATTATTCTTAATCCTCGCTTTATGAATTTTTCTGTAGCAGGCAGTAGTAGTAACATGCAGTACAATAAATTTTTCTGTACTTGGTATAGGCTGTTTTCTGTTATGTTCCTATTATCCGACTTCTAAACTATCCAAGGTGGTGCTAGTCTACATTATCTTGGATAATCAAGATTCTACTGTATCTAGAAACTAATTCAAAAGACTTAGAGAAAGACTAAAAAATTACTTATAACTTAATTTGCATTTGTATTTGAAAATTTCACAAAATACAGGCATTAATAATACAATATATTCTTTACTTTAAAACAAAAGCAAACTACATAGCTAATGTGATTAGAAATATTCAAAGCAAAAGTAACAGACAATCATCTGGCTATTCTTAAAAAATTAAATTTATGGCATTATGAACTCAATTTGTATACAGTTCAAGGTTACCAAATTTTTAAAGTTACTCTACCCTGAGTTGGGCTAAATGCGTAAGTGATTAAATTTGTTATTTCTACCATTGAAAGTCAGATTTAATCTTATTTATGTCCTTTTTATTTCAGATGATCGCTTTATTTTAAAACAAATGCCAAGATTAGAACTCCAGTCTTTCATGGATTTAGCACCTGCATACTTTCAGTACCTCAATAAATCCTATTTGGAACAGGTAGTTTAATTTCGTTAACATATTTTTCAAAAACTCTTAGTGGTTTGTGAGTTCTCAACTATATCAAGAAACCTATTTGAATTCTGTATAAATTACAAAAATATGCTTTAAGCATTATACAAATATACCATCAATCACAACTTTATACATATTAAATTTCAAAATTTTGGCATACGTACAGCTCTAGTGAGAAGGAGATGATCTTGGAGTTTTCCATTTGAAGAAAGGTGGTAAGCTTGCCAAGGTAAGGGGTTCCCATATGCACAACAATGTATGGTATTGGCATAGCTAATTATTTATTTCACCAACTCACAATGACTGTTATTGCATCCAGCAACAACAAACTCAAAGCCAGAATCTGCATTAGAAATGGCAATTATTGGAATTGTTTACATTTAAACTTCCCCCTGATGTAACAAATAGACTTGTTCAAAGCAACTTGACACAAATGCCAACTCTCTAGTCATTATAATACAAATTATTCATTATATGCAAGTTTAATCATTTAAACCTCTGAGGGGCTCACGCATAATTCCACCATGCATCCGGCAGTGTTCCTTGTATTACTTCTAATCACTTTTGTTTTTGCTCTTTTTAACCACAGAATTCAAATTCACTTTAAAAATACATTATTTGGTTAAACATTTTATCTTAAATAATTTACCCAGGCCTACATTTCTATACTTTACTAATCTTACAATGAACATTAAAATAAATAAATCTCCTTGAAACATAAATCATGGCAAAGTGCACCAGTTCTACTAGTCGTCAAGGCCTTTCATAGTTTGACTTTTCAGCTTACCACATATATTCCTTTCACTAGGAAAAATCCACATCTGGCAAAGATTTGCTTTCTATTAATAGAAAATGTTTTCTGAATGTTGCACTTATCAATACTAATTTCTGTCATTAATACAAATGGACAAAACAGCATTAAAAAACACCAATTGTTTGTTTTGATTTTTCTTTGTAAGTATATTAGGTCCTACAAGTAATTTCTAGAGATAATGATTTACACTCTAGAAATCAGCTATTTTTTGCTTTTTATATTTACTATTTATTTTAGGTTTAAAAATACTCTGCTTATAGTACATTTTTCCAACAATATATTAGCAATCAAAGCAGTAATTTGCTTGTTACTTTTGTTCACCAATACGATTTTAATTCAGTTAAATAAGTACTCTCATGTGTGCTGTGTATTAAAAATTTGTATGTGTTTAAGAATCACTTTCAGTATCATAAATATCAATTTTTGAGTACAAAAAAGAGTTTTCCTAATCTTACAATTAAGCAATCTATATTAATTTTGCAAATAGCAAAAACAAGTGGCAAAGTGTATATTGATTAAATGATTGATTAAAGGAAATGAACAGGTATACTATATTAAGGGAATAATAAATTTAATAAAATGTTTAAATTGAAATAGAGCGTAGAGTTTGATGAATTATGTAAATACAATATTGATACTATTCATCTTGATCCTATAGAAAATCCTCTAGCATATCAGTGAATTAATAGCATTCTTTGTTTTGCAGAAACCTACTCTTCTGGCAAAAATTGTAGGGATATTTAGAGTTGGCTTCAAGAATACCACAACTAATGCTGCTACAAAAATGGACCTCCTCGTGATGGAAAACCTTTTCTACAAACGTAATATTTCCAAGAAATATGACCTGAAAGGCAGCATTCGCAACAGGCTAGTCACAACCAATGGGGACCAAGAAGAAGATATTGTTCTTTTGGATGAAAATCTTTTGAAAAGTAATTTTCTGCTGTCAAATCTTGATAACATATTTAAAAATAGGATATATTCAAGGATTATTTGCTTTACTATATTACATTCCGATACCTAAACATGTTCAATCAAGCCCTTGATAAATTTGAAGCCCTATGAAATTTATTTAATTGTGAAAACCTTTGCTTCAGTATTTCGTTGTCATTTTTCGAATTAACAAAAAATTAATTTGTTAGGCTTCACACATAATTCCTAAAAGTCAAACACAATACTTGATGTTCATTAAATTATTACGCCATCAATAATTTTTAATTATGTGGTGAATATAGCCACTACTACAAAAATTAGCGTAGAATACAGTAGTGTATAGCAATATAAGCCATAAGTGATAACACTCATAATAAAAAAATAATATATATAATTTCACAATTCTATATCTGATAAAGTATTATTTTTAGTGGAAACAGAATTTATTCCAATTGTTTTGTGTGAGATTTAAATTTTCGTTTTGAGATTATTCATGACTTTTGTCTTCATTTTAAAAATTGATGTCTACTTTTTATAAAACTAATTTGGAGATTTCAAAAATGATTGTACAACAGATTTATATGATACTAGCAGAATTACACGGCGATGCGCGGGTTGAATAGGTTAAATGTTTTTGATATTTCATAGAAAAATGCAAGCATCATTGAAGTGTACAGAAAATATTTTTAACGTCGTTTTAACATTTTCATAGCTTCTACAATTTACTTCGGATGTAAATATGTATACATAATATATCCATCCATATAATCCATTTCATATTCATCACACTCTTGCTGTAAGACAAACTACAAAAGCTTTTTCTGAGATGACTTCAGAAGTCGATTTTGAGTTTTAGAATGATTACGAATGCCAATTAAGTTAATTTTCAGTAAAAATGAGGAACTTTCAGTTTATAGTCTTGCACTCAGTTTTCCAATCAATATTTATTTGTGGTACTCTTGCACCATGAATTCAATGTTTCCAAATGACATTATCATTGTGAGAGGATGACAAATTAAACTGTTTCGGCGTTCATGGTTAATTTATTTTGAATCACATTTTTTCTTGAAAATTCTATTCAGCTGCATGTGGAGTAACGGAGCTTGTTTTTAAAAGAAATGTCATCAATGTAGACAAAGCAAACTCAATCGATTACAAACTCGATCGATTTTACAAAATCACTGCTTCCAATTAATGTTTCACAGGTACCTATGTTGTATATGAACAGTTTCAACTTCAAGTAAGCAACCTCGAGCTTCTGCCACTTAAGACAAACAAATTCTATTTTTCAACAGTCCTAGTTTACATACTTCCTTACTATGATATTATTCCAAGATCAGCAAAGTGTTATTTAAATTCGCTTTCCTCCAACAGAAAAATTTATTTTTAAATCGAATCCTTAGGGTACTTTTTCAATTGAGACTCATTTTCTATATGGAAACCACATACCTATTTAGAATGATAGATGTAGTTACTTGACTATGAAGTACAGCTTTCAATAATACCCATGAAACATGAAAAACAAATTAAATTGAATTCAAAATGTGTCAACATTTAGAAATATCTTTGAACTACAAGTTATGACTACCCATTTTTATTTAACGTAACATATCTTATTTTAACTTTACCAGTCATTTTAAAATAAGTTATACACCTTACTTAAAAAGGTTTCCATTTATTTTATGAAACAGAATTCTACAAACTATAACGTATTTAACCAAATACTTAGGGAAAGTTCGTCAAAATATACATATACCACCAAAAAATTACCATGTCTAGTGGTATTTTGCAGAAAATAAAAATAATTCATTACAATTTAACTCCTAAATAATATATCTGTAATATGGAGAGTAATGGAACAAATAAGTACAAACAGAAACGAAATTCTGGTCATTGAAAAATGTAGAATTCTGAAATAGAGAAATTCAAAAAAGAATCTTGAATTGATAGACAATGAATTATTTACAAAGCTTAGAAATGCTCAACTCAAATACACAAACACGGAATGCTAAATCTAATTTATAAAATAAAACATTAATTCGGGCGTTGCCAGATATCAAATTGCAAAATTACGCTTTTATCATCAATGAGTTTTTGTTTTGGCTTTTAGTGTTCCATAACAAAATGCAAGTTGCATAAAATTAAGTATTTTAAATATCCATTTTTCATCATTCAAATATTCCTAAATTATTTATATTGTGGAAAGAAATAAAAAATCAGTACAAACTTAATTAGAATTTTAAATTGTTTAAATATAACGTTTCGGAAAAAATTGTTTTTCGATCAATACTGGAAAAACAAACTGAGTTGCGTACCACAATCGTTTTATGCTCAATGTTTTTCCTATGACAATTTCGAATTGATTTAGTCCCCTCTGTAGACCTCGGTTAAAGAGAACTGGGGTTAATATGTAGCTTGCGGTACTCGCAGGGTTTCAAAGTAGAAGTGTACCAAATTTGGTGTGGATTGGTCAAACGATGTAGATTTGTAGAGAACATACACACACACATCCATTTATATATAAATGTTTCCATGTTCAACTTTTTATAGTGGCAATAATAAATTAGGTTGGCGTTCAGCGCTTTGTAGCAGAAAAGTGAAACTTGTGCTGTTACAAGGAATTTTCAAATTCATCTACCTGCTACAAAAGTTTTCATCAATCCAGTTAGCCATGATAATATGAAACTGTTAAATACAAAAACTACATTAGGAACTTTTTAGAAGCTGGATGTTATTAATTATTTCTCTTATTTATGCTATACTTGCTGTGGTGTTATGTGAAAGGATAAACATTCTTAAAACTTTTAAGGGAAACTAAAGCTGTGTTTTATTTTCAGTTACCTGTGATAATCCGTTCTATGTTCGTCCTCATTCCAAAACAGTCCTGACCTCAGCCATCAGCAATGACTCACAGTTCCTAGTCGACCAATCAGTCATGGATTACTCACTTCTAGTCGGATTAGAGGAGGATAAAGGGCAGTTGGTTGTTGGCATCATAGGTAATGACCTCCACTGATTTATTTTTAGTTTTAATGAGCTTGTTACTTAATTGTTAGCAACTTTTGAGGCTCTTAAAACTTGTCAACCTCCAAGAAAAAAATCAGGAAGATTTTTATGACAAAAACCAATATGCAACTGCCAGAAAAGAAAAATTCCTAAAACTTAATTTTTAAATTAAAAATTAATAGTCATTTAGTGATGATTGTGCCAAATTGGGTTTTCAGAAAGCAGTTTAAATCAGAAAAAGTGACCCCCTGTTCTCTAATATTGTTATATGCTTGTCCACAGTTCAAACTTGGTGATATTTTACACAAAATGGCACCGAATGTATTGCAAAATAAGCAATTTAACATTTTTTTGAATGTTTTAGATGTATATTTGGTGCCATTGAAAAGAAAAATCAGGAAGGTTTTGTGGGGTCCTTTCTAAATACCTGATTGAATAGCCTATTCAATTCTATATTCAGTTAATTATTCTGTTTCTTGAGTGACAAATAATCATCCCTTTCACCTTAATACTGTCTGAAAAGGCTTTCTTAGATATAGTGAATTTATTTCTTATTTATACACTCAAGTCTTAAAATGTTTGTTTTTGGTTGTGAGTGGTGGCAAGCATGTAATTTCAAAATTACTGTACTCTATCACCGATTAGTTGTTCTGTGATTATTTTACAAATTTGCCCTTTTCTATTGCAAATGAAGAGCTTGTGGTGTTGGACTGAAACTCGTATTTTGTAAAAGTGGGAAATATATTAACTGCTGCAGTCGTTAGGATAGATTTAGAGATAGACCAAATGACAACATATTCTAATGAGAGTGTCTTCTGTAAAGCTAAATACACAGAGAG
The DNA here is from genome assembly GCA_933210815.1 of Meta bourneti. NCBI lineage: Eukaryota > Metazoa > Arthropoda > Arachnida > Araneae > Tetragnathidae > Meta > Meta bourneti. Next base: position 90,003,885 of record OW119924.1, on the reverse strand, counting down.
TGCTAGTGTTTGTGACCACTTTTACAACTTGTGGCAGTTTGGTATGTTACTTGAATGCAATGTCAGCATATTAACAATTAAAAACTAATATTGCCAAAATGACGATAAATCAAAATACTTCTCCGGTAGTTTGATTATGTTGACACTGAAGAACCCTACTAGATATTTAATGGATTGGATTAACCCAACATCTGGGTTAATAGAAGATGTGGTTACTCATCCATAAAATAACACTTGTGAGTTTACCTGTTGCTGTTAGATCTTCAGGCAACTTTAGAAATATTCTTAATTTCTTTATGGACACGTATATTCCTAAAAAGGTTGATTTTTAATGCATAAGAACAGCTTAGGTTATGCTGCACCAGACTTAAAGTCATTCTATTAAAATCTTGGCGAGGGTATAGTAAAAAACAATGTGGATAAGTAAAAACTTGAATTTACAAAATTGGGTGTGGTCAGTGTATTTTTTTAAATATGTTGAATTGATGAGTTTTAGGACATTGGTAATATTGTGATTAATCACTAATAGACAAATTATAGTAAAAATTTACAAATTCATGTATAAAAACCAGTAGATTAAAAATTTGAAAAAGTTCACTTGAGATTTCAGCTAATTTATATTTGGTTCTGAGCAATAGCTTCACTGAAATGACAATGCTTTTTGTATCATTAACTATTCCATGCTTTTACAGTTTGATACCATTTTGAATAACCCTCATGATTTATAATCCTTTAAGCACATGGGCCAAAAGTTCCTACTACCCTATTTGAAATTGTAGAGTATACATGAAATTTTTTAAAGCATTTTTTCCTTCTAGACTATATCCGTACTTTCACATGGGACAAGAAGGTGGAGATGTTGATCAAGTCCTCTGGTATTCTTGGTGGACATGGCAAAATGCCCACAGTGGTATCCCCTGAGCTCTACAGGATGCGATTCTGTGAAGCAATGGACAGTTACTTTTTATGGATCCCAGATCGCTGGACAGGACTTGGGAAAGGTGTAGATGGATAGTGGAAGATAAAATAATTATTTTTAATATTTTAACCTTGTACATACATACCTAACTTATGTATTTGATAGAGCTTATTTCAATAAAACTATTTTTAAGCATTTTTATGTTCTTGATGGGAGCATAGTGTGAATCATGACATGTTAAAGGTGTGCTAGTGTTCTTTGATTTCATTCCTGTGCGTTCATTAAAAATCATCTTGTCTTATGCACATTTTCTGTCTAAATTGTTTTTTAGAGTATGTTTTATGTACAAAAACAAGTGATTACATCTCATTTGTTATACCTAATCTCACTGTTGGATAATTTGACTTTTATGCAATATTAAATAAGCACTTTCTACAACCAGTTTTAATCCACCTTTCACTCACTAGATAAAACATCTTGAAACAGTCAGCAGCATTTGTTTAAGATACTGCTGCCTGTTTTGAGATGTAAGGCTGAAAGTGCCGACATTCCTATAGAATGACTTAATTCAAATCAATAAAATAATTAATTTTGATTCAAAAAATCGCTTTATCTAAATAGGTTCTTATGATCAAACAAGTTATCAGAAGACTTCAATAGATAAAAATAATTTTATTTATTAAGGAACTGTATCTTGCAAAAATATACACACAAATTGTTATTTTTATATTTATATACCTATTTTACACAATTTATACCCAAGTGGCACACAGTGTCATCAGTTGAACACAGCTTCACATCCAATATACTTTATCTTCTCCAATACTGTAAAAATAAAAAATATTCAGATACTAATCATTTGCAAATAAAATTATTAAATAAAGTAGAACCTCAACTTGACTAACAGTTTCAAAGCTTTAACAAATAAGCATCAAAATCACGATTTTAACAAATAATTTGACTCGTATTCTGAATATATATTTCCAATTTTCTGGTAGTAGCAATTACAAACTGAGCATTCAGAATGATTAAGGGCCTTGAGCTTATATCAAAAACACATAAAAAATATAGATCGATTTATAAGAAACTGGTTTTGTGATTGTTTCATTAAATAACTGATGAATACTCAAAGAATGTTTGGGCTAGATTTATTTCCTTTCAATAAGTGAATAACTTATGTTAATGATATTCATATTACACAACACAATCCCTTCAGTGGCAACCCCAATTTTACAATTTCCTTGAAATAATGAATAAAGGCAAGTGTCACTTCTGAAATATGAATCATGGTTCACTGGATTTTAATACGTAACCATTCTATTGAATGCTTACTAATTTATTTGGTGATGACATTCCAAGTCATAAAGAACATTGAGCTTAATTTAAACTGTTCTACATGTGAGTATGGTTCATTTAATAAGAACTTGCTGTAATGCAACTTAAATTGGTATTTACACTGCCTGCTGCATAATTCCTCAACCTGGAGCCACCCAACCTTTTTATTTTCCTGATTTTGAATATCAATATTGAGTGGAAAATGCAGGTAAGGCTTCTTTTCTGCACCAAAGTGAAAGGAATATTTTAATAGTTTAATTCTATTATCTAAATCTTTATACTTGAACTTCACATAATTTAATTAAAATGTTACGGAACTTCCGACGAAAACTTAGTTTTCATTTAGTTTACTTTAACAGATTGTGATATAAACTGCTGAGAATATTGAATAATTTATTTACTATAAGTAAAATTCTAAAACTTTGTACTTAAACATGAGTAGGAAATAAAGTTTGCTCATACTTGTGCTATCCTATGAATTTGTTCTACAACAACAGGCATCACAGCCGTAACACTGTCATCAATGATATTTTGGATAAAATGAACAGCCTCTTCATCTGGCAAGTCCAGTCGAAATTTGTCCTGAACCTGAAAATCCAAGAAAATTTCATGATATAAATTCGCTATTCGTGCACTAATTTAAAATAAAATTGAGATCCCTAAAAATTTTACAAATTAGTCAATATTAACAAAAGGAATTATTTCAATGCATTTATCATTACAATAAAGAAAAGTTATCAATTATAAAGCACATTTGCATGCCTTAAAATTAAACAGCAAAAGTATTCATATTCCGAGTATACCTTAATTTCATAATCCTTAGGTTTAGAAGGTTTGCATTGTCAGTACAAAATAAATTACCAACTTTAGCTGTAAATAGGTAAACATAAATCCTCAAAACTTACCTTCTTGACAGTCTTGTCAGGTTCAAGAGCAATATCTGGTACACTTGCATCTACCATCAGTGAAAACAAATTCAGGATCAAATTGGCATGCCTACAATGGAACAATCACATATTTACTTTTAAACCATACATGCATATGGAAACCTAAGTGCTTTTATGGAAAATGTGCAAAATTGAAAGTGAGTGTTCCCTGTTTCTGATATATTGCACAAAATTAGAATGCAATCAGCTGTTAAATTGCAAATCTACTAGAATTAGGCCACAAGACAAGTCTACAATTTCCTAACACCAAGCTTTTCATTACAAATAACCATCAATTTGTTTTTTGACCACTCATTCATTTTTATCATTAATATTCAAAACCAAGTGAACTTCTGTCCATGTGAGGTGCAGGGTGACCCTGAGCACTGCATTTCGACTAAAGAATTTCTCTTGGTTAAACCATCCACTGATAATCAATTACAATGATAATGAATAACAATCCCTATGGTAAATATGTGAATGTACCAGGTGGTTTCCATTTCAGCAGACAGGATGGATTGATTTAATCATACTCATGTTTTTTTGCTGTAGTTAAATTATATGATGCATGCATTTGGTATTTATATATATATTGTATTTCTTTTAAAGTAAATGCCACCCTTTGACAAGTCTTAAAGCCCTTTGTTGGCAGGCCTGGGTTATAAAAAAATCAAGCAAAAAGGATTTAACAGAAACTATTGGTTTAAACCAAACATAGCTATTAAGATTGAGATTAGGCAGTCATAAAGAACCAGAAGAAAGGTTGAACAAAAAGTAATTACTACAGATATAATAATTAAATAATTTGTCAGCACCTACAAAAAGTGTCATTCAAATTCACCCCTTTGTTGGTGCTAATGGGATGAAACCCATCAGATCAGCACTTTTCAAAACTGATGCTGATTCTCATTTTCAAATTTTTTATATTCAGAATTTTTTCACAGCTTTAATCCAATCATTCCAGGTCAATCATATTATTCCCCTCTGTAACAGAGTTTCTCTGCCTGGTTCTAACTAGTTTCAGCTATCTCGACAAATAGAATGTTCCCTGGGATTATTTTAACCAATTAAGATGTGGTAATTTAGTCATTAAATGATATAAGCAATAGCACACTATTCAGAAATCTTGTAATATTCAGAGAAATAATTGCCTTGAAACATTTTGTGGAAGCCAATACAAAGAAATCATAAAATATAAGCATAACTGCAATGACATGTACCTTCGTAGGTGGAGGAACGATGTGTAGCATTGTTTACGAAATTCTTGGTAGTGTTCAGAGTGTATGCCTCCCATTGCTTCCACCATCTCTTTGCTGAGTTTCATAGGTGGGGGTAGAGGTTTGGGATCTCTGCCCAAAATATACCCAAAATCAATATGAAAGAGTTTTCCTGCAAAAGGTATGAATTCGCATAAAACAAAAAAATAATAAGTGTATCAGTATTTCAACTTTTTTCTATAACAGCAGGCTCCTTAACTACATTATTAAAAAATGTTTTTTTTCCAAGGAAAGATAATGATGAAAGTGGTTAAAAAATTGGAAAACATACATTTCATTTCTAAGGCATTTGAGTTTCAAAGGGACAAGGAAGAACTAATGAACAGACAGAAACTAATGTTATTATTGGAAATAAAATATGTTTACTTATTTTAAGTACACAAAAACTGAAATTTTTGAATATTTCCCCCAAAGTTAATATATTACTTAAAGGACACAAAAGGTGATTTGCCATTTCCACCAGTTTGCCTAATAAATATATAAAACAGTATACATATTACATAAAACTCCTTTACACAGTAAAAATCTGTTTGTTTTGTAACACTTTAAAAGTAATATTTTCTTTTATTTTTAAAATTATAATGCACATTACAGCTAACAGTTGATCATTTATGAGGTAGGTCACATCTATGCTAAAAATTGAGCTTGCAATTGCAATTTTTAAATAAAAATTTGGGAAGTCAGAAGAAAATTAAATCATGATTTTTCAGACTCCAGTCAAATTTAACCATAATCACAATTTTAAAAAATAAACTCCTACCATTCTTTGTGAGCAGAAGATTATCCAAATGCCTGTCTCCTACACCAAGAAGGTATGTGATGATGCAGTATCCAGCTGAAAGAGATGGAAAATGGCATTACAACTAAATATTATGTCAACACACCCAATTTCATATTTATATACCAAAAACTTTTCCACAAAATTTTTTACTAATTGTTAATAGCTTTTAGATACATTTTGTTAATTGATAAGTTTAAGGTAGTCTCCATCATTTAAACCAGTTTTCCAAAGTGGCTGCTGAAGAAATCCTGGAGTGCAATTCGTCCTCAGGGGAAATTGGGGATTGTTGAGGAACAAAAGTGGTCAATAAGATGCTGAAAATTTTTTTCACCTAACAATGTTTTGAGCAAACACTTATCCACTTGATCACAGATACACTCATTACAGTGATGCAATGTTACAAAAATTATGTTATAAAATACAAGTCACAACTGTTGGGTTCTAAAAGATGAGATTGTTAGAAGCGAGTGTAGCATGTATTTGTGCACACTTCTGACTTAAGCAGGTTATAGCAGGAATCTGTACATGTTATGTCAAATTCTTAAATTACTATTTCTAAATTGGGACAAGCAGTTATCAGTTTAGTGTACTGCAAGTGAAATATATAACAATTTTAGTGCTTTTTCGCCTTTACTAATTACATACAAAGGATATTATTCTAAAATTACACACAAGTTACATAAATAGTTTGGTGAAATTCAAAAATTATAGGCACAGCTATACTTGCAATTTATTATTAGTTGAGATAGTATTCCAAAGGGGGCACTGAAAAGTCTTTGGAAAAGGGGCAGAGACAAAAAAGTTTGTGAAACTGATTTAAACCATGCCATATTAAACAATATGTAATTACAAATGAATGGTTTTAAATTTTACCACAAGATTTCACGTAAGTATCCATGACTTCATGAGAAATCCCATAAGGTCCATTTTCAGAAGGAGAATGTGTTCGGAGATAGCTCTGAAGGTCTTTGTGCTCATCTAGAATTGTGTTTACAGATACTGATTCTATGTACTGGACAAAACCTGCAAATAAAAATTTGAAAAGAATAAATAATCGATTTTTATGAATATTTATAGCAATATCTGTCATGACAATCATAAGAGACAATCTATATATAAATAAGAATGGAGTGTTTGTATATTGAATATTTTCGACCCGTTTCAAGTTTTGTATCCGTTTTGGGTCCTTCTGATGCAAAATCCGTCTCTTGCACGTTTGGTGTCTGTAAGTTAGAGCCGTGCAATGTCCAAACAATTGAATATATTTTCATGAAACTGCATATTGTGAGTACTTACATTCATTTAGCGATTGAACTCGGTTACGTAAGTCTGTCCGTCTTCCCTTCTATGTTTGATTTTGTGTCTGTGTTTGTACAAGTATCACATAAGATTTATTGAACATATTTTAATTCAATGTTCTACATTTGATACATCATATTTTAATTTAGTTAATGCATTATTTTAAATTGGTTTGCTTATGTATTTAAGCGAGTTTCATGTTAAAACATCTGGGTAACTCTACTTAAATCAACCATAATTTGATAGTTTTGGAGAAGCTGGAATGCATATTGAGCATTGCAATTACTTAAATGATTTTACCAGTGCTGCTGAAAAATCAATTACTTTTCAAAAAACTATTTTTACAGAATTTAAATTCAAATACTTTTTTATTTTGAGCCTTATTTATTTTCTTTGCAAAATATAAACTATTTCCGAACATTTGGGACAGACAATATTTTGCAACAAAATGGAAACTCGTATTCGTTTGGCACATGCAGTGATATTTTTTCGCTCCAAATTAATTTTGGATCTTTAAATTATATTTAATTTTTAGTTGTAAGTTGTGGCAACTGTGCAAGATCAAGAGATAAAAAGAATCGCAAATTTATATCTGTAGAACTTTTCCCGCCAACTTTTATTTTGTTTTAATTCTGTTTGCTGTTGTTTTCTGTTTTAAATTGATATTATTTTAATAAATGTTATTATTTTAATATAAATTAAATTATTTAATACATTAAATATTAAATAGTATTATATATATTAAATATTTATTATTTTAATAAATTGTAATTCCTTTTCATCACATGCAACACCACTGCAAAGTATTCTGTTTAAAGCGGCATGTAAGTTAGAATAAAGCAAATTTTAAATGGAATTTTACCATGATTGAAAAAACGTTAACATTAAAAATATCTGAACTAGGACTTTTGAAGTATTACAAATACTGTCATAGCGACAGATGGCCAAGGTGGCTTATTTTACGAATTGAAGCTATATTTAAGCAACTTATATAGGGAAATTTTGTTTAAAACAATGATTTTCTTTAGAAGAAAAGCTATCAAATTCATTTGCCATTTAAAAAAATGGTAGTAGGTTACCTTTGTTTTATCACTACTGAAGATATTAAATTTTGAAACAAGTTCTTTTATTATTGCACATACCATGAAACGGAATTTTCAAGGAAAACGTATTCACTTTTAACAAACTAAAACTTTTTAAACAAACTTAGTGATAAATATCTTATCAAATTAGCCATCTTTCCCTTAATGGTAGCGAAATCTGAAAAGAGTGTCACAAATAAAAAAATATTGGCAGGTAAATTATGTGAGAATATCCACTGTAGATTCGTCATTTTTACGAATTGAGTTGAGTAATTTTACAGGAATATGTAAAAAAAAAAATAAGAAAGGGAATTCCTAATCCTCCCTTAAAATCGTCTTTTGTAGCAGTTACCTTAGTGTCTCACCTTTCGCCAATTTGTACCTTCAGCAGGGGTGTGATATATATGAAATGTATTACATGGATGGATTTGCATGTATAGAATTTGTGTCTAAAGTAGGTTGTAGAAATTATAAAAATGTCAAAACGGTATTAAAAAATAATTTTACTCACACTTAAATTATTGGCATTTTTCTACGAAAGAGGAAAATGATTATTTTCTGGTCACTTTCAATCTAGTTAACCAATTCAACCCGAGTGAGGTCGGGCAATTTTGCTAGTTTATTTATACAATCAATTTTAAGGCACTTTTACTTTAAGGAGTATGTTTAATATTTTGTTACATATTTTAGTTGTAAGTTCATATATTTGCATACATATTTATAAATTGTTTTAACACATACAATCAAATCTAGAAGTGACTTTCCATGCATTTGAATTACTATTCCTAGCATTTCTCTTTGGAGTATTTAAATAAATTCTTACACATAATGTATAGTGAATTAATTGAATTTTAATGTATGTAACAAACTATCTGGTTAATTTATAATTATGCTTGAGAATACAAAAAATTAAAGACTATTCTTACTTACCATGCTTGCTACTACATGCTAGAACACTGTATGGGGTGAGTTTCAAATCTAAATTTTCCTTCCTAAGCAGCTGGAAAAATATGACAAAATTGGAGTTCATTGAAGTGTAGTTTAAAACTTTTATAGTTGGTTAATTATTTAAATTCCTTTTCATTTTATTTGTTAATTTTCTTTCACTTTTTTGTTTGTCAGGATGAAAAAACTATTTTGTACTATACATTATAAACTATACACACAGTAATGAGCAAAATTATAAGATCAGAAGACTTTAAAACTTAAAATTTTTGAAAATGTAATGCATTTAATGAGAAGAAAACCTAGTAATAGCATTAAAATACAAATAAAGAACAATGTTGCATTTGGGTATAAAACTTTTAAAGAATTTATAGAAAAATAAAACTTTTTATCAGAAATATACAAAAGAAAAATATCAATGAACAATCAATCTAGTTAGATCTGTAGCTGATGTGAGCTCGGTGCTTCATAGAAAGTCTCCCTCAATAACCTATTCAACATTGTTTGGAACAGTCAATTAGTCCAGTTTCTCAAACGTCGGGCTGTGACCTAGTACTGAGTGAGAGGTTTTTCTGGAATGTCATTTTTATTTTTTATGTTTCTTCTGATGTAAATATGTTCTCAACTACATATCCATTAAATTTTGGACATTGTAAGCATTTCTTTCACAAAAATATATTTAGATTTGTAGTTGGAATTTAATATTTCTGCAGCACACAGTAAATTTGCAATTAGGGTTAGTGGTTGGCTATATTAGACAGTATGAGAAATTGCAATACAGCAGTAAATGATGAGGATTTACATCAAACTAAACATATCAAGCCTTTATGACAAATTTGCAAAACTATTGGAAGGTCATCTATTAGAAGACAATACATAGCGAGATTTTTTCATACCTTGCATGAATTATGAGTGAATTGTTTCAAGTGTCAATTTTGTAAAAGTTAACTTAAGACTTTTTTTCATGAATTTATGTATACCACTGCATGATAAAGTATGTTAGCGATTTGCATATGAAAACCAAAATTTCATTTGTAACAATATATACAATAAATGCATTAAGAATTATATAATGCTAAATGAATCTGAAAAAATGCACTACAATAATAACTTAATTATTGGTGTATAACAACTTCACTATGTAATCAACTCTATTGGCAGGATCTTGCAACTTCATTAAGAGGTTCAATTACATGATAATGAAAACAAATATCACAAATCAAAACTCAATCTGTTAAATCACATTGCTTAAACACCAGTACGATACAGTAGTAATGAATACCTTATCCATAAGGGAAATCGTCTGCAAAATCAACTGATCTTGTCTCAGGTCATCGCCCAGTTTAAATATTGTCACATATTCTTCATTATCCACTGTTAAAAATGTCAGTCGTGTTGGCATGAGAGCACTTTTGAAAAGAGTTGTCTTCTCGGGAACAATGCCTTTCACTTTAACTGATGGATCCAGTGGTAATGGAAGAGGTTCGAAGTTTAAAAAGTCTATTTTATAGATTTCTTTGTCCAAGAGTAAAGCTTGCAGCCTTTCTGTCTGAAATTAGAAAAACAGTGCATATTAAACACACACACTTGTTATAGCTTTCACTTAAAACTAGAAATAAACAAAAAGAGAGTATAAGTGCATAGAATTGTAGGGTCTGTGCTCAATGATTTAATAATCTTGGAAACTGCACCACACTCTCATTCAGACATTCAAACTATTATTTTAGTAATTGAATTCTTCAAAGTGTGGTAGCATAATGATAACATTTTGGCATCCAATTTGTCGAGTTGAATACTTGATGCATTTGATGGCATTGGCGGCTAGAGCAGGCTATGATTGAAATCCTCTATTTGTCTACATTGCATCAGGGCCAGAGTTGACACCAGTTTTGCCAGTGTGTGTGAAAATGCCTTACGACTAAGAAAGGCAATTCTTGAGACTCCGCCGAGGAGGGGATTTCCCATGCTGGAGAGCCGATTGTAAGTCTGAGGGGTCGTTAAACAGGCAGGAAATTAAGTGAGGAGTATCTGTATGGCCAAGTATACACAGCATAGAAATCAACAAAATGCCTTAAGCATCCATAGCTTTCCTCTAAATCTTAACAAAAATGATATCTTTTCATTTTTTCCAGTTCAAAAAGTCAAATTCAAACTAACCTTTTTACGCCTCCCACCACTTTCTCTAGCAACAGTTTTCAAAAGATTTAATAGTTTTTCTACAAAATCTCGACCCCGAAATAGAACCTCTTTCAACTTTCTGCACTCCATGCTGCCCTGAAATGATAAAATATTCATTATTATTCTACAAAAGAAAACATAACTGAAAATTTAAATCAGGTAATAATGATAAAAACAGGAACAAACATTTGAACATATTACATTTTTACATAATCTCAAAACCAAATTGTACTTATAATCTAAATGAGGAAATTTTTGAAATTTGATTTTAACTAGTTATAATATAAAATCCATACAAAATTTCACAGTAAGCAAAAGAAATATATGTATATATAATATTAAATATAATATAGGCATATCTGGTAAAAGTAAAAATGTATCATTTCATTTTAATACACTTAAAAGCCTAACAAATTGTAAAGTTAAAATTCATTTCAATTTTACTTTGCTGCTATAAAGAGAAATGTTATGATTGTTTGTCTTGAGTATTTATGATTATGTGAAGAATTTAGAAAAATGTAGTTATAATGAAAATAATGAACAGCTAAAATTACAAAAATAGTTGTACAAAATCAAGGTCAGATTCTAAAAAACATTTCATAGATATTTTTATTTATCTAAAGACAGATCTTCATTATGAACTGATACAAATGGGAACTATGTTGTCTCATCACTGGTAGTAAAACAGCTTGGAAGAATCAAAGTTATTGAAAATTATTTGTGTCCCAGCCAAGAGATGAACATAAAACATTCATTTGCAAGCAATATATTTGCTTGTGGGTTGAGCAATTGGGCAATGCTATATAGTATTATTAACACATTGAAATAAATTGAAGTATGCATAAAAATGTACAACAGGAAATAATGGTGATTCTTGAGTCAAATGCACTTACAAATCGGGATTTGAACCCTCGACCTACTGGATGGCAGACAAGTGGAACGATCACTGCACCAGTTAGGCGGCTTAATTAAACATGAATACCTTATGCTAGCACTTACTCGCTGAAGAGCAAGACCGAATCGTTTCATGACTATTTGATACATTTCCTTAAATCTTGTATCTTTAGCAAGAAGATCCTGTTCATCTACTTCAATCAAGAGATACCTAATCCAAACGAAAAATATTGAGTTAAGTATGCATCTCCCATGAAATTAAAAATATAAGCACTGCAATAAAAGTTGCTCTTTTTTTAAATTGAGAATCATGAAATGCTTGAGAAAAATGTATACCAGTAAAAGTAATTGGCTAGCATTTCATTGGCACAGGCTCGGTCAATCAAGAATGTAGCAAGGTCACACTGAAAGTAAAAAGTAATGAATAAATCAAAAAATATGAACTAATATTGTTACTTTATCATTAAGTGAAACTTCAAGTCATTGCCAACTTAAACACAGTAGCTAATAATTAACTAATACAAAAAATACTGAGAAGCCAATTTAACAAAAATTTCAACTGATAAATATTCCAAGCTACTTATAATCTTGGCATTCAGAAGTCCAACATTTATAATTACTCAAGAGTACACGTAAATGTTGACATGACATATTTTCACATTCTTAACTGTTTGCGTAATTTTAATTCATCCAAAGATAAGACAATATCTCAGGGTCCCCAATCTTCAAGCAAAAGAAAAAATAAGGGCCTTTTAAGGCCTATTTTTCATTTTTAAGGCTATGTTTCACATATATTGTCATAGATTATAGTTTCAAACTTTTTTGACCTCAACATGCTCTTTATAGACTTTTCTTCAGCCATCCTTCTATGGAAAACTATCCCAACTAATGAATTGCAAATGTAAATGTGCTTATAATTTTTGAATTTCACCAAAATATTTATTTAGCTATGTGTGCTTTACTATAGAATTTTAAAAAGCTAGTCTGGAAATAAAACTTGGAACTGAAACTTGAAGCTATTTATTAAAATGAAATAACAAAAAAATAAAGGCACATAAACACATTAGATTACTGACTATTAATGTCAATCAAATCAATGAAATTTTAACAAAATCATTAATGAGAAGGATGGGTCTGGTGTTGTGCCATCAATTTGTCTTAAGATGGCTCTCTATTTTTGTAGACAGCATCCTTAAATCTCCATTTACTTATTTGCAGTTTGTTCCTCTTTTTAGTTAAAAGACTCATTACCACACTAAATCCATGTTCAACATAACAGGATGACAGAAATGCAATTAAAAATTAAAGTAAGTGTGTGCAAATACATACACGCTAACACTTGTTTGCTAAGACCTGTTGTCTCGATTTCAAACTGATTAGTTATAACTTGCATTTTACACTGTATAATTCTTGAAACAATGTATAACTGTAGAGAGTGTGTCTATGGTTAAGCGTTTGCTTAATATGTTTTTAGGCAACAAAATTTTGTGGCATCTTATTGCCCATTCTTGCATCTCAGCACTCCTTATTTTCCCTGAGGACAGCATTGCCCCTCAAGATACCTTCACTACTTATAGGGGCAGTAGCACCCATTTCAAGAAACATTGTAATAGATCAACGAGTGAGTGCACAAATAACCAAACTCATGAGTGCACAAGTAAAGAAACTCATGAGTGCACAAGTAAAGAAACTCATGACTGCACAAGTAACCAAACTCATGAGTGATAATGTTTTGATCTCATGGACCAGGTTTTAAAAAGCATCAATCTTTAGCTAACCAATAAATATAACGTCAATGATTTTTTAATGACACTTGACTTTGAACAAGTATAACTGACTTTGGATTTTGAATGCAGGGGAAATTTGTTTTTTCTTAAAACTAATGTAGCGTTTTTGTAAAAATTAAAGCTTTTTTTTATTTCTAAGGATTTTCAGCAAATAATAACACTTTTTAAGGGCTCTTAAAAACTTAAATGAAAAATCAGTTCTTAAGGCCCATTGTAGACATTATTCTATGATTACTTAAATATTTTAAGGACAAACTAGGGGATATTAAAAGACAAACTTTGCTAAAAATGGAAGAGTTTATCGAGTTAGATATTGGTTTCGAAAAAGGAAAGAAAATGTAAACGAAATTTTACCACTTACATCAAGACAACCAAGTGCAGCAAATGTACCTTCCAAAGAACTTGATTCTACTTGACTAGATGTAGATTCCATAGACGATTCTGATTTTTCTGAGTCACTAATTGTTGAAAGGGATCTAAAATGATATGAATACTAAAGATCAATTAATAAAATTCTATTGACATAATTTGATTTAAATGCATTAGTTTCATCTGTCGTTCAGTTTTTCTTAAAAGCAGTGCTAAAATCAAAGCTGTATAAAGTAATAGAAGTTAAAATTTTATTATAAAAAGTAAATTGAACAAGTAATTTTTTCTGGAGAAATTAATTCAAAACTTCTAAATAAGTATATTAAATAATATCAAATGGTTTACATGAACCAAACATTTTAATATATTTTAAACTGAGAGTTCAATTACTTTCTTTTGATGTTTTATTCTTCTATAACTACTAGCTACTATCATAAACAAATATTCATCTACATATTGTGCAATCATTTAACATCCTCGAACAATAAGTTTAAGAATCATAAATATTTTGATTTTAAAATAAACGATAGTTAAAAGAAAAGAAAGTTTATTAAAGTAGGCATATCAGACCCAAAAAAATTATCAGGAACATTAAACATGATACTAAGTAAACTTTCAGCATAATAAAAATATATCCAAGATATTTGGAAAATAAAATTATACACAAAAGCACGTATTTATTACCCAGTAATTATACAGGGTACAACAGTGACCAACTCTCCCGTATTTCCAGGGAATTCCCATGTTAAAGTTAATTTTTTGGGGTTCTCCCATCTCCCATATTTACCTTCCATTTCTCCCATTGACAATCAAGATAGTGAAATTTAAAATATATATTATTCCACCAAATACATTCCGATATAAACTGTCCTTATTATCAATAGTTTAGATTCATACTCGTTCATAAATATCGAAAAATTATCTATAATAATCGATAAATGATATCTATCTATAATATAATATACTCTAAAATTATCTATAATAATATAGCAATGCTATCAATTAGCATATGCTAATTGATAGCATCGTTATATTATTATAGATAGCAATTGATTGACTATAGTTGTAAAGTTTTCAAAATTTGCACAAGATAAAAAAATATGCTTAGTTCTGCAGTATCAGCGGACAAATTTTTTTGTAACGACTAAAGATGCAAATTTTTGTTCTTTATGACCTGCATATTATATACAATTCATGGCCGAAAGTTGGTCATTGTGAGGTTCTTCGGCTCATGAAAGTGGTTTAATCCGCTCCATGAATTTAATTTTTATCATGTGCATGCCACTGCTACTAGCATACTTGTAAATGCTATTGTGCCTATTATTATATTTATTGAGAGCGAGATGATGATATTGGTGAATGTGTTTTTGATTACGCAAGTCAAAACTGTAACCATGATATAGAATACAAGAAAAGTTTAATTTGGTGGAAGAATGAGACATCTTGAGAATATGATGGTTTTTGAAACGAACCTGTGGTGTGGTAAACTCTGTAGTAAATAGCGAATGTATGTCCCCGTCTGGTGTTTAAATAAATGTGATGTCCTCTAAGCTCAATGTTTTTAATCAGATACCAAAAAAAATCCTACATTATGGATATGAAATCCATTAAAAATTCCACCAGAGTATTGGAAAGCTCGGCGACTCAGTCATCCCATAGTATACCCAGATATTGGCCCACAGTACTTAACTCACCTCTGCTTTTCACTGTCTATGGTATCACCACGTCTCTTAAAAGCACTTTTGATTTCATCCAAATTCTCATATTTTAGAGCTTGAACGAGTTGCAATAAGTACATTAAAAGGTCCTGAAAGCACAATATTATTATTAATTTAACAAACATAAAAAGGTAGTTGCTATTATTTACTCAAAATAACTTAACTTTCCAAGATAGTTAACATTTCAAACTGATTTTATTTTGTGACACTAAGTTTGCTCTGAATTTTAAACTCATTATAAGCACTCCTCAATTAACAACTGAGTTGGTGTCGTTGCATCCACCGTTTTCACACATACCAGCAAAACAGGAGTAGGTACCAATGGTGGCTCCTGATATAATGTAATCAAATGAAGAATTTCACATGTAGTCTGGTCTGGATGCTGACACCAGCAAATGCAACCGGTGTTGAACATCCAACAAATTGGATGCCAGAATGTTCTTATTGCATGCTCTGCAGGCGATCTTAGCACCTTGCTTACTGTCATTTCCTGTTATCATTACTCAACGGCACCAAAGTTCTTTATAATACCCAACGCAAAGTTACCAATTTGAAGTTTCCTTTGGATTTTTTCTTTATTCAGAAAAAAATAAAAACAGTTAAACTCCTCGCTTATAGCCAATTAACTTAATGACCTAGTCACAGGAACAAAACTCAGTAAGTGAGGAGTATTTGCATAAAGAATTCGACCTTTGACATTGGCTCCAATTTTGATGATGTGTGTGGAAACACTAATAAAAGGGATTTCCAAGACACAAACTAAGAAAGGAGATTCTCTGAGCTGGGGAGGAACTAGTTGTAAGCTCAAGCAGTGGTTAAGTGAGGAGTACCAGTAAATTTCAAAACCTCTTTCAATAAATAGAAATATATATGAAGTTATCAGACATAAATGGTTATAAAAATGTAATATCAACATTTCTCAACTGAAACACTGAAAATATTGCACCTAGAAGAAAGAAGCACAACTGAAAAGAGAGAAGTTGCCTTCTTTTCATCCTCCAAACATGACCTTCTGCACTTTATCTAGTATTGGCAGATCAACTGTGGCAGCATCAAGTATGAAATGCATAAAGACAATGATTTTTCTAACACTTTTTGGTTACTAAGAATTTTAATGATATCATGTACTCTAACTATTCAATACACACAAAGCATAGGCTTCGAACAACACAGCTTGGAGGAAGGCTCTTGTGATTAACTGCTATCAAGGACATAGTCCAGGTGCAATTCCTAAGTTCTCTGGAGACAGGGCAGATAAGACCAGCTTTTCAAGGTTCAGAAGTGGGCATTAAGGTCCATTAAATTTGTACAGGGTGAAAATAATTCTTCACCTTGTACCAAGTTCATGGAAGCTCTGGCTTCACCTGAGAACTATTTTCCTGTATTGGAGTCTCTAGGTAGTATTTCTAAAAAAGTCCGGTACTGGCTCTTAATGAACTCAAGGATAATGGTCATTTGGACCTCACATAGCTTAGACAAGGCCATGTGGGATAAGTAAGATTCTGATTATTCTTTGGAAGAAATTTACAGGAAGAGTTAGGGCGTTTTCACATACACACTGCATAATAAGAATTGGTGAAGCCACTGGCTCATTTCGTTAGTCTTTCAGATATGCTAGCATCGACAGTGAAAGTAAATAGTTTGTGTTTGGCTATGATGAAAGAAAGATGTTTGCTGCTGTCAACACAAGTTATTTCCTTGGACTACTGTACCTAAGGAGGAGTACCATAGATGCAAAAACAAAAGACAATACTGGTTATATCCCCTTTTGACTATGAAATACTTGGAAGGCAATTTTTACAGGCTATTTGAAAATCTTAAAAGGATCAGTACAAATATTTTAAACTAATTTCGTATGAGTGCAAATACATTTGATTTTTTGGTGGAATGATTAGAAAATAGCATTAAGCACCAGGATACTATAATGAGAACATGTATTCTTCCAAAGGAAATGGTCATAGCAACAATAAGGTAAGTGAATAGTTTTATTTACTGCAATACAAAACATGCACTGACATAAAAGTTAAAAATAAACAAACAAGTAACAATTAAATGACAGGTGAAGGTAAGCGAGGCACACTGATCACCAATGAGAACATTGACATATTCAATTTGTTGAGTTCAATGCCAGCTCCATATGACGATGCCAGACTAAGCTATGTGTGAAATCTCCCATTTGATTACAATGCATTTGAGGTCGGCAGTGACAGCGACACCAGTTTTGCCAATGTGCATGAAAGCGACCTTAAAAACTGAAAGTGATCATTGCATAGTTACAGATACAGACAATCCCTAAAACATTCAGTAAAACTAACTTCATCTGGAGCCTGCTTCAGTCGTGTTACTGCGTACTTCCTGATGATGGGATGTGTGAACTGGGGTGAAAGAAGCTCCAGAGCATCCTCCACATCCATCGCCTGCCAGCGGCCGAGCAAGTCCAATGCCTGCTTCTCTTCACTGTTGATCTTCCAATTTACGCATTTCAGGAACTTTGTGAGCGCCTACAAGATATTCATAAAACTAGATTACATAGGACTGAAGGAGACTCACAGAAAGAAGAGATTGGATACCCATATATCAGAAATGCCATATCCAAAGCACTTCAGAAATAGCAGTTTTAGCATAAATTCTTAAAAATAGTATCAAAATTAGTTTTCTTCTAAAGCTTATTCTAGTAGCAGTTTTAGTTGCCCACAGCACTTGCATCCTTGATGCAGGGTCTTCAAAAACTCTGTGATGAGCAGAAGTAGGAAGAAGTGTTTGGTGTGGCTTCACACTTAGTTAACAGTTCCCACTTTTAACAGAAGAACACTCTACACATTATGTCCTCTACTACATGCATGCCTAGTTGAAGCGATTCAAATGTGTGTGCTTATATTTACCAAACATTTTTGGTACCATTGGAGTGCTCTAGATGAAAGTCATAAAAATATTTTCTCCAATGAAGCAGAAGGCATTAATTTGTGACTGAAATAAGGATTTGAGCTAACAGTTAAAAAATGATAGATGGGGGTCCATTTTCGTTGAGCTAAGAATTTCCAAAAAGTCACCAAAACTTGATGATTTTGCTCAAAAAGATACCCATAGTCACCAAGTTTGAAAAATAGTAGCAAAAGGTTGCCTTTTAGTCACCTGTGGCAGTCCTGAGATATTCATAACAGTGACCATTTACTTATATGGATACTGACAACCTATAACAAAGGGCTTCAGGCAATATAATTTTAAGTCCCTTTTCAAATTTTTCAGCCTGGCAATTTTCAAGTTAGAAAAAATTCTAAAATTTTAAAGGTTTATCCACTATTTAGGTGGTCATGTTATCTTAAACTTTCAAGTATTATGCACTCATTTAAAAAATCAGAAATTCTTTTGATCCTCTTCAATATTTATTTTTTAATTTTTGTTATTCTGGAACATATTTCTGCAATTTGAAATTTTCAAACGTTCTTTTATTCAAAATCACAAATCAAACTCGAATAATTACATTAATTCCAAATGAAATATGGAAAAATAAAGTGATTTCTCAAATGAGATATTTATGAAATAAATTGGCAGGTAGAAAATCCAATGTTTGTAGTTCTGTATAAAAAGTTTGATCATCTGTATGTTAGTAAAGATTTTCATGGTTGGCACAAAATAAATATTACATTCCACAGAATTTAGAAGATATTATAAGCAACAATGCTCACCGCTGTTTAAGATGCAAAACATTATACTTAACATTAAAACTAACTAAAATATTAAAAACAAATGCATGTGTGCATAAATATCGGAATGTCTAGGCGCCAACCTGCCCACGTTCCAAAAAGCGCGGGAAACATTTCCCAAAGACCAATCGGAGCACTTCCCGCCAGAAGGTGCGAACCCTGCAGACTGACTCCGAGCGATTTGGTGTTAAGACGTGGCTTTGCACGGACGTGCCACCAGGATGTTAATCCTTTTGATGTTTAATCTGATATTTGTACATAATTGACCCCTGTAATTAACCCCCCTTTTCCCCTAGATTTTATTAAACCAATATTTAATTGTAACGATGCTCTCATCAATTCACTTCTAACATATTAATCCACAACATAAATGTTTTTGTAGTAATTAAAATTTGATAAACAAAATGGATTAAATTACAAACTTACCTTCTTTTGATTTGTGAGATAAAATCGGAATTTCCACACAAGGTCTTGTTCTTCAGAAGAAAGTGACTTTGTCGGTGGATAATTTAAGATAGCCTGCGGATTTAAAAAATCATTGATTACTCAAAGTAATATTTTGAAAAACTTGTTTTAAATTTTTAAATAAGGAACACTTTTGATCACTATTAGCATTGATTAATCAAACAGTGAACATTTTATTAGTAGGAGGTAAGTTTTAAAATGAATTGAGTAATAAAAAGTCATTGTGGTTCCTGAGGCTTTTCCAACACTAGCATGCATGCAACTTTATTTCACCATAGCTTTTGTTTTCACTCTTAATGACACTTTTCTGATTTGGGATTGGGTCAGACTTGTTGGGATTATAGTGTAGGAGTTTAAAAATGTAGAATGGCAAAACTGGGAGATTGCAATTTTAACACGAATGTTTTAGAAATTTCAGGAGTAGAGGTGGTTTTGGCACAAGGTCCAGAAATGGACAAAATGATTATAGGAGTATAAGTGACAAATGAGAAATTATAGGATACTTGAAAAAGGTACATAGCAATGAAAAATAAATACTTAGACCCTTTTTTCATGGGCATGACAATTCAGGCAGTATAGTTGCATGACAAACCAGCCTCTTTCTACAAGACTTCCAAATCAAATCTGGACATACCACAATTTATAATTTTCATTTTAACTTTTATGAATTTTTATGTACAAAATTAGGCTTCATTTTATCAAAATTGAATTGAACTGTTTAAACATAATATAATGATACAAGTGAAATATTTAAAATGGGTAGTTGTTCTTGCCCCAAAAATGGAAATAAATTGCAAAGCTGAAATTTCGTTTCGCTGTAACAATTTCGTTATTGGATATGTGTGTGAGCTTTTTACAAATTAAAAAGCAAAACAGTTAACAATACTTAAAAATTATAACACTGGTTTTCTTTGCTTGTTAAAATATTTGAAAATCTGCACACACACAATTCAAAATCACATGCTGTTCTCAGTTACCAATATTTCTAGGGGTAATTGATCTTTGTCCTCTCTTAATGTGATGGATCAAATTATATTATATGATCACCGTTTTATTTCATTAAAAAGAATTTAATTTAATAAAATTTGCTTAATTTGTAACAAGGGCCATATTCAATCAAGATGTTCTAAACACAAGACAGACAACGTCAAGTAAAGGGACATACACGCACATGAAAAGTTTTACTAACACAGAAGAGAGAAATGCATCCAGGGAGGAATCGAACCTGTGCTGCCTACTACTCAGTTTGCTAGCACAAAGGACAAATCTACTGAGCCAGTGATCCTTTTTTGTGAAGCTGTATTATTTTGCTTCACTAAATGGTGCATAAATTGCCATTCATTTTTTAAATATTATGAAAACATGACTTGAGTATAGAAATGGATAGTCAGTTGAGAAGACAGTATTTTGATTATTGTTTGGAAAGGGCAAAATCATAATAGTGAAAATAAATTATCAATAGATACTTATGAATTTCAGTGTAATTCAGTAAGTCTAAAGAACTTTAAAGATATAATTGGCGATTAGGTTAAATTCCAAGATACTAAATACCAGTAATTAATTAGTATACTTTTCAGTTTCCTTTTGGCACGAAACAATTTCTTCCCTAAACTTCTATGACTATCAAATCATATTGTTTGTGGAAACTAAGTAGTCTCAAAATCATTTAGAAATCTAGGCTCCTTATTTTTTAATTAGTTATTCTTGAAGAAAAAATACCCAGTCTCAGAAATTTATAATTTTAAGAGGTAGAAAAGAAAGTCGCAATCATCATTGGCATAACCCACATAATGATTACTAAAATGAGAAACATACCGTTAACTGATCTCGTGTAGCTGCGTTTGGTTTCAAATCTCTATCACTGGGCCCACTGCGTATACTTCTGGCAAGCTTATGATGCTTAGCTTCCACTAAGTTTTGCTGGGGAAAAGAATGCATTTAATGATAACTAAAGATAAAATAGAATAGGCCAATATTTTTTAATAACTATGAAAAAGTAGTTACAGACTAAATCAACAATTCATACTAGAATACATGATTACTTTAGAAAATCAAACACTTTACAACAAAAGATTAAGTTCAAAAGAAAAGTTATGCTAAATGATAAGAAAAAGCAACTTATATTGTGAATAAGGTTAGACAACGCACATTATTTTGAATATTCAAACCTTGTGATCAAGTGGTCCAATGATTCACGTTAGGAGCTTAAGATCAATTATATTCGAGGTCAATGATTTAAGTCAAATGACTTACAAGATTATGAACATATGTATCACTATATAACTTAAAATAATATTAATTAAGTTAAGAGTGATTTAAGTTCTATATTTTTTAAAGGTTTATCTTGTAAAAGCAGCAATAAGTAAGAGATAATAAGTAAAAAAATGGAATAAAATAGACTCTAATGAAGCTGACTTCACCTATTTAGTTGTATAAATTTATATTTAAAACCAAACTTACTGCAGATATTTCTGAATCTGGGATCATGACTATTTGAGGATTATCATTGCTATGGCACAGAGCATCTCCATCCTAAAAATACAGTAGGGTGAGAAACAGACACATGGCTCATGTTAAGTCCAATATTCAGTTCAATTTAAACAGCAATCAACCATTAAAGAAATTATCTAGTCAACTCTCTAAATGAACACTCCATGCTGAGAGAAAATTTCTGAATACTTGGTCCCTTGAAATAGAATGTATTTCAACCCTCAATAGCCTGGTTTCTTGGTTAGATACATCTCTACTATTATTAAAGGAAGTGTTTGTGTGTGTCTGTCCAGACGAATCTATAGCACTTACAGCCATGAAATTAAGCACACAGGTAGTCCTAAAGATGACTGAATGTCCCTCGTAGCCTAAATTTTAAAATTTAATCTAGAAAATACTTTAATTAATATTTTGTGCTGCACGTGTAGCCCCTCCTCCACTATGATGTATCTGCGCAGACCAATCTGACAGATATTTATCACGCATGTGCTATCTCTTCACTAAAAACACTCCTCCTCACATTGAAATAATGGTGTAATGGGTAATGCGACGTACTGAAGTAGCGGTTAGTGCTTTGGAGGGAGACCTCCCGAGTTCAAACCCGGCCAACTGATAATTTTTATTTCACCTCTATATTTTTTTTAAATAGTAAATATACTCTAATCCTTCCAATTTTTACTTGCCTCAAAAATCATTATATATGACAACCCTCCTTCAAGGATATTCAAATGTGGCACACTTGAAAACATTTCAAGCATCCCCTATAGAAAATAGGGTAAGTTACGTTTCTAGGGCAACAGACAGGGGTGACCATAGACATGAAATATAAGTCGACTAAGCATCGCTATTGAGCAAAGCTTCAAAAAGTGTGATCAACATGTTGACCAGTAGTCACTTGGCTGATCTGTGAAAAATTGACTTGGTCGGCCTATTTTGAGATTTTATTCCTCGTTTGGTGATATAACATCTTATGACAGGGAGGGAGGTATTTAATTAACGTCACACTAGAGCAACAAAACTGGCTATTGGTGACGGTCAGGGATCAATCCTGAACATCTTATGAAGGATAGATGAGTGAATGAGCATTTCTACGGAGTGGCAAGAAAAATGGTGAAATCACGTGGACCAATCAAATGATGAATGAATGGATGGATGCCTGCTTCCATCCATGAACCAATCAGATGATGAATGTTCGTTTCCTCCAGATAGATGAAAGTAGTCTAACAGTCACGTTACTACTAGTTATTAACCCCTATAATTGTACATCAATATCCCCCATGGATACCAGTAATTTGTATGATCATGAAGTCGCACATTACTTGATAAAAACTACATATTCATACCTGCAGTGATTTATTTAGAGAAAATAAAAATGTGTTGGTAAAATTTGAGCATCTCACACATGGTATCTGTTCTGCTGCAACACAAGTTTTTGCTTTGCATGTATGCTAACTGGTAGCATAATTGCAACTATTGTACTTAGCACAGAATAATAAATTTGGAGCCAGAATCCATGCAAAAGACAAATCATGTGAATATATTGTTTACATTTAAGTTGCTCCCTAATTTAGCAAATGGAAGATTAGTGATGAAGCAGGCCTTAAGGCAAGCACATGCCTTAACACAAACCAATTCAATGAATAAACTTGTTCAAAACCATGTGACATAAATGTCAACTCACCAGAGCACGACTATAACATTTTCAAAACAAAAACATTATTTATAAACATTGAATAAAACAAAAAAAATTTGGAATTTGTAAATAATAAACTTGAAACATCATTAGTAGAATCATGCCTCACCTCCTCAAAATAAACAAGAGTGTAATCCTGCCCACCATAGATTATTCTTGGAAATTCAATCATCAAGAACATGAAGTTGGATGATCTTTTTTCTTGTTCATTAATAACTTCTATCTCTCGAAACGTCAACCTGTCTAACCAGTCTACCTTCATCATGTGCCCATTGCGATGCTTCTTGGTCAGCTGCAAATAGAATTTTGCTACTTGAATGGAAATTACGAAAATACATTTTCTTTGTCATAAAATAATAGATCAAGTATAGGTATCTTTAACACAAATCACTCAGGGGTATTTCACTACTTGCTAACCTTTTCTAAGTATTTAAATTTCATGCAAATTCACTACCTAGAGCTAACCCTACATAGTGTGGCTCCCAGAAGAAGACAATCGACCTTGGGTTATTTGATTTCTGAAAAGATATGAAAGTAAATTAGGAGAAAGCTGACATATGCAAAACCATGAATGGCGATGACCTGGAATGTTTTCCTTTGCCGAATCATTATCAAAGTAAGAGAGAGCTGCAATTTACACATTTATATTGGACACAGTGATGTCCTGTACAGTTTTTCTGAACGTATCTTTAGGTAGAACAAATTAAATAATGTTCTAACTATGGAATTAATCACTTGCTCAAGACTGGAAATCACATGTGAAAACTTTTACAAATCTACAGTAGATGTAAAATTTTTCTTATATCTGAATTTAACAAGTAACCAATGGCATAAGAATTTTCAAAATGAACATTTGATTGAAATTATTATGTTAGACTACTTTTTAAGAGGCTGAATAGAACTTAGAATCAAGTAAACAGTCCAACCTTTGACAGCTTTGACATTTGTTCTTTGGAACAATCTGTCTTTCCAGGAGTTTGTGTGCAAAGATTGCCATCTGCTTGCAAATTGTTCCAAAGTCGAAGATCGTGCATGCCTTGACGTAAAGCTCTGAAAAATAAATTAAAATAACCTATTTATGTTTATGATTTATTATTAATGTATATACTTGAAGGGGCAGAAGTGAAACATAATCACATACACAAATATAATAAATTCAAATTTTCCACTCATGTTTATCTTGGTCCAGAAAGAGAGTGGGTATGTACTGTTTGTCTACCAGAATTGCTCCCATCATTGAGTTTATGCCTGTCTGTTGCTCAAGAAATAGACCTGATCTCCTTTTCTATAGGGATGCTAGATGAAATACATTCATTACATAAGCATACTTCATGAAAAAATAGAAATTGTTTGTTGCCTAGAAAATATATGGACCATTCCGTACTGAAAAAGTGGTTTTTCGTCTCTGATTTTTTAAAAAACTTTGTGATTTTGTTGCTCAGTTACATATAAGGTGTTCTAGAAAATGTTAGCTTCCAACTTGCAATGTTGTTTCTATTAATTTTAAATTCGAAAAACAGGTTAATTTTCATTCTAGAATTACTAGCTTGCCCGTATCTCTGGTTTTAATTGTCTGAATGGATTAAATTAGAGTTTATTTTGTTGTGTGTGGTTAATATACAAACCTTCTAATGACACATAACATAATCTTTTGATTAACCTTTGATTTTAAGGTCACTCAATTTGACCTTGAATTGCAAAAAGGATATAATGAATTTTTTCTAAAACGCATGTCAAAGATACGCTATTTATCTTTGCCTTCTGGAAGTTTTAAGGTGGGACATGCATGAGTTCACAGTAACAAAAATATTTGAAGTAAATAGAATGATGTAATCAGTACATATAAACATATGTATAACTTGATCTAATTGTCTGATCGGGCTCATATTGAGCTTATTTTGTAGATAAAAGTATTACTTTTCTAATGAAATATTACATAACCCTGTGAATGACCTTTTTGATTTTAAGACCACTATTTGACCTTTGATCTCGAATTACAACAAAGTACATTTTTTATTTCTTTCCAAAACAATATGTTAAAGGTACACTACCTATTTTTGCTTTTCAAAAAATTCATGTTGGGACACACTGGCTCAGAAAAAATATTTGAAGTAAATGGAATCATGCAAACAAAACCATAAACATCTTTACACCTGATTGTCTGAAATGAAACAGGGCTTATTTTCAAGTTAAATACATAACCTTTCTAAAGATGCATTACATGACCCAGTGAGTGACCTTTGAAATTCAAAGTCAATCAGTTTGATCTTTCCTCTTGAATTTTCGAAAAAAGGTGTGAATGTTATTTTTTCTAAAGCAATTGTTGTATTTTTAATATTTCATACATTGTTATAAAACAAATTAAAATGCATTAAGTAATATGCATTTTTTTTATTTAGTTTGTTTTTTTGTGTTTTTTTAGAGCCAGACCATAGCACCTTTTTTGAACTATTTGTAGCTGTGTTATGATGCTGACATACCTGCCAACCCAGTTTGCTAAAAAAACTTTTACCTTTGTTTTAAACAGATAACCTTGATAGAACTGTTAAGTGTTATGTACAATTAATTAACAGTTATGTACAATTTTGCTAGGAGAATGTAACTTATGGAAGTAAAATTTAAAATATTTCATTAATTTGATTTTAAATAAGGTATCCAAGTCTACATTAACTTATAACTGTTTAAAACAGAAAATATGCAATTCTTACAATGTTGAAACACTTTATATATTTATGGAATATATTTATTCATTAATTAATACATGAGGAAAAACAATTATTTTCAATAGAAAGACAAATATTTTTGAAATAACAAAGTTTTAGTTCATACAGTAATTCTAGGAAATTACTTAAAATCAAATCCATCTAATATTTTAATGTGATATAGTTCAAGTTATTGAATGAGGAAAGAATGTAAGGAATTGATGACTATTCATTTTAGGTGGAATTATTAATTAAACACATTAATGATACATTAATCCTATTATCGACCATTGATAAGACATGTAGTCAGGAGCTAATCCTATTGTAGAACTCAAAATATCACCCAAATGTTTTTTGAATTAGCCAGCAATTCATGCTTATTTTGGTTTATAATTGAAGAAGTTGCTAAATCTCACAAATTTATATCTTGTTGAACATTCAAGACCAATTATCTCCAATTGGGGTCAGTGCATATCTGGTCCCAAGTCCTAGCAACTAGTCCTCGGCTAACTCCCAAACCATGTCCTGTCTGCATATTCTTCAACTTACACCTTTTTCTTTTCATTTCACCAATATTCTTATATATCAAAAAATTTAGCCTACTGAATTTTTTAAACCAATTAAAACCATCTACTCTAGTGTAGTCCAGTGCAAATAGATGTAAGATCCTCCTGTACTATATGCTGTGGTATTAACCCTGGTATAGTTTGTTCCATTTGACTCTGTCATTTTTCTTATAACTAATACATTTAACTATACACATTTTATTAAAAGCAAAAAAAATTCTTAGTCTAAAAACTCAAATTGTTCCCACACTATCTCAAACTCAAAAATCTAAACTTTGCATTGATACTCACTCTAAAAGATATTAACTGTTTTATGCATCAAAAGCTACTTTATTTAAATAAGGTCATGACAAGAACAATCAAGAATTTATAAAAATCTGCTTGCACAAATTTCAATATAGCTATTTACAAAATAAGGCTACTCTTGCTACTGATTTGCTACTTTTTCAAAAATTTATTTTATAAATAAGTATCCTCTTGAAGTATAAATGCAAAACATCAACAATGGTAGACACATTCTACCTTTGGATTATTGACAGTACAGGTCGGTATCTGGTCTGCAAGCCAGTTAAATTTGCCTGAAGGGCCAAATATAGCCTAGTCTGAGTAAACCTGTCCTCTGGACAGGGTAATTCTGTCTGGAAGGCTGTATCTGGTCTACAAGCTGGTTAAACCTATCCAGAGGGCAGTATTTAGTCTGCAGACAGATTAGGCCTCTTAGGTTTGCAGGCCTAGTAAATCTTCTCGCTACAACTCTTTATTTTATGTGTATGGTTCTTTATCTTTATGCATAAGACTTTTTATGGAAAACACCTTACCCTAACCAGAACATCGGCTATTTCTCAAATAGCTAAAAAGTACTCACCCATATTTTCCAAAAATTGAAACAGTAGCTCCTCCTACAGGAACATTTTTATTTGGACCATATATGTCCCATACAGTAAGAGCAAGTGAAGCATTTCTTGGCAGTTCGCTGAATTTCACTGGGAGTGTCAACCATTCATTCCAACTAAATTTAAAAGCAAAAACAAATAAAAATCTTTACACTCATGATTAAAATTAACAGCTAACCCTTGGTGAAATGTTTTATTCTATCACTGAAACCTCTCTTTTCTCTACATAGTTCCTGATTAGTTTACATGTTCTCAACCAATCAAAAGCTTTCTTAGAATTTTTTTCAACCAATAAATGTCGCTATTTAGTTAATAAATGTTTTATAGAATAAAAACAGTACTTTTATTGGATAGCTCCCAATGCTCAGAAGGTTATGAATTATTGAAATAAATACATATTTGCAGCTTTTAGAATTTGCAAAAAGGGGGTAAAGTTCAAATTACTCACTTTTGCAAAAGAAACATTAAATATTCCAAAGTCAGATTCAATAATAATATATTAAGAGTACCCATAAGTAATGTCGTTTTCGTAGACATACTTTTAGAGTGTTTCTTAGGGTTGCTATTGCATTGAGCTCATTCTAGTTTTGGTTGTTAAAGTGTATACACGTTGTGCTTCCAGCTGAGATTATTTAGAGTGTTAAATATCCTTTACGAAATGAATAACAGTAAGCCTGGAGAAGATCATATTAGGCATTGTATGCACTTTCAGTTTAATTACTATCATAACGTAACTACGCCAACTGCGAATATCAATGCAATTTATGCAAATTGTTTAGACGTTCGCAAGTGCCAATAATGTTCAACAGATTTTGTAGTTGCAATTTTGACCTTGTAGATATTCCAAGAAGTGGTTGTTCAGTTCAATTTGATGAAGATGCTATGCGGGTTATTGTGGAAGATCTTTGCCAAACAATCGGGGTGGGTTGGTTGGTTTGGGGAGTTTTATGGTGCAAGGGCCATATTTGGCCATGTAGAGCCAGGCACAAGACATACAAAATCAAGTAATACACACACAATGACTATTTTGAAATGCTATGACAAAGTTTTACTGACACAGAAGAAAGAAATACACCCAGGGAGGAATGCACCCGGCAGGAATCGAACCTGCGCCGCCTACAACTCGAAGGTTACTAGCCCAGTGGACATACCCACTGAGCCACGACGGCCCCTCAAACAATTGAGGAAATTTCAAAAAGGGTGAATACTTCTTGGTCAACAGTTCAACACCACTTGAAATCCATTGGGAAGTTTCAGAATGCCAGAACATGGGTGCCCCATATGCTCAATGATGAGAACTGCAAAGGTCCTCCATATGCAACTTGCTCATAAAAAAAACTTTTTATGACTGTATCATAATGGGAGTCGAGAAATGGATTCTCTATAACCCAGTAATGAAAAAACAATGGCTTTCCACTGGAGAACTACCGAGAAAAATTCCAAAGCCATCCATGGAAGCAAGATTCTCCTATGTGTTTGGTGGAACATGGAGATCCCATTTTGTGAAGATCACACAACAAAAAATTTGGGAACTCGGATGGGTTCTCCCCATCCTCCATACTCCCACTTACCTTTCCCTATCAGATTATCATCTTTTCAGATCCTTTCAGCACTTTCTTGCTGAGTTGGTTGGTTTTGGGGTTCTATTGCGCAAGAGCCATATCTGGCCATGCTACGCCAGACACAATACAATATCAAGTGATTGACACAAGACATACAATATGAAGTAATTGACACACATACAGAGAAAGATTTACTGACACAGTAGAGAGAAATACACTTAGGGAGGAATGCACCTGACAGGAATCGAATCTGCGCTGCCTACAACTCAAAGGTTGCTAACACAGTGGGTATACCCACTGAGCCATGACGGCCCCACTTTCTTTCTGAGAAAAAATTCAATTCTTATGAAGAGATCAAAAACGCATTGGTTGAGAATTTTGACTACAAAACCCCAGAATTTTTTAAAGTTGGGATAGAAAACTTGATAATCAGATGGGGGAAGATCATAGAAAACTATGGTGACCACATAATTGATTAAATGCTGCTTTTTCAAGTAATATACTAAATTTACATCTTAAGATAAAAAATGACATTATTTATGGGTACCCTTAATACTAGTTGGTATTTATATTATAAGTAGTTATTTACTCATATCAACAAAGGAAACTGCTTATAATTTAGATAGGGTGAACCAGCTGGTCTGACCAGTAGTTGACCATTTCCTCACGTATTTCTCATTAAAACAAGCAAACTAGTTTATTCTACAATAAATGAAAAAAGAATTATATTCTTAAAGCCAATAGACTACTCGAATAAATGGTAACTAATTTGAAGTTCACTAATTTGTCTTTTCATCAGTAAAAAATATAGACAATATAACAATTAGAAAATATATAAAATTCAGTCCAATTATTGGAATCTGAAATTTCAATATAGTGGACTTTTTCCTGAGTGATGTCTCAATCTTAATTTATATCAATTCAATTTCTTATTTTAAACTATATAATTTGCATGAAGGTAAATAAATATTTATAATTTTGATACACATAGTAATTTTTCATATCTAAATTTATTTTAAGTCATAAAAATGGTAGTCAATTTACTTGTAGAACAAAACTTCACGTGTTTCAGTAATTGACCATAATGGTAAATAACTGGATTTTTAGACAAATTTTGATTTTAAATTTGAATATTTCATGATGACTAAGTGTTTGGCAATTGTGTGAGGTGAATTAAATACAAAAAAAAAATGAGCCTATATCCATCATTTGAACAGGTGATCAATTACTGGAAGAGGTGATCAAGCACTGAGGATAAATGCAGTAGTGATGAAATTTTTAGTCAGGAAAGAGTATATTTTACTCCAATTTACATTAAACCTTCTTATTCCTGCATTCTAATTCTAGATCATGTGCTATACCCTAGTGAGTCCTACTTAAAAAAAGGTTCAAAATGGGAAGAGATTGTCCCATTGTTCTATCTAAAAGATTATATTGTGAAAGGAAGAATAAAATGAAAAAAATTTAAAAGAGGAATAAAGAAGCAAGGCAGGTCATCTCAAATCTAAAGATAAAATAAATTTTAACTGATAAAGGAAAAAAGGATATACTTTCAAGATTGAATTGGTGAAGCTGATGAATTTGTGAAAAAAAGTGAAAGTAACTGGCAAAATGAAAACAAATATAGTATAGAATCATGTGCTGTTAAGGTGATAGTTGCTGCAAAACATATAAATTCTATTAGAAAAAGACATGCTTTGAGTTGGGATCAGATGATTATTGTTTGATGACAATAAAAGATGTAGGGTTTTTGTGTTGTGGTGAACTTAATGGAATTTGCAGTGATGACTATAGTTTATGTTATAACTAACAAAGAATTCTTTAATATTATTGAAACATTTATTTACTTGTGTAATAGTAGTTTGTCATATATTTTAACTTGTTGTTTAATATTAATACTTACCATTATTATCATGTTTACTTGTTTATAGTTCAATAACTTCAATTGTTCTTTTACTAAATTTACAAAGAATTTCATGCAAAGGATGTTTAAGTCTAGCTATATTTCATACAAATTTCAGTTGCTCACTAAAATATTTACACAAATGTTTTAATTTGAATTTTTTTTAAATAAATAGTGGTCAATTACTGGATGTGTGGTAGTTCATAACTGTTTCGATCACTGTCATGAACTTTGAGATAACAATTATAAAACATTAAAAACTGCACTATAGCTCATTTTAATCAATCTATACAAGATATTAAGAAAAAAATCGGTACTTTAGTATTAACTACATACCATTGGCAAATATCAACCAAGTTTTGTTTCGGGTGGAAAATGTTTAGCAATTACCCTTAGGATGGCATCAAACATATCATTATCATTTGAGGCTTGTTTTTTCCTTCACATAAACTCTGCGTGGTAGGACTCGAGGTGGTGGCGAGATGTTCCTTATTTTGCCCTTCCCCAGATGCTTTCTATATTCTGTGTGTGCGTGCCAGATTCAGAATCAATGAAATTGTATTTGTGGTTCACTTGGCAGTGAATATAACCAGATTGTTCCAGTTCTTCCATCTTACACCCCTTCCAATAAATTTGGTGATTAATCGCTGGCATGCGATACAAAAGTACCAAAAAAGATCTTAAGTGCCATTGTAAATTAGCTCCAAGGAAATTTATTTGTGAAAATTGAGCAGTAACTGGTCAATTACTGGCTGGTTCACCCTATTAAAACAATTTACAGATTATATTGAGACTTACTTCCACCTAGTAGTAAATGCTTTATAGGATGTCTGTACAGGAAAAGCCAAAGGTTTATTATCAGCAAACACTTGACAAGTGACATACAAATCAGAACATTTCTCTTCACACATTCCAGAATATTTTAAAATTGGATCTTCAATCAGGGCTTGGTAACTGGGCTTAGGCGGGCGACCCTCCAAAGTTCCTCTGCAATATATGTTTCAATTTTTAAATATAGCAAGCTATTTGAAGAATAGATATTAACTATTTATGCAGTACAAGAGTGGAGGAAATAACACAAGAGAAATAAAACAATGAAGCAAATAATGTGGAAGAGAAAAGTCAACTTCTAATATCATTAATATAATAAACCAATCATAACAAGGAAAATGATTAGTGGACATTTTTAGTCACACACAAGCTTCTTAAAGTGCTTTCTTTGTTAAGGGAGAACATTTTAAACTAAATTTTCAAAAACTGACTGATTGTTTACAAAGATTACGTCGCTCAGGAGTAACACAATGGGTTATTGCATATTTAGCGAATCATACAATGAGAACAAGAAAATGGGGACAAAACAAATCAAATTAATAGGTTATATCAGAAAAATCAAACAAACTTAAAGTAATCCGATCTTTAATGTCAAATTATAGAAAAGCTGATAAGTTCGTATGCTACTAACATTTTAATGAGAAAATTGCTGTTCATATTACAACTATAAACATAGTTGAATTTCTGTGATCGGCCTTCAGTTGTCATTTTGTTTAATTATGCGAACTTCGCATTCAGAAATTGAGTTCTGAGAAATAGAAGAAACACTGAAGTTGGATAAATTCTTGGGTCTTATGCCTCAGAATATTCTGGTTAACAAGTCACTTTCATCCAATTGATGTGTGTTTAGTGATTCATCGACAATTATTTTCATACAAGATTATTACTAAATACTTTTTACTGCAAATTCAAGCCAAAATATCAACAAATTATTTAATTCCGTTCACTTCATTGGTGACAATTTTGCGTGACCACATAACAAAACAAAACTTTAATTAGAAATTTATGATACTTGTCAAAAGTGAACAAACGGAAAAAATTGCGTATTCAAAACAATTTTGGGTCAAAATAATTTTTAACTAAGAAAGTTGAGCGAGTTTTAAAAAAGTCTGAAGCGAATAAAAAGGAAAAAAGTATGGCAGGGTAACCGAAGATGGTAACCAATGGCACGTCTATGTTTACGCCCCTCTACGCTAAAGGTACGTCACTTTATTTTCAACATCGACCTTGCCGTATTGACCAATCAGAATAAGTTTCACTTAGTTTCTTAAAAAGAAAACAAGGGGAAAAATTACTCTGTTTTGATCTCCATAGTAGAGTCATGTGTTTCAGCTGTTCATAATCAAAGCTGCTCTCAATTTAGTTTACACTCAATACGCGATTCATATTTTCAGTGTTTCTGAAAATGGCAGTGGAGGTTGAGGTAGAATATTGGTAAGTCTTCGATTCGTTTTCGCGCGAATACAGTAAATATTTGATTTGTGTGCTGCTATTAGCTGGTATGTAGCTCAAGGCTGTTCACTAGACTTGATTGATTTGTTGATCAAACATATATTCTCCATCTTGATCAGTGTCCTTTCAGTTTATTAATGCAATAATGTGTGCTTTTTTTAAGTTGTGAAACAGATGGGAAGGAGAGTGTGCCTATGCTTGAATTTTAGGAAAAGTTTTTCCACGAGAAAATCAATCCTTAGAGTAATTAAATGTTACATAGGTTCATGCAATCTAAAATATTTTTGATTTGCCGTTCTGCTATCATTTTTTTGCTGCATACGTCTTAGAGACATAGTTACCTACATCTTGATGTTTTACACTGAAATTGAAAACTCAAATAATTTTCTTTTGGGGTCAGTTATTTGGTATGCTTTATATTTAACGAACTTTAAACTTCATATTTTTATTTCAAATATACATTTCCATTATAGTGTTATCTTTTGCACAATTGTAAATGATAATGCAAAAAAGTAGCCACCCCACTGGTTTTGTGATCATAGCATTTGTCTCATCCAGTCCTGTCCTGGGTTTTAATCCCAGTTTGTAAGTGCATGGATATTTGTGATTGTCCCTATTAGGAGTAGAGGCAGCTTACCCAATGGGTGCTCCTTCAAAAATAACCACCAGTTCGCCCCTTGTAGTGCTGAAGAGGTCAGTGATCAGGCATTAGAAAAAATGAATAAATATTTCCACAAGTTAATCTTAAAAATAAAAATTTTCATGTATCATAATTGGATTATTAAAAGCAGCATTTTTCTCATTTCCCAACATCGTATATATATGATCCTAATCAGAATTTGACACGCAAATATAACTCTTAATTTACAATGTTACGTTAAGAAAATAGGATATTGGATGAAATCCTTTGGTGGCAAATAACCAGGAAAAAGGCAACCTGACACCTTGTTTTTATATTTTTTTTTATCTAGTTTGGCCACAAATTGCAGAACAGCTATAAATTTCTATTCATGAAGGCTTCTAAAGCTCTGTGCCATTAAACATTATCAATATTTCTTCCAAATTATGCTGAAGTCATACTTTGTGTGCACTCTTTTTGATATGTATCTTTTTTATGTATTCAGTTAACTTTAATGTGTTTTATTTTCTTTAGTTCAAAGTGAAACTATGAACCTCGCTTCAAGGAATTGAAGCGACAGATTTTGCAAACTGTTCCAGAAGCTGTCATTCGAGGAGCTTTTGGAAGAGAAGGTAAGTTTACTTTTGGTTCTTTTAAATTTACTTAAATTTTTTTTTAAAGGAATGTGTAATTATCATTAACAAATATGGTTTAGAATATAGGATGTAAATTCTTGTATCTGATAATTTTATATTTTGAAATAAAAATACTCAACTGTTTTGTGTCAAATGTATGAAATCTTATAAAATTTCAAATGTTAATCTATTCATTTTTATTTATCAGAATTTTTAAATGTTTTTGTTGAAAATTGATTTTTTTACATCTTCTGAATTTCATTTCCTATTATATATGCAGATTCTTTTTAGGTTAAGTCAAAATCTAAAACATTCCTATTTTCTGAATATATTATAAAAATGATTTTTTTTAGCTCACTTTAGTATTAAAATATATTTAATCTTTTCCAGCATCATTTGAAATCGTTATTAATGATGTCGAAGTATTTTCAAAGTTAAAAATGGGTTCATTTCCTAACTTTCAAGAGGTAATATTTGGCAATTCCATGAGTCTTTATTTCTCTTCGAATGTTTCTTTTTCTAAATATAATGCATTATTTTGGCTTACTTTTATTCATCAAATATTATATCTCATTTAAACAATTGCTTGCACAGATGCATTTAATTCCAGCTGCATGAACCTAACCATGTGCAACCTTTTTACCTAACTGAATAAATTGGAATTTTGCTCTTAGTAGAAGAGCAGTTAGCCATGAGTTGTGTAACTAATAAACATGAAATTCCTTTCTCTGTATGGAATAATCAGTATCAGTAGCAAAAAATTAAAGCAGTGCTTGACTTCCACCAAAACAAACTCAGACATTCTTTTATATATGTGCAGCTGTGGAAATAAGAATGATTAAATCTTAATATGTGGTATGGTCTTCAGCTTGCTGTCAAATTGTCTAAGTAAAAAATCCAATCTGTTTTTCATCATTTGATTACTTCACAAATATCATCAGCCCATAGATTCTTAGTTTTCTGAACTTCAGATGGACATTTTTAAAAAGTTTTTTGTGCAAGAGTAATGCTCCATTGTCTCACACAAGTGCTTGCTAGGTGGATAGTCCAAGTGATGGAGGATTGAGAGCCAAGTCAGCATGAGGGTTAGACAAAACTAGTCAAAATGAATTTGTATCACATCTGCAGTGCAGGGTAGTCCAGTTTGGCTTAGTGCCAAAAATTGAAATCAGGCCAATGTACTGTTGAGTTGGATTTTACCATGAAAATTTATCTACTGTATATTTGTCTAACACCACTACCACATACCTGGTATTTGACCCTATTGAAATTCATCCATGTGAATAGACATTGCCAAAAGATACATGGAGTAATCTTTTCCTCTCGCTGCCGACAGGCCCTAATTATGGAAATGTACCTCTAATCTTTGAACTCTAACCCTGGTTTATTGCCTCAATTCAGCACCAGTCAAATCTGATTAGTTTCACTTGGTTGGATAGTCTTATAGAGTAACAGATTTTTAGGTTCACTTTCGACTTTTGCTACTATTTTTCAACGTAGGTGACTAGGGGTAGCTTTTTAAGTAAAATCGTCTCAAAAGCTACTAATTTCAAAACGTTAGCGACTTTTAAAAAATTTAGCAACTTTTTTTTAATTTCACCGACGGCTAGGGAAAATTAAAGCTCCTCCTTTTTTAAAATTAATAGCATGAATCTTCCTGCATCATCAGGGATGAAATTTGTTTTGACTGACCTGCATTACAATGTTACCAAATTTTTTGGTAAATGTAAATATTCTGATTGCTTCAATGAAGCATGCACATATGAACTCACACAATTTAGTACAACTCATGCCAAGTTACACAAACAAATTTTTTTGAAGAACAATGAACCAAGGACGTAGCTGCAGAGATGTGTACCATTACAGATTTTCACTTTCGTGACATTCATCGAACAATGAAATTATTACCAAAAATTGGTAATAATTTCATTGTTCTTAAAGATAAAACGGTGCTGTCACCAAATATTGTCTATCTATTGTCCTTTTTTGCTTTTTTTTTACAAAAAGTTTTCAATTTTGGCATCTTATAATAATTCAAAAATTCCAATCCATATTACAATGTGGATTATTATGATTTGACAGTAGCTTAGCCACAAAACATTGAAATTACACCTGGGCTGTTTTACGTTAACTTTATTTTATGAAAATTCAAACTTAAAAAATGAAAAATCCAACAAGCAGGGCTTGAGTAAAAGAAATTAAAAAGTGCTCGACTGCCCATGGCTAGAATTGATTTCAGTGTTCAGATGGAAAAATACTTAATGAAAATGCTACAATTTTATGAAAAATATTCATTCGCAATCTATATTCATCATTTATACAAATGAGTTTTTCCATGTTGCTGTATTTCATTGTAGGAGGAATGTCACGTTTTTTTATTACTTATGATTTTAAGTTTAGTGTATCCTGTTTCTAGATGACTTAATTTTTACAGGCAAAGCATGTAGGCAATTTTTCACTTTACTATATTAAAAATATTTTAGGCAAAAATGAACTTTAATATTTTTATATTTTTATGCAATTTTTTTCTTGAATTCTTAAAAACCTTGACTTCAATTTGAGAAGTAACTTTCGAAAAATTTTGCCAGAGTTGAAATGAAGTCTTAAAAATAAATTGCTTTCAGTGCTTTATATTTTTACATAAATTGTTTTAAAGTAGATTTTTCCAGAATTATTTTTTGTTAGATGGTAAATTTACAAATAAATACACATTTGTTTTTGAATATGTAGTTAAAAGGTTAAAAAGTGGTGCAATGATGCATTAGAAAAACGATCTAAAAACATTGTTTGAAAGATGACTTCCTGTTTACATCAGCTTGCCACTTGCAATTAAAAAAAGAGATGCGTAGAAAAGAAAAATCATTGTCAGAAGTATCAAAAGTACAATACATAACAATAAGATTGTAATAGGCATTTTTATCATAAATACTCAGTTTTTCGGAAAAGTCTTCCAAACATTTTGTCCTTTAATAAAAATTGACTTTTTAAATTTACATAAACACTGGAAAGGAAATTATCAGTAAAGGCATTCAGATACTCAGAAATAGTGGGGCCTGATAAAGCACTATTATTTTTGCTAGTAGTGTTTTCCAAACCAAGTTTTTGTTTCTTCAGGCTATCAGATGTTTTCATAGACGTTAGACTTAGAAGACAATGTAATAGTACAAGAGACTTATGAAACGTAAATGATTCAATTCTCTACATTTTTCTGATTAAAGTTTTAACAGACTTACTTTCTAGAATGTGAGAAATTGTCTAGTACCATAGTAGTTATTTTGTTTAATTATTTAAATATTAGAGTGATTTCACAGTGATGAGTTCAAATGATAATACTTATATTTAATATCCAAAATATATAATTTAATTGCATTGCATCTATTTTTACCAAATGTTTAGTTTAAATCTGCTCCAAAATATGTTGAAATGAACCAAATATACGATTCAAAACTTGTTAAACTTGTATTCCAAATTTTCCATATTGCTCCATAACACATCAGGTTGCAACATATTCTCAAAATAACTGCTCTAAAGAATACCTTTACTGTTAACACACTTGGGTAAGTGCAATGTTTATACTAAACAATAAAGAAGAAAAATAAGTAAAACATTAGTTAACATTTTATAAAGATGCACTAAATTCATCAGTGAAATGGTTTATTTTGACTTATATATTGCTATAGTAAAAATCTATTTCAATATTAATGCTACTGTTTTTTTAACAATGGTATATGCAATTGCTCAAAATGTTTCTGCTAATTCTGACAGTGTTAGAAATTCAAGTTTCATATTAAGAAAATATTTGGTTTTAATACCAAAATTTAGATTAATTGGTGAGTTCTTCAACATCTGTTTCATACTTAATTAACACATTTTGTGTTTCAGCTTATTCATTTTGTATCTGAGCAATTAAAATGGCTATTAAAAAAGACTAAAGGGGAGACTATTTTTGCTACTATTATTAAGAATTTATGCTATTTCACTAGTGCTTTGATTGTGGTTCCATTTTTAATAGTAAGAAACATTTCTATAAAAATGTTCCTTTTACAATTCTTTTACGTACCTATTCCTGTTTATAGGTTGTTCAAGTAGTGAAAGCTGCTGATGAAGGCCAGGAAATAAAGCAAGTGACATCCACTGAAAGCTGTATTATCATGTGATATCTTATTTCAAAGTATGATTGAGATCACAATGTAGAGTTCAAACTTATATGACAGATATGAATGACAGTTCTTCTGCAAAGATTACATGGAAGAATATTGATGTAACACTCTGCTGTATATTTTGAACTAAACATGTGTTTTCATTCACATCTTTGATAGGAACATAATTTATTAAACGTACTGTCTTTTTGACATGTATTAACTATGGAAGAAATAATAAATTTCTTTAAAACAATTCATTATTTTATAAATGAAAGTTCAATTTGTACTGTCAGTAATTTTAGATAAATTGTGAGATAATCTACTTATGTCATTGAATTTGTTCAATGAGAGTACTTACTGCTCAGAAATCTCTCACAATCAATGGTATCCTTTCCCTAGCGTGGTTGTCCTAGAGATAAACAATGATGATATTAAACTAGCTTTTTAAAGTACACCTTAATATTATTTTTCCACAACTCTAATTCTTAATTGTGCTACAGGAAACTAAAAATGGCAATTATATGTTTGGGAAATTGCTATAAATGGTGTAATGGAGAATAATGTAAGATTGGGAAAGGAATTCTAAAAGTCTTAATCAGCAAGGTTGAAATTTTAAATATATAGAGAGTTTGAAATAAAGTTGCTTGTATAGTGTTAGAAATAACTTTAAGATCTGAGTAATTTGACAGATGGAAAGAAAGAGAAATCTATTAAAACCATGTTTGATAAATGTGGAGGATTGAGCAGAATTCTGTATCCAAAGGTTGCCATTTGCTGCATTGCAACTTGTACTTTGTGAACTGGTGACTTGTTCTGCAAAGAGACAACTTTGCTTAGCATACCTCTTCTGTTTCTTGGTATTTCCCAGAATTCCAACTGTAGGTCTGCCTAGCTGTTCCCAGTCATAGTAGTACATGTGATCACAGAAAATCAAGCATTAATTTATTTTCAACCAAAGAGCTGACATCTCTTTTCTCTTCAGATGGTTCGTTACAGTATGCAAAAATTATTTTTAAATCGGAAGTTCATGATTTTAATTAATTTTCTCCTATCAGTTTAAATTTGTTGGACAGGAAACATGCGAATCACAGAAGTTTCTAGATAATATTGATTTATGTTTAGCATTAACATAAACGATTGGTTGGAAAATATAGCAGGGAAATTTTTGCAAGATTTAAACACAAAAAATATCTTGGGCATTGTTGCATTTATTCATTTATTTTAATTCTATTTTGATACAAAACCAAACATAATATTTTAATAAGGGGAGGGTGATTCAAAATTAAATATTTATAATCAGAATAATTAAATCAATTTTCCTGCCTCTTCATTACCCAGATGGTCAGGTTTGATTCCTCCCTGGGTGTATTTCTCTTCTGTGGTAGTAAAACTTTCTTTCGATGTGTATGTCCATTACTTGAAGTTTTCTGTCTTGTGTTTGGTACAACATGGTCAAATATTGCCCTTGCGTCATAAAACCAAATCCAACCATTACCCAGATGGCTTTATGAATGACTTTATCTACAACACAAACAATAAAATTTAAATGAGTTCCTCCATTCCAAAGGAGTTTTATGGGATACTATATTTTCACAAAGGTGAACCAAAAATAGTTATCTGCTTTCATTTGAATTTTCATAATTACAGGCATGATACTCATTAAATGTTTAGTTTTTGCAAGTAGTAAGATATTTTTTCTTTTTTTTCTATCTTAGCTCAGTTGAGTTTCTTTAGGAGGGGATATGAAATAAGCTAGGAAGTGAGGAGCACCCAGTGTAGAATGGTAATGAATAAGTTAAAATAGAATGGAACTTTTAAAGCAGGTTAAACTGATATTTACATTTCGGTTACGATATTCCTTGTTATTCTACAAAACCTGTGTCCCAAATACTTAAGTGCGTTCTTTTCGCTCCAAAATCCTCGAAGAAATGACAGTAGAACAAACTAAACCACACCAAAATCACTGAAAAATAATTCTGCAAATGCCATTTCTGATGGAGATGTTAACGAAACAATCGCCCAAAGACTAATGTGAATCCAGTTATTTGCAAGATAGGATTATAAATCGTCCCAGGTTACCAAATCAGATCACATTAGAAACAACTCAATATAAAGTTAAACATGAAACTATTGTGTTCGTAGAAAGGAGAAATCTAAAGTTAAAACTGCAGAACGGAAATTTGGCAAAACTAAGTAGCCAGTAACGAACAGATCCACCATCAAATCGTCCCTAGTAGTCTGTTATGTTGCTCCAGTGCGAATTTAATTACCAAAACCACCATGAAATCGGGAAATTCCATACAGGCAGGTGAGGTTTTCAATAGCAAAATATTGGCATTAGACAAGGTAAGTAGTTAATTTACGTCGCACTGGAACAACACAATAGGCTATTAGCGAGAGAAGCTATTGGCAACGGGCTATTCGAGGGTCCGAGATCCATCCCGTGGGGACAGAATCAAGGACA
Source organism: Meta bourneti (assembly GCA_933210815.1). Lineage (NCBI taxonomy): Eukaryota > Metazoa > Arthropoda > Arachnida > Araneae > Tetragnathidae > Meta > Meta bourneti. The sequence continues at coordinate 89,962,254 of OW119924.1, read as the reverse complement.
CCTCGAAATTTTGAACCACGGTCAGATGACGTTTTTTGATAAACGATAAAGTCAACTCTATACTACAGCATAGGTTCTTGGTTGAATTTGAAAGCAAGGCTGATCTGGTTGTATTAAGCGGCGGGCGATACTAGAAGCCTAGAGGGGTCTGTCCAGAAAAAGAATAGCAGTGATATGAAAATTACTATTATATTGATAAATAAGATAGGTAGTTAATTAATGTCACACTGGAGCAACAACACAACGGGGCTATTGACGACTGGCCGGGATCAATCCCGAAGGGAAAGATCAAGGACGACGCCTGGTAATTTTGAACCACGGTCACATGGCACCCCACTCTTCAAACTTCCACACCACGCCAACGTGAGGCCACGACAAACTTAACGTGCATCAGCTCCCGTGTACACGACGGTAATTAACTACCTAGCTACCTCAAAATTTAATTTAGATCATTTTCGTTTTGATAATATATATGGCTAAAACAAATTAAAATCTTTCATCAGATGACAATCGAAAAAGTTATTTTCTTGAATTAATGCTGCTTAAATCATCGACTAATTTATAAGGCGTCAAATTGTTAAAAGTCACGTTTTGCTTTTAACAATTCAAAGACCACCCCATCTGAGACCGATGGTTAAATTTTCCCAAACTGATTATCCGAGTCAATCCGCTACTGGCAGTAGCATTGCTTAATATTGATAACTGGGGATGCCGAGAATGGATCGAAAAATCGTTTTAGACAATCATACGAACTCCACTAGCCGTTATTTAATTTTCCAACGAAAATACAATACAAATAATTTTAATCCTAGTTAAAAAGGCGCAATCTTGACAACTACTGGGTGTGTGTCCCATAAATTCGTAAACACTTCACAACTTCGTAAAAACTGAAGGAATTTATGTATTTGAATGTGCGATTTGAGAAAATATTCTCAGGTAGGGGATTTTTTGGAAGAGAAAAAAGTTCAAAAGTTTGTCAATAGATGGCGCTTTACGCTTTCAAATCACAATTCCATGGAAAACTTTATTTGCATTCAGGCAAATGTTTACAAGCATATCACAGCAGTGATTATTCTATGTATCCACCACCACCGCAAGTGAATGAGAACATCGTTCTGAAGTGTGTAGCATATCCCGAATAAATGCAGATTTCGCGGCCGAATGACGTCCTTTAACTCCTCTAATAAGCAGAGACGTAACTAGAGGGGGGCAGACGGGGCATCTGCCCCGGGCGCCGGATTTGGGGGGCGCTAAATTGGCCGAGTATTTTTTTACTATAGATATTTACGTATGATAAAAAGTGAAGAGGAAAAACTCATTAGTAGACTACAAAACCAAAAACTGTAAAAGGAGCTAAATGCAGAATGTGTGAAGAAATAGCAAGAAAGCTTAACCTAGATCCTCTTTTTAAAGAAGTACGGAGGAGGAAGAAGCGGTGGTTTGATGAGAAGGGCGAAGTTGAAAGCTATGAATTCTCAGAAGAAAACAGTTCAGATTATTGATTATACAAATAATAGATCGGATTCTGAATGAACTGAGGCAAAGGTTTCAAGTCATTCAAAACATGAATAGTTTATTTTGTTTCCACAATGGAGCTCGCTTTGAAACAATGAATGGAGTAGAATTGAAGAACCAGGCACTTGAGTTAGTTACCACATATAAAGAAGAGTTGGACAAGGACTAGCTGGCGATAGAAGTGGAGAGTTTTAAGTATCATGCCTTGGATTTTAGCCCTAATATGAAAACGGCTACACTATCAGGTCTGACGTTAATACACAAGAACGGACTTGAAGACGCGCCCACCAACACAACGAGTGTTGAGAATTTTCCTCACAATATCAGTCTCAATCGCCTCAAATGAAAGGAGTTTTAGCAAACTAAAGATCATAAAAAATTACCTCAGAAACTTAACAGGACACCAACGACTAACCAACCTGAGCATCATATCAATAGAGCACAAGTTAGCTACAAAGCTATCTTTTGAGGACATTGTAAAAATGTTTGCAGCTTAAAAAGCCCGTAAAGTTAAGTTTTAGTTCAAGCTTTCTGTGTTTAAATTAATTTTTTTTTACAATTTGTCAATAGATTAAGAGATTGTGAAAAATGTCTAAGTATAATACTCAAGATAATAACTTGGGTAAAATCTGTTATTATTAATTCTTGTTCCAGTTTTCCAAAATCCTTGAATGGTTTTCGGTCGACGTTTCGATAATTCTCTTTTTAAAAGTCCAAAAGCACAAAAGTCCATGGGTGAGACATCTAGAGATTTAGCAGGAATATCAGTAAAGGGTGTTTATTAACTTGATACCAGTTTCTTCCATTTTTTCCACGAATTTAATAGTGGATTTAGATGTGTGGCTGCTTGCTTTATCCTGATGCAGTTCTACTGATTGTTGGCACTTGGGTAAAGATATAGTATTTCTTTTTTTAATATTGGGGATAAAATAGGGTCGTGATCATATGTGGGAGTTGATTTTTACATTTCCACCTCCTTTTTACTTTTAATTTTCCATTATATGCGCAAAACCGGCAACAATTATAAATCTCTTACAGAAAGTTCTCACGTTAAAGTTACAAAGTTGAACCACGTTTTAAGATTTTTCTCCTCTTTTATGATAATAAATTGTTCATTTTTATTGCAATCTTTTAAATACACCCACGCCTCGTCTATTGTCAGAACATTTTTCCATCTTTCTCCAGCTAAATGCTTCTCATACAGATTCTGCAGCGAGTTCTGCTTTCTGCAATATGCCGTGGAGATAGACAATGAACATTGTATTTTTTGGCCTTTTTAAGATTCAAATCACTGTTAATTATTTTATTTACAGTTGAAACTGAACTTTTAATGACTGTAATAGTCCTTTGACTTGGCGGATTCTCTTTTAAAATTAAAGATCTTACCTTACAAATAGTCTCAGAAATTCTTTTCTTTTTTGGATACGTATTTTTAAGTATTTTTCCACTTTTAAGCGTTTATTCCTTTCTCATTAATAATATTACTTATCGTACCTTTAGTTATAGAAAAAATATGACTTTTACAGTGTTTTTGAATAATTGAATAAGCATAATTCTCTTCGGAAAGAGCGGAAATATAGCCTTCCATCCATTGCTTATTTAAAAGAGCCATTTTGAAAGTAAACAAAACTCTGAGTTAGCAGACGATAAATTATACTTTAACTATTTAACTGCTGCGAAAATAAAATTATTTCGTAGCATACAATTTTTTACAGCTCATCAAAATCATTCAAAAAATGTCCGAACAGCCTCTGTATTTATCATAATTAAATATCCTATTCTAAAGCAACAGTCTGTTGATTTTGATGCAGCCCACACATATCCCGATATCATTTGATAAAACCTTTTCATTTCATTTGCAGCGATTATAAGTATGAAAGAATATACCAAACATGCTACTCTATTTTATTATTATATGTCAATGAAATATCTTAGAATTAATTAAATATTTTATCTTGTACTAAAAATGAAATTGCTGCAAATTAATCTATTTACCTTTAAAATCAAGCATTTACTATCCAAGTTTAATAAAAAAAATTTGGACTAGTGGAATTAATGGTGGCGATATCAGGTGTTTTCGGGGAGGGTTTTGGTTTGGTTGTCGGTGTGGGGGGGGGGCGCCAAGGCTAGTTCTTACCCCGGGTGGAAACTAGCCTAGTTACGTCTCTGCTAATAAGACGGGCTACTACGATACACAGTGACGGCCCTAGAAATTTTCTAGGTGGTGCGAGATCTAGTTGCGCCCCACAGCATAAATATCAGAGCACCTTCTATGCAGTCGATTAATTAAGCGACATATAGGCTACATTTTGTTTTTTGTTGGAATTATAAGTGTTTTGGTTTAAAAAAAACCTTTATTCGATAAGTAGATTTTTATTAAACACAGCAGGATCTCAATTTCATAAAAAAAATTCAACATACTATATGGGCACCTTTCTGGATTTAGCACTGGCAAATTTCGGTATTAGATCGGAATAATTTATGCTTTGTGCAGTATCGTTTTCAATGGATATAATTGCAAGATCCGAAAGCCTTTCCTGGCACATAATCGAACGTAAATAAGTTTTAATTTACTAAAACTTCGTTCACCTTTACTCACAGTGACAGGTATAGTTAGCAAAACTCGAAGTGCTGTCCACATGTTCGGGAAAATATCCTGCCAGCTATTTTGTTTAACAAGTTGAAGAACTTGTAACGGCTCCGCTGATTCAGAATCTTTTAATAATAGATTCAAGCTTAACAGTTCTTCAGTCAATTCACCAGATACGTCACAATTTTCACCATCGGTTAAACTGATTTGTAAATCTGCACAAGATTATATCAATTGGGGCTTTTCAGGAATTGTTTTGTTATGTAAAATCAGGAATTGTTTTGAATATAAATCAGGAATTGTTTTGTTATATAAGTGTCATTGAATTTTGACAATTCAAATCGGGTGACCAGTGCATTGTCAATTGTATCGATCGTAGGATAAAATAATTTTAAAATTTAAACTAATTTTAAATTATTTTAAAAAATACTAAATTTAAAAATTTAAATTAATTTTAAATTTAAACTAATAAAATTAATTTTAAACAGTTCTTCAGTATCTGTTGGGGTCTTATCTATGGTCTCGTACTCGAATAACCTCTTCGAGATTGAATTGATTTAAAAACAGGTTCTATAGCAGCCTGATAAGCTATTTCTGTGACAAACAAAAGAATCGAAATCAGGCAGTCAAGCTAGATTCTAATGAGAACACTAGAATAGTATCAAAGCCTCGACTCCCAGAAATTGAACTTCCAAAGTTCGGGGAGAACTTAAGGATTGGCTAAGTTTTATAGGCCAATTTCAAAAAATTTACGACAATGATAATTTAAAAGGATCTGACAAATTTCATTACTTGACTCAGTCAACGATTGTCGGATCGCAGGCACGAGAGAGTGTCGAATCTTATCCAGCTACGGATGCGAATTATCCGTTAGTAATGGATAGCTTAAAGGAACGATTCGGTAGGGAAGATATATTGATTCAATTTTACGTCCGTGAATTATTAGGACTAGTTTTGAATAATGCATTGAAAGGAAACAAACAAGATTCATTGGATACCTTGTACAACAAATTAAAATCTCAGTTAAGAGCTTTAAGTTCATTGGGTGTAACAACTGACAAGTGTGCTATAGTACTCTTCCCTTTAGTTGAGTCGTCAATCCCTGTCGAAACTTTGAGGGCATGGGAAAGATCTAAATTTAATAGAATAGAAAGTAAGGAAACATGTCCATCAGATTTAGAATGCATACTTTCTTTTCTTCGTAAAGAAGTTGAATCCGAAGAAAGGATAAAATTAGTTACATCTGGTTTTACTTTGACTAAGGTAAATGAAAAGAAAAATCTAGGTTCAAGCAAAATTTCTGGCGATATGGCTCCCTTTTTCAGCTCTCGAATTGTTAGTTCAGAAATCGAATAGAATTTCCTGTATATTTTGTAAAAATAATCATGTTAGTAACTACCGTTAAAAAGCTTTACACATGCCAATGGATGAAAAGAAATTAATAGTTAAGGAAAATGGTGTTTGTTTTGTTTGCTTAATCGTAGGTCACATAGCTAAAGATTGGAAATCCAAAGTCAAATGCCCGAATTGCTCCAAACGCCACTTTAAATTCATGTGCCCCATGGTTCCCCAGAACACGCACACAACTCTAGTGTCAGAAGAATGCAGTGATGAGTGAGTCGCCCACATCACTTGATAGTTTGCATTCTCAATCATCAACTGAAGTGTTTCTCCAAACATTAGTAGCAAACATAGAAGACAATAAAGGGAAGCGGAAAGGTCGAATTATTATCGATACGGGATTGCAGTGATCCTATATTTTGAAGTCGACTGTCAAGGAATTCACACCTTTATATGAAGAGACAATCAGCCATTCGTTGTTTGGAGGGACCAAAACAGAAGAGTGTAAACATAAGTGTTTCAAAATTATAATGGAAGGTCTTGATAGGAAATATCGATGTAGTTTAAATGTCTTGGATCACGCATTGATATGTAATGGTATTTCTAGTGTGTTTAATGGACCATGGAAGTGTGAATTAAAAGTGAATAAAATAAAATTAAGTGATATACAAAAAGATCTTTGGTCGATAGAAGTTTTAGTAGGAGCAGATGTTGCTGGTAAATTATTTACTGGGAATAAACTAACCTTGCAATCGGGTTTAGTTGCTATGGAAACCAAATAAGGTTGGACTTTATAGGGAAAGTTCTAAAGTTTCATAGTGAAGAAAGAGTACACATGAATGTTACCTCCATGTTATTTAATGATACTTCAGTATCAAAGTTATGGGATTTAGAGCTAATAGGCATTCGTGATCCTGTAGAGCAACGAAATAAAGAGGCAAAACAAGCTGTTTTAATTCACTTCAAAGAAACTGAGCAATCTGTTGGGTGGTAGATACGAAGTGCATTTACCACGGAAAATTGATCATGCTAATTTGCCTGATAACTATGAAATTTTTCTGAAAAGACTTCTCCACTTGCAAAAAGGATGGGTTTCTAGAGGAGCTGTATTCAATGATTGACTCAGAGAAGGTATAGTAGAACAAGTTGCTGATACTGATGTGTCCGTGCATGGACATCGTCTTCCTCATCGTCATGTTGTCAAGGAAAATAGAACCACAAAATTAAGACCGGTGTTTGGCGCCTCAGCCAAAAGTGCCAACCATCCTTCATTAAATGATTGCTTAGAAACAGGCATAAATTTGATAGAAAACATACCGTCTATTCTGATAGGATTTAGGTTAAATAAAGTTGAAGTTATATCAGATATTAAAAAAGCATTTTTACAGATTTCTGTACATGAAAAAGATCGAAATTCCTTACTTTTCCTGTGGTATGACTCTTCAAAAAATGTAATAGTATATCGTCACACAAGAGTAGTATATGGTGAAACAAGCAGTCCTTTCTTATTAGGAGCTGTAATTAATCACCATCTACATAATGAGTCATTACTTGAAATCAGCCTAAAAAAATGCTACTAAATATACTTTATAGAAACTAAAATGTAGTTTTTACGTTGAAAATTGTGTCACTAGTGTAGACGATTTAAAAAGTCCTGAAGTATTAATAAAAGAGGCAAAAAAATTATGAAGAAAGGAAAATTTGATTTCAGAGGTTGGGTAAGTAATGTTCAAGACCTTCCCTCTCTTTCACTTTCACAGAATTGTGAAGCAATTGTTTTAGGTTTAGCGTGAAATGCCGAAATTAATGACACAAATGTGAGAAAAAAGTTTCTCAAATGGGTAAAAGAACTGCCTCACCTCTCAGAGTTCCAAGTTCCTAGACGGATTGGTGCGACAACAGGATCTAAAATTAGCCTCCATACTTTTTGTGATGCAAGCAAATTATAATATGCAGCTGTTGTATTTGTTAGGTGTGAAACTAGTACAGGAGTGTCAGTGCAATTATTCCAAGCTAAAAGCAGAGTGTCTCCCTCGAAGGGTGTACAATTCCAAGGTTGGAACTGTTAGCGGCCACTATTGGATCCAGGTTACATGACTCCTTGAAAGGTAAGTTGAAGCTAGAAACAGTGGAATCCTATTTTTGGACCTATTCTTCAACTGTTCTAGCTTGGATTCAAAGGGAGGACAAAAATCGTCTGGAATGGCCCCTTGCAAGAGTAATCGGTTTATTTCCTGGCAAGGACAACATAGTTAGTTCATTTGGGAAAGTTTAAAACAGTTAAAGGCGTTCAACAGAGACCGATCCAGAGACTATCCCCTGGAAATTCAAGACGTAGAAACATTAGTCAACTTGAAGTGGAGTCTAGAACATCCTGCAAGAGATACCTCTGAAAATCCTGATGCTGTAACTACTGATGACGGTCCGAGAATTCCAGTCAAAGGTTCCTTATCTGATGATCCTGATGCTGCCACTACTGATGCCGGTCCGAGAATTTCAGTCAAAGGACCCTTATCAACCCACTCTGGTCGATTTGTGAAGAGTCAAGTGATTCATTGTAGAAAACTAACATTTCAGCTAAGTATAACTTTCTTAGTGATTTTACTATCTTAGTGTTTTCTTTTCTAGTGCTTGAAAATTGTTTAGTGTTTTGTTTAAGTGAATATTCAGGTATAAAATTATGTAAGAGAAATTTAATTTATCTAAATACAGTGGTACCTTGAGATACGAGTGCCCCAACATACGAGTTTTTTGAGATACGAGCAGTCACTAAGTCAATTTTTTGCCTTGGAGTTACGAGCCAGAATTTGAGAGAGAGATACGAGCCTGCTTCGGTGACGTCACAACCACCACTCCGCTCAGATTCCCGAGTCTTGCGCGTCGTTCTGTTCACATGGTTACCTCATCTTATGACAGTTAAAGTGTGTCACAAAATCAATCAATTTCTTAATTTGGTTTGACATTCATTGTTAACTGCCACCTGGAGGCCCGAGTCCCTTATATTTTTTTCATTTCTCTTTTCTCCGACCAGATGCGTCAATTCTAAAAACGGAAAAACGGGGTGATGTACAGTTATTTAATTAATTTTTTTTCGTATAACGATGAGTCCAAAGGTGAGTATAAAGAACAGTGATGAGAAAAGGAAAAAGTAATATCCATGGAATTAAAGAGTGAGATAATATATTGTATAAACATGAGCAAGGCGTAAGAGTAATAGACTTGGCAACGCAGTACACGCACTACTTCTACGATATGTGCTATTCTGAAGCAGAAGGAATCGATAAATGCTATAACTCCAGTTACAATATTTGTTCATTATAAATACATTATTATAAAATAATTGGAGTGGTTTTTTGGGGGCTGGTTCGAATTAATCTCATTTCAATTAATTTCAATGGGGAAAATTGATTTGAGATACGAGCATTTTGACTTACGAGCTCGGTCATGGAACGAATTAAACTGGTATCTCAAGGTACCACTGTACAGATTTTGAATGTTTAAAATGAGTGTTTAACTTCTCATAGAGTAAATCGTTAGTTTTGATTGTGCATTACATTCATTTGGTATTTAGGTTGTGAATGTATTTTTGATATTTCTCCAAAAATCTCAAGGTGGGGAGAATGCTGAAAATATAAGCTATAAATTATGGTAAAGATATAAATAACGCTTAAAGGCAGGCGCAGTAGTTCCGCTTTTATACGATTTGTTTGTTGTGCGGTTGAAGCTGGAGCCATAATTTCTCTTTCCGCAACAAACGATTTGCTTGCGTAATCATTTCTAGAATTCTAATATCAGAACGCAATGTGCAATGCGTAGAGCTTGGCTGCTTATTTTGTAAGTCTCAAGACTTGTACATACCTTGTATATACTTATATTAATGTTAATAAATTAGAATGTCTTTGAAAACCTTGATACTTGGATGTATTTCTTCACTCTGAGTCCGGCCTGCTCACAACATTTTGTGGAGATATTAGAACACTTCCAGAAACGGAAACATTATGCAGTGAATCCACACCAAACAGTAACACGTGGTGAATGTAACGGCTGCTCAGTGTAGGCATGTGGGTTCTCCTTTGTCTAGATTCTACAGTTACGGGTATTGACTGTCCCATGCTATGAAAATTGAGCTACATCTGTCCTGAAAATATTGAGCAGCCATTGTGGTTCTCCTGCGACTTTGGTTAAAGTCCACCTTGCTAATTCCCCTTGCTTAGCTGTATCATTTGGTAAGATCTGGTGAAGTGATTGCAGCGTGTAGGGACACAAGTTTCTGATTTGCATATTTACTATTTTGAATGCATGAAGCGCCCTCTATCGACCAAAATTTGATATAATTTTTTTCTTTACCAGAAAAAACCTTCTTAAGAATACTTTTTTCGCAAACTGCATTCAAATTTCTCAATTCCTTCAGTTTTTACAAATTTTTGAAGTGTTTACGAGAATTTATGGAACAACCCGGTATATATCAACCTCAACCGGTAGGTCGGTAGATAGTTGAATTAACGTCGTACTGGTGCAACAAAATGGGCTATTGGCGACTGTCAGGGATCCATCCTGAAGAGAAAGACCCGAGGACAACACCTGAGATGGCACCCCACTCTCCAAACTTCCAGACCACGCCGAGGACATTTGAGGCCACGACAGACTCAACGTGCTCGCAACCGTCCTGTTGCTAAGCAGCTGCTCTTCCAACAGGGCTACCGCGGCCCCAGCCTCAATCGGAAGCATGGAGAAAGATCTGCTGAAGGCTGCTACATGTGTAGAAAATAGTTTGGAATTCGTCATGGAAAAAAATTCTCGGACATTTACTTTGTTGGATACTTTAAGACATCTTTCATCTCAAAACGAACAGTTCTATACACTGGTAATTGAATATTATATAACATTAAGTGCATTTATGTATAGGCAAACTCGTAAGCCGTAGAGGATGCATTCCTCTTTACACGAATGACGTTCTAAGTGTGAGGATGGCGCTACGTTTTAATTTAGAGAATTTAAATGAAGGATTAAAAGATAGTTTAAAAGGAAGAAAATATTTAGGATTGTTTGTTTTCATATTGCCATGTTGAAATAATTAAAGAAATTTTAAATAGCATGGACTGTGACTGTGGTGCCTATAATTTTCGACTACAATGTGAGGGTAGCGCGATGTTTTAATCTTGAGAATTAAAATGAAAGATTAGAAAATAACCTAAACACTAGAAACACTATGAATCACACTTTCATCCATCTAAAAAGCTCTCAATTTAGTTTAAGAAAATAGTTATGATAATCTGTTTTCATATTGCCGCGTAGAAATAACAAAATAAAATTTGTGCTCAGAAACCGACATCTAAATAATCAATAAACATTTAAATTTTTTTCTCGGATCCGGTGCCTCCACCAAACTTTTGTGTAGAAATAATTAAAAATTCGATAGAACAAAATATAAAAGTTTATTTGGAGAGAAGATAAAGAGAGCAAAAAGCAAGCAAAGATGCTGAAAGTTCTATGATGCCATTACCAAGATTACAAAAATAGCCAGGGAAAAATATCGTCTAATGGCATTTTTGAATCTTGAAACTGTTTCTGCTTTTTTCAGTTAGTTACAGTTTGCGCAGTTCAGCACGTGACTTTATTGTCAAGTCAATTATGATATAGAAAAAGATTCACTGTTAAATAAAAGTAATATTGACACTTAAAAGCGATGAATCTGTTCAGCTTATATTAAGGAAGCGTTTGAATTTATTTTGGGATAGCTCCACACACTCAGAGAATAGAGATAAAAAATGAAGCACTATTCCAATTTTAATTTCAATTTTGTCTTGAGATTTAAACTTAAATAAATACATTTTTCCATTTTGTATTATAATAGCTTTTCTTTGCCTACATTTCTTTGCCTACAGTACAAGAGGTAAGAATTGCATTTCCGAAAAAAGTCGAGAATTCGGTCAAGATATCAAATTTATCTTACGCATTGGGCAGGGTGCTTATCGCATTCTATGAATACTCTTTTTCGTCAAAGTTTCAGGCGAGAATATATCCTCTACCCATAATTATTGTTAAGGAAATATAGTTTTAGGGGCAAAGTCACACCAGAGAAATTTTTTGAACGAAAATATTTGCTTAATTTCAATTGTCTTTTTATATCGTATGCAGAACACAACATAAAACTAAAAGTTTAGAGTTTGAGTGAGCACCATTTTTACTGACATTCTCCTTGGATGAACCAGAAAAACGCATCCTTCAAAAGCAAAAAGAGCAGGCACATATTCCATAATTTACACGTTATAAGTTTGACCTCTCTAGAGAAACGCACGCTCAAAGCGCTGTATTGCAACCGAAAACCTAAGTTACGGTTTCTAAACACGCTGCGTGACGTCACGAAAAGAGTGGTGAATCCATCGGATGAGTCCCTACGTTTTTTCATCTGAAAGCATCTCTGCGTCCGTTTTCATTCCATTCGAAGGTTTTCTGTTCCAAATTGTTTCGAGGATGACGAATTTAGTGTTCTGGCTGTTTTTTGCGTCGGAGCTTATCGGAGAAGTTTTTCTTCTAGGATACACCACGCTTAATCTGACAGTAAGTCCATTTTCTTTATTATTTTATTTTAAAAATAGAATTTTCTAAATTCTGAAGTGACAACTTCTTGAATCATTGTTTTGACTGAAATTAAGAGGTGAAAGTACTTATGTTAATGTCGTATAATTGCTATATTTCTCTCCTTTCTCTTTAAAATTATTCTTTTACAGAAATTAAGGAGCACGTCTCTTTTCCTGTTGATTAATAGTCACATTTCAATTACTAATTTTAAATAACCATTAGTAGTCGAAAGATGATCAACAAAGTATAGAAGTTTTCAGCAAGTTATTTTCAGTACTACATTATTGAATATTGCACATGTTATACAGCGCCATGCAATTTTAGTGCAGCCAAGAAGTTTTGAAATTTTAAAGTTACTGGTCAGATGAACAAAAGTATTCAGTGACTACACATTTATAGCAATTTTTATGTATTTTATAAAGATGTAGTTAAAATTACGATTTAAAATGTTGCCACATAAATGCTCAATCTTACATAATACACTCTGAAGTGATCTGGTAGTGTTCAATAATTATTTCTTTTACTAAGTTTTACTTTAACTATCATATAAAAAATGTTTATCAGTGCTATATTCCATACAAATATACTGATAATCGCTAAAATAATTACACAAAGATTTCAATTTGAATTAATAAATACTGTCCAACTACTGGATACTAGTGGTGGTCAATTATTGGTTCAATCACTATTCTGAATTTTGAGTTAAAAATTTTAAAAACTATCAAATATTGTTCTGCTCATTTTAATCTCCATCTTTACAAGATACTAAATATCAAAAATCTTGAAAGTGCAATTGAAAATTAGCTCCAGGGAAATTTTTTTATGAAAAGTGAGCAATAACTGGTCAATTACTGGCTGGTTGACCCTACTAAGGTTCAATACGTATATATTGATCTTATAAAAGATTAAAACGATTCAAAATATTATCAGATTTTAAAGATTTGTTCTGTCATTACCTTTATGAGGAAATCGGAAAAATCACACATTTTTTGTCATAAAAAAGAAATTCATTGAAAATCTGTTTTCAAGCAGAACAAAATGAAATCGGTTCCAGTTTGACCTAATACCTGGTACAACAATATGTTGACTTAAAGCAATAAAAGGAGTAAGACAAAATACAAAAAACTTTTCTTATGGACATTGATTTTGATGTTTTTGTTTAATATTTTTACTTTTTATGGAAGGTTGCCGAATACTTTTGTGAGTCTGATTGCATGGGATTACGTTACATTTTCAATATTTTAAGTAAAACTTTTAATAATTATTCCATTATTTTCATAGAAGGCGAAAATAAAGAGAGATGGGCCATTCCATGCAAAATCGGCTGAGGCTGAAACATCACCGATTTGAATGAAAATAAGTTTTTAAATAAGTCATATCACTGTAAAATATTAGGATTCAAGAAGTGTATGTTTTGTTTATTGAATTTTAAAAGTTCAAGATCACACAAATGTAGATGTTTTAGTACTATAAGCAGCTTGTTTTGGACCTTATATTTCAATAAGTTACTGCCACAAATTTAAAATCATTACATTCTTCAGAAAAAGGTATTTGAAAAGTCAGAAAATAATTTAATTGCTGAATCTGAGAGATCGACAAAGAGAGAAATTTTGCAAATTCGCTATCAATTTCAAATTGCTCAGATATCTCTAAGTATGGAAAGATAATATTAAAAATAATTCTTAATGGAGAGCCTTTTATAACAAATAGCTTAGTGTAATTTAATGATTGTTTCTATTCCTTAGTAAAGAAGAAAAACATTTTAAAGGTAAAAGTATGAAAAACTGAGATTTTTCAATTTTTAAAAATACGTATTTAATTTGAAGGAAAACTCCGAAGACCAAAACTTTCAAATGTTATAGACCAAGATGTCCTATTATATGTCCTAAAATTTTCATTATTGCCTTTTGCTTTTTACCCCTGGAACATTTTTAACTGGATGAATATTTGACCTTTTTTATTGTAACTGATCCCGAAAGTTAAGCTCCGATAAAATAAAAATGCGATATAAGAATAAAATAATAATTATTACGATGTACATGAGCAAAATTTCACATGAAATTACTTTTGTAAACCCTGTTTTTTCTTGCTTGTTCCAAGAAGCGTTCCATCAGCAAAATAATCATTTGGTCAATGGAAAGTTCATTTTTAGTGGTCTTTTTTATTTGTTTATATTCTTAAGAAATGTTAATATTAGAAGCGTTCTGTAAACATTAAGTACTAGCAGAATTTTACCTGACCTAACTCGGGTTGAATTGGTTAACTGTAGATTGAAAAAAGTAACCAGAATAATCAATTTTCTCATCCGTAGAAAAATACCAACATCATTTAAGTGTTAAAAAATAATGTTTTAATACCTTTTCAACATTTTTATCCTTTCTATGAAAAAAGATAACCGATTTCCATATTTGAATAAAAGGCAAGTTGATTTGACAACGGTTTTTTTAATCGCTGTTTTCAACAAACAACAGATATATAAGTTGCTTAAATATAACTTCAACTAGTAAAGTAAGCAACATTGACCTTCTACCTGACCTTTGTTGTCACTACAACAAAGAAGTTTTAATATTTCGAAGTCCTAGTTCCAATTTTTGTAATATTTATATTCCTTCAATATCGGCAAAGTTCCATTCAAAGGTTGCTTTATTTTTACTTGTTTACAGTTTCAAATCGAATTCTTAGTGTGGTTATTGTCGCGTGTGATGAATAGGAATTATTTATCAAAACAAATAAATATTTATTAAATTTACAACCACAGAAATTAGAGCGAAATAAAACTGAGGCAAAGTCGGTCGAAAAACAAAGTTGTTCTAAAGATATTAATTTAAGTCTTGATAGACTTGTGTCTTGCTGGAGAGGAAACAAGGGGCAGAACTAAATGAAAAAATAACTCTGTACATTTTAAATTATTTAATTGGATTAGAATTAAAACTATGTACAGGTATTTACAGAAATTGAAATTAAGTTCAGATAATTCGAAAAAACAACATCCTTCCATCTTCCTCTCACGTTCTCAGTGTTCGTTTTCTTTTGAAGAAAAGTATATCCTTTCCATCTGAAAGTCACGGTAGGGATCTCCTGATTGGCGTTGGTAGGCACAGTGTTCGCGTTGCGGGGGCTCCTCCTCCTTGACATTATTGCATGATTATCTTCTATCTCATATCTCGCATAGCTGACACAACTTACAACTAAAAATATAGCAAAATTTAAGATTGAAAAATTAAATGCGAGCTAAAAAAGTAAAAAATAAACTTATTGTACGGGGTCAACGAAGACGAGTTTCCATTTCATCGACCGGGTCGCGGTATCCCAGTTGGAAGAGCAACGAATTAGAAACTGGAGGGTTGTGAGTTAGAAATTCAGTGCAGCCAAAGACCGTCGTGTACACGGGGGTTGGCGCACTTTAAATCTACCGTGGTCTCAAGTGTCCTCACGTTGGCGAGTGGAGTGCCAGCTCAGGTGTTCTTGTCATCTGACCGTGGTTCAAAATTTCGAGGTATTGTCCTTGGATCTTTCTCTTCGGGATTGATCCCGTACCGTCGCCAATAGCCCATTGTGTTGCTCCACTGCGACATTAATTAACTACATACCATCCACTGAGTTGAGCAAGCGCTACACTTTGAAGCACTTTTTTCAATTCAGAGATTTTGTTTTGAATGGTAACCACGTACCTGTTTAGGGGGGGGGTATTTCAATTAACGTCACACTGGAGCAACACAACGGGCTATTGGTGACGGTCCGGGATCAATCCCAAAGGGAAAGATCCGAGGACAACACCACGTAATTTTGAACCACGGTCAGATGACGACGTAGCTGTTTAGAATGCGAATAATGGTGTTACTTACCTACTTAATGCATCTTTCAATAAAACCAAGTACTTTTAGGAATACATGGAAAATAAATGCAATTTTTAATGTGTTTAATTGTTTTGGAACGGAGACCTGTGTCAAGATTTAACTTTTTGATTAAGAAGCAGCGACAAGTTCCGTTATATAAAATAACTTGTTTAAAATAACTTTCTTAACTTGCAGATAAAGCCAGAGAACTTTTGTATTTGAGATTAGGTAGGAAGTTCGAAAAAAAATTTGTTCAATTATGAAATGGAAACATCCGAAAAGCAGTACAAGTGGGACCAAATTTAAATTTCAACAAATGCTACAAAATTTAACAAGAGACGTTTATCAGATTGGAAAGTGAATTTAAAAAGATAATCAAGTAAACATTGCTGCAATATCCATGATGCATAAGTTTAAATGTTTGAGCTTCTTTTAACAGCAATTTGATGTTTTTTCGTTGGCTTAGCTTGTCCGTTTCCGGACCTTGCGCCATTAAGTCCCATCCAATTTAAGAACCATCGCCAATCAGCAATAATAAGTATCGGCAGTAGTGGCGATAATTTTGAAATTTGGTAACCCGTCGTTCGCCTATCCAAATATTCGTTTCGCGACAAAACTTTCAGTACTAATTTGGTGATGGGCCGATACTGTGTTCTTTAGTGTTACCGATTTTGTTACTGTTGCTTAAGGACTCAAAAGGCAATCCTTAGTTTTTACAAGTAATAGACATATTAAACTATATTTCTCAAAAATATTGTTTTCATCAGAGCTTTCCATCATTTGATTTTGTATGCCTATTCAGAGTGGAAAATCGTCATTTGTAATTTTCCTTTGCTATTTTGAAGAGGGAAATAAAAGGCCGACTTCCAAACTTCGGCAATAATTTATCATACCTAGCACTATAACTGGTATGAATTTCAACGATGCCTTAAAATTCCTTTAGCCCTAGAAACGTTTTAATTTTATAAAAATTGTCAATTTTTCAATTTTTACAACTAATTTTTAGATTAAATATGGTGTTTGAAACTTTTATTTCCAAATTGATAAAAAGAAAACCTTTCAGACAACAAATATATAATATTTTTGAATACGTTAAGTAGTTTTTGAGAAACAGATCTTCAACTATACAATATTTTGCGATTTCACAACTGCTCTTTAAAGTTGCAAATCCTTAAAATTTCTGAAACTTTCGAAATATTTAATTTTGAACCAAAATATTTTGGATATCATTTTTTTGCAAAAACAAATTCCCTGTTTCACATTTCTTGAATATCTGTCACCACACAGACACAGGTTTTTCTCATTTCGGATGCAAAATTTTAAACGTTATTTAACTACAATGAGTACATAATAATAGAAACGTGAAGTGGCCGAATACTTTTGTGACCCACAGTATGTTGCAACGAAAATGGTATACAAATGGCAAGAATTGGAAATCGTACAAAACCTTATGGGGGTGACTGGTCTAACATTTCTTGAATATCTGTCACCACACAGACACAGGTTTTTCTCATTTCGGATGCAAAATTTTAAACGTTATTTAACTACAATGAGTACATAATAATAGAAACGTGAAGTGGCCGAATACTTTTGTGACCCACAGTATGTTGCAACGAAAATGGTATACAAATGGCAAGAATTGGAAATCGTACAAAACCTTATGGGGGGTCTAGAGACGTCAGTAACAATTTTGAGAGGTGAATTTTACCACAAGGCAGCGTTTCCCAAACTTTTCCTACGACGGAACACTTCACAAAGTGTTAAATCTTGGTTATTTTGTAGCGTATATAGATATAAACAAAATAAATGAGTAAATCTAAGCGTAAAGAAAACAAATATTTATTCTAAAATGTCAATTATTTTAAACAAAACACATGAAACTTGTAAAATATACTAGCTTATTGTAAAATTACATTCTCAGTGACTTCGATGTTTTGGGTCTTTGAATTTCAAATTGTTTTGATATCAGACACAATGCTAGAAAGTTTAATTCTCATATCTAGTGAGGCTTCGAGTCTGTTCCTGGACTTTGATTCGGTTGCAGCATAATATGAACTATGTCGTTTTAAAAGGAAGTACAACAAGAATAGTTTGACATCTTGGGGTACTCTTCTGTTAAATTTGTGCAGAAAGCATTTAATAACAGTTCCTTGTATTTTTGTTTTAAATCAGTCACTAATTAAATCAATTAGATTTTCATAATCACATGCGCTGGAGCCTGTTGGCTTATCTGTCACTGCAAAAGGATTCCAAACACGAGCGCCTGATTTTCAAACACGTTTGAACTTGTAACGGCATTTAAAACCATTTCAGGCTCATATTACTTTTGATAACCTTTCACGGAACACTTATTCACTATCAGTGGAATACCAGTGTTTCACGGAATATACTTTGGGAAACTGGTAAAAGGGATGACCGCATGGCAATAAAATCATTGTACTTTAACATTGATAGCGAGAAAGACTGTAAAATGCAAATCATATGACACTTGTAACAAAAAATGAAGTACTTTTCCCAACTGATTCATTTTTCATATTGTATTTATTTACAGATAAATATTTAATGAATAAACCTTCGTCCATGTATACCGATCAGTGATTTTTACATGCTATACTCAAGAAAATAGAGATATATATCTTTTTACCACTCGGTTATAGCATAAACCTTATTTTAGTTTTATATAAAAATTCTGCTTTTAATAATTCTTGAACACTGAAGAATATATTTCTTATTCGTTATTCGCAGCTAATTTTGAATCAAACCTAAAAAAGATCGATTTCAAAAGTTAAGAGTTAGGAAACGCTAAGTGATCTGAATCCTAGTTTAATGCTATTAGAATTTCAACTCGACTTTCACCAATCCTCCCTATAGGCCTCTTAAAAAATACTCCGTTGTTTCTTTTAGTTTCACTTTTGTTCCACAAGTCAGTGATGTGTTCTTACTGTGTTCGCCCGGTTGCATTTGAATGGAAAGTACAAAAGGTATATTTGCGGTTCAGTTGCTTCCGTTTGAAGAATTGAAATCCTCTGTCATCGCTTCAAGAAGGGAATCTTTTTTATGTCACCTTGACACAGCTTTCTTAATGGATTGCAAGATTGCACTATAATACTATTCTTCACACTCAGAGTTACACTTGCAGAATGAAAGATCATCGAATTCAAAGCTCCATTGTTTACTTATTCATGATTTACTAATGATAGATCTAATGTTTGGATAATTTTTTATGGAAAGACTTTTGAGATTAAAAAGAATTCGAAAGTTCTATTATCTGGAACAGTTTGGGTACGTGTTAAAATTTCGTGGCCATTTCTTTACAAAGACACAAAACAAGCTTCGATGTAAATTCTGAATTCAGAAGAGATAAAAAGCATAATTTTTATTTTCATTTACAAAATAAATAAGTGAATAAATTTAACAATATCTGATGAACCAAATTTAATACTATTGCATACTCAAAGAAAACATCAACATTATCAATGATGGTAAAATTTCAATTTACTCAGATTCATAGCTGCTCTTGTTATTGTTTTTAAAAATAGTCGAGAATTTAAAAAGGAGTTGGAATTTTCAAAAGAGAGTATTCAATGTAATTGACTTTAGCGTACTGCCATCTTTGAGGGAATTGATAGATTAAGGCAAACAACACATATGTTCAACTGAAATATGCATGCGTACCGACATGTTTTTTGTACAGAAACACAGTACGCATGCGTATGTCTTGTAGCAAGGTGCTCCAGTGGGTTTTTTTGGTCAGTAATCAGTAGTCAGCACGCAGCTTAACAACTACTACTGGAGATGCTGAGATTAAATATTCTCTACGAACGATGCAAAAATAAAAGAGCCGTAGTTGGTCAGCTTTTATCTGGAGCGAATAAAAAAGATTCATTTAAAAGTGTTCTTGTCCGTAATTTGATGACTCGTAAGAGGATCACCGAATTCAGCTGAGAACTTGGTCTATAAGAGGGATTTTCATTGTACATAAAGAAACCAGATGGTCTGCGATTTTACTTCTGCTGACCAAATACTCTCGCACGACACATATCACGTTTATCTTAAAATGTAGTTTATCTCCTTTTTGGCAACGTTTGGTGTTTAATCTAATATGATTTGACCAATCAAATATCAGAAATCAATTTAGAATTTATTCTTTGAAATTTGTATTGGGGAAGTGCTGAAATCGTATTCGAAAACGAACTGACGCCACCTTCAGGAAACACATATCACCGCAGAAACTCTACCGTCATCTATATTAGCGTGACAAAAAAATGCCTCTAGGAAATATATTCAAACTATTTTTAAATTGGGCCACGGTAGCCCGGTTGGAAGAGTAACGGACTAGCAACCGGAGGGTTGCGAGTTCGAATCCAACCAAAGACCGTAGTGTACAAAGGGGGCTGGTGCACGTTAAATCCGTCGTGGCCTCAAATGTCCTCACCTTAGCGTGGTTTGGAAGTTTGGAGAGTAGGGTGCCAGCTCATTTGTTACCTCGTCATCTGACAGTGGTTCAAAATTACGTGGTGTTGTCCTCGGATCTTTCCCTTCGGGTTTGATCACAGACCGTCGCAAATAGCCCGTTGTGTTGCTCCAGTGCGATATTAATTAAATACCTACCTACCTATTTTTAAATATCTGAGAAATAATAATAATTTATTAATATTTAGGGTTTTAGCAATAGTTAGATTTTTAAACTTCCAATTTTGCAACATCTATTTTGTGTTTCGCTATTAATGGAAAGTTTGAGGCTTAGAAAAAATAGAATTGCACCATTAGTAAGAACATAGTTTAGATGCACACCTTTCTTTACTAATCAATTCTTAGTGATACTATTCGATTGTTTTAACTGAAACAATAATATGGCAAGAAACATTATTGTGATAAATTCATTTTGATTGGATAATTGACTTCTTAATTTCTTTCATAGGGGCAGTCCTCAAACGGAGACCTAAGAGGTAAGCTTAGATTTTTATACATCAACCAGTACAATTTTTTTTCGGTTTCTTTCTGATCACGTTCGGACTCCTATACCTTTTGGTAAATACCAAATGTTTTAATAAGTTTTGTTCTATTGATTGCGAATACCTGTAAACAACACTCTGATGGTTTATTCTTCAAGTAGATGCGTAGTCCTTCCGCTCCGATTAATTAAAGTGACTACGGACATTGAGAAAGTCTCCAAGGAGTCCAGCAATTTGACCTCTCGTACAAGGTCAAACAAGATTCACATTCTAAGGGTGTGAAACTAAACTTTGGGCATCACAAGCTATTCGTAGCGTCTTAGCGTGCTTCTCTTCATTGGACTTACCGGGTCGCTGATGGTTCGCCGCAGTTCCCTTGAGGAGTGAGCAGTAAAGGGACAATGACACTTGGTGTCGTCCCTAGTTCTTTTACACCACTTGACCATGCCCAGATGTAAGATATCGGCCTTTTTCGCGGGAGTCTGGTAGAGCATTCTCTACCACCTTTATCTTACCAGTTTATAGCCTTGGTATGGCTTAAGCTTACAAGGCTTTGTTGACATTTCTGCATAGGCATTCAAGTCTTATTTCAGTAACCATCAATTGTACACGCCTCGTCAAAGCTCAGATTCCTGGCCTTTATCCTAGTCCTGGGAGCTGGACTAGGCATCAATTGCCACACAAATTTACCTAGGAGGCGCATCACCCAGAGACACTTCGGGCGGTGCCGAATGTCGCTCGATCGTTTGTGACCTAAACTCTATAAATATCGAATGCCGTGAACAGTCATTTTGAAAAGTTATCTTTCCTAAGATTAATTTACGTTTAAAGTATATCACATACTGTCCCCTCCTTCTCAAATTGATCAGCACAAAGTTAACTGTTTTCGATGTGCCTCTTTGTAGAGTGTAAACAAGTCATCAAGTCTGAATATGCAGTTATTCATTCCCCGAACTACCCGTTTTTGTATCCGAGATTCACCAACTGCCAGTACGTGTTGGAGCAGTATTCTCCCACATTCTGCGAGGTGAGACTCACCCTTCACGTATTCGAAGTGGCAAGAATGATCTCCACGAATTGCTCTGAAGATTATCTGGAGCTGCAGGACATGCACAAGAGATACAGGATATGTGGAGATCTACCGCCAGGGTCTATGAGTAAGTACGTTTAATTTAAGAAGAGTTTAAAAGAGTTTTTCGACGACAAAAGAGGTTGAAATAATGTCAATGGAAATAGCAACAAAGTCAGATTTGTAACATTTCAATGTGTTGTTACTAATCTTCTTAGTCAAGGTATAACCTAGACCAAGTCCAAAAGACCATGTTTTACTAATCCCTTGATCAAGATATAACCTAGATCAAGACCAAAAGACCATGTTTAGTAAAACCATCGGTCAGGGTATAACCTAGACCACGTCCAAAATACCATGTTTTACTAATCAACCCAATTCGCCAAAGTATAACCTAGACCAAGTCCTAAAGACCATGTTTTGCAAGTCGCACAGCTACCAATTCCTGTTCATCCAGGAGTTGTCTTACAGAGACACCTATACAATCTAAAATATTATATAAAAAATAAAGTTGCTGGGGTTGCGGAGCATGGCCAAGTTGAAAAGTTCTTAACTCTTCTCGGAAGTCATATCTTATGTGCCCGCTTCCAAGTCTTACCTGAAAAGTCTAATACAGCTTTGAACTTTTAAAATGCCATGGCAATGTAGGGCACTTTGTTGTGATACCAATAATGTGGGGAGGAGTAGACCATATTTTGTGTTTTTTCGATTTGTGCAAGCAAATTTTTTCCGCCGCGTTCTTAATGACACCTCATTAAAGTGAAGCAGCAACTTTCTCCTTATACCATGGAACATTGAATTGGCGAACAAACTAAATTGGTTTTAAACTGCTGCCCATTGAAAATGCAACACCATGAAGGAACTCGAAATTTGAACGACGCGTAAATCATGGAAGGATATGCAAATGATAAGCAATACAGGTGTATATGCAAATCATGTGGTTTAGTAACACCCCTTGGAAGAAGTATAAAAAGAGAGAACAGAGAGAATGTTTTAAGTATTGGAATCGTATTTCTCGCCGTTCCTGAGTATAGGAAGCTTAATTATGACTTATCGAAAAATACAGCTGTCATACGAGCACTATTCTGTGTTTGACAGAGGAAGAATTGTGGCTGATCGAGAGAGAGAGAGACTGGGGATTATTCTTCCGAGAAATTGGTGCTCGTGTTAGACGAAATCAGGCCGCAGTGATGTAAATATGGAGTATGTGGGTGCAGGAGGGACGAGCTGACCAACGTGAACGATTACAGTAGCCTGGTCACACCACCGAGGGAGAGGACATCTTGTGAGCATGGCTATTACTGTGCTGCAACATCAAGCACCCTTGTTTAAGAATTGGGGTTTGTTGCACAACAACCTGTGTCAGCATGTACAATTCAACTTCGTCGGAAGAAGAGATAAATTTTTTCAAGGTGTTCACTTCTGCAACTACCTTTGAATCTACATCACATTAGTGATGTTACTAATAGTGATTCCACAGTAACAGTTCCAACTGCGAGTGCTACCGAAGAATATCTAATTCTAAACTGTGACTGCTACCGAAGAATATCTGTGATTCAAAACTGTGACTGAATCTGATTGGTTGATTGTGAAGTACCTTTTCACCACCCGTTTCATCGGGAGGATACTGCTTTTTGTGTTTTAAGATCCTTTGGTACATCTTATCGAAAGTACACTAAAGTTGAGTCGATAACGTCGATAACAACGCCAGCGAACCCAGTTCGAACCCCACTTTTTCTTTTCATCCATAACAACTTAAATATCCTTAAAAATTTTTAAAAATTCAATCTAATCTTTCCTGCTCTGTGCACTGTAACTGAAGGTGCTGTAAGCAGAAATTTGAAATTGTTGCTTTGAATTTTTTGTCTCTTAAGGTTCTCTGTATGAACATTTGAATCGTGTTTTTCATATCTATTAAATGATGTGAAGTCTATTGAAATGTTTTATAAGTAGCCGGGAATAGGTGGTAATCATTTGAGCAATACAACGGCTATTGGCGACGGTCAGGGATCAATCCCCGAGGAAAGATCCAAGGACAACACCACGTAATTTTGAATCACGGTCAGATGACGAACCAGTGAATAGGAAAGGAATTGGTGAATTTCAGAGAAGTCATTTGTCAGTAATCTGCATAAATAATGTGCTAAATTTTCTAATGATGAGTGTTAACAATTTTGTACACTAAGAGTGCAAATTAAAAGTATCATGTTCATAGAAATGCGATATGGTATGTGCATAAACTCATCAGTTGAAATGGGGATATTAATGGCAGGCGTAAGTGATCATACATTTTTTCCAGTAGTAGGACAGCATTCAAAAATTATTTTTTGATTTAAAAAGGTTTTGGAAAATTAAAATAAATGGAAAGAAAGGAAAATAAATAAAATATCCTTTAAAAAATTTATTATATTTAAATTACCCAATACTCAAATTTGTTATAGAAATTCCGAACCGTATTTTTTATGCATCAATTTTTAACATCAATTCCAACCTTATTTTTTATGCAAATATATTGCTGCATAGCAAAGTATTTTTACCTAAATATTATTCACAGCTCTAACAACTATAAATGGCCTCGGTTACCCCTATTTTTCGTCCTGATTTCTTTCCGTCCTTCAGATTTAGCGTTTGCAATCTCCCTGCAAGTCACGCAACCCCCGATGCTGAAACGGGAATTGGTTTCAGTAGGACAGTAGTAGGACAGCATTCAAAAATTATTTTTTGATAAAAAAAAGTTTTGAAAAATTAAAATAAATGAAAAGGAAAATAATTAAAATATCCTTTACAAAATTTATTTTATTATTAAATTATCTAATGCTCAAATTTTTGACAATTATTCATTTCGTATTGTTATAGAAATTCCGAACCTTATTTTTATGCATCAATTTTTAACATCAATTTCAACCTTATTTTTTATGCAAATATAGTGTAGCATAGGAAAGTATATTTTACCTAAATATTATTCACAGCTCTAACAACCATAAATGGCCTCGGTTACCCTTATTTTTCGTTATGATTTCTTTCCGTTCTTCAGATTTAACGTTTGCGACCTCCCTGGAAGTCATGCAACCCCATATGCTGAAATGGGAATTGGTTTTAAAATTGTATCATAATTTCCTACTACCTATTTTTTATCTTGTTTCCCATTTATTCCCAAATTATTTTCCATTTTTTTTATAGTTTCCAAATTATAAAAACACAAGTAAAATGTTACTGGGAAAAACCCAGTAATCTTTGACTTGTTTCGACATTTTCTGTCCCATAGTTAAATTCATAAATCATACCATTTTTCTAAAATATTAATTAAAATATGGAGGTAGATATTTTCTTTAGCACTCCAAAATTGATTAGCTGAATGAAAGTATATTATTTATTTCTAAAACAAATAGGAAATATTCTAATGAGTAATATTTGTATTTCTTTTGAAAACACAAAGTCTGACAAGGAATTCAAGAGAATCAATTTTAAAATTTTATGATAGAAACAATAAATGATGCGCTTTAAAAATAAAACATTCAGTCATAATAAATTGTACTTTATTACGACATATCATAATGAATTCAATACCGTTATTACCATAATTGTGTTCATTCTTCCACTAAAACTGTTTCGTCTTGAGAGAAACTTTAAAGAATGTGCAGAAACTCGTTAAACAATGAAGAACTGCACAGTAAACATTACTATTGAGGAAATAAATGTCAAAGCGCGAGTCGGATTCAGAGTGTAAAAGGGACGAGTGAGAGAGTAAATTGATCCTTATAGAGCTCTCTCAAATGAAATTATGTTACCATGTATTAAAAATTTTGTTAATATGAAAAATTACAATTTTTTAAAATTATTATGATTGCACATAATTCATCTTCGGATTTTAAAGCAACACTGTATGTAGGCATAACTCCTACAGTGTTAAAGTGAGCTCCTAGTGAGTTAAATTGTCATACAGAATAAAATGATTTCTCAAATTAAAAAAACCAGCATACCATGTTCTATTCACTAACGAAATCAAATTTTCATATCATGGCCCTTATTTAGACTCATTCAATTTATAGTCTTTCAGAGGCACTTATTTTTATACCACAATTCACTATTTTATAATTAAAAAATTACAAGGAGTATTTATAAGAAAAATTTTATGTTTTAACTAAAACAAAAATAATTGGAAGAAAAAAATTAATAACTTGTCTTCTCTCTATAAAAATATAACTAATTGAATCAGAAGAGAAAGTTCAGGAACAATAATTAATTTGTCATTTAAAATAGAAAATTTAAAAACGTTTTCTTCTGAACTTTCCTTTCAACTGCCGAGCTTCTTATTTATTTAGTCAGCGCTATAAACTTTTTGAAAAGAGCTTAGCACCGTAATTCGCGGCATCCTGGTGTGTCATAGAGCCTCCTTTAGTGTTGTACAGCACCCTGTTGAAAATCATATCACCCCTAGCGAAACACAAATAAGCTCAGTCACCAAAGCCCACACAGATATACATCATTCCACCATCTTTCATCCCTACCGAATCACCGATACCAATCGCAGTCACCGGTCGCATTCACTGATTGGGGTTAAGTGATATCAGCTGATATAATTTAACCCGCCGTAGCAGTATCGGGTTTAATGATATCTTAGCCCTCAATCACTGCTTCCCAAATCACTGATATTCTCAATCACTGCTACCAAATCACTGTTATTTTGATAATCCAGTAGAACTGTGATTCAAAAATATTGGTGAGCGAGTAGTAGTTCTGTGATTCTTTTAATATCTCTGCACCACATGCATCTGCGGCTGC
The DNA here is from genome assembly GCA_933210815.1 of Meta bourneti. Classification (NCBI taxonomy): domain Eukaryota; kingdom Metazoa; phylum Arthropoda; class Arachnida; order Araneae; family Tetragnathidae; genus Meta; species Meta bourneti. Next base: position 89,935,584 of record OW119924.1, on the reverse strand, counting down.
AATGGTGCGTAGAACCCCGAACATGGACAAACAAATGGCATGACATCGTATTTTCAGAGAATGGCAGGACATATCTCGATTCTGTCTACAGCACAATGATGGTCGCATCCGATTCTTGAGGCACCAGGGCGATAGACTGCATGATTCTTGTATCGCCATACTGGTCCGTTACCTGGTGTTATGGTATGGGGAGTCATTGGATTCTACTCCTACACCCGCCTTGTGCGCATGCGGGTACACTCAAAAGCCACAGCTGCATCTCTGAAGTTTTGGAGCTTATTATTTTCCTTTAACTTGAAGGTTTGCCTGCGGCCAGTATTCAGCAGGACAATGCACAACTGGACGTGATATGCCAGAAAAATTCCTCATGTCCACCAGGTTTCATTTCTTGCATGACACGCTCGTTCACCAGATCTGTCGCCCTGATCGAACACGCCTGGTCGATGATCGCCCAACGACTGGCACATCATAGATCACCCGCAGTTATTGCAGTATGGCGGCTACACAAAATACCGATTTCTTCGCGTTCCGCAAATCAAACGGAGCTGTAATTTCAATCCTTTCACCCTTGTACCTTGTTTCTGTGTAATAAATATGGCTTTGATATCTCTTGTCCTTCATGGCGTTGCATTTTCAATGGCCAGCAGTGTATTTAGGATCCATTAATGAAAAACCTTTTGCACGAGACTGAGAATATGACTATGTGATATCCAGTCTTCAGTTCATTTGTATTTTTTGTTATTGTAAATTATTGTTTCGGAATATCGAAAAGTAAATTTTTTATACGAGTAGAGAAGTGTAAGTAATAAGTAATACCATCTTTCGTTATACCATAACAGGCAATTATCAGAACCTATAGGAATTTGCCTAATGCACTTCTATATAGGTACCAGGCATCCATTTTCTGTTTTGATCGTGGGTCAAGAATCTGTTTTTTAAACAGTAGCATTTTTGTATTTCGAAGTGCTGAAAATACTTTAGAGGCTCATTTAAGAGTCAATTATTAAAAGGAAATAATTTCACAAATATTTTCATCACATGATTTATCATAAAATGCTTTTCTTCTGAATGGTCAATACAAGTTTTCTGTTAAGTTTATTTTTTCTTAAAAAACAAGTGTAACGTTTCCATAAAAGCGGATGCGCACGTAATATGGTACACCTCATAACTGTGAGAATGGTGTATTGAAAATACACCAAACCTTTTCCAATGTGTAACAGAAGTTTAATATAATTAAAAGTAATAGATTGATTGTAAAAAACCCATTACCTTAGTTTTGACAATCTTTCGAAATCGGGAGTTCCATTTACGTGCCTACTCTTTATGGAGACTTCCAATTACACAAATTGTTTTCTCTCATAATACTCTTGAATAGACTAACCGAATTATCTTGGTATTCTGTAAAATCATTCTGTGAATCATTACTTGTATTCCTTAGAATTTCTTAAATTCCCATTGAACTCCAATCAACTCGTGCTCGACTTTCGAAGTACTTTCTACCAGAAAAATGGATTCGAAATTGAAGTAAAACAGATTCCCCACTCATGTTCCTGGCGCACAACGACTACTGAAGGTAAACACAATCCAATGTATAATGCATTCTTTATCTTAGTATCCATGTTTAGCTGAACTCACATTGACAAAACATAATTCTAAAAGAGCAATTCCCGATCTTAAAAGCTATGACCCGTTTTGATGCTATTGTGTACTTTCGCTGTAGAATATATACTTTTATGTGAGCAATTTTTAAACTATTAAGCTTTAGATAGTCAAATTCTATATAACCTAAAAATATAAATGTTTTATAGGAATTTAAAATTATCAAGCAAGTAAAATATTGCTTGTCTGAAATTACTTGACAAGTAAAATATTGCTTGTCTGAAATTACTTGACAAGTAAAATATTACTTATGTTAAAAAATCTAATGTTCCTATCTATGATTCTCGGAATATTTGAAGGTAAGTACAGGCAATGAGCAAGTAACAAAAGCGCGATTTAAATTTAATTTACTAATTAAGTCACAAAATATTTTCATTTTTGTATTGAAGTTCTTCGATTTAGTCCTTAAAATTAAATCTAATGTTAACTTTTATGACTAGAAACAGTAAATCTTATTTCCTGCCATATATCACATCGCCTTGGTGTGACCAATGCTAAATCTTGAAAATGCTTTATGTTCTTTACATAACTTGAAGTCGACTATTTGACTTCAGGTCTTTGTGCTCCGAAGTGGTGCTACGATGCCCAATCCCAGACTTCCTTTTTTCATTCATGGAGTCCATTTCTTCAATGCTAAGTGAGTTTCTTTTGGAAAATTTAAGTTACAGCTGACCATAGCAAATTCGTCTGCCATTTTATTACCCAGTATCCCCACATGAGAAGGAATCCACATCAAATGTATCGGGAAAGGTCTTGAAAGCCACGAGTTCTATTATCGCAATGGAAGTAGAATTCCGAACTGAATATTAATTTTTTAAGTTTTCTATTGCTCTGAGACTATCTGTCTTGAACCAGATTTCCTCTTCGGAGCTTCCAATGGTTTAAGGAAATCAAGATAGCTTCCAATTCAGCCCTAGTTGGAACTATGATTCAGATTTCATGCTGATTTTAACAGAAACCTTATTCGATTGGAACGTTATACGAATTTACTTCAACAAATTCATAGGGTGTCTCTGATACTTGAGTTTTAAAAAGAAGGTCGATGCCCAATTAAATTAAAGGAAACTCCTGGTAAATAATTATACAAAATATCTCTGTCCTCTTTTATTGCAGCACCGCCGAGAATCGCGACTACTTGCAACCGATCCGTGGAAGGTCGAGTGGGTCGCATAGTGTTTCCAGAAAGCGGCACCTTCTCCAATCAGTGCACGTACACAATCCACCGTTCGGAACCCCGGGCTTGCCTGCTCAGGATGGACTTCATAGATTTCGATATCACCAGCACGGCCGGATGTGATCCAGATCACATACTCTTGCCAGATGGACAGAAGCTCTGCGGAGTCTTGGGTGGTATACAAAGTAAGGATGTATTCTGAGTGATAGGAGAGATTTGATGTTACACTTATCATAATTAATCAGTATATAAAATTAATTGTGATCATATTCAGCGGCGCATCTATGATGGAGGCTATAAGGTTTGTATCCCCCATTCTTAAAAAAAGCGGGAAAAACCCTTATTAAATTAATGGGCGATACAGTTATGACGTCATAGTTGACTGGTGTAAGACCAACAGATCTATCGTTGTTTACAAAATGGTCCCATTCAACAATATGCTTTGAACTTATGTGAGACAACGGCAATTCCCAAGACCCGACGACTCGCGGGTATCCTCGAGCCCAACGACTTTATACCATTCATTGGACTGTTCTTTAAAGTCTGTATGAAGATGATTTAGATATTTCCTACTAGGTTTTTTAACCAACAAATATTTACCCATTACTTTTAACTACATTTACAACAGTACCCCATAGTTTACTTACAACACAGCAACAAAATAATGGACAAAATAATATTAACACTAGAAATGCATTTTGTATTCGTTATTAAATCGAGAAGTTGTGCCTCCTGTTTCCATCCGTCTTGAAATAAAATCCCTCAAACTCGTCTCTAGTAGATTACTATGAGGCTTTTTCTGTTAAGCTAAATGTAGGGGGGTAGTGTTTTTGCGGCATAATGCGCTTTCTGTATGTATCCCGGATGTGACGTCTCTTGGCTTGTTTTTCGAATGTGATTTACAGCACTTTGCCAATGGAAATTCCGAAGAATGAGTTCTGAATTAGCTTTTGATACTTAATCGTCAATTAGTTTTAACGCCAAACGTATCCAAAATGGTGATAAATCGCATTTTATTGTAACCCCGATACGTATCATGAGAGAGCATTTCGTTAACAGGAAGTAAAATCTCCTACTTTTATCTTTTGTTTGTTTAATCTGAAAATCTCTCTAAAAAACTATTCTATTCCCTCTTAAACGATTTTTAAATTTAAAAACAATTATAGTTCATTTTGCTTGAAATTTTAATCTCAAACTGTCGCCTCTCTAAGACATATAGTTTACTCCTCTGATAAATCCCTTATAGATTGAAATCCCGGATATGCCCTAGATCATATGATTGAAAAATGATAAACGTATTAGAGGCATTTTCTTGCAAGCTAAATATAGATGGAGGTAATGTTTCCTAGGAGATACGTATTTTCTGTACTTATTCTGAACGTGACGTCAGTTTGCTTGTTTTTCGAATACGATTTCAGCACTTCACGAATAAAAGTCCCAAAGAATAAATTTAAAATTGATATATGATAGTTGATTGGGATCAACACCAATTTGATTAAACTCCAAACGTTGCCAAAACGGAAATACACAACATTTTAAGGTAATCCCGATATGTATCATGCGAGAGCATTTGAACAGCTGAAGTAAAATCTTCGCATAATATCTGGTTTGCTCGTTTACACTGAAAATCCCTCTCATTGGTTCAAATGGTTGCTTGAATTAAACGCAGGGAGACGAAATCGTTGCCGTGCTGTAGTACTTTTATATTTGTTATAGAACATTTCATTCTGAAAGAGAGAAAGAGACACAGAGATATACCTGTTTTCTTTTACAGAGTTCCTTCAGTTTCCATCAAAGATGGATGAGTTGACCATAATCTCGGTTGGTAGCAACAACCGTTTCAACATCCAGCTAATGCAATTACCTGGTCCGTGTGACAGTGGCGCTCTCATTACGAATCAAACAGGTACTATTGATAACTTTTTTAATCAAGTTTTGTAAAAATTGTGAAGCAGGCATTTAAGGGTAGATTACCTGAGTGACATTGACACATCAGTTGTAGATTCTTAGAATTTTATTCTATTTGAGTTCAAGAATAAAGACACAAGGTGTGGGATGTTTCCTACCCTTTTGTTAGATGTCTGTGAACTTCCATTCTAAAAGACCAAAGGGGTCTGAAACTGTTTTTTTCGATGAGGGAAACTAACTAACACCAACACACATTCCCGTGCCTAGTATCGTGAGACACTGAGATGAGGGAAACGTAAAGGTCAGCTACTAACAAGGTTGGTCATACCATTCTTATGGTATACATTCTTAGAATTTTGTTCTTTTGAGTACTGGGTTAGGGCATGCCCTACGTTACCACTCCTGGGCTAATGTTCTCACCATTTCCCGAATGATTTCTGACTACCGGTCGAAGCACGTGGTTTTGTATATAAGAGGAGCTGACTTATGAATACGAACTCAATTTTTCACTCAAGAATCTCAGGCTTCGATTCCCAGTAACCTGTAATTTACACAAACAGCAACACTGGATCTTTTGTATATTTTAGCTCATGTCAAAAATCTCATACGAGTTTATCCGATCCGCAGGCAGATTGAACTAACAGATGTACGTAGTTAGAAATCGACCGCCTAACACATGATGATCATTTAACAATGCTCAGGTGACAAGGAAATGTCCGAGAAGCTTTTATAGAATGGTGATGACCGATTACCCTCCTCACTGGTATAGGGGAAGAAATGATGATTACTTTTTCGGCCGTTTCAGGTGGGGACCGACCCGGTGTTTGGATGCAAAGCCGTTTCGGCCGCTTTGTCTACCAGAGGATTAAAGACATGTGAATTAGAAATTTTCTATTCCATAAACAGGACTTGTAATAATCCTTTCTTGACCACCAGAAAGGGCCGATTTAACTCTCTCTCTCTCTCTCTCTCTCTCTCTCTATATATATATATATATATATATATATATATATATATATATATATATATATATATAAGGTGGGGTGTTTGTATAAGGAATATTTTCGACCCATTTCAAGTTATTTAGTTTTGGGCCCTTCCAATGCAAAATTAGTGTCTTGCGCGTTTTTGTTTGGTTTGGTGTCCGTCCGTGTGTGTGTTCGTATACGTCCAAATAATTGAGTGTATTTTCACGAAATTTTGCATACTGTGTATACTCACATTCATTTAGTGACTGAACTTAGTTGCGTTGGTCTGTCTGTCCGTCTTCCCGTTTCATGTCTGTTTTGTGTTTTCTTGTTTGTGGAAGGTTAAAATTTATTCCATTCATTCTAATATGATGTTCTATATTTTATAAATCGTATTTTAATTTAGTGAATACATTATTTGAATTTTTGCTTGCACTTTTAGTCAAGTTTCGTGCTAAAACATCTGAGTAATTTCACTTAAATCAACCATAGTTTGGTAGTTTTAAGTAATCTGGAATGTTCATTCAGCATTACCATTATTTAGATTGTTTTACCAGCACTGCTGAAAAAGCAATTATTTCTCCAAAAATTATTTTTACGGAATTTTAATTCTGATGCTTCTTTTATTTTTAGCCTTATTCTTTGTAAAAAATAAGCAATTTCCGAATATTTGGGACAGACGATATTTTACTACCAACGGAACGAAACGGAAACTTGTGTTCGTTGACCACGTGCAGTGATATTTTCTATTTGTTTCGCTTGGAATTAATTTCGTATTTTTTAATTTTGTTCAATTTTTAGTTGTAAGTTGTGACAACTTTACAAGTTCACGAGATAAAAAGGAATCACGAATTAATACCTTCAGTGTCAGCCCCACCTCTGGAGCATAAACTTCAAATGTACATACGAAATAAACAAATATCTTCAGAACCAACGTTTTTCCCCATCAACTTCATTTTAGTTTTATTTCGCTGTTTTCTGTTGTAAATTTATTGAATATTTATTTTTTAATAAATTTTAATTCATTTCATCACACGCAACACCACCACAGTATTCGATTTGAAGCGGCATGTAAGTTAGAATAAAGAAAATTGTAAGTGGAATTTATCCGTTATTGAAAGAACGTTAATATTAAAAAATCTGAACTAGGACTTTTAAAATGTTAAAAATTCTTTACCGAAGTGACAGAAGGTCAAGGTGAATTATTTCACGAAAGCTATATTTAAGCAACTTGTCATATGTTAAAAGTTTGTTGAAAACAATAATTAAAAAAAACTCTGTCAAATCAATTTACTATTTTTAAAAAATATCTTATCAAATTAATTTGTCATACTTCCCTTAAAGATGGAGAAATTTGACAATGTATTCCTGGTGTAAGAGTGCCACAAGTAAAAAATATATTGGCAGGTAAACTATGAGTGAAAGAGTATTCCCATAGATTTGTCATTTTTACGAATTGAATTGAGCAATTTTACAGGAAAAGAACTTAAGAAAGGGATTCCTAATTCCCTCCAAAAAATCCTCCCAAAATCGTCTTTTGTAGTAGTAACCTGTCACCTTTCGTCATTTTGAATTTTTTATACAGCAGGGGTGCGATGTATGTGAAATGCACTACATGGATAGATATGCCTGTGAAGAAGTAAACCGTGGAAATTAAAAATATCGAAAAGGTGTTAAAAATTTATTTTACTCACACTTAAATGATTTGGCATTTTTCTACGAAAGAGAAAATTGATTATTCTGGTCACTTTTTTCAATTTTTGGTAAACCAATTCTACCCGCGTGAGGTCGGGTAATTCTGCTAGTCTGTAAATAAAATTGTACGTTACATTCAGAAGCGATTTATTATGGGTCTATTCCGTAATCAACATAAATTAAACTAAAATATTTAGTGAAATAATACGCATATCTTTTATATTTTTGACAAATCCCCAGATTTTCCAATGCGCTTCTGTTAAAAAAATAATCCTGTTTTAAAAGATAAAGTAGTTGTATTTTAATAGAACAAGTATTTAGTATATAAAATATTAAATACTGTGCTGAAACTGCAATTAAAATGTATTGAAAATTGATTCCCCTTTTTGATTTGCTTGTATTAATTTTAACATTCCCAGGTACATCACCAGAAATGAAAAATTATTCTTCGTTAAACCCTTAAGAAAGAATGTATATAACAAGTTTGTTACAAATAGATTTTTTAAACTGTATAATTCATTCTCGAAGGTTTTAAGTATTTTTTAATCATTTCAATTCAATAAGTAATCTGTTTCAATGAAGTGTTTTATTTCTTATCTAACTGTATGTCTTTTTGGATATTTTAGATAGTATTTAGTTCGCTGCCTTTGAATATTTTTCTGCATAAAAACAACAATTAAATAAATAATAATATTTTTTGCTTCAATAATCCTAATGTTTTGAAGCAGTTGAGTCGATTTTAATTTTTTTATAATTTTGAATTTCAATTGTTAGTGATTGTTAGGAATTAAGATACGTCGGAAGGGAAAGATCTTTTTCATTTTATTTCAGTGAATATTGTACAGCAAAGTCTATCTAGTAATAATGTAAAGTTGCAGACTAATTAAATTTGAATGGCGAAACGGAGATTTCAAGAAAGAAACGGGCTATGTACATTTTAAAAATACACCCATTCATACGAGTCATAAAAATCGTATGTTATAGGATGTGTAAGTACCATGTGTTAAGTTCATTTAGTAATTTTCTTTCACCAAATGGATTATTCAGCAAATTAAAAACCTTGCGCGACCAACGCAGAAATGCAACTCGTATATCGAAGCCTTGAAATCCAGTACTTTGATGCAAAGAGAAAAAGGTTTAAATAGTGTCCTCGTGTTTCGATTATTCCATTGAACATATCCTCCATTTATGTCTTCGGTTGTTCCGATGTTCGTCGACATAGATCAAATATGTTTCGCTTTGATCCCAAAGATAGCCTTGAATCGATGAATGAACCTGCACATTTGTTTACATGCACGTTGATGACTATAATAAGGTGTATCAACATTATGAGAATAGTTGACTAAGGGGACTCACAGAATAATGTTAGCAGCAAATGCAATCCCCCGAATTATGTAACAGGACAGTTAAAACTATTGAAATGATTCTCGCAAAAATTCCGATTGAAATTTTCCTTTGATATAGATTGCCTTTATTATCTTAACGTCCTCGATGTGTTCCGGGTAAATTTGTCTAAATCACAGACGTTCAATGAACAATACAAAAAAGCAATCATGAAAGTTCTAAGAAAATGAAAAATACCGAAGTGGAAAGGCAAAATAGTTCCGAAAAAGATTCATTATCATTACTTAAAATCATTGTTTTTGGGAAAACATGTAAGAGTGTATGATTTAAAGGCTGTAAAAGTATTGCAACCATTAGTTTCGCGTTTGTTTCATTTTTGATGCTTACTGAACTGTATTACTTGATGTGTCTAATTTTTTTAGTAATTACTATTATCTTTGGAAAGTTTCGTTCCCTTATTTATGTTCAACATATTACTATTCATTTATAGATTTAATTGACTTTTTAGGTGATGTTTCGTAGTTAGAATAAGTAGTAGTAGTTAATTAGTATTCTTTGTTGGCGATTCCTTTAGTTTAAATTTTATCATTACCCGCTTTCGGCAAATATACAATCAAAGGTATTTTCAATTTTCAAAATTTTCTGATTGCTAAAAAATGTTGCACGAAAACTACAGGCTGTTCTATTTTCTAATTTCGAGAAATTTAATTTCTCTCAAGTTTCGTAAAACAATGAGTTTATTCGTTGTGTTTTAACTGGTAACGTGAGACTGGTAACGTTGCCAGTAAAAGCTTTAATCACCTGATAAATTAACTAACTTAATTGCATCGAAAAACACATTAAAATGCCGTGTTTATTGTTGCGAATAGTTTAGATGCTTCTTACTTGCTCTTGGATGTAGCACGAAGTAGAGATAGAAATGCTAACTGGAGTTTTTACTTTTTTTATAATTCTGGACTTAAATTCTTTTATAATTCTGGACTTAATTCTGCAAAATTATAACCGTAGTTTCGGTTATAATTTTGCAGTCGTATAATTACAATTTTTTTATGATTACAATTTATAATTGCAAAACTAACTTTAGTAAGCAATGAATTTAAGGTCAAAATAAAACAAGATTCATAGCTACTCTTATAAAGATAAGCCTTGGTTGGTTACTTGGGTTTTATGGCGAAATATATGGCCAAGCTGCGCCAAACACAAGATAGGCAGCGTCAAGCAATGGACATACACGAACAAGGAAAGTTTTATTGACAGAGAAGAGAGAAATACGCCTGGGTAAGTTACATGAATCGAACCAGCGTCGCCTACAGCTCACAGGTTGCTAGCTCAGTGAGCAAATCCCCCGTTGATCCACACTAAAAATCCAGAACAAAATCTTAATGTGAAAATCTTGGTATCTTATGAAATAATCTGGTTTGGGTTGACTCTAATTTCAGATAATTAGCCTTTCAATCCGCACTCTGGAATCTAGTTGCCTCTTCAACCGATATAGTTTTCAATTTCCACTTGAATATTTTCAGAAAATCCGATGAATCAATGTGACCAGACTATCCGGACTTCGCTCGGCACACTTTCATCTCCAGGCCATCCTGCAGCTTTCGGACCGAACTATCATTGCGTGTATCGCATCTACAGACCTGACGTGTCCGTCTGCAGTATAGAGCTGGACTTCGTGGAATTCAGTGTTGGAAAGCATAATCCCGCCAGTTGTTCCACTGGAGCATACTTGGAGTTGCCCGGAAACAACCGATTGTGCCACGACATCAGTGGCAAAAGTAAGCATCTCTTAGTTTGGCATTGAATTCACGTAACTTTATAAGTAGATAAGCAGATGAAAACTTTAGACAAATTAGTAGTAAAAAAATAATGAAGAACTTTCAAAACAACGACTAACAGAGTAGGTCACAAGACGAAAACGCGAGTTTAAATATGTTGCTTTTGAATAATGTTGCCGCAATTTATTTTTTTAACTAAGCTATTACAAGCGATCAGAAAAGGCTTAGTTGAAAAAGTGAGTTATGGCAACACTATTCAACATATTTCTGAACCTTGGTAGGAAAGGGGCCATTTTGCAAGTTTTTAACATTTGATAATTTTAATTTTTTTGATTTTTAATACCGCGTACAAAATACACTTTTTAATGTTTTTATACTTTCATAGCAGGTATTGACAGATGGAAATTAGCGTGTTTTCTTTTATAAATTTCTTTACCTTGAAGTAATTTGTGGACGTAACTCAAAATCAACGAATTTGGACATTGTCTCTTTTGCTACCAAGGTACAAATTTAAACTCGCATTGTCGTCTTGTGACTTACTGTGAGAATGTCGTACTGAAATTAATTTTAACCTTTTCCAATGTGTAAAAGAAGTTAAAAGACAATGGCTAAAACAAGTATTTACGTCTTTGTATTTCAACATAAATTAAAAACACATTTTTAGATTAAAAGTATGAGTTTTTTTTGTGTACTTGAGACACATTCTTTAGGTGTTATTTGATACAATTTTTTCAAATTGATAATTTTGTCTTTTTTTACGTTATTCAAATAAAAAACATTTTTTAAGTTTGATAAATTATTTATTCGAAGATCAATCTTAATTAAATTTGTCGCGATTTGACGTTAAATGCATTCAAAAAATCTCTTTCCCCTACTTTTGACAATCTTTTAAAATCAGGTGTTCTATCAGGTGTCTTTACCCTGAATGTTATCATATCTTCACTTTTCCTATAAATTAACTAAAAACAATTACAAATTAAATTACGAAATTATTAATAGTTAACAAAATAATTTTATAAATTCAATTAATTTACTCATTAATTTATCGATAAATAATTTTAAAATAATAAAAATATTATCGCATGTTCTTTCACTTTTTTAATTAAAAAAGTTAAATCTTATGGAAAATATAGATATCTATAAGGAGCTGTAAAAGTATGTATCAATAGCATTTATTATGAATGTATCATTAAAAACGCATTTGCAATAAATTCTTTGCAATTCAAAATATGAGCCAAAAGTCACTTTTCGATAACTGGGCGTCTGTCTGTTCTGTATACAAATCTCACTGTTTGACAATCCACACCAAACTATTGCGGGAACGATAGGCTACATATTAATCCCCATTCTGGGTGTGCAGAGCGGTCTAGAGACAATTTAAAATCCCCATAGAAATAACATTGAGGATAATTGCGATTGCTTTTGAAACTCGGATTATTTTACCAGTATTGTTGGAAAAGCAATTTTTTCCAGATAGTTATTTTTCTAGAATTTAAATTTTAATGTTGTATGTTTGAACTTTTTTCCAAAATGTAAATAATTTATGAATATTTGATTGATGATATAAGGATATTATGTAAGTGATGATTAAGGATGTGTCATGTAAAATTAAAATATTTAATTTTGCATGACTTACATTTTGTAATGAAACAAGTCTATTTAACCCGAAAAGCACAAGCGAAAAACCTACTGATCATAATAGCGTGAATTTTTACTCGGTATCTGGCAACTCCAAAATTAATGTTTTTTAATTTCATAAATTTTGTACATAATATTTGAACATTTCTTTAAGAATTATAAATGTATTCTTTTTGTAAATAAATCATCTTTGTCTCAATATTGTTCAAGTCTTTTTCCGAATTGCTATATTTCTGAATATATTCAGTAAGTCAAGAGAGAGAGAAATTCGACACGCATGCTCATATCTTTCGTTTTTCAGAATTCTGCATTTTGTCAATGACTGGAATTTAATTTTTTTTGCATTTATGTGTCCCAGTATTTTACATGTTGTAGATAAATCGTTACCACCACTCCGATGGCCTAAATCTGCAATCTTGGTCATTTTCATTTAACTGCATTTTTCGAGTCACAATTTGATATTTTATACCATGCCAAAGGCACGAATCTTGATTCTTAGTGGATCTGCAGATTTTCAGAACACCTATTTCGCCTATCTACACAAATCGATTTTATCACTAAACGAAAGCCGAACCTAGCAGATTCGTTATTTTGGCACTGAGCAGCGTGTGACAATTTCACGAATCGTCCACTAGTCAGTTGAATTCTCTTGTCTGTTGAATTATTTGAGGAATAGGAGTATAACAAACGCGTTTTTGTTGACATTATATTGAACTCCTTTGGAAGATCAGAACAAAAACTCATTAGTGGTGGTCATGTGCGTTCACATGCTAAAAACAACTCTTGATTTGAAAATCATACTTCATAGCTTTTACGAGGCACATGGAAATGGAATGCGACTTCATCCATTCAAAGGAAGGAAAAAATGTAAAAATGTTCCAGTTTAGGTTCGCGAAGGTTGTTCGAGGAACTCGAACAAATCTTTTATTGTCCAAATCTTTTGACATTCGAAGATTTTTTGAATTTCTCAATTTCCTCGAAATTTGTTATTCCGTGGTGAAAGGTATGAAATTAGAAAGGACGAAAAAAGGAAGATGGAAGACTGATTACGATGGTGAGTTTGTTAAAGCAAAATTGAAATCTTCGAAAGGAAGGCCAAGAGCAGAGACATGCCATCAAGGGCTTACATGTAACAACTGAAAATTTTGGAAGTCAAGTTTTTGGATTTGAAGGTGTGAAACGATCTCACCATCCTGAAGGAGTATCAGCTTTTTTCATTCACTGAAACCATTTTTGTTTGTGATAACATGCCTGAGCCACATCTTAGTGAGAACTCGGAATATATGAAGAGGACGAACCAGATGATCAATGATTTAAGTCTAATTTTTACTTACCCTTTCATTTTTTAATGAAGTTTCTTTGTCTATTTCATTCAAATATATTTCGATGTGATTATTTTTTATAATTGCATTTTTGAAAAATTATCTTTCAAAGTACGTGTAATGTTAGTTCAAAGTTTTCATTTTTCTCCCAACACCCAAGCACAAAAGTGCATTTTAATCGATAAGCATCACTTCAAAAGCACGAATCGGCTTTAGCGGCTCCAAATGTAATCGAAATGACAATTACAGTTGGGAAGCGATGGTCTCCTAGATGGTAGTCATGAGAAAACATTAATCTTTAAGTCGTAACTCGATTTTCCCGAAACATCACAACTTTGAAAGCGTGTTTCTCGAAACTCCGATTTTGCAGATTCGTGCCTTTGGAATGTTGGTAACGAAATTATTTGGAAATAGAGATTAATGAATTAGTTACTTGTGCAAAATATAGCTTAAGACATGGGAAATTTCTTGGCGGTATGTATGTATTTTTCGACCAACTTTCCTCAAAAGTCTGGTTGAATATAGTATAATGGTTTGTAGAATTCCCGTATTATAAAAATAAATAAAATATATAAAATAAAACCTTTTAAATAATAAGATGAGTAACTTCTTATTTTAAAACGACCGGTAGCCATACATTGTAATTCAAAGATATTTCTACTTCTTTCCTAAGACGATTACAATCAATTAAACTTACAATTGTTTTTTATGGGTATTATTGGAAGCTCTACTCCATAGTCAAATAAAAACATCTATCATTCTAAGTAGGTACTTGGTTTCCATTTAGAAACCAAGCTCTCAATTAAAAAAGGTACAACAAAGATTCAATTTAAAACTGAATGTTAGTTCTGAATGTAAAGTAAATTTAAAATAAGATTTTGCTGATCTTGGAATAATATCACGGTCAGAAAGTATTTGAACTAGGACTTTACAAAATTTGAAATTTTTTGTCTTAAGTGACAGAAAAGGTTGAGGTCGCCTACTTTACATGTTGAAGCTATTTTTGTGTAACTTAGATACCTGTGAAACATTCGTTGAAAACGGTTATTTTCTTTTTTAAGAATGCTGTGAAAACGACCTTCTATTTCTTGAAAAATTGTAATTGATTGTGTTTGCTTTGTCTTTTTTAATGACATTTAATTTTAAAATAAACTCCGTTATTCCATGTACCGCTGAATGGAATCTCCAAGAAAAAAACGCATTTGCTTCAAAATAAATTAATATCGAATACCGTAACAATTTAATTTATCATCCTCTCACAATGATGATGAAATTCGGTAACATTGCATCCCCTCCCTGGTGCAAGAGTGCCACAAAAAAGTCAGCCATATTCAACTCAAAAATCCAAACTACTCCAAATCAAATAATCACTCCAAAACTCAAACTCGACTTCTGTAACACCTTAGTAGTTTGTCTTACAGCAGGAATTCTATGGATGTAAATTGGGAGGTATGGATGGATATATCATATGTAAGTATTTGTGTCCGAAGTAAATTATAGAAGCTATGAAAAAGTTATAAAGGTGTTAAAAATTATTTTCCTTATACTTAAATGATGCTTATGTTTTTCTTATGAAAGAGAAATGATTATTCTGATCACTTTTCAACCAACATTTAACCAAATCAACCCGAACAACTTCGGGTAATTCTGCTAGTACACTATATTATATAAATAAAATAGGGTATAGGGATTTTACTGTATGAAGTTTTCTTGATATTTCAATCAATTCAAAGTGAAGTTGAATGCTGATTCTTGTCAAAATTTTAACCTGCTCTAGTATTTTAACCCTTATTCTGAAAAAATTATATCATCAGGGATCACAAGCCAATCTAATTTAGTTTTAAGTGTTTTGTCCTTTATTGAGGTAGATTGTTGTGTCTTAATTAAGGGGGAAAATTATTTTAAGAGAAAATTTAATGACTGAAAATTACTTAATGTACAATTTTGAAAAAAAATCACATTGAATTCAAAATATGTAAAATATTTCTTAAATTCTGTCGCATTGGGATCTAGAGAGCTAATTTGCTGAAAAATTGACTCTCCTGGTGGCTGTTTCGACGAGGTATCTAGTCATTAATATAAGTGATTAGATCGTTATGGACGACATATCTCACCATTAAAAGAAAACTTACCAGATCTTGATCTTCCCTTCATCAAAAAATCAGCAATATATATCTTGATGACGAAATATCTTGTTATTATCAAAATTGATCAGATCTTGATGGACGAGATATCTCGTCAAAACCACTTGGAGGGTTAAGTCTTCAAATAATCTAGGAAAAAAACTGACACTAACTAAAAGTTTTAGCAATTCCACTCTTTGCTTCATTTTATATTTTGTCGATATTTATTTAAATTTTTCGGTGTTACTAGTTGAATTTTGAAAAACTTTTCTTAGACGAACTTCTAAGAAAAAAAACATTGTTCCAATTTTTTAAATCTATAATTCTAAGAATTGTGTTTACTTAAAATTAACCGTTTGTATGCTATTGTAAATTTTTTAGTGATCATCAGTGTGTCGGAGTTCCAGGATCCTGTCATTCTGGAGTTCCACAGTGACAGCAGCAGTTCGGGAAAAGGTTTCCACATCGAAGTGATCCAGGTCTCCAATACTTGCCCGGGATTTGAAGGTGAGGAAGTGCTTTAAAATAGCACTCTATTTCAACCTTGCGTTCACGTATACCAGTGGTTCCCAAACTGCTACCATTCCCACTAGAATGACACCTCGCCCATGTGGTTTTAGAATCAGACCATCAATGGTGTTGTTATGATATGGATAAGACACGAGGCAACCTGAGCATTGAATAAGTACCTCTCATAACAAATTTATACTTTTGAATGAATAATTATGTCCTTTAAAAATCGAAATTTTACTTTTGAATAAATATTGTTTGGTAAAATATTTTTTTCTAATGATCGGCCGATTGAGCGTTAGTCATTATGACACTACAAGAGCGGAATTGTGAACCACTTAAGTGTTACTCTGGTGCACCATGGAGTGAGTTTACGTTACACCTCACATGCATACCACACATTCTAGCACAAGCCGTTTATAGAGAGGCCACACATTATTTTAGACGAACAAACATCCATGCCTTATCCCGGATTCGAATTTGGAACCTTTTGATCCGGAAGCCAGCATATAGACCACTAGACCGATTGTTATGGTAAAATGTATTCTGGTATTATATACTCATAACACTCCTATGTGGGTAGACTATTTTTATCTGATTATACCTACTATGTTCAAAAGCTCTTATAAATTTTGTATTTTATGGTCTTGTAAAGAGATATTGCTAAGCCCATCACATGAAAGGAAATTTATCTTTCTCTAATATTTTGTTGGGAAATATCATTTCCTTTTCAGGTAAGTAGGTAGTTAATTAACGTCGCACTGAAGCAACACAACGTTTCTTTTCAGGAATGTTCCATCCAGATCCAATAGATTTTATATAACATTGTCATATTTCAACTGATATTTCCGCCATACAGAATCCAGCCATACATACTTTCAATTCCACTGAACCTCCCAAGAGCATTCCTTTTTGACATCTTTTGGTGCGTATCACGTTGAAAATGTAGAAATGGTGTCATAAGCATCCGATGCTGTTTGTGATCTCCCTTGTTAACATAGGAATGATCATGTATTATACGTTTTCAGAGAGTTCCTTAAAATGTTATTATACTCCATGGATATTTTGCTTCTATGAGAAACAGTGCTTTAGTCTTTTTTGTTCACAAAACGCACTATAATAGCATCGACTGCATCATCATTCCGTTAATCTTACATAAGTAATTAGGAACAATATAGGTGAGAGAAATTTATTCCATACGTTTCATACTCTGTGACGCATTTAATATTTCAACACAAGTAGCACCACCCGTTTATAGATTATATTTCACGGTCATTGAAGGAGGAAAAAGTTGAAACTTTCACCATGTGATGTCAATCGCTTTAACAAGCTTAGCCAAATTTACAAAACGATGAATGGAATAAGAATCCATGTGGCACTTACACATGTAACATTGTAACACAGTAAAAAAGTTAAAAAGCTAAAAAAATGCAAAATAGTAAAAAGCTCAAAAAAGCTATAAAACAGGGAATAAACATTATTCAAAGAGAACTCTCCATGTATGCGCGCTAAAATTTTGAGAATATTTCAAAGAATGCAGTGGTGTTGGTGGATCAGGGCGTCATCAGGGTGGAGCCTGACCCAGAAAACACAAAATGGTGTTTTCTGAGTGTGGGCAGCGGTATGCTAAAGGTTGCTCACCACCCCAAATACCATATTGAACAAAAGTGATAAATAAGGCAAATAGTCTATGCATCAAAAGTTAAAATATCAAAAAATACTACAGATTAAAAACAAACACAATCCATACATACATACATATATATATAATTATATATTAATATATATTATATATAATAATATATACGTATGTAATTATATATATGCCTGCGTGTGGCCAAAAAACAAGGGTATAAACATTAGTCAAACAGAAGGCAAGAGTCAGCAAAATAATTAAATTAAAGCAAGCCAAAGGGAAATTTTAAGAATAATTTAAGATTATTTAAAAAAAATATAATAATATATATAAATAAATAAATAAATATATATATATATATATGTATATGTATATGTATATGTATGTATATGTATATATATATATAAACATAAACATATGTATATATATATATATATAAACATAAACATATGTATATATATATATATATATATATATATATATATATATATATGAAACGACACCTAAAACTAACCCCTAAGTACAATTCTCACTACAGATAAGTCCCTTAGCGGTCCCCTTTTCTCCCAGTCTTTGTCTCCCTATCTAAGTGGTTAATACATCTTGCCACCCCCTTTCACCTTTGAACTTAAACCGTCTCGTCAACTTGGACCTCCCACGGACTCTCCTGCTTTCAAATCGCCATATGTAAGATCACATTCCTCCTTCGTTAAATCACCGACTTATATGTTATTGGACCAGATCTCCTGGTCCAATAACATATTTCTCTTAATCCTAATCCCTCTAGCGGGTTCATTGTAAACTATTCATTCTTTCACGAGCCTTTTGGGCTAAGGAGCCCTCAGAGCCGTTCCAAACTCTAAACCCTCAACAACCTCCACGCTATATTTCTAACGACTGAAATGTTGTAGTTTAAGTGTGAGAGAGTAGTGCTCAGAGCACCCATTAACTTTAATAATGGCCTTGTTACGTTATATTTTCAGTACATTCTCAGATAGCCAAGATCCTTGTCCCCCGGTGTTTCCAGGAGGTGCCCTTTTACTCGGGCCACTTCAGTCCTCCCCCGATGACCTCCACGTGCGAGTTCCTCGTCCGCCGGGCCGACCCCACCGTATGCAGGGTCCGCCTGCAGGTGTCCTCGAGAACTTTCCTCACAGTTCCCTGCACCCACAACTTCATCCAGCTGCCTGACGGTGACAGGATGTGCGTTTCTCTCTCTGAGAGGAGTAAGTATATACAGATATACAGTTCTACCGATTCTAGCATTTAAGTACAAAGCTAGTGTATTCAATTAATTGAAGTACAACGCTTGAGTACATTCTATGCATTTAAATATAATGCTTGTGCTAAGCTAGATGATGTCGTCAAACCTGAACTGGAATCCCATTCTCATAATTTCCACACCATACCAACGTGAGGATATTTGAGGGCTCGACAGATTGAACGCGCACCAGTTCCCACGTACAAGACGGTCTTAGGTTGGATCTAGTTTCAAACTCGCAATCCCCCGTTGCTAATCAGCTACTCTTCCAACAACCGTGGTCCCGAATTATTGCCAGTATAAGACGATATAAAAGGATACAAGAATATTTATCTTATTGAGTATAATTTAGGGTATAATTTATTTTATGAAACAAATTATAAAAACATTAAACACGAAGACCTTGTAAAGAGACTGCATTCTAGAGAGAACATGTTATATTTGAATCGCAAAAAAGAATAATGCAGTTGATTTTCACAAAATAACAGACTTCTAAGAAGCCTTAGAAATTTAAATATAATCTTTTAGCCCTAAGGGCAAAAAGGAACCCAGTCTCTGCAATTATTGGTAATCTAACTGTTGCCTTAGAGCTTGAATCAGTTTTTTACAAAGGTGGATAATTGAGAGGAGAATGCGCAAGGACCCCAACTGCGCATATTATCTCGACTTTATGCTATCCATAATAAGAAGTATGGGGTAGGGGAGAAGAGTCTGTGCTGAATGTACTCATTGCACATCAAAAACGCTATTAACCAATCATAGTAAGACATTTAAGACTGAAATTATTGGGCATCAGCAGTATCTGGTTGGCTTTTTGTGGTCAAAATCAAGAACGTTAAAATAGATACTGATGTCTCACTCAGATTTACGTTTAATAAAATGTTGTTTTGTTTCAGGTTGTATCAAATATATTTTTTGTCGCCAAAATTTTAGGAATTTAATTTTTGAATTCAGAGGATACCGGGCTTCTGGGCTAATATGAACGTTACGCCTCAGGAACCAGGATACACTCCCATATCTGGGTGAATCCGGACACTGGGTACAGTTCGTCATACACAGTTCGAAATCATTTTAATTTAGAACCACCACTTTAGATATTCCAAAATCTCCCTTAAGGCAAGGGTTGACCCCTTTTTCAGCTCCTTTCATAGAAAAATCCTGGGGGTGCACCTGCTACTATCGTATTTTCTCAATCTATACATATAAAGCAAAGTTGACGTCTGTCTATCTGTATGTACTCTATACAAATCTACACCGTTAGACCAATCCACACCAAATTTGGTACACTTCTTTGGAATCCTGCGAGTAACGCAAGCTACATATTAACCCCAGTTCTCTTTAACCTAGGTGTGCAGAGGGGGCTAAATCAATTCAAAATTGCCATAGCAAAAACATTGAGCATAAAACGATTGCGGTACGCAACTCAGTTTGTTTTACCAGTATTAATCGAAAATCAAATTTTCTAATAAAATTGTTTTACCAGTATTGATCGAAAAACAATTTTTCCGAAACGTTATATTTAAACAATTTAAAATTCTAATTATGTTTGAACTTATTTTTTATTTCCTTCCACAATATAAATAATTTAGGAATATTTGAATGATGAAAAATGGATATTTAAAATACTTAATTTTACACAACTTGCATTTTGTAATGGAACTCGAAAAGCCAAAACAAAAACTCATTGATCATAAAAGATAATTTTGCAATTCGGTACCTGGCAACGCCAGAATTAATGTTTTATTTTATAAATTAGATTTGGAATTCCGTGTTTGTGTATTTGAGTTAAGACAGAAATGTAGCGGTCATATTTGAGCATTTCTAAGTTTTGTAAATTTGTGTTCTTTTTGTAAATAATTCATTATTGTCTATCAATATTTTTCAAGCTTCTTTTTCAAATTTCTCTATTTCAAAATAGTCCCATGACGTCGAAATTCGACACGCTTGCTCAGATCTTTCGTTTTTCAGAATTCTACATTTTTCAATGACCAGAATTTCGTTTCTTCGGTTAAATACGTTATAGTTTGTAGAATTCTGTTTCATAAAAATAAATGGAAACCTTTTTAAGTAAGGTGTATAACTTCTTATTTTAAAATGACTGGTAAAGTTAAAATAAAGTTATTCTAAAATAAGATATGTTACGTTAAATCAAAACGGGTAGCCATACGATGTAGTTCAAAGATATTTCTAAATGTTGACAGATTTTATTACAAGATGATTAAAATCAATTTAATTTTCATTTGTTATTCATGTTTCATGGGTATTATTGAAAGCTGTACTTCATAGTCAAGTAACTGCATATATCATTCTAAATAGGTATGTGGTTTTTCCATATAGAAAATGAGTCTCAATTGAAAAAAGTACCTTAAGGATTCGATTTAAAACTAAATTTTTCAGTTTGAGGAAAGCGAATTTTAAATAAGACCTTGCTCATTTGGTATAATATCATAGTAAGGAAGTATGTAAACTAGGACTGTGGAAAAATATAATTTTTTTGTCTTAAGTGGCAGAAGGTCGAGGTTGCTTACTTGAAGTTGAAACTGTTTTTATACAACATAGATATCTGTGAAATATTCATTGAAAGCAGTGATTTTGTAAAAAGTTGAATCGATTGAGTTTGCTTTGTTTACACTGATGGCATTTGTTTTAAAAACAAGCTCCGTTATTCCACGTGCGGCTACGTTTGAAGCACACATAATTTTCAAGAAAAAATGAGTGCTTAAAAAAATTAACCACGAATGCCGTAACAGTTTAATTTGCCATCCTCTCACAGTGATAATGTAATTCGAAAACATCGAATCATGGCGCAAGGGTACCACAAATAATAAATATTGATTGGAAAACTGAGTGCAAGACTATACCCTGAAAGTTCCTCATTTTTACTGAAAATTAACTTAATTGGCATTCGTAATCACTCCAAAACTCAAAATCGACTTCTGAAGAAGGCATCTCAGAAAAAACATTTGTAGTTTGTCTTACAGCAAGAGCGTGATGAATATGAAATGGATTATATGGATTGATATATTATATATACATATTTGGCGTCCAAAGTAAATTGTAGAAGCTATGAAAAAGTTAAAACTATGTTAAAAACTATTTCTGTACACTTAAATGATGCTTGCATTTTTTCTATGAAAAAGAATCAGCATTTAACCAATTCAACCGAGCATCGTCGGGTAATTCTGCAAGTAAAATTTATAGCAGAGTTGATATCTGTCTGTCTGTTCTCAAAACAAATCTACACCGTTTGACCAATGCACACCAAATTTGGTACACTTATACTTTAGAACCTTGCGGGTAACGTAGGCTACGTATTAACCCCCGTTCTATTTGTCCTAGGTGCACCAGAGGGGAATAAAAACAATTCGAAAGCTCCATAGAAATAATATTTGAGTATAAAACGATTGCGGTACGCAACTCAGTTGTTTTACCAGTATTGATGGAAAAACAACTTTTCCAATAAAAATTATTTTACCAGTATTGCTCGAAAAAACAGTTTTTCCAAAATAAAATAAATTCCAATATTTATGTTTGGACTAATTTTTTATATTTCTTCCCGTAATGTAAATAATTTATGAATATTTGATTGATAAAAAAGGATTTTTTAAATATTTAATTTTACATAGCTTACATTTCGTAATGGAACACGAAAAGCCCAACAAACGAAACACTCATTGACCATAAAAGCGTAATTTTACTATTCGGTATCTGTCAATGTCAGAATTGATGTTTTATTTTATAGGTAGGTATTTTAATTGACGTCACACTAAAGCAATATAACGGGCTATTGGTGAGGGTCCGGGACCGATCTTAAAGGGAAAGATCCGAGGACAACACCACGTAATTTTGAACCACGGTCAGATGACGAGGCAATACCTGAGCTGGCACCTCACTCTCCAAACTTCCACACCATTTCAACGTGAGGACATCTGAGGCCACGACGGATTTAACGTTCACAAGCCCCCTTTGTACACGGCGGTCTTTTTGGTTGGATTAGCAACCGTCCGGTTGCTAATCTGTTACTCTTCCAACCGGGCCACCACGACCTTTTATTTTATTAATTTGATTTAGAATTCCGTGTTTGTGTATTTGAGTTAAGCAAGGGAAAGGTTGCGGTCATATTTGAGCATTTCTAAGTTTTATAAATTTGTGTTCTTTTTTTTGTGAATAAATTCTTATTTTCTCTATCAATATTTTTCAAACGTCTTTTTTAGAATTGCTCTATTTCAAAATATAGTTAGGAAGTCGGAATTCGACACGCTTGCTCATATCTTGTTTTTCAGAATTCTGCATTTTTTTCAGTGACCGGAATTTCATTTCTGTTTGTATTTATGTGTTCAAGCATTTTACATATTACAGATATATTATTTAGGAGTTAGATTTTAATTAATTTTATTTTCTGCAAAATATCACTAGACATGGGTAATTTCTTGGCGCTATATGTATATTTCCACCAACTTTCCTTAATTCTGGTTGAATACGTAATGTTTGTAGAATTCTATTGGATAAAAATAAATAAAATGTACAAAAAAAAATATTTTTAAATAAAGTGTGTAACTCCTTATTTTAAAATAAGATAGATTATGTTAAATTAAAACGGGTAACCAAATGTTGTATTTCAAAATTATTTCTAAATCGACATCTGAAGCCACCTTAGAAAATCTTTTGTAGTTTGTCTTACATTAGGATTGTGATGAATATGAAATGAATTATATGGGGATGGATATATCATGAAAACATATTTACGACCCAAGTAAATTGTAGGAGCTATGAAAAAGTTAAAATGATGTTAAAAAATTTTTTCTCTTACACTTAAATGATGTTTGCGTTTTTCTATGAAAGAAAAGTGATTAGTCGAATCACTTTTCAATCAACATTTAACCAATTCAACCCGAGTAACGCTGGGTAATTCTGCCAGTTTCAACTAAAATTATGAAACTAAAGTTACTCACCCTTGTCCTTATGTATGATTGCAGGAGAAGTTCAATTCCCGGAAGGTTCTACGTTCATGACTCTGGACTACAGCAGTTGGCATTTCCCGGAGTTCAATTTGTTTGTGGAACAATTGAGGAATTCATGCAAAGTGCGACGGTCACCGTTGTTTAGCGCCAAGAACTCGAGATGGGCGTGGAGAATCATACCACGATAATGATCTGGAACTTGATAGGAAAACTCATTCGTAGTTAAGAACTAAAATAATTCTAAGAAACAAAGAACTTTCCTTTGTGAAATTGTGTATAAACTAAAACTTGTAACAATTTGTGTGAGCACACTCTGAGTTTTCTTAGAGCAAGGGTTTTACAAAACCTTTGAGTTGTAGAAAGTATTGTGTTGTGGATAGATTTATTTAATTCTATAATTAAAGAATTGATTCGTTCTTTAATTTCGGCACCTACTTTCCACAAGTAGAACAAAATTTCAACACTTATTGGAAATTGCCTTTCTTGATTATCTTTATAATTTCAAATTAAATATCAATAAAATTCAATTTGAGTAACATGACTTTTCTTGCTATTCAAATTATCTAATAATTTGGACAGGCAAAATATTTATTGTATTTATTCCTTACGTTTTGGGGGCGGGCCCCAGCCATAAAAACATTGGAAAGACAAAAGGGTTGGGGCACCATAGTTTACGCCCGTGCATTTCACTACTAAAGATGAATTAACAATTAAATAAGTAGCTTATTTACAACCATCAAAATAAACAACGACCATCAGAGATTAATTTCAAATCCAATCACCCGGTGTGGAGTCCGCCTGTCAGGGTCCGACTGGCGCAACAAGTTGCAGGGGGCGCTGAAACGACACCGCCCATTCGCGCGGCCTGATCGCTGGCTCAGTGTCAGCCTCGGTGCCGTCCAGGACGCAGCCACAGCCCCATCGTGTTCGCCTTGCACGTGGTCAGAATGGCCATCCTCAAGGGATGCTGTTGCTGGCAGAATGTGAGGAGTGGGAGCTTTGCTGCTGGTTTCTACACCTCGGTAAGTGCAGCGAACCATTTCACAATGGGGTCGTCACAAACCACTGTGGTTCGTGAAATTGTCTTTGATGTGAACCAGGGAATAAGTAGTATGAACTGTGTATTGGTGCTACAAACCGTAATAAAATACGGTGCCAACTATCAGGGGTATTCAGAGGGGAGGCTCGGTCGAGCCGGATATCCACCAAAATATTCTTGATGTTACAAAAATAAATGCCAGAGTTAGCTTAATTAATGTAAATAGATGTTTCATTAAGCTTACAAGTAGAAAAATCGTGAGCAAGTCTGAAAATAGTCAAATATATTTGCAAACGAAATGCTCATTTAGCATTTGGTTGCTCTAGCAAGCGAAGAATACATCTATGCGCTATGTTAGATTGGGATTGGACAAGGCGAGAAAAATTTTGTCTTTTCTCCACGACATGAGTGACCAAGCATGTATTCAGAATTGGGGGCTACGTGTTGAGCCCTCAACGAAATATTTTAAATTTTTAAAACAATTAAAAACCATACAGATGCTAATATAATCTATATATTAATACGTGAAGAAAAAGCTTTGTACCCCTTTTTAAGCACATTACGCTCACGGTGGAGTATGAGATTTGGTATAATTAAAGTTCATATGGAGAAGGAGTGCAGAAAGATAAAATTAATGTATAATATGCGTTACAAATATATTAAATTAAACAAAATAAAACATTCATTGTTTACGTTCAAATACTGTAATCTATATATTAATACGTGAAGAAAAAGCTTTATACCCCTTTTTAAGCACATTGCGCGCACGGAGGAGTATGAGATTTGGCATAATTAAAGTTCATATGGAGAAGGAGTGCAGAAAGATAAAATTTATGTATAATATGCGTTACAAATATATTAAATTAAACAAAATAAAACATTCATTGTTTACGTTCAAATACTGTGATCTATATATTAATACGTGAAGAAAAAGCTTTGTACCCCTTTTTAAGCACATTGCGCGCACGGAGGAGTATGAGATTTGGCATAATTAAAGTTCATATGGATAAGGAGTGCAGAAAGATAAAATTAATGTATAATGTATGACCTATATATTAATACGTGAAGAAAAACTTTGTACCCCTTTTTAAGCACATTGCGCGCACTGAGGAGTATGAGATTTGGCATAATTTGCCACCACATAAGTTAGTATTGAAAGTTAATTGCATCGTTTTGCTGATCAGAAACTTAAATACAAAGGAAGCATTAGTCAATGGAACAAGAATGTGCATCACATTTATGCACCGTAGTACTATTTATTGCGAAGTTTTAACTGGAACAGCACGCAATAAGATAATTTTGATTCCACGTATAAATTTAACATATTCTGGAACTATTTTACCATTTAACTTTCAAAGAACTCAATTTCCAATTATACCTGCATTTGCGATGACAATAAATAAGTCTCAAGGACAAACATTCGAAAAAATTGGAATTTTATAGAGGCAGCCAGTTTTTACACATGGTCAATTGTACGTCGCAGCAAGTAGAGTTCGATCATTCGATGGTTTGAGATTTTATATTTCAGAATATAACGGTCAAGGGCATTTAACAAACGATGAAAGAGTTTTTACAAAAAACATCGTCTACACAGAAGTTTTGAATCATTAAATTCATTGTCGAACTATTTCAAGTTCAATGGACAACATTTATTTTTTTAACCACCCGGTTTTTTTTGTTTCAATAAAAAATATATAAAAAAATACGAAGCACGTATTTCTTATTTCATTTTTTTTATTTATTTTTTTATTTAAATTTTATATAATTTGAAAAAGATAGGCAAATTAACTGTAGCTTTGGCGAAACCTGTGGCCAGTATAGCAATAAAAAAAACCAAAGAAAATGTCAAACAACGCGTTATTGTTTTTTAGATATGGCTTAACCAAGCTATACCGCATTTTTCCTATGACGTATTTGTGCATGCTCGCAGCTTACGTAATAGAACAAAATTCAAAAAAATTATATGCTATGAATATAGAGGTATACTCTTTGACAAAAGAACCTTATTAACGTTCAAACTTAAAAATTAAATGAATTATGGTCGAATTTCGACCATTGGGCGACCACTAGTCTATATATTAATACGTGAAGAAAATCTTTGTACCCCTTTTTAAGCACATTGCGCGCACGGAGGAGTATGAGATTTGGCATAATTAAAGTTCATATGGAGAAGGAGTGCAGAAAGATAAAATTAATGTATAATATGCGTTACAAATATATTAAATTAAACAAAATAAAACATTCATTGTTTACGTTCATATACTGTAATCTATATATTAAACGTGAAGAAAAACTTCGTACCCCTTTTTAAGCACATTGCGCGCACGGAGGAGTATTAGATTTGGCATAATTTGCCACCACATAAGTTAGTATTGAAAGTTAATTGCATCGTTTTGCTGGTCAGAAACTTAAATACAAATGAAGCATTAGTCAATGGATCAAGAATGAGCATCAAATTTATGCATCGTAATACTATCGATTGCGAAGTTTTAACTGGAACCGCACGCAATGAGAGAATTTTGATTCCAGGTATAAATTTAACATATTCCGGAACTATTTTACCATTTAACTTTCAAAGAACTCAATTTCTAATTATACCTGCGTTTGCGATGACAATAAATAAGTCTCAAAGACAAACATTCGAAAAAATTGGAATTTTATTGAGGCAGCCACTTTTTACACATGGTCGCAGCAAGTAGAGTTCGATCATTCGATGGTTTGAGATTTTATATTTCAGAATATAACGGTCAAGGGCATTTAGCAAACGATGAAAGAGTTTTTACAAAAAACATCGTCTACACAGAAGTTTTGAATCATTAAATTCATTGTCGAACGATTTCAAGTTCAATGGATAACATTTATTTTTTTAACCACCCGTTTTTTTTTGTTTCAATAAAAAATATATAAAAAAAATACGAGCACGTATTCCTTATTTCATTTTTTGGATTTATTTTTTATATAATTTGAAAAAGATAGGCAAATTAACTGTGTAGCCTTGGCGAAACCTGTGGCCAGTATAGCAATAAAAAAAGCAAGAAAATGTCAAACAGCGCGTTATTGTTTTTTAGATATGGCTTAACCAAGCTATACCGTATTTTTCTATGATGTATTTGTACATGCTCGCAGCTTACGTAATAGAACAAATTCAAAAAAAATTATATGCAATGAATATAGAGGTATACTCTTTGACAAAAGAACCTTATTAACTTTCAAACGTAAAAATTAAATGAATTATGGTCGAATTTCGACCACTGGGCGACCACTAGTCAGTATAAATTGAAGCGTCGTTTAGCACGCTGCTACAATGCTCGAGACATGACTGAAAACAAAAAAAAAACATTAAACTCAATGTGCAATAAGCATTGAGGTCTTTTGATTGGAATAGAAGACCGAGAGAAAAGATTGGAACCCATTCAAAATTATTTTCTGAATACGCACCTGAAAGCTGCAATGGAAGAGAACAAATTATTATTTTAGGGAATCAATTTTCCTTTTGAAAAAAATATACTCAACTTATCTCATCTTTGTTTCATGGCTCTATTTCGTTAAATGTCTTGTAATTACTTCCGTTTTCACAACGACGCTATGTAAATCAGTACAAGTAATAGCAGTAAACTCTGTCAGACTCAGAGAATAGTGTCCGTGTTCCTTGTGATGCAGTTGGTACAAGTAAATGGACTGTATGCTTGAAACAGCTATTTACAACAGATATTACATTAACAGAGACGTGGCTTTAAAATAATGCTTCCGTGCGTCCGTACAAATAATCTGCGCTCAAGTATAGAACCCAACGTAAAACTAGTTCGAAAAACTAATTGACGACAAATTCTAAAGAAAAATTTAAAATGTTTCTACAACTGGCGCGTCTAAAGATAAAACAAAATTAATTAAAATACAAACTGTTCTGAATTCTCCGCGAGCCAAGATATCAAAATGCGTGCGTGTAAAAGATAATTATTTGGCATGCGCGAAAGCGATAATTACCCTGCATGCGTGCACAAACAAATAGCATAATCAAAAGATCTAGGCATCTATATATTAATACGTGAAGGAAAAGCTTTGAACCCCTTTTTAAGCGCATTGCGCGCACGGAGGAGTATGAGATTTGGCATAATTAAAGTTCATATGAGAAGGAGTGCAGAAAGATAAAATTAATGTATAATAATCGTTACAAATATATTAAATTAAACAAAATAAAATATTCATTGTTTACGTTCATATACTGTAATCTATATATTAATACGTGAAGAAAAAGCTTTGTACCCCTTTTTAAGCACATTGCGCGCACGGAGGTGTATGAGATTTGGCATAATTAAAGTTCATATGGAGAAGGAGTGCAGAAAGATAAAATTTATGTATAATATGCGTTACAAATATATTAAATTAAAGAACATAACGTTCATATAGAAATATATACACCAACTTTCCTTGAAAATCATCCTTGAACTCCTGAAAATTTTTCTCTATATATTAATACGTGAAGAAAAAAATTTGTACCCCTTTTGAAGCACATTGCGCGCACGGAGGACTATGAGATTTGGCATAATTAAAGTTCATATGGAGAAGGAGTGCAGAAAGATAAAATTTATGTATAATATGCGTTACAAATATATTAAATTAAACAAAATAAAACATTCATTGTTTACGTTCATATAGAAATATATGCACCAACTTTCCTTCAAAATCATCCTTGAACTCCTGAAAATTTTTCTTGAATTTCCTTGTAAAAATAAGTATTTTAAAATATTCTTTTTTCATCAATAAATATCTATAATTTATTTACATCATGGGAAGAACTAAAAAGTCAATTCAAACATAAATATTGTAATTTAATTTGTTTAGGAAAAAGTTGTTTTTCGATCAACACTGGTAAAGCAACCATAGCTGTCTAAAGCAATCAATCTATGCTCAATGTTATTTCGATGGCGATTTCGAATAGTTTTTAGCCCCCTAGGGCCAATAGAACGGGGGTTAAGAGTTAGCCTATGCTGACCGCAGTGTTCTAAAGTATAAGTGTACCAAATTTGGTGTGGATTGGTCAAACGGCGTAGATTTGTATAGAAAATATGCACACATACATACACAC
Source organism: Meta bourneti (assembly GCA_933210815.1). Lineage (NCBI taxonomy): Eukaryota > Metazoa > Arthropoda > Arachnida > Araneae > Tetragnathidae > Meta > Meta bourneti. The sequence goes on along the minus strand of OW119924.1, from coordinate 89,905,482 downwards.
ACACATCCTATTTTATATATATAGATATGCGTTACAAATATATTAAAAATTAAGCAAAATAAAACATTCATTGTTTACGTTTATATACTGTAAAAAATTTAGCGGAGTAAATGCGAAGTGGATGATTTGTAATTGATTTAATCCCCCCGCAGTGAAATCCACTCCAAGAGAGAGTTTATTTCGATTATTTATAAAAAAAACTCTTCGGAGTGAAATACAAAATGCGGATAATTTAAATCTGTCAATGTCAAATACATATTAGCCTGTGGCAACAGTCACACTTATTTATTATTGGTGGTTTCAAAAAAGTGAGTACATTTTATTATTTTTAAATTAAACTCTGTCTAATCTTGGTCATTAAATGTTTTTTTTACATCCAGTTATTCGCACCTATTTCCATTATGCCTCGACATAGAACATTGACGGGTCGGAGTGAGAGACAAAGAAGAAGAGATATATATTCGCGTACACATAATAATAGGCCAAATGCAAATTTAAATAGTGTAAATAGTATACAAAATGATGAATTTATTTTGAGAGATACATTTAAATGCGCACTGAATGTCATTCCAAGAACTTTTAATACTTTTGATTGTGGATTGATGGATTTACAATGCAGGTTTTGCAATGCAAAACATTTCGAATCTGAAGTCACTCTAGGTGAAAGGACTGCATTCACTTCATGTTGTCATAAGGGTAAAGCAATATTACCGGCCTTAAGTCAAAATGAATATTTTAAATCATTGTATGATGGACTTACTTCAAATGAACCTTCAATAAAAAGTAAGTCAAAAAAATATTTTGAAAACATTCGTAAATACAATTCATCATTTGCTATGGTTAGCTCAGAAGCTAAAATTTCGGATACAGTTACGAAAGGAGTGTATCATTTCAAAATACATGATGTTTTTTATCACAGATCAGGTCCAATGACTGCTGGATATGGTCGCTCACCATGTTATGCGCAATTATATTTTTATGATGTTGACACTGCTATCAATTATAGATTACGTGAACACTTTAACCGAACATGCAATAACAATATAATGCGCGAAATCTCTCTTGAATTGGAACGCATTAATCCTTTCGTTCGGTCATTCATTGCAATGAAAGATCATTGTCAGAGAGTTGAAAATCAAAATAAAGAAATTTGTATGCTCATTAAAGTAAATCGTGATTTAGATCTACGCCATTACAACGATGCAGTTCAAACTGATGTAGCAGTAATATTTAGTACAGTTGATGGTGAGCCACCTTTTGAACGAAATATGATTTCATTTTCAAAAGTTAATGGTACCATTAAATATATCTCTGTTTTGGATTCATCATTAGACCCTTTAGCGTATCCATTACTTTTTCCAAATGGTGATACTGGGTGGCATACCAATACTTCTCATAATGTACCAACTACATCTAATTCAAGAGCGCCCAGAAATAAATTAACCATGCTTCAATATGCAGCCTATCGAATTGCAATTAGAGAAGATTTTAGCATGTTGCACCATTCAAAAAAATTATTTCTGCAGTGGATAGTTGATATATATGTGAGAATAGAAGGCACAAGGTTATATTTCATTCGACAAAATAAAACAATTCTTAGGTCTGAAGCTTATAACAATTTAACAGATTATTTAGAATCGAACATCAATGCCAGTAATGTTGGCCGTAGAGTAATTTTACCATCTTCATTCAATGGATCTCCAAGAAATATGTATCAAAATTATTTAGATGCAATGTCAAATGTACAACATTTAGGAAAGCCTTCTTTGTTTATTACAATGACTTGCAATCCAAGTTGGCCTGAAATAGTTAGCAATATTGGTGTAGGTGAGTCTGCTAATTTTCGGCCTGATATTATTGTGCGTGTATTCAAGTCCAAACTGAAAGCATTAATTGAGGGCCTTACACTAAAAAATATATTCGGTAAAGTTGAAGCACTCATTTATGCAATTGAGTTTCAAAAGAGAGGATTGCCTCATGCTCACATTTTACTCTCTTTAAATGAGCAAGATAAAATTGTTAACGCTACCGATATTGATAAAGTTGTATCTGCGGAGATTCCTAACATTCAAACGCATCCTACATTACATGAATATGTTGTAAAACACATGATGCATGGTCCATGCGGTGTACTTAATCCAAATTCTGTATGTATGAGAGATGGAAAATGCACAAAAGATTATCCAAAACGATTTAATGAATTTATATGTGAATCATTAAATGGATATCCATTATACAGGAGGCGTGATAATGGTATTCATGCAGAAGTTCGCAGTAGTTGCCTTGACAATCGTTATGTTGTACCATACAATCCTTATTTACTTGCCAAATTTAATTGCCATATAAATGTTGAAGTATGCACTACAGTTAAGTGTTAAATACATTTATAAATACGTGTATAAAGGCTATGATAGTGCATCTGTTGAATTAGGTTCAGGGCGAAATGAACAAGGTCAAGAAATACAAATTGATGAAGTTACAAATTTTTTAACAGGTCGTTATGTTGGATCAACTGAAGCTGTATGGCGCATCTATGAATTACCAATGCATTTTCAGTCGCATGTTATCATCAGACTTGATATTCATTTACCGAGTAGACAGAATGTTTACTTTCGAGAAGGGCAAGAACGTCAAGCAATTGAAAATGTAAGACAAACAAAATTATTAGCATTTTTTTAATTGAATCGATCAGATCCATCAGCACGTGAATATAAGTATATTGAAATTCCTCTGCATTATGTGTGGGAAGATTCCCAAAACAAATGGAAGAAGAGAAGGCTTGGAGGTGATAAAATCATTGCACGCATGCATGTAGTATCACCAAAAGACATCGAACTTTTCCATTTACGATTGCTTTTATTACATGTCTGTGGTCCAAAATCATTTGAGGATGTTAGAACATACAATGGAATTATACACACTTCTTTTGTTGAAGCGTGCCATGCTCGCGGCATTGCTTCAAATGATAATGAATGGCGCGAATGTTTAAATGAAGCAAAAGAATTACATTCACCAAAACAAATGCGAAATTTATTTGGTTATATTTGTGCATTAAATGTGCCAGCCAATGCATTGGCGTTATGGAATGAATTTAAAGTATATCTTAGTGAAGATTTTCTGAGAGTTTACAACGAAGAAGCATCCTTTAATAGAGCTCTATTAGAAATTGAAGATATTTTGAATGTTCATAATTTGTCATGTCAAATACTTGGTTTACCAGTTCCCACATATTCGCAGAGAATAGAAGAAACAAATACTATTGATCCAATAGAACAAGAGTTCCTGTTTTGTGAGCATTATGAAACTGCAAATATTGTACAGCGTAATCTCATTGATCATGTGATTCGTGAAGTTTTGCATCATGATACTGGATCTAATGTTTTTTGTTTAACCGCTCATGCAGGTTGTGGCAAAACATTCACACAAACAGCAATCATTCACAAATTAAATTCGCTTAATCTTCGTTGTATTGCAACAGCGTTCAGTGGCATAGCTTCAACTCTATTACTTGGAGGTAGAACTTTACACAATGTGTTTAAATTGCCTATACCCATTTTGGAAAATTCTGTACCGAATATTACCGCAAATAGTAGCTATGGTCGTTACATAAATTCATCATCATTGATAATTATTGATGAAGTTTCTATGTGCCCACTGCAAGTGTTGAAAATCATAGATAGATTATTGTGGGATCTATGCGATGAAAATGATAAACATAAAACACATTTGGAGGGAAAACGATACTTCTGTGCGGTGATTTTCGGCAAATCTTACCAGTTATCATACATGGATCACGTGTAACTTTAATTGAAAATTGTGTTACGAGTTGGCATAAATTTGTTTATTTTTCATAAACTTACGTTTACTCAAAATATGAGAGCCTTACCAAGTGAAATAGAATTTGTCGAATTCTTGAAAAAAATTGGTAATGATGAAGCCGCACAATTCCCTCAGTTTGGTGAAAATATTATTGAAATACCTCAGCAATTAATAGGAGATGAAAATAATATTATTAATGAGGTGTATGGAAATATTTCCGAAAACATACTCTCAGATAACATATTGAACAGTTATTTTAGCACCTAAAAATGATGATCGTACTTTGATTAATACTGATATACTTAATCAAATACCTGGTGAGCAGAGAACATATCATAGCTACGATAAAATAATTTGTGATGATGACAATGACATCAATAACTATCCAGTAGAGTTTTTGAATTCTTTGACTATTAGTGGTTTGCCACCACATAAATTAGTATTGAAAGTTAATTGCATCGTTTTGCTGATCAGAAACTTAAATACAAAGGAAGCATTAGTCAATGGAACAAGAATGCGCATCAAATTTATGCATCGTAATACTATTGATTGCGAAGTTTTAACTGGAACCGCACGCAATAAGAGAATTTTGATTTCACGTATAAATTTAACATATTCCGGAACTATTTTACCATTTAACTTTTCAAAGAACTCAATTTCCAATTATACCTGCATTTGCGATGACAATAAATAAGTCTCAAGGACAAACATTCGAAAAAATTGGAATTTTATTGAGGCAGCCACTTTTTACACATGGTCAATTGTACGTCGCAGCAAGTAGAGTTCGATCATTCGATGGTTTGAGATTTTATATTTCGGAATATAACGGTCAAAGGGCATTTAGCAAACGATGAAAGAGTTTTTACAAAAAACATCGTCTACACAGAAGTTTTGAATCATTAAATTCATTGTCGAACTATTTCAAGTTCAATGGACAACATTTATTTTTTTAACCACCCGTTTTTTTTGTTTCAATAAAAAATATATAAAAAATACGAAGCACGTATTCCTTATTTCATTTTTTGGATATATTTTGTATTTAAATTTTATATAATTTGAAAAAGATAGGCAAATTATCTGTGTTGCCTTGGCGAAACCTGTGGCCAGTATAGCAATAAAAAAAACCAAGAAAATGTCAAACAACGCGTTATTGTTTTTTAGATATGGCTTAACCAAGCTATACCGCATTTTTCCTATGACGTATTTGTACATGCTCGCAGCTTACGTAATAGAACAAAATTCAAAAAAATTATATGCAATGAATATAGAGGTATACTCTTTGACAAAAGAACCTTATTAACGTTCAAATTAAAAATTAAATGAATTATGGTCGAATTTCGACCACTGGGCGACACTAATATAAATAAATCTGTATACCCCTGTTTTTTATGAATACTGAATGCTGATTTTAATTATAAAAAGTTAAGATTCCTTTTTGTAATTTCACTTATCACTTAAGTGTACGTATACACTAGAAGATTTTTTAAAATTTTGACTCTAAAAATCCAGTATTTTTTCATACAAGTCATTTGCTTATGCTTAAAATCATTTCAATGAGAAAAATCAGATTAAGCTAATTATTAATTATCTAATTTAGATATAATCAGCTAATTAGCATGTTTTTTAACAGCGATATCTCAAATTCTAATTTGTTCAGAAAGACAATTCCTGTTGGAAATTATCTATAAATAAGAATTGAATATTTGGGACCCATTTCAAGTTTTCTATCCGTTTTGGGTCCTTCTGATGCAAAATCCGTCTCTTGCGCATTTGGTGTCTGTCTGTATGTATGTATGTGTGCCCTTACAGTGTCCAAACTGTTGAATATATTTTAATGAAACTTTGAATACTGTGAGTACTTACATTTATTTAGTGACTGAACTTGGTTGCGTAAGTCTCCGTCTTCCCGTTCTATGTTCGATTTTTTGTCTGTGCGTTTGTACAAGTATCACATAAAATGTTTTAAACATATCTTAATGAAATGTTCTATATTTGATATACCATTCTTTAGTTTAATGAATACATTATTTGAAATGTTTTTGTGTAAATTTTATGCAAGTTCTATGTTAAAACATCTGAGTAACTATACTTAAATCAATCATAATTTGGTAATTTTGGAGCAGCTGGAAGGTATATTGAGCATTGCAATTACTTGAATTGTTTTACCAGTGCTGCTGAAAAATCAATTATTTTTCCCATAACTATTTTTACGGAATTTAAATTTTAATACTTCATTTTGAGTCTTATTTTTCTTTACGAAATATTAAAAATTTCTGAATATTGAGACAGACGATAAAAAGAATAAAACATAAATAAAATATACAGCACAAAAACTTTTAAAATAGGACTGGTAGTTAATATGGCAACCTTGATATATATTTAATCGTTTGCTTTTTTAAATTTGTGTGTTATATTCCAAAAATCTATTTTGTAGTGAAAAAACAGATACATTCATTACTTTTCGTTCGAAGCTTTTCTAAAATCTGTTTTAAGATGTATTTCTGGATTTTCAATTTAATATTTTTCGTGCAATAACTGCAATAGATAAGTGGATTAATTCGTTTTAAAAACATTTGTAATTATTGTATGATAATTTTTGGAAACGTTTTTGTTTTTAAATGACATACAAGGCATACTATGCATACTCTGAACTATTCTATGCATTCTGGGTAACATTGGCAAACTCTAGACTTTCTTTCATACTAAAAATTTAAATTCTACAAAAATGCAAAATGTTAAATATGATATTTATTTACATTTGTGAAATTGTGTATTTAATAATTGTGTACCTTTATTAGAGTGTGGTAGTTGGTACGTGTGATGAATAGGAATTGCAATTTATTAACGAAAGTGGAAATTAGTTATTCAATTCAACCCGAGACGCCGGGTTATTCTGCTAGTTTATAATATTATTCTTATCGTTTTGACCTTCAATCGAGTCTCTAGAGGGAATAGGTTATTTTTTACAGTTGTTTTCACCAAGGAAGTCTGAAAGAATCAAGATCTTTTCACGAATTTTAACATTTAAAAATCAACTACAAATTCATTAATTTCTTAACTAATAACTTTCTTTCTAACTCAGAAACGCCGGGTAATTCTACTAGTGTATATATATTTGCGTCCGAAGTTAATTGTAGAAGTTACGAAAATGTTAAAACGATGTTAAAAATTATTTTCCGTACACATAAATGATGGCTGCATTTTTCTATGGAAAAAAGTGAGAAGTCTAATCACTTTTTAATCAACATTTAACCTATTCAACCGGGTAATTCTGCTAGTTTTAAGTAAAACTGCTGATCTTGGAATAATATCATGGTTGTAAAATATTCTAACTGGACTTTTGAAAAGTTGAAAACTTTTGTCTTAAGTGACAGAAGACAGAAGTTGTTTACTTTATAAGTTGAAGCTCTTATGCAACTTTATTATCTCAAGCACTCATTCGTTGAAAACATTGATTTTCTTTTTGTCAATGTCAATAAAAATGTCAAAATGAACTTCAAAAAAACTATTTTTCGCTCAATCACATTTTTCTATATATGCATTTTTAAAATAGAGAAAAATAATACGAGGTTTGTTCAATAAATATCTGACCATAATTTTTCGTGCGTAAACAAATGAAGCTAGGGAGGCGTGGTTTGGTGCACGTATGTAGGCTGTACTACTGCGTATGCTTGAATTTTTTCCTGCTTGCAGAAGCTGCCAGTCGCCGGCAGAAAACGCCGATGTGAGGAAGTGTAAGTGAGCGCCGTCGAATTTTCGCTTTTGACAAAATGACAGAAAAACTTGAACAACGCTACTGCATTAAATTTTATATAAAGCTTGGCGATTCCCAAGTAGAAACGATCCGCAAGATTCAACAGGCCTTCGAGGACGAAGCAATGGGCACCAAACAAATAAAGGAGTGGTACAACCGCTTCAGATGTCCGCACATCAGTTGAGAGTGAAGCATTCTGGTAGGCCCTAAACATCCGGAAATGATATCGTCATTGACCAAGTGAGAATCCTGGTGATGCCGGATTGTCGAATCACGATCAGAGAACTTGCAGACGAGGAGAGCATCAGCATTGGATCTGTTCATTCCATTTTGACTGAGCATTTGGGTTTCAGGAGAATCTCAGCGAAGTTCGTGCCAAAGTTGCTAACGATCGAACATAAGCAAATCCTTTTGGAGATTGCACAGGACATGCTGGAGACTGTGAACAGTGATCTCAACTTCCTCAACACAGAGATCACTGGCGATGAGTCCTGGGTTTATGGGTACGACCCAGAAACCAAGTTGCTGTCATCACAATGGAAGCATCCAACATCCCCGAGGCCAAAAAAAGCAAGGCAGGTCCGCAGTAATGTCAAAGTCATGCTGACCGTCTTCTTTGACTCCAGTGGCGTGGTTCATCACGAGTATGCACCACACGGCACAACCATCAACCAAGGAGTACTACCAAGAGGTTCTGCGTCGCCTTCGTGACGCTGTGAGATGCAAACGGCCGGACCTGTGGGCAGCGGGCAATTGGCAACTTCATCACGATAGCACCCGCCCATTCTTCACATTTGATACAGAATTTCCTGGCGAAACACAACACACCTGTGCTTCGTCAGGCTCCCTACTCTCCCGACATGGCTCCGTGCGACTTCTGGCTTTTCCCCAAGCTGAAAATGCTCCTGAAAGGGACCAGATTTCAGTCCAGAGAAGACATCATGCAGAATGCGACGGACCAACTGCGCGCCATCTCAAAAGAGGCGTTCCAGCACTGCTTCCGACAGTGGCAGAACCATTGGGAGAAGTGTGTGTCAGCCCAAGAGGGCTACTTTGAAGGAGATTAGTGTGAGATTATTTTATCTGAATATAAGTATTTTTTATGAATAAAGGTCGGATATTTTTTGAACAAACCTCGTATTTCCCCCCGGATCACTTTCAACCAATTCCACCCGAGCAATGCCGTGAAGTTCTACTAGTTCTAAATAAAGGAGAGGATTATGATTCACAAGACCTTTAAAACTACTCTTTTCAATTTCTGGGAATATTAGAATTTCGTATTACTTTCATACTTTCCATCATTCCATTTTTCTGAAATACTTAAAATTGAATCTTTGGAAAAGTGTTTTGTAGTTTTTACATTTAAGCAAGACAGAGATATAATAAAACTGATTTACATTATAACCAATTTATTGATGCGAAATGTGCTTTCGAATTATTTTTAAAGTACCTATATTTCTTTCTAAGTGCATTGAAAAAATAATGTTTGTTTGCGTTCCTTAACCGATTCTAAATTATATTCCGAATTTCTTGAATTGATTCATTTTTTACAGTTTCTACGTTTATTAGTTGTTTTGCAATCTATCTTAACGTCTCGCAAGTTTTATTAACTTAAAATGATGTTTGAAAAACTTTTTACCAAAGGCAAATTCTTCGTTTCGAATGTGATTTATTTTTTATTAAAGACATTTCAAACACGTTACACTTCAAAAATAATGTTTTTATTGCTATATATTTATGGTTTTGTTAGAGATTAAATTTTATGAAACATTCCATCTCCTGCATAGAACCAAGAAATAATAAAATAAAACTCAGTAACTGTTTGATGACCTAAATATCTTCTACACATTTTATCAAGCGATTTTTATTTGGAAATAAAATTTCTTATACATATTTTGTCAAACGACAATTTAATTATTATTCAAATATAAAATATATTTTTTAGCAAATGGGATATTTATTAACCTTTTTATTTCAAATATTTCAGAATTGAATTTATAATTGAATGCTCGTTTGCTATGTGTGTGGCACCAGAAAATAAAAACAGTTCAGATATTCTACCAAGATGTTAATATGAAAAAGAATTTGTTATGAAACAATAAATAAAAATATTAACTTCAGGCTTTCTGTCTTCTCAACTGCCAAAAAGAATATATTGAAGCAAATAATAAGAATGTTACTGCTCCTAATTTTGAAAATATGTATCATTTTACAGACAAAAGTGGGTCTTAAATATAAATGTGAATTTTTTTACAGAAATATTTTAATTAAATATGGTAAAATGCCAAACATTTTGCAAAGTATTTAAAAAAATAATTAAATCAAATAAAAACAATTTTTTCTACAGTGCTTCTTGAAAGTACTGTTCCAGAGACAGCCATGTTATAAAACATTAAAAATTGCATAGGACTAATTTGATGTATTGATATTTAAACATAAAATGTGAGCTTGCTTTGAATTAGTACATCATTTGACCATTGATTTTTAAGCTATGGTCATTTTGCACTGAAGATGACCACCGTTTTGAAATACATATGCTATCATAAGAATAGCCTATATTACTTAGTATTTCTACAAAGCTTCGGAGAAAAATATGAGGGTCATTCTTTTTCAAGTCCTTTTAAGTGGATTGTTTTTAAAAGTGATTTTTTTCACTTTACATTTTTATATACACTCCTGAAATAAATGACTTCCATTTGGTACAAAAATTACGAAATTTGAACTATTAGTTCTCAGGTTAGGGCACATTTATAGACAATGTTGCAAATCTAAGATGACAGCCATTTTATAAAATTGACTAAATTTTAAATTCCCGTATCTCAGCTGATATTGGACAAAGTATTTAAAAAATTGAGATTTATGGGTTTACTATGTCTATCCATGGTAAAAATTTGTAAAAAATCGGTGACTGTGGTGCAACACCCACGAGGCGTCCCCATATGAAATGGCCTACATGTACATATTTTAATAAAAATATATGATTTCCTGGAAATAAGAAATATATCATTGTGAGCGCGTGCCAAGTAATCCGAGAAGTTAATTTTTATTGCGTGAGTGCAACTGCTACTTTCGTTTTTGTAAATATTATATTTATTAAGCACGTGCAAACTATAAAAAAGGAAATATATTTTTAATTATGCACGCTCAAACTGTAACCATGATATGGAATGTGGTAAGAAATTAATTTGGAATTTAGAAGAATGAAAGACGAAGCGAAAAAGAAGAGTTGTTCTTTGTAATTTCGTATTGTCTTTAGTTTCCTTAATAAATGTTTAATTTTTTAATAAGCGTTTGGTCTCCAAGTATGCAACCAAATAGCTTACCTACAATTATTTAATGCTTTCCGAACGGAAATTATGATCATCCAAAAAGTGAATAGAATGAGTTTTCATCTCCAAGGTAAATTAGACTCGAATCACAACGAAGCGTCTCAACAGTCATATTCAATGAACGCGAAATTATATATATTTTATTTCAGTGTACGTATTTCATGAGTAACTGTCCCCCAAAAGTTTTGGGATTTTTACCCCTGAAACTTTTTTAAAGCGTAATCTAGTTGAAATTTCCGCAAATCGTTCTTTCTCTTTTTAAAAGAACGATTCCCTTTCACTGTCATTTTGTGAAAAACGATGCTATATAGCAGTACTTTGATTTTGAGTAGCTAACTGGTCATCCTGAATTTTCCTATTAACATTCCCTCTCTCGTCATGTATTTAAATATGTTGCCAGAACCCTTTTGCTGAATTATATTGAGCCTAATTTGTAAATGCCATGTTAAATCTGCATTAAGTTTATTGAGGAATTTTTCTATTTTTCCTCAATTAGAGTAATATATACTGGCGTACTAAACTTAAGAGACAGTAAGGTTTCCAGCAACTACTTTGCAGTAGTGACCTAAATATGAAAAAAATATACAAAAGGCACATCGAGATTTATCGATGAGTGAAAACAAAACGATAACAAGGACACGAGCGAGCTAAAGTGGGCACATTGCACTGGGTACTGTGAGACAAAAGGTAAGCTTAAGTAAAAGCTACAGTAAAAACTTAAAAAAAAGAGACGAGGCGGTCCTTTGTAGGCTGTATGACAACTTAGAACACTGATGAAGGTTTTGCAGCAAGTTTGTGTACAAAAATTAGGGTTGCGGATGAATTCTTGTGGTAGGAAAACCCCTTTCTATGTTAGAGCATCTGACGTCATAATTCCAAAATACGAATATGCACCAGTTATCTACTGAATATCCTCAGTTATGCAAATCGTCATAAGTTGTTTCATATAATATTTAGATTGTGACCTTTAAAAATAATGGTATTCCTTAAGTATTGTACGCCAGTGTAGGTTTGAACAATAAAAAAATCTTTGCAATTAAATAAATTCACATAAAAGAACTAAAATACAAAGAGCCCGCATTTTGTCTCAAGGGATAAAAACTCACTATCAATAACGATTAATTGTTTTTGAGCATATAAATCAAATACAATTGAACTGTTGAAAAATTATAATTCGTAGTATTTAGAACTTTCTCAAGGGTTCTTCAAAAACGTTGTACTCATTTCTTTGAACTATTGTGACTAGGTCGGTGAACACCAATGCACTGCATTTGTGATATAGCAGTCAGAATATTATACTAATATTAGATAATCTTTTTAAAGAGTTCTCAGTCTTGTTTAATACCCTTTTCCTGACGATTGAAAAAAATTATATTTAGATGGATGTTGGAAACAAATTATGATGGCTGCCTGATTAGTGAAAGGTGTCTTTGACACTTGAGTGTAAGGACTAAACGCAATTAGTGAAGCATTATGGAGTTCATTTATCTCCGTACTGACTCAATTATGGAAGATGATGTGCGAATGTCAACACGAGGATTTGATCCTTTGTTTTAGAATACTACCAGACCTTCGCATAGCATCTGCGCTTAACTTCCTTAATTGCTTGTATCTTTGGCGGCAATGCGTTCGCTACTCACATTTCATGTTATTTCAATTCGCAATAAGTATCGCACATCTATAAATTTCTCATCCATATCCGCACAAATGGGTTTCTTCCTCTAAGTGAATTCAAATTTTTAAAAATACACACATGTTGTAATTAGTATTAATCATGGATTGTATTCCTAATTTTCGTTTTCTGAACAAATCGATGAAAAACATTAGCATCGTTTTTACCGGACATTGGTATATTAAATGTTTCGATAAATAGTATATGTAGGTAGTTGAATTTAAGTCGTACTGGAGAATTAAAACGGGCCATTGGCGACAGTACGGTATTCAACCCTGAAGGGAAAGATCCTTAAGGCAAAGATCCGAGGACAACACTTTGTAATTTTGAACCGCGGTCAGAGGACGAGGTCAACACTTGAGCTGGCGCCTCACTCTCCAAACTTCCACACCACGAAATTGTGAGAACATTTGAGGCCACGACGGATTTAACTTGCCGTGTTCCGAACTCGCAACCCTCCGGTTGCTTTTCCGTGGCACTGGGCTACCGCAGCCCAAATGTATGGATATATAGTGCGGGCAAAATAATGTTCATTTACTTTTTCAAAGCATAATCTTTAGTAAAACTTGGCAATTCTGAAATGCAATTCAAATCGTCTATGTTCATGTTTTATAACAACAGCACCGTTGGTGATCATCTCTCCTCGTATTGATAAGCGTATTGACGGAGTTGAAACTAGTACATGGATCACAGCATATTAATCTATTATTATAGTAGAATAATATTCTACAATAATAAATTCTTGACACAGGTTCAGTAAATTTCACAAGAAACTTTTGAAAACGTCTTGTTCGTATCGCACAGGCACCGTATTACAAGACCAACCGAAGGGAGTTTAATAGCAGCGTTTGTGATAGAGTTCGCTCGCGCGAGAGCCTTAAAAGCATAAAGGGCGAACTACTCAATCACATGGAAATGCCCCTAATATTCAATTTAAATGGTAGTCATGAACTGTGGATTTATGCGATAAAACTACGGAAAATACCATCAGAGAGCTAGTAATCAGTGATTAGGGTGGATGTGCACTAGTAGTAGAAAAGTGAGAGTTCAAATACATCGAGGAGCGACGATCCGGAGGACGATAAGACCGATACGGAGAAGAGTTCAGAAACAGGAGGGGAATAGGAGGAAAACGACTTGAGGATCAGAGGATAGCTAGGAGGAAAACAAGAAAACCGATAGAGTGAGACATGCAGTCTTATGTGTGGAAGTGCTGATAGTCGGATACGAAATAAGATCGTGAACTCCGATTTATACTAGATAAGAATGGTTAATTATATCTTTGGTATTCATAAAATTTACCATGCAATATTTCTGCTGTATTGTAGAATTTTGCGAAGAAATCATTCGAGCACTAAACCTAACGATTTGTTTACCTTTTTTTTATTTTAAATTTATAAAATAAAAATGTATCTCCAATCCAATAGAGTCAAAATGTTTGCGAGACAACCTTTTGTAAAAGAAATCAAAATATTGTTCAATGAGGTTACTTGTTATTTTCAATCCCATTTGATTTTATTACCATGTGCGTTCAGTAAGAGCTGGTAATGGATAGCTAAAACCAAGGTTAATGGAATATTAACAGGTTGTCAGTCCATTTCCCTATACTCTCCCTGATCTGGATTCTGTGAGAGCTGTGACGTCAGTGGACGACCAGAAGTTAGAATACTGATTCTGTTCCGATAAGAAGCGAGTCTTATAACTGTACTAAACTCGCCATTATAATTGCTGCACCTACACCCCTACTAAAATCTGTGGAAGATCCACAACTACAATTGATTTTGCCCTTCTCAAATAATTTGACTATAAATACACCATTGAATTCCTCCCTGAACTCCCATCTGATCATAACCCATCATCCCAGACTTTGAATTTTATCTTTTATTCTCACTCCCTTCCATTAATTGAACCACTAACTGGAAATCTTTCAAAAACGCTCTAAATACAAATGCTTCATTCCCCTCATACCCCAAACGAAATAACAACACTAATGACATTGACAAATCTATAAACACACTCACCGATCAAATACTTCCTCCAACATATCCTAGCCTGCAACATATCCTCCAAAAATATACCACCCAATCAATCAAATTATCGCCCTACAGCACCAGAGACACTATTAAATCTAGAAACCAAATTATGAAAACATGGCAGAAACAGAGATCTACCACTTAAAATTCAACTAAACAGAATTCAAAAACAAATCAGTAAACAATATGCATCCCTTTCACAAGAGTCCTGGCAAACTCACAATCACTCAGTACTGATAACTCCATATGGAGAAGCGTTAAATGCCCACCAAAAGATTAAAATTCTCCCATTTCTACCCCACAACCTACTGCAATTTCAGATAGTCACAAAGCAAATTTTATTGCTGACAGTTGCCAAGAGTCTCTCAACGTGTCCATTTTTATGTGCTTGTTAATAATCTTAGTGCAATGTTTATTTTTCGAACAGATGCATGTTTAAACATTCATCTTGAAACGAACGAAAAGGAAAACGCAATCTAGAAAGTAAACATCAATATAGGAAAAAATTATAAGAAAACACCTTAGAATTGTTTTCTCGTTGTAAATTTTTTTTACCTAAAAGTCCCTTTTTTAGTTGTTTCAAGATGTATGTTTAAACATTCATATGTTAGAAAAATAAATATTTCGCCAAGATGATAATTGATAAGCAGTAAAAAAGTCGAATATTTAATTCAAGCGTTCTTTCTTGCATTACACAGTACGTTTACACATCTTTCCTAAAGCATTTAGTAACTCTTTTTTTAGTCATTTTAATATTCCTCTTTAGTAAATAGGTTTAACATGAACAAACAGATAATTAAAATTGTCAATATGTTATAAGGGGTATAAGTCTTTAATACACGATTATTCCACAAGGAGTTCTTGATAAAAGTCGTATGATATTAAGATGCTCAAACTTCCTTACAATTCTTTTTTTTTTGTCAAACGTGCTAATTTAATGACTTTCACAACTCAGATGCATCTACTACATGTATTAATAAAGATTTGACAATGTTTATTTGCAAATGTACATTTGAATTTTGTTAAATATTGGTATGGCACATAGGACACAACGTTGATAGACTTTTTGTACATCACATACACGACACCAGATGAACGTACACGACGAACGACACCAGTGTAACGTACGTAACATATATTTCTGATTCCAAGCAAATTTTACAAACTCATTTGTCCTTGTTGTATGAGGGGTAAAGTTTTACATCGGGTTTTATAAAAACATTGGTATCATTGTTGATTTCATCCAATCCTGAACAATTTCATCGGTGGGTGTTCTTTTTGGTCTAGGGTCAACAATCGATCGTTGTTGGGCTATAAAACATTTTGGATATTAAGCTTTATGTGTTCGTGTCTCACTACATCCTTTTCGCTAACTTCCAACTTTTCAACCAGCCCTCCGCCATACGAATAGCACTTGACCCCGTATAATACAATTCGTTTTCGGCCAGGTTCCTAATGTCAACGTCTGTGCGTAGCCAATCTTTAAACGTAGATAGGCGTTTATTGAGTATAGACTGCTTGGAGCTTTTGGCTTCAAATTTACATAATAATTATTCTTTTTTCCTTAAAACTATATTATACTCTGTTACTCTTAAGTGTAAAATTAAATCCCATGAAAAAGGTTCTCTTCGTCAGATTTTAAAAATCTGATATTTGTCAAAGTTATGAATTTCCTTTCAACAAAGGAAAATACTTATGCCCACATAAATAATTCAATTTGCTGATGTAACTTTAAAAAAGAAAGCTGCAGACTCAAGAGAATTCAGTGCACTTTTAAGTTCTCACGCTAAAGAAAGTAAATATACGTTTCTCTTATGAATTATATCTGGTTATATTTATTTTTTTCCTTGCTCAAGTTTAGTTGTAGAATTTAATGACATTTAGCGCATCAACGTGGTAGAGTAAAAGAAAAATCACGCGCACATTCAAGTATATCCTTTTGTTAAAACTTCTTGTATTGCAACGCAGTGGTTTTTTTTGACGCATTACTACAATCACATGTTTTTTAGTACATTCTTCGCTTATGCGTTCATAGTTACTCACAAAATAAGACTAAGATAAATTTTAACTTTACTGATTAGCATGATTAGTAAGTGTATGGTGTGTTATATAGTTTAGTTAGATAGTCTGTGAGTTAGACATGGTGTGTTATATAGTCTAGATAGTTGATTTTGGAAAATGTTGAGTTAACTAAACTAATACGTATTGCCATGCTCATCCTGTAATTCGTTTTGTATTTACCTGTGTAATACTTTTTCATGTAATTTCCGAATAATTTTAAATTATGTTTGCTCACTTCAATGAAAAATTTTCTTCTAGTTATAATCACACAGCATGCCAGAGATGCAGTGTTGCTGGATGTCCCCGAATAAATGAGTAATGCTGTAGATTGCCGTAGATATAAATGAATTTTATGAAACAAAATATTCTTAGGATCATTCCTTGTGTTTTTCATAAAACTCTGATTTAAAATAAATGTTGTGTTTTATCTTCCCTTTCAATTTTTATCTTATGGTAATACAAATTCGTTTTCATGTAAAATTCAATATAGTTAAAGGAGATAAAATCCTTAAATTTGTGGTTTCAAAATAGTCTTTAAATAAGAAATTTTCTCCCTAAGCAGAAAATATATTGAACTATTTATCATTACCTTGATTTTTTTTGTTGTTTACATAATCGTTACATATTCACAAAAAAATTATTTTATTGATGGAAGATGTTTGCATGCAGAAGCTTTATTTCCTTCTCAATGAGTCAGACCAAGTTGCTCACATGACCATTTCATTGCAGTGGCTGGATATCTGGATGGCCATGAATCCTACCCTATACACGGCATCACTTTCTTTTGATGAAGACCTGCCTTTGGGGTGATTAATTGTGGCTCCTTTTTCCAGTCTCGATCTCTTTCGTTCCACATTATTGCAAATTACTCACTTTTCATCGCTGTTCACAGTTAATTTTAAAAATGGAACGTAAATACTGAGTGACTAATCAATTATTTGAGAAGTTTTCAGCCATACTTTTAGCTTTTCAAACTTTTGCTGTTCCCTTCCATCCACTCTTTTGAAACAATCGTTTCACGTTACCAACGAAATAGGCATCTGAAAACTATTTCCAAGGCAGAAAAAACATGCAATAATAAAAGGTTCTGGAAGATTCTCGAAAATCATAATATATCAAACTAAAAGTTTTTAAATATTTCAACTTTTAGAATTGCTTGATGAACAAATACACGTAGAAAAAATAAATACCAAGGCAGCGATGAATTCAGAACTATTCCTTCTATTTTCATTTCAAATATTTCTCTCTGCAAATAAGTCGGGATCGTGAAGTTCCATGAAAAATTCATTCTCCAGACTTATCTAATCTTGCTTTTCCCAACGTTTGCTTAACAAATCTTTAACTGGAATTATTGACTGCGTGTACTTAAAAATAAATCTATTTGATCTATAGGCAAGATTAAATTCTCTTTAGAATTTGTTTTAATCTTACGTATAGATGTATTCATGGATTCTCCCAGTTTGAACTAAAATAACATTAAGTTAAATATATTTTGTTATTTTAATTTTCAAAAACTTCCATCTGACTTCCACGAATTGAAATAAAGTTCACTAATCAATTTGAATTCTGCTTCAATTCCAGACCTAATAAAACAACAAACACGACACAACAAAATACTTTTAATCCCCAAAATGCTCCTATTATCTTAACAAACAATAGCGGAAGTGGTGAACTCATTAAATTCGCCAATGATTGGATTCAACTAAAAAGAAGAAATCCTGACCACTGCTTGGTTTTTCAACTGAATTAATTACTATCAATGAAGCCTTAGAACATCTTCAAATCTTTATCATGATAATTGGATCCTAACCATAGTCATGTTCAGTCCAGCACTTAAGAAAGTGCTAGGCTGTTTTAGAGATAAAGCACGCATTGAAATCATAGAAAAATTTAAAATTATGCAATCTTAAATTGAAATCCAATTTCAGTGGATGCTGTAGGGTTCGAACTGCAGGGAAGTTGGCAATTTTTATGCGTCCCTTCGAAAAGTTGCCAAAGAACCGAAGGCGGAATTTATCGAAGAGGGGAGAATCTTCGAAGTGACCAGCAGGGGAGGCCTTGTAATACAGGACGCTGTGCTTGGACAATAGTTTATGCTTTAACTAATTCTTAAGTCTAAATAACCCTTTTAAACCCTTTTCATCTATGCAAATACCACTATCATGTAAATAAACCTTAACTTAAATACAGTTTCTGTCAACTGCTTTCTTAATAACTTGATTGTCAAATAAGAAAATGATCATGGCCTGCTCATCCAAGCACATTTTAAGGAAGGAACGAAAAGGTCAAAAATTTCTACTGATACTATCTAACATTGTCATCAGTGAAAATGACATTTCTGAAAAAACTGAACAAGGAGATAGATACTCGGGTTGCCTGATTCTCTTCGCATGAGTCCAAACCAAACATTTCAAATAATGCAATGTGGCGAATTCCTCCCAATCACGATTGGTACCCGAGAAAAATTCCGGGTCTATCCATGTTTTACAAAGGGGAAAGAGGGACTCGTGCGGCTTTTATCTATATTGGTGAAGTGGAAACCTTAGGAGCAGGAAATTCCTGAATGATTAAAAATATTTTCCAGTTGTCTTAAGCGCAAGTGGTACACGTCTCTAGTAATCGCATTCTTTCCTTATTGGAATAAACCCTTCAGACTTATTCCAGAATCTGGTGGCATAATAATTTCTTTGAGGACGAATGACTTGATGGACTTGGTATTGTAGACATTTAGACCAGGAGGAATAAACATCTTGCCAAGCAGGCTCATTTCTTCACAAGTACATGTAACCTCTCAATTTTCACGTCTGTTGGTCAGGACTTCGCTTTTTTCTTAGAGACACGAATTACCCACAAGTCTGTAATAACATTAAATTTAAATTGATTTCTCAGTTTGTTGAGTTCATTTTCCCTTATGCTTACACCACAACATGATATATTCTAAATGTCGGACAAATCACCAAAGCATGATTCTAAGATTTGTATACAGTAATTCATTACGATGTTGATTACTCGTTAAGTAAAATAAGAAACAAATACAGTATTTGAAAGGGAATCAGGGGGGTTTAAAACTCCAATCACAATCATTGAGCTATGCGATTTCCAGTCTTTTTGGAATCCAGCTAGTAAAGACAAAAGTTCAGTGACGTAGCTTAACTTTTTTGAACACTGCGAACAATTCCTGTATCATCCTCAAAAAGTACAATTTTGAATATAAATCTGTCCATTTATTTACTGATGTAATTAGTATATTATTTATTGCAGTTGCTATTATTTATTATTAGTAAATAAATATATTATTAATTCGTGTAATTTATTATTATTTATTCTTAGTAAGTAGTGCATTATTTATCATTGATAAATAAGTACCTAATTTATTATATATTCAGCATTTATTTTCTATTTTAGAATAAAATGGTATTTCTCCTTAAGTATTCTTTGTAAACATATTTTTAGTACATAGATAAACTTATATTTGTATTAATAAGAGAGATATATTAAAGAGTTGAAAGAGAGTTATTAAAGAGTTGAAAGAGTTATTTAATTTTGAAAGAATTGCTTAATACTTTTGATAATTTTGAAAGCGTATTTAAATAACGCTTTCAAAATGTTTCTTTATCTTTCCCTTTCGCCCCCTACACATTCCACTGCAAAGGTGAGAGAGAATGAGTGTAAATACAAATCCATGGAAATCTGGGCTATTAAAATCTATTCAAGTGCTAACCAAAAACTTCCAAGTTTACGATTGGAATCTTTCAGAATAAAAGATGTTATGGATGCATATGTGTATGGAAATGTATGTAAAAAGACGTGTGCCTGGATAAATTGTTTATCTCAACCTCAGTATTTGTAGGTTTGCAGAAAAATGCATTGTGTTTTTTCTGGGTGTTGTAAGTTTTTATTTTTGGTCGTGTTTAAAATATGTATTTTTTTAACATTTAAAGGCTCTTTTGAAATTATGCGTGCAGCTTATATCAAAACAAGAACGTATATAAAAAGTGAGCTTGTTTTCAGAAGTACCGAAATTGGTTTTTTTTCAAAATCAGTCGAATAAAGTAATTGCTTTGAAATTATGGTGCAATGCCAAAAGCAGCAATCGAGTGTACGCAATTTTGACACAGATTTTCTATGTACAATAGTATAAATAGCTTGTGTTCAACTCGATAAACACACTTCAGATAAGAGATGTAACTTTTCTTTGTACCCGCAGTGTTTTGTTTTAAATTTTGTTTTAATAAATTAATTTTGTATCATTATACTTTTTTTTCAGTTGAATCGGAGGGAAAAATAACACGAGATAAATTTTTCTGACTAACATGAGGAAGGCATAACTCGTATAAGACGGCTCCCATAAGTGGTGACCCAGACGTAATTTGAAACTTCTGAAGCAATTGAACAGTAAACTTCTGAAGTAATTGTTAAGATTTCGTTTACATTACCACTGCCATATCTGATCACAACAAAAATGAAAATGCGTCGGTTGTGAAAATGCTTCTTGTAAGGAATAAAATATACTAAAGTTCCCCTCCCAATATTTTTCCATTTTCTTCCTTCCATCAACTCATCTGACCATGGTTTAAAATTACGAAGCTTTGTCCTTGTATTTTTCCATTCGGGATTGACCCCGGATCGTCGCAAATAGCCCGTTGCATTGCTTCAGTGCGACGTTAATTAACTGCCTACCTACCTTCCATCAACTATTCTGCATATCGTCGAAGAATGATTTTTACTATTTTTCTCTACCTCTGAGTGCTGAGGATCATAATTTATGCAGCAGAAATCCCAAAATAAATTCCTCGCTTTAGAAATCTTTAAAACACATTTCACTTCACCACTACTTACGAAAGGTCCCGTGTTCTTCGTGATGGAGATTGATATGGAAATAAATGATATACCAAGAATTGAGAACCGAGCATGGAAAATTTATAAAAATAGCACAAGTCGAATTAAAGAAAATTGAGAAGGAAATATAAGACGAGTTCCTTTATTCTAATTATTTCACAAGGAACTCAGCAAACCAATGGAATAAAACTATTTCAATTTAAGTTATCAGAATTTATTCCAATTCAAATTCTCATTTTGCGTGATTGAAGGTTGATGCTTATTTTAACACATATATGCATCACACTTCTAAAAGAATCAGTGTTGCAAGATTGGATGCAATTCGTCCTTTGGTCTACTTTTTAGAATAAGATTTGAGGATATTAATTTGATATATTGTTGGATGGTATTAGCTAAGTTTTATTTGTGCATATAAATGAAGCACGGTTCACTTTTTGTTGAAAGAAATTGAAAATAAAGCTAAGCCGTTCCAACATTTACTATTTAAGTTACGTAAAATAAAGCAGATTGTCTAATGACATTAAAATAAAATAAAATTCTATTTCGGAATAAGCCTATTTAGTCTTAATATTCTAACATTTTTGTGTGAAAGATTGAGTAACACTGAGAAGTTTTATAAGACTGGCAAGAAACTTTAACCGACATTTGTAAATGAGTTTTCTTTGTTGGTAGCGGCTGATCGATATTATTTTTCCGTAGGCGAGCAAATGCAGACCACTTTTTCATGGAACGACGTGGTAACACGTTTACTATTTGCAACATATGCTGAAAAAAAAAGACTTTAAATTCACACTTAAAAAAAGGACAGTGTGGGAAGGGATATCTGAAGTTCCAAGAAGTCACGGCTATAGTATCCCAAGAATACAAGCAGAGAATAAATTCAAAAGCTTACTGAATTCCTATAAAAGGGTAAGAGACAATAACCGGTAGTCTGGAAGTTGCCGTAAAACATCTCCTTATTTTAAGAAGATGGAGGGACTGTTTGCGGCATCTCCAGATATAAACCCAGTTTCAGAGGCATCGTCAATATCCGGATTTGCCAACAGCCCAGCAGCTAGCATCAATTCTGGATTTGCCGAGTCTGCCGGCTGTAGCTCTTCCACTCCAAGAAGAAAAAAAGAAAAGTGGAAGTTGAACCAGAGTGGTTTAAAACGTATCGAGACCAGGCCAAAAAGAGACATGAGGATAGAATGGCCTTGCAAAATAAATTTTTAGATGCCTTTATCAATTTTACCAAACCTTCATAAAATAAAATAAATCATCTTTAAAAAAAAAGAATTTGTTTGAAAATTTTTTAAACGTTTTAACGTTAAACGTTACGTTAACGTTAGTTAAACGTTAAACGTTAAACTCTACAAGATTTTGTTATAGGATCGGCTCAGAGCAGAAATTCATGGAAAGTTTTTGGAGATACTAAAAACTTACTTTCGAGATAAGAAATACATTGTCAATTTATTCTTTGTAAAACAAGCATGACACTACTAAAATGCTTATAATTTTTATTTTATACTTAAAAACTAATTCTATAAACTGCTGTAAGAGTTCAGATCGATACCTGAAATGTGATTTTCTTTAAATAACTAGTTTTTCAATTGTAACTTAAATATTTTCGCTATACGCATTCGACGAAGATATTCATTATACAAACACAAAGGATGTATTTCGTTTTTATAGAAAAGAAACTACTTTAATGGTGTATTTTGTAGTCTTGATCTAATGCTTTACTTTGAGTCATTAAAAAGGTAAGATAAAAATTTAATCGGATTTGATATTTTGAAGAACTCTTACCCCGATTAGATGCAAAACTATAATAGTTTACAAAGAGAATAGTCTAATTTTTAGCAATGTTTTACTATCTGGTTCTTGAGCGGTTTAGATTAGTTTGATTTCAACCCATAACTGGTGGCATGAATTTCGTGGGCTTATGGATAGTCGTTCACAATGGAAATGAGATAGAGCGCTGTGACACTGATTTATTAATTGATGAAATACAGAAGGATATGCTAAATGGAATATGGAGCAGAGTGTGAAAAAAAATCATAAAAATCGGATTTTTATTATTTTAAAAAGTTTAAAAATAGAAAATTAACAAGTGCTAATTATAGGAATTTAAGTAATCTGGGAATTGGAATTAGTAGAATTAGAGAATAAAAATATTTTATACATGTAATCTTTAAATGATTTCACAAACAGTTTAGAATTGAACTTGCATCAATTTTGACTAAATGTTTGAAAATGACGAACTACAAAACGGGACTAGTTTCTTTTGCGTTTTGTTTTCATTCACAAACTCGTTGAATCTGAATAACATGAAATAAAAGCAAGTTAAAGTTTGTTAATTTAAAACACACTAAGCATTGATTTTAATTGTACTTTGTAGATTTGTGATAACAAATAGAAAAATAGAGTGTAAAGTAAACGGAACGAACCTCATATCTGATCGGAAGTTGAGTTGCATAGCATATGTTGCTTAGCAACGATGAGACTCAAGAAAGCGTTTGTAAATGCAACTTCAGAACTGGTGAAACGGAGGTCATGGTGACGGATTATTTTTTGGTTTGCACTTTTTTCAGAGAATTGTTTACGAACGCGACCATTATATGCCAAGGAGAATAATTTTGTATCAGCAGAATGGACTCTCAACGTAAACTGCATAGAAATATTGCATTTTACATATATCCTTTATGAATATACAATATTTTTACAGTTGTTATCAGAACACTATTTGCATGGCAATCCTCTGGGAATCAAATTGGGTATAAGTATGTTTCCTGTAAAAAGTAAATACAGAGGTAGGTAGTTTGGTAGTTAATTAACGTCGCACTCTCTGGAGCATCACAAAGGGCTATTGGCGACGGTCCGGGGTCAATCCCGAAAGATCCAAGGACAACGCCTCGTAATTTCGAACCACGGTCAGATGACTAGAACAACATCTGAGCTGGCACCTTACTCTCCAAACATCCACACCACGCCAACTTTAGGACATTTGAGGTCATGACAGATTTAACATGTACCATCCCCCCTTGTACACGACGGCCTTTGGCTGGACCTAGTTTCGAACTCGCAACCCTCCGGTTGCTAATCCGTTGCTCTGCCTACACTAGTCTAAAAACACTAGTCCTCTATATTTAACAGCGGCCCGTTAAATATAGAGGACTAGTGTTTTTGTAGTCCTACTTTATTTCAGAAGTGATAAGTGATCACTGCTTAATTTTGAATGCTACTTCAGCAAGTCTCAAATTGAATTGATCACACATTTATTATTTGTTTAGTTTTTTAAAATAAAAACATGGCGAACACATGTGTTGCATATTGCTACTCCAAGAAGTGTGGCTAAAACTTGTTCCACACGAATAATTTCGAGTCTGAGGAAATTAACGTCAAACGTTCCAAAATGGCAAGAAACCAAATTTGTTCTTAATCGGGAGTATTTTATTCGTCTTCCAGTGGTTAGTGCACGGATTAACATCCGGAGGGTTAAGACTTCGAAATTCGATCCAACCAAAGGCCGTCGTGTACATGGGGGATGGTGCACATTAAATCCATTGTGGCTTCAAATCTTCTCATCATGGTGTGGAATATTAACGTGTGGAGTGTCAGCGCAAGTGTAGACCTCGTCATCTGAGCGTGGTTCAAAATTACGAGTTGTCCTCGGATCTTTCCTTTCGGGACTGCAAGTGATTTTTTGGGGTTTACTGTCTTTAGTAAACCCGTGGGTTGCGATCCCGGGATACCCAAGCAAAGAACTAATTTAGAGTCCATTAGAGATGTATCCGTGATTTAGCGTTAATTACATAATTTTCAGGGTGCATGCTTATTTGGTGTGTTTTCGACATGCTTTCTTTAATTATTTTTTTTCTTGCGTTTCAGATCCTTTATATTTTCATTTTAACCGGAGCTGCTTTTCATGTTTCCACTGTGTTTATCACTTATCGTAAGTATTTCATTATCTGTAAGGTGGAAGTAGAATATTTTATCTTCTCTAATTCTGTGTGATTATTACCAGTCGCTTAGAGACCATGTAACCTCGAGTACCCAGCATCCCCCTGTTGAAAAAAATTGAAAGGCATCGACTGAATCAAGTTGGCTGGTTGGACTAGGTTTTATGGTGCAAGAGCCATATTTGGCCAAGCTGCGCCAAACAACGTCAGATAGATGGACATAAACACAAAAAGAAAGTTTTTACTGGCACAGGAGAGATAAATACACGCAAAGAGGAATCCAACCTACGCCACCTACAACTCAGGTTGCTAGAGCAGTGGGAAAGCCCACTGAGCCGTTGGATTGGATTGGACGCCGTAAGTGGACAATGTTTCACCTGTGCGACTTTCAGCTATAAAGTCCGCTTTACGGAGGCGTTTCGGGGATTGGGGAGAGCAGAGCAATCCACTATACATATAAAACATTTAATATAGTACATAAAAAGCAAAAAGTTAGTAGCGGGCAAAAGATGTAAGCAGAAAAATACACTAAGATGTAAGAAAAGGATTACAAAATTTGTTAAATTACAGAGAGGAAAATGATAATAATAATATAAACTATATACAATAAAAACGGGAACAATATACAATGAACAAGGATACATATTAAAAAAATTTCTAAGAGCAAAACACGTCTTAAAAGACTACTATAAAATATCGATATAGTACTAATTTCGTAAGAAAAGCCCGGTTATTTCGAGAACCTTCGAGTTCTCAGCTCTCACAGATATCAGTGTTGGAGATGAGAAATTCCATCACTTTAACGATTTTGTGGTGGCAATGTTTATTCTTGGTAGTACTTTGGCACCAATGGAGTAGTTTTGGATAGAAGGTTTCGCCAAATGCCACGGTATTGTGAGATCAGAGTCAAAAAGGTAGTGGATGGGATCACCTTCTCGGCCCCAGATGCACAGTGCACTTGTTCTTAGAAACGTTTTAGGTACGCCGGAAATGGATCATGGCCTGCTAAAAATTGTGCCAGCTTTGAGTTCTGGTATATAAGGTCGGTTGAAACCTTCGGAAAGAATTGATGAGTGTGCTTTGAACTTAATAATTTGCTTCTAGACCACTTTAAACTGGTTTAATGCGAAATCTCATTTTCTGCAGACTTCGCAAGTAAGTCTTGTTCATTTCCCTCAATGCCCGCTTGTGCTTTTACCCAAGAGGTGTTAATTTGGGGTACTAAAGTGGCTTCAAGTAATTTTTCCTTGACCTTTTTGATGATTTGGTTGTGGGATTACCCAGAGCGGTAATTCTTGATGCACTGTCTGGCATGATGTTGGCTGCTATTCTCTCTGAAACACAATAGTATACTTTCCTTAAGAGCAAGCAGTTCATCTTGGTATACAGATAGGCAAGGATGTAAGGCCCAACTATGACATAGTGTGGAATCCTCAAAAAGTACATATGCGCTGCCAACGCCTTTGGGAGTTTTCGAGCCGTCTGTATAAATTGATGTTGAGATGCTGGGAGAGGGTGGCCCTATAATTGATTGAAGACTTGAGCGGATTGGCTGACTTGAAGAAAAACATTTTTGTTCATAATCTGCAGAGATACCATTGTCCAAATAGCTTAACGTTTTCTAGAAGTTTTATGATTTTTGAAATAACGGCTTCCTTTTGGACGACAAGGTGCTCCATCCTCTGGGGTCTTCGGTACGATACCCCAACCTGGACTGACAACGTTCCAGTCTACTGCAAGAGCAATATTTTCTGCCTCCAAACACCTGATGTTGAAAATTCTGTTAGTGTTTCTTAGATATCTTCGTGTAGTTCTATTTCTCGGAGAGAATTGTTAAGTTTCAGATGTTTGAGAGCGCTTTGTGAGACATTGACTCTCGTTATTACAGTGGCTTGTAAGTTTTAGCCTCTTTGGTTGGAAATTATACAGCTAATTTAATTTTTCTCTGCTTCGCAATCTTTCCCTCAGTGATGTCCCCCGCACTTGTAGCAGGTTGGTTTGTTCTTACAGTTATAACTCAGGTGACCAATTTCTTAGCAGTTATAGCACCTTATCACACTGAAATACTTTCTAATGTGAATAGAATGACCCACTGAGCCATGGCAACCCCCGACTTAACATTGCAGCCCAACTGAATCAAGATAATCTGATGTTAAAAACAACCGTTCACTTTTTTGAAGCAAATCTTAGCCGACATCAGTTGTGATCTCTAATATGCACTCTATGGACACGACTTCATACGAGCTACTTCTCACCACGTTTCTTCAAGCGGCTGACGATATCCGATAGTCCTCCTGGCGTTTTATTATTTCTGCATCTGATTGGTTAGTGGTGGTGGTATAGGTATCCCTAATACCACCCCAAATTCATCTTCCCCACGGTTTCCATAGAATCTAGCTGATATGAGTAGTTGGTCCTTGAGCATGATCAAACTTCAGCTTCAAGACAGTGCGCTGTCTTTTGTCTTGGGTGCGCTGTCTTCTGTCTTTTTTCTGACAGTGCGCTGTTGCACTTGGAACTTCAATATAAAATTCATGCTCGTTTGCTACATATTTATTTGTCGCGAGATCCAGACAATATTATTTTGATCCCTGCGTCTTTTTTTATTGAAACGTTTTGTTAGCGTTGTAATTTTATCATAAATGTCCACGAACGAGGAGCCCAGCAATGCGAACACTTCGCTTACCAACGCCAATCAGGAGATCCCTCCGTGGAACGGATATGTTTTTCATTAAAAGCATATCCGTCTCTTGAACACTCTTGAACGTGAGAGGAAGAAGAAAGGGTGTTGCTTTTTCGAACTATCTGAATTTAATTTCGATATCTGTAAATACCTGTACATAGTTTTATTTCCAATCAAATGAAATAATTTAAAATGTACAGAGTTATTTTTTCATTTAGTTCTGACCCTTATTTCCTCTCCAGCAAGACACGTCTATCAAGACTTAAATAAATGACATTTTAATGCCGGATGAAAATTTGTTAGTCGGGTTGAGGATATCCCACTTACCGAACTCTGGTTTTGTCTTTATTTCCATCAATTTTCTTCTTGTTTGGGGACCACGGTAGCCCGGTTGGAAGAGTAACGTATTATTAATCGGAGAGTCGCGAGTTCGAAACTCGGTTCGGCCAAAGACCGTCGCATTACCATCTTCTTGTTTACATAAAATGCCATGAACCCCCATTAATTGAACGTTTAAAATTTATTTTCAACAGTTCAATCCAGCATCAAAAATCACCTTTTAACTTGAATGAAGCTCAAATCAAAGTTTGGTCAATAGCCGCTGTCAAATGCTGAGCATATTCTGCGATCATCTAGATTAGATGTGCGTATCGACAGCTGGGGTAGTTAATTAACTCGCACTGGAGCAACGAAACGTGCTATTGACGATGGTCCGGGATCAATCCCGAATGGAAAGACACGAGGACAACACCACGTAATTTTGAACCACGGTCAGATGACGAGGCAACACCTGATCTGGCACTCCAAACTTCCACACCACGCCTACTTGAGAACATTTGAGGCCACAACAGATTTAGCGTTCCCCAGGCTCCGTGTACACTACGGTCTTTGGCTGGACCGAGCTTCGAACTCACAACAATCCGGTTGCTAATCAGTTGCTCTTCCAACTGGGCTACCGCGGCCCCTATCGACAGCTGAAGAAAATACACCAGTATTTAATGCTAGTACTAAAATTCAATATGTGCGCATATGTTGATCTTTTTAAAAGAACATATTTTGATGGTAAATTTTAATTGCAGTACATTTTAGACTTGTATCATAATACCTTTGTGAGGAAACCTGAAGAATTCACACATTTTTGTCATGAAATCTATCTTCAAGCAGAATAGAATGAAATTGGTTACTTAGGCCAAATACATGATGTAAATAATGATATTTAGATTTAAAACAGTGTAAAATGCAAAAAAAATACTACACTGATTTTTATGTGTTTATTTAACATTTGTACTTTTTACAGAAGGTGACCGAATACTTTTGTGTCTGATTTCATGGGTTACTTTACGTGTTCAATAACTTTAGCAAAACTTAATAATTATTCGATTATTTTGATAGGAGCCATAGAAAAATAGCTTTTATGTGGTAAAATTTAAAATCATAATTTTATCGACATCCTTATAAAATTCATATAAGCAGTAAGAAACGTCGAGATGGATAAATACTTTTATGACCCATTGTATATTCCTGTTTTATCTTCTTAATTTCAACCCTCTTAAAATATTTTAACGAATACGTCATTAATGAAACAAATTCTTCAAAATTTATGACAAGCGCTGCTTAAGAAAGTAGGCGTTTCAAAAGCCTATTTATATTTCAGATATGATAGTGATCAATTTGGTGATGATCCTATTTTACATTTCCTGTATCGTTGCGTCAATTGTTCTTCTCATAGGTTTGACAGTGGTGAGTATATCTAATTTATTTTGAGATACGAAACGCTTTTCATATGAAGACCTTAAGAGGCTTTTCGATCGCTTTGGTCAACAATCAACATCTCATCACTGAATGTATTCATTCTTACAATTTTAGAGACTGCATGGTTACAGACAGACATAAGCATTGAAGAAAAATCCCCAAACTTTAAATTTTACCAAAATATTTATGTAGCTGTGTGAGCTATATAAAAAGCTAGTTTAGAAAAAAGCTAGTTTAGAAATAAAAAACAACATGGAATTGAAATTATAACAACCACAACGGGAAACGAGGGACATCTATTTTTAGATTTCAACCAGCAACCCTATAGAGGAAGGGGAATCGCGTTTCTAGCTTTCGCCTTCCTTCGGTGCCGGCAGTCTAAATGACTCTTAGCTGCTAATGGCGGTGTTGTCATAGCAACCATTTGGCTTACGGAATATGCGCAGCTATTTTTCAGCAAAAACTTCCGTGCTAAGCTTTCGCTATCTACAGTCGTAAGCATTGTAAGATATTTTCCGTGTATTGAATAACGTGCTCTGCGAAATTAAATTCCTTCATATTTGTAAGTACTTTAGTAATTTATAAATCGCAAAAGAAAAAGAAGAGAAATTTTACGTAGAAATATTTAAAATGTATATATAAATGGAATACTGAAAAAAAGACTAATTTGAGAAATGTAATTTGCAAAAGGAATTTGATGAAAAATGTTGGGTAAGTGGCATTTCCCTTCTTTCCCCTGAAAAGCCGCCACTGTTTAAATTTCAAGTTCACAAGAGCCTCGGCGGTTGCCCGAGATGTGTGCGGCCGAGCATTATCGCGTTGCAGAATTATTGGCTCTGTGGATTGTCGAACACGACACACACGTCTCCTAAGGTGTTTTAACGTTTCTATGTAAAGCACAGAACTTCGTTCTTTGCTCGAAGTCCACTTTAAAAAATTTTAAATACTTTCATCAAGGGCAAGGATGTATTCGTGGTATTATCGAAATGATTTAAGGAATTAAAAGCCATCAAACATAAACAGTAAATCAAAGTTTCGTAAATCACAGATACAATATTCGTCTGAATACGTCAGTACACTGAAAACAGTCGAAAAAGAAATAAAAAAAACGTAACGCT
The DNA here is from genome assembly GCA_933210815.1 of Meta bourneti. Classification (NCBI taxonomy): domain Eukaryota; kingdom Metazoa; phylum Arthropoda; class Arachnida; order Araneae; family Tetragnathidae; genus Meta; species Meta bourneti. The sequence continues at coordinate 89,874,481 of OW119924.1, read as the reverse complement.
CATTTCAATATATCGCATTTAGAAAACCATGAGAAAAAAGGCTTGTCATATAAAATTATTTTTGGACCGTGGGGTAACTCAATTGGTAGAGTCGCGGAATGGAAAAGGAGGGTTACGAGTTCGAAATTCGATTCAACCAAAGACCGTCGTGTACGTGGGAACTGGTGCATGTTAAATCTGTAGTGGCCGATTGATCATGAAATTAGTGTTGGTTGGGATGCTATAGGGATAATCCCAGGATGATAACGGCTTGCCTTGAAAACTGACAGTGATGTGGCCATTTCGATTCTGGTTAAAAAATAATAATTAAAAGTGTTTAGAACTATCGCAAGTAATTAAATAAAATCAGTTTGGAGAGTGGGGGGACAGCTCAAATGTTGTTCTTTCCAAATCATCAATAATTTATAAATATTTAACTAATAATCTACAAATATTTGATATATTTATAAATTAATTATTTGACATCAATAATTGAGAGATATAAATATTTGATATATTCATAAATTACTGTCTGTAATGAATATTTGATGTATTCATAAATTACTGATGTAATTTATAAAAATTTGATATATTCATAAATTACTGGTGACGTATTTGACATCAGTAATTTATAAATATTTGATTAGAGTGATTAAAAACACTTAATTTTGCATAGCTTACATTTTGTAAGGAAACGAATCTATTTAGTGCGAAAAGCGCAAGCGAAAAAAACTGATAATAAGTGTTATTTTGCTACTTTATATCTGGCAACGCCAAATGAATGTTTCATTTTGTAATTTTACAACGAATTATTTATTTTCTGCAAAATATCGCTAAAGACATGGGTTCATTTCTTGGATGTATGAGTATATTTCGACCAACGTTTTACTAACGTCATTTATTCAATATATAATGACTAGTAGAATTTCGTTTCATAAAAATATATCAAGCGTACAAAACAAAACCTTTTAAAATCAGATGGTAATGTCTTAGATTAAAAAGAGAACACTACAATAAAGTTATTTTTAAATAAAACAGTCAACGTTAAAATAAGACTTTTCAAAGGACTTTTCAAGACAAAGATTTTTCAAATTTTGACGTAGGTTTCCATTACAAGGTAATTAAAATCAGTAAAACTTATATTTGTTTTTAAAGTTTCAATTTATATTATTGAATTGCATTGAAAGAGCTCTACCCAATAGTCAAGAAACAAAATCTATTATTCTAAATAGTTACGTAGTTTCCATTTAGATACCGGATCTCTGTATTGACCGAAAAAGTGTCACAAAGAATCGATTTAAAACAGTATGCCAGTTGGAGTAAGCAAATTTTGGTGGAGATGTCCAATCCGGGGTACTAGCGATTTATCGCCATACATGGTAACCTTGGTGTTTTGATCCAGCTTTATGGCAACCCAAAGGCTTTGGACGCCATCTTGATTTGGCGACAAACATACCCGGATTCGATATCCCTACCCAAATTTTTTAAAACAAAACTCTGCTGATCTTAGGATAATATCATGGTTTTAAATTATTCAAACTGGTTCTGAAAATTTGAAAGTTTTAGTCTTAAATGACAGAAGATCGAGTTTGTTTACTTTACGAGTTGAAGTTATTCTTATGAAACTTTGCTACCTCAAACATTCATTGAAAACATTGATTTTCTTTTTAAAAACGCTGTAAAATTAACCTTCCGTTCTATGAAAAGTTGTAATCAATTTACTTTTTCCCTCTGCACTTAAGACATTTAATTTTAAAACAAGCTGTTATTTCACATGCGACACTTTCGCGACAAAAATTGCTTAATTTTCAAGGAAAATATGTATTTGCTCGAAAATAAATTGTTCATAAATATCGTCTCAATGACTTGTCAGCCTTTTATAAGGGTGGTGGAATTCGGAAATACCGCATTCCTGGTGCAAGAGTGCTACAAGTTAAAGAACATTGATAAGAAAACTGACTGCAATAATACACAGTACGTTTGTCATTTTTACAGGATATAAACTTAAAGGGCATTCACAATCACTCCCAAACTCAAATACGGCGTCTGTAATAGTCATCTCACTATCACTTTGTAGTTATGTCTTACACTATAGTGCGATGTACGTGAAATAATTTATATGGATGGATAAAGCAAGCATACGTATTTCATTCAAAGTAAATTGTAGAATCAAAAGAAATGTTAAAAATTAAGTTTAAAAATTTTTTTCCTCTCATTAATTTGCATTTTCTATGATATTTGCATTTTTCTATGATAAAGAAAGGGATTTTTCAGATCACTTTCAATCAACATTTAACCAATTCAACCTAAGCAACGCCGGGTAATTATGTTATTGTTAATATATAATATGACTAATCTGTATTTAATCAAATGTAATTTTTGGACGAATTGATTTAATGTTTAAGTAAAGGCTGAGTATCAAACGCGTTTGAAAAAAACAGGTATGTTCTAACTTGGTCTTTTTTTGCATTACAGGACAGCAAGGGATTATTAGTTCCGTGGATAGTAACAATATCATCGACAACTCTGTTGGACATCATTTTATCCTCATATATCTTGATCGACACAGTATGTATCTCTCTAGTTAGAGGGATTCCGAACCTAAGTGAAGCATTTATGTTCTGAGTTTATATTAATTGATTAATTGTAATTGTCTCTAAGATTGCATACCTTTTATCAATACTGGCACAGCTATTGGCCAGAATGGGAGCTTGTATCCTAACTGGCATTTATCAATACTAGATAGATTTAAATTGCCTTTCGAATAACTTATAAGGCAGGGTAACTAGGAAGGTATTTGTCTCAACCATTATATTCATCGCTACTTTAAAATTAGCCTCCTCTTCCATGAAGACATAATCTATTTCAAATAATGCTTTGTCAGTAATCGCAATTCGTTCCTTGGAAGATATCGAAACAGTTTTAGTTGAGAAAAAAGGAGATCTAGATACATTTCCTTTGGGTAATTGAATCGTAAAACTTTTTGATCAAGTAGCAAGTACATCTCATATCCGGACTCAAGTTGTTCGGAACTCCAATTATACGGATCATTAGTTAGTTTGTAATTCATTGACTTTTCTTGTTTCCATGAATTGATTAAAAATATCTTATCCAGGCCAGCGATTTTCAACAGGAGTGCCGCTAGAATGGAACACGTGTACCTTACGGATGGTGAAATGGTTAGAATTGTGCAAGATTTATTTCATTTCAACGGTTTCGTTTTGAATTTTTGACCAGCACTTTCCTTAATAATTTCAAGTAATACACACATAAATAATTTTGATTAGAAACTATTATAAATAAATTGTTTCAAAATTGTTTTTAAAAGCCACTTTGGGAGGAAATGGTTGGGTAATTACTATTATTTTTGTAATTCAGAACAGGACGTCAGTTGGCTTGCTTTTCGAATACGATTTCAGCACTTCGCCCATAAAAGTTCCAAAGAATCAATTCCAATTGAGATACGATAATTTATTGGTCAACACCAATTATATTAAACGCCAAGTTTCTAAAAATGATCAACTACATTTTAAGGTAACCCCGATATGTATCATGCGGGAACATTTGGACAGCAGATGCTAAGTCTTCGCAGACAGCAGGTTTGTTCGTTTGCACTGAAAATTCCACATTGATTAAAAAGACTAAATAGTTACAACAAAGTGCTATTTTTGATTTGATACATAAATATTACAATTTTCAATCATTGAAGGGTCAGACATTTTGGAACGATGGTGCCAAGCCTGAGAATGTCTCGGGTACGGCAATTTAAACGGTTAATTTGTAAGCGATTCTTTACGATGATGGTGGTGTAAAAAATAACCGGTTTTAAAAACCAAAAACTAGTGATTTCATATCTGTTAATAAAAATTATCTACCTTAATTATAAAATAATAAGGGTGTCATAATTTAACAGTATTTTTATACAATAGCAGTTTTGTGAGATAGTGACCCGACCCATAACCCTTCCCATCCAGTTTTGATTGGAAAAATAAAAATAATATATTTACATTTTTTAAAAATCGTTAATAATTATATTCATAAGCTGGATATTACACTTATTTGTATAAAGTATCAGAGTAAATGAGACATTCCTTGCTACTTTCATATCAACTGCATATGATACAATGTTCTGTATTTTTTACGTAAATAAATATATATATATATATAAGTATGAATTAAGTATAGTAGATTATGTATATATATTTTTGTATTAATGTTCTTTTTCTTGGTCTTTAGTTTGACCCTTTTATGGCGACTTTATTCTCTTTAGATATTGTCATCTGGTTGTTAAACGTAAGTAATATCTTTGATCTAAGGAGCAAAAATTTATTCTCAGTATTTTCACATTTTATCGGTCAGGGCCTTCAACATCTGATTAGCGTGGTGCAAAATTTCATACAGAATCTATCTTCTGTACTCCAGTCTTCCTTCAATACATGCATTTACTGTTTGTGTTAAATATGTAATTTGTTTTAAAGGTTTTAGGTACCCTTTGCTTTGAAATTTTGCGTATGCCCTTCAGTTTAAGAGATTGCATATATTTTTACTACACTAGCGTACAAAACTTAAGAAACAGAAAGGTTTCCAGCTGTTACTTTGCCGTGAAGTGACCTGGATGTGGGGAAATGGTACAAAAGATCTGTCAAGAGTTACTGAACCAATGAGTAAATACAAAACGATAACACAAGAACAAAAGTGAACAGTAAAAAAGTCTTTGAACTGAGGAGATAGATGACATTGAATTGAGTGCCATGAGACAGAAAGGTAACTGAAAACTTAAAAAAGAGATGAGGCGGTACTTTGTAGGTTGTATGACTACCTTGAACACTGATGCAGGCTTTGGACCGTGTTTGCATACAGAGAATGAGGTTGCGGATAAGTTCCTGCGATAGCAGAACCCATTCCTATGTTAGAGCATCGACCTTCTAATGAAATAGACATAGAATGTGGGCGGATTAGCTGTCGTAAGATCTCTGAAGGGTAAATCAGGTCGAAGGGCAGACTATTGTTTTTAATCATGGTTGGTAAACACTTTAACCAATCAATAATTTAGGATCCATGCTTTTTCCTTCAACCACGTGACAGATCTTCAAACCGAGCGACCGGAAGAAATAACATAAAGCTGTGCGCATATGCTCTGTCTATTTCATTAGAAGGTCGATGTGTTAGAGCCTCTGACGTCACGATTCCAAAATTTGCATGTGTGCATCAACTTTCTACTTAATATCCTCTATTTCTATGAATATATGCAAAACGCACAGGGTGTTTCGTTTAATTTTGAGGTTGTAACCGTTAAAAATAATGATATTCCTTTACATGCCAGTGTATATATTGTAGTATGTGTTTATGTAAAGACAACAGTTATCCGTTTCCATCTTATTTGGCAAGTCAAGATTTTTGTTCTCGTCTTATTTTAGATTTACAGCATTCTCTGTGTGTTTTCCCAATTCCAAAAGTATAGAACTGAACAGGGTAATAGTCAAGGTGAACCACAACGAATGGTAAGCTTATGTTAACTATGATCATTGTAGTGGTAGTACCAACTTTCACTCTGCTTTCCTTTCGTAAAAGGCACAGTTAATATCATTTTACTATTTATTCTTCTTTGGTAGACAGATGAAAGTTTAAACAATAGTCTGGTGTCCACCTGCTAGGAATTTGCATCAGTCCCTACGTCGATGGTGCCCCAATAAAAGATACATAGGATTTACCAGGAGGATCCGCTGAACTTTGGCAAGAGACCGAGTCTCCGTCGGATAAGGAACGGGTGGAACTTCTTGGATGTTTCACCCGAAATCTATTGTTGTCTGGTCAGAGGACGGCATGACCGTTGGCTATCGTCCGGAGCTGTCGTAGGGATAGCTCTCTATCTATGACATTTCAGTGCGTTCCTCCTCTACTCGCTGTCTTTCCTCTTCTGCCGTCGTTTGGGCAAGGCAGGAGACTCCGTTTCACCTCGACTCTTGCCAATTCAGCAGAAATCCCTAAGTTCTGCTCACATACAGGATCGAAACCTCGACACAGTTCACCAAGGGAAAGACCACCGTCGATCATAATATAACAATCATACCAAAATTGTAAACGATACGTTTGATGGTCAAGTAAAAGCTGCATGAATCTCAAGGATGTAATTTTTTACCAAGATACAAAAAATTAAAGAGCAGTTAGCTTGGACTAAAAGTTCTAGAACTTTTGACCATCGATGAAGTTCTGAGATGAATTAATAATCTCACATTGATAAGAACATTTGGATCCTATCAGACAGCCGAAGCTCCATAAAACCGCTCCGCAAGTGGTGGAAACACAGAGATCTTACCAACAGAAATATCAGCAAAACGAGACGTCTGTGCGAGAGGAACATGATACATCTTCACTGGATTCCTTCACATGTTGGTCGGCAAGCGAACGAAATCCTCGACATTTTGACTAAGAAAATTAAGATGCTTTACCACCTTACGGCAGACTTACTTATGAGGCAATTCCTTCAAATATTAAAGCTAGTACGCACAGAATTTGGAAGGACTCCTCTGCTCATGACTGATACTCTATCAGTCAGCTGAGTGCTTCTCTAGATAAAATGGGCAGCAGAAAATACCAAACTGCTCTCTGCAGTCATTACAGTAGACACTGTCATTGAAGATCGAATTGGATTGCAAGCATTTTCCTGTGATCGAAATGCAAATACAATTGGTCTCAGGCTTCGTCCGAGCACATTATCTCTGGTCCCAGCTGTCCTCAAGTATCACGGTATAATTGACTTAGTGTGATCTTTTTATTCATACCATGACATAAGTAACAACAAACAGTAACAATAACAGAAATTCTTGAAAGATACTACGTAAATCCCATGGAGACTAGATACTAGTGCATGTTCTTGCGTTCAATATAGATACGGGACAGGATAGAATGTCTACGTATTGCTTTTATAACAATGTATCACTGTTGGAACACTAAAATAGTAGGTTTCAGTGCGAAGATCGGAACAAGCTATCACCCCATTTTCGGGCCATTAGCAGAAGAGGAAATGTGCCTGTGTACCTCGATGTGACGAAATCATCCATACCTTTTATTACGATTGTATTGCGCGGTTCTGGTGAGAAGGCAGATGATTTTGGGGAAGTTAATTTCTAGGAAGATAGCAAGCTCGGTTGGGCAAAAGCTGACATAGGAAGAATCATGTGTGGCGATCACGAGTTCACGCTAATTGTCGCCAATTGTTGGAACGCATTATTTACACTTAACCAACCCCCTAAGTGGACAAATGGACTCGTTCAATACCACGTGACTCAAATGTCAACTCACCAGAGCCGGACTGTACTAGAGATTGTTCTGCTGTCTGCTTGTTATCAGATGGTGTGTTCCCCTTTCCAGAATTCGGTATCATCAAAACATTGGGTTCTGGATTTTCCGGGTCTGATAGACTGATTTTGTCCTGTCCATTTTACTAATTCCAATTAGAAAAGTGATTCAAAATAGGTGTAAATGTGATTATTCTCGTATCTGTTTATCGTAGAAACAAGAAACATTTCCAATTCGAAACATGTTTAAATCTTGCATAAATATTGGATGCAACATTTATTTTTAAGGGATTGTACGAACGTGACTTGAACAAGTTCTTTATTAAAAGCATGAAAAATAAACGATTGAAAATATATGTGCTCCATAATACCTATTAGATAATCTAACATTAACCTTCTGAGTAGTTCACACGCATAAATCCGTTCTGCTGCCGGTGGTCTTTCCTGCATGACTGCTAATCAGTTTTGACCTTCTTGACCAATAGAATCATCCTTAGGATTCTTTCAACCAATAGATGTGGTTATATCGTCATTAAGTGTGGTGTGGGGTAAAAGCAATACTATACTACTGAGAAATTTCGTGTAGCTCAGTGGGTTAATCTATTTAAAATTTAAAAAAATGGCTACCGCTCAGTTATTAATATACCATAACCAACAGTGTAATTCAAACCGGAAAGAAGACAAAATCAGTAAAAACATTATTCTGCATAGGCTGATATGGGAGATGTTCTAAGGCATTCTTACACTGATACATTTTTGTAACTCTTTTTACTTCTTTTGTAGCTTGAAGTAAGTGAACATCAAGAGGAGAACTGTTGCATACCTTGTGCAATCATAAGGGATACTGTGTCGAAGTCAGTTCCAGTTGGCACCAGTCACATCTCTGCTGACACATTAGTAAGCAAAATAGTAGTGACAATAATATATTTAACAATTAAAAAAACGTATATAGTCTATATCGACCTTCTAATGAAATAGACGAGTATGTGCGTGCAGCTTCATGCTATTTCTTCCGGTGGCTGGGTTTGAAAATCTATCACGTGATTGTGGGAAAAGGCACGAGTTCTAATGTGGGACAATTTGTTGATTGGTTGTCCAGCTCGATTAAAAACTAGTCAGCGCTTCGATAGCCAAACGGCCCAAGCGATTCGTAAACCCACTTGACTTACCCTTCTAAGATTTTACGACAGTGACTCCACCCACATGCTTTGTCTATTTCATTAGAAGGTCGATTATCGTCTACTCCAGAAGTCACTAAATTACGGCCAGGGGTATATATATAGTCCTTTAAATAGGTTTATCTGTCTACGGACATGTTGATAAAATAAATTATTTTTTTATCATACACTCTCGGTAGCTTTCTCAAGTATGAAACGCCGAGTCGTCCAATATTAAACACTAGTCATCACAGAAGAAGAGGACGAAGAAGCAACAATGTCTTTAAGAGCCGAGCAGTGAAAGAGATACTCGCCATTCATGTTCTCACGTTCACACAATGAACAGGTCGGAGAGTCCAATCCGGTACGGGGGTGCAGAAGGTAATCATGTCCTTCCAAGATCTTAAAACAGGCATTCCCGATGACTCTGGGGAAGTCAGGAGGGATACGTTCATGTCTATTTATAAGTAATAAAAATTAGGGGGAAATGGAAAAATTTGATGAAATAAAGAAGGAAAATTAAATTTTTTTATAAAATAAAAAAGAAAGTTTTAAATTTTTAGCATCAAATTAAAAAGGAAATAAATGTTTTTTTGGTAAACGAAGTCAATGCCATTCATTGAAATCTCTGTCGGATTAGAACGATGTTCTATGGCTATCTTTTCTACGCGAGGGATAATTTAACTTAGTCTTTAGCAAGGCGTGTGAAAGGCAGTGTAATTTTATCTACCAAAAAGTACTACACAGTAGAGATAGGTTACACTACTATAATAACTACCGAATTGTAAGTAAATTTTTGTAGTGTGGTGTTCATTATAGTACTCCAGAATTTAGCAGAGGCTTAATTCAATAGATGCTAGTTGATAGATTGCGCGAGACTGTTACGGTGTTAATTCCGTATGCGTGGTCATTCAATGGATGATTGTGATCTTGAATCGTCCTGTGTTACCTTTTGCAGCTGGCTTGGAGCGTCATATGAAAAGAAGGCTGAGTGGCAACGAAACATGAAGCCGTGAATAGAGCAGTGTCTGTCATCAAAGGGCTTCAGGCAGTTGTTGGAAGTGATTGACATCGCATTGGCAATAACTGTTCACCATGGATAATCCATCGAAGTGCGTGACCATTGTTGCAAGCGTTATCTGGTATTTTCCAGAAGCACCACCAGGCCTGCTTTCAAAGTGTTCTTAATCACGCTGCCACTCACCAATTTGGCAAGGTGTGAAAGACGCAGTACAACTTCATCTACCAAAAAGCTCTTCACGGTGTAGATAGTTTACACTGCTATATATACGAGGGGTATTTCAAAAGTAAGGGCCGTTTGATCATTAAATAAAAAATGCTTTCTAAATCACCTTGGTTTTCGTTAGTTTTCTTTTATTGAACCTTTGTTTACTTTTCTACATAATCGCCGTTCAATTCCAAGCACTTGGTGTATCTGGGTACAAGTTTTCTTATTCCCTCTGCGTAAAAGCCCGCCGCCTGGGAGTTGCACCATTTATTCACCGCTGTTTTCAGACTTTCGCTATCGTCGAATTGTTGTCCACCAAGACAATTTTTCAAGTGCTGGAACAAGTGATGGTCACTGGGTGCGATGTCAGGACTGTAGGGTGGAGGTCTACAAGTTCCCAGCCATATTCTTGAATGCTTTCAATAGTGCGGGCAGCTGTGTGAGGGCACGTGTTGTCACGAAGAAGGACTATTCCGGAAGACAGCATCCCACGCCGGCGGTTTTGAATGGCACGTTTCAGCTTCGCGAGTGTTTCACAGTACACACTGCTGTGACTGTTGTACCGGGTTCCGTGAAATCCACGGAAAGAACGCTTTTTTGATCCCAAAAGACAGTCGCCATAATTTTTCCATTTCAGAACGTTCGCTTAAACTTCTTTGGTTTGAGGAACCCGAATGAAGCCACTGCATGGATTGTTGTTTTAATTCTTCATTTTCATAATGAACCCACGTTTCATCGCCAGTCACCACAAGTGAAAAGAATCGATCTCCATCTCGTCGATAACGGTCCAAAAAGGTTTGTCCAGATGCCATCCGCTTGTTTTTGTGTTCCTCGGTCAGCATTTTTTTCGGCACCCATCGGGCACAAACTTTGTGATAACCCACCTTTTCCGTGACAACTCTGAACACTGGGTCTTTCACTTCACTCTTCATCGTGCACGTCTGTACGGCCCCTTTTGAATTCTCGACACTACACTCTCACGCTGATGAACCAGGGAGTGTCTGATGAATAGAGGGAGCTGGGAGAGCGAAACTCCAATCATTGCTGCCAACGGCTTTTTATTAGCGAACGGCCCTTACTTTTGGAATACCCTTCGTATACTACTGTATTGTAAGTAAATTTTTGTAGTGGTGGCTAAGTTTATAAGTCCAAGCAGGAAATTTAATACCAACGTCTTCAATCTGTATCCTACGGGGGTTGTTGATTGTACCATATTGGAATTTGAATTTTATAATATTTCTAACATTTATTCTAGGTCCTTTCTGCAAACATTTGCGTCGAGAGTACTTGTGACAGGGAATTAAGTGAGAAGGGCCATTCCGAAAAATTGATCAAGCAGAGGAAAGCCGATTTTGTGGAAATGGATTCACAAGCAAGTTAAAGTTCTGCGCATTTGAATTGTACGTCTGTTTTTACCAACACATCTTTCTCCAAGAGTGGTTGCTGTCCTCAAGTCATTAATTTGTAACGGAAATCTTAAAGAAAATGTGTACAGCCCTTTCCAATAAATAGAATTTGTTTGAAAATCGACGAGAATCGAGCCTTTAACAAAGCTTGATGGTTCTGTTCACATCTGTCCCGGTACCTTTTCCCTATTATAGTTGTTTGCTTTTAAGTTTTATGATGCAAGGGCCATATTTGACAAAGCTGCTCAAAACACAACGTCAAGTAAAAAATGTGAATGTAAAAAAAGAGGGATTGGGTAATACAGTAGTGCGGTAAAAGCAGAAAAAGATCGTTTTGGTATCCCGGGAGCGCGATCCACGTGTTTACAAAAAAGACAGTAAACTCCACGGGAAACGAAAATATCACTAGATCTCCTCAGATCCGTGGAGCTAGTACATACCTAAAGGAGATGTGCCCCTGAGGACTTTCCCTACTGTGATTTTACCCACATAGATATATTGTTTGTTGGAGGCTCACAGCGTGTTAAAAGTAGTTCGAACTATCGTTTGCATTTTAGTTATTGGCATATTTTTGTATTATTTGGTTTCCTAAGAATGGAAACAGTGTGAGAGAGATCACACAGCTCCTACTCTTGGCAAGGAGCCAAGATTCTCTCTACGCGCATTCTAAAAAGGATATCTTATAAGGCAGGAGTGTAAATATTTGTATGTAGCATTTATGTGGAGTCAGATAAAGTATATTTTTGTATAGAACGACTGAATAATTTGATTCAGGGAGAGTCTCGCAACACAGGGGCGACTTTGTGGACTTGTCACCCTTCATATGTTACTCATCCCTTTCAATTCACGGGTTTCTGTGACGGAACGTGTTCCCACGTGTCGTCACTTCCCTAATTTTTCGAATACGATTTCAGCATGTCGCCAATAAAAATCCAAAAGAATGAATTACGAATTGATATATGATAGTTGATTGGTGAACGCCAATTACATTTCCGTCAACGGCGATAAACTACATTTTGAAGTAACCCCGATATATATCATGCAAGAACATTTGGGTAACGGGAGGTAAAATCTATTTTCCATCTGGATTGCTTTCCTTGAAAAAAATTCCTCTTATAATGTTAAGAGAAAATTCCTAATTGTTTTTCTCTGGGCGTATGTTTTTACTAGATAATTTTTAAAAAATCTCATTTCGAATCTATTGACGATGAACTTTTTGCAAAATAAGAGACCCCAGAGTTCAATACAAATTTAAAGTACCAGTAAACTCTTTAGAAACACGAATGCTTTACAAATTTGCCTTAGATATCAAACAATTTTTTCGTGGAAATGCTTATAAATATACGCATATAAAGGAATTCGGGTGTGACATTTGAAAGCTTCCTTGTTTGAAATATTTGGTAAAGAATATTAAACACTAGCAGTACCCGCACGGCGTTGCCCGTGACATCATTCTTGTTATGTCCTCACTGATACTGATTAGAAACATTAAAAAGAAAAACATATAACATTAAAAAGAAAAACAATAATTTTAAGAATGAGTCCCACCACCACCCGACATGACACGGGCATGTCGCCTCATTTCTTCCACCTCACTGATCCTTGCTTAGACAGCTTCATGATACACTATGTTCAATGTTCTTCCATTTGGAGTTAGGATGTAAAGATTCTTGACTTTTCCAATTCTTGAACAACCCACATAGTTAGTTCACCATGAGATAAATACGGTTTAATGAGATCGAGTCCTACAACTTTCATCGATTGTCCTTGTGCCTTGTTGATGTTCTTGGCGAACACACATACGCTGTCTTGTTTCTCTTTCTGGGGTGGATTCAGCTTTTCTTTGATCTCTCTCTCTGTTCTCACTGTTTTGTTCGAAGACGTTTCTTTTTTCTGGGAGGCTGTGGCATCTTTAAATATAACGCTTAACCAAAGTAATGTAGTTATTTACCTGAAATAAAAATGAGATTAAAATTGCAGAAATTATACAAATTCAAAAGTAAGTTATGAAAAACCACTACCGAAATTAAAATGTGATTGAATCTTTAAATATAACGTTTTACTTTAAAAAAGTCTTGTTATGTCACCTCATGATTCCGACAAACAACCTAAATGAATCAATGTCAGCGAAGTTAAAACCAAATTAAACAGTAATAAACACTGTTACTTCATTTCATGTATATTAACACAAACATTATACTATTTGCGAAAAAATACCCAAACAAAAAGCAATACAAAAAAAAATTAAAAAACAAAGTTTAATGTAATTAGGGGAGGTTTTTTTTAAATGCAAATTTAAAAAAAGGAAGTGGGTCGTAATTACCTTAATTTTGAAGCTAGGAATGAGGTGCACATTGATTAAACAATAATAAACACTGTTACTTCATTTCATGTAATTTATTAACACAAACATACTTTCAATTTTGATTTTTTGAGAAAGTTGGTCCACTTGAGAATTCAATTAATTTTAATTATTTTTGGTTCTTCAGGAAAGTTGGTCCGCTTAATGATAAAAGCTTCAAATTTGGAGTACCAAACCTCTGTTATTCCATTGTTAAGATTTTTAATTGATTTTGAAAGCTTTAATTAAATATATAAATGCTAATTTCTTCAAAGATATTTATCACAATTTTATAAAACCACTATTGTTTTGAAGGAATTTTTTTTTCGTTAAGAACATTATTTTTAATAGTTTGTACTCACGCTTGATGATCGTCCATCTCTTTTCAGAGATTTTATCATGGAGATCTGTGGCCGGATTTTCTGACTTTTGGTGTATCTTTTCCGACCCCTTGGTGGGCTCCGGGTCTTGAAAATTTGTGTGGGTGTTCTTTTTGTTTTGTATTTGACGTCCAAATTTGGTGATAGTCCGATCACTTTTTGCGTAATTTTCTGGGTTTTAATCAAGATCTCTGAACACTTTGGATGATCCAGTTTCAAAACATTAATAGAAGTTAGCATGCGCGATAGCTATCTTTGTAGGTTCGTTCTGCGCAGATACGTCATAGTAGAGGAGGGGCTACGCGCGCCAGCATAAAATATTAATTATAAAAATTTCTAGATTAAATTTTAAAATTCGGGCTTCGAAGGACATTCAGTCACCTTATGGACGTTGGGACTATATGTGTGCCAAATTTCATGGCTGTAAGTGCTATAGATTCGTCTGGACACCACACAAACACTTTCTTTTATAATAGTAGATTCGTGTTAGTACATTTTTCAATAGTTAAACAAAAGATGCAAGTATTTTTTATTTCCAAATCAACTTTACATTTTGAATTAGAATTTCCTTGGGCATAACCCACGAGCTCTGGAATCTGCTTAGGATTGGTGGAGAACTGAATTGAATCAAAGAAACTTGAAAGTTCAAAAGAAACTCAGCGTGATTTTAAATTGAATTTTCAAAATGTCGGAGTCCTTTTACCAGTTACTTGAAAAGGGTTATTACTTCAGGCGTGGAACAGTTTCCGACAGCATATTCATTTTAAAGTTGTGAGAAAGTGTGATGGAATGGACACAAAGAGAAGAGAAAGTGAGAAATAATCCTTACGAACTCTTCGGAAAAAGCAAAAATTTTCGTTCGTTTTTGCGACTTGAGGTTTCTTTTCTATTTAAAGACTTACGGCGGAATTCTGATTTCAAACGTTTCCGTTCAGACAATTGGTTGGTTTTGAGACGTAAAGGTCAAATTTGGACAAACGCCAAACATAAGACAACGTCGAAAAATGAACAGACGTATAACGAAAGTTTTACTGACATGGTATGGTATTTTTAATTAACGTCACACTGGAGCAACACAACGGGCTATTGGCGATGGTCCGGGATCAATCACACAGGGAAAGATTCGAGGACAACACCACGTAATTTTGAACCACGGTCAGATGACGAGGCAACACCTGAGCTGGCACCCCACTCTCCAAACTTCCACACCAAAGTGAGGAAATTTGAGGCCACGACAGATTTAACGTGCACCAGCCCCCTCTGTACACGACGGTGTTTGACTGGATTCGAACTCGCAACCCTTCAGTTGCTAGTCCGTTACTCTTCCAACCGGGCCACCGCGGCTCCGACACGGGAGAGAGAAATACACCCAGAGAGGAATAGAAACAATTCAGACAAAATGACTCCGGTCACGAAGTTTATCTCAACTGACTATTCTAGTCTGGGTATAAAAATCATTGGATTAGTAAATGAATGGATTGCTTCAATCTTTTTCACGGTGTGTATCAGATTAGATGATGAGAATGAAATAATGCAAACTAGCAGACCCAGGCATATAACGCGTCTGAGCTAAACTGCCTTAATTGCTTATATCCATTGATGGCAAACTCGCTGCTTACATTTCGTATCGTATTTTAATGATAATCAAAATAGCATCCATATTCACATGAATCGATTTCATACCTCTAAACAATATCAAATTATTCAAAAAATATATAACAGTCTTTTCTTTTGCTTTTACTGGTGTTAATTTTTATTTTCAATAAAATGCATAGCTATAAAAGCACCTCAGTCATGTTACCACAATTAGATTCTGAACGCTACTTCAATTTTCCCCCATTCCCTTGTTAAAAGACGATTCGACATTTTTTTGTCAAACCCTTTAGCTCATATTTTCTTTTCTACGCTGATTTCTGTCTTCCGGATTTCTCATTGCTTTCTGTAATCGGACTGCTGAAGAATTTCATTAGAGTGGTGAACTCTTCCGTGTAGTTTTAGCAATATCATGCAGCTCCATAACTCAAATCAAGCATATTTGAACCCAAGTGACAAGATTGAAGTCACGGCGATCACCTGAATGTTTCCCTCTTCGGCCCAAAGTGTTGTCACTGATATCGCTTCAGCACCGAATGATACAACTTTTATAACCAGAATCCGCGCTAAAGACAATTGTAGAAGCGTCTTCTCTCTTTACGATACCACCAGTCTCCTAATTTAACTAATAGACTCGTTCAAAACCACGTGACTCCACTCCCAACCCGCAGGTGCTGGACTATAAGCGTCTGTAGAATAAATAGTTGAACTGTTTGATTCTTTTATCAACACAATTTTGATTTGAAAGTCAAAGCAAATTATTAAAATATTTTATATACTATGAATTGGTCATCTTTTTAATTGGTACCTAACAAAATGCATGTTTGGCGATGGTTCTCTCTTTCTCTCATGGTTTTTTCCATTGCTCACAGATGAAGTTCATACCATATTTCCATAGTTCATTCATACCATAGTCCTACCATATTTGAGTCGTAACTGGTTGAATAATTGGCGATGACTATTTGCTTTCACGCCTTTTTATACAAATGTTTACAAAACACGTGTTTATACAAATATATATTAGCCAAGAAAGACAGAATAAATATCTATTTACAATTAAATGCAATAAAAAAGAATATAATTAAATGTATCCTTTATGACAATCCTTTTAGTAACTGCAATCTCAGTAGAACTGAATTATTTATAAGAATATTTTAATAATTATTAGTTTTGAGATATTCGTTCGATCTCGATTGCTTCAACGTGTTTAGTTTATATAAATGAGGAATTAACGACGTTCAGTCTTTTACTCACCAAAACAAATTTTTTTCCAAACGATATTTTAAAGTAAAATAAGGTATTTCCTTATCACCAAGAAAAAATTTCTGAAGGAATTTGTCAAAGCATTCTGATGGTTTATTTGTTTTTTATGGCGCAAGAACGATATTGTTAAAGTATTCGGAAAATATTTGACTTAAGAAAAAATAGACTTAAATCTTTTATGCCAGTTGCTGTAGATTTGAGGTCAAAAGCGAACTAAGAAATAGTATTGCTGTAGTTCTTTGACAAGCGTTTCCGTTAAGATCAAATATATTGCGAAAGGAAATCAGAATTGCAATTTAAATTCTAAGTTCTTCTCGATTCGGTTTATACTTTGAATATAAAATAAAATTTAAAGTGATCAGTGTCTAGAACTTTTGCAAAGTGGTGATTCGGTGAATTCGCATTTCTGAAGTTTTTCATTTAGATGGAGTTTTTTAGTGCTCTTGATAATATAACATCCGCTTTAGATTACTTAGAATGAGTGATTTGTTTTAATATTGGTTAGAAAAATTTCTTGAATCCCAAAGTTCTTTTGATATTTCATTTCTTGTTTTGAAGGTAGTGAATGTTAAGAGTTTTCCAATTTAGAATGAGGTTTAGTGTAAGTGCTGATTTCGCTAAAATGTCGGATTTTTCATTTTCAGGGATTCTTTGAGGAGTCCACACTAATTTTATTAAATTAGCTGTATTTGAAGAAGTTAAGTTTATTTCCCCTAATAATTAACTGTTGGAAACTTCAGGTTAAGGTTTGTTAATTATTTAAGAACTGATAAACTGTCTTTTGACGTAGAATACATCTTACATTTCTAAACAGGGGTGCCGCGCTTAATTCGTGAGTGTCACGAAGTGTTGATCACGAAAAATTTAATAACATGAAAACTATCAATGATAGATACATGAACAATATTGTATTCAATAAAGCATTAAACAAAGCATGTTTTAGATACTGATTGACTCATCGACCTTAATTATTATTTATTGTGATAATCTACCTCTACGAGCTATAAATCTTCTTAGTGACTGCAGGAAGGCTCCGCTGTCAAGGATGTTATCAATTCCATGTGCACTGCGTGATGTACTACTACACAAGTGAACAGAACTATCCAGGATTTTGTTCCGTCTTTCAAATATAGCGGTCCGTCGGGATCTACACCCCAAGACTTCGAATATCGTAGCTTCCCTTACTCTATCTTCAGGTAAGGAAGAGGCTCTTGGTTCTGGATGGGTCACAGTGAATCGTCTGCATCGGATACATTTTAAGATAACTTGTCTAATCGTTATTCTGCTACGCAATATCCAATAATTTTCTGAGCTGGTTCATCAATATTTGGACTCCTGGATGCCCTAGTTCTTTATGCTTACTGTCTATAAACATATGCACTATTCTATGTTTTGATAGTAAGATTATGGGTAATCTCAAGTTCTTTTGTCTCTTCGGTTAAAAATGCTCGTTTTTACTCTCAATAACCCGTCGAGTACAGGATAAAGAGGCTTAATTTGTTGGTCATTTACGCCAACTGGAAATGCTTCGCGTTGGATAATTTTTAACTAAACTTATTCTGCATGATTTATTTATTTCAAAGTTAGATCTCCAAAGTAACGCGATGTTTTCAACTTTGCATTAGAGAAAAATCTACAAATCTAAGCAATTAGTCTAACAAGTTTGACATTAAGATATTCTATGGAAGATTTCCTGTTTCTACGTAGATTATCATGTGTGTTAGTTACAGCATCTTTTCTGATTTCTTGAATAATATTTTCCTAATTATATGCCAATTTTGGTGTTGGCCATTTACCTTCATTTTTCTTTAACCATGAGGGTCCCTCCCACCATCTAACTGAAAAAAGCTGTTTGGCAGTACAGCCTCTGGATGGAAAGTCAGCAGGGCTGGCTGGAATTTCAATTAACGTCACACTGGAG
Source organism: Meta bourneti (assembly GCA_933210815.1). Classification (NCBI taxonomy): domain Eukaryota; kingdom Metazoa; phylum Arthropoda; class Arachnida; order Araneae; family Tetragnathidae; genus Meta; species Meta bourneti. Next base: position 89,855,915 of record OW119924.1, on the reverse strand, counting down.
CAACACAATGGGCTATTGGTGACGGTCCGGGATCAATCCCAAAGGGAAAGATCCGAGGACAACACCACGTAATTTTGAACCACGGTCGGAAAGTCAGCAGGATTGTCTGTTCCTGATACGTCTCTATGCATTCGGGTTTGTTAATTTCCTGATTTCTCGTATTATGTTCAACTCAAAAACAGTTCAGATTTCTTCCTTTTGGATCGAGGTCAAAACAGTGGTTGAATCAGTCCAAAAATATAATTCAGCATTTTGCCATTGCAAACCTTCTAAAACTGAAGTGCAGAGTCCCGCTCCCACCGTTGCAGCTATCGTTGTTGAATCGTGGTTGATTTCACCGGAGCTACTCTGGACTTGGAAGCTAATAAATGAATTTGAACTCCACAAGGAGTATGAATTCTCACAAACACTGCAGCAGCATATGCATTACTACTGGCATCGCAGAAGGTGTGATCGTTACATAAATTTTTATCTCTGTTAGTGTGCATCCATCGGGGTATAGAAATTTCTTTTAAGAGACTCAGATCTCTGAACCAACTTAGAAACTTTTCTTTCGAATTTTCATCAACTTCGGTATTCCAAAAAATTCCCATTTTCCATAACCTTTGCAACAATATCTTAGGAAGCAAGAGAACAGGGCTTACAAGACCAATCGGGTCATTTACTCTGTGGGCTATAGCCAAAATAGTCCTTAGTTACTTTCATCAATTTGAAGCCTTCCAACCATGTCAGGTTCGCAGTTATAAGATCTTTCTGGTAATCCCATAATAGGTCTAATACTGATGAATCAACTCCTGTTTGTAAGTCATCCCCAGTACGTAACCAATCTCGGAGATTAAACTTTCCTTCATGTATGACTTTTTGAGATTCTTCAATAAACATTCATGTCAAACTCATTGTCAAAACTGATAAAACGTTATCTACATGGAAAGAGTGGATAAGTTTATGCAACATATTTTTATCATAGCGAGAATTTTCTGTATATTTCTGCAAATGAAATTCTATTACAGCTGCCAAAAGAAAAGGGCTACTTTTCACACAAAACACTACTCTGGTATAACGAAATATTTTAGTTCCTATTTATTCATACCTTTCCACCAAAAGAATCTAAGATAATCTCAATCATCGGGTTTTACAATAATCTGTAAAAATGCTTTTACTATGTCTTCTATGGTTGCAAATTTACCCTCCCGAAATCTTAAAAGAATGGGAGGTATTAGCTCTATAAAGTTCGGGCCACATTCTAAGCACTGATTTAGAGACGGAGAATGCTTTACTCTCGCAGAAGCGTCGAATACCGGTCCTATTAGGGTAGAACTATTTTCCTTTATGACAGGCGGTGTGGCAAATAGTGTCCATCAAATAAGCAAATAAGCCAATCAAATGTCAAATAAGCAAAAGTGCCGAATAGGAAATATGGCCCATGTCCGAAATGCCGATTAGTGCCTAGAACTTTGAGCAAGCACTAATAAAACAAGGGAAAATATTCATCTAAAAAACACTCAGAATCAGAACAAACTGCTTACCTGTATTTCTACAGAATATCCATTGGTGCAACATTGCAAATCAGCTTGCAGAAAATCGCAGATGTGTAGAAATGTCTCTCTGTCCACTCTGTATCGGCGACAAAACTCTGTCATTTAAATCCAAAGGATTTCCTCGAACTCGTAAATACCGAGGAATTCTCCTTCTTGATAGATGAATGATATCCGCCATGTTCAGAAGAAATGTAAACAGAAAAGGATCGCATCGAGCGCACTCACGACGTGGAGAGGAGTAGAATATCCTCGATCAGTAAATGAGTTTACATGATCGAGTCGTTTCAAGATGCATCGAAACATTGGCGTTTCGCCTCGATCACTCGGGTTTCAGGGCGAAATGATCGAGAAATGTTGCAGTAGAATCGGGCCCTGAATCGCGCCAACTGTCGAAAACCTCCTCGTACAATGTAAACTGGTTCTGTGAGCGAAGTTTCTGCGTTGCAGATTCTAAACGCTTCATGGCTAAATCCTTATTGGTGAACAGCGGTAGATGATCCTCAGATCAGGGCAAAATTATTTCATAGCGCCCTTCACTGTTCAGTAACTTAATTTTTATCTTTGTAAATATCTTTAATCTCTGGCCTTTTGTATGGCCGGGTTAATTACTCCGACAATATCAAGATTCCAGAGTTCGGTAATAGCTACATCTCTCTCTCCTTAACTAACATATTTGTTGGCATCAGAAATTTGATATGGCATCTTTCCCATCAAGGTCCAACCTAAATATGTTCCCACAGCAACAAATCCACACGGCAGATGAATAATTTTTCCATTAAAGAGTTTACCCGCAACATCAGCCCCGATTAATAGATCAATTTCAATCGATTCTTCTTGTTCACAAATTAATTGGTATTTGGTATTTTCAATTAACGTCACACTGGAGCAACACAACGGGCTATTGGTGACGGTCCGGGATCAATCCCAGAGGGAAAGTCCGAGGACAACACCACGTAATTTTGAACCGCGGTCAGATGACGAGGCAACACCTGAGCTGGCACCCCACTCTCCAAACTTCCACACCACGCCAACGTGAGGACATTTGAGGCCACGACAGATTTAACGTGCACCAGCCCCCTTTGTACACGACGGTGTTTGGCTGGATTCGAACTCGCAACCCTTCGGTTGCTAGTCCGTTACTCTTCCAACCGGGCCACCGCGGCCCTCACAAATTAATTGATCAGTTACAGTAATATTATGATAATCAAGCTCCTCTGCGCATGGTTTTAATGTTGGAATGGGTATAGCTGAGCAAATTGTTTGCTGGTCAAGGACCTCGAAGTTACAATTATAATCATCTTTCAAACTGCTTATGAAACTGCTCTGCATCTAAAACGTTTCTCGGGATGTTCTCTGCCCCAAATAAATTATGAATAACACTTTCTTTAATAAAATCATATTTCATTTTCGCTACACGTTTACTCAAATAAGATCGTTGACTCCCAGAGTTGACGAGTGCACGAACTATTTTCCCTTTACTTCCTGCACCTCGTAATTGTACATACAATGTTTGTAAAACTGTAGATCAAGTGCGATTACTTAAAGCTGCATCATTGATCATATTTTGACTATTACTTTCACCTACGTTTTCGATTTGTTCTTTAACTTTATCTTCATTACACATTATAGCATAATGTCTACTCCTACAATTTTCACATTTAATCTTGCATCTGCAATCGCGAGCTGTGACCGATTTTTAGGCATAAAAACAACCCATTTTGCTAAGATTTTCCCTTTATTATCCCAACTCATTTTTAACGCGATTCTGCAAGCTTGTGAATCATGCGTTTTCTCACAAAATGAGTACAGTGCTTGTTTATTCCGACGAGTCTCAGCATTGTCAAAAAGTCCGATTGCGGTTGGAAATTGTTTATCATTATTAGGAGATGTGGAATAGGAATATTTCCCTTTACGTTTTGCCTCTAAACCAAACCCCTCTTTTGATATTAAAATTCTTTCTTCCTCCTCAACTTTTGATTTTAGAAAACTCATAAGAGCGGTCATTTTATTAGGCATTTTCTTAGTTTCATTTGTTAAACTAATACTTCTTTCCCATACTCGAATCATGTCTTCTGGTAAACAGCTTTCAACTAGGGGATACAACATACGTAGAAGCATACTTATCGGAAGTTACACCTAATGTTTCAAGGGCAAGGAGGTGCTTCAATTTTATCATACAATTTGGCAAGACGAGTAACTTTAGCTTGATTCAAAGAATTGTAATTCTCTCACCTACACTTCTATGAGTAAATCTTCTCTTCCGAATCTAACTTTTAGACACTTAACTCATAATTCTCAGCAGATGAGGGAAAGGAATCTACAATATCTCTGACACGCGATCCTTCTACAGTAGACTGGGAAAATATTGTAATTTATCCTCTGGCGCGCGATGCTAAGTCGTGTATTTCGAAACTGACCCCAGAAACCAAGTCCTTCCTTAACATCACCATTGAACTTTTTAAGCTCAATTTTAGGAAGTTGAAACTTTCTTTTCGATACTGCTTCACTCTGAGCACGCTCTTATTATCGTCATTAGTACTTTTAACATCGTCATTAATACTTTTCTTAACTTTAGTTTTAAGTCGTATATATCTTTCCTTATACTCTTCGAAAACTTCGTAATCCTAATTAAAACTTTCTTGAGAACTCATCTTTATCTGATAACAGAGCAATAATTTCTTTTTCTTTTGATTCAAGATCTAACCATTTTTCGTCTAACTGAGCCATTAAAATTTCAATTTCATCAATTTCACGTTCCTCCTCTTCTAAACATTCATATAACGCATTAGCGATTTTAGTGGAACCACTTCCTAGAGGAGTCGCATTTTCTTTAAACTCTCAATCATAAATTTAAAGTAAATGTATTAATTTTTTATCAATCACAAATTATCAATAGCAAATTCTCAATAACAAATTCCAAATCCTGTCGCGGACGCCACTTTATATAGCAGATCATCAACGTGAAAAACTATCAGTCTTTTTTATCTGCTTCTTATGCTTGGAATTTGTTTCCATAGTTACTTTCTGGGGGGGGGGGGTATTTCAATTAACGTCACACTGGAGCAACACAACGGGTTATTGGTGACGGTCCGGGATCAATCCCAAAGGGAAAGATTCGAGGACAACACCACGTAATTTTGAACCACGGTCAGATGACGAGGCAACACCTGAGCTTCAAGAGTGTGTAGTTACTTTCTGGAGTACATCTAATTTATATAAAAACAATTTAATAAAAGAAACTTACATATATGTATGGCTCCCGACATGTCAAACAAAAAAAGCATAGATAGTTCTTCAAGGGTTTTTAAAGTTCTACACTTGAACCGATGACATGAGCGTCTACCATCGCCTCCCGCAGAACGTATACATCTCGAAGCTCAACAGACTCGTGCGCCTCGCTGGCGCCGAAGATATAAACTTGATCTTGAAAGGAATAAATGATTCTTTAAACTGTGCACCAGTTACTTTAACAAATTAAATCATTTTAAAGTTAATTGGTCTGTGAAAACTTAGGCTAGTATTAATGAAATCGAAAATAATCCTGTGACAAAATCATGAGGCATTTCTAGAAAGCTTATGTAAATGGCGGTAGTATTTTTTGCGATGGAACGTGTTTTCTGTACGTATTCCGGATTTGTTGTCACTTTGCTTGTTTTTCAAATACGATTTCAGCACATTGCCAATGAGAGGGATTTTCATAGTAAACAAACCAGACGGTCTGCGAGGATTTTACTTCTGCTGTCCAAATGCTTTCGCATGATGCATATCAGGGTTGCCTTAAAATGTAGTTTTGAGACGTTTGGCGCTTAGTCTAATTGGTGTTTCATCCAAGTGGTGTCACGTTCAGAATACGTACAGGAAACACGTATGGCCGCAGAAACACTACCGCCATCTATATTTACCTTGACAGAAGATACTATCTCTCACCGAAAAACCAAAGAATGAATTCCGAATTGATATTTGATTTGTCGAAGCCAATTAGATCAAACGCTAAGAGTTGCCAAAACGTTGACAACTACATTTTAAGGTAATCCCCATATGTATAATTCGAGAGCATTTGGGTAGCGGAAGTAAAAACTTCGCATTCCGTCTGGATTTGTAAGAGAGGATTTATAGAGAAAACAAGTGAAACCTGTAGACGTGAAATATAAGTAGACTGAACATTGCTATTCAGAGGCGTTTCAGAAACTGTGATCGATAAGTCGACTAATACTCACGTGATTGCTCTGTGAAAAATTGCCTTGGTTGGCCGATTTGGTGGGGAGGGGGAATTTCAATTAACGTCACACTGGAGCAACACAATGGGCTATTGGTGACGGTCCGGGATCAATCCCAAAGGGAAAGATCCGAGGACAACACCACGTAATTTTGAACCATGGTCAGATGACGAGGCAACACCTGAGCTGGCACCCCACTCTCCAAACTTCCACACCACGTCAACGTGAGAACATTTGAGGCCACGACAGATTTAACGTGCACCAGCCCCCTTTGTACACGACGGTGTTTGGCTGGATTCGAACTCGCAACCCTTCGGTTGCAAGTCCGTTACTCTTCCAACCGGGCCACCGCGGCCCGGCAGATTTGGTATTTTATTGCCTCGTTTGGTGATATAGCGTTTTATAACAGGGTAAAAGCGTGAATGTGCATAAGAATGAATATTTCTTGGGTTTGGCACATCTGCGTACAAATTACATTACTTTCAACTATTTAATCATCAGTAATTTCTCCCTAACTTTGAACGCCAATAGCCCGTTGTGTTGCTCCAGTGCGACGTTAATTAAAATACCTACCTACCCTAACTTTGAAAGAAAATTATTTATTAGATTGTGGATGCGAAATATTACTGTATAATTTGTTTATACAATTACAAATTATTATGAGATTAGAGGTTTTAAACATAAATGCAGAAAAAGTCCCTATAATTTAGTTTTTTTCATTAGATTCGTTATAATTTGTTTCCCTAAAAAGGGTAAAAAGGGAGGCAAAATTAACAAGTATCCTTTTATATTATATGCTTGACGTTGTTAAGCTATTTGTTCACTGTTTTTCTTGTTTAGAAAGTGAGGAAGTGTTAAATATGTGTTTTTCTAAATTTCGAAATTTATCAAAGCAAACATGTCAATTACCCTTCTAAATTTTGATGACTAAGGTTTCGGGAAAACGTTTCGTGTAAGTTTTTTATATTAAATTTGTATCCACTTGCAATCCAGTATTTTATAAATACAAACGACAAATAATAAACTATAAGTTCTTATAAACCTCCTTTATTGCCACATTCATATTGCATATACACAGTGTATAACCAGCAATCTGTATATGTGAAACGTTGGCACATGTATCGAGTACATCACATATACAACATGAAAAAGAACTTCATTTATAATCACTTCAATGCTCAAGTAATTTTAACCTAACAGTTCTCTTGAGTTCTGTTTCAGTTCTTTTATTTTCAAAACAATTCTGTATTGAGTTTTGTTTCTCAAAATTTCTCTTTTCTTCATCTATTCGAAAACTAATAAATGAAATATAATGTTCTAAATTCTGACTGAACTGAAGGAAAAATTTTAACAGGAGTCTACACATCTTTAAAATACTCTCTTATCAGACCAATATAGTTTTATATAAAGTTACGTTTTCATAAACACACACACACAATTATTGTGAATCATTCGAAGAGCAATGCCTAAAATGTTTTGCTTTGGGAAGTTATCACTAATTCAAAGCTTAAAAAAATTAAGTTTTCTCAATGTAAGAAAACTGCATCAATGGTTAAAAAATTCTTTTAGTAAAAGAGCATGTATTTGTGTGCATGCAGTTTTACTACGTATTTTAATTTATTGAAAGCTCTATTTTTTGAAGGAAAGAATTACAAATTGCTCCCTCTTAACAGAAGGGTTATTTTTTTAGGGATTTCATTTCGTTGTCGAATCCGTTTTATCGCAGTCGCACTTATTTCGCGAATTGATAAACAATATGAAAGACAAATGTTTTCAAAAATTGCTCGAATTTGTCTAATTTTATACAATTTGTTATAAAATTACGAAAACACAAGAAAGGGAAACAGATATGATTTGAAATTGGAAAAGAAGGAATTATTATCGTTTGTTTTATTTATACTTTACGAGAAGCAAAGCCAAGAGTGTCAAGCAGATGTTTTCGAAAAGGACATTTTCAGTTGCGCTGATTGTTTAGAATTAGGTCGAAAGAAGTTAAAATTCGTTCTCTATTATATTTTAATGTTATTTCTATAATAAGATGTATTGCTTTTTCTGTGTTTGCTGAACACTCACTAATTTTTATGCAAAAAAATAAATACCTCAAAAGTAGCTAGGCATTTATTCAGTATTTGTAAACTCATTGCTTTGGTTGTCTATTAAAAAAGACAGTGGATCCCAAAAGTGTTCGTACACTTACGAATTTCAATGAAATACTGCTCTATTCATTAATAAAAATTAATATTTCAGAATGGGAATATTTTAATAACATCTATAACTTGTTCTTAACAAAACTACATAAAATATTTTTAAAACAGTAAAACTTTTTTTTGGAAAATCAGTAATCAAAAAGTAACAAAAAAGTTACCTCACACGTCTTCGTACACTTTAAAAAATCTCTACATATTAGTAAATATTGTAATATTTCGGTACATTAGTACTTAGTAGGATATCCTATAGCATCCACAACAGCTTTTAAACGACATGCTGATTTATGATTTTCTATATTGCTACGTTTTCATTAGTATAAATCAAATAAATCAATAGTATAAATCAAGTTTCAAAGCTAATAAATCAATTTATTTTTTAAAAAAATACTAAATTAGAAGATATTTAACGAACACGAGTTTATTTTCATGAAAAGCGATTTTTGTTTTCGGGGGGCGGGGTAATTTCAATTAACGTCACACTGGAGCAACACAATGGGCTATTGGTGACGGTCCGGGATCAATCCCAAAGGGAAAGATCCGAGGACAACACCACGTAATTTTGAACCACGGTCAGATGACGATTTTGTTTTCGGGAAAAAAAATTCATTTCTGGAAATAAAAGAAAAAGTTTTCATAATTACAGTTCATTCAAAACATCTTCTGAAAAGAAACACAAAAGAAAAAGATCAAAGCAAAAAAATGAACGAAAGTTTTTCTACTCATTCCAAACCGAACGAATAAACTCCGAAAGATTCGAATCGCAAATGAGTCGAATAATTCGATGAGTCAAATGATCCGATTCGCAAAACAACTGATCCGATTCGTTCACGAATCGAATCAGTTGGCTTCTGGCGATAGGAGAGATCTTTTGCTCAATCGTATGATTTGGCGTTTATTGTATGTCTCAGAACCTGTTCAAATACTTTTCAATGAGAAAACCATCGCTAAACCTGAAAATGTAGTAGCCTTGCACATGGGCGTCACCAGCACCAAATCATTGGGGGATGACTCAATAGATAGGGCATAGATTACCAGGGGCCTGAGAGTCCGTCTGGAAAATGTTGAAAAAATTAAGGACTTAAAACACTTTTTGAGGCATTCTGAATGCCTCCGAACATATTTTCAAAGGTACTCAAATCTCCTAAAACTAGGACTAAAAAAATTAAAATTATTTTTCAAAAAAATATTGGGAGGGGGGCGCGTCCCACCCGTCTCCCCGACGGTGACGCCCGTGGCCTTACAATTGAAACTAGTTACCCTGCAGACTACCGTTCGTAAAAAAAACAAGTTGGGAGTCGATAATTCGATTCATTTTGAAGGGAGTGGGTTGACCGATTCTTTCACTTTAAAGATTCGATTCAATTGAAAGAATCACTCATTTTCATTCCATCACAATGTAACATTGTCCTGAAATGACGTGTTGCTCCAGTGTCACGTTAATTAAAATACCTACCTACCTACCTGAAATACCATCGGTCCCTTCGGGTTTGATCCCGGACCCTCGCCAATAGCCCGTTAAGATTGCTCCAGTGTGAAGTTAATTAAAATACCTACCTACGCAGCAGTGCGTGCTAAATATTAATATATAGAGACAGATAGATAAATATATATAAGAAATATGAGGATTACAGGGTTTTTTCTGTTGTTCATTGATGTGACTTGGGGATTTAAACTTCGTGTTCTTAAAATGGGTAAAGTCGGGTACTTCTTCGTCGGGTACTTCTTAAAATCGCGGGCCGCGGTGGCCCGGTTGGAAGAGTAACGAACTAGCAACCGAAGGGTTGCGAGTTCGAATCCAGCCAAACACCGTCGTGTACAAAGGGGGCTGGTGCACGTTAAATCTGTCGTGGCCTCAAATGTCCTCACGTTGGCGTGGTGTGGAAGTTTGGAGAGTGGGGTGCCAGCTCAGGTGTTGCCTCGTCATCTGACCGTGGTTCAAAATTACGTGGTGTTGTCCTCGGATCTTTCCCTTTGGGATTGATCCCGGACCGTCACCAATAGCCCATTGTGTTGCTCCAGTGTGACGTTAATTGAAATACCCAAATACCCTTCTTAAAATCGGGTAAATATTCTTATTGCATATCAACAAACCTCTATAACCGTTTGGATCAAAAATCAAAACAAACAAAACTCAAATTCCAAATATTAGACCTTGAGACCTAAAACAAGATTATAATTACAACGAGGAAATATTTGATTAAAAATCAATGCATGGAAATCTTTTCCTGCAGATAAATGTGATTAGATTTGAACGCTTTGCAAGCAATTTTAACTAGCTTGCAAAACAAAAAAAAACAGAAATTATGTCATATGATTAACCAGACGCCGTGATAGCTTACGGCAAATAAAGTTGTTAATGCAGATCCTGTTGAGATTGTTCCATTTCTACTTTCTACATAAACCACTGTTATTTTAACATGGATAGTTCGTGTGTGACGGGGGCAGCAGTCGTTGCCGCAGCATTAAAATCGCAAGTGAGTTTGGTTTTCAAAATTATATTATCGGTCTAGGATTAATCAGAAATATTGGAGTCTGCATCGCAAGAAGTGTTGCTGTGAAACTATTCCTTCTGTCTCAAATAAAAAAATGTGTCATTCTTAAAACATCTTTGAAAGCTTTCAAATATTGGAATCATTTTAGGGGGTAGAATATGCATTTGGAGTGGTCGGAATACCTGTAATAGAAGTAGCTGCAGCTTTTCAAGAAGTTGGCATTAAATACATTGGAATGCGAAACGAACAATCTGTAAGTTGAATTTTATTTTTCTGAGTCTACTTTTCCATCTCTTGGGAATTCCATTCATTCAAAAGATCATACATTGATGAATTGATGATACTTTTAGAAATAGCAGAATACTGGAACACATGCACTATATTTTCAATTAGGCTGACTAGACTGCAAGCTTTTCATTTTAAAGTTAAATTGGTCCTGTACAATTACGATTGAATTTGAAATACACTTTGACTGTTATTTGTTCAGATGAAAGGAATGTAAAATAATGAAATGTCTTCAGAAATTATTGTTATAAACGTTTGTGATTAACATTGCAGAGAAAATTGTCAGTATTTGTCCTAATTCTAATATTTTTATGAATTGCAATAGAAATCTACCATAAAGAATAGTATTTAATCCAATGGAAATTCATTGAAACTGTCAGAGTAGAGAAGTTTTTCAATATTGTAGTCCAAAAATATCTAAAAAATTTTAGATGTAATTTTATTATTTAAAAAAATTTGTGCCCTTTTCCTTTTTTATGGTTTAAACCAAAAGTCTTTTTCATATTTTCTGATTGGATTCCTCTCATTCAGATGTCCTGTATTTTACTTGAATAAATATCAATGTTTAATTGTCTTTTGTGTTTTATAGGCTTCCTATGCAGCTGGAGCTATTGGATATTTAACCAGAAAGTAAATATCTGATGTATCCCCTTTTATGAATTTTGTAGCTGTAAATACTTTTTTTAATTTTGTGACTGTAATGTTCAAAAGAGAAAAAATGTAGTACAGAAAACATTTCTCTCGCAAAATTTATCATTTCACATTTCTGAATGTGATACAGGTTTGAGTTAATTATTATATTGGTCAAAATGAGAATTTAAAAATTTTTAACATTATTCATATCCTTAATAGTTGTTTAAATATTGTATCACAAATTGGGAAAGCTTTTTTGTTATGAGGCATGATGATTTTAATAAGCTTCTGCTCATAGGATGCATTTTAACTTGATCCCCAGTAAAGTGTGAAAGGAATAGCAAAAATCAAGACAGTAAGAATGTTTTCTCAGTTCAGGATTAAAATCTCTTTACTTCACAACTTCCACATTCACTGTAATTTTGCTATATTCTTGTTGATTTTTAATTCATAGCTTCTTATGGAATATAGCTTATATTTTTTATAATGTATTGTAGCTAATGTGTGCTGTAGATTCTGTTAAATAAGAGGCATATAAACATAATCCAAGTCTGCTTATATGTGATGTAATAAATATAATATATGTCAATTTTCACTTGTAAACTAATATTACTTTTTCATAAATGAAGACCAGGAGTATGCCTTGTTGTATCAGGACCAGGTTTAATTCATGCCTTAGGAGGTATGGCAAATGCTCAAGTAAATGGATGGTAAATATTTAGTTGTACTATTGAGTTTATATTAAATTAAGTACTGTGAATAATCTTAAGATTTTTACAAAATAAAGTTTCTCATCTTCTATACAAAATTTTTCTATTGAATTTTGTATAGCAGGGTTTTAGAACCAGTGTTAAGCATGCCACCTGTCATGTATGATGTATCATACATGACAGGTGGTAGTTATATTCTACAGTGACTGGTGATGAGTTATATTCTACAGTATATTTATTTTGCCAAGTTATAACTGCATTACCTACCATAATCTGCTTAATTTGTATGTATGATTTTGTACAAATCATGAATTTTAGTGTTTCTCATTCATTTTAATTTCTGAAAATCTACTTTTGTCAGTAAATCATTTTTCTTGTTTCTGGATGTATATAAATCTTTTATCTTTTCTACTACAAATTTATTTGAACATGAATAAATAATTGTTTACATACAATGCTGAATTATATGAAATTAGATTTTCCTCTGATAATCTTGAAAATTCTAGGGTTTTAATTGTCTTATAGCAAAAAGTTATAGAGTGACTAATCAAGCCAACTTGAAAATTCTAGAATCGATAGTATTTAAGATAATGTAAGCATATGAGAGGTATTTCATAAATATTGGAGGACACTGTTCTTAATAGTTTAGTTTAGCACTTTATGTCTGTTTTTGCATGATCTTTATGCTCATGGCAAGTAAATATTCCATCATTCGAGTGGCAGTTATAATTGCACTATAATTAGCCCTGTACATCTAACTGGCAATATGTTTTCATTTAAGGACCAAAATAGGTGACATTTTAGTTCTTATATGTAAATTAGTTTCAAGTTATATATGCTACTGAGATTACAATCTCATTCACTATCTATGTTTAACCCACTCATTGTAATGAATCTTTAGTAAATGCAATGTGTATTCAATTACATTAAATAAGATTCAGTTACTTGTATATCAGTTAATAATTTGTTAATATAGTTTTATTAATTTTATTTTGCTTAGCACAAAAGACTCATTTTACTGCCCTAATTTATGTATGTCCTTTGTTTTTTATTGGTCTCTTAATATAAAAGTTTGTATTTAACTATTTATATGTGTTTTTTCTTTTTCTAAAATGATTCTAGGCCTATGATTGTTATTGGAGGATCATGTGACAAAGACCAAGAAGGTCTTGGAGGTTTTCAAGAATTTCCACAGGTTAAAAGTTTTGCTTTGTGTAAATATTAGTCATATCATTTTTGTTTTAAAATGATTTATTTAAATACTTTGAAAATATGTGTAATACAATTTTTTGCTAGATTTCTTATGGACATGTATTAAGCATTCCTGTCATAATCTATTGAAATAGGTTTGAAAACATAAAATATTAGTCAGATTATAATTTAGTGTTACAATGATACTAAAATATAAAATCTTAATAGAATTAAAAATATTTCTTATCTTGGAACATCCTGTCTTATGCCTTTTTAATTTTAAAATATTTATTACATTCTGGTAGCTTCTTCTATGGAGATTTTAGTGCATTGGAAAAGTATATACATCATCATAAGTATGAAAGAATTCTTGTTAGTATTAAAATAATGCTCTGTTTTTCTCTATTAATGTGAAGTTTATTTTAGAATACTTTTGTTATATGAATCAGTGCTTTTTCTTTACATTGTGAATGGGATACTCACTGTTTTCAGAAATAATCATTTATTAGTTCCATTTTTGTTTTTGGAAGTCATAACTTTGATGCATGTGAAGGAATAAAATGTTCCTTTCATTTCATAGGTTGAAGCGTGTCGCTTATATAGCAAGTATACCTGTCGACCTGCTGATGTCACTTTAATTCCATTTCATGTAGAAAAGGTACTTTGTTTTTCTTCTCACAACACTCTTATGGTTCCTTTTTCTGATCTGAACATTTCTAATTTACTAAGCTCATTGGATAAAATGTTTGCCTCGTCAAAAGGTGGAATTATTTATCAAATTTATAATTTAGATTAATTTGAAAAAGGGTGTATCTTTTTCATCTTTGTAATCTACAAGAAACATAAATGAGGGATTTGATTTGAATTCATTGTGCATAACCTTTTGAAAATTTAATGGTAATTTGTATTTAAGTATTAAATTTTTTTGTATTGATATGCTATTTTATTTTATTGATAAATTGCTTTAAAATATAAATCAAGTAAAAAGTAATTTCTTCATTGTTATTAACAATAACCTGCAGACTTTTAAACATTCTAGAGTTCTGAATCACTTTTGACACTAAAGTTTTTGTGTCAGTGTTTATTTTACTCCAATAAGAGTTAGCAGAGAATATTCTCTGAGAATATTTTTCAGCCAATTAAATTTTCAGAATATTCAATAATTTTCTATTTATAGTCTCATTTATCTGGAAATTATAATTTACTGATTGCAGATATGAACCTGAAGCTTATTTTATGTATCATTCACAATAGCTGTTTTATTGAAATTATTTATAATTCTTTTTTTATTGAAAACTGTAGAAATACAGTGCTTAATTCCACTTCTCCTGTTATGATTCATAACCCAGCATGCTTGCAGAAAGTTGTGACATTGCAGGTGTGTCACATTACACTCTATGCAGTATCAAGTCCCATTACGCTCTCTTTCTCTGATGTCTGAGATTACTGTCGTACACTGTAGAACTCTGTTTCACGTGATGCATCATATTATGTTTGTCATTTAATCTCTTAATCAAATGCTTGTCAAGTATGTTCAGATTGCCATCTCGCCCAACAAAAACCATGATACATTTTTCATATATTACTGCTAATGCTGCTGCCATGGTGAAGTCTAGAGATATAAATAAGCAACGCCCCATATTTCTGCAAATAGTTGTGTGGTGTGCACATTAAACTTATTTGTTGAAGACATATTACAAATCTACTTTGAGTGAACTCGAAAATAACTACACATATTGTCAAAGTAAATAATTAACACTTTGAGCAAAACTGTTGAAAAGAGCATAGTACAAAAATAACTGCATTGTTTACTTTTTCTTTTTTTTATGTTATCCTCAGAAGTACTACATTTTTAAACTTTGATTTTTTTTTCATTTATGTATTCATTCGCATTGATTAAGAAATATATTTCATGGTATTTTTAAAAAATTTTAATGCTTTTAGAAAAAAAATTCAATTATTCTTCCTCTTGGAAAATATTCTCGAAAATATTATTACCGAGAATTTTGCAACTCTAAATTCAATTACCATCTTTATCATAGAATTTTATTGAAATGTGGCTGGCGAACATTGCCACTGGTGCGTATTTGTAGTCAAATGTACTTTAATTTGCCGTATAGGATTGCTAATTATTGATAGTAAAATTAGCTAATTATTGAGGATATTCTAATGGAACTATACTCCCAACATTTGGAATATAAAATGACTTTTTATTATTTTTGCCTTATCTGATGTATTCGTTAATGATGCTTTTGCTTCTCAAATGTTACATAATTTAAAGCGAGAGAAGAATAAAGTGAAACAGGATTTGTAGGTTATCAAAACAATGCAAACTACACTGAAATGTTACAGAAAATTGCTTTTTTTATCAAACAGGTTGCCTTTTCTTATGATTTGAAAGAGAAGTAGTTTAGTTATTTTATTAATTTAAGAATATTTTACAGGGTCATGAAATTTTATGTATCTAAAATAATATTTCATGTTAGTATTTTAATCTTTATTTCTTGAATTAAAATTATATGTATTACATGAATAACTTATTTTTAAGGTTTTGATTGGTATGTTGGAAAATCACTCTTTATCTTGAAAATCTAGTGGTTTTCTTTTAATTTGAATTGTTCTCTACAATTCTTATTGAGTTTCTGTTGTAGGCTGTCCGTCAATGCACCTATGGTCGTCCTGGTGCTTGCTACATTGACCTAACAGGAGATCTGATTAATCAAGAAGTTCCAAGTGCAGATGTGTTTTATTTGCCAAAGTACCTTGAACCTCCTTGTTCTTTAGCATCCCCAGACCTCATTAAATCCTTAGCTGATATTCTGACCACATCCCAAAGGCCTTTGGTAATAATTGGCAAAGGTAATGCTTACTTTTTCAAAGAATCATATTCAGGATCGTTCCAGAGGCAAATCTCAATAAAACACTTCCCTACCAAAACATTCTATTTTCCAAACACAGTCACCTTTACTGAATGTCATTTGAATATTCTGATTTGAATTGAGAATAGAATATGCTAAAAGTGTCTGGTATCACAATCGCAAAAAAATTAACAACCATAAACTAACCCCATTTGTTGCTCCTCTTCCTAATTTAAAAGACCTGTTGATGGATTCATATCATGAAAACATATTTTAATTTATCACTGACATTGGTTTTATAAATAAAATTTAGGGTTTATTCTTTGATATAAATTCAGTTTAATCTCACAACCTACTGTATTTAATACCCTATTCTTAAAATCGAGTCTTTCACTTAAGAAATATAGATTGTAAAATATAATCAGTGTTTGGCCAGATCTGGCCCTTGTGCCGTAAAAACCAATCACAAAACAATATTGACGAATGAAGTATGAAAACTAACTAATATGGGACAATTCATTGCTTGGATAAGTTGTATTTATTTTATTTAAAGTTGGAGGCAAATATAGCTGCCGTCTTTCGGCCAGACCTAGTTTTTCTGGTGATGTGCTAGTGCATGCCAAGCACGCCACTCAGGAAAAACTGATAATGACTAATCAAATTGTAATGAAACTAGAACCAATAAGAAGACACGCTCAGCTCAATCATAAGATCACTGTCTAGTGTTATAACACTTCAAAAACTAATTAAGTGTCAAACATAAAACGGCAAAGAGAACCTTTCATTTATAGAAACCTTTCATTTATGACTTACTGGTTTTGATTTAATCAGTTTATTGCTTGATTGATTATGCATGCATTCTGACTTGTGTTCTTGATCACAAGAATCTACTTATTAATCAACCATTGATAGCAACAGCTCTTGAACTGGTTTTGTCAGTTTTAAAAATATATAGGTTACATAAGTTTTAAATTGAGAATGGAAAAAAGTTTCTTTAAGAAAAGCTCCAAAATGAATCTTCCATAATAATTCGATCACTTGATTGAAAATTATAATTTTATTTTGTGCAACAGATGAAACAAGAACATTGTTAACAAATCTCAAATATTAGATAATTTCTGCATTGAATTGCTATGAAGAGTGTACTATATGAAAGAAAGAAATATTTTATTTCAGAAACATTAAACATATTTTCACACACCATCACAATATACCCAAAATATGTATAATTTATGCAAATGTGTATTTTGCTATAAAAGTAAAATATTTTTAGCAGCACATTTTTTGATTGCAGGATCTTCATACAGCAGAGCAGAAAACGCTATTCAAAAACTTATTGAAAAACACCGAATTCCATTTCTGCCAACACCAATGGGGAAAGGGGTTATTTCTGACACCAGTCCATATTGTGTCGCATCAGCAAGATCCAGGTTCTTTTATTGGATTATTTCTTAGAAATTAAATCATTTGATCTGAGGATTGATGATTTTATGAAAATAGTTTTGATTTTATCTAATGGCATTAGATGTTTATTTTATATCAGGAGTGTTGTAGTGTGTTGGTGGTAAATCTTACTGATTTGTTGATATATGTGTGTATGTTTAAAAATATAAATAACTGATTTTCTATTCTAGTGATGATATATCATGCGTAATTATTGTTTTATCTGACTTGTTTTCTTAAAGTTTGATGTTTATTCTTAGTCACCTTTTCCACTTGACTAGATTAGTTGTAGACATTACTTTTTAAACCTGAAACTAAAAATTTTGGACTTGCAATAAATAACAGTTGTTTTCATGATTCCTTATGTGCAGTTTTATTTTTTATTCAGTTGTTTGCATTAAATTATTTTATTAGTCTCATTTTATCATATTTTGTTGTAATTATTATATATTTAAATGCAAGTGTTCTTGCAACTTTAATTCACATTGTAAAGTAAACTTTTGTTTTAGAGCTCTTGCTGATGCTGATGTGATACTACTATTAGGAGCTCGGTTGAACTGGATTCTTCATTTTGGGAAGCCACCACGTTTTAATGCTAATGTTAAAGTACTTCAGGTAACCTTTAAAATATGCCATGGGTTGGATATTTTTGTGGAATCCAATTTAGTTTTGGATGATTAAATTTGTGGGTTATTGATAATAAATTAGTCTATGGATTAAAATGTTGCTTTTCAAAAAGACATCCTCTTTTCAAGTATTGTATGTAAAATATGTGTTCACACATGTTTTACTTTTTTGTTAGCATTTTGTAACTTAATAAACTGAACTTCCTTGTATTCTTTTATTTAGAGTGCCTTTATGTGAACTGTATTTATTTTTTATTATGGGATTAGTAATTTTTTCTGTTTGTTTTTTCTATTTTGTTCCGAATATTAAAGTTTTATTAAATATTTTCTAAAAGTTTTGTTCTTGAATTTAACTTATTAGTTCACTCCTGATAATGAAATGTTTATGTTTTTAATTATTAAATCTGCTTAATTTTTATTAGGTTGATGTTTGTATGGAAGAATTACATAACAGTGTGAAATCATCTGTTGCAATTGTTGGTGATATAGGTTCTGTTGTTGAGCAGGTACATATTAATTTACTAGCATTATATAGACTTTATTGTAATCACCAAAACTATAATTGACCCTGTATAGTATTTTAAAGTAATATCTTTATTCTGATTGATTTTTATTTTGTTAAATCAAATAAAAATTAATATTGAACTGAAAGAAATTGAGATTGAAATAAAAGAATTTTTAAAATGATTGCTACTTTTCACTGATAGAATGCCTGATAATTTGCTTTTTACCATTAACGGAAAAGGTATTTTTCTCTTTTCCCAGACAAAATAAATCTTAAGCACCACAACTTTGCCCTGGAAACAAGTTATGGGTCTTGTCCGATTCTTGTCTTTTTGCAGTCAAATGTAGCTGATCTGAGGAAACCTGCATTTAAAAGCAATTTTGCATAATCTATAAGAAAATACGGAGTAGCTAGCTTTGGATAAATTAATATTTTTCTTTAACAATATTTTTAGTCCTTCACTTCATAAAAAAACTATGTGTGGGCCCTGGCTTTGAGATATTCAATTTTTGACAATTCATGTTTCATTTAATTTTTGAATTTATGAACACAGATTAAACTGAACTGGAGGAATGCTTGATGGTGCTTAAGGAAAATTAGCTTGCAATTGCAAAAGAAAATGGAAAAGCACCCATGCAACAAAGTAGCATGTACTTCTAAAAATTAATTTGCAGAATTGCTTTACATATCGAAAAGTTTCTAGTGCCTAGAAAAGTTCTTGATCAGATCTAGATTATCTTTTACAGATCTAGGATTGAACTCATGTGTGCAAAACATTTTGAAACAAATTATCTTTTTGTCCATTATTAGATCACTGATGAACTGAATAAACGGAAATGGAATCTTTCACAAAGTTCGGAATGGTGGAGTTTACTGAAGAAAAAGATGTCGGAGAACTCAATTGCTATCAAAGTAACTTCATCATGAATTCTCTTTTATATTATTAAGCATCTTTATTTGAAATAGATTTCTTTTTCAGAGGCAAATAATTTAACATTTTATCGCTCTAAGTATATTGTCCATGTAATGTAGTTGGTACAAAAAATGCATTGTATAATTAAAACTTAATTATTTACAACAAATCTATATACACTAACATAGGCCATTGCTCTAAAATAATGCTTCCATGCATCTGAACAAACAATTTGTGCTAAAGTATAGAGTTAAATGTAAACAGTCAAACAATCTAACTGAAACTAAGTTCTAAAGAAATTTTCTAAATGTTGCCACAACTGGCATCTAAAGAATAAAACAAAATTAATTAAAATTAAAGAAAAACAAACTTCTTAATGCTCCATGAGCCAAGATATCAATGCATATGCAAACAATGATTATCCATCTCCTCCGCAGAAACCCATATATTGCAAATTTATTGTCTGATATATTTTAAAACAGTAAGCTTAATTGCTCGAAGAAACAATGATGGGGTGCATCCATTATGTTCCTATCTTCAGGGGTGTCCTTAGTACTGGGTTTAGGAGAGTATTTCTATTTTATTTTGTTAAGATTTATAGCTGATCATCTCCTTTGTCCTTAAATGTCATTTAGTGAATTTTCATTGTTCTAAAGAGAATGATTTTAGATTTTTTTATATTATGTGTAGTAAGTATATTGTAATAGATCTGTAAAATATCATGTTGAAAATAAAATGCTTGTTTTAGAATTAAGTTAACCATTATTTCATTATGATATGGTAAGAAAATCTACCATTGCCTTACAAAATAATTTGTTTAAAAATTGAGTAACATTCAATGAAACACATTAGATATTACGCTAACATTAGATTTTACTGAAAATTCCTCCTTTGTAACTTATTGGTTCCTGTAAAATAGTTCGTAAGTTTTTAATCTTCTGTATTTCACCTGATAAAAATGCAATTTTATGTTAATGATGAACTTGTACAATGGAGTGGACTCAGTAATTTATGACCTTTTTGTTTTGAGTTCTTTGAAGAATTGTTAGAATAATACCATAATTTTGAAATTGCAGTTTTACTTAATTTTTGTTTATTGTTTCCCATGAAACTAGTCATTTTTTACAGATATGAAGTAGCTCATCATTTTACAGATATTTCTTTGTCTAAGGCTTCACTTATTTTTAACTTGTGTATTTATTTTAGTTATTTAGCACATAAATTTTTTACTGTTAATTAATCATGTAGGTTAATAATTCTGCATATTTCAAAGCATAATTTAGCGTATTTTAGAATGACCACCGGTATGTTTTCATTTACTATAATTTGTTATTTTGATTGAATAAAAAATTAATACTTCTTTAAAATGCTGTTTGTGTATGTGAAATTTACAGTTCCCATTTTTAAACTTTCAGGAAATGATTTCAGACAAATCTCCACCTTTGAATTATTATGCAGCATATCATGAAGTAAGTATTTGTGCATGCTTGTACGCTACATAAAAGTTGAACTTTACAACTCATTCTTTTTCAAAAAGCATTTCAAACATTTGTTTCCTTCTACCCATGTGTTGCATGAGCACAGGGCGTTTCCTAAGTAGTGTGCTTGAACGAAGTGAGAAAAAATAGGGAGGGCCAAAAGACAGTAGCAGTATGCCTCCAACTTTAAATAAATATATCCAATTCTAAATTTTCCAATAATATTGATTTTATACTTGTTTATTCCTTGTAGATTCTTTTTGCGATTCTAATAAAAGATCTTATGAATCTGCACATTTTATTTTTAATTTGTAGTGTAATATTCAAGCACTCCTTAAGGGCAGGGGTATATTCAGGGATAGGCACACAGGGCTCGAATCCTTTATCGAAAGGATTTTGAAATAAAAGCTTGTCAAAAATACATGCTTAAACTAGTTATATCAGAGAATATCTAAGTTTTAAAAATCACACAGGTAAAATATACGTCTTTATATGTTAATAGTTTGAAAGCAGTCAAAAGAATCATTAAACTCAATCCTCATTTAATATTTATTATTAATGTAGGGAACCTGGAGAAAGAAGACTGGTCATCTGAATTATTTTCTATTCTTGTGTTCTTTTAGAAAACTAAATATTTTTAGAAGAGAGCGCACTTGGGCAACTAATACCTCAGGAATGCCCAAGCATGCATAATAAAATCACCTAGTATTGCTGAAATTAAAGCAATTCAATATGGATTGAAGTAATCAGAATGATAATTGCATTTCTTTGTTAAGAAATACAAATGTTACTTTAATTTTTCTACATATTTTATATTTATTACATCTATTTAAATAATATTTGAGATGGAATTTTAACAATACTGAAGATCACAGGAAACGATTTCCTGTGATCAGTATTGCTAAAATTGATTACTAGGGTTATAGTGTGCTATATTCATATATTTTTCAAATAGGAAAAATACATAATTTACCGAAAGTTATTGAAGGAAGTTTTGTTGTGATTTGACTTGCAAACGTTTTTTTTATAAATATTTTAGATTCAAACATTGATTCCCCCAAATGCTATGATTATTAATGAAGGAGCAAACACAATGGATATTGGCCGCACAATGCTTTTAAACCAGTCTCCTCGACACAGGTGTGATATTTTAATTATTTACTTTTCAATGTAGCATTTTATGTCCAATATATGAAATATTTATCACTAAACTATATAATACTCTGTTTTCTCATTCCATTAAATCCTGCTTTAATCTTACATGTATAAGAAAAGGCCTTTTTAGGTAGAAAATTTGTTGAAAAACAATTTGTGTATTAATTTTCAGGCATATGTGGTATCATTTAAGCAGTTCTAACATTGATTTTTGGCAATGTCTAACTATCTACTAATTGTATGTAAAAAATAATGTACTGTTGTCAGAATGACAAAATTAATTAGCGTGTAATTGTATGTACTCATTTTTATTTACTATATAACTTCTGGTTGATGTTTCCTTTAAATGTTGTACCTGAATTATATCCAAAATTATTATTTTTAAAACTACATTTGAAAGAATGGAGGTTGATATTTTATTGCTGAATTTGGAAAGCATAATGCTATAAATTTTCTAAATTTATTTCCAAAATCATGTTTTCTACGTGCTTTATATTTAATATGTGCAATATTTTTGTCTATTAGTCGTGTATATGTAATGTAATTGCAACTATTAATTTTTAAAAATAACAACTGATAATACTGTGTTCATGTTTCTTGTGTTTTAAAGCAATTTTTTTTCTCACTATTTTTTAGCTTAAAGGCGTTTAGTTTAAAATTGAAATTACCAATGTCAATCTAAAATCCTAAATGAGATGAGTTGAAAAGAAGGCATTTATTATATATATATATATATATATATATATATATATATATATATATAATAAAAAAAATAATATATAATAAAAAAAATAAAATATATATATATATATATATATATATATATATAATTGAATTGCTTATATATATATATATATATATATATATAAGCAATTCAATTACTTTGACAACTTTCCTGATTACTTACAGCAATCAGCTCTTAAAGGTCCCTTCCAATGATATCTGGATGTACACAGACAGAAATAAAACAAACATGGTTGCAAAGAGCAGCAGAGTTTTTATCTAATCTTCTAACAACATGATTAAAATCAAGAAAAGAAATCCACACTTTTGTTCCATCTTCCTATCTGAGCTTATAGACATCAACAAAAGACTGAATTGCATAAAATCTACGAATAATTATAATAACATCTGGATACTTACTGACAGCCATAGCTCCATTCAATATTTTAATAACTGGAACAAAATCGAAGATAAGATTGGAATTGATATCTAGATTCTTAGGCAATTGTCAGTACTCCATGAGATACATTCACAATGGATCCCTTTCCAAGTAAACCTCATTAAAAATAAAATGGCAGATAGCTTGAGAAAGGAGGGCATCTCAGAGTCATTTCAACCAATTCTCTTAGTTATGAAATTTTTGTGAAAAGGAAACTTCAGAACAATATATTTTTGAAAAATCCTACCACCCTTAACTGTGTACCATAGAAAACATCCTGGAGGTGCCCTAAAATTTGAGGGTAATGGTGGTCAGCAGACTGCCATCTCTAGGCTGGCCAGTGGATATTTGAGATCATTTTCATTTGATCATGGTATTAAGGTTTTCCAACCTGTCAGAAATTCAATATAGAGCAAGCCTCTCCTTGTCACCTTGCTTGTTTGGTGCTATCGAAGGGAGGCTCGTCTTGGACCTTTTTACACAGGCTTGGTCTAGCTTGTCTAGACCAAATGAGACAAGAAGCAAGCAATTCAAAATGTAGACCAGCAATTTAATTTTATGTTGCATTTTGTCCATTCAATGTGATACCCACCTTAGATGCCTTATTATTTTATATTTAGCTTTTTTTATTCTATTGTTGCTTTTCATTGAGTGACCAAATAGCAATCCCTCATCTCCCCCTGTACTTTACAAAATAGGATTCTATTTGGAATTAAAATGAGTTTTGTAATTTAGGTTAGATGCAGGTACATTTGGAACTATGGGGGTTGGATTGGGATCAGCCATTGCTGCAGCTCTGTGGTGTGAAGACAATTCGCCTGAAACACGTGTTATTTGTGTTCAAGGTGACAGTGCATTTGGCTTTGCTGGACTAGAAATGGAAACCATTAATCGGTGATTATAAGATTTTGTAATTTTAATTTGTTTATGTATTATTCAAATACTCTAAAAATATTTTTCTGTTGTGTAGACTGGAGCAATAAATTAATGTTATGTTATTTATTTCTTAAATATGGATAGATTTAATTTTAATTCTTACTATTAAAACACTTTTTGGCTGCAGATATCGCCTTCCAGTCATTGTGATAATCTTCAACAACAATGGCATATATACAGGCCTTGATGATGATAGTTTTGATATGATAAGAGAAGACGACATGCACTTAGGATTAAGGTAAAATATTACAACAGTTTTCCAAATTCTTTTTGCTATACTGTATTGTCTAAATTTTTTAACCTATGAAACTGAATTTGTATGTAAATAAACAGATAAAAACCTCAGCCAAATTGGTAGTAAAATATGATAAATCTTCAAAACAACTAATAGATTGTCAATGGCCATTTCGGTGGAGTGAGATGTCCGCCATCATCCAGACAGGAGTGTCTTCTTCCTGACACTTCTATCCTGATGATGGGGAACATATTGCTCTATCATAATGGCCATTGATGATCGTTTCTAAGTTTTTAATCTTTATTAGCTGTTTTGAAGGTTTTTCATTTTTTACAAGAATTCGTATGACCTGTGTAAATTTAGATTCTGTATTCATATTATCATAATTATTACAGATTATCTGGAGTAGAAATATTATCTTTCTCTGCTGTTATTTGGGAAATTTCTGTACTAGCAAACTCAGTTGAAGTTGTAATTCAATCTAAAATTCTCTCACTAGGTCGGAACTTTTTAAGACTATTGTTAGTATAAGGGCCCAAACTTTGTTGACTTGTCAACCTTTTAGCACTTTGTAGGTGGTGCCTAAATAGAATGAAATTTCGTTTTGAAACCTTATTCTAACATCTTCGAATTGTTAATTGAAATAATGTAGGGTTCCTAAATTGTGGTCTCCAGACCAGTACTGTTTATGTGAAAAAATAGCAACCCACTGAAAATATTAGAAAAATGTATGAAAATATCTTGGGTACAAATGTTAGAATATAACCAAGATTGATTGAAGTGGCAGTTGCACCTAGAATGCATCCTATTTATCCAATGAAGGATTTACCTGTTCAGATGGTCGCTTTTGGGCAGTAAGGGAATTACCTATTTGAACTCCTTTAGAACACTGCTTTGAGACTGCCAAATTTTTGGTTTATATATGTGTGCGTGTTCATATATAGGTATATGAACATGCAAAAAAAATATTTTTTACTTTCAGATAATTTGTAACAAAATAGTTTACAAATTAAAAACATAATTTAAAATTTTTAGATAATTTTTCTCGTTTTCAGGTTACATTTAGGAATTTTAAATCATTTCACATACATTTTATTCATTCTTTTGATCAACAAAATCCAGGCCCTGGTTATTATATTCAGGTTACTATAAAGTCAAAGAGCTTTATTGTGTATTGTTATGTTTTTATAATTTTCTAAATAAAATAAATATATAATCTAAAACTATTAAATTTGTATTGCTTGAAGTAAATCTTCAACTAACTTATAGATTTTTGCTATTTTAAAATATGACAGGTTATTGGGTTATGATTATCTTTGACTATTATATTTGAATTTCTAAGAGCAAGAGCTTCATATTTGTTTGGTTATACTTAGAGCATACAATTGTTATTCATTTATATAAATAAGTATCATTTGGTCTTTCCTGCTGTCATTGATAACAAAAAAATCAAAATCATAGTTTCCCAAAGTGGGCGCTACAGCTTTCATGGAGAAGGGATCTTGGGGGAGAGCAGTGCTGGCTCCAGGGGAAATAGGGAGCGAGGTGCAAGAGAGTGGACAATAAGTTACTGAAAGAGAGACTGTAAAAACAGATACCCACACTATCCTGAACTGGGGGCTGTGACAAGAAAATTTTAGATTGCATTTCTGTCATTCTATTTAGTTAAACGTGTATTTAATGCAGTGACAGGTTTATTAATTAAAATGAACTGATTGCAAAGAGTTGACTAGAGATGTAAGGATTTTGCTGACGAAAATTGAACAATATAGATAAATTGGTAGCGCAACTCTGGTGAACTAAAGAGCGATGAACAATTTCTAAGACAGCAGTAGCTTCTTTTAAAGAAGGCACGCTTATTCCTTCGTCTTCTTTGGAATTTATTCTTCTTTCACTCCCTTCCACAAATAAATCTTCTACAATTTCAGAGTCACTTAAAGTTCTGATAATTGATTGAAAAGAATCTGTTTGTTTCGAAAATTTGTTCTTGTTGGATAGCGATTAGTGTAATCCTAATATTTAAACGAATGTGTTAACATTATTTGAGTATACAAGAGAGAGGGGATTGGAATTTAGTTCGTACTATCAGTAATTCGTATTGAGCGAGTTTGTCTTAATGAGGTTTGACTATTACTGATTTGATTGATATTAATTATTAACAATAGTGAGCAATCTAGTGTGTTTATCTGCAATTTATTTTTATTTCATTTTAATAAATAGCTTTATAGTTTCAGTTCCAAGTTATATTTCCAAACTAGGTTTTTGAAATTCAAAACTAATGGGTACAGCTACACTTAGTTGAGAGTTTTCCAGAAGGGGTGCCAAAAATTGTCTTCGGAAAGGGGGCATTGAGGCAAGAAAGTTTTGGAAACTGGTTTAAAATTTTCAATTTGCACAGTTTGAAAGACATCACCACTGCATAATTGCAACTGGTTATTTGCAAAATCTTTTAAATTTTGCTTTAATTTTGAAAATGTAATTTGTGCTTTTTGACTTGTTTAGTGTTCCACCCACAAGTCTTTTACCGGCTGCCCGTTATGATCAAATAAGTAAAATGTTTGGAGGGAAAGGATACTTTGTACGCACTGCTGAAGAACTAAAAAGTGCTGTGAAGGAAGCATTGGAAACTAAAAACCAGTCCTCTGTTATTAATATATCAATATCACCAACAGCTCAAAGGAAACCTCAGGTAGGTTTCATATTTTATTTCATGCATCTAAAGCTTTTGTGGAAGAGTAAAAATTAAAAATAATTACATACTTTATATGGTTGTTTATTTTGATCCTGGGTGAATCCATTCAAATCCAGGCAAGGCTGTTCATCTTTGAATCAAATGATATTTTCTTTTCAGATACATTTTAGGCCACCTTGAAGCAACATTTTTTTATAATCTTGAAAATAATTTTCTTTGAAATACAAATATTTTTGTTTGTAATTAGAAAGTACATTTAAATATCACGAGCAAAAAACAAAACAAGCTTAACTCTAATAGTTTGAGTGTAGCAAAATTTTTAAGTGTTTTGTGACATTCTTGACAAGCAAAATTGAATACTTTTGACTGCTTCTCAAAGGGTCTTATTTCCATGAAAAAAAATTATTTAAAAAAATTTGACATAGTTCAACACATGCCATTGGCCATCATATACTGAATTTTTTTTTTTAATTGAAGATGGTAAAACAATGTTTTATTTTTTTTATTGTCTGAATTTGAATGGATTCACCCTCTTATGTTTTTTTTAATTTATCTCTTATAAACAAAAACTTTTTGTTTAATATATATTGTAAAATTTTTAGATTTGATTAATTTTGATGGATGTGTAATTTCATGAATTGTGAAAATTTTTACTTAGACTTTTCACATTTCTTTTATTTTCAAAATGCCTTTATTTTAAATTTTATCCTATAATTTCCATGGTAAATACTGTTGGCTTACATGTGAAACATGCAAAGTCAAAAACATAATTCTGAGAAAAAAAAGGGGAAAATCCTGCTTTCTAGTTTTACTCACTTAATGTGCTTTTCAAGAAGAAATCTAACGTTCTTGCAAAAAATAACTTAGTGGTCTTACCAGTCTAAAGATCACCACATTCTGGTTTAAAAAAGCTAAAAAACATCATGATTGTCTTGAATATTTTAAACTTAATAGTCTTTCACTTGTAAGCCAACAATATTATCTATAATACTTTTGCAGTCTTTTTTAAAGTGCCGGTAATGAAGGATTCATTGTGTTGTATAAAATGTTTTAAACTAAAAATAAAGGGTAATATATATCACTGATATTTTTCTCTACTTACAGGATCATCACTGGTTGACAAGATCAAAAATATAAAGGAACATTACTTTATTTTTATTTCTTTTACATACAATGTATAAAGGTATTTTGGTATAAAGGAACATTACTTTATTTTTATTTCTTTTACATTATATTAATAAATATAACATTTGTCTTTAATACTTTATGTTAGAAGAACTGATAAGATATTTTGATTTTGGTATCAATGTGTATTTTATATTGGAATAAATTACTTTATATGTTTTATGTGTGCAATTATTTATTGATAAATAAATAAAGACATGTTTTATAATGTATGTTCCAATTATATTAATATGAGATAGTTATAATTGATTGCTACTGTATTAAATTAACTGAGTCTGAGAATATATCTTGAATGAAAATGTATTTGAAGGAGAGTATGATGTTTTATAATTGTCTTTATTCTAGGATGATTTAGCGTTCGTAAAACAATTGTTAAAGTATTTATAAATTCACAACACCTTACTTAATACAATTATTGATAAAAATAGTATAAAATCTGCATCAAAGTTTTAATTTATGATCAATCAATTATGGCCCATTGCATTTTTAACATGCATTGCATGATAACATATTGAATTGCAAAAGTTCCCTCTCTTTGTTGACTGGAGAGACATCTGCTTGACCTCTTAGAGCAACAACATCTGGATTATTACTTTGACATTTTTAAACTGTCATTGAAAATTGTGCTTTTGTATTTGACGAGTTTGAAGAAATCACTGCACCACAAATAAGCAAGAACAGTTCTGTAGAGCCATATATCATATTTTTCTGTTACTCTGCTAATCCTTATTTGGTCAGCTAATATTGACTACTCCAGAAGGTCATGTTACTTGGAGGAAGGGCATCTTTCTGTCATAAGACCAGAGATACACACCCAAACGCATGCTTAATACCTGGTCACAATTGAGATAATTTTAATAAGCATGGCTAGAATCACAGGCCTTTAAAAAACCTTACAGTCATTATCTGAGGCCGTTGTTATCCAAGGCACCATTATATTGCATATTTTATTTCACCTGCATTCAAAGTTCAAGGTCTGGTGTCATTAACAATCTATGGTATTATATTTATAGGTCAACTAAAAGTTTATGTTTTTAAAACTGAGTCCATGAGATCCAAACATGGCACTCATAAAAGTTTCTTTATGTATGCTCTTGAGGGTTTATCTATTATGATCTATGTGAAACAGCCTTATAAAATGTTAAGGCTATTAGAAAAATATTCAAAAATTTAAAAGGCCCTAATTTTTCTTTTACTTGAGTGAAAATCCAGAGTCCCAGAATAATCATCCCAATTCTGCATCAACTGAATCCAATTGATTTGGTTAAGTTAGTCCCAGAGAATTTTCAAATTTCTAAAACATAGGGTGCCAAATGCCCTCAAAAACACTCACATGCTTTAATTGTAGTATGATTTTATTTCAAGTTTCCTGTATAACATGGATAAAAAATTTAAAATTAAAACACTTTTTGTCTTTGATTAAATTTTACTCCCTAACAAATATAGAGTTGTTTTTAACTATAACCTCACTCCAACTAATATATCATCGGTTCTTTTCACACACACACGTGTGTGTGTGTTACCCATTAGTGAATTTTGGGAAAACATTGCCTTGAAATTCATAAATTTTTTGTTGAATTGTGAATAATTAGAAATGTTATATACAAATTAAAAGATAAGGATGCCACTTTCCAGTGGATTCCATGCACTGCCATGTGGCTCACTCTCAGGGAAACTTACACAAGTTCAAAACTGATTTTAGACTTTGGAAAACTACTATAGCGAGTCGCCACCTCTTTTCTTTCTCACAGGAGCCTAATGAAGGTCCTTTGCCTTGTAACCACATTTACATCCAAGGCCAGAATTAGTCACATAACCACACAAGCTTTATTTGCAAGGTTTCGTCTTGTGGACTCAGACAAATGCCTTGTTTGCTCAATTGAAAAAGAGACATTGGAGCATATTTTATTTTCCAGCACTGGTGAGAGCTTTTACAAAGGACGTTTGACAAGACTGCAGTTCACAGACTTGTTATCTAATTCTTATTTTACAATCATTGCATTTCATGTGTAAAGGAGACATGAATTTGGAGCTAGCAGCTCTGGAATCATTCAATGTTATATGCATGAACTTACCAATAAATTATAGGTTTTTTATTGATTACCCTGCAGTCAGCATGCTGTAATAAATGGTATGATAAATTTCTTTCATAACACATTCCTGATTTTTAAACAAGGCTGCTATAAAATTTATGAAGTAGTCTTTTTGTTCTTGATAAAAAAAAAAGCAATGCAGGCCAAAAGACAAATATCTAATTTGTATTACAAAATATCATTTATGTATCAGAATATCATTACTAAATATTCTTTAAAAGTCTATTTTCTTATTGATCATAATAAAAAGAAAACGAATTGTGTCAATAGACCCTATAGTTTTGAAGTCATCTTAAAAACTGCTGTTCCTTATTTAGTATATTTTTGTCAATGCATGTATCAAATAATTGGAAATTTCATTTACATAAATTTATTTAAGTTGCGTTTATTGAATGCTCATTAAAATAAATAGATTATTTAAATAAGTTTAATTATTAAATAAATTATTTAAATTTATCTTGGAAAGCTCTTAAAACGAGCGAGCCATCTAAAACTTTTCATCACAATTTTAACAATTGCGTATGTTATGAGTAGGTCTAAAATTTGTTACAAGTAACTTAAAATTCTTTGAAATGTTCTTAAAAGGGTGAAGGTGAGTTAATTCCCTTAAAACTTGAAAAAATTACCTTAATTCGAAGTACAAGTTCTACTAAGTACTTTGGATTATGTTTCTTTCAAAATTATAAAGTTTCACTAACTTTATAAGCTATAACAGAATTAATAATTTGAACTTCACTTTTTGAAAAGGAAAAATACTCCATCAATAAAAAATTACTCCGGAATTTCTCAAAATGAACAGCTATTTCCTTTTCCAAATCGAAAAGTAATATCTTTTCGTTCTAGTTGTAAAAAAGAAACATTGGTTAACAAATTATTTTCAAAAAGTATCTAGGAATTTGATTCCAAATCAGTACATGTAAAAATCACTCACCTTAACCAAATATCACATGCTTTTCAAAAATGCTTGATTGCAGTTGCTATGGAAATATAATTTTTAATATAATTAAGTTATAATTTTTAATAATTTAATAAACAAGAATTATTACCTAATATTGAGGATTTTCATGTTTTTCAGCTTGTTTAAAGGGAACACAAATTTTACCCCAGTACGCAAGTGCATGTAGTGGTAAATAATGGCAAACAAATTCACAATTTAACAAAATCAATCATTGAAAGTTGTATATTTTTTAATCAAATTTGAGGACTTTCATAAGTGTTCAACCCAGATAAAATTTCATATACTCGACTAATTACTAATATGAAACGCTTTTCAAGCGAGATTTAAATGTGAAAATAATAAACAAAGGCATAACAAAATGTGTTGCAACTCTAAGATTTATTGAATTCTGAGACTTTTTATACAATAAGTCAGTCAGGAAGTAAAGGTAAACAATGCTACCAACGCCCAAAAAAGCATAAGCCTCGGACAAAGCCAGAAATTGCTCTAAAATGAGCACACCCACTTCCTTTTCTAGGTGTTTGAACAGAAATTTAACCCTGAACTAGTTCGACGTCTTCCGAGCGACTCTAGAATGTGAAAAATTGTCACACGTGGACGGCAACGGTGTAGTATAAGGGCAAGGACTTTCATCTTCCTCCTCAGAACAAGTTGGCGATCCAAACCTTCCCAACACCACAACCTCAGACCCATTTCGCGATGAAGTTCCTTACTTTCACCCTTTTCTCCCTTGTGGTTCTAACCTCTGCCACTGATAGCCAAACTAACAGAGACTTGCCTGAAGACGCAAAACTCAGTCGTTCACCAAGGAGCTACGATGGCTTCATCAATTCGATAAAAGATGCGAATGTCAAAGATTCAATAAATGGATTCATGAGTTCCAAAAGTCCAAAGCCATCACGAATGGATAACTATCCTAACAATTTCCATAGAGGATATGATGGATTCTCCAATTACGATTCTTATAATCCATCAGGGATTCAGAATTTCAAAGGATTACAAGACGGTTGGACTGGTGTTATGTTCCCAAATGCCGATCAGGAGCTAGAAATGGTGACGCTGATGAATGCCATGAACAAACTCAATAGCCTGGCGAAGGAAAAAGAACAAGGATTCCTAAGCAACTTGCTCTCGGATCCAAAGTCCATCGCTTTGAGTGCAGTCGTCCCTCTGTCCATTCTTCTATTCGCCGTCCTACCCTTCTTGGCAAACCGTTTTATGGCTGGAACAGGGATGCCGGAGATCGTTACTACTGTAGCTTCCAGCAGGATAGGACATGTTCTAAGAGATCCTAAAGTCTTGGAGTCCGTGGTTCAGAATTTGGCCGAATTCGCTTCTAGGTCTTTCGAAGAAGACGCATGTATACAGAAGACTGTGTGTGAAGTGGCAGTTAGGAAAGGAGGTCTGCGAAATGCGAGGAGTATGGCCCAAGCTATCCGTCGCTACAGCAAAGAAAGCTGGTTGAAGACTATGGGTGCCATGAAACTTGTGAATGCTTTGGAGAAAGGTGACTGCAAGAATATGTGTAACCGATCCGAAAGTAATAGCCCACGGAAGAGACAATAATTGGAACTTAATCAGTTTTGTTCCAACATTTTAAGCTTGATGTGACGTTTTTGTTCTTGTTTTTACTTGTAAATATAAAAATACGTGTTTCTATGTAAGACAAATATATCATTCCTTTCAGAAATATGTGTTCTTTTCATTTTATAGTATGAATCTTTGATTCAAGCAATTTGAAATTAGAACTACTTTAAGATGTTTAAAATAATTCAAATAGTATTTAAAATGTTTGCTAATTGTTACGAAATATGTTTTTAAATATGGGAGTTGTATGACTATGAGAGCTTAAAATTATAAATGCTGCGTTTATTATTCTTATGTTGCATCTGCTCTATGAAATAATGGGAATATTAATGCGGTATTTTTTCAGTTTTGTCTTATTTCGAGAATTAAAAATCTTGTTACCTCAGCAATGAATGTTATGACGAAAAATGAAATTTATTTAAATGAATAGTACATTCATGTACAATAGTTATAACTGCTTGCATTAACACGGTGGTTTATCAGTATTACCTGATATTTCTAAACTCAGGAATTTTTCTTCAATACTAATTAAAGCTTTAAACATTCTCCCTGTAGCCTTTTATTACATCGCTATGTAATATTGTTAGAATTTAAAATAATATTGTCTTGTTTTTCATGTTATCAAATAATTTCATTCAGAGTTGAAACATAACCAACCTATATCTAATTATGTACATCGCAAATTAACCTGTCATGTTCGAAAGTGGTACTTTCTGAATCTGTGGTAAGAAAGATGTTTGCTGGGTGATATGATCTTCGCCCAAACTGGGAATCTAAATTTTCTGCTTATCCGAATAGTTTTTGGTTAAATATAGTTGCCTTTAAGTTTAATCCCTTGATCTTATTAGTGCCGAAATTCAGTTATATCTGAAATCGTTATTGGAAATAAACTTCACTTCTCATTCAAGTTGTCAGAAAATTTAAAATTGGCGGTTCGTACTTTTCCCTGTCAAAACCCTCCTTTTACTCAAATAGAGATGACTCTAGTTTGAGAACCTCTCCTTTAATCATATTCTCATTAAAAAAATTTGGGCCTGCACCTTTTCTTTCCTATATATCTACCCTGATCAAATTCTGTAAGGTTAAATAAGCAGTTCGTATACTGATTTTTTTCAACTGTTTCCAAATACGTCCACATTTTAAAATTCATTTTGATTTATACGAATCAAGTTAATCTCAGCACTTTTGATATTTCTTAAATACCATAAGTATTTCGAGAAGACTCAAACTCAGTCAGCCAACTGTCCTGAACAGTCTTGCATTTTCATTTCACTAAAATTTTATTGTCGTTTATTTCCATAACCTTAAGTTTTAGGTGTATAATTCCGATTATAAAAATATTTCAAATAAGGTAACTATAAACCATAAGTTTTAAATCCAGAAACGATTCCTGATCCAAAAATTTTCACTTTTTAAAATTTCTTCACATTAACATGTAATAAAACTATACTAGTTTTATTCTTATACGAGCAAAATTTACTTACATATGAAACGTTGATTTTTTGACTTAAGATAACTTTTTTACACTTGTGACTCAATCATTTTGTAGCCGTATAAAATGCAAACCACATTTAAGAAGTTTTGCTTAAATTTTATTAAATCATATATCCTTAGGAGTTATCGGTGTCCAAAGTCCTTTAATTCCTGATTTCTTTAGTAGTATGACTAAAGGCATGTAGAGATTTGTTAATAAATTGACACTTAATTCAATCTTAATCTCAGGCTGTATGTCGGTAAAAATTTTGGCCATAAAAGAATGAAACTTTCAGTTTCACATTGTTTAATGTATGAAACATTTTTTAATAATTGGAAAAATTAGAACTGGGTGCTATAGAAAAGTTAGATTTTGTATCTTTGATTGAAACACCTTTGTATTTAGAAATACAACTAGAAGTTGAATTACTTGTTAATTAGAAGTAACAGGGAAAGGTCACATGACGACTCATGGAAACCTTATTTAGCAAATGGATTTCTGAAGTTCATTCACTATTATGAGAAAACACTGAGTTTTCTCTTAAGGGTGAAAATCTGAAGTCTACATTTTGATACAATTTCTTCATGTTAGATACCGTTTTCAGCCAGATATCCTGTACTTAAGGAAGTGAAAAGCTTTGTCACATTACTCCATTAGTGGGGTGAAGCATATTCAGTCCTTTTATAGAATCCATCAAAGTGATGGTATGGCTCTAGTATCAAACTTCTTTAAATGGTCATTAATGCAGTCATGCATATATGCACCAGTATCACGGCCATCAATACTTCTTATAGGATAACTTTTGTTTCATCATACAATTGTAACTTTCTAAAAATTTTATTTTCCAGTTTATTTTAATAAAGACAATTTTTTCTGAATGTCATGGGGAGGGGCAGCTTGGTCCTTGTGCCATAAAAATTCAATCCATCTCGAGTTACTTTTGCAAATAAGTTTTAGTGATTTCCAGTCCCCTGGCTATTTAATGGACACAATTTTTTTACATTCATCCTTTGGATGAACTGACAAATTAAAAACCTCAATTTGGAAATTTAACTTTCTGTATAAGTCATTACAGTCAACCATAGGAATGATCATATATGCAGATTTGGCTGAGCCTTTTCCCTTTTTGTTAAAAGTGAAAAGCCTGTTGTGTTGGAAATCAGTAACAAAGGTGAGAATTACTAATTGGTTGGGTTATGGCAAAGGCCACATTTGGCCAAGCAAATTACTAATCTGATAGAATTCGTGCTCAAATTTAGACTGCATTGTTTTAAAACAGTATAACTAAAATAACAGTGAATTATTTAGCTATCATACTATGTTTACTAGCTTTGCCGTTTATCTGTTCAGAAACGCTATGGAGAATTCAAACTTATCAGACAATGATATAAATTTACTTGTTTGGCAGATAACACCCATATGCTATGCTTAATATGAAATGTATCTGCATGATAATTAAAATGGTTCTAATTAAGGGGATAATTCAATTCTCAAGAAATATTGTTCAAATTATGAAAGTACTTATTAGTAATGTACAAACAAAACCTTATTCCACATCTGTTCCCTGCTGAAGCTCAAGACTAATTGTTAAAACTGAGTTATTAAATCTTATGTATCAAGCTTGACAAAGTTTAATGGACATCATACAAGCTAATACATTAGGTACAGCTGCAGTCTCCGCCGCGCGGAGTGGCAACGTGGTTTTTTTTGGTGCACTTTTTACCTCGCCACGGAAATCTTCCAAAATTGAATACATACTGCATACATATGGATTAAATATGGTACAGCTGCAGTCTCTGCCGCGCGCGGTGGCAACGACTCTTGGCGCGGTGTTTGGCACACTTTTTATGTCGCCACGGAAATCTTCCAACATTGAATATATACTGCATACGTATGGATGAATTATGTAAATCTGAATTAAACAACATTTTGACTAGAAAAACACTGCAAATATTGATTAAATATATGCAGTGATGGTAACCCATTTTTTTCTCCTAGTTAGGGTTAACCTGTTGTTATGGCAACCTTGCCGGCGTTCAGTTCTGTCCAGCATTGGTTGTTCTTTTTAGTTTGGACACGGTGGAGAGCGGATCCATATATTTAATCAATATTTGCAGTGTTTTTCTAGTCAAAATGTTGTTTAATTCAGATTTACATAATTCATCCGTACGTATTCACTGTTGGAAATTCGAGAAAAAATGGGTTACCCTCACCGGCATGAGTCGCTTATAACTACGCCAAACGCCGCGCCAAGAGTCGTTGCCACCGCGCGCGGCAGAGACTGCAGCTGTACCTTAAATATATAAATCTAGATAAAACAACATTTTGACTAGTAAAACACTGCAAATCTGGATTAAATATACACAAAATACAAAAAATATTTTTTAACGGAAATCACATCTTGACAGAATTTTTCTCGCAACTTAAAGTTTACTTTTTCTGGTGGTAGACAAACTTTCGGGACTGAGGGAGTTGGTAATCGTTTTCTTTTGTTACGAGCTTTTTTTAACTTTTTTAAAGGAATCGGGATTAATTAAATCTAAATTTTCTTGCGATAAATGCAACGGGGAAATGACGTTTTCTGTTAGGAATTCAGAGCGATGGATACACGTGGATTTGTAGAAATCTCAGGATAATCCAAATCTGTGTCCAAAATGAAAAGAACAATCTATGCAAGAGCTTTTGACCATGTTGGAATTAAATAGAACAATCTAGAAAAAATAAGAATCGACACTTCTGTGGACACTGGCAAGGTTGCCATAAAAACACGAGAACCCAAACCAGAGAAAAATTCGGGTTACCATCAGTCGCTTAAAACTGTGCCAAAAGCCATTGCCACTCCGCGCGGCGGAGACTGCAGCTGTACCATTTGTGTTTTGCTTGGAATCACTACAATAGCTTTCTCGTTCTCTCCATTACTATTTGAGTTTTTTAAAAGGAAAATAGAGCATTGTCAGTGGATGTTAACTGAGGAGAAATGAAGACCAGTTGCTTCCACCTTGATAAACACAAGTCAGGGGTAGACAATATTATGGTCACACTGAATAATTTTCATTAGGAATTGAAAATGAATTGCAACCATACTGTTTACTATGATTTTATAGTAATTTGTTTCCTGTGGGGCATGGCCATATTCAAGTTTTAATGATATACAGAAACAGAATGAGCTCGTTTGTTCTTTAAGTATGTAGCTTGATTTAGCTAAAAAAAAACATATATTAAAAATGATACATATAAGATTTCTTCCCCCTCCAGCATAACATGTCACAGATAAGTAGCATTCAGAAATGATGCACACAAATCAAATTTATTTCCAGATTCTTGATAATTTCCAATACAACAAGCTCAGACTTTGACAAATTTATGTTCAAGTTCACTTATTGCTACAGAGAGTTTGGATTTTTCATCATAATCAACCCATTCTTTTTCTTCCAGATTGATCTCTTCAAACACCATTCCCGAGGTTTCACCAACAGCTCGGAAACCAATGCGAGGGGAAAAATCTGTTGGGTCTATGCCACGACAATCAAAGGCAACAATAGTTTTAAAAGTTTCTGAATCGTCAGCAGTGTATTTCTTCAAAGAGTCTGGTAGAATTTCCACCGAATTTTCACGGGCACACAATTTGCATTTGCTGACGAAGTTAGCTTCTCCTCTGCCACCTTTCAGCGGGAGTTTTTCCGTAAGAGATACGTATTGCCATTTCTCAGGTTCCTCGCCACAGTTCATGCATTTCAGCTTCAGATACCATCTAAAATCTTCACCATAAGCTTGCAAATCCGTGATGTTTTCCAGAACAGCCTTAATTTGAAGGCCAATTTTCCCCATGTTTTTAACAAAATTGACCAAACACACTGCTCAAGAGCAACAATTTGACCGCTTATTTGTTATTTACAAACTTTGTAAATAGAATATCGATCATGTGATCTTCTGTTGAAGTTGCAGTTCATATTCTTCATTAATAATAATTCCATTCATAACTTTTCATGTTGGGCGTGGTGTGGTATTGGTATTGGTATTTTTTCAATTAACGTCACACTGGAGCAACACAATGGGCTATTGGTGACGGTCCGGGATCAATCCCAAAGGGAAAGATCCGAGGACAACACCACGTAATTTTGAACCACGGTCAGATGACGAGGCAACACCTGAGCTGGCACCCCACTCTCCAAACTTCCACACCACACCAACGTGAGGACGTTTGAGGCCACGACAGATTTAACGTGCACCAGCCCCCTTTGTACACGACGGTGTTTGGCTGGATTCGAACTCGCAACCCTTCGGTTGCTAGTCCGTTACTCTTCCAACCGGGCCACCGCGGCCCGGGCGTGGTGTGGAAGTTTGGAGAGTGGGGTGCCAGCTCAGGTGTTTCCTCGTCATCTGACCGTGTGGTTCAAAATTACGTGATGTTGTCCTCAGTTCTTACCCTTCAGGATTGATCCCGGACCATCGCCAATAGCCAGTTGTGTGATGTTAGTTAAATACATACCATTCATAACTTGAAGTATGTGGGTCGTTGAATCAACGTCACACTAAGCAACACAACGGGCTATTGGTGAGGGTCCGCAATCCATCCCGAAAGGAAAAATAAGAGGGCACTCGCCATTTTAACCACGGTCAGATGACAAAGTCAACACCTGATTTGACATCCTTTCTTTCAAACTCCCAAACCAAGCCCGCGTGTAGACATCAGATAATGAGAACGGCAGGTAATTGAATTTACGTACAACTGGAGCAACACAACGAGATACTCTTGCCCTTCCGAGAGGAAAGGATCAAACTCGACGTTATAAGTAGAAACTTCAACTACTACAACCTTGAATCTAATTATTTATAACATATATTGCTAAATATGGCAACACAAAATCGCTGTTTATTTATATTCCGACAGGGAACAGTGAACTCGGTTCGAGGCGCAGCTGATTTGAAATGCCTCGCGAGCTTCTAAAATTTTCTGTGAATTTTTTCTTTTCTACAACATGTATCTTTTGCAAGAGGTGGAAGTTTTAGTTTCTATGCGTGTTTAAAATTTTATTTTTTTAGTACTTTTAAAGTAAGAGAAATTATTTCGATTTTATAAAAATAAGCAAAACTTGGGTTGTCCTCGATTTCTCAATTTCCCAACAATTCTGTGCCATTTTAGTTATCTATCCTGTTTCAAAAATTTTTTTCAAGGTATTCAAGATTTTTTATTCGTTTTACATTTATCCTTATATTTGGACGACCAGACCTTTTCATTACATTTACTTGCAAACCAACGTGGCCTCATTTTGAATGCTATGCAACATTCTGAAAACAGGCCAGACATCATTGTTCGTGTCTTTAACATGAAATTATCAGAGTTACTAGATGATATTTTAAAGCGTAATATATTTGCAATTGTTATTGCGTACATATATGTCGTTGAATTTCAAAAGCCTGGTTTACCTCATGCGCACGTATTATTGACCTTAGATTCAAGTTCAAAGATTCGAACAAAAGACGATATCGATAAATTTGTTAGTGTAGAGTTGCCAGACATTAGTATCAATATAAGGTTATTTGAAATCGTTTCAAAGTGTCCATGGCCCCTGTGGTACGTTAAATGAAAATTCTCCATGTATGAAGGATTCCAGTGTATTCTGCAAACAATTTCCCAATGAGGCAACAGAAGAAAGTAAATGGGTACCCTGTGGTATTGCAGATCCATACAACCAGTGCGAATTGATCAGTATGATGTAGATAACAGATGGGTTTACAATACAATCCTTGGCTGTTAAAGAAATTTAATGCTCATATTAACGTTGAAGAAATTTTGTTTGTTAGTGCTCCCGAAGCTATGTGGCGTTTTAATGAGTTCAGTATGTGTAACAAATCCTATGTTATGAGACTAGCAGTTCATTTGCCCGAACAGCAGGAAGTATTTTATTAAGGTCAAGAGAATGAAGCTATTGCTCGGGCATTAGCAAACGACTTTTAACTGCATGGTTTCAATTGAACTGTACTGATACAGACGCACATAACCTTAATTACTCTGACATCCCACAGAATTATGTGTTTCACAAAAATGAAACAAGCTGGAAGAAAAGGCAACGAGGAGGACAGAACATTATCGGAAGAATTCCAGTGGTTAGTGTACAGGACACTGAAAAGTACTATCTTCGAATGATACTGCTGCAAAAATCTGGTGCAGTGAATTTTGATGATTTGAAAACTTCATGGGATAGTATGTGACAGTTTCCAACAAGCATGTAAGGAGCTGGGTTTCTTGAAGGAGATCAGCATTGGCATGATACCCTTGCTGATGCAGGAGACACACAAATGCCAAGTCGTTTACGAGTGTTTGCTATAATATGTGGGTTCGGGGAGGTTGAAAATGTTTCTGAACTTTGGACTCTAACATAAAAACTCCATGTGTGAAGACTTGGTACAGGTACTCTGAAGAAACTGGGCCTCAGTATGCTCTTGCTGAAATCAATGGACTTCTCAGCTTATGGTTTCAGTCTGGAGAAGCTTAAATTACCATGTTTAACTTTTCCTATTGAAATGTTTCTATTTTCCTGGGATGTTTTACAGGAGCAAACCAAAGCTTGAATAAGCATGGAAAAGCTGAACTCTGAACAAAGATTAGTTGTTGAAACTACTAAATGCAATATATGCAGATCAAGACAATCTTCCAAAATGTTTCTTTTTAGATGGACTTGCAGGAACAGGGAGAACTTTTGTGTATTCAACATTGTTGCATGCAAGCAGAGGAAGAGGGAATCATTGTACACCTGTTGCATCAACAGGAATAACAGCCATTTTGTTAAATGGGAGCGAACCTCTCACTCTGTTTTTAAAGTTCCTCTCATTCTGAATGGAAATTCAACAAGTAATTTGAAACCCAATGTGGAGAATTAATATTGGAAACTAAACTCATATTATGGGATGAAGCTCCAATGACACTTGCACATGCCTTTTTAGCTGTTGACCGACTTCTTCAAGACTCATCAAATTGCCATGAACCATTTGGTGGAAAGGTTGTTTTACTGGGTGGAGATTTCCGACAAGTATTACCTGTGATATTAAGAGGGTCACACTCTTTAACCGTTGCAAATTGCATAAAAAAACAGACTGGTCTAATTTTCACGTTCTGCCGCTTAAGAAAAATATGCTACTGAAAGAGAGTTTGTATGTTGGCTCCTTGAAATTGGAGAATGCAAATATTGAGACAAAGTTGAATTGCCCTGAATATGCTATCCTCCTATCCATGACCCTGTTTAACAATTATACAATGATTTAGGTTTAACAAAAGTCACACCTCAATAGCTTAAAGGGCGAGCCATTCTTACAGTTACTAATGAATTGTTCATTGAAATCAATCATCAAGTTTTAAATTGTATGCCTGGATCTGAAGTCGTTTATGAAAGTGTAGATAAAATCATAACCGATGATCCTCAAGATCAACTTGCATACCCGAGGAATTCCTAAATAGTTTAACACCAACAAGTATTCTACCACATAAACTAAAAATTAAGCAAAGAGCCATAATATTGTTGCTTAGAAATTTAACCCCTCCTAAAGATTTGTATAACAGCACAAGACTTATAATTGTTAACTTACAACGAAATATCATTGAAGCAAAAAGAATTGATGACAATGTTAATGAAACAATCCTCATACCTCGAATACAGCTCATTCCCTCATGCTAATATGCCTTTTAAGTTCAAGTGCAAACAGTTTCCTATTCAATTAACTTTTTCGATGACAATTAATAAATCTCAAGGACAAACTTTTGAAAAAATATGTTTATCAAAGCCAGTTTTTAGCCATGGCTGATTATATGTTGGTCTATCTAGAGTGTTCTTTT
Source organism: Meta bourneti (assembly GCA_933210815.1). Classification (NCBI taxonomy): domain Eukaryota; kingdom Metazoa; phylum Arthropoda; class Arachnida; order Araneae; family Tetragnathidae; genus Meta; species Meta bourneti. Next base: position 89,813,511 of record OW119924.1, on the reverse strand, counting down.
GACTCGGTATCTGTTGTGTCCAACTTCTGAAATATACAATTGTGTTTATAGAGAAATTCTAGAAACAGAATAACAGCATAAAATTTTATACTCTGTTCTATGTACCCCCACATACCTCATTCAAAGATTAAATCAGTAGTGTGATTTGGGCTGAGTACATAGGTTCATATTAATCATATATTAGAATAAAATAATTATTCGGTTATGCTGTATCCCCACTACTACATGCAAAGATGAAATCCGTACCATGAGTGGTGATGTGTATATAGATTCAGATTACAGAAATTATATTTACTGTTAATTTTGACTTTTATTAAATTTTTGTTTTATTTTGTATCATTCGAAGATATTAACTCAGGGTTTTATGCTAAAATTCAGCTGTTTTGTGAACTATTACAAGACGCCGGCTTGATGGCTAGTTTCTAATAATAAATCTCTAACCTCTGTGGAAAAGTACTTTCCTAACAAAGGTTTCTGCAATTTTTTTTTATGTAAATTACATGCCAACCACATTCGTGAGACTAAAAATAAAAAGTTGTATTCATTTTGAAAAATAATTGCTTTTAGAAATGTAATTTTATGTTAGTAGATAAAATAATTTTACTTAATTTGTTTAACTAAATTAAATAATTTATTTTGTAATTAATGTTTTCTATGTCACATAATAATGTAAGCTTTAAATTGAGTAGCTAAAATGTTTATCCACTTTGATAAGACAAATTTTACGTAGGCATGGTACAATTTTAAGTATTGATTTTTTCTCGATGTAAATGTCGTCTCTATTATTTGTATTAAACTTCCCAAACATGTATCTATTATTATTTTTTTTAGGTTGTATTTGTCATGGCAAATAACTTGGATTCAAAACAGCTGACAGAAGTTCCTGAATCAATTTTGGATTCCAACGATCCAAAACTTAATTTTGATGGCAAAAACCTTGTCTCTCTTCCTGATGATTTGTGTGTGAAATTTTCTAATTTGACTCTCTTATCAGCAAATGACAACTTGCTAGAAACTATTCCTTCTTATATTGACCAACTATCAAAACTCACTGAGCTACATTTAAAGGAAAATTCCTTGTGTTTTTTACCTGAAAATATTGTAAAACTAAAATGCTTACAGAAACTTCATATCACAGGCAACCTAATAAAAAGGCTCCCAGAAAATATACACATGTTGGAAAGTCTTAATGAACTTTTTGCAGATGAAAATGAAATCAAAACTCTTCCACTTTCCTTTGGGAACCTTAACAATCTTTCCATCCTTAACTTGAGCAGTAATGCTATTGAGTGCTTACCTGAAAAATTTGGTGATATGAAGAAATTAAAAGAATTGGATCTATCACATAACTGTTTGACATCTTTGCCATGTAGTTTTCAAGATTTGCCATCACTAGAAACCATTAATTTGAATAATAATAGAATAAAGATGCTACCAGACAAATTTTCATCATCAAAGATCTTGAAGAAACTTTTTATGAATGAAAATCTTCTTGAAGCCATACCTGCTTGGTTTTCAGATTTGGAAAACAGTATGGAAATATTTCTAATTGATAACAAGCTTCAAGGGGCTGTATTTCCAACAGATTTTGGAAGCAGGTGTGATCATCTGGAACAAATTGTTTTAAGTGGAAATAGTATTTCCTTTTTGCCAGATAACATTGGTAGGTTGAAAAATTTGATGCTTCTCAATTTGGGTAGCTCATTTGATGAACCAGAGCAAATCAGTTGCCTTTCTAATGAAAATAAATTACTGTGTCTGCCCAACTCCATTTGTGATCTGAAAAATCTTAATAAACTTGTTCTTGATGGAAATAATATTGAAACGTTGCCAAGAGACTTTGGATTTCTTTTTAATCTTGTCTACTTAGATCTAAGTCACAACCTGCTTAAATATTTGCCTCTAAGTTTTGGGCAATTTCGTCACTTGCAAGTCTGCTTGTTGGGTGCGAACAACCTGAGATCCTTACCAATGTCATTTGGCTTTTTGACAGCTCTAGAGGAATTGAAGTTGAATGACAATTTGGTAATATTTATTTTCTGTGTTTATATATTTGGACATATTTTCAAGTGATTTGAGGTTCATATATTTATTTTGTTTCTTTTATACCATATTTTCCCTCATTAACCAGGAAATATTAAATATTGCCTGATTTTCTGAAACTCAAAAAGCATACAATGCCAGATATGTACCTCTTCTGGTATTTGGCTGGTCATTTCACCCAAAATTGCAAAAAAATTTAAGATTTAATTATTTACAAGTAAACAAGTCACTTTAACCTTAAAATGTCTGGCACGACTTTGAAGTACACAATGAGCTGATAAATGGTAAACAAATATTGACATGCGCAGAAACGACATTACTTTCCGGTCCCCTAATATTTGCGGCGAACTTAGCCACCACTACAAAAATTAACGTACAATACTATAGTTATATATAGCAGTGTAACCCAACTCTACTATGGAGTACTTTTTGATAGACAAGAGTTGCACTGTTTCAATCAAGCTTCCTAAATATTTAAGGTCAAATAAACCAATAAAAAAACACTATTAAATTAATAGTCGTTGGAAATCTGCTTGGTTTGCTATTCTATGGTCATTTTTGCTGAACTAAAGCTATTTCAACTGGGAAATGTGCTCGGTGTCAAAAAACTCCAGCATCCATACTAGGTAAATTTTGGTAGGATTTTCTAAATTGAGTTATACAAAAAAAATTTCTGCTGTGTGCTTATTAAGTGAAATGATTAAAAGTCAAAAAATATGAAAGGAAGAATGTTAAACATGTACTGGTGTCTGAAAGACACCACCAATAGTTTCCTTTTCATATGTAAAATCATGAATTTTAATTAATTAGATGTTGAGTAAACCAGAGCGAGTTCAAAGAGGATCTGATTTCATTGTAATGTTGAGTGGCTGCAGGTGGGTGTGTCTATTTGCCCAACTTGGTGATGTGAATAAAAATAATTTTATCAAGTTAGGATTCTAAAAGAAGCTACTGAAGTGGTCCTTAAAATACCTTTATGTATAGAAATATTAAGATAAAGTAATTATTTTGCCATTAAAACTCATTAACAAAAAAATATATTTTTATGTTAAGGAGCATATTTTTTTAAAAACTATCCAGTTTAAAGTAATAAAGTAGATGCATTAACTTCTTACTAATTGATATTCCCAAATACTCCTCACTTTGAAGTTATTTTCTTATTTTACAAATGTTTCTTTGTTAATTAAAATGTGTTATATATTTTTCTTTGCCAGCTTGGAGAATTGCCGAAATCATTTGAAAATCTGACAACTCTATTATCACTAGACTTATATGGCAATCATTTGAAAGAAATCCCACAAGGTTTGAACAACCTTAGATGCTTGAAGTTCCTGGATCTGAGAGAAGTAAACAATATTTGCCAACTGTTAATTGAAAATTAAATTTGGAACTTATTTTTTGTTCCACGTTTAGCTACTCAGTGCATTTTAAGTGTTGCTTGAATTATTTCTTAACTAGAAGACCCACTCAAAACATCTGTGCTAAAGTTTCTTAATTGCTAATATCTATTGATGACAGTGTCTTTACTCTCCTTAATCCATTTGTAATGAATATAAGTATCAATATGCACATTTCATACATCTAAATGAAATAAAATTTGTCACAATAAAACATCATTTTGTTTACATTTTTCAAACGTACTCTAACTGGTATTAATTGGGGTAAAACTCAAGAATGCATTACCGGCTCATCTCCAAATTGATGACTGACAAATTGGTGACAGCTTTTTGGATAGTTGCCAAACAGCTTTTTGGATAGGCCTATGGGTTACCATATTCTAAAATTATCCACAATTGGCTATGAAAAATCATAGCCATTCGGTGACAATGCCATGTTCATGAGTCTAACTGTTAATTCGTATTTCCAATTATATGCATGGTAAACAGTTCATACCTCAGTTAGCATATGAACTTCCACTTCAATTGCATCTCATTCACTTGTTCAAAGCAATTCGATATTCTTTTACCTCTAAATCCATTTTAATGTTGGCTCAGATTTTCTTGTCTGTGCTAATTTCTATCTTCTGGATTTCTCATTGCCTACTGTAATCAGACTGCTGAAGATTTTCATTAGAGTAATGAGAGCTCTTCCATGTAGTTCTAGCAATATTAAGTACTAATTTTTGTGTCTTGTACATTAATGAAATATATAAATTGATTTTTAATATATCTAGAATGGTTGCAATGGGTCAATTTGACAAAATTTTAATTTAATACCTTGCAGTTTACCAAATTTTTTAGGTAAGCTATATTTACTGACTTCTAATATTTTGTAAACTTCAGTTTAATCAAATTTGGATCTTATTACTTTATGTAGTTTTAAAATTGTAAGGTTTTTACACTTAACTGCAAGTTAAGTGCAACAAATTCTGGGTTTGTATCTAAGTATGAGGGTTTGTAGTGAATCAGGCTAAAGCTACATTCCCACAAGCAAGAAAAATATTGCAAGTTACTGTGTAAGGAGATGTATGATGCATGTGAACATGCATGTGCAAGCAACTATCGACATGTGTGTTGACTAGTAATTTCAATTGCATGTCTACTTATACGGTACTTGTCATACTTTTCTTGCATGTGCCATAAGCCAAGGTTTGTATCTAATGTTAGGCAGACACATAAAGGTTACATAAGTAGACACAAAAAGCTATAAAGATTTAGCAAACTTATTTTATGAAGTGATCTCAAATTGGATAAAGGGGAAGCATAGAAACAAAATCAAGCATCGTTATTTTACTATCAAAACCTCGTAAGTCCTAAAATCAATATTTCCTGGAACAATGAAAAACTAGATATGAAATTGTAGACCAGTTATGAGATACAAGGTTTAATTCACTGATTGAAGGCTTTATAACTGATGTAGACTTAGTAGCTTTCGAAACAAGTTAAATAAGCATATTTCTAACTAAATGTTAAAATTTCATAAACCAAAACATTGGGCTTGTAAGGTTTGAAAGTAAAATGACAATGTATGTAACTTGCTGTATGTATCATCACTTGAAAACTTTAATAAAAAATATCACATGATTTGCTGCTCCCATGCAGCATTATAGAGCCAAAAGACGTTACATTCTAGCATATAATGTTTCCTCAGAAAGCAAATAATGACTGCAGTGCAACGCTCAGAGATCAAAGGTCACTATCAAATCGTTTAATAGGCAATTTGAAAAATCAATAGGATACAGGACATAAAACTAATAGCCTTGTATGATTTTAAATTATTTACTCAAATTGCTGTTTCCAGTTAATGAAAGGTCTTCAAAGAGGAAATCAAGAAATACAATAAATGTTTTGATCATATTCCAGAAATAAAACAATTCCAAAAAATGGTTTTAAAATATAAATTAAAACTTCTCGTGTTTTATGAGGTACTTAAGTTTTTTATGAAGTGTACCACTTGTTTACAATCAAAGCAAACTACCTTTGCTAATTGGAAATACTATCGGATTCATCTTTTGTTGACTGCATTTCTCGTAATGCTATATGCAATGCTAAAGATTGATCTACTGGCCCTCTCCCCCTTCCTAAAAAATTGGTAGATTGTGTCAAGGACACAAACCATAATCCAAAGTTACACTGACCCAAAGCTTGCCCAGCACCATAGAATTTTGACATATTATGAATCCCTTCCCTGCACTCAGTACTCCTGTGCACTTGGTTCGAAGGTCCTTTGTCTACATGCCGCTATATTTATCTTCTTGAAGTTTCTTCTAGTTCTGACATCATAAGACTTAACTTGTAATGCTGTTTTGCAATGTTCAACTTTTCATGCATGCACCCAGAGCTGTTACGATTTTAGACATATTCATGTCATAAATGTATCAATTGGCTTTCTAGTTATATTACTAATATTTATTACTAATGTAGTAAATTTTTCACCACTTTGTCTTGTATCTATTCTTTTAAATGTATTATTTATTTACTTTTCAATTGTTTTTCAGAATGATTTTAAAATAACGATTGGAGATGCATCTTATGTTACACAAGAGAGTGAAGGGCAAGATACGCTGTCTCTGGTGAGTCTTAATTCAAATCAGAGATAAAAATTAATTCATTTTTTGGATTGTAAAAAAATATGTAATTTCCTCAGATTTCCTTGTTATAAAAATTTTATCACTTATTTTTTAATATTTTTTTAGCAAATGAAAAATTATCAAAATCATGAAGGTGATCGGATTGACAAACACTTAGAAAATGATATCCTCTATAAAGCAATGGCATCAGCATCTATGTGGAAGAGGAATAGACAATCTAATTTGAGAGATAAGTCATCTAGTGTTTATGCACCCATTCCAAATGGATTCAACTATGATTCTGAAGATAGTAAGATTGCTCAGTTTTATAAATATAAATTTTTATGTATTCATTAGTCGACTTATAAAAGAACCTAATTTTCTATGTGGAAAGAACTGGTCTGCAACCCTTATACCTTTCTAAATTGTGTAATGTCCTATAAAAAGTACTGTTACAAATGTATTCATAATTATTTACAGATCTTACTTTTGCTATATTTGAATTAATTTATTATTTATATTTACCCCTTCAAAAAGTTGATTATTATCAATGAATAGTAAAGATTTATGGATGTCACATCCATAAAATTTTATAGTGTAATCAAGCATTCATTCAATCATTAACAGTGATATATTAAGGTTTGTTAGATTGGTCCAAGCATTGTAACCATCTACCATCCTTGTGAATTTTGAAAATGTTAAAAATATCTTATACAGTATCTTTTACATATTAGTTAAATCAGGTAACATTTACTCAAGGAAGTTGTATAATTTTAATGTTCTTGTGACAATGATCTGTCACTTTTTATTAGATGTAGTATTTATTTTAGATTAGCTGAACTTTCAGAAAAACTAGATAGACGAACATGATAATATTTTTAACGAACAAAAGAAACTAAAAAATCTTAAACATTTTAACCGATATACTTTAAATGCTATTAATGTGCACATAAGATTAATCGATTCTATACAAAAATCATTTTCTGTATTCAAGATAAGAATGTGTCAATATCAATTCTTGCTTACTAGATAAATTTTATTTTATAGTATTTAAACTATTGTTTGTTCTTTTGGAGGCTAACCTGCCTCGAGAATTTTCCAATGGGCTTGTCCATCCGTTACTCATCATAGCATGAATAAATTCTAACTAGTGATTGTTCAGACAGATAAAACAGGGAAAACTAATACTATTAAGAAATTAAGGCTAACGTAACCTACCTCAAAATTATTTGAGTGTCATTGTAATTTTTTCCCAAGTGGACATTTTTGTGCTAAATATTTATTTTTCATTCAACTTAGCAAAATTTTCTTTAATAATTTGACTGATTCAATTTTAGAACACTACTTTGATACACCTGCAAAGTCCATGTAATTACTAAATCATCTGTTCCATTCCAGACTTGGTTGATATTTCCGTACATCATGATTCTGAGGATGAACATTCTATCATTGATGATCAATATTGGGATGATGATTTACTGTCCGATGCACCAGAAAGTATGTACTGTAAATTGATGCTTTGTTGTGAAAAATAGTTGGATTTTTTTAAATGTTCCACTGAGTGTTAAGGTTTCTTGTTTCACAAAAGGTAATTCAAAGTGCTTAGTTTTAATTTTTTAAAAATAAGGAACCTAATAAGTTTTATTTTTAAATTAAGTTTAGAAGTGCTTAATTTTTCTCAGAAATTCAGTTCTGGCTCACATTTTTTCCATAGCTGATGTAATGTGCTACTCACACCAAGCTTCACTTTGAACAATTGAGTTACTTTTTCACAATTAATTTGCACGAAATTTGATGTTATGCTCAAAAAATTGTCTAAATTTTTTATGAAACTTTTGAAAATCATCTTAGAGAAATAAATTACTAAGTCTTGTAGTTTTTCTTGAGATTCTGCAGAACTCTTCAGCTTTCCTAATAAAGAATACTATGCTTTTCAAAATTATTCATTCATCTTTTTCTTTGTATATACAATTATAAAAGTATGCTGTTGTACGTATATCGTGGTATCAATATCTTTATATATATCACTAACATGTGGCACAGAAATTGGCATTATTTGTATATTGGCAAATGGCAATAAACAGATATAAGCATAAAATAATGAGTTTCATTTGCGAATTCTGTTACAAAGTTTATATATGTGTAATGTGAGCTAGGAGCTGCTTGATATTGCTAGAACTGCATGAAAAAGCTCTCACCACACTAATGAAATTCTTCAGTAGTCTGATGACAAGGGAAAATGAGAAATCTGGAAGAAAGATATTAGTGTTAAAAGAAATTAAAAGCAAACCTGAAAATAGATTTAGATATCAAAAAAGCATTGAATTGGCTTTGAACAAATGATTAAGGTACAATTGAAATGGACATTCAGAAGCTAATTGTGGTAACCATGACTGAGGTGTGAACTTTTTATCATGCAGTTTGTTGGAAATATGAATTAGCATGTGTAAGTGTCTTGAAGAATGTCACAAAAATACTGTTTTATTTTTGACTAATTTTGTTTCATTTGGATTTTGAAATGTGCAGTTTGATGATTATATTCATTATAAATGGATTTAAATAAGGTATGAAGAGTGAGTTATGATACTGCCATCAATTGATAGTAACAATTAAGAAACATTAGCACAGATGCTATGTGCAGATCTGCTAGTATAATGAAAAATTGTTCCAACCCTCTTAAAATTATTTCAATACTACCTTTTATTATATCAGCTGGTCACTTGCTTTTCTTGAAAAGTTTGCCTATACTTGCTATTAAAACTTAGCTATCAACAGCCAAACTAAATGTTTTTGACTAAATCTAGCTATAGAAGCTTCCTGGCAGCTCAGCTGACAATGTTGAAAATGCTTTTGGATGCTTAAAAATGCTCTCAATTTAAAAAAATCAAACCTTGCATCCACACCTGCTGTGTAACATTTACTTCATACAGCCATCTATTGCATATTCTTGCTTTTACCTTAACCACATTCCCATTCATGACTCCCTTTTTTATAACAAACTCATCTATTTTACTATAGGGTAAATTACTTATTAAAATGAGTATAAAAGGGTTTTTCTGCTGCTTTATAAACTGTAGCATATTAACTGAGGACAGTTTTACAAACCATAATTGACTTACATTAACTGAAAAATTTGTTAAAGAATTGTATGCAACTGTTTTAATAAAGATACTATTTTATAAAAGGTAATTAAGAGACAAAATTAATTTAAGCTCTTGTTCCAATAAAAGCTTTGTTTTAGAATTTTCTTTTTGCATGGACATTATTCCTTTTGCATGGATTTCTTTTGGATATTCTTTTTGCTCCTTGAAAAGTTTTCTTATTCTTGTTACTAAACTGAACCAACAATAGCCCAACTTAATTTTTATGGCTAAATCTAGCTGTAAAAACTGTTATCTTTGTCTACCTATGATTGCCTACTTCTATTTTACATCAATGACTTTCTTGTGGTATAAACATGGAATTGCTCCTCTCTGTTGATGTGCATTTTGGCATGAAAATAATGATATTCTAAGATGCTTAATATGCATAATGGCACTGATTAACGCCAAATCTTGCAGCATCCCTGAAGTTTGGCATGCCAAAGATGCACAGCATTCTAAACATGCTTGTGATGGATCAATTTTGTGACTGTTGCAGTTTCTAGGGCAGTCTAATGAGGTTAAATTTTTTATCGGTTTCTCTACAAATGAAATGTGAGGATTATTTTATAATACAGGTAATTATAGTTATTCAGGCTTGTTATTAAGGAAAGGACAAGAACTCAAAAGCAGTATGTGGTTTGAACAATTAAAATAACTTATATATCTCAGAACTTTTAATCATAGGATTAAACTTTATCAAGATATCTCGTATACTGTTGATGACTTTGCTTATGTATATCTTGTAGCCAAATCTGCATATTTCACAAATGTACATAGCACAGAAATCGACATTATTTGTTTATTGTCAAATGGCAACAATGGATAGAAACCCTATAAATTAACCCATTTGGTAATATTTCCGCTTAGTTTAACTGCTTGGTTTGAGCTATAGAGCTGGATGATTTGAGGTATATATTGCTAAACCTACATGGAAAACTCGCCACACTAATGAAATTCTTCATCAGTCTGATTATGGAAGGAAATAAGAAATCTGGGAGATAGAAATCTATGTTGAAAAGAAAATATAAGCAAAATAGGTTCATCAAAAAATGCTGAATTGCCTTTGAAAAAGGGATTTGGATGAAATTGGAAAGACATTCATAATCTAATTGTGGTAATATGACAGGTGTGATTTTAGCCATGCATTTTGGAAATAAGAATTATCACCAGTAAAAGTAAATGAAATGCTGTTAAATATTTTTTGGATACTTTTATTTCATTTAGAGGTATGGAATCCATTTATGTGAATATAGATGCTATTTTCATTATAGATGGATTGAAATAAGATTTGAAATGTGATTAATGACACTTTGCCATCAGTAGATAAATGAGGGGGTCAGAAGCAAAGGGATGCAAGTGAAAAAACTGACTTTTGAGAAAAAGAGCTTCAAAGTTGAAGTGATCTTGAAAATTCCACGAAACACTTAAAGAGAAGAACTATAACATTTTAGAGCACTCAAACCTTATTCCTTCCTGTCTTTCATCTTGATTTATCCCATGCTTACTTACCTGAAGGTTATTATGGGCATATTTCAAGCAATCATGCACTTGCACCCCTTTGCTTCCAAGAGTTTATTGCCAGTCGATATTCTAGTGTTGAAGGAACTATATAAGGGAAGGTTAAGACAGTTTAATGTACGAGTTTCTAAGAAAAATATAACTGATAATAGATAGAATAACCGATAAATGTATTGTAAAAGTATACAGTGTCTCAGTACTAAAATAATTTCAAAAAACACTAGCAACATGAGCATAAGGTAAAAGTAAAAAATGTTTAAGAAATCATAAAAAAAAATATTAATCGTAAACAGGTGCTAAGTATACAAAAATTTGTCGACAAGTGTAAAAAATTTAAACCAAACTAGTCATCTTCAGATTCCAGTTCGGTTAGATCTTCGGCTGGGTCTGTGATTGCAGGTAGGATTGGATGTTAGGGTTTTATGGCGCAAGGTCCAAAAGCGGACAAGCTGTGCCAAACACAAGACAGGATATAACCCAATAAAAGTACAACATTGAAAAATCAACTCCAAGATAAAGATAAAAGATAGATTTAAAACATGTAAAATGTGTAGATGAGAATAACTATATACAGATAGTCAGATTAAAACAAGACCATTGACTGTCGCATAACTAATGATTTAATTCGAGTATGCATAAAATTTGATGGTTGGAAATTTAAAGTATTGAATTGTAAAAGAATTTGATAAAATAGATTGTTGAGCAATTGTGAACTTGGAAAAAATTAGATGAGGTGTAAAAACCAATTGAACGTAAAAATGCAAAAAGGTTTGGATGGGGATTTTCCACAACCAAATCTTAAAAGTTTAAATTTGTACTTTTAAAAAAATTTTGGCAATGAGGATTAAAAGCAGGACATAATTAAAATATGATGAACTGTAAAATCTGAAGAGCATGATGAACAAAAGAGGGGTTCTAGCCCAACAAAAGATGGCAATGAGTGAAACGTGTCCAATGCAAAGGCGGGTCAGTTTGAACATCTGTCCTCCGCACTGGAGATAATGGCCATTGATGAATGATGGGTTTTATACAATGTAATTTGTTGGTGACATGCAGGTTCCACGACTTTTGCCACAAGGTGTCGACGAACTCCTTTGTGGACATCTGGATGTCACTAAAAGGAATGGGTTGCTGCAATGGAACAGAAGCTGTCTTCGCAGCACTGTCAGCACCCTTGATGCCCACGTGACCCAACAAAACAGAATATCGAAATCCTTGCTCTGCAAGGTACGCAAGATGGTAAAAATATCTGACACGACAGGATGGCAAGTGATGCTATATTGCTCCAGCTGTTGTAATACTCATGTTGTCAGTGTAAATACAGTACTTACGGTGGGTACTAGAGGATATCTGCCCTTGAAGGGAGCAATAAATTGCCACTGCTTCAGCAGTGTAGATGGAGCAGGAAGTGTGAATTCCGTAATTATAAATAGTAGAATAACTAAGTTTTGCTTTACCCTGTATGGTCTCCATTTTTACAGCTGAATTTTATGGTTTACGTGAAGCTCTGAAACGCATTTCTCACCTGGGGATAGATAATTTTATTGTTTACATAGACTAAAAGTATTTTGGAATGTTTGTCAGCAGATCCCCACAAAATCCCTTAGCTATTGCCATGCTGAAATTCCATCATCAGATAACTCGACGTGGCTATAGTAACTCTTCCTGTTGGATACCGGGCCACGTCAGGATTGCCGGCAATGAACTTGCTGATACCGCTGCCAAGAATGCAACAACCTTTTTGAGTCCGTGAATTCCATATGAGGATATTCGAATAACTTTACATGACATCATATGGAGCGATTGGGAACTGCAGAGTGGTAATAAACTTCATGGGATACAACTGACCATATCACCCTGGCCCTCTTTGTATCCTCGTCGTCTTGATGTAATTCTAATAAGACTTCGCATTGAGCATACGAGGATTACCCATCGGTACTTACTTGCTGGAGAAAGCTCTCCTTTTTGTCACTATTGCAATACTGAGACCTGACTATATTGCACTTTTTAACTTCCTGTCCAGGTCTGTGGCATTTTTACGTTACACATTTTAAAACTCCCTCACCTAATTTGTCTTGCTGGGTAATCCTCCCCACTCTGCACTTTTCCATTTTTTACACTTTTCCAGAATTTTAATATGTATATAGCTATCACGTTTTAAATATATATCAAATCATACCTTTTTAGATTTTCTTGTGGATAGGGAAAACCCTAACCACATTTTATTGAACACTCAAATCTTTTTAAACTTTTAAGACCATTTCTGTATAGAATTTTTATCGTCTTTTAAACTGCATCACTTCATCTACTTTATGTTCATTCGCTACATCGAAAACATTTCATTATTTTTATTCAGTCTTAGTATTCGCTAATGTATTTCTATTTTTAACTGATTTTATTGAATGACATTTAATCTTGTGTTTGGCGCAACTTATCCAATATTGGACCTTGCGCCATAAATACAAATCAACCAACCATCATTGCCATTTCCCGCCAACCAAGTGAATGTGCAATGCTGATTTTACTTTGCGGCAAAGAGATGTAAGTGACTTGCGTCCCTTTAGCACCAAGCCATAGACGGTATCTCTTGAGTAGATTATCTTTCTCTCATCATATGGTAGTACCAGTACACATGACTGCTCCGACCGTCCGCGGCCAGTCAGTCACGTGCCTAAAGAATCTCTCCATGCATCCAACTCATTTTGGCATTTTTGTCACTTGCACCCTTTGTTTCTGACCCCCTCAAATGCAATTAAGAAAGTTTAGCGCAGATGCTATGTGGGGGTTCTAATTTTGTTTATTGTACTAACATTATGGGTTTGAAAACATTTAATACCTATTTGCTTGAAATCCATGTTTTTTATGTGGCAGATCACATTTTTATCTGATATACCTGTATTTTTGTCTGGAGTATGATAAACTGACCACTTTACTCTGTCTAAAGATTCAAAATTAAAACCTGTTTCGCCCCCAGGGGCAATCCTTCTTTAGGTTTGTACGGGCTTCACAACCCCGGGGTACCTGAGTGATCTTTTTCTTTCCCAGGGGTTTACTGTCTTTGGTAAACACGGGGGTCGCGCTCCCGGGATGCCCAAGCGATCTTTCTCTACCTTCATCCCACTACTCTATTCCCCACCCCTCCTTTTTCTCCATTTCACGTCTTGCGATTCGGAAACCATTAAAATGTCTTAACATTGAAAAACACCTTAAATTCATTCTTTTGTTATTTAAAAACTATGTTAATCACCTATGTTATTACGTATCATAGAATACCTTTTTAGTTGTGTTAAGTTCTATTTACTTCTAAATTATCATTTATTCCCTTTTTATGATTCTTTTAAAAGACGTCAGTACGTTTTTCTGACCCGCATGTTTGCCGTGTGCGGCGTCCCGTATCGGGGGAAAGTGGAGTCCTGGGGTACCTGATGCGTGCCCTTTGGTCCATGCTTCTGCGTAGACGGGTGGCTGGAGTGAGCCCGCTCTGGTCAATCGGCTCACCTAATTTCTCTGGGGTTCACCACGTCAGAGCGCTTGGTCCCTCTGTCGTGTTGGACTCCAATGATATTGGGTATTTAGGGTTAGTGCTGTAGCTAGGGATGCCCTGGGCGAACTGGCGGATCCACATTCCGACACTACGGCACTATATTCTGTTTGTGACTCCTGAAGCGGTTCCGAGATCTGTTGCTGGACAAATGCCGGATACTGCTTCCCCTGGTTGGGCTCCATGGTGGGCGGGGGCACACCAGGATGAACTTTTTTTCTAATATTCATGGAAACTAAAACTTTTTCTTGCCCTGACGGAGGCTTAGATCCGTCAAACACCACTAACAAAGTAAATGAAAATTATATTAGTGAATCATGTATAGTAACGGTTACACCTGTCATTTCCGCAATTCCTGAACCAAAAAAATCTGTTCCTAAATTTCTTATTATACACAACGAATCCGGTAAATTAACAAAAATGTCACCATTTCTAATCGAAAAATACATTAAAAATGCAGCTGATGAAGTAAAAAATGTCAAAAAATTGAAATCTGGAGACCTATTGATAGAATCCAAATCAGAAATACAATCAATAAAACTATTAAACATTAAAAACTTTGGGGATGTCGAAATTCAAGTCTTTCCGCACAAAACCCTTAACTATACCCGAGGAGTTATCTCATCCCAAGAACTCGCAATGGTGTTCGACGAAGAATTTGTCGCTGAACTAAAAGACCAAAAAGTTATAGCAGCCAAAAGAATCACGATGAGGCGAGATTCTAATTTCATTCCATCAAGAAATGTTGTTCTAACCTTCGATTCTCCTGTTATGCCAACAAAAATAAAAGCCGGTTACTTGCATCGCAGAGAAGCATCGCAGTGGGCTTGGAATGAAAGACGTGAGGCCTTTCATTCCAAGCCCACTGCGATGCTTCTTATGCCAGAGATTTGGACATGCTAAAACAGCATGTCGAGCATCAGCAACCATCTGTGCACGTTGCGCAAAGCCCGGTCACGACAGTTCCTCATGCTCTGAAACCGAACATTGCATCAATTGCCAGGGTGATCACGCTGCATATTCCAAGACTTGTCCACGCTGGATTCAAGAAAAAGAAATCCAAACATTAAGAGTTACCAAAAATCTATCCTTTCCCGAAGCTAGAAAATTGATAGAATCTCGTACACCTCGTCCTAACACCTCATATGCATCCGTCATTAAAACCAGCAAAACAATAAGCACCCAAACATATAATTCAGATTTTTTATCTAATACAGTAAATGCAGAAACGCAAATAAACTCTACTTATAAATATCAACCAACCAAATCAAACCATCAATCCCATAGCTTAAGCCCAAAATCAATTGACAAAGTTACAAGTAAACCCTCAAACCTGCCGCAACAGAGAACCACACCAGCAACAAAAATCTTCAAGCCGAACCCAACAACGTCAATAGAACAAAATAAAAAAAAGCAAAGTAAGAAAGACAAACCTACTCCCCGGAACTCTAGAGATCACTCAAAATTACCGGATACCGAAATAGATTTACACCCTTCCACGGACTCAGACATGGAGTTTGGAGAGGACGGTATTGATGAGAACGCTGCATTTTTTAGAAAAGGTTCTAGATTTTACAAAAAACCTTCCAAATAAAACCACCCAACCTTTATTTCAGAAGAGATTGAAAAGGGCTCTAAATTTTTAAAGAATAAATGACTATTAATCTCCTAACTTGGAACTGTCATGGTTTTCGTACACATATCGACGATATCAAATCTCTAATAAATAATTTTAACCCTGTTTGCCTAGCCCTTCAAGAAACATACTTAACGCCTACTAACACAATGAATGTTAAAAATTATAATTTAATAAGAAATGATTACATCCACGGTGCACGCGCTTCGGGCGGCGTGGCTATAATGACCTTGCAGAATTTCCCATCCAGAAGAATTTCTTTAAATACGAGCATTCATGCAATAGCCATTCAACTTCATATTAAATTTTTACTAACAATCTGCTGCATATATCTACCCCCAAATGAAAACGTTAGTCAGCAGGAACTAAATGATTTAATAACTCAACTTCCGTCTCCATACTTCATCATAGGGGATTTTAACGGACACAACCCTCTTTGGGGAAGTAATGATTTTAACACAAAAGGACAACAAATTGAAAAATTGATGGATGACCATTGTCTCTGCCTTTTAAATGATTCCAGTCATACATACTTCCATACTCCGACCCAAACCTTTCACACCCTGGACCTTGCAATATGCTCCCCTACTTTGCTTTCATTTTGGGACTTTAAAATTGACAATGATCTGCACAATAGCGATCACTTTCCAATCATTTTAACATATAACTGCAATGACGTTTTACTACCCAGACGACCTGTGCGATATATATTTGAGAAAGCGGATTGGACTCGATATCAGGTGGAATCAAACATTTCGGACAACATGGTTAAGATGCCTAGCATAAATGATGCCGTTGAAATGATAACAAACACCTTGATTAAGGCGGCAGATGTGGCTATCCCCAAAACATCGGGTAAAATGCCTAAATTATGGAAGCCTTGGTGGAATGAAGCATGCTCTCAAGCCCATAAATTCCAAAAAAAAAGCATGGAACACCTTCAGACGTTATCCCACCACTTCGAATTTGATAGTTTTCAAGCGGGCCAAAGCAGAAGCTCGAAAATTAAGGAGACAGCGACAAAAAGAATCCTGGCAAGAATACGTAAATTCAATTGAATGTCGAATATCATCAAAACAGCTATGGGGCAAAATTCGAAAAATTACGGGCAAATATCATAACCCAAATATATCGTTTTTACTTCACAATGGACAAGTCGTTTCAGACGTTAAGACAATTGCTGATACCTTGGGAGAATCTTTTTCTAGGGTATCTCATGAGAGCTCTTACCCCCAAGATTTTATTAATTATAAGCGACGTGAAGAACGCAAGACGTTAAACTTTCAACCATCCGCTCATAAAACTTACAATCGTAATTTTACCATATTCGAACTGAAAAATGCATTAAGGAAATCACACCCGACTTCACCGGGCCCCGATCATATTCATCTAGACATGTTGACCCATCTCAATGAAGATTCATTACAAAATATTTTACTTCTTTATAATAGAATTTGGACAGAGCAAGATTTTCCGACAACCTGGCACAGAGCTATTATTATTCCAATACCGAAACCTGGGAAGGATCCTCAAGACCCTAATAACTATCGACCCATTGCCTTGACAAGCTGTATCTGCAAAGTCATGGAAAGAATGGTGAATGCTCGGTTGATACATGTCCTTGAGTCTGAAAAACATCTATCGGAGTTTCAAAGCGGATTCCGTTTTGGACGAAGCACCTACGACAATGCCTTAATGCTGGAATCCTCTATCAGAGATACATTCGTCACAAAGAAGCATTTGGTAGCTGTCTTCTTCGATATGGAGAAAGCTTACGACAGGACATGGCGATATGGCATAATGCGAGACTTATACGAGATGGGCTTTCTGGGAAATCTCCCACTATTTATTCAAAACTTTTTATTGACAAGGACCTTTAGCGTTCGCATTAATAATATTTTATCAGATGACTTTTCACAGGACGAGGGTGTTCCCCAAGGAAGCGTGATACTTTTTATAATTAAAATCAACGGTATTATTAAACAACTTCCTCCATATGTGCACGGAACGCTTTTTGTAGACGATTTCCAAATATTCTGTTCTGGAATCAATGTACCTTTTATTGAAAGACAACTCCAAACGGCTATTAGAATTGTAAGTAAGTGGGCAAACGAAAATGGTTTTGTTTTTTCTTCGCAAAAGACTGTATGTGTACATTTTACTAGAAGACGCGGACTTTTTCCTGATCCAGAACTTTTACTCGACGGAACTGTTATTCCAGTAGTTCCAGAAATAAAATTTTTGGGTATTATTTTTGACTCGAAGTTATCTTTTCGACCTCATATCAAGGTATTGAAACGAAAATGCAACCAATCATTGAATATTTTAAAGGTTTTATGTAACACAACTTGGGGAGCTGATTTTATTTCAATTTTAAAAATTTACAAAGCTCTTGTCCGATCGAAACTCGATTATGGGAGTGTAATATATGGATCTTCTGCTAAGTCTGTTCTTCAAGCCCTGGATACTATTCATCACCAAGGCCTCCGATTATCCCCATCCAGAGTTTATATATAATGACAGGCGAGCCGGATTTAAGACATCGACGTGAGAAACTTACCCTAAAATACTATTTTAAGATTAAAGCCAACCCTTCTCACCCATTGCATAATAGAGTAACTAACCCTAAATTTGGAAGTCATTACTCATTAAAACCTTCATTCATACCGTCACTTGGTTTTAGAGTCCGTACCATAATGAATTCATTAAATGTTGACAATCTGGGAATATTTCCTAGAGAAAACGAACCTCCACCTTGGAATGATAAAAATCTACTTACCATCAATGACTTTTCACATTTTAACAAATCATCAACCCCCGATACCATTTATTTACAATTATTCCATTCCCATAGAAACAAATATTCATCTTTTAAAACAGTTTTTACTGACGGATCTAAGAACGGGACAAATGTTGGTGCCGCGGCCGTTTTTGATAATACAACCATTGCTAGAAAACTGCATGGGTGCTGCAGTGTCTTCACTTCAGAGATCTACGCAATAATTTTAGCCTTAAAAACGATTTCTACACTCACTAATAAAAACTGGATCTTGTATACCGACTCTAAAAGCAGTATCGAATCCCTATTAAACTATACACATAAAAGTCATTCCTTGGTTTTAAAAGCAATGAATTTGCTCCTAACATTAACAGAAAATGATTTTCGGATATTCTTTTGTTGGATTCCTGGGCATGTGGGAATCCGGGGCAATGAGAAAGCGGATTTGGCAGCCAAAAACGCAACATTGATTATAAACTCCAATGTCCCGATTCACGACATTAATAGTGTTTTAACCCAAGCCATAAATTCATCCTGGCAATCCGCTTGGGATTTGGAAAACCATAACAAACTTCATGATATTCAACCATCTATAAAGGGATTCAGCAAAACAAACTTAAATAGAAGTCATCATGTAAAACTGACAAGGCTCCGAATCGGACATTCCTTTTTTACCCACAGACATTTACTGCTGGGAGAACCAGCTCCTTTATGCTCATCATGCAATAGTATTTTTTCCATAAAGCACATATTGACGGAATGCCGGAATTTTAATCATCATAGACTAAACCGATTTGGTATCTCCCCTATTACCTTAACAGACTTGTTGATGGACCCACATCATAAAAACTTATTTTTATTCCTTGCTGACATTGGTTTCGTAAACTTTATTTAGATTTCATAATCGACTGCAACATACACAACTGCACTCAATTTTATTACGTAGCTTTCTGACTCGTTCTAACTAAATACCAGTTATGAACTAGCTATTGTTTGGCGCAGCATGGCCAAATCTGGCCCTTGTGCCATAAAAAACCAACCAACCTAAAACCTGTTTCTATTTATCTTATTCTTCCCTCTGGACATATAAAGTTAGCATGTCAGAATGAATATTTTATAAGTTTGTTAACAAAACATCATGACTTAAAATAAATTACTTAAAACTAAAATTTAGTAATTAGGGTTAGATTGTATATGCATTGACAATTTTATCTAAAAAATATATATTTTCATAATGTGATGTATTACTTCATACTTTTATAAGGTATTTTCTGTTGCAAGATAATTTTTCCGTTTTAAGACTAGTAAACAAGCAGAATGGAAACTGGTTTCATAACTTTTGTCTATTTTTATTGCTAAAAACATTTAGTGAATAAATTTTACTCAAAACCATCCACACACAAGAATAACGTATCATTTTCTGTACTTTTAACTTTTTGTAGTATTGTTATGTATTTTAATTGAGTTTTTTCTTATAGAATATTGTATGAATTTGGATAGAATTTATGATTTCGAAGAGAATCTTAGTGATTGGGAGAGTGATTCAGATTCATATTTCCCTAATAGTAAGTATTTATTCCATTTATGTACAATTTTCAAAATATTCTGTAATTAAATTATTGGAAATAATTCCCTGTTTCTATAAGCCAATATCTGGACAAAAACTTAAGATATTATTTTATTTTTTACTTGATTTTAATGCTGTATTGTAATTAATTTTGCTTCCTCAAATTCCAGTAAACAAGCTAGGGAAAAATATGTATGATTCTTTCTCTTTGTGATAAAAACAAGGAACTGTTATGTTAGAGTAACGAAAATGGTTAAATATGTTATCGTGAATGTTTTTTTATTTTTTCTCTTATGCTGAATAATACTTTCCCTGTGAATAATAGCAATCTGCTTGTCTAAAAAGTATCAACTGAACAAACTTCATGAATAGAAGTTTGATTTCTTTGATTATATAAATTTATTCATGAGAATGAGTTTCTTTCAATATTTAAAAAAATTAAAATAACAACGATTTTCATCTTTTAACCCATATTGGGCTGCTGTTCTAAAAATAGAAGAGCTTAATACAAATTTATTAAAGCAAAAATAATACGATTTTTTGGATAAAATTTTTCATATCTTTGAAATAGGAAGAAGTTACACAAACATAAAAATAAACTACCAAATTTAATTTAATTAAAAAGATTATTTAAAAACAAACTCTATCAAAATGACACTTTTTTATCCATGATTTAGCATTTAAAATATTTTTTATTCTAAACATTGTGGATGATCTTTTGAGAAGAAAAATAGTGATATTAGTATAACCAAATATGTTTAAAAAAATTGCTTCACTCAAGTATTTTGTGTATTTTTAGATGTCCTCAAAGCAGGACGGCAGTCCAAATTCCCACCCTTTTCTCACCTCATTTCAAAGCCAATTCTGCAATCAACCCACAAAACCGTTACTACGGAATCCGACCATTTTTTACAAACTCAATATTGTCTTGATGCAGTTTCATGTATTTTCAGAAAATCTAACAAACAATGAAAGAATAGTGATATTTTGAATGGCATGGTTGTAAGATATTTATGAAAAATGAACCTGTTAAATTTGGATAAAAATTATGGAACGTTGGCATTTTACTATATGAATATATCTTTCCAATATTCCTTACCAAGGAGCCCAAGAAAAGTGTAAAAATTCTTTCTCAATGCATTGCAGATAGTTTGCTTCCTGAAGTAAAAAAGACGAAACTTCACTAAATATACATTGATAACTTTTTACTTCACATGGGCTACTTTGCAGCAAAAAGGTTTTTGTTCATTTTCTACTTAGAACACTGACAGGAAGTTCCTTTATGTCCTACTGTGGGATTAATTTCTGAGTGATAAAATAGGTTTTCTTGAAGAGATGATGGTTTAGTGTGTATTGATTTCTTATTCCATGAAAATGTGGTTCAAGACATCTAAGTTGGATCCTTGCTTACTAAAACATTCTTGTGTACAAACTGGAGATATGCATGTTAAATGTGTGTCAATATGAAGAAGTGGCATGTGAGGAGAATATGACTCCACAGCACTCGATCTAAAGTGAGTATGCATTTCTGGCCACACCTATCCAAATTGGTAAACACCCAATTGGGATTGGGCACTATGTAAGTATACGGTGGTCAAACTCTTGAAGAAGTCATATCAGACCCCACATTATGGTGCTCAGAATATTTTTTAAGTAATGAAGTCAACATTAAATTATGTCATTAAGATTCTTAATAACAAATATAAGGCATCACAAATACAATACATCCTTTAAAGAAACTACACAATACAAAAAAAGTTAAGACTTTATTGTATACTAATAGATGCAACATGTGAACAAAACTGAAATGTAATTCTTTTACTCTTTTAGATTTTTCGAAAGTTTACAGACATCCAATCAGTGATGAGCCTTCCCATTTAAATATGAATTTTTTTCCTTCTGATATACATGTAAAGCCTTTTCAAGTTAAGGAAGTTTGGTGTCCTTTTGAAGAAGGACAGTTTGATGATGCTGAATCTTGATTTAAGTTTTAACTAGATATTTTATGTGATATGTGATGCATTTTTAGAGAACTGATCTAGTTTTCATCTTATTTAATTTAATTTTCCTTAAAATTTTCATAACACTGAAGTTTTTGTCTTTATGGCAGATCTTATCTCAGGAAATAAAATCAATCTTATATGAAATATGGAGTTTGTGATTGCTGATTATCATTTCCTTTCTCATAAAATATTTAGTTTTAAAAATGAGGATGTTTTTATTAGTGACTATAATACTTCATAATTTGGTTAGAAAAGTGAATGTAAAATGAGTTATTCAAAGGGACAGATGTTTATAACCAATAAATGAATAAAGTTTTACCCCCTCGGGGGCACATCTTTAGATGTGTATGGGCTTCACTAACCCGAGTGAACTGCTTTTCTGCCATGGGGTTTACTGTCTTTGGTAAACACGGGAATCGCACTCCTGGGGTACCCAAGCAATCTTTTCTCTTTTCTTCCTATTGTTCTATTTCCTAACACCTCTTCTTTTTCCCTTTCATGTGTCTTGTTTACAGCATTGAAATTATGAACAATTTTGCTTTGAAATCCAATTATCATATATCATCGTCAATCATATCCATCATATCAAGATTCCATTTTGAGTTTCCAATTTGATTTGCTTTTTCTTAAAAAATTCCCATTACTATGAGTTATGTTTAATTTTTACTTTATATAATGTCCGTACTTTTTCTGACCCTCATGTTTGCAGTGTGCGGTGTCCCGTATCGGGGGGAAATGGAATCCTGGTGTACCTGATGCATGCCCTTTGGCCCATGCTTCAATGTAAACGAGTGAGCAGAGTGAACCCGCTCTGATCAATCGGCTGACTTAAGTTCTCTGAGTTTTACCACTTCAGAGTGCTTAGCCCCTCTGTCGTGCTGGACTTCATTGGTCTTAAGTATTTTGGGTTAGTGCTGCAGCTAGGGACAGTGGTGCGCCCAGGGGGGGTTAGGGTTAAAATTCCCAGGAGCCAAAAGAAAAGGTAATTTAGATAAAAAACTACTGTGGAAGTATAAACAAATAGCGTGGGGTCAGTGTGCCTTCGTCCTTTTCTTTTGCTATTGTGCAGTGATGTAGTTGAGACCTGGCCCACCCTTAGGGCCATAGGAAACTTTGTTTTGGTTGATCTGGGTGGCTGGGTTGAGAAAGTATCAAGAAAATACTTAATGTCCACCATATGTTTAGTTTTTCGGTGCTTTTTGTGGTGGTCATCTTTAACTTTCAGCATCTGCACACAGCGATTGCTTTTGGGAACCCATTTAGCCAAATATTGGGACGACAAAGCCTCGCCCTAAGGGCGAGGCTTTGTCGTCCCTTCTTCGGTCCTTTGACGCCCTTCTTTGCCTCCTGGAAGAAAATGGTAATACTGTCAAATGGGTGCTGCTCGTAGTGTCCAGTCAGTGTCCACCAGAGTCTCGCCCTTTCCATATCGCTTTGTTTTGAGATTTTGAAGAGGGGTGAGCCTATCACTTTGCTCAGTATGATCCATCGTAAAGGATTTATTTTTCCTGCCGAATGTTACAGTCCGATTTTTGTTCGAATTTGTAAAATGTCGATGACAACTTCAGGCAAGAAGCGCTTACAAACCAATTTATTAAAATTTATATCCATTTGTAAAAAACAAAGTGAATGATGGCTGACTGCAGAAGACATGGTTAACAATGGAAGTCATAACTTCACTAAATCTCACTGTGATAACTCCATGTCTCAGGATGATAACTCTATCGAGTCTCAGAGTGACAACTCCATCGGGACTCAGGATGATAACTCCGAAAAATATGAAAGTTTGCAAATTTCTGCTGCAGGAGAGAAAAATCCTGTTTTCTTCCATCTGGACATTGGCTCATTTACTGAATCTCAACATCAGGTACGTGAATCAAATCAACTTCTGTTTATATATGAGGCGATGAGCTCACAAGTAGCCTGACCCACAACATAGTAATTCTGGGATAATCGAGTTTGAAGTCTTTAAAAAAGTTCAATATTTTTATTTGTACCTTCACATATTGTTACATTGTGCTAAAATTTTCAATAATTATCTATAAATAAACTATCATTCCAAAATATTTCAGGGTTTTTTGAAAAATATGATTAAAAGAAAAAAATGTGGGCTTAGCTATTTAAAAATTGAACGCTTTACTCGTTTTGTAAACCTTTGTGGTTTAGACTAGATGTGTTATACATAATTTGACGATTTTTTAATAGTGGGAACCTTTTGCAGGATATGTTTAATGATCAATGTAATATGGCTTCAGTTGCAGTTAAATAGATTTTTTAAATTTTTTGTTTGAACATGAGTACGATTTTAAGTACTACGAAATTTTAATACACATTGTAAGAATACAGTTACAAATTAAGATCGTGAATCACAACATTTATTGAATTTAATAATTAAGTAATACGAAAAGAAAAATCATCTCTGTGTGTACATATATACAGTAAAACCTGTGTAAGCCAGAAACTGTATAAACCTAAATCTTGTTTAAAATGGAAAATCTTTGCGGTCCTTTTAAGAGTTAATACATGAATTTTCACCTTCATAGGAGGAAACCTATCAATTACGGAATAATTTATTAATATCAGTTGGTCACAAAATTACTTTCCTTCTGCCTTTCCTGTATTTTTTCTTCTGTTTAAGTATATTTTTTCTCCTTTCTTTACTTTAATTTATTGATCTCAGATAACTGACGATCTGAAGAACCTGATTGAGAAATCCTGGACACCTGATCTGAGCTTCCATTTTCCATGTTCAGGGGCTAGAAACTTAAAGTTTCAAGCAAAGTGGTTCTCAATTTGGAAGTGGCTAGTATACTCACCTAGTAAAGATGGAACATTTTGCAAGTTCTGTGCTCTATTTCAGGAGTTGGTCAAAAGCCCTTACCTGTGGTATGCTCGTTTCTGTCCCATACAGCAATTGGAAAAATGCTGAAGATTTCAACATGAAGAGATGCAGTACCATGCAAAATGTAAGGAAAGGGCTATCAATTTCCTTGCTACTTTTACTGGTGAGCAACAGTCCATAGATGTGATACTGGACAAGACCTTGCAGGCTGAAATTACAAGCAACTGACAAACAATCAAATCAATCATTAAAAGCTCTTTTAAGGTTCAGAGCACATACAGGGGATGAAGTACTAAAACAACATTTAAGAACAGCTCCTTCCAATGGCACTTATCTTAGCTGGAGAATTCAAAATGAAATAATCTCCTCTTTCAACAGTATCATTGCGAAAAAACTTGTTTCTCAGGTGAATGAAGCGCGATACTTCTCAGTATTGGCAGATGAAACAACAGACGTAAGTGGTATTCAGCAAATGTCATTTTGTGTAAGGTTTTTTGAAAATGGTATTGTGAAGGAAGAGTTTTTACAATTTCTACCTGTCTCTGATGCAACTGGTGCAAGTATTCCTGAAAGGAATATCTGATTTGGGCCTCAATGCACAAAATCTTGTTGGGCAAGGTTATGATGGTGCTAGTGCAATGAGTGGGGTATATAAAGGTGCTCAAGCTATAATTTAAAAAAGTTTCCTAAAGCCCTGTATGTTCACTGCAGTTTTCATTGTCTAAACCTCGTTATTTCTAATGGTTGTGAAATTTCATCTATAAGAAATTATATGAGATCCATAGAAAAAGCTTACAACTTTTTCAACTATCTCAAAAGACAAAGGGCTTTAGAAGTTGAAATTGAAGCTTTGGAATCCAGTCCACGTATTCACAAACTTAAAAGACTGCGCAACATGTTGGATTGATGACGCAGTTAACACATTTTTAGAGTTGATTGAGCCTGTATTGAGAGCCTTAGCACCATTTCAACATGGGGATACAGAACATCAGGACATGCAAAATGTACTGCCACTATTTCAGTCATTGTTATGCCCAAAGGTTAAAAAAGAACTAAAGGCGAACATAAATGAATTAACTAATTTTTACAACCTTTCATCAACTATTTATAGTGAGCTCACTTTATGATTTCAAACCTTGAAATCATGAGATAAAGCACCAAAATGTGCAATTGAAGCTATTACTCTATGCAACAAACATCTCTTTCCTTTGTATATGAATTATTGCACAATATGGTGACTCTTCCGGTTACAACTTGCACTTCCGAAAGGTCATTTTCGACTTTAAAATTGCTAAAAACTTATTTAAGGAATACAACTGGCGTGGAAAGACTTAACAGGCTTGCTTTGATGTACATTCATCAAAATACACTCGTCCAAAATTATCTTTACATGCATAAAATCAGGGATTTCTCAGAAACTGAACTATAATTTTATGAATTTGTGTGAAATGATACATAACACATAAATACAAAGGAAAAAATTTATGAGCACTGCATAATATAAAACTGTAGCATGAAACAATAAAAATGACAATATGTGACAAGGAGAGTTCAGAAGAAAAGAATAACTCAGAAAAAAATTAAGGCTTATGAATTTAATATGGAATGTGATCTCCCCTGACGTGTACACAGATATCACAACGTGTTTTAATGCTGGCAATAATGTTATTAACCACAGTTTGGGGAATTCAGTTCCACTCCTCCAGCAATGCGGTCTTCAGGGCATTTATATCTCTAGGAGGAGGATGTCTCCGTGCAACTGCTTGTCCAAGGTAGTCCCATAAGTCCTATCGGGTTCAGATCAGGAGATTTTACTGTCCACGGAATTCGCTCATTGGCTTCACTTTCAAGGGATTCGTCAACGAGGTTTGCTCGATGTGGACGAGCATTATCGTCCATAAATAAAAAGTCAGATCCATATGCACCTCTGAAAAGTCTTAGATAAGGTTCTAAGACTTTTCTTTATCTTTATCTTCGATATCTTTGGCCGGTCACAGATCCGCTGTTGAAAACGTGTAGGGGCGAACGTCCATCGATCATTATTCCTCCCCATACCATCACACCTGCACTACCGAAACGGTCACGTTCCATAACGTTAGAAGGAAGATTTCGCGTTCCTGACTCCCTCCAGATGTAAACACGTTTAGAATCATGTTAGACTAAACCTCGACTCATCAGTAAAGAGAACATGGATCCATTGGTGTTCACTCCAGTTCTGATGTTCTTTGCACCAATTAAAGCGATCCCTCTTGTGAAGACAGTGAAACACATACCCTTGGCTTTCTGGCATAAAGGCCTTTTTCATTAAGCCTTCTGTATACAGTTTGGCGTGATACAACAGTTCCAGTGGCCTTATAACAGTTCCAGAGTTCTAAAATTGTTTCCATGGCGGAGAGACTGTCTTGAAATATTCACACATCTAGCTGCTTCCATAATTGTCTATCCTGCTTCTAAACGGCCGATAATTCGCCACTTCGCAGATTCTTCCAAATGATACTTCGGAGCCATAACAAACCCTTTTGAGTCCTTACACACTGAAATCAAACGCTACATTTCAGAAATTCACTTTGCGCAAAGCGCTTGATTCACCGTCGGATGATGGAACTCTTTGATTTGCATAACAGAAACCGTTTGATCACTTTTGATTGGATAATGTTAATTAGACTTGTCTTTCACACATTCCCTGCAAAAATGGATTACATCGATTGGATATTTCATGGAATGTCATTATTTTTGGATATGTAAAGATAAATTTGGACATGAGTGTATTTCAGTACATGAAGAAGTTCTCGATGATCTGGCAAAGAAGCCAAGAAGAATTGAACTTATACTAAAATTATGGTCATTTTACTCATGGTTTATACTGTTTGTATTTATATGTTTAGTGGCTGTATTTTTGACATTCCACCTCTTGCATGCTTTACAAAATATTCAATGCAGTTCAAAATTTATTATTTTAGTTTAATATAATTACACATATTTCAGAAGAATAAAGTAAGTTTAAGTTTGAGCCACCTATGCACATGGTGGAATAAAAAAGTAGTAAATTTTATAAATTAATTAATGTTTGATTAATGAAACAATTAAATATTTAACCAAAAAGGGCAATTAACGTCTATAGGCACATTAAAAAAAAGTAAAAAATGCAGGGGCACCAGGTGCCTACTGATTAAGTTTGGTGTCTTTGCATTTTCACCTTTTACTTTCTTACTATTTTTTAAATATAAATAAATATAGTATATATCACAACCTTCCCAAAATGTGATGTTGGTCATGAGTCAACCCCCCCCCCCAGAATCTAATCCTAGGTGCGCCACTGGCTAGGGATGCCCTGGGTGAACCGGCGGATCCACATCCCCATACTGTAGCAATTTATCATGGTGGTATCTTGAAGTGTGTGCTGAGGCTGGAATGTTCCAGAGCCAACAACCACTTCCCCTTGTTGGACTCCGTGGTGGTTATGGGTTCACCATGAAGAAGATAATTATTTAATCTATGGATCCAAAATTTTCTTTACCCTAGAAGTAGATAGAAAATGCGGGTTCTAAATCAGTGGTGGAGAAGGTGGAGAAATCGAGTGGAGTTGAGTTGTACCGGAAGTGACGCCATGACCGGAACTGGAGTTGAGTTGTACCGGAAGTGACGTCATAACCGGAAGTGGAGGTGTGTTGTACCGGAAGTGACGTCATACCTAGTGGAGTTGAGTTGTTAGTTTCGTTTTCAATTTTGAGTTGAGTTTAGTTGTTTTCTTCCTGCTTCGAGTGGAGTTGAGTTGTTAGTTTCGGTTTCTCGGATTTCGTCGAATAACACGTGTTTACGTTTTGGACTTGCGAATTTCAGAGGGATTGGATTTAAGGCGAATTTCAGAGCGGTTGGATTTAAGAGCTGATTTTTCTGTAACTCGTAGCGCCATCTATTAGTACTTTTTGAGTAAAAAAATAATAAAATCTTTAAAACATATTTTTAAAACTAAAAGATGTGATATTTTTTGCTGGGATCGAACTGACTACCAAAAAGTACTCGTAGTCGAGTGTTAGTTGGATGAGAATATAACCATTCGGCCACGAATACCTGGTTACTTACCGAAATATAATCAATTTAAATCTGAATACATTAAGTGCGTAATTGGCTGTTAAAATAGTATAGATTGCTCCACCACATCAATAAGTTCGATCAGTTTTTATCTGCGTTTCTGACATAGAAAGGTGAATGTGGTGGAGAATGACGTCATTCCAACGTGTTCAAACGTGGAATCAAACACGTGGTGGAGAATGACGTCAATCTAACGTGTTCAAACGTGGAATCAAACACGTGGTGGAGAATGACGTCAATCTAACGTGTTCAAACGTGGAATCAAACATGTGGTGGAGAATGACGTCATTCCAACGTGTTCAAACGTGGAATCAAACACGTGGTGGAGAATGACGTCAATCTAACGTGTTCAAACGTGGAATCAAACATGTGGTGGAGAATGACGTCAATCTAACGTGTTCAAACGTGAAATCAAACACATGTGGTAGGCAATGAAGTCACTCGAGAGTAGAGTAGAGTTGAGTAGTAAGTTTACCTCCGCGTTTCTGACATGAAAACGTGAATGTGGAGAAGAAAAGTTTTAGTACCGAATCTGGCAATGGTATGTAATAAGGTTATTTGTGGACTCGCAGAATGGCAACACCTGGACCCATTCTAACAGGTCTGACCAGTAAGATTCTTTTGACTGCAAAATATCCCAGAGGAGGACGTGTCGCTGCCCTGAAATCTTGGAAGTGATATCACTTGTATCTTCAAACGTGTTCATTCCTGTTCCTTAGTGCTTTTAGTGGAAAAACATGAAGCGATCATTTCCTTTTGGATATACTTTACCCTTTACAGATCAAAAAGTGAATATGCATTCTGGGGCCGATGTACTTTCATCTCAAGTATCTGATTCATCAATGAATGAACTAGGTCCAAATAGCTTCCATTTGGGTGATACCAAATTTGCTGTTGTCTCTTGCTTCAAGGGAATTATCCGCGTGCATATTCGTCATTATTACAGAGATCAGCAGGGAGTGCTGCAGCCTTCCAGAGAGGGAGTTTCTTTGCTTCCTAAAGTCTGGAAAGCCTTCTACGAAGCAATTCCTAGCTTTCGCTCAAAGAACGCTAGCGATGTTATTATCGTTTCAAGAAGCCTTTTACTCTCCAAAGAAATTCGGGGAAACGAGAAATGTGTGAGTTTTCAAAATATGTTTCAAAAGAAAGACTGTGCTTTTCAACTAACTGCAACGCGCATTCTTCTCTCTGTGAAACAATTGGATCGACTGGAAGCTGTATCGGAGGAAATTACTGAAGCCATTAATGAAGGATTTGTTAATGAATCCCTCAATTATTTTGTGAAAGAAGAATTCGTGAAACGTGGAGCAGGAACCGATGAGAAATATTACGGCGATCCTGATAGATCTGAGAAAGTGAGCGAACTTACCGACAGAGTGGCTAAACATCTAAAAGTACTCATTTCGGAAAAAATAAAGAAAATGATGAATTGTTTTGGATGTGAAAACAACTTTGAAAATCAACTTGGGCATGAATGTATGACTATGAGTTTAAGTGAACGTTACGATCGGTATTTCCTAAACGCTTTATATGAAATCGACTGGAATAGATTCGGAGAAACTTTAACTTCGGAGAATATGTCCTTGAGGTATTTATTCTTTGATTTTGACGTTCTACGTTTTGTAAATACAACAACTCTGTACGAAACAGTACGGAGGCTTTATGTTAATGATAAATCTGATAGTTTTACATGTTAAAGAATATAAATATGTTTTGTATATATATATATATATGTATAATCAATAAATTCTTTGTTTATCTTTTTCAAATGTGTCTCTTTATTTTAAAATGTATAAGTACTTATTTTATTACTTTTCTTTTTTTTGTATTTGTATACATACTTTTACTTACTGCAGTGTCATTTGACACATTTAGAATTGTATATTATACAGTCTGTTATTAGAACTAAAAAAATGACAAATAAGTAACATATTTCTGTAAAAGACAAGTTTATTCAAACACAGACATGTACACAAAATAAACATTCCCTTACAAGCTTCCGTGTATTTAACATTTAATAGATTGCAAGTTCACAAATTGAATAGATTTGTAACATTGACATTTTTTTCTCTTTCAAAGATTTTCTGAAAAACTTTCTAGAGATCTTTGACGCGGCTGTTTCTGTTTTGGAGAATGAATTGTAATTTTTCTTTCTCCAGGTAGATGTAATTCCATTGTATCATTACACATATTTAAAGAGTAATCATCTATGATTCCATCACTATCACAAATTGTTACATAACCTTTATCGAGTATCATTGTAAGGCCAAATATGAATGCTGAGATTCCCATGAAAATAAGAACAGAAAATGCTCTTCTCTGGATGAGTTCCATTGCTTGAAATGAGACATAGACCTTGATTATAATCAATATATACTGCTTGAAACTTGAAAGCCTCATCTACTTATGGATTTTTATAGCGGGGAAATAACTGATGATTTACAGAGGAAGCCAATTACAGACTCGTTTTGGGGTTGGGGTAGGCATCACTTCTTTCATTACCCTCACTGCCTTACCGAGTTGTTGAGGTATAGCAAATTTATTTTTTACAAAGGAACTGGGGAAGTTAATTTCCTTAAGTGCATCTTTAAACTGTTCTTGTCCATTCACGTACTTATCCATCTTTCTTTTTCGCACTAAACGGTCTATCAGGTCAACAATATTAGAACTTTTCACTATTTTACCTTTATACACAAATTCTCCATTAGGCATCCAAGAAACAACCTCTTTATTGCGTTTTAAATAAAGAATAATATTTGTAGTTAATCCAATTAAGTTTTTGGGAACGGTCTTGAGCACCATCTCCTCCACATTTAACGTTCTTTCTTTCTCATTCGCAATATCTGTTTCCTTCTCTGGATTATCTGACAGTTCTGAATTAATTGATACAGATGGTGGATTCAATACATTCACGTTAATCCTCCTCTGCAATACTTGATTGTATAACTTAATTTTTTCATCATCATCCATTTTATTAACTAAAATACTTTTCATCTCACAATCTAATTCACTCAGCTGTTCGTCTGAAGGTATATGTCTTGATAATCTCTCCTCTGGAACTAAAATCATTTTCCTTGCATATTGCATGTTTTTACTTGTTAAGTAGAGTAGTCAAGACAGTGAGTGCTGCGGGTATTAAGATATTTAAAAACCCTCCTTTTTGAATAATAATTTTTCGCTTTTTAGTGAGGGTTACTTTTTTATCTGCTAGGTCTCTAAGCGTATGCTTATGACGAGAAAGTTTTTTCTTCTGTTCATCTGTTAAAGGAACATTCCCTTTTAAAGTGTTCAAACAACATTCAGCTATGCAATGGATGCTAGATTTCGGAAGATTTTTTAAAAAGGCTTTCCGACATTTTGTGGGGCATACAGTTAAAAGTCTCATCCGTTGCACGTCTCCTTCTGTTAAAGGCATGATGAACAATGAATTATTTGCAAGTTGGGAGTTTATTTATTTTAACTGATAAACACAAGTTTCTTCTCCTGGAAGGATTTTTGTACGCCGTCGCATACTCTCTTCTGTTTCAGATTTCAAATCTACAAGTAAATAGCTGAAAGGCTTTTTCGTGGCGTCCTCAAACACTTCAAGAAAAAAATGTAAATTTCGAGGGTAGAGTTGTCGACCGAGGTGTATAATTTGACTTACATCACGTCGCGATTTAAATAAAAACATGTAATGACAGTTTAATGAAATTTCTCTGAATTCTTTTCCTTTATGAAACAAATTTTGCGTTACAGTCATCACAGATAAATTCATATGATGAGATCCTTTTGTATACAAGTTTGTTATTCTTTTATCACTGCCACATTCAGAAATTAAATCGTCATATATAAAAAGTGTATTATATCCTAAATATTGCTTAAAGTTTTCGGGTATTCCTTCTACAAAGATGATATTCGGCATCTCATCGTATAACTTTTGATAGATTCCATAAAACCACACTATTTTATCAAGGGTAGGATGAATTATATCTGTGTGGCTGTTTATCAATTTTTTCAAAAAATGCGACTTGCCTGATGATGTAGGTCCACAGACAAGAGCAGTGAAAGGATGCTTTAAAGCGAATGAATTCATGGTTACAAATGACAGAAGTAAAGACTAGGGCGATTACTTATACTTTTTTTATTGAAATAAAGGTACATGTATATTCGAAATTTTTTTCACAAAGTTATACACACGTATATCATTATTTGTAGACTGTCTATCAAATAATTTAACAGTAAATTCCATAGATCTACTTCTAGATCTTTGATACAAAAAGTATACACAATATTGTCCACAAACAGCAGTTTTAACACTTTGAAGAGGTATGTCGTTGTAGACCACATGCGGAACTTTTTTGAAGTAGTCATGTATGTAGCCCAAAAAATACGAAGGTGGTTGACCGAACGAATCGAAAAACTCTACACTTGTTGGTGATTTCATATAAACAGCTAACCAATGAGTCCCTGGTTTGTGATGAGGATCGGTGTTTAAAATAAATGCAGCCGGAAAACTCTTAAAATTCTTGGGAATTCGATCACTTGGGAAAACTCCAACAAAATATAAACGTGTGTATGCATCACTTCGTAAAATGTTATTCAATTGTACCACATTCACATCGAAAAATCACACAAAATATTTCTAGACTTCGTAATTTCGATCACGTTTTGAAATTCTGCATATACCAGCACTGAAACAGTTTTCGGTAAAGCGTTTGCAAACTTTATTTCAATGCGAAGATTTCCTTGATGAATTAAATTTAAATGGTTGCCATCACCCAAGTCTGGTGTTAAGTCAAAGGCATATAGCGTGTACCCTTCGGAAAACTCATCTCTGTTAATATAGATACCTTTATTGGATGAGAGTTTTTCACTTCCTAGGAGCAAACTATTGTAAGCACGAATAAATTGGCCGTCGGCATAATTAGGATCCAAGGGTTTGTAGCTGATAGGATTTCCATCTACGTAAACGCCTATGAAATTTACATGGTTATGCTTGAGGTAAAATGGGTTTGTTGGGTAAGTGCCACTAAATGAATCATGATCGACACATGTTACAACTATCCGTTTCGGGAGTTGCCCAGAAAATATGTTATCCTGTGAAAATGAGAAAGAACCTTTCGATACTGAATATAGCTTACACAAAACTCGATCCATTGGATATTTTGCAGATGATTTTTCTAAGGCTTTGGCATGTCCAATTAAAACACCTGGACTGACTTTCACTTTCCGGATGAAAAGGGATGCATGTTCAATAACAACGTCATAATTTGCTTTTTGAGGAGCAATGAGACAAAACTCCGGTTTGCTGCGTATTAACTTTAACTTTAAGTCTACCAAGTTGAGTAATAGACGATCTTGATAAAACAAGTCGCAATGTAAATTTCCAATCATATCTAAAACTTTACTCTTTTCAATCATAGAAGCCCGTTTCTTCAACCCTGCATTTTCACTTGAAGGATCGGTTTCATCAAAGTGTCCTGCTGTATCTTTGTAGAAGCATTCTGAAGTTAGGAAGCTTTTCTTATAATCAGAGCCGTAATTGAGCAAAGTCTCAATGTAAGCTCGGTAAGGGTAAGTGTTACTGGATGATGAAATTAGACGCTCATTCAAACTCACATCGACTTGGGAAAATAACGAGTGAAGAAATAAGTTACATGGAGCAACTTTTTCATTTTCTGGTAAAACTGCATTGTCCTTTACAACTTTAACTTTTACATAGAGTTGGGTTGCTGATAAATCGATGTATTCCTCACCACTACCAGATATGTTGAATTCGATAGGTCCACCATCACGAATATTAGCTATGGGATAAAATTCAGACCACTGCCCTTTTTCAATAGCTGTTTGAGTCGGTGGCATAAGAAATAAGTCCAGTTCAGATTTCACAGAGGGTAGGGAATCATTTCGTATTAAGGCCATGCTAAAGATTATGAGAATATGTCAGGTGCACACAGCTTGCGATACTTCTTTCGAATGATGCGTTTCTTATTTGTGCGTTTCCTTTTATTTCCTCCAACCATTGATTTCACTCGAGTGGATACTTTATCGGTTAAAGTTTTCGTTGCTTCTTTAGCTCGGTCTTTGATAGCTGACTTTACATCTTTACCTTGCAAGTAATCATTTGCAATATCCACCCCAGATCGAAGTGCTTGCTTTCCCAATGCTTTCGCACCTGATTTAAATAAAGGAAAAACCATCCTAAACATGCTTCGAAAAATTCCACCCAAGCCACTTCCTTTCTGCAGAGAGATGCCTTTGTAATATGACAAGCCATTACCTGCTTGCTGAGTATAATAGTCTTCAAATGTTTTGGTGCAACAACGATAAGGTTGATACATTTTGTTCTAGAGATTACAAATGTCTCAAGCGAAAATGTAGTTTCACTATCAACTTCCCGCGTTCAAATGAGACGTAACGACCAGTGTGTGTCCTTATAACGATTTCAATCGAGTCAAAATTTTTTCTGGAAACTGATAAATAATGAGGTCTCTCAAATTGTTCTTGAATCATGTCACCATCTCTTCCCTTCACTGTCAGAGTTCGTAAAAGAGGAGCTAAGACCCCACCAACAAATTCAGGCTGAATGATATCGGTGTAAACGTACAGCAAATGTAAATCAACATTAGGATCCGCAACAAAAGGACTCTCAGTGATTACTGTATCTATGCCTCCATTTCCTGGAATAATATTTTCTCCAATCACTTTATTAGGTTCAAAACCTAAGTTTTCAGCTAATCCCTTGGATAATCGCAGCTTTGCTCCGTTAGTGAGCTGCAACACCACCTTTTTTGTGTGTTTGTTATATTTCATTTGAATTTTTATGTGCTTCGGAAATGCATTTAAAATGTCAATCGGAGAATCATAAAATCCGCACGCTATTTTTCCATTCGCTTTTACTCCGTTTCCTAAATCATATTCGAAAGAATTTTCACCATCAATAATGTTATTCCACATTTTGGGATAAATTATTTCAACTAATCCAACTTCCCATTCACCTGAGAGTTCTAGACGTTTGGGGAGTTTCGTGTAGAAGTGAGACATTGTGTTGCCAGGATAAAACTCGATAGAGCTGTCGCTGGGCAGTGTGACGTAGAAACTCATTGTGGGTTATGGAAGCGAAACAAATTTAATGAGCAGACTCAATTTATCGAAAATAAGTCTTTGGAATGAATCCAGGCGTTAAATTTGCGAGGATAACCTCTAAACTTGACAAAGTATTCCAAACGTTTCTTAACTACTCTCTTCTTTAAAATTTTCTCAACATGAAAAGAATGCGATTTTTTAACTTTCTGCAGTTCTTCTGAGTAAAATGTACCAGTGATTATTTCTCCCATTAAATCTTTTATCTTATATACTGGTAGCTTTCTACGTATACAACGCTGAATCGTAAATATTTCCTCGGACCAATTATTTTCATATCCTTTCTCAAATGTTAATTTAGTCTTTGCAACCCTAACGAAGTCTCCAACCTGAAATTTGAATGGAATCTCCTTAACATTAGTTTTATTTACATCTCCATATAAGGTATTCCACACTTGTTTTTGATTTTCAACTGTTACATTAATAGGTTCTTTTTTTATGCTGCGATGGAGTGTATGATTATAACTGTGTACGAGTTGGTCTAAGACATCTATAAATCGATAGGTGTTTTTATTGGTAAAGTATTTCCACATTTTCGTTTTCAAAGTACGATTGAATCTTTCAACAACACTAGCTTTGGTTTCATTATTTGTCGTGAAAAACTTTACTTGGACAGATTTTAAATAAGATTGAAATGATTTATTTGTAAATTCAGTTCCTTGATCTGTCTGTAATTTTTTCGGTTTTCTTTCCTTGAAAATTGACTTAAATGCATTTACAATGCTAGATCCATTTTTCCGTTTCAAAGGTATGACCCATGCATATTTAGAAAAAATATCTATACATGTTAACAGATATCGATAACCATCGTTGTATTTTACAACACTTAACATGTCTACTAAATCCGATTGCCATTGAAAATCGATTCCCCCAACAATAACTCTGTTTCGCAGAAAGTTGCGACGAACGCTTTTATGTAGGGTGTATGCATTCTGACTCTCCAACCATTCTTTGATAGTCTTTTTTGGAACTTTCCCTTTCATTGCTTGATACAAGGCATTTATTCCACCAAAGCTCCCTGGTAAGCTAGGGTCTTCATAATACTGAGCTAACTCGTCTTTACCCATTCAGTCCAGTTACAGAGATGCAACTTCTGTTACTTTACTGATATTTCTACTAGAAATAGTAAAAAAACTCAAACTATACTTCCTTAATTTCATCTACTTTCTATCAAAAAATATATATAAATCTTGTCCAATGGTAGATTATATATATACATGCTTTCAAAATAGTGGTAGAGAAATCAGTTTTCTAATGCAATAACTTTTTCATAACAAATTGCAGATTGTAACCATAACATGAGAAAAATACTTGTTTGTAAGTTTAAATAAAGAGAGAAACATTTTTTTTTTTAAAGAAAAAAAAATCGTTTATTAAATAATTATAATCAGAGCATGTATGTAAACAATAATGTACCCCTCAATAGTAAACTGACCCATATGGCCAAGTCATTAATACTTCTTTTTTCTTTTTTTTATAAGCGTAATTCCATGTTCCTTGACAAAACACAATGAATTTCTGGGGTAAAGTTAGGGAAAATATTTTTAACATCTAGTATAGTAACACATAGAATTTATATATATATATATATATATATATATATATATAATTCAAAATTACAAACCAAAACAAAGAGAAATCCAAAAATTTTAAAATCAAGAAATTTAAGAAAATTTTGAAAAAAATGATGGAAGTGTTGGTGGATCAGGGCGTCATCAGGGAGGAGCCTCACCCAGTCAACACAATATGGTGTTTTCTGCATGTGAGCGCCAGTATACCAAAAGTAGCTCACACACCCCTCCAAACACCATAAGAAAATAAATTAGAAAAACAAAAATTAGAAAAACAAAACCAGGGACAACCAAGGACACAAACCAAAGATAAATATAATACAAAATTAAAATTAAATTAAAATTAAAAATTAAATTAAAATTTAAAAGGAGAAAACAAACCTACCCAAATAGATTGACCTAAGATCGACAACAACCCGCCGCAAACTACATGAGGACCGCCAACAAATGCCATTCATAACGCCGTATATCAGAAATCGGAACCGCAATTCCGACACGGAACCCCGACTCGAAATTCCGACTCGGAATTCCGAACCGGAACATCGGAATCGGAAGTCGAAAAAATAGTGTTCAAATCCAGTTTTTTAAAATTGATAGTCAACAGGATAGTCTCCGAAATAAGCTATTAAATAATATTAGTTATCTTAAATCTTTCAAAAATAATCCTATAAAAAGAGTGAGGGTATTTATTATTAAGAAGTGTGTTAATGAGATTATTACATTGCAAAAGAAGGTTAGATTTAGAGTTGCAAATTTTATTGAAACGTATCAGTTGACCAGCGATTGTATTGTAATAAATTTTTTTTTAGAAATATTAGAATCCCAATATATCAATTTAAAAACCGGAAATTCAAAATCATCTCTCTTATCATAAATATTAATATCAGTTTTATTATTTAAAGTATATATATTCAAGTCTAGAAAGACGGCTTTATTGTTATCTGAATTGGTTTTCAATAAATATAATTCATCAGGGTAAATCGAATTCCAAAGGTTAGCAAAATTGGTATCATTGAAAACAATTAAATCATCAATATATCTAAAGGCAGAATTAATTTGTAGGCAAAAATTTTTTT
The DNA here is from genome assembly GCA_933210815.1 of Meta bourneti. Lineage (NCBI taxonomy): Eukaryota > Metazoa > Arthropoda > Arachnida > Araneae > Tetragnathidae > Meta > Meta bourneti. The sequence goes on along the minus strand of OW119924.1, from coordinate 89,774,566 downwards.
CATAATAATGAAGAAATAAATTAGCAAGAATGGAAGAAAAATTGGAGCCTTGGGGTATACCCTTAACTTGAATAAATAAATGCTCACCGTTAAAAATAAAATTATTATAGATACAGAAGTTTACCAAAAATTCCCAATCCTCAAAATCAATAGTAATCAGATTTTTAAAGTCATGATAATAGTAGTTAAGTACATCTTTAAGTTTGTCCAAAGGTATGCTAGTAAATAGGTCTTTAAAGTCGTAGGTAAGTATATTATTAATAATATTTTTATTTATATAATTTAAAACGTTATTATTATCACTAGTAATCCAAGTGAAACCTTCTTCAATAATGGTATTAAGGATAATTTTTAGATATTTACAAAGTAAGATACCGGGTTTAATCATATAAGAATTTGTACCACAAGTAATAAATCGGAATTTCAAAGGATTTTTATGAAATTTAGGTACAACAGTTATGTAAGGTCATTTTTGCAGTAAGATTAATTTATATAGGGATAAATGTGAATGCTTTTGCAACGATATAAATTATAGGCCTTATTTAAATGATAGTCTAGGACATATTGCAACTGGCAATCTTGGAATTATTGATAATGAACAATTAAGGGAATTAATGTATAAAGGTACTAAATTCAGACCTATTTATAGTATTAAAAAAAGTTTTATACTTAAAAGTTTCCTCGAAGACATTGATAATTTTTGTATTTTGACTTCTACTAAATTTAATACCCCAATTTACCTCTTCACAGAATGGAAATGGAAACTTTACAATGACTTTAAAATTTTTATAAATGAAAATCCCCCACTTTCTGGAAAAAACACTGATTACTACAAAGCAATAATGCTAGCTATAAAAGACTTACAAAATAAATTCATAATAACACCGGTAGATAAAGCATCAGGTAACTATGCTATTATCTGTAAAAAACTATACTTAAATTTGCTAGATACTGAGCTTAAAAATTCTGATACCTATAAGTTCTGCAAATCCACATATACAACTATTGTTAAAAAAATTATTTCTTCAAATAAAAGATTAAAAATTTCTAATCATCACATTATTTTACCTTACATAACTGTTGTACCTAAATTTCATAAAAATCCTTTGAAATTCCGATTTATTACTTGTGGTACAAATTCTTATATGATTAAACCCGGTATCTTACTTTGTAAATATCTAAAAATTATCCTTAATACCATTATTGAAGAAGGTTTCACTTGGATTACTAGTGATAATAATAACGTTTTAAATTATATAAATAAAAATATTATTAATAATATACTTACCTACGACTTTAAAGACCTATTTACTAGCATACCTTTGGACAAACTTAAAGATGTACTTAACTACTATTATCATGACTTTAAAAATCTGATTACTATTGATTTTGAGGATTGGGAATTTTTGGTAAACTTCTGTATCTATAATAATTTTATTTTTAACGGTGAGCATTTATTTATTCAAGTTAAGGGTATACCCCAAGGCTCCAATTTTTCTTCCATTCTTGCTAATTTATTTCTTCATTATTATGAAAAAAATTTTTGCCTACAAATTAATTCTGCCTTTAGATATATTGATGATTTAATTGTTTTCAATGATACCAATTTTGCTAACCTTTGGAATTCGATTTACCCTGATGAATTATATTTATTGAAAACCAATTCAGATAACAATAAAGCCGTCTTTCTAGACTTGAATATATATACTTTAAATAATAAAACTGATATTAATATTTATGATAAGAGAGATGATTTTGAATTTCCGGTTTTTAAATTGATATATTGGGATTCTAATATTTCTAAAAAAATTTATTACAATACAATCGCTGGTCAACTGATACGTTTCAATAAAATTTGCAACTCTAAATCTAACCTTCTTTTGCAATGTAATAATCTCATTAACACACTTCTTAATAATAAATACCCTCACTCTTTTTATAGGATTATTTTTGAAAGATTTAAGATAACTAATATTATTTAATAGCTTATTTCGGAGACTATCCTGTTGACTATCAATTTTAAAAAACTGGATTTGAACACTATTTTTTCGACTTCCGATTCCGATGTTCCGGTTCGGAATTCCGAGTCGGAATTTCGAGTCGGGGTTCCGTGTCGGAATTGCGGTTCCGATTTCTGATATACGGCGTTATGAATGGCATTTGTTGGCGGTCCTCATGTAGTTTGCGGCGGGTTGTTGTCGATCTTAGGTCAATCTATTTGGGTAGGTTTGTTTTCTCCTTTTAAATTTTAATTTAATTTTTAATTTTAATTTAATTTTAATTTTGTATTATATTATCTTTGGTATGTGTCCTTGGTTGTCCCTGGTTTTGTTTTTCTAATTTTTGTTTTTCTAATTTATTTTCTTATGGTGTTTGGAGGGGTGTGTGAGCTACTTTTGGTATACTGCCGCTCACATGCAGAAAACACCATATTGTGTTGACTGGGTGAGGCTCCTCCCTGATGACGCCCTGATCCACCAACACTTCCATCATTTTTTTCAAAATTTTCTTAAATTTCTTGATTTTAAAATTTTTGGATTTCTCTTTGTTTTGGTTTGTAATTTTGAATTATTTTACTTTCCATGTTGTGTCTGCAGCTTTAGCGCGCATACATGGACAGTTCTGCCTTCTGCTTTCTGGATTCTGCTTGACTATTTTTTACCCCCAACTTTTTTGGTTTTTTGGCTTTTTACTTATCTGCTTTTTGATCTTTTGGCATTTTGCTGGTCTGCATTTCTAATATTTTGACTTTTTGATCTTTTGGCGTTTTGCTGGTCTGCATTTCTATTGTTTTACGTTTTGATGTTTTGTATATTCTGTAATTTGATTGTTTTTATTATTATATATATATATATATATATATATATATATATATAATACATCTCATATTAATTTTTTTAAATCAAATACAAAAGCAATCAGTACAGCAAAATACGAAAGCATTCAGTACAGCAAAATACGAAAGCGTTCAGTATAGCACAATACGAAAGAATTTAGAGCAAATATACATATATACATTACATCAGACAAGCGAGTAATGCCCCCAAGGTAGCGTATGAATACCATCATCGAGAACGTATCGTTTGGAATCAGTGGAGGAGAGGGCAAGTTTATTTTGGGTTATTGAATACAAAGTATGATGCTTGGATTTGATTAGATTCATCTTTGCATGCTTATTTCGTTTATGTAATAGGCATTTTAGATAGTCATCAAAGTTAATGCTTTGTTCAATTGACTGTTTTTTGATGCCTTTCAGTTTCTTAACTACCTTCCTACCTTCGACTTTGTACGAGTACATTTTTGACCTTAACCCTACGAATTCGGTCATAATACTACCACTATTCTCGTCCTTCATTTTACCTACTATTTTCTTATTTAATTTGGGAATATCATATTTATTGTTTTCTGGGAAATCTGAAGTGTCATAAAGGTCCAAATTTTTTTTAATATCTTCGAAAAAATCATTTGTGCGAATATGATAAATAAAAGAGTCCGTATCAGTATATAATAGTTTTGCTTTTACGTCATATTCATTTTTTATCACATTATAGTGAAAATCAGTCATTAAAGTTTTGGATATGTCCAGTATTGACATACCAATACAGATGGGTTTGTTAAAAATTAGTTTAGTTTTTTGCATATGAATGGCTACTAAATTTTCTGAAAAAATTGTCCTGCGATTAAAATTAGGTTTAGCTATCAATTTTGAAGCGGACTTTTCGTTTGAGCATAACCGAATGTCAACTCTTCGTCGAATATTTTCGATGGTTTTTCCAAATATAGAGTTGTTCATGAGTTTAAAAAAATCTTTTTCAAAAGAGTTTTTAGCTATTGCTCTCATATTTGTATTCAGTTCTATATAAGTTTTTAACCAATCTGTTTCTATAAATTTTATAGCTCTGTTAATTTTTTTTAATTTTAGACCTAAATCCAAATAATGCAAAAGAGATTTATGATGAATAACATACCTCTCCTTGTGAGTGAGCGTTAGTAGTAAGCGATTTTCCTTATACCCAGGAGGAACGGCATTTAGGGCAGCTAATGGATAATCACTATGTAGATCATGGAGTTCCTGTGGATACTCCAAGTCCACATCTAAAATGTATCCATTTTGGTCATCATTACGCAGTGTATCTATATCAATAATGTTGCACCACTCAAATCCTTTGAGAGGTAGTTTCTGGGACATCGCCCAACCATACAAATTATTGGCGTCTAGGTAGAGAAGGTAGCTGGAGGGCTGAGAATCATCATAATTAGACATATATTTATTATTTGCTTTAGCATGTCGATGAGAACATTGAGAAACTCCTCCCCTGATTCCTTGTTCGACAAACATAAGCATGTCATAATCTGTTAAAAGTTCTATTTTCACTCCGGTACTCTTCAACATGGCATCCTAAGATAGTCCTGGAGCGGTATAATACCATGCAGGATCTAGCTTGTAGGATGCCATGCATAGTTTTCGAAAATTTTCGAAAACGTCGCAGAGCAGTAAAACATCAGTTTTAACATATAAGTCCGAATATTCTCCGAGAGTTTTAATGTTGAAAGATTTCCACACATTTTTTGCATGAGCGTAATCACTATCCGTAGTTGCTGTTTTATTTAACACATTATAAAATTTTTCTTGAGATGGAAGTTGTGTTTCGGAAAATTTATCCATGGAATCCATGTAATCATACGGGTACACACCCTTTCTTATCATAAGTTTCCAATTTGAAGGAAAATGATTCTTCGTATGGTGAAATTCATGTTGTAGGAGATTATTCGCGAGGGTATCTAAACTACTGGCCATGAATTTCATTGTGTCCAAAAACCTCAAATTAAATTTATTCCCGGTTTTTTTGCTAATCGAGATGTATCTTTCTTCTGTATTCGGAATCACGGTTATGTTTTTAGAGTCCTCCGCTAATTCCCGAATAAAAAGATGCGAGTCATAACCTGCGAGGTTATGGAGAAAAACCGGGATAAAATTTGGCAGTTTGTAGTTGAAATTACATGACGCATGTGCCGGTCCTCGGTAATTCCCAGTCACATGGTCATGATCCCTCACTTTTATGTCTCCAGCTGAGATTGGCTTCTGACAGATGAAGCACACATTTGATTCATGGAGTTTTTTCTGCGACTCATTCAATTCCTTCATCGGCACAAAGTTTGTGTACTTTGACTCGATGATCTGCGCCTCCATCTGAAGGCATTCTATGAATTTCCGCGAAGCATCTTCTCCTCTATAAACTACCGGAGGTTTGGTTTCTCCTCGACCGACTACGTAATAGCAGAAGCTTACAGGCTTGTGCTTTTCGTACACGTTAGTGTATGAGCAATCATCATCAAAAGGAGCACAGGTGGATACTTTTTCAGTCAATGTTTCAAAATCAGCATAAATAACGTAAGGCACATATTGAGAATGCTTGAAATTATTAAAAAAAACCCACTTCTTCTCTTCAGAAGGCATCTCTATTTTGCAAGGAACATTCATTTTGTAAAGCTCAGAGTGTAAAGTTAAACTATCGTTTGAACTAAAAAAGCTTAAACATCGTCTACAAATGAAATGTCTTCGCTTTCCTTTGGTTAATTGACTTGAAACAAGACGTGAAAGACTAGTAATTGTACAATAATGAGATTTTTCTTTCTCTTTAATAAATAAAAGATCAACGTGTTTATTTTTAATTTTGGGTGTGACTACTAATGGAAAAATCATCATATCTTTACAAAAAGAGTAAACGTTAATAGAAATATCATTATTGTTTTTTTCAAATATTTTTATTTCTTCTGGTTTTGTAGGGAAACTTATCCCAGAAAAGTTAAAAGCATCCTTAAAGTTGACATAGTTTGAAACTCTGGATGTATTTTGATCTGCTGGAAATAATGCAGCTAAAATGGCCCAACGAAAACATTCATTGTCTGAATTTCTAACATTTACAACCGCACGTTTTAATTTTATTTCATTTGGTAACTCTATAAAACTAGTTCCTCGTAAAGGTAAATATTTATTACATCGTATTTCCAATTTAACAATAGATTTAAGGGCCCAACCTGAATCCTTCATTTCAAATTCTTCGCTTTCTTTTAAAATTTTTTCTGAAGCAATACTGAAAGCGTAGTCAATTTCATTTATAGATAATAATGCAACATTTTTAGTTTTAAAAGAACACTCTTTGAAAAGTGAGCCTTCCGAGAAACGTTCATAGATACATATAAGTAGAAAATTTACCTTTACTGCATTCTGCTGATGAACAATTTCTGTAATTAGTTCCACAGCTGCGCTCCTCTTTGCCTCCATAAACTCGGAGACATCTAGTATGCCTTGCGGGTTCGAAAGAGTCCAAGTAGAGAGACGATTTCCAAACGCACTCTCTTTCCGTCGCACAGTTCGAGAAGAAGCTCCACTCGTTGATGTCGATGCTTCAGGATTCACTCCACCCGCTGATGTTGATGGTCCAGGATTCACTCCACCCGTTGATGGTCCAGGATTCACATTATTACCCCCTTGAAAGTTTTCACTGCGTCTGGGCCGCTTGCTTTTCTCAGGGTTAGCCTCGCCGGGTTTTTTTCTTTTTGGAGGTTGTTGATGGAGGCTTTTTTTATGTCGCGTAAGTGCATCAAGTCTTGAAAATGCCTTATTGCACACATCACAACGGAAATCATTGTTTTCGTGTACACTGGCTACGTGTCGCTGAAGGGTTGATTTTCTATTAAAGTTTCGCTCACATAATATGCACGGAAATGACTCCTCGTTATGCACGGAAGAAACATGACGTTCCAAATTAAACTTGGAGCTGTAGGTGTTGCTGCAAAGTCCACAAACGTGTGTATTCATTACATATGGTATACTGGCTTGCAAAGTTCTATGAGAAAAATGAGAATGCGTCCCTCTCTCACACACAGGTTAAGTATAAGAGGCAGGAAAATGAGAAAGCGCTACACACGCTCACAGGATAGAATGAGAATGCGAAACGACTACACGTACTATCTTGAAATACAGGTAGGGGCCAATCCCTTGGAATGCAGGACAAGTACGTACAATGCTTTGGAATGCAGGAGGGTAGATAACAAAAGGCTAGTTTCTGACATGAAAGAGGGGTGTACTCAATGCCTTGGAGTTCAGAAGGGTAGATGACAAAAGGACTGGTTTCAGGACGAATCGGCCTCAGAAAGCATATCCACTTTTTGATCTGTAAAGGGTAAAGTATATCCAAAAGGAAATGATCGCTTCATGTTTTTCCACTAAAAGCACTAAGGAACAGGAATGAACACGTTTGAAGATACAAGTGATATCACTTCCAAGATTTCAGGGCAGCGACACGTCCTCCTCTGGGATATTTTGCAGTCAAAAGAATCTTACTGGTCAGACCTGTTAGAATGGGTCCAGGTGTTGCCATTCTGCGAGTCCACAAATAACCTTATTACATACCATTGCCAGATTCGGTACTAAAACTTTTCTTCTCCACATTCACGTTTTCATGTCAGAAACGCGGAGGTAAACTTACTACTCAACTCTACTCTACTCTCGAGTGACTTCATTGCCTACCACATGTGTTTGATTTCACGTTTGAACACGTTAGATTGACGTCATTCTCCACCACATGTTTGATTCCACGTTTGAACACGTTAGATTGACGTCATTCTCCACCACGTGTTTGATTCCACGTTTGAACACGTTGGAATGACGTCATTCTCCACCACATGTTTGATTCCACGTTTGAACACGTTAGATTGACGTCATTCTCCACCACGTGTTTGATTCCACGTTTGTACACGTTAGATTGACGTCATTCTCCACCACGTGTTTGATTCCACGTTTGAACACGTTGGAATGACGTCATTCTCCACCACATTCACCTTTCTATGTCAGAAACGCAGATAAAAACTGATCGAACTTATTGATGTGGTGGAGCAATCTATACTATTTTAACAGCCAATTACGCACTTAATGTATTCAGATTTAAATTGATTATATTTCGGTAAGTAACCAGGTATTCGTGGCCGAATGGTTATATTCTCATCCAACTAACACTCGACTACGAGTACTTTTTGGTAGTCAGTTCGATCCCAGCAAAAAATATCACATCTTTTAGTTTTAAAAATATGTTTTAAAGATTTTATTATTTTTTTACTCAAAAAGTACTAATAGATGGCGCTACGAGTTACAGAAAAATCAGCTCTTAAATCCAACCGCTCTGAAATTCGCCTTAAATCCAATCCCTCTGAAATTCGCAAGTCCAAAACGTAAACACGTGTTATTCGACGAAATCCGAGAAACCGAAACTAACAACTCAACTCCACTCGAAGCAGGAAGAAAACAACTAAACTCAACTCAAAATTGAAAACGAAACTAACAACTCAACTCCACTAGGTATGACGTCACTTCCGGTACAACACACCTCCACTTCCGGTTATGACGTCACTTCCGGTACAACTCAACTCCACTCAATTTCTCCACCTTCTCCACCACTGATTTAGAACCCGCATTTTCTATCTACTCCTAGAGGAGGCCCAAATCCCACTAATAATACTTGCTCTATACCTAAATTTTTAATAATGAATAACCCTGAAGTGAAACTTATAATCTTTTCACCATTTGCTGTCTGAAAATGTATTCAGTCTGCTGCTGGTGAACCAAAAGCAATAAAGAAATTGCGGTCTGATGATATTTTCATAGAAACTATCTGCATAGCAATCTGAGCAACTAATTAAATTAAAGGAAATTGGTGAAATAAAAGTTAATATAACTCAACACAGAACTCTAAATTCTAGTCGTGGAGTTATATCTGAATCTGAACAGGAGTTTATCGAAGAATTGAAATCTCAACATGTTTGTTCAGCCAAACGCATCTGCATCAGACGAGATAGTAAAAGTATTAACAGAAAACATGTAATATTAACATTCAACATGCCAACATTCATTAAAGCAGGATACTTAAATTGCAGCGTTAGACCATTCATTCCAAACCCCCAAAGATGCTTTGTGTTAGAGGTTTGGACACTCCCAGGCTTCATGCCGATCACCTGCAATTTGTGCCAGATGCTCAAAACTCGAGCATGACGAAAACTGCACTGATGAACCTGTATGCTTCAATTGTAAGGGAAATCATCCTACTTACTCCAGGTCTTGTTCTCAATGGAAAAAAGAAATCCAAAGCATAAAGATAAAACAAAAAATTTCATATCTCGAAGAAGCAAAAAATCTAGTAGAAAGTCACCAAGAGCAAATATTTCATACAAATCTGTAATTAAAACGATGAAATACGTTGCTATCCAAACAGCAACCATTCCTAATAAAGAAATTGAAAAATCTGTTGCTGTCCAAACAGATACTATTCCCATTGATGAAATTGAAAATACAATTGTGCAAAACAAAAACAATCGTCTAAGGAAAAGATGCAACCATTAAAAATTCAACAAAAACAAACATTCCCAAACCATCTGATCCTAATCTTAAACACACTTCTAAAACAAAATCACAAATGAAATTAGATGCTATAAATATGATAGAATCGATGAAAAATACTGGGAGATCTATTCTTCATCTGACTCATCTTGTGAGAAAATGGAAATAGACAAAAATAAAGAGTAGGCACAAACGCAAAAAATCTCTGAAATAATAATGGTTAAAGTAATATTTTGGAATTGCCAAGGGCCACCGCAACCATGTTGAGAATGAAGGTTTTGATTGATTGTTGCCATCCTGTATGTCTTTGTCAAAAGTTTCCTGAACTTTTGACACCAGCATTATGCACAAAAATTGGAAGATATAATATCGCTAGAAGAGATAATTTGAAAAACAATCATGCTAGTGGTGGTATAGCGCTTCTGACTTGTCTGGATTGTCCATCTTCGGCTGTTTAAATTTCACTTTCAAAATTTTATGAATTTTTAATTTGGTACATATGTAAATTAAATTCTTCAGTCTCATTAGTTAGGCTTCAGATGATCTTGTTTTATTATCTGACTATTTAAATATTTTTATTCTCATCTACACATTTTACATGTTTTAAATCTACCTTTTATCTTTGTCTTGGACTTCGTTTTTAAAAGTTTTACTTTTTTATTGGATTATATTCTGTCTTGTGTTTGGCGCAGCTTGTCCACTTTTGGATCTTGTGCCATAAAACCCCAACATCCAATCCAATAAAGTTTTACTAGTCCACCCGCACTGAGCATCTGCACTGAAGGGACTGCTTGTATCTATAAATGACAGTTGTTAAGCACATTTCACCTCTTATATAGATTAGTTAAGATTTAGTTAAAATATCAATGTAAATGTATCACTTATGACTATATTGTTATAATTTTGATTTTATGTTAAACTTTAAGAACAATTTTTCATTAGAAATTATTTTTTAATTATGAAACAATTCCTTCATAATTTGAGGACTGACATTAAAATGACTAAATACAATTGGATACAAAGCATTAGGGGGAATTTAAATCTACACATATCGCCGGCTTAGAACAGAAACTCATTAACTCATATTTTTTTAAAACATTAAATGCCTATTTTCATGATTATTAGAAATACATTGAGCAATTGTAAGATGTTTAAAAAACATATAGCACTATAAAAATGCTTATAGTTTTATTTTTTACCTAAAAACTTATAATCAGTTTTTAAACAGCTGTACAGTAAAATATTTGTCACTTAATGAGTTTCTGCTCAAAGCAGGCGATATATCTGTACCTTGGTAGACAAGGGGGAAATGTCCAGATTTGCTGATTTTGAGTTATGTCTACCATTCACTTCAAGGTAATGAAAGTTATACTAGTGAAAAAGTGTTCATGTTCTGTCAATATTTTCTGAGTTGGGAAGTTATACTAGTGAAAAGGTTAATATCTACCTTCAAGGTGAGACAGGTAGACTTGTACAGGTGAGAAAGGATTTCTGGTCATCAATGAAAATCATCTTTTTCAAATGGCCAGATTGGAGCCTGGCAAGCGTAGAGAAAGTTTTCCTGGACAGATTTAAGGCAAGCAGCTCTCCTGATGTTCCACTGAGGTACCAGTGATGAAAAGGTACTGGAGATGATTTGCGCAATTTCTTTTTAAGTACGGACAGGCGATCGTCCTCTGAGAGCATGACAGTACTTTCTCTTATGCCAGGTTATTTGTTCCAGCTTTTGCCAATTAGTCAGCTCTCATTGCCCAGAATGCCAACATGTGATGGGATCCTTTGAAAATTTACTCATGAAAACTAACAAGGCATATTGGTCATAGCCCTTGCCTGCCACCCACCTCACGGATTCGAATCTAGGTTTGCCACATGGATGTCGGTAATTGTCTTCGTTAGGACTAGTGGCGACTCACCCACTACGTGCTTCACAAGCGGCCGTCAGTTCCCCTGTAGTGCCTAGAGATGAGTCGAGCATTATTTTAAAAAAGTGAAAACCTGAAAGTTAGCCTATATCAGGAATGGCCAACAAGTCGATCGCGAAGCGATTTTTGGTCACAAACGGTCGTGGCTCCTTTAGTATCATAGTTGGCGTTGACAATTCGCCTTCCGCGCCAGCCGTCGAGAGAGTGGGAGAGCGGCGTCCTACGTCACCTATCATCCGCTCACTGTCCAACAATCTAGCGGGCTTCTCGGCGCGCCCTCTTTTAATCCAGGAGCCGTTCTCCAGGCAGATGCCAGACCCTACCATCCGAACGGTAGAGGGTGAACCTTGATTCATCGCTCCAGAGAACCCGTTTCCACTGATCTACGGTCCACTTTCGACGTGCTTTGCACCACATTAACCGAGCAGCGCGGTTGGACTTTGTGATCAAAGGCTTATGGGCGGCAGCACGACCTTGAAAACCAAGCAAATGTTCTTCCTTACGGATGGTATTCATCGAAACAACACTCCCGGATGCCTGTTGAAACTCCTGGAGTATGTGGGCCATCGGTTGGGTGCGGTTCTTCCGAATTTCTCTGGACAGCACCCGTCGGTCTCTATCTCCCAGTATTGTGGGTCTGCCGACTCGGGGCACATTCCGACAATCACCGCTCACCTTGAACTTCAGAATCACAGGTCACTCGATTTTGGGTAATTCAGCTCGCTAGATATGTCCCTTAAGGATCGGCCATTTCTGTGATACTCGACGATTACACCTTTCTCAAAATCAGATAACTCTGCACTTCGTGACATCTTGCATGCGACTAATGCCAATGTTGTTTCCTACACGATATTTAACGGCGAAGGGTGTGACGTATATCAGGACCGCAGATATCGTCATTTGCATGGGTGTCCAAATACTTATTGGTAGATAGTGTATACAGAAGTTGGCCACACTTGGCCTATATTAATGGAGGGAAGAGGCTAGTCGGACCCCAATGGCTTCATATACGTGTGATGTTTTTGGAACATTTTCCTTTTCTATATTTCATCACCAATATCATTTATCTTGTTGTACTTAACTCATATTTTAGTGGAGGGACTTTTTGCACGCTAAAAGGCTGGTTCCCTACCAAAAAATATTAGGGAGAACGAAAGCAAGACCCAACATTTGGCTTCAGACCGCTGTTAACCTGGTCAAGTGGTGCGACCTGAATAATCATACGATGTCCTCAAGTAAGAGCTGCTGTGTTTATTTTTGCAGGAAACGAGGCCTATATTCTACACCTGAGAAAGAAGTGTGAAAAATCACTCAACATCTTATAGGTACTCTCGAATACATTTGGGGAGCAGACCGCACATCATTACTCCGAGTGTATCAATCTCATCCTGTCTCGCATTGACTACAGATGGCACAGCAAATCACATGGCACAGCAAATAATTCTAATTTGCGTAGATTGGACACAGTTCATCACTGCTTTGAGGATATGTTGAGGTGCATTCCGCACGTCACCAGTTAACAGCCTCTACGTGGAATGTAACCAATTCCCACTAGACCTGCGACGGAAAAGTTGTCCATCAGCTATTACAAGATCAAATCATTCTCATCCCATCCCTTGAAGCATATGACTTGCCCCAGATTTGAATCGTCTTTACGACACCCTTTCCTCTTCCATTAAACCTTTTATTCAGGAGAAATTCCATCATAGACGATTCTTACCTTAGTGATATTGTGCCCCAACAAAAAAAAGATGAAAATTTTCGTTTCTCACACACACACACTGTGGGACTTTTCATCTGAATTTTATCAACCCGTTCACTCCGTACGCAAAGTCTGACACTGCTCCAGCAATATTCCAACAGCTATATAACTTAACCGCTGTCAGTTTGACACCTATTTACCAGTTTTCACGGATGGGTCTGAGGGAGGAGATTACGTAGGCTGCGGGATTGTGTTTCCTAACACTATTTATAGTTACGGAATTCACACTTCCTGCTCCGGTACCCACCTGGAGTATGGTGGATACCGTACTCCAGGTGGGTACCCGACAGCATGAGTATTACAACACGACAGCATGAGTCTAATAGTCCTTTGGTAAGTAATACATATTTTTGGTACGAAGAATCTTTTTTTAGACGTAATATGTTTGATAAAGCGGCTATAAATTATTTAAAAGGTTACAAACAATCACCAAAAGGCCCTAAAGCTTCTGACTCATTGTTAAAATTAGCATTATCTCTTGGGGATTGAAGAAAATACAAGACAGCATGAGTATTACAACACGACAGCATGAGTATTACAACACGACAGCATGAGTATTACAACACGACAGCATGAGTATTACAACATGACAAATTTATACGACAGCATGAGTATTACAACATCTGGAGCAATATACCATCACTTGCCATCCTGTTGTGTCAGATATTTTTACCATCTTGCGTACCTTGCAGAGCAAAGGTTTCGATATTCTGTTTAGTTGAGTCCCTAGTCACATGGGCATAAAGTGAGCTTGCTGACAGTGCTGCGAAGGCAGCTTCCGTTCCATTGCAGCAAGCCGTTCCTCTTGGTGATATGAAGATGTCCACAAAGGAGTTCGTCTACTCCTTTGGGCAAGAGTCGTGGAATCAGCAAATTGAATTCTTTAAAATCCATCATTTATCAGTGTCCATCATCAAAAGTGTGGTCACTTTGTTTTGAGTAATAAAGAAATATCAGTTCAAAGTTATAAAAAACATTTTTCGCTTCATTTCTTTTTAAGGACAATTCATTATCTTTTTTCCTGTTTATTACTTATTTAACACTTTTTTAAGTTTATTAAAGGATGATAGATCTTTTTGAATGTTGTAGATTTTAATTTGAAAAGAAAACATTTGGTAAATCTCGTGAGCTGCTTGCTTATGTAAAGAAAATGTAAAGGGTGTCTATTTATTGTAGGCTATTCAAATTGATGTTGCTTCAACAGGCTTCTTGAAATACATTTTCCCTATGCTGAGATGAATAACCATACACAACACTGAATCATCGTTTTGTATCTTTAGAATGCATCTACATAAAGTATCTCATGGTGGCTCAGGACGTTGGTAAATCAATTCTCTTCAAACCCTCCTAAGATCAAGAAAACAAGCTCAAGAGAAATTTTTTAAAAGAATCTCCCTAATACATAATTTTGGTAAATGTATAGAATAATGATTTTTTCACAACTATAAACTGTTATATTTAACTTTTTGACGCAAAACAACAAAGTGATCAAATTTTAGTATGACGTTATTACAGAGAAGCCCTTAGTACAGATTTAGATTTTTTCAACGTACTCCACGAGCATCAACTAAAAAAAATTTCCCATTTTTAGTGGAGAAATCTTGAAAAGGCTTGAAAGGATCAAAACACACTCCCTGTTTTTTTATTCTGGACAAAGTATCACCTTGGTTCTATGTAGCAGAACAAAACTAGTTCAAGTGTTTTGGCTCCACAGTGGGGATTTTCATCAAATTTTAAAAATGCTCATTTTAATAGTTAACTTTAACCATCTATAAAATTGAGCCACAGTAATTGGCATTTTAGTCTGAGTAAAGTGGGTTTCTCATTTTGAATTTGTTCCACTAGAAGTTAATGCACTATCCATAAATACTTCAATTACTAAAATCTATGTGCATCTAAGAACCCTTCCTTTGAAACATTCCTTTCCTCCGCCGTAGGAAAGGAATATTTCAAAAATATAATGAGCTTTGAACTATCAAAACATGTATAAACAACTGAACAAAATGAAAAATATTTTTAAAATGGGTTAGAAGTGTATTGAAATATGGAATAACTTTCAAAATATGCACTATGTATGGTCCAATAGAGAAATGGAATATTTTTAAAAAACTCCTTATAAACAAATTGTTCTGCAAAACTTGCCAGCTTGGGTAGAATGTATGTCAATTTGTTCTTCCTAAACTTAGAAGAGAGAGAGAAAAGAAGTTCTTAGATTAGCCCACTGCTCAGTGTTTGGGGACACACGTGGGAGCGAGGAAGACAATAGAAAGAATTAGATATTCGTTCTATTGGAATGGGCTATCGAGAGACGTGAGGCAGTTTTGTTTTGCATGTGAAGATTGTCAATTGACGATAAGGGTTAAACAGAAAGATAGGGCCCCAATAACTCCCGCTGCGAGGTCAGAATTGCCCTTCCAAGTGGTCAATGTGGACATCATAGGACCGATAGATCCCAAGTTCTAAAAGATACAAATTTATCTTGTATATGGTAGACCAACATACAAGGTGGGCGGAGGGGATCCCTTTGACGAATCTTACAGCCAAATCAACGTGTGAAACTTTATTTTCTATTTTCATGAGAACTGGAGTGCCAACGTAATTGCGTCGGACAATGGCACAACGCTGAATTGACGCAGGAATTTGGAAAAAGAATGAGTTCCACTCCAAGGTTCTCCACGCTATTATATCCACAATCAAACGGGTTAGTGGAAAGATTTAACCAAACTTTAAAGAGTATGTTACATCATACCATTAAGGAAGAACCACGCACTTGGCACACCAAAATACCGTTCATTTTATGGGCGTACAGAGAGATCCCGAACAATACAATGGGTGTAACACCTTTTCAATTGCTCTGGTCGGAAGCAAGAAGGTCCTGTCGATTCTAAAAAATACTTGGACGGGAAGACACGAAGGTTTGAAGCTGGATACAACCCCAATACATGTATCTGGAGAAGTTGAAAACCCGACTGGTGAAGGCCGCAGAGAAAGCCAAGATAACATCTCAAATACAAGTGAAAATGACCCATTACTACAATTTAAGGTCTACAAGAAAGACTTTCAAGCCAAGAGATAAAGTCGTGCTCTTGCCTGATTCGACAAATAAATTGTTGGCAAGGTCCCGGAATCATTGAAGCGCAAAAGAATGAACATTCATTATGAAGATGACAGACAATAGGATGAAGCACTTTCATCAGAACAAGATAAGGGAATTTGTGGTCGGTTCCAACGCGGTAAATGTCATTTTTGAAGGTGAATTTGGAAACGTAGAAAACGTTCCAATCGTCGAAGCAAGAGACGAGTTCACCCAAGAAGTCAAAATGATCACGACACCGCATTTAAATCCTACACAGGAGGAAGAATTGAAAAGACGTAAATTCGAAACACTTTTTTTGCCGACCAATACAACCCGTGGGAGTAAGTCAGCGCAAGATTGAATTACTGCCCAACTCCATCCGGAGAAAATCCCATTTACTGCATTCCAATAGCCTACCGTTCAGAAGTGGATAGGCAGTCCAGGAATTTTTAGAGTTGGGTCTTTTGGATCCGTCCAATGCAGACATTACGTACCCCATTGTATGTGTCGCAAAGAAGGATGCCTCTATCAGAATGTGCATTGACTATAGGGTGCTAAATCTGAAAGCAAAAGTGCCCAGTTACCCTATGAAGGACATGCAGGAGTTGATCTTTACTGCGGGAACGGCCGAGTGGTTAACTTGCTTGGATTTGGTAAGGGGATATCAAATTAAAATGGAGGACGAGATCAAAGTTTTGACAGCATTTTCAACCCATAATGGGTGTATCAATGGAAAGTGATGCCATTTGGACTGTCAGGAGCGTCGGGAACTTTCCAACGCATTATGAATCAAGTGTTGCACAAACATTCCGCTTATGCTCAAGCTTACATAGATGATATTTTTGTATTCTCTAAAACGTGGGAAGAACATTTAAAACACTTGAAAAAAATCTTATCTGATTTAGAACATCTTGGATTTACTGTGAAACTTAGGAAATGTAAATTTGCCTCCAAAGAGATAAAATACTTAAGACATCAGATAGGAGGGGAAGCATTCTCCGGACAACGACAAAATATTAGCCATCAAACAGTTAGGACCCATATGAAAAAAGGAATCAGATCCATTCTGGGACTGATGGGATTCAATAGGATTTACATTCCTTGATATGCAGAGATAGCATCCCCTTTAACGGAGTTAACAAAAGGAAAAAAAATCGGGGAAAGTATTTTGGGGGAACCGCGAGGAAGAATCATTCCTCCGGTTGAAAAATGCGTTGTGCGAGGTCACTGCGTTAAGCACCCCAATGCCGCCGAACCCTTCTAAGTCCATACAGACGCATCCCACTACGCTATTGGATGTTTAACCCAAAAGGACGAATATAGCAACTATAGGCCAATTGTATTTGTCAGTCAAAAATTGAGTAACTCCCAAAAGAATTGGTCTACCATTGAGAAAGGCATATGCTGTGCTATTTGATCTAAAAAAATTTGATAAGTGGTTGCAGGGTAATACTGTGGAGATCATAACTGATCACAATCCACTAAAATATCTTGTCGAGACAACTCCTGAGAGCCCCAAGTTAATCAGGTGGGCACTAGCCCTTCAAAAGTGGAACTACAAGTTGACCCATCGCCCTGGGATTTATCATGGAGCTGATGCTCTCTCCTGCTTGGAAAGAGGTAGATAAATAAATACTTAGTATCATATTTGGATGAAATTGTAATTTTTTTATAACTGAATATGGATGTTTAAGGTGTAAATATAGTATAAAAAATGGTTAATTTTATATAATGTGTTACTCGAATATTGTTTTTGCAATACTTTACAGTAGATTGGATCAGTTTAGAATAAAAGGGTATTGGCGTTCGAGAGAGAGAATCAATATTTGCATTGTTTGTGGTGTTTGAATAGATATAGCATTTGGATGTTAAGATTTAATATTAGTCTGAAAAGTGAATGCAAAGTATTGGTATTCTTATGCATAATTTTTTGGATCCATTGATTTCTCTTGGGTTGATAGGGTAACCACTCCTGATCTGACCGGTTGTCTCAAGTGTTTGGACTATATTATTAGTAAAACAGATTTATGGAAAAATCTGTTCTCTTGGCGGCGGCATATAACAATGTGCAAATGATTGCGCCCCAATTGAGGTCAAGAGCCTCGTTGAAGAACTCATGACAGAAAAAGGCAGGTGCCATCATCCCCCGTCGCAAACGATTTTGTTTACAAACATGCGGGGAGACTGACATCACGACTGCTCGCAAGCGATTTCTTTTTGGACTGATGGAAAACTCTTGAACGGGGAGATCGCAATGTGATGCGATGAGCTGGACTGCTCCTTTACATATATATTAATGTTAAAATAAGCGTGAATGTCTCTAAATATGGGCATTTGGTTATATTTACCTACTCTGGGTTTAACCTATTTGGTAGATATTTTAAAATATTTCCGTTGAAACGGAAACATACAGCAAACCTGTTGGGTGATCTGTCCCAGGTGTGAGTCCAGATGACCAATCTCGGATCACCACGCTAGGTATCCCGACAGTAGGCATAAAAATAATTGGGCAATGGTAAGCAGCCGAATATGGTAAAATAATTTAGTATAATCGATGGAAAGCAACTGATTGCAGAATGTCAAAAGTAATATGGAAGAGGAAGGAATCAGATCACGAACAGTATACAATAAACCACCATCAAATGACAGTACAAATGCAGTTATAAAAAATAATTATGATGCAGTAATCATGCAGCAAAATAAACTTTGAAGCACAAATAAAAGTAACAATAATAATAAACATTATATAATCAGAAAATGAACAATGGAAAGGCAATAAGCTTTCAATACTAAAAAATATTTGGAGACAACATAACACAAATACTTTAAAAAGACAATAATTATGAGAATTCAAAACAACTTTGATAAAGATTTCGAATCCGGGGCATGTTTGTCACCAAGCAATTTTTGACGCCAAATCAAGATGGCGTCCAAAGCCAGTATGGCGGTCATCTTGGCAATTCGATTTCCAAAAAATTCATTTTCGCAAAATAATCCAAATTTCAAAACGCTAACCAATTATACATAGAACTCAATAAATCGCCGATTTCTTTAAAAAAAACCCGGACTTTCCTTAGTAAAAAAAAATCTTGTGCATAGGGTTGCCATAAAGCTGGATCTAAACCCCAAGGTTACCATGTTTGGCAATAAATCGCAAGTGTCTCGGATTCGACATCACCACAACGGCAATTTTACAATAAATGAATATAAGAAAGGATAAGCGATTTATTTTCACACACGACGCTCCACTCACCGACCACAACACATTCCACGAGGTTACAATTCTGCACCACAAGCTCGTCCAAATTAAAATTGACTGAAATTGAATTGGCTCTAACACCAGATTCATTTTTTTGTGCCGTCTGGCAAAACGACGAAATTCAGTAACCCAGTTGCTGCATTTCGCTCCCAAAAGTAACTTTCGACTCCGGACCGTTGCCTAAAAACCGTTGTGTTGCTCTAGTGTGACATGAATTAAAATACCTACCTACCAGACCGTCACCAATAGTCGACTGTATTTCTTCCGTGCGACGTCAATTCAATTACCTACCTGATATCGAACGACACAAGCCTTAAATAATTATTTTGCGATTATTTGTATTCAAGATCTGGCAATATAAAACATTCTGTGTTTTCCTTCTTTCCTTTTATCTCTTTTCTCCCGTAGGTGCTGTGTTGTTTCTATTTATTTTTTCCGTGTTTCTTCAAAATTTAGCAATGAACGAAGCAGAACCTTTGCCCAACTTACAAAACAATTCATTCAAAGATATTTGTGAAACATTTGATTCTGAAGCTGACAGTTTTGCTGAGGAAGATTTGTCAAAGTCTACTGTCAGCGATAGATTAGCTGACGTTAAACTAGAAAATTCCACAGACATTTCCAAACTTTCTGAATCA
This sequence comes from Meta bourneti, assembly GCA_933210815.1. Classification (NCBI taxonomy): domain Eukaryota; kingdom Metazoa; phylum Arthropoda; class Arachnida; order Araneae; family Tetragnathidae; genus Meta; species Meta bourneti. The sequence continues at coordinate 89,754,515 of OW119924.1, read as the reverse complement.
TTCCAAGTAACTGATAGTTCTGATGGAAATTTGACCACGTCCTCCAATTCTAATTGTCCAGAATCAGGTTTCCTGGAAAAATCAGACGAAACCAATGAAGATGAATGGTTAGATATAATGGGCAATGGCACTTTTAAGAAAAAGGTAAATGCTATAATGATCAAACACTTTCGATGGTTTATTTTTGCAATAAAGATTTGAAAAAATTTCTGAAATTTTAAATTTTTTTTTGTCATAGTATTATCAAATTAAAAAAATATTTTTAAACTTCTAAATTTTGTGTCACTTCCAAAGCAATATCGATTCAAATGAATGCAGCATTGTAAAAGTGCCGTATAACATCACCTCGAAATGTGTTTCGTGAAAAGCCAGCTTTATGAATTGTGACCTAGGAAATAACAGGTTTCTAACATTTTTACTAAGGAAGTACTTAAGATTGAATAACTTCCATACATTAAAATACTTACAAGCCAGAAAAATAAGTTTAATTTTCTTCATAATTTTTTAAATATGTAAATTAAAGATAGCGAGTAATAATACACCTAACATTTTAAGTTTAATCTTATGGAAACTTTTCTTAGTTCTTAAAATAGTTGCATTGTGCAAGACTAGTAATGTGAAAATTTCTCAAAGCTTGAGTACATGTTACTTTTAAGAAATGTTCAAATTCTGAAAGATAGACATGTTAATAAAATGTTACATACAAATTTTAATTTAAAAATAGCTATATAATGATATATTTCATCACCAACCTTGCTTCATGTAATTTTCATCAGCACCTTAAATCAAAAATAACTAAATGTGTTAAAAACGACCAAAAACCATTCACCAAACATTTTGTAATGCTAATATATGAAAAGATAATTTAAAAACTCATCCTCACTCAAAATTTGCAAGATTTTTTTAGGGTTTGCTATTTTAGTGGTATTTAAGAAGCAAACCTTGTCTGGTTCATCAGTCAGTCTTATTCTTGCCTTTGTCCTGTTTTTAATTTATGTTTATCATTACTGAATGTAAGATGCGAGAAGAGATTTTTTAGCAGCTGATTACAAACCTCACTCTGACCTCTACATGATAAAAATTTTGTGTTCAGTAGTCTTCATGCTTTAAATATTTACTTGTCCTTTATAATGAAATACTAATCATTACTATTTGAAAACATCTTATGTGCTCGCAAATTCACTGATTGCACTCATCCCCACCTTTAATCAGAAGTCTGGATTTGGTTATACTCATCCAATCTGAGCCAACCAACTCTTATCCGAGACTTATCAAAGAAATCACCACATTTTCTCTTTGAACGACTTACTCTTATTTTTGAAATAAACAAAGTATCAAGAAACTGCAGGCCAGATACAGCCCTCCAAAAAGGTTCATCCTGCCTGCCTGCCAGATATGGTCTTTCTAAAAGGTTTTCCTGGTCTAGCAGTCAGATAAGGAACTCCGAATGGGTTTACCCAGCCTGCACACCAGATATTCATAAAAGTAAATTTTTGAAAAAATAGCAGCCTAGCGTTATTTTGCAAATTGTTTCATGCTAATTTAGGGGTAACAGTATTTTTAGAATCGTGAATAAAACCTTTGGGACTTCAGTTCAAATGAATTGTCTTACTGTGTCAAAATTGAACACACAAAAGATGTTTTAAAATAAAAATTTGTTTGTTTTGCTTATAATGCAGTACTTTTCTTTTACAGAAATATTAATTTAGAGTTAAATCTATTTGCTTTAGTTTGAATAATTTCAACAGGTTATGGTAACTTGCTAAATCTAATATACATATTAAAAAATTTTCTTTCCAGATTATTAAACCTGGTTTAGGACGTGATACTCGTCCACAGAGAGGGGATAAGGTGACTGTGAATGTTGCTTTTACTTTGAATGGCACAGTATTTGAAGAAAATCAGAATTTTCAATATATTGTTGGAGACTTGGATGTTATTCAAGGTAAATTTTTTAATTAATCAGGAAGGCATATTTCTCATCTTTAAAATGGAAAAAAATTATAAATTTCCAGCCATAGAATGGTAAAATAACTAACTTGTTTTAACACTCATTTTGGCAATATGAATTCAGTTTTTGGTAAATATGTTGAATCCGGGACATGTTTGTCGCCAAATCAAGATGGCGTCCAACACCAGTATGGCAGCCAACTTGCCGATTCGATTTGTTACATCAGGAAGTAAAAATAAGAAATTCACAAATAAGCAATACAAAGTAAAGAAAAATAAAACTTACGGTCCAATTTAATTAGGTTTGTCAGGGTTCAAAATTTTAACAATTTTTTACAAAAATTAATTAAAACAATTGATAAAAAATTAAAACAATTTTTTACAAAAATTAACGAATTTTAACAAAAATTTAACATCCACACACATTTTTCTACAAAAATTAAACCAATCAGTCATATGGGTCGCCACATCCATTTCATTCATAACACGTTTAATTGGCGTTTCATTTACCCAGTACCACGTAATCAAAAGAATCTTGCACATATTCAATTTACTGTTTTCAAACCATGTTCCCTTTTGCACCGACTGCTTTCGCTTATGTCCATCCTTTCTTTATATACAACCATTCGTACCTATAGCCCGTATCCTTTCTGTATTTTAAAGCCATTTCACTCCCACATTCTGGACATTTCACACTATTCGAAATCAAACCAAATTTCTGGCACCATTCAATCACCTTCAAGCTCTCCGAATTCGCTAAACATTCATCATATATTTTCCCCAAAAAATATGCATTTATACGTCCAGTTAAACCATCCACTGCCATACCTAATCAAGGGTAAGTAAGCAGCTAATAAATCTATAATATCATGAACGATAATTAATTAAATTTCTAATTGAAAAATAAAATAATAATAAATCAATAAAAATGTGCCACTTACTTGAAAAAATAGTAATAAAAATTTCGAAAATCCAACGGCAAGCACGGAAACCAGTCCCACAAAAAAATGCAAACTTAAACCAACGCTTCAAACCACACAAATCATAGAACGCAACACATCGCAATTCATTAAAAAAAGGGTTGCCATAAAGCTAGATCAAAACACCAAGGTTACCATGTTTGGCGATAAGTCGCCAGTGCCCCGGATTCTACATCTCCACCCTATAAATGTAATTGATTGACATTTTTGTTACTTATGTGTATTTGAATTAATTTTATAATTCTCAAAACAACACATTTATAAAAAAATTGTACAAATGTTTTGACCTATTTATTATTTGTTAAAAGAAATTTGTCAAATGTCCTGAAATAATATAGTTATTCTTTCATAATATAGGTCTAGATTTAGTTATTTGTCTAATGGAAAAAGAAGAAAAAGCAAAAGTTCTCATTCCATCTAAATTAGCTTATGGAAAAACAGGAAGGTAATATCCTTGATCGATTCATTCTTAAAATAAGACATACAATACGCATACTTCCAAACAGGAACAAAAATTTTAAAAAAATCAGGTTGCAGTAGATTGTGTACATATTTTTAAAAACAATGAAAATCAACAGAAAATGTAGATAGGTACTTTTGACATAATGGGATATTTAATCTTTCTTTAGACAGACATCTTCCACATATCTTCAAAATATCAATCACTTGCCTGATATATTCAGATGCTCTGGTTTTCACCTTTAATTATGGCTAACAGTCAAATCATGTGAAATCTCATAAGCCGTCGTCGTGGCTTAATGGGTCTGCCCACTGCGTTAGCAACCTTCGAGTCATAGGTGGCTCAGGTTCAATTCTTGTCAGGTGCATTCCTTCCTGTGTGTATTTCTCTCTTCTGTGTCTGTAAAACTTTCAGTGTGGGTGTCTATTACTTTATATTGTATGTCATGTCTGGCAACTTCATTTAATATTTATTTGGTTCTAATTGTGCATTTCCACCTGTTTTTAGTACATCTTATTTGTTTAAATTAAAATGTATTTTTTTCTATGTCGATACAATAGACTCCCTGATGTGCCTCCAGATTCAGACCTTGAGTGTGATATAGAATTAATAAATGTCGAAACTCCAGATGTTGATTCTCTCTCTTTACCTGATAGATTACAAATTGGGTATGTTTTATCTGTTTTTTTTAGCTATGCATTCTTGTATTTTAAACTTATGTTCATGCAAATACAGTTACAAATGCCACTTGATTAAAAAGTATATTTTTGAATTTATATATATATATATATATATTATTGTGCTGATATTATTTCAGAAATGAAAAGAGAATTCGTGGAAATAAGTACTATGAACGTGGGGAATACATTGAAGCAATTCATTGTTATGAAAGGTACATTGTTTTGCTTTAAATTTTAGAAACTTGACTTGTGAAAAATTTGTCTTTATGTAAAATGTTTATGACCCTTATGGTCTTAACTTTTATTTCTAGTATACCCTGATGTAAATTTTAAAAATTGATGTATGTTTGAAAAATAATTTTATTGAGTAAGATTTCTACTTAAATCCTACTTCAGAGATGCTGAGTATCTGCCTTATGCATTGCATGCAATTGAAACTTTTTGGTTAACCAGTGTAAACACACTCATGTTTCTATATCTGATATTTTTGCACTTTAAGATGGATAATATGCTGAAGGGAAGCGATGTGATCCAACAATTGTACATTAAATCATGTGTTTTTCTTAATTTAAAATTATGTGAAACTACAAGTTAAACATAATCAATGGTAAAATGTATTTAAATACTAAAAATGATGAATGTTGAAAACTGAATCCAAAAATAGAATACACACTTTCAAGGTACCCAAATAATATTACTTATTCTGTTTAGCCTTTTCACAGGATCTGGGATTCATAATGTCCTGTAAATTCAAAGTTAAGAGACAAAGAATGGAGGTGTCAAAGACTGGGAGATGGGTTCTTGAGTGCGAACAGTTGACTTCAAATAACAATTGATTTATAAATTTTCTATGCAGAATGTTTCAAGTCCTTGGTACATTTTGAAAATTTACACATGTTAGAGAAAAATAATTTTTGAGTAAGATTTCTATTTAAATGCATCTTCAGGTACTGAATATCCGTTTTATGCATTCCATGAATTGAAACTTTTTGGTTAACAAGCTTATACAAGCTTGTTTCTATCTGATATATTTTTTGAATAAATTTTTCAAATGTATCAAGGACTTTTGTGTTGATTTATATTTTAACAACTGCTCTTATAATTTAAAAAGTTCAGAGTTAAGAGTATTAACTTCGGAGCACATGAAATGGTCCAGTTATTTAATTACTAGTGAATTTATAAAGAAAGAAAAGCTATATGCCCACATTATAATTTACAGTTGATGAGAAATGCCCATTATCTGTACATCTTCAAGAGTAGGTGTTGATTTCCACGCCTTCTGTTTAGACAAGTTTGATTCAATTATGACCTTGGGTTGTTAGCATTTTGCCTTATCATCGACACTGGCTGGGAAAAGACAATGGATACATTTCTTATTTAATTACACAAATTCTTTTTGACATATTTTTATTATACTTGTATAATGTAGATAGTTAACGTGTAAATAAGTATTTTGCATTACGACTGTTCTGTTTTGGCAAATTTTCGTATTTTAATACATGTGATATATCAGTTGACTTGAAATTTTCTTGCAGTACAATCACTGAATGTTTATTGCATGGTTTTGGCATATTAGCAATAATTTTGATCAGTGGTGTGTTTTAATAATTTGTATTTGTTAAAAATGCTTAATTTTGTGTATGTTAATAAGGTAAAATTGTTAACTTTCAAATTTAATGCTAGATTTGTAGAATTTATGTTTATTGCTGAATTATTTTCAATCCAAATAACTAATACAATAAAACCCCAATAAGTTGTCACCTGGATTAATCATCACTGTATATGTCATCAATTTTCTTCAGTTCCATCTAGCTCTCATAGACTGCAATGTAATATAACTCTTGTTTACTCTTTATTACTTGTCACTAATTCATACACAAGTGCTACCCTAGATACCTCGCCACTGGGAAGGTCGTTTAGCATGCTATGTTTATCTGATGGGAAGTCGAAAAAGAGGACACTCATTTCAATGAATTTATTTAAATTGAAAATCTGGATGTATTTTTGACATAAATAATTACATAGATATAGCTAACAATGATGCGATATATTCAGTACAGATGTCCATTTCAGTCAAAATTAGACAACTACTTGACATTATAGAGGAGTATATTAAAGCTTGAAAAAAATATTCAAATAAAGCTCAAAAGGTGTTATGTTTTTTTATCATTTCCGTAATTTTTCTAGTATTTCCATTAATTTATATTGCTATGAATATTGTGTTCTCTAAATTTAAAATTTACGTGATCGCTACAGTAGTGCACCCTGAGTACATTCTGTGGTTACTTTGTGTAAGTCATAAAAATTTCTTGGTCCCTTGAGTGATGACTTTTCCAGGTTTTAATACATTAAAAGTTTGCCTAATGTTAATTTCTGATATTTCAATTTTCAAATTGCAATTTTTCAGGGCAGTGGACTTTTTAGAAGGAATTCGAGATGTGAGTATGTATTCTTACTTATCTGAATAAAAACTTTGCATGTGAAATATGCCATTTTAGTTTTATATTTGAGTTATTTTGGTCTTGAATTACTGTATCATTCACTTGTACTGAATTACTGTTTGATTTTATTGTATCAATAAGCTAATTGAATTGTAGTAGACATTTATACAATGCATTAATTGGAAGTAGGTGTCAGAATTAATGCTGATAAATATTTTAATGTTATATTTTAATTTTGGACATTCAAATCTTTTTCAGCTTCTAACGTAATTATCTTTAATAATTTCTGAATTAAACTAGTTTTCAATGAAAAATTCATTCCCTTATTAGATTACGTTTTACCTACTTCTGTAAATTGCAATTTTCGTGCTTGATTTACATGTGTTAACTGTAACTGAACATTTGTCTACAGAATATACTTCCATTGTGCATGTATGTTCAATACATGTTATGCCAAGTAGAGCAAATTCTTATTTTCATTCTTACCACATCAATTACTATGACTGATAAATATTAAATTGATACAATTTACTTTACAAATTGAGTTTTGGAAAACACAATTTTAACGTGTTTCTATAGGCTAAAGGATTTGTTTCTGTAATATCCGGCTGTGTTGAAAATAAAGAACATGTATCTAAGACAGATTTTCACCTGGAGACTTTCCAAGTTAAATTTAATTTTGTACCTTGGTAAGGGAAAAAGCCAATGTCCAAATTCACTAGTTTTAAGTTATCCACAAATCATTTCAAGGCGAAGACGAGGACAAAGACATTTCAAGGCATACAGTAAAGCACCATTTATACATCTCTGAAGGGATCCGTGTAAAAAGATGTATGAACGAAAAACATAAACGAAACGTGAAACATTGGACACCAGATGGCAGCATTCTAAGAATCAATTCTTGAAAGATCTTTATAAACATTATAAATCATAGTTTTTCAGTATACATAAAATATTAACTTTACTGAGAAAAAATATCAACTTACCTAATTACAAGAATAAAAATATTTCATTAAAAGTTAAGTTAATTTTTCTGAAAAGAACCGAGAAAAATATAAGTCATAGTGGAAAATCATGTAGTCTCATATATGATCAGTCATGAAACCACTCTTCAACTGTCTATTGAAACAGATTTTGAATCTCTGTTCAATATTTGGCACGATTCTATGTCGTAATTTAAATTTGTGTAACCATCCTACAGAAAAGCTAGTTCTTTTCCGTGATTTCCATTTTTTCACCAATTTCTTTTTTCCTCGATCAGCACAGAACCTCTCACCTGAATGTTGGTTGCTCGGCACTGTTTGAAAAACTGCAATACAAGCTCGTCAACTTTGCTAAACTTTCTGGTGTGCATATCCTTTTTTCCAATGAATTTGAACCATGCATGGTTACATTGTCTTTGATCTCCTTTCCTTTGTAGATTAACGTCTTCAGTGTGGAAACAGAAATATTCAACTATTTTGCTGTCCATTCTAGACATGAAGCTAATCCACTTCCAAAAGTTTCAATTTCTCCGACTGATAGAACGTTTCTCTTTCAACACACCATGTTCCTTCAAAATCTAATTGCCAAAGGGTGTAGAATTGAAGGAAAATTGCGTTAAGAAGGTAGATCCCTTCCAACATTCTTTTGTGCGATGGGCCGATTATGGTAAAATCAAGGAAACAACAATAAAAAAGGCTGCCATATGCAGAAACATGTGGCAATTGCCATGGGTAATTATTTGTCTCACCAACTTGTTAATACTGCTATTGCTTTCATTGGAAGCCTAAATCCAAATTAAAAACACCAATTAACAAGTAGACTTGTTCAAAAATACGAGTCAAATCACTGATCTTGAAAATTCGTTAGAAGGTCAATGACTAAAACGTTGCCACATGATTCAAAAGCTGAACCCGTAAAAAATTAGTTTAATTCTCAGGATTCTCTGTGATGTATTGGTAAAGCTAAACATCACAGAAACTTGCAGTGAATAAACGAAATATTTTTATAAGTGGAATGTCTTTTTTCAAATTAACCAAATTCGATGTATAAATGATAAAGACACAAATGAGAAACAGAAGGTGCTCCACTGTACTAGGAAAAGTTTCTATGTCCTGTCAATACATTATGAAAGTATCAAAGTATTGGAAAGTAATTTTGTAATCTATTAAACATTTTAGTTTAAGTATTAAATCAGGTATCAAAAACTTGCAAAATGGACATTAGCCTTTTTCCTACTAAGATATGGAATTAAGTTTTATAGCTTCATGCTAAATTTGAAGTGTTAAAGTGATAGCAAAGTAACCAATAAGTACCATTGACATTCTTTTTTAGAAGTGTCTTATTTTAATTCAAGTATGGAAAAGCTAGATACAACTGATAGCAGTAACAAATGTCCAGAAAAGGAGGCTTTTTAGATTATTTAGGAAATTCTTTAAAACATTTATTTTACCCCAGAAGGGAAGCTGCTCCTGGCATTAAGCTTGGGCAATTTTTGGTAGGTGATTTTAATAGTGAGCAGCACTTCTTATGCATTGTGAAAGACATTGTGCTCCTAAAGTCTTTACTTGATTTGTGGTTTCCTTTCCCTGTCTTGTAAAACGTAATGCTTTAAGAATTTACCTTGCTATTTGATCTTGGTGCATTTTTCAGGAAACTCATCTACATGTTTGTTATAAAACTAATTTTTATATTGCCATAAAAGTGATTAACAGTAGAAATGTCACATTAACTGAATGAAACAATGTATTAAAAACAATATTGACAACTTGATTTTTCTTGTTGCAAATATGTTAAAATTTTATTTTCATGTGTTCAAAATATTCAATTTTTCCTATACTTTTCTTTGTATGTTTAGAGGTACTGTGCCTAGATTAAAATTTTGAAATAAAAGTTTTTCTTGTGATTTTATGGACAGGAAATTTGGAGGTTGAGTTTTCGCTTATGGCAAGTGTCTTATTTTGTTGGGGATGTCGTGACTCAGTGGGTTTGCCCACTTCGCTAGCAACTTGCAAATTGTAGGCGGTGCAGGTTCAATTTATTCGTGGCTGTATTTCTCTCTTCTGTGTCAGTAGAACTTTATTTGTGTGTATATGCCCATTACTTGATGTTATCTATCTTATGTTTGCACAGTATGACCAAATATGGCCCTTGTGCCATAAAACCGAAACCAACCAACTCTTATTGTTGTATAATACTGTGTTTGTAGCTTTATAATTTAGTAGCTTTAATAGAAAGTAAGTTTAAATTTTCCTAAAAGATGTAAAATAAACACTATACTAAAAAGATAATAAACACTACTATTCCAACTGTCCTCCAAGAAATGACATTGGACATAATTTTTCCTCTTTGGATACAATTGTCTCAGTTCCTAAAGAAAAGTTATGTTTGTCTAAAAACCCTGCAGTGTTTTTCTAAATAAGTTAATAAATCAAGGCTGAGTTTTTGATGTTGCTGATTTTATTCTTGAAGGACTTATCAATAATATAATCAACATACTATATTTAAAATTTGTCTGGGTAGATGTAGTTGCTGGTCGATAAACCAAGAGGATGAAATCGATGCTGTTTACCTTTATCCCTACGAATCAACAAATTTGATCCTAAATGGTTCCAGGTCTAATTAGTCCTCATGTTGCAAAAAATGACCATAGAGTGACAAACCAAACCTAAAGTTTTGTCCAAAGCTTTAGAATTTTACAATTTTGTGTAACAACTGTTAAGTGTTTAATTTTTGCATAAAAGTATCAAATCGCTCATATTTTATTGGGCTCTGCATTAAGATTTGTTACTTCGACAATTTATGTATAAAATAATATTAAGAACCTGTATTTTAATGTATTTGATGAATTTTAATATAAATAAAAGAACCTTTTTGGTTTTTATTTCTAACCAGCATTACATTTCATTAATATGAGCTTTTCTAATTTAAATATGCTGGATATTTATAGTAAATATATGCTTAAATATATTTTTCTCTATAGAGTTCAGGTGTTTCTACTGAGAAATCACAGGAAATTGTTGACTTGAGAATTAAAATTTTCAACAATATGGCAGCTTCACATTTAAAGGTATTGTATTAATTTTTTAATCTCTTTCAATCTTTTGGGTGTTGATTTTTTTAAAACTTTTCTGTACCTACAAGGGCAGGCCAATTTAAATCAGCTTGATTTAAATGACGATTTAAATCAAGCTGATTTTTATTTAAAAAATTATTGATTTAAATCACAAGAATTTTAATTTCATTTCCTTTCTGTATTAAATTTATATATATTGAAAATGGATAAATATGAACAAGCGAAGCATGTTATTTTGCTTAAATAAGTTAAGTAGTCTGTTTATAAAAAAAATAAAGACACTTTGTCGCAATGAAAACATTTTCTGCAGTATCGCAGTATTTTTCACATAAATCTTTATAATTGGGAATTTTAATTTTGTTTTGTGTAATGCGTTGATTAATTTTTATTTAAATTTAATTGGGAAATTTTATGCATTAGTGACCCAGGAATTCCTTACGCTATTCTGTATTTATGGAATTAAAATTTGGAATGTAAATCTTAATTCACCCATCAGATAATTGAGTATGTTAACAAAATAGAATATGGATTAAAGCGAAAAGCCATTTTAATGATTATAAGGATTTTTTTATTGCAAGTCCAAATTCCACTTTTTTGGCATGTTCTGGGGAATGTTATTACACTTATTCTATGCTGTTCATAGAGAAAATGCTTCATTTTCTAGTATGTTATGGAAAAACCTTTTATGTATGCTTAGAATATAACTTTGAAATACTTATCAATGCTCAGAAAATTTGAAAAATAGGCATATTTGATTTCAATTTCATGTCTTGTCTCATTTTTTTACTTACAAATAACACTTTTTCACAAATAAGTACTTTTGTAAGATAAATAGTAATGAGAAGTGGGAATTTTTTTTCATGAATTTTGTTACAAGTTCCTTTTATTTTATCAATTGGTAAGTTTTTTTTTATCAAAAACAAGTCTTTAACCAATTAATTACTTCAATAAAAAATTCTGTACATTTTATTCATATGATAAATGTATGATGCAAAAAAATTCTGAAATTTGCCTGATTTTTGATTGATTTTATACAAAAATTCATAATATGATGTTAGTTAGATCCCGCAACCTTATTTATCAAGGCCCAAAAAATTTCATGGCATCTCTTATGAGTTAAAATCAAACTGCTTGAAAATTAGATGGGAAAACATTGCTTCTGCATGGCTGTGCTGTTCTATTACTCTATTATGTGTTTAACTTTGCTAATTCCTATATCGCATTTTAGTCTTTCAAAAATTTATCTTGATATGTTTCCTAATACACTAATGTTATTCATCATAAATATTAATGTTTAACATATATCAAAATTATTTAGAAGCTACACTGATTTGCATGTCTCATATCCAACAAGTTTAAAGTTGTACAGGGGAGAGATTAATTAAAATAATAAAAATCCATTTTAAATAAAAAATCTGATTTAAATCAAACAAATCCAATTTTCATGATTTAAAAAGTCATGATTTTTTCATACCCTGCCTACAAAAATGTGTTACTAGCTGATGCGAACCATTAAGTATATTTCGTAATTGTTACATATTTTCACCATGAATTTACTGCATTACGGTGAATAGTGAATTAAGGCTGGTTCACACTAGGCCAGTAATTTAGTTCAGTAGCTCTACTAAACAGCAAGAGGGGAGTGTGTGTTCAGACAGTTTAGTTGGTGTTCAAGTGTTGACTGCTAAAGATGATATGGAGAGCGAGGCTGAATTGAGCAATAAATGTTGCTGCAAGGCTTATCCTGGAAGAGATTATAAATGAAAAGAGAAAATGGATACGAGAATGGATTGGTCGAAGAGACTTGCAAAGAGCCCTTAATGTGTGCTTAGAGAACTTGCAGTTGAAGACCCAAAAGAATACTTTTAAACTCTGAGAATGTCGGAAAGTTGCTTCAATTTTCTATTAGAAAAAGTACAGGCTGAAATCCAGAATACCGATACTCATCTAAGAGAAGCCATACATGTAAACACAAAACTGGAGGCAGTGCTATACCTTCTTGCAACTGGATGCAGTTTAAGCCTCTTTCGAATATAGAAGTGAACTGTTTCTGAATTCGTTCAAGAAGTTTGTGAATCTATTTATGAAGCACTGAAGGATCAAGGTAAGGATCGCTTTTTCCAACTCATCAATTGCAACTGCCTTGGCTGCTTTATTTTTGTACAGGGGAGATTTCACATTCCATAAGCTCTCCTGTTCCACATAAGCAGTAACAAATTTGATCGTAGTATCATCACTCCAAAGAGTCATGTTGCCAATAAAAACACGCAAGAAACAGATCTCATGGAATGATAACAAACAACTAATGAACTCTACTAAACAGACATGTTCAGACCTGTCCAGTGGCACACTAGTGGTTAATGAGGTGGGGTGGGGGATACTACTCGACCGTCTACTTTCCATTTGACTGGATCGAGCCCACTAAATCATTTTACTAAAGTACTCAACTAAATAGTTTTGTCCGAACACTTTAGTTACTAAATTACTCGACTAAATTACTGGCCTAGTGTGAACTAGTCTTTAGGGAGAGTACAACTTGAGGTGAATAAAAAATGAGACTGCCAAGTCAGCAATTTTCCGTCCCTTTTTTCATGATATGTTGCTGAGTTGGCGACTTATGGCAATTTGAAAATTTCAATCCCTGTTTTACTCACATTACAATGTGATGTGCTTTTTCGGTCCATTGTTATCATTTGGCAGTGGCTTGGCAATAAAAAATTGAAATCACCCCAAGACAGTAATTTTAATTAGAATTTTACCAAAATTCAAGCTTGAAAGGGAAATATTTTAACAAGCTGGATTGAGTAAAAAAAATTTAAAAAGTACAAAAGAGCCAATGGCTAGACTTCCATGTTCGGATGAAAAATTCACATGAAACTGCTACAATTTTAACATGAAATATTTCCAATCTATGCATCCTTTATCCAAATCAGTATTTTTCTTGTTCGTGTATTTCATTATTTGGGCCAATATATCAATAAACCGATAGGCAGCGCAGGTTCGATTCCTGTCAGGTGCATTCCTCCCTGGGTGTATTTCTCTCTTTTGTCAGTAAAAGCTTTCATGTATGTCTTACTTGATATTGTACATCTTGTGTCCCTTGCAGCATGGCCAAATATGGCCCTTGCGCCATGAAACCCCAAAACAACCAACAAACCAAATATTAGCTTTTGTATTCTAAATTTAAAAATGTTATAATTTTCTTGTGTAACTTGTCCTATTTTTTGATGACTTAATTTCATCAGTTAAAGCACCCAGTTTAAACTATTTTTCACTTTTTCAAAAATAATTTGAGGCTGAAATGAAATTTATTTCTTTGAAAAGTATTTAATTAGAAAAATAAAATTGATTTTTAATGTTTGTATTTTAAGAGCTCTATCATGGAAAACTTACAATGAAAAAATAGTTACAATAGTGGAAGAATATTGACATTTTATTAGATAATAGTTGAATTATGTTCAGAGAATAGTTAGTTCTTGAAAAGATAATTAATTCAGCCAAGAAAGCTAAATATATAATTATATGTTTACATAGTTACCTTGTACCCTTAATCTCTATTAAAATGTCACATTTATAAAAAGTTTAATGCAATATTATGGTGAACATTGTAGAAAGTCACTTTAGTTTCCTGAACTGTCAAATCAGAGGTTAGCATCTCTGTATTGTGATTTTTTTTATATTGATTGTGGTCAGGAGCAAATGTAGTTTACATAAACATGGATGATTAAAACTGATGTGTTTATGTCAGTACAGTAGTTTTGGGATCCATTTGTCTACCATAATGTCTGTTAAAGTGCAATTAACTATTAATTATGTTAAAATGTTAGTTTTAAAAAAAATGTAATCGTTAATCCAAAATTCTGCATAATCATTACTGAAAAAGTTAACGAAATTCTTACATTATTCATAAAAACAGTTATATTATTTATTATAAAACATTACTGACATACCTGCTGTTTTAGTTGTGCATGTAAATAAAATAAAATTGTAGTCCAAAAAATGTATTTTAGATTATATGAATTGTTTACATTCTAGTTTCATAAAAAGGAAAAGAGCTAAAATAGAGTTACATGTTTTGAAAATCAGATTCAACCAGAAAAGTTTTTGGAAACAAAGTGTAAATTTCATACATTGTGGGGCATTTCTGGAATAAGATTACTTGTTCAATTCCCCAAATTTATTCATAAGTAATAATTACCCAATAGAAAGCAAGATTAAGTCATTTGATGACAAGATAGAAATCTGACTAATATTGCAAGTATATGATTGGGACATTTTTATTTTGGCATATCAATTAGTAATTTTTGCATCCTTACTATACAGTTTTGTTCAAAAAAATTTGTCAATAAATTTTGTCCACCTATATTTTTGGAATATGGATGGATTTTTTCTCTTTCCTTTGTTTGAATTTTGAAATAAGAGTGAATTGAGCCAGTGAATATCTGGAATAAAAAATTTGGTCAGAAAATGGAATATGGTTTAAATGGGACTTCATAGATTTTATGAAAATCCATGAAGTCCCATTTAAATATCAGAACAAATTTGGATTGTTTAATATATTTATCATACATATTTCTCTTATGTATTTCATGAATTTTTTATGCATCTTTTATAGTTAAATGCCTATAGTGCTGCTCTTAAATCTGTGGAATTAGTTTTGAAAATTCAACCAACAAATGTAAAAGCTCTGTTCAGGAAAGCAAAGGTGAAATTTTATCTATTATGATCTCTTAAGGGTTTTGTTGTACTCTTGACTCAAGATATTATTTTTTGCATTCTATTTTTGTAATCAAACCTGTGATATGATGACAAATCATTTTGATTATTACATTATTTGTAGTACTTGTTATATCTTTTAGACTGTTACATCTAAACAGCAAGCTAGGAAAAAAATTAATGCTTTTTGCTTCAATTTGCCAACCCCGAAGCTTTAAGATGTTTCCCTATAGCCTAGTTATCCAATTTATGGGATGTCGGCATTAACATATTTAGATTAAGACTCCAATTTAAAAAAGTTTATTAAAACTTAAACAACAGTTAGTAAAAGTAAAATGCAATACATGACATGCTACAGCTGTTTCTGTACATTTTAGCTAATAAGTCAGTGCACATTAGTTATAGCTCTAGCAGTCTGGTACAATACACAAAATATTACTTCTGTGTATTTAAGCAAAATTCAACATTTAAAACCCATCTTCCTAAATATTTAAAACTACTTATAGGATGTTTACACCAATGGAATTAAAACTAACTTGTCCTTTGCCAGGTACTACCCTTTTTGCAATCTCATCCTTCAGTTTCATAAAAATTAGTATATCTTAGTTTCTGTATAAGTATATAAAACTAAAAATGAAGAAACCTAGAACTAAATCTTTAATGCCTGCATAAAACAAATTATCAATATCTTGGTCAAAAATGCCTATATTCACAGGGCTGAATGCCATAGGAATTCTTAAATTTGATTTATTTTATAATTATCAACTAAACACTATATGTTCAAATTTACTGTAAAAATGCACTGCTGTGTATCTATTTTTATTTATGTTTGGTGTCATATTTACTAGCTGAGAGATCCTGCCTTTAGGGGCACATCTTTTAGGTGTGTATGGGCTTCACAGACCCAAGATGATCATTTCTTTTCCCATGAGGCTTACTGTCTTAAGTAGACACTGGGGTGTGCTCCCGGGATGCCCAAGTGATCTTTTTCTGCTTTCCTCCTACTATGCTATTCCCCGATCCCTCTTTTTCCCTTCACGATATTTATTTTTTGACGTTGTGTTTGGTGCAACTTGGCCACATGGCCCATGCACCATAAAACCCCCAAAACAACCAACCTTGAGAGATACTAGGCAAGATCCAGATAATAAAGTCTAGTCAATCCTATAGAAGCACTGTTTAGCTGTATTTTGATGACAATACTCAGCTTATTCTTGTTTTTCATTGTGATTTTTTTTCAATGATTAATCTATGTGATTGAATCATTTAAAATAAAATTTGTTAGCTCAGAGTTAAGTTCAAAAGTTTGATATTTATCAAAATTGTTTTAATAATTCTTTATTATTTGTTTTAGATACTTGGTGTGGAAGGTTCAACAGATGATGCCATTACTTGTATGAAAATAGCTGCAAATTTAGAACCTGAAACAAAAGTATATTTTAACTTCTCATTGTTTTCTTAACTTTCATGTTAATTTAAAATCCAATAAGTATTGTAAAACATTTATCATACTTTGCGGGCGGGCCTCTTGCCATACATTTAAATTATACTTCTGTCATTTCCATAACTTCATTGTGTATCAAGTCACCATCTAAGTGATTAGATTTATGAAGCTATTTGCATAGTTTTCCAGTAGACTTCTGAATCAAATACTGCAGTAATGATAACAGAATGTCTTAACTTTAAACAGCTGAATGAATGCCTGAGTGGTGTGCAACAAAACAAGTGAAAATATTTCAATGGAAGAATTTTTATTACAATTAGAACTTGCCAGTGAATATCAAGGACTTCAGGAAAAATGGACTAATATGGCAACACCATTGGCAAGTTCAAGCAAAGTTACCAATGTACTTTAAAAGTGCCACATAAGATATTGACATGAAAATAAAGCCACTTAAATCTGCTCTCTGCAAGAAACATATTTGCGGAAAGCGTGTAACAGAGTAGTCTTGCATATAAAAAATGCAACAAATGAATCGAGATTTTATTATTGAATACCCAAACAAAGTGAAACCACAGTAAAAAGTCAAAATAATATCTTATGATTATTGAATTTGTTTATAATCATTAAATTATTATTTAAAGATAATTTTGTTTATTATTTCAAGCATTAATTTCACTGTTACATGCATCCAAATGAAAAATGGGCCATTTAACTTGTTTAGGTAAAAATAAGTATTTACAAAAGATCAGTAAATTTAGTGTTAATGAAATATACAGGAGAAATACAAGGTCAATATGGGAGTCAAATTAATTTAAAAAAGCTCTGATACAGGAGTTCCTGGGAAATACGGGAGTCACTCTTGTATTCATATGCCAGTGAATTTATTTTGTTGGCAAGACTTTTACTAAAAATGTGATTCTTCTGATGTTGCTGTAGCAAATTTTGGCAAGTATTGTGATATTTAAGTATTTTATTTTGTGTTTAGGGGGTGTATAAAATAGAAACTCTGTGTTTACTGAATTAAGATATTTAAATAATTTCAAACAAGAGCTAAGTAAATTGAAAGGAATGAGGCTTTTTAGATTATTTACATTTGTCTGAAGATAGGAGAGGAGTATGTTGAAAGACTAGAGAAGAAAGCTCAGAAATGATTGTATAAAAGTCTGGATTATAATGAGTTAATAACTATAAATTAAAAACATCACAAACAAATTTTTATTAATCAAGTTTTCTTTCTATTAAATATTATATTTTAAAACAATTCATACTTATTTTCTTACGATTAGCCTTTGTATACATTTTTTGTTAAAGTTTTTTCAATATTAGGCTCAGTCTTAACTTGTAAAGGCCGTTGAAATAAGAATGCAACAGGCTCTAAAAATCACTCATTGCTTCTCAAGTGATTGTTATCTTTCATGGAATAATTATAAATTGCTCAGAATAATAAGCAAATTAATAAATCTCACAACCCAATAAATCAATTGACCTCAGCTCAAAACTACATTTCAATTATTAGTTCTGAATGGAACTTAAAAATTGAACATATTACTGGCATTGCCAGATGTAGGAAATTATATACTTATTAATAATTTATTTATACTATCACATGCATGTTTTCACTATATTTCTCTATAAATATCACTTGCACCTTCTACTATTTCATTACAAATATTATCGCTTGCATCACTTGTTTCCTTACATTTATGTCATGATTTAAATGTTTATCCTATAAAATTCCATTTGTTTAACAAATTTTTTATAGTAAAAATCTTAATAATTTAATATTGTCAGAATGTATCTGGAAAGCCTGGTAGAATCTGTTCTGGATTGTACACTCTGCTTTTATGAGAATAGTTTTCTAAGCAAGTAAACTATGATTCTTTTAAAAACTAAAAGAACTGTTCTACAAAATATGTACACTACTTTTTTGAAAGATTTATGTTGAACCTTTTAATTCAATGATCAGTGGTTTCTTTTATTAGATTGAAATTTTGTTTTCTAATTTGATGTCAATTTTTAGATTATCCAAACAGAGCTTATTAAACTGCAAAACAAAAGGAAGCGAGAAGAACAATCTCAAAGAGCCATGTATCAAAGAATGTTTCCTCAAAGTGAAGTAAAGAAATCTAGATCTTTTACAAATGTAAGTAGACACTTGTATATTTCCTAGGAATTCATTGCATGCTATTTATTTTGAAATGATTAATTTCAAATTCAAAGTGGCTCCTACAATCCTTCATGTCTGTTCACACATAGCATTGTATGACATGTTTCTGTGTTATTTCTTTGCTCTAAATCAGTTTTCCAAACTTTTCTTTGGCTCAGTGTCCCCTTTTCGGAGACAATTTTCTCCCATCTGGAAAACTCAACAAATAAATTACAAGTGTAATTGCATGTGCTTATAATTTTTGAATTTCACCGACATATTGATATGAGTGTGTAATTTTTAGAATTTAAAAAACTAGTTGGTATTAAAACAACTTGGAATTGAAACCGAAAAGTTATTTATTAAAATGAATTAATAAAAAATTGCACATAAATGCACTAGATTGCTCTTTATTAGTAAATAATATCAATTAAAACAGTAAAATGAAAAGTAATCACTAATGAAAATGATAAGCCTGGTATTGTGGTATCAGTTTGTCTAAAGACTCTCCAGTCAACTATTTGCAGTCCATTCCTCTTTTTAGTTAAGACTGCTCTAAATCCACATTCAGCGAACAGGATAATGGAAATGCGATAAAAAATTCAAGTTGGAAGTGCATGCAAATATTTATATGCTAACACTTGCTTATTACAACCTGTCGTCTTGATTTTAGACTTGATCAGTTGTAACTTGCATTTTACAATATGTATTAATGCATCACTACTGAGTATGCCTGTATGGTCAAGAGATTAAGTGCTTCAAGAAAACAGTTTTAGATGAAAAGTTTTTATCATCCTATTGCCCACTCTTGTTTCTCAGTACCCCTATTTCCTCTCGGGTCAGCTTGCCCATGATTCCATCAGCACCCCTTTGGGAAGCAATGCTCTAAATAAATTTATTTGTTTAAAGTTTTGTTTTAAAGAGTCACCACACTTAAGATATGTTTAGCATCCAAATAATGCACTCTGAGACCCTAAGAATCAGAATACAAGTTTTAAAAACTTAACATAAACTTAAAACATGTTGAATAAAGAAAATAACAGGAACAGAAACACATCCTTCCATGGTGAGTATGGACAAAGTAGTGAAGAAATGTAAGGAGCCACTTAAACCGTTGGTTCCACCATGGCATGGTTAACTCTTTTCTTGTAATACGAGTGCCTGGCCCCAACAAATAGACTAGACTTTTCTTACAAAAACCTTTCCAGGTTTTTTAAGTTCATACATTTAACAAACATAAATATATATAATCATAAAGAGTATTAGTGTATTTATTTTAACTGTGATATGTTGATAAGTTTAAAATTACATTTTAATTAGCTATCAATCATCGGACCAATGAAATCTTGTAGTGTATTGTAGTTTTCTCAGGCCAACATTATTAAATTAATTTGCTAATTTTTTTGGCATACCTCATTCTGATCACTAAAATTTTATATTTGTGGTGTCACGAGCACATTCAACAGAAGATTTCAGCCACTATAATTAAGCAAAGTCCCATGTCTTTTATTCATATTAAAATTTAAATCTGTAGGTTTTACTTTTTAAAAATCACTATGCTCGGGTTTTGAAACAAGCAAGCACACAGCAAAGTGAACTTGAGAAAAGAAACAGTATTAAAAAAAGATTTGAGAACTGGATACAGTGGAAAGATTGCCTTATCTTCAATTTTAGTTGACATTTTACTTGACATATTCAAATATTCTTTTATAAGAATATTTCAATTAAAATATTTAATCATAAAAATGCATTATCAAACAAAAATAACAAATTCCAGGAGAGCCTCTCGTGACCATGGCCCAATACCGGACAGCAATCCGGTGGTTGAGAAACTGACTTAAACCACTTCAAAGCTAAAAAATAAATTTGGTGTCTGATTAGGATGGGATCAAATCAGACCTGAATACTCACCACATGAAAAATGTGAATAGTTTATTAATTCCATATTTATCAATTAATATTTGCAGGGCTGCCACAGGGTACTAAAAGGCGACTTTTTATTACTAGTTTTCAACCATGGGGCCCTGGTTGGAAGAGTAGTAGATTATCAACAGGTGGGTTGCAAGTTTGAAACTCGATCCAACCAAAAACAGTAATGTGCGTTGGGGCTGATGAATGTTAAATCTATCTTGGCCTCAAATGTCTTCATATTGGCATAGTGTTAGAAGTTTGGAGAGTGGGTTGCCAGCTCAGGTGTTAACCTTGTCATCGTGTTGTAACCTTGTCAGACGTGGCTCAAAATTACGAGCTGTTCTTTTAGCTTTCCCTTCAGTATGGATCCTGAATCGTCAACAATGACCCATTGTGTTGCTCCAGTGCAGTGTTAATTTAACTACCTACCAACCAACCTTGGCAACTAGGGGTATTTTTTAAGCAAAGTCATCTCGAAAGCTCCTATTTAAAAAATTTTGGTGACTATTTTTAAACTTTACCATAGCTCAACGAAAATGTAGTCCCTCCACTTTTTAACGAATAGCACAAATTCTTGTTTCAGTTGTTCATGCCTTTTGTTTCATTATTGGGTAAAGTGATTGTATAACTTTGACCTACCCATTGGCATCAAAAATGTTTGGTAGATGTAAACATTCTAATTGCTTCAATGAGGCATCTGTATAGTATTTTTCTGTTAAGTGAAATGTTAATTGAGCACCAGCTGTGCCAACTGCTATTACTTCTATTCAACGTTTTTTGAAGACCCTATTCCAAGGATGTAGTTGCTGAGGATAATTAAGACTGCTACTGAAACAAACTTTGAGAAGACTAATTTTGCTTGTATTTTAAAGAATTTATGCTTCTAAAGCTACTATGTCATGAGTGCTTTGGCTGTGGCAGTCCTGTATTTGAGATAATAAGCAGTTATTCGTTTACTCACATTATCATTAGTTTTATTTGTGGAAAAGCTACCCTCTACTTCCATTGTTATTGACAAGTTGTTTGCCCAACCTTGAATTGCCAAGCCTATTTAAACACTCAGACTTGTAAGCATGCATTCCCATACACCTAATAATTTTTGACAAATCTGTTGTCTTTGTATGAAACTTGTTCATAACTGTTGATAATGCTGGTCAGCTATTTTTCCCATGCTTCAAAACCCTCATGGGCACATCTTTCAGGTGTGTACTGGCTTCATGGACCTGAGGTACTCTAGTGATCTATTCTTTCCCCATGAAGTTTACTATCTTAAGTAGACACAGGGGAGGGGGCACTCCCAGGATACCCAAGAAATCTTTTCATCCCACTTCCATTATATTTCCCAATTCTCTTTTTTCTCTTCATAATATTTTTATTTGACATTGTGTTGTGTTCGGCGCAGCTTAGCCACGTATGGCCCTTGCACCATAACCTACCAAACATTCTAAAGATGATGGAAGATGGTATAAATCTGCGACTATCACCTACTTTGGATGAATCCTCTTATTCCTTGTTAATTTGTCACGCTACACTAATTTATTTTGATTTCTATCTGAAGATAAATGTACTTAACTCTTGCTTAAGTGGTTCATGTGCCTTTCAAAAGTCTCTCTTAGTACTTAATGATTGTGAAATATTTTTGCATGTATTCTTGTGTATGTTTTTACCTTATTTTATATTTATTTTTTCCTATTTTATAGCTTTTAAAATGGACTGCTTTAACTGGTGGAGTATTAGCCATAGCTGTTGGAATGGCTGCATATAGGCAGTTTCACAATTGATACATATTACACTTTAATATTCTCTTAAACATTGTGCACTCCATTAATTCATAAATTTGATTGTTACAATTCATGAATCTTCCATATTGAAAGGTCCACCTTAAAATTAGATGCTTGCACGTAATAAACGAAATTTTATATGTAATCCAGTGCAGCTATAGCTTTATCACAATTAAAGTATTTAAATAATCTTGTAATCTATTCAACCTTTGTATCCAGATAATCTATTTTTATGAAGACCAAAATAATAGCATAAATCATCCATAATGTTTACGTACTTGTATTTGATCAAGAATCAAATCATAATGCAAAGTATTATTAATCAATTTTTATGTTTTGCTCAACATTTATTATTTATAGGAAGTTTAAGCGAATCATGTTTTAGGAGACTTAGGTTTTTGTTCTTTTGAAATGATTTTTTTGCCTCATGTACTATCTATTAACTTAATTGCTTTCAACTTATCAAAACTTAAATGATCTACTTATATGTATCAATAAAACCTTTCTTAAATAATGAAAAACATTAAGCAAATATTGTTTAAGTGTTAAGTAATTCACACTTGATTTAAAAACGAGCTTGGGTATTTTACACCAATCACTCATAACATTGACCAGTATTTTTTTGATAATTTTTAGAATTATAAAAGGATTTTTATTTAAAGTTCTTGAAAAGTAATGATTCAAATCATGATATTCCAGAAGTATTTACTGTAATGGCATTATTTTAGGAATACAATCCATGTATCATTCCAACTAAAATTAGTGCCAAACTATAAAAGTATTCCATTTTTCACTAATCACAAACACTTAAAAAATATATATATTTATGTACAGACTGTAATAAGGGCTCCTAATGTTTGTTTTAGTCCTAATGTGTGGAAAGTCTGGATGTTAAAAAGCAATAAATGCAGCAATAAAAAGTAATATTTTGGAATCACGATAATGTAATCAAGTGTTTGTTCTTGGTAAAGCTTGTTTAACTCAATAAATAGCTTCTGTTAAATAAATAAAGTTCTGTTAATAAATTTGGAACTTCTATTCTTGTTTATAAACATATGTAGAAAATCATTTGAACCTGTCTTTGTGATCATTATGCAAATGGTTCTGTAATTTATTAATTTGTTATGAATTTTTGCAATAAATTTTATGAATATTTTGTAATCTGTATTTATATTACTTCAAAAAATTTCATTCCTTGGTGTTTATCCTTTTTTAGTAATTTCAATCTTTCAAGTATTTATTTTTCTGAATGAAATTTTTTTAACACAATGAAAAGGGAAATAAAGTGAAAAATCTCTGAAAGCTGTACACTAGCAATTTGAAAAATCTGATAACAAAATATATTTCTATACGAGACATGCATTGCATCAGAACAGTTCTATACAAAATTTATGTACAGGAAAGATAAGTTAACTTTTTAGACTATTTTCAAGGTACTGTAATGATTGCCACCTATGCAAATTCATGTGTTCTACAAGTGACTAGTTCGAACAATAAACTTAAAACAGGATTTTGTTAAGGAAAAGCTTGATGTTTAACAAGTTTAGGGAAACAATTGTAAAAATACAAGACTGGTAGGTGCGGACAAAATACGACACAATTGGGCATCATCTATCTGAGAAGAGCTTTGTAGCTCAAAACACTAACAAATCTGAAGAATATTTTTAGTAACAAAATGTACTCAACACAGAATGATTTTAATAATTAAATCATTTACTCCTTATAATTTTGTTATCACAATTGTAAAACTTACATGAGAAGGGATGGTGTATCTGGCAGATAAAAAAACAATGAAAAGAACACTTGATTTAAATTCAAAATAACTTAAAAATTGGAAAAAATTACGTAATTTAAAAATATAAAACTTAATGCATAGGCACATGTCAATGCTAAAATGAAAAACAAACTAGTCTCAAACTGTTCACATGTGCATCAGCTGTGTAATGTCAATGATAGTCTAGAAACTCCTGCTTTAACATCAGAGGTATCTCAGATGCAGATGATAAATAGTTAAATAGAGAATTAATGCTATTGGGGGAGGGGAGTTATTTCCTAAAAGTAGTTTGGCTTCCATATAAAAATTTACTAGATATTTATGGTAATGGTAATTAACATCGCACTAGAGCATTACAACGGGCTATTGACAAAGGTCCGGGATCAATCCCGAAGGGAAAGTTACGAGGACACCACATAATTTTGAATCATGGTCAGATGACGAGGCAACACCTGAACTGGCACCCCACTCTCCAAACTTCCACACCATGCCAATGTAGAGATTTATAAAATAGTTAGAGGTTCAACTTGTTATAAACTAAGAAACAAACTTAAAAAAATTCTGTATTCATTTTTGTACTTTTCTAATGCATTTTACGAATTGAGAGATACATTTACTGTTGTCTTTTCCTTTATAGGCACCACAGTAATTTTTTTATTTGATGCAGATATATGTATCAAATTATCCTAATTGTATAACTAATATTTTAATTTATTTGTGTTGGAATTATTTAATTTCAATAACTAATTTTGCTTAAAAATGCCATTTTGCCTTACAAAACTTATTTCTCAGGAATAATGGGCCCAATTTCAGAGTAAATGATGTCCAGTTATACAGAATATATGCCCCATTTTCGTGAGAAGTCATTCTTTTAGTAGGCATATTTAATTCTTATAATCCTAACTTCTAGTTAACTTTTATTGATATTACGAATTAACAGGAGCTTATAATGCTAAGTGTTGAGTGCTGTAAAGACAACATGCACATTGTTCCATGGGTTCTAATTCTTGTGAGTGCATCTGCATACAATACTACACTTCAAAAATATTCTATGCTGTCTTTTGGACATGTACATCCAAACCTTACAATTTTTTAATATTCATGAGAATTCAACAAGAAAAATTCAGAATTCAACAAGTCTACAGCAAAATCTGCAGTAGGTGAGACCTGAACTTCAGAGATATCGAAGACTGATTTTAATTTCAGTTCTAGTTTGCTTAAAGCTCTTAAGTGAAATCTTAGTTTCAATCAACTTTTTTTGCATACAACAAAGGCTGATCTCTTGTCAAGAAGGGATTCTATGACAAATTTAAAAAGAAAATATCAAGGTTGAATTGAGGCACCAGATCATACATCTTTTTAGACATTTATTGTGTATTCCTCTATTTTCCACTTGTGAGTGTTATATCAATGGTACACATTTTTATAGAATATCCAAAGTTGAAACCTTTTAGGTGGTGTTAATCAACCTGCCTTGAAAGATCTATTGACACATCAACAAACTGAACCATGTCAAGCATTTTATTATATTGGGTTTTTAAACTTTAGTTTTCGAACTTTGACTAATTCCTTTTCTGAATTGCAATAAATTAAATTTTATTTTTGTCCTTTTTCTCTCAAATTTATAAAATAGGATTTTCCTTTTATTATATTGTTTTGTACAGCTTGGCCAACTCCTGGCCCTTGCACCATAAAAAACGACCTCATTGTCAAGAGAACAAATGAACTGCAAATTAAAAAAATTTATTTTCACTAATTAGGGATTAATTTATATACAACAATATAGAAAAGCAAAACCCCTACTCACAGAACACTGAAATTTGTGCACACTTATAGTGCGATGAAATTTGGTTCATCACATTTCACTTTAAAAAAATGATGCAAAAGACAGTAGGAAATCCAGATCTAATAGAAAATAATTATAAAATGCATTATTATGATGCAAACATTTAGCATCTAGTTATAGCTAGTAAATTACTTATTAAATGTTATATTCATTTGCAAATAATTTTTTATTCAAAACTAATTATTTTCATTACCGTAGTTAGGTAAAGTACAATGGTGCTTTTCATAATCAGATTTAACGTTTCGTATAAAGTTACGTCGTTAGCCCCACATGGATTTCACACAATTTTTTTACTAATTAGATACTTATGAGTTCAAAACTATTTTGCAGAAGTTGACAGCAGTGTTGGTATGTATTGTGCGATTGAGAGAAATTCTGAACCATTTAAACATTGCACATTCATTTCAAGATTTTTGTTAGAGAATTCGGGAAGAATTCTAATTCAATTTAAACTATTACAATAGAAATGTTTAGAATTTAAGTTAACTTATCAAAAATTGTTGATGAGCAAAATTATCAATTTCCATACAATTGTAACTGGATATGGTTCACAAACTTTTACCAGAAATATTTTTGCAGTGCCTTTTAAACAGTAAATGGGGACCCATAATTCTCAAATATTCTTTTCATACTCCTCAGTTCTAAGAAACTACACGGTTAAATTTATTTTGAAATGCATAAGATAAGCTTTCCGTTTCTAACCCCATTAACATGTCTAACGCTGACTAAATAGTGTAAGCCGTTAAAATCACTGGTTGAAATAAATCAACTGCTTAATGTAATCAACTTTCAGAACGGATTCAAGCCAATTCAATATCCTTGTAAAAGAAGGCGGTTTAAAATGAACATGGCGCTCATTAAAATCAATTCTCAGTGACATCTAGGAATAGCAACTGAACAAAGGGATCCGGTACTTTAGGAGGAAGTGAGACGCTCTGGAATTTTAGAACTGTCATCGTTTTTAGGTATGATGTATGATAGGTTAATTAAATTAGGTAACGCTTACTAAATGATACAATTTTAGTTCACTTGTGACAAAAGCGTTTAATTTTTTATTAGAGTTAAAGTAAAATTTGATTTCATTTAAGTTTTGAACCATCGGCGATAACCAGACGATTCAATTAAAATTTGATCGCATAGAATTAATCTATTAAGTGGAGGACAATGTATACAGGGCCGCCGTAGCCCGGTGGAAGAGTAACGAATTAGCAACCGGAGGGTTGCGAGTTCGAATCCAACCAAAGACCGTAATGTCGGAAGGGGGGCTGGTGCACGCTAAATCTGTCGTGCCCTTAAATATCCTCACGTTGGCGTGGAAGTTTGGAGAGTGGGGGGTGCCAGCTCAGGTGTTGCCTCGTCATCTGACCGTGGTTCCAAATTACGTGTTGTCCTCGGATCTTTCCCTTCGGGTTTGATCCCCGACCGTCGCCTATAGCCCGATATGTTGCTCCACTGCGACGTAAATGCCTACCTACCTATTAAAATACACAAATTAATTTCTAGGATTTGGACGTAGATGATTATATTCACATGTTCATGTATCTTTTATTAGATTTAGGGGCAATTTTGTATGTAATTTTTTTAAAACACTTAATTGCTCATTTGGTTTTTCCCGGACTAATAAAAATAACATTTTTGTTTCGATAGTGTTTTCAAATGAAAACACTCAAAGTCAGCTGATAGATTACCAAAGCAAAAAGTATTCAATGCTAGCTCATACTGGCAACTCCAAGACATTGTTTAATACAATCTAGTTTGGAAGAAAAAACCCACTGTCCCCTTTTGAAATTGATTTGTAGTTAAAAAGGAACATGAGTATATTTGTTCCGTTCTTCAGAGATTTTATGAAGTATTTATAAAGGAAATTCTAGTTCGTGAATTGTTTGATTTTGATTCATAACTGAAAAATTGTATAATACTCTTCTACGCATATTGTTTTTCAAATTTAAAGGAGTTTATTTAAAAGAATTTAATTGTTTTGGTATAATTCTTTTTTAGGGATTTTTTTAAAGAGCTTTTGACGCAATTTTTTATCCTACCGATTTCGGGTACCACTAATTTCTAATTGTGTAGAAGAAATGAAGTCAAATCCAGCTGCGTATCCACATTTAATTACAACAAACGTCAAAAGACCGTTGTCTGGATCTGGTAACGTTCTTTTTGAACAAAACGTCCAGACATTTGTTTTATCTTTGGAGCGGCATTTGGGTGTGGCAGTCTCGGACACAAGTTCATTATACGAAGCGTCCTAACTATTCACTATCTGATCTGAATTTGATCTTATTTTTAACCATTATCTCGTTTCGTTGAGTTTACACATGCGGAATATTAAAAATTTAGGGGTTTAAATTCTGATCCAGTGAAAGCCTTTTCGATATGTTTTGCATGTTTGCGATATGATGTCGGGTTTGTTTGGCATACACTCGACTTCGATTCCTTCCGTCACAGTGGTGACCTACGCTAAGAGCCACAAATAATGACGACATTTATCAACAGATGGTGCCCTTTCAACTTTTTTCTATATTAAGCAGTTATCTCCTGCCAATTCATAAATGATGAAATTAATAAGCCATTCATGGCTTCGGGATTTTTGAGCCATATTTCCGATAAGAAAGGCATATTTTAAAAAACTGTGATGTGTGCACAAAATTCAGAAGATTGATAAGTTTCAGACTATCTTTTTAGTTAAATTGCGCGATTGCTAATTAAATTGTAAAATTATAAATAAATAGTTTTTACTTTACGTTTCTTTTACCGTCTCGACAATGCCGATATTAGGTGGCACAAATATTAAGGCCGATTGTCTGCTAAAATTTTTTATCACAGAAGCACAATTATTCAAGACATGCTAGATGCTTTTTATTGTAAGAGTTTGTAT
The DNA here is from genome assembly GCA_933210815.1 of Meta bourneti. Lineage (NCBI taxonomy): Eukaryota > Metazoa > Arthropoda > Arachnida > Araneae > Tetragnathidae > Meta > Meta bourneti. The sequence continues at coordinate 89,725,451 of OW119924.1, read as the reverse complement.
ATGCATGAAAATATAAAAATAAAAATAAACTTTTCATATGGACTCCTTCAATCTGTTATCCTGTTTTCTAAATTATATATCTATATATAGAGAGAAGACATCGTGATATCGGTGCCAATAAACGGAATCGTGTACAAGATGTAATGTAATATGGAACCTCTACAGTAAAACTTTTAATTTAAATATTAAAAAGTAAAAATAACTGCAGATGCCTTCATCTTTCCAATTACTGTAATGCTAATAACCTTTTGAAGGTGAAAACTACAGGTCTGTGTCTAAATGAGTTTGACGACTTGTTCAGTTTCTTCGTGGTTTTGGGCTCCTCTGGCATTTGCTTTTCGCACGCAAGCGCTTTCTTCGTGCATTTTAAATTAAATTTATTAGGTGAAAACTCGCTTTTTAAGGAGTATTTTGTGATAAAAAATAAATGTATGCAAAATTTTAAGGGTTAAATTTTAGTATACAGCACGAATGCACAAAAGTCTCACATTTAGATTTTTTGCATCAAATCTGTTCCCCAAATTACTGAAATGATAAAAATAATATTTTCAAATGAACACCGATGTCATTTCTTTAATTATCCACAAGCATATCTGATACCCATATAGACCTATTATTCGCATGGATCACACATGTTTCACATCCCTCGCAAACATTCAAGAAACGACAGATCTTATCTTTATAAAAGTAAAGGATTCTCTTTTGATACAACACTGAGAAGTTTGTTGGTTTATTAATTTCCACTTGGGGGCGGGAAAATGGGACACACTTATCCAAAGAATCGGATCAATTTCACATCCTAAGCCTTCTCAAAAAATAATTCCATCGTGACGGAATAAGGAACAGATATTTCAACTTTTGGATGTCGTCGCAGCTTGCTGGCAGAGCGCCATCTTATAGTTTAACTCGCAGCGTCGTCGCTATAGTTGCGGCCGAAAAAGAAAACTAATTTATATGCTCGAAAGAAAAGGGTTCCCCTTTTTTATTGTTATTATTGAGCTATTTTCTGTCGCCAAGGTTTTTTCTTCTAATGCCAAGTATAGACCAGTATTGACTGAGGATTATCAGTCAATGTCCCGCTTACATTGATTTCAATGGTATGCATTTTCCTGAACCATTTTTTTAATATTTAAGTGATTTATTTACTTTAAGTAAAGAGAGACACATGAAAAACATGATTTTCGAGTGTGAGGCATTTTCTGTCGACCTAAATGTGATGGCGGTAGTGTTTCTGCTGTGATACGTGTTTCCTGTACATATATTGAACTCGATATCAGTTGGTTTGTTTTTCGAACACATTTCAGCAATTCGACAGTAAAAAAATCCGACGAATAAATTCCGAATTGAAAAATGATAGTTGCTTGGACAATGTTTATTGACTGAACGTCGAACATCACCAAAACGGCAACTACATTTTATGGTAATCCTTATGTATAGCATGCGAAAGTATTCGGTAATGATAATTAACTTCGCACTGAAGCAACACAACTGGCTATTGGCGACGGTCCGGGATCAATCCCGAAGGGAAAGATCAAAGACGCCTCGTAACTTTGAACCACGTTCAGATGACGAGAACACCTGAGCTTACACTCCACTCTCCAAACTTCCACACCACGCCAATGTGAGGACATTTGAGGCCACGACATATTTAACGTGCACCAGTCCCCGTGTACAGGACGGTCTTTAGTTGAACCGAGTTTCGATTTCGCAACCCTCCGGTTGCTAATCCTTCGCTCTTCCAACTGGGCTACCGCAGCCCCTAAAAATTAATTGATATCAAACTGTAGTTAACAAAAATATACTAGACAAATAATACATACGTATAGTAAATCTAGGAGAGTAGTAAAAGAAATGTAACCGGAGTTAACTCCCTAAAATTTTCTCGTTCTCCAGTATCGGGAAACATTTCTTCATGAATTGTTTTGTAGCAGGTGGGATCTCTTCATAGGGTCAGGTTGCTTACAAAGCGGACAGAAAGTCTTGGCGACAATACCTATTCTATGCAGATGGGCAGCAAGACAATCATGCCCAGTTATAAGGGGAAAATTTGCCACCGCATCGTGCTATGCTTCTTCAGGGACCAGTTTGCTTCTTTGCACACTGACTATATGCGCAGTGAAACACCATTTACAGAAATATGAGTTAGCGCATACTCCGCCTAACATCGTCACTACGATCGCTTATTAAAATAACCCCAGTGAGACCTCTTGCGTCGAAGTAAGTCATGGAATAGATATAATCCGATCTCATTTCGGACGTTGAAATAAAGAATTGCGAACAAGTTTTCGTTTCACGATACTGAGTGATTTTGCTGTTGCTAAAAGTAATAACAATTAAATGAAACTACTATTCCTACTAATGGTGACAGGACTGAAAAATAATACTGCTGGTAATAAGGGAAGCATATTTTTTTTTAAATGTAAAACACCAATATATTTTTTTACTAAGTCTAAACTTTAGTACGTTTATGAAGATAAAATTTCTTTCTCGAAACTAAAATGTTAATAGGGTTTTTATAATATCAAATAGCCAAATCTGATAGAACATCTCAACAAATGGCCGAAACAGAGACCATACCAGCAGAAACATTAGAAAAATGAGACGTTTAAGTGAGAGGAGCATGATACATCTAACCTTCAATGGATCCCTTAATGGTTGGTCGGTAAGGGAACGAAACCACTGATTGTTTTGGCTATGGAGTGGAAGTCTAGATGCTTTACCACCTTACGGCAGACTTACCTATGAAGAAATTGCTTCAAAAATTACAGTGTGAAGTATTACAGAATTTGGAGGAATATTTCGGCGCATGAATAGTATGCCTGCAGTCAGCCCGGTATTTACCTGGGTAAAATGAACAGCAGAGAAGACCAGGCTGCTCTATCTTTAGACTTCGCAGTGGAACTTGAAGACAAATGATCGAATTGGGTTGCAAGCACTTTCCTGTGTCCTAAATTCAATTCATTTTAGGCTTCGCCCGAGCACATCATCTCCTGCATTGGTTGTCTATCAGATCAGCTTATTCACCACTCTGAGCTGCTTTTTAAGGGCCTCAAGTCTTACAGGCTAATAGACTTGGTGTACTTTATTTATACAAAGTGAGGTGATTGATTGATAGTCGGGTTTTGGTGAGTGAGTTAATAAGAATGTTGAGTGTAAAATTTATTACAAGTGTTCGTATATCGGAAATACGAAATAATTTCATAACATTGAAAAAAGGAACTAGTTTATTATGAACACAAACACACAACCCGATCGGAATATCCGATGCACAAAAGGAACTTTTAAAACTCATACATACATATATATTTCCATTCAGGGAGAAAGAAATTTGCATGTACTAACTAGAAACATAAACAAATCTTTCCTCCCTCCTTACGGCACAAATAATACTGAATGCGATATCGATTGATCTACTAATTTAATAATAAAGTCAGTCAAAGAATTCTTGATGCGAACACAAATTCTGAAATCCAACAAGTCCTTTATTAAAAGTATTAAACGTACTCGATGCAAGAAATTCGCGCCTGAAAATAAGAATTCAGTCATGCTTCCTTTAGGATCTGGAAAAAGCTAAATGCTGTTTTCGAAATTAACCTGAAAAAATCTTTACTTTCACAGTTCCTCCCTAATTTACCATTAAAACATAATGGCACTGAATGAAAAAAGTACTGGAGGCATTTTTACCCAATGAAATTTTCACCACTTGGTAACAAGGTATAGCATAAAAATAAAGCACAAACCAACTATTCTTGTTACGTGTTTCAAATTTTAAGCAAACAAAAACTAGTTAAATTTTTTTGGCAAACATACATATTTTATGTGTTCGTGGTAATATAGCCCTACGGCATTTGTTTTTTATTCAGTATTGTTCTATTTGCACTTCCATTAATTACCATTAGTATTTTCTGAATGACTTTAAGGGAAAGATGGTTCGCGATTACACATAAAATAAAGATAAATTTTCCACGTTATCAGATCATTATTCTTGGAGTATATGAAGCGAAGGGGAGAAAAAAAGACTAAACGAACTTTGTTCGATCGTAAAAAAAGCATCATTTTTTATAATTCAGTTTTACTTTCAATTTTAGAATCCATTTTTAAGCGGATTGGAAATAGATATATTCTATTAACTATAAGCATGACTTATTGACTTTTAAGTATGTGTTTTGATTTGCAAAATATTTTGTTCCTTTGTAAAGAGCAAATTCTTTCAAAAACGTAATTTTAGAGTTTAATTGTATCATTTTGTTATAAATATAGAAAATTATTACGCTTCGATAATATCAAAATGTAAATATATTCAATTATACCAGAAAGAAATAATTAAATAGTGGTCTTCATTAAGCCAGGGCAGAGCAGTTGCTTCCGCAATAATAAAAATAACGATAACCGTAAAAAGCTATTTGACGGTGGTATTAACCAGATGTCTTAAGGGGTATAATAAATTTAAATATCGATACTTCAAGTAAACTTAACTTTATTACACGTCTTTGAACTACAAAGTAGTCCTTCCACCAAAAAATATAGTTCTTGAAACACAAATTTACCTAAAAAATGAATGTGGAGTAAAATTTTGCATACAATACTTTTGAAACTATGGAGAATTAAAAAAATTAAATGCTCTGCTAATTTTATTTCACTAAACATCGCGTCATAATTTTTTAACGGGTAAAATGCCGCAGAGAAAAATCTCCTAAAGGAGAAGATGGGAGAGCCGTTTACTTTTCTTTCATACCAAACCTAAAGGCGAAACAGAAAAAAAATCGCGGAGAATTTTCTGAGTGTTTCCCAATAATTTAAAAGTCGCCATTTATTTCAACCGGCCGACTGGTTAAGAATGCCGCTCGTTTAGGACTGGTAGACCGGAGTGACAGTTTACTTGTTACTTTCGCAATGAAATCGTAGGCTTAGAGCAGAAACTCATTAACGGACAAAAAGCAAATTATACAGTATAGCCGTTTAAAGACTAACTATTAGTGTTTAGGTAAAAAATATATATTAACTATGAGCATTTTATGGTGCTTTATATTTCCAAACATATTACAATACGGCAAAGTAATTCTCATAAATTAGAATGTTAAGGAATTAATTATTTTTAAACGGAAATATATTTTAACGTGTTTCAACATTGCTGATAAAATCAACAAACAGAAGATAATGATTTATTATTGAACTATAATTGAAAGAAAAGTTTTCCTTTCGTTCATTCTGGCATTTCCCCTACCTCCTTGTCATCTTGGAAATGTTTTTCGATGTCAGGTTCTGTCAATCAGTCTTGGGCGTTATCTGATTTTAGGCTTTCAATCCATGGATGCAATTCACTCGGTATAACTTTCTTTTTACATGGTTTAAATAGATCTGCCTTTTTAAGCATCGATATGGGAAGACCATTTTTATAGGTCTTGCAGAGAGAAATTTCTTGATATTCTTGGGTTGTCAAAGGAATTTTATGAGTGCTTTCTTGTCTAATCATTTTACGGGTTGACCCAATATGGTCTTGTGCCATAAAACCTCAATACAACCAATCAATAATTTTACGAGTTCTTGTCTTTAGATCCTGATTTTGTGCTCCTTTGCCAGAAAAATATATTCTGTATTCTCTTTCGTACTTATTGCGAAATGTCGTTTGGTTTGGCATATTACTTTTAAACCGCATGCATTTAATTTTAAGCCATTAAACAATCTTCCTGTTTTAACAATTACGTTGTTCAAATGTTTTAAGTCTAAAATGTCTTCATAATACATTCTTCATTTCTGTCACGATTTAAGGACTAGCAGATGTGCATTTTCTTGATCTTACCAATTGCATTACATTTAGCCATGCATTCATGGAGAAAATATTGACGTATTTTCTTTTATGCTTTATTGCGCTGTGCATGCTGTCTGCTTCCATGATTGAATGTCCTGACTCTAAATATTATTATTCTATTAAACATTCAACTGAGTTGTTTGAACTAGATACAGACATAAAGAAACTACATATTGATTCCTTTTCTGCCCAGAACTGTCAATGAAAACGGACATCTTATCACCGAAGAAGGTAAAGAATGTATCCATTTGTAGTGCTTTCTCTTTTCCCCATTTATCTCTGACCAGACATAATAACCGTCATTTGGAAATTTAGCCACACAGATCGCTAAGTTATACACGACAAGTTTTCGACTACGATATACTGAAGAGATGTTGCCACTAGGAATTTGAAGAGAACTCTGCAAATAAGTGTTATGGATTGGAATGTGGGTTTCTTTGTCAGTATATTTCTCTGCAAGCTGTCATACTTATTGTTTAAATTTGCTCATCATAAGTAGTTCAGCTGGAATCGAGACCATGAAAATGTTTTTAGCTTCAGCGAATACATAGCAAGTTGCGCATTGATCTTGGATTTGTGGAATGAGAAGTTATAGTCTATACAAAATATTCCTCGGTAGACATACAGCGACAGGAACTGTCTTCATTGAAGTTTTTCTTGTACAACCCATACATTTTCTGTATAGAGCTTACAATCTAAGAATCACCTGGAAGAGATCTTCAGGTAACTATGCGACTGAAGAGTAGGGAATGAATCAATGTCAGTTTTAATCAGAATGAGATAATCACTGGGTGCGTTATCGATGGACCTTTTCCTTTACGATCAATGTCTGTGAATAAGCCAATATCGTTAGCTCTTTCAAAAACTGTATTTATGGGACCATTACTGATGCAAAGGGTTCTTTCAAAATATTTAAGACACACTCTTTTCATTTCATTCCTATTTTTTACATGTCGTGCATATTTTATCTGGAAGGATTTGCGAAACAACGTTTGGGATCCTTTTGCTTAACATGTTTAAATAAAATATTTTTGAGGTTATAATTTGATAGACAATATACAGCGCATAAGGTCTCTCATTTCCTGCAAATCCATCAGAACACTTGAAGCGACATCTTCAATTTAAAGCTTTGGGTTATTCCGCTGGTTTCAATTTTTCGTGAGAATGTATGTACAGAAGACCCTCAAACATTTTTTTCTATTTATATTTTTCTCCATTCAGGCGCGTCGCATACTATTTTTAATGAATTCAGAATGTTGAATGGAGGCACAATTTCAATCATAATTTTTTAGTCATGATTACCCGATGGAAACTAAAACTGAATCAATCATTAGTTGACGCGGAAGGAATAAAACTAATTAATCGTTACTCATTAGTCAAGACAAGTTTTTAGTCATTAGTCAGAATTAAACTTTGACCAACACTGGTTACAAAACCCACTTTTCCGAGCAAAATGTCTTGAGTGATTCCAAACAAGCATGTGCTACTTAACTATCTTGCATAGCATGCATTAACTTCCAATAAATCATAAATAGTACACACAAGTCATTTGCTACAAGACAAAAAAATTAAAACCGAAATAAATTTTTCTTTAACCAAACAAACAAAAAAATATTCTTTTAACCCAGCAAACAAAAGAAAACTTTGATACGATTAAAGAAAACACCCCCTCCCTCTATCAAACGAGTGAAAACAACTTTAAAACCACGGCGTATTGAAGAACGACACGCAAGGGGAATTTCGAAATAAACCTCACAAACTGCTCTCCTCGATCCTTCAAAACATTCCTTAACTTTTAATAAGCTCGAAACTATTAATTATTCTTGTCAAGACCCAGTAAATAAAAGTCGAGAGAACTAAAAGCAAGAAAAATATTCCTTTTACTTCTACTAATTAATTATAAACACAATTTAAAAGACTCGCTGTACGATTAGCAATTATTTGTCTACTTTATGGATACTGAATTAGAAATCACTAACATTTGATATCTAACTGAAGTTTAAGGGACAACAGGATTTATAAATCAAAATAGTAAATTTGACAATTATTTACCAAATTTTCAACAGTATTAACCTCTCCTCCGTAATGATCATTATCTAAAACCATCTACTTAGAATGTCCTTGACTCATAATTTGATCAATTTTAATATTATATTAAGCAAAAAACATCAACACAAATAACTCACTCATGAAGGAAAGCAAAGAAAGTGGCAAAAATTTGTTTGATGATACAAACATAACGCAAGCCGCTTGACGATAAAATAGCAAACGATTTAAAAGGCGCGAAATAAAATCGAACAATTATTCTTTAATGATTATGTGTCGTGAATGGAAGGGTAAATAATGCTCCCGAAAAGAAATCGTTTGCACATGCTTATGATGGCGCTCAGCGAATGAGCTTGAATCCGAACGTTAGTTCGACTGCATATTTGAACAAGAATATTTTTCCCTGTTCGGGTTACAAGAATATATTATAAAAAACGTTTGTTTTGTGTTTATTTATCAAATGAAATAACTTGTTAAATTAAGTAAATGACTTTGCATTGTGTAAAACACCTCTTAAAAATAGGAATACTAATTAAGTGACAATGAATTTCAACTTTCGAACAGTATCTGAAAACTTGTAAATGAATTGAACTGAAATTCATTAAGTGCTTTTTGTCATATGCTGCCGCTAAGCATTAAAGCATTTTAATGATTTATAGTCGATAATTTTAACGAGATAAATAAAAACAAATGATTAAGTCAGTGAATTTCGTCTTAAAATTTAAGATATTCTTACTCTTACAAAGTTTATGAACTCTAAAAACCCCTTTAAAAGTTGAAATCACGGATAATGAATGTGAAATTATCGTTTGCCAAGAAAATAAGCATTTAGTGTCAAAAACGTATTTCCGAAAAATATCAATTAATGAGTTTAGCTTTTATATCGTCAGCTCAGAGCAGAGTCCATGCAAGCATAAAAGTTATCAATAAAATAAACAAATCTAATTTAGCATTTAAGCGATAATCACGCAAAATATGGTAACTCCTATAACCAGATTCTCTTTCTGTGTTCTAACGAGTGACGTTCGTAGTGAATGAATCCAAATCAGCGATAGTCACGTGATTCCTCTATGAAAAGTTGATTCAAAATAGCTAGGCAATATTTATTCACTATTTGTTCACGCATTGCTTTGGTTTTCCATTGAAAACGACTTATTAAAAAGTTATCATTTCATAACTTTAATTATAGTGTTAATCGTTATTATTATTAAACAAATTATATAATTTCTCCCATAACATTATCTATCCTATAATCAGTCGTAGCTATTTACTCTGTGGCTTTTATGATCAATGAGCTTTGGCTTTTCTTGTTAAATAGATAGCAAAATGTAGGTTATGAAAATGAAATATTTTAAATATCCTTTTTCTGCAATCAAATATTAATAAATTAGTAATATTTTGGAAAAAAATTTAAATCGTTCAAGAATAAGTATTAGAATTTAAATTCTTTAAAATAATTTTTTGGTAGGTAGTTAATTAACGTCGAACTGGAGAAACACAACGGACTATTGGTGACGGTCCTGGATCAATCCTCAAGGGAAATATCCCAGGAGAACACGTAATTTTGAATCACGGTCAAATGACGAGGTAACACCTGAGCTGGCACCCCGCTCTCCAAACTTCCCCGCCAACGTGAAGTCATTTGAGGCCACGACAGAATTAACGTGCTATTTAACGTAGCTATTTACTCTGTATATAACATACTGGACAAAATAGTGATCTGAGTTGGTGAGATCGAAAATTATTCAGCCACAACTTTTTAAAGTTCGATTTATTAGTTTAAGCATTTATCGACGCCCTTTTTTTCTAGAAAACACCGAATAAATTATTTTATTTAAACATTATTTCGGATATACATTGATTACAAAGCTAGGAAAGGTTTTATTATAGAATGGGAAATGTTCGCAAGAGTATATTAATTCCAAAGCTAGAAAATGTACTTTTATTATTCCAGAAATATTAAGAGGCTTGTATAGATAAAGAAATACTTTTTTAAAATAAAGGTAAATCTCTCACCTGTGAAACGTAACGCTTCCACCTTTAATAAATTTGGAATTACATCCATATGTACAGCAGGATTATTTTGAGACATTTTGAGCTTTCACTTCCACTTTGAAGGTACTATTTTCTAGGGAAGATGTGCAAACTGAATGCGCTTGTGCGGAGTCTAAGGATCATGTTACTACTAGTTTTCGTCACATGACCATGAGGCACATAAAAATTTTACCAAAGCTAACTCTACTTTTATATGTTCTCTATGGTATTCAATTTTTAAATATCTTGCTACACTCTAATGTATTATTCGATGGTTGAAATTTTTTATTCATTATTCTCCACTTCGAATGCAGTTAGAGATGCCGAAACGCCGAAGACAAAATCGAATTGAAATTCTAAGATTCTTTCGATTAAGAATCGCTTACCTAACGGTTTCCGAACAAAAGTTCTCGAAGCTTTCGTTTCCCCGTTCCGGACGTGCCGGTCGCATTAGCCCTCGCAAAAATGGCGGACGGCTTCTTTTTCCATCGCCGGATCGAATAATTTCGCTGCAAAGTGTGATAAATGAAAACCAGGAGCAATTACGGAGTCGATGCCACCTCGTTTACAGAAATTTAATTGCTTACAATAACCTGATATTGAATGCTCCCTTATCATCAGAGTGAATGCTAATGATTATTTGCAGCCGCCCGTGGCATCATCACGGATGTATATTTCCCGATTTCCCGAGAAAAAGAAAAAGGCTAAACGAGCGGTCTGTGCTTAACGGAACGTTTTCTCATTAACCACGTGAAAGGACCTTTTCTAATGCAGAATAATTACTAATCGTTAAGCGAAACGTTAATACTGTTACCGATTTCTACATTTACAGAACGATTTTTGCAACTATCAGACAACAGCAGTATATTTTTTGAAATTAAGTAATCTTTTTTTAAAACTTCTGTTTGATATCTAAAGTGTTTGATTTTTAATTTGAAATGCTCAATGTTTTTCATGATAGTAAATTGTTTTAAGGATAGGATTAGCTTAAGTTACCGAGTTTCATTTGTTTTTTCGGTAGATAATTTTCAAATAGTTTTTCGCCACTAATAATTATTTTTGCATTAAAAAAATTGTTACGACTGAGTAGTATTAAAACTGTGCGATGCAATTATCTATTTGAGTTGACGAGATAAATTATCTATGGCGATCACCACACATGTTTCTTTGACTTATGACAGCCTTTATCTGAGACAACCTTTCACTCCATTACAGAAATCAACTGACTCAAGGTCGGCTGCCTTCTCGTGGGAGTCGCACTATATAAGTGAATTGATTGTAAAATGTTAAGGGCTTCGCCAGGCATCACCATTCGTGGTATCTCAATGCCGTATTCCAAATTCCCTTTCAGACTTCATGTAAAATGAAAGAAATTAAAAATTAAGTTATCAAAACCTACAATTTTCAAGGACTTATTTTAATTTAATAGCGTTAAATAAAAATTTTTTTTTTAAATAAAACTAAAAAATCATCATATTTTAATTAAACAACACATTCCATATTAGCTTTGCAAATTCGTGGAATATAATTTTTCAAAACAGATTTTTCTTATAGAAAACCGGGATCGCGGTAGCCCAGTTAATAGAGTCGCGGATTAGCAACCGGAGGGTTGCGAGTTCGAAACTCAATCCAACCAGATTCGTGTACGTGGAGGATAGTGCCGTTAAATTTTTCGTGGTCTCACGTTGTCGTGACTTTGGAGAGTGCGGTATTGGCCTCCTAATCTGACAGTGATTCAAAATCACGAGGTGTTGTCCTCGGCCTTTCCCTTCGGGATTGATCCCGAACTATCAATTATCGCCAATACCCCGTGTCATGAATGTTACCCTAATGTTTGCAGCTATTCTAAAATTCGCTGCAATGTTAAGTTTGTGCAACTAATTTCGCAATATTGCTTTGAAAAGTTAGTAAGTCGTTAATTAACGTCGCACTGGAACAACATAACGAACTATTGGCGACGGTACGGGATTTCTATGAGTGGGATTTGCTTTAAAACAAACCAGACAGCCAGCAAATATTATACTTCTGCTGTCCAAATGGCTCCATATATATGAGTTACCATGAAATGTAGTTTATCGCCCTTTTGGCGATGTTTGGTGTTTAATATAATTGGTATCAATAAATCAACTATCATAGTATATAGATTCGGAATTTATTCTTTGGAATTTTGATTGACAAGTGCTGAAATCTTATTTGAAAAACAAGCCATGGGGCGTCACATTCAGAATACGTACAGGAAACACTGTCTATATTTAGCTTGACACAAAATGCCTCTAATAGATAGCAAAATGTCGTGAAATGTATGTAACCAATGATGACATGAGGATTTTTTAATGAAAATATCTCCATAACTCCTAAATTAGTGTCATTAGAAACGCTCTTGCTATGAAAATGTGCCAGTCACCTTTGTTGAAAAATATTAGCAAAAGGTTGGTTTTAGTTGCATGTGGCAACCTTGTTAAAGTAGTGCATAAGTAGAGAAAATCACGCCAAATAAGGTCTCATGAATACGGCTTTTAGTAGAAATAGCAACCATGGTCGTGATACTTTTCTGCGGTCAGTCCACAGTTCGTACTACCAATAGTGGTATTTAATGTAAAATGGCGTCAAACGTAAGCATATATCTAAGATTATATAAGGCTAAGATTTATAGTTTTAATTGTGATTTTAATCAAGTTTCTGTAGCGGTATGTGCTTCCTGCGCGTATTCTGAATGTGACGTCAGTTGGTTTGTATTTTCGAATACGATTTCAGCACTTCGCCAATATACATTCTAAAGAATAAATTTCAAATTGCTATATGACCATGATTCAAAATTACGTGGTCCTCGGATCTTTCCACTGGGGACTAATTGGAGACCAGGCCGTCGCAAATAACCCGTTGTGTTGCTCCAAGTGCGACACTAATTAACTACCTACCTATCAAATTGACGATAGTCAATTGGTCAACACGAAATCCAATTAGGTTAAATGCAAAACGTTGCCAAAACGGCGTTAAGTTACATTTTAAGATGGTATGTAGGCATTTTTATTAACGTCGCACTAGAGCAACACAACGGGCTATTGACGACGCTACATTTTAAGAAAACCCGTCATATATCATGCGAGAGCATTTATTTGGATAGCAGAAATGAAATCTCCGTACACCATCTGGTTTGTTTACACTGAAAATCCCTCTTATTTACGTTAAACACAGTTGCAATTTCATATATCCTTGACTATCTATCTTGATTTAGTCAATCAGATTATAAGAATAAACATTTATTTGCTTGACAGTAAACAGTAGAGCTGTTTGAACAACCTTGTAAGCAGTTCACTTTCAACACGTGCTAAGCGATTACGTCAGAAGAAAATGAAAGGCGTTGATGAATTCGTGAAAACGGAAATCAATATGGACGCGCAACATTCGTTTCAATCATAATCTAATATCTAATTTAAGCGCTTCTGCTCAAATTGACGCTTAGCGTTAATCACCCGTTTCGAGAAAATAAGAGATGATTGGTGGATCCAGAAGGGAAACTGGATTGTAGATATGACGTCATAGAATGACGGCATTCTATGCTTTATTGGAAATATTAAATAATTATCTGTAATTATATTAAAATCATTGGTTGATTTATTTTGATTTAATATTAGTTTTTGTAGAGATAACATTATCTGTAAAGTTAAATGTAGATTAAACGCCAAACGTTCCCGAAACGACGAAAAACATTTTAGGAAACTCCGATATGTATCATACGAGGGCATTTGAATATCAGAAGTAAAATTTTCCCAGATCGTCTGGGGCCACGGTATCCCGGTTGGTATCCAAAGACCGTCGTGTACAAAGGAGGCTGGTGCACGTTAAATTTGTCGTGGCCTCAGATGTCCTCACAATGGCGTGGTGTAGAAGTTTGGAGAGTGGGGTGCCAGTTCAGGTGTGACCTCGTCATCTGACCGCGGTTCCAAATTACGTGGTGTTCTCGGACTTTCCCTTCGGGATTGTTCCCGGACCGTAGTCAATAGCCCGTTGTGTTGAATGTTGTTGCTATGAATTGGTTGAATGTTGATTCTATTTCATAGAAAATGCAAGCATCATTTAAGTGTACAGAAAATATTTTTTAACATCGTTTTAACTTTTTCATAGCTTCTACAATTTACTTTGGACGCAAATATGTATATATAATATATCCATCCATATAATCCATTTCATATTCATCACACTTGCTGTAAGACAAACTACAAAAGCTTTTTCTGAGATGCCTACTTCAGAAGTCGATTTTGAGTTTTGGAGTGATCACGAATGCCAATTAAGTTCATTTTCAGTAAAAATGAGGAACTTTCAGGGTATAGTCTTGCACTCAGTTTTCCAATCAATATTTATTATTTGTGGTACCCTTGCACCATGGATTCGATGTTTTCGAATTACATCATCACTGTGAGAGGATGGCAAATTAAACTGTCACGGCAGTCGTGGTTAATTTATTTTAAAGCGCACATTTTTTCTTGAAAATTCTATTCAGCCGCACGTGGAAGAACGGAGCTTGTTTTAAAAACAAATGTCATCAGTGTAGACAGAAAGCAAACTCGATCGATTACACTTTTTACAAAATCAGTTTTCAATGAAAATCTCAGATACATAAGTTGTATACGAACAGTTTCAACTTCAGATACGCAACCTCGATTTTACTACTTAAGACGAAAAATTTCTATTTTCAACAGTCCTAGTTTACATACTTCCTTACTATGATATTATGCCAGATCAGCAAAATTATTTAAAATTCGCTTTCCGCCAACTGAAAAATTTAGTTTTAAATCGAATCCTTAAGGTACTTTTTCAAATTGAGATTAATTTTCTATATGGAAAGCACGTACCTATTTAGAACGATAGGTGTAGTTACTTGACAATGCAGTACAGCTTTCAATAATACCCACGAAACATGAAAAACAAATGTAAATTAAATTTATTTTAATCGTTGTGTAATGAAAATAAGTCAAAATTTAGAAATATTTTTGAACTACAATGTATGGCTATCCCTTTTTATTTAACGTAACATATCTTAATTTAGAATAACTTTATTTTAATTTTACCAGTCATTTTAAAATAAGTTATACACCTTATTAAAAAAGTTTCCATTTATTTTTATGAAACAGAATTCTGCAACGTATTTAACCATACTTAAGGAAAGTTCGTCCAAATATACATATACCACCAAGAAATTACCCATGTCTAGTGGTATTTTTGTGGCAGAAAATAAAAATAATTTCTTACAATTTAACCCCTAAATAATATATCTGTAATATGGAAAGTAGTGGAACACATAAATACAAACAGAAACGAAATTCTGGGTCATTGAAAAATGTAAACTTCTGAAAAACGAAAGATCTGAGCAAGCGTGTCGAATTTCGACGTCACGAGAATATACTGAAATAGAGAAAATCGAAAAAGACGTTTGAAAAATATTGAATAAAGTATTACAAAAAGAACACAAATTTACAAAACTTAGAAATGCTCAAATATGACCGCAACATTTCTGTCTTAACTCAAATACACAAACACGGAATTCCAAATCTAATTTATAAAATAAAACATTAATTCTGGCGTTGACAGATACCGAATTGCAAAATTACGCTTTTATCATCAATGAGTTTTTTGTTTTGGATTTTCGTGTTCAATTACAAAACGCAAGTTGTGTAAAATTAAGTATTTTAACTATCCATTTTTCATCATTCAAATATTCCTAAATTATTTATATTGTGGAAAGAAATAAAAATTCAGTTCAAACATAATTAGAATTTTAAATTGTTTAAATATAACGTTTCGGAAAAAATAGTTTTTCGAATTGTCCCACGTTCAAAAGTTACCAAAACACAACTGCACTTTTACATAAAACCTATTTGTTATTCAAAACGGGAATATACGTGTGGAAATGTGTATTTTTGTGTCAGATCCTTGGTAGCACATCGCCTATTGGATTTGGGATCTTGAATTTACACGGAGTTAGATTTCCAAAATATCGTGAAACGTAGATACAGAACAGTAAAACTTTAGATCACAAGGAACTAATTAGTTATGTGTTTTCCGCGAGAATTACCATTACTTAAAATAAATATTTCCATACACCAAACATGTGATTCAAATGATAAAACGAGGTAAAATAACAAACAGAACTTACTTTCTCCAGGAACATGTGAATAATTTCCCAACATTTCTCTTGCCAAAGCTGAATATTCCGTACATGCATCTTCCCTTTGAGAATAATCTTTCAGATTCCAACACGTAGACCTCATATTTCTCTGCGAACACATTCCCCCTATGGTAGTAAAAAGTCTAAACAGAAATAAATACGGTATCTCAGTATTATTTCAAATGAAACCCGGTATGTTTGTGTTATGATATAGCTGTGATTATTCATAATTTTCTTAGATTCATAAATGAGGAAGATACATTTAACCGTTATAATTATCGAAAGTAGAACATAATTCAATTACAAACAAGATTATTAAAAAAAAGTGTTTTGAAAAATTTTTGAAGCAAAATTTCCGCTCAGTAGATTTCTATTCAACAAAAATCCAAAAGGTAGGGGGCCGCGGTGGCCAGGTTGGAAGAGTAACGGACTAGCAACCGAAGGGTTAGGAGTTCGAATCCAGCCAAACACCGTCGTGTACAAAGGGGGCTGGTGCACGTTAAATCTGTCGTGGCCTCAAATGTCCTCACGTTGGCGTGGTGTGGAAGTTTGGAGAGTGAGGTGCCAGCTCAGGTGTTGCCTCGTCATCTGACCGTGGTTCAAAATTACGTGGTGTTGTCTTCGGTTCTTTCCCTTTGGGATTGATCCCGGACCGTCACCAATAGCCTGTTGTGTTGCTCCAGTGTGACGTTAATCAAAATACCTACCTACCAAAAGGTAGGTAGGTATTTAATTAGTGTTGCACTGGAGCACACACACACACAACTTAACAGGCTATTGGCGACGGTCCGAGATCAAACCGGAAGGATAGATAGGTAGAATTTTAATTAACGTCCCACTGGAGCAACACAACGGGCTATTGGCGACGGTCCGGGATGAAACCCGAAGGGAGAGATCCGAGGACAACACCATATAATTTTAAACCACGGTCAGATGACGAGGTCACACTTGAGCTGGCACCCTACTCTCCAAACTTCCACACCACGCCAACGTGAGGACATTAGAGGCCACGAAGGATTTGACATGCACCAGCCCCCTTTGTACACGACGGTCTTAGGTTGGATTCGAACACGCAACCCCCTAATATCTCTGAACAATACAAGTAAAACCATTAAGTGCAGTACAATGTTTGTTATTTGTTGATCGTCGTAAGTTGCATAAAGTACAATTAGGTAAATTACTAAATTTCATTCTAAGTAAATGAGCATGAGGCAACCGTGTCCAGTTAGAAGACAAAGTAATAGCTGAATCACGAGGAAAAGTAATCGGAGACTGACTCAGCAAGCACTCCCTGGCCTTTCCTCTAGCTTCATTGAACGTTGTCTAATTAATGTTGTTTTACAAACTCCGATTTAATTGGTAGTTTGAAAGAGTAAAAGGGTCATTAATGAGTTTGGCCTTTGGACAGCAATATCTTTCTTCGCAAAGAGGTCCGATACTTCATTTCCTTCTAAGTCTTAAGATATGTCGGGTCGCGGTGGCCCGGTTGGAAGAGTAACGGATTAGCAACCGGAGGGTTGCGAGTTCGAATCCAACAAAAGACCGTCGTGTACAAAGGAGATAGTTCATGTTAAATCTGTCATGGCCTTAAATGTGTTGGCGTGGAATTTTGGAGAGTTCAGGTGTGACCTTATCATCCGACCGTGGTTCAAAATTACGTGATGTTGTCCTTGATCTTTCCCTTTGGGATCCGTCGCCAATAGCCCGTTGAGTGGCTCCAGTGCGACGTCAATTAAGTACCTTACCTAACCTTAAGATATGTTATGGTAAGTAACTGGTTGGTAGGTAGATATTTTAATTAACGTCGCACTGGAGCAATACAACGCGGGCTATTGACGTTCAGATGACGAGGTAACACCTGAACTGGCACCCCACTCTCCAAACTTCCACACCACGCCATTGTGAGGACATTTGAGGCCACGACATATTTAACGTGCACCAGGCCCCTTTGTGCACGACGGTCTTTGGTTGGATTCGAACTCGCAACTCTCCGGTTGCTAATCCGTTACTCTTCCAACCGAGCTACCGCGCCCTGGTAAGTAACTGGATATAGTAATTATTTCATTTCTGATTAGATTTTCGTGACTTTTTTTCTGACTTGGAGACAACAATAAAGAGAATACCAATAATCCTCACAAGCCTTATCACGTTGGCGTGGTGTGGAAGTTTGGAGAGTGGGGTGCCAGCTCAAGTGGGACCTCGTCATCTGACCGTGGTTCAAAATTACGTGGTGTTGTCCTCGGATCTTTCCCTTTGGGATTGATCACGGGCCGTCACCAATAGCCCGTTGTGTTGTTCCAGTGTGACGTTAATTGAAATACCCCCCTCACAAGCCTTAAAAATGACCATTTCCTTTTAGTTTTGAAGGCTTTATACGCTTTAATATTTACTGGAAAAGCTTAAAGTGCTTAATATTTACTGAAATTCCTTAAAAATTTTGAAAAGCCTTGGTTTTTGCAAGACTGCTATATATTTTATATCAACTCCATTCAAAAACCCCGATCAATGACATTTATCCCAAGGTCAAGTATCCACAAAAATCGATGGCATGATATTTATAGGTTAGCTAAAACCGATGTTTTAAAAACTGGGTACATGAGACCCAAACCTAACACGCAAAAAGGTTTCTTTACCTGTACACTCGCTGGTTAATCTATTAAAATCCGTGAAATGTGGCCTTAAGAATTGAGTTTTCCAGGTGTACATTCTTCAAAATCATTAGTTTGAAGCTCCATAAAGACATTGCTTTAAGAAAATGTTTTTTACAATCTCGTACATAACAAAATTGATTCGCCCTTTTTTGTTTCCTGCATTGATTTTAACGTCCCCCATATCATTACAAACAGTAAAGTACTTTTGGTAAACCTTTAATGGCAGCTCTAGAGTTGCGGAAGCAACCGGAGGGTTGCGAGTTTGAAACTGATTCAACCGAAGATTTTGTGTATGTGGAGGCGGGTGTACGTTAAATATGTCGTGGCCTCAAATGTCCTCACTTTGGCGTGGTGTTGGAGAGTGGGGTGCCAGCTCAGGTTATCTGACCGTGGTTGAAAATTACGAGGTGTTCTCGATTTGATTCAGTGCGACGTAAATTCAACTACCTACCTACTTGTTAAACCTTTAAAAAAAGAATGTATCCGATAATTTTGCTAGAAAATATTTTAAATTGCATAACTTTCCTGGAGATTGCGTGTTGAATTGAAATAATTAAAATATATCACTGCTCCAATGAAGTGTTTTGGGCCGCGGTAGCCCGGTTGGAAGAGTAGCGGATTAGCAACCGGAGGGTTGCGAGTTCGAATCCAATCGAAGACCGTCGTGTACAAAGGTGGCTGTTGCTCGTTAAATCTGTCGTGGCCTCAGATGTCCTCACGTTGGCGTGGTGGGGAAGTTTGGAGAGTGGGGTGCCAGCTCAGGTGTGACCTCGTCGTCTGACCGTGGTTTAAAATTACGTGGTGTTGTCCTCGGATCTTTCCCTCCGTGGTTTGATCCCGGACCGTCGCCAATAACCCGTTGTGTTGCTCCAGTGCGACGTTAATTAAATACCTACCAATGAAGAGTTTTGTTTTACCTCTTAGGCTAACTCTAATGTATGCCTTTTTCCATGCATGTTTGGATCAAATTATTTGTTCTGTGTAATTGGATATTTTGCTATAGCGGATCAATTAAGTAAATAATTAAAAATACATTTGTAAAGATACCGAAAAAAGGACCTAATTTTCCTTTTGCTTGAAGACTGGGAATCCTGCATTGTGGTCCCCAGTCCTAGTCACAGCCCCTTTCAACTCCCTCTGCGGATTAAAGAATTCTATTTTGAACCAGTCCGATCCTGCTGTTCTGGCTAAGACCAGCACTGGCACTAGGCGCGTATCGATTGGACTCCCAAAGAACGTCCTTGACATATGTAGGTATTTATATCGCCGGGCGGGCGCCTTTCGTCTGGCACAGTCGCTGAGGCTTTTCTGTATTTCATTGGGCGCGAGATCGGCCAGAAAATGGGACTCGGAAGGAAGGGGGGGGGGTACAGGATGGAATGTGTAAAAATTCTTCATCTCCTCGGAAACGCCGATAATAATGTAGCGCTACAGTTACAGTGAGAGTCGATCGCGGGAGATTTCCATAACCTGTCACGCACAAGGTCGGGCCTTGTCAATCACACGCCACGACTAAACTGTCCCTGATTTCGTGAGTAGGTTGGAATAGTACATGCAAGACCAACAAATGTAAACTGGTGTCAATAAATTAAGGATCAGTTGTTTTTTGAGAAAAACAAATTCTGAAAGGAGAATTCTGATAAATGTAATAATTAGAAATATAGGCAGACTTCACAGAGATTTACACGCATAAAGGAACAAACTTACTTGAATGTACCGGTATTACACGCTAAATTAATAAAGTATATAATTTTTGTTCTAGTGCCAGGCAGAAGCAAAATGTCCACAACTTTTTGAATACTGTCTCTTGTCAAAGTTTGATAAGGTATATGTCCATCCCTCACCACAATAATAATAATTTCCTGATAATAACGCTGAGTATTCATGGTTTCACATTCCAACACGTAAAACTAGGCATGTCCATTCATACCCTGATACCTCCCCAGATCATCACTCTACCACTTCTGTAATGGTCTACTTTCAGGTTGTTGGTGAAAGATTAAGCAGTGCGACTTTGTATTGGTGCTAGATATACAGGCGCCTGGCATCGGAGGTGACAAACAAAATCTACTCTCGCCCATGAACAGGACATTGGCCAATTGCTTGTCAGTCCAGTTGGTGTGTTCACGGCACCATCGAAATCTATGTTTTGTCTGATGTAGTCAAAGGAACTCAGTGTACTGGTTTGCTAGCATACAAACCAGAATGATCCAATCGCCTGGACATTGTCTGGCGCGATATTATAGTCACCGTGCTTACCTGAAGCTTTCGTGATAACTGTCACGTGACTCCATATATGTTAATTATGGTCAACCAATCGGTCGTTTGTATTTCTTATGTCTGTTTCGACCATCTGTACAGATCAACTTCCGCGTACGCAAATTTGCATATTACACCTGACCCTTAATTTATGGATATCAGTGTATATAGAACAAGAGGACAAGATAGATTAGGGGCATAGACACACGTATGGGATAAATAATTAGTCATGAAAAATGAAAACGTCTCTCTCTCGGGCTGCGGTAGCCCGGTTGGAAGAGCAACGGATTAGCAACCGGAGGGTTGCGAGTTCGAATTCAACCAAAGACCGTCGCGTACAAAGGGGGCCGTGCATGTTAAATCTGTCGTGGCCTCAAATGTCCTCACGTTGGCGTGGTGTGGAAGTTTGGAGAGTGGGGTGCCAGCTCAGGTGTTCACCTTGTCATTTGACCGTGGTTCAAAAGTACGTGGTGTTGTCCTCGATCTTTCCCTTGGGATGGATCCCGAACCGTCACCAATTGCCAGTTGTGTTGCTCCAGTGGTGGCGTTAATCACAATAGTTCCAATAGTTCTCCCTCCTATATATATATACATATATACTTCCCACTTATATTAAGTTGTTTATATACCTCGTAAAGCGAGACGAAGCAAATGTTTCTAAGCCACCAGACGGAATGGCCCACTCAGCCGAAATAGATATTAGTCCTCTTATTTTCCAAACTCCATCGATGCCGGTTGTAAAATTCATTTCCTTCTCCGATAAACTAGATGAAACTCCCCACTCATGAAAGTTGCATTCTCCAGGATCGGTAGATTGGGGTACATAAAAGCGCAACCGTCTCTCCTTTCCCTCGAGTCCCATCCACAAGAGTCCGTCCGTCTGCTTTATACCTCACGGATCGAGTTTCACCGAAGTAAACGTTATTCGAGGGTAGTGAATGCCCATTGGATGAAAAGCCTTCGAGAGAGAATGGAATTCTCCCTCTTCAAAACGAGTTAAGACCGGTATGGTAAACAAGTAGTAAATAATGTGGCGGAGCGCTTACTATAACTAGGGCTCTCTAACTAGTACTATCGATATATCGATCGCATCGGGCACTGCGCAAAGAAAGGACGGACCGCAGATGGCGAGAGAGGGGAGGGCTTCAAGTGATATCTTTTAACGAATTGTCGCAATGACCTTTAAACTTTTTTGCTTCGTTTGCGCGGACATAGTATTGCAGTACGGATCTAGTTACTTTGTTTCGATTTAAATGCGAGTCAAGCGCATCGCGTGATGCGATTTTCATTTCGAGCCACTTCATTTAATGAGCTCTCCATCATTAAGTCGGGATAATTGGGCGTTATTGAATTTCTGAAATTGAAACCAGTCATCGTACCAGTCGTAGCTCGGGCATCAACAGTTTGGTTGTTTTTATGAGGGGGATCTTCAGTGTTCTCTCTCAAAGGCCATTTGTTTCGACGCCTCCTATAGAAATGTTTATTTGAATTGTAGCTGTGCCTATATATATATATAACGTTTGAATTTCACCAAAATATTTGTGTAACTGTGGGTAATTTTATAACTTCGAAAAGCTAGTAAGAAAAAACAACTTGGAACTGAAACTATGAAACTATTAAAATGAAGTAACAAAATTTGCTCGTAAACATATTAGATTGCACACTATTATTATTAATTAATATCAATCGAATCAGTAAAAGTAAAAACACAAGCACGGAGCCAAGACAGTCTTCTACCTCTCGGTGCTCCAGTCTTCGGGTTACAGAAGCTGCACATTTCCTCCTATGAATTGACATTTTGAACTGTCTGGGACTCGTCTGGGAGGAGATTCATTCTTCTCCTCTCTTAGTCAGGGATTTCATTAAAGTCAACGGATTTCTTGATCTAGTCTGACTCCGTCAGACTTGATTGGAGATTATTAACAACAACAACAAAAATAATTTATAATGAGAAGGATGAGCTTGGTGTCGTGCTACAAATTTGTGTATTTGGGCTCTATTTTCAGGCTTGTAAGAAACTGCGTAAGTCGGAAGTGCGCATAAATACATACATGCTAATACTCGCTTATGACCTGTTGTTTTATTTTTAGACCAGTTCGTTGTAACTTGCATTTCATAACTAATTTTTCAGACAATACATCACTAGCTATTGTGTCTGAATGGTCAAGAAGATAACTGTGTATTTAAAACATTTTTAAGTGACAATTGTTTAGAATCTTATTGCCCACTCTTGTTACACAACGCCCCTATTTCCCCTGGAGTTAGTATTATCCCCAAAATTTCTTCAGCAGCCATTTTTGAGAAATATGCCTTAGTGTATCCTATAAAAAAGACAGTAACAGAAGCAATCCGAAGGGGTAGCGAAAGTATTTAAGTGTAAGGTTTCAATGTAAGTGAGTTGATGCAATCGCTACTGCACTAACAATAATCAAAACTAAGGAGAGGAATTGTCTTAATCTAGATCCAGCTTCACTTACATTTACCAACTTTCGTCTACGAATAAAACTTCTAACTTTGAAAAAAAACCAGCCTTCTCATTAAATAGTAGGTAGGTACACTGCTGGCCACCGTAAATGCAACACCCTGAAGGAAGCATGCAAATAATATGAAATTTACAACATGCATTAGTGGAGGTGAGATATGCAAATGATTAGAATTTCAGCGCAGACGCACATCACGCGCGCCTGTGGCGCCACTTCAAAGCGCTATTTAAGGCTTGGAGATTTCGACGATTTCAAGTACGGCAATTGTGTTTTTCTTGTGTTTTTTTCAAAAAAACGATCAATTATGCCTCGTAGAAAGCAGCGATCATCTTTTGATCAAGTATCCGAGTTCGACAGAGGAAGGATAGTGGCCTACCGAGATTGTGGATTATCTTTCAGGGAAA
Organism: Meta bourneti; assembly: GCA_933210815.1. Taxonomy (NCBI): domain Eukaryota; kingdom Metazoa; phylum Arthropoda; class Arachnida; order Araneae; family Tetragnathidae; genus Meta; species Meta bourneti. The sequence continues at coordinate 89,701,599 of OW119924.1, read as the reverse complement.
TCGGTAGTCGTGTTGGACGAAAGCAAACAACTGTAATGCGGATATGTGATCGTTGGATGCAGGAGGGTACGACGGACCGACGTGTTCGATCGCATCCACCTCAGTGCACCACTTCACGTGATGACAGGCATATTGTGCGTATGGCAGTGACGGATCGCTCAGCCACATCACGAACCATAGCACAGCACATTCAGTCTGTACCGCATCATCCAGTGTCTGCGCGTACCATTCGACGCCGTTTACAGCAGAGTGGTCTGTCCGCAAGACGTCCATTGCTTCGTCTACCCTTGACGCAGAACCACAAACGTTTCCGCCGCCAATGGTGCGATGAAAGAAGGATGTGGACGGCAGAATGGAATGAAATTGTCTTTACTGACGAGTCACGCTCCTGTCTGCAACACCACCATGGTCGGATTCGAGTCTGGAGACACCGTGGAGAGAGGATGCTGAACAGCTGCGTTATGCACCGCCACACTGGTCCTGCACCGGGTATTATGGTATGGGGCGGTATTGGATATCACTCTCGCACTCCTCTAGTACGCATTGCCGGTACTTTAAACAGCCAGCGCTACATCTCCGAGGTGTTGGAGCCAGTTGTCCTTCCTTACCTTCAGGGCTTGCCCACAGCCATATTTCAACAGGATAATGCGCGACCACACGTGGCACGCATTGTCCAAGGGTTCTTCGTCAATCGCCAGATTGAATTGCTTCCCTGGCCAGCTCGCTCTCCGGATCTTTCGCCGATAGAAAACATGTTGTCCATGGTTGCTCAACGATTGACCCAGAATACATCCCCAGCTGCCACACCAGATCAACTTTGGCAACGTGTGGAAGCTGCTTGGTCTGCTGTACCCCAAGAACACATCCAAAGTCTCTTTGAATCAATGCCGAGGCGTGTGGCAGCGGTGATCTCCAACAATGGCGGCTACTCTGGCTACTGATTTTGGCAGGAACCACACTTCACAGAAGTCTATAAATTTAATCATTTGATACTTGGTCAACATGTTATCTACAAAATAAATTTTGTTGTGATATCTCTTGTCTTTCTTGGTGTTGCAATTTGGGTGGCCAGCAGTGTATTTTAATTAACGTCGCACTGGAGCAACACAACAGGATAATGGAGACGGTCCGGGATCAATCCTAATCTCATTAAATGGATGTTTCGTAAGATTAATATTGGAGACCCGCGCTCCCCCAGCTCGCCTGACGGCTTAGAGCTTGGTGCGGGGGGCGGGGATTTGATTTGCGGGGACTTCCACCAGCACGAGATCGAGGAACCGGGCAGCCCAACCAATAGGAGGGGGAGCCATTTACCTCCAACATGGCCGCGCACGGTCGAACATTTATTTAAAAATTTCAAAAAAGGTGAGTTTACAGGACAGTGAAGCCACTCAGGGGCCAAACAAAAATTCTTGACTTATACACGAACAAAAAGGTGAGATGACTGCCAACAGGGCAGGAGGACGGGAATCCATCCGGGAGATCAAGATGTACTGAAATGGAGGATCCTGGAGAATTCTGTGCGGTGAAGAGGTAAGTCTCAGAATAACCTTCCCTCGAGTCCACTCAACTTCTTCCATCCAGTCCCTCCTTCCTTTTTCACTTCTCCACTTCCTACCTCCTTTTCCTTTTTTTTTTCTTTTTCTTTTTCTTAACATCTCGTTGTGGTGTGCGTAGATTCATCATGCAAGTACAAGTTTATAATATAATAAGACAAGTATAAAAATTTAAAAGTCAAGAAGCATAAGAAAAGTCCAAGAATAACCAAAACTCACTGTAATCACTTGGGTACTTACATATTATATCCCAATTCACTTTTTCAAATCTTATTGTGGTGTGCTCGAATTGTGGTGTGTTCAAGCACAAGAGAAGTGGGCAAAGTTTATACAAAATAAGGGCAGAATTTAAAAGTTAAAAAATCACAAAATACCTGTTGAGGTGTGCTGTGTCAATATATAAAAAATGCGTCGATGAGACGAAGACCACTACTCACCGCATTGATTAATATTGTCGTATTTTGTATTATTTGTGAAGTGTTTTCTTTTTCCAATTCATGTTCCGCTGACGACCAGTTGGAAGAGCAACGGATTAGCAGCCAGAAGGTTGCGAGTTCGAAAAGCCAAAGACCGTCGGGTACAAGGGGGCTGGTGCACGTTAAATTCACCGTGGCCTGAAATGTCCTGAAGTTGAAATGTTGTGGAAGTTTGGAGAGTGGGGTTTCGGCTCAGGTGTTGACCCAATTCATGAATATTTATGATATTAAGCAATGTTGTTTGGCAATGCATTTTTAGCATGGAATAATTCGTTTGTTATTTATCAACTGTGAAAAATATTGAGGGTGCAAAGTCAAGAAAGTTTGTACTATGGAGGTACGCAAGTGGAAATAATTGAGAGAGAGCACATCTAAATAGCGCTTAATTCGTACATGAATGCGATTTATTATCCCTACTTTCCTCTTGATTTTAATATTTCTAATACTATAAACTTGATTGATTATATGTATAATAATCTATAGATAATCAGTCAAGTGGTCAGGGTGCTGACTTCTCGATAGAAAGGTTCTTGGCTTGAATCCAGGATCCTCGTTTGTCCGTCTGGAATGAAAGTATGGTATGTATGTGAGGTGAACTCCTCCCCAATGGTGCATAAGGGTAACGCAAAGTGGTTTAACAATCCCCCCTTGTAGGGCCACAATGAGTAGTGTTCATTTGACTGAGCATTAATAAAAAATACCTTCCCTTTAAATTTGTGCAGGAATTTTTAAACTATTGTTTTGATGTCTATACAAAACTGTTTCCTGAAAAGTCTGATAATAGACGCATATTAGTTAGGAGAGAATGATTAACAAGAAACGTATTGTTGAACACTAAGTGAAAAATCCTAAACACATGGAAAGATTTATATAGTTTAAGGACATTTCTTTTACAATAACTTTTAGCCCAGTTATACTTTTAAATGTTTTCGTACTGCTGGGTAATCAATTTAATTGTGCTAAACTGAGCTGTTGCATGTGTTAAGATCACTGGGGCAAAGAGCAAGAACTTCGAGACTAATCCACCTTCGAAATCTATCTCTTATAGTCCCGAGTAATTTCCACTTTGCAGACACTAAATTACACATAAGAGCTTTTGTGAAACGAATTTTGGAATTCGTAAAAGAACTGTGAAAAAAAAAAGACTTTATAGAAAATGTAGATTTCTTTAACAGTTAACCTGCAATTTTTTTAGGGATGCTTAGATATTTCACTTAACTTGAAATAGCACGTTGTAATTCAAAGTAAAAAATATCTGCTTACTATACAGTACCTAGAGAATAAACCATGGCTTTATGAAAGGTAACATCGCACTGGAGCAACGCAACGGTGATGGTCCGGGATCAATCCCAAAGGAAAAGATCCAAGGAAAATGCCACGTAATTTTGAACCACGGTTAGATGACGAGGCAACTCCTGAATTGGCACCCCACTCTCCAAACTTCCACACCACGCCAACGTGAAGACATTTGAGGCCACGGCAGATTTAACGTGCACCAGCCACCCTAGTACACGACGGTCTTTGGTTGGAATCGAATTCGCGACCCGCTGGTTCCTAATCTGTTACTCTTCTAACAGGACTACCACAGGCTTTATGAAAGTGTAAAAAATTAAGAGCAGAAAACAAATATTAAAGTTAACTAGATTATTGTTAAACGCAAGCCTACTCTCTTTTTGCAACTGTTATAAATGAGCATATTCTATTTACAAATTTCTTGTTCGGAATTGAACTCGTATTTTTTATTTACTTTTAAAGTAAAAAATAGAAACATTATTAACCACGTCTCAGATAGTCAAAATAGCATTTGGAATAGAATTGACTTTTAGTAGTTATTGAATAAAGTTACACATGAAAGAATTATAAGTAATCGTTTGATTGCAAGTTGGTTTCTTAATATTGTAAGCTTATATTATAGAATAAAAATCTGATAGTTTTTGTGTTGTTCGTTTCACTAAAAGCTGATGTTTCGAAATTAACCGAGCCTATTTTTTAACAAACATATGCTTTGTGAAGAGTAACTTTTTAATATTTGCAGTATTTTGTGAGTGGAACCCTGTCAGTGTAAAATGTGGTGCATATATACTTTTTATTTTTATTGATAAGTTATAGTTATTATTTTTACTCGATGGTGATTCCTGAATAGAGCCTTAATCTATTTTACAGCTTAAACCAACTTCCTTTCATTATCATGCTATTGAAGTATTTTATTACTAAGTTACCTCGATTTTTTAACGTGAGGCACAATTAAATTTTCGCTTTCTGTCTCGCTGCAGTTTTTATTGTGACACAAAAGGCATTTTCAATCAATTTTTTTCTGTCTGCTAGATGTTTTACTTGTTTCATCTTTTTATTTGTTTATTTCTATACCATCAGCTTTTTAACCTGAGGGTATGGAAACAAACAAATCAAGCTTCACTCTTTCGCTTTTGTCTTTGTCTCTTTTTGTAACAGTTTGTCTTTAATTGAACTGTTCAATTTTGTGCCCTCTTTCCATCTCTTTTGCCACCATGAAACTTAAAACTAAGTTACTTTTTTCAAACATTTTACTAAAATTTTATTCGCGATGCAAAAGTGGTAATCAACTGATTCATAAGGTACTTAAAAACATTTAAATACTTTTTGTGTGCTAATCTGCCAAAATTAAAAAACCCATTTATTTCGATAGAATTACTTTAAAATAAATCGACTCAAATCATTTGAATACTTGCACAAACAATGAATTTTTTATCAGATAAACGTGTTCATTTCGAAAAGTTTTTGTAATTTTTTACTTTTTTATACTTCTGAAGTTGAATTTTTTTGTGGGGTGTATTATTTTTTATCTAATATTGATGTGAAAAACAAAGGAAGAAAGATTATGTTTAAAATGATAAACCAATCAAATATGAAAATGGTTAATGATCAAGAGACAACACAAATATAAATTTTATTGGCCCAAACTCTTGGATTATCACGTCAACGTGCTTTGTTCCATAATAATAGTCGTTTATTACGACCAAGTTAATTTTGTTATAAATCAGAAATAAATTACATAAAATAATTGGAAGATAATTTATCGAAAAAGAATCCTATCCGTCAAGTTATTGAATTATAAAGAAGTATGGCATTTTAAGTTCAAAGGTTGGACTAACAAAGTACCCAGTTTTTGACAGAAAGCTTGTAACGCTGTTTCGTACAACCACACGAGTTTGAAGAAAATAACACGGCGTAAGTTAATTAAGATAGTTATGAATGATACCACATATAAAGATAGAGGATAATTAATTAGAGTTACATTGCTGTTTGTTCCTATATCTGAGGTGGCATTACTTTAGAGTGATAAACTGTAGAGCTTTGGTTGTAAGTTCGTTTCTCGTATGTGCCAATGTCAGGCTGGATACTTAGTATCCTGCTTTCTTCAAGTCGATTTCAATGCCATCTATCTGGTAAAGTGGTAATTGCATTTGTTTGCCACCCAGTAGATCCCGGGTTCGAATCCTGGTTTGTAATCACATGGATGAACCTGTTAGGAGCAATGGTGGCTTATCCACTCCCTCACAAACAAATAGCAGCCAGTTCGCTCCTTGTAGAAGTCCGAAGAAGTCAGTAGTTGAGCATTGAAAAAACTTCAATGCTGGCCAATTTCTTCCAAGATCTCTAGGAAGATATTTGCATCTCCTAGTGTGAAAAGATTCAGTTCGAGACCAAGACCGATTTTCTGAGTTTGGTTAAAAACGAGTGTCAATTAAAGCTTGAAGGGAAAGAATGACTAGATTAAACTATCGTACCGTTAGTTCGGAAATAAATCCTATTTCACGTTGCTAGTTGGAAATAAAATAAGCTACAATTAAAATATTTCAGGCAATAAATCCTCAATTTTTAACTAAACACTGATATTATTTGTCCCTCACTTTTATATGAAGTTCCGCTACATCACCCGCTTGGAGAATCGTGGCACGAATACCGCAAATATTTAAAACCCAAATTGTTAATAGTTAAACCATTTTTAATCTGTTAATGGTAAAAATTGGACAACGTAGTGGCCGAAGAAGGGAAAAAAGGCACAGATTACATAACGGCGAAGGACCCTAATACATTCCATCAATCTCCGTGAAAAAGAATCGCTAGAAATTAACGTTCGACACACGAAAACGTTCCTTCTATTTGCAGCTTTGTTCCTAATTGCATGGATTTGGCAGCCCACCTACCCCTGTGGAATGCGGGTCGTAAATTCTATCGCACAGATAGATCCCTCCCCAAAGTACAAAAAAGGAAATGGCAATAACAATAACAGTGAAGCAAAATATTAAAAAATCCCTGGGCATGCACAGAAAGTATTAAAAACCTCGTAGGATCGATGTGGGAAGACCTTTCCATTGGCTCTCTGCCATGGGACGCGGAGCCAACTTTTCTGTGTTTTGGACGGAGGTATATAGCCAGAGAAAATGTTTAATTATCGAGTACAAGGGAAGTCCCATCCACGGGTCGATGGCAGATCGAAGGTTGGTGAATAATCCACGGATATGTCAGCGAGATGTCCATGCTAACACTTTAATAAGATGTTCATTTCGTGGTTAGTTGGTTCTCCCTGGGCTGATGGATGGGTAGTCATTGGTATGCAGTCCACGACTGAGATTGGTTATAGTTAAGAGCCTCGGTTGTTGTTTTTGAGAACGCTTTTGAGGTGTTTTTGACGGATTTTCACGTTGTGACAAGTTATTCCGGACTGGTTTCAATCCTCCACATATTTAGACTGCCTCCCGCTTTGAAGTGTAACTATTACAGAGCATGTGATTTTCAGACTAATGATGTGTCCACATGCAAGAAAAATATCACAAGTTGCTCTGTAAAGAAATTGCTTTTGAATATTCATGCCGATAGCCCCTTGCGCATGCGAGTTCACAAGTAATTACTACCATAGTAAATTGCGATATTTTTCTTGCATGTGAATAGGTAGCTTTTCATTGAAAATCGAAATATTTCTTTGGTAGGCAAGAAGCTTTAATTTTTAGTAGATATTTTAGATATAAAACGTTTGGCAAGTAGCTATTTTATGCCGACTGCTTCTTTGTTGCGTTGATTTTTCTTCCTTTTTCTGTGGCATATTTTCAACTTGGAAAGTCAGAATATGGGAATGAGTTGGTGAATACTAATCTAATAAAATATGAATCCTGTTACGCACGAAATCGTTATAATTTCTTTCCAGGTATTAAAGAAGTTCTACAAAACATCAATTCAAAGGAAAATTAATTAAAAAAATGTACTTTGTTTTGAAAAATCTTTTACTTTGTGCAATCAAAATGTCCCAAGGCACAGCATGTGTATATCTTTTACGCTCACGGGGCGCGGTAGCCCGGTTGGAAGAGTAACAGATTAGCAACCGGAGGGTTGCGAGTTCGAGTCCAACCAAAGACTGTCGTGTACAAAGAGGGATGGTGCACGTTAAATCTGTCGTGTCCTCAAATGTCCTCACGTTGGCGTGGTGAGGAAGTTTGGAGAGTGGGGTGCCAGCTCAGGTGTTGCCTCGTCATCTGACCGTGGTTCAAAATTACGTGTTGTCCTCGGACTTTCCCTTTGGGATGGATCCCGGACCGTCGCCAATAGCCCGTTGTGTTGCTCCATTGCGATGTTAATTAAAATACCTACCAGACAAATCCAACACACAACTTCTTATAAATCGTTCAAAACAACACTTGCGTCGTTGTTGCAACAAAGAGCTAATCTGCTGCATCAAAATCCGAGTCACAACTAACACTTGCGTCGTTCTTCGAAAAGATGATGAGAAACAGTTGACATTTGAACAATGGCGTAATACTTTTTAGCGGAGCAGAGTGTTACTACAGTTATGTCCTTGTCCAATAGAAAGGATATCAAAGACAATTGACATATTTAACTCAAAATACCCATATCTTACACTTGCTTCATTGTTCTTCCGGAACAGCGATATTAGGAAATTCGTTGCTGAGAATGTTTATTTGACGTTGGAGGCATACTACTCATGTCTTTCGGTTGCCCTTTTATTTCTGACTACGTGCAAGTGAACACCACTCAGGAACAACACTACAAGTCGAGAAAGTTATGCTTTTGCATGGAAAAGAAAAGCGTGCATGATGTGCATCTGAAAGTGGAAGATTCACTTAGCAACTAACAAGAGGATCTTGCTGTAGAACGTTTTTGAATGATGCTGGCTTTAATAGGTAATTTAAATCACTGCATTACAAAGCCCATCATATCGCTAAAGCTTTATAATAATGATCGACGATGGTAACTTGCTTGGTGAATTATGTCGAGGTTTCGCTTCTATATGTTAGACAGAGTAGAACCCCACTGAATTGCCGTACAGCAGAGATGCACAGTTTTGTTAAGAGCAAGGGCCACATGGATTTACTGTGACTATGAGAGAGGGCCGCCAAAAAACCTATGAAAGTCATCTATCATGCATAATTTATATTTATTATTTATATTTCATATTGTTACAGAAAGATAATAAAAGTAAATAAATAATTTAATTTGATACGCGACATTGCATTGATATAACAATTGCTTTAATATTTGGTTCGATTTTTGTAGAAGCCAAGCGCAAAATTGATTCTCAATTTTCATTAGTCAAACGGTTTCTAATTTTCGCTTTGTTAATGTCCATTCCTGAAAAACTTTGTTCACAGATATACGAGTATGTTGACAAAAAGAGGCCTTGCGCATCTTAATGCCATTGTCTAGCAACTAAGTTTTAACCTAAATTACTTATCGCGTGAGTTGTTAAAGTTAAAATAACATGGTGAGGCGGGCCGCGGTCTGTGCATCCCTGTTGTAGAGAGAGGCCGAGCTACCACAACGACAGCTCCGGACGATAGTAAGCCTCCATGCCGATACTCGTCCTCTAGTCAGACAACAATAGATATCAGGCGAGACATTCAGTCGTCCATCATCCGACGGAGACTGCGGCCAATTGTCAATGTTCAGTGGATCCTCCAGGTAAAGCCTATGTAACTTACATGGACATCATTGACTTAGGTACTGATGCAAATTCCAAGCAGTTGGACACCATACTGCTGTTAAAACTCTCTTATCTGTCTACCAAAGAAGAATAAATAGAACAATTATATTAACCGTGTATAGGCTTTTATGAAAGGAAAGCAGAGTGGAAGTGGATACTACCACAATATAAGAATCGACATGCTTAGTTGAATTGAATATTTTTAAATATTAATCTCTTCTTTACCCAACGCAGTGTCTGAACATTACTTATTCAAAATGGCAAATACGAAACTAAGTAAATCGCGCGTACACAGTTAACGTTCTTAAAAAATATTTAGTAAAACATTTGAAACTGAGCAAATACTTTTTCACGAGCATGGAAAAGAGATAAAATAAGAATTCGCACAGTAAAAGAATATAAGTGTCGAAACTCAGCATGTAAGCAAAGATAACTCTTGCAAACATAAAAACTGATTCCATGTACAGACAAAAATTGAAAGAACAAAGAATTCAGAAAGACAACATTAATATTTGTCTTTTTTCATTCATTTAAAAAAGATATTCCATATTGCGCCATCTCGAAGATTTCTAGTTTTTACAACAGGCGTATAGATTAAACGACCCCAAAAAAACTAGCGAGAAATAAAGCACCACATTTTTATCATAAAAAAAAGTTGTCAAAAACTAATTATGTCGACTTTAATATCGTATCTTCTCTTTACCTTTTTTTTACGTTATCTCCTAAACTTGTCGTTTAAACTCGTATTGACATATCTTTTGAAGAGACGGAACAAGATAAAAACCGTTTTATTTGTTCAACAAGATTCCTCATCTCCTCAAGGGAATTAGTAGCAGAAAAGTAAAGCTGAAAGTTAACAATATAGGCAATCGAATCTCTGAATAACAGGCAACAAAGGAGTCATTGTGTCAACACAATTGTGGTGGTGAGGACAAAAAAACGAATTCTGAGGTATTTGGTCATCGAAAAAAGACATTTCCTGGTGTAATTTTTTGCTTTTAGTGCCATTTTGTAATTGAATAACTTTTTATACTAAGATGTAAACACATGATAATATGACATGAAATTTGCTTAATTGGCAGGAGTAAAATAAGTAATTTTTTTTAATGATTTAAATATCGTTAGTGTGAAGGGAGCGTCAATAATTTTTTTCTCACTTTGGGGGAAAAAATTAAAAAGGAGTGTGAAAGGAGATTTTATGAGAGTACATTTCGAAAATAGGAAAATTTAACAAAGCAAACATTTTTCGAATTTAATGACATTAAAGAGAACAGAGGTGAATAATTTGTGAGTTTTTTACGATCCGAAGACTGTAATACTGAAAATTAAACTAAAGGACTGTGGACATTTTTATTGGTTAGAAACTGAAAGGTAAATTTAAAACTTAAAAACAAGGTAATTTTTTACATTAATTTTATGATAGCTTAAAATCCACACATGGATTTCGTTACCTGGCATAGAATAATTTATTTTAAAACCAACTTTTATGTGTTTATTTGTTTGAAAAAGGGGATTTTTTACCATACCAGAGAAATCTATCTTTAGAACGCGCACATAAATTAGATGTGATGCAATGTAATATCAATAGTTGTATGTATAGTATTATAGAATATAGTATTCAACTATTAATTGACATAGGGTAAATTTGCTCAATGATAAATTCTTTAAGTTTTGATTTCTGTAAAATTATGATCACAGTACCTTGTTACAGGGTCATGCAGAGGGATAGGGCCATAGGGGCCCAACCACTGCACGCATTTTTCAAAAAGTCAAAAGTTCCCTTTTGACTTTACATACCTTTGGACATAAACATATATATTTACAAAAAATTTGGTTGTTCGGTTATTTAAAAATGATGTTTTCGAAGGTTTCAAATTTTCAGCAAAAGTACTGCTTTCTTGTTCACATACATTCTAGTTGACTATGACTATCCCATGAAAGGTTCAAGAATGCGACACATATTTTTTGATATAAAAATGATCCATATTTATTTAAAGAATAATTTAATACCGAATGAACAGTCTGGTACAAAGTGGAATATTTAAATGTCCAATAACTAACAGATTTTGTGAACAACGAATGCTCAACAAATAAAATTCCAATATTTTTTCGATTGTTTACGCGGATTATGTACTACACAGATAATTAAAACAATCTCCCGATTTACGGAAATCAATGTCCTTTTTTCATTTCGGCCCTTAAGCCTGGCCATACAATGAGGCAGCATGTAACAAAACATACGACATCCGCATGTGTACTCCTTTTCTGTACAGAAAAGATGCCAGTGAGCATGAGTGTTTCAGCCTATTCAGTGTCTCATGACTGATGTTGGCTTGCTAAAGTTTCTTTGCTAGTTACTGTATTGTTAAGGGCATTACTAAATTAATTTACCCGGTTTGGGAACAGTTTGCTTGAACTCCCTCTTGCATTTGAAAGTTCGAATTATTTAAAGTCATACAATTCAATTAATAAAAATTTCATGCAATGGCTAATTATATAGAAGAGTATGGCCGTTCAATTGGCCTATATGGCCACTGTCGTTGAAGACCTGGCTTGCTATAAATGTTCGTAAAAATTCAGTTTATGAATGGGAAATCAATTAGACCACCAGGGAATTCTGCGTGCCGTTGCCCTGTGCATGTCGGTTATGTACACGTTAAATCCATAGGTCGGTAAATCTTCTCCCCTAGTACATGGGTGGTATGCAGAAAGTACAAGTCCACAGAGCTGCCCCATTAACCTCTATCAAAATTGGGTCGAATTTCTGTTCTCCAAATGAGTAAAATTTGAACAGGGAAGAACTGTACTTTCCCTAGCACTAAGATGTTTATAAGAAATGCAGTGAACTGCAGTACTAAAATAAAAAAGGCAGTTCCACAAAATTTTGTCTCAATGATTGTTAAAAAGCCTCAAATGGGAGGGTTTTTCTCTGATACGAGAGATAGAGGAGCTAGTGTTTTTGTGGTAAAACTTATTTCCTGCTTTCCCCGAAGTGACTTAACGTGTTATTCGAATACATTTTCAGTATTACGCTTATACAATTGATCATATATTTATGATATTTTGGTTTTTTTATTTAACTGAAAACACAGATACTGCAGGTGTTGTAAGTGGCTGCTCCATGAAATTTGGATCTAATTGACCCACGGGAATAATTTGCTGAGGCTCAGGTGAGCAGGCAGATGACATTGGGGTAGTCCATTTCGTAAGCTCGTCATGGGAAAGGGCTGTTATGTTCAAAATCACGTATGGAGATCCCTAAAGCATCTATTTGTTTAGTGGAGTGGGGAAAGAAATGAAAGGAATAGGAGAGTAGGAGAACGATAAAGAGCGGACGTGAGATTAACTTTGAATGAACGATGAAGAGTGGATGTGTGATTCAGTGCTCAGTGGCATATAAGATCAGAAGTATAGCATTCTACTGCGCTAGCAACCTGTGATTCCTGCAATTTATCCGGGGTGTATTTCTCTCTTCCGTGTCAGTAAAACTTTCCTTGTGTATGTCCATTACATTACTTACGTTATCCGTCTTGGGTTGATGCAGCTTGGACAAATATGGCCCAGGCTCCATAAAAACCTAATCAACCATATATGTACAATATAATAACCAATTGTGTTTATGTCCTGTGATTCGATACAGATAAATGCCATTTCCACTCGTCTATGAGAGGGATTTTCAGTGAAAACAAACACACCAATCGGTCTGCGAAGTTTTCCCTAGCACGGTCCAATGCTCTCGCATGATGATACACATATCGGGATTACCTTAAAATGTAGTTTGTCGCCGTTTTGGCGACGTTTGGCTTTTAACTAATTGGCGTTGACCAGTCAATTATCATATATCAATTCGGAATTCATCTTGAAAATTTCAATTGACGACGTACTGCAATCGTATTCGACAAACAAGCCAAGTGACTTCTCGTTCGTATTACGTACAGGAAATGCGTTTAGCAGCAAGAACACTACCGCCATCTATGTTCAGCTTGACAGAAAATGCCTCTCATAACATGTATTTCCATCTAAATATTTTAAACAAATAACATCCACCGCGCAAAGTCAACGTCATAGCTACCGCTGAACAAAGACAACGACCCTCTCCCGCATGCAGAATCGCTCCAGAACGTGCCTCCAGGAATCTCTCCCCCTTTCCCGGAAACAAACGCTGCCTCACCCCACCCCCACTGGGAATCGAAAGAAAGAAAAAGGAGAAAGATGAGGCTGCTACAAAACCCAAATCCTCCAGCATGGAATGGATTCGCGCATCGTCCGTGCGAGACTCATCGTCTGTGGAAGAAGGCGACGGTCGTTCCTCTGGCGCCGAAACAGTTCGATTGGGAAGTCCACCAACAAAGATTGGACTTTTCTGCTTTGCCGCTACTCCTCGCTATTTTCGCGCTCCCCCTCCCCTTGTGTAATGTAGCTCGACTAATGGCTTCGAGTTGGTTTTTGTTGTACCGGACTTTGGTTTGGTGCCCGACGATAATGAACCATCTCTCTTGTGTTGTGGGGGTTTGAATTTGCTACTGGACTGATTTGAGTGGTTCGTCGCGTTACTACCTTTCCAGTCTCCTCCCCCTTCTTGACTAGAGCAATTGGTTTTTGAACTTGAGCCGTGGTTAATGGCCGTGGGGGTTCAAAATGGGATTTTCTATGGTCACCATTAGTTATTTCTGCGAATTGGTTGTGGTTTGACTAGTCAAGACGGCCATTATTGGCCACGCGAGATCCAAGTACGCCCTCTGAGGGTCAGGAGATTTCTGAGCTGTTCAATAATGTTTTTACTCCCTAACGCCCACAAGAAATAAATAATCGCACGATCCTACAGGTCAAGATGGTCAAAATTGGTTAGAAATGATGCAGGGAAGAATGCAGGTTCCAGAATGGATATATACTTGTCCAATCTTTCCTGAATTACTTCACACCAGTTTTGTCCTTGACATAGAGTATCTTCTAGGATTCTTTCAACCAATAGATGTGGTTGTTTAATCTTTTCCCTCTGAATGTCACCAGACTTTGGAGTAGTGTTGGTTTGCTTTTATTCCACAACATACACAAGAAATAAATGACAATATCTATTGGTTGAAAGAATCCTTGAAGATACTCTATGTCAAGAAGGTCAAATTGATCTAAACTCATACAGGGAAGGCTGTAGGTTACAGAACGGTTATATACGTGTGCGTCTCTCGGGAGGTCGAAGTGAATTCCAATCTTTTTAGGAACACACACACTTTCGTGCCCTTGCTTTAAATTTTGATTTTATTTTTACAAATTTGCTATTTGGGAATAGAGGTTGCTAATTAATTAACTAATCAAAATGCATTGAGTGATTAGGGAGCATTATTCTAATAATTAAAAGATGAGTTATTTGCATAACAAATTATGAGCAATGCAATTCTTTCAAATAGCAAAATGTAATAGTCATAGAATATTTTGAAATCGAATGAATTCAAAGTTAAATATTTGGTTATAAACGTATTTATTAAAGAACGTACTTTTTCCAATACGGTATTTTCAATGTACATTTTTTATCTTAATTGCATAACCTACAATTCTGAAATATTGTATTTAATCAGAAGTTATCCCATCAAATCCGATCGTAATAAAAAAAGATAAATCAAATTAGGATTTTCTTTGAGATGCTGAGCTCGTTGCTAGAACTGTCAACAGCTAATCTCAAGTGACCTTACTTATCAAAAGTGTAACAGTTTATAATTTAACTAGCAGAATTCCCCCGGCGATGTTCGGGTTGAATTGGTTAAATGTTGATTTTATTTCATAGAAAAATGCAAACATCATTTAAGTGTACAGAAAATTTTTAACATTGTTTTAACTTTTCCATAGCTTCTACAATTTACATCGGACGCAAATATGCATGCATAATATATCGATCCATATAATCCATTTCATATTCATCACACTCTCGCTGTGAGACAAACTACAGAAGCTTTTTCTGAGATGACTTTGCGACTCAGAAATCGATTTTGCGTTTTGAAGTGATTACGAATGTCAATTAAGTTCATTTTCAGTAAAAATGAGGAACTTTCAGCGCAGTCTTGCACTCAGTTTTCCAATCAATATTTATTATTTGTGGTACCCTTGCACCATGGATTTGATGTTTTCGAATTACATTATCATTGTGAGAGGATGGCAAATTAAACTGTTACGGCATTCTTGGTTATTTTATTTTGAAGCACACATTTTTTTCTTGAAAATTCTATTCAGCTGCACGTGGAGTAACGGAGCTTGTTTTTAAGACAAATGTCATCAGTGTAGACAAAGCAAACTCAATCGATTACACTTTTTACAAAATCACTGCTTTCAATGAATGTTTCACAGGTACCCAAGTTGTATACGAACAGTTTCAACTTCAAGTAAGCAATCTTGACCTTCTGCCACTTAAGACAAAAATTTCTATTTTCAATAGTCCTAGTTTACATACTTCTTTACTATATTATTCCAAGATGAACAAAGTCTTATTTAAAATTCGCTTTCCTCCAAAAGAAAAATTTAGTTTTAAATCGAATCATTAAGGTACTTTTTTCAATTGAGAGACCCAATTTCTATATGGAAACCACGTACCTATTTAAAATGATAGATGTAGTTACTTGACTATGGAGTACGGCTTTCAATAATACCCATGAAAAACAAATGAGAATAATGTAAATTAAATTTATTTCAATCGTCTTGTAATGAAAATATGTCAAAATTTAAAAATATCTTTGAACTACAACGTATGGCTACCCGTTTTGATTTAACGTAACATTGTTTGCAAAAATTCAAATAAATTATTAAAGTTATTAAAACAAACCAGTTTGTTTTAGAATAACTTTATTTTAACTTTACCAGTTATTTAAAATAAGAAGTTATACACATTACACCTAATTCTGTTTTTACACGATAGATACGTTCCTGAAGAATACGTGTAAAAAAAGACATTGTATCTTTGGAAGAAAAGAAGATTGGTTCCGGATCTAAAAAAATCAGTAAAAATAATTAAAAAACATATGAAAATATTAGTTTTAAGCATATTATTTTATTTCAACAAAATACACATGTAATAATATCTAATGAAAATGAAAAAAATTCTTAATGAACAAAAAAAATCTGTTCTATATCCCCTGTCATCCAACCTGTACTTGCAGAAAATTCATACTTTCTGTTTGAGATGAAGTGCTTGGTTCCTTTTTTTAATCTGTCTATAAATTCTTAGTGCTGTTTGCTTGATGGCATTTCCATCTACTGGTACTCTTTTCTGTGACTTATCTTCTATCCATATTACCAGAGCCTTTTCCATCTTTTCCTTGACAATATCTCTTGTATATGATGATGAATTAACACTTACTTTTGTTCCAGAACATACCGACTTCCTAATTGCAGCTTCATTTTTCTTAATTGTTCTTATGGTAGCTTCATGTACACCAAAATGCCTTCCTACAGAGGTAGCACCTTATCCAGTTGTAAGACGATCTAAAATTTGAATTTTAAGTTCCAAAGAAATCGCTTTCCTTTCCGTTTTGCTAATGGGTGAATTATGTGACATTTTATAAGGGCTACCGAAAAATATCTCAAATTAAAATTAATAAATAAAGGTATGAAAAAGTTGCAAACTGACAATTTATTGACTTTCATCAAAATTTATATATGCACAAATTTCACTATAGATTCTTTCACTTTGAAATAGAGCTACATACTAAATGTCTTCCGAAGATACAATGCACGAATACGTTAGATGTGCATCAAATTCAATAATAAAAACGTTATGTATCTAGAAGAAAGCACGCGTTTCAAAATACACACACTAGCTGTTATACATATAGAAAATAGAAATGATCTACGCCACAAATAAAATTTTGTTTTCTTAGAATTTAGGCAAAAAAAAATTGTTAGAAATTGGATTGTACCGCTCGTGTTAAATCAAATTGACTCGCGTAAAAAGAGAATGAAGTATTTATTTTGAATTCGTGTTAAATCAAATTCGTGTAAAAAAAGTTCGCGCTAAAACAGAATTAGGTGTACTTAAAAAGGTTTCCATTTATTTTTATGAAACAGAATTCTACAAACTATAACGTATTTAACCAGACTTAAGGAAAGTTCGACGAAATATGCATATACAACCAAGAAATTACCCATGCCTAGTGGTATTTGGCAGAAAATAAAAATAATTCATTACAATTTAACTCCTAAATAATATATCTGTAATATGGAAAGTAATGTAACATATAAATACAAACAGAAACGAAATTGTGGTCATTGAAAAATGTAGAATTCTGAAAAACGAAAGATCTGAGCAAGCGTTGAATTTCGACGTTATGAGAATATTCTAAAATAGAGAAATTCGAAAAAGACGCTTGAAAAATATTGATAGACAATAATGAATTATTTACAAAGCGAAAACATTTAAAAGTAACATTTGTCGTTAAAAAGAGTAATTACAACGCAAAAAACAATCGCTATAAAAAAAGGCAGCAATAAACAATTTGAAATTCCAAATTACGATGGATTTAAGAGTTGAGTTGTACAGGTTTGCTGTATTGCATGTGAAATAATTATAAAAAATAATGCTTATTTAAAGAAGTAAAATATAAGGCTCGAAAAAGTAGTGTATTAAATGTTTATTTAAAGATTAAAATGTAAGACACGAAAAAGTACTGTATATTGAATTTTGAACATTTTTTCTCGAATTTAACACGAATATTTAAGTAAAGTCTGACAAAAAAAACATAATAAAAATGTTGGGGCAAAAACCGCTACGGAAGCGTTACGGAATCAGCCAGTGACGTCACGGCACTCTGTCCAATCAGGTAATTTTTTGAACATTTTATGTTAAAATTTAAATTTTTGAAAATTTTAAAGGGGCGGAATAACTTTCCCAGTTTATTCTGCGTACTCTGACACCTCTTTCAGATCTCTACGTGCTGTGGTTGAGACGAAGATAGATTTCCAACAAACTATCACACATTAATAGTGTAGATTCTACCTTTCATTTTATGTTTTCTAATATAAAGGAAGGTAAAAATATTTTTAATCTTAACGGATAAAGTCAATTGAGAATAAAGTATTTTGTTCATTTAATTCTATTGATACATCTGCTTAAATGAGCAGTTTAAGTACCAGAATACCAACTTATTGAGATACCCTTTTGAACATTAACTACTATTTCATACTTTTTTTAGGGGGTAGCCCAATGGAAGAGTAGCGGATTAGCAACAGGAGGTTTGCGAGTTCGAAACTCGATCCAAAAGACCGTCATGTACGTGGGGACTGGGTGAACGTTAAATCTGTCGTGGCCTCATATGTACTCACGTGGGCGTGGTGTGGAAGTTTGGAGAGTGGGGTGCAACTCATGTGTTGACCTCGTCGTATGACCGTGATTATACATAACGAGGTATTATCCTCTGATCTTTCTCTTCGGGATTGATCCCAGACCATCGCCAATAGCCCGTTTTGTTGCTCCAGTGTGACGTTAATTCAACTATCCAACCTAACCCTAACCGTACTTTTCTTTATCCTTTTGCCAGACCTCAATCTTTTCAGCATAGTCTGGCAGCCCAATATAGTCTAGAAAGAGAAATAAGACGTGGTACTCTATCAGCAGTATTATTCACTGCAAATAAGTAAGATCAGGGCAACTATTGGGATGGGGTCCTATCATGTCTGAAAGGCCACTCAGAATGCAAGTTGGAGAGTTTGACAAGACAAATTGATTTTGCAAGTAGGTTATGTCCAATGAGAATAAGAAATTAACGATTCCTATAGTTCTCGGTAGATTCTGTGGCAATTGAGACCCTAGCAAGAAGTTACATTATTTATATTTAGCTATATCTTTGACAATATTAAGTCGGGAATATTTGATTTCTGTATTTATAATCCTTTTTACTGCGTGGTATTCAATGGATGGTCATGACTGGGATAATTCAGAACCGGCCTTAGTTAATCCATCCTCCAATTCACTGCCATGAACACCACAGTGACTGGGAATTCACTGCAGTTTGATAAGTCTGCCACTGACCATAATAGAATCACAGATGAGAGAGGCAGATGTAATTACTTTAATTGCGGCTTGAGAGTCGATAAAGTGACATAATGTCATTTCATAATTTATGGGTTAGAGGTAGTTTAATTTGTTCTAGGGAAGATCCATAGATTTTCAAAACAGATTCCAAATATTGTTTTTTCCGAGTGAAATTCCGATTCTTATATGCTTGGAAATGCAGTTTTTCAGTTCAAATGCCTTCAGAAGGACTAATAAATGCTTTCCATCACCTTTTATACCATCGATAGACAATGCATTAAAGCGTATGATGAATTCCCCAAACGCATTGCCCTTCAAATTGATGTCAAAACAAATTATAGAGATAATCAGTTCCTTATTGGGGAGAACTGTGACAAAGCTTTCCATTTGAACAGGTTCCCTGAAACAGAAGGTAAATGAATATTCGTATTCACAGGATTTGAAGGAATAGCACGGAGAGTTGAATTTTCTCCTGGTCCTGCGAAACAAAACTCTACATTGTTTCTTTTCCCAGAATCGATTAAAATATGTTTCTTCTAACTGTAAGACCTGTTGAGAATACAACATGCTCTAGAAATTACTGTTTGCTATTTAAGTGTGTATTATTACCTTTTGCGAAGTAATCGTAAATAATAATTGCTCATTGAAACATACCCTTAATATGCTTCTTTGTTCATGAATATTTACGCCTCAAATAACTCAGTGAATAGTCAGTCAATTGATATATCTCACAACTCAAAAATACATCTCTCTAAATAATAATCTCACCAAAAGCCCACTAATAAAGAACTCAATAATTCAATTAAACTCACATCTCAATGAATACTTCTAAATGGAAGTAAAAAATTAGGTCTAATACTGGCGTTGCCAGATATAGAAAACTGCATACTTTGTGAGAAATTTTCAGGGTAAGCAAACAAACCAGACCGTCTGATCAAAATTTATTTCTGTCCAAATGCTCTCGTATGTGATACATATTACTTCAGAATGCATTTTATCATCGTTTTGGTAATTTTTGGCGTTTAATCCTCCAAGACGAGATATCTAATCCATCAAGATCTGATCAATTTTGCTAATACTTGACGAGATATCTCGTCATCAAGATATTGCCGATTTTTTATGATGAGATAAAGATCAGGTTTTCTTCTAATGGGGGAGATATCTCGGCCATAGAGATGTTAGTTTCAAAGGACGAGGTACCTCGTTGAGACAACCACCAGGAGGGTTAATCTGATTGGCGTTTACCAGCAACTATCATATATCAATTCGGAATGCATTCTTTGGAATTTTTTATTGGCGAAGTTCTCAAATCGTTTTCGAAAAACAAGCCAACTGACGTCGCGTTCAGAATACGTACAGAGAACACGTATCGCCACCGAAACACTACTGCCACCTATGTTTAGCTTGACAGAAAATGCCTCTCATGCTATCTCATGCGCGTTTTCATTGTTTCTGTATGAATATCGCTTGCGTTCTCTATTATTTCATCGTAAATATTATCGCTTGCATTACTCGTTTCTTCACACCTATGTCATAATTTTATTTTTATTATGCGCGAGTAATTTCGTGTGAAAGTATTAATATTATTTAACCAATGATAAAGCGAGGATAAGAAGTGCTCCACGTCATCGCAAGTTTGTCTTTTATTTAGAAGGATATTGGTGTGGAAGTACTTCTATCTTTTGTTTTGCATTCATTCCAAATTGTATGTGTTTCGAGTATGGAGTAGGATTATCACTGTTGTCAGACTAATGCATATAGTTACCAAGTTATGCAGTTAATTTATAGATTATTATTTGACTTCAATAGGAAAATAAGTTGAACTATTTCAATTGTTCATGAATTTGTTTGGAAAACAAACGCTTTAAATTAATCCTCTCTGCGTCACACGATTTCCCAGTAGTGTATTATTACTTCCCCCAACACACGCGATGACTTAACCACATGGATTGATTGAAAATATCCCAGGAAATTTCTATTGGTCAAGAAGGTCCAAATTGGTAAGAAGTGATGCAGAGAAGACTGCAAGTTGCAGAAGAAATATATGCATGTGAGCCCCTCAGAGGATTAAACATACAGTGGAACGTCGATTATCGGATCGTCGGTTAAGCGAACGACCGGTTATCCGAACAGCGGTGATCGTAGATCCGCCGATCACCAATAAACTTGTTTTCCTTTTATCTATGAAGAAATCACTTCAAAAATTAAAGCGGGTATAAACAGAAATGGAGGACTCCTCCTACTCACGACTGATATGTCTGCAATCAGCCGATGCTTCTCTGGTTGAAATGGACAGTAGAGAAGATCTCTCTAGGCCTGGAAGAGAAGATTTGAAGCCTGTGAAGACCGAATTGGGTCGCAAGCATTTCTGCACTCTAAAATGCAATTCAGCTCTGGCTTCGCCCGAGCACATCATATACTGTCCTTAGGCTATCTTATTCACTATCCTGAGCTGATCCTTGAGGACCTCACGGGCTAATAGATTAGATGTAGCTTTTTTATGCCAAGAAAGATAAGTAAGAAGATACTTGTTTCCGGATTCCACTTGCAGTTGGGCCAATTGTTGCAGTAGAGATTTTCGTAGAGAGAATAAATATGAAGCATTGTATGTAACAAAATATGTATATATATAGTAAATATAAAAAGCTATTTTTTATTTTCATATTTACATAAACTTTTAATGTCCGATTACGTTAAGAGATTGGTTTTATGAGCACTTATATTTTCTAATTAGTTCCAACAATCAATGTTCTACTGTATTTGGTACTTAGTGCAAGCATATTTAACAGCATTTCGATAAAACACGAAAAGTCGGGGTAATCTTTTTGTTGAGAGCACGATGAACATAAGGGAAAAAATGATCGACGTCTTTTATAAAGATTGTATAATAAACATTTGAATGAAAACATTATCCATAAAAGCATTCTGACAAATATATCTGTAGACGCTATCAAACTATTGGAGCACTATGAGTATGAAGCGCACAACCGGGTTCTAATGTTTATCCGATTCAGAATAAATAAAAATAATCTGTTTTGGAAGATGCATTAATATAAAGAAAATACTATTTCGGCTATGAATGATCACTTTGAATATTGGTCTCGTCATACACATATTTTGAAGGCTAAAGTTTCGTGCTTTACCATTAAACGCAATTAAGTGCGTTCAAATTATTGACGTTATATATGTGTGCACCATTTCGGTGCTTTATCATGAAAAATAAATAATGCAAAACAATAAAGTTAAGATTATAGTGAAGCTATGGCAAAAACAGTAATTTAAAACATTAACACAAAGTTTTTGATTTTATTATATCAGGCAGCCCTTAAGAGTAATCCATCTAGTGATTTTCGTAACGCACACTAGAATGGAGTTTTATTAATGTTTAAAAATAAAATAATTTATGTTATAACCAATTTCTAGAAGTATGAAGCCATCAGTATTAATGTTTTCTTCCGAATTCAATTCATATTCAACTATTCTTTACATTAAGGGAATATCTTGTAATAGGATAGTCATGCTAATAATTCTACTTTTGATTTAGTACTTAGTGTAACTAGTATCTATGAGCTTCATCTTTCTGTAACTTTTATTCTGGAACTAATTCAATTCAAACTGTTTTTTAATGTCCCATAAAAACGTGCATCGTTAGATTGGAAACAAACCCTCGTCGTCAAATTTGGAATTTATGCGAATCACAAAATATCCCGCTGGAAAGTCATCATAAATGCCCCATTTTCATTCATGGAATGTAATAAGAAAGCCATAAGCTTTGTGTCGTTAAGTCACCCCTCCTTTCACCTCCCATATCATAAGAACCGCTGCTTTTGTCAGAAGCAATAAAAGCGATTTTAGTTTTTAAAACGATGGATTTTATTGAAGTTATGGCTCGAAAATTCGAAAACGGAATGCCTTTCGTGGGGCTACTGTCAATTTTTTTACTTGAAAAGTACGAAAACGGCAGTATTAAAGCAATTGCCTATTTTCGTGACCATATTCTTAGAATTTAATTGATTTCATTACATATTAAAATATATAATGTCCGTAGTTTTGTTGGTTTATACATGCCAATAGCTTTTAAGCAAAGCTTTCGCTGCACTTCGAAATTGCTCAAGGAGACCTTTAGAATGATGCATTAAACTGGAACACAGCAGGTGATGGTGCATTAAATTTATTGATTCAGATGCAGTACTTGGTGAAAGTTTACTTGAAAATATTTTTATGCAATTTAGCAACAATCTGAAAATCTGTGCAACTTCAGCAATTCAAGCGTGCATTGCTTCTTAAAGTTTCAAGGTGGTGAAAGTAAAATTAGTAAATATAACTGATAGATAGCTTTCTATATCGTATGATACTTGGATTTGGTAAATAAGTAATAGATAATATTCTACATTCGTACGATGCTTGGATTTGGTAAATAATTAATAGATTGCTTTCTACATTCGTATAATGCTCGAATTACTTTCTTAAACCCATTTAAAGTTTGATTTGTTTTCCCTTACATTTCCTCATCCATACGTTATCAAAGTTCTTAATTCTTATGAATACGCACTAGTCCAAAAGTCTTAAAGTGCTAAACACGTAATTGATAAGTTTCTTTCTACACTTAGCAAATCATATTCGTCATAATGATTTCAACAGAACAAAGTACCTGTTTAATGTTTTGATGCTAGGGAGCATTCAGAGAGAACGAAACGAGCATTGTAGACAGTCTTTTATACCGATAACAGTCTAAATAACAATATTACTTCAAAATAACAGTTAGCAACTAATTTTGACTGTTTTATTGAATTTACCATTGTTGAAAAATTTTATTGGATAGCACGGAAGCAATTTATATTTGGAGTTAAAAAAAATTTAAATTCACATAAATATTTGATAAAAAAAAACATCGAAATTAGTAGATTTGCAAAAATTACTTTGATTCAAACAGTTAACAACTGTTGAAGTAACTATTATAATGTCAATTTCAAACAATTCTTTAAATCCGTAAAATATATTACTACTAGTGTTAGTTACTAATTGACAATAAAAAACTTAAATAAGCAGCTAATAACTGGTATCGCAAATTAGCAATAACAGTTAACTCTTTTACCGTAAAATAACATTTTTGCCATACCTAGTTTATATCTATTAAAAGCAATTGTTAATATCAATTTCTAACTGTTCATAACCGCTAAATTTAGTTACTAACTGGTAACTAAGGGTTAGTAGCTAACTGGTAACGAAACATATTATTAGAAGATAATTATAACTGTTATCATAAATTAGCAATAGAAGTTAACACTGTTATTGTAGAATAACAGTTTTGCTCCTCTCTAATGAGCTTGGTTCGGGCAGCGGATTGCTTAGCAATCATCAACGGTTGGCGAGCATTGGAAAATAGAGGGCCTGTGTTCCAGACAATCAGATAATTCATTTGACCATTCATTTGACAATCAGATAATTAATTTTTACATGAAATATTCCAAACGGATCACACAGAAATATATACAAAACAAGTCACGAGGTAAACAATTTTTTCTGTATTCAAAATTCAAAGTATTTATCGTTCCATAAAGTTGAGTTGAAGAATAAATTAAAATACATTTAGAGCAGATTATTAGACTAGTAGCAACGGTGCA
The DNA here is from genome assembly GCA_933210815.1 of Meta bourneti. Classification (NCBI taxonomy): domain Eukaryota; kingdom Metazoa; phylum Arthropoda; class Arachnida; order Araneae; family Tetragnathidae; genus Meta; species Meta bourneti. The sequence continues at coordinate 89,676,955 of OW119924.1, read as the reverse complement.
CGTGCACGAGTAAATATTAATTGAGATACAATGCTAGTATCAGTTTACATGCTTGTTGGAAAGATAAATAAATCATAATCCCTGGTACAAGGCATTTTCTGTGGAGCAAAATACAGATAGAGATTGCAATTTTTATGGCGATACGTGTTTCCTATACGAACTCCGAACGTGAAGTCACTCGGATTGTTTTTCGCATACGATTTCAGTACTTCGCTAATAAAAATTCCAAAGAATAAAGTCCGAATTGATGGTAGTTGATTGGTCAACACCAATGAGATTAAACGCCAAACGTAGTCGAAGCGGCGATAAACTACACTTTAAGGTAACCCTGATGTGTATCATATGAAAGCATTTGGACAGCAGAAGTAAAATTTTCCCATTTCCGTCTGGTTTGCTTTAATTGAAAATCCCTCTAAAACAAATATATAAGTAACATATAAATTAATATTTATGACAATTATTTTCTTTTGAAATTATTTCGCTGACAGGGAAAATATTTTGAATTCCTAAACATCAACAGAATATAGCAGAACTAAATTTGCTGAATGCAAATTTATTTTGCTTTGTTTAGTTTTAAATAAATAAAACGTCTAGGTAAGGTAAATAAATGTTTGAAACCTAAAATACCTGAGTAGTAAATAAAACAAAGGCACTGCACACATCTTAAAAAGAACAAAGCCTCATAAAGAATTTAGACCTTTTGACAATATTCTTGCCACACAGGGGCAGGAAATTCTTCCTCTGTGTAATAACAAAATAGGTTATTCAGGAGTTTTTGCTCCCAGAGCTGCGCACGTGAGTAAAGATCAAAGAAAGCCTCGTTACATCCCTTTCGATTTCAGATGCAGTTCTACATATGAAGGTGGGGAGCTGATTCCATTGAGGTGACTGAACTCACCGAGATCGAAGCCCAAAGAATGCTTCATCAGCGTCTGCATCAGCCGTCACGAAAAGAAAACAACGAATGTGGAACAATCTGGTTTCAAAACGAGAGCGCAGCTCAAGCCTTCGGTGCTGAAGGGACTTTATGGAAATCAGTTACATTGCAACAACTGGAGTTTGAATTTTTCTTCTTCGTTTGACTGAGTAGTGTGCTGAAGTAAAGTATTCCACAATCGATCGAAAGATTTCGCCAATGAAATGCATTCTTTTTTACTTGTAAAGAATACTTTCGTTTTAAAGAAATCTTAGGACAGGGGGATTTAATTTTGTTGTCACAGAAATTCATTGTAATGACTTTTTAATAAATTGATACGTTGAAATAAAAAATCGTTTATTAATATGGTTATTAACGAAAAATTACAACTTTTAAAAAATAAAAATCAGCAATGCTAGGCACTTTAACCTGAGGCAAAATCGTTAAGCAAATTTTAAACACGTTCGCACGCTGCTGTCATCAAACAGCTCTGCGCGAAACCAAATATAAAGTCGCATGTGCGCGTGCTATTTCTTCCCATTTAAAATTGAATTTCTGTTTTAAAGATATCTTTCTCGAAATGTTAAACCATTTGATTTTTATTCATTTATCATTATTAATTCTTACGTTTAAATAAATTATGTTTTCTTGTTCCTGAGATGCTTACTGCGCAGTAGACGACACGCATTAATAACATCAGATAATTTATTGCTTCAAGCCAGCATTTGAGCTGGGGTTCTTCCGAAAGTTGGTGCTGGAGGAGAAGGTCAATGATGGCCCCAGGAGAAATAGGTGGGGGTGTTGAGGAACGAGAGTGAGCAATAAGATGATGCAAAAATGTTTTAAGCCAACTCTCATCCATTTGAAAAACAAATAGTTGAGATTTAAGGATACTGTTGACGGAAATAGATTAATAGAGACAAATAGATAGCACAAGAGACTCATCCTTGTCATTAATTTTGATTCTTAACTAATTATTTTTAATTTTACAGATTTGATTGATATTAATTACTAATAGTGGTGAGCAATATAGTGTGTTTATGTGCAATTTATTTTTTATTTAATTTTAATAAATAGTTTTATAGTTTCAGTTCCAAGTTGTTTTGTTTATAAACTAGCTTTTTGTAATTCTAAATTATACACAAAGCTACATGGAAATTTTGGTAAAATTCACAAATTATAATCCAAGCTACACTTGTAATTTATTACTCGTTGAGATAGTTTTCCAGAGAGGGAGCCGAAAAAAATTGTCTCTGAAAAGGGGACGTTGAACCAAAAAAATTTGGGAAACTTTGCTATAGGGTTTATTCAGGTTCGAAATTGCTTTTCTTAGAGCGTGATAACGAAAAGTGTATATTCTGCTGAATGTAGTTGTGATTGTAGAATTGTGAGATTGAATGGGTCTGTGATATTTTGACTAAGCCATTAATGCACATGTTAGCTATCTTCCTCCTTTTTTTTGAATAGTTAAAACTAATTATTAGAAATCCTTCAAGCAAATAAGAGGAAAACACATTTACTCTTGTTAACATGTGAATTGTGTTTATAAATGCAGGGCATAATAATTAGTACTTGTATAGCATTAGATCTATCTTCTTTAGAGATATGCCCATAGAGTACGTAGTCGAGCTCTTCTGAAAGTCTACAAGTGTTACAGCAAAACTGAAATAAGCTTCTAATCAATCCAATTTTCAGTTCTCATACTATACGGAAAATTCTAAATCAATAGCCCAGTTGGTAGAGTAGCGAATTAGCAACTGGAGGGTTGCGAGCTCGAGACACGATTCAAACAAGGACCCTCGTATACGTCTTGGATCTTTCCCTTCGGTTTTGATCCTGGACCGTCACCAATAGCCCGTTGTGTTGGTACAGTGCGACGTTAATACAACTACTCACCAACCCATTTTTGTAGGTTTTCAAGATGATTCCATAACATGGCATCAGTTTTGAGAAATATATTTTCTTTTTAAAATAGTAATAATTTAAACAAACATCATCGTCAATAGTCGTTCTCAAATTTATACATTCGACGCTCCTTCTCAAACCTTAGACTGCATCGGTGCCTCTTTTGAAGTATTAATTGAGAATCAAGACGATGCAGCGTATCGTCTACTTGAGAGAAAACTTTTGTTGACGGTCTAGTATTTACCTGACCAAGGTTTTATTTAAAACTAGCTTTACTATTTGGCTTCGCACGACAGCTTTTGCTGCATCAGACAAACCAAGTCACGCCTGTGCTTCATTAGCAGTTCCGTTGCATCGTCGAATAGCTTTTTGAACTTGTCCCCTTCTCGTGCTTCTGTTCCTTCCTCTTCCGATTGCTCGACTCGTGAAAGCTTTCGGTTTTCTGTATTGTTTCGATTTTATTGAAAGTTGGTCTCTTTTTGTAAAATGTTCTATATTAAATTTTACTTCTTGGTTTCCAAGCGAATGGCGTAGCGAGTTAAAAATAGTTACGTTGACCTAGAAATTCCAGACAGAAAAAGCTGCGAAAGTTTCATGATGCCAGAGCTCGGCGTTCGGGGTTTTTTGAAGCTTCAGACAAAGATTTGCTGCTTTCATAAAAAAATTAATATGAATAGGATTAGCAACACGTGTGTTCTACTAATCACCGGTGTACTGGTAAAGATAGAAGTAGATTCATTGTCAAGAAAATCGCAAGAAGCTTGGAAGTAGTTTCATGTATGCCTCCATGCAAATTTAAAGGAGTGAAAAAATGCATTAAAGTATGACGGGTAATCTATCAATTGGGATTTAGTCCAAACTAATCGATTCCCCCAGGCTGCAAAAGATGCTTTCAAATAATTGTTTCTCGAGTAACTAAGTTACTCTCCTTTTTTGAACCATGAGAATAATAAAAAATTATCCAAAACCATCACTAGATAAAACAGAAGAGAAACAAAATCAAACGGAAAAGACAACAGCTATTGAATAATGAGCAAGTAGCTCAATGTTCGCGAAATTTTTAAAATTACTTTTCTGATTACGCTTTCTTAGATCTCATTACTGCCGGTTAAAATTTGAAGAACTTATAAAACACACACACAAGAGCATCCATTATGAAAATCGTCGCGACATCATTACAGACGCTGCTTCAACTCCTTATCTTCTCTTATCCTAAAGTTTCAAAAGCACTTTTTAAGGCAGACAGCCATTAACATTCTTTGTTTTGCAGCGCATCTTACTAAAAGGGTTTCCTCAACACACCTGCACTTAAGCAAACATGAAACAAGTCGGCCATTAGAGCACAATCTCCGCAATGCTTCTCGACGTAATCCAAATCAAATTCAAAATTTTAACGACTGTCATAAATTCTGCTCATTATTTTAAAAGCCACTTCGAGGAGGGTCAAATTAGTTCTCAACGGGCATCTTGAATCACCCCTCGCAGCTCAAAAAACAAAAAAAAGAAGAAAAGAGAGCAGAGCCTTAGATTTCGTTCCCAAAGCAGCAACTATTCATCAGGAATGGAAGTTTAATTAGATGGAGAGTACTTAGCGAGAGACACTTTGACAAATCGGATTTTGAATTCGTGCGACTTGGTGCCTGTCTACTATTAGACCATAGCGATTTGTTTCTAAAGCCATTACAGAGGATAGTTAAATTCGATGACGTTTGAAATTTACAATATAGTTTATTTGGAAATATGTGACATCGTATGGAACTTGAACACAGGGAATTATAGAGGTTTTTCACGAAGAAGGAAATTCCACGTCCTCTTTCTAATCCTTGCTTTGCATTTGAAAAATATTTTGTTTGCCTTGCGAAATTCGAAAAATATAATTTGTAAAATGAATATATTTTTGTGAGTTAGTGAATTGCTGTCGTTATAGAATTGAGAGCCGCGGTAGCCCGGTTGAAAGAGTAGCGGATTAGCAATCGGAGGGTTACGAGTTTGAATCCAACCTAAGACCGTCGTGTACATGGGGCTGGTGCACGTTAAATCTATCACGGCCTCAAATGTCCTCACGTTGGCGTGGTGGGAAAGTTTGGAGAGTGGGGGTGCCAGCTCAGGTGTGACCTCGTCATCTGACCTTGATTCAAAATTACTCGGTATTGTTCTCGAAGTAAGTAGAATAACTTACTCTCGCGCGCGTCCATATCTCTGGATCTAATTGTTAGATTGGACTAAATTAGGGTTTATTTTGTAGATAAATGTACAACTTTTCCAACGTTTTTAACAACAATCTTTCCAACGATATTACATTCTATGTGACCATATGGTTTTGCATGAATTACGGAGCACATCTAGATTATACTTGTGTCTATTTTCCCTCTTGAATGTTCACTATCACTAATTAAAAATTCCATCATCAGACGAAACAACACAATACCTATAATTCTACGTCTGTATTATTCAGAAAAGAATCTTTAATCTTTTAAATATACAGTATTCTCAAAATTTCGACAATTTTTTAATCGCAGTGACAAATTCGGTAAACGCGTTGACGGAATCGAGTTAAATGTCTGAGTGTTTATTGATCTTTTGATGGATGGCATGCCAACTGTCCAGAAGGTTCCACTACACCCTTCAGATATCCGTGATGACTTACGAACCCCATAATATGTACTCTGCCACCTTCATCATACGTCAAAGGATCTGGGCGGGGAAATAAAAAAATATAGAACAAGGCAAAGAGAGAGAGAGAGAGAGAGTATTTGGTGTAATTCTCTGCTCAAGAAATGGAGCAGTGGTTGACTTTTGGCCAGTACCCACGATTCGTAGGCCATACATTTACATCGGTCAGGAAAAGAGACAAAACACTTTTTGTAATGGATTCTCAATCTATAAAATTTGTTCGTCTTTGAGGTCTTCGAATTTTGACCATTTCTGGAGAGACGAAGATCCTCGCAGACAATTAATATTGACGACTAGATAATTTCACGTTGCTCTTCATTTATTGTACTACTTACAAAAATTGAAATTGGAGGATAATAATGATAAGCCACAGAAATATGTCCCGTAATAAAAAATTGAAAACAAAGTATTCGAAAGAATTAAAAGAATTATTGATTGTTTGAATGAATGCGTAATACTTGAAAGTTTAAAGATAACAACTCTTGAATAGTGGATAAATCACTATAATTTTGGAATTTTTGAAAACTTGAAAATAATTAACCTTAAAAATTTGAAAAGCAGTGCATTCTTATGTTGTCCGAAGCACTTCAGTTAATTGGCGTGTTTACTTTGTCCTTTTATTGCGTTTAATAAATCTTCAGTTTAGTTCTATGTGACATCCTTTATCGTAGAATAAGGGATAATTAATATAAGTAGTAGTATTATCTTGCAACTTCAAAATTTCATTTTTTCATAATAGTTTTAACATTTTGATATCTGAATATCTTGTTCTTTATATCTGTATAATGTTCTTTAATATCTGAAAATGTCGAGAGACATTTTCAGATATTAAAGAACTTGTTCAAAACAGATAAGTGACTCTTTTGGTTATATATTGAACTTATTATTTTTTATATTTATGAGAGAAAGTGATTGAGCGCCAGGAGTCAATGCGTAGTAATAACTAGTTTAGGAAAGATGACGTGTATGAACATTGATTTGTCGCTTTCTAGACCATACCAGTAACTGATTGGTTAGAGGTCTGACCCTCAGTTCAACAGGATCTAGATAGATTCAGTTTCCGGTTCAGTTTCTCTAAACATGTTGACCCACATTGTTTATGAGGTTTTTGCAATAAAAGGCTAAATGCAAGCAACAAATGCATCGTTTAATTTAATTGGTGTTGACCAATAAACTATCATAGATCGATTAGGAATTCATTCTTTTGAATTTTTATCAACGACGTGATGAAATTGTACTCGAAAAGAAAGCCAAGTGACGTCACGTTCGAAATACGTATAAGAAACGTTTCGCTCCAGAAACAATAACGCCACCTGCATTAAGCTTGATAGAAAAAGCCTCTCAGAGACACGGTATTTCTAAACAATAACTCCACGCCGGCATGAGAATGTTCCAAATATGCCAAACACTTCTGTAGGCGACCTCTTCTCCAACACGTTCCAATGGATCCATAGCTAAATGGATTTTACGTCCTCCTCCTGCGGTCGCCAAAGATAAATGGCAGAAATAAAAAGTGCCGAAAGCCAAGAAGCATAAGTAACCATTAAGACAGGGTAAAAAGAAGACAGGGACGAGCAGGAAAGAATTTACGTGGATCCGAAGAAAAATGGAAGTATTACAGTTGATGGGTGCCGTATCTGGGAGAAAGAAGGAGGGCAAAAAGAATGAGACGAGATGTAGACTTTTCTTCGAGGAGAAAAAGTTAAGGGGAAAGTTTAGTAGTTGACTGTTTCGCTCAACAAACCGAAAGTACCTACCTGTATTTTCTTTAACTGCTTTTCTGTCTTCGTTCGAGGAAAAGAACTTCTTTTCTAAGAATATTGATTTAGATGACTTCTCTGCATTTTCAGTTAGCTCTTTCATTGAAAATAGTGTGGCGTAATATGAGAGGCATTTTCTGTCAAGCTAAAGAAAAATGGTGGCAGTGTTTCTGCGGCGATACGTGTTTCCTGTGCGTATTCTGAACGTGACGTCAATTGGCTTGTGTTTCTAATACAATTTCATCACTTACACATAGTTCAGAACACCAAATGTAATATTAGAAATCCTGTATAAAATCTCATTAGCTGCCCAAAGAATTTAAATCAGGCAAGAATATCATTTACAAGTAGGAGAAATTTCCACCCCATGTGAGTGAAAAAGCTAATATATATATTTAAAAACTTGCAATCTGAAAGTTTTATTTTGTGTTCCCTACCTCCTCTCGAAGTTTGTACAGAAAGTCTTGAAAAATCCTTATAATCGGTACAGAAATAAACTAAAAGCTCTTCTATATCGAGTATGTTCGATTATTAGGTCTGATTTACGGGTATAAATTGTAAATTCCCAATGCAATTTCATTCAAATTTATAAACTCTTCAAGCAATTTAGCAATTTAGTTAAGCAATTTAGTAAAGCAATTTAGTTAACTCTCCAAACATTTGCACGCATCACTCACATGAATGTAACTGTATGGCTAAACGTTAAACTCCTTCCAATTTAATCGGAAAAGTTTCTCTGCGAAAACGTGTAACTCAAATCTTTCACATCGCATCGTTTCACTCGAATATATTTCACAATATATTCGAGTTTACTTACCTACGTCTATATGCTTGAGTGAGTATATTTTACCATTAAATGTTTAGGCCCCCATTAGGGGATCGATATAGTTTCTTGATATTCAACTCAAGATCTCGACTATAAATTACTTTATATAGACCAATGTTTGTTTCGATTTCTTGTCACTGATACATTGAAAACAACCAATAGAAAATCAACCAAACTTATAGAAAATCAACCAAATTCTACAATTGCATTAGAACAAAATTATGGTATTTTGAGTTTTGAGTAATGTTCATAGATGATTTATGTTCTTAGTATAAAAAGATTGAAAAATTTTCTTTTGGGAATATTTAAAAATATAAATCAGTATAAAAGTCCCAGAATCTACATATATATATATATATATATATATATATATTTCACAAACGTACGTGGTACAGAAATCGACGTTTTATGTCAATTGTCGATGGAAGCAACAGATATAAACAATATTAAATCGACAGTTAAGGGATTTATTCACATATTTTGCCGCTTATTATAAGTGTGTTTTGAACTATGTAGCTACATAATATTACTGAAACTGTATGCCACTCTAATGAAATTTATCAAGTCAGATTACAGAAAGCAATGAGAAATCTGAAGGCTAGCAAAGAAAAGAAAATATGAGCGGAAATAAGTTTAGAGTAAAAAGAAATGCCGAATCGCCTCTGAACAAGAGAATTTGATGAAATTGAAGTAAATGTTCAGAATCCAATAGTGGTAACATGATTGACGGGTGCCTTTTGGAAATAAGAATTAACGCCAGTCCAAACAAACGAAATACTGTTGTATATTTTTTGATAATTTTAGAGGTATAAAATCCCTTATGCGGATATGGTAGCTGAAAGATCGTTGTTTTCGAAATCTAACTAAAATCGAAAACAGACGCTACATCCAATATAAATGGATTGAAATAAGATAGGAAATGTGAGTAACGATAATTTGACATCAATAGATATAAGCAATTAAGGGCATAGTACACTTTTTCCCAATTGTTATGAAATCTCCAGACTGTTTCTAGAAAGGCTATAATTAACGTTTGATTCAAACATATCAAGTCATTCAGAAATTATTACATAAAACATGGTCAAATATTTTGATAAATTAACAAAAATTGATAGGCCTCATGCACATTAATTTTCTATGTATAAATTTCCCCTGTATTGTCATTATTCTGATTCACAAAAAATTTTGTGTACATATAAATCAAGGTAGGTATTTAATTAACGATCGCACTGGAGCAACACAACGGACTATTGGTGACGGTACGGGATCAAACCCCAAGGGAAAGATCTGAAGACAACACCTCGTCATTTTGATCGACGGTCAGAAGACGAGGTTCACACCTGAGCTGGCACCTTACTCTCCAAACTTCCACACCACGCCAACGCGAGGATATTTGAGGCGACGACAGATTTAACGTAACCAGTCCCCCATCACGACGCTCTTGGGTTGGATTCGAACTCTCAACCCTACGGTTGCTAATTCGTTATTCTCTTCCAACAGGGCTACCGCGGCCCCCATATTAATCAAATTAACTCTATTTGATAAGTGTATCGTGAAAAAAATAATTATATTAAAACACCTAACATTTTTAAAAAGCAAAGGTTAAACGATATTTTAAACCAAAATTTCCAAATTTGGAATATATATATATATATATATATATATATACACTGCTGGCCACCCAAATTGCAACACCAAGAAAGACAAGAGATATCACAACAAAATTTATTTTGTAGATAACATGTTGACCAAGTATCAAATGATTAAATTTATAGACTTCTGTGAAATGTGGTTCCAGCCAAAATCAGTAGCCAGAGTAGCCGCCATTGTTGGAGATCACCGCTGCCACACGCCTCGGCATTGATTCAAAGAGACTTTGGATGTGTTCTTGGGGTACAGCAAACCAAGCAGCTTCCACACGTTGCCAAAGTTGATCTGGTGTGGCAGCTGGGGATGTATTCTGGGGCAACCATGGACCACATGTTTTCTATCGGCGAAAGATCCGGAGAGCGAGCTGGCTAGGGAAGCAATTCAATCTGGCGATTGACGAAGAACCCTTGGACAATGCGTGCCACGTGTGGTCGTGCATTATCCTGTTGAAATAGGGCTGTGGGCAAGCCCTGAAGGTAAGGAAGGACAACTGGCTCCAACACCTCGGAGATGTAGAGCTGGCTGTTTAAGGTACCGGCAATGTGTACTAGAGGAGTGCGAGAGTGATATCCAATACCGCCCCATACCATAATACCCGGTGCAGGACCAGTGTGGCGGTGCATAACGCAGCTGTTCAGCATCCTCTCTCCACGGTGTCTCCAGACTCGAATCCGACCATCGTGGTGTTGCAGACAGAAGCGTGACTCGTCAGTAAAGACAATTTCATTCCATTCTGCCGTCCACATCCTTCTTTCATCGCACCATTGGCGGCGGAAACGTCTGTGGTTCTGCGTCAAGGGTAACGAAGCAATGGACGTCTTGCGGACAGACCACTCTGCTGTAAACGGCGTCGAATGGTACGCGCAGACACTGGATGATGCGGTACAGACTGAATGTGCTGTGCTATGGTTCGTGATGTGGCTGAGCGATCCGTCACTGCCATACGCACAATATGCCTGTCATCACGTGAAGTGGTGCACTGAGGTGGATGCGATCGAACACGTCGGTCCGTCGTACCCTCCTGCATCCAACGATCACATATCCGCATTACAGTTATTTGGTTTCGTCCAACACGACTACCGATTTCCCTGAAAGATAATCCACAATCTCGGTAGGCCACTATCCTTCCTCTGTCGAACTCGGATACTTGATCAAAAGATGATCGCTGTTTTCTACGAGGCATAATTGATCGTTTTTTTGAAAAAACCACAAGATAAACACAATTGCCGTACTTGAAATCGTCGAAATCTCCAAGCCTTAAATAGCGCTTTGAAGTGGCGCCACAGGCGCGCGTGATGTGCGTCTGCGCTGAAATTCTAATCATTTGCATATCTCACCTCCGCTAATGCATGTTGTAAATTTCATATTATTTCACCTTCAGGGTGTTGCATTTACGGTGGCCAGCAGTGTATATATAGCATTTATTTATTCAAGTTAAGGGTATACCCCCAAGGTTCCAATTTTTCTTCCATTCTTGCTAATTTATTTCTTCATTATTATGAAAAAATTTTTGCCTACAAATTAATTCTGCCTTTAGATATATTGATGATTTAATTGTTTTCAATGATACCAATTTTGCTAACCTTTGGAATTCGATTTACCCTGATGAATTATATTTATTGAAAACCAATTCAGATAACAATAAAGCCGTCTTTCTAGACTTGAATATATACACTTTAAATAATAAAACTGATATTAATATTTATGATAAGAGAGATGATTTTGAATTTCCGGTTTTTAAATTAATATATTGGGACTCTAATATTTCTAAAAAAATTTATTATAATATAATTGCTGGTCAACTGATACGTTTCAATAAAATTTGCAACTCTAAATCTAACTTTCTTTTGCAATGTAATAATCTCATTAACACACTTCTTAATAATAAATACCCTCACTCTTTTTATAGGATTATTTTTGAAAGATTTAAGATAACTAATATTATTTAATAGTTTATTTCGGAGACTTTCCTGTTGACTATCAATTTTATCAATTTAAAAAACTGGATTTGAACACTATTTTTTTCGACTTCCGATACCGATGTTGAATTCCGAGTCGGAATTTCGAATCGGTTTTCCGTGTCGGAATTGCGGTTCCGATTTCTGATATACGGCGTTGTGAATGGCATTTGTTGGCGGTCCTCATGTAGTTTGCGGCGGGTTGTTGTCGAGCTTAGGTCAATCTATGTGGGTAAGTTTGTTTTCTCCTTTTTAATTTTAATTTAATTTTAATTTTAATTTTGTATTATATTTATCTTTGGTATGTGTCCTTGGTTGTCCCTGGTTTTGTTTTTCTAATTTTTGTTTTTCTAATTTATTTTCTTATGGTGTTTGGAGGGGTGTGTGAGCTACTTTTGGTATACTGCCGCTCACATGCAGAAAACACCATATTGTGTTGACTGGGTGAGGCTCCTCCCTGATGACGCCCTGATCCACCAACACTAACATCATTTTTTTCAAAATTTTCTTAAATTTCTTGATTTTAAAATTTTTGGATTTCTCTTTGTTTTGGTTTGTAATTTTGAATTATATATATATGTATATATGTATATAATTCAAAATTACAAAACAAAACAAAGAGAAATCCAAGAATTTTAAACTTAAGATTACCAAGAAAATACCGAAAAAAAATGAAATTTCGAAAAAAATGAAGAAGTATTGGTGGATCAGGGCGTCATCAGGGAGGAGCCTCATCCATCATCCAGTCAACATAATATGGTGTTTTCTGTGTAGCCAAACACCATAAGAAGAAAGGCAAAATTAGAAAAAAAAATTTCAAAAACAAAACCAGGGACAACCAAGGACACATACCAAAGACAAGTATAATACAAAACTAAAGAGGAGAAAACAAACTTACCCACAATAATTGACCTAAGCTCGACAAAAACCCGCTGCAAACTACATGAGGACCTCTAACAAATGTCATTCATAAAGCCCAAAAATCACAGAAGAGAAAAAGGAACCGCAATTCCGACTCGGAATATAGGAACACGAAATCAAAAAGATAGTGTTTAAATCCAGTTTTTTAATAAATTAACAGACCTATTATAATTAGTAAATCAAATAGAATTGATAGCCAACAGGAAAGTCTCCAGAATAAGCTATTAAGTTAAATCATCAGTTAAATAATATTAGTATTCTTAAATCTTTCAAAAATAATCTTATAAAAAGATTGAGGGTATTTATTATTAAGAAGTGTGTTAGTGAGATTATTACATTGCAAAAGAAAGTTAGATTTAGAGTTGCAAATTTTATTGAAACGCACTAGTTGACTAGCAATTGTATTATAATAAATTCTTTTAGAAATATTAGAATCCGAATACATTAATTTAAAAACCGGAAATTCAAAATCATCTCTCTTATCATAAATATTAATATCAGTTTTATTATTTAAAGTGTAAATATTCAAATCTAGAAAGACGGCTTTATTATTATCTGTGTGAATTAGTTTTTAATAAATATAATTCATCTGGGTAAATTGATTTCCATAGGTTAGCAAAATTACTATCATTAAAAACAATTAAATCATCAATATATCTAAAGGCAGAATTAATTTGTAGGCAAAATTTTTTTCATAATAATGAAGAAATGAATTAGCAAGAATGGATGAAAAATTGGAACCCTGGGGTGTACCCTTAACTCGAATAAAGTAATAATAATAAATTAAATATAATAATAAATAATAAATAACTTGAATAACAAACAATAACACACACACACACACATATATATATATATATGAAACGATACCTAAAAATAACCCCCTAAGTACAATTTTCACTACAGATCATCCCTTAGCGGTCCCCTTTTTATTCCAGTCTTTGTCTCCCTATCTAAGTGGTCAATATCTTGTCTTTGACCTTTAGTCCCTTTCACCTTTGAACTCAAGTCGCCTCGTTAACTAGACCTCCCAAGGACTGTCCTGCTTTCAAATTGCATATGTAAGATCACATTCCTCCTTTGTAAAACCACCGACTTCTACCAATGAACTTTCTTGTTAAATGCCCTGGTCCAATAATATTTTTCTTAATCCTAATCCCTCTAGCGAGATTTTTGTAAACTATTTATTCTTTTACGAGCCTCTTGGGCTAAGGAGCCCTCAGAGCCGTTCCAAACTCCAAACCTTCAACAATCTCATGATGTAACTACTCGTCTACTGAAATAATAAAGAATTGTTGTGAAATCTGCATTACACTCAATATCAATGGATCATTTTCTCCGGTTGCCTTACGCCACTCTTGCCACTCCCGTCACGACTGCAGGCTTATAAGATCATATATATATATATATAAAGATTGCAAGCATTATCCAAAAAATTGTCAAGGAAACCAAGAAAAACCATATGCGCAGGAAACAGTTTAAAATCGGGAGAATGTCAAAATATCTCAATCGGAGAAAAACAAGTTTCTGTAATTGACTTACTGACATCTTACGTTATTCATTTAATTCCTTGAAAAATGATAGTAATTGAAAAATTCTTTTCGCTTATCAACAGAGTTTGATATCAATTAATTTATAACTCTAAAATTAAAAAATCGCTTTTTCGATCGATTGTGGTGATTTTAAAAGTTTACTGTCCCCTTAAAGAAGTTTAGAGCAGATGCTATGCGTCGATCTGCAAATAATTTATATTCATTGTTTGTACAGCCGGTTGCCTGTAACCGACACTTTGTATTAGTGACCCCAACTAGGGCACTACTGGGGGAAATATTGAAAGAGGCACAAATAAAGCCTACTAGCTCTGATTAAAGTGTGTTTTCGGGACCCTTTATTTTGTTATTTCCCTTTCAATCTTTCTCCTCTAGTTGGAGCTAACTAGAGTCCCGAATAGGGGAAATATTGAAAGGGTACCAAGCAAATTCCCCTTGTTATGATTGGATTGGACGCCGTAGGCGGACACTGTTTCACCTGTGTGGCTTTCAGCTATATAGTCCGCCTTACGGGGAGTTTCGGGTATTAGGGAGAGCCGAGCAATCTATTATACACATAAAACATTCAAGATAGTACACATAAAAAGAATAGAAGGCAGGTGAAGGGCAAAACATGTAAGCACAAAAATACAATATTACGTAAGAAAAGATTACAAAATTTGTTAAATTTACAGAGAACCAAATGATAATAACATAAAAGTGTTAATAATAATAACATAATACAAATTATAATAACAACATAACAAATAATCCATATATAATAAACGGTAACAATACACAATGAACAAGGATACGTATTTAGAACAAAAAATTAAGAGGAAAATCACTAAGACAACTAAAAAAATACAGATATACTAATTTCGTAAGAAAAGCTAGGTTATTTCGAGAACTTTCGACTTCTCAGCTCTCACAGATATAATCAATGTTGGAGCTGAGAAATTCCATCATTTTAAGGATTTTGTGGTGGCAGTGTCTATTCTTGGCAGTACTTCGGCACTAATGAGAGTAGTTTTGTAGAGAAGGTTTCGCCAAATGCCACGGGCTTGTGAGATCACAGTCAAAAAGGTAATGGATGGGATCACCTTCTCGGCCGCAGATGCACAGCGCACTTGTTTTTACATGGAAACGTTCTAGATACGCCGGAAATGGATCATGGCCTGCGAAAAATTGTACCAGCTTTGAGTTCTGATAAATAAGTTCGGTTGAAATCTTCGGAAAGAATTTATAAGTGTATCTCCCTTTGAAAGAAACATCCCATTCTGCTTGCCATTGGTTCAATACCAACGTATCAATTGAACGTAATAATTTGCTTCTAGGCTATTTTAAACTGGTTGTTTGATGGGAAATCCCATTTGCTGCGGACTTCGCAAGTAAGTCTGCTTGTTCGTTTCCCTTAATGCCAGCGTGTGCTTTTACCCAAGAGATGTTAATTTGGGGTATTTTAGTGGCTTCAAACAGTTTTTTCTTGACTTCATTGATGATTGGATTGTGGGAGAATATATTATTCAGAGCGGTAATACTTGATGCACTGTCTATAAAGATGTTGGCTGCTATTCTCTCTGAAACACAATAATAGACAGCTTCCTTAAGAGCAAGCAGTTCAGCTTGGTATATAGAGTTGCAAGGATGTAGGGTACTGGCCCAGCTATGACAGATAGATTGCGGAATCATCAAAAAGTACATATGAGCTGCCAACGCCTTTAGGAGTTTTCGAGCCGTCTGTATAAATTTATGTTGTGATTCTAGGAGAGGGTGGTCCTATAATTGATTGAAGACTTGAGAGGGTTGGGTGAGTTGAAGAAAAACGTTTTTGTTCATAATCTGTGCAGAGATACCATTGTCCAAATAGCTTAACGTTTTCCTGAAGTTTCATCATTTTTGAAATAACAGCTTCCTTTTGGGCGACAAGGTGCAAGGGCACAATACCAGCCAGTATCTGAAGAGATGCTGTTGAAGTTGTTCTGTAAGCTCGAGTCTTGTTCTGATTAAAAAATGTATTTTCGGAACTCTTTGTTTATGTTTATCATTACCGATAACTTTGACATATTTTCAACATTTTTTCATACTGAAAGGGCCGGACTCTTTAACTGTCGGGAAATAAGTTGGTGGTGATCCGAGCCCAATTTACCTTGGAGATGGAAACTCGCACTATTCACGTTTTGGATGATCAGGATATCAGTTCGATTGCATTAAATAATTGTAGATAGGTTTTTCGGTTGCATACATGGGAGACGAATTATTAAAAGAAATTAAACATTTGTTAAGAAAGCTAAGGACGATACCAAATTATAAAGAACATCCATCCACTCTCTCACTCCATCTCCCATTCTTCTAAATTCTAAATTATTTTTTTATCACATTTCATATCACGATTACAGTTTGCTAGTGCACAATGAAAATACATTCACAGTATTATCGTTTGCACTTGCATAATAAATATAAAAATGATCGGATCTCTTGTTAGCGCTCACACTCCGCCGCCAAGAGGAAAACAGATTTTATTTTCAAAAGTCTTTTCTACTAATCAACTAGTCCGTGGAAAAGTCCGAACACTTGTGCAGAAAGTAACCGTTCAGATCAGGAGAAGTTGCCTTATCAAACTAAGAGAAATCTAGGGATCCACAATATCAAAAATTATGCACATAAAACACTAATGTTTAAAGAAATACCTACAATTAAAAAGGTTTCTAGATTATATCCAATTTTCACATTAATATTAAATCTCAACATTCAAACGCTACAAACGAAGCAAATATTGATACTCGAATTCCAATACCCTTATATTCTAAACTGATCCAATCTACCACAAAACATTAGAAAATTATATACAAGTAACACTGTTACATATAAAAATTCGACCATTATTTAGACTATTTTATACCTTAACTTTCCATATCATTCACATTTATCAAAATAATAATTTCATCCAAATATAATCCTCGCAAAACTTTTCCTAGTATGAAATGAAAGTTGAAAATATGCCTTTTTCCAATGTTTTTCCAAAACTGCATTTTCATCCAATACCCGCCGAAGGAGTTTCCATCGCCTGGGGATGTATGGAAACTTGGTATCACTCCTTAATCTAAATTATTTAACTGTAACGATACTGTCGAGTATAAAATGTCTTTAATTTGCATAAAAGACTTAGTAATTCTTTCTCTTGTGTAAGACTTAAATGCGGTGTCGTGATTGTTTTGATTTCCCTGGCGAAATCGTCTCTTGCTTCGATGATCGGAGCGTTTTCTATGTTTCCAAATTCTTCCTCGCCTGCAAAGATAACACTAAATTCTTCTTCACCTGTGATAACAGTGACTTCATCAAATTTTCTTTCGCGTGTTTAAATTTATACTCCTTAGTTGATTCAAATAAAAGTTTTCCCAATTTCACTTCTAGATTGTGTCTCCATTTTTTCAAATTCTTCTTTCCATAAAGTTGCTTTTCATAAGTTAGTTTATGTGAATGTGCTGGCGAATAAGACCATCCAGAATGTGTATCACAGCCTTGAGCACTTTCATCTAGATCCTGTCCAAAAGGAAAGCTACCATTAGGTGACTGTTTTCCCGAGTTCTTTCCTGTCTGTGACTACTCTCTGAAGTAGAAATGGGTTTTGAAGAAGACATAGGTGCTTCAGCTGATGGCGCCAAAACACCAGATGCAAAAAGCTTTGTCTCAGAAATCCTTCTATTAATCTCACAAGAAACCAAGCGAGCAACTTTGGTAACATTACTTTCATCTGATGATTTTCTTTACCTTCTTGTTCAGAGCTACAATCATGCTAGTTTCAACTTTTCTTGTCTGTCTTTACCTTCATCAACAGCGTCACCTTCGTGAATCCTTTAACACTGCTCGGGATTTCTCCATACGCTTCACACTCCCCTTACTTTTTACGGAAGCTTTCCACCTACATCTCTTCTTCCCGATCTTCGTCGGTGCTTTCTACCACCTATACATCTACCTTCTTATTCCTTTCAAAGGATACTTCATTGGTAGGTTGATTAACCAACGGTTGTTCCAAGATAGTTCCACCCACAATATTGGCAGAGACTTTCTGCCTTCCTTTCAGCGTATGTTTCGACATGTCGACTTGAATTTTGAAGTGACAGCTCCTTTTCTCCACTAAATAATTGCTTGATCTTATTCCAGCTTTTATCCTGAGCTTTTCTAGCTCAAATTTCATTTGTTGCTTCTATTTTCTTCCCACTTCATTTGTCACTTCTTTTCTTCTATCTCCATTTGTTGCTTCTTTTCTCTCCTTTCGTGAACTTACTATCGTTTCAAGCATTTCCTTCACGTACTTGGTTCGTACGACTGATTTCCTATTGTGAGATTTTCCCGTCCAGCAATTGTAATGTTTTATTCAGGTGTCTCTCCAAACTCCAATGCTAAAGTAATAAGATCGCACTTCTTATATTTTCCCCCAAAAGTTATATTTAGGAATATATTTTTCTATCTAACTAAGTTAACTAAAATATCAATGAAAATATAATCTTTTTCAGCTACTAATTGCCTAAATTTGGCGTACCAAAAATTCTTTAAACAGAAACATGATAATCCACACCAACCGGGTATTTTCGAAAAATTACACTGAAGTGTCACCTACGCTTTCGCACAATTCTTAAACCTGAAATTCCAGCACTGCTGTGCTCCAACATTACCTTCTGCTACCCCCTGGAGTACCACAATTCTTTAAAGACAAAAACAATAATCAGAACTTTTTGCTATTTCCGAAAGCTAACACTGGCATGTCACTTGCGCTGTCGTGCTTCTCTCTCAACTATACATTGGCATCAAGCATAAAAAAACAAAATTCAATATCAAATTTTACAATGGATTCCTCTCTTAAAAGAAAGGGCAAAGAACACTCACCCGGGTCGACTGCTTCACTAGGATTGCTCGTAGGATTGCCATCCGCTTCTTTCGAAGTGGGTCTTTTTTCTTTCGTTGCGTCACTATTTGACCAAGCCTCCATTCTATATGCCTCTTCTACTTCTGGTCTATCTTTGCCGCTGCCGGTTCATCATCTTTACCTCTGCCACCATTTAATATCGGGACATTGCGTGGTGATCCAAGTCCAATTTACCTTGGAGATGAAAACTCGCTCTATTCACGTTTCGGATTATCAGGATATCAGTTCGATTGTGTTAAATAATTGCAGACAGGCTTTTTTTGGTTGTATACATGGCGACGAATGCCTATTAAAACAATTAAAAATTTATTACGAAAACTTAAGACTATACCAAATTATAAAGAACAACCATCCACCTCTCACTCCATCTCCCATTCTTCATAATTCCGAATTAATTTTTTATCACATTCCATATCGTGGTTACAGTTTGCGCGTGCATAAAAAAAATACATTCACAATTTTATCGTTTGCGTTTGCATAATAAACATAATATAATAATTCTCGGATAGCTTGCACGTGCGCAGTAAAAATTAAATTCTCGGATAGCTTGCACGCGCTCACCAACCACAAAAATATTTTGACAAGAGATGTTCGGGCCCCTAGGACCTGGTACCCTGTCTCTTGATGTAGTAGTGATCAAACGATCTAATGAATGAAGGTGAGTCGGCTTCTGAGGTGAGCAGCAGATGCCTTAGCCAAATTTAGCACCAAATGACGAAAACAACGAAATGATAACTAATATCAAATGACCATCAAACCAACATTAAACAGCAGATCAAATACGCATTGCTTCTGATATGGTAGAGGGAATGAGACGAGGAGCCGCCCCACTCCATGGAGAGTGAAGGAGAGTTCCCAAATCAAAGACCGAAGGATATTCCAATTTTTCGCAGGTCAACGTCCATTAATAATGTACCTCAATAGGGTTGGACTTGGATGCGCATCCCTATAGCCTAGTGATGATGGTTTCTCCCCTTCACTACACCATCGAATGTCTACTTACGGAGTCCTGTCGTTTCAGACACCATTCAGATCACCTAGATGTCGAGTGGAGAAGAAATGCTTTTCACCATAGAGGTTTTCGGAGGCAGATATCCAAACTGCTGGATTTTCTAGCAGCTCACGGTGAAGAAGTGGAAGCAGCATTTTGGAATCTTGACGCTGAAGATTCCCGAACCATTTTGGTTCATGAACTTTTAAATATGTTCTCTTTTTTTTTTCTCTTCTAAATTTCTCCTCCTAAAGGTATGTATTCATACATGTTGTTACTCATACATCTGTATATTTGTAATATCTATCTCTCATGTTTGGGAGATTGGCAAGGGCTGTTCTTGAATGGTGTGCATTCGCACTTAGTCAGGAAAAAGTTTTTGAACGGGGCTCGAATTCTACTCGAATGAATTTGGAAATAAAAAGCTAACAGTTTTGTAATATATGCGTCAATAGTCTGAAAACGATCGATAAATCATATAAAGCAATACTCATTTAACATTACAGCATTTAGTGAACCGGGAAAAAGGATATAAGGCCTATTAAAGTTATTAAGCAAAATTATTTTCCGAATACGTGCTTGATGAAGGGCTTTCTTTTAGGAAATAAAATGGTTTTGAGAGCTTGGAAAGGCTTGCTGGGGTTTGCACTTGTGGAGCTTATACCTCAAGAGAGTCTCTGGACCAAGTTCCAGTCATAAAAATATTGATGCCAAGTCTATGGTCCCTATGACTTGGTGTTTTGTCCGAACAACCTATATTTGGTTATTCATTATCAGTATCTTGATATTCTTCCCGCCCTTCCCATAAAATTATTCGGGAGCCGTAGGGCCCCTAGGACTTGTCACCTCTGCTCTGTCGTAAAACTGGCGAATACTTTGATGCAACGATGCGAAACCATTAAAAACCATGAAAGCTGTCCATCAGTAAAAAAAAGACAGGTTCATAGCTCTACTGTGCAGCATGATTACGTAGAATAATGCTGCATCGCTTGTCGTACATAATAGTCAGGAACGCGTTCTGGGTTTTGGAAGATTTGGACTCCGTTTGAAAAATCAATTAAAGTTTTCGCCTTTGCGAGAGCTAGAACATTTGCGCATCGTTCGGTGTAAACTTAACGGTTTTTATATGTTGACAAGATTGCGCACTGGACAACGAAAACGAATGACCTTCGTCCATTGTACCAAGTCTTTCCCAGAGTGAAACAAATGTAACAACATCCATATCACATCCTACATTGTATCAATGTCAATTAGCCGAGAAATCCTCTCCAACCTCACTGCAATAGCCACAACATTAATTTTGCGCAACCTCCATGTCTTGGTGAAGAATTTAACTAGCACCATGAGATAAGCAGTAACCAACGTAGAACTGAATGTGGGAGGTTCGAGGAATGAAACGAGGTGGTGAGTGCAATTATATGTTGGGCGACAAATCACGGTACTCTACAGATTGAATGAACTCATATACGGCTAGCATAGGGAGATGATATGAGAAGCACCTAATGCTACTTTATGCTCACGTCGAAAGTGTGACTATCATCTGCTGGCTAGGTAGCTGACTCACCATGGTGTCGGCATTGAAGATTGCGATTAAAGTAAAAACATTAATGCCTAGAGAATTTGAGCCGTAGGTATGTTTGGAACATTTCCGGAGAGCGAAACGAAACCTGGAAGACTTGTTCAATTTGTGTTTAGATTAGTATCAATGTGGGAATACTATTGTCGTACTCGAGAAGTAGATGATATCTATATATTAATAAGTGAAGAAAAAACTTTGTACCCCTTTTTAAGCACATTGCGCGCACGGAGGAGTATGAGATGTGGCATAATTAAAGTTCATATGGAGAAGGAGTGCAGAAAGATAAAAATTAATGTATAATATGCATTACAAATATATTAAATTAACCAAAATAAAACATTCATTATTTACGTTCATATACTGTAAAATATTTAGCGGAGTAAATGCGGAGTGGATGATTTGTAATTGATTTAATCCCCCCGCAGTGAAATCCACTCCAAGAGGAAGTTTATTTAGATTATCTATATATTTATACGTGAAGAAGAAACTTTGTACCCCTTTTTAAGCACATTGCGAGCACGGAGGAGTATGAGATTTGGCAGAAAATGTCAAACAACGCGTTATTGTTTTTTTAGATATGGTTTAACCAAGCTATACCGCATTTTTCCTATGACGTACTTGTACATGCTCGCATCTTACGTAATAGAACAAAATTAAAAAAAATTATATGCAATGAATATAGAGGTATACTCTTTGACAAAAGAACCTTATTATAACATTCAAACTTTAAAATTAAATGAATTATGGTCGAATTTCGACCAATGGGCGACCACTAGTTCAAAATTAAACGATAAAATCATCACGGATAAAATGTTTAAAAAGCTAGAATGCGATAATAATACCGCGCTATACACTTAGGTATTAAGCAAGGAGAGGGTTGGTTTAGACCCCGAGATTCAGCTAGGGAGTGTGATATTTATTTCACAGCAAAAGGCAAATTATTTTCGAAAGTACGGGGTGACTAAAAAATTCCAGAATTCTAGTGAATCAGGTACGAATTCAGAATACGTACCACCACCACCATTGAAACGCGATCACTTCAAAAACAGAAGTTTTCCGAGGCAAAACCGAAAGTGTTGTATTTGTGGAGATTGCCCGGATAGGAGAAATAAAAGTGATACTCAGCATCATGGAGAGAATAAACAAAATGATCCGACGACTCAATACAAATCACGGAATGAAAACGCTACTGTAGCGAAGATAATCATTACATTTGAAGCCGAAATTTTGAGATTAATATCCAATCCCTTACCACCCTTGAGTTTATGGCAAATATCGGCTCTCATCGACTTAGGTACCCAAATTGCTATTTTAAATTCAACTTTCATTCCGGAAGAAAAGGAGTACGATTATGGAAACATGATATTAACATCCGCTTTTGGTGAACAGGTAGAATCCGAATTATGTCGTATCCCTGTAGCACTAAAAATAAAAATGCGAGTAGAATTTTCATTTCCACTGAAAACGTAGCAGCTGTAACATAAACTGAAGATACCATGTCTAATAACTCCGCAGATTTCTCAATTACTTCCTCTCAGGGAGTGAGTCAGCTCAAGGATGCATCGATGGGGAAAGGCATCGATAAGGGGAGAGGAAAATAAAAACAAATGTTTATTTTGGAGATAAAGTTGAGCCGGGAAATGACTCAAACTTATGATGATGATCGGGGTGATAACGAAACTCACATCGAATGGCAATTGTTGAAAGTAGTCTTGGGGAAGCAATAAAAATAAAATATGAGGAAAACGATTGTGTCGCTTTAAAAGAAATGAGACTATTTATTGAGTTGTATAAAAGTGGAGTTTCGTGATGATAGATGGACTAATAATTCATAAGAACAAGATATTAGATCAAAAAGTGATGCAAGTAGTGTTACTTTTAAGCAGACGAGACCAAGTATTAAAATTAGCGCATGAATCTATATTTGGGAGGTAAATAGGTTGGTTGTTTCCGGGTTTTATGGCGCAATGGTCATATTCGACCCAGCTGCGCCAAACACAAGACAGACAACACAATGAGGGAGGGAGGAAGGAAAAGCAAAAAGCAGACGGGTAAGCGAGGATGAAAACGAAAGGGGGATCACTCGCTTACCTCGGGGTAGGGAGTCACATGGGAATTAAGAAAATGAAAGAAAGAATTCGTTACTGTTTTTATTGGCCCGGTATGGCGCAAGACAACCGAATTTCATAAAACATGCAAGAATTGCCAATAAAGAAGTCCCGAAAAGATAACAGATAGGATGCCTATTACTCCGATATCACGACCTAGTTTGTCCTTTGAAATGGTAAACATTGATATTATAGGTCCAATAGAACCAACTTCAACTCGCAGTCATAAGTATGTGCTTGCATTGGTTGATCAAAGTATTAGATGGCCCCAGACAATTCCTCTGCGGTCAATCAAAGCAAAAGGAACCTTATGCTTAATTAGAGGTATGTATGAGGACAGGTATACTTGACGTCATAACGAGGGAACAAGTGACTAATTTTGTATCAAAATTGACTCAAGAATTCATAAATAGTTTAGGTTCGCACCCACGATTTTCAAATCCCGGTTATCCCTCTAACAATGATCTCGTGGAACGTTAGAATAAAGTAATTGAGCAGATGGCATCACGTGATAAGAAATGACCCTTGTAGCAGAACACCAGTGTTTTTCTTCTCTCCTCCCCGATCGGAACGAGGAACTATTCATCAGCTGTTTCCAAGGACGCATGTTCGTGCTCTCTTTTGCGCATGTGCCCCGTTTGAAAGTGCTAGCGTCTGTTCTGTTAAGCGAGAGGGCAATCGTTCTGTTGACCGTTTGGAGAGGTGTACCGTTTTCGTTTCTTATCTAAATGTTGTGCCTCGCCCTGACATTTGATTTGATTTTTATATAGCTGGTCTGATAAGTTTCTATATCCTTCAAATCTAGACAGACGTTATCTTTTCTTCTTACATATAGAGAGAGTCCCCAAATTGCACTAATAGAGTTTCGCCGTTTCGGCTAGTATATGAACGAGAAGTGAGGGGACTTTTGGCTGTTTTAAAGTCCAGTTGGTCAAGTGAAATTCCCATTACACTTAATTTGTCAATCAGTAGTAGATTACTTGTAAGAGTAGTTAAAGACTAACTTAGAGAGTGCAGCCAATGGAGATACTTCTCACTGTCGCAGATAAACAAGATGCTTATGCCGCTATTTCAATCCCCGAGCATCTATGAAGGAGTTTAAACTAAAAGATCTCTAGTTTACCTGCCAATACCGTACTCGCGAATAATAAGTTATTTGATTGATGGACTGGACCCGGAGGAAATAATTGAACGCTGTTATCCGCACTCGTATAAAGTTAAGCTCCGTGATGGAAAAATTTCACCATGTTCATGTGAGCAAAATTCAACAATATTTTGCTAGAGTACAAGGGGTAGGAGAAATATTCGAAAGTGAATAGGACTTGGGAGAGATTCACGCAACAGCAACCAACAATGAACTTTCCACGACACGTTTGAAGAGGTTAATATGGAACATTTAAATCCAAACCAGCGATTATTGTTTCTGAAAGAGTTGAGGTTGTTAACGTTGGAGAGCATTGGATTCGACTAATTCCTGGGATGGAAGGAAAGAAGCCTACATTTACTGAATAACGGAGAGCTTGAAAGCAAAGATCGATGAACAAGTGGAAGAATTATTAGAGCTGGATTTAGTATAGGAGAGTGCAGAGATCACGCACCGAGTCATTTGTGTACATGGACGGGAGCATAAGATTTTTCATAGACTATCGATCAATCAACGCAATTTCGATACCTGACAGCTTTCCCATGAAATGAGTCGCTGACCTAGTGTTTTGCATAGAAAAAGGCTAACATCCTAACAACAATCGATTCATTAAAGGGTTATTGGGATATACCTATGGTGGAAGAGAGTAGAGATGAAGGAGCTCTGTGGGTTTTACATATTTAAAAACCCATAGAGCACATTATCGGTTTAAAGTGCAACCCTTCGAGTTAAAAAATGCTGCAGCTACTTTTCAGAGTAATTTATCTGAGTATAAAAGCTTCGAGAGCATTTGTTGACGACATTGGATATTTTCTGACGACATACCCATTTGATACATTTAGAAACCATTCTCTCTAAATTGAAGATCTTAGGCTTTACCTTTAACCAGAGGAAATGTTCTTTCGCCAAAGCCGAAATTAAATAGGGCACGTAATCGGTTCGGGAAAACATAGAACCGACTGTGACAAAATCAAAATAATTCAGAAATTGACTAGACCTCGAACTTAGAAGCAACTTAGGAGTTTATTGGGACTAATTATTATAGATTGCATTCCACGTACACTCTTACCGAGTTAACGAAGAAAAGATTTCCGGATAACATTCCATGTATGGAGGACTAAGACAATTATTTTAGAGAGCAGTTTTAAAGTGCATTAGCAGCTCTTAATTTTCATACACCAGAGTTAGTCACCATTCATCATCCAGTGGGATGCCTCATATATCGGAGTAGCTTGCCTGTCACAGCTTAGAGAAGGAACTTTATTTCCGATCAGATATGCCAGCCAAAAGTTATCCGAAGCCCGACAGGTCTGGCCCACTTTAGAGAGAGAAGCCTAGGCAGTTAGGAGTTTAAAGAAGTTTGACACAGGATTTTTGGTTCAAAGTGGAACTGATCATTGGCCATAATCCTCTCACTTACGTCACTAAGACTTCCAGAGTCATCTAAACTACAACGATCAGAGTTGGTGCTACAGAAGTATAACATCTCGGTATTGCATTGTCCTGAAGCCCAGCTGGCGAATGCAGACGCATTATCCCGACTTTAAGAGGAACCAGGTTTGGCTAACAGATAAGTGACTTTTTAGGACATTGTTGTGTGAAAGTTTTTAAGTGTACTCTGAACATTTACATTGTACTACTTCGCGAATTGCAAGTCACGTTGTTTTAATAAAGAGGACATTAATATGTTCAATGACATTCATCACTTATTACTCGTTTGAACATGCAGGTCAATTGATATGAACATTTATTCTACTTTGAAGATTTTTTAGATGAATGCAAATTTAGCTTGTCATGCCTTTCTTGATTAATATGTGCCTTTCTTTTATTTTTTCTGTCGATTTTGTTTTATTATCAATACATGTCCTGATTGCGTAGCATTATAATTTGTTGTATCCTATTTTAAATTCAAAAGAATGTTTTTTATATTTTATGGATATTCTTACTTCAATATTTGTACATGGTACGCAGGTGCCACCATACTTTTTAAAGTTCTGATGTGTGATTCGTTGTTTTGACCTTAATCTTTCTTACGGGAAAGGTGTGTATGGCACCACCTGCGCTAGTGACAATGCTGGATTCCGAATGACGCAATTGAGATGAAAATTGTCATGAAGCAATCGGGTGAAAAGGATTCAGAAGGTATTTAGAGAGTAAGAAAGCTGGGCCCTGAAGACGTCTCGTAGAGACTTGGCGTTGACTGTGAACTCTATTCCTGTAAATACTTCATTGGAACGGAACGGACGTATCAATTGCGGAGTACCTGGCAGATAACTTCTTATTTCCACATCATAATTAATACCCAGCTAAATAAAGCGTGTTTACTATTCCTGTGCATTTCTTCGACATTAAAGAGCCACACTACCGGACCATGCCGTGACAATCCATTTTTTGATTTTCGAATATTTAGTATATTTCACCTATGCTCTTTGTGGGCAATCCGTGGTTATTATTATCCCGATTGCCCCCTGAAGAAACCCTAAACCTCATGGGTAGGTTGAGCTGTCTGGGTTATGAATGAATGCAACACTAGTACTACCAGTTTTATTATTAAAAGACATAATTTTTAGACCAGACCACATATTATAGTACATATGATAAACTTTTCTGGGCCCTCTTATCTTCAGGTTCCATGGTACCCAGGACCTCTGTTACGTAGGAGACATGCTCAATCCGATTCAACCGAGATCCCCAAATCAATACTTTTAGAATTTTAAATTCGAATAGACATGAAAGATAACATCTTTCATGTCTTTCAAACTGCATCACATCGCATTTAAAAGTTATTTGTTTCCCACCATCCTGTTTTAAATATCGTTTCCGTATTTTTTTTATGTTGAAGACATTTTAAAATTATTTTTATTATTTTAGTACTCTTGAATGGTGTTTCAACTTCATTTTCTTGTCATGTTCATATACACGAATTTTAACATATAGTGGTTTGTTGCGTAGAATGTTTGTTTGGATCTTTTGTCTATTTTTCGGTCTTGCCGCAGCTTATCTATTTTTAGATCTTTCGTCATAAAACCCCAACCATCCAACTAATAACCCAACTCCAAAGCCAATGCTACATTTCCCACCAGTCATTGATCTGCGGAACAAGAAATATCATTCAAGAGTAATCACTGCATTGATCGTGACAAGGGGCTTCATTACTCGCTACAACTGCTTAAGGAACGATTACATCAATTGCATACCGTCCTAGATGCTTCCCTTCCGTGATTCGACCCCTCGCAGGCGGGGTCGTTTTCGGGAGCAATAAAACCGGAAATTTTATCCCCACAAAACATTGTATAATTGGTTTCTAACGGCAGTTTCCTGAAAATTGCATTTTAGTCGTCCCGCTCTCATTCAGAAAGGAAATGAGAAATTCTTTTGTAGAGAGGTGCTTTGAAAAAGTGACGTCGGAATATCAAATTCATACGCCGCTTCGTCTAGGGCATTATGCAAATTAATGATATTTTCATTCACATGAGAAAGCGATGTTTTAAAATAATGAGTTTCTTCGGGTCGCTTTGTTATCCGATCTTTTTCCTTCGAGAGTTCAAACAATAATTGTTTTTGTCTCGTTGGTAAGGCACAAAGAATATATTATGAGGATTTAAATATGGATGTAGGAATATTCTTTCAAAAATACTTTTTATGCTGATTTGCTTAAAACTCTAAGGATGAGTTGGTTGGATTTTAATGGCATAAGGCCCAGCTGCGGTAAACACAGATTGTCTCCTATTAAAAAGCAATTGTAGGTAAAAAGAGTATGTAAGCAGCAAACCTACTCTTCTTGAAATACTAACGCTCACAAGATTTAATTTAAGTAACTGACATTAAAATTATCAAAAAATATCTGGGTTGGGGCTTACGGCTATATTTGGCCAAGGTGCGCCAAACATAAGACATACAACAACAAGGAAAGTTTGGCTGACACAGAAGAGAGAAATACATCTAGGGAGGAATCGAACCAACAACAAATAGCTGGATGATTAGAGAAGTAGAACAAAATTGGTTTCATGCATACATTACATCTTTTAACATAAAATGTTATCCGTTGAGCGAATCCCAATCTCGCGCGAGCTCAAACCAGAATCGACCTAGTATAAATTAAATACGCTTTACAAGACATCATACTGATACTTCTATCGAATTATCAGAAGAGTGATATCCTGAGATGGATACTTCCACTAATCCTTAGCGATATTCAATAATCTCTCTTGTCGCCTTTGTTTATATTGATTAATGGAGTTGGTGGAATCTTCCCTATCAATGCAAGAATAATGCGGTTGCGACATAAAGGAAAAATGGCAGCCTTAATAGATGATTCGAGGTTGTTCTGGGATATACCCACTGTATTTTCTGTTATTAATCACGCTTCACTTAATGGTCTGATATATCGCACACGATCATTCCCTGGGTCACAATTCAGGTCAAATTTGTTCACACGCTCAATCTCTTTTCGTGGAAGCAACTATCAATCATCAAAGGGGAAAATAGTTACTCCGAAAGTGAGCACCTTTTGATGTATATCAAAAAATTGCCATTTTAGTTATTTTGTTAGATATTGTATTAGCTTACCTCTGTTACTAATACTCATCCGAGTTTGAGTTGAAAATATATCCTTCACTAAGATAGTATCGTCTTGTTTTAAACTCTTTTGTTTTATTAGCCTGATTTATTTTATGAAAGAGAATTCTACAAAATAATTATGTTATGACTTTTATGGAAAGTTGGTCTAAATATACACACATCGCCAAGAAATGAACCCATGTCTTTAGCCATATTTTGCACAAAATAAATAATTCGCTATGAAATGAGAAAATGAAACATTAATTTTGCGTTACCAGATACCAAGTAGTAAAATAACACTTTTTAAACAGTGGGGGTTTTTCGCTTGCGCTAGCCTCAAATAGACTCGTTTCCTTACAAAATGAATGTGTTGTGTTGGTCCAGTGCGACATTAATTCAACTACCTACCTTACAAAATGTAAGTAATGCAAAATTAAATGTTTTTAATTATTTCATCTCGTTTGTCTAATATTTATAAATTATTTATATTTTGGAAAGAAATAAAAAAAATTCAGACATAAGTATTAGAATTTAAATTCTTTAAATATAATTCTTTGGGAAAAAATTGTTTTTCTCGTAATATACTGGTAAAACAATCTTTGTTGTGTTCTGCAATCGTAATAATATTCAATGCTATTCCTATGGGTATTTAGAATTGTTTTAGCCCCCTTTGCATACCTAGTACAAATAGAACGGGGGTCAATATGTAGCCTGTTACCCGCAGGGTTCTAAAGAGTAGGTGTACAAATTTGGTGTGGATGGGTCAAGCGGTGTAGATTGGTATAGAGAACAGACGCCAACTCTGCTTTATATATACGTAGATATGTAGGAAAATTAGTTCGTGCGGTACACTAATGAAAAATTTATGTCTTTTTGTCTGTTTGTTTTAGATGAACTGACGCAGATGCATCTTAGTTTACATTATTGTATATTTTATACCTTCAGTCGAACGAAAATCAAAGATAAAACACAAAAACGATAAATGCAATTTTACTGGTGGGAAAATTTGTTTGTTGCTACCTACAAAAGTGAGATAGTTATAACTTGCTGTAAGTTATGTGACAGATCGGGGATTTATGTAAGCCAGGCCGATGAGATGGCTTTTTACAACCAATATATTAATTTCAACAGATAGGAGACGCTTCTGGACACATCGTTATGGACTAGAGTTTCACACAAGAGAAACAGGGACACGCAATGTAAAGAGCACGGACATAGACAGCCAAGCAGCGATGAAAACAGTAGTGATTGACATTGGACGCGGGACAGAAAGCAGACCCGGGTTCAACTCGAAAACTGCCTCCGTGCTTTGGAATCAGTCAAGTGATGAGTTTCGAAGGAAACAACCGCCTCTCTACTTTCTTCCTAGGGAAGAGAGATGGATATTCCATGATCAAACTGAAAAATTCTCGAAAGTGTGAAAGTAGAAGAGGAGAGACATGGATGCACAAAATTTTGTACTTTCGCTTGCTTTGCTAATTTAAAGCGTCTTATTGACATCGCTGATGTAAGGTTTCTTCTAGGTATTCTCCATTTTTCTTGTATTTTATAAAGATAATTTTGCTTATTTCCGTGTTTCTTTCCCAAGAACTCTAAAACTTCATCAGCAAGTTTCAGACCATCAAACATTGTTTGTAATGTGTATGTGTTCTTACGTTTAAATATTCATCTATATTATTGAAAATGTTCGCTTGCCTTCCGTCACCGTACTATCAATTTTTTTTATTATTTTTAAAAGGAACTGAAATAGAGATTTACCATTGTTTACAATAAACATTTCTTTTCCGGTGCAATTCCTGTGAATTATGTATACAGTGTAAGTAGCACCCAATCAAAAAATGGACACTTTTTCTGGTTGGGTTTCGACAAGGATTAGCGACGATTATTGTGCGCTCGCGTGATTATGACAAGCACAGAAACAAAAGGAGTAAACTGAAGAGTTAGTTGAATTTACATCGCACTACAGCGGGATTATGGGACAAGGGGAAAGATTCGAGGACAACACCTCGCAATTTTGAGCCATGGACAGATGACGAAGTCAACACCTGAACTGGTACCCCACTCTCCAAACTCCCACACTTCTCCAACGTGAGGACGTTTGAGGGCACGAGAGATTTAACATGCACCAGCCAACGTACTTCGCTTGAACCGAGTTTCAAACCCGCAACCCTCTGGTTGCTAATCTGCGACTCTACCAAATGGGCTACCGCTTCCCCTAGTGATCTGAAGACATCTGTCAGGAGATTGAGACGAGAGCCGCCTTGTTGCAAGATGGGGATGGATTTTTGTAAATAAAATCCTGGATTCAAAAGAACATAGGTCTGGACATCCATTCATTGATTCGAGTTTCTTCTAGTCTTTTTCATTAAATTTTTTATTACCAAGACCCATATGAATCAGATTCCTTGAAGAAAGACTTCTCGTAGAAACGTA
This sequence comes from Meta bourneti, assembly GCA_933210815.1. Lineage (NCBI taxonomy): Eukaryota > Metazoa > Arthropoda > Arachnida > Araneae > Tetragnathidae > Meta > Meta bourneti. The sequence continues at coordinate 89,645,075 of OW119924.1, read as the reverse complement.
TTGTTGAGGGCAAAAAAGAAATCTATCTTAATTAAACAATGCAATCTGCGGGTTACTCTTCATCCAAATCAAAGTAAATGTTAGTTATTAATGCAATTCCTTTTCTCATCAAGTTCAAGTACCTTTACAGAGGTTAGCTGTTCCACTGGTCTCCATCGATCCTCCATATCTAATTTAACGCGTGGATAGGTAGGGGGTTGAAAAACCCTCCAGGACCCGATTGGAGATCAAAAATTCCGATTTAGAGATCAGGAATCGCAAGAAGACTGCCGCAGGCTATTCGAGAATGAAGTTAATATTTTTTGGTATTTCTTTCCTTCTATTTCCCTGATAACGGTATCAGTCGTAGCGGAAAGTTCTACGCCTTGGGCCAATCTCTTAATGCGGATTCCGTATCTACAGACAGAAAAACGCTAAACAAGTTGTAAGAACTTCAGTTCTGCTATTTTTCAATAGCAACCATGCATTGTGTGTATTATATTTTATATATATATGATTTTTTTTTACCTTACGTGAAATCGCGCAGAATGGAATTAATAAAATAAACAATGAAATGAATTGAAGTATTTTTATCTTGACGGGAGATTGTTTCACGCATGGATCTGGTAATAAATCTATTGGAGCATTTAACACCTTCATATGAAACTAATATGTTTTTGTGGATAAGCATGCTGTTTTAAGATAAAAAAGGGAGTCATAATACCTGCAGCCGAAACTTTGGTAAAATCATGCTTTTTCCGTAGAAAATCCAGGGCTGTGGTGGTCCGGTTGGAATAGTAACGGACTAGCAATCAGAAGGTTGCGGGTTCGAATCCAACCAAAAGACTGTCTTGTACAAAGGCGGTGCACGTTAAATCTGTGGTGGCCTCAAATGTCCTCACGTTGGAAGTTTGGACAGTGGGTGCCAGCTCAGGTGTTGCCTCGTCAACTGACCGTGGTTCAAAATTACGTGGTGTCCTCGGATCTTTCCCTTCGGGATTGATCCCGGACCGTCGTCAATAGACCGTAGTGTAGATCTAGTGCGACGTTAATTAATTACCATTACCCTTACCATCGGTAGAAAATCCACCATTGATTGATCTTGTAACTAATCAAACCATAAATCACATAATAGCAATTTTATATGAGCTTTTTCCAGTCAAGCTAAATGTAGATGGCAGTATTGTTTTTGCTGCGGAACGTACATCGTGTACGTATTCCAAACGTGACGTCACATGGCTTGTTTTTTTAATACGATTTCAGCACGTCGCCAATAGAATCCCAAAGGTAGGTCGCTAATTAACGTCACACTGGAGCAACACAACCGGCTATTGGCGACGGTCCGGGGAAAATTGGAAGACAATACCACGTAATTTTGAACCACGGTCAGATGACGAAGAAATTCCAAAGAAACAAATTCCGAATTGATGTATCAGTTGATTGGTCAACGCCAATTACATTAAACGCCAAACATAGCCAAAAAGTGCTAAACTATTCTTTAAAGTGACCTCGATATGTTCCATACGAGAACATGTGGGTAACGGGAAGTAAAAGTTTATAGTGAGGCTCACGAAAGAAGGCATTTGAGTCACGTAGTTTTGAACGAGTCTTAATTAAATAAGGGGGGTATTTCAATTAACGTCACACTGGAGCAACACAATGGGCTATTGGTGACGGTCCGGGATCAATCCCAAAGGGAAAGATCCGAGGACAATACCACGTAATTTTGAACCACGGTCAGATGACGAGGCAACACCTGAGCTGGCACCCCACTCTCCAAACTTCCACACCACGCCAACGTGAGGACATTTGAGGCCACGACAGATTTAACGTGCACCAGCCCCCTTTGTACACGACGGTGTTTGGCTGGATTCGAACTCGCAACCCTTCGGTTGCTAGTCCGTTGCTCTTCCAACCGGGCCACCGCGGCCCTAATTAAATAAGGGAACTGTTGGTAATGCAAACAAAGCCCTTACACAATTGGTGCCTTCAGTGAGGTTTCTGGTTATAACTTTATCGTTGGACGCCGAAAACTATTGCATTGATAATGACAGGAGGAAAACATCCAAGGTGATCGCCATTCATGCGTTTGAGTATGGCATACTTCTCTTAACGCTATTCAGTAATCAATTTACGCCTCTTAGCACCTATTTAGTAATCAATTTGAAGATCAACTCCATTCTCCCGTAGGGCCGCGGTGGCCCGGTTGGAAGAGTAACGGACTAGCAACCGAAGGGTTGCGAGTTCGAATCCAGCCAAACACCGTCGTGTACAAAGGGGGCTGGTGCACGTTAAATCTGTCGTGGCCTCAAATGTCCTCACGTTGGCGTGGTGTGGAAGTTTGGAGAGTGGGGTGCCAGCTCAGGTGTTGCCTCGTCATCTGACCGTGGTTCAAAATTACGTGGTGTTGTCCTCGGATCTTTCCCTCTGGGATTGATCCCGGACCGTCACCAATAGCCCGTTGTGTTGCTCCAGTGTGACGTTAATTGAAAATACCAAATACCATTCTCCCGAAAACTACACTATAGTAAGTGTGCCGCCTGGTTAGTTTGCACTGAAAATTCTTCTCATAGTTTCCTCTCATTAATGCGGGCCGCTGTATCCCGTTTGAATGTCCTCACGTTGGCGTGGTGTGGAAGTTTGGAGAGTGGGGTGCCAGCTCAGGTGTCGCCTCGTCATCTGACCGTGGTTCAAAATTACGTGGTGTTGTCCTCGGATCTTTCCCTTTGGGATTGATCCCGGACCGTCACCAATAGCCCATTGTGTTGCTCCAGTGTGACGTTAATTGAAATTCCCCCCCCCCGCTGTATCCCGTTTGGAAGAGTAACGGATTAGCAAACGGAGGGTTGCGAGTTCGAATCCAACCAAAGACTGTCGTGAACAAAAGGGTCTGGTGCACTTTAAATCTGTCGCGGCTTCAAATGTCCTCACATTGGCGTGGTGTGGAAGTTTGGAGAGTGGGGCGCCAGCTCAGGTGTTGCCTCGTCATCTGACCGTGGTTCAAATTTACGTGGATCTTTCCCTTGGGGATTGATCCCGGACCGTCGCCAATAGCCCGTTGTGTTGCTTCAGTGAGACGTTAATTAAAATACCTACCTATCTCTCATTAGTTTATATTAGAGCCAATTGGGTTGCTCCAGTGTGACGTTAATTAACTACCTACCTCATTAGTTTAGTATATCTCAAAATATACATATATTTTGACGAATCTACCGCGGGCCTGTCAATTAGAAAAATGTTTTCTTAGGTCTAATTAGTCAGTCAAAATATTTAACCCTCCAAGTGGTTTCGACGAGACATCTCGTCCATGAGACCTGTTCATTTTTCTTCTAATGATGGGATATCTCGTCCGTCAAAATCTGGTCAGTTTTGCTAATGACCAGATGCCTCGTCGATACAGCCACCAGAGGGGTTAACGCCTAATTTCGTTTTTATGTTTATAAATGAACTGAGTTAGCTTCTTTAAGGAACTGCGTGAAATGAATAGCGAATTCGATAAAAAATAATGATTTTTGTACTTTTGAGAAGCTTCGTATCAATTTGGTGATGTATATTATTTGATGGTTGGTAGATGGTAGTTAATTAACGTCGCACTGGAGGAACACAGGAGCTGTTGGCGATGGTCCGGGATCAATTCCGAAGGACAACGTGTCGTAATTTTGAACCACGATCAAATGACGAGAATATTACCTCTCCTGGCACCCCACTCTTCATATTTCCACACCACTCCAAAGTGAAGACATTTGAGTCCACGACAGATTTAACGTGTACTAGCCTCCGTGTACCCGACTGTCTTTGGCTGGACCGAGTTTCGAACTCACAACCCTCCGGTTGCTAATCCTTCCGACTGCCCTAATATCATTAGAAAAATGAGATATTTTGGTAAATATCTCTGTAAAGGACGAACTTTTTTCATTCGCCTAGACTGATATAAACATTTTGCTTGCTAGAACCTTCTAGATCCATACTTGTACAAAAGGCGAATTTTTCAATTTATAGATGTATACTTTGTGACATAAAAGGTTTCCTTATAAACTGCATGATTTGGACACTTTTCTAATAAAAAATGTTTGCCCTCTATACGTTTAAACAATTAATAATGCGTTAATTATATCCACTCTGAATCACACAGCGTGTTTTTACACAATAATCCATCCAACCTCTTAAAATGAGACTCGTCTTCCTACTGGCTAATGATGCTTGCATACCCTCTTGACATTTATAACTCTCAGCATAAGCGTCTTAAGCCCTCCAAGTGGTTTCGACAAGATATCTCGTCCATCAAGATCTGACCAATTTTACTAATTACTAGATATCTCGTCATCAAGATACTATAGATTTTTTTTATGATGACGAGATCAACATCTGGTCAGATTTCTTCTAATGGCGAGGTATTTAGTCCATCAGGTTCTGGTAAGTTTTGCTAATGACGAAATACCACGTCAAGACGAGAACACCCAGGAGGGTTAATACAGCTTAAAACCCCTAAATAAGAAATGCTCTCTCACAACCAACCTATCATAACACACGATGATAAATAATGACCAGTCAACTGGATTTGACGTTCCTTAGAGTCCTACTCCCCTAGAAAATTTATTCAAATTAATCTCAAAAGCTCTTTGAGAATTCTGGCATCAAGCGCCCGACGCTGCTTTAAGCTGAACACAATTTATCACTTCTAAAAGGTCACTGTGAAAGGTAACATGTAACGCATTTTTCTGTTGCATGGAGGCCCATCCAAATCTTTGTATTCGACACACTGTTTGTCCATTCAGCACTTCAGAATCAATTTACGATCCACCCGCTAATTGAATTGTCTGTTCCAGAATATGTTCGCTTTCACAAAGGAGTAAATTGAGCGATGAAGATCCTTGACGTGGCTAACCCAATACGGCATTCGTTAACTCTGTTAACGAATTTCATTAGCGGGATAGAATTATTAATAGAATTCATTAAGAGAATGACATGATTCAATTTGAGGTGTCCCTTGCATCGTGTCACCGTGAATCATCAGTGAGAGGACTGGGAAGATGTATCGCATTCTAGTGGTTTAGTGGTTTTGACGTAGAACTACGTTTTCCGACTCACTATGGGGAAAGTATCTTGGGAATTGAGCGTCACGAAAAATTGCAATTCACTCTCGCGCAAATGCTCGCAAATGAAGAATCAGAATAGTTTATATATCGTTTAATAGAAGAAATAACTCATAAACGAGACAAAAATTATTGTTTCCTGTTGAGCTTGATCTAGTTGGCAATGTCGCGAAAATCCCATATTTGACTCGTTATCACATTATCGAGTTGCCACGCGTCTCTTTAGATGTCACCACTTTTGAACCACGCGGCATAGAGTTTAATATTAGGAGCTCAGCTTGTTGCGAGAGTCTCGCTATAGAACGTGTCACGCGGGTGGGAAAACCTAAATTTAAACCGAAGTAGGAATCCCGAATGCAGACTATCGACTTAAAAATTTCAAAGGTGTCCAAGAAATACGACAAGTACTATCGCGATAAACGAACGGCACTTAGGGAGTAAGTTGAGGACTATTGACTTCTATAGACACCAGACAAGACACCGGCTAAGCGAAAGCGTGAGCAAAGTGCCCATGAGAAGTCAGCCTCGATAGCTGCAAAATCGACTCACGCGACTCGGAGCTGCAGCCATTGAGTTCTCGTACACCCGACATCGCCGTGCACAGCGAGCTCATGGATGTGGATTCAGCAGCGACTGATCGGAGACCTGGGCAGAAAAGTGCCGGGACAACATTACGCAGAGACCGAGTATATCAGGTGCACTTAGTATAAGGCTTATTACAAGCGCGCTGGTGACATATTTAGCTAGACATACCGTTAGTTATTGTATCAAGTGGCTGATGCGACAAGACCGGCACGTACAAGATAATCTAGCAAGTAATCAACGTGCTTGTCGATGTCGACACCATGCTGTGGCAGCTGCATAGCCAGCTGGACGATGATTATGCCTTCAACGTGAGCATAAAAAACACTTGGTACTTCTCATATCATCGCTCTATGCTAGCATTGTATGATTTCATTCAATCTAGTGCCGTGATTTTGTCACCCAATAAATGAGGATTGCATATACGACCTCGTTTCATTTCATACACCATCCATACGTAGCTTTACTTAAAGATATGGAGTATGGTCGAATCTATCACTGCAAGGAGAAACTGCCACAGGAGTGTGTGGGAAAAGAAGGTAATTTTTGCTTCCCTCTTACAAAAAGTTTCTTGAACGAAAATAGCATCAAGATTCAAGAAAAAATACAGAAAAATATTCAGCACACTCAACTCAGTATAACTGAGTTAATGAATTTAATTACTGGTTTCTGTTCATATATGATATACAGAGGAAAGGAGGTAAATTCGAGCGTGTGAGGCAGGATGGAACTTCACGAGTGCTTCCATTACCATGAGTACTCTTAACAATTCTTCAAAGTTAAATGCAGCCATACCCGAAGTTTTTTTCGCATTACTTTAGAGATTTCACAATTCCTTTGTACACTCTTCCCTAGCAAGCCCCACGTTCCACCAAAAAAGTCCAGACATTCCTTCTTTGGAGATGAAATTACGGAACGTACGTGACAGAATATTTTTAGAAGTTCTCAAGTTCCATTTTGGCCTTTTGAAATCTTAGCGTGATCAGTGTAAATCATTCGACAATTCCTTCTTCTAGAAACAAATATTTAAAACGCTCTCAAGTAGGAATTCGTAGAAAGATTGGGAACTATTATAGTTCTTTAAATGTAGGGCTCTAGAACCACTTCCTTATCTTTATGGATCCCTTCTGGTTCTAGGGCCGTGGTAGCCCGGTTGGAAGAGTAACGGACTAGCAACCGGAGGGTTGTGAGTTCGAATCCAACCAAAGATTGTCGTGTACAAAGGGGGCTGGTGCACGTTGAATCTGTCGTGGAATCAAATATACTCACGTTGGCGTGGTGTGAAAGTTTCGAGAATGGGGTGCCAGTGCAGTTGTTGCCTCTTCATCTGACCGTGATTCAAAATTACGTGGTGTTGTTCTCGGATCTTTCCCTTTGGGATTGATCCCGGACCGTCACCAATAGCCCGTTGTGTTGCTCCAGTGACGTTAATTAAAAATACCATACCAAGCCGCTATTCTCAACAATCCACTCAGATGTTCTTATCAGTTTTTGTCCAAAACCATGTATTTGAACTGATGAATATTTTCGATTTTCTTTCGATATTCGAGGTAGGTATTTTAGTTAACGTGACACTGGAGCAACACAACGGGCTATTGGTGACGGTCCGGGATCAACCACAAAGGGAAAGATCCGAGGACAACACCACGTAATTTTGAACCACGCTCATATGACGAGGTCAACACCTGAGCTAGCACCCTATTCTCCAAATGTCCACTTCTCACCAACGTGAGGACATATTAGGCTAAAACAGATTTAATGAATACCAGCCTCCACGTACACGACGGTCTTTGGTTTGATCGAGTTTCAAACTTTCAACTCTCGCTAAAGGGCGATTCTACCAACTGGTCTACAGCAGCCGTATTTAATTCTTGGAGATCCACTTTTGTCAATTTCACTGTCAGCAAGATGGCTGTATGATGTTATTTTAGATCATTATAAAGAGGTTAAAGTAAACGTGAAACGGTAGCTCATATATTTTCTTTGGTATTTTTAATCGTATTTTATCATTGAATTTCATTTATTTTTAATTTTATTCACTTTCAGAGGTCATATAACTTTCAAGCAAGATCCTGTTCCTATATTATTCAAACATAAAATATTCAAAAAATAATAATTGCTTCCGTATTTGGATTTGCCGTTCGACTTCACAAATGAATAACTTCAGCAATTTGTTTAGTTCAATTTATTTGTTTTCACAAAGGCGAGATCAATGTTTTCCACTGAAGAGATGAGACCACCCTTAAATATTGCAAGAAATTATTAAACGAATCTGAAAATAGAATTACGCTTGACCAGTTTCAAATGAACTGAAGAACACTTCCATTGTAAGACCAAACATATCTAATCAACAGTTCTTCACCCTAAGACATCACTTAACTTCAAACTTGTTTTAGAAATCAGATGAGGTGAACTTCCATGAAGCATTCAAGAAAATATAAAAAATAAGAACAATTACATGAAGTTTTGATATACACTGCTGGCCACCCAAATTGCAACACTAAGAAAGACAAGAGATATCACAACAAAATTTATTTTGTAGATACCATGTTGACCAAGTATCAAATGATTAAATTTATAGACTTCTGTGAAGTGTGGTTCCTGCCAAAATCAGTAGCCAGAGTAGCCGCCATTGTTGGAGATCACCGCTGCCACACGCCTCGGCATTGATTCAAAGAGACTTTGGATGTGTTCTTGGGGTACAGCAAACCAAGCAGCTTCCACACGTTGCCAAAGTTGATCTGGTGTGGCAGCTGGGGATGTATTCTGGGTCAATCGTTGAGCAACCATGGACCACATGTTTTCTATCGGCGAAAGATCCGGAGAGCGAGCTGGCCAGGGAAGCAATTCAATCTGGCGATTGACGAAGAACCCTTGGACAATGCGTGCCACGTGTGGTCGCGCATTATTCTGTTGAAATATGGCTGTGGGCAAGCCCTGAAGGTAAGGAAGGACAACTGGCTCCAACACCTCGGAGATGTAGCGCTGGCTGTTTAAAGTACCGGCAATGCGTACTAGAGGAGTGCGAGAGTGATATCCAATACCGCCCCATACCATAATACCCGGTGCAGGACCAGTGTGGCGGTGCATAACGCAGCTGTTCAGCATCCTCTCTCCACGGTGTCTCCAGACTCGAATCCGACCATCGTGGTGTTGCAGACAGAAGCGTGACTCGTCAGTAAAGACAATTTCATTCCATTCTGCCGTCCACATCCTTCTTTCATCGCACCATTGGCGGCGGAAACGTCTGTGGTTCTGCGTCAAGGGTAGACGAAGCAATGGACGTCTTGCGGACAGACCACTCTGCTGTAAACGGCGTCGAATGGTACGCGCAGACACTGGATGATGCGGTACAGACTGAATGTGCTGTGCTATGGTTCGTGATGTGGCTGAGCGATCCGTCACTGCCATACGTACAATATGCCTGTCATCACGTGAAGTGGTGCACTGAGGTGGATGCGATCGAATACGTCGGTCCGTCGTACCCTCCTGCATCCAACGATCACATATCCGCATTACAGTTGTTTGGTTTCGTCCAACACGACTACCGATTTCCCTGAAAGATAATCCACAATCTCGGTAGGCCACTATCCTTCCTCTATCGAACTCGGATACTTGATCAACAGATGATCGCTGTTTTCTACGAGGCATAATTGATCGTTTTTTTGAAAAAACCACAAGAAAAACACAATTGCCGTACTTGAAATCGTCGAAATCTCCAAGCCTTAAATAGCGCTTTGAAGTGGCGCCACAGGCGCGCGTGATGTGCGTCTGCGCTGAAATTCTAATCATTTGCATATCTCACCTCCGCTAATGCATGTTGTAAATTTCATATTATTTGCATGCTTCCTTCAGGGTGTTGCATTTACGGTGGCCAGTAGTGTACTACTCTCTCTCTCTCTCTCTCATTAGACTCTAAGACTTTCAGTAAATGCATCATCTAAATGTTAGATTAACACATGTTTCCTCGTGGAGAAATCATGAAGACTACTTGTTTTAGTAATGATTCCCACTAAAATAAAACGGAGCCGCGGTAGACAGTGGGAAGAGCAACGGATTTGCAACCGGAGGGTTGCGACTTCGAAACTCTATCCAGCCAAAGACCGTCGTGTACATGGGGGCTGGTGTAAGTTAAATCTGCCATGGCCTCAAATGTCATCACTTTGGCGTGGTGTGGAAGTTTGGAGAGTGGGGTGCCAGTCCAGTTGTTTATCTCGTCATCTGACCATGGTTCAAAATTACGAGGTGTTGTCCTCGGATCTTTCTCTTTGGGACTGATCCCGGACGGTCATCAATACCCCGTTGCATAGCTTCAATTCAACCTTAATTCACCTACCTACCTCATTTATTGGTTAAAATGCAGTAATACTTGAGTTTATTACTTTGGTTTCCAAAAAATTTGGCCACATCTTTCAAACGCATTCCTTTTTATGTCTAAAAGTTTTGGTTTTTTAAGTTGATCGTCCTATTTATTTAGCTAATGCAAGTTCACGCATATCACACCACTCAGGTACGGCTTTGTGCGGAAAGCAAAGGAAACATGTTTCTGGAAGGCATCGGTAACTTTCTTAGCTAAAAAGTAAGCCAGCGCATCAGACTCTCCCCAAACCAGTGTTCAATCTGACATGTATAATATCGATTATTTGTTCGATCTTCCAGAAACGGACTGTTGGCTTCCCTAAACAGCAAAGTATCTTCCAATGAGTAGACTGGAACAAAACTCTTTTTTTATTCAACACTTGTTTGAACAATTAGCGTGCAAAACGTATGGAACAGTAAAGTTTTCAACCGCTACTTTGCAGTGAAGTGATCTGGTAGTGGAAAAATTCCCGGATCCCAGACCTTAGTCAATAGCCCGTCGTGTTGCTCCTGTGCGACGTTAATTAAATACCTACCTACCTCTTGTAGGTTGTGTGACCAACTCGAACAGACTGAGTCCTCGAGATATAGGCTTTGCGTATAGAGAATAGGGTTGCGGATGAATTCCTTTTGTAGCAGAACCCATTCCTATGTTAGAACCTCCAACGTCACGATTCCAAAATTGGGATATGCACCAGCTTTCTACTGAATAGCCTCGGAAATGCAAATCAACACAGGCTATTTTGTTTAACTTTGAGGTTGTAACCTTTAAAAATAACCCTTTTTCTTTAATTTTTGCATTACAGGGTAAAAGGCCTCAAATTTACATTATTGATGTTAAATTCGTTTAGTTCGTCCCATTTTCCCGTTTCTTCACTTTCCAATTGCCTGGGGACTTCGAAAATGGAGAAATGGCCAGGCCTGTCTTGCCCACTTAAGGTGCGTTTTCACGAGGATAATTTTCGACCTAGCAAGCAGGTTACCGTTAAGTTTGTATTGCCACTAGGACTAAAACGTACCTGATAAGTTACCAAGAAGTAGGCACTGCCGTGCTTTCGGACAATGTAGGAAAACACAGTGGATGAAAAAAGTTGATGCTCCTGATTTAGTTTTAAGTGCAGAACTTCGAGAAGTATTAGAGTTGTAGGTGAGAGAGAAATATAAATGCGATGATGGTGAATATAATGAAATGCAACAATGTACTATGTATCGACCGCCAAGACAAGTGAATAAACAATCTACATATATACATAAAGCAGAGTTGGCGTCTGTCGGTTCTCTGTACAAATCTACACCTTTTGACCAATCCACACCAAATTTGGCACTCTTAGTATTTGGAACACTGAGGGTAACCTAGGCTACATATGAATCCTCGTACTATCTGTCTTGGGTGTGCAGAGGGGGCTTAAAACACCATTCGAAATCCCCATAGGAATAACATTGAGTATTTATACGATCAAAGTCAGACCAATTCACACTAAATTTGGTACATTCATTCTTTAGAATTTAGAGGGACACATATCCTATATATTAACCATAATCGGATTTGTCCTGGGTCTGCAGGGGGAGGGCTAAAGCAATTGGAAATAACCACAGGACTAACATCGAGTGTCTTTACGTTCACTATCAGACTAATTCACACCAAATTTTGAACATTCATTCTTTAGAAACCTGTGGGAAACATAGGCTAAAAATTAACCCCGTTCGTTTTGTCCTGGTTCTCCAGAGGGGGCTAAAAGTAATCCGAAATCCCCATAAGTATTTTTAGGATCGCTATCAGACCAATTCACAAAAAATTTGATATTCATTCTTTAGAATGCTGAGGGAAACATAGGCTATATATTAATCCCAATCGGATTGGTTCTGAGTCTTCAGAGGAGGCTAAAAATAATTCGAAATCCCCATAGGAATAACATTTACGATCATTTTCTGACCAGTTTACACCAAATTTGATATATTCATTCTTTAGAATCCTGCGGGAAACATGGATGCATATTAACCCCGTTCAATTTGTCCTGGGTCTTCAGAGGTGGCTAAAAGCAATGCGAAATCCTCTTAGAAATAACATTGAGTATTTATACGTTCACTATCTGACCAATTGACATCAAATTTGGTACATTCATTCTTTAGACGACTGCTGGTAACACAGGTTAGATATTAACTTCCGTTCGGGGAATTTGTCCTAAGTCTGCAGAGGAACTAAAAACAATTCGAAATCCCCATAGGCATAACATTATTTTTACGATCACTCTCAGACCAATTCACACCAAATTTGGTGCTTTCGTTCTTTAGAATTCTGCGGGAAACGTTATTTAGATATTAACCCCAGTTCTATTTTTCCTGGTTGTGTAGAGGAGGCTAGAAACAATTTGAAATCCCCATAGGAATAACAGTGTGTGAATTACGATGAATTACAACAAACAATTCAACCCGAGCAACGCCGGGTAATCCAGCTAGTCATATATAGTACTCTAGTTAAGACTAAAATGGTAGGTTGAAACAAGTCACGAAATAATCGAATCGAATCCGCGGGCGCACCCACAAGATGGCGGCTTAAGCCATCTGAGCCGTAAAAGCAAATGTCTTTAATTAATTCATGGGCACACCCACCAGGGAGCTTAAGGCCCTTAAAGCCGAAAAAAGGCAAATATGTTTCTTTAATCCATGGGCTATGCACTCTCTGTTAAATATGTTAATTACAAGGGGAACTCCTGAATAAAATATATATATTTCATAACACTTGAAAATGCCTAATTTGGGGGTACGACCAATGAAAACCCCAAACGGCTTTAGTGTCTAAAAAAGAATTGAAATCTGAAAAAACTTTTTGATACCATGAATAGGTCTTTGCATAATCTTCAGCATTTTTATGTTTTCTAAAAATTATATTTAAAATGGATGCATTGTGGAGGGTGAAGTAGTTATACATTAAATATAAATGTGTGTGTTTTCATGTATAATCAATAATTCATTGTAATTAATTATTAATTACGTGAATTAAATAATTTATGAATGAAAATTAATATAAAGCACTATTAGGATAACTTAATCTCCTTTTTATGATGAATAATTTTAATTACTTCTATTAATCCTCTAAAAGAAAGAGCAAACGATACCTAGGTAGCTCTCTGTCTCGAACGAAATCCTGGTTTCGCTCCTGATTGAATCAAGCTCATCGAGTTGTGCATCTGCCCACGTTCCAACGTTCGAAATTCGGTTTCACGTTCGTGGGCATGCACAATGGCAGATCATGGATAACGTGACCAGTAGACAGTAAAGTTAAGTATCCCGGACGTGAACTCTTTCTTGATGGTGCTATCTGGATTAACAAGCAAGTGGATAGTGTGGCTGTGTTTCAACCAGGAACATGCAATATATATACGGAACATTGCTATTGAGAGCAGCTTCAAAAAGCGTGAAAAACATGTAGACTAGTAGTCACGAGATTACTCCGAGAAAAATTGACCTTTTCGGCCGATTTGGCATCGTATCGCCTAGTTTGGCGATATATACAGGGCAGATGTGCGAATGTGCATTTCTATAGACTGGCAACAAAAATGCTGAAATTGCCAATGCCTATTACTATGTCACGTTGACCAATCAGATGATGAATCAATGGATGGCCATCTTCTCCCGTCCTATCGATTTACCGGGACGAATGTTCGTTTCTTCCCGGTAGATGCAAGTAGTCAGTCACTTTCCTACTACTTTTAATCACATGATCCTGGGCGCATAGAAAGGTTACCATTGCTCACTATATTTTTATATTTCCTGTTAGTTGAAACGAGGCTACACTTTCCGCTCACATTAATGGCTTGCAAACCCCCTATTCCCGTGAAAATGTAGCTTTTGAAAACTTATGAGACATTCTTGCAATTCTATCATCAATGTAACCAACATTATTTGTCTTGATTATCACTGTTAATTGCCAGACGAATACAGGGTGTTTTTATGTAATGACACCATTTTGTTTTGGAATAACTTTTAAATAAAACATTTCTAATTTAATTTTTTACTTGCTGTTTAATCAATTAACGATTATTGACAATTTGGAGTGAAGGCATTATTTCCCCGAGGATGGTAGTGAAACGGGTTGGTTGATTGGTTGCTTGGCGTTTCAAGGGCCATATTCGGCCAAGCTGTGCCACGCAAGTAAAAAAATGGGACAGGGAAAAAAGAAGGATTGGGGACAGCGTAGTGGGAGGAAAGCAGAACGAGATCGCTTGGGTATCCCTGGAGTGCGATCCCAGTGCTTACTAAAGACACTAAACCTCACGTGAATAGAAAAGATCACTAGAATACCTCGGGTCCTTGAAGTCTGTACACACCTAAAGGAGATGTACCCCTGAGGGCGGTTATGAAACGGGGGTTACTGTCAATAGTGAACAGTACTGTGCGATATTGCAAGTTTCTATTTTCTCTTCAATTGCAGGCAATCTGTCGTACACCTCTAGCAACCATGCAAATTCTGAAGGACTTAATTCCTAGCCAAATAAAATCTGATGTTGTCAATTGGCCCCTGGGTTCTCATGATTTGACCGCACGGAATTTTTTCCTATAGGACTACTTAAAGGAACGAATGTAAGCTAATACGAGGGCAACGATTCATCAGCTTAATCATAGCATTTGCAAAGGCATCGACAGATAACCCCGGAAGTGTGTTCAAACGTAATGGAAAATGTGGTCGAAAGAACTTTTATATGCAGACCGGCCTGAAGAGGTATTGGAATACGAGGAGTTTCATAAAATATTCATTAATTGAACAAATAATATGTATGAGTTTTAATTAAAAAAGTTTAATTTTTAAAAGTTATTCCAAAACAAAATGGGGTACTTACATTCAAAGCAGCCTGTACAATACAGATGCGGAAAGTCATTCAGCCTCATGATGGATCAGACATGCCACATACCATGTTTCCACGAAAGGGGACGCGAAAAAATTCCTTACAGGTACTAGACGATGTTACTCTAACATTTTGCAATTTCCTGAGAACTTGTGTCGCAGAATGTGGAAGTGGTGCCATTTAAGTGAACACTCTTTACATGCAGGACCACTCAGCCCCAAGTCAACAGGAAACTTAATTAAGACATTAAACCCCGAGCGTCTTTAAGGTGTACCCCATTTGGTGTGAGGTGTTTGGCAATCAAGCCACGTATGTATTTTGACAGAACTGCAATCAAGTCTTATTTTAACAAGTTTATCAAAAGACGAGCGATCCCGCTAGGGATAAAAAGAATGAGATAGTTAGAACTGAAAAATTACATCTAATTTACAAGATCCTTGGCATTTTCGCTGGCATGGTACCTGGTTACCTAAATTTTGAACCACGGTCAGAGACAACACCTAAGCTGGCACCCCACTCTCCAAACTTCCACACCAACTTGAGGACATTTGAGGCCATGACATATTTAACGTGCACCAGCCCAGTTTGTACACGACGGTCTTTGGTTGGATTTGAACTCGCAACCCTCCGGTTGCTAATCCGTTGCTCTTCCAACCGGGCTACAGCGGCCCAATTTTGTTTTGATAACTAGTATATTGCTTATACAGTTATATATAGGGTGTTACAGTTGTATACAGGGTGTTACTTACAGTTGTATACAGGGTGCTATATACAGTATATATACAGTTATATACAGGGTGTATTTTATGTTGGGGGGGGATATTTTGTGGTGAACTTTTAAATAAAACATTTAATTTAACTTTTTTTGCACATTGTTTACTGATTAATGATATTATTTATGAAACCTGACATTGGCCAAATCTGGTTGAGCTGCAAATACGGGCTCTTTCGATCACATTTTCCACTACGTTTGAACACATTCCTGGAGCGATTTGCTCAATTTCTTTGCGAATGTTGCACTTAAACTGTTAAATTGTTGCCTCCTTGTTAACATAGACTCGTTCTTTTAAGTATCCCAAAGAAAACGCCCGACGAGGTCAAATCAGGGGATTGAGGGCACTAATGGACATCACTAGGTTTTATTCGTCCAGCAATGAGTCCTTTTGAATTCTCGTGGTTGGAAGAGCTGCATGGCATGTTCTTTCATCTTGTTGAAACCACACGTGCTGTAAGACATTTGTCGAAAAATTTCAGACAGAAAGAAATTTTGCAATATCGCACAATATGGTTTTCAGTCGACAGTAACCTCATTTTCCTTTCCATCCACGAAAAAAATGGTCCAATAATGCCTCCACACCAAATTGCCAATTGTCATTAATTGAGCAAAAAATATTAAAAAAGTTTTTAGTAAAAAAAAAGGTTTTTTTTAAATTATTCCAAAATAAAATTTACAGCTGCATAGAAAACATCCTATATTAGTTCATTTCTCTTTGTTTTATGAGCAGAAGTGTTATTTTTAATGTTGATTTAATAAATAATATTGATCTGGGAAGGATATTTAGATCTACCGAAAAATACATATCGATGGCGCTGTCAAGGACAGAGAGTTGTGTCGAAAGGATCTTTTTCTCCTCTTTTTATAACTTTCTCTTATACATTCAAATTCGGTTTCGATTGCTGATAGAGCGTAGAAACTCCCCAATAATTTGATGGGTTTTAACTCCCTTATCTTTAGACCCTTGTCACTCTAGATGGGTCATTTTCATGTAAATAATGGAGTTCTCGTAAGAGTGTAATCAACATTATATAATTTAAATCGATTATATATATACACTGCTGGCCACCCAAATTGCAACACCAAGAAAGACAAGAGATATCACAACAAAATTTATTTTGTAGATAACATGTTGACCAAGTATCAAATGATTAAATTTATAGACTTCTGTGAAGTGTGGTTCCTGCCAAAATCAGTAGCCAGAGTAGCCGCCATTGTTGGAGATCACCGCTGCCACACGCCTCGGCATTGATTCAAAGAGACTTTGGATGTGTTCTTGGGGTACAGCAGACCAAGCAGCTTCCACACGTTGCCAAAGTTGATCTGGTGTGGCAGCTGGGGATGTATTCTGGGTCAATCGTTGAGCAACCATGGACCACATGTTTTCTATCGGCGAAAGATCCGGAGAGCGAGCTGGCCAGGGAAGCAATTCAATCTGGCGATTGGCGAAGAACCCTTGGACAATGCGTGCCACGTGTGGTCGCGCATTATCCTGTTGAAATATGGCTGTGGGCAAGCCCTGAAGGTGAGGAAGGACAACTGGCTCCAACACCTCGGAGATGTAGCGCTGGCTGTTTAAAGTACCGGCAATGCGTACTAGAGGAGTGCGAGAGTGATATCCAATACCGCCCCATACCATAATACCCGGTGCAGGACCAGTGTGGCGGTGCATAACGCAGCTGTTCAGCATCCTCTCTCCACGGTGTCTCCAGACTCGAATCCGACCATCGTGGTGTTGCAGACAGAAGCGTGACTCGTCAGTAAAGACAATTTCATTCCATTCTGCCGTCCACATCCTTCTTTCATCGCACCATTGGCGGCGGAAACGTCTGTGGTTCTGCGTCAAGGGTAGACGAAGCAATGGACGTCTTGCGGACAGACCACTCTGCTGTAAACGGCGTCGAATGGTACGCGCGACACTGGATGATGCGGTACAGACTGAATGTGCTGTGCTATGGTTCGTGATGTGGCTGAGCGATCCGTCACTGCCATACGCACAATATGCCTGTCATCACGTGAAGTGGTGCACTGAGGTGGATGCGATCGAACACGTCGGTCCGTCGTACCCTCCTGCATCCAACGATCACATATCCGCATTACAGTTGTTTGCTTTCGTCCAACACGACTACCGATTTCCCTGAAAGATAATCCACAATCTCGGTAGGCCACTATCCTTCCTCTGTCGAACTCGGATACTTGATCAAAAGATGATCGCTGTTTTCTACGAGGCATAATTGATCGTTTTTTTGAAAAAACCACAAGAAAAACACAACTGCCGTACTTGAAATCGTCGAAATCTCCAAGCCTTAAATAGCGCTTTGAAGTGGCGCCACAGGCGCGCGTGATGTGCGTCTGCGCTGAAATTCTAATCATTTGCATATCTCACCTCCGCTAATGCATGTTGTAAATTTCATATTATTTGCATGCTTCCTTCAGGGTGTTGCATTTACGGTGGCCAGCAGTGTATATATATAATTACTTTGGTGATCACGAATATTATTTGTCTGAACTAATCGATTTGTCACTGTACTTTTATAACATATGTTCTTGGAACTACGTCTTTCTCTTCACTATGGAGTTATGGTTAACTTGGAAATTGAGTGCCACGAAAACATGCAACCCACTCTTACCACTGCTGATCGCAAATGAAAAGACACAGAGCTAGTGTACATACCGTTGTATACAACAAAGAGTAACGCATCAAACGAGATATAAACTGCTGTTACTGTTTAAGCTTGGGTGAGCTGGCAATGTAGCCAAAGCGTCTCATATTTGGCTCGTCATGAAATTGCCGCGCGCATTTTTAGATGTCACCAAGCTTGAACCAAATGTCATAGCGTTAACATCAGCACATTAATTCGTAGCTAGAGATCAATGATATTGGAAGCGTATCATGCCGTCGGGAAAACCAAACTTTAGTCTGAAGTAGGGGAAGGCATAGATCTCTATATAGTGCAACATATAAAAATTTCAAAGATGTCCATGAAGCACGACGCAAAGTACCATCGCGCGATCACCGAACTGCACTTAAGGAGATAGCTAAAGCCACTGAGATTCAAAAGACACTAAACAAGACATCGGCTGAGCGTAAGCCAGAGTCTGCACGAGTTAGGGAAAGTCCGGGAGAAGTTGGCACGGGTGGCTGAAAAATCGACTCGGAGTCACAACCATCGATTTCTCGTGCACCCGACTTCGTTACGCAGCACAAGTATATGGACGGCGAATGCAGCAGCGACTAACCTAACATCTGGGACGAGTAGGTCGTGGCAGCAGGACGTAGAGACCGAGTATATCAGGTGCGCCGATTACGAGGCTTACTACAAGCGCGCTTTCGACACATTTCGTTTGACATCCCGCTAAATTTATCACCGAGCTGATGCGACAGGAGGCTGGCACAGGCAAGATAATCAACGTGCCCTTCAATGTCGACACCACGATGAGGCAGCTGCTTAATCAGTTGGACGACAATTACGCCTTCAATCTGAACAAAGAGAAGAACATGGCTCGTCTATGCTATAGCCCTGCATGATTCCATTCAATTTGTAGAGTGCCGTGATTAGTCTCCCAATAAATGACGTCCCCGTTCCATTTATCGCGTCACCCACACGTTGCTCTACGTAAAGATAATCCTTTGAGCATCACCATCTTTCCGATAAGTGTAGTACTGCTTTTACCCCTGAACTCGCATAATGACTAAATAACCACATACATTGCTTGAAAGAACTCTAGGAAAGATTCTATTGATTAAGAAGTTCAAAATTGATTAGAAGACAAAGGGAAGATTCCAGATTGCAAAACTGATAAATGCGTGCAAACCTCTCAGAGGGTTGAATTCATTTCATAGGAAATGACAGTGACCAAAAGTCGATGAATTGATTTCCATCGTTATTATTATAGTTTAAGATTCCTCTTAATAAGGGAAATTAAACGTTTTATGAAAAACTTCATTTCTGCATTTTGACTATGTCGCCACCTCTTAGTGGCGCTGTCTCTTCTCTTATGGTGTCGAGTCAGTCGCACAGTTTGAGCGCAGAACGTGGGGACTGCTAATATTGATTTAAAACCGTTGATCCCATGCAATCACCGTAAATAAATCAAATTATGAAAATTGCAATTGCATCGATGTTTGTAAATAGATTGTGCACATATTTCTATGTGTGAAAATAAGAAGAAAGGAAACACAATGATCTCCCATTGACTTCGGGGATCCTCGTGGTTCAGTGGGTATGTCCACTGGGCTAGCAACCTTCGAGTTGTAGGCTGTGCAGCTTCGATTCCTGCCAGGTGCCTGCCTCCCTGGGTGTATTTCTATTTTCTGTGTCAGGAAAACTTTCATCGTGTGTGTCTACAGAGGCTGTTCGGACATTTTTTGAACGATTTTGATGAGCTGTAAAAAATTGTATGATACGAAAGAATTTTATTTTCACAGCAGTTAAATAGTTAAAGTATAACTTATTGTCTGCTAACTCAGAGTTTTGTTTACTTTCAAATGGCGCTTTTAAATAGGCAATGGATGGAAGGCTATGTTTCCTCTCTTTCCGAAGAGAATTAGGCTTATTCAGTTATTCAAAAACGTTGTAAAAGTCATGGTTTTTCGATATCTAAAGGTACGATAAGTAATATTAAGGAAAAAAACGTAAAAGTGGAAAAATACTTCCAAATACGTATCCAAAAAAGAAAAAATTTCTGAGAATATTTGTAAGGTAAGATCTTTAATTTAAAAGAGAATCCGCCAAGTCAAAGGACTATAGCAAAGCGAACGTGAGAACTTCCTCTAAGAGATTTATGATTGTTGCCGGTTTTGCATATAATGGAAAATTAAAAGTAAAAAGAGGGGAAAAATGTAAAAATCAACTCCTACATATTATCAAGACCCTATTTTATCCCCTATTCAAAAAAAATACCATATCTTTTCCCACAGTGCCAACAATCGGTAGAACTGCATCAGGATAAAGCAAGCAGCCACACATCTAAATCGACTATTAAATTCTTGGAAAAAATGGTACAAGAAACTGGTATCAAGTCAATACCCTTTACTGATATTCCTGCTAAATCGCCAGATGTTTCACCCATGGACTTTTGTGCTTTTGGACTTTTAAAAAGGGCATTATCGAAACGTCGTCCGAAAACCATTTAAGGACTGGAAAACTGTGGAACAAGAATGGGACAAAATACCACTGTCGATACTACAAAAGTCATTATTATCATGGAAATTAAAGTGTAGAAAGATAGTTAACAATAAGGGCTATCAAATGGAACATTTAAAACACAAAAATTTCATGTAAAAAATTGAGCTTCAGTCCATTAAAATCGTTCAAAAAATGTCCGAACAGCCTCTGTATTACTTGATGTTTTATCTCTTGTCCTGCGCAGCATGACCAAACATGGCCCTTGCGCCATAAAACCCCCAAACCAACCAATGAACTCGTTGATTTCGTCACAAAGACTCATGTTATTTCATGTAATATCGAAATAAGAGTGTAACTTAATGTACACTGGGGTTCAAAAACTAAGGAGCACCGTTATTTTTAAGAATACAACTTCAAAATTAAATGAAACAAATTGTGGCTATTCGCATGACCGAGGATATTCAGTAAAAACTGGCGAATATTCAAATTTTGGAATCGACGTGAGAGGTTCTAATACCACAGGAAATCTTCCGCAACTTCATTCTCTGCATGCAAAAGCCTACATCAGCGTTAGAAGTGGTCATACAGCCTACTAAAATTTTTTATATTTTCTTGAACTGAATGAAAAGTAAAGCACCATATCACCAGGTTCCCTCGGATTCTGTAGCTAGCAGTCATATAAAGGAATTGTAACAATTCTGTAGTTCAAGCCATCGATTACGTCCTCTCCAAGATTACTACTTGATTCTGATAGACTTGTTTTTTCTCTTGGAGACTATAGACCACTCCAGAGTAACCTGCTCCCTCGCTGATCATTATTTTGCAACCCTTCAAGAACTTTGTTTCTAAAATAACTTTTTTGTGAAAATTATGTCGCTTCTGTGTCACTCATACACGGAACTCTTGTGGTACATATAGGAAAAAGCAGGTAAAGAAACTGTCCCTGAAGGCGAATCTGATTTCCCCAAAACAAAAATTTAAGATATAAAAGTGATAATATAAACCAAACAATAAATGGTTTGGAAAATGTCCATTTTAGGGATTTTCTTTACTACAGAATTTGGTAACAGTTTAGTTGGCCATTTATATATCTTTCCAAGCAAAAATAACTAAATACGTCAGACGAAGAATAGAGTTGAGGAGTGAAATAGACTGAAAATGTTTACGAGCAAATTATTTTAAAATACAGACAAAATAAAATAACATTTTTGTCGATTGGCTGTCACACAAAAGTTGTGAAAAATGTAATCTATATATTAAGGAAAGTAGGACATTTAGAGTATGTGTAAATGGAAAACTGGTTTATGGCACATGATGGAGAAATATAGTACTTGAATAGAAATTGACAGTGAAAAATATTAGCTTTACTGAAATGGCATAAAAGATATGGAGAAGTGGTCGAACAAAAGAATTCTGAAGCATTTATTACCTAAAATTTAGAGGGGTCGCGGTAGTACCGATCGAAGAGTCTCGGATTAACAATCAGAGGGTTCCTAGTTCGAGACTAGATCCAACCAAAGACTGTCGTGTACGTGGAGGTTGATGCACGTTAAATCTGTCCTAGCCTCAAATGTCCTCAAAGTGGCTTTGTGTGGAAGTCTGGAGAGTTGCGTGCCAGTTCAGGTCTCGTCGTCTGACCGTGGTTCAAATTGCGAGGTGTTGTCCTCCGATCTTTATCTAGGAGATTGATCCCGGATCTTCCCCAATAGCCCGTTGTGTTGCTCCAGTGTGGCATAAATTCCTCCAGTCCTAAAAATTTACAATTGAAATTTGTTGCCTACTAAGTTAAGTGTATCAAACCATTCATCTCTGTGTGTAAGTGAGGGATTTTTGTAGTAAACAAACAGACGGTCTGCCAAGATTTTACTTCTGCTGTCCAAATGCTCTCGTATGATAACCTTAGAATGCAGTTTATTGACGCCTTGGCGACGTTTGGTGTTTAATCTAATTGGTGTCGACCAATCAACTATCATATATCAATTCGGATCTGTCCGAAGCCCTGGGATAATCAGACGTTGCTTCTATTCCCACACAGCTTTACTCTTCGTTGCCAGTAAGTCTTCTCTTCACACGGCGCATCAATGCATGAACGTACAGCTCTTAATACAGCTCTCATGGCCTCACTCTATAAGCAATCTGCCAACTAGTGGTCGAATTCAGCCACTGCTAAATTCTGGAGTCAGAGTATTATGGCGAAATAGCGACCTCTACAATCATTAGTTCACAATTAAGTAGTATATATATAGCAGTGTAACCTATCTCCACCATGAAATACTTTTGGGTATATAATGTTGTACTGTGTTTCACACGTCTTGTTAAAAAACAAGCTACAGGAAGACGTGGATTTTACTTCCGGTTACCCAATAAGGAATAAGTACAGGAAGCACTTTCTACCACAAAATAGTGTTATCTACATATAACTTTACAGAAAAACCTCCTATCGAGATAGAGTGGTGACCTTTATGACGGATTTACTTAAAAGCATGAATATTAATCAGCGTTGGCAAACTAATTTCAAACTACAGATTGGCATTCTTTGAATTCGATGACCTCGGAGCAGAGACATTAAATGAGAAGTGAGATACAAATGAAGAATTAAGGATTACATTAATTTTGATTTGACATGCATAACTATTTCTTTTTTACATATTCAAAAATTTAGGATAATTCTGAATTCACACCAAGCACTGTTACTCGATCTCAATCCAATAGATCATGCTTGGGATGCTCTCGGACGTCGCATTACAACCTACACAAACTAAGCTACAAACAACCACAAACTAAGTACCACACAAGAGCAAAGATTAGCTCCAGAGCGAAATTTTGGGACTTCTTGCCACAAGAACTCTTGGATAGCGTTGTGGAAAGTATGTCTACACGTTGTGAAGCTTGCATTGGGGTCATTGCGGGCCAGCACATTCCCTAATAGTCTGATTTAAAAGAGCAAAAATGTTTTTAGCAATAACTAAAATCTGCAATGGTGTTCTAAGCATTTTTATCCTTCAATTCCTTAGTTCCCAGTAGCACCACGAGACACGTCTGTGTTCTTATTTTATTCCACATAGCTTGTGGAATATAATGGGTTTGCGAAGAGATGTAAAACCTTACGGAATAAAACAAAAAAGATTGTGTTTATGGATTTGTCGTGATGTACTTTATAACACCTGACGACTAGAACCAATTATCTAAGGTGTAAGCATAATGCGACTTTTAAAAGTTCAATGCGAATTTTTTCAAGAGCAAAAAGATAACGAGGCATTTTTTTATAAAATAAGTGATGCGAATAGCTTGTGATGCGCAAAACGCTCCCAATTTAATTAAATTTTCATTTAATCCCAAGCATTGTTTTTATGAAGGCTACACGTTGCAATTAACTTTGTCTCCTCTTCTTTAATCATTTAAGTCTTAAGAGAGCTTTTTTACCTTAGCTAAGTCATAGTTTTTCTCAAATGAATTCCTTGAATCTATGACGCTTGGTTATCTTCTCATTTGGAAATATCGCCTTCAACGAATAAAGCATTAAAATATTAATTTAGGATGAAACTCAAATTTCTTGAATGCCACACATTTCTTGAATTAGAGGAATGCATGCTTCTTATTTTTAAATAGTGCTTCATAGAGGATAAGAAATTTCAGATAATGAAAATATTTTAGATGATTTGTGATATTTAAGTTTTCTATTGTATCCGCAATAACATTCCATTATTGATAGAAACGAATAAGAATTTATTTAAATATATATTTAAAGGTATATAAATGTTTAATACTAAGTATTTCATTTACAAGTTCTGTTAGATATATCATAAATTTGTTTCATGTCTACTAACACTCTTAATAAACAGAAAATAGACAAATAATAATTAATCTATTTTCACCAGGAAAGCTATGAATTATAAAAATTAATGTAAAAATGTAAGTGTTCAGCATCACTACTTTGAAGGAAGAAGTTGTAACTAAAATCAAGAAGTTTAGCATTTTGTACATGTAACGAACCTATTCTTTGATAACCAGGGTTGTATAAATAACTGTTGCTGTCATTTTTTGCAGTAACTACAAAAACCAAACGCCGTAAAAAATCATCTTAACCCTTTGACGGGCACTTGCTCAAAAACTAGTAAGGAATGAAATCTAATAATTAAATTTTAAGGATTTCAGCATATAAATGTGGTAGTCTGCCAAAATATTATTTTTTTTCTGTGTTAAAGTATGTTTAAACTAAAGAAAATATATCTACAAATTCGTGTATTAGTTGAACATTCGCTATTTTCTTAAACGCTGTTGTATACATTAAAACTTAAGCACAAAACTCTAGCTTTATTATTGCATCAACTGAATGAATCTCTAAAATAACCTATCATTCTGAAAAGCTTGTCTCAAGTTTATGGTAAAGATTCGGTTCAAAAATGATCACAACCTGATTTTTAATATTGCAATCATGTTCCTTTGATTTATAATGTTGTGCAGACTCGTCCAAGTTCGATAAAAAGAAACGTAAAATATTTTGCCGTTATAATATAGAGTAGTATAAGTGCCAATAGTAATTAATATCAATTGAAATAAAAAACTGTACAAGATAATTAAATCCTAATTTAAGCTTTATTATAAATCAAATTACTAACTATGGGGGGACTAATTTTAATTGATACTTACAATCCATTCATATTTAATAAAGTGTATTCAAAGTAGTAGTATTTAAGAACTACTTTTAATATATGATTTTTTAAATCTGACGTAATGTAATTCATAACATCTTTTCGTTACTTAAAAGTGAACTTCGTTTAATAAATCTAAAAATAATGTTTCTTAACTTGAAATTAATGCTAATATCTACATGTTTTAAATGTAACATGATTCAACACAAAATGTCTTCTCAGTTCATGCTTGACTTTGCTAATTGCTGGTATAAAACACATTAAGCAAGAAACAGTTAAATAATGTTTCAGCAGTGTACATTTTGATGTTCAAATTTAATTAAACAAACGCCTACATGTATGTAACGGATAAAAAGTATAAAAATGGAAGCAATGAAAAATAAATAAATCAAAGTTCTTTAATATATATGAGAAGTGGGGATAGGAAAAGGGTAGTTATGCGTAGAGAGCGCGGAAAACATTGATATATATTCAGTCATCATAATTTTGACAATAAAATGGGCATATCACATTTGAACATCTGATCAGATTTAATCATCAACGATGTGTAAGAAAACTGCTTATGAAAACAGACCATTTAAATGGTAGTAGGAAATTTATTAAAGCAAGTAAAGCTTAC
This sequence comes from Meta bourneti, assembly GCA_933210815.1. Classification (NCBI taxonomy): domain Eukaryota; kingdom Metazoa; phylum Arthropoda; class Arachnida; order Araneae; family Tetragnathidae; genus Meta; species Meta bourneti. Next base: position 89,619,043 of record OW119924.1, on the reverse strand, counting down.
CTTTATGCCCGAGGAATAATGAAGCACCAAAAAGTTCGAACTATTAAAAATAAACGTATAATTAAGTGAAAACTTTCAATGAAACTGAACTAAATTTGAACAGACTCCAACTATGGTACAAACCAGGATTTATGTAAGGGGACAAACATATACTTAAGTAATGGGGGACTTAACTAATGGACTGGGATAATCAACGAGATAATTACACCGTATATTTGAGAAGAAATAATTTGAGGTTCCATGTATATTTTTCGGTGCTGATAAATCACGACTTAGTTGATTAACTTCAAAATAACTTAATAGGTACTATAATGGTTTAATGCTTGGTCTTCAAATGTAATAAGCATTAGTATACCTTTTAGATCGAATTCTCTTACAATCTATTTTTTACTAATGAGTAACATATTTGCACCTGTGTGGTAGTAAAATAATGCGGCCTCTAACAGTACGAATCTTTGGACTGGAAAACGATCATATACCTTTCATTTTAGATTGAAATAATTAAGATATTCCGGTACTTCCACGCCCCTAGTACTCGGAGGATACTTTGGCTCACAAATGTTTAGTAAAGTTTTATATGTCGTCGGTGTTATGTAAAAAGGGGCGAATCAACCAATTCAGCATTTTTCAGTTTGAAATGTTCAACTTTTCAAAAAAATTAAAAAATACTTTTCAAAATTTATAAAACTTTTAATTTAGATTAACAACACCTTTTTCTTCTAACACCTAAGTCTTCACCAAGTTTTATATCTGTACGCAATTTCTTAAAAATATGATTATTATTTTTATAGATTGTTGTAGCATATTTGTCCTTTTAAGCTACAATAATATATAGCTTTTAACATAGCTATAACACCAAGTTGGATATTTGCCCTTTCCAAATCTAACACTATTAAAGCTAATCAACAGACTATGGTTAGTATGTGAATTTTAGTTGGAAAGCAAGAAAAATAACTTCAAAGCAAAATTATTTTTTAATGTGAACAGAATTTCTTAATAAGACAGATTCTTTTAATAAGACAGAATTTCTTGAGTTGTTTTCCTTTCTAGTTTTATTTTCTTTTTGGTTTTTTCCTCTCCCATTTCCCCTTTTTCTCATTAGATTAGTGACCTTTGACAGTTTCTCATAAAAACTATGATGGTGTAATGGAATGACTAGTTTTACTAAGATCCATTAAGTCCTTTTGTTTTGGGGCCGATATTGGCAGTCTTTTTTTGTATGCCTTAGGGAGGTTTTCTAAACTTATCTGATGTAATCTGCCAACACTTCATTATTTTTATTTCATTAAATATCTCATCGTATTGGTACTTGCAAAAATAGAATCTGGTTTAGGCTTCATGTGTACCGAAACCATTTAATTTTTCTCAACTCAACAACATTGCCAGAAACATCATATCTTTGTTGCTACTTGCTAGTGAAACCCAATAAATAAAACACTCATGGTTCAAATAAACCACTGTGTGAGGTTTTTGTGACTTTCTTGCAGTCTGGAAAATGACACCCCATTCTGAAGGCATGTTAACTTGTATGTTTTTTGCCGCCCTTTCTATAGTACAGTGCATTGCGTCACCTTGCTGAGAATGGCCTGCTTCGTAAAAAGTGTGATCTATAACTTTACAGCTTGTCAGTCGAACAGCATGCAGGAGCGCTGTTGAAAAATATTGATTTAAGTTTGGACAGCCACAGTTATCGCTCATAAAAATAAATTCTTCTGTATTTGGGTGGTCATTGATGTATTTAAAAATACAGGTTCCTATATCAGATGATCCCCTGTTTCCTTCAGTCTCGTCCCACAAGCTACATGTCCCTTCTTTAGATATACGATCAAATACTATTCGCCCTTTTAACACAACTGATATTACATTCGCCATTTTCTCACATGCTATTTCCTTGGCAATCATCAATCTTACAGATACGCCGTTTTTACATACTTATAGCTCTTAATATCGGCAAGTCAAAAAGGCGAAAATCAGAAAATCATAAACATGGCGGATTCGCCCTTTTTACATAACAACAACGATGTGTGACAATTTCAGTTTTCTTAAGTTCGTTGTGGTACCGTTTTCATTTGTAATCGAAAGAAACGAGCTAAAGAGCAGGCATTAAGGCGCCAATTCGCCGAGACGAATCATAACTTCCTCGTTGGGCTTTGTTTTGATGTTCTATTTTTTCTATTGGTGAGTCAGAATTATTCTGATTCTTTTTTTGTCTGTCATGAATATTCATTTTGCCATATACGTATATGTTTATTGATGAGTCTTAATTACGTTTTGTGATTTATTATGTCTCTCTTGATGCATCCTATAATTCTTTTTTGTAATATACATGTATACTTTTAATTCGATTTATTGTGTTGAATTAGAAACAGGAATTAGGGTATTTCGCAGTAAATATGGAATATGGTGATTGTGTTCAAGATGGATCAATATGTAATTTGCGAACATTTAATCTCGGTAAATACATACTCAGGACTTATATAAACTGTATATATTGATTAAATCACCAAACAACGAACTTTGAAAAGTTTTCAAATCAAGGACTTAACTGTGCTCTAACAAAGATGGTCTTGGAAAAGGGCGAAAAGAAGATCTGAAACTCTCCTTGCGCATGAAATGGGGTTGAACGGGGCAGAAACTCTTAAGGGATGGAGCTAAAAGATTTAATAACAAGTGCCGAAAACTATGATGAACTAGTAAAAATATGTTAATCAACATTATCGAAGAACAGATAAAAATAGAGAATACAGATGAAGAAGCCAGAGAAAGAGCTTTTGAATTAGAACACTTGAAGTTGCAACTCGAAACCCAGAAGGTTACCCAGTCCTCAACAGCAACTCCCGTTCTGGAGACTGAGCAACCCAGGTGGGAATTAAAAAGGATTCTTCCCCAGTATGATCCTAAAGACAACGACATGGCGCTGTTCCTGATCCTGTTTGAGCGTCAAGTGAAGTTTATAAGGGTTCCTGAAGCAACTTGGTCCCATATTTGACTGGATCACTACCATCTGAGGTAGGAAGGCTTATCACCAGGTAACCTGAAGAAGAATATCAAGATTACCAAAAGGTGAAAGACATGCTTTTTAGAAGATACGAGCTCACTGCTGATAAATTCAGGCAACTGTTTTCTCTACATCGCAAGAATCCAAGTGACGTGATTTCTATTTTGAACTGACCAGTTATTTTGAAGGCTGGCTCTCAGAGCAGAAAATCGATGATTTTGACAAATTAAAAGAACTCATCATAGCTGACCAGATAAAGAAAAGAGTACCTCAAGATATCAGAGATCATTTCATCGATAACTGGACAGTTCTAAATTCACCCATAGATCTAGCAGAGAAGCTTGACACTTATGACTGTCTTAGAAACAATCAAAAGAGAACCTCATCCCCTCGAATTCAGAAGAAAGCTTACTATATCAGAGATGAAATTCTCAAGCCTATACCGTTCAAGACAAATCAGGCAAACAGAACCAGTCGAATAAAATAATGTGACAATCAGGAGCGACCAGCACTGACTTGTTATGGCTGTGGTAAAATTGGATTCATTAAAGACAAATGTCCAGTTTGCAATCCTTCTACGAAATCTACCTCAGCTCGTTTTGGGAAGATTCAAATTGATAAACCAGCCATGTCTAATGACGTTCCAGTTATGAATATTTGGCACAGCTTGTGCAGACAGTGGATCAAGTCATTCTACCGCTGGCGGAAGATTGTACCATATACTTCAAGATGAAGGGGTAGTATTCGAGTCCTTTCGCACAGTAACCCTCGCTGATGGAAGTCAGACAGAGATGGAAGTTCACACAGCCTGTGTAATTCTGTCTAGAAGGATGTTCCTTCCAATTAACCCCTTTTTGCCCTCCCAGAAGTTAAAGGAAACCGTACCCTTCTAGGAGCAGATTTTCTGAAGAAAGCAGGTGTTGTTCTGAATCTTCGAGACCACGTCTGAACCTGAAAACCCTCATCTGAAGCGTTCATTTGACTTATTTACACCGATAAGCCAAATGAACGTTTCCCATTCGTTGTTGAGTGCTGAAGTCCAATCCTGTGGTATTAAAGAAAGTGATAGACCAGAAAATCTATGCCTTCTTCGTCCCGATGAAGGTGAACATCCGATCGAGTACGCTAGTCGTCTGCTAACCCCACCAGAGAGGAATTACTCTACTAAAGAACGCGACGCCTTATCAGTCGGTTGGGCACTGGACAAATTTCGAGGAAGAAGCTTTTTCCAATACGCACCTGTAGATCAAGTATGGTTAACATCACACCCTGTGAGTAACAAAGCTAGAGGAGGTCAGCGAAATTTGCACCCCATCGAGACGGACTCTATTTGATTTTGACATAGCGTTCTCCAGCGAGTTATGTTGCAAATCCTGTATCTCCCGATATTCCTGTCGGAACATATTACATGTCTGCCCTCCGTCCATGCCTGAAGACCCCACAAAATGGAAATGTACCCATCGCCCCACTGCGAAGGAGAGGTCGACCTCGAAAGATTAGTCTCTAGCAGTGCAGCAAAACTCAAGACAACCATCTGACACTTCTCCTGGTTACTCGCCGAGACGTCTTAGTAGCCAGGGGGAAGATTGTAACGAGTGAACTACGAGCGCAGCGCCAGCTGCGGAGCTATAAACCTCAGAACAGTTGCCGAACAGAAAACGAAAAGTGTCACGCCGGCTGCGATCATGAACACACCCCTGTAACTTTTTCCCCCGAGACATTTTAATTTTGTGTATGTAAATTTTATGTTTTAACATCTCAATTGTCAATGGTTAGAGCTACTCCAGGTTCATTCAATTACAGCGCAAGGAATTTTCGTACGGCACTGAGTACCTAGCATATTCCTTACTGAGTATTGAAAGTAATTTTTTTTTATTTTGCTAGGAATATGGATTTTTTCGACTAGAGCACAGCAGCATTCTGCGGGTTCCATGTAGTTCTCATTCCGAACAATTGAATAGAAGATACGAACAGATGTTCCTGATTTCTTAGCCTTATTTAGAAGACGAGCTTTGTTACGGCAAGGAAGAAGTGTTGCGAAATTTATTTCTATATATCTACGTGGTACTAAATTTCCTTCAGTCTGCGTCATTCAAATTCAAGTTTATAACAAGGCAGGGTGGGGCTTTCGGAGCGACGCTTATTTTCCCCAGAAAACACGTGATTTTGTTAATGCTGCCACAATGGTTCCGGTTGTTTGTTTTGGGTTTCATAGAGTAAGGTCCAAAAACATACTCTAGCATACCAACATAACTAAATTTATATACATTCGCTGACGCAAATTTTAACATAGGTGTTTGAAAAATAACGCTAGGCTCTGCTTTATTACTTTTAAAGATATTTTTGTGAATTAATGTTTTAAGAAAATACCTGGTATCAGTATCCAGTTTGCGGACCAGGTAAACCTATTTGGAGGGCAATACCTTACTGGCAGGCCAGGAAAATCTGTTCGATGGAGGGCTGTATCTAAACTGCGGGCCTGTTAAACATGACCAGAGGGCCAAATGTGGTTCGCGGACATGATAAAAATATTTGGAGGGCCATATCGTGTCCACGGGCCGGGTAAAAATTTATGTTAGTGGCTGGAGGGCCGTATGTAGTCTCCAAGCCAAATAAAAAATATTTGGAGGTTCGTATATGGTCTAAGGGCCTGATAAAAATATTTGGAGGGCTCTGGCCTGTGGGCCAGTTAAATCCCATCAGGAGGTTCGCATCTAACCCTAAACAGAGGGCCGTATAAAGTCTACGTGTTGGTTAAACCTGTTCTAATGGCCGTATCTGGTCTGTGGGTCAGTTAAACCTATCCGGAGGTTCGTTAGATGGATGGCAAGAAGTTAATCAGGAGGTTCGGATCTCTCCTGCGGGTCGGTTTTACCGATCCAGAGGGGCGTATAAGGTATACGGGCAGGATAATCTTTTCGGAGAGCCGTATCTGGTCTGCGGTAAACCTATTCGGAACAATTCATATATCTTATGAGTACGGTGTTTTGTGGATGCCAATTTGACCCCAACGAGAACAGCTATTTCTCAAATAGCTAATAAGATTCTGTAAAAACCAGTTTAAAATTCAGACAAGAAACGAGACCAACGCCACAGTGGTTCTGAAAATCAGACCACCGTGCCACAATTAAGTTTCGAATAACACAGCCTATTATGTGATCGCGATTCCCGAAATTCTGTGATTACTTTTGTCGGTTACTTGTTTTGACACTGAGGTCTTCAAACGCGTATATCCGTTGTACTACCTACAGTCTTTCTTGCATTGCTTATAACCAGTTTTGATCTTGATCAATAAAGTATTGCTCAGTATTTCTCTCAACCAATAGGTGTGCTTAGTCATTATGTGTGCTGTGGGATCATAAAAGCAACGAACAAATCTGCGCTAGCATCTGTACTAAGCTTTCTTGTGTTTATATCTATTGATAGCAGTGTCGTTGCACAAATTTCGCATCTTATTTCAATCTATTTATAATCAATGTGGTATATCTATAATCACAAATTGATTTCATAACTCTAAATGAAATAAAATTATCCAAAAACATGTAACATCATTTTGCTTACTTTTTACTGGTGGCAATTCTTATTTTCAGACAAAAGCATAACACAAGTCACACGTCAATCATGTACCCCAATTAATGCTAAAATTATTTTCGCTCATGTTTTCTTTTCTACGCTGATTTCTATCTTCCAGATTTTTCTCATTGTTTTCTGTCATTGAACTAGAATATTTTTAAAAGATGTCTTTAAATCTCCATTCTTTGATCGGGCAGTGGTAGCTCGGTTGGAAGAGAAACGGAATAGCAAACGGAGGGTTGAGAATTCGAATCCATCGTGTACATGGAGAGGCTGGTGCACGTTAAATCTGCCGTGGCCTCAATTGTCCTCACGTTGGAATGGCGTGGAAGTTTGGAGAGTGAGGTGCCAGGTCAGGCGTGACCTCGTCATCTGACCGTGGTTCAAAATTACGTGGTGTTGTCCTAGGATCTTTCCTTTCGGGTTTGATCCCAGACAGTCACCAATAGCCCGTTGTGTTGCTCCTGTGCGACGTCAATTCAACTACCTACCAACCCAAATGCTCATGAAATGTATCCAACCACCTAACGTATCTTCACACACCTCTTACAGCCTTAAATATATTTCGCCATTCTTCGCTTTTCGAATCTTTCCAGTAATATACAATGTTTTATGCCGTACGTGTAGTAAAAATAAGAATAGATTTTACGTTCTTGTGCCAGAATTAAGTTTCCTTTATAATGGAATGAAATATTCGCAGTAGACAGGAAGAAAAATTGCATAAAAAATTCCTTTCCTTTAGCGGGAACTGAAATTACTCGATTAGTGCTATTTCTGAGCAGCGAGGGCAAACTTTGTGAACAATTTTATGCCGTCAGTGATGATTGCGAGATTATATCCCGAAACGAGTGTTAAAAACATTTTTCGTTCAATGGTATATTTTACTAGCAAGCGTGTTCAATTTAAAGTAATGTAATATTTAGTTTTTATGAGAGGGATTTTTATATAAAGGGACTATTAAAATAAAGAAGACGGATTGCGAAGATTTTATTTCTGCTGTTCTCATGATACATAACGAAGTTACATTAAAGTATAATTTATCGTCGTTATGGCAACGTTTGGGGTTTAATATAATTAGCGTCGACCAATTAACTATCATATATCAATTCGGATCTGTCCGAAGCACTGTGATAACAGACGTTGCTTCTATTCCCACCACATCTAATTGGCGTTGACCAATCAACTCTCATAAATCAAATCGGAATTTATTTTGAATTTTCATTGGCGAAGTACTGAAATCGTATTCGAAAAACAAGTCAAGTGACCTCACGCCCTTAATACGTGTCATTTGACTTATTTTTACTTCAGTGACGTACGAAATATATTCGCTTCATGTCCACATGACACTTTGTGTGGAAGGTGGAGGGCTGAAATTATATTCGAAAACAACTCAACTGGCAACTCGTTCAGAATACTTACAGGAAACACGTAACCCGTAGAAACACTACCGCCATCTATGTTTAGTTTGACAGAAGATTCCTCTTGTAGATAGATAGTTGAATTTACGTTCCACTGGAGCATTACAACGGTCTATTGTTGTCTGTCTGGGATCCATCCCCAAGGGAAAGATACAAGAACACCTCGTAGTTTTGAACCACTGTCTAATGAGAGGCCAATACGTGAGCTGGCACCCCACTCTCTAATCTTCCACACCGTGAGGATATTTGGAGCCACGACAGATTTAACGTGCATCAACCCCCACGCATATGACGGTCTTAGGTTGGATCGAGTTTCGAACTTAAACCGCAGTTTAAATTACAGCATAACAAGAGTTAGCAACTGTAATCGAAAAAAAAACGATTGCTAATCCGCGACATTGCCTCGTAATGAAAATATTTAGATTAATAAATCATTTCTATGAAAAATTATTCGGTTGGCATTGAAGAATAAGCGATTAAAAAATTGTTGGATTTACGTAAGAAGAAATGAGATTTTTTTTTGGCAAATGAGATTATGCAAGCAAATATTTTTCTCCGTTATCCTAGTAAAGGAGATATGAACTAACTTGATGTAATAGAATATTCATATATATGTAAATATACTATATATAGTATAGTTTAAGTATGCTTAATTTCAACTACGGAACTGCATAATATTGCTAAGACGACACGTTAGAACTCACCACTAATTAACTCATACTAATTAAATATTCTTTCCCCATCTTCAATCCTAATAAAACCGTCAGATTCGATAATTTTTCATTGCTTTTAAAAAGTAATTACCACCTAATTTACAAAAAAAACCCTGAATTTTGGCTAGATAAAATATAAAAAAAAACATATTCTTCGAGCAACTTTTGTACCTGCAATTGGCATGTGTTTTTCGCCATTTCACAATAAAAATTGTTTCCATCATCATAACGGTGTAATTAAATTGTTATGCTTGACGTAAGCACGCTCAGTATCAATTTCCTTCATTTTCTCAAATGAATAAATTAATTGATATGTGCATAATTTAGGAAGCCATCCGGTATTTTTTGGATAGCTTTCTAACCGAAGTTGGCAGGTACCTGAAAAAAAGATCTATTATTACTGTTTCCAGGGTAACAAAATTTAGCGCTGAAAAAGTTTTATAACTAAAATAAAGAAAAAACAATTGTGGTTTTTTACAGAGCTAAAATACCAGGTAGATAATTTTTAATTTTTCTGTCAATGGGCAATGTAAATTGCTAGTGTAGACCCTTACTAACATTCTACCACATTCTGTTATGGAATGGAACAGATGAATATCTTTCCTATGCTGTGTATTTTTCGTAGAACTACGTATGGGTGGTGCGAGAAATGAAACGAGGTAGTGTATACAATCATCATTTAAGGAGCGAAAAATCGCGTCACTCTACAGATTGAATGGAATGATACACAACAAGCATAGGGTGATGATATGAAAGTCCTTCTTTATACTCACGTTGAAGGCGTAATCGTCGTCCAACTGGTGATGCAGCCGCCTTACTATGGTATCGACATCGACTGGCATGTTTATTACTTGGCCGATTGTTTTGATACAGATTCATCGGTCACCTGCCTCAACCGATTAATCTGTATGAGTCGCAGTTAGATCAGCCGCTCAGTGGTAGAATCCAACGGTGGCAGGTGTGTTGGGTGTTCAGGACTTGATCGGGTGCCTGATCAGAGAGGGCCCAGTTGAGCCCCTGGTGGTAAGTAGGTTTGTCGTATCTGGTTCTATTTAATGGGTTATCAGCGAATCTCAGGCAATGCAGACAGCACAAACATTTATTATATAACAAAATATTTACAATTTACCAAGGAGCGTCCTACACGACCACTCCATGACCATATCATCCGAATATCTGCTTGTTCGATCGTAACACACTCTGACGGTGCTTTTAGCGCCATCTGTAGGGTGATTGAATCCCTAATACGACATCTCCCCCACAAGATATGGGTTTGGAATTTAAATATTATGGACTCAATCACCTAAATATTATTACACCATATCAACAGTAAAGAAAAATGCAAAATAAAAATATATATACATATAAGAATAATAATGCTAATAAAATACGAAAGCATATAATAACAGACATTATGCTTAAAGTCACAATAATAAATTTGTCACTACTTCTCTTCAGAAAATAGTCTGGATAATGCATCAGCATGAGGCATTTTGACTCCTGGACAATGTTTTATTGTTAAGTTATATCTTTGAAGAGCAAAAACCCACCGCTGTAGTCGTGAAGATTGTGGAGCACATTTTGTAAGGTATGACAAAGGGTTGTGATCAGTGTACAGTTCTATTTTGGACCCGAAAACTAGAGTTTCAAACTTCTTCAAACTCCACACAATAGCGTACGCTTCTCTCTCTATTGTAGACCAAGCTTGTTGAGTTTTATTCAACTTCTGGCTCACATATGCAATAGGTCGGAGTAATCCTTCGATTCCTTGGGACAGACAAGCGGCGATACCATACTGGGATGCATCACTGTGTATTATGAACGGTTCACTCATAACTGGCGTGTGCAAAGCTGGAGCTTTCATTAGAGCAGATTTCAGTTTGTTGAAGGCAACTTCGTGTATATCCAGCCAAGGTAAATTTTCAGGAATCCTCTTTTTTGTTAACTCTGTAAGAGGTAAGGCAATCTCTGCATAGCAAGGTATATATTCCCGATAATAATTGCACAATCCAAGCATGCTTCTAAGTTGTTTCTTGGTCTCAGGTACAGGTATTTGAGCAATTGCTTTTATTTTGTCTGGATCTGCTTGATGCCTTCCAGATCCGATAACATGACCTAAATATTTGATTTCAGGTCTTGCAAATGTACATTTGTGTAAATTCACAGTAAACTGTAGTTCTTTTAATTTTGAAAGAATAAGATCCAAGTGTTTTAGATGATCACTCATGTTGTTAGAAAATATAGCTATGTCGTCAATATATGCACGACTAAAATCTCTGTATGGTGCTAACGCTTTGTTCATTTCTCGTTGAAAAGTCGCAACAGCATTTCTCAAACCAAATGGCATTACTTTGAATCTATACTGTGCTCTGTGAGTCTTGAAAGAAGTAAAATCACGACATTTTTCTTCCATTGGGATAGCCCAATATCCCTTCAACAAGTCAAGTGTAGAAATAACATTTGCTTTCCCTATGCTGTGAAGTAATTGAATGGCATCTTCCATAGGAAAATCATCAGCCTTTGTGACAGCATTGAGGGATCGATAATCAACACATAAACGCATGCCTCCATCCTTTTTGTTTACACACACAACAGGATGAGCGATTTCTGCAGAACTTTCTTCTATTAAGTCCAATTCAAGTAGCTCTTCAATTTGGGTATCTACTTGTGATTTCAAAGATTCTGGTATCCTATAAACATATGGTTTTGTCCTTTCTTTGCCTTCCTCAAGTCTTATTTTGTGTTCACCAACTTGTGCAACTTTCAATTTTCCCCTAAATAAATCTTTATGCTTCTGTAATATCTGAATCAGTTGACTTCTTTCTTTCTCATGTAAATCGTATAAATTTATTTTCCAAATTTTATCAGACAGTTCTTGTTGATATACAGTTCTAGGAGAGGCATGAATTTCACCAAATTCTTCATCATCTTCAAAAACAATACCAACTGCATTCATTCTTGGGTAATATCTCCTTATCTTATTTACATGGCAGTGTCGTACTTTTCCTTCAGGAAGTTTCACTTTGTAAGAATGTGGCGATGGATGCTCGACTATCTCCCCAGGTCCGGTCCATCGTGCATATAACTTGTTGGAAGAATCTGGAATTAGTAAGTAAACCTGCTCTCCTAATTTAAATTCTTTGGATCTTGTGCGGCGATTAAAATAATCCGTGTAGGCTTGTTGTTTTCCCGATGCGATAAGTAAGGCTTGGTCGGTTGCTCGTTCGAGATTTATTTTGAGTTCCTGGAGATAATCTACGACTGATTTGTCCATATTCAAAGGTATAGGAATTTCTCCACACCAGCTAGATTTCAACACACTCAGAGGACCTCTTGCTTCTCGGCCATACATCAACTTGAATGGAGATACTCCGGTAGTACAGTTAGGAACTTCTCTATAAGCAAATAACAGAAACGGAATGTATTTATCCCAATTACTAGGATCTGTTCGGATAACATGATGAAGTGCATTTTTAAGAACTTGATTATATCTTTCTACAAGTCCATTACTGGCTGCATATCCTGGTACTGAAAATCTAGGAGAGGATCCTAAGCGATTCATGAATTCTTGAGTAAGTTTCGATATAAAGTTCGTACCTTGATCACTTGCTATAGTATTTGGTATTCCAGTTCTCATGAAAATTTCCAACAGTGCGTCACATGTCGCCTTATCAGTTAAGGAACGCAAAGGAATTGCTTCCGGCCAGCGAGAATGTTGATCAACTAAACATAACACATATTTATGACGACGAGCTGAGGGAGGCTCAATAGGGCCTATAATGTCCACATTAACACATTCAAATGGTAATTCCGGTCTGAGAACAGGAGTAATGGGAATTTTATCAATCATTTTCTCTGGGCTTCGGAGTTGGCATTCTTTACATGTTTTACAAAATTCGGCGATTTCACTAGTCATGTGAGGCCAATAAAAACTATATCGTATTCTTTCATTCGTCTTTTTCATTCCCATGTGACTTCCAAAAACAGATTCATGAGCTAATTTTAAAACTTGAGCTCTTCTCTTTTGCGGTAAAACCAGTTGCTGAACGGTCTCTCCTAATATTTTATCTTTGTGGAATATTAATCCATCGATAAAAAAGAAGTTTCCCTTTCGAAGTGATAAATTTTTTCTTATTTCTTTTAACGTATCACAACTGTTTTGTTCTTCACGAAGTCGAAAGCTTTCACTTTTGCACGATAGTATTCCGCTTTCTGATGATTCTTGTTCTGATTCATCATTTCCGGTTTCAGCGCAGACTAAATAATCCTTTTCTTTCACTGGAAAAACACAATCCAATCTGTTACATTTAGGAATACATGTTTCTTTTCCATCTTCTGTTGAGCATTTTAGTAATTCATAAATATTTGGGGGTATAATGCACTGACCATGAACTTTGTCCGTTACTGCTGCAAGTATTTCAATCGGACGGCAAAGTCTATTTTCATCTTCGTTTTTTAATGAAACTTGGAATTTTGCTAATCCAGCTTCAATTTTTTCTCCGAAAGCACTAGTTAAAATTATTTTTCCCTTTTCAGTTTTTGATTCGGAAATAAAATTTGAATTGAAAACTGGGATTTGAGCTCCAGAATCGATCAGGCTTTTCAGTTCTCGATTATCTACGAGAATGTTTACATATTGAAGAGAGTTCATAGGAACATTTATTTTTTCTTTCACCAGATGCTCCGATCGTATTTCAGCAGTTAATATTTCATCTTCTGGTTTCTTTTCTTTCTTGCTAATATTTGTTGATCTGCTGTATCTTTTAGGACAATCTCTTGCGAAGTGCGATAAACCACATATGTAGCATTCCCTTGAAGTTGTATTTCTAGTGCTTTGGTAATCTTCTCTCGTCTTGAATCGATGTTCTCTGATGTGAGGGGGTGCATATTTCCGGTCTATGGAATTTTTCTTTTCTTCTCTGTTGTAATTAAAATTCTGATGTTTGAACGTATTCGTTTGATTCTCCTTCCAAAATGTTTCCTTCACTTTTTTGTTTACGCAATTTCGAACGTTTTCGTAATCATCTAGTTTATTTGCAATTTCTTCTGGTATTTTGAATCGAGACCATTCGTCGATGAAATGATCACGGATTTCCGATGGCACTTTACGCTTAATCTGATCAGTAATAATTAAATCAGACAGTTCTTCAAAAGTCTTTACATCCAGTCCTCTTATCCATTCTTGATAATAATTTTTAAGTTCATAGGCGAAGTCACACCACGTAATTTCGGGTTTCTTGTAGTGTTTCGTAAACAATTGGTGGAACCTTTCAGGAATAAGTTTATATCTTTTTAGTAAGAGTTCTTTCACTTTTTCATAATCATCCGTCACTTCTTCGTTTTCTCTGGCAATTATTTGCGCAACGTCATAGGGTAGGAATCCTATTAGGTATGACACCCAATTTTCTTTCTTGATTTTCGTTCGTTTCACTTGACGCTCGAAGAGAACTAAGTAGAGGCTTATATCGTTAGTTTTGGGATCAAACTTCTGTAAAATACTTTGCAAGTCAAACCTCGGCTTCATGTTTACATCAGTTTGTTGAATTTCAGACCCATTCTTCAATCTTTCGTTTTCTAGACGCATCTTCTGCAACTCGAATTCCATTTCTTCTTTCCTTCGTCTTTCTTCAACTTCTTCTTTCCTTCGTCTTTCTTCAACTTCTAATTCTTCTTTCCTTCGTCTTTCTTCAACTTCTAATTATTCTTTCCTTCGTCTTTCTTCAACTTCTAATTCTTCTTTCCTTCGTCTTTCTTCAACTTCTAATTTTTCTTTTCTCCTTCTTTCTTCTATAATAGTATTTAAGAGTTCCTTCACGAACGGTTCATCATAGTTTTTATTTTCGGTTATAACTTTCTTTAGCTCAATTACAACCATGTTTTCGGTATTCAATATCCCCATTTCGGTAGCAACAGTCTTTAGAACTTCCTTTCTTGCTTTCGCCAAGAACGCCATAATGGGATCACGAAACAAAACTGTTCGATTTAAAACGAAAGTTCCACAATAAAGTTCCGAAAATCAAATTCAAAATTCACTTTGAAGCATTTCAACAAAAATCTTTACACCATTCTTCAATGTTCTTCAAAAGTAGTATTTAGCAGGAAACAAATATAAAAGTTCACAACAAGGAGCAGGACTCACCATGAAAACGAAAGCATATTTCCTCATTAAAATCCTGTCGACTGCGCCAATGTCGTATCTGGTTCTATTTAATGGGTTATCAGCGAATCTCAGGCAATGCAGACAGCACAAACATTTATTATATAACAAAATATTTACAATTTACCAAGGAGCGTCCTACACGACCACTCCATGACCATATCATCCGAATATCTGCTTGTTCGATCGTAACACACTCTGACGGTGCTTTTAGCGCCATCTGTAGGGTGATTGAATCCCTAATACGACAAGGTTACAGCCTGAACATGGGAAGTCTCATCGAAGAACTATTTCTCGAATACGTCCACCCCACCTGCGACTCACTGATGAGACTAAGGTCGATCTTGGACCAGTCTATCGCAAACGTATCCGAACGGGTTGTTGACAAACAGCGTGCGAAATGAATGTGTCAACAGCTCACTTGCAGTAAGCCAAGCACTCGACATACCTGATATAATCAGTCTCGGCGCCCTGTTGCACTGACCAATACGGCCCATATGTCAAGTCGATCCCTGCTGCATCCACGTTTATGTGCTCGTGCTACACGGCGGTATCGGATGCACGAGAATTTTATGGTTTCTGCTCCAAGGCCACCTGAGTCGATTTCAGCCCAAAGGTGGGTTCATACATATCTAAAATGATTAGCACCATAATAACACAAAAATTCGTAACGAAATACTTTAGAATTCGATACTTTTTTGCTCAAAATTAAATTATGAAATGTTTTAAGAGGAAATACTATCATGACAGTTTTTTAGAGTACTTGAAAATTGAGCTAGAAATGGACCATATGAAATACACAGAAAATATTTAAAATAGAATACATAAAATGCAACAGCCAGTGTTTAATCGGAACGAAACTCAGTATATACGATGTGCATAACATGATAAAGAAATTATCTCAATATCAAGTCTAGAGGAATCTTTAATATTGTAGAGTTTCATCAGAAAAGTCATAAATTAGTAAGTCGTAAATCCTTCTGGGGCGATACATGGCGATAAGCGACGTGGCGTGGAGTCGAATGGAGTCCTGTGATAAATTATGCCAAGCATTCTGCAGCTGCAGCTCCAGATTACTTATATTCCGCGAGTGGTGAATAAGATCGGACGATCTTGTAGATCAAGGAAGGGTTTCTACACCACGGAAACATTGCTGGGAGTGGCGAGTCGTGTGTTATCGTGGTGGAAAATAGCTCCTCAGACACGTAACTTGTGTAAGTCAAAATAGCAAGTTATAGGATCTGCTGGACGTATAGCTATGCTGTCAAACTACCTCGTACCACTACTAAAGGGAACGTTGTAGTAATTGACGGCTTCCCACACTAAAATCTCTCTGAAGGCCCCAAATCCATTATTCCACGATCTACCTAGCAGTCTCTGCATGACTTTTGATTTCTTGACCAACTTTCCTATTATTCTTTCAACCAACGGTCATTATGTGTGTTGTGGGCAAAAGCAATAGTACACTACTCGGAAATTTCGTTAACTAACTTCCGTTTTATACTTCCTATTCAGCACATGCAACAACTACATACTCTAATAAAGGGACACAATTGTTAAATACGCTATTTCACAGATGTAAATAAATTTCAAATTTAACATTTTTGTAGAATTTAAATTTTTTAGTCAGAAGGAAGTCTCTAGAGCGTGTCAGTGTTACCCAGAAGAATACATAGAATAGTACGGAATATGTATATAAATGCCTTGTATATCAGTAAAAAAGCGCTTCCTAAAATTATACAATGATTCAAAATGTTTTATAAAATAATTAAACATTTACTAACCTTGATTACCTTGCCTATTACGTACTTGTTACCTTGACAAATATTCAACGAAAAACATTAAATTGAAAGTCCAGAAATACAACTTAAAACAGATTAAAAAATTTTCGAACGAAAAGTAATGAATATCTGTTTTTTCACTACAAAATGGAATATATACTAACGGATTACAGAAATTTAAAAAGCAAGCGATTAATGATTGTTTCGAACTAACTCTGTCGCGCATGTCAAAAATAATTTCTAAAAATACCGAGGTTGCCATATCAGCTACTAATTCTATTTTAAAAGGTTTTGTGCTGTATATTTTATTTACGATGTTTTATCGTCTGGCCCAAATATTCAGAATTTTATTATATTTCGTAAGGAAAAAATAAGGCTCAAAATAAATGAAGTAGAATTTTAATTTTGTCGAAATAACTTTTGGAAAAATAATTGCTTTTTCAGCAGTACTGGTAAAACAAGCCAAGTAATCGCAAAGCTCAATGTACTTTCCAGCTTCTCCAAAACTATCAAATTATGGTTGATTTAAGTATAGTTACACAGATGTTTCAGCATGTAACTTGTATAAATATGTAAGGAAAGGAAATTCAAATAATGTATTCAATTAACTAAAATAGGATTTTTTAAATATAGAACATTATACTAAAATTTGTAGAATAAATTTTTTGTAATATTTCGCACAAACAAAAAACAGACGTAAAATGGGAAGACAGACCAACAGACCAACGCAACCTAGTTCAGTCAATAAATGAATGTAAGTACTCACGCTATGCAAAGTTTTATGAAAATGCACCCAGCCATTTGGATGTAGTACGGGCACACATACAAACGCGCAAGACACTGATTTTGCATTAGAAGGGCCCAAAATGGATAAATAACTTGAAATAGGTCGAAAATATTCAATGTGCAAGCAAACATTCCATTTTTATTTATATACGTAGGTATGACCTTCATTTAGTATATTGTTTTCACTTTTAAAATATTCACCTTCATTTGAAAAGTTACCAATAACATCATTTTACTTTAACTAAGACGGTTCTTTTGGAGGATTTTTAAAACTGTTTCCAATCAATGTATTCAATTTAATTGAACTTTACTTCAATTCAGGGAAGTTATACTACTCTTAAAACATCATATAGTGTTTTATACGTTGTTTCACAAAATCTCCACAAATATACTCCAGAGCTGTTCACTTGTTACACAATTTCAGAAGGTTTTTACGTCCTTTAAGCATGAAGATAGAAATGAAATCTATGAGGTTATTTTGGGGGCTTCGAGCGTGACTTGTAGAATCTAGTTAAAAATTCATTTTTTTCTTGTTTGTTTTCTGTAGATAGGATAATGGATTAAATATTGATGGTCTTATGTTCGAAAATTGAGCACGTTTTACTTGTTTTTTTTTGAACTATTTATAACATTACACACACATACTCTTAAATTCGTTTTTTCCGTTGCTAAGTAATTATTTAATATTTATCAACGTGATTTTAAATTGTGAAAAATGGATCATATTTTCCTACAGTATTCTGTTTTTAGAATGAAAAATGGAAACCATTTTAAAGTTAAACCATAGACAGCTTTGGTTCTATCAAAACAAGGCGTTATTCAATTCAACTTGTGAATTCAATCGAATATTGATAGTTTATTTGATTTAATCTACTTTTATTTTTTGTACACAGAGTCCTGTAAATTAGTTACATAAAGTATTATTGAAAATTATACACTTGCGTTTCAGTTTCTTAAATGTTCCAAATTACTCACTGTTTTTTCTTTTAGAAATACCTTCAATAAAATTGATGAGGGGTTTACAGTGTCAACATAAACTTCTTCAGTGCAAACAGAGCACTTTCGGTTAAGAAATTATTTGAGTTATCGCCGTCTTTTTGGAGTCAATTTTTAATAGCAGGACTGTCATTGTAAACACAAACCAGATGATCTGTTTAAAGGCTCTCGCATGATACATATAGGAGTTACTTAAAAAGTTATTTATCGCCGTTTCGGGGACATTTGGCGTTTAGTTTAATTGGCATGACAAAGTAATCATCACGTAGCAATTCGGAATTCATTCTTTGGAATTTCTATCGACGAAGTATTATAGACACGCCCCGGGTCGACTCACCATTGGTTTAGAGTCTTTGAACGACCCGGGGGTTAAAGATTCCCGCTGCTCACGAAAGAGGCCAAGGGGAACCCAACCCCCAAATAGCATTTATTAAAACTAATAAAAAAAATATACATGGGCAGACAGGGCCAAGCAAAAAAGAACACCATACAATAACCGGAACAAAATCACAATACAACACAAAAAAACCCAGCGAAAACAAGCCATCAATCAATCTGGAGTCGAGCAAAAACTAAATATGTAACAGCGTTCGACTCCCGAGAAAAAAGAGAGTACATTGCAGGTTAGGCTTATAAAAGGCGCCAAAAGAATAAAAAGAAGGCTTATAAAAGGCGCCTTTAAAACACAGAGGCTGGGAAAAACATATACACATAAAGTATAATGTAAAATACACACAATAATCACAGAAACAAACTAATTTAAAAAGAATACAAAATCACATATCTAAAAAATTTTTACATATGATTATGAGGATGAAATAAATATCATGAAATAGATGAAGCGTACGGCTAAACATGTCAATATATTTAAAATTTTAAAAGAAAATTTAAAATTAGGTCGGGTCCTAGCCCTTGACCTATTACGTAAAAGAGTTCAATTTTGGGGCGTGGTGACCCGATCCGCCACCTCACCAGCAGCCACAACACACCGCGAGACCCTGAAGAGTGTGAAACGACACTACGGAATCATTATCGACGAAGTATTGGAATAGTATTCGAAAAAAAGTCAGGTGGTGACGTCACGTTCTGGTATACGTGCAGTAAGCACATTCCGCCTCAGAAACACTAACGCCACCTATATTTATCTTGACAGAAAATAGCTCCCGTTAGTTACATGCTGCAATTGCATTTGCCACAAGTTAATAAAGAGGTTGCCAAATCACAGTGCCCTTTGTAGTTGGTTTCACACAGAACCAACAATATCTGATTCCTTCCCAATGCTTTAAGATTATTTTACTTGCAAGTCAGTAGTGCTATTATATCGTAGCATTAGACATTTTTAATGAAACAATGCTCTGCTAGATGTAATTTTCAAAAGCTGTTTGAACAAGTTCAGGCTTGTATCGACTGGTTTGAGATTACACACTCTTAGACATCGACAGTTTTAACTGTTTATTTTTAACTGCAAAATTTTCACAGAGGAGCGAATGACTTCTGAAACACTTGAAATAGCTTTGGCCCAGACTTTCAGGTCTTATTAAAATTAATAAAACGTTCTTTATTGCCCCCACACACACACATCCCCGCCTTGAATTTACCTCCAATATTGATAATTGTCCCATGCTTAGCTTTTAATGGGAAATGTCTTGCGGAAGTTTCGATTAGTTTTTTGTATAGCTGCCTGTATTAACTTCGTATCCTCTTGTTTTCCTTGTTAAGTATGCATTTCTGCTATTGCTCATCCATATCATAATTTCCCAAACTTTTTTTTCTCCGCGCCCCCTTTTCTGAGACACTTTTCTTCTGCACCCCCTCTGGAAAACTATCTAAACTAATAATAAATTAGAAGTGCAGCTGTGGCTATAATTTTTTAATTTCCACAAAATATTTATGTAACTGTATGTAATTTTAGAATTTCAAAAAGCTAATTTGGAAATAAAAACAATTGGAACTGATATGATAAGATACTGCCTATTCCGTGGACCGTATCTGGCCTGCGGGCCAAGTAAGCCTATCCGGAGAGCTGAATCTGGGCTGGGGCTGATTGAACCCATTCGGCTGGTTGGGTCTAGTTTGTAGGTCCTATAGAAACATTTCAAAGGCTACATATCGGACCTGTAAAAATATTTAGAGGGCCGTGTCTGGTCTTCCGGCCTGATATCAATCTATTCGGTACCTACAACTGATTTATCTTACGTGTACAGTCCTTTATCTTACGCGTACGTTTTTTTTTTTGTAGTGGTGTTGGCTAAACCTTAGCCCTATGAGTCAACAGCTATCTATCAAATAGCCAATAAACGCTAACATACTAGAATTGGAATACACACAAGTAGGCTTTGATGTCGCAGCGGTGAAATTTGTTTCAACGAATCCAGCACTTGAATAGTATCACTAACTATTCTACTTACGTTTCGGGTTGCGTTCCGGACAACAGAACTCATTATGAGGTTCACAGCGAAGGGTAACTTGAAACTTAGGACAACAATAATCACCTCGGTTTCATTAAAACTATGCAGCAGTAATCATCCGGCGGTTTATTCAGTGGCGTGAGATTTCCAGACAACAGACATTTTAGTTTCATACTTTATTATGAATATACTCCAAGCCATAAACATTAGTCGTGCCACTATAATCAGTAGCATTTCCCATATTTGAAATGAATTTCGCTCGCGTGTAAGCTTTTATACTTCAAGATACTTTAATAATATTAGACAAGATGCATTAATTCCCGTCTTACGCCCACAAAACTTGTGAGGGTTATAATTTTTTTATTTAACTGCTCAAAGTGTTATTCATAAAAATCTCAATTGTCAGTTGTGCCGAAAGTTTCACAGCAAGTTTACTCAATACTGGAAAATATGATCTCCAGTATGTAGAGAGATGAAATATACACTACGTGGCAAAAAAATTTGAAACCCCAGAAGTTAGCTTTAAATCGGAATGAAACTTAGCATGTGTGATGAAGAAATATAGAAATGTTCACAGTACCAAACCTATAGAGAATAATGTCATTGTAGAATTACATCATAAGTGTCATAAATTAGTAATTTGTTAAACCTCCTCTTGTTGTGACTCAAGGCTTGGCATGGAGTCAAACAAAACCCTAAAGCTCTCCCGTAAAATTATGCCAAATATTTTGCAGTTACTGCTTCAGATCCCATATTCAAAGGGTGGTGCAATTAACGGTTTAGCTTATCCCAGACATGCTCAATGGAGGATAAATCTGGGATCTCTATGGACAAGGAGGAGTTTCAACACCACGGAGACATTCCTGGGAGAGTCGAGCCCTTTGTGGAGGAGTGTTATTGTGTTGCAAAGTCGCCCCATTGGACATGTGACTTGAAAGTAAAACCAGCAGGTTGAAGGATCTGCTGGATGCATCGCTCCTGTTGTCAAATTACCTCGAACTAGTACTAGAAGAGACCGGCTGTCGTAAGTAATGGCTCCTCACACTACTAGGAGTTGCACAGATGAACCACTAATACTAGACAGTCTGATTGCACCATCCCCGGTATGTAACTAATCTGGTGCAGCAGCTGCTTGGCATAGTTTATCACAGGATAGCATAAGGGTTTTGTTTGACTCCAAGTCAAGTGTTGACTCAAGTCATGTGTGCACAGGGATATTTACCAACACGATAATGCCCCGCCACACACGGCTCACCAAGAGTGTCTCCGTGTGTTAAAACCCTTCCTTGACCTACAGGATCCCCAGATCTATGTCCCAATTACACTCTATGTACAGTTGTGAACTAGTGCAGTTCAGGATAATTCTACCCTTACAAGAATTCATTGCCCGAGAGCCGAATTAACTTAGAGTCTACATGTAGGATTTGGACACCAACACGATGTTGTACTTGTAGATCGAAATTCGTAATTCTGCAGAGCTAGAGACCATCGTTGTAGTTTTGAGTTCTGTGGCGATGAATTGCAGAGGAAGGATAAAGGAGTATGGTCCCGAAATCAGTTATTTTCGTCCCGACAGTCCATTCCTCAAACTTTTCAGTCCTTAGACGATTGTGTAAGCTTCTCAATGAATAGCTGGCCATCTGCGAATCTGTCAGTTTTTGGCTTGCATACCCAACAGGTCGTTCAATTCCACCATCATCCAACTGACTCACACAAACCCCTACACTGTTCTGACTAGCATCACATGTAGGGTAAAACTCTACCCGAAATAGGAGACATAAAATTGGAGAACTACGTAACTTTTCCTTTAAAATATTTCTCTTCTTTCTATCTCCAAATTATTTTATTAGGCATTTTCTTTTTAGTTAACTCTGTTGAAGGACAAATCCAAAATTAGGCACAAAGCTCTGGTAGTATCAAAATAATCCCATTCAACTTCGAACTAGTGACTTGTAGTGGGTCTGTATAACTCTTTAATAGCGTTCAACTTATCAGAATTTGGTGATTGCGTTTGATATCTTACTAATAACCTAGGTATTTGATTTTACGTTGAGCAAATTTGCATTTGGCTATATTACCCGTTCAACCGTTCTTTTCTAACTCAATATTGCACCTACACAAATAAGATGCCCCTCCCATGTTTAGCCTAACATTCTATTCAGAGTTCTTTGAAAACTAGCTCCTGCACCATAATCTAAATGGAATTACTTTCCACTGATATTGCCCACTATGTGAGTTAAAAGAAGTCAAGTATCGGCTATCTTTATATAAAGGTAATTGCCAATCCTCGTTGACAATCAATCGTAATAATATAATTTGCCGTTCCTACGTTAGCTAACAAATTTGGAATGTGTTGCATTGGAAAAGCATTCAAGCAGGTATGTGAATTAACCATTCTAAAATCACAGCATAATCTCCAATTCATCGTTCTTTTGTACGACACATACAATCGGATGACTGAATTCCGATCTAGTAACTCTTGTATTTGCTCTTCCACTATGCTTGCACTGGCATAAGTAGTATGTATCATTTTCAACTATCCTCCTACCTTGATTAATCTTATGCTTTTCAACTTTACTCCTACCCATTTTCCCAGAAAAGAAATTGGGAAACTGAAAAACAACATTACGCAATTGTGATCTCTGATGATTGGTAAGTTCATTTGTTTCCTTCAGCAACTTCTTTCGATTCTACCAAAATTGATTTTTCTCTCATTTCTGAGGTGTTTCTCGAATATCTCGTTATTCTGAATCCTCATTAAAAACTACACCGGCTACGGAACATGAAACCTCAAATCCCCAATTTTACTTGTATGAAATGTTCTTCGTCCGCCATTCTGAATTTCTACATAATTACTTTGTTTTACCCTTCCTACCACTGTTATTGGTCCTTGCCATAGTATAGACAATTTATGTGTAGAATCAGGGACCAAAATTACTACTTGATTCCCCTCTATAAACTGTTTAATTTTAGTTTTTCGATTAAAATAGTTATATTTCTTTTGATTAATTTCGGATCTTATCTCAGCTTTTTCGGCTATCTTTTCTAACCTCTCCTTTAATTCTCTTAAATATTCAGTCGCACCTTTGGTCATTCTCATCGGTGGTGAAATTTCACTTGTCATAATTCATTTTAAAAGATTAGGAACTCCTCGGGGTTTTCTCCCAGACTCATTTCAAACGGTGAATAATCAATTGTACTGCTAAAATTTTTATTTTACGCCGAAAGACAAAATGGTATGGTTTCATCCCAATCGTTCCTTATTATAAATGAAGCATGTTCTTCAAAGTGTGATTAAATTTCACAATTAAACCATCACTTTATGGATATTACAATGCACTAAAACGTGGAGCTACACCTAATATTTCCTCTGATTTTATCGTTAACTCGCTTGTGAGAAATTTGTCCCTTGATCAGATGCAATAATTTCAGGAAACCCATGCCTTGTCAAAAATACGAGTACTTAACATTGCATCGCAAGTAGCTTTAGCAGATAAGGTTTTTAAACAAACAGCTTCTACATAAGTATTTTGATTTATTATAGGTAACACATACTTATGTCCTCAAGCAGAAGGAGGTGAAATTTTCCCAATACAATCAACATTAACAATTTCCCAAACGTGTTTAGGTCTTTCTACCACAATTATAAGAGTTCAGTCGGATCTAGTAATCTTCCTTCTTAATTAATACTCTTGCAGTTCTCACAGTATTCTTATTTCAGCTTTCATTTCTAGCCAGTAAAATGATAGTTTCATCCTTTCTAAAGTAGTCATGAATCCATGATGTGCAGAAAAAATAGCATCATGTCTAAAATTCCTAATTCTAAAATTTTGTCTTTTCCCTTAAGATAACCAGATAATCACCAGGAGAGTCCCCGAGCCTGTCTTTTAAAAGGACTTAACAATCTTTTCCCTTAAGGTAACATCACTGATACCCATCGCAAATTTTGAATCCACTTCTTCCTTTTAACGAATTCAAAAGCTTCTCGTAATGAACTATCATCCCGCTGCTCTAATTTCTGTTTTACGTCTCCCTGTGATACATATTCCGAATCTCCATTTATTCGATCACCTTTCCCACGTCTAAACTATCCTCAATTTCCATCAAATCTGTTTTCTCTTCATGTCCCTTACTATCATTGCAACTAACGTATTCCTCGAATTCAACGATATCACAGAAGTTTCGGTTTCCACTCTTAAGTTAATGCGTGTGGTAACTATACCTATCCCTTCTTTGAAAGATATGAAAACTTCCATTTCCCTCTATCTCACTCTGCATTAAAATGTTGAATCATGCAAAGACAATAATACTTCACTACATAAAGTAGGCGTAACTGCCCAACATCTGTCTACTCCCGAATAGCAATCGTTTTTTCTGTACGATAATCTCAGCTTCAATATCTTAATATTCACCCGTATTCGATTTCCAAGAGCACCTTCTAAGACCACTTGACCGGCTCATTCCCTCTCCCAGAAATCCTTCGTAAACACAAGTAATCTCAGCTCCAATGTCAACCATAAATTCAGCTGAGTTGCTCCCATTCTCAACCCAAACATTCGTTTCATGCGAAACCATTGGTACCGCCACTGATCTTCTTCCCTCCAAAATTACCCTCGCAACAATGTCCTCTCTTTTTACCTTGACAATCCTTTTCTTCACAACCTTCTCGTTTCGATTTCCCGTCTGAATGAAACTCACATAAACATCCGCCTTCTGTGCGATTTCCTTAGCCGCCAAGAAATCCGTCGCTTTCATGTTATAATATCCTTACGTAAGTCTAGAAAGTCTTAAGTAAGTTTGTAAAGTCTTTACGTCAACATCCAGACACTCTTAATTTGTCTGCTGTTAGTAATTTAATTAAATCGTCGACATTCCTACAACCTTCCTTGACCTACAGTAATGTAAATACCGCTCAATTTTAGTGGAAAATTGATCAAACGATTCGTTCTGCTTTCTCTGTATAGTATGGAATTCAATTTTCAGATTCTCGATAGAAACTTTTAAGCTCGCTGAAGATAGCCAATTAACCTCTTCAGTAATTTTTACATCTTGTGTATCGAGTTAAAGATAGATTACAAATTCCCCATCTACCAAGCATAAAATGATTTTACTGTGAAATTACCTCTGCAATTTGAATGTGTGATAAAATTGAGCTCGACTATTTCAAAAAATTGCACTGTTCTAATTGGGGATCCCTTGGGAAGGTATCTGAAGATAACTGCAAAATTTTTAAATAGTCAGCCAATGAATTATGACGCAGAACTGCAGGTGTACTGAGTCAATATTAGATAGATGGTTAGAACTTTCAAACTTCAATCTCTCTAACTTAAGCTTTTCAAGCTCAATTTCCATTTACAACGCAGTTAAACAACGATAGATAGATGCTGATAACAATGATGACGACAATGGTGGGAATGAGTTACATTCCCACCATTATCGTCATCATTGTTATCAACAGAAATTGCACTTCTGGTTTCCCTTTTTCCCATTATGGAACACAAGAATAATATACCAAGAGCAGAATATTAATCAAATAAAAATTACACAACAATTGAACACGACAATATAATAAACAAAATCACAATGGGTTGCGAAATAAAATCACTATCAGTTATACTAGAAGTTGATCGACTCTCCCAATGCAGAGGGGGCATGGTAGCCCAGTTGGAAGAGCAACGGATTAGCACCCGGAGGGTTGGGAGTTCGAAACTCGGTACAGCCAAAGACCGTCGTATATACGGGGGCTGGTGCACGTTAAATCTGTCATGATCTCAAATGTCCTCACGTTGGCGTGGTGTGCAAGTTTGGAGAATGGGGTGCCAGTTCAGGTGTGACCTCGTCATCTGACCGTGATTCAAAATTACGAGGCGTTGTCCCTGGATCTTTCCCTTTGGGATTGATACCGGACCGTCACCTATAGCCCGTTATGGTGCTCCAATGCGACGCTAATTGACTACCTACCCAATACACAGAGACAGAAAAAGCGAAAATGGAACTGCACTCACCGGCCTAATTATGTCGAGATTTTCTAACTACGTTTTCCACGTGGCGCATTAGGAGCTAAATCCAGGGATCTATAGGGCTTTTGGTTCGATATTTGACGAATTGGCATCAGATTAAAAAGAGAGCTTTCTAAGGACACATTTATTTCTACAACAGACGAGGAAATTACAAACTTACAACAGAAACGAAAGAACAATGTAATTGGGCAGGAGACAGTATATCCACTATGCCACCAAACACAAACAGGAAGCATTCTCCTTTCCTAGCACCTTTTCTCTCTCCACCCCCTCCGAAAGGCTGCTTTTAGGGGTGGAAATCCCAAAATGCTATTTAAAATGTACTGAGTTTTCATGAAATATCGCGATCTTGAAACATGTCTTTTCATGTCACTATTTTAAGAATGCACAAGTGTAATGATGAAATGTCCTTTAATACCTGAATAAGTGGTTCTTTTTCTATCAAACGGGTGTTGCAAAACGTTATTTTATTTCGTTGAAAACTAATTAGTTTGAGAGAACTTGTTCTTTTATGTGCGGTTTTCTTACTAGTGAAAGAATGAAAAAATGGCTGAGAAGTGCATTGACCTAACGAAAACTAGTTCTAAGGAAATAAGGAAGTTTTAAATGTGTTGAATGCACGATAAAATATTTTTCAGTCAACCTCGGAACACAAAATTGCTGTATTGCTGCACCACGCCAAAGACGCATGTATGCAGAATAATTGTTTTGAGGAAAATGCTTTTAAAATTTTCACACTGAGGGAAATGTTGTTTTGTGGGAGTGTGCAAACGATAAATAATTGAAAAAAAACAAAAGGAGTTCCAGATTCAATAGCGGAATTAAATTTGATAGCAGACGATAAATTTTTCTGTAAATATTTTTTTCAATTAATTTTGTACTTTATTATAAGCATCATCAACTTTCAAGTAAGTTAAATAATCTCGTAACCCACGAAAAATATCAAAAGATATTTCTTATTTTGCGGGAGAAATTTTCAACGTAAACAAGCAAACCGGACGTTCTGTGAGGATTTTATTCCTGCTATCCAAATGCTCTCGCATGATAAATATCGAGGTTACATAAAAATGTAGTTTATCGCCATCTTGCCGACGTTTGGCGCTTAATCTAATCGATTGGTGTGATCAATCATATATATCAATTTGGAATTTATTTCTTGGAATTTTTATTGACGAAGTGCTGAAATCGTATTCAAAAAACAAGCCGTGATGTCACCTTCAAAATACTTACAGGAAACACCGTATCGCCGCATAAACACAATCACCACCTTTATTTAGCTTGACAGAAAATGCCTCGGATATAACGTTAATTATTATTTATTTATCATAACACTTTTATTATACCTTCTTGTGTTTTCCTTTTTTACCATTTAAATCTTTAAATTTTCGAAATTAAATTACTTGCGCTCCTAAATTTTAAAGAGCCGCGGTAGCCCGGTTGGAAGAATAACGGATTAGCAACCGGAGGGTTGCGAGTTCGAATCCAACCAAAGACCGTCTTGTACAAAGGGGGCTGGTGCATGTTAAATCCGTCGTGGCCTCAAATGTCCTCACGTTGAAGTGGGGTGCCAGCTCAGGTGTTGCCTCGTCATCTGACCGTGGTTCAAATTTACGTGGATCTTTCCCTTGGGGATTGATCCCGGAGCGTCGCCCATAGCCCGTTGTGTTACTTCAGTGCGACATTAATTAAAATACCTACCTATCTCTCATTACTTTATATTAGAGCCAATTGGGTTGCTTCAGTGCGATGTTAATTAACTACCTACCTCATTAGTTTAGTATTCTCCTCGTCATGTTCACCTCGTCATTTGACCGTGGTTCAAAATTACGTGGTGTTGTCCTCGATCTTTCCCTTTGGGATTAATCCCGGACCGTCACTAATAGCCCGTTGTGTTGCTCTAGTGTGACCTTAATTACCTACCTACCTAAACTTTAAAAGGGAAGATATACCAATTTATGATTATTGAGTTACAAAAAAGTTCGTGACTTTGAAATAATGTGTACTATATCGAATACCTGTCTAAAAAATTCAGGTAAGTCAAAACATCAAAAAATGTAGATTCGTGATTTCGACGAAAAACACAAAGCCTTGAAAAATCTAGATATTTAACTATCCTGGTCTAGAAGAAGTATCTAGTCATTAGCAAAACTGACCAGACATTGATGGATGAGGTATCTAGTCTTTAGAAGAAAAACTGACTAGGTTTGGTGAATTGGTTCGGTGAATTTCAAAGGAGCCTGTCCACAACTTTCGGACACACCACCACTCCAGACGCACCCCGATGATGTTCGAAAAGCAGACGTCTAAACGAGCGACGTGCCTGCAGTCCTGATAATGGATCGTGATGTTACAGGAAGCTGTATAGTGGACGATATGCAAGGTTGGATGGTCGATAAGGAAAGCTGTTCGAGTAGTCTCCGCTTGTCTCACTTTCAGCCTATTTTATCTCGCATTTGTCCGTCTGGGCCGACCAGAGCCATCGTGAAGTGCATGAGCAGCTTCACTGACCCACTGCTTACAGTACCTGGTCGCGGCAGTAAGTGCGGCAATTTGCGGGCAATTTGCCAGCAAGACCAACCTGCTTCCAGCAGTACGACCCCTTTCAAAGTCGTTATGTGAGAATGTTCTGGCATTCTTGGTCACAACTGATTGCAATTCAACTGGAACACTAAACCAGAATCTTAAGATACCTCTTCAATAAGCCTCAGGATGTGCACTTGAAATGTGCCAGGGAATTTTCCCTTATCGTTCATTGGGGCGCAAACTTTAAACATTTGCATGTTTGGACAGAGGACTTCGCATACTAGAGGATTTTGCGTACCAAATTCCATGGTTATTGATAAATATTTCTGGGCAGTTCAATTTTTTGACACTGAGTGTATATAAATATGCCTTCTACATATTTATATACGTTTGCTAGTAAAATTATTTACGTATTAGTATGCCATATAAAATTCAAAGAATTAAGACTGAAGGAATTTTGCGATCAGTTTATTGGTTCACCCGTAATGTGTCATAGACTCTGACTTTCACTTTTGTCTTTTGTATCATTACAAGCCTGAAAAATATCGATTTCTCTCATTGAAGATTTCAAAACCTAATCAGCTGTCGACTGAAATTTCCTCTTTCTAGTCGTTAAATATATTTCATCACTACTAAACCCATCAAATTTCTAAGAAACCTTCCACTTGATAAGTATTTATTTAATATTTAATACATAAATATAATTAGCAGGCAAACTCTAGAAACTTCCGTCTCTTCATTTTTCACCAATGTAAATATCTAATACCTGTTTCAGTAATATCTCATTTTAAATTGTTTTTCCAAAACCATTATTTCTAAGTAAAGATATACTGTATTGTTATACTATGTTTCTCCCATAATATTTATTGTTTTGCTCTCTTTTGCAGTTCTTTTACATTAACAAAGATTTCTGTTCGATGAGTTATTTGAGAAATAGCTGTCGTTCTCGTCAGAGTTAGGTTTAATCAGCCTGTCCACAAAATCTACAAGCGTAAGATAAAGGAACGTAAGCGTGAGGTTGAGTTCACCAGTTGTAGGGAATGGATTGTTCTCGGGCGCGTAGACCATAATGACCATCCGGACAAGTTTACGTGGTCAGCAGTCTCCAGGTAGGTCGTCACCTCCAGTGATGGAAATCGGCCAAGTAAGGACCTAGTTTTTGGCAACCTCGGGCCATGCTTTTGGACCTCGCCCATCCCTATGCGGGGGAGAGGTCGTCGTCGATCTTCCAAACTCCGATTGGCGCGTCGGTGAAGGGTTCCAACGAGAGCATACCCAGTGTCACTGCTCGCCCGACCATGGAAGGTTTGCTGGTTTTCCTTTCCACGTAATGCAAATGCAGGTCGGTTATTAGAAGTCCTTCCAGCAAAGGCAGCGCCCGAGACTGGTTGTTTACAGGCCTCATTCTACGAGACGCCAAACCAGTATGTCTCAGTTTTCAAAATTTTTACAGCCAGCACGCATTTTTGCATGTTAGGTTATTATTAAATGTTAGGTGCATATTTGCAACAGACCTCCCTGTATATTTCGGTATACCAATGAGTCGTTCTGTTCGCACGAGGCATCGTATGAATCTTTATTGGAGTCGGCTTGGGGAGGGAGCTCCCGCCGTTCTCCCAAAGACACTGCTTTTATATGCGTGGAAATGACCTTCGGGTCCAAACGTCGACACGTGTTTCTGCTCCCGCTTATCGAGACCATTAACATGTATTTCTGGGGCCTGTCCTGACAATCTATTGTGGTTTATGTTGGGTGTAGAGGGGCTCTGCCCCCAACTAGTAATAGTCTCCAGGTAGGACCTTTCTGGTATACCCTGCCTGCAGGAGATACGGCCCACCAATTAATGTTAACCAGATAACCACCAGGAGACCCCCCCCCCCGAGCCTGTCCTTTAAAGGGACTTAACAGTTTGATGGGCACTCCTGAATACTTTATTACTACCACCAATTAATGTTATCGGTTCCGCAGACCATATAGACCTACGAATTAGTTTAAGTGGCCCCAGTCTATATATAGCCCTCCGGATAGGTTTAACCGATCCCCAGACCAGATATGGTCCTCCAGATCGATTAAGCGGTCCTCTAAATATTTTATTAGGTTCCCAGACCAGATACGGCCTTCCGAATAGGTTTACCCGACCCGCAGACCAGATATAAACACCAGATCTTCCTAGAGGATCCTCATTCATAAAAAATGAATATTTTAAAAGTAGAAAATCGAAACAGTTCCTAAATAACTACGTTTAAACACTCGGTCACCTAAACTCTGTACTGACACTTCAAATCCAGTAAGATATTAGAAACTTTTTCTTAAACTAGATACTGAGGAAGCAATTGTTCCTGGGATATGACAGATTTCCTGTTTCATTCTGGAAGTGACATTACTCAAATGGTTACTCGATTCCCGTGCCAGCATTTTGCTTTAGAATTTTGTTATAATCTTAATAATTTTCAAGTTTTCCTTTTTAATTGTACCGAAAACATGTCCAATGAGAGATTTCAGTGTAAACAAACAAATCACCTAAACACAAATTTTATACTTCCTGTTATTCACTGCCTCTCGCTCGGTAAATACGCGCCTTAAATTGTAGTCAAGTGATGTTCCTTCTGGAATACGTACAGAAAACACGTTCCATCACAGAAACACTAGCTCCATCGGTATTTAGCTTTTCAGAAAAAGTCTCTCATACACACTTGCTTCAAGAAGTCTGGCTCTAATTGTTCCATACGATTACTTTTTTTAATTGCAAAGGCACTTAGCTAAATATTATCTATTACTCTCCATGTGTCACTACAACACTATAAAGTTAGAGCATAGGACAATAAAAAAGGCAGAAAAAAGATGAAGATTCTAGTTTTTTTCAAAAGTTCTTGAACTTTCCAATTGGGCCATGGACGTTCTCCCCTGTCAACTCCGAACATTCCAAAAGGTGGTCACAGTCCATGTTAGCCATCCCTCTGCATAGGACACATTTTGGGCTATTATAGATGCTAAAACGTTGCAAATGCTTGGTCAGGCAATCATGCTCTGTCAATAATCTAAAAGTTGCCACTGTTATATAAGGGATTTCACAAATGGACTTCCCCACTTTTTACGTTTTGGGTTAACAGTCACTCTGGATTTATACCTGTCTTTAAATTTATTCTTTAGTATTCAAACTGCACATTCTAGAGGTATACCTTGTAGATAGATCTGAAGAATATGTCTCCTTTTTGGCCATTTGGTACGTCATCTCATTTCCACCATTACTTTGATGAGAGAATTAAAGTCAAACGTCACGAAACGGGCGATAATTCATTTTTTACGATGAATTCTTTATTGATAGTCATTTAGTGTACATATGAGAAAGGAATAGTTTTTTAACCGCAAGTATTTTTTCTTCAGCCGTCAGTTCGTTTATGTTTATACCGAAAAGCTACCTTTCCAAGTTTAATTCAACCGCTTTTATGCAACAATCAATCAATCAAAGTTCAGTAGCAACTCAATTACAGAAAACTGAGATCAGAATACGTTCTAATGTATAACGAGCCCCATTCTGAAGACGCTTTACGGTCTTAAGAAACTTGCGAATTGTAGGCTTCGTAGGTTCTATTACTTTCCATGTGTCACTACAACACATAAAGTTAGAGCATAGGACAATAAAAAGGCAGAAAAAAGATGAATATTCCTGTTTTTTTCAAAATTTCTTGAACTTTCCAATTGGGCCATGGACGTTCCATGGGGTGTATTTCTTTCTATTGTGTCAGTAATGCTTTCCTTGTGAGTACATGTCCATTTACTCGAAGTTTAACTCAGCTTTCCCAAATATGGCCCTTGAGCCATTAAAACTCAACTAACCAACCGTACATACGAGAAAGAAATAGCTCTTTTACCGCAAGCTTTTTTTCTTCAGCCGTTAATTTGTTTATGTTCATGAAAGGGATTATCAGGGAGTGAGTGTGTTTTGCTCCCGCTACCCAATTGCTGTCGCATGATATCGAGGTTACCTTAAAATGAAGTTTATAGTCGTTTTTGTGACGTTTGGCGTTTGCTATAATTGGCGTTGATCACATATCGATTCGGAATGAATTCTTTGGAAGTTGTAACGGTAAAGGGCTGAAATCATGTCCAAAAAGCTAACCATCGACCTTAAAATGAAATAGACGGAGCATGTGCCTGCAGCTTCATGTTATTTCTTCCAATTACTCGGTTTGAAGATCTGTCTCGTGGTTCTGGGTAAAAGCATGAATCCTAAATTATTGATTGGTTAAAGTGATTATCCACCGTGATCAAAATCACTAGTCTGCGCTTCTATAGCCAATAGGTTAAGTCAATTTGCAAATCCACGCGATTTATCCTTCAGAGATCTTACGACAGTGATCTCCGCCCACACGATTAGTCTATTTCATTAGAAGGTCGATGGAGCTAACCAAGTGACGTCATGTTCAGAATAAGTACGGGAAACAGGCTCCGTTGCTGAAAAACTACAGCCACCTATACCTTAGCTTGACAGAAAAAGTCTCTCACACTGAAACTACCTTTCCACGGTTCAACTTTAGTTAACAAGTCTAGCAAAGTTCAGTAACAGCTCACTTAATGACAGAAAACTCCTTGAACAGAATACGTTCTATTGTGTATTCAACGAGTCCCATTCTGAAGACACTTTACTATCAGATCACAGAACTGACTTCACCTCACAGAATACTTTCCAAACCCGAATAACAAAATGAAACTATTTCCTCCGGCTAAAGATCGCTTTCTCATGAATTCTGTCTCCCGAACCGATTCTATTTTTAGAACAGCACAACCGACTCGGGGGCAATTTATAGAACCGGGCACGTAAGAGTCCCCTCTGCATGAATTTCCGGCGATTACTTTCAATTTAGCAACACGAAACGCGTGTATCGGGCATTTAAAGTATCATAAAGCTAAAGGATCTCACAGGAAAAGATCCAGAGCGATCCTTCAACATTAAGGATCGGACTCCGGGGTAATCGTAAAAATAATTCGGAGTCGGTTGCCAGGGGTAACAGACAGCGTGAAGCCCCTACACCTACGCACAGTCCTCCGCCACTGCGACGGGCTGAAAACGCCACTGATTGCAGAGTCTGAGTGACATTTTGAGTGGCTTTGTAAATATTGCTGCCTTTTTACCGTGGGGGATTTCATGGCATGTTCACTATTTCTCTTAATGAAATGAGATGGCTTGTAAATAATTATAGGTTAACCGTTATTTATAAGTTTCGTTTTCATGGCAGATGAGGGATTTTTCTTTTCAGACGCGTATGGTTATATCGATCAACCTCGAAGAGATATGCCGAGAACAGAAATATATTTTTAAAATGTGTAAAAAAAGGTTGATCAAAATTCAGGTTTAGGGAATCTGAGACAGTCAGATTTTAACGTTCTCTTCATTGTTAGAACTAGGTTTGGGGATGTATGGGAGTGTTAGTGTGCACACAAGATATTTATGATTTGTATTTATTTATACATACTGTCAAAGAGGATACTCCAATTATATGACAGCGGGGGGAAAAGGTTGTAGAAACATACAACTAAAGATAAAACTGTTAAAATCTCAGTTTACAAATGTTAAAGTTATAAAACTACGAAAAAGTATTAAAACGTCACAGTAAACAGCAAAGGTTGGTTGGGTAAAATAGGGTACGACATGGCATGTTTGACAAAGTTGCTCCAAACAGAAGTCAGACACTATCGAGTAATGGACATATATGTAGAATACTTTAAGAAGAGTTTGCATACAGATTCTCTATTTTAGCAAAAGGGAGAAAAGCGACATAATTACAATTAAAGACGTTTATTTACAAATAAAGAGGGAATATTTACAGATTAAAAATAGTTAACAAAATTTCACTTCATCGGGTATTCGTTAGACATGGCCTTACGCCATCCTCTTCTCGCGTCATCGTTCTGCAACTGTCTATGGAATCTCGGAAAATCGTCCTAAGCCAGTCTGTCTAGACTTGGCGGCGCTTCTTCATTTCCTGTATTGCACACAGGGAGTGGCAGATGGAATGCTGATCTTTAAAACACAACCCACATATACAAGGAAAGTTATAGTAGCACAAAAGAGAGAAATACACCAAGCGAGTAATCGAGCTTGTGCCGCGCCTTGTACCTATTACATTCATAACGAGCGACAGCGAAATCAATTAGCAAATGCAGCTTTGGTTGGCTGTTTGGTTTTTATGGTGCTAGGCTGGTTATTGGGCCGGGCTGTTTTGGCCTAAGCTGTGGTTATTGGGCCAAGCTGTGGAAACAACATAAAGTTAATGGATTTATAATGGATGGCAACATATACACAAGGAAAGTTTTTACTGACACAGAAGAGAGAACACTCACTCAGACAGGAATTGAATCTGCCCACCTACAAATAGCAGGTTGCTAGCACAGTGGGCAAACCCTCTGTGCCATTGCGACCCCCATCAGGGGTTGGGGTGAACTATTGATCGTTCTCACAAATTGGACAATTGGTTGATTTTTGTTATAAATTTCGAAGAAAAGTTTCTTAAAAATTGATTTTATTGCGAGTATTAAAAGAGGGTGCATGAATATATTTATCTCATTAAATAAGCTGGTATTCTTTATTTTGTTATGTAACTAATTTAAAAAAATTAAAACACGAACACAGTCTATGCTTGTATTTGTGCTTGTGTTGCGTGTATATTTATTTGTGAGTTATTGGCTTGTGTGAATGCGTAATGTTTGTGTGTTTTAGTCCATGTACACTATTATTGAACCTACAAGACCTCGGTCTATTTGCTTTCCATTGATTATATTCGTATAAATACTGCAATAACCAAACTTTGTTATGAAGAAGTATGCGTTTTAAAATTCATAACTAGTTGAAAAATGAACACAAAAAAGATGAATGGAGAGAGTAAACAGTAAAGAGGTGAACTACATAAGAGAAACACCTCGTGATGTTAAAAATTTACATTTTGAAATAGAAAATGGGTATGTACGTGCTGAATAAAACATCGTGATTATATCCACAGTAATGAAATTATTGTTATAGTGTAAAATTTTGGCATCTTAAACGAAAAACGACCATATCAAGATGTTTTTAAAATGTACCATAATTTATGTTTTATAACACAATACTACGCACGGATTTATGTTTAGTTCAGTATTTATTAATGTTCAAAACAAACCGAAAGAATAGGTAAAAATATTTTTATATTTAAGTTCATGAAAGCATAACTAATATCAAACATGTAACACTTGGAGATCAGATAACTGGCCCATAGATGTACATAATTCTAAGTGTAAGTTTATTCCATTTGGAAATTTCCTTACAGTTGAATTGTATAAAACATTTCAACTATTCGTAACAACGCTTTATGTGAGCAAGAATATATTTTATTGAAAATCAATGTAGTTATTTCTATTGGAGACCAATACTAATTCGAAAAACGAAGGAAATAAGATTGGTTAATCATAAATCATGGAAGTTTAAGGCCAGTGCAAAGGAAGTGAATCAAAACACAAAACAAAATCGTTATAAGTAAATTTAGAATTTCATATTGCATGCTTTCGGTTAATGGATGTACAGTATTTTTTGGAGGCGATTAAAGGGTGAATCGTAATCGAATAAAGTAAAAGATATATTAATATGTTGGACAGAGTGGATTAATAAATTCTGGGAGATAATCTCCCAAGTTTCTACCAGAATATCTTCTTGTTCTCTTGTAGCAACAGAAAGGATTCCTAGATATAATAACGTGAATATAGATCAGAACATAAGGAAATAACAAAAACTATTTCTTTTTGTTACAATAACAAGAATGAAATAACATAAACATTATTCTGCGAAGTCCAGTGGTACAAAACAATCATCTTATAAGTGTTTCCAGATATTATTTGTGTATCACGTACTTTCTTGGGCAAATGCTTTACTTTTTCACTAATTTTACAAACTACTTTGAAAGAAATTTCAAGAATGGTAAAAAACATCTTCAAAGTTAGACAAAACACTCATTTCAAATCATACAGCATCAAGTGATTCCTGTGGCGAATCCAATCTGACGATGGAAAGAAAATAAACTTATTCATCGGAGTTAAATAAAAGAAATTATGATCAGTAATATCAAAATTCGTAATGAATCTTCGGGAGAAAGCTGTTTAAGATGAAATAATAGGACAGAAAAAGTTAATTTACGGGGCAAAACGTGTGTATATTCCTAATAATATTAAAGTTGAAATATGTTTGAGGTCTGAGAATCAATGAACTAAGTAATCTATAAGAAAATTGCAAAACACACACACATTAAATCTCTTAGAATGGATAACCTTAATTTAAGTAAAATTATTATTTTATTGTTCATTTTAATTAATTTATCTTCATGAATAAACCAATCCTTTTAATTTAATATAACACATGAGTACCTTGTTGAATCAGTATTAATACTACAAATAAAAACGGCATTAAGGCATGGCGTTTGTTTTCCAAAATATTTGCCTGCTTTAGTTGACATAAAAAAATTCATCTTTTCC
This sequence comes from Meta bourneti, assembly GCA_933210815.1. NCBI lineage: Eukaryota > Metazoa > Arthropoda > Arachnida > Araneae > Tetragnathidae > Meta > Meta bourneti. The sequence goes on along the minus strand of OW119924.1, from coordinate 89,581,174 downwards.
TTTTAGTTTAAAGAAATTAATTAATTGAAACTAGTAAGTCATACGTGTTTTTTACTGTATTGCGATATAATCCAGGGATAAATCCATGACAAATAAATCTAATTAACATTGCGATTGTTTAGTATACACGCAAGTTTATGTTCTGAACGAATAATTTATTAAAAGCCATCATTAAAACAAAGTAAAAATATCTGGAATAAAAACGCCTTACCTCAGGAAAGATGTCTACTTGAATAACGAATCTCATTAATTTAAATAGTATAATTTAATCCACGTATATCTAAATGTATGTGTTGTAGTAGCAAATAATGTATTGGGTAGTAGCAAATAATGATTTAAACTTCTTTTGAACCCAAAGATCTGATTAGTTATTGTATGTGGCCATTTTTATATTCTAAAGTTTAAACGATCCCATTAATACCAACTAGTATGTATTATTTTAACCCTGTAAATTATAATTTGTAATAAATTTGTATAATTTGTAAAAATAATAAAGGACTAAAATTGGTAAATGTATAATTTACCAATTTTAGTCCTTTAGGATATGTAAGTTTTTATGTATCATGCAAGTTTTTAGTTTTCAACCCACCCCTAATATGGTCGTAGATATTTAATTTTACAATGCGATGTAGAATAAAATCGATAATATGTGAAAGATTTAAAGTTCCACTTTAACACGAAGCCATAATATGTCTATAAAAATATGTTTTACAAAGAAAGAGTATTATCAGCAATGATATTTTAAAGTTAAACGAAATATTCAAAATACCGTACACAAATGATATATGTATGAGAGGTAGGAGGATTTTCTATCAAGCTAAATATAGGTAGCGGCAATGCTTCTGTGGTGATACGTGTTTCCTGTTCGTATTCTGAACGTGACGCTAGTTGTATTGTTTTGCAAATACGATTTCAGCATTTCGCCAATAAAAATTCCAAAGAATAAATTCCGAACTGATATAGGATAGTTGATTATTCTACACCAATTAGATTAAGCATCAAACGTCATCAAAACGGCGATAAACTAAATTTTATCATAACTCCAATATGTATCATGCAAGAGCATTTGGACAGCAGAAGTAAAATTTTCGTAAACCACGTCTGGTATGCTTCTTTGAAATGAAAATGCCTCTGTCTGTTCAAACGCACATTAAATTAATAATATAAGAAATGGAAACCAAAATAATGGTTAAGAGTATACAATTGTCATGGTATCTTATTTGAAAAAATTGGAGACTGTACAGATGCAGTAAATTCTGAATAACCATGTAGCTGTAACTGGCAATAAAAAAACTCTTATGGTGGTTTTGATTTAAATAATAAAATTATATCTTTCGGAAAATAATACAAATTCATTCTTTTAATTATTATCGTTTGTAGAAAAACTTTTCTTATAATAATTACCTCCAACAGTAGTTAAGAGTTGCTGGTCTTTAAGAAATTCGAGTATTTCCCATCGATTACAGAGGTTTAAACTGTTCTTCGTGAAAAATTACTGAAAATTATGGGGGACTTAATGCACACATAGAAATAAAAAAATACACCGCTGTTCATTGAAAATGCAACACCCAGAGAGAGTTGTTGGAGGAATATTAACAGACGGTTAGTTTATGATGACAATTTTAAATTATTGAAATCTCAGCTGAGTATGCTAATAGCTCGAGGGTTCTATACAGGCTGATATATGACTCGGAAGATACAAAAGAAGTCCACAAAAAGCAAATCCCAAACGTTGCATCAGATAATTCCATTAGTTATTGCTTTCCTGGTACGTAAACATGCCTCCTCACAAAACGAGACATTATGGACCTATCACGGAGTTTCAGAGAGAAAGAATTACTGGGTTGAGAGAAGAAGGTTTGTCGTATCGCGACATTGCTGCACGCGTCGGTCGAAACGCTAGTAAAATTAAGCGTCATAAAGACAATGGACAGAAGAAGGTTCTACGCATAGCCGTGAGGCTTGTTTAGCTCCTTCGGCTACAAGGGGAATATAGGTATCTGCTACTCATGGCGGTGACGAATCATACAGAAACATCCATAACATTAGCAGAACGATGGAGGAAGGCGATGGCTGGTAGCTCAGTTCCTTTACTGAGACTTCCTTTTATCCTATACCATAGATGTCAGAAGCTTCAATGGTGCCAAGAGCGAAGACCCTGGAACGCTGAATGGGAGCTAATCACGTTTTCTGATGAATCTAGATAAAATCTCGTTATCCTTGATGGCCGGATCATCGTTTGCAGATACAGCATGAGAGGGTACTACTACAAGCGTAATTATTTGGTGTGTTGTTTCATTTCATTCATTACCTCCTCTTATACGGATCATTAATACTATGAACAGTTTGTGGTACAGCACTATGAACAGTTTGTGGTACAGCACTATGAACAGTTTGTGGTACAGCACTATGAACAGTTTGTGGTACAGCACTATGAACAGTTTGTGGTACGGTCTTGGAACCAGGTACCCTACCCCTTATACAGAACGTCCCTGGAGCTATCTTTCAATAGGGCATTGCTCGTCCTCACGTCGCCGAATTATCCAAAATTTCTTTTATGATCAATAAGTTCCAATTTTTCCTTGGTCTGCTCGGTTACCCATTTGTCCCCATCAAATACGTGTGGAATATGACTGCTCGAAAATTGATCCATATATCATTACCCGTAGTCACAACTGACGAATCATGGATGCGTGTTTAATCTACGGAATTACATTTCACAGACAGTCATCCAGAATCTTTATAGATCAGTGTCACGCCGTGTGCTAGCAGTTATAACCGCTAAATATGGACACATAATTACTGATTTTAGCATAGTCCTTTGGACTTACACATCTGAAATTTCGATTAGTTATACTTTATACCATATATCATGACGAAAACGAAATTCATTGGTGTAACTAAAATCTTTGGTGGTGTATACTGAGATAATCAATTCCGCTTACTAATATATTCCCTGCAAAAAATGTTCACAAAACGTGTAGAAGCAATATGGTAAAATGTAAAATAATATTTTGTAAAAAAACCCATATATGCGACAAAACAATATATCTGAATACCTGTCCAGACCTTAGGAAATTGAATTATTTTCTAACCTTTGTTCCAAAAAAATGGAATCATTGTTCTTTTCATAAACTAACTTATTGAGACTCAAAAGTCCATTTGATTAATTCACAAACACCATTGGAAGAAATCCCATTGAAAGCTTTTTGAATGTGTTATTTGCCTCGAGTGCCTTAGAACTTGTTCTTTTTTCAGTTTGCTCATAACTCTTCTTTCGTTATGTGTATTCCCCACCTTGAAAAGCTCGCCTTTGGACATTCAAAGTTGTAGAAAGTCCTCGACGGCTATAATCCTAGCAATATTTAAAAGAATAAATTAAAACAAGTTCGGAATGAATGGAGCGGAAATTACTTTTCCTGGAATCGAAAGTCGTTTATTTTTCCTGGAAGCGTTATTGCTTGCATAGTTTTAATAGGGGCGCTATTTCACCGGGAACTGCAACTTTTAAAAAATGTTTCGCGCACTCGCATTAATGTGTTAAAAAAATACGAAATACATGAATTTTTGGGAGTGAAAATAATCTATATCGTTTAAGATGCGATTGACTGAGTAGCGGTAATCATAAATAGTTTGAATTTTTAATGGAATAGAATATCAAAAGGAATTTATTTTATGTAAAGTTTAATGAAACTGGAAACTTTCAGACATTATTAAAGTCATTAAGTAGTTAAGAAAATAAAGTGCTCATCGCATTAATTAAAATATAAAATTGAGTAATAATGCTTGAAAAATAATTTCAAAAACGATAACTTTTCCCTTTTAGGTTAAAATAATACGCAATGAACTAAGATACTTTCTTGGAAATGTTTAAATGATTTCAGAAACAATTAAATGCAAATGATAAATCGTAAAGGAAATATAATTAAGTAAAATATTATTGCTGAATCATTATCATATATAATGGCCATGAATTAAAATAGAATAAATATATCGTGCTTATATTATCATAAAATAAATACAAGAAAAGCAACTAATTTATTACAAAAACTAAAATTTCATTAAATTCTTCCGTCAGCAAGAACTTTTGCACAATAAGTTTTAAAAATCCACAAAAATGTCATTGTTTTAAGATAAATGGGCAAAAACTATGAATATTGTCTCTAAAGGTGCGACGTAAACTTCCATTTACGTCACACTGAAACAAAACAACGGGCTATTGGTGACGGTCTGGAATCAATCCCAAAGGCAAAGATCCGAGGACAACACCTCGCAACTTTGAACCACGGTCAAATGACGAGGCCAACACTTGAGCCGGCAATCCCTCTCCAAACGAACACACCACACCAATGTGAGGAAATTTGGAGCTACGATAGATTTAACGTGCACCAGTACCCATGTTCACGACGGTCTTTGGTAGGATCGAGTTTCGAACTCACACCTTTCGGTTGATAATCCTTGATTCTACGAAATAAACTACCGCGGCCCTATTTATCTGTAAAATTTAAAGTTTTAAAAATTTTCCACCAAAATTAGGTTGGTTGAGCTTCGTGGTTTAAAGGCCATATTTTGTGAAGCAGTACCAAACGCAAAACAATGTCAATTAATATACACATATGCATAAGGAAAGTTTCACTGATCCAGAAGATAAAATACAAATTGCAACCTAAATATTAGTCAGTTTACTTGTACATACGTGTGTGTATGTTTGTAACGGCGCTTATAGATTTCTGCCTTTACTTAATATTGTTGGTAAGGTGGGTATCAGATATTTTCAAAACAAATCCTTCATTTGTGAATTTAGAGGCAGGCTAAGGCCCAGTTCACATGGACTTTTTGCAACACGCGTTTGAAAAGAATTTTCGAGCGTTACCATGTGAACAGCACTTGGGCGCTTTTCAAGGTCAGTTTCCGTTATGCATTAAAATGTTTTTTTATTCCCTTAATCCAACTTTCTATCTTTTGAATGGTTAAAGATAGAGCCAAAATTTCAAATCAGCGTAAAATTTTACGTTAGATCGATACCAAAATCATGCTTTTCTTTGAAAAAATTATTTTTTTGTCAATAGTCGCAACTAATCTTTTTTCAGATATTCCTGTTATACTAAGCGTAAGCGGAAGTATTGCCTTATTTTTAAAGGGAATGTCACTTTAATACGATATTTTGTTGCCCCTTATCAACTGTTTTAATTTTACAGCCTTTAAAAGTAGGATGAAAATCTTTCTTTCCCAACCTACAATTAATTTCTCTGTATTCACAAGAGCCTGTATTTGGTTAACTTAGAAATGTATAATGAGCAATAAAATGCCTAAAATAATCTAAAAAATATTCAAAACGACGTAAAAATTTGATATTCTTTCGATTTGTAAAACATCCGTTCCCTAATTGCCTGTGAATAAAGTGTTTTTGAACTTCAACCTTTATACATAAATAAATGCAATATAATCGACTTGCTGACCAGAAATGACAACCTAAACAGGTAAATCTTTCGTAACGTATAGTATACGATTCCAATGCCATCAACCTCGGTTGTAAATTTTTGAACGTTAGCTTTTCGTACGTTTTTCAAAAATTTTCGAATGACGGGATATTTTGGACCTAGGAACCGGTAAGAGCCAGCGGATCACGGAGAAGCAGTGCTTTATGTAGTTCAAATTGTGGCATTATTAAACATTTTCATTAACTCTAAAATCTTAAAGTATTCGTTTTTTACTGTCAAGACTAGAGGAAGAAACCCTATAATCTTCACTCTCCAGTGTCGATGATTCACCCACCAAAAAAAAGTAGGATTTGTTTTGTGTTAAGGGGTGATCACGGATTTTTTGGGCTCAAGAAGCTAGCAGATGAGTCATTTGTAATGCGTTTTATAGTAAAAGCGAAACTGCGTAAGAAAAATTGGAATATTTCTGTAAAACTTTGATAAAAAACGAAACTAATTAGAAAATGACCAAAGAATTTCCTTAAAATTTTAAAATAGACAGTGTAAAGTAAAAATATATCCCCAAAAAACGTTATTTCTAGAACCAGGAAATTGGAAACGGAATTTCTGTTTATATGGCATTGTCTACGAAGTACTATCAAAAGATGCCACGCAAACAAAATCCGGCACTGGTGATAACCTTTCTTTTTTATGCTATTTTTGCAGGTTTTATCGTGTTTCCTACGATCTATAGCTAATTTTTATTTAATTTTCCTTCAAATAAATCTCTATACTTCTTTAAAACCTATCTCTAAACATTTTAATGTATCAGCACAAATAACACATATATAACAATAATTAGTTTTATAATTTTTAAACACAATTTTCCCAGAGTTCCAACTATCCGAAACGAATACTAACCCTCCAACCTACCCTCTTTCAGGGGTTTTGTAGCACAAATGGAACCACGAATGGAATAATGACTGGGAAATATTTTAACTAAAATTTGATTAAACCCCACGATGAAACGAGAAAATTTTGTTAAAACTAAAAAATCTCAAAGAAAAACCAAAAAGCAGTATATATCGAAAATCAGGAGATTGCTAATAGAATTTGCGTCTACACGTATATATAATATAAAAATTTTGATTAAAGTAGTAATAACACTAACTGCAAGATTGAAATATAAATTCTATGAAAAATAAGCTCACAGTAAATTAAGTTGATTTTCAAAAGTGATATCGAGTTCAATGTAACACGAGGATGTGAAAAATGAATGAAAATTGAAACTTATCTTACGCATTTCACCCGTTGAGGAAAAATAAAAAAATAACTAATGTTTAGCTCTTTTAAACTGAATATTTTATTTAAGCTTTATTTTAAAGACGTTTGCCGCACATGAAAACTAGAACGGAGAGTTGTCGGTATACGTTATTCTCAGAAATAAAATTACCCACTATCCTCTTTAGTTATAAACTATCATATTTTTGCAAGTTTTGTGTGAAAGCAGGGTAAATTTCTTCAATAAATCGAATACGATTCAATTTTCTCATCCTATTTTTAATGGCCATAAATATAAATCAGTGGATTAAGACAAAATACTCCAATCAAGTTATATCTTTTCTATAAAAACGAGATTAATACTCCCTTTTGTGTTCGTAATGGATATATTCGTCAAATGAGTATCGCGAAAATATTAAAGTTACAGTTGAAAAATTATTCATTTAAAGAAAATCACATTTCAGGTATCGATCTGGTGTAAAATTTTCCGCAGATTTCAAATCCGTTGAAATTTTCACTCTATCTTTAACGATCGCGAAGATAGAAACTTGGATTAGAGGAATTAAAAAGCCTAACGCCCGTCAAAACGCGTGTCATGTGAACGCTGCAGAAGAAACCTATGCTTCTCCAAACGCCTTCAAATCGCGAGAACGACCGGAGATTGTTGAAGCGCCGAAGCAATCTAGCGCTTGGATTCTCGCGATTTCTGCATGTGAACACTCCAGTAGAATTCTATGTACTTTGGCTACCCGCGTTTTGTTTAGACGTAAAACGCGCGTTGGAAAACGCCTCATGTGAACGGGGCCTAATAATCAGTTAATTCATAGGCTTTCGCAATTGAACGTTAGTGTTACTATAGACCTGAAATATAATTAGACTAAGCAAATCTATTGAGAGCAGCTTCCAAAAGTGTGACCAGCATCTCGATCTGCGCTTCGTATGAGTCGCGAGTTTCTAGCACAGTGGACAAGTCAACTGAGTCACAGGATAAGAAGTGTGTTCGAGTAGGTTAAGTGCGTCCAATGAATATAAGATGTATCTGTGAGTATGGAGTGCCACCTGCTGGAAATGCCTTGAAGCAGTCCTATTAATTAATTTCATCGCTACAGAGCTTCAGCAGAGAAGTTGCAGACTAAACAAAGTCACGAATAAAATGATATGCTCTTTCCTTTCTCAAAATACAATCACATTACAAGTAAACAGTCCATAGTATGCACTTGCTCCATTTTGTGGGGGCAAGCCCATGAAATAGCATTGGAAAGTATCTGTATAAAATTACATCAATGATGTTTCAACAAATAAGAGTGTAAAAAAACATTGGTAAAGGGTCCGGGAGTGTGTGGTTAAAACAAAATTTAAAAGAATTACTTGAACAGTAATCATTGGTTCAATGAACTTTGGAAAATTGGGTTGGAACTTGCCCCGCCTTACTCTACATAAATTAAAATCGCATTGTATTTTTGAATTTCTATGGATGCCGAAAGTTAAATCTTTAATCATATCAATTTTATATTTAATTCATATCAATTTTATATTTAATTCATTTCATCATTGGTGAATCATCGTAATTTTACAGCAGATTTCTGATCCCTTAAGTACTTTTTTTAACCTCAGGAAACCAGTTTCAAAGAACTACCATAAAGTGTGAATTAGAAACAAAAATGAAACATTTAAAGTTTCGTTTCTAGCATCTATGAGTTAATATATTTATGCATTTTTTTATTTATTCCTTTGCATGATCGATATAATGAGCGAAAACTCTGTATTTTTAGAAAGCGTATAATTAGAAACGAACCTATTTTTAAACTCAAATCGCTGCTAAACACGAAACCTAGTCAATTTTATAAAGAACTAGCAGAATTACCTGGCATTGGTCGGTTGAATTGGTTAAACATAGATTGAAAGTGATCTGAAAAATCACTTTTCTCTATCAGAAAAATGTAACTATCGCAAAAAATGCAATTGTTGAAAATAAATAGGTTTTCGGAAAATAATTTTTTGAAATCCATTTTGACATTTTTAGAGCTTCTATAATTTACTATAGACGAAATACTTGCTTTACCATCCATATAATCCATTTCACATACATCGCACTATAGTAGTGTAAGACCAAAAGACTGATAGTGAGATGACTACTACAGAAGCCGAATTTGAGTTTTGGAGTGATTGTGAATAACTTTAAGTTCATTTCCTGTTTAAATGACGAACTTACAGCGTATTATTCCTTTGCCACTTGTAGCAATCTTGCACCAGAAATGTGATATTTCCGAATTTCACCATCATTATGAAAGGCTGGCAAATCATACTGATACGATATTAATGATCAATTTCTTTTCAAGCAAAACATTTTTTTCTTGAAAATCCCATACCTCATGTTAAATAACAACTTGTTTTAAAATTAAATGTCTTCAGTACAGACGAAACAAAGTTAATCTATTACAAGTTTTCAAAATACGGAAGGTCAATTTTACAGTGCTTTTTAAAAAGAAAATAGATGTTTCAACGAATGTTTTAAATTACAAAGTTGTATAAGAATAGCTTCAACTCGTAAAGTAAACAATCACGATCCTCTGTCCCTTAAGACAAAAATTTTCAACTTTTCAAGTCTTAGAATATTTTATAACAGTGATATTATTCAAGATCAGCAAAGTTTTGTTTAAAATTCGCTTTACTGCTCTGTCATGCAGTTTTAAATTGATTCCTTGTGGCAATTTTTTTTGTCAATTCTAGTATCTAAATGTCTATTTAGAATAATAGATGTTGTTTCTTGACTCTGAGTACACCTTTTTCAATACAATTCAATAATATAATTTGTAACAAAAAACAACTAAGTTTTACTGATTTTGATTGCCTTGCAATAGAAACCTCCATCAAAAATTAAAAAGATATTTGTTTTGCAACGTAAAATAACTTTATTTTAGCGTTACTCTCCTTTTAAAGTAAGACCGTCTTATTTTAAAAGGTTTTGTTTTGTACGCTTGATTTATTTTTATGAAACGGAATTCTACTAATCATTATGTATTGAATCAATTACTTTTATGGAAAGTTGATCGAAATATACACATAAACCCATATCTTAGCGATGTTTAGCCCAAAATAAATTATCTATACATATAAAGCAGAGTTGGCGTCTGTCTGTATATTCCCTATACAAATCTACACCGTTTGACCAATCCATACCAAATTTGGTACACTTATACTTTGGAACCCTGCGAGTAACGCAAGCTACATATTAACCCCCGTTCTCTTTAACTTAGGTGTGCAGAGGGGACTAAATCAATTCGAAATTGCCATAGGAAAAACATTGAGCATAAAACGATTGTGGCACGCAACTCAATTTGTTTTACCAGTATTGATCGAAAATCAAATTTTCTAATACAATTGTTTTACCAGTATTGATCGAAAAACAATTTTTTCCAAAACATTATATTTAAACAATTTAAATTCTAATTATGTTTGTACTGATTTTTTATTTCTTTCCACAATACAAATAATTTAGGACTATTTGAATGATGAAAAATGGATATTTAAAATACTTAATTTTACACAACTTGCATGTTGTAATGGAACACGAAAATCCAAAACAAAAAACTCATTGATGATAAAAGCGTAATTTTGCAATTCGGCATCTGTCAACGCCAGAATTAATGTTTTATTTTATAAATTAGATTTTTAGAATTCCGTGTTTGTGTATTTGAGTTAAGACAGAAATGTTGCGGTCATATTTGAGCATTTCTAAGTTTTGTAAATGTGTGTTCTTTTGTAAATAATACTTCATTATTGTCTATCAATATTTTTCATGCGTTTTTCGAATTTCTCTATTTCAGAATATTCTCATGACGTCGAAATTCGACACGCTTGCTCAGATCTTTCGTTTTTCAGAATTCTACATTTTTCAATAACTAGAATTTCGTTTCTGTTTGTATTTATGTGTTCCATTACTTTCCATATTACTGTTACATTATTTAGGAGTTAAATTATAATGAATTATTTTATTTTTTGCCAAATACCACTAGACATGGTAATTTTTGGGTTGTATATGTATATTTCGACGAACTTTCCTCAAGTCTTTGGTTAAAAACGTTATAGTTTGTAGAATTCTGTTTCATAAAAATAAATGGAAACCTTTCTAAGTAAAGTGTATGACTTATTATTTTAAAATGACTGGTAAAGTTAAAATGAAGTTATTCTCATATAAGATATGTTACGTTAAATCAAAATGGAGAGCCGTACGTTGTAGTTCGAAGATATTTCTAAATTTTGACATATTTTAATTACAAGACGATTAAAATCAATTTAATTTACATTTGTTTTACATGTTTCATGGGTATTATTGAAAACTGTAGTCCATAGTCAAGTAACTATATCTATCATTCTAAATAGGTACGTGGTTTCCATATAGAAACTGAGTCTCTCAATTGAAAAAGTACCTTAAGGGATTCGATTTAAAATTAAATTTTTCTGTTGAAGGAAAGCGAATTATAAATAAGACTGCTGATCTTGAAATAATATCATGATAAGGAAGTATGTAAACCAGGACTGTTGAAAAAAAGAAATTTTTTATCTTAAGTGGCAGAAGGTCGAGGTTGCTTATCTGAAGTTGAAACTGTTCGTATGTTTCAGATACTAAGTAGAAACTTAGGTATCTGAAACATTCGTTGAAAGCAGTGATTTTGTAAAAAGTGTAATCGACTGAGTTTACTTTGTCTACACTGATGACATTTGTTTTAAAAACAAGCTCCGTTATTCCACGTACAGCTCAATAGAATTTTCAAGAAAAAATGTGTGCTTCAAAATAAATTAACCACGAATGCCGTAGCAGTTTAATTTGCCATCTTCTCACAATGATCATGTAATTCGAAAACATCAAATCCATGGTGCAAATAATAAATATTGATTGGAAAACTGAGTGCAAGACTACGCTGAAAGTTCCTCATTTTTACTGAAAATGAACTTAATTGGCATTCATAATCACTCCAAAACTCAAAATCGATTTCTGAAGTCACAATAGAAAAAGCTTTTGTAATTTGTCTTACAGCAAGAGTATGATGAATATGAAATGGATTATATGGATGGATATATTATGTATACATATTTGCTTCCGAAGTAAATTATACAAGCTATGAAAAAGTTAAAACGAAGTTAAAAAATATTTTCTGTACACTTAAATGATGCTTGCATTTTTCTATGAAATAGAATCAACATTAACCAATTCAACCCGAGCATCGCCGGGTAATTCTGTTAGTTTGTTATAAAATTAGGAAATGAAACAATAATTTTGATGGATTTCCAGATATAGTGTAGCTAAATTACACTTTTTTATTTGTGGGTTTTTCGCTTGCCCTTATCGCATTAAATAGACTCCTTTCCTTACGCTATTCCTTGTAAGCTATGCAAAATTAAATGTTTTTAATCATTTCATATCATTAGTCAAATATTTATTAATTATTGATATTTGGAAAGAAATAAAAAATAAGTTCAATCATAATATAATATTAGAACTTAATTTTAAAAAAATTTATGTAACTTTTTTTAGGAGAAATTTTTTCCAGCGATACCGATAAAACAATTCTTTGTACGAAATTGTTTTTCCAGCAAAACTGGTAATACAACCTGAGTTGCATACCGGAGTTTTAATAATACTCAATGTTATTTCTATGGAACTTATAATTGTTTTAGCATTCTCTGCACACCTAGGGCAAATAGAACGGGAGTTAATATGCAGCCTTTTACCCTTAGAGTTTTAAAGAATAAGTGCACCAAATTTGTCAAACGGTGCAGATTTGAATAGAAGCAGACAGACGCCAACTCTGCTTTATACATAAAAGTAAATGAAAAGGTGGTGGAACAGCTTGAAAGGTTTTATTTCATTTCCACTGCAATCAGACGGGACAAAAATGAAACAAAAGACATCCGGAAATCTCTCCATTTCTCACGAAACATGGAGAGATTTCACTCTCAAAAAATTCTCATTTTAGCAAAACTACTTTTTGCTTTCTACGCCCTTTTTTTGTAGTGTTGAAATGAGAAAGGAAAGTGAGTTTTTTCTCCTGTATTTCTTACTTTTTTTTCAAACCTGTCTCTTTCACGATGCTAAGCGTATTTATTCTCAGGCACGAATTAGAGATCTCTCTTTTGGATTGCCATGATTTAACCATTTAAAGAATCTCAAGATTTCCAAGTAGTGTAGTATTACTTTCATCCCGCAACACAGACAATAACTAAATAATCAAATCTATTGGAATCCCAAGAAAGAGGCTTTAGGTCAAGAAGGTCAAACTGCTTAGAAACCATCCAGAGAAGAATGCAAGTTGCAGAACCGATACTTGGCTACGACAAACCTCAAAGGGTTAAAATAAGGTCCCATTGTCGTTTTGTTACAAAATAATAGAGATACCCTATACACAAGTATTTTTAGACAATGTTTGCTCTTTAGAGCCTAATTTACAAAAACGAATCCGCTGAAAAGCAAATGTATATAAAGAATCAAATTCTTAAGTGTTATCCATAAAATAATTATTTTACTCTCCTGCCTTGAAGTAATTGGATTTAGAGTATAAAAATATAATTCAAAAACTTTTCCGGGATCTTTTTTAAGTTTACAAAGAAAGTATTCCCAAGTAAGTATTCATGTTCCCGTTTAACTGAAACATTTCTTCAGTCGAAAAATCAAAGGTATAAAATACAAGAAATTTAGAAGGGATACTAGAAATTTAGAAGATACTATTAGTGACTGACATACAAATAAGACGGCACTAGATTGGTTGTTGGGGATTTATGATTCAAGGTCCATATCTGGCCAAACAGCTCCAAACATAAAGCAGCCAACGTCACGTAATGAACATACACACACAAGGAAAGCTATACTGACACAGAAGGGAGAAATACACCCAGGGAGGAATTGAACCTAACAGGACGGCACAAGATATTAGACATATCATAATATAAAATTGCTATGGGATAAACACAGCTAAGATAAACGTAGTTCTTCGAAATTTTTCTAATGGTTGAGTGCACTAATAATTTCTATACAAAGTCGTTGGCTGCCCACTGGGTGCTTCCTCATAAATAGCCACTTGTAATACCGACGGCTGATGAGGTCAGTGGTTGGGCATTAAAAAACTTATTGGGATATTTCCTGCATTGAAAGGATGACGTGGCAATCGCAATTTCATACGAGGCCCACATTTCTAAGAGAGCGTCTTCTTCAATCCTGTATAACGCTACGACAAATGCATTGATTTCGGTAAGTATTTAATTAACATCGCACTGAAGCAACACAATGGGCTATTGGCGACAGCCCGGGATCAAACTCGAAGGAAAAGACCCGAGGACAACACCACGTAATTTGAACCACAGTCAGATGGCGAAGTCACACCTGAGCTAGCACCCCACTCTCCAAACTTCCACACCACGACAGCGTGAGGAAATTTGAGGCCACGACAGATTTAACGTGCACCAGCCCCTTTGTACACGACGGTCTTTGGTTGGATTCGAACTCTTGCTAGTTCGTTACTGGGCTACCTTGGCCCACGCATTGATGTCGGAGGGAGCATTGCTGAAAAATAACGTCTTATTAATACTGCCGTGCTGGTCAAAATGGCAGTATCTCTTCAAAATTAAGGATCATTAAGATGCTTGCTTATAAAATTATATCATGCCTCAAAACTCTGGAAAACAGAGCATACTCAATTAACATACTGTTATGTAGCGTTTTCAAGAGTATATCTGATATTTATTTAGATGCACAACACAGAAATTGTCTCATTACCGTGAAATTTACATTCAGTGGATCCCTTCACCTCTGGTGTTGACCTCAAAGAAAATGAAACTGCTGGCAAAAGGAGGTTGCCTAAAACTGCTACCATAGACTCGTATGTTTGACTTTCATGAGATGTGTACAAAGGCAGGTTTCGTACTACACAGCTTGCAGTAGGCCTCTTGCTTGTGAGTGGGCAGTGGTAACCCAGCTGGAAGAGCAGCGGATTAGAGGGTTGCGAGTTCCAAACTCGGTTCAACCAAAGACCGTCATGTATGTTAAGTCTGTCGTAGCCTCAAATATCCTCAAGTTAAAGTGGCGTCGAAATTTGGAGAGTGGGGTGCCAGCTCAGGTGTCGACCTCGTCATCTGACCGTGGTTCAAAATGACGAGGTGTTGTCCTCTCATCTTTCCCTTCGGGGTTGATCCCGGAACGTCGCCAATAGCCCGTTGTATTGCTCCAGTGCGACGTCAATTTACTACCTACCTTCCTTGCGCGTGACTGATAATAAGGAAATCGTCTCGGTGCAGTCCTCGAGTTCTCTGGGGACAGGGTGGATCACACCCTATTTTCAAGATTAAGAAGTAGGCCTAAAAGAGAAGAAAAAAATTTCCCATCTTGCATCAAGTGCACGGTCGCTTCATCTAAGCATCTTCTTTCCTGTAGTTTGTTTACCTTATCGTCTCTGTCCTCTTGGCTATCAGTCAACGAGAGCTGCCCAATAGAGGTGATCAAAATTTGTTTAAAAAAAATTATTTACAGTATTTGCATGCATTGTCATGAATTTTAAGGCAGTCGTTTGAGGTGGTCTCCACTCATTTCGTCCAGTTCGCAAAGGGAAAAGTCCCACTACTCCAATTAGATATGTCTTTGTATGTAATCATGTGCTGTAGGCAACTCAATTAACATCACACTGGAGCAACACAACGGGCTATTGATGACTGTCCGGAATCAATCCCGAAGGGAAAGATCTGAGGACAACGCCACGTAATTTTGAGCCACGGTCAGATGACGAGGTCATATCTGAGCTGGCATCCCCTCTCCAAACTTCAACATCACGCTAACGTGAGGACATTTGAGGCTACGGCAGATTTACCCTCTGGTTGCTAACCCGCTGTTCTTACAATCGGGCTACCGCGGCCCCATATGCTGTAAGAAGTCGAAAGCAAGCGACACCAACAGATCTGGGCAAGGAACTTTGAAAAAAATATGAGCTTTATTTCTGAATAAAATTCTCCAGTTCCTCCTTGCAAACATCTATTTGTAGATGGAAAATCTATTAATCCTTATAGATGAGCGTATAAGCCGCTTGATGTTACGTAGATGGAAAGGTAATTTAGGTAGGGGCAATTGTGTCCTTCCTGTATTGGAGATTCACTAGGAAGGATTTCTTATAAAGCCCGGGGCTGGCACTCGATTAATTCAGGGCAAATGGTCTTTCGGACCTGGTCTAGTGGACTAGATCAAGTGGGATAAGTAAGCACAATCAGAGTAAAGACCAAATTTTGAAGTTTGTTTTTTGACTAGCAAGTCTGTGTTTTTTGTCCCCTGAATAAATATTTCTGTTGGAAGAAGACTCACAAACCTTTCGCTCGTCTCCGAAGAAAGCACCTTTTACCAATATATACTCACATTTCATTGTCATTGGTGACAACATGTGATGAGCAATACGATGTGCTCGACAGAAGCACGTTGCAATAAGTCCTCGACATCGATATACTGATTCTTTCGAGCAGGGATGCACAGACTTGTTAAAACCAAGGGCCACATAGATTCACTATGACTTATGGGAAGGCCGCCAAAAAATGAGTTACCTCATATATTATTCATTTTATTTATATTTATCATATATTGTTACAAAGAATATAAAAGTAAATAAAAAATTTGATATGATACGTGGCATTGCATTGATTTAACAATTGTTTTAATGTTTGGTTCGTTTCTTGTAGTAGCCAAACTCGAAATTGATTCTAAAATTTCATTTTCCAAGAGGTTCCTATTTTTCGATTTGTTAATATTCATGATTCATGACTGAAAAAGTTCGTTCACAGAAAAATGTTGACCCAAAGAAACTTACGCATTTTAATGCATAATCTAGCAACTATTTACAATTCTTTTTATCCCTCGACAGAACTATAGAAGTTTAATGTTCTTCTCTAATGTTCTAACCTGTGAAATAAATTATCTTCATTAAATTTATTTCACAGGTTCTCATTGTTTTGCATGTCGATGAGTTCAAGCTGTACTGATTCGGGTGCATTTTCAGGCAAAATGACAAAAGGGTTGTTAAATAAATCTATCACCGGTTTTACGTTATAAAATCAGGAAAACAATCCTTGAAGGCTGATATCAAATCATCAATCTTTTCAACATATATAGTCTTGAAGTTGGCATTGAACTTTTAAGAAACTTTCTTGTGATTAGGAAAATGGACGTAACTCAGACTGTAATTGGGTTTGAAATTTAACTTGCATTGGTAAGAAAATATGGCCGTAAAATTGAGTAATCCATTGGCCTTTGCCCTGAAGTCACGTATTTAAATTATTAGCAATGTCAGCCACAAAAGCTGTCACATAACCAATCCGGACTTTTTATATCATGTACGTTTTTGTTATTTTCAGTCATGGACTTTAATTTCATCAATTAACTTTAGTAACCGCGACTACCCACCTCACTTCTGTGTAGAAAATTAAGTCACAGTATTCGTTTTCAATGTCTACAAGAAACATGATAAACCCATAGTTTGATCCTAGTTACCTTAGTTTCAACATAAATTACCTAACGGGTGACATGTAAAAGTTAAAATAACATGGTGAGATGGGCCGCCAGCAAATCAACGGATGATCGCATGTGGCCCGTGGTCTGTCCATCCCTGCTTTAGAGCTTCACATATCTATGATCCAATCGCACTACATCTATGATCCAATTTAGATATCTAAAACCCCAAGCTCCAATCGCTGTAGTGGCACTATCAGATTAGGGATATGAACGTTTGATTTCAGAGATCATTATGCGGAATGCGATATTAGAGAGCAGAATCTCGTCTGTCCCTCAAGCTGAATTAGCCATGATGTCCTAATTGAGTACTTGTTATCGTGTGTTTCAAGATGAATCGTAATTTACCTCTATAAGCAACCGGAATTTAGCACTTCAGAAAGAATTTTTCAGCTACGTTCAGGACAATTTGGGATATAAAGTTTAACGTGTTTTTTCCTGAAATCCAATATGCTCAAAAAGGTTCAATTGCTTTATCATTTACGTCTCACAAGTCATTGAACAAATGCATAAGATGAGTAAAAAACCCTCGTTTAAAATTTATAAAATTCTGTGATTTAGTGTGAGTATATTTAACTTTTAGAATATAAAATTACGATTCGATGAAAATAGTTTTTAAGACATTTATCCTTTCGTTTGAGAACATGTTTTAAGAAAAAGGGCCCGATGCTCTGTCCAAAGTTCAGGGGTCGCCCACTGCTCTAGCAACTTGCGATTTCTAGACGGTGCAGATTCAATTCCCCCCTGGATGTATTTCTCTTTTCTGTGTCATAAAACGTTCCTTGTGCATGTATGTCCATTTACTTGACTTTTGGCACAGCCTGACCAAATATGGTCATTGTGTCACAAAAAGAAACAACCCAATCAACCTGTTCAAAGCTCAATAAAAAGAACACTCATTATGGTTTTTATACATATGTGCTGAATTTTCTCAATAATGACTTGCATTGAAACAAGCAAAAAAAGTGAGAATAACAATTTTAATTCACATTTCTTCAACCATAACATCAAATTGCTTCTTTAAACTCCGAGATCAAACATTAGAAGAAAACCTTACGATCTGCCTTACTCCACCGGCATGTTTTCCAAACTCTCGTGTGGAACACATCTCTGAAATGATATACAGTTGTTGAGATACGAATAATTGAGAAAACAACTTGGTAGATCTTTCGGATAAGCTAAAAGTTTTATCGGAAGTACTGTCCTTGAAGGTAATTTAGAAGTTACAATTTTACCACAAACTTTATTCGATAGGTTCAATTCAATTAATTACAAGTGTTTCACTTCAGCCTCGCATTTTCCTGAAATTTATTTTGTTGAGCTTGAGTTGCAAAATCAATTATTTATTCCTCAGTAGAGGAGACGAATAATATCCATGACAGAATGAGAAAAGAAAAAGAACACATGAATAAGCACACCATAAATATACCTTTTACTGTCTGTGCTCTATGGGACACCATTGGTCACAATACACATTTGTATCCGGGACAGAGCTTCTTGTTGCACGTTCAGTAGCATTTCATGTGTCATGCTGGTTCAGTCATCTGTAATGCGACGTCGTACATCCTGCACAGTAGTCGGTTCTGTCTGATATACCTCTCCTTTGAGATACTAGACGACTACAGAGCGCACACTAAATAATTTGCTACTTTATGATTCAGGTAGGATACGCAAAACTCCATGTGAGCCAGGCAGCAAAGCGAAAATTATTTACTTCATTTTAATTTTAACCAACTTTAATTACTCCGATTACTTATTCCTTATTTTGCTTACAATATTAACCAGTTTTTATTATAGCCGTATATAAGATCTATATCATCAGGAAACGTTTTTGGAATACTCGGTGCAATCAAAATGTTTTCAAGTTTACAGATTCCTACCTACTAAATGGAAAATCACACGCCCTTAAGTCTACCTATAGCCTACACTTGTAGAAAGTATGGTACCTACAACTGTAGAAAGTATTGTATTTTCAGTTATAAGATTTCTTTAGTTTTATATCTGAGAGTTTGCTTATTATCTTGAATAGATAATGGGTAAGCCTCAAGAGCATGGTTCTTTATCCGATATGTATCATGCAAAAGTATTTGGATGCAGGAAGTAAAACCTGTTTTCCGTTTGGTTTGTTTTCATAGACGATCCCTCTCATACATATATTTAAAATAATACGCTAACGACAAAGAATGAGAAGTACGCTGTATTGTTAATATTAGGTTTATTTTAAAGTTATTGCATGATTAATTTCGAACAGTTGGAAGTTTACACGGATATTGATTGATTTTTGACGACTAACTATTGAAATCCATTGTGCATGTTTATAAGATTTATAAACATGAATATTTAATGGATTTCAATGCAATTTAATGGTTATTTAATAGGTGCAAGGCATATTAGATATTAAGAATCAGTAACCGTAAGCATTTTTATAGTCCCAAAAGAGGAGTAAAAATAGTGAAGTCATAGTAAAGGAGTTATAATCAGGAAGTTAAAATAGGTATGCCTAATGAGAAAGTCATGTTTGAGAAGTCACAATGGAATAGTTGGTCAATGTCGAGAAATGTCATTCGTCCATGTACAACTATTGGTTTGCCTCCAGCTTTGATATGATCCTGAAAAAGAAAATTTATGACTACATTACGTAAATGTAAAAAGCCGGGAGTTCTGTGGTTCCATAATGCATTATTCAGCGAGTGTGGCTTCACTTTAACTCAACATTCAAACAGCTCGACGCATTTGGGCTTTTCTGAGTTTTTTTACACCATCACTGCTAATCTACCAAATTTACACTGCAAAAACACTTGTTTACTGAAGTAAAAAATGTGCAAGGTGTTAATGTATCATAATTTCAATTTAAAATTCTTCGTACATGAGATCTTATGATTTCGAACTGTAGATGATATAATCAAACTATTGATCAATTACCAGTAGTTTGGGAGTAGAAATCATCGACCTTCTAATGAAATAGTTGTAGCTGTAGGTAGAGTCGCTGTCGTAAGATCTCAGAAGTGTAGAACACGGCTTGGGGGAATCGACTTTGTGGTACAATTTGTTATTGAACAGCAAATTGGCGTTTTTAATCACTCTCGTCAATTAGTTCTACATTAGGATTCGCCATTTCACCCAGTACCATCTTATAGATTTTTAAACCAAGCTATCGGGAGAAGTAGGAAGCTTCACGCCCTTGATCGTACAATTTCATTAGAAAAGATCGACGATAGAAGTACGATGACGAATGGCGAAATAAAAACTATAACAATTTGACTAACCATTAATATTTTTTGAAAATCCCTAACATGAATATCATACTAGAAAACAAGATTACTATTGATTATTATTAAACTTAAACTACGTTTTTTATTTAAGAGACTAATTTGCAGTCTTGAAACGCGAAATTGTGGTCCACACCCTTTTACAAGATGCAGCTCGACTTTGAGTACCTTAAGTCACGGCCATAAGAAAGTGAAGAGAAGGAGTGAAAGAGAAGATTAAGAGAAAGATTAAGAAGTGAAATCTTCACGATATGTCCACGGGGCTGAAAATGTAAGCGAAGGAATTAGCGTTAATTGGAAAATTATTTGCAATTAACGCTGAGACAGCGTGAGAAAGAGGATGCAAAAGGTGAAATTAATATTTTCTCAATGAATTACTCTGAAATAAAAAGGGGGGGGGGCGCGGTAGCCCGGTTGGAAGAGTAACGGATTAGCAACCGGAGGGTTGCGAGTTCTAATCCAACCAAAGATTGTTGTGTACAAAGGGGGCTGGTGCACGTTAAATCTATCGTGGCCTGTCCCACGTTGGTGTGGCATGGAAGTTTAGAGAGTGGGTGCCAGCTCAGGTGTTGCCTCGTCATCTGACCGTGGTTCAAAACTACGTGGTGTTGTCCTAGAATCTTTCCCTTTGGGATTGATCCCGAACTGTCGCAAATAGCACGTCGTGTTGCTCCAGTGCGACGTTAATTGAAATACCTACCTACATACTTGAAATAAAAGGGAAAGATTTTAGGTATGATATGTATATGCTTCAGATATGTATAAAATTATTCTGATTAGTGTTTTAAAATTATTGTTTTTGTGGAAAACATTTAAGAAATCTGTTCTTCGCAAAAGTAGATATTCTTTCCCCATAACTTTGCAAGAAAAACCCTCAGGGTAATTTACATCACAACGTTTTCCTCCATACAGTACCACTGCTCCATCGTATGGAGCCCAACTAATGCTGTTGGACTAGCGAGTCCAGACATCAAATTAAAGTCTTGAAAAAAGAAAAGATTGATCTAGTTTGCATATAACCTAACAATGAATTTTTGAAAAACTTAAAACACATATTGCCTGATATAAAAGAAATAGAGACCTGTTTGTCCTGTCAAATGCCTGATATTAGAAAGTATTTTCTTTTAGAGCATGAGCTCATGCAATTTATCATAATCGGTGGTCTGCATGTCTTCGACGAGGTGGATTCCTTCTCGTAACCCAGATCGCTGAACAGTAGACTACATGGAAGACAAATGCGTATATTTAGACATGGCATCTTTGGCATGATGTGGGAATTTTGAGATGAAATTAGTTAAGAAATACAACACATAACCACAGATTGTACTAATTAAATTATGGCTCATTTGAGTATAATGCAATACAAGGATATAAGTATATCCAAATATCATTAAAAAACCCATTTGAATACCAAAACACACGTACCAATGGGATGCATCTCTCTCCCATAGACGTTTCACATATTCTCCCCCGATCTTCTCGGACCGTGATAGTCCGTTTGGAAGAGTAGCGGATTAGCAACGGGAGCGTTGCGAGTTCGAGCCTCGATCCAACCGAAGACCTTCGTGTACGCCAGGGCTCGTGTTCGTTAAATCAGCCGTGGCCTCAAATGTTTAAATGTTGGAGTGTTGAGGAAGTTAGTCGAGTTGAGGAAGTTAGTTGGAGTGTTTAAGTCGAAAGACAGTTATCCTGTCTTACAGCTCAGGTAAGTTTGTGATGAGCCACTTACGTTATATAATGTTCGTAGCGTTTGTAACCCACCTAGTAAGTCCCAGGTTTAAATACCGGTGTTGCGAAGGTCCTCATCGAAAATATAACGAGGGATGAACTTATGTTGAGTGTCTTCCATATCCTTGCAATATCGTTGAGGGTTATTGTCGTGAGGAGCTTAACCGAAAATCTGACTGTGTCCGAAGAGAAAATAGCTTTGAAAACAGTCAGCAGATTTCGCGTAGACTGCTTCATTATCATGTTTGTCGCAAAAGCGTTAATCCTCCAAGCGGAGCACCCGAGTGCAGTTCAGAAGGGTTTCTGTGTGGTGGGCACCAGATCCAAAATATTTTGAGGGGCAAGATAATCTGGGGTCAGGGTGTGTCTGAATATTTAGGTATCAGCTGTGCATGTTTTGCCTACTAAATTTATTTAAAATTTTAATTGGCAATTTTATTCTATTTTGAAGTCTAAGTTTCTGCCAAAAACGAAGTACTCGTCACATCCGGGACTCTGGAAACATTTGGAAACTTATAGTACAAGGTAAAGAAGCATTTCTTTACCTTCATACGGTAGAATTTCTTCTATGATTAGACAACCGATTTGTAAAAGCATGGATGTTGGTGATTATCCCTCTTAGGAATAACAGAAGCTGTCCACTGGGTGCAAGCTCACTTATAGTCACCTGTTCGTCACTTGTAATCCCGAAGACCTTAATGAAATGTTGCTCGTGTCTGAACGTACATCTTTGGACAGAAGAGTTTTCTGTATAACTAAAAGTAGATGGCTCTAGCGTTTTAGGGTTAAAACGTGCTTCCTGTACGTATTTCGTATGAGATTTATTTTCAGCGTAAACAAATAAACCAGATGATCTGTGAAGATTTTACTTCTATTGCCCGAATGCTCCCTCATGATACTATATTAGGGTGAGACATTAAAATGCGGTTTATGGTCATTTTGGCAACATTTGGCGGTTAATCTAATTGGTGTCTACATTCAACTATGGTATATCAATTTGGAATTTATCCTTTGGAAATTTTAGTGGAGTGTTGAAAACGTATTCCAAGAACAAACCAACTGACGTCATGTTTGGAATACGTACAGGAAACACGTATCTCCGCAAAACCACTACCGCCACCTATATTTGTCTTAACAGAAAATGATTCTCATTGGGTAACTGGAAGTAAAATCCTCATCTTCAAGGTGGTTTCGTTTACTTACACTGAAAATCTCTCATAAATCTGACATTTTCATGCATTTTTCTAATTGTTTCTGGAGGAGCACTGATTGGTGCCTGGATATATTTTTTCAGGCACCAACTAATGCAGAACCGTAAACGCCAGTGTAGTCCCGAACTCAAATAATAGTTTGAAATGAGTTTTGAACTCATTTTAGGGTTGAAAAGTCTCAACACGAAAGGTATTTGACCGTAGAAATATTAATATCAATACCTATGAACTCCACTCGAAAGTTGCCTGGAGCTTCTAAAGACGACAGCAACCCCAAAATATTCAGTCAAATTAATTCTGAAACCTCCCTAGTTTCATAACCCCACCAGATGCTGCATTACCTCTCGAGCTTGAGCATAAATTCCTCGAAATACTTCAAAAGACAACCCCGATGCTCTTCTATTTTGATGGTATTACATCCTGGGGCCTGTATTGCGGACGAAATCGGTATTTCTCCTCAATACTTCCACCGCCGACTCTCATCTTGACGTTGAGGGATGTCCACCGTGAGAAAAAGTCACCTGGCAATACGTAAGTATCTTTTATGGAACCTGGAGGGCATGGAAATGCAAGCAAAGAAGGAAAGGCCATTGATAGGAAAACGACGTTCCTTATCTTTCGAAAAGATTGAGGTGAAGCGAGCATCTTCTGACTTGACTCGTGACATTAAGTGAAATGTCAGTCGTTTCCTCTCGCATTGAAGTTGAAGTAAAGGGTACAATAAAACTAAAATATATTTCCTTTCGAGTGTAACACACCATACTGATAAATGCATTCCATTCAGTTAGATTTTACATACTTGCGTAGTTTTGGTTTGTCGCTCTGCAGCCACTTTATGCTACACTAGGGCAGATTTAACCCTTTAGAATAAACGCTAAATTTGATTCTTCTCGTGAAAGGCCCGCGTTAGCTTGGTTGGAAGAGTAACGGATTAGCAACCGGAGGATTGCGAGTTCAAATCCAACCAGAGACATTTGAGGACACGACGGATTTAACTTGCACCAGCCCCTTTGTACACGAAGGTCTTTGTTTGGATTCGAACTCTCAAATTGCGAATCCGTTACTCTTCCAACCGGGCTACCACGGCCTCTTTTAGAATCGAGAGCTCAAAGGACTTGTTTCGAGAGTTGTTCTTAACAGTATCGGCATAAAAAGTTTGGGAGTATCGAAAACGGTGGGCGAGAAGAAATTTATTTTCTGACATATACTACCTTTTCTAGTTTTATATTAAGATTCTATTGTGTTGACTTTTAGTTATACATAATTTTAATTTTAAAAAACTTTCGAACAATTTGGGCCTTTTAATAACTGACTTTTCTCGACCGTCGCTGTGTAGCTCCTCTGAGTATGTCGCGTTTTTTTCTTTTCCCGAAGTACGATATATCGAGGAATGAAAGATCGTGTGGAATCTGTGTTGGATTTTTCGATGGAAAAATCCTTACAACCCATTCCTGTTGGCTCTTAGGGTAAATGAAGAGAAAAGGTAGCAATATTCAATGACTCAAAAAATTTCCAATATAGGCCTATCGTATCCATCCTCTGTTAATGGAATTAGGAAAAGCAATGATCTCTTTATTTCTAACCAATATATATTTGGTAGGTAGTGGAATTTGCGTCCCTTTGCAGCAACACAACAGGCTATTGGTGACGGCCCGGGATCCATTCGAAAAGAAAAGATCCGAGGACAACACCTCGCAATTTTGAACCACGGTCAGATGATCAGGTCAACACCTGAGTTGACACTCCACTCTTCAAACTTCTACAACAAGCCGACTTGAGCACATTTGATGCCACTACAGATTCAACGTGCACCAGCCTGCGTGTACACGACGGTCTTCGGCTGGACCTAGTTTCGAACTCGCAACCCTCCCGTTATTAAACCTCGGCTCTACCAAATGGGCTTCCGCGACCCCTGTTTATTTGGTAACCTCATAGAGAACAAATTACCTGACACCACCTACGTTAATTCAGCAATTTCCCCTCATTTACTTAAATAATCATAATGGTATTTTGTATTTGTATTTTCTTAATCAACGTCGTACTGGAGCAACACAACGGGCTATTGGCTACGGTCCGGGATCATTCCTCGAAGGGAACGACCGAGGACAACACCATGTAGTTTTGACCGCGGTCAGATGACGAGGTCACACCTGAGCTGGCACCCCGATTTCCACACTTCGACACCACGCCAACGTGAGGACATTTGAGGCCAGACAGATTGAACGTGCACCAGCCGCGTGTACCCGACTGTCTTTGGCTGGACCTAGTTTCGAACTCGCAACCCTCAGGTCGCTAATTCGTTGCTCTTCCAACTGTGCTATCACGGTCCGGAACTGTATTATAAAGGGAAAGAAATTTAAACTGGTTTTTGATCGGTAGTTGTAGGTGGAACAGGTTCTATTCCTTTCTGCGTGTATTTATCTCTTCTATGTCAGTAAAAACGCGCTTTGTGTGTGTTGATCCTTTATTTGACATTGTCTGTTGTGTTTGGCTTAACTTGTCCAAATACGGTCCCCTTGTTTCTTAAAAATGCAACTCAATGAAGTGATTTTTGCGCATTGGAATCTATACGATCGTACGTAGAATTCAGCACTGCACCAATTTCATTTCTCCAGTAATTCGGATTCAACGTATCAGTATTACACAGAAAATCGATTTCCTTGAAAAGTAAATCTCGACAACAAACTTACTACAGGAATGTAATCTATACTATACTTACAGCAAGCATATAGTTCAAATTTAGTTTACATAATAAAACCTTTAACCTTATTATAAACCATCACCTTAATTTGTACATGTTCTGAAAGTGTGCTGTTAATATAACAATAAAAAATTCGATATATTTGGTAATGATTAAGGTATTGTGTCCTCTTGAAAACAATACCTTTTAACTTATAATTTAAAAAAAATTTAAATCGAACGAAAAATGTTCTTAGGCTATTAAGGTATAAATTGTGAATTAATTAAACTGATTATCCATTTACGTGGTAAAAAAGATAGTTACCTTAAAAAATAGTTACTTATATAATTGCTTCATATTTTATTATTACTTACAATTCAAACTCATTTTAATTTTCAGTGTCAATTACTAAAGAATTGTGTAATTCATTAGTTAACTCTATACAAAGGCCATAGCTCATTCCAAATTTCTAATATCTATATCAAATAAATTTAAAACGAAGTTTCGCTCCAAAATCAAGATAGCATCTAACAATCTGGTAAGAGGTAAGGAGAATTAATAATTGTATTAATACGTTATGCTACGAAAATAAAGTATTTGTTGGATGGGTCTGTTATTAATGTTTATAAGAACATTCAGGCAAATTATAGTCTATAATATTGATATTTTTATTTGCAATTTTTTCTACATGTTCTAAACATGTAGAACAACGAAAAAATAGATTGTGGTGTTCGCTTTTTTTAAAGCAAATTAGACTCCCAATGCACGTTTCAATTTAAAATAAAAAACAAACTCCATATCGCTCTCACAATTCGTTGTAACGAGTTTGAAATCTGTGAATAAAAAAAAGTCATAAAATGCTTAGAGAGAAGGAATCAAAGGAATCAAGGTGTTAATTAGAATGCTGCTTTCAAAACATTTTCGTCATGAACGTTTCATTTTCGTTTTGAACAGTACAAAAAAACTTAATATCTTGTTACTTTACTGGAGAACACGCTTTTTAGTTTCAATTTGCATGCAATGGAACTAATTTGTTATCTTATTTTATATAATTACGTAAAATCTCTGTTAATTTAATCTTCCTGTATCAATAAATTTTAAGCTTTGAAAAACAGTGACATAAAAAAAATCAATTTTCTCGTATACAGTGCTTTGTTTTTAAATTTATAAGAAACTCATAAAAATTAAGAATGATGTTAAGATGCAAAGGAAACGTACATTTTGAAACACTCATTAGTAACATTTCAATGGCTAACTGTGGTGGGTATTTGTGCTAATTACAAACTATATACAATAAGCTTTAATAAATTCTCAATACCTAATGAGTAAGGAAAAATAAGGGAATGCACCTCTTAAAATTTCGTGGAAAACAACAACCAAGACAATAATTAACTTTCCTATTATATGAAAATATACAGTTAAATACTTATTCTAAATTATTAAGCGATTACAGGTTTAAATGCATAACCATAACATAGAAAAATCCTTTTCTAATACTTTTAAAACAAAACCATAAAACATTAATTTTCTCTTTCGTTATTCTCAATTGAGACGTACTTATAGTTCCAAAACTTTATGTCTTTAGATATCTGAGGAGATGGAAATGTATCTAAAATAGATTTCTCTCTGCGACATTTCAAATTTCGATATTATGTAATATTTTATATTCTTGTGCGCAAAAATAAATTCTACACGATATCAACTAATTATTTTCTACTTAGAGAATCCAATACCGAATTTTTATTCTATTTTTAGAATTTCACTGTACGAATATGAAATTGTTAGAGATCAGTCATTCCCATACGTCCCTTTGTAGAAAAAACCAAAGTATTTTACTAAAAAATTTACAGCATTGATACAGCTTTTCGTTTCTAATCTGATAGTTCTTATCTAAAACTGTCGACTAATACATATTTAATCATTTACTTATTTATTTAATTGCTGTTTCTCGCCCCAGAAAAATATTCCCTTACAAAGAACAAAAAATATGTGATCCAAAAATACAAGTAAAAAGGCATTTACAGATACAGTTAGATAAGAGATAAAACAAACCTTAAATTAAAGCAGATGACTTAGTAAGTTGAAATCACTTAAAATATATCAACTTCCTAGAAAGACTTGTACAGTATACAAAATCTATTTGTAGCAAAAATTGTTACGTATATTCTTTTTCAAAGGTTTAACAAAACTAATTTGGGATTTCTGATGATATATCTGGAGACGTTAAAAGCAATACAAGAAACTAAAACGGGCGAATTAATTTTGTTATGTTGAAGGTTGTAAAAAAATTTTGTTCAAGCGGAGCTTCAAAGAAACAAAATTGAAATTATTTCGCAATTCAGAGAAATGTAAGTTCTTAAAATAAATGTATTTCAAAAATTTATTCTGTATTCTTTCAATACCCATGTATGGTAGTCGTCAGATCCAAATTTTAGTCCTGATCTAACATAAACATTATTTAATAAAATTATCTTGTTACTATTACAAAAATACAACCACGTTTGTAGTGAGCAGATATCGTAATAGATCTTATGTGATAGTTGAAGGAAAAATCCAAATCATAATGTATACCTAAATCAATAAAATTAATTTTTCTTAATAATGATTCACTTTTAATGTCATATACATTCTTAGTACAAGAATAAAATTCTGACATTTCAAATAATTTCCTAAAATTTTACTAAGGCAGTTAGGTATAAGAAGTCAGGAATTTCCCAAAACTATTTGTATGAAATAAAAACTGAAACAAGTACACGCAACTGTAAGAGAAAAATATATCAAGTTTCAATTCATTCGTGGAGAAAAATAAAGGAGCTTTTAGAATACTGAAAGTATATCACGAAAAACTGACTTTCGATAAAATACGATTCTTATAAATCTAAGTATAGGCATTTACAGGTAGGTAGTTGAATTTCAATCGCATTAGGAGCAACACAACGGGCTATCGTAGACATTTACAGACCCCAATAGATGATCCAGAAAGAAAAATATGAATTTCATCTCAAAGTGAGTAGAATAATAATGCAATATTAATTCTGAAATTTTAAGTAGTTTTCTAAAATTTTACCAAGGCAACTAGGATAAGAAGTAAGAAATTTCCCAAACTATTTGTATGAAATAAAACTGAAACAAGTACACGCAACTGTAAGAGAAAAAATATATCAAGTTTCGATTCATTCCTGGAGAAAAATAAAGGAGCTTTAGAATATTGAAAGTATATCACGAAAAACTGACTTTCGGTAAAATAAGATTCCTATATAAATCTAAGTATAGGCACTTACAGGTAGGCAGTTGAATTTAAATCGCATTAGAGCAACAGTAGGCTATCGTAGACATTTACAGAACCTAATAGTAGATCCAGAAAGAAAAGTATGGATTTCATATCAAAGTGAGTAATTTTCTTCGTTATTGATTTAAAGACTGAGTTTAGACTCGCAGTTTTCGACTGATTTTCAGTTTCCAGCTCACTTCAAAAGGGATTTTTTGGGTTTTGGAGTGATTTTACATCCTTATAATAATCCCCATCCCTTGACACGTGTCCCAGCCCTGCAGTACAGCTGACGATATTGCCTCATCTATTGATCTGTAGTCTGGTAGGAGGAGAGCCCCCTTAAAAATTCCTTTTCGTTATTTTTCTTGCGCTATCTGCCCGTCGCTGCGTGCGATGCCACGTGACCCGGCTACGTCACTGCGGTGCCGAAGCAGCTGGTCTTTGCAGCAGCGAGTCTCTCCAAACCGTCACCGGACACTTGCTATGCTCTGAAGCTTAAGCGAACTCCGTTCTCGACGATCCAATCCGGCCGGTCGCCCTCAACGCCCGAACTATGGCGAGCGCCCCGCCGGGCTGCTACCTCCTGCTCGTGCTGGGACAGCCCTGCGCCCAAGAGCACAAGGACCACATCCTCAGGAAAGTCGAAGAAGGTGAGTTTGGAAAAAAACTCAGTTGCAAATTTATCAACCCCGAAGTGACCGCGGTAATGTAATTGTAATTGCTGCATTCGCGGCTCGTTAGACTAATGTGTGTGTGACAACACTTTTAAATTCACATCCTGCATTTTGTAACGTCCCGTCGCATTGGCACCTGCCTTTTACCCAGAGAGTCAGATGTTTCGGCTTGATGTCATAGCGTACGACTTTTCAATGTTCTTTATCGCCCAAACGATAAAAAAAATTATGTTCTTTCGAGTAAATTCCGCGGATTAGTTGCAGCGTTCTGTTGCATGCCCCATTCTTCGAAGTATTGTATGCGCAAAGGGGCTAGGCCGTAGGGGCGCAACGATTGATTTAAATGTCAGTGTTGCATATCTTATTTCACCCCGTCTGATACTTTCGAGTTAATTTTTTTATTAAAGAGCGAGACTAGGAGAGAAACCCTTTCGAACACGAGAATATACTTTTCCTTCGAAAAGAATGATGAAATAGCAACCGTAGTAACTAGAATCAGTTCCCTGGCAACTAATAGTTGACGAATAAATTAATACAGATGAATGTAACTTAAATATAATTTAAAAGTAAATTTATTACTATATGTTATAAGTGTGAGCGCTTTCACCCTGATTTTTTTAAAAATCTAACAATAATGATAATTATTAATGAAAATTTAAAACTACGCACAATGTGGCATGTAAGATTACTCATATAAATAAAATTTTAAAAGATAATTTATTATACAATGCTATATGGAATAATACATAATGTAAATATTTAAAAATACATCAATATTAAAATTTCAAATGTATATTAAATTACGCTTTGACATTGCATCATTTAATTAAATAAATAGTTAATTATTAGAGAGAAATATGTATGAGGCTATCATATGTGAGCATGTGTTTTAACATAATTTTTTGTGTATTTTCATGCATATATACATATGTTGATACTTGCATTATTTATTTGTTTTTTCAAACCAGTTTAACGGTATTGCTTCAAAAATATTTAAACACATTTGAAATCAAAAATTATATCATATGTATATAAATATATTAACATTCCGTAAATGTTATGAATGTCAATATATTGAGAACATTGAACATTTGTTTGCCTATGAATGTGTAGTGAGTTTACGAGGCTACAAATAAATTAATTTATATAAATACAAAATAAAATCGCAGAATACATAAAACAAAAACTTCTGCAGAAACTTTACTATTTTAAGTAACTGAAAACAAGTACTGTAAAATGATTTTTTCAAAACTGAAAATTCTACCTATTCAACCTCTGAACCAGCGGGTTGGACAGCCTAATTTTTTTCTCAACTTGCATGCTATGCAACATGCAAATAATTATAGAAAACAGTTTCATTACTTTTTAATTTTAAAAGTGAATTCGTTCATTTGTGGGTCAACTTCAGAGATGTTAGACCGTCGTTCTTCGGGAGTAACTAGAAGGATTAACGTAATTTTATGACATTGAAGTTTTAATAGGAAATAGTATTATTAAATTTTCAGGAAACTAGGGCATTTTTAAACTATAACTAACAAACTGTATCGTTTTTTACGAATAATATATTTTAATATAAAAATTAAAAGTAAAACAAATAATATATTCACTAATCTGTTGATTTTTCTTGTATACTTAAAATGTTTGGATTTGCAGAATGTTCATTCAAGACCGATCATCCTTTGAACTGCGATGGATTAGCGGAGCAAAATGATCCGCTAAGGCTGCATTGGCAGGTTTATTTGGTTAAACAAATCACTCGGTTGATAATATAGACTAGTTAGTAGGTAGTTGAATAAACGTCGCACCGGAACAACACAACGGACTTTTGGCGAGAGTCCGGGATCAATCCCGAACGGAACGATCCGAGGACACCTCGTAATTTTTAACCATGACCCGATGACTAGGGACAATGTAAGGTAAAATATTTTTCTAATGCAATTTTTACATGGTATTCCTCGCGAATAATATGTGATTAAAAGATCCTTCGTCGTGTTTACTACCATGCATTACCAGGAAATCGAAAGAAGGCTGCATTGCAGATATGTGATATTTCAATCAAATAATTCATCGACAATCAGGAACAAAGAGGAACACACTTAAATTCACATGAATATAAAAGGTGTTTATCCCATAAATTTGAGTAATGCGTATGATAATAATCGATCATCGTGAAGGCTGGGAAGGCTCCATAGTAAAAGCTGCATTGCAGGTTTATGCAAGATTTCAATTTTTGCACTTGTTGATAATCTAAGAAAGATAGTTTTCTAATGAATATGTTATGTGTATTTGAACAATGCAATCTTAAGGATGGTTTATCGAGTGTGCTTTGATGGCTTAGAAAGGTCTTTAAGATTAAGACTGCAATGCAGATTTACGTAACTTCATTCAAATCGTTCTGAGGTAGGGGAAAGCAAAATGGTTTCGTAGCAGATTTTCTCATGAACCCATTTCTCGTAAACAGTAATAAGCAACAATATAAATTGCACATACTAAAACAATTTTAAGATCCATCATTATATTAGGTTCTTCATCATAATGTGATGAATTAGCGGGGTGAGAAGACCCCATGTGCAGGCTTATTCAAGATTTGAATCAAATGATTCGGTGATCCTTCAGAGCAAAGCCTATTTCTAGCGAAAGCGTTTTATTCAGTAATCTTCAAAAGATTTGAATAATTTGTGAATTTAATTGCTGTGATGGATTTGAGGAAACGTCATGCGGGTTTATACATGATTTCAATTTGATCATTCGTTAGTAATCGTGAGCAATGGTTTTCACTTTCGGACCCTTTGACAGCCCAATTCTAAAAGTGTTTCCCCAAACACCAAAAAATACCTGTTTTGTATGATAGGCTTTTTCGGTACAGCTAAATGTAGATGGCGCTAGTGTTTGAACATGCTTCCAGTAAGTATTCGGTGTTGCCTGGGAGTAATATCCTCGTCTAAGGTGGTTGTTTTTACTCTGAAAATCCCTCTGGTAGAGTTATTTGAAGTTTATATTAGATTATGAGCAAACATGATGGGCAATCATTAGGATCGAAAAGAGATGTAATTAAAAAAGGGAATGGCGCTCATATTTTTACAATAAATATGAAAAGGTGCAATAAATACGAACGCATTAATTCATTGTTAATTACGTCATTCTTTTTAATTTGAAATCATTTTGCAAATTCAACGACGAATCTTCAATGTCATCTTGAGCTTGTTTAGTCAGACAGCTAGCTTTAAATATAATTCAAGTGATATTAGATTTAGAAACAAGTGTAACCTGCAAAACTTACCACACTATTTATTGAATAATATTTTAAGAGATTAGCTCACACACACTATTTAGCAATATCAGAAAAGGGGTCTGACGAGAAGCTCAGGCAACCGAAACCTGAGCCTCTCGTCAGACCCCTTTTCTGATATTGCTCAAGTTTTCGCATATCCCCGTCACATAATAGGTTGGAAAACGATGATCCGGTGCAAAACATATTTGGTAACTTCGCTGTGCCGGAAGAACAATGACTCAAGTGTAATTCATCGATTTGTTCAGAAAACGGAGCATTTGCGTGAAAACGAGCATTTGTTAAGAAAACAATTCATAACTAATATTAATTACAACTTGTGAAAAACGTTGATGGTAATGAAAGTAGATTTAATAATAGCATATTTATGTTACTTTTAAATGATGCCCCTCATGCAGTTTTATTTTGAATATTCACCTTTCAATTTCGTAGTTGCGTCGTTGCTCTCCTAAAATCTGGAATGCGACATTCAACACAAAGTCACTTACTATACAAAACATTTTCATAGAATTTATTTCTATTATTTTTACAACACATTTTCTGATACTTTTCGTTCATTCAGTTACTTACATCATGAAACGGACAGAGTTAAGATTAACAATGGCACAATACACACTTACGTCGTTGTTCCAGTCGAATTCCAAACACAACTTCTCATACAATCGTTCTAAACTACTTGCGCCGTTTTTGCACCGAAGAGTTAAAATCTGAGTCTCAACTGACACTTGCGTCGTTCTTTTAAAAGATAGTGAGAAAGAGTTGATGTTCGAACAATAACGCAATGCTCTCTAGTGGACTGAGTGTTACTACAGTTATGTCCTTGTCCTATTGAAAGGACGATCAATGCAGACAACTGAAAGAATCAATGCAGACAACTGAAAGATTTCTCAAAATACTCATATTTTGCTCTTGCGTCACTTGCGGAACAGCTATATGGTATAAATTTGAATGAGAATTGTCTTGAGTACCATGATAGATTAGTTGGTTACAAAGGCTTTCTGGAGCAAGGGTGGTAATATGAAAGAGCAGCTGCGGGGAAGGGGGTGAACCAACACTCTTTATTCCTGCATTGCTTGTGGTAGAGTAAATTCAAAGTTACCATTTGGTTGGAGATGACGTCTTTTATAAATCCGTACACATAAATATGCTTAAGGGGTCTTCTACATATAAAATCGCGCATCATGTTCATATTTTATAGTAGCAACACCCTATTGTTTGGATGCTGAATTTCGAATTTACATTAAAATTTAACCTCTCGAAAACCAAATTTCATGCCATTTGGTCAAGCCGTTTCTGAACTGTGATTTTAGAAAGCTTAGAGATTTATATGTTAAATTAGTTTCCCGGACGTTTATCTTTCGAAATAATATTCCTACCGCGCTGAATGTTTTTTATTACGTTACTATTCAAGAACCCAAATGAAATCTATGTAACGAGATGAAATCCATTTTAAAAATAATTTCTGCATTCAATATCAAATACCGAATTGACATTCGAAAAAAAATATTTATAGCAACCTGATGAAAATCGATTTAATAGGACTTTTCATAAGAAAATGCAAACATCTAGAGGAAAATATGCTCCTGATGAAACCATTATCCATACTCTCACTTGAATTTGAATAATTTGTGTTTTAAAGAGCTAACATCTATGCTGAATTTCTAGACCGGATCCTCTAGCTGGAGCGGGCTGCGGTCGTTTGGAAGAGTAACGGACTCGAACCGGAAGGTTTCGAGTTCGAATCCAACCGAAGACCGTCGTGTACAAAGGGGGCTGGTGCACGTTGAATCCGCCGTGGCTTCAAATGTCCTCACGCTGACGTGGTGTGGAAGTTTGGAGAGTGGGGTGCCAGCTCAGGTGTTGCCTCGTCATCTGACCGTGGTTCAAAATTACGTGGTGGTGTTCTAGGATCTTTCCCTTCGGGATTGATCCCGAACCGTCGCCAATAGCCCGTAGTGTTGCTCCATTGCGATGTTAATTAAAATACCTACCGATAATTCTAGCTGGAGCTGCAATGCAGATTCAGGCACATTTTATGTTCAATCATTCGTTCATAATCTAATGAAAGATCAAAAGCGACTTCGACATTCTTTTCCACCCTATTCCTGGAGGTCGCCGTGTTCAGTGTGTTTGTCCACTGCGCTAGCAACCTGGGAGTTGCAGGGGTGCAGGTTTGATTCTTTCCTAGGTGGATTTCTCGTCTTAGTGTCAGTAAAAACTTTCCTTGTGCATGTGTAGGTTACTTACTTGACGTTGTTTGGTGCTGCTTGGCTTGGTGCCATAAAGCAAAACAAACCATCCACACTATTCTGAACTACGGGTTCTTTGAAAACCATAACTCTTTTTCCGGCTGCTCAAGACTCATTGTTCTAAAGTTATTTATTATTTCTTAGTTGAAATAATAAGCAATTTTAGAACGATGCTATAGAAAGCAGACGTATCATAAATTTTAAAAAATAATTTGCAAAATTATTCTTCATTCGTGTTAATTTTTTTGACGTGAATTACAGTTTTACTAATTAATTGCCTTGTGCAATACATATTAACAGTTTCCCTTTTAATGCAGATTTTTCTGTTTTATGAAGGCATATCGCAATATTACTCATGAAGACGAAAATAATATTCGTAATTGTAGACTTGCGTGGACTTGTTGGAACGTATTTATTCTTTTGGATACATATTGCTCATATATCAGTATATTCAACTGTTGTGACTTTATTTTTCTGAAATTAATCTATATAAATACGAAATATAACTTTTTATAAAACTTTTATTAACTTCGATAAATACTTTTTTTATGTCTGACTACTTAAATGAAACAAATTCCGTGCTTTTTCAAACTGGAAATATAACATTTAAAAAATATTTTTAGCATTGAACAATGAGAAAATCATGTATAGTCTTACTTTGATTTTATTCCAAGACCATTTCTTGCAGACCATTAAAGTGGCATTTATTTCGTCAAACAGGTCGCTGATAGAGGGTCTTAACTTTTTAATTAAAGAAAATCGGACACTGGTCAGGCATGCGACACGTGCATGCGCCAGAAAACACATATATTTCTACCTGTTTTTCATCGTATAGCCCGGGCGTCGGCAAACTGAGGCTCTTACCTATATGTGGAAGACTCAATTATTCCGATTCTTGGAATAGTCTTCGGGACTCGTACCATGAGTTGAAAAAATTTGCATTGGGTGTTAACAGTATCTTCGGGTCTACGTATTTTTGTGAGCAATCGCTTTCTAACATGAATTTTGTTAAATGTAAATTGTGGAGCTAAATTACTGTTGCCAACTTGGAATCGTGCCTTAAATTAAAAACTAGTTACAAACCGGACATACAGAAACTCTCTAAGGAAATGTAAGCTCATTGCTCACACTGATTAAAGTTAGAGAAGATATAATTAATGTGATATAACTTGTTATATTACTTTAAATTTTCCTTATTTGTAAAAATACATTTATGGCTCCCGAATAACTT
Organism: Meta bourneti; assembly: GCA_933210815.1. NCBI lineage: Eukaryota > Metazoa > Arthropoda > Arachnida > Araneae > Tetragnathidae > Meta > Meta bourneti. Next base: position 89,544,337 of record OW119924.1, on the reverse strand, counting down.
TTAAATTGTTGTGAGGTATTGGTTTGGCTCTTCCGTTTTAAACGTTTACCGATCCCTGGTACACCAGATTAGTTAAATTTCGTACTTTTATGCGTACAATACTTCTATTTATATGGACCTGGGTACTTTTTTTCAAATTGGAAGGGTGTTTATATGATAAACAGGTGAGAAAGTAATCATCACAGCATTGAATTTGAGTCATCCTTGCATCAAGTCAATGTCTAAATAATGGTCAAGGCATTTGTTAACACTGAGCGTCATCAAATTTCCTAGTAGAGCAGTTTTGCTTTTACTCTACATGATATTGAATGACTAAAGAACCACAACTTGGCTGAAAAAATAACTAGAAGCATGTTGTTCCCGATAGTCAAAACTGGTCATAAGCCATACAGAGAAGACTGAAGATTGACGAACGTATATATGCGGGGCGCCCCCCAAAGGTTTAAAATCAAATCTGCATGCTACAAACTTGATTCAAAAAAATAAAAATTTCTAATCTTCGGGTAGGAATTAAGTCTTCTGTAAAAAAAATTTTGTAACCTTCTACACACACATAACAAAATTGATTCGCCCTTTTTAGTTTCTTGAAATGATTTTAACGTTCCCGGGTAAAACACCAGACTAAATTATTTTTTCTAAACCTTTAAAATGGAATGTTACAATTTTGCTGCTAATGTATTTTTTAAACTGCATAATTCTTTCTCGGAAGTTGGTATATTTTGTTTATGATTTCAAAACAATAAGTAATATGCTTCAATGAAGTGCTTTTGTTTTATCTCTTTTCCAACTCTATACGTGTTTGTCTTTTTTTTTTCTTGCATTTTTGGGTCATTTTTGTTGTCTGTAATTGGGTAGTTTTTGTAGAGAATCAACAATTTAATAAATTCGTGAATTTGACGTTAAGAACGTAAACACTTTTTATATAACTCACTTGAAGCAAGAATTGGGAAACGAGAATATTACTTCGAGACCGTATAAACTAAAGTTTGCAATAATAATACAATATCTTATTTGTCCGATAATATAGAGAATTTTTTATGAAAGTAAGATTAGTTACAATTTCAATAATTCATCAATCCTGTTTATGTTTAAGGGTAAGTAGACCGGACATCTTTGGAGATTCTTTTGATCTGAACTATGATCGAATTTCTTTTATGTGTTTCAATGCTCAAGTCACGAAGGCGTGCTTTAACTATCTGATGTCACGAAAACAGACGATTTACTGAGTGTAACGTTTAGAAATTGTAAATGAAGGATAGTTTGCGAAACGTTGCATCAACGGTTTTCCATGGTAAAAAAAACAATGGTTTGATTGAGAACTTGCTACTATGTAAGGAGTAAAACGTAGAAACTTTTTGGCCTTTCAGAATGTTTTTGTTCCTCATGTTTTTATAGGGGAACCGTATATGTTCCATCTAATAAATAATTCCTAAACTGATGATATAGACTGATGCCTTACTTTGTCTGAAACTCATTCGAAGATATCTCTAGACATTAAAATTCATTAATTGGTATGATTAGACAACCCATTTAAGCATCAGCATCAATTTTTCATGATGTTTGTGGAAACTGTTATTTCCAAAAGTGAATTGATTACTTGTAGCTAATGATACTGGCTTGAAACTGCAATTACATTCTTTTTCTCTTCTTGAAAACAGATTTGTATATAAAAAGATGTAGACATTCACATTTAGAACTTTATAAATGCTTTAATTGCGGATTTCTCAAAAGCGACTCTGCCACATAATAGTTTTTCTAAAAGAAAGTGTTGAAGGTAAGCACTTGATATTTTATGAAGTAATTGTAGAACTCTGATACAACTTTTAACTAGATCATTATTTTATTTATTTACATAACTATTGTATTTCTACAGAAAAATATTCAAAAACGGAGAACAAAAAGATAAAAAGAAGATTCAAAAATACTAGAAAGAAGGCGTACATAAATACATAAGAGATAAAACAAAACAGACTTCATTGTAACAGATTACTTATTGAATTGAAATAATTAAAAAAATAACAACCTCCTGGAAAGAATAATAGTTTCAAAAATCTGGTTGTAGCAAATTTTTTACATTCTTTTTTTAAGTTATAACAAAAGATAATTGATAGTTTCTGGTGACACTCCTAAGGACATTAAAAACAATACAAGAAACTGAAAGGGGCAAATCAATTTTGTTATATGGGAGATCGTAAAGATATTTTGTTTAAACAATGTCTCCACTGAGGTTCGAAGTAATAAAACTAAAAGGATTTCACAATTTAGAAGAATGTACACCCGAAAATCTATAATTCTTCAAAAACGTATTCTGTGTTCTTCCAATATCTACAAAGAAAAAACTTCGGAAATTTTGGTTTTGCAAAAAAATTTGGCAGGATATACTTGTTTTAATCACAGCAGAAAACATTTTTGCAACACAGTAGCTGGCTAAAACACTTGCACCTATACAGCGAATCTATGATAAACATTTTCTTTCAAGCTAAATATAGGTGGCGGTAGCGTTTCTGCCGCTATACGTGTTTCCTGTAGGTATTCCGAACGGATCGTTAGTTGGCTTGTTTTTCGTATACGATTTCCACACTTCGGCAATAAAAATTCTGAAGAATGAATTCCGCATTGAAAAAATGACAGTTGATTGGCAACACCACTTAAGTAAAACTCCAAAAGTTGCCAAAACGGTGATAAATTGGATTTTAAGGCAATCCCAATATGTATCATGTGTGATAGCATTTGTATAGTGGTAAAATATTCGCACACAGTCTGGTTTATATGTTTGTTTTCAATGAAAATTCCGCAAGGAAAAAATAGTGTCTCTGATAAATAGAACCTGAAAAAGAGTACAGCACTTATTACTTACTTTAACATGGGAAGCAATAAAGATAGCGCTAAGCTCATGGTTACCTTAAGATAAAGTCGGATCTTCCCCTTACGGGGTTGATCCCAGACTGTCGCCAATAGCCCGTTGGATTGCTCCAGTGTGACGTTAATTAAATACCTACCTACCTTAAGACTAAGTTAAGTTAAATATTTAGACAAAAAAAAACACTTGTGGAAAATAGTAAAATCATCATACTCTAATATAGTCAGCAGGAAAAAAAGTCGTAAATTTTTCCACTTGTAATTTCGAATGTAGCAGTACGGGATAGACAGTCAACAATGAAATCTCTCACTCTATACAACGGTAAGTGCAGTGTCAAAATCGTAAACAGTTTCTATCAGCAAAACAATAGAACGAAATAAGCTTTTCAGAGTGACCTTCGGTTTCTAGAAGTTTCGCTTTCGGTTGAGCCGATAATAAACTGAATGTTTGAGAGCCCATAAAAACATTGGAACAAACGACGCTATGCGTATTATTTCTCTAATTACATTCATGTTCTTGTGTTGATATTGCATTTCGTGAAAAATCAAGTACGCGTTTTGGGTGTTTTTAGAATTGCTCGAACAATAGTGCTCTGCTAAAACTCTGTTTAAATTCCATTTTCATTCTCATGGGTGCAGAATTGTTTTTCTTAAAACGTCACTTTTAGAGAGTGGGGTGCAGCTGAAGTGTGACCTCGTCATCTGACCGTGGTTCAAAATTACGTGGTGTTGTCCTCGGATGTCCTCTTGGGAATTGATCCCGGACCTTCGCCTATAGCCCGTTGTGCTGTGCACCTGTTCGACGTTAATTGAAAACATCACATCAATTTAACTATCTTTGTGCATACATAATGGATACAAAACGTGATAGGAAGAAAATGTAACTTTTCTGGCAATTTGAATTAACTTTTAGATAGTCATCTTTTAAGATCTAAGTTAACTAGTTGTCAAAGTGACGTAACACACAAAAAAATATTTTAGCTTTCACAGGATATTTCGATTTTTTAATTAATCCAGTGTAAATAGATTGAATTTTCCTAAATCAAATGAGAGGTAGTCGTAGCTCAGTGAATATGCCCACTGCTCTAGCAGGCTGCGAGTTATAGGCGGTGCAGGTTCGATTCACTGGGTATATTTCTCTCTTCTGTGTCAGTAAAACTTCTCTGTGACTCATTACTCCCATTAAGAGAGGAGAGGAGAAAGGTAAACGGGCATCCAAAATTATTACGAAGGAAGTATTAATTATATTAGGTTCCCCATTGTTTATGATCTCATTTTCCTCTTAAATAGTATTAATTAATTTTACTGGTTTTTGTCTGGTCAAGTAGAATTTAATTAAATTCGAGCTGACCTCATCCAAACATTTTTTGTCTTGCTTTTTCTTGCGCAAACGCATAATTTTGTTTGTGGTGTGAACGAACGGTGTTTCTCAAAAAGGAAAATTTGACCAAGACGCGCTTGTCTTGTCCACCAGTCTTTCGCTTGATACTTGGTCAAGGCGCTTATAATTATATTTGTACTGTTTGATATTTTTGTCATCTAAAAGAGAATCTGAAAGACTAATAAAGTCTAATCCCTTGCTTTTAAAAAATGCATTTAAGAAAGGAATATTACACATTCAGTGTGAATTTTTGTGCCGTGAAAAGTAGTTGTATTAAAAGAATAAGCCAAACTATGCAAGTAAATATTACATGAAATATATTTTACAAGCAGCTTTCGCTTTTAACTAGCTTTTTTTCAACTCCGGTTTCGCCTGAGTTTTTGTTCTTCCAGACAAACCAAATCGAGTCTTTGTTTCCTCAGCAGTTTCGTTACGTCGGTACAGATTTTTGAGCTTTGTTCGCTTCAAAGGCTATAATTGTTTTTTTCTGTTCCGATTGTTCAGCTCTTCACAACTTCCGACATTTTGTGCTCATTGGTCTCTTCTTGGGTAATGTTCTTCATTAAATTTTACATCTATGGTTCCACGGAAACGACGCAGCTAGCTGAAAATAGTTGCGTTTACCTAGAAATTCCCGCTAAAATAAGCAGTACAAATTTTACACCGCCAGAGCCCAGCGTTTGATAGTTTTTGTTTCACAGATTTACTGCTTTTTTATATAAGATTCCATTTCTGTGAGCATACAAGAAACATTTTCAGTTTTGACAAAAGAATCTGTATTTAGAGTTAAAATTCCTCGTTAAAGTGATTCATGGGTTTTTAACAAGACGCGTGAAAGACAGTGCAACTTTGTCCACCGAAAAGTGCTTCTTAGTGGATTTAGATTATACTGCTACCATGAGAAACCGTGTAAAATGAAGGTTCAGTGGCAGCGAATAGTGAAGCTGTGAGAGGAGTGGAAGTTGTGTCTATTATCACAGAGATTTGGATAGTTGTTCAAAGAGGACCACTATAGATGTGACCACCGATTCAGGCGTGCGCCATTGGAATTTGTCAGAAGCGCCATCTGGTTTGTTTTTGAAACTGCGCGTGTTCACATTTTTACCCGGGTCACTAATTTAGCAAGACGCGTGATAGACAGCGGAACTTTTGTTTCCCAGAAATTACTTCATGGTGGAAATAGGTTGCACTGCTATATATACTTACTATAATGTAAGTTAATTTTTGTAGTGGTGGATAAGTTCACCACAGGATATTAAGCAAGGTTTACACAGCAACCAAAAATTGACAAATACATTCAGAAACATTCAGGAAATTTCGTAAATTTACAACCCTAGAAGTACGAAACCAGCGTGTTACTGATAAAAATTCAGCTGCCACAGCATATGCTCTTCAATGTGTTACTCTGAGATTGCTACATTTCATTCTTTACTTACTAGCAGAGACAGCGTGTGATAGTTTTAGGATCTCAACTCCATGACAAACGTCCACGAAAAAGAAAACCCACGGGTATTTCAACAGACGAACAAAACCTATCACACGAAATGCATAATCATAATTTTAACAGCAAGAGTGAGTCTGTCAGAATACGAAACCGAAATGTAAGCATGACGTTTTTATATCCAACATTTGTCACTTGCGTCTATTGTTTTGCGTTACGACAAGATGACTCATTGGCTATATTATTACTCGATACACCGCAGCGATTTTGAGTGGTGTTGCGCCTTGTTTTTTCTTATTGTGTATTTTCTTACTTTCGGAAATTGGCGGAGATCAAACGAATTTTACTCTGAGTAGACTGCAATGTTCTTTGCTTGTAGATGGCTTTCACGTTTTCTCTTATTATGAATTTCATGAGACAATGAATGGAAGACTGTTTCTTTAAAGTGGATAGTATCAAATCCTCTAAAATTCGTAAGCAAAAATTTTTAGAGAGAAAATTTTATTTTATTTTATATGGACGTTTTGAAAAAGTTTGAGAATTATAAATAAATATACCAAGAAAAGAGTTACTCTTCATAAACCACCCAAATATGAAATTCCTGTAATTTCTGGTGTAAATTCTATGAAAAAATATATAATATGCGAATAAAAGTATAGTAAAGTATATTAGAGTATACATTTTATATACGAATGTGTAAAATAATGAAAAACGATACTAAAACTCACCCCTATAAAATATTATTTTCACCACAGATCATCATTTCATTTCGACATCCATAGTTCCCAACACCTCTTCACACCATTCTAACATTTTGAACTTTACCTCGTAAACACTGCCTCACTACATTCGGAATTTGTTGTTTGCAGTTTTTAATTACCCTTTTATGTACATGAAACATCTAAAAATTTTCCCCTTAAAATATAAATTTCTACCAGATCCGCTCACCTCAAAGTTTTTTTCTTTTTCAGACCACTTATTCCACTAAACATTTGAGATGCGCGTGCAAGATAGAAAACCAGCCTTTTCTTCCAATTAACTTTTTAATAGGTCCCCAAATCCAATATTTTTCTAAATCATTAACACCTTGCGGATTAATTGTTAATTATTCACGAGACCCTCAGAACATATTCAGAGCCGCTCCAGCCCACACGCATAAAACACCTACAACCTCCATACTCTGATGAACCACATTGTACTCATCCTTGGATTTAATACACTCTATACTACTTTTCTGGAAATTTCTCTCTCCACTTTCGAATTTTCAACACTACACCCTCCCTCTGCATACATACCTCAAAAGACTGCCTACACCACTCCTGCCTCTCCTTGTGGCTGTTTGGTTTTTGGTTAAACGATGGATTCTCCCATTTATACATAAAAAGATGAATTAAATTCATAAAAAAGAACCATTTTTTAATAAATCGTTTCCCTGACACTTATAAAATAATATTCATTTTTAGTTAAATCCAACATTGAATTCTACAGGAGTTTCACTTCCTTTTAATCTTTTTTATTAATTACACAAATATTTTATATTTATTTATTTATATGGAGAAAGCCTAAACTTAAAAATAGTTAAAAGAACGTGAATAAATATTTATGGTATAATATTCGTACTCATGGTGAATTATATTTTTATTTATTGACTATTGAAGTAGAAAAATAGAATACTTTTTAAAACTTAATGTGGGAATGACCGGTTTTTTATATACCAGTGTACTTTTTTCCGACAATATTTGTTCTAAAATTGTTTCTACAATTTGAAGTATTTTATTAAAAGTCATTTATTTATTTTCACAATAAATCTTAACATTTTGTTAGCAACTTTGCATTCAAAGTCGTACAAATTCCAAACCGTGCTTTCAAACTTTCTGATTCAAGAATTAACGTAGAAAAGCTTTGTTAAAATGATCGAAATAGGTAATAATTTGATAGTCAAACAATCCAGAATTTTCTATAATTTTTGTGTTTGGGCAACAAAATATTGTTTAGGCAATTTTAAAAATGGATTTGTCTTCTTTTGAATGAAAGCTCATGTCTTCCCAAAAAAGGTTTCTTTGTCTACGGTAATAAAATGTATAACACTAAGACACCACATACTCATTTCATTAAAAAAAATTTCTATCTCACGTGAGCTAATAAGGTATCCTTTTAGCGAAACCAACACTCCATTCCTCGTTACTAGGTATCCAGGCTCCTTTGTTTAGACTTCAATAACCGTTACTCGTTTTGAGAGAAATAAATTACTTCTATACAGACACCGAAATGCTGTAAACAAGTCCTCAATTTTTATCATCCTATAACTGGAAACAGCCACCTCGATCAATGTTTGATGATTGTAATTCGATATTTTTAAATAAATATCAATTGTTTCTAAACATTGATTTATGTATGATAACCCTGATTTCAGTTATCTAGAGTGCCAACTCCTAGGGTTTGTGGGTGCATTCCTCCCTGGGTGTACTTATCTCTTGTGTCAGTAAAATACACTCATTTTGTGTAAGTCTATTACTTTATATTGTATGTCTATGGCCAAATATGGCCCTTGTGCCATAAAACCCCAAATCAACCAACCAACCTAGAGTTTGTCACTCTATGGCTATTCTTTGCTACACAAGGGCTTATTAATCCTCCTGGTGATTGTCTCGACGAGGTATCTCGTCATTGGCAAAACCAGATCTTGACAGAAGAGATATCTCGTTCTTAGATAGAAAACTGACTAGATCTTGATCTAGTCATCACCGAAAAATCGGCAGTATCGTGATGACTAGATGTTTCGCCCTTAGAAAAATTCGTCAAATCTTTATTGATAAGATATCTCGTCGAAACGACTGGTAGGATTAAATCGGTGCCAACGGCTTAACACATTGAGGGGCATCCACGCATATACACTTTTCGCAACCTGCAGTCATCACTGTACGATTTTTAACTATTTTTGAATTTCTTGACGGATGGAATGTTTCCTGGGATACTTTTAACCAATGGATGAAAGTCTTTAACCCTCTGGGCCTTTGGCCATCACGAGATTTCCGAGTAATGTTGTATTGCTCTTTCCCCACGACACGCATGATGACTAAATAACCACAATTAGTGGTTAAAATAATCCTAGGAAAGATAAGGTTGTTTAGTTAGATGTGGTTATGTAGTCATTCAGGTGTTGGGTAAAAGCACTACTATACTACTCGGAAATCTCACGATTCCCAGAGGGTTAATTTAGGGGCTGCTACCTGCTAGAAATGCTTGAAGGAATTTTATAGACATTAGTTTAGTGTGTTTCGAATTTCGGCAGGGGAGTGCGCAGACCCAAGAAGGGCATGTATGACATCTTGCTCCACTCACAATACTATCACATAGCAAACAAGAAAACAGTCCATGGTATGCACTTGCCCCGTCATAAGATGCGACCCCATGACAAGTCCAAACAAACGACTATTTTCTTGTTTGCAATGTGATAGTATCGTAAGTAATGTGAAGTATTTTTTAAAACTACAATTAAATGCAAACAAAAGGGTGTAAACACATATTAGTAATAGATATGGGAGTGTGAAAAAAATATGAAATATTTCAAAATCGCTGGTATAGAGTAGTAATTGATTCGATACGAAGATTTAGGTTCGAACTTGCTCATCCTAATTGAATGCATAGCATTTTAAGAATCGTAAACCCTGAAAAGGAAAATTTGAGATATTGCCTTCTTGGATAATTACGGTACTTACGAATATCAATCCTATAGCCATTATTAAGATACTAGTTAACAGTTATTATTTTATCAGAAGAAATGAATTTAGTTGATATATTGAAGGCTTAGAGCAGAAACTCATAAACTGGAAAAAAAAAACACAATTTTCACTGTACAGTTTTTTAAAGGCTAACTACTAGTTTATAGGTCCAAAAATAAAATTTTTCAGCATTTTGTTTGTGTTATATATCTTATAAACTGATTAAAATGTGACAACCTGCTCCTCGTCGTCATGAAAACATGGATTTAGTGTTTCCAAAAAAAATTTAGTTAATGAGTTTGCTCTAAGCCGACGATATGTTAACGGATTACAAAACCATCCAAGAGAGCTCTCTCCATATACCCATTTTTATATTCCCGTTAAATCACTCAATTCAGTCCTGCGATCAGTCATAGTGGATTTATGGTGAGATTTTGGTCTCACACTTTAATCTCCAATGGAGAGTTCTTCCAATTTATGAGAGTCGTAAAGACAGAACGGCAAGACGAAAGAGAGAAAAAAAGTAATGAAGGAAAGTAAAGACAAACGCTTGACCTTGGGGCTAGACGTCCAGACGTGGTTCATGCTGCGGCAGACAACAAATCAAGGCTGTTCCAGACCATTTGTTTTGACAGAAGAAATTCTAAATGGAAATGAATATTTCTTCCCCTGGGTAGATGTTCGCGCTCTTTGTTAATGAGATGACGGAGTGAAAAATAACTTTTTCAAATTGGGATATTAGTACGATGGATCTGCTGAGCTTTTTGTGATCCCCGATGAAGTTAGCACGATACCCAGAGGAAGGACATACCCTCATTTTTTGGTTAAAATATCTTGTTCTCTGTCCGATATGAAAGGCCCTTCTTTATTATTTACACTGTTGCACATATACGTATTATATCTGATAAATCAACCACAAGCAAAGCCACCAGCTTGGAGCAAAAAAAGGTATCAAATTAAGCGGGCATCAAAGTTCTAATGAAATTGACGGAGCATGTGCGAGCAATTTCGTGTTATTTTCCCCGATCGTTCGGTTTGAATATCTGTCACGTGACATTGAGAGAAAGCACGAATCCTAAAGGAGAACTTTCTGTTGACTGTTTTATACGATTATTGAGCATGATTAAAACGACCAGTTTGCGCTTCGACGGCCACTCGGCCCATCCCACATGACCTATGATCTTACGACAGCGACTCCGCAACGTAACCTAGACGTAACCTAGCATAGCTAGTAACCAATGAAATTTGATAAAAAGGAGAAAGAGAGGGGTTGAGATTTGGACTGGTTAACCTCGCCTCATTTTAGCAAGCACCTTCTACACTGCTGGCCACCCAAATTGCAACACCAAGAAAGACAAGAGATATCACAACAAAATTTATTTTGTAGATAACATGTTGACCAAGTATCAAATGATTAAATTTATAGACTTCTGTGAAGTGTGGTTCCTGACAAAATCAGTAGCCAGAGTAGCCGCCATTGTTGGAGATCACCGCTGCCACACGCCTCGGCATTGATTCAAAGAGACTTTGGATGTGTTCTTGGGGTACAGCAGACCAAGCAGCTTCCACACGTTGCCAAAGTTGATCTGGTTTGGCAGCTGGGGATGTATTCTGGGTCAATCGTTGAGCAACCATGGACCACATGTTTTCTATCGGCGAAAGATCCGGAGAGCGAGCTGGCCAGGGAAGCAGTTCAATCTGGCGATTGACGAAGAACCCTTGGACAAAGCGTGCCACGTGTGGTCGCGCATTATCCTGTTGAAATATGGCTGTGGGCAAGCCCTGAAGGTAAGGAAGGACAACTGGCTCCAACACCTCGGAGATGTAGCGCTGGCTGTTTAAAGTACCGGCAATGCGTACTAGAGGAGTGCGAGAGTGATATCCAATACCAACCCATACCATAATACCCGGTGCAGGACCAGTGTGGCGGTGCATAACGCAGCTGTTCAGCATCCTCTCTCCACGGTGTCTCCAGACTCGAATCCGACCATCGTGGTGTTGCAGACAGAAGCGTGACTCGTCAGTAAAGACAATTTCATTCCATTCTGCCGTCCACATCCTTCTTTCATCGCACCATTGGCGGCGGAAACGTCTGTGGTTCTGCGTCAAGGATAGACGAAGCAATGGACGACTTGCGGACAGACCACTCTGCTGTAAACGGCGTCGAATGGTACGCGCAGACACTGGATGATGCGGTACAGACTGAATGTGCTGTGCTATGGTTCGTGATGTGGCTGAGCGATCCGTCACTGCCATACACAAAATATGCCTGTCATCACGTGAAGTGGTGCACTGAGGTGGATGCGATCAAACACGTCGGTCCGTCGTACCCTCCTGCATCCAAAGATCACATATCCGCATTACAGTTGTTTGGTTTCGTCCAACACGACTACCGATTTCCCTGAAAGATAATCCACAATCTCGGTAGGCCACTATCCTTCCTCTGTCGAACTCGGATACTTGATCAAAAGATGATCGCTGTTTTCTACGAGGCATAATTGATCGTTTTTTTGAAAAAACCACAAGAAAAACACAATTGCCGTACTTGAAATCGTCGAAATCTCCAAGCCTTAAATAGCGCTTTGAAGTGACGCCACAGGCGCGCGTGATGTGCGTCTGCGCTGAAATTCTAATCATTTGCATATCTCACCTCCGCTAATGCATGTTGTAAATTTCATATTATTTGCATGCTTCCTTCAGGGTGTTGCATTTACGGTGGCCAGCAGTGTACATATCTTACCTTTCATATTACTGTGAATTTTTGTTACAAACTGCCAAATTTGCAATTATCTCAGTAACTACTTTAGTAACTTGTAAAGAGTTATTTTATTTAATCTTTTAAATTCTAGCATTTTACTTTTCCACAAATCCCTGATATTTTATAATTTTAGATCGGCTTAAGGAGATACGAAAAATGAATGATTTATCTTAATTTACTAGAAATATTAATGAATTCATTGCAAGCTGTGAGAAACTTTTCTGTAAAACCAAATGTGAGTGGCGGTAATATTTCTGCGACGGAAAATGTTTCCTGTATGTATTCCGAAAGTGGCTTGTTTTTCGAAGACGATTTAAGTAATAAAAATTTCAAAAGATTGAATTCCAAATCAATATATGATAGTTGATTGATCAAAGCAAACTAGATAAAACGCCAAATGTCGCCAAAATGGCGATAAACTACATTTTTTGGTAAAGAGAGAGAGCATTTTGTTTGTTTGCATAAAAAATCCCTCTCCTACATTACCTCGTTAGTGAATAGTTAACTTCAATTTATCAACAGAATTAATTCGTCAGATTAAAAGGAAAAAGTTCAACACACCAACCCTGAGTTTTACTTCTATTCAAACATTTGTTTTAAATCCTATCGAGAATATTGCCTAATAAAACTTGTAGTTTTTGTTGGAACGTGAGTTTGAAACTCTGGGAAGAGAATATTTTAGTTGATGCATATCCTACTATTCTGACTCAGAGAGGGATTTGATTGATATACGAGAGGGATTTTCAATGAAAATAAACTTACCAGACGGAAAAGCGAAGATTTTACATCCGCTATCCAAATGCTGCCTTAAAATGTAGTTTATCGCCGTTTTGGCTACGTTTAGCGTTTTATCTAATTTGCCTTGACCAATCAACTATCGTATATCCATTTGGAATTCAATCTTTGGGAGTTTCATTGCTTAAATTGTCTTTGAAAAACAAGCCAAGTGATGTCACTTTCGGAATACGTACAGGAAACATTCTCCGTTTCAGAAACACTACCGTCACATACGTTTAGTTTGACAGAAACACTTCACACACAGCTTGCAATGAATCTAATCTGCCTTGGATTGGATTGGACGCCGTAGGCGGACACTGTTTCACCTGTGCGGCTTTCTGTATATTGTCCGCCTTACCTTACACAATCCAATATACATAAAAAATTCAAGATAGGACACAAAAAATAAAAGGTAAGTGAAGGGCAAAACATGTAAGCACAAAATTACAATATGACGTAAGAAAAGGATTACAAAATGATAATAATAATACTATAATCCAAAAACAATAAACGGTAACAATACACAATGAACAAGTATACGTATTCAGAACAAAAAATTCAAAGAGCAAAACGTCTAAAAAACAACTTATAAAATACAGATATACTAATTTCGTAAGAAGAGCTATGTTATTTCAAGAACTTTTCAGCTCTCACAGATATAATCAATGTTGGAGCTGAGAAATTCCATCATTTTAAGGATTTTGTGGTGGCATTGTCTATTCTTGGCAGTACTTTGGCACCAATGAGAGTAGAGTAGTATCTAATCTGCCTTGATCAATCAACTATCATTTGGCAATTCTGAATTAATTCTTTTGAATTTTTGTTTGGGAAGTGCCGAAATCGTGTTCGAAACACAATCCAAGCGACGCCATGTTCGGAATTCGTGTGGTAAACACGTATCACCGCACAATCACCACCGCCATCTATACTTAGCTTGACAGAAAATGCCTTTCGTATACCTTCCCAGCTCCTGACGGCCCTAACGCCGACCACTTTCTCCGCCGAGCATTCATTCACTTTTAATTACTTTGCGTCCTTTTTTCTTCTTCCAGCAAAGCGATGACGTTGATTCACGCGTGGGGATAGACGAGGCAGTTTGGATGGCCACTTTATCGTCACCTTGCTTCTAATTAAACTGTCGTCTGGTTAACTAGTTCTCTTAACGGGGATATTCGCTCGTCCTTCTCCCCGTCCCTCCCTGTTGCAGAAGGATGCGGTATTATTTTTCCTTCCGGGAAACAAACGCGGGGTTCCAGGAAAACGGGATCTCATCCCAACGCTGGGACGAGTAAGGAAACAATTCTCGCGTCGTTATAATTTATCTGCCTTGGTAACGTTAGCATCAGATGGAAATAACCTGTAGGATAGAAGAGCGTGGAATGTGCTTAAGTAGATCGAAGCTGAGGGGGAAAGAAAAACTGTGGGGGCCTGCCGAAATTTCGAATAATCGAGTTCTGCTTAAATGGAACAATAAGCAGTACCATTTAAACAGAATTATTCTAAATTTAGGTTATAGTAAAAATGTTATAGCTTTCCGTTATATTTAATTGTTTCGGTCTAATCGAGATAACTCCAGGTGAACAAAACTAAATTCCATTGATTTAAAACTGTAAGAAAGATTATGTGTGTGCCAGTAGAGTATTTTTACTTCGACTTACAGTTCGAGCAAAACAAGTTTTATTTTATTATTATTAATTATTTTATTATTGGAAATTTCGAGTAATTCAGTGGGGTTCAAATGAAATTGCGCAATGTTCTTATCTAGAGATAATTTGCTGTGAAGAAAACCAAATTTCATTGATTTTGACTGAAGTAAAAAGGATTGAGTGAGAATAAAATATTTTTCTTTTGGCTTAAAGTTCAGTCATAAAAATGTATTCATTATTATTATTATTATTCATTTTATTATAGGAAATTTCGAGAAATCGGGTGCTGTTAAAATGGTACTGAGTTACGTTCACTTATTGAGATAACTTGTGTTGAACAAAACCAAATTCCATTCATTTTAACTTTAAAAAAAACATTCCCCGTACGAGTAAAATATATTTTTCTTTGACTTAAAGTTCGAGAGTAAGAATTTTATTATTACTTATTTTATTAGTGAAAATTTCGAGTAATCGAGTGCTGTTTAAGAGAACTGCGTAAAGTTCACCTAATTGAGATAACTTAAAGTGAACATAACCAAATTCCACAGATTTTAGCTGTAGCAAATAAGATTATGCTCGAGTAGAACATTTCTACTATGTATTAAAGTTCAAGCATAAGAATTTCATTTCATTTTGTGCAGGTTTGGAGAAATGTTTACGATACCAAGAATCGATAATTTTTAGATTGTCTGCAGAAAGTGACAAAACAGAATATCCTTTAATATTAGATAAGAGGTAAGGAAGCTTCTTGGGGTTTTAAAATTTGACTAAATTAATTTTAAATTTTTAGATTTTTTTATTAGTAGTACCAACTATACAGAGTATTCTTTAGATTAGCTATTTTTATATTTTAATTTATTTGCGCACTTTACAATATATTACTTTTAGAATTAGAGATACCTTCACTTTGCAATTTTCCCTACATGACTCCTAACAAAGTTAAGCTTTCAATGTTCATTTTGTTTTTAAGTTGTGTAGAAAAAATATATCATTCAAATGTATTTCAACAAAACTTAAGGTGTATATACAGTGGCTCTAAAAATTTAGTATACACCATGAAGAGATTTCTTTTAAAGTTTAAAACTCTGTAGCAAATAATAATTCGAACTTAATTTTTATAATTATGTTAAAGTACGCATTTGGAAATATATTAGGCTAAAAATCGAATTCCATATTCGAAACAATATTTCTAGAGGGTCTAAATGTCAAATTTACATAATTCTATCCCAAAATTGAGTATACACCCTGCCTATTTTGTACAGAAACACAAAAATATACTATAAAGTTTTGTTGCATGTTTATTTGCTCTATAGAGCAACTTCTAAACAGAGGGGCACTAAATTAATGATAATTTAGTTGTTTTGCTGAATATGTTTGCCCCCTTTTCTCATAGAATCGTTCTTACATTCTGTGCTCTGAATGTCGTGATTTTTAACCCCTTTTTATTACTAGAACCACAAATTTTCAAGTCCATTGATACCTTGAGGTTATGGTGGTGTGTACAATTATTGTTTAAAGTGGCACAGAAACAGAGAATACAACTATTTTTGTTCTGTATATGTTACCCATACAAGCACCGAAATGCATCCATGCTTGGGAGTGAACATAATGTGCTGCACTTTTAGGGTTCTGATTAAAAACATCAACTGTAATTACCTCAAAAAACGCATTTTTAGCTAAGAAAGCAAATTCAATGCTTCATAAACCACATTCCTATGTGACTGCGGTTTAATATATTTTGTGGTACCAACCTCCCCTTGAAGTTTGTACAGGAAGTTTTGAACATCCTGTATACTATTACATAGGACAAAGAGTTACAAAGTACATATCTTCGGCTTAAAACAGAAACACGTCAACTGATATTTTCTTGACGCACCAAATGCTTATTTCCATGATAATGAAAAATACATCGCCTTATTGTGTTCTGATCTGTTAAAGATCACAATAATTCATAACACTATCGAAATGCTTGCAATTTTTATTTCTTAACCTGACTAAAAACTAATTGTTAGTCATTAAAAAGCTGTTCAGTTAAAATATAATATCGTCAGTTAATGAGTTCCTGCTCTTAGCCGTTTTAACTCATAACAGCTTTCTCGAACTTGCCTCTCTACCTCATTTTAAAAAAAAAGGTCAATGTCCAAATTCTCTTATTTTGAGATATGCCCATAAATCACGCCTCAAGGCAATGAAAGTTATAATAGAAAAAAACGTGCTCTGTATTCAAAATTAGAAAAATAGAAAATGTTACATCAGGTGTTATCAAGACCTTGCAAAATGGACGGTGGCCCTTTTCCTACCAAGATACAGATATAACCCATGCACTTATCTCCTTTTTGATGTAGGCTTATAAATTATTTACAACAATGAAAAAAAGTTCTTTCCTCTCATGTTAGTGACCAAGCGCTTTCGACACAATCACTCACAGTTCATGACACATGACAAAAAGGAAGCGATAGGATTCGAAATTACTTTCCACAATCACCTGATACTTTTCAGTTTCTCGTAAAACAAGAAAATCCGTGTAATGCCCACCCCGTGACTTCTAGCACAATTCGGAAAGAGATTATCTGGAGCCTAAGTGGAATATATGCGACCACTGCCCTCTGCACATTCCCCAGACAGTTCTCTTCCTTGATCCAGCGGGATAAGGAAGCTCCGAGAAGGAAAAGAAGCGTCACAGTTCGAGTCACGTCTGGGATGGCATCGGACTCCACGGCGCCATGACGTCATACTGTGATGGATGATGTGCGATGTGGAGCTTTATTGGAGGGGCGTGTCACCCCCTACTTCACTTTCAGCATTAAATTCAGTGAAGGTCCCGACCATTTAAATCGATCGCTTCGGAGGACGATCTCTTCTTTGTTTTTCCTTTCAGAGAACGACATAATTCTTCTTGTATTGCTGCTGTTCAAGACCTTTCTCTTGCTGTAGCAGCCATAACAATTATGTGCTTAAGTACTTCCATATCTGTCGGGGCCGTCGGGGCACAGTGGTTATGCCCACTGCGCTAGCAACCTTCGAGTTGTATGTGGCGCAAGTGTTCGATTCTTGTCAGGTGCATTCTTCCCTGGGTGTATTTCTCTCTTCTGTGTCCGTTAAGCTTTCATTGTGTGTGCGTCTATTACTTGATGCTGCATGTCTTGTGTCGGGAGCAGGATGATGATAAACAGTTTTAATTTGAAAAATGACGCAATCCACTGCAGCAGGAGTTGAGTGCTACTGCAGTTCTGTCCTTGTTCCATTGAATGGATGAATCAATGCAAAGACAATTTACGCATTACCTCAAAATGACCACGCTTAGCACATTGTTCTTCCGGAACATCGATGTTTTCATAAAACTGATTTATCTGCTTAATTAGACATTAGTAGATTAAATACATGTAAGAAAATGAAAAATCTTTTTCTGTGTTATGAGTATGCCACCTACGCGATATAGTAGTCATAGCGTTTGTCTGCCATCCGGTAGGTCTGGGTTCAAGTCCCGGATTGTTGATCATCCTTCTTAGTTGATGATAATCCTTCTTAGGCTCAAAGGCGGCTTACTTCGTGGGTGCTCCCTCACAGGTAGCCGTCAGTTCACCCTTTGTAGTGCCGAAGGCCAAAGAAGTCAGTGGTCGTGCATTAAAATAACATTTATGAGCGTACGTATTTTATTGCATACGAACACATCGCTTCCCAGAAGAACAATGACGCAAGTATAATCCATCAATTTGTTCAGAAAACGAAAACTATAAATATCGTTCATGACTAATATTAATCAGAACATATGAGTAACTTTTATGGTAATGAAATTGGGGTTCATAATATCAAATATAAATTACTTTTGAATGAAGTCACTCATGCAAGCGTATTATAAATGTTCACCCCAAATTTTGCAGTTACGTTTTTGTTCTCCAAAACATTGGAATGAAATATTCAATGCAAAGTCTATACAAAACATTAAAGAGCATACAAAGTCATTAACTATACAAAACATTAAATAGAATGTAAATAAATCTGATAGTTTTAACATTTGAGTAAAAATAGTTTGCAGTGTGTATTTAAACGTAGTAACTGTTTAAGATCTGAATACAGAGTAACATTATTTTATGCTGATTTATGTTGAGAGAAATCTGATTAACTTTTCCTTGACCCCCTTTTTACTTCATCCATTACTGCGATTAATCAAAAGCTGACACCTCAGAGCCTGGTTAATGGGGCATTTCACTAAGTCGACCGGAATTGAACTTTTCCTTTAGATATACTTCTTTTACTTTATAATTTTATCCACTCTTCAAAGAAAGCACTTGAATGTACAACCACTAGTTAACGATGAAGACTATTTGCGAGTAACAAGAATCAAGGACAACTTTTACATGGGTTTCATAGCCAGGTGATTACATTTTCTCCAATTTTACAAAATGAGGAAACGACAATGCATGAATGATATGCATTATGAGCACAAATATAGGTGCTGACAAATATAGAAAAGTTGGAATTCTGAAGTTTATGAGCACAAATATAGGTGCTCATAAACTTCAGAATTCCAACATCGCCCAATTTTTACCACAATGTCCAATCTATTCCCCAAATTTCAAATCGATATCAATTTAATTTTGGATAACAAGTCAATTAATTCCGTCGTTTCAGAATTATGAGAATCGTGTTGAGAGCTATTGATGATGAATTGGTTCGATGAGCCTTCGTGTTGCAAAAATGAGAGTAGAGCGACAAGCCAAACCAAACCTGATATATATATATATATATATATAAACCTGATATATATATATATATATATATATATATATATATATATAATAGAAATATAAGTTTCCCAGACTTATATTTCTATTTTCTCTCACATACGCCGCGGTCATGATAGCAAGGTCATGTCATTTTCATCAGTTCTTCGAGAAATATGTTTTGGTTTTATTTTCAAATACTATGTTATATTAAACTACTATTTGAATTATTTTCAAACCCTAACTACGCTTCTGAGAGAATTTCATGCATGCCCCAACCACAAGAAATAACGTTTCAAAAGGCAGTTTGTAGAATACATGTGCAACACGCAATCTCATAGATTCACAGTCATATAAACGTAATGAAACTTAATCGTGAAATTTCAATAATACAAGCCTTATAGAGCAGGACGTCGACCGCGGTGGTCCACCGGTGGACCGCGAAGACCATTTCAGGTTGACCAACTCAATTAAGAAAAAAATATGTAAAAATCTACTTGCACTGGCACAAGCGTAGTTATTGCAAAATAACACCGTATCTGATCTGTGGGTCAGTTAAAATTATGTAGAGGTGCCGTGTCTGGTCTGCGGACCTGATGATACAACTATACAGACGACCGTATCGGGTGTGCGGACATGAGAAAATTATTCGGAGGGCCGTATCTAGTCTACGGGTCGGTTAAACCTATCCGGAAGGCTATATTTGGTCTGACGGCCGGGTAAACCTATCAAGAGGGCCGTATCCGTTCTGTGGACCTGATAAAAATATTTAGATGGACGTAGGCCTGAGGTAAACTTATTTGCTACAACTGATTTAACTTGCGCGAACTGGTTTTTGTGGACACGGCACTAGACCCACACCAAGACAACAGCTATTTCTCAGATAACTGAAAACTGTCGCAACTTTCAAAAAGATTTAAAACACCCTTGGTTAATCGGTGCTCAGATAATCTCAAAGTACAAATGTATTAGGGCCTTTTTAAGGCCTTAATACCTTTACCTAACAATTTTTAATACCTAAGGCCTTTTCGGAGCTATTTTTCATTCTTTTAAGCCAACATTTCACATAGATCACAATAGATAGTAACCCGCGAGTTCACACAAAAAACAGGTGAAAACAGTTTTTACGAGCGCCAGGATTGGATCTTACGAACCCAGTTTTTAAAACATCAATTTTTATCTAACCTATAAATATTGTCTTCAATTTTTGGTGAAACAACACACATGATGATTAAATAACGATATTGATAGGTTGAAAGAATCGTAAGGAAGATTCTATTGGTCAAGAAGGTTAAAACTGGTTAGAAGTCATGTAAGGAAGGCTGCAGGATTCAAAAGGGATATGTGCTTGTGAACCCTTCAGAGTGATAGCTGGTTGGATTGGGCGAAAGAGTCATATTTGACCAAGCTATGCCAAACACGAGCAGCCAACGTCAAGTAATGGACACAAACAAGGAAATTTTTACTGAGAGAAATACACACAAGGAGGAATCGAACTAGTGCCGCGTACAACTCTCTGATTGCTAACGCAGTGCGCAAACCCACTGAGTCACTGAGTAACGGCCTTAGACCCCCTCAGAGGGTTAAGGGCCGTTAAAAACTAAAATAAAAAATCGGCCTTGTTAAGGCCTATGATACCTCAGACCCCGCTGACTAAAAACATACGCTAAAAATTTATTATCTCAGTTTCGCTGTATATTTTACTTATAAAGTAACATAGTGAGCCAATAACTTTTTCTAAACAAACTCAAAAACTTTCGTTTTCCTCTTATTAAACACCAACATCCAATAAAAGCAGTCGAGCGCAAAGACGAAAGGAAAACCCTTTGAGGAAAACCATCGTTTACACACCTTGTGTTGAAAACGCCATCCCACCCCCCTTCTTGCTAAGATGGATATCATGCTCCAGCGATCTTTCATCCTTAACCAGATTATGCAAATTGCCTCTATAACTGAGGAAGTATTTTCACTCCTCGAGAAGTAAAAGAAGTAAAAAGGCACACACCGGTTACTTGAGATGTGGATCGAGGCTCTACAAACGTGCGTCAAACTTAATCACAAAATCAATAGATCCTCGACTTAAGGACGTTTTCGCCGTGGAAGCATTTCACTTCTTTGAAAGATACACATCTCCAACAACCTATCTTTTCTGATTCCAATGCATTTCAGAGGTTGGATTTGCTTCAAATGGCTTTTCGTCGCGGTGCTAAAAGAAAAAAGTCCTTTATGTCTGATTTATTTTCCAAAGAACTCGCAGTGGCTGTGTCGAGAGAAAAGCAATAAACTCAGTAAAAAAAATCTTGAGAAGCTAACTAAAAAATTAAGCGTTTTGGTCTTTTTAGCAATAAATTCTTTGATTTCATTTTCTCCCCTTCTATACTTGATTGAACTAATTTAGGAAGTATTTAACTGATCTTCAAAAGGAATGCCATTTAATTCCTTTCGAGATGCTTAGATATTCTGAAGTCACTAGTTCTTGCGTCTCTTTTCCCTGTTAAAATTCTTAATTTTTTTATGTCATCAAAGCTAATTGCTAATTTACTTAAAAGCAAAGTTAAAAATTCTCTTTCAGAAAGTACTTTCTGCAATAGTTTTTTTACGAGAAAAGTATTCTGAAGTACTTCTTTTTTACAAGTATGACTATGTTACGAGTAGTCGTTATAAACATCACGCTTAACTAATTAAAACAAGGCCGTTAAGGAAACTAGTTATCAAGTAATTTGTTTAATGGCCTTGCAATCAAGTAACCTAGCTAAACCTTAAAACCTTTAAGCGAGTAACCTTGTTCAGAATTTCCAGGATGATTACTTTTTTACATTTATTTTTGTCACCCCTTAACCCTCTGAACGTCTCGATACTCTCTAGTAGTGTAGTAATGTAGACTACATCACATTTAATGACTAAATAAACATATTTGTTATCTGAGAGAATCCCAGGTATTGGTGAAGAAGGTCAAATTCGTTATGTCATGCAGGGAAGACTGCAGATGGACGAAAGTATATATGCGAAAGAGGCACTCAACGGGTTAACATTCATAGGGCTCCTCAATCGGGAGGAGCCGAGAAAGTTACGCGTGCCATTTCTTTTACAAACGTTTCAAATGAAAAATGTATGGAAACGATTGCCAGACTTGTACTTCCTTTGCTTCAGCTTGCTTTTGTTTTCATTTTTATTATGAATGGGAAATAGACCAGAACTAAATCATAAAGCCAGAAAGAATTTGTCCCTCTTATCCCTTTTGTCTTAACATTCTTTTGTATCCAATAATGCTCTAAATTTAACTGCCACCAGGTTTCTGTTTGTAAGTGCATGAATTGGCGATTGTCCTTGTAAGAAGCAAAGGCGACTTACCCACCTGGTGCTCTCACAAATAACCGCTATTTCGTCTGTTGTAGCACCAGAAACCGAAATCAGTGGTCTTGCATTTAAATACACAGACATTTTTTGAATGATTTTAATGGACTGAAGATCAATTTTTACATGAAATTTTTGTATTTTAAATGTTCTATTTGATAGTCCTTATTGTTAACTATCTTTCCTCACCTTAATTTCCATGATAATAATGACTTGTAGTATCGACAGAGATATTTTGTCCCATTCTTGTTCCACATTTTTCCAGTCCTTAAATGGTTTTCGGTCGATAATGCTCTTTTTAAAAGTTCAAAAGCACAAAAGTCCATGGGTTCATCTGGAGATTTAGCAGTAAAGGGTACTTGATACCAGTTTCTTGTTCATTTTCTCCAAGAATTTAATAGTGGATTTAGATCTGTGGCTGCTTGCTTTATCCTGATACAACTCTACTGATTGTTGTCACAGTGGGTAAAGATATGGTATTTCTTTTTTGAATGTTTGGGATAAAATATTGTATTGATAGTATGTGGAGCTGATTTTTTTTTACATTTTTACCACTCTCTTTACTTTTAGTTTTCCATTATATACAAAACCGGAACAATCATAAATCTCTTAGAGAAAGTTTCTTAAGATTCTTTGAACCACGTTTTAAGAGTTTTTCTCCTCTTTTATGATAATAAATTGTTCTTTTTTTATTTCAATCATTTAAATACACCCACGCCTCGTCTATTGTCACAACACTTTTCCATCTTTCTCCAACTAAATGCTTCTCATATAGAATTCTGCAGCGAGTTCTGCGTTCTGCAATATGTCGTAGAGATAGACGATGAATATTGTATTTTTTGGCCTTTTAAAATTCAAATCACTGTTCATTATTTTATTTACAGTTGAAACTGAACATTTTAATGACTTTGCAATAGTCATTTGACTTGGCGGATTCTCTTTTAAAATTAAAGATCTTACCTTACAAATATTTTCAGAAATTCTTTTCTTTTTTGGATGCGTATTTGGAAATATTTTTCCACTTTAACTTTTTTTCCCTTTCTCATTAATATTACTTATCGTAACTTTGGATTTTAAAAACCATGCCTTTTACAGCGTTTTTGAATAATTGAATAAGCATAATTCTCTTCGGAAAGAGCGGAAACATAGCCTTCCATCCATTGCTTATTTAAAAGCGCCATTTTGAAAGTAAACAAAACTCTGAGTTAGCAGACCATAAGTTATACTTCAAATATTTAACTGCTGTGAAAATAAAATTATTTCGTAGCATACAATTTTTTACAGCTTTTCAAAATGGTTCAAAAAATTTCCGAACAGCCTCTGTAATTATGCTCTCAATGCAAAATAGTCCAGGATCATATCAAAGGATCAGAAGCAAACTCTCAGTCTTATTCTCGATGTACACATAAACCAGACGTGTTTGGGAAACGGCTCTTAGGTGTCCCACACGTATATATCCGTCCTGCAACCGGCAGTCTTTCCTGAATGACTTCAAACCAGTTTCGACCATCTTGACCAATAGAATTCTTCCTTCAGGCTATCGATGTGGTTATTCAGTTATGTCTGCTCTGGGGGAAGCAATACTACACTTATCTTAAATTTTGTGAGGTTAATTCTTGACCAAATCCTGTGATCATTAAACCTCATGAGCACTACAAATCTAGATTTTGCTCCAAAGAAATAAAAATTATGTGTATAAATATCAATCAAATGGCACTTATTTTTTTAAGTCTACTGTTGTACACATTTGTTTTTTTATGTCACGACGCATGACAAGTAAATTTTTCACCGTTAATTCAGTTCACCAATTAAGGCAAATAAGTGGAGTTGGGTCACGATATGTTGTCTAGTGTATTCTGTACATGTTTTTTAATCTACTCAATTAAATGTATTCCGTAGAGTTTTCTCCTCATTTGACTGGAGTCCCAGTTTTGGGGAACGGCCCATAGACAGAGATAGATCCAGTCTTTTGTCATCCGCATCACAATGTCTGCCGATTTGGCATTGATTCAAGCACGTCTCGAGAAGAAATGTTTTCCCCGGTATAGTGCGCCCCACAGTCCGCAGTGGGTCACTAAGACACGCCGCCCTGCGTCAGTAGCGGGACACGCCCCTGCACCAACAGCCTTCGCTACCGGCCTCACAACGGAATAACGAAACATTTTTTTTGTTACCAGCCTAAAGTTTTGGCAGACAGACGGTAGCGTTTGCCAAAAAACGGAATGATTTGCAAATGTCCATGGATTGCAGATGTCAACCGAGTGAAATTTATTCAGGAAAGGAGTACTTTTATAGAAGGTTCTTTTTGTCTATTTAAGGTCAAAGGAGGAATTTTTTCTACGACAGGAGAAATGAATGAAACCTTAATGGAAGCGATGCGATTTAAAGGTTTTGATACAATTCCCCTTTCTGTAAAGAAACAAGAGGGCCCCTTTTACGTGCTCAACATGTTTCAAGATCTTTTGCGTAAGCGTGAAGCGGTGTAAAATAGCAAACTGTAAATTATAATCTACAAAAACCCAAATCATTCTTTTACAAATTAGACCCGTAAATAGAATAATAATAAATAAATGCAAATAGTTATATTGCAAAACAAAATTATGTTACTGACTTCCGCAATTGTCCTATTGACTTAAAAAATCGGTTCCATTCGAAAATTATAGTACTTCACCAATTCTTTCTAATTCTAGTACAACGCTTGTCTGCCACTCAGTAGGTCCTGGGTTCGAATTCCCCTTTTTAGGCACATGGATGTCAAGAATTGTCCCACTAAGGAACATAGACGAGCCTCAAAAAGTGTAACCAACATGTCGACTAGTACACGTGACTCCCCTGTGGAAAATTGACTTGGTTGGCCGATTCGGCATCTTATCACCTCGTTTGGCGATTAACATCTTATGACAGTGTAGATGTATAAATACGCATGTCTATAGAGTGTCAACAAAAATGGTGAAATCGCCAAAGATTACAACTATGTCGCGCAGATCAATCAGATGATGAACCAATGGATGGGCGTCTTCTTCCTTCCAATCAGATGATGAATGTTCGTTTCCGGAAGTTATTAGTCTGAGGGTCACGTTACTACTAGTTTTTGTCACATGATCATAGGCACATAAAAAGTTACTATTGTTGAATCTACCTTTATATTTCCTCCGTGGTTGGGAGTAATGGTGGCTTAACTACTGTGTGCTCCTTCATAAATAGCTGCCAGTTCGCCCCTTTTAGTGCCGAAGGCAGTAAAGGTTATCATCATTGGGTTTAATGCGTTTGTATTTTTGAAACCAAAAGTTCATTCCCAATTTTGATCGATGCAGCACTAAGGACTCCTACTCGCCTCACATGACACTAGTCAGAAGTAGAGAGGACTTACCGACCTACGGATTTAACGTGCAGGCATGACAAACATCAGAAAAATGTATCGATACAGAGCGATAGAAAACCCCGTGCACAAACTTTAAGGAGAGGTAGGGAACACAGTATTAAACAGTATTCACACAGGGATGTATGTCAAACTTACTCGGATGTGTTAGAATGGTTCGAAAAGGCAGCAAGTGTGCGGGCGTTTTTGTAAGCCCTGATTTTACAGTTTTACAGTGGTTTTTACAATATTTTGTGGAATGTTCTGACTTCACACAATGTCTGATGCAAACGCACGAACGTTTGGTTACTCGGCACACTTATGTCGGGGTGCTGTTCAGGATAGAATCTCACAACGGTTCATCAGTTTCTGCTAACTGCCCCTACAAGTTAAGCCATCTCAACATTCGTGAACTAATACCCTGAAGAAGTCAATGTCTAAAATGACGATGGCTCAAACTGGTCAACATCCGCACTTCCGGACAGCGCCCTCTAGAAAATCAAGGTGTCACTTGTGGAAATTAAACTGTATTCACATCTCTGTGAATATGGTTTAATTTTGTGTTCTTCATCTCGCCATATAACATGTACAGGACGTTTCGAAACTGTTCATGACGAACAAGGCCTCTCTACAGTTTGTTGTAGTTGGTACCTGAACTTCGCCACTTTTGATTACCGCACTAGGGTACAGTTTCCTCTCTTGCGTCGTAAGCAAAATGCGTGCCTTGAGTGTGTCCCACTTTGAGGTTAATAATACAATAGACTCACTTTATAGCGACCCTCGATTTAACGACTCATTGAGAAAATACGATCAATTGAGAAGACTCCAACAATTTTTGCTGTAATGTTATTTTATGATTGCTATAACGACTGCGGAAAGAGTACAGGGACCTTCAGGTGCCGGTGTCTCCTAATTCGTTGAGGCAATTTGAGTTTCGTAGATTCGTTAAGCGGTATTATAGGCGTGATTTAGCACTTTTCGGGTCTCGCCAAATGAATCTAATATCTAATATTTTCATGCCATCGACCAGATAGGAAACTGTGTTTACTTTGGTTTAGATTTTAGAGCAGACGAAAATAACAGAATTTTTAAGAAAATCTATAAAATATGCAAGCACTACTAATATGGACAATCTCTTGCTCTGTTTCATTCATGCAGAGCTTTGCATTCAATTGTTCTTTTTTATATTCAGTGCTTTAGTTATTCCTTTTCATTTAAGAAGGACGTAGTGGTTCAGCGGGTCGAATTGCACATGGCGTAGGTTCGATTCCTGTCAGGTTCATTTCTTCCCTGAGT
Organism: Meta bourneti; assembly: GCA_933210815.1. Classification (NCBI taxonomy): domain Eukaryota; kingdom Metazoa; phylum Arthropoda; class Arachnida; order Araneae; family Tetragnathidae; genus Meta; species Meta bourneti. The sequence goes on along the minus strand of OW119924.1, from coordinate 89,517,021 downwards.
GTATTTTTTTTTCTGTATCAGTAAAACTTACTTGTAGTATGTGTGTCCATTACGTTGTCTTTTGATTGACACAGTATGGCCAAATATGGCAATCGCGCCATAATCCCTTTTGCAAAGTTTTACTACACTATAGTTCATTCTTTATTTAAAATTTTTATTCATTAAGGTAGGTATTTAGTTAACGTCGCACTGGAGCAACACAGCGGGCATTCATTAAGAATAGTATCTGAAGAAGCGGATTATTTTTTTTCTCAAATTGCTCTTCAGCTGACCATGGTTCAAAATTACGAGGTGTTGTCCTCGGATTGATCCCGGACCGACGCCAATAGACCGTTGTGTTGCTCCAGCGTGACATTAACTCAACTACTTACCTACCTTCTTCTGAAACTGCAAAAAATTTTAAGGTTAGACAATCGGCATTCCTTTTTCCACCCCCACCCCAGAAAACCGAGAGGAATGTTCGATATTACGACCATTCGATACAACGTCCATGGAGCGAAACTCCCCTCAGGGTCTTTATAACGCGATTCTAATGTAATGAGAAGAATGGTAATTAACGTCACACTAGAGCAACACAACGAGCTATTGACAACGGTCCGGGATCAATCCCGAAGGGTAAGATTCGAGGACAACATCAAGTAATTTTGAATCGCGGTCAGATGACGAAGTGAACACCTGAGCTGGCACCCCACTCTCCAAACTTCCACACCACGACAACGTGAGAACATTTGAGGTTACGACAGATTTAACGTTCACCAGCCCCCTTTGTACACGACGATCTTTTGGTTGGATTCGAACTCGCTACCCTCCGGTTGCAAGACCGTTACTCTTCCAACCGGGTCACCGCGGCCCTCGCAACACTGGATATAGCATAAAATCGACTGTTACGGGTTTCATACGTCAATTTTGCCACTTAATTTAGATATGCTTGATTTGAGCTATAAAGCTGCATAATATTTCCAAAACCTACACGGAATTGCTCGCCGCTCAATTGAAATTCTTCAGCAGTATGATTATAGGTAGAAAGGCAATGAAAATCTGAGAGGTGAAAATCAGCAAAATATATGAGTGAAAATAATTTTGGGTTAAAAAATGCCGAATCGCATATAAACAAGGAAATGGGATGAAATTACAATTGTCCTTCAGAATCTAATTGGGGAAGGATTAACGACAGTAAAAGTAAACGAAATGCTGTTACATATTTTTGGATAATTTTATTTCATTGAGAGGTTTGAAATCTATTGATTTAAATGTGGATCCTGTAACACTTTGCCTCTAATAGATATAAGTAATTGAAAAGTTTAGAGCAGGTGCTACGCGCGAGTGTGCTAGTTTGGAATTGAATATCTAATGTTTTGAATGTCTGATTTTTATTAGTTATTTTTTTGTGAAAGTCTGTTCTTGTATTGCATGTTTATACGCCGAAAATTGTTTTCATGATTTAATTTTTTACCACTAATGCGTTTTTTAATTGGTGGGGTGTGTGATAACGTGGGTACGAGTAAAGAATACTTTTTATAGAAACAAACTTGCAACATGTAAAAGAGTGCATCCAATATTCCTTTCTTTCAGTCTGCTGCTTCTGCGGTAATGTTACAGGGTGTGTTCCATTGGGATGAAAATCAATAGAATCAATAATTCTGGAATGTGGCGTGGTTTAAAGGAGACCATGAATGAGAAATTAAGTGCCACTTTACCGAATCGAGAACATCGGTGTTAAATTGAAGTTTCGTGTAATTTTTTCGTACACCGTAAAAATATGAACTAAGGAAAGCAACTAGACACCTGTACTTCGGTTGCATTAATCTCATCTTCTAATCATAACTTCTTTTCTAATACGGGCTAAATAAACTTGTCAGAATATAGAATCAAACCCTCATAAACTTATCTTTAAATAATTTAAATTAATTTTATTAGAATTATAGGGATTAATTAGGAGCGGTTATGTATTGAAAGATTCATTGTATACTTGAATAATTGAAATATTGGAAACGTTTACCCAAGTAATTTTAAATGGGTATGGGATGATAAGATTCGTGTTTTAACCGCACCAGATTACACGCAATTGAAAGTTGTCAAACAGATCCTTTCGTCAATAGAATATAACTCCATATTTGTTGAATTTAGTGAATATTTCAGGCTTCTTTTAAACTGCATATTAAAATTTTCAAATTAGAAAAATATCGAATATTTCTAGTTGAATTAATCTTTCTACCACAATTTGTTATAACTCGAGGGAAAATAACTGAAAATTAATTTATCAATATTCCATTAAAGCGTAAAATTTATTTTAATTGAACCAAAAACAATATATATGACTTTATATAACAGATACTGTTTATAGCTGTATAATAACATTTTTGAAACATTATATAGACTGCTTAATATAAACATGTTGTTTAATGCTCATATAGTTTAATTCTATTTTCTGCGTTTTAAATATGTAACATTAACTTAACTCAGGAACTTTATCTTAATTTTATTCCATGAATTTCTCCGAAAAATGTTAAAACTTACCCTGAATAAAATCAAATGGAGCTTTACCAATACTGGAAGAATATTAATGTTGGAAATCATCCGAAAACCAGAACTTTCGTTAAATTATAAATTTGATATAATGTCGAGTAACTTATACTAGTTAAAAGTTTGTATAAACAGTTATTTCCTTATTTAATTCAGCCAGACTGTTCAGCGCTATTAAGTTGACCTACCATTGGGAATCATTGTTTTATCTATACTAAAGACATTCAATTTCAAAACATGTTTCTCGTTATTGCATGTGTCACTAAATGGAATTTTCAAAAAAATGTATTTGTTTTGAAAAAATTCATCATGAATGTATCATTTCAAATTAATTTGTCCTCTTTCCTTAATGATGATGAAATTCGAAAATGTCACGTAACTGGCACAGGAATGTCACGAACCAAACAATAAAGGTTGGAAAACTGTGAGTATCAGATTTACGATTACGTCATGCTTACGATTTGAATAAAGGTAATTTTACAGGAAACAAGCTTAAGAAGGGGCATTCATAACCACTCCCAACCTCAAAATCGACTTTTGTAATAGTTACTTTTGTATCATCTTTTGTAGTTTTGTCCTACAATGTGTGTATGAACACGATTTGTGTCCAAAGTAAATTGAAGAAATTATAAAAATGTTGAAACGCAGTTAAAAAATTAATTTCCAGAGTACTTATATGGTACTTGCATTTTTTTACTCACTTATGCAATTGTTTCGATCTCATTTATCCAATTCCATCCGATTAATTCTGCTCGGAGTTAAAAAATAAAAAGCTCTTAAAAGATTTCTTAAAGCTGATAACACGATAAATCTTTTCTAAAAAAATCAAGATATAAGAGATATCTTTCGCCATTTCGCTAACTATAAATTGATAACTCTGAAGAACATTTTCGAAACTCCTAATATCCTAAATTACTCTTCAAGGAAATCAAAATCTGTGAAAATTTCTCCAGTTTACGAACTAAAAAAAAGAAAGGCTTCGGTAGTCGCTTTTACGACCAGCACTCGATCTCCTCAACTCTACTCCGATCGATCAGTTATCGCAAGGCAAAAGGGCAGACGAACACCAGTCGATACTTTCCTATCACCAGTGATAACTAACTGCCCTCGTAACGCCCCACTGCGCTATTTTGAAACATTGGATGGCTGCTCACGTAGAGACAGTCGACTGGGTCCACAGATTACATTTTCATTAGATCCTTTTTCCTTTCACGTTATGCAGGCCTAATCGCATGAGTCCGGAGGTAGCTGGCTTTTGGGCAGAGCCTCATCGCGTTTAATCCCAGTTAGCGGAACATTAGCACCTCTTGGAATCTCTGATTTGTAGTCATCACAGAAAGAAAAGATTAGGGCTTTTGGTGGCTGAATAGAAAGCGATATGGTTTCTAAGGTCAGAGGGTTCAGACTGCCCTTTATCAGACATTAATGAGTTCCGACTGTTGAGTTCAGGCATGAATCTACCTGTATTAAAAGCAATTCGCGTGTATATAGTTGTCATATTTTAGATTGCATCGGTGTCTCTGTGGAACATCCCGTGTATGGATAGGGTTGGTCGCTGTGGACTTGTAAAACATTGTCTTTTGCACCCTTTCTTGGTCTAGGTTATTTCTTGACCAAAAGGATTAGTAACAACACACAGTTGTTGATAAAACAGTGTTCCGTCCACCTAACTAGTTCGGGGCGTTTTAAGCTCTAGGTTCAGGGTGCTGGTGTTAGGTAATAGTACTGTTCAATAACATAGTTGTTAATTAAACGGGAATGTATTTACCTAACTGGTACGGAGAGTTATAAACTCTAGGTATAGGGTGTTGGTGTTAGGTAATTGCACCGCTCAATGGCATAGTTGGTGCTGTGTTGACCTTACTGGTTCGGAGCGTTTTAGGCTCTAGGCGCAGTTCGAACATTCGTTTGAGAAGTTCTTGGTTATGAGTTTGACTCTCACATGTACTGATGCCAGTCTGACTGTTAGAATTTCCTACTTTTTTTCCATCGACACTTAAATGTTTCTTCAGGGAGACACATTGGGACCCCTTGTATTTCAAAAACGATTACCTCACAGTGAAAAGATCTCTGGGGCAAACCAACCTGGTCTTCTACTACACGAGTGCTAATTAGACCGGGACCTACGGCTTAAAAGGGATGCCGAATCACTACGAACATTCATGCCAAGACAGGGATTCAAACCCAGAGCCTGGATCAAGGGCTAGAGCGTAACCACACGGCTATAAAGCCTGCTTTCAATCGGATTTGGTTAGTGTTAATCTGGGTTAGGCGTTTGATTAGCTGTTTTTCTAATGACACCTATTCAAAAGGGACCTCTCAATAGAGATCAGGTACAATACAATAAAATAACCACACCACGAAACTGACCCTTGTAGGGTTTACGGCTATTGGCCCCGTAGGGAAAAGTTTTAGCTACGCCCCCATTCATGGGGAACAGTTTCAGAAAAAATTACGGAAATTATTTAAAGTCTTCTATCGGGCAAGAGCGATTATCAATCCTTTTTATTGTTGACTGTATGTGTATCAATCCTTTCCATTGATTGTTTTAAATAGTTGTATGTAGTTATTGTTGGTATGTAGATATTTAATTAACTTCGCACTGGAGCAACACAGCTGGCTATTGGCGGAGGTACGGGATCAAACTCCGAAGGGTAAGATCCTAGGACAACACCGCATAATTTTGAACCACGCTCAGATGACGAGGTCACACCTCAACTGACACCCCACTCTCCAAACTTCCACACCACGCCAACGTGTGGACATTTGTCCACGGCAGATTTAACGTGCACCAGCCACGTTTGTACACGACGGTCTTTGGTTGGATTCGAACTCACAACCCTCCAGTTACTAGTCCGTTATTCTTCCAACCGGGCTATCACGGCCCTTTAAACACAGTTAATATTAATTTGGATAATGTGATTAATGAATTTGATGAAACGAAAACTAGAAAAATGCAATTTAGAAATTATTCCTAGATATTAGAAAAACTATTATTAAATTATATTACTATAAAAAATGAAAACTTGTTGCTTGTGAAAAATCATGTTTGTTCCAATGTGCACGAAATTTCTTTCTGAACAATTGCATTATTTTGTCTCATTGATTTTTCATAGAACCCTTAGGGTTCTCAAAGAAAAACTTTCATGCGGTACAAGAACAGCCAGTTTCCTTACTGCCCAGAAAAAGAAATATATTTGAATACAATAGTTTATACTTAAAGGTTTTACAGAGGGGAGGGAAAGCGATTGACAATTCTACGAAAAATAAAATTTTAGAGATGCCAACCATCTAACCAAAATTACATAGACTATGTACCAAATAGCAGTAGTCATCTATTACAAAATCGTAGACAGAATAATTTCTTTTCGAATAATGGGAAACTAACGTCAAATGTAAAAATATAAGTGAGAAACATGGACTTCTGTTTCTTTTCCTTTTCTCCCAACAGACTGAGGAAATCCTAGCTGGCAAAGAGTAATATCAGACATTACTACGGCAATCTCGTTCTGGTTTTCTTTTTACATTGCTAGCAAGCTAATACTAGCATTTCATTTTCAGAAATGGAAAAGTGAGGTGAAAAACATTCTAAGCGTGATTTGTGGGTAGCATATAACAGAAAGCAAATGGGATTCTTTTGAGAATTCAATTATATAAAATAAATTATTTTCCCGATTCCATCATAAAATGTCACCGGTAATGAAAATCTAGATTTATATTTACTCCGATAAATTTGTTTTGAGGGTGTAGCTTTATTTGGAACAATTAATCATCTCATCTTTTATCAATTCGCATGCTGACATACATGTGCAGAACTTCACTTGATTTTGTTTTTAGTAAGTAGTTGAATTTACGTCGCACTGGAGCAACATAAAGAGCTGTGTTTTGAGTAGGAAAACACGCAATAAACTGCATTGCACCAAAAGTGCGATGTATCTATTCAATGAAATTTTTACATTTGTTTGCGCGCTCTTGTCAAATAATTTTTTGTTTACGCGCGCATTGATATCTTGGTTCGCAGAGAATTAATATCAGTTTGCATTTTAATTCATTCTGTTTTATTCATTAGACGCCAATTGTTGCAACATTTAAAAAGTGCCTAAAGAGCTTTTTTTCAAGCCAGTTAGAATTTTAAGTCTAGATTTACATCGATCATGATTTAGCGCACATTATTTGTTCGGACTTATGGAAGCATTATTCTAGAGTCGCGGTCTTTGCTAAAAAAAGATTTATTGTAAATAAATGCGTTTTAAGTGTACAGTCCACTTACTTGTTCAAATTACTTCGCACGGACAACATGATTAGGGTCCGCTTCGTTTCAATAATAAATTTGAAAATTTCACGTACTGTAACTTACTCAAGACATTAGATATGCTTCGCTTTAAAATGAGTGAATGGAATTAAGGAAATTCTTCTACATGATCAGCATCCTAATAAAAAACGAAACAGTAAAAAGGATCAGAAACTCATCAATTATGACTATGTAACTAAGAATATAGAAGTTTTGCGAATGATGTAGGAGTCCGAAGGTTGCTATGTTAGTTAATAAACGATGCATGTTCCATATTGGATTAATTTATAATTAATATTTACGATTCATTTGATTACAATGCTAGACGAACGCTAGCTGTTAAACACCTAACATTTCTATATATGATGTCATTGAGAACAAGAACTGACCGACAATTAATACAAAATAGATATTCGTAGAAGCAAGCCCGCGTTCATTCTAGATGTTCTGGTTCGCACGATATTCTGATTCACCACAGAAACTGAAAATAATGCATTAAGTAAGTCCTGTACACATCTTGGAAATGAATTTTCATATGGTTGATTAATTGGGTTTAATGGCGCAAGTTCCAAAAGCCGACGAATTGCTCAAATCACAAAAAACGATATTTGAATATGCTTCAAAATTGAGTTTCCGTCGAACTAAAAGTTCACGTTTTGGAGATTCATATCATAATTAACTCACACTAAAAGATAGATTTTTTCAGTATTTCCTGAGGGAATCATATTAATCACAAAATTATAAAATATTCATCGTATAGCTTTTAAAGAGGGATCTTCATCTGAATTTCTTATACAAATCCAAATTAAAATGTTCAGGGAAATAGAATATGTGTTCATTATTCCTTTCGTATCAGTTCCTATGCGAAATTTTTCTAATAACCCTCTCTGTGATAAGAATTTCAATTAAACTTTACGTTCTTAAGAAGAATCGAATTCCTGTCGCAAGAATTCTTATGGAAAAAGTTCTGAATCCAATTAAGTGGAATAAAAGTTTTCTTTCTTTCCATGAGTACCTGAGTTTAAATTGAACACAAATTACTTAAAGTGCGTCTATTCTAAGAAACAAGGGAATAGTTAAAAATCTGGTTCTATACAAATCCTACAAGGGACTTGAACCTTGACTTTTAAAGAAACCTACGAATTATAAAAATTATCAAATTAACATACCTTTTTCATTTTTGTTTGAATTCTGGAAACATGGGTATTCGTGTGCTTATTTGGAAATAAATAAAACATGAAGATTGAAATCTTTCAGAATGAATTTATTTAAACAAAATTAACTGTTCTAATTTGTGTAATCATTTACCAGCGTTTTTGTTGCTACAAAATATATCCACTTTACATACGTTATATTGAGTTCGTCTTGTTTTTGTCTGCCATCCATGTGCTATACAATGAAGACTTATTTCAAATTTTTAAATACTACTGTATAAATGAGCATGTTATTTGTTTTTCAGAAATTAATTTTTTTAAGTAAATGTGACTACTTTTTTCCCGCACGTGAACGGTTTTTATGAAATTTTTAATGTTCTGATGCTTGTGGTAATTCACTATGCTTGTGGGTAAGTGGTGTGCCGTCTTCTGTATAACATACTATTTAAAATAATTCTGTTAATTATTCTGCGGAATATAATTATTCAATTTTTGTAGATTATAAGCAAATGATGTTTTAGTATGGAATATTCGTACCTAATTAATTCCTAATATTATTTCTAATTTTGTTAAAAGTATCCTGTGAAATGTACTATTAACTAGCAAAATTATCCGGCGTTGCTCGGGTTGAATGTTGATTGAAAAGTGATTAGACTAATCACTTTTCTTTCATAGAAAAATGCAAACGTCATTTAAGTGTAAGGAAAATATTTTTAACGTCGTTTTAACTTTTTCATAGCTTCTACAATTTACTTGGAACGCAAATATGTATGCTTGATATATCCATCCATATAATCCATTTCATATTCATCGCACTTCTGTTGTAAGACAAAGTATGAAAGTTTTTTCTAAGGTAGCTACTTCAGAAGTCGATTTAGGAAAATATCTTTGAACGACAACGTATGGCTACGTAAATTAACGTAATTAATTTAAATTAACGTAACCTAACTTATTTAAAAATAATTTTATTTTAACTTTACCTGTCATTTTAAAATAAGAAGTTATACACAGTTTTGTTTTGTATATTTGTGGTTTTAAAAAGAGTAAAAAAATGATGTTAAAAAGATCATTGCTAATAAAGAGTAGTACAAAAGAAGTGATCAAGATGTTATAATGCACTGTTGATTGTAAGACTGTTATTGATTACTGTAGCTAGGATTTTTTATGGCTTCGAAAGCCTGTTCGAAAATGTCCTTTAAAAATTACATACATGACCCAAAAAAATACAAAAAAGGACTGAAGGCGTCACACTCAATTTTTGCTAAACTTTGTTTAAAATAGAGGTGGTGAGACAGAAAAAGAATCTAAACAGCTGGTAGCAAAAATATATTTAAAATGAAATTTAACTTTTTATTTTTCTCGGAAAAACTTAAAGTCTTTATTATGTTAACAAAACTAGTTCCTATAAAATAGAATAAGAAAATTCAAATTTAACTTACATATTTTGTAAAATCCTACGTCCTATTGAAAGTCTGAACAAAAAATAAATTAATCATACTTAATTTTTTTATAAAGCCTAAATTTTGTATTTTGTCATTGCCGTTTAGTTAATAGCCGATTTAAATAAAGTATCCATGAAACGCGCAATGGTTTTACCACCTACCACTACACTTCGTGTTTTTGCCGCATTTGTGTCTATTCACCACTTCACAAAAAATACTTTCTTTAAATCTAACTCAGCGAGAAGAAAATAAAAATAAATTAACTTCTAAATTAAAGGAATGATACGGATGACTGGAATTCTGTATTGAGTTCGGATAAACTCTACTGCACCACAAATTAATATTTTGGGCGTTCAGTTATAACATTTCCCTTCCTCACTTAATCACAAAGGTCGAGCAAATTAAATCGAGGGAAACAATATCGTAAGTCACATCACTCGATGCCTTTTAAATAATTATTTATGTACCTAGGTTTATCTGGAGACTAACCTCATTTCGACATTAGCTCTTAGACAAAGAAAACTAGCGCCGTGAATATAAAATTTGTCTCTTACTAAAAGATTTGATGTTCGAACAGTCCTTGGAAACGCCATTTTTATTCTACTATAGGTTTAGAAACGTGATCTATCGTTTCCTAATTGAATAAGTGAATCTGGCAATGTAACCGACTTTCTCGATGTCTTGCTTCTGACCAATGTTTCAGCTAATGGAAAACACAAATAATCCATTAGGTGATTAAATTGCTCAAAACTGCATATTAGATAACTGTATATGTACGGTTCATGTTAGGTAGGACTTATAAAATTAAGAGCCAGAGTTAACATCAAATTATTCTTATTTAGTGTCCGTTTACAAGTACGGAACAATTTTCATGTTTATTTTATCTTTTATATCATTGATATTAATTTCTTCGTTATTTATCTTTTTATTCACTGTGGTAAAACAAAATCAGCTAATATATGTTATAAGATTTGTTAAATCGTCCGATATAATGAAGGGAAGTATTCAATCCCTATTACTCAAAGAAATTGGTTTATTATAATATGCAATGGGCTATTCCATGTGAGGGAATAAGATAAATACAGGAGATGTTTTATTTCTATTTTCCCTCTTATTTAACAAGTATGGCACTTTGAAGGCGCCTCCGAGATGTTTTCTCTCGTACCAACTATGGGTGGAAGGAATTCTCCAATAGAAATTGTTCAATTTCTTTTTAACAAAAATTTTATAACATGTAAGTGAAATATTTGACTGTAATCACTCTAGAGGTGGGAGGTATAGGTAGGTGAATTGACGTCCTACTGGAGCAACACAGCTGTCTACTGGCGACGGTCCGGGATCAATCCCGAAGGGAAAGATGCGAGGACACCTCAACATTTTGAACCACGGTCAGATGACGAGGTCAACACCTGAGCTGACACTCCACTCTCCAAATTTCCACACCACGCCAACGTGAGGGCATTTGAGACCACGATAGATTTAACGTGCACCAGCTTCATGTACACGATGGTCATTGATTGAATCGATTTTCGAATTCAAGACCCCACGGTAGCTAAATCCGCGACTTTACCAACTGGGCTACCACAGCCCTGCAATCGCTCTAATATCCTCCTTTGTCAAACCATCTGCCATTTCATTTCCACTCAAGTCCACGCTTACAACATTGCACTTATATAATGTACTTCCTTTTGTTAAAGTGAGATTCTACAACAGTATAACCTAAACTAATTCTTAAAAAATGAGCAATGGATATACTGCACAAAATTGTGTAGTTTTAATGATTGATAGAACGATAAAAATCACTCTACCATCAAAGCGCAGCAACGTAAAAATGTGTTATTCTTACACATTTTACAATTAAAATAATATGTATATTGTGTGTTGTCGTGGTAAGCCGTCGTAACTGAATTTGTAAATACGGGGCGCAATTAAATGAAACCGTTATCATAAAAAGAAAGCATCGAGAGAAAATGTTTAAAAGACAGTCAACTTTCCTTTCAAAATCGAGAAAATGTTAAAGTTGGAAGCCCAGTTGTACGTAAACCAAATGATTTTTAGTATATTCCATAATAAGAATACCTACTTTACTGCTCAATTTGGAAAGCAAAGGAAAATGATGTTTCAAAAATTCAGAAAACAAAAATACCCTGGAGAAGTGGAATAAAAAAAGAGCCATCTCTTCAAGTAATAACGTAAATCTCCTAATGCCCATTCCCTGAAATCATGAAGAAATAGAACTATAACACAATGCCAGTTCTCATAACAATTTATCTATTACCACAACATAAGAGTTAAATTCGTCCACTTCACCGACTAGACCTTCGAGCTAAAGGAACTCCAATCCGAGTGACTCCACATATTTGACTCAAGTCACACTTCATAGGAACTGAATCAATTTTTTGTGCTAAGTAGCCTCATTCGATATGCAAGTTCCCTCTTCCTGGCAGCAACACTTCACGCCAGCGTGATTAGACAGCGGAAGTGATTATGAATTTATCCCGCGAACAAGCCACTCGACACGAGAGCAGACAGAAAGGTGTTTTATTTTGTTCCTTTTTGTCTTTCTTGTGGAGGGATAATTGTGTGCATCACTCAATCATCCACGCTCAGGCGAAAGTCTGCTGGAGAGCGGAAGGGAGAGAAAACATCCACCTTGTCCCTGTTGGCCAGTTAAGTTTAATCTGTTTCTTGAATGCGTGTTTGCTCTACCTTTAAAATGATGTTTTTAAGACCTTGTTCCAAGGTCGGAATATGACCTCATTAGATTTCTGTAATTTCAAAGTCTGGTGATTTTAATGTAACGAAGATAACAGCAAATTTCAAAGTATTCCAACCATCCATGACTATATATAGTGGTGAAGAGTCCATAATTTCTCTGGGTTAATCCGTACAAGATTTATCTTTAGCTTGATCGCAACTCTGTCCGGAAATTTGAGTTGTTCTACTTTTAATCGCCGCCAATACTTTTTAATAATTCAATTTTAAACTTGCAAGATTTGGTTCGGGAAAATCTCTACCCAAATCTTTTTAAATTTTTACATAGTATAGACTTTTTAAACTCCATCTAATGTTTTGTCTTTCATATCTTTTAAACTGCATCACTTCTCTCATCAAAACTTTACAACTGTCATTCATTACTTTTATGTTGCTGACGACGAGAATCGTATATTTGGCTTGTTTATTAATGTGATTAAGTGTTTAAATGTTGTCATTAATTTTTTTATGCTCTAAATATTTCAAGCAACTTTCCTATATAATTTCAAACATACTTTTCGTTGCAAGTTATACTATTGTTTTGTATATCTTATCTGTTATTTACTGGGTCTGTTTTGTCTTGCGTTTGGCACAGATTGTCCACATTTGAACTTTGGACCATAAAATCCAAATCAACCGAAAAATTGCTATTTTGTTCCGATTTATATTAATACCATCACAGAGATAGGTATCTTAGGTGGTAATAAATTGGTTAAACGTACATCCGCTCTTTTAAAATATTTAGAACACAGTATTACTATGTCACTTCAGTAATAAAACCATTTTAAAATCCTGATAATGAATTACTGTTTTTGCATTAACTGATGTTTCAATTGTAAGGATGTCTGTTTTCAGATATGAGCTATATATAGTCTTAGAAAGGATCTTCGGTAACTTCATGACTTGATTAGGGCAATTGTAAAATGACTAGGGGAAAGAAGTGCCCGAAACAAAATATGTTTCCTGAAACAAGTATGAAAAATACTAAATAATATTCCCCAAAAATACCGTTTATATTACTTTATTTTGAACAACGAAGAATTTACTGAAGAACATTCTTACGTTAATTGGTTTAAAACGTATGTTTAGAAAAGTTGTGGGTGGTTTTTGACCGAGCAATGTCAATAATATCTATTATACTATCTATTAATAATGCTTTTTTTGACTGTATAATATCAATACTAATATGCTAATAATGTCAATTCTACAATAACAATACTTGTCATACTTTGTATACATCAGGTATCTTACGACTAGATATTCCTAAAATAACTGAATCATTGTAAAATCACTGTTTAGCGTCATCTTTTAGCAAAACTCAGTCTTTCAAGATGAGATTAATCTGAAGGTATATGTTGTATATTCTTATCAAAATCTTACAGCGATTAGAATTTAATTAAGACAATTAAGTCAAATAATCAATTAAACTTAATTCAAATAGTTCCTTTTTAATATTTATTGGATGTCTATTGTTGATTTCCTCAACCTTTGTAGAAAATAGGAGCTACTAATGTTAAAATGGACCCTGAGATGCACCAGACTATGCCAAATATTAATCAAAGGCATTTTGAGGCGTGATTGGGAAAATAATCAAGCAAATTTATCATTCCCTCTCGTGATCAATCAAACGTTCTGGCAAGAAACTGATGGAGAACAACTCTTCGATCATAAGTTCCTCATTCGGAATCTTTCCCGAAAGATCCAGATTAGTTCGTGCCAAACAGTGCCAAAACAATTTGTGCTTCGGAATTATCTTTTCTGGTTTATATTATTAGAGTTAATTCGAAGTGCATTGTTTCAAATCTCCGATTTGATTCTTCGAATTTAGCAAATGCTGCTTTATCAATTTTTGGTGCATTTTATTTAGCTTTAGAACTAATTCAACCAAATGCAATATTTGCCTAATCGTATTTTATGCACGTTTAAGACCAAATCCGTATTGAGACTACCGATGGTGGAAGGCTCACCCAATTCTGATCTTCATTTATGGTATATTCACACATTAAAACTAAAGGCTATTTATTTCGCTTCTTCTCCATTTAAAAATTATTTCCCTTTTCGTGTGTCGTCATCTGACCGTGGTTCAAAATTGCCTGGTGTCTTCGGATCTTTACCTTTGGGACTGATCTCGGACCGTCACCAATAGCCCGTTGTGTTGCTAAAGTATGACGTTAAATAAAATACCTATCTACCTACCCTTTTTATGTGTATAAAATTTAGTTTTTTTAATTACTTCTTAACACGAATAGTTATATATTAATCCTTATAATATAGTTCCTATACTTTGAGTATCTTAAGGAAATAAATCACTCCTAAGCCCTAAATCAAGTTGATATGCTATAACTTATGAGCAATTTATTTGTGTACTAAAAGACCAGAACGGGGAAGTATTAAGGCTACAAATGAGCTCAAATGCACCCAAGATCCCCAAAGGACCTCTGAAGCTCCGGTGCAAATTTCTTGGAAGTTTTAAAGCTGTTTGGAAGATTTATGAAGTGGGGCTTGAATTGTTCCCTATACACTATTCATCACAATTTTAAACGTACTTTTCAACATAAGTACTCTTGGGTATAAATTCCTCTGTTAAATTTATTATTGCTCCATATATTTAAATAATGCATTGAATTCTTATCGAAATTTTAATGGAACTAAATCATCCAGTTAAGAAGACATTTTGGGGAATTGATGTTAAAATTAGAGATATATATCGAAAATAATTTGGTCTCTAGAGATGGAAAAAGTTTTAAGATAATTGTTAATTAATTTTGATAGAAATTGATTGGAACTTATGAAATTGCAAGAACATCTGCTGCCTCAAATGGGGGAGGGGTACTTGACTTATTTCTTTGTGAAAATGAATTTATAAAAACCCTTTTGCTATTTCACGAAAACCAAAACAATAGAAGGTTGTAATTTAGTTCTTCACATGGTCAAAATGTTGAATATCATATCTCGACTTTACATGCAATTCCTGTTTCTGTTTCCTTTGTTTTGTGATCCTTGATAACATTCTAACAATTACGGAAAATTCAACTTTTTACTAAAATACGACAGAATGATAATAAGTAGGTAGGTAGTTAATTAATATCGCACTGGACCAATTAACTTCGCACTAGCACAACGGGCTATTCAGAAGGCTAATAACTTCACATGTTTACGTTTAAAATCATTTATTGCAACTTGAATTTTGCAATTAAGCAATCCATGTTTGGGGGGGATTTCAATTAACGTCACACTGGAGTAACACAATGGGCTATTGGTGACGGTCCGGGATCAATCCCAAAGGGAAAGATCCGAGAACAACACCACGTAATTTTGAACCACGGTCAGATGACGAGGCAACACCTGAGCTGGCACCCCATTCTCCAAACTTCCACACCACGCCAACGTGAGGACATTTGAGGCCACGACAGATTTAACGTGCACTAGCCCCCTTTGAATCCATGTTTGGGTACGTCCCTTTACGAATATTTCTCCCCATCAGTAAATGAATGAATTACCCAAGTATTACTAGATTAGCAAATAGTACATAATTGCTAATGTTGACTAAAACTATTAATTATTCGCTCTTCTTAAATTCGTGAGTGACATGGATTTGTACTTGATTTACGTTTTGTGAAATACAAGCTGATGCGACATGTCCGCAAGAAGTGACTGATACGATTTTTGGGGAGTGTAAAAAGCTCATGTAATCGGACATCAATTGTGATTGAAATTATACTGTTATTAGTAAGCGAATCTCATAGAATTTGACTTTGAGCATGTTTGATGCGCTATTTTTGAATGAGTGACACATGTCTACCTGTGATGGATTCGATTGTATGGCAGCAAAATGATACGTGTGGTTAAAACATGGTTCTGTATTATTTAATTAATATGGCTTTACGTTTGAGTGACAAAACCATATGAGTATCACACTGATGGGACTTGTGCGAGATTGTCAAGCAAGTTTGTTATCTCTTTTCATTTCATAAGCTTTATTTTGTGAGTTACAAGCAGATGATATATGCCTATACATTTTTGATATTATGGTACGATTTACATGCTGATGTGTGTGACATCAATCTGTGAATTACAAGTTCGTGCAATATTATTTTTTGGTAATCTACAGCATTCTGTGAGTAATAGTGATAAGGTTCTATCCGTCTCCCGTACCAATTAGGGTCCATGTAAGGTTGACAGGAAAGACACCTACCTCCGGTTACATTGTATTGGACGCCGTAGGGGGACACTGTTTCCCCTGTGCGGCCTTCAGCTATATTGTCCGCCTTACGGAGGAACCTCCGGTTACATATGGACACCGTGAGAAAATTGTCATCCTGTGGTCTGCAAGCTATGCCTGATTTTTGCTTTCATGACCATGTGAAAAACTATTCTCGCCAAACAACTTGCGTAGTTCTTTGCCAAATTTTCCTCGGGGCCTTCCCTACATTGGTAGTGACTTCAATTAGTCGAAGGGAAGGGGCTGCGCCCACAACTGAGAAGAAGCATTCTGTGAGTGACTGTTATCTTTGTGATTAGCAGTTGTGTGAGTGAAAAGGCATGCTAAACATGAAGATTTACATGGCAAGTTGGTGTCACACAAGACATGTCATGGCGTGTGTTTGACATCTGCGAGTGACAAGTTTACATGACATACATTTATTATGTGTCTGACAAGGTTCTGCAAGTGGCAGTTTGATGTGACATAGTTGTGATTCCTAGATTCAGTGTTAAGTTTACGGTACATCGCTGTTTTATTTATTTGCTTATAGGAATAACAAGCTCATACGGTTAAGCTTTCTGGATGAGTCATAAGCTATTCGCATTTCGCTGTAATCGCTTTTATAACTGAAATGACAAAAGTTTTATCTCAGATTTTTACAGGATATGAGGATATTCACATGCATTCTATGTAAAACGTTGCTCTGGGATTACAATGTCATGCTCTTATTTCGAAATACTTATTTAGAATACTTTTTCAAAACATTGAAGAAATTGTCGTCTGAAAACCTTGAAATACACATTCAGTATATCCATTTCTCGCGTTAATTTAAACAAGTTAAAATGCAACCCCTAACAAACTGGTAAAAGAGGGCTACCTAGAACCACTACCATCAATTTGAAGGTTTAACTTTTGAGGAGATAGGCACAAAGACAAATGTTTCGACTAACACAGCTTGGAGCAGGCCTCTTGCGCGTGACGCATTCGTTCTGGTACAACCCTCGAGTTCTCTGGGGATAGAGCTCATTAGACAGCTTTTCAAGATTAAGAAGTGGGTATTAAGGCCCGTGAAGTTTGTAGGGAGAGAAAAGTGTTCATTTTGCATCAAGTGCATGGTCAATTCGACTTCTATTGGGCACCTTCTTTCCTGTATCGGAGTCACTTGGGAGGATTTCCAAAAAAGACGATGACGTCTCTCAATGAACTCATGGCTAACGGTATTGTGAACCTGGTCTACCCAAACGGTATTGTGAACCTGGTCTACCCAAACGGTATTGTGAACCTGGTATCATACAAGGCTAATGGAATAAGTAAGAGGAGAGAAATACTTTAGGCTCAAGACCCAAGCAATTCTTCCTAAATAGCTTTGTATATGGGGGGAATGATCTGTAAATTTCGAGTTCTTACTTATTCTAAACTACGAGTAATACTGAACTAGAAATTTCATAGTCATCCAAAGCGTATTTAGTTGAAAATCTCTCTTTAGTCAGTTCTAACCGGATTATCAAAATACAAAATAGTCCGAGTCGTAAAAATTTCACAAATCTAATTTTTGTTGCAAGTTCATGATCTCAATGTAGATGCTTGATGAAATGATTGAAAATGTAGGGATCTATTCATCAGTAATGGAAAAATACTTTTTAATTTTGAAAAAAAATCCGTTCAGTTTCTGATTCTTAACTCTTATCTTTTACATTTCAGGACTCCTATCATGGGACGTGGAAAGCACAAAATGTGATCTACTAGGCATTGAAACTGCCTGTTCTAGTCTTCAATCCTCAAAAGATGCAGAAAGTGGTAAGTACAGTCCTAGTTTCTGCAAAATTTTGTTTGCAATCAGTAATAAAAACTTATGAGAACAAATTATGAAATCTATTTAAGTTAATTTGTTTACGTCCTTTTCATCGAAGCTTCCATTAACGAAGAGACATTCACAAACTGCATTGGAACGTATTTAGCCTTTTCCTGATAGGACCTAATGAAATAATATCCGCCAATTAATATTTCACAATCTTTCAATTTTTAATTAATAAAATAGAAAAATTGAAAGTTAAATTCATTCTGAACATGTACCGAATTTATATTTTATATACATCCTCCACAATTTAAATACTTAACAAAAATTTTCAAATAACACGTGTAGGCATGCTGCGTTTTCGAGTAATATATGAACTTATTCACGTGCTGAAATGATTGATTTTACCCCTGATAAATGATAAAAATGCATCTAAGGCTTCCATTACAATACAGTTTTTTAATAAATTTAGAATAGCCATATGTTCAGAGAATTCGTATTCGCAATAGTGGCGTGATATTGGAGACTAAAGACAATCCATGACGGAGAGACATCGCTTCTCGTTTGTGGACACACAATTTCAGAGGAATAAAATGTGTGTCTATCCAACCAGTCCCGTAACATTGTTGTACATCTTCTACCGGTCAAAATATGAGTTAGCCTTCCATAGGAAAATGGCCTTGTCACAGCTGGAAAATATCGAGATCAAGTCTTTTAACCCAACATCAGACATTATTAGAGGTGTTTGCTGTAAAGCTAAATCCTGAGGACGCTAATGTTTGGTAACCTCTTTCGTAACCCATGGCAAGTTACTCGAATGCAATTTCAGCATGCCGTTTATAGTAAAAAGTAATGCCAAACATCGTCAAAATAATAAAAAAAATCATATTAGTTCAAAACCAGAAGTTTTTATCCATCGGTAGTTAATTTTCTTTGAATGCGTGACAACGCTAGTGTACATATTTAAAGTAATTTACCCTAGTAAAAGACTACTTTTTGGGTTTTAAAACCTTCTGATAGCTGTTTCGATGAGGTTGTTTCACCATTAGCAAAACTGATCAGATCTTGATGGACGAGATATCTCGTCATTAAAAAAACTGTCCGGATCTTGATCTCGTCATCATAAAAATAGGCAATAGTTTGATGACGAGATCTTGTCATTAGCAAATTGACCAGATCTTGATGGATGAGATATCTTGTCGAAACCATTTGAAGGGTTAAACTGTATTTCCTAAATTTTAATCTTATAGAAACTTTAAGATGTCGTCACCTATTAATTGAATTTATACTTTTACCGAGATGTTCCTATTTTGAAGTGAATCTCTAAAATTTGAACACTTTCATCGTCTTCAAATTTTACTCTTTCGCAATTAGAAACAAACACTTTGATAAGTATTCTTTGCATTTCTTAAGTCTCTACATCATAGATATCCGTTGGAAATTATCTGTGTTGTAAAAATTTCCTGCTTTATATATAGCTCCCTATCGAAAGTTTAAGGAATTAAATTTTTTCCCAAAATCCTTCAGAGCTCTGAGTATGGTAACTTTAACTACAATCACCCTGTAGTTTCTACAGATCAGCGCACATTACAAGTTATATTAGAAAAGTAAATAAGCTGTGAGTCTAAGTCAGTTTTCGGATGGAAAATAGAAGGCGTTTTTACTGCAGTGAAATCCAAACAATTGCTAAGATATATTTTATTTTTAAAATTGAAAACGAATTATATTATAGTCTTAAAAACAATTAACTGGCATAAACATTAGATCATAATAACTTAAAAGATTAGAGGTCTCTCTCTCTCTCTTCACTGGGATAAAAATAGCCTCAATAAAACATCTAAAGTCCTTGCTCTAGAATACAACCCTAAAACCGTCGCTACAAAACTTTAGTAATTGGTTGGTAGGGTTTCATGGTGCAAAAGCCATATTTGGGTTGCACCAAACACAAGACGTTGAACGTCAAATAATGGACACACATACAAGGAAAGCTTTACTGTCGCAGAAGACAGAAATACATCAGGAGTAGGTTTCAGGAATTGAACCTGCGCTAGCTCAGGTGGAAAACCCACTGAGCCACGGCGTTCCCCAAAGCTTGAGTGATCACACTGCTTAATTGAGCTCACTTATTCAAATCTTATCGCTTTACACTTTCACGAACTGTTTCAATTCTTAAATTTTGGCATGGCCACGATGGCCCAGTTTGTAGTCACGGATTAACAACCGGAGTGTTGCTCGGAGGGGTAAATCCTTCATATGATATGTACTGTGTACTACCTGGTGCAATAGCATTGCAATCAATCTCGGACATTATTACGGGAGTTTGGGAAACACTACATTAGTTAAGACATGAGTTCCGTTTCAATTAAAAACTGGAAGATCCAAAAGTAAAATCTGATCATCCATTGTTTTGTATCAGGAATAGATAAAACGCCCTTCTATAGCCCTTATTTCTGTCGGAACTCACCTATGAGAGGGATTTTCAGCGTAAACAAACAAACCAAACGGAAAACGAACATTTTACTTCCTGCTTAACAAATGCTCTCGCATGATAGATATCTTGGATACCTTAAAATATAATTTATCACCATCGCCGTTACAGCGACGTTTGTTGCTTAATCTAATTGTAGTCCAATCGCCTATCACATAACAAACCAGAATTCATTCTTTAGAGACGTGCTGAAATCGTATTCGAAAAAAGGGCAAGTGACGTCAGTCTGGAATACGTACACGAAGCACGTTCCGCCTCAAAAACACTGCCGCCACCTGCATTTAGGTTGATAGAAAAAATTTCTCATGTGGGGGGAGTAGAAAGTTTCTGTTTTGCGTTGAAAGATCACGGATGCTTTTCGGTGCCAGAAGCTAGTTCATCAATCAATGGTTATCTCTTTCGTGGTAAAAACTATGCCACGGAAGAAAGATTACAGTAATGTTTCATCAAAAATTTAATTAAAACCCTAGGAAAAATACTAAAACATATACTAAAAACTCGAAAAACGGCATTGTGTTTCTGGAATCAGATTTCATTCGCCATAGTCAGCTAAATGCAAACAAAAGATGATCATCCTCAAAATCCAGTTCCTGGTCCCAGTATAAGGAAATTTTATATTTTTCTCATCACACAAGTTTAGTCAGTGCACTTGAACCCAAAAACAATAGTCCAATGTTCTCTTCAGAAATGAATCTTAAGATTCGTCCTAGAGTCGGATAATAAACGCGTGAAAGTCTAAAGAGATTAAAGAACACGCAACCAGCTAAGTAACATCGTTGAATAGCACATCTTTAGTCGTGGTAGTGTGATGATATAGGCTGGATTTTGTCATTGGAATATCGCACCAACCTGCACGTGTTCACAGGTGGTACTGTGATGGGTTAAAGTTATCGAGACCGAGTCCCTGAACCCTACGTGAAGCTTACGTTGCTGCAGACAGTCAAGATTTCCTTTTGACGAACAATGATGCCCGTTCACATGAAGGAAGTCCACATGTGGAAGAATGTCTTGAGAGCGAGAGAGAGGGTATTGTTCGCACGGATTCTGAAGAGCATATTTCTCAAATCTTCATCCAATCGAAAGTATTTATAATGCCCTCAGAAAATCTATAGCTGCCAATCAATTACCCTCTATGAGCTGCAAACATGCCTTTTAGAGGAATGGCAATTACTGCCCTCTGTTGCCCTGGATCACCTGACTTAAGGGCTGACGTCGATGCAAAGCTTGCAATGAAGTCACATTCCATTATAAGCTAATTTTTCTCATTTGGGTACCATACCATTTTACTTTCCAAAATGTAATGGCCATAAAACTGTTTTATACAAATGCTAAACATATTGTTTTTAATTTTAATGTGATTTGAATGAATAACTCAACTATCTACTTTCAATTGAAATTTGGAGTCAATCAAGGGTGAAATTAAGAATTATGTCAGATTTACTGTCTCGTGGCAATGCTGTTTCAGAAGGTAGTATAGACTTGCGTACGTAAAAGTTGACGATCTGCCGAGGGTGGAATTCCCTAGTATTTTTCTATATTAGAAATATAAATATGCCGGTTTTACTGTTGAAATGAATGTTAAAAACTTTTATGTATATATTTTTATTATAGTTTTAATTTACAATTTAAGAAAATGTTTAAATTATTTGCTAATTTAAAATAATGAAGTGGTAAGAAACAATAATTCTAGTTAATATGAATCTAGTATAGTTTAATTTACTATCCATAAGTTTAGCTTGGATTTGATTGTTAAGACTCCTCTATGGCAGTTAAATGAAACATTAATATGGTCTCATAAAGTAGAGTATGTTAAAACACAAAAATACAACACCAAAGTCAATATTCTAAGTGTATTGACAATTATAATCTCACAACAGACTTGAACAATTGTTGCTTGAAAATGTAACGAGTAGATGATACTATACCGATTAAAACTAGAATGTTTTATTGTATTATGCGGGACAACGGATTCTCTAAAATTTTCATCAACGAGTTTCTGAAATCCACTAATATAATCCTGGCCCAAACAGCCATATCAGAGATTGAGAAGTCTATCATATCCTACTTTCCGCTGAATACGCAAGTATTTATTATAGTGTTATGGCAAAAATATTGAGATGTGCTTACGTGGGTATGAATTTTACACTACCCCCACTCGAGTGCATGCTCTTGTTTTTTAGGATAACCTGGATGGCCCGTAATTTTGGTTTTTCTTTCTTCTAGAATTACTTATCCAATACTCGACAGAAAATCTAGCTGTGGAAGTTCTCCTCAATCCACATGTCAGTACTCTGAAGCAATGCCTGAAGAACCTACTGGCTGCCAACGTGGGCCACAAGCACGTGATCCACGCGGGATACGCATTCTCCGGTTCTGGATCATGGGTTCTGCAGGACGGCAGCTTCTCTTATCACGACTTCGTCGACACCTTGCAGGACGCAGACGTCCAGCGGGCCCTGAGGCGCCATCGGGGGTGCACCATCCACGTGCACTGCATATCGGAAGGTCCTTGGAGCCAACAGGAAGAAGGGGAAGGAGCTCCGACCAAAATGTACGAATCCCTATACATCAATCCTGCCAGCACCTCGACGGTCGTCCCAGGGGCATCCCTCTTACTCAGTTGCCTCGACTCGGTCCTGACCTTCCAGCCCCTCACAGATATGATGAAGTCTTCCCCAGTCGTGGGGAACATCCGCTTCAACAGACCCACCCTCTACGTGTTCCCCGGAGGGCAGGGAGACTGCGCCCTCTTCGGAGTGAGCGGCTTCACGATGCTGATTGACGGTGGCTTCAACCGCAAGCCGTGCTTCTGGGAGTTCATAAGGCACCTCGACCGCCTGGACGCTATCATGATCACACGACTCAACGAGAACAATGTGTGCGGTATCACGAACGTCGTACGCCGCAAGAAGGCTGGCAAGAGGGTGTACCCGCAGGTCGGGTACGTGTTCTGCAACGTGGCCGAAGGCAAGCAGAGTCCGACCAGTCCGGGCACTGCCGGGCAAGAAAAGGACCCTTTATTGGTGAGCGTCATCCAAGAAGGACGCGAGTTCAGTGAGAATCTGCAGCAACTCGGACTGAAACCACATAGGTGTCTCAGAGACTGCCAGGTCGAGCCGCTGACGCTCTTCCACAAAGTGGGACACGGCACTCTCGAGATGTATGTACTCAGTCCACCTAAGGACAGTAAAGAAATGAAATTATTTTTTCAGCAATGGACTTCTTACAAAGAACACTTCACTTCGAAGAGATACGTCGATGATCGGGAGGTTCCTATTCCTTTATCACACGCCATGTCGATATGTGCTCTACTAGTGTGGAAACCAGCCGACCCATCAGATACAATAACAAGAGTTCTTCTACCCGGTAGTGCGCCTCAAAGTAAAATATTTGAAGGACTCGAACATCTGCGACACCTGGAAGAGCTTAGGTATCGTACTTGCAGCCAAGTTTCATTAGGAATTAAATATGAAGAACGCGTCAAAGTCAAAACCACAAGGAAACATGTCGTTAAGAGTGCTGTTTCCAAGCAGAGAGCTGAAATTTCGCGGCCTTTGTCACCAATGAAGGCCGCCAGAGAACTTGACGATCAGACGAGTGCACAAAAGAAAAAGGTCGAGTCTTCGCTAAAGCTCCAAATGGGTTCACCTATACGAAGAGTGAAAAAGTCGACCAAAAAGGTAGAAGAGAAAAAACTACTTATGTCGAGAGACGAACTCGTTACGAAAAAGTCTGCAACAAAAGAGACGAAAACAGTTGTGAAAAAAACAAAGAAACGCAGTCGTAGTAAAGAACAACATAAACCAGAGAGTGAAGAAAAACCTGATATAGGCGCAGAAGATGAATCTAAAAATGTACAAGATACAGAAACTTTACCAATTGATGAAGAACCGCTCCTTGAGAAAGAAAAGTCGGAAATTGAAAAGTCACCAGTAGAAGACACCGATTTTGCTACGCTGGAAGAAAAAATGAAGATAATAAAAGAAGAAAACGAGAGAAGAAGAAAGATCCTTCTTGAAACAACGGAAAGTGAAAAGTCAATGTTAGGCAGTCCTGATGGCGATCAGAAATCATTAGAGACAGATATAAAGGACATTTCTGAAATTGAAGAAGAGGGTGTGAAACTAGAGCTAAAGGCAAGTGAGAAGGATGAGCTCGAACTTCCAGAAGAAATTAAGTCTGCGGTTGAAGAAGTTCCAGAACCAGAGCTTGAGGTAAAGGAATCATTTGAGCAAGAGAAGCTTGATGATTCAAAAACAGAAATAAAAGAGGTTGCAAGTCTAGAAGAAACGGAAATTTCTCCAACAGAGCCACCTGTTTTAGAAGATGGCGCGAAATCGCCTGCTCCCAGCGAGGACGTAAAAGTAATATCGCCAAAAAAGGAAAGGGTTTCAAAGAGAAAAGTGCCAGATAAAATGCCAAAAAAGACTAAATCTATACACAAGACAATACCTTCTCCTAAACCTACCATATCATCTCCTCGTATTGTACCTAAAACACGTAAAGAAACAGAATTACGGAAAACCGTGTCTGCGGAAATCAAAACATCAGTGAGTGAAAGTAAACTAAAGACAGTTACAAGAACGCCTAGACCTACACCCAAAACTACTAGTGCCCATAGTTCGGTTGAAAGTATCATCCGAGCCGCAACTCCACCATCTAAATTAGTATCGAAAACCAAAGAATCTAAGCAACTTCGTTCTGTTAAAGAAACTAAAGCTCCAGTAACAACCAGAGCAGCACCCAAAATAGATTCCAAACCCCCTCAATCCATGGTTGAAATAAAAACAAAAAGTGCAAAAGATGTCGTAAACAAGAGGGTTGCTGAGAGCAAAATCTTAGCCAAGCAGCTGGAACTTGTTAAAACGAAAACTCCTGCCACCGTTCCAAAAAGTCCAACGAAAAAACCCAAAGACAAATTACCAATGATGTCTCCAAAGAAAAAGCCGAAACCACCCGCAACCACTGCGACTCGAGCATCCAAGCCTTCCAAAGATAAATCAAAACCCAAGCCTGTGAAACGACCCGAAAAGATCAAAGATGTCATTCCGTCCACAACCGAAGAAGTTCAAGCGCCAGAAGAGAAGGGACCAAGCGTGCCAGAAGAAGAAATTATTCCGTCCCAGTTATCAACACCAGCTGAAAAATCCATTGAAGAAGATGTGATCCACGATGTCCCATCCAGTCCAAAAGAATCGATACCAGAAACTGCAGAAAAAGAAACACCTGGCGAAACTCCGTCCGATATAGCGGGACAAGAACCAACCACGACACATGAAGATGAAAAAGAGAAAGAACCTTTGATCTCAGAGCCTTCTCCAGATGAGAAGGAAAAGGTTGAGGAAAAGGAGATATTTGACGAACAAATGGTTGTGAAAGAAATTGAGGCTGTTGAGGCAGCAGTCGATGAGCTAATCGAAGGAATGCGATCTGAGATAGAAGAATCCAAAGTTAAGATTGCAACCGACGTGAAAGACCAAGAACTAAAAGATGTCAAAACGCAGGAAAAGGAAGAAATTGCAGTTCTTGTGAAGGACTCACCAAAGGATGAACCCGAAAAAGAAAAAGAGGAGTCGGATAAAGAAACCGAAGTAGTTATACCACATGAGAAATTGGATTCGGAGGAAACTGCTGAAGACATTACCTTGTCGAAACTAAGGGTTGCCTTGGAGCCCATGACTCAAACCGAAATTACATTCATTAAAGAAAATATCAAAAGTAAAGGGGTTATCTTAGTTGATTATGAAACAATAATTTTCGAAACGATCTTTCAGATTCTGCAGAATCAAAACATTTGCTTAAGTGAAAAGGAGGTAACGAAATATATAGCTGAACAAAAAATTGAAATAGTAGAGATTATAAGCGAAAAGTTCCAACCAGTAAAAGATGCAGATGTCGAAAGGGAAGAAAAGGGAGTTTCTCCAAGCAGCGAAAAGGAGTCAGATATTCCCACCGATTTAGAAGCTGTTTCTGTGGGTGAAGAAATATCTGAAGCACAGAAAACTCTTGAAAGACATCTAACTTCAGAGAGCAGAAATGAAATTTCAAAGATCGCGAAGGAAATCGAGAAAGAAATACATCGCGAAGATCTGGAAGAAATAGTTGTAGAGGTCATATACGAGATGCTACAAACCAAATCGACTTCTCTAACGAAGGAAACAATAAAAAAGTTCATAGTGGAATACCGAATAGAAATTATCACTATCATACGAACAAGATACCTTCAGGAGAAAGAAATTGATGTGTGTGAAGAAAAACTACCAAGCGAAGAAGTCAGTGAAGATTCATTGATACAAGATGAAGAGGTTATTATAAAGAGGATTTACAAATATCTTTCTACATCAAAAGCAAGAAAAGTAGTTGATGAAATTATAAATGATGTGAACATAGAGTGTATATCTCAGGATGACAGCGAACGTGTCCTCGTGGAAATCTTAACGAAAGAATTTCTGGAACAAAGCTTTATTTTGAACGAAGAAACTATAACAATATATATTGAAGAATACAGAACACATATAATAACGCAAATTAGGAAGCAATGCCTTATTCAAATGGAAATGGGAGCAGTGGAGTCAGCAACGAAAGAGAAAGAAGTTGAGGATGAATCATCTTCAATAAATATTGCCGAGTGTATCACACCAGAAGTAAAAAACGTTATCAATGATTTAGCAAAAGACTTACAAGTGGACAATGTTCTGTTAGAGAACAGCGTGGAAACAATTCTACAAACATTGGATGAAGAGATGAAGAGTAGAGGTGTTTCAATCGAAAGCAATACAATTATAAAATACGTGAAAGTACATAGGTTAGAAATTATAGAGATCGTTCAACGAAAGCTTACGTTACAAAGCGAACAATTAGAAACAGAAAAACTACCACAAGAAGCAGCCGAAGTATTTGAACAAAACCTCACTATCAGCAGTCTGCGCGAAAATTTAAGTCCACAGGCCTTAGAATTATTATCCATTTTTGAAAATGAGCTTACGTTCGACGAATTTTCAGAAGAGGAGTGTGATAGTATCATTTTAGAAACTCTACAAGAAATAGTGGCCAAAGAGAATATTACAAATATGCAAGCGCTTTCACGTTACATAATTTGTTATACAATAGAAATATTAACAATAATAAAAAGTAAAGTTGTTTACTTGAAAGAAAGCCCGGTAAAAGTAGAATCGGCTAAAGCGGTTGTATCTATTTCAAGCTATGACCGAACTGCTCTAACCCAAAAAGAACATATCTTAGAGCCCGATAAACTAGCTACAACTCGTGCTGATACTGAAGAACTTACTGAAATAGTGGCAATCGATGTGGAGAAGGCTACCATCGATGAGACATTAACTGTCAAATCTCCCACTGAAGAAAAAGATAAACTTGATGAAAAAGTAGACACCAAGACGCCTGAAAAGGTAGATGTATTACCAATTGGAGACGATGAGGAGAAAAAATCCCCATCAGGAACACAAGAAATCCCCTTGACAAAAGATCGCAAATTAAGCGAAGTAGTGTCCCCACACAAAGAGGACGTAGGAACCTCTGAACAGAAATCAACTTCACCAACTGAACTAGAACAATTACCAGACGAATTAACTTCCAAATCCTTCAGGCAATCCTGTATAAAAGAATTGCAGTCTAAAATAGATAACTTTTCATCAATCATTCAAGAATTTCACGAGACGTGCAAACTTCCAACTAATGAAGCAGTCAATATATTAATAGATGTTGTGTGCTATGAAATGATACGGAAAGGTGAATCTGTCACAGTACAAACTATTATCAAATATATAATACAATATCGAACTCAAATAATAAGAACCGTAATACTTAAATGCACAACTTCCAAAGACGAACACTTAAGAAAGAAAACTCCATCACCGGATATAGAAATCATGGAACAAAAGACAGTGCCCGAAACCAAAGACTTACCTACAACACCGGATAAACAACATGAAGTTATTGTTACTACCGATGTACATGAGGAAGATCTAATTTCGCAAAAGAAAACATCTCCAATTGATGAAATAAAAGATAAAACGCCACTAACTGAAACCGAACAGTCACCAAAATCGCTTGTTCAAACAAAAGATCAAGTTCCAACTACTGATGCTGAGAAACTACAGACTTTGCAAAAGAAAACGGCATCGCCAGTTGACGACACGAAAGACAAAAAGGCAATGCCTGTAGCCAAAGAATCTCCAATAAAACTAGATGTTTCTATTCCTGCCGATTCAGAAGAAGTGGAAAGTTTGGAGGGAAAATCTCCATCACCAGTTGATATGCAATTCGGTATGACAATGCCGGAAACCAAAGAGTCCCTTACATTACCACTGAAACTCTCTGAAGCTCCTACTCCTGTAGATATTGAGGAAGAGGAAACTTTGCGAAAGGAAACACCATCACAAGTTGACGAAAAGAAAGTTGAAAAGGTAATGCCGGAAACCAAAGAGTCGCCTAAATCTCCAGTAAAACTCGAGGAGATTTCTGCTCCGGATGATGAAGAGGAAGTCGAAAGTTCGCGGAAGAAAACTCCATCCCCTGTTGAAGAAATCAAAAGCAAACAAGCAGTGCCGGAAACGAAAGAGACTCCTAAATCTCCAGTAAAACTTGGTGAAGTTCCCAGTACTGCCGATGCAGAGGAAGTAGAAAGAGTGGGAAAGAAAGCACCATCGCCAGTTGATGAAAAAGAAATACCACATACCAAAGAGTCCCCTAAATCTCCAGTAAAACTTGATAAAGTTCCCAGTCCAGCCGATAAAGAGGAAGTGGAAAGTGTGAGAGAGAAAACACCATCGCCAGTTGATGAAAAAGAAATACCAGATACCAAAGAGTCTCCTAAATCTCCAGTAAAACTTGGTGAAGTTCCCAGTGCTGCCGATGCAGAGAAAGTGGAAAGTTTGGGAAAGAAAACGCCATCGCCAGTTGATGAAAAAGAAATACCAGTAGCCAAAGAGTCTCCTAAATCTCCGGTAAAACTTGATGATGTTCCCAGTGCTGCCGATGCAGAGGAAGTGGAAAGTTTGGGAAAGAAAACGCCATCGCCAATTGATGAAAAAGAAATACCAGATACCAAAGAGTCTCCTAAATCTCCAGTAAAACTTGATGATGTTCCCAGTGCTGCCGATGCAGAGGAAGTGGAAACTTTGGGAAAGAAAACGCCATCACCAGTTGATGTAAAAGAAATACCAGATACCAAAGAGTCTCCAAAATCTCCAGTAAAACTTGATGAAGTTCCCAGTGCTGCCGATGCAGAGAAAGTGGAAAGTTTGGGAAAGAAAACGCCATCGCCAGTTGATGAAAAAGAAATACCAGCAGCCAAAGAGTCTCCTAAATCTCCAGTAAAACTTGATGATATTCCCAGTGCTGCCGATGCAGAGGAAGTGGAAAGTTTGGGAAAGAAAACGCCATCGCCAGTTGATGAAAAGGAAATACCAGATACCAAAGAGTCTCCTAAATCTCCAGTAAAACTCGATGAAGTTCCCAGTGCTGCCAATGTAGAGGAAATGGAAATTGTGAGAAAGAAAACACCATCGCCAGTTGATGAAAAAGAAATACCAGATACCAAAGAGTCTCCTAAATCTCCAGTAAAACTTGAAATTCCCAGTGCTGCCGATGCAGAGAAAGTGGAAAGTTTGAGAAAGAAAACGCCATCGCCAGTTGATGAAAAGGAAATACCAGATACCAAAGAGTCTCCTAAATCTCCAGTAAAACTTGATGAAGTTCCCAGTGCTGCCGAGGCAGAGGAAGTGGAAAGTTTGGGAAAGAAAACGCCATCACAAGTTGATGAAAAGGAAATAACAGATACCAAAGAGTCTCCAAAATCTCCAGTAAAACTTGATGATGTTCCCAGTGCTGCCTATGCAGAGGAAGTGAAAAGTTTGGGAAAGAAAACGCCATCGCCAGTTGATGAAAAAGAAATACCAGATACCAAAGAGTCTCCTAAATCTCCAGTAAAACTTGAAATTCCCAGTGCTGCCGATGCAGAGAAAGTGGAAAGTTTGAGAAAGAAAACGCCATCGCCAGTTGATGAAAAGGAAATACCAGATACCAAAGAGTCTCCTAAATCTCCAGTAAAACTTGATGAAGTTCCCAGTGCTGCCGAGGCAGAGGAAGTGGAAAGTTTGGGAAAGAAAACGCCATCACAAGTTGATGAAAAGGAAATAACAGATACCAAAGAGTCTCCAAAATCTCCAGTAAAACTTGATGATGTTCCCAGTGCTGCCTATGCAGAGGAAGTGAAAAGTTTGGGAAAGAAAACGCCATCGCCAGTTGATGAAAAAGAAATACCAGTAGCCAAAGAGTCTCCTAAATCTCCGGTAAAACTTGATGATGTTCCCAGTGCTGCCGATGCAGAGGAAGTGGAAACTTTAGGAAAGAAAACACCATCGCCAGTTGATGAAAAAGAAATACCAGATACCAAAGAGTCTCCAAAATCTCCAGTAAAACTTGAAGTTCCCAGTGCTGCCGATGCAGAGGAAGTGGAAAGTTTGGGAAAGAAAACGCCATCGCCAATTGATGAAAAAGAAATACCAGATACCAAAGAGTCTCCTAAATCTCCAGTAAAACTCGATGAAGTTCCCAGTGCTGCCGATGTAGAGGAAATGGAAATTGTGAGAAAGAAAACACCATCGCCAGTTGATGAAAAAGAATTACCAGATACCAAAGAGTCTCCTAAATCTCCAGTAAAACTTGATGATGTTCCCAGTGCTGCCGATGCAGAGGAATTGGAAACTTTAGGAAAGAAAACACCATCGCCAGTTGATGAAAAAGAAATACCAGATACCAAAGAGTCTCCAAAATCTCCAGTAAAACTTGAAGTTCCCAGTGCTGCCGATGCAGAGGAAGTGGAAAGTTTGGAAAAGAAAACGCCATCGCCAGTTGATGTAAAAGAAATACCAGTAACCAAAGAGTCTCCTAAATCTCCAGTAAAACTTGATGATGTTCCCAGTACTGCCGATGCAGAGAAAGTGGAAAGTTTGGCAAAGAAAACGCCATCGCCAGTTGATGTAAAAGAAATACAAGATACCAAAGAGTCTCCTAAATCTCCAGTAAAACTTGATGAAGTTCCCTGTGCCTCCGATGCAGAGGAAGTGAAAAGTTTGGGAAAGAAAACGCCATCGCCAGTTGATGAAAAAGAAATACCAGATACCAAAGAGTCTCCTAAATTTCCAGTAAAACTTGATTATGTTCCCAGTACTGCCGATGCAGAGGAAGTGGAAATTTTGGGAAAGAAAACGCCATCGCCGGTTGACGAAAAAGAAATACCAGATACCAAAGAGTCTCCTATATCTCCTGTAAAACTAGATGATGTTCCCAGTGCTGCCGATGCAGAGGAATTGGAAAGTTTGGGAAAGAAAACACCATCGCCAGTTGATGAAAAAGAAACACCAGATACCAAAGAGACTCCTAAATCTGCAGTTAAACTTGATGAAGTTCCCAGTGCTGCCGATGCAGAGGAAGTGGGAAGTTTGGGAAAGAAAACGCCATCGCCGGTTGACGAAAAAGAAACACCAGATACCAAAGAGTCTCCTAAATCTCCAGTAAAACTTGATGATGTTCCCAGTGCTGCCGATGCAGAGGAAGTGGAAAGTTTGCGAAAGAAAACGCCATCGCCAGTTGATGAAAAAGAAATACCAGATACCAAAGTGTCTCTTAAATCTCCAGTAAAACATGATGATGTTCCCAGTGCTGCCGATGCAGAGGAAGTGGAAAGTTTGGGAAAGAAAACGCCATCGCCGGTTGATGAAAAAGAAACACCAGATACCAAAGAGACTCCTAAATCTGCAGTTAAACTTGATGAAGTTCCCTGTGCCTCCGATGCAGAGGAAGTGAAAAGTTTGGGAAAGAAAACGCCATCGCCAGTTGATGAAAAAGAAATACCAGATACCAAAGAGTCTCCTAAATTTCCAGTAAAACTTGATTATGTTCCCAGTACTGCCGATGCAGAGGAAGTGGAAATTTTGGGAAAGAAAACGCCATCGCCGGTTGACGAAAAAGAAATACCAGATACCAAAGAGTCTCCTATATCTCCTGTAAAACTAGATGATGTTCCCAGTGCTGCCGATGCAGAGGAATTGGAAAGTTTGGGAAAGAAAACACCATCGCCAGTTGATGAAAAAGAAACACCAGATACCAAAGAGTCTCCTAAATCTCCAGTAAAACTTGATGATGTTCCCAGTCCTGCCGATTCAGAGGAAGTGGAAAGTTTGGCAAAGAAATCGCCATCGCCAGTTGATGAAAAAGAAATACCAGATACCAAAGAGTCTCCTAAATCTCCTGTAAAACTAGATGAAGTTCCCAGTCCTGCCGATGCAGAGGAAGTGGAAAGTTTGGGAAAGAAAACACCATCGCCAGTTGATGAAAAAGAAATAACAGATACCAAAGAGTCTCCTATATCTCCTGTAAAACTAGATGATGTTCTCAGTGCTGCCGATGCAGAGGAAGTGGAAAGTTTGGGAAAGAAAACGCCATCGCCAGTTGATGAAAAAGAAACACCAGATACCAAAGAGACTCCTAAATCTGCAGTTAAACTTGATGAAGTTCCCAGTGCTGCCGATGCAGAGGAAGTGGAAAGTTTGGGAAAGAAAACGCCATCGCCGGTTGACGAAAAAGAAACACCAGATACCAAAGAGTCTCCTAAATCTCCAGTAAAACTTGATGATGTTCCCAGTGCTGCCGATGCAGAGGAAGTGGAAAGTTTGCGAAAGAAAACGCCATCGCCAGTTGATGAAAAAGAAATACCAGATACCAAAGATTCTCTTAAATATCCAGTAAAACTTGATGATGTTCCCAGTGCTGCCGATGCAGAGGAAGTGGAAAGTTTGGGAAAGAAAACGCCATCGCCGGTTGACGAAAAAGAAACACCAGATACCAAAGAGTCTCCTAAATCTCCAGTAAAACTTGATGATGTTCCCAGTACTGCCGATGCAGAGGAAGTGGAAAGTTTGGCAAAGAAATCGCCATCGCCAGTTGATGAAAAAGAAATACCAGATACCAAAGAGTCTCCTAAATCTCCTGTAAAACTAGATGAAGTTCCCAGTCCTGCCGATGCAGAGGAAGTGGAAAGTGTAGGAAAGAAAACACCATCGCCAGTTGATGAAAAAGAAATACCAGATACCAAAGAGTCTCCTATATCTCCTGTAAAACTAGATGATGTTCCCAGTGCTGCCGATGCAGAGGAAGTGGAAAGTTTGGGAAAGAAAACACCATCCCCAGTTGACGAAATAAAAGACGAGAGTGCCATTACAAGTGTCTCTCGAGAATTTTATCAATCAACAGCAAGTGAGATACAGATGCGAAATCCGGAATTTTTATTATTTTTGACGGAAATACAAGATCAATGTAACATACCTAGCAATATATCTGCAGAAATACTGATTGAAGAAGTTTGCATTGAGTTACGAAATAAAGGTGAAACTATCACCATAGAGACAATTATCAAGTACATAACAGTGTATCGCGTCGAAATCGTTAAAATTTTAATCAAGAAATACTCAACAATAAGTCAAAGAGAAGATACAGCCAAAGAGGAAGATGAACAAGTGGTAGACACTGTCAAAGTTTTGAAAGAACAAAAGACACTACGATCAGAAGTGGTCCCAAAAGAAATACTTACGAAAATCG
This sequence comes from Meta bourneti, assembly GCA_933210815.1. NCBI lineage: Eukaryota > Metazoa > Arthropoda > Arachnida > Araneae > Tetragnathidae > Meta > Meta bourneti. The sequence goes on along the minus strand of OW119924.1, from coordinate 89,482,753 downwards.
ATTTTGAAATTAGAGGTAAAACAGATATAGAAAAGACATTACCTCTTGATTTGAAAAAAACCGATGACCAAACTCCAGCAAAAGAACAGGACTTTAAAACTGATGCAAAATCTCCTGATAAAGAGGTGGAAATTGCTCTTACTGATAAAGGTCTAGTTGAAGAAAAACCAGACGGTAAAAAGACTCCATCACCTAGTTCTCCATCATCTATTTCGGAATCAAAGATTGATAAAGCATCTACTGAAGAGGATCTTATTCCAAGTAAAATACCAGATCAAACACCAGTTGATATGTTAGCTCCTTCACCTGTAGAAGAGTTACAAGAAAAAACTGCTCTCGATTCTGAAACCGATGAACCGTCTGCTGTGAAAGAAAAAATTCCTCTTCCTAAGGATGGAAAAGCGGATGAAAAACCAGTTGATAGGAAATCTCCAGTGGGAGATAAAGAAACAAAACTTTCTGAAAAATCTCCTGTGGACGAAAAAACTCTGCCTACATCCGAAAAGGTAGATACATCACGAGATAAAGTTACTTCTCCTGTAGAAGAGGTAAAAGACAAGACTGCTCCGGACTCATTAGAAGTAATATCTCCAGAGAAAAAAGTGGAAGAAATTTCTCTTTCTGAAGATGAAAAACCAGTCGATAAGAAATCTCCATCACCTGTGGTAGAGACAGCATCAAAACCTGCTGAAAAATCTCCTGCTGAGAAAGAAAAACTTCTTCCTGCAGCTGAAAAGGCAGATAAGACCCCAGATGATAAAGTTACTCTTCCTGTAGAAAAAGTAAAAGAAGACAAGTCAGCTCCGGACTCAGTAGAAGTAAAATCTCCAGAGAAACGGGAAGAAATTTCTCTCCTTGAAGATGAAAAACTAGACGATAAGAAACCTCCATCGCCTATGGTAGAGTCAGGATTAAAGCCTGTTGAAAAATCTCCTATAAAAGAGGACGAAGAACCTATTCCCACAACTGAACAGGCAGATAAAACACCAGATGATAAAGTTACTCTTCCTCTAGAAGAGGTCAAAGAAGACAAGTCTGTTCCGGACTCATTAGAAGTAAAATCTCCAGAGAAAGTGGAAGAAATTTCTCTTTCTGAAGTTGAAAAGCCAGACGAAAAGAAATCTCCATCACCTGTGGTAGAGTCAGCACCAAAGCCTGTTGAAAAGTCTCCTATAAAAGAGGACGAAGAACCTCTTCCCACAACTGAACAGACAGATAAAACACCAGATGGTAAAGTTACTCTTCCTCTAGAAGAGGTCAAAGAAGACAAGTCTGTTCCGGACTCATTAGAAGTAAAATCTCCAGAGAAAGTGGAAGAAATTTCTCTTTCTGAAGTTGAAAAGCCAGACGAAAAGAAATCTCCATCACCTGTGGTAGAGTCAGCACCAAAACCTGTTGAAAAGTCTCCTATAAAAGAGGACGAAGAACCTCTTCCCACAAAAGAACAGACAGATAAAACACCAGATGGTAAAGTTACTCTTCCTCTAGAAGAGGTCAAAGAAGACAAGTCTGTTCCGGACTCATTAGAAGTAAAATCTCCAGAGAAAGTGGAAGAAATTTCTCTTTCTGAAGTTGAAAAACCAGACGAAAAGAAATCTCCATCACCTGTGGTAGAGTCAGCGTCAAAACCTGTTGAAAAATCTCCTGTAAAAGATGACGAAAAACCTCTTCCTTCTGACGAAAAGGCAGATAAGACACCAGATGATAAAGTTACTCTTCCTGTAGAAGAGGTAAAGGAAGACAAGTCTGCTCCAGACTCATTAGAAGTAAAATCTCCAGAGAAAGTGGAAGAAATTTCTCTTTCTGAAGTTGAAAAACCAGACGATGGTAAATCTCCATCACCTGTGGCAGAGTCAGCGTCAAAACCCGTTGAAAAATCTCCTATAAAAGAGGACAAAGAACCACTTCCTTCAGCTGAAAAAGCAGATAAAATATCAGATGATAAAGTTACTTTTCCTCTAGAAGAGGTCAAAGAAGACAAGTCTGCTCCGGACACATTAGAAGTAAAATCTCCAGAAAAAATGGAAGATATTTCTCTCCCTGAAGATGAAAAACCAGACGATAAGAAAATTCCATCACCTGTGATAGAGTCAGCATCAAAGCCCGTTGAAAAATCTCCTATAAAAGAGGACGAAGAACCTCTTCCTCCAGCTCAAAAGGCAGATAAAACACCAGATGATAAAGTTATTCATCCTGTAGAAGATATAAAAGAAGACAAGTCTGCTCCGGACTCATTAGAAGTAAAATCACCAGAGAAAGTGGAAGAAATTTCTCTTCCTGAAGATGAAAAACAAGACGGAAAGAAATCTCCATCACCTGTGGTAGAGTCAGTTTCAAAGCCTCTTGAAAAATCTCCTGTAAAAGAGGACGAAAAACCTATTCCCACAACTGAACAGAGAGATAAAACACCAGATGATAAAGTTACTCTTCCTGTAGAAGATATAAAAGAAGACAAGTCTGCTCCGGACTCATTAGAAGTAAAATCACCAGAGAAAGTGGAAGAAATTTCTCTTCCTGAAGATGAAAAACCAGAAGGTAAGAAATCTCCATCACCTGCGGCAGAGTCAGCTTCAAAGCCTCTTGAAAAATCTCCTGTAAAAGAGGACGAAAAACCTATTCCCACAACTGAACAGGCAGATAAAACACCAGATGATATAGTTACTCTTCCTGTAGAAGATATAAAAGAAGACAAGTCTGCACCGGACTCATTAGAAGTAAAATCACCAGAGAAAGTGGAAGAAATTTCTCTTCCTGAAGATGAAAAACCAGACGATAGGAAATCTCCATCACCTGTGGTAGAGTCAGCATCAAAGCCTGTTGAAAAATCTCCTCTAAAAGAGGACGAAAAACCTCTTCCTGCAACTGAACAGGCAGACAAAACACCAGATGATAAAGTTACTCTTCCTGTAGAAGATATAAAAGAAGACAAGTCTGCTCCGGACTCATTAGAAGTAAAATCACCAGAGAAAGTGGAAGAAATTTCTCTTCCTGAAGATGAAAAACCAGACGGTAAGAAATCTCCATCACCTGTGGTAGAATCAGCATCAAGGCCTCTTGAAAAATCTCCTGTAAAAGATGACGAAAAACCTATTCCTACAACTGAACAGGCAGATAAAACACCAGATGATAAAGTTACCCTTCCTGTAGAACAGGTAAGAGAAGAGAAGACTACTCCGGACTCATTAGAGGTAAAATCTCCAGAGAAAGTGGAAGAAATTTCTCCTTCTGAAGTTGAAAAACCAGACGAAAAGAAATCTCCATCACCCGAAGTAGAGGCAACATCAAAACCTGTTGAAATATCTCCTCTAAAAGAGGACGAAAAACCTCTTCCTGAAACTGAACAGGCAGACAAAACACCCGATGATAAAATTACTCTTCCTGTAGAAGAGGTAAAAGACAAGACTGCTCCGGACTCATTAGAAGTAAAATCTCCAGATAAAGTGAAAGAAATTTCTCTTTCTGAAGTTGAAAAACCAGTCGATAAGAAAACTCCATCACCTGTGGTAGAGTCAGCATCAAAGCCTGTTGAAAAATCTCCTATAAAAGAGGACGAAGAACCTCTTCCTTCAGCTCAAAAGGCAGAAAAAACACCAGATGATAAAGTTACTCTTCCTCTAGAAGAGGTCAAAGAAGACAAGTCTGTTCCGGACTCATTAGAAGTAAAATCTCCAGAGAAAGTGGAAGAAATTTCTCTTTCTGAAGTTGAAAAACCAGACGAAAAGAAATCTCCATCACCTGTGGTAGAGTCAGCATCAAAGCCTATTGAAAAATCTCCTGTAAAAGAGGACGAAAAACCTCTTCCTGAAACTGAACAGGCAGACAAAACACCAGATGATAAAATTACTCTTCCTGTAGAAGAGGTAAAAGACAAGACTGCTCCGGACTCATTAGAAGTAAAATCTCCAGATAAAGTGAAAGAAATTTCTCTTTCTGAAGTTGAAAAACCAGTCGATAAGAAAACTCCATCACCTGTGGTAGAGTCAGCATCAAAGCCTGTTGAAAAATCTCCTATAAAAGAGGACGAAGAACCTCTTCCTTCAGCTCAAAAGGCAGAAAAAACACCAGATGATAAAGTTACTCTTCCTCTAGAAGAGGTCAAAGAAGACAAGTCTGTTCCGGACTCATTAGAAGTAAAATCTCCAGAGAAAGTGGAAGAAATTTCTCTTTCTGAAGTTGAAAAACCAGACGAAAAGAAATCTCCATCACCTGTGGTAAAGTCAGCATCAAAGCCTATTGAAAAATCTCCTGTAAAAGAGGACGAAAAACCTCTTCCTGAAACTGAACAGGCAGACAAAACACCAGATGATAAAATTACTCTTCCTGTAGAAGAGGTAAAAGACAAGACTGCTCCGGACTCATTAGAAGTAAAATCTCCAGATAAAGTGAAAGAAATTTCTCTTTCTGAAGTTGAAAAACCAGTCGATAAGAAATCTCCATCACCTGAAGTAGAGACAACATCAAAACCTGTTGAAATATCTCCTATAAAAGAGGACGAAGAACCTCTTCCTTCAGCTCAAAAGGCAGAAAAAACACCAGATGATAAAGTTACTCTTCCTCTAGAAGAGGTCAAAGACGACAAGTCTGTTCCGGACTCATTAGGAGTAAAATCTCCAGAGAAAGTGGAAGAAATTTCTCCTTCTGAAGTTGAAAAACCAGACGAAAAGAAATCTCCATCACCCGAAGTAGAGGCAACATCAAAACCTGTTGAAATATCTCCTCTAAAAGAGGACGAAAAACCTCTTCCTGAAACTGAACAGGCAGACAAAACACCAGATGATAAAATTACTCTTCCTGTAGAAGAGGTAAAAGACAAGACTGCTCCGGACTCATTAGAAGTAAAATCTCCAGATAAAGTGAAAGAAATTTCTCTTTCTGAAGTTGAAAAACCAGTCGATAAGAAATCTCCATCACCTGAAGTAGAGACAACATCAAAACCTGTTGAAATATCTCCTGTAAAAGAGGACGAAAAACCTCTTCCTGCAACTGAACAGGCAGACAAAACACCAGATGATAAAATTACTCTTCCTGTAGAAGAGGTAAAAGACAAGACTGCTCCGGACTCATTAGAAGTAAAATCTCCAGAGAAAAAAGTGGAAGAAATTTCTCTTCCTGAAGTTGAAAAACCAGTCGATAAGAAATCTCCATCACCTGTGGTAGAGACAGCATCAAAACCTGATGAAAAATCTCCTGCTGAGAAACAAAAACTTCTTCCTGCAGCTGAAAAGGCAGATAAGACCCCAGATGACAAAGTTTCTGTTCCTGTAGAAAAAGTAAAAGATAAGTCTGCTCCGGACTCATTAGAAGTAAAATCTCCAGAGAAAGTGGAAGTAATTTCTCTTCCTGAAGATGAAAAACCAGACGGTAAGAAATCTGCATCACCTGTGGTAGAGTCAGTTTCAAAGCCTCTTGAAAAATCTCCTGTAAAAGAGGACGAAAAACCTATTCCCACAACTGAACAGACAGATAAAACACCAGATGATAAAGTTACTCTTCCTGTAGAAGATATAAAAGAAGACAAGTCTGCTCCGTACTCATTAGAAGTAAAATCACCAGAGAAAGTGGAAGAAATTTCTCTTCCTGAAGATGAAAAACCAGATGTTAGGAAATCTCCATCACCTGTGGTAGAAACAGCATCAAAACCTGTTGAAAAATCTCCGGTTTGCGAGGAAGAAAAACTTCCTGTAGCTGAAAAGTTAGATAAGACACCAGATGATAAAGTTACGCTTCCTGTGGAAGAGGTAAAAGAAGACGAAACTGCTTCGGGCTCATTAAAAGTAAAATCTCCAGAGAAAGCGCTGGAAATATCTCTTTCTGAAGATGAAAAACCAGACGATAAGAAATCTCCCTTACCTATTATAGAGACAGCATCAAAACCTGTTGAAAAATCTCCTTCTGAGAAGGAAGAAGAACGGCTTCTTGTAGTTGAAAAAGTAGATAAAACACCAGATGATAAGATTACTCCTCCGGTAGAAGTGATGGCTGTTCCTGACTCGAAGGCAGATGCAAAATCCCTTGAGAAAGAAGATATTTCTCTACCTGGAGATGAAACAAGTGATGAAAAATCGGAGCATAGAAAGTCTCCATCACCTGTTATAGAAAAAGACACTGATCTAATCCCGGAATCAAAGATTGACGAAAAATATGCTGAGGAAAAGAAACCTCTTCCTGCTGCTGAAAAATTAGATGAAGTTTCCCCTTCGCCTGTTCAAGAGATGAAAGATATTCCCGAGTCAAAAATGGATGTAAAATCTGCTGATAAAAGTGAAATATGTCTATCTTTGGATGTAAAAGTTGATAAATCACCAGATAAGGAAACTTCGGCACCTGTTATTGCAAAAGAAAAATCAGTTACCGATTTAAAATCTTCTCAAGAAGAGGAATTATCTGTACCTTGTGATAAAAAATTAGATGAAAAACCAGGTGAGGAAACTACTTCACCTGTGGATGACATAAAAGGCGAAAAGGCTCTTGTAGAATCCCCTACATCTGTTGACGACGAGTTTCACTTAACAAAGGAAAAGCTATCACCTTCTCCAGTTGCTGAAATCAAAGAATTAGATCAAGAATATACTTCAGAGGTTTTCCTGGAAACTTGTGTTTCAATGTTAAAGGAACAAGTAGAATATCCATCTATACTTAAAGAACTTGAGGATGCATGTAATATTTCTAAGAGTGAATCAACAGAAATTTTACTTGAGGTTGTCTATTCTGAAATGAAACGGAAGAAACTATTAATCACAGTAGAGACTACAATCAAATATATGATACAATATCGTACTGAAATCATTAAAATTGTGATAATGAAGTATACAACTTCCCCAGAAAAAGAGGCCGTAAAACCTGCACAAAAGAAAACATCATCACCAGTTGAATCCGTTGAAGAACGAAAGACAATACGGGAAGTAGAATTTCAATCACCAGCCACTAAAAGTAAAGATACAAAATCAATCCCTGAAAGTAAAGAGTCCCCTACATCACCAGATCAAGAAGTGGACAAAGATGGTGATGAAAATCAAGAAGTGGAAACTGTTAAGAAAATACCATCAATTGAAGAAATCGAAGGTCAAAAGACAGTATCAGAATCTAAAGAGTTGGACGAAGACATCACTTCAGAAGCCTTCCGCCTGTCTTGTGCTCAGGAATTAAAAGAAAGTATGAAAGATTTTTCATCAATACTCAAAGAACTTGAGGACAACTGTGATCTTCCAGCCGATGATTTAACACAAATAATAGTTGAAGTAATTTGCAAAGAATTAAGAAAAGAAGGTGTTATAATAACAGTACAAAGAATTATCACATATTTTATAGAATACAGAATAGAAATTATTAAGATAATAACAGTGCAATATTCAAAGAAAACTGAAATTTCTACAATGGAAAGTTCTACTAGGAGTGTTGAAGAATTTGCCGAGTCACCAAAATCTCATTTAGACATGTCCGTTAAAGAAAAATTGGCTGCAGTACTCATGGACTCCCAAGAATTTGATGAAACGTATGATGAAGACGTGATTTCACCAATAGCCGAAAGTGTAATGGGAGAAGAAATGGAAATTCACGAGAAGTCGCCGATGGATGAAGCAGACGCCATCAAACTGGAAATGATTTTTGATATAGAAAAGGAGAGAAGAAAAGAAGAAACTATAACCCCTAAAAAGGCATATGAAAAGCCAGAAGCAGAGCATGCCTTCCGACACATATTTGCACAAACTATTGTAGATGACGATGTAGAAGTCCTTCCAGATCACATTGAAGAGGAAGCATTAGATCCTACCCACTCGCCAGAGAGAGATGAAACAGATGAAAAAGAGTTTTTGGACTCATCTAAAAGGAAATTAATGTACGTAGAAATAGAAGTTGAGGAGTCAGTAACGTCGACCTCTGATGCATCGCCAGACACAGATGCTCCTGAAATACCTTATGATGGACGTTACAAGGAAATTTTAGCTAAAGATACTGTTATGGAGAAAGATACTCGCAAAAGCCAAAAAGTTGTGAGGGAAGAAACCGAAATAACAACGAAGCTAAAATCAGATGACAAAGATGATAAAATGAAAATATCGTACGTCGAAGTTGAAATCGAAGAGTCTGTTACTTCTTCCAGCAGTGGATTGGCAAGTGATACATTTAGCTCTAAGGAAGCAGATTTAGAAAAAGATTCTGAGAAAGTTGCGAAATCGGATATCAAAGGAGGTAGACAGATAACCACAGTAGTCGAACTGCATGAAAAAGAGACTGCTGAATCCAAATTAAAAGACGTTCAGCATGAAGAGGAGGAAATCTTCTTGTCTACAAAGAGTGAAATTCAAGATGATAGCATAGTTTCAACAGAAAAAGAACAGGATGCTAAAAGTAGTGAAAAGGATGTTAAAACTAGTGAATCCATAGTTGTACACAGCTCAAGCACTACGAAGGAAACGAAAACTACTGAAGATGCTTCTGAAATGAAAACGATTTCTGCAATAGTCTCCCAGACTGAGGAGGATGAAATTTCTACCAAAATAACAACTACTATAACAAGGATATCTGATGAAGTTGCAGAAGTAGAGGAAGCAAGTAAAGTAGACAAAACAATTACAGAGAAAAATATAGAAAGCATCACCAGTAGTAAAACAGAAGTTTTATCTACGATAACACCTGATGACGATACGAAAGTCACTAAAACTGCTGCAACCAAAAAATCAATAGATGGTGAGGAAATTCTTACGGAAACTGTAACCGAGGTTACAACTATCACAAAAGTATTACCGTCTGGTGAAACTTACACGACACATGAAGAGACCTTGAAAGATGTCACTTCCGAAATTATTGATACAACAACTGAAAAAAAACATTCCCTAGAAACTGAAACTGTTGATAAAACCTCTGGAATTATAAAAACTACTGAAGCCGAAGATGACTCTGTAACAACCGAATGTGTTACTGAAACCAGTAGTGAAGGTGAACCTAGTATAATTAAAACAATTACACAAACAAAAAGTACTACAATCGTCACTTCCTCAACTGACGAAGTAGATGAATCATTCAAAACACCAATGCAGATCAGTGAAGTTAAAGAGGTTATTGTGGAGGAAGAGGTTACGACTAAAATTCTAGAGTTTCCAACTGAAATAGCTGAACAAATCAGAGATGCAACCCCTACCGAGGTCTGTACGTCAACAGAATTTCTTAGTGAGCAACCTGAAACTAGTTCCACGTGGGATCAAAAAACAGTGACAACAACGAGTCTAGCTGACGATGGTTCAATCATTAAAACCATAACTACAATAACAACGAGCAAACCAGTGCAGCAAGATAGTACAGATACTTCTACATTGCCATTGTCTGACATGGAAAAAGAACCTAGTCGAGTCGTAACTTCCACAAAGATAACTACTACCAAAATGTCTGGTTCATCTGATGAATTTGAAAAAGAAAAACAAGTACTAACAGTGAGTGACACAGAAACAGATAAAACCTTGCTAACGGAAGCGATTACAAAAACTGCTTCTGAAGTAGTGGTATCAAAATCAACTTGTGATGAGTCTCAAGATCTTCCTACAAAAGAAACAGAGAGCACTCAAAAAGAACATTTTACCACAGAACTTTCAACAAAACTACCATCCCAAAAAGTTTCAGATCACACATCAATAACGACCGGAAGCACAGAAGTGGGTGATTCGGTTATTCTGAAGACCACTACCAAAATAACTACTGCTGTAATCTCAGACTCGACAGAAGAAGAAAAGGAGGAAAGCCCAGAAATGAGTGAAGAATATGTCACGAAAGTTATCAAAACAGCGACCAAAATAAGTACAGTATCAAAAGTTTCAGATGATGCTAGGCAGTCGTCGAAAGAAATCATCGATGTAAGAGATGGAGATAAAGAAATAATTGTAGAAGAATCAGAGATTTCTGAAAGTGCATCAATGCCTCCGAAAAAAGTAACCACCCCTCAAGCTGACAAAGACGTACTCACTGACACAACAAAAGACCTTGAGAAAGCAGACATCGATGTTCCTGAAACCGAAGCAAGTGAAACTATGCAGCTACAGAAAGAGTCCATATCATCTGAAGACAGAGCACTAGTTCAGAAAAGTGTTACAAAAACAATTACAACTTCAAAACCAACAGATGAAAAACCTACAGAGGAATTCAGTTGTATCATAACAATGGGAACAAGTGACATTTGTGAAAGTGACGTAGCTTCAACAGAAATAGTAACAAGTGAAACACTGAAAAGCACTACCACGTCTGACGAACAAGATGTGGAATATGTAGCCTCTAAAGTAACTTCTGCTTCACTTGAAAAGAAGGAAAAGGAAGCAATATCCTCTTCACCGGAAATTGAGACCGTCGACAAGTTAACAACTGTTGAAACATCTGAATCAATTATATACGAAGACGGTAAAAAAGAAACAACTGAAAAGGAGAGTACATCTGTAACTGTAATAAAATCTGTTACTGAAGATGGTTCCGTAATCACGGAAACCGTTACAAAGGAAACATCTGCTGCCGCAATTGAATCTGAAGATCCGCAGATGGTTGTTAGTACTGTTAAGAAAACATCGGTAGTTGGCAGTGAGCTCTCACCAAAAGAATCCAGCGATGAAGTTCAGAGAACTTTTGTGACCGTTACAAAGACTGTAGGTAGTGATGGCTCTGTCATCACGGAAACAGTCAGTAAAGAAACATCAAGTGCAATGATAGAAGATGAACATCGTGACGGAACCAAAACAATAACTCATGAAGTCTATGACGAAGAATCAACTGATGATGTACAAAAGACTGTAACTGTAACAAAATCAGTTGATGAAGATGGCTCAATAGTCATGGAAACCGTTACGAAGAAAACATCTACCACCGTAATAGAATCTGGAGAGCCACACATGACGGTAAGCTCCATTACAAAAACATTGGTAGTTGACGGTGACAAAGATACGACTGACCTGTCTCCCAAAGAAACTAGCGATGAAGTACAGAGAACTTTTGTGACTGTCACAAAGACAGTGGGTGATGATGGAGCAGTCATCACGGAAACTACCACTACAGAAACATCTAGTTCTGTAACAGAATCGGAACAACCTGATGGAACCAAACCAATAATCCACGAAATCAGCGACGAAAAACCACCTGATGATGTACAAAAAACTGTAACTGTAACAAAATCAGTTGGTGAAGATGGCTCCATAGTCACAGAAACCGTGACGAAGAAAACATTTACTACCGTAATTGAATCTGAAGAGCCACAGATGGTGGTTAGTACAATTTCGAAAACATCGGTAGATGACAGTGAAATCTCACCAAAAGAATCCAGCGATGAAGTTCAGCGAACTTTTGTGACTGTTACAAAAACTGTGGATAGTGATGGCTCTGTCATAACGGAAACAGTTAGTAAAGAAACATCAAATGCAGTGATAGAAGCTGAACATGGTGATGGAACCAAAATAATAACTCATGAAGTCTGTGACGAAGAATCAACTGATGATGTACAAAAAACTGTAACTGTAACAGAATCGATTGGTGAAGATGGCTCCATAGTCACAGAAACCGTTACGAAGAAAACATTTACTACCGTAATTGAATCTGAAGAGCCACAGGTGGTGGTTAGCACTGTTTCGAAAACATCGGTAGTTGACAGTGAACTCTCACCAAAAGAATCCACCGATGAAGTTGAGAGAACTTTTGTGACCGTTACAAAGACTGTAGGTAGTGATGGTTCAGTCATCACAGAAACAGTCAGTAAAGAAACATCAAGTGCAGTGATAGAAGCTGAACATGGTGATGGAACCAAAACAGTAACTCATGAAGTCTGTGACAAAGAATCAACAGATGATGTACAAAAAACTGTAACTGTAACAGAATCAATTGGTGAAGATGGCTCCATAGTCACAGAAACCGTGACGAAGAAAACATTTACTACCGTAATTGAATCTGAAGAGCCACAGGTAGTGGTTAGTACTGTTTCGAAAACATCGGTAGTTGACAGTGAACTTTCACCAAAAGAATCCACCGATGAAGTTGAGAGAACTTTTGTGACCGTTACAAAGACTGTAGGTAGTGATGGTTCAGTCATCACAGAAACAGTCAGTAAAGAAACATCAAGTGCAGTGATAGAAGCTGAACATGGTGATGGAACCAAAACAGTAACTCATGAAGTCTGTGACAAAGAATCAACTGATGATGTACAAAAAACTGTAACTGTAACAGAATCAATTGGTGAAGATGGCTCCATAGTCACAGAAACCGTGACGAAGAAAACATTTACTACCGTAATTGAATCTGAAGAGCCACAGATGGTAGTTAGTACTATTTCGAAAACATCGGTAGTTGACAGTGAAATCTCACCAAAAGAATCCAGCGATGAAGTTCAGCGAACTTTTGTGACTGTTACAAAAACTGTAGGTAGTGATGGCTCTGTCATAACGGAAACAGTTAGTAAAGAAACATCCAGTGCAGTGATAGAAGCTGAACATGGTGATGGAACCAAAACAATAACTCATGAAGTCTACGACGAAGAATCAACTGATGATGTACAAAAGACTGTAACTGTAACAGAATCAGTTGATGAAGATGGCTCCATAGTCACGGAAACCGTTACGAAGAAAACATCTACTACCGTAATAGAATCTGGAGAGCCACACATGACGGTTAGCTCCATTTCAAAAACATTGGTAGTTGACGGTGACGAAGTTGCGACTGACCTGTCTCCCAAAGAAACTAGCGATGAAGTACAGAGAACATTTGTGACTGTCACAAAGACAGTGGGTGATGATGGATCAGTTATCACGGAAACTACTACTACAGAAACATCAAGTTCTGTGATAGAAGCGGAACATCCTGATGGAACCAAACCAATAATCCACGAAATCAGCGACGAAAAATCACCTGATATACAAAAAACCGTAACTGTAACAGAATCAGTTGGTGAAGATGGCTCCGTAGTCACAGAAACCGTGACGAAGAAAACATTTACTACCGTAATTGAATCTGAAGAGCCACAGATGATTGTTAGTACTGTTTCGAAAACATCGGTAGTTGACAGTGAACTCTCACCAAAAGAATCCACCGATGAAGTTGAGAGAACTTTTGTGACCGTTACAAAGACTGTAGGTAGTGATGGTTCAGTCATCACAGAAACAGTCAGTAAAGAAACATCAAGTGCAGTGATAGAAGCTGAACATGGTGATGGAACCAAAACAGTAACTCATGAAGTCTGTGACAAAGAATCAACTGATGATGTACAAAAAACTGTAACTGTAACAGAATCAATTGGTGAAGATGGCTCCATAGTCACAGAAACCGTGACGAAGAAAACATTTACTACCGTAATTGAATCTGAAGAGCCACAGGTGGTGGTTAGTACTGTTTCGAAAACATCGGTAGATGACAGTGAAATCTCACCAAAAGAATCCACCGATGAAGTTGAGAGAACTTTTGTGACCGTTACAAAGACTGTAGGTAGTGATGGCTCAGTCATCACAGAAACAGTCAGTAAAGAAACATCAAGTGCAGTGATAGAAGCTGAACATGGTGATGGAATCAAAACAGTAACTCATGAAGTCTGTGACAAAGAATCAACTGAAGAGCCACACATGGCGGTTAGCTCCATTACAAAAACATTGGTAGTTGACGGTGACAAGGTTGCGACTGATCTGTCTCCCAAAGAAACCGGCGATGAAGTACAGAGAACACTTGTGACTGTCACAAAGACGGTGAGTGGTGATGGAGGAGTCATCACGGAAACTACCACTACAGAAATATCCAGCACGTTGTTAGAATCTGAAGATCCACATTTGTCATCAGATAAATCACCTGAAGTGCGACGAACTGTTATTACCGTAGGGGAATCTATTGATAGTGATGGTTCTGTTACCACAGAAAAAGTCACTAAGGAAACGTCAAGTACAGTGTTAGAGTCGGAACATCCAGAAAAATTATTTAGCTCAGTAACAGAAATAAAGGATGAAGAAACTACAATAATTAAACATTCACCAAAAGTATCAAGTGATGAAGAAACATTTGTCACCGCTACAAAATCAATAGATAAAGACAGTTCTGTGATTACCGAATCAATCAGTAAAGGAATGTCCAGTACTGTAGAACAGTCCGAAGAAACTGGAGAAAAGATTAGGTCCGTCTCAAAAACATCAATTCGAGAAGATGGTTCAGTGGAATCTAGTAAGTCAGATAAAACTTCCAGTTCGAAATTTACTGAAGACGTCGAATTAATTGAATCAAAATCCGAATCAATATCAAGAATACAAAGCGTGTCAAAAGAAGAAAAAACAGACAGCACAAAAGCAGTAAAAGAACATAGTTCATCTTTTGAAGTAGAAGAAATTAAACGAAAATCTGAGGCATTAGTTGATGACATTGTAATGAAGAGTTCAGTTGTAACACAAACACTGTTAGAAGACAAACAGCATTCAACAGGATCCAAAATCACCCAATCAGTTATAACTTCAGAAGAAAAACTAACAGAAGGAGTCTCTAGTACAATGGAAGAAAGCGATGACACATTTGACGACCTTTGCACTAAAACAACGAAAAGTTTTGTATCAGAGAGCACTGAATTTGAAGAAATGCAAAAAACAGAAAAATCAAGTGAAGATAAAACTGTAACAGTTACGATGACAACAAAGACTATTAGAGATATATGTGACGAAAAAACCGGCAAAAGCACCATGCGATCAAGATTGGATTCCGAAGAATCAACAGAAGATTCACCGCGTAGGAAAAAATCTAAGAAAAAGGAACCTAGAATAGTGAAAAAGAAAATTATCGTCTACCATACTGGTCCAGAAACTTCAGCTGAAAGTATCCTCACAGAAGACAAAATCAGGGAGGCAATCATAAAAGCAGGAGGAAAAACAAGTGGAAAGTCTCATACTGTTATATCATCAGGCACCACAGAAGACTTGGATAGCTTCGAGGGACACGAAAATATAATAGAATTTAAAGAAAGTACCACTCAACAGACCGAAGAAAGTACTGCAACAGAAAGCACAACGAAACTCCAAAGTTCCCTCGAGGAATTAGAACACATAGAATTCGATCCATTTTCTCTTATTACAAAACCTATCGAAGAGACCTTCCGGCGAAAAATGCAAGAACAGAAATTCACCGAACAATCATCGTCTGAAACAAAACAAGTCATAAGCAAAACCATTAGTGAATCTTCAAAGGAAAAAAGTCAGGAAATGGTGGATGAGCGAGATACCGACACGATTGAATCGGACTTTAAGGACAGTAAAGTTGCTACAGATGCCAAGAAAATAGCTATGGAGACAAAACGACAGTCCAGAGAAAGAACTGAAACATCACAAAGCACACAATCTGAAGTAACAGAAAGTCGCGAAACAACATCGAGCTCGTCCACCACAGAAACAACATCAGTTCGTGGATCAAGAACCACCCGAAGTGCCGAAGGTTTAAGTCAGTCTGAAGAGAGCCAAGAGGCAAAGTCCTTCAGTCTTGACGAATGGGACAAGCCTATGGGATTACCATCTCCTCCAGAACCGCTGGGAATCGATACCGATTTGGCGTCTCTCACGAGACAAAGTACGACCAGGACAGCGAAACAAGACGGCAACTATAAAGAAAACAAGACAGAGGACTCAGCAGACCACCAAAGTGACGTTTCGGATCGGGAATCCGGAAAGGAAAAATCCAACAAAGAAAGTGACTCGATTCCAGAAAAAGAATGCAGCGATCAATCGGATAACAAAATGACAGAGAAAATCGACCCAGTGTACATAGACTTAACTTATGTTCCACACTTTGGCGATCCACATTACTGTAATGTGGAATTCTTCCGTCGTATCAGGTCACGTTACTACGTCTTCAGTGGCACAAAACCAAGTAAAGAGGTGTTTAATGCCCTGTTGGAGGCAAAGCAAGATTGGAAAGACAAAGAAGCAAAAGTAACGATCATTCCCACTTACGAAACAGATACCTTGGGATACTGGATGGCTGTTAACCAAGATGCGTTGATAGCCAACAACATCGACGTAGCACCATCAGCTAGTCGATGCACCATCAATTTACAGGACCATGAGACAAGCTGTTCGGCTTACCGCTTAGAATTATAATTATTAAATGATATAATTTTGTACTGATACTAACTCTTGTTCTAAGGAGCAATTCAGCAACGGAAACTGCCACAGTTAGGTTCATTTTCGAGGTGATGAAAGCCTGCAGAAAGTGCAACAATTGTTGCGTACTCGACAAGTTACTGTTACAAATTGGAAACTTTTACCTTAGAGGCTTTATATTTAGCGCTTATAAGTAAAAAACTAATACGGAGAAGCCATTAAAGACTGAGGAAAGTGAGAAGATTGTAAAAACTGTCCTTTAGTGCCTAAAGCTATCGTGATATCAGTGAATGGTGGTGAGATAAATGATGATGATAAAAGGCTGAGCTGAATTTAGGTTCTTCAAATATATTTTAAAATGTTCTAAGATGAACGAACTGCAAAAAGCTCAGGAAAGGGCTCGGAAAAGCATCGTAAAGCCATCACATACTTCCCTCTTCAGATTAAAAAAATCAAAATAATTTTCTTTAAAAATTTCTTGATTTGGTGGTCATAAATCAGACTTCAAACTTACATATTTAAATGATAGCATTGTAATTCCACTGAATGGAACAATGTTTAATCTAAGAGGGAAACTGATCTGATGGTTGCGATTTTGCTTAAACGTTCTTCAAATGTTAACTAAGCCAAAGTATGCATGAAGTACTAGGGTATGTGCTAAGAAAGTGAGAGTGAGATTTACGGTTGAAAAATCATTAAGTTATTCTAGATATTAATTTATATTTTTTGACACTGTTACAAATGTTGTGTAAAAACTAGGAAACTATCATGGTCTATTCTTTTCTCGAAATAGTAATGTTGTGTTTCTTTGGGTACAATTCACGCAGAAAAGATTTTGTGATCCAGGAGTAAAAGTGCAATTGTATAAGAAAAATTGTGATTGATGAAGCAGCTTTCTAAACAAATTTTTACACCTGTCCAATTTATTTCCAGAATCTGATTTTGCCCGAAATAATACGTACAGTATATTCTTAGTTATGAAAGAATTAAAAATGGCAGCTAAACTGATACAATTAATTCCAATGTTAAGTTCCAAACATTAAGAAAATATGAAGCTTAAAAGAAAATAATTTTATGGAATAAGAGTATTATGGTTAGAAATAAGAAATTTTGAAGGGACTGGTGTTACAGTTATTGGGTTTTTCCCTTGTTTGAATTTTTAACCCTTTAAGCACTAAGCAACATGTAGGAAAAGAACCCATTCCCGAAGTAAAAGTTTGTTTAACCCATTTAAATTAAAAATTATGCTCCAAATATTTTCACTCAGGGGATGGATTGCATAAATTAAAACTGTCACTGCCGGGGAGCATTTGCACAATGCGATGTCATTACTTAAAGGGTTAAAATTGCAACTGAAGATTCCTATTCAAAAATCTACTTCGAATGAAACGATTAGTTATAAAGTAACAAGCACGAATTTAATATCGAATGATTTCCTGCAATTGCTACTGTATAAGTGCACTTATTTGAGAATGATATAGAATAGAGTTTTGATCAAAAATATCAATTAGGAAATCACGTTTTATCTCAAACAAACTAGAACTAAATTTAGATACATAATTTCACCCATACTTAAATGTCCCTTATTTCATAAGGATTTATTAGATTATGCTGCAACGCATCAGATGTTTCTAAAATAGTAAATATTTGCAACCATTGGTATAATTACCTTCAATGCAATCCAGCTAAATGCCATGCAAGAAACAAACCTGTCCAAAAAATGTAAACTATACAATCAATTGTTCATACTTTTTAAGTTTAAATTACGCGGGTAGTACAATTCAAATAAATGAAATTCAAAAGTAATAGAATGTTATCAAAACTTTATAAATGAGTAAATTGAAGTTTGGAATCATGCAAGAAATCATTGGACAGCCATTCACGCAAAAACAAAAATAACAATTCTAATCAAAATTCAAGTTCATAGTCATTGGCTGATATTAAAATACTAAAAATAAAAACAGGTTGTAAAAGTTTCGTTTTGGTAACTAAATATAATTGAGTATATATATTGAATGTTGTAAGAAATTTAAATAAAAATTGCAATTGATAAAATATAATTTAGAATTTGTTGATGGATGAAAAGAAACATGCAATAATGATATTCAAATTAATTTTATAAATTTCGCGAAAAACAATTTAAAACATCGAGTTTACTATCAAAAATATTTTTAATTCTTCACAAGAAATACCCATTCTTTAATTACCACAAAAGTAAATATCTCAGCGAGACAGTTGTCTTCCACTAATATATTTACCACAATCATGCATAAAGTATTTTGCCTTAGATACAAAACATTCTTCCAGTGTAATTCAAGCCTCTAACAAGATTACAATAAGAAAAATCATACAATAATTTTTAAGTAAACTTGGATTTTGTTTTTACAGATGAGTTACCGAATTAACCTTGATAAATGGTTTTTATGGACGATAATGCTTTCGTAAATACATAAAACTACTCAAAATTTCAGTCAATGTAAGCGAAAACACTTAAGTTATAATTAAGTACCAATAGTTTAAGAAATTTTTAAATCATGCTACATGCACATAAGTAAATGTATTTTTAATACATTAAGGTTACTAAATGAAAAAGCTTCTAAAGTTTATCTCAATCGTAGTTCACCATGATCCACGAATGGGTTGAATTTTCCTATTCCCTATGCATGATATAACATGTTTATACCTAATATATGATAGGGGAATTATATTATGAGGACATCACATGTAAAGTTCCCACAATGTAATAAGCTTGATGGTTAAATAAAGCATCGATTTTTCCAAAAAAAAAGCTAGGAAAACATGCTCTACTTGCAAAACTATTGAATTTCTCTTCAGAAAATGGATTTAAAACACTGCAGTCACAAAAAATTAACAAATTGAACTGGTCGGATTGACCGGTAATAGTTTTGTACTCACACATTGTGATTCTTTTTATCAGAATAAATGCCAATGCCCTTGATTGAGGTTGGTAGAGCTGATATATAGATATATATAAAGGGAGATTGGTGCTTTCAATCGTATTATTTTTTGAAGTGGTAACTTACAGACAATCACACTTACGCGAGGGTGCAGAATTACAAAAAAATAACTAACGATATTCCAATGGCTTATTTCCACTGGTTCTACAGTGAGACAGTCAAAAGTGCTGTGCTTGAGAAAAGTTAACCAAACGTACACAACACAGTGTTTTGAATTGCTCTGCAGAGGTCCATGTTCCTCAGATTGGCCGACGTGGATGAAAATAAGTACACACAAACACATTATCTCTGTGAGGAAAAACGTACAGAGATCTTTGTGGACTCAAAACCCAACTCCTTGCGAGTTCCTGCAAGTGAACTTGAGATGAGAACTATGAAATAGAAAATTTTACTGAAAAGTTGGAAGGAACTGTTTAGTGCATGTATAGCAGAAAATCGAATCGAAGATTTACTACAAATGTTTAGCTGTTTCAGAGACATGCAGGTCAATATTTTTAGTAAGATATGTCACAGGGTAACCAAAGGGTTATTCTAGTTAGGATATTTATTTCACACAAAACTGTTATTTTTTTCCTCTCAAAATGTAGGCCAACTGCAGAGCAAGGCATAGCATACATCCTTTTTCACGTATATATATATATCAAAGATACAACTCGTTCTCCCATAACTCTGCAGAACTTATATATTGTGAAAGTTAAAAAGAAACAAAAAAAAATTTGAATGGAAATGATATTGTATACGGAGGCTGTTCCTATACATCCAATCGCAATTTACTTTGATCTCATTTACAAATGCTCCTGCTTATCGCTTGTGATAATGTACCAAAAATGTTTCAGAGGTTATTTAATTTCTGCTCTTCAGAATATGCCAGCTTAATTTGAATTTAAAACGTTGATTTAGTGCCAAATAGTTGGAAACCTCTTTCATGTCCATTTTATTCTCTTCTGCTAATTATTTAAAGCTTGAAGTTATGTGATAAACTTGTGTTACGGCCATTGTTACTTGTATATTATTAAAAATTGTTAATAAAGCTTGCTTGTTGCTTCAAAGGTTATTCAGAATGTGTGCTCACACTAATATTCTTACATGCATGTAACAAAACACGAGATTATTATTTTGCAATGTGTTCAACTACGACACCTGAATTCATATCCATATTTTTTAGTATAAAAAATGTTTTGGAATTCCTATTAAACCTTTAATTACTTTTGTCAGTGTTTTGAGCTATTTATTACAAAAAGATCTGTAACAATTACCTTAATTTTATCAGAATTATCCTTAAAAATGTAACAATGCATTTGTAAAGAATGCCTATTCACGATTATCCACACATTGCATACAGCATCGATGTTGTTCATATAATGTTAATACACCAATATTTTGAGCCTTTTGTTATTGGACCTACAATTTGCATAATTTTACCAGAATTATCTTTAAAAATGTAGTTATATATATATATATATATATCTCCCTTATTGATAAAAAAAAAAATTTTCATGAAAACACTCACATAACTTGTCTTGTATACAACATCGTATATTCCACATATTTAAGCCAATGAATCTGAACCTTATTGTCAGTGACTTTTAAAACTTTTTCTATTTTTATAACAATTCTTTAAAATGTTAAATGTCATACACAAACAAACTTATTTTTTATCTCCGTAAATCAGTTATTCCGTGCTAGTTAAAACTATAGTTTTACAAAATTATATAATTATTTCAATTTCTCTAAAACTATTATGTTTCTCTCCGTGCAAATATATACACACGGTTAAATCAAGATATAAATATTCATAAAATATGTTTCTTCGACTGATTTTCAAAAAGGGTGCAATTAACCTCATCCTGAAATGAAAATTACTAAATTTACAATAAAGAATAAGGTATTGCACAGGTCGTGATGTTTTTAAAAATTCAAAATTATTTTGGAGATTCATTTTACATTATTAACAGTTCAATGTTTATATTTTCTGACTTGCTAAACTCAATAAAATTCATGACAAATTCGAATTCTATCAGAAACTTTTGGAGAAAACATGCAAATATGAATAAGATAAACGAAACCTAAACACTAGATTTTAATGTTGATATTTTTACAATTCTATTTACACATCTCGCAAAAACACAATACTATTCTATAGAACATGTCTTGTTCTATAGAAGCATACAAAAATTAAACTTCAAATATAAACATAAATCATTTACTTTAAAGAACAAGTCTTGTTCTATTAAAAAGACGCGTACTCGCAAACAAAAGCTGAACTATTCAATTATAAAACATATATAAATTATTTTCATTACTTTAAAGAACACTTACCTTTATAACTTTTTTAGTTACTTCAACCTAATATACTTTCTCTTTCGATTGACTAAACAATCAGTTGTGTTCATACTGTTAGTCGCAACCTTAAAGGATTGAAAGGAAGAGATTAAACATCTACTTACCAACAATTAAATGATAGTACAAATAATAAGAATAAAACTATTTTTAGATTATTTTTTTAAATATTGAGATAATCCGTTTGGAATAAATTCTGGAAATAAACGAAAAGTTCACGGAATTCTAAATTACCATTCCATCATTAAATGTAACGCAAACGATAAATTACTGCCAAATACTAAGCAAGGCATTTTCTGTCAAGCTAAATATAGGTAGCAATAGTGTTTATGCAGCGATACGTGTTTCTGTACGTATTCTGAAAGAAGTCACTTGGCTTGTTTTTTAATGATTTCAGAACTTCTCAAATAAAATTCCATTGGAAATTTCCGAAATTCGATCCTACCAAAGACCGTTGAGTACGTGGGGGCTCGTGCAGTAAGGTAACCCCAAATGTATCATGCGAGAAAATTTGGTCAGAAGTAAAATCTTTGGACCGTCAGGTTTGTTTCCACTGAAAATCTCTCCCCAAAACCATCAAATTCGATTTATTTTACCGTATATTTTAAGTTCAACAGTTTACAACATAGTCGAAAATAAATCACCAAGAATCAATGATAAACGGAATGAAAACAAATAGCCGTAATTATAGTGCATAAAAGCTCTAAGACTATGATAGGGAGGTAGTTGAATTTACGTCGCACTGGAGCAACACAATAGGCTTTTTGCGACCGTTTGGGATCAATCCCGAAGGGAAAGATCCGAGGACCCCACGTAATTTTGAATCACGATCAGATGACGAGATCAACACCTCAGCTGGCACCCTTCTCTCCAAACTTTCACATCACGCTAGCCGGACATTTGAGGCCCCGACAGATTTCACGTGCACCAGCGTACACGATTGTCTTTGTTTTGACCTAGTTTCGAACTCGCAACCCTCCTATTGCTAAACTGTTACTCTTCCAACCGGGCTACGTGGGCCCGTCAACAGAATGAAATTTTCAAACAATTCAACTTAATTTTACATCTACATAGTTCGCTTACGAGG
Organism: Meta bourneti; assembly: GCA_933210815.1. NCBI lineage: Eukaryota > Metazoa > Arthropoda > Arachnida > Araneae > Tetragnathidae > Meta > Meta bourneti. The sequence continues at coordinate 89,460,275 of OW119924.1, read as the reverse complement.
TCGGCGTAATGCCCCAAGCAACCATTTCAGCCCGTAACAGCGTTCTGACACGTAAATCTCTACAGCCACTAGTTCGTCAATAGTTAGCCGCAACTCAGAACTTAAAAGCAAAACATATTCACCATTTCGTTCATGCAAATTTAGCAATTTTTCTCAGCTGGTAAATAAAATATTCAAAATAAACTCGGAGCTTGACGCTGAAATTAACAAAATTCAAAAACAAAAGTTGTAACGCATAAGCCCCTTAACGTCTCAGCGATATGCGCCTTGATTGGTGATGGCGGCCCACGTGACATTCTCCGAGGAAGCGAATGAATATTTCGCTAGTTGTTTCCCAAGGCATGGGTAGGACTGACGCACGGAGGATGTCCATTTTTAAGTTTTATTCTTGTAATTGTTTTATCTTGTGCTTAGTGTTAATTAAAATTGCTCTTTTGGACAATTCTTGCATTAGTCATTGGGTTCAGCTCTAAAAAGTTAAATTTATAACTTATTCAGTATAAACTATCAATTTTAGCAAAATGATGTAACTCATGTTTTAGAATTTGATAAATCAATCAATAAGAAAAAAAATAAAACTTTAAATTGTATTTCTTTGAAACTGATGAAAACAAGACTTCATTTTCAATGGTAATAAATGAGACAAATGTTCAGAAAATGGTTCCACGCTGATATTAAATCAATATGAATTTTCCAATGATTTTAATATTACCTTCTTTCATCTGATCTCTTGCTTAAAATTAAGGAACATCCATATACTTTACTCTTACCTTTCTGCTACTGAAACAAAGGGCTATTATTTTTCGTTAGCTTTTTCAATGTTACGGTAGAATTTGCTGTGCATATTTCTGAACAAGACAATTAATTTGCTGTAATTGTTGTAGACTGCCTAATAGTTGGTTGGGATTTTATGGTAAAGACAATATGTAGCTAAGCTGTGCCTAACACAACAGATAACCCTACCTAATGGGATCTTAAAATGAAAAATCATTCAACAGTTTTTGGATAGTAAGAATTAGAAATAACATTCAATGAATAGTTGGTTGGTTTTATGCCACAAGGGCTATATTTCGTCAAGCTGAAGCAAATAATGTCAAGTAAATGGCCATATACACATAACAAAAGCTACTGACATCAAAAAGAGAAATACATCCAGGAAGGAATCAAACTGGTGCCACAACTCACAGGTTGCTAGCACAGTGGGCAAATGCACTGAGCCATCATTCAATAGTCGGTTGGTTTTCAGATTTTTTTTGGCGTAAGGGCTATTTTGGCCAAGCTGCATCAAGTAAATGACCATATACACAACAAAATTAAACTGACACTTACGAGAGAAATGCACCCAGGGAGGAATCGAATTAGTGATGCCTACAACTCCCAGATTGCAAGAACAGTGGGCAAATACACTGAGCCATCATTCAATGAAGATCATTTTAAAATCCATGATGCAGAGCTACTGTAACATGTTATCAGCTAACTTTGTCAAATTACATGTTGTCTGTCTGGCACCAAATATGACCCTATACTCCAAAACCCAATCGAATTACATTACGATTTAAAACAAATATTTGAAAAAGTTCATGTCTATTGTTTTTGCAAGCTAAATATATATTTTTATTTCTGTTAAATACAATATCTATTAGTTTTTGTATTACTATAAACTGGTAGTTTAAATGAGAACGATTTTAGAGAAATTTAAAGATATTTTATAAATGTTAATGTTCCTACACACAGCTTAAAACTTTTGACAGTGAAACAATCTATTTATAACATGGTATTTTTTCAAGACATACGTGAAAGAATAGATTCTGCATAAGATCAGAATTCGTCTAATTATAGATAAAAGTGATTTTCAAATATATTTCACAATTATTGCAGACCAGACAAAAGATAAAATGCACTCGAAAATTTATTTTATTACACAGGATTACAAGCAGAAAGAAATTAATTTTACCATCTATGTTTAAATTAAGAGGAATTAAAATAAACTTGGTTGTATATAAAGTGCTCTTGACAACTAATACATAATGAAGTAAAAAATTCAAGAATAGCAAAATGAATCATAGTTATATACATGTTTTTATAAAACACAAATCTAATATATAAATACAAGTACAAAATATTAAATATATGCTGATAATCTAAAGAACTGCACATCATCCAGTTGGCTTAAGTGAAAGCTTCTGTTAAACAAATGTTTGCTGCTAATAACAGAATTCGTTATTAACAAATCATTCACTTAAAATTTAACATACCAGTTAAATCTTGAATGTTTATTTACAAAAAATGCAAATTATTGCTAAGGAATTTAGAAACTGCTTCATTTATCATAGAAAAAGAAGCAATACCGATCTGTAACATTTCTGAGTGGAAACATGACACAATAACAATTCTCTCATTACTACATAATATTAAAATATCTAACTTCATGTGCAAAAATAGACAGTATTTTTTAACTATATCAATTCTTCAGTAAAACTGCCTCATTCAAAAAGAACAGCCTTTTGTTAAAACATAAAACTGTACTTGTTAAATCAATCTCATTAAAAATTTCATGATATAAGCGCAAAATCTGTCTAACAGATTATACATTTTATTTCTAATCAGTAATGCATGAGCACTTCCACCAATTAAAACGTAATTGTGTCTGAAAAAATTTGTAGCTCAAGAACTGTATTAAATATACGATTTTTAAAAGGAAATAGCAAAAACTGAGTTCAGTTGTGTATAATTGCGTAAAACATTTCAAAATATCTTTACAAATACTTTTTTAGCTCACATAATAGTCTACTATACCAAACTAAATTTTGTGCAAAAGATAAGAGCATTTATTTCAAATATTATATAAAGTGGATTTAAATTTTTAAAACCTAAAGAAATTGTAAAATTCTGTTTAATACATGCTTTTAAGCGGCAGAAAATTTTATTATTCGGGACTGAATGATTTTGTGTGCTCGGGTGGTTTATACAAATCATTTCTAAGATAGAATACTGCATAAAACATCAGCTAAACATATCTTTTAGTGTATTTTTAATACATAAATTACAAACGAAAGATTTTCAAATTAATAAACATTTAAAACAAATGTTATGTCAGAATATTTATCCCATCCCTTCAATCTGCTAGATTTAAGTATTCACATAATGCATGTAGTGCCAGTCAGCTTTGAAAAACATGTCTTCAACACATATTTCCTTTAAGAAATAAGAGTTTACATTAAATTGGAGAAATCAATGTATGATAATTACTCTTTAAAACTAAACTCTTAGTCGATGAATTCTAAATAAAATAAATAAAAACTACAAAATGTTGGTCCATTTGATGCAACTATACCCACTAAAATTTGTCCTATCATTCCACATAGTTATCAGGCAATATAACCCCCTACATGACATAACCCTTACCCATGAATAATGAAATGAGCAATTTGGTAAATTAAACTTTTCACATTTAATTCTTTATGCATTAATTTAAGAAACCTTTTCTATTTGAAAATACATAAAAAATTATGAAAACATGTTATATACTCAAATAAAATGGAAATATTTATGGATGAAATACAAATAAAGAAATATAATCCATCTATTAACATTTACTTCAACAGTCATGATAATCGCTCATCAGAGTTGCATCCCAGGTGATAAATACATTATATTCAATGCTTTACTGTCTGTTCCAATTTTTTCTTAGTAAATAATACATTAAATTATTCTAAACTTGTGACTTTTGCAATACCATTGTTAGTAATATCCCTCTGTATATTTCTGATTCTCACTTAACTTATCATAATCATTTCTGCAGGAATCACTGATTTTAAACATTTTGGTTTTTATGGAAAAACTTCTAAAATCACTTAATCTTCAGAAAAAATGCATAAATATTCTAAACTTGTGGCTTTTGCAATACCATTGTTAGTAATATCCCTCTGTATATTTCTGATTCTCACTTAACTTATCATAATCATTTCTGCAGGAATCACTGATTTTAAACATTTTGGTTTTTATGGAAAAACTTCTAAAATCACTTAATCTTCAGAAAAATATGCCTTCAAAGCAAATTGATAAGACACATGATTAGACAAAAAATGGCACATGAAAATAGCATTCAGTATTATTACATATATTTTAGTGCTATAAGAGAACATGTGTGCTGCCTGTCTAATTTACACTACATAATTCCTCCATTCATCAGTTGTATAACATACACTGATAACATTTGCAATGGAATATATTGTGAAAGTGTTCATATTGAAAGAAAAAAAATAATTGTCAGTCTCGCTTTTTCCACTAAAAAATATTTTGATAAACGTCAAATTGAATGAATTGCTACTGAATTATTTTCTCAAACCAAATTTTTGCAATCATTTGTTTTAGAGAACATTGGAAACAATAGAAACTAGGCATTCCAAATGTCGATAAGTATGCATGTAGCTACATCCTCTGAATGCACTATTTGTAAAGAGACAATAACAATTAACGATAAATTCAATATATGGAGGCTAGTAAACAAAAAAAAAAAACATGGGTGTTTTTCATATTAAAAAGAGCATTCTCTATTAAATTCCAACTCAAATTTCAGATTTTTTCTTGATTTCAAATAATTTGGGAAATATTACTACATTTCTTTTAGCTATTATAAATATAAAATACTTTTGTCTTGAATAGTAAATTGAAAGGTATGACAAAGACAGGTGTGATTGAAAAAAAATTCCATTTATATAATACTAACATCCAGTGGGATCAAATACTGAAATCCTCAATCCTTTCATTTATGTACCACAAAAGGTTATGTTTCGTTTATGTATCACAAAAAATAGAAACAAATGCTCAATTTAAGGTGAATTATGCAATTAATCCTAAGAATGAAATGTTACATTTTGCCCAAAATTTAAAAAATGTGACACGATAGGAATTTTCAATTTTATCTTTAAAGCAATGTATTGCTTACAGGTAATAGCAAATTAAAAACTAACGCACTAACGAAAATTAATCAAAATGTGTTGATTGTAGAAGCTATTTCAAAATTTTGTAGAAAGCTTTCATCAAAATTCTACCATCAGTCAAAATTGTGTTCTATTTTTGAGGTTGAAAATAAGGCCCTTTTTGTTAGTGAGAAAATCTATAAACTAGAGAAAGGAGATTATCAAACAAAGAAAATAAGGCGCATATCAGCTGGAATTGTTAACCTATACATTTTTATTTCATTCAAAAAATGATATTTCAATAAGAGTTTAAAAGTTATCTAATAGGGAAAAAATATTTTAGTGGCATAGTGTATAAATTATTCCTCTTTTCTCTTTTGAAAGAAAAGAACACATTAACAATACAAATTCAATGCCAACAAATCCTAGTTAACCATACAAAAACTGAGGCATGAAATTACTAAATCACTGTAATTAAAAACAAGTATATTTAGAAGGCTTTAAAATTCTAATCAATGAAACATGTTGCTGGCTTAGAGCAAAAACTCATTGACTCATCAGACATTAAATAATATTTCAATGACATTGAGAAATAAATACATTGCCATTTTGTAATGTTTAAAAGATATGACACTATCAAAACGCTCAAATATTCATTTTTTTACCCAAAAACTAAGTTAGCCTTTTAACAGCTGTACAGTTAAATTTATTTTTGTCAGCTAACGAGTTTCTGCTCTAAGCTGATGATATTTGCAGGAATGATTGAGTGAAAGATGAATGCATGTTTATAATGAACTAGTAAAAAAATATTGAATATATATAAATATGCTAATGACTATTATGGAATCAGGAATTCTTTTATGGAGGCACAGTTCAATTTTGTGACAGGTGATGCAGAGGCTTCTCCCTCCTCCCTAGGGCACTGGTAGTTCCACTCATTTGGTATTGGGGCATCTTGCAATCCATACTTCTCACGTATGTCATTGTGCACGTACCAGCAGCTCTTTTTGACAGCTGGATGGGAACTCTTACTATATGTGGCAATTTTCTTTATGAGGATATATAACTGTCTTTTGGATAGGTTTTTTGACTCAGCAAGAGGTGTCTCCGAATTAGGTTCTTGATTAGGTATATTGTCTTTGGGAGGTGCAGCAGGCTTTTTGTTTGTCCTTTCAGCATCTTCGGAAGTGACAGAGCAATATTCTCGCCAGAATGATTGGAACTCTTTGACCATAGTATCACGACTGTTGGTGTTGCCATGCACAAGTCGAATGAGGTGAGGCATAGCTGAAAATGGAATAAATACACATCAGAGTGGACTAAACACTAAATTGATGCTTTAGTTCATACAAAGGGATATATTATGTGGCACAAGTAGCAGATAATAAAACTCAAATAATCTAGATGCTATAGGAAAAGTAAATACAACTACAAAATGCCAAACATGTTATTTTGAATTCAAGCCTGAAAATTTACTTAAGATCCTAAAGCAATCAGTTGCTTGTTTTTGTTAAATTGAAAAACCCTTATTGTTGTTATTGGGGACAGCATTTGGTTCACAGACAGTGTGTCTTAATCAGTATTCAGCTTTATACAGTTTGATTAAATCTAATGCTCAAGCCAGGGGTCGTGAAAGTAGCAGACCCACCATTTCCAGTATATTTTTCATCAACATTTTCTTCTCTAGAAAAAGATTTCACTGGTGTACTTTATTCTGTTAGTGGTTGAGAAGTTTTCTCCCATGACCTACTGTCAGTAATGCTATTAACCGATTCCCAGGCACTAGAAGCATTACAAATAAAATCAAAATTGAATATTCGCTAGAATGTCATTTAAGTTGTCATTCTATTTATGACAAGGATCATGAAATAGGCTAACATTTTAAGGTAGGTATCTTTTAATTAACGTCACACTGGACCATTATTGACGGTCCGGGATCAATCCCGAAGGGAAAGATCCCAAGAACACCACGTAATTTTGAACCAGTCAGATGACAAAGGCAACACCTGAGCTAGCACCCCCTCTTCAAACTTCCACACCATGCCAACGTAAGGACATTTGAGGCCACGACAGATTTAACTTGCACCAGCCCCTTTTGTATACGATGGTCTTTTGGTTGGATTCAAACTCGCAATCCTCCGGTTGCTAATCCGTTACTCTTCCAACAGGACCACTGCTGCCCACTAGCATTTTAAGACAATAATCGCTATTCCTGAAAGGCCACAGATAATCGAGAATTTATGACATTTCATTCGATACAAATTAAGAATTGTTTTTAAAAAAATTTAAAACATCACAAATCCTCACCTTCTTCAGGGAACTTTTTCTTTTTAACTGAAGCAGAACTAGCAACTGGACTGCTTGAATTCGAAAGTAGTTTTGATTCAGCCAGTAGCTTCTTCACGGTGAAGCAAGTCAGGATAGGACTGTCCGAGACCATTTCCCCCGCATATGCTTGCAGGAAGGTACACAGGCCAAGGTCTTGAAACTCAGGTAGGGTTTCTATGTAACAGCCCAATATGAGTGGTTTCAACTCAGTCGTTTTCATTTTCCTTTCTAGTTCGAATTCCTGCTGCTTTAATTTCAATTTTGCCTTCTGTTTCTCTGGATCATTTTCAACCTACATGAGAGCCCAAATTAGCAGTTTCTAATATATAAATTATAATGAACTTTTAATTCTTAAGATACAAAACAGAATCACTTATTTCAGAAATAATTGCAGTTGAATGTACATAGAAACGAAGCTGCAGTAATAATTGTAGTAAGTACATAGAAATATTTTGTATTTCACAAACAAGATGCTTTGAATTAATCTAGTACTAGCAATAAATATTGTGCAAAATATCACAAAATCTACGAAAATCAAATGATGTAGCCAAGGATGTGTTGTAGCAGCATTTCCCCAAAGTGAAAATATCTTTATTTGTTGATTGATTGTTGTGTTGTTGGATTGCCAGCTATTTAGTTTTTATCGTTTAGCAACAACCTATTGGTTTTTATCGTTTGGTAACAACCTATTTGTTTTAGTTTGAGTTGTGATTCTAAAGAATAAGTTTTTAACGGAGTAAGAAAAATGAAAAATAAAATAATCTTTTAACGGAGTCAGATCATTATTATTTTAAAAGAAAACATTCACTGGTATATTTATACACGCAACAATAAGTAACGCCAACAAACTGGTGACCCGGTTTTTCAAGATAATCTCGCAGGTGACGAATTTGAAAACAGAAGTGAGATGCCCGGAGACGAACTTGACAACAAAAATGAGATGCCCGAACTCCACAAGGTGAGTGTCAAAATACCTCCCTTTGGGATCGATAGGCCTGAGATATGGTTTTACCAAGTTGAAGCACAATTCAAAATCAATGGAATTGTATCGGAGGAAACTAAATTCAATTATTTGGTTTCTCAATTGGAACCGAAATATGTTGAGAACATTTGGGACATTGTAACAAAAGATTCTAGTACAAAATATTCGGAATCAAAAACGAGGCTGCTAGATTTATTTAAGGAGAGCGAAAGCACTCGAATCAAACGCCTGATTACCGGAATCGAATTAGGAAACATGAAACCCAGTCAACTGTTACAGAAGTTGAAAACTATGGCAACTTCCGATGTATCGGAAAAGCTGATTAAAACACTATGGCTGGAAAAGTTGCCCGATTCTATGAGGAATATTATACTCGTCAGTAAGGAAGAATTACGAAATTTGGCCATCATGGCTGACAAGATAGTAGATATGAATCCGCAGAATGAGATTTGCAGCGCCACCACATCTGTTTCTTCAAATAGTGACCTTTTGTCCAAAATTCAGTTACTCGAGCAAAAAACTGCAAAATTAAGTGCGGATCACATTTCAAGACCCCAATCACGAAACAATCAGAACTTTAGAGGAAGAACACGAAGTAGTTCAAGGAAAAGATTTAATCCCCAAGGAAAGTACTGTTTTTATCATTTTCGCTTCGGAACGAAGTGCTATCCTGAAAAGTGTACACAGCCTTGCAGTTGGGCTAATGATAATAATTTGAGTCCGGGAAACGCGAGTATGCAGTAGAGAATGCGGCAAGCTCTGCTGCTGACTACAATTTTGGGGATTGTCGCAAATTTCGCTTATTTATAAAAGATGAAAATCGAAAGTGTGTTTCTTAGTGGACAGCGAAGCAGATGTCAGCATCATTCCTGCGCCATCTCAAGACAAACAATTCAGTGATTATAAGCTATGTGCTGCAAACAGTACAGAAATAGAAACATTTGGTATTAAAATGCTAACTCTGGATCTAGGACTTCAACGTGAGTTCCAATGACCTTTTATTGTTGCAAAAATTAATAAAGCCGAATAAATATAATTGGGAGCCGATTTCCTTAACAAATTCAATTTATTGATTGATTTGCATAATAAGAAGTTGCTGGATGGAGTAACCCAACTAAGTGTAACTGGTGATGTTGCTTCCATCAGTGGGGACAATGATGTCAGTTTTCTGAACAAAGTTCAAAATTTTCCAAGTTATTGGAACAGTATCCTGATATTTCCAAACCAAATTTATTTATTTCAAATTTAAAGCATCATGTTAAACATCATATCATTACTAATGGTCAACCTGTTCATTCCAAAGCGAGACAGCTCGACCCGAAAAGGCTCAACACAGCAAAGCAAGAATTTAAGTTCATGCAGGATAACAACATCATAAGACCTTCCAGTAGTCAATGGTCAAGCCCTCTCCATTTGGTTACGAAGAAAGATGGTTCTCTTCGTCCTTGTGGAGATTACAGGCAGCTCAACGCCAGGACAGTGCATGATAGATACCCCATTCCCAGAATTGAGGATTTTCATCACATTTTAAAAGGTACTACCATATATTCCAAGATAGATTTATTTAAAGCTTATTTCCAAGTCCCCATTGCCGAAGAAGGCAAATGCAAAACAGCCATTGTCACACGATTTGGACTCTACGAATTTAACGTAATGAGTTTTGGTTTAAAGAATGTTCCAGCAACATTTCAAAGATTCATAAATGAAGTATTCTCGGGATTGGATTTTGTTTTTCCCTACCTGGATGATATTCTCATTGCATTTACTAGTGAAGAACATGAAAATCACCTCAAATTAGTTTTTGAAAGACTCAATAATTATGGTCTTCGCATCAATATCTCTAAATCCGTCTTTGGAGTGAAGGAAATCGAATTTTTGGGATACTTAGTAACACCTCAAGGCTCACTTCCTTTACCTGACAAAGTTCAAGACATCATTGATTACAAACTTCCAACAACTATTCATGAACTTCGAACATTTCTCGGTATGATTAACTTCTATCGACATTACCTGAAAGATGCAGCTAAGAACCAATCTCTTCTACATGACTACCTTAAAGAAGTGAGAAAAAGGGATAGAAGAAAAATTGGGTGGACCGAAGAGGCTAAAGACCAGTTTAATAAATGCAAAGATTTGCATTTACATTACGATCATTTCCAAGATCTGACATTACGATAATTTCCAATTACATTACGATCATTTCCATTACGATCATTTCCAAGATCTGACATACCTCTGTCACTTAATAGATGCTTCAGATACGGCAATAGGAGCAGGGATCCAACAGTATGAATCTGGTGAATGGAAACCTATCACATTATATTCCAAAAAGTTGAATAATGCACAAAAGAACTATAGCACATTCAGAGAATTACTTGGTATTTATATCTCCCATCAAACATTTCAAACACCTATTCGAAGGAAGAAGATTCACCATATTTACCGACCACAAGCCAATCACATTTGTATTTCAACAGAATCCTGAAAAGGCATCTCCTCGTCAACTTCGTCATCTGCAGTACATTTCTCAAATTTCAACCGACATTCGACATATCAAAGGTCAAGAAAACATCATAGCAGACACCTTATCCAGGATCGAGGAAATTTCCTTAATAGATTATGATAAAATTGCTGACGAACAAAATCAAGATGAAGAATTAAAGAATTTAAAGACATCCACAACTTCCCTGAATTTCAAGCAATACCCACTACCTTCTAAAAAGTTTTTGTGGTGTGAAACATCAACCAGCAACATCCGATCTTACATTCCCAAATCGCATCGAATGAAGATATTTCAACAAATTCATGGAGCATCTCATCCTGGAATAAAGGCATCAGTTAAACTGCTGACTTCAAAATTCTTCTGGACAAACATTCAGAAAGAAAGGGCAAGATAAATCGTCATACAAAATCCAGTTATGGTGAATTTCAACTGCCATCAGAAAGATTCATTGAAGTTCATATAGACCTGATCGGTCCTTTACTACCATCCAACGGTAACATATACTGCCTCACTTGCATAGACCGTTACACCAACTGGATGGAAGTGGTTCCTCTACAAAACATATTGGCAGACACAGTTGCAAAAACTTTTTACAGCAATTGGATTGCACGATTTGGTATACCATGCCGATTAGTAACGGACCGTGGTTCGCAGTTCGGATCAGAGGTTTTCAACATCTTGTCCAGAATCTATGGCATAAAATTGCAGCACACAACGGCCTACCACACCCAAGCCAATGGAAAAATAGAACGACTCCATAGGTCTTTATAAGCAGCTATCATAGCACATGGTAACCCAGCCTGGAGTGAAACACTTCCAACTGTTCTATTGGGTCTATGCACTGCAATTCAAGAAGATTCCAACCATACTATTGCCCAAATGGTCTACGGATAAAACATCCGATTACCCGGAGAATTTTTTGAAGAACCCCAAACACACCCAAGACTTATGTAAACTAACTACAGGAAACGATGAAATACATCAGACCTAGAACCGTCTCAAAGTATATCCAAAAAATATTTGTTCCGAAGGACTTAGTAACCACATCATATGTCTTTGTATGTAAAGACAGGGTTAAAAAGCAACTTGAACCCCCGTATGACGGACCATTTCTAGTCACGGACAAAGCTGATAAGTATTTCACACTCGAAATAAAGGGTAAACATATTACACAGTATCTGTCGACAGGCTAAAACCTGCTTACATTCTACAAGTACGTACTCCTGACACGAAAAACGTATATTGTAAAAATGAAACACCTGCACAACATAAAACTGATGAAACTAAATACGTTCCTGAATCGGTAAAAATTCCTGATCAAAAACAATCTCGTTCAGGACAAACTGTTAGGAAGCCCATTAGATTTAGAGAGTAGTGCTGTACATTTTGTCTATAATTTTTTTTTATGTATTTAATCTTTCAGTAACTTCTCTTTAACGTAACTTCGTTACTGGTAGGGGAGTAATGTAGCAGCATTTCCCCAAAGTGAAAATATCTTTATTTGTTGATTGATTGTTGTGTTGTTGGATTGCCAGCTATTTAGTTTTTATCGTTTGGGCAACAACCTGTTAGTTTTTATCGTTTGGCAACAACCAATTGCTTTAGTTTGAGTTGTGATTCTAAAGAATAAGTTTTTAACGGAGTAAGAAAAATGAAAAATAAAACAATCTTTTAAAGGAGTCAGATCATTATTATTTTAAAAGAAAACATTCACCGGTATATTTATACACGCAATAAGTAATACCAACAGATGTAAATGTACACAACCTTTATCAATATCTAAAAGCAATGAGAAGTCTTTATTAAAATATATACATATCTATTAGAATAGGCATGCTGCACTTTATCTGACATAACACAATATTTGCACTTTTAAATGAGGGCAGAATTTTTTTTCTACTGTTGACACCACACAAGATAAAATCTGCATTTTTACTGCTTTCTCCTGAAAGCATTTTCTAGACTTTTATCCAATGTCATATATTATGACAAAGACATGAGCTGTGATTTAAAACCCACGTAAACTAAGATACCTTCAAAATAACGCAATTTTTCTTAAAGTGTGTCAAAACTTAAAACAAGTTTTCACTCAACAATGATTTTGCGGCATGGCATTTCACAAGGATCTTAGTTGGATTTTCAAAAAATAGAAAACTAACAAGGTAAATATAAATGAAATCTCAAATAAAAAGAAAAATAGATATATTAGGACTCATTTACAAATAATCTGAGCCTCTTTAAAATGTCAAGAAATAAAACAGCAAATTTTGCATTAAAATTTACAAATAGCTAAAAAACTTGAGCTTTCAACAAAAAATTGCAAAGAACTCATTTTCATACTGAGGACCCTTATTTTAAAAATCAAAATGAATCAATTTTAAGAAAAGCACGAGATCTGTGAAATAAGTTAAATGTAGTTCAACATAGCAGAGTGCTATACACAACATCTTTGGATGGAATGTTAGCTGAGTGCTACCTAATTAGGCTAATTCTCATTTGGTTGGTTGAGTTTTATGGCACAAGGGCAATATTTGGAGAAGCTGAGCAAAAAGCAAGACTGACAACATCAAATAATGGACATACATAAGGAGAGAATTACTAACACAGAAGAGAGAAATACATCCAGAATAAGTTACAGGAATCAAACCAATTCTCATTGATCAATCAAATTTCATATCCAATTCAGTCCCCTATTTGTTCTTAAGTACTAGAGTATATAAAACAAAAATGTTTTAAATAAGAAACATGTGATTTAAAAAGTTTCAAGAAAACTTTTATTTACTTCAAGCAATTATGTAAAAAGACATTTCTTAAAGTAGGTTTAGATTTTCTTAATGGTTTTAAGGGTTTAATTATTTTGCATTAGTCGACCACTTTTAAACGTATCACAAAATTTTCTTACTTCATCGTCCTCTTTCTCTTCTTCAGCAGATAGATATCCATGTGGAACGAAAAATTCATTGTCCACTTCATAATCATCTTCACTCTCAATTTCATTCTTAAAAATAAAAAGTACTATCAAGTTTGCATGATAAATTACATTTCTGTGATTAATTTTAATTAAATAGTTCAATATTTATCAAATACTCGAGATCGAAGCTTGCATGCGAATTATATTTTCTATGTAGACCTCAACTTTGCTTACGACAGTTAACATTCCTGTATTTGCGACATTGTAACATGAATCATCCTAACAGCATGAATGTAATTTGGTAAATAAATTTAAATAAATTATTTCCTATCATGCTCAAACTCCATGCATTCCATGTGCTTGAAATCCCAAAATAGATCATTATATATAGATTCATATAACCCTATTAAAATATTTTTCGGAACATTTATATCAAAACTACAATTTAGAGACTGCATTGATAGTCATTACCATTAACAAGCTTTTACATTCTCTAGAATAAATACTTTTGGGATTACTTTCTCTTTATACAAAATAAGAACTGAAATTTTCATCTTTCTAAAAATATAAAATTCTAGGATGTTTTGTAAGCTATCAATGGCATTTAAAAAAGAATTTTGAATATGATTCTCGTATATGAAAACCAGAAAATTATCAAATTGATTAAGTACTCTTATAATAAAAATTTCAAATAGAGGTATTTTTATGTGAAGGCATAGTTTAATGCTAGAATTTTTTTCTGGTATAAAATTTCAAGCTAAAAAACGAAAATTTTCTTTCATTCATTTAATACATGGTATCCACCAAATTCAATGTGAGCATGAGTGCTAAAAAAATGGCTGGCACCCAAATCCAAAACTAGGGAATGATTGTACAAGTTGAGCAAACTTTCCTAACATAAAAAAACAAACATAACTGAGAAACAAACTAAAAATCAAGTTTCTCGAATCAATTAAGACTATTTCAGAGCTTTGGTATCAATGCTAGTGGATAGGTGTTCCAAAGGCAAAAGTTTTATCCTTGAAAACTTTCTATTGAGACTCTAAAAGCATTTATAAAAACTACATTAGCATACATGGCACAGAAATCGATGTTTATGGTACACTAGCAAATGGCAATAAAGAGATACAAACTATATAAAATCAAATCACTGTGTGATTATTCCCCAATTATGCCACAAAGCTTAAATATGTTTAATTAGAGCTGCTGTATATTATTGCAATTCTTCCGCAGTCTAATTACTGAAGGCAATGAGATATCTGGAAGGTAGAAATTAGCACAGGGAAAAATCTGAGACAACCAGAAAATTGGTTTAGAGGTAAAAAATATCAAGTTGCCTTTGAACAAGTGAATGAGATGCAATTGAAAGTGGACATTCATATGCTAATTGTGATAACATGAGTGAAGTGTGAACTTTTTACAATGCACTTTATTGGAAATAAAAATTACCAGTAAGAGTACATTTGAAAAATGCAAACAAAATGCAGTTTCCTATTTTTGATTAATTTTATTTAATTTGAAAGTATGAAATGTGTATATTGATGATTTTATTTATTAAAAATGGATTCTAAATAAGTATGTGTAATGACACAGCCATCAAAAGATAAAAAAAACTTTACCAGATTCTATGCATGGGTCTGTTAGTTAGAAATAATTCTGAACCCAGAAATCACAATAGAAGTGTTTATTGTAAGAAAGAACCTTTCATGTGTACCTACCTCAGTTCCTGAAAGACTTTCTCCTGGCCCACCTTCATCCCACTCATCATCACTGTCAACAGTATAGTCAAATATATCCTACGATTAAAAATATGCAGACACATTTAAGTCTGATCAATAAATGAGCATGAACACATATTTTGATAAAATAAAAAAGAAATATGCAACTTTAAAAATTAAAATTTAGGATTTAATTAACATATTTGAGCATTTAAATATTTAGAATTAAAGAAACAGTAAGCATATTTATAGATAACAAGTATGTGAGCTAAGGTAATACAGATGAATAGCTGATTACATCCTGCATTTCACTTTCCATAGAAAAAAAGGGCTTTACTTAGTTTGGTTTACCGCTTTAGTGATTTTTGCTACATGACAGCTAAGACAGTACTATGGCATATAGTAGATTACAAACCACTACAAATGCCTAGACTGAGATTCAAACCCAGCCGCTTGAACAAAGGGCCAAAGTGTCTACCAAGGCAGCTAGTTTTTTCTAGGAAAAATTGATTTCACTATTTTTTAACAAAAGCTACTTATGGCATGCAGTAGCTCAGAATGAAGTCCCTTTCTTGTGATTACTGATAGGCAAACTAATAGGAATTATCCTTCCATCCAAAATTGTCCTTCCATCTTGACTGCTATGTACATGATGGCAAATGGTCATTAGAGAACGTCTTACTAAATGCAATCACTGCATAACTAAACAATTGGGGAAAATTCCAACCCATGGCCAAATGAGAATGTAATGAGATAAATGAGGATGCACAAATTCATTAAGGTTTGTTCTCATCAATCATTGGTTCACCGAACAGACATAACACATAGGAAAATTAAAACATTATTTAATATATATTTAAAAGACGAGAACTACATATATGTTAAAAATCCAGAATACCATAAAAAGGAACAGTGCAGAGTGGGAAGAATTACCAAGAACAATGGACAAACTAGGTAAGGAAGTTTTAAAGTTGAAAATAAAAATGCCAAAGACCAGAATTAAATTAGACAAGATCATAAAATCTCCATTGCAATGGTGGCACAGAACTTTCTCTGACCAGCAAGTATCGATGAGTAATCCTCGATACAAAGTCTAGTTAAGAGGACATCTAAATGGTAAGGAAACAAAGGCTGAAATGAAATGATCAGCTGGATTCTATGAAGTTCATTATCACTCTGCACTTCCTACGCCTTTCACCAATCGTTCTATCTCGGACAGCTAGTTGGAGATCAGAAATTATCCTCAAAACTGGAAATCTTAGCCAAGAATGGTTGTAACCATGCAACAAAGCAAGAATGAGATTCACAAGATATTCCTACTAGTTGCGAGGTCACAATTTATAGAATCTAACAGAATAAGGAAAGACAGCAATCTAAATGATTACAAGTCCTTAGCCCAGCTCAATTATTTCTAGACAAAACTGCATTTTTTTCAACTCCCATGAAAACTCGATGGGGTTGTGAACTGGTTAAAAAACTTTAATGATGCATTAAACTTACTTCTTGACCAAAGGGATTACGAGGTCGAACTTTTGTACTCTGCTTTCTCCAAGTTCCCCAGTATGGTGGACGGACATTTTCAGAGAACTGCAATAACTTTGCCTTTAAAAAAAGTTCTGGTTCGATATTATCTATAACTATGACATCTTCACACGCCCTTTGTTTCCGTAGTCTCTTCCTCAGCCTCACGTCTTTGTATTTGCCAGACTTTAGAATTTGAAGATACAATTCTTGACTATCCTGTAAATTTAGGAATTAAAACGTCAGAACTGGTGTTTTCTTTACTCTAAAAGAGTATTTCCAATGATTGGAATAGCATTTAAGCAAAAAAATTGCTCAAACTTGCCAACCATCAAGAAAAAAAATCTGGAAGATTTTTAAGACCTAAAAACTAATGCTCAACTGTCAGAATTGAAAAATGCCTAAAAGTTATTTAAAAAAATAATAAAATGAGGCAAATCGAGCTTTAAGAAGCAATTCAAAACAGTAGAGTAACCCTGCTTTCTACTAAAATTAAGCTTACAGGCAGTTTGAACTTAGCAAAACCAATTTGACAATATTTAACACAAAATGAAGCCAATTATAGCAAAAATAAGCAACTTTTTCATGACTGTTCTAGAGATATATTGGAAGGTTTTTCTTGAACATTAATGATAAAGAAGGTTTCTATGACAATCTTGCAAACACTGAATCCATTGTTTTTCTTTCATGGTTGCCACGACTTGGTGCCTAAACTTTGAAATTGGTGTCACTTGAAAATTTTCTGCCCATAAGTGTTTTTCAGGACTTCTCTGGAAAGGTTGGAAGGTATGTGATATTGTTACTTCGTGAATTGCCAAGATTTGGCACCACATAACAAATTTGGCCTTTTTAAATATCTCACATTGTAACAAAAAGTCCCGAAGGTCATTTTTCCTCCCAGAAGACTGGGAAAAAAGTGGTTTTCTGAAAAATTCAGAACAGTTGGCAGATATGATTACTCATTTAATACCCAATCCAAAAAGGGGAAGTAAATAATGTACCTGAAGTTCAAGGTCATGGTTCAACTTATCCTTGTTGAATCTCTCCTGAGCAACGGGAGGCACAACAGGTGCTAATGTCATATCATCGCTAACTTGAAATGGTTTAAAAGCTCCTTCCTTTTCAACAACCTGTAGATTCATTTACTTATAAACATAATACATTTATTTGCTACATACATCAGAAAAATTTAATTATATGGTTTTAAAGTATATTTTTAGTTTTTAAATAAATTTTAATGATGGAAAACATAACACAAGAAAAATTTTTACCTGAGGCACTACAGGAGCAGTCACACTTTTATTAGATGCAACAAAAAACTTCTTAAAAGCAGCTTTGTTTCGTTCTAGTTTTTCTTTCTCTTTTTGTTCCTACAATAATGGAAAATTTTGTAAATGAATGCTATAAAAATAAGAAAATGCTACTCGTCTTTCAACACAGCTTAGTATTCAATGTGCCAAATTTATTCAAATCATTATCTGTCGATTTGGTGATATTTAATGCAAAATGGCACCTAACACATGTAGATATGTAAGATTATTTAAGCTTTTGATTGCAATTTTACAGATTTCTCGTCAACTCCTTTCATAAAAACTTTTAATTTGGTGTACATTTTCTAAAATCTGCTGTTTCAGAACAGGTAGAAGCATTTGGAGCAATATGCATATAATTAGCACCATTACATGTAATACCTGAATTCATAAGCAAACACTTCAGTCTTCAAACAAGCACTCTACTCTACCCACTAGGATACACATGAAATCTTCAAGAAAGCAAACTTGCACAGGATACTTATAAATGGCTTAGTGAAATACATTCCATAGATCAAGGAACATTATAGATGCCACTGAGAACTGTTTAAATCGCTCGAGAACGATCAGAAAAATACAAGTAGGAAATAATAAACTGGCAAAATTTTGCAAAGTAAATACAAACATTTTTAATATGGTACATGTTCATGTAGGTTTGTAAACAAAGACTATTAATTTTGTTTCGAAAAACTAAAATGGTAGAGTTCAAGTGTTTTGACTTACTTTTTCTAACTTTGCCTTTTGTTTCTCTTCTTCAGCTTTTTTCATTTCTTCCTCACGTTTTAATTTCAATTCTTCTCTTTTCTTTTTTTCTTCTAGCTTCATTCTGGAAAATTCAGTTCAAAATCTTAAACACAAGCCTCCAAAACTGATATATATGCACAAGTTATCGATTGTAAAAAAATGGCAAGTTGGTTGGTTGAGCTTGGAGTTTTATGGCACAAGTGCCATATTTGGCCAGTAAAAAATGGCAAATCATAATAGTTACAATTAATTTATTCCCATTACAAGGAAGACGGTCAAAAGAATTTTTCAGTAAAAGAATAAAAACAAGTCTAAAAAGAAAACTGTTATGAAATGTTTGCATAAGTATGTTCTTCAAACATGGTCAAACTGTTGATTAAATCAAATAAAATGAATAATAAAAAAAGACCAAGTGAAAAATAACATGGTTGAAAGCAGGCCCAGTCTTATACACAATTCCTTTTCTTTTACAAGGTCTATCCTGAAAGCATTCAGCCATGTAATATAAAACAAGATGCAAAGTACCTAGGACTTTTTGCACCTAGTATCCTTCAAAATAGACACTTTGGGAATTGACATCTCTCAGCATCTCTTCCCCTTTTCAAAACACTCAGCAAAGTTCAAAGTTGGAAAAAGCCATCAGCCGTCTGGTTGAGTTCTCCTGAATCACATCCATGATCTAAAATCTCTTCCCTTTCAGAGGTGATTTTAACTTCTGGAAAAGTTAGAAGTCTCAGGGTATCCAATCTGGGCTGTAGGGGGGCTGAGTCACCTGTCATTTGATATTTTGCCTAAAAAAGCTCTGCTCAAAATGCGATGAATAGGCGGGCACATTGTCACGATGAATCTGTCACTCACCAATTGTGGACATTTTCTTCGTAATGCGTCCTTCAGCTGGTGAAGAACTTCCAGGTGCATCCTGGCCAGAACATCCAGATATACATCAATGGCATACAAGCCATTCTCGTTATATTTGCAATGGCTTTATACTTTAAGGACAGACTTCACACATTAAAAAATTGAAGATTTCAAGAACTTCCTAAACATTTCCAAGAACCTTGTTCAGCAAGCATTTATATCTGAGAGTAAATATAGTTAACACATGGAAGTCTGAAAAATTAAACTTTCCTGCTAAAACATTTATATAATTCAAATTTCTAAAGACAATAGTTCTAAACACTTGCTTTGAAATCACTACACTACAGCAGCTTTATGTTTCAGGTCATAAAAAATTTTGTTTTTCATTATTGTGCAGGTAAAAGTAATGAAGTTATTGCATCAATAAGCAATAAAAAGGAGGGTTTAGAGTGATATTCAAGGAATTCCTAGGCTTAGAACAGGTAGGGAAATAAAAATTATTTAAAAGGATGTAGGAACCCTGTTTATAGAATGAAAGTAAAGGTAAAAAAAGTTATTCCATTCACTATTGTAGCAATGGGAAATATAAAAAATTCCCGTTTGGGAGATTGAGTTTCACATAGTTCAGCTATGGGCACAAATGTTGAATACTTAAATTTCCCTAGAAATACCATAAAAAGCTATTATGAATTGAATGTATTAAGAGCAGCTTGAGAATTCATAATATGTAATTAAAATTACATTTTAAATTAAATGTTAAAACCTACCAAATGATATAAGCTTTATTTCTTTTTGTTTCTTTAAATCAGTTTCCCAAAGTGGGAGCTATCGCCCCTTACGGGCACTGGAAGAATCGTGGGGTAATGTTGGATCCAGGGGAAATAGGGACAAGAGTGGGCACTACGAACATTGTTAAAAAATTTGTCGCTTAAAATATTTTAAGTAAACACTTATCCACTTGACCATATAGGCACTCACGAGTGACGCAATCATTGATTTTTTAACTAAAAAAGAAAGTGACTGCAAATGGTTGATTGGAGATTTAAGGATGCTACTGATTCAAAAATAGAACCTAATATAGACAAATCGGTAAACAGACAAAAAGGGTTTTTGAAACTGCTTTAAAATATAATACAAGATACTTTAGAAATAGGTTCAGGCATATTATCCATTCCTAACACCTGTTGTATGCACTTTTGACACACATGCAACATTAACTATTACAAGAGAATGTATAATTTTGATCATAGTAATACTTGGAATTTGAAAGGAACTTTTCTTTCATATGGTCAGTCTAGTAAGCCTCTCCTAATCATCCCATTTGTCTGGGGCTGTTCGGGGAGGATCGGTATTTCAATCCTATGCTTGTCTTGGATTTTTTTAGGGTGCATGAACTCACGGACTTGATCTTGACCAACTCAACAGAAAAAATTAACAGGCTAGCCATGTCTTGTACAAAAAGCACAGTACTATCACCTGATTTCATTAATTATGTAATGGCTAATTGAATAAAAATCAGTCTTAAATTCAGACTCTTCAGTTAGACATGAAAACGTTTACCAAATTATTTTTAGTGATTGTTTGAAGATAGTTTTGACTTTGTGCATCAATGCTAATTTTTTAACAAGGCAATATTCGAAATTTTTCATAAAAACATGTTTCAAGTCTAATGACAAAGGGGAAAAACAGTCTTACTCTTGTTGCATTTGACGTATTTTCTTCTGGTCTTCCTTTTCTTTCAGTTTTTGTTGCCTTTCCCTTTCTTCTTGCTCTTTCTTCTCTTGTTTCAGCCTTTCTTTTTCTTGTTTCAGCCTTTCTTTTTCTTTTCTCTCATTCTCTTTTTCTTGTCTCTCAATTTCCTTTTGAATCCTCATTTGTTCCTTCTCAAGTTTCTTCTGAAGTTTCTGAGCATCCAATAACCGTTTTTTAGCCAGCTAAACAATCAAGATACAGTTGTATTCATAATCAGGTATCACGAAGACCGAAATAAAAAATCTTAAGTAAACTGAAATGCAATATTAATAAATTTTTAATACAAACCAACTCTTTTTGTTTTTCTTCCCTAACTTCTGACCTCTTTTTTGCTTGCTCTGCAGTCATTTTCTGAAAAATATACGAAACATTTAAATGCATTCCTATTAAAGTGTTCAAAACAAGAATAAGTTTTCTACACAATACTTTTACTCTTCAAAGTATAAAACAATTATGATTTTCTTAGTTTTAAATAATGAAACGTGTTAAGTACTTATTACCTGCCTCAAATATAGTAAATTTATTAATTTGGTTACGTTTTACGAAACTGCAATAATTCAGATAAAGAGCCATAATTCCCAAAACTTACCCTTTTCTTTTTTGAATTTGAGACATTTTGATTAGTCTCTGATGGACTTTTGAGTGTGCTTTCATTTTTGGTTCGCTTCTTGGAACTTGGAGCATCTGCTTCACTTTTACTTTGAATTCCACCATTCTCGGACAGTTCGTTTGAGTGCAGCGCATTTATGGAATCGTTCAAGTTTGATGAGTTAAGCTCATCAGAACTCTCTACAAAAGATCGATCACAGGCAGAAAGTTCCGAATTTAGAAGAGTGTCTGATTTTACACAATCTTTTTGCATATTATTTGAAGAGGGAGATAATTTTTCAACTACAGGTGTAGTAAGTTCACTTTTAACAACATTCAAGTCTGTGTTTTCTTTGCAGTCCCCAATGGCAGCAATGTCACTATCTTCAGTAATAATTTGAATTTCATCATCACTGGTATCCTTTATTCGTTTTGAATCTTCAATGTTTTTGATGTGCTTCACTGACAAAATAGGCGAAGTAGCTTTACGTTTTCTATTGGCAGCCGCCAACAGAGCAGACTTGATATTCATACTTTTGAAGGGTGCTGAAAATATAAATATTTATAATTTTAACATTAGAATTAAATTTTTTAAATATAATCAGAAAAACTGAACAAAGATATCAATTGCAGGTAATTCATAGAAAATCTTCTAGCTTCACAGCTTGAAAAGAAAATCCTAAATTAACAGAGTAGGTTATTGAGGGTTTAAGAAAAATTAAGTTTTGTTTCATTGGGGTTTTTTATGGCACTGGTCAAGCACTTATCTTATGGCACTTATATCTGGTCAAGTTGTACTAAGTAATGTATTTCCTGTTAATTAAATAGACATACATACACTAGGAAATTGTGACACCGAAGAGGAAAATATACCCAGGGTAGTTGCAGGAATCGAACCTGCGTCACCTATAAACTAAGAGATAAGTTAGAAAAATTAATTTGGCAACAGTGGTTAACCAATAAGATCTAAGCATGGCAATGAGGTATTTATACCAATGAAGACTAAACAGACAAAAGTAAGCAAAATAAGGGAGGGAAAACAATGTTTGGCAAAGATAAAAATTAAAGTTAAAACACATAATTAAGTATAAATCATTATGTATGACAAATGGAAATTTGAAGGAATAAGAAGTCATTTCATACAATTAGAAGAAATGCCTCAATGGCTAAGAAAATTACTGAATGATTAAAACTGAATTATAAAGTTAATAATCAACAAAATCATTTGGAATCAAGAGTAACAAGAATGCATTTGAATTTAAGAACAGGATAGAGAAAATTCAAAGCAGAAAATGTGCCAAAGATAAGTAAACTGAAAAATGTACCAATACTATTCGTTTCTTGACAGAAATGCATTGCTAAAAAGGCATTTAAAAAAATGATACTAGAAACTGCATATATATAATATAGTTGCTATAGAACAAAACCAGGGTCTCTTTGAACAAAAGAAAAATGAAGGCCTTTTAAATGCTGTCTTAGATATATTTGTAAGGTTACATTAAGGAAAGATCTGTATTGGATGGAACTTCTTAAAATTGCAAAATTACTTGTCTAAGGAATATTTTTCAATTAATGTGCTGCAAAGAATGGTACTGGCGTACCTTATGAATGGCGAAATGTTTTAAATTGTATAATAAGATTTACTTCATTTCAATGGTTCACTTTTTAACTTTTGACAAGTGTGTTCACAAATGATTTCAAGTAATACTACAATTTTTAAACACTTGTACAAATAATTTTAAATGCCAATTTTATTAAAATATAACTAAATTGTTTCAAAGATTTTTTTAAAAGCCACTTAGAAGCAAAAATGATAAAAAAGTTAATTAGTATTAATTTTTGTAAATCAATCTAAATCAGCCCATATTTAGACGGATCAGCAAAAAAATGTAATATTTTTTGGTGTGATGCAGAATTTCAGTAATTAGTTTATGAGTGCCATGAGATAAAAAAGTTGAAAAACACTTGTCTAAGGTTATGCGTCATTCAGTTTTAGAATGTTGTCGAAATAATACGAGTAGTGCTTTTGTAAAAATTAAGACTTTAAAAGTTTGTAGACTTCAGTAAAGTAAATATTAGGGCTTTACAAGAGCTCTTAAGACTAAACTTAAAAAAATCAGGCCTTTTTAAGACCTACCTAAAAGCAAACACTTCCGAATTTATAGAAGTTCTATGAAAACGTTTAAAAATTAAAATAAGTATCACATCAGAATCATTTCTACATTCACTGGAGTAATGAGCAGTATACTCAAAACTTAATTCTGACTTTTTACAGCAAAGATAGATTTACATATTTATCTTATTACATTTAGTCTGTTGTATTGTTTCCAACATAACAGCTGTTAGTTATGCATTTATATCAATACAGAAATCAAATGTAAAAATAAAAAAGATCATGCATGTTTTTCAATATTTTAAGTTTCGCTTATCCAGAATTTAGAATTAGGAAGAATGAAAAACTGTGTCGGTACTTGCGTATTAACCGCATGCCATTGGCAAATATCAGCCAAGTTTTGTTTGCCATTGGCGAATATCAGCCAAGTTTTGTTTGCCATTGGCGAATATCAGCCAAGCTTTGTTTCGGGCGGAAAATGTTTAGCAATTGCACTTAGGAGATGGCATCAAACATATTATCATTATAAACTCTGCGAGGTAGGGACTCGAGGTGGTGGCGAGATGTTCCTCGATGTTTTTTATTTCACCATTTTTCACTCCCCAAGATGCGTTATATATTCTGTGTGTGCGTGCCAGTTTCAGAATCAATGAAATTGTATTTGTGGTTCACTTAGCAGGGAATATAACGAGATCGTTCCAGTTCTTCCGTCTTATACCCCTTCCAACAGTCGGAAAAAATGGTCGATCGATCTGTGTTTTTTTTATTTCGTTCATGTTTCACGACAAATGCCCCCAAATATGCATTGGGATGGGAATATTCTTTCAGCATTATTTCATAACGATCAAGCGTTACGTAAACATTTACTTCGACGTAAAAACAGAAAATAAAACACGAGTATCTAATGCAACTATGCACTGAACTGTGGTTCTAAAAAAAGTTTTGCGAAACAATCAGAATCAATGAAATTGTATTTGTGGTTCACTGGCAGTGAACATAAGCAGATTGTTCCAGTTCTTCCGTCTTATACCCCTTCCAACAGATTTGGCGATTAATCGCTGGCATGCAGTTAATATGTAAGTACCACTGTCTTAGTGGAATTCGAGGAAACGGTGGGTTTGTTTTTAATCTGATGCGCACCATAATAATTTTTTCGATCTCGGCTCCTACAATACTCATGCCGCTCGCCTTGGATTTGGATTTAGACTTCTGCTTGATAGCATGCACAGCTTTATACACTTGCTGCTAAATTATTCATTATTATTGTTGATACTTGAGTTTACCATTTTCCAACTCGACAAATCAGTTTAGAAGACTGAAGATCGGTTTAGAGATGTGTTTGTTTTGTTACAAGAACAAAACAAACAGATTAAGATAACTAGGATATAAGAAAAGTGAGACAACGTTTTCAAATATTTACACTAAGTTAAAAAAATCAGAGCACGTTTAAATTTATCTCATTTATAACGAGAAAATTTCTTTAAGAGACAATATTTTACTACACTATTTTATAATAAATTCATTATTGATAATAATTTCACTGATTTCTACAATTTAAATTATAATCCTTCAGTACAAATGATCAACATTGATTTTTTCATGGTGTCACAGTGAAGTATACTAATAGTATAGTGAATACATAACAAATAAACAATTATACAGATACATAGTGTGTTATGAATACTTCATAACATTAATTGAACTTGTATCCATGTTAATCTTCAAAATACAGCTTTAATAGAGCAGTAAAAAACAAAACATATTCTTACTCTTATTTTCAGGTGGAGGCATTTTTGAAGATCTTGACTCAGGAATATAAATTCATGGATTTACAAGTAGTAACTGAAAATATTAAAAGATGTTTAGTAAATGAAATACTTCAATATTGAATTAATAGTGGAAGGTCAAAAGTCAAATAAATTAAACACTATCAAAATGAGTCTTGATTATAAACATGAATAAAAAATGTTTCACTCTTAACATTTAGTAATGTAAGCATGTTTTAAACAGAAGTACTAAAAATAGTAGAAAATAGATTAAATACACTCTTAAAATTATATATGCATTCAAGCACACTTATACCATCAAAATCTGTTTAAGTTCTATATTTTGAATTATAAAATTTTATAGCATGCAGCAATTTAAGAAATTAATTCATCAGAAATTATTTACAATTAAAACCTATTTCTAGCAGCCCTTTCCAAAAACAAAGCAAATTTGATGAACTTTAGATACATAAAAGGATAAATTTTTCAAAGGAATAAAAATAGCCTGCTATAAAAATTTTAATTCAAGCTATAATCAGAAAGAATTATTGAAGTTTCCAATGGAAAGTTGAATTAGCATCAGATAAAATACTTACGGAAAAAGTAAACAAATGGAATATCAAAACTTTTGGAACTTAACAAAAACTAATTAAGAAAGTTATTAACTCATGCTCAGAAAAAAATTGCTTTTTAGTTTTATACACTTTATGAAACAGGATGGTACACACCCAAATTTATTGCAAAATAAACATAAATCATGTCTAATTGAAAATATATAAATCTTTGGATCACTGTTACCGTATTGTAAAAATCAGACATGTAAAAACCAAATAATAAAATCTAATGGAACTTTTAAGACCTAAATCTAAAATTGTAACATGTGAATACTTGATTGCAGTTTATTTTAATTATAATAGTTTGAATCTAGAAAGATATTTTTTATGAATAACCTTTTCCTGATAGATCCAAAAGATTCTTAAAGCTATACCATAATCAAAATAGCCAGATTTGGTTTGACAAACCAATATCATTGTTTGCACCACTAGGGCAAAGTAGGCTGGGACCTATGGTATAGGGAACATGACAAGAATGGGATTTGAATTTAAGACCACAGAACTAAGCACTTGATTACCAAGCTTGCTGTCAATATACTATGTACATTGACTTGATATATGTACTTTTCTACAATAATTTTTACCTCAAGATAAAACTTTCTGAGATTTGATTTATTCATCATTGCAAGCCCAAAAAGAATGTAATAATTTTCACTTAGTAAAGAATGTTGGTTTAGTTAAAATAAGGTTACTAACAAGCAAGCGATACAAAATGGAACATGATTTACTCAGAATTAACAATTATATTAAAAATTTAGTTCCAAAAACTTTATAGTTCAAAAATGCATTTAAAGATTTTTCTTATTTTCGAAAGTATTTCTTGATACATCAGTGTTATTTGAGGAAGCTACAAGTTCCTAAAACTTCAGATATTACGATTACAGGAATTAGACCTTAAATGCAATAATCAAGACAAATCGTTTTGCAGAAAACAGTAATATACATGGCTTATAGCAAAAATCAAACGAACTCTTACACCACAACAATGCAAAGACGGCCATATCCTCCATAGATATTAGGATCTTTCCATTACTTTTTAGATAACTTACAATACAAAACAAATTGCCGCCAATATAGAGCAAACCCTTGAAAACCATCCCAAACCCCCCCATAAGCGATCAAATATTTTTTTTAATAAAATTTAACTATGTTACATTTAAATGCAATAAAAAATAACATGTAGTAAGCACTATATATAAAGATTCCATACTCCACAAATTCTTTTTTCGTTGCGACAAGAATAAAAACTAATACCTTTGCTGATCAATGCGTAAAACACCGACTCTAATTAATATTAATCCTTTAATTCCACATTAACATACCTTTAAGTTATTTTGTGTCAGCCTCAGTTTTGGCGCGCGATTGTTCCTATTCGTAATTAAAAACAGCGCCACCTCATGGTGGTTGAAACGAATAAATTTTGGACGATTGTGATGAGGTGGAACTACTACTTTGGGCTCGTTCGTAAACGTGAATAAATCGCACCGGGTGTACGAGTTATTCGAACCGAGTGCTCCAAGAGTCTCAGATTTTCTAATGTGTAAAACAAGCCATTTCATGAGCCACTGGAAACGAAAAAAAATCGTTTCAAACGAACTGAGATTGTGCTAGGTTTTGTCAGTTCTGAAGTTGGCGACCGAAAAGGTAGATCTAAAAGAGTTGTAATGAATCTCTACTCCTGTGTGTGTGGTTTAGGCTCATTTTCAGATTGGATTTATCATAAAAAATTACCATCTGTCATCAAGAAGAAATTTCAAAGGAAGATTTATGAGAAGGGCAAAAAAGCAAGACGTAATTTTTATTATAAAACGGTATCAAAAACGCACGACATAAGACGCAAGATATAATATTTCTTAATATGAATCTGATGTTGCCTCGTCATCTGACCTTGGTTCAAAATTACGAGGTGTTATCC
The DNA here is from genome assembly GCA_933210815.1 of Meta bourneti. Taxonomy (NCBI): domain Eukaryota; kingdom Metazoa; phylum Arthropoda; class Arachnida; order Araneae; family Tetragnathidae; genus Meta; species Meta bourneti. The sequence continues at coordinate 89,431,730 of OW119924.1, read as the reverse complement.
TCGTAATCAGGATTGTCGTCATCTGTCCGTGGTTCAAAATTACGTAGTGTTGTCCTCGGATCTTTCCCTTTGGGATTGATCCCGGACCGTCACCAATAGCCCATTGTGTTGCTCCAGTGTGACGTTAATTGAAATACCAAATACCAAAAAAACTTTCTCTTCGGGTTTCATCCCGGAACGTCGTCAATAGCCCGTTGTGTTGCTCCAGTGCGATGTTAATCAAAGTACCTACCTAACTACCCTTCAGGGTTGATCCCAGACCGTCGCCGAAGTTTGGAGAGTGGGGTGCCAACTCAGGTGTGACCTCGTCATCTGACCGTGGTTCAAAATTCCATACTGTTGTCCACGCATCTTTCCCTTTGAATTTGATCCCAGACCTTCGCAAATAGTCCGTTCTGTTGCTCCAGTGCGATGTTAATTCAACTTGAAGATTTGAAGACCTAAAATGCATCTGCACTTTCGCAATTCTATGTATGGTAACCCTAGTAAAATTTTTTAGGTTTAGTTCAAATTATAATGGTGCATTTTGTGAGATAAATAGTTAGGTAGGTAGCTAATTAGCGTCTCACTGGAGCAACGCAACAGGCTATTGGCGACGCTCTGGGATCAATTCCGAAGGGAAGGAGACGAGGACAACGCCTCGAAATATTGAACATGGTCAGATGACGAGGTCAAAACATCTGAACTGGCACTACACTCTCCATACTTCCATACCACGCCAACGCGATCACATTTGAGGCCACGACAGATTTAACGTTCACCAGCCCAGTGTATACAACTTTGTTACTTACAACTGTATACAACTTTGTTACAAATACATACTTTGTGTCCTTACCTGAACCTAGTTTTGAACTCGCAACCCTCCGGTTGCTAATCCTGGAGAGTGGTCGGACCTTCCCTTCGGGTTTGATCCCGGACCGTCCCCCATAGCCCGTTCTGTTACTCCAGTGCGACGTCAATTACAAAATACATACCATACCGTTGCTCTTCCAACGGGCCGCGGTGGTTCAAAATTACTTGGTATTGTCCTCGGTTCTTTCCCTTTGGGATTGATCCTGGACGGTCATCAATAGCCCGTTGCTCCAGTGTGACGTTAATTAAAATACCATACCATTCCAAGGGGCCACGGTGCCCAGCTCGAAGAGTAACGGACTAGCAACCGGAGTGTTGCGAGTTCGAATCCAACCAAAAGAACCGTCGTGGCCTCAAATGTCCTCGTTGGTATGGTGTGGAAGTTTGGAGAGGGGTGCCAGCTCAGGTGTTGCCTTGTCATCTAACCGTGTTTCAAAATTACGTGGTGTTGTCCTCGAACCTATCCCTTCGGGATTGATCCCTGACCGTCGTCAATAGCCTGTTGTGTTGCTCTAGTACGACGTTAATTACCATTACCACCATCACGTTGCTCTTCCATCTGGGCTACCGTGATCCCAGATGACTTTTATGAGACTTTCTGCTGACAAACTTAATGTTAGTGGAAGTAGTGTTTTTGTGGTGGAACGTGCTTCCTATACGTATTCCGGATGTGACGTCATGTTATGAATGCCATTCGTTTTCTCTTACAAGTCTAGAGAAAGAAGCGTCGAGTCAGAAAGAACGCAGTAGACTATTTTATTTGTTATCCGATCTCGGTCACATGATCTACAATTCAAAAACCGTTGCCACTTAAGGTTACATAAATGCTAATACACAACATTCCTCCCCCTAGGGTGGGGCCGCGGTGGCCCGGTTGGAAGAGTAACGGACTTGCAACCGAAGGGTTGCGAGTTCGAATCCAGCCAAACACCGTCGTGTACAAAGGGGGCTGGTGCACGTTAAATCTGTCGTGGCCTCAAATGTCCTCACGTTGGCGTGGTGTGGAAGTTTGGAGAGTGGGGTGCCAGCTCAGGTGTTGCCTCGTCATCTGACCGTGGTTCAAAATTACGTGGTGTTGTCCTCGGATCTTTCCCTTTGGGATTGATCCCGGACCGTCACCAATAGCCCATTGTGTAGCTCCAGTGTGACGTTAATTGAAATACCCCCCCCTCCCCCTAGGTAGTGTAGTCCTTTAACTAGATAGGTGGGTGTTTGCTCCTAGTTGGTCTTGATGGTAAGGAACGCCCTGGTATGGGCTTGGGCTGTTCATCCACAGTCGAAGTGTCCGGAGGGTCAGTGACTGTTCCAACTGATTCTGAATCTTTGTGTTCTTCTGATGGAACGATCACTGGCGATGGATTATTGGTAGGAGTCCACAAGCTGCCAAACAATTCCTTGATTTTTCTGCACCTTATACGTAGTTAATCCTATTACCAGTTATGGTTGCTGGTACCCATTTAGCATGTGCGGGAAACCCTCGAGCATATACAGGATCTAAGGGTGCAAACACTTGAAATCTAGCTGCAGTATTTTTATCTTGAATAGAAAAATCTGGATGCAATTTATCCAAGCATGTCCTCAAACGACGGTTCATTAACAGTTCAGCAGGCGAAACTCCTGTGGAAGTGTTAGGAGTAGCATGTTGTGCTAATAATAACGATGCTAATCTCAAGTTCCAATTCTCCGAGATAATTCGTTGGAGTTCTTCCCTCTTTGTAGGGGTAGGTGCTTCCTGGATGACTTTAACCTTATATTTAGTAGGTCTAATACCCTTCTCATCAATTTGATATCCCAAGAATTCGATACTGGGAGCTCCCATGATGCATTTTTCTCGATTGACTCGCAATCTAGAATCAGAGAAACGACGAAGGACTTTTCGAAATCGTTCGGCTAATTCCTCCACTGTTGAACCCTTGATCAGGACATCATCAAAATATGATAATACTCCAGGAATGTTAGCTCATAATGTCTCGATGAATCGCTGTAATATTCCTGGTGCTGAAGATATTCCAAACTGTAAACGTTTACATTTGAATGCTCCACGGTGGGTTAAAATTGTTTGTGCCATTGCAGAAGGCTCATCGACAACCAATTGTAAGTAAGCTTGGGACAGATCAAGTTTGATAAAATAACGACTTCCCGTCAGTTCGGCAAGAATTTGGTTAATAGCAGGAACAGGATAAGGATGATTTCCTAATGTCTTGTTTACTGTGCATTTGTAATCTCCACGCGACCTAATTTCACATTAGCTTTAAGGACAGGAACAACTGGTTTTGTCCATTCTGAATAGTTCACAGGTTCAAGAACTCCTTTCGGTCTTGTAATCGTTGCAATTCTTTCTCAATTTTAGGTCTCAGAGCAAATGGTACAGTTCTTGCCTTCAATTGAATTGGATTCACTGTGGGATCTAAAAGTAGTTTTATTGGAATGCCTTTAAAACTTCCCAATTCTTCCTTGAATACGTCAGGAAACTCACACGAGACCTCATCTAATGTTGAATTTCCTATGTTATAGATTCCTGTCACTTATTCCTAGAGGTTGAAACCAGTTTAATCCTAGAAGTCCTAGACGCTATTTCTTAGCAATCAAAAGTGCAAGTTCTCCGTCAAATGAAGCATATTTGACACTAACCATGCCTAAAATTTCAAAAGGTTTCTGATTATAGTCTTTCGCGACAAATGGAGGCTTTGTAAAAGATGGAAAACTGTGAAGATATAGGTTATCAAATGTGCCTTTATTAATGATGGATACCTTGGCTCCAGAATCAATCTCCATGGTGCATGGTGAGTCATTTATGAAGACTGCTATTTTCATGTTTGAGCTTTCTATAGTATTAATATGAACATGCTTCAAATAAAAATCATCCAACTCTTCAGTTTCTATAGCATGTGTGTCCCTATTCTGACCACGAAAGGTTTTCCTATTGGAGGAGTTTGTTCTAGCACTCCTGCATACTTTCTGAATGTGACCTTTCCTTTTACAAAGATAACACTCTGCATCTTTAAAGTGACATTGGGTCCTTGGGTGATTTGCTCCACAACCGGAACATTTTTGTTGCTGGTGTTCACCTTTGTTGGCTTTAAAGTACTGCTTACGATGTTGGTTTTGAAGAGGCATGACAGATGTAGAGTCTGATCCTCTTACCTTCCTCACATGAAGATTGGCAGTTTCAGCAGCAAGTACTCTTTCTTGAGCTTGTGCGAAGCTGAGAGATATTTCAGCCAGTAAGAGTCCGAAGAGCCTCATCTTTCAAGCCACACACCAGTATGTCTCACAGCATAACACTTAATGAAATTCCAAAGTTACAGTGTTCTGACAACTGCCGTAACTCTGCGATAAATGCAGCGACGCTTTCTCCTGGATGCTGGCTTCTTCGATAGAACAAGAACCTCTGGAATATTTCGGATGGCCTGGGTGCAAAGTGTGATTTGCAGAGTTCTATCAGCTCGTCGTAAGGCTTAGCAGTAGGACTTTCGGGTGACACAAGAGAGCGGATAATTGTGTAGATCTTGGCAACACAAACGCTCAAAAATACAGCATGCTTCTTCTGAACATCAGTTACATCGTTAGCTTGTAGAAAGCATTCCAAACGGTTATGGTAAGAATCCCAAGCTGATGAATCAGCTATGTCAAAGGGTTCTAAGCTTCCAAAAGTGGTCATTGTAAATTCGGAGATTGCAAAAATTCACACAAAAGTTAGAAAACAAGAAAAGCGTACTCACATCAAAGTACCTCAATAGTTCAGCATCGTTGTGAACGTTTCGATAGATGAGTTTCGTTTTCGTTTGAAAATTCCTGTTTCTTCACTAACTCCTTTTTTCGTTTCTAACTAGGGCCGATTCGTGGGCGCAGCATTGAGACTTGTGTTGCTTTAAACTTGGGATCCCATCCTCGTTGCCAAAATGTATCGCTTTCAAGTCTAGAGAAAGAAGCGTCGAGTCAGGAAGAACACAGCAGACTATTTTATTAGTTATCCGATCTCGGTCACATGATCTACACTTCAAAAACCGTTGCCACTTAGAGTTACATAAATGCTAATACACAACACGTCACTTGCCTTGTGTTTCGAATATGATGCCAGCACGTGCCGTCAACAGAAATTTAAACGAACGAAACCCGAATTGTTGTTTGGGTTTGATCCCGGACCGTCGGCCAGTAGCCCATTGTGTTGCTCCAGAGCGATGTTAATTAAATACCTACCGAATTGTTCTTGATTGTTGGTCTTGAGATTGAGAGATCCCGGACCGTCACCAATAGCCCGTTGTGTTGCTCCAGTGTGACGTTAATTAAAATACCTGCCTACCTACCTTGATTGTTGGTCGATCAACGTCAATTACATAAAAAGCTAAACGATGATAACGCATATGTAACATGGGAGAGCATTTGATTAATAAATCCCCTTAAATTAGTAAATAGATAAGTATTTTAATTAACGTGTTGCACTGGAGCAACACAACAGGCTATTTATGACTGTCCGGGATCAGTCCCAAAGGGAAGGAGGGCCGCGGTGGCCCGGTTGGAAGAGTAACGGACTAGCAACCGAAGGGTTGCGAGTTCGAATCCAGCGAAACACCGTCGTGTACAAAGGGGGCTGGTGCACGTTAAATCTGTCGTGGCCTCAAATGTCCTCACGTTGGCGTGGTGTGGAAGTTTGGAGAGTGGGGTGCCAGCTCAGGTGTTGTCTCGTCATCTGACCATGGTTCAAAATTACGTGGTGTTGTCCTCGGATCTTTCCCTTTGGGATTGATCCCGGACCGTCACCAATAGCGCATTGTGTTGCTCCAGTGTGACGTTATTGAAATACCCCCCCCAAAGGGAAGGATCGAGGACAACATCACGTAATTCTGAACCGCTGTCAGATGACGAGGAAACACCTGAGCTGGCATTCAACTCTCCACACTTCCTCACCACCTCAGCACCACCAAAGGGAAGGAGGGCCGCGGTGGCCCGGTTGGAAGAGTAACGGACTAGCAACCGAAGGGTGCGAGTTCGAATCCAGCCAAACACCGTCGTGTACAAAGGGGGCTGGTGCACGTTAAATCTGTCGTGGCCTCAAATGTCCTCACGTTGGCGTGGTGTGGAAGTTTGGAGAGTGGGGTGCCAGCTCAGGTGTTGTCTCGTCATCTGACCATGGTTCAAAATTACGTGGTGTCGTCCTTGGATCTTTCCCTTTGGGATTGATCCCGGACCGTCACCAATAGCCCGTTGTGTTGCTCCAGTGCGACGTTATTGAAATACCCCCCCCCCAAAAGGAAGGATCGAGGACAACATCACGTAATTCTGAACCGCTGTCAGATGACGAGGAAACACCTGAGCTGGCATTCAACTCTCCACACTTCCTCACCACCTCAGTGTGAGGATATTTGAGGCCTCAACAGATTTAGTGCACCCCCTTTGTACAAGACGGTCTTTGTATGGATTCGAACTCGCAACCCTCTGACTGCTCCGGAGCAACCGGAAGTTGCCATTAGTAAGTAGAAGTATACGGAGAAAATTCAGTCGCGGATTACCAACCGGAGGGTTGCGAGTTCAAAACTCCATCCAACCAAAGATTTGGGGGGCTGGTTCACGTAAAATCTGCCGTGACCTCAAATGTTCTCATGTTGGCGTGGCGTAGAAGTTTGGAGAGTGAGAAGCCAGCTCAAGTGTTGACCTCGTCATCTGACAGTAGTTCAAAATGACGAGATGTCTTCGGATCTTCCCGGACCGTCGCCAATGGCCCGTTTTGTTGCTCCTGTGCGACGTTAATAGGACAATTAGGCCCCTCCAGATAGATTTACCCAGTCCTCAGTCCAGAAACAGCCCCTCCCAATAACTTGTCGGATCTTTCACTTTGCGATTGATCCCGGACCGTCACCAATAGCCCGTTGTGTTGCTCCAGTGTGTCGTTAATTAAAAATACCTACCTACCATCCCAATAACTTGATCAGAACCGTCGACTAGATAAGGTCCTCTGAATAGCTTTATCAGATCCGTTGACCAGATACGGCCATACGATAGATTTTCCCGGCCCGTAGACCAGATACGGCCTTCCAAATACGTGATAGCAGCCCTACTGACCTGTTGATAGAATTTAATGAAGAAATAATATTTCAAACATTATATTAAAAAAATAATCAATCGAGGTTTGTTGAAAAATGGAAACGATTTTTGCTCATAAGATAATTTAGCATTCCACGAATAAAGGGAAATTTGAGCACAGCTTTAGAATTGATGAATAATTATAAAATGGCAGTTTCTTTACAAACTTTATAAAAAAAAAACAAATTTAAAATTAACAAGAGGCCAAAACGAGATTTTAAAAATGTGATGTGTCTATTTTGTATGCGATTAACTGACAATTTATATTTCAGTTGAGACGTATTTTTAAATTGAATTGTAAAATTTTATTCCACTCAACCAAGGTTTCTCCCATTTGCCATTAAGCTCATATTCACAAAGTACACAGAGTCGTGGTTCAGCCACCATATACACACCTGAAGATCGTTAACAGTTCAAAGCTCAGGTGTTGCCTCGTCATCTGACCGTGGTTCAAAACTACGTGGTGTTCTCCTCGGATCTTTCCCTCTGGGATTGATCCCGGACACCGTTACCAATAGCCCATTGTTTTGCTCTCCAGTGTGACGTTAATTAAAATACCTACCATACCATACCTACCTTTACAAGAAAATGAAGCTTTAAAAAAGACTATTGTCAAAGGCCAGATGCATAGCAAAAGAGCCGCTTTTGAGTGTAGGAGGACAGGTAGTTGAATTTACGTTGCCTGGTATGTATTTTAATTAACTTCGCACTGGAGTAACACAGCGAGCTATTGGCGACAGTCCAGGATCAATCGCGGAGGAAAAGAGGATAACACTTCGTTGTTTTGAACCATCATCAGATGACGAGGTCAACACCTGAGCTGGTACCCAACTCTCTAAATTTCCACACCGCGCCAACGTGACGACATTTGAAGCTACGACAAATGTAACGTGTACCAGCCCCCACGCTTCTGAGAGTGAAAATGTTGGGACTGTGCAGGGCGTCCAGGATCGACAGAAGTGACATGTCCAATACCATCAACGAAAGTTTGGACGGGAAATAACTATTACAAATCTTTGCTTGCTGGTGGTTTTAATATTAATATGACTTTTAAGATGAGGGACGTTTAAAATTTTGACTTAAGGACCTATATGACGCCATGACGATATGACGCCATTCCCCATTCAATGTCAAGGCAACTTTGAATGGGGGAATGTTAACGATTACCTACCCCACTCATCTGAAGATCAGAGACAAAAGAACTAATGATGCTATATTTTCGATACATGACCTGAGGATGTGTGAAAGCATGCATATTCATCATTTGCCATTTTATACTCTAATGCCGTGGGAAAAAATACAAATTCAGTAGTGTCCGCGCCGATGAAAGACACTAAACTAGAGTGGTCCAGATCAATATGATGTCATTCCCATTTAATGTCGAGGCGATTTTGAATGGGGAATGTCAACGATTATACCTGTCTATCAATAATCCAAAAGCAGAATGTGTCTGTGGTTACTGATTTGTTGTATTTATACCTCTAGCAGCGATTTTTAACCATTTTTTTTATCTGCACACAAAACTTAAAATCTTCTGCACAACAAATAAATAAATTATAGTAATTACCTACTCATAATACTCCAATGAGGCTTTTTAAAAATATTTTTGTAACAATTTATTTATGGATGATTGGTTCTTATGGGACAAGGACCATATTTGGCCAAGCTGGCCAAACTATGGCAAAGTACATGGATAAACACGCATGATGGTTTTATTGACACAAAGGAGAAAAAAAATACACCCAGGGAAGAATGGAACCTACGCCGCTTACAACTCGCAGAATGCTAGAGCAGTGGGTAAACACACTGAGACATGAATGAAAAGGCTTTAACTTTCCTAGTAACATGTGATCTAGCATTATCCTGCTGGAATACAGTCAGGAATTCTATGAAGAAATGGTATGACTTCTGTCCAACTTCCCTAACCTGGGGATGGAGCAGATTCCTTGTCGATGTCGCCTATCCCAGGATAGGACGATGCCAAATAAGTATGATGGATTGGGTACTAGTCTTGAAAAAGACTCATGCATAGCCCAAAATGTACGTTTCTTCTCAAGGGAATCGGACGACTCAATCGTGACACCGACTTCCTCTGTGGGTAAACAAGCATTTTAAAACTTTTTAGTGATCAAATTTAGAAAGTAATTAAATTAAAAATTAATATTTCATTGTTATGAATATTTCATCGTGGATCAAATATGTATTACTTTAAAATAGCATCTAGCGCTGAGATTATTTAAAACTGATCTATCAGGATTGCATTCATTTTCATGAGATATACAATCTGAAAAACAGCATCAACGCGTTATAATTGAAGAATTTTTAAAATAACTGTGGAAATTTCTTTTATTTTGTATTCACTTAAATTATCAAATAGAAATCAAAACTATTCATTCGTGTTTGGTGATTTGATTGCATATTTTCAGAACCGTGTCAGCAATTCTGTGAACTATAGTTCAAATATTATTTAACAGATGGCAGCAGCATCGTTTCATCTGATCGATGACGCATCGATTTGATAGTACACATTATCTGCCGGCATATTTCGACTGGTGCTTTAAAAGCGACTGGTCTCTTAAAAGCGTGAAAAGGGTTCGTAGATGTAACCTGAAAAAATATAAAACAAACGGAAGGAAAGTGTGATAGATGGTTTAATCCAGGAGCTGTAAAACGTTTTGTGTTGTAAAAGAAGAAATAATTATTCTTGTGTGAAGTATATTATCTTGTGCATAAAAGTAAAATATTGTTTCTTGCAATTATAAAATTTTGAAGACTCATTTGGTTACACAATGTTATTTATTTTATGAAACCAAGATTCAATATTGCACCACGGAATGAAAATGTTACGGTTTTAAGACTACAGATAGTGTGAGATGTTACTGATATATATATATATATTGATATAATAAAAAAAAATCAAACATACAAAACATTATAAAGCTAAAGTAATTCTTAAGTTTCTCTGTGTTTATATATAGTTTATATTAAGTTTGCATACATATATATATATATATATATATATATATATATATATATATATATAATGTGTGTGTGTCCTCGTCGGTCCTCGTGGTTCAACGAACTCTCGATTCAAGTTTCGTCTTGGCAATAGCTTTATATAGTGCACCCGCTGTGAAAAGGTACTTGACCTCGGCAGGTGGTTAAGCTCGGGGAAAAGGGCTGTTACACTTAAAATTATGTTTGGCGATTGTCTTATATGTTTGTTACATCAACACGTAGTCGCTGTTGACTTTCAGCATCGAACAATAAACCAAAGATGCCATTTGTGGGAACGAATTATTTAAATTCAATCATTTAACAAATAGACTCATCCGAAACCACATGACTCAAATGCTCACTCGCCGGAGCCGGACTATATCTGTAACGGAGACGGACTAGTTTGATCGACCCGAGAAATGTTAATCATCCACGGTCTCCGACTATTCGTAAATGTTAAAAGCAAATTATGCCATGTAAGCAATTTCACACCTGCGGCACAAAAGTTTACATGGTCGTTAAAATTATTCTTAGCATCTAAAGATTGAATGAATGTCATATTTTTTCCAATTACTCGCGACAGCAAATAGGTCAACTTCTTGAACCTGCAAATTTTTCGTACGCGTACTGTGCCAATACACCAGAAGACCTACTCAAGATACGCTGGCATTTAATTTAATTGCCAAAATTTAAAATGACATCCTTTGATGAAAACGAAACCAAATGTGGCAGCTTAAAACGTTTTGGAAATGCGAAATAATTTTGTTTGTAGACATTTTAAGGGAATAATATAACTGTACTTAACTCGAAATCCATATTGCATAATCCATAAAATTGGGGTGGCATAAAAAGAATAAATGCAAACTACATTTTCAAATGATCTTGTGTATGGTTATTGCTTCCTCTAAAGTCTAAACAATATTAGACAATCAGGTAGGTAGGTATTTAATTAAAGTCGCACTGGAGGAACACATTAGACAAGATTCCCGTTTAAATGCTTAATTTACATTCGTCGTATTGATTATTTCTTTCCTTCTTTCCAGAGCACATACAATTTTTGGATTCCTTTTAGTATTCAACAATTTCATATTTTGTTGGAATCTTAAATTTTTTTTTATGGAGCTTGCATTCCTTTTTGGAACGTATAGATCCTTAGTATTATTTAAATTATTTTATGTTGCCTTTTGATATAGAATGCTATTTGACTATCTATTTGAATTTAATATACTTTATTTTCCGTAGTTTAATTTACTTTACGAACTTAATATGAACATAAGAGTAATTAAAATAAACTTTTATTGCCTATTTATTTTATTATGAAATTAAAGCTCACACAAGAGTATCATAAGACAAAGCTAAAACAATCTAAAATAATCACGAAATTAATATTTATGAAAATTCTATTACAACGGGTGTCTATTATTAAAGTGTCTATTATATAAAGTGTCTATTATTAAAGTGGCAAAACCTTATAATTAAAGATCACCTAGTCTGCAGCAAAACTACCTATCGGGATGTTGCCAAAATTTCACTACGTCTTGATGAGGCAATGGAAAAGAAATCCACACTAATAAAAGTTCAAAAATTACCACCAGGGGCGTTTTACTATTACATTGACCATTACAATGCAGCACTATGACAGTTTAGGAACAATTAATTCAAAACAGGTTCATTATGTTGACCACCCTTATCCGAAATTTCTGAATAGCATGTTCAAATATTGGTCGTGATATAGCATTCCAGCTTTACCCATAATAAAAGAAATGAATTTCTAGTTTCATATGTAGCAAAACTGTAACTATATGCTCCTACTTGCTGCAAAACTGCCCTCTACTGGAGTTTGTTGTAGTGGCAATTTTGTATCAGTCTTTCTGAACATAAACTAACTAGATATTCTTTTCAGTTATAGCGGTATTGCAGCCGGGATGCGATATGTGAATATCCATTTAATTTTATCGATATAATCTTAAAGGGTCCCAGAAAATTTTTAATTTTCAAGGGGGTCCTTCGACTGAAAAGTTTGGGAACCACTGTAATAAAGGATTTCTTTTGTTTGTTTGTCGCTCTACTATTCGGAGATTTTGCTACAAGACCAGATTAGTACTAGAATCGCTTTTCTACATTCCAAAAAATATAGTGATATTTTTACGCCTGATCTAAAAACTTGATTTGTTTTCTAATATTGCCTTATTGGAATTTTGAAGACCACACCTCTCTTATTTGTTTATTTCTGAATTGTAACCCTTTTATGAGGTGGGGACGAAGTATGCTTTTGTTTACCTGATCGGTTCGTAGCTATTGGGTAATGTTTTTCTACTCGAGGGATAATCATACCTGTACTTAAGACTTAAAGGGAATTCTGAACATCCATGCCCTGAGCTGGATTCGAACTCAACGGTGCCCGCTGCACCAAGGACCAAAGCGCTAATCACGCGTCTACTAGGGTAGCACTTCGGAAATCTATATATGTTACCGTTAAAGCTCGAAGGCAGTTAATGTGCACATTACCTAGGCAATCTGCAGATTAGCCGATTTGTTCCGTTAAAGTGCGGAATCATCTACAAAATAAGAGTTTTCCGCACTTTACCTAGGTAATGTGCACATTAACGACTTTCGAATCGTTAAAGTGCACAAGTGTGTTTCTCTAATTTCCTTTGCCTCCTCCTTCCCTTTCTCAAATTCATTTCCTTAATTGTATTAATATTTTTAAACCGTTTAATTGATTCTTTGTATTATACTTTGTCCATTGATTGATTCTATCAACTTTCTGTTGATTGATTGATTCTATCAACTATTCTGTTGATTGACTGATTCTATCAACTATTCTGTTGATTGATTGATTGATTTTATCAACTAGATTCATTAGATATCGAAAAATAAATAAATAACATTATGTTTCAACAATTGTCAGTATATTTTATTTACATCTGCTGATTATTATATGAATTTACTTATAACTTTATGGGATAAAAGTATAGCGTGTTTTTCAATTAGTAGTACCTAGTATTACTGAGTTGTTTGTCTGAGTATTAATTTAAGCGTACTAAAACGTTGCTGTTGTTCGAGCAAAGATCTTATTTCCACTTTAACGAGTGCCTAGTAGGTAATGTGCAGATTATCTAGGTGATCTTCAGATTACCTAGGTAATTTGAGAAATTAAACAATTTTCCGCACTTTAGCGGATCGGTGTAGTTAATTTGCATATTATCTGATTTCCGTACTTTAGCGGTAACATATATAAAGCAGAGTTGGAGGCGTCTGTCTGTTCGCTATACAAATCAACACCGTTTGACCAATTCACACCAAATTTGGCACACTTATACTTTAGAACCCTGCTGGTAACGTGGGCTACATATTAACCCCCGTTCTATTTGTCCTAGGTGTGCAGAAGGGGCTAAAAACAATTCAAAATCTCCATAGGAATAACATTGAGTATAAAACGATTGCTGTAAAACAGCTCAGCTTGTTTTACACGTATTCATAAAAAACCAACTTTTCCAATAAAATTATTTTACCAGTATTGCTCGAAAAAACTATTTTTTCAAAAACAAATTAAATTTTAATATTTATGTTTGAACTGACTTTTTATTTCTTCCCATGATATAAATAATTGATGAATATTTGATTGATGAAAAAAAGGATATTTAAAATATTTAATTTTACATAACTTACATTTTGTAATGGAACACGAAAAGCCCAACCGAAAAACTCATTAATCATAAGAGCGTAATTTTACTACTGGGTATCTGGCAACGGCAGAATTAATGTGTTTTATTTTATAAATTTGATTTAGAATTCCGTGTTTGTGTATCTGAATTGACAGCGAAATGTTGTGGTCATATTTGAGCAATTCCAAGTATTATAAATATGTTCTTTTTTCGTAAATAAATCCTTACTGTCTTTATCAATATTGCTCAAAAGTCTTTTGCGGCATTATTCTATTTCAGAATATATTCAGGAAGTCGAAATTCGTTCGACACGCTTGCTCATATCTTTCGTTTTTCAGAATTCTGCATTTTTTCAAGAATCGAAATATCATTTCTGTTTGTATTTATGTGTTCCTGGAAGAGTTAAAAAAATTTTAATTATTTATTTATTTCCTGGAAAATATCACTGGACAGGGTAATTTCTTGACGGTATATGTATATTTCGACGAACTATCCTTAAGTCTTCGGTTGAATACGCAATGGTTTGTAGAATGCTCTTTCATAAAAATAAATAAAATATACAAAACAAAATATTTATAAAGTAAGGTGTATAATTTTTTATTTTAAAATGACCAGTAAATTAAAAATATCACTTTAAAATAAGATGGGATGCGTTAAATTAAAACGGGTAGACATATGTTGTAGTTCAAGTATATTTCAAAATTTTGACATAGATTTTCATTACGAGACGATTAAATTTACATTTGTTTATCATGTTTCATGGATGTTATTGGAAGCTGTACTCCATAGTCAAGTAACTACATCAATCATTCTAAATAGGTATGTCCATTTAAAAAACCAAATCCCTGAATTTAAAAAAGTGCCATAAAGATTCGATTTAAAACTGAATGTCTGTTGGAGTGAAGAAAATTTTAAAATAAGACTGCTGATCTTGGAATAATATCAGTTTGGAATTTTGAAAAACTGAATTTTTTGTTTTAAGTGACAGAAGGTCGAAGTTCCTTACTCTATAAATTGAAGCTGTTCCTACGAAACTTAGATACTACATGTGAAACTCGTTGAAAGCAGTGATTTTCTTTTTTAAAATCGCTGTAAAATCGATCTGTTTTTTGAAAAATTGTAATCGATTGAGTTTGCTTTGTCTACACTGATGACATTTATTTTTGAAATAAGCTCCGTTATTTTCAAGAAAAAAATGTGTTTGCTTCAAAATAAATTAATCACGAATGCCGTAACAATTTAATTTATCATCCTCTCATATTGATGATTAAATTCGAAAACATCGCATATCAGGTGCAAGAATGCCACAAGTACAACATATTCATAGGAAAACTTAGTGCAAGACTATACTACTAAAATTCGCCATTTTTACTGAAAATGAACGTACTGGGATATTCGTAATCACTCCAAAGCTCAAAATCGACTTCTGTTGTAGTCACCTTAGAAAAAACCTTTGTGGTTTGTCTTACAGCAGGAGTGCGATTAATGAAATGAATTATATGGATGGATATATCATATACATATTTGCGTCCGAAGTAACTTGTAGAAGTTCTAAAAAGTTACAACGATAGTAAAATTATTTTCCGTACACTTAAATGATGATTGCATTCTTTTATGAGAGATGTGATTAGTCTGGTCACTTTTCAATCAACATTTAATTATTTCAACCCAAGCAAAACACTGGGTAATTCTGTTAGTCTAGAAAATAAAGCAGAGTTTGCGTCTGTCTGTTTTCTGTAGATTTCTACACCGTTGTACCAATCCACACAAAATTTGGTGCACTTATACTTTAGAATCCTGCGGGTAGCGTAGACTATTTATCAAACCCCTTCTATTTGTCTGGGGTGTACAGAGGATGCTACAAAATATTCGAAATCCCCATAGGAATGAAATTGAGTATTATTACGATTGCGGTACGCAACTAAGATTATTTTACCAGTATTGCTGGAAAAACAATTTTTTCAAAAAAATTATATATAAGAAATTTAAATTCTAATTATGTTTTAGCTTTTTTTTACTTTTCCAAAATATAAATAATTTATGAATATTTGATTCTGACAAAAAAGATATTTAAAATATTTTGTTTTACATAACTTACATTTTGTGTTGCTCCAGTGCGACGTTAAACAACCAAACCCCAACCATTTTGTAATAAAACCAATCTATTTAACACGAAAACCTCAAGCGAAAAACTCATTGATCATAAACGCGCTAGTTTACTACTCGGTATCTGGCAACGCCAGAATTAATGTTTTATTTTTAATTTGATTTAAAATTCTGTGTTTGTACGTATCCGAGTTCAGACAGCGAGATGTTGCGGTCATATTTGAGCATTTCTAAATATAATAAATGTGTTCTGTTTGAACAAATAAATCATTTTTGTCCTCATCAATATTCTTCAAAAGTCTTTTATCGAATTGCTCTATTTCTGAACATATTCAAGAAGTCGAAATTCGACACGCTTGCTCATATCTTTTGTTTTTCAAAATTCAGCATTTTTTCATTGACCGGAATTTCTATTCTGTTTGTATTTATGTGTTCCAGTATTTTACATATTGTAGATATATTATTTAGGAGTTAGATTTTAATGAATGATTTTATTTTCTGAAAAATATCACTGAACACACATGGGTAATTTCTTGGCGGTATATGTTTATTTCACCAACTTTCCTCGAGTCTGGTTGAATACATAATGGTTTGAAGAATTCTGTTTCATAAAAATAAATGAAATATAGGTGTGTAATTTCTTACTTTAAAATGACCAGTAGAATAAATCAAAATAAATCATCTTAAAATAAGATAGGTACATTAAATTAAAATGGGTATCCATACGTTATAATTCAAAGACATTTCTAAATTTTGTCAGATTTTCCTTACAAGACGATTAAAATCAATTAAATTTACATTCGTTTTTTTTCATGTTTCATGGGTATTATTGAAAGTTGTTCTTCATAGTCACGTTTCCATTTAGAAACCGAATATCGAAGTTGAAAAAGTGCCATAAGGATTCGATTTAAAAGTGAATGTCTGTTGGAGTAAAACGAATTTTAGAAAAGACATCGCTGATCTTGGAATAATATCATAGTTAGGAAGTATTTGAACTAGGACTGTTGAAAAATTAAAATTTTTTGTCTTAAGTGACAGAAGGTCGAGGTTGCATACTTTACAAGTTGAAGATGTTCTTATGCAAATTAGATACCTGAGAAACATAAGATGAAAGCAGTGATTTTCTTTTTTAAAAGCGCTATACAATCGATCTTCTGCTTTTAGAAAAATTGCACTCGATTGGAGTTTGCTTTATCTACACTAATGACATTCATTTTTAAAACAAGCTCCATTATTCCACATGCTGCTGAATGCAAATTTTCAAGAAAAACAGTACTGTCTTCAAAATAAATTAATCAATACCTAAAAATTTAATTTGCCATCCTCTTATAATGATGAAATTCGATAGCATCGCATCCCTGGTGCAAATGCCGCAAATCAAAAATATTGAAAGGAAAACTGAGTGCAAGCCTATACACCGGAAGTTCGTCATTTTTAATGAAAATGAACTTACGGGGCATTCGTTAGTCACTCCAAATCTCAAAATCGACTTCTGTAGTAGTCATCTTAAAAAAAACTTCTGTAGTTTGTTTTACAGCAGTAGTGCGATGAATGTGAAATGGATTATATGGATGGATGGATCATGAATACATATGTGCGTCCGAAGTAAATTGTAGAAGCTATTAAAAAGTTAAAACGATGTTACAAATTATTTTCCTTACACTTGAATGATCGAAAGCTAGGCCTTCGATGCATATGGAAAAGATGAAATGTAATTAGTACTACTGTGTAGAGTTGGGAAGAATGTTGTTTGGTGTTGCTTAAGGCGTGTGGACTTAATGCATGGATGTAATTCGTGCAATAATAATGACCCATTCATAGAAGCCAATCAATTAGCATACAGTAGAACAGACAAAATAAAAGTGGAAATCCAATTTGAATTAAACCTAATTGAGGCTGCAATTCTCTTGAAATGTATATTCGCTGTGACGGACTAGCAAGGAATATGTTACCATCAGGGGAGCGCAAAAGTAGCAAAAAAAGAGTTTTTGAAAAATTCAGAATCAAAACATGCATTTTCAACCAATTTATCACTTTATACATAATCTGAGACATAAGAGAGGCACGTGTTCTGAAAAATAGAAAGATGTTTAAAGCAATTTAGAATTATAAATGTTGACAGAAATGCAATCATGTTCAAAGTGTGTGCCTATTAACCAGTTTACTTTTGTTATTTTTATAGCATTGACCAAATGAATAAAAGAAAAATTCGATTATGCACTATATCCCATGATACACAACTCGGATGATATTTGGTGTTTCATGACAGTCAACTGTGAAAAGAACTTGGTAGCTCTTTCAGATTAATGTATTGAGGAGTTTTATCGCGCAGTCGAAATTATTAGTTTCATAGAAACTTTAGACCCTTGTTATAAAATGATGATAGAGCAACATATATATATATATATATATATATATATATATATATATATATATATATATATATATATATATATATGTCATAATAACAGATCTTATAAGCCTGCAGTCGTGACGAGAGTGGCAAGAGTGGTGTAAGGCAACCGGAGAGAATGATCCATTGATATTGAGTGTAATGCAGATTCCATAACAATTCTTTATTATTTCAGTAGACAAGTAATTACATCATGAGGTTGTTGAGGGTTTGGAGTTTGGAACGGCTCTGAGGGCTCCTTAGCCCAAGAGACTCGTGAAAAAATAAATAGTTTACAAAGATCTCGCTAGAGGGATTAGGATTAAGAAAAATATTATTGGACCAGGGGATTTAACACGAAATTTCATTGGTAGAAGTCGGTGGTTTTACGAAGGGGGAATGTGATCTTACATATGCGATTTGAAAGCAGGAGAGTCTTTGGGAGGTCTAAGCTAACGAGGCGGCTTGAGTTCAAAGGTGAAAGGGAGTCACGAGGTCCGTGGGAGGTCCAGTTAACGAGACGGCTTGAGTTCAAAAGTGAAAGGCAAGATATTGACCACTTAGATAGGGAGACAAAGACTGGGATAAAAGGGAACCGCTAAGGGGTGATCTGTAGTGAAAATTGTACTTAGGGGGTTATTTTTAGGTATCGTTTCATATCCCCCCCATTTAGAAGGGAAAGTCTTACCGTTCCAGAAAGGCTTTCACTAAATTATCAACAGTACAAAACATACAATATAACAAAGATACAAAATGACATTTCAAAACAAATATGATACATAAACACTTGATACACAAATAATACAATATTAATTTACAAATATCAACTAGTAGATGATTAATGAAAGTAAAAAACATCTAGCATAAGGACTTCAAAATTTATCCTTACACCTTCATAAAAGCTTCCATATGTCCTCTACTTAGTGACAATTCCCAAAATATTCAAACATTTTTCATGTATTTTATCAAAATTTCCTATGCATGGTGACTGAAAAAATATACAGTATTGTAAGTTTTGGTGATGAACCATATACGACATTATAATCACATCACTAAACAATCTTATTCATTAATTTGACGCAACAAAATCTGTGAAAAGGAAAATAAAAAAAAAATAACTCAGGAACTTAGATGTGCAATGGAGACGACTTCTCTGTAGCAGTACCGACATGTCAGTGATGTCTGTACCTACGAGAGCGTTACTGTAAGTAGGCTAGAAATGAGCTCCGTATATTCTAAATGAGTAACTGCTCATTGTAAGCTACTAATTCACGTCAAGCATCCTGAAACGTTGAATATGTGTGTGCCGTGTTGTATAATGAATTTTTGTTTAATCATTTGTTAACTTCAAAATCAATGTATTCTGTGATCAATATGTGTGAAATTTCGTTCATTCATCAGTATAAAATCATTATCAGTACAATCATTTCATTATCAAACAGTACAAAAATAAAAATACGTAATGAGAGACTGGAATGTTGAGGAAAAGTATTTTTCATCAGTGTCCTCGTACGATAAAAATTTAAAGAACTACCCTAAAAACTTTCTATATTATTAGGTAGAAAGATTAGGACATGTTACAAGTAATACAAAAGAGAAATAGATACTTTATATATATATATATATATATATATATATATATATATAGTCGGTTCATCCCATACTAACACAATAAAATAATTCAATAAACAATGACGGTTATTCAAATAAATTGCAATACATAATAAACATTATTCAATATAAAAATAAATTATTTACATTATTCGACACATTGCTAATTCTTCATTGAATACATTTCATGCATCATGTAAGTTTCATTTATATGATGTTTGTAATTACTTCACATCTAATGTTTGAATTTTAAAACCGTTTGAAACAAAAGTAAATAATTAAAGGCAAAACTTTTTCAGAGCCTTGTCAGTAGCGACAATGCACAAACAGGAAAAATAATTGGACGACGGGTTTGTATTGAATTGGAGATGGGAAGAGATAAGGAAGGCTTTCGACGGGGGTCACAACCAGTTGGGATGAAGAAAGAATGAAAAGCGAAGCTTTGGGGGGAGAAAATTCTCCCTCTTTGTCCGAAAGTCGTAAATTCCATGCGCATTATATTCTCTTTCAACGAGAACTAGGGCTACTTGGTTTTACGCGAAGATGTGAAGCGAGGGTACTCTGATTTCCCTTAAGAACTGGTATTTTCGAAACAGACACTTTGGTGTTATTAGCAACTCGAATGGGAATTTTACTTTTTCTAACTGGAAGAGGAGAAATTTGATAATCAGATGCTGGGTAAAAATGACGTAATCTAGTCGAATGCACTACTTCAGAATCCTTTTTGTGGAGAGGGTTAGGCCTATTTATTTCATAATTTACGTCAGAAAGTTTCTTCAGGATAACGTATGGTCCTGTGAAAGTTGGATTTAATTTTCGACTATTGGGATAAACAAATTCTTCATACATTACAGAGTCTCCAATGTTAAAATCACTTTTAGTAAAACGGGTGTCATATCTCTTTTTTGAAATCTCATGGAATTTCTTAGTTTTTTCTTCGGCAATTTTTCGGGCCTCTTCAATGGGCGGATACAAATTTGGTTCAACTATAGGTTCATAAGGAAGTTTTCCATACATTAAATAAGTAGGTGGGAATGTAGTAATCGAATGAGGAGTGTTGTTGTATTCTTCCGTGACTTGTTTAAGTAATTGGGTCCAAGGAGTACTATTTGTTTGAGCATTAATTTTACATTTCAACCTAGTTATGAGGGTTTGGTTGACGCGCTCAACTTTACCATTAGTTTGAGGTCTGTGTGCAGAAGTTAGTAATTGAGTGACGTTATATTTTTGCAAGAAATGCTTGAATTTGGGTGACGTGAAGGCTGCATGTCTGTCACTTAGAATTTTCTTTGGAACTTGAATTTGGAATACCTGTTTAAGACAGTTAATATAAGCATCTGATGTCACACTTTTTGAAGGGAATGTCCAAATATATCTTGTTGCATGATCTATTAAAATATGTAGGTACTTTTTTGGAGAGCCATAATAGCTTAATCCGCCAACTGTATCCACGGAAATTAATTCGAAAGGCTCATGACTTGTGGGAAGGCATTTTAACAAGCCATATTTCTTTTGCTTTTTCCTTTTATTCAATTGACAAACTTCACAGTGTCGGACATAATTTCTAACATCATTTACTATACCAGGCCAATAATATTGTGGCGATAATAAATTTAACATTGATGACACTCCTAGGTGCCCATACTCAATATGTGCTTTCTCTAACAATTTTGAACGAAGTGAAAATGGGACAACAACTTTATTCAAACCTTGTTTTCTAATTGTCCAAAGATTATCCAATTTTTTGTATTTGCGATTACAAACATTATCATTTTCTTGACTTTCTTTGAGCTCAGAATGAGTTAATAATTGTGCTCTTGGCAGCACGTGATGATTTATGGGGTTTCTAGTTAACATGTCAGCTTCTACATTAGTAGATCCCTTTTTGTATTTAATTGTAAAATTGTACATAGACAATTTCAATGACCATCTAAAAAGCCTACCGGTTGGGTGTTTAATATTTTTGAGCCAAACCAGGGCAGCATGATCGGTATAAATAGTAAAGTGATTTCCATGAAGATAGCAGTAAAATTTTTCGACGGAATCTATTATAGCCAAACATTCAAGTTCTGTTATCGCGTAATTTTTCTCGTAAGGTCGTAATTTTCTAGAGTAAAAGGAAACTGGGTGTAAGGAACCATCTGGATGTTCCTGTTTTAAAATTCCTGAAATTGCTTCTCCTGAGGCATCGGTGTATAAATGGCAGGGATAATTCGGGTTAAATAAACTTAACACAGGCTTAGAGATTAAGATATCTTTGAGTTTCTTAAATGAGGCCTGACATTCTTCTGACCATTGATATTTTACATCTTTTTTAAGAAGGTTATTCAAAGGGGCTCGAATTTTCGCATAATCTGGAATGAATTTGTTATAGACATTAACACTTCCAAGAAATCTTTGCAACTCTTTGGTGTTTCTGGGTGGTTGAAGTTTTTTGATAGTTTCAACGTTAATATTACTTGGTTTGTAAGTACTGTTCTCAATTTCATATCCCAAGAAATTTATTTTCGTTTTTGCAAAGTTGCATTTTGAAAGTTTGAGTTTCACGTTCTCTTTCTCACATATCTCAAAGATGATTTTTAAATGTTTCAGGTGTTCTTCATAATTTTGGGAAAATACAATTATGTCATCAAAATAATTTAGGGCAAATTTAATTTGATGCTTATTTAGAATTTGCCTTATAGCACGTTGAAATATTGCAGGGGCGTTTTTCCATCCAAAAGGTAATCTTTTCCATTCGTACAAACCAAAATTTGAGGTAAATGCAAGTTTTTCTGTGTCTTGATCCTTAATTTTGATGTGCCAGTATCCAGAGGCTAAATCTAGTGTTGAAAATATTTTTGCATGGGACAATTGATCCAATACAGCATCGATACGAGGAATGGGTTCGGAATCTGTTTTAGTAATTTCATTTAGTTTTCGATAATCGATGCATAAACGAGTTTTGGAGTTTTCATCTCGTTTGTAAGCTAATGTTACAGGAGCAGCATAAGGGCTGTAAGAAGGTTTGATAATGTCTGCCTTCAAAAGTTCGTCAATTTGTTTTTTGATTTCTGCATTATCCTTAGGCGAGGCTCTATATGGGCGACAAGCAATTGGCAGTTCCGAGTTTAGAATAACTCGTTGAGGTTCTAAATTAATTGAGCCTACATCATATTTATTGTTGGCAAAAACCTTTTTGTATTTATTAATTAGAGCAGTTAATTTGCCACCAGAGTTAATACCATAATTGATATTATTCACATTATTTGAATTAACACTAGAAATAGTACAGTCCTTAATGTTATTACTATCAGTACAATTCCCAATACTATCATTCTTATCAAAAGAGTACATATTTTCACATTTCATATTTTCAATTTTTGAACATTGTTCATCATAAGTATTCTTACTAGTAGTATTCTCACATGATCCAAGATTATTATGTTGAACACTATTAGAATATTGTGAATAACCTTGATTGTAAAAATGATGGGAAATTTGTGCACAACTTATAGGAGCATTTGAAGTTACATTATGATTGAATTGAAATATTTGTCTGCTTTTGCAATTGATCTTCAAATTAAATAGATTCACAGTTTCTAAATTTAGCAATGCATAATTTAAAGCAGAGTTGATGGCCAAAAATTCAAGTTGTTTTGTAATGCAACCAATTGTAATACTGATCAAAACAATTTCACTTACCCGAATAGCACCAACTGCTTGTTGAATTTGTATCTTAGGGTTCACTGTTATTGTCTCATATTTCAAATGTCTGAGTAAATGTTCAGGAATGATATTTGCACTCGTGCCAGTGTCCAACAATCCAATGAATGTTTTGTGACCACAAAAAATAGTCACTTTTAGGAATGGTCATTCCAAATCAGGAGTTTGTCCATATTGAGTAGCTGGTTGATACGCGAGCTGAGGTAGTGGAGGAAGACTTCGCTGAGGGAAAGTTCTCCAAGGGGGATTCCGGTCCTGTAAACGTCGGTCACGGTAGTTGAAGGGCTCTCTGTGCACGGGAGGCATCCAAAATCTCGGCCGCATCGGAAATCTTTGCCGGGGTCGAAATTCTGGACGGGGAATTGCTGCGGGAACGGGTACTCGGTCCATTCTGCTATTTCCTTGTTGATTGTCATCAGGTAATTGACTGCATAACGTGCGGGCAACTCTTAACCATTCCGTAATGGTTGATGGTTCTTTTACGATGATGAGCTCCTTAATATTCCGAGGCAAACCATTTGTTAGTCCTTGGAGTAGTATTTGGTCAGAAAGGTGTAATCGTTGACCAATGTCAAATTTCTTTTTGAAGTACTCATCAATGTCTCCAGGTTTGTCGCACGTTGTAGAGATGAAGGTATCAAAAGATATCAGAGAGGTCCTTGAAAAATAGTTGATAAGTCCTTGACGTAAATTAGCCCATTCGGTTTCGACGATACAATGATTTAAATAATAGTTCAACGCTTCGCCTTTTAAGCATTGTGAGATTAGTTCGATTCTTGAGGTTGCATAGTTGGTTGTTTTTAACTCAAAATACTTGATCCACGCTTCAACGTCGAAATTTTCTTTGGGATCAAATGCTATTATTTTTGAAAGTATTCTTTCCGAAAACTCTTCAGAAACTGGGTAGCTGGCAGTAGAATCATCTCTATTAGACATCATTTTGGTGTAGTGATGAGAGTCCGTTCAATTTCTTAAAACTTCCAAAATGAGACTTCACGGTGAGGTTCCCAAACCACAAGTTGCTATCCTGTCGACTTAAAAATCTGTCATAATAACAGATCTTATAAGCCTGCAGTCGTGACGAGAGTGGCAAGAGTGGTGTAAGGTAACCGGAGAGAATGATCCATTGATATTGAGTGTAATGCAGATTCCATAACAATTCTTTATTATTTCAGTAGACAAGTAATTACATCATGAGGTTGTTGAGGGTTTGGAGTTTGGAACGGCTCTGAGGGCTCCTTAGCCCAAGAGACTCGTGAAAAAATAAATAGTTTACAAAGATCTCGCTAGAGGGATTAGGATTAAGAAAAATATTATTGGACCAGGGGATTTAACACGAAATTTCATTGGTAGAAGTCGGTGGTTTTACGAAGGGGGAATGTGATCTTACATATGCGATTTGAAAGCAGGAGAGTCTTTGGGAGGTCTAAGCTAACGAGGCGGCTTGAGTTCAAAGGTGAAAGGGAGTCACGAGGTCCGTGGGAGGTCCAGTTAACGAGACGGCTTGAGTTCAAAAGTGAAAGGCAAGATATTGACCACTTAGATAGGGAGACAAAGACTGGGATAAAAGGGAACCGCTAAGGGGTGATCTGTAGTGAAAATTGTACTTAGGGGGTTATTTTTAGGTATCGTTTCATATATATATATATATATATATATATATATATATATATATATATATATATATATATATATATATATATATATATATATGTATGATTCAATGAAAATAATCTTCACTTAAACCTTCAGAAGGTTTAAGTGAAGATTATTTTCATTGAATCATATATGAGAATTCACATTGGTGTAGCGTCCATATTTACCAAACGCTCGGCATCCCCTCATAAAAAATTAAAATTCGGTGTCAAAAATTAAGATTGATAAAACCTGATGCAGAAATGACAATTTTTTAACTTAAATCTGAGTGAGACGTCAATCTCTATATAAATGTCCTTGATTTTCACAGCAGAGTCAACCAGGGACTGCTGATGTCCGATCCTTTCAGCTTCAAATGGTCTCTTATCATGATTGGTTATTCGTGTTTGTCATGCGCTATGGGTACCTTTGACAGACTCCTCTCCCCTACTCCATTCTTCTTATTGAGGCTAGCATTCAGTCCAGATAGTATTCAGTTTGGTCTTATGGAAGGTCTATTATTCTCTCCTTGTTTTCCCGTCTTCGTAAAAGATTGCCATCTAGCTCTAAGACAGCGTTCGGCATTCCCAGTTATCAATATTACGCGACGCTGTTGAGAACTAGTGGTGTGTTCGTGATGGGTTGCGTTTCGATTTTAAAACATAAACTTAGACTGCCCATTCATCGTTTTGAAAAAGAATCTTATTGCATTCTATTTATGTATTTGCTTTCTCGGGCTATAGTTGGAATGAAACAGAACTTTTCATACAGTATAGTGCCTCGAAAAGGCATAATTACTATTTATTGTATAGCCAAGAAAGGGTTTCAATACTCATGCTTTAACGTTGCGTAATGCGTCTCTTTGTTTATAATTCCTCGAAATACTTCGATACATTAATTTAAATCTGTGGAAAATGTTCAAGACAATTAATTGCCCAGATCATATCAAATATTTCATTTACAATACAATTGGGAGGAATTCTTACTTCGCTCATCCAGAAAACCTACTACTAGGAGTGATAGCTGATCTTCGACAGCATAATAGAGATCAGGAATCAGGACATTATTGATACAAGAAAAAGAGAGAAATAAATTCGAATTGCCTGCTTAATTTTCATGCAATAGACTACACTGACCTTACAGATTGGGGAAAAATGATCCGTCACTGAACCACCTCTCACAGTGATATAGTCAACAAAAGAGTTGTTAAATACTGGAAATGTCTAAGTTACGCAAGTTGTTGAAAGTGTTAAAGCCGTCACAGAGAAGTAGCAGTTAAAATTTGTAGAAAGACGTCAAGAGATGGGCCTACATCCGAGCAAACTTAGAAGGCAGGAAAGATTTGCAAAGTCAGTGGGCCCGACAAGATATTTATGTATGCCGTTGAAATTTTTTGCTCAGCACACGGGTCCCATTCTTCATGGTGAGACATAGATACTCGCAACATAGGAGTCGCAGGTACCTGGTACCGTTCGAGGTCTGAAGGAGGTCCAGAGAAATGTGAATGAAATGTTTTGTTTCTGTGATGTCAATCCGTTTTCTAGTTCAAAAATTCACAAATCTACGTAGTTTTTATAATTAAAATGAGACACAAATGTTTATAGGAAAAGAGAATAATTTAAATAGTTGCGCAAATAGTTAAATACACAGGACTTGACATACATATTTTTAGCTATTTGAGAAATAGCTGCTGTTCTCGTTGGAATGAGGTTGAACCAGCCCGTCACAAAAACAGACAAGTTTACGTAGCCAGCAGACCAGACGACCCTCCTGATAGGCTTACCCGGCCCGCCGGTCAAATACGGCTCTATGGGCAGGGTTATCCGGCTCGCAGACTAGATACGGCCCACCGAACAGGTTAGGTAGGTCTGTACAAGATTTCTGTTGTCTTTCTCTCTTTCTCTCTTTTACACCTCTTATTAAATATAATTTTTTTTGAAAACATAAGTAATCTGTAAAATCTTAATGAGCATTTTTTGTGTATCATTTTACCCTCCTAAATTCGCTATAGTTCAGTGTAATTAGTCCTTTTTGGATGTCCAATGTCTTTATGATTCCAAAGGAGTTTGAAATTACTATTATAAAGTTACAAAACCCTAAATATTTTGCGATTTCTACAATATTGATGAATACGCAATTTTAGCATTTTAATAGAAAATTTCATTATATCTGTCAACAAAATTTATGCAATATTCGGGAAAAGTTTGTTACATTGGGGGAGGCATGCGAGGAGCAACTTAATCAGAACAACATATACAGTGGATCACAAAAGTATTTGCCCATTTCGCGTTTTTTACTACTTTCTTGAATATTATAAGGATATAGTTAAAATTAGATTCAAAATATTACCATGTAAGAGCTGTCTTTCTATTTTAACATCACAACAAAATAATCCTGCTAAAAATATTTGAAATGCAACGTAGGCCTCTAATTCCGTGTGAAAGAATCCAAAGTGTGTGGTTCAGATCAATGACATTCGAGGAGACATTGAATGGGAGGACTATTAAGAATACAAATGTAGAATGTGTCTGCTGTTGTTGATACATTGTATTTATATTTCTAGAGGGTTTCCCAAACTATGGTTCGCTGAACACTGGTGTTCCATGGATAGTGAATACGTGTTCCGTGAAAAATTTTCAAAACTATCATGAGCTTTGAATGGTTTTAAATGCCGTGACAAGAGTTCAAACCAGTTTGAAAGTCAGACGCTAGAGTTCGGAATTCATTTACAGTGACAGTAAGCCACAAGGCTTCAGCGCAAGTAACTATGAAAATCTAATTGACTTAATTACTGAATCAGGGGGATTTAAAACAAAAATACTTGAGACATTTTAGGTGCTTAAGTCCCAAGAATTATTTTCAATTTACGGGAGCACCTGCGGAGCTAAGAGGGTTTAAGGCTGAATACCCTTTGTCTCCATAATCGAAAAAAAAACTTTTAAATTCATAGGCGCCCCACGGGGGCTTTCACTGCCTTCTTGTCGGCGCCGCACAATAGAAAGCGTTGAGGTGCGGAAGGTCTTAATCACATTAATAAGTGAAATGAATATAATCATTCCGTTTTCTAGTACTCCAGATTTCTATTGTGTCGATGATCGCTGTAATTTAACTGACAAGTAAATTACAAGTTGCTATTCATTAGTAAAAAATGTGTGCCGTAAAGGAGAATACTATAAAACAAATACAGTAATAAGTACTCGATTGAAGCTAAATCTAATCCCTTACAGTATTACTTTACGTGTTGAATGCTGTTCCGCTGTAATTCTCCAAGTTTGTATTCGCAGAAAATTATTTTATAACATTCAGATCACATTGGATAGGTAGGTAGTTATCGTCGCACTGGAGCAACACGCGGCTATTGGTGACGGTCCGGGATCAATCCCGAAGGGAAAGATCAAGGACAACGCTTCGTAATTTTGAACCAAGGTCAGATGACGAGAACAATGCCTGAGCTAGCACACTACTCTCCAAACTTCCACACCACCCCAACGTGAGGACATTTGAGGCCAAGGGAGATTTAACATGCACCAGCCCCGTGTACACGACGGTCTTTGGCTGGACCGAGTTTCGAACTCGAAACCTACGGTTGCTAATTCGATGCTCTTCCAACTGGGCTACCGCGGACTAGATCACATTAGAACCTCAAAGGATTCACTATCCACTTGAAAAAAGGATTATCCCAACTATGTCTCATTAGCAGGTCCCGGATTCTGAGGTTTTTACCAATGTAGTTCTATTCAGTCTGTTTTAAATAGGTTAGCATGTTTTAATGATTTGGAACTCTAGAATAAAACATGCAAATTTTTAACACCTAAAAATGCCCAATTTTGGGGGTTTCTACCTTTAAAACCCCAAAACGCTTTTAGGACCTAAAAAAGACCTAAACTGACATGAAACCTACGAAAGTCTTTTCGGGTACATTTTGGTCGGTGCCAATCTTAGATTTTACTGTTATGAATAACGAAATCATAACGTCTAAGCTTCACTGAAATGGGAAAAGTTTTGTTTTTTAAGTTACATTGTTACCCTACCACCCTAAAAACCATAAAAAGACAGGCAAAATTGTGCAGAACAGCTTTTAGGAAAAACATTTTTTATACCTATTGATAAAGTACTGTATTTTGTTTGCGATATTCCTTAAGAAAATGTGATTGATAGTGGTGTTTAAAGGTATGTACTATATCATGATTAAATATTTTAAATGAATCATAATCTTTTGGATTTTTCTTATTAGAAACGTTTTCTAAAACTTAAATTCAAAATGCATACATTGAGGAGGTAAAGTTTCTATGCTATGAATAGAACTGTTTGAGGTTCTCAAAAATTAATCGCAATCAATTATTAATTTTGGGAAAAATTGATTAATTAAGATTAATAAAGCACTAATTACGATAAACTTAACCTTATTGTTTTGATAAATAATTTTAATTCTTTCAGTCAATCCACCTAAAAGAAAAAACTTACAAAATTTGGGTAGCCCCAAAATAAAATCCCGAGTGAGCCCCTGACAGTCTTTTACTTGAAAAATATTGAAATATTGTTTAGTACAAACCAGGGGTGGAGAACGTCCTTAAGTACGACCTTCTTTATGAATCCAAATTTTACAGAAATCTTTTTAATTTTATTAATAAATTTTGTTCTTTTACATTATTTTATTTCATTTTTAAAAGATGAATGCATTTAAAATATCAATGAATGAAATAAGTTTCAACAAAAAATCCTCCCAGATTGACCGGCACAATTTGAACATTAATAAGCCATAAGGGCTGAATTGATGGCTAGTTAGACTTTTGCAAAATAATGTAACTTTTAGTGTACCTAATTGAAGTTTCTTGAATTTGGTCTTATTTGATTACTGCTAAATTAATACAATTGAGACTTCCAACATGAAAAGGTTCTTCACCCCCGATATAAACTCTTGTGAATTCCATAGTATTTTCTATATTTTCCCCTGGTATTTCCGGTGGCTCTAGGGTAACCACACTCCAACAAATGTTCATGGAATGGATAAGATTAAACAATTAATTTGCATTGTATATAATATGCAGGTCACTATATAGGATAAAAATGTACAAATTTGCATGTTTCTTTCATAACCTTTTCGTATTTGTCCACTGATGCTGCAGAACTAAGCATTTTTTATCTAGTGCAAATTTCAAAATCTCTTTAAATCTAGAGTCCATTGGCCTACCAAATGAAACATTAACATTTTAATAAAAGATCTGGAAGATCTAGACAGTCTATATGGGTTATTCCATGTCAAATCTCATAGTCCACAACCCAACCACCTCCATATTTTTAAACTCAGCTAATTTGTTTCCCAGCCATAGAAGAAATTCTGGAAACTTTTAGCTTCCAACTTGCAATAGTTTTTTATGTATACTATTTTTAAGTTTGAAAAATTGGCAATTTTTCATGATTTTAGACTCACTAAATCTTTAGCTCTGGACCTAATTTTCCAATCATACTGAATGAGGCTTATTTTGTAGCAAAATGTACCTTTCTAAATGACGTATCATATGACCTTTTAAGTTATCTTTTGAATTTCAAGGTCATTCAATTTGACCTCTTACCTACAATTACGAAAAATGTGGATTTTTAATTTTTTCTAAAAAATATATGCTCAAGTTACAGTATCTATCTTTACTTTCTGAAAGTTTCATAGTGGGACATTCCTTTGGGTTCATAATTAAAAAACGTTAAAAGTAAATAGAAGTGTGTAATCACAGTACCCATAAAACACCTGTATCTTTTGACCTGGTTACCCAAACGAGATGAAAGAGGATTTATTTTTTAGAAAAGAGAAGAATCTTTCTGATGATATATTACATGATACTATGAGTGACCTTTCTGATTTTAAGGTAACTCGATTTGACCTTTGATCTACAATTTTTATAAAAAGTGTATTTTTTTCAAAGAACTGTAAGTTAAATGCACACTATTTATATCTTTGCTTTCTGAAAGTTTCAAGTTGGAACCCAAATGGATTGCAGCAAAAGATTTTGTTATTTAATTCAGCCATCCAAATAGTTAAGAAATTTAAATAGGAGAAATATGCAAACTGAAAGGTAAGTAGGTAGTTAATTAACATCACGCTGGAGTAACACAACGGCAAGTACATGGAGTAACCAAGCAAAACTGAAAGGTAGCAAAGATCTGTTAAAGTTCGACAAAGTAAACGATTCTTGCCTTATTTGGACCGCAGCAAAAAATGTTCTAATATCCTGTTGAGTACTGAAATTACTTCCAATTAGAGTGAGCCACGGCAAGAATCAGAATTGCGAACAAGCGTCCTACAAGAACAAGCAGAACAAACCTTTTTCGATTCCCAACCAAAATCAAATCTCCCCGGGAGATCTTGGGGAAATATGACGCATCATCCTGAAACCTTTCAGTTAGACTTTTTTTCACATTCCACCCAAATTGGTAATTTTATTCGAAATCATTCTGTGACTGGTAATTGTAATTAAGTGGAAGAGCAGTTTTCGATTGGTATGCTTTATTGTTTTTATTTGAAATATTGTTTCTCTGTGAACCTATGTGTGTCTCAACATGAAACTTTCAGAAAACGAGATTAAGTAATGTACTTTTAACATATTTTTTATGGAAAATAATGATAAACTTTTTGAATTTCAAAACCTTCAAGGTAACCTTTCTGATGATACATTACATGATACTATGAGTGCCCTTAATATCAGAAATGTCACTCATAGTATCATGTAATATGCCGTCGCCTTGATTAAATACTTGAACAACTAAAATCCGCAATTTTACAGGAGAGCTCTTCAAAGTATTTTTGCAATTATTTTTCTTTCATAGGCTATTTCATAGATGTTCGCCGCAAGTATCTTAAAAAATGTGTAATTTAGTTATGTTTTTGACCTGCAATGAATCCTTTTAAAAAAATTTAAACTTTTGTAGTTTTGCGTCAAATAGTACTTGGAGGTCTTTGAGTTGTGACACTATTATAAATAAACTGATCACTCTATTTTAGATTTAGAACAAAGACGTTTAATTATTGTAAAATTACATCACATCAAAAAACCACATTTTATTAAAATACAAAAAAATACGAAAAATACAATGACATAAAAATTATTGTAAACTTGAGGAATGATAGACCTTTTCAGACGGTCAATGAGTTCCTTCTTTTCACTAAGCGGCAGCCTAGCCGGATACAGTTTCTTCAATTTCTTCTCACTTTTTTTCCTTGTCCTTTCTCCAGACCCAACCAATTTTTCCTCTGTCCAACTATTTTCCCCATAGGACTCCTTTGTGAACATTACGTTTTCGCCACTTTTTAATTTGACCACGTTTAAGTCTTTCACCTTGAATGTTGGCAAAAATGGTTGAGGTAACGCCTTGATGTCGTAAAAATTAGTGATTTAGTCCGATGACTTTATACGGGTTGCCGGTTTTTTTCGCATAACCTATTAAGGTCACATACTGAGATGGATGAAGTTAGAGCCACTTTTCAAAGCTCTCTTGACTTGGCCTTCAATGACGGAGTGAACACTGTAGTTTTCAGTATGTCCCTTTATTAAAAATTTATGTGTGATACTATTTAAAAACTTCAGCTGTTTTAAAGCTTCGATGTAAAGCTACTATGGCTAAGTTTTTTGTTGATGTAAAGGGTTATATGTAATCCTTTACTCAGCAATTATCTGAGTAAAGGATTACATCTAACCCTTCTTCCCTTGATTCACATTCTAGTCTTTCTAGGAACTTGCAAATGCAAGTGCCTATTTCGTTAGAGTTCTCCGTTTCACCCTGTTTCATTCCACACGTAACAAGTCACGACGCCATCCTTAAGCCTGTAAAACGTTAGATTGTAAACTGCCAGTTTTGAAACATAGTAAAAAGAAGTGCCTCCATTGGGGCACTGAAGAACAGCTTGTAAATCAAAGGATGCAACAATGGTGTTCAAAGCGTTATTCTTGTCATAATTTTTTTCTGACGCGCTAAGTCCTTCTCCAGCACGTGATTTTCATAGGACTCTCTTAGTTTCTCTTTCTAATCGCCCTGACTGTTTTCACACATCGCACACTGATCAGATTGATCTTTTTTTGGATTATAAAATGCAATGTTAAATTAGTAGTTGAATATCTGGTAGTAGATCAAATAATTAACACAGCCCTCTTTTTGTGGTTGAACATAGTCCCTGTAAAGTTCGCTTATTGATTTTCCCCTTCAATGTATTCCTTACTTGAAGAGCGGCAATAATGACTAGGAATTCTGGGTATAGAGTTAATGTGTTGGCGAACACGTTCTTTTATAATGGAGCAGCAATCGCGGCGTGGTTTCCGTGATGAACTCTTGCATCTTTTAGAACAGCGTTTCCTGTCGTCTCGGAATTTTCCAGTACTGTACGAATAGGTCTATGATTAATATCCAGTGTGTTCTTTAGAAATTGTTTACATATTCGAATTTTTTCTTCCCCTTTCCTTAGGAAGAATGCTTGATTGTTTCTACGTGTGCTTCCTTCTTTTTTATACTGATATTTCGGGATCAAAGTTTCCATTCACCGCCGAAGAAAGTTGCTCTGACCTTCTGAACATCACAATTTCCAATACGATTCAAACACAGCTCTCACTAAATTGTTCTGAACATTTCAGTTTACATTTAGCACCACAAGGTGTGGCTTCGTAGCTCTTTTCTTTAGCCCTAACAGCTATGTTGAGTTGATGAAAATATATGTAGGGTAGGTAGGTAGATAGTTAATTAACGTCGCACTAGAGCAACACAACGGGCTATTGGAGACGGTCCGGGATCAATCCCGAAGGGGAAGATCCAAGTATAAAGTAGGGAAGAAAGGGTGATGATAACTAACCCTTCAGGCGTCCACGACGAGATCACTCGGAAACCAAAATGTAAGTTTAAGTGTCAACCCCGAGATATCTCGGAAACCGAAGTGCAAGCTTGTGTCAACCCCGAGAATCTTTGAACGGTCACTTTTCCTTCCCCTCGACCACCTATATCCCCTAAAGAGGGGAAGTGGCTGGAGACCTATTGTGCGAGGGGTCCTGTGGGAACGAACAAGCCCTAAAATGCTATCCCTCAATTCACTGCCTTTGGAGTGTTTGTTGAGTATCACGACGCCATTCCTGTCTTTGTTAAGCTACACTTTGGAAGCGTCTATCCTCGGGTTCTTCGGGAAAAGATGTTGAATTGGAAATGTAGAACATACAAGGCACTTTTCGAAAATGTATTCTCAGTGCTATTTTGCCTTTTTTAGATGAAAACATTTTAAAATGCTTCATCTGAAGTACGATTAAAATTTTACCAAACAAAAAGAAAGTAACAACACGAATGGACATGAATTCAGGAAAAAAGATTGAAAATTAAAAAATTAAATGTATAATTTTTGCTGCAGCCAAAATCATAAGACATACTTTTTGAACTATGCACAATTGTTTAATATTTCAGTACGTATTTGAAAACTTGACGAAGTGCGATAATTGGCGGAGTTCGAATAGGTTTAGTGAAGCCGGTGACCTGTGGGCCATCGATGTGATAAAGAATTTTAAAATTCCAGAACTTCTGTTTTGGTTCTTTCTCACAAATATTAATTATCAGTGGATAATTAACCCTTTGAAAATCATGCTAAATAAAATACGTTTTGCAAAAAAAAAGAAACTGGGTAAAGGCCTTTCGCCTCGTATGAATGTAATTTTCACAAAACAAAATTTAGTTTTCTAAGGGGTGATGCGCTCTTATATGTAACGTCTAGAACACCTCCTAGATATTACACTATCAAATGAGAGAATCTATATATTAATACGTGAAGAAAAAACTTTGTACCCCTTTTTAAGCACATTGCGCGAACGGAGGAGTATGAGATTTGGCATAATTAAAGTTCATATGGAGAAGGAGTGCAGAAAGATCAAATTAATGTATAATATGCGTTACAAATATATTAAATTAAACAAAATAAAACATTCATTGTTTACGTTCATATACTGTAATCTATATATTAATACGTGAAGAAAAAACTTTGTACCCCTTTTTAAGCACATTGCGCGAACGGAGGAGTATGAGATTTGGCATAATTTGCCACCACATAAGTTAGTATTGAAAGTTAATTGCATCGTTTTGCTGATCAGAAACTTAAATACAAAGGAAACATTAGTCAATGGAACAAGAATGCGCATCAAATTTATGCATCGTAATACTATTGATTGCGAATTTTTAACTGGAACCGCACGCAATAAGAGAATTTTGATTCCACGTATAAATTTAACATATTCCGGAATTATTTTACCATTTAACTTTCAAAGAACTCAATTTCTAATTATACCATGGTCAATTGTACGTCGCAGCAAGTAGAGTTCGATCATTCGATGGTTTGAGATTTTATATTTCAGAATATAACGGTCAAGGGCATTTAGCAAACGATGAAAGAGTTTTTACAAAAAACATCGTCTACACAGAAGTTTTGAATCATTAAATTCATTGTCGAACTATTTCAATTCAATAGGCAACATTTATTTTTTTAACCACCCGGTTTTTTTTTTGTTTCAGTAAAAAATATATAAAAAAATACGAAGCACGTATTCCTTATTTCATTTATTGGATTTATTTTTTATTTAAATTTTATATAATTTGAAAAAGATAGGCAAATTAACTGTGTAGCCTTGGCGAAACCTGTGGCCAGTATAGCAATGAAAAAAAAACCCAAGAAAATGTCAAACAAAGAGTTATTGTTTTTAGATATGGCTTAACCAAGTTATACCGCATTTTTCCTATGACGTATTTGTACATGCTCGCAGCTTACGTAATAGAACAAAATTCAAAAAAATTATATGCAATGAATATAGAGGTATACTCTTTGACAAAAGAATCTTATTAACGTTCAAACTTAAAAATTAAATGAATTATGGTCGAATTTCGACCACTGGGCGACCACTAGTATAGTCTTAATATGCCTAGAACATACCTGTACCGAACTTTTACCATTTGAAGGTAATGAGACGTCCTACCGCCCTAAAATTGTTAGCATTTGCCAGTCTTGTATTAAGCTTATACAAATTAATTTTAAATTATTTTTAAGAAACGAAATGTTCCAGTAACTCACATTTTTTAATGTCTGTAAAAATTTAACCAAGGAACATATGTAAGTCACGAATGAATTCGGTTGATGGGATACTCATGACATATTCAGAATCCAATCATCAATGAATCAGAGTGATTGAACCAAAAAATTGATTCCTTTCGTACTTGTCTTCAAAATTCTTTAACACCACCATGCTACAACAGGTGCGACTAAATTTTTTTAATCTGAATTTCGCAAATCATCGTATTTGTATAGCTTTTCTTATTTTACCTGCCATATATTCTATCTAATTATAAATATTTTAGATCAGAAACAAAATATATTTAACGCACATAATGCAACAAGGGGATAGACATCTCTATATAAAGCTGAGTTTGGCGTCTTTCTGACCTCTATACAAATCTACACAGTTTGACCTATCCACACCAAATTTGGTACACTTATTCTTCAGAACCCTACGGGTAATGTATGCTACATATTAACCCCCGTTCTATTTTTCTTGGGTGTGCAGAAGGGGCTAAAACAATTCGAAATCACCATAGGAATAGCATTAAGTATTTTTACGATCACTGTCTGAACAATTCACACCAAATATATGATACATTCATCTGTAGAATCCTGTTGGCAACATAGGCTATATATTAACCCCGTTCAATTGGTCCTAGATATGCAGAGGGGCCAAAACAAATTTAAAATCCCCATAGAAATAACATTGAGTATTTTTATGATCAAGTCAGACCAATTCACATCAAATTTGGGACATTCATTCTTTAGAATCCTGCGAGAAATATAGGTTATATTTTAACCCAGTTCTATTCGTCCTATATCGACAGAGGGAGCTAAAAGTAATTCTAAATCCAAATCGGAATAGCATTGAGTATCATTATCAGTTTGACCAATTCACTACAAATTTCGCACATGCATTCTTTAGACTACTGCGGGTAACTGGGGCTATATATATTTACCCCATTCGATTTGTCCTAAATCTTTAGAGGAGGCTAAAAGCAATTCAAAATCCCCATAGGAATAACATTGAATATTTTGAAGATCACCGTTGTCAAACGAATTCACACCAAATTTAGTACTTTCAATTTTTGGAAGCCTGCGGGAAACATAGGCTATATATTAATCCCGTTATATTTGTCCTTGGTCGGAAGAAGGGGCTAAAAACAATTCGAAATCCAAATAGGTAGGTAGTTAATTAATGTCCCCCTCGAGCAACACAACAGGCTATTAGAGGATGGACCGGGATCAATCTTGAAGTGAAGGATCCCAGGACAACGCCTCATAATTTTGAACCACGGTCAAGAACAACACCTGAGCCGGCACCCCACTCCAAACTTCCACACTTCGCCAACATGAGGACACTTGAGGTCACGACAGATTTAACGTGTACCAGTCCCCGTGTATCCGACGGTCTTTGGCTGGACCGAGTTTCGATCTCGCAACCCTCTGTTTGCTAATCCGTTGCTCTTCGAACTGGGCTACCGTTGCCCTCGAAATCCCCATAGAAATGACATTGATTATCCTTACTATCACAGTTTGATCAATTCCCATCGAATTTGCTACACTCATTCTTTAAAACCCTGCGAGAAACATAGTCTATATATTAACTCCATTCGATTTGTCCTGGGTCTGTAGAGAGATCTCAAAACAATTCGAAAGGACTACTATTGAGTATTACGATGAGTTACAAACAATTCGAGCAACGCCGGGTAATTCAGATAGTGTTTTATAAGAGGGCCCGGTTTCAACAAATTTACTCGTAAATACCTTTAAAATTCTTTTAAAGTGCATGCATTAAAAAAAACAAGTATTAATTATGTCATTGTTATAAGGAAATGGAGGAGGAAATTAGCTATCAATCACTGGACTAATGAAATCTTGTAGCGCGTTGTAATTTTTTCTGGCCAAAATTAAAATAATTTGCGCTGATTTTCATATCTCATTCTGATCACCAAATATTTATATTTGTTGGGCTATAAACACCTTCCATACGAGACTTCTGTACACCAAAGTTAAACAAAATCCTTGTCTCTTATTCATATTAAAATTTTAATCTTTAGGGCTTATTACATAAAAAATCACGTCACTCGATTTTCGAAACGAGAACTTACACTGCAAGGAGAACTCGTGAAGAAACAGTATTCAGTATTATCAGATTTGAGACCCGATAAACTCCTCTGATCTTCATTTTCAGTGGAAAAATTTTCTTTACAGTTCCTTTGTCAGTGATGTTTGTTATACAAATGTTATTAAGGCTTACTGAGTCTGAACATTTTGGCACATTTACGAATATTATTCTCAGAATATTACCGCTACAAAACATTTCATCATAAAAAATCCTTAGATATCAAAAATGACAAATCCCAGGATAACCTCTTACGACCCGATATAACTAATGCTAGGGCAAGGTAATTGGCTGCGACTCGGCGGTTGAGAAACACTTCATTTTCAGTGGATAGGTATTTAATTACCATCGCACTGGAGCAACACAACAGCTATTAGCGACGGTCCGGGATCAAACCCGAAGGGAAAGATCCAAGGACAACACCACGTAATTTTGAAACACGGTCAGATGACGAGATCACACCTGAGCTAGCATCCCACTCTCCAAACTTCCACACCTCGCCAACGTGAGGATATTTCAGGTCACCTACAGAATTAACTTGCACCAGCCCCCCTTATACGCGACGGTCTTTGGTTGAATTCGGACTCGCAACCCTCCGGTTGATAATCCGTTACTCTTCCAACCAGGCTACTCATTTGCAATGGAAGACAAAATAAATGACACAGACCCTCGAAAAAGCTGGTTGAAATTTAGGTTTTATTATATAAAATTGTTTGAGGCTACGTCAAACCATTATCACTGAAATCATTTGTATGGATTTATAAAATTATTTTCAACCATTTATATGAAACAAATCGCAAATGTTTCGAGATTTACTTAATTCCTCCATTTTTGTATTCTGTATCTTGCGCCTATGAATCGTTAATTATCCGGATCCCATTTTAGTCTATTGGGGTTCTCAGAGGATTGTCTCAAATAACTAGACCATTAAAATTTAATAAAAATAATTGTTCAAAATCGTGATTAAGAAGATTCCAAACGTCCCATACTTCCTTTCTTTAAAAAGTTATTGGTGCAGTTTACCATATAGTACGGTTGCTTAGTTTACCATATGTGTACGGTTTTGTTTCTACTCATTTCTTCACGGATATATGAACACCCAACATATGGAACCTTTGGGGTAATATCCGTTGTGGTTACTCTTTAGGATATTTTACATTAACAAAGCAAGTATTGAATATTTTTTGTTTAGCTTTGCTTTAAGTCTCTCATGTCTAACTGAACTGCGATGAATAATTTCATCGCTTGATTTTTACAAAAATCATGCTGTAAACCTGTGTAATGGAGGCAAACTTTTGAGGGGAAGAAAATCAATGCTAGAATTTAATTTATTTACAATTAGAAGAAAATTACTCATTAAAAGAAAAATATATAAATTTATAATTTCAAAGTTTCCCTTGTCAGTAAATATTTGTTTTTTCAAACACGTGTAAGAATATTTGTATGGATCGGTCGTGTGTATCTTGATCCCCTGAATTACTTCACTATTTGAAAGTCATTCTACAAGTATTTGAGAAGCACCCTCGAGAAGATTCTACTTAGGGTATTCTGGGACCTGGGAAGTAGCCCTTGGCTTTGCTATCTATCACTGTCATCGCTCTCCTTTGATGGTCCGGTCTAAATAGAATACTGCTGAGACCAATTGACTGAAGAAGGGGAAAGCACTCCCTTTGTCCAAACCCTGACACTTTTAAAGGGAACTCGCTTTTTGGGGGTGTCGTTTTCGGGAAAACAATTTTGAGGTGCCTCGCCGCTAGAAGGGCTAATTAACGTCGCACTGGATCAACACAACGGGCTTTGGCGACGGTCCGGGATCAATCCCTACGAGAAAGATCTGAGGACAACACCATATAATTTTGAACCACGGCCTGGTAGGTAGGTAGATAGTTACTTAACGTCGCACTGGAGCAACACACGGGCTATTGGCGATGGTCCCGGATTAACCCCGAAGGGTTGGTTGGTTTGAGTTTTATGGAGCAAAGGCCATATTTGACCATGCTGCGCCAGACACGATATACAATATCAAGTACTAGACACACACACACACAATGAAAGTTTTACTGATACAGAAGAGAGAAATACACCCAGTGAGGAATGCACCTGGCAGGAATTGAACCTGCGCCGCCTACAACTCGACATACCCACTGAGCCACGACTTCCCCAATCCCGAAGGAAAGACCCGATGGCAATGCCTCGTAATTTTGAACCACGGTCAGATGACGAGAACAATACCTGAGCTGGCAATCTCTAAACTTCTACACCACGCCAAAATGAGGACATTTGAGGCCACAACCGATTCAACGTTCAACAGCCCCTTGTGCACGACGATTTTTGATTGGACCGAGTTTCAAACTCGCAACCCTCTAATTGCTAATCCGTTTCTCTTTCAAACGGGCTACCGTGGCCCAAGGGAAGAAAGGTCATTTTAAGCGAAACTAGTCGGTAGGTAGGTATTTTAATTAAAAAGTCGCATTGGAGCAACACAGCGGACTATTAACGACGGCCAGGGGACGGTCCGAAGGGAAACTAGTCGGACATTCATAATTTTATACAGCTCATGCTGATCATTCTGTGAAAATATACCTCAGCAATCAATTTACACTTCAATGAAGTATGGTAGGTATTTTTAATTAACGTCACACTACGATGAATAAAGATTTTAGTAAAATAAATTTAAATGACACAAAGTTGAGGAAAACAAGAGCCCATGATTGAGTACACTCAAAGTATAAGTTGTTCCGATCTTTGTTTTGTTCTAAATATTTAAATTTTACTGTTTACAACAGGACCAGTTAGTTATTGGAGTTCTGTACGTACTCAGTGGTTAGTGAAACGTTTTGGTGAATTTCTAAACTTTCAATTGACTTTCTGATGATGGTCAAAACCTTTCTGATTTTTAAAATCTGACGTTTCCAACCTTTTCGAAAACGAATATGAATATTTAAACAAAAATTCTTATGAATGAAATTTTACGAATTTACTTCACTCCCGTGTAGTGGCTGTGTGTTATTCCTAAAATACGACCTTTATTTGGGCCAATAAGAATTTAGCTGGGTCAATACATGGTACAGGAAGTTTTTGTTTCTTTCACTGTAACTGAGCTTTCTAGCATTAACGCTATTGGCGTTGTTGGTATGCATTAGGAAGCTGCTGCACTGATTTGTGTGTGTGTTGTTTTTAACCTATTAAAAGCGCTAATAAGCATGCTATGTGAAAAGTAATTTGAAAAATATAGAGCTAAGCTTTAAGATTGGATAAAAGCTAAGCTTCAATTTTCCCACTCTCTTTAAATTATGTCTAATGTCGATTTAAGACGGCAGCTCTTAGATTTTTTTCAGCTCAACTATCACAAGGATGTTAAACTAATAGATATTTGCCGGGCTGTCCAACAGCCCAAAAAAGTAGTTAATAGTGTCCTGTACAACTTAAGGAGCGAAGGAATACTGCAGAAAGTAGTCGAAAGTCCTCCGGTTTGGAGAGTGAACGACAAGTCCTATGACAGGTACAATCAAACTACCGTCGTCCCAGACGTAACTCCCTATCACTATACCTTAAAAGATGATACTGTTATGCCTTGCATTACGAAAAATAATAATTTCGCCGTGTTATCATCAGTGGAGAATAATAGGTCCGACCCAATGTACGTTAAGGAGCAATTGGTATGTATTTACATTTTATGGACTCGTCCATTTTTTATAAGTTTACTCCATGTTTTTGTCCATTGTGTAGCTTTCTCAAAAGTTTGTTAAACTCAATTTTTCGCACCGGTGTTTTGATTTTTGACTGTCAATAAGTTACAAACTGAAAAATGAGTTTTCTTGTTTAATTTTTAGCATGTTTACATATCTATTTAGTACGACTATAAATTCTGGCATTTGCTTTTAAGAAAACAATAAAAAGTCGCTTCTGTAAAATGTACACAATGCTTAAAGCGGTTTATTTGCCTTCCTTCATGCAATAAATTAATACTTCAGATGCTATGACATAATCAAACATTAATTATGGTCCCAAGATTTTTATTTTAAATATTTCATAAATTAATACTTCAGATGCTATTACATAATCAAACTACATTATAGTTCCAAGCTTTTTATTTTCAGTTTTTCATGCTTTTCTTTTTGATTTTATTTAGTGGTAACAGAATATTTTTGAAAATTCTCTGTTTGGTTCATGGAAAAAAACTTTGGAGAAAGGACAATGACTTTGAGAGAATGACAATGATAAATGAAAAAAATTTCTCTTTAGAGTAGAAATAATTTCGATTCTAAGTTTGATATAAATACTGTGTTGTATGTTCTCAATCTGAACAGTTTGCGATGAACTATCTTTTAATTAATCTTAAAAATGAACTTTATTAAAATTTACAATGAGTTAGCAATATCCTGTACCTTGAGTTATAACTTGTGAAGGAAGGTAATCTGAATTTTATTTGGTGTTGCACTTTAACAAAGAAAAATGCTTAATGAGATTAAAATGTCTATTATGCAATAAAAGTAATATTTTCAACTCATGTAGCTTAAAAGACATTTACATCTAAGCTTGAGTGGATATGACCAGTAGTGTGGGCCTTCCAGATTAGAGAACTACTTTAATTCCTGGTTGTAGATTTTTAGTGATCCTCAATTCACTTTTGTTGAAAACTAGCTTGTCTATTAGTTTGCTTTTGTGGAAAGTAGATATGAAAATTGTGTATTGATTATTTTTAAGATGTGATTGATTTCTTTGTAGGTTGCCTACCACACAGTAGTCAGCAGTACTTCATCCGAAGAATTTTGTCAGTCTTTCAGCGGCCGCCAAATTGCTGCACCCACTTTACCTATGCAAAATGCTGGGGGTAATATCAACCCATCGGCATATCTATCAAAGCCTGCTGAAGCAGTTCTCAACATTTTGCACAAACAGAAAGGTAAAAAATATGTGAATGAATTTTCAGGTTTTTTCTTGTACTATTGTTTCATAATAATGCTGTAGTCCTGAATGAAGTGTGGGCTTCCTAATTGTTTCAGCATGGCCAAATATGGCCCTTGTGCCTTAAAACCAACCAACCAATCAACAACCTACTTGCTTCATCCATTTTGGCAACCAATTGGTCAGCACTTGGACCCTCAGTTTATTAGGCTGGGGGTTTGTATCCTGGCCTGGACATGAATGTTATATAGTGATTCAGAGTCCACTTTAACCCATAGGTACTTTTGGAACAGCTGCAGTATAGACCCCCCAATCCATTTGGCGACTTTTTTTTGTCGCCAACCCTGACGTTACTTGGCGACATTTTTTAGCTAAATTTAGATTCATCAATTTCGACTATTTTATTTACCCCACCAATCTTCTCCGACGTCATCTCAATGAAATTTAGAATTTGTTGGTTGACGAACTGCCGCCAATCGGCCAAGGGAATCGGCCGAACTGCTGCCAGTCGGCGACGAATAAAGTCGCCAAATGGATTGGGGGTCTATACTGCAGCTGTTCCGTACTTTTTAAGGCGCTAAGATTCAAGCTGATTGTGTAAATTAATTGGAAAAGCAATGTTAACGATATTTTTTAGGTATGAGAAATGATAGTTATTGCTAAAATGGCAACATTAAACTTAGGGTTAAAGTCAAGGTAATGTTAAACTTTGGTTTAAATGTAAGGTAATTCTAAACTTAGGATTAAAGTTAGGGTTATTATTAAACTAGCGGTTTAGTGTGTAGGAAAGGAGACCAACTCTGTCTAAAATGAGAGGATAAGATGAATTAACTGGGAAAGATTTTCAGAGATTTTAGTCATTATAAATGAGTTGTCTCGAAGATTAATGCAGTCCAGGGTTCAAAATTAGCTGTCATTAGTCTTATTTTACATTTATGAATTTTGCTTTGATGAGCCTGTTGTAGACCATGATTTCCTAACATTTTCATTATTAAAAATTCTAAATAATGAA
The DNA here is from genome assembly GCA_933210815.1 of Meta bourneti. NCBI lineage: Eukaryota > Metazoa > Arthropoda > Arachnida > Araneae > Tetragnathidae > Meta > Meta bourneti. Next base: position 89,387,579 of record OW119924.1, on the reverse strand, counting down.
CCCTTTGTTTGGACTTGTCTTGTCATGTGACCGTGGTGTAAAATTATGAGGTGTTTCTCTAGGATCTTTCTCTTCAGGATTCATCCTGGACCATCGGCAATAGCTGTTGTGTTGCTCCAGTACGATATAAATTCAACTACCTACCTTGTTCTGGGAAAAAAATCTCCAAAACAGTTTGCATTTTTTTAAAAATTATAATTTGAGAAAATTAAAATTTTGTACAAGTTTTAGACTAGAATTTCATCTTTAAAACGTACTATAAAAACTCAGACTAAAATTATTTTTTCCAAATTTGTTTGTAGTAGTGCTTCAGAGGCCAGTTCTTCAAATGAGATGTTTTTATATTTGGGTCATACACATTTGTCAATTCCAGTTTCAAGTATTGTAATTTAAAGGCCCAATCCAAATAAACTTTTATTTAAAAAAAGACAGGAAACGCAAAACAAAGGTGACCTTTTTTAAAAAGGGCTAAAATGCAAATGGGTGCAAGCTCTAGTGACTGACCTCTGGTTCCATTTGCTAGACTAGAGCCTTGAGGTATTTGCTAAAAATACAAATGTCTCGAGCCACTACTGTTTTATATGGATCCGAGTAAATAAGATACATTTGAAATTGCATCCCAGTTGAACAGTTTATAATTTTTCCTTAGTTAGAATTTCTAGATACCATGACTACTGGCATTCTATCCTAATTTTGAATTGATGCAGTTATGGGAAAACAGTAAGTTTTATTCAGTAGTCAAGAACAGGGAGACAATGGAAAAGTTAATCTAAGGAAAGTTGTTAATTGTGCTTAGTAATTAAAGCTTAATTGTGGAACATTAAGCTTTAATTACATTGGAATTGTGCTTTTTAGTAATTGATTTAGAATGCAGCTTAGGCCAGGGTTAAGTAAAAATTGAGTTTGAAATTTCTGTGTGTGAAGCAAATCTTGATTTAAAAATAATTAGAAATGTGTGTAAATATAAAATAATTTGGAATCTTGCTACAGAATTAAAGAAAAATGTCTGAACTTTTCTAGACTCGTTGGTTATTTAAAATGATTATGAAAGATGGTATGGAAAAATTATGCAGGTCAAATATAAATTAAAAAGGCAGAGAAATTTACATAATATTGCTTGCTCAGCTAATTTGCTGAATTCATTGCACGTGGTCATTGCAATAGTCTAATTTAGTTTACCTGAGGGAAAAGGAAGGCTTGCCTATTCTCATTTTGCCTGTATCTAATCCAGTTTTTCTAAAATATTTTACTTCTCTTGAATTTGACATTAAGAGGCTTTAAAAGATGAATGCATCTGAAGCTCTTCAATAAAATTCTCATTCTGTGAAATTGCTGTGCTCAGTTATAAATTCAAGTACTAGGTTTAATTTGAAGTCATCCATTGCTGGATTTCATATTTTTAGTTTCCTTGATTTGTTTTAAATTTTCTGTCTTGTGTTTGGTGCAGGTTGGCCAAAAAGGGCACTTTGCACCATAAAACCAAACCAAATTAGCATACAGTGTAGTTGGCATCTTATCTGTAATGTTAACATCACCATTTGGCATTGGCATGGCAACAAAAAATTGGAAGACTGTTTACTAGATTTTATCCCACGTTCTTCACAAAAGTTGAATTATCGTTTCACATGTTAAAAACAATATAATATATTTCTGATGTATTTTTTCGGATATGTAATATTTCAGATCCAGTAATATTTGTTATATAACTGGAACAATTCTATTTTTCATTGTTTTATGATTTTAAAATTTGCTAGACTAGAAAATGTGCTTTTTGATCAACCTGTGCCTTAGTACTAAAAGAATATTAACTATCATACTTGAAACTTTGAAAACAGTTTTTAAAGTGATGAAATTGAGTTATTTAAAATAAAAGGCTTAAATATTACATTTAAAATTCATTCTTGCAAAATTTGAAAATAGTTTTCACAGAACAATTGCTTGTGATTATTATGAAATATTTGAAATTCTCATTTTTAAAAAGGTTTTGTATTTGTTCTGTTCTTTTTTTATTACTATGTCAGTTTTTACAATTTTTAGTGTTCATTCACCAAAAAAATTGATTTATTGGATATCGGTTATCTTACGCATGGTAAACACCTTTCGTTTTTTACAATCTTGGAATTTGATTATTTTTAATGTTTGCTTTGGGATGTTTTAATTTTCTAATAGTGAAACATTAGTAATTTATTTCATGCTAAATAATTCTTTAGAAAGTTTTAAAATTTAGTATTGAAATTTTGTTGGAAAAATTAAGTTTTACACTGAAATTCCAAACTAGGCATAAAGAAATTTCTAGTTTTTGCTATGAATATTATATATAAGCATGTTCTTTACTGATTAGAAAATTTGATTAAGTTGCATTTTAACTTTTTGATTCTGCATTTCTATATCCAAACTCTGCATTCAAACTAAAAAAGTGACTTTTCCAAAGGTCCAAGTTTGAGACTGCTGCTAGGGTTTCTTTTTTAACCTAGAATTCCAGTATAAGTAAGGGTACATATTTTACTTTATCTTGAAGAGAATGGGATTTTGTTGGTTAAAATGTGGCAGTAAAAGTATCTAGAAAAAATTTTGCTCTTAGCAATTCTCAGTATCAAGAAATGGCATTGCTTACTTTAAAAGAAAGTATTTTAAGCATTTAAAAAATAATTTTATAAATTGGCTAATTTTGATATTTTATACATTGTAGATTCATTCTTGCTGACATTAAGGCAGATTAGCCTCATTTTTAATTTATTTGTTTAATTAGAAAAAAGTTGGACATCTCTGTCTTTATTTTGGCTTAGAGGTACTTTTCCATTATAGCTATACAAATAAACTTCGACACCAATTTGGCACATCTTTGCTTATTTCTTAGTGCTATTTGTTTCTGTACCACCTTTTGGGTTTTGGCACCATTTTAGCTTATTCCTTTGTTAGTTCAATGGATTTCATAATTTGGGATTTGCCAAGAGATGAACAAGTGGCAATACTTCAAGAAAGAAATATTCTTCACAACGAAAGATTATGTTTGAGTAACCACCTAATGAAAGGAAATTGTGACTCGAAGCTGAATTGGTTATGTAGCCTTCTGAAAGAAATGGAAATGAGTGGTGTGACTTTAACAGAAATGAGTGATGTGGCTTTAATGGAAATGACAGGTGTGGCTTTAATGGAAATGACAGGTGTGGCTTTAATGGAAATGACAGGTGTAGCTTTAATGGAAATGACAGGTGTGGCTATAATGGAAGAGTACTGGCATAGATATAATAAAGATAAAAATTCATGGTGTAGAGGAAAATTACAAAAAACGCTTATAAGTCATGGTGGACACTATTAATGGACAACTTTTGAATCCCTAGTCCCTTGAACACAGCAAACAAGGAATTAAAATGCCAAGAACCATTTTCAGACTGACTCTTTTCTTGGTCTGTCCTGTTTAAAACAGTACTATGATCAGAGTACATGACAGCATGTCTTATCGAGGTGTGTAATTGCCAGAGATGAATTTACTTTACACATGGGAAATTTTAAAGCTGTGTATGTTTTGAAAAATCTGATGTAAGAATCACTTAATTTAAGATACAGTGCCCGCTACTTAATAAAATAATTTTTATGACCAGTGATCTGAGATTGAGTTGTTTCTATGTGAATTGCTACTTTCAATGACACCGTAAGTAAATTCAGGGATTAACCATACCATGAGTAGATTCAATGGCGTAAAAGGTCAATTTTAAATTTGATAATCGTTCTTCACTAATTGATTTCACTTCATTGCAATAGATTGATTTGAGAAAATCAATTCTTTTAGATGTGCAGTCTACTCTTCTAACTGTTTAGACCTTGATGTATTGAATGTTTCTTCGATTCTTTCAACCAATATATGTGGTTATTTAGTAATTAAATGCAATGTAGGGGTAAAGCAATACTAGACTATACTAGATTTTGAAATCCCTGTTGCTCAGAGAGCTAATGTAACTAAAATTTCACATGAGTCAAATTTTCCTGCAAAGATTGTGCCAGCTGGGGTAATTTGTAATTAATCTTTCGATTATGTTCATAAAAGGGCCAAATTGACTAATTTTTGGTGGCACCTTCTATGTTCAAGTGTTGAAACATGTAAAGCTCATTAGGTGTGCCTGCTGAGGATGGTGGATCAATTGTCTTTGATTTCATTGTAATTTCTCTGACCCTCATATAAAATAGTCATAGAAGTTCTAAAAATTAAAGAGTGCTTTTAATGACGAGTGATTTGCTCAATTACTATGTTGGATGGTGTTGCTGAATAATTTTGATAAGCAGCAGTGTTAGTTTTATTAACTGCTGATTTTGCAATTTTTGCATTGGTTTGAATCCGCTCATGGGAATTTGATTACATTTAGTGTGATTTTGCCAAGGATGGGCTCTTGCACATGATTTAAAATAAGTTTAAATTTTTAAATAAAAAGTCAAATGAATTTGTTTGAAAAATAATTTCATGAATTAATAAAATAAGAATAAAGTAAATAGATGTTCAAAACATTGCTATTGATATAATTTCAAGAAATTGATTGAAACAGTTTGGTGCTGCTACATAAATTCTGAGTCTGAGATAACGAGTCATCCTAGAAGTACTTTTATATTCCAGTGCACATCCTTATAATTTTAGTTTGCTAATTTCCATAAATTTCACTATTTCTTTTTGGAAGATTGGCTTATCTCTGGAGTGTTCTTTTAACAGAACAAAATTGCATGGAGAACAAGTTAACTTTTATGAACTTGCCTTTAAGGGGGAAATAGGTTTAGAACTACATTTTTTTACTGATTTTCATGAATTTTTTGGCAAGGAAGGAATGCATATAATTTATTGAAACTTTGAGTACATTTTATACATATATTTAAGTAAATACAGTAATATTTTTGAAGTATTTCCTTGGAAAATATTGAAGATATCAGCTGCCACTCATTGAAGGTCACCATCAGACATAGTTTTTGTGTACACTCTGGAGGCCAGTTTTCATCTGAAATCAATAGGGTTTTAAATTTACTTTAAGGACATGTCTTCTATATGAACCTAACTTCTCCCTAAAAAATTGAAAATTGCATTTTTTAGAGGTATTTAAAAAATAGCAAAATTTTTTGCCATTTTTTTCTTTTTTTTTGCATTGAAAAATACTTTAAACAATGATATTACTCCGAATTTAGGTTCATGTAGAGTGTAAATGTATAAAGAAACTAACTATCAATTTTCAAAATGATTGGTTAAGAACTTTTTGAGCTAGAGTGCACACAAATTAAAAAAAGTGGTTTAGAGAAAAACGTGTTTGAAAAAAAAATGACCGAGAACAACAAATTCAAGGCAGTAATAAATTTATTTGAACTACTTACTGGTTAATTAGCGATTCCAGCACCATATAACAATTCTTCATTTCTTCGTCCTCTTGCCAAGCTAGATACTCTGGTGAAGTTTTCGACTTGTTCCTCCATATTGCGCACGCATGACAGTGACTACTCCGTACATCGAGATCAATGACTTTTCCACAGTAATGTGCTATAAGAGTTGTTACGCTGTATAGTGATTTGAATTCTCGTTTCTTCCAAGTTCCATCACCATACTTTTAAATTCAGAATAAGTCTTTCGTGTTTTTCATTTTCTTTTTTCTTCTATAGCTTTCTTACAGCAAAGTTCATACACTTTCTTCACAGCGGCGTGGATATGATTGTACATTGTGTTATAAGTATCTTCAGATATACCACTGCAAATATCCATGTAATTGCAAAATAAATTTAATCCTTCTCTGCCAACCCCTAAGAGTCGCATGACAAACACAATCCTACGATTTATCTAAAATCCAGTATTGATGAAAGGACCTGATTGGATTTGTTTCGATCCACACTTGCAATTGATAACGAGCTTGAACCCGAGGCCCGTATTCCAGTTTCTGCAAATTTAACATCCTGCTTGCAATTTCGACAAATAAGAATATCCGACAAAGCTGTGAATATGGTAAAAAATTCAATAATTCTATAACAATGTTGAGGATTAAACAATCACATTTTCACTAGTGGAATCCGAAAGTTTTTTTGCACTGATACTTTCTTTATCTTCGCCACATTTACTTGATTCACTATTAGAATACTGATTTCCGTGGAAGGATCTTTTATGTGGTCTACTAGTGCGATTAGAAGTACTATGCTCTTTTTTCGGATACGTTGACATTTTGTCTCCAAACTTGAAACACACATTATGAAGGTCGGTGCTAAACTAATGTTAAAACACACGCTTTGTCAAAACGACGCCAATGCTTTTAGTAAATATCTTCTACTCAAGGTCTCAATTGTGCATATGAACCGTTTTACATGCCACTCGCTCCGGTACTTAACGAGAGATGCTCACTTAACCGCTCATAACTTCAGAACGAATTGAAATTTTTATTTGAAACTTTGGGAACATATTTTTGAATAGTTTTACTAACAATTTATGGAATAAAAAAATTCAATTTTTTGAGTCGTCTAAACTGATTTCCCCCCTTAATGTCTACCCTCATTTTTCATACCAGACATTGTAAGAACCTTTTTAGTGCACTATGTATCATTCTGAGGGCAACTAAATATCCAAACCCTTTCCTCTTTGTTATGAAAATACTAATTTGTTGTCTAAAATTTGTCTTTTCTTGTTTACTATTGGGGTTGAAAATACTGATGTGTCTATCTCAAGGACCATGGAATCAGTATTTAATTGTTTGAAACCATTGATAGATCTCTTTGGAATTTCTTTTCATCGTTTATTCTTTCTTATGCATAAACATTAAAGCAGTGTAGTGATTTTCTAGAAAATGACTCTTAAAGAATTTCGTTCTTTTAATCTTTATATTTTGGGAGATATTTCATTGTCGACCTTATAGAACCGCAACAAAGTCTTTTTGACCCCTCTAGCCTTAAGGTGTAATTTTTAAGACATCACTGTTTGTAGTGGTTTGAAATCCATCTTGACACTAAACTGTTGAAGGGGCCATTTTGATCTCTGGAATTTCTTTTCATCGTTGATTCTTATACATAAAGATCAAAGCAGTTTAGTGACTTTAAAAATGTGTTCTTTTAATCTATATTTTTGGTAATATTTTATTGTCAACCCATAGCAGTCTTTTTTACCCCTCTAGCCTTAAGATATAATTTTTACGGCACATACTTTTTGTTTGGATCTTCACTGAATTTCGAACTAGCTGTGTATGTGCGATTTTTTCACATTCCTGATTCCTTGTGTTTCTACAGTTTTGTGTTAAGTACAAGTTTAGACTTGCAGGTCTATGTGTTTGATCATATGTACAAAAATCTGGAAAAGTGGTGTCTTGTTGATAGTTAATACATGTTTTTATGTTTTATCAAGCTGCTGTAAAAGCATAATGAATTTTCAAATGTCCTCGGGAGGGAAGAGAGGCAAAGAAAGCTGCTAAGACACTGGGTTTGCCCACTGTCTGAGCAGCATGCAAATTTTAGGTGGAGCTGGTTCGATTCCTTCCTGGGTGTATGTATCTTCTGTGCCAGTAAAACTTCCCTTCTGTGTGTTCATTTACTTGACTTTTGGCTCGGCTTGGCCAAATATGGTCATTGTCAAAACTACTCAATCCAACCTTTTTGAAGAAAAATAGAAAATGTTTGCCCAGTCAGAAAAATTGCCAATTGATATAGTGCTACAGACAAGGCTTAAGAAGTCTTGAATTTTATTGAAAATAGTCTGCAAGGGGCAGTAATGAAGATAAATATCTGCTTAGACTACAATCAATGTTGGTTTTCAATATTTATAATTATCATTTTTAAAGACTAATTTTGTTTAACATTGAAAAAAAACTAGGGTGGGGTCAATTTGACTGCTTTGGCAGCTTCCGGTTGTCAAAATTTTTGGCTATTCTAGTGTTACACTGGATCCAGACAAGCCTTCATGTAACAGCATGACTAAAGCAACAAAACTAACCTGTGAAAGAACTAAAATTTTATTAAAACTTCAATGCTTGCAATACAAATTAATGTATTATGTTGCATTAAGGGCATTATATTATGTTGCATTAAGGTCTTGCATTAACCACACATAAGCTGAAACTGGACAAGTGACAAACTGGCAATTTGTCTAAAGCAACCCAATTGTAGTCCAGACCTTTTATACATAAGTATGCAAATTGCTTTTTTTCACTTATTTTTAATGCCTTGTCTATTTTAATAAACACACATAATATGCCATGTTGTTGGGATCAGTACTTAATTTCCTGCAATGTCTTGGACAGATGTTTTTTTTTATTGAACTAAAGCAAACTCCCCGTGCACCACAGAAGTACAACACAGGGTTTACAGAAGTAAGTTGATTTAACAAAGAAACAGTGGAAAACAATTGAACTAAAATTACAAGATTTTATGAACTTGACAAATGAGTAGAAAAGCAGATTAGATTTTACAAAAACATTGAGTTTCACAGGCCATGTTTTACCTAATTTTCTCAAATCATTTTGCAGGTACATTCTTGAAGTTTTAAATGCAGGACAACTAAAAAGCAAATGCTCTACATCTTGTGGCTGCTTTTTAAAACACTCGCACAAATCATTAGTCCGAAGATGAAACCTATATAAATATTTAGCAAAATTTCCATGGCCAGATAAAAATTGTGTAATTTGGAAGTTTGTGAAGAAAAATAATTCATCTTTTGTAATTTTAAATTATCTAGAAATTTTATGAAACAAGTTTTGTTTTAGTAAATAGTTTTCAAAGGGGATAATATTTTACTGACTACTGAAAATCATGTACATCAATTAAAATTTGGTACTACCAGAAACTGATTCCAGAAAACATAAATTTATTTTGTCCTACAGTTGCCATTTCTATTAGATGAATATAGAATTTCAACAGCTCATTGGAATGGCAAAAATAACTTCAAAATTTTTATTTTTCAATCTATTACCATTGCTTGAATAGCAGATTATAACAACGAAACAATAAACCTTTATTGATTCTTGATATCTATCTGAAGGTTAAATATCACTTAATCGTATGAAATAGCAACACTTGTAAAGTTATATATTTCTCTTATCTCTTGTGCTAATTGAGTATATATATCGTTAGTGTGCAAGATTTTAAACTTCCTGTTTCGAAATGGATATGTTTTTATTTTAATGTACTTTTTTAGCCTTGTTACCTTCAAACATTTTGGGGAAAATCTAAATGTTATTTTTCTTTTCAGGTCCATTATCCTGCAAAGCTCTGTGCAGTTTATTGGGATTTCCTGAGCCTATTGTGAAAATGGCTCTCCAGCATTTAATGTCTTTAGGACTAGTTTTTCAGGACAGTTATTCCATGTTTTGCACTGTGGTCAACAAAAGCAATGCAATTCCCCAGGATGACATTGTGTTGCGGATCATCAATTATCTGAAAAGAGCTCAAACTGCAATCCACACCAAGGATCTTGTGAAAGGTGTCGGACTCAACAACAAAAAGGAGATCAATCCCTTGCTGTACAAGTTGCAGCAGAAAGGAGTAGTCACCAAAGTAAACGAATCCCCACCGATGTGGCAACTGGGCGAGCAGTTGGTGAATATTGACAAAACTGTGAAACAGACAGAAACCAATTTCAAGCGAGAGGACCAGACATTTATGCATAATGGTTTACCAAACTGTGTTCCCAAGGAAATTGAATATACAAAGCCTTTGACTCCATTAGGTGGCAGGCAAAAATACAAAAATGGAGTAAAAGGCTTGTTGCCAAACAATCTGTCATATGAGGAGTCAAGCTCTGCTAACGAATCGACATCCGAAGTGAACGCGAATAACGCGTACGCTGAGCCTAATAGGTCTCATGTGAAGAGTGATGATATGTCTGATAATATGAAGAATTATCAGGAGGCATCAGCCATTGACAATAATGCATCATTACCAATATCTCCTGACTTAATGAATCTGATGAGTTCCTTGCAGACGCCAAGTATGTCAAAAAACAACGAATCATACAAGATGAGCTCAAATTCATCCAAGTCATCACCTTCAGATAATGAAACACCACATGTCAATGGACGTTCCATGGGCTCGCGTAATGGGAGACAGAATAACGAATCTGGAAATGCGTCCCGGAAGGCAGCCGCTGCTGCTGCGAAAGCTGCAGCCGGCAAGCTTCCCGAACCAAACTCGGCAGCACACTATGTCAATGATGTTCTCAATAGTGATAGTTTTGCTGCTCTGATGAAAAATCCAGTGAGTGCTCTCTATGAGTACGGCCAGAGGAATCACATTGATACAAAAGTAGAAATTGTGTTATCAGAAGGGCCACCACACAATCCAAGGTAAGTTTGCATTTGGTTTTAAATAATTGATCTCAACTATAGCGTGGTGATAAGTTGCAAATGCTTGAAAATTAATATCAATTTACTGTTAAGAAGTAAAGATTGCAGGACTTGGTTATCTTGTAGGAAAACAATTTTTAAGGGAGTGACTTTTTGCACTAATGTTTGCATTGGACACAATTTCATTGTTTGCAACAATTATGGACTTCTAATGTGCACTCCAACCTTAACCTAATTTAAGTCCTGAAGTATAGTTTAAAAAATATTTAGATCAAACACAAGTTTACTCATTTTCCTGTGTAGTTTACTTTCTGAATTGGTATTGAAAATAAAAAATATTGTGCAATTTAAACTTTTACTTGCCATGTGTTTGATCAGTTACGAGTTCAGTTGTGATTTTAAAACAAACTTCTATATTGTCTTAATGCAAAACTTATGTTGGCATTATAGATAAATTGTGTTGTGCATACTTAATAATTTTTTGGTTTTTAACTTTTGGTTTTATGTACATTACTGAAGACAAGGTTTGCAAGTTCTATTGAGATTATTACATCACAAGGCTTGTGAATTTTATGTTGTAGGATAGTGCAAGTGCTGCTAAACGTTTTGTGCCTTGACTTGTATTTAAAAACTCAAAATATGTTTCTCTTAAATTACAACAGGATTGCTCTTGGGAATTTACATTCAAATGCCACCATATTCAGCAGAATATAAATGCCAAAGTATACAGTAGAAGATAAAATGTGTTAACCTGAATTTTTTGTTAAAAGTTGCTTATTTAATCAGATTGTATTTTAAGTTAAATTTTTTTATCTTGGTGACTTAAGCCTAGATAATTTCCTTTAACATATATTACTATAATTCTAGCTAGCGTAATGTACAGTTCAGTACTTTTCAATAAGACTATATGTTTAAGGCATAGATTCTCTTTTGGTGGCGTTATTACTTGCAGTTTTTTTGCATGTGTCTGAATAAACGTTTTTTCATTAGCATCTTCAACAAAAATATTTCCAATCAAACAATTTGTTCTCTGAAGTATCTAAATACAACAATCTACTGTAAATACAGTACAATGACCCAAAAACAAAAGTTCTCAAAGAGAAAAGACTCCAAATATAAATCAGTCATAAGTCCAGACCCTAGTCATTAACATTGTTCATACACATCCATGTAAACAAAACACATTTTGAAATTGCTCCCAAATTTTGCGTTATGGTTAAGGAAAACTTTAGGTGCCATTGATGCCTGACTTTCTACTCTTAATTTTTAACCCTGAAAGCAAAAAAACTGGTAATCAAGCTAACAATAAATTTTAACATTAAGTTGTTATTTTTTTCAATAGGGAACATAAATTATCTGTTACAGATGTTTTTTTGGCAAAAGGCCCAAAAACTTAAAGTCATAATCCATAACCTAAATATAATTTTTAAGAGTTTGTCCTTGGAAGACAAATGTTGCTAAGTGCTGATCTAAGTCTTTTTTGTTGGAAGTATAATTCAGATTAGAATATTTCAACTTTATTGACTCTTTGGATTTTGATCACTTAACATTGTTTGGTAATTTTTCTGTTTAAATTTGTAGTTTCTGTCAATATCCATAAAGATGAATCAGTAAGAATGAATCACTATTGATGATTTTCTAAGATATTTCAACTAATTTAATGGGAAAATTGGAGAATTTTAGATTATTTGTATGTTTTTTGTATAAAAATGTTCTCAAACATTTAAAATTTTGTTTTGAGTCCTTTGGGAAGTTAATTTTTGATTCCTGATGTATTAAGAAATGAAGTGTAAAAGATCAAAGAATGGTCAGATCTTAATTCATTTTTAATACACTAGAATTTCTTTCATAGAAGCAATTTACATGGATTATATTTCTTGCATTGCACATTTTTTGTGAACCTGTCTAGACAATTAGGGTACTATGAAATTATGATTCTCCTCCTTCCCAATCAATAAATTTTGCTTTAGAGTTCCTGCAAGGTCATTTTTTCCCAGGAAAAAAGACAGTTTCAATTAACATTACATATCCAGTCATTTATTTTTGCCAATTCGATTTGTTGAAGAAAGACAAGTGGGGTATAAGCTATGCTGTTATGGAATTTTTTTTTATTTAGTTACATATTACACAGACAACATGGTTTATTATGCGTGTAATTATATTTAATTACAATACAAACTGTTAAGATGTATTCAGAAGCGTCCGACCTTAAAATAAGTATAAAAGTAATGAAAATAAGTATTTTCAATGTCAAATTTGAGCAAATAGAAAAAGTCAAGAATGTCAAACCAGACTAATATTTCATATCTGCTAACTGTAATAAAAATAGACTGATGCATTGGTTGTGAGGTAGAGAATACATGTGTACAACTGTCAATCTGAAAATCATTTATATCCCATCGGCATTGATCTGATTGATTGTTGGGATAAAACTCCACCAATTTCCAACTTTTGATATTTTCTACTCGATGACTTGGGACGTCATTTCAACTTTCATTTTCACAAATCCTATTTCCAAGCAATTTTTAACTCGAAGCTTTTAAAATGGAGCATTACTAAAGTACAATAAAAGGACCAAGATATCGATTATGAATTCAGATTTGGAATTTTGTATATAAATAAGGGCTGAAATCCTTGTTTTTTATGGTTTAAAATAGCAGAATTTTATAACTGGTCTATTTAAAAAATTTCTATTCTTGTCATTTGCACGTTTTCCGCGTTCCATGAAGAAACTTGTGTCTTTTTCTTGAAAAAGGTATTATTTCCAAAATTATTTCAAAGTTTGAGCTTGAAATAAGTCTAAATTTTCAAGAGCATGCCATGTCTAATAAGCAGATTATTGGTAATTTTTAAATTCTAGTGATAAGATAATTATCTTATATTTTACTAGTGTTCATTTGAAAATTTGTTGAAACATTCTTCATGTTTGTACTGGCTATTTATCATGAAGAATTTCTTTTGATTTTTACATTGAAATCAGTACCAAGTGATTTTCTATAAACTTTAGTTTACATTACTTTTTACACATAGGAAATCGAAAAATTATTTCATCTTAACCTTTATTCATCTTTCATATAGGAATTCAAATTTAGTTTAAATTCATATTTGATAACTTAATTTGTATGAATTCAAATTAAGTTGTCAGATGATTTCACTTGTTTCTTGATGGAGTTAGTCAACATCTTTTATGGAAATTAAAATTTGATACTTTGAATTTGTTGATAGTCTTAGTAAAATTAAATTTATTTTAAAATTGAGTTAAATTAAATATCCTGTTGAAGCTTTGAATTTGTCATTCATTATTCTGATGGAATTATTAGTGAAAATGTAGTCACAATCAAATAATTGTTTGGGCTTTTAGAGGTACTTGGTTATAATTTGTCAAGTTTTCTCTTTGGATTAAGTTTTATAATACTGTTTTCCCTTTAGACTAATGTTTCTGAGCATTGCTTTTCCTTTAGAATTATAGGGGCCGCGGTGGCCCGGTTGGAAGAGCAACGGACTAGCAACCGAAGGGTTGCGAGTTCAAAATCCAGCCAAACACCGCCGTGTACAAAGGGGGCTGGTGCACGTTAAATCTGTCGTGGCCTCAAATGTCCTCACGTTGGCGTGGTGTGGAAGTTTGGAGAGCGGGGTGCCAGCTCAGGTGTTGCCTCGTCATCTGACCGTGGTTCAAAATTACGTGGTGTTGTCCTCGGATCTTTCCCTTTGGGATTGATCCCGGACCGTCACCAATAGCCCATTGTGTTGCTCCAGTGTGACGTTAATTGAAATTCCCCCCCCCTTTAGAATTAGATTGTTTCTAAACATTTGGATATGTTTTCCCTTTAGGGTTACAACAGATTTCCTTTAGATTACTTCCTATAGATTAACCTTTTTGGTTTTCCTTTACATTATTTCCTATTGATTAACCTTTTTGCTTTTCCTTTAGATTAGCATTTTTGTATACTGTTTTTCCTTTAGAATTAATGTTTCTGAGCATTGTCTGTCCTGTTGATTACTATTATTTGTTTTCCATTTGGCTTTATGACAGATTTCCTTTAAATTATATCCTATTGATTAGCCTTTTTGCTTTTCATTTAGTTCAACTTTTTTGGTCACCGGTTTTCATGTAGGTTAACATTTTTGGACACTATTTTCTATTTAGGTTAACACTTTGGGGCATTATTTTCCCTTTAGATTAACGTTGGACATTATTTTCCCTTTGGATTAAGGTTGTGGGACATTATTTTCTCTTTAGATTAACGTTGTGGGACATTATTTTCCCTTTAGATTAACGTTGGACATTATTTTCCCTTTGGATTAAGGTTGTGGGACACTATTTTCTCTTTAGATTAAGGTTGTGGGACATTATTTTCTCTTTAGATTAACGTCATGGGACATTATTTTCCCTTTAGATTAATGTCTTGGAACACTATTTTCACTTTAGATTACTATTGTAAGACTTTTTTCCCTTAGATTAATATTTTGGGATGCTGTTTTCCCTTTAGATTAATGGACTGCTGTAGCCCAGTTGGAAGAGCAACAGATTAGCAACGGGAGGCTTGTGAGTTCGAAACTCTCTCCAGCCAAAGACCGTCATGTAGACTGGTGCATGTTAAATATGTCATGGTCTCGGATGTCTTCACGTTGGCATGGCTTGGAAATTTGGAGAGTAGGGTGCTAGCTTAGGTGTTAACCTCGTCATCTGACCAGGGTTCAAAATGACTACGCGCTGTCTTTGGATCTTTCCCTTCGGGTTTGATTTGGGATCGTCGCCAATAAATAGCCCATTGTGTTACTCTAATCTGATGTTAATTGACTATCTACACTTTTGATTAATGTTTCTGAACATTGTTTTTGCTATTAATTAACATTTGCGGATATTTGTTTTTCCATAAGATTAAATTTAGTTGAGTCTTAGTTTAAATTTAGTTCACACATTGGGTAAACTTTAGTTTCTTGGATTATTTTGTTCCTTTCCTTTACATTTTTTTCATTGAATTAGTCATTAGTTTCCATAAATTGATGTTGTTTTGAATTGAATAATTTTCAAATGAGTTAATATTAACCCAATTACTTCCATCTAGGTTCAAAGCTGTTGCCTACATGGGTGATGAAGAGCTGTCTACAGCTTGGGACAAGACCAAAAAGGATGCTCGTCGACAGGCAGCGGAATTGGCTGTCAGAGGTCTTGTTGCTAACGGCGGATTTGGAAAATTCAGCTCTCTTGCTACTAGTGTATGTTTTTGAATTTATAAAAACTCATTGCATGATAGGTTTTAAGTTCTTACATTACTCATTTTCCTTGAATGTAAATATTGTAGAACTTCAATTTAGTTAACACAGTTATTTCTTGTTTATATGAATTTGAATGGTTTTATGCTCTATTTGGTATTTAGTACTAAAGTATTTGAATCATGCACTCCTCATAATGATAATTCTTTCTTATTGACTAGCACTATTGTTGGGGAATCATGTGTGCTAATCTGATGTTCTTTTGAGGCAAAAATATCTTGCATCGATATTTCTAACATTCAACTATTTGTGACTAGGTACAGGCGGAAGTAATTCAATGCTTGCTGACATGTTAACTTTGCAAATTAGTCATTTAGATATGTTTGTGATGTGTTAGAAAAATCAATGTTTTAAAATTGAATTGAAACTTCCACACACCATAGAAATACAATCTTATTTACTTGAAATCTCTAGAAGCTTTTCTTTTAATTCATAAAAAACTTTTCAAAATGAATTCCATAATATCAATATTCATTAACTGAATTTCCTTTCTTGAGTGATTTGAGAATTTAAGTGATTAGAATTGACAGAACATTTGAGTGATTTCA
Source organism: Meta bourneti (assembly GCA_933210815.1). Taxonomy (NCBI): domain Eukaryota; kingdom Metazoa; phylum Arthropoda; class Arachnida; order Araneae; family Tetragnathidae; genus Meta; species Meta bourneti. The sequence continues at coordinate 89,371,477 of OW119924.1, read as the reverse complement.
AATGTTCTGTATTTTTTATTAGATTTCATAGGAAAGAACTATTCCTTTGTAGTTATTGTCTGATTTAATAAATAACGAATTAATGTTAATTGTCACCTTGCAGCCAGAAACAGTAAATGAACTGCCACCAGTGGTTAGCCAGTTTGACATGATTGCTGCTTTAAGTCACAAAACTTTTAATGAACGAGTGCTGCAAGTTCCTGAATATATGGGTGGACGTAAAGTTCTTGCTGCTCTTGTAATGAAGAAAGGGGGCTCAGAATGCAGGGGTACTGTGATATGCCTAGGAACAGGTACGTTTAGTCTTTCTTTAATGTTACTAGTCTAGAAATAGAGATGTAGACCAAACTGTTATTTTCTTTCCATTCCATTTGTATTGTAGTAGCAGTAGCTCAATGGGTTTACCTACTGTGCTAGCAACCTTCAAGTTTTAGGTGTTACAGGTTCGTTTCCTGGTCAGGTTGACTCCTCCCTAGGTATATTTCTCTCATCTGTGTCATAAAAGCTTTCCTTGTGTGTGTCCATTTATGAGGTTTGGTGTAGGCCAAATATGGTATTTGTGCCATTTTTTTTTAAAGCTCAACTGATTATTTGTGTTCTATGGTAGCTGCATGGAACTTAGGAGCAGTTTTTTGTACCAGACTAATCTGAAACAACCTATGGAAAGATTACTATAGCACCAGTTCCGGAAATTTGTTTTCAAATGGAACATGTAAAGTAACAAAAATTAGTAATAAAGCATATTTTATGATGCAATTGTTTTTATTTTATGTCCAATTAAAAAATTTAACATTAAAGAAACATTTCTAAAATAACCGTTTCAGATGTGCAATTTACTTGTTTCTTGTTTTATATTTTTAAAGAATGCCCATCTGTTTTGAATGTTGTAAAACAGTCCAGAAGGAATAGGCTGACCATATATATTGTTTTGAATGGGACAGTTTTTTGTATTTCTTGGTCACCCATCACTTTAATAAAAATGTCAATTTTGTCCCATTTTTAATAAAAAATATAAATAAATATAAGTTAATATTGGTCACAAATTATTGTTACTTTATAATCGCACATCAATATCCATGGATACCAATAATTTGTATCACCATGGGGGTCATCTGTTTTGCTGTAGTGCTTGTTTTTGTTTTGTATGCTAATCAGTGGCTTTGTTATTATGTCAGTTTAAATTTCATATTTTTAAAGTCATATCTTTAAGTCTGTCCTAGCAATGTCCAAATTGGAATTTTGAGGACAGTCTCCTGATAGCATTTATACTCCTGATAGCATACTATTTCATGAATATAGAATACTAGCTGAATTACCAGGCATTGCTCGGATTGAATTGTTTATAATTCATCGTAATATTACTCAATATTCCTGTGGAAATTTCAAATTGTTTTTATCCCCCTGCAAACCCAGGACAAGTCCAACAGGGTTAATATATAACCTATGTGTCCCGTAGAATTCTACAGGATGAATGTACCAAATTTAGTGTGAATTGGTCTGACATTGATCGTATAAATACACAATGTTATTCCTGTGAGGATTTTGAATTATCTTTAGCCCCCTGTACCATATCCATGATAAAAAAGACCCTTTTCTATGAAAATAATCTTGTATTATAAAAATTTACATCCCAATAATAAAGCTACAGTTTAAGAATTTGTAGAAGATACATAAACAATATGATACTGAGTGATTTTCAGTACATTTGCATCCATCTGCTATTGCATCGTACTCTAAAATTCTAAAAACTTCCAAGGTCCTGTCGATGTTAACTCTGACGTCATCTGCACCACCAGACTGGAAGAGAGCGCCCCCTAGCAAGTGCTCTGTCCAGGATGACTGGACGTTACACCCCTCTGCACACCCAAGCAAATATTGGACCAGTGCGGATGAAATGTCCAATGAGAAATAGCTTTGGGAATGACCCTCATACAGATAAAAGTAATTACCTACAAGCTTCCGGCATCTTACATCACAGCTACTATAAATAGCTATCACGCGTGTGAAGTACATGTTCCAGGTTTAATTTGTTTGGGCATAAGGCGCTTCTAAATTCGACATGGAAAACTCAGATTTGAAAGTCATCTTTTACAAATTTAAACTGAGACATTCTGCTGCAGTTGCTGCTCGAAACATTAACACAGCTATCAGGTAGAATACAGGCAATGAACAAACCATTTGGCGATGGTTTGCGAAGTTTTGAAGTGGAGATATGGACCTGAAAAACGAACCACGTGGTCACCGAGAAGTTGCAGTTTCTGAAGATGTTTTGCTAAGTGTGGTTGAAGCTGAACCACGGAAGCATATCGTGAGATAGCGGACGAGCTAGGTGTCCACCGCACTACAATTACTCGCCATCTGGTTGCACTGGGTAAGGTCAAAAAGATGGATTCTTTGTTGTCATGAATTGACAATTGCCAACAAGATGAGACATTTGGAAGTCTGCATAGCTCCTTTCCAGGAATGGAAGAACCTCTACTGCAGTGAATCGTTACCTGCGACGAGAAATGTGTCCTTTATGACAATCGGAAACTATCTGCACAATGGTTGAGCAAAGCACAGCCTCCTGGATGCCATTCCAAGCCACCCTTACATCCCAGGAAGATTATGCTTCTTGTATGGTGGTCTACAGCTGGAAAAACTCATCAGTTTCCTGCAAGTGGCCAAACCATCACTTCAGAACAATATAGTGATGAAGTATGACAGATGCACCGTAAATTGATGGTGAAACAACCGGCTTTGGTAAACAGGCATGGCGTTCTCCTCTTGCACAATGGACGATGCTGACACTATGTGAGTTGGGCTATAAAACGATGCCTCATTCCCCTATTCCCCTGACTTGTCGCCTACAGATTTTCATCTGTTTCGTCACCTGGATCGCTTTTCGTCTGGCAAACAGTTCACCCAAGGTACAGAGGTCCACTGTGCCTGTTGATGACTTTGCATCCCAGCCACAAAACTTTTTTTTATTCCGGGATCATGGCCTTGTCAGACAAGTGGCAACAGTGTCAATTCTGAGGGAGATTATTTCGAGTAGGTCAGGTACTGTATTTTTCAGTTATCGCCATCAAAGTGTGACTCATTTTCCAGACATTTCATTCGCACCGACCCAATAGAACGGAGTTTAATACATAGCCTGCGTTACCTGCAGGGTTCCAAAGAATAAGTGTATCAAATTTGATGTAGATTGGTCAAACGGTTTAGATTTGTATAGAGAACAGACAGACCGATGCCAACTCTGCTTTATATGTATAGATTACATAACCCCATTCTGTTTTTGCCATCCCAATGTTGTTTTTATCTCAAAGAAATATGGTCAGCCTAAGAAGGAAGAAAATGTTTATTTACTGAATCGTTTGTTCACTTTACAGGAAATAGATGCATTACGGGTGAAGGCCTAAGCCAAGATGGACTGGTTGTAAATGATTCTCATGCAGAGGTCATCACAAGAAGGGGTTTTCTCAGGTATATGCCACAATTGAACACTATTTTAATTTGTATGTTGCAGTCTATTAATTTCTCATTGGTTTGTTTAGTCCTAGTTGTAAGCAATTTTGGAGACTAAGTATTTTCATTTTTGTGTTCAGTACAAGAACCATAGAAGCTGAACTGAGTACTTTATTTTCAACATATTGCTTAATATTTTACATGATTTAATTATGGTATGATTTTTTAAGTTTTCACAACCCACAGAAGTTAGTCTCAAGTTTTTTTAAATGTCTCCTAGTTTAATTAATTTTTTGGTCAGTTATGTCATTTTATGCATGTATCATGAATTTAATTGAGATTTTTCTGCATACTGGGCAATTTTTCTAAAATGAAATCACTAGGGGTTAGATATAAGCTCTTTTATGGCATTCTCATCATTCACTATTGAATAATTTGGTACACTTGATGAAATTTCATAAACTTCTGATTTCTTATCTAATATGATAATGCAAATGCAAAAAAAATTACTAAAGATCTAATGTTAAAGATTCTGAAGGGCCTTTAAAAGAGCACTAAAAATTAGAAATCTTGTTTGCTGTGAAAAATATTTTGGACCTTGCTCCATAAAAACCCCAACATCCAATCCTGTGAAAAATATTTATTTAATTCTTTCTCTACAGAAAAATATCCAATTACAAAGAAATGAAAAATATGATCCAAAAAATGCAAGACGAAATATACATAAATACAGTTAGGTAAGAGATAAGATAAAATAAAATACACCATTGAAGCAGATTACTTTCTGAATTGATGCCATTAAAAATATATATCAATCTCTGAGAGACAGTTTCTAGTTTTAAAAAAATCTATTTGTAGTGAAATTATTATATACATTCTTTTTTTAAAGGTTTAACAAAAAATAATTCAGTTTCTGGTAATATATCTAGGAATGTTAAAATCGATACAAGGAACTAAAAAGGGTGAATCAATTTTGTTAAGTGGGAGGTTGTAAAATTTTTTAAAGCAGTCTACATTTGAAACTAATGATTTCGCAATTTAGAAAAATGTCCATCTGAATATTCATAATTCTTAAAATAAATATATCAAACACATTTATTCTTTTCTTTTAATATCCATTATATGATAGTCATGATAACGATTCCAAATTAAATGCTAATATATCCATGACAACATTAAACTTGTATGCATTTAACACTAGATTTACCACACCAGTCAAAATGACTGGTTTTACAATTTTATTTTAAAATTCTTACTTCACCTTAATTTTTTTTTTGAAACGATTGTCATGACATTTGTGGCGATAATTAAATGAATATTATTAGGCGGTTCGTTTTATATTTTTATTCAAAATCAAAAAGTTTTTGAATATCATCGGTACTTATACCAAACCAGTCAAAATGACTGGTGCATTTTTCTATGTGATGGAATGAGTTTTGCACAGTTATAATAAATTATAAATACTGCGTAATTGTAGCACGATAAAAAAAATGTCATGCGTGTGATAATTACAGAATTCGTGATAAATTTTCAGTCGTTGATTGAATTTTGAGGGGTGTTGGCTGTGGACCTTAGAAAACTGGAAAGAAACATTTCTTTGGATACTGAAATATTGTATATTCTTTGTTAAGAAAACTAAATACAGAGAGAAATATTATCCTATTATTAGTTTCAAATTATTTTTATAATTATCGCTAGGCCCCAAAAATGACAACACGAAAGAAATCTTCCGTGTTTTTGGAAAATATCACCGACATACCTATGGAATGTTCGGATGTTGAAAATGATGAGCTTTATGATAGTGAAGGCGAATTATTAGATAACCAAAGTGATCCACACGGTAGGAACAATAAACGTGTTGAATATCGAGAGTAGTGATAGCAATATTTCTGATAAGAGCAATGAAGATGATTCAAGCGACAGTGAATACGAAAACATTTCAAACATACGTAAACGAAGATGTTTACCATTTCCGTCCAGTTCCAGTGACGAAGATGAAAGTGGAACAGAAATTTCTACAGACGGAACTATTTGGAGAAAAATAAAAGAAGGGGGGCTTTGGTGGAAGGTTATCAATTCACAGAATTTTCAAGGATACTCCTGGGCCTACAGCATATGCAAAAAGAAATATTATGAAGGAGGAAATAAGTAGCACATTTTTATTAGTAATTGACCATTTTATTTTAGAACATATAAGAGTTAGAAGCTTCTCGAGTTTTGAACAAAAAATGGATATTTACGCAAGCAAAATTAATTAATATATTACAATTAACCTAATGAAGTAATTTATCATTTATAAAAAATATATAAAGACTGGAAACCCCACCAACCATTTTTTCTAAGACCAGTCATTTTGACTGGTGTCGGTAGAAAAATCATAGTCAAATTGTTGGTATATCTAGTGTTAATTTAATAGGAATCTCATTTCTTTACATGATTTAATTATGGTATGATTTTTTATGTTTAAGAAATAAATGAGAACATATTTGTAATTTTGATGGCTCATCTACATTCCAAGTGAGAAGTGAAGTATTCCCCTTAATATATAGTCATAAAATCAGGTAAAAATATTTGAAATAGTTTCTTAACAATAGTGTTTCTCTCTAAGGTTCTTGTATAAACAGTTGAAAACATATGAATTTGGCAAAGAACATTCCATGTTTCAAGGAGCAGATGATGGCAGGCTGGAGATTAAAGCTGATGTTACCTTTCACTTGTATATTTCTACAGCACCATGTGGAGATGGAGCTCTATTTACGCAGTGAGTGTCTGCTTCTTTTCTTTCTAGTAGTAAATTTACTTAAAAATTACTCTTTACATGCCTGTGAGCAACTGTAAGGAAAGCAGTGCTAATATATAAGACTTATTAAGGAAATGTCAGTTTGGTATAGTAGAAAAAGGTTTTATTGTTGGAATCTCTTATCAATGGAGTTTGAAAAAGGAGATTTGACTCCCATTTTCTCCAATCTATTTTTTGCTTTCTGCCAATTTCCTATTTTTGAGGAATAACCTTCATACACATGCTGCAGGTACAGCAAATGTGAAATATATGTAGTGAAAATGTATGAAATTTTATGAAAATGATATGTAATATTGCCACAGATGCATTGGTTGCAGTGAATAAGTAAACTTAAATTTTCTCCATGCATTAATATTCTGTTGCTAATTGTACAATTTAACAGGTTATGCCTTGATTTTTATTTGCTAAATGCTAACCAGGTAAACTAAATAACTAGTTTACCTGGTTAATTATTATTTGGCCAAATATAGCCCTTGCTCCATAAAACCCCAATACCAACCTGGTTAATTAATATTTAAAGCCAGGTAAACTAATTATTTAGTTTACCTGTTAATTATAGTTTTCTGTATATGCAAAAGAGAAAAAAGAATGAATTAAAATATGTTAGAAAAAGAATGCAGCAGTAACTTTATTGCATCTGATAAACAGCAATATTGAAATGGACCCACATTTAACCTTCGGAGGGATGCACATGCGCATATACAGATGGTCGAAGAAAGATGTTTCTCCTACCATATGAAAAATATTTGAAATGCATGATTTTATTAGATTTAGTATAAACAGCCTTCCTTTTTGAAATGTGAAATTTTCATTATCATTTGAAAATGCTAATTTTGATCCACTTTTTCAGACAGTAAACATTCCCTGGAGTAAAGTGTAGATATGCAGCTCACAGAACTTAAAGTGCATAAATTAAATATTTGCTTAATTCTCATGCATGGAGTGGTTGGTACTGAATCAGTTTAAGTGATGTATTTCGTGTCTAATTAAAAACATTAGATTTATTTACTTTCAATAGCTTTTCGTTTCATTGTAATAAATTTGATACTTCTGTCTTGTATACTTGAGTATTGTATACTTGAGTATTGTGAAGTATTTAAATATTAAAATTTGTCTTTCCTAGTAACTTGAAACCTGGCGAAAAAGTAGAGCCTCCAGATGACAACGATGGCCAACATCATCCAGTGTTCACCAAGAGTCTGCAGGGGCTCCTGCGATCAAAAATGGAAGCAGGTGAGTCATCTTTTATTTTGCTTACTGCAGACTGCTCTTGTATATTTGTCTGTCGTAAAGCATCTGACTTTAGGGGATTTTGCATTCCTTTTTCTCATGCAACATGAATTGGAAGTTACTTTCTTTTATCCTCCTACAACATTTGCTACCTTTTGGTTACCAGTTTTAGATGCCTGGTTTCAAGCAACGTGGCATAGTTTGACTCTCGCATGGAGGCAGTCAGTCATGTGGTTTGGGGCGAGTATTCTTTAAATTGAGCGATAGATTGGAACTTTTATATATGGCACTTCAGCAACGCATCTTTAGCAGATTCTGGTTCCAAGTTTATTGCTCTGATGCAAAATTAACATTAGCGAGAACAAGTTGGTGGGGAAAACCACCCACAGCGATCGCCATTCATGCTTTTGTGCCTGAAAGCCATTTTCCTAATGGCTTTCCTCACCTATTCAAAAATTGACTGACCCAAGGTTGACTGCCTTTTTATCGGATTCGCACAGCAGCTTGGTAGTGATAAATTGGTGGCCATGAGCAGATGAATGAGTAATTAAGGCAAATCAATAGATGCTAATAGAGAAAGTGGACCTTTGAAAATAGCAGTCCCCTTTCGCACACACAGATTTAAATTCAAGTGGTACACATGTATTTATAAATATTAATCAGCTTAGTTTTCTGTATACCATGTACCTGTATATGTAACATTTATACATGTAAATAGCTCCTTATTTAATGTTCAAATAGTTGCAGTGCATGCGTGATCAAATTAATTAGAAGTATAGGAATCTAGAAGCTCAAGTATTGGTTGATCAATGCTATGCGATTCAGCCCACTACTTCTTTATTTTGTCTAATGAATGACTAAACACATGCTGGTAAATGAATCTATAAAAATGTATTCAGAGAAAGTACAGATAAATTTCATAAGTACTTGTATATTAAGAACATGGATGTCGATTCCTTTATGGTTTAACAAGGTTACCCGATGTTGTCTCTCTTGTGTGAACTTATCTTGACCAAATATAGCTCTTGTGCCATAAAACCCCAACCAACCTTTATACATGTAAGAATAGGTATTCTGAATGTATAAAAAGAAAGGTCTTGGCTCTTGAAATCTAAGAGACCACAGCAAGTTTAGGGAATCTTTGTTGAGAAGAGTCCTGGTTCTTGAATGAATTTGTAAAGTCAAATTAAGAATGGCTGTTCATTTAGTGTATGAAACGAAGAAAACTGTATGTACGTTTTTTATCTTTGAAAAGGCATGTTTTGTAACTGAATTTGTTTATGTACAGGAGAAGGAACCATTCCAATTGACACAGAATACAGGTTTCAGAGCTGGGATGCTATCTTGAGGGGAGAGAAGCTGCGCACGATGTCTTGCAGTGATAAAATTGCTCGCTGGAACGTCCTGGGACTCCAAGGAGCACTGTTGAGTCACATCATGAAGCCTGTCTACTTGAGTTCTGTTACTCTTGGTAAGGACTACCTTGAAAGTGTTATTTTAATTCTTAAAATATGCTTTTGGTTTTTTTGTTGAAGATTTTGTTAGTTTTTCAATTCTCTGAAAAGTATTCACTGCAATTTATTTTCAAAATGATTGGTATTAGCATACCTGTCAACTTCCGAATTTCTTCAGAATACTTGGTTTTTTTATCTTCAGGACAAAAAATATGTTCTGGATTTTTCCTTCGGGCGATGGCCAGTTGTGGCCCTTGCGCTATAAAACCCCCCAACAAACCAAAACCAACCAACTTTCGGGAGAAAATTTTCATGTGATGACAATTTCATAGTTTCTGTGGCAAGCCACAGCAACTGAAAGAAAAACTTCATTATCAGTGATTACTAAATTGTCTTAGAAACTTTCTTTTTTTTTATGTAATTTCCAAGTAAAACCTCTAATACACCTCCAAAACACTTAAGTTTAATTGCTCAATTTTACATATATTTGACATAATTTTGTGTAAAATATCACTAAATCAAGTATGCTGAGTTTGAATTACCACCAAAGCATATAACAGTAACAGTGGTTTTGAATTGCTTCAATAAAGTCCCCTTAATGTTGGCAGATATGCATTAGTTTCCAAACAATCTTTCTTTCAGATAACCATCAAAACAATCATCACTGGAACACATATTTACTAGTTTCCCTAGGTCAAACTAATGTTAATTTGAACTAAATTATGCACTGCATGAAGATTAGATGTTTACTAAGTCTACTTTTATTAAATAACAGTAACATGAAAATTTCTTCAAGATTGCATTTTTTTTCCTAACCTCACAAGATAAGTAAAGTGTTCTTAAAATAGAAGTTTGTGTATTGGAATTAAAATGTGTTCTATTGTTTTTGGGCAGGACTAAATACAATTCCATAAATTGTGCAGATTCATAAAATTGAGGTTTATTAAACTAAGCACCTGCTATCTCATTTTATGATACTTGGATAGCTGTTTTAAAACTAATTTTTATATACTTTATATCATTGATATGTGTTTATAAATAACCCCAAAACAAGGCATTGTTCTTATTCTAGGCCTACCTTTCAAATATATATCAGTGATTAGTCACTTTTAAAATGAACTGTTGAAATGTATTCCATCTCGTCCAATGTGTGTGTGCATTCTGAACCTCAAGAATTTATTTGGTTTAAAGGAAGTTTTAGATTAGAATGCATTCACCCACACATCTCTATGGGATTCAATCTAATGAGCCATTGGATGTGGTTTAAATTATTTAGAATTTTTTATTCTAATAGTGCACATGCCAATCAATATCTAAGCAATCACTATTCATTGCAAAGAAATATGAGAGTATGGTTTATTATAATTAAGATGAGTGGTTAATTTATTTGTGTGCTTGTCAACGAGCTTTCCTTTTTGTCTTAAATAGTATGTAATGCATTTGAAATTATGTAGAAAATTAAATTCATGATTTGTTTTTTAGAGTATTTTGTTTCTTGCATTTGGGTAATCAAATAATTTGCTTTGTTATCATTTCTGTATTTTGAAAAAGTTGAATTATTGAATGTATTTGGACTAAATTTACTGTACTTTACATGTGAATACCTTAGGAACTAAGAAATTGTAAAAATACTAAGCTTTAAGTTTTCATATAAAAAGATCATCTCCAGAAGACAGAAAGATGTATCTTATCTATCAAGCGAAATAGTTTAAGAGTTAAATAAAATAGTTAAGAGAATGGCCCAAGATTAAATTTGTTTTTAAATTCGCTTTTTAATTTTAATTGTCTATCCATTTTAACATATATTAATTGATTAACATTTTCTACCTGTAATAATTGATAAACAATCCTTATTTGTAGGGGAAAGTGTTTTGAAGATTAGCTGTACATGAATTAAAAACTATCCTATGTTAGTACTTTAGTTTGCATTATTTATGTTTGAAATAAAATTCCCTTTGCATTCTGAACATAGCAATTAACTACTGTAATGCTGCCAATGTGCCAACTTCCAAGTGCAAGGGGTTAAACGAAGGTGTTAAAATACCATGGATTTAAAAAAAATTGGATTTATTATTATTTAAATTGGATTTTTATGATTTTAATTCATTGCCCTGAATAGATTAACTTTGTTAGACATGAGACATACAAAACACTGTAATTTCTAGATAGTATTGATTTATGTTAAACATTAATATAAGTGAGGGTTTAGGAGATAGCAAGGCAAAAATATTTGAAAGATGAAAAAACATTTAAATTAGTCTTGGGCCTTGTATTTATCCTTTCATTTAGATTCTATTTCATGATACAAATCCATAATACGTGAAGTTATGTAAAACTAGATAAACATTTAAATAAAGAGATAAACATTTAAAAATTGTAATAAATTCTAATTAAATATGAATTTATCTCCCTTTTCATTATCCAGCTGGTTTCAAAGTTTTAATAGTAAAAACTGCAAGTTAAACTGAAATTGAAAATATTCTTTCTATAAATACAGAAATAAATGTTATGGCAAGATGGCTTCATGAATGGTTTTATCAGTAGCGATTTTTATATGAGCAATAAGAGTATTCCGAAACCTGAAGCAAGTGGTGTTTTATTTGGGCTCTGAATAATGGCTCCCCTGCATCTCAATTCCCACTGTTATCTTTTGTGTCCCCAAAGAAGGAAAGCCAGTTATTTTTAGTAATATAAAAGGGTTATTCTTAGCATGTTAATATTTAATCTGGTGAAAGTTTCATGTAATATCTCAAAACCATTCCATCTTGAGTGATGCATTATGTACATTTCTGAAGAACTATACTTTTGCAGGTAATTTGTACCACCATGGGCATTTGTCTCGAGCGGTTTGCTGTAGGCTTGTCGGAGAACCAGACTTGAATGAGCTCCTTCCAGAAGGGTACCGCTTGAATCATCCGGATCTGGGCCGAGTGATCGTGTGCACGCCCTCGCGTGAGACCGAGAAAACCAAGCCCCACAGCATCAATTGGTGTCACGAGGATGAGCGACCGGAGTTGACAAGCGGTGTTAATGGTACCTCTGATGAAAGGTATGTGTCTCCTTTTATATTTAAGGGGCCACGGTAGCCCTGTTGGAAGAGTAACGGACTAGCAACTGGAGGGTTGCGAGTTTGAATCCAACCAAAAGACCATATACAAAGGGGCTGGTGCATGTTAAATCTGTTGTGGCCACAAATGTCCTCACATTTGCATAGTGTGGGAGTGTGGGGTGTCAGCTCAGGTGTTGACCTTGTCATCTGACCGTGGTTCAAAATTACGTGGTGTTCTCATATCTTTCCCTTGGGGATTAATTCCAGATTGTCGTCAATAGCCCGTTGTATTGCTCTAGTGTGACATTAATTAATTACCATTGCCTTTGCATTAAGATCGTCTCAAAAGCTCCTATTTTGAAAGTTTTGGTGAATTGAAAATTTACCACCAGTCAATGAAAATTTAGGTATTCATTTTTTAACCAACAGCTCAAATCTTTTTCAGTCACAATATTTCGTTCTTTTGCTTCATCATTGGGGAAAATGTCTTTCTGACTGACCTGTGTTCCAATGGTATCAATACGCTTGGTCAATATAAGCATTCTGATCACTTTAAAGAGGCATCTGATACAGAGCATATGGTATTTTTCTGTTAAAAGTATGAATTGTCAACTGTGCCATCCTTTTTACTTATTCATTCAGCGTTTTTTTAACACCCTGTGCCAAAGTAGTAGATGCTGTAGCAATTAAAACTACTAAAGTAATCTTTAAGAGAAGACTAATTTTGTTATTATTTTTAAGAATTTGTGCTACTAAAGCTACTCTTTCTTTGTGTTGGCTGTTGCAATTCTGTGAATAAGATTTTGAATACAACTTGAAAATTGGATGATAGAATAGTTTGAAATCTTTTGATTGTTTGAATTAAAATTTTTTTTATATAGACTGCTCTCATATTATAATGCTATCAACGAATAAAATACCTGCAGAGCATTTTTATAGCAATCATAAAAGAGAAACCAAAAGGAAGGGAAAGTTCACTGGCTCATGATTTTTCCATTTTTATGTTCCTTTTATTTCAGCTACTTTAAATGAAAGGCAAATGCTTCAGCTCCTAAGAGTTCCATTTACTCTGGGAGACTGAGTGTTGAGAGTTTGGATCCAACCAAAGAACTCTGTTCAAAGGGGGCTGGTGCACATTAAATCTGTCGTGACCTCGAATGTCCTCATGTTGGCGGGGTATGGAAATTTGGAAAGTGGAGTGCCAGCTCAGGTGCGACCTCGCCATCTGACCATGGTTCAAAATTACGTGGTGTTGTCCTCAGATCTTTCCTGTCAGGTTTGGGGGCCGTCATGGCTCAGTGGATATGCCCACTGCGCTAGCAACCTTTGAGTTGTAAGTGGCACAGGTTCGATTCCTGTCATGTGCATTCCTCCCTAGGTGTATTTCTCTCTTCTGTGTCAGTAATTTTTTTTTGTGTCTTACTAGATATTGTATGCCTTTGCACCATAAAACTTGAACAAGCCAAACCCACCCATCAGGTTTGATCCCGGACCTTTGCCAATAGCCCATTGTGTTGCTCCAGTGCAACATTAATTAAAAATACCCCTACTCTGGGAGACTGGAGAGGGTTTGATAAATCTAGTGTAATGTGAGATATCGAATATTATGAAATTTGAAAATCAAAAAACAAGTGATGGACAAATAAAAATTTAATTTCACTGGTGATTTTTTTTCCTGTCAATATGAATTCTGTCTTTATACTTTCAAATAGAATGTTCTTCCAATACTGGTAGGTAGTATAGAGTAATTTACTATGTCCATTCAGTTTAAATTACGAGTTACGTGGATTATTTAATCCAGCAGATGGCTGAGAAATTTGAATTTTCATCTGCAAGTGTTTATGAATTTGAGCTTCCCAGACAACTGCCTGTCATGTGCATGTGATTCATCCTGTGTGTGTAGAGCACATTCTTGTAAAACCTGTTAGAACCTGTTCTGTAGGGTATCTATATTCCACTAACTTTCATGGCATACAAATTGATGCCATTTGTGTATTGTCGAATGGCAATGGTGGATATAAACAATATTAAATCTACCACTCCTGGATTAATTTGCCGATTTGGCCGCTTGGTTTAAAATATGCTTGATCTGAGTTGTGCAGCTGCATTCTATAGCTAAAACTACATGGGATAAGCTCACCTCTAATGAAATTCTTCAACTGTCTGATTACAGAAAGCCAGAGAGAAATCTTCAAAATAGCAATAATCGCAGAAAAGAAAATGAGCTAGCACTAATCTAATTGTGGTAATCTGATAGATGTTAACTTTTTACGGTGTTTTATTTTGAAAATGATAATTAATATCAGTAAAAGTATATAAAAAATGCTTTAACATATTTTTGGATAATTTAATTTTGGTCTGGAGGTATGAAATATGAATATCGACGAACTGAAGTTGAAGAAATTGAGTAATGACTGCTATCAATAAATATAAGCAATTAAGAAAGTTTAGCACAGATGCTCTCTTGCACAGGTCTATATAATCAAGTTAAGTTGACCATAAACGTTGTAATTCTACAAGCCTGTTTCTTATTTGACAATCTGACTAACTTTTATGTTTATTGTAATGTTATCTCTATTAATGTAATGTCCTCTTATGTTTTTCAATTAGGATGTTAAATGCATAGGTAAATTTTTGAGGAAAATTATATTTACTAAGTTTTTACTGGTTGACTTTCTATTTACTGAATTACTTAATTAACCAAAAAAGCACAAATTTTAATAAGATTGAATTTCAACTTTCTCAATCCACTTGCTCTTTGTATTTAGCATATTGAAAGTTAAGTATGCTATCATTAGCTATTGCTGAAATATTTTTTTAAAACTTGTGAGTTGTCCCTAAAAATGTGACTTGTTCATGCTCTTTCATTGCAGTAACTTAAAAAACTTTTAACATTTCATAATAAAAGGATCTAGGTTACTTTACTTAATTGGCATGCAACCCTCTATCAGCATAGTCCATTAAATTCTTATAAAAACCCAGTAAAATTGAATACAGATGGACTACTTTACAGATGGATACTACCATCTACTACTTTACTACTTACTACTTTACAGATGGATACTTTTAGCAAAATTTATATTTAATTTAAAAATCGATGCTTTAAATTAATGTTCCACTCTTTAACTTTTGTCATGTTTAAGCAATCTTTGGCAACAAATAAATAAAATGCATTAAGATTAAAGTTTTATTTAAATCAACGTAATACAGTAGCCTCTCATTATCTTAGGCTTTTGGCTATATTGTTCGTTTTTACATGTCCCCCAATGAATTTTAAGTTTGCAAACAGCAGAGGAAATCTCAATCTGTTTCTGTAGAATTCAAATTTAATGGTCTCCCCTGTTTTAGCATGTTATCTCACCATTTTCCTTTGATCCTTCACTACTGTCAAAGGGGTTGTGGCTCAGTGGTTATGTCCACTGAGCTAGCAACCTGCGAGTTGTTGGCGGTACATGTTCGATTCCTCCCTGGTTGTATTTTTCTCTTCTGTGTCAGTAAAACTTTGTATGTGTATGTGTATTACTTGATATTACCTGTCTTGTGTCTGACGAACAATGGCCAAATATGGCCCTTGTGCCATAAAACCTAACCATCCCTCCTGCTGTCTAAATGTGAAAATTTAAAGGGACAATCTGCAGACTGTCAACTTAGGTGGTTTAGGTTTTTCAGTCAAACCCCTATTGGATTGTAAAAAAAATTATAAATGATCTGCCTTATGTACAAAGGTATTCTACTGTATGTTTTACATAATCTCTATATTACACTAGTTTATATATAACAATCAGCATTAATCGTTTATTATCTAATGGCAACAATGGGTATAAACACTATAAAATTGATCGTTATGGGATTCATTCTCTAATTTTGCCTCTTTAATTTAGCTTGATTTGAGCTATGGAGCTGAAAAAAATTGCTAAAACTACATGAAAAAGGTCACATCTAATAAAATTCTTCAGCAGTCTGATGACAGAAAACAATGAGAAATCTGGAAGATATCAGCACAGAAAAAGGAACTATAAAGGTTTAGAGTACAGAAACTGAATCGCCTTTGAATAAGGGAATGGAATGAAATTTAAGTAGACATTCATAATTTAATTTGGATGCACGATTGAAGTGTGGTTCTTATTATGCATTTTATCGAAAATAAGAATTCACACCAGTTAAAATAAACAAAATGCTGTTATATTTTTTAATTTTTTTGAGGTATGGAATCTGATAATATGGATGCTATTTTCATTATAAATGAATAGGAATAAGATATGAAATGTGAATAATAGCACTTTGTTATGAATACATATATAAGCAATTAAAGTTTTGTAGATGCCATGCACAGGTTTCCTAGTTTTAAATAAAAATGCATTGTAGAATGTAATTTGCGTGTTTTTATATTGCACTCTTTTTTTCTTGTCCCTTTGTCATATCGAAGGGTTGTGTTTGGAGCTTTGAAAGATAATGCAAGTATTAACATGCAAATTAGTGTGAATCTGAATGAATTTGTCTTTCCAGGGCTGGTGGACAGTTGCAGTCCCGTTTGTGTAAGGCAGTTCTTTTCCAAAGTTTCAAGGAGATAGCTGCGAAGTTTGGAGTTGAACAGCTCTCTAACCTTACCTACGGCGAAGCGAAAAGAGCAGCCAAAGATTTTCAAGCAGCTAAAGAGGTGCTATTTAACAGATTCCAGCAGTTGGGACGGGGTACTTGGATCCGCAAGCCAGAGGAAGAGGAAGAATTTGTCTAATTTTCTGCTTCACTTTGTTTTCAGTTATGTCTTAGTCTTGGAATCTAATAACCAATAGGCAATGTAAGATTAACTCTTGAGGTAACAATATCTTAGGTTTCATAGATGCAATTTAAACAGGAACTTTAAAAAAGTATGGTTTGGATGTTCTCATTAGAGTAATTATTTTGTGCCATATACTTTATTGTTACCTATTTTGATTTTAATTGTGTTAATGTTTTTTAGATAGTCGTATGTTAGTAATGTTTTAAGTTCCTGAAGTTATGGAAAGAAAAATTCACTCTTTTTAGAAATTGTTGCCAAAATATGGAATATAATAGCTAACTCAAGTATGAGGTTTTTAAATCTTATAGCTTGATAGGTTAAAACTACTTTAAGAGCACTTTATCTGTCAATCGAGTAAAAAGTCAATCTAATTTAACCTATCGAGATATCTTCTACTCTAGTTATATTTAAAACACCAATCTTCATCTGCTCGATGCAGTTTTTAAACTATTTACTTTGTTAGATAGCATGTAGATTTCTCATGTTCTTAACTTTCTTAGGTGCCTGTCAGTAAAACCTCTATTCATTCTGTCTTCATACTGTCTTTATAAAGAAATGGAGGGGCTCTTACACTGATGGTTTCTTTGAGTTATATATATTTGAGACTGAATTTTTCTCAAAGCTTTGGGAAAACGACGTTTTAAAATGGATGCCGTACGAAAGTTTGATTTTCGTGAAAACTATGCAAGCTCTTTGAAGAGTCAAAGTTTTTATTTTTCAGCGTAAATCTTGAATCAAAATACAGTTATCATTTCCTGGGTGTGGAGAAGTCTGGGGCAGAACTAAAACAACAAACTGGCATAATGAGAGCAGAGAGCGAGAGTTGCAACATCGTTTTGAATGTTTGTTTCGACTCCTGAATTATCAGTCCAGATATATGCAATCCAATTATGCATTAAACTGTGATAAAAGCAACATAAAAATGAAATCGGCATTTTAGCTACTGTTCAAACATGGAGATGCCAAAGTTTCCTAATTCATCCAATCAGGAAGTTCTCAAATTCTTATACATCCATGTGGATACTGAAATGATGTGTGTAGTGTGCAAACTTGTCAAAGTGGATTACTCATATTCAATGTTGTTTTTTGTGTATTACTTAAATGTCCCTTCTCTGTCGCCTAGCAACTGCTTATAAAAATGTGTAAATAGTCAAAGTATCTGTTCTTGTATTGTCTCGTGTATGTCTGAAATCAGTGCAGCTTGCTATGTTCTCATTTGAGACTGGGGGACATGAAAGAATTTTCCGGAAGACATTCTCTCACCGCGAAATTCTGTGTTTGGTACACGACCAACTTTAACCTTTTTTAAAGATATTATAAGTTGATTCCATTAGTCACCACTGCTTGCCTCTTACTAACAGTTGCTGGTGCATGCTGGTATTCACCGTTAAATGTTGAATCGGCATTTAACTGTGATAATCATAGCGCCATGAAATATTCTAGAACCATTTGTTGAGTTTGCATTTTTTGAACAAATTTCCGTCAATTAGATCTAGCTTCACTTATGTGATTTATTTTTGTACCATTTTGTGTTTTGCATATTTCGGAAAGTATTAGCACATTACATGGTTGAATTTCATTTCAATCGTGTCAACCGTTTTCTTCGATTTATGCAAATTGGAACCACATCAATGACATTTTTGTGATAGCATTTACTACTCCCTCCTCAAGAGATTTTGTGTTAAGTTTTCTAAGGAGGGACATCAGACAATTCTTACATTGTAAATAGAATATTCTGTGTACTTATTTTGTTATTGTGGTTTGTTTTTATTTTTTAAAACTAGAATGCATCATTTTTCCAACACTATTGATCATTGATTTCTGTATTAAAATATATCTTTAAGTGTTAAAGATCAATTTATTTATCTTTTCAAATTTAGGAATCGATTTTTTCATTCCATTGCAAAAGATTTTGCTTTTATTTTTACTTATTGCATGAATCTTTCATAAAACCTCTTATTTCCCAATAAACTGTTACAAGTTCTTTATTTGTAAATTGATTTTTTTATTCCTTGCATAATCTTTTTACTCTTGTGTTCTCATTACTAAACTATACGTATTGTTTTGTTGATGTTGAAGATTTGGTTCTTATTCTTAAGGTTTTTTAAACGCACAGTTTTAGCAAGATCCTTGTGATTGATAATTTTTTGAGTAAATAGCAGCTTTTATATTTGAATTAGTCTTCCACAAATTTAATTTTTTTATTCTTCAAATGAAGCTCAAAGTTTTTAAAACTAATGGTGCAAAAATTTTTACTTTCCTGATTTAAATATATTTGATTGAAATCTGATTTGTTTAGAAATGAAAATGTTAAATTTCTTGCTGTGTTTTCTATTCTAGAATATTTTTAATATTTTTTGTGTCAATTTTATATATAATTTTAAACCGAAGCAACGATGTCTATGCACAGCTTTAATTTTCTTTATTTGAAAACGAGTACTATTAATTTTCACTTAGTTTTAGTTCTAAGCAATAAAAGAGCACTCAAAAAAGTCTCAATTCTTATAGTAATTGAAATATATAATATCTCTAGTTATATTAAAGATGATATAGAATTTCAAATTACAATTTTTCGAAATACTTTAGTAAAGTTATAAAACTCAATAGTTTTCAGGAATACTGTTATAGATAATGCATTTGCCTAACAAAGTTGCAAATATAGTTCATTGTAGAAAATTTTGTAGTCTTTTTTTAAATAAAGTGTACTAAAATATGTCTTGTCTCTTTGTTATACTTAATCTAAAAGTATAGCTTAGTATTTTTACACATCGATTAAAGATCATTAAAGCATGCTAAAAAGGTTTTAATGTTTAAACAATTTGTTAACATTAAAATTGCTAAGCATAAAGGAAAGAAACAATACACTTGATTTTACTTGATACAATTAGAGTACTTAGCTTCCCACACATTTATTTGTCAGGTATTTGAAGGAATAAAACTTTTTATTGTTTCTGATATTTTTCTTCATATATAAACAATCGGTTTACAAAAAGATTTAACTTTAGTTCAGCCAAAAGAATTAAAACTATTGCAAAACAATACATATTGTCAGCCAAGCATATATTTTACATTTAATGAAACTGGTTTTTGTCCCAATTTGTTAAATAATGAATTGACAGCAAAAGTACAATTTTATTTTCTGACTTTTATCAAAATCTCGATTGATTTAACCTATTTTCTAATTGATCATGCACTTGTATTAGTATATGGAAAAAAGATGTGCAATTGTACCTATGTGTGTTGGATTGGAGCAAGAAGTTTCAAATAAGGTCACACATTTATAAATTGGGCTTAAACATGAAAATGTTATATTAGGATATGTTTAGGTACAGAAGTTTTAAAATCATGGGATGATGGATATGAGTTGACTCATTTGTCTATCTGGAAATCAGCATGCAATTAAAGCTCTTGAATTATTTCAGTAATAATCTATTTTGATAGGTTTTGTCCTAATGTTAACCCTTTCGGGAATTTCTGACATACTACCACCTTTGAAAGGCTTAAAGGTTAGAATATTCTGGGTGAGTCAAAAAAAGATGTCACCATTTATATAGGCAAGAAACAAATTTTTATCTCGGTAAATCTGCAAGACTTAATTTGGAAGAAAGAAGATTGCTCATGACACGTTATCTTTATACTTACAGAAATGTATCAACTAGCCGTGGGATTGAAAAACCAACTGCATATTTGCACTGAGGGAAAGATCTAAAGACAACACGAAATTTAGAACCACGGTGAGATGACGAGAACACCTGAGCTAGCACCCCACTTCAAACTTCACGCCAACGTGAGGACATTTGCGGCCCCGACAGATTTAATATGCACTAGCCCCTTTGTACACGACGGTCTGGTTGGATTCGAACTCGCGAGCAATTCGTTGGCAACGGATTAGCAACCTAAGGTTGCTAATCCGTTACTCTTCCAACTGGGCTACTGCGGCCTCGAGGTGTCCTCGAATCTCCCTTTCTGTAGTTATCCCGAACCGTTGCCAATAACGAGTTGCGTTGCTTCAGTTCGACGTAAATTCAACTAGCTACGCATATTAGTGGTAAAATATTTTCGACTGCAAGTAAATTGCTTTTTAATTAAATAACGTCGCACTAGAGCGACACAACGGGCTATTGGCGACGTTCCGGGATAAATCCCGAAGGGAAAGTTCCGAGGATACGTAATTTTGAACCTTGGTCAGATGAGGTAAAACCTGAGCTGGCACACCACTCCAACGTGAGGACATTTGAGGCCACAACAAATTTAACGTGCACCAGCCCTCTGCACACGACGGTCGTGACTGGATTAGCAACCCTCCTGTCTTACTCTTCCAACCAGGCCACCGCGGCCCCTAACAGAACTGCTCTACAAATACTGCAGCTGGGTCGCGGTAGCCCAGTTGGAAGAATAACGGAGTTCGAAACTGTCCAACCAAAGATCGTGTACACGGGGGCCTCAAATGTTCTCATTTTGGCGTGGTATGGAAGTTTGGAGTGGGTGTCAGCTTAGGTGTTGACCTCTTCATCTGACCGTGATTCAAAATAACGTGGTGTCTTAGGATCGTTCCATTGGTGGTTGATCCCGAACTCGCCAATAACTTGCTCCAATGCGACGTTAATTAACTACCTACCCGAAATGTATTCGCACTCGAATGAAATGGTAATTAATTAACGTCGCACTGAAGCATCACAATGGGCTATTTGCGACGGTCTTGTATCAATCCCGAAAGGAAAGATTCGGGACGCCTCGTAATTTTGAACTACAGTCATGACAACACCTAAGCTGGCACTCCACTCTCCCACGCCAACGCGAGGACATTTGAGGTCCCGACAAATTTAACGTGTACCAGCCCCGTGTACAGGACGGTCTTTGCTGAACCGAGTTCTGAACTCGCAACCATCCGGTTGTTGATGCGTTGCTCTTCCAACTGGGCTACAGAAAGGTCAATAGCTCACTGCTCTGCGAGTTTTAACTTCAATTATTTCCCACCCCACCATTTCTATCGAAGCATGTCTATTCATTTTACTTTTACGCATTTGTCTATTCATTGCAAACGCTCAGGACAATCAAAAGATTTCCCCATTCATGTGGATTCATTGTTCTATTTCAAGATGCTGAGTTTATGGTAGGTAGGTATTTTAATTAACGTCACACTGAAGCAACACAACGACTGAGTTTATGGCAAACGTTACTTATTTGAATGTCCCAGTCATGCCATCCAAAGTAGTGGTGTCAGTCACTGTAACTTGCGTGTCACTAGGTGACATAAACATGATCTGAATGGCACGCTGCATGAACATTAAATAAAAATTTAGCTTTCTGAATATAAAGGGAGTCAGAATCGTTCTTGAGCAGTGTGCTGGGCATGCACTTGCACGTTATTAGGAACAAAAAAGGTACAACCTTCATGACAAAATAAACTCGTTACTTTTTATATGTATAAAACTCAAATTGTGCATTATTTACCATAAATCAAAATGAATCGATATGAAGTTAGGCAGTAAGTCAGTTATTCTGTCTAATATTTTTATGTTCTTTGTATTCTGGTAACTGATACCTTTGAATCTGAAAATTTTGTTCCAAATTTCCAATAAATGTCAAAAAGCATTTGTCAGGTGTATTTACTTGGAAAGACAAATGTTCTTGAAAAGATAGGAAGGGGATTCTTGTTGCATAGGGGGCACCCACAGGTGGGCTTAAGCCTCCTCCAGACCCGATGAAGCAAATGTCTTGGGTAGACTTTTGCTCCAACATAATTTGCATCTTGAGACATTTTCGGGTATTAGGGACTTAAGCCCCAAGAATCACGGAGAGCTAAGGGGGTTTAAAGTTTAATCTCCCTCGACTCGAGAATCGAAAAATACAAATATCGCTTTTTAATTAATGGGCGCCCCCAAGAAGGCTTAAGCGCATTGGACCCGAAATAAGCAAATTTATCCGTTTTAATTCATGGGCGCGTCTACAGGGTTAGGGCCTCAGTCCCCTAAACCCGAAATAAGCAAATATATCCTTTTTTAACTTATGGGTGCGTACTTGGGCTTAAACTCCCTAGACTCGGAAAAAGCAAATACATAATTTTTTTACTTCGTGAGTACACCTACGGAGGTTTAAGTTACCTAGTCCGAAATAAACAAATATATCCTTTTTAATTCATTTGCGCATCTATGGGTAAGGATGCTTAAGTTCTATGTATCTAAAAAAAGCAAATGTATCATTTTATAATACATAGGCTAATCCATAGAGTTTTATATCACCCAGACCAGAAAAAACAATATACTTAATTCATGCGCGCACCTACGGAGGAAGAAACCCCGAACCTGAAAAAAAGCTAATTCATCCTTATTTAATTAACAAATTATTTCTTTTAATTATGACTTAAACATCCCTGACAGGTTTAATAAGGATAGTTACTTTACTTTGATATTCATTGGGCTCTTTTCATTATACAATAAAGCTAAGGAAGTAGAGATATATCACAACCGACTGGGAGCAATAGAAAGAAAAATAGGCAATTTGTATTTCTCCGTTACGTTATATTTATTTACCAGGGGTTCCTTTTTTTGGTAATGGTATTGTTCGGCTCCCGCGAGAAGACAATCATGTGCTCTTGGACGAGCCTATTTAAATAAATAGGTTTGAACGGGTAAACAAAGCGCTTCTACAACTGGCATCTTAAGCGCGGATTCTTGTTCTAAATTTATCGTTAGGTGCCGTAAGCGATAGCAGTGATATTGAGATAAAGGGGGAAAATCACCATTCATGCTGTTGGGTATGACTCTTTTTGAATAGGTGTGATGACCTTTCACCTATTCAAAAATAAACTGATTTTTACTTTCATACATCTTGAGAAAGAACCGTACTTTGCAATATTCGTTATGAAAATGTGATGGACGCTATGTTTTAAGCCTATTGTGTTTAAACATTTTTTGTGTAAAATAGAGCATAATCTGCATTTTTTCCTAATAGAAACCTTTTCGAAAAATTGAATTTAAAAGGAATGCATTGCGAAGGTGAAGTTGCCATTACTGAGCACTTTATCTATATAAATAAAAATGGAGTATTTGTATATTCAACATTTTCGACCCATTTCAAGTTTTCTATCCATTTTGAGCCCTTATGATGCAAAATCCGTCTCTTGCTTGTTTGGTGTCTGTCCATCTGTATGTGTGTGCCCATGCTACGTCCAAACGGTTGAATATATTTTCATGAAACTTTGCATACTGTGAGTAGTTACATTCATTTAGTGACTGAACTTGATTGCTTTAGTCTGTCTGTCCGTCTTCCCGTTCTATGTCCGATTTTGTGTCTGTGTGTGTGCACAAGTATCACATAAAATGTATTCAACATATTTTGATGCAACATTCTATACTTTATAAATTGTAATTTAGTTTATTGAATATATTATTTAACATTTCTTTGCGTACATATTCAGGCAAGTTTCATGTTAAAACATCTGAATAATTATTCTTAAAAATCAACCATGATTTGGTAGTTTTGGAGTAGCTGAAAGGTATTTTTCCAAAGCTATTTTTACGGCATTTAAATTCTAATACTTTTTTATTTCGAGCCTTATTTATTTTCTTTGCGAAATATAAACTATTTCCGAATATTTGGGACACGATATTTTGCAACGAAATGGAAACTTCTGCTACTTTACCACGTACAATGACATTATCTGTTTTTTTTTCGAATTTTAAATTAATTAATTTCGTATTTTTAAATTTTGTCTAATTTTTAGTTGTAAGTTGTGGCAACTGTGTGAGATCAAGAGATAAAAAGAATCACGAATTAATATCTTTAGAACAATATTTTCCTAGCAACTTTTATTTTGTTTTATTTCGCTGTTTTCTGTGTTTTAAATATTTATTATTTTATAAATTGTATTTCCCTTTCATTCCACGTAACACCACAAAGTATTCGATATAAAGCGTCCATGTAAGTTAGAATAAAACAAATTTTAAGTGGAATTTTGTCATTATTGAAAGAACGTTAATGTTCAAAAATCCCAACTAGGACTTTTGAAATATTAAAAATTCTTTGTCATAGCGACAGAAGGAAAAGGTGGTTTATTTTACGAATGGAAGCTTTATTTAAGCAACTTGTATGAGGAAAGTTTGTTGAAAACAATTATTCTTTGTAGGAGAAACGCTGTCAAATCGATTTACAATTTAAAAAATGATAATAGGTTACCTCTGCTTTGTACTGAAGACATTCAATTTTAAAACAAATTCTTTTATTATCGCACGGGGCACAAAACGGAATTTTCAAAGAAAAGTATTCGCTTTTAAAACAAGCTTAGTGATAAATATCTTATTAAATTAATTTGTCATCTTTCCCTTAAGGATAGCGGAATTCGAAATTGTCGCAAGCCTGCTGCAAGAGTGCCACAAGTCAGAAACTATTGGTAGGTAAACTGAGTGCGAGAATTCGCCGTAGATTCGTCATTTTTACGAATTGAGTTGAGCACTTTGATAGGAAAATAACTTAAGAAAGGGAATTCCTAATCATCCATCAAAATCGTCTTTTGTGATAGTTACGTTAGGATCTGTCACCTTTCGTCAGTTTGTACTTTAGCAGGGGTGCGATATATGTGAAATGTATTACATGGACAGATATGCATGCATAGGATTTGTGTCCAAAATGGGTTATAAAAATGTTGAAAAGTGTTAAAAAATATATTTTACTCACATTTAAACGATTTGGAATTTCTCTACGAAAGAGGAAAGTGATTATTCTGACACTTTTCAATCTATAGTTAACCAATTCAACCCGTGTAAGGTGAGTAATTTTGCTAATATTATTTAAAGTGAGGCCTCTATATCCGTAATGATTTCAACTAGTTGGGACTGCGCTCCCAATCAAGAACGTGACACGCCAGTATAAAGTTAAATGATACCAACCTACCCTGGTCTGTAGATCCCTACAAATTGTACATGGAATAGTGAGAGTTCTCGAGATTCCTAGGTAGTTAAACCTAATAGAGCAGACAAGGTACGAGATTCGTCATTAAACACCTCTTCCCAAAATCAGTTGATTTAGTATTAGGCCTCCAAGCTTGTACAGTCACGGAAAAACGAACCATCCCCTTTATTTCGAGCACTATCATAGTAGAGCAAATTCAAAGATATTCAATAGGGAATAACATTCTCTACAAATTCAAATGCAAAAAATTGCATAAGGAGACGTCTTCACATCAAATTTTGCAAACAAAATTTCCAATAGAAACACCATGTTTTAATGCCTTAATAAGATTCTACATCGTTAAATTAGTCTAAATATGAAATTTCATGACTTTACTGTCTTTATATCCGGAGATGATCAATGTTAAAGTTGTCAATTTCAGGGATCATCTCCACATAGAAAATCGCTATTCGTAAATTGAGATTAATTGTAATTATAGCTACACGAATTACAATTTCAGCGAGTGCAAACGATCCGAGAATTATGCTTTTTTGCAAGTGAAAACGATTCGAGAATTATATATTTATTATGCAAATGAAAACGATCCGAGAATTATCAGAGGTTCGTCAGTTTTTTAAACTTTTGGTTGCCTCCTAAAATCGCCATAAGGGAGGCCATAATTTGGTTGCCATTTTTTGGCCATTTTTTGGTTGCCTCCATAAAATCGCCATGAGGAAAATTTAATGTAATATAAAAACTAACCATTGGAATGAGCTGAAATTTTGCATGGTCAAATTAGAAGTCTTTTTAAATAGATTCCCATCAAACTATAGTAAGGTTCCAATACATAATTTTTTAAAACATAAATTTAATAATTTTTATTGCATACTAAAAACTATTTTTAAAATAAAATATTAGGTGGATTTTGTTTGGGTTGTTTAACAGTAACATGGCACAAAACACCAGCATTATATAAACAGTATTTAGGAAGATATCCATAAAAGTCTAAGAAACTGATTTAACATTAGGAGTTCCAATCTTTCTGTACTCATAACTTCGAAACGGTAAGACCTAATGACATGAATATTGGTATCTGAAGTTAAACTTTGATATAGATTCGAAATTGTGCGTCGAAATAGGGATTTCTATTAGAAATTAGGAAGTTGGTGCTCAATTTAATATGAAGACAGTCCCTAATGCAAATTTTATGCATTTGAATTTATAGAAAACGTTAGTTCCTGTCAAACGTCATCATTGAATTTTCTCTACGCGGTTTTTTCACTCGATTGAATCATTGATTTCTGGTGACATCGCCAGGCTTTCGTCTTTGTGTGACATCTGCTGTTATTTTGTGTGTGAATAACCTTAAAAGTGACAATATTATGAAGACTGATTAATTCAAGTGCCATATACCCTCTAAATCCGTTAGTTCATTTCATGCTAGCTGTGCTTTTCGAATGAAGTCATAAAATTTGCCAGACCTATCCTGTGTATATAAAACCTCATACTTCACTGTCATGTGAATTTGCTATAAAAATCCATGAGTTATTTTATAATACAAAACACTTTAGTATTTGTTCAATATTTATAAAATTGGTTATTTAGCAACATATGCTCAGTAGCTGCTTGCCTAGAGAAGGGCATGAATATTGAAATCAATGATAGGAAAGGTCCAAATGAGAATAATTGATCACCAGTAACAAGGAGATGCAAATTTTTGGTTTATATTATTTTCACGGAAATACAGTTGCCCGATTCAACGTATTATTTTTTACATCTTATTACAAATTTTGCAATTTATTTAAAAACGCACTTAAAGTATTAGATGCTATGTAACGGTAGGTAAGCATTTCAATTAACGTCACATTGGAGCAACACAACGGGCTACTGGTGACTGTCCGGGATCAATCCCAAATGGAAAGACCCGAGGTAATTTTGAACCACGGTCAGATGACGAGGCAACACCTGAGCTGGCACCCCACTCTCCAAACTTCCACGCCAACGTGAGGACATTTGATCCCCTTTTGTACACGACGGTCTTTGGTTGGATTCGAACTCGCAACCCTCCGGTTGCTAATCCGTTACTCTTCCAACTGGGTTACCAAGGGCCGTTATGTAACGGATTTCTATTTTTATTCCCACTGACAGCTTATGGACGTACGATCCTTCAAGAGAACCCCTCATTGTTAACCCGGGGCATCATGAGAGGTGCTGCCACATCACAAACACCGTGAACTGGAGGAAGATACTTTCTGGAGGACTTGGGGAAGCTGGTTCGCGTTTGCGCATAGCATTGAAGAAACCAGGAAACTTCAAAACAGCCAACTCCATTTCCACACAAACGAAATTCGAACTCGTAACCAAGCGCTTCAGTCCACCAGTTTCTTAAGGGTGACGATTTTAGCCACTCGTCCACTGACGGGACAGACTTTTATTGTTTTATCCGAAAATAACATACAAATGTTCTCAAATAATGGTCTTTCTAATAAATGTTTCTGTGTTGATTAATGTTGCCATATCTAAAGTCAGGATTATGTTTAAAATTACTAGAAATAAGTGATAAATAAGTATAAAGTTCGCAAAGTATTTTTTCTAATTAAAAAACCCCTTCCCCTGAAAGTCACACCCAGGTAGTTTAAGTTCCCTAATGCTACAAAAGTTGATCTATTTGGTTTTTCAAGAATTCGTTTTATTACCAGCAAAAAATCTTTCTTCAGAATACTTATTTTTTCGAAAGTGCTTTGTGAAATGAATGAAACAACTCCATAGACACGTAACATTTTAATGATATGAAAATTTCTCTGAGAAAATGGGATAGTTATCAAAAAGATAAAGTCGAGAAATGACACTCATTAAGTACTTTACACACTTGAATGGGAGAAAGAAGGCAATACTAACACATTTCGATTATAAACACCATATGCAAAAAATGGAACAAAATTGTAAGCTCCCTCAAGCTAGTAATGCTTCGGTTTGGAGAGTTTTGAATGGAATTCTCTTAAAAGTCAGGCAGTACAAATCCTTGTATATAAAAGCACGTATAGCCTTTCAAAATTCAGTGAGGAGGGGAGAAACTATAAGTTCAATTGCTGCTTATTCGAAAAGGTAGTTATAAAGAAACGAGAGTATGAGATTAGTCAGTGAAACCTCGATAAGTCGTCACTCAAGGGTTCAAGAATTTTTGACTTGAGCGGAGAATATAAGCGATCATGTAAATTTTAAATATAGCACGGTATTTTCATAACAATAATGCAAATTACCGGAAGCACTAAACATTTTGTAAACGATAAAAAGTTGACCTCACCTCTTTTAAGCTTTATTTGAATATTCTTTAAGCTTTTATACTACTTAACATGCGTATTATAATGCTAAGTACTTATTTAATTTTGACTGAAATTAACACCTGTACAGACGTACTACAGCGTTGTTATCTATATCCGTGTAGACATGTATCTCGTGAATAGTACATCCACTTTCATTTACGATCTCTAATAAATTCATTAAATCATTCTTTCCTCATTTTCGATTTCACTTTGCCATCTGTCAAACCCTGCATATTTCAAGTCGTTTCCAACGACGAGTTATCGAGGTGCATTCGAATTCGCGACGAGTAAACGAAGGTTTAATTCCATTGCTGGCTATGACAGCTAGATGGTACTGAAGAAAATTAACGGCTTATCGAGGTTTTACTGTATTGTTAATTGTGTACTTTCTCCATGAGTGGATTTACAGGTGTTCCTTAAAATACAACATGGACCAAAACTTCTAATAAAAGACTGCGTTTAAACTTCCTGTGGTGTGCAATATTTATATTCAAATATTTAAATGACACTAAATATGCTGAATCTCAGTTCAAAACAGGCCAAGCAATCTTAATCAGAAGGACATCTGAATTTGTTGAATTTCTAAAACTTTTTTAAGATTGATTTTTTTTCTCCAAATTAATGTCCTACAACTGAATTTTTTCATAATAATATGAAGTAGTGGCAGTATTTAGAAAAGTGATCGAAAAGAAAATCAAATCGTGTCTCATTTGAATATAGATTTCGATTGCAAAAATTCAAAATATGAAATAATAAAACTATTGACTCAAGAACAATCCGACTCTTGCTTCTAGAATAGAAGAGAGGACCACGTTTTCTTCCGTTAGTTTATTTTGTATACATAACACACAGTTAATATAACTTACATGTGTCTTGAAACTGCTCCACGCATGCTTTTCTACTGAAATGCTAATCATGCATTTTATCAATGGCGAATTTTTAGGTGTTTATGATAACATTATTTACAAGGAAAAACAATGTTTAGTGAGGAAGTATCAGCTAGGATTTTACAGAGGTATGTTTTAATACTGAAAATTTATTGATCTGATATGAACGGGATAACGTTCAAGGTCTGTCGGGAGAAAATTCCAGGGCTGATCCTATTAAAACAGAAAAGATTAGTCAATTCAGATATAGCACAAAAACCCCGTACCTCTCCTAATAGATTTACTCATTCAAAAAAGCGTGGCCAGAACATGCCTACCAGTTAATGTCCCAATTCGGCACACATCTACCAAACCTGACTTGCGTCAGTTGGGTATTATTCAAATGCAGGATGTGTAAATGTCTTCCAGTAGGTCTTAAGGAAGTTGATCCACATTTACGTGTAGACTACAAGAAACTACTTGGAGGTCACCCTGTGACAACAGTGGGTCCACTGATGATTCGGATTAGCCAGGAGTTTCTAAGACAGTATGTCACAAAACAAGGAATTTCTTCCACATAAGGGAGTAATTGAGACTAAGATGGTCACGTTCAAGGCCAGAGGAACATGAACCTGGTGCCAGATATTGGGGAACAGTGTATGTAATAAGCTGAGTTATCTCTCGTTAGTCTGGTAACGATTTATAAGACAGAGGTAAGAGTAGAGAAATTTATCGCTCCAGAGGGCGCTGCTCAGCCCCAAACTATTTTGTTCTTCGTTGGCAAGAAGCCAAATTTGATTCTGTAGAACTGTGCTATAGATGTATTGTCATCCAGGTGGATGATTACTTTGTGTGGTGTGATCGTCCATTGATCTGTTTTGTTTGGAACGTTTCATTGAACTTTGTAACTTGATTTTTCCAAATGTTCAAAACTGAACATGACCAGACTAAGTTTCAACTAGTCGTCTAATGGATGGTTACCGATTGGGTTGGAATTTCTAAAACATCATAGCATATAACAAGGAATTTCTTCCACCCAGGTGAATTCCTTACGAGGAATACTTATAGTAAAGTTTTTGGAAAGGATTTTGTTAAACGCCCTCGGGCAATACAAGGCCGCATACATCGATTTGGGGATTTTAGTCAAAAACACAGGCTCCTCATTTTCAAGATTGATTCTTGTTCCTTTAAACGAACGGTTTGAAAGGCACTAAGCATTCCAATTGTTGATGCACATGTTGATCAATTCATCAACATGTTAGCATACCAGAAAATTTCCAGGGCGTTTATACACCAGCCAACCTCCAAAAGAAAAAAAGTCAGGAAGAATTTTACGACGTAAAAACCAACCCACACAGAAACATAAAATGCTGGTTTATCTTAAATTAAAAACAAGTAGAAGGTTCCAAATGGAGATTTATGAAAACAATTCAAAACAGAAAAAGTTTCCCTGCTCTCTACTGTTATTTGCTTGGGGGTAGTTCGAAGTTTGGCGATATTTTACACAAAATGGCTACAACTGTACTCGTAAATGAGGAATTAAACTTTTTCTTGAGTGTTTTAGAGGTATAATTGTAGGTTTTGAAAAATTGGGCCAAAGAAGATTTTTACGACAATCTAGCAATCACTGATTGCAATGTTTCTCTTCCATGTTGCCACGGTTTGGTGCCAAAAGTTCGAAATTTTCCGTCCGGAAGACTTGAAAAGCCAAGTATTTTCTGGAAGACTTTCGGAAAAGTTGGTAGGTATGCGTTTACCATGCCCGAGTTGGTGATAGTGAGGAACTATATGAATCTCATCTCGAAGATGTGTGTGTGACAAGCATAGCATACAGTTTCCAGAAATAAAATCAGGCCTGAAACTTGCTATACAGACCTTGTACCAGTATCACATTACACAATCTTTAAGTCAAATGATATTGAAATTGGGATGCTTTTAAATTTTATAAGACGAAAAAAATAAAGGTTGAAATTCTGTGGATTTTCATCTATTAATACAAAAATACCACCACGTTTCTCATAATGCTTTATGAACTGCAATTAAAAGGCAAGACCTTTACGTATACTGGTTCTTCCTTAAACTTTAATGAATCTGGGGTATATATTCCAAAAATCGTTTTTAATGTCAGATACGGAAAAAAGATATGACATCATTCTAGCCGAAAAAATTATATTGGTCATTTTTCTCATTCATGGTTTCTAAACTTGTCATTTCTTTTATCTTCAAGCGTAGTATATAGTATTTCTTTTGTGGTATACGAACATTTATCAAAAATCCTTTTCCTAAGCAGGAAATATCAAATTTAGTTTCAATGCAAAATACGATATATCAAAAGTAGACATTTCGTCAAAAACTTTTCTCGTCGTACTATATAATTGGTGTATTTAAAGCTGTACCCGAGATTAGGAAACAGGCAATTGTTTCAACGAGGTACGAAATTATTACGATGTGTTCTGATTGAGTTCAAGGGTTCTGGCTCGCTAGACAGCCGCGATGATTGACGAAGGAACATATTCGCAAGCAAAAGGCTTGGTTCGAAGCTATTTCCGGTTGTAAAGGTGATAAGAAGAGTAAACGATTTACATCCGGGAAATGGGATCAGCCACATATCAAATGTAAATTGAAGCACTATCGTCGTAGGAAATTCAAATAGTTGGTTGATTGGAATATCCGTTCTAACTCGCCACTCTATGATCTACTCTTACTATAGGCATACTGATTTGAACACACATTCCTCTCTCAAGATTAAAAAATTTATTTCCCATGAGAGACTTTCAGTGCAAACAAACCAGACTGTCTGCGAAGCTTCTGCTGTCCAAATGCTTTCCCATGATACATATAGGGGTTACCTTAAAATGTGTTTTTCGCCGTTTTGGCAACGTTTGGCATTTAGTAAAATTGATCAATCAACTTTCATACACCGATTCGAAATATATGTTATTGGAATGTTTTTGCAACCATTTTTTTTCGAGTACTTTTGATGATCCAACTTCGATCAAAAATTTAATGCCAATAATTTAATATTGGGGAATTTGAAATTCAAAATATTATATATAGTCTCTTTCAGAACGCGCAAAACTTTTCTTAAAAAATATTATTAAGTTCTACTTAATTCGTGAGTAGGTAGTTAATTAACTTCTCACTGGAGAATTACATCGGGCTATTGGCGACGTTCCGGGATCAATCCCGAAGGGAAAGATACTTAATTCGTGATTGCGAGCGTTTTATTGCTCTGCTGCTATTGCTTTTGATTTAGTTCGCAGAATTTAGAATTATGAAAAATATGTAATCAGGACGCGCTAAATATGTCATGGGAATAAATGCCTTTAGTTTCCTCAGAGAGAGCGCATTTTTATATGTATCAATATGGCGACCAGAACGGCATTCTTGTTCTTCCACTGAAATCCGTTAAAATAGTGCTGTTGGGAAATTTGCATTTGAAAAAAAAAGTAAATAACTTGACAATAAATATATCCAAGTGAGATATCTCGTTGCAAGACTAAATCACTGAAAAATCCTCTGTAATACACAGAATATATCGAAGATAAGAAATGAGAGGATGAGTGCCTCACGCAGTAACACTAATGGCTGGATAAAATCGTTAATTTAAACATCAATGTTCACGGAACTGGGCTGCAGTGTAACTATAATATGAAATGATAACGATCTGACTAGAAACATAGAGATATTCAACATACACCCTAAACACTACATCGAGAATCTTCACATAAAAGTTATCTTCTAAATCCATACTCAGACCTGGAAGGATCAGGACAACTGTTCCGTTCAATTGTTCTGAGCTGTAGGGCAGAACATATTAAAGAACATAGAAAATGTAGTTACTTTTTTCTGAAGACATTTGTTCAGACTCAGACGCAAAAAAGGAAAAAAAATCGATTTCACTTTTGATAACCGTTCCAAGAATAAATTGTTCGAAATTTCAATAACGTTGATAGAACTTCGGATAATTACCTAGGCATAAAGTTGTAGAATCACGAAATGGTTTTACAACCAGCAATTAATTGTTTGATTCTGAAGTTGAGAATAATTCGATGGTAATATTAATTGAAATAGTAAAAAAATTAAAAGCAGTTTCATGCGTCAGGTTCAATCGATGGTCAATTGGGAAAAATCAGTTTTGGGAGATATGCTCAGATACTATTATGTAACGCTAATTTCATAACAAATTTAAATCGTTAGATATTTTTATATACAAACAATAAAAAAAACCCAAAAACATTTTCGTGAGTCCCACTCAAAAACACTGTACATATGAGTCTAACAGGAATCTCAGAATCCACGTACTTCAGCAAGCTCGTCAATGAATTTTCGCACGATCAAATGCGAAAAGCTTACTTTGATTATGAAAGCATCGTTTTCTTTTTCGGAAATTTTTGGGAACAGCAATTTACACTAGTCGACCTTTCCTTATTCAAAGGAGAGTGAGTAAAAATGGTTTGAACGAAGGGATGGGATCCAGAGGCGAACGCTTTTCAGGATGGGCAAAGAAAAAAACAACATTCGCCTTTAAAAAAGGCCTTTGCTCATCCTTAGAAATGTACGATTACAAAAGAGAAAAAAATTTCCTCCTGAATCTTCAAATATATAGTATATAGTACATAAAAAATTCGACTGCTTTCAGAAGTCCGCGAATTCTTTTGGACACTTTTCGGTGGAAGCAATGAAGAGAGCCTCTTCGTCGTATTCGTCGAAATTACTCGCGTCACCGGGTCCTTTGCTGGCTGGTACAAATGGCGCCTCCACCTGAAAAAAAAATCTCATTAATGCAAACGAATAAAAAATCAGCGTAAAATTCAGATTTTTTTTCCCAAAGGAACGAAGTGTAGATTTTATGTGGAAAAATTTGGCACATGCACTCCTCAACACTTAAGCAATACGTATGTTTTTACATCGGCAATTAAATTAAAATGTTTTAATATTCTGGCATCTCCGATATTTCGCGCTCAAAAACGTCGAATCTCGTCTTTTCCCCTGTTGCCAATTTCGAAATCGAAATAATTTTCTCGCTCTCCAATAAAGGCTTAAGCTCGACTGTCAACAGAGAGAATCCTTGAAAGTTTCTCTTTCGATATGATTGGTTAGGGTTTTATGGAATCCCTTTCCCAAAATCAGTTTTTATCTAAAATAAAATTTCTTTCATTCTTATTTTTAATGTACAATAAATAGAACACAATGGTTCCTTTCAAAGTGTACTAGTAGTCAAGAATGACCGACATCAGCTTCTAAATGCTGGACTAGTGAATGATTTTGGGATTGGGAGCCAATCTTTTGCTGCCTTGACCAACTTTCCTCGATTATTCATGGGATTAGATTTTGAATGAAGCCGGTTTTTTCTGTAAAGCTAAATCTGAATGGCACTAGTGTTTTAGTGGCAGAACGGGTTTCCTGTTCCTTCCGATAATTTGTTTACAATAAAAATCCCTCTCATAGCGAATTTTAAACAGTTTATAATGAAATACTGAGAAGCAGAAAGTAGTCTTAAAAATACAATGTAGCCAAAATTTTTGCACTGATGCAATTGCATGAACCAATGACATAATTTACTGATGGAAAAATCCTATCAAGCTTTCCCATATCGTTTCATGCCAAGCATTATTCCATCAAAGTATTGCACTATTAAAAAGTATTATTTATTATATTTGCAGCACGGTATTTCGTTTTTGTGCATGCACGCAGCATTTGTTACACAAGCGATTTATATTTTCAGTATTTCGAGTAGTTTTCGATGTGAAAGCGCATGCGAGGAGATTTTCAGTGGTAACAAAACCAGATGGAAGACGGGAATTTTACTTCCTGTTACCCAAATGCTCTCACATGATACATATCGGGGTTACCGTAATGTAGTTTATCGTCATTTTGGCATTTAATCTAATTAGCGTTGACCAATCAACTATCTTTTTTCAATTCGGAATTCATTCTTTGGAATCTTGACTGATGGCATATTGATATCGGAGTCTAAAAACAAGCCAAGTGACGTCAGATCCAGATTACGTTAAGGAAACGTGTTCCGGCCGCCAACACACTGCCACCGCCTACGTTACGCTCGACAGAGAAACCTCTCATCACCTTGATTGACTAAAATCAAACGCTGGATGTCATACGCCCTGTTATGAATGTTGTAAAGTCTGTCATTGAAACGACGTCATTCACCTAAAACCATCGACCTTCTAATGAAATAGACGGATCATGTGGGCAGGGTCACTGTCGTAAGATCTCTGAAGGGTAAATCACAAATCGACTTAGCCGATTGGCTATGGAAGCGCAGACTAGTGTTTTTGATCACGGTGGATAATCATTTTAACCAATCAATAATTTAGGATTCATGCTTTTACCCACAACCATGTGACAGATCTTCGAACAGAGCAACTGGAAGAAATAACATGAAGTTGCGGGCACATTCTCAGTATATTTCATTACAAGGTCGATGCCTAAAATCTTGTAATGAAATAGACGGAGCATGTGTTCGTGCAGCTTCCTGTTATTTCTGCCGATCTCTCGGTTTGAGGATCTGTCATATGGTTGTAGGAAAAAGCAGGAATCCTAATGGACAAACTATTGATTGACTCAAGTGATTATCCATCGTGATTAAAAACACTAGTTTACGATTCGTAAGCCCTCGTGAGATCTTATTCCTCCCACAAAGTCTATTTCGTTAGTAGGTCGATACCTAAAATCATTCACTAGTCTTGCATCCTAAGTTAGAGCTCATCATTTTATGTCAAAACATGTTTAGTCTCGTCTTGTAAGAATAAAAACAAACGACACCCTGTTTCAAACCGTTAAATCAATGACTAGTCCCAACAATAGCAAACAGGTAAAAGGGCAGGACATTCGTTTTTGCCACATGTAGGTTGATCTTAAACTTGCCTCCTTCTATTGACTATTTGATTCTAGAATGTGTTAAACTGCTAAATTTCTTATTCTTTGGATCTACTATTATAAAATTTTAGCGCAATAAACTACTCTATACATTTTGTAGTTTTGAAATATATTTTAAATACTTAAAGGCGTTTAATTTTTACAACAAAAAATGTCCCCATATTTGCCGTCCTCAAATTTGCTACAACCCATTCATCCCGTATGAAATTCATCACTGCCAGGAAGAGATAATTTTATCTCTTTATTTTTCTAATTTTTACAATACGGAAATACATTTGACCAATAAATGACTGACACATTTTCTTTCCTCTTTCTAGATTCAACCAGCTGTTTTTAACTTCAAGCGACGAAGTGTTAAAAAGGGATCGTCTTAATTTATTTGTTCACGCCATTTGTAGTATACGATTCAGGTTCCTGAAAGATGTGAATCACCCAAAAAATAAACAAAGCAGAGCGTAATGCTCTGATGCTAACATGATTTATGCTGACAAAGAAAACAATCAACCTTGAAGAGAGCTCTCGTCCTTTTCAACCGCACCAACGTTGATAAACTATTCTGTGCTTACAGAGTTTCCTGTGAATTAAAAGCCGTGGAATTTACATTACGTTTCACTACAAACATTCATGTTATATTTTTGGCACTAACCATTTCAGCTCCGTAATCGAGCCAAAATCGAGCAGAATCAGCATTTGGCAGTGTTCGTTACCTTAGCATTTTTACTCAGGAGGAAATGAGAACTCTGAAAGAGAGGTCACCTTGTTCAAAATTTGGAATAAAAAGCTTCACAGAAAATATTTTTCTAAAATTAATGTTGAAAATACATCTCTAAACGGCAGAAATTTTTACGAGATTGTTTTATGCAGAGAGCATTGAGTTAAAAAAATTGAAATCTAACTTTTAAAGAAACTTAATTTTAAAGAAGTCACGTCAAGTAAATTTTAGGTGTAGTCAAGTAAATTTTAACACATAATTTAACCTTTTTAGTCTATTTAAGATCCCATTCAAACCACTAGCAGGAGGGGAATATATCACATACCCTGCACTTGTGGTACTGGTTATATTGATCAAACCAAACGAGCTTTGAAATTCCAGTCGCAAGAACACATGCATTATGTCAAAAATAAGGAAATAGACAAATCTGCCATCGTTCGACTGTTGGGAATTTTCTCACCAGATTGATCTCAAACAAGCGAAAGTGGTCCAATCGAGATCTCCTTCTCGAGTTGAACTTCAGAAAAGCCTAATCTATTTTTACATTGTTGAGCACACTAGTGAATGACGCTAGTGCTTTCCCGTTTTTACAAGCGGCCTAAAAACGCGTTGTTGAAAAAGTGATGGCAACACTGTTTTAGAACAACACTAGCTGAATTTACCAGGCGTTGCTCGGGATGTTAATATGTAGCCTACATTACCCTATAAACGATATGATACTAAGCGATTTTCAGCGCAACCGCACCCAAGTGCGATTCTAAAAAACCCTCCAAGGTCATCTTGAGAGGCGACTCCTGTAGATGTTAACTCTGACGCCATTTGCTCAGCCAGACCGGAAGAGAGCGCCCCCTAGCAAGTGCTCTGTCCAGGAAGACGGGACGTTACACCCCTATTCACACCCAAGACAAATAGAACGGGGGTTAATATGTAGCCTACGTTACCGCAGGGTTCCAAAGAATAAGTGTACCAAATTTGGTGTAGATTGGTCGAACGGTATAGATTGTTATAGAGAACAGCCAGACAGATGCCAAGTCTGCTTTATGTGTATAGATATTTGAACTCGCATTTTCTTCTAGTGACTTACTTCAGTCTCGATGATGGTGGGCGTTTTGCTCCATCGAAATGGCCATTAACAATTTTTTTTTCTAAGATTCAAATCTTTATTAGTCGTTGTTTTGAAGGTTTTTCAATTTTTACAACATAATTTAACGTTTGATTTATTAAAAAAACATATTAACGTTTGATTTATTAAAAAAAATAAAATTTCTACCTTAACTTATTCTTTTTTCAGACATGCACAGCATACGACAAGCTTCCGCATACATTGATGTAGAAACCAATGCTAAGAGTCTTACAGATGATAAATGAACAGTGTATATATGTTACCGGCAATGTATGAAAAGCAGGCATTGTATAGAATATCTGGCGTTTTGGGGCAAAGTATGAAATATCCGAATTATTTTAATATTATTTATACTTTCCCTGGGCATTGTATGTAATACCTAGGCATTACATAGACTGACAAATGCTATTTAGGCAAAGTATTAAAAGAGAGTCATGAAAAGGCTTATAGACAGTTCATCGTAGAATCGTTGTTATATCTCAACACTAGCTGAATTACCCGGCGTTGCTCGGGTTGAAATGGTTAAATGTTGCTTGAAAAGTGAATTAGAATAAGCACTTTTTTTTCACAGAAAAATGCAATCATTTAAGTTGTACGGAAAATACATTTTAACTTTTTCATAGCTTCTACAATATACTTCGGACGCAAATATATGCATTTAATTCCTGAATATATTGCAATATGTAAAAGATTAAGACATAAATACGAACAGAAACGAAATTCCGACGAAAAAATGCAGAATTCTAAAAAACGAATGATGCGCAGTGTCGAATTTCGACTGCCTGAGTTTATTCTGAAATAGAGCGATTCGAAAAAGACATTTGAAAATATTGATAAAGACGATAATGATTTATGAAATTTAGTAATGCTCAAATATGACTGCAACATTTAGCTGTGCTAACTCAAACAGACAAACT
Organism: Meta bourneti; assembly: GCA_933210815.1. Lineage (NCBI taxonomy): Eukaryota > Metazoa > Arthropoda > Arachnida > Araneae > Tetragnathidae > Meta > Meta bourneti. The sequence continues at coordinate 89,331,987 of OW119924.1, read as the reverse complement.
CGGGATTCTAAATCAAATTTATAAAATAATAAAACATTAATTCTGGTTTGCCAAATCTAAAATAACAAAATTACGCTTTCATGATTAATGAGTTGAAGTTTTTCGTGTTCCATTACAAAATGTAAATTATGAATAATGAAATATTTTAACTATCCTTTTTTTATCAATCAAATATTCATAATATTCATGTAAAAATATAAAACTCATCATAGAAATAAAATAATAATTCAAACGTATACATCCAGCATCTCGGTACTCCAAATACATGGCTCTTTGTTATAACGTCAATCAGTTTCAACTGCTTCTGTTTAAATACTCTCGCAATCAAGTCGTGGCGCTCACTGGGTAATTGACCATTGGTAAGAACCTCCTTGATCTCCGTCCAAGTCGGATTGCAGGTGAAGGTGATAAATAAGTCTGGTCTCCCGTACGTCCTCGCGTACGTCATAGCATCTTGTGTGTATTCGTGCATGTGTCTGGGACTCCTGTAAATGTAGCTGGTAGTATGACCAAGGCACCGAGGTTTTCAACGTTCCCGTCATTTCCCACAGCATCTCTCAGGTGAATATATTCGTCAACTCTCAGTTTACGTTGATTTAGGCGAATGTAAAGGAGACGCTCACTCTCGACTTTTGTGTACATATCGACGATGAACTGATGAAACAATTGCCTGCAGTTCAATACGTGGTACTGCTCAGTATCTCGAACCATTAATCTGTACGCATATAAATCCATCACTGAAACTTTCTTGCTCGTTGTTTCACCTGTTCTTGGGTTGATCTGCCTCAGATTAAAATGATATCCATCTTCACCATGTGGGGGAATATCACTGGGTACTCCAGAGCATCATAAGATCGATGTGTTTCCGAAATGCGCTGCAAAGATTCACCTCGTCATTGAATAACGATATCCCGTTGATGGAATTCATCGCCTGATATAACCACCGCGACTTCATCTGCTTGAGGAGAGTTAAAGCGCCGCTCGTGTTCGCCTGCTGGTCTTCGGTCTGCTCTTATGACTACTTTATATTCATCTGTTGGCATACGTTCCAATGCTGTTTCAAACGTTTTAATAAGATTATTGTGCTCATGAAACATCCTCTGTAAGTTTAACACAATCTGACGTCTGGTTCCCGAGATGTAGGCGCACCTCTGATCAGTTTCCATTTGTTCGTTTTGAATAAAATATAGTTGTAGAAATTTTGGTGGTTGATCTGGCAGCGGAAGCAACGATCCCGCTCTATGGTAAATCTGCCCTTGCACCTTGAATGTCGACGGAAATCCGGGCTCTCCAACAACTGATGTGGCGCCGAATGATGTCATTTGGAAACATGAGTTGTATTTTCTGATGTTACTAAGAAAATGCTTCGACTCTGACGTATCTGCTGATGTGTAAGACAAAAGTTCTTGCGGTGGTGGTTCCAGTTGGCAGAGTTTAAGTTTTCCATTTTTACAGCAAATACCAGTAGACTCTGATTTAAACTTTTTGGCTTGACAGTAACTACAAACCATTTCCATTTTCCCGATGGTAACACTTGCATGCAGCGAGTAGTCTTTATGTGAATCGTAGTGGAATTCTTCCAATGCTAAGCTAAAATGGTGCGCAGTCCGTGATCGTTTGGCTCTATCTCTCTTATCCTGTAGTCGGGCCTCACGCTGCTGTGCCGTCTCTGTTGCTCTAGATGTAGTAGCTCTATCTCTCTTATCCTGTAGTCGGGCCTCACGCTGCTATGTCGTCTCTGTTGCTCTAAATGTAGTAGCACTATCCCTCTTATTCTGAAGTCGGGCCTCACGCTGCTGTGCTGTTCTCTGTTGCTCTAGATGTTGTAGCTCTCTCGCAATTGCAAGTCTTCTTCTCGGAAGTTTCTTGACTACGCTCATCTTTCATCATCTTAGCCGTTGACTGCACTTGGCCGATTGTCTTCCCCTTCCTTGGAGGCATTGCTACAGCAAAGAAATCTGTAAAAAAATACAAAAAATGCTATTTCATAAAATAAGCAAAAGGACACTCACTGAGCAATGAAATCTATTATAGAATACAATGCAAAGCTAAAATTAACGAAAAAACGAATTTAAAATTATGTAGTACTTACATCCGTTTAGAAATATAAATCAAAAATGTACACTAACACTGTCGAAAAAAGTAGGAAACACTTATACAATCAAAAGAGCGAAATAAAACTGCCAGATTCACTGAAACATGATAAACTGGAAGACTTACCGAGTTAGCTTCCTTTAAATACGACCAGCTAAGAATCGAGTGGGTGCTGGAATGTTCTCCACCATGAGTCCAATTAAGTTTCCGTTTCCCCAACTTTCTAGAAAGTTCTACAAAGTTTTATAAAAAAGAGTAAACATTAATTCTGGTGCTGCCAGATACCGAGTAGCAAAATTACGCTTTTATGATCAATGAGTTTTTCGTTTGTGCTTTTCGGAATAACGGTGCTTGGTTTAGAAATAAATATAATCGGTGTAGACAAATTAAACTGAATAGATAAAAATTTTTCAAAAAGCAGAAGGTCGATTTTACAGAATTTTTCAGAAAGAAAATCAATGCTTTCAACGGAGGATTCACATGTATCTATTGCGGACATTTTAAAATAAGTTACACGCCTTACCTAAAAAGCCTCGTGAAACAGAATTCTACAAATCATTACGTATTCAATAAATTATTTAAGGAAAGTTGGTCGAAATATACACCAACTTTCCTTGAAAATAATCCTTGAACTGAAAACCTTTCCTTGAATTTCCTTGCAAACATAAATATTTTAAAATATTCTTTCCTTCATCAATAAAATATCTATAATTTATTTACATCATGGGAAGAACTAAAAAGTCAGTTCAAACATAAATACTGTAATTTAATTTGTTTTGGAAAAAATTGTTTTTCGATCAACAATGGTAAAGCAACCATCGCTGCCTAAAGCAATCAATCTATGCTCAATGTTATTTCTATTGCAATTTCGAATAGTTTTTAGCCCCCCAGAGCCAATAGAACGGGGGTTAAGAGTTAGCCTATGCTGATCGCAGTGTTCTAAAGTATAAGTGTACCAAATTTGGTATGGATTGGTCAAACGGTGTAGATTTGTATAGAAAATATACCCACATACACACACACACACATCCTATTTTATATATATAGATGGCATGATTCATTCTCGGACACTACACTTTGCTCTTCCATCTTCATACAGCACAGTATGGGCTAGAATCTTTGCTGAACAAATTCAAAGTAGCGTATTTCGTCACTTCCGAACAAAGACTGAAATTCAAATGGGGAATTCTCCGTCTGAGGCGAGCGACAAAAGTCACGTGCCTTGCCATGTGACATTAGAAGCGTCATTACCGGGAGTATTTTATACTTTGCCGGTTTGTCTTTCGGCATTGCAAGAATGCCTACGAAATGTGTGAAATATTAATCGTTTCATACTTTGCCCCCAAACGCCAGGTATTCTATATATCGCCTAGGCATTCTACGAGATACAATGCCTGCTTTGCATACTTTGCCGGTAACATATACAATAGTCACCTAAATTATTGCACTACTTCGGGATATATTTTTTATTTTCATAATATTTAAAAGAGGTTGCATGTTTTACAAAAGTAGCCTCACTTGTGACAAGCATTGGCAACCATTGTCAATAAATAACGAGAATTAAATGGAACAAAAATTGAGATGCGCTAACATGAAAAGAACAAATAAACAGGAATAAAGTGTAGCTTCGACGGCCTTTCAAAACATATCCGTCCATCTAATGTTTTCTTTATTTTTTACTCCATAGAAGCCGTCGGAAACGAGGCGGATTAATATCGGATCTTTCTGCATCAGTAAAATCTCTAGGAGAAATTGCCATTAAATGCTTCTCTGGCTTTTATAAGATCGGATGAAAACGAAATCAGAACTCTTCAAGCTCTTTTGCGAATTTTTCCGTGGATGCTATGATCAGAGGTTCTTCTTCGTAGGGGTCGAAATTGGATGCGTCACCAGGTCCTTTAATAGGTGGAACAAAGGGCGCTTCTAACTGCAAAAATACAAGTGCCCAATATACGTTTTTTATTAATTATTACCGAATTACTTAATTTCACGAACTGGGATGCGTCATGGTAACGCAAATGATTCTAGAAACAGATTACCCAATAGGGTGGGCCGACAAAACGAAATTCGGAAAAATTGGCAGGTCTGGTGATGACCATACTAGACACTTGGGCTGAAGAGGTAAAATATCTTGGTGTTATATTAGATGAAAAACTAACTTTTAAATCCCAATGTGAAAACATTAAGAAAAATTACTGGACCAGATTCGACCCCATTTATTGCCTCGTAGGCCGAAAATCCCTCCTATCTCTTCCTAAGTAATAAACTCCTCTTTACACAAATCTTAAGACCCATAATTAACTACGCAGCCCCAATATGGGTCCTTGTCACAAAACCCACATTAATAATTATAACTATCCTCCGAAATGAAATGCTTCGAATCATAACCGACGCCCCATGGTACTTCAAATACTGTCCGCCATCACGACTAACCCAGCACATAGCCATATCCAGAAGCTATCCATCAAGTTCTTTAATACTAATACACACCCAATACACTAAAAATGTACAAGACATAGTCTTTAATCCATCTCAAAACAGACACTTGACTACTCCTTCTCCATCCACACTAAACGACCGTTCAAATACCCGCCACCTTAGAAAAGCTGATAATACATTGATCCATGACAACTATCACCCGAACCCAGGCACTAGAAGCATAATGCTGGTCGACTAAGCTTCGACTGGTCCCTCCCAACACAAGTGCTCTGTAGCTGAGTTGGCAGCGTCACATCGGCGACCCCAACTCAATCAATTCTATTTTGATTCCTTAAAAATTTCAATTTAATTCAGCTTAATTTCATGCAATAAACAGCATGGCTAAATATGGTCATTGCGCCATAAACCCCCAAACCAACCATCGTACAGTAAAACTATCACGTAAACAACTTTAAATTTTTTTCTACCCGGCTGATGAGCCATTTTTTCTTTCATTTTAAGAGATTTAATTCCTTTCTCCAAAGTTAAAATATTTTTATAATCTATCGAGGGAGTAAAGGCGTCTACGATGCTGTGAACTTCAAAAGTATGTGATTTAAGTAGGCGCTCCATTCTATGGAATTTTCTCCCGCCGGTATATGATATCCAGACCAGAATCCACTAAGATGGGCTCTGTACCTTCCGCTGGAAAGTGGCAATCCAGTCTGTCGTCTGGAACCACTTATGGGTCTTGATGTCTGCAACACCGTTCTTCAGGTTGCCGAAGCGCTTTGTTAGGTCCACCTGGAGGAGGTTCTTGAGCAGATCTTTCAGCTCTGGGGAGAAGTGCGAAGGGTACCGAACCTGCGGAACACAACAATCGTCCATTAATATCTCTTGATGAGTTAGATCAAGGGTTCCTAACCCTTTTTTGCTTGTGGATCCCGAGTCCTAACCTTACGTATGTGGACCTCATATACGCATATGTAATATTCCTAAATAGAATATTTATTTGTAGGTTAGTAAAAGACAATAATTAAACAATTAAAAAATTATTAAATGAAATATTTATTTGTAAGTTAGTAAAAGATAATAATTAAACAATTCCAATATAATAAAAAATGTAAATTAAAAATCTTGAAAATTTTAATTGATAAAACAAACATATTTTTACTTGTAATGACAGAAATAGTATTTTTTTTAAATGCTATTTCAAACAACATATATAAATTTATTCCTAAGGCTATTAAATAGGATCCTTAGGGTTCTAAAGTACAAGTGTACCAAATTTGGTGAGGTCAAATGGTGTAGATTTGTATAGAGAACATACAGACAGACGCCAACTCTGCTTTATATATATATATAGATTAGTATTAAATTATTTTATTTATAATATTTTATCATGAACCCCTTAGCTCATATTATGGACCCCAGAAATACAATTTTTTCTTGTGGACCCCCTCAAAGCTTCTATGGACCCCTGGGGGTCCATGCCGACCCGATTGGGAAACGCTGTTAGATGAACAACTTTCAAAGTCGTTACAACGTTTAGGCTCAAGAATTACAGAATAGACTCGAAATTATAAAATCAGACACAATAAACAGCAGCGTAAAGGCTAAACGTGAGAAATCAAGAATTGATTCCGGAATTTTCAGAAATGCAAGCATAACATTTTTTAAAATGTTTTTAAAGTTCGACAACTGACATCGACCTTCTAATGAAGTAGACGGAGCATGTGCTTGCAGCTTCAGGTTATTTCTTCCAGTTGCTCGGTTTGAAGATCTGTCACGTGGTTGTGGGTATAGGTATTTTAATTAACGTCACAACTGGAGCAACACAATGGGCTATTGGTGACGGTCCGGGATCAATCATCAAGCGTGGTTGTGGGTAAAAGCATGAATTATTGATTGGTTTTAATGATTATCCACCGTGATCAAAAACACAAGTCTGCGCTTCCATAGCCAATCGGCTAAGTCGATTTGTGATTTACCCTTTAGAGATCTTACGACAGCGACTCCAACCACATGATCCGCCTATTTCATTAAAAAGTCGATAAGCACTGACCTCTCAGCCTTCAATATTACAAGGGACGAACTGACGGCTACTTGTGAAGGAGCACCCAATGGGTGAGCCGCTGCTACGCCTAACAAGGACAATCACTAACATCCATACGCTTACAAAGCGGGATTCGAACCCACGACCTACTGGGTGACACACAAACGCTATGACCACAAAACAAGTCAGATAGCATTTTTTTATTGTTAAAATATCCAAAATTAAATTTGGTAATTGAAAGAAAACGAACTTTGAGAGTTTGAAAAAAATCCAAAAGAAAAATTTTAAAAATTAAAAAAAATTTTTTTTGAAGTTTTTGAAACTTGAAAAATCAAATTTGAAACATTTGAAATTAATAAAAATTGGATTTGTTGGAAGATTGTGATATAATAGTCAAATGAGTGATGTTGAATTCACAATTTTTTTAACGTGCCATTTGAACGGGATTTTCTTATCTGAATGCTAATAAAACAATGTTACTCACCTTTCCTGACACTATACGCTCGTAAATCTGAATGGGTTGATCGGCATAGAAAGGAGGGTAGCCTGCCGCCATTTCATACACTAGGACGCCAAAAGCCCACCAATCCACGGCTTTATTATAACCCTACAGAAAAAGAACATAAGTGTACTTAGCTCTTTATTTTCAATAATGGCGAATAAATTTTACACAGTGGTACGACAAGTTTTCCTCTTGATAATCCTGGTTAAGGTAGGTAGGTAGATATTTCAATTAAAGTTACACTGGAACAACACAATGGGCTATTGGTGACGGTCCGTGATCAATCCCGAAAGGGAAGATCCGACGACAACCCAACGATAAACTCTTGCACCACTCACATTGCAAAGAAGACAGTCCATGGTATGCATTAGCCCCAACATGTGGGGCAAGTGCGATTCCATGAAGTAGAATTGGAAAGTGTTTTTTAAATTATATCATTCAATAGGTAAATGGCGTGTAAACATATTAGTAAAGGGTCTGGGAGTGTGAGGTAAAAATGTGAAATTAAAAAGTAGTAAGTTGTTTAATGTGAACTTCGAGGATATCTGTTCGCACTTGCTTCACTTCACAATACATTTTTTCAAGAAAAACAACTTTTTAATCAATATTTCTGACATGCTGCCCCTTTCGATACTGGAGCTCGGGACCTCCACCCCTAGTCCCAATTTAGCTGCGCCACTGATTCAAATTGTTGGAGTAGCAATCGATTTCGTCCACAAATGGACGTAGTTCAAAATTACGAGGTGTTGTAATCAGATCTTTCGCTTCGGGATTGATCCTGGATCATCACCAATAGCCAGTTGTGTTGGTCCAGTGCGACGTAAATTCAACTACCCAGTCCCCATCCACAAATGGAGCTTTTAAGTAACCCATTAAGGCAGGCCTACGCTGTTTTAAAGGACAGCAATAGTAAATACAGGGCTGCAACAGCCAAAACACTTGTGGAATAGTAGAATTAATTTTTGAAAATATCAAAAGGTCCCCTCTATTAGTAGCAATCTTAGATGCGCAGATACCAAATGAATCGGCTAAAACAAAATATGCTAATTACGTATGAAACACGTGAAGACTTCGCCAAGAAATTTAAATTTTAAAATGAAGAAACACACACACACACATACACACACACACTAAATATTTTCTTAACACATTTTCATGACAATTTAGCAACCACGGTTTTCTTTCATGGTTGCCAAGGCTTAGCGCCGAAACTTCGAAAATTAGCGTATCTCGGAAAATTTCCCCCCTAAAGAAATAGAAAAATATTTTTTTCCGTCCGCTAATAGTTAAAAAAAAGGGGACTAAATTTTCTTTGATCTTTGATGAATTTTCAAAAAAAGTCTAGAAAGTTTTCGAAGTTTCCAAAATTTTGCAGGAACTGTTGAGACGCTTTTGATTCAAAAGATATCCCTAGTCGCAAAGGTTGAAAAATAGTAGCAAAAAGTTGGCTTTTTGTTGCCCGTGGCAGTTCTGTAAATAGGTTCCATGGTGAGCTCGGAGTACAGCAGGACTTCAATTCTAGTCCCATTTCATTCTTTTTCTTTTTTAAAATTTTTTGTGGGGCCCCTCGGAATTTGATCGAAATGGGCCCCGCGCTTCGTAAGGCCGGCCCAGGCCAGAAATACCCACTTTTGATCGTCCAAAAGAACATTCGACTCTGACCCTCGGTCTCTGGGTCCGAATTCCGGTCTGGGCACGGAATAGTCGTAATGGTTGGGAACCAACTTTAGTCAGAAATCACGGTATAATTAGCTCTCGTGCAACAAAAAATGATCATAGAGTAACATGCTAAACCACTGGAAGCTAAAAGACTAAAAAAATATCGTTAATGGTCATTACCGATATTTTTTGAAGGTTTTTAATATTCATTAGTCGTGGTTTTGAAGATCGCACTTTTACTAGCTTGCAAGTTGATACAGGCTGAGATGAATGAAAGTGTGAAATAATAAAATGTAATGAATGTTTGTGCGACAAGGTGAAAATCTTTAGCAATGACTCAGAGTAATAAAGCGCGTTGTAAGAATCATACAAGCCGTCGTACCAGAACACAGCACGCTTTTTTTCACTGCAGTTCAAACAGCCTCTCTCTTCCCAAGGTTTAATTAATTTATCTTCGGGAGAAGAGGAGAAAAAGTACCTAGAAGAACGGGTTTATCTTCTCCGAATTAGAGTTCTTCCTTTTGAGTGAATTCAAATTAATGGTTAATGAGCTCCTTGTTAACTCGCACTCCTTGAAAAAAAGGACTGCAAAAAAAACCCATTGGAAAGCGATTTCGGATTGCTTTCAGAGGATTTCTGTTGCGTGGAAAGAAACTAAAAGCGCCCGGTTTTCAACCCAAGACCTAAAGCTCAACCCATAAAATTTCATGTCTAAAAACACGAAAATAGCATTATTACGAATCTTATTGTACGCTACTAGAACAAGTAAATTAAGAACTCAATTGATATCTCTGAAAAAAAATTTCATTAAAGTACGCGCACAGAAATTGACGTTATTTATATTTTTTGGCTAATAGCAATAAACGAACATAAACAATATCGAATCCAACTGCTACGAGATTTATTTGTCAATTTTGCATCAAAGGTAAACTATGTTTAATTTGAACATAATATTGTTAGAACTGGATGATATTGCTAGAGCTGCATAATATTGCTAGAACTGAACGGAAGAGCGCTCGAATGAAATTCTCCTGCAGTGTACGGAGATCAGTTATCACCTGTCTTATGCGAAGATTTCATAGTAAAAATAAATAAAAATTCTCAGACAGCTTAAAATCTTCCACATTTATTTTAAACTTTTATTTAAAAAATTATTTATTATAATCTTCCCACAGATTTATTGAAACTTTTTTGACGAAAAATATAATTTCAAATTTTTTAATTTTATTCATTTTAATTTATTTATATACCATTTATTTTCACTACAAAGTGAATAATTATAACACAACTAAGGGACGACAGTACGTCATTAATAAGACCCGGATTTGTCGGTTTTAAAAATCTTAAATTAGGTTCTTTCAACTTATGTTTTAGGTTTTTAAATGGGCTATTTTAGGTTTCTATAGGTTCTAATAAAAATATCACTTCAAATCGTAAGATTAATGCACTTTTTTTCATTGATATAATTACAATTTTTATACCAGGTACTCGGTTTTTTCGATGTATGCAGTATCCGTGATTTACTGGGCCAATTCCTACCGACGCACAGTGTCATTTCAGCTATCGAGATGGACAAAATTATTGCATCAAAAATACACTGATTTTGGATGGTTTTAAGAGATTGAGTGATAAAATACTGATTTGAGTACGTATTTTTTATTTGTACAATTATTTGTGTAAATTTTAGTTTGTACTTGAAATGCAAAAGTGTGCCAAATTAAAAAAAGCACGTCAACTTTGCTCCATATATACTTAGATTAATTATTAAACATATTTTTGCAATTTTATATTAATAGACACATGAATAATGGTCAAATATATCTGAAATAGTTTCATTTCAAAATAAAGTAGATATATGTAATAGAAAATTTCTAAGGGAAACCTTTATTTCAAAAATATTAACAAAATTATTTGTTTGGATGTCTAACTCGTTTTGATGTATTTTAACCACGTGAGAGTTCTTCAAACAAGCCCAACCTTTTTTTGGAAACATTCGTCTGCGTTTCGCTTTAGGTCGATCAGCTAAGCAGCTTTAGCTAGATCAGGGATGCATAGACTTGTTAAGACCAAGGGTCGTAGATTCACCGTGACGTATGGGAGGGCCTCCAAAAAACTATGAAAGTTAACTATAATTTTTTTAAATTTATATTTATCATATATTGTTACAAAAAATAAAAAGTAAATAAAGAATTTAATTTTATGCATGACATTGCATTGATTTAACAAATGTTTTAATATTTGGTTCGATTTTTGTATTAGCCAAACGCAAAATTGATTCTAAATTTTCATCAGTCCAGTGATCCCTATTTTTCTATTTGTTAATATCCACGACTGGAAAAGTTTGTTCAGAGATATATGTTGACCCAAAGAGCACATTTTAATACATTACCTAGCGACGATTTACAATTGTTTTTATTGACACAATGATAGAGTTTAATAAATTGTTTTCATTAAATTTATTTCAAGGTTCTCATTGTTTTGCATGTCGATGAGTTCAAGCTGTACTGATTCGGGTGCGTTTTCAAGCATGATGGCAAAATAAATCTAGCAAAGGTTTTACGTTTTGAAAATCAGAAAAACGATCCTTGAAGGCTGATATCAAATTATCAATCTTTTCAACATATAGTCTTGAAGTTGGTATTGAATTTTTCAGAAACTTTCTTGTAATTAGGAAAATGGACGCAATACCCTGACTGTACTAGGGTTTGAAATAGATTTGACTTGCATTGAAAAGACAAAATGTGATCGTTAAGTTGAGTAATGTACTGATCTTTTCCCTGCAGTCGCGTATTTAAACGATTAGTAATGTCAACCAGGAAAGCTAAGTTACATAACCAATCCGGACTTTTTATATCATGAACGTTTTTAGTTTTTCAGCTATAAAAAATTTCAATTTCATCAATTAACTTTAGCAGCCGTTCCAATGTTTGACCGCGACTTAGCAACTTCACTTCTGTGTAAAAAATTAAGTTCCCAAATTCGCTTTCAATGTCTTCAAGGAACTTTTTGAACGGTCGGTGATTAAGTCCGCGGGATTTTATAAAATCAATTGTTGAAACCACAACTTTCATAACATGTTCAAACCCTAGTTTAATCCTAGTTTCAACCTAAATTGCCTATCGTGTGACTTGTTGAAGTTCAAACACATAGTGAGGCGGGTCGCCAGCAAATCAACGGAGGGATGCGGTCTGTGCATCCCTGGCCTAGATCGTAAACTTGCAATGAGTGGATCTGAGGTGATGAGAAATATGTTCATTAAATATGTATTCGTATCAGTTCTTGACTTTTTCGTAAATATTTCCCAAATTCCCCATTATGTTTATTTCTTGCCTCTTGGGTTTTTTCCAAGAGCCGACCGCTTAGAAGAATACAAGGCGCAATAATGTCCTTTCCATGGACCAGTATTTTATGTATAGTTAAGGGCATTGGGAAAAAGACTTGCTGAACTACTGGTATCTTGCTTCGTGCTCAACAAATTTACCAGTTTATTTGGAAACCGGAATTCAAACATACTATTATGGCATGGAAGCGCTTGATTCTACATTAACCCCAGTTATATTTTCACCAGACCTATCAGAATTTCTAAAAATCTATGAGAGGTATTTCTATCGTTAGTATTCCCTGTTTCTTGTTTGGACACATGTATCAAAACACTGATCTCAGATTTAAATTTATCTTGCACATTACTTTCCCTAGTACCAAAATCTACTAGTTCCTAGGCAAAAAGAAATTTGATGGAACAACAGTATCTAGTCGAAAAGGTTTGCCAAATAATTTTTATTATCCTCGTTAGCACAAGTATACGCTTTCAAAGGTACCATAGAAATACTAAACAAACTTTGCTCAGATTGATGTTTTCCAGAAAGAACTTGTCGGTACCTATTTTGTTCAGTGCCATCACAACTCCACATTATAATTATATTTACGGTACTATCTTTCGTTTGATGAGTGTGACTAGTTGTGCTTCAGCTAAAGTTTCCGTGATAATAATCCCAAAAGGGTAACTGTTTAGCAACATTTTATAGGGAATGCACAAATTTGAGTTAATGCCCTTTACGGTGTTGACGTATAATTTCATATAGGTGCATAGAAAGATTCAACGTAACTATTAGTGAAAGCACTTGATTTGCAAATAATTTTACTGGCTTTTTAATAACACCGGTTTATTTTAACAATCGTACCTCTTCTGGGAAAGCAATAGACGATTGAAGAATACCTTTTCCCTGTCACGTAATTTACTTCAGTGGCTATAGACAATTCTCTTTGACTAATTGCCTCAATAAGGTTTGCGACTCTTCGTTTTTTAGACTTGGAATTACGGACTTGAAAATCTTTTTGAGGCCTTCCAGGCCTATTTTCAAAACCACTTTGTGAATTACTCGGTACATCTTGAATCACAATATGAGAAAGGATACATTTTCTTTGAAGTCAAGAATTATTTCTCAGACATAGTTTTCAATGCCTGCTCGCTTGGCTCCTCTTTTGCTCATTTCTCTGGCAGGAAATTAGCGAATTTTCATTTTAAACTATTCAAAACATTAAAAACAGTATCTGGTAACAAATGTTCACCCATTTCTTGAAAAATGATTTCCCCTTTCATATTAAAATAGCATCAAATTTTATTTTCTTATAATTTACCAAACGCCAATAATGGACGTTAAGAAATTTTCATAGTCATTCTCAAATTTAAGAAAATCCATCCGTTGGGCAAACTTGCGCGAGAAGATTTTTGATCTTCGCATACCAAACGAGTCGAGCACAAGCGACTGATATACGGTTATATACAATGTTAAAAGTAGTTAAAATTTAAAATTAGCAGATGCATTAGATACTGATTAGCTACAAACTCAAAGGGATCTTGCAAATTAATGCAATTTAAGAAAATAAAAACACGTAAACATACCTTGATGAACAAAAGATAATGACAGTATTCATGATATAGCTCTAAATAAAATATAGGACGTGTATCTTTCAATTAAACTCAAAATACTGATGCGTTGATATATTCGTGAGGATGCTTTTACAGTCAACTTAGAAAGTAAGAATTTGAATCTCTGTACTTCCAGCTAGGTCAAATTATTCAGAAAAATACCCACGTGGTCTTTGTAAGGGGACATATTGCTTTTAAGATATGACGTATTCTTGATAATCTGCGACACTAAGAAAAGTTAATTTGTTCCACCTAGATTGCGAAAAGGATATACTGTGCAATGTGTTCTTTACTTTCGGTTTCTGCATTCGATGAACAGAGTCAGATTTCTTAGTGTCTTAGTTTTTCAATCACATTACTTTTGGAAGAATTTAATAATTTTATTTTTAAAATATCACATTAAGTGAGAAGCTGCTGCAAATATTGATCTATTTTCGAAAACAAGGCACACACCTCTAATTACAGTTTATTATACCACTGGAAGGCCAGATTTTTAAGCTAATACGTATATTGTTTTTCATTTATTTTTTAAGATAGCGAACTCTTATAGCTTTGTATAGGATTTCTAAAACAAAGTGGATTTGGAAGTCTTTCCGTTTCTGACGAATATGTCTTTCTCTTACATTAATAAATTATTGACCTAGAATTTACTTATTTTATAGAGCAAAACGACTGAACATAGTTCAAATAAAATAAAACTATTTTGTCGGGTAGGTAGTTAATTAACGTCGCACTAGAGCAACACAATGGGCTATTGGCGACGGTCCGAGATCAACCCTTATGGGAAAAATCCAAGGACACCGCCTCCTAATTTTGAACCATTGTCAGAAGACAAGGTCGACACCTGAGTTGGAAACCCAGTCTCCAAACTTATACAGCACTCCAACGTGAGGACATTTGAAGCAACGACAGATTTAATGTGCACTAGCCCCCGTGTACACAAAGGACTGGACTGATTTTCGAAATCGCAACCCTCAGGTTGCTAATCCGATGCTCTTCCAACTGGGCCACCGTGGTCCTACTGTTTTGTTGGGTGCTATGTTTCTGCTTCTTTCCACAAGGGAAGGTATAGTGAACTTCGCGATGTCTAGCATCTATTTTTACTAATTGGTAAGACCTGGATACGTATTCCAAGCTTTCCTTTTCAATAATTCAAAGTATAACCAAGAGTAGTTTTATACGTTTTAAAATATAAAAAGCTACCCACTTCTCACATTCTTGGCAAAAAATAACTATGACGTTCCGTAGTAAAATTCTTATCTCCTAGAATTCAACTTTTGAGCACTATGCTTCTAGAATTCTGAACTCATCTGACATCTTTTTTATGGTAGATGTCTTCAAAATATTTGGTAAAAAAATTCACCTTCAAAATGCTAATCAAGACAAGTATACAAAAAGGAATGAAAATAGTATGATATATATGATACATTGAGAGCTAGGATTGGCTGACTGAGAATTTGTTTTTGCTAAATTTTTTGTAGCAAGTTATCGCGAGTTACCGGAAAAGAATCAACGCACAGTTTTAATTTGAATAAAAACGTATTAAAAATGCATTTCAAGAGGAAATGACTAGTGATGTTACTAATAGTGATTTCACAGTTTCGTTTCTAGCTGTGACTGCTACCGAGGAATATCTGCGATTGTGATTCTAAACTGACTGAATCTGATTAGTTGGAAGGGGATGCTGTTTTTGCTATTTAAGATATTTTGTAGTGCAAATCGGAAGTACTCTATGGTTGAGTCACTGAAGTCGCCGCTTACAGCGCCAAAGAACTCAGCTCGAACCCCCGTTATCTTTATCTACAACTGAAATTTCTTTTAAAATGTTTTTATTTATTCTAACATCACCATCACTTAATAAACAAGCCGTTTAAACAAAATCAAAAACTTTTTCTCCCAGCCCCGATGAGCTTTTATTTATTTAAGCCTGTAATTCCTTTCCCAATAAAGAAAACTCTTCTCAATATACTAATGCGGATATCCTTTTTTTCTTTCCTGACTTCTGATTTGACATTTGTATTCTCCATGCTATCCTAGCAGCTGAATTTAGAATTAGTTTCTAAATTGCATCATTTATCCTTTCTCACTCTTCTTCCCATTTCCTAATTGCATCTAATTTCCCATTTATTGTCAAATTGTTTTCCCCCCAAATTGCTTCTTTTTTAAGATTAAACTTTTAAGAGAATGCGCGCAAAAACTCGTAAAACGGTAAAGAAATGCGGTAAACATGTTTTTCAATTCACTAGGAAATCCAAATGATTATCTAATAGCCTTGATTTAGTCTCATTCAATTCATAAAATCTGTTAGCGGTACCTATTTTAACCCTATCCCATTTGTACATACATAATTCATTATTTTATAGGTGAAAACAATTCATAAGAGGAATAAAAAGAAAAATTTTATGTTTGACTAAAATAAAAAAGAACGAAGAAACAAATTTAATAGCTCATGTGTTTATAATATAAAAATGGATAGTTAGGAAAAGTTGAATATCACTAATTAATTTGCAAGTAAAAAAAGCACATTAAAAAAAATTTCTTCTGACTTTACCTTTTAACTGTAGAGCTTCTTATTTATTTAGTCAGCGCTATGAGCTTTTTGGAAAAAGCTTGGCACAATAATAAGCGGCACCCCGTTGTGTCATAGAGCCCCTTTAATGTTGCACATCACTCTGGTTGAATTTCCTATCACCCCTAGAGAATCACAAATAAGTTCCGTCCGAAATCCCACACAGGTATACATCATTCCACCGATTAGGGCTACCAAATCACCGATACTCAGTCTCAGTTTTCACTGCTAACGAATCACCAATACCAGTCGCACTCACCGATCGCAATCACTGATAGAGGTTAAATGATATCAGCTGATATCACTTGGTCCCTCAATCACTGCTACCAAATCACAGTCGCAGTATCGGGATTAAACGATATCAGTTAATATCATTTAGCCCTCAATCCTGCTACCGAATCAGATGTTATCAATCACTGTTATTTTGATAATTCAGTAACAGGTAAGAAATGTGATTCAAAAGTATCGGTGATTGAGTAGCAGTTCTGTGATTCGCTTAATATCCCTATAAATAACTGCAAAAAGGTCTTTTGTAGGTTCCAAAGGTCGCTTTAGTCTTAGGTGCTTGAGATCGTTTTAGGGTTTTTAGGTCCTAAGCCCCGAATTAGGTTTTTCAAGTGCAAAAAAATAAACTTTATTCAGGACTCCATGAATCGCAAAAATGTATTAACAAATTTGAAATAGAGGGAATAGAACAAAATAGGTAAAAACTTAAGAATCATCAACAATCATTCAGTCACAATTTATAAGTTCTGAATTCCCACATTAAGAATCTCATATATGTATCTACACAACTAGAATGATTATAAAAATATAAAAAAACAGGCCACTTGAAATGTTCATGACTGTTTACATCGTGTGACAGTTTTAGCCATTGATTACACTGCCAAGGTAATATTTGTTGTAGAAATAAAATGCAAAACTTGAAAACATTTTAAATACAAATTCAAATGTGCGGGTTTTCCTCTTACCTTACTTAAAATGACTTCTGGTGCTAAATATTCAGGTGTGCCGCACAGAGTCCAAGTCCTACCTCGGACTTTTTTGGCAAAACCGAAATCTGTCACCTGAGAAAGAAATATGAAAAGCATGTGATATACGATTTTAGGTATGGCATTTCGCATTTTTAATTAACGTCACACTGGAGCAACACAACGGGCTATTATGCAATTTTAGGAACAAAAAGTAAAGCAATGTTGAATAGATCATATAAAATGTTAAATCAGATGTTCACTTCCTCCAAAGCCTTGTTGTGAACTTATCTACCAAAATTGTAATATGCTGTAAAATATAATACTTAAATTATATAGCATTGTAACCTATCTCCATCATGTATTTTTTGGTAGGCAAAGTAGGTAGGCTCTTGTGGTAACTGTAAAATATAATACTAAAATTATATAGCATTATAACATATCTCCATCATGGAGTACTTTTTGGTAGACCAAGTTACGTTGTCTCGTGGTAACTGTAAAATATAATACTAAATTATATCGTATTGTAACCTATCTCAACCATGGAGTACTTTTTGGTAGATAAAGTTACATTATGGTAATTGTAAAATATAATACAGTAATACCCCGACTTACGCGAAATCGGAGCTACGCAGTTCTTGATTTTTTTCGTTTGGCAACACTGCCGCCCGAGTGTTTCTCTTGCTGTGATACGCATTGGACGCGTTTCGCTCGAACTCTACGTGCACTATTACGATTCTACGATCGACGAAAGTTAAGATTGTTTTGTAAAAAGTTTTCTAAACTTTAAAAAAACTATGTTGTTCAAACGAAGTAAATCTGATTATCCTTCACCTAGTCAGAAAAGGAAAACGATATCTTTGGAATGTAAACTTAACATTATCAAGGATTTTGATAGCAGAATGAAAATTTGTGAATTGGCAAAGACGTTTGAGCTACCGGAATCCACAGTAGGAACAATCACAAAAGATAAAGAAAGAATTCTAGATGCGGTGAAAATAAAAAAGTTATTAACTTGCTACGAAGAAATTCTTTGTGAATAAAAGAAGGCATTGTGTCGTCAGACGAATTTGTTAGATTTTATGAAGCCATCGACATCGAAATAACTTTTTTACGTAACTTATTATTTTTTTTAATATTTTGTATTAATATATATAATGAACTGCACAATTTTATTAAATATTTTCTTCTAAACTAGTGTTTTTGTTAGTCCTTGGTCCCAATTAAACAATATTTATATGTATTTATATGCAAAGTTGTGCACCCCGACTTACGCGAATTGGACTTAAGCGATTTTCGTCGGACCCACCTATCGCGTAACTTCGGGGTATTACTATACTTAAATTATATCGCATTGTAACCTATCTCCATCATGGAGTACTTTTTGGTAGATAAAGTTACAGTCTTTCACACTTCGTTCTGAAACTTCCTCGGGATCGCGGAGGGTTCACCCAGAACAGGAAAGACCATGAGTGTTACAGTAGTTAATTACAGTAGTTTTTAAAAATATAAACGATACTTAAAACTGCAGGGATTGTGTTTTCGGGACTCATCCATTGCTTTTAAAAGCTGGGCTGAGAAAATTGTTCCAGTTGCGGGAGAACAAGGTGACAGGAACAAGTTCACGCATATCTCACCGGGGTGTGTAAACACATTATGAAGCATGTCAACCTGTCGTTTATCGCCGGTCATCTCAACGTGCGGTTTCCTTTGTATTGCATGTTGGCAAGCAAACAAATCGAATTGGCACGACTTACTTAACTGCTAGAGTCCGTTTACTTGTACCTCAGAACTCTCAACTGTTAGCAAAAGGCAAAATACAATTCATACAGTTTCCTCAGAAAGTGCTTTAAACGAAACGATTAAACTCATCAATGATTTTCAGCACAATAAGCGGGCACATATGCTTGCTGTTTAAGAAATGTACGAGCTTTCGGGTTTTAAGAAAATATTTCGCTACATACCTTGACATACCCTTCTTCGTCAATTAGAAGGTTTTCGGGCTTTAAGTCTCTGTACACAAGGTCTAAGGAGTGCAAGTATTCGAAAGACAGTACGATCTGTGATGCGTAGAACCTTGCACTTGGCTCACTAGAAACAAAAAAAAGTTATTAATATCACTATGAATATAGATATCGAAATATTTCACAAAAATACTACAGCTTATCCAATAAATACTACACCCTCCTCAATCAAAAAGGTGTTGACCTCGTCATCTAAATATATTCAAAATTACGAGGTGTTGTCCTCGATCTTTCCCTTCGGGACTGATCCCAGACTATCGCCAATTGCACGTAGTGTTGTTACAGCACGACGCAAATTCAACTACCTGCCTACCTATCTCAATCTTAAAAGAGAAAGGTGGGTAGGTATTTTAATTAACGTCGCACTGGAGCAATACTATTGGCGACGGTCCGATATCAATCCCAAAGGGAAATAACGCGTGAAATAATCCCTAAACGAAATAATCCTATAACACGTGATTTTGAATCACAGTCAGATGACGAGGCAACACCTGAGCTGGCACCCCACTCTCCAAACTTCCACACCAGTCCGACTTGGGGACACTGGTACGTGAAACCAGGACTTTAAGGAAATAAAAGAGCTTCTAATGAATGGAGCATGGGCTGTAGGGTGGCGGAAAAAAGGATTTTTTGAAATCGCTTTGGGAATAGGATAGAAAAGTTTCCCTTTTACATTAAAATAAGTGGCCGTAATTTTTATTTTTTTACTCAACATATTGAGCCCTCTACCGCGCGCTAATTAATGGCGAAATACAAGGATATATCAAAAAGTAAGTTGAATTTGTCTCTAAAACTCAAAATTTTTTGTGTAGCTAATTAATTTGTTATATGTTGCAAGTACCAAGGTGATAGAAGTGTGACGGCTTGTAGAAACTTCTACGTCAACCCGTCTGGTGCTTAGGGCAAATCAAAGATGGTGCATCGACTTGAGCATTACTCCAAGGTGGAGGTGAGCGGTGTCATTCGTTTTTTATGGGCCAAGGGGAAAAAACATGTACCTAATATTCATCGAGAATTGTTGGAAGTCTATGGAGAGAGTGTTATGTCGCAGAAACAAGTGTACGTGTGGTGTAACAACAAGAATGTGGCTGTCGTCAATGCCATGATTCGTGAAGACAGAAGAGTGAGGTTGCATGATATTGCAAATGCATTGAATAGCTCATATGGTTCAGTGAGCAGTATTACCATTTTGGATTACCATTTGTTTGGCCCCTGAAGAAACACCTCCGTGGGCAGCGTTTCTATACACTGGAAGAGGCACAACAGGCTACACTTACCTGGTTAGGGAACCTGGAGCAAGATTTCTTTGAGAAGGGCATGGATGATTGGGTGCCACGTTGGAATAAATGCTTAGACCACTATGGTTCCTTTGTCGAATGATAGTGAGATACGATTTGTCAAACATAATAAATTTTCATATATTTATCTCTGCACGTTTTTCTGTCAATCAAAAATCCACCTTGCTTTTTGGTACTCCTTTGTATATTAAAATGGGAAAAATACATTTTCTTAACTCGGTGTTTTATTATTATATTAATTTGTAATATCTAGTGAAAGTGTTTTATAATGCGGAAAAGCATGTTTCAACACCTTTGCTGCTTCAATAATGCTTTTTGTATCGCCAAGTGTATTGAAATAATTATGTCAGAAATCCGGAATTACTCGAATTTGATAGTTTTGTCCCACACTCCTCTCAGCCACGTAGAATCGATGTTGCACCTGCAATCACTCGAGTACATTTTATCATGAGTCGTCAATAGAGATTTTGTTTACAAAAAGCACGAGTCATTCAAAAACTAATTTCCAGACATCACGTAAAATGTCCCATTTCCAGAGCTCCTCAAAATCTGTTACTCTCAGTTAAACCTGTAATAGACGATGTTTTAAAGGAGCGATTGTTAATCTAAAATACTAATACTCGTGCAGAGAATCCAGTTTTCATGACACAGAAGTAGTCAAAAATATTCAGAATCAGAGAAAAGCTGTTGCAGCTTTTGCACATCTGCAGTCTTGCAAGATGTGGGACCGTCGTGACTCAGTGCGTACGTCCCACTGCGCTAGCAGCCTTCGAATTGTAGTCGACGCAGGTTCGATTCCTGTCAGGTGCATTTCTCCCTAGGTGTATTTCTCTCTTCTGTGTCAGTAAAACTTTCGTTGTGTGTGTATGTCTATTTCTTGATAGTGTACGTCTTGTGTCTGGAGCAGCATGGCCAAATATGGCTCTTGTGCCATAAAACTCCAAACCAACCAACCAACTTACCAGATGTAGCGGAAGAAATCGAAGCCGAATTGGCGATTAAGACAAGGTACATATAGCTAGAGACAAGTATCACGATAAAATCAACATAATTTAGAGGGGCAAAACTTAATGCAACGAAGTTTATACTTTGAGAAGAGAAAAATAAGACGTTATATCAAGAAGAAAGAGAACGAATTCATCAGAGAACAAGTGAAAATCATATTTCCCTATTAAAAGAACCAGGTTCTTATTTAGGGCACATTCCTACTCCTGCAAATACTGCTAAAGAGCATACTGATACAAAGATACTTCACTGCACATTCTCCTCTAACACAATTTAGGTCTCGACCAAGGTTTATAGAAAGCGTATTAGATTAATGTTCCATTAACCTCATACTCTTATGAGGTCTAAGGTTAATGTTCCATTAACCTTGGACCTCGACCACCTTATAGGCTGTGATGGCGCAACTGTTAATACTGGTTTTAAAAATGAAGTTGTCTTGAATAGAAATTAAATCTTTCAATAAAATTTTTAGATCGATTGCATGCCAACTAATTGCTTCTTAAGCACTAATTTCAGCACTTAGATGGAGATGATGTTCGTCCTAAAGAAAATTAGGGAGCAATCGGGAGAGCATTAACGAAATACGGAAAATTTAATGTTGGGAAATTTCTGACAATTTTTGTGCGATTCTCCTGAGGTTGACATGAGGATTTAAGTTAAGATCAACGATATTTATACAGCATTTGCAAAGCTATATCGTCCGGACAATTTTATTCGAATTTTGGTTATTAGCACATTCAGGGTGGCTGACAACAGCAAATCATGTTCTAAAGTATTATATATATTGTAACAATCCGTCTTAAAGATATTATTAAAGAATTTATTTTAAGCGTGTATGAACTAGTGTGGTTAATGATAAAGTGCAATGTGGTATATGTCATCCTTACTGTGAAGATGGAATTTTGAATGTTTTTAAAAAGTTACATGCATCTCGTTATTTAAGTGACGAACCCCAAAAGTTGTTATTTACCCAGTCATTCAACGAAATGCATACTTCACCCCGAGAATAGACTCCTTACAACGATCGGGCCGAGGTAGCCCGGTTGGAAGAGTAACGGATTAGCAACCGGAGGGTTGCGAGTTCAAATCAAACCAAAGACCGTCGTGTACAAAGGGGCTTTCCCTTCGGGTTTGATCCCGGACCGTCGCCAATAGTCCGTTGTATTGCTCCAGAGCAATGTTAATTAAAATACCTACCTACTTTACAATGATCAGTGATGAATGGCACCATGTTCGAGAAGTGGGTCTAAGGAGAATTCTGAGTGCTTGAGAAAGAATGATTGCAGCAAGAAACAAATTTCGATGCGATTGCTTACACGCAACTGATTGATTTGGAAAGACTGCGTTTGCGAATTTTCTTCTATTTTCACACACGTTTCAAATGAAGAACTCGAGTCTTCAGCTACGCCTTCTCAGTTCCTCCCACCACACAGACAGTCAAAAGATGCGTAAATTTGATGACCACGGTATAAATGTCTGTCATTGGACCAGAAACACGTGATGGCTTAATCCGTGCGAAAATAAAATCACTACAAATTATGCCAAAATTTGTTCATAAAAACGCAGTATAAACTAACTCAATTATCATTACATTTAATTCAATTATATTCTGTGCTCTGTCTTTATTGTATAAGGCTGTAGTTTACACATATTTTTATTTTTAAACTTTCTAAACATGTTTACTGCAATGTTAGGTTGAAAAATTGCCTAATCCATGCTAATATAAAATCATGGAGAATTTTGCATAAAATTGGATTATATATAAGCAGCATAAACTTAATTATGTATCACATTTTATATCCTGAACTCTAGTTTTTGTTGTAAAATTCCATAATTATCCGTAGTTATAAAAATCCGTAGTTATGAAAATCCGTATAAGAGTCATTGCAAAAAGAAATGTTTTTCAACCTTTGTAAATATATTTTACATTCTTATATTGAAAAAACTGAAAAATTTTGGAAAATTTCACCTGTGCTGTATAAAAATAAATACTGTACCTGTCCCAAAAATCTTTTTATTACATTTACTGAGCTGTTTAAGGTAGTTTGTAAATATTTGGACATATCTTTTCCATGGAACGACATAGTTTTTCATCTGAAATTTTAAAACATAACGCCCGATAGGCAGCTCAAGACGTTGAACAAAAATATTAAAATAATATATAAGGCATATATTTACAAGTAAATGGAAAATTTCCCCCTTATTCCAAATTTAAATTTTTTTTAGCCCACCCTTAAGTGCACTCAGCTTCATGTTATTTCTCCTGGTGGACCACGACAGCCCAGTTGGTAGAGTCGCAGATTAGGAACCGGAAAGTTGCGAGTCTGGTGCACGTAAAATTAGACGTGGCCCTAAATGTCTTCACGTTGGCGGGGTGTGGAAGTTTAGAGAGTGGGGTGCCAGCTCAGGTGCTGACTTCTTCATCTGATCGTGATTCAAAATTACGAGTATTGTCCTAGGATCCCGGACCGTTGCCAATAGCCTGTCGTGTTGCGTCAGTCCGAAGTAAATTCAACTGACAGCACGGTTTGAAGGTATACGGGTGATGGTCACGTGGTATATAAAATACGTATCTTGAAGCAAGACTAATTGATCATTGGGACGAATAGTATTCGTTGCACTTTGTCGTTTGGCCTAAGTCGATTCCCAAGCCCACGTGACCTATACTTCCGAAATCCCACGACAGCGACTCCGTATAATGCCCTAGAGTAGTTATAAAAGCGGACAGAGAGAGAGAGCAGAGGAGAGAGAGAGGTTCCCAACCTGAGCTTCGCCTTCCCAGGGGGCTACGCGGTCGCTCCAGGAGAAATAAAAATTAAATGAAGTAAAGAATAAGAAACGAAATGCAGAATCAAAATAAGAAAACTAGATTCTGAAAGGAAATTTGCCAAGTTGAATTTCGCGCCTCCTCTAACGGACGACGCTTGGTCATTCTGCTGCCACTAGCTGTAAAATTATTGTAGAGCGAGACGGACAGACGACGAGGCTAAGAGGGGCGCCCGACCTGTCGTGCCAATAATATAAAATCTGCTGCAAACGGTATGATTTATTGAACTTCTGGAAAAACTTTTATGTATGGCCAAGTTTTGACAATATCATGTGTATTGGTGGTAGTTGGGGTATAAACTGTGATATTTTGGTAAATTTCAAAGTTTTTAAAACATAATTTCATTGCATTGACTTTGCGCAATTGTTTAACTATCTCTTTACTATCCATCCCCTCTTCCTCTCCCAGTAACATTACTCATAAACACCATTAACTTGTAAAACGTAGGGTAGGCCTAAGGGGATCCGCCATAGAAATTGGTTCTAAAAAGGGCTAAGCGAGTCGAAAAGATTGGGAACCTCTGCACTAGAGGGTCGATGCCTGTAAACTAGTGGATAAGAGATCTCCAAAAAGTTTTTTAGATGACCTAAAGAATATTAGTTTTGCTCTGGTACAAGTGCATACAGTTAAACTGAAATTGTATTAAAAATTACGATACCATATTTTCGAAAATTAATAAAATGAAACAGCTTTCAACACAATTTCCAGAACTCTGTACCGTCTCTCGTAGATCAAAACAATTAACCCAATATTTAAAATACATCGCTGCTTCGGAAGGTCAATGACGTAAGTTAAAAATATAGGTATTTTGAGTTAAATATGTCACTTGTCTTTGACGTGATTAATTCTTAAAATGCGACAAGGACAGAGCTGTAGTAAAACTCAGTTCCGTTAGACAGCATTACGTCATTGTTCAAACTTCAACTGTTTCCCATCATCCGTCCGAGCAGTGGTTCTTTACCCTTTTAGTGATCGGCACCCCGTTGAATCTAAAAATAAATTCTCGCACCCCCTTGATGTGTTTAAATTTATAAATAAATGTGTTTCGATTTCTTTATTTAGGAAATTACTTATATTGCAAGATAATTTATATTTTATGAAAAATAAACACATACATTTACATATACATACAAAACAATATCTCAATTTTTAATGGCTACGTTGTTTATTCATAATAATACTTTTGAAGCGAGGTTCCTTTTTTGAAAGAGCCACGCGTAAGTCATTTACATTTAAGGAGGTGGTGGCAAATGGTAAAAGTGTATGCAATGCTGCTTTTGCCAACTGTGTATAAGATTCTAACTGTGTACACCAGAATTGTTCTAAGTCAGTCCATTTGAAAACGTGCGTTGACTCGTATTTCAATAAGATCGTCTTTTATTATATCACTGTCGTCCATAGAAACTTCTCTCGCACCCCTTTAAATGCTTTCTCGCACCCCAGGGGTGCACACATCCCAGGTTAAGAACCACTGCTTTAGAGGAACGACGCAGGTGTTAGCCGTGATTCAGATTTTAATGCGGGAGGCTAGCTCTTAGACACAACAACGACGCGAGTGCTGTTTAGAACGATTGTATAAGAAGTTTAGTTAAATTCGACCAGTACAACGGCATAAGTGTACATTGTGCCATTGTTGATCTTAACTCTGCCCGTTTCATAATGTAAATAACTGAATGAATCAAGATATTAACAAATATGTTGTTGAAATAATATTAATGCATTTAGTAAAAATGTTTTGTATAGTAAGTGATTCTATGTTGAATATTTCAGGCATTTTCCCCATCACTTCCTAATAACAAAGCAGTCATTCTGGTTGACTCACAGGCGGAAATCGTGGCCTTATGCTCCTATAAACAACCTCATTGCGTTCGCTTTGCCAGAGCTCATTTAATTACCAGTGACATCTTGAACTCTGGTTGGATCATTGCCTTCCAATGGATATCAAGACATTGCGATATACCAGGCAATGAGCGCGCAGACAAGCTAGATGAAAATGGTTGTCTTCTATCCCAGTCATCCAGCCCTCTCCCTTATCTCCGTACTTGCAGGTTGGTAGAGCCGAAGATAAATAAGTCCGTCTTCGACCATTAAAATCTTAAGGCCACGGACAAAACATGGAGCAAGCTTTTGTCTGACCCTGTTCCACCTAATTTGCCACGACATATTGCTACGGCAAATGTTCGAATTTTAACTGGACACGACTTTTTAAGAGGACACTTACACCGCATTGATGTGCATGCTTCTCCTGACTGCCCCTTTTGTTCGACGGGGAGCTTTATGGATATTAGTCATCTTTTTTCTTGCACTTTTTTATCTAACGATCACATCTTAGTTGACGACCTTTTTAGCCGGGTTAATTTGTACTGGGCTGCCTGTAGGAAATTATGGTCCCTGGACTTTTCTTGACATAGGGGAAAAAAGAAATGTTGAATATTTCATTCCAAATTTTGGGGAAAATTTGGGGACAAATATTCAAAATACACCTGCATGAGTGGCACATTTAAAAGTAATAATAAATATGCTATTATTAACCCCATTTCATTACTATCGAAATTTCTCACCATGTTATTGAAAGTAATCATGATCGGTATTTTCATTTCCTGAATAAATCGATGAATTTCATTTGCGTCATGATTCTTCCGGAACAGCAAATATCTGCTTCTTCAATAAGAATTTTGAGGGCTTTAAGTAAAATTTTTGCTCTACAACTCTCGTTTTTTATCGCCTCTCCTTCGGCAAACTCGTTTTACAACGACACCCACTAGCTTAAGATACATCGCTCAATATAAGGAAGGAAAGAAACGCGTACCTGAAGCGTCCAGTCCTTCTCAGGTGAGAAAACATCTCTCCTCCAGAGACATACTCTAATACCATATACAAATTGGAGTTGTCCTGTGGAATATAAATGAAAATTTATACAGTATGGAACAACAAGCATAACGTACCTTAGAAATAACAACATTCCAATGCAATAAAACTATATATATATATATATAATAGTTCCGATGCCACCAACCATAGAGACCGCAACTGCATTTGAGTTGCTGTCATAGGATGCATGAAATAAGCTTCATGCCTTATGAAATCCACGGATACATGAATAATATGATTTCATGCATTGACAAGAGATGACGTTGATGCAAATGTGGTTTCAGTAACTTGTTATGCAATGTGTTTCTGCTGAAAACTTTTTTGATGACGCCGAAAAACCGTCTGCCTACCACAGACTTGTTAAGACCGAGGGCTACATAGATTCACTGCGACTTATGGGAAGGTCGCAAAAAAACATGAAAGTTATCTATTATCTATTTTATTTATATTCGTCATATATTGTTGCACAAAGAAATAATAAAAGCAAATAAAGAATTTAATTTGATTCGTGACTTTGCATTGATTAAATAATTGTTTTAGTATTTGATTCGATTTTTGTAGACGCCAAGGGCAAAATCGATTCTAAATTTTCATTAGTCAAATGGTTTCGATTTGTTAACATTAATAACTGATAAAGTTTGTTAACTGATATGAGGCTAATCAGAGCAAGAGTGGCTTAGCCTACAAAAACCTGAAAATGCCAAAATAGCTATTTTTGGCACCTACAGTGGCATTTAATGCGTTTGCAATATAGATTTTAACCCTCCTCAAATCATATCGTCGATAAATAAAAATATACAAAAAATGGTGCCAAGAAAATCGCATTGACCTCCATTGGGTATGTTGCTGATATTTACTTTTAAAATGTTATCTTTTATGTAATACAGCTATATTGATTTAGTTATTTTAAATCGAGTGTTCAGACAAACATGTTCAGAAAAATGAGTAATACAATCTGTTAAATATAGTTAATATAACTTAAAAAAATGTAAATATTTATATCATTGTGCCTCACCTGGGGCCACAGCTACTTTGTTGTGAGCATGTGCAATTTTCAAAAATTACCTATCGTGTGACATGTTAAAGTTAAAACAACACAAGGTGAGGCGGATCACCAGCAAATAAACGGAGGGCTGCATGCGGCCCGCGGTCTGTGCATCCCTGGTCTACCAGAACTGCTCCAGACACGAAACCCACCTCTGTCCGTTGCCGTAGCAACAGACTTTATTCTATTTTCTATGGGGGATGCTTGAAAGACTGTCATTCAAGCTTGTCAATTGGCGCACTTGATTACAATTTGGAAATATATATGTCGAGATTTTCACTTTTCGGAAGATCTATACTTGCAAATTACCTCTTTCCTCCATCAACATTCAAAACGGAAAACAAAACAGAATTACATCATCCCAGAGGGTCGACCGTCACCATCCAGACTTAGTGTCGGAAGAAGTTCTCGTGGTTGTAGTACGTCGCTTTTGTTAGTTTCGTCTTTGTCTCCAGAACTTTTGTGTATTCCAGAAAAAAACATCTTGTTCTCTAAGATAATCTCTTTTTAGAGAACCTAGAATACTGGTGCCTTATTCAAAATATTACTATAGCAATTAAAAGTTTTTATTGATCTGCGAAATTTTCATTTTTCACGCAGTCCTTAAATGTCTTAAAAAAGTTGGGTATTTTTTAGAAAAATTTGTGACAGATGAGTTATTTTTAAAAATTAATAACTTTCAATGGCCCCCACTTAGAAAGTTTGTACTTATCAAGGGTTTTAGTTCTGAAAATAAAAAAATTAGCTTTTATAAGTATTTTTAGGATTTTCGAGCCTCAAAGAGTTTCTGAATTTTCATTCAGAATATAATTTTATTTTATAAGCAGCAATAAATAAATTTTTTCATCAAACCTATTTGGTAATCTAGAATTACCAAAAAATTCAAACAAAACATGGGATACTTTATCAGTTTGTTGTCCTAATTGGTATTTAAACCACTAGCAGAAATACCCGATGTTGCTCGGGTTGAATTAGTTAAGCTTTGATTATGAAAGTGATCCGAAAAATCACTTTTTCTCTATCATAGATTATAGCAAATGAATCATATATCATAGCAAATGAAAATACAGAAGTGGGAAATACATTTTTAAACTACAGTTTGACATTTTTATAGCGTCTACAATTTACTTTGGCCGAAATCGGTATGCTTGCTTCATCCATCCATAAATCCGTTTCCCATACATCGCACATAGTGTAAGACAAAACTACAAAAGCTGATAGTGAGATGACCATTACAGAAGTCAATTTTGAGTTTGGAGTGATTGTGAATGCCATTTAAGTTCTTCTCCCGTAAAAATGACAAACAGCGTAAAATTCCAGCCTGCTTTCCTATCAATAGAGACAAACTCGGAATTCTTTTTAAATTAGAAAAGGAAACACTCATTTTGGAGTGTTGGATACCAAGTAGCAAAATAACACATTTATTATCAGTGGGTTTTCTGGTCGCGCTTTTCGCATTCAATAGACTCGTTTCCTTACAAAATGTCAGTTGCTCGAAAAATGTTTTTAATTATTTCATATCATCAGTCAAATATTCATAAATTATTGATCTTTTGTAAAGTAATAAAAAATAAATTCAAACCATAAGTATTAGAATTTAAATTCTTCAAACATAATTTTTTGGAAAAAAATGTTTTTGCAGCAATACTGGTTGTTGTGTTCCGCAATCGTAATAATATATTCAATGTTATTCCTAAGGAGGTTTACAATAGTTTCTAGTCCTCTCTGCACACCTAGGGCAAATAGAATGGGGTTAATATGCAGCCTATGTTACCCGCAGGATTCTAAAGAATAAGCGTACCAAATTTGGTCTGGATTGGTCAAACGGTGTAGATTTGTATAGAGAACACACAGACGCCAACTCTACTTTATATGTATAAAACTTTTCACAAATTGCCTCCCATAAAAATACGTTCAAAATGTCTTCCATCATTTCACAAAATAGCTCTTATCAAATATACTTCAATATAAATCACATTATAAAATGAGTAAGAATAATTTTAAATTAAAAAAATCTCTTAAAAATGAAATCTTTGTCCACGCGCACTTTGAGAAAACGAAATAATTTATTGGTTCTATTTTAATTACAGCCATTTAGATGATGGAATATTAAATTATGCTTTAAAAGCTTTTCCACCTTCGCTCCCTCATCAGTCTGTTCTAACATCGAATTCAATTATGAATGTCCCATATTTTCACTTAAAAGTTAATATTCTATTTAAAATACATATCCAGGTCTACATAAGAAAATTAATTTCACGGAGAAATCCTCTTTTCTGAATAGAAAAAAATTGACAAAAGAAAGACCCGATAATAAAATCCAATGAGGAAAATACTTAATTTATTTTTGAAATTTCATTTCACAAGATGCTCCATTAAAATCCGACCGTTCTGTGAAATTGTTTCTGCTTTTTCACTTTAAGAAAGAGACCCGCTTTCTTTTTTGAATTCTTTCGGAAATACAATTTTTAAAATGTCCAAGGCAGTTCTCGTACACACCGACAAAATTGGTCCCGACGTCTTTCATAAACGCATGCATCGCCTATGCTGGTAGCTACTTTGCTTTTACTTGTCTGAGAGAAAGAAGTGTGCTTCTGTCTACAGACGTTATCTCCTTAGGCCATGGTACCTTAAGAGGAAGTACCGAAGAGGCAAAAAAGAAAGGCCATACTGGGATAACGTCCCCTTTCGACTGTGAGATTTTTCGAAGGCAGTTTTTACACGCCATTCGAAAAATTTCAAAGAACGCTTACACTTCCTTTCACGCTTTTCGTTTTGCAATCTTGTCCTTGAAACTATCTGCTGAATTGTCTCACCACGACAAGGTTTACTTCCTTCGAGTTCAATTAAGGCGACACAATTGTACTTATTTGATTCATCGTACATGATTATTGGGCCGCGGCAGGGACGTAACTAGGGGGTGCAGACGGGGCATGTGCCCTGGGCGCCGGATTGGGGGGACGCTAAACTGGCCGAGTATTTTTTTACTATAGATATTTACGTATGATAAAAATGAAGAGAGGGCGGGGGGGGGGGCACCAAGGCGAATTCTTGCCCCGGGTGGAAACTAGCCTAGTTATGTCCCTGGGCCGCTGTAGCCCAGTTGGAAGAGCAACTGATTAACGTTCGAAACTCGGTCCAGCCAAAGACCGCCGTGAACACGCTGGCTGGTGCACGTTAAATCTTTCGGGGCCTCAAATGTCCTCACTTTGGTGTGGTGTGGAAATCTGGAGAGTGGGGCGCCAGCTCAGGTGTCGACCTCGTCATCTGACCGTGGTTCAAAATTACGTGGTGTTGTCCTCGGGTCTTTTGCTTTGGGGATTGATCCCGGACCGTCGCCAGTAGCCCGTTGAGTTGCTCCAGTTACCATTAATTAATTACCATTACCGTACTTAATCAATAATCAATTTATTCATTTCGGAACAAATAAAAAATTACGGAAATAAAACAAGAAACGCTACCACAAAAAAAATGCATTTAAGGTGTATGTATACACTAGAACATTTTTTTTTAAATTTCGATTTTAAAAATCCAGTTTTTCACCAATAGGTCATTGGTTTATGCTTAAACGCATTTTAGTGTGAAAAATTCTGATTAAGCTACTCATTAATTGTCTAATTTAGATATAATTAGCTAATTAGCATGTTTTTTGAACAGTGATATCTCAAATTCTAATGTGTTCAGAAAGACAATTCCTGTTAGAAATGATTCCTAATATTATTCTTAATGTTTTGAACCTCCATCAAGTTGCTAGAGGGAATACAGTCTTTTTTATCTTATAACAGAATCTTTTTTACTATAACAGAATCTTTTTTACAATTTTTTTCACGAAGGAAGTCTAAAAAAATCAAGATTTTTCAGGAATTTCAACATTAACTAAAAATTCGTTCCTTAACCAATAACTTCGACTGAGGGTCAAAACATCCACTGTATTATATAGATGTAATGACACAAAAGTAATTATAATAGATCAATTCATTGTTGAGTTATCACTGTTCGAAAGAAGCATCCTATTGCTGAAACCTAGTTATTCAGAAATCAAGTTTAAAATTTTGGAAACGTGTTAGTCTATGGTGACAGTACCTAACCCAAACCCTTGTAACTTGAAAACTATTTCGAATGTTTACAAGATCTTGATATCGTTTGAAAGCTAAGGGGTTGGACAATATTTTGAATTATTAAAAAATAGATCGATATTTTGGTCAATTTTCGTGATTTCTAGTGTATACATACACCTTAATCCAAGTCCAACGTAAATATTTTATTAGAACACACGGCAGACAGAAACCAGTAGTTAACTTACCTGATCACATTATGTAACTATTTTTCCGATTCATTTTGATGATATCTTTGACTCTTATGAGTGTCTGGTCACTCTTCCATGATCATCGACCTTCTAATGAAACAGACGGAACATGCGAACAAAGTCTGTTGATGTACAGGTCACGTTGACTTGGGAATGGACTTTGACCGATTGGCTATCGAAGCGAAAACTCGTGTTTTTCATCAAACTTCTCAATTGATCCTACATTAGGTTCAGTGCTTTGTTCCGATATCACGTGATCCTGACTAGGAGATATGCAAACCGAGCGATCGGGAGAAAGTACGCGAAGCTGTTAGTACGAGCTTCGTCTATTTCATTAGAAGGTCGATGCTTAAAAGTATCAGTACATTCTTAGTATGCCTTGCAAGCGCAAACAAGGGAGCCTGTAATCATAGACAAAGAACTATTGTCGTAAAGCAGGAGGCACGACTCCATGAGTGTTTCACGCCAGATAGCGAAGAAAACAGGCCACGCGTAATAGTTTGAAGAGGGGAGTATTAGTGAGGAAGGTAATTGATAGTAATGCATTTTTAGGGGAAATTATTTTTCAACATTAAGTGCATTCTTCATCAATAATACGTTTTAATCAAGAGTTTATCCTCAAGTTATCTCCGAATTATCACTTTTAAAATTAGTTCGAAATTTACACTTGAGTTGGTTCATAATTAAAAAAGTGTACTTCCAAAGATGCTTAACACTGCATGGGCAGTAGCTATCAAATTTTTAAACTTACCCTTTCCAGCTTTTATATTTCCAGCCTTTAAGAAAAATTCTTTAAATTTTGACTTATGTGTCATTGAACATTGAAGATAAATTATCTCCAGTTGAATTTGTTAGCCCTGGAATCACCTAAATTATAGGTGTTGGCCCACAAAACCCACATTTTTTTAAACAAATCAATAAAAGTAATCTTCAACAGATTCAAATGAAAGTAATTTTCTCTCTCGCCTAATTCAGTGTTAATAGAAGTAAGATCTCCACGGAACAAATAAAATAAGCTCGTTGGCCGCACTCCGTTGCAAAGTTTTCTTCTCTGATCTTAGAACCAGCATCATCTCTCCTTCCTCAAAGAAGCATGACCTTCTGGATTAGGTCTCTATAGATTGATCAAGAAGGAATTAGCAACAACAAAGCATTCATTTAACCCTCTAAACCTGACCACACACTGGAGCAACAAAACATACGATATGCGCATGCGCACTCCATTTCTGTACAGAAAAGCTGAGTATTTCAGCCAATTGAGTGTCGCAGGACTGACATTGGTCCAGTGTGTGACGTGTCTAAGTTTCACGTGATTTTTGAGTAGCGTAGGGTAGTGCTTCCTCCCTCAACACTTGTAGTGACTAAATAACCACATTTATTGGTTGAATGAATTGTATGAAAGATCTCATTGGTCAATAAGGTCAAAACTGGTTAGAAATCATGCAGGGAAGACTGCCGAATTGGATTTGGGGTTTTATGGAGCAAAGTCCGGAAACGGACAAGCTGCGCAGAGAAGACAGGTTGCAGAACAAATATATGCTAGCGAACCCCTCAGAGAGTTGATTTCATCATCTTACAACCCAAAAATTCGAAGTACTAAAATCTTGCGAGCGAAATACTCTTTCCGAAAAGTTTCCCTCTGAGCGGCACGAATGCGACCCGGAAAAATTCCCCCACGAAAAGCTGCAGATCCAGAATAATCGGACACTTCGCTTCTCGAAACAGTATTTCGTGTCTATCGCCCACAGCACAGAACCCCCTTTGAACTGTACTCAGGCGTGTCGCTTGGACGGTTAAACTCTAAACCTTCCCCATAATTGGATCAATCGTTATTATACCAGGTCTGCTTATATATTTGCAATTAAGAAAAAGAAGAGGAGAGTACGTACTTTAAAATGAAAGACGAGATTGACCATGAAAGGAAACTCAATGGCTTGTAGTATCCTTTTTTCATTGAGCGTGTGGTCCACCTGCTTTAGTTTCACTACCTACGGAAGAAACAGAAAGAGTATGCATTTCTTCGTACCTCACGAGTAAGAACTTGCATGGTGTGGAATCAATTATTAACAAATTAAATTAAATGAAACAATTAGACTTGCAAAATTTGATTACAACATTGCTCAAATATCGAATTTCTAATAGGGAATTGATCATAACCCTCATTTATGTAGGATTTTTAAATATTGATGCCATTTAACTGTTAACTGTATTTGATCACTAAGTGGTACCAGCTGTGTTTGCGATTACATAACAAGTCATAGCTGTAAGTAACGGCTCCACCATCGAGAAGCGCGAGGCGGTTGTTTTGCTTTTGAGAAGTTCTGATTGCGATTCAGAAAAGATGTGCGATTATGTCAGCCCCATTAAATAATTAAGTTTCTAACGAGTGTTTGTGTTATTTTAAAATTAATCCCTAGACAACCCCCAAAACCTACATTTATAAAAGTGAAATTTGAAATGCCAGGGGATTTTATAAAACGCAAAAATCTGCGTTTAACATATTCAGATTTCCAAATTGAATTTTCGGCCTCATGCATTTTCCCTGAATAACTTGCTATTTAAATAATTCGACATTCTAAGATACATTTATGATAATTTGGTTACTATGAGAAGGAGAAGTTTCTTGGATACAGATAAAGCACGAACGGATAAATACTCTTATGCCCTTTATCTCAAAACTTAAAATTTTGAATACATTAAAATTGAGTTAATATTTTCCTTTTAACAAACTAAAAGGTTTCTTTTATTGACTCCATTATTTGACTTCACTTAAGTGGCTATGCGTGTGCTTTTAAGAATCGATGGGCATGGATGGATATGTGGAGAATACTGGCCGAAGACCTTCCGGCTCCATGTCAAAATCTTGGATGTTGACTGAAAAGATTCGGCCTAAATGTTTGTAGAGTATAATTTGATTAAGAATCGATGAAACACTCCCGCGCTTTACCTTTCTTCAGAAAAAGGGGGCACCATGCTACAAATTAACTAGATCACGCAAGTTTTTGTAGAGATGAGAAATGGGTTCTATAGATTGTCAATTATGTTTTATTGAAGATATGCTATTCATGTTAAGTTTCTTTTACCATGTCTCATTAACAATCGTGTTCGATACCGAATCACTGAATTGATTAGATTAGAATGCATCTCGAAGCGTCCCCCAAAACCATTCTTTTTAGTGCAGCAGCAAAAACGATTTCCTTCTTTTTATGTAACGGCTTTGAAATAACTTTTGAGCTTATATTAAAAAAAAAGCAATGGCATTCAACTAGA
This sequence comes from Meta bourneti, assembly GCA_933210815.1. NCBI lineage: Eukaryota > Metazoa > Arthropoda > Arachnida > Araneae > Tetragnathidae > Meta > Meta bourneti. The sequence goes on along the minus strand of OW119924.1, from coordinate 89,296,142 downwards.
ACATTCTTTTGACATTTCGTGCGCTTGAAAATAATTATTGTTCGCAAATCATTTTAAGAACTTTAATCAGATGCCAGAACAAGAGTACAAAAGCTAAATATGGCCCAAAGCCCTTCCGTTCGATTTCGAGAGTTCGCAGTTTGTCTTTTAATACGTGTAAACAATTTTGTCTAACTTTGAAGATTAGGAATTATCCGATGTTAGGTCTTCCTCTTTTGAAACTCATCGCTAGATAAATATTTTTGGAATGCTTATATAATCTACTACCTCTCATAAATGTTCTCAAAGGCTAGCCCTACTCCATTTCAATTATTATTATTTGTAATTAAATTATTTGATAAGAGTTTCAAATGTCCTCCATTTTGCAACGAATTATGATGTGTGGGTATAGTACAATTTTTAAAACAACGAATTTTTTAACTTATTTGCATTAAAACAATCTAAGTAAAAATATTTACTACTATATTTATTGAATAAAATTGACAAACCGATAATATACCAGACAGAATTAAAAAAAAATTATGTTTGGAAACATTTCAGAACATCTAAAAATAGATATTTCAGGCATGAAAACGTTTCTCAAACGTTCCCTGTAGGTACGCGTAAAAACTTCATCAAATAAACTATCTTAAAATGAAAAAAAGCACTTTTGCTAAGAAGAGGTCTTACAGTGAGCCATATTTTGCTATCTCAAATTTCCAACATCCATTCTAATTACCTCAAGTATTACCTGTAGTAATTACTTTCCATTAATTTTTTCTATCACGTTAACCGTCTAATCGTAAAAACAGAAAGAACGTTAACATCAGTTTCTCATTAAGCGTATGAGTTAGCAGTGTTAAAGATAAAAAAATTAAGTGCACTCTACCTTCAATTTATCGAGTATCTTCATGGCGTAAAACTTTTTAGAATCTTTGTTTTGAACGAGCATGACACGGCCGAAAGAACCAGTTCCCAGGGTTTGGATCCTTTCGAAGTCTTTGAGCTTTGCGGTATTCTGTGGGTAGAAAAACACACAAGTTAGTTCTCAATAATTTAAGACTGACAATCTTAAAAGGATTAAGAGCCCTTAGGCACAACACCCTTACAATAACCAAATACAGCTTTAAGGAATGTGTGTGCAAAAGTGCATTGTTGTAGCTACATTATTTTGCGAAGCATTAAAAGTTTTCCCATGGAATGTCAGGTGTGAAACCGAATGAATTTTAGACGATAAAGTCCTTTTTCCCAGCTTTCTGTTTTTCATGACTAGTGTGTTTAAAATGCCAAGACTGTTTTTGTAAAAATGAACTCATTTTGTGAAATGACGTTTGAAAATTTTTGTGGTTGTTTTTATGATGTATTTTTGATAACTTTGTGCATGGAATAAATGATTTAGAAGAATAGTTGATTTTTAAGAAATTGATAAAAATTTCTAACTGTTTTTTCAGTGACTGTTGCAAAAATATTTATAAAAATAAATAACAGTTGTCCATGCGTAAATCCATGCACAAAATTGTGAGAAGCACTTCAAGGAAAATATTTAAAAAAAAATTAAATTTACATGAACAAGAATTTTAAAATATCGAAATATTTTGAAAAAATTGCAATTTTTATTTATTGTTTCTGCAAAAATGTTTTTTCTTTTGTAATGTTTTCATGTGTATCGGAATAAGGTACACTAAAATCTTTGTTGCAAGTGTTAAATCCAAAATAATTGTTCAAAGAGTACTGTGTCCCCTTACAAACCTCATTTTGAAATACATTTAAATGTGGTGAATATAATTCTGAAGTTAGCATTCTAAAAAATTTAAAAATACACTATCTACCAATAAGTATTTGGACACCTGTGATAGAAAAGAAAAACAAAATTTATTCATATTCAATAGTTGGTAGAGCCTCCACGAGAGGCAATTACAGCCTCAACCCTCCGGGGCATGCTTTCCACAAGTCCTTGTATGACGGCTAGTGGTATTTTCTTCCACTCGGTTTGGAGTAGACATGTAAGTTCCTTCACCGATTTTGGACGGTTGTTGCACCCCTTAATTCGGTGATCCAACTCGTCCCAGAGGTTCTCGATAGGGTTCAGGTCTGGGCTCTGGGCAGGCCAGTCCATTCGGTTAACCCCATTGTCACCATACCAATCCATGGTGGACCTCGCAACATGACAGCTGGCGTTGTCGTCCTGGAAGTAACATGGGTCCAACCCGTAGAACTGCCACAACGTAGGAAGCACACTCATCCTACATAGTGCAGTCGGCGTTGAGATTACCAAGGGTCTAAGTCCATACCAGGAGAAACACCCCCAGACCATAATTCCACCTCCGCCGAACTTTACTGTGGGCACAATGCATTCTGGCAGGAGGCGTTCTCCAGGCAGACGCCAGACCCAGACCCTACCATCCGAACGGTAGAGGGTGAACCTTGATTCGTCGCTCCAGAGAACCCGTTTCCACTGATCTACGGTCCACTTTCGACGTGCTTTGCACCACATTAACCGAGCAGCGCGGTTGGACTATCTGATCAAAGGCTTATGGGCGGCAGTACGACCATGAAAACCAAGCAGATGTGCTTCCTTACGGATGGTATTCATCGAAACAACACTCCCGGATGCCTGTTGAAATTTCTGGAGTATGTGGGCCATCGGTTGGGTGCGGTTCTTCCGAATTTCTCTGGACAGCACCCGTCGGTCTCTATCTCCGAGTTTCGTGGGTCTGCCGACTCGGGGCACATTCCGACAATCACTGCTCACCTTCCACTTCTGAATCACATAGGCCACTGTCGATTTGGGGTAATTCAGCTCGCTAGATATGTCCCTTAAGGATCGGCCATTTCAGTGATACCCGACGATTACACCTTTCTCGAAATAAGATAACTCTTCACTTCGTGGCATCTTGCATGCTACTAATGCCAATGTTGATTCCTACACGATATTTAACGGCGGAGGGCGTGACGTATATCAGGACCGCAGATATCGTCATTTGCATGGGTGTCCAAATACTTATTGGTAGATAGTGTAGTAAAGAACCATTTGGGGATATTGGTACTTTTGATTGTATTACTACAGCTTGATTTGAAACCCTCATCTAAACAGAAATTAAAATAAAAAAATAAAAAAGTACTTTTACTTTGTACCGTAAGCTGAAAATGACGAATCAATTAATATTGAACGAATTTATAATGTATAGGTATGGTCACAAGTGCGATTACAAATAGGAAGCACACCAAAAAAATTTTAAATAGTAATATTCCAAATAAAACTATACTCATCATTGTCAGCATGTACCAATTTCTGAAAATTATAAAAAATAACTAATGCCTGTCTGCACTCAAAGCGTTGTTTAACTTAATCCTCATATTACTGTTAGAAAATCACAAGCTCTGTAATTCCAAAACCATTTAGAGTTTAAACAAAAGGAATTAAATCATTAGAATAGTTATCTTTACTTCGTTTTTAAACTTTTGCTATAAATAGCCTTACTTGGAACACAATTGTTTTAACAGAACATAGTACTACTGTAATAAGGCAATGACATCATCTAAACTTAATCAAGTGTTGCACAATAACTCCAGAAAAGTGCAATGTAATGATATACATTGGTACAATTTCCTTTTCGTTCTCTCAAATAGCTAAATTTTTAAATATTACCTATTGTGGAGTCAAATTTAATGAGCATTGTCAAATTCTCAAATATTTTTTAGCTGATTTTATTTGTGTATATTTCAAATATTTCCCCCTCATACATTTCGTTCGAAAGCCACAAAGACGTGCTTTTAGAAAGAGTAAAGGGATGCATGTATTGTAGAAATATTTTCTTCTTAAAGTGCAGCTAAATTTGTCCTATATCGTAAAGATCGTTTGTTAAAAATATTCCTTTTATAACTTTTTGTATTTCTAGAAGGTCATTCCAATATGTTTTTAACAAGTATAAATGTACTACACTTTTCAACAAAAGAAGAGGCCAGTTAAATTTTATCATATATTATTCTAAAAATACTGTAAGCAAATATACTTCAAAATATTTTTTCGATCTCGTTTATGATAAACTGGCACGAGTACTATTTATAGCAAATGTGAATGTGTATTGTTCAAAGTTACATTCAAAAGAAGTTTCGAAATTTACAGCGGCTTCAGTTTTCAAGATTTTGTAGTATGATGAAAGAAAAACTACAAACAGGAGATACGTGAACAGAACAGAAAAAAATTTGAGAAATCTCGAACATCCCATTTTCCAGAAAGGTTTTCAGCTTATTGGAATTCTACTTAGTCATTTAAAGGGTATAAGATTTTATTGAACGTAACTCTCAAAAAGAATTAATGCTCAAAAGAATTCTAATGCAGCTTATGAATTAATACAAATGTAAAATAAACATTGAAAGGAATCAATATGTTTGTTCTAACAGAAGGATTGTTTATACTTTAATCGAACTGCCGAAGAATCTGTCAGGTGAATATTATCCAAATCTGTTAAACCTTGTCAAGGCTAATTTAACGCGTTAGAGCGCTCCATGTGAACAGGGCTTTAGAGGTGAGAATGCCAATGCACATACTAATACTTTCGAATTTATTTAAAATAAAAGGACTGTTTTCTATATTTTTGTGAACTTTTGTTTGAATTTGCTGAGCTTTATTCTTGTGTTTTGATTAAAAAAAATATTTTTTTTTTATGAGTGAGAGGTGGTTGAAAGAAAAACAGAAAAAAATTGGTGATATTTAGTGTTAATCTGAGAAGGGAATGCTTAATTCGAGATTTATTTCCAGTAAGAATTAAATTCTACTTACCGATGTAGGATTGTTCCATTTCCCTTCGAAGTCCTTTTTAGCCTGCTCTAAGTATAACCGAACTATACGGAAAGAAAAATACGATCTTAGAATTGGACAAACAAGATTGATAACAAGAAACAATAATTAATCATGATCTTATGATTTTTGAACACAATAATTAATCATGATTGATATGATATACTTCAAAATCATGATCATGTGATTTCAAAGTATAAATTTGTCAGTAACTTATCAAATTAATAAATACGATTATTTAATACTTTACAGCCCCTAAGAATTTAGGTAGCCATAGATAAAATAATAAACGTAAACTATCTGTATATTAAATGGGGCTGAGGTAGCTCAGTTGATAAAATCGAGGATTTGCGAAAGGAGGGTAGCGAGTTCGAAACTAGGTCCCAAACAGATTGTCGTGTACATAGGGGCTGGTGCACGTCAAATCTGTCGTGGCCTCAAATGCTTTCATGTTGGTGTGGTGTGGAAGTTTGGAGAGTGGGTTGCCAGCTCAGGTGTGGACTTCGTCATTTGAACGTGGTTCAAAATTACGAGGTGTTGTCCTCGATCTTTCCCTTCGGGACTGATCCCGGAGCGTTGCCAATAGCTCTTTGTGTTGCTCCTGCACGACGTAAATTTAACTACCTAGTTACGTGTATAGTAAACGCAATGGCTAGCGAAAATATTTATTTAATTTTAGAGGATAGAAAGCAATTTTAAGTGTGAACGAAAAAGATATTTGAGTAGTAAACTAAAATGAAATATGTTTCTGTGTAGAGCCATGTTCTGCATTACTCCAATACCCGAATCTATTGCATGATACGAACCATGAACCGCTTATAAAGAGAGGAAGAGCGCTATATGCAAGGCTTAAGATCCCAAGTCAAAAAATAGAAACACCTCGAAGACATCGTTCGATCGAAATGAAACTTAGCAGGTATGATGCACACGAAGAGATAAAGAAATGGTTGTTTGGGTTTTATGGCGCCCAGGCCATATTTGGACAAAATGCGACAAACAAGGTCAAGTAAATAGACAAACACAAAATAAATGAGACAACAAAACGTGGAACATCATCATGTAAGCTTGCAAAAACATAATTTAAATGTCAAACGAATTTAGTTAACGAAAGTTATATCAAAATTGTCTAAATGTAACGAGATTTTTTCTCAGTTTTTTGGTTAAAAAATTATATGCGAAACTTAATAGAAGTGACGAATTGATGGCACAAATATTTCTTTTATACCTTTACCACTCCAACAGAACTGCTCTTAAATAACTTTCGAAAAGTTTCCATGCGAAATATTAACTGACATTTTTAGTTAACTGTTACTGCGATAACGATAATATTGTGAACCTAAATATAGAATGGGTGTCGAGATTTGGTTTTCATCTCGCTGCTGCTAATTACGTATAGAATGGTTGTTTTTTGTTCAATGGAGTTTAATTATGTGAACAAACTAATCACAAATACAGAAACTGACGAAACATTTGGTTAATACGCATTTCAAGATTGCAAAAGCATTCTGTCATTAAAAGTAATAACATTAATTATTCACTCCCTTTTTCGTCAACGAAACGGATACTTTGGTTGAAAATCAAAAGTTTATGGGAAGTAGTTTTAAACATATTTCGAGCAAAAGGTAATTCAACCTTAGTATAATTAGGATACAGCTGTATCTAGCGCTCTTCTGGTGTCAACGCTCTTGGAGCGTTTTTTGGCGCACTTTTAGTAGCGAGTTATGGCAGGTGAAGGTAACCCATCTTTATTACGGTTATTTCCGTTTTTAGGGCCAACCTAGGCAAGCGGAAAGGGTAAAGATGTCGAATCCGGGGCATGTTTGTCGCCAAATCAAGATGGCGTCCAAAGACAGTATGGCTTTGGACGCAATTTCGTTAAAAAAACGGGCTTTCCTTCGTAAGAAACAACCTTTTGCATAGGGTTGCCATAAAGCTGGATCAAAACATCACAATTACCATGTTTGGCGATAAATCGCTAGTGCCCCGGATTCGACATCTCCACCGCGGAAAGATTTATAAAGATGTTATATTTATGAAGATAATAAGAAATTTTTTCTACGATTTCTTTCCTTGGCGACATAAAAATTCTGCCAAAAAACGCGCCAAGAGCTTTACCACCAGACGAGGTACTAAATACAGCTGTACCATAATTAATGTAGAGTGGCTCCCAAAATTGTGTATGAGAGGAACTTTCAGTCTGGACAAATTAGGCGGGAAATGCGAAGATTTTACTTCAGTACACAAATGCTCTCGTATAATACATATCAGAGTTAGCTTGAAAGGTTGTTTATCGCAGTTTTGATCAGCCAACTATCATAAATCAATCTAGAATTCATTCTTTGGAATTTTGTATTGGCACGTCCAGAATACGTACAAGAAATACTTCCCTTCGCAGAAACGACTACCACCTACATTTAGCTTGACAGAAAACACCCTTCATACACCAAGATGTTTCTTTAAAAGCCCAAAAACTTCGTTGTAAAGAATAATTTTTAAAGGTAGGTTTTTGAATTTACGTGTCGCACTGAGCAACACAAAGAGTAAATAATTTTATAAGAATAGTAAAGTACACAATTAAAAACATATTAGGCTAAAAAATAATTCTGTATTAGCTATAGTATTTTTAAAGTTAGATTTTGATTGTCAAATTTACACAATTTCACCTTTAAACATATAGCGAATATATAATTGTTTAAAACCTAGTGTGTTTCTAAATGTACGCTACTATTCCTAAATAAATTCAATTTAAATTATTATTAACTACAGTTTTGGGGCTTTTAGAGAAAACTCTTGGTGCACACTAAATTTTGGAAGCCACTACATGTAAATGAAATTATTTAACACATACGCTCTTTGAAAATATCTCGTTTTCCGAAATACTATGCAATTCTTTAAAAAACCGGCATAAAATGATTCCATTAGTGATCAAAATTTGTCAAATGCTATCGAAAATAACTTTTACGTTTTTTCTCTTTCAGTGTCAAAATTTCTTTTTGCATAGTTTTTAATATATCCTTTAGCTTCTAGAGCAAATGCGCACAGTCAATTGCTTTAAATTTATTGAAACACACTATATTAAAGCAAACTCATATTTGCACAAGAAAAACCGACTGCACAAATATTTAAAATACATCTACCACTTCCCAAATAAATGTTGAATACATCATACCGATTAAATATAGGTATTTTATTTTTAACATTTTCAAGATCCTGGAGGACGGTAGATGATTATATTTTTCAGGGCAATCTCAAGAACCAGTTCACCAATGGATCGAAGTGACGAAGGCTAAACCTACTATGGCATAGCTCAAACATTGCATTATGATCCACAACTAAAGAATATGGAATCCAGAGCATACGTTTAACCATACCTGTTTGTTCAGTTTCCGATTCCTGCGGATGAGAAGAAGATGTACCCATTGGGAATTATGTAAAGATTACAAGGAAATACAAAGTATTTTAAAAAATATGTATAACCTTTCTCACCATCCACACTTTTTGCAAACCATTCAAAACTTTACGTTGGAATGTTTATTTCGTAAAGAGATTACGCTATCAATTTTCACGAGACAGCTGCAATTCTCCATTGGTTTCAAACGCAATTTACAGCGCGAGATAATGTATCCTTTTCCATCAACTGAATCGGAAAATAATCCAATCATCAAATAGTTTCAGTAAGTAATCCTAGAGGCTTTTTAAATGACATCATGCGGTCGAATCGCAATGTTTTTTACTCAGCCATTTTATGAGTATAGAGGTTTTTTCTGTAGTTAAATGAAGATGGCGCTAGTGTTTTTATGGTAGAACGTGCTTCCTGTATGTATTATTCCGTACCGGGTAACAGGAAATAAAATCCCCGTCTCTGATGGCTTGTTTGTTCAGACCGAAAATTCCTCTAATACACTGCTGGCCACCGTAAATGCAACACCCTGAAGGAAGCATGCAAATAATATGAAATTTACAACATGCATTAGCGGAGGTGAGATATGCAAATGATTAGAATTTCAGCGCAGACGCACATCACGCGCGCCTGTGGCGCCACTTCAAAGCGCTATTTAAGGCTTGGAGATTTCGACGATTTCAAGTACGGCAATTGTGTTTTTCTTGTGGTTTTTTCAAAAAAACGATCAATTATGCCTCGTAGAAAACAGCGATCATCTTTTGATCAAGTATCCGAGTTCGACAGAGGAAGGATAGTGGCCTACCGAGATTGTGGATTATCTGTCAGGGAAATCGGTAGTCGTGTTGGACGAAACCAAACAACTGTAATGCGGATATGTGATCGTTGGATGCAGGAGGGTACGACGGACCGACGTGTTCGATCGCATCCACCTCAGTGCACCACTTCACGTGATGACAGGCATATTGTACGTATGGCAGTGACGGATCGCTCAGCCACATCACGAACCATAGCACAGCACATTCAGTCTGTACCGCATCATCCAGTGTCTGCGCGTACCATTCGACGCCGTTTACAGCAGAGTGGTCTGTCCGCAAGACGTCCATTGCTTCGTCTACCCTTGACGCAGAACCACAGACGTTTCCGCCGCCAATGGTGCGATGAAAGAAGGATGTGGACGGCAGAATGGAATGAAATTGTCTTTACTGACGAGTCACGCTTCTGTCTGCAACACCACGATGGTCGGATTCGAGTCTGGAGACACCGTGGAGAGAGGATGCTGAACAGCTGCGTTATGCACCGCCACACTGGTCCTGCACCGGGTATTATGGTATGGGGCGGTATTGGATATCACTCTCGCACTCCTCTAGTACGCATTGCCGGTACTTTAAACAGCCAGCGCTACATCTCCGAGGTGTTGGAGCCAGTTGTCCTTCCTTACCTTCAGGGCTTGCCCACAGCCATATTTCAACAGGATAATGCGCGACCACACGTGGCACGCATTGTCCAAGGGTTCTTCGTCAATCGCCAGATTGAATTGCTTCCCTGGCCAGCTCGCTCTCCGGATCTTTCGCCGATAGAAAACATGTGGTCCATGGTTGCTCAACGATTGACCCAGAATACATCCCCAGCTGCCACACCAGATCAACTTTGGCAACGTGTGGAAGCTGCTTGGTCTGCTGTACCCCAAGAACACATCCAAAGTCTCTTTGAATCAATGCCGAGGCGTGTGGCAGCGGTGATCTCCAACAATGGCGGCTACTCTGGCTACTGATTTTGGCAGGAACCACACTTCACAGAAGTCTATAAATTTAATCATTTGATACTTGGTCAACATGTTATCTACAAAATAAATTTTGTTGTGATATCTCTTGTCTTTCTTGGTGTTGCAATTTGGGTGGCCAGCAGTGTAGTTTTGGTAACGGAAATTAAAACATAAACATGTTGGAAAAATGTATGAAGGAACGGAAATGCATTTAAATACACCATCATCTTGTTTTCGTTCATCAATATAATGGTCGATTTGCTAAAGTGATATTCAAGGATTGAACTTAGACATTTTTCGGATGCGAATCCTCATAAGTGGAAAAGTTCGAATTCGAATCTGGCGTTATGGTATACAAGTCTTCAATAACTGTGTTCACAATCTTATCCATCGAGTAAATTTTGATGAACACGACTTTTCAAACATAGACCTTCAAAATAACTCCATCAGACATCAAGCTTATAATGAAATAGACGGAACATGTGCTCGCAGCAATGTTATTTTTCAGTTGCTCGGTTTGAAAATCTGTCACGTGGTTGTGGGTAAAAGCACGAATCCTAAATTATTGATTGGTTAAAGTGAGTATCCACCGTGATCAAAAACACTAGTCTGCAATCCGACAGCCAATCGGCTAAGTCGATTCGTATGTCCACGTGACTTACCCTTCAGAGATCTTACGACAATGACTCCGCCCACATGCTCCGTCTATTTCATCAGAAGGTCGATGCCATCAGAAGGTAGCCATTCCCAAAGCATCTCAAATGGCAGGGTAAGCAACCCTCACAATAGATAGGGCCGCAATGGCTCAGTAGGAAGAGCAACGGATTAGCAACCGGAGGGGTGCGTGTTCGAAACTGGATCCAGCAAGACCGTCGTGTTCACGAGGGTTCGTGCACGTTAAATATGTAATGGCCTCAAATGTCCCCACGTTGCCATGGTGTGGAAGTTTGGAGAGTGGGTTGCCAGCTCAGGCGTCGTTCTGGTCATCTGACCGTGGTTCAAAATTACGAATCACTGTCCTTGGACCTTTCCCTTCGGGATTGATCCCGAACTGTCACCAATAGCCTGTTGTGTTGCTCCAATGTGACTTTAACTAACTACCTATATACTTAGCGACTCATAGTAGAATAGACAAGACATTTACATTTTGATTCAAACTGTATTAACAATTTGCAATTAATTTGAATCTACCTGTTGTCTTTTGTAATGGAGTCTTGTAAAATTTTAATTCAGTGGTAGCCTTGAGATACGAGTGCCTCAACATACGAGTTTTTTGAGATACGAGCCGTCACTAGGTCGATTTTTTGCCTTGAGTTACGAGCCAGAATTTGAGATACGAGCCTGCTTCGGTGACGTCACAGCCACCACTCCGCTCAGATTCCCGAGTCTTGCGCGTCGTTCACTTTACATGTTTACCTCACCTGATATGACAGTTAACGTCTGTCAAAAAAATCAACCAATTTCTTAATTTGGTTTGACATTTACTGTCAACTGACACCGGGAGGCACAAGTCCCTTTCTTATTTTTTTCATTTTTTCTTTCCTCCGATCAGATGCGTCAATTCTGAAAACGGAAAAATGGGGTGGTACAGTTATTTGCCTAATATTTTTCGTATAACCATGAGTCCAAAGAAGGTGAGTGTAAAGAAGTGGTGAGAAAAGGAAAAAGGTAATATCCATGGAATTAAAGAGTGAGATAATAGACAAACATGAGCAAGGCGTAAGAGTAATAGACTTGGCAACGCAGTACGATCGCACTACTTCTCCGGTATGTACTATTCTGAAGAAGGAATCGATAAATGCTATAACTCCAGCTACAATATTTGTTTACTATAAATACATTATTATAAAAAAATTGGAGTGATTTTGGGGGGCTGGTACGAATGAATCTCATTTCAATTAATTTCAATGGGGAAAATTGATTTGAAATACGAGCATTTTGACTTATGAGTTCGGTCATGGAATGAATTAAACTCGTATCTCAAGGTACCACTGTATTGGTTCCAAGGTTTTTTTGGTTTATGAAAGCATGGATTATTAACACATTCTTGATTAAATTTCACACAAGTTTCCAAGATTTTCCTTTAATTAAATTACATTCTGTATATCAGCATTTTAAAGAAATAGCATTGACCATGGTTTTGCAATCTTAAAGCGTTATTACGGACTCAAAAATTAAAAAAAAAACAGGTAGGAAAAAATGAAGTTGGAAGACTAGGATGTATACATTTCTACATTACGTTTTAAAATTTCAAATAATTTTTTTTGTCGAATAAGTAACAACCATTTTGTTTTTTTTGGTCCAAAAATAGAACTGCGCTTCTAAAAGGCTTTTCTCCATTGTTTTTTCAGTTTTTCAGGTATGCCTAAAAATGTTTAACACAAGTATTGCTTTTTTCTGAATATTAAGTGCATGAATTTTAATTACGCACTCATAAAAAAAGTGCCCTTTCAATATTAATCTGATGCGCTTTTTTATAATTTGATTTTTTCGCCATAATACAACGCGTGCGGTTTTGTTCTTTTCTGAGGTAACGATATTATCATAATATTCTCATCTCAATTTTTATGTTTTTTTTTCTCCGGGCCTTTGTAATTTCATCAACTCAACGGACTGCAAAAAGAGCTAAGATTCACGGAGAAAGACTGACCTCGTTGGCTCTTTAATGAAATTAAAGTAAATTAAATTGCTTTTTCCGTTCGACCATGCATTATTATTTAACTTTATCTTTTCTTGTTTTTTCCAGAAAGGTACTCTGTTAGAACACTTTTATTTATCTTTATTCAAAATTCTTGCTTGCATGTTTTAATTGCATAGTAATTAAAGCTTGGCATTTGTCCTCGTCTTACCTCAAAATTTTTATGTGCGTGTTTAAACTTGCAGTAATTAGTTAAGTTTTGGCATATTTATCCTCGTCTTTATTCAAATTTGTTTTTGTTTTTTAGAAGGATGTCTGTTTTCTTCGAAGTTTTAAAATTTTTAATATCCTATGCCCGCTTGCAGCGGTATGATTGTAAATATTTATGTATGTAACATCTCTGAATGGGTAGACCTTTCTTTGACCTAGATTCTAGAGCTGTCTCCTCTGGAGCTAAGAGTCTCCTTCCGGCAGGTCTCAAACCCTTGTTGGTAGGCTGGGTGGCCTGGATCATAAAAAGAGGTAGGTATTCTTATAGTCTCTTTCGTAAAAAGTAATTAATTAACGTCTCACTGGGGCTATTGGCGACGGTCCGGGATCAATCCCAAAGGGAAAGACCCGAGCACAACACCACGTAATTTTAAACCACGGTCAGATGATGAGGTCAACTCCTGTGCTGGTACTCCTCTCTCTAAGCCTCCACACCACACCAACGTGAGGACATTTGAGGTCACGACAGATTTAACGCGCACCTGCCCACCGTTTACATGACGGTCTTTGGCTGGACCTAGTTTCGAACTCGTAACCCTCCGATTGCTAATCTGGTACTCTCCCAACTGGGCTACCATGGACCGTGATCTGACCGTGGTTAAAAATTACGAGGCGCTATCCTTGGATCCTTTCCCTTCGGGATTGATCCCGAACTGTCCCCATTGTGTTACTCCAGTTAATTAACTGCCTACCTACTTGTCATAGATTAATTTTATTTCATTAGGAAATATGAAATGTAAATTAAAAACAAACTTGAATCCATCTAAAATGATTAAGTAATTATAATATAGGTTGTAATCAACTGCCTCATAACGTATAGAGATGAAATAGTTTTCTTACACTGTTTATTGTACTTACTATTTTGACTTGGTGCATGATCTTATAAGAATTTGAATTATGAATCCAATTGCTTTTAGACATTTTAATGTCAGTATGAAAATCATGAATTTTTTTTCATAATTTAAAATAATTTCTCATGAAAAATTGTTTTTAAAGAAGTTTGACTATATGACAAAAACAAACTGACAACAATACAGTCATAAATGATTGATTTGCATTGCACGTTTAACTAAACCTAATTTCTATAAGAGATGAGAGAAATGTACTTAACAACTGTCAACAATGAGAGGGATTTTCAGCGTAGAAAACAAACTAGACGGTCTGCGAAGATTTTACTTCTGCTGTCCAAATGCTCTCAGATGGTACACATCGGGGTTACCTTAAAATGTAGTCTATCACCTTTTGGTAACGTTTGGCGTTTGATCTAATCGATGTTGACCAATTAACTATCATAAATCAATTCGGAAGTTATTCTTTGGAATTTTTATCAAGCCAACTGAAGTTCTGGGTACACATAGCGCTGCAGAAACACTACAGCCACCTATATTTAACCTGACCGAAAATGCCTCTTATAGATACAAGCGATATTCAACGTAGATCCTCTACACGAGTAGATTTAGTTTATTAGATTTTTCAAATGCCAGTTCCTACAATCACTGGGATTGATTCCGGATCGTCGTCAATAGCCCATTTTGTTGCTCCAGTGCGACTTAAATTCATCTACCTACCTACCATCCTACAAACACTTCATTAAGTTTAAATTTATCAATGACCTTAATTCTGAAAAAAGGAGCTGAATCAAGATAAATACAGAAATTAGGAATTAATGACGATAAATGAAATTTTATTGGCGGAGGACTGAAATCTTATTAGAAAAACAAGTCAAGTGACATCATGTCTGGAATATGTACAGGAAGCATGTTCCACCACGAAAACCTATCACTATATTTAACTAGATAGAAAAGGCTCTCGTTACTTCCAAGAGGATTTCTATCGGAGGTTGGTTCACATATGCTCTCAGAAGGTGTAAAACCGTTGGAATGGACGGTATAAAATAGTCGGGTTTTCGAAGGTGACGAAAGTTGTTTGATCATGGTAATTAGCTTTCGCTTTAAATAACATTGCAATCACTTATGCATTTTGTCATTCATTTCCATCACTATGATTTAACAGTGGATATTTTTTTTTATTTCGAGATAAAGTCTGAAGTACCTATTAAATTTTAAAAAGTTCAAAGAACGTTGCAAAATGGGATCATTTTATAAGCAACGGCAGATATGTTGGTGTTTCACCAGTCAGATACAGAAATCGCTTTCTTGGTGTTGACGTCGTCACTGTAGCGCCATTGACCTTTCAATAAAATAGACAGAGCATGTGGACGGAGTCGCTGTCTATGATATCAGAGGTAAGTAACGTGGGCCTATTGGCTAACGAAGCGCAGACAAGTGTTTTTAATCACACTGGATAATTACTTTAACCAATCAATACTTTGTTGATGAGGAATAAGGCTTTATCTCACACCCACATAACAGTTCTTCAAACTGAGCGACAGGAAGAAATATGAAAATATGGAAGGAATAGAAATGAAGTTACGGGCACATACTCTGTCAATTTCATTCGAAAAGCGACATAGGGCTCATATAATTATTTCCAGATACAAAGTAAAAAATAAACACTGTATAAGATACAATACCGCAGATCACAATAATGAAAAACAAACTCAACACAACAATTGATAACTGACTTGAAATGTATCTTTAAAACACTTGTTTTTGGTTCCCATACTTTTCCAATCCAAGGACACCCTTGAAAATTAAAAAATTTCGCAGACCCTTGAGATAATAAAATTTAATGGAACGCATGAGACCTGCATAAGACCATAGTGCTTATTTTTTCACCTTAATTTTAGGCGTAAAATTTTTCATATCTATGTTAATCTATATATAAGGCTTTCTCAGCAAGAGTGGCCTAACCCACCAACATACCCAATGGAGATAAATGCGATTTTCTTAGCACCATGTTTTATATATTTTTATTTATCTGCAATATGAATTGAGGAGGGTTAAAATCTATATCGCAAACGCATTAAATGTCAAGAGAGAGTGCACTGTAGGTGCCAAAAATAATTATTTTGGCATTTTTGGGTTTTTGTGGGTTAGGTCACTCTTGCTCTGATAGCCTCATATATAAAGCAGAGTTGGCGTCTGTCTGTTCTCTATACAACTCTACACCGTTTGACCAATCCACACCAAATTTGGTAATCTTATACTTTATAACCCCCTGCGCGAAACGTAGGCTACATATTAACCCCCGTTCTCTTTAACCTAGGTGTGCAGAGGGGGCTAAAAACAATTAGAAATTACCAAAGGAATAACATTGAGCATAAAACGATTGCGGTACGCAGCTCAGTTTGTTTTACCAGTATTGATCGAAAATTAAATTTTCCAATAAAATTGTTTTTCAGTGTTGCTCGAAAAACATTTTTTTTCCTAAACATTATATTTAAACAATTTAAAATTCTAATTATTTGAACTGAATTTTTAATTTTTATCCATAATATAAATAATTTATGGATATTTATTGATGAAAAATGGATAGTTAAAATACTTAATTTTACACAACTTACATTTTGTAATGGAACATGAAAAGCCCAAACGAAAAACGCATTGATCATAAAAGCGTAACTTTCCTACTCGGTATCTGGCAACGTCAGAATTAATGTTTTATTTTTTAATTTTATTTGGAATTCTGTGTTTGTATTTGAGTATGAACAGCGAAATATTATGGTAATATACTGATAATTTCTGCAATCTGATGACCCGAGCATTTGAAAACAAAGCAACAACTAAAGGACTAATCCGATTTCTAATCTCTACGAACAAATTCTAAACTCAACAACTCCACTCTTCTGATTACCAATAAACAAAATCAAAGACTCGAGCAATGGAGGCGAAGGACGACAGCGTCGCAACCATAAACTCAAAGCACTCAACAATTCTGAATATCATTATGGTAATATTTGATCGTTTAAGTATTATAAATATATGTTCTTTGTAAATAAATCATTATTGTCTTCATCAATATTTTCCAAATCTTTCCAAATTGCTTTATTTCTGAATACATTCAGGAAGTCGAAATTCGACACGCTTGCTTATATCTTTCGTTTTTCAGAATTCTACAGTTCTCAATGACCAGAACTTCCGTTTCTGTTTGAATTTATGTGTTCCAGTATTTTCCATATTACAGATATATTATTTAGGAGTTAAATTTTTATGAATTATTTATTTTATGCAAAAGACTCTAGACACTAGACATGGTTATTACTTGGTGGTATATGTATATTTCGACCAAATTTCCTTAAGTCTTTGGTTGAATACGTAATGGTTTGTAGAATTCTGTTTCATAAAAATAAATTAAAATCTTTTTAAGTAAAGAGTGTAACTTCTTATTTCAAAATAACTAGTAAAGTTAAAATAAAATTATTTTAAAGGTAGGTTATACTAAATCGAAATGAGTAGCCATACGTTGTTCGTTCAAAGACATTTCTAAATTTTGACACAGATTTTAATTACATGACGATTAAACATTTCAAGTTTTCTATCCGTTTTGGGGCCTTCTGATGCAAAATACGTCTCTTGCAAGTTTGGTGTCTGTCTGTCTGTCCATCTGTCTGCATGTGTGTCCGTACTACATCCAAACGGTA
Source organism: Meta bourneti (assembly GCA_933210815.1). Taxonomy (NCBI): domain Eukaryota; kingdom Metazoa; phylum Arthropoda; class Arachnida; order Araneae; family Tetragnathidae; genus Meta; species Meta bourneti. Next base: position 89,278,746 of record OW119924.1, on the reverse strand, counting down.
GAATATATTTCATAAAACTTTGCTTACTGTGAGTACTTACACTCATTTAGTGACTGAACTTGGTTGCTTGTCTGTCTGTCTTCCCGTTCTATGTCGATTTTGTGTCTGTGTTTGTATAAGTGTCATAAAATTTTTCAATATATTTTAATACAATGATCTGTATTTGATACACCATATTTTAGTTTAATGAATACATTATTAATGTACATTAATGTATATTATTTTAAATTTATTTGCTTACATATTTAGGCAAGTTTCATGTTTATAAAACCGAGTAACTATACTTAAATCAATCATAATTAGGTAGTTTTGGAGTAACTGGAAGAGAGAGATATATTGAACACTGCAATTGCAAATGCTGTGAAAAATCAATTATTTTTCCAAAAACTATTTTACGGAATTTAAATTCTAATACTTTTTATTTATTTTGTGCCTTATTTTTCCTTTACGAAATATAAAAAATTGCGAATATTTGAGACAGACGATAAAGGGATAAAACATTAGAAATAAAATATATAGAACAATACCTTTTAAAATATTACTGGTTACTAATATGGCAACCTTGGTACATTTTAATCGTTTGCTTTTTTAAATTTGTGTCCGTTATATTCCAATAATCTATTTTGTAGAGAAAAAACAGATACATTCATTAGTTTTCGTTCGAAGCTTTATTAAAATATGTTTTAAGATGTACTTCTCCATTTTCAATTTGATGTTTTTCGTTTAATATCTGTAATTAAACGAAAACGCTTTTGTTTTTAAATGACATATAAGGCATTTATATACATACTCTGAACTATTCTATGCATTATGGGTAACATTGGCATACTCTAAATATTTTTCTTTCTTACTAAAACATTAAATTCAACAAAAATGTAAAATATGACATTTATTTACATTTGTGAAATTGTGTTTTTAACAATTGTGTACCTTTATTAGAGTGTGGTAGTTTTTACATGTGAGGAATAGGAATTACAATTTATTAACAAAAGTGGAAGTTAGTTAATCAATTCAACCCGAGTAAAGCCGGGTAATTCTGCTAATATATTATATGGATGGATGTATCATGTATACATATTTGCGTCCGAAGTAAATTGTAGAAGCTATGAAAAAAGTTAAAACGATGTTAAAAAATTATTTTACGTACACTTAAATATTATTTATTTGCATTTTTCTATGAAAGAAAAGTGATTAGTCTAATCACTTTTCAATCAACATTTAACCAATTCAACCCGAGCAACGCCGAGTAATTCTGCTAGTTGGTATAAAACGTTAAAACTTTGCATTAAGGATCAGTGATGACAATTTAAAGTTGTGAAAAAGAAAACAGAAAAACTGAAATAAATTATACAGGTAGTTTATTACAAACTCTTATTTATTAATTAAAATGCATTGAAATCAAAAGACTGAGTAATGAAGTAACTTTTTACCAGTTAGTTCAAAAGTGTTTTTTTAATGTCTAATAATCTCAATATTAAGACATTATCAACTTTAGATCTATTTCAAATCAATAAATACTGGAATCTTCTATTAATTGTTTTATATCCTAAACTTGAGATTTTAGAACATAAAGAATCTGAGAAAATAATGGAACATTTTATTGTTTCTGAGAAGTTCTCAATTTTGGCTAGAGAAACAACATGTTTTCCGAGGACCCCATGAAACATAGTCACAGACCTCTAGGGATCCGCGGACTACACTTTGAGAACAATAGATCTAAGATATTAATAATCAAACTAAACTGGGGATACTCACAATCCATGGGTTTCTCATCTTTGGCCTCTTTCTCTTTTTCCTTCTCTTTCTCCTTCTCCTTGATATCTTTCTCCTTCTTGGAGGTGAGGGGCATAGCGCGAGACGAGAGCTTGATCCGGTTGTCCTGTTAACGGAAGTCCTGCTGAGTTCTAATTGCCTCTTAGCTCTACCTCATTATTTACTGGATGGAAGGATGAACCACTTTAAAGTCCTTCAGGATCCTGTAATATTAGGGAGGATATTGAGGAAATGCTCTAACACGTAGAGGATTCAAAACACAATGGCTATAACGTTTTACTAAAAAGGATAGTACTTCGCATAGGTAAGAGCTAGCTATCCGGAATTTAACGATCCTAATTGCTCGTTTAACATTCAGTATTTCTTTTTGTATTTCATATTCAGCTAATTTAATAAAGTATTTTCGACTGTTCAATTTTTTCTACTAGTTATTGTTTCTTCAGCTTAAAAGGCAGCCAATTGTTGCTATCTTCTTTATCTATAAGGAATTTATTTAAGATGATTAGGCACTTTTCCATGCATTACTAATAACTTTTAGTTGATATTCAGGATGACTATACTTAAAAAAAATTTAATGTCATCATCCGTAATGAACCATCACGTTATTAAGTAGAGCTTTGCCTACACGCACACAGTATTCAGGATAATAGCAATCCACCTTAAGATTTATGTGAATTCGTATTCTTCGTCAGCTAACTTGTCTTGGTAAATTAAGTTCTTACTTGTAATTCATGAAAATATTCAATACTAATACTAAATTAACCCGATTAAGGTATTGTTTGAAAATAGATCTTTTACAGGTTTCGAAACACGTTTATGAAATTCGTTATTATTTTCCAAAAAAATTGCTGTTCTAGGGAGTTTAAATAATGATTTTAGTCTCTTGTTTGTGGGCCTGCTATTATTTGTATAGCTATTATTGACGTACAGGTAATGCTTCAAATCTATGTAATAAGCATCTAGTGTTTGTACATTGCATATTTTCGACCCATTTCAAGTTATTTATCTCTTTTGGACCCTTCTAGTGCAAAATCGGTATTTTGTGAACTTGATGTCTGTCTGTATGTGTGTGTGTGTGGTCGTACTGTCCAAATGGCTGGATGTTTTTCAGAAAATTTTTCATAATGTGAGGATTTACATTCATTTGGTGACTGAACTTGGTTGCGTTGGTCTGTCTGTCCGTCTTCCCGAATATTTCTGACAGAGATATTTTTTGCAACGAACAGAAACGAAACGGAAACTCACGGTCATTGACCACGCGCAGTGATATTTTCTATTTTATTCACTCTGAATTAATTTCGCATTTTTAAATGTTGTCCAACTTTTAGTTGTAAGTTGTGGCAACAATGTGAGATCACGAGATAAAATAGAATCAGGAATTGTTTTCTTCAGGACAACTTTTTTCCTGCCAACTGTACTCTAGTTTTATTTCGCTGTTTTCTGTTGTAAATTTATTGAATACTAGCAAAATTGCAAGACTTCACTCGGGTTGAATTGGTTAACCATATATTGAAAGAGACCAGAAAATCCCTTCCCTCTTTCGTAGAAAAATGTCAAATCATTTAAGTGTGAGTAAAGTAATTTTTTAACACCTTTTCGACATTTTTATAATTTCTACAACCTACATTGGACACAAATACTATACAAGCAAATCCATCCATGTAATACATTTTATATATATCGCACCCCTGCTAAAGGTACAAATTGGCGAAAAGTGAGACACTAAGGTAACTGCTACAAAAGAGGATTCTGTGGGAGGATTAGGAATTCCCTTTCTTAAGTTCTATTCCTGTAAAATTGCTCAACTCATTTCGTAAAAATGACGAATCTACGGCATACTCTCTCACATATTTTACCTGCCAATATTTTTTTATTTGTGGCATTCCTTTTTTTCTTTTCGAATTTCGCTACTGTTAAGGAAAAGATGACTAATTTGATAAGATATTTATCACTAAGTTTGTTTTAAAAGCAAATACGTTTTTCTTGAAAATTTCTTTTTGTGGCAAGTGCAATAATGAAATAGCTTGTTTTAAAATTTAATATCTCCAGTAGTGATAAAGCAAAGGCAACCTATTTCCAATTTTTTAAATGGTAAATCAGTTTTACAGCTTTTATTCTAAAGAAAATAATTCTTTCAAACAAACTTTCCATATATAAGTTGCTTAAATATAGCTTCAATTCGTACAATAAGCCACCTTGGCCGTCTGTCGCTACGACAAAGAATTTGCAATATTTCAAAAATCCTAGTTCGGATATTTTTAACATTAACGTTCTTTCAATAATGGCAAAAATCCACTTAAAATTTGCTTATTCTAACTTATATGCCGCTTTAAACAGAATACTTTGCGGTGGTGTTGCGTGTGATGAAAAGGACTTACAATTTATTAAAATAGTAAATATTTAAAACAGAAAACAACAGAAACAGAGAATTAAAACAAAAGTTGACGGGAAAAAGTTCTAAAGATATAAATTCACGATTCTTTTTTATTTCTTGATCTCGCACAGTTGCCACAACTTACAACTAAAATTAGATAGAATTTAAAAATACGAAATTAATTCGGAGCGAAAAAAAATATCACTGCACGAACACGAGTTTCCGTTTTGTTGCAAAATATCATCTGTCCCAAATGTTTATGTAGTTTATATTTTGCAAAAAAAATAAATAAGGCTCAAAATAAAAAGTATTTGAATTTAAATTCTGCAAATATAGTTTTTAAAAAAAATAATTGATTTTTCAGCAGTACTGGTAAAACAATTTAAGTAATTGCAATGCTCAATATACATTCCAGCTTCTCCAAAACTACTAAATTATGGTTGATTTAAGTAGAGTTACTCAGATGTTTTAACATGAAATTTTCTTAAATATGCAAGCAAAGTAATTTAAAATAAAGCATTCCCTAGATCAAAATATGGTTAATCACATGTAGGACATTGCATTAAAATATTTTGAATAAATCTTATGTGATACTTGTACAAACACACAGACACAAAACCGAACATAGAACCGGAAAACGGACAGTCTTACGCAACCGAGTTCAATCACTAAATGAATGTAAGAACTCACAGCATGCAACGTTTCATGAAAATATGTTCAATCGTTTGGACTTAGCATGGGCACACATACAGATGAACAGACAGACAAGATATTCGAGTTTGGCATCGTTCCTAAAGCCCTTATGTTTGAGAGAACGTTGCACAGTCCTTGTGCTGAAGTATGTTGAGGGCCCAGCATTGAATTCCGATGTTATTTGAGGCAGTGTTGTACACCTATGAACCGTGAAACGACTCTTGCCAGCCGATACTGGTCACGTTCACCCAGTCTTTTTACGACCGCAATGCTGTCGTAAGTTACAAGTTTTGACAGAATTGTAGTCATGGAACACACTTGAAATAGTAGTACGTAAATGTTTGTTATTGTAACATTTACTTATTTCATTACCACCTTAACCATGATATGAAATGTAAATTTAGTACATCCGCCGACATTCCAGTTCTACTTTTGCCTCACATGTATGTTTTCTGTTGAATTTATGTTTAACTCTAGTTATTTAAATCATGCTCGCGATCATCTCGTGTTTAATCGTAGAAACTTTCTGACTTGGATAGGAAATAAAGAGATCGACCACACGTCCTATAGTTTTGGACTACTGACAAGTGTGTTCACTGATTATTGAAAGTAATACTCGTATGAGAGACTTCTCTGTCAAGCTAAATTTAGGAGGCTGTAATGTTTCTGCGACGGAACATTTTCGTGTGGCTTGCATATTCTGAACGTGACGCCATTTGTTTTTTTTTAATACGATTTCAGCATGTCGGCAATAAAAATTTCAAATAATTAGTTCTGAATTGATATGATGTGGAAGTTTGGAGAATGGGGTGTTGGCCTTGTAATCTAACCGTGGTTCAAAATTACAAGGTGTTGTCCTCGGATATCTTTTCCTTCGGAATTGATCCCGTGCCGTCGCCAATAGCGTGTTGCTCCAGTACGACGCAAATTCAACTACCTACCGAATTGTAATGATAGTTGATTAGTCAATGCCAATTAGATTAAGCGCCAAATATGTTGCCTAAACTGCGATAAACTTCATTTTAAGATAACCCCGATATATATCACACAAGAGCATTTGGATAGAGGTAGTAAAATCGTTTCAAAATCCACTTGATAGCATTAAGGGTAGGTAATTGCTATTATTATTTTTTGGTATATCTATTTAAATTATACCTATTTTTTGACGGATCGGCAAAATATATATATTTCGGTGTGGCGCAGAATTTTAGTTATTGATTTATGTGATGACTGTGAGATGAAAAAGCCTGAAAATAGCTGCTACAAGGAACGAACCACGATAAACCTCGATCCGTGTGTAGCAGAGAAAAATGGCCGACACCCTACTTGATACTTAGGGAGTCGATTCGGGCAAATTGGCACCGGTAAACGTGCCGCCCATCCACAAACACCTACCGCTACAAAAAGGCAAACTCGGCGTGTCACAGCGAAGCGGCTCGGTTTGTTAAGAGAGCTGGCGTGTAGTGGAAGGTGGCGCTTGTTCCGGACGAGATATGACCTCTAAGCAGCGCGAATCGATAAGGTATGGATGAAATTATTCCAGGTGATGCTGATTCCCTAGAAAAAGGGAGCTCAGGGAGATCCCTACCTCTCGAAATCCTTCCTTGAATACTCTGAGAGAATCATAGTGGTCCGGTTGGGGAAGAGCAACGGATTGGCGATCGGAAGATTGCGAGTTCGGAACTCGGTCCAACCAAAGACCGTTGTGTACGCGGAGGCTGGTGCACGTTCAATCTGTCGTGGTCTCAAATGTCGTGGTGCGGAAGTTTGGAGAGTGGGGTGCCAGCTCAGGTGCGACCCCGTCATCTGACAGTGGTTCAAAATTACGTGGTGTTGTCCTCGGGTCTTTCCCTTGGGATTGATCTCGGATCGTCGCCAATAGCCCGTCGTGTTGCTTCAGTGCGACGTTAATTAATATTACCTGAGAGAATTGAATCGTTTATTTAAGAAACCCGTCAACAGACATTTTTGAAACAGTACATTTAGCGGGTTTCTGAAATAAACGATTTAATTATACTGTGCAGGCGTTTTTAGTTTGCAATGAGGCATTTTGGTCAAGCTAAATAGAGATGGCAGTAGTGTTACTGCGGTGATACGTTCGTATTCTAAACGTGTCATTTGGTTTGCTTTACGAATACGATTTCAGCATCGCCAATAAAAATTCCGAAGAATAGATTTCGTATTGATTTTTGATAGTTGATTGGTCAATGCCAATTTGATTAAACGCCAAAGTTCGCCAAAATGGCAATAAACTACATTTTAAAGGTAACACCCACATGTTTTATGCTAGAGCATTTAGAGAGTAGAAGTAAAATCTTCTCAAATCTCCTGGCTTGTTTGTTAACACTAAAGATATCCGTCTCGTACTCTCAGATGAATATACAGAGTGTTTTTTATGCAAGGCCACCTTTTGGTTTTGGAATAACTTTTAATTAAAACATTTTTACTAAGACCCTGTTCACATGGAGATTTCTAACGCGCGTTCGATCTATTTTTACACATTGTTTACTCGATTTATGACAAATAATCGCCTCTAGTCGCTCTGTAAAATACGAGCTCTTTCAACCACCGTGATTTGTTCCAATTTCTTTGTGCTTCATTTCCCGATAGTAGTGGATACGTAAACAAACAGTAGAGTTGTTAGTGGGGATCAGAAACCCAAGGTCAATTCATGAACGACCTCTTCATCAACTGTTTGGTGCAATTTGGAGTAGAGGCATTGTTGGTAGGTACTATTTGACGTCACACTTGAGCAGCAAAACGGATTATTGGCTAAGGTAGAGGCATTGTTAGACCATTTATTCTAGGTTGCTAATAAAAATGCGGTTGCTATCAATTGTGAACGACACTGCGATGTTACAAAAAATTCTGTCTGAAATTGATAGACAGGGCTTGCAGCACGCGTGGTTTCAACAAGATGGAGCAACCTGTCATACAGTTCGTGCAACCATGGGACGCACTTCCTGGCCGAATAAAATCTGGCGATGCGATTGTTCCCCTCGATCCCCTGATTATACCAATCCGGATTTTTCATCTATGGAGCTACTTGAAGGAACGACTCTGCGATAACAAGCCGACAACGATTCACCAGTTTAAGCACAACATTCAAGAAGAAAATGAACAAAGCACCCCGGCAATACTCTCTAACCTAATGGAAAATGGGGTTGAAACAGGTCATATTTGCAGCGTTACAGACTGTCATTTGACCGGTGTCCAAATAACGGTAATTCGACAAATATTGTAATTAATTGAGTAGACAATGTGAGAAAAATTTAAATAATGTTTTATTCTAATGAAATTACAGAATAAAGCTTAGTGTAGAAACTCGTAAACTGACGTTTCTTCGGAGACACTAAATACTTATTTTCATGATGATGAGAAATATATAATCGATTGGCAATCGATTATTTAAATTTAAATTATGCTTTTTTTAGTTATACTCTTCATTGAAAAATATTGAAAAAATTCACAGTGCACCTGCCGGGACCAGTGCGACTAACGGAACGTTAAGAAACCCCACACTTTGCAATATATTTTCTTTTTAATAAAGTACTCAGGGGTGCCCACCATACTGATTAAGTCCTAAAAGACAGACTAGGGGCACTTTTGTGATTGTCGAGTTATATTTCTGAAGTACCGGAATTGCTGTGTCTGAATGGAGTACAGTTGCCCCTCGTTATACCACGCGTCGATATATCGCTCGTTTTTACTTGACCTCCAATCCTACGAAAAACATCTTGTGAAATATGCATTTAATCAGGCTGGGCCTGTTTATTCAAAGTCATCAAAGTAAGAAAGTCAAAGTGTAGTCAAAGTTAGAAATTCAATTCCTGAACGAATGTTTGAACGTTATAGTTCTGGAGAAGGCAGTCGACCTTGGGTCAGTTGATTTCAAAATAGGTACGAATGGGGAGTGTTAGGGGAGGTAATTGAATTTACGTCGCAGTGGAGTAACATAAAGAGCCATTGTCTACGGTCCGGGATCAATCCGGGAAAGATCTAAGGACAACACCTCCAAACTTTGAACCACGGTCAGATGACGAGGTTGACACCTGAACTGGCACCTCACTTTCCAAACTGCCGCACCACGCCAACGTGAGGACATTTGAGACAGATTTAACGTGCCCCACCCCTACATGCACGAGTCTTTGATTGGATTAAGTCTCGAGCTCGCGACTCTCCGATTACGAATCCGCGACTCTACCATTTGGGCCACTGCGGTTCTCGTGAAAGCGAGCTAAAAGGCTACCATATGCAAGAGAATGAATGGCGATGTTTTCTCTCTGCCAACTCGTTATCTATTCAGTCGCTTTCGGCCCCCGACGATAAACTTAGAACGAGTATCCGCGTACCATCGGTACCCTAATTTAACTAATAGACTCGTTCAAAACCAAGTGACTCAACTGCCTTCCCCCGGGAGGCGCAATATAAGATGAAGCCCTGTCTGGATGCCAATTCCACTATTTAGTTTTGATTGCTGTTGGTGCAGCAACGGATGCTTCAGCTCGCTTAAATGTTAGACTTAAGTTACTAGTACCTGTTCCAACCATTAATATCTTACAGTGGACTACCTCTTAACCGGCCACTTCGGGACCGGACCCAGACCGGTTAACGATTTGGCCGGTTAAACCGTCGTTCCCATAATAGCATTAAAATACACTCCCGAAATCGTTTTTATTAGTATAAAACTAAGTATATAACCTACTTAATGTAATATGATATATATATAATTAAGAAAACTTAACTTGGAAGAACTTCCTTTGTTGGGAAAAACTAAACACATATTACTGTAGGCTACAGTATTTACAGTACATAATTGGTCAGTGGCGGCCGGTTAAAAGGTGGCCAGGTGGAGGGAATCCATTGTATGTGTATCCCTTTTTTGCACCGGTAACATTTTTTCCTGGTGCAAAAAAATCTTTTTCCTTTAAAAGCCTAATCTGCATTGATAGAAATGGTTACTTTTGGAGTTTTATAGAGTAAGGGCCATATTTGGCCATGCTCCGCCAGATACAATACAGTATCAAGTAATTGACACGGACACAGTGAAAGCTTTAGACACAGAGAGAGCCGCGGTAGCCCGGTTGGAAGAGTAATGGATGAACAACCGGAGGGTTACGTGTTCGAATCCAACCAAAGACCGTCGTGTACAAAGGGGGCTGATGCACGTTAAATCTGTCGTGGCCTCAAATGTGCTCACGTTGGCGTGGTGGGGAAGTTTGGAGAGTGGGATGCCAGCTCAAGTATGACCTCGTCATCTGTCAGTGATTCAAAATTACGTGGTGTTGTCCTCTGATCTTTCCCTTCGGGTTTGATCCCGAACCTTCGCCAGTAGCCCGTTATGTTGCTCCAGTGTGACGTCAATTAAATACCTACTTGCCTTACTTTTACAGAAGAGAGAAATACACCCAGGGAGGAATGTACCTGGCAGGAATCGAACCTGCGCCACCTACATCTCGAAGATTGCTAGCACAGTGGGCATACTGAGCCACGACGGCCCCAAAATAAAAATGAAGTGTTTTCTTGTACATTGAATATATCCACCCATTTCAAGTTATTTGTCCATTTTGGGTTATACAAATGCAAAATCAATGGTTTCCGCGTTTCGTGTCTGTCTGTGTGCATGCACCCGCACTACATCCAAAAGGCCGAGTCTAGTTTCACGAAACTTCGCATTTTGTGAGTACTCACATTCATTTTGTGAGTACTCACATTCATTTTGCGAATACTCACATTCATATTGTGACTGAACTTCACATTGATGTTTACTCTAATTGGTGCTAACCAATGAACACAGTCACTACATCAATTCGGAATTCCTGCTTTGGAATTTTTATTGGCTAAGTGCCGTCAATCATATTTGAAAACAAGCCTAGTGACGTCACGTTCGGAATTCATACCGGAAACACATTTCGCCGAAAAAGCACTACCGCCCACTTACCCCCCCCCCCATTTAGCTTAACAAAACAATCCTCTCATACCTTGATTTATTTTCAGTGTAATTTTCTAAAGTAAAGAATGTAACATAATTTCCGTTTTTGTTGTCTGCCAGTTAACTGTTTTGTACGGAACTTACAATGTGGGCCCTCGAGTAAGAAATAATTAAACAAAATTCTTCTGCAATTTATTCTACACTGTATAATCTCTCAGAAATAGAATCGTCATTCGTCTCATTCTTTTCAGCTTTTTAAGAGTTCGCATGCAACATATTTTAAGTGCTTTTGAATTCCGAAACGACTTTGAAGAATTTATCGATCTAGCTTTTGCACGAAACATTGTGTGTGAACATAATTGGGCAGAGGTTTAAATTTGGAAAACTAGAAAGTTTTAAGTAGATTTGATTAATTTTTGAATGCTTAAAATAACACCGCACTCCAAAGAAGTTTTAATCAGTGAATAATTCCATCTGTCGGGCAGTTGTATTTAAGAGGAAAATTCTAAAAAGTTTTCTTCTTCCTCCTACTCATACTAATATCATGAATAAAAGAAAATGGCTCTCCTCGCAAGGTTTGAATTATCCGGAAGCCACATCTGTGATGTAATTTCCGGGAGTTTGAACTATATTACCTGTACCACTTCCATTATTATGTTAATTAATTTAATTCTTTTCACTTTTCTTCTCTCTCTTCTTACGCATTTCTTATTCTTTAAATGTTTTCTTTAGACATTCATTTGATCAGTTCAATCTTTTCACGAATAAGAAATCATTTAGAGTAAATTAGAATATTCTTTTGAAATGAAATATTCTTTTCTTTCCAGTCGGTGAATTTACTTCTCCCGAAGTGAAGTGAATTCATTTATGATGCTTAGTTCCTTTCCTCATAAAAACGAAATTGTTTTTATTACTTCAAGCTGAAACGATTTTTTAGGCGATACTGAAAGGTGTAATCCCAGTTTTGATTAAGAAATGCTTAGAATTTGTTTGTCATAAGCTAATTGGAAATTTGTAACAATTGAACAAGTAGTGATGAGTCACCCTCCACTCACGGAAAGAGGGAATGTCTCTTAATTTAAAATCTGTAAATATGAGAAAAATGTATCTTGTCCGAGTCAAAAAAATAAAAAATGGTTTATCTATATAAATAAGAATGGAGTGCTTGCTTGTACATTGAATATTTTCGACCCATTTCAAGTTTTCTATACGTTTTGGACCCTTCTGATGCAAAATACATCTCTTGCGCTTTTGGTGTCTGTTTCTATGTGTGTGCCCGTGCTACGTTCAAACGGTTGAATATATTTTCATGAAACTTTGCATACTGTAAGTAGTTACATTCATTTAGTGACTGAACTTGATCGCGTTAGTCTGTCTGTCCGTCTTCCCGTTATATATCTGATTTTGTGTCTGTGTTTGCAGTTTTCTATTCGTTTTGGACCCTTCTGATGCAAAATCCGTCTCTTGCGCGTTTGGTGTCTGTCTGTCCATCTGTCAGTATGTATGTGCCCGTGCTACGTCCAAACGGTTGAATATAATTCATGAAATTAATATTAAATTATAATTCATGAATGAATAATTCATGAATTCATGTTAATAATCATGAAACTTTGCATACTGTGAGTTCTTACATTCATTTAGTGACTGAATTTGGTTGCGTAAGCTTTTCTGTCCGTCTTCCCGTTCTATGTTCGATTTTGTGTCTGTGTGTTTGTGCAAGTATCACATAAGATTTATTCAAAATATTTTAATGCAATGTCCTACACGTGATAAACCATATTTTGGTCTAGTGAATGCTTTAATTTAAATTACTTTGCTTACGTATTTAAGCAAGTTTTAAGTTAAAACATCTGAGTAACTATACTTAAATCAACTATAATTTGGTAGTTTTGGAGTAGCTGGGAAGTATATGAGCATTGCAATTACTTGGATTATTTTACCAGTACTGCTGAAATATCAATTATTTTCCAAGACTATTTTTACGGAATTTAAATTGTAATAGTTTAATTTATTTCGAGCCTTATTTTTTCTTTACGAAATATAAAAAAAATTATGAATAATTTTGACAGACGATAAAGAGAATAAAACTATACAGAACAAAACGTTTTAAAATAGGACCGGTAGCTAATATGGCAACAATGGTATCTTTTTAATCGTTTGCTTTTTAAAATTTGTGTCCGTTATATTCCATGTATCTCTTTTGTTGTGAAAAACAGATACATTCATTACTTTTCGTTCGAAGCTTTTTAAAACCTGTTTTAAGACATATTTCTGGATTTTGAATTTCATGCTTTCCGTTCCGAAGGTAAATAATGGTTTAATTAGTTTTGAAAATATTTTTAATCATTGTATGATAATTTTGGGAAACGCTTTTGTTTTTAAAGGACATACAAGGCATGAAAATGCGTACTCTGAATTATTCTATGCATTCTGGGTAACATTGACTCACTCTAGAGACTTTTCTTTCTTATTAAAAATTTAAATTCTACAAAAATGTAAAAATTTAAATATGATATTTATTTACATTTGTGAAATTCTATGTTTAACAACTGTGTACCTTTATTAGAATGTGGTAGTTGTTACATGGGATCAGTAGGAATTGTTAATTTTTTATCCAAGAGCGGAAGTTAGTTAACCAATTCAATCCGAGTAACGCCTGGTATATAATTCTGCTAGTTTACAATAAGAAAGTTTGGTGTTGGGAAATTTTACAAAGGCATCTGTCCTGCGGCCAGTTATGGCATCCAACTTCTAATGAAATAGAAGGAGCCTGTGCGCGCAGATTCATGCTATTTCTCCCGTCCTTTCGGTTTGAAGATCTGTCACGTACTGATGGAAAAAGAATGAATCATTTGGGCCAGATTATTGCTTGGTCAAAGTGGTTATCCGGCGTGATTAAAAACACTAGTCTGCCCTTCGGTAGCCAATCGGCCCAAGTCGATTCGTGAGCCCTCATGACTCCCCCTTCTGAGATCTTACGACAGCGACTCCGCCCACATGCTCTGTCTATTTCATTAGAAGGTCAATGAGTTATGGCCGAATTCCAGAGGGTTTGCCATTTAGCAACTGATTGCATTTTAACTGTGTGTGATAGAGGTGAGGGGTAAGAGAACACTCATTTGCACACCGGAGTTAGCGACTGTATGAGAGGTATTTTCTGCCTAGCTAAATATAAGTGACGGTACTGTGTCTGTTGTGATACGTGTTTCCTGAACGTATTCCGAATCTGACGTCACTTTCTTGTTTTTCGAACATGATTTCAGCAGGCACCGCCGAAAATTCCATAGAATAAATTCCAAAATGATATGTGGCAGTTGATTGGTCAACAATAATTAGACAAAACACCAAATGTTGCCAAAACTGCGATAGACTACATTTTAAGGTAGCCCCCATAAGTACCATGGGAGAGCATTTGGACTGCAGATGTGAAATCTGTCGTCTGGTTTGTTTATTGGCACTGAAAATTCCTCTCATTGGTTTTCCTACCAGCAAATTCGTTATCATGGTTGCTCTGAGAGTCATAAACTGAGATTAGACAATGCAGGTATTCCTTTAAAACGATGTTCCTGATTTGTTTGAAACTGTTATAAATTTGCGATGTCTAGTATTATCTTCCGCTAAGCAGAAAGCACACACTGCCGCAAATATTACATGTTTATGATAGTGATAAATAAGAGTTGAAATAGCCTGACTTACCTAAACACAGAAAGAGATTCACACGACAAAGTTTATTTTTAAAAATGTATTTAGAACGAAATTTCTCGTACCAGTTCTTTCTGGTATTGAGAGTAAGATTAAGAACATGAGTGTTGAGGAGGCAAGTAGAACAGAGGATGACTCTTATCCTCTGTTTTGAACCATGGCAACCAATGCTGTTGCCATAGTTCAAAATTACATGGTATTTTCCTAGGATCTTTCCTTTCGGGTTTGATCCCAGACCGTCGCTAATAGCCCGTTGTGTTGCTCCAGTTGGACGTTAACTAAAATACCTACCTACTATGCTGTTGTCATATATAAGGTTATTCCGATTATCTCACTCACACTTCATTAGATTAATTCACACTTAGAAGATATTCCATTTTGGCGAGTGAGACATTGCATGTTTTACGTGGGGGCTGGTGCACGTTAAATGTATCGTGGCCTCGAATGTATTCGCGTTGGCGTGGCGTGGAAATGTGGAGAGTGGGTTGCCAGCTCAGGTGTTCACCTCGTCATCTGACCGTGATTCAAAATGACGAGGTGTTCTCTACGGATCTTTCCCTTTGGGATTCATCCGGAACTGTCCCCAATAGCCCACTGTGTTTCTCCAGAGCGACGTAAACTCAACTACCTACCACCTACCAATAAGAAATGTAACCTCCAAGGAAAGAAATATTATTTGGCGGTCTTCACTAGTGCAAACATCAGATTCTGGTCTTAAAAAATCCCTTAGAAAGATATTTGAAAATTTAAATATTTAACTTAGTGTGGTTCACTTCTAACCGAAACACGGTTTTGCTATAATCGGCGTAACGGTTATTCTGAATTGCCTTGCATGAGAAATAACGTATAAAAAAGGAGCGAAAGTTAAATTTGTTTCGATAAGTACATAAATTCACGCTATAAATTTCCTCGGTTTTCACCGTGGAAAATTAAGTATAAAGAACACTGATTCGAAAGGGATTGAACAGATTCAGAAATTCAATTGCAGCAAATCCCTGACCTGGAAATAAAGGAACATTATTTAACGCCTTCGATGTGTAAAAATCGAAAAACCGTCCTCTGAAGAGGACATACTCTATCTATATTCTTCTAAATATATATTTCCACGAAGTTGAGAATAGGATTTCGTCTCCAGTCCACGCAATAAACAGAAAGGGGCTGACAAATATTTAATGGAATGAAATTCCGCGAATTCGCATTCACAATTCAATTCCATATCAACAGTCGTAAAAATAAGAGCATTCTGAGAGCGTCTTATTTATGCTGCCTCTTCTGTTAATAAAGTTCAATCCCATACACGCTCTGGATCCTCCCGAATATGGTTTTCGCCTTTTGACATTTTTAGATTCGTGCAGAAAGAGAGAAATGCTATTTTTAGATAACGCACAATACAGTGATTTCGTATGGATATCTATTTCGTTCTTTCCTCTTTCGAATTCCCTCTCAATTTCGATTCTGGAGTCGGCGGATTGTTGGGGAGCTTTATTGTGGTGCAGAGGGAGTTGAAAAAACGCATTTGAGTTTTTGAGGTCCTTTTATGACATACGGGAAATGAAATTTGAGCCAGTTTCCTTTACTAGCGCTATCGATTACGTTCTCTTTATTTTATTCCACATTTCATTTGTGCCCAGTGTATTTTACCCTGTGGAACGGTGGGATAGTTCCATGACTCATGAGGGAAATGGAATCTTCCTCTCCTTATAAAAGCGTATGATATAAGCCACTCACCCCTCCCGCTCACTAACAACTTATCGAAGAAATCACGTGTATAGCAAATCGAACTATTAGAGCGTCGAAAGCATAAAGTACTATTGGTGTAGCCAACTGAACTATTGGCACATTGCTAACCACGCCAGACATTAAACCTTTTCTTGGCACGTTGCCAATTGCGCCATCGAACTAATAACCCTTTTCTTCCTTGCAAGGAGTTCTGTCGGTTCCTTCCAGCGCTGTGGTCATTGTCTTACTAAATGTTTTCTCGTAATTTGTACATTTATAAATAAATTGTGGAAAGCCGTGAGAGCCCGGTTGGAAGAGTAACGGATCAGCAACCGGAGGGTCGCGGGTTCGAATCCAACCAAAAGACCGTCGTGTACAAAGGGGGATGGTGTGCGTTAAATGTGTTGTGGCCACAAATATCCTCACGTTGGCGTGGAAAGTGGGGTATCAGATCAGGTGTGACCTAGTCATCTAAGCATGGTTCAAAATTATGTGTTGTCTGGATCTGGATCTTTCCCTTCGGGATTGATCCTTACTGTCACCATTAGCCCGGTGTATTGCTCCAGTGCGACGTTAATCGAAAAACCTAAATACCTAAATAAATTGTACTAATTTTAACCCCGAGATGCTTACTCCACTTAACTCCACTCACCCCTACCTGTTACACGCGTATATATCCATTCTACAACGGGCGACCGTCCGTTGTAGGAATTTGCTGCTTTTCATCTGTTTTTCATGCTTTTTTGCCGTTTTTACATGACTGGCTTACCACTCTTCTGCATCGCTTAGTAGCAGATCGAGCCTTGCTACTCTTATGTGATTCTGAAGAAGCAATGGACAGAAACCACCTACTTCTATGTAGTCTGAGGTGTCTAGGTATTGGGAGGCTAGAGGACTTTAATGGCAACGACGCTTTGTTTCCACGTTGTTCCTCGATGTGTGGGGTAACAGCTGGGGAATTGACTTCGCCACATCTGACCGTGGTTCAATTTACGTCCTTGGATTTTTCCGTTGGGAAATGATCCCGGACCCCGTTCCCAATAACTCGTTGTGTTGCTCCAGTTCGACGTTAATTAATTACCATTACCATCACCTCGATATGTGTGTTCTACCATTTTATTTTTAAATCTTTTTAAAGGCATTGTTTTCCTCACGTTGGCGTGGTGTGCCAGCTCAGGTGTTGACCTAATCATCTGACCGTGGTTCAAAATTGCGAGGCGTTGTCCTTGGATCCTTTCCTCAGGGATTGATCCCCAATTTCCAAATGCAAGTTCTATTGTACCAATGCGACGTTAATTAACTATCTACCTAACATTGTTTCTTTTTCTTAGCGTGTACGTTTCTTTGTATGCTTAATCTTTCTCTTGTTTTATAATTGAGTCCTAGCCATTGGAATTAAGAAATAGATAGAAACATTTCGTGAGGCGACATCAATCGATAGCGTCATCTCCTGATGGTTTTCATTCATTTCAAGACAAAATACGTCGTCGAGAGGATACAGAATAGATTTAAACATTTTGCTTCTATAGCTATTTTTAACTACAGGAAAGGCTGTGAATCCCCGTTTCCCAATACTAGTGGGAGTCTTATCAGATACTTTAATCCCATCTCCTTCTAACAAGATCTCACCTGTGCTTGATACTAGGGGAGAGAAAACTTCTAACTTCCGTACGCATCTGTCATTTCCTTATCTCCCATTGGCTTCAAATATAAATCTCAAATCGAAAATGCGTCACTCTGGAATTCCATTCAGTATCTGACGCTGTTCCTATTTACTGCTGGGGAAATGCCAACAAATCGTAGCACGGTGTTAAGAGTCCTTTTGGTCTCGTTGGTTAAGGAGATGCTAACAAAAGGAAGGCAGTAGTTAGAACTTATTTTTTATTTATTTCAAAAATATCAATCATTTATAAACATTTGAATAATGATATGAAAAGATTAAAAACATTTATTTTGAATTTCTTACATTTAGTAAGGAAACGAATCTATTTAATGCGAAAAACGCAAGCGAAAAACCCAATAAGAGTTATTTCGCTACTCGCGGCATCTGACAACGCCAGAATAAATATTTCAATTTTACTTGGAATTTCGAGTTTATGTATGAGTTAAGACAAGATGCGGCCATATTTGACCATTTCTAGCATTTATGTTCCAATGCTTTATGTGTTGTAAATAAATTATTTAGGAGTTAGATTTTAACGAATTATTTATCTCGTACAAAATCTTCAAAAGACATGGATTCATTTCTTGGCGGTATGTACACTATTTCGATCAACTTTTCATAAAAGTAATTGGTTTATTACATAATGAATTGTAGAATTTTGTTTCATAGAAATAAAAAAGCGGGTAGGCAGGCCTCACAGTACCGTAAGGTTTGGTTCGTGAATATTATTTGGGCGGAATACCTCGTAAGTGGGTCTCTGGTGAAATGAAGACGGCGGGTATGTGTTTGACATTTATTTATTTTCTTGTAAGCCCTAGATCTCTCCGCACTTGTCATAGATTTAGACTTCTTGGTATCATTTTGTTCATCTTGAACTGCTCTTTCAACCTGCTTACGTTTCCTATGCCGCAATTTAACTTTAGTGGGATATTGTGGCTTCATAGTGAAATCCTTTGTCGTCACTTTCCACTGCACACAATTTTCCCACAAATGGTTTAAACTGTCTACTAGTCAATTGGAATTGTAGAACTAGTCGTTCTCTTCAATTTAAGCACGCACTCGCGACGACTCTTCGATTAGAACTGAAGTTACAGAGGTTAAACAGGCCACCGTATGCCCGAAAAGTGACTAATTTCCCCTACCACGCGGTTCAAAGGTCAGAAGGGGGAGTGGATTAGTGGCCGACTGGTAGACGCGGCCCACCTTCCTCGACACGATGGTAGGTCATTTAGCCCCATAGGCTGATTCCCCCTGGGGTTATGGGGCTTTGAGATATCAACACTTTTCGTGACGGCAATTTTCTGCCGATGACCACCCCCCCATGCATGCGCCTTAGACCTCCGGACCGATTTTAAAGACGTATTCACGTCAAAAATTGTGCGAAACAGAAATAAACTATTAAAATGAGACGGTAACGTAGTAGGTTGTTGTGCAAAGATTTAAAAAAATAACGTAGATTGCCATTACAAGGCAATTAAAATCAGTAAAACATGCATTTGCTTTTCAAGTTTCAAACTATATTATTGGATTGTATTGAAAGCTGTACTCATAAGTCAAGAAACATCTGTCATTCTAAATAGGTATGTAGCTTCCATTCAGATACCGGATCTCTGAATTAAAAAAAAAGTGTCATTAGTGAAACATTAATTTTGGCGATGCCAGATACCAAGTAGCAAAATAGCACTTTTAATATATGAGGGTTTTTCGCTTGAGCTTTTTGCATTCTATACACTAGTTTCCTTACGGAATGTAAGTTTTGCAAAATTACATTTTTATTCAACTGCATGCTATTTAAACATTTCATATCATTAGTCAAATATTTATAAATTCTTGGTATTTTGGGAAAAATAGAAAGTTTAAATAGTAAAAATTTAATTCTTAAAACATAATTTTTTAGAAAAATTTGTTTTTCCAGCAATACTGGTAAAACAGAATCGCGTACTGCTCAATGTAATTATTACGGTGATTCCAAATTGTTTTTAGACCCTTCTTTATACCCAGAACAAATAGAATGGGGTTAATAAGTAGCCCATGTTAACCACAGGTTTCTAAAGAATACGTTTACCAAGTTTGGTTTAGATTGGTCAAACATTGTAGATTTGTATAGAGAACAGACAGACGCCAACTCTGCTTTATATCTATAGATAGATACACACAGGTTCCATTATAGAATTAAAATGTACAAATTTGCATTTAGGATTTGTTACTGATACTGCAGAACTATGCACTCTTTTCTCTTGGGCAATTTTGAAAAACTCTTTACTAAGCAAGTCTATTGCTATCTACCCTTAGCTCTTTGTTTTAAGCTGCTTTAATCTCTCTGATCAGTCCATTTATAGCTCGTCTATGAAAAAACTTTCAGTATAGGCATTTGAGCCTGGGATGCTTAAAACAAAGTATAAGATCTTATTAAGGCTTGGCACATCAATTTACTTCTTAAATCACCAAAAAACTGTCGAACCAGCTTTGTTCTATACTTCCAGTTTACAATACGAAAACGGATATTCCGCTGTTGATTGGTACATGCGAAACTTCCTATCGGTTACTATTGGTAAATCTTCGATATTTCTGAGTGAATACTTCTAAGTATACACTCGATAATAATGACAGCTTATATCGGGATGCATTTGGCGAGAATCTATACTTATAAAGCAGAGTAGGCATCTGTCTGTCTTTCTGTCTGTTCTCTATACAAATCTACACCGTTTGACCAATCTAAACCAAATTTGGTACACTTATTCTTTGGAATCCTGCGGGTAACGTAGGTTATATATTACCCCGTTCTCATTGTCTTGGGTGTGCAGAGAGGTGTAAAGTCCCTTCCTAGACAGAGCACGTGCTAGGGGGCGCTCTCTCCCGGTCTGGCTGTGCAGATGACGTCAGAACATCTACAGGAGCCGCCTCTCAAGATGACCTTGGAGTTTTTTTAGAATCTTAGAGCATGGTGCAATCGCAGATGGGTGCGGTTGCGCTGAAAATCGCACAGTATCATATTGTTTATGTATCCCGTCTGTAAATTCTTAAACTGTAGCTTTATTATTGAAATGATAATATAAGATTATTTTTATACAAAGTGATCTTTTTTATAGCCGATATGGTACAGGGGCTAAAGACAATTTGAAGTCCTCATAGGAATAACATTGCGTATTTATACGATCAATATCACGCCAATTCACATTTAATTTGGTACATTCATCCTGTAGAATTCTGCCAGACACATAGGTTATATATTAACCCCGATCGATTTGTCCTGGGTCTGCAGGGGGGGCTAAAAACAATTCGAAATCTCCATAGGAATAATAATAAGTAATATTACGATGAATTATAAACAATTCAACCCGAGCAACGGCGGGTAATTCAGCTAGTAGTGTGTATTAATAGTCATCCAGATGGTAGCTTTAATAAAATGCGAGTGACATTTCGGGGACTTCAAGCGCGAGGTAACACACAGGTCTCGCAAGGATGATTCAGTTCAACCAAGATATCGCATTCGAAAAACGACGACTTCCAGTTGCTGCTTCAACGGCTATGGAAGTCTTGGCACCGACTCGCTTTCCGACAACAAAGCATCTGCAAAAAGAGAGAAACACAAAACCCGAAAGCGATTTCTTTTACATCCAGGCTCGCTTCCAAGATTGTGTATGTCTCTGTTGTTATTTTCCCCCCTCCTGCTGGATGCCACCCAAGAACCTCGTCATTGATTTCCATTGTGGGGACCCCTGCTCCCGTGCGGCTGCCTCTTAAATCTTAAGTGTCTACATTGTTTGATCAGGAGAGATAAATAAGGTATCCGCAAGGAGGCATCTAAGAGAAACGTTGATAATGTTGAGAAACTGCATTGCATAACGTGGCATTGAGGCATTGCAACATTGGTTGGTGAAGGTTTATCGACTGCCGCGTCTAATCGTTTCAGGTTATGAAACAACAAAGTCCGCCCAGGCCAATGATCTCTTTTTTTTTTCATTTTATTTTTTGAAGACAGGGTCGTTCCTTTATTAGCTAATCACGTGCAAACCTCCCCGTCTTCTCAAACTCAGCCGCAGCCTCTTCTCAAAAACGTTCGATTTCATCCTTCATCAAGCACGTATTGAGAAAATTATTTGGTGGTCCGGTCTTCTTTCTACCAGTTCCCTAAATGCCGTACTCGCCGCGGAAGCCCGGTTGGAAGAGTAACGGATTGGCAACCGGGGGGTTGCCAGTTCGAATCCAACCAAAGACCGTCGTGTACTAGGCGTGATGGTGCACGTTAAATCTGTCGTGGCCTCAAATGTCCTCCAGTTGGCGTGGTGTGGAAGTTTGGAGAGTGCGGTGCCAGCTCAGGTGTGACCTCGTCATCTGACCGTGGTTCAAAATTATGTGGTGCTGTTCTCGGATCCCTTCTTTCCCTTCGGGCTTGATCCCGGACCGTCGCCAATAGCCCGTTTTGTGGCTCCAGTGCCGATGAATTAAAATACCCTAAATGCCTTGATACTAAATGAGCTATGCGTTGGTTGGTTTCTATGGCGCGAGGGCCATATTTCCTTGATTACATGGTATATTTGTGAGGTGCAACGTGAAATCTCCACCGTGATGCGCAAAGGTAACTCCAAGTGATTCACAATACGGTGGTGACTGATCCATGGTGACTGAAATACTTCTCTAAACAAGTTCAAATTCATCGGGCATTAGTAAAAACAATATTGAAATTTATACAGCTTTATAGATTAACAAGAGAATGGTTAGATAGGAAAATTTTTCTTATGCATACAAACTCTGGAATGAGGGATTTTCAGTGAAAACAAGCAAACCAGATAGTTGTTGGTTGGGTTTTTATGGCGCATATTTGGCTAAGCTGTGCCAAACACAAGACAGACAACGTTAACTTTTGGACATGCACATACAAGGAAAGTTTTTCTGAAGCAGAAGAGAAAATACGCCCAGAGTAAGTCACAGGAAGTGGATCTGCGCCACCTACAATTCGCATTGTATTTATGATTGGTTAATTGATTCTTTTATAGTAAAAGGTTCATATTTGACCAAACTGCGTCAAACGTAAGACAGACAACGTCTGTCAATAACTCATATCCAAAATACCAATTATCCGAATCTTATAAACATAAGCGAATGCTATAGATTCATAGAACTTCGTCCAAGGTGACAGAACTTCTCATAATATACTAAATTCCGATAATGAGGATCGCTCATTTAATTTTATAATTCAATTTTTTCGTGTAGTTAAAATATTTATATGTATATATTTCACTAACGTGTGTGGCTCAGAAATCGATATAATTTGTTTATTGTTGAATGGCAACGACGAATATCTATATAAATAGAAATGGAGTGTTTATACATTGAATATTTTCGTCCCATTTCAAGTTTATCTATTTGGGGTAATCATAATGTAAAATCAGTGGTTTTGGGTCTGTTTGTATGTACACTCCGTATATATCCGCATATATATATATATATATATATATATATATATATATATATATATATATATATATATATATATATATAGTGTATATATCCGCACTACCTCCGAACGGCTGGGTACATTTTCATGGAATTTTGAATACTGTGAATACTTTTAGTAACTAAGTGATTGATTTAAACGGTATGTTTGTGCAAATAGAATATATATAGTATATATATATATATATATTTTACAGAACCAATTAGCAGTTCATCTGAAGTGTTTTACCGAAAATGTAGTTTATTGCGTAGCGTTTGGGCGATTCTTTTTCCACACACACGCACGCACGCACATATATATAGCCTTATTTTGAGACGTATTATAATATTAAAGACTTAAATTGTAAATAGCGGACCTAGGAGTGAGATCTGTGTGGAAGTTAGTGGTAGAAGAAAAGTATGAGAAACGGCAAGTACAGCGCATGGTTGGTAGGTAAGTTTTTTGAATTAACGTCGGCACTGGAGCAACACAACGGCTATTGGTGAGGGTCCGGGATCAACCCCCAAGGTAAAGATGCGAGGACAACACCACGTAATTTTTTATCAGTCAGATGACGAGGTCGCACCTGAGTTGGCATCCCACTCTCCAAACTTCGCCACCACGCCAACGTGAGGACATTTGAGGCCACAACAGATTTAACGTCCACCAGCCCTCTTTGTACACGACGGTCTTTGGTTGGATTCGAACTCCCAACCCTCCGGTTGCTAGTCCGTTACTCTTTTAACCGGGCTACCGCGGTCCCAATACAGCGCATGAAAGAACATAAAAAGCGATTTTAGAGATTGGTTTCGAAGGTTCTATAAGAGGAATTCAATGGCATTGAATTGGTTATGAAACTGCGCCTGGGAACTGGATCGAGAAATGAATAGGGAATATAAATTGGTTATGTTAAAGAAAAGAAGTGTTTCGGGATTTTGCCACACCCCAGATAGAACAGAACGGATTTCAACGGTGAAAAATTAATTCTAAGAGTGTGGAAATAGATTTGATTGAATGTTCAGCTCTGTTTCAACATTGAAAATACGTTGAAAAATTGACGTTCAAAAGTAGGTGAAGGTTAAACGCTGCATGAACGTTAAAATATTGTCGAATCTTCGACATGGAAGACAACAGTTTTTCAACGTTGAGCATTTGTTAAAGAAGTTTTATTAAAATTTTGTCAAAAAAGGTTAAAGTGAAGAGCATTTGTTAAAATTAGTTGTACAGCTGATATTTAATAAGGCATTGGTGAAAAATTGTATCTTCAACGTGGGTACAATTTTTCTAGTTTATTAGTTGATGCCTAAACTTTGATAAGTAGTCGAATCTTCAACGTTGAATACGTAAGTTTTTATCGTTAGACATTTGTTGAAGAAGAGATTTGGGGAATTAGGTAAACATCTGATATATTAAATAAATCTTGGAGGAATTGTTTTATTTTCAAAGTAGAAAATTAGTTGAAGGGAAAACAATGAATAAGCATTCAATGATGGCTGAATCTTTATTATGGAAATGGGCTGATGGGTATACATTTAAAAGTCCTGTAACGAAAACAAAATTTCCTCCCTAACAATGCCGGCCTTAGGAAGGGGACCGTTATGGTTCTCATTTTATGAAAAATATTTTCGTTCAATATTAACAAAAAGCATAAAACACTACAAAATTAACCCAAGTGAGGTTTTTGATTGCAATGAGACTTAATTTTAAAAAATAATCATGGTCTATCCTTAGTTCTCTTCCTAGTTGAATGCTTTCGTTTGTAGAGATATGAGTCGAGAAAGACGGGGTGACATTTCATTGACTGTTGGTTTCTCTTACCACTACTGTGAATCCCTTTCCTTGACCAATGCTTTTTCGTACTTTGACCACGAAATTTAACCACGATCAGAATTACGACAAAATGTTACAGAGAACAAGTTGGTTTCTTTGTTTGCTTATTACATTCTTCCGTTTTTCAATTGAATTTTTTAAAATTTTCTGTGCAAAAAAAATTATCATTGCCTAGTGCCCTATTATTTTTTCGTTACTCTTAGGCCTAACGGCGTCCTAGAAGCACCGTCCACTCGCGAATTTACCGTTGGTCCTGTCCTCATGTTTGGACCTTTGGAAAACAATGACCCAAATATCCCAATAATCGGATGACAGAACAAAAAAAGAATCGACCACCACAAACCAGGACATGCTGAGTTCTGCCTGTGCATTGTATATAATGATTTTCAATTACCAAGTGAAAAAAAAAGAAAATTGAGTCGTTATTTCAGTAGAAGCACTGCACATTTCCATGTAATGTCGATATGGCTAGTTTCGATCTTTCGATAAAAGGTGGCAGCACGTAACGAACCCAAAAATCAAGATGCCGGTTACAAATAATGTGAAGAGAATAACACTGAAAAACAAGAAACGAAGCAAATGATCTCACTGTGCCACAGTCGAAAGCGTGTAGAAGGTGGCCAGAAGTTGGTGCCAAACCGAAAAAGTTTGATCAAGTGAAGATTTTGCGACATTAAATTATGTCTTCAAACAAACACACAACATCGTTGTTTATTTCATCAAATTTGTTGGCTCTTTCAAGAGACACTACATTCATCTTAAATAAGTTACAATTGGATATTTAAAATCAGAATTTTATATATCCAATTGTAACTTATTTGTATTTTTATATATCCAATTTATCGATAGAACTTTCAGTGCGCAACCCAAAACAATGTTTTATTCTTTTTTTTGACAGTTTATCCCCAAATTTGAATTACAATTCTTCGGGATTCACATAATTTTACAATAGGTGCTTTTATAAAATTATTTTCTGAATGAAAAGATTTCTACCATAACGATATCTCAGAAAAAATGTTACAAAGATTGTGCTTTTATGTTTGTCGCAGAAACCTACTTGTTGGAAAAGTGCTCAAATAATGCTTTGAAGTCAGATGAAAAAAATTTACAAGATGTTTTAAAATTCACACAAAATTTAATTTTAATTAGGACTTTCTATCAAACAACTTCCATTCGAAAAGCATGATTTATATTTATTTAGTAAAATAATTCATATTGTAATGGTAGAAACAAGAGTCGCTCTAACAAATTAGATTTCTGAAACAATTTAAACATAAAATATATAAACACAATTACGAATATTAACAAATAAAATCATATCTCCTGAACAGATAATGGTTTGATGACTCAAGTTTGCAGCTGCGTAAAAATTGATTTTCTTTTATTTGTAAGTTCGACAGGTAACGGCAGGTGTAGTTTATACACTGCTGGCCACCGTAAATGCAACACCCTGAAGGAAGCATGCAAATAATATGAAATTTACAACATGCATTAGCGGAGGTGAGATATGCAAATGATTAGAATTTCAGCGCAGACGCACATCACGCGCGCCTGTGGCGCCACTTCAAAGCGCTATTTAAGGCTTGGAGATTTCGACGATTTCAAGTACGGCAATTGTGTTTTTCTTGTGGTTTTTTTCAAAAAAACATCAATTATGCCTCGTAGAAAACAGCGATCATCTTTTGATCAAGTATCCGAGTTCGACAGAGGAAGGATAGTGGCCTACCGAGATTGTGGATTATCTTTCAGGGAAATCGGTAGTCGTGTTGGACGAAACCAAACAACTGTAATGCAGATATGTGATCGTTGGATACAGGAGGGTACGACGGACCGACGTGTTCGATCGCATCCACCTCAGTGCACCACTTCACGTGATGACAGGCATATTGTGCGTATGGCAGTGACGGATCGCTCAGCCACATCACGAACCATAGCACAGCACATTCAGTCTGTACCGCATCATCCAGTGTCTGCGCGTACCATTCGACGCCGTTTACAGCAGAGTGGTCTGTCCGCAAGACGTCCATTGCTTCGTCTACCCTTGACGCAGAACCACAGACGTTTCCGCCGCCAATGGTGCGATGAAAGAAGGATGTGGACGGCAGAATGGAATGAAATTGTCTTTACTGACGAGTCACGCTTCTGTCTGCGACACCACGATGGTCGGATTCGAGTCTGGAGACACCGTGGAGAGAGGATGCTGAACAGCTGCGTTATGCACCGCCACACTGGTCCTGCACCGGGTATTATGGTATGGGGCGGTATTGGATATCACTCTCGCACTTATAGTACGCATTGCCGGTACTTTAAACAGCCAGCGCTACATCTCCGAGGTGTTGGAGCCAGTTGTCCTTCCTTACCTTCAGGGCTTGCCCACAGCCATATTTCAACAGGATAATGCGCGACCACACGTGGCACGCATTGTCCAAGGGTTCTTCGTCAATCGCCAGATTGAATTGCTTCCCTGGCCAGCTCGCTCTCCGGATCTTTCGCCGATAGAAAACATGTGGTCCATGGTTGCTCAACGATTGACCCAGAATACATCCCCAGCTGCCACACCAGATCAACTTTGGCAACGTGTGGAAGCTGCTTGGTCTGCTGTACCCCAAGAACACATCCAAAGTCTCTTTGAATCAATGCCTAGGCGTGTGGCAGCGGTGATCTCCAACAATGGCGGCTACTCTGGCTACTGATTTTGGCAGGAACCACACTTCACAGAAGTCTATAAATTTAATCATTTGATACTTGGTCAACATGTTATCTACAAAATAAATTTTGTTGTGATATCTCTTGTCTTTCTTGGTGTTGCAATTTGGGTGGCCAGCAGTGTAGGTGATTTAGGTAGGTGAATTTATGTCGCACTGGAGCAACACAACGGGGTATTGTCGACGGTTTGGGATCAATCCGAAGCGACACCGACTGGTAATGGAGGTTTGCAGTTTCATAGCTGGCGCCACGCTGGTAGCTTCTCACAATATGAAGAGAGCATTGAAATGCATTTAAAATTTTAGTATGAAGGATAGTGCAGATAATATCTCAAAAATTATGATGCACGCTATTCACGCAAAATATACTCTATCTGGAAAAACAGAATTTACTTCAGAGGCAACAACACTGCTAAGGGAAAGTGGTTTAATTCATTAATTTCAAGTTCTTTACACTTAATTGAGAAACATTAAATACCTTTTCATTGGATTAATTTTGACGGAACATGCTTCAAAATTTCTTAAAGATGCTGGTACGTTGTGTAGGTATTTTAATTAACGTCTCACTGGAGCAATACATCGGGCTATTGGTGAAGGTCCGGGATCAATCCCCAAGGGAAAGATCCGAGGACAACACCACGTAATTTTGAACCACGATCAGATGACGAGGCAACACCTGAGCTGGCACCCCACTCTCCAAACTTCCACACCACGCCAATGTGAGGCCACTTGAGGCCACGACAGATTTAACGTGCACCAGCCCCCTTTGTACACGACAGTCTGGCTTAAAGATGCTGGAGATCAATGCGAATGACCTGAACTTCCAACAGGAGGGGTCTAAAAGTGGTATAATTCAGTGGCATAGCGTCCATCCATGTAAGCGTAGAAACCCGACATACCCTGATAAAAACCCATTAAAAATCGGAAAAATTCGGTGGCAAAACGTAAACAATAATTGATAGAGCCTGAAGCAAAACCGACTTTTTTTTACGTAAATCTGAGTGAGACGTTTCTATTTTGACATCCTTGATTTTCACAGCAAGAAGGTTATCAGAGATTTCCGTCTATTTTATTAGAAGGTCGATGAATACTCATCGACCTTATCATGAAATAGACGGAGCATGTGCTGCGTGCAGCTTCATGTCATTTCTGCCGATTGCTTTGTTTGGAGATCTGTCACGTGATGGTGAGAGAAAAAGCATGAATCCTCAAGTGGGATTAATTATCAATTAGTTGAAGTGATTATAAACACTTGTCTGCGCTACGGCTAAGTCGATTCGTAAGCCCATGTGACCTACCCTTCTGAGGTCTTACGAAAGCGACTCCGCCCACAGGATCTGTCTATTCCATGAGATCTATGAATTTACTCGCTCGACGTAATAATCTCTATATTGCAGATACTGCAATCCCTCGTTATATTGTGGCTCGGTATATCGTGCAACACTGGCTATGTCTCTTATTTATTCTCCGATGAATTTTGAGTTTGGTAATACCATAGGGAAATCTCCATCTGTTTCTTTAGAACTGGGAATTCAAAGGTGCTTGTTTCGCCTCACTGAATTGGTAAAAGACAATCTTAGACAATCTTAAAAAAGGATAAGAAAGAATTTATCTAATATTCTCTAAATGCCTATTTTCGTACGATTTTTATTTATTTATTTGTTCAATTGTTAATCTACAGAAAAATATCCAATTACAGGGAACGAAAAATATATGATCCATAAAAGGCATACACAAATACAGTTCGATAAGAGATAGAACTAAGCACTTCATTGAAGCGGATTACTTACCAAATTGAAAAAATTAAGTAATGTACCAACCTCCGAGAAAGGATTACACATTTCAAAGTGTATATCGACCTCCGAGAAAGGATTACACATTTCAAAGTGTATATCAACTTCCGAGAAAGGATTATACTGTTTAAAAATATATTAACCTCCGAAAAAGGATTATAGTTTTAAAATATACTTATAACGAAATTCTTTCAAGTATTTGTTTTTAAAATTTTAATAAAAGGTTATTATTTCTGGTGTTATAGCTGGAGAAGTTATATAAAAGTAATGCAGGAAACTAATAAGGTCGAATCAATTTTGATATGTAGGAGGTTGTAAAAAAATGTCAAAGTAATATCTACGGAGACCGGTAGGAGTTCGGAGGAAACGTTTTCTTCCAAGGAAAACAATCGCTTTAAAAGAGAGGACAATTTTAAACAAGAGTAGACGGAGAGAGGAAAGCAAACAAAATACCCTAGTGTAATTAAAAGGTGACTGGTGGTGATGAGTAATCTAAAAATACCGTTGACAGCGGATGAAATATATTCGCCCAGAAGACCGAGGTCAATGAAAAGGTGATAGACGATCGCACAAAAATAGACATCCTTTCACACCCTGTTTGCAGAATAGATGAGGTGTCATTCCTTGTATTCAAAGATCAAAGTGGGACTTCAAATATCGGTGTTTGCGCTAGACAATCTATTTGGACGCGAAGAGTGATGGAATTATTAGCCGCTTTGTCTTGACTCCGTTGAAAGAGTTCGCATGAAATTAATTAGTACTAATTTGAGGGGTGTTTGTAACCGGAAATAATGTTAGGAGGTGTCCGATGGAGGTCGATCATTGTATGGGTGTCTCATCACGAATTAGTGTTTCTAAACCTGAGCTCGAACACTGAATGTTTCGCTGTTAATGATGTGGTTTGCCTGATATTTCTGAAAAATACATGGTGTTTCAAAACCTCCCATACAAACTCTAAACGGTAGTAGAGAACTCAAAATTACACCTTATTCGCATTGGGTGTATGTCCGTTAGGATACTTTTGAGGCTTGGTGGATTGGACAGAGTGGTCACGCCGCTTGGCCACCATGATCACCCGATTTATCATAGAGGGATTTCATTTCCTCCTGGGAACCTCAAAGATACCGTGAATGAGACATTGATTCCGAAGTTGACCTCATCGCAAGTCTGTCGTGGCTCCAATTGTCCTCGAAAGGTTAGGAATCTTTTAATCCATTCCATACATCGACGCAGTAAGGCTTACATGATTGTTCGCAGCTTTGATCACCTACTGTTAAACTAAGTGTGCTACTGTAAAATTGTAAAATTAGGGCCAATGATAATGCTCATACATTGAGTGTAAAAAGTATTAGTTCACTGATAATAATGCTCTTTTTCGAAAAATAAGAATAAAAATTGTACTCAAAGCAGTGAAAAATACATGCATTTTCTCCCTCTGTAAAATTTACATCGAAATTAAAAAATTATATACATGTTCCATTTTTAATGGCATAAAAAACATTCGTATACCATACATATTTTTGAGCATTTCATTATTAATGCTTTGTTCGATATCTTTTTGCTTGTGACTGCAGCCTTTGTGCTCTCTCTGCACGAATTCGGTCAAATTTGATATAGTGTTCCATTTTCGTGGAAGAGCCCTTTTTAAGTCTCCCTCCTTCAAAATCGTACTAGATCTAGTTTTCCATCCACAATTTTCCAGAAAATTTCTATTGGATTCATGTCCAGAGACTTGGGGTAAGTTTCGGAAATTAATGGTATTACATACATACCTTCCATTTTTTAATTTTAACCATTAAAATAATTTTCAAAATGTTTGCGTAGGATTCATAATTCTATTAACAATGACTAGACTGCCGACCCTAGTATCCATGCAAACTCAAACCTTAAGCAAACATCCCTAATCATTTCTCAGTGTTTGAATGTGGAAACAAATTCCTTGATCTAAAATAGTTCCACCCCTCCTATCTTACGTTCTTCTACTGCAGTGGTTCTTAACCTATTTAGTGATCGGCACCCCCTTGAATCTAAAAATAAGTTCTCGCACCCCCTTGAAAAATGTCTTTCTATTTCTCTATTTAGGAAATTACTTCTATTGCAAGATAATTTATATTTATTGAAAAATAAACACATACATTTACATATACGTGTAAGTCATCACTTCCATTTAAGCTATTTCTGGCTTTTGTTTTCATGTACAAAAGTGATGAAAATCCCATTTCACACAGGTAGGTGGTGGCAAATGGTAAAAGTGTTTGCAATGCTGCTTTTGCCAGCTGTGGATAAGGTTCTAACTGTATACACCAGAATTGTTCTAAGTACAGTTTTTCAAATTCCATTTGAATACTTGCAATGGCTCATATTTCAATAAGATCGTCTTTTATTACATTGCTGTCGTCCATCGAAACTTCTCTCGCACCCCTGGAAATGCTTCCTCGTACCCCCAGGGGTGCACATACCCCCAGATTAAGAACCACTGTTCTACTAACTGATGCGCTTCGGCAGGTAAATTGATTAAAGAAAGCGGTTGAGATCTCATTTGGATTTGATTATTGTCACCATTAATGTGCAACGATGAAACGGGGACGTTTTATAATAACTTTGATCTAAATTTAGAAGCTGTTATTCTAGCAGTTTTGGTAACTGGATACAGAGCTTTAAAAAGACGTCGGGAGCACTCTTGATCTATAGTTTTCAATGGTGAAAAGATCTGTCGTCACGCTATGTAAAGAGGAACAATACGGAATGCAGTGGAAATCATTGACCTTCTAATGAAATAGACGGACAGTGTGGGAGGAATCGCTGTCGTAAGATCTCTGAAGGGTAAAACTTACGAATCGCCTTCTTCGATTGGCAGTTGAATCGCAGACTAGTGTTTTTGATCCCGGTGGATAATCACTCTAACCAAATAATAATTTAAGATTCTTGCTTTTACCCACAATTACGTGACAGATCTTCAAACTGAGCAACTGAAAGAAATAACATGAAGCTGCGGGCACATGCTCCGTCTATTTCATTATAAGGTCGATGGTGGAAATGTGTTGACCACCTCATGAAATAGGCGGAGAATTGGGCATAATAACTGTCGTTAGACATCAGAAGTGTAGGCCACATGGGCTTGGGTGTGAACTTAGGGCATTTGGCTAACGAAGCGCAAAAGAGTGTTTTTTAATTGTAGCAAACCAATTCCTTGATCTAGGACAATTCTCAAGTATCTATGTGTGAAAAGTTTTCTCCACACCATTCATCCACCGTTGGGGAGTCCCCGAAATGTTGAATTTGCTAACGTGTGAAAGGATAACTACTTTTCAGAATTAATTTTCATTTTGGAGTTTTTCATGGAGGGTTAGAGCAACTTCCAATTCCTCTCTTGTCGAAGATTGCACTATTTCTATAAAAGCCAGCAACCTTCTAATGAAATAGATACTGACGAACTTCGCCTCCACAACAAGAAACAACTTACACAATACAATATGTATTATACATCAGAGTAACCCAACTTCACCATGAAGTACTTTTTAGTGGGCAAAGTTGTACTGTATTTCACACGTCTTGCTAAATTGATGACTAGTAGACATGTGAACACGCGTACTTCGAAAGAAAAACCAAATGGCGCTTGTCTCAATCTGCGTACACTTCGATGGATGGTGCACGATTAGTAGTTGAATTGTCGATCTAGTTGAGAGAGACGAGACGGACAGAGTTGTGGCAACATTATTTGAGAACAATATTGATACGCGATTTTGTCTTGTAACTTACTTCCGTCCTGATCATAGTGGATGTCTTGCTCCACCCCCTGACGATCTTTTTAAGTCGTTGTTTTGAAGGTTTTCGATTTTGTACTATAAATTAGACTAAAGTTTTCATCTGGTTATCTATATATTTCTTGGGGCCGTTAGACCGGTTGGAAGAGTAGCGGATTAGCAACCAGAGAGTTCGAGTTCGAAACTCTATCCAACCAAACACCCTCGTGTTCACGGGGGCTGGTGCACTTTAAATCTGTCGTGTCCTCAAATGTCATCACGTTGGCGTGGTATGGAAATTTGGAGAGTGCGTTGCCAGTTCAGGTGTGACCTCGTCATCCGATCGTGGTTCAAAATAACGAGGTGTCCATGGATCTTTTCCTTCGGGATTGATCCCGGAACGTCGTCAATAGCCCATTGTGCAGGTCCATGCGACCTTACCTCAACTACCTACCATTATATTTCTTGCTGTCATGTGCTTACTTTTGAAAGAAGCGCTTTGGATATAAGCTATTCACATTAGGCCATTGATTTATCTGGAAATGTCGTCAACAATTGGCCTTTATCGGTGAAACTGTTCGCATACCCGGTTTATTTCAGGGAGTATCGAGTCTGACTAAAACAGGATGCAAACATACTTTAATTATTCATGTTAAATATCAATAAGGCAATTGTCAATTTCAGCAACTTTAACCAAGATAGTTTGTGCCTTTCTTAACGTAGTACGGTAATACCTATTTCCGCCCCCTCCTATCTTACGTTTGCCTACTAAATAATGCGCTTCGGCAGGTAAATTGATTAAAGACAGCGGTTAAGATCTCATTAAGAATCGATACTTGTTACCGTCTGTGAGTAACGAGGAAACGAAGGAGTTTCATAATAGCTTTGATCTAAATTTAGAAGCCTGTTATTCTCTCAATGAAGTTTCGGTAAAGCAGTTACTGGATAGAGATTTTAAAAGGCGATGGGAGAATTTTAATATAGTTTTCAATGGTGAAAAGATTAGTCGGGGCACGCGGAAATATTGTGGAATGCAGTGTAAATACTTCGGCCATCTTATGAAATAGACTGAGCATGTAGTAATTGTCGTTAGACATCAGAAGTGTAGGTCACTTGGGCTTGGGAATCGACTTGGGTCGATTGGCCATCGAAGCGAAACTATCTTTAATCATTCTCGTCCATTGTTCTAACTCAAGGATTCGCGCATTCTCCCATAACCGCGGTAGCCTGGTTGGAAGAGTAACGGATTAGCAATCGGAAGGTCTCGAGTTCGAAACTAGGTCCAACCGAAGACAGTCGTGTACATGGGGCCTGGTGCACGTTAAACCTGTCGTTGACTCAAGTGTACTAACTTTGGCGTGGTGTCGTTTAGAGAGTGGGGTCCCAGCACAGGTGTTCATCTCGTCAGACCGTGGTTCAAAATTTTATTTCATTTGCACGCATGAAAGGTCCATATCAATGTTTATGTTCATTATAAATGGATTGATAAAGGTGTGAAATGTGAGAAACGACAATTCTATCAATAGAAATTAGCAATTAAGAAAGAAAAGTCACAGATGCTTTTCTCTGGCCTGCTTGTTGTTATTTTGAAACACGCAAGGAAATTTAAGTTGCTATATTTCCCCCGCTCATTTGAATACAGCATATTCACTACGCAACACGAAACTCCCAAAGAATTGAGGACCGCGGTTCAAAATTACGAGGCGCTACAGTGTGTCCTTTCAGCAATCTAGGTAGACAAAATTATTGCATCAAAAATACACTGGTTTGGGGTGGTTATAAGAGGCCGTGAGTGATAAAATACTGGTTTGGTGTATATTTAATGACTTTTACTTACTATTTGAATGCAGAAATTTGCTAAATTTAAAGAAATTTGTGAACTTTGCTCCATATATAAAATATACTTCGATCAATAATTAACTGTATTTGTTTGCAATTAATATACACCTGAATAATAGTCAGATACACCTTGTAATTAATATACACCTGAATAATAGTCAGATACACCCATAACAGTTCCATTTAAAAATAAAGTATGTAGATGCATGTAATAGAAAAACTAATGGGGAAAATCTCTTTATTTGAAAAATATTACATTATATACTTGGAATCTCAACTGCCTAAATAATCTATTGATGCATTGAAGGGAAGGTTCTTCAAATTCAACCTTTTTGGAAGCATTTGACTGCGTTTGCTTTCAGATCTTGCTCGCTAACTTGCAATTAGTGGATCTGAGGTGATGAATAATCTATTCATTAAATCTATTCGTATCGGTTCTTGGCATTTTTATAGCAAATATTCCCCTTGTCGTCTATTGTGTTTATTCCTTCTCTTTCTCTTCTAAGAGCGAAACCATTGGAAGAATACAAGAAGCAAAATAATATTTTTTTCCATAGACCAGCATTTTATGTATAGTTTATGGGCACTGGGAGTACCAAGGATAGTTTCTGAGGTATATATCTTGTACTTGCTTCGTGCTCAGAAAACTTATAAGTTTATCTGGAAATCGGAATTTAAACCTTTTAATGACTTGGAAGCGCTTGATTACATTAATCCTAGTTATTTCAACAGACCTCTCAGCATTTATAAAAATCTACGAGTAATGTTTCTATCGTCAATATTCCCTGTTTGATGTATGGTTACATCTATCAAAACAACAAATTCAGGTTTAAAGTTATCTTGCATATTATTAATTTCCTTAGTAGTTAAATTTACTAATTACTTGGCAAAAAGAAATTTGATGGAAAGACAGTATCTAGTCGGTGATGGAATAGGATTTTGCCAAATAATTTTTTTACCCTCATTAATACAAGCAAAGGAACCATAGAAATACAAAACATTCTTCGCTCAGATTAATATTTTTCAGAAAACAATTACCGGTATCTTTTCTGTTTAACGCCATCACAGCCCCTCATTATGATTGTATTTATGAAACTATCTTTTCGCAAAATAAGTCTGAAGGATTGTTCATGAATTGTACGGTAACCGTACAACAGATCAGTTGATAAGTGATTAGTTGTGCTACAGCTGAAGTTTCCGTGATAATGATCCCTAGAAGAGTAACAACCGTTTAGCTTATTTAATTTTGTTGTACGGAGTATACAAACTAGACTTAATGTTCTTTATGTTGTTTACATAATTTTATATTGGTGCATAGAAAGATTAGGGTCAACTATTAGCCCAAGCACTTGATTCGCAGATAATTTTACTGATATTTTAAGACTGGGGTCGTTTTCATAATTGTACCTCTTCCGGGAAATCAACAGAGGGCTCTCTGACGATTTGAAGTAGAACATCGTATACCCGACTTTCGTAATTTACTCCGCCATTGACAATTCTTTTTGACCTGTCTCTACAAGGTTGCGAGTTTCGTTTTTATACTTGGAACTGCAGGCTTAAAAATCTTTTGAGGCCTTCTAGGCCTATTTTTCAAATCATTGTGAATTACTCGGTAGATCTTGGATCATAGTATGAGAAAAGATAAGAATTCCCTGAAGTTAAGAATGATTTCTCAGGAATAGTTCTCTGTGTCTGTTCACTTTACTCCTCTTTTGCTCAATTCTTTGGCTGGTAATTCGAGAATGTTCACTTTGACACCTATTTAAAACATTCAAACAGTATCTGGTAACAAATGAACATCCACTTCTTCAGAAATAGATGTCAAAGTAGCATCAATTCTCGTTTGCTTCGAATTTATCACCTAAATGTCAAAAATGGACTGACGAAAAATTTCCATAATCATTCTGAAATTAAGGAATATCTATCAGTATCGCAAATTCGTGCAAGATGTTTTTGTCCACGTCAAATTAGTCAGGCTATAATACGCATGTAATGTTTTAGTAATATATGAATATATAATGGGTTAAAAGTCTAGTTGAAATTTGAAATCAGCAGTTGCGTTAGACGGTAATTAGCTAAAAATTCAAAAGGATCTAATAAATTAATGAAATAGTATCCCAGAAAAAAGCACGTAAGCATACCTTGATAAACAGAAGATAAAGATAGTATCCACCAAATAGCTCTAAAGAAAATATAGCACTTATACTTTTCAGTTTTCCTCAAAGTATAAATACGCATTCGTCAGATCGGATTTACAGCCAACACAGAAAGTAAGACTGGATCCCTGTTCTTCCTGTTAGGAGAAACTGTTTAGAAAACTAAGGGGACATACTACTTTTAAGATCTGATGTATTTTTCACAATCTGCGACACTAAGAAAATTGAATTTGTCTACCTAGATTGCGAAAATGACACATTGTGCGTTGTCCTTGGATCTTTCCGGGCCGCTGTAGCCTAGTTGGAAGAGCATCGCATTATCAACCTGAGGGTTGCGATTTCGAAACTAGGTCCTGCCAAAGACCGTCGTATATCACAGGGGCTGGTGCACGTTAAATCTGTCACGGTCTCAAATGTCCTCACATTGGCGTGGTGTGGAAGTTCGGAGAGTGGGGTGCCAGCTCAGGTGTCCTCGTCATCTGACCGTGGTTCAAAAGTACGAGGCATTGTCCTTGGACATTTCCCTTCGGGATCGATCCCGGACCGTCGCCAATAGCCTGTTGTGTTGCTGTAGTGCGACATTAATTAACTAACTACTTAACAACTACCTTCCCAAAGATAGGTAGGTATTTTAAATAAAGTCACACCGGGGCAACACAACGGGCTATTGGCAACGGTCCGGGATCCAACCCGAAGGGAAAGATCAGACTACAATACTACGTAATTTTGAACCATGGACAGATAACGAGGTCACACCAGAGCTGGTACCCCTCTCTCCAAACTTCCAAGTCACGCCAAAGTGAGGACATTTGAGACCACGACGGATTTAACATGCACTAGCCTCCCTTGTACACGACGGTATTTGGTTGGATTCAAACTCGCAACTCTCCTGTTGCTAACCGTTACTCTTCCAACCGACCTACCGTAGCCCCCAAAGAATCAAGGACCATAATTCAAAATTACGCGGCGTTATCCTTGGATCTTTCCTGGTCGCGGTAGCGCTGATTGAAGAGCATCGGATTAGCAACCTGAGGGTTGCGAGTTCGAAACTAGGTACAGCCAAACACAGTCATGTACAAGAAGACTGTTGCACGTTAAATCTGTCGTGGCCTTAAATGACCTCACCTTGGTGTGGAAATTTGGAGAGCGGTGTGCCAGCTCAGGTATTGTTTGCGTCATCTGACCGTGGTTCAAAATTAAGTGGCGTTGTCCTTGGATCTCTCCCTTCAGAATTGCTCCCGGACCATCGTCAATAGCCGTTGTGTTACTCTAGTACGACGTTAATTAATTACCATCCCGGATCGTCGCCACTGGCCCGTTGTGTTGCTCCAGTGCAATGTTAATGCTGGTTTCCCCTCCACGTAATACAAATGCAGGTTGGATTAAAAGATCTTCCAGCGGAGGCACCAGACCCTAGGAGATGACTCTTTAGTCTTTAATCTCATTAAATCTGAACACAGCCAGTACGCATTATTATGCACGATAGCTAAATGTTCAGGAGCATATTTGCTTGCCCTCCCTGTACCCTTTGGTACCACTAAGTGTCGAACACGTTGGGCGACCACCGTGCGAGCCATATTGCATCAAATGTCTTGTTTTGGAGGAAAATTTACCAAGGTACCATTGACCCTCCCGTCGTAACTTGATAAGGATGCGATAGTACTCCTCCGCCCATGTGGAGGAACCACCGTTGACTGTCTTTAAGACCTATTGACTCACGAGTTTCGTCCTTGCTCAGAGAGACCACCAACTGTTACTTTCGGGGCCGCCTCTGACAATCTATAATGGCATATGTCGGGGTAAAGGGGGCTGCGCCCACAACTACTACTAGTAGTGCAATGTTAATTAAATACCTACCTAATTCACAAAGGGGTTGGTGCACTTTAAATCTGTCTTGGCCTCAAATGTCCTCACGTCGGCGCGGCGTGGAAGTCCGGAGAGAGAGGTGCCAGCTGAAGTGTGACTGTAGTGCAAAATTACGTGTTGTCCTCGTATCACTGCCTTCGGGTTAATTAACTACCCAACGAATCGAGAACCGAATACGCAACAGAACCGCCGAAGAACCCGCTCCGCTTCGACACGGAACTCACGTTGCCGCCGAAAAGCGTGCTCCGCCGCCCACGGGAGCACGCGCGAAGGAAAGCGAGCATCGCTGGGAAGCGCGCTGGCGTGCCGGTATCGAAATAAGCAACCAGCCTCGCAGCCGGGGGGGGGGGGGGGCGAGGAGGAACGCGACACACACTCGGGGTAAATAAAAACGAATAAATAAGAACGAGAAGAGAGAAATGTTAATGAAGCGTCGTCCCCCGCCACGCAGAAAAGCGCCGAATTGCGGGCGCAGCGAAAACAAACAACCCACGCTCCGGATGGGGACAGATGCAGCGGAAGGGAAGGAGGAGGAAAAGATCAAGAGGAGAAGATCAAAACCATAGACGAATGAAACGAAAAAGAGATCGGATATACTTCCCCGATAAGATACCTGAGAACAGACCTTCTGCGGAGGGATTTCCTGGAATTGGACACGGGGTGGAGGATGTAGCCTCCATCTTTGGACACCACTTTGACCTCCGTTGGTCGCACGCTCGCTCCAAGGGGTAGACCAGTTGGAAGAGTAGCGGATTAGCAACAGGGGGGTTGCGAGGTCGAATCCAACTAAAGACCGTCGTGTATAAATGGGGCTGGTGCATCTTAAATCCGTCGTGGCCTGCCTCGAAAAAGGTGAAATCGTAGTGTGTTCAAATGTACAAGAGGGTTCGTTCAAAAGTACATGGCCATCATGTATTTTTGTACATGATTGTCATGAACAGTCATTCATGGACGGATGTCCTGGAGTTTGACATAGATTTGAACCTATTTTGTCAATGCAATTTAATTTGGAATGTGTCTGCAGATCACTAGGAAGTTGTTTTATGTAAGCTTCTCGGCCCGCGGTAGCCCAGTTGGAAGAGCAACGGATTAACAACTTCAGGATTGCAAGTTCGAAACTAGGTCCAGCCAAAGACTGTCGAATACACGGGGATGGTGCACTTTAAGTCCGTCGTGGCCTCAAATGTCCTCACGTTGGCGTGGTATGGAAGTTCGGAGAGTGGTGTGCCAGCTGAGGTGTTGCCTCGTAATCTGACTGTTTTTCAAAATTATGTGGTGTTGTCCTCTTGGGATTGATCCGAACCGTCGACAATAGCCCGTTGCGTTGCTCCAGTGCGACGTTAATTAAAAATACCTACCGGTCGCTCCAAGACGAATTTGCTCATAAAAGAAAGTAGGTGAGGCATTTTACAGCGAGTGTCCTGATTTGACTTGTCGTTGCAACATACTAGGCTTCGTTAAGAATGTCACTTCCAGAATACAATTTCGATTATTTTAACCCATAACGGGTTCCATTTTTCCAAGTTAAGAAAACTGAACGCAGAAAGCACACGAGAGTCAGTGACTCAAGTGGTTCCTGGATTCAATGCATTTTTTAACGGCGCTATACTTGCTATCTGAGCCGAGAGCTGGTTTGATTTCTTCTCACATTATGTGCCAACTCTAGGCAAATACATATACGCGTCGTGTATCAATGGGTTTGCCCACTGCGTTAGTGCGAGCACCAAATTAGATGACGGGCATATGTACCAAGTTATGTAATGGGTTCCAACTACACAACGTTAAATGATAGACCTGTATGCATGTATTTAAATTAACGTCGCACTGGGGCAACACAAAGGGCTATTGGCGACGGTCTGGGATCAAACCCGAAGAGAAAGATCCAAGGTCAATACCAGATAATGTTGAACCACGGTCAGATGACGAAGTCAGACCTGAGCTGGCACCTCACTCTCCAAACCTCCACACCACGCCAACGTGAGGACATTTGAGGCCACGATAGATTTAAAATGTATATCAGTCCCTTTTGAACACGACCGTCTTTGTTTGGATTCGAACTCGTAACTCTCCGGTTGCTAATCCGTTACTCTTCCAACTGGGCTACCGCGGCCCTAAATGAATGTATGGCCTATGCACCAAGTTATATAATGGGATCTAGCACCAAGTTAAATGACTTCTTGTTAGGTTAATTCAAGTTAACAAACTTCTCGACCGCGAAACTTGTTCGCATTAGCAACAAACCTATTTTTTACACCCTTACTCGTATCTTTATGTACCTGTAAAACAGATATGTGCAATGATATAACCAAAATATTTAGGTATAGTAAAATGTCGCACACTAAAATAAGTTGTTTTCCGTCTTACTCCCAACATCATCACAAAGGAAGGTTAGGTCGCTGATAATTTGAGAAGGGGTTACTGTTAAAGAGAGTTTAGAAAGCACTAGCCTAAATTATCGACCTTCTAATGAAATAGACGGTCGATAAGATCGACAGTTTTTTACGACGCTACTCACTCGATCCTACATGAGGATTCGTGCTTCCTTCGATAGAGGGTCGTTCCTGAGCGGTGTTTTAGGCATGTGTAGTCAATAAAAATATAATGTTGCGATTGTAATAACTGGTACTTTTGTGTCTGCGTATTTTCTTGATTTACATCATCGCATTCCAAAAGCAACAGGGCTACCCGGCCTCAGATAAACGAAAGACTGAACCATCCGAAATTACTTTCGGACTATAGCTTGATGAAGGGCGTTCTTTTACAAAATAAAATGTTTTGGAGAAGAGGAGGCGGTTGTTGAGGTTTGCACTTCAGACAGCTAATATCCGAGAAATGGCCCTGTTTTAATAAATACCACGTGGCGGATTAATCGTTGCGGTTTAATCGGAGTTATAACTAAGCGCCGGAAGAAACGCGATGCTGGCCGCACACGCTCCGTCTGTTTCACTAGGTCGATGGTCCAAGTATCGTTCACATAGATCCGAGTATCCATGGAACCAATAGGAGACGTGAACGAGTATGATTGGCAGGAAAAAGTGTTTTTAACTCCGCCTTCCATCCACCATGCGGTTGGATGAAGAGAAACAATTTGTGTGTGTGTGTTCCAACTCACTTCACTTACGGAGGACAGTCGAAGGGTTAGAGGCAATAAGGGAAGAAAATTTTCGTGCTTTGCTGAGTGCTTTGCAGTAACATAATTTAGTTATTTTTGAATGGATTGTATAAATAATTAGAAAATATTGCAAAAGAACTATAACGGAAGCAAGTTTGAGCTTATTTGTCATATAATAGGGAAGACATACCTTTGAACACATTACACATTTTTCTCTCAATTTCAACCAGTCTAATTTTTTTTCACTGCTGAGACTCAAGGACAACGCCGTCATCTGACAGTGGTTCAAAATTAAGTGGTGTTGTCCTTGGAACTTTCCCTTCGGGTGCTGATCCCGGACCGTTGCCAATAGCCGTTGTGTTGCTCCAGTGTGGCGTTAATTAAATATCTACCAAGGACAACGACTCGTAATTTTGAACCACGGTCAGACGACGAGAATGACACCTGAGCTGGCACCCCACTCTTCAAACTTCCACACCACGCCAACGTGAGGACATTTGAGGCCACGACAGATTTAACGTGCACCATCTCCCGTGTACATGACGGTCTTTGGCTGAGCCAAGCTTCGAACTTGCAACGTTACATGAAAGAACAACTTCCTAGTTATCTGCTGACACATTCAAAATTAAATTTCATTGACAAAAATAGGTTCAAATCTATGTCAAACTCAAGACATTTGTTCAGAGGTACATGATGGCCATGTGCCTTTGAACGAACCTTCTTGTACATTTGAACACATAATTTTTATACATAATTTCAGAAAAAGGGATACCTAAATACTTTTTTATTTAAAAATCATTTTTTCTTCTTTTCGTTTTGTTCCTTAGGGCAACTGTAGCCCAGTTGAAAGAGCAACGGATTAGCAAATGGAGGGTTGTGAGTTCGAAACTAGGTCCAGTCAAAAACCGTCGTGTACACGGGCGCTGGTGCATGTTAAATCTATCGTGGCCTCAAATGTCCTCACGAGAGGAAGTTTGTAGTGGGGTGCCAGCTCAGGTGTTGACCTCGTCATCTGACCGTGGTTCAAAATTACGAGGCGTTGTCCTTAGTCTTTCCCTTCGGGATTGATCCCGGACCGTCGCCAATACCCCGTTGTGTTGCCCCAGTGTGACGTTAATTAACTACCTGCCTTCTTTCCTTTGTTCCAGAAATTTTCTATTGGCAAAATACCAAAAATAATTACTTGGACTGCTTGATTCCTCGTACTTTATTCATCTTAAGGGAACTGTGTATTTCTCTTGTATCACACACAGAATACGAATTAATTGTCGATGCATGATATGTATCGTTATTGTATGAAAAGTGTACAATTGTATAAACATCGAACGCACTTCTAATGAAACGGACGGAGCATGTGAGCTGAGCTTCATGTTATTCCTCCTGATCACTCGGTTTGAAGATCGTAGGGTGAAGATCGCGTGGTATTGGAGGAAGACATGAATCCTAACGTAGAATTGATTGACGAGCGTGGTGAAGAACACTAGTTTGTGCTTCGTTAGTCAACCAACCCAAGTCGATTCCCAAACCCACGTGACATACACTAAGAGACAGCGACTCTCGTTTTCCTAGGTCTCTTTCATTAAAGGGGCGATGTGTATAAAGGAATAGAGAAAAATGTACATATATTGGTCAAACATTGAGAACTAGTATTTGGTTGGTTGATTTT
This sequence comes from Meta bourneti, assembly GCA_933210815.1. Taxonomy (NCBI): domain Eukaryota; kingdom Metazoa; phylum Arthropoda; class Arachnida; order Araneae; family Tetragnathidae; genus Meta; species Meta bourneti. The sequence goes on along the minus strand of OW119924.1, from coordinate 89,234,743 downwards.
TATGGCGCAAGGGCCAGATCTGCCCAAGCTGCTCCAAGCAATGTAATTTCGGCCGAGTAAATGGACATACATACACGTAAGGAAAGCTTTACTGACACACGGAAGAGAGAAATATACCCAGAGTAGTTACGGGTATCAAACCTACCTTTCGCACGCTGCTAGCGGAGGGGGCTAACCTACTGAGTCACGGTGGCTCCAAAAATTGAATGTAAGAGAGAATCGAACCCAGGACGGAAGCGAACCAATCTGGCATGGATCGAATCGAGCTATGCTGCCTAGGCGTTCGTGTAGAAGAATTTTCGACCATGCTTTCAGAAAAATCTGAAGAAAATTAAATGAATTGTAGATTTACGATCGATAGCCATTGAGTCACTAAGAGTGATCGAATCTCCCGTATCTTCTGGGATCTCTCGTATTGACCATCAATTTCTCCTGTATATCCCATTCACAATCAAGATAGTAAAATCTAAATTACATATTACTCCCGGCCAATACATTCCGATATAAGCTGCCATTGTTATAGACAGTGTATACTTAGAGTATTCACTCATCAATATCGAAGGTTTACCTATAAAATGAAAACGGTAGTCCGGTTGGGAGAGTAACGGATTAGCAACTGGAGGGTTGCGAGTTCGAATCCAACCTAGTGAACAAGGGGGGTTGGTGTACGTTAAATCTGTCATGGCCTCAAATGTCCTCACGTTGGCGTGGTGTGGAAGTTTGGTGAATGGGGTGCCAGCTCAAGTGTGACCTCGTCATCTGACCTTGAATCGAAATTACGTGGTAATGTCCTCTGATCTTTCGCTTCGGGTTTGATCTCGGACCGTCGCTAACAGCCCGTTGTGTTGCTCCGACGCGTCGTTATTTAAATACCTACCGAACACAGGTTGCGAATGAATGAACTACGGCCACATTGAGTACTTGAGGTGTCCGTTATCTAAATAGGCACTAGGGATCATGGTTCTTATGGGGCACTACCAATTTCTTACACAGCTGATGTAAGTCTCTTATTCCCTGGCAGCGCCAACTCTCAATCCTTTGAGCGGCGTGATCAAACATGGCGCAGAGAGAGAGAAAGAGCGCCGCGCACCTCCGAGTTGTAAATCGATAACTCGGTCAGCGATGCTATTTATAGACCTTTCCTCGCATCATCAGCAGTCGGTGGGCTTACACCACCCCTTCGTTCATTTATGTTTCGGTCTTTTGGAGACGGTTGACCTCCGACCCCTGTGACATGATTTTGCACTCGGACACCCCCTCTCTCACTGTCATCCGCGTGCAAGGTAGTGAAGATGCATGCAAACGTCTATTTCACTCTTTGAGGCACACCCGGTGGTGCGGATGGTAATTTATTCGTAGAGCCACACGAAAAATCCATATACATGGCAGTGGAGACATACAAAAAACAAAGCACAAAACACGCATCAATATTCCAGACATTACTTAACGTATAGGTCGTGTGACCCATTCATAGCATGTCTTAAACAGGTTTAAATTAAAAAATACTCCCCTTTGTCGGTATAATGCCGTAACAGCAAAATTGGTCAGATCTTGATAGACGAGATATCTCGTCATTAGAAGAAACCAGGCGAGATCTTGGTCGCGTCATCATAAGAAAACTGGCAATATTCTGATGACGAGATATCTCGTCATTAAAAAAAAATTGGTCAGATCTTGATGGAGATGAGATCTTTCGAGATATCTCGTCGAAACCACTTGGAGGGTTAAATTCATCTTGTTTAGTTGTTCCTGGTTTATGAGAATGGAAAGTCTGGAGCACCTAATAATGAATTACTTTCCCCGGCCTTTCGTTCTTATCTTCAGATATAATCTTCGTATCATGCTGAAGATTTTTATTGTGTTACTATTAAAGAGCCCAAACAAAGTCTACGTAATACAGTAACCCCATGATGCCGACCATGACATCTTCGATTCCAATTGCACAGATCAGTATCACTTTGTAAGGCCAACTTATAATTATAAAATATCTGGTTCAATGGGGTTACGGTAGGTAAGTATTTTAATTAACGTCACACTTTGAGAGACACAATGGGCTATTGGTGACGTTCCGGGAATCCTAAGGGGAAAGATCCGACGACAACACCACGTAATTTTGAACCATGATCAGATGACGAGGTCACATTTGAGCTGGCACTCCGCTGTCCAAACTTACACACCACGCCAACGTGAGGATATTTGAGGCCCCGACAGATTGAACGTGCACCATGCCCCCATGTATGAGACGGTCTTTGGCTGGATTCGAACTCGCAACCCTCCAGTTGTTAATCTGTTACGCTTCCAACCGGGCTACCGGGGCCCATATTGTAGATGATGTTCAATGTAAAAACAGATATTGTACAAAGTGAATGGAGCTGTCTTTATTATTATTTCCCCTTGCTTAGATTATGCTCTGTTTGTACAACTTTGTGTTTCGTTTTTGTAATGTTTTGTATACACTCACCTACTCTGTTCTATGTATACGAACTGTGTACATAGTGGTACGAAACGTGGCCTGACACAAGATCATGATACATCTGTGTGTAATGATCAGATGGGGGTAAGACATCGACTTGCTACCGAAATACAAGGAGCATGTGCGCGTAGCCGTTGTCATAAGGTATCAAAAGGGTGAGTCACGTGGACATGAGAATCGACTTGGACCGGTTGGTAATCGAAGCACAAACTTTTGTTTCTCCCACGCTAGTCAATAAGGCATCATCAGGATTCGTGCTTTCTTCCAATACCACGTGTCGCAAAGGCGAGCCTGCGATCGTTTTCTGCGGACCTACCGCGCATGCGCACGAAGAAAACAGCTAGAACAAAATATTCTGATGTAGAACGCTCGTATTAAGCTGGAGAAAATGTGCTGTCCTTTTTCTGTTAAAAATGTAAATATAATGTAAATATATATCAGCGCAATTAAAGATTAGCGAAATTTATAGGCTGTGCTTTAATTTTGTCGAGATTCATTGTATGAATGAATATATAAGTTTCAGCGAAAGAAGAATGAATAAGAAGCATGAATAAAACAAGGGTTTCATAGAATTCGATACTTTTTGCCCAGCCCTTGAAAAGAGGGTGAAGATTCAAGAAAAAGGGTGAGTAAACATCTCACACCTTTTATTAGTATTTAAATGAATTTTAAACTCTTGGAAGCAATACCACGTGACCTCTGACCGGAGATCTTCAAATCAAGCGATCGGAAGAAATAACACGAAGCTCATGCTCCATTTCTTTTATAAGGTCGATGGGAAAAGATAGACTAGATTCTGGTTCTCGATTTTACGCAAGAAAAACTAGAACTTCAGGAAATTGAAAATTATTTCTCTTAATTTAATTGAACTGAAAATTTAAGATTTTCCCTTTGAAGCAAATACCACGTTGTACCCGCAAACCTCTGAAGAAAACAGTCCGGAAGATCTCAGCGATATAAGAAACCAACGAGCAACTAAGAGAGAGAAATGAAAAATGTCCCAAAATAATTATTCAGAAAAAAAATTGATTGCAAACGCCAACTTAGCGACAATTGCGCCAAATAAGGTTTTGTAAAAGCAATTCAAAACTGAAAAGTAACCCTGCTATTTATTATAGTTGGCTCCTGTGAGTCAAGTCATGTGGTTTTGAACGAGTCTATTCAATTAGGTGATAGGTTGAAAGGTAAACAAAGGACTTCTACAATTGGAGTCTGGCGTGGATTCTGGTTTAAAGTTAAATGTTCTGTGTCTAAGACTATAGCAGTGATAACAAGTTGGCAGGGGGAACCATCCAAGGCGATCGCCGGTTCGAATCCAGCCAAAGATCGTCATGTACAAAGGGAGTTGGTGGACGTTAAATATGTCGTGGACTCAAATGCATTCCGGTTGGCGTGGTGTGGAAGTTTGGAGAGTGGGGTACCAGCTCAGGTGTTTTCTCGTTATCTGACCGTGGTTCAAAATTACTTGGTGTTGTCCTCGATCTTTTCCTTTGACCGTCCCTGACCGTCTCCAATAGCTCGTTGTGTTGCTTCAGTGCAACGTTAATTAAAATTCCTGCCACATAAATTGGCTGAAATATGCATGTGTACCGACTAGTTTTCTGTACAGAAACGAAGTACGCATATCGTATGGTTTGTCATAAGCTGCTCCAGTATGTTGCCAGGCTTATATGCTTGGCAGCAGTTCAAACTTGGCGATATTTTACATAAAATTGCGCCAACTGTACGCAAGAAAGAGCAATGAACTCTTTTAGTGTTTTAGACGTTGCATTTGTAGGTTTTTTTTTTGGAAATTAGGTACCAAAGAAAGTTTTTTTAGCAACTTTACCGTTTCCAATGTTTTTCTTTCGTGGTTGCCACGGCTTGGCACCAAAATTTCAAAACTGCGTCACTTTAAAATTCCATCTCTATTTTCCCGTTAGGTAGACCAAAAAAGATGACAGATGCCCGTATGTTCCCGATGATGACCTTTTAATCACAACTCCATAATCTTTCAACCATCGCAAGAGACGAAGAGCATTACGAGAGCCAGCAGACAAAGATAAAAAAAATTCCCGCAGCCAATTAAAAACACCGCCCTTTATTTTATTCTTTCATTGTGCTCTTTCTTTCTGAAAAATGACATCTTTTCTACCCCAGTATAGAAAATGTCGCCAGGAATGCTAATTGCCCGCCGCATCGTGACTGTTAAAAGATAGTCCATGTACCAGAAATCAATTTCTTCCTTTTATCATCTCCCACCACCCAGTCATCCGCCGGCATTGTGATTTATGACGTACTGTGACATATATCGTGACAGCGAATCCACTCAAGATGATACGACAGTGTGTCTGTTACGAGTTGTCACAAAATCAATTCATGGGGTACCTCAAATATTTGTCTTTCGTTGAATAAGCAACAATTAGAGTTGAAAAATATTCGACATGTTTTTAACCTTTTTATCGATGTTGTAATACAAGGGTCGCCAAACTTCTTTGACTGTCGAACCCTTCAAGAATTTCTTGACTTTTTATCTCTCACCTCTATTTTACTATTACGTGATTTTAATAGGACAAGCAAAAAAGAAGCTTATGTGAGTTTTTAGATTACTTATTTTATACTAGTGGTTTATTGTGTGTATAATATAGAATATATTATTGTATTCCATATTATACATACAATATACTATAACGTCAAAGAGATACGTTTTTGCTTTCGACATCCTTCTTAATATTACATATTTGATAGGAAGGATAGATAATATATAAAATTAATTTAAATAATAAAATAATAGTAATACAATTTTCCTTGTGTATTTGAAAATAAGACTTATTTACTTAGTACACAATTTACTAACGTTGTCAATGTGGAGGGTGTGTGTAAGATTAACTGATTCCCTTTTAGAATTTTGTTGTGTGGAAATGGCAACACTGCACAGCCTGGCCCAGAATCCTCTGATTAGTCGGAACCAATTAGAGAGGAGGAAAGAAGAGAGCTTCTGTTTTTTAGTTAGTTTTTCTAGGGATTTTAAAAACATGAAGGTTGTCATTAAGTTGACCAAATAACTTTTTCGATGGATATATTTTTAAAACCTTTATTTTATGTTTAGTCTGCGTGTTTGTACTGTTTCGTTGATTTGTTGTGTTTAAATAAACATGTTTAAATTGTTTAGTTTTGGATTCTTTTAGGCTATCTCCTTCCTGGTTTTTGTTGGAGTGTCAAATGCTCTGATTACGCGGGAAATATTTCCAATCGTTAGTGTGTGCTTCTTGACTCTTGACAAGATTACCAATATCGGGATCAAAATGAGTAAGTTTCAGCCTTAAATAATCTCGGAATTCTATATTCACTCTTAATTGTGTTGTCATTCAGAATGGAGGTAGTCCAAGTTAACCGAATTAAATATGACCCGTACAATGATGTCTTATATTTTTCTATCGATCCCTGAGCCTGAATCAATCCCTAGGAATGTTATATCGACCCCTGGGGGTCGATATCGACCATTTTAGCGACCACTGTTGTAATATGAGATTTAGAATGAATATGAAGTAATCACTACTTAAACTACACCGATTTAAATAAAGTAAGTAAAAATCCAGGAAAGCCATGGCAATTAAGAATCTGCTTTGTATAACTATGAGATTTGATATAAACAGGAACTTAATAAATTAAAGATTAATCCAAAAATAGTAACACGAGATTTTTGTTTTTTGTCGGAAAATTCGACGATACGGGAGTTTGTCCGAAGATAGGATACCCAAGTTGAACGTCCTTCAGTTTGGAATGTGGTCACCTCTAACAGATATGTTGGATAGAGTCGATTAACTCAGTTGGCAGCAATGACCATTGTTCCTGCAGCGGAAGCCCCCAGAAGGTTTGAGAGGGCGGATTGAGCGCAGCAATACGTCTTCCTGTAGAGCATCTCAGATATGCTCAATGGTATTGAGATCAGAAGATTTAGCTGGCCGTTCCATAGGTACAGAATGGCTATCTCCAACTTCTTTTATCTAAATTCTAAGCATATTTTGAAATCGGTTCTTTTCTTATACTAGTGTCTGTTGACGTCATAAGACGCCAATGCTCCAAATTTGCAGATTAGATTTTGATCCACTGCGTGCATTATTATGATGCTAAATTTAAAAAATTTGATGCAAATCGATTTAATTTTTGACAAGTAAAAACTATTTTTGTATTTTCCCCCTTAAGTTATAAAAACCTATGCATTTTGAGTTTTGAACTGCGGAAAAATGATTGAACCATCCCTTTTGATCCGTGCATCGTACCAATCGATGGGGAATAACGTCTTCCATAAATTTATATGCATAAAATTTTCTTAAGTGGGCGCATTCAAGTTAAATTGCGTACAAACTTCATAATGTTTTCCACAACACCGACTTCGATGCTAAGTTTGACCATTAATTTTTGGTTTAACCTTCCTGTTTGTAGTCTCGACGAGGCAATTAGCAAAATTGGTCAGATCTTGATGGACGAGATATCTCGTCATTAGAAGAAACCAGGCTAAATCTTGGTCGCATCATCATAAAAAACTGACAATATTCTGATGACTAGATACCTCGTCATTAGCAAAATTGGTCAGATCTTGATGGACGAGATATCTCGTCGAAACCACTTGGAGTGTTAAATTCATCCTGTTTAGTTGTTCCTGGTTTATGAGAATGGAAAGTCTGGAGCACTCAATGCTGAATTATTTACCACGACCTTTCGTTCTTATCTCCAGATATAACCTTCGTATCATGCTGAAAATTTTTATTGTGTTACTATTAAAGAGCCCAAACAAAAGTCTACGTAATACGGTAACCCCATGATGTATCGTACTTCTGAGGGCGCAACAAAAAATGCGATAGAACGAGGATATAGGAAAATTTACTCATTGGAGAAAAAGCGCAAATTGTGTACATTATGTTACGGTTTTTTACTTAAAATTATGTAAACCTACAATAAGGTAGAATATTTTTGTGTACACGCAGACCATTTATGACTCTTCTTCATTCCTTACGAGGTTCGATCGATGACGGATGTCAACTCCCTAGCTTGACGGTGTCTGTAGATGCCCCTAAGAAATTCCACATGACAGCAGAGCCGAAGGAAAAAGGGCTAAGCTAATTGGTTGAAACGGGCGGACCTCTGAAACCACTTTCTGTAGATAGAGATTGAGATTTCCATTGCTGTTGGCAAACTTAAAATTGATCGGAATTGGATTTTATGGCGCTATGTCTAAATGTTTTTAATGAGGTCCGCTGCCCTTCCATATAATGAAATAGACAGAGAATGTGGGCGGCGTCTTTATTGTAAGTAGGTTGGTTGCTTTTGGGGGTTTTATGACATGATATCAAGTAATAGACAGACATGATATCAAGTAACAGACAGACACACAATGAAAGTTTTACTGACACAGAAGAGAGAAATACACCCAGGGAGGTATGCATCTATTTATTGTAAGTAGGTAGATAATTGAATTTACGTCGCACTGGGGCAGAACAACGGACTATTGGCGACGGCCTGGGATCCACTCTCCAAACTTCCACACAATGACAACATGAGGACATTTGAGACTACGACAGATTTAAAGTACACCAGCCCCCAAGTACACGACGGTCTTTGGTTGGATTCGAACTCGCAACCCTCCTGTTGCTAACCCGTTGCTCTTCCAACTGGGATACCGCGGCACCATGTTCAGAAGACTTACTTTAAACACGAACCGCCGCATAAACACTACCGTCACCTACAGTTAGCTTGGCAGAAAATGCCTATCATAACCGCATTAGTTTTTCTAAGCTGCTTAGTCCCCCCTTTTACCATTTCCATGACGATATATCGTTGAGTGAACACCGACTGAGCCGCGGAAACGCATGCCAGATTCCGAAGACGGAAAAAACTGATCTTCTGACCCATTAGATTATGTTCTATATCGAAGCAAGCAGAAACGCGCAGCCATGTGCGTGAAGCTTTAGCCTATTTTTAAAAGCATGGCTTACACTGCAAGGATTGGAGGCCTGGATTCGACGGGAACTGGGATAAAGCTTTGGCACGTTTTAAATTTGGACAATATCAGTGCGAATGAATTGAGTCGTGAAGAAAGAATCGATGTATATGCGAAAGCAAAACTCCACGAAATCGAAAACCTTTTGATATGAAAAATATTCTTTGATACGGGATAGAATAGAGATAACTTGTGTTTAACTCTTTGAGCGATATGAGATTTTCGAGTAATATATCGTTACTACCATGTCAAAGGCAGAAATCTGCAAAATTGACGTTTCTACAAAAACGTGTTCAAAGTTTTGATGCTTCGGAATAATCGAGTTACGACTCAAAGCTTTTTTCTCATGAAAATTGTCAACATCTGACCGTGGTTCAAAATTATGTGGTGTTGTCCTCGGATATTTCCCTCTGCGATTGATCCCGGACCGTCATCAATAGCCCATTGTTTTGCTTCAGTGTGACATTAATTAAAATACCTACACACCACAAAGAATCAAGATGATCTGTGGCTTTGTCATAGCATGAAACATGAAATGGTAAGTAGGTATTTTAATTTAATTTTTACCACGTAATTTTGAGCCACGGTCAGATGAAGAGGCAACACCTGAACTGGCACCCCACTCTCCAAACTTTCACACCAATGTGAGGACGTTTGATGCCCCGACAGATTTAACGCGTGCCAGGCCCCTTTGTACACGACGGTCTTTCGTTGGATTTGAACTCGCAACCCTCCGGTTGCTGATCCGTTACTCTTTCAACGAGGCCACCGCAGTCCTAAATGGTGACTCGAAAAATGCAGTTTGGTGAAAATCGACGAAATGCAGATTGGGTTGGGTTGGGTATTTCAATTAACGTCACACTGGAGCAACACAATGGGCTATTGGTGACGGTCCGGGATCAATCCCAAAGGGAAAGATCCGAGGACAACACCACGTAATTTTGAACCACGGTCAGATGACGAGGCAACACCTGAGCTGGCACCCCACTCTCCAAACTTCCACACCACGCCAACGTGAGGACATTTGAGGCCACGACAGATTTAACGTGCACCAGCCCCCTTTGTACACGACGGTGTTTGGCTGGATTCGAACTCGCAACCCTTCGGTTGCTAGTTCGTTACTCTTCCAACCGGGCCACCGCGGCCCTGAAATGCAGATTGGTGCCTTTGGCATGGTAATAACACTACCATTGCTTTTATCCTACATTGATGACTAAATAGCCACATGTATTGGTTGGAAGAATTGTTGGAAGGATATTTAAAGGTCATGCAGGGAAAACGTCAGGTTGCATTACCGTCGAAGAGTGAAGTCTCGAATGTATTGTTTAGTTTTCGATTAGACAAGCACAACTGGTGATCATTATCATTTACTGGCTGCAAAAGGATCTATTGTTCTGGGAAAAGGGTCTAGCCTTTTTATTTTTACAAGCTTTTGTTAGGGGTAAGGGGTTTTCCATCGCTTTTTTGTACGGAACTTTGTTCCAGTTCCAGCCTTACTTAAAAAGTTTATTTTGGAAGTGTACATGAGACTTTACCCTCCATTGGGACATTCTAATGACGGAGCATATGCATGCAGCTTCATGCTATTTTCCCCGATCTTTCGAATAGCCCGTTGTGCTACTCCAGTGCAACATTAATTAACTACCTACCTTGATTTGGAATCTCCGGACGGGGGTCACGGGACGTTAGAAGAAAGCAGGAATCCTGACGTAGGACTCATCGACCGTAATGAAAAACAGTTTGCGCTATGATAGCCAATCGGCCCAAATCGATTCCCAAGCCCAAGTCACAAGCTCAACACTCTTATGGCGGGCCGCCCTAGCCCAGTGAGTAGAGTCGCGAATCATCAACTGGAGTTCAAGTTTCGAGTTTTGAACTTTGCAAGTTCAAAACTCGATCTAGCCAAAGACCGTCGTGTACTCGGGGGTTGGTATACATTAAATCTGCCGAAGCCTCATGTTGTCGTGGTGTGGAAGTTTGGAGAGTGGATCCCAGACCGTCAACAATAGCCCTTTGTGCTGCTCCAGTGCGATGTAAATTCAATTATCTACCTACTTACAATAGAGTTGGGTATTTGGGTATTTCAATTAACGTCACACTGGAGCAACACAATGGGCTATTGGTGACGGTCCGGGATCAATCCCAAAGGGAAAGATCCGAGGACAACACCACGTAATTTTGAACCACGGTCAGATGACGAGGCAACACCTGAGCTGGCACCCCACTCTCCAAACCTCCACACCACGCCAACGTGAGGACATTTGAGGCCACGACAGATTTAACGTGCACCAGCCCCCTTTGTACACGACGGTGTTTGGCTGGATTCGAACTCGCAACCCTTCGGTTGCTAGTTCGTTACTCTTCCAACCGGGCCACCGCGGCCCCACTTACAATAGAGACGCCACCCGCATTCTCTGTCTACTTTATTAGATAGGGGGAGGTAGCCCAGTTGGAAGAGCAACTGATTAGCAAACGGAATGTTGCGAGTTCGAAACTAGGTCCAGCCAAAGACCCGGGGCTGTCGTGGCTCATTTGGTATGCCCACTGCGCTAGCAACCTTCGAATTGTAGGCGGCGCAGGTTCGATTCCTGTCACGTGCATTCCTCGCTGGAAGTATTTCTCTCTTCTGTGCCATTAAAACTTTCATTGCGTGTGTCTATTACTTGATATTGTTTGTCTCGTGTCTGGCGCAGCATGGCCAGATATGGCCCCTGCTCCATAAAACACCCAAAAATCCAACCAGCCAAAGACCGTCGTGAACACGGAATCTGGTTAAATCTGCCTTAGCCTCAAATGTCCTCACGTTGACGTGGTGGGGAGGTTTGGAGAGTGGGATGCCAGCTCAGGTGCTGACCTCATTATTTGACCGTGATTCAAAATTACTAGGCGATGTCCTTGGATCTTTCCATTTGGGATTGAACCCGGACCGTTACCAAAGCCCGTTGCGTTGCTCCAGTTTGACGTTAATTAACTACCTATCTACCTACTTTCATTGGATGGTCGATCTTGTTATTTACAAAAACGAACATAGTTAATAGTTCTGAAAAAAATTAGGGCAAAAATAAATTGTACATTCTATAAACTTTTGGTTTTCATATTTTGTTCAAACTACCAGATTATGGAAGAGGATATCACCCCCATAAACCGTCATTGTTACGCCAGTCTAAAAATGAGTTGCCAAAACAGTAGGTTAATTCGTTAAATTCATAAAATTTTAATATTAACATCTCGAATATTTCATTTAAAAAAATGAATTTTAAGAATATTTCATTAACAAATTAAAGGTAAGGATGAATTTTCTGATTTGAATTTCTTAGTTGACCTATAAAAAGTTTGTTTTTAAACATGTATGGTCCCTGGTAATACAAGCAAAGTCTAAATATTTAAATACTTTTCTAATACAATGCATGATTCTGATGACAGATGGTAAAAAGGATAACATCAGTAACATCTGTTATGTCCAACCACAGAATATTGATATAGAATTTCAAGATTCTGCCAGCTCTACTGGATTCACTCATCGATATACACTCGTTGTTTCAAAGTTCAACTACCTTAAAGATTGTATTACATACGCTATCCATATTATTTTTATTTTTTTCAAGCAGATCTTGCAAAAATGGAAAACAAAATGGAATTGAATGAATTTTGCTTTTAGAATGAGAGAGAAAAATTGGTTTGGATGCTCTCTCTAAAATTGGTTTGGCTTCTGATTAGCCCTCGTGTGTCATTTTTTCCACACGAGGGCTAATCAGATCTGGACCTACTGCTTAAAGCGGATTCCGAACCCATACCAACATCATGCCATGACTGGGGTTCAAACTCGGATCTGGAATCGAGGGTAAGAACTCGATTCATACGGCTACCAGCCTAGCATGAAAAATTTGGGTTTAAAAAAAAACTAAAATGTTTCGATTTATTACCTTGAAAATAATTTGGTTTTGAGACTTTTAAGGCACCGATTTACTTATTCATTTAATATACATTGGTACCTTGAGATACGAGTTTAATTCATTCCATGACCGAGCTCGTAAATCAAAATGCTCGTATCTCAAATCAATTTTCCCCATTGAAATTAATTGAAATGAGATTAATTCGTACCAGCCCCCCAAAAATCACTCCAATTTTTTTATAATAATGTATTTATAATGAACAAATATTGTAGCTGGAGTTATAGCATTCATCGATTCCTTCTGCTTCAGTATAGTACATACCGTAGAAGTGCGATCGTACTGCGTTGCCAAGTCTATTATTCTTACGCTCTGCTCATGTTTGTCTATTATCTCACTCTTTAATTCCATTCCAAGGATATTACCTTTTTCCTTTTCTCACCACTGTTCTTTACACTCACCTTCTTTGAACTCATGGTTATGTGAAAAAAATGAGTTAAATAACTGTACCACAGCGTTTTTCCATTTTCAGAATTGACGCATCTGGTCGGAGAAAAGAAAAAGGGGGAAAATATGAAAGGGACTTGTGCCTCCCGGTGGCAGTTGACAGTAAATGTCAAACCAAATTAAGAAATTGATTGATTTTTGTGACACGTTAACTGTCATATCAGGTGAGGTAACCATGTGAACTGAATGACGCGCAAGACTCGGGAATCTGAGCGGAGTGGTGGTTGTGACGTCACCGAAGCAGGCTCGTATCTCAAATTCTGGCTCGTAACTCAAGGCAAAAAATCGACCTAGTGACAGCTCGTATCTCAAAAAACTCGTATGTTGGGGCACTCGTATCTCAAGGTACTACTGTATATATATGTACATACATATATATATGCATACATATATATATACGTATATATATACGTTTTTCGGGTCCAAAACATTCTGAAGATTGCAACCATAGCTGGATCTGATGGTATTTAGATTATACGTAAGAATATTATATGTAAGAGTATTATATGTAAAGAAAATGATTAATGGCGAATACATAAAAGTCAAAGGCTGAAGTTTGGTTTGGAAAGATTGTTAGCAGCGATGAATTAAACTTTTCTACGAAAAATGAGATAAAAAAATAAACTTTTTGAGTGGTTTTTGGAAGTGAACAATCCATCATGTAGAGCAACATTTTCAAACGTTTCATATTACAAACCAATAATTTTCGTAAAATGTTTCTCGGTCCGCTCTATAATTAAGTCTTGTCTTCTTTCTTACTTTGGCGTGGTGTGGAAGTTTGGAGAGTGGGGTGCCAGCTCAGGTGTTGCCTCGTCATCTGACCGTGGTTCAAAATTACGTGGTGTTGTCCTCGGATCTTTCCCTTTGGGATTGATCCCGGACCGTCACCAATAGCCCATTGTGTTGCTCCAGTGTGACGTTAATTGAAATACCCCCCCCTCTTTCTTACTTATAAAAGTAAATTTTCAACGAAACAGTTTAATATTAAATAAATTTGACTCGACAAAATTACAAATTGCAATATAAGGTTAAATTTACAAATTCAAATAATTTTCACATTTGCACGCGAAGTATTATGCATGGAATTCTTAATTATATCGGGATAAAAATAAATTATTTTCAGCCTCTTCATCAATGTCCAATTTGTTCTTTTCGTTATTAAAACTAAAGTAGATTTTTTTTAAACCCTGACCGCCCACTTACCCATAGGGTGTAAGATTACACGACAGGTGATCGAGAGGACCTGTGTCCGGCCTCTTAAGGTCTTCAGGTTCCTTAGCCCAACCGGAAGTCGAAATACAATTGATTCATGTAGAACCAACACAAGTTACAAAAATAAACAGGATTCAAAAACCAGTCGAAATTACAAAAGCCTTCTACGTCTTGTAGACCAAATAAAAATACACAAGTGAATTGTTTCTCACTTACACATACGAATAAAAATTTAAGCAAGCCCCACATTGGTCCAACATCAGTCTTGCGGCACTAAATAAAGTGAGATACGCATGCGTACCGGTATTGGAGTAATGGATGGCAATGATGAATTATGTTAAATAATTGTAAATATTTGCCAGCGTAGTGGGTATGCCCACTACGCTGGCAACCTTCGAGTTGTAGGAGGTTCAGGTTCGATTCCTGTCAGGTGCATTCCTCCCTGGGTATATTTCTCTCTTCTGTATGAGTAAAACTTTCATTGTGTGTCTGTCTATTACTTGATACTGTATGTCTTGTGTATGGCACAGCATGGTCAAAATATGGCCCTCATAAAATCCCAAAACCAACCTACTATCTCACTGGGATGGTAGGCCTGCCTACCATCTACTGTAATTCTTTTAGCTGCAATTGCACCCCCTCTCCGGCTCGACTTCCAAGTTGAATCTCCGAAAATTTTGGAACGAAAAACACGAGATTAGAAATGAAAGGTTTTATTACCTGGAGACAAAGAACCTCCTGCCCAGGTATTTCACAAGCATTCGCATCACGTGTCACCAAAAGAAACTCACTTTCAAGCAGGTCACAGAACTCTTTTTCATGGCGCACTTTCAAGATATCTTCCACTTTTTGACGTGAATACGTCTTTAAAATCGGTATGAAGGTCATCGGCAGAAACTTGCTCGTAACGAAAAGTGTTGATATCTCAAAGGCCCTATAACTCCAGGGGGAATCAGCCTATGGTCCTACATGACCTACCATCGTGTAGAGGAAGGTGGGCCGAGTCGACCAGGTTGACCACTAATCCACCCCCTTCTGACCCTTGTACCGCGTGGTGGGAAAATGAGTAGCATATCGGGCACATACACTAGCCTGTTTAACCACTGTAACTTCAGTTCTAAACGAACGTGGCGAGTGTGTGCTTAAATTGAACAGAAAGACTTTCTACAATTCCAGTTGACTAGTTGATAGTTTAAAGCATTTGTGTGAAAATTGTGTGCAGTGGAAAGTGACGATGTGTCGAAGATTTCACTATGAAGCCAAAATATCACACTAAAGTTAAATTGCGGCATAGGAAACGTAAACAGGTTGAAAGTGCAGTTCAAGACGAACAAAATGATACCAAGAAGTCTAAACCTATGACAAGTGCGAAGAGATCTAGAGCTTACGCAAGAAGGAGCAGGCCGATCAGGTGCGACGTCTTATCAGGTATTCCGCCCAAAAGTATTCACGTATCAAACCTTACGGTACAGTGGTGACTGTGCCTAACTTCTTTTTTATTTATGTATTCATTTTCAATTTATATACAGTAAAACCGTGGTAGGTCATCACTCAAGGGACCAATAAATTTTGACAGCTTAAGTGGAGTAATCACAGTATATGCTCTATATGGCAATGGTGTAACGAGCATTTAAATTTTAAATTTAACAAGGAATTCATCACAATAATATAAATTATATAATGGAAGTTTTAAAAATTACGTAAATAACAAAGTTAATAGTACCTTTCTTTTGAGCTTTATTTGAACATTTTATTTAGCCTTTACTACTAATTTACCCACGTATTATAATGCCAAGTACTTATCTTATTCTGAATGAAACGTACAACTGTCAGTACAATTAACTTCCTCTGAAACATTCAGTACTTTGAATTCATCATATGTAGTACCTTGAACGGATCCAAAGTAATGTCGAATTGTTTCTAAGGCTTCGCGAGAGAGAGAGAGAGAGAACTTGTCTTTCATCATATAGTGAAAGAACCTCCCCATTTTTCACTTTCAAAGCTCGCAATTTCACGCTTTTCTTCTGAAGCAACTTCCGTAGTTGAACTTTTAAGTTCCCTTGAGAATATACTGCGACTTTTTTTTATCGATATCTATGTAGTTATTTATGTCACGAATAGCACATCCTGTTTCATTTCCGCTTTTAAATAAATTAGGAAAAGAATCAAGGTGGCAGTCTTCACTTTCGACTTCATTTTGCTTGCCATATCAGACACAAAAGCTGCATGTTTAAAGACCTCTCCAGTGACGAGTTATTTAGCATTTGAATTTGAGACGAGTAAACGATGGTTAAATTACATTGCCGATACACGAGAGCTAGACGGGACTGAAGAAAATCGACGACTTATGCGGAGTGACGAGTTATCTATGTGGCGACTTATAGAGGTTTTAATATATTTATTTCTTGCTTTCGTATTAGATATATAGAGGTTTGGCAAGAGCAAACCCATATCTCCAAAGTTCATATTGAACCAATTACAACTCTGTTCTAGAAAATTTCTAGTTTCAATATTTTACACTTTATTGATGTGTTTATTCTTTTATGTTTCTAAGCTTACCATCGATATGATTCAAAAACATAACAGCGCTCTCCCGCTTTTTTAGAGGCCATCCGAGGAGTCTCACATTTTGCTGTGGTCGCAAGATTAATCTTGTTTGCCTTAAATGCCAGTTTGATCAGGCCTCCCCAGAACACATTCTCGAGTGCCCGTGGTTGTCCCAAGAGGACCTGTTTTCTGAAACTCTTTTGGAGTATGACTTTGTGCGGGTGAATGGATTTGTGGATTTGGTCTAGCAGGAGCTAGAAGACGTGGAGATTATCAACAACATGATTCAAAAAGTACTTTCCAATGCGATTTTCGCATTAGCCCCACATGATGCGAATACCATGGACTGTTTTCTTGTTTGCATTGTAAATGGAGCAAGAGCATATAATTTCATTCATGCCCTTTGTTCTGCGCAACTTCACCTCCTAAATTCGAAGCACTCTAGAGGTGAGCTAATCTGTAGGACTCCTTCAGGCATTTCCAGTAGGTGGAAGCCCCTACTTTAATCACAGACGGGTTTTATATTGAGTGGGCACTCTTTCCACGTGAACGTACTTTCCCCATCTCACCCTATCTGTTTTTATATTCATTTTATTTTAAAGCTTATTTTGCGTAATGCGGCTTGTAAATACTGTGTGGCAGGAATTGGAGACAGATTTACCGTAGATAACTACTCATGATTTTCGATACCGGTAACACTAACTATTCTTAATTTTTACGATCTCAAAAAATCCCTAAAAACAACTTGTCAATTTGATTTTGAACAAAAACACATGTTCATTAGTTCAGGTAAAACGAACTTAAAGTAATGGTTGGTTTGATGTTTTGAGGCGCAAGAGCCATATTACCAAGCTGCACTAAACGTTAAGTAAATGGGCATACACACTCAGTAAAAGCTTTACTTTCACTGAGCCACGTTGACTCCCTTAAAGTACTTTAAACATACGTGTCCTAGTTCTCTAACTGCCTAATGAAGCTAGACAGCGGCTAAAATTCTACGAATAATACACAGATTGAAACAGACGACTGCTTTCATATCTTACGAAGGTCTAATTTATTCTAAGGTTAAATAACGTCTCAAGTTCCATGTTTCCACTACAAACTGGGCAAATAAAGTTTTAATATTATGCAATATAAGAACTTGAATTCTTCGAATAACTGTCTTTCTCGGTATCAAAACCCAACTTAATGTTTGAAAACACAGCAACGTTATCGAACAGAAATGAGCTCTCAATTCTTCCTAATGCCGAAAACATACCGAAACGGTGGCTAAAATAAATTTGCGGATCAATAAGATATACGGGCTGTAGAAATTCGAAATGTTAGAAAGAATTCGTGTACAAACGTATAAAAAATACACAGAAAGAACAAATTAATTTCCGCTCAGTGCATAAATCATCGAATAAAAGACATCATTTAAGGAAAAAATATCGTTTGAAAAAGCATTATGACAAGAGGGAAAGAATGGGGCGGTTTGAAAAGAAAAACGTCAAACGATGAGATGTGGATGACAGTAAAAATGTTTCAGGATTTTCTTTTGTGCTGATTTTTGAGATTGAAATTCAAGTTTTTCTTATTTACTGTTCGGAATTAATTTCGTGTTTTGTCCCTCTTCCACGATCTGCGTTCCGGTTCAAGAAAAATACGAAAACGAGGAACTGATTTAAGGGATTTTTAATGATGCAGCCAGAGATCTTCTGAAGCATTTGCATCAAGGTTCTTCAGCTGTGAATGCGTCCTTTTGAGAATACGAGCTGTTGAACTCGTGTTCCATTCGATGGGAAACGTTCTTTGTGTTAAAATTTTTTAATTTCTTTCAGTCGCAAAACTAAAATGTTACTGAGGATTTCTGTTTCCTTAATTTTTTCTGTTCAACTCTGCACTAGTAAGATCCATTGTAGAAAAGTAACTTTATCAAAGTAGGTTTAATATTCGAATATTGGTAGTTTGATAATTCGACTTTTGTTTTTACTGTTCGAACAGGAGTTGCCAGATCGGATGCAAATTGCGCCTTTTGGGTTACTTTTTAATTTTTTGGGTGCAGAAATTTTGCCCTTGGGTGCATTTTGGGGCCAGAAACAATATGCTACGTAGCATCATTCGTTTGTACCAGTAGAGTGAACTTAACTGCATAAAAATATATTTTATTATTTAATTATATATTGTTTCAATAAAAATTCTAAAATAAATTTTCAATGGATCCTATCACATGTTGGCATTCCGGGCAATGAGAGACTTGAATTACTGGCAAAAGTTGGAGCAAATAAACAACCTGGTACAAGGCGAAGTACCGTCCTGCTCTCAGAGGACGATCACATGTCTGTACTTAAAAATAAATTGCGCAGATCATTTCCAGTACCCTTTTATCACTGGTACCTCAGTGGAACACCAGGAGAGCTGCTTGCCTTAAATTTGTCTCGGAAAACTTTATTCTTGCCAGGCTCCGATCTGGTTATTTGAAAAAGATGATATTCATTGATGGCCAGAAATCCTTTCCTACCTGTATAAAGTGCGGCTTATTACCAGCCTCTCCCTCACACATCTTGAATTGCACTGGAGCATTGCACATGAATACATTTTTAAGGACCCATCTCCTTATGCAAAAAACTTTTTTTGCACACTCAATGACTTAGTGTAATTTTTTTTACACTGGGATAAGAGAGAAGACGAATATATTTTACAGATATTATTCTTCATGGATAACACTAATAACACTCTCTCATAGGTATGAGAGTATTAGATGTGGGAAACTGATCACATGGTTGATTTACCGTCATTTTACAGACATCTTTTGAATATGAGTGCAAATTCAACCGTGTACTAGTCGGCATGCAGGTAGTTTTAATTAACGTCGCACTGGCGCAACACAGCGGGCTATTGGCGACGGTCAGGGATCAACCCCCGAAGGGAAAGAACCGAGAACAACACCACGTAATTTCGAACCACGGTCAGATGACGAGGTCACACATGGGCTTGGCACCCCACACTCCAAACTTCCGCACCTCGCCAATGTGAGGACATTTGAGGCCGCGAAAAGTTTAACGTGCACCAGCCCCCTTTGTACACGTCGGTCTTTGGCTGAATTCGAACTCGCACTCCTCCTATTGCTAGTCCGATACTCTTCCAACCGGGCTACCGTGGCCCGTGTACTAGTCACCAACCTACAAACGGTACAAATCAAAACCAACACGCTTTAATATTAGTAAAAGGGTGAATTGCCATTTCGAGATAAAATAATTATGTCACATTGCATTCGGAAAATAGTTTATCGATGTTTATCTTTATTCATTTAATTGCTGTTTCTCTACCGATAGGTAGATCGTTAATTAACGTAGCACTGGAGCAACACAACGGGCTATTGGCGACGTTTCTCTGCAGCAAAATATCCAACCACGGGAACGAAAAATAGAGATTACTTATTGAATATATCAACCTCCGAGAAAGAATAGCAGTTTGAAAAATCTGTCTGTAGCAAAATTTACATACATTCCTTTTTAAAGGTTCACCAAAGAATTGACAGTTTCTGGTGATATACCAAAGGACGTTAAAATCAATACCAGAAACTGAAAAGGGCAAATAAATTTTGTTATGTGGGAGGTTGTAAAAACATTTGTTATATAAAGCAATTTCTCTACGGAATTTAATATCAATGAAACCGAAATGGTTTAGCAGAATGCACACCTGAAGATTCAGAATTCTTTAAATAACAAAGAAATTGAATTTAAGTGGGAATTCACACACAACCCAGTACAGTAACTTGGCAGTCGGTAGAAAAACGTCTGATAAATAGAAGTATAAAATACAATTCAAAGCCTGAATAACAGGAAAGCAAACGGACGAACATATGAATGAGATACAGAGCAAGAACAGCCAATTCCGACCGAGCGAAATGGTGGTGGGGGGGGGGGAGAGAGAATATCATTCCTTCATGTTTACTTTCGCGGTTGCGAATTTTCCATCTAATGAAACCGTGAAGACGACTTTGTATTTCTTTTGTTGTGGTGGCAGCAGATCAAAACACGGAATTCTTGAAATGTGCAGTTTCTATTTTGGATGCACAGAGACAAACTTTGAACAAAACACTGGTTTCGTAGTTTGCCTTTTGCAGACGAATCATTCCCTGCAGTTCAAGCGGGATAATGGATACACGCAATCGCTTCTTTCATAGTTTGACAAGCTGTTTATGGCTCAACGTCCCCCTTTCAAAGTCAAATATATTGCATACAAACATATATCTATCTCTATCGGCAACTATCTTTCCAAACGTTGGGAAATATTTTGCTGGGATTACCCCCTTAAAGTTCCGATTTCGAACTCCATATTTCCAACTGAGCTAGTTTTATTTTTCTAGTTCAAATTTCATTTTCTCCAGTTTGAGTTTCGATTGTTTGGAACATTCTTTAGACTTTCTATCCTAAACGATAGGTTTGGAGAGTCGGATGCCAGCTCAGATGTTGACCTCGACATCGAACCGGGATTCAAAATTACGTGGTGTTGTCCTCGGTTCTTTCCTTTCGGGAGATGATCCCGGACAGTCGCCAATAGCCCGTTGTATTGCTTCAGTGCGACGTTAATTAAAATACATCACCTACATCAACGATAATACTTACCTACATCAACGATAGTCTGTTAGAAAACGAACGAAATCAGGGTCACTCTTGTAAATTTTATATTTTCAATTAATACTTTTAAATCAATAACTTTAGCACCCGAAGGCAGTTTCGCCAATCTCTTCAGCGATGGGAATTAAGTCCCCCCTTCTACATTTACTCAGCATGCTCAAAAATAGTCCTACCCCCTATTTTTGAAAACTTTGCCCTGATGAACGTACAAATCACGGAAGCATCTTCCACTTTTAGTGCGGTATCTAGGGTGTGATGAAGATTTGAAGAAGCCGGATTACACGGAGTTGAGGACTAACACAACATTTAATTACATACTAAAATAAGGTACAGAAGAGGTTAAACATAGAGCACAGTCTACATGCTGGCACATAGTCTTTTGAGTTGTCTTGGACGGCGCTCCACTTGCTCGTGGAAGCGTGTTGGTCAGTTACTATCTCAACTCAACTAACTTTTGAATGAATAAAGTTAGTTTATAGTTCTGCTTGACCACGACCTCTGGCGGCAGTCTGCTGAAATACTAACATAACCAATGAAATTTAATTTTGTGTTGAAAGACTACATTCATGATCCGACATGCTTCCAAACTGCCTTTTGCTGGAGTCTACGGTTGTAAAAATTTTGCATACATTTAGTCTTTCTACATGAAAAACTAGAAATTCCTTTCTTTAGTTATGGCGGTATTGCGATACATAGATAATGAATCTCTTTGTGGATGGCCTATCAACCAACCTCTTATGTTATAAGAAGATTCTTTGGCAGTTCTTACAACTGATAATTCATTAAAATTAGCTTTCACAAATACAACTGATTTGGTTATCTGTAATGGCTGACTATCCTGAACTCACGAGAAAAGTTTTGAAGTATTTAACTGAGTTTCTCTCAGCTTGTGTAAAACTGTATCCTCACTGCTAACATATTTGAAATCTAAGTTAAGGGGAGTAGGAAGTTGATGTGTACGTTGTGTGATGTTGATTGAAATAATCAGACATTAAACGAAACATTAGTTTAGCTCACTTAAAATGCGATTTCATTGTTCACATTAACTCTACAAGCGATTTCGACCTCGTCTAAGACCTGGTAATGCATCTATCAAGACCTGGCCGGTTTTGCAAATGACGCGATATTTCGTAGAGACAAAACTGCCCCTTCGTGATCTTAATACAGTTCTCACGATCTCCCCCAATTGGCAATCAGTCAGCTAGGGGTGCATCTATCGAATGCAGGCGCTGCTGAATTCTGGAAGGGGAGCGTTGTCATAATAAACTTACCCACCACTACAAGAAACCCAACAATACAATCACTAGACATTGGTAATTTCTTGGCTGTATATGTATATTTCGACCAACTTTTCTTAAGTCTGGTGGAATACGTAATGGTTTGTAGGATTCAGTTTCATAAAAATAAAATGTACAAAACAAAACCTTTTTAAGTAAGGTGGGTAACTTCTTATTTTTAAACGACAGGTAAAGTTAAAATACAATTATTTTAAACTAAGATAGGTTACGTTAAATTAAAAGGAACGGAGCCATACGTTGTAGTTTAAAGATATTTTTAAATCGACTTCTGGTAGAAGTCACCTCAGAAAAATCTTTTGTAGCTTCTCATAGCAGAATTGCGATGAATATGAAGTGTATTATATGGATGGATGTATCATGTATATATATTTGAGCCGGAAGTGAATTGTAGAATCTATGAAAATATTAAAACTATATTAAAAAATTATATATTTTCCGTACACTTAAATGATGTTTGCATTTTTCTATGAGAGAAAAGTTATTAGTCTAATCACTTTTCAATCAACATTTAACCAATACAACTCGGGTAATTCTGCTAGTAGTTTATATAGCAGTGTAACCCACCTCTATCATGAAATACTTTTCGGTTGACGAAGAGAGAGTTGCACTGACTTCACACATCTTGCTAAAGTCTATTTCAAGGAATCTTAAAAAGCTTCAATTTTCAAGGGGGTCCTTGAACTGAAAAGTTAGGCAACCACTGCTCTAATCCTATTTCACACGGTAAATTATTATTTCACATCGTTTCCGTTATTTAACATTTCCTCATTCCCCTTCCGCTATTTCGAGACGCGCGTCTCCATGGCAACTAGAGGACAGCGTCTTTCACACGCGATAGTTACAAATTACACATTTTCCAAGTGTAGATTGATACCCGCGATCGATCTTCGAAAAATCCGCCCCATGGGATGAATCGGCCCCTCCCTCGTTATAAATTTACACATCTTTCCCTTGAAACATTTCAAGGATTTAATATCGCTCGGGACGCAACTTGAAGGAAAGGAAGTGAAGTGGGAGCTCGAGAGAGAAGAGGTGGAAGGGGGAGATTTCGGGAGTCAATATGTTCGTCGTCCTCTCTCGATTCCACTCGAATGAAGTGACACTCGGTTTTTCTTGCCCTTTCTTTTCTGGAAGAAAAATGTTGAATTAAGTCCCCCGTCGAAATTGCACCGCGCGCGTGTGCGTGATGGAAAGAGACGAGATTACTCCTAATGTCAAGCATCGAGATTAAGTGGTAGTGGATTGCGACTTCGTCGAAGGCTTTTAACGGAGTTGTTGAATGGGAAGTGCTTTCCATCCAGTCAGTAATTACAAAAAGGATGCTTCTTGCGAGGCTTTAATTGAAAACTGTCCTTTTGTATGCACAGTGCGTGGAATCGCGTTTGTTTCAGTGTGAATGCTCGGATCGGTTCTGGGATGAGTTTGCAGAGGCACTCTTAAGTGACTGAAATTTAATTGGGTCGGATTCATGCTTGCGTAGAATTTCCCAGAGGCTTTTAGGAAACGATCGATTATTTAACTCAACAACAAGGTATTTGCTTCTTCAACCTGGTACTTAATCTCTGGGGTCGCCGTGGCTCAGTGGGCGAGTTGAAAGAGGCGCAATGTTCGATTCCTCCTTGTGTGTATTTCTCTCTTCTGTGTTGGGCCGGATTAGCCCTGTTGGAAAAGTAACGGATTAGCAACCGGAGGATTGCGAGTTCGGATCCAACCAAAGACCGTCGCGTACAAGGGGGAGTGGTGCACGTCAAATCGGCCGTGGCCTCAAATGTCCTCACGTTGGCGTGGTGTGGGGGTGCTAGCTCTGGTGTGACCTCGTCTTCTGACCGAGGTTCGAAATTACGTGTCGTTCTCGGATCTTTGATCTCGGACCATCGCCAACAGCCCGTTGTGTTGCTGCAGTGCGATGTCAATTAAAATACCTACCCACCTTGCGACAATGCCTCACTAGGGAGTCTATCTGCATGGTCAAGTGGACAAGTGTTTGCTTAAAACATTTTAGTCATATTTTTTGCCCACTCTTGCTTCTCAACACTCCCCCCCCCCGCTATTTGCCCTGAGGCCAACATTGAAACCCCCTAAGATTCCTTCAGCGCCCACACGAGGGTGGTAGCCCCCACCCTGGAAAGCAATGATTTACGTGGAAATTTGTATTTGAATGTATCATATCGACTATGCTGTAAGAGCTTAAAGGAAAATAACAGAGGGAACGAAATGTGTGCGGCTTTTTTACGTAATCACATCGGTTAACAGTGATGTTAAGTCCACGTAAGCTCAACATATCTAATATTAAAATTCGTTGACAAAAATAAAAATAAGCCTACGTAAATAACAACCACAGTATATAAATCGGAGCCAGTTTCTATTTTAGCGTCCTTGATTCTCAGTTTTCACAGCAAGATGCCAACCAGGGAATGCTGAAACCCGATCATCCCAGTTTCAAATGGTTTCTTTCTGTGATTGATTAATGGTGCAATGAGTACTTTCAGCACAGACCCATATCTCTCAACTCTGATTGATTGATCCGATTGAAGCTAGGTAGATGTTTCAATTAAGGTCACACTGGTTGGTTTTGGGGGTTTTATGGCGCAAGGGCCATATTTGGCCATGCTGCTCCAGACGTGCAATACAATATCAAGTAATTGACACACACACACAGTGAAAGCTTTACTGACACAGAAGAGAGAAATACACCCAGGGAAGAATACACCTAGCAGGAATCGAACCCGCGCCGCCTACAACTCGAAGGTCACACTGGAACAACACAACTGGCTATTGGTGACGGTCCGGGATCAATCCCAAAGGGAAAGATCCGAGGACAACACCTTTTAATTTTGAGCTACGGTCAGATGACCAGGTCGCACCTGAGCTGGCACCCCACTCCGAACCTCCACACTGCGCCAACGTGAGGACATTTGAGGCCACGGCAGATTTAACGTGCACCAGAGACCCTATGTACACGACGGTCTTTGGTTGGATTCGGACTCGCAACCCTCCGGTTTCTAATCCGTTGCTCCTCCAACCGGGCTACAGCGACCCAAGTATATGAAGGGAACTTTACAATAGTCCCAATCAAATTCTATTTCACTACTGCATTGAAGACCTGATAATTTAGGGCCGCGGTGGCCCGGTTGGAAGAGTAACGGACTTGCAACCGAAGGGTTGCGAGTTCGAATCCAGCCAAAACACCGTCGTGTACAAAGGGGGCTGGTGCACGTTAAATCTGTCGTGGCCTCAAATGTCCTCACGTTGGCGAGGTGTGGAAGTTTGGAGAGTGGGGTGCCAGCTCAGGTGTTGCCTCGTCATCTGACCGTGGTTCAAAATTACGTGGTGTTGTCCTCGGATCTTTCCCCTTGGGATTGATCCCGGACCGTCACCAATAGCCCGTTGTGTTGGTCCAGTGTGACTTTAATTGAAATACCCCCCCCCTGATAATTTAATCCAGACTTTAGTTCTGACAATTCTAAGAAAGCGTAACCCGGATATTCTGCGTCAACAGACTATTTTCAAAACACGACGGCAGAAGTTGACAAATATGCCGTCACTCTCTCCCCTTCCGGGAATTTCCTGATGTTTGTGCACTTCTTCACTCCAAATCCTTTACCGTAAACACTATGTTGTCCCAACACTTTGCCAGCGGAAGAAAATTTCTCAAAAAGCCTCCTTCTTTCTCTCAGTTTGGCAGAGTTTTTCCCTGTCCTTTTTTACAGCTTAAGTAACCTTGTTATGCTGTAGCGAAAAGTTCTCTCCAATAATCCAGTTCTCCGTACCAATCGATTGGAATACCTAGTAACATTTTGCAACTGCTTTCTGGACAGTGCGAGTTTTCTGCACAGGAAAGGTAAGCGGCTGTTCGCTTTTCGAAGGGAAATCGTTCGCTAAGAAAAGGGGAAAGTGCACGAACGAAAGAATCCTCGCAGAATTTCATTTTCAATTGATAGGTTTTGACAAGTTTTTACAAACAGAACGTGAATGTTTTGAAGTATGTGTCTTTTTATACACACTACCTGGTGGCTCCTTTGAGGCCAATTGCGTTTAATCTAGGAAGATAATCGTGTACAAGGGGCTGGTGCACGTTAAATCTATCGTGGCATCAAATGTCCTCACGTTGGCGTGGTGTGGAAGTTCGGAGAGTGAGAGCTCAGGTGTGATCTCGTCATCTGACAATGGTTCAAAATGACGTGGTGTTGTCCTCGATCTTTCCCTTCGAGTTTGATCCCGGACCGTCGCCAATAGCCCGTTGTGTAGCTCCAGTGCGACGTTAATTAAAGTACCTACATACCTGCTAAAACAGCAGTTAATGAAAATTTTAATGCGCATAACTAATCAATGTAATGTTCTGTTTGCTTTTTGAGGATGAAAAATTGTTCTTGAAGAAAAGAAAAAGCACAAGAACGACAGAATCCTTTTTATAGATAAGTTATAAAAGTTCTTATATGAAGATACGAACAGATTTGAAATGTATGGTTACAATACAGTAGTGAATGAAAATTTAAATGCATATATCCTGTAATGAAAAAGATTAAACTGTTCATTTCCCATCCCAGAAGGCTGCATCATAAAGATCGGATCTGTTTTACTAAACTGATTTGGATGAGTAGACTTTTAAAATAATTTTTAAAATTTGTTGACATCTTGGTATGTATGTATGTACTTTAATTAACGTCACACTGGAGCAACACAATGGGCTATGTTGACATCTTGGAGTTTCCTGGTTCAATGCAATACGTGGTAATTTGGACTTCCCTGAATTTTAGGGGGACCATAGTAGGTTTGCCCATTGAGCTAGTCGACTGTGAACTGTGGGCGCCACTGGTTCGATTCCTGTGACCTCTCTGGTATTTGTTTCTTCTGTGCCATTAAAACTTTTCTTTTGTGTTTATCCATTTACTAAACGGGAAAACCATTGCTTGACCATATCTGGCCTTTGCACTATAAAAAATACTCCAACAGATTAACCCTGAATTTCAGAAATTGAACTGAACTTCTCAAGGCTTTACCTGGCGATACTTAGTGGGTTATATTGACGCCGAAAAGGGGACATTAACCTAGAGTAAAGGGATGGTACCGAGGCGTGTGTGGTGATAGTTGAACGTTTATGTCAATATAACTGCCATAGAAAATATTACCTGTGCTTACTTTACTTCGATGGTTAAGTATTCTATAGCCTCAAGCTAAAAATGAGGGCAAAATGTTCCTTTGAACAATATTTGTTATCGAATTGAGTTTAATATTGAAGTATAAGCAATACTTCAATTTAGGAGGGAAATTACGATCCTGAATCTATATATACATATAAAACAGAGTTCGCATCTGTCTGTCTAACAAATCTACACCGTTTGACCAATATACACCAAATTTGGTACACTTCTTTGGAACCTTACGGATAATGTAAGCTACATATTAACCCCGTTATACTTGTCTTGGGTGTGCAGAGAGGTGTAATGTCGTGTCATCCTGGACACTTGCTAGCGGACGCTCTCTCCCGGTCTGGCTGTGCAGATGACGTCAGAGTTAACATCTACAGGAGTCGCCTCTCAAGATGACCTTTTTTTAGAATCTTAGAGTATGGTGCAATCACAGATGAGTGCCGGTTGAGCTGAAAATCGCTCAGTATCATTTCGTTTGTGTCCCGTCTGTAAATTCTTAAACTATAGCTTTATTATTGGAATGTAAATTTGTATGAAAAAAAAATATTATTTTTATAAAAAGTGGTCTCTGTCGTCGATATGGTACAGAAGGCTAAAGACAACTCGAAATCCTCGTAGGGATAACATTGCGTATTTATACGATCAATGTCAGACCAATTCACACTAAATTTGGTACATTCATTCTTTAAAATTCTGCGGGACACATAGGCTACATATAAACCCTGTGCAATTTGTCCCGAGTCTGCAAATGGGGCTAAAAATATAACAGACCAATTCATACCAAATTTGGTATATTCATTCTTTAGAATCCTGCGGGAAACATAGGCTATTATTAACCCCTATCGATTTGTCCTGGGTCTGCAGATTGGGCTAAAAGCAATTCGAAATCATAGGCATAACTTTATTTTTACGATCACTGTCAGAGCAATTCACACCCAATTTGGTGCATTCAATGTATAGAATCCTGTGGAAACATAATCTAGATATTAACCCCCTTTCTATTCTAGAGTCTGTAGAGGGAGCTGAAAACAATTTGAAATTCCCATAGGAATAACATTGAGTAATATTACGATGAATTACAAACAATTCAACATGAGCAACGCCGGGTAATTCAGCGAGTTTGTTTATAAAATTGGAATAAACGGACTTAAATGGAATGTACAATATATCATCGGCTTACAAATAAAACACTAAGTGTTTATAGGTCTCTAACCCAAGAAAAATGAACCAAGAATAGAAAAAAATGATTAGTGAACTAGACCAGTCTAAAAATCACCGCATTCTTGTCTACAAAAGCTTAAAAACACATAACGAATTTCACTCGTAAGCCGATGATAGATCAAGGAGCAAACATAAACAGGTAGAAAGTTCTGGAAAGGGAAAATGAAATTGCATTACTTCAATTACAGCTAATAAGGGGGGGGGGAATTTCAATTAACGTCACACTGGAGCAACACAATGGGCTATTGGTGACGGTCCGGGATCAATCCCAAAGGGAAAGATCCGAGGACAACACCACGTAATTTTGAACCACGGTCAGATGACGACAGCTAATAAGGATTAGATCATTAAGGAAAATAAACCAATCTTTTCAATTATTGAATTATCTCTATCGAATTAGTTTGAATTTGCGGATTACTGGTGCATCTAAGTAATCTGTTAAATCCTAAGAGATTTTGCAATCTCGTAATATTCCTATTGCTCTTTTTATAGAGAGGAATTAGATTTCACAATTTCTTAAGGTAACCCGGAGTTCACCGCAACGTCCTGTTTTCTATGTTAAATTTGACAATATTCAAGGTACATTTTCTCTGTTCCTTTTGTACTTACAAACTTGGATTTTTTCGTGGGAATTATTCCAATACTTCTACATGTTTTAACTAGTCATTTTATTTATATAGCTGTCTTACTTTAAAAAAAAAAATTTAACAATAATACAAAAATAAGGTAAAATTATGATGTTTTGAAAAGTTTGAAAATTTTTTTTTAATAATTTATTAGAATATCATTAAACCCTCAGGTTAAGTTATCGCTAATGGTCCTCAGATTATGTACAAAAAAGTTTCAAGTATTTGAGACAAATGGTATTTGAGAAAAGGTACCTTTTGTAAAAAAAATCACCATTCTTAGAAATCACTATTTAAAGTTATTTCTTAATGCATTCCAGCGCCATATGAAGGATCATCTGTATTTTCGCACTCTAAATCTTGCAGTTTCCTTTTAGATTGCCTCTGCACCGCCTAGCTCTTTCTTTAGCCTCTTTTTCAGATTTATTTGAATTTCTTAGCCTTTCTTTGTCAATAGCAAGCATTGACGAATAAGCGTAATAACCTGGTGCAATACCCAAATCTTTGAGAATGTATGTCCAATTTTGATATACTACCCTCATTGAAGGATAGCATTCATTTTGCAGAAGAACGCGCCATAATCAAACACTATTTTATAATGAAATCCAATTTTAAACTAATTTCAATTACAATATAAAACGTCTACAAAAATAGTAAATTATAATAAAACAAACTCGGAAAAAATATGCCAAATGATTAGAATATAGAACTAGACACTACGGTCGCCATTTAGATAAAATGTTAAATATAATTAAATTAATGTAAGAAAAACCTGAACAAAAATTAAATAGTAACAATTTAGTAGCGACCCCTACATTTTTAAATGCCATTTAATGGCTTTGGAGACATGACAACAAGGTATTAAAAAAATATTAAAAATACTTCTACTATACTTAAAAACAAAATTGATGCAGCGTTTTAAAGCTTAAGAACTCTAGTATCTTTTTAAATTATAAATTCAAGATCGATTTTTTGAAGATTTTATTCTCCGGGTTACCTTAAGCCAACTCGGAAATGCAAAATAACTTTTATAATCCATTTCACTGTGACTTCTGTTGTAAGAAAATGGCGCCTGCCTTAGACAAGAACAGCTCCAAACCAAACACCCAACTCACAATAATGTCTGCCTGACTGATTGTCCTCGAAGCGGTATTCCATCGGAGTTGATGAAAGCACAATTACAATCACCCCAGACTAAGAACAATGTGTCTCCCATTCGAACGTGAATCCATTTCATTAGAACGAGTCCCAGAACAAACTGGAGAAACTTTCACCGCTGTTTCGAAAGCCAATAACGAAAGTTGTATAGCCTCAGAAACGGTTTCTCTACGCTATTGTGCGAGACTTGTAATTTGACGCACGAAATAGAAGGAAATTAATGTAATCAAATCAAGTCACATGGAACTTGGAAGTTATCCCGTGACTAATATCTGTTAAATCATTGCCAATGTTACACTACTTTCAGAAAGCCACGAAAATTGAGCGTAGGGAATGCTATAAATATTCGAAACAATCATGAATTGTGGATATGAATGCTTTTTACGTTGCATAACACATTGTGACATTATCAGTAGCAACCTTTCTTGACATGAAAATGCACGTTGAATGATTTTAGGTAGGTAGGTAATTTAATTAACGTCGCACTGGATCAACACAACGGGGTATTGGCGACGGTCCGGGATCAACCCCGAAGGGAAAGATCCGAGGACAACACCACATAATATTGAATTACGGTCAGATGTCGAGGTCACCAGTGAGCTGGCACCCCACTCTCCAAACTTCCACACCACGCCAACGTGAGGACATTTGAGGCCAGGACAGATTTAACGTTCACCAGCCCTTTGTACACGATGGCCTTTGGTTGGATTCGAACTCGCAACCCTCCGATTACTAATCCGTTACTCTCCCAACGGTGCCATCGCAGCCCTAAATGGAGACTCGAAAAATGTAGTTTGGCCCTGGTTTTCCGGAAGAGTTAGCAGGTATGAGACAATGGTAATCAAGCCTATTTATATTATCATGTAGGAGTGTGCATGACTGATTGATTGTTGGGTTTTATGGCGCAAGGTCCAAAAAAGGACAACCTGCGCCAAGGAGTGTACATGGGAAAGCTCACTATGTACGAGTATTCAAAGGACAGTAGAGAGAAATTGACATGCAAGTGAATCTTTGAAAAATAGGTTTGTATTTCGTGAAGGGGTCATTTATGTAACTTGGTACTGGGCTTGGATGAGATCGCTAATTGACAGTATGCGTTTACGACTAATTTTTTAAAAGGGGATTATCTTTAAAAGGTTTTAAATATAATCACCGCAACACACATCTATTCTGAATCGCCCGCAACGTATTTTTGGAACACATTAGGGTGATCAACTTTAGGTCGAGAATTAGCGGGAGATTTATTTAGTCGCTACAATTTTGTACTGAGTCACCAGAACAAATATTTATGGATGGTTGCTAGTTAATTAACTTCCCATTGGTAGGAAGGTATTTTAATTAACGTCACACTGGGA
This sequence comes from Meta bourneti, assembly GCA_933210815.1. Lineage (NCBI taxonomy): Eukaryota > Metazoa > Arthropoda > Arachnida > Araneae > Tetragnathidae > Meta > Meta bourneti. Next base: position 89,202,704 of record OW119924.1, on the reverse strand, counting down.
GCAACATAATAAGCTATTGGTGACGGTCCGGGATCAATCCCAAAGGGAAAAATCCTAGGACGTAAACACCACGTAATTTTGAACCACGGTCAGATGACAAGGCAACACGTGAGCTAAATATTTATGGAATGGATAACTAACAACAAACAATTAGTTTGAATTGCATATAATATACAGGTCACAATATAGAATAAAAATTACCAAATTTGCATATTTCTTAGTAGTAACCTATATGTATTTGAAGATCCCGGTTCGAAGAGTAACGGATTAGCAACCGGAGGGTTGCGAGTTCAAATTCAACAAAAGACCATCGTGTGCAAAGGGGACTGGTGCACGTTAAATCTGTCGTGCCCTTAAATGTCCTCGCGTTGGCGTGGTGTGGAAGTTTGGTGAGTGTTCAGGTGTTGCCTCGTCCTCTTACCGTGATTAAAATTTACGTGGTATTGTCCTCGGATCGTTCCCTTTGGGATTAATCCCGGACCGTCACCAATAGTCCGTTTTGTTGCTCCAGTGTGACGTTAATTAAAATACCTACCTACCTACCCGGATTGTCTGTAAAAGCCCGTTATGTTGCTCCAGTGCGACGTTAATTAAAGTACCTACCATACATACCTATATGTATTCATTAAACTAAGCATTGTTTTTTAACTTGTGCGAATTTCATGAACTTGCTCATCAGTGAAAAAAATTTTTAGGTAAGTGTATTTCTGCGTAGGATGCTTAAAACAAAACCTAAGCCCTTATCAAGGCTTGGCTCATCAATTTGTTTATTTCTTAAATCACTGGAAATATTGAGCCCCTATTTTGTACTATACTTCCTGTTTCCTATTCAGAAACGCTGCCGTCGTGGCTCAGTGGGTTTGCTCACTGCGCTAGCTACCTACGAGTTGTATGTGGTGCAGGTTCGATTCCTCCCTTGGTGTATTTCTCTCTTCTGTACCATAAAAACTTTGTGTGTGTATGTATGCCCATTACTTGTTGTCTGTCTTAGCCAAATATGGCCCCTTACTCAATAAAAAACCGTGAAGTTGCCTTTGGTACTGGTGTCTGGGGGATATCTAATAGAAGGTAAAAAACATCTACGACAGAATCTCTAAGATAATCGCCGGAACACTTCCACACTGAATCGCCTGTATGTACAACGAGCTTATGGAAAATATGTAATCGACGTGCGTTGTCACAAGGTCTTCTGCCACTCCATCACATGCCTTACATCATCTGCGTAAGACAAATCTCCCCCAGCGAGGCGAGCCTGGTTCAGAAGCTCGAACAAAGAACTTATAATTCATTGTTATCCAGAAATGTCTCGACTTTTTCTCCTTCCACGGCAGGTATGGCAAGAAGACGGATTGTTCGCCTGTGTCTCTTCTACTGATTTCAGCAACGGGCGGTACGAAAATAGACCTTAGCGGCTTGACACAGGCGTGTGTAAAAGTTTCTTTTTATTGTTGACTACCCTCAATTATTCCTATAATTTTTTTCTCTCTCTCTTCGGTGGTTGCAACCCTTGCAAGTGCTATTTTTACCCCGGAATTCGTTGAGCTGTAAACGTTCGGTGAAATAAATGTCACTGTTTAAACTCACCAGGACGACGGTAAGTTAGGAAAATCTGTTTGCTTGTGGCACTCGAGGGGAAAGATTTGGGTTGGTTCGGATGGAAAAACAGAGAAAATAAACTAGTTTCAGACGCGAGGTCTTGGAGAAACTGAACACCTCTGAATTGGGGTGAACTTGTCTCGCGTGATTTGAGGAGGAACAGTCGAATCACTATTTGTTGAATGTCTGTTTTGAGGATTTTCTTTTTATAAAAACTAACAGGCCCGCACATAGCATCCGTGCTAAAGTTTCTTAAGTGCGAATATCAACATGACAGCGTCGTAAATTACATTTCATACCTTATTTGAGGCTATCAGAGCAAGAATGGCTTAACCCACAACCCGAAAATGCCAAAATAATTATTTTTGGCACCTACAGTGGCATTTAATGCGTTTGCAATATAGATTTTTACCATCCTCAAATCATATTGTGGATAAATAAAAATATATAAAAAATGGTGCTAGAAAATCGCATTTATTTCCATTGGTATGTTGATGGGTTATGTCACTCTTGCTGTGATAGCCTCATTTAACCCTATTTATAATGAATATAACCATCGATATACATATTTCATACGTCCAAATGAAATAATATTAGTCAAAAATATAAAACGGCATTTTGCTTACATTTTTCAAAGGTACTCTTACTGGTGGAGTCTTATTTCAATAAAGTGCACGGTAAAAAGTTCACACCTCAGTTATGTTACCACAATTAGCTTCTGAATGTCGACTTCGATCACATCCCATTCACTTATTCAAAGACGATTCGATACTTTTTGACCCTTAAAACTATTTTCGGGTTGGCTCAGATTTTCTTTCCTGCGCACATTTCTCTTTCTGCGCTCTCTTCAAGAATTCCAGATTTCTCATTGCCTTCTGTCATCAGATTGCTGGAGAATTTCTGCTGCTGAAGCAGACGGCTGAAGAATTTCAAGTTCTTTCGTGTTGATTTAGGTATAATGCAGTTCCATAAAAGTCAAGTATATTTAAATGAGACGGTGAAATTAGACGTTAGGTATCCCATAGCGACTGATTTTATAATGTGTATATCCATTTGTTCCCATTCGCCAATACATAAATGATATTTTTCTTGATATTCTCATCTTCGCAACTAATGTAGTCCATTCTATCGATGGTTGGCTGTCGGTTGTTTTGGGGGTTTTAATGGCACAAGGGCCATATTTGGCCATGCTACGCAGGACGCAAGACCATAATATCAAGTAATAGACATATACAATTAAAGTTTTACTGGCACAGAAAAGAGAAATACACCCAGGGAGGAATGCACCTGACAGGAATCGAACCTGCACCACCTACAACTCGAAGGTTGCTAGCGCGGTGGGTGTACCCTCTGAGCCATGGCGGCCCCTCATTCTATCGATGAGAAAGCTCAATGAACAGTTGATATATACGTTTTCTCGGTGGGTCCAGTCAATGGACCTCATCGATCACCTCATAATACATTAAATAGATTTGTTAAAATATGTTTGTTACTACATAAGCCTGCCTAAGAGTCGATCTCTACATTGGGTAGGCTGCTTGAAGTTGATGGTTTCTCCAAATCAGTTCATAGTCTTACATTAGGAGCATTATAGGTACTGTTTATTCAACGCTAGCCCCCCTGGTAGCCTAGCTGTTGGCGTTCTGGGCCTTGGTTGAACAGGCTCAGGGTTTGAAACTCGGTTCGTAGTGGTTTGTATACCACTTTAAGCTGTAGCTCCGGTTGAAATCAGTCCTCATGAAGCAAAAAATGACCGTAGAGTGATATACCAAACTCAACAAAGAGCTCGACGTGTGATGATGCTAGTGTGAAAGTGAGCGAGTTTAACGATAATTTTTTCACACAAACGTCGTATTAAGCCATTCACAGGTAATCGAGTGTTTACTGTACTACGTAGGAATCAGCTATTGATTTTACGTATGTGACTGTTTTTCTCCACGGAAACCTTTAAATACCATAAGTGCACTCACCATTGCCAAGAACACTTGGATATCCTGATGCAAAGGCCGTAGAAACTAGAAACAACACGGTTATGCCTTTCACATATATCTAGCAGTTCCGGAAGAACAGTGACGCAAGTACAAAACTATGTGTATTTTTCGTTAAATGCGTCAATTGTCTTTGTATTGATTCGTCCTACCAACGGGACAAGGACAGAACTGTAGCAAAAGTGAGCTCCGCTACAGAGCATTGCGTCATTGTTCAATTTTAAACTATTTGCATCCTCATCCTTTTGAAAGGGGTACACAAGTGTTAGTTGTGATTCAGATTTTGATTTGGGAATTGAGCTCTTCGATGCAATAACGACGCTAGTGCTGTTAAGAACTATTGTATGCGTTGTGTTGAATTCGACTGGAACAACGACGTAAATGTATATTGTGCCAGTGCCAATACAAACTCTGTTTCATGATGTAAATAACTGAATGAATAAAAATGTCAATAACTATGTTGTAAAAATGATATTAATAGCTTTAATACAAATATTTTGCATAGCGACTTTGTGTTGAGGATTTCATTCCAAATCTTAAGAGAACGACGCAACTCTGCAAAACTGTTGGTAAATATTCAAAATACACCTGCATGAGGGACATCATTTAAAAGTAACATGAATATGCTATCATTAACCAAACTTTCATTACCATCAAAGTTTCACTCATGTTGTAATTGATTTTTTCTTGCACGGTATTCTTAGCTTTCGGTTCCTGACCAAACCGATGAATTACACTCGCGTCATTGTTATTCCGGGGCAACAATAATCAAAACGTCGCTCCGCCGTCTGAAAGCACCATTAACCCTTTGCGCTGACCTTTGCCCAGGACCGGGATTACTCGCTTAATGCGATAAACGCGCCATTTTCAAATTGGCTGCGTGGGCTTAACTACATAATGGAATCAACAAAGTGGACGCTCCGGAGATTAGAAGTTGTGAGCTGTACTCATTATTTGAGAGTCGAATTTTAGAAGCCAAAAGAATCTTCCTCCAGATCAATTCCTGTTTGGGGAATGGTAGGTAGGTAGTTATTTAACGTCGCACTGGAGCAACACAACAGGCTATTGGTGATCCGGGATCAGTCCCGATGGGACAACGCCAAGGACAACTCGTAATTTTCAACCACGGTCAGATGACTGGAAAAACACCTGAGCTGGCACCCCACTCTCCAAACTTCCACACCACGTCAACGTGAGGACATCTGAGGCCACGACAGATTTAAAGTGATCCAGCCCCGTGTACAGGACGGTCTTTGGCTGGTTCGAGTTTCGAACTCGCTATCCTCCCGTTGCTCTTGCAACAGCGCTGGGGTCGCGGTTGCCCGGTAAGAGTAAAGGACTAGCAACCGGAGGGTTGCGAATCCAACCAAAGACCGTCGTGTACAAAGGGACCTGGTGTACGTTAAATCTGTCGTGGCCTCAGATGTCCCCGCATTGGCGTGGTGTGGAAGTTTGGAGAGTGGGGTGCCAGCTCAGGTGTTGTTTCAGTCATCTGACCGTGGTTCCAAATTACGTGGGGGCCGCGGTGGCCCGGTTGGAAGAGTAACGAACTAGCAACCGAAGGGTTGCGAGTTCGAATCCAGCCAAACACCGTCGTGTACAAAGGGGGCTGGTGCACGTTAAATCTGTCGTGGCCTCAAATGTCCTCACGTTGGCGTGGTGTGGAAGTTTGGAGAGTGGGGTGCCAGCTCAGGTGTTGCCTCGTCATCTGACCGTGGTTCAAAATTACGTGGTGTTGTCCTCGGATCTTTCCCTTTGGGATTGATCCCGGACCGTCACCAATAGCCCATTGTGTTGCTCCAGTGTGACGTTAATTGAAATACCCAACCCCTCCAAATTACGTGGTGTTGTCCTCGGACCTTTCCCTTTGGGTTTGATCCAGGATCGTCGCCAATAGCCCGTTGTGTTGCTCCAGTGCGAGTTAATTAAAATACCATACCATCCAACTAGGCTACAGAGGCTCCTTTTTGTAAATTATTATATCCTAATTCTTTTATTTTTTTTGTTTGAATGGCAAATCTGTTTTGATAAACTCGTTAAATTGGAGTGAGTCTCGTTGAGTTTTGGCGCATAAATGTGTAAGTATAATCTATTTCCCTTTCGAAATTCCAAGACGATAAAGTTGTGATTCATCAAGAAGGCTAGTTTGGAGCAATGCGAAGAAAGCTTAAAGTTGGAAATGGTATTAGACTAATAGCAATGATTAAGTGAAAGAAAAAATGTCTCAAAATTGAAATGAAGGTATGAGAGGGTTTTTGAGTGCGAGCACAAACAAACCAGACGGTCTGCGAAGATTTTACTTCTGTCATACAAACGCTCTCGCATGATACATATCGGGGTTACCTAAAAAGGAAGTTTATCGTCATTTTGGCCATGTTTGGAGCTTAAACTAATTGCTGTTTATCAATCAACTGTCCTATGTCAATTCTTAATTCATTCTTTGTAATATTAATTGCCGAAGTGCTGAAATCGTATTCAAAATACAAGCTAACTGGTGTCACGTCTGGAATATATATAGGAAACACATATCGCTGCAGAAACACTACCGCCACACCGTATCTGGTCTGCGGGCATGATAAATCGTTTCGGCAGGTCGTATAGTTTACTGATACTAAACATTTACGAGAATAAAATATCTTTAATTAATAGATATATTGCCGGCTTAGAGCCGAAAATCACAACCGACCTTTTTGAGAAATGCATTTTTGATACTAAATACTTGCCTTCATGGTGATGAGAAGTATACGGCCATTTTGTGATAGGTTTGAAACAAAATATAATATTATTTTGACCTAAAAACTAAGTTAGTCCAGACAACTACACGTAAATTTTTTTGACAGTGAGTTCCTGCTCTAAGTTGACGACACATAAAACTGACATTCCTTCAGAAATACAAGTTAACCGAGCATACCGCACGAGGAGGCACTGCAACTATTCTTCGATGGATTTATCTGGTTAGATAAGTACATAGCTCAAGGCAGTTAAGGAATTTAAAGTATGCATGAAATTTTACGAACAAACGCTCCCTGAATTCTTTCGGTACAGACCGGCGGGCCGGAGGAGGCGGTGCTCGTCCCACTCAGATTTATCTTCCACGAATCGCAATCTTGCGAATATTTTAAGAGGGTACAGTTAATTCAAAGGCATTTTTTTCCTCCTCTATCGTACCTTTCATCACAAAAAGAAATTTTCTCGCAAAAATGTCTCCAGTTTGTGTTCGTTCCGTTTCAAGAGGGGAGGCTTCGAAGTATTTCCCGCCCCACGTCCAAAAAAAAAGACGAGCATCGAAAAATTCTTTAACCGCGAACAGAATGGAAAAATCCCCCCAAAGAAAGGAGGAGATATTAGAGGACATTCTTTTGCCATTTTCTTTTTCGCCCCGTAAGCAATGAACTTCGCTCCCTTTCGAATGCCGGGCAGAAGCTGAAACTTGTCTCTGAGCGCATTACACTGAACTGTCAAGTCAGCGCGTGGAAAAAAACAATCTATAAAGAATCGGAGACTGGCAACAATCGTCTCAGCTCGGGACGGTGAAAGTGATAAGGTTGGTGGAAAAGGAAATGAGGATGGAACAACTGCTCACGCAAGAACGACATTGTTTTTCTCTGTTCTGTTGACATCGAAATGGATATTTTCACTTCAAGAAAGAGTGTTTTCTTTTTTTTGTAACTTTATCCAGCAAATAGGATCAAGAAACTCATTTCACGAACAGATGCAAGATGAATTTTGGCTGCAAATATTTGCTCATATCATTAAATATTTGTTTATGCAGTGATTCTAGACAGAATCAGATACAGTGTCACTGTTTAACAGAATCGTATAACGCTTTTATAAAACATTCAAACGTATTCTTTTGAACAATGACAATGAATTATGAGAAATATCAAAATGGTGAGAATAACTATTATATAAATTGCGGTGGCTTTTAAACCGTGCCACTACTTTTAATGAGCTTGTTTTGTGCGTAAGTACGTAGGTATTTAAGTTAGCGTCGCACTGGAGCAAAGCAAGAGGCTATTGGCGACGGTCTGGGATCAACACCACGTAATATTGAATCACGGTCAGATGACCGAGAACACACCTGAGCTGGTATCCCACTCTCCACACCACGCCAACGTGAGGACATTTGCGGCCACGACAGATTTAACGTGCAGATTTACGCTTTATCAACCTTTCCTATTTCGAGAGCGAACTAAAGGACTGAATTGAAGCGAATCAGTTTCGGTTCGCACTTGCGCTAGTATACAGGGTGAGTCTAAACTAATAATACAAACTTTAGGGGGTGATAGAACGCAACGAAACAAAAACTTTTCACCATAGAATGTATGGTCGCAAGTGCAGCGGTTGGCCGCTAGAGACCGCTTTCCATTTCGGCACAAACACAAGGTCCGATGCAAGTTGGAAAGGAGAAGAGGCATGAAATATGGAAACAACGCTTTAATGTAAAATAAACATCAATAACTGCTTGACAAAACGAAATAATACAATTAGATTTGCATAAATTAAAGATAAGTACAAGGAACAACGGGCAAGAAATAAATGACATGTACAAAACATGAGAAACTTTTCACATGGAAATGAAACGACATGTACAAACATCAGTCGGTAAGTACAACGCAAATGTACAATTACAGATGCTGTTCAAAATGTTGACCACCACACCTAATGCAGGCCTCGCATCGCCGACGTAACGCTTTAATACAAGCGTTTGACTGCGCTGTCTAGCGGCCAACCGCTGCACTTGCGACCATACATTATATGGTGAAAAGTGTTTTTTTCGTTGTGTTCTATCACCCCCTGAAATTTGTATTATTAGTTTAGACTCATCCTGTATAAGGTTTGCTACCTTGTCTGCTTGCCTTGTGCCTGACTACCTTGTCTGTTTGCCTTGTGCTTTGTGTTTTTGTGTAATGTGTAAGTGCTGTGATGTTCATAAAATAAAAAACCTTCTGATTATGTCAGCTTCAAAATAATAAAATCTATTAAAATCATTATTCTTAGTGTAATTGAAAGGAGAAAAAATAATTTTAAATAAAGCTTTGGATCTTAAGATGTGACTACTTTTGGTATGAATTCGTATGTTAAACAGTAATTCTGGTGAACCATTATTCAAAAGTTTGCAGAGAAAAAGTTAAACACAAAATATTCCAGTGTTTCTTCAAAGAAATCATATTAAACGTATCACGTAAGACAGGTTTCAGTGTCAGGTGAACAATAGACATATTTTTAAAAGTAAGTATAGCGCAAGAAATTATTTTGTACTATTTCAATTTCATGAATATGATTTTTATAAAAAAGGGACTAGTTAGTGAGATTTATTCAATTCGTCGTTTTAGTTACCAATAGTTGCTGATACGAGTGGATCGGTATAGCAGTTGTAGGAGCTTCTCCCCATCATTGAGGGGAGAGGGTAACATATTGGCATTCCACATTTTTAGTCAAACTAATCCATCTAGTTCATAAAATAGGTAGTTTCAAGAATTCCAATGAAAATTCAATAAATGGCGATGCATAAACTGCTTTTGTCCTTGTCAGCTTTTTGAGGATTTGATTGCTTTTTCTTTAGACTAAACTGTAACTTGACTGCAAGGGACGCATTCAGAAGGGGGTGAAGATCCGGGCACACCCCGAAATGCTATCGATGCAAAAATAAATACTGCTTGATCGATGAAAATCGGAGTTTTGACAAGCCCATTAGGAGAAAAATCGTGGACAAGTCAGAAAATATTCACATATATCTGCAAACGAAATGTTTCTTTAGTAGTACAGCAATTTGATCGGTTGTTTAAAGCAAGTAAAGAATACATCTATGTGCTAGGTGACTGTCTGAATGGGAAAGGATTGGACAAAACGAGGAAAATCTCTTGCCTATTCGCCTAAACATGAGTGACAAGGGGAGTATTTAGAAGAAATGTCTCCAGAGCTCAAGCCCTCCTGAGCGTAAGTTGAAGTTCCACTTATCATACAAGTAAAATGCATGTAGATATGTAAAAAATATTGAATGTCATGTTTATTTGACATTACAGCCTTTCGAATAGCATAGGAAACTCGGAGAGCAGATTAAGCCAATTCCGAAAGTATCTCACAGTTAATGATTATGTCAAACCCTTAACCATATCAACCTTTTAATGAAACAAGCGGAGTATGTGCTTACAGCTGTCTGTTATTTCTTCTGGTCACTTGGTTTGAAGACACCGACCTTCTAATGAAATAGACAGAGCATGTAGGCGGAGTCTGTCGTAAGATCTCTGAAGGGTGAATCACGTGGGCTTACGAATCGCCTTAGCCGATTGGATGTCGAATCGCAGACCAGTGTTTTTGATCACGGTGGGTAATCACTTTTACCAATCAGTAATTTAGGAATCATGCTTTTACCCACAACCAGATCTTCAAACCGAGCAAATGGAAGAAATGATACGGAGTTGTGGGCACATGCTCCGTCTATTTCATTTTAAGATCGATGTTTGAAGATCTGTTTCGTGGTTGTGGCTAAAAACATGAATCCTAAATTACTGATTGGTTAAAGAGATTATCCACCGCGTACAAAAGCAATAGTCTGCGCTCGATAGCCAATCGGCTAAGTCGATTCGTAAGCCCACGCGACTTACCCTTCAGAGATCTTACGACAGCTACTTCGTCCACATGCTCCATCTATTTCATTAGAAAGTCTATACTTAACCAATAGATGACCGACGGAAGATCAATATCGATGCAACGTATAATGAATTAGTGATTGCAACATTGTTAAAAATTAGAAGGAAAATACAACGAAATTCAATACGTAACAACCGAGGCAATTACCTTGACCAGACGGCTTTCGTAACCGGGAACCCGATGACTTCATGCCGACTGTTGAAAGATTCAAGTAAACAACGTCGGAAATCTATCTCCTATAGTTCATGAAATGAAATGGTTTGCGTATAGCCATTACAATGGACAACCAAGTACGAAAACAAGAGGAAAACTTCAAAGTAAAAGTTAGAGGTTAAATAAAAATCAGTACTGATATGACTATTCCTCCGTCTTACTTACCAAGTAATATTCTCACGAAAGAATTGTGTGCTCCTTTAGACTAATTTAAAGTCAAATAGAAAATAGAGTTGGTACCTTATTGCCCGTCTAATTGAAACAGTCAAATATAGGGGACGGTAGCTCATCTAAGGCGATACGTATTGCCTACGCATTCTGAACGTGACATCAGTTGACTTGTTTTTCGAATACGATTTCAGCATTTTACCAATAAAAATTCTACAGAAGGTAGGTAATTAATAAACGTCGCACTGGAGCAACACAACTCCAAAAAGGAATTACGAATTTGTATGATAGTTGATTGTTTAACGCCAATTAGTTTAAACGCTAAATGTTTCCAAAACTACGATAAACTATATTCTAAAGAGTAAAGTTCCTTCCACTCAATTTTTAAGAAATAATCATTTTATAAGGTTTAAACCTTTTATTTTGATTAAAGTTTAATATTTACATTTTATGTACATGGTTTAATGGAACAGATAAGTTATTCTAAAGAGCAACGCAGCGAACAACACGCCGCTGCCATTTTCACACTTAATCTATCCACGCTGTCCTTTTCCCGCCTTCTCTGGGTTCTATGGGGGAAAACTGTCCCGCACCAAAATGACAGCTCCACACTGACGGCGTGACGTCATCTTGTCCGAACCTTACATAAGAACCTTACATAAGGCAGCCGAATCAATAATTTTATGTACACGTGGTAATACACATGGAATTTCCATTAAGAATCAATTGCTCAAACATTTTTATGTTTGCAAGGAGACAATCACTTTTATATAAGATATAATTTTCATCAGAATACGATTTCAGTACTTCGCCAATAAAAATTCCAAAGAGTAAATTCTGAATCGAACTATGATAATCGACCGGTCAACATTAATTAGATTATACGCCAAATATTGCCAAAACGGCGTTAAACTACGTTCTAAGGTCCATAATCTTATGTACAATGTACACATGTAATGTACATTCCATAGGAACTAATTGCTCAAATATTTTATATGTTTGCAAAGAGACAGTTATTTTTACACAATTGCATTTTCTCCAAATGATATAATTTTCAGTCGAATCGATTTAACCAAACATTTTTGATTGAACAAAAGCAAACTCCCCGTGCTCCACAGAAGTTCAAAACGGGGCTTACAGAAGTAAGTTGATTTAACAAAGAAACAGTGGAAAAAATGTAATTAACTAAAAATTTAGTTAACCAAAAATTAATTAACCAACCAAACATTGATGGAAAATTCTGTCATTTCTTTTGAATACACGCTTAACATGCAGATGTTTCATCGTTAAAATATATATTATGCGAGAGCATTTGGACAGCAGGAGTAAAATCTTTGCAAACCGTCTGATTTATTTACAATGAATATCGTGAATTTATTTAAAGAAAATAGAGTTGCTAATAAAGGGGAATGTCTAATATAAAAGAGGATTTTTTTTAATCAAGCGAAATGTAGGTTGCGGTAGTGTTTCTACGACTGAACGTGTTTCCTGTGTGTATTCTGAACATGACTTCACTTGCTTTTGTTTTCCGAATTTGACTTCAGCTCTTCGCCGATAAAAAATTCCAAGGAATGAATTCCGAACTGCAATTAGATTAAACACTAAACTTCACCGAAACGGCGATGTAATGCATTTTAAGGCAGACGCGAGAGCATTTGGGTGGCGGAAAGAATATCTTTGTGGTTTTGGTTTGTTTGTTTACATTAAAAATCCCTCTCATAGTCACTATTGTACAGTTGAAGAAAATAAATTTTTAAAGCTATAGTCATGGGAGAGCCTTTTTACATAAAGCTAAATGTAGATGGCGTTAGTGTTTTTGCGGTGGAACGTGCTTCCTATAGTATTCGGTAACAGGAAGTAACGTCTTCCATCCGATTTGTTTTAGACTGAAATTCCCTCTCGTTTCCAGCGATAAAAAATTTATGGTTGTGCAACCATAAAAGCAAGTTTTGCAGAACTCGAATCCTAAATAAATTTATTTCAAGCTCAGTGGGGTTACGAAAAATATTCATATAGTGGTTCTACTCTTTACACCCTGACTAGTAAATTAAGTATAAACATTTACTCTTTAAAAAAATACGGACAGGGCTGTGTCGGGACACTGCCGCTAGGTTTAAAGCGTAGAATACGTCAGTGCGGCCACATGGCGAATGAGAGCGAAGGAAATAATTTAGTACAATACAGTTTAAAGCATTTAATTTCACACAACAAATGTTCAGATTTCGTTGCAACGAACACAAATGCAACATTTCATCAGTACAGCCATATCTTAAATTACAAATATCTACTTTACTAACACTTTATACAAATTTACAACATTTACAAATTAAATGACAAAGTATGTACATAAGATTTCTGGCTTCGGTGGGTATTGAAAGCTATTAGATTTTGACAACGGGGGCATTTTTTTTCTTGATAAATTTGTTCTACAATGACTACACAGCATGAAATCATTCACATTGGACTGAGGTAACTCGTTGCCGAACAATGATATCACTCCACTGTTCCGTGACTGCTTCAGGTCCTTCTCAAACCAGTCTATCACAAACATTACACGAATATCCAAATTCATTGTTTATGAATACAGCATGAAAATGTCTATTAGCTTTACCCAAATTATCTCATATTCATCGCTCCGCACATAGATCACCATTGGTCCACTCGCTGTTGAGGTTGATGACTCATTACCTACCTCCATGGGTTCAACTCCATCACTCTATAATGAAACGTCTATGTCATCAGATATGCTATTTGCGTCGAACTGAGCGGCAGAAGTAATTGGCGCACTCGTATCAGCCATATGTCCACCTTGACGGTGCGACTCCTCAACTTTCAAGCGCTCCCGCCGAGCCCGTTGAAGCTCAGCATCATACATCTGGGTCTTCTTGGATTCCTCATCTCTCAATCTTTCTTCTTGTAGACGTTTATTATAATTCTTCTGGTGTTTATTATGCATATATTTGAACATTTAAAAAAATGTGCAATTTCCACACTTCGAAATCCGATATCTAAACAAGTATTAAATATTTGGGTTTCATTTATATTATTATTTATAAAGTGCAAAGAGACGAAACAAATGACAACTCAAACGTCGTGCTTGCACAGAGGAGGCTGGTGCTAGATTAAATTAATATAAGCGGCAGCTCACATTTTCGTCACTCAACTTTGAGTTGCGATTACATCAGCCCATGAGATCGACGCAATCTCAGTGGGTATTTATAACATGCTTTGTGTAATACTCTATTGAACGCGATATCGTTCATTTATGTATCATTTATAGTTTTTAAGTTATTAAATTTTTCGTGATTAACGTTTTTCGTACACTCACAAATTTAGCGCAGTACCCCGGTTTCGAAAGGAAAGACGTATCGTATTCTACGCCAAAAAGACGTTTTCTAGGCATTTTTACACCGGACTTGCGAGTATCAATGACTTCTTAACATAACTGCTTGCAAAACCATTCATGAATTTTCTTTCCTTTATTCGTTTTGTTTCAGATTCGACTTTTGCATTATTTGACGTTGTCTATCTTGTGTTTGGAGCAGCTTGGCCAAATATGGTCCTTGTGCCATGAAAACCCAAAACTAACCAACCAGCAATCAAACTTTTGCAGACAGCTCTTTAATGTTACGAGTATGATAAATAAATAATGCAGTTTTATGATTTTTACTAAATGCTTTTTCTAAGTTCTGCGATGCCATTCTTAAGAAATAAAGTTTTAATGAAAATAGTAGTTTTATGGTAGGTAGTTGAATTTACATCGCACTGGAACAACAAAACGGGCTATTGGTGACGGTTCGGGATCGATTCAAAAGGAAAGATCCGGAAGCAACACCTCGTAATTTTGAACCTCGGTCGGATGATGAGGTCAACACCTGAGCTTGCACCCCACCATCCAAACGTCCACACCACGCCAACGGACATTTGAGGCCACGACAGATTTACCGTGCACCAACCACCGCGTACATGACCGTCTTTGGTTGGATCGAGTTTCGAACTCGCGACCCTCCGTCTACTCTACCAGGTATAATCAATCCCGAAGGGAAAGAACGAGGCCAATACTGCGTAATTTTGAATCACGGTCGGATGATGAGTTCACACCTGAGCTGGCACCCCACTCTCCAAACTTCCACACTACGCCAACGTGAGGACATTTGATGACGTAACAGATTTAACGTGCACCAGCCCCCATATACACGACGGTCTTATCGACTCTACCAACTGGGTCACCGCGGCCCAGTAATTTTTATGGGAAAAAATCGGAAAGTGCAATGGCGGTTTGGAACCTAGTTCTCCTTTCGCTTTCTTCTAATGACTACCGCAATAGAACTGCATCGTTATAACCTTCACAGCCGAATTTGACATTCCGTTCATCCGTAATTCAAATAGTTTTCTCAAATCACAATAAAAAATATCTTCAGCTATGCGGCCAGAGGCGCGATTTCAAACAGCATATACATGTATTTCCCATTAAGAATTAATTGCTCAAATATCTTTTATGTTTAGAAGTCAGTCTCCTTTAAACCTCTACATTTTTTACCAAAGAGATAATTTTCATCCGAATCGATTCAACTGAGGAATGCCGGAAAAATCTATCATTTCTTTGAATTTACGCTTAAAGTGCAGATGCTGTCTCATTAAATTTCAAACGCAACGGTTTGCAACAAGCATTAATGTAAAAAAAGAAAGCATTGTATTCATTTTAATGAGGCAAAATTCTAGGAATTGAAATAATTTCGGGAATAACTGCTCTTTGGGAAGGACTTAAAAATTGAAACATGTCGAGTTTTAATAAATTTCGTTTTCTGGGATATGTTTAAATTTATAAAATGAGCTTTTATCTTGCTTTTATTCTGTTTCGAGTCTTTCTGTCAGAATAATTTCATTCTCGAAAATAATGGGCGGCTCAATTTATTTTTCTTTAAATTACCTGAGGTCTTATTGCATCTGCATTGCTTTATTAAAATATTTACAAATCCAAACGTTCCTGTAAGAAATAATTTTAGAAAGTTTTATCTGATCAGATTTTTTTCTTCTAAATTAGCATTTTGTTCATAGACACAGTTTTCATGGGAATGAAACTGATTAGCAACCGGAGGGTTGTGAGTTCGAATCCAACCGGAGACCGTCGTGTACAAATGGGGCTGCTGCACGTTAAATCTGTCATGGCATCAACTGCCCTCACGTTGGCATGGTGTGGAAATTTGGAGAGTAGGGTGCCAGCTCAGATATCATCTGACCGTGGTTCAAAATTACGTGGTGCTGTCATCGGATCTTTCCCTTCGGGTTTGATCCCGAACCATCACCGATAGCTAGTTGTGTTGCTCCAGTGCGACGTTAATTAAAATACCTACGTACTACTTGAATGAAAAGAAAATGGAGAATTCTAAAGTCATTTTACAATTGAATCTCGATTGTTTTTCACAGGACAAGTGGGTAATGGTAATTGGTAATAATAATTAATTAACGTCCCACTGAAGCAACACAACGGTCTATTGGCGTCATCCGGGATCAATCCCCAAGGGAAAGAGCCGAGGAAAACACCACGTAATTTTGAACCACGTTCAGAACAAGTGGGAAAAATAACTTCTGTGTTCTTGTTATTTATGCATTTGCCTCATTTTTTCCAAACGTCCTCTGTAGCAATGACAAGGCTAATTAATTGAATATAACAAAGCCAATTTAATTTTTTGTTCAATTATATTAATTTCCACTTCGTAAAGAAAATACTAATCTAATTAGATTGAGATTCTAAATATACTTCAGAGCAGAAACTCAAATATTAGCTTTTCTAGGCATTAAAAGCTTCAATAAAAATCTAATAGATGACAAGACGATAAAAAATAACATTTCGAAGCTTTTAATATTTGATTAAGATTCCATCTGTGTATCTAATTATCTTTTCTTTCTGAATGATTGAATTGTAAGTAGGTAGAAAAATTTGCGTATAATCTTATTGCTAGATACATAAGTGTTTTCCGTTTTTGCAATGAAGAGGACGACTTTTGTGTGAGAGTACTACTTTGCTTTTGAATAAATTTTTCTTTAAAACATTCTTTATTAATTTTAGTACACATTATTTACACAATTAATATGAATTCATGGAATATGACTTCCGTCGAGAAACCTCCTCTGGTCTCGTTGCTAATACGGGCTCTTTCGATCATACTATTTATTAAATTTCTTTGCACTGCTCTTCGACATCAGTGGATACGTAATTAAACAGAACGGCTGTTATTGAGGATCATAAAATCTAAGGTTAATTCATTAACGACCACTTCATCCGCATAGAGCAGTGGTTCTTAACCTTTTTAGCGATCGGCACCCCCCTTGAATCTAAAAATAAGTTCCCTACCCCTTTGAAAAATGTGTTTCGATTTCTTTATTTAGGAAATTACTTATATTGAAAGATAATTTATATTTTATGAAAAATAAACACATACATTTACATATACATACAAAACAATATCTCAATTTTTAATGCCTACGTTGTTGTTTATTCGTAATGATACTTTTGAAGCGATGCTCTTTTTTTTTGAAAGAGCCTCGCGTAAGTCACCACTTGCATTTAAGCGATTTCTGACTTGTTTTTATGGGAAAAAGGGAGGAAAATTCCATTTCACACAGGTAGGTGGTGGCAAATGGTAAAAGTGTCTGCAGTGCTGCTTTTGACAGCTGCGTATAAGGTTCTGTGCGCACCAGAATTGTTCTAAGTTCAGTTTTTCAAATTCCATTTGAATACGTGCATTGGCTCGTATTTCAATAAGATCGTCTTTTATTAAATCGCTATCATCCATCGAAACTTCTCTCGCACCCCTGGAAATGCTTTCTCGCACCCCCAGGGATGCACACACCCCAGTTTAAGTAGCACTGCCTTAGAGAAAATGCTTGGTGTGCAATTTGGAGTGGAGACATTGTTGACCATTTTTTTACAGAGCATCAAATGAAGCGGTAACTGCAAATTGTGCAATTTTGCAAAATTTCTTTCTGTATGAAATTGATTGACAAAAGCTTTACATGTGGTTTCAACAATGTCTTACGGCTAGTGAACCATGCGAATTCGAAAAGACGCATTTCCTGATCGAATGATGCCGAAATCTGGTTATGTCGATTAGACCTTGTTTCTCCGGATTTTTTTCTATAGGGCTATTTGAAAGAACGAGTGTTAAAGAATTTAATGAAAAACGTTTTGTTTAAAGGTTATTCCAAAACAAATAGGGCCCTTATATAAAAAATACCATATGTTTACTTTCAAATGCTACGTGGAAATAACTATCTCTGTGTAGATTTGTTGGCACTTGGAAACTAAATTCAAAAGGAAATTAATGGAAGTGCATTGTATTTAATGCGACCTGGTTGGTCACCAAATACCATTAAATACAAGTGGCCACCTGTATTAAAAATTACTTTTTCTCAACACAGATTTTCGGTATGGAAGTCGGTTCGACTTCCATTCCGAAATCGACATCGGACGACCCCTATTTAAGAGAACCACCTCGATAGGTTTTAGTGAATTATAAAACCTACAATCTATGCAGAAGTAGATTAAATAATAGTCTATAATCTTCTTAATATCTTTTGATTGTATTTCAAAATCAAGTTCGAAAGGTAAACAATACAGTGAACAGTTGGTAATCAATAATATCGACCACCTGTTCAAAAGGCTACTAGTTCAACTTCCTCCTAACTTTGAAAGTTTCCTCTATTGAAAAATACAACCACTTTTTAACCGGTCCTATAAAAACTGTATAATCTATAACCCAAACAGGAAAGTCTACCAAGGCTATCTGTTGTCGTAGAAATGAGATTGCCTATTGGCCCATGAGACTTTGCCATGGCGCACTTGTTGGCAATTGGTCTTCTCGTCTCAAAGTAGTGTTAGTCATCATTCCAAGAGACCGCATCCTAACCCTCCACACCCATGTCCATTTTGTCGCAGATGAGCACCTGTTAATAAGTCTCCCCAACGGATGTGAAAAGGCGATTCACCCATGTTTTATTTTGTGCTCTCCGCAAGTTTGAGATTAGAGGATACGCGATTGCATGAGGATACAGAAGGGATTTTGACCCTCTGAGGGACTTACACGCATATATCCGCTCTGCAGTGAATATATGCGTACATAACCTGCAGTCACTGGGAAAAAAGTTTTTCGGTCGTTCCAGAAGCAACAGCAGTGTTCACGAGTTCACGAAGCACATAATCACCTATGCTTTCACCATACACGATTTTGCGTATATACGGCAGCCTTTCCGTTTCCATCTTAATAGAAGTAGATTCTTCCAATGTCATCTGCCTTCTCCCGGATCCGAACTGTTCTATCAATGATTTCTCAGGAGACGCTTTTCTTCCACATTCCACAGGGTTTCGTAATGGCTCCTAAAAATTGAATGCGACCCAAAACAAAGAGGTTGGCTTTACTCCCTATCATTCCTCCAAGACAGATTCTTCTGAAATGCGCCTAGCCTTGATTATTTATAAATCGTTGCGAAGAAGAATCCGAGATCGAAAATCCGGTATCTTCTTAACCATTCCTCCACAACTCTTGAGAATTGGTGTTGCCTCTCAGCGGAGCAGCAGGGGAGGGATGGAGTACATATCCAAGACTATCGATTCTTCTCTACATCGTACCTTTATCATGTTCCCTTCCATTTCCTTGCTGTAGTCGTTTCTCTTTATTTTCCCCTCCCCAGCCAACTTGTTGCTGTTAATGTTTCTCGAGTCATGACATTACGAGGCCAGAGTTGCCAGATTTCCTCCCCACTCCGCTCCGGAGAAAAGGGATATTTTTTTCCCTCCGGAAAAAAAGGTTTTGTTTATTCCCCCGCTGGTTTATTATGGAGTTGATGGTGTTTTGACGAGCAAAAGGCCCGGGTATTATGAGAGAGGGAAGAAAAAAGGCCGGGTAAAATCCTTCTCTTAAGGAAAGCATTAGCCGGGGCGATATTTTTATGACGAGACAGAAAACGATGGGTTTTTCTGGGTGGGCAAATGCCGCAATAGAAATTGCCCGGATTCTTTTCCAGATGCTTTGTGCGGAGTCCATCAGGAGACGAGTATGTGGGGTAATCATGATATCATAAAACCCAAGTAGGCATGCGACAAGGCATATTGGTTGAAGGAATTTCCGAGCAATATATATATTTATAAGTTCTTTGTAATAATATGTATCTATAAGTTCATAGTACGTTATCAAGGAATAAATCAAGTGCGGTAAAGCGCCTCTGGTTTTAGACCAAGAGCTCTAATGAATGCTTTCTCCCTAATATGCAATGGACAGGACATTAAAAGAATGTGCAATAGTGTTTTGCATATTCTTTTAATGTCCTGACTTATTGTCCTGTATCTACTTTGGGTACATTCTCTCTTTCTGTAAGTGTAACTTTCTTTTGTCCATTTAGTTTACAGACTTGGTCAAATTGGTAGTAGACACACACAATAAAAAAAACCGACTAATAGAGATGGAAAACTTAGAAAAGATCGTCAATGACCGTTTCGGTGGAACAAGACGTCCACCATCATCAGGACAGAAGTAAGTCACAAGAAGAAAACGCGAGTTCAAATATGTTGTTCTCGAATAGTGTTGCCTCTAGAATAGCGTCGCCCAAACGAAGAACTAGCGTCATTCACTCGTGTAGGCGACAAGGCAAAAATCGTTCATTTACTTGACGGAAGAAACACTGCTTGGTTCAGCTTGGCCAGATCTACCCCTTTGCCTGAAGGAATCAAACAAACCTGCTGCCCATGCTTCTGGATTTTGGTTTCAATCAGTATGAACCAGCTTCCTCCAAGTCATCCAGGGAAAAAATTACACAGTTCTGTTCGGAAAGAATTAACCAGCTCGATTCAAAGTTCTCCCGATCTAACCAACCTGTCGAAACTAATCGGATAAGATTGATGCCAAATTGATGATGTTAATCTGTAGTTACGTGTAATGGTAATTGTAAAGTACATATTCAAATTGTGCTGTTTTATAGTTGAGCTTACGAAAAGAGAGATGATAAAAAGATAAGTTTTTATTTAGGGTTAGCCTCCTACACATATAAAAGGAAAAATCCTCAGAAAAATCAGTGTTGAAAAAATATTTTTACTTTATTGAAGTTTCAAATCTACATCTATGGAAGTGTGTTCAACAATTTGAAAGTTGCTATTTATAATCTTATAGAAATTCTGAGCATTTTAAATTCAAGATTATAAGAAGCCATGCATGCATGTCAGTAAAAACATCGCTTATCGCAGCCTGGTCCGATCTGGAACTAGCACCATAAAAAAAACACCAACCAATCTAAACCGCCAATTAAATTATCCTACCAATAGATTTTATGGTTTAGTGTGTCGCTCTGCAGTCATTTTTTGAAAAGTTTCATGAAAGCATCACAGAACGCGATTTGAGAAAAACCAAACTAAGTACTTTTAAATTTGTGGTCTTTTTCTAGTGCTTTATAAGTATTAATTGATAATGTTATCAATAAATTACATTGCTATCAATGAATATAAGCTTATTATTTCTTAAGGAACAGTAGTAATAACAGCTGTAATGTCCTAAAATGTGCCGTCTAACTGGTATAGTTGTCAGCGTTGTCTCCCAATGGATTCTGGCTTCGAATCCCGGTTTGTACGCAGTTCGATGTTGGTGTATGTCCCTATTTAGAACAACCTCAGGATCGCTGGAGAGCTCCCTCCTGAATAATAGACAGTTCACCCCTCGTAGTGCCGAAGCAGTGTCGGGCTTAGAAAAAATGTTCTAAATGGTTTGCTGTCGAGTGCTGTATTGTGTAAATGCAGAGAAAAACAGTAATTGCTTTACGGTTCTGTTGAAGACATTTCTGCGTTTCTTTTGTAAATAAAACTTTATAGGATACATCAAATTTAAGAGCTTGTGAAAAGGGATGACCGCATAAATAAGATTGGCTTTATGTTCATGAAACAAACAAAAACATAACGAGTTATTGTATTGTTTTGATGCTAATGTATCTGGATGGTGAGTACAAGAGGTACTTACGCTGCAGAAAAACAATCCAACTCCAAGAGGAGACATTTGGTATAAAAAACACAAATATCTTCACCCACTTTTACTCCATAAATTATTCACATATATACAACGATATAATACAATTGGGAAGCAATAGAAAAAACAGCCCGGCCACCATAAGAACAGTGGTAAATTACTGCATTCCGTGTAATTCTTTCCTAATGATATTTACAGCCAACATAAAACGGTTGCTACACCTTCCTACTAAACTCTCGCAGTCATTTTTATGACAAAACCGTCCACCGATCCGCTTGAGATTACCGGGACAATGGAGGTGACAAGTGCCTGGGCATAAACGAGAACCTCAGCTTCGAAGAGAAGCGGTAAACTTCGCCCCTGACAAGGCGGTGTCACAGTTTCAAATTAATGCATCCACCCTGCAATGCTTCTGTGATTCTTGGTATTACGTTGCTTCGCTTGCTCTTTCGTTTGGGCTATCCCTCTCCCTCATACACTGAAGATGCTATTAGGTCTCTGTAATGACTTACGGAATATTAGGAGGCAGCGATTGTTCGGGTGCATTTAAGTCTTATCTTCACCCGAACAAGCATTTCGGTGACGGTGATTTTCCCTTCTTTATCCACAAACAAGCACTTTTATTGTTTGCTCTCAGCGTCTTCTCTAATGATGAAGCCTGAGAGAGGCTGCTTCTGTGAGACGTGCTTTTGAGTGATTGCGATGTTTGATGACGGAAAAGGGTTGTTTGTTTTTCCACAATTGGGGGAAAGCTTGCCTAACTCTTCGACTTTGCTTTCGTTGGAAATATGGGAGAATTTTATCCCCCTATTATCTCTCCCTGAAATAATATTTTTATGTTGTATTGTGAGTTGCAGCTCAGAAAGAAGATACTACGTGTTTTTTATGTAAAGGCGCCATTTTGTTTGGAATAATTTCAAACAAGCATTTTTTATTAATGTTTTCTACACATTGTTTAATCAATTAAGGACAGTTTATGGAATAGGTTAACAGTCAAATAACCACCTCTGGTCGCACTACAAATTCGGCTTCTTTCGATCATATGATTTGTTCAATTTCTTCGCACTTCATTTCAACATCAGTGGATGAGTAATTAAACAGAACGACCGTTATTGAGGATCAGAAAATTCAGGGTTAATTCATGAATCCCCGCTTCATCCACGAAGAGCAATTGTTTAGTGTGCAATTTGGAGGCGTTTTTGGATTTTCTTTTCAGAGTATACTAATGAAGATGTGATTACTTCTGGGGATATACAGCGAAAACCCATATTAATAAACTTGAAATGCTTCGAAATACCACACTCAGGATAATTTCAGATAGCCTATGGTATTATAGAAACCATAATATTAGAAAAGAACTAAATGTATTCGAACTCATGCAATTTTTCAGTAAACTCTCCCTTAAATTTTTTAACCAGCTGGAGAACATTGATAACGATTCCATCAAGCATAAACCCAAGTATGACTTTCGACATCCATCCAACAGAAAAAGACCCAGATCTATTTTAAATTACCAATCTTATCTTAACTTCTAAACTTCTATCATTTAAGCTCCTTAACTACGTCTGCATCTCTCTTCAATAAAAAATGAAATAAACAAAGGGAATCGTTTAGTTTTGGTGACGAGTTCCGATTACTACAAAAGCAAACAGGAAAAAACTCCACCTACCGATTATGAAGCCTGCTTCTGAGTGCCTCAATCCCCACCGCTACACCTATCCTTAAAGTTCCAGCAAGAGTTTATAAAAGTTCTGGAAAACTCATTGCCGTCCTGATAGAGATCAACATTCATCGGAGATGGAGGGTCCACTGGCCCAGGTTCTCCAGAAAAGAAACTACCGTTATCGATGTGGTTACTGTCAATTGTGAACGGTATTGTGTGATGTTACAAAATTTCTTTCTGTCCGAAATCGATAGGCGAAAGGTTTAAGACACATGTGGTTTCAACAAGACGAAGGAACATGTCATGCAGCTTGTGCAACCATGCGAATACTAAAAGGATACATTTCCTGGCCGAATAATGTTTTGTCGATTGGACCCCTCGCTCCCCGAATTTTAATTTCCTTTAGAGCTCCTGAAAGGAATAAGTCTACGCAACAAGCCTACGACAATTCAACAGCTTAAGCAAAACACTATTCATTCTATATATGCTCAAACGTAATGGAAAATGTATTTCAAAGAGCCAGCATTTGAAACGCTACCGGAGGCGGTTATTTGAGGGATGTTGTATTCCATAAGCTGTCATTAATAGAATAAAGAACATGTACAAAAGTATTTTGTATAAAAGTTATTCCAAAACAAAATGGCGCCTTACATAAAAAAACACCCTGGATCTCCTTAAATGATCTTATTTAAAAGTTACATTGAGAACGAAGAAATGGCAAGATATATGTCCTGTTAAGATAAAATAAAACGCTACAATAATTCCTTCTTGTCAATCTTCAAAAGTTGTGACTGGAAGTTGGTCGATCGTTTTAAAAGTGAGTCAACATTCAGACGTCGTCTCTCACCGCGTTGGTATCAAAAAGAAATCACTCACAATCATGAAATCAATCATCAAACTAATTTTGTTCGACGATTCGATCAGCTACGGGGATTCAGACATAACTGAATCGTAGGAAGAAATAGGTCATTAGTGTGATTCAATTTAGTGACATTCGAAATGGCTATCAGGCTTTATTTGGCAATTGAGATGTGATTATTATCAGAGTTGGCAGATTTAAAGGAGAAATAGCCTAATTTTGCTTTTTTTTAAAGACTTCCATATACGTCCAAAAATTTAAAAAGTACTTCGTTTTATAGAAAGAAGCAACTCCTATAACTATCGAAAAGATTGTAACACTCAAATTCGAGTAAACTGAGTATGGAAAAAGGAAGTAAAAGATACGATACTGAACACAAAATTATTTTAAGTTGAGTAAAAGAGGAAATATTTTATGAGCACAACTTTATATTTATTACTACGATTTGCAATGATATTCTGTTTCAAAAATATTCTCTGTGCACTTAAGATAATGATAAATATGTCCACAACTTCTCTCAATGAAGCAGCGTAAGTATCATTGGTTTCTTGCTAAAATTGACCTGAAGTTGAATAATTATATTATCCTATTCTGCCAAAGGTGCTCTGGCAAACATTTCTGACATGTATAGAATAGTGAAAACAGATAGCTTTAAGTAAGTGACAACAACAGATCTCCATATTCAACCTAATCTCAAAAGCATGCATTTTTGAAACTGATGATCATTTTAATGCAACACCATCTATCTATATTGTATTCCAAATCGTTTCACTTCTTTTGTTTTCTAATAGCCCGTTGTGTTGCTCCAGTGTGACGTTAATTTAAATACCTACCTACCATCTTTTGTTTTCAGTTTTCTGCGAGAAAGATTGCATTCCGATAATATTTTATATTTTATGATACGAGAAAAAGGGATAAAATAACAAGTGGGTTAATATACATTATTAGTAGAAGGGTCACCTATTTGGTGCGACTAACAAATGAGAGCATGCTGCATTTCGATACTTTTTCCGTTTAGGATTTTGAGATCTTTTTCCTACTTGATTTAGTTTATTTTTAACTATTTGTAGAGTTATTTTTCTACTGAATGAGCCTTAGTCAAATTTGTCAACCAAAACAATACACCTAATCAGTTGATTGAGAGAATATCAGGAATTGTATTCTCCTTCTAATATGCTTTAATGAGTTATGAGAATAGTGAAAACTATTCATTTTCAATTAATATTCAATGTGAATAATTCTATTGATGAATTTTTAAAATATGAATATTTTTCATAAGAATACAAAAGTCACTATTGAAATGCATTCATCATGAAAATATCGCTTTCCTGAATTTCCACAGCGTGTAGCATGGCTAACATACCACCTTTTGATGTGCAGTGTGTTACGCGAGAACTCAGCGCTATTACCCCAAATTTGAGGCCATGACAGATTTAACGGGCACCAGTCCCCTTTGTACCCGACGGTCTTTGGTTGAATTCGAACTCGCAAACCTCCGGTTGCTAATCCGTTACTCTTGCAACAGGGCTAACGCGGCCCAATTCTTTATAGGATCAGGGCGTTTCAAAACTTACGGTGCAAACTTTAAGGGAAGATAGGAACACAAAATTAAATAGTATTCACATAGATATGTATGTCTTCAAGAGCCTCTCAATAGTACTTTTGGGGTTCAATAGACGACAGGATGGAGCCGTCGCTTTGGTCACCTCGATCTCCCTATTTATCACGCCATCTTTTTGTTCCTCTGGCGAAAATCTTTTAAAGAACGGTTTCGTTCCTCGTGGAATGAAATTTGACAGAAAAAATAATTGTACTTTTAATAAAAAAAGAGTATATATTTTCTTTACAATCTTTTCAGTTCGATGCAGTGGAAATAGTATTTAACTACATTTCATTGCCAAAATTGTAATAGCTAATCGCTATGCCAAACTTTTTTTGTTAAGTATTTATATAGCTGTTAGTATTTGTGTTAGTGAAGTTTATTTTTATGGACCTCGATCATTCTGATGCATTTTTTAATTTTAGAAGTTATTGTTAACTTTATTATATTTCCTTAGTTTATATTCCGACTTTTTCATAATTTATATTTAATCTTGTGTCTGGCGTGGCTTGTTTTTCTGTCATAAGATCCAACTTATCTGCAACAACTATCAAACATATTTATATCTGCTGTCGATATTCTTGAATACTACTGGGATACTTAAAAATGTTAAGTTTCTAGGAAATAGATTATTAGATATGCTATACTTTTGCATTTCCCATAGGTATGGGGTTGATGCAAAAGTCGTCTCTTTTAGGCGCTAGATGGCATTGGATCGCAAAATCGAAGTGTTATTTAATTCACGCGTGTAAAGTTTAATGTTTGAAAGAAGGAATTTCGTTAGAGTACTTGGAGAAAAAAATTGGTTATTTGGTTGTGTTTTTTAAATTTTGTTAAGCATTAAAAATGGCACAAAAAAAGGAGCATTTTCGACATATGCTTTTTTATTTCCGAAAAGGCAAGAATGCTTCGCAGGTGCGAAAGATATGTGTTGTGTATAGTGAGGGTACCGATTCCACGTGCCGTAAGTGGTTCAGGAAGTTTCGTCACCTGGATCAGTTCTTTAGCCAGAAACCTCAGAACTTCTATGGTGGGATTATTCCGCTATAGGAGAGATGGGGAAAGGTCATCGAACAGAACGGCACATACTGCATTGATTAAATTTAATTTTTAGTAAATAAAATTTTTCTTCAATTTTTGTCCAAAAATCGGGACGAACTTTTGCATCAACCCAATACTTAATTAACATTTTGACATGTTAATTAAGTATTGGGTTGATTGGTTAGGATGCGGATGTACCGTTGATGACATCGTTCTTTCGTTGTTTCCTGGGAAGGGAGATGAACATGTACATTTGTACGTAGGTGGTTAAGGTTTGCTTGGGGAAAAAGCTGCATGTTTGGCGACGACCATAGGTGATTATTTGTTTCTCCAACTCGCAATCACTGCTATCGCTTCCGGCATCGAACAACCAACTCAAAGCCGGGATCCGCACTTAGATGCCAATTATGAGAGCGCATCGTTTACTTTTTAACTTGCCTCTAATTTAAGGAACAGGACACGTTCAAAATTTGTTCACTAGCTGATTTTGAGATGGAACTCGATACCTGATCATCCACTTATCTTAGTTCTCTGGCTGATTCGAATCAGGTAGAATTAGACTCCTTCTATCTTAGTTCTCTAACTGATTCAAAGGTAGAATTTCTGTTCTTCCTATCACTTATCTTAATTCTCTAGTTTTAATTCATATAAGATAGAATTAGACTCTTCATACAGCCACTTATCTGATCTCTAGCTACAATTCGCTCGGTCCAGCCATAAACCGTCGTATACACTGGGGCTGGTACACGTTAAACATATCGTGGCTTCAAATCCCTCACGTAGGCGTGGTGTGGAATTTGGAGAGTGGGGTACCAGCTCAGGTGTTGCCTCGTCATCTGACCGTGGTTCAGAATTATGTGGTGTTGTCCTCGGATCTTTCCTTTCTGGATGGATCCCGAACCTTCGACAATAGTCCGTTGTGTTGTTTCAGTGCGATGTTAATTAACTACCTATCTATCTAGCTGTAATTCTCAAATAAAAAAAGTCCTTAAATGAATAAAATTAAGTAAACGAAAGGCACACATAGTAAATTCCTTTCTTTTTGTCTAAAGCTAAATCTAGATGGCGCAAGTGTTTTAGGGGTAGAACGTTCATCCTTCAAGTATTCCGTATCGGGTAACAGGAAGTATAATCCCCATCTTCCGGTTGATTGCTTACACTGAAAATCCCTCTTAGAAATTGAAATATCGCTCATAGTAGCAGACTAGCACAACGAATCACTAGTCGCCCATGAAACTATTATTTGAAATGGAATTGAAGAAATTCAGTACGGTCTCTACGCGTAAAGATGGAGTTTATTTTAAAATGTCCTGCAGCGTCTATAAATTGGTTTCATTTCTATTTCTCTCTAAGGACCACCCAGCAAAAGCCTGGTGCCGTTAAAGCAAAATATTACTCTGAAATTAGTAACGATAGTTATTCTCATATCAATTTTATAGGAAGGTTGGATTTTGAATTTACATTGCACTGGAGCAACATAACAGGCTATTGGCAACGGTCCGGGATCAATCCCGAAGGGAAAGATTTGAGGGCATTCAACTGTCCAAACTTCCACACCACGCCAACACGAGGACATTTGAGGCCAAGACATATTTAACGTGCACCAATCACCACGTACACGAGGGTCTTTGATTGGATCGAGTATCAAATTAGCAAACTGCTAATTCAAGACTCTACCAGCTGGGTTACCACGATTAGATAATTAGAAAATATTGCACTGGAAATCGGGGATGTTGTTATTCTCATACATAAATTTTATAGGAAAATGTTATAAGAGTTTATAATCATAAGTCTCTGGCTCATTTACAGCAGATTAAAAGCAGTAAAAATGATAGGGACTGACTCGCCTTCGCATTGTCAATACGCAATTCACTCGTATATGTTAGGTGAGTCTCCCTTTATGTCATAACTGTTCATCAGATTTTACTGTTCACCATATTTTGATGCATGCCCTGTTTTCAATCATCGTTCTTAGTGTCATTGGATATTTAAATTTCATTTAGTGCTTTTGACCATCACGATATTTATACCATCCATTATTTTCATACATTTTTATATTGTAAGTCATGTTGATCAGCATGTTTAGACCGTAAGGAATTCCATCATTTCGTCAACAATTTCTACTTTCATGTTATCAATCATGAAAGTAGAAATTATTATTTTAACCTTTATTGATGTTAACCAATATATTTTTTCTTTCAAATTTTATATATTTTTTATCCATGGTCTGAATAAAAAAAGACATAAAATATTTTATTTTTTATATTATTTTTTAAAAAAATTGTGAAAATATAGATATTTTATGTCTTAAGCAAGATATTTACATAAAATAAATATTTTATTTTATGTAAATATCTTGCTTAAGACATAAAATATCTATATTTTCACAATTTTTTTAGAACCGCGGTAGCCCGGTTGGAAGAGAAACGGATTTGCAACTGGAGGGTTGAGAGTTCGAATCCAACCAAATCGTGTACAAACCGGGATGGTGCATGTTAAATGTGTCGTGGCCTCAAACGCCCTCACGTTGGCGTGGTGTGGAAGTTTGAAGCTTAAGGAGTGAGGTGCCAGAGTAGGTGTGACCTCTCCATCTGACCATGGTTCAAAATTACGTGTTGTCCTCGGACTTTCCCTTCGGGTTTTATCCCGGACCGTCGCCAATAGCCCATTGTGTTACTCCAGTTCGATGTTAATTAAAATGCCCACCTACCAGTACAATAAAACCCAAATTCTCTACCTACTAGTTAAAAATGGCGTCCATTGGAAATCTTAAAGAGGTTCTGAATACGGATAGAAAGGCCCTCCCTCCGATGTGACCTAGGAATATCCACAGCCCGACTTCCTACGGCCCCTCTACAATTGTCTTTTCGAAGGGATTGACAGGCCTTGGCGGTATTTGGCATCTGCGAGCGGCACTCTGATGGACATTTCGGAAAGGAATTAATGACGGAGAGGCGCCTCTTCCCCTTGTTTCGATATAGATTGATGGGCGCGTTAATCTGTCAACACGGCGGTCCAAATATCCTCGCAGTTGTGGGATTTCTCGCAACAGCTCCGGTTATTGAATCGATAAATTTCCCTCGTCTTCCTTGATGAATAACTGTTTGCTGAAGTTTAAGATTCTGCCGTCCTTCAATCCAGATCGGAAGCTAGGTTTTTTGGACTTCTGTCCAAAATAAAATTTATGTGTTTGTATTTGGCGAATCGCAACAAACGGAGGGACTAACGTCGTGTATAAAGGGGGCTGGTGATCTGTAAATCTGTCGTGGCATCAAATGTCCTCACGTTGGCGTGGAAGTTTGAAGAGTGGGGTGCCAGCTTAGGTGTGATCTCGTTATCTGAACATGGTTCAAAATTAGGCGGTGTAATCCTCGGATTTTTCCCTTGGGAGTTGATCCCGGACTGTAACCAATAACCCGTTGTGTTGCTCCAGTATGACGTTAATTAAAATACTTAACTACAGCAACAAAAGGATATGAGAATATATAATCAAACGCTGCGAGATTAATTCGACAAATTGCGCCGCAAAATTTAAGTGTGCTTAGTTTGCGATAGAAACTGCAAGAGCTCTAGCCACCCTAATAAAAACTTACATGGGTCTAATTAAGAAGGCAATGAGGAAGATGGAAGATAGAAATTAGCGCAGAAAAGAAAGTCAGAGCGAACCCGAAAATAGCTTTTGTGGTAAAAAATCGAATCGACTTTGAACAAGTGAATGAGATGCAATTGAAGTGGATGAAATTCAGAAGCTAATTCTGGTAACATGACTGAAATGTGAATTTTTTACGTGTATTCTATTGGAAGTAAGAAATAACACCAGTGAGAGTAGATTGGAGAGATGTACGAAATATTTTAGATTTGTGACTACTTTTATTTCATTTGGACGAATGAATTGTCCATAACGATGCTTATACTCATTATAAAAGGATTTAAATAAGGTATTAAATGGTAAGTAAAGACACTCATCAATGCATTCATTGTCTATAAATAGCAATCCAGAAGCTTTAACGCAGATTCTATGCTCGTGTCTGTTAGGAAAAAATATACCAATTAGTCGCAAATTAGTTTTGCTACTAAATTGTTGCATACACTATTAATTTTTGATTGCAATTTATTATCAATTGTGCATAAAAGGTAGCAAAAAGCCTAGCTTTGTTTCTTTTAAGAATATCGATGGTAGAAGAAAACTCGAACCTCCGCCTTCCTTTGTGCTCTTCAAACGTTTGTAAGAAGGTAATTTTAATGTTTCGTCTTTCTCTCTTGCGAAGGCCCAGTTGGAAGAGTAACGGATTAGCAACCGGAGGGTTGCGAGTTCGAAACTCGGTCCAGCCAAAGACCGTCGTGAGCACGGGGTTGGTGCACATTAAATCTGTCGTGGCCTCACATTGGTGTGGAAGTTTGGAGAGTGGGGTTCTAACTCAGGTGTTCACCTCGTCATCTGACCGTGGTTCAATGGTGTTGTCCTCGGATCTCTTCCTTAGGGATTAATCCCGGACTGTCGCCAATAGACCTTGTGTTGCTTCAATACGACGTTAATCAACTACTTACCTACCTCTTTAGTGAATAGCAATAGATATGACATTAATAAATGTATTTTTAACCATGCACGGGCAACTGTTACCATGCTATGGAAAGCGATGAATTTTAATTCGCAATTTGAAAGATTTGGAGACTTAGCATAGCAAAGAGAGTTGATCCGCGTTCTTTGTAGTTGTGTATCGTCCTTAGTTTATTAATAAATGTCTCTATTTAACAAGTTTCGTCTCCACGTGTTCAACAGGAAAAAATTATTTAATGCAATCTTATGGTTACTCTGATCACCTGAAAAGCGATCAGAGAGGGTCATTTCCAGATGAATTAGAAACCGACTTGAATCACCTCGTTTCCTCCCGATAGGTTAGCTGAAAAGAATTGACTTTTAAGCGTTGTATTTAGAAGTTAGAGTGCACGAAAGGCATTAATTTCATACGCAAAGCACTGGAAAATATTTATGTCAAAAGGTCAAAACTATGCTTAAATAATTAAATGCTTCCTCCCCAAAAATCACTTTGTAATAAATATTTCTGAAATGTCGCGTCTTTAGACATTGACTCTGGGGACAACGTTTTTGTCACCATCCCCTTTCTCAGCTACGCTACTGATGCAAACAAACTTTAGTGTTCATTTCCTATTGGAAGGGTGGGGCGTCGTGGCTCAGTGGATATGCCCACTGCGCTAACTACCTTCGAGTTGTAGCCGGCGCAGGTTTATTCCTCCATGTGTGTCCTCTCTTCTGAGTCAGTAAAACTTTCATTGTGTGTGTCTATTACTCGATATTGTATGTCGTGCCTGGCACAGCATGGTGAAATATGGCCCTTTCGCCGTAAAACCCCAAAACTAACCAACCTACTGGAAGGAATATCTGGTCTATTGTTCAAAAGTCGTAATGGTATGGGGTTTGTTTAGCTGGCATTAAATGGGACCCCTGGTACGTCTACAAACGTCTCCGACAGGTGAACGCTATGTGTATATCCTTTCTTACGAGCTACATCCGTTTATACCCTGCGTTCATTCTGATGGGTTTGGCCTCTTCCAACAGAACAACGTTCCGCCATACAAGTCTAGACCCGTCAAATTATGGTTAGAGGATCATCTAAGTTTCGGTACAATGGGACTTCTGATACGTCTAGTTCACGTCTAGACTCGCCAAATTATGGTTAGAGGATCATCTAAGTTTCGGTTCAATGGGACCTCTGGTACGTCTGGGCCGCGGTGGCCCGGTTGGAAGAGTAACGGACTAGCAACCGAAGGGTTGCGAGTTCGAATCCAGCCAAACACCGTCGTGTACAAAGGGGGCTGGTGCACGTTAATTCTGTCGTGGCCTCAAATGTCCTCACGTTGGCGTGGTGTGGAAGTTTGGAGAGTGGGGTGCCAGCTCAGGTGTTGCCTCGTCATCTGACCGTGGTTCAAAATTACGTGGTGTTGTCCTCGGATCTTTCCCTCTGGGATTGATCCCGGACCGTCACCAATAGCCCATTGTGTTGCTCCAGTGTGACGTTAATTACCAATACCAATACCAATACCAATACTGGTACGTCTAGTTCACGTCTAGACTCATCAAATTATGGTTAGAGGATCATCTAAGTTTCGGTTCAATGGGACTTCTGGTACGTCTAGTTCACGTCTACTCACCAAATTATGGTTAGAGGATCATCTAAGTTTCGGTTCAATGGGACCTCTGGTACGTCTAGTTCACGTCTAGACTCATCAAATTATGGTTAGAGGATCATCTAAGTTTCGGGTCAATGGAACCTCTGGTACGTCTAGTTCACGTCTAGACTCGCCAAATTATGGTTAGAGGATCATCTAAGTTTCGGTTCAATGGGACTTCTGGTACGTCTAGTTCAAGTCTACTCACCAATTATGCTTAGAGGATCATCTAAGTTTCGGTTCAATGGGACCTCTGGTACGTCTAGTTCACGTCTATACTCATCAAATTATGGTTAGAGGATCATCTAAGTTTCGGATCAATACGTCTAAAAACGGTACGTCTAAAAACGTCTCCAACAGGTAAACGCTATGTGTATATCCTTTCTTACGAGCTACACCCTTTCATGCCCTGCGTTCATTCTGATTGGTTAGACCTTTTCCAACAGAACAACGTTCCGCCGCACAAGTCTAGACCTGCCAAATTATGGTTAGATTATCATCTGTTTCGGGTCTTGCCATTCCTACGTATCCAGATATCAACGTTATCGGAACACATCTGGGATACCATGCAACGCGCTCTGGGAGACAGAAATCCTGCACTCCGGAAAAAAAAGTATTGAGGACCGCTCTGGGATATAGTTTGGTGTTCAATGTCTACAAAATACTTCCGCAATTTTGTGGACTCCATGCCCCGTTGTATTTCTACAGTTCTACTCTCAGGTGGGAACCTACCAAGACTGGTGTACCAGTTGTCCTGGAACTTCAGTGTATACAATGGTGGACAGAATCGACCTTACTATAATCCCACACGATTCCACTCGAAGGGCCTTCCCGATTCTTTATTCACATTAACAAAGTACTCACATTGAACTTTCCAAATTAATCAAGGGTACAGGTAATAAAAAAGTAACGAAAGTGGACGTGTATTTTCAAAGGGACGTGCAAGAAGAGGGCGTCTAGACGGACGTGCTTCGATGAGTTTCTTTAGAAGCTGAAAGACACAGGCCTGAGCTTTTGAAACTTTATGGTGATTTCAAGAACAAAAGAGGTGTTTTGGGAAAAGGGAATATTTGTGTCAATTTACCGTGCCATACTTTTGTGCCCCAAGTTTAATCTCGTTTCGGCGCAAAAATTTAATCCTTTTCTGTCGCTTTCACTTTACAGAGTCTTCGCCACCTCGTGAATGCTATTTAGCCTTCCAACATTAAAAGACATACTCTAAGGTCCATCCACCAAGGATCTCAAATACCTTTCCAAAATTTTCTTTAAATTCATTCATTAAACTAGCAAAAGCATCAATTGTGGCACAATCCTAAAAAAGTATATTTACGTTCATGCTATGTTGATAAATACGAAATTATATTTAAATTATTTATCAATCACTAAACTAATGAAATCGTGTAGCTTGTTAGTTTCCTCAAGCCAACATAATTAAATTAATTTGTGCCTAATATTTTCGACCTATCTCATTCTGAACACCAAAAATTAATATTTGTTACGTCACAATCACCCCATCAATATACCATTTCTTCAAATCAAAATTATACAAAATCCCCTGTCTCTTATTCGCATTAAAATTGAAACCGAAAGGCCTGTTACTGTCAAAAAATCACTCCACTCGTGTTTCGAAACTAGCACTTACGCACCGCAATGTGGACTTGCAAAGACTAATCACACGGATTCACAAATCTTTTGACGACTCGACGCAAATTTTCATGAGACCTCAAAATTTTATTTTCGAGTAGTACCACAAAAATTAAGTTAGAGAGAATCTATTTGCTTTCCAGGAGTGTCCATTGAACCAGGTAAATCTTTCACAGTAGGTAAGTCTACAGTTATAATTACAGGCCATCATTCACATATATAGATAGGTAGACAGAAAGATGAATTAACGTCACACTGGAGCAACGCAACTGGCTATTAGCTACTGTTCGGTATCAATCTCGAATGGGGAAGATCCGAAGACAACACTCTGTAATTTTGAACCACGGTCAGATGACGAGGTCACGCGTTACCACCGAGATAACAAGGCCAGACCGCTGTGACGTTTCGATCACGTGACTCGCTTACTAGTAGTCATAACAAACATCGCCGCATGGCCGGCTACTTATGGATTACCTTTAATGTAGCTTAAGAAATTAGGGTTTTTATACTATTTTTTACCGGAAAGCAAGTGCAGCTGCAGTTAAATATTGTTATAGAACATTTGTGGAACATTACAGTGTCAAGGTGTTAAAGGCTTTCGTCAAACAACACGTTTAACGTGTGTCCAGACCGATTTATTTAGGCTTAACCACGAGGCTATCCAAAATGCCCTTTAGATGCTGTGTACCTACTTGCTCTGGAAATTATGGATATGGTGATGCACCAAAAGTGGCGGTTTTCTCCTTTCCAGAGGATAAAAATATTAGAAAAAGATGGCTCAGGGCGATTCCACGAGCCGACTTTACACCATCAAAACGCAGCAAAGTCTGCGAACTTCATTTTCAAAACGATGATATCGTCCGGAATGTATCGAAATTCAACAAAAAAACTGCTGAGTGTTCTACCTTTTCCATGAAACGTCTCCGTTTAAAAGTTGGTGCTATACCAAGTATATTTCCGAATTGCCCTAAATATCTCGAAAACTTGTCCCACCGTTCGTAAAAGCAGGGAAGATAAAATTCGTGAAACTGAGGAATCCAATTTATTGAGAGCTATCAACGAAAGCAAATCTGAGTTCATTGCTCATCATGAATCTATTTCTTTTCAAAATTTTAATAGGCTACTAGAAATTTTGGATTCATTACCCCATAAACAAAATTGGTTTAAACTAATTGAGGAGTCAAAAGTTACTTTTTTCAAAATTTGTTTTTGTTTTAGGACCTGCAACAAATTACACTGTTGTAATACATTCAAATCTGAAAATGGAAACATTTATATGGCCAAGAAATTTCTGTAGATAACAATCAAATCAAAACACCCTGTCACGTTAGTAAAATTTGGAAGTTATTGAAAATTGTTTGAATTTTATAAATGAAATATCAAGGAAAAATTCTTCAGCCAACTATGATAATCGCTTCAATTGCTTTTACAGTTCAATTGCTTTGATTTCCCATTTTTACAG
Source organism: Meta bourneti (assembly GCA_933210815.1). Classification (NCBI taxonomy): domain Eukaryota; kingdom Metazoa; phylum Arthropoda; class Arachnida; order Araneae; family Tetragnathidae; genus Meta; species Meta bourneti. The sequence continues at coordinate 89,166,621 of OW119924.1, read as the reverse complement.
ATTTAATGATGAAGAAAACATTAATTAGATTTCTTTAGACTATGAGAAAGGGTTTTCTTTTCTTTTTGATTTATGGTCGCATTTGAGAAACTATGATATTGGACGGTATTAAGCTTGATTGACGTGTGTATTTTAGTTAATAAAAGTCATAAGCGAGTTTTTCGCTATTTTTTAACTGAATTTACGATATAATTTTGGCCGGTTTTTTAATAAGTTATTGCTTTTACTATTTACGCACACTCTTTGTTATCGTTAGTAAATAAGGAAGAAAGACGCGAGGGTGTGGAAGTTTCATTCTGAGATTATCGTAGTTTTGACTAGGGAAAAACCATATTTACAAACTGCTATAATAATTTGCAATAACGTATAACAATATTTTCCTGTGGTCTCGACGTATATAGAATATATTATGTATCGTTGTAGACAGATTTCACTGTATTAGGCTTTGAATATTCCAATACGGCGGTGGTCGTTCGTATCGCACGTATGACTACTAGGGAGACGCCATGATGGCAGCGGTCAGGCCTTGTTATCTCGGTGGTAACGGGTCACGCCGTTCCCGGTTCTTGCGATTTAGCAGGCATTTTATGTCGAGCTAAATGCAGGTGTCGGTAGAGTTTCTGTGTAGGAACGTATTTCCTGCACGCATTGCAAATGTGACGTCACTTGAATTGTTTTACGAATACGATTTCAGCATATCGCCTATATAAAAATTTACATAGAATAACTTCCGATTTGATGTATGACATTTGATTGGTCAACGCCAGACTAAACGCCTAAAGTCGCCACAACGGAAATAAACTATGTTTTAAGGTAACCCCGATATGTATCATATGAGAGCATTTGGGTCACAAGAAGTAAAAATCTTCATCCTCCGTTTAGTTTGTTTGTTTGCGCTGAAATCTCTCCCATATGAAGTACATTATGATTTTTAAAGCCCTTATCGAAGAAATAGCATACAGAATAATCGAAAATAAACAACAAAATTACCTATTTTTCTAAAAGTCAGTTCTGATACGTGTGGGTTTAAAAATCTATTTTACTACAGCAATTAATAGAAATTGCAGGGTAATTTATAATGGTTTTAAAAGTAACTCCGATAATTAAATGTGGGAAATCCTAGAAATGTTCAAGAGGAGAAATCAAGAATATTTTTCCGACCTTAACGCTATATTTTTCTATGGTTTGATTTTGATTTGCCATTCTAAAGTCATTTTTTGCTACACGAGAACTAATTAGACCGATATTTTTCTATGAGGGATAAAAGTAATTAAATTCCTATAACTCGACTATCTATCAAATTAATTCAATTAATTCTAGAAACGTTGATTATTCTACTGGAAGATGTAATTAATTTTCTCATTCAAATAATTAAACTATACAGTAATAATAAGCGCAATTTCTGTAAAAAGGTGGAAACGTTAGACAACACTAAATATTACTAAATAAAATTTCATTCAAATGAACGTAACAATTCAAAACAAGTTAGTAATTAACTAATTTCAGATAAATGTTCAATTTTCCGAGAAATTCACACGCATCAAGAAATTGAATTCATACTTTTCAATGCCAAAAGATCCGCATTTCGTGAATGGAAGAGAAATAGGATAAGAATAGAATTTTTGAGAATGCGTTCCTTGAAATTTAACTCTCCCGGGTAATGTAGACCAAGATTCGCATTTCGTGAATGAAAGAGAACTAGGATAAGAATAGAATCTTTAAAAATGTGCTCTTTAAACTCGAGGAAGAAAACAGAAACTCGTACAGACGTAGTTACACAACAGCCTATACGAAAACAGAAAAATGTAATGCCCTACATTTTATTACTACTGCTACTGAAAGATTCATAAAGCTAGGATTAAGAATAAAATATACCCGAATGTGTCACAGTGTGTATTTATTGTGATAATTTTACAATAAATCTGGATGTGTGTTAAGTACCTTGATCACTTTTTAACGGCTTTCTTTCGCAGCCCTTCTCTGTACAAAGAATTCACACTCAAGCTTGAAGCTTTATTGACAGCTTAAGAAACACATTATGTATCATATTCGGATCGGATAACTGTCAGTCGGATAATCAAGGTTCTACTTTATTTCAAGTAGGTAGGTATTCTAATTAACGACGCACTGGAGCAACACAACGGGCTATTGGCGAAGGTCCGGGATCAAACCCGAAAGGAAAGATCCCGAGGAAAACACCACGTAATTTCGAACCACGGTCAGATGACGAGGTCACACCTGAGCCGGCACCCCAGTCTCCGAACTTCCACACCACGCCAACGTCAGGAGATTTGAGGCCACGACAGATTTAGCGTTCACCAGCCCCCTTTGTACACGACGATCTTTGGTTAGATTCGAACTCGCAACTCTCCTGTTGCTGATCCGTTACTCTTCCAACCCGGCTACCGCAGCCCCTACTTTATTTCAGAGAGGGCAGCGAGTTTGAATCCAACCAAAGACCGTCGTGTACAAAGGGGGATGTGTACGTTAAATCTCTCGTGCCGTCAAATGTCCTCACGTTGGCGTGGTGTGGAAGTTTGAAGAGTGGGGTGCCAGCTCAGGTCATCTGACCGTGGTTCGAAATTACGTGGTGTTGTCCTCGAATCTTTCCCTTGGGGGGTTGATCCCGGGCCGTTGCCAATAGCCCGTTGTGTTGCTCCAGTGTGGCATTAATTAAATGCCTACCTACCTACTTTATTTCAGAAAAGTAACTTTCGGTTTTATTGCAGATTCTCAATCAAAATAGTGTAATACAATAAATGCACTTAGAAATATTTAAACGTTATCTGTAAGATTGTAAATGTGTTCTTATGCAGTGAAAGTTCACCATGATGAGATGGATGCAAAAGCCATACCTCAAGCATAGATGTAAATGTTCAAAACTACGATACCACATTTTAAAATTTATGTTGTGAAAGTTTTGCATTTATTTTGATGTATTCTTAATAAAGATCATGTACTGTGCAAAGCATGTCTTAGTGACCAAAGACGGACAGATACCAGATGGGGAAAAGCCTGAACAACTTTCTTGTACACGCAATTCATGCTGCGTGTGGGATGCTTCTTCATATATATGTGAGAAAATTAAACACTGGTTCAGAAGCTTAGCAGAAACGGCGCCATTCGTAAGGTTATTCATAAGGCCAAGGCTCATTCAAAAGAGTCGTGGGAATAATTTGGAACGACAAAGGTTATGGTGCACTCCTTATGACATTTCCACTCGATTGCGTTTGTTTTCGGATAAACGTCACTTTAAGGGGAATCACCAAAAAGACTTTTTATAGAAAGTTCGACGAAAACGTCTCACTCTGAACGTCTATTTCATTCTGAATTGAATGAAATTTATATATTTGTTTGAACTACATTGGGATATTTTTATTTATAATATCATTTTAAAGAGAATCATAAGAACATTTTATGGAAAGTTGGATTTATACGTCTGTTGCGCTATCTATACCTGGATTAAATGAAATGTATGTACTTGTATTTATGCCATTCTAAAGGGAATCATCCGAACATTTTATGAAAAGTTCTATTTACGAAAGACATTTTATGGAATATTCTCTGGTTACATTCACTTACACAAACAAGCAGAATGTACTTATTTTTCATTTTCTGGAGAAATCTTATTCTTTGAAAAACAATAATGCAGTTTTGGTAGACAGCATCAATAGTTATTTAGTAATTAAACTTTAAAATAGATATCCAATTACTAAAGCGTAATATTACCATATTATGGTTACCCAGTTCGAAACTCGATTCAACTAAAGACCATCGTGTGCGTGGGGGCTGGTGCACGCTAAATCGGTTGTGGCCTCAAATGCTCTCACGTTGGGTGTGGAAGTTTGGAGAGTAGCCTGTCATGTGTTGACCTCGTCATCTGAGTGTAGTTCAAAATTACGAGTAGTTGACCTCGGATCTTTCCCTTTGGGATTAATCCAGGACCGTTACCAATAGTCCATCGTGTTCCTCCAGTGCAACGCAAATTCAACTACCTACCATCATATTTTGTTACATTAAAAATCTTCAATGTAACAAATGTAACACATGGAGGACAAAACATGAGATACATAAATTAGCTCACAAAGAATGATTCTAGATAACTTGCTTAATACATAATTATTAATTCCATTCCAAACTTACGAACACTAGATTCAATTTGAAAGTACAATAACTCATCGATATATCGCGTGACAAGAAAAACAACTTGATATACCTAGGGAGAAATAGAACAAGGGCCGGGAAAAACTTGTTTATTAGAAATAAAACGCACAAATTATGTGCATTAAGTAACATATTTTTATTTTAAAGTATCTGAAACTACAAGATAAGAAAAATCGATTAATCGATTTTGCGTATCTTATAGTTTTAGATACTTTAATGATGAAATCGATGAATCGATCTTTTTGCAAATAACACTAATTGTGGTTAAATATGATTAACAATAGAAATTCATATCCATTCACGCTTTCGCGGCGCATATATTTTACCAATCCTGTTTAGGTTTGGTTCGTCGCTCTACGACAGCGATTTTTAACCTTTTTCATCCACTGCGCTCAAAAATTAATTACTAAAATACTACGGCACACTAAAAAATTGATTATACTTTTGCAGAGTTGACAAAATATATATATAATTTTTGTCTGCCAAAACTAGTAATAAAACCTATTCTTTTTCTCCAAAGTGGCTAAAATATTTCTGAAATATTTTTACGATACTTCGTAACAAAAAACAATATTCAAAATTATTTATACGGGTACTTTTGATAAATCACTTGTCGAATGTTCAGAACTGAACCGTTGAAAGGAAATAAATCTTACATAGTTTAAACCGTTTCACCATCCGTAAGGTTCAACAATTGCCATTCTTGCGTTACGCCGGTTGAAACTCGCTGTTCTGGACATTTTTGCTACACATGGGCTTATACAGGTTAAGAATAACTGCTCGAAACAAGAAAGTCTGAGCTCTTTATTCTTAAGAAACAGAGATTACGATGTTCTTCCTCTGGTGTTCACAAACCAAAAATTAATCAAGGGGCAAATAAAAAAAGAGAGATATATCTGAATGCGTGATATATCGAGGGGTTACTAAACCTGCTTTAAAGATAAAGGCATCTATCGTATTTGGGAAGCGGGTCAAGGAGATCTGTCAGGATTCTCGAAGTAGTTTTTGTGTAAAAAGAAAAAATATCAGTCGATAGGTAGGTAAGAGGTAGCTAGTTAATTTAACGCCTCAGTGGCGGTCCGGGATCAATCCCGAAGGGAAAGATCTAAGGACAGCTCGTAGTTTCGAACCACGGTCAGATGCGAAACCGTTTTGATTTCATTACTTTGAAGCTATGAGGAGACATTGCTTAGCAAAATTTTTTTACAAACTCCTACATAACAAAACTGGTTCGCCCTAAAGAATATTGTATTGATTTCAAAATCCACAGATATATTACAAGAAATTGTAAATTGTTTATAGTTAAACCTTCAAAAAAGAATGTATGTAACAAATTTGCTACAGAAGGATTTTTTAAACTTCATAATTCTTTCTCGCAGGTTGATATATTTTTTAATGAGTTCACTTTAATAAGTAATCTGCTTCAATGAAGTGTTGTATTTCATCTATTATCTGACTATTTTTGCATGTCCTTTTACCTGCATCTTTTGAATTATATATTTTTTGTACTCTGTATCTGGATATTTTTTCTGTCGAGAAACAACAAATAAATAAATAAATTACAGAATCAGGAATTAGATAAGGGGAAGACTAAGCTTAGCACCCCCAAAGTATTTATCTAAATATGCATCTGATAAAAATTCGAACTTTTCAAAGCTATTATTTTTAATTAAAATGCATTGTTACTTAAGTGAAGACATTTTTCTCCAGGAGACGTAAGATTTAAATAATACATAAACGAAAGAACACGGTGTCATTCATAATGTACCTGATATGAAATTCCAAAAAAGATGCAGTTGATGGGGATGATGGACTTCAGGGTTGTAAGAGCACAGAATCCGATAAAATGCACGTGCATATCTGATGCATTGCCCGGGTAATACAGTTTTGGAATGCAGACAAAGGGAAATCCAACAAGTCTCCGATTCCAACTGAAACGTTCGCAGCCGAAAAACAAGAGAATTCGAAATGAAATCGGTGATAAAGATCTTCTCCCACACACACACAATGGGGGAGTTTCTCTTTCAATTCATATTCATCTCTGCGTTCGTATATTTGTATTGATTGCGATCCCCACCCCCACCTATGGATGCAAAAGCAGGGGTGCACACGAAAGGGTGCAAAGGAAGCACTTACCTGGAGTGATAGATTCGCAGGGCTCGTGGCAAAGTCAGGTAATCCGGGGGTGAGGAGAACGAATTCTGCTCGGGAGTTCCGTTGGACAGACAATTGTTGCACTGGATAGGTATCCCTGGCGCCTCCCTCTCTGCGCCGGCTGTCGCCAAACACCGCGCCAATCTCCTGCCAAGTGGTTTTCTTTAATGGGATTTTAACAGCTTTTCCGGGAAAAACTCGCGTTGGAGGAGTAGCGAATAGGTTTGTAGGTAGCGAAAGGGAGATGTCGCTAATAGGTTTGCCTGGCCCGCAGACCAGATACTAGCCTCCGTATTCGTTTACCAAGATACCAGATATTCCAAGAGGATACTCATTCATAAAAAATAAAAAAGGAGTAAAGAGCGTTGTGTTATTTCTTTGAAATTTGAGCAAGCAGATTTGTATATTCTTCTTATGTTTTGTTTTTGTTCATTGAATGGAGAAGAAACATGAAATGAACGATGTGATTCGCTTAAGATATCGAATTGTCGGGTAGTTTTCATAAAAAAAACTTTGTTCACTCTTCTATAGTAAAGGTTTAAATTTTAATGAAGTTTTTATTTAACGTTCGGAAGGCAGTGTGCGGAAAGAATAACACTGCAAGAATAATAACACTGCAAGAATGATAACACAGCAAGAATAATAACACAGCAAGTGTAACACAGCGAGAATAATAACTGTCTTATGGATGGTAAAACGATTTAAAATGCTTAAGATTTACCTGCTTTCAAAGGTTTAATTTAGAGCTTTTAACAAGTGTAATACATAATTTTAAGTAATACCCGGGAAAAAATGTGAATAATTTTTTATAACAAAACTATCAGAATTACTCAGCGTTGCTCGGGTTGAATTGGTTAAATGTTGATTGAAAAAAGATCAGACTAATCACCTTGAGTAAGGAAGTAATCATCATCTAAGAGTAAGGAAAATAATTTTCTAACATAATTTAAACTTTTTAATAGCTTTTGCAATTTACTTCGGACGCACATATGCAAACATGATACATCCATCCATATAATCCATTTTACATTAATCGCACTCCTGCTGTTAAGACAAACTGCAAACGTATACTAAGGTGACTACTACAGAAGTCATTATGGGGTTCTGGAGTGATTACGAATGCCCCGTAAGTTCATTTTCGTTAAAAATGACGAACTTCCGGCGTATAATCTGCATTCAGTTTTCCTATCAATATTTTTTTACTTGTGGCACTTACACCAGGGGTTCGAATTTCATCATCAGTTTGAGAGGATGGTAAACAATATTTTTGCGATATCATGATGGATTTATTTTGAAACAAAAGCATCATTTCTTAAAAATTCCATTCAACAGCATTTGGAATAATGGAGCTTGTTTTAAAAATAAATGTTATCAATGTAAACAAAGCAAACGCCCAATCGACTACAATTTTTCGAAAAAAATTACAGGTCTATTTATTGTACAACTCTTTTAAAGAAGAAAATTATCGCTTTCGACGAATGTTTCTCAGGTATCTAAGTGCATAAGAACAGCTTCAACTTGTCCCCTCTTCATACCTAAGACATATAGAATGTGGATTAATAAATAGCCTGCATTACCGGCAGAGTTAAAAAGTATACGTGTACCAAATTTGGTGGGGATTGGTTCAACGGTGTAGATTTGAATAGAGAAATGACAGACAAACGTCAACTCTGCTTTATATTTAGGTATCACAAAAAATTGTTTATAAAAGACTTTTAAAAAGCCCTTTTGGAGCAAAAAGGGGATGTCATTACTGCTATTTTTTATTTTTGCAAGTCCCACAAAATTATACCTTTTTCTGTTGGATAGGCAAAAAAGTATATTTTTTATGACGCAGAAATTTAGTAATTATTTAATGTGTGCCATGAGACGAAAAAGATTGAAAATCGCTGTTCTGAGGAGTTCACATGCATATATCTGTTCGAAACTCTGCAGTCTTCTCTGTTTGACTCGTAACTAGTTTTGTCTTCACCAATATAATCTTAGAATTCTTTCAATCAATCGATGTGCTTATTTAGTCATTATGTGTTGTGGTGTAAAAGTGATACACAGAAATCTCGTGACAATCGAAGGGCTGATTTTTTTAATAAAAGCAATTTTTATGTTTTTCAAATAGCTGAATGCCTTGTCGATCGACGGTCATTATTTGCAACACGAGGATTTGTTTCAACGGAAGGAGCTCGAAGTGAATTTCAAACCACTTAAAGTATCCATGCCCCAGACCGAGTTTGATTTGATTGGTCACTACTGTCAAATCTTACGGTTTTGTTACCATTAAAGCTAATTCGACTGAGATCTACTTTTCAAATGGGAATGGAAATTAATTAACGACGCATTGGAGGCAACACAAAGGGCTATTTGCGACAGTTCGGATTAATTCACAAGGGAAAGATACGAGGACAATACCACGCAATTGTGAACCACGGTCAGATGACGAGGTCAACACCTGAGTTGGCACCCCCACTCCAAATTTCCACACCACGCCAACGTGAGGACATTTGAGGCCACGAAGACCAGCCCCAGTATACTCGACGATCTTTGGTTGGACCGAGTTGCGAATTCACAAACCTCCGGAAGCTAAACCGTTGCTCTTCCAACTGGGCTACCGCGGTCCTTACGACTCAAAGTAAATTCAAAACTACTACTGGGAGTGCCGTGTCTCAGTGAGTTTACCCACTGCGCTAGCAACCTGAGAGTTGTAGGAGGCGCTGACTCGATTCCTGTAACTTAACTTTCGTATTTCTTTTGTGGCAGTCAAATTTTGCTTGTGTGTATATGTCCATTTCTTGACATTGTCGAGTGCTTGACGCAACTTCGCCAAATATGGCCTTTACGCCACTTAACCCAACCGAACTGCTGCAAACATCCATGCATATATCGGGATCCAAACTCAGAACCTGATGAACTGAGGGTAGTGGTTATAAAAAGTGTAAAACATTTTATTTGTTCATTTTTATAATTTAATATTAAGTTTTAGAGTCTGCTAGCTGAATAACTCGTCGTTGCTCGGGTTGAATTGTTTGTAATTCATTGTAATACTCAGTGTTATTCCTATGGGGATTTCGAATTCTTTTTAGCTTCCTCTATAGATCCAGGACCAATAGAACGGGGGTAAATATTTACCCTACGTTTCCTGCAGGATTATAAAGAATGAATGTACCAAATTTGGTGTGAATCGATCCGACAGTGATCGTAAAAATACTCGATGTTATTCCTATGAGGATGTAGAATTGTTTTTAGCCCCCTCTGCAGACCCAGGAGGAATCCCGAACGGGAATCTATATCTAGCCTACGTTACCCGTAGAGTTCTAAAGAATAAGTGTACCAAATGTGATGAAACCTATTTAAATTATGTAGATTTGTATAGAGAATAGACAGATAGATAGATACGCGCCAACTCTGCTTTATATATAGATTTAGTACGGTCCTATAATACTGAATGAAATGAAAAAACGTTTTGTTTTGTGGTAATAGTTACTGATTTTAATTGAAATGTTTGAATATTAGTTGTTCCTCAATGCTTTTTTGAGTCATTGTACGTATAAATGACCTTAAAACACTAATTCCAAAAGGAATAAAAATGCTTCTTGAGCATTCCGGAACCTGTTTTTGTAAAGTGTTTTTTGTCACTGCTGAGGATAATGAAGCAGGCTGGACCATATAATGAAGTCACTGTTGTGTGAGAGAAAATCTATTTGTTCTTAATTTTTGGAATGTTTTTAATGCATTCCAAAGCACAGTGATGGTTCTCCATGGTGATAATATAAGAACAATGCATTATATTACCAAGTTCAATCTCTGCAATTACCGCATTCTTTAAATTTAAATCCGTTATAATTAAGCTGAGGAACTCCAGGAATTGGATGAATTTGTGAATGAGCAAGTAGGAATTAGGAACTGACTAATTTTGTTACTATCATTCCGAGTAGTGCCTTTTTTCTGAACTTAAAAATATTTAATTGGAAAATGTTCTCTCTGACGTTACAGATATCTTTTCTCGTATGCAATTTCGGTTATAACGTCAGCTACCACCTCGTCATCTGAGCGTGATTAAAAATTACGTGGTGTTGTCCTCGGATCTTTTCCATCGGGGTTGATTCCGGACAGTCGTTAATAGCACGTTGTGTTCTTCCAGTGCGACGTTAATTGAAATATCATCCTACTCTCATCAATTTAGTTTGCGACGTTAATTGAAACACCTACCTACTCTCATTAAATGCAGACAAGTTGGAACTCAACGAGACATGAAGTTGTGAGTGTGCTTGTGTTACATGTGGGCTGTGAAATGACTTAGCTATCTTTCTTCTAAGGAGCTAGAGGAAGAATGTATTATTAAAGCTTAATCTACTAGAATTAAGAGGAAGATTATTGGATTCGCGGATAATTAATAAAGTTTATGGACAAGAAAGGGGGGATTTCTATTAATGTCGCACTTGCATCTTAAGTGTTGTGTTGGAATACACAAAGCGTTCGGAAAGGTAAGAGGTAAGTAGGTATTTAATTAACGTCGCACTGGAGCAACACAACGGGCTATAGACGACGGTCCGGGATCAAATCCGAAAGAAAAGATTGGAGAACAACACGGTCAGATGAAAAGGTCACACCTGAGCTGGTATCCCACTCTCCAAATTTCCACACCACGCTAACGTGAGGACATTTGAAGGCCACAGTAGATTTAATGTGCACCAGCCCCCGGAAAGGGAAGAAAAATTAAACACTATGAGTGGGGGGGGGGGCGTTTGAAGCCATGGTTGACGAGGTGGTAAAGTTCGAAAGGTTAAAGTGGTGTAAACATGCATTGAGGACCTGAACCAGATCACTCTAGCAATGAGACTAAGAATAGTGGATAAGAGTCTCCCCGGATTGAGTTAGTTTCATAGCGAGTTAGCAGTGCATTTAATCTTCTACACTGATCTTCTGTTAAATGTTCACCTTTATCAGGACGAAGAAGGCATAGATTTTCTGGTCTATCACTTTCTTTAATATCACAGGATTGGACTTGAGCACTCGCAACGAATGGGAAACGTTTGCTTGGCTCATTGGTGTACAACCAGACGTGGTCTTGAAGATTCAGAACAACACCTGCTTTCTTCAGAAAATCTGCTACTAGGAGGGTACGGTTTCCTTTAGCTTTTTTTTTGGGGGGGGGGCAAAAAGGGTTAATTGGAAGGAACGTCCTTCTAGGTATAGAATTACACAGGCTATGTGAACTTCCTTCTCTGTCTGACTTCCATCAGCGAGGGTTAATGCGCGAAAGGACTTCTCTAATGCTATCCCTTCATCTTGAAGTATATGGTACAATCTTCCACCAGCGATAGAGTGACTTGCCCCACTGTCTACATACGCTGTGCCAAATATTCTATCTATCGTAACATTCATAACTGGAACTTCATTAGATATGACTGGTCTATCAATTTGAATCTTCTCAAAACTAGCAGAGGCATATTTCGTGGAAGAATTTCAAACTGGACAATTGACTTTAATGAATCCTACTTTACCACAGCCATAACAAGTCAGTGCTGGTCGCTTCTGATTGTCATCAGATTTTATTCTACTTATTCTGTTTGCCTGATTTGTCTTCTTGAACGATACAGGCTTGAGAATTTCATATCTGGTAGGTTTCATATCTGGTAAGCTTTCTATTGAATTGGAGGGGATGAGTTTCTCTTTTGATTGTTTCCGAGACAGTCATAAGTGTCAAGCTTCTCCGATAGATCTATGGGTGAATTTAGGTCTGGCCAATTATCGATGAAATGATCTGATATCTTGAGGTACTCTTTTCTTTATCAGGTCAGCTTTGATGAGTTCTTTCAATTTGCCAAAATCATCGATTTTCAGCTCTGAGAGTCAACCTTCAAAACAATTGGTCAGTTCAAAATAGAAATCACGCCATGTACCTGTTGGACTCTTGTGATGTAGAGAAAACAGTTGTCTGAATTTATCAGCAGTGAGTTTGTATCTTCTAAGAAGCATGTCTTTCACCTTTTGGTAATCTTGGTATTCTTCTTCAGGTTCCCTGACGATAAGCCTTCCTATCTTAGATGGTAATGATCCAATCAAATATGGGACCCCCAAATTGCTTCAGGAACCCTTAAAAATTTCAGTTGACGCTCAAGCAGGTTCAGGAACAACGCCATGTCGTTGCCTTTAGGATCATATTGAGGAAGAATTCTTTTTAATTCCCACCTGGGTTGCTCAATCTCCAGAACGGGAGTTGCTGTTGAGGACAGGTAACCGTCTGGGCTTCGAGTTGCAACTTCAAGCGTTCTAAATCAAAAGCTCTTTCTTTGGCTTCTTCGGCTGTCTTCTCTATTTTTATCCGTTCTTCGATAATGTTGATTAACATATTTTTTACTAGCTCTTCATCATAGTTTTCGGCACTTGTTATTAAATCGTTTAGTTCTATCACCTAAGAGTCTCTGCCCCGTCCAACCCCATTTCCTGAGCAAGGAGTTTCGGATCTTTTCGCCCTTTTCCAAGAAAGTCCATCTTTGTTAGACCACAGTTAAATATTGATTTGAATACAATTCATTTTTAAAGTTCGTTGCTTCTTGATTTAATTAATATAAAAATCCGAAGACTATCAAATAAATGGGAAAATTTACAATTCTAAAACTGAAAATTACATTAGAATATTTCACCACTGTTCAATTTAAGCACCTTTGTTTACACAATTCAAAACAAAACTAAAACTCAAATTGGTAACTTTTGTTTTCGCGAAACAAAAATAAAAGCAAAATATTCTACCCCCAATTCAACTTTTTCAAGAACAGTATTCTATTCGAATATTTATTTTTAGTACAATTCAAACAAAAGAATTGAATCTCTGTAAACTAGTAATTTAAATCAAAACTATACAACATTTTGTAATTAATTTCCAATATTCAGGATGAATATGTTCCAGCTTATAATTTCTCAGTGCTAGGATTAGCACAAACGTACGGGATACTAAGTATGTTACATAAATTCACTCTATATTCTATACAATAGTACTATTTACACAAAATCGAAACTTCAAAATTCCGTTGCTAGGCATATGTTGGCCAAATCAAAATACTTAGACAAGAATAATTTTAAACAAATTAAAATAAACTGAGCATAAGGATGATCAGTGGAAGGGATTTCCACTTATATTCAATAGGATACACCTGGGATGAGGCTTCCTAAAATAGTGAGTTCGACGCTGCTGCAGAACACTAAAACCCTGGCCCCACGTTATGGGCTCCAAACTTGTAATGGAATGAACCTGGAGTAGCTCTAACCATTGACAATAGTTTAATTAAGTTAAAACATAAAATTTCCGTACACCCCAAGTACAGACACGTATATTTAAAATATCTGTTTTCTTTCTCGCTTTCAGTTTGGCGACCTTCCTGAGATTTATAGCTCCGCAGCTGGCGCTGCGCTCGTAGTTCACTCGTTATAATACAGCTTTTTAAAACGAAAACAATGATTTGCACTGTCGAAAATGGACTCCTGTGGAATTAGAGAAATTAAAAACTGTCTGAGGACAATAAAAATTCCCCAAAAGTTCTCATTTGAGGTTTTTCATAGGAGGAAAAGCCCATCAGTTCTGCAAACTGAATCAGATTGCTGTCATTTGTGGAAGCCCGGTTGGAAGAGCAACTGATTTGCAACCGGACGGTTGCGAGTTTGAATCCAGCCAAAGACAGTCGTGTACAAAGGGGACTGGTTCACGATAAATCTGTCATGGCCTCAAATGTCCTCACTTTGGCGTGGTGTGGAAGTTTGGAGAGTGTGGTGCCAGCTCAGGTTTGCCTCGTCATCTGATGGGGTTCAAAATTACGAGGTGTTATCCTTGGATCTTTCCCTTTGGGATTGATCCCGGATCGTCACCAATAGCCCGTTGTGTTGCTCCAGTGTGACGTTAATTAAAATATCTGTCATTTGTACTTTTTTGTACAATTTTTCTCTTAAAGGCTTGATAAAAGCTTGATGTGGTCAAATAAGAATCTAGTTATATCTTGAAACAATTTGAGTCGTTATCGAGGGTCGGATTTAGCCCCTTCCCCTTCTTTGCCCTAAACAACATTGACAACATAAGCCCAACCCCATAATAATCAATTGAAGGTATTGCATTTTTTAGCACGACGCGATGCCAAAAGCTGTTGATAAAGATATGGTGTAAGATACGATATTAATTGAATTTTATTACAAATGTATGATGTGTAAGTTTAAAATATTGTTATATATCATTGTGTGCCAAATTTGGGAACATTTTAAAATTTTTTGCAATTTTCCGTTGTCTGAATAAGATAGTTCCGCATAGAAAACCTAAACAGGGATAGGATACTAACTTTTGTATTACGTCAATCAGATCTTCGCATCGACTTCCGGATGAAATAGACGGATCATTGTCGGTGGAGTCGTAGTAAATTCCAGGTGTAGGTCACGTGGGCTTGGGAATCGCCTTGGGTCGATTGGCTGTCGAAGCGCTAATAGTTTTCGTCTCGCTCGTCAATTACTCCTCCATTAGGATTCGTGCTTTCGCCCAATACCACGTGACTTCAAACTGAGCGGTCCAATAAATGCTGTTCTGGAAGGATTGGGCCCCCTTGGGCCCCTTTCGTGCTGCAGCGGAGGTCAATTCACCTCCGGGCCATACATAACGCTCTAAACCTAACGGTGAGTGGGCCCGGAGTGTGTCTAAAAAAAAAACAAAAACTGAGCGGTCGGGAGAAACAACATGAAACTGCGTGCTCATGCTCCGTCTATTTCGACAGACACTGTTTGCAAGTGTTTAGCAAATTTTAATTTATTTTGCCTACTGAACGAGGTAATCGACTAGGCATTTCTTATAGGGTAAAGGACAAGAGTTTGAGTGCATTGCAACTGGGCCTTGTTGGAAAATATCCACCAAATATATTGAGCCCGAATGTAGTCCTCTAACGGCGCGGGCCATCGTGAAGAGAACGGGCAACCTGAGTGCAGGGCAGGTTTGCCCGTTCCCTAGGTGGGAAGCCTCCGCACACAAAGAGCCCGTGATCGGACGGAAAGAAACAGGAAAATCCATCAATAAGTAGTGTGATAATGACAGAGCTGGCGCAGTGACTGTTAATGGCTCTCAAAACCCCCATTAAATCTCCACCCCCTTTTAAAACAATGGCTCTCAAAACCCCCCATTAAATCTCCACCCCCTTTTAAAACAATGGCTGCAAAACCCCCATCCACATTCTACCCACTTTTAGAAAGTAATGGCTCTGTTTCACCCATACCAATTTTGTAAAACAATGGTGCTAACCTCCCCATTAAAATCGAACCCACTTTTAGAAAGTAATGGCTCTATTTTATCCATATTAATTTTCTAAAACAATGGTGCTAACCTCCCCATAAAAATCTCGACCCACTTTTAGAAAGCAATGGATATATTTCATACTGTAATAATATTTATTTGAAGTAACCAAAAAGTCGCTGAGACGGAAGGGTACCCCCTTCGGAAAGCACCCCTTTTTCCTGCGACGCAGAATTTTAAGGAATGTTTAGTAAACAGTGTTAATGGTTAGAACCATTAACACTGAATCGATACAGTTAAAGTTTAAATACACACAAAGTATATCAGTCAGTTTAGATATAATATCTACTGCCGCTACTTTAATTGTTTGATTCTTTTCTTCACGCAATATGAAACACATTCGACGAAGGTATTTTAAAATTTGCTTATGAATTTCTGGATAGCTATTGTCCTCATCTGTCTCTTCTTCAAGAGCTGTTAGTAATTTTTGGCACATTCTAGCAAGACTACATATTCTAATATCTCCTAAATCACCTCTCTCATCTAAGGGTCTTCCTCCATAAAGAGCCCTCATATCACCCAATAATTCCCCACCCACCACTTATTCGAAGAGTGCTGCTCTTTTGGACAACGACGAGAGCAGCGGACATGTCATTTTGGCTAGGTAGAGGTCACCAACCATCATGTTAGGAGTCCTGCGCGCATACCGTTAAGCCATGGGTACCCAACAGAACTTCACGTAAAATTGTATTTAAACATTACACTGGAGGGGAAAATCGTCGAATATATCACTTTAAACAAGTCATTTTTCAGGTTGAATGCTAAAATTCTTTAAAATATCAAACACCACAATTTATCTAATCAAAGAAAGGTTGAAAAAACGTTATATATTTATAAGAAGTTGTAAGAATTTGTTAAACACGCCCATTATAATATGTGTCCGTAAGGAGCTGCCATCTATTGACACAATTTAAATAGTTTTTATACGTCATACTACAAAAGTGTTCTTTCCCCACATGTGACGTAACGAAGCCGCAGTTTTGCGAGTTTCTACGCTCTCGCGCGGCCCCGGTTTCAAGGACTCTCGTACGAGGAAGTGAGCACTCATTGCCGACGGTGTTTGAGCATACTGCTTTAGAATAAAATTGATTTAAAGAAATAAATATATATAAGAAACAAACGGAAAAATGAATACAGAAATGAACAAACCCAAATTCCATTTGCCATCAGCTTGCAGTTGTACACATCTTTTCACTAATAAAGATTCGCAAAAAATTGTTTCGTTAGACTCGTTCAAGGAGCCATTATCTACAATAATTGGGGAATATAAGCGGTCCTTGCAATATCTGCAATTGGCTATTCTTTCAAATGATTTAGACAACCCATCAGAAATTGGCAACTGTTTCGAAAAATTAGAAGATGACATCGCAAAATTAATTAACTTGGCTGATCAATGTCTTTCAAAAGATCAGTAAGTTATAGGCCTTTTTTATTTTTTTTAATAATCCTGGATTATTAAAAAAAAGTTACTGATCAAATTTAAACAAATGGGCTAATTAAATCCATTTCTTTATTTAGAGTTGAAAAAATTCAATCCTTTGGATATGTAAATATGGTTGAACTTTAATGTCATTTTTTTTACACGATATGTATAGTTTAAGAACATCATTCTTTTTACCTCGCTTAAAATAAGTAACTGTTTGTAATGTTCGTGCAGCTATTTGAAAAGAAGAGGCACCATTATTAAAATCTAAACGTATGTCAAACGTTTCAATATGGCTTGATACGGGTAACAGTTGTACCGTTATTTTCATGGTCATATCAGCTGACAATGATAAATTTTCGTCTAATAATGTGGAACTCATTAGATCGAAATTAACTTCTTTGAATTCATTAGGTGAGCATTCGAAACGCTCTCTTAATGTTGCAAAGAATTCTCGATTATCCACATAATTTTTTGTGGCGACATCATTTAATTCCAGTGGATTAGAGACATAAAGACCATCGTTATCGCTTGTTAATATATTGTTGCCTCTTTTATCATTGATTTTCGTTTTAAGGTCAACATACATTTTTGATACAGCGTCGTTCGGGTCCCTCGGTACAGCGAGGTTTTTGATTTGAATGTCCCTCACATCATAAATACCGTTTTTAAGTACTAAAGCATTGCTTTCAAAATATTGTTTGTTTACTACGTTTTTGTCAGATTCCGGATCTCTTACATTGCCTATCGTTTTGTTTTTAGCATCAAAGTCTCCTCGAAGTGAATGTAGTAAACTTTTATTTTGTAACTTCTTAGTGAGTATGTCTACATAGTCCCTTGTTGCACAATCAGACTGTTCAACTGGGTCCAAAAGATTACAAATTCTTTTGCCTTTTGCGTCGTACATATTGTTTTCCGAAAGAATTAAACTTCTATCCGATAAAGCTTGAATGGTCGTCTTTAAGATTTTTTTACATATGTCTACGTATGACTTTGTTGTAACATCACTATTTTGAGTGGGTTCTTCGGCATTCCTTAAAATCTTCTTTTCCATGTCGTAATTGCCATCATTCGTTAATTTAAAGCCTATCCCGGGAATTCCAGGAGGCCCCTGTTTAATTTCTTCCTCAACAAGGGGATAATATGCTGCCATTTATTATATGAGGTAATTAATTTTTTCTACGATAATATGTGGCTTGATTTTGTTCTCTTTACCATCTGGTGAAATTTCTAACAACACTTGTTTATCTTTTCTACCAAATGCAATCGCTAAACAGGATTCATTATTCGTTTCTAACGGCCTTTCAAGAATATGATGTCCACCAATGCTCAATTTGATTAAAGGAATTTTTCGATCTTTAGATCCTAAAAATATTATAATTTTCATGTCCATCTCACACGTTAGATTCATGTCGGGAGTCAGTAAATTACTACTGAATTTATTGAATGTTACGGTTTGAATTCCATCCTCTTTGTAAGTTTCGTACTGCTCGGTTGTTGCGTAAAATAGTTTACCATCAGCATATTCTTTAGTCACAGCGTCTGAATTTTCGATTGGATTGGAAACATTCGTTTTCTTATTATTTATGTTACCCGCAGGATTCAAAAAAATAAGTGCACCAAATTTGGTGTTGATTGGTCAAACGATGTAGTTTTGTATAGAGAACAGACAGACAGATGCCAACTCTGCTTTTTATATCTTCTATGTCAGGTCAAAAGGGGCTAAGCCTGACTTTTGATGGGTTTAAAGGAGTCAAATGCATCACATAATTTAAAAATAATATATGCTTAAAATCAAACCTGAATGAATCTACGAATTTAAATTACAATTATTTGTATCATGGCATGCTTCTTTTTCTTCCTGAATATTTCTGAGAAAGAGAAATATTCAAATTAAGTCACTGAGAAGTACCCATTTTGATTTAACCCCTTCTGCCCTGACACAATATATATATATATATATATATATATATATATATATATATATATATATATATATATATATATATATATATATATATATATATATATATATATATATATATATAGCATGTTCAATTTACCTAGGGCGAAATACGTATGCTTTCTTTATCCATCCATATAATCCATTTCACATACATTGCACATACTATAGTGTAAGATAAAAACTAGAGAAGGTGATAGTGAGATGACTGACTGAACGATTTTGAAGTTTGGAGTGATTGTGAATGCTCTTTAAGTCGATTTCCCGTACAGAATACAAATGTACAACATATTATTGCATCCAGTTTTCCTGTCAACATATTTTGACTTCTAGCACTCTTGCACCAAGGATGCGATGTTTACGAATTCCACCATCATTGAAAAAGGCGTTAGATCATATTGATACGATATTCAAAATAAATTTCTTTCTATGCTAATACATTTATTTCTTGAAATTTTCATTCCACATGTGAAAAATAACAGCTTGTTTTAAAATTAAATGTCTTCAGTACAGACAAAACAACGTAAATCGATTACAATGTTTAAAAACACGGAAGGTCAATTTTACAGAGTTTATAAAAATAAAATTAATGTTTTCAACGTATGTTTGAGATAACAAAGTTGTTTAAGAATAGCTTCAACTCGTAAAGTAAACAATCTCGATCTTCTATCACACTTCAGACAAAAACTCTCAACCTTTTAAGAGACCTAGTTAGAGCAATTTATAACCGGGATTATTATTCCAAGATCAGCAAAGTTTTATTTAAAATTCGCTTTACTCTAACAGGCATGCAGTTTTAAATCGATTCTTTGTGGCACTTTTTGTTTTGTCAATTTAGAGATCCGGTATCTAAATGGAAACTACTTACCTATTTAGAATGATAGATGTTGTTTCTCGACCATTGAGTACAGCTTTTAATACAATCCAAATAATATAATTTCAAACTTGAAAAACAAAAGTAAGTTTTAGTGATTTTAATTACCTTGTAATGGAAACCCCTACGTCAAAATTTCAAGTAATAAAAATCTTTGCTTTACAACGCATAGTTACACGTCTTATTTTAACGTAAATCGTTTTGTTTTAAAGTAACTTTATGTTACGGTTGTTTTTGGAAAATCCTGAATAATTTATAAACACATAAAACATTGGAACACATAAATGTTGTAAATGTCCAAATAGGACTGCATCATTTCGCTGTCTTAACTCAGATAGATTGTGCTTTTTATATTTGTATGTGTGTGTTTGTACTACGTCTAAATAGCTCGGTGTATTTTCGTGAAACTTTGCATACTGTGAGTACTTACATTCATTTGGTGGCTGTTTTTGTTGCATTGGTCTGTTTGTCTGACTTACCATTTTACTTTTGTGTTTGTATAGTCACATAAAAATTTTCAATATATTTTAATACAATGATCTATAGTTGATAAATCATATTTTAGTTTAGTGCATACGTTATTTGAATTTCCCTTTTTTACATATTTAGACAAGTTTCATGCTCAAACATCCAAGTAAGTATACTTAAATAAACTATAATTTGGTAGTTTTGGAGAAGCTAGAAGGTATACTGAGCATTGCGTTTACTTGTATTGTTTACCAGTACTGCTGAGAAAGCAATTATTTTCGAAAAATTATTCTTACGGAATTTAAATTCTAATACTTTATTTTGAGCCTTAATTTTTCTTTGCTAAATATAAAAAAATTCTGAATACTTGGGAGACGATAAAGAGAATAATACATTATAAATAAAATGTACAGTGCAAAATCTTTTATATAGGACTGGTAGCTAATATGGCAACCTTAGTATTTTTAGTTATTTTTGGCATGCGCAAATGAATGAATTCGAAACATTCATTATTAATAGTTCGCCAGGAATATATTTCAGGAATCCATATTGTAATGAAAAACAGATGCATTCATTCCTTTTCGTTCGAATATTTTTTTATCTGTTTTAAGATCAAAGGATTTTCAATTTGATGTTTTTCGTTGAATATCTGTAATTAAGGTAAGTAAATGTTTAATTTATTAAAAAAATTTTAAATCATGGTATAATAATTTTAGGAAACACTTTTGTTTTTAAATGACACACAAGGTATTTATATGCATACTTAAGTTATTCGATGCATTCTTTGTAACATTGGCATACTATAGGGACTTTTCTTTTTTTTTACTAAAAATTTAAATTCTACGAAAATGTGAAACATTAAATTTGCCATTTACATTTGTGAAATTACATATTTAACAATCGTGCACCTTTATTAGAGTATTAGCGAGTATTAGAGTATTTATTAGAGTATTAGCAATTTATATATTAGCGAAAATGAAAATTAGTTAACCAATTGAACGAGAGTTACGCCGGGCAATTCTTCTCGTTCTAAATAAAGTTAGAAAATGAAACATTAACTTTGGCATTGCCAGATACCAAATTGCAAAATAGCAATTTTGCTATAGCGGGTTTTTGCTTGCACATTTCGCATTAAATAGACTAGTTTCTTTATAAAATGTAAGTCATGCAAAATTAAATGTTTTTAATCATTTCATATCATTTGACAAATGTTTATAAATTATTGATATTTTTGAAATAAATAAAAAATAAGTTCACACTGCTTCCTTCCCTTTGTTAGTATCTCGTTTTACCAACGAGACCAAAAGGATGCTTAACACTGTGTTACGATTTGTTGGCATTTCCCTAGCAGTAAATAGGAGCAGTATCAGCTATTGAATGGAATTCCAGAGCGACGCATTTTCGTCAAATATTTATGAATTATTGACATTTTATAAAGAAATAGAAATGTTTCAACAAAAGTTTTACAATTTAAATTCTTTTTTGGGGGAAAATGTTTTTTTATCAATACTGGTAAAACAATGTTTCGTACCGCAATCGTAATACTACTCAATGTTATTCCTATGGGGATTTCGAATTCTTTTTAGTCCCCTTGGTACGCATTGAACAAATAGAACGGGAATTAATATAGCCCACGTTATCAATAGGTTTCTAAAGTGTATCAAATTTGGTGTGTATTGGTCAAACGTTTTACGTAGATTTGCATAGAGAACAGACAGACGCCAATTCTACTTTATATAGACTAGCAGAATTACCCGGCGTTGCTCGGGTTGAATTGGTTAAATGTTGATCGAAAAGTGATCAGACTAATCACTTTTCTTTCATAGAAAAATACAAGTATCATTTAAGCGAACGGGAAACAATTTTTTAACATCGTTTTACCTTTTTCGTAGGTTCTACAATTTACATCGGACGCTATCGGAAATTTGTATACATGATATATCCATCCATAAAATCCATTCCACATTCATCGCACTCCTGCTGTTAGATAAACTACAGAAGTTTTTTCTAAGGTGCCTACTACAGAAGCCTATTTTGAGTTTTAGAGCGATTACGAATGCCCCGTAAATTAATTTTCACTAAAAAATGACGAACTTCCGGTTTGTGGGCTTGCACTCAGTTTTCCTATCAATATTATTTTACTTGTGTCACTCTTGCACCAGGGATGCGAGGTTTTTGAACTTCATCATCATTATAAGAGGATGGCAAATTAAATTGTAATGACATTCGTGATTAATTTATTAAATGCCATCAGTGCAGACAAAGCAAACTCAATCGATTACAATTTTTCAAAAAGCAGGTCGATTTTACAACGTTTTTCATAAAAAAAATCACTGCTTTCAACTGTATCACTGCTTTCACAGGTATCTTAGTTGCATAATAACAACTTCAACTTGTAAACCAAGAAACCTCGACCTTCTGTCACTTAAGATAAAAATTTCAATTTCTCAAAAGTCCTAATTTAGATACTTCCTAATTGATATTGTTCTATCAGCAAAGTCTTATTTAAAATTCGCTTTACTCCAACTCCTTTGAGAGATTCGGATGCTATATGGAAACCTCGCACCTACTTAGAATGATAGATGTAGTTACTTGACTATGGAGTACAGCTTTCAATGTAATATCAATGAAACATGAAAAACAAATGCAAATTTAATTGATTTTTATCGTTATGTAATGAAAATCTATGGCAAAATTTAGAAATATCTTTTAACTACAACTTTTGGCTAAAGCCAAAAGTTGTAGTTATTTTTTAAAATTATTTTATCTGATTTTAAAATGATTTTATTTTAACTTTACCAGTCTTTTTAAAATAAGAAGTTACACCCCTTACTTAAAAAGGTTTTGTTTTGTATATTTATTTATTTTTAAGAAACAGAATTCTTCAAATCATTGCATATTCAACTAAAAATTTAGGGAAAGTTGGTCGAAACATGCATATATCGCCAAGAAATTATCCATCACTAGTGATATTTTGAAGAAATTAAAATAATTCAAATTTAACTTCTAAATAATATATCTGCAATATGCACATAAATTACAAACAGAAAAAAAATTCGGTCATTGAAAGAATACAGAATTCCGAAAAAGGAAGTATATGAGCATGCCCGTCAAATTTCGACTTCCTGGATATATGAAATGCAACAATTCGAAAAAGACGTTTGATCTATAGTAATAAAGACATTAAAGATTTATTTACAAAAAGAACACATATTTATACTTTGAAATTCTCAAAGATGACCGCAACATTTTGCTGTCTTCCTTAGCAACTCAAATACACAAATACATAATTCTAAATCAAATTTAAAAAATAAAATATTAATTCTGGCGTTTCCAGATACCTAGTAGAAAAAATTATGCTTTTATGATTAATGAGTTTATCGCTTGGGCTTTTTGTATTTCATTACAAAATACAAGTTATATATAATCAAGTAATTTAAATATCCTAATGTCATCAATCAAATATTTGTAAATTACATATATTATTGAAAAAATAAAAATCAATTCAAACATAGATATTAGAATTTAATTTAAATTGTGATAATGTTTTGGAAAAAATTGTTTTTCGAGCAACACTGGTAAAACAATTTTATTTGAAAAGTTATTTTTCCATCAATACTAATAAAACAAACTGAGTTGCTTACCGCAATAGTTTTATACTCAATGTTATTCCTATGGGTTTAGCCCCCTCTGCACAGCTAGGACAAATAGAACGGGGTTAATTTGTAACCTACGTTACACGCAGGGTTCCAAAGTATAAGTGTACCAAATTTGGTGTCGATTGGTCAAATGGTGTAGATTTGTATAGAGAACATACAAACAGACGCCAACTCTGCTTTATATATAGATATAGATTAGAAGATTATATATAAGAAAAGTTGTTTTTTGAAAAGACGTAAAGAAATGTTAATGAACTAGAAAAAATACAAAATAAGTTTCTGCTATGCATTTCCTTTAAATCTCGATGTGATAATGAATATTTGCCTGAGAAACTAGAGATCATTATACAATTCCTTCGAAAAACAAATCTTTTTTTGTATTTAAATCCTTTTACAATTTATTATGTAATCATATTTTTTTGTGCTCAAGACCCCCCCCCCCTTTTTTTTTAATGAAATAAACCTTCATATAATACACTCTCAAAAATCAATCTCAAAGAAACATTTTAGAACAAGAGTTATTTGAAGAAAAAATATTTTTTTTTTTCAATTTTGGGTGATTAATAAATTACCATTGAATCCGGACATTTTCTTTGACAGTTCTGAAGATTTAAAAAAATTTAATGACATACAAAACTAAAATTTTGTTTCTTGAATTTTATCGATTGTGTGTTTTTATGTACATTGCGCTTTGCTTTTGTTATTTCATGTGTATTTTTCCACTGTTATGTAAATGGATTTTTGTGTGTGGCCTATGAATAAATAAAAACGTTGTTCAAATTCCAGATTATGTGTGATTAAAATAATACAGACGGATAGATGGCCTGATGCATTGAGTCCCCGTCAGAAAAGACTCTTTTTTATAGTATAACACACTATTTTAAACATTTGAGTTGCGGCGGTCAGATATTAGAGCACCCATATCCCATAGAGCATAGATTAGAGCACCCATATAGAGTTGAACTCTTCAATCATGCAACCTCTTACGTTACGAGAAAATGAAGTGAATTTTGAAGTTTTTTTCAAATGAACTTTTTTTTAACATTGAGCCATTCGGGAGAGGTTGAAGGAGGGTTATTGAATTTTACATCGCACTGGAGGAACACAACGGGCTATTGGCGACGATCCGTGATCAATCCCGAAAGGAAAATATCTGAGGAAAACACCTCGTACTTTTGAATCACGTTCAGATGATGAGGTCAATATCTGAGTTGGAACCCCACTCTCCAAACTTGCACGCCAAGCCAATGTGCGAACATTTGTTGGTAGTGACAAATATTACGTGCACCATCCCCCCACGTAAACAACTGTCTTTGATTGGATCGAGTCTCGAACACCCACCCTTCTAAGCCAAGACTACCAACTGGACTACCACAGTCCATTGAAAGAGGTTGAAGTAAGCATAACCAGGACATAGAATTGAGGAACAGTGTGTACGTAATGACGAGAATTATTTCATTTTGATAACTACATACTTCGAAATATTACTGGCCTGATTTTCTGAAGAAAAGTGTGTCCATTTTCTTAAAGAATCACCAAAGAGCTATAGTGTGATGGCATGTGGAGCTTTTAGTAACATCTGCAAAGTAACGTTAGCTTTTAAAATTGCAAGTCTGACTTAAAAGTTATCAAGAGCTCTCGTTTTTTACCTCTTCTCACTCGAAGTTAATAGTTTGAACGTTTTAAAGTAATAATTTTAGCATGACAATGCTTCCATAATGAGGTTATCTTCGGTAGTGGTTACGCAATCCCTGTGATGGACCAGCCCTAATGTTAAATACTTTTAAAAATATTTGGTGAATTGTCTGATCAGTTTACAAGATAGTCGCAAGTAACATAATTGCGCACAAACAAGACATTGTTATTTCAAGAGAAGGAATACTTACTGGACATTGTAAAGAACTCGCTTCTTCGACGACATGCGTATTAAAAATCAACAGAGTAAATTTACTGGATAGCCATTTATAAAGCACTAAATCATCCGTATCGTTTAATAGATACAGTAGCATTTGAATCCTAATCAAAGTAGAAGCTCAATTCAATATCTGAGAAATTGGTGGATCGCTATCGACAAAATTAGCGTACATATCCTTAAAATACAGACGAAAATGTCGTCTGAAAACCGTGAAATACATATTCAGTGGATCTCTTCCAATGTTGATCTCGAAGAAACAGTTAAAAAACTGACAAAAGAGGGTTGCCTAAAACTATTGCTATACTCGGGATTGATCCCGGACCATCGTCAATAGCCCGTTGTGTTGCTCTAGTGCGACGTTAATTAATTACCAATTAGCAATCAACTGGGCCACCACGGCCAGGTTCCCACGACAGATTTAATTTGCACTAGACGACGGTTCTTTGGTTTATTATTTTTTTTCTGTAATTTAAAGTTTTTAAAGTTTCTTAAGAGTAGAAGACGAGGTTTTTAAAAGTTATTTGAATTAAAAGTTATTTAAAATGATTTATGGAGATCATACAGTTTTAACTGAGAATAATTTATTCCTTAAAATTGATTATGTGGTAGGAATCTGATCATCCTCTATGTGTTCGAAATTACAGAGCAATGTGTTCATTTATTCGATACTTCTGTCTGGTAATTTCGTTAGAGTGGCTAGCGCTCTGGTCCTTAGTTCTTGGCCGTCCGATTTCAAATCCGTCTTGACATGGATTCGTGTGGTGGTTCGGTATGGTATGGCATTTTAATTAACGTCGCACTGGAGCAACACAACGGGCTATTGGCGACGGTCCGGGATCAATCCCAAAGAGAAAGATCCGAGGACATCACTACGTAATTTTGAACCACGGTCAGATGACGAGGCAACACCTTAGCTGGCACCCCACTCTTCAAACTTCCACACCACGCCAACGTGAGGACATTTGAGACCACGGCAGATTTAACTTACACCAGCCCCCTTTGCTCACGACGGTCTTTGGTTGGATTCGAACTCGCAACCCTCCGGTTGCTAATCCTGGGGTGGTTCGGAATACTTTTACCGATCTAATTAGTTCTCGTACAACTAGAAGCCTGTAGAGTGACAAACCAAACACGATCTAATTGGATACCTCCTATCCCTCTGCGATCCCTCTCGCTTAGGATCGACGTAGCTCAGTTTATTTGCCCACTGCGCTAGCAACCTGCGAGTTATAGGCGTCGCAGGTTCTATTCCACCCTGGGTTTATTGCTCTTTTGTGTCAGTGAAAGCTTGTATGCATATGCTCATTTACTCGATGTTGTTTGGCACAACTTGGTCAAATACGGACCTTGCGCCATAAAACCCAACCCAACAAACCCGTCGCAATCGGTAACTTGGCGTTCCTTACTGAAAAGAAACTGAAACATATTTATAGATTTATCCGTGCTTTCTTGACGGAAGCTACCATCCATAAAAATGCTGACCCATAAATCCTTATAAGCCAAATTCCTATTTTAGCCAAGCAATGTCTACTGACGGTATCAAAACTGCTCAAACTTGCTTTTATATTTCCTTTACTATTATTATAACACGAATATCAAAAGCTCATCTCTTCTTTCTAGTGTACATTACAGGGTCGATTCTCTAACTACTCTACTGAGGCTGAAGTTCGTCTTCAAGTATCAGTCACGTTCTCCCAATTATTTCACCGAAACAATATATCAGCCATGAGGAAGATAGCAAAGAATATGACTCCTCTTTTGTCTTAATCAAAAGAGGAGAAAGGGTATTTCGGTTTGATAGAAGACTCTTTACATTCAGCTAAGAAATACTAATTTTCTAAATCCTTTTATCAGCACGAAGAAATATTAGAAGTGGAGCGAAGGAAGGAGAAACAGATATTGACATTTAAATGCTGATATCTATTAAATGCTAAGCTCGTATTGTTACAGTGGAATCTCTATGTGTCGAATTTTTTCGTAGAACTACGTTTTATTGATACGATACAGATTGACGGTGGACGTGACATAATTGTGTGTCCTATTTCAACTCATCGACCTTCTAATGAAACAGACGGAGTATGTGCGAGCAGTTTGGTGTTATTTCTTCCGATTTCTCAGTTTGAAGATCCGTTGACCAGGAAATCGGCAATTTCGTTGCCATAAGCACTGCAGTGCCTAAAAATGTACTGTATGACGATTTCTTTAACTAGTTGCATAAGTTTTGAAGGAGCTTCCGACACTTTAGGATATCAAGAGTAGGCAGTCATGAAGGAATTGATTGCTAACAAGGAGTGACTGACATTTAACGAAGGTACAACACCATCGACCTTGTAATGAAAAAGACGAATAATGCACTTAGCTTCATGCTATTTCTTTCGATCGCTCAGTTTGAAGATCTTCGGTAAAGGTCAAGTGAAATTGGCAGGAAGGACGGATCTTAATTCAGGACTAATTTTATGACCGTGATGACACTAGTACACTAGTAGATGACACTTCGACAGACAATCGGCCCAAGTTGATTTCCAAGCTGATTGATTCTGTGCTCTTACGACATCGAATCACACATGCTCCTTCAATTTCATTAAAGACTCGCACTATCTTCGGAGTACGGGGTGCCAGTATGGTTTGTTGCACATTGATGACATTTAATGACAATTGTCAGTGGTTGGGGCCTGCGAATCAGTTGCAGTTCGTGTTCGAAGTGGTTGATCACTTTTGCGCTCTGTGTATACTCGAGTATACTTTTGTTTTCGTTTCCAATACTTCCGAACTGAAAGTGATTGAAACATTGAGCTTGGTATGTATTGTAATTAATGTTAAAGCTGGACTAGCCTATTGAATTAAAAAATTCAATATCTCCAACACCCACTGTGTATTTCATTCACGATCTTTCAAGATAGGAGACGTCGTTCTACTTTTAAACACACCGGGCAAATACCACTCCGGTTCTATCGTTTTTTTTCAGGATCAACGAAAGTCACCAAAAATTCAATGCAACAAAGAAACAACGGTTTAACGATAATTTTACTCATTCACAAATTATTTTTCAATTTTTAGGAAGGAGAAATCACGAGTACTATTCATCACTGAAAAGTTTATTGCCTTGCAGTTGAACCTCCCCTTTCCGATTAATTCAGTGGATTAATAGAATTGAGACTGAATATTTATGATTTGTTTTAATGAAGAAAGGACATTTTAGATTGCAATCATCTCTCTTTAGAGGTATGTACATATATAAATCCCATTCTACTATATAAAAAGCAAACTTGAGATGACGTGGTTATCTTTTTTATCATCTATCATTAAAATTATTTCACATGAAATTGCTAACACAATTAATAAATATTAAATCATGATATAAATGTTTGGAAACGAGCAATGCAAGCAATAATATTTATGATAAAATAAAGCTTTAATCGCATATGAATAAACGTTTCAGCTTCCCAGCTGAAATATTTATTCATAATATATAAACGTTCAGCTGGCACTTCACACTCCAAACTTCCACATCACGACAACGTGAAGACATTTGAGCCCACGAAAGATTTAACGTGTGCCAGCCCCCGTGTACACGATGGTCTTTGGCTGGACCGAGCTTTGAACTCGCAACCCTCCGGCTGCAATCCGTTGCTCTTCCAACTGGGCTACCGCGGTCCTATATTGAACTTAGACTTTAAAAGAAAGTTGGTCGAAATATACACAAGCCAAGAAATGAACCCATGTCTTTAGTGATATTTCGTAGAAAATAATTAATTCAAATCTAACCCTCCCCCAAAAATAATTTATTTACAACAAACACTATAAAAACTTGTTTTGGGAGAAAAATTGCTTTTCCAGCAATACTGGTAAAACCATCTGAGCTTCAATCGCAATCATAATCATCAATGTTATTCCTAAGGGGATTTAAAATAGTCTTTAGACCCCCTCTGCACATCCAGGACACATCAAACGGGGGGATATGTAGCCTGCGTTACCCCGCAAGCTTCTGTGGAATCAGTGTACAAATTTGGTGTGGATTGATCAAACGGTGTAGATTTGCATAAAGAACATAGACGCTAAGTCTGCTTTATATAGAGATGTGACTCCATCATAAATGATCGTAATTGAGAAAGTATTTTTGCTATCCACAAGATTTGATAGCAATTCATTTCTATTATGAAAAAAAAAATCGATTTTAGGATTGATATTGGTGATTTTGAAAGTTCACTGTCCCCTTAATTGAGATGTAGCTTTGACATGTGAGTTTAATTGGGTTCTACATTACTGAGACATATTTTTGAGTTGGGAGATTTATTAATTGACTTACTATTATGAGCATTTCGTTGTAAATATTCATGAACAATGAAGCATATCAAGGGTAGGTTTCAGGGCTCCCTCATTATTTACGATTACACCCCAAAGATAATAAGCACTTGAATGAGCAATAAATGATTTCTATCCCGTTATATTCTTATATTAACCGGCTTTGCTACTAGTTTTATTGGAATCGCTCTAATAATTTCTGCCTCATATTTGCAATTGAATCAAAATATTGAAAATATGCAAAGATTCCCGACATGTTAAACGGGTTTCCACAGTACAATATCCAATTTAATGGTAAAATATACAATAGCTTCATGACTTCCTGGCCCGAATTGCGTTTACCTTTTTCCATTCAACAATACAAATGCAATTATTTTTTTTTTGGACGATGGAAATATTTTTATTTGGAAATTTCTTGGTGGAATCTAAGTAAAAAGTGTGGATATGTACATCAATGGTGCAACATCCATTCAAGCCTGCTCCCGACATCCCCTAATAATGAAAAAGGAAACATCTGGTGGCAAAAAAATCTAATTCGATAAAACTTGAAGGAAAATCGACTCCTTTTCTTTACGCAAATCAGATTAAGACATCAGTTTCTATTTTAACGTCTTAGATTTTCACCGCAAAATGCCAACCATCCCTGCGATGCCCCGTTCTTTTTTAGCCTCAAATTGTTTCTTACAATGATTGGTTAATGGTTTGTCATGCGCTATGGGTACCTTTAATACAGAATCTTCTTCCTACCTCATGCTTCTTATTGAGGCTAGCATCTTGCTCAGATTTTTTACTCAGTGGGTCCTTACGAGTGGTCTACTATTCCTGCCTTTGTAAGATTTCCATCAAGCTCTGGACAGAGTTAGGATCATTCATACAGTTGCCCAGATTGGGCACAATTGCGCTCCTTTTTTGATTTAAGGCTAAAAATGATTTTATATCGTACTATCTTAGCGGGGGAAACAATGGCGATGGGAGATGACTTATGAGGTGGTCTAAAGCCGGCATACGATTTCTTCATGGTTTCTACCAAATCTCGGTATCCAGTTACCAAAGTTACGTTATGCTACTGTAGTACATGCAATGGGATTCTTTGTGTTAGAAAACAAGTTCAGAAAGTCTTCACGGGCTGCATCTACCCGATGCCGGGTGCATTTGGAAATAAGCCAAAAAGCCTTTTAACACAACATTCATAATTTTATTTACAAGATTAACAGACGACAAAAACATACATACCACATACCGCCGAGAACAAACTTAATCTGACTTACAAAATTCAGCTCGGAAGCTGACGTCACTTTTTACAGCGCCGCTCATTGGACAGTTACATTCACGATTACTTCACTTCACAACATCCTCCCCCCTTGAGACTCAGATTGAGTCTCAAGCTCATAACTAATGTTATTCAAAAGATCAAGCCTCTTTGGAGCTTTCACACACCTTCCAAAGGAGGTGTATCTTTTCATTATCATATTATCAGGTGTTAATGTACTTTTAAGACAGGAGATGCCATCAGAATTAGATTCCTCTTCACCCTGTTTCTTATCATCAGTTACATTAGTTTCATTTGCCTGTATCTCCAAAGGGAAGATACGCTGTATCGGACGTAAAACTGTTCCATGCTGCGTTTTAAGTTTAACTGTGCGAATCTTTCCATCACGTCCTGGAATCAACTCAATAATCTTTGCTAAAGGCCAAAACAAACGTTTTTTGTTATCATCTCCCACTAAAACTATTTCTCCAACCCTTGGCTCACGTGATCGCTTTTCATTATGCTTTTGAACCAACTGACTCAAATACTCTTTTCTAAAACGTTGTCTTAGATCATTTAACAGTTTACTTCTATATTTAATTCTCGTCCTAAGATTTCGCGAATCTAATTCGTCAATATCCTCAACACTGGAACTCCGTGTCTCGATAAGAAACATAGCAGGTGTCAGAGGAACCAATTCCTCCGGATTTTCAGAGACATATGTTAACGGTCTACAATTAATTATAGATTCACAGTCACAAATCACAGTATTCAGTTCTTCATAAGTTAACACAGATTTACCCAAAGTACGTTTTAACAGTTCTTTTACAGTGCGGACCAACCTTTCCCACCAAGCTGAGGTGGGTGGAATAAATTTCCAAAGTATTTTAGGAGTTCTGGTTTCTTTTAATATTTCATCCCAATTCAATTTCGAAAGATCATTAGAGGCGCCCCGAAAGTTAGTTCCGTTATCACTATAAATTGTTCTAGGCCGCCCACGTCTAGCGATAAACCGCCTAAGTACTAATAGAAAAGCGTCAGAAGAAAGAGAATTCACAAGTTCAAGGTGAATGGCACGGTACACGGCACAAGTGAACAGTGCTATCCACACTTTTTCTTTATTTTTCAGAAAGATAGGCCCAGCTAAATCAATTCCCACAATTTCGAAAGGCGCACAATCCGTAACTCGGTCTGGTGGTAAAGGTGTCGGTTCGCTTGACATAGATTTAACCTTAAAGCGTTTACAAGCAATACAGTTATATACAACATTTTTAATAGCTTTCCTAGCCCTGATAATCCAAAATCTTTCTCTTATCAGGCATTGCATCATTTGGACACCCGCATGACAGTTTTTTATATGTACAAATCTGATTAACAATTTAGTAAATTCACATTTATCTGGTAACAATATTGGATACAGAAAAGATTTATCATCATCTCGATAAAGTATTCTGGTTTTCACTCTCAAAATACCTTCATCATCTATGAAAGTTTCAATAAAATTTGACGACTTTGCATCAGACAGATAATGTCTTTGAACTAAACGAATTAAATTCTTTTCAGCATTTTCAATTTCAGACTGTGAAAGTTCATAGTTTTTACATTTCTCATGTGCCTCTTTACAATTATTCACAAATCTCAATATCCATGCAAATACTCTAATCATTTTATCATAACTGGATACACTGTTTAGATGCCAAGGGGGTGCGTCTTTTGATAGATCAATATTTACTACTTTTATTTTTTTTCTCTCTACGTCTACTTCTTCAGACTGACAGTGTATTTCACCAATAGGCCAGTACTCAGGACTTTCTCGTAACCAAGAAGGACCGTCCCACCATCTAGAAAGGAGCATTTGTCGCGAAGAACAACCACGCGATAATAAGTCGGCAATATTCATATTTCCTGGAACATGTCTCCATAACTGACCTTTCGACAACTCACGAATTTCTCTGACCCTATTGCTCACAAAAACAGACCAATTGCCTTGTTCTCTTATCCACCAAAGCGCTGTGGTGGAATCGGACCAAAATGTGATTTTTATGTCTGGCAAATTGAGGGCTTTGATAATAGAATTCGCAAGTCTAGAACCTATACAACAAGCCATCAGTTCTAAACGAGGTATGCTTAAAGGTTTCATGGGGGCTACCCTGGATTTCGCTCTAACGAGAATTACTTTTACTTCAGAATCAAGTATTGATCGAACAAAGACGCACGCCGCATACGCCCCCTTGCTAGCATCCACAAAGACATGTAGTTCAGATGAAGAATTAATTACCATGTAACGATGTAAAGTAACATCTTTTAAAACATAGACATCTTTAAACCACTTTAAAAAAGTATTTACATCATTAGGGGACAATTCATCGTCCCAAGCAATTTTCAACTTCCTCAAGTCTTGCAATAACAGTTTCGGAAGCAATGTAGTTGGTGTTAACAAGCCAATAGGATCAAAAAATTTCTGCACAATTCCTAAAATTAGTCTTTTTGTGATTTTCGTATCACATGTCAATGCTTCCATATCTGTGCAACACTTCAAGGTATCATTATCTAAATTCCAAATTACCCCTAAAACGCAAGTATCTCCTGAATGTTTATCAACATTTATACCTGCTACATTGCTTTCAAAACCACGCAAGTTAAAACATCGATTTGACATAATTAATTTAGCATGCTCAATGGAACGTTCTTGTTCATCAGTATTAAATACTCCTGATACACAATTGTCTACATAGAATGAACGTTTCAGTTTCTGAGCAACATCTTTATACTGAGGTGGGCAATTGTCTAAAATATGCATTATAGAAGCATTCAACAAAAAAGGGCTAGAAGAGACTCCAAATACAACTCTACAGTGCCTATAAATGAGCTGCCCTTCATAACATGGGAAAAAAAACCTAAGAAAATGTCTATCCTTAGGTGCAACAGACAACATTAAAAAAGCTTTCTCTATATCCGCACTTATACCGATTGGATACATTCTAAACCGATCAAGAATATCAGGTATCAATTCAATAAGATTAATTCCCTTAAATAAACATTCGTTCAAAGAGGGTTTCCCTCTCTCCGCGGCAGAAGCGTCAAAAACCGGACGGATTTTAGTAGTTTCACTATCTAGTTTAATCACTGGCCTGTGTGATAAATAATGACATTCTTTATTCAATTCGAAATCTGGCACGCGTTCGATTATGTTCAATTTTTCCCATTCCTGAAACACCTTCTGATAATCGGTGAAAAATTCACCACATCTAAATTTATTGATCATTTTTTCATGTCTCTTCCAGACTAATTCTTTATTATTAGGTAATTTCGCAGAACTGCACTTCCATGGAAGTTCTACTTCATATCTTCCAGCGGGAAGAATTTTCATTCTATCATTAAAATCACTTAAATTAAGATCACTTTTCTCCATTTCAATTTGGGTTGGATCAGTTATTTCTAAAATTTCAAGTTCCCATAATTTGTTTATAGGTACTTTCATTGCATGCATTGATAATGTCGTCAAAATATTATCTTTCTCACATGAATTTTGTTTTCCAATTACAGTCCATCCAAGTTTCGTTTCAACGGCCGTTAAGCCAGACTGTAATTCAACAGAATTTCCTGTCAACAATTTTCCTACAACATCTGCACCAATCAAAAGATTAATTTCGGTTTCTTTTCGGAAAGAATCAGTAAAATCTATCTTCTTTTCTTTTAATTCATTCAAAATCCCGTTAGCTTTAATCTTAGGAATAAAACCACAAATCCTTTTTTCAGAAAGAGCTTCAAAATTACAAGCAAAAGTTCTTTTTAAATTACTGACCTCGACAGAAAACACATCATGTCGTTTTGGTTTCGTTTCAGCCCCCCCAAACAGCGCATGTATAACAGTTTCGTCTCTCAGTGGAGATGCTTTAAGCTGAGTCATAACATTTTCGCTTACGTAACTACTTTGACTTCCTGTATCAATCATCGCGCGAATAATTTTCTCATGACCTAGATATCGAATAAGTACGCAAAGAGTTTGCAAAAATACAATTTCGCTTCTGCCACAATTAGAGAGAACTCTCAGATTTTAGAACACTCTTTTGCTCATTATTTTTTTCTTGTTTGGAACACATAATTTCAAAATGAGGATTATTACAAATAGAACAATTCAATTGCTTTTTGACACTACAAAATTTACTTAAGTGACCAGCTCTTTTTAAACAAGAAAAACATGCACCTTTTTTCATCAACAATTGTTGTTTAGCAGCCAAAGTCATTTTCCTCGCGGTAAAACATTTTTCACTAGGATGAGACTTATCACAAAAAATACAGTTATTAATTCTCTTACCTGAATTATCAACAAGGCTTACCAAAGCTGATGCTGTTGTCAGGTCAGCTTGTTTTACCTGTTCAATTAAGTCCTTCTTTCGATGACTTTGGTGCGGGGCGAAACCAGTCCGGGCAAGTAAAACCATTTCTTCACCCTTTACTTCCTGTCGAAGAAAATTCATCAAATGTTCTAAAGTTCGAGATCCTTTGGTTTCTGTCGAGTCGTGATTTCTACTTCTTTCCCAAGCCACTAACACTTCTTCTGGAAGGCAACTCTCCACTAACGGCGTTAGAAAGTCCCCGTACTTTTCTTGTGTTCTTCCCAAGCTTTCCAATGCTCGCAGCTTTCCTTCCAGTTCATCATATAGAGAGGGAAGATCCGTCTTCGCTCTTCCGGTAGCAGCGTTCTTCATAACTAAGCTTAACAAATCTCTAACATAGATTTGCACAAGCAAATCTTCTCGTCCAAAACGCTCTTTCAATTGTTCAATTGCCTTAGGGTAATTAGCCGCCGTAGCTGGGAAACTCAGAACTAAACATTCTGCTTTCGATTTGGATTCCATAGATTGCAATAAATATTGCATCTTATCCTCATCGGCAATACTTTTGTCGTCGTGTATTTTCTGAAACTGACTCCAAAAGGTCAGGTATTCTTTCGCTTCGCCATTGAACTTTTTCAGCTCTATCTTTGGCAATTTGAATTTTCTCGTTTCCTTATTGTCATTCGACAGAGCGACTTCTTGCAATTTCAAATCTACCTGAGCACATAGCTCTAAGTACCGGTCTCTGTAAGTTTCAGATTCTTCTAAATCTTCATTAAATAAATGTTCGTCATCTTCACTCTGTAAAAACTGTTCTGAAATAGCAGTTTGACAGACATCAAGTCTCTGAAACTTATCACTAAGTTGAATTCTCAAAATCGAAAGCGATTTCAAATCACATACTTCTTTCGATAATGCCGTTTCTATTTTCTTTAAACTCAGAGAAAAAGCAGTTCTCAGCCCTTTTCGTTGTGTTCTTAAAGCATTTAAATTCATTTTCAAAAGTTCTAGGTTCAAAAGTTCTTAAATGGCCAAAGCACCCAGTCCCGTCGAGGGTACCACTATGTTAGAAAACAAGTTCAGAAAAATAAGTTCAGAAAGTCTTCACGGGCTGCATCTACCCGATGCCGGGTGCATTTGGAAATAAGCCAAAAAGCCTTTTAACACAACATTCATAATTTTATTTACAAGATTAACAGACGACAAAAACATACTTACCACATACCGCCGAGAACAAACTTAATCTGACTTACAAAATTCAGCTCGGAAGCTGACGTCACTTTTTACAGCGCCGCTCATTGGACAGTTACATTCACGATTACTTCACTTCACAACACTTTGTAAAATAAATTATGCATTTAACACTACATTATTTAAACAGTTTTCCTGATCGGAATTTAGATATTCTATAACAACTGCTTAAAACGATAGTCACCGTAGCAAACACAATTCTGAATCATTCCGCATTTTGCAGTATTCTGCACCTTTTTGAAAATTTCCAAAGAAATTTATTGGAATCTACAAGACCCTCTGTATATTTGTACAAATAAGAAGCATATATAACTAAGGAAATTAGATATATTATTGCTATTTTATAGATATTTTAGTTATGGCTTAATTTATGGAATCATATCTGTGAACTTCATTTTTCGGGAGTGCGTTAGAAAGCGTCGAATCCATGTAGCTAAAGACAAAAATTTTCTGATGAGTGCATTGCGAAATTTTATTTGATTTTGGGGAAAATTTTGAATCATTTCGGGTTCCATTCTCTCAAAATTTTCGAAAAGTAGACCTACATTTGTTTTGTACGTAATACTTTTGCTTGCTCCGTACATAACATTACTCGTGTAATCTCGAAACATATTCAGTATTATATTGTACAACTCTTATAATAAAAATTTAACCAAAATCATGCTGCCATCTATGGAGAATAACATGAACAAAATGTAATTCAACAATCGCATTGGAGTACATCCCAAAAATTCTGAGTGCTCTTTGTGAAGATTTTGAGGTGTACAGCTTTCGACTCTCTTTGAAATATTCAAATTTCGCTCTTATAAGACAACATACTAATTCGACGTAACTTAAATAGCGCATGCTTAGATTATTTTATAGCTTTTAATATTTTAATTTTCGATTATATATGTCATTATAAATGCACCTCACTTTCGTGACTTATGTTCAATTTCAAAAATTATATTTTTAGATGAAACATTGTTTTAGTCGCAGGTTGGTAGAATTTACGTCGCTCTGATGCAACGCAACGGGATATAAGCAACGGTCACAGATCAATCAAGGGAAAGATCCGAGGATACCTCGTAATTTTGAACCAAGGTCAGATGATGAGGTCAGCACCTGAGTTGGCATCCCACTCACCAAGCTTCCACACATCAACAACGAGAGAGGATATTTAAGGCCCCGATAGATTTAACTGGCACCAAACCCAAGTTCTCTACTTTCTTTGATTGGACAGAGTTTCAAACTCGCAACCCTCCGGTTGTTAATCCGCGACTCTACCAACTAAACTACTGCAGCCCCTTGAGTCATCAAAAATTGACCTTATCTTTTTAAATTCCAGATATTTCAAGGACCGCGGTAGCCCGGTTGGTAGAGTAGAAGATTAGCAATCGGATGGATGTGAGTTCGTAATTAGTACCTACCAAAGACCCTCGTACGTGACGTGGGGCTGGTGCACGTTAAATCTGAAATGTCTTCACTTTGGCGTGTTGCGGAAGTTTGGAGAGTGGGGTGCATGCTCAGGTGTTGACCTGGTCACCTTATCCTCGGATCTGTCCCTTTGGGACAGATCCCAGACCGTCGCGATAGCCAGTTGCATTACTCCAATGGGACGTTAATAAACTTCCTACATACCTATGCTTTGGTGATTAAAGCTTGGAAAGTTAGTGGTTAGGAAAATTCATTGCCCAGGACAATTCTCATGCGATACTATCGAAAATATCTCAACTCGCGAAGTCAGACGATGTTCACTTTGATGCGTTCCACGAGCTTTCAACTTGAACCTCAGCGTACATCTTGCGTACGTCATCACGTTGGAGTGGTGTGGAAGTTTGTAGAGTGGGGTGCCAACTCAGGTGTAACCTCGTCATCTCACCGTGGTTCAAAATTATGTGGTGCTGTCCTCAATCTTTCCCTTCGGGTTTGATCCATAGAAGAGATATAAAAGTAGAGTCAGCTATGGCAACCTTTTTATGTCCCAATGATCATGTGATCAAAAACAGTAGACACGTGATCATTAGACTATTCTCTCCAACGCGCATATAGTTTGCGCATTCCTTCTTCCATAGCAAATGCATTGAAAGTGAAAGCTAGCATGGTTCTATCGTGCTGTATATATGGATGTAATTCCAAATTCATTAAAGATAGAAACATTACATTTCACAGGTGGATAATTCCATATGAAATGAGCGCAAATCAGAAAAAACCGGCGGCCGTAGAGTAACGGAATTTCATGAAATTTGCTACGAGGGTTAAGTTTATGCATAAATAACGATGTCCAAAATATTTTGGCTCAAAATGAAATATTTTGGAAGTTTCAGCCATTTTAAGGACTTGCAACTTTGAAGAGCAGTTGTGAAATCGCTTCATGTTGCTTGTTTGAAGTCCTCTTTCTCA
Organism: Meta bourneti; assembly: GCA_933210815.1. Lineage (NCBI taxonomy): Eukaryota > Metazoa > Arthropoda > Arachnida > Araneae > Tetragnathidae > Meta > Meta bourneti. The sequence continues at coordinate 89,127,164 of OW119924.1, read as the reverse complement.
AAAACTGGGCCGCGGTGGCCCGGTTGGAAGAGTAACGGACTAGCAACCGAAGGGTTGCGAGTTCGAATCCAGCCAAACACCGTCGTGTACAAAGGGGGCTGGTGGACGTTAAATCTGTCGTGGCCTCAAATGTCCTCACGTTGGCGTGGTGTGGATGTTTGGAGAGTGGGGTGCCAGCTCAGGTGTTGCCTCGTCATCTGACCGTGGTTCAAAATTACGTGGTGTTGTCCTCGGATCTTTCCCTCTGGGATTGATCCCGGACCGTCACCAATAGCCCATTGTGTTGCTCCAGTGTGACGTTAATTACCAATACCAATTCTCAAAAACTACTTAATGTAGACAACAATATTTCATATTTTTGTAATCTATGAAGAATTTTCTTTTTATCTATTTGGAAACATTAATTTTAAACATCATATTTAAGCTAAGAATTAGTAGCGAAAAATGAAAAATACTAGTCGATTTTGATAGAATTAAAAAGGTTTCTATGGGCTAAGGGAATTTATATGCATCGTTGAAATTCATACCAGATACAGTGCTAGGTATGATAAAACTACTTCTGAAGTTTGGAAGTCGGTTTTAATTTCCTTCATCTTCCAAACAGCAAAGGAAAATTATAAAATGACGATTTCCACTTAAAATAGGCACACAAAATGAAATGAAGGACAGCTCTGACGAAAACTATATTTTGGAAGAATATAGTTTAATATATCTATTGTAAAAAAATTCAGGATTGTAAACAAAGCAACAGTAACAAAATTAGTAAAACGCAAAAAACGTTCTTGCCTATCGATAAATTGGCGACTGAAAGTCTCATCGCCAAACGACTGTTCGGATAGGTCTACGATTGGTTACCATATTCCATCAGTATCGCCCTAACTGGCAATGCTTATTATCGCCAATCACAGCACTTCGTTCCCATTCCGTGCATATTACTCGTTTCAAATGACAACAATGAAATGGAAACAATGGAACTCCAAATCAACAATGAAATACCAAATTATTTTTTTAACTCTTGAAGGAAATTATAAAAACAGGACTTCAAATCACAATTGAAAAAGCTTAACATTTGGAACTTTTACTTGATTGTCTTCAAATTCACTTTCAATCTGATAAAGGTTTCTTATTCAATTTCGTCGTTGCTTAAATTGAAATTTTTCTAATACTGCCGAATTCTTGAAATCTTTATTTATTTCACTAGTAATTGTGATAAATATGGAACAAGGATTCGTGAGTTATGTACATTTGGGAGAATCGGCTATAACAGCGATGTTTAAATTCTTTTTTTTACACTCAAAATTAGTGTTTACATGACTAATAATGCTTGATATTTACAAAACGTATTTAATATTCATAAGTACGTGACCCTGAAGTCACTATATTCCAAATTATAAAAAGGCGGCTGCCCAGCCCAGAACTGGGACTATCACCCGATAATTATGACTTTAATGAAATGTTAATAGATGTTCCACCCAGTAATCTTATAATTGACTTTAAAACCCAAATTCATGACCCGGACTATGATGTGTACACCGATGGCTCTGGTAATATCGGGGCCTCGGTGTGCATATTTAAAGACAACCAACCTGTTGAAATCTTTAAATACAAACTTCATAGCTCCAACTCTGTCTTTCAGGCAGAGTTGGTAGCTATATTTAAATCCATACTTTACCCAATAGGCCACAATGAGAAAATAAATATGTACAGTGACAGTCTCAGTTCCATCCAGACACTCAAATCACCCAAGATTAAGTCTATATAAATCAAATTAAATCAGTTATTGCCAATAATACTAACCTTTTTGGCCTGGACTGGGTTAGGGCACATGTGGGGATCTCCGGGAATGAGCTGGCTGATCACCACACGCTAAGCTTGCCGCTGTCTGTGGTGAGGAGTTGGATGTTCCTACTACCTTGTCGCACCTAAAAAGGCGATTAAGGGAGATATTGGTTAATAACTGGCAGGAACATCATAATAACTCAGTTTCTGGACTCCGGCTGGAGGAGTTCATGCCGGAGGTCAGTATTGCAACCCTCATCACGGACCGACTCCTCATTTGGTTTATTACTGGACATGGCACTTTTCCATCATACCTGCATCGTTTTAAAATTAAGAATAGCAACCTTTGCAACTGTGGGATGGTGGAGGACACCGATCATTACCTCTTCGGGTGCCGACGCACTACGCCTAATCATATAACTAAACCATCATCTAATAACAAGCCCATCTGGTTTACAAATATTATAAAAAATAAATTATCTAGGGCCAAAATTAGGGCGTGTGTGTTGGCGGCCGGAGAGGTGGCGAATGAACCCCCTCCCACTGATTAATAAACCTTTTTTTATGTGTGACAATCTGGTGTTGCCGCTCCACACTTCTCCAATTGTGTTTCAATTTTTAAAATCGCACATATCATTTTGTATTTTTCAAATCATATATTTATTTCATCCGTTAGTTTTATTTATTCACCTGTAATTATTCATTATTTATATATTTTTCATTGCATTTCACCTTATTTAATTCACATTCATATCATGCTCATTGTCATTTTAAAATGTTCTTATTGTTCCGAAATGTTTGAATTTAAAGTTCATTGGATCTCCCGCCCATTCCTTGTCTCTGTTGATTTAAGTTGTATTTATGGTATTCTTACTTTTATAATTTTTCTTTCTTTCTCTCTTTCCCTTTATTTTATTATACTCTAAATTTTAAAATCTTTTCTTGTTGGCGTCTTTTATAAGCCACTTTTTATCAACCTGCTTATATTTCCTTAGCGGTGTCTTTTATAAACCGCCAGTTTATTTTTCTTTTGGTTCTCCTATATTTAAGCTGCCTTATATTGCGCCTATGTGAATTTGTCGTCCCTGTAAACCGACAGTGTGTCGGTCGTCACTTTTGTTTTTTTCTGTTGGCCCTGTTGACCATTGTTTCTGTGTTTTTCAAATTTTTAAATAGAATTTAATAAATGGTGGTGCTCTTGTTGCTTGGGGCCGCACGTGTTGGAGTCGGGGTTGGCTGGCTCGCTGTCCTCTTTCGTGTCCTGCGGCGGTCGTCCTCCCCCTTCCCACCAAAGGACTCTTAAGCCTTAAAGGCGAGTCGGGAAGTGGTGGGTTTTGATTATTCATAAGTAGTAGTATTTAATACTTGTTTCCATAGGTAAAACAAATCAAAAAGACTTCTCTAACAAAATTAACTTTCCACCTAATTATTTCACTGATGGAAACACTTCTTGGATTAAACAAAAAAGACTTTAAAAAGAAATTTCATGTAAAATTTTGCATGTGCACCATAATAATAGTTATTTTATTCTTATATCGCATTTTTTATATTATCGAAGGCTATAACTCTCATTATCATCTGCGATAAAAAAGTAAAATTTATGTCTAGTTAAAAATTTTCCAGAGACAAATATAATGAAATTACAATTATGAAACTTTCAGGACATATAATAGACAGCTTGCTCTTTTATGTCGAAAGATTTTGATGTTTTTGGAGCTTTCCCTCACAGTGAAATATGTATTTTTAAAAATTGAAAAACCGTATTTTTCCATGATTCTAGTTTTAAATGTTTTTTTTCTTTATAAAGGAGTAGAAATACAATCATAAAATTACGCCACGCTGTTTGTTAGGAAAGGCTCTTCATCAAAAAAATTTTTAATATTGTATTTTCATTTCTAGAGATACCAGAGTAATTTGAGATTTCTATTTTCGTCAATCTCTCAGATTCAGCAATGACGAGTATTAAATTATATTCTGACGTTTCCTAAGAGATCTTTTTCTGAAGAATGCAATGATAAAAAAATTTAAAATTTGTGTCAATAACTTATTGAAATATAGGGTCGCATACAGGCCACTTTTAGTGCTAGAAAATCTAAATTTGTGTGACCTTGAACTTTAAATGTCAATAATTGACAAAACATAGATTTCTAAAACCTAATATTTTGCAGTTGCTCATTACTATATGTGACCTATTTAAAAACTGATTTTCATTAAAATCGGCGATATGTCAGCCACAGCCGATTTGCTCATTTTGCGTGGAATGACCCAGGTGAGCGATTTACTTGTATTTTACATTTTTTGTGTGTTTTTCAGTATTTGCTAGTATGATAAAAATAGATGTTCTAACTTTGGAATTTTCAATACATTCTGCGGGCATTTCCTGTTCTATAAAAAGATTTCATTGATTTGCAATCAATATATATCTAAAATAACTGATGTTCGAGTGTGTTTGTAAATTGTACATTTATAAGGGCTTAAAATATTAAAAATAATAAACCAAACTTTAAAAATTTGTGTGAAATCGTTCTCTATTTTTGCGATGATTTTTTGACGCCAACTAGGAGCACTATATTCTTTCGTGTCGTACACGATAAAAATGTTATGAATTTGAAACATAAACTTAGAACATAATTTAAATTGTTATTTTTGGACAAAACTTTTTCTATCCACCCATTTGAGAACTACATAAGAATAATAATTAAAATAAAAGATAAATTTTGAAACTTTTAAGAATTATAAATTAAATAAAATCGATTTGTTAAAAATAAGAATTAAATCATTTCATAAACCGTATTAGAATATGGTTCACATTTATGCGCTTTAGGGAACCTTTTTGTTCATGTTTTAAAATATATGTAAAATTTTTCATTTTAAGATTGCATTTGACAATAGAGCCTTTCCTTCAAATAATTTTCCTTGAACCTTTAACTTTCTACTGGAAATATAAAACCCAAGGTGCCGTTCTCTTATGTGAAAAACAAAAACAGTGCTGGAACGGAAATTGAAATACTGTCTACCTGTTTTGTGGTATTTTTATTCTTAATGAAGCATACAATATAGCAAATTGTAAAACAAAAAATTAGAGAACGAAATGAAACTTTTGTACTAATTCCAAACAATCCTCGCAGCTGGAAAAGTAGCATCTACTTGACACCCTGATGTTTTTGCTTCGTATTTAAATAAACCTAACATTAAAATTTAATTATTTTCCTCTTTTAAATCAGTTTTATCTTTCTTCTTTATATTTTTTAATCTTGAGATAAATCATACTAAATTAGATTATTTCAAACAATATTTGTGAACATTTCAATGTTTATAACGTTCTTTTCAACTCGATAAATAAGCGTGGTGGTGATAAAAACACATTCCAAAGCGAAATGAAATCCTTCACTCTTGTTTTGTACCTAAAAAGGGGAAGTTTTTTTATTTCTTCTCTCCACGTAAAGTATTTGAACGAATTAAATATATTTGTGAACTTTTATGCACACTTAAAACATGCTCCTCAAATCCAACGAAACATTTATTTCCTATAATTTTTTAAGCCGAAAAAACCCTATTTTTAAAAAAGCATAAAATTTGCGATAACTTACTCTTAAGGTATTGTCCTTCAAACTATAAACATAATTTTGTATTTATGATTTTTAGAACAATAAGTAAAGCAATTTATATTTACTTGTAATAGGAACTTGCGAAGATGTGCACACCTTTCAAACACTCATTTATTCAGTTCTAATGTATTTAAAATTATTATTTTGTTCTATTTATTAGTTTTCCCAAAGATGAAGAAAGGAGATGACTAGTTAATGGCTTCATGTTTCTATGAGTTTTATTCAGTGGATTTAAAATGTGATGTGTGGCAATAAATTTTATAAGTTTACTGTTTCTTATTTATCTTTCGTATTTATAAAATATTGATTTCGCACTTACAATAAGTAATAGAAATTTAATATTAAAAATGCTACACAGTATTTTTGCACACACTTAAAATCATAAACATTGTCAAGAGTTATTAACATGATCACTTTGATAAATCTAAAATCCAAATATAGACACATGGGTGTAACTTATTTAGTTTTTGAACCAGAAGTTTAAAATTGGGCAAAATAGCTAACTTCAAGTATGTGGTTAAAAAGTTACCTCCCATCTTGTAAAGATTATATGCATAATTTTTCATGTTTTTTTTATGCTAACTGTCCTAAAATGAATTTGCGATTACGAAAACACAAGCAATTAAGGATCCATAATATAAATGAAAGCTTTCAGTGGTGACCTAGACTTGATTTGAGCACGCAACTTTACCTGTTTTCACTATTTTATTTTATGCATCAGTAAAATATTTATTGCAGCAGTCATTTTCGAACATTCACTTCTGGCATTCGTACATTTATTTTTCAATTTATTCTAACTCGTGTTAAACTTATTAAATTTAAACAAGGACGTTTGAATTATTTTCTGCTATTAGATCTTTAAGATAATTTCCCTAACACCTAATATAGGTTAAAGAAAAAATATATTGAATTAAAGAACGTCAGGTTTAGGACGACTATCTTACACAAAATTTTAATTAGTGACGAAATACTTGTGAACATCCCCTACTCCCTTTGACATGTGCCCTTAATATACAATAGCAAAGGTAATAGTCGAGCGATAAATCAAACAGGCACTACTGGGCCGATCTCAACCGCGGGCGTGATAAACCTATGCGGAGGACCGTATCTAAACTGCAGGCTGGTTAAACTGATTTGGAGCTCCGGGTCTGATAAAAAATATTTGGAGGACTGTATCTGGACTGTGGGCTAGGTAAAACTGTCCTGACGGCCCTACCTGGAAAGCGAGCAGGTTAAACCATTCGGATGTATCTGGTCTACTGTCATAATAAAAATATTTGGATGACCGTATATGGATTGTGGCCGGGGTAAACCTGTCCGAAGAGTCGTATCTGAACTACGGTCCTGATAAAAATTTGGAGGACCGTATTGGATATGTAGGTCGGGTCCAGGTCTGCATACCAGAAACCGTGTCCAAATCTGTCCGCAAGACCGTATCTGAATTCAGGTTAAACTGATTTAGAGGGCCCGGCCTGGTCTGCGGGCCTGATAAAAATATTTGCTGCGCCGTACCTGGATTCCGGGTCTGAGATCAATCTATTCAGTACAACTTATTTATTTTACGTACGGTTTTTGTGTATACCTGCTAGTTAAACTTGATCCCAACGAGTACTTCAGCTAATTATATAACAACTCAAATAGCTAAAAATATTAAAAAGTAACACAAATTCAAGAAATAATTAGTAGTTTTCATATTCACATCGCTAAAAATATGTTAAAACGTTACTTCAATTAAAGAAATATTCAGTAGTAGACACGATCGCATCACTAACTTTGAATAAAAAAATGTTGTGCCGCCAAGAAGAGCGATTAAAAGCCAAAGCAATCAACCAAGCTGAATTTTCCCGTAGCAGTCACGTGATTACTAGCCACATGTTGGTCCCACTTTATGAAGCTCTTCTCAATACGATGCTCAGTCAACTTATATTTCACGTCTATGGTTTGATCCCGGACCGTCACCAATAACCCGGCGTGTTGCTCCAGTGGGACGTTAATTAAATACCTACCTGCAAATACCTACATTAATTACTAACCTACCTTTTTGCGTCATAAATCAGGGGCCATCTTGACTCAGTGGGTATGCCCACTGCGCTAACAACCTTCGAGTTGTAGTCTGTACAGGTTCGATTCCTGTCAGGTGCATTCCTCCCTGGATGTATTTCTCTCTTCTGTGTCAGTAAAGCTTTCATTGTGTGTCTGTCTATTACTTGATATTGTATGTCGTGTCTGACGCAGCATGGCTAAATATGGCCCTTGCGCCATAAAACCCCAAAACCAACCAACCAAGCGTCATAAATCAACTGTGCAGGAAGACAAACTGAAACCGCAACTTTTCAAATATAAACATAAAGCATGTGAATATGTGTATTGTTTTCGTTTTGTCCCAAGAGTGTCAGATATCTTAACACAAGTATCTAACAGACAAATTTATCTTGAATGTTGGAGAGGAGAGTATTTCTTTGAATTTATTCTTTCGGATGTATTTCTCGTTTGATTAGCAGTCGTCATGAATTCCAAAGACCCTTCAAATATTTGGGAGGTATGTCATATCTGAAATTAATAATATAATTTTCAACTAATTTGCAGTTCAATTATATTCGCTTCAATTATATTCGTTCAAGGAACTTTACCTTTTTCTGACTGAAATTTAAAATTGATTTCCAGCTCTAAAATTTTCGAGAAAAAGCTTTGTGTATTTACAATTGGTATATAGTTAGTTCCGGGTTTGATGTGTATAAAGGCTGATACAATTAATAGATTACTGTGGAGAGAACACTTCAAGCTTTTTTTTCGTTTAAGTTTTCCCCAAAAGTTTCTGTATTCAATTATAGTATTGATGTTTGTTAAAAAAAGTGCAATGTTTGGTGGTCAATACCACTTCAAATCGAAAATAAACTTATCCATTAAAATTATTTACTCAATTTAGTAACACATTTATGTTAGACATAAGTATATTTAAAAGGTTAAAACAAGTAAATATCCACGGAGTTCAACTGCATATCTTAGCAATTAGCCCACCAATAACATTTCGTGTTGAAACCTTCTTTCAAAGATGGTAAAAGTTAAGGTTTTACAAATTCTTTTTTCGAGTAATAGTTTAAAAAGTCAGATTTTTGTTGTAAAGATGAAACTAGTCAAATTGGTCTTCCAAAATTAAAAACCTAAAAAATGACCAAGAAAAAGGTAGATGAAATTTTCAATAGCTATTTTGGTAGAGCAAAACATCCACCATCAATGTAAAAGTGATGATAGTCTTTTGTCCTCATGATTTTAGATGTTTTACTGCACTGAAATAGTTGGACAATTTTATGTTTTCATCGTGGTAATTTTTTGAAGCTTTAATTTTTCACTAATAATTCTTGTAGTGGGACATGATGTGTTCTAAGAACAAGGAAAACAATTATGTTTGCGTGTTCTGATTGGAAATTTTGTAAAAACGACATTTCTAATGAAAATAGTTAATAAAATGCCAATAGTTAATGAAAATAATTATGAAAGTAGTTAATTTGTATAACAATAGTGAAAACAGTTTCGTACATTCATTGCACATTTTTTTGCTATATTTTTATTTCAATTTATCATATAAAATGCTTTGTCTATTGCCCTTGATCATGCTGGCTCAGATTCCTCACAAAGGAGGAATGTTATGTCCACCTCCAATGTGTTTTCATTTGAGTCGTGATTTTGGATGAGTATTTGTGAAATTAGAACGTAGGTTCAACATAAACAATGTTCCCATAATTGGTGTCTTTAGCACATATTCTGGCTTCAAAAAGCAATAGCAGTGATAAGAGTTAGATAAATAAATAACCCATGGCAATCGCCATACAGGATTTGGAGTGGGACAGCTCTTTCCTTGTGAGTTTAACCACCTTTGTACAAATGGGCTTCCCCAAAGTACTGCAATTTCAACAGAGCCACACAAAGTAACATAGTATCCAAAGCTGAGGGTGGGGATATCCAGGAAATGGGAGAAGTTTTGTTTTGTAATATGGTGTGCACTTTCTTAATTTTAAAATTTGCAAATCTTTGATTATGTGTAATAAAGATGCTCAAGGGAATAAAAGAAAGGGCAATAATTTCTACAAGAAAGATTAAATAATTCAAATTGATCTTCCTATTTCATCCGGCACCTATCACTTAAGGGTCATGAGTATAGATGGGGGTGGGGGGCTGTGATGGCTGTTCTGTATTGAAAAATACCATATGGAATTCATAAATTTTTATTGCTCAGCATCATAAGTAGAAATAAAAAGATTGTCACCTGTGTTAGAACTAGCTTTCAGTGTGTGAATCTTGACATGACTATAGATATTCAGAGGTTTGGAATCAACTTTAGGATGTAGATCTTCATTCAACTAGCCTGCTTGTTGCAAAAAAGACTGAATGCTGAACTTTTCTCTCAAAATATTTCTTCAAAAGATTTGAACTATTGAGTACTAGGTTTCTATTTTAATTTTTGGATTTAATTTTTTTAATAATTTGGATGACTGAATATGTATTGCTTATTTAAAAGATTGTTTCCATTAATTTTAAAATGTAGTTTTGTGTTCAAGAAAGCATTAAAAAGGTATGCAAATTTATTTCACTAGCCAGCAATTTTATCAAAGCAGTCCCATAAATTTATAATGAATTCTTTGCTCCATTGAAACCAGGACCATGGTAGCCCAGTTGGAAGAGCAACGAAATAGCAACTGGAGGTCATTCATCAAATTTGGTCCAGCCAAAGACCGTCGTGTATACAGGGGCTGATGCTTATTAAATCTATCATGGCCTCAAATATCCTCATATTGGCATGGTGTGGAAGTTTGGAGAATGGGGTGCCAGATCAGGTGTTCTCGTCATCTGATTTGTTCAAAATTACAAGGTGTTGCTCTTGGATCTTCCTCTTTGGGGTTGATCCTGGACCTTCACCATTAGCTTGTTGTGTTGTCCCAGTGCGACTTTAATTAACTACCTAACCTACCTCCATTGTAAACACTTAAAAAGCACCAAAATTCGCAAAGTTGTGTTTTTCCAAGTTTAAATTAGTTTTTCAGATTAGAAAAAGGTATAAAGATTTTCAAGTTGCTATACCAGGTTATATAATAAATAAAAATATATGTTTCTTAGCATTTGTGGATTTATAACTTACATCCTAGAGTGGGAAAAATACTTTTGCAATAGAGTTATAAACCAAGCTACAGATTTATGAAGCAGTTGAATATTTTTTGCTTGTTAGACACAAGCTTGTTTATAGATTCTTGAATTCTCGTACCCCAATTTTTCTAAATTTTTTTGACTGATTAAATAGGTTTCATGAATGATTTTGACTATTGAGACTTGATTTTAATTATAGTACTGTAATTTGTACAAAAGAAATCAAAGTGTGCATGAATGTAGTGTCCTAAAAGTTCCCTTACTGACGATTCGTGAGTTTATTATACAAAAACAACAAACTTTAAAACAATTATTTTTATGCTAATGGTGAAAAGCACTTTTAACATAACGAAGGAAAAAAATTTGAACTTGCATTTATAATAAATGTTCAAAATATTCGCCCCTTTCTTGGAGGCAAAGCTGAAGTCGTTTTCGCATATTTTTAGAAACGCGTTTCAAGATGCTGGGAGTGACTTCTTGTATCCTTTGAATAATGGCAATTTTCGGATCATCTATTGTTTGGGGATTTTCTTCATAAACTTTGTTCTTTAAATATCCCCACAAAAAAAAGTCAGGGATGCTCAGATCAGGGCAACGAGGTGGCCAAAGATTTCTTGAGATGAGTTGACGACAAAAAAATCTTGAAGCATGCCCATGGTTTAATAACTTGTATGGCAAGTTGCACCGTCTTGTTGGAACCAAGAATCTCGTTCATTCACTTCTAATAATGTAACCAATTGTTGGATAAGTTCTCTGTATACAGTGCCATCAACAGTTGACTCGAAAAACAGAGGCCCAACAATCCTTTTGCGTGATACAGCACACCAAATGCCAATTTTTTGAGAATGTAAAGGTTTTTGCATTAATGAATGGGGATTTGTCGTCGCCCAAATGCGGGAGTTTTGCGCGTTCACATAACCGCTTAAATGAAACCATGCCTCATTGGGGAAAAATGTTTTGTTCAAAATGTTGATGTTGTTGTGAATAAATCTCCGGAACCATCGGCAATAATAAAGTCGCTTCTCATTGTTCGGTGGCTTTAGCTCCTGTAACATTTTTACACAATAAGCACCAAAATGCAAAGCTCTTAAAGCCTTATGTGTCGATCTGCACATGATGTACCCATTTGTTGCGACAAACGCCTCACGGATTGATGAGGAGATTGCTATATCCGTCGTTGAGTTTCTTGCACAAAATCTGGTGTAACGACTTTCGGTCTTTCACTCTTGTGTTTGTCTTCCACCAAAACTGTCTGACGAAATCGCCGAACGAGTTGATATAGCGTATATTTACTCGATATTGCATCATCTGGATATTTATGTCACCAAAATTCTTTACAACTTTCATATGATTTACATTCAAAATAAGCCTCAAGCAGCGCAATTCTCTGAATGCGTGATAAACTCATTTTACAATGTAAAACAAAATGACATGGAACTTTATTATCACACAACTTGAGCGAGAAGAAAACCAAATGATAAAAATTAAAGATAAAAAATTATAAACGGACGATAAAATTCAATAATTAAAAAAAGATCACGGTCAAATGATTTTTTTAAAGCTGGAGTACAGGAACTTTTAGGACACTCTGTATCTACACTGCTGGCCACCGTAAATGCAACACCCTGAAGGAAGCATGCAAATAATATGAAATTTACAACATGCATTAGCGGAGGTGAGATATGCAAATGATTAGAATTTCAGCGCAGACGCACATCACGTGCGCCTGTGGCGCCACTTCAAAGCGCTATTTAAGGCTTGGAGATTTCGACGATTTCAAGTACGGCAATTGTGTTTTTCTTGTGGTTTTTTCAAAAAAACGATCAATTATGCCTCGTAGAAAACAGCGATCATCTTTTGATCAAGTATCCGAGTTCGACAGAGGAAGGATAGTGGCCTACCGAGATTGTGGATTATCTTTCAGGGAAATCGGTAGTCGTGTTGGACGAAACCAAACAACTGTAATGCGGATATGTGATCGTTGGATGCAGGAGGGTACGACGGACCGACGTGTTCGATCGCATCCACCTCAGTGCACCACTTCACGTGATGACAGGCATATTGTGCGTATGGCAGTGACGGATCGCTCAGCCACATCACGAACCATAGCACAGCACATTCAGTCTGTACCGCATCATCCAGTGTCTGCGTGTACCATTCGACTCCGTTTACAGCAGAGTGGTCTGTCCGCAAGACGTCCATTGCTTCGTTTACCCTTGACGCAGAACCACAGACGTTTCCGCCGCCAATGGTGCGATGAAAGAAGGATGTGGACGGCAGAATGGAATGAAATTGTCTTTACTGACGAGTCACGCTTCTGTCTGCAACACCACGATGGTCGGATTCGAGTCTGGAGACACCGTGGAGAGAGGATGCTGAACAGCTGCGTTATACACCCCCACACTGGTCCTGCACCGGGTATTATGGTATGGGGCGGTATTGGATATCACTCTAGTACGCATTGCCGGTACTTTAAACAGCCAGCGCTACATCTCCGAGGTGTTGGAGCCAGTTGTCCTTCCTTACCTTCAGGGCTTGCCCACAGCCATATTTCAACAGGATAATGCGCGACCACACGTGGCACGCATTGTCCAAGGGTTCTTCGTCAATCGCCAGATTGAATTGCTTCCCTGGCCAGCTCGCTCTCCGGATCTTTCGCCGATAGAAAACATGTGGTCCATGGTTGCTCAACGATTGACCCAGAATACATCCCCAGCTGCCACACCAGATCAACTTTGGCAACGTGTGGAAGCTGCTTGGTCTGCTGTACCCCAAGAACACATCCAAAGTCTCTTTGAATCAATGCCGAGGCGTGTGGCAGCGGTGATCTCCAACAATGGCGGCTACTCTGGCTACTGATTTTGGCAGGAACCACACTTCACAGAAGTCTATAAATTTAATCATTTGATACTTGGTCAACATGTTATCTACAAAATAAATTTTGTTGTGATATCTCTTGTCTTTCTTGGTGTTGCAATTTGGGTGGCCAGCAGTGTATTTGATTGCTATTATAGTGAGTATTCTGTACAAATATTTGCACTCACTATGCTTTTTATTAGTTTTGTTACATAAATTTCAAATTTTTCAGGGTGAGAGTTCTGCTCTAGAAGCTAAAGATGTTTATGTTGTGATGCAAAATGATTATAGGATATCTAGAAACATCAGAGCTCAGTGGTTTTTCAAAAATGTCAACAAAGTTATCACCTTTAAGTGGAAAACATGTCAGGTGGGAAATTTTACCATTTTCTATAATTTTAATAACTATACTTATGGTTATTGAATATTTTGGTGATTTCTTCTTTATGGCCATTCAAGTGTAACCAATTTTTTTTTAAAGTAAACATTTTGACAAAAGTCAATTTTCATTGTATGCTGAATGACATGAAAGGATAAGGGCAATAAGGAGAAATGTTCTCTTTCCTTAACATTTTTATTTATTGTATTGCAAAATGTTTGAATGAAGAATTTTTAAACTAAGTAACTGAGAGTATTCTTTATAAATAAGATAATTTATATTGCTGAACATGTCAAGAATGCAAGAATGTTTCAAAAGACAATGATAAAGAAAACAAACTAAACAGTTTTCCAATTGTTAACTTGAAAAACATAACATTCCTATATCGGATAATGAGAAAAGGCCTTTCTACTAAATTTGGTTTGTTATATAGCAGAAAGAGAGAAACTTTTCATAAAGTTAATTATTGTTTCTGACATACTTTAGAAATATTGTCGGCTTACAAATGAAACACTAAGTCAAAAAACAGTTATGAGAAAATAAAGGGGGAAAGTTGTATTCCCTAGGCTTTACTCCCATGTTTTTCTCAATAAGAAATCCAACCTTCATGCAAATAAAAAATAACTTCTATATATATATTACCAATCTACAGATCACATTCTGGTCTAGAAAAGCTAAAAAACTCATCTTGAAAAATTTTGATTCAGTTAGACCTGTAAGCCAGCAATATACTTCTTAACATTAATTTGCATGATTCATATTCTTTAGTGTTAACACCAGACTCTAATATTCATCTTTCATGTCTAATTGTGGGGTCTTTTTTGTATAAATTCATCTCTTGGTTATTAGACCTCAAAGTCAACACTATAAATGCCTTCTAATGCTTCTATTGCTTATTTCTCACAGACAATAAGCTTTAATGCATCAAGAACCATCCCTCCAAAATTATAAAACAGCATAAAATAAATTTTTGTTTATTGGATGATAATGTACCATTTTTGCTTTTGAGTAATGTACTGAAAATCTAATAAGAGGGATATTATGTGCATTAAGTGCTAAATGTTGTATTGTAAATTTTCTTATTTTATATTCGAATATTGATGTTTATAGTTTAGGATTTTTTCATCTTTCATTATTAGACAATCAATAATAAATGAGTAGTGACACTTATACAATTAATGCTGTGAAAAAAATGTATTGCTCATTCTTATTTTCTAGGAACAATGTTCAGAAGAAATTGAAATTATTTCAGCCATCCCAAAATATGTGGAGAAGTTTGAAGTTGATCCTGAAAATAACTGTTCTACCATAAGAATAGTTCCTGACACGAAAATTCATTTTCTGTCAACTCAATATAGACTCGTGTTTTGCTTAGATTTAAGCTTATCTGTTTCTACAGTGGTATGATATTCATTTTTATAATAAATTTAAAAGTTTGTAAAATGTGTATCATTTAATTAAACAATGTATTTAATTTTTCTATTAGGATACCCAACATGATGGCATATTTTATGAAGAAATATTCTCATCCTTGAAGCAAAGTTTGACGAGCATTTCTACACCGGTGAGATAAATCAGTCCCAGTACTAAAGCAGTATTGTTAATTAATATGGGACAAAGTATTTAATGGGGGTATTTTCAGTGCATATATATGCAAGATTACAGGGTACCTATTGCATAAGATGGTAAATTAAACATGTAACAAATCCCTATTATATGCTAAAAAATCTATCATGGATATTAATTTAATGATTGTCATATATTTTTGCTATTTCATTATTTACTTGTATGTGATACTGCTGTAATTAGTGATTTGTTATGAAAATTATATTTTAAGTGATCTAAGTTAATTCTGTATTTATCAATTACAATAATTTTACATTGTATTTAAATGATTAAAATGATCATGGATCTTTGCATTCTAGCTAATATTAATCATTTAATACATAAGTGGTTTGCTATTGAATTACATAAATTGAGTTTAATATTACCATACTTTCTGTTGTATTTTAGAAAAAGAAAAATTATTACAATTAAAAAAAATTAAAATACATTTTACAAAAATAAATATGAATCAGGTTATAAAAATCACAATTAAAAAAAAGAGAAAAATTAGATTTATTTGATTTAAATCAGATTTTTTAAATTTAAATTGTATATATAAATGATTTTAATTAATTTATTGCCCCTACAACAATTTAAATTTGTTGGACATGAGACATGCACATCACAGTGTAGTTTCTATATGGTTTTGATTTATGTTTACCTAAAAATATAGCAGGGTACGTGTTTGAAAAACACAGCATAGGAATTAGCAAAGTTAATTTCTCGATAGAGTGTATAAAAAGTACCACAAATGCCAAGTTTTAGTATTGTTTTTTCATCTGGTTCTTGTGTGCTTGATCTTAACTGAAAATGTAGAATTTTTGGACACATAAAAAGGTTTCTGGGTCATACAAACACCATATTAAAAATTCTTGTATAAAATTGTTCAAAAATCATACAAATTTTTCAATATAATAAATTCTTTTTAATATATTTTGTCAAATACTCATTCAATTATCAGATGGATGAATTAATATTCATGTTCCAAATTTCAATTCCATAAATAATAGTTATGCTAGCAGTCGTAAAGAAGTCCTAGAGATCAATGCATAAAATTTCTAAATAAAATAAAAATTAACCAACATATTACACAAAACAAAATGAAAATATTAAATTGACAATTATAAATATGTGCAAAACTAGAATGCTTTGAATTGAGTTGTGACTAGGCGTTTTTATTTTTTTCATGCCAAGACTACAGTATTAAATAAATAACTAATATCTTAATAAAGAATTCAAGTTGATACAACTTTAATAACTTGAGTGAATATAATTTGGTCATCTTCACCCATCACTTGGAGAAGTATGGTTCAAACTTGGCCACATGTGATTTATAATCACACACTAGGAATGTTTAAACCAAAACCTGAGCTGATGAACAGTCTTGTGATTTATACCTGTTGGTCAATGACCCAAGAGGGAAATACATACTGATAATTATGTTCCCAATCAAGGAATACTGTTTAGTGTTTTCACAAGGGGAGAATGATTTTCAGTATAAATTTTGGGGGAATTGAGTTACAAGCAAAGTTCTTGACTTATTTGGATAAAATAACTAATCTTCATAGTTATTTCATTTTCAATACTATGAAACTTAATTTAGAAATTCTTTAAAATAATATAAATCAATGATATTTTAAATAAAAACTTGATTTAAATCATATTTTAAATCAAGCTGATTTAAATTGGCATACCCTGGTATGAAGTGATTTATTTCAATGAGAATCCTATGTATAAAAATGCTATTTATAATTTCTGCAGAACTTATTTTCTCTTCTGTATTCTGAAATATAGCCCTTGTGCCATAAAACCCAACCAATCCCCAAACCTCCCTTCTGTATTCTGGTAGTTTGCTTGAAACTAAAGTCATATTTTTTTTTATCACATTTCTGTTTGATAGATCTTTCTCAATTCTTACTTTTTAATACTTGTGTACCAATGCACTTCTATGCAGTAATTCATTTTTATTGTACATTTTACTCATTTCATTGCAACTGATAGTTATAAAAATATTCAATTTTGAATTAAGATCTTAATGATATTTTAAAGAGATAGTAACTCAAATTTATCTTTCAGTTTTTTGTTCCTGGCAGTTGTTACTACTTTGTTCCTCAAATATACATCACAGTCATTTCTCATATTCCTAATTGCCCAATTGCAGCTCCACAGGTAAGTGGAATAATGAAAACATTTACATTCAATAGAATTCCCTACATAATACCCCATGATCTGGAACTTCAATTAATTAAATTCACTGTTTAATTTTTGTAATTTTCCATGTAATAATAGTATAAAAATAATGTAAACAATAGCTGAAAAGCTAGTATAGAGTTTATTGGAAAACAATTTTGTGTTGTATGAAATGTATATTAAAACATTTTAAATATTATAATTTCAATATATATTCAATAGTTTATTACAAAATGAACTATTGAATTTGTATTGTAGAAAGTAGATAATTTATTTTTATACATTAATATAAGTTATTGATAGTGACCACAATACAATTGTTTGAAAATACCGTTTTTGCATGTTGTGCTCCTTAATGATACATAGCATCCATTTTACTGACTATTGAATTGAATAAATTTTTCATTTAAATTAGCATTTTATTCAAATTATGTGTTGCTTACAGAACTTAATTTGATTTATTTCTAATGGTATTTGTGATCAGGTACTTGTGCAAGGTTGGATTCTTACACATTCAAATGCAAAAGACCTGCTCGATAGTCTGCAAAAGAAACTTGAGTACATGTGTAAATTAGTGGCAAAGGTTGCCGCAACCATGCAAGAGGAACAAATCCAGTTTATGGTAAGATTTCTTTTTTTACAGCACTTTCTGTTGAATAAAATATGTAGAAGCAAGGCTTTATTTATCTTTTGGCTGTTTCTAATTGTGGCAGAAAGATTGTACAAAATATAAAATATAGTTATTGTACTTAATATATTTTATACAAAATATGTTCCCTCCAGATTAAACAAAATGAGAACATTAATATAATGAGAAATATGAATATTTGAAAGTTTCAGACTGTTAACCCTCCTGGCGGCGTGGTATCTCACAGTTGTGTTGCCGAAAACGTCACCCCGAAAAAGCAGGTTCCCCTTTAAAGTGTCAGGGTTTGGACAAAGGGAGTGCTTTCCCCTTCTTAAGTCCATTGGTCTCAGCAGTAGTCTATTTAGACCGGATCATCAAAGGAGAGCGATGACAGTGATAGATAGCAAAGCCACGGGCTACTTCCCAGGTTCCAGAATACCCTAAGTATACCTAGAATCGTCTCAAGTGTGCTTCTCAAATGCTTGTAGAATGATTTTCAAATAGTGAAATAATTCAGGGGCCCAAAATACATTCGACTGATCCATAACAATATTCTTATACGTGTTTGAAAAAACAAATATTTACTATAACAATGGAAAACTTTGAAATTATAAATTTATATATTTTTCTTTTAATGAGTAATTTTCTACTAATTGTAAATAAGTTAAATTCTGGCATTGATTTTCTTCCCCACAAAAGTTTACCTCCATTACACAGATTTACAGCATAATTTTTGTATAAATGAAGCGATGAAATTATTTATCGCAGTTTAGTTAGACATGAGAGACTTAAAGCAAAGTTAAACAAAAAATATTCAATACTTGCTTTGTTAATGTAAAATATCCTAAAGAGTAACCACAACGGATATTACCCCAAAGGTTTTCAGATTTTGGGTGTTCACATATCCGTGAAGAAATGAGTAGAATCAAAACCGTACACATATGATAAACTGAGTTATTTTGCACCAATAACTTTTTAAAGAAATGAAGTATTGGACGTTTGGAATCTTCTTGATCACAATTTTGAACGATTATTTTTATTAAATTTTAATTGTCTAGTTATTTCAGACAATCCCTGAGAACCCCAATAGACTAAAATGGCATCCGGATAATTAACGATTCATAGGCGCAAAATACAGAATACAAAAATGGAGGAATTAAATAAATCCCGAAACATTTGCGATTTGTTTCATATAAATGGTTGAAAATAATTTTATAAATCCATACAAATTATTTGAGCGATAATGGTTTGACGTAGCCTCAAACAGTTTTACATAAAAAAACCTAAATTTCAACCTGCTTTTTCGAGGATCTGTGTCTCTTCATCTGACCGTGTTGTCCTTGGATCTTTCCCTTCGGGTTTGATCCTGGACCGTCGCTAATAGTCGTTGTCTTGCTCCAGTGCGACGTTAATTAAATACCTATCCACTGAAAATGAAGTGTTTCTCAACCGCCGGTCTCAGCCAATTACCTTGCCCTAGTATTAGTTATATCGGGTCGTAAGAGGTTATCCTGGGATTTGTCATTTTTGATATCTAAGGATTTTTTATGATGAAATATTTTATAGTGATAATATTCTGAGAATATTCGTGAATGGTGCCAAAATGTTCAGACTCAGAAAGCCTTAATAACATCTGTATAGATAACATCACTGATCAAGTAACTGTAAAGAAAATTTCTCCACTGAAAATGAAGATCAAAGGGGAAATGAATCATCTATCGGGGTCTCAAATCTGATAATACTAAATACTGTTTCTTCGCAAGTTCTCCTAGCAGTGTAAGTTTTCGTTTCGAAAATCGAGTGACGTGATTTTTTTTTAAAGTAATAAGCCCTAAAGATTAAAATTTTAATATGAATAAGAGACAAGGGATTTCATTTAACTTTGGTGTACAGAAGTCTCGTATGGAAGGTGTTTATAGCCCAACAAATATAAATATTTGGTGAACAGAATGAGATGAAAATCAGCGCAAATTATTTTAATTTTGGCCGGAAAAATTTACAACGCGTTACAAGATTTCATTAGTCCAGTGATTGATGACTAATTTCCTCCTCCATTTCCTTATAACCATGACATAATTAATAATTGTTTTTTAATGCATGCACTTTAAAAGAATTTTAAAGGTATTTACGAGTAAATTAGTTGAAACCGGACCCTCTTATAAAACACTATCTGAATTACCCGGCGTCGATCGAATTGTTTGTAACTCATCGTAATATTCAATAGTAGTCCTATGGGGATTTCGAATTGTTTTGAGATCTTTCTACAGACCCAGGACAAATCAAATGGAGTTAATATCTAGACTATGTTTCTCGCAGGGTTTTAAAGAATGAGTGTAGCAAATTCGATGTGAGTTGATCAAACTGTGATAGTAAGGATAATCAATGTCATTTCTATGGGGATTTCGAGGGCAGCGGTAGCCCAGTTCGAAGAGCAACGGATTAGAAAACAGAGGGTTGCCAGTTCGAAACTCGGTCCAGCCAAAGACCGTCGGATACACGGAGGCTGGTGCACGTTAAATCTGTCGTGGCCTCACGTTGGCGAAGTGTGGAAGTTTGGAGTGGGGTGCCGGCTCAGGTGTTGTTCTTGACCGTGGTTCAAAATTATGAGGCGTTGTTCTGGGATCTTTAACTTCAGGATTGATCCCGGAACATCCCCCAATAGCCCGTTGTGTTGGCTCCAGGCGGACATTAATTAACTACCTACCTATTTGGATTTCGAATTGTTTTTAGCCCCTTCTCCCGACCCAGGACAAATAGAACGGGATTAATATCCTATATAACCTATGTTTCCCGCAGACTTCCAAAAATTGAATGTACTAAATCTGGTGTGAATTCGTCATCAAAATATTCAATGTTATTCCTATGAGGATTTTGAATTGTTTTTAGCCTTTCTCCAGACCTAAGACAAAAGAACGGGTTAAATATGTAGTCTATATTTTCCACAGGATTCTAAGGAATGAATGTACCAAATTTGGTGTGAATTGGTATGACAGTGATCGTAAAATATTCAATGTTATTCCTAAGGGGATTTCAAATTTGGTTTGGCCCCTCTGCAGATCTAGGACCAATTGAACGGGGTTAATATATAGCCTACGTTGCCAGCAGGATTCTATAGAATGAATGTACCATATATTTGGTGTGAATTCTTCAGACAGTGATCGTAAAAATACTTAACGCTATTCCTATGGTGATTTCGAATTGTTTTACCTCTTCTGCACACCCAAGAAAAATAGAACGGGGGTTAATATGTAGCATACTTTACCCGTAGGGTTCTGAAGAATACGTGTACCAAATTTGGTGTGGATAGGTCAAACGGTGTAGATTTGTATAGAGGACAGAAAGATGCCAACTCAGCTTTGTATACAGATGTCTATCCCCTTGTTGCATTATGTGCGTTAAATATATTTTATTTCTGATCTGAAATGTTTATAATTAAATAGAATACTGCAGGTAAAATAAGAAAAGCTATACAAATACGATGATTTGGGAAATTCAGATTAAAAAAAATCTAGTCGCACCTGCTAGTAGCATGGCGGTGTTAAAGAATTTTAAAGACAAGTACGAAAGGAAGTACGAACAAGTACGAAGTACATTTGCCAAGACTGGCAAATGTTAACAATTTTAGGGCGGTAGGACGTCTCATTACCTTCAAATGGTAAAAGTTCGATATAGGTATGTTCTAGGTATATTAAGACTATATTCTCTCGTTTGATAGAGTGATATCTAGGAGGTGTTCTAGAAGTGACATACAAGAGCGCACCACCCCTTAAAAAACTAAATTATGTTTTGTGCAAATTACATTCATACGAGGCGAAATGTCTTTACCCATAGTTTTTTTTTGCAAAACATATTTTATTTAACATGATTTTCAAAGGGTTAATTATCCATTGTTAATTAATGTTTGTGAGAAAGAACCAAACTAGAGGTTTTGGAATTTTTTAATTCTTTATCGCATCGATGACCCGCAGGTAGCCGGCTTCACCCAACCTATTAGAACTCCGTCAATTATCGCACTTCATCAAGTTTCCAATACGTAGAGAAATATTAAAATAAACAATTGTGCGTAATTTAAAATGTATGTCTTGTGATTTTGGCTGCAGCAAAATTCATACCTTTAATTTTAAATCTTTTTCCCTGTATTCATGTCCGTTCGTGTTGTTATTTGCTTTTTGTTTGGTAAATTTTAATCGTACTTCAAATGAAGCATTTAAAAATGTTTTCATCTCAAAAAGTAAAAGCAAAATAGCAGTGAGAATACATTTTCGAAAAGTGCGTGTCGGTTCCAAATTTCCAATTCAACTTCTTTTTCCCGAAGAACCCAAAAATGGACGCTTTCAAAGTGTAGCTTAACAAAGACAGGAATGCCGTCGTGATACTCAACGAACACGCCAAAGGCAGTGACTTGAGAGAAGCATTTTAGGGATTGTTCGTTCCCATCAGGACCCCTCGCACAAAAGGTCTCCAGCCACGCCCTCTCGTTAGAGGACACGGGTGGTAGAGGGGAAGGAAAAGTGACCGTTCAAAGATTCTCGGGGTTGACACTTAAGCTTACATTTTGGTTTACGAGATATCTCGGGGTTGACACTTAAACTGGCATTTTGGTTTACGAAATATCTCGGGGTGGCCGCCTGAAGGGTTAATAACTAGCTACAGTAATCTACATTTTCCTTCAAGTTTTTCTTTCTTCAGTTACCACCATTAAGATTAACTCTGATTTTGTATTAGTTATACTAGTAGCACTGTATTCTTTATCTGTATATTTCTATTCCTTTTATGATGTTATAGTTCGTAAAAGAATCTTCAATAAAAATTCACAGTTGTATGATAAAAAATATTAAGATTTGTTTTAACCTGAGTGCATTATGATTGAGCCTTTTGGAATTACCATTGTTAGGTTCAGCTTCAAGTTCAGATTCAATTTATTTTCAATACTTTAATTCCAGTGGATTGCCCTATGAAAAAATTACTAGATTTTCAACATTTTGAAGTTTAAGGAGTAATTTTGTTTTTAAATTGTCACCTATCATCATTATTGAAATCTTATATACTGAAAACCCTAAAAAGTTGTTATTTTATTTTAAAATCACTGTAAATGTCCTGTAAAATTTATATAATTGCCTATAACGATTAGCAATTAGATGAAAAAGTGAAAACATCTTAAGATTTATGAGACTTTGTAGAAGCAAAGTTTGAATCAAAGGAAATTTAAGTTTTTGTTGTAATAGTCATGGTTTCAGGATAGAATCCGTGAATTCCTTCTCTCTCTTTGGGCCAAATTCAACTGCAGAAATATTTGACCGTTTTGTTTTAAAATTTGCTATGGGCAGAGTGAGTTTGAGTTTGCTCATGTGCAAGCGACCTGTGAGTTGTAGGCAGTGCAGATTCGATTCCTCCCTGGGTATGTTTCTCTCTTCTGTGTCGGTAAAACTTTCCTTATGTGTATGTCCATTTTCTTAGCATTGTTTGGCACAGCTTGACCAAATATGACTTATGCCATAAAACCCAGCCAACTCAGAAAGAAGTGTTTTCCTTTATTGTTACCTTAAAGTTTGTAAGGAAGTTTTGAAACACTATTATTAATTTATTTTAAATCTTTAAAAAATAACAGAATTAAAAATGTCCTTAAATTCACATTTTAATGGTATTTAGCTTTTAAAATGTCATTTTCTCGGCAATTATCCCCTTTACACTAATTCACTGTATTGTTTGTTTTCACCAAATGACAATCTCAAAAGTGATAAGAAACAAAAATTTCAGATATTTTGATTGCATTTGGTATCAAGTAGTGCATTAATTCTCTCAATTTCAGGTACCATCACTCCTATTGCTAATTGTCATAAAAATAAATGAGACATTATTGAAATATATACTGTAAAATCCATTGATGACTTAAAGGAGTTCAACTTATAGTTTTTGTATTCTTGCTTATTGCTTTTTGTTTCAGATGCCTCATGATGCTGCAGGAATTTTACTTGAAGGGACCATTGATGGTAACAAGTTAATTAAAAAAGTGCCCGATTTGTCAGCTGATATAAGCACCCTCAAATTAATTAGATATGGAATTTTGGCCCTTCAATTACTACCAGAAAATAGCAGTGCAGGTAGAACCTTTAATTCTTGTTGGTAAATTTTACAGATAGCTAAACTTTTCTTTATTTTTATCTATTTTTTAATACTTTTGAGTTCACCTGCATTTGAAAAGGCTTTTTTCTTCAAGTAATTTTTTAAATGTAAAGGCATTCAACAATTTATAGGAAGGTTTCATCTTTCAATGTTATTTTGAATATGTAGGCAATTGAGTCTTCATTAAGTGGTGTTAGACCAGAGATCAAGGTTGTGGTTCGATTATTGTTGCAGACTTAATACCTTGGAATTTTCCTGGTCCCCCTGAGAAACACTAATATGGAGCAGTTCTTCCTCAAGAAGACTTGTGGTTCTCTGGATTATCTCATCCCTTTGGTTTTGGAGCCTTTTAGGCTTAGGTACAAGAGTTGTGCTAATTGGATTATTTCATTGGATCTAACCAAGTAAATCCAGCACAGGATTAGTATGGACTAGAATGACCACCTCCCATGTTTACCCGGAATTCCCACATTAGAGCTAATTTTTTTTGGACCCACACTGCTCCTGAATAGATCTTCTATTTTTCCTGTATATTTTATTAACAATCAAGATCATAAAATTTAAATTTTGTATTATTCTTGCCAAATATATTCTGATATAACATTATGGACAGTTTAGACATAGAGATACTTATCCATAAATATCAGAAAATTACCTGTAATAATTGATAGAAAGATTAACATATATTAATTGATTACGGAATATCCATTGTAAACAGGAAGAAAGAACAAAGTTGATTCAATATTTTCAGTGATTTAAGAAACTAACAAAACTGCTCATCCAGACTCAGATGCCACACTGAAAGATTGATGAGCAATAAAGTGATCAGAGAAATCAAAGGAGATTAGAACTATGTCAATGATGATTGTAGCAATTAATTGACTGTAGTAAAGAGTTTTTGAAATTTGAACTACAGAATACTTAGTTCTGCAGTATCAGAAGAGATACATATTAGTTAAGACTAAAAACATGTAAATTTTTATTCTATATTGTTACTTTTATGTTACATACAATGTAAATTAATTTTTAGTTGAATATTATTCATTCCATGAACATTTGCTCAAGTGATGCTCTACCTCTAGAAATGTGCAAAATTTATAGCGACTAAGTCTCCCTTAAAATTCATGGCCAAAAGTTGGTCAATCAAGTGTCCATCTAACCCAATAAATCCTTCACAAGATTAGTATGGACTCATTCCTAGTGTAATATAATGTGAAATGATTGTAGAAATGTGTTTCTCATTGAATTTGTGTGAATTAGTAATTTCATAAATTCTTACATTTCATTTTTAAGAGTTTTTATTTCATCTGTAAAATGCTATTTACCTTCAGATTTCATACTAGATTATTCTATACTAATGTACTAAAATCTTTATCTTATATAGTTACCAATAAGTAAAAGTATATTTTAAAGAATGCTGACTTTTAAATATCTTGAATAAAATGATTTATGATGATTCACAGCTTATGTTGCTGATATTTCTTTCTGTTTCATGCATAATTCTACTTTCCACTGAAATCATTAAATGAAACAAATTGAGTATTAGATAGTTGAAGCTTAATAAATATGCTCTTTGTGCTCTAAAATTCATCTACTCACCACATAAAATACTAATAATTTCTTTCAATCATTTGATTTTTAGGTATAGTTGTAATAACGGATGGCATATTAAACTTCCCCAACTGCAAAAGCCTAGATTCTTTATTGACGCAGCTTCGCAACAGTACCATTGCTTGCTCTTTTGTGCAGCTGGGCAGTCCATTTCACTCTTTCTCGTGCTTTGGCAGAACTCCTTACAAAGAATTGATGGAGTTCTGTTCTACTGCAACCTGTGGCTCATATTTCCCTGCATGCAAAAACTTTGTAAGTACCACTTTGCTTCACTTAGAATTTCACCACCTTCAGAAATTGGAGTTGTGTTTGAATATTTTTATTGGTGCATATAAGTGGGGAAGACATGCATTCAGGAAATTTCAGAAGGAGCCTAATCTTTCCTCGTTTTTATTAATCTAAAGGCCATAATACTAAATAGATATTACATCAAATGATATAGTAATGAAACTTCGATTTATGTTGATTTAAATTAGCTTCAGTGTGTATATGTGATTGCCTTTTTTAACATTTGAAATATTTTGGGGAGGCTTGACATCAGTCTTTATCTGAATACGTGCTTGGTAAATTTTGCTAACTTCAAACTTTATAACAGCAAAAACATTTGGGGGTTGTTAGGGCCTCTTGAGCTCCCCAACTGAATACGAAAGTGGGTTTGTATTAGAAATAAAATATGCCTACATTAAAGGATACAGCGAAAAGTTTCTATTAAATTGATAGTGGTATGTCAGTACGAGTTTAAATTTAAAGATCCCAAGTATCTCCAATTACTGAGTCAAGCTACTATTACTTTCATATTTCTTTGTTAGGAAAAAACTTGTAGAAATATCATAAAGACACTGGCTATTTAAACTAAAGTATTAATTTTTTAATATTTTGTAGACATGTCACCCTTTAGGACTAAAAGAAAGACTTAACAGCAAGTATTATTTGAAATTATACCATGAATCAATCAAATTAAGATAGTCTTTTGTGAACTACTTAAATGCTAACATTTAGCTATTTTATTGTGATTAAAGATAATTAAAACTGCATTGAATATTGATAATTATGGTTAGTTGATTTTGGTTTTTATGGTAGATAATTATGTTTTGAGCTTATTTCCTCATTTGAGCAAACATGTTTAGTTCACATCTTTCATTGCTTATAGGTTGTTCGAAATTCCAAGGATAATGAAATGAATGCATACCACAAAGCACTATTGTTCTGGAATTTCCAAAAAACTTCTGTGTCCTGTTTCTTAGAAGCTTATGAACCTTCTCCAAACAAAGAAAATTTCTGGCTTGTTGAGTAAGTAATAATTTTTCATTTTTCAGTGAAATGAGTAGGTAAAACAAATCCCCTATGGTGATTGCCACATATGATTTATATATGGCAGCCTTTTTTCCTGTAGAACTTGCTTCCTTTTTAGAAAAGAACTGCCTGCCTTCTCACCACTATAGTAAAATACCCCATCATGTTAACCACCGACCTTGGCATCCTATCTTTGTGTATGCACAATATCTTAGTCTTCATCAATTATTCAATCAAAATCTTTTTATTTTGTTTTATGAGATACGAAACAAGTACAGTATTTTCGTAATTTTCTCCAAGACGTATAGAGTAATTGACATGTGCACTGATGTGCCATAGAAACTGGTTCCCTAGTCTAATATACTTGATAGGTCTCCCACAGGAGCATCAAACTTTAAGAATATGGCAGGACATGGGAGGTTGCAGAAGTATTCTGCAGGCATTGAACACTACTTCTCGCAGAGCAGTCCACAATTCTGTGGTAATCCAAGGTGTAGAATTTCTGTGTTCCTCAGCTAATTGCATGGCATCCTAGATGTGTTTGATAATGTTGAGATCTGGTGACGTAGTTTGGAATGGTAAGACCCCAAATTCAGATGAGTGTATCTAACCGTAATTTTGCATGTCTAGACTCATGTCCTATGCACATTGTCCTATTGGAAGAGGCCAAACTTAACAGAAGGATTGCAGGACAGGAATGGGTGTAACTCATTAGAAAGGATACATGCATAGTTTCTTGTAGTCAGACATTTCTAGATGTACCAGGGTGTCTGTTGAATGCCAGATAAACAAATCCTGTGCCATTGCAAAGCCATCCTTATTGTGTACAATCCCCTGTTGATCCATGGTTTCATGGAGTTTTCTCTACACATGGATCCTTTTCATCTGGCCAGTTGGAAACAAATTGTCAGACCAGGCTACTTGTTTCCAGTCACCAAGTGTAGTGGTTGTGTTCCCGAGCCCAGGCAAGATGCATAGCTGTGTCGAGTATTCATCAAGGGTACTTGAGTTGGGCATTGACTCCTAAAGTCCATGTATTTGAGGGAATATTGCAGTCCTTACTATGATGTTTGTTGAAGACCCACTATTGAATTTGGATGTTATTTGAATCAGTGTTACTGCTTATCTCTGGAAATAATTCTTGCCAGATGACACTGACCTCATTCACCTAGTCTTTCTACAGTCAGGCTACTGTTGTAACTTGCATGTTTTGCCAGAATTTTTGTAGTCATGATACACGCTTTAAATGGTAGATGAAATTCCAAACTTATCTACCACTGAAACGATATAATCCATCTCAGAAGCTCCAAGTATTAAACCACATTGAAAATTGCTTAAATCTTACTAACTTATTCTCACAGCAGAAAGCTCTAGATGCTCCCACAGATGTCTATTGCTTTGTATATGCACTTGAACTTTACCAATGACGTACTATGTATTTCGTATAGGCTCGTGTGTAGCGGTTTTTCTAGTACTTCAGTGTATAAGTACACATTTCCCCAGTATGTAAACAAACAGCTTTATAGACTTTTTGAATTGTGGAAAAGTTCATTAATCTGTCTTCAAAATTTCTGTCCTGCAAAAATCTGTTCTGCAAAATTTCTCCCAACAAACCATCAATGTCCCTATTTCAAACTACAAATGCTTTTCAATTTAATGACTATTTCTCAGAAATGAAGGGAGTAAATTCCTTTATCCTCTCATCCTACACATATATAATGAGCAATTAATGAAATGTTAATAATATGCTCTAAAGGCATATGTGATAAATATTAGGCAGATATATTAATCTATTGAGACAATTAGAAAGATATTAAAATGTGAAGCATCTACTTAAGGGGACTGCCTTGGATTAGTGGATTTGCTCACTGCTCTAGCAACCTGTGAAATATAGATATGGCACAAGTTCAATTCCTCCTTGGGTATATTTTTCTTCTGTGTCAGTAAACACATCACAAACATCCAGCTGTTTATTGTGAGTTTTTTTGCTTACAAGGTTTTCTTTTGTTTATAGCATGAGTATGATAATTTTTCGTATGAAAAAATCTTTATAATTTGCCTTCTGATCATGTAGCAATCCTCATTTCTATACTGTGGCCCATCAGTCAAGAGTAAAAAAGAAGCACACTGAAGGTACCTTAAAAGTGAGCCTGGAAAATCTTATGTCTTGTCGTCTCAGAGAAGGCTACTCTGTTAAAAGTGTGCTATTTGATGAAGGTAAATATTCAATGTTTTCTAAATAAGAAATGAAAAAACTGAATAACATGGACTTTTATTGTTTTTAAAGAATGTATCTAATAATTATATGAATATTGGGTATAGTTCTTTTACATTTAAATTGTGTAAAATTGTGCTGTTTTTACAGATGATCTTCCAATATTTCTATAATTTTATGCTAAAAAAACGTTAAAAACTGTTGTTGGAAATGCATTTTATGGTGTTGCATTTATATAATTGTGTCTTTATATAATGTATTAGCTCTATTTGAGTTTCAGATATCTTTCATTTTTGAATTACGATCATTGTGAAATGTTAGTTTTCTTTTGTTTAATTTCTGAATTTGTCTAAACAATTCTTCTGTATCTAATTGTATGTCCCTCAGGGCCTTACATTAGGTGAATATGGGGTTCATAATCCCAAGGTACTTGAGTGATCTCCCCATGGGATCCACTCTCTTTGGTGTACCCAGGTAATGCAACCCCAGGGGGTACCCTTGCGATCTGTTTCTTTTCCATTTTGTATGTCCTCTTATTCCTTCCTTTGTTTCTTGCCCAATTAGGGATTATTGTATAACGTATTGTCATCTAAGATAAAAAAAGCTAAAAATATAATAAAAAGTTTGCTGTCTTGTCCCCTTTTCTGACACATCAATATGTCTCTATTAAACGGTGCTCTCTGAAATACAGGGGTGCAAGTACCACTCTGTGGTCTCTGGCGTAAGGTATATTGCTTGGGCTCAGGAAATCTAATGGGGTGTTCTGTGAAAAGGGCGGCATAGCATATTATTTCAAGTCATGGTTTTAAGAACCGTTTTTCCATAAAATGGTTTCATATTCAAGAAGTTTTTGCATGATGCTAGGATTTGTGGATGCATTGGCATAATGAGAAATCCTCCAATCTGCCTTTTCAAGGGGGCTTTGGAAAGTGGAGCATTTATATTCATGTAACAGAACTGTTTAATATTTGTTTTTAGTATGTTAACACAGTATGAATGCCTCTTACTTCCTAGCGTAGTTTGCCTTTGGAAGAAAATCAACTATTTAAAATTAAAATTTCCTCCTCTTATTAAATAATTATTTTTTAATTTAGAATTTAGCAATATAAATTTGTACCATAAAATGCAATTCAAATGAAAGAATAAAAGTAACAAGACCCAATGATAACTTTATTGTTTCAATCTTTCAAAAAATTTCCCTCCTTTATTTTCTAAATCCTTATATTTTTTAATGTTTAAGATAAATCAATACGATCTAGAAACTACTGTGATTTGCATGTCTCAAAACTAACAAGTTAAAACGTGTAGAGGCAGTGAATTAATAAAAATTATTAAAGTCCGATTTAAATATAAAAATCTGATTAAAATCAGATAAATTCGATTTTTATGATTAAAAAATCATGATTTTGTCACCCTGTTTTCACTTCAAAACTAATATTTCATGCTTATGTTTAGCATTTAAAAAAGGAAATGTAACAAAGCTTTGAACATTCTAAAACTGTCCAATACCTCCTGGGGTGCAGATTCAGTTTCCATGCAAAGAATGTACAAAGCTTTGGTTTGTTTCAAATTGGAGTATGGTGTTGCAATTTGCTGTTCTGCAGCAAAATCAATGTTACCGGCACTTGACACTATTCATCATCAAGGCCTTTGAATTTCATCAGGATCTTTTCGGACCTCGCCTGTACATACTGTAATGATTTCTCTGGGTAGCGTGGTAGATTCAAATCTACAGAGAACAGTCTAGCTTAAATAATAAACATTAATTTTATTCAGAACAATTTCTTGGTTATGTGAGGGTCTATGTACAAGGCACTTTCATGAATTCGATGCCTCTGCTAACGGGATGCGACAGGTTGTCGTAATCTCAGGTACGCACGAAAGTCTCTGAGTGGGAGAAAGGTCTCTCGAAGGTTTCTAGATGAGACTCTACTCGTCGGGTGACGATTACATAAGATCAGCACCTGATCCTCACGGGATGACGGGTCAATTCAGGTTCCCTGCCGGACGAGAAGTCGGCAACGGACTCTTCGCAGGTCGTCGGTTCGGCACAATCAGGGATCGGCTCCACTGGGGTCGTCGGGCCAGCACAAGACAGCACGGCTCCGCTGGGGTCGTCGGATCAGCACAAGACAGGCATGGCTCCGCTGGGGTCGCTGGTTCGAGTCTTTCGAACGAGAACAAAGCAGGAACTCGAGATAGGCAGCCTACGCCAGGCTACAAGGGGTGAGAGAACCGTCTCTTAACAATGCTTTTCTCCCTAAGGAGTGACCGCTCAAAGGGTCGCTGAGTCAAGCCTCTCGATCAAGAACACCGGCAAGAACTGACTATTCGACTCTCTTCTTTTCCTTTTGAAACCTCGCAGCCTTTCTTCGCTGGTGGTTTTTCTGATTGGTTCTCTCTTGATTGGTTATTGCTTTTAATTTGTTCGCTTTCGATTGGTTCTGATTCGGTGGCGACTGTCTGACGTAAAATGGGATCAGCTACTTAGCGCAGGTGGGCTTGATTACCTAGCAGGTGGACTTAATCACCTGGCAGGTGCACTTAATCACCTGGCAGGTGCACTCCTAAACACCTGGGCGCTTTTCGGAACGAATTCTCTTTTGTCAGTCTTTGATCCAAGTCCCGACCGTCTGGTGCCAGAGAGATGGAAACGCATTGTCCTGTTCTTTTACGACTCTGTCGGCGAGTTTGCCTTAGGAGGGTTAATTGAGGGGTCCATCAATGAATCCTCACAATACCTTACATGTGATAGCTGGAGCCATGTTTGCAATACAGGAAAGAGACGTACCTTAAATCTGTATTTTAAAATTTTATCTTATCATTTACACATCCAGCTTTTAGTAAGATTTCAAATCCATCATTTCACATTTTATTCTCATCTAAGCCATCTTACATCCTTTCATTTGGCTTGAGAATGAAAAAAGTTCTTCAATATCACAGCATTGAACCTTTTGATATTTCCCTTTCAGGGGACAAAACTCCCCCTTTTAATGGTTTCAACATTTCCTTTATTCAGTGTTTTAAAGATTTTTATTGGAATCTACTTCAGATTGAGTTTTTAAGCAACTATTTTACTGTCATCGAGCTTTGTTTGTACAATACTATCCTATTTACACAGATGAACAAAATCCCAGGACCATGTTGGATCAGCTGCTATCATTAATCACTCTACAATCCTAGAGAAATTAAATTCTGCTTGTTTATCTTCACTGCTGAAGCACACACAATTTACCTTGTACTTTTAGAAATATCAAATAATCTAATATTAAAGGGATTGGTATACTGTGACTCAAATAGCTGTTTAGAAGCTCTTCAATATCCGTCATCTAAAAGTCATCCTTTCATCATAAAAATAATTTCTCTATTATCACTGTTCAAAGAAAGTGGTTACAGCATTTTTTTCTGGATACCATTCCATATTAGTATACCTGGTAATAAAACATCTGATTTAGCTGAAAAAACAACCTGTAATGCATCTTATAGTTATTCCTTTATGTGATATTTCGAAACTCATACAACTCACTTTATTTTTTATCATGGCAATATTCAAGTGATCAACAAACCAACAACAAATTATGCCACATCTAACCATCTGTGAGAGGCCGTCGTGGCTCAGTGGGTATGCCCACTGCGCTACAACCTTCAAGTTGTAGGCGGCACAGGTTCGATTCCTGCCAGGTGTATTTCTATCTTCTGTGTCAGTAAAGCTTTCATTGTATGTGTTTGTCTATTACGATATTGCATGTCTCGTGTCAATTGTTATTGTATTGGGTCTGGCACAGAATGGCCAAATATGGCTCTTGCGCCATAAAACCCCTAAACCAACCAACCATCTGTGAAGGGATGTAAATTCTACCAAAATAAAGAAGACAAGAAGTAATTTTTAACAAGATTAAAGATTGGTCACATCAGAGTGACGCACAACTATCTTTTACTTTCAGATCTCATATTAATGTGCATGGTATGCAATGAAATTTTAATAGTTGAACACATTTTATGTGACAGCCCAAATTTTAGTTCACGGACTACACCACTTCTGTACTACGGATTTTAACCTCAAATCTCTTTTTGAGCAAGACCCCAAGAAAATTTATTTTTATTTCTTTTGACATTGGTTTTTACAACTTAATCTAAGAATAAAATAAATCTTTTATGTGTTATGATGCACTTATTTTTCTATTACCTTGTGTTTGGTGCTGTGCAGAAGATCCTGCTCTTGTGCCATAAATCAATACATAAACCAAACCAATAATTTTTTGAATGAAACAGTTCATTAATTGCTACTTAATATAGTTTTTGAATGTTTTCATATATTATGCACTATTGTGTCAAAATTGTAATTAGTTGATATTCATCTGGATTTTAAATGGAATTGAATAAAATTTAAAATTAATATTTGTAAATCTGTTGAAGAGAAAAGCTAAGTTCAAGTTGCACAAGAAATCTATCTACTTTATTCTATTATATTTTTGTATTTTATTTGCATCACAAAACATTATGTTTGGAGTATTAAAATTTTATCAGTATTATGTGATGTTTTTAATATAGAATGTAAATATACCTACACAGCTGTTATAAATTAAAAATTTCTTGTAGGACATGTTTCGCCATTTTTAAAAGCTGGTTATTGTATATTTCAGGCAAAAATACGACTGAAATCAGATTAGTATTGCCATGGATGCTAAGCACAAATATAGAATATAAAATTACATCTTGTCCAGGAAGACAGTGGTAAGCTTCTTTGAAAAATATTAAATGAATTATTTAAATGTATATATTATGCTAATTTGAAAAGTCCTTGTAGTTAAAACTACCATAAAGTTACTTCCTTCTTTGTATGAATGCATGTAAGATAAACAACCTTTGAATAATAGAGCTAATTTTAAATAAGATAAATGGTTTATCTAATAAAGTTTAACAGTTGCATTTTAGACACTACAGCAGTTTCTCAGAAAAATATTGTTTTGTAATTTCTTACACCTTCAAAATATTGTAATGCAAATAATTTAAAAGCTTTTTTGCCCCTTCCTTTAAAAGGCAGTTTCAATTTAGTGTAAGACAAATACACTGATGTAATAATTCTATATTTTTGGAATAGTTTTTATTAGAAATGAACTATGCCAGTTATACTGCACAATTAAATTTTCTAATTTATGAATGAATTTCTGTTACATGTAAGTATATTGTAAGCACAAATTGTTTTAGGAAAAATGGCAGTTCTGAATCTCAAAATTGCCATTTTGAAGTGATTGTTGATGGCTGTTATGAATTTTTGCATGACGTGACCTGTTCTGAGAAGAAACCAATTAGAAGTGTTTATCGTAAGACAGTAATTGCACAGTTTTGGAATTATATAAAAAAGTAAGGTTCGTAAGTTTTTGCATTAAAAGTTAGTTATATGCATTTCTTTAATTGCTTTAATACAACTTTTTTGTTCCCAGTTTGTCAAACACTGATCAGATTTTGACCCAACTTCATTCCTTTGCCATCAATCCAGTTTATTACACTATTCCTGAAAATATTAAAAATGGTGTTCCGTTATTTTATTTCTCTCCAAATTCATCGATTCCTCTGCTATCCGCAAAGTAAGAACTTAAGTTATTCATTCTTTACTTGCTCTTAAATGCCTTTGCTATGTATAAATGATCCTTATTTTATTGAAATGTAGTGTTGACTTTCTTGTATGTATTTAACACATTGATTTTTATTTTCCTTTAGTGATTAGTTTGTCTCAATTAAAGTTTCTGGTGTCCTTTTTTTAAAAAAATAAAGGTTAAAAGTATTAGCTGTATTAAATTTTTAAAATTTATAGGTTTTTGTCACAGTACAAAAAATAAAATAAAAACTGAAAAAATGAATTTTTTTCATTTGTAGTATTGATTACATTTAATAATTTTAACTTCAACAATAATACTCGGAACAGTAAAGCATCCATCTGACATTTTATTTTAATGTCTGTTCTACCTGTTTTAGAATTAAGACGTTTATTGACTCATAAAATATTAAACATGTTCTTATTGATTTTTATTTCTTAATACTTAGGCATGTTGCTAATATGCAGTTTACATCTTTTTGGAAAACGTTATGTTTGCTTGACATCAATGTCTGGTGAGAAAATATTTATTTTTTAAGCTCTTTTTCTAAATTCTTACCCACAAAGCTCTTTTTCTTTCATATAAAAATTCTGATATTAATTAAAATCTCTTCTCATGAAGATGCTTGTGCGCACAAGCATTAATATGAAAATATTATACAATTTAAAATCTATTATTGAATTCTATTATGTTAATCTTTGCTTTTAAATTTTAATACTAATTGAATGGGTGAGTGTAGAAACCACATGAATCCAAAACTTTTGGAAGCTTATTTTATTAGATAAATGATTTTGTCTAGGGTCGGCATGTAATGTGTGAAGAAATCACATGAATCCATGTTATCAGTTCTTTCAATGGTTTGCTCCAAATTTAAATAATATTTACTCTAAATAAAAAAAATAGATTTAATGGTTATATACTGTATTTTTCAAAGCATAGCAATGAAGAACTAAACTATTAGCTAACCAGAGTTGTACTAGTTTTGCATGAACCCAGCACTAAGTTTTATTTTGAGTCCCTTGAATTTTTTGAGGAAATAATAATACGAATGTAACAATTTTTTAAGCAAATATATACATAAATATGTGTTGATTATATCAAAATTGATACTTGTTGTATAACAGCTGAAACTTTTTAATATAAAACTGAAGAGACCATTGAAATTGTTTTGCGTTTACAGAATTTCATGTTATCCAACAAGATAAAAATTCCATATTTTCCGTTGAGGGAACATTAATAATATTTATTAAACTAAATTAAAAGTCAATAAAACTAAGCTACCTAAGTTAAAATGTTTTACTATTGTTTTCTTATTTACTATTTATTCATCTTCATACCAGGACAATTACAATTACAATTTTACATTGGACACCAGGACATTACAATTTTATATACCAGGCATTTAGTTATTGTCTAAAGTAATCAGTTATAGTGCACCAACAACAGATGGTTTTATCTTCTCAGTGGAATAGCTTTTACAGAAGTTTTCAGTGTTTCTCAAGCTGTTCAGTGCAGAGTATGAATTCTTGTGCTCCATAATGAAGTTCTGCATAAAATGAATAATAAACCCTATTCAAGTTGAAAAATTCTTCATGCTAAGTAACTTTTTGTGTGTAAATATTAAACAAAAATTATCACATTGCTCCAACCCTGTTTAATGTGACTGGGCATTCATTTCATATTAAATGTAATTTCTCAGTAAGCACTTTCACGTTAACATGGTTTGACTGTATAATCAATTAAAATTCATTAAAAGATTGGATAATTACTCTTTCTGTTATTGTGTATTTACTATCTGTAGTTTACATTTTCTTTCATTTACAGGCAGAAATGGATGCATGCTCATAGAATAGGTTTGATATTGCAGCATGACATTCCTCTCCAAAAAAATCTCCATCTCCCAAACTCAAGCGGTAGATACCTTCACGTTCAGTGCCGGCAAGCATCTACTGCTCTCAACTCATTGCTCAGTGAAGGCAGCTCATTTGTTCTAGTGGAAAATCATTCATACATTAAATTGTTGTTTGAGTAAGTTGGGTTTTGTTTGTTTTAATTATATTAAAGTATTACTTATTCGAAGACCTTCTGTAAGCCACACTTTCATATAAGCAAACATTCAGTCTTAATTAGATCAAACTGGCAAGATTCTTGAGGTAAAGAAATGCAAAATAGGCTCCACTATATACAGCCATCCATCACAGGATTCGGTAATGCAAATATGAATAGGAAAAATGAAGTACAACTGACAAGACTTCGCATTGGCCATACCCATTTTATACATAGACACTTATTGATTGGAGAACCTGCTCCTTTATTTTCAACTTGCCACTGTGTTTTTCCTGTTCAACTCACATTTTGACTGAATGTAGAGCTTTTAATAACCATAGACATTCGATTTGAAGTTTCAAATCCAAGCCTAAAAGACCTTTTGGGAAGTCCTAACAATAAAAATTTGTTTTGATTCATCTCTTACATTGGCTTTGTGAATTTTATTTAGATTTTATACATTGACTAGTTTCAATTCAAAATTGTAAATAGATAAATTTTACATCAGTCTTTATTTTGTCTAGAGTTTTTTGTCTTGTGTCTGGTGCAGTTTGGCCATGTGTGGCCCTTGCACCATGGAAACCCAACCAACCAATCAGTCTTAAGTAGAACAAGTCATCCAAGTATGAATGAATGACTTGAACTCAGATAATAGTTACTTTTCTGAAGTTCTAATGAGAGTATTTTAACTGAAGAGTGAAAAATTCTCTTTTCTGTTGTATTGTGTACATTTTGTCTTAGTATTAATTTCATACGAAATATACAGTTTCATACAAAGACTTGATTTTTTATTCAGACTTTTGATATGGAGGCTCAAATTAGAAGGCTTTGCCTCTAAGGTCGAAAGATCACTACCTGAAACCGACAAATGCAGCAGTTGACATTCTCTAATGTGTAATAATATAGTTTTTAATTAGATGTAGGTGGTCATCTTGTGATACCTGAATATAAACAAAAATTACTGACAGAAGAATTTTGCTTCTCATGTTGTGGCTTTTAATTATAGAATTCATAAATTCCAGTCAAATCTAAAAGCTTATCGCAGAACATTACACACAATCTTCTGTTTTGTAGGTTATAAATAATAGGGACTTTATATAATGTAACTTGAAAAAGTAATAAATTACAAAAATTTAGTAAGTCATTCAGATATGGAAAGCTGTACTGTTTAATTTTTGACATTTTTTGTACTATGCAGGCCTAATATGATGGAAGCAAATTTCAAAAGACATTAAAACCAGTTTACTTTGCATTCAGAGTGAATTTTAAGTAGATGTTACCCCACTAAATTGATTTACTTTCGTTTTAACACAAGTTCTGACCTAACATATAGTAATATAACTCAGTTTGTTTATATTTATACAAATTGTTGCTAAAGTATAACATTTTAACTTCAGTTGATTTTTGAGTAAATAATTTTGAATTAATTTCATTAACCTCATGTTCAAACGCTTGAAATTTTATGAAAGTTACGGAAATTTTCTTTTTAAAATCTTGAGTGTTTATATGAAATTAAATGTTTTAACATTACTTTTCTTGCAAAAATTCCGTTATATGTTGCAACGAGTGCTTAATTTTAATTAAATGAACATAAATTTTTACAGTGACTCAGATAAACCTCCAGTATCATTTTATGTGATTCGTGTCACAAGCAAACCACCATGCGTTGTTATCAGACTAGCATTCTTGGGAGGCTTGCCAGGTCTGCAGAGATTTGAGGTAATCAATTCATACTTCTTTTTTTATATCTCTTTATATTATATTTTGCATTTGTCTATTTAAAAAACAGTTCATGTTTGTTTTGTGCTGCTTCTACAATTATTGTAAAATGCAAATATACTATATCTGGCCCAGTTTTAAAATTTTTTATTTATGTTCACAGTGTATTTGATTCTGTGAGTGTTTGAATATACTTTTAGTCATGTTGTTTTGATATAAAATTTGTGGAAAGTATTCTTTTAATTTTAATTATCAGTATCTTTAGAACTTTTAGTTTACTTTATATTTGCCTTAATTTGTATTCGACTTTTAGATTGTGAATGAATTACGAGAAAAGATATTAAATCTGAAGCTCACGAAAAGATCAGCTAATAAAGATTATTCCCAGGCTTCATCTAAGCAATCATCTGAGTCTAAATGTTGCTTCTTTTTGAAAAAACCAGTGGAAAAAATATTAATCAGGTATGGTAGGAAAGATGTATTTAAGACTGTTTTAAATGAATTATTATTTGAAATATATAAATGATTTTTATAAAATAAAAAAATAAAAAAATTATGAACTACATTGAAACATAATTTTCATTACATAAACTCTTATTTTATTATCCATAACTATGAATGATTAAACAAATTATAAGGTAATTGTTATTACATATTGATGTAGGAGAATTGTTCATTCAGGGCTCTTATTTTTCAGAATAGGAACTTCAAAATGGTCTGACACACTTCAAAATCCAATCATGTATTATAGGAGCCTTAAAAATTTTTCACAACTAAAGAATTCCACAGGAAATTTAAAAAAGACAGTTTGGGAATACTGAGATGACTTTTCAATTATCATTATAATCTTAACTCTGGACTCACTATGGGCTTCAATATAAATAATGAATGAAATGCCCTGAATCCAGAGAATACATTCAAAATATGAGAATAGAAAACAATTGTTTACTTTATTTATAGATTAATTGGGATTTTTATGCAATAAGCAGACTTGAAAGTGCAAAAATTCTTCCTTAGAAAAACTACACTTCAGTATTATTTGCAATTATGTAAAGAAAAACAATTTGAAGTAAATTACTTGTCAAAAAATTTTCCTATTAAAAATGCAAAAAAATGTTGTAGGTTGCTAATCCACTATCTTAAATTATTCAGCAAAAATAAATTGTTTGCAAATGCTTTGTGTAATTTTGTTATGTACTAATATGACTTAAATAAAAGGATGTATACACACACACACAGTTAAATTGTATTTAATTTGAAAGGTATTGAAATAATTGCATGAGACGGACACCATTGTAAGTACACTGGTGTGAAAAACTTAAGTAACAGTAAATTTTTCAGCTGCTACTGTGCAGTAATGTAACCTGGATATGAGGAAATTATACAAAAGGTACATGGGAGTTACCCAACCAATGAGTAATAACAAAATGATAACACAAAAATAGAAGTGAACTGAAAGAAGTCTTTGAACTGAAGTGGTGATACTGCACTGGATGCCATGAGACAGAAGGGTAGTTGTGAAAACAAGAGATTAGGTAGTTCTAGTATGTTGTATGACCACCTTGAACACTGATATAGGCTTAGCACCTCGTTTGCATACTGAGAATCAAGTGGATGATTTCCTATGGTAGCTTTTCTTCGTCGGAGTCTCTAACATCATGAGTCCAAAATTTGAATATGCACCAGCTTTCTACTGAATATCCTTTGTTAAGCAAATCGCCACAGGCTTTGTTTAATTCTGAGGTTGCAACCTGTAAAAATAGTGTTCCTCAAGTTTTGCATATCAGTGTAATTCAGTTTCAAAAAGTCAGTTTGACCAAGTCTGTAAAACCAAGTAAAGTATTCCTCTTTTATCATGACTTCTATTTAGTAATCAGTCACCTTCCTGTTAACAGGTATGAAAAACTTCCTACTAATTTCCTCATCAATGGGACAGATTTTCAAGGTAATACTAGAGGCATACCTTTGTACCAAAAGAATCCAGATTCCTATCTATATACTGACACTTTAACTCCCTTGAGTAAATATTTGCTGCAACAGAGGTGGATTTGGACTCTTCAGTATGAATCCTGTGTGTCTTTGGATTTAAAATCTGCTGCAAAGATATTATATACATTAACGAAGTAAGTGATACTTTATTTTAACTTTTGCATTGGAATACTTATGTTAAATATTTAAGTGTGTGAAAGTATCCATATATATTTCTCTAATGTATGTGACACAAATTGATTTAATTTATTCATTGTTGAATAGCAACAATTGATCTAAACGATATAAAATCGGCCATTACAGGATTCATTCACCAATTCTGCCTCTCAATTTAAATATGCTTGATTCGAGCTGTAGCGCTGTATTCCGTTGCTAGACCTACGTAGAAAAACTCGCTGCTCCAGTGAAATTCTTTGGCAGTCTAAAGGTTAGTCTTGCTGGTTTGTGACAACAATGAGAAATCTGGAAGATAGAAATCAGTACAGGAAAGAAAATATGACCAAAAATAGGTTCAGCATAAAAAAATGCGGAATCGCCTTTGAGCGAGGGAATGGGATGAAATTGAAGTAGATATTCAGAATCTAATTGTGGTCACATGACTAAAGTTTGCTTTTTGTCATGCATTTTGGAAATAATAATTAACTCCAATAGAACATTAAATACTATTATATATTTTTGGATAATTTTATTTCATTTAGAGGTCCATTTATAATATGGATGCTAAATTCATTATAAGTAGATTGAAACATATATGAGTAATTCCACTTGCCATCAATTGAATAAAGCAAATAAGAATGTGATGGCATGGGTTTGCTAGTATTCAATATTTTTCCTTTTTCTGTAATTAATAGTGACTTGTTTGCAGGGTTCTCATGGGCCTCAAAGGCTTTATTTTTCCTTTTAATTTTTAGTTGCCCCTTAAGAAGCAAGCCTTAATATTTGCTGAAAGTCCTGAATATATCATTTGAAAAGCTTTAGTTTTTACAAGAACATTACTTATTTTATATCACCTACTTTAAAAAGCAAAGATCAATTGCATTTATCCAAGGTCAGGGGTCATAAAAAATCAAGGATATAATATTTATAGATTGGATAAAAGTTTGTTCTAGCACCTTTAAAAATGAAAAACAGCTTTGAAAACGCCTTAAAAAGGCTGTAATTTTTCAATAGTAGGAACCATGGTATGAATAATAAAATATATTAGCTTATTATTTTAAAGTTAAGTTCAAGTCTTAAATGCACTAGAGTGGGATTTGCAACTTTTTTTTTATCATAAGGCTTTAATAGGCTAGCACCTTAGTTTCATAACCTATACAACTAAATTATGATGTTTAATGTTTTAATCATTTGAATTACTCAAGCTGGATTTGATTTCAATTGTACACTAGCCTTAACCCACTGAAGGATGATAACATGCACATTTCTGTTCTGCAATCTGCAGTCTTCCCTGCATGACTTCTAGCCAATTTTGATCTTGTCCAAATCTTTCCTAGGATTCTTTCAACCAATAGATATGATTTAGTCATTATGTGTGTTGTGGATTAAAAGTAATATTCTCTACTTGGAAAGCTTGTGACACTCAGATTTAGTGACCATATATATATTACTGCTCTGCATTTTTCTAACATAATCCTACTATGAGGTCATATTCCCCAATCTAATATAATAAAAAATAATATTTATGACACATAATTTTTGAATCTTTAATTATTCAACTTGTTGAACCTTATGTTTTATGATTCTGCTATAGTGTGTTTGCTTTTATTTTCCTAATATTTTAAACTGGCCTGGTAGCCAAATTAGTGGTCTAACTGTTGGTCTAGGCTCTGGGTTCAAATCCTGGTCTAGGCATGGATGCATGAAGTGGTTCGAAATCTACATTACTCTTTAGGTCCTGGTTGGAATTGTTTCTAAGATTGCTCTTGTGTTGTTAAAAATGACCATTAAAGGTTAAAAACTAAACATAATATCTCAAAATATCTTAATGGGGATTTCCATTTACTGGTTTTTAAACTCTTCAGAAAATGCAAATGGTATTTTTTAGAACATATCAAATGTTAAGTATAATTTCTATCATGTTCCTTTTCTCACACATTGATTTTAATTTCATCAGACTTCTCTTGATAGGAATCAGCATTTGATGGATTTGTTTCAAAATATTTCATTTACATAAAATTGATATACTTTATTTACACCAGTCTTCCACTTTTTTATTTAGTGTTCGCCTGCAGGAGGGATTTCATTTCTCGCATTCAAGTTTTGGAATAATCTACATGGTTCAGGAAATTCCTCTTGAGGTTTGTTCATTTTGTGGCTTTTGGTTTGGTAAACATCTTGGTAAAATTGATATATGCAGCTTACCATGTTTTTCTCTGTACATAGGTCCCTAGAGAAAAAACTTCTGATTGTGCTCAAGAACAGGAAAAAAATTGCTGTGTAGTACAATATATCATATTTCCACCTCATACAAATACAACTGTGAAAGACAGGTTAGTACTAATTTTTGTAGTGTAGATCTGTGGTTCTCAACATGGGGTATATGTTCTTTGGGGAACATGGTTTTTAGGGATATGCCTTGAGAGCTCAAAAATTACTAGATCTAAGGGTCTCTGAACTCAACCAATTGTACCCAGAGCACAATTAACTTTGTGTGTACACAGACAGTTCTCAAGTGAATGACTTAATGCTGGGCAGGGATATTTTGTGACCTGTTCTCGTTATCTGCTCCAGTCAGGCAATTTAGATCTGCTTTTGACTTGAAAACAGACTTCACATATCGCTGTTGCAGTTTGCCATCTGAACAAATTTTCTAGGGTTGTCATCCTATCTCATTCAAAGACTACTGTAGACAATTGACTCTGTTGCTGTTCCTCAGTCTGCAACAAAAGAGAGGTTTCAAGTTCTAAATAATCTTTCTTTAAAAAGCAAAGGTTATCTTCCAGTGAATATCAGGCCAGTGTGGAATAACTGGAAATGATAATGCCGATTATCTGCAAAAGGGAAAGTCTATTCTCTAAACATCAAATGCTCAATTCCTTTACAGACAACAAAGTTGGTGATCAAACTATTTTTAGAGAGGATTTCTCCAAGGAATTCCTGCACAGGTTCAATTCCTGTCAGGTCTGATTCCACCCTGGGTATATTTCTTCTGCACCAGTAAAACTTTCACTATGTGTTTGTTACGTGACATTGTCTGTCTTGTGTTTGGCACAGCTTAGCCAAATATGGCCCTTATGCCATAAAACTCAATGCAACCAACCCAAGAATTACCTTGGAAAAAGGAAGTATCTGAGTTCCAACTACTAACTGGACAGGATTGTCTTGCAAAACACCTGAATTTTTTAACAGTATCCCTGGCCCCGTATGTAAGCTTTGCAGCCTCGGGGAGATGAACATGGTCCATCCTGTCCATTTTTTTGCTATTCGTGCATCTGTTGGATGATCGCTACTTGAAAACAAAAAACTTGATGGATAATAGATTTTTTCCATCATGTGTGACCATGTTTAATATTTTCTCTTATTTCTTTTTGTCTCATTATTTTGTATTTTGGTAACCTTTCTTTACAATCCACCAATGGAAATCGTAAAGGAGTACTGTACCATGAGAATAGCTTTCACCTCTAAGTCTGGGTGGTGGTTGTGTTAGTAATAGGGCTCGTTCATTTTGAGTAGGAGTCACTATGTTGGATATCTAAATTTTATTTTATTTTTGGTGAACTCCAGTAGAAAGCTGTAGTTTACTTCTTTTGATCTTTTTATAACAAATACAAATTATAACAAATACATTTTCAAAGCACAGTAATGTGGCATACTTAAATACATTTCTTCAACCATCTCCTATGGAAAATGAAGATGACTTGTGACAGTCTTAGCAAAATAGCCCTAAATGATGATTAATTGTACTAACATAAACAAG
The DNA here is from genome assembly GCA_933210815.1 of Meta bourneti. Taxonomy (NCBI): domain Eukaryota; kingdom Metazoa; phylum Arthropoda; class Arachnida; order Araneae; family Tetragnathidae; genus Meta; species Meta bourneti. The sequence continues at coordinate 89,082,471 of OW119924.1, read as the reverse complement.
TGCAACTATTTCACTGATATGATGTAAAATGTTTATAATTAATATTTTTGTAAAATGTTAATTATTTTAATATTTTTGTGTTTATTGGTATGCGTAATTTATGAATACGTTACCGCTTAAGTACGGAAATCAGGTAATCTGCAGATTACCTAGGTAATGCGCAGATTAACTACGCCGATCCGTTAAAATGTGGAAAATTGTTTCATTTCTCAAATTACCTAGGTCATCTGCAGATCACCTAGATAATCTGACCATACCTACTAGGCACTCGTTAAAGTGAAAATAAGATCTTTGCTCGAACAGCAACGTTTTTGTATGCTTAAATTAATACTCAGACAAACAACTCAGTTACTAGATACTACTAATTGAAAAACACGCTATACTTTTATCTCATAGTGTTATAAGTAATTTCATATAATAATCAGCAGATGTAAAAATATACTGACAATTGTTGAAACATAATGTTATTTATTTTTTGATATCTAAAGAATCAATCAACAGAATAGTTGATAGAATCAATCAATGAACAAAGTATAATACAAAGAATCAATCAGAGAAACAAACTTTTGCACTTTGACGATTCGAGAGCTGTTAATGTTCACATTAACTAGGTAAAGTGGGGAAAACTCTTATTCTGTAGGTGATTCTGCACTTTAACGGAACAAATCAGCTAATCACCTAGGAAATGTGCACATTAACGGCTTTCGAGCTTTAACGGTAACAAATATAAAATTTACTGTGTATATGTGTGCTGTTTTATTTTGTTCCCATTGTTATACATTGGAATCCTTATTATGATTGCCACATCATAGATATTGAAAGAATGCGGAATAATTTTGTGATATATGTTTATTTTGAGAATTATGAATCTTCAGGTGTAGATTCTTCTGAATTGGGAAATCACTTTGGTTTCATTACTTTGAAGCTTTATAGAGAGATTGCTCCAACAAAATTGTTTTTCAACCTCCTGACAAAATTGATTTGCCCTCTTTAGTTTCTTGTATTGATTTTAACTTCCCCAGATATATCACCAGAAACTGAATTATTTTTGTTAAACCTTTAAAAAGAACGTAACAATTTTGCAACAAATAAAATTTTAAAACTACAGTTATTTCTTGGAGGTTGTATATTTACTGATTTCAATACAATAAGTAATCTGCTTCAATGAAGTGTTTGTGTTTCGTATATTTTCTAACTCTATTTGTGTCATTTTTTTTGCATTTTTTGTTCTCTAATTGGATATTTTCTGCAGAGAAACAAAATAAATATTTTATCTAATACAATCATGTTTCTGTCATGGATCTAATTCCTTCTAGCATATCTGAAGAGGACGATACAGAGTTGACTGAAGCAGATGGTGAATTGCAACTCATAACAGAATGCTGGATTGAACCACAGCATGGTATGACGATCTTGCCCCCAAAATTAGAGTACTTGAATGGCTTAAACTTTGAACAACTTCCAAAAGCTGTAAGTTCAAACTTTTCCCATGCATTTTAAGTTATTGATTTCTCTTCTATCTTAATTTGGTGTGCATTATATCTCTGCCTGACTGTGGTAGCCCGGTTGGAAGAGTGACGGATTAGCAACAGGCGGGTTGCACGTTCGAATTCAATGAAGGGCCGTCATGTACAAAGGGGGATGGTGCACGTTAAATCTATCATGGCCTCAAATGTCCTCACGTTGGCGTGGTGTGGAAGTTTGGAGAGTGGGATGCCAGCTCAAGTGTGACCTTGTCATCTGACTGTGGTTCGAAATTATGTGGCTTCGTCCTTGGATCTTTCCCTTTGGGATGGATCCCGGACCTTCACCAATAGCCCATTGTGTTGCTCCAGTGCGATGTTAATTAAAATACCTACCTATCTATATATCTCTGCTATAAATCAACTGTTGTGCTTGAGACTACTGTGTTAGTAGATTTAACATTTCTTTTTTCAGATGCATCAAAAAGACTTAGATGTTGTTAAAGTTTTGACGACATTTGAACATTTATGCACAGTGTGCCAGAAGAGCCCTAAGCTATCTAGTCAGCTGGCTCCTACCCAGCGAGAAGTCGAAATCAGTAATCTTAATCAGACAGTTCTGCCTCCAATGACAAACAGTGTCAGTCCTCAAAGAAATGAACGATTGGATCAAACCTGTACATCAACTGTACCATATGCATTCAGTTTGATGAGTTTGTTGCCAAAATGTCCACAGACTGAGATTTTGTTTTCCTGCCTACATGAAGGTGAATTTGATTTTCTATAAGTTGTGGGTTATTGATTTTTCTTGTGTTCAGTTTGTTTCATTTCTGTTATGAATTTTAATTGATTTCATCAATTTCATTATTTAGCTGCACGAGATAATGAAATTGACAAACTTAATTAGCTGCTTCATATTGTTTAAATTGTAATGTAATTTTCAGTAATCAAATTTTCTTGAAAATGTTTATTCGTAATTGTGTTAGATATTTGCATATTTAACACTAGGTATAAGGAAGTTGCCTTATACCTAGAAACACAGGTGCCAATCTGGCCCCTGGCTCTTATTGTATGTTAGATTATATTATACAGCTTTAGGTTTCAAATGATAAATTATAAGTAGTAGAATATATACTAGTCTTGAGATTGAAAATTTATCACTGACCTGCTTTTTATATAATTTTATTTTGTTCATTCGTTGAAGCAATCAGCACATTTTACTTCTCTCGATGAGCATTTCCCACATACTGCTTTTTCACAATTCGCGCAGCTATTTTTTGTGTGGTTTCCCATGCAAAATCTCCGCACTGCATTTCAATCTTTTATTGGTGATGTCTTTTATAATTACTTGCGACAAAATCTGAGTATCTGCTGCAGTAATTTTAGATGTCATATGGAGTACGAAGCTCTTCACAAAGCTGCAGGATGAAATTTCTCTTGCTAGGTTTCTGCTTTCTCATCAGTTCTTTATAAAAATCCCAAGCATTTTACCGCAGACATGTCTAAAATATTAAAAAATACTTGCATTGGCCCCTTCCCATCTTTCTATGTATACGGCTCATTATCTCCACTTCCATGACAGCTTGGTCAGAGTGATTAAATACACATTAAGTATGAGCTAAATAATAAAGTCATGAAATATCAACTTATTCAATCCATGGGCAAGAAGCAACGCGAGGATCCTAAAAGGCCCCTTCCGTCTTTCTAGTGTTAAATAAAAAACCTGAAATTATATTAAAATTTTTTTTGACTTTTAAAACTATATGTTAAAATTCTAGTATTAAAAATATTTGCTTTTATATGAGTAATAAAATATATTAATAAATTTGATTATAAATTTAACAATATCTCCTTGCCCATTATGAGGGTATGGACAAAGATAGTATGCCTGTAATAAGTATGGTTAAAAAGCTAGTTAAACACCGTTTTACGGAAAAAAATCAATTTAATTTCTCAATTTAGTCTCCATTTTAGTCTACACACTTGGTCCAGTGAGTTTCCAATTTTTTCATTCCATTTGAAAAGTACATTTTGCAAAGGCTACAAAGTACATACTGACAGCAGTGATGACATCCTGATTTGTCAAGAATTTCTCCCAACCAAGTCAAGTTTTTAGTTTGAAACAATTCGCATAGGGCCAAGTCTGGAGAATGGCCTTCGTGGCTCAGTGGGTATGCTTACTATGCTAGCAGCCTGCTAGTTGTAGGCTGCACAGGTTCGATTGCTTCCTGGGTGTATATCTCTTCTGTGTCAATAAAATTTTATTTGTGTATTTGTATATCCATTACTTGAAGTTGTCTCTCTTGTGTATGGAGCAGCATGGCCCTTGTGCCATAACAAACGCAATCAACCAAGTCTGGAGAATAGGGTGGCCATCCACTTTAAATAAAAATATTTTAACACTGTAGGGAATTCATTTTTACAATTTGATGGCAGCTGCTATATTTACTTCAAACATCTGTAGAATGTAAACAAAGTGTTGCATCTGTCTGAAATTTGTTCTTAGCTAATTTGAAGAGTGACACCTGCCAACCATGTTGTCTCCAAATTAATTGTGTTGCCATCTCATAGGAATTTACCAAGCTTATCAAACAACCCTCGTAGATATAAGAAAACCCTTTGAATAGTGATTCTGTCATAAAAAATTTCAAAGTATGGTGTAGGATCTTAAATCCAGATTTTTTTGAAAATTTATTAAAAATAACTCAAATAATAAAAGATTTACATCTATTTAAATTCTGATTTACTTAAAATGGCAACCTGAAATCCAGAAAATTGGAAAACTCTTAAAGACTGCTATACAAAGCATTTCACATTTAAGATTCTGTTCTATATTGTTTAAAGAGTTTTCCTCAATGTGAAATACGATAATTCCTTAAAAATTACATACTTTCTGTTTGTTTTCATTTTACTCTTCTAGGACTATTTCACTTAATTTAAAAATCATAGTCCTTGCAATAATGTGCTCATGATTTTTGTTGAAATGCAAAATTCAAAATTTTTGGAATTTTAAAATCTGGTAAGAAGCTCTACCTAAACTCAGTTGATATTCATGCTTATTGGTTTAAATACAAAATAATATATAGTGGATCACAAAGATATTTGGCCACCTCATGTTTGTAATTATTTCTGCAGAAATGCTTGACATCATGGGCTATGTTACTTTTTAAATATTCTTAAAACTTTTAATAATTATTCCATTATTTTGATTGGAAGCTAGCAAGAGTATAATATAGATTAAAAATAATTGAAATAAATTGAAAAAATTACTTTTGACAATTGAAAATTTTGTTGAAAAATACTTAATTTGAATTTAATATTTTCTTATTCCAGATCTGAACAAAAATGTTGGTGAGCCTCATGATAATGATGTGTTCTTTGACATTTTGATGGAAAATCTAAAACACATTAATGATCAAGAAATCAACTTGACTTTGGAAGATAATGCAACATATCTTTTCCAACTACTCCATCGAGATCGAAGTGCTGCAGAGAGTCCTCCCATGTCTTTCCCTCACCCATCCTACACTTTGTCAGATCTGCCTCTTCAGAAAAATGTATTCAAATGTGATTCTTATGCCAATGCAAACATGTCCTGCAAACTATCCGATGCTAGTCGGCCATCTTTGATTCCTGATGTAACTAAACAAATTCCAAAGTGGAAATGCTTCGTGAAGGAACGCATTTCTTCGCAGGTGATACTGACTTTGATACCTGCAACATACGAGGATCTGCAGAAGTTGCACTTTCCAGGGGCTTCAAGCAATTCTGAAAATAAGGATCAGTCTCATGATGAATCACCTGCTGAGTCAATAGCCGATGAAAAAATTGAAGTTGAGGCTGACATTTCCAAAAAGGTTGCACTTATTCTTCCCATTTATGTGTACAGTTGTGTGTCCTCTGCTATTATGAACCAGCTGGTTGAACTGGGTCAGTGCAGTGAGATCATTGACAGCTACGAGAACCACACTTTTGAGTGCGACTGCTGTCTTCAAGAGAAATCGAGTGCATCTAAAAGGATGTTTAAGGAATCAGTATTAACAAATGATATGTCAAGGAAAACAATTGAAGCTGATATTCTCACTGAACATTGTTCACTTTTGGAAAAAGCATTTTCAAAATCATTTGTCTATGGGGTGTACAGGTATGTGAATATAATTTTATAAATTCAATAATTTTATCTGAAGGAACTTCTGATTTTAATGACTCATTACAATGCACTGTCCCATTGAGAAGCTTGTGCATACACTGGGCATGCATAGAATCTGTAGGTAGGTAAGTACTAATTAGAAGATGGGTTGCGAGTCCTGATCAAGATTAGGATATACTTTCAGCTCTGCATACCCCAAAAGGTTAAAATCTAAATGGGTATTCTTTGTGCAATAAAATCCAAATCAACCAACCAAACAGGGATTAGGTACTAGGGCATACTGACCAACTAAGAAGACCTTGACAGAGTTCTTCCTTAGGGGTGTATACAATGAATCTAAAAAAAGTAGGAATTTGATTCGAAATCTTTGGAAACATTGTTCAGCTAATTTGAAGGGTTTGGGTATCTGCTGTTCAGCTATCCAATTTTACACAGAATTCTTTGAAATTCCTATTGAAATAGTTGTTACAATTGTCGAAGAATGTAATCTTTTCCTTCACCTCCAGTGGGAGATGCTCCTGCTAACAGTTAAACATAATAATTAGGAAAGGCCATTTAGAAAATAACATCTTTATATACTCTGCAATTTAAAGCAACACTAATAGCAGTATCCTTCAAGAAAAGTTAGAATGGAAAATGATAGTTAATATATCTTACAGACTTTGCTTTGTATGATGTTTACAGTGCTTCACATGAAATAGGTCTAGGTTTAATCTTTACTTTTCTACTTAATACTTTTACATATACTCAGTCTAATTAGCCCTCATGTTGCAAAAACTGACCTTAGGCAGTGATTTTCAACTGATATGGCTCAAGAATGGTACTGGTTTGTCATAGAATGTCAAAACAATTAAACATATAACATTTATTTCATTTTAATGGTTTAGTTTTGAACTTTTGACAAGTGTGTTCAAAAATAGTTTTAAGTAATGACGATATGAAGTATTTTGACTATTAATTTTTTATTACAAAGTATCCTAAATAAATTGTTTCAAAGGGATTTTTTAAGAAGCTACTTAGGAGCAAAAGAATAAGTAATATATATTTTTAAATCAAACGAAATTATACCTATTTTTTGAATAACGTATTTATTTATATTTTATTGGCAAAGAATATACATTTTTTAATTACTTTTTTTGTGCCATGAGATGAAAAAGATTGAAAATGGCTGCCTTGGAGCATTACATGATGAACACAAACAACATTACAGCTCATAATGCATCCTTGGATTGTTTTGAAATTGCAATTAATCCCTAGGTTTGAAAATTGACATTTCTTTCCTCTACCTCTGAAAACCAGGATTAGTACATTTTGTACTATAACCATTTGATATAAAATCTACTGATCTCTTCAAGTTGTAGCATGAGTTAACTGCATGATTCATAATTTATTTTTAAGATTTTACTTGAAGATAATGGTTGATTAAATTGTTTTTCAATTCTGTTATATTTTCTGTATTGTTTGTTTAGATCTTTGATGATAGGCTTAGATGTTCAGAAATTTGATGCAATAGCTGCTATTGATAACATCTGTGAGGAATCACTGTTGGAAATAGATATAACAGAGTTTGTGTTTATGATATGTGGTCATGTGAAAGACTTCTTTACAAAGCGTTCAGTTCGTCAGATGCATCTTTCTCAAGAAAGTTCTGAAGATAAAACAGAGCAAAACACATCTGATGATGGGAATCCAGAAACTGAAAAGTAAGTGTCGTGAATATAAATAATACGTTTAATGAATGTATTTTCCTGATAAACATAAGTTTCTTTGACAGTGTTTTGTTTTAAATTTAAAATTAAAATTGCAAAAATGAATAGGTTTGATGCACTCAGTAAGTGACCACAGCAAGATGTACTTCACTAATAAACAACTTAAAGATAATGTTTTTTTTACTGATTTCCAGAACTGTATTATAATTTTATCCTTCATGAGAAAGTTACAATACAGAAAATGATCTTTGCATTTGTAGCCAGGCTTAAGAAGAAAGTATATAAATTTCAAAAATATGCTTAATCCTTTGGTTTTGAAAAATTCATTTTTGAGTTTTGATCCTTTCAAGAAGATGCTATGTGTAATGTATAAAAAAAATGCATCACTTATGTAATCCAAGCATTTAATTTTTGTATAATTTACAAAAACAACATTGTTTCAAACAGAAATGCAAAAAGATGTGCAATACTTATATTTCAAAATATTTATTTAAAGTGCTTGATTAAAAAGTACTACTCCTTTCATTAGCTAAATTTCCATTACTTTCAGAAATCCAGAAAAATCTTTATTTCCAATGTCCATGCTTCTAAAATATCAGCCATGTGAAGAGCTGCATCAGAAGCATTTGAGCATAAAAGAAAATTTTAATGACATACTCAAGAGCTTCTTCAAGATTATATCATCTCGTCCAGACTATTACTATTTTTGTCCCGTTGAAGAAGATGTGGAGGTAATACTTGACTTAAAATCTCTAATGTTTATTTACCCTCCAAGTGATATGCCCGAATGCAACTCTGGATAATCCTGTTCGAATACAGCTGGTGTAAATCTTGCATGGCAAGTAGCAGACTCGAAATATTCAGACATCTCACTTGAAATATTTTGTGTTTGCTGCCTGCCACACAGAAACTCCTCTGAACTGTACTCGAGTGTTTCGTTTGAGGGTTAAGCGTTTGTAAGATGTGATGAATCAATGTGGATTTGATGTCATAATGTTTTAACTTTAGGATGCCTCATTGATGAATGATGGGGAAGATAGTCAAGAGGAAGATGCCATATCAGAAAGCATTGTTGCTTTTGAGGCAGATAACGGTACAGTTGTATTTAATTTTACATTTGATTATTGCATGTTGCATAATGTGGGGAATTGTCAGTTATTTCTTATGTTTAGTTTTTCTTGTTTCAATTTTCCTGAATAGTGCAGTGACTCAGTGGGATTGCCCACTGTGCTAGCAGCCTGCAAATCGTAGAGGATGAAGGTTTCATTCCTCTAACTTCCTGAGTGTTTCTCTCTTATACATATGTCAGTAAAATTTTCCTGTGTGTGTATTCATTTACTTGATGGTAACGCATTGTTTCTTGCATTCCAGCCAAATTTGACTCTTACGCCATAGAAAACCTACCAGAATAATGCAGTTTGTGATTCCGTAAAATAGAGTATGAAAAAATCATGATTAAAAATAATTAAAATTGGATTTATTTTATTAAATCAGATTTTTATCATTTTAATTAATTCGTTGCTCCTATATGTTTAAATGTGTTAGACATCAGACCTGAAAATCAGTGTAGTTTTTAGATAGTATTCGTTCATGTTAAATATTAATATATAAGAAGATTAAGGAAGTATAACAGGACTAATTTTTGAAAGATTAAAACAATAAAAGTCTTGGGCTCTGTATTTATTTCATTTTAATTTAGTTTCATGAAACAAATCCATAATACTTAAAATTAAAAAAAAATTATTTGGAAAGATCAAATTGTAAATTTAATAAATTTTTATGTTCCATAATAATAAAATGAATTTGAATTTTCCGACATTTTCATTACCCAACTTATTTTTAAGTATAAAAACTCAACTTAGTTTTAAGTAAGTTAAGTCAAACTGTTCAGCTGAAAATATTCTCTCTATAAATACAGAAGTAGCAAAGGTAGAAATACACTATCTACAAATAAGTATTTGGACACCTGTTATAAAAAAAGAAAAACAAAATTTATTCATATTCAATAGTTGGTAGAGCCTCCACGAGAGGCAATTACAGCCTCAACCCTCTGGGGCATGCTTTCCACAAGTCCTTGTATGAATGACTGCTAGTGGTATTTTCTTCCACTCGGCTTGGAGAAGACATGTAAGTTCCTTCACCGATTTTGGACGGTTGTTGCACCCCTTAATTCGGCGATCCAACTCGTCCCAGAGGTTCTCGATAGGGTTCAGGTCTGGGCTCTGGGCAGGCCAGTCCATTCGGTTAACCACATTGTCACCATACCAATCCATGGTGGACCTCGCAACATGACAGCTGGTGTTGTCATCCTGGAAGTAACATGGGTCCAACCCATAAAACTGCCACAACGTAGGAAGCACACTGTCATCCAAAATAGTGCAGTAGGCGTCGGCGTTGAGCTTACCATGAATTGGGACCAAGGGTCCCAGTCCATACCAGGAGAAACACCCCCAGACCATAATTCCACCTCCGCCGAACTTTACTGTGGGCACAATGCATTCTGGCAGGAGGCGTTCTTCAGGTAGACGCCAGACCCTGCCATCCGAATGGTAGAGGGTGAACCTTGATTCATCGCTCCAGAGAACCCGTTGCCACTGATCTACGGTCCACTTTTGACGTGCTTTTGCACCACATTAACCGAGAAGCGCGTTTGGACTTTGTGATCAAAGGCTTATGGGCGGTAGCACGACCATGAAAACCAAGCAGATGTGCTTCCTTACAGATGGTATTCATCGAAACAACACTGCCGGATGCCTGTTGAAACGCCTGGAGTATATGGGCCATTGCTTGGGTGCGGTTCTTCCGAATTTCTTTGGACAGCACCCATCGGTCTCTATCTCCCAGTTTCGTGGGTCTGCCGACTCGGGGCACATTCCGACAATCACCGCTAACCTTCCACTTCTGAATCACATAGGCCACTGTCGATTTTGGGTAATTCAGCGCACTAGATATGTCCCTTAAGGATCGGCCATTTCTGTGATACCCGACGATTACACCTTTCTTCAGATAACTCTTCACTTCGTGGCATCTTGCATGTGACTAATGCCAATATGTTTCCTACACTATATTTAACGACGCAGGGCGTGACGTATATCAGGACCGCAGATATCGTCATTTGCATGGGTGTTCAAATACTTATTGGTAGATGTGTACTTTATGAATTATCTTTCTAGTCTTCTATGCAAACATTAAAATTTAAATGAGTTTCCCCCATTCGAAAGGAGGTATTTGAGCAGGGTTTGAAAAAATCGCAATTCTTTAAAAATTAGACAATGCAGGTTTATTTGATTGAAATCAGATTAAAAAAATTAAATCAGATTTTATGGTTGGTTTATTGGGTTTTATGATGCAAGGGCCATATTTGGCCATGTTGCACCAAACATAAGATGGACAACATCAACTAATGGACATACACACAAGGAAAGTTTTTACTGACACAGAAGATAGAAATACAAGCAGGGAGGAATAGAACCTGTGCTGCCTACAACTCAGGGTGCAGGAGCCATGATGGCCTCAGATTTTTATGATTTGAATTCATTCATTTCCCCTATGTGTTTAAATTTGTTATACATGAGACATGCAAATCAGACTAGCTACTAAATAATATTGATTCATGTTAAACATATCTGTGGGCTTAGGAATTCCAGATTCCTTTTTCAGATATAAACTGCCCTTTCAAGAAGGAATTTGCTAAGTCTAACTAACTTTTCATTGGAAAGAGTATGTCAAAATTACCTGAAAACATTTTGTACAATGTGGACTGGTTTCATGTAAAAACTCAGCATTTGCTGATAAGCAGATCTGGAAGTGATACCTGTTTTAATTGAGCAAAAAGAGAAATATTTGTTGATCAGTTGTCATTCCTACACCAGTGCTTACTCCTAGGTGCTCAAACTCCTTTTATCACCGAAACAGGAATAAATATTTCCAGTGATAAGCAAAATTTTAAAAAACACCTGCACCCAGCATACTCGATCCCCTTGGAATCCTTTAAAAGTTTTATGGTAAGGCTCACTAAGTCCATTTATTGTTTGATAAACATGCTGCTTCTTTATCTCCCCTTTGCACTAAGTACTGTAAATTTATATTATGTTAATTTGAATAGTTATCCTTTATACTTGGGAAAATTTCTCCATTTTTTACTTTACATGTAGACTAAAATAACTTAGACGAACCCATTATACCATGTCTCTATTTTCATAACCATTAATTGAGTGTATCGCATCCTCTGCAATAGTGCTATAACCAAATGAAGTCTATTTTGAGTTTTTGAATGATTATGAATGCTCCATCTTAAATTCGTCTCCTGTAAGATTTTTGTAACTTACAATTACGAAAGTATCAAATATATGGCAATTAACAGTCCAGTAGAGTAATCTATGTCTTCAAAACTGATAAATGCTTAGCTGGTAAAACACTTTTTGAGTGTGTCACATTTGCGGCTTTAGTGCAATATATCTGGGACTTTGGCTGCCAATAAACAAATCTCAATAAGCCACCCCTTCACAAAAATATTTAACTTTCTTTAAAAAATCGTCCTTCTAATGCAAGTTAAGTATAAACTATGTGTAGGTTCATAAGTGTTATCAAAATCACTACCTAGAAAAACAGACGAATAAACTATTAAAAATATCTATCTTACATTTTTTGGGTAATACATTTGAAACACTTTTCCATGGATTTTACAATTTACATTTTTTTGTTGTTGTGAAATAACAATTTACATTGCTGCAGATGCTGCTGAGCCAGATAAAGGAAGCAACTTTTGTGAGGAGGACGCCAGTTCAAAGAGTTGTTTCAACACAAACTCCTCAGTGTCATCCATTGACAAAGACACCGAACCCAGCTCATTGATGGATAAGCATACTTTTCCTCCTCTAATTGTTCACTTTTCTTGCTCAGTGAGAAAGTCAAAGCAGGAGATGAAGAGTTGTCCTCTATCTTCACTACCAACTTGTTTAAGTAAGCATTTCATCATTTTGCTTGTTAAAGGATATACTTTTCTATTTTCTCTGTGCTTTTGATGCAGTTTGTTGGTTATTAACAATAAACTTTATTGCAGATGACATAATCAAATGTCTGGATACCGACAGTGCTGAAATTTGCTTAGAAGATCTCAGGATAACTCTAGACATCTTTTGCTTAACTGTTCCCAATGATGTGGGTGATCCAGAATCTTTGAGGCATCGAGTGTATGCAACATCATTTAGTAGTAGCTCACCTGTTCCAGAGGCTGAGTGTTATCTCAAAAATTCGATAAAGGAGGATGATAACGACAGCAATTGCTCAGAGTATGCACCTAATATGCTTATATTATTGAGTTATTCTTCTGATAGTGATTTATTACATTTAAAAAAATTGACTAATTTTCTTTGCAAACATTTCAAACACACATAAAATAAAGTCCATGGTTCACAGAGGCCTTAAATAGGTCTGATTTTTCATTTTGACTTTTTAATGGCCCATAAAAAGCCTTAATATTTGTTGAAAATCCTTACAAATTTTTAAAAAGTCCTTAATATTTACAAGGGCACTGCATATTTTATTTCACCTTGTGTTTTTGTGTTTAAGTTGTATGCAATACTTAGTTTCAGTGATCAAAGTGCATTATTAGGAAAAATAATTTGTCATAAAAGTGTCCCAGAAACATTTGGCCAGTTTCCATTTGGGTGGACCTATTTGTATCCTAATTTAGCTTTGATCTTCGTATGACCTAAATTAATTATTTTTATTTTGAACATGATGAACAAATGCATTAGTAATGTGGGAGTCTGGAGATATGTTATATAATTTAAATTCAAAACTATTTTTCATATTTTGTATTCATATTTGGAAATTCATTAAAATTTTTGGATGTGTTCAGTTATGTTTGCATCTTACTAAATTGAATCAACTTTCCAATATCCATGATATTTTTATAGAGAACTGTAAATAAGAATAAATTACCTTTTTCTCAGTTTGTGTAGGGGGTTATGTAATATTTATGTTTACATGAAACAATTCACAGAAAATAATCATGATATAATTACACACTGTATTTCAATCAAGCATTGCTTAGTGAAGATTATTTGCTTTCTGAATTTCAAAACACTAACTTATTTATAAAAGTTTGCAAAAAGTGTTCTTTTTAGATTCCACATAAATATCAGTTTTAAACTTGTCTTTTTATTACAATTAAAATTGTTTTGATGAATAAAGTTGAAGATGTATAACAACAAAATTTCAACGTGTTGTCCAAATAATGCCCTTGCACCATAAAAAACAACGAACCATCTTATTGGAGTTGAAATAAATAATTTGAAATTAAGTTAACAAAAAATCCATATTTAAATTTTTTAAAATTTAAAATACTTTGATACTGTTCTAGCTGTTTTGTGTATGACAGATAAATGCTTCTGTGTGAATTTTTTCAAATTGTGTTTTCAACAGCATTGCAACAGATACCATACAATGTGGATCATTGGTGAACTTACCCTCTATCCAACAAGAAGCTGTGTTACGATGTATTGAAAAGGTACTTCATGAATTTGTTTTTTAAAATGAAGGAAGTTTAAAGTGTCTCATTCTGGGAAACTCAAAAAGTATTTGTCTACATTTGAACAATAAACGTAATATATATGGAACACATATTAGAAGTTGAAATTTTGAATATTCGTGCCAGAAATCAAAGCCCCTTATGAAAACTGATTCCCGATACAATTGGCCTGCAATGGAATCCCATAGTGGTTTAGAATCTATTGTAAGCCATAGGTCCTTATGTTTAGACTTTGTATAGCCAAAAATGCCTAGAACAAACTATTCCATACTAATAAAGACTTATACTTTCCATCTTCCAAAATGAAATTTTCTGATCAGAAACTGAATAGCTAACACTAGGACAACCAAACCAGTCAAAATGAAAGATTTCAGATTTCTTGTTTTAAATCACAAAAACTCTTAAAGTGCTTTCGTTGGAATTTATGTTAGACTTTTGAGATAAAGGAATGATTATATATGCCAATTTTTTTTGCCATCACTCTTAATTGCGAAGTTCTGTATATAGGATACGGAAATACACCATGACAGGCTTAATTATTTCATAGTTTATTGTAATATGGTATAGTATTTTGATAACAGGTCATTTTGTTGTCAGTCTGCTACCTAAAACTCACGCTATAAATGTCTGTTGTGTTAGTGTAAGAATACAGGGACAGAATATAGAGTTGAACAAAACATGGTCTCCACACTCAGTGACAGGATTGACAAAAAATTGAATAAGCACACTGAACACTTCAAACCAAATTTCCAATAAACACAAATCCTTTCAAATCGATTATTCCAACTTACAGTAGAGCTGATATTTGTTATTGATGCAAAACATGTTTCGTAAATGTACACTTGAAATATGTACATTTCAAGTGTGCATTTTTCAAGTAAACAGTGTACACTGTTTACTTGACAAATGAGATGAGACATGTTCGCATCAATTAAGACATGTTCTGTTCGAGCCATTAACACTTCATCCCCAGGCGATGACTCGCCAAATTTGTTGGGTGCCAGTGGGGTCACCTTGTTTGTCTAAAAATAGCATCTGGTCAGTTATGTTTTGGATTCCGCTCAATCTGGTCAACAAGACAGGAGACATAACTCATCTATATTCAATTGGTGATTACAACCTTATATGGACAATCGAGTTCACGAAACCATTTATTAGCCATAGGGCTATGCATAGTTCGCATGTACTTATTTTGAAGTATGTATACGTAAATTGTAAATAATTGGAAAGACAAGACTAGAAGTACAAGTCATATGTCGCATCACAAGCTGCACTTAAAGATCACAAGTGATTTAAAGTTGAAATTGATGGAATGTATTGTAGCTGTCAACATCTAGATGCAGTGTAATAAATGTCTCGTTGATGAGGATGTCTATTTGAGATTTGTGAACTATTTATTTCTCAGTGCCCATACTCAATTAAATATTATAGTAAACAGAGTTCAGATTTCAGTGTAGCTTCGTAAGGAACAAGTCACCATACATTCCACTATTGAAATTTATAGGGCATTTGGGTTTTTACATAGAAACAATGATGGACGATTTCATTTTAAGAATACAACAATAAGTGTGAAAATCTTTGTATCTGAAAGCTCTTTTTAAAAATTAATTATTCAAATATTAAGAAAATTAAAAAATAATAACAAATAAAATGTTTTTTTTTAAATACCCATCAAATTGTCTGATGCAATAGAATTAGGTATACATTTAATGACTGGTTGTTCTAGTGTTAATCTTAAAAATATTTTTAATTTTATATTTTTATATATCTTATGGAGTGATGTAAATATAACCATTTAGGACTCAAATCTAAGTGTTGCATGCTTAAAATCCCTTTTCTGTTGATGTAAAACTAAAGTAGTAATTTCATTTTTAGGTAAAATGGTTGCTACAAGATGAGAAGGCAGCTATTGCCTTGAATTGCTTTTCCATAACATCTGCAATTTTAGACATGGTGATAGATCATGTGAAGTCTTCCAAAGACAAGCCATCCTGCATTATAAAGGAGATTCCACTGATGTTTGTTTATGGATCAGACAGTAGTCTTGATAAATTTACCCAAGTTAGTTTCATGTTAACCCATTTCAGTATTTCCCATGAGTTTTAGGTTTAATACTTAAGTATTTTTTGTAATAAATATGGGATGGACTTTTGAAGTATTGACTTCAAAATCAATAATGTTGCAATGGATTCCTTCCCAACTCAGCATGTTTGAAAATGAACCCCTAACTTGCTTGCCAATGAAGACAGTGAACAGTTCTCTCTTGGACATAGCACTCACTGCATCAGAAGTCCAGTTTTTGGTGAAATCTAAAAACCCTCGAACCTCCTGCTTATCATTGGTATCCATCTAAGCATGCTGTACTTTCTCTGCTGCTGATTTCGCATAATGATTTGAAATAGAGTGGTTAAAATGACTCAGCTTGTTTCCATTAATTGTATCATCAAGGTTTGCATATTTGAGAAACATTTGGAGAGCGAAACACCTAATTCAACTACCATTTGAACTTAACGTTTTAATTTTAGTAACCACTTAATTGTCTGATGCTTGGTCTCCAACTAACCAGAATCAACTGTATTGTGCTGTATCAAATATCCAAGTTTTGTTAGTGTAGATTAATATACCAAACTTATGAGTATTGCATTTTTGATTTTTATCAAGGAAATTAAAGGCATCCAACAAAATTTTTATGAAAAATTTATTTTTCTGGTAGGATACCTCATATTTCCCTTTATTTTCTGAGCTTTTAGCACTATTCATTTTTAGGTCTGTTATTATGTTTTTTTTGTTTTTCGTTATTACACCTATGAGATTTTACTATGCTGTTTTTTAGTAATGGAAACAAAGTTATTTGTTTGTCTATTTTTCGGCACAAAAGTGATGTAGAAGCAGTTTATTTGAAAATTCAAATGCAGTGATAATAAGCTATTGGTAATTTAATTTTAAAAAATTCAGGTATTCTGTATTTTAAAACATTTTATATGTATGCAGGCTTTCAAAAGGATGACTCCTGTTGGATACCGTTTAGAAGAAGTGAGTGAAAAATACTACCTAGTCATAGACTCTGAAACTCTCCAGAAATCAAACCAAGAAACTCCCATTGGAATCACCGAGTATGACATCATTAAAAGCGTCCCTCATTCTGATGATGGTACTGAACTCAAGAGGATCAGAGAAGAAATAAAAGACATGCCAATGTTTACAGAAAAAAATTTTCCTTTCCTCAAACGGCCTGACAGCATAGGTGATATGGTAGAAGAGCAAAGAGGGAGTGAAGCAGAAACCGCAATTTTTACTTTGGTGCGCGATGCAAGATCAAAGCGTGACCATCCTGATGAAGATTCTGAAACTGAAGACGGCACTGAAAACCTCAGACCAAAAGCCAAGTTTCGCAAGACTTCCATCAAACGTCTGAGTGGATGTGTTCCGACCAATAGGAGAACTCAATCAAATCCATCTCTTTGGGAAACCGAGAGGAAACATACAATTCCAGGCCGATCCTATAGTGCCTCAGCCAAGCTCAAGAGTTCTAAAAAAGTATTTGATGAAAAAGAGCAGTATGATCCAACTAATGAAGCTGAGTGGAGCTCTGAGGTGAATATTCTGATTATTTTATTACTGTTCATTGTTTTTCTGTTTCTAGCTATTTGATAAATAGTTGTTTTAATAGCTCGGAGTCAGGTAGTATCCTTAAAAGAAACCATATGCACGCATAAGATGTATGGGTTTACCTCAGGCCAGATAAGGCCTTGCAGACAGGTTTAACCCGTGCAGATAATATACACCCATTCGGATTCCAGATAGGCTTAACTGTCCTCAAACCATATACATCACTCTGGATGGGTTTCACTGGCATGCAGACTTTATACAACCCTCTGGATAGGTTTAACCGGCCTGTTAGCCATCTACTGCCCTGCAGACAGGTTTACCCTGACCATAGGCCAGACATGGTCTTCTGAATTTTTTATAAGACCCACAGGACCAGATACAGCCTCTGGACTGGTTTACCTGGCTTGCAGACCTGATCTCAAATAGCTATGTTGAAATTTGTGTAAGCAGATTTATATATATTCGTGGTTTTTTTACATATATTTCTGTATTAAAATATTTTATGTTTCTGACCGTTCTCTTCTGTTTAAATCATTTTTTTCTGTCTATTTGAAAAACAATTCTTGTACTATGTATATATATTCACTATGTAAAATTCTTGTACTATGTAAAATATTCACTTTGATTTAGTTCTAGTTATCATCACTAAAGCCTAAATATGCTATATACACTGTTTGACAATTGCTAAGGAACATACATTTTTCGTAATAACTAATGACACATTGTTTCAAGAAAGGAAACTTGCCAAATACTTAGAAAAGGTACTGTGATATCTTTATAAAGCAAAATGGTACAGATTTTGTATCAGGGAAAAGGAAGATAGCAAAAGCAAACAGTTACTTTGAATGTCTTCGATCAGTCACGGAAAATGCTCCCTCCCACCAGAATGACAACAGATGGGATATCTCAGTAGGAAGTGTGACCTCCTCAGTCACTAATGCATGTTCTGCATCTGTTTGCAATGCTTTCCACTAAACTGTTGAGTAGAGCAGTGGGAATATTATTTCATTCTTGTGTCAAGGCAGTTTTCAGGTCCTGTAGAGTTTAGGAAGTAGGATTTTGATGCATCACAAGCCTACTGAGAGCTTCCCAGGCATGCTCTATATGCATCAAGTTCCCAGGCATGCTCTATAGAATTCAAGTTAGGAGAGTAGTCAGGCCATGCTATGCCATCACTCAATATCTTCACTTTCTAGTATATCTTCATCTCACCACCTGTGAACAAAATGTCTGGACCCATTGCTCCACAGAAAAGATAAACATGGCCCAGGAGATTCTCGGTACAATATCATACAGCTATAATGGAACCTCTGGCAAAGATGTGAAAAGGTGTTCTTCCATTATGCATCATGACCCCTCGACCAAAACGTTTAACTTCATGGACGTACTGCTGATGGTAATGAGTTTATTGTTCTTGCCACACTAGCTGATGTCATTCTTGATGGTGAAACCGGACTTTTCATAGAACATAAAATTTGACCACTCTTGATGATCCCAATGAAGATGCTTGTTATTCCAATATAATCTGTCCTGGCAATGAAGTGCGGATAATGGAATTCACCTGACAGGTTTCCGTGCATACAAGTCAACTTGATTTAGTTCATGAGAAATGGTTGTGGCAGATACACAAGTTCCTGTACCACTTGCAAGGTCTATGGCTACCTGGCCAGGAGTAAGGTTACTGTTTTTTTTCACTAGAAGGGATACAGATCTGTCATCATGAGCCGTTGTGCTCCTTCGACGGCCACCACCATGTCTTCACAGAGCAATTTCTCTAGTAGCAGTCTTTTAATCGCAAAATGACACTTTTGGACATGCCTATTGCTGTTTCAACTTCAGTGACACTTTGTCCTTATTTAAGGTGTACAACTACCCATCTACAATCATACGCACTCAAATGATGTCTTAGAGACATTCTGCAACTAATATTTGCTGCAAAAAGTGAAAATTTACAGCATAATCTTCAAAACCTACATGATTTTACCTTCAAACTTCACTGCTTCTGATTTTGAATGAAAAGCAGCTCATAAGGCATTGCCCTTTATATAGATAAGAGGACTTGCCTAACAACACCTTCATTTATTTTTTTTCTGTGACTGCATCCTTTAAGGGTACTAGATGCCCAAAACCAGTTGTTCCTTAGCAATTGTCAAGTAGCTTATTTAGACTTTACAGGCTATCTATACATTGCTTAACAATGTGCATTTTACTTATAGATTGTAGTGCAAAATTTAGCACAAGTGTTTTAGTTTGAGGTTTTCTGTCTAACTTCCAAAATAGCAGAGGAAGAACAGACTGCTCATTGTTATAGCTTTAACATTGCAGTGCAAGTAATCAGACAAAAATCAACTGAAAGTTAACAATTTGAATAGGTTCCCTATTTTATTTTTGTTAAGTAATAGGCAGTAACATGATTCATTATTCAAATAAATTACATTCAAAAGCATAATCTATTGTACAGGATGGTAAGAATTGACCACACAAAAATGATAGCATGCGATTCCTTTTCTAAAACCTACCCGAAAATGTATGTGTTTTGATTGAACATAGCATTTCAAAGATGCGCACATTCATGCTAGAACTGATAGTTTAACACACACATTCAGATTTACATAACCATCTGGTGCTTTATTTTTGTACAAAATCTTGAATGAACAAAAGCGGAAGTAAAACTTTTGACAAATATCTCAGGAACAGATAGTTAAATTGAAAAACAGACAACACTTTTTTGACAAGGACTCTCATGGTACGATAATTGTGCAGTCCTGACCACCCTGTATAGGTCCCAGCTTGAGGCCTAACAGCACCTCAGAGGCAAAAACTGCTGCTTCTGGTGACTACTATATCAAAATGCCAGTTGTACTAGTTTGATCCTTGTCATAGCTTTGACCAGGTTAGTTGTGAACCAATGAGAAAACTGTTTTCCTAGTTTTACACATAATAACACTAATATTGGCAAAGTTCCAGAATTAAGTCCTCCAGGAAATCACTTGACCATCTATTAGATTATTTCCTACAATTGCCCATCTGATCAAGTAAATCATTCATAGGATAAGTATGAAAAATTCCTCCTAATATGTAGACTGGTTTAATTATGGACTGGTCATGTAGCAAAAAGACCATGGAACCAGGCAAATAGAACTTTCAAGAATATCCATTATGTTCAATTTCGAAGTACTGTGTACTTAAGAAGATATGAGATGTTATGCAGGGTGATCATAATCGACCACATTTTAATTATAGCATGTGATTCCTTGTTGAAAACCAACTGGTTTGCTGGTATGCAAGTCAACCTAAACCAAAATAAAGCATCCTATGGATATGCAAATCCAAATGTGTGCATTAAACTATGTCATAGGTATGCATGTGGGCAGCTCCAGAGTGCCATGTCCAATTGAAAAACTTTTGGATTGGTTTTTGACAAGGAATTGTAGAATTGTATGGTATGATTAATGTGAGATTGATTGTGGCCGTCCTTAACACTAGAACATTAACGAACACTATTACAAAAATCATCTCTATAGCCGATGGTTGTAACATTTTTACCACTATATACACCATTAAGAAAAGTTTCATAGTTCTGCCAATATTGTGATTTATGAGCAATTGTTTTTAATTATCTACCATTTAGAAATTTGCCATTTGTTATAAATTTAAGAAATTCAACAAAATATCATACTCCTGTTTTCTGACATTTTAATTAATTTCTTACACTGTCCTTGATTTAAAAAGTTTCCTTAACTCATTGTTTACTTCAGTATTATTACCTGTGAGTATTTAATTCATTGTATCATTTTATTGCTAGATACAAAATTCCTCAGCTGTTGAAGAATCTTCCCCAGATGCTTCACTGGAGGCTAAAACTCGGTGTGTTTTGCATGACATTGCTTTTGTCAGTGATGCTGGGATGTTTGATCCAGATGGGTCTATACCAGTTTTCAAAGACAGTTATGGACAGTTCCATTCAAGTAATACTGAAGATGGTAAGGAATGTTTATAATTTCTTTACATGCATATTTATGTTTAATAATTCTTCTGCAAGCAAACTGAACACATTTGTTGTATTTAACATCAATAATGTTTGCCATATCTGTAATGTAAATAAATGACAAATTTGTTTTTTACTAAATGTATGATATACTATGTCTGCTTTAGGAACAATAACTTTCATTCTATTTTTAAATGCATCAGAAACCCATATATTTCTGTACTGTAGCCAAGTAGTTCTGGCAATTGGTTCAACATTCTCTGGATTCGAATCTTGGTTGGGCATGGGTGTGTGTAGTTCTTCAGAATTAATCTATAGGTTCTGGTCTAATTATCTCTACTTTTGCAAAAATGACTAGATTGACAAGTCAAACCAGAATCCCATATGTATCTAATTATATTTTGCTTCAGTGTAAGATCTCTTATGTCTAACCTGTCCTTTTTACAAACTGGCTATTTTTTCTATTTCATGGGGCTTCATTCTTTGACCTTGAGGCAATCTGTTTAATATAAATACAAATTATCAAGATTATGAATTTTATGTCTGTCAACTACATTTATGTATTAATATTCAGCATTGAATTTGTTTATAATTTGATGTTTTAGTGAATTTTTAAGTTCCAATTTAGTATCAGTTTTTCCAAAGAATTGGGGTTTCCAAACAGTCTAAATGATTTCTTAAATGAAATTCTTAAAATAATTTATCTTGTTCGCATATATATTTCTTTACAAGTGTACCTCTCTTTCTCATGCGTATGAGCTTATCGCTACATCTAAAAAATTATATTTGTTTTTACATTTTTTTGGATAATTTGTGTTCAACTTCATGCATTATTTTATTGCTAGCTGACTATTCTACCTTATATAACTTGCATAAGTTTTTCTGAGCATTTCAAATTATTTTTCTAAGTAGTTGGCAAATATTCTTTTTAACTAGTATCATCATTTTGACTTAGGTTACGATGGCGATAGCAGTGATTGTGGTAGTGACTTTGACTTCATCAATTCACTGGATACACGGAGACCAGTCCTTCCAAAGTTTTGGCTCATTATGACTATCTCTGACAACAAAGTGGTTATATATTTTCACATGAGGTTAGTGTTCATTAGCTGATTTTTATGTTTTTTCTCTGAACTAATTTAGATTTTTACCAGTGTATAACTGCAGACATAACGTTCATAATAAACTTGTCTAGTTTTGAGTATTTTTATCACATAATTTTTTGAATAAATTTGAAATATCTGGTTTTAAAAATTTACCCGTGCATGAAACAAATAAAAAATATTAGTTTGAGTGCACTGGCACTTAAGAGCATAAAGTGGGGAAATGATCTACAGTATTCTTAAAGTCAAGTTTCAAATGGGCTATTCCGATTCATGCAGTCGGATTTGCATTGGAAAAAATTTTTTAGTGATGGAAGTCATTTCTGCAGTTGACCAATTGGAAGACCAAATTCAGATTATTTTTTAGCAATCTAGAAAGTTTATTATCTGTTCTGAAATGTATTGAAATAAGGGGTGATTATAAAGAAAAATTGTTTAATTCTTCTGTTACCTCTTTGATACCCTTGAACTGACAACTTTTGCATGTACAACTGAACTGCATACATCCAGATTTTCATAGTTGTTTTAAATTAAATAACAGTCACTCAATAGTGTGAAAGAATTTGTTTTACAATTTCCTTCTCCAAAAGGGGTCACTGAGTAAGTTTGTCCACTGCACTAGCAACCAGCGAGTTGAAGGTGGTGCAGGTTCAATTCCTCCCTGGGTGTGTTTCTCTCCTCTATCAATAAAGTTTTCCTTGTATGTGCATGTCCATTTGATGTTTTGTGCAGCTTGGCCAAATATGACCCTTGTGCCATAAAACCCCCAAACAACCAACCAATCTCAGAAAAGTTGTCTTTGCATTATGTAGCATTATGATGGCCATTTTTTCTAGGCATAGAGCAGAGGATGATTCTGAATTGATCCAATGTAAATCAGTGATGAATGGAGTGGTTACAATAATAACGAAAATTTGCAAAGAAGTTAATCAGGTAGGTCTTTTGAAGATTTAGGACAGTGGGCAATGTGAATTTAATTTGCTTTTAAAAATAAAAGAGGTAATGAAATAATTCAATTGCAGGTCTTGTTGCTGAAATCTTTGTATGAAACTCGCATGTGCAATAGACTTTTAGTTCCAGAGGAAAGTGAGGATTTGTGGAAGGGTAACGATCCAAATCGTACAATAACTAGTGATGGTGAGTGGAAATATGGTATTCATTTTTTTTTTATCAATATGGGTTTTTATTTTAAAATATATTGTACTGTCTGAAGTTCAAATATTGAACTCCTGATGCTGCTGCTTAGGGAAACTGATTGCTGTGCCACTGAAAAATCTAGAAATTGCTATTGAGGTATCTGCTTTTTCAGGGTATTTCTTTTTCATTCGATAACAACTGAAAAATTAATCTTTGTCTATTTCTTTATTCAATGTGATCTTTATTTTTATTATAAGGTTTTTGCTTTGTGATTTTAGGTATTGCAGGTTTCTATACTTCTGACCAAAGTGTATATTATAATTTATTTCCTATATTAATTTTAATGTTTGGGTCTAAGTTACCACAATTATTTTTTTTTGTCTTTTCATGGACAAGTTTGTAAACTAACCCTCTGGAGGCTATAATTTTTTCAACCTGTAGATGTTGCTATTCAGTCATTAAGTATATTGTGGGGTAAAAGTGGCATTACACTACTTAAAAATCTTGTTACAATCATAGCATTAAGTTTACACAATTGTGTTCCAGACAGTAATTCATGCTCTTTAAGTTTTCTAATGCTTCTCATATCTGTTTTACTTTAGATCCGGAATACTTTTTGGAAGTTCAAGATAAATATCTTGAAGCAACTCTTAAATTTGATCCAGGAGAATTTGGTTGTCCTATTGTTTGGGTAACACATTTTAAGTTGCACCATCGCCTGTTAGTGTCTCATGGTTCTCACAAATCTTGCGGTAAGTATTTAAATATTGGGGTAGCTACATAAAGTGTTTTGAGCATTAAATGTTTTATGTTCTTATTTCAGTAAATTATCGAAATAGTACTCGGTGATGACAGAATGTAATTCAAATTTATTAGTAGCTAAATTGATTTGTAAAATTTTAGGTATGCAAGCCCTCCGTACCATTTTAAATACTATATCTGTAAATAATAGAGAGAATATGTTTGTGTATCAAGAAAATTCCGGTACAGTTTTTTACATAAGGTAAGTAAATTTTTTTATAAACAATAATTATGCTAACAGCAAAATCCTATACTACTGGTTAATACAGTTTTGGGTCATGTTTCATTGATATCATTTGATCATTAGATCGTTGATATCATTTGATCATTAAAGAAAATTATTCAAATTTTTTATTATAGTATGGTTCAAATTCATATTATACTATTAATAAATACTGTTTTAAAAACTGATTATTAGAAAAATTTAATTTCATTATTATGAATATGAATGTCAGCTTTATTAGAATTTATAAAGTTTTAAAAGTTTGATTTTACTTATCATTTGATTGAAGAATCAAGACCCTGTGAATTTGATTTGCACTTTAAAGTTGAGTTGTTGCATGTAGTATGTCTATTGTGTTACTTTGAAGTGATTTCAAATGATATACTATTACTTAGGCTGTTTGAAGAGTATTGTGATATTGACCATCAAAAACCTGAAGATGGCATATCTTTACTTGGTAAGTTGTAATTTGTTGTACATCAGAAAGTATGTTGTAATATGATTTGGAGGAAATTGCTTTATAGTTATCAATTGAAAATTACAAAGAGGTTTGGTTTTTAATCTAAAAGTTTAATCTATTAATATTTTATCTGCTTTTACTAAAAATAGCTTTATTAAGACAGCTTTATTTCTTTTTTTGAGTGAATGTTAAAAATATGATTTATAGTTTTTTATCTCTTGTTAAAATATATATGGGCAATTCCATGAAACACGGGACAAGCGAGGGGGAAAATTTTTTTTAGAAAAATAACTCTAATTTTCTTTAGTTCTTTTCTAGATAGTTTAAAGTTTTTATACTTGAATTTGGCAACGCCTTGTGCATTTAGTTGATCAGTACATGGTCAGCTGTTCTAAAACCATAGATGTGAAGATTGTTTTTACAGTGAACTTGGCTGTCTGCTGGCAATTTTTCTAATATTATTGCATATTTTTGTTTAATTTTCATGCATAGCAGAAAGAGTGATTTCAGTACAGAAAATTATGTCTAATTTTGTAACAGATATCCTTTACTATATTTATTTAATAATATCCGAAAAAGTACTTACTACTATAATGTAACGTGAGTCACAAAAACTTTTTAAAATTCTTTTAAAATATTCTTTGTTTAAAATTAAAAATTTCACTTTTCCTCTTAGTATGAAGAGTAAAAGTAAATGACAAATTTTATTTTAATTCATGCCTTTTCTTAAAAGACAACACATTTAATTTCGTAACGTGTGTCACACATAATCTGTCATTAAGTTAAATGTTGTACACAAATAATTGACTTTAATTTTTCTATTAAAATTTGAAGTGCAAACGATTTTGTGGTAGATTTATTTAAAACTTGTTATTTTTTTATAATATAAAAATTATATTATGGCACCAGTATAATATTCAGTATAATATGGCATATTATACTGAAGCTGCAGAGTCCAAGAAAGAAGAAAGCTCAGAAAACTTAAAGAAATTAGGGTGAATATAAAGAAAAGTAGTCTTACTATGAAATACTGATGCAGAAGGGAAAAGTTAGAAATAGAGTTAAAATGTATCGTGTTTTAAGGAACAAAGAGAATTCAAAGAAAAAAAGAAAAAACACCTCAATTGTACAAAAATGCGCAACATTTTGGCAAAGCTATGACCCAAGCAAAGCGAGGTTTACCTAGCACACCTCATCGTAATGAAGTTGTGCTGAGTAAATTGTTTAGCAGCATTTGTAATGTGACTTTAAATGCATGTTTTGATGGAATTAGTAATCATTTAAAGTCATCAGCTTTTAGTGGAGATAAAATAGACAAAATTATATCGGTTTATGAACGAGATATTAGTTGAATGGCTCCTGGAGGTAAAAGACATCGTTACGATTTGGGAAATTGGCCTTAAAATTAAAAAACAAGCTCATCTTATGAAGGAAGTCATTACTGAAGGAAGTGTTTGAAATGTTCCAACTGGAAAATCCATCAGATCTTGGTAAGAGCAAGATTTTTGAATTACGCCCAAGCATATTCTTTCTCAGATCTTATTCTTTTGAATAAGATCTGAGAAATAAGATTCAGCATAATGTTGCTTATGTATATACAACGAGAATTTCATATACGTGCTGTAAATATATTACACTTCTATATTTAAAGTGTTCCCGCTTACTTCCATTCATTCCCAGAAAAACATTGTGCAGTCCTAGAAATTATTGGCTAAGCCAATGTAGCATTTGCAAGGATGCGCAAGGTTTTTAAAAATTTTATCCATTGCCTGGAACAGAAGAATTTGTCCTTACATGGTATTTTTGGGAAAGAGATACAGAAAACAATTGTCAAAAGAGAGAATGTTCTGGGTCATATTTGGATTTGTATCGATTTATTTCGGGCCTCATTCCGCAATTTCTGGAGCATTGTTACTTTAAGCACCATCAAGTTAAGGCATATCAATGCGTGATGCAAGTAGACTTTTCTGAAAATTACACTTGTACCTTTCACTCTTTAAGGATGAGATTCAAGGTGCACATTGGAAACAGAAACAAGTGAGCTTGTTTACAGCTGTTTATTGTTTGGGTTTCATCCATCCTATAGTAATAGCATCAGATTATTGGGATCATTCAAAGAGGTCATTATTGAATACATCTTTTTTATTACAAAGTATTTTAACTTGTGTGCAAATGTCAAAATTTGATCTGACAGTCCATATGGGGCAGTTTAAAAACACACTTAGCAGCCTCTCTTAACACTGGAACAAAGGTACAAAGTATCCAATACGTGGAACTATTTTGCAACATCACATAAGGGTCCAGTAGATGGAATTTGAGGCAGTGTGACATGTTTTCGACCAAGTGAAAAAAGGAAATGTTTAGTAAATAATGTGTATGAATTTATAGAAGCTGCTAAAAAGTAGTGATTAATGTTTTTGATACAAAAAAAGGAATAGCAAAATTCAGATCTAAACAGAATTTTGAATCAAAATGATAATTTAGTTTGCATTTTTACTGCACATAAGTATGTTTATAGGACATTTAATTTTTTAAAATTGCAATTTCTGTCATTAGTAAGCAATTATTCAAAAATATATATACGAAAGTTAATTTTAGCACTGATTAAATTTTCCAAAACGTTATTATTAAGCATTCAGATATTAAAATTCACAAATATAATGTGAGTCACAAAAGTATGTAACATGAGTCACATAAAATAGCAATTTATTTTATTAATTAAAGCAGTAATTTCATTTTTCTTAGGTTTAACCTGACTTACTACTCTTAGTGAAGCATCCAAATTATTTTTTCCGATTAACTTTAGTTAGAAGAGAAAAACTGTCATTTTGAAAGTCTAAAAAATTGATGTCCTTTTTTTGCAATGTGAGTCACAGTCCGAAATGTTGCCATTGAGGAAACTAAATTTGCACTTAAGTTCTATATTATGACAGATGCTTTATGAACATATCAATGAGTGTATAAATCAATTTTTGTTTAGTAATCTTCATCCATTCTTTATTTGCATTAAATTTAATATTGAAAATGGACGTCTGATTGTAACGTGAGTCACATGGAATTGCCTATATCTAAAATGCTGATTAAAATCTTTATGGAAGAACAGTTTTATGGTGTGGCATTTCATTTATAAAGTAAATTCTCTATGTCTTATGAAATTTGTACAGTGATTTCTCCTTAGTAAAGGGCATTTCTCGTAAACTTCTCTACATACATCTCTTTTATGCTTATAATAAAAAGACATTCAATGTTTTTTTGAAGTATTGAATTGTATATTTTTGCTAGAGCATTGAAATTCATATTTTTAAATGTTTGAGGTCAACTATAAGCAATTTCAATTCAAATTTTACATTTGAATATTGCACTAAGTACTGATTTTATAAGTTCTTAAAATGGAAATGTTAATTCTAAAATAAGCAATAATAATGATGCGAACTTTTGTAAATTATTGAATAGATCTCTAAATTATTGTTAAGAAAATGTAACTTATAATTTTATATGAATAAGTTCATGTGAGATTGTTTAAAAGTCAAACTCATTTGTTTTTATGTTCTCAGCAAGTTTTTAGCATTTAAATGGTCATTTCTAATATTTTATCCTTACAACATGGTACATGAAATATGTCCTTATTTTTTTTTACACAATTCTTTTGTCCTTGGCTACTTTTAAATTTAACTAGCATGTTGCTTTTAAACTCCCATGGATTTTAAACTTTCAAGAGGATTGCATTACCATATATAATTAAAACTATCTCCACTTATTATGTCAAAGGAATGAGATTGTGGCTTGGGATTTGATGTTTAAGTTACATTTTATCAATTTCTTACACTGTTTGAGTTTTCTTTAGATCGTTACAGTTCAACTCAGAGTCTATCCTTAAAACATGCTGTTGGTGAATATGATATTGATGTGAGTAATGCATTTTTGAATATTTTGTGTGGTATATTAAATTAGTCTTTTATTTTGTGCCTTTTAAAAATTAATACAAAATTCTTAACATAGGACTTTCGTCCCCGTGTCAATTCTGGGGCATCAGATAGCTACCGACAAGATTCCATTTCGATATCATCTTCCTCCAAAAGGCACCAGAAATGTATAGCTCTATATGTACATGGAATTGGTGAAGTTGGTGAGTGAATATATAATTCTAAGCTCTTTGTTTTAGGAAAATACAAGATATATAAAGTGATGAAACAAAATTGAAGCTATTGATGTTCACAATTGCTGAGTAGATATGTGAGCAACAAGTCTGATACATATCTGAGCCTACAGGATGGTTAGAATCAACTGCATAATAATTCTACACAGGATTCCTTGTCAAAAACCAACCCGGAGTGTTCCTCTTTTTTGATTGAACT
Organism: Meta bourneti; assembly: GCA_933210815.1. NCBI lineage: Eukaryota > Metazoa > Arthropoda > Arachnida > Araneae > Tetragnathidae > Meta > Meta bourneti. The sequence goes on along the minus strand of OW119924.1, from coordinate 89,052,938 downwards.
CATTCCTGAGATGACATGTCAAAAGTTTTGCCATTACTTCTGATCATTTAAAATTTCAGTGTTAAAAATACCAAACAATCTAATCTTTTTGTCTCTGGGGTTGCTGATGCCCGAGAATGAATGGAGACAGATATAAAGAACAAGATGGATATGCAAATCGGAATGTGTACATTGAACCATCAATGGTAGGTACACATTTCCAGAAAGTCCATCCACTAAAAAAATGGACAACTTTTTTGGCTTGATTATTGAGCAATCGATTCTGCTGTATGTATGTCTCTATCAATCTGCTAAATCAATCTAATATCAAACAAAGTAAATAGATTTTTAATATTAGTGGGAAGGCTAATGGTTATTTGATGTTGATATTTGTTAGTTACAAAATATATTGAGAAAGTAAAAAAATAAAGGCTGGCCTGTGTACATTATGTTTCCCTATGGACACTAACAAGATTTTGTGATCATTCCAGTATTAATTAACTATCAGAATGCCAAATTATATTTTTTCGTAAAAAATGTTAATTTTCAGTTAACCATGATGGGATTTACAAGATTCGAATCTTCTATGTGAGAAAGTGCTGAATATATCTTAAAATTTAAATTTGCTTAATTAATTGCTAAATGTAGGAAATGTCCCCATTCCGCCAAGGCAGTTTTGAACAATTAGTTTTCAAAGAAAACAAAGCGACTCAAATCGAGCATCATCTGGAATAAGGAAGTCTTATATATAAAATTGTAATTTATTGAATGTGATACAAGTCTAAAATTTAAATGTCATAGAGTAAGAAAAGTTACACAAATCAAAGTTCCTATGTCTTTGTCTGAAACAGCAATCTGATCTATTATAATTTAATCCAGATTTCAATCCTTTTTTGCTACACTTGTTTCTTTTCATAATCAGTACTTATTGGTTATGCACTTTCAGAAGTTTTAACAGTTTGTTTCTTGCTCATAGTTGAAAATGAAGCTTTTTAGTAGTGCTTGGCTTGTGTGCCACCTAGTAGGTCATTGTTTCGAATCTCAGTAGGTAAGGGTATGCATGTTAGTGATTGTCCTTGTTAGGAGTAGCAGTGGCTAAACCATTGGGTGCTCTTTCACAAGTAGCCATTATCTTGCCCCTTGTAGTGGTTTAGACCAAGTGGTCAGTGTTTGGAAAAGGAAAAAGGATCCAACATCTAAAAATTGCCTTACTGATTATTAGTTAGAACTAATTGAGTAAAAAATTAAAACAAATTTCCTAAATAAAGAAATCAAAACACATTTTTCAAGGGGGTGCGAAGACTTATTTTTAGATTCAAAGGAGTGCCGATCACTAAAAAGATTAAGAATCACTAAGCTAGACTAAAGCAAGTAGATCGTTTTCATTGAGAAACAGCGTTGAACTTTGGATGACATGCTCTCAAGCAATTTCAATGCAGGAAAAAGGTACTCAGGTAAACACATCAGTCATGCACTTGGTACTAGGTGAAAAATTATTTTCACCTCATGGAAATTCCATGGAACTTAAATGCCCATGACTGAATCTTGAAAAGGCAGTCCGATCCACCTTATCCCCAGAGAACTCAAGGGTTGCACCAGGACAGTGTCCTTTTTATGAACCACGTCCAAAAAGCCTCTTGGCTGCGGTAGTCTAGTTGGAAGAGCAACTGATTAGCAATTGGAGGGTTACGAGTTCGAAGCTTGGTCCAGCCAAAAACTCATGTACAAAGGGGGCTGGTGCATCTTAAATCTGTCGTGGCCTCAATTGTCCTCACTTGGGCATGGTGTGGAAGTTTGGAGAGTAGGGTGACAGCTCAGGTGTGACCTCGTCATCTGACCATGGTTCAAAATTACTTGGTTGTCTTTAGATCTTTCCCTTGGGAATTGATCCCATACCATCCCCAATAGCCCATTGTGTTGCTCCAGTGCGACGTTAATTAATTACTATTACCCAAAAGGCCTCCAAACTGTCATCTGAAACCTTTGCATTTGCATATATGAGGTGTGTCTATTAAATAACTCATCTTGATTTATATGTATTACAAATTTAATGCTTGTCCCCTTCAATATACTCCTCCTTTGCACTAATACATTGCTGCAGTCTTGTTTTCTACTGGTCGAAGGCATGGAGGGAATCAATTTTTGTCAGCTGTTTCAACACATCCGCCATTTTCTTTACAGCATCAACTGACCCAAAACATGTCCCTTTAAGCACTGATTTAACTTTTGGGAAAAGATCAAAGTCGTATGGTGTTAAATAAGGCGAATAAGGAGGAAGTTCAAGTGTAGTAATGTGCTTGTCGGTCAAAAATGACTTTACAGAAAGTTCTGTGTGAGCAGGCGCATTGTCCTGGTGAAGAATGAAACCATTTTCCCAGTTACGGCCGTTTTTTTTACTTTTCCCTCAGCTTTATGAAAACTTCCTTATAATAATACTGGCTAACTGTTGTGGCTTCTGGAACCCATTCTTCCAAAATTACACCCTTGATATCGAAAAACACAATGAGCATGGCTTCGAGTTTTGACTTGCTTTGACAAGCTTTTTTCATTCTTGGTGATGACGGTGTTTTCCAGTGCATTGACTGTCTTTTGGTTTCAGGATCATACTGGAAGATCCAGGTTTCGTCACAAGTGATTACTTTATGAAACAGATTTGTATCTGCATCAAGTTGCTGCAGAATGTGAACACAACATTCCTTGCGACGTTCTTTTGCTCTGGTGTGAGAACCCTTGGGACCATCTTTGTGCAAACTTTCTTCATGTTAAGATCCTTGCGCAAAATTTTCCATGCTGTGTCTTGGTCAATGTTCACAGATTCAGCTATCATTCGAACACTGAGTCGGTGGTCTTTTCGAACAATCTGACTGATTTTTTCTACATTTTCTTCGGTTCTTGAAGTGCAAGGTCTTCCAGGGCGTTCATCATCTTTGACAATCTTACGTCCCTCGCTGACTCTTTGGTGCCACTCAAACACATGCACACGAGACAGGCAGTCATTCCTATAAGCTGTACTAAGCATTTGAAAACATTCTGTTGATGTTTTGTGCAATTTTACTAAATATTTCAAATTGACACGTTGTTCAACTTTTAAACTTAGCATTTTTTATTCCCACTACAGAAAACACAACCAAACTAAATGGTGACTCACAATCAACTGAATGTCATAGAGTGTTACTGCTTGCCATGCAGGTTCAGACATGTTCAAAGTCAAGACACATGCAGTTATGCAGGTTCCGACTGCTTTGTTTACTAAGTGGAATCAGTCTCGTTATTTAATAGACATACCTCTTATCTCTTCAAAACCTACAAGTTGATGGAAATGGTTCTAGGCTATCCCTTTTGACCTGTTTGTCGATGATCATTTTCTTTGAGATCAATGTGTGAACAGATCCACTAAATATGTATTTTACAGTTTTCAATTTCTTCTGTGTTTTGAGGAGAAATATGCTAATTTTTTGAAAGCACTACCATTTACTCAGTTGAATTGAGCTTTTGCTATCAGTTAGGATCCAAATGTTATTGTATCTATTAAATGGTAATGATCAGTGCTTCATCAATGGTCAAGAGTTCAAACAAAACACAACATTTTAAGGTGTTTGCATGTATTAATATTTTGTATTTAAAGTTATGATAAAAATATGCTTTAAATATTTCTTCTAGGCTCTGATATCCAAAAGGATCTTGTACATGCTCTACAGAATCGATTGAATGAAGGTGTTTTGGACCAGATCAGTATAATACTGTCTCGCAATCCATCCTGTATGTTAACACCAGATGATGTTCAGGTACTGCATTGATTTCTAATGCTTCATATTGCTTATTCTATATAAAGTTGAAGCCATTGCAGCATTTGAATAATGATTGTGTATTGAAAATTTTCCTCTTATTTGTGGAGATATGCTACCTGCCAATCTTTTTTATCTTGCTGAAAATATTGTAAAGGACTAAATTGTTTTTTTATTTCTGGTTAATTAAAATAGTTTAATTATACATAGTTTGCTTGATCTCAAAATTCCAAAAGTCAATTACCTTTTACTTGGAGTGAAAAATATCCAAATTAATTTATATGGAAACTACTTATATTAATGCAGCGAATCACAAAATATCACACATTTTCACACATTAACTTAAAATACAAGTTTCTAAAAATATATAATTAATATAATAAGAGTTTTCTAGATAGATCTATATCAAATATATTGTATTAGAACACAGAGACACTGGTATAATAGTTTCATATTTGCAATGGTTGCTGATAAATATATTTTTTGATTGATCTATAGTTATTGTTTTAACCTTCAGCAAAATATCATGAGATTTCTGAAAAGTGTATGGGAGGTTGTACTGTATTATACCTTCAATGACTAAATAGTCATCAATTGGGCAATGGAATCATGCCTTTGGAAGGTGGCCTAATAGCCAAGTTGTTAGTGCTCTGGCCTTCGATTCAACAGACTTTGGGTTCAAATCCTGGTCTGGGCAAAGATGCTTGTTGTAGTTCCAAATCCTCTTTAAGCCATCTGTCCCGATCTAATTAGCCCTCATGTAAAGCAAAAAGTGACTAAAGTAAAAATCTAAATCAAACTAATTTTTGAAAGAATTTTGAGAAACGCTTTATTTAGTCAAGGAAGCTAAAACTGTAGCCATGGAGGGTAAACTGCAGGCTGCAGTAATGCATACTTGACCCCAGAGGGTTAGTTTGTTTACTCAATTTTCAATCTTAAAATAACTATTGAAATGCTAGATTCTTAATTGCATATTTTCTTTTCAGTTTATTCAAAACACAAATAATGCACCTACACATGAGATATATTTCACTTTGCCAGTCAAATTGCTGGGTTATACTCATTCCATTCATATGTACCTACGCCAAAATTTGTTGCATTTCCTATATAACCCAAAATATACTGATACCAGAAAAGAAAGTCATTTTAAAGTAAGTAATTTTTCTGTATTTAACATTCATTTAACAGTCTATCTGAAGTAAAAATTGTTCATCTTATTTACATTCATTCCCATTTGGTTACTTATAATAGTAATCAAGAATGTATTAGGAGAACTTTTCATATTTAGGTGTTTTGTAAATAACATCTTTATATAATTATTTTTTATCTAATTTTCCCTTATATTTGCTCAAAATGATAAATATATCTGCAAAATATTTGGATGCTGAGGTCCAGTTAATTAGGCAAGGTTTAAAACTTGAAAAATCGATTTATTAAAAAAGGAGAAATAGTGAAGAAACAGGTATACACATCCTGCTATTCTGATTGTGGACAAACAAGTGGTGGATCTTAGATTTGGTGCATGTACACACATCTCTTTATAGGGATGTGGTCATAACTATCAATGCAATATTTGGAAGAGTTTTAGATTTAAAGAGGTAAAATTACATTAAAAGTGTATGAATGACAAAGGTATGTTTGCAAATGATGAAAAGTATATATTTTTATATTAAATATGATATTAATACTATATTTTAATGCTGATGAAGTTAATTCACATGAAGGTGCAACAATAAAAATTTTAAAAAGTGAAATCAAACTTAAAACAATTTTGTTTCATATCTGCATGTGTACTTTTGTTTGATCCTTTCTGTTATGATTTTTAACTGATTTGATTTCATAAATCTATCTGCTGAGTTTTTAAATATTTAATAAACTGTTAAATCTTGAAATGAATGTTCTTCATCAAAGTGAAAGATTTTTTCATAAGAAACAATTAAAATGACAAAAAAATGAAAATTAATCCAAATTCAATTTTCTTCAGTTTTGATTTCAAATTCTGAAAGGTGAAAGTATCAATGGCTATTTTTCGATTATTGTAATCTGGATTACAAATAATTATATTAAAGTAATTTATCAAATTATGTCATCTTGTGGCTTGGTTATTGAGGTATATATGTTTTGTAGTGGTTTGGAATCCACTAAAGGCAACAAGTATTGATCTACTTAGTCCTTGTGTATTTTAAATAACTCAAGTTTTATCTCCTTGTTAGTAGAGCAGTCAACTAAATCAGACCAAATCAAATTGGTGCATGGAAGTAAAGTTTTAAGATTCCAATTTCAGTATTAATAAAGAAATTCCTTCTGTGAGAATCAAAGTTCCAGTAGCAATCTTCAGAGTGCTATACTATTAGTAGAATGTAAAACAATACAGTAAAAATATTCTTGAATTAAAACTTTTCACGAATTCACAATTTTTTTCTTTATATTGCTTATTATGTTGAATTATTCTAATATCTACTATTTTTTCATCAAACTATTTATTAACTTTTTACTAATTAATTTTCAGCTTATAATTGTAACATGTTATTTTATAGGCTTATTGGCACAATCCAGTAGAATGGACTCAAATTGATGACAATGATATATTTTTATACCATTCCCCACAAGCTTTAGGTCGACCTGGTGGAAAAGGTAAGCACAATTAGCTTTTGCTCTAATGTTTTTTGAATTGCTTCCATGTACGGATCACTAATCTTAATTAACTTGAGTATGGTTTTGTTCTGACTACAACAAACCCTCTGAGAAGCACACACATATATACCTTCTGCAACTTGCAGCCTTTCTGCATGAATTCTAACTAGTTTCGACCTTCACCAATAGAATATTTCCTTGGATTCTTTCAACTTTAGCAAGTCAGTGTAACTTTGTCTTCCAAAACATTATTGGTGCAGTTGGGTTGCACTGCTTTCTGTACTATTTATTGTCTTGTAAGTTAATTTTTTCAGTGGTGGCTAAGGTCATTACAATACTCCCCTCCAGAATTTAGCAGTAGTTGAATTCGATTGATTTATCACTAGTTGATTACCGATTGCATGAGATCGGGAAAGCTGTTTTAAGATCACAGGTGTACTTCCATATACATCTATAAGTGCAATAGATGATTGTGACCTTTGACTGCCCTGTATTGGCTCTTGAGTAGCCAAATGTGACTCAAAGTGAAGTGAGAGGCTGTCGTGGTTCAGTGGGTATGTCCACTGCACTAGCAACCTTCGAGTTGTAGGTTGCGCAGGTTCGATTCCTTTCAGATGCATTTCCCCTTTGGGTGTATTTCTCTCTTCTGTGTCAGTAAAAACTTTCATGTGTGTGTATGTCTATTACTTGATATTGTATGTCTTGTGTCTGGTGCAGCATGGCCAAATATGGCCCTTGAGCCATAAAACCCCCAAACAACCAAGTGAAGTGAAGACTGAGTAGCAATGAAGAGAAGCTATTATAGGAATAGGAACAATGTCTTATCACGGACTTTAAGCAGTTACTGGAAGTGATTGGTTACAGCAATTCAGCTCTTCATCATTGACCATCAATCCAAGTGTTTGCCAATTGTTGTGAGAGCCATATGGTATTTGTCAAAAGCACCACCGAGCATGTTTTTTGAAGAGCATGTGTTCATCATCATATATGCTTGTCACCAATTCAGCTAAGCACTTGTGGAGACAGTGCAACTTTGTGTACCTTAAAGTACTTCATGGTGGAGTTGAGTTTTACTGCTATGTATTATTTTCAATATCTAAGTTAACTTTAGTAGTCATTAGACAAGTTCACCACACAACTAAGGAAAGTGATTATTTTGTCAATAAATGTGATGTAAGCCAAAAGTAATACTATATTAAAAAATCACATGACACCAGATATGAATGCTCATTGCTTGAAAAATTAATTCAAACTTAAAATGGTGACTTGGCATGGAGGTGGCATAGCCCTCCTCTGGTTTGCATTGTCTTTCTTCATAATTAGAAAACATTTTGAATATCCATTTTTTAATTGGCATGCATTTAAAGGAGTTGTTTGCATCTATTTCTTCCTTCTGGCTGCTCCAAGAAGTTTTAAAACAATATGCACCAAAACACGAGTTAAAAAAAGATCAGACTTCTAATTTGCTTGACAACTCCGGCCAAATATTAAACTGCAATTTGAAAATTATTGGTTTAAATTCTAATCAATGGCTGTAAAGTTCTACATATCCTCATAGTCATTAAAAATTGAGAAACCCTTATCATGGTTTTTGATAGTTGTAGATTAGCAAACAGGTGCTCTTAGGTTTAATCAATAATTTTAAAAGTAAAGATTCTGGAAATGGTAGTATTTGAAAACTTAGTGGTACAGGATAAGCTACATGACTATCACTGATATATTATCTCAATCTTTCATAAACTCAATCTATTGCCTTTATTTAGATTTAAATTTGTCTATGTGCATTCTTTATGTCTAGGTTATCTTAGTTAATGATTGATTTCAAGTATATTTTTCATATAGGAATAGCTTGTATTGTTGTTTGCTTGGTCACTGGTCAAAGAAAGCCATTTCAAAATCTAGATAACCTGCCTCCTAATCCATCAGCATATCAAGACGGCTTGTCAGAAAGTGAAGTTGAAGATCTTACTTCTACATCCATTTATACCTTGAAGAATGAACGCTCACCAGGTTTAGAGTCCCTTTGCTTCATATACTTATTCTTATACTTTACTTGACTCATTCAAGTATCCTAAATTACAACAATATAATGTTTTTTCGCAATTTTTCAGCACATTCATTGTAATTCAGAAGCTATAATATTAAGAGTAATTTTAAAATGATTGGGACAAAGTGAAAGCAGATAAATCAATTTTTCAGGATAAGTTTGTTACAAATTAAGATATTTATAATATATTACATCTTTGATGGGTGGGAATAACAGTAAAAGTCACTTTTGATGTGCACAATTTTCTTGGTGCAAACAGTACAAGTAACTTAATTTTGTCACAGGGCCACATCCAAAATCTTTCCTAATTTCCCATTTAAAGTTATCAGACATAAGGTGCAGAATAGATTTTATAAATTTATTCATTCACAATATGGAATATTAAATGGATTTTTGTTATTATTGAATGAGTTTTGTTGCTCATTATCAAATTCATTCTGAAATATTTGAATTTTCAGACAAACATTTTCATTTTGAATAACTCATTTTTAAATTACTTTTAGTCTTGTAATAATTTATTTTAGCACTGAATGCATTCTAAATTTATCATCAGGGAAATCTATTTAAATCTGAGATGGTTTAGATTAAACTAAATGTAATTTGTATCTTGTTTTTACAATTAACAAAGTTAGAATTTCAACTAAATTCTACCTAAATGTAGACTTGATACCTAGCCCATTTGGTTAAGATTTTCTAAATATGAATGAAATTTTGACTTTTAATGCTATATTTAGTGCAGCTACTTCAATTCTGTGTAGGTGCTGTGAAAACAAGTTTCAAGCATCATACTCTTGTGTTTAGTTTTATGACACGATTCACACTCCTGCATGCACACACAACACCCCATCACACTTACAAACCACATTGAAAATTCAGAATTAGAATGTCTAAATAACATAGAATGAAAGTTCCAACAGAATATTAAAGTACATTCATATTTTCCAAAAGTATATCTATGATTTATTATGATTTAACCCTCAGAGCAAAAGATAATCAGAGTGAACAAACTAATGATTTCATTATGAACAGGATACTCTAATTCACAAACGTTCTGTTAACACTATATATATTGTGCAAGCTGAGGAATACAATATGTGTGCAACAGAATTTTTTGGTAAACTTAAGGTTTCCTGTTAACTGAAAGAGTATTAGTTTTTATGTGCTTTCTAATTAAAGGTTGTGGAAGTTTACCTTTCAATGTTGAAGCTTGATATAACTTTTTATTTCTGTTTAGGTCCAGTCGCTCTCATTAGATTCCAGATATGGAGTGTTGGAAAAGATACCAAAGAACACATTGAAGTGCAACTTGAAAATGCAGTCAAGCATTCCCTGTGGGATCTCTTGATGGAGTACCGTGCTCTCACATCACCTATTTCTGAGTCTGCTTTTCTGGATGATTCTCCATGTTACAGCGAACCTACTACTCCTATACGAAGTTAGTTGCCATTCATATCAATACAAAGTAGCTTTTTTAGCTATCAGTTTTTTATTTTTCCTATTTTAAGTGTTTGATGAATAAAATCTATAATTTTAAGCCCTGTTTCGTACCTGCCAATTCTTTTGGAAGTCTTCTGGAAACTAATTTGGTGTAGCTTGTCCATTACTGGTCTTTGAGACATAACCAACTAACTGGAAACCCCTTTTTTCTGGTCTGGATTTTTCTTTCAATATAGGAAACTTTAAAATGTTGTCTGGTGAGTATAATATATTATTTAAATTTCTTGGTCTTAATTGTTAATGAAATACGCAAGAGAAATAGAAGGTCGATACGGGAGCCAAGAGGATTAAAAAACTTAGCTCAAATATGGGAGAGTTTGTCACCCTAGTTGCAGTGCTGAGGCATTATTCTGGAGGTCTTTTTCTATGAGGTTGGCAGGTATGCTACTTAGATATTGCAACATATTTCAAGAACAAGACTTTTGAAATTGTAATGTAGAGTATTGTATTATTTACCTCAGCTAGAAGAAGCGGTCTCTCTAATCTGGATCCAAGTTTGCAGATGAAAGACATTCATCCTTCTGTCAGACTACATTCTTCTAAAGAAATCTCGTCATCAGTTCCTGATATTACCATAAAAGCACAATCGCCATCTCCACTATCGAAGGATATCTCTACTTTTAAAGTAAGTTTTATGCAAAATTTAAATTAAAACTAGAGCACAGAAAAAAATTAAAAATCAATTTTGGTTTATGAGTATATTAAACACTTAAAAGATAGGAAGCTACATTATAATATCTAGAAAGACAAGAACAGTGTGGCCCCTTGTTCTTGCAGAACTCTAGATCAAATTATATAGATTTTAGGTAACAGATTATAGATTATTATTCCTCATTGACATTTCTTGAGCTTTACTCTATTAGAAAAAATCTAGATAAGAAGGCATGGATCGTTTCCCCAGTACACTCTTTATATCGTGGGGATCGTCCCAGAAGATCTCTTGCTTTCAATTGCGATAGAACTATTCAGACAGCGCTCTCCCGCTTTTTCAGTAGCCATCTGAGGTGTCTCACGTTTTGCTGTGATCATAAGATTCATCCTATTTGCCTTAAATGCCAGTCTGACCAGTTTTCTCCAGCACACATTCTCGAGTGCCTGGAGTTGTCTTGAGACGACCTGTTTTCTGAACTTTTTTTGGCATATGACTTTGTGCGGGTGAATGGACGTGTGGATTTGGTCTAGTTACATGGAGATTAGCAGCAGCCAACAACAGATTATTTTAATTCAAAATTTATCACACTAACCTACTTTTTACATAAATTTAGATTGTACATTCATTGGAGCAATCAGTACAACTTGGATTCTCTTGGCACATTTTCCTCATACTGATTTTTTCGCAATCTTCAGCTATTTTTGTTCCAAAAATTCTCAAATTTTGCCACTATACTCCAGCATACTCAGTCTACTTAGAAATATGACACTACATGTTTTATTTATTTGTGTTTTTATATTTTTAGTTTGTCAGTAAACCTCAGTCTGCGAAACCTGACTTCATATCTCAAGCATCTAATCAGAGCTCTCCGCTTTCAACTACCTCTTCAGTCCCTAAATTTGAAAAGAAGAATTTGAATTTCATGTTTCATTCTCCTATGAAATCCTTTTTGCAGTATGGAGTCAAGTTAGGTGAGTAGTGTCTTATGGATCCTGATATCTAAACTAGTAAATTTTTATGAGGTAACTTTGCAAATTATTTACTGCAAACAGCTTGGTCCTTTTTGATTGCCAAGCTAAAAACTGAATAAATGACAATACTGCTGCATAGGAAATTTTCAATCTCATGTTTAAGTGATTATGTCTTGGACTTGTGTGTGAGAAATTTCAAGTTTGAGGTTAACCAAACTTTAGATTTGTTAACTTTTGTGATTCAAATTTCAACTGTAACTGAAGTATTCAGTTGTATAATATTCTACTGCATATAAGTCCTCAGGTGCACATCTTTAGGTATGTATGGGCATCACAATCCCGAGGTACCTGAGTGATCTGTCCTTCCTTTTTCCCCTCTTCTACTCTTTTGCTTTCCCCCTCTCAATGTCTTGTTTGGTGCAGCTTGGCCAAATATAGCCCTTGTGCCATGAAACTCAAAATCAACCAATCAACTGGATATAAATCTGTCTTCAATGCCTAATTTGGGTTAGTTGAACTGCTTACTAAACTTCATTTTGTTCTTGAAAAAATTTGCCTTAACCACTTCACTTCTACTGCATTTACCCTTCTGAATGACTTATATAACTTATATATACGATAATGCAGTTTGAGTTTGGGAGGAAAATTCAAGTTTTAGAAGGGCAGTACCTAAATTACTTTCTGCTTATGTTTTCACTCCAAATGCTACAAGTTCAGTCAGTTATTAATGTTGTAAGTAATGGCAAACTTGTTATATATCATGGGTAGATATATTATAGTAGAAGGTGCTCATAAATTCTATGAAAATCAAGCTACATTTTATTTTTTCTTATTTTGCTTTCTATATACTTGCAAGAGTGGTTCATTTATAATTTGCTCATTAGTTTTATGACAAGTAGACTTTATAGATTTTGCATATTTGATATTTTCACTGTTCTATGCTTATGCTACTGGCTGTAAATATTCTGTGGCACAAATATGTTAATATGCCATATAAATTTTGTGTTCTAATAATTCTAACAAAGTAATAGATTCATTATTTCATTGCTATTATGATGCTAGTGAGTTGCATTTGAAAGGCATTTTTATAATTTATCAATTCTTGTATTTTGAATACTTTTCAGTTCGCTTTGATTTTCAAACACTAGTTATTTTTTGGCAAATTTACTATGGATGGTAGTTTGCAAATCTTTAATTTATCATGTTTTGTCAAACAAGTGTTTTTTATGAATAACAATCAAAATCATTAAAGATTTTTTATATTGAATCTTTCCCTTGCTTAGGTTGTCCTGCTCTTTTTAGATGTGATTTTAAATTGCCTTCAAGGCATTGCATTAATTTTATTTTGAAAGAAATCAATAAAATTATGAAGAGTCTACTGAGGGATTTAGTTCCAAAAATGTACATTGGAATGGCTGATTCTCAAGAACCAACTGATGAATTTGTACCTTTTGATCCAAATGATGTAAGTTCCTTTAAATGTGTGTCAAAAGATAATGTGTTGAATGCAACAATAAAATATACTGTTGCCTTTGTATTATGTGTTGGTATAAAATTATTTCAAGGATGCAATTTAAAATTATTTATTATTAAAATATTTATGAATATTTTTAAGTTTTGTGAAATTAAAATTAATTAAACTTTAATAAGAGTATTGAAGACTAAATTCCACCAATTATTAGATTTTTCTTTATTAAAATAATTAACTTATTCTCATGAACCTCATATCATCACTTGAATACAAGAACTAGGTAAAACAATATTTTGGTTTTTGAGATAAAGGCAAAAGCACTTTGCTACCAATCCAGTTTCATATACCTACATATTTGACTAGCTGCTAGATAAAGCTTAAATGATCAAAAAGTTACCTCATCTTGCATTAAATTCTGTATGATCTGTTTTACCAATTTAAGTATCTCAAAACGTTCCATTTTCAAGTTACCTTGTTTTTGCACTCAGGTGACGATATTTTAAGTTAGACTTTTAATTTTGTTTTATTGATGAATTTATTTTATAAAGTAAAAGTACAAAAATTTATGCTTGAAAACCAATTATTATTTTTTATTAGTTACAAATGTGACGTGACATATTTTCTATGGGTAATAATTATTCAATATTGGCACACTACTGTATTTAATGTTCTTTCTGGATTTTCTTTATTTCTACTTGTCAATAAAAATGGAGGTATCTTATGTTGAAACGGACCAAAACTGAAGCCTCTGAGGGTCATGCATGCATTATTTCACCATGCAATGTGCAGTTTTCCCTGCATGACATTTCCCCAGAACACATGACTATATAACTATGTCTATTGGTTGAAAAGGATAGCCAAGAAGTTGAAAACTGGCTAGTTTTAAACTTCTTGACTATCTGGGGAAAAGACAATACTACACTACTCAAAAATCTCACGATGCCCATAGGGTTAAGATAATTATATTTATGATACTTTTTTATACAAAAATGTGAGTTTAATTAGTTTTAGCATTGTTTAATTTGTTTTCCTCATTGACTAATAACAGAATGTCAGTTATGATGATATAGAAGAAAGCAAACCAGGTGCTACAAGAACTTTCATTATTATTGGAAGAAATGAAAGACAATGGAGAGCTTACATGGGGATCCATGATTTTTCGAAATTCCAAGAAAGTAGTCTCGAAAGTAAGGAACTCTTAATTAATCAATTTTTATTTCTGGTGGATCATGTGCCACACATTGTAATCAAAGCAATATCTACCTTAGAGACAATTTTTATAACATGTTACGGTTTCCTTGATCATTATCTATACGACTTCATCTCTAGTGCATAATACAACAAATGCATATTTCAATTTTTACTGTTCTTATCGGCAACAATACATATAAAATAAGAAACTAACAATCATAAAACTAATAATGCTAATATACATAGTTGCTAAATTAATCGTTACATTCAATTATCAACATAGAGGGATTTTCAGTGTAAACAAATAAACCGGATGGAATTCGAAAATTTAACTTCTGCTACCCAAATGCTCTTTCATGATATGTTTGCATGTATGATGTTTAATCTAGTTGGTGATGCCCAATCAAGTAAGGATTCAAAGTATGATGAATCTTATTAAATACTGTTACAAATATTATAATCTGTAAATAGTATAAATAATTGTCTTTGCTTGTATTACGTTTTACATGTATCTAATGGGGATTTTCAATCTAAACATACGAACCAGACAGTCTGCAAAGATTTTATTTCTGCTGTCCAAATGCTCTAGCATGATACATATCAAGTTTACTTTAAATGTAGTTTATCGCCGTTTTGGCAACTTTTGGTGTTTCACCTAATTAGTGTTGACCATGCAATTATCATACATCAATTCAGAATTCATTCTTTGGAAGTTTTATAGGTGATGTGCTGGAATTGTATTTAAAAACAAGTCTTGTGACATGCCTTTTGGAATAAATACTACATGTAATATGTTCCTCTGCAGATAAACTACTGCCACTTGCATTAGCTTGACAGCAAAATCTTCTAGTTAGTTTTCAATGCATTTATTTTAATACGCTCACTGCCAAAAGTTAAGCACAGAGAGGAAAATGTTAATTTCCGGAAGCCAATCTGAATTGGAGAGGCTGTATTTCCCTGCAGAGGTAGATGGAAGTATGCAAATTTGTTCTCTAACAGCCAATCATGGTTTAGTGTTGAGAAATATGCAAAAAAGGCAGTTGTATAAGACGCCATCATTGTGAAGGGTTAGAGGAGTTTCATGTAAATGCTGATAAAAAGTGTTTAGAACTTTTCTACGATTAGTTTTCAAGACATGTGTTTCTATGGCTTCCAGAAGATGAATGGCAGATAGTGAGCACTGGCGTTCTGTGGGATGCCTTGAAGCAAGACAATCAATCACAGATGTTGCTCTTTTCTTCGGTGTTCATCATTTCATGATTATGGAAACAATTCCAAACAAGCCAAACAGTTGTCCGAAGACCTGTGGCCAGTCGCCCAAGGGTTACGACCCCCGTGGAAGATCGATATTTTGCTGTTTTAGCTAAGCGGAATCGAAGAGCGACCTCCACATGTGTGACATCTATGGTTGCAGCGTCCATTGGTAAGACGATATCTGCCACTACTGTTCGCCGAAGGCTACACATGAATGGACTACGCCCGGGTACCACGAGTTTGTGTTCCTCTATCCGTCCAATCCAGAGGGGCACGATTAAAGTGGTATCGGCAACATATGAATTGGACTGTGTCTAATTGGGTCAATGTTATGTTCACTGATGAGTCGAGATTTGCCCTGGAACCAGATGACTAGCATGTAAGGGTCTGGAGAGAACAAGGCACATGCAATCGGCCTCAGAACATCATCGAGCATCACACATTCTGAGATTGAAGCATCATGGTGTGGGCAGGGATTTTGTTGGGATATCGCACCAACCTGCATATCTATAGACTGGGTTCTGTGACGGCTGTCCGTTATTGGTATGAAGTCCTAGAACCCACTGTGAGATTGTACGCTGCATCAGTTGGTCCTGCTTTCGTTTCAATGGATGATAATACGCGTCTCCATCGAGCCAACATCGCCGACGACTACTTGGAGAGTGAGGGGATTGCGCTTATGGATTGGGTGGCGTACTCGCCCAACCTTAATCCCATTGAAAATCTTTGGGATGCCCTCAGCCGTGCTGTGTCTGCACGTTTCCCACCCTCAGTCACTCTCACAGAGTTGCAAACTGCTCTATAGTAGGAATGGCGATTACTTGACTCTGGGGTGGTTGATCACCTCATGGAAAGCATAATCACACTCTGTAAACTTTGTATGAGGATGAGGGTGGTCACATACCCTATTAATGTTGGTTTTGTTTGTTTTGGATTTAAACATCATTTTGTTAATGACTCCAATATGACTTCATCTTATAATTTATGAAAATTCAATATTGTTTTCATCTTTATAATTCTTTGTTTTGTTTCATGCATAAACATATTTGCTACTTTCCTGCCACATGTCGTGTCAATCAAACTGTACTTGAGGATTTTTTTGCATTTTACCACTTTGTACTTAACTTTTGGCAGTGAGTGTACTAATGTTAAGTTCAGTTACTCTGAATAAAAAAACAAAATGTTTATTTTAAAACACAAAAGTAAACAATGTTGAAGGGTTAAAAAATAAATATTTTAAGAAATGTCACTTCCTTAAAACTGACTTTTGGGGTCATATTCCCACTATGATATTAAATCTGCTGTTTGATATTAGCAACTAGTCCTTTATTTTTCAAATTCTGAAAAGAAATGTATGAAATTTAGTAAATGTTAAGCTTATACCTGTAAATTGTTTGTGAATGCATATTTATAACTTACGCTACATTTTATTGCTCTTAGTAAAGTGTTACAATTTTTTAGATGAATTCCAAAATTTTTTATATTCTTTGCAACCCTTAAAATTAAAATATTAAATCATTTTTCAAATTTTAATTTCTGGGTAGACTCTTTTGGTAATATTTTTAATGCCAAAATAAGACTAAAAGGATTCAGAAAAGGATTGTCTGTACATTTATTTTCCAGGATTTATATTTTTCTGAATTTGTTTTAAAACTGAAGCATTCCATGCATCGATATTAATTTAGTTTGCTGTAATGTCGAACACCTTCCATTGTTTAGTATATATATATATACAGAATATTTGCTTCAATCTTAAAGCAAATATTGCTGAAGTTTTCTTTTTTTATTGTGTTTTAATGTGCATATATGTATTTTCTGTTTAACTTGCTTTTATTCATGTTTTGCAGATACCAAAACATATCAGAAGTATTTAACTCATATTTGTGACCATCGAAGTATAGATCTGTATCCTGAATCTATTCCTAGTTCTCCCACTTTTACCCACAAATCCAACTCTTCTCTAGCTTCTGTTAGTCCTAATTTCAAAAGCTCATGTACTTCAGACAGCCAAAATTCAACTGCTCCATCATTTGTGCCTCGCCAGAGGCTGTTTTTGATGTATGTTCAGGATAAAGAGGTATGTACAAGACAATGGGGCAAGAATCAAGCTTAAAATTAATTGCATTAGAGACACTTAATTGGTACTGGATTAAATGCATAGTATGCATTAGATTAAATTGTTATATCAGTCAAAATGTTAATTTAACAAGGAATCTTGAATGAAAAAGAATCTTTTCTTTGCTAACAAAATATAGTTTAATTGTGTAAAATAATTTATACAAAGTACATTGTGCATTTTTTCTTTTGCTTTTATATTTCACTCAAAAGTTTATTTGAATATATCTGTAATTCAGATGAATAATTATTTAGATCTATCTCCCACAAATCTCACATTATATTTGCAAACTTTACTTTTAATTTAGCCATATTATTGCATTATAAAACACTTAGTATTAACATTTAGTTAATTTAGCTACTTTTTGAAAAAAGATTAAAAACTACACATCACCGAACGTTCAAAATATCAATTCTCATCAATCCTTCCACATCACATACTGCATTCTTAGCACAACCAGTTTATAGAAAGGCCACACATTCATCCACAAACATCCATGCCTTATGCTGGATTCGGACCAGGAACCTTTCAATCCAGAGGCCAGTTTCCTGACCACTAGACCAATTGGTTGTCTTTTGTGAACTGAGAAGTCCTGTGGCTAGTTAATTGAATACATGTCCATGCAGAATAACTATACTCAACGAGTTTTAATATTCAAGAATTATGATTCCATTGAACCTGATTGAGCAGATGTTAAGACACAAGTGATGTTAATTTTAGCAAAATAAATTAACCTCGCGCTTGTCTACCAAATTTGATGAGTCATCACCTGAGGCTGGTGTGAACTGCCAATGCCCTTAAATCAACCTTTTATAAATGAGTAAATTAGAGCATTTACTTCAAAGATGTCTATTTAACCAATATGCTAATAAAATATGCCCATATTCTCCATAGACATGCTGGTGTATTGTATTCTTGAAATAAATACTCCTTTTGGAAGTAAACTAAGTAAATTTATCACTTCATATTTTGGAATTTTCAGGTCACTCTTTACCTTTACAACTGGGCCCAAGAAACTAGTCAAAATCTTTCGTACCATCTTTTAAGATTGAATAAATGGCATCAACATCGGAATTCCTTGTTGAACAACATCATTCTTCAGAAACTTGGTGTGTTCCATGGCTTGACAAGCATTCAGCGATCAGATGTTGAGAAACCACATAAAGATGCAAAGGCCACAGTAAGTTAATATTGATTTAGACATTTTATTGAGCAGTTATTTATTTTGATTCTTTTGAAAAATGTCTTTTAGAGTTATGCCATCCATTTTACACTGAAGTGCCAAAAGTCATTGGATAGCAGTATGCAAATTTACAAGTGGTGCTTACATTGCGTTAAAAGGGTTTAAAGAGTCAGATGGATATCAGTGCTGCCTGTTGGACTCGAATGTAATAAACATTTAATAAAGTGATAATGGCTACCCGATGAGAATTAACCGAGTTTGAATGTGGAATAATAATTGGAGCTTATGGGCATAGCATTTCATGGGCATTAATACATGGGGCATAGCATTTCAGAAATTGTTGATAATTTTAAGATTCCTCGTTCCACAGTGTCAAGGGTGTATCCAGAGTACCTCATGGAAGGCATTACCTTTCACAAGGGACAGCACAATGGCCTTCCACGTCTGCGGAATGATTGAGACCAGCAACGTCTGAGCAGAATTATTCATGCTGACAAATGAACGACACTGCATGAACTGACTGCCACAATCAATGAGGGATGCACTAAGGGTGTGTCTGTAAGGTCAGTGCTGTGAAATTTGGCATTGATTGGATATGGTAGCCGAATACCAACTCTAGTGCCTTTACTCACAACACATCATTGGCTTTAGTGCTGCACTTGGGCTCACAAATACATGCAGTGGCCCCAGATGACTGGAAGATGGTAGCATTGTCCGATGAGTTATGTTTCCAGTTGATATGAGCTGATCGTCTAGTTCAAGTGTGACCAAACCTCATGAGGCTATGGATCCAACTTGTCAATAAGGCTTTGTACAAGCTGGTGGTGGTTCCATAATGGTGTGGGCAGTGTCTACCTGGCATGAATTAGGTCCTCTAGTCAAATTGAACCGGTCATGACAAGAAATCGCTATGTTCAGCTGTTTGTTGACCATTTGCAGCCCTTTATAGACTTCACTACTTCCTAATAACGATGGGATGTTCCAAGATGATAATGCTCCATCTCACTAGGCCCATTTTGTTCGCGATTGTTTTGAGGAGCATTCTGGACAATTTGAGCACATGATTTGGCCACCTAGATTGCCAAACATAAATTCCTTGTGGCATATCTGGGATTAATAATTGTATGGCATTGTAGCTGATTATTGTCTGGTAATTGGACGTAAAAACAAAGATATGCAGGAACTGGGTATTCTGTTTCAATGTATTTTTATTCACATTGATCTTTAAGAAATGTTTACCTTGATAAAGCTTTAGAAAGACTGTTTTTGCTTTTGCTTGATGAGTGGAAGTTTTGTAAATGTTGAAAAACATTGGTTGCTAAATTAAACAAAGAAGCACTTGAATGAAACCTAAGTAAATCATTGGAGATGGAACATAAATAGCCTTTGTCGAGGTGAACTCACTTGCTGTTTTAAACAAATGCGCAGTTATTTTATAGAAAGAAAAACGACTATTTGTTTTCTAGGTTTCAAAAGAATCGGTAGATGAACCAGTTAAAGCAACATTAGGATATGTAGAGCAACTGATTCGCAACCATACTTTTAGCAGGGAGTCCCATGGTATTAGTTCATCAAGGTCTTCGTCAATTGTGAGTAGCCTAAAATCTGGCTATTTTGTCAAAAGTCTGAAAAATGCTCGACCATTGGTACCCTTTCATTTGAGCCCAAGTTCCAACATTAGGGATCCTGTCATGGCTCATGGAGTCCAATTTCTGGAGGCAAATGCTGCACAGAGAAGAGGTATGTTTATTTTGTAGTTATTTTCTATTATTTTCTAGTTGGAAAAAATTTTATTTTGAATTTACACCTTCCTGCAAAAAACTGATTTAGTGTGTGTTTGTGGACTTAGTGTAAAGATCACATTCTGGTCTAGAAAAGTTAAAGAAATCATATCTTGAAAATTGTGACTTGTGTATTTCACATGTAAGCTGACAATATTTTTGCAGAAAATAGAAGTAAAAATATTTTTGTAGAAGATCAACAGCTCAAAGTATTTAAAAACTAAAGACTTGCAATTTGTTTTACTGAATTCTTAACAAGATTGAAGTTTTAACTGGCAGTACTGTAATTTATTTCTGTATACTATAACTGTAAAATAATGGTCTGTTATTAAGAGGCACAGATTGACGTTAATAGAAAATGAACTTTAACTCTAGAACATCCACAGGACCTCATTTGTTGCTTCCTCCCTTTTGCGCTTTATTGTCTGATTATGACAATTTCTTGGAACTTTTAATCATTTTACCTCATAAGTACACAGCTGAAATTTTTTTTGTGTAACTCAATATAGAAAAATTCCACTGTTAAATTGACCTACAACGTAAGATGGTGTCTTTTCGTTTTAATATATTTTTTGGTTAAAATAGCTTTATTTTAATACAAAATGACCATAAAAGTAGCAATCCTAGCAGATTTCCAACTGCAAATAGTTTTAAAGTGATTCTCTATTTTATGTAACCTTAAGAATGATATCTTAGGCCCATAGTCACATGGGGTTGGTGCCATACCCAAACCATACCAGCAGCTCCGAACAATTGGTAATTTAACTCCTTTGCCCACACATCACATGTTGCTAGTTTTCCAGGGTTGCATCCGATGTCGAGGTGTTAGTAAAAGCATTCATATAGGCCTGCTCCCATTCCATGGCACTTAAACTATAATTATATAGTCCATTATGTATTTTGAGTGCCATTAACATGTTGGGCTGAAATTTATTCTGATTCACCTTCTATTAAAAGATTAAAATCATCTAAAATTATTTCTTTTCCTCTTTAACCTATTTAAAAATGCAGTTAATAAAAATTGATTTCGAATTTCAAAGCAGCTATAATTACTTATAGTTTCGTATTTTTAGATTTGCAGGTCTTGTATAACTTATGGCAAAGTAGAGGATCGAATTTGAATAATCCTTTTGTAAGTATTTATGATGCATATTTTTAGATTTGTACTGCTAGTCTAATATATATTTAGTTTGTATTGTTAAATTTTTTTTATTTTACTTGTAATTGTGGGATGCATTTATTTTATTCATTTACAAATTTCATTTTGCCTCCCTGAGTATACTTCTCTTTTCTGTATCAGTAAAGCTTTTCTTGTGTGTCTGTCCATTTACTTGACATTGTTCGGTGAAGATTGGTCTGATATGGCTCTTGTGCCATGAAACCCCCAAAAAACTAACAAACTATTCAATAATTTTCTTTTATGTTTTGCCAGTGAGTCTGAAGGTCTTTGCTAGCCAGCTACATCAGTTTAATGAATTTCTTATAAATATTTGAATATAATTATTTATGGTTCTGTATGGTAAGTTAACCCTTGGAGGTGTGTATTACAAAAGTAAAAAGGTCTGTTATAACAGGCCCTATTTAGATGATACATTCAAATATTTTCAAATAATTTGTTAAGTATTTGAATCTAAAACTTATAAACTTCAATAACAATGCAGATATTTGTAGTTTTATATTTTCCTTTAAAAGTATTTTTCTTAGCTTATGCTTTTTTTTCCTGGATATAACTATAAGAATAAGGATTCTCAGGTATGGTCAAGCTGTGTTGGGATCGACAAACAAAAAATTAAAAGCCATTATTCTGTCCTAGGTTCATTATACACCTACTCAAAGAAAAGATTGTTCATTATCAGTACGATACTGAAGCTCGCATAATATTAAAATGAGACTAAGCATGTGTTAGGAGTTGTAGCATTTTGCTTTGATGGAAAATTTATCATTGGTATGGTTTGATAATTGATATTGAACTCACTTTTAAAACATTAATTGTAACCAAAACTTGGGAGACAGTAACTCCCAAGTTTAGTAGTTTTATATATATTTTTAAGTTTTATGCATAAACTTTATTAAGAAAATGTTTGAGAATTGTGTTTTTAAACTAGATTTGTGTATTAATTGTTTAGATTTGCATTTTTTGTACAGTTTAAATGAAACTTATATCTTTATGCTTTGTTATTTTATTACATAGGACAAAGACTTGAAAAGATTTGCTCGTCTAAGTCATTACTGTTTCACACCAATTTTGTTTAGTCCTTCATGGCGCTTTAAAGTTGCTCCAATTCGAGACCATGCTTTGGAACCCTTAGACCAATTTCCCTGTTCAGTTGAGCGTCCCGTGGAAGTTGGAATAGTTAGCAGCAGCGTGAGTTAGATTTTTAAGCACTTGATAATTATAATTATGTATTGAGCATTAAAATATTTATAAAAAATACACAGGGTGATCCAACTTAAACATGTTTAGACCTCTTGGTAGGAAAAACTAAGCGAATCACAACCAAATTTTATACTCGTACTTTTCTGAGTATGCGGTTCTGATTTTGGAAAAAATAGTTCAAATTTTGTCAGCTAGGGGTGGAATTTGGCACTGTTGTCTAGGTAATTTGCATATTGCTGAACTCAGCAAACAGAAATCGTCAGTAGACCTCTACGTAAGCCTTTTAACTGCCTAAGTTCCTAAGTGCAGAAGGATTGCTGTTTTGTTGATATAAGAGTTGAACAAGTAACACAATCTGGTAAGGTGAGCTTCATGACACTAAGCGAGTCTTCAATTAGTGAAAAATGCTGCATAACTTATAGGATGTTAGATAAATTCGGCAATATTCAAATTGCCTGAACTGCAGGGCCAAATCTCCCCGCTAGCAGCCGAAATTTGAACTATTTGTTTTCTTCAGAAATCAAAACCATATACTCTGGAAAGTATGTATACAAAATTTGGTTGCAATTCACCCAGTAGTTTTTCCTTCAGTGAGGTCTAAACACCTCATATTTAATTTGGATCACCCTGTAAATTGAATTTTATATTACTTTTAATCAAGGGATGGTAGCCATTAACATGACTAGCCATAAATTTATATGAAGAATAAACATTAATTTACTAAGATTATTTACTACTATTTATCATCTAAGGAATTGTATAAAATGTGTTTTTTATTTACCAATAGTGAGAATTGTCAGATATTCTCCTGTTCTCTTGACTATTTATAAACAGTCTGAGATCACTTCAAATTATGTCACTCTTGATCAGTCGGATCAGAGTGGGTAGCTTTGCATGCATAGCTATTTACTTTGGATCGAATCTTTCAATCAATATGTAAATCGGGCCAGTTTTGGTTGTGAAACGCCTCTATATTTTGATTGGTCAGAGTGACATATAAGCGGAGTTCATTTATATCTTAGTTCTATTTCTACAAAGTAGTGGTCATGTCCTTTTGTTTGTGAGTCGTGTTGGCTCAAGTTTATAAATTCCATACGATGTTTTGTGTATGGTTTTTGATGCTGGCTTTTTATATATTTTATTCTAATAAGTTTTTAAGTCTCACCGTGCTGTGTTCGTTTTTAACTGCTCAACCACACATTTTCCACTATAACCTTACTTTGCTAAATTATTAGCCCATGAAGCTAACAATTGGTCTTTTTAAATTAGCAATTAATTAATTTTTAACAATTGGTTATTTACCAATAATGAGAACTATTGTAAATGTAATGAGATTTGGCATTTTAGTATTCATAGGGAGATATGAACATCAAAACTTGTTCATTTATGATTGCAACTTTTTTAGTTTGGTTTTCATTGTTAAGTTTCATCTGCATTTTGTGTTACCTGTCAAATTAAAATGAATCATTAAGTTACGTGTGGTAATCAACGAGCTGTTTCTTCCAGAGATCGCGTCATAGTTCTGGTAGCAGCTTGAAGAACTCGGACACATCTGGCTTGGCTGGGAGTTCAACCCGGACCAGACGTGCCAGTGGGCTTGCTGGTTATCCAGGATCGAACCAAAGCTCTCCCAAACTTAGAACTAAAACGCCATCTGAAGAAACTTGGCATAATACTGTGTGTCAGAACTACCTTCAGGAATACATTCAGTATTTGCACACAGTTGGATTCATTTCTTTGCAGACTTCTGAAACAGCTGATAAGAGGTGCCTGGCATGCTTTTTTTATATTCTGTTTGTAACAACCATCCTGTTGATGGATTGCATACTTTAATAAGTTTCTTCAGGGTCCATATTTGATGCATGTTTTGCATCTTCCCTTAGGCACAGTGTTGGAAATGAAGAAGAAAGACTGTCCAGATCAGACTCCTTTTCTCGCCACAGGAACAGCATCCGGGGTCAACCGAATTACCTCATCAAAAGTTTGCTGGGCGGCCTGTTGGTGTTTGAATTAGGCTTAGCTGATCCTTATGCTTATGGGCATCTTTATTCCGTGGAAGGTTCAAGATTCGATGCATACAGTTCCAAGAAGTTAAGTTCTCAGGTATACTATGAAACTTTTGCCTTATTTCAATTGTTATTTTAAACTAATGTAAAAGTCCAACAGAACTTTGCATATTTGGATCAATTAGGGTTGTGGGTTATCCAAATATGGGGAATATTCGAATGAGTTATCTTTCTCTGATGGCCAAAAATTAATTTACTGTTAATAGCACATTTTACTTTTACTGAACTCTTGTACATACTTCAGAATAATTAACTCATGTGGTTTGTGTCAGTTTTTGTTGCAATGGACTCCAATCTTATTATCAATGTCTCAAACATGTAACAAAATCAGAATTATAACTCCCTTTAATTTTAGTCTTTATACCCTATCTTGCTATAGTCAGATCCTGCATTATCACATGGTCACCATGGCGCAGTCAGTTTGCCCGCTAGTAACCTGCAAGTTGTTGGCAGTGCATGTTCAATTCTTTCTTGGGTGTTTTTATCTCTTCTGTGTCAGTAAAGCTTTCCTTGTGCGTATCTCCATTTATTTGACTTCGTTTGGCACTGCTTGGCCAAATATGGCCAAAAACCAACCTTCATTATCACTTTCAATCCAAGTTTATCATTTTGCAAAATCCAATATCTGATTGTTAGAAGTTTTCAATGTGTATTTATTTGGAACAGTAGCTACAAGGTTGAATGTAACAGACCATCTTATGTGTACTATCTGTCTACCACAAGATCTGTTCCAGTCTAGATATTAGTGATCACTATAAAAACAGGGTTCATACATTTGAGTGCGGATGATTCTGATGAAGTTTTGGTAACTGGATCATAGTAGTTTGTTTACCAATCATCTTCCTTAAAGGAATTCTTTCCTTCATGTAGCCCTAGAAATCATGTATACTCTTGCCTCACAAATGTCTGGAAAGATTAAAATAAAGCGTTCCCATTCGGAAGACTCATTAACAGGTACTCCTTTGCAAAGAAACAAATGTATGTGGGTTAGGATACCCTGTCTAGAAATCTTAACCAACACTAGCCTGAAGCAGGTGGACCAATTGTTGCTAATTGCCCCAATGTGACACAGGGCCGCGGTAGCCCGGTTGGAAGAGTAACAGATTAGCAAACGGAGGGTTGGGAGTTCGAATCCAACCAAAGTCCGTCATGTATAAAGGAGGCTGGTGCACATTGAATCTGTCGTGGCCTCAAATATCCTCACATTGGCATGGTGTGGAAGTTTGGAGAGTGGGGTGCCAGCTCAGGTGTTAACTTCGTCATCTGACTGTGGTTCAACATTACGTGGTGTTCTTGGATCTTTGCCCTTTGGGTTTGATTCCAGATCGTTGCCAATAACTAGTTGTGTTGCTCCAGTGCGAAGTTAATTAAATGCCTACCTACCCCAATATGATAAACTCAAATGCTTGAAGAATCCCCTATAGAATATGAGCCAAGTCTCATTTCTATGGCAATAGACAAGGACAGACTATGTCTGGGGCAGTTTTCATGGTAGACAGTACATTTTGCTGTATATTTTGTTTATCCTGTCACATTCAGATTACTAAAGAATTTTATTGACTACATTACTCTTCCTTCCATTACTGCATTACTGCATATCTGTATTGGGAGTTAACTATTATTAATAACTTTGAATAACAATTTGTCGAGTAATGTACTGTTTATCAGTCAGTATGAATCAAAGTATTTGTTAAATTTGCATTTTGAAGCTTGTTTTGTCGTCTAATTAATCTTAAGAATGTGAATTATTTTCTTTTATATTGCAGTTCACACCACCCTTTCTAGACGAATTGGATAAAGTCAAACTCAATTTCAACCTCCATTCTTTTACCTATGATCACCATCTTAGGACAATACATTCTTATATTTCTGGACAGCAGTTAATTTTCAGGCATGGCTATCACCTAACCAGTTTTCTTGATGATTTTATTAAATACTATCAAAAAGCACCGAATGGAGCTCGTAATCTGGTTTATTCTGGTATGTAGAATTTTATTTTATGATATGTGTGTGTATATAACCATTTTAACTGCTTTTCCCATTTCTAAGCACTAAACTTTGCTTTCATTATTTTTGATTTCCACCTTTATAGTGTCGAATTCTTCACTGCTTGAAATAATTTGTGAAAATTAAAGAAACTCCTTTCAAAAATATGAAATAAATAATATCCTTTAGGATGGCCTGACTATATCGGCAAAGTTGCCCCCCCCCCAATTTTTTTTAAATGATTGAAACAAACACCATACATTTTCTTTCTTACATCAATACAAAGATTGAAAATGTGTTGAATGCATACAGGAAAAGAAAAAGTTTATATTTTGAGAAGACATTGTATAAAGCAAAGTGTTACCTAGATGTTTGATTACTGTAAGCATCTTCACTAAGTAATGGCTAAAAAGCATTTCTTGTTAACAATTGATGATCAAGTACTCAAAACATTTAACTTAATGTGTTGAGTACTTGATCGTCTTATATTAGATAACTTAAGTTGTGCATAACTCAAAAATTTACTCATATAGCATATATTAAATCATTACTACAAAATAATGATGTGTATTGTTTGATAATGAAAGGTAAAATTCCATTTTTATCTCATTTTAAAAATATTATAAATGTATGAAAGGCATATGTACAAAATTTATAACTTTAAAAAAATGCAGGAACGCCACTCTTTCCCCTTTTTATTGTTGTAAATGCTTTATGTATTGTAATAGTGAAATTCAAAATCTCATACAGCTTCATCTCTTTCTTTGAGAAATTATTTGTTATTAAAAGTTTCATAAAAAAATTTGAATTGGGCAGTACATCTTACATATTTTTAACTTTATTTTTTCTTTTTGAAATGCAACACAGAAAACTTAAATGTGATCAAGGAATGCTCATAAGATTAAAGTAAAATACTTATGAAATAAATAGTTAGAGATAAACAGGATATCAATTTTGAAAGTTGGATGGTGTATTCATTAATACCCATGAAAATCCAAGGTGTAAAACATAGAAACTTCACTAGCAATTTGACCACGAATTTTTGCCAACTTTAAAATTAAATTCCTTTTGATACACATAAAACACCACATTTCAATTTTGCAGTTAGTCAGTTTCCTAATTGTGTTTTTAATCTTTCATCTGCTTTTTCTAGGTACCCTTACAATTCCTGATGTAAACATGTCTGGTGACAAACTGTACAATTATATAATAAGCCACAATCGACTTTATAAGATGACTGTGTTGAGAATGGTTCCTATTATTCTTGATAGCTCTTGCAGCATAGTAAGTGCATGTTATGATATTACTTTAATTTACACTTTGCAGTTTTATTTATGATTCCTGTTACTGATGTCCATAGAAAAAGTTTAAAAACTACTTTAAGTAATACATCTCATTGTTTCTGTAGTTTTGAATGGTAAACATTCATTGCAATGTATTTTGATTGTTTTTCTTGAATTTTAAAGATGTGTTTTTACTTTTGCCACATCTTATTTGTTGCTATGTCAATCTTGTTATGGAAATTGAGTGTTGTAATTGAGCATGTAAATTAATGTATAAGCAGTTTAAATAATTATTTAGGTTAGGTTATGTGGTATTCTCACTTGGTCTATGTTACATCAAAAATGATAATGAAAACCGAGATGTTTCACTTGAGAGCTTATGGTCAAATTTGGCAATAGTGACAGATTTATGGAACTGAAGTCAGTTTGTTGAAACTAGTGTCTGGTGCTACTTTATTCAAGCTTACATCCTCTAAACAGCGATTTTGAACCTTTTTCATCTCATGGCACTCATAAACTAATTACTAAAATTCTGCGGCATACCAAAAGTATGTTATAGATTTTGCTGATCTGACAAAAATATATATTACCTTGATTAATTTAGTGATAAATTATAGTAGTTACCTACCTTTTTAGCTCCAAAGTGGCTAAACAAATCCTTCGAAGACTTATTTATACTTAGGAATAAAAAAGTAATACCAAAATTAATTATATGGGTATTAAAAATAATGATATTACTTGAAATTATTTTAAACATGCCCATCAAAAGTTCAAACCTAAACTCCAACCTAAAAAATGAATACCTAAAAAATTTAAACCATTTTGCCATCTATCAGTGTCATTCCTGCAGCACACCAGTTGAAAATCACTGCTCTAAAAGCTGTAAATATAATTTCGTAGTATGCTTCCTGGTTGAATACATACTGATTGCTTAAGTAAAATGCACTCTTTTGTTTGTTTTGCTGCTTTGTATGTTTATTTATTGAAATGTATTTGGAGAGTGGGGTGCCAACTCAAGTGTTGCCTCGTCATCTGACCATGGTGTTGTTCTTGGATCTTTTCCTTCAGGATTGATCCCGGACCGTGACGTTAATTAATTACCATTACCATTTATTGAAATGTTATCTTCAAAAAGATCAGCTTTTGTTTTTATGTCTTCTGTGAAGAGTTAATTTGTTTCTTTTACAGGACACAGAATTTGCTTTAGTTGAACTTTCTGCTCGTAGGGCTTCCTATAAGGACATCAACGATGTTTGCCAGATGGGGAGCTTTGATGTCGGCATTCTCATAAACCACAACACGTCAGAGCCTGCTATAGAGCCAAATTCCTTAGTCCTCAACTACTACATCATCCTTACCAGCCAGAGAGACCTATATCCAAAGCTTTCCAACTTTAGTACTATGTTAGGTTCATTTCAGACTGTTCGGTTTGGTTCCTCCATATCTGCTAGTGGATTCTCATCCCGCAAAACCAGTACAGGATCCATGCTCACTGAAAGAGATAAATTTGAGTCCAGTGGAGAGGATTCAGTACATTCTACTGATTCAACGTGAGTGCGGTGATTGTCATTTGAGTTATAAAGTGAAAAAATGTTAAAAAGAGAATCTTATAATCACACTAAGTACAGCAGGGTTCCCAGAGGCCTTGAACAACCTTAAAAAAGCTTGATTTTTCTTTTCAGTTTTTAAGGGACCTTTAAAAGCCTTAATATTTGCTATAAGTCCCAAAACGTTTTACTAAACCTTAATGTTTTCTCGAACACTGTATATTTTACTTCACTTGCATTCGAAAACTGATACTCGTCCTGGTCTGGTGTCATCAAAAGTTGATGGTATAATATGGTTAGGTTAGCTAAAAATTCATACATTTAATACTTTGTTTGAGACCCAAACTTAGTACTCATAAAAGTTTCTCCACCTGTACCACATAGGTTAATTTATTGCGATTTATGTGAAATGTTGCTTTAAAATTCCTGTACAGTGCTTAGTATGGTTGTATGTTAATGTGATCTCTTGACATTTCTGCATTGAGCATATTTGAAAAGATTGACATTTTAGTCCTATAAATTAAAGACTGAAGATTACTTATTGATGATGATTTTCCACCCTGATATGAAGCCTCATTTTCAAAATAATTCTGTTTTGTCCTTGATCAATAGAATTTTTCCTATGATTATTTCAATCAATCAATGTGGTTATTTAGTCACATTATGTGTGTTGTGGGGTGAAAGCAATTCTACACTACTCGTGACACCCATAGGTTTAAGTACACTGCCTTATGTATAGATATTAAACTGATCAGTTATGCATACATGTGCAAAATCTATACATATAAAGCAGAGTTAGCATCTGTGTTCTCTATACAAATCTACACCGTTTGACCAGTCTACACCAAATTTGGTACACTTACTCTTTGGAACACTGCGGGAATGTAGCTACATATTAACTCCTTGTTCTATTTGTCTTGGGTGTGCAGAGGGGTGTAACGTCCCGTCATCCTGGACAGAGCACTTGCTAGAGGGCGCTCTCTCCTGGTCTGGCTATGCAGGTGACGTCAGAACATCTACAGGTTTCGCCTCTCAAGATGACTTTGGAAGTTTTTTTAGAATCTTAGAGTATGATGCAATGCTGAAAATCGCTCAGTATCATATCGTTTATGTATCCCATCTTTAAATTTTCAAATTATAGCTTTATTATTGGAATATAAATTTTTATGATAATATAAGATTATTTTCATAGAAAGTGGTCTTTTTTTAATCATTGATATGGTACAGAGGGCTAAAATATGAATCTAAAGATAATTTGAAATCCTCATAGGAATAACATTTATTATTTATACGATCAATGTCGGACCAATTCACACTAAATTTGGTACATTCATCCTTAGAATTCTGCTGGACACATAGGCTATATATTAACCTTGTTCTATTTGTACTGGGTCTGCAAGGGGCTAAAAACAATTTGAAATTTGCATAAGAATAATATTGAGTAATATTACTATGAAGTATAAACAATTTGACCCGAACAATGCTTGGTAGTTCAGTTATCATTTATAACCTTGGTCTTAAAATGAGTTTCGGTGTATACTAAAAATGGTACACGTCTCAGGGAATGTATTAACCCTCTGAGGGGTTCATACATATATGTATTCTGCAATCTAGTCTTCACTACATGACTTCTCAGTTTTGACTTTCGTGATCAAAACAATCTTTCCTTGCACCATGCCTCTATTTCTATGTAAACCACGATTACCATATAACAAAAGCATCATATGCAAACATTAGATATCAAGCATTTTGTTTGCCATGCTTTCATTACTTAATGAATCTTTAATATTTTTAAATGGGGGAAATATGTTTCTGCATATTGAGATGAATTGTATGTTCTACTTGCACAACTGTAGAGAAATTATTTACTGCACTTTAATGGTCGATTTTACTATCTTTATTTTATAAATTGTAATAAACTTCAATTGTCTCTGATCAGCCGATCCAAGAAAGTAAGCATCATCCGTGGCATGTGTGATGAGGATGTTATGTACCTCGGCTACTTCAGCAGCCAAGAAACGATGATGCAGCAAGTCCTGAACCAGCAAGCAGACGCTGCGAGCCAGCATCTGCAGAACATTGTCTGCCAGGCTTCTATTCACTGCCGCCGAGACTTCCTGTGGAGTTCCCTGCTTCCCAGGACATTGAAAGAAGAAAACAGCAGCAGAGATGTATGTTTCCAAAATTGCGATTCTCTATGGGATGGTAGCATTAACTCTATTTCGTATCTATGTATCCAGAGA
This sequence comes from Meta bourneti, assembly GCA_933210815.1. NCBI lineage: Eukaryota > Metazoa > Arthropoda > Arachnida > Araneae > Tetragnathidae > Meta > Meta bourneti. The sequence continues at coordinate 89,020,875 of OW119924.1, read as the reverse complement.
ATTAAATTAAGTAGCTGTAAAAGCGTAAGAAAATGTGTTGTTTAATTAATTGAAAGTGAAACTTAAGGTGTATGTATACACTAGAACATTTTTTTTTAATTTTGACTTTAAAAATCCAGTTTTTTTCACAATAAGTCATTGGTTTGTGTTTAAACTCATTTCAGTGTGAAAAATTTTGATTAAGCTACTCATTAATTATATAATTAAGATATAATTAGCTAATTAGCATGTTTTTTGAACAGTGATATCTGAAATTCTAATGTGTTCAGAAAGACAATTCCTGTTGGAAATTATTCCTAATATTATTCTTCATGTTTTGACCCTCCATCAAGTTGCTAGAGGGAATAGGTTATTTTTTACAATTTTTTTCTTGAAGGAAGTCTTAAAAATCAAGTTTTTTTCAGGAATTTCAAGATTTAAAAATCAACTAAAAATTAATTTCTTTACCAATAACTTTGACTGAGGGTCAAAACATCCACTGTATTATATAGATTATAATGACATAAAAGTAATTATAATAGATCAATTCATTGTTGAGTTATCACTGTTCGAAAGAAGCATCGTATTGAAAAAACATAGTTATTCAGAAATCGAGTTTAAAGTTTTGGAAGCGTGTTTGTCTAAGGTGACAGTACCTATCCCAAACCCTTATAACTAGAAAACTATTTCAAATATTTTCAAGATCTTGGTATCGTTTGAAAGCTAAGGGGTTGGACAATATTTTGAATTATTAAAAATTATATCGATATTTTGGTCAATTTTCGTGATTTCTAGTGTATACATACACCTTAAGGCCACAGACAAAACAGAGCAAGCTTTGTCTGACCCTGTTCCACCTAATTTGCCACAGAAAATTTTCGAAATTTAACTGGACATGACTTTTTAAGGACATTTACACTGCATTGGTGTGCATGCTTCTCCTGACTGCCCCTTTTGTTCGACGGGGAGTTTTATGGATTTTAATCATCTTTTGTCTTGCACTTTGTTATCTGACAATCACATCTTAATTGATGACCTTTTTAGCCAGGCTAATTTGTACTGGGCTGCCCGTAGGAAATTATGGTCCTGGATTTAACCCTGACTTAGAAAAAAAAATTAATTGAAAGTGTCGACAAATGCCGCTCGTTAGGCCGCCTCTTGCCATTATTTCTTTCCAATATTCATGCTTTCCAATATTTATGTAATAATTATGTGTAATTATTTAATACTCCATTATATGTAGTAAACGCTGGTATTTAATTTGGTGTTAATATAAAATAAAGCAGGATCTTTTGTTTTCTGAAATTCATAAAACTTTTGATTATAAAGATGCAATATGAATAAATTGTGAACCAAAATAGTTATTTTTCGATTCCTTAAATTTATTCATAGTTTTATGTAATGACTGATCAGTGGTATAGCAATGTTTTATTGACATTACCTTTTCTAAGAAATGACCATGTTTTCAGAAATTTCAGTATTTACATAGGTTGTGTTGGCATTCTCTTTTGAAATATTACTGTCTATTTCAATTTAATTTTAATACAAATTTTCCGATTTTCTAAGCTAGCTGCAAAATATTTTAAAGTTACAAGAGTCATAAGTCAGTTACAAGAGTCATTTGAGTTTTTTAATGATACATGCCCCATTTTAAATCCTGCACCATTTTCATAACTCAAATTGTGAGTGTCAAATGATGGCAGCTGACAGTCAGTGTTTTCTGTCTTCAATTTTTTTTTAAATCCTTCTCTAGGAAAAATAACACATTTTTTGAGTCATGTCACTTTAGTGCAAGTGCGATATGAAATTAACAAAAATCTGTCAATTCAGTTTACATACATCATTAAGAGTTTTTACTCTAATGCTATTAATTGTATTAATAACATTTTAATCTTTTCTTTAAAATTACAGCACAGCTTTTCATCCCAAACGTCGTATTCAGAGTTTTCTGAATTATTGGATTTAGTGTCTACCACTCAACTGAATGAAATTGATCCAAAACTAACACCATTCATGAATCTGCACATATCATGGTATTCGACTCTGGCCCCTCTTTTGAAAGCAAAGTATGCTGATTCTCATAGAGAGTTTGTATCAGCAGATGGGAATTCTTTATATGTGGTATGCAGTTTCGTTTTAAATTAAAACATTATCATAGCTTGTAAAATTTAAAAGTAAAAAGTGTTTGAATAAAATCATATTGCAAGAATTTGTTCAAAATTAACTCCATACTGTAGCAGTTTCATAAATGTAGGGAAATCAATTTGTAAGCATTTTTATCTAGTTATTCAATTTCTTTTGAATTATGTGCTTGTTTAAAACATTGTGTTATTTGTTTAAATTCAAATGTAAGTATAATTTTTTTCTGCTAAAGTGAATTAAATTATACTTCATTATTCTTATCAACTTTGCAGTTTGTTTCAGAACTTTTAAAAGCTTATTCATTTCCCATTTAAAATTTTTCTATTACTTTAGTTTATATTAGAATGAATTTTGTTTTGTGTAATTAAAATTTTTTCACAATTAAAAATATTAATTACTTATTAATAAAACTTGTGCATCACTTAATTAAGGTTAGGGGTATGGATTTTGATTAATTCACTGAGATATATCTGCTATTAATAATTATAGAAACGTCTTATTTTTTCAATAATAATAAAAATTTTTATTAAATGGTAGACAATAACTTTTTTTTTCTCTTAGTGAAATTGATGTTTAAAATAGGAAGACCAAGTGAAAAATTATCTAATCATCAAAAACAATGTCCCAATAATAACTTTCCAATGTACTGAACAGATACAGATTTATAATCTATTTTGTAGCGGAATTATAAATTATCAGTAGTTAATATTAAAATGGTAAGGGCTATAATCTCATTAAATTTTTTTATGGTGTTTCTGGGTGGTGTTTTAAAATTGACTCTAAATTGACCAGCACTGCTGAGAAACTAATGTTTTGTAGTATATAAACAAAGCAACATTCTAATCATCTGAAAACCTTTATGCTATGCCTTGCTATTACATATACTGTGATGGTACAACTGCTGTGTAGTGTAGTAGAGAAGGCAGTCAACCTTGGGTTAGTTGATTTCTGAATGTGTGTGAAAGCTGCCATACCCAAAAGCATGAATGGCAATTACCTCAGATGCTTCTGTCCTGCCGGCTGATGATCACTGTTATTGCTTTCAGCAGCCAATGGTAAATTTGGAACCAGAATTCACACTAGAGATACCATTTGGGGAAGTGCATTGTTTACGTTACCACCAGTCCCTTAATTTAACTAATAAACTTGTTCAAAACCATGGGACTTGACTGCCTCCTCTTGCGAGCCCTACTATAGTCGTCCTTTAACCTCTATGTTACAGCTTATTATTACTTTTACTTTCCTGTACGTCTGCTGTAGCATAAAGATTAATGTATTACTATAATAAACTATTCTGCTTTGGTCTTCACAACCGAAACTCAGATTTCTTGTAGCACTGGTGTAATAACCAGACTCAAAAAAATAGTCCATTCAGTTGGGTAGAGAACACAATTTGATTTCCCATGCTGTAGAACAGCATTCCTTGAAACAAAGCATTAACCCCTCTGATGGCCTTCCCGAGGTTTGCTTTCGGACACAGGTCTTCAAGAAATCTGATATTCCGACTTGTCTCCGGCAGTTCGCTTTGGAAATTATTAATAGTATTGAGGCTACCTTTATTTATGCAGACGATAGTAAAGACGAACAGTCTCGATCTGGCAGTGGAATTTTTATTAAAGCTCTAAATAGGGGTACTGTAAAAATCAAGAAAAGAAATCCAGGCTTCTGTTCAGTTTTCAGACTGTGCTCTCCTGCTTTTTCAGTGGCCATCTGAGGAGTCTCACATTTTGCTGTGGTTGCAGGATTCATCCTGTTTGCCTTAAATTCCAGTCTGACCAGGCCTCCCCAGCACACATTCTCGAGTGCCTGGGATTATCCCGAGAGACCTGTTTTCTGAACCTCTTTTGGTGTATGACTGCAGGTGAATGAACTTGTGGATTTGGTCTAGCTGGAACTAGACGTGAAGATTAACAATAAGATTAATGTATTGTAAAATGTTTTTATTTGTGCCATGAAGTGTTTAAAAATAAGCTCTGAGTTAGTTTAACACATTCTATTAGCAAGTGTAGAATTGTATTTACTGCTTTATTTGGTGAGGATTGTAGAAAATCCAATTCTAACTTTCACACATTGATATCCTTTTCGCAGGCTGTGACAAACATCAGGTGTCCTGATTCTTTCATGCTATTGACCATTGATACTCGCGCAAACCGAACTGTAAGTACTTATATTTTAATAATTATTGAGTTATGTTTTAATCACAATGAAATATTCAAGGATTTCAGGCCATGTGGGTATATCAGGAAGAAATTTTTTAAATTTATGGAGATATTACAATATACTTTAATTACCTTTCGTTTGGTGCTGCTTGGCCAGACTTGTGCCATGAAAAATGGATCAATAACAACGAAATGTTTAAATATGTAGATTAATTTACATCTATCTGAATAAAATATTCCATTTGAAGGGGTAACAACAAACTTTGTAGGGAACTTACTAAGTTAATAATTTGGAATTCTCCCAGAAAAATGAAATTGACTGAATTATTTTGGAATTTCAGGCAAAAAACTGAGTTAAGGGGTTAAACTGAAAATTGCTAAAAAAACTTGTCAAAACAAATACATTTAATACTTAAAATTCCCAGGAAATGCACCAGCAAAATATTATGCACCTGAGTTACACAAATAATGCATAATACTATTGCAATCCAGTTTAGACTGAAACACTAATTTTTACTGTCCAAATTCCTTTCCTTATTTTCTTGAAATCCCACTGTTTCTTTACATTGTACAAGCTCGGTCCAGCCAAAAACAGTGGTGTACACAGGTCCTGTCCATTTTTGACATTTGAGTGATAAATTCGAAGCAAACAAGGATGGATGCCATCACTACTACATATATCACTACTACATAAGAACTGGACGAATCTTTGTTACCAGATAATTTTTTAAATGGTATGAAAGTGAAATTCGAAGTTTCTGCCAAAGAATTGAGCAAAAGTGAAATAAAGTGGGCATTCGCAGAGAATGAACCTGATAAATAATCCTTTTCAGCTTCAAAGAAATCTTTCAATTTCACATTATGTGAGCAATGATCCATAGAGTAATTCACAAAGTTATTTGTCAAATAGGCTAGGAAGGCCTCAAAGATTTTCAAACCTTCAATTTGAAGTCCAAACAATGAAGATTCAAACTTTGTAGAGACAACTAATTATCTAAGAATAGTCGTTGTCCACTGAAGTAAAACTAAAAGAAAACAGGATAAAGATTCTGCTTCAATTGTCAGAGAACTCTCTGTTGCTTCCAAAAATTGGATGAATATCACTCAAAATCAGTGTATTTTTGAAGCAATAATTTTATCCACCTAGATTGTGAAAATGATACACTGTGCATCGGTTTAAATAACTATAACCTATTTCTTATTTAGGACTCCTCCCAGAAGCAACTCAATTCCTGAAAGGGGAAAAATAAAATTTGTATTGTAACCTTTTGCTATAATTAAGGTTCTAGACTACCTAAGGTATCTTTCTGTATACGTACGAAAATTAAGAACCCCTTTTCCTTTTGTATATCCTTGTGCTTTTAAAGGGCTGCTAATCATACACTTATTGAATACAGCTATGGTTTTTATTTTTTCTCCATGGATTTCCGTATAACTCCATGTGATTTAAACACTAAATTTTTTCAGTCTTATCTTCACAGTAAATGGTTGAATCTTGTATATATATTCCCAGACTAGCTATGCACAAATGATTGATTTAAAAGCAAAATTTTGTACTGAGCGATTTTGTTGCTTACTGTTACACTTATTTTTGACAGTTTTAGAAAATATCTTGATTGAAAGTAAGAGTAGTGAAAACACTCAGATAAACCTTTTATTTTTTCATAAAAATTAGTATAAAAGACATTGAAATTATTTTTGCATATTCAAATAAGTTTAATTAATTCCGAAAAAACAAGTAAAATTTTTGTAACTTCTATTTCTACATTTCGATGTAGAAGAGTCCAAAGTGTTTACATTTTTCTAAGCTCTGATTTCAGTTGGGTAGTTTTGTTTCAGGAGATAGTCATACAATTCCTTACATCACAGTTTACACAAAATAAAAATAAAGGCATTCGAATGATATAATTAAACAGTAGAAAGGAAAACCATTTTCAAGTGTAAAAACTTTGGACAGAAAAGAAGACATCAGATAAGTATTTAAGAATGAATGTTTTGAATACTAATTTCACGTGTTTCATAAAATTTTAAAGTAATACACTATCTACCAATAAGTATTTGGACACCTGTGATAGAAAAGAAAAACATAATTTATTCATATTCAATAGTTGGTAAAGCTTCCACGAGAGGCAATTACAGCCTCAACCCTCCGGGGGATGCTTCCACAAGTCCTTGTGTGACGGCTAGTGATATTTTCTTCCACTCGGCTTGGAGAAGACATGTAAGTTCCTTCACCGATTTTGGACGGTTGTTGCACCCCTTAATTCGGCGATCCAACTCGTCCCAGAGGTTCTCGATAGGGTTCAGGTCTGGGCTCTGGGAAGGCCAGTCCATTTGGTTAACCCCATTGTCACCGTACCAATCCATGGTGGACCTCGCAACATGACAGCTGGCGTTGTCGTCCTGGAAGTAACATGGGTCCAACCCTTAAAATTGCCACAACGTAGGAAGCACACTGTCATCCAAAATAGTGCAGTAGGCGTCGGCGTTGAGCTTACCATGAATTGGGACCAAGGGTCCCAGTCCATACCAGGAGAAACACCCCCAGACCATAATTCCACCTCCGCCGAACTTTACTGTGGGCACAATGCATTCTGTCAGGAGGCGTTCTCCAGGCAGACGCCTGACCCAGACCCTGCCATCCGAACGGTAGAGGGTGAACCTTGATTCGTCGCTCCAGAGAACCCGTTTCCACTGATCTACGGTCCACTTTCGACGTGCTTTGCACCACATTAACCGAGCAGCGCGGTTGCACTTTGTGATCAAAGGCTTATGGGCGGAAGCACGACCATGAAAACCAAGCAGATGTGCTTCCTTACGGATGATATTCATCGAAACAACACTCCCGGATGCCTGTTGAAACTCCTGAAGTATGTGGGCAATCGGTTGGGTGCGGTTCTTCCGAATTTCTTTGGACAGCACCCATCGGTCTCTATCTCCCAGTTTCGTGGGTCTGCCGACTCGGGGCACATTCCGACAATCACCGCTAACCTTCCACTTCTGAATCACATAGGCCACTCGATTTTGGGTAATTCAGCTCGCTAGATATGTCCCTTAAAGATCGGCCATTTCTGTGATACTCGACGATTACACCTTTCTCGAAATCAGATAACTGCACTTCGTGGCATCTTGCATGCGACTAATGCCAATGTTGTTTCCTACACGATATTTAACGGCGGGGGGCGTGACGTATATCAGGACCGCAGATATCGTCATTTGCATGGGTGTCCAAATACTTATTGGTAGATAGTGTATAATATTTAATGACCCATAGAAATTTTTGAAAAAATTCATGAAGTGTTTAAAATTTGTTTCAATTGGCATAGTAAAACTAAAAAGTTTATGTGCTTTTCGCAGTGTAAGGGTTCTTGTTCCTGTGGTCAGTGTTGGGTCATCCAACGACTTCACACAGCGAAGAAAATGGCGATAGGTTTTTCGTCGGAATACACAACTTTCTCCCTGTACTTTTTCTATAAGCCTTGGGTTTGTGCTCCTGTAAATACCTGAAAGCTCCTTGAAAAGAATTATTTTCAAAGACCCTGGAAAATTGGAATTTACTTAATATTCTTTTGAATGCTGGAGAAGTTTCCTATAAAACTTCAAGATTCTTGGAAATTTACTCTATGTGAAATTGATGGTTTCATGTATAATGCATGAATATATTTGACGATGTATAATGCATGAAAAATGTTACATTTCTAATTTAGTTTTAAAACCTGTTTGAGTTGGAATTTTGGTATTATGGTGCAAGCTCCAAAAATGGACAAGCTGCCCCAGCCTATTTGAGAAAAAGCAGAATGGACTTTTATAATGGCATATACCTATAACAGATATAATAAGTACAAAATACTCAAAAGTTAAATTGTGACAGTAGATAGGTAATTTCGTTGATAAAAGTGAATATTTTAATACAGCTTGATTTTTTTATGAATCTTGTATATATATAGTTTTTTTACTGTGGCTTGTTCATAACAATAGATGTGATTTAAATTAAATTGCAATAACTCCTAGAAAACGAAAATATTCCAATGAAATCTCAAATTCACTTTTCCCAAAAAGTGTTTGAACCCTGTGTAATGAGACTTTCTGACCATGAAATAATGTTGTTGAAATGAGATGGAGGAAATCCCAAAAGTAGTAGTTAAATGACAATGAAAGTTTTTTAGAGTCAAATAACACTGATCTCTGATTCTTCGTCTTTTCAGGGATTGTGTCTTGTCTTTCGAGAAGAGCCAACTTGTGTAGAACATACAGAAGAAAAACCTAATCAGCGTATTTTGGCCATGCAATCCCTTGTTGAAGGATTCGTAAATGCTTGTTGCTTTCACCTTTGGACTTGTATACTGCCTCTTTGATGTGATATTGATTTTAACATGCTTCTTCAACTTTCCAATTCTACATTTAGCAACTTGTGTGCAAGATAAACCTGAAACCCTCTTTTCAATAGGCTTATTTTATACAAAATATAATGAATAATTTGCTTTGATGCTTTTCCATTCATACTATTCTAAGGCACATTTCAGCATCTTTTTTTAGTGAGGAGTAATTCAAACTTTTTTATTGTTCTATTTATATTTTTATGGTAGTCCAGACTTAATCTTTTAAAAGCAATTTAATATTATCTTTTTAAAGTGTAATTTATTCCTGCTGTAATTTGAAATCTTACTCTTGCTTCTCATTAGTTTGATTTCGTAAACAATCAATTATTATATAATAGGTGTAAAAATTTACATTTTTATATGTAAGGAATAATTAAATATTGTTAAAGGATGTATATATATAAGCGCCAGTTTTAAATTAAGAGTGTGTTTACTGATTCAACAGATTTATTTGTTCCTAAGAATGTATGTATAGTATGTAAATAAATTATTTTTAGTAATAAATTGTTTTTCTTTTGTGTTGCATTGAAAATATAAATGACAAGAAATAGCTACATGTAATTGTAAAAGTTAAAAAATACTGATAGTTTTTAAAAAAGGAACATAGCATCGATTAAAATGAGATATTAAGTTTTAAAAAACAAGTTATTTTCTTGAGAAATCCCGTTTCTTGAAAACATGTAATCTGGAATAATTTCCCTTTTGTATATTGTAAACACGATTGCATGAAACAATTCTCAGAGGGAGAGTCAGTGGCAGGCCCAGGGAGGGAAGGGTCTTAAGCCCCCCAAAAAATGTAAAAAATTCAATTTTACATTTTTCTAAATCAATTTTTTTAATGTTTAAACGATTTATTTTTACGATTTTAGACGATTTGTAAATAGTAGTTCTGTTCCAGTCTAATGAAAAGTTGGATTCATTTATAAAGTAAAGGATCCTACACTGCATTAGTCTCAGTATAAAATGTTTCCTTTTCTCTTTAGATGGTTGAATGCAGGAAACGCAAACACCCCTTTTCGTTTTGTAGCAACAAAACAATGTTGAATAGGTGTGGGCAATGATTGGCAGTATGCTGTGGAAGGTAATTAGTAAGCTTAGGTTTTTATAGGTTCTAACAAAAATCACTTTGGATTGTAAGGTAAGCGCACTTTAATTTTCATTGATATAAAGGCAATTTTTAAACCACGTACTCGTTTGTTTTGTAAACAACATTGTAAAATTTGCAATTTGTCAGATCTAGTGGGATGACAACTAATTGTACGATTTTCATTTGATAATTAATAAATTAACGAAGTGTAACTAATCGTACTTTAAAACAAACCCAGGATTTACGATGACAGTTACGGTTGAGTTTCCCCGAAATGGTGCAAGACTAGCCAAATACTAATATTGTTAACCGAATACAATTTTGGATTCAACATCACAAACATAAGGCAGTTTAAAATTTTGTATTAGATTGTGTGTCAACAAATTCATCTCTTCCCAGCCCTGTGGTTTGGATTGGAAAAATATTATCCCTTTCAACCCATAACCTTTAACGTTTAGGTTAAACTACACAGATCTAATTTCGTCCTTGTGTAGCATAAAATGATCTTTAGGAAACGAAATTATTTGTTTACATGTTTGCGTGACATTGTTCAATCAAATACATTGATAAGTTTTCATTGGTAAAGCCCCTGCAATCTAGATAGAATTCGTTTTATTCTTTGAAAAAACGTTCAATGGGACATGTCGGGAGGTAAATTTCGATTGCTGTCCACCGTAGATTGCTTTCCACCGAGAGGCTAAGGACACGACCTCAATTATATTGGTCAAGGCTTCTTGCTAAGGACAGCTTATTTCTGGATATAGCTATACCATCTGGTCCAGGCACATCGGATTAAATTTTCTCCCGTATCAAAGCTATCGCTTCGGTGATTGGTAATGATGCTCTCCAGTCTAAACAAATTACAGTAATACCCCGACTTAACGAACTCGGAGTTACGCTGTTCTTGTTTTTTTCGTTTGGCAACACTGCCTGCCGTTTGCTGTGATACGCATGGGAAACGTTTCGCTCATGTGATAGAAGTTGTTAATCTTGCCAGGCGACAGAGATTTGGAAGTCAATGGTGATATCTACGAGCTGTTGAATTCACATAGTCAGGAGCTGACAATTGATGAGCTCAGAGATGCGTGAGCGAAACGTCACTGAAGTATCCGACACTTCAGACCCAGTTCAACCAGAAAAGGACATGCCAATTGCAAGCTTGACAGAAGGTCTCAGCTCAATTGAAAAGGGCTTACAAATTTTAGAAAACTGACTCCAACGAAGAACGCGTTATAGCTACAAAGCAAGGAATAAAAAAATTAGTAGTTTGCTACGAAGAAATTCTGCGTGAAAAAAAGAAGGCATTGTTGTCAGACGAATTTGTTAGATTTTATGAAGCCATCGACATCACTTTTCTACGTAACTCGTTTATTTTTTTTAATATTTTGTATTAATACGTATAAAGAACTGCAATTTTATCTAATATTTTTCTCCTAAACTAGTGTTTTTGTTAGTCCGTGGTCCCAATTAAAAAACAATTGTATGTATTTATATGCAAAGTTATACCTCGACTTACGCGAATTCGACTTAAGCGATTTTCGTCGGACCCACCTTCACGTAACTCGATATTACTGTATTTTCAGCAAGTTGGACAGACTGCGTCCATTAGCTTATACAAGAATCGAACATGCGCATGTGATAGCAACTCTCAGGTTACTAGTGCTGTGGCCTATCCCTCTGAACCACGGCGGCCCTATATGATTGATTACTAAATCAACGAAGAAAAACATCCATACATTAATATTTTACGGTAAATTATAAATTTTATTTGAAGATGGTTGGTAATTAATTGATGTCGCACTGGAGCAACCCAAGGGGGTCATTGGCGACGGTCCGTGATGAATTCTGAAGGCAAAGATTCGAGGACAACGGTTCGATGACGAGAAAAACTGAGCTGGCACCCCACTCCAAACTTCCAACGTGAGGACATTTGAAGCCACGACAGATTTATCGTGCACCAGCCCCGGCATACACGACGGTCTTTGGTTGGACCGAGTTTCGAACTCAACCCTCTGATTCCTAATCCTTTACTCTTCCAACTGGGCTACCGCGGCCCTTTATTTAAAGAACGTAATGCATATGAAGTGATTTTCAGTGTAAACAAACCAGACGGTAATCGGAGATTTTACTTCTGTCAATGTTCTCCCATAATACATATCGAAAATACCTTAAAATGTAGCTTATCACCGTTTTGGCAACGTTTGGCGTGAAATATAATTGATTTTAATCAATCAACTATCATCTACCAATTTAGAATTTTTATAGGCAAGCGCTGAAACGTATTCAAAAAACAAGCCAAGTGATGCCCCGTTCAGAATACGCACAAACACGTATCACCGCAGAAACGCTATCGCATCCTATATTTTGCTTGGCAGAAAATTCCTTAGAATGTCTTGCTTCTTCAGACAAAATAGCTGTTCCAATATGTTAAAAAGGTCCTTCACGTAAATGATTTCGTACGCTGAATAAAGATGAGAAATACGCGACTTTCTTGTTTACCTTGTTTTAGGAAGGTAATGGTTTGTGGTCGAATTTGAAATAAAAACTGAACTTTGTAGTATTTGGTTGGAATAAACCAGATCTCTAAATTCTTTCGAGCTATAAATGTCATGTGTTTTGTTTATAAAAAAGCATTGAAACGATATTTATCTAGCTGTACGGTATCTAAATGGCTGAATGCAAACGTCATAGTGCGCTTAAATCAAATTTTACAACTTGTATCGAACCACCGCTAGGTGTCTGGATATTTGAAATAAGATGCCTCAGTGCATTCTTCTCAGCTATATCGCTGCGTCGGAAGAACAACGACGCAAGTGCAACATATGGGTATTTTGAGTTAAATGCGACAATTGTCTTTGCATTGATTCATCCTTCCAACGGAACGAACACATAACTAGTAGCTAGTAGCTCCGCTACAAAGCATTGTGTCATTGTTCTCATTTCAACTGTGGTGGATTATTTTTGGTTCGTTATGAAGTATGATGTCTGATTAAAAAGATCTTCCGAAAGACAAACAGGTGAATTTTCACAGACGAGGACAATGATTACCTCACAAGCACAATTAGTATTTGCATGAAACGAAAACGTAAGGATAGCATGACAGAGCCGGAGATAGCATGTCCACCTTTTCCCTTTGCTCTCTTTTCTCCCCACTGCAGTCCTTCGGTTACAGTTAGGGGTGGTGATCTCACAAACTGTTTCGAATCATCCTTTAGAAAAAGAACGACGCAAGGTTAGTTGTGATCCAGATTTCGATACGGGAGTTCAGGTATTACGGGAGCACGCAACTGCTGCTTGAACAATTGTATGTGTTTAATTCGAGACTGGATCAACGACATATCAAAAATTGTGTCATTGTTAATTTAAACTCTCCATTTCATCATGTTAGTAATTGAATGAATAAAAAATTCAATAAAAATGTAAAAACAATATAAATAAATTTAATAAAAAATATTTTGTATTCTAAGTGACTTGAATACTTCATTCCAAATTTTAGAAGCGCAACGTAACTACAAAATTTGGGATAAGATTTAAAAACATTTGCATGAATGGCATCATTTAAAAGTAGTATTAATATATTCTATTAACCCCACTTTCATTACAGGGCCGCGGTGGCCCTGTTGGAAGAGTGACGGAGTTCGAATCCAGCCAAACACCGTCGTGTACAAAGGGGGCTGGTGCACGTTAAATCTGTCGTGGCCTCGAATGTCCTCACGTTGGCGTGGTGTGGAAGTTTGGAGAGTGGGGTGCCAGCTCAGGTGTGACCTCCTCATCTGACCGTGGTTCAAAATTACGTGTTGTTGTCCTCGAATCTTTCCCTTTGGGATTGATCCCGCACCACCAATAGCCCGTTGTGTTGCTCCAGTGTGACGTTAATTGAAAATACCAATACTACTTTCATTACCATCAACGTTTTTAACGTTGTAATTAATATCAATCATGATTATTATTAGTTTTCGTTTCCTGAGCAAATCGATTAATTACACTTACATCATTGTTTTTCTGCTACCGCGATATAACCTCAAATAACATTCATTTTAATACATGGTATTTCAAAACTCCTGTAGATATTTTAAGGCATAAAATAAAACCACATTCATCACTTGTACAATAAATGCATAGCTTTCCTATTGATTCACAACTTTTCGAAATACGTTTTGTGCTTTGTAAGTACTAACTATTCATTTTGTATTATCAGCTATTCCCAATTTCATTGATATTTTATGAGCACACTTACAAGTGCTAAGGTTTCAAATTGATTTGAAAGTTCAAAATTTGCTGTGTAAGGTTATTTATTGTGCATAAAATACACACGTGTGCTACTATGCAATTTTGTTTACGTGTAGGAAATAAAGTCTTTCAGTTGTGTAGTAAATACGATAGTAGATAATGCATAAAAAAATTTCCTGATGTAGCTGTGTGAGGTTAGAAAAATTGAATATCGACATTTCTACTCCGGTTTTTTTCAACTGGGCATCCTTGAAGATTATTTTCATGACCTCCTGCTTTTTCTCTTTAAGATAATATTTATGAGAGGAGTTTACAGTATAAACAAACCAGACTGAAAGCAAAGGTTTTAATTCCGCTACCCAAATGCTCTGTAACAATACAAATCGGGTTTACCTCAACTATCCTGGTGTTTTACCTTTGTGTTTAAAAATACCCTGCAGTGTCCAGCCTCTGGTGCAAAAAGGTGTTCCAAACTGTCACCAGTTCTGGGAAGGGACAATTTGTTTTTTTCTACTTGAATCTTCTTTCCCCTTGGGCAGCTTTGTCTGGACGAGGTATCTCATCCTTTGCAAAATTGTCCAGATCTTAGATGAGGTAACTCGTTTAAACATTTTGAGGGTTAAAATGTTGTTTATAGCCTTTTGGCCACATTTGGCGTTTAATCTACTTAGTGTTGACCAATCGACTATCTTTTATCAATTCGGAATTTGTTCTTTTAAATTCTGCTCGAGAAGTAATGAAATCGTATTTGAAACAAAACCCTAGTGACCCTTTCAGAATATATATTGGAAACAGTCCCGCCCCTACATTTAGCTTGACGGGAAAAGTCTCCCATTGATGATACATGACGTTTCGTAATAAACATAACACAATGAATGATAATACTAATGATGAGCAATTGGCTTGATGAATTTTGAAGGCTGATGATTTCAATCCAATTCAGTTCCCAAACGACCCAATTTTTCGTATGACATGTTATTCAGATGGAATTAACAACATACGAAGGCATGGTCTAGTTTCGCGCTTTTTGGAACGCTTTGATATTGATTGAGGTCTCGATATTTACGAGTAGCGTAGTGTTACTTCTACCTCACAACACGCTTAATGATTAAATAACGACATCTATAGGGTGGTAGAATTTTAGGAAAGATTCCATTGGTCAAGAAGTCAACCAGAAAAGATTGCCGGGTGCAGAACGTATTTTTGCGTGTAACTCCCCAGATGGTAAAGTTCTCTATCTTATACACATTCAGGTACACACTCAAAAATAATTTCGGAGGGGGATTTTTCACCTTCCATTCAAAAGTAATTAAGCTTCAATTATTTAAATTTGTAATGAAAATTGCTGCATCTTGAGATAGTTAACTCATTTTCTCAGGAACCAGATGGTATGCATACCTGGGTAATGTTTCAAAAGCTTTTTAAATGGGTTTCAATTTAATATAAAAAATAACGCAATTTTAAGTTTAAAAAAGAGTTAGGCCAATGAAAAACAACTTCACTAAATAGTTAAATTTGACTTTGAAAAGACTGATCCCTGTCCATTGGATTGGTGTAATGAACAAAGTGAATCCAGTCACACCAGCTGTGCTAACACCCTACCAGAAGGTGAAAAGAATAAATTTACAGGGGTCACTAAGTACTTGGAATACATAAGAGACTGATGAATTAGAGTTGTGCAACAGCCACCATATCCAGCATGTTGACTATTTAATTTTTTAGGGTTAGTAGCTAAACTATTGTTTCTTGAATTCCTATTTTAAGTTAAACACTAAAATAAATGTAGAATTAAATTTGTATTACATTCTATCATAATTTTCTAAACTATCAGTCAGCTAGATTAGTTTAAATTTTGACTTTTGTGAAAAGCTACATAGGGGTACTTGGGCCGCTTCCATTAATGTGAAACAGACTCCCTGCAAGACCTACTGAGACCTGAAGTGGTGTTAGTTGATGGGTCTTGTTTTAGGGTTCAGGAACCTAGGCGAAGGCCAGGCGATGGTCAGTAAGTCTGTTGAATCGCTGAAAGGGGTAGGTACAGAGGCGTAAGCTGCTGTTAGCGGAAGACTTGTGAATCACTAAAGGGGCCGGGTACCGAGGCGTAAGTTTGTGTGTTAGTTGAAGATTGGTGAATCGTTGAAGGGGCTATGTACTGAGGGGCTTAAGCTGCGGTTAGTGAAGGACTGGTGAATCGCAAAAGCGGCTTGATGTACCGAAACCTAAACTGGTGTTAGTTGATGATCGGTGCATCACTAAAGGGTCCAGCTATCGAGGCGTAAGCCGGTGTTAGCTAAAGTCTGGCGAATCGCTGAAGGGGGTAGGTACAGAGGCATAAGCTGTGTTAGTGGAATACTTGTGAATAACTAATGCGGTTAGTGATAATAAAAACTAAGTAGGTGTAAGTTGATGACTGGTGAATCACTAAATGGGGCTGGGTACCGAGGCGTACGTTTGTGTGGTAGATGAAGACTGGGGAATAGCTGAAGGGACTAAGTTCCGAGGCTTAAGCTACTGCTAGTGGAAGACTTGTGAATCGTAGAAGGGGCTGATATCGAGGATTAAGTTGCTGTTATTTGAAGACTGGTTACTAATCTTTCTGAATTCATCAAACTTCAAAACAGAACTTTTTCCTATTCCGTTTCTTATGCAGAAACGGGATAGAAAAAGGTTCTTTTGACACTCTTCTGAGTATTAGAAGTTTCCCATTAAGATAAGTTTTACTCAATTTTCTATTTTAGGGCCGAAACTATTATTTGGAAGTATATCTCCAAGAAACACCCAGGAATTTTTCAATTGGTCAATAATGTTAAAAATAGGCAGCATGGATTAAAACTACTGCAGTGTTGAATTATTCGTGTCCCCGAAGCTCAAAGGGTTGATTTAAAAATATCTTGCAACTTCTACTATTGAGATAAACAATAATTGATATCACACACCGCGTGAGGTTTCTGTAACATTTATTCAAAAAGAAACTTCGTCTTTCAAAACAACCCAGGCCGATCTCAGCTTCAAATTACAACGAAAGTCGTTATCGCCATTTAGCTGATCCCTCGTAATCACCTTAAGAGGCCAAATGAGAAATGAGTAAACAAATTGAATCTATCTGATATGAAATGCTGATCGTGTGTCTGTTTCTGAATTTCCGAAAAGGCGCGCTCTGGGAGAATCAGCAGACAGGGTGTTGTATTTCTAAATGCACTTTATTTTCCATATTATAGAAAACGAGAAGACCCGCACATAGCATCTGCGCTACAGTTTCTTAATAGCTCGCTCCTATTGACGGCAGTGATGTTGCTCACATTTCACGTCATTTAAATCCATTTCTAATTAATACATGCAGCAATGTTATCATTTCATACATCCAAACGAAACAAAACTTTTCAAAAAAATGAATCAGCATTTCTCGTACTTCTTACTAATCTTATTTATTAAATTGCTCACAACATCCGTCACATCCACAAGGCGGTTCGGTATTTTAACATCTATAGCTTTCACGGGTTTGCTCATATTCCAGATTTCTCATTGCCTTCTGTAATTGGACTGCTGGATAATTTCATTAGGGTGACGAGTTCTTCATTACAGCTTTAGAAATGGCCCTGTAGTTCAAATCAAGCATATTTAAACCAAGCGGCAAAATTTCGTTGTGGTGGATTTTACATTTTACATCCGTTTGTTATCTTTCGCCAATGTACAGTCGATTTCTGTGCGATATTGATGGCAAAATGTTACTCCTCACGTATATCTTATTTCAATCCAAATGAATACAGCATCCATATTCTCAAAAATGAATTTCAACCTCTAAATGAAATAAAGTTATACAAATATATAGGTGGAGATGTCGAATCCGGGGCACTAGCGATTTATCGCCAAACATGGTAACCTTTGTGTTTTGATTCAGCTTTATGGCAACCCTATGCAAAAGGTTTTTCGCGTAGGAAAGTCCACGTTTTTTTTAACGAACATACTTTATTTTTTACATAATTTACTTAATTTTTTATACATAATTTACTTTTATTGGCTTCCAATAAAATGCACGGCAGAAAGCACACCTTAGCCATATTACCACAATTAGATTCTGAACGTCTACTTTAATTTCGTTATATTCTCTTGTTTAAAGGTGATTCGTCATTTTTTAAGCCTAAACCTATATTCGTTCATATTTTCTTTTCTGAGCTGATTTCTATCTTCCAGATTTCTCATTGCTTACTGTAATCAGACTGATCAAGAATTTCGTTAGAGTGTCGATCTCTTCTCTGCTCCATAGACCAAAGCAAGCATATTTTACACAAAATAGGCGAATGAATCCAGTGACGGTATATTTTATATTGTTTACATATGTTTGTTGCCATCTGTCAATGTACAAATAACGCCGACATCTGTGACGAATACGATAATGAAATTATTAAATGTTTTTATATTTATTAAAAACAGTAAAAAAAATAATAAATAAATAAATAAAATTGATTTTATAAATCATTAAAATAATATTAACAATTAATAAAAACTATTTTAATTACTCAAATTAATTACTAATTAGGTAAATTAATTATTACTTAACCTTCATTAATTACTAAAACAAATCCAATTGATTTTAATAATCATTAAAAAATAACTATTCTTCTACATCTAATGCGCCAAGTTACCAAATCTGTATAAATAAGAATGGAGTGTTTCTACATTGAATATTTTCACCTAGTTTCAAGTTGTGTGTTGTGTATCCGTTTTGGTCATTCTAATGCAAACTCAGTGGTTTCCGCATTTGGTATCTGTATGTATGTGTGTGCCCGCATTCCATCCAAACAGCAGGGTACATTTTCATGAAATTGTGCATACTATGGGTGACTGAACTTCATTGCATCAATCTGTCAGTATGTCTTCCAGTTTTATATCCGTTTTTGTGCTTGTGTGTTTGCTCAAGTATCACATAAAGTTCATTCAATTTATTTTCAAAAACTATTTAATGTTTTATACAATATACACTGCTGGCCACCGTAAATGCAACACCCTGAAGGAAGCATGCAAATAATATGAAATTTACAACATGCATTAGCGGAGGTGAGATATGCAAATGATTAGAATTTCAGCGCAGACGCACATCATGCGCGCCTGTGGCGCCACTTCAAAGCGCTATTTAAGGCTTGGAGATTTCGACGATTTCAAGTACGGCAATTGTGTTTTTCTTGTGGTTTTTTCAAAAAAACGATCAATTATGCCTCGTAGAAAACAGCGATCATCTTTTGATCAAGTATCCGAGTTCGACAGAGGATAGACAGTGGCCTACCAAGATTGTGGATTATCTTTCAGGGAAATCGGTAATCGTGTTGGACGAAACCAAACAACTGTAATGCGGATATGTGATCGTTGGATGCAGGAGGGTACGACGGACCGACGTGTTCGATCGCATCCACCTCAGTGCACCAATTCACGTGATGACAGTCATATTGTGCGTATGGCAGTGACGGATCGCTCAGCCACATCACGAACCATAGCACAGCACATTCAGTCTGTACCGCATCATCCAGTGTCTGCGCGTACCATTCGACGCCGTTTACAGCAGAGTGGTCTGTCCGCAAGACGTCCATTGCTTCGCCTACCCTTGACGCAGAACCACAGACGTTTCCGCCGCCAATGGTGCGATGAAAGAAGGATGTGGACGGCAGAATGGAATGAAATTGTCTTTACTGACGAGTCACGCTTCTGTCTGCAACACCACGATGGTCGGATTCGAGTCTGGAGACACTGTGGAGAGAGGATGCTGAACAGCTGCGTTATGCACCGCCACACTGGTCCTGCACCGGGTATTATGGTATGGGGCGGTATTGGATATCACTCTCGCACTCCTCTAGTACGCATTGCCGGTACTTTAAACAGCCAGCGCTACATCTCCGAGGTGTTGGAGCCAGTTGTCCTTCCTTACCTTCAGGGCTTGCCCACAGCCATATTTCAACAGGATAATGCGCGACCACACGTGGCACGCATTGTCCAAGGGTTCTTCGTCAATCGCCAGATTGAATTGCTTCCCTGGCCAGCTCGCTCTCCGGATCTTTCGCCGATAGAAAACATGTGGTCCATGGTTGCTCAACGATTGACCCAGAATACATCCCCAGCTGCCACACCAGATCAACTTTGGCAACGTGTGGAAGCTGCTTGGTCTGCTGTACCCCAAGAACACATCCAAAGTCTCTTTGAATCAATGCCGAGGCGTGTGGCAGCGGTGATCTCCAACAATGGCGGCTACTCTGGCTACTGATTTTGGCAGGAACCACACTTCACAGAAGTCTATAAATTTAATCATTTGATACTTGGTCAACATGTTATCTACAAAATAAATTTTGTTGTGATATCTCTTGTCTTTCTTGGTGTTGCAATTTGGGTGGCCAGCAGTGTATTTGAAATTAGCGAATGCATTATTTTAATTCTCTTTGCTTAGATAGTTAGCCAAATTTCACGCCAATACAGCTAAATAACAGTACTTAAATCGACCTTAATCTGGCAATTTGGGGAGAAGCTGGGATGTATATTGAGCATTGCTATTTCTCTGTTTTCGCAGTACTGCCCAAAATTTTTTTTCTAAAATTCGTTCTTACGAAATTTAAATTCTAAACTTTACTTATTTTGAAAATTTTTCTTTTTGAAATATATTGAATACTTGGGACAGATGATATGAAGAGAACCAAAAGTTTAATTTTGCAATAGAACTTGGCAGAAATTAGTCATTTTATGTCCAATACTGCTAAAGACGTATGTTCATCTCTAGCCGACATTATACACATTTCGACCAACTTACCTCAAACGTCCTTGCGCGTGTTCAATGAAACGAAAAACTCATATTCGTTGACGATGTGCAGTAATATTATTTTTTGACTTTTTTCGTTTGGAACAAATTTGAACGAATTGAGTGACAACAATTTTACAGGAAACGAACTTAAGAGACATTCATACCCCACCAAAAAAAATCGAATTTTGTATTAGCTACTTTAGTGTCATTTTCGAAGTTTTGTCATAAAATGTGTGCGATGTAAGAAAAATGTCTTACATAGATGAATATGTATTTATTCGATTTGCGTCCATAGTAAGTTGTAGAAATTATAAAAATGTCGAAAAGCAGTTAAAAATTATTATCTGGACACTTTCATGATGTTGACATTTTTTATGGAATAAGAAAAATCATTATTAACCAATTCAACCCAAGTAAGGTCGGATAATTCTACTAGTACATCATAAAAACCAAAAAAGTTACAAATTTCTATATTTATTGCAAAGTTTGGAGAGTGGGGTGCCAGCTCAGGTGTTGTTCTCGTCATCTGACCGTGTTCAAAATTACGAGGCGTTATCCTGGATTTTTCTCTTTGGGATTGATCCCGGACCGTCGCCAATAGCCTGTTGTGTTGCTCCTGTGCGATGTTAATTAACTACCTACCTATATTTATTGCAAAAGAAAGAGCTTTTGATAATATTTACTGTGTTTATTTTTTTCTTGTGTAGATATATTATCTAAAGGTTTCGGCAGAATTTTCGCAGAGAATGAATTCTTTTCATAAATTCGTGTGTTTAACTGCTGTCATTTTTATTTAGTATTTTAAATACCTGAAGCATGCAAGCAGAATTCTCCGATTATGTCCGATTCTCCAGAGTTTACCGATTATGTCAGAGATGTAATCTTACTGAATGTAACATAAATTTTCTCTTTCAAACTCATGTACCGGGTGCCACTATACTATTTTGAAATAGAATAACTCTTTTATGTATAAAAAATTCACATTTATTCTTTTATGAACAATAAATATACTTATTGCAAATTATTTTTAATTAGTTTTGTAGATTATGTCTTTCAAATGGGCATTTTTTTTCTTGACAGTGGCGGGCTCTCTTTCTAAAGTGTGTTCCATCACCTCTCGTAATGTTTCTTGGCTTATTTTTCCTTCCTTGGATTATTTTTACTCGTTGCTCTGTCGTGAATTTCTCCAAAAAAGTATTTTCCAAGGATTACGTATAAATGATCTGAAATAAAAATTTAAAAAATTATCAACAAAAAGTTATATTTTAAAACGGTCTAGTGACTTTGGGCCACCCTGTAGATAGAGAGTGTTTATCTCATGCTCGCAAACTGACAAAAACGTATATTCCTTCAGAATTCCTATCCAAGTGAGTTTGGATTCACTCAAATGTGTTCAATAGACTAACCATCTGTGCGTTAGAGATTTTTCAAGACGAGTAACCGTCGGGGTTTTTACCCTACTTTAAAAGTTTATTTCTAAGAGGCAAAACTAAAAATTACTGATTGACTTTTATGTGGGCCAGTCGTACCGTATTCGGGTAGCGGAATAAAAACGCCGTAGTGTAAAGGTTAAAAACCAAACCAATCAAACAACCCAAAAGTGAAACGGTTCTTTTCGTAAAATAGAATTCTATCGCAATGCTTTGCATTTGAGTGCGACATCCCATAAAACAGGAAGATTACATTAGTCATCCATCCGATAAATGCTCGAGACTCATTTGATTAACTTAAGGTTAATTTGAATTGGTATATGCAAATTTCCGACTTAATACTGCTAAGATAGATCATAATTTTAATGTCAATAATGCAACTTAGGAAGATGGAGCAGCATAGCAGCTGACCAGTATTAAAACTACCTATCAAAATATTTCCATTGCATTTTCATAAAATTTTTCCGGTTCTCAAAGTTAATCAACTAGTGTATGTAAAATTCCGACTTGATTCTTAGATGCAACAGAATTTCAAGAATGTCGATTGCAGAACTGTTTAGCAGACGTAAGCGAAAATACAATTTCCAAATGGGTAGGTAGGTAGGTAGTTAATTAACATCGTACTGGAGCAACACAACGGGCTATTGGCGACGGTCCGGGATCACTCGAAGGGAAAGATCCAAGGATAACTCGCAATTTTGAACCAAGGTCAGATGATGAGGTCAACACCTTAGCTGGCCCACCGCTCTCCAAACTACAACACCACGCCAACGTGAGGACATTTGGTCTACGGCAGATTTAAGGTGCACCATCCCCGTATACACGACGCTTTGGTTGGTTGGCTTTGGTTGTTATGGCGCAAGCGCCTTATTTGGCCATGCTGCGCCAGACATACAATATCAAGTAATAGACACACAATGACAGTTTTACTGACACAGAAGAGAGAAATACACCCAGGGAGGAACGCACGTGATAGGAATCGAATCTGCGCAGCTTAGAACTCGAAGGTTGCTATCGTAGAGGGCATACCCACTGAGCTCCGACGGTCTTTGGCAAGACCTAGTTTCGAACTCGCAACCCTCCTGTCGCTAATCCGTTGTCCTAACTGGGCTACCAAGGCCCCCAAATTGGTAGGAAGATGGAATAACAAAGAAGCTGACTCGTGTGTTAGAACTACCTATCAAAATATCTCACCAGCGTATTTTCCCGTTTCGTTTCCTATCATCTCAACCGTGTTGTTGCGCTTGTGCGTTCAACGGCGTCAAGTCATTGCATTATAGAATTACGCTGATTGCTAAACTGTGTGTGCGCTTCAAGCACTAAGTACCCTTTCAGCTGTGGTCAGCGCAATTGAGATTTCAACGGAGATAAGGAAACTTTCGGACTTGACGAATTCCTTCGCCGTGGCGGATGTTGCTTCAGATTTCGCGGCAGCCGTCGAAATGATGGTGTGGGTGTTTTCTGTGATCCTCATTTTCTGTTGAAGTCCGCCGCTTCCGAATTTCACGAAATGGACAAAAAGTTATTCATCGCTCTCATCTTCTGCATCTGTGCATCACGCATAATTTCAGAGTAAGTATTGGATTCCCCTGTTTTATTCTGGATAAATTCTTATTGAAGTTGACTCGATGGGATGCATTGTTATCTAGATCAGTGTTTCTCAACCCCGCGGCCCTGTACCGAGCCCTGGCATCAAGAAGCCTGGCCGTAAGCGTTTCTCCTGGAACTTGTCATTTTTGTTTTCTAAGCATTTTTTTATGAATGGATATTTTATAGTAGAAATAACCTGAGAACAATATTCGTGAATGTGTCGAAAAGCTCAGACCCAGAATGCCTAAATAACGTCTGTATAGCGAAATAGCAAATGCCAGTTAGCAAACTTCAAAAAGAATTCTTGGAGATCATGGCAGTTCGTATCAATTTCTCAAACCTGATAACTGAGTACTGTTTTTTACAAGTTCGCATAGCTGTTTAAATGCTTGTTTCGAAATCCGAGTGCTGCTATGTTTTAAAAGTAATAGACCTATAGATTTTAATTTTAATATGATAATCAGACTTCGTGTTAATTTTGGTGTTAAAAATTCTTGTATTGAAGATGTTTGTGAAGCAACGCATAAATTTTTGGTGATCAGAATGAGGTATGCGATAAAAATCAGCACAAATTAATTTGATGTTGGCCTGAGGAAACTACAATACGTTTACAAGATTTTATTAGTCAAGTGATTTGATAACTAATTTAACTCTAATTTTATCTTGTCCACTTGCCACTCAGTATGCATAAATGTACTAATACTCTTTATTATCATGCCATAATTAATACTTATGTTAGTTTAATGTATGAACATAAAAACATTAGATAGGTTTTCCCGAGTAAATGCTTATGAACCAGACCCTCATCTTTTCATAAAGAATTCACAGGCCAGCGGTTTCAAGATCGGGAACCACTGATCTAGATAGCTTTACTTTACAGTACAACCTTGATAAGTCGTCATCTGGATAACACGTCACTCCGGACAAGTCATCAATTTTCTGCAGTCCTGTCTAGGTCTCATAGACAGGACTAGCTCTAATATAATTAAAACCCTCGTTTTCTCGTTGCTAATCCAAATTCTACCCCGGATAACACGTCACTGTAAAAGTATAAAAGCATGTAGGTGTTGCGTCTGATGGCAAGCAAAATGAATTACAAAAATGAGTCCTCTAAACCCCTGATATTTTATTGAATTTATTTGAAATCGAAATGAAAGTGGATGCTCGATTCTTGACATAACTGACAACACAGATATCGATAACAACGTTAAAGTTTATTCTGAAACGAATGTAAAAGATTTAACTACGTAATATTCAGAAAAAGCGTGCAAATAGGAGCGATGGAGGGAAATGAGGAGTTTCTTTCACCACCTAATAAAAACAAGTTCTTGAAACCAGAGAAACAATTAGAAGTTACCTAAACCTCAGTTCATGATACTGAACTTATTAGGTACAAAGTTACAAATACCATGATAAATTTCGAATTTATATGATTATTACAGTAGTGCATATCGTGATCATTATTACAGTAGTGATCCGAAAAAGTCGTCAAAATGTTTTGGGCTTTGAGTGACGACTTATCTAGGTTTTACTGTAATGGATTGTACAGGAGAAGCTAGATTTTTTGAGACCTAGGACAAATGAAGCTGATGCTCCCCTCTATCCAAGCAAAATTTACGTATTTCAAAGGATGATATTGTAAAATAGTTAAATAATCAGGTTAAAATATACTAATTAGTAGCACACATGTAAATATATTACTCTTCACATTATTCATATCTGGTTGCAAAGAAAAGCAGTCATCCCCGTGTTTCTTTGATACCCTCCAAATCATTAGAGTACCAAAAGCAAGAGTTCTTCAACACAAACCAGACTTTATATGAAGCCCATTGTTGTTCTTGATCGCTGAGTTTCACATCAAAACAGGCTTTGCTCGCTTTTTTTCAGTTTTGCTCTGCCTTCTTGAAAACAAGCTTCCCACATCTTTAACGAAACGAATTTGGAGTGTTTATACAACCTCTAGAAACCATGTTTGCTTTCTACCACATAAAAACATTATTCAACACTCGATATTAATTCATAATTTTTAAATAACTAACACAAAAAAAATCTCCACTAAAAATGTTATTCATGAAAGTCAGCTGCTAGCCTTATCTGGAATAAAATTGATTGCGGGACGTTCCTGCTTGGACAGGCTTGCTAGGCTGAGCGACAGATTGTCACTTGCTGCACTATGACTTATATATTGATATTGCTAAACCTACAAACGTTAGCTTATCCATGAAATAATTTGCATTCTCTAAATTGCATAATTTAATATTATATTCAAACAGTAAAGTATCATAATAATGTACGTATAAGAATATATTTGTACATTAAAGACCTTAACCTTTACGATGCGGCGGCCAAATTTCGTTAACGCCTCGTAGAACGGCATATTTCGCTCAAATGAAATGTATATAGTTTCAAATATTTTCTCTGTTGCGGAAATTCTTGACGTTGTGGAGAAAAATGGCTTACATTTTCAAATTCTGTATTTTTGAATACAGAATTTGTACGTTAAAATCACACAAAGAAAGAAAACAACTTTTGCAAACCATACCTTTGTTATTGGCTATGCATTAAAAACTAGCAAAAGACAGAATTTTAATAACGACTTTATTAATAAGACTTCAGAACGGAAGCAAGAAAGGAGTCACCTTTCCATGCTTTTTTGCCTGTCACAAGTTTTTGAGAAGAGGATTTGATAGTTTGTCACCTCTTTTCTAAATAGTAAAGATTGCTGCTGGGGGCTACATGATATAATGGAAACCACATGAAAGGAAGAATTTTTTAACCGTCTTATTCTAGATGACGTGTATGAAAGCATTCACTTCACTTGCATAGTACTGGAAGATACGAGGGTAAATAAAAAATTATCCACACTTTCGCTATAAAACATCTTTAGGTTTGACACACTGCCTTCTGCTCATGCTTGCTTCGAGTTGATACTACTGTGGTCGCGTTACCGAAGTTTCACCTTGATAGCGTCATTTTTCTTGCTTCTGCTTCATTATAAACATAGCCGCTCCGCTAGCAGTGTGCACCAAGATGGAATAAAGAGCAGTGATCCGATTTCTATGGTCGGAAGGTGTACCAGGGGCTGAAATTCATCGGAGGCTTACAACACAATAAGGGGACAGTGATTTACCACGTAGAAGTGCATGAGTGGATCGCGAAGTTTAAAAAAGGCCGGACAAGCGTGATGCACGAAGGAGTAGGACGCCCGTCAACCTTCACCACTGACGAGTAGATTCATCAAGCTAGAGAAATGGTACTGACAAACCGACGAGTTGCCATCGACAATGTAACGCGTTCTCTGCAGATTAGACGGACAAAGAAGTGGGGAAGCGGTGCATAAATGGTTGGGTGACCAACCGAAAACCTTCTTGGAGGGAATACGCAAGCTTGTGGACCGTTGGACCAAGTGCATCGAAAAGGAAGGAGACTATTTAGAAAAATGGCGAACTTGTTCAATCCCTACATTTGTGTAAATAGATTGAGAAAATAAAGTGCGGATGATTTTTGACTTTCCATCGTACTTCTGCCACAAGGACCAAACTGTGCTCAAAATGCTAAAGCATTTAAAAAATTCTCAAAATGTTGTAGAAATCCTTTTGAAATGCCGTCTCTCTAGAGATTAACACTCAGTCCGTGTCGTCCCCCTGAGCTACGCCTCTGGTGGATTACGTGAAAGTGTTGTTTAAACTGTTCAAGAGAAGCCTGAAGATGGGATGAAAAAAGAGCTCACAACATGTTTTGGTTTTCATTTATGCAACCTCAGAGCCAAGACTGGCTTTAGATCCCCTTGACTATAGTTTCCCAAACTTTTTGGCTCAACGCCCTTTTTCAGATACAATTCTTTTCGATGCCCCCTGTAAAACCTCATCTCAACTAATAATAAATTGCATGGGTCATTTTTGATTTTCACTAAAACATTTATGTAGCTGTGTTTAGAATTTCAACTTGCTAGTTTGGAAACAAAAACTTGTAACTGAAACTATAAAGATATTTATTGAAACGAGCTAAGAAAATATAAAATTCCCATAAACACGCTAGATTGTTTATTATTAGTAGTAATTCAAGTCAATCAAACCAGTAAAATTACAGATAATAACTAATGAGAAAGATGAGCTTAGTATGCTATCACTTTGTCTAAAGGCTCTATTTTCCTCCTTAAATCAACACTCAACTACACTGCTGGCCACCGTAAATGCAACACCCTGAAGGAAGCATGCAAATAATATGAAATTTACAACATGCATTAGCAGAGGTGAGATATGCAAATGATTAGAATTTCAGCGCAGACGCACATCACGCGCGCCTGTGGCGCCACTTCAAAGCGCTATTTAAAGCTTGGAGATTTCGACGATTTCAAGTACGGCAATTGTGTTTTTCTTGTGGTTTTTTCAAAAAAAACGATCAATTATGCCTCGTAGAAAACAGCGATCATCTTTTGATGAAGTATCCGAGTTCGACAGAGGAAGGATAGTGGCCTACCGAGATTGTGGATTATCTGTCAGGGAAATCGGTAGTCGTGTTGGACGAAACCAAACAACTGTAATGCGGATATGTGATCGTTGGATGCAGGAGGGTACGACGGACCGACGTGTTCGATCGCATCCACCTCAGTGCACCAATTCACGTGATGACAGTCATATTGTGCGTATGGCAGTGACGGATCGCTCAGCCACATCACGAACCATAGCACAGCACATTCAGTCTGTACCGCATCATCCAGTGTCTGCGCGTACCATTCGACGCCTTTTACAGTAGAGTGGTCTGTCCGCAAGACGTCCATTGCTTCGTCTACCCTTGACGCAGAACCACAGACGTTTCCGCCGCCAATGGTGCGATGAAAGAAGGATGTGGACGGCAGAATGGAATGAAATTGTCTTTACTGACGAGTCACGCTTCTGTCTGCAACACCACGATGGTCGGATCCGAGTCTGGAGACACCGTGGAGAGAGGATGCTGAACAGCTGCGTTATGCACCGCCACACTGGTCCTGCACCGGGTATTATGGTATGGGGCGGTATTGGATATCACTCTCGCACTCCTCTAGTACGCATTGCCGGTACTTTAAACAGCCAGCGCTACATCTCCGAGGTGTTGGAGCCAGTTGTCCTTCCTTACCTTCAGGGCTTGCCCACAGCCATATTTCAACAGGATAATGCGCGACCACACGTGGCACGCATTGTCCAAGGGTTCTTCGTCAATCGCCAGATTGAATTGCTTCCCTGGCCAGCTCGCTCTCCGGATCTTTCGCCGATAGAAAACATGTGGTCCATGGTTGCTCAACGATTGACCCAGAATACATCCCCAGCTGCCACACCAGATCAACTTTGGCAACGTGTGGAAGCTGCTTGGTCTGCTGTACCCCAAGAACACATCCAAAGTCTCTTTGAATCAATGCCGAGGCGTGTGGCAGCGGTGATCTCCAACAATGGCGGCTACTCTGGCTACTGATTTTGGCAGGAACCACACTTCACAGAAGTCTATAAATTTAATCATTTGATACTTGGTCAACATGTTATCTACAAAATAAATTTTGTTGTGATATCTCTTGTCTTTCTTGGTGTTGCAATTTGGGTCGCTTCCTTTTTATTTACAGTCGCTTCCTTTTTCCATTGAAAAGGCTCTTTACCACACTAAATCCAGGTTCAGCATCAATACAGAATTATGGAAATGCAATCGCAAATTTAAGTCGGAAGTGCGCGCAAAAACCTGCATTCTAACTATCTTGTTATGACTTGTAGTCTTGATTTTAGACCGATCAGTTGTAACTTGCTTTTACAATGTATAATTCCCTCAAAAATGCACCACTGTATTGAGTGTGCCTGTACGGTCAAGTGGATAAGTGTTTACTTATCCACCGTACAGCATCTTATTTGCCACATTTGCTCTTTAACCCTCCCCTTTTGCCCCTGAGACCAGCATTTCAGCACCCGTTTTGAAAACAATCCTCTTGACCCTCCAAGGCAAATTTCTCAATGTTGTTTCTCAGCTCAATATACGAGAGTCTTGATGATTTTGGTAAATTTCCAGATGAAGACACAATTAAATTGTAGTTGTCACGGATGGCAGGTGTCACTCTTTTGAAATACCTCAGGCCAAATTTCAGCCAGATACGACACTTAGTTTGCGTTCTGCAGATGTTTGAAGCGAGCATTGCAGCAGCTGCCACGAAAATGAAAAAAAAAATAGTTCTGTGCTATGATAAAACATTTTTATTTAAATAACATTTCCGCTCTATTTTCCAGACTTAGCCCCATGCGACTTCTACTTGTTCCTAAATTTGAAAATTTGACTGGGTAGGAAGAAATTCTTGTCGAATAAGGATGCCTTTGCCGCCGTTAATCCGTATGTTGCAGCCTTTGAGAACGGAGTAAAACTTTGGTTGTGTGGACAAACCGTAATTTTGACGTGAATACTCGGCCCTGATGTTGGATTGTGGAATGAATGAAGCAGACATAAAAAGTTTGAACGATTGTTTACTGTGAATATTCTGCAATTAATTTACGGTTTGAACAATAATTAAAGTGCAGTTTGATATTAATTGTTTCCAATATTGTTGTCTAAAATTATTTGTAGCGTAGTTTGGTAGCTGCCAAATCACACTATTTGCACAGTCCTTACTACACGCAATTCAAAGTTACACGGACCCCAAACTCGTCTAGCACCGTAGAATTTCGATATATTGAGGAACCCTCTCCGCGCTCATTGCGCCTGCGCACTTAGTGTATATACTAAGCTATACATCGATCTTCTAATGAAATAGACGGAGCATGTGGGCGGGGTCACTGTCCTAAGATCTCTTAAGGGTAAATCACGAGGGCTCACGAATTGACAAAGCCGATTGGCTGTCGAATCGCTGACGGTGGGGTTTTGATCATGGTGGGTATTCATTTTAACCAATCAATAATTTAGGATTCCTACTTTTACCCACAACCACGTGACAGGTATTCAAACCGAGCAACTGGAAGAAATAACATGAAGCTCGGGCACATGCTCCGTCTATTTCATTACAAGATACATGGCGCTATATTTATCTTCTGGATGTTTCTTCTAGATCTTTCATTTCGATACATTGAACCCTACATCAAGTTTGCCTAAATATGGAAACAAAGGAAATTCAAATAATGTATTCACTAAACCAATATATATATATATATATATAAAGCAGATTGGAGTCTATGTTCTCTATACAAATCTACACCCTTTGACCAATCCACACCAAATTTGGTGCACTTATACTTTGGAATCCTGCGAGTAACGCAAGTTACATATTAACCCCTGTTCTCTTTAACCTAGGTGTGCAGAGGGGGTTAATCAATTCGAAATTGCCATAGGAAAAACATTGAGCATTAAACGATTGTGGTACGCAACTCAGTTTGTTTTACCAGTATTGATCGAAAATCAAATTCAGAATTGATCGAGAATCAAATTTTCTAATAAAATTGTTTTACCAGTATTGCTCGAAAAACAATTTTTTTCCAAAATGTTGTTTAAACAATTTAAAATTCTAATTATGTTTGAACAGATTTTTTAATTCTTTCCACAATATAAATAATTTAGGGATATTTGAATGATGAAAAATGGATATTTAAAATACTTAATTTTACACAACTTGCATTTTGTAATGGAACACGAAAAGCAAAAACAAAAAACTCATTAATGATAAAAGCGTAATTTTGCAATTCGGTATCTGGCAATGCCAGAATTAATGTTTTATTTTTTAAATTAGATTTGGAATTCCGTGTTGTGTATTTGAGTTACGACAGAAATGTTGCGGTCATATTTGAGTATTTCTAAATTTTGTAAATTTGTGTTCTTTTTGTAAATAATTCATTATTGTCTATCAATATTTTTCAAGTGTCTTATTCGAATTTTTCTATTTCAGAATATTCTCATGTCGTCGAAATTCGACACACTTGCTCAGATCTTTCGTTTTTCAGAATTCGAAATTTTTCAATGACCAGGATTTTGTATTTACGTGTTCCATTACTTTCCATATTACAGATATGTTATTTAGGAGTTAAATTGTAATGAATTATTTTGTTTTCTGACAAATACCATTAGACATGGGTAATTTCTTGGTGGTATATGTATATTTCGACGAACTTTCCTTGTCTTTGTTTAAATACGTTATAATTTGTAGAATTCCGTTTCATAAAAATAAATGGAAACCTTTTTAAGTAAGGTGTATAACTTCTTATTTTAAAATGACTGGTAATGTTAAAATAAAGTTATTATAAAATAAGATATGTTACGTTAAATCAAAATGGGTAGCCATACGTTATAGTTCAAAGATATTTCTAAACTTTGACATATTTTCATTACAAGACGATTAAAATTAATTTAATTTATATTTGTTTTTCATGTTTCATTGAAAGCTGTACTCCATAGTCAAGTAACTACATCTATCATTCTAAATAGGTACGTGGTTTCCATATAGAAACTGAGTCTCAATAGAAAAAAGTACCTTAAGGATTCGATTTAAAACTAAATTTTTCTGTTTGAGGAAAGTGAATTTTAAATAAGAATTTGCTGATCTTGGAATAATATAGTAAGGAAGTATGTAAACTAGGACTGTTGAAAAATAGAAATTTTTTGTCTTAGTGGCAGAAGATCGAGGTTGCTTTCTTGAACTTGAAAGTGTTCGTATACAACTTAGGTACCTGTGAAACATTCATTGAAAGCAGTGATTTTGTAAAAAGTAATCGATTGAGTTTGCTTTTCTATACTGATGACATTTGTTTTAAACAAGCTCCGTTATTCCACGTGCGGCTGAATAGAATTTTCAAGAAAAAATATGTGCTTCAAAATAAGTTAACCACGAATGCCGTAACAGTTTAATTTGCCATCCTCTCACAATGATAATGAAATTCGAAAACATCGAATCCATGGTGCAAGGGTATCACAAATTATAATTATTGATTGGAAAACTGAGTGCAAGACTAAGCTGAAAGTTCCTCATTTTTATTGAAAATGAACTTAATTGGCATTCGTAATCACTCCAAAACTCAAAATCGACTTCTGAAGAAGTCATATCAGAAAAAGCTTTTGTAGTTTGTCATACGGCAAGAGTGTGATGAATATGAAATGGATTATATGGATGGATATATTATGTATATATATTTGCGTCAGAAGTTAATTGTAGAAGCTATGAAAAAGTTAAAACGATGTTAAAAATATTTTCTGTACACTTAAATGATGCTTGCATTTTTCTATGAAATAGAATCAACGTTTAACCAATTCAACCCGAGCATCGCCGGATAATTCTGCTAGTATGTTTTGTAAAATATTTAACCTTTCGATACATCGAAACCAACATAAAATTGAATAAAACGTATGTGATACTTGCACAAATACGCAAGTACAAAAACAAACATAAAACGAGAAGGCTAACAGACAAACCGACGCAACGAAGTTCAGTCACGAAACGAATGTGTATGCAAATACATAATGAAAATATACCCGGGGCATACACACACATACACACACCGAGTTTGCATTAGAATGACTCAAAACGGAAAAATAACTTAAAATGGGGCGAAAATATTCTATGTACAAACACTCCGTTCTTATTTATATAGATTGTACTTACTTGTTTTTTTATGTTTATCAAATAAGTCTTACACACACCTTGATACATAGATATCCAAAGTTTTGATTTGCTTCTGAAAATCTGTTTCTCGAAAATTATTATTGGATATTAAAATAAAATTTCAGATTGCAACAAAATAAGTTAAAAGATCAAAATCTTTGAATTTTGTACTTGAAAGAAACTTTGGATGCACTTTTTCTTTTCCTAATCACCTGAAACAAAAATAATTTGTTTTAACAATAAATTAAATGTATTAAGGAATAACTTTCTGACATAAAATTAATTGGTTCTTAATTTTTTAAATTTTTTATTTAATAATATCGGTACAGTTAATGAATAATTGGAAACTCATTTTGTATCATCTTATCAATAGTTAATAATTGTTCACTAGTAACAAGAAAAAAGAAAAATAATTTTAGACTTAAAAACTTGTTTTTGTGTATACTATTATTATTAAAATAGTATTGTTAGACATCTTAAACTAGCCCTCATTACATTCCTTGTTTAAAGCTACTTTAAACATTCTTTATTTGTTTCAATCATCTTATTTCAACGTTTAATTTAATAAAGTTTATTAAATAATTTTTTATAAAATTTTGCGACTCAAAATTGAAAGTATTCAATAAATATTTAGGTTTTGCTTAGTTGTGTTTTTTAACTCCTCTGGAAAATACGACTATTTGGAAAATTTACATGATGTTGACGACTTCGGTTTCAGCAAAAATGCGTAAAAAATGGAATTTGTATTCTTTTAACACAGAAAGCATTTGTTTATATTTTAGCACATCAGTCCATTTCCTCGAAGACGATCAAGATAAAAATGAAACAGTTACTACAGAAAGTATTGAAGCTAATTCATCTACTGAAACTGAAACGATTACTAAAACAGGTACTGAAACAATTTAATGTACCTAAATAATTTTTCTTTCCTATTGTATTCAATTAAAATTTTCAATTATTTACTCTTTAAAGACTTCTGTACCGGTAATACTAAACCGAAGAATCTCAGTACATTCCCATAGAAAATTTTGCAGAAGATAGAATTGAACTTTCTTTTGATCCTATATAATAATTATTCCAACTTTCATTAAAATGACCTTTTATAAATATTATGTTTTGTTACTTTTATATAATTATTTAATAAAAGTGCATATTTTTACTATTGAAATAAGTATGCAATTCTAAAAATTTTCATTTCCCCACGTTCAATATTTAGTGTATTTGGATATGCTATTGAAGTGGAACATTACAATAAAGTTTCATTTATAGTGTATATTCGTCTCTAAAGAAAATTACATTTGACATGGAGTAACGAATTTGAGTGAAGTCTCTTTAAACATAAGGTTTTTAGTATAACTAGCAGACCAGCGCATAGCATCTGCGCTAAACTTTTCTTATTGTTTGTATGCAGTGATATTCACATTGTTTAACTACATTTATGATGAATATAGCATTCATATTGCATAAATGGATTTCATACCTATAATTTAATTAAAATTACCCAAATATGTAAGAGCATTTCGTTTACCGGTACTGGTGTTAATTGTTATTTCCAATAATATGCATGGCAGAAAGAACACTCGTCTTGTCTCCACAGTTTCATCGCTGGCCATCAAAAATGCAACACCATGAAGGAAGCATCCATGTCTTGAAATTAGCTCTATGCGTAGTCATGGTATGATTTATGCAATGCGCTTTCAAATCAAGGGCACCAGTAACACCTCATGTAAACAGTATAAACCGGGCGAACGGGGGAGCAGCAGCGGATAAGTTTTTCAAGGCGTTCATTACTGTGATTACCTTTGACTACACCACAAGCGTATGAGGTTGCAATGGTATGTACAACGTCGCACATGGACAATCGAAAGGCATGACATAGTCTTTTTAGACGAATCTACAGCACCACAATGGTCGCATTCGAGTCTGACGGCATCTCGGCAACAGTTTACAAGACTCTTGCAATATGCATCTCCATACCGGTCCGTCTCCTGGCGTTATGGTATAGGAAGTTATTAGATTCTACTCCCGTACCCGCTTAGTATGTATTGCTGGTACAATCAAGAGCCACCGCTACATCTCTGAAGTTTTTGAGTTTGTTTTCACCTTACCTTCAGGGCTTGCCAGTTTTCAAAAGGACAATGCATGACTTTACGTGGCCTGAAACGCAGAATAATTTCTCAATGTTCACCAGGTTTCACTTCTTCCATGGCTCACCCGTTCATCAGATCTGTCTCCCATAGAACACGTCTGGTTGATGATCACCCAACAATTGACACACCGCAGACCACCCGTGGCTGCGCCAGATGAATTTTGTCAGCATGTGGAAGCAGCACTAACTGACATACCACAAACGCATATTCAAAGCCTTTCTTTCAATACTGAGACATATAGTAGCAGTTATTATCGCCCATGGCGGCTACACAAAATACTGATTCTTTAGCGTTTACAGTTGTAATTTCAATAACCGTACCTTTGCGCCTTATGCTGTTTGTATAATTAATATGACTTTGATATCTACTGTCCTTTTTGGTATTGCATATTCGATGGCCAGCATTGCAGATTTTAAAGTTCTACTTCGATTTCACCCATTCCCTTGTTCAAGGGCTTTTGGAAATTTTTGATAATAAACCTATTTTGGATAAGTTTCTTTTCTGCACTGATTTCTTCAAGATTTCTCTTCTGTAATCAGACTACTGAAGAATTTCATCAGAGTAGCGAGTTCTTGTGTAATTTTAGCAATATTATGCCGCTCCATAGATCGAATCAAGCATATTTGAACTTAGCGCCAAAATTGGCGAATGAATCCCGTGACGATAGATTTTACTTTGTTTATATTCGTTGGTGCCATTTGACAATAAACAAAAAACTGTTTTCTAAACTAATTTCTGTGTCTAAAAACTAATTTCTGTGTCACGTACGTTAGCGAAATATTTTTATATAGATTTTACACTTTTGTACTTTATTTTTAAAAGGGATAGAGATGAAAGTAATGCATGTATCTGGAAAGGTAATCAGATAATTTATAAATTAAAAAAACCATTAAGTTAGTATTTTAGAAAACCAGAGGGATTCCAATTAGCTTAAGCACCGATAAGGCACCTTCGTTACTAAGAAACAAAGTAATTCTGGCAGCAAGTATTCAATAACAAAGTAATACAATACAGGCATTTAATGTAACAACAGATATTGGTAAGTTAAAGAGCTTTCGTATTCAATGATCGAACCTTTAGTACAAAGAAAGTATAAACAAACCATAACTTTAGTTTTTCTCTCAGATTAGGAGCATCTGTGCCTGTTGTGCTCACCAGGTGATTTGCACAGCAGATCCTTAATGACACAGATGTTGCTACCATTTGTTTTGAGTTTAGTGATGCTCAATAATGGAAGGCACTGAAAAGATCCTGTACATTTTTTTTGAGCTTTCCCTAAGTGGCATTTAGCCGATTCGTATACAAAAATCAGAAACTCAATGCACTGTATCGTTTATTCAGAAGTAATAATGCCAAGAAAAGCCATAAACACATTCTGTTATTAATTTATTTGTTTCGTTCAGATATTCCGACTGGTGCTAAACCTAGCTTTGCTGATGTTTTCTTTTCTGCGATGATTTATGCCTTCCAGATACGGTGGAGAGTAGGGTGCCAGCTCAGGTGTCGACTTCGTCCTCTGACCGTGATTCAAAACGTCGACATTAGCCGGTTGTGTTGCTCCAGTGTGACGTTAATTATCTACCTACCTCACTGGAACATTTTTTTTTCTTTTTCCCAATAAAGTGCATGGTAAAAAGTTCCCACCTCAGTCATGTCACCACAGTTATCTTCTGAATGTCCAGTTCAATTGCATCTCACTTGTTCAAAAGCGATTCGATATTTCTTTACCTCAAAACGTATTTTCGGGTTGACTGAAATTTTCTTTTATGCTCGAATTTCTTTCTAAATATACTTTCTGTCATCAGACTGATGAAGAATTTCATTAGAGTGGCGAGCGAGCTCGTCTCGTGTGTTTCAGCAATATTATGAAGCTCTATAGATTAAATCAAGTATATTTAAACTAAGTGACAAAGTCAATTACTCCCGTGGTGGTCGATTCAATATTGTTTACATCCGTCGCCTTTCAACAATAAATAAATCACTCCGATTTCTGTGCCACATACGTGACATATATGTGTGTGTTTAATTTTAGTAACAGCTGACCTGCTTAGCACGGCTAGCGAAGCAAACGGAGCAGAAAGTTCTAGTCCTGCTGTACAATCTGAAGATGGATTAGGAGAGGCCCGTGTGCAGAGGGGGAAATTCGATAACGATGAATTCAATTCATATCAGCCAGGCTATGCAGGCCATGTGTCTCCTTTGCGGGACAACTGTCCTCGTCTGTCTCCTACTTGTCCTGATTGCTTCACTGATCCAAATGAGTTGCCACCTATCTGTGATTTCCCTGTTGGTGAGTACATCCTGCTCGTCACGTTGAGTTTTGAATCAGGATCTTTTGAAATTTTCGGTCGTTTCCCACTTTAAAATTCACAAGTAAAGCAAGAATCATGTTAAAATACGTTTTGTTTTGTTGCATTCAAATTGTGCCTCTTGATGTTTGCTACAACTCTTATTGTCAAGCGCAGGGCCGCGGTAGCCCGGTTGGAAGAGTAGCGGATTAGCAACCGAAGGGTTGCGAATTCGAATCCAACCAAAGGCCGTCATGTACAAATCTGTCGTGGCCTCAAATGTCCTCACGTTGGCGTGGTGGAGAGTGGGATGCCAGCTCAGGTGAGACCTCGTCATCTGACTGTGGTTCAAAATTACGATCTTTCCCTTCGGGTTCGATCCCGGACCGTCGCCAATAACCCATTGTGTTGTGCTCCAGTGTGACGTTAATTAAAATATCTACCTACCATCCATTGTCAAGCGCAAAATTTTAAGTTTAAGGGAGAAACATGTTTAAATTTATCAAAAATTAAATGGTCAAATTATTTTATCCTCACCTTTTTCACTGTAAAGCACATGCAAACCTTTAGGTAAATGACATTTACGAATTTTATATTTTATCTTTTGATGAGGATGCTGGTTGTTTTTTGGTTTTATGGCGGAGAGGCCCTATTTGGCCAAGCTTCGTCAAGCATAAGAAGTGTCAAGTAAGAAGTGTCATGAAAGGGGAAAAAGTGGGATTGGAAAGTAAAGTAGCGGGATGAAGGCAGAAAAAGATTACTCGGATATCCAGGGAAAGCCACCTCCGTGTTTACTAATGACAGGAAACCCCATGGGAAAAGAAAAGACCGCTAGAGTACCTCGAGTCCTTTTAGTAAGGCAAATTCATTGAAAAGTAGATATTTGTATTTTGGAGAAGAAAAAAAGCATACACATTAGTGTACATTATCTCATATATTTAAAAGTTTAATTCTAAAAGTTTCTTTTGTATGTACTTTCAATGTAATGTACATACGAGACTTCAGATAAATGAATTATTTTGTACTTTTCCTTTTAGCAGGGAAAATCCATTGAAGAGTGTAGACATTCGTATTTTACAGGAAAAAAGGATGTATTAGTGTACATTAGCTCACACATTTTAAATACGTTAATTTCAAAAAGTGTCATTTTCTATTGAAGCATTTTAAAATTCTGTAATTCATGTCAGTGCTGAAATACGGAGTGCGATTTTGAATACAAAAATGACAGATCTTTTTCATGGATGTAGTTTAGTTTAATTAGTACTCGTACAGCAAAAAATTAAAAGTAGAGCGTTGTATCCCAAATCTTCTTTCATTAGAGAATTGAGGGCAATGTTTTCACTTAGTTCATATGAAGATGGAATGAATGTTCAACTATTTAACGAAGCTATTATACAAACTGTTTCAAAACCTCCGATTCCACCTATAAAAGTAGGAACACACGAAATTAAACTGTATTCCTGTAGGGATGTATGTGTGCAAGTTCCACCTGGAGTTTCTAGAGGGCGCTGTTTGGCAGTAGGCCAGTTAGGGCTATTGCCATTTTGGACTAGTGTCTCTTGCTGTTGATGGCTCTGAACGGAATCAGTTCTGCGCATGCTCGTGGACGATTCGATTTAGGACCGTAGGTAGGCATTAAACTCGCGAAAAGTGAATCGATTCTTCAATTCAATTCTTTCGTAACTTATTTCAACTCAGTTCTAGCTATCTACAAGTTATGTTTGTTTATTTACTTGATCTCGAGGGGAACGGTAAATTGTGTGTGAGGTCGTGCAACACTCTCGAAGCCTACTTACATTCATATCGCCTAAACCAAGTGAAGAAATGAATCGAATCGAATCACTCTTTTCAGCATGTGCCCACTATCGAAAATAGAATCGTCCACGAGCATGCGCAGAACTGATCCCGTTCAGAGCCATCAACAGCAAGCGACACTAGTTCATTTTGGACGCTGACTTCGTGCGAATAACATGTGTCGTTTCATGAATGTTGAGATGATTGACATGCACGTTACGTATGGGGCAACTAACGGAAACAAACGAGTTGTTCTGAGATTGTATGATGAACCGTATCTCAACAGACGTGTGCGGAATTGTCAAATATTGAAGCTTTTGCACCAGATTCTTTTATTGAAACCGGAATATTTCATAAAATGTAAAATCTAGTCACACTATAAATTAACCCTCCGATGGTTGTCTCGACGAGATATCTCGTTATTAGAAACCTGAAAAGATCTTGATGGACGAGATATCTCGTCATTAAAAGTAAACTGACCAGATCTTGATCTTGTCATTGACAAAATTGGTCATATCTTGATGAACGAGATATCTCGTCGAAACCACTTGAAGAGTTAAGGCTAATAAATATGCAGTTCACATAATGTCCCCTCTAGCATAAACGGGTGGTTCTTACGAACATGTGTGAATAAGGGTTAATTTCAGGTTCCTTAACTCTCCATTAAGTTTGTACCGGAATATTTGAAACACCCCGTATAGCAAATTTCTTCTGTCGCTGAAACTATTATCAGATTATTTTCGTCGGAGAATATCAGAGAATATCCTTTTTAAAGTGCAATATCCAGACAACTAACAATCGTACTAGAAAGTATCAGACTCCATCCGTTTGGCAATTAAAATAGCTTTCAAAATTTAGTTTTTATTTCTACCATTGCTTGGTGTTTCTGCGGTAAAGTGTTTCCAGTACGTATATAGAACCTGGTGTCAATTGCTAAGGCTATAAACACCATTTATAGCCGTACAACAGAATTGATATGATAGTCGATTGGTCGACGTCACAGATTAAACAACAAACGTTGCAAAAATGGCGATAAACTACATTTTAAGGTAACCCTGATACATATCATAGGAGAGCATTTGGACAGCAGTAGTAAAAACTTCGCCGCCGTCTGGTTTGCTTGTTAACCTTGAAAATCTCCTCGTCTATGATTTGCCCAACCTTTCTTGCTTTACAGAAAATGCGTATCTTGCTTTGCTTGAAACTAAATATTTTATTTTATAATGCTATCCTCACAACTTATTTCACTTAAATCCTCGAATATTGTGTAAACGTAGGAAATAAATACTTATTTTCTTTTCAGTTCTGAAAGTACTTCTTTTGTCATCGCCACAAATAGGTAAGTTAAATCCACAAGTTCAAACCGAACACCTTTACGTTAGCACGACCCACTTTTAGTATCGGTGCTTTTGTCTATATTTCAGATAGTTTTGGACGAATTTGTGGAAAATTTGGCCTGCTTTCTACACACCGAGGGACAGACCAGAGGCAATTTAGAAGACTTCTCCGATTTTCCCTGAAAGAATCTTGTAGTTGCCAATTGAAAGGTAAGACAACTTTTCTTAACCACTTAAAGCACGAGTTTTTTTCGGAAAAACTGGTAAAAAATGATCGAGTTTTTTTTTTTACAGAAAATGAATATATATAGGTATAGTGTAAGTTATTTTTTGCGATTTCAGTTGGGGGGGGGGGGGTAAAAGTTATAAAAAAATTATTATACTAAGTGTAAACGATTTGATTACATGTTTATTTTGAATTTCAAAATATCAATAATAATAAAATATTAACTTCAGATTCACTTCCATCACTCAAGAGATCATCACTTTCATCGCTGAAACTTTCTGATAAATTGGCATATTCAAAATCGTCAAAGTCGCTCATTATCAGATAACGTTTTCTAAACAAGTTACAAAAACACTTAGTAAAAATTAATTTATGGTTAACTGTTTACTTTTATTATTTAACGTAATAAAAATGGATATATTACCTTTTAGACACCTAACAACTACTTTATAACAAAGAATTCCTAACAAACTTATAGCTAATCATCAAAATGCACCACTTGGTTTACACAAGAAAAATGGTGCATAGTGGTGCCATCTACGGTAAATAAGTTTAATATTCATCTATAAATAAGTGGTAAATCATCTATGATAAATAAGTTTATGCCATCTTTGGTATAAGTTTAATCTAGCCTATCTATTTTTACTAGAACGGAAGAGCGCCCGTGTGAGACACGGGCATGTGCAAATTTGCCTGTAACTTTCGCCCGTGTCAAACCCGGGTAAATGCGTTAAGTGGTTAATAAGTTCCCTCAATCACTTGTTAACAAGTTACTAAACTTTTCTATTACCGACTTATGATTATATGGTTCCCTAACCGCATTATCGTATTTTCTTTTCTGCATTTCACTTCCATTTCATCCCATTTCTTTGTTCAAAGACAATTCAGCATTTTTCATAATAAACCTATTTTTGCTGATGTTTTCTTTTCTGCTCTGCTTTCTATTTTCCAGATTTCTCATTGATTTTTGTCATCAGACTGCTGAAGACTTTTATTAGTGTCGAGCTGTTCCGTGTAGTTTTAGCAATATTGTAGATTCATAGCTTAAATCAAGCATGTTTAAACAAAGCTGCAAAATTGGCGAATGAATTCTCTAACTGTCGATTGCATATTGCTTTTATTTGTTGGTCCCATTCGACAACAAACTACTAACGCCGATTTCTGTGTCATTTACGTTAGTGAAAAAATATAGGTATTTTAAATGTAATATATAAAAGTTTGACTTTTGCGTGGTGATGCTCCAAAAATTCAAAGCGTTAAAAACTTGTTAAAATTTGGGTAATGAGTTTGAAAAAAATAAGATCTCCCGCTTTCATTATATTTCGTCTTTCAAAGAAAAGGAGTTCCGAAGTGCTTTTGTCACGTAATCAGCAATAACATTATACATGGATGATGAGTCCTGTGAACACGATGGTTTGGATATGGATATTTTCAGAGATTCTATAAAAGTAGACTGCTCTCCGATAAGAGTAGATAACCAATGATGATTTAGTGTTAAATTGTTTCTACATTCGCTATTGTAAAACCCGTTACCCTGTTTACTTCTTATCACCCGAGTTGCTTACAATTCATTTAGTTTTGCGAAGCTTAAAAACCTGAAAGTATTGAGTGAGTTAGTCTTTGCATAAATATTTAGTGCTATAAAGTGCTACTTTTCTAACATCGTGGCTCAATGGGTTGCGTACTGCGGTTGCAGCCTGTGAGCTGTAGGTGACGCAGATTCGATTTCTATAACTACCCTATGAGTGTTTTCCTCGTCTGTGCCAGTAAAACTATTCCCTGCGTGTGATCATGTTCATTGTACTTGACGGAGAAATATTGCTCTACGCAGCTTGGCCGAATCTGGCCCTAGAATTCAATCTTTACTCATTTACACCCTCTTGGTATTAATAAATTGTCATTAAAATTTATACCTCCCCAAGAGAATGGCATTAACCACTCCTCAGTATAATCATAGTATTACTAAACTTTTGTGTGGTATATTACTATAATTTCGGACTGTTATTATATTTACTTCTGGTTCTTTCCTTCATTTCAGCTTCTCAGCACTACTTCCTGATGTCTCACCACTCAGCGCTTTTAAAACAGGGACACCTGTACCACAAGATTTCGCTTTCGGAAGAAACGTTACTCGTTTCAG
Organism: Meta bourneti; assembly: GCA_933210815.1. Taxonomy (NCBI): domain Eukaryota; kingdom Metazoa; phylum Arthropoda; class Arachnida; order Araneae; family Tetragnathidae; genus Meta; species Meta bourneti. The sequence continues at coordinate 88,977,577 of OW119924.1, read as the reverse complement.
TGGATTGGTACTCAGAAGCGGAGATCGTAACGCGCTTAAAATCGTGTTCGGATCCAGATCATTCTACACCCGTTACTCCAGAAGCAGAAGAGGAGAAATTGCAGCCCCGAATTTCTTCAAAGTCCGATCCTCCTTACAATCCTCCACCGCGTTCATACCAACCTGCTCCAAGCCATCCACAACCTCCAAGAAGCTACCACCAACCTCCTCCTAACCCTCCACCACCTCCAAGGAACTACCAACCTCCTCCTACTCACTACACCTCTCCTGTTCAAAACCATTCTCATTTTAACGTTCGGACATCCAATGTTAACTATTCTACCTCCCCTCCTTATGGACCAATTCCTCCCCTACCACCCAGTTTATATCACAGACCAGGATCCGATCAGACTCAGATGCTTTTGTATTATTCACCAGATAATGGTCCTCCCTCGCCTGAGAACCCACCTCGTCCTCCTTTATATAACATAGCATTACCACCATATAGATCACCACCACCTTACATACAACCAACCTATGCACCACCCCCATATCCTCAACCAACGTATGCACCACCACCTTACACACAACCAACCTATGCACCACCCCCATATCCTCAACCAACTTATGCACCACCACCTTATACACAACCAACCTATGCACCACCCCCATATCCTCAACCAACTTATGCACCACCACCTTATACACAACCAACTTATGCACCACCCCCATATCCTCAACCAACGTATGCACCATCACCTTACACACAACCAACGTATGCACCACCACCTTACATACAACCAACGTATGCGCCTCCTCATTACCCTCAACCAACGTATGCACCACCCCATTACCCTCAACCAACGTATGCGCCACCCGATTACCCTCAACCAACATATGCACCACCACCTTCACATCATGTGCCACCAACAGGGCAATATAATCATCAATCATACGCTCTATCTTTCTTTCCACCAATCCTTACTAGCTGCTTACAGCCACAAACCTGCCCGCCAGTGTGTGGACCTATTGATGGAAAAGTGGATTTTGCCAGAGCTTACTGCATCGCTGATTATGGTATGAAAATAATTTGATTTCTTTATGCTTCTAAGACATCTTTGCGGATAGTAAGTTCACTTTGTTTCATGCGAGCTTCTTTTTCGAGAGCAGTTTTGCCTATAATTTCGAAAGTTATCAATACATGCGTACTTTACGTTTCCTCATAATAAAAGTTGAATAGATATTTGTAGTAATATTACTTGTTTTGATAGACTTGAAATTTGGTTTAGATTTATGTAATTTTGAAAAAAGAAAATTCCAGGATCATCTGCCCACAATCATTTCTTAAAACAAAAAAATCATTCCACATGAAACAAAGTTTTAGCAGATACTTATATATACGAGATCTGTCCGGAAAGTATCCAGCCATGTAATATGAAACAAGATAAATTGTACCTAGATTGTAATTGCGCCTAGTCTCCTTCAAAGTAGGCACCTTGAGACCTCAAATACTTGTCCCAGCGTCTCTTCCACTTTTCAAAACACCTTGCGAAGTCCATTATTGAAATTGGCTACCTCGTCATATACTCCTGAATCCTACTCCACGGTCTCTGAAATTTCTTACCTTTCAGAGGTGATTTTAACATTGAGAAAGGCCAAAAGTAGTAGGGGGCCAAATCTGAGATGTTGGGGAGGAGTGGATAAGCCACCTGGGATTTGATGTTTTGCCAAAAGGAAAAACTCTGTTCGAGACGTCATGAATAGGCGGACTTGCTGTCGATGAATTTGCCAATCACCAATTGTCCATAGATGGGCCGTTTTCTTCATACTGCATCCATCGCGGTAGGTTTCCTTATTAATTGTTGGCATGGAGGAGCGTACTTGTAATGGAAAACACTTTCAAAATCAAAAGCAAGTTATGGTCTTGTTGTTTCTGCGACTTTATCGCTTCTCGTCTAGGCGTGAAGAACTGGGCGTCTTCCATTAGGAAGACTTCTTAATAATCTGAATAGTTTCTGTAGACGAATTTTCAAGTATAAAATTCTCCCGGAGCAACAGCAATACATCACTGTCAAGTGTGAATGGAAAACCTTTACTCTTACCGCTCCCCAAGGAACAATGAAAAGACCCCTCGCGTAACCACCTGCTCACCTACAATGGAGGAAAATCCGCCCGCAACTGCCCGCCAAGACTCCAATGATAGAGGAGGTTTCGGGCGCTTCAGGATTCAGAGGGTTAAAACAAAGTATGATGCATATTCGTTGCTCTATGTTGCCCTGTACTCTCTGACTGAGAGAGTATACAAAGTACAGTGACTGAGAGAGTATACGAAGTACAGTGACTGAGAGAGTATACGAAGCGTTGATTCGTATACTCTCTCAGTCACTGCGAATGCGAGGGTTTCACAGAACATGCGCTCACTCAAGGGCATTTAGCACCCAATGGATTAGTTCAATAAGTTCGTGATTTTTCACGCATAGATGCTCCTTCTCCTTTGTTGCCAAGTTGCATCAATGCCGCACAAACCGCTCTATGTAATGTTAATGGCTTAATGCTTTCCGAAGTGACCTCGTACATAATTAAAAGATAATGTGAGTATATTTTCGGAATCTTAATCGGTAACATAACAGCAAATATGAAGTTTAATTTATTTGACCTAATATCCTAATACAGTATTATCAACTTGCACGATACTTTAAGTTAAGTGCCTATTGAGTGGAGGGTCACACTACAGGGCTACCACAGACAAAGCACTTGCAAAATACACTATTGTTTGTGAAAATTGCAACACTAGGAAAGAATCATCAGAAATAAATGAAATTTATTCCACGTACTACTTACAGTGGTATAAATAAACGATCAAATTTACAGAGCAATAAAACAAAAATAATGCCGAAACTCAATATCTTGTGCAGCCGCCACGGGCAGCGATGAGCGCCTGTACACGTCGGGGAATCGAATCATACAGATTCTGAATGTCATGCTGAGTAATGGCATTCTAGATGACCTCTATCTGATACCAAAATTCAGCCGTACTCTCTGCCCGACGGGCAGTACGAGCAAGTCGCAGTCCGACGTAATCCCAGACATGCTCAATGGGCGATACATCCGGGGAACGTGCAGGCCATGGAAGAAGCGGAACCTGTCGTGCACTGAAGAAGGCTTGTACATTCCGAGCAACATGTGGACGGGCATTGTCTTGCTGAAATACAGCTCCGGGAATGCGTTGCAAGAGGGGTAGGACCTCGGGCTCCATAACTTCCCTGATGTAGCGCCCGCTGTTCAGGGTCCCCATAATTTGGAGTAGACGGGATCGCCCATGATATCCAATAGCACCCCAGACCATAATGCCAGGCGTTCATCCAGTATGACGCTGAATAAGACAATCCGGGAGAAGGCGTTCACCTCTGTAGCGTCTGACGAGTACGCGTCCATCGTTAGAGTCCAGATTTTAGCGGGTCTCATCTGAGAAGACGACTTGTTGTCAATCGGCATGCCATTGGTTGTGTTGGTGAGCCCATTGTAGCCGGAGGCGCTGGTGGTTCAGGGTCAAGGGAATCCTGCGCAGGGGAATCCTTGCACGTAGCCCATGGTACAGCAGACGTCGACGAACCGAGGTGCCAGACAATGACACACCTGTAGACGTGCTCCAATGTTGGTCCAACGCACGAGAGGACGCTGTACGGTCCGTCACAGACATGCGGATGAGGTGTCTGTCGTTCCGTGGTGACGCCATATTATGTGGCCTACTGCCGGGGTTTCGACTTGTCCGGTTCTCCATGGTCCATCTCTTCCACACACGCATCACTGTTGTGGCATTACGCCCCGTGTGAGTAGCGATTTCACGATACGAAAGTCCATCCTCACGGAAGCCAATCATGCGACCCCGTTCGAACTCCGTTAGTTGCTCGTATGGCACTCTGCGTTTTTGGCGAGGCATATTGATTTCTAATCCATCATTTATAGCAGTCAAACGACAATAAACACATTTTAAGGCACCTTTACAGTACTTTTTATACAAGGCTCACTTGGAAGTTTAGAGGGTGTTTCTCGGTCTACACATCCGTGATCGCTTTGTAATTCTAATCATTTGCATATCCTAACCTGTTTTGTATTTTCTGCAAGTTTCGTTTAATTTGCATGATTCCTTCATGGTGTTGCAATTTTCACAAACAATAGTGTGAAAGTAGTATCAGTGGCAATTTTTAAAAATAGCAAAAAAAGTCTCTCAAACTCTATTTTAGTAGAAATTTTAGTTGCTCGGATACAAAATTAATCCACCAAAGCACAAAATGTGCCAATTAAGTATGAGACAGACGTTTAAGAACTCGCCAAGAAATTTAAATAAAAACTAAGTATTTTCTTAATGTGTTTTCATGACAAGCCAGATTCCGACATTTTTCTTTCATCGTTGCCATGGCTTGGAGCCAATCGAAATTGGCACCCCTTAAAAATTTTCTCCGCAACGAAAAATATTGATCCCGGACCGTCACCAATAGCCCGTTGTGTTGCTCCAGTGTGACTTTAATTGAAATACCTACCTACCCTGAAGAAAAATATTGTTCCATCCGTTATTACTTCAAAAAAGGGACTAAATTTTCTTTGACCTTTGGTGAATTTTCAAAAGAAGTTTCCAAAATTTTGCAAAGTAGGAGCTTTTGACACACTTTTGTTAAAAAGGTACACCTAGTCGCCAATGCTGAAAAATAGTAGCAAACAGTCGCTTTTTAATCGCAATTGGTAGTTCTGCTAAGGTATGTTCAAAAATGCTACTGGGCCAGATAGGAAAAAGCGGGTAGGCACAATCCCCACTGTACCGTAAGGATTGGTTCGTGAATACGGCCTGCTCCTTCTTGCGTCTTCGGTATGCTTTAGATCTCTCCGTACTTGGCATAGATTTATATTTCTTGGGTATCATTTTGTTCGTCTTGAACTGCTCTTTCAACCTGTTTACGTTTCCTATGCCGCAATTGAACTTGATGCGTGATATTGTGGCTTCATAGTGAAATCTTCGACAAATCGTCACTTTCCACTGCACGCAATTTTCCCACAAATGGTTTAAACTGTCAACTAGTCAAGTGGAATTGTAGAACTCGTCGTTCTCTTCAATTTAAGCACGAACTCGCCACGACCCGTCGATAAGAACTGAAGTTACAGCGGTTAAACAAGTCAGCGTCTGCCCGAAATGCGTCTCATTTCCCCCGCCACGCGGTACACAGGTCAAAGGGGGGAGTGGATTAGTGGCCAACGTGGTCGACGCAGCCCACCTTTCTCTACACGATGGTAGGTCATTTATCCCCACAGGCTGATTCCCTTGGAGCTATTGGGCTTTGAGATATCAACACTTTTCGTGACGCGCAAGTTTCTGCCGATGACCCCCGTGTATGCGCCTTAGACCCACGGACCGATTTTAAGGACGTATTCACGTCGAAAAACCGTAGATCATTTTGCTAGCGAATCATGAGAAACAGAGTTAATAAAATATCTGAGAGCTTTTACGTGGTTTTTCTTTGTAAAGAACTGCCTCGTCATTGTCCGTCCTTTTCTGCCAAAGCGACCGAAAATCAGATGAACATATTCCACGGACTTCTCTGCTTGGGGACCCCTTTCCTCTTTGGACGCATAAAATATATCTTTTCTTCTTTTCTATACTTGTCTTGTAAATGCTCATTTTTTCTATTTACATTTCAGCACTCGTGTCGGCTGCCACCTTTCCCGATAGATCCTTTTTAAATAGAGGTAAGCCACCTTTTAACACGTTCCCTAACACATATTTCAGTACACACTGAAACACATTTTCAGACCAAGTGATAAATGATTCTGCATATTTTCAATATCGCTGTCCCCGGAAGATCGACGATGCAACGGCAATTCATCGATTTGTTCAGGAAACAAAAACTAAGAATTCATGATTAATATTCATTACACGTGAGAAAATTTTATGGCAATGAGAGTGAAGTCATTAATAAAACGTTTATGTTACTTTTAAATAATGCCTCTCACACATGCATGTGTATTTCGAATATCACCCCCTCCCAATTTGCTGTAACCTCGTTGTACTTCTGAAATATGGAATGAAATATTCAACACAAATTCACTTAATATACAGAACATTTTTATAAAATTTATTTACATTATATTTACAACATATTTATTAACAATTTTATTCATTCAGTTATCTAATTCTTGGAACGGTACAGAGATTTTTATTCGTGAACTATTTTATAAAGTTCTTCACTAAGCAAATTCTAGTTTTCCACGTACCATTTTAGCATTGTCACCATTCTTTCCGACTTAATAATTATGATTGAGGTGAGGGTGATCCAAATATATGGTGTGCCTATCGTTGCCACACATTTAGCACCACCCAGGTGGTAATTCAGCTTATAGAATAGTACAGGCGCGAGTGACACTACCCCCTAATGTGATGGGAGGAAAAAACAGGAAAGAGCCAGAACAGTGACACTTCAGAACTTGACATAATTGCCTTGTAGCAGCACACCTGGAGAGAATCGGAATTTGTTCCACCAGGGAATGCACAATTTGCAGAACTTTCAATTCCAGCGTAGGTGAACATTACCTCCCGCTCTGCCTGGGTCTCGACTCCTTTCAACAACATGCCCGGAACCACTCCAAGCTTATTGGGATCTAAAGACAAAGGGTTTGGGTCAAGAGAAGCGTTTAAGGTCAAATTATGACCAGATCTCAATTTTTGTGATGAGACCGGAAATAGGAAAAGCCAGGCTAGACAAGCCTTCCACCGGCAAAAGTATAGGTCCGACCCTGTATAAGTTGATATAAGTATATTATTAATTGTAAGCGTTAAGAGTTTATTGAACTTTTGCATTTTTGCAGGCATTAAGGAATCTCAGTACAGCAATAGAACATGTCTGAAGATTCAGACGAAAATCGTATATGATGTATCTAAAGGATTGGATCCAGAGAATCTGCGTCTTGATCTGTCTCTGTTGCTACCTTCGAGCTGCAATTGTTTCCGGGATCTGAAAGGTAAACTAATTTTCAGGTTTTACCATCAATAAATGCCTACATATGTAGTCAGGTTCAAAAGTTCTGGCCCTAGGGTACTAATCCATTCGTGTCATATGACGAGCTCAGCTCACAAGGATGAATTGCTCGATATAAATGCATGTAGTTCAATGCCTAGCATCCAGTTATTCCTTGTGTGCATTCTAAAATGAAATGTAGACATGTGACATTGGTAATTCTCCCAATGTAGTCAGACCAATCCGATGCCTTCTTGATCGAGAAGAAATAATTTCTTTTATCGTATTGCGCTGTCCTCACTAGCAATCAAATTTGGTGAAAGTTGGCAGTGTAAAAAGTGAGGTATTGTTCCTCATTTAGATTAATATTTTGAGGTCTACCATATTCAACAATCGTACTAAGGCAATAGAATCGGTGAATTCATGCTTTCAGTGGTATGCATGCAAATGTACAGGAAAAGATCTTTATTGGTTGATTTAATCAGATTTTTTATATATTGCTAGGCAGTCTAATTGCTAGGCTAAAATTTGAATCTCGCGCCATAAAACCCCAACATCCAATCCTGAGAGCATTTAAATACGACATTATCGGGTATAAGAAATAAAAGAATCAAACTATAATTTTTATTTTTCAATATAGTCACCCTTTATTTTTGTCGGTGCGATTCACAGATATTGAACAAGCCGATCAAAATGGACTGTAGCTTTAGATTAATTAATTAATATATGTACTATATAAAACTTGAGAGAATCACAATTGAGAGTACTAAATCTCTGATTACAAGGGATGGACAATACCATCAATGATATGAGCACAAGAGCTCGCATAAGCGGAAAAAAATTAACCATACCGCCTCACTCTCGATGAACAAAATCTTTTCTGAAAATAAAACAAAATACAAAAAGTCATACAACTCTCACGCTGAGTCGCTGAGCCAAGATTGGCACGTTATCGCTCGAAGTGGAGACCGAGAGGCTCCAACAATTTCATTGCATTTATAAGAACGGCTACTTATCTTTTTCATGTTACTGAAAAATAATTTGAATTTTTGTCCTTAAAATGGCCAACGGTGGCAGAAATGACTTAATTTGAAAATAAATTTTGAAAATTAAATAACAGGGCGTGGTGCTCAGGGTAGTGGTATTTCTTTCTAACTGCGATCCTGGCTGGAAGGTAGGTATTTTTAATTATAACGTCGCACTAGAGCAACACAACGGGCTATTGGTGACGGTCCTGGATCAATAACAAAGGGAAAGAACCGAAGACAACACCACGTAATTTTGAACCACGGTCAGATGACGAGGTCACACCTGAGCTGGCACCCCACTCTACATACTTCCACACCACGCCAACGCGAGGACATTTGAGGCTCCGACAGATTTAACGTAAACGAGCCCCCTTTGTACACTTTGCTCCAGGGAGAAGGGAGTCGAGTCACGTGCTTTTGAACGAGTCGATTGGTTAAATTAGGGGGACTTGTGGTAACGCGTAAACTAATCCCTTTCACAATTTGGGTCTTTCGAGCGTCTTTATAGTCCCGCGCCCAAATCATTAGCATTGATAACGAGTTGGCAGGGTGGGAAACATCCACGGCGAAGACCTTTCACACTTTTGCTTATAGAGACTAAACTAAGAATACCGTTCATGATTAATATCAATTACAACATGTGTGAAATTTTGATGGTACTAAAAATGATAATAGCATATTTGTGTTACTCTTAAATGTCTCTCATGCAGGTGTATTTTGAATACCCCCATTTTGTAGCTACCTTGTTGCTCCCTAAAAATATGGAATGAAATATTCAGCTCAAAGTCATTAGCAAAGTAAAACATTTAAATTTTTTTTAAATTTTACATGTTTATCGACATTTTTATTCATTCGATTATTTACATCATGTAACGGACAGAGTTTAGATTAACGATGACAGAATTTTCACTTACGTCGCTGTTCCAGTCGAATTGAACGCACAATATCCTTACAATCGTTCTAAACAACACTTGCGTCGTAGCTACATCGATGAGCTAACATACCATCAAGATCTGAGTCACAATGATGCAACTACATTTGCGTCGTTCTTTAACAGGGAGGTTGGGAATAGTTGAAATTTGAACAATGACGAGCAAAGTTCTGTAGATGTGCTAATTATTACTACAGATCTGTCCTTGATCCATTGAAATGATAAATAAATGCAAAGTAATTGACTCAAAATACCCATAGTTTACACTTGCATCATTGTTTTTCCAGATTAGCGATATTACACAAAAATGCATTTAAAAATCCATAAATAAGATTTAACCCTTCAAGTGGTTTCGACGAGATATTTCGTCCATCAAGATCGGACCAATTTTGCTAACGACGAAATATTTGTCATCACTATATTCCATGTGTTCCAATGATGTCGAGATCAAGATCTGGTTAGTTTTCTTCCTAAGACGAAAAACGACAAGAATTTGATGAACGAGATATCTCGTCCATCAAGATCTGGTCAGTTTTTCTAAGCACGAGATACCTTGTCGAGACAACCACCAGGTGGGTTAAGTTTTCTGTGCTGTTCTTATGCCTGAAATAGGATAACCACTGCTGACTTATTCTATTAGGATAGTTTCTTAGAAATCAATTTTTGTCTTCTTCATTTTGCGTTTTTTCTAGGACCTCTCATTGTCTTGCTACTGGGTTTCTCTGAACCTTTTCCATCTTCTGCTTATCAATTGACGAAGAACCACGACTTGTTCTGGCTGCCAGCATCATCTACCATCGCTTTACCGAACTGCGTACCTTCACCAATGCCGTACGCTTCACAACCTTATGCACCTTCACCAATCGCCGCATATCCACAATCACCAGTAATGTACAAACCTGCAGTAGTTACATCTCCTCCAGTGATGATGTACACGCCTGATACAATCGAGAATGAATCCTATTCTGGATCTAGTCAGTCGAATGCAGCATCAAGTTGTCCTAATGGAATACAAGATTCTTGTCCTGAGTGCTCGAGAGCGCTGGAACAGTGGTTGATTCCTCTCTTTTGCTCGGCTCAGTTTGGTGAGTATTTTGAGAATAATACTTAGAATAAGTGGCGTATCTAAAGCAGGGAATGTGCCAGAGTCGGACTTTCCCTTTCGAAATCTGTAGGTTAATTTTAACCATTTGAGCGTCACGAGATTTGCGAGTTGCTTTCCCACCTCAACACACATGGCTAAGTAGCCACATCTATTGGTTGAAACAATCCTACGAAAGATTCTATTCGCCAACGACAAAACCAGTCAGAAATCATGCAGAGAAAACTACAGGTTGCAGAGCGTGTATATGGGTCATTTCATGTGAAACAGAATAGGAAAGGGTCATTTTCAACCTGACCCCCTCCGATTTTTATTAAAATTGGCTAATTTGTTTTCCAGCCATACTATAAGAAATTCTTGGAATTCTTAACTTCCAACTTGCAATAATTTTTTATGTATATTAATTTTAAATTTGGAAAATTAGATTTTAGATTTCACGATTTTAGACTTACTAAATCTATTGTACCTCTGGACTTAATTGTCCAATCTTATTTAATGAGTGCTTATTTTGTAGAAAAACGTACAACCTTTCTAAAAATGACGTATCATATGACCTTTTGAATGACCTTTTTAATTGTAAAGTCATTCCATTTGACCTTTGACCTGCATTTAAAAGTGTATTATTATTTTTTTTCTAAAACATATATGTAAAGGTACACACTGTTTATCTTTGCTTTCTGAAAGTTTCGTAGTGGGACACGCATGGGTTCATAGTCAAAAAATATTCGAAGTAGAAGTATGTAATTAGTACCCATGAACACCTGTATCTTTTGATCTGTTAATCCAATGAGAAGAAAGAGGGCTTATTTAATAAAAAATAGTATAACCACCTTTCTTATGATATATTACATGATACTATGGTGACCTTTCTGATTTTAAGGTCACTCGATTTAACCTTTGACCTACAATTACAAAAAAGTGTATTTTTATTTTTTCCTAAAAAAATATATGTTAAAGGTACACTATTTGTCTTTGCTTTCTGAAAGTTTCATTGTGGGACACGTTGTGGGTTCATAGTTAAAAAATATTCGAAATAAATAGAAGCATGTAATCAGTACCCATAAACACCTGTATCTTTTGACCTGTTTGTCCAATCCAGATGAAAGAGGGCTGATTTCATGGAAAAACGTATAACCTTTCTGTTTAAAAAATTAGGAGGTGGTCGGGTTGTAGACTGTGCTGTTTGACATGGAATGTCAAACAGATGTGCTGTTTGATATGGAATGACCCATATACGCGTGTGCCCTTTAGAGGGTCGAAACGGCCGCCTCTATTCCTAATCTTCTTATCTTCGGCCATATAAACCAGCCATTCACAATCTGATCACAGGCAGTGTGTTCATCTGCAAAATTACTTTTACATCTGATTTTATTGGCCATCAACCCAGTGACCAATTTGCAATTTTAGCAGATTTAAAAAATACTAAGAAGCTCTACCACTGCTTTTATTGCACACGGGTCGTATTTGGCAAAGCTTCTCGAAACACAAGAGATACAACATCAAGTAACAGACAAAAAAGGAAGGACAGAGTAGAGAGAAACCCCATCAACAGTAACATGAGCTATCTACAACTCGCAAACGTTTTACATAGAGCTAAACTAGAAAACCATCTTCCAATTGGAATTGGAGTGTCCAGCATATTTTCTTCTCCTAATCATGTAAACTACCCTGGGAGTATATCTTCTGTGTCAGTAAAACTTTCATTGCATATCCATTACTTGACATTGTCTGTCTTATGATAGAAGCATAATAGCCAAATGTGGCCCGCGTGCCATAAAAAATAACTCAAGCAACCTAACTCGGTAAAACTCCAGAAAGCTTAATACCTAATTTTCATATTTTAGACGCTGCAAACTGCTCTTTACAGAAATTACAATCACTGATCTCTTTCCCTCTGGGGCTGTCGTTGGGCGCGTGCCAAATCTATAAAAATACCACATACCAGTATAAACTGGTTCATTTCGTTGCCGTGTCAGATTTGTCGAAAATTCGAACCGAACTAATGGTCTCCAAATGCAGGATGTTATGACATTTACAGTCTTATTTTTCGAAAGTTTTTTCAAGTAATTATGTGTGTTAAAAAAGGCTCTAGATATAAAGTTACAGATTACTTTAACATAACTAAAAGTTTATAATCAATCTAATAATCTAACCGTTCGTATTTTCTGTATTGTTCCTTCATCATGTCGTAACTTGTATATTTCTTACATTTCAGCCATTGTTGCTGAGCTACGAAATTCAGGTAAATGAATCTATTTTTATAATGGTCTTATTTTTATCATTAGCAAAATTGCCCGACATCACTCGAGTTGAATTGATTAACTATATATTGAAAGTGACCAGAAAATAACCACTTTCCTCTTTCGTAGAAAAATGCCAAATCATTTAAGTATGAGTAAAATAATTTTTTAACACCTTTTCAACATTTTTATAATTTCTACAACCTACTTCGGACACAAATTCTATACATGCAAATCCATCCATGTAATACATTTCATATATATCGCACCCCTGCTAAAGGTACAAATTGACGAAAAGTGAGACACTAAGATAACTGCTACGTACAAAAAACGATTTTGAGGGAGGATTAGGAATTCCCTTTCTTAAGTTCTATTCCTGTAAAATTGCTCAACTCAATTCGTAAAAATGAATCTACTGCGGATTTTTCTTAAAATTCCGTTTCGTAGCACGTGCAATAATAAAAGAACTTGTTTCAAAATTTAATACCAGTAGTGATAAAGCAAAGGTAACCTATTACCATTTTTTTCAATGGTAAATTAATTTGACAGCTTTTCTTCTAAAGAAAATCGTTGTTTTAAACAAACTTTCCCTATATAAATTGCTTAAATATAGCTTCAATTCGTAAAATAAGCCACCTTGGCCATCTGTTGCTATGACAAAGAATTTATAATATTTCAAAAGTCCTGGTTCGGATATTTTTTAACTTTAACGTTCTTTCAATAATGGCAAAAGTCCACTTAAAATTTGTTTTATTCTAACTTACATGGCCGTTTTAAACAGAATACTTTGCGGTGGTGTTACGTGTAATGAAATGGAATTACAATTTATTAAAAAAATATTTAAAACAGAAAACAAAGAATTAAAACAAAATAGAAGTTGGTGGAAGAAAGTTCTAAAGATATAAATTCATGATTCTTTTTTATCTCTTAATTTCTTTTATCTCTTAATTTTTAGTTGCCACAACTTACAAATAAAAATTAGATAGAATTTAAAAATACGAAATTAATTCGAAACGAAAAAATATCACTGCACGTGGCAAACGACTACGAGTTTCCGTTTTGTTATAAAATATCGTCTGTCCCAAATGTTCGGAAATAATTTATATTTTGAAAAGAAAATAAATAAGGCTAAAAATAATAAAGCATTTGAATTTAAATTCTGTAAAAATACTTTTAAAAAATAATTGATTTTTCAGCAGTACTGATGAATCAATTTAAGTAATTGCAATGCTCAATATGCATTCCAGCTTCTCCAAAACTGATTGATTTAAGTAGAGTTACTCAGATGTTTTAACATGAAACTTACTTAAATACGTAAGCAAAGGAATTTAAAATAATGCATTCATTGTACTAAACTATGGTTTATCAAATATTGGACATTGCATTAAAATGTTTGAAATAAATCGTACATGATACTTGTACAAACACACAGAAAGAAAATCGAACCGGAAGACACAAACTTACGCAAGCAAGTTCAGTCACTAAATGAATGTAAGAACTCACAGTATGCAAAGTTTCATGAAAATATGTTTAACCGTATGGACGTAGCACGGGCACACACATACATACATGCAGACAGACAACAAACGCACAAGAGACGGATTTTGCATAAGAAGGGAAACGGATAGAAAACTTGAAATGGGTCGAAAATATTCAATGTACAAACACTCCATTTTTATTTATATAGATTTGGCATAAATAAATTACACCAAGTCGAAGGGTATACGCCCATGAGATTTGAAGCCCTCAAGATCCAGCTCAGGATTGTGAATAAAATGGTCTGAGGGACAACCGAGACAGTAGATGATGTGCTCGGGGGAAGGCTGTGGTGAGTTGCATTTAAAACAAGAGATAAATGCTTAAAACCTGATTCGATCATGATTGGCTTCAAGTGTCCACTGCAAAGCCTAGAGAGAGAAGTCTGCTGCTCATTTTACCCAGTGAGACACAGGGCTGAGTGCAAGCATACCAGTCGTGAGTGGAAGGAGTGCTAAATTTTGTTCATGTGCACTTTACTGTCGTTCTTTGTTTATAAAGAAAAAGTGTGTTTTTGAATTAATAAACATGTGCTTGAAAGATCTAGGGTTACATATTTTACCGTACGCGCACAAGGAGTCCAATTGTTTGGGTTCCAGTGTCACGTGCTCATGTACGAACCCGGATGATATGTCCCAATGAACATCAATACTGAAACAAAATCAGCAAAGTAAAGTACTGCTTTTACTTTGTTACTCTAAAGTAGAAAATGAAAATCTTTCAAAACAATGACTGAAAAAGATTAAAATCTTAGAAAAGATCCTCAGTGGCTGTTTTGGTGAAACAAGATGTTCACCAAAATAAGTCCTACGAAGAAAACGTGAGTTTAAATATGTTGTTCTGGAATAGTGTTAGCAGAACTTATTCCTTTTCACTAAGCCTTCCCAGGCCGCTTGTAAAGGCGAGGAAGCGCATCATTCAATAGTATTTTCTACAACGTAAAAAATAGATGAGGCTTTTCTGTTGTTTAACTCGAGAATAGATCTCGGAGATTGGACCATTTTTGCTTGTTTGAAATTAAAATGGGTGAGAAAATTCCCAACAGTGTTGAGTGATGAAATATTTGTTTATTTCCTTATTTTGACATAACCCATGTGTTCTTAAAACTGGAATTTCAAAGAAGCACGTTTGGTATGACCAACAAAAACCGTACCACATGTGCAGAGTATGTGATACATTTCATTCTATTGGAGTCGCCAATAGCCCTTTGTGTTGCTCCAGTGCGACGTTAATTAAATACCTACCTACCACTAGTCTGTTGGTGGTTTAAATGGGTAGGTATGTAGTTAATTAATGTATGTTAATTATGTAGTTAATTGTGTAGTTAATTAACGTGGAGCAACGCACCGGGCTATTGGCGATGGTACGGGATCAATCCCGAAGCGAAAGACCCAAGGTTTAATGGGGTAGGATATTTTAATTAACGTCACACTGGAGCAACACAATGGGCAAGGTTTAATGGGATCTTTAACAGACTGGAAATTGATCTTGTTAGAAAAACGAGGAAAAGAGCAACTCTAAAATATAAAAGAATTTAAGGATTTGTGCAAGTGTGTAACTTAAATGGGGAATAAAGGGAAGAACAAGATTGAAAGTCATTTTTCGTTGAGCTTGTTTTAAACAAGTGTTGGAAGAGACGGTCGATTTACACATGGAAAGCCTAGTCAATGATGCGGGAATTGAACCCTCTGTTAAATCAAGTACTATTTACTGACGAGAAGTAGTTTAATCTCCAGAAAAATCTCGACGAATTTTAACGACGATGGTTTGGTTGAGTGGACAAGAATAGAATTAAATGAATCACTAAGTTTCACGTGCTTCATCCTATTATCGTTATGTTAAGTACGGATACTGTAACACTAGCATACACTCCCCTGCCTAGTGGTGGCGTGAGTCACTGTACCAGTTTAGGTAGGTATTTTAATTAATGTTGCACTGGAGCAACACAACGGGCTATCGTACCAGTTTAAATGAGTCTGAATAAAACGTGCCAGAAATACGGCATGTCAATCCAGAATACTATGTCACATCACATATTAATCACAGTATCATCGATTAACAGAATATCGGTGTTATCCGATCCGAATTCGATACCGCGTTTTTTTAAGCTTTTAATCACAGCTTTATGTGAATCTTTCAGTGACAGTAGTAATAACATGTAGTATAGTACATTTTTTCTGTATTTCGAATAAATTGTTTTGTGTTTCTGCAACCCTATTATCAGAGTTCCTGGCTATCCGAGGTGACCTCGGTCCACATTACCTCGGATAATCAAGGTTCTATGTAAATCTATACTTATACCACACTATCTTGTGCTACAGATACAACCTTCATATTGAAGTTAATATCTTAGGACTATCAAGTGCTGGTGAGTCTATGAAATCCACCATGTCAATAATTTTGACACTCGAGTCCTTGTCAGAAACAATGTTCCCGAGACACCCAATTTTAAGGTTGACCATCTTAAGATTTCAAAGTTATTCAACAATGCAAATGATTTCATATGCCATGATTCTCTAAGGGGGGCAGACTGATGTCAATTTCACCACAGGAGACACGAAATTTATGAATGTTAATACCGTTCACAGAGAGCTAGATTGCTTGAGATAGTGGAGAGTGAAAAAAATTGCTGCAATTCACTAGCAATAGCATAGCCTGTGAAATCATGAGAGACCTGAAATTTAGCATGCATGATGCATGTTAGGAAGACGAATTGCAAGTTGCCCATCACCCATTTAAAGCTCCATGCTATTCTGTAAGAATAGAGATTACAAACAAAACTTAATCTGCAATGATATTTCAAGTATCGATCTTCTAATGAAATAGAAGGAGCATGTCCTCGCAACCTTCATGTTATCCTCCTGTTTGAAGACCTCCAGGTGAAGGTCACATAGTATTGGAAGAAGAAACTAATTTTGATACAGGTCTAATTGACGTGAGTAATGAAAAGCACTATTTTGCCTTTCGCTGACTAATCTGTTCAAGTCGAAGACCAATCCCACCTTTACCAACACATCTGCAACCTTACGACACGACTCCGCGCAAGTGATCCATCTGTTTAATAAAACGGTTGACGATTTCGAGCAAAAATCGTCAGCTGTATTTCAGCTGTAGGACATCGAAATCTCTGTTAGAGAGATGTTTGATGAAGATACTTTTAACAGAGACACTTGCTTGAACATTCCGATACCATATTGACAATAAAAGTGAAAAAGTTATTATTCATCACTTTTTTAGAGGCTGGTATACTCTATATACATAAACTCATTTTGTAAATATTAGTCGAACATCCATTGTTTGTTTGTTTCATTCAAAATAATACGATTGTAGTTTATTTTTTAGCATTTTTTTACCATTACACACCACTGTAATATCCTTAATAATTTCAGGATCTTATTCCTTGTCTTACAGCTTTCCTACCATTACAGTGACAGGTAAGTTCTTATCTAGATTATTCTCTTCCTAAATTAAAAAAAATAATTGTATATTTCCTACATTGAAATAAGCAGGAATTCATGTTATCACGTATGTTCGTAAAATTATTAAAAATCATTACTTTTCAGATTTGTTTAGATTTTTTAAATTTATTACTGAATGTATTTGGTATTTTAATAATTGTTATAGAATCTAATTAACTGTCTGCCTCGGTCGATTAATATTTCACCGTTCAATTTTCTAAAGTGATACTTGAAAATTAAATATATAGGAATTTCTAGTTAAATAGAATTTAATTACTAACAGATAAATTTTCACGAACCTTAAATTCTGGAATTCATTTTGTAATTAAAAAATTACTATTAAGCAGTTGCAACAGATCTGGTCGAGTGGTACACTAGACATTACTACGGTGAAAACAGAGAGGAACGTAAGGTGCAGCTATATTATACGCCTTATTTGGTGGCAAAGATCTTGGCACATTTTTTATGTCGCCAAGGAAAGAATTTTTTAAACGAAAAATAATTAGCTTTAGCGGAAAGTAATTAAAGGGAAAAAATACAAAAGTTTGAAATAATGTGTTTTTTTATCGGAAAATGATTAGCAGAAATAGTTGAAAAATAGCGGGCTACTAAAATTGCGCCAAAATGCACGCCAAGAGCGTTGCCACCAAGCGAGGCGTATAGTACAGCTGTACCGAACGCAATCTTGCCATAAATGATTCATTATATACAAATATACAGTACACTATTGGCACAGACTTTAAGGACATCACACCGACCACTCCGAATATCTGTTATATTAGATCATTAAGTATGAAATGTCCGATTACCTCAAGTACCAAGTTTGATATTTGATATCTCTGATATTTCACTATGAAAGTTTTTTATTGTGAAGGTACGTCATCAGCCTTTCAGACGCACGTTTTGGTTTGTGATTATCTGTCGAATTGACTTTTGCAAATTAAATTTTGTAAGCCATGGATTAAGTAAAACATTAGCGTTATTTTCGAATATGAGTTCCGTCGTGGAAGTAATGCAGCGCAGACAACTCGAAGTGTCAACGAAGTATTTGGCAAGGATGTGGCTAATGAATGCACAGTACGTCGATGGTTTGAGAAGTTTCGATCTGGCGATTTTGATCTTCAAAATGAACCAACCACGTGGGCGTCCTGAGAGCATGGTGGAGAATGATGAGCTGAAAGCTCATTGGAAGCGGATGCATCTCAAACTACATGTGAATTAGCAGAAAGGTTTGATTTTACTATTCCAACAATATTAAACCCTTTGAAACAAATAGATAAGGTTAAGAAGCTGGATAGATGGGTTCCGCATGAATTAAACGAGCGTCAGAAGATAAATCCTTTCGAAGCTTGCCTTTCTTTGCTGTCGCGACATAAAGGCGAACCATTTTTACACAGTATTGTTACGTGTGATGAAAAATGGATTATTTCGACAATGGCAAGCGTTCGGCACAATGGTTGGATAAAGAAAAAGTGCCAAAACACACTCCGAAACCGAATATTCACCAGGAAAAGCTAATGGTGTCTGTTTGGTGATCCAGCACTGGTATTTTCTGCTACAGCCTTTTGAGACCTGGCCAGTCGATTACGACGGATGTCTACTGTAACCAATTAGGCGAGATGTTGAGGGAGCTTGGGACTAAGCAGCCGAGATTGGTGAAGAGACAGGCCAATCCTCTTGCAGGACAACGCTCGACCACATGTCGCACGAATAACGTTGCTCAAACTACAGGAGCTGGACTTGGAAACTCTCTGTCACCCACCGTATTATCCAGACCTTGCATCAACTGACAATCATTTCTTCCAGGCATTCGACCACTTCTTGCAAGGAAAAGTATTTAATTCCCAACAAGGTGTAGAAAACGCTTATAGCGATTTTATCACCACTTGCTCTCCAGGCTTCTTTGCTGCCGGCATTAACAAGCTACTGTTAAGATGGCAAAACTGCAATGATAGTTTAGGCGTATACCTTGATTAATTATACTGCTTCTTGCTTGAAATATAATAAACCAAACTTTCAGTTCGAAATCGGACATTTTATACTTAATGACCTAATAAAACTAAACTAAAAAATACAATCGCCTAATTTATTTGGTGACCCTTACTTAATGCTAGGCACTGGTAGACTTGCCAACATTTTATGTTTATTGAATTTTGATTAAAATTACTTTATATTTTATCTACTAGTAATTCGTTGCA
Organism: Meta bourneti; assembly: GCA_933210815.1. NCBI lineage: Eukaryota > Metazoa > Arthropoda > Arachnida > Araneae > Tetragnathidae > Meta > Meta bourneti. Next base: position 88,958,101 of record OW119924.1, on the reverse strand, counting down.
CCAGTCTTCTGTATGGAGTCACCTCCGTATACAACATTGGGCACGTGATGCGAATCCCAAAGCAGGGTCTACACAAGAAATTGCATTTTAAAATTTAACGTATACTTTAATGTATCATAGAACGAACATGATTTTTGTGATTTAAAAAATGCTTAGCTTAATCTCAAATTTTAATTTTCTAGTTACTAAAACTTACTCGACGAAGAATGTTGTGATCAGTATTTCAAGTGAGTATATTGTTCTTTAGGATGCTTTTAAGATACTATGGATCTTACCTGATAAAAAGGATATTGATATGAATTTCAAATATATATAACAAATGAATGACATCACAGTTTTATTTTCATAAAGGGGAAAAGTGAGATTTTCTGAAAACCTAAAATTCTGTTGTATATTTTCTCAAACATTCTCTATAGAAACTCTAAATTCGAATGCTTACGACCTTTCAAACAAGTTCCTAGAATTTCAAAACGCACACCTTATTAGTAAAAGGCATTCCATTGGGGTATGGAACTTGAAGTAATAAGGGAACATCTAGAAAAAACACCATCTATATTCTCTTCATCACACTAAGAACGGCGACGAACAAGTCCAAATGTAGAACTTTGCTTTATTTTTGTTAAAGGTTTAATGAAAAATTTGTATTGAAGCGTCAGGTGAAGGCAAATTTTTTTATTGAAGCTATCACACGAAGAAAAAAATTATTATATTGATGTTGAACGAAATATGGGGAAGAAATGAACATACGGCACAAAAGACCAAGAATTTAATTTTGAATTCTACAATATTTAAAAACACTGCAGTCATTTTCGAGAACCAACCATGAGATCTGGTATATCTCTTCCCATCTCGTTCTTTCCTTTCTTTACAGCTACACCATTCCCCTTTTGAATCTTAACTCCTCGTTTTTGTCCAATCTAATAAAAGTCGCTTTCCCGCTTGTGTTCAAGATGACAGAACGTACGCTTCTCTGACCGCGAATTTAAGATTGGAATGTGACCTTAATAACCCTAAGTCTTCCCGTTGTCGGGAAAGAACAGTACCTTTAAACGCTCAAGTTTTTCAGTGTAAAGAGGTAACAGTTTCAAACTTTTAAAACAAATATTTTTATTGTGGATTCTTTTCACATTTATTACTTTTTGCATGGATGTTATATTCAGAAACGAGAAATCCTGTCACAGCTCTTGTTATTTAATCTTTTATGGTTATGAATAAAATATAAGAGCCGTTTTTGGCCAAATGGTTATTTTGCGGTCCGCTGTATAACTCAAAAACTTATTGATTGACTGTCATGAAACTTTACACTCTTATTATAGGATTCATTACCTACGAAATGATCTATTCTCAAGATCTTAACATTTTCTGGGTTTTTTTTTTTGCAATGGCATTCTGATGTGTAAATCAATGAAGTAAGATCTAAACATTTCTTAATCCATAAATCAAATAATTGTAAACACATCGTTATAACTATATTATTTTATAATAAATGGGTTCTATAATAAGAATGCAAAGTTTCATATTAATTTCCTTATTGTAAAGTAATTAGTTTTTGAAATATCTTGCTGATCGCAAAACAACACTTGGCTAAAATAAGTTTTATATTTTTGTTCATAACAAAAGTTCAAATGAGAGAGCTATAAATTTGTATAGAATACATTGAAAAATGAATTTGTTGATTATAACGTTGAAACTTCTACCTTCTTTCGCTGAAACCTGAGCGTTTTAAGATTCTGTCCCCCTGGAACACAAAAAATCATGATTGGGGAAAAGAATTGAGTTGAGAAGACAGGAACAAAGGGAAAGAAATTCACACTTCTCGTCATGGGAAGAAGGTGGAAAGTCACAGGAAGGAACGGAACAAGGTTTTTGACCTTTCCAGCGCATTGGAGATGATGTTACATTACCAGACCCCTCCATATCAAAGACACTGCAGTGACTTCTTTCTTTATTTGTAATGTCGGAGACTGATATGAAATAGAAATGGAAGTTCAAAGCGTGAAATAAGGCAATATATATCCGCCACGAATCGAACTGTTTTGAGAGAAACGCATTGTTACATTGGAAGTGTAAATAGACTATTACTGGTGGTGCCTTTGTAGTAATATGAAAAATCGACTGACGATCTGGAACAATGTGGAACCCACATTTAGGTGAAAGCAGTAAAAATGTAGATTCGTGTCTACCAGACTATATGATTCCTTCCATATTAGATTCCTTTTGGGGTTGATCCTGGACCATCGCCAATAGTTCGTTGTGTTTCTCCAGTGTGACGGGAATTCAACTACCTACCAGCTTACCTTCTGCTTTAGAACTATTCTTCAAACACGTGTCTCGACTTTAATTATGTAACAATTTTGAACATTGTTTTATTCATTGATTGATTACTTTAATAGTTGATATTTTTTTATGAAAAGTAAAATCTTTAAATGTGATTCCCATCCTGTGGAAGACGAGATTTTTCGTTACTACAATTAAAAAAAGAGTGTGCAGTATAAATATTTAGAAACAATTTAGTTTCTTCAAACATCGGAAAATGAGCAAAATTAATTATAGTTTTAATTAATTAAGTATTAAAGTTAGTAATTAACGCATTCAAATTTTTCAATGCATATGTTAATAGGAATGAATAATCGTGAGTTGAAGTTTATTTTCTAAAAATTCTAACATTCTAAACACATTCGAAATTACGAGTATAAAACGATTTAATAATTATGTAATTATAATTAGGAAAAGACAGGAGAGATAATTACCCGGACATGATCGAAATATTTGAGTCAATTATAATTGAATTAAGTTATAATTACCTAATTGAAAATTATACATAGGTTTTTGCTTCTGCAAATCAAATTTATAGTTTCTATCATCGAATATATATATCTATATGTTTAATGCCTTGCCCGTCCTAGTATTACTAACCCTCACCAACTAGCTTCTAGAAATTATCATTCGCTTTCTCTTCGAAATTCATCGCAATGAAAGTCAATTCTTTTTCCATTTTCCAGATCCCTCTCGAAGTCGATGCATTCAAGGTTCTTTAAATGTAGTTCACAGAATTGCTCCAACTTATAATCCATATGCTCCCCCACCAAGGAGCGTAATACCGTTTGTTGCTTTCACTGAATGCGCGTGTCCTTTTCTGACGTTAGGTAATTTTTCTATTCTCATTTAAAAATTCACCGAATAAGCGGAAAAATGAATGATTTAAAATTCTGTACACATCTCTTTCAGGTACAAGAGAGAGAATGTTGGTATTCAGCTCGGAATCACCTTCTTTTCTTCCCAATGGAGCACTGCAATTAACTAAAGATATCTACATTGCACCTCTGGCAGCTTATGCTCCATTACCAAATTGTGGTTCAACCTACAATATTCCTCAGGTTTATAATACTCCTGAGCCTCAAATTTACCCACCACTACCTCCTCCAGTTTATAAGCCATTACATCCACCTGTTTACAAAACTCCTGCTCCTCCAGTATACACCTTTCCACCACCACCACCAGTTTACACATCTCCACCACCACCAGTTTACACATCTCCACCGGTTTATACTCCTCCACCTGTTTACAAAACTCCTGCTCTACCAATTTACACCCCACCACCCGCTTACAAAACTCCTGCCCCACCTGTTTATACCTCTCCACAACCTCCAGTTTACACATCTCCACCACCTCCAGTTTACACATCTCCACCAGTTTACACCCCTCCACCGGTTTACAAAACTCCTGTTCCACCAGTTTACACTACTCCACCACATCCAGTTTATACACCTCCACCGGTCTACACGAGTCCACCTGTGTACACTATACAACCTACACCTGCTTACCAGACTCCTACACCTCCAGGTTACATGCCTACATCCCAGCCACCGGCTCCTTATTCGCTTCCAATTGCGCGGTTTCCACCTCCTCCATCGTATGAAGCGTGTCTACTGGCCACCAAGTCTTGCCCAAGTTGCGCAGCAACACTGCCTCAGAATTTCGCTGACTTCTATTGCGTGTCTCAATACGGTGAGTCAAGCAAGTCATATATTGGTCCTACACGAGACCCCTGCGACACTGACTTCGCTAAAATACGCATGCTACGGCCATGTTTTCTGCGTAAGAAAGGAGTACGCATATGTATTTAATCCAATTTAGTGTCGCAGGACTGTGTTGGACCAATGTGACTTGCCTTCTTAGAAAACGCTCCCTACTATATACACACTCTTGGTTTTATCTTTAAATTTAAATATTTAACTAAGATATTCGTTAGTTTTGAAGGAAAAGTTTAGTTGAAAATATTTCCGATATAAAAAATACGAGGGTTGATTGATAGGTAAGGTCTGAAATCGTATAAAATAAGTTTCCGACAAAATGTTGTGTCAAACTGAATGAAATTTATTTCTTTTAAATATTCCAATCTGTTTTGCAATATAGTCTATGTAGTGCTACACATTTTTCCAAAGGCGCTTTCCACTTTTTACTCTGTCGATGAAGAAAGTTTCGCTTGCTTTCACAGCAATTACAACTTCTGCATCGGATGAAAAGTGCTAACCTTTGGAAACAAATAGAAGTCGGACGGTACCATACCTGAGTTGTAGCGGGAGGGAATTTAACAAACGAGAATTTCAGACTTGTTATTGTTATTATCGTTTGTCGACTGCAAAGTGGTATTGCGTTGTCATGATGTGAAAGAGGAGTTCTTTTTGGCCTGATTTTCAAAAAGTTGTAAAAAACCTTCAATGAACGCACGCTTTGATCGCTGCGTTATACATAACTCGGAGGTAGCACTCACGATTACCGAACGCTATATATTACTCAAGGACGTTAAACTATGAGTTAATTACTAAGCTCGTGTGCATAACACAGGTGGTTCCCATACTTTTCAATCCAAGGATCCCCTTGAAAATTAAAATGAGGTACATGCGACCTGCATAAGACCATAGTGATCGTTATTCTTCGCTTTAATATTAGGTGTTAAGCATCTAGATCTAAAAAAGTTAAACAGAATATAAAACATTAAGGATTAGTGATAACGATTTAAAGTAGTGAAACAGAAAAACAAGAATTATAAAATAAAATAAACTATGAATAAACAGACCCTTATTGTAGTAGTTGAAAACGACTAAACTGCAAAATTATAATATTAATGACACCAAGATATATACTTCACAATCTTAATGTGAACATAGAAGCTGCTTTTTAGCAATTAGATCAGTAATGTTTGGTTTAATGTGTCTAATAATTTCAATATTAATTTATTTTCTTAACTTCCAAGTCTTTTTCAAATCAATAAATACTGGAATTCCTACTAATTGTTTCAGATTCTAAAACTTAGATTTTGGAACATAAAATAATGGGAGAAATGATGTTTTTTATTTGTTCTTGAAATTTCTCTATTTTGGCTAGTGAAATATTGCATGTTTTCCGAGGACCCCCTGATTTCTTATCGCAGGTCCTTGCAGAACCGCTGACCACCCTTTTTGGAACCACTGCATCAGTCAATAATCGGCTCACGAATGCACGAGCAAACTTTTTCCATTCTCAACTACTAGCGATGCCGCATAGTAGACCGTACTTCCCATAGTAACCCCAGTATCAACCCTAGTAATTATAAAGTAAACGCAGCAGTGTGTGGACTTTGCTTCACACGTTACACTAAACTCCAAGTGAAAAATAAACTTAAAAACTTATATTTTATATTAATGAGTTTGAATTACGTAATCGGCTAAAGAGGATCAGAACGCCTTTTGTTATATCCATTTCTTGAGTAGCAAAATCATATAAAAAGTGCCTCAAGATTGGAATAATGTCTATAAAAATATATAAATATTTTATTTTGGCAATGGTCCGTCATCATATTTAATTTTGTATCAAGTCAATTTTTTTAATGATTAACTCCACTTTTTAATCCAGATTCTGATTTTCTGGAGCAAATATCTAGATTTCATGTAAATACATTTATTGTAATCAAATCTATGATGAGTTACGAATGGTTGAAATTCAGAGCTCTTAATGTTAAATGAGTGTTTTAGTTCTTTGCATGTGCATTCCAAATTAATCTCTGATCAAAGTAATTCTTATGTTTTTTAACTATTAAATAACTCAAAGCAAAATGTACGCCTTTTTTCCCTTTCAAAGCCATATTTCCTAAATATATGTATTTCACTAATGTGTATGGCGCAGAAGTAGACATTATTTGTATAATGGAGAATGATAAATAATTTGAATTCAATGAATTATATGAGATTCATTCGCCCATTTAGCCGATTTGTTTAAGCATATTTGGAGCTATGGAGCTGCATAATGTTTTAAAACAACACGGAAGTGCTCGCCTCTCTAGTGAAACTCTTCAGCTATCGGATGAAAGAAGGCAATGGGAAATCTGGAATATAGAAATCGTAGAAAAGAAAATGGCGGCAGATAATTATGCCATCAGTAAACATAAACAATTTAGAAACTAGGGTGGATTCAAGGAGCAGGTTTACAAGTTATTAATTCATTTATATTTGAAAAATTGTTAATTGATGCGTGTATAAATTTTAAGTGCAATTGACTTAGTGGTGTCTCAAACCTATGTGCGCAAAATTGTAGTTTATTCCTTTCAGTTGTTTTTGATATAGTCTTTTACTGAATTCATTAATTCAGTAAAACTTGAACTTAAGCTTGAAAACTTCATTTTAACTTGAATTGGGTGTCATCTTAAAATGGAATTTTGAATTTGTTTGAAATAAACTTCTTTCTATGTGAATTTTATGTTCCAAAATATCACATGTTTTGCTATATTTTGTGGTCAAATGTTCTATAAAATGCGAATATACACCTGTAAAGTAGTCAATGTCGCACGATTAAGACAATGTGCTGAAAAGTCAAATTTTCGGATTTCAAAAAACCCGGTAGAAGCTTCAGATAAATTACCCATCCATATCTCAACAGTTTCTTTGTGGGGAACAGGTGAATATAAGTTAATTACTAAATAGGCCAAAGCGTATTCAAATATTTCAGCTTGGTAAATTATTATGCTTTATTCTAACTTTAAAAGCATCAAAGCGTAGATAAAGTTCAACGTTAATATTGTAGTAGCCGTCCTAGATTAGTGAATAACCTAGATGCGCGTAGGGCGGTAGCGATATCTGCAGTGAACCTCATCTATAACCCAGAAATCCAGCAGATTTTATCCCAATAAAAATAATTGGGCAATAATCAAATCGCATATTAATTTGACATTTAGTAATGTAAAAAGTGAGCGCTATTATTTATAATTTTGGATGTAATATCTAAATATAAAGACGGGCCCCATACAAATAAAACCAACTTTTATTTATTGCAATCATTATTCAAAGTCTAATGACACTCTTTGTTTGACTGCGATTCTAGTGATGGAAATGATAAGATGGATATTGTTTTGACCGGATGCTCAATACCTAATGTAAACTGCAACATTAAAATATTAAGGATTTTGTTATATATGAAATTTACTAACTGTATGTGATTTTTAATATACCTAATTATAATATGGGTTTTAATATCTAATGTTTTATTTCCACAGCTGTGGTTGTAGCGATTGGATTAGACTACAGTGCCCTTCAAAGAGAGAAAGAAGGTGAGATTGTTGTATTTAATTCCAGTTAATAATTTAGTACAAGCGGGAAATACGTAATGAATTTATTTTGAATATTTTGCAGATCCAAGAATTTTACCATTTATCCCTGCAGAGCCATCACACATATCCTTAAATTGTAAGTTCTTTGTATAATTTTTGAAAGTGATTAAAGACAAATTTATGCACCAAAAGTTCGTGAAATCTTATACAGAACTTGGGTGTACGTTAAGTAATAATAAGTATTATGAAATAGATATAAAATATAAATAATAAACATAAGTATTTTTCATTCAGGAGTAATATAAAATATTATGTATCGCTTAGTATAAATAACATGACATTATGAACTTTCATTTTATATTACAAATAAAACAAGAAATGTGTGTGTAAAATAAAAGTTCATAAAATCTAACGATTGGAGAAAACCTCCGAATAAACGCGTTTTTAGTGTAAATTTTGTATGAAAACGTTGTTTGATTTATTTTTTCTGAAATGAAGAAATTTGTCGCACTTTGGGAGACTGTTAAGCTAAATGTAGGTGGCGGTAGTGTTTTTGTAGTGACACATGCATACGGTACTTATTAACTTGACGTCACTTGGCTAGTTTTTCGAGTATGATTTCAATACGTTGCCAGTAGCAATTTCTAAGAACGAATTCCAACTTGATATATGATAACTAATTGGTCAAACCTCACCGAAACTGTGATAAGAAACATTTTAAGGCAACCCAAATATGTTTCATGCGAGAACATTTGGGTGACAGGAAGTAAACTCTCCTTTTGGTTTGTTTGTTTACCCTGAAAATCCTTATTATAATTATGGATAGGAATTAGAATCTATGGCGATAAATGCAAACATTTTTTTTAATCCAACATTTTGCGAAGCGCGTAAAAAACGTAAAAAGTAACATGTGAAACTTTCACTGATTAATGTTATCACAACCATGCTAGTCTATAAGGCAATATCTCCAAATTTTGAGTTTAGGGTCAACGATTGTTACGAACCTGTGTATAAATATGCCTGATTCCTCAAAACGGGATCATCAAGAAGGTATGAGATATTTACGAGGTCTATTCGGAAACTATCCAGTCATTGCACATACAACGAGAATGGTTTGTGTGGCATTAATATAACTTGGAAGCCAAGGAGGGAGGGGATATTGGTGCACATGCGTGGTAAGTCTCGAACCCATTGGTCTAATCAGTTGGATGTTAGGCGTCTTTGAGTGAGCGTATGTTCTGTGAGACTCGTATTTGAAATGACCGGGCGAGTACAGCTTTGAATTTGAATCAAATTTTGCGTTAAACATGAAAATTCATCCACAGAAACTATCCAGATAATTAAGAAGTCTTCGCAATAGAAAACGTCTAGTTTATCCTACTCGAAGAAGGCACGACTTAGTCGCAGGAACGTTAAGACCATTTTGACTGTATTTTTTTATAGTGAAAGTGTTGTTCATAGGGAGTAATCTCCTACAGGTCAAACAATTAATACGGAGTCTGAGTTTGGTGATTTACCAATACTTTACCTGAAAAAGAGCAATCCGCAAAAGTATACCAAAATTTCTGCCGGCTTAAAAGGTTAACAATTACTACCTGATGGTAATAGAATGACGAACATTTTAATGACACTCAAAAATTGTCCAATAAAAATGCATTAATTTACTATTTTGTTGGTAGGATTGAAAATAGTTATGAAACACACGAAATTCCATATATGTCGTTCAACAATGTACAAGTACTAACGTCCTGAGCTGTCATTGGATAATTCTCTCTGTCTACAATGATTCAGTAAGGTTCTCCTCTGCTTGATGCTATACTCTTCTGCGAGGCGAAGAAGATCCCTTCGCCTCGATTCTCGCCACAATCCAGCGGATATCCCCAAGTTCTACACACATAGGGGGAGCCAAACTTCGATATTCACCAAGCAAGGCCCCACCGTTAATCAGAACACAATATTGTGATACAGCACTTGGTTGAGCGGGCTTTTTTCTGTGGGTGGTATAGTCTGAGTTCCAAGTTCAGTTAAAAATATCAAACATTTTAAAGTTAAATTATTGCACTAAAACCTAGTTGGTGTCTGAGATAAGTTTATTCGAAAACATTGTGGCAGTCAAGGGGTTTATAGTACTAGGTTATATAAGAAAGTGTCTGATTTAATAACTTATAACATTAAAATATAATTAATTGTGTTTTCTATTTTTAGATGACGGTTATCAGTATGCGTATAACGTAACAGGTAAATCATTTAAAGTTTTTTATTGCAGGAAGTGTAATTGAAATAAAATGCTTATTTATACTTAAATATTTTAGTTTAAAAATGAAATTTTACTGAAATTTTATTTTGGGAATAAACTTACACGAACGAAAGGCAACAATTTTTTCCCAGTACCTAAAAACAGTTTCATGTAAAAATATACGAAACAAACTTCACTAAATAGAAAAGAAATTTACTGATTCCACATTTTACATTACGCCTTTGAAAATACCAATACAAAATTGTATTAACTTTATATTTTTGGTGAGAAAATAATACTTAGGATGTCTGAATATATAGATATAAATGGTATAAATTTGCTATCGAAACTGGTATAGTATAATAACATCAAATTTATTTTTCACTTGTGTTAATATTCTTCCGCAACAGCGATATTATAATCGGTAAGAAAATTGGATACACGGATTGAATCACATTTATGCAACGGACAACTGACAAGGATGCTATAATCGACGTATTTCACTTAGAAATCCCCCCCCCCCTATTGCAAATCTATAAAATTTTAACAAGACTTCAGATTTTAGTGAATTGCATACGTTGTTAAATTGAAGTGTTACTTAATAGGAATATTAGTTCTTTTTATTTGAAAGCTTGCAACTCGCAGGTATCTTTTATTCTCAATATAGATACTTTGTAATTCGTAAATATTAAAAATGATCTAGGATTGGATGAAGTTAAAATGTTTCCCTTTTTTTCTAGTAACAAGGGCGAAAACCGTGAAGCGGAGAAATAATAGACGTAAGTTGCTTTATGAAGTTTCTATATTTTTAAGGGCGCACTTGAATTTCAAAGAGTGGATCAGAAATTAATCTGAAGTTACAGCTTGAATGAGTTAAATCTGAGAATAATATCTTATAGGAGGACATCCCTTGCTTTTTTCGAAGGGAATTAACTTCAAGAATCACAAAGCAATAGACCATATGCTTTAATAATGGAGATAAAAAGAACCAGAAGTGCAGGAGTGATATAGGCAGTCGTAGTAGATTGAGGTGTGCAGTCTTTCACTTGTTCCAAGTTTCATGTAACGACATTTCAGTACTACTGAAAATTCAATAAAAAAATCAGGTGTGCAGGGGTGGTGTAGATAGTCGAAAAAGATTGGGATGAATAGCGTTTCACTTGTTTCAAGTTTCATTTAACTAAGAGAAGAGTAGGTACGGAATTCGAATCAACTTAATTATTATCCACATCTCAGTAAATTTAAGTAGAGTAGTAAAAATTGAAAAACTTTCTCAAAACAACGATTTAAAAACCTAGAAAAGATCACCAACGGCCATTTCGATAGAGCAATACGTTCACCATCATCAAGACAGAAGTAAATCACAAGCGAGTTTAAATATCTTGTTCTAGAATAGTGTGTTTAAACTTTTTTTAACTAAGTCTTCCTAGGCCATGTGTTAAGGTGGGGAAGCATTAGCGTCATTCACTTGTTTGTTTGACTTGAAAAACCTTCAGAACAACAACTAATAGCGATTTACAAATTTAGAATCATCGATGGCCATTTCGATGGAACGACGCTAATGCGTCCCCACCTTTACACGCGAACTGGAAAGGCTTAGTTAAAAAATGAGTTGCGCCACACTATTCTAGAACAACAATATTTAAACACGTTTATTATTGTGATAATAGTGGCCATCGAAATGGCCATTGCTAATCTTTTCTAATAAGTAATAATCATTGCTAATAAGTTTTAAAAGCGTTATTAGTCGTTGTTTTGAAGATTTTTCAATTTTTACTATCGTTTTGAGTAAAAGGTTTCATATTTTTATCTAAATTTAAGTTGAGTTGGGAGTTACAGATGTTGGATATATACAGGTATATATATAAGATAGTGCCGAACATCAGTTCTATTTAAACATGAGTTTCAGGGAATCATATGAGCACATCATCTGATTTTGCTATCAACATCCCATCCATCCTTCTAAGGGATTCATTGACTAATGTGTGGTTAGTATGTAATTCGCCATGGGAATATGGATTCGGAGGATGATTATCAGCAGGGCTCGGATTTTGATGACCAGCTTTTTTTAGCACTTAGTACAGAGCCCGTGTTGATAGAAATTACGTTCGTAATTTTCTGATTTTAGAGATGTAGTTTGTTTAGATAGATTTTTGTCGTTTTGGGGTATGAAAGGGATTTTCTGCCAAGCTAATTATAGGTGGAGGTAGTGTTTCTGCGGCAATACATGTTTCCTGGACGTATTCTAAACGTGACATGAATTGATTAGTTTTTCAAATGCTCTTTCAGCGTTTCGTCAATAAAAATTCCAAACAATAAATTCCAACACTAAATAGTTCAAACGTCAAACATTGCCAAAACAACAATAAATTACTACATTTAGGTTAATCCCGATAAGTATGAAACGAAAGTATTTGGACAGCAGAAGTAAAATCTTCGTGGTGTGGACCGTCAGGTTTATTTTTTATACTAAAAATCCCTCTCCTATATAGAAATTCCGTTCAAAAATATAGTTTGTTTAGATATTTTTTGTTGTAATTTTGGAGTGTATTTGATTTTTGTCATTTTTATTGCATTTTCAAGTTATGAGGACATTGTTTTAGTTTCATCTTGGGTTTTAATAAAATTTTGTTAGTCCCCATCTTTCATCCGTACATTCGTATTTATTTCGAAACACATTACTTATGTCTCATCTACTGTAGCTATTGCCAAAAACAAGCCCTTTATATATCGTTCAATGCAAAACAAAACCTTTTCTACTGAGTGAATCGTTTACTGTCTTTCTATCAGGAGAATTGCTCCAGACATAAATTCTAGGTGCTGGTGGTCACTATAAAAAGTGGTCTAGTACATTTTGAGTGGGGATGAGTCCGATGAGGGTTTGGTGAATTTTACGATGCGTGGGTTTGGCGACGTTTTGAATATAGCCCCTTTCAACCTCTTATCGCCTGGAGATCCATTTTGTCGTTTAGTGCGCCATTGTGACGCTTCAAGAATCTTCAAAAGAAATGAACAGTCTCGTTTCTACGGCAACAGGCAGCTGCACTTTCTGTTGCCGTAGACAACATGAGACATTTGCAGATTAATCACAGGCAGAATGAGGGCTGGAGGGAGTTTTCTCTTGTTTTAGCAGAAGAAAACGCCAGGTCTTACATTTTAATTTTAGACCAAGCTGTAAATAGAAATGTTTGAACATTCCAAAATCTAAACATCTTATAGCGGCATTATACATCTATACATCAAAGCGGTGTTTCCCAAACTGGTCAGCGGGTATGTACCCGTTCCTCAGCGGAAAAATACTGGTCTGCTAAAAGTCTTAAAAAAATGTATGAAAATAACTTTCTAAAAAATGACCAAGTATATCCGATATTGATAAAAGTGCAATTACATCAGGAATGCACCGTGTGAAGAATTTATCCATTCAGGTGGTTATTTGTAGTCAGTGAGTGAATCTCTTAGTTAAACTTATTTGCAAAATTGCTATGAAATGTAAACTTTGAGGCTCTTAAATTGTAGTGCCTGACCCCATCTGGGTTGTGGGTTGGCGACAATGCACATTCAGGGTAACGCAATCGAGTAAAAGGTTGAGATGGCACTTTGAGAGTACTGAATTGGACAACTGGGGAGGTCTCAACGAGACCTGGCGTAAAGTATAACAAAACATATAACTTTAAAGTAAAACTGAAATTGAGAACTTACTTTGGTAGTACCGAAGCTGGACGCCTAGAGATGTCTCGTGGAGAGATAGCCTTATATACACTGCTGGCCACCGTAAATGCAACACCCTGAAGGAAGCATGCAAATAATATGAAATTTACAACATGCATTAGCGGAGGTGAGATATGCAAATGATTAGAATTTCAGCGCAGACGCACATCACGCGCGCCTGTGGCGCCACTTCAAAGCGCTATTTAAGGCTTGGAGATTTCGACGATTTCAAGTACGGCAATTGTGTTTTTCTTGTGGTTTCTTCAAAAAAACGATCAATTATGCCTCGTAGAAAACAGCGATCATCTTTCGATCAAGTATCCGAGTTCGACAGAGGATGGATAGTGGCCTACCGAGATTGTGGATTATCTTTCAGGGAAATCGGTAGTCGTGTTGGACGAAACCAAACAACTGTAATGCGGATATATGATCGTTGGATACAGGAGGGTACGACGGACCGACGTGTTCGATCGCATCCACCTCAGTGCACCACTTCACGTGATGACAGGCATATTGTGCGTATGGCAGTGACGGATCGCTCAGCCACATCACGAACCATAGCACAGCACATTCAGTCTGTACCGCATCATCCAGTGTCTGCGCGTACCATTCGACGCCGTTTACAGCAGAGTGGTCTGTCCACAAGACGTCCATTGCTTCGTCTACCCTTGACGCAGAACCACAGACGTTTCCGCCGCCAATGGTGCGATGAAAGAAGGATGTGGACGGCAGAATGGAATTAAATTGTCTTTACTGACGAGTCACGCTTCTGTCTGCAACACCACGATGGTCGGATTCGAGTCTGGAGACACCGTGGAGAGAGGATGCTGAACAGCTGCGTTATGCACCGCCACACTGGTCCTGCACCGGGTATTATGGTATGGGGCGGTATTGGATATCACTCTCGCACTCCTCTAGTACGCATTGCCGGTATTTTAATCAGCCAGCGCTACATCTCCGAGGTGTTGGAGCCAGTTGTCCTTCTTTATCTTCAGGGCTTGCCCACAGCCATATTTCAACAGGATAATGCGCGACCACACGTGGCACGCATTGTCCAAGGGTTCTTCGTCAATCGCCAGATTGAACTGCTTCCCTGGCCAGCTCGCTCTCCGGATCTTTCGCCGATAGAAAACATGTGGTCCATGGTTGCTCAACGATTGACCCAGAATACATCCCCAGCTGCCACACCAGATCAACTTTGGCAACGTGTGGAAGCTGCTTGGTCTGCTGTACCCCAAGAACACATCTAAAGTCTCTTTGAATCAATGCCGAGGCGTGTGGCAGCGGTGATCTCCGACAATGGCGGCTACTCTGGCTACTGATTTTGGCAGGAACCACACTTCACAGAAGTCTATAAATTTAATCATTTGATACTTGGTCAACATGTTATCTACAAAATAAATTTTGTTGTGATATCTCTTGTCTTTCTTGGTGTTGCAATTTGGGTGGCCAGCAGTGTATAACCTGTGGACTGTTTTTTGTAAATAATTTATGGTTTTTGTATACGCTGAGTTCTGTAGAGTCCATATAAATAAAACGTATGCTTCACTATTCCTCTGGACTTTTTCGATAATTCGAACCAAATCACGAACCATGGCACTACATAAATTTATGATTGGGAAATTTGTCGGGGCAACTAAAAATATTGCTGATCTAAAGTACATCAATCAGAGCTTTAGGTAATGTTTAGGTAAAAAAATCCGGATTTTATTAGATTAGCGAACCGATTAAGTAAGTTAATTGATAGAATAAAGGTCTGATTTCCATCAAAATTCTTCTGCTCAACTCAAGTGATATAAAATGCACACGGAGATATCGCAAAGGGAAGAGAAATAAACGTCAGGAATGCGAGTTTGTTGCCATGGTTATACCTGGGTGAGAAATGTTAGGTGGTTAATTTGAAGTGGTATGAACATCCATAGAGAGAGAGAGAGAGAACCAGGTGACTATCAGTGAATGCGGGTTCAGAAACAAATACGAACGAGTGAAAAGAATAAAAAGAGGAATTAATTCCCGGAAGGGGATTGATTACTGGTTAGTTTATGGTTAGGGATTAGTATACTGGATGATTATGATATAAAATATTAGGTACTTAATTTAAGTATTGTTACATGTTAGTCTATATAACGAATGCTTTGTTATAGCGTTTCAAAGTCATTTTCTGTTAGGCTAAATATAATTGGCGCTAGTGTTTCTGCGGCTATACGTGTTTCCTGGACCAATTCCGATAGTAATATCACTTGGCTTGTTTTTCGAATAGGCTTTCAGCACTTCGCCTATAAAAATTATAAAGAATGAATTCTAAATTGATATGACAGTTGATTGGTCAACACCAAGATTAAACGTCAAAAGTGACCATAAAAACGATAAACTATATTTTGAGGTAACCCCAATATGTATAATGCGAGAGCATTTGGACAGCAGAAGTAATCGCAGACTGTCTGGTTTGTTTACATTGAAAATCCTCATCACAAGAACTTCTAAAATACATGCAAATTGTCACCATAAATGCCACAATACTTTTGAAAAATGTATTTTGTGCTCCAACGTTAAAGAAAAATTTATTCGAGAAATATATTTTAATCTTGTAAAAATGAACCAACTTATTTAAAAATAAACCTAACACTGGAAACATCTGTTACCAAATACATTGATAAAAAATGTCAGCAATGCGAATTTAAAATAGCAGGCTTCTAAAGATGGCTCAATGTGACCTAAATTTATTATTTCGATCGAAATGATTCGATTATGGATGCTCGTATACGTAGATGTATACAAGGTGTGTTCGAAAAGTTCGGTGAATGGTCTCATAAAATAAAGGAAACAAGAGATACAAACAAAATACATTTACTGGCATTCAAAGTAATCGCCATTAGCGACAATACACTTTTGACATCGGTTGTACAGCTGCTGGAAACTGTCAGCAAACGCTTCTTTCGGTATCGCTCGAAGCACCGTTGTCACACGTTGTTGGATCTGCGCAATGTCAGAAAAGCGTAGGCCTTTCAGGACTCTTTGAGGCGGGGAAACAAGAAGAAATCTGCAGGTGCCAGATCTGGAGAATATGGAGGGTGTTCAAGAACTGTCACCTGGCGTATAGCGAGGAAGTGCTTTACGCGGATCGTAGTGTGCGGACGGGCGTTGTCATAGAGCAGAGTCCACTGTCCACTCTGGAACAATTGTGGCCGAAACCGCCGGATGCGTTTCAGCAGCCGTTTCAAAACTCCCACGTATAATTCTACGTTGACGGTTGTACCCGCGGGTAAAAATTCATGATGGATCAAGCCCTTACTGTCAAAAAAGGCAATCAACATCGTCTTCATCCTGGATTTGGTCCGACGACATTTTTTGGGAGGGGGACGACGATGAACACCATTCCATGGACTGTCGCTTGGTCTCCGGATCGTACTAGTAGCACCACGACTCATCCCCTGTAATGATTGTTTCCACGAACTGCTGATTCCGGTCACACGCGTCAATGAAATCTCCAGAGGTTTCCATCCGGTGTTGCATTTCTTCGTCTGACAGCTTGTGCGATACAAACCGGGCACAAATCTTACGCTTGTGCAAATGTTCGTGAACAATGGTGCTCACACTGTCTAGGCTTATCTGCAAATCTTCTGTTATCATTCTCAAAGACAGCCGCCGATCATCCGCAAGCATCCGTCGCACTCGTTCGTTGTTGTCTGAAGCTCTGCTTGCTGACGGTCGACCAGAACGCGGCTCAGCTTCGACATCTTCCTTTCCGCCTCTGAAGCGTTTAAACCATTCAAAAACACATTTTTTACTCACTGCTTCCACACCGTACACTTTCACTAACATTTCATGTGTCTCCGTCGCCGTTTTGCCTAATTTGAAGTAAAACTTGATGTTCACGCGTTGTTCCATTTCGCAGTGACACTCTTTCTCACACTGACTGCGTTGCATTGGTCGTAGCGTGCACTTCTGTTTAACTATCGTGATTTGGACGCTAGGGGGCACTAGTTGCCATGTCTCTCACTGAGTCTGCGTGAGCGCAACATCCTAACCCGCATTGTTTTTTAAATATTGGACCATTCACCGAACTTTTCGAACACACCTTGTAAAAATGATTCGATATGCACATGATTTAGTAAAAACGGTTTAATAATGCATGTATTCACATTTATTCACACATATGCATATATGTACAGTTACGGGAAAAAACTAACACCCTTTATTCCTCTATGTGTTATCTTTATTTATTTATGTGTGTTGTTTTTATTTATTTATGTACATTATGTTTTAATATGTTAATTTTCCATAATAGTTGTTTTCAAAAGTTTTGAAACAGGTCTGGAAAAAAGAGAGTCGCATTCTTTATTTGCTATGTGAAAACCTTTTTTTGAACGTGTTCTTTCAGCCTCATATGGAGATCTCTGCTACAAAGAAAAAGTACGAGGCTTGTATGAAGTCTCAAGGAGCTATCAACCTTATGAGCAATTTTCAGAGGTTGATCTCTACATTCCAACAGGATGTGATTGTGAAACATTTGACCTCAGTAAGTATACGTTACAAACTCGAATTTTAGTGTAGTACAGTCGTGATGGTATCAGTATTATGGTACCGGTGATTCCCACCATCTTGGCCTGATAGGATAGGATTAGGTTCGGGGTTTTATGGCGCAAGGTTCAAAAACGGACTAGGTGCGCCAGACGGAAGATTATACAGATTAGACTAAAGAAAGCAGCGTTGATCTAAATATGAAAATGTAGAATTGAAACAGATGCAAAAAAATTATTTTAAATGCACAGCAATTTTGAATTTAGAAAATTTAGGTTTTGAAGTTTTTCACACACAACACAACAGGCTATTGGTGACAATCTGGGATCAATCCCGAAGGAAATGATACGAGGACAACACCTCATCATCTTGAACCACGGTCAGGTGACGAGAATAACACCTGAGCTGACACCCCACTCCCTCACACCACGCGAAAACATCTGAGGCCACGACAGATTTAACGTGCACCAGCCCCCATGTACACGACGGTTGCCAATCCGCTGCTCTGCCAACTGGGCTACCGTGGCCCTCAAATTTCAGAAAATTGGGTGCAGGAATCACACAATTCAGTGACTCATGTAGTTTCTGCACCCAACGCATTTTTTCGTGGCACTATTTTAGCTACAGAAGCCGCAGACTAATGTGATTTCTTCACAGTACATGTCAATCCTACACAAGCCCATTTATGCAATAAATTCAGTTTTGGACATGTGGTTTCCGCACTCACCGATTCAACTGTTTCGAGGTCTTTTATATTTGTAGAAAATCGAACTATTGGTATGTTGACAGTCAACTGAAGTATCGGAGCACATTGCTAACTACGCCAAACTTTCAACCCTTTCTTGGCACGCTGCCAATTGCTTCATCGAACTGATAGTCCTTTCTTCCTTGAAAAGAGTTCTGTCGGTTCCTTCTAGGTGACTGCGCTCTGGTCCTTGTCTTACTAAATGTTTTCTCGTAATTTGTACATTTGTAAATAAATTGTGTTAATTTTAACTCCACTCACCCACCTGTTATATATTCCCGATTTTCTACATATGAAATAAAGTTTCACAGATGTTACCACCTTTACGAAATCTTTCGTACTGAATATATTTTGTATTTAAGGTCCGACGTTCGGTATACTTCTATCTCAGTCTCGACCAGACTACCTCAACCAGCCCGTGCAGTTAACAAACCAGTTCGCCTTTTTCCCGCTGCCACACTCAAAGATATCTCTTCCTGACTGCTACTACCAGCCTCCGGCATCCCAACACCCCTATTCCACTCTCTTGTTGGCCACTCAGTACAATGCACCCACCTATAGTGTGCAGCAGAAGCAGGTGGATTGCGAGGAAGTTGCTTGCGTTGAAGACTGTGATCTCTACCCACCTGGCCAAGCTACCATACCTTGCGATGCAAAAGTTGGTAGGTACTTGTATGCATAGAGGGATATCGCGTATCTAAGGTAACAACTCCAAAGATTCAAAAGTTTCCGATCCAAGGGCAGCGCTAAAAGAGGCAATAATTTTTTTTATTGTAATTACCCTTTATTGAAATACTAATTAACATTCTGAGAAGTTGTTTCCATCAAGCTAAGTGTAGGTGCCGGTATTGTTTCTGCTGTGAAATGCGTTTCCTGTGCGTATTTCGAACGGAATGTCACTTGGCTTGGTTTTCCAATACGTTTTTAGCACTTCGTCCAAAAAAATTTCCAAAGAACGAATTTCGAATTTCGTCGTCTAGTCAGCGTCTACCGTCGCCAAAACAGTGCTACAATGCATTTTTAGGTAATCCCGATAATTATCATCAGAGAGTACTTGGGTAGTGGAAGTAGAAGTGCTTTCGTCTGATTAAATCCCTTTCTTACTACTAAAAATAATGTAAATGAATTTGTGTCCTTAAAATGGTTATGAAGTGCAGAAATTATTTCATAGCTTGTAAATTTTTCCAGAAAACGTTCCTAATTTAAAAACTTAATGACTGCGTGATACTCAAGTTTAAGTATTTTAAAACATTGTGCCACGTCATTTCTATCTGGGATGCTAGTTGGAGTTCTATTGATTCGATACCTGCAACATTTTATGTGCAGTGCAACGCAACATAGTGATTGGTTGATAGTTAGGCCTGTCAATTCTTGTTCTAACATGTTTGGGTCGAACATTTTCGGATCTTATTGCGTAAGTACTTGCAAACAGGATTTTACAAAGCTCTGCGCGTAAATATCAATGGTAGATCGAGATTATCCAAACAAACCTTTTTCGTCAGTAAATGTATATTCTGAGGTGAAGATTGTATATTAATGAATATAGCACACAGATGTATAGAAATCTTTTTTTATTGCAGACACTTTGAAAAATACATATATTAATTCACATATGTCACTTTATGATACATAAAGTTAGAGCATGAAACAAAAGAGAAGTTAGAGGTTAGAGAGAATATAGGTAACAAAAATCAACAAAGATTCCAGCTGCTTTAAATGTTCACGAGCCTTTCAAAAGCGAGCACGGACACCTCCTGATAATGCCGAACATGCCAAAAGGTGGTCACATTCCATCTCAACCATCCCTCTGCGCAAGACACATTTTGGGATATCATAGATGCCAAAATGTTGTAAATGCTTGGCCGTGGGATTGCATGCCCCCTCCAACAATCTAAGAGCCGCCACTTCTACATAGAGAGGGCCGTCAGATGTCATAAATGGGCTTCCACTTTTTATGTTGTGTGTTCTCTCTGTATACATCTGTCTTTTAATTTATTGCTCTTTATCTTCGAAACAATCCTGGACAATGTTTAGTTAAGGTTATACTTGCAACTAAACATTGATTTACGTGTATTTCACGGTTCGCTTTTAATTAACACCCAGAGGAAAAAATCAATTCATGTTCCTTGAACATTGAGCAATTGCAGTTGGCATAGATGGATCTTTTCAGGGAAGTGTAAAACCTTGCTTTAAATAACTAATATAGTTTGGTAGGTAGGTTTTTAATTAACGTCACACTGGAGCAACACAACGGGTTATCGGCGACGGATGAACTCCCTAAGAGAAAGAACTGAGGGCAACACCAAGTAATTTTGGACCTCGGTCAGATGACGAGGGCACACCTGAGCTGGCACCCCACTCTCCAAACTTCCCCACCACGCCAACGTGAGGACATTTGAGGCCATGACTGATATAACCAGTCCCCTTTCTACACGGCGGTTTTTGGTGGGATTCGAACTCGCAACCCTGCGATTGCTGTTCCGTTACTCTTCCAACCGGGCTACCGCGGCCCCTAAAATAGTTTGGAAAATTACTATAGACCGTAGAAAAAAATATTTTATTTACTTCACAATACGAAAATACTTTTGTCAAAAAATCGAGGAATCTCATCACTCCAGATTTTGAAAACGTTGTTTTTAAATATATAAAGGAGTTTTTGAGATATTTATCTGAATATAAATACCCGTCAGACACCACGCTTTAATAACTTATTCATCTTGAGATGTTCAATAGTTGTCATTAACCACTGGGTTTTTGCTCCTTCACAAATAGCCGTCACTTAGCTCCTTGTAGTGCAGAAGAGATCAATAGTCTGGCATTAGAAAGAAAAAAACAGTCCCATTAGGTTGACACTTTCGATTTACTCAAAGCAGGAAAATAATTTTTCATATAAACTATAATTTTGGAGTTATCAGCGAAAACGCTAGTATGAGCTGATTTTACTCCCAAAGTATGTTCATCTCTTCCTCTGTAATCTTAAAAACCATTTGGATTGAAGAAATAATTTAAAAATTGAAATAATTCAATTTTTGTTTGTTAATTCATCATACTTATAAGAAATAATTTGTGAACCTTATATTTCAAAATTATAGAAACATAATAACGAAATTATATTGTTATCGGATCAAAAATGTTTTATGATAATATGTATTTTTTATTTCTTTACAGCTGTTCTGATTGAAATTTTAGAGACATCTGGTAAGATAATATGCTTCCTTTACATATAAGCCAAATTGAAATGAAAGTGTATGATATTTTATCTAGTAATTATATTATAACTCCATTGCAAACTATTAACATTTCGATCAACTTATTTAAATAATTATTCATGATTATGTCTTTTATATCAGCTTCTTTACTATATTTTGGAAAAAATGCAAGAGTAAAATGATAATATAATGCTTATTAAATGTAATGTTAATTTTTATCAGACTTCCCTTAGGGGAGATTGTCCAGCCAAAGTATAGGGGCCAGAGGAATTCCAGGAAAAGTAAAAGATTTCCGGTACTTTCCGAATAGACCTCGTATGTATATTTGCATTTGATGAGGAACATCTAACCTGGTATTGGGCCTCCGTCCTCTGACTCACTTTCGTTGCCGGGAGAGTGCAGATGTGGGAGAGGGGCTTTTAAAGATAGAATATAAAAGTACAAAAAAACACATTTAGGATGAAAATAACATTTAAATAATAAGTAATGTTATTGAATTTGAAAATCAAATGATTAATGACGCATTGCTGGCAGTTCAAATGATGTAATACATTATTTATGATATGAAAGGAATATGATATATACAAGAAAATTTCTGTTTTTGACGACACTATTTCTTTATGCAACTATCGTTTTGTATTTGATTTTAATATTCACTATATATCCTAACAGCAACGTTTTTCCATTTTTCAGCCGGTCCATACGTTGTACCTACTTTGGAAATTTCACGTGAGTAGTTTGCTACCCATATTTAACACACTGTTTCTTGGACTGCTGAACTAAATATCGCAATGAATCAATTCGCTTTAAGACCACAGACACTTTTAGAGGCTCAATACTTATCCTGTTAAAATTCGTGGAATCTGTCATGTTTGGGTTTCTAAGGTTTATGATAAACAATCTTAAACTACTTAAAACGAGTCACCTTCTAACACTTAATCCTTTGACCCTTCACGAGATTTTTAAGTAATTTAGTATTGATATTACACTACAATAAACAAAATGATTAACTAACCACATACATTAATTGAAACTATCAAAGGAAAGGTTTAATTCGTCAAGAAGTCTATAACTGTGATTGGAAGCCATGCAAAGAAAACTGCAGGTTGTATGGTGGAATAATGCATGCATGACATTAATAGGATAAAAATGGATTGTAATAACTTATAATTTTAAGCCCTCGAAATTTCGTAGTTATAGAATTCGATAATTCAGTAGGATATAAAAGTTTGCTATGAGTATTTGTTCTAAGATTCTATGTAGTTATAATTTGTCTTGCAGCTATCGGTGTCAATTTTTACCACAAATCTACATATTTGACCAAGTATTTGTTCTAGTGGTAATCCAAAATTTTTTCGAAAATGTTCAATGTCAAGACTCCAAAGTCCAGATGTAACTGCATTTTGACTTGGACATCGGTTACATATCGGTACTTACTTGAGTGCGTCAGGTTTCAGCGGTTGCAATTTTGAATGCAAGCAATGCTTTCTTCTATAGTGGACGCCCAGTAAAACGCAAATTCTAATCCAATCTGTAGTGGTCGCTTTCCAAATCTTTCTTCAAATCTTTCTTACTGGTACTCCGTATGCTCCAGTGCTACTTTAATTAAATACCTACCTCTCCTGTTGATAAAATGTTTTATGCCATTAAAATACTTTATTCCTAGCGTCAAAATTGAAATAAATATTTTTTTTTCAGAATATTCATACGGACCTTATGCTCCAACTGTTTGGCTTCACGTAAGATGTAAGTATATATAATCAAGTTATCGATACTGCTCAAATAAATTGTGCATTAAAAAGTTTTCTGACATAAGTTTTTGAATTAACCTGACAAAGTAATGATGGACAGATACTTGACTTTTATGAGAACATCTGCTCATAAAGAAAATTAAATTAGAATGGCGTACATAACGAACAGCTCCTCGAATGGAAATTAAAAAGATATCTCACCGGTAGTTTGTAGTGGTTCATAATAGCACTTTAAGCCGTAGGTCCCGGTCTAATTAGCTCTCGTGTGGCTAAAAAATGAGCGTAGTGACAAACCGAATCGCAAACTAAGGCTACCCTAATCACCAAGTTCTATCTCTTTCGCTGTGCTCTTCCGCGTCGTGACGTACGTTGTGGATGAATCCAAATAACCAAAACAGAGCAGCCCATTCATGCACTTAACTTAATGGTCGCTCCATTTCCATATATAGACTTACGGAACTCTAATTTAAATGACTTAAATAGGGTTCAGTAGGAATTTCGAAACATTTTACAGGAACACGCATGTCCAGCCCTTTGCGCCGACATAAGCAGCAGTCGTATACGAGAGTGACTTTCTGTACGAATAAACCAAGATGGAGAGCGAAAATTTAATTTCCTCAACCCAAATACTTTTGAATGACAAATATCGGGGTTGCCTAACCTTTAGTTTATTGACGTTTTGATGATATTTAATGTTTAATCTAATTGGCGTTGACCAATTAACAATCGTACATAATTTCGGAAATCATGTTTTGAAATTTCATTGTCAACGTGTTGAAATCGTATTCGAATAACAAGACAAGTATCATTAATTCCGGAATAAAAAGAGTAAGCACGTTCCATCGCAGAACACTATCGACACTCCCCCCCCCCCCCATTTAGCTTGACTGAAAAATCCTCTCATGTTACGAACAATGTTTCCAGTACAGTAAATTAAAGTGACAGATCTTGTATTTTTATAGGTCTCTAGCATTTATCTTTATTAGTTATTCTCATTTCCATTACACAAAATATTTTTCATGATTTTAATTCTTCAGTAAGACTTACTAAAACACTCCTTGGGATATAAAATATTTCTATTCGTATACAAATCGCAATTTCTGTTTCAGCAAATGAGCCATCTCAGAAGCGGGCAACAGTATATGGTGAAAATGCCCCAAGTAAGTGTGGATAAACTTATTTACGTTTTGATTTGTTCTTAACCGATTGTGTGCGGACGAATACTGTCTCAACCCTCTAAATACGGAGCTTCGAAACAGTTTCGTCTGTTGGTTGACGGGCTCAGACTGCCCGTCATCCATATTATGGCTGGCTGCATGAGACTGTTGTCTCAGTACTTTACCCCAGGAGGCTTGAGAATGTGTCTCAATCATGACTATCTTGTGGACTCTTGTGCAATCCCCTTTTCTATCGACTCAAGCAGATTGCTTTTCTGAAAACACCTACACTATAAAAATATATTATGATAAACTACAGCAAGGTTGCATGTATGAAATGATTAGTGTGGACGGACCACCGGTCTAGTCCCAGATCTCCATGTAATCGGAGAGGACCAAAGGGTTAATAATTTCATCAAATTCAATTATTTTTTTAAGTTTACTGTGCAAGAATATTACATCCGCTTCAGTCCCTGATTTCCCAATCAAGAACGAATTTTTTTAAATTCGTAAAAAATCAGTGTTTATTCGTTTTCAAAATCAAAGTGCGTATTGGGAAGACTTCTTCTTTCTAGGAAGGCAGAAAAACTGAAAATGGTAGAAAAGCGTACAATCATTTCATTCTCTACACATACTTTGCATATTGAAATTTTATGTTCAGACTTCATACTCTTTTTGATAAGTACCGGAGGACTAAAAAAGTTGTGTTGGCGCTTATATTGGTATATATTTTCATTATTTATTCAAAATTCGTCTCATTATTACTACATTATAACCTGGATAAGTCGTCAGATAGATAACACGTCATTCCGGATAAGTCATCAATTTTCTTCAGTTCATTTTATCCATTGGAACGTTTCCATTCTTACTTTCCTTAGAATAAAATCCTTTGGAAAGATTCTATTGCTTATTTCCTTGGATCCTTTGAAAAGATTTTATTGCTTATTTCCTTGGAATTGGATGCTTTGGAAAGATTGTATTGCTTATTTTCTTGGAATTGGATCCTTTGGGAAGATTGTATTGCTAATTTCCTTGGAATTGGATGCTTTGGACAAATTCTATTGCTTATTTCCTTAGAATTGGATGCTTCGGAAAGATTCTATTGCTTATTTCCTTGGAATTTGATGCTTTGGAAAGATTCTATTGCTTATTTCCTTGGATCCTTTGAAAATATTTTATTGCTTATTTCCTTGGAATTGGATCCTTTGGAAAGATTGTAGTGCTTATTTCCTTGGAATTGGATTCTTGGGAACGATTGTATTGCTTATTTCCTTGGAATTGGCTGCTTTGGAAAGATTCTATTGCTTATTTCCTTGGAATTGGCTGCTTTGGAAAGATTCTATTGCTTATTTCCTTGAAATTTGATGCTTTGGAAAGATTCTATTACTTATTTCTTTGGAATTGGATGCTTTGGAAAGATTCTATTGCTTATTTAATTGGAATTGGATGCTTTGGATTGTATTGCTTATTTCCTTGGAATTTGATGCTTTGGAAAGATTGTATTGCTTATTTCTTTGGAATTGGACTCTTTGGAAAGATTGCATTGGCCAAGGTCACAATTTGTTAGAAGTCATGCAGGAAAGACTACAGGTTCCAAGGGCGAATTATGAGTGTGAACCCCTAAGAGAGTTGAATTGTTACGATGAGAGTTCTATGGAAACTATCTCTGAATACATCCTTGTCACACACACACTCATGTGTTGACGAAGAGACGTGAAAGTGTTCACTTCTCGTCCTATTTTCCTTTCCATCCAGTCACTTAGCACGTTAATGAGCACTTGACTTGCAACCTATCAAACTAATAATTTAATTTGCAAGTGTAATTTAATTTGTCCACACCTGACCGCTATGTTTATTCACACGGGCTCAACGAAACTTCGATTTACATCGATTAAAAAGAATTGCAGTATTTATTTTTATAAGATCAATAACATTTGGGGCTGCCTAGGCCTCCGAAATCCCTTTCTGAATACGCATCTGCTGTAATTCAAAACAATATCGAACTATTTGTTTTCAGCACGTGCGACCTGAAATTACGTTGAAGAAGAAATGTGTATAATTAATTAGCTATCTGACAAGATAAAGTTCTAGAACGTCTCTGCCATCATCTAAAATCTTTCGTAAAAGATGAATTGTACCATAATGCCTCGAATTAATTTTTAATTCTGAGGTTATTTAGCACATAATTCAGAACAAGTGTACCGTTCCATGAAAATTGTTTTTTCATTCTATCAATTGATCCATTTTTTTGAAAATGTCTGATAAAAAATAGAATTAACCTTTCGTCTTTCTCACGAATCGGCGATATCTTGGCACACTGTGTCACTTACCCAATACTTTATAACGACCCTCGATTTAACGATTCGCTGCGATATAACGAACGATTGAGAAGGCACCGGCAATTCTCCCATCGTTGCAATGTTATTTTGTGATTCGACCAAAGAAAATGTAATAATCTCATTACAGCGACCTATAGTTGGCAGTCTCCTGATTTGTTGAGACGAGTAGTTAAGATGTGTCATTTCATTAATAGCTTGTAACATTATTAAATTTTGTCCTTTTACTAAACCGTGTATAGTTGCATTAGTAACTCATAGTTCTTAATTATCTTACCAATAGTTTTAAATTATATTACAGTTTATAAAAATTGCAAGTATATGAAAGCGAAAGTGGTGCAAGACTTTTCTCCTTATCCTTCGCTTGCAAAAGGTGTTGAGTTTACGATAACTGCAGGATCCAACTGCAACCACAAATTATTCCGAAAAGGTACGTGAGTTCAAACCATGAAAATTTTAAGATTACTTCTAAGATTTAAAGTCTATCTTTAATTTATTTCTTCGAAGCTCTCTTTTCTCTTATAAAATGTCTGCTTAAATAAGTACCAAAACTTAAGTATCTGGCAGATCTAAAATTGATTTTAGTACAGTAAAATTTTTTAAAGTTTACATTATCTATTAAATAAGGGATTATATTTGTTTAGTGTATTCTGTTGAGTGATTTTGCTCTTTTAATTTATATAGAATTCAGTTATTAATTTTATATTTGTGTGTAGAGCTTAAGAGATATATAAAGAATTTTACTGCTTAAAGTTAGTTACTTATTGGTGACTTGTGATAAATCCTAAAACTTATGATAAAGCCTGAGCACACTTGCCCCTCTTTTATAAGCATGGCATTCCATTCCAGTAGAAAAATAAATTGCTTCTTTATAACTGCTTGTAGAAGTTTTTGACAATTTTGTTGCAAGATGCAATGTAGAGAAAATAATCTGCAACTTTTAAAAACATTTATAATAGTTACTTTCGCTAATGTGAATGCATTAAAATAACTTTCATATGTTGTAACATGTTTTCAAACATTTTCTTTTGTTTGCAGCCAATGGATACGCACTTTTGATAACTAATATACCTGTATCACCGAATGCTGTTATACCATTGGATGGTAATACTTTGAAATGCATTCCCAGTGGGATGACAAGAATCACATTGTGTTTTTCAAAGATTCCAGGAATATACAATCCCTTTTACAATTCAACACCACCAGCAGTACCATATAACACACCATATCCTGACCCGCCAGCCACAAAACATTATACCACACCAGCTCATATTCCTTACACACCAGCCCCAGTAACTTACGACACACCAGCCCCAAAACCTTATACTACACCAGCTCATATACCATACACACCAGCCCCAGTAACTTACGACACACCAGCCCCAAAACCTTATACTACACCAGCTCACATTCCTTACACACCAGCCCAAAAACCTTATACTACACCAGCTCACATTCCTTACACACCAGCCCCAAAACCTTATACTACACCAGCTCACATTCCTTACACACCAGCCCCAATAATTTATGACACGCCAGCCCCAAAACTCTATACTACACCAGCTCATATTCCCTACACACCAGCTCCTGTACCTTACGACACACCAGCCCCAAAACACTATACTACACCAGCTCCAGCAACGTATAGCACACCGTTTGTACCCCAACCAACCTCACAACCACACAATCCGCAAATAGTTACACCGGCTTGCATCAATCACAAAGACAGCAGCTGTCCTATTTGCGTTGCCAGTGACTTCCTCACACCTCAAGCTTACTGTAAGGCAAAGATGAGTAAGTATACACATAATCCTTTTTTATGTGAATAACGTCTGTCTCGTACCCGTCTGAAATTGGAGTGTTAGTGTTAGTGAATTGGAGTTACTTAGCCATTCCTTTGCAGAAGAGAAAGAGGAGATTGTCTCGAGAGAAATTCGTTTCAGCATCATTTTTGGTATCATTTCTTCCCGTGTTCCCCGTCAGCTACAATTTAGTCTGAACTGTTAGAAATTCTATAGAGTTAATATGCAGACCAAAAGGTTTATAATGTAAATTCCTCCAACTCCTTCACCAGATTTACTCTTGTGGGGAAACTACAGATTTAACGGACTTGTTTTGTCTCTTTGTACTAGAGGAGGTGGTTTCTGTGGCTTAGCGGGTTGATAACCTTTAACAACCTGCAGGTTGTAGGCGGCATAGGTTCGATTCAACCCTTGGTGTCTTTTCCCCCTCTGTGACAGTAAAACTTTCCTTATGTGTGCATGTCCATTTACTTGACTCTACCTGTCCTGGGTTTGGCTTAGTTTGGTCAAATATAGCCCTAGCGCATAAAACCCATTCAAACAAATATTGCAACATAAGGGCTAATTATACCTGACCACACTGCTTTGTCTAAAAACTGGACAGATAAAAATCTTTACTACCTGAGAATTTTAAAGATATTACTATACAAAACCTTTGGTTAATAATAACAAAGGATGATTCTTGAGAAAAACATCCAATCATAATACCTATTGAATTTGAACCAACAAAACTGCTGTGGGTAGTTTTGGTAAAGTTGCTATATTAAAAAAATTGTTTGGTGCTTTTTCCAATTTCTTTTCCTATTAAATAATTTTTTGAAAATTCGATAAGAACCTTGGTTATTTTCGTAATAGGATCCACATTATTTGCATCGAATAATGTTTTATGTACCATCTCTCTCTCTCTAAAGCATTTATGGATAGATTCTAGACTCACCTCCTCCCAACTCACCAGTAGGTTTAGAGTTTTTGTTGGGAGGAGGGAGAGGATTATCGCCACAAGCACAAAAGAGGCACTCCGGGAAAACCAGCTCTCCGCACAGAGAGGGCACACCCAGACTCCGGCGCGTACGCTCTGAAATCCAGGGCACCACCATTTATTAATTTTTCAATAAAAAGAAATACATGTAAAACGGACCAACAGGGTCCAACAGATATCTTAGAAAGACGACCGGCACACTGCCGGTTTACACAGACGAAGCCGGCGCCCACAATGACCCTTCCTAAAAACATAAAAACCAGCGTATCTTATAAAAGGTGATACGTGAATAAATGAACATACAGATTAATTGGCTCATAGAGGCGCCGGCAATAAAGGTTTAAAGGAATGACTATGATATGAATTTTACAAATGAATGATTTTATGATATGAAATATGAACAATTCCATATAAAATACACTTATATATTTTATTTCTTATAAAATTCAAAATCAAAGAGTAAAAGGTAAAAGCAATAAGTATAAAATTCGAATGAAATTAAAATTAGGATTTTAGTTTGGAGATCTTACAGTTTTAATGATTTGAATGGCATGTCTCTCCCAGACCGGCACCCATCGCCCTTTCTATAAGTCGTGGGGTCATCGGTAATCCGATATCGTTAAATGTTTATGTTTTTACTGGTCTTACCGGTGGGTTCCATGAGTGTCAGCCCGCGGGGAGAACCCAATGCCAACTTTTTTCTTAAATGTTATCGGTCGCTTGAATAATGATGAGAAACAATTATTAATTAAGATAAATCAATCAAATATTCTGTCGGAATGTAGTTTTTGTAATTATCGGTCTCCAAAGAATCGACGATATAAAAGTTTAAAAATTTAAAATATTCTCGAATCCAATGAATTTCAAGAGTTGTAAAGATATCGGAATATAAGAATTTAAAGTTTAAAGGATTTTTAGAGTTTTAAATTTAAAGTATTTAAAAGGAAAAAGTATCAGATTTTAAGAATTTTAGAATTTAAGAATTATAGATATTAATAATTTGAGTATTTTAGGGGTTACGGATATTAAGAATTATAGAATTATGAGAAATAAGAATTAAAGAATTCGAGAATTAGAATAAAAATAAATCAAGTAATAAATACATTTTAAAAGTTTTAAAAACGAATAAAATTGAACCGGACCTAGTCCTAGGTTCACTACTGCGTCCAGGTGGAGTCCGGGCACAAAGTCAGGGGTAGGTCTCTTCTAGGTATGATTATATGGGAGGGCGTCCACGGCCACCCCCCTCCGGCCGCCAGCACACACATCCTGATTTTATATTTTGATAGCGAGTTTTTAAGGATGTTGGCGCACCACTTAGGTTTATTTTCCAATGATGGTTTAGTTATGTGGTGCACACTGGTGTGCCGACAGTCGAAGAGATAGTGGTCCGCGTCCCCTACCTCCCAGCAAGTACATAGATTTGATCGTTTGACGTGGAACCTGTGGAGATAAGGCCATGGCCTGTTAGAAACCAGGTAAGGTGCCTGCTCTCGACGAGGGTTGATGCATTGACTTCCGGCATGAACTCCTTCAGCCGGAGGCCCTTCGCTGAGTTGTTATGGTGCTCCAGCCGCCCTGCCAGGATTATTATTTTTTTTATGGATAGATTCCAGACTCACCTCCCCTCGGCTCACCGTGAGGTGTGGAGCCCATATAGAGGGGAGGGAGGGGTTAGGTTGCGACCGCCAGCCGCACGAAAGAGGCCAACAGGCCACCCACTCGGACAGCATTTATTAAAAAATCGAACAATAAATACAAAAAATACAAAATGACCAACAGGGTCCAAACAATAAGACGACCAGCACATGCTGGTTTACAAGGTCGTTGTAATTAAATATAAGATGACCTAAAATAAATATAATAAATTAAAAACAGTAGTATAATATGGTGAATAAAACAACACAGTTATATAAAAAATTTTATTATATATACAATTATAAAAGTTTTTAAAAAAAAGTTTTAAAATACTACAAAAGAAGTCCAATTCAATAAAATGAAGTAAAATGGGGCCAGACCTAGTCATAGACCCCCTACTTTACCAGACGGGGAGACCACCAGGAAACTAATTTTAATCGTTGCGGGGAGCCCAGCCGCCAGCACGCTGATTTTATTCCTGAGGGTTTTAGATCTTAATACACCCTCCAGCCACTGCGGACCAAAGGTACCAGGATGGTAGTCCCTGGTGTGCGGGAGAGGTAGTGGTTGGCATCGCCCACAACTGCAGAGGTTCGAGTCTTTTATTCGGAACCTGTGAAGATAAGCCACAAACGGCCCATGCCCCGTCAGAAACCATATCATGTGTCTGTTGGTGATGAGGGTCGATGTCCGGCATGAACTCCTTCAGCCGGAGACCCTTATTGGATAATAAATAATGACTGCGCCACTCTTTAATTATAAATTTATTTAATGTTTTTTTTGATGAATGAGAGTGGCGCAGGGACTCTCAACACCAACAGTGGCCAGCTTAGCATACTGGTCGGCGAGTTCATTCCCAGTGGTCCCTACATGGGCCCGAACCCAGCTCAGGCCAAGAGGGTTAATATTAGAGGTTATTGTATTTTTTATATTAAGAACAAAATTGGACTTAGTTTTGGAGTGTTGGATGGCCTGGATTGCACTTAGGCTGTCACTATAAATAGGATAGATTGTCGTGAGATAACTTTGTGTTAAAAAACCAGTTAAGGATTACTATGATTTGAAAGTTTTCCCATTTTTTGTTCACGACGATGCATGCCCTTATAAAAGTTCAAAAACTAAAGTGCATTCCATGCTTGTGCAAACTGAAATACACAAATAATTTACTCACATAATGAAATAATAAAATAACTAAAATTATCTTCAATTTTTTCAGCTTTGATGTTGAAAAGCACGGGAAAATTCATAGAAGGTAAAGGAACAAATTTTTTACTTCAATAATGAAATAAGTTTTCCTTTACTCTTACTACTTTAGAATTATACAGTTTTGAATTGTCTTGGTTTTGAAACACTATTAATTTGTAAGGTGTTCAAAAATTAGGGATAATACAATCTAAGATGAAATTCTGTGCCAAGTATCTGCACTGAAATACCTCAAAGGACAAATGGATGTCCTACAGGCTATGTGGAATAAAATAAGAACTCCTACATATGTCGTGGCGCTTCTAAATTAAAGAAATGAAAATAAAATGCTTAGGTGAACACTTTGTAGGCTTCAGTTATTGCGAAATTTTTTTGCCCTGTTAAAAGCGACGTAATAGGGAATCAAACTGTGACCCCGATGTAGTCCTCACAACGTGCAGGCATGCTTTCCCAAGAATATTCAAGAGTTCATATTGCAAAGAGAGAGAGCAAGAAAGCAACTCAACCACGTATTTTGCTATTTTGCGGTCGTTGGTGGGGTCGTATAGACCGCAATATATCCGAGAGCATTCCAAGCCGTCTCTATTGGATTAAGATCAGATGATCTTGCTTGATACGAATTCAGAATTATCTTTAACTTTTTGGACATGCGTGCGTATTTTAATTTAAAGATAAAATATACCTAATTTTATTAGGACAATTCGTTATCTAACGTTTCAACAGTTTACAGTTTATCTAATGCGTAAATTGCATTAGTATTAAGCGTTCAAACTATTACGATGTTTGCAGATATAAAAATTACCTGGATTTCTTTTCTTGATTTAGATTCCTCGACATGTTTATCTGGTATGGTCTATTCTGTATACGATATTACAGCTGGAAAGGGGCCTACAAAAGCCATACTGACTGTTTTGATCACCATACCCAAACATTGTGTGTGCCGAGCTCTGGAAGGTAAGTGGCTACCACTCCAGAGAGATGCGCTAACTTTTACTCTGATCTGACATTAACAAGAACGGCACCCGGCAACTCTATATTTTGCTTTACATTGTAGGGAGCGGTTTCTCCGTGCTTTTGGTAAACGAAGAACCTCCTGCCTTGACGAACCCCCTCGTCTTCCAGTTCTCGAGTCAAATGGAGCTCTACTCGCTGAGCCCAGGGAAATTGACCTTGCCGGGTTGCAAGGACGTGGACGACTCGGCGTACCCCCGCAGCGATGGCGAAGGACCCATCGAGATGACGCTGGACCCCACCGACAACGAACTGACGTCGGTGATACCCCGGAGGCCGAGCTTGAGGGAATGTCCCACAATGCTCCACTCCTGTCCCAAGTGTCTCAGCATGGAGGACGATGAGCTGGAGAAACTTGTGTGTTCGTCGGAAGAAGGTAACGCAGCGACGTTTCCCGATGCCTCCGAATTTTAGAATTATTTTAGAAAATGTTTTAGTTTTCTAATAGCAGAGAATTGCTACAGAAAAAAAATACAAAACTGGAAAAAATTACTGCCTCTTTCCTCGCAATAACGCGGGGCCGCGGTAGCCGGGTTGGAAGAGTAACGGATTAGTAACCGGAAGGTTGCGACTTCGAATCCAATCAAAGACCGTCGTGCACAAAGGGGACTGGTGCACGTTAAGCCTGTTGTGGCCTCAAATGTCCTCCCGTTGGCGTGGCGTGGAAGTTAGGAGAGTGGGGTGCCAGCTCAGGAGTGACCTCGTCATCTGAACCAGGTTCAAATTACGTGGTGCCGTCCCCGAGGTCTCACCACGTCTTTCCCTTCGGGGGTTGATCCTGGACCGTCGTCAATAGCCCGTTGTATTGCTCCAGTGCGGCGTTAATTAAATACCTACCTACCTCGCAATAACGCTTCGCCTATGAAGACACGGAGAGCAATGAAGCGGAGGATATCGCATCCGTCCATGTAGGTAGGTAGATATTTTAATTGACGTCGCACTGGAGAAACACAACGGGCTATTGGCGACGGTCCGGGATCAACCCCCGAAGGGAAAGATCCGAGGACAACACCACGTAATTTTGAACCACGGTAGGATGACTAGGCGAAACCTGAGCTGGCACCCTACTCTCAAAACTTCCACACCACGTCAACGTGAGGACATTTGAGGCCCCGACAGATTTAACGTGCCCCCTTTGTACACGATGGTCTTTGGTTGGATTCAAACTCGCTACCCTCCGGTTGTTAATCCTTTAATCTTCCCACCGGGCTACCGTGGCCCTCCGCCCGTAATAGAATCGCCTGGGAGAGTATGAAGTTAGGCAAAACACCAATACGGAAGAGTTTTGCTGTCCAGCAGTGAAAGGCCAGGGATGAAGCGAAACAAAACCAGTCTCACTTCTAGATCCATCAGGAATGTTTATGCCATAGCTTCTCAAACTTTTTCTTTTGGCCCAATGCCTCCATTTCAAAGACAGTTTTCTGCGCTCTCCGAGGTCGCGATGGCCCAGTTGGTAGTCTCGGATTAGCAACCGAAGGGTTGCGAGTTCGAAACTCTATCCAACCAAAGACCGTCGCGTACATGGGGTCCGGTGCACGTTAAATTTGCCATGCCCTCAAATGGACTCATGTTGGCGTGGTGTGGAGGTTTGGAGAGTGGGATGTGTCAAAGTCATCGAAACGAGGTTGAAAATCACGAGGGGGGAATAACGAGGTGTTGTCTTCAGAGCTTTCCTTTCGGGGTTGATCTCGGATCGTCGCCAATAGTCCGTACTGTTGTTACTGTTATGTTATGTTATGATCTTCGATGGCCCTCGCTTGGTATTTTGTATGAGCTGAACTTTGGGATCTCCGCTGGATGGCGAGAGTCAAAGCGAAAGGGGGTGCCGTTCCCCTGAACGACTTGCCCGAGCGGAGCAGAAGAGGAGTGGCAGTGTGCGAAGGATAAAACTGTGAGGTCTCAAAATAAGGCACTAGGGACCTAAACGTGAACTCCGGACGCGAGCCAGCGTCCATGCCGAGACAGAGTCCTCTGGTAGAAGTTCAACAGGTTCCGGGCGAGTCGTTCCACTCCTCATCCGGCAAAATGCCTCAGCCTCTTACCACAGTTCAGCGGATCCCCAGGTAAAGCTGATTTATCTTTACTGGACCCGAACAATAAATGGATTTTAAGAAAATGAGTTGTTGTTTACAAGTGCTGACCACTACATGACACTACAGTGCGACGTTAATTCCAACTACCTACCAATCTTCTGTGCCCTCTCTAGAAAAATATCAACTAATAATAAATTTCAAATGTAACTATGCATATAATTTTTGAATTTAACAAAAATATTTACTTAGCTGTGAGTGCAGTTTTAGAATTTCAAAAACTAGTTTGGAAGCCAAAGTTGAAAAGCTATTTATTAAAATAAAGTAACACAAACTAAATTGCTCATGAACACTAAACTAACGACTATTATTAGTAATTAATATGAAATCACATCAGTAAAATCAAAAGTAATCACTATGAGAAAGAGGAGTCTGGTTTGGGGCAACTACACTGCTGGCCACCGTAAATGCAACACCCTGAAGGAAGCATGCAAATAATATGAAATTTACAACATGCATTAGCGGAGGTGAGATATGCAAATGATTAGAATTTCAGCGCAGACGCACATCACGCGCGCCTGTGGCGCCACTTCAAAGCGCTATTTAAGGCTTGGAGATTTCGACGATTTCAAGTACGGCAATTGTGGTTTTTTCAAAAGAACGATCAATTATGCCTCGTAGAAAACAGCGATCATCTTTTGATCAAGTATCCGAGTTCGACAGAGGAAGGATAGTGGCCTACCGAGATTGTGGATTATCTTTCAGGGAAATCGGTAGTCGTGTTGGACGAAACCAAACAACTGTAATGCGGATATGTGATCGTTGGATGCAGGAGGGTACGACAGACCGACGTGTTCGATCGCATCCACCTCAGTGCACCACTTCACGTGATGACAGGCATATTGTGCGTATGGCAGTGACGGATCGTTCAGCCACATCACGAACCATAGCACAGCACATTCAGTCTGTACCGCATCATCCAGTGTCTGCGCGTACCATTCGACGCCGTTTACAGCAGAGTGGTCTGTCCGCAAGACGTCCATTGCTTCGTCTACCCTTGACGCAGAACCACAGACGTTTCCGCCGCCAATGGTGCGATGCAAGAAGGATGTGGACGGCAGAATGGAATGAAATTGTCTTTACTGACGAGTCACGCTTCTGTCTGCTACACCACGATGGTCGGATTCGAGTCTGGAGACACCGTGGAGAGAGGATGCTGAACAGCTGCGTTATGTACCGCCACACTGGTCCTGCACCGGGTATTATGGTATGGGGCGGTATTGGATATCACTCTCGCACTCCTCTAGTACGCATTGCCGGTACTTTAAACAGCCAGCGCTACATCTCCGAGGTGTTGGAGCCAGTTGTCCTTCCTTACCTTCAGGGCTTGCCCACAGCCATATTTCAACAGGATAATGCGCGACCACACGTGGCACGCATTGTCCAAGGGTTCTTCGTCAATCGCCAGATTGAATTGCTTCCCTGGCCAGCTCGCTCTCCGGATCTTTCGCCGATAGAAAACATGTGGTCCATGGTTGCTCAACGATTGACCCAGAATACATCCCCAGCTGCCACACCAGATCAACTTTGGCAACGTGTGGAAGCTGCTTGGTCTGCTGTACCCCAAGAACACATCCAAAGTCTCTTTGAATCAATGCCGAGGCGTGTGGCAGCGGTGATCTCCAACAATGGCGGCTACTCTGGCTACTGATTTTGGCAGGAACCACACTTCACAGAAGTTTATAAATTTAATCATTTGATACTTGGTCAACATGTTATCTACAAAATAAATTTTGTTGTGATATCTCTTGTCTTTCTTGGTGTTGCAATTTGGGTGGCCAGCAGTGTAGTATCCTTATGAGGCTCTATTATTGCAGCACCATCCTTAAATCTCCTCGTCATCTGACATTGGTTCAAAATTACGTGGTGTTGTCCTAGGGCCTTTTCCCTTTGGGATTGATCCCGGACCGTCGCTGATAGCCCCGTTGTGTTGCTCCAGTGCGACGTCAATTGAAATACCTACCTACCTTAAATCTCCAGTTCATTTATTTTCAGCCGGTTCCTATTTTTAGTCAAAGGAATGAATGGTAATATCACTGTAGGGAGTATGCCTGTTTGGTCAAATGGATAAGTGTTGGCGTAAAATGTTTTTAAGGTATGAATTTTTTACCATCTTGTTATTGCTCACTTTTGGTCCTCAATGCCTCTATATTTCTCCTGGGTCCAGCATTGGCCTCCAATATTCCTTTAGGACTCGGCAGCGCTCTCTTTAGGAAACTATGGTTTATGCGATCCAGGATTCTCCGATCCTTTGAAGCAGTAAGATGGGATAGTTCATCATGGTATCATACTGCATTCAATTGACCAGGAATCCAGTGCTTTGAGAAGACATGTAACCCCACACCCAAACACGTTCTTTTGTTCACATATCTTCTGCTGTGATGGATATTTTGAGTACATGTCTGCAGTCCAAAAGCTGTAACCTTTTGGGCTGCACTCTCTACCACAGTAGAAGTCGTTTCACTGGTATCCCCAAAACAATTTAGGATGGCATCATCGGGTATCGATCTTTTTATAAGGCGCGTTTACGTCAAAAAGGGGCAACTCTTGCACCCGTTTTTGGCAACCTGTCTGCTCCTTACCATGGATTCCATAGGTAGATCCGAGGAAACCGTTTTAAAGGATAAAGTACCTTTAACTTTAAACATACACTCCTCAACTGTTCTGCGCTGTTTTCCAGTTTTCTGTTTCTAAAATTAAGTATTTAAATTTCGAGGTTATGTATCAATGCAGAATGCGATTATATTTCTACTCTCTAATGATTCATAATTTTTTCTTTGCTTGCAGTCTACCAAGTTTCAACTAAAAAGAAGACAAAAGGTAATAATTTACTATACCTATAATTGAATTCACTGATGCTTAGTACTAAATCTAACATCAGATTGGTCGTTTTTTATGCATTTTATTTTGTGTATACTTCCATATTTCCATTCACATTTGACCGAATTTAATATGGTTAAAAGGCTTGTATTAAACTATTTGGAAACAAATATAGAGATATTAATAAAATATTTTTTTCAAAATTTTGTTCTAAAAACACACCTTTAATTAAAGTGTTAAGACAGTTTTGATGTCGGATGTATCATTGGTTCATAAAGAATTGTGAATGTGTAAAACACGAAAAAATAACCTTTTCGTAAGGATCATAGAGTATCCCAGATGAAAATGTGTTTTTTGCCAGTTCCAATTGAAGAAAATTTCAAGCTTCTGGGTGTATTAAATATTCGCAGAGCGACTGAAAGTCAAATTTTATGACTTCAACCACTTTATCTGTCATGGTGTTACAATCGCTTTATTGGTGATCGTTTTGGTCCTAGTAGAACGTATGTATCAAAAGTTAAATTTCATACTTTTATTACAGTAATGCAGGAAATGTATGGTTAATTTAAAAAGTGATTTGAACACTTGTCCTATTTAGAAGTGTTTTGTCGACCAATGGTTGGCACGGATGACCACCATAATGTTCATTTTGAATTACCGTGCAAAGCAAATAAGTTTTAATATTTGTTACGAGTAATTAAATACAAGTTTGTGGTAATTGTTCAACTTATATTTGTGTAATTGTGTTCAACATATATTTGATTTTACGAATTGTCTTTTCTATCAGATTTGGTTTTCCTCCAGTCTTCCAAAAGTTTTTTTAATTGAAGAAAGAAACGCGCATAAGCTACATGTATTAATACAAATCCTCTTGATGTAATGTACACATTCATACCACACGTCATTTTAACCCTCTGAAAAACACAAGGTTTCCAAGTAGTGTAGAATTAATTTTATCCCTCAATACACATAATGTTTAAACCACATCGATTGGTTGAAAGAATCATAGGAAAGAGTCTATTGGTTAAAAAATCTGTAGCCAGTTAGAAGTCATGCAGTAGATTTTAGATTGCAGAACGCGAATATATGTGTGTGAACCCCTCAGAGTGTTAAAATTTATTTCGCGGTATAAATACTATTTTATGTTGATTTCATATCCTATCTCTTATAGTTTCCAAACCTCCTCCAAAACATGAAAAGATCTCTCTGACACGTAAGTATAATATAGTTCTAAATGTTTCTACAAAAATAAGGAAACTAAAACCAAAAAAGAAAAAGAAATAAACAGAAATCTAATCTTCGGATTTTGAAGTTTTATTTATATATTTTGTAAAATTTTATAGTTATAATAGTTTTATACAATTCATTTAATTCAACTGAAATAAATAAAATTATAATAACATTTAATAGTCTTAAAGTGTTCTACACTAAAATAATGTGAAATAATTATGTAATTTATGATTATTTATTACCATTTTTTATATTTTTCAATTTTATTTTATTTATTTTTTATTTTTTTAAATTATTTCACTTTATTATTTTATTTCATATACTTAGAAAACTTTTGTATTTCAACACTTTTTGTAGATTTTCATTCTGTGAAGCATTACCTTTCGTAGCCAAAATCTAAAATTTTCTTTCACCATCACTACCTCTTAAGACCATACTAAGATGATTCTTGAATATCTAAGTATTAACTCATAGTAAAAATATGCGTGACTGTAAATATCAGAAATGTTTAAATGTAATAAAAATATTTTGACAAATGCTTTGAACTTCTGAAACATTACGTGGTATGGTACCTAAACCAAATTTTAGGAAACTCTTGTATGCAAACATTGGCAGAATAATTTGTCTCAAATTTATAAGTTTAAAGTTCACCCCAGACAGATGTATAAAACATAAATAAAACATATCGAATACTATTATCTCAGCGATGTTTTAACGATTTTGAACCGTCTTCAGTTTTAATCCAAAAGCCGTAGAATAAAAACAACCCTCAATAAATGTATCAATAAAACCATTAATTGTTAATCAACGAAAAATCTATGCAACTATTGCAACTAATAATAAACTGCGAATCATCTGCGAAACTAAATCTAAAGCAGGTGTGCAACCGGCGCGACGCCGGCTGTGGAGCTAAAAACCTCCGCAATCCATCGAACTTCGAATTAAAAAAGTTTTATCGTCAGATGCGAGAGCTGAAATTTCGAAACGTAAATTTTCCCCGGGATCTTTTTTAATTTGTGTGTCATGATTTCGTGTGTATATTTTTGTTTGGAATTGTCTTATTAAACTTATACATGCAGTTGGATAGAGCGACTGAGACCTCGAAAGCGGGAAGGGGACAAAGCGGGAACAAGCCCCCTTGTCGGAAGGGAGGAGCACCCACATCTTTTCTTACTTTCATGCTTGAGGAAAATAGAAAATGAACAATTTGATAAAAGAAATAGTTTAAAAATTGAAAAAGTAAAATAAAATAATGTTCTTCATGTCACTCGATGTTCCCTGGCCTTTCCAGCGAGAGGTCAGGTGCGTGGGGGGGCATTGAGGTACTGGTCCCAGCTTCTTGAAAAGATGAATGACCGACCCACCTCTCTTAAGGGGACTACGCCAAATTTGGCCAAAAATTTTTTTTTTTTTTTTTTCAATTTTACAAATTTCATTGATTATATGACATCATTCCTGCAAATTTCTAAGTGCGCAGAGTGTTTTCTCTTTAATTCATAAACGTTTTTTAAAAAAGCCTCTGTTAAAACAACGTCCATTGGAAACAGAAAATATAAACCCCATGAAGGAGAATTTCTTGTCTAACTGGTGACAAACTGGTATTATAATCTTATTTTGTAAATTCTACAGTTGTGATTCTGCAATTTTGGTGAATTTTTTAACCCTCCATAAGGTTGAAATGAAGTGGAATTAATTGACACAGGTATCACGAAGAACCTGATTACCCGGTTATTTAGTTTTTTAAATTAATTACTGCTGATGAGATACAAATTATAATGCATTGTGAGTTACTGCGTCTGTTCAATGTTAATAACCTCTTTTTCTAAAATTTCAGAAAATATTGCTGACAATTACACTCTCGACATTAAGATCAAACGTGAGTATTAATTGGTTTTTGAATTTCTTATTATCATGGTTGATTTGAATGTAATAGTAATGGATGGTTTTATATGGCTTTCCCGAAATATTTCACTTACAAAGAATGTTAAAATGTAAACAGGTGATTCTTGGCCATCTGTACCAACGTATCTGAGGGTCACCACACACCAACATAATACGAGTCAAACCGAATCAATGTGGATTTAGTAGAAAATGTCTAACGTAGATTCGAGAGCATTGAAGCTTAAAGCTCCTGATTCAGGGAGTGTGAAAGGTTTTAAGACGAACAAGCTATTTTTCATGGAAGTGTTTATACCGAATCTACGTTTGTCAGTTTTACTGGATACAGATTGATTTGGATTGACCCGTTTTTTGTTGAAGCGGTTCTAAGGCAGATATAACTGTCTTATCCTGCTATTGGCGTTGAGAGCAACTTCTTGACTTCTCAGTTAAGAGTTATCCGCTTATTGGAGCGAGGTATAGACAGGAAGATTCGAAATTCCCTGTCCAAGCTATGAAGAATGGTAGAATGCACCAAAATAAACATTTTTGTCAAAGATTATATCTGTACCTTGATAGAAAATGGGTCAATGTCCAAATTTGATTATTTGGAGTTATGTCCACAAATGACACCAATGTTTTAAAAGCTACAGAAGAAAAGTGCCAATATCTTCCTGTAATTCATTGTGAAATAATCAAAATATTGCAAAGTATTTTCTATACACTGTATTAAACATTAAAATAAAACAAAAATTACTAATAAAAACAAAAGTTGACAAAAAGTTATTGTAAGTTGGTATCATGTTTACTTGAATCCGATTATAGGATCCAATCGGGAGTCTACAATATCATAATTTACAAACGTGCGAAGAGTAACCCATCGGTATTTAAAAATTACTTGCTATTACTTTTGAAACGAGAAATCATTTAGGCATGGAAATGTTTCCCAATATAGTTTGCTTAATCTTTTCCAGTACTATCCAATTTAAATTAAAAACTCGTTAAAGAATGATTTGTAAACGCGTCAACCAGCTCACCTAAGCACAGTTGCGTGCATGCATGCTGTGACAAAAAAATTATTTTGACCTTTTAAAGTTTGGCCAGAGAATTTAGAATCGCCTTTTTTATGCTGCACTTGGGTAATTGTAGTTAGTTGAATTTAGGCACACTGCAGCAACACAACGGGGTATTGGTGACGCTCCGGGATCAATAGCGAAGAGAAAGATCCGACGACAACACTACATTCTACACTTCGTATAACCATAGTTTTTGACCGAGAAAGATTGAAAAATTGTCTACAAATTTCCATAAAATTGTAAAAAAAGCAAACTTTTGGATTAAGAGGATGCACACCAAGTTAGCGGGTCAACTATATTCCTCAATGATATCGTGTTTGCCTTGAATCCAATTATGAGATCCGAATCGTGAGTATACTACATCATAATTGACAACTATGCGAAGACTGAACATCAGTATTTCAAAATTACTTGTTATTATCTTAAAACGTGAAAACATTTAGCCATTGGTATTTTCAATTAACGTCACACTGGAGCAACACAACTGGCTGAAAACATTTAGGCATTGTCTCGTTTAAATTAGTTTAATTAAATTAGTTTTAACAGATATTTCACTCCTCGCTAATAGATGGCAGCACAAGCAACTTAACACGCACATTAACTTTGTTTACTTTTAAATACGAAAACATAAACTAACACAGGTCGCTGACGTGCGAATGTGTGTGGTAACAATAGTTCGGGATGTTGGGAGTACTGGTTTTTATGATTTTGTAAAAGGGTAAATTTTGTGTTGTGTCTCCACGTTGTTTTGTAAAATAGTCTAATAAAGTGTTTGTACGAGTATAAAGGAGATCTCGCTTGTTCATCAGCTACGAGAGATTTTCTAATACCGTCACCGTTTTTAATTTTAAATTTTCGTGACAAATTTATAGATGACCGAAACATAAGGATAATGCAATCCGAGATGAAATCCCGTGCCAAGTGCCATCGGATAACCTCAAATGACAAATGAATTTTCCACAAGCTATGTCGACTAAAATGACACGTCTCGTAGCACTACTGGGAACTAGACATGCAAATAAAATGCTTATGTGAACACATTGTAGGTTTTAGTTGTAACGAAAAAAATCGGATAGGCTGTGTCGGAGAACGGCCGCAAGGTTTTACGTGAATACGTCTTGTTTGCGCATAGTATTTATTTGGGTGTAGTAAATGAAAGAGACAAATTTATTAGCAATTCAGTGTTTATCGAAAGCTGACAAGATGCTCTTCCGCGTAGACTACATTCGATGTATTCTGCTTGACTTTTCGACGAGTATGTGCCGACTTAGTGACAATTAAAAAATTTTCAATTGAGATCCAAAGTTGTACAATCAACACTATATTCGATTACTCTTCTAATGTCTTAAATCGACGGATCTCGGCATTATCCTTCGTTTGAGACCAATTTCGGCGTCGTACCACTCCGCAGTCG
Organism: Meta bourneti; assembly: GCA_933210815.1. NCBI lineage: Eukaryota > Metazoa > Arthropoda > Arachnida > Araneae > Tetragnathidae > Meta > Meta bourneti. The sequence continues at coordinate 88,913,715 of OW119924.1, read as the reverse complement.
GGAGTTATACTGATTTAAAGCTTGCGGGGGTTAGCGTAGTTCCCAAAACGCCTCCGTTTCCAACCCGCTAATCGCGGTGCGCAAACTCAAAGTCACTAACAAGTCTTGGTTCCCTCAGCTATCAAATGACACTGTTGGTTCGGTTCGTGTTGGTAATATAGAATTTATTAGACCGAATTCGATATTTTTGCGTGATACTCAACTTTCCGTACTGGCCACCTATACTGATCTAATTTTAAAGACTTGTTCCTGTCAAAACATTTTTTTTGTCATATTGAGTGCAACACAATAGGAAATGTGCTGTTCTCGGACCCCAATGCAGGCCTTACAACGTGCATACATGCCTTCCACAAGTTCTAGAGTTCATTCTACAAGTCTTTCGGCTCTAGAACGTTTTTGATGGTTTTGTATACGCTGAACTGCGACGTCCGATAGCATCCCAAACATGTTGCATTGGATTAAGATCAGGTGACCTTGCTTGATACTTGTTTAAAATTCTTCTTATTTTTTGAACGTTGGTACATTTAGAAAACTTGTTTTGCAACAGTAGTTGCATTTATTATTTTCTTTTAATGAGGTAAACATTACCTTTATTATTATCAAAATTTATAAAATATATGAACTAATTATTCAGATAAGTTATAAGAGCTCAAATTGTAGCAATAATGTTAAGAAAAAGAACAGATAGCATGTTAAAAAACATTTTTCAAAATTTGAATAAAGGTATGAAAGTGAAAATTATTACTTTATAAACAAATCTGAAACGAACTCTCCATTGACTCTTAACTACTATATCCTGCAGCTTATGAGCATGAAGACGTCTGCAGTCTGCCTTATAAGAAAGGAAGATGTAACTCAAGCTTAACTCGTTACTATTACGACTCGGATTTAGAATACTGTGAGGAATTCGACTACACCGGATGCGAAGGAAACGCCAACAATTTCAAAACTGAAAGTGATTGTAAAGAGGTTTGCATGAGTAAGTTGGAAATTTTCTCATTTTCAATGTGGGAGCAGTTACTGATATCCGAAATGTATTGATCACTTTTTCGACTGCGTAGTTTGTTCGTTGGTAAAACATTTTTTTTCAATTATCTTAAGGAACAGAGATCTGTCATTGCACTCATAATATATATAATTGAAGTTATAATACCAGTTAAGACTTCACATTCAGAAATGAAATTAATTTGTGAGATAATTTGTGGCACCAGCTATGAGGTGTTTTTCTTCGTAAATGTTAATGTAGATGGCGCTAGTGTTTCAGAGGTAGAACGTGCTTTCCATTCCTATGGTAGGTAGTTAATTAACGTCTCACTGGAGCAAGACGAGCATTGACGACGGTCCGGGATCAATCCCGGAGGACAACACCACGTAATTTTAAACCACTGTCAGCTGACGAGAACAATCCCTGAGTTGGCACCCCACTCCAAACTTCCACACCATTCCAAAGTGAGGACATTTGAGGCCACGGTAGATTTAACGTGCACCAGCCCCTTTTGTACACGACTGGGCTGGGGCCGCGGTGACCCGGTTGGAAGAGTAACGGACTAGCAACCGGAGAGTTGCGAGTTCGAGTCCAACCAAAAGACCGTCGTGTACAAAGGGGGCTGGTGCACTTTAAATCCGTCGTGGCCTCAAATGTCCTCACGTTGGCGTGGTGTGGAAGTTTGGAGAGTGGGGTGCCAGCTCAGGTGTTGCCTCGTCATCTGATCGTGGTTCAAAATTAGGTGTTGTTGTCCTCGATTCTTTCTCTTCGGGATTGATCCCGGACCGTCGTCAATAGCCCGTTGTGTTGCTCTAGTGTAACGTTAATTAATTGCCATTACCATTACCTGCAACTGGGGTACCGCTGCCCTTCCATACGTATGAGAAGGATCTTCAATTTAAACCAACAAACCAGATAGAGAAACCTATTTTACAACCTTTACCCATATACCCTTACATGATATACATATCATATTTACTCAACAATGTAGTTTATCACAGCTTTGGCGACGTTTGGCGTTTCATCTAATTGGCGTTGACCAATCAACTGTCATACGTAAATTTGGAATTCATTCTTTGTAATTTTTCTAGCCGAAGTGCAGAATTTTTTAGAAAAACAATCCAATTTATATCTCTCTTGAAAAACGTAACACGTCCCACGACAAAAACAATTTCACCACCAACATTTAGCTTGACCCAGAAAAGTCCCTCAGATCTATTAGAAACTTAAATTCTAAGGAGGAAATGTTCAGTCGCGGGAAAAAAAACCGAAACACCTCTTCATTCGTGCAATTTTAACAGTAGAGAAAATTCAAAGATGGCGTTCGACAGGAACTAACGTCTATAAACTAAAATGCATAAAATTTGTATAAGGGGCCGTCTTCATATTAAATTTAGCACCAATTTCATAATTTCCAATAGAAACCCCCTATTTCGACACAAAATTTCGTATCTTTATCAAAATGTAACTTCAGATACCAAATTTCATATAATTAGGTTTCGTAGTTATCGTACCGTTTCGAAGTTATGCGTACAGAAAGATTGGAGCTCGTAATGTTATATCAGTTTCTTAGACTTTTATGGAGATCTTAAATAATATTTTGATAGCGCTGATATTTTGTACTGTTACTGTTAAACAACCCAAACAATATCCACCTAATATTTAATTTTTAAAATAGTTTTTAGTATTCAATAATAATTATTAAATGAAGGTTTGAAAAAATTATGAATTGGAATCTTACTATATTTTTATAGGAATCGATTCAGGACTTGATGATATGACCATGCAAAATGTCAGCTCATTCCAATAGTTAGTTTTTGCGTTATATTAAATTTTACTCATTATGGTGATTTTAGGGCAAACAAAAGTTTAAAAAACGTCTGGCAAACACCTCGGATAATAATTCTCAGATCACTTGCACTTGCATAATAAATATACACTGATGTTCAAAATTGAGAAGTTTCACTTTTGGGCGATTATCTCCAGAACTACTGGACATAGTTTAATGAAATTAGTTATGTACATAGGTTAAAATAATACAAAAAATAACCATACAGTAGTTATTGTACACACGCATGATCGTGCGTAAGACACATCAGCGCAGGAAGATCTAGAATAGAGGTTACAGTATCGACACAAAAAATGGGTTAATAAGGGTATGGTCCCCTCTTACAGTTATACAGCTCTCGCAACGTGAATTCATACTGGAAATGCGGCAGTTTATGAGTCCCTGTGTCAGTCGGTCCCATTCCTCAAGCAACACTGTTTTCAGGTCCTGGATGTTTCTTGGAGGGGAAAGGGTGTTGCAATTGCCCTTCCAAGAGACTCCCAGATATGCTCCATAGGGTTTAGGTCTGGAGATCTGGTTGCCAATCCATCCGGCGAATATCCTCACTTTCCAGATATTCGTCGACCAGATGAGCCCTATGTGAACGAGCGTTGTCGTCCATAAAAATGAAATCAGGGCCAACTGCACCCCTGAAAAGGCGAACATAAGGCTCCAAGATATCATCCTTACACTTCTCAGCAGTCACAGCCTCTCAAAGACATGGAGGTCTGTGCGGCCATTCAACATTATGCCTGCCCTGACCATCAAACCTCCTGCCATAGTGGTCTTGGATGGTGGAGGACAGGTAGCGGGTCCCTGGTTCACTATGAAAGTACATCGAGAATCAGTGGTTAGGCTGAACAGGGATTCATCAGTGAATAGAACGGTCTCCACTGATCCCTGGTCCAAAGTCGATGTTCTCTGCACCATGCTAAACGGGCTCTCCTGTGCGCAGAAGTGAACGGAATGCAAACAGCAGGTCTTGAAACAGATCTCTCTCATGTAGCCTTCTGGAAACAGTAACCCTTGAAACTCGGCTTCCTATGGCCGCATGAAGTTCACGAGAAAGCTGAGAAGCTGTTGCACTCCTGTTACGCCTCGCTGCAATAGACAAATATTGATCTTCATTGGCTGCCGTGGCTCTTGGACGACCTTGCCCAGGCTTTCTCTCTACGGATCCGATATCCTTAAACTGTTTCCATAAGTTGGACACGACGCTGAGCGTAACATGCAAGTCTCCAGCAATCTGCACTTGAGACTGCCCTGCTTCCAGTCTCCCGACGATTCGACACCTCTTTCTATCATCCAAACGTTGGCTGTTACTCATTTGAACTGTCTGCTTTTGAATTTCGCCTAATGTTGCAAAAAGAAAACACGAAATTCGCCGAGGTTTGCGAGCGAACGTAGCGCGGAAATTGTCATGACACTAAATATTTGCATGTTTGTTTGGCAGCATTAGTTTTATCTTGCGTTCAGTACTTTTCGAGAAATTCGGCAGAATATGAAAATTCTCTTAAGTTTGAACACCAGTGTAATAATGTCATTCTCGAATCGTGTTCACTTGAATAATAATTATACTAATTCTCCAATCATTTGCACGCGCGGAAAAATACGCCTTATACGTTTGAAATAGTGTTCAAATTTGAAATTCGTGTAGCTATGACTACATTTAATCTCGATCTACGAGTAGCGATTTTTAATGTGTGCAACTTTAACATTGAAAATCTCCGGATATAAAGGCAGTAGTCATGAAATTTTATATTTAGACTAATTTAACGTTTCGGAATCTGATTAAGACATCAAAACATGGCGTTTCCATTGGATATTTTGTTTGTGCAAAATTTGATATTCCCTTGTGCAATTTTTTTGGCATTTGAATTTGTAGGATGTTATTCCCTATTGAATGAAATCTTTGAATTTGCTCTACTATGAATAGTGCTCGAAATAAAAGGGGTGGTTCTTTTTTTGTCCACGACTGTACATACGCCGATTACGTTGTCCATTTCATCAGCCTAAATAAATTATAGTTTTGTCCTTTGAATGAGCATTTATTAATTTACCTTCTATCCACAATAGGCTTTTTTTTGGTTTAAAGCTATATGAAGACGGTGTTAGAGGTTTAGCGACAGAATGTGCTTTCCATATTGGGTAACGGGAAGAAAAATCATCTTCTAATGGTGGTTTGTTTACGCCTAAAATCCCTCTCTCAAAAACGGTTAGTAATCTACCTGAAACGAAGAGAAGATCACTGAGACTAACACTTCTTCACCCTCTATGTGTTGTGAAAACGGATTCTGGATATCTGTCTGAGTATTGACATCTATCTTAGCTTATATACTAACCCTCATTTATTGAGGTATTTTGATTAACGTCGTATGAAGCAACACAACGGGCTATTCGCGACGGTCCGGGATCAAACCCGAAGGGAAAGATCCGAGGACAACACCACGTGATTTTGCACCACGGTCAGATGACGAGGTCACACCTTTGCTGGCACCCTACTCTCCAAACTTCCACACCACGCCATCGTGACATTTGGGGCCACGGCTGATCCCCTTTGTACACGACGGTCTTTGGTTGGATTGGAACTCTAAACCTTCCGGTTGCTTATCGGTGCATTTCAATAATCGTGTGCATATTTCTAAGTGTTATTTTTTATTACAAAATATCACAAATAAATCGTTTTAAAAAGTTATTTTAGAGCCACTTTGGAGCAAAACGACTAGGTAATTACTGTAATTATTGTTTTGTAAATTAGTCAAAATTTTGTCTACTTTTTCGTCAGATCGGTAAATAATATAAACAATATTTTGATGTGCTGCAGAATTTTAGTATTTAATTTACGTGTGGCCATGAGATGAGAAAAGTCGAAAATTTCAGACTTAAGGGGAATAAGTCGCAATCACAAGAATACTACGAATGAGGGCGATGTTTTAGTACTTCCCAATACCATCCGTCCCATAGCTCCTTGGGTGCATTTCTCACTTTGGTGGTAGTAAAAACTTTCAATGTGTGTGTATGTCTATTGATATTGTATATGCCAAGTATACATGGCGAAATATGATACTTGCGCCATAAAATCCGAACCAACCAACCAAGAGCATCCAGTCTTCGTTACTCCTGACAAACAATCACCAACATCCATGCGCCTACACACCGGGGTTCGTACTTGGGACCTAGTGGGTGGCAGGCAAAAGCAATGGCTACTATACTAATGGATGCAAAAAGAGTTAATAAAGGAATTGAATCAATATTGGACTTTTGAGATCTAGGTTCAACCTTATCATTCCACTTTAGGTAGAGATGTTACTCTTAGAATTTTTTGAGAGCAAGAAATAAACTCTAAAAGATAGGTATTTGAATTTACGGAGCAACGCAAGAGGATATTGACTTCAAAATGATTTTGTGATTTTCTAGTTAATTTCATATAAGTATTTTTAATGTTATGCATCAGTAGATAAGTAAATTGCTATTGAGTACACAAAAAGATTTCAAACCGGTATCTTCTGAGAAAAAGTACATAAACTTTATGTAAATTAGCATCGTCCGTAATGGACTTTTCCAACTGCTATTAATTATTACCAGACAGAATTTGATATCTTCTGAAATGGACTATAATGTCTTTGTGCTTTCAGAGACTGATTTCTGTGAAGAAGGAAACTTGACAATCGAAAGGATGGTATCTAACGACCCCGTCAGTAGTTTAGAACACTTTAATTACGCTCTGCCCGATTACTGTGAATGTCCATACTTGCACGCAGGTAAGTATTCCGAGCAGCGAAAATTTATTAGCAATATTAACATACTGTCTCAAAACATTTTGGGAAAATAATAGTTTAATTCCTCTAAACTATTTTTTAAAGATAACTTCTTAACCATTAAATTAAAATATAGTTTCAATGTCCGTAGGGGTAAGAACAAATTCACCTGAAAAACAATGTGAATTGAAAGAAGTGCTTATCACATTAATTATTGTATGAAGTTTATTATTTTATCACTTATGTAGGTAAGATTCTCGTCTCCACTTTTCATGTAAGTTAAAAATTGATTTCTCCATTTCTGAAGTGATGTAATTAGCCCCATGTGAGCAAAAAACTTCTAAAACAAAAAGTATAACCCTTTGTTTGAAAGTATGTGTAGAAATTTTAGTGATTAGTCATATCGGAGATTCTTTAGATCTACAGAGAGCTTTGAATAATAATTACGATCACCCCGTACACCGATCACACAATTACACTGGCGTGATAAACGAACACTATTATTTTTTTAATGTCAACCTCACATAAAACGATACAGCCTTTGGCGATTGACACAGCTGATGCGTATTTAAATTTTGGAATAATTACGTCAGGGCTCTAACATCATCGACCTTATAATGAAATAGACTGAGCATGTGCCCGCAGCTTCATGTTACTTCTTCCAGTTGCTCGGTTTGAAGATCTGTCACGTGGTTGTGGGTCAAAGCATGAATCCTAAATTATTGATAGGATAGTGATTATCCACCACGATCAAAAACATTAGTCTGCGCTTCCATAGCCAATCCGCTAAGTCGGTTTGTGATTTACCCTTCAGATATCTTACGACAGCAACTCCGCCCACATGAGCCGTCTGTCACGTGGTTGTGAGTAAAAGCATGAATCTTAAAATATTGATTGGTCAAAGTGATTATCCGCCGTGATCGAAAACACTAGTCTGCGCATTGATATCAAATCGGCTAATTCAATTCGTAAGTCCACTTGATTACTTTTCAGAGATCGTACGACAGCCACTCCGCCCATATGCTCTGTCTATTTCATTAGAAGATCGACTGCTAACATCATCGACCTTAAAATGAAATAGACGGCTCATGTGGGCGGAGTTGCTGTCGTAAGATATCTGAAGGGTAAATCACAAATCGACTTAGCCGATTGGCTATGGAAGCGCAGACTAGTGTTTTTGATCGTGGTGGATAATCACTAACCAATCAATAATTTAGGATTCATGCTTTTACCCACAACCACGTAACAGATTTTCAAACCGAGCAACTGGAAGAAGTAACATGAAGCTGCGGGCACATAATCCGTCTATTTCACTATAAGGTCGACGTCTAACACAGGAATGGGTTCTGCTATCGCCAGAATTCATCCGAAACCCCATTCTTTGCATGCAAACGAGATGCAAATCCGGCAAGGTGGTCATACAGCCTACAGAAGACTCCTCTCTTTTTTAAGTTTTCAGTTATCCTTCAGTATCATGGCATCTAGTGCAGTATCTCCACTTCGGTTCAAATACTTTTTACCATTCGCTTAAGCTCTTGTCGTTTTGTTTCTGCTCATCGGTTCGGTAACTCTCAACATACCGTTTGTATAATTTTCCTACATCATTTCACGAAAGTTGCAACTGTAATCCTTACTGTTCACGTTTGATTCGCCAGTGTATTGTGATAACTAATTGCGTAATTCTCTAATTTACATGTTTCTTTCAGATCAAGAATTGGGCTATCTGGTGTACAACCTCTCGTCTAGTCAATACGGAATAACTACGCAACTGACTAAAGATTTTTACCTGATTTCCCTGTCCGATTCTCAAAAGGAGGACGAAATTTCGTGTGATATGTACACAGACGGTTATATATCGACTGATTTTAACACCATTCCAGAGTCGGAAGATCAAAGTTTAAATTTTGACACGACAGAATCACTGAAATCAGAGGACGAAAAAGTTGACGAGGTTGTAACGAAGAAATCCATATGGTCATTTCGAAGAAGATAGAGTTTTATTTTCTGTATATCATAATAAAAATAATCATATTCAAATCTATATAGATCTGATAGCTATAGACCAGCGATTTTCAATCTTTTTCATCTCATGGAATACATAAGCAAATTACTAAAATTCTGCGGCATACCGATTAATATATATTTTTTTGGCGATCTGAACCAAAATAGGATTGATGTACAAAAAGTACCAATTACAACCCCTTTCGATGCATATTGACTTTAAAAATCTTTTGAAGCAATTTATCCATGATACTTTGTAACAAAACCATTCTCAAAATTACCTATACGGATATTAAAATACTAGTATTACATGAAACTATTTGTCAACAAACACGTGTCGAAAGTTCAAAACTAAACGATAAAATGAAATGAAATTAATCTTACATATTAAAACCGTTTTACCATCCATGAGACAAAAATAATTCTTGCGGCATACCGGCTGAAAATGGAACTGCGGGAGCCTGTTTGGAAGAGTAACGAATTAGCAACCGGAGGATTACGAGCTCGAATCCAACCAAAGACCGTCATATACAATGGGGGGGGGGGGGCTGGTGCACGTTAAATCTTTCGTGGCCTCAAATGTGCTTACGTTGGTGTGAAAGTTTGTAGAGTGGGGTGCCAGCTCAGGGGTGTGACCTCATCATCTGACCGTGGTTCAAAATTACGCGTTGTCTTCGAATATCTCCCTTAAGACTTGATCCCTGACGGTCGCCAATAGCCCACTGTGTTGCTACAGTGCGATATTAATTAAATGCCTACCTACCTACAGGCTGAAAATCGTTGCTATAGACCAGGGATGCACAGATTTGTTAAGACTAAGGGTCGCATGGATTTATAGTGACTTTGGGAGGGCCGCTCAGAAAACATGAAAGTTATCTATCATGTATTATTTATTTTATCTATGTATATTTTTTATTATTTATATTCCATAATTACAAAAAAGAAATAAAACAAAAAGTTTAAAAAAATAATTAAATTTGATGTGTGCGACATTGCATGAACAATTGTTTTAATATTTGTTTGTCTTTTGTAGTAGCCAAGCGCAAAATCGATTCTAAATTTTCATTATTCAAGCGGTTCCAATTTTTCGCTTTGTTAATATTCATGACTGAAAAAGTTTGTTCACAAATATAGTATATTGACCCGAAGAGGCTTGAGCATTTTAATGCATTACCTAGCAACGAAATTTTAACCTTTCGTGTGACTTGTTAAAGTTGAAATAACACATGGTGAGGTGGGCCGCCAGCAAATCAACGGGGTCCACATGAGGCCCACGGGCTGACGTCTGTGCACCTCTGCTATAGAAATTACTAGATGATTAACCCGGCGCTTCTAGGGTTTGATTATTGTACTTCGTCTTAATATTGCTCGATGTTAATGCTTGGGGATATCGAATTGTTCTTAGCCCCTTTAAGCCTTATATATATATATATATATATATATATATATATATATATATATATATATATATATATATATATATATATATATATATATATATATATATATATATATATATAAGGCTAGCATAGAGGGTGAGTCACTTCAATTCCGAAACTGTTGAGGAAGAGCCTTCAATCTTCTCTCGAATTTTTTCAATTTTGAGATGCTAAAGCTATTTCACAACTAAAAAGGCGCAGTGGAATTAGTCTTTTTCCTCTCCTCAATTTGATTCACCTAGAGCGTATTTCTCTTCATATAAATAACATTAAACCGTTTTTAATTCTTGAAAAAGTGCATCCTCATGTCACAATAATCGGAGATCCAAGTTTTGTGTATAATCAGACCCCGACTTTATCAAATGGAAACGCTATTGTAAAACTTCCAACATGAGTGAACATGTTAGTTAAGAAATAACTAATGTTGTAGGAGAATTTTCATGTGCCTTCCTTCATAATAGTACATTAGATTTATTAGTCTCTTTGAATAATTGAAATTTCTTAAATTTCTTTTTGCTTCCGTATATAGATTTGTTTAAAAGATTACTTTTTCACAATATCCAAAATTACAGAGGCTGTTCGGAGATTTTTTGAACGATTTTAATGGACTGAAGCTTAGTTTTTACATGAAATTTTTGTGTTTTAAATGTTCCTTTTGATAGCCCTTATTGTTAACTATCTTTCTACACCTTAATTTCCATGATAACAATGACTTTTCTAGTATCGACAGTGGTATTTTGTCCCATTCTTATTCCACAGTTTTCCAGTCCTTGAATGGTTTTCAGTCGACGTTTCGATAATGCCCTTTTTAAAAGTCCAAAAGCACAAAAGTCCATGGGTGAAACATCTGGAGATTTAGCAGGAATATCAGTAAAGGGTATTGACTTGATACCAGTTTCTTGTTCCATTTTTTCCAAGAATTTAATAATCGATTTAGATGTGTGGCTGCTTGCTTTACCTTGATGCAGTTCTACCGATTGTTGGCACTGTGGGTAAAGATATGGTATTTCTTTTTTGAATATGGGGATAAAATATGGTCTTGATAATATGTGGGAGTTGATTTTTACATTTTCCCCCTCTTTTTACTTTTAATTTTCCATTATATGCAAAACCGGCAACAATCATAAATCTCTTAGAGAAAGTTCTCACGTTCACTTTGCTATAGTCCCTTGAGTTGGCGGATCCTCTTTTAAAATTAAAGATCTTACCTTACAAATATTCTCAGAAATTTTTCTTTTTTGGAAGTATTTTTCCACTTTTACTTTTTTTCCCTTTCTCATTAATAATATTACTTATCGTACCTTTAGACATCGAAAAACCATACGTTTTACAGCGTTTTTGAATAATTGAATAAGCATAATTCTCTTCGAAAAGAGCGGAAACATAGCCTTCCTTCCATTGCTTATTTAAAAGCGCCATTTTGAAAGTAAACAAAACTCTGAGTTAGCAGTCGATAAGTTATACTTTAACTATTTAACTGCTGTGAAAATAAAATTATTTCGTAGCATAAAATTTTTTTACAGCTCATCAAAATCGTTCAAAAAATGTCCGAGCAACCTCTGTAAACTATGGCTCTTGCGCCATAAACCTATACCCAAATCAAAGAATGAATATGTATGTAAATGAGTATGTGTACAAAATTTAAAATTTACAGATATAAGCTTTTAACAGATAAAAGAAAATGATTCGCACATAAAAGTTACTCTTTTCCTATATAAATTATCTTTCCACCTCGTGAGCAGCTGGATCAATTCAGCTGTTTTCGGTTTCAATAATGAAAAGTACTAAGGCATTATAATAGTATCTGTTGTTATTTTATTTAACTTTTGTACACACACACACACAGCTGGTGCTGTATTACTGACCAAGTGAAACTTTTAATGCACGCATTGTATGCTCTTGAATTTGTTTAATTATTTCTTCACTGTTTGTCAAGTTTGTAAAATTTTGCTTTATTTGTTATCCTATGTATTTAATCATCAAAATTACGATGCGGTGTCCTTGGATCTTTACCTGAGGGACTGATCCCAGACCGTCACCAATAGCCCGTTGTGTTGCTACATTGCGACGTTAATTAACTACCTACCTATGTATTTAATCCTTGGTGGAGGTAGTTTAATTAACGTCACACTGAGCAACTCAACGGGCTATTGGCAACGGTCCTGGATGAAACCCCAAAGGAAAGATACCAGGACGCCACATTGTAATCTTGAACCACGTTCGGATGACGAGGTCAACACCTGAGCAGGCACCCCAAACCCTCTAAGCCACGCCAACGTGAGGACATTTGAGGCCATGACAGATTCACCGTGCATCAACCCCCACGTACACGATGGCTTTTGTATGGATCGTATTTCGAACTCACAATCCTCGAGTTGCTATAACGCTACTCTTCCAACCGTACTATAGGGGCCGTCATGGCTCAGTGGATATCCCCATGCGCTAGCAACCTTCGAATTGTATGCAGCGCAGATTCGATTCCTCCCAGGTGTATTCCTCCCTGGGTGTATTTCTCTCTTCTGTGTCAGTAAAGCTTTCACGGTGTGTGTCAATTACTTGATATTGTATGTCTTGTGTCAATTACTTGATATTGTTTGGTGCAACATGGCCAAATAGGGCCCTTGAGCCATAAAACTCCCAAAACCAACCTTACACCGCGGCCCCATTTAATCCTTGGTAATAGGTGGCTCAATGGGTATGCCTATTGCACTAGCAAGTTTTAGAAGTACCTTTCCCTTGGTAGATAGCGCAAATTCGATTCCTTTAAGATAACCTGTATATATTTCTTTCTGCTGCATCAGTAAAATTTTCCTTGTGTGGTATTTCCATTACTTGTGGTATGGCTCGTGTTTGGTGCAGCTTGGCCAAAGTGGGCCATAAAACCCAACCCATCGAACCAATCTTGGTGATAATCATCGTCCTGAGCGAACCTTAAACTCCTTGGGTAAGTAGTTGAATTTACGTTTAGTTCTGGACTAACATAGCGGGCTATTGTTGACGGTCCGGGACGAATCTCGAGAAGAAAGATCCGAGGACATAGGCAGTGGGGTGCCAGCTGAGGTGTGACCTCATCTGACGGTGATTCCAAATAACGTGGTTTTCCTTTGGGATTGATCCCGGACCGTCACCAATAGCCCGTTGTGTTGTTCCAGTGTGACGTTAATTGAAAATACCAATACCAACACCATACCAAATAACGTGGTGTTGTCCTCGGATCTTTCCGGGGCCGTGGTGGCCCTTTTTGAAGAGTAACGGATTAGCAACCGGAAGCTGGCGCGTTCGATTCCAACCAGAAGACCGTCTTGTACAAAGGGGGCTGGTGAACGTTAAATCTGCCGTGACCGCAAATATCCTCACGTTGGCGTGGTGTGGAAGTTTGGGGAGTGGGGGCCTGCTCAAGTGTGACCTCGTCATCTGACCGTGGTTCAAAATTAAGGGGTGTTGTCCTTGGATCTTTCCCTTTTGGTTCGATCCCAGACCGTTGTCAATAGCTCGTTGTGTTGCTACAGTGTGACGTTATTTAAAATACCTACCTACCAAGCACAACGCCTCATAATTTTGAATCACAGTCAAATGACGAGGTTAACACCTGAGCTGGCACCCCAACTATTCAAACACGGCCCACCCGGTTGGAAGAGTAACGGATTAGCGACCGGAGTTCGAATCCAACCAAAAGACCGTCGAGTACAATGGGAGGCTGGTGCACTTTAAATCTGTCGTGGCTTACAATGTCCTCACGTTGGCATGGTGTTGGAGAGTGGAGATCTTGACCCCCGGTCATCTGACCGGGGGTCAAGATTACTTGGCTGTTGTCCTCTTATTAGTCCTCTCTCTCTCTCTCTTGTCCCCTCTTCTCTTTCTCTTAGGGTTTGATCACGGACCGTCGCCAATATCCTGTTGTGTTCCTTCATAGCGATTTTAATTAAATACCTACCTATACCTTTACCTATCCAATTGCGCTACTGCTGCCCAGATTGGGATGTGAAAGTATGTATTGCATGCCATTATTTTAGTATTCATGAAAATTATTTGGTTAATTATTTATATTAACCTGCCCGCGGAATGTAGTCAGGGACATCTGTTTTAAAAGATTTATAGTTTAAAACAGCAGGAACTCCAGATCGAGATGCGATTACTCACAAAAGATAAAATCAGTGCGCTTTACGAAATGTCTCGTAAAAACACTAAACCTCAGTTAGCCATTCGATGAGTTCATTGTTTTTCTCCAGTAAGAATGAATCACGATCCCTGCGTCAAGGTTCTGTTGACTGTGATCTTGAAAGTGTTTGAATATCTCCGCGTCCATAAATCGTCTGGCCATCAAACGTTTATTTCCAATTTCTTCGCCGAAACTCTTTTTTAATGGTTATTAAAAGGAGCAAAGTATTCGCTCGATTTATCTGTTTGTCGAGTTCAGTAGATAAACTGTTTAAAAATAAGTATAAAATATTGTAAAATCGAGCAGGTTTGACGTCTTGTACAGTTATTCCAGTGCTTATGCCCTTGAATAAGGCTGCGCTAGCCCGGTCGGAAGTGTAACGGACTATTAACCGGAGGGTTGCGAGTTCGAATCCTAACAAAAACCGTCGTGTACAAAGGGGGCTTGTGCACGTTTAATCTGTCGTGGACTCCAATGTTAAAGTTGGTGTGGTGCGGAAATTTGGAGAGTGGAGTGCCAGCTCAGGTGTGACCTCGTCATCTGACAGTGGTTCAAAATTACGTGGTGTTGTCCTCGGATCTTTCCTTTTGGGTTCGATCCCTGACCGTTGTCAATAGCCCGTTGTGTTGCTGCAGTGTGACTTTAATTAAATACCTACCTGCCCTTGAAACCTTTGCAGTTTTAATTATTGCCACATGTAATATTCCTTAACTTCTACGCTGTATTCAGTTTTAGAAAGGACTCAAGGTTCAGATTTCTTATGAAAATATTAAAGTAAATATTACGAAAGATCAATAAAGTATATTTGCATCGATTATCCAAGAGGTCTAGAAAATCCTTTTGCTGTAGTTTTATGAAAACAATTCGAGCAATTTCAATACGTAACAAATGAAGTGTATCGATTATCTTTGTATAGAACGATAGGTCTTTATCCTTAGGCTACTTATTAAGGATAGAATATCTTCTAACACTTCCTTAAAAATAACACCAACACATGGTAACAATTTGAGTTGCCCCTATCTATAGTATTTCTTAGACGAAATAAAGATAAATTCAGATTAATACTCAGGGATGTTTCAGATATTCTGGGAATTACTTTATGAATTATTTTATTAATTTTTATCTATATTACATTAAACTTTTATATCATTTCCGCTTAATTGTATGTAATGAACCCAAGCGAAACTGGTTTTTGTACACCAGATAACACTCCCCAAAAAGACCTTATTAAGGCT
Organism: Meta bourneti; assembly: GCA_933210815.1. Classification (NCBI taxonomy): domain Eukaryota; kingdom Metazoa; phylum Arthropoda; class Arachnida; order Araneae; family Tetragnathidae; genus Meta; species Meta bourneti. The sequence goes on along the minus strand of OW119924.1, from coordinate 88,898,310 downwards.
ATCATCTGGTTTATAGCCATCGACAATCTAATGAAATAGATAGAGCTTGTGGGCATAGCTTCACGTTCACTCTGTTCGGATTTTTCCCTTCGGTGGATGATCCTGGACCATCACCAATAGCCCGCTGTGTTGTTCCAGTGCGACGTTAATTAAAATACCTACCTAATGTGAAGCAAAATGCGGAATGTGATGAAAAATACTAGTTTGCCGCTTCAAAAACCAATCGCTTCAAGTCGATTCCCAAGCCCCATTGATCTACAGTTCTGAGAACTTACGACATCGACTTTGTCCATATTTTCCATCTTTTTCATTGGAAGGTCGATGGTAAAACCCAGCGATCTACTAATGAATTATGTAGACGGAATATGTGCGTGTAGCTACATGTTATTTCTTCTGATCGCTCGGTTTGGGTATCTCCGGTTGAAGATCAGGTGGTATTTTAAGAAACTGCGAATCCTAATCTATGCTAAAGGCTATGGAAAGTTTAAATTTACGCTTTGATAGCTAATTGGCCCAAGCCGATTCCCAAACCCACGTGACCAACACTTATACGATATTACGACAGCGACTCCACCCACATCGTATATTTCATTACAACATTGATATTTACAGTACGTTTACGTCATTTAAGTCCTATCCTAAGCCACGTATTTTTGCAATTCTAGAAACGGATGTTAATCTCGCTGGGTGCCTCTATTAACACCCTCTTTCCATAAGAAAATAATGGCCCTGAAAATTACAGCGTTCCATAGTTGCAAAATTGATACTAAAAAGGGGAAATTGATACCAAAGGGTCTGCATTCCCCAAGCGGCTAAACCATACTGATAGACGATGGTATGATATTTTTAATTAACGTCACACTGGAGCAACACGACGGTCTATTGGTGACTGTCCGGGATCAATTCCAAACGGAAAGACCGAGGACAACACCACGTAATTTTGAATCACTGGTACACAATGACTAACATCGCTAGGAAACTTGCCAGGCATTGTCTGTACGTGAAAGCATAAGTCATAAGCCCTGCACAATTGAGCCGGATCGCAAATCCCAGTACTTTGTTTTATTGGGTTAAGTTTTTATGGAGCAAAGGCCATACTTGGCCAAATGCAACAGACAACGTCAAATAAGACATGCACACAAGGAAAGTTTTACTGACAGAGAAGAGAGAAATACCCACCCAGGGTGGACTAAAACCCACGCCGAATACAACTCGCAGATTGTAGGCGCAGCCGGCAAAACCACTGAGCCAGCCCTCAGGGGCGCATCTTTGGATGTGTACGGGCATCACAACCCCGAGGTACCCGAGTCATATAACCTCCCTTTCATTTTTACCCTTGCCTGCCTTTCTGCTATTTAATTGCTCTTCCTCCCTCATTGTTTGCCTCTTCGGTGGTTAGGGCTCCCTTTGAGAAGCTTTTCGCCGTCCTGTTATCAGGTCCTCTTAGGGATTAAATCACCCACGTGTTTGCAGTGCGTGGAGACCTGTGTCCCTCCCATAGAGGAGAGATAAGGATAGAAAGCGCATCGCCATTCAGATAGACGAAAACGTTGTTACACGAGTAACTTCACGTTTCAGCCCAAGGTTAAACCAGATTTGACTTCATATCACCATGTAACGTAAGCAATATTGGCAATAACTTCGCCTGGGTAATGTAAACATATGGGACTTTCACCTTTTTGAATCAAATAAGCACAAGAATAAACGAATTGTACTATATTTTGTTACAAGTACAGGGCTTCGGGATTAAAGTTTAATTTCACAATTCATTGCTGTTTACTTCATATCTCATCTTTAAAATCAGATTTTAAATTTAAAGTGTTTGGCGCAGTTTGGTCAAACCTGGCCCTGCGCCATAAAAACCAACCAACCTCTGTGATTAAAAAGATAATTTCGACTTAAAGTATTAGGTCATTAAATATGAAATGTCCGAGTACCTCAAGTATCAAGTTTGATACCCTATATCTCTGATATTTCACTTTGAAAGTTCTTTGTTTTTTATCGTAAAGGTACGTCATCAGCCTTTTAGACACGTTTTGTTTTATTATTATCTGTCGAATTGCCTTTTGCGGATTAAATTTTGTAAACCATGGATAAGTCAAATATTCGCGTTATTATCGAATATGTATTCCGTCGTGGAACTAATGCAGCGCAGACAACTAGAAGTGTCAGCGAAGTGTTTGGCAAGGATGTGGCTAATGATCGCACAGTGCGTTCGATCTTCAAAATGAACCACGTGGGCGACCTGAGAGCAAGGTGGATAATGATGAACTGAAAGCTGTAGTGGAAGCGGATACATCTCAAACTACGCGTGAATTAGCAGCAAGGTTTGATGTTACTATTCCAACAATATTAAACCATTTAAAACAAATCGGTAAGGTTAAGAAGCTGGATAGATGGATTCTGCATGAATTAAACGAGCGTCAGAAGAGAAATCCTTTCGAAGTTTGCCTTTCTTTGCTGTCGCGACATAAAGGCGAACCCTTTTTACACCGTATTGTTACGTGTGATGAAAAATGGATTCTTTTCGACAATCGCAAGCGTTCGGCACAATGGTTGGATAAAGATGAAGTGCCAAAACACACTCCGAAACCGAATATTCACCAGGAAAAGCTAATGGTGTCTGTTTGGTGGTCCAGTGCTGGAGTTTTCTACTACAGCTTTTTGAGACCTGGCCAGTCGATTACGGCGGATGTCTACTGTAACTAATTAGGCGAAATGTTGAGGGTGCTTGTGATTAAGCAGCCGAGATTGGTGAATAGAGACAGACCAATCCTCTTGCAGGACAATGCTCGACCACATGTCTCACAAATAACGTTGCGGGAGGTGGACTTGGAAACTCTGTCACCCACTATATTCCCAGACCTTGAACCAACTGACTACCATTTCTTCTAGGCATTGGACAACTTCTTGCAAGAAAAAATATTTAATTCACAGCAAGCTGTAGAAAACGCATTTCGCTATTTTATCACCACTGCTCTCCAGGCTTCTTTGCTGCCGTCATTAACAAGCTACGATTAAGATGGCAAAACTATCGATAGTTTAGGCGCATACTTTGATTAATTATACTGCTTCTTGTTTGAGATATAATAAACAAAACTTTCGTTTCGAAATCGGACAATTCATATTTAATGGTCTGATATTTGCTATACGATTTTGCGTATTTTGAACCATTATTTCATAAAAATAAAGTTTCTTAGTATACCATTCTTGCAACTTTGCTGACTTCAAATGTTTCCAAAGTAACTAAGATATCTAAAAAAACAGGTGATGTAGAGTAGAAAGTAGTCTGAGATTAATGATTTTAGATCTTTGTTTTTGAATATTGAAAATGTTTTATCGTTGTTTTAAAATTTTCTCGGCGCAAGGATTTTTCCCACTCCTTTCTCCTTTTTCATCACGGGGAAAACTAAAAAAGTTTAGAAAAAAATAAAGTCATGCTTATTAAAGTCATGCTTATTAAAGTCATGATATGTGTTAAAGATTTAAATTATTAAGAATTATGCTTGAAAAATTAAAGTCCTTATAAGTATTGAAATTTAACAATTCAATATAAAAAAATTACCTTCGTCAAAATGGATGCGTAAGAAGTACTGTTCTACTCCTTTATCGTGCTCATTTCTTCATTTTATATTGCTATTAAAACACATTTAAAAATGTAAATACACTATCTAAAGTGCATTTCTAGGAAATGTAATTAATTTAAGTTTTGATATTATTCCTACATTTGCTAAATCTACATTTACTACATAGTATGTAATATTGTAAATAGTAAAACTTAATTTTCGATTTCGATGCCCTAAGAAACATTTTTGCAAGATGTGGGTATTGCGAAAATAATGTGTACATCATTCTAAGCATTAATTATTTGTATTAATATAACACAAATTTTAATTAGATTAGACGGCCAATTTAAATTAAACAAATACTCGTACTTTAAACAATCCTTTAAGCAAAACCAATCAAATTTATCAAAAGTTATCCATCAGTTCCTATTTCTATTCTAAAATGTTGATGCAATCGAATGTAAACCATCTGCTTTATTTAAAATATAATTAATTTCTTAAAAATAATTGTTTTTTCGTTTTTAAATTTAATGCAAAGTATATGTGTATCGTTTCCAAATAGAATAAAGCAATCTCGAAAATCAAATTTAAAATAAACAGTTATCAGGAGCGATCACTCACTTGTAATATATCAGCAACATTAATCTAAATAAGCAAACTGCACAATCCGCATACAAGAAACTAGCAACTATAAACAAGCGATATTTGTTTACTCTAGCGGAAGGCGTCAGGATTCGCCAACCTGCATTTTTGCCTAAAACCGTAAAACATTCAATTTTTTTCGCAAAATGCATAATTTTTAATGGCTCCAAAACATTTTCTACCAGCTTACAGACATTCAAATTGTTCTCACGAAATCAAATAATGCAAAAGTGTTCAGAATAACGAATAAACATTGATTATACTATGTGGTGATGCAACTATACTCTTTTTAATATGCTTTAAATACGAAAAAAGTAGATAAGTAAATAATAACATGCCTGTGAAATGAGTAGGGTGATCCTTTAGTTCTTCTCACCTTATAATTGTATGCACAGCAATATGAAACCCTTTCTTCCACTAAAATTGCTGTCTTCATTGCGTCAATTTGCCGTCCCTATGCTAAATTCCATAGAGAACGTTCTCCGAGTCGGAGAACCGTCCTCAAGTCACGTAATTTTACTCGGACAACATATGGCAACCCTTATGCGTTCTCTACTTGGGATCAAGCGATAGGTCTGCTACTGTGAGCAAGTTAAGGGTGGTTTCTGCAACAGGGATGACTGAGAACATATGGACACAATTAGTACTGGTACAGGAGCCTGCATCCCCTCGTTGGATTCCATGGTGGGTGATGTTGTCGTTGTTTGAATCTTTCTATTTCTCATCATGAATAATGGACATTTCTCTAACTCTCCCTCTAAGAGGGAGAGTTAGAGAAATGCCTACCTCTTAGAGAAATGATGAACCAATCTAATCTTCAACAAATTATTCCACTCTCAAACGCTAGCTTTGTTGTCAAACTTACAACCTCATCACAATTTATCAACAGTTTTACCTCTTTGAATTAGAAAAAGATTTCAATCTTTTTGGGTATCTGTTGCATCTTTGTAGAAACTTCGCTCTGAAAACTTGATTGAGGTCTCATCTGATGCACGAGCTCAAATGTCGCGCAAAGCAGATATTCTTGAATATTTCACACACAGTTACTCTACACAATTCACTTAATACTTGACAACGAGTTATTTCAGAACCCGATCTGCTGAATGTTACAGAGGAAGAAATACTAGAGAATTTACTTGATGAGCATGTGTGTAAAGTAAGTCGTATTACAATCCATCGAGATGAGGTGAAACTTCCTACGAAGCATCTTGCCTTCACATTCGACAAAATCATCACATCGCCCGTTTGTCTCGAATGGACAGTGCTTTAAATGCCAGAGATTCGGACTGGGAAAGACTTCCTGCCGTGCCACTGAAACTTGCGCTAGTTTCACTGAGCTTGGTCACGACAACGATACGTGCTTTGTGCCATCCAGCTGTATAAACTGCAGCGGGGACAACCTGGCGTACTCAAGATCGTGCACTAAAGGGGCATTTGAAAAGAAAGTGCTGTCTCAAAGTTCTTCAAAACATCAGTTTCATTGAGGCACCCAAGCAAGAAGAATCCCGGACATCTAAAGCCGAGAAGCATATGCTTCTGCAGTCAAATTCGTGAAGACGGTTGCCACTAAAATGGTCTTGCCTCCAGTAACTTCAGTAAATTTACCACCTCAAAGTACGCAATAGCGAACCTAATAATTCTCTTCATTTCCACAACTCCCAAATCTTCAACCCCGGAATCTCTTAAAGCTTCAACATTAAAAGCCTCGTCATCTCCAAAAGGTCCAGCAAGGAAAAGGCACAACATGTTCTTGAAGTTAAAAATGACAAAGTCTGGCTAAACAGACTATCGAATCATCCCTATGATTCTATAGCCACATGCCGTCAGATATGCTGATGCTGTGCGACTGCATCCCTCTGACGATGGAATTCTGGACATCCTCCTGCATGAAGAGCCACCGAACAAACCAACACGTGGAATCATAAATGACCTTTCATTAAAACAATAAGATCATTTATTTCCTGGAACTGTAACAAGTTGGGTGACGTCAAAACCCTAATCACATCGACTTTCAAATGAAATAGACGGAGCTTCTGGCAATCACTTTGGGTCTCTAAAGGACAGACTAGTGTTTTTGATCATGGTGGATAATCACTAATAATCAATAATTTAGTATCCATGCTTTTACCCACAACCACGTGACAAATCTTCAAACCGAGCAACTGGAAGAAATAACATGAAGCTGCGGGCGCATGCTCCTTCTATTTCATTAGAAGGTCGATGCCTAATCAGAATATAATCCCGCCTGCATTACACTTCAGCTTTCTTTTCATGGTATCTTTGATGTCTGTTTTTGTTGAATTCCTGACCATGTCGGGATTGCAGGCAACGAACGGGCTGATGAACAGCAAAGAATGTTGCGATCCTTTTGAATCCTCACGCACCATACAATAATCTCCAATAAGCTGTCCGAGACATTGTGTCGAACGAATGGAGCAACAAAAGCTTAACAAGCTTCACGGCCTTCATCCATCACTTTCATTATGGCCATCTTACGCACCAGATATTCCTATGTGTTTTTAACTCGTCTACGTATCGGAAACACCCTTTCTGCCCACAGGTATCTTTTTTGAGTGAGAATTCTCCAGTGTGGGATACGTGTGTATTTCCTTTTACGATTGATCATATTTTAATTGATTGTCCAATTTTTAATCATCACCGTCATAAATATTTTAATAGACATAGTTCAACGTTACAAGTTATAATTGGAGAAATCAACATTCTTCTCATTTCTCATGACATTGACTTTTAAATCTCATTTGATATTTTTTACCTTCACAACTCTATTGATCATACCTCTGATATTATACATCGTGTTCCTGGTCAACAAGTTTTAAATGATCAATTCATATCATTCATGATTTTATACATTTTATATTAATGAAGGCAAATTTTAATCTCCTAATACATTATCATAATTGATTAAATTAAAAATTTTCTTCTCTTGCGCTTTAGTATTGTTTTTTTATATACATTTTTTATTGTTTTGGTCGATTTTTTGAATTCGCCAGCTATATTTATTGATTTTCATTTCGTCATGCTTTTGGGCGCAGAATGTCCATTACTGGACCTTGCACCGTAAATCCCTAACAAACCAACCCATTTGGCCACGACGCCTCTCCCTTAGAATATGGGAAATAATCCTCGTAATTTCTACAAGATGTATTTTAACTGTAACCGTAATTTCTCATACTTTCAAGGATACATTCATATTTTCAGATACGGTAGGTAAGTGAATTAACATCGTCCTGGAGCAACACGATGGATTATTGGCGACTATCCGGGACCAATTAATTGGAGAGTGGAGTGCCAGGTGTGACCTCGCCATCTGACCGTGGTTCAAAATTACGTGGTGGTGTCCTCGGATCTTCCCTTCGGGGGATTATCCCGGACCGTCACCAATAGCCCGTTGTGTTGCTCCAGTGCGACGTTAATTAAATACCTACCTACCGGGACCAATTGAGAAGGAAAAGATCCGAGGACAACACCTCGTAATTTCTAACCACGATCAGATGACGAGGTCAACAACTGAGCTGACAACCATCTTTCATATATGAAAGATATATAGGTGATTCTTCTCCATGTGAAACCACACAGAGAAGGATCATTTTTGACCGGACCCCCTTGGAATTCTTTTAAAAGCTTATCTGTTTCCCAGCTATATATAAGAAATTTTGGAAATTTTTAGCTTCCAACTTGCAACAATTTTTTGTGTATTAATTTTAAGTTTGAAGGTAGGTATTTAGTTAACGTCGCACTGGTGCAACATAACGGGGCTATTGGCGACGGTCCGGGATCAAACCCGAAGGGAAAGAGCAGGTGGGGTGGGGGGGGGTATTTCAATTAACGTCACACTGGAGCTACACAATGGGCTATTGGTGACGGTCCGGGATCAATCCCAAAGGGAAAGATCCGAGGACAACACCACGTAATTTTGAACCACGGTCAGATGACGAAGGGAAAGAGCAGAGAACCCCACTTAATTTTGAACTACGGTCTTTAAGTTTGAAAAATTGGGCAATTTTCATGATTTTAGATTTGCTAAATCTCTTATACATCTGGACCTAATTGTCCAATTATACTGAATAAGAGCTTATTTTGTAGAAAAAGTACAACCTTTCTAATGACGTATCATGACTTTTTAAGTGACCTATTCAATTTGACCTTTGATCTGCAAATACAAAAAGTGTATTTTTTTAATATGTCACCAATAGCCCGTTGTGTTGTTCCAGTGTGACGTTAATTAAAATACCTACCTCTAAAAAATCTATTGAAGGTAAAATATTTATCTTTGCTTTCCGAAAGTTTCATAATGGGACACGCATGGGTTCATAAAGTAAGTAATCGAATAGAAGTAAGGGCAGCGGTGGCCCTATTGGAAGAGTAACAGACTAGGGGGGGGGGTATTTCAATTAACGTCACACTGGAGCAACACAACGGGCTATTGGTGACGGTCCGGGATCAATCCCAAAGGGAAGGATCCGAGGACAACACCACGTAATTTTAGTAACAGACTAGGAACCGGAGGGTTGCGAGTGTTTCAATCCAACCAAAAGACAGTCGTGTACAAAGGGGGATGGTCCAAATTAAATTTGTCGTGGCCTCAAATGTCCTCACGTTGGCATGGTGTGGAAGTTTTGAGAGGGGTGCCAGCTCAGGTGTTGCCTCGTCATCTGACCGTGGTTCAAAATTACGTGGTGTTGTCCTCGGATCTTTCCCTTTGGGATTGATCCCGGACCGTCACCAATAGCCCATTGTGTTGCTCCAGTGTGACGTTAATTGAAATACCCAAATACCCAAATACCCAGAAGCCAAATTGCGTCATATCCGGAATGCGTAGAGGAATCACGTTCCGGCACAAAAACACTACTGCCACCTACATTCAGCTTGACAGAAAATGACTCTTATAGGTAGGTATTTTAATTAACGTCACACTGGAGCAACACAACGGGCTATTGGTGACGATCCGGGATGACTCAGGAAAGGGGCCATTAGGTCTTGCAAAGCCCTATGAACACACTAAATAAAGGCTTCACGCGGGTCATATCACGTCAACGAAGTTGCAGTTGAGTGCAAAGTTTCTCTTGCTGAACGTAACCGTCTTAAATTTTAGACTTTCCCAGTCATCTTGAGGTATTTAATGTTTCGACCAGTTTGGTTCATGCCGTCTTTTGTTCATCCGTACCAAACACCAGCAACCCTGTACCTGCGATCCTGATAACTTGCCAATGGATATTGCTGCTCTTAAAAAGGCGATCTCAAAGTAAGTTTGAATTCCCACATGTGTGTGTGTGATATACAATATTCAAACTTAATCTATACACACATTGGCAAGTGATATCTTATTTGTTGAGTTCACGTATGCTAAACACTTGGAATTTTATCACAATTTGGCGCTTTTCTTCGCTTGAAGTCAAATAGCAATTACTATTCGCACTAAGAATTATTCAACAGCGACAAGTTCCTGCATAATTGATTTGTTGCAAGAGAATAAGATATACAAATAACAATTAATTCTTTGTGGATTTCTTAATTTCTAAAGGAAGCCAAACATGAATAATTGAGCTATAACCAATGATTCGTGGTTAAGTAGATGCAATATCTTAAAATTTAAGTTGACTTTTATTGGTTGGTTTGAGTTTTATAATCCAAGATCCGATAGCCGAGAAGCTGTGCCAGACTTTTTTAATGAGTTCGGAAAAGTAATTTCCATTTTAAAAACTATCGAATTTTCTAGAGAAAATTGACGATTAAAAATGAAGTCTTTATTGTTTAATTAACTGAGGTTAATAAACTCGAACAAACCATAGAAATTCAATGAGGATAAAGTGGATCAAGATTCAGTGGTAATAAAATTATAATTTGATGGTTGGGTGTGAGAAGCTAGACTGTTTTATTTGTTAAGAAGAGTCGGATTTTGGTCGTCGACCCTAGTGAACTCGGATTAAAAAAAACAAATATACGGAATCGTACTTAAAATATTTGCATTGCGATATTAGAATGAAACGTGGCTCCTTTTTGATACTGAAAGACACAATTGCTGACAAGATACAGGAAGGACTATTTCAGTGTTAATAGTCAGTGATTTGTCACTACAGTAGTTGTTTTTTTGGCTAAATAAAACGAGACCTAATAGTTTTCGGCTAAAATTTTAGATATAAGAAATTGTACATACACATTTTAGGATAAAAACAAGTCTGGGGAATCGCAAAATATTTACAGAACAATACTAGAATAACACATGGCTCCTTTTCTGATACTGATGATGGGCACAATAGCAGAAAAGATACAGGAAGGACTAATTTAATAGTCATTGGTTTGTCGCTATATGGTCATTTTTTTTTGCTAAATAGACCGAGACTAAATAGTCATAGGCTAAAGTTTTAGATGCATGAAATCCCACATATAAAGTACAACACGACTCTTATAATAGTGGATACTATAGCTAGACGATGACTTTGGAAATAGTTGGCTTTAAAGACCTTAGGAAAATAATTAGGTAAAATTTAACTTCAGGAAAATTTTTTGAAAATGTTTGATATTTTTAATTACGCGTAAACGCAATAAAAATGCTTTCCAAATTTTTTTTATCAGAACATGTTTTAGCATAAAAACGATTTTAACATACAATGTATTTGAAAAAAATATATATTAAAATTAACAATTCTATATAATAGGTAATATATAGAATTCAGGTAATTCAGAATAACAGGTAATATATAGAATATAATATAGGTAAAATTTAACTTCAGGAAAATTTTTTTGAAAATGTTTGATATTTTTAATTACGCGTAAACGCAATAAAAATGCTTTTCAAATTTTTTTTATCAGAACGTTTTAGCATAAAAACGATTTTAACATACAATGTATTTGAAAAAAATATATATTAAAATTAACAATTCTATATAATAGGTAATATATAGAATTCAGGTAATTCAGAATAACAGGTAATATATAGAATATAATATAGGTAAAATTTAACTTCAGGAAAATTTTTTTGAAAATGTTTGATATTTTTAATTACGCGTAAACGCAATAAAAATGCTTTCCAAATTTTTTTTATCAGAACATGTTTTAGCATAAAAACGATTTTAACATACAATGTATTTGAAAAAAATATATATTAAAATTAACAATTCTATATTCTTATCAATAACACGGGCTTTTTCATGCCTAAAGGGGAAACAGTATAAATTGATTAATATCTTGCACAAAATGTTAGATTTTCGTACTCTAAATCTAAAACAGCGCTTAGTGCGACTGGATGCTACTATCTCGGCCACGTCACTAAATTACTCAATAGTCCTTAATGTCTTGGTGGAACCTTTAGCTCCGGTCCTCACTTTGAATAAAATCTAAGCGTTACACTACGCTCTCTGATGTTTATGAACTCTGAATCGGATAAGTTTTCTAATACTCAGTCCAGTAAATGTGTTCTTGAATTTCGCGTCGTTTAATTCTTTGGGTTAGGTGAGTTAAAAACTGTCCCACCTTTTGCTTAGATTTTTATGCATGGTGGGATAGTTTTTAACCCACTTCAAAAAGTTGAAATGACTCAGTCATACAGTTTAATATTTTATTTAAAGTTTTTCATTGAGTTGGGCAATGCTATGAACTAATGCTAAATGTGTAAATAACTTAACAAAATTTACACATGTCCAAACGCATTAGTAAGTTGACACTATTGTGATTAAGGTTGGCAAATTGTGATGCAGTGAATTTGTTTTTCATAACGGTAAACGTTGTTTTTTACCGTAAATATTTATGAGTGAATAAATCGTTTTATAATAAAAACATATTAGATATTTTATACTACTTTTGAAGCTGATTAAGTGAATGAACAATTCTATGCAACTTGGTTTTTTTTTCTTTAAAGTCGTGTGCCTCAAAGAGTTAAGCCTGGGAACTTACTAATTAGGTACAAAAAGCAATTATATAGATCACAGACCGTCGCCGATAGCCCGTGTGTCTGCTCCAGTGCGACGTCAAACACCTACCTACATTTAAAAATCAATTTTAGGATCACGGAGGTCATTTTTATCTAGAGATTAGTCATTTTCACTCATTTAAGAATATGACATGATCGTTGCTCTCATTTGTTACAAGGTGTAGAATGCCTACATGGCAGATGCCACTGCCCCCATCATACTAAAATACATCCTCGTAGAATGTCCTGATTTTAAGTATTTTAAAAGATATATTTTAATTCGCATTTTTAAAACTTATCTGACATCTTATCATCTCAACGTTTTTAACTTATAAGAAGTCAATGCTTTTAATCTAATATGAACTTTTATCTGACATTTCACGCGGGTAGTATTTATATTTTCTGATATAGATTTAACTTTTGATTAAAAACATTTTACCTCCTTTTGTTACGCAATTTTAAAAATTGCCTAGGCTCAACTCAGCCAAATTTGGATCCCGTGTCAGGTTAATCTCTAACTTACCAACTATGACTGGATTACGATGATTGATTTAATTTTGACTTTTAGCTTGAAATCGGAGTATTTGAGATCGTTTTTCAATTTATGCTTTCAGGATATCAAAGCTTGGAAATCAATATATTTAGAAACTTGAATGTCTGGAATTTAAACTGAATGCTATTGTCGAAAACCAGGAAGTTTCACCACTGAAAATGTAAATTGACTTCTAAATGCTCACAAATAGAATTAACACAATTAACTAATGTCGTATTGAAGTGACGAAATATAGTGACACTTCAAAAACTGAGTTTCCCAATTTTCAAAAATGACGATGGAGCGAGAACCAAACTACTGCGGAAAACTGATAACGTATAGAACGCCATGCCAAAAAATCTCAAACGTTTTCACAGAACCATTTCTTGTACAAACACATTTATTCAATTCCTCATAATTTTCTTCTAGTCACAATATTCCAAGAATTAGTTCCGATTCCTTTGACGCTTTTGATTACCTGAAACCTGTCATGGAGACACGTGTAGGTACTTGTTGACCAAGAGCAACATGATTAGTTTTGTCTTCAAACAGCGCAAAACCTCTTCAAAAATAGCAATCTTACAATGGATTGCGTGATTGTAAAAGTTCTATCAACTGTCAAAGTCTCGTCTGACTGAAGAACGAGCAGCCATTGGAAGGGAGGCCATAACTTTTCCCAGTTAGCTATTTTAAGAGGATTTTATGAATTTCTATTCTCTTAAAGATGAGAATGAGCTTCAAAGTTAATGGAAAAAAGCAGTTTTTTTCCAGTTAGCAGGTTTTAAGAGAATTTTATGAAACGGCCTTATTAGGAATAGGTTTTGCGAGGTTTGATAACAGATTTGAGGCTGGTCGGAAAACAACAGGGTAAAATTAGAGAATTGACGTCAAACTGGATCTTTTTAAGAGCAGCTGATACCAGGAGAGTTCTTTCCCGATCAAAACAAGTTTTAAAATGAAATGTATAAAAGTCGCTCGGCCTTCACCACTTCTCGTGCTGGCATTAGAAGCGATCCAGGTCTCATTTCCTCTTTATAGGGATAGATTTCTCGCTTTTATAAAGAACTTTCCACCTTAGGATTCCACGATATTGTATTGTAGGTAAGTACTTAAGGCTTCTTTGAGTAGAATTCAACAGAACCTTTGGAATTTATTGGGAATTGGAATTATTTTTTTGGAAATTGAAATTTAGAGGGACCTTTGAAATTGAAATTTAGAGGGACCTCTGAAATTGAAATTTAGAGGGACCTCTGAAATTGAAATTTAGAGGGACCTCTGAAATTGAAATTTAGAGGGACCTCTGAAATTGAAATTTAGAGGGACCTCTGAAATTGAAATTTAGAGGGACCTCTGAAATTGAAATTTAGAGGGACCTTTGAAATTGAAATTTAGAGGGACCTTTGAAATTGAAATTTAGAGGGACCTTTGAAATTGAAATTTAGAGGGACCTCTGAAATTGAAATTTAGAGGGACCTCTGAAATTGAAATTTAGAGGGACCTCTGAAACTGAAATTTAGAGGGACCTCTGAAACTGAAATTTAGAGGGACCTCTGAAACTGGAATTTAGAGGGACCTCTGAAACTGGAATTTAGAGGGACCTCTGAAACTGGAATTTAGAGGGACCTCTGAAATTGAAATTTAGAGGGACCTTTGAAATTGAAATTTAGAGGGACCTTTGAAATTGAAATTTAGAGGGACCTTTGAAATTGAAATTTAGAGGGACCTTTGAAATTGAAATTTAGAGGGACCTTTGAAATTGAAATTTAGAGGGACCTCTGAAATTGAAATTTAGAGGGACCTCTGAAATTGAAATTTAGAGGGACCTCTGAAACTGGAATTTAGAGGGACCTCTGAAACTGGAATTTAGAGGGACCTCTGAAACTGGAATTTAGAGGGACCTTTGAAACTGGAATTTATTATAACTAAGCATTTTCTGAGATACTCTTTCAGCATTTAATTGTAATTTAATTATAGAAACTAGTTATACTCATTTTATTCACGGCGTTAATTATAGAAATAACAATTAGACAACTGCGTCACATTCTGATTAATCAAATATTCCACGAAATTGCACATTTAAACTGTTTATGCATTAGAACAATGCTTCGTAATAAATCATATTTTGGATTAACATAAAAATATAACATTTTTTAAAATTGCCAGAAGTGAAAGAAAGAAGTGTCAGAAATAAAAATTTATCATTCATACTCACTTCAAACATTAAATTATTTTTATTCCTGAGAAACTGAAATAATACTTAGATTCAAATAATTTAAAATTTTCAATGTAAATGAAAGTTTAGTTACTTTTACATTAATTAATAAATTACTTCTTTCCCAGATGTACTAGATTATATCTAGTTCCCATCTGACTTCGATCTTTTTAAAACTTGCAGAATAAACCACACTTAAAAATTAAATTCTGAGAAAGGTGAATGCTTTGGAAAACGTCACTTTATTCCATTTTAAGCTTAATTTATTAATTCCTACTGGAAAGATTCTTTAAAAATGTGACTAAACATATAATATGGCCCGTGAGATTTTCAGTTAAAATTAGCGATAAAATGCCAAATATTAAAAACCACTAAACATGAATTTCGCGACATGAATTCTTTCTGTCCTAGATAAAGGTTTCGGGAAGCGAAAATTACCATAGATCCAGAAATCAAACCATTATAACACATGAAAGGGTTTTTCTGTAAAATTAAATATAAGTGGAGCAGTGTAACTACGGTGAAACGTGTTTTATGTACGTATTCCAAACGTGACGCCACTTGGCTGGATTTTCGATTACGATTTCGGCATGTCGTCAACAGAAATTCCAAAAAATGAATTCTGTAATGGTATATATTATAGTTGGTGAGCACCAATTAGATTTATAACGCCAAACGTCGCCAAAGTGGCGATAAAATACATTTTAAGATAATTTCGACTTGTATCATGTGAGAGCGTTGGGTTGCTGAAATAAATTCGGTTTGGTTTGTTAGGTCACACTGAAATTCTCTCTTCGTTCTTCAGAATGCTTTTACTTGGCTTTTAAAGAATTATCATTATGCAAATTTTTGATATTGTTATGCGTTGCATAGCAGGTCTAAAGATAATTTTTCATTTCCTAAATTAAGAAATAGAATAAATTAACTACATTTCTTCAAATAGTTAAAAAAATGATATCTTTACATCCTGTGAATAATTCTAATTTAAATGCAACGAACAATTTAAATTTAACTGAAAAGCCTCGAATCTAAAAAATTGTTTAGGTCAAAAATCTACAAGAAATCTTGCCTTTGGGATAGATCTCGAACCCTCGCCAATAGTCAGTTGTGTTGCTCCATTGCTACATTAATTAACTACTTACCTACAGCAAATCTTCGTAAAAAGATTTGTTCTCCGTTCAATATTTGTAATGGAATATCTAATACTTCCAAGAAATAAACTTGGGATGAAGGGAAAAGGTAAAATAACTAGTTTTAGGTTAAGATAAATAAAGAATTAATGTGTCATAAAATACAAATGTGGCTGTAAAACGGTGCGGTAGGCCCAGTATATTACAAGTCATTATTTACACAGTAGTTCCGTTTATAAACAGTTTCCATTAACATTATATTTTCACTATCACTAAACGCCACATTTCATTAATGCACTAAATAAATCAAGGAACTGCAAGAATAACGGCTTTATGAAAGCTCTTGCACTTTTCAGCAGAAAGTTTGAGCACCAGAAAACATTGGAAAATGTTAATAAAATTGTACAAATGTTGATGTGGTGTCAATAAAATAAAAAAAATTGCTACTATTTCGTAAGTACAGTTAACAATTACTGTTACCATAAACTGAAACGCCGACAATATAAAATACACCATACTGCTAAACTTGAAATTAGAAAGCGGGATTGCACTTGCATCCTTTTGACCCTATAAGCCAACCAAAACCTGTCGCTCAATATTAATGCTCTATTCACAACAGTTAATCTAATGAAAATTCATTGTTAATCATGTTAGAAATTAACGAAAAGCAGCATTAGGTTAACTCATTGAACCGGGTTTTTAGACACATCTTGCCTCTAATTACGGACTTTATAAATGTTTACATTCCCAGCCTATTGCATAATATCCCTACATTATTAAAATTCTACTAAACTAGTGTAATATTGGGTTTATATCTTAGATGCCATTGTATATAAACTATTTTTTGTACACTTATGAAACACGTTTTAATAAATGTTTAGATGTACAGTATAAAGTTGACTATCGGGAAGTCGATTAATCGATTCCAAACAGCGTACGAACCGTGAGTGGTATTAATTTAATACATCTTCCTAGGCAAAGCACAACTACTCTCAATATGCCCGAGCGTATATGCCAAACTGTTGTGAAGAGTGATGCAGAATCCAAAGGCTTCCTCGTCCGGCCTGTGAGGCAAGAAGACATACCCGAACTGATGAAGCTGAGACGAGAAATGGGAGTTCACGATGCCAGCTCCTGCCTCCAGACATGGTCTACAGTGGACCCCGAAGGCATCCGGGTCGTCGAGAATGAATCGGGTATGGAAAGAAAAATTGGTTTGGTGGTTGTCCTTTGAATCGCATGGTTTTGGATGGGTCTATTCGTTAACCCTCAGATCGTCACGAAATTTTCTTTTATCCTCAATACACACAATGGCCAAATAACTACAAATATTAATTGGAAGAATCTTAGGGAAGATTTAGTGTCGCCGTGGCTAAGTGGGTTTACCCACTGCGCTACCAATATGCGAATTCTAGACGGCTCAGGTGCGATTCCTCCATCGATTATTTTTCTCTTCTGTATCAGTAAAACCTTTCTTGTGTGTATATTCATGTACTTTTTGTTAATCCCTAACCACCCAGCCTACCCAGATGTCCATTTACTAGACGTTGTCTGTCTTGTGTTTAGCGCAGCTTGGTCAAATTTGATCCCTTGCGTCTTGAAGCCAAAAGCCGGGAGATTTCTGAGTAGTGTTTTACTTTTACTCAAGACACAACGGCTAAATAGCCACAACTATCGGTTGAAAGAATCCTAGAAAAGGGTAAGCAAGGTCAAATCTGGTTGGTCAAGGTCAAATCTGGTTAGAAGTCATACAGGGAAGACTTCGTGGTAAAGGATGGATATGAACGTAAGGTCTAAACTGACGGGCAGGATATTCCAGAATTGGCATCCTTTGCGTGGTTTCTGGCTCCGAGTTTATCATTCGGTACCTGAAGCTATAGCAGTCATTACGAATTGGTGAAACAAATAATCACCTTATGACAATCGTTATACGTGATTTTGAGTTTGGCAGCCTTTCTCCTGCGAGTTTAACCATCTTTGTAGAAATGAACTTCCCCAATGTCGTGTGCCTTCTCACTGGAGTCTCATTTCATGTGAATGTGACCGCAGAGCGACCAGACCTACGCAGGATATTCGCGTATTGTGTTAAATCTTTTAACACAATTCTGTTGAATCTAGGTTTAGGTTAGGTCTCGGGTTTTTTTACTAGCAATATTTCAAATGCTTTAGAATTCATAGTAAATTGAACTAAACGTTTTTAACACAGGAAATTTGCATATTTTAAGTCTTGCATAATGAAAGAAAGCTTTGAGATTTACGTCTGATGAGCCCTAATTGTGATACCGTAAGAACGTCAAATTTGGATAACCGTGGTATTCCTTTATAACAGAAAATTATTAACAATTTGAAACCAGGTTATCCAAATTTGAATTGCACGTAATTTTTAAATGTATGTTCTAAAACAGTGCATCATACGAAAAATGAAACTTGCTAAGATGAAAACTACTGAAGCTAATGTTGAGTTCTTTCTCTAGGTGAAATTATGGGTGCCTGCAGTGCTGTAAAGCAAAACGACGACTTGTATTTCGTTGGCCTATACTGCGTTCGAGAGGAATTCAGAGGCTTTAGAATTGGAATACAGGTAAGTTACTTTTCTGCTCTAATCCACTGAATTTCCATTATTGTTCATGTCTGGCTTGTTTTTGGCGCTGCTTGGCCAAATATGACCCTTGCGTCATAAAGCCCAACTAACCATTCTTCCAATGAATACAGATGTGAGCCACTTACATTAGCTCTTGATTTACACCATTCCCTTTTACCCTGAGTGCTATCAGATTTTCGAGTAGTGTAATAATGCCTTTATTCCACCGATACAATGACTAAATTACCACATCTATTGGGTGAAAGAATCCATGTATTATTTCCACCCTTAGAAAGATTCCGGTCTTCACCTTACAATAGAATCCTTTGGAAATATTTGATTGGTCCTCACACACACACCTTAGAATATAATCCTTTGGAATTATTCTATTGCTCTTTTTCTTGGAAGGGAATCGTTTGGAAACATTCCGCTGGTCCTTCCTTTTCTTTCAATCTTTTAAGATAATTGAATAATTAAGATTCCTTCAATCAATAGGTGTGGTTATTTAGTCATTAAGTGTATTCTGGGGTAAAAATAATACTATACTACCCGGACTTTTCGTGACGCTCTGGGTTAAAGAGCTAGTTTCCATTCTCAATAACCGCATTTTCGAAATATCTCATTACTAAAGCTCCTTCGCTAACCATCCTTAACTTCAACATGTATCTTATTTACATGTTATGTTTCATACAAGAGAATGCCTTTTCTGGGTCTATTTATTTTCCCCACTCTTCCACCCAATGACCAAGACAAATGGTTCTTATGACCTGTAGGTAGACTTGAAAACTGGCATTTGACCAAAATCACGGTCAAGATACTGTCTTGAAGTGCGTCGGTATTTTCGAAGTTTTATTACAAAGAATTTGCCTCTCATCACCCAAGCGAAGTTGACTAATATCTTCTGGTCACTGAACGGGTTGACGCGACTCCTGAGTGCACGCCATGTGTCACCATCTGCGTAACAGAAGCATCACGTTTATGGATTTCTTTAATGTTAGCGTTGTAATTTAGGACATTTTGTGAAATACTTAATTGCGCTTCAAAAAATACTTAGGGCCCGCTGTATGGTCTAATTATTTGAGTGTAAATAGCTTCAAATATCACTGAATTGTATTCATGTCTTGGTGAAACTAACGCTTACTATTTGATACTTATGAGATGAATAAAACTTTTAAACATAATTACCTTTTTGTTTCGTAATGCTTATAGATATAGAAAAGCTATGACATTTTATACCACACGAAAAGCATGCAAGAAACGCCAACTATTGAAAAACATTCTGTTTATAAAAAGTATTCATAATTATAGTTATTTTATTACTTAAAAAAGTTTGACTTCTACTATTCATGTTCACATTGCCCTGTGTGGGACAAAGTATTTGAAGTGTGTTCTCATTTCCCAACGAGCCCTACACTGGATTTATTCCAATCCCGAAATATGTCTTTTTTATAATACCTAATTATATATCGATCAATTAAAATGCTTTATTTATTCTTTTTAGGTTTGGAATGCCTGCATGGATCACGTGGGCACCACCAATGCTTCCTTGAATGCTGTTCCAGGAAAAATGGAACTGTACCGAGACAAATCCGGTTTCCCAACAGTCGAAACTGAATTCAAGTGCATCAAAAACTACACCACCGAGCCCGTAAATCCCAAACACCTCTCCAGCACCATCCCACATGGTGTCACAATCGAACCATTCAACAAGTCCCATCTCCCATACGTCTTTGACTACGACTTCGCTTTGGTGGGCTACAAGAGGGAACAGGCTCTG
Organism: Meta bourneti; assembly: GCA_933210815.1. Classification (NCBI taxonomy): domain Eukaryota; kingdom Metazoa; phylum Arthropoda; class Arachnida; order Araneae; family Tetragnathidae; genus Meta; species Meta bourneti. The sequence continues at coordinate 88,877,943 of OW119924.1, read as the reverse complement.
GAATTGAGTTGCCAGGAGAAAAACAGCAAGACTTTCGTGGGCTTCAAATATGGCGTTTGTGTGGGGTTTGGCACCATCAAAACAAGTTGTTTGGGTGCTGGAAGAGTGGGTCCGTTGTACGCGGATGATTCTGCCGTGGCGGAGGTGCTTCTGCGAAGCCTCATCCTCTCTTTGCCCAGGGCGACCTGTTTCGCGATGATGACGGTGAGCACCAACATTTCTGCCAAGCGATTCCTGAAGAAGCTGAGCTGCCCCCAAAGTCAAGAGCTGACGAGGATGTACAGAGGGGAGAAGATGAACGTCAATACCGCCAAAGTGTTCGCCCTGTTCGATCTGAATTTCGCTCCATTTTGAAAGTAATGAGATTGGCTGTGCCATCAAATTCCTGCCATGTGGGACCTGAAGTTGAGCTGCCCCAAAATTGAAGAACTAGCCAGGATATATAGAGGGGATGAGATGAGCGTTAATACATCCAAACTCTTCGCCTTGTTTGATCTGAATTTCGCTCCGTTTTGAAAGAATTGAGATTGGCTGTGCCATCAATTTTCTTAAATTGGAGAACTGAGTTGAGCTGCATATTACTAATTTTTAATTGATGTAATAAATCATTTCTATGTACATTTTTACAATCCATTTGAATTACCAACGTACTTTTAAGCATGTTTTGAGATTCTATTTTAAACTCACAAATAACAAATATATCGTTAATGTGTGATTGAAGGGTTCAATTTTTAAAATATTAATACTTATTATGAATGTGTTTACCTAGATATCTCTAATATGTTAATACTTCCGTTGATGTGAGTTTTACTGAGTGATACTTACACTGTTTTATGTTTATTCGTTGTACAGATAATAAATTTATATAAATTAGTGATTTGAACTTTTACTTTCTTTTCAAATACATGGTTTGAAACAAGTAAACATGCCAAAGATTACTTTAGTTTTATACTTGATGTCTGCAAACCAAGCATTGTTGCTCTTCAATAGTATGAACCTCGTCGTACTGTCTTGTGACTTACGTTAGCATGTGTTCCTACGACACAAATATTTCCTGTCGTGTTTACCGCAGCTAGGTGAAATGTGGCCATTGACATAAATACCAATCAAGCTACGACATAGAACACTGACCGTCTCTATATTTCTAAATTTCCATTGAACCACCGTTTCTCCATGACCGCTTTTGTTAAGCCCCTATAAATTTTATTTCATCAGTAATAGGTTTTGCTGTTGATTTCTACTCCTTTCAGATCACTACTACCTATTACATATTGTAATTTTCTGTCCTCTCAGTGTATTTATGATTGTATAGTCGAAACTTGAACGTGTACAGTGCAAAGCCTTAAGGGATATTCTCTTTTTCACGATAAAATTACCTCCTTTGGGTTTTTTAGTGAAACTATGCTATCAACTTATTCCAAATTTTCTAGGTATATTTATTATCAGTTCAGGTGTTCAAAAATATCTTTAATTTTCATGAAGAATCACTCCTGCTATAACCTCGACCATGACGCGCAAAGTTCTACGGTCGCTGGTTGGCATGATTTCTCAACTCAATGTGATCTTAAAGGGAATGACCGGCGTTTTACTTCATAGAACATGTGTCTATTTAAACCAGAAATTTTTTAAATAATGTTTGAGGACATGGTGACTTGTCAAAGCTAAATCATCGATTTGGCTATAAAAACGTAACCTTGTTTTTCTGGTCCATTAAACGATAAAAGAATGATCGACATGCTGTAAAAGTTAGAAGTCTATCAATCCAATAGTTTATATATGCTAACCACTGGCATAAGAGCTTTTCCTAGATAATCGCATTCAGTTTCAGCACCTTACGGAAGCATATTCAGTACTTATAGTATTTCCAGCTAATATGTTATATCAGTGCCATACAGTGCTGTTAAGTGTAATCTTGGGGTAACAAATCGGTTGTAAATCGGCTTTATGGAATTTATATCCTAGACACTAGAATTTACAACATGAAGTAGCGCACGCTCTAAATTTCACATATGTGCGCCGTCTTCAAGGCTTATAACTGACAAGATTGCCAAATTAGAGTTGAAATTTGGCACATATCAAAATCGTAAAGACTACAATTATATAGAAAGAATGACAAAATCGATTTCTTTTTCTTCGAAATAAAGCCAACCTTAATCTGATATTCAGAGGTATTAAGGGGCCGCGGTAGCCCAGTTGGAAGAGTAACGGATTTAGCAACCGGAGGGTTGCGAGTTCGAATCCAACCAAAGACCGTCGTGTGCAAAGAGGGCTGGTGCACGTTCTTTCCCTTTGGGTTTGGTTTGAAGAGTGGTGTGCCAGCTCAGCTGTTGCCTCGGCATCTGACCGTGGTTCAAAACTACGTGTTGTCCTCGGTTCTTTCCCTTTGGGATTGATCCCCGACCGTCACCAATAGCCCGCTGTGTTGCTCCAGTGTGACGCTAATTAAAATACCTACCTACCCTTTGGGTTTGATCCCGGACCGTCGCGAGTAGCCCGCTGTGTTGCTCCCGTGCGACGTTAATTAAAATACCTACCAGAGGTATTAAGCCTCAAAGTTGATGGTGTAATGTGAAGTGTTTCAGATGACGAGGACCTGATCTGGCACCCCTCTCAAAACCTCCACACCAACGTGAGAACATTTGAGGGCACGACAGATATAACGTGTACCAGCCCCCGTATGCACGATGGCCTTTGGTTTAACCTAGTTACTTGCAACCTTCCGGTTGCTAATCCGTTACTATTCCAACTGGGCTACCACGATGCGATTTAAGAGAACACGACGCGAGAGTTGATGGAGGTTTCTAAAGCAGATTTTGCAGTGTTTTAAGAAGTGGAAGAGACTTGAGAACTGAGGTCCTAATGTGCCTACTTTGAAGGAAACCAAGTGCGAAAAGTTATAGTTTGATTCACATTCATGGCTGCATATTATCCGGATAGACGTATCGATAGTGAAGTACCCATATGTATAGAAAATGAAATACCCATGACTATATCTTGCATCATATCATATAAGAAAAATTGCAGACTCACTGGTTCATTAATCCGACTGTTCTTGAAGTTAATAAACCAAGAAGAGGGCTGTTAATCCGAGGGTTAATTATGTTTGACAGAGGTTGCAGATGTAAGCTTTTCTTTTTTCAAACAGGTACGCTTTTTATACCTTACCTTAGGTATACTTCCCTCTTCTGTAGCAATAAAACTTTCCTTGTGTGACTGACTATTACTTGACGTCGCCTTTTGTTTGACGCAGCTTGGATAAATGTGGCCTTTGCTCCATACAACCATCTGTCCACTTCCATGCATAAATAAAATTTTTAATAAGTATAAATTTACCCGTCTGTGTAATCTGAACTAAGTTGAAGATCTGATAGGAACAGTGGGACTAACCCACGTTTTGTGAAAACGCGTTTGAACTATTGCAGCCAGGGATAGAGTGGATATCAGTATATTCCATTCGATCCTTAATGATCCATAGTAATTATTTCGGTTTATCCCAATCTATGCGACTAGAAGAGAAGCCGTCATTAGTCCTAGATATCATCCATTTCCCATTATGATTCATCACCTATATAGCATTTAAGATATCCCCCATTGCTGACATCAAGGGGTTCAGTTTAATTTCGCGTATTCAGTTTTTACATACACCCATCATCTGTTGTCCGCTTTAGGTGATATAACTACTGCAAAACGGGATAAAACGGTTAATACATCCTATTGCGTAGTTAAATTTGTCGAAAGGAAAATTTTACAAAAAGTTACTAATTTCCATCATGTAAGTGAAACTGATGATGAAAGTTTAAGTCAATCACTATAAAGAGGTTTGGTTTGTTGCTCAATGGATTTTTCCTACACAAGGGGCTAATTAGACCAGGGCATACACAGCTTAAAGGCAATCACTAGAGAGAAAACTCGCGATTCTATCTCAATCGATCACTAGCATTTATATACTGAAGATTTTTAATGCATTTTTCCATAGCTCATGATTCTACGTTATCACTGGTCTTTTTCAATACTAAAAAATAGAAATATACGAAGTGACGGAAAAGTAGAGCTTTGTAAAACTTTATTTTCAGCGAGGAAAAGTCAGTCAATATCTCGAAGTTACACATCAAGATAGAAATGAAACGAAACGGTTAGTGAAATGAAAACAACGCTTATATTTCCAACGTAATCCCCCTCCACAATTAGGCACTTGTCCCATCATTTCACGAGTCTGAAACTCGGCAGCATAGAATTAATTTGACTGTTATTGGAATCAAGTAGTAACTTCCTTTTCTACTTCGTCAAAGGAAAATAATTCTTCCAAAGATAACATTTAAGGGTGACAAAACAATTATAAATGGCTAAGAGCAAGGTACGGACTATAGGGGAATGCTCGTGGACTTAGCACTTGAATTTTATCTTAATGACTGGTCTCTGGTCTTAATGACTAAGAAAGCGCATTGTACTGCCGTAGCATCATATATTTCGAGAGAAGTCCCTGTTTGCTTCTTTGAATGGCAGCACAACGTTTTCCCAAGGTGTTGGAAGTAGGATGTAGATGTTAATGGTGTCCCCACAAGGCTGGAATGAGAGTGTTAGCGGTCCAATGAACTCAGTGTTTGTCTTCGACAGTAAACCCTCTCTTAAAGAAAGTTTGCACCAAATAACAACCGAGGTAACATACAATGCTCAACATGCACGGTCAGCATTTTTTGTGGATCTTTGCTGTCAGACATTTTGTGCAAATAAACATAGACTAGTGTATAGCTTTACTATGCTACATATCTTTACGTAGAGCTACATGTGAGTGATGCGAGAAATAAAACGAGGTTGTGTCTTCAATCATTGATTGGACAACGAATCACGGAACTCTACAAATTGAATGGATGTTGGTTGGTTGATTTGGGTTCAATGGAGCAAAGTCCGACAACGGACAAGCATTAATTGAATGGAATCGACAAGGGAAATGCGATGATATGAGATGTACCAAGTGTTTCTTTATGCTTACGTTGAAGGCGTAATAGTCATATAGCAAGCGATGCAGCTGATGTACCGTAGTGTTGACATGGACGGGCACGTTGATTACTTGCCGGATTATCTTGTGCAGGTTTTTCCTATCGCCACCGACGAATAATTATGAACTACAGTCGTGGCAAGACCAGCTGTTCGGTGCTGCGATCCAGCGGTGTCATGTGTGTCGGATGCTCAGGATATGTGTAGATGTTGCCTCGGCTCATATATACTGAACGCGAGAGGGCTCAGTACCTAGTTTGAGAGCCTGATGGCAAGTAGAGCACAACCTGAACATAGCAGTCGATCGCTATCACCGAAGAACTCTTCCTCAAGCACGGTCACCCGTGACCGGCTGATGTGACTCAGGTCTAGCTTGAAGCACAATTCGTCGCACACTTCGCAAACGTGTCCGAACGAGTTGTTTTATAATCATGCCAAATATGTCTCCAACGCGCTTTCAGTAAGCTTCATACGCGGCGCACCCGATATACTCGGCCCAGATGTCAGGTCGGTCGCCACCAGCATCAACATCCATAGGTTCGTGCTCGACGATGGTGTCGAATGCGCAAGGGATGTTATGGTTTCGACTGAGTTGATTCTGAAGACCCCACAGCCCACTTCTACTGGACACCCTGCTGGTGCTTTTGCTCAGCCGGTATCCATCAATCCCGAAGTTCTCGGACTGCTCCCGAAGTACATGCTGTCGATCGTGATAGTACTTTCCATCGTGTTTCATGGGCATCTTCGAAATTTTTAAGTCATCAGATGGTGACATCTCAATAACAAGTCAAATGTGGGATATTTTTGCGAATTTTCCGGCTCAACGGGCCTCAATATTTCGTTGATATCTTTTCTCTTGCGATCAGTAGCGGCGAGAGTTAGTTGCATTTTTTTTCGGGACTTCAATTCCAAAGTTACTCTCCCATAGTGAGGAGAAAGCTGTAGTTCTATAAAAACGCTCAAGATATGTTTGATACTGGCTCAGGGCCCTACCATCTTGTATCAGAGCTGCTTTCCGTTTGGCTTATGCACGTACAGATTACTGTGCGTCACATATCTGGATTGTGCTGCCATCTAGCAGTAACCTATTGACTTTCCCTCGTGTTCATGTTTTGAATCAATTCTCACCACAAATTAACGGAACTTATTTTATCCAGTCAATAAAATTATCTAGTTACTATTTTTATTAACCGATAACAAATTTCCATTTACTATTTTCATTACCGACATAATATATCCAGTTACTATTCACTAAAATACTCTTAAACAAAACAATATTAACCATATACTATAAAGCGACACACTTTACGAAACAACGTATTATGAGTAGAACACATCTGAAACTGGAAAGTAAATAAGAGGGAAAAAACGGTTTATACGTTATTCGCACCTTCTCCTTTATAAAAGTAAGGGCCGCGGTAGCCCTGTTGGAAGAGTAACGGATTAGAAACCGGAGGGTTTCGAGTTCATATCCAACCAAAGACTCTCATGTACAAAGGGAGCTGCTGCACTTTATTCCGTCGTGGCCTCAAATGCCTTCAAGTTAGCGTGGTGTGGAAGTTTGGAGAGTGGTGTGCCTGGAGGGAAGCAGTAGGTAGGAAGTTTGGAGAGTGGGGATCAGGTGTGACCTCGTCATCTGACCGTGGTTCAAAATTACGTGGTGTTGTCCTCGGATCTTTCCCTTTGGGTTTGATCCCGGACCGTCGCCAATAGCTCCTTGTGTTGTTCCAGTGCGACGTCAATTGAAGTACCTACCTATCTTGTAAAAGTATGTTTATGAGAATTCGTCTGGTGGAAAGCAGGCAATGAAGATTGGATTAAATTGGGGTTTTAAGGCTCAAGGTCCGAAGACCGACAAACTGCGCCAACCAAATAATGAATACCCTCTTTTCTGTATCAATGGTTATTTGGGGGGTTTATGACTCAAGGGCCATATTTGGCCATGTTGCGCCAGACACACGACATACAGTATCGAGTATTAGACACGCACAATGAAAGTTTTACTGACACAGTAGAGAGAAATACACCCAGGGAGGAATGCACCTGACAGGAATTGAACCTGCATCGCCTACAGCTCGGAGGTTTCTAGCGCAGTGGGCATACCCACTGAGCCACGACGCCCCCCTTTTTTCTGTATCAAAGAAAGTCGCATCAAAAGCCGAGTCAAAACGACAAAATGAATAACTTCATTCTTGGAATGCTTAACATTCTCATGATTTAAAGAAATTATTACTTTCATTATCCAGACACAAGCAGCAAAATAATCTTAAAATATATTACTGTTTTTCTCTCCAATCATCGTCGCCGATGAAAACGGGAGTGAGAAGTGTGAAAGACTGGCATTCCTGAGAACAAAGAGGAATAAATAACTTACAAGTATTTATTTATGCGAAATGAATAAAGTAATAAAGAAATTCCGTCAATTTTATACTTTGAAGTCACGATGAAAAGGGGATTAGTTTTTACTTACTTTATTCCATGCTTATAAAGTAGAAAGGAACTTTTTCTCTACTTCTTTTACTCAAGATTTCGATGCAGACATTTTGGATGAAAGCATCACAGAAGGCTTTTTATGTCGTTCTTTTTCCAAATACAAAAACACAAATTTAATTTTATAAATTTTTCATACAAGATAAACTATTTCTGAGACGCCTTTTTTGTCAATTGTGGTGGGAGGAAGTGTGTCTGCGGCGTACATGTTTCCTGTAAGTAACGACACTTTTTCGTTTTTCGAATACGATTGCAGAACTTCTCAGATAAAAATTCCAAGGAATAAATCCCGAATGGGTGTTTGATAGATGATTGGTCGACGACAAACGTTGCTAAGACGGCGGCAAAATATATGTTAATGTAACTCCTATGTGTGTCATGCGAGAGCCTTTGGGCAGCAGGAGTAAAATTTTCGCAGACCGTCTGGTTTGTTCTAACTGAAAATCCCTTTCATAATGTGTGTAGTTTCAGTATTAACGAACAAATCAGACGATAAACGGAGGCTCTATTTCCTGTTACACAAATGTTCTCGCACGATACAGTTCGTTTTCTTCAATGTAGCTTATCGCCGTTTTCGCGACTTTGGCGTTTAATATATTAGCGTTCACCGATCAACTACAAAATGTTAGAAACTTTGTTAATGAAACGGGTTAATAATAGCACATTTATGTTACGTTTGCTATGATTTATTTTATGATGCCACTCATGCAGGCGTAATTTGAACATTTCACCTCAATTTTGTGGTTGCATCGTTGGTCTTATAAAATTTGGAATGAGGTAGGTAGGTAATTAATTAACGTCGCACTGGAGTAACAGAGCGGGCTATTGTGAGATATTCAAGAAAGTCATTAACTAAACAAAAAAATTTCATTTATACATAAAAAATATTTTTATATTTTTGTTGACATTTTTATGCAGTCAGTTATTTTCAAGAAACAGACGGAAGTTTTTCTACAGTGACTGTAGCATCCATAGCAACGGCTCGGGGTCAGAGGTCAACACCTGCATCACCGACCGTAAATCTCAATTATCTATCGGGAAGATCTTCCCGCGTCCAGATGATTTTTAACCCTCCGAGTGGTTTTGACGAGACATCCCGTTCATCAAGATCCGACCAAATTTGTTAATCACGAGGTATGCGATTGCCGATTGAATTCCGAATGAAGATAGTGACGTTTTTTGATGATGACAAGATCAAGACCAGGTCAGTTTTTTCTAATGACAAGATATCACGTCCATTAAGATTAGATCAGTTATTTTCTAATGATAAGATAGCTCGTCCATTAAGATCAGGTCGGTTATTTTCTAATGACAAGATATCACGTCCATTAAGATCAGGTCAGTTATTTTCTAATGACAAGATAGCTCGTCCATTAAGATCAGGTCAGTTATTTTCTAATGACAAGATAGCTCGTCCATTAAGATCAGGTCAGTTATTTTCTAATGACAAGATAGCTCGTCCATTACGATCAGGTCAGTTATTTTCTAATGACAAGATAGCTCGTCCATTAAGATTAGATCAGTTATTTTCTAATGACAAGATAGCTCGTCCATTTAGATCAGGTCAGTTATTTTCTAATGACAAGATAGCCCGTCCATTAAGATCAGGTCAGTTATTTTCTAATGACAAGATAGCTCGTCCATTAAGATTAGATCAGTTATTTTCTAATGACAAGATAGCTCGTCCATTAAGATTAGATCAGTTATTTTCTAATGACAAGATAGCTCGTCCATTAAGATCAGGTCAGTTATTTTCTAATGACAAGATAGCTCATCCATTAAGATCAGGTCAGTTTTTTCTAATGACAAGATATCACGTCCATTAAGATTAGATCAGTTAATTTCTAATGACAAGATAGCTCGTCCATTAAGATCAGGTCAGTTATTTTCTAATGACAAGATAGCTCGTCCATTAAGATCAGGTCAGTTATTTTCTAATGACAAGATAGCTCGTCCATTAAGATCAGGTCAGTTATTTTCTAATGACAAGATAGCTCGTCCATTGAGATCAGGTCAGTTATTTTCTAATGACAAGATAGCTCGTCCATTAAGATCAGGTCAGTTTTTTCTAATGACAAGATATCACGTCCATTAAGATTAGATCAGTTATTTTCTAATGACAAGATAGCTCGTCCATTAAGATCAGGTCAGTTATTTTCTAATGACAAGATAACTCGTCCATTAAGATCAGGTCAGTTATTTTCTAATGACAAGATAGCTCGTCCATTGAGATCAGGTCAGTTATTTTCTAATGACAAGATAGCTCGTCCATTAAGATCAGGTCAGTTATTTTCTAATGACAAGATAGCTCGTCCATTAAGATCAGGTCGGTTATTTTCTAATGACAAGATATCACGTCCATTAAGATTAGATCAGTTATTTTCTAATGACAAGATAGCTCGTCCATTAAGATCAGGTCAGTTATTTTCTAATGACAAGATAGCTCGTCCATTAAGATCAGGTCAGTTATTTTCTAATGACAAAATATCTCGTCATTAAGATAAGGTCAGTTTTACTGCTGACACAATTCCTCGTCGAGACAACCACACAGTTGAGAGGTTCACGACGGCCTTCTGTGATTCAACCGTCCCCCAGAGTAAACTGAGGGACAACATCTGGGGGAGGTCGGTATTTCATTAACGTCACACAGGAGCAAAACTGCCGGCTATTGGCGACGGTCCAGGATCAAACCTAAAGGGAAAGAACCAAGGACAACATCACATGATTTTGAACCACGTTCAGATAACGAGGTCACACGTGAGCCGCAGACGACAGAGGTTTTCGGAACTCGAACTGGCCAGTGGTAATATTTTTGGCACCGGCCGGACCGTGATAGCCCGGTTGGAAGAGTAATTTTCTAGTAAGGATTAGTAATCGGAGGTTTGCGAGTTCGAATCTCTGTCCAGCCAAAGACAGTCGTGTACACGGGGATGGTGCACTTTTAATTTGTCGTGGCATCAAATGTCCTCACGTTGGCTTAGTGTGGAAGTTTGGAGAGTAGGATGTCAGCTCAGGTGTTCACCTTGTCATCTGATCGTGGTTGAAAATTACTTGTTGTTTTTCTCAGTTTTTCCTTTCGGAATTGATCCTTGCAAAGTTAATTAACTACCTACCTGGCACCAGCCGTTCTGAGTTAATTCCGATTGTCCCTTTTCACAGTGCCACAACCAATAGAAGAATGTGTATTTGTGAACATAATGCATATTCTTCTATTAAAATGAGTACCATTTTATTTGTGTTTTAACTATGTCGTCATTTTTTGGCAGACCTCTGGATCCACTACGTTATATGACACTGTATATACACACTTTCTTGTTCCAGGCTCGAATTCAACACATAACTCCTTATACAAGAGTTCTAAACAGCACTTGCGTCTTTGTTGCACCGAAGAGTAATCTCCTTATTAAAATCTGAGTATTAACTAATACTTGTGTCGTTCTAAAGGATGAGGATTATGAGTTGGTGAAACTTGAAAAATGACGTTCTGTGGCGATATGTTTATACAGTTCTGTCCTTGTGTGTGTCCCATTGGAATAATGAATCATGTAGAGGACAATTGGCGCATTTAACTTAAAATACCCATATTTTGTACTTGCGTCATTGTTCTTCAGGAACAGGAATATTCTCTTGTCTAAGAGTATACGTCTTTTCTATGTTCAGAAATCCTGAATATCATTTCTGCTCCAACCAAGTAAAGCGAATTCAAGATAGTGAACGTGACTGAAAGTAGGTAGTTGGATTAACTTCACACTGCAGCAAACCAACGGGTTATGGGCGACGGTGTGAGATCAATCCCGAAGGGAAAGATTCTAGGACAGCACCTCGTAATTTTATACCATGGTCAGATTACTAACCTGGCTGGAGCAAGGGTACGAAGACGATACAGTTTTACTTTCTAACTCAAGTAAGTGGTTAGTTTGTGATCTATTAACTTTCAATATACATTAGGTAGTATATATAATCAATTTAAATTATTTTGTAAAACCCTGATAAACTGATATATTTTCTAATTGACATTCTTTCGACGAAGCAGATGTTAACATATTCTTGATACATTTTCAATAAAGGCGGGAAAAGAACTGTATTTTTCCAGCAACGTGAGTTTAAGCCCATCAACCCTCATCGTGGTTCTTACCATGTTCTTATTACTTGAATACCTGAAACCGTAAATCCCGATCGTAGCACTCGTGTAGAGGGCTAACTGATTATGGAGCGACAAACAAACCATCTTAGCACTTGCAATTCTCTCTGCAGCTGTAAAAGCCAATTAATCGCTACGGTCACTCCTGAGCACTCACTCTGAACCTATACTTGAGATCTTAAGGAATCTGCTGTCTGGGAGAGTTTTGCCTCATACAGCTGTGGGAAATAGCTCAAGAGAATAAGTATGACATGCAAAGACAAAATAAAACGAAAGCAGAGTTTGAATGACCAGCGTTAAGTGCCTGGATTGAGCTTAGGCCATCTCTAAAAATGTTGTCTGGTGGTATTATTGTCAGCCAAGAGACTGCTTTATATATGGCAGTGATTTCAGCTTGAAAGACGGTATTTAGGTTACCGAGCTTATATTTTAAGATTTTTTATTGATAGAAGGGTTAAGGTCGAATGCAGACTGAAAAGACGGTCTTGTGATTCTTTTTGGATACCATCCGTGTAAATTATAGAGGGTTATATAGGTTTTATATTTAGCATCCTCTCGGAGTTAACATAAATAATACTTTTGTTGCAATAGAGTTTAGATTGTAAGCCAGCTGGGAAGGGTCCCTTTTCGTCTCTTGGTAACATTAAACTTATGGAATTGGTTCACGATGGTCAAGTGCAAGGACTTTTTCTCTTGTTAAGTTTTCACCTCACAAGGGCACCATAAGTTATAACTTTCTCAATTACTGCTGGTGCCTCAGTTTGCACCTGATCTTTTCCCAAACGCCTGCTGGATTTTGAGACATTTATAAAGGATGGCTAGAATATGTGGAGTCCATGCGATTTTGTTGTCTAGTTATTACCAGACTATTTAATGCTATAAATTACATTCATAGTTGTTCATTCTAAATATTAAGTATAAATACTGCTCTCGATGGTTAAGTGCAAGGGAAGAAAAGAATATTTAAGATTATCGTTGGTGGTGGGTGTTCTATAAGGGCTTGAAATTTGTAATGAAAATTATCGTTGCATGGTGTTCAACTTTTTCTCTTGCTCTTGCGTTAAGTTTACGCCCAAAACGCAGGCACCATAATAAGTTATAACTTTCCCAATTACTTTTCGATCCAAAAATTTAGGAGTGTTTTGCTGGTACCCTATTAATCAAAAGCTGTCTTCCCAAAAGCCAATTGGATTTTGTGACATTTATCAAGTATGGTTAAAATATGTGGGTCCGTGTGATTTTGTTTTCTAAAGTTATTCGCAGGTATTTAATGATATTAACTATTTTTTTATTGTTCATTTTGTTTATTGGGTTCCCATCCAAGAGGATTCGCTCTTTCCAATAATCCTTGTCAAAGTTTTGTCTGCGAAGCTTATAATTTAAGGTTGTTAAGTTTGGAATAAATTTTATTTAAAATGCTATTTGTTTTATTTTTCAGGATGGCTCGAGTATATACCGTAGTAACCACCATAAGAGTATCAGCAAAAGCTTGGATGAATTGGTCCGAGTTATTGAGATCCAGAATTTAATTAAAGTATACAAGCCATTATTATTGAGGCAAAATTGGCCCCTCGGGACAACCGTTTCATATTTTCCTGTTAACTCTTATAGTACCCTCATAAAATGTGACGGATCATTCATCCAAGTAATTCATGGTAAATTAAAATGGATATAAATATCCGGGATTTTATATTTGAATACATTTTTTGCAGTAGGGGCCAATCCATAGTGTCGAATGGTGTGAAAATATCTACAGCAACGAGCCCACAATTTGTTTTTATTTGAAATGATTTTTCGAGTATAAATTAGACACATTTAATTTGCAGCTCTTTAGCTCTCGAAATCCACATTAAAATTGATGGTTTGATTTTCCAGCCAGAAATTAATTTTATTAATAAATATCCTTTCGAGGATTTTTCCCAAAGTTGGTAAAGCATGGGCCTGCAGGAGCTGAGCAAATCATGATTTCACTCAGCTTTTTAAACAAAATTGATTTCAGCTTTCCTAAGGGGTCTTGGAAAGTATCCCATCTGGGTGTATTTAAAAAAGGACCATATAAATGTTTTTCTCAGCCCACACAAGCAGGATTGTAATCCAACAAATCGAGTCCAGGACTTTGCCACCGCTTAAATTGTCGAAAATAAAAGATTTCATTTTCCGTTAAAATTTCAGTTAGGTCATTTTCGTTCGTTAGTATAGCGGGTAACACTTGGAGTATTTTTCCAAATCTGATGAAGTGGAGAATTTACTTTTTTGGTATATGATTTTTTGAGATCGTTATAATATTGCATTATGATTTAAGTTACTTCAAGGGGATTCCATATTTTTCGTTGCAATTTTCATAGAAACTTTTCCAAGAGTTGCGTTTGGTTTCCTTCAGTTTACGCTTCTATTGGACTCTCGTTATTTTTACTTAAAGAGATATAATTAGTATCGAGATTTTGTGATCTAGTATCTTTGTACTTTTTATATAAGGCACTAACTCTATAACGATTAATGGCAAGGTCCCTGGTCCACCATCTCAAATTTTTTCCGGGCATTTTCCTAGAATATTTTAAAGGTCTTGGATGCGCCGTTATTTCACTCTTGATACCAAAATATACAAATAATTATATATATATATCGTTCGAGTTCATATATTTGGTGAATCAAGTCAACTAACTCGTCAATATGAAGTGTGATGTTAGAACCAACATACAACCAATACCGTATTTGGTTTTGAGATGAAAATCAGAATTATAAACAATATACTACCAGCCTGGCACACCAGCTGTGATCATTGAATGATTCTTTATCTCCAATCTGAGATTAACTGTGAGACGGGTGACTGACCTAAGGACCGATCCAGAGTGTGATTCAAAGGTACTATCGAGATAATTACAGATAGTGAGGTTAATTAAAATTGGGAATTTGATTAATCTTTTGCCCCGAGTACCTCATGTTGATATCCCCATATGGGGGATCGTGAATTGAAATAGCAGAAAATAAGATAATTCTTGGTATTAAAATTTAAATGTTGGAATTCAGCTAACTGTGCTTCAATATCACCATGTGGCTGGATGTAAACATACTATTTGAATGATATTATCGCAATAGATTTCAATTAGTATATAGGAGCTCGATATGCACTTAAATTGAGTAACAAGGTTTTTATTTATAACTAGTATAATTACCCGACCGAAATCAGGTTGAATTAGTTAACTCTAGATTAAAAAAATTACCAGAATATTCACTTTTCTCTTTCGTAGAAAAATAATTTAAGTGTCAGGAAAATAACATTTTAACAACTTTTCTACATTTTATTGTAGTGTATGCAAATCAGTATACAAACTGTAACTGTGTTTATATAGGGTTCATATATAAACGTGAACCATCATCAATAAATCAGGTTTTGTGTTAGTTCAAATCACGTCTCGTTCTTGCTGTACTCACGCATGACCAGATGGCTACAAATAATCAAGTTATGAAAGTGGTGACGAGGAAAAGCGAAATTATCAGGATGACATCAACTGGTCAACTATCTGAATACTTACAGGGAGAAGATGTGAATTCTTATCTAATGCGATTGAAACATTTCATGATCACAAATAATGTGGAAGAAGAAAAGAAGCTTTCAATATTTATTACATTAGTAGGCCAGAAGGTAGTTGATAGATTGATAGATTTGGTATCATCAACAGTATTGGACGAGAAATCGTTTGAAGAAGTCTTGGAAATTTTCAAACGGCGTTACGGACCTGAAAGGTTAACAGTGGGTGAGCGAAATGCTTTTAATTCACGTAACCAGAGTCCTGGATAATCGATAAGCGATTACATCGTGGTTCTCAAACACTTAGTTTCTACTTGCAAATTCGGAACATTCCTCAAAGAAGCTCTACGTGACCGGCTGATAAGCGGATTACTGGATGATCAACTTAGACGAATACTGTTAGCAGAAGAAATGGATTTTGAGAGAACGTGCAACAAGGTGAAGATTTGGGAAAAACCAGGAGTTAAAACAAGATTCTGTCGTCCAGTTACACTGGTATACAAGCGGAGATCTTGAAGGTGAAGGGACGTCAGAACACACGTCATGAGAGAGGACAGAATTCTTCAGGAAAAAACCACAGGAACAGAGCAATAACAAACAACCGCACAGGAAGAAACGCGAAGGAAGAATTCCTGTTATCGCTGCAACGGATGCAATCATCGACCTCAAGATTGTCATTACAGAAGCTATGACTGCCGGATATGTCGCAAAATTGGACATTTAGCACGGGCATACAGGAAGAAGAAAGTTCTTCAAGTTGACAACAATGATATGGAAGAAGCGCATTATCGGGGAAATATCGAACAACCAAATGTCCGGCGAAATGATGCAAATTATCCTACAGAAGGATTCAAAGAAGGATCAAAGTTTCAAGTGTAAACAGATCAATCCTGCAATACTGTGTGACATGGAACTGGAAGGGGTGAAAATGAAGATGCAGCTGGATACTGGAGCATGTGTCTCAATAATCCCGGAGCATGTGTAAACTGAAAATGGAAAAGGCGTATATAGTTTTTAATACGTATCAAGGTGAGAAATTATATGTACAAGGAAAAATTAACGTAAACGTCAAGTATGAAGGTAGGACGTATCTTTTGCCTTTAATAGTCGTAAATAATTCCAGGAAAACGGTACCTGTCCTATTAGGCAGAGATTGGCTTTCAGTAATTAAGTTAAAGTGGAATGAAATATTAAAAGTGGAGGAACAGTCTAGTACGGAAATTGTAAATAAATTAAAAATAAAGTACGAAAAAGTTTTTAACTCCAAAATTGGAGAAATTAAGGGGAAACAAGTGTCTATCCACATTAAGGAAGGTGCCCAACCAAAATTTTGCAACGCTCGACGGTTACCATTTGCTATGAAAGCTTTAGTGGATCAATAATTGGACAAACTAGTTAATGAGGGAATTCTTTACAAAGTTGAGCATTCAGAATGGGCTACTCTACTTGTAGTTGTTCCCAAGGCTAATAACAAATTAGAGTTTGTGCAGATTACAAGGTAACCCTAAACCCTGTTTTAGAAACAACGCACTATGCATTACCAACTACCGAAGAGTTGTTTACCCATCTAGCGGGAGGAAAAGTGCTTAGTGTTATTGGTTTGGCATCTTACCAACAACTTCCCGTAGCGAGATTCGCAAAAATTCCTAACCGATAACCACCCCATCGAGAGCTGTTTACTTACCGTAGACTTCCTTTCGGGACTAAATCTGCACCGTTTCAATTCCAAGAAGCTATGGATGACATTCTGAAAAATATATCGGGAGCGTTTTGTTACTTAAATGACGTACTTTTAGTCAGTGATTCGTATTCAAAAGCGGTAAAACTGTTAGAAAAAGTCATTGATAAATTCCAGGATACGGGAATAAGTGTAAATTTTCCTAAGTGTCAAACGCAAGTAAAATATTTGGGATATAATATCAATGCGAACGGAATTTCACCAAATCTGGATTTGCTTAACGCAATTATAGAAGCCCCAGAACCTACATGTGAAGAATTACGTTCGTATCTAGGTTTATTAAGCTGTTATGGAAAATTTATTAAAAATTTATCGTCAAAAGTAGCGGATTTATATAAAATACTATATTCGTCTTGGGAGTGGACTGAAAAACAACAAATTTTTCAGGAAAGTAAAACCTGGCTGACCACTAACTCTTTACTTGTACATTATGATTCACAGAAACCACTATTACTAACATGCGATGCGTCAAATAAGGGGATCGGGACACTCTTATCGTATATCATGGACGAGGGTGAAGAGCGTCCGATACTATTCGCATCCAAAACACGTTGTTCGGCAGAGAAAAATTACGCACAGGTAGAAAAAGAGGCAGTTGCGATAGTATTCGCAGTAAACAAATTTCATAAGTATCTTTGCTGAAGATAGTTCGCATTGGTGACAGATCGCAAACCCCTTACCACCATTTTTGGAGAAAAGAAGGGTATTCCAACTTTAGCAGCAGCCAGATTACAAAGATGGGCTCTAATGTTATCAGCATACGATTACGAAATCCAATGCAGGAAAGGATCCGAGATACGAAATGATGATGCTTTATCGAGACTTCCGATTCGGGACAATCACCATCTAGAACTTGCGAGCAATTTCTTTTCGGGTAAAAACATTTTGATGAAATAATTGTTTATTTTTCTTCTAGTACCCAGGCTCTGTTGACATCGAAAGATATTTCAGAGGCGACCAAGAAAGACAAGATCCTGTCACAGGTAATGTGGTACACATTACATGGTTAGCCTTCGCAGACTGGTAGGGAATTACAACCTTATTCTAGTAAACGAAGTGAAATTTCATTAGATGACGGTTGCCTAATGAGAATGAATGTTTAGAGTTGTAATTCCGAAAATGGTAAGAAGTCAAATTTTAGAGATACTATATCAGGAATATAACGGTATATTAAGAACCAAAATGTTAGCTAAAAATTATCTTTGGTGGCCAGGAATCGATCAAGATATCGAAAACTTTATTCGATCATGTACTATTTGCCAAAGTGCAAAAAATCCTTCGGCAAAAATGCCTTTACAGCCATGGCCTGTACCAACAAGACGTTGGCAAAAACTTCATATTGATTACGCTATGGATAACAGTAATAATTTAATTTGAACTGGAAATTGAAATTATTTGTTAAAAGTAATCGACTCATTTTTAAAATGGATTGAAGTTTTTCTCATGAATAAAAACTACATATTTTCATACAATCCAAAGGTTGCAACAATTATTTTCATCTTATGGTTTTCCAGAAGTTATCATTTCAGATAACGGACCACAATTCACTAGTCAAGAGTTCAAATTATTTATGAATCAATGCGGAATTAAACATATTTTGACACCACCCTATCACTCTCAATCTAACGATGCGGCTGAGAGGAGTGTACAAATAGTTAAGAAAATCCTTCTGTAAAAGTTTTAACAGATTTGAGATAGGGTTCTAACAAACTACAGGAAAAATTGACAGTTATTTACAGAACAACACCACAGACCGGAACGGGAAAGAGTCCAGCAGAGTGAACGTCAGTAACCTTACTGCTACCGAACCGGCAAAGGATCTTAGAAGATAAACGATCCTAAATGAAACTGAAGGAAACCAAACATCAATTTCAACCGGGAGATGAAGTTTGAGTTAGAAGCGTTAGAGGAGATGGCTTCCAGGCATCATCAAGACCCGCAGGAACTACGTCACTTTTGATGTCGTAGAAGGGCAGACAAGATTTTGCCACTTACTTTGGATACCAATCGAATGCATGCATATCCCATCTATACATTACATTTCGCATACACCGCACCTTTGTTGTGTGACAAAACAACAAAAGGTGACTACTACAAAAGTCGACTGAGATTTTTAGGGAAGAATTAGGAATTTGTTTCCTGTAAAATTGTGGTAACTCAATTCGTAAAAATGAATCTACGGCGAATACTCTAGAACTCATACTTTTCCTACTAATATTTTTTATTCCGGTACTCTTGCACAAGGCATGCGACATTTTCGAATTTCGCCAATAAATTAATTTGATAAGGTTATCCATGACTAGTTTTTTAAAGCGAATACATTTTTTGAAATTTTATTTAGTGGCACGTGCAATATCCAAAGAACTTGTCTTAAAATTGAATGTATTCAGTACAGACAAGTAAATGTAACCGATTATCATTTTTCAAAAAAGGTTGCTCTATTTGATAGCATTTTTTTTAAATTTATATTTTCAACAAACTTCTAACAGTATAAGTTGCTTAAATGTAGCTTCATCTCGTAAAGTAAGTAACCTTGACTTCTATCACTAGGACAAAGAATTTTTAGTATTTAAAAATCATAACTAAGATTTTCTAACGTAAATATTACCTTAATATCGGCAAAGATCTACTTAAAATGTGGTTTATTCGTATGCAGTTTCAAACTAAATATTTTGTGGGGTTGTTGATTGTGAAGCATGGAAATTACAATTTTTTGAAAGGAAAAATTAAATATTTGTTAAATTTACAATTGCAGAAAACAGCGAAATAAAACTGATGTCGGAAAATGTCCTGAAGATATCAATTTTGGATTTTTTTATCTTGTGCTTTCATAGTCGCCACAACTTAAGCCCTGTGTCCACGAGCGAGAAAAATTACGCGAGACTCGCGTGAGATGCTTGCTTGATCGTGTCCACGACGTGCAAATATTGCTGCAACTTTTCTCGCCGAATGGTAGAGCGATTTTTCTCGCGAGGAAATCTCGCATAGCTGTGTCCATTGACGCCAACGGCAACCGCGCGGTGCGAGAAATTTGTGATCAGTGAGTACATTGCCAAAGAAGTACCAAACATGGATTGTCACAAATAAAAGGCTGCGGCAATTAATACTTTTAAAATTAAACTTGTCTTAACTTGTTAAATAAAACTTACTTTTATTTCTTGTCTTTACCATTATCCTATATTTGTATAATATTACAAATATTAGTCTACTTTAAAAGTAACGATTACTCTGATTACACAAAACCATGTATCTGTATTCTCTGTTACATTCTTATTGTAACGGAGGATACATATTTATACCCATGAACCAGAATTATTACATGAAATTACAATTAATTTAACTATCTATAGTTGAGGAATATGCATGATGTAATTGATAATCTGAATGAAATTTTTAAGAATAACATTATTTTTAGTAGACTTCATTTTGCCTAGAAACTCACTAATGAATATCTATATACTATTATAATACATGCAAAATGAAAGTAGGTAACAGAAAATTTGTAGAGAAACACCAGTTTCCTTATACAGAATTTATTCAACATATTCTATAACAATACAAGTATCATTTTCGCTGGCTTCAAGCAGCAGTTTTTGAATTGAGCGCTTTGTTGCATTGTGCAGCAATGGAGATTGCATTTGCCGCAACTCGGAAGCAACAAATCTTCCGAATATCTCAAAGTCATCTGCCTTTGCTTCTAAAGCGGTCGCAGCTTTCCTTAGTACCTCATTTTCCAACGCTTATATGTTTGTCTTGGCTTTCTTTTTTGGGGGCCATTTTGGGGTATGTTCTCTTGTGGTTTCTGAGGAAAAGAAAAATGCACTTACAAAAATTAGAATTAGCGTGATTAAGCTTACATTCATCGTTCTTTAATTAACATGATTAAGCTTACATTCGTCGTTCTTTAATTAACATGATTAAGCTTACATTCATCGTTCATGTCTCGATCATGTTTAACTAGATCTCAAAATAGCTATTCTCAGCCAGCTAGCGAATATAATTTTATAAAGAATCCGATTATGAGGTTTGAATTTGATCATAAGTACACTGCTGGCCACCGTAAATGCAACACCCTGAAGGAAGCATGCAAATAATATGAAATTTACAACATGCATTAGCGGAGGTGAGATATGCAAATGATTAGAATTTCAGCGCAGACGCACATCACGCGCGCCTGTGGCGCCACTTCAAAGCGCTATTTAAGGCTTGGAGATTTCGACGATTTCAACTACGGCAATTGTGTTTTTCTTGTGGTTTTTTCAAAAAAAAACGATCAATTATGCCTCGTAGAAAACAGCGATCATCTTTTGATCAAGTATCCGAGTTCGACAGAGGAAGGATAGTGGCCTACCGAGATTGTGGATTATCTTTCAGGGAAATCGGTAGTCGTGTTGGACGAAACCAAATAACAGTAATGCGGATATGTGATCGTTGGATGCAGGAGGGTACGACGGACCGACGTGTTCGATCGCATCCAATTCAGTGCACCACTTCACGTGATGACAGGCATATTGTGCGTATGGCAGTGACGGATCGCTCAGCCACATCACGAACCATAGCACAGCACATTCAGTCTGTACCGCATCATCCAGTGTCTGCGCGTACCATTCGACGCCGTTTACAGCAGAGTGGTCTGTCCGCAAGACGTCCATTGCTTCGTCTACCCTTGACGCAGAACCACAGACGTTTCCGCCGCCAATGGTGCGATGAAAGAAGGATGTGGACGGCAGAATGGAATGAAATTGTCTTTACTGACGAGTCACGCTTCTGTCTGCAACACCACGATGGTCGGATTCGAGTCTGGAGACACCGTGGAGAGAGGATGCTGAACAGCTGCGTTATGCACCGCCACACTGGTCCTGCACCGGGTATTATGGTATGGGGCGGTATTGGATATCACTCTCGCACTCCTCTAGTACGCATTGCCGTACTTTAAACAGCCAGCGCTACATCTCCGAGGTGTTGGAGCCAGTTGTCCTTCCTTACCTTCAGGGCTTGCCCACAGCCATATTTCAACAGGATAATGCGCGACCACACGTGGCACGCATTGTCCAAGGGTTCTTCGTCAATCGCCAGATTGAATTGCTTCCCTGGCCAGCTCGCTCTCCGGATCTTTCGCCGATAGAAAACATGTGGTCCATGGTTGCTCAACGATTGACCCAGAATACATCCCCAGCTGCCACACCAGATCAACTTTGGCAACGTGTGGAAGCTGCTTGGTCTGCTGTACCCCAAGAACACATCCAAAGTCTCTTTGAATCAATGCCGAGGCGTGTGGCAGCGGTGATCTCCAACAATGGCGGCTACTCTGGCTACTGATTTTGGCAGGAACCACACTTCACAGAAGTCTATAAATTTAATCATTTGATACTTGGTCAACATATTATCTACAAAATAAATTTTGTTGTGATATCTCTTGTCTTTCTTGGTGTTGCAATTTGGGTGGCCAGCAGTGTATAATTGGTTTAGTAGCCCAAGGCAGATGTAACAAAAAGTTTAAAGTCATTGTTTCTGTTAAATTCATTTTTATCTTGCATTTCTTTGTCTCTTTGAATGTAGTTTTTACGAATAAGTGAAATTGAGACAACCCTGACCGTATTACTTAAAAGTAATTATTTAGTGAAATAATTGAGGCATTGACATGAAAATGTGGTAAATCACACAACAAATTGATTAAAAGATAGCAAACTCGAGCTGTGATAAATATTAGTGAATGAAAAGAAATTGTTCATAATTTATTTCAATGGATCATTCAAAATTGTGTCTATTAAAAGTTTCTTTATTTCTCAAAATTTTTTCCATAAAATTTGATTTCTGACTGATGGGTTGATGAAAAGCACTTCGAAAAGAGTAACGACCAAAATATTTGAGGTAAGACAGTTATAACCTATTTCACAAAAAATAAAATATAAAACTTACCACGCTGTCATCTGTATTAATTGCCTCTTTGGGCATCATGAATGGCACAAGAAACATTGCAGCATAATAGGGCCATCGTGGTACATACACTGCATCAGTACCAACACCGCTTTTCTTTGACCTCTATTAATTTCGTCTGTGAGCCAAATTGAGAACGCAAGTTATGAATTTTTTTTACTTCGATGGCATTTGCATTCATGGCAGTTGCAATAACCTGCCACCCTATCTCTTTGCACGTCCGATCTCTATCTTTCGTCAAAACCGGTTTATACAATTCAGGCTGGCACTCTTAGAGTTCCAGCAAATTTAAAGTATCCTCCTTGCCCCACACGAACGATTCATTGAAACTAGATGAAACCATTTCAGCGACAACTCGCAGGAACAAACGCAAAATTTCCAACTGACTGGAATCGTTACCACCGAGATAACAAGGCCAGATCGCTCTGACGTTTCAATCACGTGACTCGCTAATTAGTAGTCATAACAAACATCGTCGCATGGCCGGCTACTAATGGATTGCCTTTAATGTAGCGTAAGAAATTAGGTTTTTTTTATACTATTTTATCGCAAAGTAAGTGCAGTTGCAGTTAAATATTGTTATATAACATTTGTGGAACATTACAGTGTCAAGGTGTTAAGGGCTTTCGTCAAACAACACGTTTAACGTCTGTACAGACCGATTTCTTTAGGCTTAACCACGAGGCTATCCAAAATGCCCTATAGATGCTGTGTACCTTCTTGCTCTGGAAATTATGAATATGGTGATGCACCAAAAGTGGCGGTTTTCTCCTTTCAAGAGGATGAAAATATTAGAAAAAGATGGCTCAGGGCGATTCCACGAGCCGACTTTACACCATCAAAACGCAGCATAGTCTGTGAACTTCATTTTCAAAAAGGATGATATCGTCCGGAATGTATCGAAATTCAACAAAAAAACTGGTGAGTGTTCTATTTTTTCCATGAAACGTTTCCGTTTAAAAGTTGGTGCTATACCAAGTGTATTTTCGAATTGCCCTAAATATTTCTCGAAAACTTGTCTCACCGTTCGTAAATGCAGGGAAGATAAAATTCGTGAAACTGAGGAATCCAATTCATTGAGAGCTATCAACGAAAGCAAATCTGAGTTCATTGCTCATCATGAATCTATTTCTTTTCAAAATTTTAATAGGCTACTATAAATTCTGGATTTATTACTCCATAAACAAAATTGGTTTAAACTAATTGAGTAGTCAAAAGTTACTTTTTCAAAATTTGTTTTAATCCAGGACCTGCTACAAATTACACTGTTGTAATACATTCAAATATGAAAATCGAAAAATTTATATGGCCAAGAAATTTCTGTAGATAACAATCAAATCAAAACACCCTGCCACGTTAATAATTTGGAAGTTATTGAAAATTGTTTGAATTTTATAAATGAAATATCAATGAAAAATTTTTCAGCCAACTATGATAATAATCGCTTCAAACAAATTATACATTATTTAAGAAATGTCTTGGTTGAAGTAGAGTGTGATGACTTTGATAAACGTGCTTCTCTCAACTTTCTTTCAGAACAGTTAAAACTTCTTGTTACTCCAAAAGAGATATCATTATTCTGCAAATACAATGATTTTTTCATCCGTTATGCACTCAATAAGCTCACATGCATACAAATATTTACGGCACTACAGTTCACGGATTTTACCTCATCCATCAAAAATAAAAACTGTTTGCAATAAATTTTTAACCGATCCAACCGATGAAGATAGAAAATTGTTTCTCGTGTACGCACGTTCTCTTTTCAGACTTTTAGAAGAGCATGAGAAAATGTCATACTGCTTATGGATGAAATTCACGTTCAACCTTATTTGGACTTCAAAAGTGGAAATATTGTAGGGAATGCTTTTAACCACAATTCCTTGGTTACATCCGTATTCATGATATCCAGTGTTACATCGAAGTTAAAAGAAGTTATCCATATATTTCCAACTTCAAACATCAGCAGTGACACTCTTTTTGATTTTATTCGAACAATTGTCACTAAATTAGAAGAGATAGACTACAAAGTATTTTGTATTATCAGTGATAACAAAGCACTCAATGGCAAAGCTATGAGGAATTTTTCACCGAAAAACCAATCAAGTGTGATCCATGTGACAACACGCGCCTTATTTTCTTCTTATACGACTCTGTTCATCTACTAAAAGGTATAAGAAATAATTGTTTGAATCGTAAGAGTAACAAGATCTTAACCTTCACAGACTTCGAGACAGGTGGGAAAAAAATTACAAATTTCAATTCCTTAATATTGTTACATCAATTGGAACATGATAAATTATTGAAATTTGGGTATTCTTTATCGCTGAAAGCATTATTTCCAACTACTTTTGAACGTCAGAATGTCAGTCTATCTTTAAAAGTTTTCAATCCGTTTGTGAAAGAGGCCCTATTGGAATTTGGAACGGAAATAGAAAATTCTGAAGAAACAGCTGAATTCATAGATATTGTATCAACCTGGTGGAAAATTATCAATGTGAAACCACCATTGAAAGGACAGCGACTTAAAGATAAT
The DNA here is from genome assembly GCA_933210815.1 of Meta bourneti. NCBI lineage: Eukaryota > Metazoa > Arthropoda > Arachnida > Araneae > Tetragnathidae > Meta > Meta bourneti. The sequence goes on along the minus strand of OW119924.1, from coordinate 88,852,577 downwards.
TTCCAAACACCTCTAATCGAGAATCCAGATGACCCTAAATTGCTATTTTTGCGGAAAATGATTCTCTGGCTTGATACTTGGAAATCCGGTGATTTTCTTCATAAGCTTTCACCCCAAACTCATACCGCTCTTTCTCACACAATTCATGGAATGTTGAAAATTACCCAATATTGTTTACAAGAACTTAAAATGAATTATGTTTTGTTAGGAAAATTTCAAACAGATCCTTTGGAATATCGGTTTGGAAAATATAGACAATTATTAGGTGGTCAGTACAACATATCGATCAGGCAATTATACGAATAGGAGAAAAAAATAAGAATTCAATCTCTTTTGACATTGTCATCACAAACTTTCGGAAATGCACCAATAAACAGTTTTTCAGAAAACTTAAATTGTTCTTATGAAGAACAAAAACAGTGGGACAACTCATTTAATCCGGACATCTCGAAGAAAGTGATTTTCAACAAGTTGGACATGAAATGTCAGTGATAACTTATTTGGCAGGCTATTGCTGTTATAAAATTTTAAGAAACATAAAGTGCGAACTGTGTAAAACAGGGTTGGTGTATGATGAGCAAATGGTTGTTGAGAAAAGTTATGATTTAATTAAAAATTTGAATCGAGGTGGTTTATCGTTTCCAAAAGATGGTGCTGTTCGTGTGGTTTTAACTAGTTATATATTGTTTAACAAACTACTTAAATATTATGAGGATGAGTTTCTGAACATTCATAACAAAAGAGATTTTATAATAAATTTTGTTTTTAAATACTGGCAGCTGCATGAATCGGAACATTACAAATTCAATACATGTGCAAATCATAAGCAAGAAACCATTTTAAAATTCATTATTAATAGAACAACAAACACTCTATTAAAAAATTATTGTGGAAAATTCAACGACAGATTGTCAAAAATAAAAAAAGGTAGCTGGATACTGCTTCTAATAAATAATTATATTTTTATCTGTATTTTTGACATTTTCTATAATGGTTTGCTTTGAAATTTCGTTTTCCATTTTACAAAAAAAATCGAATGAGGTGCGACTGGGGGTTCAGTTCACGACTGGCAGCCCCGTTTAAACAGGAAACCCTCATTTACAGTGAAATCCGTTTATAAGAATAGAATAAATGTACTCAACTTATGTACAGTTTTTTGTAATACATCTGTTATTTCTGATGTTATATTGATATTTTTGAGGTTAAAATAATGTAGACTGGTGATTAGGTTAGAATTGTAGGAGAGCAGAAAGCTATAGCTTGTTATGAGGCTCTCCTCCAGATAGGTAACATACTACATAAATCGTATTTTACAGTTCAATTGCTTTGATTTCCCATTTTTACAGATTTAATGATGAAAACATTAATTGGATTTCTTTAGACCAGTGGTTTCCAAAGTGGTTCCTACGGACCCACAGGGGTCCATGGAACCGCTGAGGGGATCCGTGGCGAATTAAAATTAATTTGGGGGTGCGTGGACATCGTCAGGGGGTCCGCGAAAGGTTTAATATAAAGTAAAATAATTGTGACCCATTTTCATTATTATGAAAGATAAAAATAAATAGCAATAAATAAATTGGTAGCCATTTTTACGTCCTGAGTAAAATATAAGTATAGATAGGTACATAAAGTACACGTAATGTGTTATGTTTCTCTCTTTCCCTGTTTCTCACCGGTTTCTCAAGATTCGAATAAAAGAATTTATTGACATAAAATATTTACAAGTTAACTGGAGACCACAAAATATGAGCAGCCAATTTCATTTCACTACATATTGTGCCCTTATCAGAGTTCTGATGATTACATAACAGGGAAATCGCCGATTTTCTTTCATGCAATTACTTGTTTAAAATATGGCACTATAAAAGAGTCGTGCATCTAATCAACAATTTAATTCTGTTTTGTGTGTGATGTGAAGTGCATGCAACAAATTTTCCTTGTTTTGAACAAAAAGAAGTATCATTTTTTTATTGTTACAAAGATAGAGTAGGTTGCATAAGTATTTTCGAATACATTTGATATCTTGTATACTAAATTTACTTAAGCAAAGTTATACTTTTGTTAAAGTTAATTTATTTAATAGTTTTATTGTATAATATTTATCAATATTATATTTTATTATTTATTAATTTATTTGATAATTTAATTATTTACTTTTCTTGAAAAATAATTTCAAGCGACCAAAATTAAAAATTACATTATGTTTTATATAGTAACACATTTTAATAATTTAAGTCTCGTAAATAAATGGCCATAGTCATAAATACATAGTAAAAAATGCGTATATATACAATATGGGACACTTATTTAAAATTTCACCTTTATATTTCAAATTTGTGCCCTTTTTTCCAGTAGGAGTGAGTCGAAGAAAAAATGCAGACAATATAGTGTTGACTATTTAAAATATCCGTTACCAGAAAATAGCACTCTACCTATGTGTCTTCTATGCAATAAAACTTTGTCAAACAAATCAATGAAACCTAAGCTTAAGAAACATTTGACAAAAGTCCATAGCGACAGAAAAGATAAAGATTTAACTTTTTTTAAAACAGTCAAAGAAAAATATTTGTAAACACCATCATTGCAACAACTCTTCGCAACAACATTTAAGCGATACGACGATGGACTGCTTGCTTCTTATAACATTTCTTTACTGATTGCAAAGTCCGGAAAGCCGCACACCATTGGTCAAGAACTTATTCTACCAGCAGTGAGGTAATACGCACCGTGCTGCATAAACCAGCTTCCGATATAAGAATTCCACTGAGTAATAATACAGTACAAAGAAGGATTGACGAAATGGCTCACGACGTTGAAAATTCTTTATATGAGTCGCTCAGAAGCCAATGCGGTTAAGTCCAGAAAACAGTAATTGAGAAAATAAATGTTTTTAATACATTAATTTTTAAAATCTTTGATTTATTAATTTGATCAGAAAAGTATATAAAGTCTTTTTTCTAAGGGTAGGGGCTCTGCAACAAAACAAGATATGTACAGGATGTGTAAATAAAAACGTAAGTATTTATTGAGACAATGGCAGCATCTTAAAGACTTTAGGACTTATACTTTTTGGTAGCTGAAAAAAATAAGAAATTCATGTAAAAATAATACAATAACATTTGTTGTCATGAGTTTTATGTTTATTCATCATAACAAACATCTTCCGAGTTATCTAAATCTAAATTTTGATCTCCAAGTGTTGTTCTTAATGTCCTGTAAAAGTCGTGTTTTATTGGAGGTATATACTTTAATAAATTCATCATGTCTTTTTTTGTTTCTTTTCAAATTGTTCTACCATTACAATAATGGTTGATTTATATTTTTAAGATTGCTGGCCTACCTATTTTTTTATGTCAATTACATGAAAGGTATCATCCTCGTCAAAATTATATTTGAACTTAATGCTGCTTGGGTTTGACCTTTCTAGTTTTATCCACCAATTATCAAACCAATTAACTGTTAGTCCACTTGTTGATTTTTTCTGTTGGTAATAGCGTCTTCCAGTGGTTTTGTCAGAGTTTTTACAGTTATTAAAGAAAAATTATTTAATGTTTTTGATAACACAATAATTTTCACAAACACTTCAATGTAATATTTTTATGTTTTATCCAAAGTTTAGGCAGGTGGAATCGCCCTGAGTCATCTTTTGTTTAGGCAGGTGGAATCGCCCTGAGTCATCTTTTTCTAATATTTTCTTCCTCTGGAAAGGAGAAAACGCCACATTTGGTGCACCACGATATCCATAATTTCCAGAGCAAGAAGGTACACAGCATCTAAAGCGCATTTTGGATAGCCTCGTGGTTAAGCCTAAAGAAATCGGTCTGTACACACGTTAAACGTGTTGTTTGACGAAAGCCTTTAACACCTTGACACTGTAATGTTCCGCAAATGTTATATAACAATATTTAACTGCAACTGCACTTACTTTCCGGTAAAATAGTATAAAAAAACCTAATTTCTTACGCTACATTAAAGGCAATCCATTAGTAGCCGGCCATGCGGCGATGTTTGTTATGACTACTAATTAGCGAGTCACGTGATTGAAACGTCAGAGCGGTCTTGCCTTGTTCTGTCTTGTCTGGCCAACAGTAGCCTTGTTGTTATCTCGGTGGTAACGCTGGAACACAGCGCGAAAAATTGCACAGCGTGTTTACACGAGAAATTTTATGGTTCGCGCAAGCATTGCTGCGCGAGATTTGCGAACTTCTCGCTAGATTTGCAAGGCTGTGTATACGTGCAAGATCGTGCAAGATTGGATCTCGCTTGACACTCGCGCAAGTTTTCTCGCCTGTGGACTCGCAGAATTACACTTGAATAGAAGAAAATTTTTAAATGTGAAATGAATTCCGAGTGTAAAAATTAGAAAAAAATATTACTGCTCGTGGTCAACAAACACGAGTTTCCGTTTCGTTGTGTACGCGCTACTCTTTAAAGCACGATTTTCAATTCAGATCTATTTTGAATGGAAACTACACACCTGTTTAGAATGGGAATGAAGGTGCGACTTATCTGTTGCGTGCAGCGTTCAATCAAGCCGGGTAATTTTATTTGAAACATGGAAAGAAATGGAAGAACAAGTTTTAATATTGTAAGTTTTAATTTCGTAAAGAAAACCAACGTCAAAACTAAAATACTTCGAAGAAATTTAATTAGCTACCAGTCTTGTTTTAAAAGAATTTGAACTGTATGTTTTACTTCTTTGTTTTAAAAGAAATTCTGAGAGAACGTGTGTTAAACCAAGAACGCCTGAGGAAAATTAATTGAAATGTACACTTGCCTTCTTGAAAATGAACACACATCTTCAGTAATATAAGACGCAAAATAATTATTTCCTACCTTACTCTAGTACAAAATTGAATGTTTTATTCTCTTTATATCTATTCAAAATATTCGGGAATTGTTTTTCGAAAAAAAAGTTCAAAATAAGTGTTAGAATTTAAATTCCAATTAATTTTGGAATTTTTTTTTTCATAGTACTGGTAAAACAAGTAATCGCAATGCTCAATATACAGCCCCGCTTGTCCGAAACTGCCAAATTAAAGTTGATTTAATATGAGTATTCAGCTGTTTTTTCCGTGAAATTTGCAAAAAGAAACGTGTGAAATTAAAGCGACAAATCAAACAAAATAATCGGATATTTAATTTTCCATAGAAGTTCATTGGCGCAAGTTGTCCTTTTTAAATATATGTGTGCATTGCTCGGCGCAGTTTGGCCAGATCTGGACCCTTGTGACACAAAATATACACCCAATTTTATAGGACCTTGCCCATAAACCCAAACCAACCATAGATACTCATATCGAATTCTTGATTTTCAGGATGTAATTATATGATTGGTTTTCTGTTGGTGCAATGTAAAGATCCGGAGAAGCTGAGGTAAACTATATATTTTCACGTAAAATAGATGCGACTCAAGTGGTTTACCCATTGCTGTAGAAATCTATTATTTGTAGGCGGCGCAGGTTCAATTCCTTCCTGGGTATATTTTGTTTTCTTTCACTAAAACTTTCCTTTGTGTGTGTATGTCCGTTACTTGACAGGGCCGCGGTGTGGAAGTCTGGAGAGTGGGGTGCCAGTTCAGGTGTTGCCTCGTCATCTGAGCGTGGTTCAAAATTACGTGGTGTTGTCCTCGGATCTTTTCCCTTTGGGATTGATCCCGGACCGTCGCCAATAGCCCGTTGTGTTACTCCAGTGTACGTTAATTAAATACCTACCCATATTAAGATACCTTTCGTTTGTTTCTACAGCTTGCAAAATCTTATTTTGAATGCACGAATTGTGTTGTACATATATAAATCCTTCAATATATAGTTCAATATATTTTGTTTACTATACATTTTTAGTCATGAATCTATAACCAAATTACCTACCTTCATGTGAAGTTTTGACTCAATTAATGAATAACTTTTTCAGTTATGTTGAATTTTATTGTCGAGTGCTCAACTATTGGAAAGCAGTGCATGTCAAAGGCTTAGCCATATCCAGCATGACTATTGCGAACGATTCTTTATTATGTAGAGCACGACCGACAAACTCGAGAATTGCAACAAGTTGTTAAGCTGTTGAGAGTTCTTTTTTTAAAATCATATTGCTCATATGGTAATTTATTTGCAAAGGTTATGAGTCTCTCTCTTTTGTGTATTATTCTCTCGAAGAATTTTACTAAGTGCAGAGAGTAAGCTGTTTGAGAGGAGATTTTGTGGATGAAATGGATTATTTATTTATTTGGTTTGTGTGGGAACATAATGATACAAACTTTTTCCCTTCTTGTGGGAAATAATTTAGTCTAAGCGTGAGGTTAGGTAGGTAGTTGAATTAACGTCACACTGCATCAATCCCGAAGGGAAAGATCCGAGGTCAACTGGTCAAATGACGAGGTCAACACCTGAGCTGGCAGCCCATTCATCAAACCTGAAAGGCTGGAGTTAATGATTTTTTCAGTTTTTCTATTGAGCTGATAGGTAGGTTTTAGCATGATATTGACTCATTTTGTCGGGATCAGAACTGACGTCTTTAATTTCTAAAGCAAACGGGGGCACATTGTATGTTGGTAGTATTTGATTTTTCCAGTTTTGAAGATCTTTTATAGCTTAGTCTTCAAAATCGCTATCGCTTGGAACCATGTGCTTGTGTAAATCCCATCTCCATTTGCATTTACAAATGCTTCTGGTAAGTAGTTAATTAACGTCGCACTGGAGCAGCATATGGTCCGAGATCAATCCCGAAGATAAAAATCCAAGGACAATACCACATAATTTTGGACCAAGGTCAGATGACGAGGTAACACCTAAACTGGCACCCTACTCTCCAAACTTCCACACTACGCCAACATGTCAAATGCTTCTGCGCTTTAGATTTCGATAAAAACTAGTCCCAAAGCATCGTGTAATGGTTTATTGCTTGTTAGTGTTTAAGGCTTGCGACAATATTCCATAGTGAGTAGTCTTTTGTGCATAGGGAACTTATATTTTCATTCCATTGAGATTGTGATCTTTGCATAGTTTTATACAGCCTGTTGATTAGATTTAATTCTATTTTGATGGTTGTGTCTCTAACTTTTGCCATTTTTTCTAATCCAGGATTTTATTGAATTAGTTTTTTAATTATTAATGGTAATAACAAGTAATTTTGGTTTCTATTGACATTCGTTTATGTCTCTGTGTGTAGTATGTTTTTTAGCATTAATCGGTTCTTTAATGAAGGTTTCTATCGTTACTTTTATTTCCTATTCGTTCGTCAGTGTGAGTGGTATATGGTGTCATTTTTATTTAATTATAATACTTATATTTGTATTTAATTATAATTAATCATAATTAGTATATTTGAGAAAAGCATCAAGCCCTTGATTGGTTTTTATTATTGTTAGTTGGTTTTTCTAATCCTAAGCTTTCAAGCACTGAGAGATGATCGATAGTTTGTTTAAGACATTCACTGAAATGTGTGTGTTAGTGTTTGCAATTAAAATGTATAATACGTCTGGTTTGGGTTGTGAGTTTAGGGATATAATGTGGGGTATAGTGGCGGCATAAAGAGTTAGGGCGTGTTCTTTTAAAAGTGGATGGATTGTAATTTTGTTTTTGATCAAGCATTTGCAGCCCTAGTTACTATTTGTGGCGTTATCACCTACTATTATTGTGGGTATTCCGTTTGGTAGGAGTTTAATTAGATAACTTTCTGAAATTTGTCTGGTGTATTATAGACAGCTGATTAGTGTATTTTGTGTCGTTTAGAGAGTTCAACAACAGTATTGAAGTCTTCATAGCCATTGTCAATGCTTAGCAGGTTTGTTGGAAAGGACCTTTTAGCTAATATTGTTGTGTCTCTTCTGTGATGCATTCTATTGCATCTGTTATATAGTAGGACATTTTTGTTGTGTTATTGGGACACATTATATGTGTTCATGTGATCAAGCATATGTTTATGTTATGTTTCATTATGAAGTCCCGGAGTTCCTCCATTTTTCTGTTTACGTGGTTGGCATTCCTAATTGTTATTATGATTGGTGACAAACAGCTTCTTGGTTAATTAATCATGAGGTGTTGTTTTTGACTAAGGTATCCATGAGATTATTTCTTTTTAGGCTTTTAATAAGGTCTATTAATCCAGAACCTTTGATCCAATTTAAGGGACACTGTAGCGCGGTTGGAAGAGTAACGGATTAGCAACTTGAGGGTTGCGAGTTCGAATCCAACCAAAGACCGTAGTGTTCAAAGGGGGTTGGTGCACATTAAATCTGTCATGAACTCAAGTGTCTTCACGTTGGCGTGGTGTGGAAGTTTGGCGAGTGGGGTGCCAACTCAGGTGTGCATCCTCGAAAGTCTTTGTACATTGGTGGGACAAATGCTCTCCCACGCACTTGGCTCATTTTTGGTGTATGCCGCCATGAGCGTGGAAGTAGTTTTGGCTGTGGTGGAACTAAGTAAGGGCCTTTCCTATCACCATAGCCTGTGACTCCTTTTATTTTGGGAGTGTACTTGAGCCCCATGGGTTCACTGTCAGTAACTGAAAGTACCTCTTCCATAAGCTAAAGTACCGACTTACCGTCCATCCTCCACAGTCTGTGTCCATGTCGCAATATACTTTGATCAGTTTGGAGTCGGTGACGCGACTTTTGGGGTATATGGCGTATACACCACTCTTCTTGTATCCCTTCTGATAGAACAATCCACGAGCACAGTTCCCCTATGACCTTGGGACCAGGACCTGATGGAGAGTTACAATTGACAGTGGCTTAGTCATAATTCAATATTGAAAGTAACAGCAGCACAAAATCAATCCCAATAGTTCGAACACAAATGGATCAAGCGCCTATTTAAAAAGAACGCTCTGGTTGAATTAAAATACCATAGAAGAATAGAGTTACTATGTTTGACCAAAGTCTGATTGAACGCTTAAAAGTCAACACACTGTTCTAATTACCAGACTTGTGTATCAAAATATCTATCCGCCTCAGGTGGACGACTGGTGGAAGATTTAATAATTAAAAGTATATAATTAAAGTTAAATATTACGTTAAGAATTAGACGATGGTTTTAGCAAATTTATGAAAAAGGTTTTCGTTTTTTTTGTTTCATTATTGAATATATATTAGCAAAAGACAACAAAATGGATCCAAGTTAGATTTTAAAGCTAGGTAGATTCATGAAATGCGAATCATTTCTAAGAATCTGCCATGTTCTACACTTTCAAACTTAAGGTGAAGCATATCTAATTCATCAATAGAGTAGAAATTTGACGACCATCTATTTCTGGACCGAGACCTGTAGACTTCTAGCATTATTTGACGACTTCATTTAACCACGATTAGCCTTGCTTTCAACCACATTGAAAACTGATGCTAAATTCGTATTATGATGCATAGAATAGATTTATTTGCTTATCTGTAACAGTTTACTGTCTTTCAAATCGGAAAAACATTTAAATTATTCTATAAAATACAAATAAACATTCCTAGTCTATCTAGTACCTCGTCATTTTCTATAAGTCTTAGCCTCCAACAAGAATCAACTTCTCGGGAGTTTTCCAATTTCCCGGTAAGCCTGTTCGTCTCTTAAAATTCATGTCCTTTACACGTATGTAATCATAAACTTAAAATATAAATTTTGCACATGAAAATTGTTTTGATATAGGGCAGTAACTTTAGAAATGCATTCTTAAATGTAAGACATCACTTAATTAAGCAGTAAGGTTAGACGCTATATTCGCGATAGAACATCCTTTTTTTCCAATGCACACAGAAAAGTGTCATTTTACTTGTCTGAGTCTATCTCAGGGCCCCAACATAGGAGAGATTGCTATTGCCATGGCGCTAGGATCCCCAAAATGTGGAACGTCTTTTGAACTGTTTGTGCAATATTTTTGAATTTTATAAATCTTCATTATGTTTACAAAAAAGCTGCACAAGTGCGTAACACGATCTCTTCCCAAATGTTTCAATGGGTACCCGAATTAAAGATAAACGTTTAGTCCAGTATGTAACAGGTTCTATTCCTCCAGGTTTATTATATTTTCTGTGTAAAATATTTTTTGTATATGTCTATTACTTAAAGTTGCCTGTGTTGTGTTTAGCGCAGCTTGGCCCAATATGATATTTGCGCCATAAAAATGCAAAAGCAGTATGTAACAATACACGGTACATTGACCATCTCTCGCTTTCACCACAGAATCGGATTATTCCAGACTAATCAATGCTCCTATGGTTATATACGAGTGATTTTTAACTTTTTCATCTCATGGCAAATAAACTAATTACAGAAATTCCGCGGCGCACGAAACAAATATTTCTTTTGCCGATCTTGTCCGAAAAAGCAATAGGCATAGTTTTGATTGATTTACAAAAAATAATAATTGCCTAATTTATAGTTTAAAAAAATATTTTTCTATTACATTATTTATACTTTGTAATAAAAAATATCACTCAAAATTATTTAAAGCCATTTTTATCTATTATTTTCCTTTAATATACTTGTGCATTTCATATTTAATGAGATACCTGTGCTTGACATTGTTTTAGAATTTCTTGCAATGTCGACATGCATACTTGAAAATATTCCGGGTCTTCCATAACAAACTTCAAAACTAAACGTTGAAATTAAATAAATCTTTCACAATTTAAAGTGGTGAAACAGTGGTGAAACGGCTTAAAGTCGTTTCACCACTCGTAATGCACACCTGTTGAAAATCGCTGCCTTAGATTGTCTCCTCATACCACCTGTGTTGCCCACTTCCAACACCAAACTGAAGATGTGGCTAGAGCTCGCAGAGACATGAAAAGCTAAGAAAACAAACGCAAATCTGTCGACACTTTTGCGGCCGGGACTTTATATCAACAACATAAACATAGTCCCCAAATAACCATTAGATGTCCCAGAAAGTAATCCAGTAGTGATTCTATGAAAACTAAACTATGTACTAAAACAGATTAACTCCCAAGAACATTAACCAGGTAAATTCTCCCCAGGAGAGGCACAGGGTCAACCCTGTTGGAATGTACGAGTGAGCGAAGGGAACAAAACAGAACACATTGTTTCTGTTAACATTGATATTACATATGCATGCTATACTAAAACTACATTCATTATAAATATAAATGCTATATTCATTATATATAAATTGATGAGAGGAATGACCCTTTGCCATCAACAGATTTAACGAATTAAGAAAGTTAGTGCAGATGCTATGAAAGGTTTGCCTGAACTTAATTAGAGCAGTGTAACAATAAGTCATTTCCAATTAGAATACTCACATTTTGGGCATTCTGGACACTTTATCTTGCATTTTCCCTCTTCGACGACTTTGAGTTCAAGCAGCGTCTTCAAAGCCAAATTGATGTGACCCAATTCTCTATCTCCTCTACCACACTCACTCTTTTCTTCGTCAGCATCCCCTAAGGAGATAATTCGCACAGGTAATAAAGAAATACTCTCGGATATCGGAATTGGAATTAAAAGCACTCACTGCATTTGGGAAAGAGAGTTTTCTGTGTGGTAAGGGAGCTCTTAACCAGTTGGAACTTCGTTTCACTCTTCATTTTTTTCTTCGCATTTATCGTCCACTTTGGTATGTGCCACGACAAAGGGGAAGAGCACGAGAGTTGAGCTAAACAAGGTTCTACACAAGATAAAAGAAACTAAGCCCTCTGTTGATGAAATGCTCATGGGAAATGCCTTATCTCACGCGATGCCCGAAGCGTATTTAGCAAGACATGTGAAAGACAGCGTCACACTTTGTCTACCAAAAAGTACTTCATGGCGGATTCACACTGGCAAAGCCCGTTTTTTCTCAATATTTCCTTCATTATTCCCCAGATGTATACTTTTTATTCACATCTGTACACTGGAATGGTGGATTCGCTTGTTTGGGCGTATGATAGAGGAGCCAAAGCTTCACTCATTTTGTTAAATACTTTGTGCCGTTGTCTTGCTGGAAGACCCAGGAATTTCGTAGATCCAGTTTCGTTAGACTTATTAATATTATCTTTCAGAAAATCTAATAGACAAAACGATCCATTTAAGAGCTTACAAAAGCCAATTCACCTACATCTGACCCCACTATACACCCCCAAACCATTTGGGCATCCGCATTTGACAGTCCATTTGGTAGACTCGCTCATTAGAAACCGGAGGATTGAGAGCTCGAAACTTGATCCAACCAAAGACCGTCGTATACGTGGAGACTGGTACTTATATCTGTCGTATCAAGGAGTTTCAGTTTTTTTTATTTAGTTATATGTTTGTAAGTATTAATCCGAGAATGTTTTATTTTTGTATTTCTGATCCTTCTTACTGTTCTAATTCTTTATGGCTCTTCTATTCTAACGTTATAGTCTATCGTCCAAAAAAAGATCCTCATTAATAAAAAAATGAAAAAGGCCAAACTAAATTGATATAAAGGGTATATCAAACAGACAACTGAGAAGTAGAAGTCAGTCATTCACTTCAATAAAAACTTTTTGCCGTGCATTTTATTGGAAGTAAGAATAAATAAGAACAAAAAATGCTGATTTATGTTTTTGATTAATTTTATGTCGTTTGGAGGTATCAAACGAGTATATAGATGCATATATTCATTGTAACTGGATTTAAATAAGGTTTTTGAAATGTAAATAAGGACTTTTCCGTCAATAGACATGAAAATTAAGATGCCATGCACTGCGTCGGTTTATGCATATTAACTCTATTTAAGGCAAAACATTGCCAGTTGTAAATGTACTAATCGTTTATACTTGAAAACAAAAATTTGATCTGCTACTTGTAAACATCTATCTCAGCACTATAACCATTACCCTCATTTTGCCACTTAACTAGTTTAGTAGATCGTTGAGGTAGATCGCTCAGACTAAGACAGCAGGATTATATAGAAAGCATTCCCTTTGAGATGCATCCATTTTGGAGTACATTTATTCCATCCAATACGTTTCTACACAATAAATATTTTCCCTACAAAATTGAGTTGGATTTACGTTTTATACAATCGCTAACACAAATTCCCGGAAAGTGAATGTGCCTCGCTACGTGAAAGATAAACGAAGTTATGAGAAAGGATGAATTAAGTTATAATAAAGTTATGAGAAAAATTAAAGTTATGAAGTATGAAAATATAGTCAAGGCAAAGAGTCAAAGAAAGGCAAAGAAAAGGTAAACAAAGGTAAGCAAAAATAAGCTATGATTAAACAAAATTATGAGAAAAGCCAAATAGAGTCATGTGAAAATAAATTATGTGAAAACAAAGTTATGAGAAAATAATAAGTTATGAATGAGTAAACAGCGCTATGAGAGAGAAAATAAATTATGAATGAATAAACAAAGTTATGAGAGTAAATAAGACAGAAAGAGAGAGTTAAGGGCAAACAAAGTTTTAGAGGGGGTACATACTAAAATTGTGAGAAACTAAAATCACTAAATGAAGTTATGAGAAGAGAACTATATCTCTTTCCTAATAGGTCTTTAGTATTAAATTGCTAGAAAGAACAAATATTTCAGCAACATTAGAAATTACTTTTAAAAGCTTTTAAAATAAATTTCGTAGCATTGTTTACGTTCTTCCCATTGTTATCTCCTATGATTGTGAAAACGCAGACGCTACAAGTTGTATAGTATCATCCAAGTTTCACTGTTTATCAGAACAATCCGACAAAACGTTTTTTCGAAGAGGCGTTACCAGTAAACATTACTTGCTAGATTCTTAAGATTTGCCAGATTTCTTAAAGATAGTTCACTCGTGATAAGGAACAAGCTATTTTCGCAAGAGTTTCCATTGTAGTCTTTAGAAACTGATAAAAGTGAAGTATGGCTGCAGATTTTAATAAGATAGGCCTGGCATTCTAGAAAGAACAATTTAACAATAAACATAATAGCTTAAACAACTTATCAAGCATTTATTCCATTTCGTGGGTGAACTTAAAAATGTTTGCTGTTAATTTTGACCAGAAGAGTAGTGTATCCGGGTATTCTACCGCCTAAATCGCCAAAACGTCATTCAACTCGTTCCAACTCAAAATATTCGAGACCTGTTTCTATCGTGACCGCCAGTCCCTAAACATTCTATCTAGAGCAGTTCTGGTATACAGATAGTATTTTTATTCCGATTTACAAGAAAGAGTATAATTTTTCCGTCACTCGACTCGCATAATTGCGCGAAAACGTCTTCTGCAACCGTCGAGGACATACAGATGTAACGCGTTTTCATTTTGGATAGACACTCAGGACGAGTGGTGCCAAACTGCTTTACAACTTTTATGAATATTTCTCAAAAACAATCATTGCTTCCTTGTGATTCCATTTGAAGCCATTCAAAAGACTGTTTCTGACTATTTTAATTGTACTGTAATAGAGTCACTAAAAGCTAAACAGCTCAACTCGGTTACAAAATCGAAGGAAAGAGCTCAACCGTGTGGGAAATTGAAACTAAACCTAACAACTCAACTCGATGTCAAACCTCCAAAAAACTGAAACCAAAATCCAACAACTCAATTGCACTCGAAGCTGCGAAATGGAACCGAAATTAACAACTGAACTCCACTCGAAGTAAGAAACTGAAACCGAAACTAACAACTCAACTCCCCTGAAACAGGAGGCAAATGACTCAACTCGATCCCTCCACCTTCTCCACCACTGTTTTAGAACCCACATTTTCCTACTACTGATGATGTGCGTAAAAAGAACCTGAAATAAAGCCACTAAAATAGCTCTTCTAGAAACATGCCATGTATGTCGTGTAAGATTCATTCAGTCATTTAAATTAAAAATTATTTCAGAATTTATTTTAGGAGTTTATGCATCAATGTGGTATGTGATAAAGTGCCATTCTTCCTACAAAGATGGAGCTTTGAATGTTTTTTGAAACGATACATGTATCCTCGTTATTTCAGTAACGAAAAGCTGTTATTCACCCAGTGGTTGAACAAAATATATATACTTCCTTCTACCAGAGAATATGCTCCTTACAATAATTAGTGATGAACGCCCCATATTCCACAGCTCAAGCTTTGACCTCTTCATCTGACCGTGGTTCAAACTTATGTGGGGTTGTCCTTAGATCTTTCCCTTGGGGATTGATCCCGTACTGTCGCCAATAGCCCGTTGTGTTGATCCAGTGCAACGTTAATTAATTACCATTACTTCTATATTCCAGAACTGGGACTGAGGAGAATTTCGAGGGCTAGAGAGAAAATGGCAAAAGAAAAAAATTTCCGAAAATAAATTTCAATGCGACTGATTCACCAAATTGATTAATAGGCAAGACTGATTTAGTAGATCACACCTATTTTAACAAACCTTTCAAATGCGGAACTCGAGTCATAAATTCCTAAGCAACACACTTTTTAGCTTCTTCAGTTTCTTTCTCCCTTGTCAAACAGTAAGTCGAAAGATACGCAATTGGGATACGCTGTTATTGTACCATAAGCACGAGATGGCTTCATCCGAACTAAGATAAAATTGTGCCAAAAATTGTTATTATAAAAGCAGCATAAACGAGGTTAATTATAAAAGAACTTTTATATCCAGTTCTCTAATTCAGAATAAAAAATACTATAGTTTATATATTTTTCAACCTTTGCAAATATGTATTCATTTCTTTATAACATTGAATAAACTGCGAAATTTCCGAATTTTCCATCTGTGTAATCGAAAAATAAATACTGTATGTACCAAAAATATTTTTCTTGCGTTTAATGGGTTGTGAATATATCGAGATTTAAGGTTTTTAAAACAGTTTGTATATTTTTGGACTTGCAACATTTCGTGGAACGATGTAGTTTGTCATCTAAAATACTAACATATAACGTCCGGTAGAGAGCGCAAAATATTGAATAAATTTTTTTAATGTAGGCCTGTATTTGAAGGTATAAGAGAACTTCCCCCTCTATTGCAAATTCAGATTCGAAAAAGGAATTTTCGCGTATCTGAACGCTCTACCCTTTCATTCAACATTCTTAGGTTTTCTGCTTGTTGAAGACCTTCCAGGACGTGGATGACTTCCAACACATGCGGTGGCACATTCTTTGCAGAGGCAGTACCACATTTGTATTTGCGCTGCACACATTGCATCGTTCCCTGAAAGCTTTCTGAATCATGAATAGTTTTCGTGGGCGAATTTTCAAGTTGAACGCAAAAATTGTGATGGAAATTCGTTGCTTTACTCCTTTGGTCATTGTGAATGCGACAGCCTCACAGAACACACCCTCATCCAACAGCTTCGCGACGTGTCATGCTTGTGCACCAATATTTCCTCTCCTTGAACTTTCAAATTTCATCAATGGCACGCGATCCGTTTTCGTTGCATTTGCAATGCCTGTATACTTTCCGGACAGACCTCGTATGTGTTGTGTAGTGGTTAGCATTTGTAAATTATTACAGTGATTTCAAAATACTCTTCATTTATTGATGGTGTTCAGTTTCACGGCAAATCAGCTTTACCTGAAGATCCGCTGAATTATGGCAAGAGGCCGGGATTTTCCGTCAGATGAGTGGATAGACTCGCCCGGAACCTGTCGAATTCTCACCAGAGGATAGGTCTCGGTCCGGAGCTGACGTTCGGGCCCCTCGTGCCTCTTCGCAATAGCTCAGTTCAGTCCTCCTCCGCACGTTGTCTTTCTTCTTCCCTTCGTTCGAGCAAGGCAGAAAGGGGACAAGGCATCCCTTTTCGCCTCGACTCTCGCCAATTCAGCGGAAGTCCCCAAGTTTGGCTCATACATAATATCCCCCAGCGAGGGCCATAGAAGATCATAACATAATAGTATGTTGGGTAACTTCGAAACACGAAAAATATGGTTTGAATTTTTCGTATCGGATGAGAAATGGCGAAGTTATTAGCATGTCAACACATAATAGAATGCGACATTTCAAATTAAAGATGCATTGTGGTTTAGATTATATTACTTGTCTTCCTTTAAAAAGAAAATTGGTTCATATAAATTTAGACAAGACCAGTCTGGCAATCCAATTGAAATATGGGGTTTATAACTTTTGTTTCACTTTCCACTCTCATATGTATGTATTCACATCAAAATTTAACCATCTGAGGGGTTCACACGAGTAATTCCACCTTGCAGTCTGCAACTTTCCCGACATGTCTTATAACCTTTTGATCCTCTTGAACAATATAATATTTTTTTGTATTTTGGAGAAAAGACTAATATAATCTTTACAAAGGACTCTTTCCTTTAGAAAGGACCAATAGAAACTTTGCAAAGGATTCTATGTAAGGAAAGTACACCAATAGAATTTTTCCATAGCTTAAAAGAATCAGTCATGTTTGTTGTGGGTTAAAAGCAATACTATGCTACTCAGAAATCTGTTGACGCTTAGAGGGTTAACATAGCCATCCTATTTTTAAACAGATTGGAAAACGGCAGTCTGAAAGGATTGACACCATGAGGGTTAACTTCCAATTATAATTACTTTCAATCTTTCCTGAAGAGGACATTGCGAGAAACTTGAAACACGATTGCATTTTACTAATTCTGTCAAAGGTTACCATCCAAATTTTTACGAACATTGATTTCCTAATTCATATTTCACTCTAAAATTTTGTTGAGACATTATGCGGATTTTGTTCGATGAGGCGTATTTAGCAATAACGCAACAAAACAAAACAGAATGATGGGATTATTTCGGAAGAAACTAATTTAACATTTGGAACTCAAACATTACGTCCTGTAACGGCTGGGCCAAATGAACTTTGTATCCAGCGTTAGTTTTTTTTAGCGATTGAGTACTTTCAAGTACCGGATGTTTTTTGTGGTATTCGAATACTTGGAATGAATTCTTTAGTATTCGTATATTTTTCATGCATACTTTAGAATTCATAATTGGTATGAATAATGCTGTATTCAAATACAGCGAGAAAGTGTCGGGTATACAATGAATACTTTTAATTATCGAGAGTACACGAATACGTTTGTATTCAAATACATACATCTCTAGTTTTTAATGGCACAAGGGGACCATATCATCCAAGGTTAATTTATGCTTCAAATAAATTTTGCATTAGAAGGTTTCATAAGAAGGAAGATAGGAAGCAGCATTTTTATGCATATTAATTTGTAGAGGATGTCATTCCTATCGGGTGTTACTCTGATGTGAACGATACACAAACAAAGGGTGGATTGTTTTTTTCTTCTACAGCTGCACATATCAACTATCACCATTTGCTATCATCATTGCAAAAAACGATCAATTTTTATGATGTGTTTTTGTTTTCTTCTCTTCACGAACTTTCTGGAATACTTGTGCTACTTCAGTAATTGATCATTGGTTGTAAATAGATTGATTTATCGTGCAGGTGTGTTTGGATTCTTCGACATACCTCGTTTTTACTTTTAAATTTAAGTCTGTTGTCTCAGAATAAATTGAATTTTCATCTATCGAAGTTCAAATTGCCGATTTAAACTATTCAGCTTGTCAATAAGAACTTTAGTTGTTGAATCAGTTTGTGACACAGGATACGATTGGAGGTTACGTAACTGGAAAAATAATAACAGAAAAGAATAAAATGAAATTTTTTTATAAGGCTCGTCTGGCAAAAGAAGACAGATAGAAAAAAGTTGTGATATTTGTTTTCCTTTTATTAAAAATGAGTCATACAATAATAGAAAACATGTTTGTACCCTTTCAGAAGGTTGAAAGTATTTCAAGGAAACGATTTTAGTGAAGAACAGCGTGTAGAAATCAAAACAACCTAAGAGGTAACAATTAAAGGACCATGCCTCTAAAATAAACGAAAACAAAGTTAACTAACGTCAAAAAACCTAATGGGATGGGCAGATGATATAAAAATATCTGTTGAATCAAAATAAAGGGAACTCATAAAACTCGCCTTAGCCTCACTGAGCCTTTCACATCACACCCTGTACTGATAGCATTCAGACGTTTATAAATTCTTCCTGTTGGAATTTCGTGATATTTTGCTGTGCGATTTCATGGAAAGTAAGTACTTAAGTTCTCTTTCTTAGCGAAATCCGGTAGTGACGAAATATACACTTCCCAAAGGAACCAAACTGTTTTCTCTATTTAATCTTTATTAGATGATGGTAGCTTTACAAATGTTATTCATTGTGTCCTTAACCTTAATTACATTACATCGTAGTTCAAAGTTATATGCAACAAATTCATCTGGGGATTGGATTTGGTATATAACTCCGAAGCGATAGAATTAAACTGAAAATGAAATGATGATTGTGGCTTATATTGTATTTCAACAAAAATTTAGAAAATGATGTATTAGAGAAAGTTGTTAAAAAGTTTTTCGTAAATTTTGTCTTGCACAGACGTACATTTTCTGAAGTGTTATTTCCAACTTTCATTCACTCTGAACAGAGGTTTTGACAATCTGGGGTATAGCCTCCGTGTTTTACCTAAATATGTATACAAAACTGCGATGATTCCCTGCTTTTTATGGACTGATTGAAAAGTGTTTTAAAATAACGTTCATATGATATCGAGGTTTCACTAAATAAAATCAGGATCCTGAAATTGTCCAATTCATGCATATGCCATGAGTGCATAAGTTCCGGATAAACAATAACGGCGCCTGAAAATCATAAGGCTTTCAAATTGGTGCAAGAAGGAATCTGCTGGGGCCTGACAAGAGTATGGTAGGTTTTTAATTAACGTAGCACTGGAGCAACACAACGGGCTATTGGCGACGGTCCCAGATCAAACCTGAAGGGAAAGATCCGAGGACAACACCACGTAATTTTGAACCACGATCAGATGGCGAGGTCATACCTGATCTCGCACCTCACTCTCCAAACTTCCACACCTCGCCAACGTGAGAACATTTGAAGCCACGACATATTTAACATGACCAACTCTCTTTGTACACGATGGTCTTTGATTGGATTCAAAATTGCAACCTTCCGGTTGTTTACACGTTACTCTTCCAACCGAGCTACCACGGCAAGCATATGATCATTTAAAAAAGTTACGCATGAAATCACATCTCAATTGAAAGCTGGCGAAGTTCAAGTCGTCAAGCACCGCATTATTCTGTGAATCATAAATTCTATGGGATTTTGTCGTCGTCTCACACGGGAATTTGTGTTGTCACCACGGCACCAGGTTGGTTGATTCGTTTTAAGTTTATGGCGCAAGGGCCATATTTGGCCAAGATGCTCCTAACACAAGAAAACGTCGAGTAATGGACATACACACACAAGGGAATTTTTACTGACGCAAAAAATAAATACACTCATGGAATTTTCTAATGCCATGGGTCTTGGGACGGTTATCTTGGAAATCGAATAGGTACTGTGTATTGAGATGACAGCATGAAGCTACGGTTCTGTCGTGTCAGCACCGCTGGAACTGGGGGGGGGGTATTTCAATTAACGTCACACTGGAGCAACACAATGGGCTATTGGTGACGGTCCGGGATCAATCCCAAAGGGAAAGATTCGAGGACAACACCACGTAATTTTGAACCACGGTCAGATGACGAGGCAACACCTGAGCTGGCACCCCACTCTCCAAACTTCCACACCACGCCAACGTGAGGACATTTGAGGCCACGACAGATTTAACGTGCACCAGCCCCCTTTGTACACGACACCGCTGGAACTGGGAATGAGTTGATCAGGATTTGGATCTTGCTCCATTAAACCCACGCAACCAGTCAACTTATCAGGAAATTGTTCTGCAAAGGGGTCTTGGTGCGTTGTTAATTATGTTGGTGCACGCACAGGACCACTAGTTTTAATCGAATCTTCCATGACAAGACTGACAACCACAGTCTGATATATCTCAGCTAATTTGCACAGATATTACTTATTTCGTTATCCGTTGGTAATGGAGTGTTCCAACACTACGATGAAACCCATCTTGCAAGGCTGACCAAACTTCTCCATAAGCACTCTACCACAGGGTTACACAACGTCACCTGCTACCGACCAGACTGTGAAAGCTTGTGTAGAAAACAGGCAACACACAGTAATTTCAATACGCGTTTGCAGTCTGCCCTACTGACACCTAGATTTTGCAGAACTGAAGGCGGTTGAATTAGTTCTGTATAACTTTGGTTGGCTTTTTATGGAGCAAGAGCTGTATTTGGCCAAGCTGCGCCGCACACAAAACAAAAATCGTCAATAAATGGGCATACACAAGCAAGGAAAGTTTTATTGACACCGAAGAGAAAAATACACCCGTGGAGGAATCGAACCTAAGTCACATACAACTGCGATGTTACTAGCTCTGTGGCATACCCACTGAGACACGGCGGTTTTGAATAGGACACTTATCGACCTACAATGAAATAGACAGTGAAAGTGGAGTCGCTGTGCTAAGATCTCATAAGGTTTAATCGCGTGGGGTAGCAAATCGACTTGCTCCCAATGGCTACCCATGTGCATACTGGTCTTAATCAGGCTGGATAATCGCTTTAACCAATCAATAATTTGTCCCTCATGAGGTTTCGTGCTTTTTCCCGCAAACACTTGACATATCATAAAACCGGTA
Organism: Meta bourneti; assembly: GCA_933210815.1. Classification (NCBI taxonomy): domain Eukaryota; kingdom Metazoa; phylum Arthropoda; class Arachnida; order Araneae; family Tetragnathidae; genus Meta; species Meta bourneti. The sequence goes on along the minus strand of OW119924.1, from coordinate 88,831,122 downwards.
GGTATTTTAATTGACGTCTCACTCGAGTAACACAACGGGCTATTGGTGACGGTCCGGGATCAATCCCAAAGGGAAAGATCCGACAACACCACGTAATTTTGAACCACGGTCAGATGATGAGGCAACACCTGAGCTGGCACACTACTCTCCAAACTTCCACACCATGCCAACGTGAGGACATCTTTGCCACGACGGATTTAACGACGCTCCCTTTGTAAACGACGGTCTTTGGTTAGATTTGAATTCGCAACCGTCCGGTTGCTAATCCATTGCTCTTCCAACCGTGCTACTGTGGCCCAACCGGGATCAGAAGGTATTGATAAGAAAAAGAGCAAAGCAAAACGCTGTTGCCTAGTTCTAGAAAAGAAATGTGATAGACATATATTGCAAAGCCTTGTCTACGTCTTCTGAGAGCTTAAATTAACTTTTTTACTTTTTATTCCACCGACATTCTCAAATCTGCCTTTCAGAAAGTTTGGCCCACATTTTCGCCACAATTTTTTAACACTGATTAAGATTAAAATTAATTTTCTCTGATCCAGTCCAGTGTTCACAAAGGAATTATATGCAGAAATAGAAAGTGCCTATAGCATGATTACCCTCGCAACGACTCAAAGCACTCATAGTCAAGACGAGACAGTAAATAATTGTAGTCATTGGGCGAAAAAAGCTACTTTGTTAGGAAAGTGTGTTTTCGCCTTTTTTTAGTTTAAAACAGTGGTTCTCAAACTTTATTAGACCCCGATCAAATAAATGCTTTTTTTATTAGACAAGATACCGGTTCCAACATATTTACTAGTAAATACCTTACCATTTTTTTAAAGTTAATGCATTGAATTAGCATAAATGTTAATTACGGCATAATCATAAATTTTATTAGTACAGTTATGCGTACGGTGTTGACAAGCATAAATTTGTAAAAAAAATTAATCGACCTAACTGACTAATGAAATCTTCAACCGTATTGTATATTTAAATACATTTGTGCTGAATTTTATTGACTACCTCATTTTAATCATCAAAAATTTATATTTGTTGCATCATCGTGCAATAGATTTCCGAGCACAAAAATTAGATTCCTCTTAAAAGTTCCATTTCTCTTATTCATGTTAAAATACAAATCTGTAGGCTCGCTAGCTTTAAAAAATCAGGTCTTTCGGGCTTGGAAACAAGCCCCTTCACACAGCAATGTGAAGAAAAAGATTTATGAATCGTATACGAAAAGTGGTGCCTTGACCTCCAATTTCAATTTTCGCAGACATTTGCTCACTGATTTTATTAAGGCATTCTGGATCCGAGCCTTTCTCCAAACTCGAATATTATTCTCTTCAGAATGTTTCAACGAAAAATATTTATTCAAAAAGAACTTAAAAACAAAAGTACCAAATACTATGAAAACCTTTCAGGCTCAGAAAATTGATACCAAGGCTGGATATCGGGCAGAGGCCAGGGGGTTGATAAATATATTGGTTTAGAAATATTTGGATCGAAAGCAATAGAATGTGGCAGAAATCGACTCCAATTCCTCGTAATGGCTTTGGGAATTTTGGGTAATAGCGGTATTGAAAACCATTAGGATAACAGAAGCAATAGTTTAGTTCCAAAATTTGAGACAGTGATTATTTGCGACGATATTTGTAATTACTTTTACAGTAAAATATTTCTCACAATTTCAGTTTTTGTGCCTTGTATCACTATAAAGAACTAGAGTTCTGATGTGTGAATTTTTCACATCGAATGATAAATGGTAGTTATGAACACGCGAACATTTCACAAATCGAGGGATTTTATAATGAGCAAAGATTAATTTTGGTAGTAGTCACAACCAGGGGGAGTTTCCATGTTTACAATATATATTCACTTTTATCATTAAGAGACCCAATACCAAGACAATTCGAAAATCATTATTCAACGAATAATTTTAGGTTGGCTCATTACAATACATTTTTACCCCTCTAAAAGTCGCAAGATTTCTGATTAGAGCAGTATTGTTTATCCCAACACATAGTGACTAGATAATTCCATGTATGGGTTAAAATAATCGTAGGAAATATGTCTGTGGTCAAGAAGGTCAAAATTTCGCCTATCTTGTACGAGGGGGATTTTTAATGTCAGCAAACAAAACCAGAGAGAAAGCAAATATTTTACCTCCACTATCCAAATACTCTCCCATTAAACATATTGGGGTTCCCTTAACCCTCTGAGGGGTATACACGCTTACACTCATATCCGAAAGTTAAGCATATTGCTGCTTATGTGAATATTTCAGATCTACATCGTAATGGAAGGAAACGCGGTATACTGGTGTAATAGGGTTATAGAAGAAGAAAACAATGCAAAACAAGGATAATAATGACCTTTATTATCCAAAGAAAAGAGTTGGAAGAAAAAGGTTCATAATACGAGTGTCAATTTTAGTGAAACAGAATGATTAAATCAATGTGATGCTAAAGTTTAATACGGTGTGCGGGAACCTTTGGTAGCCACTCATGCTGCACCGTCTGCAAACTGCCTGCCGTCTGGCATTGAGACCAATGTGTCTGAGTCTCCTGTAAACAGTTTGTCTCGAAAATATGACTCCTGTCGCGGCTGTAAGGGCAGATTCTAGTTGTCTGGCATTAGGCAATCATGTCCAGTAAGAAGTCTAAAACAACTAACTAGGAAAGGAACATGGCCTACGAGTTTTAAAGAAATATTTCATTTCTCTCTTGTAGACATCTCTTAGTTGATTGAAAATGTATTTATCCTTATAGACAAGCATATAAACCACTTGATGTTACGTAGAGGGAAAGACGATTTAGGTTGGGCCAACTGCGCTCCAGACAAGCCAAATGATCAGCTTGTTTATTGCCATGTTTGCAAAACTGATTTATGCCTGTGAATTCCTCAGAGGGTTAAAAACAGGTACATATGAAAAAAAAAGCCATTAACTTTAAATACCTTTCTGCACAAAAGGAACTCCAAATCACTTTTGAAATTTATTATTTCCCCATTACCTTCAACATCATTTCTACATTCTGGTTTCAAAATGTGCATTTTTCTAGGCAAAAGATCACTGCTAGGAAAATGTCCGATTGTACCTACACAGTCGTTTCTAAAGGAGATGCACAAAGCAATGGTTTCCTTATCCGCTCTATGAGGCAAACAGACATACCGGAAGTAATAAAGCTGAGGCAGAAAGTGAGAATCCACGACACCATCTCCTGTCTCAAGACGTGATTGGCATTCCGCCAGGGGAGACCCCGCGCCTATCCTTGTGAGGATTTACCGGTTTAGTAGTCTCCCTTGGGAGTTTATTATTTTTTTTTTATTCCAGAGTCACTGTTTGGTTTTCTTGACGGTCAGCTGGTGGTCATACGGTAACTAAATTTATGTCGTTGCTATGAAATCCTGGCCTCGGGATTGCAGGATATCTATGATTTTACAAATGTTTTCTCTGCATTTCCTATGCTTTAGTGCTAGGTTTAACCATCCTGAGGTGGGTCTTGGTGATGGGCATCGCAGGTGGAGTGAGCTTGTGAGGGGACATTCCAAGGCATAATGTATTGGAGTTCCCTCTATACCACAGGAGCATTGGTTGGTCTGGGATAAACCGAATCTGTGGAGATAGCTAGGGAATGGGCCATGGCCCGTTATAAACTGCAAGAGACGTCTATCTTTGATGCGGGTATCCATGGAGACATTTGGGAAGAGATCGTATGTTGAGCGGCCTGTGTCGTCTGTGTTCCATTCTAGCTGCCACTGTTGAAGAATATGGTCTCTAGTGAGACTCTTGAAGTGTGAGGCTGGAAGGGCTATTTGTTTGTTCTCTGGAGCATCTTTGTTTGTTGCCGCTTCCCTGGCAAGACTGTCGGCTTTTTCGTTACCCTCGTGTCCAACGTGAGCCTTGATCCAACGTAGTTCTAATGCTGACTTCTTGTGGAGGAGGTTCTGGATTTGTTTGATGAGGGGATTTCTGGATGTTGGGTTACGGAGAGCTTTTAAAACTGATTGGCTGTCTGAAAAGATTGTTGCTTTTTCAGGAGCCAATCTAACTGCTTCTCTGATTGCAACCGACTCCGCTTGGAACACACTGTTGTTAATTTGTAACCTAGTTGACCAGGTTTTTGTTAATGCTCCTTCTTCATAGAGGCAATAAGCTGATCCCACGCCCGACTCCGTCTTGGAACCATCTGTGTAGATGGAAATGGGGGATGGGATGTATAGAGTGTCAATGGAGATTTTTGCTTCTTTGCTTTGTATAGATGGGTGGGAGAACCATCTTGCTGTCTTCGTTTCAAAATCTTGTGAATTAAATGTTTCAGAGTTCATCTGAACTGGTTTATGAAGACGAAGGAGTTCTGTTGGCAGTGGATCCATACGGCATCAAAGTCGTTGAGAATGAATCAGGTAAGTCGGTTGATTGATTTTTTCATGGTACAAGGGCCAGATATGACCAAGCACACACCGACAAACAGGTGCCACCACAGGCCCCGGATGCAATATAATAAAATGTGTGATTTCACACGCAGCTCGTTCCAGCAGATTTGCCAGGCCGGCCTCCAACAGGTCCAGATGCAGCCAGTGTTGAACTCAACAAATTGAATGCGGAATGTTGTCAGGGATGATTGTCGCACCTTGCTTTCTCTGTCATTTCCTGTTGCTTTTTGTTTACTCTTTCGTCAGTCTTGTTTTAACTATCAGTGCTTTCATTGTTTTATTTTCCCAGGTTTTTGTATATTTTGTACAACTGAACTCAATTCACTTACCTTTTTGCTCTTGCGACCATTTTCTTTGAAGGAATACCTTTTTTCATTACAGTATCCCGATGATTAATTCCGTGTTCTAATCGTTCCACCAGAAAATAAGTGTATTTGAAGTCATGAAATTAGTTGAAGAATTTGGACTAATCTATTCTGAGTTTTTTAAATAGGGTGCAAACACTGCTTTCCAGTATTTACATCTAGTATTTTATTTTGGTTTTGCCTCTACGGTATGCTTTCCTATCGTACAATAGCCTAAGGAGATAACGCCTGTTGACCGCACCAAACTTCTTTCTTTGATCACAGCCAAAAACTGACTAGTTACCGGCATTTTCAATGCCGGAATTTGTGAAAACCGGAATCATCCGTTGGTGGCTCCGGCACTGACTCCGGTTTTGCCGGAATGTGTGCAAACGTCCTTAAACTGACTCAATCTTCCAATTACTTTCTGATATTTTCTAGTGATGGCATACGAGTAACTGCAGAAACATAACTTCTCACCAACACGAATGATTGTGTCAGTGATGGTCGAATAATCTCCCGTGGGTGAAATTCAGCCCCTCAGTGCTTAAAGCGGCCGCACATCAATTTGATTACATTCAATTAATTTTATTGCTCATTGAAATTGCTGGTGAATTACGTATAGTTTTGAGACAATCATTTCTGTGATGGAGACATTGTAAAGTCAGAATTCAGAAATGGATGAACAAATTCGCATTATCAGATGGTTTTGCTACATCAAAAATGGTGGTGGACTTTATATTTTAGATAAAATTTGTTTAGGACCCACTGTTTGCATTAAAATAATATGTAAAATTTTTAATTTGTCTTTTTGCAAATTATGAAGAAATAGTAAAAATAGTAAGGTTTGAATAAGAATATAAACAAATAATAAAACAGTATTATCTTGTGATATTAAATAAATTAATATTTTATATTTAAAAAAACCACTGCAACTTGTTGAATTCCCAAAATAAGCGATCATTAAGTATTTATAAATGTGGTTATTTTAGCATTTATTGAACAGTGGTCCTCTAACAATTTTTAGAAACCTAAAGTAGTAACCATTTAAAAACCTATGAAGCATTTAATCAGACATTTAACGCTGATATTTTTTCTAACAACCGAAAAAAAGTGTACTTTTAATTTAAATTTAAATTACTTAATTCAGAAAAGATAATGTGGACATCAAGAACTGCTAAAGGTACAGTTTTTAGTTTCCCCTTTCTTTGTTTTTCCCAACGTCATTTTGACTTTCTTAATCAATCCAATACAAACGTAACGTTTTTCATACATCCGTGAAGTGAGACTGAAGCTGAACGAATGCGTGACTTCTTTTTAGAGTAACAAGTTAGAGATCTTTTGGTATTCCATTAATCCTCTGAGCGTTGCCAGATTTCCGAATAGTGTAATCTTTCTTTGACTAAATAACCACATGCATCGAACCTTTCTAAAGGTTGAAAGAATCAATGGATTCTTTCAGTCTTTAGAAAGATTCTATCAGTTCTTTTAGAACAGAATCCGCAAAAATGATTCTATTGGTCCCTTCCTTGGAATATAATCCTTTGGAAAGATTTTATTGCTCCCATTCCATTTGTATCAAATCCTTTGTTAAGATTCTATTGCTCATTTTATTATTATAGAATCTTTGGGAAAGATTTTGTTGGTCGAGAAAGTAAAATTGGTTAGAAGTCATGAAGGGAGGATTGTAGGTTACAAGGTGGTATTATGCGTGTAAATCCCTCAGATTGTTAATACTTATAAAAGCAAATACTTATTAGCATTTGTAACAGCTTTGTGATTTCGAAAGTCTAATATTTTATGCGATTGTATGTGTTTTAAAATATTATTGACATTCCAAACTGGTAGTGAAGCTAATGCGAACATATCTTCTTCTATAGGAGAAATTATTGGTACTTGCAGCGCTGTAAAGCAAAACGATGATATGCATTTTGTTGGTCTGTACTATATTCGTGAAGAATATAGAGGCTGTGGAATTGGAATGCAGGTAAGTTATTTTTCAGGCGTAAAGTCGGCCTGAAATTTTCATTTTTCTTTTTAAAAAATGTTGAATTCAGATAAGACCCTTCCAACAGAGAGTTTTTATCACTTCTAAAAAACTTCTGCTAAGACTTAATAATTATTTAACATACCTGGACACTTTCACAGACCAAGAGCGACTTCTAAATGTTTTCAAGTGTTCATAATTAGATCGAATGGAGTATTTACTTTAAAAAAATTATAAAACAGAAAATTTAGTATTGAATAAATATTTCACGAAGGAAGGTGGTTATCTTCTAGTTTTAAGTTGCTAGTTTTGCATCTAGGCTTGCTGCTATCAGTCTCAAATAGGTCAAAATTACGTGGTGTTGTCCTTCGATCTCTTCCTTGGGGATTGATCCCGGACCGTCGCCAATAGCCCGTTGTGTTGCTCTAGTGCAACGTTAATTAAAATACATACCTAGCTATCAGTCTCATCTAGTGATCACTACAATAGTGATTGGATTCCCATATATTACCGTATTATTTATGAACTATGAATGTATAATGATTACGGAAAATTTATTTTTTACTCAATCTGAAACAGCTTCTCTCATGTTACGTAGTTACGTATTACATAGAGATGCCACAGCAGAGATCCCCCATTAGAGACAGAAATGCAGAAAGGGAATTTCCAGAAACAAAAATCGAATACTTTTGTTGATTGTTATTTATTTGTTACTAGCAAAATTTCCCGACCTCACTTGGGTTGAATTGGTTAACTACAGATTAAAAGTTGACAGAAATTAATCACTTTCCCCTTTCGTAGAAAAATGTCAAATCATTTAAGTGTGAGTAAAATAATTTTTTAACACCTTTTTGACCTTTTTATAATCTCTACCACCTATTTAGGACAAAAATCCTATACATACATATCCATCCATGTAATGCATTTAATATATATCGCACCCCTGCTAAAGGTACACTCTTGAACCAGGTTTGTGACATTTTCGAATTTCGCCATCATTAAGGAAATATGATAAATTAATTTGATAAGATATATATCACTAAGTTTGTTTAAAGTGAATACGCGTTGTTTCTTGAAAATTCCGTTTTGCGGCACGTGCAATAGCTTGTTTAAAAATTGACAAAGGTAACCTACTACCATTTTTTTAAAATGGTAAATCGATTTGATAGTTTCTTCTAAAAAATCATTTTTAAGAAAACCTTCGTTATATAAGTTGCTAAGTATAGCTTCAATTCCTAAAATAAGCCACCTTGACCTTTTGTCGCTGTATAACAAAGAATTTGTAATATTTCAAAAGTCCTAGTACGGATTTTTTTAACATTAGCGTCCTTTCAATAATGACAAAATTCCACTAAAATTTGCTTTGTTTTAATTTACATGCCGCCTTAAATCCAATATTTTGCAGTGGTTTTGCGTGTGATGAAAAGGAATTAGAGTTTATTAAAATAATAAATATTTAAAACGAAAAACACACACACAAACAGAAAACAGCGAAATGAAACAAAATAAAAGTTGGCTTTAAAAAAAGTTGTTCTAAAGTTATAAATTCGTGATTCGTTTTTTCCTCTTGATCTCGCATAGTTGCCACAACTTACAACTAAAAATTGGAAAAAATTTAAAAATACGAAATTAATTCCGAGCGAAAAAAAACCAGAAAATAACACTGTATGTGGCAAACGAACACGAGTTTTCGTTTCGTTGCAAATTATCGTTAGTCCCAAATATTCGGAAATAATTTATAATTAAAATTCCGTAAAAATAGTTTAGAAAAATAATTGATTTTCCAGCAGTACTGGTAAAACAATCCAAGTAATTGCAATGTTCAATCTACCTTCCAGCTACTCCCAAACTTCCAAATCATGGTTGATTTAAGTTATAGTTACTCCATTGTTTTAAAGTGAAACTTGCCTTAATATGTGAGCAAATAAATATTAAATAACGCATTTATTAAATTAAGATGTGGTAAATCACACACACACACAATTATAAAATATTAAATTAAGATATATGTTGAACAAACCTTATGTGATACTTGTGCAAACACACAGACACGGAATCAGACATAGAACGGGAAGACGGACAGACAGACTAACGCAACCAATTTCAGTCACTAAATGAATGTAAGTACTCACAGTGTGGCAAAATTTCATGAAAATACACTAGTTTGTGAAAATTGCAACACTATGAAAGAATCATCAGAAATAAATGAAATTTATTCCACATATTACTTATAGTAGTTTAAATATACGATCAAATTTACAGAAGAATCAAACACAAATAATGCCGAAAATCAATATCTTGTGCAGCCGCCACGCGCAGCGATGAGAGCCTGTACACGTCGTGGCATCGAATCATACAGATTCTAAATGTCATGCTAAGGAATAGATTTTCCAGATGGCCTCTATATGATGCCAAAGTTCAGCCGTACTCTCTGCCCGACGAGCGGTATGAGCTAGTCGCCGTCCGATGTCATCCCAGACATGCTCAATGGGCGATATATCCGGGGAACATGTAGGCCATGGAAGAAGCGGAATCTGTCGTGGACTGAAGAAGGCTTGTACATTCCGAGCAACATGTGGACGGGCATTGTCTTGCTGAAATAAAGCTCCGGGAATGCGTTGCAAGAGGGGTAGGACCTCGGGCTCCATAACTTCCCTGATGTAGTGCCCGCTGTTCAGGGTCCCCACAATTTGGAGTAGGCGGGATCGGCCATGATATCCAATAGCCCCCAGACCATAACGCCAGGCGTTCATCCAGTATGACGCTGAATAAGACACTCCGGGAGAAGGCGTTCACCTCTGTAACACCTCTCCATCGTTATAGTCCAGTTTGTAGCGGGACTCATCTGAGAAGATAACTTGTTGCCAATCGGCACGCGATTGGCTATGTAGGTGAGCCCATTGTAGCCGCAGGCTTCGGTGGTTCAGCGTCAAGGGAATTCTGCGCATTGAAATCCTTGCACGTAGCCCATGGCGCAGCAGACGTCGACGGGGGCAGACAACCTGTAGACGTTCTCCAATGTTGTGCCAACGCACGAGAGGACGCTGTACGGTCCGTCACAGACATGCGGATGAGGTATCTGTCTTTCCGTGGTGACGTCATATTGCGTGGCCCACTGCCAGGGTTTCGACTTGTCTGGTTCTCCATGGTTCATCTCTCCCACACACGCATCACTGTTGTGGCATTACGCCCAGTGCGAGTGGCGATTTCACGATACGAAAGTCCACCCTCACGAAGCCGATCATGCGGCCCCGTTCGAACTCCGTTTGTTGCTCGTATGGCACTCTGCGTTTTTGGCGAGGCATATTGACTTCTAATCAATCATTTACAGCAATCAAACGACGATACACACATTTTAACGCACCTTTACAGTTTTTTTATACACGGCTCACTTGGAAATTTAGAGGGTGTTTCTCGGCCCACACATGGGTGATCGCTTTGTAATTCTAATCATTTGCATATCCTATCCTGTTTTGTATTTCCTCCGTTTCGTTCAATTTGCATCATTCCTGCATGGTGTTGCAATTTTCACAAACAGTAGTGTATATTCAACCATTTGGACGAGCACTGGCACACACATACAGACAGACAGACAGACTGGTACCAAACGCGCAAGAAACGGATTTAGCATCAGAAGGATCCAAAATGGATAGAAAACTTGACATGGATCAAAATTATTCAATGTACAAACACTCCATTATTATTTATATAGATTAAAATATTTCTCAACAATGCTTATAAAATCATTTCTGTAAGAAAACAACTAAGATATCTCATTATGCTATAATATTCCTTACTTTAACATTGAACTACTAATGACCAATTATATTGCTATAAGGAAGTTAAGAAACTCGCTACCCCTTTCTGAAAATGCGATTAGGTTGAGATCTTAGTTTTCATGAAGCTTATCACATTAGCTTTCGAAATCTGAGCCTCTTCTAAAGTTAGATCCTCATAGTGCTTCTCTTGATCTTAGTGGTGTGTGGACTTAGTGCCAACATAATAACACCACTAATAACATCAAATTACTTTAATTAACATCTAGGACAAATGCATTTTAACGAGACAATAATAAACAATTAAAGCTAAAGCTTTTTCTGGTCCATCTTTGCTAATGATGTAACCTAATAAAGAGATTTTGAAACTCCAAATATTAATTTGGACATACTTATTTCCAGTCAAAAAATTTGAGGTAAGTTTTATGCTCCTCGGAATTCTTACTAGCTACTAAAATAAGGAAAACAAAAATCCACCCGAAGTACTTCGTGTATAAACGTTTGGGAGGACTGGAATGCATTTGTAAGTCCAAACGGAAAGTACAAAAATTCAGAGCCCGAAAGGTGTAGTGATTGATGTCTTAAATATATCTTCTTGATTGACAGGGATTTTAAGGTATCTTTGTACCAAGTCGACCTTTGAAAATATTGATTAGCCATGCAAACTGTGAAAAGTCCTGAATATGAGAAATTGGATAATTATCGATTTCAGTAACTTGATTTAATGCTCTATAATCTCCCGTTGTTCTAAAAGAAGAATCACTTTTGGGGACCATATGGAGAAGATTTGCACGCACACTTTTGGATGGGCTACAAATCCCTTGTTCAATTAAATACTGAAATTTCTCTTTGTCAGCTTCTAGTTTGGCCGAGTGCAGCCGATTTGCCTTTGAAAAAGATGTGATCCCTTGTAGGAATATAATGCACAGTTGAGTGCTTCATGTTGGTAGTTTTTCAATTTGGGTGAGTTAGATTGGGAAGATTGTTTAAAAATGTTATGCTACTCACAATTGCTAATTATTGTTTTTATGGTGTGATAAGTTCCAATGGCATATTTACCTATACAAATTAGTTTTGTGGAATGGTCAATTAATTGACAACCACGTCTTTTACATGAACAAGCAGACCATATTCCTATAGAAAATTGGCTCCTGATTGGCGGAGAAACACTGGCAATTATGAATTTCCATTTAACAATAAACTAAATCATGTGGCATTAATTTTGTGCTGTGGAATTATAGAATTATTTCATGCTAATAATGGTAAAGGCGCTGGATTTTTTAAATGATCGGAAGCGAACATGTGTAAAACAAACGTCAGATCCGCAATCAATCAGAAAGGCAATTTTTGTTTTCTTACCTGTAATGTATGACGCTTCGGTAATCGCCGCATTAATCGAAGGCGAATTTAGGTTTTAATGAACATGGGGTTTATTGAACTTGTGGAAATTTGCCTCCAGTTGGGTAATATACAAGTTACATTATTAGTCCAAACTGGCGAAACTTCCGCAGCACATTTATTGATTGCTGGTTCCAGAATTTACCTTTCGGCGGAAGTTTGTGTGTCACTATCGAAAGCCATGGCCGAGGAGGACGTTATTCACTGCATGTTTATACATTACTTGATGTTATCAGTCGTGTTTGGCGCAGCTTGGCCAAATAAGGTCCTTGCGGCATCAGACTCAATTTAACTAACCAACCAATTAGGGGTAAATGCTTCAGTAAGGAGTCAATGTACAGTAATACCGCTTATACCGCTTTATACTAACGGAATCCGGGGCAATCCGAATCAATCTCAATCCAGTAGACACTAACAGATATGTGTGCATTGAAGTGGATAGCTCCGGATTAAGGCAATATGGGAGGTTTTAAGAGAAACTAGTGACTGGTAGATATCGTATCGAAGTGGCTCTTCTGAATCTTCGTCAGTCAGTCTCTACTAGATTCTGATTGAAGAGGACTGACTAGGATTCTGTGTTGGTGTGATGGAAGTCTACGAAGTCGGGAAAAGGCGACTCCAACAGCTCTGGGAAATGATCACGAGGTTCGCTTCTCAATAAGACATTCCAGTTCTTCCCTGTCGATAGCTTTTCGTAGCTTGAAAATTTAGTAACCTTGATAGACAATCAAATAAGCTTCTTGATATTAGAGGCAAAGGGAGTTAAAGTTGTGTCACTTGGAATTGTTTTGATCATACACTTCCTCTTACAAACTATGGAACCACATCAGGAGCTGTCTTTAAAATACCAATGGTATTGAAATTGATCAAGAATAAAAATTATAGAGAATGTGTTTCACAAATCATGCAGGAACTGCTGCAGATAATTTTAAGCGTAGATAAATTCATAAATGTTTTAAATTTTTCTCATTGCTTGCATTCTCTCTACATATCTGTCATAATATCCGAAATTAAAGACGTAGGCGAGGCAAGAGGGGTGTAGGTAGTCCGAACAGTTCCATTGTAGTAAAGTGGAGTTTTAACTATATTGTGAGTTTATAAGTTCAATATCAAGACAAAAAACATGTAAAAATTTTACTAAATAGTTCCGTAAAGTTATTGCCAAGTGACCAAGATTGACACATAACCTAGTACGTGGAGGCTTTTTGTGATCTGTGGTGTGTTGGGACCGTCACCAATAGCCCGTTGTGTTGCTCCAGTGTGTGACTAGTTAAAATACTTACCTACCTACCTGTGGTGTATAGAAGGGCTGTTATCATTCTTCTAAGGGGTACATGGAAAAATATGAATAGTTGAGAATTTAACCGATAGGGGTTAAGGATTTAAAGCATGATTATAGTGTTAAGGGATTTATTAAGAAAGTTTAATGGGTAGAAAAGATTCAGCATCCGTGGCACAGAAGCAGACCCGGGACACTATATTACCCCCTGTCCTATCATAACGCATCTCCATATCAGGGAACCATCCCCACTGTGACGTCCGGCAGTTCACTCTTTACTGCAACGTACGTCATACAAATTGTGCAATTTGTGTCCGCCAGGGAGTTTGAAATGAAGCACGTAGTTCAATAATCTTTTATGTGCAAATTTTTCTTTACGCCTAAATTTGTTTTGCTTAAAAATATAACGACACTTAAATTCAGCCAAATAAAACCTTAATATATAACTCGAAATTCTGCTTTCAATCAAAAAATTATTTCTTCCCCTCCTCTGGTTATCTTATTCGTTGTGGGAAATTGGAGGTCAATGGATGATGGATGAGTGAGATAGAAAGCAGGAGCGATCGGTACGGGTTAGTTGTTTCGGTGGTTGAATTTTTATGGTGCATTTTAAGAACCATATTTGGTCAAGTTGCGCCAAGCGCAAGATAGACAACATCAGATAACGGACATACACACACAAAACTGACTGACCTAGAAGATAGAAATACACCAGGAAGAAATCGAACCTATGCAGTCTACAGCTTCTAAGTTGCTAGCGCAGTGGGCGAACCCACGTGAGCGTGGCTATTTGAAGCCATGGTTAGTGATGTAAGAAAGATGAAAGTAGTGTAAATATTTAGTTCCTTTCCCCAGATGGCTGCATCAGAGAGACAAAGAAAGGAGAGATAAAAGGGGATTTATTCTAGAATGTTAAGGAATCTGTTGTGAAAACTATATTTTAGGGGATCAATTTTAGTATCTTTTCATATATGTAACATCTCCACAGAAAGCGGGGAATGTTATTAAGAAACATTTTCCTGATTATTGGATCTCTAAGTGAATTGGCTATTTCAGTGTCTGATAAGGAAGAGCATGTGTATTGGGGTCATGTTTTGATTGAACGTGTGGTGATCCTGTTAGAGACGACGAGGGTGGAACAAAATTATTCGGAAAGTTACTATTACACATTTTTTAAATTCAGTGTGCCAACCCCGTGGTCCTTTTACTGGACAGAAATATTTATACTTTGACTTACTTGCCATTTTATCGGTCATCCTATGCTTTAAATCCCAACTAAGTCCGTAACATTCCAAGTTTGTAGCGGACATTGTCATCCATGAATCGGGAAAGGAACGATTAATTCTGCACAAGTGTTTACAGGTGTGAAATTCAAAAGAATTGGATGCCCCAAAATATTTGTGCTAACACTTCAGCTGAGCTTAATCCTATCATAGAAAGGGCAGTTTCCACGTTATTTTTGAACTAACCAATCGAATTCATGTGGGCGGTAGCCCAAATTTTCTGTCTTTTAGAGCTCAGATGATGTGCTTTGAATAAATTCACTCGTATTGGAATTTTGTCACACAAAGGACATGTCCCATAAAATGACCAAACATCTGCAGCCATGCTGGTATCATATATCTATTACAATTGTTAATGTGTTGTGTGTGGCTATTGTGTCGTAAATAAATATTGAGCAGTAAATAATTGTAAATTTGCATATTCAACCTTATGAGGAGTCTAAAAATACTCGGAATAGTAACAAACGCTTAAACTTTCTGAGAGAACATTCTGAGGTTATTCAGAATGTTCTCTCAATTCTTCCTAGGTTTGGAACGTCTGCATGGAACGCGTGACCAACGCTGCCTTGAACGCACTTCCGGGCAAAGCGGAACTGTTCCACAACAAAGCCGGGTTCACGACTATCGAGACTGAATACATGTTCAACAGAAACATCACCTCGTATCCCGTGGATCCAGAGTGTCTGTTCAGCTAACTCCCACAAGGTGTCACCATCGAACAGTTCAACAAGTCCCACCACCCGCACGTGTTCGCCTACGACTTCGCCCTAGTGGGCTACAAGAGGGAAAAGTTTCTGGAACTGAGCTTCCAAGAGAAGACCAGGACTTTCGTGGTCTTTAGGAACGGTGTTTGTGTGGGATTCGGCATCATCAAGACGAGTTGTTTGGGTGCTGGCCGGGTGAGTCCGTTGTACGCAGATGATTCTATTGTGGCGGAGGCGCTACTGCGAAGCCTCATCACCTCCCTGCCGAGGGTGATGGGTTTCGCGATGATGACGGTGAGCTCCAACGTTTCTGCCCAGCAACTATTGAAAATGCTCAACTGCCCCAAGACTCAAGAGGTCACTCGATTGTACAAAGGGAAGGAGATGAGCATCAACACCAACAAAGTGTTTGGCATTTTTGACGGGTGCTTCGCTCTGTTTTGAAAAAATTCACTTATCCTGAAACTATCTCACCATGTTGTATGAAACAAAATAGTGTACTTAGGACTTTTTGCACCTAGCCTTCTTCAAAATAGGCCTTCTTGAGACTTCATACACTTCTAGCGTCTCTTCAACTTTCAAAACATTGTGCAGTGTTTTGGGATAGCTATCAGCTCCCTCATCGTGCTTTCTGGAATCGCATCCACGGTTTGAAATTTCTTCCCTTTCAAAGGTGGTTTCAGCTCTGGGTGGGTAGGTATTTAATTAATGTCAAACTGGAGCAACACACGGGCTATTGGCGACGGTCCAGCATCAAACCCGAAGGGAAGGATACGAGGACAACACCAAGTAATTTTGAACCACATTCAGATGACGAGGTTTTGCTTTGGGAAAAGCCAGAAGTGGCAGCGCGTCAAATCTAGGCCAAAAGGAACTAGACCACCTGGATGATTAGAGCAAAAAACCTGACTCGAGACGTGTTGAACAAGTGGGCGCATTGTGATGAATCTGCAAAACACCAATGGCTCACAGCTGCGGCCGTTTTCAACGTACTGTACCTCTCCGTCGGCGAAGCATATCGAGATATTAACTTATTAATTGTTTGACTCGGAGGAGCGTACTCGTGATGGAAAACACCTTCACAATCAAAACCAGTCAACATGGTCTTGAGGTTTCTGCGACTTTGCCGGGCTTTCTTCAGGACGGGAAGATTTATAGGCGTCTTCCATTGGGAAAACTTAATTATCTGAATAGTTTCTGCATATGAATTTTCAAGTTTAAAGCAGATTTGATACAAATTCGCTGCACTATTCGCTCGGTTATTGCGAATGCGACGGCCTCACAGAACATACGTTCAATAATTTATCATACAAGAATGGGAACCCAATGGATTAGTGGCATATGGGTGCGTGTGGTATTATGGCATTTACATTCCAAATTGGTTACCAAAACAATAAGACTTTCTGTGCACATCTTTACAGGTAAACCTTCTCATACATGTGCTCAATCAATCAATTAAATTTGTTGATTAAATTTACTGTATATGTTTAATTTATTACAGTGTGTGTTATTTATCATATTGTAAACTGCATACATATACATAGCTTCATCTGTCTCCATCCAATATTATAAATAATTAGTTCTTGCCGTTGACATGATTGTTTGTGTGATGTGGATTGTTGAGTACCAAGAGAAGAGAGAATTTTTCCATCAAAACAGATATCGAGGTAAAACAATATTTTTCAAATTCAATTTGACATCTAATTTTATTCACGTATCCTTTCCGTTTTGTAACACGAGCAGTTTAGAAGACAATCGAGATTTCGTTAGAAATAGCACAGCAATAATACGAAGATATCGCAAAATACAATATATATATATATATATATATATATATATATATGTCAAGACTGGATCGTTTCGCCTTTCCTCCCCATTCGTCTTAGAACACTCAATCATATTCGCATTCCGAGAGCGATCTTCTAATTGGTTGGAGTTCCGTGCGTTCTGGTCGCGATGGAAACGCTCAAAGGAGAGCGGGAAAATAATTCATGCTAACTGGAGAACATGTAAATTTGCGGATGGCGCAAGACCTGCGTGGCTGATCGTGCATCTTAAGAACGGGAGACCTTAGTGGCTCCATATTAATCCTCTGTGGATAAAAATTGTTACTTCTTCTGAATGTGGACTCCTGAACATCAATGTTAAAAATTTTCGTAATAAATGTTCTGTGTTAGTAAAAAGTGGAACTCTTCCTGTCAATCAACTGTTCATATATATATAATCATATATATATATATATATATATATATATATATATATATGACTTGCAAGCAATTTCAAGTAAACGAAAAAGAGATGGAGTATAAGTAATAAAAACGAAAAATTATACATTAATCTGGTAGCACAAAATTCAACGTAGGTAATTTGCGAAATGACCTTAAAGCTTCAATTTGCTTCTTTTTAAAAATATTTACTTTTTATAAGTATCCTCTAGGAAGCATCAGGTCTAAGGTCTGCGCGCCGGGTAAACCTGTCAGGGAGGCCCTATCTGGACCGCGGTCCGGTTAAACATATTTGGAGGACCGTATGTTTGCGGTCCTTATAAAAACATTTGGAGGGCCATATTTGGCATATGGCAATGGTAAACATAGCCGTTGGAGTCGTATCTGGAATACGGGTTTGATAAAAATATATTTGGTAGACAGTAACTGATTTGCGAGCCGGGTAAGCCTATCCGGTGATCCGTATCTGGTCTGCAGGCGTGAGGTCAATCAGTTCGCTACAACTTATTTATCTTACCAGTGCGGTAATTCATATACACGTATGGTTTGTCTGGAAGCTCTGGTTAAACTTCACCCTAACGAGAGCAGCAGCTATTTCTCAAATAGCTAAAAGAGAAATTATGGTTACAAAATTTGTAACTTCAGAGAGCTTCACATTCCTTTGAAGGTAGTCCTCCCTAACTTATGATCAGGTTCCTTGCAATTAGCGCCTATCTTTATAGATACTGTAAGGCATTGTGTGAACTCGAGTTGCCCTTTTAATTCGTAACTCTGACAGTTAGTAATATTATCCCTCATTTTAAGACTCCAACAATACAAATATTTGAGGTCTGAGGAGTTCGGGTCCCCAAATGCTCTCAGAGCTGACTAAGGAATCATTGAAATTCCTTCAAAAGGTAGTTGAAGGATTACCGTTCATGACAAAAATGAATTACATGTTAGAAACTTTTTATGGTAAACGTAGTGGGCTTAATAATAGCTTATTCATGTTACTTAAAAATACCGCTCATACAAGTGTACGTTGAAAATTCACCCCTAATTTTGTAGTTGCGTCGCTATTTGGTATTAAGTCTATATGTTTGGGATATAATATTCAACTCAAAGTCACTTACGAAACAAAATATTTTTATTCAACTTAATTTTGTCATTTTTACAGCATATTTATTGACATTTTAATTCATTCAGTAGTTTATATCATGAAACAGTCAGATTGACAATGACACAACATATGCTTACTTGTTCCAGTCGAATTCAACACACAACTTCTTACACAATCGTTGTAAACAGCACTTTCGTTGTCGGGAAGTTGTTCGCACGGAAGAGCTAACCGCTCGCATCAAAAATCTGAGTCAGCACTGTGTCGAATCCTTTAGATGAGGAACATTGGCATAGTTCTAAAGGATGATGAGAAACTTGTAATTTGAACAATGACGCAATGCTCTTTAGAACAGCTGAGCGTTTGTCCTTGTACTATTGAAAGGATGAATAACGTCAAATACAATTGACACATTTTCCTCAAAATTCCAATAGTTTTCAAGTACGTCATTGTTTTCTCGTTTTCAGCGATATAAAAATGTCTTCATTCCCTGTGGAAATATCACTGATTTCTAACAATCAGTTATAATTAGCTGAAATGAATGTCGTTCAATTGCTTAGATCTACGGAGTGACCAAATTAGTTTGTGAACTACATAAACTAATGTTGTCACTACATAAACTAATTTGAAAACATCAGTGCTCTCTACAGACACTATTCCACGCACATAACACTGCGTGTATATGAAAAGAATATGAGCTTACTCAAACGTTTGCTGTATGTTATCTTTTCCTTTTAATGTTGCGGCAGAAGAGCATTCTTGATAAATGCATTAATATAATTCTGCAGGGTTAGTGATTTTAGTAGTGCCTAATTGTTCATTTAGAGTAATAAACATACGGAGATGGGATAGTCTGCTACTAAGCTCATTTAAGAGACAAGAATTATGGTTTTTCTTTTTCTCCACAAAAATTTGTAGTCTTACTTAAACAACCGGAGTGGTCTTCTTTGGATTAGAAATAGGCTCAATCACATTTTCACCAAGTAATTTATTGAGAACAGTTTTAATCTCAGAATGCATAGCAAGTTTTACGAGGGCAAGTCAAAAATTATCCACTTTAACCATAACATATCTTTAGGTTTGCCACACTGCTTTCTGCGCATGCATACTTAGAGTTGATGCTACTGTGGTCCCGTTACAGAAGTTTGACCTTCATAGCGTCATTTCCCTTGCTTCTGCTTCAGCGTAAACGTGGTCGCTCCGTGTGCACCACGTTGAAAAATAAGCGATATGATCTCTCTGGTCGGAAGGTGGGCCATGGGCTAAAATTCATTGGAGGCTTACGACACAATACGGGGACAGTGCTCTACCGTATAGAAGTGTGTATGAGTAGATAGAGAAGCTTAAAAGAGGCCGGACAAGCGAGATGCACCAATAAGGAGCAGGACACAAGTCAACCACCACCACTGACGAGAAGATTCAGCAAACTTAGGAAATGGTACTGGCAAACCGGCGAGTACCATTACAATGTAGCATGATCGCTGCAGATTAGACGGAAAAAGAAGTAAGGGAAGCGGTGCATAAATGGTTGGGCAACCAACCGAAAACCTTCTTGGAGGGAATATGCGAGCTTGTGAACCGCTGAACCAAGTGCATCGAAAAGGAAGGAGACTATGTAGAAAAAGGACGAACTTGTTCAATACTTTCATTTGTGTAAATAGATTTAAAAATAAAAGTGCAGATAATTTTTGACTTTCCCTCGTACATTCGTGATCAAAAACGAATTGGTGGAATTGCAGGATCTAATGTAAATACGCATTCGGCCTAGGCCATCTAGAGAAAAAGCCTCCTATCCTCTCTCGTGACGTCACTGAGAGTGGCTGAGTTTCTGCCAACACACGAAGATACAATTACAGCTTTTTTATCTACTTTTAACAAATGGATGTAAATGGATGATTTCTGCTGCGATGTTTTTAATTAATTTTGCTTTCCTGTGCTTAACGTAACCTGCTTTTGATTTAAAAATTACACTTCTTTGTTTAATGAAATCGCTGAAAGATTTCACGCAAAAAGTCTAATTGATCCATTAAATATATTTTAAAATTGGCAAACAGACACTACTGGATGGTGAGCTTAAAAACAACTCCTGAAAGTAAGTTAGTCTTTTTGATTAGGTATATGACGCAATATTTCGGTTTCCTTGTAAATTAATGCAAAAATAATTTTGTTGGATTTTATAGGACCTTTCACTGCTATGGTTCTGTAGTATAGATATATCAGTTTTAAGCTCACAGATTAAAACTGATACATATGTTACATTTCTTAACAAGTATTATTTCAGGTAATAAAATAAACACCTTCAGCTTAATTAAACAAAAAGTCGCAGAGTAACTTTAGACGGTTATTTCTCGCTTGACTAGGTAGAGTGAGAATAATGCTTTCAGCTTTTTGCTCAAAAGACATCCTGGTTCATTTCTGCTTCGTTGAAATCTGCATCTTAATCCAGAGATTTTCCTAAGGGGCATCAGGATAGCAGTGGTGGAAAACGTACGACTTCTAGGTTTAATTTTTGACCAGAAACTTACTTTTTTTCCCCACGTCGCGAAAGTTCGGATGTCTTACGAGAAAAATCTTTACCTTTTAAAGGTACTTTCGAAAACATCTTGGGGAATGAAACGGTCCTCTTCGCTAAACATCTATTGGGCTGTTATCCGCTCCAAAATGGACTTTGCGTGTGCAGGCTGTGTCTCGCCCGTCCTTCTTTATCGTTGCGTACACTCGATACTATACACCGCTTTGCACTTAGGATCTCTTAAGATCTCTCTAGGAAGCTCTGTTTCAGAGCTTTTCGCATGCCAGGAACCACGCTTGGCTTCCACTAGAATACATTCGGACAAAGAGTGTTTTGGATTGCCTTTCATCGGACTGCCCTAATGATCCGCTCGCATCTGTTGTGTGAAACTCCATCGTCAACTCGCTCGGCGTGGATTTGACATCCTCTTTTGTTGAATACCTGGTCACGTCGGGATCGCAGGAAATGAATGTGATGATGCAGCAGATAAAAATACAAAGACCTCATTGAATCTCCCCATTCCATGCGATGATGGAATAGTAAACCAAGACATTGTATGGAACGAGTGGTGCACCAGATTGGAGCATAAAACATCATAACAAGTTCCATGGCATTCATTGAGATATTTTATTGTGGCCTTCCATACCTGAGACATTCCGACGTAGTTTTTAACTCGCTTACATATAGGACACACATTTCACTCGCAGGCACTTTTTGTCAGGATAGTGTCCTTGTGTGTGTTTCTTTTACCATATATCATATTTTAAATGATTGTCGAGTTTTTAATCATCATCGCCGAGACACACACACACACACTTTAACAACTCTAATTTAACTTGGCAGGATTGTATTGGGGAAAATCCTCATTCAAATACTTCTAATTTTAGCGCAGCTTGTCCGCTTTTGGACGTTGGGCCATAAAACTCAAACATCTAATCCTTTCTAAATTTGTATGCATTAATAAATTCTATACAATGTTTTTATCATTCACATCCATCTTTTTTATCATCACATACTATGGACTAAAGGTTCGAATTTTAATTATTATTTCGACTACTTGTTTTAAAGTTATAATGGGAAATTGAATTAGATTCATACACATTTTAGCCCTTATGTGGCTATTCAATTTCTAATGACTTTCTTTTGTCTTGAGTTTGAAGCAGCTTGTCCAAATTTTTGAGCCTCTAGAAAATAACCAACCCTTATTTCCTCTAGAAAATAACCAACCAAGAAGTAGAAAAATTTTTCACAATCAAATTCAAATTTTATAATATTCAATAAAAATTGCTTTTATTGTTTTATATTGCATCTATAAAATATTTATACTTGTTGAAAAAATTGCAAGCTTACGTAAGCTTTCGTCCTTTAGCCTACAGTGGTCGATGTTGTTCTATACAATAATTATTTACAAAATATTACTTAGTTAATTCATATAACGTGTTATGAGAGAATGAAATAAATTTCCTAGACACATACATTTTCGTTGTTATTAGTTTTTCCTTAGATTTCATCAACAAGTTTTGTCAATTAAGACTTCTGAATTCAATGAAGAATAAATTTATTTACGAATTCAGGAGAAACTAACTTTCGAATAATTTGAAATTCAGAAATAATTATAGTAACACTAAATTTCGATGGCAATTTTAAGCCCCCTCTATCGATAGAAGATAAATAAGTAGATAAATTGTCATACATTTTACTTGATGTCCAAAATCGAGAATTAGGTTTCGCATACAATAAAAACAAGAAATATATTTCGTACACACTCTTTAAATGTATATTAGTAACATCACATATCAGTCAGTTGGGTTACAAGACGTCCTGAAAAGTCCGGAATTGGCGAGTATTGCCTGGGTTCCGCCAGGAATAATAAATTGTCCAGATTTTTCCGAGAAAAAATGTGTTCGTCGCTTACGACAGTTTGCGAAATTGTATGCGTCAAGTATTTTTTAATTTAAGAGATATTTTTACTTTCAAAATTGTCATATTTTATTTGTAAAACCATTATTGTTTATTTGTAACAAAGTTTATCTGACGGTTTCATTGTAAAAGTTTTTTAATACCCCATTAACTGGGGAATATTATTTATCCGAACTGTCCCTGCAATGTCTGGAATTTTAATGAGTTCCTTAGCAACTTCCTCTTTTAGGTCTGATAACCCTACTAACTAGTAGGGTTAGTAACATCATTCAATACAAAAATGTTATCTTCAAACTGAATGCCGTCGAAAATTAGCGAAGTCGACATCTCTATTATTTGAAGTCAATGATCTTAAATCCTTAATTAATGCCCCCTTTTGATAATTTTAATTTTGTGAAGTATCGTAGAATCTTTAGGAAACGGAAATGATGGATGTAAGTAGTTAATTAACGTCGCACTGAAGCAACAAACACAACGAGGTATTGGCGACGGTCCGGGATTAATCCCGGAGGGAAAGATCCTAGAACTCAGAACCACGATCAGATGACGAGGTAAACACATGAGGTGGCACCCCATTCTCCAAACTTCCACACCACGCCAACGTGAGGATATTTGATACCACTACAGATTTAACGTGTACTAGCCCCCATGTACACGATGGTCTTTGGTTGGACCGAGTTTCGAACTCGTAATCCTCCGATTGCTAATCCGTTACTCTTCCAGCTGCGCTACCGCGGCCCCAAGGAAATGTGGAAAAGCGAACATTGTTGCCAACATAATTTAAGCCGCATCCGGAACCAAACACTTTCGTGTCATTAAAGACCTGGTGAGTTTTAAAACATGCAAAAAAACATGTGACTTGAGAGTCACAAATTCTATTTTTTTAACAAAGCAAATGTTCATACAAAGACTCGACTGAAATAATAACAAATGGCGAAACAGAACAAACTATTTCTATAGTAGTATGAGCAGACGTTTTCACGATCAGACACTTTTTGTGACATCACAGCTCTTATTCGCCAGCTAAAGTAGACCTTCTCTTTAGATGGCTTTGGATTCGGCTCTTCATACAATCCTTATCCTTCTTCAAAACCTTTTTGAATTCGTTAAGGATTTGAGAAATCGTACAAGCTGTCACTGAATTCATGTCAGAAATTTAATTCCACAAGTGGACGGAACCATTGATATCCAAATATGCTAGTTTCTAGAAATCAAAAGACGCAACCACGTATTTGATTGCTTTTGCGTTGAACACGAACCAAATACATATCCATTAAAGCAGGGATGCAGACTTCTTAAAACCAAGAGCCACATAGATTCACTGCGACTTATGGAAAGTGCGCCAAAAAATATGAAATTATCTATCATATATTATTTTTATTTATTATTTATATTATTGATATTTGTTACACAAAGAAAGATAATAAAAAGTAAATAAAGAATTTAATTTGATAAGTGACATTGCATTGATTTAACAATTGTTCCAATATTTAGATCAATTTTTGTAGTAGCCAAGCGCAAAATTGATTCTCAATTTTCATCAGCTAACAGTTCCTATTTTTCGATTTTTTATATCATGATAGAAAAAGTCTGTTCACAGATATATGGTGACCCAAAGAGACTTGCATATTTTAATGCTTTGTATCCCAACGAAGTTTTGTGACTTGTTCAAGTTAAAATAACGCATGGTGGGGCGGGCCGTCAGCAAATCAACCCACGGGCGCGGTCTATGCATCCTTACATTAAAGCAAAAGAATTCGCTTGAAATATGTCACTTGAACAGAGGATTTATGAATGGGGTGCTTCTGTTCGGTCATAAACTCTTAAAAGTTTCGATTGAAGTTATTGAATAAAACGAATCTTAATTTTACAACTGCACTTTCGAAATGCAATTGGTAATCAGTAAACTGGTGACAGCACCTGTCGATCTTAGCTGTTGGTAGGCAGTTAATTAACGTCGCACTGGAGCAACATAACATGCTATTGGTGATGGTCTGGGATCAGTTCCCAAGTGAAAGGTCCGAGAACAACATCACGTAATTTTGAACCATTGTCAGATGACGGGGTAATACCTGAGCTGGTAACACCCCTCTTTCCAAACTTCCGCAACACGAGAACGTGAGGACATTTAAGGCCACGACAGATTTAATGTACACGACGATCTTTGGTTGGACTGAATTTCGAATTCTGTAGATCAGCATTATGCTAGATTCTTGCTGTTGCTTATCTCCACGTCTAGCTTGCTTCAGCTAGACCAAATCCATGAGTCCACTCACCTGTATAAAGTCATACACCAAAGATATTCAGAAAACAGGTTGACTCGGGACAACCCCAGGCACTCGAGAATGTGTGCTGGGGATGCCTGGTCGGACTGGTATTTAGGGCAAACAGGATGAATCTTGCGACCACAGCAAAATGTGAGACTCTTCAGATGGCCACTAAAAAGCGGGAGAGTGTTGTCTGAATATGTCTCGCAATTGAGAGCATGAGATTTTCCGGGGTGATCCCCACGATACCAAGAGAGTACCGGGGAACGATCCATGCCTACTTATCAAGATTTTTCTAATAGAGTAAAGCTCAAGAAACGTCAATGAGTGTGTATCGGACAATGGTTCATCGACACCCTCCTTTGGCAAATCATCCGCTACTTCGTTTCCCCTGAGATCCACGTGTGAAGGGATTCACTATAGGTGCACTTCACAGAAGGATGAAACATGTTTGAGTTCGTTAATCCATGAGCCAGTTCTATCTCCCGCTATGCCAGTTCTATCTCCCACACTCCGCCACGTAGATAGATGTTGGATGGAGCTGCGACTGGTTGGAGAAAATCCAAACTACCTTTAGGTTCGGAACAGACATGATGTAGACATGATGTCAGGGGAGAAAACACCCATAGTTATCGATATACATGCGTTTGTGTGTAGCATCCCTTCTCCTAACGACCTGTAAACCATCATAATAACACCACGAATAACATTAAACTAGTTGAATTAACATCAAGGATAGACTCATTTCCACCAGACAATAATAAAGCTAAAGGAACTTAAGTGTGCTTTAGCTCCGCTCAAAGTTTGGGAGCAGTTCACGCAGATGCGCTCTGCAAAGGCTTTTGTTCGCCCTTTATCTGACGAAGGAGGGTCGCCACATACCTTTCAAACCCATTTAAAATCAACTTACCCAAGTCGCTTTATTCTCGTCGGAACCGTATTATAGTACAAGTATTTCAAACGGCTGCTCTGTGAAGTCTAAGTCTAATCATTTCGATAACTTCACTTTTGAAAAAATGCTTCATATCCGCAAATGTAACCTTTTTCATTATATGCAGATTTAACCGAAGTCTAGCGAAATGCATCTCCAGCGCACTTGCTGTGAGTCTCGTACTCGACGCCCTGTAGCCCCGATCCAATCGCCCCAGACATCAGGTATGTTTGCTACTACATCTACGTCCTCATGAGCTTCATGAAATACCAATTTAGTTTAATACCCTCGTCAAAGTTACTTTGTTACCTCATCTCCACCATTTGTGAAACAGTTTCTAAATGTTCATGCATTAACTATTGAATTTGCATATCTAATTTCCGACTAAAGGCTGGTAGTGGTAGGAGTACATCTGCTTCGAGGGAATTTACACATGTGGGGGCATTTGAACTGTAAATGGTTCGTTCAGGTTTAATGAGGCAAGGTCCGATTGAGGTCTAGGTGGGCAGAACGCAGGATTAAATATCGTTCAATACAGATATATTTTTGAAAATAAATATGAATGAACTAATTGAACAATAAAATGGAGATTAAAGTCTGCACAAACACAACACAAAAAAAAAAACAAATGAAAACTTCTATCAAAAAAAGAAACGGTAAACATAAAATCATATCAACAACGAAGAATTTATGATTTTGAGGATTTAAAGATGAGAATGATATAAAATATGTAAAATAGGCTGTAAAATGTTACATATGTATATATATAGTTCACATTTCGATCGATAAGAGAGAAATCTGGCGCTGCGGTTCAGGTAATTTGTATATTCCTGATCGTATCTAACATCCTCCGTCTATATAAGGCATTATATGCACATGATTTTTCAATAATCGGCGACTCCAGCTTAGTGTCATGAAGCTTACCTTACTAGATTACTGGCGTTACTTTTTAAATTCTTCTATCAACGAAACAGCAATGCTTCTGCTGCACTTAAAGAATTTTGGCATTTGAAAGACTTACGTAGAGGTCACTGACGTTGGTTGAACAGTATCGACATACTTAAACCACTGCGGAGAGTTTACCCAAACAGGAATTAAAGTTCCTTGCATCCGTTCGATCTGTCCGCTACCTCTTGGAATTCCAGCACTCTGGTATGCTCGATCCTCTTATCTAAACATTATTTTTCAAATCCCTTAGCAGTAAACGCAGTGAGTTTTATCTGTGAAAATAAGAGATGGATTCACAAAAATTGTTTGGGGTTGCTTCAGTTTCTCTGCAAGGCATCTTAGGCGGATGTTGACTTTACTGGGAAGAACCAAACGAATTTCATGAAGATATCTACTTCCATGAATATATATTGATTGTTTTTATTTGTCGCAGGTAGAAGTCCTATGAAATCGACATAGTATGTACTCAGAGAAACTGAACTTCTTCCATGGGAATGCTTTTTCTCTTTTTGTTGACAAAAGACAATCTTCGCGAACTTTGACACACATGTTAAAACAATAGTCATTTTCAAATTGATGCTACAAAGTTTATAATTAGGAACGAGGCCAGCAATTTCATTGCATAATGTAAAATCATGTGTGAGAAACACCAATCACATTAGGATCTTCAACCGCATTAATATGCAATAAGAAATTATCAGATACGCTAGGACTTTACCTTGCACAAATTGAAAAGAGATAACAGAACAGGCTGTGGAGAGGCTGTCTTTGTGCACGATTGTATTTATGTTGCTGAGAAGAGAATGTAATTAAATACCCAGCACGTTGAGAGTATTTCTATGAAATTGTGTTTTTATAACTTTTATTTTTATCTTGTCAGCATCTATATTCCAGGACAGGGTACGACTTTTGCCCGAATTGGACTCTTACTTCCAATAATAATAATTTTATTATATTATGTGACTTTAATGTTAAACATAAAAGTTAGAAAACGATGGTGACGATAATTTAAATGGGTCTACAATTTTCAATTGGATTCAGTCTATAAATTTATTCTAATGAACAGTGCACACTTATCGATATTCGGCTTTTGGGTCTTTTAGTACCATCGATTTGACTCTTGTTCCTCCGAATCTTTGGACAAAAATTGGAGATGGGTATGTCGGTTCCTATCTGCTGAGTGACCATTTCACTATTTTCTCGTATCTACGATTCATTCCAACAAAAATGGTCCTGATCCTCTTCCCTATACGAAATAGTGTTTCAGTGAACCAGATTGGCCTCTTTTTCAAGATTTTACAGGAAGGACTCAGAACATGAAATACAGCAAATTAGAAACTATAAGGAATACTATACATCTTGCCGCTGAGTTCTCTATACCTAAAATAAAGGTAAAAAACTCGTCGGTGGTTGGTTGGTGGTCTAAAGAAACAGCTGAATTGAAATTTAACAAGTGCAGAGCTAGAAGATGGTGAAGAATGAGAGCCATGGTTAGGCAGGAAATAGTACAATAGGAACTCAACTTTATGTAGACGAGCAATCCTTGTAAATAAGATAAATTGTTGACAATCCTTTGTTGAAACTATCAATTATCATTATATATCTGCCGTGGCATGGAAAAGGTTTCATGCTATTGAAGGTAAACGGAGTTCAAAAATAAACACCATTTGTGATACAAATGGTACCATTCTGACGAAGGATTTCGACAAGGCAAACCTGTTTACAAAGCACTTACTTCTGATGACGATGGGTCTGTTGATTTTGACATGAACTTAAAAAATGAAGAGAATTGGCTCTTGCATGAACTAAAATCATCTTTTCATGTCCCAGACTTAGCGGACTCTCCCTTTACTTTGTTCGAACTGAGGGTTGCTATTTCAAATACTCGTAGCTCGTGTTCAGGTTAGGATGATATTTACAACATTAGTTTAAAACAACTCTTTCTAATTCTTACAGAAAATCTTGACTTTCTTAATGTTGTTAGGAATAGTGGTTTTATATTAAATAAATATCGACAGGCAATTACTCCGCTGTTTAAGCCAAACAAGCACGCATTTAAATGTGAATCGTATGAACCCAAATCCATCACCTCCTGTTCTGGGAAACTAATGGAGAGATTAATTGTTAATAAACTAATATGAGTAAGTATATAAAGGACGGTTTTTCTTTCGGTGTACAAAGGAGTTCGTCGACTCCTTGTGGCAGTTACCAACAAACTGCATTCTTTAAAACCTATCATTCATCAGTGGCTAGTGTCTCAAATGCGGAGGACGGATGTCGAACTGACCCCCTTCACATTGGACACGCACGTCTCACTCATCGTCATCTCTTGTTGGGCGAAAGTCCCCCTTTTTGTTCTTCATGTTCTTCAGATTTTACTGTTTATAATATTTTATATGCCCTGCTTTTAATCATCATAGTAAAAAAAAATTTTTTAAATACATTTTTAAACTTCATGATTTGGTTGGGAAAAATCCCCATCCAAACCTTTTCGCATTTTAACGTTCAATCGGCTTTTTTTTTTATCTTATCTATCTATACTTTTTGCAAATTCAAAATGACTCAACTATCTATTTTATCAAATTCTTTTATAATTCAATCTCTTAAATTTCACACTTTCACATTTTATGCATATGGAAATAAAATTAATTAGTTACGCTGAGTCAATGGTCTTGTTTTCATCATCTGACAATTTGTACATTTTTATTCTCTCTACACATTTTATGTGTTTTAATTCTATCTTTTATCTTTGTCTTGGACTTGATTTTGAAATAAATTGTACTTTTATTGCGTTATATTCTGTCTTGTGTTTGGCGCAGCTTGTCTGCTTTTGGACCTTGCGCCATAAAACCCTAACATCCAATCCAATCCTTCAGTGACACCTTTAGCCGAAACGAAATTACAGTTTATAACTGGGTATCTGTGCGCGTGAATCAATAAGAGCTATTATTTCCACACCGTAAGACTGTTAGCATATTCCAATATTCCAATTCATTGAAGAAATTATTTGGAACAGAATTATTTGAAGGGACTGAACATACAGAACTTTCGTTTCGCATCTCCCGCAACGGACTTTATCTTTTACTTTTTGTTGCTTTTTGGTGCAAAACTTTGGAAAATGGTTTGTTGATCCGCAGACAGCAATCGGGTTTTTCTTAGTTTGGCTTGTAATTAGTTTTATGTAAATGTCCATACGACGAGTAGTTAACGTTTCGGAATACGTATTGGTTGCCATCGTCATTTCCCATTGGCACGCGCGTGTGCCTGAATTTCTCTTTAGAATTTTCCTTTGGATTCGAAACAAATATCGCACTATTCAGCCAATACTGTTAGTTTGAACCAATTTTCACCCTTCTAATTCCGATGTGAGATGCTGTACTTTTATCCAAAGCATGACGTAGTTTATCCGCAACCATTAACTCGCATAACGATTCAAAGTAGTTTACTTTGCACAAATTGCAATAATAATAGAACTAAGCCTTTAACTTTGATGTAAGCTGAATGCGAGACTCGCTCATCTGACTGAACATTTCGAAAGTTAAATTTTCTAGCAGAATTCCGAAACTCGCGCAATACTAAAGACTTAAGTATTTCATAATTTGTCATTTCTCCCCGATGTATAGAACATTATTGGCCATCCTGTAAGGAGATTAATTAGAATTCTTTTCGGATTTTAGTTTCCGTGGAATATTTTTAGTTATGAGATCTCGTTCCAGTAATTGAAAAACAAATTAAAGTTCTCCGGTTTAGATAGGTAGGTACGGTAAGGAGGTATTTTAATTAATATCGCACTGGAGCAACACAACGGGATCAAACCCGAAAGGAAGGATTCGAGGACAAAACCACGTAATTTTGTGCCACCGTCAGATGACGAGGTCCCACCTGAGCTAACCACCTCACTCTCCAAACTACCATACCAAACCAACGTGAGGACATTTGAGGCCACGGCAGATTTAGTACACGGCGATCTTTGGTTGGATTCAAACTCGCAACCCTCCGGTTGCTAATCCGTTACTCTTCAACCAGGCTGCTGTGGCCCCCGATTCCTATGGTAATTTTATTAAATTTTCCAAGCTAAACGATGCCGTTTTCACATTTTGTGAAATATTTTGAACCGCAGCTGTACGGTTATGATGTTTTCTAATTCCACTTCTATTTTTATTGCTTTAATTTATTCTCTCAATCTCTAATTTATGTTGTTTTGATCACTCTTGATCCGTGCTTGCCTATCCTCAATTAGCTTAGGCGTTGTTCTCGTTATCTGACCATACGAGGTGGGTCCTTGGATCTTTCCCTTCGGAAATGATCCCGAACCGTCGCCAATAGCCCATTGTGTTGCTTCAGTGCGACCTTAATTAACTACCTACCTATCCTCTATTATATTACTTAACACATCTCCAACAGAATCTGGATAATTTTATTATTTCCTTCTTTGGTTTTAAATTCAATAATGGTCACACCTGGTAGTACTGATTCAGCAATATCGTGAGTTACAATGATTAAATCCTCTTTCCGACTGTCTTTATACACATCAAATCAAAAGTGTCCCACCTTTATAATCTACTATCCCGGCCGAATTACCACGAATGTGGGTTTGTGTAAAAATATTATTCAATTATGTAAACATTTTTGAATGAACTTTTTTGAAATAATTTTTAGTTTTCATCCCCAATTTTGCAGTTGCATCGTTGTTCTAAAATTTTGAATCAAATATTCAACACAAACTTGGATATGCTGTTACATCGAAGAGATAAACTCCCGAAAACATCTGAGTCCCAACTATCACTCGAGTCGTTCTTCCAAAGAATGATGAGAAAACAGTTGAAATATTCAAATAATGTCGCAATGCTATCTATAGCGGAGCCGAGTATTACTACAGTTCTGTCATTATTCCATTGAAAGGATGAATCATGGTCAGGACAATTGAAGCATTAAACTCAAAATACCCATTCTTAGCACTTGCGCATTTTTTCTTCCGGCAGAGCGAAGTGATCTTCAACATGGTGTATTGTTTCGTGGCCATCGAAGATAATGTTCGAGTGAATCCATTCAATCCAGGAAGGTTGTTCACTTCACCATCTTCGAATCGAATGATATTTTGCATACAGGTACATTTTGGGCCACCTTGAATCAACATGTTTTTTATAATCTCGAAAAAAAATTTCTCTTCGAGATACAGGGCTGTGAAAGTGACGTCACAAATAAAAATTTATTTTTCTTAGCGTACATCACCTATTTAAAAATCGCATATCTCTAAAGTATTTAAAATTGGATTTAAGATAATCCAATTTTGTTTTTTTCAAAACAATTGTATGGATATACAGCAACTATTGATACTAATTTCATTAGTGGCATGTAAATAGTATTGGAAATAGAAATTTTTAAATTTGATTAATTTTAAATTCATTTTTCTCAAAAAAGCCATCTTTTGTTAGTTGTAATTGTTTTGATAGGAAGGTTCAGAATAATAAACTACATATCTAAATTATTAATACATTCCTACAACTATATCAAATATTTAAGCAGTATTGAAACTAGTAGCACAAAACGTAATACCCAATAAATCCTCATAGAACAGTTATAAACTTGCATAGATAAGAAAGATTACGAAGCTCAGTAATACATTTATCGCAGAAAAAATAATGATATACATTTTTATTTACTTAAAACAATAAGAAAAGTTCCTAATTTAAATATTTTAGTTACGTTAAATAAAATATTAATTAAAATAAATTGAGAGATTCGTTAAATTCGGCAAAAGTGTTTAATATGTCCTTTCTGCCATATAAAACTCCAAGAAAGCATTCAACGGATACTTCAATAAATAACTATTTCAATGTTGAACTTCACGAATTCAATTCATAACTAAATACAGCTTCATAAGTAAATAAACTTACTTTCAATCATCCTCGATTCTTGAAAAGTTGGACTTTTGTGTTTAACAAGAGGCCGACTTCGTCATATGAACGCATCATTGTAAAACTTTCAACAAGAGTGAACTTGTTAGTTACTTAAAAGCTATTTTTTGATGCTGCAGGAAAATTTTCATGTGCCTTCCTCCGTAAAAAGACAATTAAATTTATTTGTCTCTTCTGGAACCATAAAATTGGTTTTTACTTAATGTATTGATTTTTTTGAGAGATTATTTTAATAAAAATCCAAGGATGAATTATACCCAAATCCAAGAATGAATTAAGAGTAAATGAGTATTATATACTAAATGATTTAAAATGTATAGGAATAAATCAGACCAAGGTAAAAGCTCTTTAATGTACCAATCATAACTATGATTGGTACATTAAAAAGCTCTTTCACTACATAAAATCTTCCTCATATGGGCAGCTGGATGGATAAAAAGCAGCTGTGTGTAGAGTATAAACAATCAACACTCCCAGAGCACTCAGAATAGTATATCTTGTAACTTTATTTTATAATTTGTTGCATCAGGTGCAAATGAAACCATGTGTGCTGGTTATTACCAAGTGAAAATTTTAATGCAATTTGAAGCAATATGCAGCCCAAATATTTCCGTTGTAAATTATTAGAAGGTAGTTAATAAATTCCGCGGTAAATAATTAGTTTGGCTGATTTCTTTTTTAAAACTATTAACAGTAGAATTACAGGATTATCAAAAATCTTAGTTCTATACACTTTATTGATATATGTATAGAAATAATGTATCATGTTAAAATATCGCATCGAAAAATGTGCTTGAGCTTCTAGGTGAGAAGATTCGAGCACTCACTAGTGGAAGAATACCGTTGGTCCCTCTTGTTGAGCTCGCGTTAGCGGTTAAAATTTCTATATCTCACGTTGAAGGCCCTTAAAAACCAATCTTTGAGAAACTGCATTAGCTATATAGGGTACTACATTAACAACATTCTAATGAACTTACACTAAAAGTTTCAAAAATTTTAAAGATGGCTTTTTTTATTAAATCTTAACCAAACTTCAGCAAGTTCCGTGCCAAACTCTTAAGAAACGAATCCAGTTTTAAAAGATAATTTTACTTGTCATTACAAACAGAACATTTAAGTATCTCTAGCAAAAACAAAACAAGTTTATCTCTAATAGTTTAAGCGTAGCGAAATGTTAAGTGCTACGCGACATTCATGAAAAGTAAAATTGAACACTTTTTACCGCCTTTTAAAGGATCTTATTTCCATGAAAAAAATTATTTACAAAAAATAAATATGAAAAAGTTTAACATATGCCACTGGCCACCAAATACTAAATTTTAAAAAAATCGAAGGTGGTGAGGCGAATATTTTATATCTTATTGCCTGAATTTGAATGGATTCACTCGTTCATTACTTGTCAGATTATCTTGCGCATCTCTGTGGCATAAGCCGCTCGGTGCTGGAATCTAATGATCGGCGCGTCTCGTGAAATATGCCGCCAATGTGCTTGTAGTAAGCCTCGTACTCGTTGCATCTGATATACTCAGGCTCCGCATGTTGCTGCCCCAACCCACATGTCAGGACAGTTGCTGCTGCATCCACATTCATGAGCTTATGCTGCATGGCAATATGAGGTGCATGAAGAAGCCCATGGTTGTGACTCTAAGGCCGAATGAGTCTATTTCGATGCTTTCCTCTTCGACTTCTCCCGGGCACGATGCTCACTCTTTCGCTCAGTCGTTGTCTTGTCTATTGTCTTTCGAATCCCACAATCCTGTACTTGCTTCATAAGTGCAGCTTGTCGGTCGAGATAGTATCTTGTGTCATGCTTCTGGGGCATCTTTGAAATTTTCAAATCGATGATCCATCTCCGGGTTCTAGCGGCTCTTTAGCTAAAATGTGAAGTGCTGTAACATGCGATTCAAACATGATAACATCTCAAGGGACCGTTGGAAATCGATAACGAGCCAAATGTAGGACATTTTGGCAACTTTAGCCAGCTCACTGAGGTTCAACCGGCAGCAACATTTCATATCTCGTTCAATGAGCTGTTCTTTCTCCCCTTTTTTGCATTTTTAGTGATGCTTGATTCTTAAGTTACTCCCCACAACTAAGAAAATGATGTAGTTCTACGTCAAAACGATTGTTATCTCAAAGATACACGGCATCAATTCTTCTCACACTTTCAATCGTTACAGAAGAGTTAAAACTGATACTTTGGTTACAGAATCGTAAAAATGCATGTACCAAAAGAAAAACTTCCTTATCGAATAGATCTCGCTACTTCAAGATGCTTTTTAAAGGAAATTCCTAAATTGTTGTCGGTCTCACAAAAAGGTGTATTATGTTTTTGGGTGTAGAAACAAAGTTTAAATTCGATCTTTTGGTATAATTCATCTTCAACCTACACATTAACACTCTCGCTGCGCATTCCGCGATTTCCGCGGGCAACGTAGAAGTAGCAAAATTTGCGCATCCGCCGATTTCTGCGGGGATCCATTTTTGCCGTCTATTTAACTGTGCAACCCGCTCTTTCCCCGTTCATGGTTTCATTTTGGCTTTTCTGTGATGTTTAATTGTTTATTCAACTCTGGGTTAACAGATGGCTTTAGATGTCCACATTTCTGCGAAATATACAAGCATTTTTTGCAGCATTTTGCGCGCTCTTTTCAAAGCTCAAAGATGTCTGGTAGGAAGCGTTTCGCGAGTGATAGAACCTACATGCCTGACAATATTTCCGACACTGATAGCAGTTCTGACTCTGATATCAAGTATATTGTAGATAGTTATAGCGAAACTGATGAGAATTTCTCGTATTCCTCAGCGGATAGTGATTTCTAATAATTCTTCATTTCTAATGAATGTTTGTAAATATTTTGCATATTTTCATTAGTATATACGTTTTACCTTTGTATTTCATAAAATAAATCATAATTTAACCAATATTAATTTTCAAAATTTTGCTTTTATATGATTATTCTTCCAATTTCAATATTCCGACAACCTTTTATTATGATCTAATTCTATATTGAAAAAAAAACTCTTTTACAAAAATTTTTTGTATATTTTAACTCTAAAATATCTGTAGATTTGAAATATGTAATAAAAAAATACGCAATTTTTGAATCTATTTTGATAAAAAAAATTACGCAGCGAGAGGGTTAAATGTAATTTTCGTTTCTTTGATGGCAAACCTTTGCATTCGTCGACCTTCTAATGAAAGAGGCGGAGCATGTGGAGGGAGCTGCTATCGTAAGATCTCAGAAGTGAAGTCTCATGGACTTGGGCCAATGGTCTATCGAAGCGTAAACTAGTGTTTTATATGATGATTGTTAATTAGTCGTTCTCACCAGGATTCGTTCTTCCGCTGTATACAACGTGACAGATATTCAAACCGGGCGAACGGGTGAAATAACATGAATCTACGCGCACATACTTCCATCTATTTCATAACAAGGAAGATACTAGCATTAGTATAACAATCCAGGATATGTGGGTTGAGTATGGATTTAATGCCAGATGCTTTTTGGTGAAAAATGACCTGTCATTTTTCTTTCTGCACATGCATATAGCTCGACTTCATATAAAATAAATGCTGTGCTTTTAAAATGCACTCTGCATTGTATAAATATTAGAAATAACTGCACTGGATTGATTTTTTCACTCACACGGGGAAATAACTATTTACATAAAAACCCATCAGTCTAAAAACGATTCAAAGCTTGGCACTATTATTCACGTAGTTGCGCTTATAGAGTCCATTCAAAAACCTTAAGTGCATATGCACAGAAAGAGTATCATGAATGGGAAATAAATTCATCCTACCATGCAAGTTTCATGCGTTCATAAATGAAATAAACAAGAATCAAAATGTAGTTACTCAAGAGATAAAACGAGGATTGTACTTGTTATATGAAATTTTCTATTTATACAGTACGCTGTTCAAGATTTATATTTTGGAATGAAAAACTGACGTTTTAACACCAAGGTAAAATACAAGCAATAAAATCACACACTTCTATGGCTGAGCAGAAGGGAGAGAGAGATAACCAGAGAAGTTAGGTTAGGGTTAAGTTGATTTGGGCTTTTTTCAGCACAAAAGCCAAGATTTGAATGCTACATTACAACCAAAGAGGAGTGATGCTTTACATCATATTGGACGATTAACAGCCTTAAAAGTGACGCGTAACAGACTTTATCACAAACTCAACATTAAAGAGCTGATTATATTATTTTATTTCACTTTAAGGGCGCCTGTACGTGTTTCGAACATGACGCCATTTTGTTTGTATTTCGAATGCTATTTCTGCACTTTGCCATCAAAAATTATAAAAAGTGAATTCAGAATTGATATATCGCTATTTCGGAAGAATGCTAGAAATGAAAAATATGGATATTTTGAATAAAATGCGTCAATTGTTTTTGATATGATTCATCCTTCGAATGGAACAAGGACAGAACTATATATTGCAATGCTCAGTTCCGATTCAAAGCATTGCATCATATTTCAAATTTAAACTGTTTCTCATCATACTTTAGAAGTACGACGCGAGTGTTAGTTGAAACTCAGATTTTTATGCAGTTTAGAACGATCGCAAAGTTGTGCGTTGGATAATTTCACTGTAACAACGACGTAATTGTGTATTGTGCTATTGTTAATCCAAACCCCCTGTCCCCTTCATAGTGAAGAAGTAAAGATGTCAAAAAATATGTTGTAAAAGTAATATAAACTTAAAATATTTTGTACTGAAGGGCTTTGTGTTGAATATTTCATTCTAAATGTTATGAGAACAACGACACAACTGTAAACTTGGGGTCAAATATTGAATATGCACCTGCATGAGTGGAGTCATTTAAAAGTGACATAAATAAGTTATTATTAACTCCACTTTCGGGGAGAGAAGTCCAGCCAAACCTATTCGCGGTCTCCCTGGCCCTTGAAGACTGAATAAACTTCTGGTCAGATTTCAAGGGGACTAACGTAGAACGGCAACCCATTTTCCAATGAAGGGTCAAATGATGAATTAGATTAATGCTACAGCTTCCGGGGCAGCCGATGCTTCGGGGGTTTCAGTCTGGACTCTTGAAGAGAAATCAGTGACGAGAACAACCTAAATCAACATTCTCCAGCTAAATATCAATGGTACGCGAAAGTAGTTATACGAATGAAATACAGTGCAACTTGGATAAGCCGAATGTCTCTAATTCGAAATCGTCGTTAATTCGAAGATTTCTCTTAGTCCCTTGAACTTCTCATTAAATCAATGTTAAAAAATCGTGGATAATTCGAAGTTCAACTTCCTTAATTCGAAATTTTTTATAAAAACTTTCGAATCATAACGACTTTTCGGCCTTTCATCGTTAAGAAATCATCGCCGGAATACCCCCACCTATTCAACACGTGAATGCTGAAATCCCCTTCCCGCCACCTGTTACGTAAGCTACAGTACATATGTAGCTTACGTAATGTAAATATTATTTTGTTTACATACATATAATGTTTAAGTCTTTCATACCATGATCTTCCTGAATAAATATTTACTTATTGACAGAATAATCTTTTCAAGCATTCAGTGGACCTGAAATTAAAGTTAAAAGATGTAACTTTTTTAATTCGAAGTTTTGGATAATTCGAATTTTTTTAGTGGTCCCTTCAGCTTCGAATTATCCAAGTTGCACTGTATTTGCTCCACGAGAACAACATTCACGTAGCTTGCTTACAAGAAACAAAACTTGACAAGAGATTACGACTTAACATCAAAGGATACTAAACACTCAGAAGAGTTTGAGAATTCATCACTGGAGGAGGACTGGACGTACTTTTAAAGAAATTGAATTCAAGGAAATTAACATCGACCAAGTTTTCACGATAATGGATCTACAGAAGCGCATACCATCGAAATCTACCTTCCTGGTCATTCTGTCTCCATTACTAATATTTATCACCCCGATAACTCCTATATTAACGCAGATCTGATTAAAAAACTAAGTCAAACTTCAACCGATTCGACTATTTTACTCGGAGATCTTAATCCAACTTGGGCTCTCCTGTACTTCCCAACAAAGGTCTACAGCTGGAGGATCTATTAACCGACTCTCACAACAATTAACTATGATCAAAATACCTATATTTCCAAGACTTCCTGTGCAGAATCAGCTATTGACATCATAGACATAAACTACATTTCTGCACCATTAGCGCAATGGAAAATCTTGGGAAATGCCATCATAATTGAAAATGCAGCACATGTTTGGTCTCCGTCGTGTGCATCATTGAAGGGAAAACCTGATAGGATACAAGTAAAAACGGCCAAAATCATTATTGGCGCAATCTCCTCCCCAAACACCAAAGCTCAACAAGAGGCTGGACTGGATCAGCTTGATGACCAAAGAAAATTGTCTATAGTCAAAATTCAGCAATCGCATCAAAAGTTACCAAAATGGACCCATCTCCGAAAAACCTTCGAAGACTGGAAGCAAAAATGTCGACTTAACAGATCATAAACACTATAGTACGATCAGGAAAGAAAAATCACTAAACCGTCAGTATGTCCACATACGGGCAGAAACTTTGTTCACCACACCACTGCCCTCAAACACAACCATAAATATCCACCTCACAGATCCCTGCACTAAGAAAGAATCATCTATTAAACTTAAAGAAAAAGGATAAAAACTATTAATGCTTTATCATCTAATAATAAACACATCGTAGCCTACTGATGAGTCATCAGACTCTAATATTAACAAAAGAGGTGCTAGCGTACTTCTGCTTCTAGATTGAGAGGAATTACAAATAAAGGCTGGAACAGGAAAAATATCCTCCAATTTCATCAGTGAACTCAGCCATAAATAAGACTCTTGAAACTTATTTAAATCTTGCAACACATCAAACCGAGGGAATTATTTTCTTTAGTGATTCCAGATTTGCCTAGAAACAATAGCAAATAGCAGCTCAAATGTACCCAAGATGTCCATTCACTTTCTGCATCAACTCATATGCTTGGAGAAAAGGTGCACTCTTCAGTGGATTCCCGCACATATGGACATTGAAGCAAATGAACCTGCAGATCAATTGGCAAAAAAATGGCCGAGAATTAAATTTTGAAAGCCCCAATAACTCTTACTGATGCTAATGCCTTGGTAAAATTTAAACTCGTATAGCAAAAATAAAATAAAATAACAAATTTGTAAAATTAACACCTATAGAAATACCACTATCACAATATCCAGACTGAGAACTGGAAGTCTTAAAGGCTTGATAAAACAGTAATAGAACCAGAACGTATTGTATTGAATGTTTCTGTTTGAACGTGAACTGTCTGGGCGTTGAACTCACACCTAAACATATATATTCACCTGCCCTGCAATAGCAGCTGCTTTTCAAACCACCGAACACCATCCTGAAGAACAGCTTTACAGCGAGAAAATAATCGATTTCGCCAAAGCCGTACCAAGTGCACACGGCGACATCTCACTCAGAAATGGACACAAATCCGCTTTCATTACCATCCAAGATTCTAACAAGTTGTAATTGACACTGATCATGAACGGTGTTCTTATTTTTTTGTTTATGAAGAAATCGATGAATTAAACTTGCGTCATCATTTTTCCGGGACAGCGATATCCGAATTTAAAGCTGCATTCTAACAATTAATTGTAAACAATGAGCAATTTTTTTAAATAACGAATTATTTTGGCTCTGTGTATCTTCGTAAACCGTTTGGCCCAGTACGTAACAGGAAGAAATTTTCTAAATTTCATTTGCCTTTTAATTTCCAATCCTCTATTATGATAT
Source organism: Meta bourneti (assembly GCA_933210815.1). Lineage (NCBI taxonomy): Eukaryota > Metazoa > Arthropoda > Arachnida > Araneae > Tetragnathidae > Meta > Meta bourneti. The sequence continues at coordinate 88,790,335 of OW119924.1, read as the reverse complement.
ATCATAAATGTGTGCAACGGATTTAAACAATTAAAATAATGTATCTCTTCGCACTCGTTCTATCGTTTAGCGACTGAAGAAAGCATGGTTCATGCAACGAACCAGAGAAGACTGCTTAGAAATATTTGGGGTGTTAGCAGAGAGAAAGGGTTCCACCCCTCTAAGAAATATTAACCTTCTAAGAAGTTCACATGCTCAATTCCACCTTGCAACCTGCTGTCTCCCCAGCATGACTTCTAACCAGTTTGGATCCTTTTGACCAACATAATCTTTCCATAAGATTCTCTTCTCAGGAAACGACCAACAGATATTTACGCATGATATTTAAAAAAAAAAAATTCTATTCTAAGGAAAGGAGCGATAAAATATTTCAAAAGAATTCTATCCTCAGGAAAGGATAAATAGAATAGTTCCAAAAGATTATGTTCTAATAAAGACCAAAAGACTTTCTAAAGGTTGAAAGAATCCATGAATTCTTTTGAAAGATGTGGTTATTTAGTCATTAAGTGTGATGTGGGGAAAAACAAATCATCCCATCTGCAAATTTCGCTACGCTCAGACGGTTGAATAATTTTCTCTGTTCAACACGTTGAGAGAGAAAATTGTTCATGGTGATGAGCTTGAGATCTGTGAGAAGAGAATTGTTGGGAGATGAGCTTTCTCTCTTGTTACACTCAACGTTGTGTAACGAGAGAGCAAGCTCATCAACCCTATGAGCTTCACATTTCCGAGTTGTGTAGTATTGATTTCACAACACAACGCACAAATTAACTAAATAACTACAACTGTTTGTTAAAAGAATGCTAGGAAAGATTCTATTGGCCAAAAAGGTCAAAACTGCTTAGAAGTCTTGAAGGAAAGATGGCAGGTTGCAGAACGATTAAATGCTTGTGAAACCATCAGAACGTTAAACATACCAATCATCTATATATGTATTAAATATCCATTGTATCCACTTAGATTCCTCCTTGGGTGTATTTCTTTCTCCTGCCTCAGTAAAACGTTCCGAATGTGCGTACCTCCATTCACTTGACGTTGTGTTGGGCAATTTAAAGGTCAACCAATTAATTATCCATTATCTCTACTACAGGTAAATATGAAGCAAATAACTTAAGAAGGGCCCAATCTTTTCTCAGTTTTCAATTCCAATCAAGAAGTCGTAATACCAAACCAACATTACCTTACATGATTTTTACTGTTTTCAGACACATTTACGTGTATTTTACTTATCTGATAAACGGTACACGAGTTACATTGACTAAATTATCTTCAGTGTGTATTTTTGATACCTTTTACCATTTCAAATATTTCGGGAACTACTGAAAGTGAATCCTTCTTCTGAAGACGTGCTTGATCATACATATCCAGGCGAATAGATATATTTTTCATTTTCTCGTCTGTTTGATTGTTTCGTCTTGCCCAAGAATCCGGGACCACTGCGCTATCAACATACGAATCGTAGTTTCAGCAGGTTCGATATACCCAGGGTGTATCTCTTTTCCGAGTCAGTCAATAAAGCTTTCCTTGTGCGTCTATGTCCATTTACTTGACGTTATATTCGCTGTTCCGCTGAAATCACGTCCGGGTCATCAATATATGGGTACGAGATATTAGTTCTCAGAGCCATATGAAGATGTTGACTGATTCAATGAATAACGAGGCAGAAAAAGTAACTTTAATAAAAATCATCACAAATTAAATAAGTATAATAAGTTGACTAGTGCACCAGTATAGCGCCTTTCCTCAAAATAAAAAGGCTTAATATTAATTCCGATATTTCAACCTTCCTTGATGCTGCATTCTAAAGATATTTTAATCCGCAGGCAGGTAAATGCAGCACGACTGAAAGAAAAACTAATTTAATTGATCCGTTGCCAGAGCCAAATGACTTAATTTTACAGGTAGACTGATGCCACCACAAATCCAATATGGCCTTGCGCCATAAAACCCAACCAACCTCTTATTGTCCAATCCCAATCCCATTCAGTCACCTAGTACACAGATGGATTGTTCATTCCCTTTAACAACCGAAAAATAAGTGAACATTTAGTTTGCAAATATAATTTGACTATTTTCAGACCCATTCACGATTTTTCTTTTTATGGGCTTGCTGAAATTTTGATTTAAGGCAAATGCGAGCCCAAATCTTCAAAGTTTATATTGAATCATACACTTCTCCATCACAGCAATTTTAAAACATAATATTTTTACACTCGAGATCCTTTATTAATAGCTTGCTTGCTAGTCAACTCCCAGCTTTGGCTGTTGAACCATTTGGTGGCGCGCAGACCAGTAGAGACGGGAAAGCTTCCTCGACACGTCCTCCTCGGTGTCTGGTTCTTGGTCCAAGGCCGGGCACTGATGCAGGTGGGGTGGGCAGCATCCATGACGCCCTAACCACACAGCAGATATTGTGGGGTGGGAAACACGTGGATCCTGTGCAAGTGGGCAGCAAAGTAGTCGTGCCCAGTTGTCATAATATGATTGTTGCCAGTTAATACACTGCTGGCCACCCAAATTGCAACACCAAGAAAGACAAGAGATATCACAACAAAATTTATTTTGTAGATAACATGTTTACCAAGTATCAAATGATTAAATTTATAGACTTCTGTGAAGTGTGGTTCCTGCCAAAATCAGTAGCCAGAGTAGCCGCCATTGTTGGAGATCACCGCTGCCACACGCCTCGGCATTGATTCAAAGAGACTTTGGATGTGTTCTTGGGGTACAGCAGACCAAGCAGCTTCCACACGTTGCCAAAGTTTATCTAGTGTGGCAGCTGGGGATGTATTCTGGGTCAATCGTTGAGCAACCATGGACCACATGTTTTCTATCGGCGAAAGATCCGGAGAGCGAGCTGACCAGGGAAGCAATTCAATCTGGCGATTGACGAAGAAACCTTGGACAATGCGTGCCACGTGTGGTCGCGCATTATCCTGTTGAAATATGGCTGTGGGCAAGCCCTGAAGGTAAGGAAGGACAATTGGCTCCAACACCTCGGAGATGTAGCGCTGGCTGTTTAAAGTACCGGCAATGCGTACTAGAGGAGTGCGAGAGTGATATCCAATACCGCCCCATACCATAATACCCGGTGCAGGACACGTGTGGCGGTGCATAACGCAGCTGTTCAGCATCCTCTCTCCACGGTGTTTCCAGACTCGAATCCGACCATCGTGGTGTTGCAGACAGAAGCGTGACTCGTCAGTAAAGACAATTCATTCCATTCTGCCATCCACATCCTTCTTTCATCGCACCATTGGCGGCGGAAACGTCTATGGTTCTGCGTCAAGGGTAGACGAAGCAATGGACGTCTTGCGGACCGACCACTCTGCTGTAAACGGCGTCGAATGGTACGCGCAGACACTGGATGATGCGGTACAGACTGAATGTGCTGTGCTGTGATGTGCTGAGCCATCCGTCACTGCCATACGCACAATATGCCTGTCATCACGTGAAGTGGTGCACTGAGGTGGATGCGATCGAACACGTCGGTCCGTCGTACCCTCCTGCATCCAACGATCACATATCCGCATTACAGTTGTTTGGTTTCGTCCAACACGACTACCGATTTCCCTGAAAGATAATCCACAATCTCGGTAGGCCACTATCCTTCCTCTGTCGAACTCGGATACTTGATCAAAAGATGATCGCTGTTTTCTACGAGGCATAATTGATCGTTTTTTGAAAAAACCACAAGAAAAACACAATTGCCGTACTTGAAATCGTCGAAATCTCTAAGCCTTAAATAGCGCTTTGAAGTGGCGCCACAGGCGCGCGTGATGTGCGTCTGCGCTGAAATTCTAATCATTTGCATATCTCACCTCCGCTAATGCATGTTGTAAATTTCATATTATTTGCATGCTTCCTTCAGGGTGTTGCATTTACGGTGGCCAGCAGTGTATGATTACTCTCATATTTGTCTAAACTTATCATTGATGTAATTTTATTAAATGTCGCCCATTCTGTCTTATTGGTCAAGATGCCGACTTCTGGATCGAAAGTTTCCTGCTCGAGTTAAGGCTAAGGTATGAATGCCCTTCCGGAGTGAATGTGTGGCCTCAATGCAAATGGTCTAGAATGTATGATATGTATACGAAGTGTAACATGAACCCACTGACCATGGTGCATAACACGAAGTGGTTCTTAAATCCCCTTTGAAATGGTATCATAATGAATCATGCTGAATCGGTCGGGGAATTCGGAAAAAATTTTAATACTTTCCAATGCCTTTTATGTGATCGCCCTTATCCGATATGATGGAGCAAGCGAGATTACTTGAAATAAAGCGAAATGTTTTCTTATTTGTAATGTGATAGTATTGTGTGTGAGGCAAAAGCATATAATTTCTTTCCCTTCATTTCATACCATTCTGTGGTCTACGCTATTCGAAGCGTTCTACCGCTGGAACTAATCTGAAGACTCTTTCTAGCATTTCCAGCAAGTGACAACCCTTACAACAATCGGACAAATTTCATATTCATTGGACTCACTTACCCCAACTACATCAACCTAAGCTAACTGCAACGTTTATTTGTTTTCAACATCAAGAACATTTCGGCAGGTGTCCGTCCATTTACTTTCCAGCTCTATAAGAATTCTACCTCTACTATAACACGCCCCACATTTCCCTACATCAACTAAGCTAACTTCAACATTTATTTCTTCAATATCAAGAACATTTCTAGAGGTGTCCCTCCATTTACTTCCCAGCTCTACTATAGGAATGAGCTCTACTATAAGAATGTTAATCAGAGAAACAAAAAACATCCAGCCTGCCCCTATCCTGCCCCTCCGTTCTTTGCTAACAAACCAAACTAACTCCGGCAGCCGACAATCACAAGAGCAATAAGCTCAGACCGGAAAAACAAATTCTCCATCTTAAATTCCTCGAGTTCCCTAACACCACCTTCCAGTCGTTCTGTTCTTGTTCACACCTGCCAGACGGCCGCAAAGCCTCCTTTCTTCCTCTTACACAATCCAGTCAGCAGTCTCTCAGGTTAATAAACCCTTGTGGAATGCGGGGATAATCGTGGAAGCAGATGAACTTTGTGCCAGACAAAGAATGTGTCTGGCATTCGACAGCAATTACATCGATTGCTGATTAAAATTGCAAACGCAAGAATGAGTTTATTCATAACATTCCTCATTTTGCAAAGAAAAGTGTAAATCCCATAATACAATTTAGGTTGGGAAGTGTATGGTTGATTAACTTGGTAGGGTAAAAATGGTAATATTTCGTTTCCTGGGGCATTCCGTGAGGGAAGATCCCCATGCCTATCCTTATGAGGATTTACCGATTTAGTGGTCTCCCTTGGGAGTTGATTAGTTTCTTAAATCCACAGAATCAGTGCTGGCTTTACTCATTACTGACTACTGATTATTTGGGAATTGTGTTTATGTTGTTGCTATAAAGTCCAGGCCGTGGAAGAAAGGGTGCAGATTTAATTTTAAATATTTTCTCTTTGCACTTCCTACGTTTTAGTGCTAGGTTCAGCCATCCTGGGATGGTGCATTGGTGTACCCTATAACCCACAGGAGTATTGGTTGGTCTGAGATGATCCGAATCTGTGGATATAACTGAGGAATGAGCCATGGTCCATAGTGTAATGTACGGCTATCTTTCATTCGGGTATCCCTAAAAACGTTTGGGAAGTGATCGTATGTTGAGTGGATTGTGTTATCGTTGTTCCATTCTACCTGCCACAGCTGGAGAATGTGGTCTCTAGTGAATCTGTCGAAGTGTAGTGGGTTGGGAGGGCTATTTGGTTGTCCTTTGGGGCTTTCAGGGGAGGTGAGGTGTTTAGTGTCCCATTTAGGTAAGACTATATTCTAGGCATACTTTCAAAAAGTGAGGACAATGCGATCCGAAATTAATCCCATGATAAGCACCTGCACCGAAGTACCTGAAATTACAAATGCATATTCCACAAGCTATGTGGAATAAAATAAGAACATCCACATGCTTCGTGGTGCTACCGGGAACAAAAAAAATTAAAAAGAAAAGTACATACGTGAACACATTGTAGGTTGTAGTTATTACGAAAATGCTTTTTGTTGTGTTAAAAGCAACTTAATAGGGAATGTGCTGGACTCGGGCCCCAATGCAAGCTTCACAACGTGTAGATATGCCTTCCACAAGGTTATCCAAGAATCATATGACAAGGAATCCCAATCGTACACTATAGCACGTATTTGCTCTTGTGCATACCTTGGTGGTGACACGTAGGCTGCAATGCGACTTTCCAGAGCATTCCAAGCATGTTCTATTGGATTGGGATCAGATGACCTTGCTTGATACGAATTCAGCATTCTTAAATTTTAGACTTGAGTATATTAAGATTGCAAAGGAATATAAATACACTCATTTGATATTCTGATGTCACGGTTTGGTTTGCCGCTCAAGCGTCATTTTTTTACACCAACTGATTTCAAGATGTATTCTAATGAGGGGAAGACATAACGGGTTTCGCCTCCCCCTTAACCTTCTGAGTGCCACGGAATTTCCGAGTAGTGTATTATTGCATTTTCCACATAGTACTGCTGCACAATACACATAATGACTAAATAAACACATTTATTGGTGAAAGAATCCTTGGAAAGTTTCCCTTGGTGAAGGTCAAAACTAGTTAGAAGTCATGCAGGGAACATTGCAGGATGCAGAGCTGATACATGCGTGTGAACCCCTCAGAGGGATGTAAACAATATTAATTTTGTTCTGTGGGCAAAAAGATTCATATAGGTTATAACTCTTGAACCATAAAATATTTTTAGTAACGTACACTTGAAAATGGAACCGCCAAAAAAATTTATCAACTAAACAATATGAATAGAACACGAATCCTAACATAGGAAGATGAAAACAAAAACATCCTCTCCAACGTTTCTTATTTAAAATTATACATTAATTTTTTTCTTATTAAAAAATTTCTTGCTAAAAGTTTGTAACTATCTCCTTATTTTCGTGATTATGATAGGTTGTATTTTTTTTTTTGCTAAAACATGTCACTTCAATTGTATAGTAGTAATCTTTGAACTGCGTAACACTAAAAATCAAATTATCAGAGACATGAAACAAAAACCCGAACAAGTTATTCTGTTATGTTATAAGACAATAAAGCATTCATAACAGTAAATTTAGAGAAGCAATAAATTCAATAAAACTGTAAACACATCGATGAATTCACCTTTGCACCAAGAATTGTTTTTTACGTTCTCTACTAGTAACATTTTTCAATCTGCCTTACATAAAAGATATCATTCAATGAGACTGCACGATGTTTTATTGTGAAAATAGAGCAAACATTTCTCATAATAAAATTTTTATATCCCATAAAAATATAATGTTAGATTAAAATTGTGTAAAAGTTATACTTTTCGATGAAAATTTTATTACATCAACGCTACCCGCACTTTTGCGGACATTAACCCCTTTTTACAAGTGTGTTATACATCAGAGAAACACCTGGAATTGAAGATATGCTGTGAAAGGGAATGCAAGTAAATCCTCAACGAATGAATCACAAACCTTAACTAAAGTAGGGGTATAATATCGGGGTGTCGATCGCTGCAAACTTTACCTAATTATAGTGCAGGTTAGTGTGAGGGAACATGTATGGGCTTGATGCATTTTTTAAAAGTATAAGGTTTCCATATCTAAAAAAAGAAGAGATGAATTAATAACTTATTTATAATTTTAAATTTAAATACGTAAATCTTTTAAATTAAATTTTACAGATATTTTCTCCAGATTCATAAAAAGGTGCGTGAAAAATACTTTTATTCTCATTGCGAGTGAATTTCATGCTCAAGGAGTTTGAAATTTACAGTGTATTTTGAAATTTAGTTTTCATTCAGCTGTCATCGCCGAAAATTCAACTTCATAGATGTTGAAACTGAGAGGATCTCGCAAAGCTTCAGTAGAAAGAAATTGATATAATTGTTGAAGGAATAGCTAAAACTATCTACTTTATGAGATTGAATCATTTCAACTACACGAAATGTTCATCGGAAAGTCTTCAGATAAAAAAAATGAGATAGTAAAAGATTGTTAAGTTGAAGCTATACGACGCTTGGGGTATCACGCAGATTTCTTTTTCCATACTCGTCAAGTCATGGCCGTTCTGCTTAATTTCAGGAACTAAAAGTTTTCACTATTCAACACAAATAAACTCGCAACCCATTGTTGGATAGAGTATTTCATAAAATAATTCTTACTAACTAATTGTCATTTGACTTAGAATAATGTATTCTGTGAACAAATGAGTATTTTATTTGCATAAAGGGGTCCGTCTTTATATTAAATATTTATAAACTCAATTATGTTAAAAAAGGAACCCCTATCTTTTGTAAAATTTTGTAACAACCCCTATCTTTTGTTCTGAATTTCTGGATCAAAATACCACATTCATATCACATACATTTATTTTGGTCCAATCTATGATGAGTTATGAGTGGTTGAAGTTCAGAGCTTCTAATGGTAAATGAGTGTTTCCAAAATAATCAGCTGATCAAAGTGATTATTATGTTATGTTAAACTGTTTATTAACATACAAAATGCATGCTTTATTTTAATTTCAAAGCAATATTTTCTAATTATTATTAAATAATTCATTCTTAATTTTTAAAAATATGCATTGAAAAGTGTATATATTTTGCAGAGGTGTCTCAGACCATGTATGCAAAATTTCAGTTCATTCCTTTCAATAGTTTTTAAACACATTCCTTTATTTTATTCAAAACTCCATCGTTTTGACTTGTTTTGGGGGCAGTCCTAAAATAGAATTTTGAATTTATGTGGAGCAAATTTTTTTCACTATGCAAATCGTTTCTAAATAGCACATCTATAGCGATACTTCAAGATCGATATATGTATATAGTTTCAACAAAATTTGTAATTCTAAATCTAACTTTCTTTTTCAATTCAATAATCTCATCAATACACTGAATAATAAATATCCTTCCACTTTTTACAGAATTATTTTTTAACAATACTAAATATTTTTTATTTAACAGATGATTAACCCTAATGGCTTGTTATTATTGGCGACGTACTTGTTGACCATCAATTCTTAGAAGCAGGAATTGAACACTATTAATTATGTATTTGCTTATTAATTTTAAAGCAGTAATCGAACACTATTATTTTATTATATAATTGAACACTCTCAACGCGACACTTTCAATACACTATTAATATACTAATCATATGATTCATAGCTGTGTATCGCAGTATTAAAATTCTTATGGGTGTTATAAATGGCATTTAATGGAGATCTTCGTGCTGACTGTGTGGCTGACTGTTCCGACTGCTGTTTTTTTTACTGATATGGGTAAGCTATTGCATCCCTGTTCCTTTTTGTAATGTTTTACGGTCCAGCGTTGTGTTTGTTATTGTGATTGTGCTTGTTTTGAATTTGTGGGGTCTTGATTTTCTGATTTTAACTCATGCATGGACTTTTTACCTAATTTGCCTTTTTCGTTTTGCTCATTATGTGTTTGGGGAGGTGCAATTTTTGGCGTACTTCTGCCCACACGCAGAAAACACCATCTTGTGTTGTCTTGTGAATGCCTTGTAAAACGTTTAAAAATGTGATAATGACTACTCGACGAGAATTAGCCGAGATTGAACGTGGTATGATCATTAGAGCTCGACCAATGGGAAATAGCATTTCGGAAGTTGTGGAGACTTTTAAGATTTCTCACTCCACAGTGTCAAAGGTGTATCGAGGGTTATGGAAGGCATTACCTTCCACAAAGGTAATAGACATACACATACAATGAAAATTTTACTGACACATAAAAGAGAAATGCATGAAGGGAGGAATGCTCCTGGCAGGAATCGAACTTCCACCGCCTACAACGACAAGGTGGAGTTTTTGAAGGATTTCCATTTAATGTTTTTTAATGGTAAAGGGTAAGATTTTAAGATTAAATTCAGTCTAGGATTGGGGATCAGATGGGCGTTCTGGGAGGGATTCAATGGTGTATTTATTGTTAAATTGTTTGAGAAGGGCGAAGTCAATTTTAGATGCAGATCTTCCAGATTTTAGTGGGGTGGTAGAGGCCGTAATTGTGATGCCCGTTTCAGTGGCCAGGTCAAAAATAATTTGCATCCGTTTTGTAGTTCTGTAGTTCCAGAAATGAGAGGGACGCAGTAGTAGCGTGTCTGGTGAGGTCCGTGAAGCAAAATTTGGCGTTGATGGGATATGGCAGCAGAAGTCCGGCTCGAGTGCCTTTACTCACAGCGCATCATCGGCTTCAGCGCCTGACCAGGGTTCACGAACACATGCATTGGACCCTACATGACTGAAAGAAAATAGCGTGGTCCGATGAGTCACGTTTCCATATGGTACGAACTGACCACAATCACGCAATTATAGTCGGCTATTGAGACAGTATGGTTAAGCATCTCTCCTGGCGACTTTCACCGACTTGTAGAGTCCATGCAACGTCAAGTTGCTGCATTTAGCAGAGCTAAAGGTGGCCCACACGATATTAGAGGTATCCCCTGACTTTTGGCACTTCAGTGTATATATTGGTTTAAAGAACTTCTTCCGCAAAAACAAATATTTAATACTGACAAGTACTGCTTCCAATTAGACAATTGGAACCTTCCAATTAGAAAGCCAACAAAAAGGGTTCGGAATTAGTCAACAAAAAGGCATCGTCTTCCAGCACGCAAGACTGCATGTTTCTTTGGTGATAAGGCAAAAACTGTTACAGCTGTTAAAACTGTTTACTGAGAACTTTTGACTAAACCGCCGTATTTAATAGATATAACAATTTCAGATTTTTTTTATCCCGATGCTTAGGAAATGCTCTTAATAGAAAAACTTGCAATTCCTTAGAATGACTGCAAGAGGTACCTGGTAACCTTTGCTTAGAAAGGTAAAATCTTTGGAATATTGAAATACAGAAGCTTGCATGAAAGACGGTAGAAGATAGTGGAACAAAACAGTAGATACGTTTTCTATAAAGTTAACACTGGCAGTGAAAATTGTAACTTTTGGAGTAGAGCTATTAGAAAATAATTGTGATCGAAAGGAAATATTGTAATGCAATTAATAAAATCCTTTCATCCCTCTGTATCTCCACTTGCAGTTCCATAATTCATATAAAATTCATTTCTAACAGTGCACAGTAGTAAGACAAACATTAGAACAATCATTGTTCGTTGTCTTGAAAGGAATAAAAAGCAATCTCGAAGTATTTCCTCTCATACTGGTAGGGCTGTAGTGACTCAGAGGGTTATAGCCACACACTGCGCTAGCAACATTAGAGTTTTAGGCGGTGCAGGTTCGATTCTTCCTTGGGTGAGTAGAGGATATTAACCCTTTCTGACTCAATATTCTAAATAAGCAAACGTAACCAAGTGATATCCATATACTTCTCTATTTACATCAATTTTGATGCTTTTTAGATAAAATCAGGCCTTAGATTTTCAAACCATTTTTATATTAAAATCACCCATATTTTCCCTATCTGACTCAATTTCCCAAAGATGTAAACACATTCTAAAAATGTTCTATTTTGGTTAAATTTTGAGCCTTTTACAGTCATTTTTACGAAAAAAATTTTGAGTCTAAATTCATCAATTGAGACAAAAAAATGCGAAAAAAAGATAGCCCCAAAACGGGACTATCTTCATTTTTTTAAGCAAAAAGAATTAAATGGTAAATTCAAATAAGTTTGCATCATTTCCTTTTCCACACTCTTTAGTTCCTTTGCATACAAATTTCAAATCTGTAATTTTATTTAATTGTTTCATTTCTTTCTCTGATGATTTCATTCCATCGTTCGTCTAGAAAAACATAAAGTCATTGCATTCCTCATCTATTAAGTCTACAACCATTTTTCCCCATTTTTGTGAATATTTGTTTGATCTCAGTAACAGGATATATATGTAACTTTTGGAAAGTTGAGTTTTAAGAGAACCCAAAGAGTTGAACTTTTTCAAAGTATCCATTTATTGTATTGTATTTTTTGAAAAACAAAAGTTCTTATCCAAGTCGTATAAAATTCCTAAACCTGCTGCTTTCACATCTGCATTTTTCTCTTTAATGATTATTTTGTACATCTGATTAAAATATTTTGTGTGTGAACATAATTTCTTAATATTAATATCATCATATTTTTATAAGTTAAAATAAATCTTTACATTTACGAGATAATTCACAAATTTTGCCTCCATATCTACAGTATAAAACTCTAATATCTCCAAATAAATCACTCATTTTATTAAATTCCTTTCACAAATTATCCATCAAAGGAAGAAGAAATGGAAAATATTTTTTATAAATTCTATTCTTTTTGATTTCCTACCATATTTTCTAAAATTTAAACAGTTTTCAATTTAACTTAAAATTTCGATTGTCTTTAGTTTAATATCATATTTCTTGACTGTACTACGAATTTTATTAAGATTCTTTATGATTAATTTTTCAATATCATGGTATTCATTTTCACATTCCTTAAGAATGTCTATCAAATGTTCACATATATCGGATATCTATAATTTCAGGTATTCCATAATTTAAAGTTTTAATGTTAACGAATAACTCATCCAAAGAAATAAATTTAATTGCTTTTCTCTGAAATTTTGATGAATATACCAATCTGCCTCTAAAAAGTTAGACTAGTTAAAGCTTATTTTTTATTTTCACCTCCAGATTTATTAATTAATTCATATAATTGTTTTAATAATTTTATGAAAATAACTTTAAGCTGTCTACTTTTTTCATCAGCATATTCAAATCTTAAATCATCGATTTTTCACATAGTGTTGTTAAATCACAAATCTTTGGATCATTTTTGAAAAGAGTTCTAATTTCTCGAAATTCTTTTATTTCATCCTTATCTGATTCCTCTTCTATTTTTTCGTTTTTTTTCCATTAGCTCTTTCATTGAGGTATTCATTTATTTAGAATTATTTTTTAAAAGATAGTTTTTATAATACATACATTTCCCCAACAGCCAGGTCCTAATATTTTAGCACATTTTGGTAAATCAAAAGAATTTAAGTCAAAAGACTATCTCTTCAAGTATTTCTTTTTCCATTACTCCTCCTTTATATGCAAATGTTCCACCATACAAATCATATAAATTTTTAATGAGTTTTAATTCATCATTATTTATCCAGAGTTCCTTATATTTGGATATCTTTTAAATCTTAAACCGTGAACTTTGTTCATTCCTTTCCAATGTTTAATTCTTGTTCATTCAATTCGCAGTCTGAAGTAAACACATATAACGCTTCACCGATAGGTTGTTTCAAATGCATCCAGCTTATCTCCCTTTCTATCTTATGATTCGGGAGAACGAAACCTTGAATAATGATGGTAAGAGTTATATCATCCATAATTTATTTATTTATTTTACTTTTTTAAAAGACAAAGTCTTTCGACTTAAACGTTTTTAAAATGACCTAATGCTTTCGTATGAATTCCATCTTCTAAAATATATCGTTTATCATCAGAAGGAGATAAAGCTTTCTTATTCACTTGAATGGAATATATTTCATGTTTTACGCTTCCAATTAAATTCATTGTTCTATAATGCTCATTATTATAAAATAAACAGTCTGCAATCTTCAAACGAAATTATATTTTTAACTCCTTTCGATTTTTTTGTTACATCATCTTTAGTTTTACAAGCATATATTTTAGAATCCTATAAATTCATGAAACAATTTTCCATGATTTTCATCTTTCATTTAATCTAAAACTTTTTTATTGACTCTTGCTATATTATATGGATTATTTTCTTGATAATCTGAAGTATCAAAATAAACAATCATACTTCTCATATCTTCATAAAAATCTTCTGTTTTAATATCGTTTGTAAAACTAACTATCTGTATCCATTTACGATAACATAATTTTATCTCCATATTTAGGTGTTTCATCACGTTATAATGAAAATCATACATTAAATGCTTTGATAAATCTAAAATGATCATTCATACATATATTGGTTTATTAAATTTTTATTTATCTTTATTCATATGAATAGCTACTAGATTTTTATCAAATATAGTCCTACCTTTAAAATTTGGTTTAGCAATCAATTTTTTAGCTTGTTCCTAACTACTACATAATCTTATATCAGTCCTTTTTCTTATGTTTTCTACAGTTTTACCAAAAACAGCATTATTCATCAATTTATAAAAATCCTTAGTTCCTCCAAAATCATTAGTTGCTTTAATTCTCTCTTTAGTATTTAAATCGATATATTTTTTCAACCAGTCTACATTCTATGTACTTTTGTAACTTTTAATCCCATTTCCAAGTACTGTTTCAAGCTTTTGTAATGAACAACATAATTCTTTTTATCGCTACAACGTTGTTAAAAGTTAAACAACGTTGTTAAAAGTTTCTCTTGTTTAGATCCATCAGGTATTTTCTTTTCGGGGGCTAAAGGTAAATCTGAATGATGATCATGCAGCTCTTTTGGATAGGTTAAATCGACTTCTAATATATAACCAATATCTGAAGTATCAGGTGTCCTTTTAATTAAATCTATAAGGTTTTAGGTTTATAGCAATTTTTCCATTAAAACTCTTTATAAGGTAAATATTGACAGCCCAACCATAGAGATTATTAGCATCTAAATACATGAGGTAACTCGGTTCTTTATTTTTATCATAATTTTCCATTTATTAATTATTTGCTTTTCCATATCAATTACAACATTGGGAAATAACATCCTTTATCCAACATTAAAATCATATAATTATTTAACAGTTCTAACTCAATTTTTATTATTTTTAACATAGCATCACAAAGTAATCCAGGAGCCGTAAAATACCAAGAGGGGTCTAATTTATATGTTTTCATACAAACGTCTCGAAAATTTTCAAAACTATCAGCTAATATTAAAACATCGGTTTTTACATATAATTCTGTATATTCTCCTAAATTTTTAATATTAAATGATTTCCATACATTTTGAGTGCTCTTATAATCTTCATCTGTTATATCACATTCAATCAATGTATTATAAAATTCCTTTTTAGTTGATAATTTAGTTTCATTATACTTTTCTTCGGAATCTATGTAATCATAAGGATAAACACCTTTCCTTGATATTAAATCTAATTTATCTTCAGGAAAATGTCTTACAGTTTCTTTAAACATAGATTTTATCAAATTTTTCGATAATGTGTCTAAACTACTAGACATGAATTTAAATGAATCTAGAAATCTTAACTTTAAATATTTTCCAAATTTTTTAGTAAAATATATTTTTTTCTTCAGTATTAGGAATTACATCTATTCTAGAATTATAAAATCCAAGCTCTTTTATAAACAAATGAGCACCATATCCAGATAAATTATGTAAATAAGTAGGTATAAAATTTGGAATTTTATAGTTCAAGTTACACTCATTATGAGCTGGTCCTCTATATTTTCCAGTTAAACGACAATGATCAATTACTTTTTATGTGCTGACAAAATTTCTTTTTCACATATATGACAAATATTAGTTTGTTCATAATCATTTTCATCAAAATCAATCGTTGATTTAATATCTTTATATATTTTTTCTTTTTCTAAAATGAATTTTTCAATTTCAATAGTATCTTCTTTTAATATTGATATAAATTTTTTGACTGCATCAGAGCCTCTGTAATAAACTGGTGGTTTAAAGTATTCATTATTATATTTAATATAATTACAGAATTCACTTGCAACATGCTTTTGATATTTTATTGTATAGGATTTAGTATTATCTTGTTGACACGTATGAATTTTTTTCAATGCGCATTCAAAATCAGCATAAATAACAAATTGAACTCTCATTGAATGTTTATAATTTTGAAATTATATAAATTCATCTTTTTCTGGCATTTTAGCTTTTACAGTTTCATAACTTTTACAATCTTCTTCGTGCTTTTTAATCTTTCTTCTGAATAAAAAAAATACTAAACATCTATAACATATAAATATTCGATTATCAGTTATTTGGTTTCTTAATAATCTAGACATACTTTTAATCCAGCAATAGTAATCTTTTTCATCATCTTTCATATATAACAAGTTGATATGTTTTCTAATTTATTTTTAGTTAATCTTAATGGATAACTGAATTTTCATAACCGTACACATTTACTGATATGTTATTCAGTTTTTCAAATTTGTAATGTTATCTAAAGAAACAGGAAAATCAATTCCTTTGAAATTTAATTCGTTTTCATATTCTTTATATTTTGTAACTCTCAGCATTTTTTTCTACCGGATGAATTGTAGATAAAATTAACCCCATAAAACATTTATTATCTTTATTTTTTATATTGATGATCGCTTTTTATTTTAAGTTATTCAGGTAAATCAATATAAGTTGATCCTCTTGAGGATCATATTTATTTATCGCTAATTCTAAATATTTAATGTGATAGAGACCAACCTGATCTTCCTTCAAATTCATCTGCTTCTCTTATTATTTTGTCAATGACTTCCATCATAAAACACAGATAAATTAGTAGACAATAATATAATTTGATTTTTTGTCTTGAAGGAATGTTCTTGAATTTCTTTCTCCTGTCATATAATCACAAAATGTCTTAAATTTACTTTTAATTGCTGTTGCTTTATTAAAATTTCTTTTAATTTATTAATAAAAAATAGATCTACTTTCTAAATATTCTTCCATATTAAAGATATTTTGAGGATTTTTAATCCAATGCGCTTTTATTCTATAATCAAAACCACTATCTTTTTCTTCAATTTCATCTTCATCATTAAATATTACTGCATTTCTATGTTTTAGACTTCGTAAATGCTGTTTTTTATACGATTTGTAATTTAATTATATTAGTAATTTTTTAATATCCTCCACAAATTTCACATTTTATTTGTGGTAGTCTAGGTTTTTTGGTTTAGAAAATAAACCATTATCAAAAGGAAATAAATTTAAAAATTGCTTTCTTGGAACTTGATCTATTATAAAATTAATAAGTTCAGATTTATTAAGATTTTCGACTGAGTGATTATGCTTTTTACAATAATCTTCAAGCTGTTTTTTAGTTTCAGTTTTTAGATATTTCATTTCAACATTGTCTTCATTAAGCAAGGCAATTTTATGCTTTAGGGATCTTAAATGATTTTTTTATATAAGATGGTTCATAATATTCACCACAAATATCACATTTCATTTGAGGTTTAGAAAAGAAATCATTTTGAAAATTAAATGAGGAAATAAATTATTTTCTTTTCATCTGATCAACAATAAAAGGAATAAGATCATATTATTTTAATCTCGAATAACCACGAATATTATGAGTTTTACAATACTCATGTAATTGTTTCAGTCTTCGCTCCCAGTAGTTGCTCCATTTATTAGCAACCATTTTTATAAAGGGTTTTTCAAGACAAGTTTTACATGATACTTTTTAAATGTCTCTGTAAGTGTGTTTTCATATATGTTTTTCCACATTCAAAGATCATTGTTTCATATTTTCTTTTTTATCACAGGTTTTGCAATATCGTTGTAGATTATTAACCTTGTAATGATAAAAATCACAACTTGGTTTAATATCTTTAGAGGGTGCACATTTTTTGTGCTCCATTCATTATAATTTATTTCTTTAAACAGAAATCATTCCAAATATTTTCATTTTTCAATTTTTTCTTAACTTTAATATCATTCGGAATATTATGATTATCCTATTTTTTTCATAAAATACAAATAATTGATTGATTTTTCATAATACATAAAATCTAATCATTTTATAAACATATCTTCAGCTTCATTATTAAAATTGTGTTTTCTTTTTAATTTATTAAAAAACTAATCCTACCATTGTCCATATGCTCTCCACCACTTATCCATACACTGTCAATATTTTTACGTTTAATTTGATTAAAAACCTTTATATAGTCTTCAGGTATTTGCTCATCGGATGAATCAGAGGAATCTGGAAATTCTATTCCAACAATTTCGACATTTTCAAAAAAATCCATTTATTTACTTTATATTAACACGATTTTGACTTAAAATGGAGTTGCCTGTCATCTCAGAACTTTAGATAACATAGATTTTCAGAGCGGGAAATCTTTCTCGGACTGGCGATCAGGAATTCAACCTGAAGAAGCGTTCCAAAAGAAATTGTCGATTTTCATACCGTGCGTCCATCCTGTGCGTCCGTTCCGTGCGTTCGTTCCATTCGAATGTTCTAGAAGCTCTTATCGAGAAGAAGGGGTTGGTTATTTCGTAAGACGGTTGTATAATATGACGTAGCTTATCTTAAAAACCGATAATTTTTATCTCAACCAGGGTACCGCTTGTATTGAAGGTCTAAAGTTTTTAGATCACTTGTATTGAATAATTAGGTCTACTAATAAATAATGGATTCATCTTTGAGAGATGTATATTATGAACAAATTGAAGATAATTTTTGGTTATGATTGTTTGGAGGTTTTGAAATTATAATAGATAAAAATACTGGACTTCTAATGCGACAAAGCTATGTAAAGAAGGAAGTAAGAGAGTCAAACATTGGCTTGAAAATAAGGAATCTAAAGAATTAGTTCTATATTTAGAGGAAATTTTGGACAGCCAGAATTCCGACCATTCAAAAATATATGAAATTAAAGGAGGGAAATATAAAAATAGAGTCATAGATGGATCTTATGTATCCAATGATTTAATTGCTAATATAGCGTGTTGTATATCTCCTGCGTTTAGTCTAAAAGTTAATAAAATCGTAAACGATTATTATAGTGTTAAATTCAATAAAAATATACACATGATAATGAAAAATTAAATAAAAATTAGAAAGATTAAAAGTAAAATGAATCATTTAAATGAAAAATATAAACAAGTCGAAGATATTATTCCAAAAACAATCAATCATAAAAAAACTATCTACATTTACATTAATTAAGAAAAATAATGGAACTTCAAAACGACCTTATTATGCAATGAGAACTCAGAGATTAAATTATAACAATAACATCAAAAGATTAAAAGAAATGTATCCCTATTAAGAAATTGTTAATGAATTGAAATATGATCCTAATGCTATAAATTTATATAATAGAATAAAAGAACAATTGGAAGATATAGATGTGTGTATATCATAATGGAATAAAACTATTAAATGATTATACAGAACGGTTTATAAATTATATTAAAAATATAGTAAAAATGAAGATTTAAATATAATTTATTCATGATCGTAATTTCGGATCGTGTTAAATTCTAATATTTTTAAATGTTAGTGCTTGATTGAACTATCCAACTGTTAAATTCATCTGGATAACCTAACCATTTTACAAATAATTGATTTCCTTTCTTTTTTATTATTTTTCAATTTTATATACATCATTTTTTTATTATATTTTACCACTTCTTTTTCAAAAGTTAGTTTTATTTCTTTACCGTTTAAGTCTGACTCTATAAGTAATAGGATCCGTTTTCAATACTTCGTATACATAAAACTTTCTTCCGTAAAGGTTGGATCATATCCTCGTGTAAATGTCTTTTTATATTTAGATATTCTCACTCTATCTCCAATTTTAAATTTTGGTTTTCTTATTATCTTTTCTTTGTATAAATTCTTATAGATTACATATTCGTTTACTTCTTGACTAGCCTGTACAGGTGTCATTTTTATAGATCCATGATAAAAATTATTATAATTATCTAATATATCTAGATACCTATATGTGCTGTTGGCTGCTAAATATTGTCTGATTTTCATGTTTATTGTTCCATTGAATCTTTCAACGATATAGCCTTTTATTTCTACGTTTTCAGTTGTGAACCAATGTATATTATTTTCTTTAAATAGCTTTTTAGTATGTTTATTGATAAACTCTGTTCCTGTATCTGTTTGTAATTTTTCAGGAATTCTTTTTTTAAATATCTTTTTAAATGATGCAGTTGCGTCTTTCCCCGTTTTTCTTTTAATAGGTATAGCCCAAGCATATTTGCTAAATATATCAATAATTGCTAATAGATAATTCGTCCCATCATAATATTTACTAAAAGGTTTGATGAATAATAAATCAGCTTACCATTGATCATCGATAGGAGATACATAAACTTTTCTTCTTTTAAATTTTCTGATAATGGGTTTATCTTCCATGTAAAAGATCTGCAATTACTTTCTGACTCAAACCTGTTTTTCTTTTTAACTCATTTATACCACAAAAACCAGTTTCAGGATCATAATATACCTTTTCAAGAGTCTTATAATTTTTTAAGCCCTCCGATACGAGGTTATTTTCCTAAAAAACACACTTTTTTCTACCACAATTTACACAAATTCCTTTCATCATCGATCTATTACTTTTAGACTTAGTTTCTTGAATATTATTAGTTTCAGTATGCGATTTACATTTTAAGCAATATATTTGATATCCCATACCAAATTTATTTTTAGCTTTGATAATAGGTTTAACAACAGTTCTATCTATTCTTTCTCTAACTGTTGGACTTTCAATAGCATCCAATTCTTGAATCATATTCTTATTACATACTTCATTTCTCATTTTTGTATCTATATTTTTTAAATAGCAAACATCATGTCTATAGGCTGTTTCATCAACTCTATTAATTGGTTCATACCAGGGGTCTCCAGACTACAGCCCGCGGGCCAGACCCGGTTCACGAAGGGCCATTGTCCGGCCCACGGAAACCCGGCCAATGCAACATGCAATGTTTGGTAAAATCGTAGATCGTAAAAATAATTCAAATTCAGTAGAGTCGCGGTAATTGTAGTCTCGGTAGGTTCGAGGTTCCATGTAATTCGAGCCGGTTTTATGGAAAATAAACTATTACAGAATATTAATAAACGACATTCGTTACTGAGCGTCTTCAATTTAATAACGCTTTCCTCTTCTCATTAGAACGTTTGCCTTGTATTCTTTACTAAGGTGAATTAAACCCTTTCTAATCTTCAATTAGATCTAAAAAACTAAAGGGCGTTACCACAGATGGAGGTAAAAGTAGGTGCTGCAGTAAAACAGGATTAGTAGGGCATGTATGCAATGCTATTCAAAATGCTGGAGGGAAGAAACCAATGGTTTTTCATTGCATTATCCATCAACAATCCTTGTGTGAGAAAAACATAAATGTGTCGGAAGTAAAGCAGGTCGTTGTTAAGACAGTAAATTATATTCGATCCCACTCTCTTAAATATTGGCAGTTTAAAAATTTTCTTTCGGATATTGAAAGTCAGTATCCAGATGTCCTTTATCAATGTGTAACGTTGGCTAAGCAGAAGAAAGGTGCTACAAAGGTTTTTGATATGCGCTAAGCTTTTGACATTTTCATGATTGAACAGGGTAAGCCTGTAAAAGAGCTTTCAGATCAGTGGCTGTGGAAGCTTGCATTTACTGTTGATATTACCACTCATCTTATTTTTTTAAAATTTGAATCTTCAAGGCGAAAAGTCCTTTGTAAACGACTTGTTTGAACGTGTGAAAGTTTTTATGACAAAACTTGCTCTTTTTGGCAACAAATTGGGAAAGACAATTTTGGACCACTTCGAAATTTGCAAGAAGCTTGCTAGTGAAACTTGTGTACTTTTCCCATCACATTATGCAGTACAAACTGTCACATAACCACTTTAGGAATGTGAAAACCGCTTCGCAGACTGATCATGCAGCTACAACAAAGATCGAGCTATTTTAAAATCCATTCCAATGTGAAATCGAAAATGCGCAAACAGAACTTCAACTTGAATTGATTGAACTTACGTCAAATGAATACTTGAAAGAATATTTCACGGAATGTTACAAGAATACGGATCTCCTTTCATTTTCAGGTGATTATATTTAGTTTATTTTTATTTTTAATTATAAAACAGTAAACTTCTGACAGTTTCTTTCATTGCAGATCATTAGGTGATGATTTCAAAGAAATAAAAAAACTTTGCAAGATCAGTGTTTTCAGTGTTTGAATCGACCTATATCTGCGAACAGACATTTTCAAAAATGATCTTTGTAAAATCAAAGTACAGAGCTAACTTGTCAGACGAACACGAAATCCATTCTAGTGATAGGATCATCGAAATTTGACCCAAAATGGACAGACATATGACAGAAGCAACTCCACACGTCCCATACGTACATAAGAAAGCCAAAGAATGATACATAGGAATATTGTTGAATGTTATTTTTTCCTTAGGCCAACTATGTATAGATTTACATTATTTGGAATATATTTGATTTGTTTGGATAAATATTCTACATTTTTATTTAAACACCTATTTTATTAACTAGTTTATTTCGTAAGCTTTAAAAAATTGACGTTGACCCAATGTCCATCCCCCACATAAATACACACACGTGTGTGTATATACATATATCCATATATATTTATTTATGTGTGTGTTGTTGGCCCGCCTGACTTCCAGGATTTTTCAATCTGGCCCTCAAGCGAAAATGTTTGGAGACCGCTGGTTTAGACCATTCTTTATAAGTATAATCAGGATTTAATCTTGTTTTACCCCATAATAGTTGAGATCCCGGACCCGTAAATTGGTGGCCTGGTAAATGCATTTCAAAAGGTTAATTGTTAATGGCTGTATTAATAAAACCACTGACGTGATTTACTGTTTTGAGTTCACTTAATTCATATATTAATTTGATTAAATCGGTTAATAATTTAATGAAGCCAGATTGAAATACACCTGATCCAACTTGACCACATTTTTTTACATCCTACTTTAAATTTACATTTTTAGATAAGGATTGAATAACAAACGTTTTACACTTGCAAACCATTTATTTAGGGCAAATTCTTGGACCCTTTAGTGGCTATGTTTCCAAGGGGGGTTACTGACCCCCTTTACAATTACTGAGCTGTAAAACACAGCCCTGGTGATTTACTGAACTATGAGTCATTTACTAACATACTTGTATCCATTTAACTGAGTTTGTTTAACATACTTTTCTACAGGAAAATACTTTAAAGTTTGAATAAATTCATCTTCTCTTTTATGTCTCTTGATCCGATAACGTTTTGTTGGAATTTAACAGTTTATAAAATATATAGGCTTGTCTGTATTCTTGTTTTCTTTCTGAAATGTTTAGACTTTTCAATAATTTCAACAATTCCCGCATTTAGACTCAAAGCGGCTAGATGTATGTAAACGAAAGCAGATAAACCTGTTCCGCTTAAAATAATCTTACTCACTGATAAAGTTATGCTTTTTTAAAAGCAATTGAAACTCTTTCTGTAAACATAAATTCTCTTTTCTAGATATTCTTCCATTTATATTAGCTAATATAATGAAATCATGGGGCTTTTAAAATTCTTCTTTGATAAATATCCATCTATTTCTCTTACAATTTGATCAATTTTCTTTGGATTACGCTTACCAAAAAAATATGAAATAATCACTATTCTTTCTTATTCTTGCAAGAATTTTATAAAAACCTTGTGATAGATAAAAATAGTAGCATTTTTCATTCTACCTTTGATAAACAAATCCTCTATAATTTTCTGATTATTTTCAATATCATCAAAGACGACTACATTTATAACAGAAGGATCTAAATCATCAACAGTTATAAATTCATTTAAATCAGAAGAATAACATATCATTTTTATATTTATTATACATGCTTATTTTTTAAAGCAATTAAAAATCTTTCCATAAATATAAATTCTTTTTCTACCATTAGCACTATTTCTATAAGATTAAAATTATTTCGATCTTTTGTCAGTTTTCAAATCTAATACTAAAAAGTTATATTTCTTTCGAACTGCCTTATAGTAATTTTTTTTTAATTCTTCAACCTCTAACATTCCATCTATATCTCTGACTATATTGGTTCTCTTTTTTAATTCTTGAAGAAAATAAAGTAATTACAATTCTTTCTAATATTAATAGGAGTAGAATAATGAGACTGTCAAGTAGATAAAGGAAGCATTTTTCTTTCTTTCTCTTAAAAAGAAATCTTCAATCTTTGATCTTTTTCAATTATATACAGTCATTAAAAACCACTAAATTCTTCATATCTTCTAAATTTGGAACAAATAACGTTTGCTTTCTATATCTTTTACAAAGTTGTTTAATTATATTTCTCTCATATTTCTTTGCAACTTTTAATAAATCTTTCAACTCCACATCATCAAATTGAGTATGCAACTTTATTAATTTCTCATATTTAGGTTCAAAATGATCTTTAGCACATATATATATATATATATATATATATATATATATATAATGCATCAAATTTTATTAAATCTTCTATTAAATTAAATAAAACGTTGGTTTTACCACACCCACTAGGTCCTGTAATCTCGTCTAAAGGAATGCATAGGTAGTGAAGGATTTTGATTTAAATCTTCGTATTCATCTCTTTAAGTATACTTTTTTATTTTAATCATTTATATAGTAAAACTTTATTTTGCTATAGTAAAACTTTATTTTGCTATAGTATAACTTTATTTTGCTATAGTAAAACTTTACTTTATTCCCATATAAATGGATCAAAGAATTAGTGATTTAATTAAATTAGCAAAATTAAATAAGCAAGTAAAAGATAAGAATACACAAGAGTGAGAAATGGCAGTTTTTCAATACTCATTAAGTGAGTTTCATAAACCTGTAACTGAAAAATTAGAAAAGAGTGAATTGGAAAGAAAAGATCAACTAAATACCCTTTCGAATCAGATTAATGATCTATCATTATTGGATCGTACATCAACTCCTCTCCAATTAATGGATGTGGAGGAATCAAGTAAAAAGTATACAATTGAAACAGACGATGACTTAGATAATGATTTCTTAGAAGAGAATGATTTACCACTTCCTTCAGAATTATTCAACAAACCAAATGAAATTGAAAAAGTATTGAAATTTACAGGAGTATGAGTTTACGATTAGGAAATTTAAAATCTCAAATTACGAGAGGTATAAAGATTAATCAAACCTTCGATGAGATCAACTATAAATTAAAAATGTTAAGTGTATATAAAAATTCGCGGCTTAATGTAACAAAAATATTAAAAAAACAGGAACTGGATTAATATCTAATCTCGAAGTTTTAACAAATAAACTGACTTTATCTTCCAAACGTAAAAAGTTATATGATGAAATTGTTAGTATTTTAGACGCTTTATTAAAACGTGGATATTTAACCAGTGAATAGATTAAGGATTATTGCAAAACATTTTACTTAATTAAATGAGTTATATTAAGAAACAAGTATATTTGAGTGAAGGTCAGATTAGTAAATTGAAATCTGCTTTGAAAAAGGGAGAACTAACATTACAAATATATGCACCTAAAAAGCGCAATTATGAAATGTATTTAACTAAAACTCAAATTTAAAAAGGAAAAAGAATTACTATTAGGAAAACTCAATTAGAAAAAAATGGAGGTATTTTACCTTTTTTAATTCCTATTTTAACATCTTTGGGTCTTGGAGCAGCTAGTGGTGCTGCTGGTTGGGGAACTAAAAAAAATATTAGATAAAATACCAGGATCCGGCAATCCTAAAAAAACTCGAGGAGTATATCAAACTTACGAAGAATCTGGGATGGAAGTTGTTTCGAAAATATTAAATCTTAACCTTCTCGAATATATACATGCCCTCATTATTAGAGGTCCTGATTCAAGCTTAACCTTAGAGAGATCATTAAATCAGGAAGTAAAAATAATCTCTTGGAAAGGGAGTATTACAGAACTGGGAATTTCCGATGAAATGATTAAAAAAGTATGAAAAATGAGAAAGGATTTAGAGGTGTATTTACATCAGATTTATCAAAAAAAGATGAGAAAATTTGAAAACTGAATCATTAATTTAGATATATCAACAGGTCCTGGAACTCATAGGGTTTATTATTATAATGATCCCAAATATGATTTTGTAGAATATCTTGATCCTTTTGGAGAATATAAATATAAGAATATTTAATTAAAAGAAAATGGTATTATATTGCCTAATATAAAAATATATCTTTTAACTTCAGGAAAAGAAATTAGTGGTAATTCTAGTTTTTTACAAAAACTTAATTCTGTAAAATGCGGATTTTATTGTATGAAATACATAACAGAAAGAAATAAAGAAAAAGATCCTGTACATGTTTTATATTCGTTTACTCAAGAACCCAGTGATTATAATGAAAATTCTGTTCTAAAGCCGTAGGGAAGCTACGTACCTTAGGAAAGCTACGTACCGTAGGATTTAATCCTAAATAAATGAAGTCTCGCTCTATTTATATTAAAAAATTCAAAGAAATCAGAAGATTTTACAATTAATTTTTAAGTTCCTATACCTTTTAAAGTTGAAGAAGTAGCTTTAAAATTTATGACTGTGGGCTTCATGATTTAATATTTGTGAAAAATCTAACAACCACATTTTGAAATACACTGTCAACGGAGTTGCTCATCTTATTAGTTTTGAAGATGTATATTATTTGGTAAGAGATTTAAATGATTATTTAAGACGCTACTTTAAAGTTAAGGATCCACCTATTAAATTTGATGTTAATAAGCCTAAACTAGATTTGTAATTGAATTAGATGAAGGATTTGAAATTGATTTTAGGGGTTATGTATTATATAAAACTTTTGGTTTTGAACGTCAGGTATATAATCAAACAACCCAAAAAGGTAAATATATAGCTAATATTACACATGGAATTGATGATATTTTTATCCATTGTAATATTGTAACTTCATTATATGAAGAAGGAACAAATGATATATTGTATACATTTAGTAACTCTCATCTACCACGTAGTTTGATCAAAATAAATGAAATAAATCCTATATTTGAAGATGCTAACGGAGATAATCATATCCATAGTATCAGAATGTATATTACTGATCAAGATAATAATATAATCAATTTGAACAAACGGAGAGTAGTGTATAGGTTAATATTGAACTAACACTATTTCTTCCTCAAATAAATGAATTATAATAAGCATAGGTTGTATTCTAGAGGTAAAAAGTATTATGGGGTGGTATTTTTACTGATGCGGTGAAAGTAATTGCAAAGAAAAGTATTCCCATTATTGAAGATGAATCAGAAACTTTTATAAGAAATAAAAGGCGAGAGATATTAGGGTTTGGGTTAAAGAAATTGACTATATAAATGGAAAGAATTTGGGATTTATCCAAGATACCAAAATATTATGAAAATGATATTGAAAGTTTCCCATATAAATAACAAAAAGAAGGAGAAGATGGAGTGATTGTTAATCAAGATAATTCTGCACAGTATACATATACGATTAAAGATGTGAATGATAATATTTTATTTTGAAATGGCTATATCTGTGCAGATGTTAAAATCGCAAAGCCTAATAATATCTCTATTGGTGAAGAGAACGTTACTTTTGTAAATACTGGAAATTTATTCTCCTGGACGACTATATATTGGATCTACTCCAGTTGAAGTGATTGAAAAATCTTGCTTGGTTCATCTCATAAATGGACTAACAAATTTTACAAATGATTATGCATTATCTGAAGCAACAAACATGTTTTTCTATAAAGATACATCGGATTCAGCAGATCGTGATTTTTTAAAATTTGTAGGTAATCACACAGATGGTGAAAAAAATGGATACTCTCATTAAGAAAATAAAACTGAATGAAAACTATAATAAGGTATTTGATCAAAGATGTAATTTAACAAAAAACAGTAATTTAGTTAAAATATGGATACCTTTGAAACAAATATTTGGATTTTTTAACGATTATAGGAAATTAATGTCAGGCATTGATGTTAAATTTGAATTTATAAGAAATGGATTTACGAATAATACGTTGTACACAGATGTACCTAACGCAGATTATAAAGTAAAAATCACTAATATTATCCCATGTGAAATTAAATCCAGAAGCACAAGCCAAATATCTAAAATATACCTTAAATCCTAAGGAGAATCAAACAATAGAAACTCCAAGAATGAGAGAAACAAATGCTTTGAATGATACTAATGGAATTATACGTGTGAAAACCACAACAGATCAAATTGTAAGCATATTTCTTATTCCTCAGTATTTAGAGAGAGAAAATAAGGTAGATAAAAATAACAAGGTGTTGGATTAGATTTTAAAAAATTTAACAAGGTGTTGGATTAGAATCAATGTTGATATGTATCCCCATCAGGATTATGCTGTAAGTTTCAAAGAAGGTGAATTAAATTATTCTAGATATTATTCAAACTTTTTAACAGTTGGCCTGAATACAATAAATACTAAAAGTGGTTGTTTGGTTGTCTATAATGACTATCGAAACCTCTATCCAATTATTCATTTTGATGTGTCCCCCAATCATCCTCTTTATATAAATGCAAACAAATTTAAATGTTGAATTTACTTGGTATTTGAGAAATGATCCTGGAAAACCTTATATATTTTACTTTATTCTAATTGAAAAAAGAAGTGGAAAATGAATATGTTTAATAGAAAATTTGAATGTTCGCCTATAATAGATTGATAAATTTATTTTTATATAATTGATTTGGTATCCATTTGGTATCGACCTTAATGAGATAAAAGAAGGGGGTCCTACAGGAAGTGGTTTTAAATTAACAGATGATGGTGATATGGAGAAAACGAGATTGAATAATTTGTATAATCCCTCTGATTTAGATGATTCAGCGACTAAATCTTATGTTAATTCCATTCAAGAGGATTTAAAATCTAAATTTTTTGAATTAACAAAAGTAAGTCTCATTCATACTAAACAAGAAGACTTTGATGCTAGAGGTAAAATTATTGGAAATGTGAAAGATCCTATTCATGATATGAATATCGTCAATAAACAATATTTTGAAAATAATGCTCTAGTTTTAAAGGAAGGAATTTATGATATTAAAGATATTCCATTGAAACATCTTGCAAATCCTCTAGAAAAAAATGGTGCCGTTCATAAACATTATGTGGATAAAAGAATAAAAATAAATGAGAAAAAAGCTGATAATCTTTTAACTAGAGATAGCGATGGACATTATGTTCCATCTCATGAAATGTTTTTGCAACTATAAAAGATAGATATCACACCTATCGTAGAGGAGAAGCGGTTAGATAAAATTTAATTTGTTTTGTTCAAAATTACTGGATTTTGACTTGAAATTATCAAAAGATATGTATATGAAAATTACTGTATGTTTTAAAATCGTGCATAGGTTATTTATTGATCCAATTTTTTACATAAAATCTAATGATGAATATCTATTCACCGGAGATATAGGACGTAGAAATCCAATAACAGTTTTTGAGTACGGTAAACAAATTGATACTATCTCTACACTTTTATTACCCCATATAATAGATAAAACAGAATTCAATCAAATTAAAATCTTTCTATATATTGAAAAGCTTTCTATTATAAAATTTAATATGCAATAAAAATGGCAGATGCGGACTGGAAAGAAGTTTCTGAAAAACGTGGATTAAGTGAAGATCTTATAAAATTTCAAAATGCTGTAGATTGAAAATTAATCTATAAACATCAAGAATTATCTGAATCATTGATTTTAGAGTTAAAAGATAGAGTTGATTGGGAACATATTTCAGCTTATCAAATTTATCTGAAATGTTTTTATGTGAACATGATGGTCTTGTGGATTGGGATATTTTATCTAGATATCAAAATTTAAGTTATAAATTTATTATGGATAACGTTAGTAAATTAAACATGCTGTTAATTTGTAGATATCAAAATATGTCTGAAAGTACAATTGGAACGTTGGATGAGGTTGTTCATTGAATGAGATTTTTAAATATAAAAAAGATCTGGTCTTCTCAATTTGTTATTAAACATATAAAAAATAACTGATTGTAGAGTTATGATGGAATTAAAACTTTCAGATGATGAATTTGTTTTATAAAATGTATAGACGTATAAAAATGTGGTATACAGCAAAAGAGTGTATGAGAAAGGAACTTTATAAAATGTTTGCTAATAAATGTATGCTAAATATAGTGATGGAATAAATATATATTTTGAAAAAATAAAAGATATTAAAACCTCTTAATATTGTAAAATTATATTGTGCTACAAATAAAGTAACTTCACTTAAGGAATAGGAAATTTAACAAATTTGAAAGAATTAACTGGTTTTGATAATAAATTAACTTCACTTGATGGAATAGAAAATTTGACAAATTTACTAAAATTAGAATGTTGTTATAATAATTTAAATGCACTTAAAGGAATAGAAAATTTACAAAATTTAGACAAATTAGATTGTTATGGAAATAATTTAACTTCATTTGCAGGAATAGCAAATATAACAAATTGAGAAGAATTATATTGTGAAGCAAATAAATTAACATCCTTAAACGAAATAATTTTTTTACCTAGACAAATCATATATATTATTATGATGATAGAGTACTATTACCTCACATTTTAAGAAGACGTTTATTTCATAGTAATATATATAATGACACTCAAAATGTGCATAATAGTTTTATTCAAAAATCTTTAAGAGATTCAATTATAAAATTATTAAATACTGAAATTAAATATGATTTAGATGAATGTATTAAAGAATTAAATATATCTAAAAAATTAAATGTTATAGTCTGGATGAGGAATTCCGTGATATTAAATTTAGAGAAATATTAGTGTGTGTTTAACAGAATTCTAACAAATGAGAATAAAAATGAATTAATAAACATATTAAAAGATGAATTAAAAGCTGGAGATGATAAATGTTTTGTAGGAAAAGTAACTAGAATGATTAATGCATTAAACGGATTTGATCCTGATGTTTCTATTCATATTTCTAAAATTTAACAAAATAATATCATAGCTCTGAAAATATATAGAGAATAAAATTCTGATGAAGAATATAGAGAAAAACTCATAAAAGAAATGAAGGAAAGAGGATATACAGATTACGAGGAGTGGTTGAATTTGGATGAGACTTTAAAAAAATGTTTGCTAATAAAAGGGAGGTAATCAAACAAAGATATTAACCTGTAATAGTGCAACTAAAAAAATGAATGTCAGTTTTGATGAAAGATTCAAAGTTCATCCTTCAATTGTAGCAACACCAATTTGCAAATATGGAGATCCTTTTATAGTAAAATAACAGAAGTTGATCGATTTGGATTTAGATTTCAATGTTTAAAATTAAACAGTGAACGTTTAGAAATTCATAAATGTTTTTTCAGTGGAGTGCTATTAGTACTTCTGAGTAATTTTACTTTTATATCTATACTTTCTTAAAAAAGAATATAGCTCCGTTTTGGGGCTATCTTCTTATCGCATTTTTTAGTCTCAATTGATGATTTTAGGCTTAGAATTTTTTTCTACAAATGAGGGGAAAAGGGTGATAATTTAAACAAAATAGAACATTTTTAGAATCTTTGGGAAATTGAGTCAGATAGGGAAAATATGAGTAATTTTAGTATAAAAATGGTTGGAAAATCTAATGGCCTGAGTTTATCTAAGACATCAAAATTTATATAAATAGAAAGTATAGGATATCACTTGATTACGTTTGCTTATTGAAAAAATTGAGTCAGAAAGGATAAATATCCTCCACTTGGGTGTATTTCTCTCTTCCTGTCTCAGAAACATTTTCCTTGGGTGTGTATGTTCATTACTTGATGTTGTTTCTTCTTTGAAGACTGTTTAAAGAATAACAAGAACCATCGATCACTTTCAAGATGAGGCCAATTGAAAGAGAATGACCGAACCGACCGAACAATAAATTCGATATAATTCCTAACATTCTGCATTGATTGGCCATATTTAACAAGAAAATAGATTAATGAATTGCTTATTAGTTCTAACTATACAAAGCTAAAAGCAATGAATTTACGATGAATTTTAACCTTTTGAGGGTTATTTCACATTTCGTACAGTTGGGAAATATTACATGTTGCATATAATATATATATACCCCCGTGAAGGAATCATGCAAACTAAACGAAACTTGCAGGAAATGAAAAACAGGTTAGGATATGCAAATGATTAGAATTACAAAGCGATCACGCATGTGTAGGCCGAGAAACACCCTCCAAACTTTCAAGTGAACCGTGTATAAAAAAGCACTATAAAAGTGCGTTAAAATGTGTGTATCATCGTTTGACTGCTGTAAATGACTTGATTAGAAGTCAATATGCCTTACCAAAAACGCAGAGTGCCATACGAGCAACTGGACTTTCGTATCGTGAAATCGCCACTCGCACGGGGCGTAATGCCACAACAGTGATGCGTGTGTGGAAGAGATGGACCATGGAGAACCGGACAAGTCGAAACCCTGGAAGTGGGCCAGAAATATGATGTCACCACGGGACGACAGACACCTTATCCTTATGGCGGTGACAGACCCTACAGCGTCCACTCGTGCGTTGGCACAACATTGGGTCTACAGGTGTGACATTGTGTGCCCCCACGGTTCTTCGATGTCTGCTGCGTCATGGGCTATGTGCAAGTATTCCCCTGCGCAGGATTCTTTTGATGCTGAACCACCGACGCCTCCGGGTACAATGGGCTCACCAACACAGCCAGTGGCATGCCGATTGGCAACAAGTCGTCTTCTGAGGAGTCCCGCTATAATCTGGACTATAACGATGGCCGCGTACTCGTCAGACGCTACAGGTGAACGCCTTCTCCCGGAGTGTCTTATTCAGCGTCATACTGGACGAACGCCTGGCGTTATGGTCTGGGGGGGCAATTGGCTATCCTGGGTGATCCCACCTACTCCAAATTGTGGGGACCCTGAACAGCGGGCGCTACATCAGGGAAGTTGTGGAGCCCGAGGTCCTACCTCCTGCAACGCATTCCCGGAGCTGTGTTTCAGCAAGACAATGCCCATCCATATTGCCCGTCCGCCGGAATGTACAAGCCTTCTTCAGTGCACGACAGGTTCCGCTTCCTCCATGGCACGGCGACTCCCTCATACCGCTCGTCGGGCAGAGTACGGCTGAACTTTGGCAACAGATAGAGGCCATCTGGAATGCCATTCCTCAGCATGACATTCAGAATCTGTATGATTCGATTCCACGACGTGTACAGGCTCTCATCGCTGCGCGTGGCGGCTGCACAAGATATTGATTTTCTGCTTTATTATTGTTTTACTGCTCTGTAAATTTGATCTTTTATTTAAATCACTGTAGGTAATACTTGGAATAAATTTCATTTATTTCTGATTATTCTTTCAGTGTTGGAATTTTCACAAACAGTAGTGTATATAAGTCAAATTAAGCTTTATTAAAGAATGTGAGCAACACTAACTTCGAAGCAAGCTTCGCATCAACTATTCAGCTCTTTAATCAGGTGATCTAAGGTAACAGAGGCAATAATTAACACTCTTTTATAAAAGGGCAGTTTTCAGGTCTTGGAAGGTAGTTGGAGGGTACAAATGTGGGTGGGAGAGAATGAGTATGCTTGTTCATGAAAAGAAAATCTGGGTAGACTGCTGCAGATCTAAGTCTCGTGTGCGTTTCACTGACGGATTTGATACCTTTTGTCCGTCACAGTAATGCCATTGAACACGTGCAGGTCGGTATGGGGTATCCCAATGAAAACACACTCCATATCCTTACAATATCACAGCTTAAGATGATAACACACCATGTGACCTGGTAAGCACTATCCAGGTTGCACTTCATTTCGTCGCGATTCGGCTCGTGATCTGGGTGGCAGCACTCTCAGTCGTTTCCCTTACCGGTCAAGAAGAAAGAACGAACCAGGATCGCGCTGCTCAGGTATCCCTGTGTCGCCCGCATAAAAAAACAACAATTTAGAGAGATGGCGTGATTTGTAAATCGCGGAAATGTATTCAGTAGAAATGTATTCACCCATCAGGTCATGAGACCTTATTGTGCACTGCTGAAGTCGCCTCGTGTGTCACCCACCTTATAGCGTGCTGTTCAACGATGTTACTGGGCTGGTTGAATATTACTTGTTCTCTCCAGACCTTCATACATTTATTATTGTCGATTCATATGTGAAGAGAACGTCGGAGCCCAAATTACTAATTAACCCCAAATTAAATTGTCGCAAGCTAAGCCCCATTGCACTAGTTTGACCTTGGGGCTCATAGGGATACAAACTTTCGGTGCCAATGTTTAGAGACCTTTTCCGTGTAGCCTTAGCTTCATAGTACTCAAGTATATCTGTGGTTACAAGCGTTTAAAGTGCCAGTGCCAACTCTCGGCGAGTGTGTTTGTCAGTAATTATTTGTATATATTGATCATCGGACGATATTGTACTCCTAGGAAATTCCTTAACAGGTCTCTGGGAGATTATTCGACTTGTTTGGAATTGTTTCCACAAACGGGAGTTCATGGAACGATCCACAGAATGTAAACCTCCTCATTAATGAGGTGTCCTGCCTCATTCCTCCTAACAGCACAACTTTGAGAATACTGATAATGCTTGGAATGATAATGAAAATCAACTGTAAAGTTTAGAATTTTTTTCTTTTGGCATTAGAACTCTTGTACAGAAACACGTAATTTGCATCGGATCCCTAATTTGTAAACTTAACATGGAGCTGCAATTGCTATAGCCAGACGATTTGATTATTTAATTTGCGAATCCCATTTAAATACAACAGTTACATTTTATCCAATAAAATCCAGGCATGCAATCTGCGTTTGAGAATTTGTATTCCGTACTTAACTTTTAGAAGAAAAGAAACGAAGTTCTTAACTTTAAAAGTTAACGGAATTAAGTATTAAGTTAATTACCAGTGTACATGTTTTCAATGTACTGATCAGTGGTACCAATTGACAACAGCCCTAACACAGTGCGACATTCCTATTGAATGTCCTGTTTTTAAGAATATTAGAAAAATGTACAAAAACTACACACTTTTATTACCTATAAGACAGTGAAATTTTGAATGTTTCAATGCTTTTAGGACAGAATTTTTATAGGAAATTCAAGCTTTAAACCTACAGATAGATTTTTACTAGACACTATATCCACCACGATGCTTCATCCCTGACGTTAGCCTTTTATATAGATTGCTTTGAGTTCTATTTATACTTCAAGTCAACATAACTTGGATGCAAAGTGTATCCTTCCTCCATTAATATAGTTCTTTAAACACAATAAATTCTTCTCGGGATGAATAAATTCTACGTAAAAATTACAAACATTTTGCATACAATTTGAAGCAATTGTATGCAAAAATTGTATTTAAATACTCATGATTTGTTCTTTTTATTTTATTATTTAATTTTGCTGAATATTAAGCCATAAATTTTTCAATGAATAAAATGCCCACCCGGACAGCACTTCTTAGAGAAGGAGCTCTACTGATCTTTTATAGCAACTTCTTTTACAGCAACCAGAACTGGCTCGTTAAGTGATCGAGAGCAATTATTAAGTACTTACGAAGCACAGTTACCAACCTTTCAATGAAACAGACACTATGTGGGCGGAGTTGCCAAGATCTCAGATAAGAAAGTCATTGGGCTCACGAATCGACTTGGACCGATTGGCTATCGAAGCGCAGACTAGTGTTTTTAATCACTCTGGATAATCACTTTAACCAAACAAAAATTTGTCCCACATTAGGATTCGTGCTTTCTCCCACAGCCAAGTGAGAGATCTTCAAACCAAGCGATCAGCAGAAATAACATGAAGTAGGTAGCTAATTAACGTCGCACTGGAGCAGCAACGGACTATAAGTGATGGTTCGGGATCAATCCCGAAGGGAAAGATCCAAAGACAACGAATCGTTATTTTGAATCACGGTCAGATAACGAGAACAACACCTGAGTTCGCACTCCACTCTCCAAACTTCCACACCGCGGCAACGTCATTTGAGACCACGACAGATTTAACGTGCACCAGCCCCATGTACACGGTCTTTGTTGCCCTTCCAATTGGGCTACCGGGGCGCACAGAAATGCCATGAAGCTGAACGAACAAGCTTTTCTAAATTCATTCGAAGGTCAATGTAAGAAAACTGGTCCCGTGAATGACCAAACCATTGTTCATGAAAATAAGAGGGTAAATTCGAAAGAGCTGACAAATTACCAAAGGTCGTGTGAAACTCAGCTACTGAACAGAAAGGAATGTTGGGGAGTAGAATTCTCAGAACATGATTGACATAAATAGACTGTTTAATATTTTTTTAAGCGACTGAGAACCTAGTAAAGAGATAATAGATTGGACTAGTGTGATTCTCGTAAAAATGCAAAATGAGTATCATTTTATCTCTTTAAATAATATACTTTTAAAATCTATTCCGGTGCTGTTTTAAACGAAGCTGTCTCTTTCACTAGGAAAATTTAAATATCTGTGCTCGTAGTTCTGAAAAAATGTTTCATTACCTTAAGACCTTAAGAAGGAAAATGTATAATGCATTTCACATTGCAATACCTCCATGGAATTTTGAATAGTGGAATTCTCGCGACAGATGATAATTACTTAAAAATACAATAAAGCTGTTGAAGTTACTTCACACACTAGAAACAAGTGTCTATGCACTATCACATTAACTATTCATGATTAAACTAAACAGTTGCGCCTTTTCCTGATGACATGTTATATGGGAGTGAAACAGGTTGGCTTTATGATATACATAGGTCATAAAAATTGTTTCATACAATCAGAATTTCTCATTAAAGGAAGTAGAACGCTAGATATTTTGCGCTCTCGAAAATATTTCTTTTTAATTTGAGGTAACCAAAGCGAATGAGAGAGATTTTCAGGGCAAAAGAAACAAATCAATCTGAGGCGATTTTTCTTATGCTATCCAAATACTCTCACATGATATGTATCGGGTTTACTTTAAAATGTACTCCATCACCGTTTTGCCAAAGTTTGTCGCTTAATCTAATTGGCGTTGATCAATAAACATCATTTCTGAATTTGTTCTATGGAATTTCTATTGGCGAAATGCATAAATCTCATTTGAAAAACAAGCCGTGATCGCACGTGACCACGTAGACGGACCATGTTGGCCGAGTCGCTGTCATGAGATCTGTGTAGGGTAAATCACATGAATTTACGAATCGCCTTACCCAATTGGTTGTCGAATCGCAGACTAGTGTTTTTTATCACGGTGGATAATCAATTTAACCAATCAATAATTTCTCATTCTTGCTTTTACCCACAACCACGTGACATATCTTCAAACTGAGCAACTGGAAGAAATAACATGAAGCTGCGGGCGCATGATCCGTCTATTTCATTTTAAGGACGATTCGCAAGTGCGGATGACGTGGAGAAAATACGTTTTTCGCTGCTGAAACACTACCACTACCTACATTTAACTTGGCAGAAAATGCCTCTCATACCAGAAAAAGAGTTGGGAAAAAGCACATAAAGCTTTGAACTCCGAACGAGTCTCGTGGGAAGTGTTCCTGTTGTTACATTCTCTGTTTTGTCAATTTGACTAAGCTTGTTAAGACATCGACCTTAAAATGAAAAAGACGGATCATGTGGGCGGAATCACTGTCGTAAGATCTCTGAAGGGTAAATCACAAATTGACTTAGCCGATTAGCTATGGAAGCGTAGACTAGTATTTTTGCTCACGGTGGATAATCACTTTAACCCATCAATAATTTAGGATTCATGCTTTTACCCACAACCACGTGACAGATCTTCAAACCGAGCAACTGGAAGAAATAACATGAAGCTGCGGGCACATGCTCCGTCTATTTAATTTTAAAGTCGATGTGTTAAGACTATTGACGTCACATGGAGGAAGCTTTACCTTTCCTCCTACTTCCATGGTTGTGAAATATACCTTAATGTAAAAGAAATCCGAGGTTCAAAGCACAACAAATTCGAGGCTTAGCTAATCCGTAACCTTCCACGTAAACAAATGTGTGCTTTCCAGTAGTATTGTAACCAAATTTCGGTCATGATTTTAAGGGAGATTTAGTAGCGACGAATTTTGCACATTTTTAAGGCTGCACAATTTAAGTCCAACAAATCTTCATAGCAAGGATAACATTAAACAAAACAATTAATTTGCATAGAATTTTTTTCTGGCCACAATAAAAAATAAAATCTTGCAAATCTGCATGCTTCGTATTCCTCGCCTACATATATTTGTCCACTGATGCTACAGAACTATAAGCATTTCTTTTGTCTTGTACACATTTCAAAACCCTTTACAACTATAATCAAATAATTCCTACCCCTCGCTTTGACTTAATTAGTTGTAAGCTGCTTCAATTTCTGTGATCTGTCCATTTATTGCTCATCATTGGAAAACTCTTTCAGCCTGGGATTTGGGCTTGGGATGCTTAAAACAAAGCCCAAAATCTTATTAAGGTTCGGTATATCAATTTGTTTCTTAAATCACTGAAGATATTGAAACAATTTATTTTGTTCAATACTTCTAGTTTACAATCCGGAAACGAATATTCCCATATGGATTAGTATATACTAAACTTTCTGTTGATTATTATACGTAATTTTTCGATATTTATATATGAGTATCTCGTCTATATTGATAGTTATAGCAGTTTATATCGCAATTTACTTCTTGGGAATAATATATAAATTAAATTTCACGATATTAATTGCTAATGAAATATACGGGAGAAAATGCAGGTCTTTGGGGGAGCCGAAAGGATCCCCAAAAATATTAGCTCTAATACCGGAGTTCCCGGGAAATATGGTCTCTCGCTCTAGGCAGTAGTGAGAAGCGGATATTTTCCATATAGACCGTTGTTCCACACCCGAGCATGCGTTTTTATTATATTAGAGGCTGTTCCACAACTACATATAGTTAACTGCAGAAATTAATGTCCTACGTGGAGCATTATTCCATTAACTTCTCATTTCGGAAAATTTTGCATTGACGGATATTCAACCTTACGCTTCAGTTAGCTTTTGTGTGAACTTATATGTGTAGTCAAAACACGTGGTATGTATTTTTGGATAAAGAACTTAACCCAAATTTTAAAAAAGTTTCGAGTTAAGGATTTGTAGAAATTTCTTTCGTACACATAATAATAAACATGTTTAGATCAATTACAACCTATTTTCTTAATATTACAATTTATTTGTCGCCAGATGGTTCTTCCGTTAATTTTTTATCAATAAGTTAACTTGGTTCATTCTCAAAGCGTCACGAGATTACCGAGTAATGCAGTTTTTACCTCAGTTCACATGACATAATACCACATCTATTAGTTAAAAGGATCCTAGAAAAGAATTTAGTGGTAAAAAAGGTCAAAACAGGTTAGAAGACATGAAGAGAAGACTCGCAGAACAAAAATATGTGTGCCAACCACTCAGAAATGTCGTCGCACTTGAACTGTTGGCAAACCTTGTGTTCTTTTATTGATCACTATGGAATTAAATACCAATTAAAGCAGTTGATTAATAACATAATTATTTAGTTCTTTTTTATTCCGTGGCAAACAATTTTTAAAGACAGTTGCTGTCTTTACCAAAGTTGCCAAAATGGGCGCAATTGAGCCTTTTCGGTTACTTTTTACCATTTTGAGAGCTGAAATTTTGCACTGCGCTCTTGGGTGCATTTCGGGCTCAAAATGACTCGCCATTTTTGCTATATTGCATAACTTATGCCAGCAGAATAAACTTCTCAAAAGTAAGTTGCTTAAAAATATATTATACATTTTGCTTGAAATAAATAGCTTCATTGATATATTTTTATTACAATTGTCAAAAAAGCACAAATTACATAACACACCTCTCATGGGTACGAGAGTGTATTTCTGTGAATCTCAGCATAGAAGGAGCTAGTGTTTTTGCGGTCTAGAACGTACTTCCAGAGGTGGCTTTATTTGGCTTGTTTTTCGAGCATATCACTTATACAATTCATCATAAATTCATGATTTTTTAAAAACTTTTTTGTTCTGCAAACTTAGCCAATAGATGAGTTGTAAATTCTTCACGAAGTTTGACTCTAATAGTTCCAGAGAATAATTTAGTGTCTAATGCTGGTTGGTTTTTTTGATGCAAAAGCCATATTTGGCCATCCTGTGCCAAACACAACACAAACCACGTTAAGTAATAGACACACACAGGAAGTTTTTACTGACACAGAAGAGAGAAATACGCCTAGGAAATCTGCACTACCTGTAGCTAATAGGTTGATAACGAAGTGGGCATATCCACTGAGCAACGACGGCCACTTGCGTCGGAAGTTTGGTTGGTTGGTTCGGGGGTTTTATAGCGCAACGGCCATATTTGGCCATGGAGTAGTGGGCATACCCACTAAGCCATGACGGCCCCTGCGTCGAAGGGAAATGACTTCAAACATCATCAAAATGACTATAAACCGAAACCCGAAGCATTTTGGCCTTCAGGTGAATTGTTAATGTTTCTCTGAAAGACTCAATGTATTACTTTTTTTGACAAAATACTTTGCATTTTTGGACGTATTCGGGCGTTTTTAAAATCGAAATTGGGCGCTTGTTTAAAGCTGGCAACGCTTTTGAGCCCACTTTACACTAGAATGCTGATCTCGGTTGAGCAGGTTCTGGATTCGTCTAACAGTCTGAACAAGTGTGTCCACAGTGTTATGGAATCACTATAAGAGATATGTTCCAGTACAATTTTCCCTCGTGAAATAAAAAATGATGTAATAGCTACTAATCAAACTTTTTTTTTACTCTAAGCACGTCCCCATCCTCTTCGCGATTGGTCAACAAACAACCCAATAAAGGTCTGAAATTATTAAATAGGGTTTAAAAACATTAACCAACAGTATTTGTAATTGAATTGTTAGGAATTTTAGAGCGGACCTTAAGGTGGTCTGTAGTCATATCGTCCAGTTCGCAGACGACAGATTGCTTTTCTCGCTACTCTAAAACGATGTGTCTTTATAGGTAATCATGTCAGGTAAGAAGTCTAAAGCGACTCCGACAGCTCTGGGAAAAGAACTTGGGATAAGGGCTTTATTTCTCAACGAAACATTCTAGTTCTTTCCTGTAGACATTCTGTCTACATTCTATGTTATTGTAGATTGAAAATCGATTATTCCGTAAGACGAGCATATAAGCCTCTTGATGTTACGTAGAGGAAAAGGAGATTTAGATTTGGACAACTGTGCAGTGACTTAAATTCCACTGCAAGACAACTTTTGTTGATCTTTCTGAGATGGCTTAGTTTTTCTCTAAATCGATGTACAAAATAATTTTCACTACAGGTGATAAGTGTATTTGCTGCCTGAGAAAAGATACAAAATACGTTATGTTTAGGACAAGTCTCAACTTCATCCACATCCAGGCAAACAGCAGAAATCGATACAGGTGTATCTAGCGCCTCGTCTGGTGGCAATACTCTTGGTGTGTTTTTTGGCGCATTTTATATGTCGCCAAGGAAAGAAATCTTACAAAGAATCATTTTTTTAAACAGAAAATAATAAGCTTTAGAGTTAGCCAAGATTGCCATAAAAATGGGTAAACCCTAATTAAGATGGATTACCTTCACCTGCCATAACTCGCTACTAAAAGTGAGCCATAAAAACGAGCCAAGAGAGTTGCCACCAGACGAGGCTCTA
Organism: Meta bourneti; assembly: GCA_933210815.1. NCBI lineage: Eukaryota > Metazoa > Arthropoda > Arachnida > Araneae > Tetragnathidae > Meta > Meta bourneti. The sequence continues at coordinate 88,748,941 of OW119924.1, read as the reverse complement.
GATACATCTGTAGCCAGAAATCTCTCCATCGAGGTTATCGTAGTATTTCCTCAAAGCACCGTGAAGCTTAAAGCTGTTCGAGATTACTCTAGTTCCTGCTTTTCTGATGGCACAAACAAAACCTAGGTTTCTTTCTATCAATAGCAATCATTATTGCTAGAAAAATTTCAATGAAACTTTCGATTGATAAAGATGGCAAAAAGTGGTTAGGATTTATGCTAGCTTGGGTTTGCAGTGTGGCTAGCGATTAGATGATTATTTATCTAAAAATGTAGTCACAAAAATTGTCTTTCATAGTATTCGCCGCGCGCGATATCTTGTTTATTTAACTACACTACAATAAGCTTTAGGAATAAATACTTTCAGTTTCATTCGTATTACAATTTTTCGTTCTTCAATATATTAGTCAATACAATATTTTCTATATTTCTGAAGCGCATCTATTATTCTTTTATTGGGAAAACTATTCTGACTTTTTTTGAAACGCGAACCCTGTATACTGTATAAAGTAATATATGTACATGCACACATAATTTCTTCCTATTTGAAAGAACATAAATATAACAGAAATACAAGATACACAAAGGAAAAAGCAAGAAATCTGGAATTATATCTTCAATTTTTTAGTCAGATTATTATAGTCAAAAGAGGTTTTGATGGTCTTGTTGATTAGACATACTGTTAAATCATTATGACTGTTTTTCAAAAATACACGGTTTTATTTTACTTAGCAGACAGGTTGATTCGTAAATTCTTTTTACCATTCATTGTAGTTTCTTGTAAACCATTCGCCATGGAAATAATATACTCCCGATCTTTTTCCCATTATTAAATTTTTCTTTATAACTAAAGACTAGAGTCATCTACTTTTTGCTTTGAATCGAAAGCCTTTCGTAGAAGCTCATTAAAATTTGTTAAGACTGCCTAGAAGGTTCCGAAGCTAGTTTTTAATGTAATGATATTCCGTCTGTTCTGAAATAAGTGTCACATTTCTCATTTGAATTTTTTTTCTGAAATGGTTGTCACAATTGTGGAAAAATAAAAGAAATATATTTGATCGTATATCAAAAGATTAATATTTCTAACATGGTTAAATATTACACTCTAAGACTGTGTTTGCTTTTAATGTAACTTCACGATTGCAAATCAATAAAACTTGGAAGGCGATTTTCCGTCTTTTAGCTTTACTTTCTTAATGCTTACAATTTTGTACGCATCAGCTGCAGATGACATCATACACTTTTCAACATATTTGCAATGATTAGAAAATGTTTTCTAACGGTTGCACTTTTAATAAAGTTCTTTTTCGATTTTTTACCAGCCTTTGTTTGCAATAAAAAAGCCTACAGTGGCATTCTCAGGTTGTCTTACACCGTGTTAAGAAATGCTCACGAGGGCACCAATGTTATGATGTCCTTGAGTAGGTATTCTACATATTACTCCCTGTTTGTATGATCAACATTATGTGAGAGAAAACGTGTGAAGGATTGCAGCGCCCCAGTAACACTGTTGGAACTGCGTTATGAATAAACTAGTTATTAAAGACCTATGTTGCTATGATATTTTACCACCGAGTACTCATTGTTGGCGCATCTATTTACGATAATCAAAATGCGTTACAAGTTTAAATGTTAGATATATGCAACGGGTTTCCGTTTTAATGATTGGATGTTTGGAATTTTATGGGGTACAAGGTTCGTATCTGGCCAAGCTGCTCCAAACAAGGTTTGTTTAATGTACGCTGTTAGTAGTGCCATAATATATGAAGTAGAAGCTCAAATCTAAAGAAAGGCAAAGCAAATTTCAAATCGAGACTGAAAGTCAAATGATTAAATCTAAATGTAGTTTATAAAACCAATGTCGGTAATGAAAAACAAGTTTGTGTGGAACGGATCCATCAATTAGTCCTTTAGATTAGGGTTAAAAACTCCGCAACGGTGTAGTCTATGATTATTAAAGTTAGGGCATTCTGTTAAAATATGTTTTACGAATAAAATAATGTTACAGAATAAGCACGATGGAACAGGCTCTCCGTGTAGTAAATGTCTATGAGTAAAATATGTATATCCAATTCGAAGCCTAGTCAATTTAATAGAATGATCTCATTTAAAATACTTTTTTGAATCCCTTTATTGGTGATTGAATGAGATGAAGTTTGTTTTGTATTTCCATATCCCACATATTCTGCCATGATGTATTTACAGCTTCTTTTGAAACGGGATCAATGTCATCTATGGGTGCATTCAAGCTCCGTTTCAATGGAAGTTTTCTAAATCTCCACAAAATGATACGATCGATCAGGTTGGACACAGAATGAAGAAATATATCCAAGTATCAAGGTTTTAAAAACTTTCTAATTTGTTGGCATTGATATGTATACAAGGTATCTACAGTTCTTGAGATTTACAAAATGAGCATCCAAGCTCATCGCATTACATATTTCGTTCTGTCTCATTGGAATTCCAGTAATGTTTACACAAGCAAATCGTTTGCGAGCGGAATGAGAAATTGTGGCGCCTACCTTTTACCGCAGTTTACTGCTTGCGTTGTCTTCATTCTCTCCATCTTGAAATTTGGGAGAAATCTCGACACAAATACATTCACGGAATTAAATGCAAAATAAATGCAATTCGAAAGCACAATTAACTTTTTACTCACAATGAGAAGTTAATCACGTATAAAACATTCAAAAGCAATCTTTAGGCAAACTAAATCACTCTCGCACAAATTTGTATTAAATGTTGACTTGAAAATAGCACTTGGAACTGACTTCAAAGTCTCTGAGAAAGCTATGCTTGCAGTTGAGATATTAGTTCTAAAAAAAGGTCCCTTGACTCTTTTCATAAAACGACCAGAGCGGGTTGATCAGGGACATTTGACCAACTCGGATCGGCATGAGAAGTGGCAGCATTAGAATTCTCGGAGGTATCCCTTGCAGAATGTTCCAGACTCTTCTTGAAGTTGACTGCGTTTTGAATTTCCACGGGATAGTCTCTGGACTCAGTTAAACGCCCTTTGCTGTTTTTAATTTTTCCAGCCGAACTGCGTTGTCCTTGCCAGGAAATACACAGATTACTCTTGCTAAGGGCCATTCCAGACATGTCTTGTCTTCCCTTTTCACCAAGACGATGTCTCCAACTTTTATTGTGTCGTGACGATTTGAATTGGGCGATCGCAGAAAACTCAAGCATTCTGTTCTAAATCTTTTCCTTACGCCCTTTCTTACATAGTTGTATCTTTTCACTAGACTTGTTATGTCTATGTGATATGTCGTAAACATCATTGTTTGGGAGTGGTGTTAGCACTAGAAATTCAGGATCTCCTCAAAGATACCTCAAGGGTATGTTTTTCATGAGCGATTCGCACTCACACAACACTTCTCAAAAGAGATGCACTTCCTAAATTCTTTCTCAACAGATCTTTCAAAATTCTGAGTCATTCCCAGAATCTTCCCAGGTGAAGATTCTGGGTGAATCCAGGTGAATTGAATTCCCAACGATTTGGCTTAATTCAAATTCCTTTTGGATTTTATCCCAAAGCAGATATGCATCGTAGCATTTAAGTCAACAACTGTATAAATCACAGCAACTGTATAAACAAAGTGACTGTATAAATCACAGATACTCTTCCCTTTCGAGCTATAAATCTCCACAAAGCTTGTATAAAAGCGCTTGTACTTAACGATTGAACGAGCTCTACTTTTAGGGTTCTATAAACTGCGTAAGTCAATATTGGTCCCAACTTAAATCCAAATAAGTTAGATATAATGTGTTTCGATTTCGTAAGTTTCAGATAGCGTTTAGTGGTGACATGGAGAAAGCGTTCTTGGTAATAGGAATTGCGGGAAGTGATTGGGATTATTTTTGGTTTCTTTGGTTTGGAGGACTTCGAAATTTTCAAAATTATACGCATGACACGCTTGCCGTTCGGTATTGCCCGAGTCCCTTTATATTAGTCGTGACTACAAAATACCACATAAGGAAGTATAAAAATAGTAACTTAAAATAATTATGAAATGTTAGATTCATCTTTGTTTTACTATGCTGACAAAATATAAGATACATATCGATTATTCTATAATAAAAATATTTGAAAAGAAACAGGTATAAATAGGAATATATAATTCGGATGAATACGAAAATATAATTCGGATGAATACGAAAATATAATTCGGATGAATACGAAAATATAATTCGGATGAATAAATTGATCATGGGAAGAAAGCGATATAATGTAATGGAGATTTGGCTTGCGAATCAAACTTCCTGGGCATGATTCGGAATCCAACAGAGGACATAATTAAGTGAAATTTTGTTTCGCTAAAAGAATCATTCGAAGACGTTAAAGAGAGAAAAAGAACAATTTTAAAATCTATTGCTAGGATCTATGATTCCATGGGGTTTCTACATTTTGCAGTCTACAACATTTTTCTACAGCATAGTAAAATGCTACTAAGTATCTGGATTCGGGGAGAAATCAGGAGCATTCTCTTCCCTCTGATATCCAAAGAATTTGGAAAACGTGGTGTTCGGAATTGCCAGATTTGAAAAATATTTCCAATTAACGAAAATACTTCTCTGATTATGAGGAGTCGGATGTAAATGGTCATATATTCTCCGACGCGACCCTACTAATAGACTGTAGTGTTGCTCCAGTGTGACGTTAATCAAAATACCTACCTACCGACGCGACCCTAAAGGCATATAGAGCAGTTGCCTTATTTTATATACCTTACCTCTAAACACGAAGTCGAAACGTGTTTTGTAACAGCTAAAGTAGAAAAGCTCATCTAAAAGCATTGTCTCTTCCAAGATTGGGGTTGACGATCTCTTGTAGGAACACGTTTGGCGAAATATTTGGCTGATTTATTGCCCGAACTCTATAAACAAATTTATCTCTGGAGCTATTCACAAACAGCCATATCTTGGATTAAGGGACCGCTAGTGATTGGAAATTTTTTGTTTGTAACAGGGTTTCTGAAATTCAATATAGTGGCGTCATTGTAAAGGAAAGGACAATCCCTCGGCTTTGATAACAAGAGGGGAATCTGCTTGGATTACTTAGTTGGCTTACTCAATATAAACAATCTTGGCCTTCTAAAACTCTGAAAAGGAAAACAATGAAATTATAGTAGCTGAAAGGAAATTAAAATATTTTAGTGCTTTTCAGATTTTTATCAACGATGGAAGTTTTCTGGGTTAAAAGGCGTTGTTCGACTTGAACAAATATGGTAAATTAAGTGAGGTGTATCATGTAATATCACGGGTTCTGAGATTTATTCGCAATTCCAAACCCAATGCGTCAAGAGTGTCAAGACCTCTAACCGCTTTGGAAATTTCAGGAGTTGAGGTGTACTGAATCAAATTGATTTAATCAAACATTTATAGGAAGGAAGTATTTGACCTTTCAAGCTGTAAGTTTGTTGATAAATCGTCTTGCGTTCTCGTTGAATCTTGAAAACGATAGTAACGGCCCTTTGTGTTTAAAGGGTCGTATCCAATTTTCTGCTGTCAATGATAAGGTAAAATGCCCATGGTGATTGTTGCTCTTTAAAGATAAAACTCACTGAGTTGTTTATTTGGAACTCCTCACTAAAGAGAGCTTCATTCTGGAATCAATGCAACTGTAGTTCTGCAAGTTCGAGAAAAATTCTGGATCATCATGGGGAGGCAATGCGTAAAAACTATTCTGCGCAATTGTATCATTTGTAAAAGATATGTGACGTCAAGCATCTCAGGATGTGGCATCACTTCTCCCGATCGAATTTTAGAATAATCTCCATTTGCATTTGCAATGACTGGACCTTGATTATTCCAAGACCATTCTTCACCAAAGAAAGTGATTATAAACATTATCTTCTTTTATTTACTTGTGCTTATACGCGAGCTTTGCATCTTGAACCTAGTTCCTTCTATGACTACAGAAACTTTTCTGTTAGCATTTCGCAGGTCTATTTCTTGACGAGGATTGCGTTGTACAATTTATTCTGATATTGCATTTTTTTTTAAAAGAGCAGATATTGAATTAAAAATCTCGAAGTGCATTTCACATCTTTCCTGTTGTTAAATATATTTGTATCTTATGATAATAAATGGAAATATTGAAAAATGATCATGGCAGGGGAGGGTTCAGAGAGAGAATGTACGAATGGGAATAAAAACAAGTTTGAGAAAAATTATTGGTCGTTCACTCTCTCTTAACTTGAAACTACAATACTTTTGTGGAAACAAGAAATCGTCAATTCAAGACCAATTACTAATTAATACGACGATCCTTCAAGACGTACTCTACTAACTCCTGTTCATTTTTAATTAGAAATCGCTTAGTATCTCTTCCAGCTACCAATGTCCCTGCAGAATATCTGTTTGGATCCAGATATTCTGCAGTAAAAGGTATAAATAATCACTAGCAAGTATTAAATCACTTTTGGAGGTGATGCAGAAAAATTTATTTATTAACCTTAAGATCCACAAACATGTCCTCCAATTAAGAATTAGGTTCAATTTAAAATTGGTGATGCTTTATTTCATGATGATAGTTACCCTGAACATCTAATTAAGATCCCTGGTTAAGATCTGGTTAACATCCCTGGAAGAGGGGACAGAAAAATCTGTCCCTGTTTGATTAAAACCCAAAAGGGTAATATTAAACGACCAATACAGCTTCATTATAATTTAGGAGATTAAAAATTGAATTCGTAATATTTTTCTATTGATTGATGAAACATTGATACTTGTGAAATATGAGTTAAATTTACATTGCCAAAGTATTGGTGTTTCTAATTTGTATGTTTATAGCTAATACAAACATTTCTTTTGAATATTTTATTTGAGATGTGCATTCGGAGTTTAGTTTGTTTATGAATGTCAATTAAAATCTGAACGAGAGTTTTAAACGAATGAATTTTATTGAATAAATGCTTTATATTTATTTGTTTGTGAATATTTGTATCAATTAAAAGGTTTTGATGATTTAAGTTAATGAAGTCTATTTAGAGTTCAGGTGAGGAGTGTTACGAAGTGCGCAAGAGAGTGCTAGTGTTGCGTTGACCTTGAGTATGTATTCTACCTATTTTTCTCAGTCGCATGATTATCACGATGTAAAAGAAAACCTGTAAGGGTTACAACCCTAATAATACTGTTTGTAGTTTCTGCGTTCGTATAAAATTATTATTTCATCTAAGACCCCAGACCAAGATTGCTAAAAAATTGTGCCTCAGAACCACCACATACGTATTACATTGCTAATGTATGTTCTCGTTGGTAATGTTCACTTTAAAATTGAAGAGGAACTATTAATATTCTGAACAAAGATGTGCAAATGTGACACTTATTTGATCACCACATATTTCATAGAAAGCGCACTACATTTATTGATCATCATCTGACCGTGGTTGAAAATTACTTGGTGTTGTCCTCGAATCTTTTCCTTTGGGATTGATTCCGTACCGTCGCCAATTGCCCATTGTGTTACTCCAGTACTACGCTAATTATCTACCTACATTTATCGAACAAATATAATAGTTCAATAAATTGTTACCAGGTTGTGAGACAGCAATAGCTTCGTTGATTATATAAAGGTTACTACTTTTAAAAATAGAAAAGGAAACAATCTCTTCAAAATCATAGATGGTCAGCCTGGTCAGCAGCAGCAATACGAACAACGCTGCAGGAAAAGACTGGACAACAGAGTGCAAAGTGTCTTTGAGTGCCATATTCGTATGTGCCGAACTAACTTTATTACCGTGCATCTGCACATATGCGACAATTACTCGACTTCCAAACTTCGAGAAGATCTAAGGCGTCATGTTTCTTGTAGCTATCTCTTGTCGCGTCTCGTGATTATGTATCCGTCATACATATTATTAAATTAATTTAGATGCTATTTGTTTACTTATTTTGATGGTACAGAGAGGAGACACACAATGAAAACAGTGTGTGCCTTCACATCCTCCATTCCTTTCAAAGTTTGCTTTTACAGTGCAACGAGACATAAACCTTTATTTCCAGACGCCTTGGCCAACCTCGATCAGCAGATCTCACTCCATGCTACATGTGATGTATCTAGAAATGTGACAAACTGCCAGATATGAAAGACAGACGTCATGAGCTGCATATCCCAACTTATGTCATACAGAATGCTCTTTTTCGGATGGAAACTGTTCTTAACCTCTGAAAGCGTCAGCAACAACAGTGTCTGGTGTCAAATTTTGTAGCTTTTTTCGTTAAACGGAGGGCTCATGTTTTTATAAATGCGAGGTCTGGCAGTGTTCTTTGAATGTCAACAAAACCCGGGTACGTTTATTCTGCAAACCCACGTGTTTGCAAACTCACGCTCTGAGGTTAAGAACAGTTTCCATCCGAAAAAGAACTGTGGAAGAAATTTAATAGAGACATGTTTTCTCAGAATAAAAGGGAATTAAAATATCCCTAACAGAAACATGAGTGGCAGTGATATTTAAATTCAAATTTTCTTTTTATACATTTGACATTAATTATTTAAATAAGATACATCGAATCGCGACCTAGTAAAATAATTTTTAATGTTTCTGCCACAATTAAAAATATGAAATCTTTACATCACATCTTCGAGTGACATATTTTGAAGAGGACAAAGTCGAATGATTTCCCTTTTTCGAAGCAAGGTAACTCAAGCAAGGAACAATTAAAAATTATCTCATTAGACTTGATTTTATTCTATAAAAGTATTTGCGACAAAAAGTGTGTTATGGCTCAGCTGCTTATATTAAATTAAATTACCTGCCAACTAAAAGACGCACAATCACCTGTGTAAATAATAATTATTTCGCAGGGCATTAGAGATTTCTTCGAAAGACAAAATTTAAACGCAATAAACTCAATCGACGATGGTATGAGAATAAGTAATTAAATTACTTAAGACAACTTTTAAAACAAAGATTTTTCTCAGGGAAAAACGTGGGCATAATTTTAATTTTCTGCCTATTAAAATGAATGGACGTTGCTGTCTGACATTTTAAGGTGAAGATTAAGAGAAAAAAATGTTTCTAAATTTATAATTCGAGCATACTTATGCTTGATAGAGCATAATGCATATACAAAGCACTAATGCAGTTCTCAAAGGGAATTGAAGTTTAAGAAGCAAAATAAAACCCGACAAAGTTGTGAATAATTTTTTTCCAAACCAGAAGAGAAAGACTTATTTTTATTTCAAGCTTACATACTACAAATTTAAACTATTTTTCTTTTACGATTATCTCTTCTAAATATTTTCTTTATATATCTTCGCAAAGTTTGGCACCTAAATCAATAATCTCAAACTCCTCATCCAGCTCTAACTGTTTGTGCTGTCATAAATATCAAGCCTCTTGACTACACTCAAAATTCCACTTCAAGTGGATTTTTCCTTAGATGTTGCCGAAGAAACTCTGGAAAAATCAGAGAGTTGTGATCCAGACCGAGAAGCAAGCGGACGCTCGTTCCTAACCTCAGCCGAACCCTTCTGTCACAAAATATCTGTAAATTTGTATATAATAGCTGTAGGATATACGAATAAATGTTGTAGTGGTGAATATAAGTTTCTAGTTATTTTACGCTACCATTTGTAACTTTCATCACTCCATTTCATCCGGTACAGCAGTCTATCGAAGATTGAGGAACGGTCTAAAAGTGCCTCCATCGCTTTCCATCTGCGACTCTAGATTTGAGTCTAGATTTCGCTTATAATCTGAAACTCCTGGTGGAAAGTTGTTGGCGTGTCCATTTCTGAGTCAGATGTCGCCATGTGCATTTTTCACAGCTTTGGAGATGTCGATTAATTTCTCGCTGTAAAGCTGTTCTTAAGGATTGTAATCGGTGGTTTGAAGAGCATCTGCTATTGCAGGGCAGATGAATATAGGATGAGGTGCGAGTTCAACGCCCAGATAGTTGTTACAATGTCTATACGTCTGGATCTATCACAGTTAATTTTCATCCGCCCCCAAGAAAAGTGTTCTCAGTCTCGATATTGTGGTGATGTTTTTCTATCGGTGTTATTTTCAGAAATTTGTTGTTTCATTTTAATATTTTGTGATAGGAGTTTGAATTTTACAAAAGCATTATCATCGGTAAGAGTTATTGGGGTTTGGTCAGCATTTAATTCTCTGGTTTCCTTTGTCAATCGATCTGCAGCTTCAATTCCATCAATGTCCACATGAAGGAAATGAAGATGAGATAAACTGAATGAAAGAACACATGTCTTGGTTCCTTTTAGAGGACAGACTCTTGGAGGCTTTTTTTTTGTTTGCCAATAAGTCAGTCAAAACTCAATTAATTCGTGCAAATCTTAAGGAACACCATTATTTTTAAGTATTAACGCTTCAAAAGGAAATTAATCAGCCTATGGTGATCTCCCTAACTGATGATATCCAGTTGAAAGCTGATGCACATTCAAATTTTGGAATCATGACGTCAGAGGCTCTAAGATAGGAATGGGCCCTTCTACCCCAGAAACTTCCGCAGCCTCATTATCTGCATGCAAACGCTGTGAAAAATCTGCATCAGTGTTCAAAGTGGTCATACATCCATTTCAGAGACGTTTTTTTTACTGTTCGTTTCTGTTTTTGTTATAATTTTGTTTCAACTTATCGGTTCGGTAATTCCTATGTACATTTGTATCATTTTTCCACATTCAGGCCACTTCACTTCAAAGTAGCAGCTGAAAACTGTACTGCTCCTTAACTTTGCACGCCAGTGTAGTTAAATCTCTTTAAAGTACTAGGTTAATTGACATTCACTTATGTTTGCTTTTAAGAGTAGCAAGTTCAAAGGACATTATTTCAAATATAGGGTGAAGCGGGGAAACTGAATATGATTATGATATATGATTGAAGAAGGGGCTGTCACCTGCTGGAAATGTTTGAAGGAGTTCAATTGAATTGCTTCACCACTAGGGGGACTGAATTTCGGCACGGAAGTTGCGCAGACAACAGAAGGGTATGAATGAAATAATATTCTCTTGCCTGAATAGAAATAACGTGGTCAAGCATAGGCCTATTTCGGCTCGCCTTTACGTATTCTGTGACGCGTCTTAGCTTGGTGAAATATGGGCCTTATGCCATACAAACCCAGACAACCCAGAACATCTTATAGCTCAAATGATTACTGAAATTGCATGTTACGTAGTTTCTATTTTCGCTGCAACAGAAAACAGTTCTAAAGCGTTTCATAAGAGCCAGCTAGAGAATTTTGACTTTTCATAAGTTCTTAGAAATATTCTAACTTTAGAAGTCTGGAAAATTATCTATCTAGGGTTCATAACTGGTTATCCTGACAGCATCGTTTCTAAGTGTGTGATGGGAGTGCAAGTGCACGTAGTCAGAAAATACTGGGGTAGCCAGAAGACAGATACAGTATACTTCCAACTTTAAATGAAGACGCCCAGCAATACTGTATGTTCTTTCTGGATTTGTAATAAGATAAACTTTTGAATCTGCGTATTGTATTGTTAATTTACATTCGTACATTCGAAAACACTCATCAAGAGCAATGATATTTTGAGGGGCAAGACCAGAGGGCTTGAATACTTCCCGAAATGATTTTGGAAATAAAAAGTTATCAAAAACATATACTGAAGTTTCTTACGTGACATATAAATATTTCCTTCCGTTTGATCCCGGACCGTCTCCAAAAGCCCTTTGTGTTGCTCCAGCGCGACGTTAATTAAAATACCTATCTACCTACTGGACATATTAAAATACAGCTGAATGGACTTCGTCAATAGTCTGAAAACAATTAAAAAAATCATTAAATGTCATGCTTATTTTACATTACGACATTTAGGGAGCCTGGTGACAGAATCCGAGACTATTTTCTGAATACTTGTTTCATGAAGAGTGTTCTAGAGAATAAAATGCTTTTGAGAAGCAAGTGAGCGCAGTGACGGACAGACTCACCGGAAAATTCCCAAGAGACTCATGCTTCTAGAGGGCTGCCAGGCTTTCAATAGAAAAACAATTTGGTATTAGACAGTTTATTTCGCATAGCATTTTAAATACTTTTCCACTTTGAAAGACAGTAAACTTGCAGGTAAACAATGAAATCTACTCTGTATATCATAATACTACTAGAGCATTAGTTTCTGTAGTAGTTGAAAGCAAGGCTGATCGTGGCTAAATTAAGCGGTCAAGCTATAAGTGTAGAAGCCTCGGTTTATAAGTGATGTGAGGAAGCACCACTATATTAATAAAAATTATTAATATTAAAAAAGAGCTCCGATATATGCCACATCTTCCGTGTAAAATTAGAGACATGGAAGTTTCGTATTAAAAATTATGTTACAAAACAACATGGTCTTTAAATCTAACTTGGGTCAATTTCGTAATGTCTAGCTGAGATACTGAATCTATAAATTTCCCTAAAATAAACGAAAACTTTTAACACATGATGTTACAATCGAAAAAGTAATTTCTTTGAATAACGTTACTAAATCATGACCTGATGTATAAGGCATCAAACTGTTTAAAATTGCATATTTACCCCAAACTGTTTTTAATTACACACTTCCCCAACTTAAAAGAGTTTTAATTCTCCCACTTGAAGCTGGCATTTGGCTGCATTTTACGGTACTGATCATTCGATCCAGGCTGTCGCTGCGTGGGCAACTCATACAAGCCCTATATGCTAAGCATATAAAACCCAGACAGCCCAACAGTTTGATGTGTACGAAATCTTCAGCATATTGAACCTGCTTAAGTTAATCACTATTTGCTGTTCCGGAAGAACAATGACGCAAGTGCAAAATATGGGTCCTGTTGGGGATCACACAAACTTTACAAGTGGTTACAAACTTTAGTGGACTGTAACTATATTTATTTACATTGATTCAAATTTGCACTATCCTGAGTACACAGAGAATGATTCCTGGAACGGAATGCTGGCGATATCGAATTATCGCGCCAAGAAATCAGGCACTGAGTAGTTGGCAACTTTCCTAGTGATAACCAAGTACGTGAAAAGTAGAGCCAATTAAGAAGTAACAAGAACTGTCACGGAGATACGGTGCGAACAGTTATTTTGAGTTAAATGGGTAAGTTGACTCTGAGTTAAATCATATTTTCAATGAACTAAGAACAAAACTATAGTAACATTCAGCTCCACTACAAAGCATTGTATCAAGGTTCACATTTCATCTGTTTCTCGTCATCCTTTGGAAGAAAATCGACACTAGTGTTTGTGCCTCAAATTTTGATGTTGGAGGTTATCTATTGGGTGTAGAAACGACGTAAGTGCTGTTTAGATCGAAAGTATAAGTTGTGAGTTGAATTCGACTGCAACAACGATTTAAGTGGAAATTGTGTCATTGTTAATCTAAACTCTGCCAGTTTTGTGATGTAATTAATGGAATGAATAAAAATGTCAATAAACATAAAAATAATATTAAAAAATGTATTAAAAATGTTTAGAAATGTAAGTGATTTTGTGTTGAATATTTGATTCCAAATTTTAGAACGACTCTACTGAAAAATTAGGATAAATATACAAAATACACCTACATGAGTGGCATGATTTAAAAGCAGTTTAAATATGTTGTTATTAACCCCCACTTTCATAACCATCAAAATTCCGCACAAGTTGTAATAGATATTAAACCATGAACCCATAGTTTTCGTTTTCTGAACAAATCGATGAATTGCACTTGCTTCATTGTGCTTCCTGTACAGCGACTTGTAGTTGCTCTCTGGTGGCCAGGATTTAAATGGCCGAGTTGAGAGTATTTCGAGTTAAACAGAACGTATCGGCAAGAAATATTGCTGAGTTAACCATGAATAGTTCCTGGTTTTTCAGCAAAGAATTCACCTAAATATAACTAAAAGCACCTCTAATGTGGATTGCAAATGCATCGTATCCTTGTTTTCTTTTCTTCGGGATTGATCCCGGACCGTCACCAATAGCCTATTGTATTGCTCAAATTAATTCAACCATCCCCTTGTTTACTTTTAAAGTATATTTTATACTTTGTTCAGACAGTCTGAATTTATTTGTCTTGCAAAAAGAACACGATGAAATAGAATCTAACCACTTAGTGACAGTGCTGGGATTTCATTTCTGAAGGAAATCAAATGGCATTTCTAATTTAATGGATGGATGGCTTTGTGATGTTTTACAGACTCTTAATGAATCCGAGTTCTTTTACGACATGCAGAAGGTTTATTTGCTTTGAGACTTGAAGCGAATGAAAGGTCCACACTTACTCGAACGATCGGCTGCTTTACGTAGTCCCCATCGATCTTCTCTGTCATGGACAAGAAAAAAAAATTTCCTCCTTCCCTTAGAAGATAAAATTTTAATCATCCTCCCGATATCTTTAATGCAGAATGGTTTTCAGAAAAGGATTGAGGAGGTACACCTGTGTTACATCAGTTTAGAGATTACGTTGAAATTCTTCATTAGTAAAACCAATATTCTATTTTTACTTCCGCGCGCTTAAAGGGTTATTCATTTTTAGATTAACTTAGTCACCTTATAAGAGTGAATATTCTAAGAGAAACGGGCAATCGGTACTTAAATTTTCACGTGTCTCTTTTTGCTGATACTAATTAAATATTACGTGGCGTATATAAGTTTAGTTTTGTTATTTATGTCGTAAGAGGCAGTGAAACTTTTATTTTCATTGAGGAACTTTCAAATAAATACAGCTAATTTTAAATGTGGGAGTAAGGAAATATACCTTGTTCTGGAATTACAAAATATGAAAATGAAACGATTCAAATATTATATGAAAAACATTCAAAATTAATTTAATTTGTTATTAATATATTTGCTTACAGTTGTATGCGAGAATATTTATTTGGAAACTTAAAAAAACCACTTTTACGTTCTTTTATAAACAGGAGTAAAACTCGTCGAGGACTATTGTTGAATGAAAAACAAAATATCCAAGATCTTTCCCCAGCAAAATTGTCCCTATATTTTGAAAGAACTGAAGAAAGAATGAAAAAAAAAGACGCATTCTCATTTTGTTGTGACTACTGAAGTCTGAGGAAATCGTGTGGATTTCAGATCAATTTAACTTGATTATATAGAATGAATACCCTGAACAGAGAATACAGAAAATACCCTGAAGGTAAAAAGTCTCACAAGCACATATGAGACGCACTGATCCATCCACATCGACCTTCTAATGAAATAGACGGATCATACGGACAGAGCCGCTGTCGTAAGATCTCTGTAGGGTAAATCACGTGGGCTTACGATTTGACAAAGCCTAGTGGCTGACGAATCGCAAACTAGTGTTTTTGATCACGATGGATAATCACTTTAACCAATTAACAATTTAGGAATCATACTTTTACCCACAATCACGTGACAGATCTTCAAACCGAGCAACTGGAAGAAATAACACGAAGATGCGGTCACATGCACCATCTATTTCAATAGAAGGTCGATGTCCATCCACTGCGTGTTTCATGTACAAGAACGCATCGACCGTCTAATGAAACAGATAAAGCATGTACGTGCAGCTTCGCGTTGTTTTTACCGATCGCTCGATTTGAAGATCTGTCGCTTGGTATTGGGCAAAAGCGTGAATCTTATTTATCGGAATTTTGGTAGAGAAGTTGCTTTGTCTGCTAAATTAGTGACTGGTAGACGTGATGTAAACACGTCTCAAAAACAAGCAGATGGTATTTCTGATAATTCCATACGACGCTCGCTTTAATCGGTGCTCACTTCGAAGGATGATTCACGTCATATCACTGCCAACAACTGTCTGAAAGCCTGTGATAAAATGTACTTTTTCCACTTCCATCATAACTCCACTATATTCATTACCACTCAGACTCCTTTTATCTGCCGGCTACACTCACACTCGGCTGCTAAAGACAATACATGACCGTGAAACAGTCGCAATCATCCTTGCATAAGGAAGTACACCTCTAAAAACAGTTCGCACAGTCACACACAATTGGCAATCAATCAACTATCAATAACATCTATCGAATTCAGCTAATATAAATTCAGGAAGGGGAGTATTATGGTGAACTTAGTCACCACAACAAAAATTAACTTGCAATGCAATAACTTTTATAGCAATGAAATCCAACTCCACCATGAAGTACTTTTTTAAGGGGAAGTTTTAGACTTTCATAAGGACAAATTGACGAGTGTGATTAGAAATGCAAGTTTGCGCTTCTATAGGGAATCAGTCCAAGTCGATTGCCAAGTCCATGTGACCATTTCTGGGGGCTGACCGATCTTCGACTGTTCCATTAGAAAGTTGATGCAGGTTCACAAACAAGAGCTGAAGCGTTGCTATTGAGTTGCCAAATCTGGCGTAATTATCGCTTGAATGAAAGTTCGGTTTGTTTATCTTTTTCAGTGATTTACTTTTATAATCAAGTCTTTGAAGTCCCGACACTCTGCTAGTCCTAACCAACGGACGCTCTTACGTATTCGGCCGGCTGAAGTAAATCCGGGTGAGGGGTATTAACAAAATTGTTCGTGATAGTGACATTTTCTTCCGGTTTCGCATTTAAGGTTACAGAAAAAGGAAAGGGAGCTCTTCCTCCACTAGGAGGGCTAACTCTGCGGGCATTTTATTCGTTGAGGAAATTATGGCATAATATTCAATAAAATGATATAATATAATGAAATCAAAATAGTAAAACATTTAATTTTGAAATAAATACCTTGTTGTTTCCACTTGGATGTAAAAAAATTTAATATTCATTCTAGCTGCGATAAATGTGTAATGTTTAAAGAAACATTATTTTTACAGAGGAAGGATCCACTTTATAGCATAAAAGTGAATGAGTTAACCTTGAGCATATTAAGCTGTATCTGTAGAATCATCTAGATTTGAACTCAAAAATAATCTGACCACTCTGTTTGGGTGAATATTTAAATACTAAACAGAGAGAGAGAGGAGAAAAGTAACCTGCAAATCAAAAACTACGACACTTCAATTGCCTTGTTACCACCATCTTGTTGTGTACCACATTGTTGCAGCGATCTGTGCGCATATGATTACATATCGAAAGTTGAACTTTAGCATTTTTAGCTCTATGTACCCAAATGAAAAGTAACCTGACAATCAATATCTATGGAATAAAACCAACAATCTTGTAAGAATTAAAACTCCGTGTCGCTTCTCAAAAGACCAATATTTCCTCTTTTAATTTTTACAAATCTGTGTCCCGGAAAAAATCACGAATCAAGTGTAATTCATGATTTGTTCAGAAATCGAAAACTAAGAACACTGTTTATGATTGGTATCAATTACAACATGTGTGAAACTTGATGGTGTGAAAGTGGTGTCAATAATAACATATTTATGTTATTTCTAAATGATGCCCAGTCTTGCAGGATATCTTGAATATTCATTCCCAATGTTGCAACTGTGTCGTTGTTCTAACATTTGGAATGAAATATCGAATAGTCTTATGCAAAGCATTAAAAAATGTTTATATTATTTTTACCACACACATCTATATACATTGACAACATTTTTATTGATTCAGTTATTTACTCCGTGAAACGGACAGAGTTTATATTAACAACGACACAACATACACTTAAGTCGTTGTTCCAGTCGAATTCAACACACAACTTATTCTTTCGTTCAAAACAGAACTTGTTTCATTGATACACCGAAGGAGCTAATCTCCCGCATTAAAATATTAGTCACAACTAACGCTTTCGTCGCTGTACTTCTAAAGGATGATGAGAAACAGTTGAAATTTGACCCATGACACAATGATCTTTAGAGCAACAGAGTGTTACTACGGTTCTGTCGTGGGTCCATTGGAAGGATGATTCAATGCAAAGACAGTAGACGCATTTAACCCAAAATGTCCATATTTTACACGTGAGTCATTGTTCTTCCGGAGCAGCGAAATGTTATCTTGTTATTTCCGTGTATAATTTTGTACGTTTAATGATAACAAAGTGACAAACCAATCTAGAACCATTAGTAAAGAAATCTGACAATGATATTGAAGTGTCTTGGGTTCTGTCTACAATTCTGAAGCTTAAAAGTTATCTGGCAGAACACAATGTGCCCGTTCATTTTAAAAGGGACATTAAGGACCCTTTTCACAACCATGCCGTTGTATGATGAGAATTCCCTCAGTGCTACTAATATTCCCAGGAACGCGAGACTTATAAATTTATTAATCCACTTTACTTGTTCTCTAATGAAAATTTAATTGTCTGGAGGAGTTATAAGAGTAAGTGATGGCCCATTATAATCCTGGGCGACAAGGACTGGAATGCGTATTTCGTTCCATTGAATCTGTCAGAATAATTCTATAGGCGGAATTACCAATTAACTTTAATTTCTTTCGGGGATTTCAAATTAGTGTCATTGCTATCCTGATTTTAAAATTAATTAGGTATTTAACGAAAGCGGACAAGTGAATAATGAACAAGAATACATACAGTGGATACCGAGATTGACTTTACATCATGAACAAATGCTTTTAAAAAACCCAAACTCAGTAATAAATACAAATTTGAACTTAATTTTTGTAGGAATGATAAAACACACATTTAGAGACATTAGGTTAAGGAAGAATTCCACATTCGCTATATTATTCTTAAAGATAAGTTTTGAATGAGTATACGCAACATTTGTACAGAAAATACAAACTGAGCATACACAGTATTCGTACAGAAAATACAAAATGAATATACACAATATTTGTACAGAAAATACAAAAGTCAAATAAAGTTTCGTTGCACATATTTTTGCATGAACAGATTTTAAACCGAGGGGAACTGAATTTGCAAAATTATGTTTTGTTTTCAAAATAATTGGGCGAATTTCTTTTATAGAATTGTTCCTAAGTTATGTGCTCTAAATATCGTGATTTTCATCTACGTTTTCCAATTACGATTACAAATTTTCAAGCCCATTGTGGTCCTGAGATTATGGTGGGTGTATAGTTCTGTTTAAGGTGGTACAGAAACTATTTTTGCTCTGTACCTTTTCTCTTTTTGTGGGACGTTACTTACACGCACAAATTTGACTCTTTATCCACATTTTGGATACTTTTTTTAAAAAAGTTCACCTTTTACTGTTTTGTGAACTAGAATTTTGCAAATTTGACATTTAAAAATTATCTTTAAAAATATTATAGTTATTATGGAATTATTTCTTAACTTAATATGCTTCTATATGTGTACCTTACCAATCCTTTAAAAATAAAGTCCAAATTATTATTTATGGCTGAGTTTTGGGCTTTTAAAGAAATGTGTCTACTCAAGTTTGGGAGTCACTATATAAATCTGCTTGAACAGACTTCAATGTAGCTCTTTGGGAAATGACGCTATGCTCAGATTTGCCCCTTTTTTAACTATGCATTTTTCATGAATGGAGTATCTTTGGTATCCGTATCTAGTCTGCGTGCCGTATAAACTTATTTCGAGGGTCGTATCTGGATGGTGGGCCCGGTAAACTTTTTCGATGGGCCGTATCTGACCTGTGGGGTTGTTAATCCAATCCGGGGGCATACAAGCTCTGTGTATAGGTTAACTTATTCGGAGGGTTGCATTTCATCTAGTGACCTGATAAAAGCATTTAGAAGGCTGTATCTGGTTTGCGGGTCAGAAAACCTGTGCACAGAGGTGTATCTGATGTGCAAGCCAATGAAATCTATCCTGATGGTCGCATCTCGTCTAATTGCCTGAAAAAAATCTGGTCTGTGGGCCATAACTGGCCTGCGGGCTAGTTAAATTTCTCTGAAGGGCCATGTTTGGTCTGCGGGCCTGATAAAAATATTTCCTGAGGTCCTTATCTAGTCTCCGGGCCTGAGATCGTCCTGTTCATTACTGTTTATCTTACGCGGCGGTTTTTTTATAACGGGTGAGATCCCGACGAGAACAGCTATTTCTCAAATAACCAAAAATATGCAAAATACACTTGCAGTATTCCAAGTACAATAAGGCTGAAAAGAATTATAATACACATGAAGATATATTTTACCAGGTTTTACATAATCTTGTTACATCTTCACAAATTTTAATTGTGGAGATTTCATTTCAATAAACTAATACAGTAGACTAGCTTTGTAGCGACCCTCGATTTAACGACTCGTTGCAAATTAACGGCCAATTCAGAAGGCACCGGCTATTCGCTGATAGTTGTAATGCTGTTTTGTGATCCACGTAACGACTGTGGGGAAGGGGAAAATCTCGTTACAACGACCTTCAGTTGACGGTTTCTCGTCTATCGTAAAGGTGATTTATGTTTCGCTTATTCGTTAAAGGTTCTTATAGACTGGATTGAGCGATTTTCGGGTTTCGGCGTATCGCCAAATGACTCGCTTTGATCAGGTTTATCTTTACGTATCATAGACACTTTTTGAAAAGTCGAGAAAATGGGGACCAATACTTCATTACATCAACCATTTATAAAATAGTGGCTTCGAATAACTCAGATATATTTTACAGCAGACACAAATAATATAATTTTTCAAGAAAATCTAGAAAGTTTGTAAGTGCCACTAATATTCAACCCTTTTGCCTTGTTTCATTTCTACAGCGGGTTGCATAAAATTGAATTATTTTTCGATCTTCGTTATTTTTTATTCAGTACCTCGTTTTAAAATTTTTACTACAATATATAGATCATACTTTATTTGATATTGTTGTTCATTGAGGATGGTTTCTAACCTACAGAATGTTATCCTTCTGAAATTGTAAGTCTTATTAAGTGTGAAAATTGGCATTCCTTTTACATGTTCGATATTTGATATAACGCCTCTTCAACAAAAATCACCTCAGGGTGGTTATAAGGCGAGATTATACTGTACTTAAAATGTGATTTACAGACAACAATCACATACAGGATAACATAAAACATTGTTAAAGGTATTCATTTAGAAAATTACGTGCCTAATTTTACACTCTTAGAGTATTAAGTTTAACATATATATGAAAACATTGTGTACTGACAGTGACGTCATTACTTGAGTCTGAATATTGGATATTGAGGTAGAAGCAAGTGACTCAAAATCCGTCAAACCACAGAAGGCAAGCAAAGTTTTTCTGCACATCTTTTCATCTCGTCACATAGTTCTTTGCTTTCAGCATTTCGATTACCAGATAAAATTCAAGTACTTTACATTTTTAACTATATCGTATTACATAGGTTTATAATTTTGCTCCACTTTATACTGTCTACATATGCTCTTGATTTATCAATTAAGGGGCCACTTACAAATCGAAAATAATAAAACAATACTCAATGAATTTTTCAATTAAGATAGACGCACAAGAAAGCTATAGTTAAATACACAATTATTAAATTGAAAAATAAGCATTTAATTAATAATTAATTAATTAAGAAAGCTATATAGTTAAATACTCAATTATTACATTGCAAAAATGAGCATTTGATTCGTAATTAATTAAATTGTCCAATTAATTATAATCCATTCAAATAAAGCGAAATTAAATATCAAGTTACAGAATTGCTTTATTAAGTAACCAAATATATTACTTTTCAAAACATTATCTGATTGTAAATTAGACGCCATGGTAGACCAGTTGGTAGAGTTACGGATTAGCAACTGGAGGTTTGCGAGTTCGAAACTTGATCCAACCGTCGTACACAGGAGGGGCTGGTGCACGTAAAATCTGTCGTGGCCTCACGTTGGCGTGTTGTGGAAGTTTGGAGAGGGGTGCCAGCTCAGGTGTTGCCTCGTCATCTGATCGTGGTTCAAAATTACGAGGTGCTACCCTTGGATCTTTGGCGCGTTTAAATGCCTCTGAATAGGTGATAGAATTGGAAGCTGCAGAGAAAGCACGAGCAATGGCATTGGCTATCTCGACAGCCTCCGAGGCATGGTGGCCATTCTCTTCTATGAACGAGATCTTGTGTTCAGAATAGAATCTCATCGCTTTCCGAACGCGGTCGAACTGTTTTGAGGGAGTGGCAGATATTATGCGAGACATATTTCTTCCGAGATTCCCTTTGGCTGTGACGTCGCACTCGGCGAGCGTTAGTTTTTGGACGCTTGAAAGCCATACGATTTTGAGTTGTTGGGTATCGGTGGGAAATACCCTACGCTTTCCTTTGGATCTTAATCGCTGCTGTGCATTCTTTATTCCACCAAGATTTACAATGCTTTTGAAAGGTGGGAGATTTCTTGGGGATGGCTGTATCTGCAGTTGTAATCCTAACATCGGTGACGGCTGTAATTGCCTCGTCTATGCTGCCTTCTACCATCTGCTCTGATATAGTAGCCCGAGATGTAAATTTAGGCCAGTTAGCTGCCTCATAGATATAACATGACGGGCTGCTAACAGGATCATTTCTACCAATATGTATAACGAATATTGGGAAATGATCGCTGTTGCGCAGGTCACTACCGAGAAAAAGACAGAAATGGCAAGATGGAAGATGAGCAGATGGCAAAGTCTATGGCATGAAAGGTGTGGGATGGTTCGTGGAAGTAGGTATCATCACCTTTATTGAGCAGACTGAGACAGCGATCTGTGATCAGCTGTTCAATCTGTAGCCCTCGGGAATTGGTATCCCTACTTCCCCAAAGCACACTATGAGCATTGAAGTCACCGAGTAAAACGAATGGTTGCGGAAGTTGATCCACCAAGTTCCCAAGGCTTTGTTGCTGGATGGGTGTAGATGGTGGTAATTACAGAGTACAGATCGTAATTAACTGCCTTACTTGTATTCGTACAGCGACTGCCTGCAATGGTGTGCTGAGTGGTATAGTGAGCGATGGGTATTCAAGGGAGGCAAAGATAGCAACACCTCCCGAAGATCTTATATCATTATTGATATTATCACTCCGAATATATCGGATCGCCTGGTCAGCTGATTTCAGGTATGTTTCCTGAAGTGCGACACTGGCGTGATGGTACTCTGCAATCAGGGTTTTAATGTCATCAAGTTTGTTTCTGTAGCCATGGCAGTTCCAAGATACGAACGATCCTGGCATTAATTGATAGGAGGAGGGGCAGATTTTGTGTTCTGCACTGGAGGTTCTTTCGTTTCATCATATTCGTCGTTCTCTGACAGGCCCGACGCATAAAGATCAATTTCAATTTCTTCGGCTGCAGGCCGAATTATGTGTATTGTTTTATTGTAGTTGTCTGTTTTTATATTTAGAATTTTAATCTATCTTCTTATTTTTATTTGAGGTTTTAATTTTCTTTAACGATGATTTGTATGTCTGATCGGGCGTCGGATCTATTAGAGGATGGACGAGGTGTAGAGGTGCTAGCTGTTTTCGATGTTGGTTTATTATAGTTTACTGATGTTTGCGGTTTGGATGTTGGTTTATTATTGTTTACTGGTGATTTATCAAAATTTAGTGGTGGTGGGAGATGAATATCAAAAGGGGGATCAGTTTGAGTAGCTATTGTGTTGGAAGTTTTAGATGCTATTTCTGCGTATGAAGTGCGAGTCTTGGGTATTCGTGACTCCACAAGTTTGCGAGCTTCCGGAAATGATATGATCTATAGTGTCTTAACGGTCTGAACCTCTTTTAAAAGCCCATTTAGGGCAAGACCTGGAGAACGCAGGATGATCGCCTTGATAGTTAACGCAGTGAGGAAATTTTGATCAAGTGACCGTTTCGTGGCCCACTTCCCCACTTTGGGCACATTTAGTGGGTCCACGGCAGGAGATCTTAGAGTGTCCGAACCCCTGGCAGTTGAAACAGTGCTGGGATTCGGAATGAATGAACGGACGGGGCACTTAGGTATCCTGCTTTTATGCGGGACGGCAATGACGGTAGATCAAAAGTCAGGACGATATGTTTCGTTAGAAGTATTGATCCATCTCGCCTTGATCTGATTGTTGTTCGACGCACACCACAGACGTGCTCGTCCCGCAAGTTCTCCAGAATCCCTGACGTGGTGACAGGACCGGATTGGCCCTGTCAACACGTCGGCGCCAGACTCGTACACGGCGACTGTCATTGCTAAAACAGAAGCGTGACTCGTCTGAGAAGACCACCCTGTGCCATTCTGTCGTCCACGTGGCTCTATCCCGACATCATTGCAAACGAAGACGTCTGTGCTGTTGGATCAATGGTAGTCGTCTCAACGGGCGCCATGAGTGCAGGCCGCCAGCGATCAATCGGCGGCTAATGGTCCATTGGCGATATGGGAGCATCAAGGGTTTCCTGCACATGCTGCAAAAGGGCGACAGACGTGGCTTGCGGGGCCACCGATGCTTGCCGGCAAATGCGTCGGTCCACGCGTGCTGACGTCACTCTGGCTGCACCGGAACCCCTCAAACGTGCCACATTCCCTTGGTCCAACCATCTGTGCCACAACCTGTGCACCGTGTACGCGTATAGGTGGGTATCTGCTGAGATTTGACGTATGGACCAACCTGCCCTTCTGAGGCCAATCATCATACCCCTCGTGATGTCGTCTGTTTGCTGGAACTGTCTTGATTGGCGGCGTCCTGGCATTCTCCGCTACTAGACGTTTCCTCTGAGACAAAAACAAATTGCAACTTGATTTACCTGGCAAACAGAGCGGCGCGAAACTGACCACTTTTGCAGGTTCCTTCCCTGGTTTTTCACCCGCCGTGCGCGGGACAGCTGCGCAGTTTGCATCATTTACATATCTCGGTAAGCTGCGTCTACCCTGTAAATTTCATCCAGTTCTGCGCACTCCTTCTGGGTGTTGCATTTTCAATGTCAGGTAGTGTATTTTAACGATAAAAAGAGGATATTAGAGTACGATAAGCTTTGTTGCTCCCGTCCAGAGGGAGAAGGAATAGAAACATTGTTATTCATAATAATTAAAATTGAATTCCAGTCCTGCCGCACCACCCACCACCGAGTCCAACAAGGGGGTGCAGACTCTGCACCGGTGCTAACAGGGCCTATAAGCTTACGAATCACCCACAAAGCGGCTACCACCCTTAAAGCAGTGTCCAGAAGGTGACCGATCGCTTGATCCCTATCCGAAGACGAAGATCGACCAGCCGATTGGTGTACACGGGACCAATGCACTGCTCCCGTTTACCTGAAGCTGGGGTCGAAGCATTGTGTTGGGTCAATATGTCGCCTCTTAACTGCCAGAATGCCCTTTTCCAGAGACACGGGGAAAAACATTGAGGAAACATATGCATAAAAGTTCAAATGGAAAGACACAAGATGTCGGATGTCGAAATCCTTTTCATCCCAAACACAAAAGAGAATTAAATTCTGTTAAAGTTCGTCAGATTTTCGTGACACTCAAAGGAGTTTTGTACAAATATATTCACTTTACAACCTACGATCTTCACTACGTAACTTTTATCCAGTTTTGACCCTTCCAAAGATACTTTCATCCAATAGATTTGGTAATTTACTCATTGTGTTTGTTGTGAAGTAAAAGAAATCGTAAATATCTCGTAATAAAGAGACTGAAAATTGGAATACCATGAACTACGAAAAAAGTTGGAGATATATCTGGAATTCCTCTATTTGTGTCAATTGAACAATATTTTTCAAAAGAACGAAACCTTTTCTCTTGTTGATCACAATTTTAATGTCAACATCAGAGTCAGCGCTCTGTTTTTGGATGAGAAAAGGAATAAAATCCTTTTTTAGAATACTGTGTGAGGAAAGGTTAAGTACTTTAGTCACGCTATTACACACGATCAAAAATATTTGCAAGCTTGCACAATTTTATAAAGTGATAGGATTATTTGTTAGAAAGGAAAATCGAAAAATTGACTTTGTTTTATAGTTCTAATTCAATTGAGTTTCCACATTTAATCGAGATTACTATGGCTCAGTGAATTTGCCAACTACGCTATCAACCTGCGAGTTAATAGCGACGCAATTTTTAAATTGACGATGCTCTTCACATTTAATCATACATGTGCTAACCCACATGAACAATCATTGAACAGATTTTTCTGTAAAAGATGAAACATGTTTAACATGTTAAAAGTTGGAAAATCATTTTTATTTAGAAAATATTTTACTCATCAGAAAGTATTTATTCAAAATAAAAATAAAACAACTACTTTCAAATGAAACGGAAGAATAGCGGACGATGTGTCGGACTCAAGTTCAGCTTGAGTGCATTATATTTCTATTTTTAAATAAAAATGACTTTAAATAAGTGTAGCAATTTCATCTAACTCAGTGTCCAGATTGCTATGTATCATGATATTGGATTACAAACAAATTTGCATCAAAAATGAAATTTTCAAATTATTTACAACAAAATCGGTATTCATAGGATCTTAAGCGAATGAATGAAAATCGCAATTAAAGCATGAAGATAAGAAGTCAGTAACAAATAGAACGTGTTGCCGCTTGTGGTCTTATTGCTTCCGATGTGAACACATTAATACAAATATTTTAATCATTATATTTGGTTAATTGGCATAGAAGAATATTTTATTATCCAACTTATTATTTAATAGCCAGTTGTGTTGCTCTAGTAAAATTGTTCTTAACCTGTGGTATGTGCACCTCTGGGGATGCGAAAAGTTTTTTCCAGGGATGCGAGAGAAGTTTCTAAATTTTTAATGGAAACTACCGCCTGTGAGAAACTAGCAAACGCTACGTCGACTTTTGGGATTCCCACTCCTACCCTCTCTACCTTTGCCTCAGCCACTGAGATATATAAACTGGAGTAGGCGATGCTGCTTCGAAGGCGGCACCAAAATGCACCAGACTAGAAAAACCTATTTACTGAGAAATATTTTACTTTGCAGTAATAACAACTTCACTTGAATAAATAATCACACTTTTAGGTTGTATTAATTATTTCTTCCACGGATAAAATGCAAAATTATGTTTTTAATGGGAATTATCATCAGGTTAGCATTTTTTCTACCTTTCAGAGTGAGTTGGAAAGTCTGAGTAGTTGCCAGACAAAATTTAAGGGGAAGATAGAATACCAGGGAGTATTTACATCTATCTACTTTTACCCTGAGCTAAATGGAAGCACAAATGTTTCTGAAGTGCCCCAATGGATGGCATCGCACTTACCAGCACATGCAGTACAATAAGAAACTGGTTGATACGCACACGTTTTCGCATACTCTGAGCACGAACGTTAACGAGGTGGTTTTACGCAGAAACGAATACTAATTTTCTCTAATTTGCCAACATTAATCAGTGATTAAAAGCCCATACCGGATATGATCAGTTGATTACATAAATATTTTCAGCAAAGTTTGAAAAATTATAATTATTATTTTATTGATTGTAGTTACCCTCATTATGTCGAAAAAACGCCAATGGAAAGACGATTATGTTGCTTATGGATTCACTTGTACAACAGAAAAAGACGGTAAGCAAAGGCCACAATGCAATTTATATTGTAAAATATTTTCAAACTCCAATCTTAAACCGTCAAAGTTGTTACAGCATTTCAACAATCAACATGGTGAATCTGCAGGATATACTCTTAACATCTTGAAGTCTAAAAACGCACGATTTGAACCAGTGGTACTAACAAAAAATTTGACTTTGTGCAATTCAAAAGCCTTTATTAGAAGCTTCTTATCAAGTGGCATATCTATGTGCTAAGGAAAAAGAAGTTCATGCAATAGCCGAGGAATTGGTAAAACCATGTGAACTTGAAATTGCAAAAATTATATTGGGTTCTAAAGCAGAAAGAAAAATTCAGCAGATTCCGCTATCGAACGATTGATTCGATCGTGCATTCAAGATCTCAATGCTGATATTTTACTGCAAGTAGAAGATATCAAAGCCAGTTCTCTAAAAGTGAGTATTCAACTGGACGAGTCAACTGATGTTGGTAATTGCATTGTGTTGGCATTTGTACGATACATTAAGGAAAAATAAATGTTGGAATACTTTTTATTTTGTGAGCCACTGGAATTGACGAGAGGAATTGGTTTTCAATCATATAAAAAACTTTTTAGAAACACAAATACCCATGAATGTGATAGGTTCAATTTGCGCAGATGGTGCAATGTTGAGCAAAAATTCTGGATTTTTTTCATACATCAAGACAGAAAGCGAAGCTCTTTCAAAAAAGGAGCCTCGCTTCAAAAGTATTATTTATTATGAATAAATAACAACATAGCCATAAAAATTTAGATATTGTTTTGTATGTATATGTAAATGTTTGTGTTTATTTTTCAATAAATAAATTATCTTGCAATATAGATGTAATTTCCTAAATAAGGAAATAGAAACACATTTTTCAAGGTGGTGTGAAAACTTATCTTAAGATTCAAGGGGGTGCCGATCATTAAAAAGTTTAAGAACCACTGCTCTAGTACGACGTAAATTCTTCTTCCTACCTATGATTTTATCTAATTTTCAAAACTTGTATATGCTATTGAATTAAAAGTATTTTATGGAATTAAAGGTTCCAAAACTGGTATTAAATACTCTTTTTGAAGTTTGGTGAGATTTTTGTTATCGAAACATCATTCCCAGTTTCATTAATCACGTTTTTCTTTAATTTAGCTTTATTGCTTTGGGTTTTTAAGATCTTACTTCAGGTGTCAATATATACGATAGTAGAAGCAAAACCGTTGCTATGGAATATACTACTGCCAGAAATCGAATCCGTACCGCAATTTTTGTCGTGAAGTCTTGGTGGAATAAACATCAGTTAGGAAGTCCTACACCCACAAAATGAAACTCTCGTATTTATTTTATTCATCATTTGTGTGAAAAGAGGATTACTATTCCATGTTAAAAATTAATCTAGTTTTCTTTGTCAGGTTCGTACATGTACTTCTGGAAAATACACAAGTCTCGACAATTAATTGTAAAAAATATTGTCATGTTAATACTCCTCTATGCATTACACCAATTACATTGGTATTATTTTGTATTATCTCCTTACACACTTCACTTTTTTAATGTACGAAATAAGCCATTTGAGGGGTTCACAGGCATAATTCCACCTTGCAATCTTCCCTGTATGACTTCTAACCAGTTTAGACCTTCTTGGCCAATATAATCTTTACAGAAGATTCTATTCTAAGGAAAAATCAATATAAATTTTAATAAGGATATTAACGTAAGAAAAGGATACCACATGCACAATAAAATCTTCTCAAAAGATATTAATCTGAGGAGAAAGACCCAATATAGAATCTTTCTAAAAGTTGAAAGAATCCATGAATTCCTGGCTATTTAATCAGCATGTGTGTTGCGGTATAAAATTAATATTAGATTGCTATAGAGGGTGTACAATCTGAGGAGTTCACCCACATATATCCGTTCTGGAAACACTAGTTTTTCATTCATGACTTCAAACTAGAATTGATCTTCTTGACCAATACCAATAGGATCTTTCCTGGGATTCTTTCAACCAATCAATGTCGTTATGCAGTCATTAGATGTGTGTTGTGGGCTATAAACAATACTACTGGAAATCTCGTGATGGTCAGAGGGCTACTGCCTGATTTAAGTTGTACAGGATGATCAAAATCGACACCACAATAAGCATAGCACGCTATTCCTTGTCGAAAAACAACAAAAAAAAGATTGTCCATTTTTCGCATGGACGTGGAATTCTGAGAGATGCGTATATACAGCTAATAGTTTGACGCATAGATACGGATTTGTATATCCATCTGGTGCTCATTCAGGTACCTGAAACCCCTGGTATGCGAAAATTATAAGTTTGATGTTTGTAGTGCGAAAGAGTCGAATAACCGGAAAGGGCGTCATGGAACTTTGGACCAGAACATCTGCGGAATGCCATATCCAATTAAAAAATGTACAACGGGTTGGTTTTCGACAAGAAATAATGCGGTATACTTAGGTTCCGAAGTAACGTCAATCGACCTTGGGTTAGTCCATTTTTGAAAAGGTGCGTTAATTTTTTTGAAGGCAATACGCAAAGTATGAATGGCGATCGCTGCAGATGGTTCTTTTCCCGTCAACGTGTTACCATTGCGGCACCAAACAAACTTTGAACTAGAATCCGCGCTAAAGACGTCAATTGTGGAAGCGATTTGTTTTACGTTACCACCAGTCTCCTAATGCAATTAATAGACTCGTTTGAAGCCACGTGACTTGAAAGCTTTCTCTAGGGAGCCTCACTGTCAGGCATAGTCTGGTGAACCCTGTATGAACAGACCAGTCAGTGTGCATCTGGCCACTGAAAAAGGACTAAAAACTGGCACTTAGAATTTTCATCACTAATTTACGTATATTGAGTAGTTGCGCAGCTTCAATAGAAGCCAGGAATCCCCCGATAATAAATTAAATATTGGTGACAAAATAAATAAGAATCTATAAAACCTAAAGTAAAATCGAAATTTCTTTAACATAAATCAGAGTGAGACGTCAGTTTCTATTTTAACTCTCTGGCGTAGTGAAATTTCCAAGTACTATAGCCCCACAACATACTTAATGACTAAATAAACACGCACGTTGATTTAAGTAATCCATGGATTCTTCAACCTTTAGAAAGATTCTATTGCTCCTTTTCTTCGAAAGATTCTATTGCTCATTTTCCTGGAATTGAATCCGTTAGAAAGATTCCAGAACTCATTTCCTTAGAATAAAATTCTTTTGGAAGATTCAATTGCTCATTTCTTGGAAATAGAATCCTTTTGAAAGATTACATTGTTCATTTCCTTAGAATAGATTCCATTTTAGTCAAGTAGATCAAAATTGGTTGGAATTCATGCAGGGAAGATTTCAGGTTCCAAATGGGAATCTGCCCCAATCTTTCAGCCTCGAATGATTTCTTACAACGATTGATTAATGGTGTTTGTCATTCGCAATGGGAATATTGTTTACAGAATCTTCCCTCCTATCCCATGCTAGTTACTAGTCCGATCCAAATAATATTCGCAGTTGGTACTTGTGAATGGTCTGTTATTCTATCCTCATTTTTCAGCTTTTGTAGAAGAATGCTGTCAAGTTCCAAGTCATCGTTTAGAACACTCATACAGAATTGCCAATATTGTGCACAATTGTGCCTTTTAGTCTCCTCTCTTTACCTTCCAAGGGATTTCAACGAGATATCTCGTCCACCAAGATCTAACTAAGTTTGCTAATGGCAAGATATCTCGTGATCAATATATTGCCATTTTTTATGATGAAGAGATCAAGATCTGGCCAGTTTTCTTCCAACAAAGAGATATCTCGTAAATCATCTGGCCAGTTTTAATAACGACAAGACAACCACCAGGAGGGGGGGGGAACTTATGGCTAAAAATTATTTGTATTGTATTATCTTTGCAGAAAGGGAACAACAGGTTGTCTGAAGATAGGTATACGATTTATTTTTCTTTATATTGAATCTCGACATCCCCAGTTTTAAAGTACACAGTTTTTAATCTACATAGACGGTTCTTCTATGGATAACGTTAAGAATATTGATGAGGCACTTCACGATTAAGAGCAATGTTAGTATGTACTACAATGATTTTAACGGGTACGTGGCTGTTGCTTCCTTGGTCCTAGAGGCTAATAGAGAAATAAATTAATCCTATATTGTCAATTTTGTTGACCCTCAAGTCACAAGTAAGGCAATTAAATCTGCCTCTCGTAGTTACTCAGAAGCGTCTTGAATAAATTATTTTATGGTCAGTGGCTGGCATATCACTCTGCAGTGATTCACTGTGTGATCATGACAGTATATTGGTAGTTGGCTCAGCTGTCTGGTTCTGAATAATCCCACTCATGACTTCCCATCAAATATCGCACAGAAAAAGGATTATAAATACAGAAATCCCACATTCCCGACTTAATATTTACAAAGATGTAACTAAATAAAAAGACCGGAACTTCTTGATGAGGTCTCAGTTGCCACAGAATCTACCAAGAGATGAAGGAGTCGCTTGCTGTCGTGTTCTCACTGCACATAACTACTGCAAAATCACTTCTACTGATTTGGCTTCTCCTACTCACCAGCTTGCCTTCTGTGTGGCCTTTCAGACTTGACAGGAGCCTATCCCAGTAGTTACCCTGATTTTACTGACATCGCGGCGAATAATACTGCTGATACAGTTCCATATTAGCAATTTGAGAAATAGATGGCCTTGCAAGGATGACGCCCAACTAACCATCCACACACAAAAAATAAGAAAGGTCTACGTAAGATAAATTTCACACAGATTGATTTCAGGCTTGGAGACACCAAATACTGCCTTCCAAATATATTTATCAGGTCTACAGAACATATAGGACCCTCCGAATAGGTTTAGTGAACCAACAGCCCAGATAAGGCCTCGCAAATATTTTTATCAGGTCCGCAGATGAGATATGACCCTCAGGACAAATTTACTCGACCAACAGACTAGATAAGGCTCAAAATGTCTTTATGAAGCCCTTAGACGAGATACGGCCCTCTGAATAGGTTTGCTTGGCCCGTGAACCAGATACGAATATCAGATATTCCTTGAGGATATTCTCATTCATTTAAATAAAAAATACACCTTTAAAAAGAGTAACGAATTGGAGTCTAGCGTTATATTGTAAATAGGTAGATTGAAATTTGCGCAAGCAGATTTATGTACATATTCTTGTTTTATTTTTGTTTCAAGGCTCTATTGGGCTGTCAGAGGGACTTATGACGAAAAGGCTGAAGTCTGGAAAAGCTAAAAATGATTCAATTTCAATCAATTTTATGCTACCATTCTTGTATCGAGAAAGTCGGTAATATGAAAACCCTAGTGGAATTTCAATTGCTCGTGTTAGCTCTTCCAGTCAGTGAAAACAAAACTCAGGTTACACAGGTCAATACAATTTTATGTTGAAGATAAGACCGATAAAATAAACTTAAGTGGTACGTATGTTGCGAAACTCGGATAAGCCAGACTCCCAAATCACATAGGGAGGAAATAACTTCTAGACGCTTTATTTTCGACGAGAAAGCTTGTTGCTATTTCTTACGATTCCACAAAGCAGTTACTTTTCGTGACTGCTTCGAAGGGACAATCTCAAGGGACAATAAACGCGGCTGAAATAAACGGCACTACTTCTTACGGATGGAACTTTCTTAACAGTCTAGTTCCGCGACAGTTTCTCAGAGATTTCCTGCTTCCTTTTACTCAAAAAACCTGCGGAGCTAAAATCCAAATGTAGGCTTTTTAAAAACACTTGACATGTTAGTAGTATAATTCTGCTTTAACGTTTAATTATTACTAGTGGTCGCCCAGTGGTCGAAATTCGACCATAATTCATTTAATTTTTAAGTTTGTACGTTAATAAGGTTCTTTTGTCAAAGAGTATACCTCTATATTCATTGCATATATTTTTTTTAAATTTTGTTCTACTACGTAAGCTGCGAGCATGTACAAATACGTCATAGGAAAAATGCGGTACAGCTTGGTTAAGCCATATCTAAAAAACAATAACGCGTTGTTTGACATTTTCTTGGGTTTTTTTTATTGCTATACTGGCCACAGGTTTCGCCAAGGCTACACAGTTAATTTGCCTATCTTTTTCAAATTATATAAAATTTAAATAAAACATAAATCCAAAAAATGAAATAAGGAATACGTGCTTCGTATTTTTTATATATTTTTTATTGAAACAAAAAAACCGGGTGGTTAAAAAAAATAAATGTTGTTCATTGAACTTGAAATAGTTCGACAATGAATTTAATGATTCAAAACTTCTGTGTAGACGATGTTTTTTGTAAAAACTCTTTCATCGTTTGCTAAATGCCCTTGACCGTTATATTCTGAAATATAAAATCTCAAACCATCGAATGATCGAACTCTACTTGCTACGACGTACAATTGACCATGTGTAAAAACTGGCTGCCACAATAAAATTCAAATTTTTTCGAATGTTTGTCCTTGAGACTTATTTATTGTCATCGCAAATGCAGGTATAATTAGAAATTCAGTTCCTTGAAAGTTAAATGGTAAAATAGTTCCGGAATATGTTAAATTTATACGTGGAATCAAAATTCTCTTATTGCGTGCGGTTCCAGTTAAAACTTCGCAATCAATAGTATTACGATGCATAAATTTGATGCGAATTCTTGTTCCATTGACTAATGCTTCCTTTGTATTTAAGTTTCTGATCAGCAAAACCATGCAATTAACTTTCAATACTAACTTAAGTGGTGGCAAATTATGCAAAATCTCATACTCCTCCGTACGCGCAATGTGCTTAAAAAGGGGTACAAAGTTTTTTCTTTACGTATTAATGTATAGATTACAGTATATGAACGTAAACAATGAATGTTTTATTTTGTTTAATTTAATACATTTGTAACGCATATTATACATTAATTTTATCTTTCTGCACTCCTTCTCCATATGAACTTTAATTTTACTCAATTTGCTTCTAGTTGTTGAGTTACATAGGTACCTATTTCCGTAAAAAATTAAAGGAAAATGGAACCCGAAAGTTTCAAAAATATCAGTTTAGAAATTTGAATAGTATTTTTTCCAATGTTTTGTCTTTTTCTTTCAATTCTATTGGAAGTTGGGATCGTAGTGGTTCACTGGGTTTACCACTGCCCAAGAAACCTGAGAGTTGTGGCGGAGTAGGTTCGATTCCCCTTTGAGCGTATTTCTCTTTTTTGCATCAGTAAAACTTTTCTTATTTGTGCTTGTCCATTTATTAGACGGGGGGATTTCAATTAACGTCACACTGGAGCAACACAACGGGCTATTGGTGACGGTCCGGGATCAATCCCAAAGGGAAAGAATCGAGGACAACACCACGTAATTTCGAACCACGGTCAGATGACGAGGCAACACCTGAGCTGGTACCCCACTCTCCAAACTTCCACACCACACCAACGTGAGGACATTTGAGGCCACGACAGATTTTACGTGCACCAGTCCCTTTGTACACGGCGGTGTTTGGCTGGATTCGAACTCGCAACCCTTCGGTTGCTAGTCCGTTACTCTTCCAACCGGGCCACCGCGGCCCCGGAAGTGTGGAACAGTTTGGCCAAATATGACCCTTGTGTCATAAAACTAAACCAACAAGTTATACATTTTTAGATATAAATAAAGCTAAAGTTATATTAAATAAACTGAAAATTTAAACTCAAATTCGATTTTCCGAAAATGAACATTTCCTAGCTTCAACGCACCTTCAAAAAAGACTACATTACCTTGATAAGTACAATTTCCACAGCACACACACATGTTCTACTAGCATTAGATCGTAATGAAGTGACCGTTTTGCTATAGGTAAAATAATAACAGAGCTGCCACAGCCGCAGAACTTGTGAAATAGCATTAGTAGCATAAATTTAAAGAAATAACAAAAAGAATCCCCTCTTAAGCATTATTTTCGTAGTAATTTCAGTTGCTTAGATACAAAATGAATCGACAAAAACATAAAATGTACTAAATAAGTATGAAACAGATATTGAAGATCTTACCAAGAAATGAGGCATTTTAAATTAAGAAACTATATATATAAATATATTCTTAAGGTTTTCATCACAATCTAGCAACCAGTTTCCGATGTTTTCTACAATGGTTGCCATGGCTTCTCGCCGAAACTTCAAAATTGGCAACTCTTGGAAAATTTTCTCCCTAAAGAAAACGTTGTGTTGCTCCAATGCGACGTTAATTAACTACGTACCTACCCTAAAGAAAAATCCGAAAAATATTTTTTCGTCCGATTATAAATTTAAAAAGGGACTTCATTTTATTTCAATAAAATTCTCCAAAAAATTTAAATTCAGTAGCTTTTGAAAAAAATATGCTCAAAATATACCCTAATTTCCAAGACTGAAAATTAGTAGCATTTGACAGTCTCATAATTATCTTTTTTTAATATTTAAAGAGGAAAAACATAACTTCCTGGTTTTCTAGTTAACTAACAGACCCGCGCAATACATCTAAGCTAATTTTTTTAAAATACTATTATAAAGGTACTCTAATGATTGTAATTTTAGGTAGTTATTTGATCATTTGCAATTATGAATACATATATGTACAGAGGAACATCATTACATCGAAAAAGATGCCGCATGCAAATCTGAATCGAGTTTCACACTGATGATATAAACGCTAAGTTCGCGAATATTTTATGCAATTTGCAAAGCCCGAATTATCAAGCCCGAAACGGCTCAAACTTGGGACCTATGCAGTCGTATAATTTTCAGTTAAAAAGATCAGTTAAAAGATCGCTCTCAGAATACGAATACGATTGACAGTTCTAAGAGTGGGTAAAGGCTTTCGCTTTTCTTGCCTGACATATATGTACAGAGGATCATCATTACATCGGAAAAACCCCACCATAATATCCCTACTCCACAATTTGATAACATGGAAGACACTATTGTATCTCTTACCCTTTCAAACAATATCTCACTTTCTATAGCTTCAATTTATTACAGACCCAACTCAGTAAATAGCCCAATCTCCGAAATAGAATAACTCCTCAAATTGAATGACAACATAATACTCTGTGACGACTTTAACGTCAAACACAAACAATGGAGCAAGAAAAGTTGTCCAAGAGGCAACCAAATCATGCACCTTATCTTCAGAACGGGCATTAATCTTGCCCCTCGAACCAACAAGGAACATAGACCACTCTAGCAATATCATTGATTTTGCACCCATTAAAGGTTTCCACTTCACCTACAACATTAAAACACTACACGAACTCTCATCAGATCACAACCCGATCTCACTCACATTTAACATTACCTACACCCCGCTCATCCTCACCAGAAACAAACCACAAACTGGAGAAATTACCGAAAATCAATCACGGACACTACCCACTTCCCCACGCATTCTAACAGAATCTCGAACTCACTTCAATTAGACACCGCAATCGAACACTTGCAACTAACCATGATTAATGCTCACCAAGTCTCATCCCAAAGACATCAAACCCACACAACAACAATTCCTCCCTCCCTACATTAAATCCATCTTCGAAAACAGAAATAAACACAAAAAGCTTTGGCAACAACACAGAGAACCAGACTACAAACAACCAAACAAAATCCAAAAAACACTATCCAAAGAAATTAAAAAAACACACCAACTCGCATGGAATGACTACATTGCTTCACTTAACACTGAAGACAAGACACTCTGGAACAAAGCAAAAAACTTAAGAAAAACACACCTATCCCCATATCATAACTCCAAATATTTCGGCACTCGCTGATCCAGACAAAGCAAACGCCATTGCTGATAGTTTTGAAACACAATTCTACGATAATGATTTCAGCAACCCGGGCACAAACCTTCAAGTAAATAACACTATAAACGATTACTTCTCGAACATTCAACAATGCACATTTAAACCTATTCTCCCTTCAGAACTCACACAGCAAATCAAGAAACTTCACATTAAAAAAGCCACTGGTCACGAAGGTATCACCAACAAAATGGTAAAAGAACTCCCTTTCAAAGCCATTTGTATCCTAATGTTACATCATTAATACCATTCTAAGACTAAAACACTTCCCAACACCTTAGACAATCGCTATAATATACCCATCTTAAAACCTAATAAAAATCCCTCCGACCCTATAAGCTACAGACCCATATCACTTCTCCACAAACTCAGCAATTATACTAGACAGATACAAGTTCTTCGTTACACACAACAATATGGTTTTACACCAAAACTCTCAACCACACACCAACTTCTACGTGTCACAGAATTCATAAACAACGGCAAACAAAACATAAAAACTGCAGCAATATTCTTTGACATTGCCAAGGCCTTCGACAAGGTCTGGATCAAAGGCCTAATCTACAAACTAATCAAACTGGATTTCCCATACTGCCTTATAATTTTGATTACCTCCTACCTTACGAATAGACACTTCATAGTCCAAGTCAACAAACATCACTCTACAAGGAGAAAAATCCTCTCGGGTGTCTCATAGGGTTCAAAACTTGGCCCATTACTATTTAAACTTTTTATGAATGACATCCCGCATCAAAATACTCTCTTAGCATGTTTGCTGACGATACAGCTGGTCCTCGCTCAACACAAAAACCTAAACAAACTCATGTACATGATCACCGAACACATACATTCTATCGAAGAGTGGCTCGTACAACAGAGAATAAAACTCAATGTCGACAAAACAGCAGCTATCAAATTCAAGTTTAAGGATAAAACATCGAGTGAGAAACACACAAAATACCTAGGAGACATCCTAGATAACCGACTCAATTGAGCACAACACATACAACCAATACAAAACAAATACAACAAAGCCAGAGCCACTCTTTTCCCACTCATAGCACGTAGCTCCACATTTTGAACACAAAACAAGTTACTCCTTTACTTGTACTACCTCCGCCCAGTTCTGACATATGCAGCTCCCATCTGGGGTTCCGCAGCCAAGACAAATCTCAACAAAATAGAAACCCTGCAAAATACTACTCTAAGAAATATCGTAAAAGCACGATGGTTCTATAGAAATAAAGACATTCTCTCCTCAACCAAAATCATTCCCATAAGAAAATTCATAGCACCTCTCCTCTAAATTTTATGAATCTCTAAATAATCACAGTAATAACACCTATCGCAGAAATCGAAATTTACGATCCCACTCTTCCTCAAAATAAATCTAGGCCAAGAGCGTCAATGCTAGTTGGAAATTAATTGAAATACCGAGCCATTCATTCTTTTTTAAATTCATCTTCAAAATATTTCACCTGCTTAACTCACCCATAGTATAAACTAAATCCCTGCATTATGATTGGCTGAACAACATAGCTACCCAAGACAGCATAAATAGGCTCCCCTGTTTAGAGGCGTTACTTGTCCGGGTGACACCATCAAGAACCCCACGGAAGTGGATGCTCCCAATCTCGTAACTTCCAAGCTCTCCATAAAAAAATACATCGAAAAGGATGCTATATTCAAATCTGAATTGAGTTTCACACTGATCATATAAGCGCTAAGTTCGCGACCACTTTATGCAATTTGCTAACACATCTGTCATCGCACAATACTGTTGGGAATTTTCTCACCAGTTTGATTCCAAACAAGCGGATGTGGTCAAATATCCAATATCCATGCTCGAGTTAAACATCAGAGAACCTTGTACATCTTTATACGTTGCCGAAGATACTAATGAATGACATTATGCTTCACCGACTTTACACGCGATTTGGAAAGACTTAATTAAAAGGAGTGAGAGAGAGTTCTGCGGAAACACTATTCTAGAACAACGCATTTGAACGCTTCCCTCTAGTGACTTCTGTCCTGATGATGATGGACGTCTTGCTGCACCAAAATGGCCATT
Organism: Meta bourneti; assembly: GCA_933210815.1. NCBI lineage: Eukaryota > Metazoa > Arthropoda > Arachnida > Araneae > Tetragnathidae > Meta > Meta bourneti. The sequence goes on along the minus strand of OW119924.1, from coordinate 88,709,834 downwards.
GATATAGCTTTTATCTTTATTAGTCTTTGTTGAAGGTTTTTCGTTTTTAATACCAATTTGATTATGGTTTTCCATTGTTTTTAGATTTTAATCATTACTTGCAGAATTACCCTACCTCACTCGGGTTGAATTGCTTAACTTTAGATTGAAAAAGTGACCAGAATAATCACTTTCTTATTTCGTAGAAAAATGTCAAATCATTTAAGTGTGAGAAAAAAAATTCACACCTTTCCGACATTTTATAATTTCTTCTTTGGGGACACAAACCCTGTACAAGCATATCCACCCATGTAATCCAACTATTTCACACAAATGGCACCTCTACTAAAGGTACAAACTGACGAAAGGTGACAGACAAACGGTAGCTGCTACAAAAGACGATTTTGAGGGAGGATTAGGAATCCCCTTTCTTAAATTCTTTTCTTGTAAAATTTCTCAACTCAGTTCGTAAAATGACAAATGTACGACGAATACTCTAGCACTCATAGTTTACCTACCAATACTTTTGACTTGTGGCTCTCTTACGACATTTTCGAATTTCGCCATTATTAAGATGACATATTAATTTGATAATATATTTATCACTAAGTTTGTTTTAACAGCGAATATGTTTTTTCTTGAAAACTTCGTTTCGTGGTACGTGCAATAATAAAAGAACTTGTTTCAAAATTGAATGTCTTAAGTACATCAAAGCAAAGGTAACCTATTACCATTTTTTAAAAGGGTAAATCAATTTGACAGCATTCTTTTCAAGAAACTGTTCTTATATAAGTTGCTTAAATATAGCTTCAATTCGTAAAATAAGCCATCTTGCCCTGTTGCTATGACAAAGAATTTTTAATATTTCAAGTCTTTAATTTTAACATTCTTTCAATAACGGCAAAATTCGTCTAAACATTTGCTTTATTCTAACTTACATGCGGAGTTTGAATAATCGCGTCAATTTTACCTTGTAGACGGGTCTGTTAATCTTTAAATTTTGGAAATATGTCCACCCAGTGTATTCTTATTTCTCTTCAGTTCATCACTCATAAACAAATTCACATCTGCAAGAAATTCTAGGGTTGAGTAGAACAACTCATCAAATCTTTGCAGACAAATCAGACAGATAGACAAACCTCAAACGCGCAAGAGACGGATTTTACATCAGAAGGGCCCTGTGACATCTTAGCGCCTAAGAGTCTAGAATGGCCGGCTGCAGACCCGGAAGTTTCCTGTTAAAAAGTCCTTCAATACTGCGCTTGCGCATGTGAGGAGAATGAGAAACAGTTAGCTCACGGACTCCGTCTAGTTGAGACGTCTTCGTAGCAATTCGTAAATTTTAATATGAAAATAAGCATTTTTGTTTCGCGCGTCCATTGTAAACCCATTGTTTTGTCTGTGTTAAAATAAATGTTATTTTTTAATGTCCAACAAAAGTTCGGATTAATTCGTCACAGCCCAAAACGGATAGAAAACTTGAAATGGGTCGAAAATATTCAATGCACAAACACTCCATTTTTATTTATTTAGATTAGAAGTGGTTTTTGAAGTTTTTGCAATCCTAATATGAGTTCGTATTGAATATTTTACCATAAGATCAACAATCAGAAATGATGATTTATTTCCCTTGAGCGTGTATGAAACCTCAACAATTTTTCAGATACGTTCTCAACGAATGCTTTAACGTTTAGAAAGTTTATTCATCTGCAATAATAACTGATGGAAGTTTTCAGATGGACTTAAAACCCCTCCGGACAATTTACGTTCAAACACAACTACGCTTTTGTGAAAATTATTCTTCCGAAGATTTTTAATAGTCACAGGCAGAACTTACGCTTTTCGAATATGCTATTCAACTACACATCAAATACAGTGTGTTCCCATGGAGAAAGTTGCTCAAAATGTTTCTTAGGACTTTCAACGAGACACTTGTTTCTCCTGTTGAGAGGAATAATGCACTTTATAATTATCGAATGAACTATATATCTGTCCCGGAAGAACAACGATGCAACTGCAAAATTGAGGTGGATTTAAGAGCTTTACAAGATGTTTTTCATTCTTTGTGCGACATTTTGTTTAGGTAGGTAGGTAGATAATTAACGTTGCACTGGAGCAACACAGCGGGCTAATGGTGACTACCCGGGATCAATCCCGAAGGGAAAGATCAAGGACAACGCCTCGTGATTTTGAACTACTGTTAGATGATCAGAACAACACGTGAGCTCCCACCCCACTCTCCAAATTTCCACACCACGCCAACGTGAGGACATTTGAGACCACGACAGATATAACATGCACCAGCCCCCGTGTACACGACAGTCTTTGGCTGGACCGAGTTCCGAACTCGCAGACCACCGGAAGCTAAACCGTTACTCTTCCAATTGGGCTACTACGGCCCCATTTCGTTTAGAAATAACATTAAAAATTTTTTTTTTATCATAAATGTTTTACTTATTGTGTAAATCAATGAAGAAAACAATCTGACGCGGTAAAATCAGAAATCTCAATATTGCGCGATCTGTATGACATGTTGAACTATCTTGTAGGAAGCGCATGTGTTGCAAACCTTTCGTCGATCGATTTCTAACAGAAATTTTGCAATCGCGTACAACACATCTTTCATAATTGCCAAGTAACAGCATTTTCATTAGCATCCCCGAAAAAGTGATTCACCTAATTCCAAACTCCGAATTGAACACCAAATAGTTGCATTACTAAACATCTCTACAAGGATAAAGCGGTCGTTCATGCAAAACGTTGAATTTTTCTTATCCGCAATGACAGATGTGTTTTTCTTTCCACTGTTATCGAAATGAAGCGCAAAGAAATTAAACAAATCACGTGATCGAAAAACTCGCAATTGCAGCTCAACGGTTATTTGTCATTAATTGCAAAAGCAATATGTAAAAGAATTGATGACAAATGCTTTGTTCAAAAGTTAATCCAAAGCAAAATGGTGCCTTTACATAAAACACACCCTGTTTCTGCATGAGTTGCATCATTTAAAATAACATGTTATTAATCACCCAGCTTTCAACACCATCAGTTTCTCACACTGTAATTAATAACAATCATGAATGGTATTCTTAGTTTTCGCTGACCAATGGATGAATTGCATTTGCGTCATACTTCTTCCGGAATAGCAATATGACGATCTGTGTTGTCAGATTAGTCGCAATTGCGCTCTTCGGGCTACTTTTAACCTTGTCGTACATGGAAATTTTATATTGGGTTCTTGGGCACATTTTTGGATCATATTTGTTTCTGCAGAATGCAGTTTTCAAAGGCGAACTGCATTTACGAAAACATTCAAAAATCGTTATGGATACATCGTGAATAAATGTTTTTACATTTCATGCAAAAAAAGGTTTCCGTAAAGCTAAATATAGAGGGCGCAAATGCCTTTATGGTGGTTCGTCTTTCCTGATTTATTCCGGAATTGATGTTACTTTGCTTCTTTTTCAAGTACGCTTTCCTCGCGTCATTTTAAGAGAAAAAGTAGATATTTTTAAAATAAAAACATGGCTTATAGCTATGGCAGAATTGCTTTTTATGAAGTCTGGCTCTAATTGCTCCATACGAATAATGGAGAGTCGGAAAATCTTTCAGAAAAATTTGTATCTTTTTTCGACAAATTGCAGAAAAATTATTTGGCGCTTGCTCCTTCTTTAAAACCTGCACCCTTGATGACGTGCAGAATGGATATTGGTGTGGAGTGGGTATGGTTCTCTCCATAACCGTTTGAGATAGAATCACTGTACTGTCAATTAGAAAAGTGTCCAATTCGTTTATACATCATATTACAGAGGCTGTTCAGACATTTTTTGAACGATTTTTATGAGCTGTAAAAAATTGTATGCTACGAAATAATTTTATTTTCACAGCCAGTTAAATAGTTAAAGTATAACTTATCGTCTGCTAACTCAGTTTTGCTTACTTTCAAAATGGCGCTTTTAAATAAGCAATGGATGGAAGGCTATGCTGCCTCTCTTTCAGAAGAGAATTATGCTTATTCAATTATTCATAAACGCTGTAAAAGTCATGGATTTTCGATATCTAAAGGTACGATAAGTAATATTATTAATGAGAAAGTTAAAAACATAAAAGTGGAAAAATACTCCTAAAAAGGTATCTAAAAAAGAAAAAAAAATTGTGAGAATATTTGTAAGGTAAGATTTTTAATTTTAAAAGAGAATCTGGCCAAGTCAAAGGACTATAGCAAAGTGAACGTGAGAACTTTCGCTAAGAGATTTATGACTGTTGCCGGTTTTGCATATAATGGAAAATTAAAAGTAAAAAGAGGGAAAAAATGTAAAAATCAACTCCCACATATTATCAAGACCATATTTTATCCCCATTATTCAAAAAAGAAATACCATATCTTTACCCTCAGTGCCAACAATCAGTAGAACTGCATGAGAGTAAAGCAAGCAGCCAAACATCTAAATCGACTATTAAATTCTTGGAAAAAATGGAACAAGAAACTGGTATCAAGTCAATCCATTTACTGATATTCCTGCTAAATCTAAAAATGTTTCACCTATGGACTTTTGTGCTTTTGGACTTTTAAAAAGGGCATTATCGAAACGTCGACCGAAAATCATTCTAGGACTGGAAAACTGTGGAACAAGAATGGGACAAAATATCACTGTCGATACTACAAAAGTCATTATCATGGAAATTAAAGTGTAGAAATATAGTAACAATAAGGGGCTATCAAATGGAACATTTAAAACAGAAAAATTTCATGTAAAAAATTGAGCTTCAGTCCATTAAAATCATTCAAAAAATGTCCAAACAGCCTCTGTAGTTTCATTAGAAAATGAAAGAGTTTGCATGCAAGTATGAAAATTAACTCTTTGTAAGTTTATATCTAAACTTTCAAGACTTTTCAGGAAGTATGTAAATGTGGAAAAAATTTTCTGTGTTACGAGGGGTCTCAAATCTTTCTGTAAAACTTTAAGCGTGGTAGAGTACACAAAATTAACTCTGTGACTCGTTTCCTACCCTTAAGGGGCCACGGTAGCCCAGGTGGTAGAAATGGAGGGTCGCGAGTTCGAAACTCAATTCAACCAAAGACCATCGTGTACTCAGGGGCTGATGCGCGTTTATTCTGTCGTGGCCCAAAATGTCCTCACGTTGGCATGGAGAGGAAGTTTGGAGAGTGGTATGCCAGCTCAGGTGTTGACTTCTTCATCTGACCGCGGTTCAAAATTACGAAGTATTGTCTTCGGACCTTTCCTTTTGGGATTGATCCCGGTCCGTCGCCAATATCCCGTGGTGATCCAGTACGACGTAAATTCAACTACATACCAACCTTCCCTCAATAAAATTTTTTAAACACCGTGTATAAAAATGCTTCTCTTAATCTTCTGAGTGGTTCACAAATAGATATCCGCTATGCAATCTGCAGTCTTCCCTGCATTCGACTTTTAACTAGTTTTAAAATACACCAATATAAACCCTAGGATTCTTATATAACCAATAAATACTTTTTTTAATCATTACGTGTATTGTGCGGTGAAAGCAACACTACACTACACGGAAATCAAAGAATACTCAGGTGGTTTGAATATAGGGTTCAGCGTTCTCGTGTTTTTGCTACCTCGGACAGATTTCTACTTTACATAAAAATCCAATGCGTCCAATACATAAAAATGTATTGGACTATAATTTTTATGAGATTTTTTACATTTGTACCCTGCATATTTTTTGATGAATGAGGTCCTCTTTACTCTTAAGATAATCTTTAAAGAGTAGAGAATCGTGCATTGTATGAGGTCTGTCCGGAAGGTATCCAACCATATAAGTTGAAACAAGATAATGCTTTGGACTTCTTTTTGAGCCAAGTCTCTTTCAAAGTAGGTATCTTAAGAGCTCACACACACTTCTCCTAGCGTCTCTTCTATTTCTCAAAACTCTGCAAGGTCCATTGTTGGAAGTTTAGGCAAAGAAATGCAGGAAAACACTTCGCTCTAAGCCTTCCAAGCCTTGGACTTTTGAGAAAATTAGGTTGACTTTTCAGTGGTCAATAAGTGACATTATTGAATCTAGGATCAATTAAACTTCCCTTCCCAATTGAGAGTGGCAATTAATGGAATACATTTCAGTTTGATAGTTGTTAAGATTTGTGAGCCTGTGACATTCGAAATTGAAAAAAACCCTTATGATGTCCGGCAGCCATTGCCAGTTTTCTGTCGAGTGACATATCGTTGTAATTCCTAGTGTAATGGGGTGGGGAGCCATCCTTTACGACATCCGGTCCCCTTCTAGTAGAGGTAGTTGGACAGCAACACGTCCGAGCAGGTCCTACAATTTATTGTTTTGTCATTCATGCCACTTGTCCAATGTGGTATTTATCAGCAAAATGTATTGGTTTTTATCAATTAGCTGATAAAAACCAATTGGTATTTATCAGCCCCTGCCACACACAGCTCGCATTTCCTAGCAGTGCCTCTGTGCTGTTGAAACCCTTCCGTGGCCAGAGAGATCCCCAGATCAATCTCCCGTTGAACACGTGTGGGATATTCTAGGTCGTCAATTTCACCAGTTTTTGTATACAAGGTTTGTCCAGAAAGGTTTAACACGAAACAAAATACATTATACCTACAGCGCGCGCGTTTTACGCCTAATCTCCTTTAAAATAGACGCCTTGAGACCTAACACACTTAACCCAGCATCTATTTCACTTATCAAAACACTTTGTTAAGTCCATTAGTTGTAATCTCCATCAGCAGCCTCGTAGTGTTCTGGATCGCATCAGCGGTCGGAAATATCTTTCCTATTAGAGTTGACTAAAGTTTTGGAAAAGTTAGAGGTCGCAGAGGGTACCAAAACGGGACTGTAGGGGGCTGAGCCATCTAGTTGATTTGATGTTTTGCCAAAACACCCTGCTCGAGACGGCGAGTGCGTTATCGAGACAAATCTTCCCAATCACCAATTTTCCACAATTGCGGTCGTTTTCTTCGTACTCAATTCCAGCCGGTGAAGAACATTGAGGTAGCGCTCCCTCCTTATTGATTGTTTAGCTTGAAGAAGCGTACTCATAATCGACAATTCCTTCACAGCAAACCAAGCAGTCAACATTGCCTTGACGCTGTTGCGTCTTTGTCGAGCCTTCTCCAAGCGAGAAGAAGAAGGCTTCTTCCATCAGAAAGACTTCTCAATTATCAGAAGAGTTTCTGACGATTTTTCACTTTTTACGCAAAATTTGATGCAAACTCAATGCTCTACTCCCTCGGTCATTGCAAATGCGACGGTCTCACAGAACATATGATTACTATAGGGCGTCCTGCACCCAACGAATAAGTTCATTTTCACGCATATTCATGAATGCGACCTCTCCTTGGCTGCCAAGTCACATCATCGTCGCACAAACCGTTCTCTGTATATTACCAAAGACTGGATACTTTTCAGACAGACCTCGTATTTCATATCAGGTTTTTAACAAATAGCATTTTCAGATTTTTAATGCATGATCTATGTTGAAAAAAAATTAAGCATTCTCTCTTCTCGTAAACGTTTAAGAATACAGGCGAAATCGATTAAACTAAACTAAAACGATTGGTCGTGTCATACTTTTAGGCTGCGTTTCATGCTAACTTTACGAGCCGGAATCCCCTGAAAGTTTTTTCTCCTTCAGACAAACAATATCGCTCCACTGTTTCCTTGGCGGGTTTGAGACGGTGAACTGCTTTTTTAGCTTCGTCCGCAAAACGGGCTTCTGTTCTTTCCTCTTCCAATTTCTCTTTGCTCGTGATAGCTTTTGTTTTGTGTTTAATGATCTCTTGCGTAATGGTCTACATTGCTGGCCATCAAAAATGTCACGCCGCGAAGGACAAGAGATATGAAAGTTTTATTTTTTAGACAACTTAAGACACAAAGGTGAAATGTTTTTGAAATTACAACTCTGCTCGACTTGTGGAACGAAGAAATCAATATTTCGTGTAGCCGCTATGGGCGGCAATAACTTCTGCTAGAGCCCTCGGTATAGATAGAAAGAGGCCATTCACTGCTAAGGAAGACTGTTCCCTAGCACTTATTGCCAAACTAACAGTCTGCAATATTTGGAGATTTAACACAAAAGCCACCAGGCTTTATCAGAGATGGCGATATGTAGGCCCATGCCACTTTCGCGAAAATTGTGCTGTGAATGCTCACAAATCATTAACGATCGGATCAATGATTTCCATAGTGAAGAGCCTCTAGCATGATAGAGGATCTCATAGCTCAGCATTATTAGCAGTGACAAAGGCCTGCATGAAGCCGCCAACACATTATTATAAGATTCACGCAACAAGGCAGAGGTATTAGATTCCATGATTCCGCTCCGGTGCTTTAGAATGTATGCTAACTTCACAGGGCCGCGGTGGCCCGGTTGGAAGAGTAAAGGATTAGCAGCCGTAGGGTTGCGAGTTCGAATTCAACCAAACACCTTCGTATACAAAGGGGGCTGGTGCACGTTAAACATGTCGTGGCCTCAAAAGTTGGTGTGGTGTGGAAGTTTGGAGAGTGGGGTACCAGCTCAGGTGTTGCCTCGTAGACTCGCCTCCTCCCAACTCACCAGTAGGTTTAGAGCTTTTGTTGGGAGGAGGGAGAGGACAATCGCCACCGCACAAAAGAGGCACGCCGGGAAAACCAGCCCTCCCGCACAGAGAGGGCACACCCAGACGCCGGCGCGTGTGCGCCGAAATCCGGGGCACCACCATTTATTAATTTTTTTCCAATAAAATAAGTACATGTAAAACGGACCAACAGGGTCCAACAGATATTTTAAAAAGATGACCGACACACCGCCGGTTTACAAAGACGATGCCGGCGCCACAATGGACCATACTAGAACAATTGTAATTTATATAAAATAACGTATCTTATAGAAGGTGATACGTATGTAAATGAACATATAAATTAGTTGGCTCATAGAGGCGCCGGCAGTAAAAGTTTAAAAGGATGATTATGGTATGATTTTTACAAATGAATGGTTTCATGATATAAAATATGAACAATCCTATATTTAATACACATAAATTTTATTAATATATATATATTTTCCATATAATTCAAAATTCTAAGATCAGAAGATAAAAGGTAAAAGCGGTTTGTATAAAATCCGAAAAAGATTAAAATTACGATTTTAGTTTGGAGACCCTACAGTTTAGTGATACAAATAACATATCTCTCCCAGATCGGCACTCGGGCGCCCTGGGTCAAATTGGACTTCTGGAAGACCACCGGTACCCTTTTTATGAGTCATGGGGTCAATAAAAAAATTTTATCGGTAACCCGATATCGTTGAAATTTTATAGTTTTATTGAACTTACCGGTGGGTCCCCTGAGTGTCATCCCGCGGGGAGAGTCCAAAGCCAAGTCTTGGATCTTTCACTTTGGGATTGATCCCGGACCGTCACCAATAGCCCTTTGTGTGTTGCTCCAATTTAACGTTAATTAAAATACCTACTTACCTACCTAACTTCATTATGTATTTCACCGTACCAGTGCAGCGTAGATTCCGCTCAACGCTGATTTCCTATGGTCTTCCATCATTGTTTACAGATATGTGAAAACGTGTACTAATGGTTTTCCGTAACTTAAGGCAAACTAAACATAAATATATGTATTTGAAATTAATCTATTAAAATGTTCTTCAATGTTGAATAAAACATGAAATGTAAATGATCAGTAGCGAGCATTCATCTGTCTCCCCAGTTGGAGCAACTGGAGCTGCTAAGATGGAGTACAAATAAATTATAAAATCTATGGATAAATAAAACATTCATGCAATGAACTAATCATACAATGTGAGTCATTGTGAAAACCGGACACCAGAGTGAAATTACTTCAAAAAATTGCAAACTCGAACCACCCAAATATATTCAAAAATGTTATATCCTAAATTAAAGATAATTTGTTGTACATTTTAATTCTAGCCTTCACAATTTTTAAAAACAATTCACGAGGGAAAGGAAAAGAAACACAATCACTGTTTTTATCTCAAAATAAAAACCAGACTGTTGCCTTTATCTCTTAGAATTCCTGATACTTAAGTTGATTAATTAGGTTGTGATTGTAAGAACAAGCTTTAAAAAGAACGAAGATGTTTTTAGTTGTATTAATTAATATTTTAGATATTTTCTAGCTATGGTAGCAACGCGATATCCATAATTTTTTATATTTTTTTCACTCTGCGCCTAGAAAAAAAGGTTATGAATATTTACAAAATTATTTATATATAGTTTACCTGCAGTGTACGCAGTCCTTTCCCGGTTAAAAAGAATAATAAATCGATTGTAAGATGACGAAAACCAAGCGAACATTTTTCAGTAAAATCGATGAACATTTAATCGTACGTATGCAATAAAAACAATGTTGGTGCTCTCAAATTGCTGATGGATTTTATTAATTCTTGCGAAAGAAAACTATCTCTGAAATGTAACGGAAAAATCTAAAAAATTGCAAAGTAGTAAAAAGCTCAAATAAAAACTGGAATAAACATTAGTCAAACAGAGCTCTGCATGTATGTGTGCTAAAGCCACAAGACATCATGGCGAGTAAGATAATAATAATTTAAGTAACGAAAATTAAAGGGAAATTTTAAAGAAAATATTAAAGAAAGAAGTGCTGGTGGATCAGGGCGTCATCAAGGAGAAGCCTGACCCAGACAACACAAAATGGTGTTTTCTACGTATGAGTAGCGTACGCTAAAATTACTCATGCACTCCCCCAAACACCATATTGAACAAGTTAAAAACAAGACAACCAATCTACACATAAAAGATAAAATATCATAGAGACACCACAGATAAAAACAAACACAACGCCGAACCGTAAAATACCGCAAGAATAAAAGAGAACAGACTTACCCAACATAGCAAGCTAGCTTAGCAACCCGCAATCACAATCCACACCGTATGAAGACAGCCATCAAATGCCATTTATCAACTCCCCATTTCAATATTACTGGTCACGGTTAAGAATCATGAATGTAAAAGTTAATATAATGAGAAGTGTGGTGGTATAGGTAGGTATTTTAATTAACGTCGCACTGGAGCAACACAATGGGCTATTGACAACTGTCCGGGATCAAACCCAAAGGGAAGATCCGAGGACAACACCACGTAATTTTGAACCACGGACAGATGACGAGGTCACACCTGAGCTGGCACCCCACTCTCCAAACTTCCACACCACGTCAACGTGAAGATATTTGAGGCCACGACAGATTTAAGGTTCAAGAGTTCCCTTTGTACACGACGGTCTTTGTTGAAGAGTGGTGAGAATGCCACGGTGAGAGCGTTCTATTCCTGCTAAGTGTTCGATTTTTGCCAAAAGGGGTTTTGTTCAATTTCAGTTATAATGCTCGATTCCTGCTATAAGTTGCTCTGCTAGTTTTGTGAATTGATAGTCAACCAGTACATCCATACAAATAATGAGATATTAGGGCGAGTTGTTTCAATTAATATTTGGTTAGTCACCTGTTACATAATTTTTTGTATTATTAAATTTTCAAAGATAGTTCTGACAAAAGGGGAAGGATATTTATTATTAGCAAGTGATTGGATAAGATTATATCACATGATATTTGAATTATAAATTTTCTTGAAACGCACTATCTGACTAGCAAATGCATTGTAAGATACTTTTTAGAGATGTTAGTTTCAATAAATCAATTTAATAACTGAAAATTTAAAATAATCTCTTTTAACATAGATATTAATATCAATTTTATTGTTCACAATAGATAGATTTAAGAATCAGCAAATGTATGAATTTAGTACCTTTACGCATTAATTATCTCTTAATTGTTCGTTACCTCTTCCAAGATTACCAGTTACAATGTGGCCTAAACAATCGTTTGTATAAAGTCTAATTTACGTTATTGCACAGGCACTCACTATTATACCTACATAAATTAACTTTACTGCAAAAGTAATTATAATTAAATATTTTCCTACTCATTATACTATATTTAAAGCACTTTTATCTTATGAAATTCTATAGGGAAAATTATCATTAAGTTATTCACAACTTTATTAAAATTAAATTTATCAAGAATTGGGTGTTTAAATCCTATTGTCATATAAATTAGATTATCCTTACTAATAGCTTTTTTCACGTTTGTTTTTGAAAATCTAGCTTTATAAATGTCATGCAGTAGGAGCAGAAAATGGGGATTTAAGGAGTCTAGGGTGTGAGTAGTTTCTTAAACTTAAGTTCTCATTCATATAAAAAATATTTTTTTAATGGTTTAAAATTAAAATGTGTGCAATAAAATAATTTATAAGGTTTTTAGGTTTCGTGTTATGTCTGTGAACTGTCTATTTTTATCAGATGTTTTTAGTTTTTATTAACTCCGCTGCCCGTACATCCTCTATTCGCAATCTCTCTTGATGAGTGGAATTATGTATATGTGTTATAGTTATTTAAATTAACGAGTGTATTTTGAAATAAATCGTTCAAAACCATCTGGGGCTATAGTTTTATATTTTAGGATGCATTTTGGGATTTACGATTTTCTTTAGCCAGTCTTGTAGTATAGTAATTTTAGTATTATTAAAACCACGTAAAGAAACATTATGGAATTCTAGATTAAATGAGTAATTAGAGTTAAAAATATTTTTTAATATTTGAATGAAGTAAGTTTATACGTAAGTTCAAAGAGTTGCCGGTTGGACCTATGTAACCCATACCACATAGGCTGTATTTTAGATAGTATACAACATTTGAGGCACACTTCATGCGGTGTGGAGCTTCCTGACGCAATATTGGGTAAGTCTGCTCTCTCTTTTATTCTTCTTGTGGTGTTTTACAGTTCGCCATTGTGTTTGTTTTTAATCTGTGGTGTCTTTAGGATGTTTTAACTTTTTATATGTATATTGGTTGTCTTTTTTTTACTTTTATTCACTATGGTGTTTGGTGAAGTGTATGATCAATTAGCGTACCGCTGCTCATACGTAGAAAACACCATTTTGTGTTGTCTGGGTCAGGTTCCTCCCTGATGACGCCCAGATCCACCAACGCCACTTCATTCTTCAAAAGCTAAAAGTATAAACTTGCAAAAAAGCCAAAAAGCTAAAAATATGGGTTATTATAGTCAAACAGAACTCTCCATGTATACCCGCTAAAGCCGCAAGACATAGCATGGCGAGTAATATAATAATTCAATCATTGAAAATCAAAGGTAAATATTTCAAATAATGAAGTGGTGTTGGTTGGATCAGAGCGTCATCAGGGAGGAGCCTGACCCTGCAGTTGAGCATTTCCTTACATCAGATGCTCCAATCAAAAGACATCTTTTGACATCTGTATTTAGATAAAGTTAACAAACATCGTAACTGAATTGGTGTGGGTGGGCGCACAACAGTATTTGTGAGAAATTTGTAATATATAACCACACAATTTCAGTCATTAACCAAAACATTGCTAGAGCCAACAATGCAAATAAAAGAAACCACATACAAGACGCGTGAAGAAAATCTGGCGATTGCAAGAGATACTCGGAAAATACATTATTATTTTGAAGAGATAATATCTTAACAGAGCTACTTAACGCTAGTGGTGCATATGAGAGGGATTTTCAGTGTAAAAAAAAATTGGCGCAAAAGGAACATTTTACTACTCCCCACACAAATGTTCTCCCGTGATACATATCGGGGGTACTTTAAAATGAAGTTTTCCGCCATTTTGGCAACGTTTGATTTTTAATCTAAATACTGTTGACAAATCAACTATCATATATCAATTCGGAATTCATTCTTTGAAATCTTTATGGCGAATGCTGAAATCGATTTGAAAAACGAGCCGACCTGACTTCACGTTCAGAATACGTACTAGAAACACGTGTCGCCGATGAAATAGTACCGCCACCTATAGCTAATTTGACAGAAATTGTCTCTTAGACTTGAAAAATACATAAATACTTGAAAATTACTTCAAACGTGATGGATAAAAATAACGATAAGGATATGGAAAGAATTGAAAAATGAAAAATACAAAGAATGAATTCCACGTTAATTTCTTGCATCTAATTGGTCGCCATCTGTAAGATCAAACGCCAAACGTCGACGAAACGGCGATTAATTATATTTCAAGGAAACCTCGACATACGCGAAAGAACGTGGGTTACAGGAAATTGAATCTTCATATTACGTCTGGTTTGTTTGAACTGAAAATCCCTCTCATAGAGAAATAAAATTGGAGCTTATCCATTCACGTGGGGTTACGACTACTTCTCTAAGGGATTAATACATTCTTCAACTTGATGGATGAGTATTACCATGTTTCATCGACACTGCAGCCTCTTTTACATTATGTGGTTGATTTTTATCAAGATAGAAATAACTAAATAAAATTTTCCGTTACACACTGCTATAGATGCTATAGACACTGTTACGCTTTACTACATTAAACGGCATACATCGAGCTTTTCATTGTCAAGAACATCTTGCTGCGATGTTCCTTCTCGTATGATAAATTTCAAACCTCACTAACCAGTCTAGCATGTATAGTCTTCCGGTGAAGTTTGTATTGAGAGTCTGTGTTATCACAGCGGATGCTTTGAACATTGCAAAATGGATTGACGAAAACCTTCCAGCAGTAGACGGCTGTTCGGATATCCGATATGTCTATGAGCGCTGTTCTCGCCCATAGACCACTGTGTTATAGGCTGCAGTTACTAAAATGGTTGCTTGGAGGGCTGTATATCGACCATCGTTGAGCGCGAACTAGTAGATGCGATTGCTAAAAATTCCATTTGTTTTCATACGAAAATGGGCTTTTAAACCTTTGCATTTCGACCACCTTACCCTAAAAGTGCTTTGTTCTTGCAACGTTCTGTATTATAAAAAGAAATACGACAAATATAATTACAAAACATTTTAAAACAAAACAGGTATAAGAAAACGAGTACAAAAAAGCGGAAGCGATAATCCTCGTAATAAACCTGATAATAAATATGGGTAATTCCATGTCAAATTAAGTATCATTTTCAATCTGACCTTTACCGATTTCAATTATTTTATATAAGATTTTACATAAGATGTGCGATTATTCCGTTCAAGAACGATGGTTTGAGGTATGTTGTGTAACATAATTCCAGTCCAAAATATTTAAATCATGCACGTTGGATGTATAATTTATTGGATGGGTATCAGCTGTATACGTTTATTTTATTACGATTTAAAAGTCCGTTTAAAAGTACACTATATCACCACACATGATTTGAACGAAGTTTCAACAGTAATTTTAAAGAATAAACTCTCATTGACTTAAAAACAAACTAAGATCTCCATTTCATCTACGAGTATTTATTGCACATTATATACATTTTAACCAAACACTACGATATTTTATACTTTACATCTGGGGAAAATTATAATGCTTTCAAGACAAGTTTCAGATCATATAAACATAGACGTATCTGGGGGGTGCAGTTTCATTATCATTAAAGTCTATTTAGATAAGAGCACGAATGGAGAAAATAATTTGGAAGGGAAAATGTCGACCAGGGACAAACTTCCATTATGTTTCACTTATCTAACTTACAAGAGGCTCCTTTTCAGGACCGAGTAGTAGTAATAGGAATGGGCTAGTACAGGAAGATCTTAATTATTTCAATCTGAGATGAGAGATTAGGTCATTTTGTTCAACAAGCAACCAAAGATTCCTAATGTTGTTAATGGACGCTGTAATTTAAACCTACAGGTGCTACTTATTAGTATAGAAATACATGGTAAAAGTGAATTCGATCTGAATGGTATATTAATGATTGCTACATTTGAAGCTAAATCTAAATCATTGTACTGATTTAAGTTGTTAAGATTGATAAACAAATTGTGCTTTATCGGCACAAAAAACAGGATAGGAACCTCAAAAGGATTCCCCTTCACTTAAAAAAGAGGAATTATCATGTAGATTATTCATTAGTACAATATTGTGAGTCTTCTAATCGAGTTCAGCTTCAGTAGTCAGAGTTCAGCTGACAGTAGTTTTCCTCAGTTGAACGCTTACTGTTTAAGATTATAACTTTTTCTTAATCACCTTTTTCTTGGACAAAAAGGTAATAAGTTTACTTCTGTAATAAATTTCATTTCTCGTGAGTTTCTTTCCCTCTAAAAAGTTTGTTTTGTTAACACTATTGCATATATTATTGATTATTAAATCTGCTCAAATTTAAAATGCAACATACTCCCTTTTATAAAATTTGGACACAAAATTACATAAAATTTGACATATTGCATTTTGCCATCAGATAAAAAGAATATCTATGTGTTCTTGTGATTAATAATATTTACCTATAACTCCATTCCTCTTTAGCTGTCATGTTTCAAACTCTTTACTTCTTACTTTTTACTTTTAAGAAATAAACATTTATGATATTTCTTGGACACAATTAACGAGGTGCATCTAAAACCTCGATGCTATGGATTACTTAAAAGTTCAAGTTGTGTTTCGGTTAGATTAAATTTTTAACTTAACTATGTCTGTGTACATCAAAATTTCTTTTGAAGGAACTTATGATGGCATTTCTTTCGAAATAACTCTAATTGAATTACAACTCAAAAGTTATCGAATTAATTCTATAACATTTTATAAGTTGTTCGGAAAGATTTCAAACCAATCATAGAAGATATACGATTTACTATTATTTGCACACTAAATTTTCCCGCTAATACATTCTACCATAAAGTTAGAATTATTTTTCGTAAATCATTCTGTTGTGAGATACAGAAAGCCATTTTGTATTTATCTTTATTTTCGTCTGTAGAAATGATATTTATAACGTAATTGGCTGAAACGTAAAACGTTTTACCAGTTTGTGAACATTTCACTTTTTTTAATTCTGTTTTTGATGTGGCGTTTCATTTGTAGTATTTA
Organism: Meta bourneti; assembly: GCA_933210815.1. Lineage (NCBI taxonomy): Eukaryota > Metazoa > Arthropoda > Arachnida > Araneae > Tetragnathidae > Meta > Meta bourneti. The sequence goes on along the minus strand of OW119924.1, from coordinate 88,692,980 downwards.
TTATTAATATACTGTAATTTATATTGATATTTATACTTGTTTTTCGTTTAAGGATGTTCTACCAAAACGAGTGTTTCATCCGAATTTTTCTTGAGTTATTGAGAGAAAGCCATATTATATAATTTTTGTTTGCATAAATGATATCACGTTTTGAAATAAGCAATTATATTAATTGAAATAAGTTTTTTACCTAAATAATTGCTCTAGACGTTTCCTATTATGACAGGAATTACAAAAGTAAAATGTTTTGACAGGGAAAATATCTTTAAGCTCACAATTTTTTACATTGTGCTCTGAATGAAAGCATTCGATAAAAAATGACTATCCGAGTGGAACAATTGTTAGCAACTGCTTCACCGAACTCAATAATAAATTCTGCATAACTCTCTTTTTTCTATGTGGATCATGCGCAAGCTGTGAATTGTGAGATTTGTAACAAAAATTGAGCGTATAAAATCAGTTTAAACTGATCAGAAAAACCTGATTTTCCTCGGCTGCAACAGACACAGCCCAAATATCGTTTCTGTTGGGACAAGATTTCTTTTATACGCTTAATCATGCCTCTTACTGCATTGTAGTAATAATCCGCTCCTATCAAAACAGTAATTCGATAGTTCTGGTATTCTTTCATAGCAATCCGCGAGTACCAACCCTTTGAAAAAAATGTCTCTTCAAAATAATACGATCAGGAGTTGAAATATCAGCTCTGTGGGAAATGTTCAATATGTCGAACTTCTCTATCTAAATTGAGGTTATAAACCTCTCTATTCTCTTCTCTAATTTGACTAAAGACATTGGACGTCTTTTCTATGGGTTGCTTAGAGTCATAGGAATAAACTCAAATTAACTATGCTTTTAATTATGGTAGATAGGTATTTAATTAGCGTCGCACTGGAGCAACATAACGGACTATCGGCGGATCCGGGATCAATCCCCAAGGGAAAGATCCGAGGATGACAACACCATGTAATTTTGAACCACAGTCAGATGACGAGGCAAAAACCTGAGCTGGCACACCACTCTCCAAGCTTCCGCACCACGGCAACGTGAGGACATTTGAGGCCACGACACATTTAACGTGCACCAGCCCCCTTGTACGTGACGATCTTTGGTTGGATTCGAACTCGCAACCCTCAGGTTGATAATATGTTACTCTTTCAACCGGCTCTTTTAATTATGGGAAAGTCCCAAACTTCTAGATGTCTTGAGCTATCAAACACCTCATTGAACCGTATCCAGAAGTATTCTAATCTTATCAAAACGCACGTCATAACGAATTATAACACATGTTTGTCGCAGAACACCGTTTTCGTTTTGACATGTAGAAACAGCTGACACAACTTTTGATCCATTGACGCTATCTAGTCTCCCCATTGTCATTCTTTGTCTGAAAACAAAAACAAATAGCTTGTGAGTGTCTTATACTGCAAAAGTCACAATTTTCTTGTTTGCGACATTGATTTATTCGATGCTTCTGAAGTAGACCGAACGCCATCGTCCTTCTCTTTTCAAGATATATATCTCTCCTTCAACGTATGGGGACTCACAAACCTCCTACTGGTGACCACTTTTGCAAAACAAACATTTGGATTTCACTACAGAAAATAGCTTGATAATTCTTGCGGGGGAGAAAGTGGCTCACGTAAAATGAGGGTTTGGCCCTGACCTAACATTCCTAACTTCTGTCTGCGTAGTAACCTGACAGTTTCTTCTCGCCTGTATCAAATAAACGGAATTATACCGTTCTCTGTGCAATGAATTTCATTTCTAAGAAAATTCAAAGACTTAAATCCCAATTTCCCCCAGTATTTATTCTGCTAAATTAAAGAGTGATCTGGATGAATTAATTTTAGCAATATTGGGGTTAATAGAGGCATACGTAGAAGAATAGTTTCCAGACTTCCAGACTTCTTATTTGTACTCCAGACTTCTTATTTGTACTCCAGACTTCTTATTTGTACTCCAGACTTCTTATTTGTACTCCAGACTTCTTATTTGTACTTCAGTCCTACTGCTGGTCCGATAACTCGGTTAGTTTTACTGTATCTGATGAAAACAATTTGTTATAACGTAAACAGTTTAACAACAAAAAGTAACAAGATATTAAAAGGATCGCATTCTCATCAGGGCTAAGCAAGCACATATCTCCCCTCTGGCTTCTCTTTCCTCAATTCCCCTCTCCCTCACACAGCGCCATCTACAATATATTCGAGACTTAATACTCTCCCACGAGTGCAATTGAAATTTCAATGTAAACCCAATGTTCACAATTGATAGAGAACAAAACAATTAATTCTAATTTAATACACAATAAAGTACATCAAAATTTAAGGAATTTCACACAAAACACTTGAAACATAATAAACAAGTCATTCGATTGGAAAATAGCAATATTCCTAACACTTCTTTTCACTATTTTACAGTCAAGTGGGCGCGAATTTGCAATTCCAACCTCTTTATCTGCATTGTAAAACATTTAGTAATCCTACCAGTCATTCATTGTGTGTTTACAAGATTATCATCCTTTATTAATACTAGGGAACCGACAATTACATTATATATATATATTAAACTGCTACGATCTTGTAAATTATTTAAATAGTTTCGCTTCCATAATTTCTAAATGCTTTATGTAAATTTCGCAACTCTGCCATTTGGAAAGTGTTTCCATTTATTTGAGTAAATTGAGGCTCAGCAACGAATACTATAGGTCTGCCTATTAAAAATAACCTTGCGTTAAGGTTATTGACGATATCTGATGATGAAGGAGTTAGGGGTCTGGAATTTAACACTCCTTCAATTTCTGAAGTTACTTTTGGAAATTCCTGAACCTTGAGGCTTAAGTTTAAATAACTCTCTTAACGACTCTCTAAACGACTTGACCAAAGACCACCGAAGCGATTATGAGGTATAAATTTCCACTCTATGCATTCATTGGTGGAGTAATTTGCTGATGATCTGGACAATGCACAATTTTGTGTGATTTCTTAATCTCTTCACTTGTTCCAACAAAATGTGTGCCATTATCTCTAAATATTTTAGAGCACGTGCCTCTTCGGTCGAAGAATCTCTTTAAACTGGCAATGAGAGATGTTGAAGTTAAATCGGATTACGTCATTTGACGACCGATTTTCTGCAGCCTCCTACAACCAGGATGGTCCTTTCGACTACTGAGATTTAACTGTTGAGGACTACAGCCCCGGGAAACAACTGGATTCTTATCCCTTGGCACATGCCACGACTGATAAGATCTGAGTTTATTTATCTCTTTGATTCGGTTTGCTACAATGATCACTCTCCATGTTCTCTTATCCACCAAACAATTGATTCAATATTACTTTTACTTTCAACTATACTTTCGTTTTCATTTGTATTTGCTTCATGGTCAGGACATTAAAATGAAATGTTTTCTGTTACCCTGATTACATTTGTTTTTAACCCTCAAGTGGTTTCCACAAGATATCTCGTCCATCAAGATGAGATCAATTTCACTAATGATGAGATGCCTCGTCATCAAGATATTGCCGGATTTTGACAATGCCGAGATCAAGATCTGGTCAGTTTTGTTCGTTTGGTGAGATATTTCGTCCATCATGATCCGGTCAGTTTTCTACAAATAACGAGATGTTTCGTTGAGTGTGCGTGTATGAGACAAACACCAGGAGGGTTAGACCTACAAATTCTAAAAGAGTGCCCAGGCCGTAAGCAATTAAAGGAAGCATTACTCTTGGATGCAATCTTCTTTCTCTCATTAAGAGTGAGTTTTCTAGCAACAAGACAGTTCTCACTTGGATGTCATTTCTTACATAAAGTACAAACATTTTCATAACTTGAACTGTCCTGATTTGTGTTTACCAACGCTGCAACATGTAGTGTCTTGTGCATTTCCTTTGGCATATGGTTTCGGCTACTTGACTGTGTTAGTTTCGAACCCGGTAAGTACAAGTCCTACCATTTCTTCGACTATTACTTCTTGCTCCATGAAACACATCAAGTTTTGTTATGTACATTCATCAGCATTGTTATCCAACTTGCTTTTGCTTGTTCTCCAGGTGATCAGTGTGTCCTCTGGAAGGAAGCTATACACAAAGAGAATCAAGAAATCAACATACTACTTAGAAATCCGTCGTTCCAGGGATTCCAGGGCACTTAATTTTCCTTCGCGGTCATCATACACAGCGCCGGTAAAACTGTTCTAACACGGGCGAATGTAGCATTGCACATAACCATGGACATAATTCTAAACCAGTAGATCTTCTCTTCCAAATCTTTCCTTTAATTGTTCCAAAGCTTTCTAGTAATTCGAAGAGGCTGCTGGGAAACTTTCAACCAATCGAGTCGTTCTAGAATTAGGCACTACTGACTGTAGAAGACACTATAATTTATCTCCTTTAGAAAAACTCTTATCCAAGTGAATTTTCTCAAACATCGACCAAAAAGACAAAACATCCTTACCATCACCATTGAAATTTTTGGTTCGATTTTGGGAAACTTGAATTTTTGTTTTCATAACATCTTTTTGCGGTAAGGGATCACAACATTTGAATCCAGTTTTGTTTACAGAGCGCAATATTTATCTCGATAAACATACGCGCCTTCGATATCATCCGCAAAGATCTTTTCAGTTTTCTTCCAAAATTTGATTCGAAACAGATTCTTGAAAAGCTTCTAAGAGGGAAAACATCCATTTTTTGATTCTTTAAAACCTAAAGTTGCTTCAAGTGCGATGTTTCGTTGGAAAGTTCTTGTTCAATCTTGTTGCCGCAAGTTGTGAATGAAACAAGTAATCCTTTCCGCTTCGTCTAAAGCTGCTCCATAGCGATTTTGTTTTTCGTGAACAAAGAAGCAAGCATATACGAGGTTTATTAAAAAAATATCCGACCTTTATTCATAAAAAATACTCGTATACAGATACATCTGTATAAGAGTATTCAGATCTCTTTCAAAATAGTCCCCGTGGGCTGCCATACACTTCTCCCAACCAACGGTTCTGCCACTGTCGGAAACAGTGCTGGAATACCTCTTTTGAGATGACGCGCAGCTGGTCCGTAGCATTCTGCATGATGTCTTCTCTGGACTGAAATCTGGTCCTTTTCAGGGGTATTTTCAACTTGGGAAAAAGCCAGAAGTCACACGGAGCCATGTCGGGAGAGTAGGGAGCCTGACGAAGCACAGGTGTGTTGTGTTTGGCCAGAAAACTCTGCATCAGATGTAAAGAAGGGTGCGTTATCGTGATGGAGCTGCCAATTGCCCGCTGCCCACAGGTCTGGCCGTTTGAATCTCACAGCGTCACGAAGGCAAAACAGAACCTCTTGGTAGTATTCCTTGGTGTTGGTTGTGCCGTGTGGTGAGTACTCGTGATGAACCACGCCACTGGAGTCAAAGAAGACGGTCAGCCTGACTGTGACATTGCTGCGGACCTACCTTGCTTTTTTTGTCCTCGGGGATGTTGAATGCTTCCATTGTGATGACTGCAACTTGGTTTCTGGGTCGTACCCATAAACCCAGGACTTATTGCCAGTGATTACTGTGTTGAGTAAGTTGGGATCACTTTTCAGTCTCCAGCATGTCTTGTGCGATCTCCAAACGGAGTTTCTTCTGCTCGATCGTTAGCAGCTTTGGCACGAACTTCGATGAGATTCTCCTGAAGCCCAAATCCTGAGTCAAAATGGAATGAGTGGATCAAATGCTGATGCTCGCCTCGTCAGCAAGTTCTCTGATCGTGATTCGATGATCCTGCATCACCAGGATCCTCACTTGGTCAATGACGATCTCATATCTGGATGTTGAGGGCCTACCAGAACGTGCTTCACTCTCCACTGATGTGCGGCCATCTTTGAAGTGGTTGTACCACTCCTTTATCTGTATAGTAGTGCCCATTGCTTCGTCCTCGAAGGCCTGCTGAATCTTGCGGATCGTTTCCACTTGGGAATCCCCAAGCTTTACACAAATTTAATGCAGTAGCGTTGTTCAAGTTGTTCTGTCATTTTGTCAAAAACAAAAGTCCGACAGCGCTCACTTACACTTCCTCACTCATTGGCGGTCTGCCGGTGACTGACAGCTTCTGCAGGCTGGAAAAAATTCAAGCATGCGCATTAGTATCGCCTACATACGTGAACGAAACCACGCTTCCCTAGATTCATTTGTTTAGGCACGAAAAATTATGGTCGGATATTTTTTCAACAAACCTCGTATGAACCATTGCATATGCATCACGTTAGATTCTGTGGGGAACTACAACAAAGAATTAAAAATAATTAATTCCTTCTAAATATATGTTGGGCTCTCTGCATCTACCCGATATTTAATGATTTCTTAGAAAAACACCGACGCAAAATCGTAATCTCGCTAACTTTTCAAATATTTCCTTTAATTAATAAATAAAAAGCTGCAAAGTTATCACAAAAAGAAATACACAGCTCTTCCTATCATATCCGGTATTCTCCCAATTCACAAATCAGAAAATTATTAAAAAATAACAAAAAGTTGAAAAGAAAATCATCAACACGAAATTAACTTTTGCGAATAATATCCCTTTCCTAGGAAAGAATGTTCTCAGAAGTAAATTCTAATCTGCGGTTTATTAATAACAATCCCTTTATAATTATTATTTCACATAATAACGACATTCTCTTGCATAATGACAGGAATAAGTGAACTATAAACAGTCATTTCGAACATTTCAATCTGAAATTAAAAATCGCTTTTTACGAAAATATTGAATTGATTGAAACATTTCTCCAAAAACTGCCAGTAAAGACAATGCACAAAACGAAAATATTATTAGAAGACGCGTGTGTAAGGAGTGAAGAAAGACTCTCTCCAGGTGCCTATGATTTGTGCGACAGTTGTGTGACAGATTAAAGGCCCTACAGTTGCAGTGCAGAAAGAGTAAAATGGCGAAGTTGTGGGAAAGAAAATATTCTATTTTCGTTGGGGTTCTTGCTTTGGAAAAACCAGTCGTTTATCCCAGAGGGGCGAACTTTTTCGATCTGTCAGAGGAAAATCATTGCGCGTTAGGTTTTTAGTTTTGAAAGGGATAGATGGTTACGTGAGACTTATATGGAGATTTGGACTTATAGTCAGACAATTTTTAAGGTAGGATAGTTGAATTTACGCAGCAATGGATCAATACAACGGTATACTAGCGACGGTCTGGGATAAATGGGAAAGATCCGAGGACAGCCCCTCGTTATTTTGAACCTCGGACAGATGAATCAACACCTGGCTTTCCAAACTTCCACACTACGCCAGCGTGAGGGCATTTGAGGCCAAAATAGATTTAAAGTGCACCAAGCCCCCACGTACACAATGGTCTTTGGTTCGATCGAGTTTCGAACTCCAGATCCTCCTGTTACTAACCCACGACTCTATCAACAGGGCTACCGAGGCTCTCGCGGTATGAGAAGATTTTCCGACGTTCAAATCCTCTCGCATGATACATATCAGGGTTTTCGTAAAATGTAGTTTATCATCCTTTGGGAACATTTGGCGGTTAAACTAATTGATGTTGACCAATCCACTATCATATATCAATTCGGAATTCGTTCTTTGGAATTGTTATTGAAAACGTGATAAAATTGTATAAAATGAGTCAACTCACTGAATGGTCAGGATGCGAACAGGTAACACCCCCGTATCGCCGCAAACACTTCCGTCACCTATATTTAGATCGTCATCTGACCGTGGTTCAAAATTACGTGGTGTTGTCCTCGGATCTTTCCCTTTGGGATTGATCCCGGACAATCACCAATAGCCCATTGTGTTGCTCCAGTGTGACGTTAATTGAAATACCCCCCCTATATTTAGCTTGACAGAAAATAGCTCATATTATATGCCGGTTAACATGTTTTATATTGTCACTTCATAATTTGTCTTTTAGTACTACGATATAATTTTTTAGTAGGGGATACAATGCCAAAACAATCTTTCATACAGCAGTCATGTGACTACTAATCGACATGTTGGCCACAATGAAGCTCCTCTCAATAACAATGCTCAGTTTACTTTTTTCACGTATATGATCTTAACTGGAGCTCTAGGCGCTGCAGGTTCGATTTCTGTAACTTCCTTGGGTGTTTTTCTCGTTTCTGTATCAGCAAAAACCTTTCTTGTGTGTATTTATATTAATTTACTTGACGCAAAACTCTCTTGGCAGGATCTGGCCCTTGCTGTATAAAAAACGAAGAACCAATCACCATATATCAAATGTACAATTAGTTCTTGTATTCATCATATTGTTGACCAACCTGCTTGAAATATATATATCTTCAACTTTATTTCTTTTAGTGCATTTTATTATGCTGCTGACTTGTTCAACACTTTTATCACTTTTCCTTTTATTTACATTGTTTCTTCTGGCTATTTGATAATAAGCTGTTCTCTTTGTGTTCATGTGGCGTCCACGAAGCACCTATGCATAAAGTTAAAAAACCTTACACGTATGATTATTACTTGCAGCGAATACGTTTACTTCAGGCCCCTCAGACCAGATACGGTTCTCTGAACAGGTGTAACAAACGCAAAGTCTAAATACAGCCATCTGGACAAGTTTTTCTGACCAGCAGACCAGATGCGGCTCTCTGAATAGGTATAACCAACACAAAGGCTAGATACAGCCATCCGGACAGCATTATCTAGCCCGCAGAATAAATACGCCTTCCGGACATATTTATCAGACCAGTCAGCTAGATAGAGCGCTGCCAATGGGTTTACCCGACACGTAAACCAGATACGAATACCAGGTATTCTTAGAAGATACTTATTCATAAAAATAAATCTTCAATAAAGTAGTAAAGCAGAGCCTAGCATGATTTTGCAAATATCTACTTTGAAATATGTGCAAGCAGATTTGTATATACTCATGCCACTTTAAGTTGAGCTTTGGTGCAAATTGTCCGGTTTTGGATCGTGTGTCATAAAACCAACCAACCCCGATTCCTACCTTGAATATCTTGAACAAGATTTACATACTCTATTCAGTGGCATCATTCCATTGGACTCGCATTACATAAGTTTCATAATTTTTCAAACTGGTAATCTAAAATGTTGTGGGGAATGATAAACATTCCCCGATCTAAATAAAGCTTTCTTAGACAGTTAATTATGAACAGAGCGAAATATGGCGACATACTGTTAATAGAGCCATTAATCTTTCGCTCTGAAACAAGTTTCCACTGACAATCTAAAAGGAGTATTAAGATTATCTTATAGTGAAACTGCATGATGGCGGATATGTTTGAATGTAGGCTGCACGAAATACGGCAATTATTCTTTGAAATTGTCTCTAAAAATATTCTGTTTTCATTTTCTCTTTCAATCAAACATTTTAAGTTGTAGTTTTGGAAATACATTTCTTTTCTGAATGACGAAAGAAATTCATGAAATCAGAAGGAAATCGCAAGAAACTTCTAAAGAACTTAATAAAGTAAGTATATGATTTTGCAACGTTTTTGAAATTTTAATCATAATATAACTAGCACTCTTGAATAGCCTCTGTTCTCACGTTTCTTAATTTCTAATATCTTGACTAGTATCTCGTTACTCACATTTTGTATGCTATTTAAATCCATTTATAATTGATATAAGCATCGTGATATTCTTGTTTTTTATGTCCAAATGAGATAAAATAAGTCAAACATATAAAACGGTATTTTGTTTACATTTTTCAATTTTATTTCTGTTAATTCTTATTTCCAAAAAAAATGGTAAAAAGTTCACACCTCAGTCATGGTTACCACAAATAGCTTCTGAACAACCACTTCAATTGCATCTCATCCACTTGTTCAAGACGATTCGATTATTTTTACCTTTAGATCTTTTTGCCGATTTTTGAAACTATTTTCGGCTTCACTCAGAATTTCTTTTTCTGTGCTAATTTCTATCTTCCATATTTCTCACTCTCTTCTATTATCAGACTGCTGAAGAATTTCATTTGAGAGGCGAGAGGCATTTCTTGCAACATTATGCAACTCCTAGCTCAAATTAAGCAAATTTAGACTGCAGCCAAATTGTTGAATGAATTACGTAACGCTCGATTTTATATTGTTAATATCCCTTTGTTGCCGTTCGCCAAAAGATATAATAACCCCGATTTCTATGCCATGTATGTAGTGAAATATATATAGAGATTAGTAAACGTGCAATTTTAAAATTTGTAGTACTTAAAATTAATTTTATCTAACAGCTTTTTGTCTGAAGACACTTTTTGAAATCTAGGGCAAATAAGGCTGATGCCGCTTTGTGTTTAAAAAATGAATTTAAAATTAAAGAAGAAAGCTTAATTTTTTAGTCATTAGGATAAAATATATTCACGGTCGCAAAATAAGTGTCACATCTGCACATTTTTGTTTCGAATTATTTTAAATTATTAACTAGAATGCATAATAAATAATCACCAAGTAACAAAAAATCCTAACGTATTTTTATTTCCGTTAATACATTTCATTTAATAGTTTACAACTATATATGAGGTATGGTGGCCGCTCTTGTTTATAACATTTTGGATTCTTCGAGGTACATAATCAATTAAATTGCACACTAGGTCTTGATCACAGCCAACTAATTACCACGTTGCACAAACTGATGACCAAAGTTGCTCATCAGAGGAAATTCTTGTCAAATCAATAATTTCCATATTAACCAAAGAGTCGAGTTGAGTTCTGTAGAATTTCTTGGCCACTCAAGAATCGTGCCATGATCCTCTGTCGCACTAGGACACTTTTCAGCATGGAACTGTTGTCCTTAAGGAACAAATAAATGACATATTTGATTTTAACTTAGGAGATCCTTTAAAACAATTGAGTCTGGAGAGATGGCAGATCGGCCTTGGATACTTTTATATTTAAATTTACTTGAACTCCGTTTGATTCCCCGACTCCCCTTGAAAAGGCTCTAAACCACATTCGGAGACGGGAGGTGTGGGAATGAAGAAGGGACATTCTATGCGTCTGATATTATTAATAAGAATATTCGATGTATGGAGTTCAATTTATTGTTTTCTTTGTTGAGTTTCTACCCCAGAGAATCCAGCTCCATAAGTTATAACCCCTTCGATTACTCTTTCTCTACAGATTTTCTATGCGTTTTTTTAGTTTTCCAGTTATAACCACCTGTCCTTCTAAATGGTTGCTAGATTTTATGGCAGTTATTAGGAATTGTCATAACTTGCTGTATCTCCACGTGATTTTATTATCTAAATTCAGTCCCACATATTTAAGGTTATTAACAATTATAATCCCAAGAGTTATAATCCAATAGTATATATACGTTTCGCCTTATATCTCTATGCCGTATCACTTATACAAGGGGAGTTCCACTTATAAAAACTAGCTTCGCTACGTGCAAAATGCATTCATGTGAAGATCAAATTATCGTCATGTGCACGAGCACCACTCACTGTGTAAAAGAAAAGAAAATTTCCTCGAGAAAACGAGAATGTCTCAAACAATGTAATTAAACGCCACGAGATTTAATTGACTGTAATCACGTACTAATGAGCTTATGCATCAAATTTGGAATTGTAGATATGAAAATATTTTCATATAATTTTTTTTCTTTGGCATAGTGCCCCGCAAAAGGGATATTAGAGGCAAATAAGTTTCTGTCGTAATATATGCAAATTAATATGCTGCATAGTACAAAATATCTAAAATGAGCTTGCATGATACAATATATTAAACGCGATTTATCGTTGACATCAATTATGAATATATTTTGGGAACAAATTAATACGTTATTGAAACCACTAGAGAAAAAAGATCTAACTCACGCATTAAATGTTAATTACTGAAATCAAGAATATACTTAACGGCGAAATTTGACATTTTATAATGGAGGCGGAAAACGAAAAATGTAACAGTGGAACGAAACTGCAAATTAATCAAATACCCACATGAGTTGCTGCCAATAGCAAATTACTAAACCAGAGTCTGAAGATATTACTTCTGCTGTCCAAATGATCTTACATGATAGAGCTCGGGTTATCTTAAAATGCAAATTATTGCCGTTTTGGCGACGTTTGGAGTTCAATCTAATTGGCGTTGATCAATCAACTACCATATATAAATTTAGATGTCATTTTTGCAATAAAGTGGTGAAATCGTAATTGAAAAGTGCCGTTGTGGCCCAATTGGCTGAGTGAGGGATTAGCAATCGGAGGGTTGTGAGTTCGAAACTATCCAACCAAAGACCGTCGTTTACGTGAGGACTAGTGCATGTTAAGTATGTCGTGACCTCAAATATCCTCACCCTGGCGTAGTGAGGAAGTTTGGAGAGTCAGGTGTTGAGTCCTCCTCTGATCGTGTTCAAAATAAAGAAGCGTTGTCCTAGAATATTTCCCTTCGTTATTGATCAGCCAATAGCTCGATGTGTGTCTCCAGTGCAATGTAAATTCAACTACCTATCTACAGTATTTTAAAATACAAGTTAAGTCACGTCACGTTTAGATACGCGTACAGGAAACACGCATCGCCACAGACACTACAGCCACCAATATATTTAGCTTGCAGGGGAAAGGGCTGCCATACTCAAATTCATTTCAAAGCTAAAAATGTCACAGGTGATTATTTGCTTCATCAATTCAAACTGCAATCGCCTTTGGTCGATGAATTCGGACCAGAATCCGCGTTAAAAACACCAATCGTGGAAACGTTTTGACTACTTTTAACTTGTATCCGAATAGACTTCTTCAAAACCACATGTCTCAAATGCCAACTCGTATGTGGATTGTAGAAAATAGCTTAAAAGTTATATATCACTTCACTAAGTACTTATACATATGTAGACAATGGTATGAAGGATAGAGTATAAAATTAAGTTTTGTAAGTTAGAAATTTCGGATGTGGCTAACATATTTGTTTCGTATGACAGGTATTTTCTGTCAAGTCAAATATAAGAGGCGATACGTGTTTCCTGTACGTATTACGAACGTGACGTCAGTTGACTTATTTTTCGAATACAAATTCAACACTTCAATAAAGAATGAGTTCTGAAAGGAGACATGATAGTTCATTGGCCAATAGCAATTAAAGTAAAAAAGGAACGCTGCCAAAACGTTGATAAACTACAATTTAAGGCAACCCCGACCTTTATCACTTGAGAGCATTTGGATAGCAGAAGTAAAATCTTCGCAGACCGTCTGGTTTGCTTATGTGCATTGAAAGTCCCTCTCATACTAGCCTAGTACCGTGGTCGAAGTACATGTGTGTGATGTCAACCAATCACACATCATGTAAGTTAGTCAGATCCCGGATGTAGTTTTCGCTTTTGCGTCTTGATCGATTTTGAAATTGTCTATTTCTTGTAGGTAAAAGCAAATCGTTTAATACAGATTTGAAATTGAAACCATCAACTTGTTCACCTCTCCTGGTAATAAAGATAAATTATGCATTTCCTATTGGGATTCAAAATGAGAACACGCTTTATCATTGCTTGTTTCTCAGTCACACAGGATATAAATTTGGAGATCACTATTTTATGTCTTGAATAAAAGAACTTGTTTTCGCAATAGGATCGTCCAAGCAATGATCTAATAACACCATTCCTTGCCGAAAACTGGGACTGTTGTGACTGTAGGTTTGTCAACTACATTAACAATCTGTGAGTAGACGGCTCAAGTTCGATTCCTTTCGGGGTGTATTTCTCTTCTCTGACCCTAAAGCTTTCCTTGTATGTCCGTCCGTTTACTTGGAGTGGTTTGGTGCAGCTTGGTCAAATATGGCCCTTGCCCCAGTTTCTACAGAGGCGGAAATGAGATGACTGACATATTGGCAAAGAAAGCGACAAGTATTTTTACAGCTTTCATAAAGTAAATTCCCTTATTCATGTATTGCAGGAATTATAAAATACGCAATGGAGAAAATTTCCCAACCAGGCAGACGAAATCAAACTAAAGTTTGGAGGGATACACTCTACAATTCCGGTTACCCCTCATCAAGATGTTGCTCCTTCAAGTTGGAGATTGAACGCGACTGCTCAAAGCTAACATACGGATTAACTGCTGTTTATTTATTTATTTATTTTCATCTAGCTTTGATGTTTTGTCTCTTTATTCTTTGTCTGTTTTGTGCTGAGTGTTTACTCTAGTGAATGAATGTATTTCAAGTGCTGCTGCTAAAATTAAAAATAAAACATTTTTCTCTTGAAAGTATGTAGTGGTTCAATAAAAAACAAGCTAGCATGATCTTATTTAATCATATTTGCATTTGTCAGTACATATATATTTTTTAAGATAATGTACTCATGTTTTTCGACTGAGATAAGTATTTTCATGCCATAAGACTTTCTAGAAGAGAATTGATTATAATTTCACTTGACATAAGATATCACTTTTCGGGAAGAATAATGATGAAAGTGCAAAATATGGGTATTTTGAGCAAAATGTGTCAATTGCGTTGGTATTGGTTTATCCTTCCAGTGGAGCAAGGTCAGACCTGTAGTAGCACTCTTCTCCACTACACAGCATTGCGGTATCATTTCAATTGTTCTCATTGAATTGTTTCTCATTCTTTAAAAGAATGATGCAGTGTTAGATTTTAGACTCGGATTGGTGATGCTGGAGGGGGTAACTCGCAACTTTTAGAACGATTCTATAAGTTGTGCGTTAAATTCCATTTGAGCAACGACCTGAATGAATTTTGTGCCATTGTAAATCTAAACTCTGTCGGTTCAGGATGTTAATAACTGAATGAAAATAAACAACAAAAAAAATGTTCCAAACTAAATTTTTTATGAGATTTTGTTCGTAAAATTTCATTCCAAATTTTAGAACAACGCCATAACTGTAAAATTAGGGGTGAATATTCAAAATACCCCTGCACACCATTTTAATTTCCATCAAAGCTTCTCACATGTTATTAATATTAATCATGAACTTAGTTTTCGTTTTCTGAACAAATCGATTAATTGCACTTGCGCCATTGTTCCTTTGGGACAGTGATACATAAATATTTGATTTTTAAGGAAAACAAAAAATAAGGATGCATTTCTCAGAGTAATAATTAAAAGATAGTAGTAGCATAGATGGAAATTGAGTCTACAGTATTTTGTCCCATATAACCTTATTAAGAACAAAATTTCTTATTAAATTTCTACATTTAACGAACTTCTTTTTAAGTTTCTTTCTGAAATACAGTTAGCTTAAGAATAAGAAATTCATTTTTACCATTCGTGTATGAAGATGTTATTTAATATTTTTTTCATCCCCCACCAGAGTCTATAAAAACATCTTAATCTAAAGAAATATTTCTTCAAAATATGATACGTATGATGCATAATTAGGGTGGGGCCGTTCGGACAGGCGAAAAAAATGCTTCAAATTTCAATTTGGATACAAGGGGCAAAGGGGCCCCTTACCTCCAAATATATATACATTTTTTAAAAATTATTTGGCGTCTTGAGTCCTCTACCAGATGTTTATTTTAATGAAAAATTATGTGATTTCATAAAAATCTACAAGCCCAAAAATTTACAAACTGTCTTATAAACTATAAAATCTGCATATAAACAACAATGAATGTAATTGGATGGATTTTTGGAACAGATACAGTAATTATTTTTCAATGACACCGATAGAAAGTTGAAAAGTTCAGAAATAGTGCAGGTTTTTTTAATGTAAAAAACAATGTAGGCACAATTCTGCGTGATTTTATAGCACGAATGAAGCACTTTTTCTATCTAACATTGGATTAAATATGTTTACAAAAATT
The DNA here is from genome assembly GCA_933210815.1 of Meta bourneti. Classification (NCBI taxonomy): domain Eukaryota; kingdom Metazoa; phylum Arthropoda; class Arachnida; order Araneae; family Tetragnathidae; genus Meta; species Meta bourneti. Next base: position 88,677,273 of record OW119924.1, on the reverse strand, counting down.
TTGAAAATAAAAAATATGAACTACAGTGTACAAAAAAGTTCGAGCTATGAATATAAAACTAGTTTATACTGTTTTCGTAATCAATTTTTTGTCATAACTTGTCGTGATTTTATCTTAGCACGTATTAAAAACCATCATGGTCTTCAGATCTATTGACATTGATGCCTCTGTCACCAGTTTTACGCATCCTTCTTTCGATCGATTGTGAGTGACAAGGGTATTGAAGAAACTGACAAGTTGGGGTAACAGAACAAGTTTTACAACACTCACTTAAAACGCTTGTCAAAATAGGGGGAAACGAATTTTCCAGTACACATTCTATGGCACTCAGAATTCTTCTTATTCCCACTTCTTGAATGTGGTGGCGTTCATCAGTGATTAATCTAAGGAGAATATTAACGGGATGATGGAAGTATTCGTTTCATTGAATAACTGGGTGAATAGCAGCATTTGGTTCGTCATTTAAATAACGAGATGCATGTATAGTTTTAAAACTTTCAAAGTTGCATTTTACAAGAAGGATAACACTTTATCACAAACAATATTGGCCACATTAACTATTAAATAAATTTTAAATAATATTTACGTTCAAAGAAAAATTCTTAACTGATACGTTATATTATGTAAGAATTCGTCTTCGACGATTTGAGCGATAACAATCCTTAGAACAGAGAATCCTTGATTTGCTGTTGTCAGCCACTAAGCCAGGTTGACAGCTAAATTCGAAGAACATTGTCTGGACGATATAGCTTTGCAAATGAATAAATAACGTTGATCTGAACTTAATCCTGCTCATTGACTTCAGGTTAATAGCAAGAAATTGCCATATATTTCATATTATGTTTTTCGCATTTGGTTAATATTTTTCGGATAGCTCCCGAATATTCCTTAGTACCAACAGACTCCATCTAAGTGTTCAAATAAGGCTTACGAATCAATTCGTTGGAATGCATTTGGGACATGAACCATTAGAGTGAACGATTGAATTTGTTTTCAAGACATAACTCCATTTTTTAAGCCAGTAATAACAGTTGTGTCATCACAACCTATTGCGATAAGATGATCGAGACATAAGTTGGCGGAAAAAATGTAATATGCTTTCTACAGTAGATTTAGTAGAATTTTCAGGTGGAGAAATGTTCCTTAAATAAGAACTTGACTACTCTGATAGGGAAATATGATGTTCACTAATTGTTTTTCGATGAAGTCGTTCTTTTTCTTAATGATATAACATCATCTTTTCTCCCGTCAAAGAAAAACTTGTTATATTAATTTTCACCTTTCTAAAATTTATTTTGAGTGTTTTGAGTTCAACAGGATGCTTGCGTCTAGCTCTATGTACTTTGTTTTTATCGATAATGTACGTACAACAGGCTTCGGTAGCTTCGCTACATCTTCTAAGACTGCAGATGCTAACGCTGCTGCAGTCCTGACTGAATCACTATACTGAACACACACTCTTGTAAGTGTTTTAAGGTTTAATTTATTTCTATTAGTTACAACTACATTACATTTACAGTTATCTTATGTTTACTAATTGCTACTTTATTTAAGGTACTTTATTTGTACTGAAATATTTAGACACAATCGTCTTTGAAGTTTAGTTTCTCTAGTCGTTTGTATTGGTAACTTTTTGCCACAGCACGTATTTATTTTTCATTTCGACAAACAGGAATATATTTAGAAACTACATATACTTTAAGCTTCCTTTATTCTCTTTAAAGCTTTATTCGTTTCAGTCACGTCTATTGAACGTATTGCCGTTTTACGTAAAGTCCTCTGGTAAGATAGAAATGGTTGTTCCTAACGTGGCACCTATTGAATTTTCTTTCAAGAACATGTAGAAAATAGGGCACATTTACATGATGTAATGTCAAACAAGGTCTTTGATGTGTCTTTTAGAGCTTTCACGTTCAAATCATCGTTAGTATTATACTTCACTTTTTTCTAAATATTTGTATTGGTTTTCTGTACCATTTCCAGAATATTTTTCGGCAAGCAATCGGTGTGGAAGTTTTTCTCCACAGTTGTTTTATGTTTTCAGCTACAACTTCTGATGTCTCACGGTTATTGGGCTCTTTAAAGGGGGAGTACTTATTTAAGGGGATGGGAGTGTCAGTCACTCAAGTGTGTTTGTAACTGCAATATTCAATCCAAGTGGGTACATTAAACGCGTAAGCCTGTGCGGAAATCTCTCACAAGGTCGTCTGACGCTAGGTGTAATTATTTCGATCGTGGACAAAATGTTTTGCATACTTTTGAAATTACAATACTCTTAATTTTTTAAAAAATATTTTATAAATTGCATTAAGAAGTGCCTCTTCCCCATTTTTAATTCACTTTGTCATTATTTAGAGCTTGGTAGAGAGCTAAATAAATTTTCAAAACATAGGCATTTATTTGAATGCCGGAGGTAACTTTTCAACTCTATTGCAAAAGCGATTTCGAAAAAATAAACAATTTTCGGCCACCCTAATGCATATTCTTACTTCATAAAATTTCAAACGTTTTTATCAAAGTACACACAAAAATATAAAGACGGTATACAGTCTACAGCCTCTGAACTAATCTGGAAGTCGCTATGGATCAGTGGGTTTTTCCCATGCTCTTGCAATCTTCGAGTTGTAGGCGGTTCCTGTAACTTTCCCTGGACGTATTTCGTCCCTTCGGTGTCAGTAAAACTTTTCGTGTGTATGTGTATGTCCATTTACTCGATGTTGTAAGCCTTGTGTTTTGTCCAGCTTGGACAAATGAGGCCCTTGAGCCATAAAACCCAACCCAACCAACCGTCTGAACTAATCTGATTAATCTTGTTAAACGGTATCAATCTTTCATATATCTGTATGTCTGTATTCTTCAGTGTTGCGCATAATTCCTTTCCTGTTCTCTACTCATTTGAAGATAGTTATAATCCACTCAAAACATGTTTAGAACATATTAAATTAAATTTGTATGAGTTAGTACACAACGTTGTATTTTATAGAACTAATATGTTGGTGCAGACCCGTCCACATGGAGCAAAATATTTTCTTCTTCATTACAACGAAGCCACTCATGTCCATACGCATTATTTCAAGTGGATTTTGATTGGATATCACTTACCATTTCTTTGATGCACTTCACGAAATTCAGTTATACTCTTAGAGATTCCATTACTCAGAGGTTTCGTTGTGAAGTAGCTTTGTGACTGTTTTTGAAGTTGTTTGCTTTGTGGCTCCGTCGTTCGAGAAAATGAGAAGAGCCTGTTTTTGAGGCCTCTCCATTTTCTTTGTCAAGTGCTTTGCTCTCATGATGCTCCGTTTTCTCTTTGTGCGACGTTGAAGGAACTTTTGGATAATGATTTCGCGGATGATGGGGAGAGGTAAGGGTTAGTTTGATTCTGCTGTCACTTTGCACTGCAGCATGGCGCAGTAAAAAATGAAATTCTTCAGGTTTCGTAAATTTGTCGCCAACTCAAAATGGCGTCGTCACTCAAAAAAATTAAATCAATGGGCCATCAGAATTGGCACTGAATCGCTGCTCGTATCATTTTTACTCAAAACTGAAATACAAATTTTAAACTAAACAGACGCTTGTTTCAAAAACAAACTTTAGCCCTCCGAGAGGGCTAAAGTTTTGTTTAGTCTTCTCTAAATGACTTTTAAATACTTTTGACCTTTTTGGCCAATATAATCCGTACTAAGACTCTTTCAATTACTAGATGTGGTAATCTAGCTATTTTGTGTGTTTTGGGATAAACGCAAAACTGAATACACTCTGAAATATCTTGACTAAAGCCACGTCACTGTTTTACTATCTCTTGATCAACGATGCTACATTAATATGATGATTGGCAATTTGCGTAAACACAGGCGGCTCTTTTTGTAAACAAATCACCTTACAAGTGTAAGAGCATTAAACATGTCTTTAAACTTAATGTTGAAAATTTCCGACAGCTGATTCTATTTTTTAAAAAAAACTTCATGTATGCTCAAGGTCCCACAGATTTTCTGAAACTGTTTCAAATTCATCGTAATTAGATTTTAAACGCATGTAGCACGATTTCTTCAGGATAGATCCTAAGCCTTCGCAAATAGCGCGCTCTGTTGCTTCAGTGCGACGTATGTAAATTCAACTACCTACCCAAAGCACGTGCAACTCTTCAAGTGTGCTTACTTGGTTGGAACATGTAGAAGGGAATGAATGTTTCACAAACAGAAATCTCAATACTAATTAGTCATGTTTAAAGAGTTTGGGATTAAATAATATTTTCCGTTGTACTTTTACAAGTAGTTTTGATAGAAATTTAATAATAATCGGGATTTTATGACACCTTTTGTTAGCCACACTGCTGCACGTGAAACAAAAATTTCGGCTTCTTCGCTCTTTTACAGACAAGATAACGATGCAACCGAGCTGGGCTTCCTAGTTTTCTCCCGTACCTTATACATACTGTATCGGCCCGTCGAATGTTCAATTATCACTTTTAAGTATTAATTACTCATAACACAAAAAAAAATAAAATGGTGGACTGTATGTTTCTCATAATTTTTTATTATAGCTCATAGCTCCTGCCTCAGCTATAACGCACAAAACGTCGCATGGTTACATCTGCGCTAGCGACAGCAGCGCCCTCTTTTTTTGGTCAGGCGTTGCACTCAACATACCGCCCGCTTTGACAAATTTGTAAAATATTTTTCAACGTATAGATCAAACAAGTTACAAATACCTGATGACACTCGTTACAATATACTGGAAACCACAGTACACAATGAATTAACAATAATAAGATACTCAAATAATTAATATTTTTCAAAAAACCCACTAAAATTATAAAACAATACAAATAAATTGCTGCACAAACACATAAATCAAATCATATACTTCAATTAGAATCAAAAGGCAATTTAACAATTTTATTAACCGGTCGTTTATAGATACTTTTACTTGTTTTTAATGTAACTACTCTGCTTATATTATCCTTTCCTGGATGAACCTGGCAAGATTCCAGCTCAGTAATTTTGAATTATCATCACCTTTAACCAAAACTACTCATTTTCCTTAAACTCTTTTTCTCCTTTATACCATTTAGGTCGCGCTTGAAGACGAAGTCCATTAGTCTGAAGTCCATTTACTCCAAAATGTTTGAATTTCCTTAAAATCTGGATCAGTCAAGGATGTTAACGATGAGCCAAATAAAAAATGGGCTGGAGTAAGAGCTAAATCATCATATCATATTGGGATCCTCAGAGAGGGCAAAGAGATCGTGAGTTTAATACTGCCGCCACTTGTGCAACAAGTGTAAAAAATTCTTCATGAGTTAGGACCGTATTTCCCACAACCTTTTTAAGGTGACCTTTCAAAGATTTAACCCCAGCCTCCCACAAACCTCCGAAGTGAGGTGTGGCAGGAGGATTAAAATGCCACTTAATGCTCTCAGAAGCAAGAAAATCCTTAAATTGTTCTGTAATTTCCTTTTTAAATAACCTCTTTAAAATTTTACGAAACTCATTGTTGGCTCCTACAAAGTTAGTTCCATTATCACTAAAAATATCACTAGGCCTACCTCTACGAGAAATAAATCTTTTCAATGCACCAATAAAGGCTTCAGTACTTAAACTATTTACAATTTCTAAGTGTATGGCTCTAACAACAAAGCATACAAAAATACAAATGTAACATTTATATACTCTTTTCACTCTACCTGGGATTAATTTGATACTAAAGGGACCACAAAAATCCAGTCCTATTTTAGTGAATACTCTTAAAATGGCACTAGGAAGATCTGACATCATTTGGTTTTTACCTTTAGTACTTACCTTAAGGCATTTTAAACATTTCTTAATTACTCTTTTAACTGTTGATCTGCCATTAATTATCCAAAATTGGGTACGGATGTTGGCTAAAGTAGTCTCAGTCGTCCTCCTACACGAAGTATGTTCTTCTCGTCAAAAAATGGAGACAAATTTAATAAGTTACTGGAATTAGGTAACTGTTGTCCCCTTTCAATACACAGAATTTCTTTTGAAAATATACAGAGATTGTACATTTCGCACTAAACAAAATAAAGATGCGGATAATTCAGGTGCAGTTAAACTGCAAGTGGTTGTCGACAATGGATTTCTTGCATTTTCATTGAAACGTACACACCATGCAATGATTCTTTGCAGTTTCGCGAACGAAGAACACTTATTAATGATGGAGAGTATCTCAATATCTTGCACCAAGAGACACATTGAATTATCTCTCTTTGGTATAATTCACTATTATGGATGTCATTGCAATCTCTCACCAGGGAAGTTCACTACGCGCTCTTTAAGAAAGGATGGTCCGAACCACCACATGTCACTTTGTTGAATTTTCTCTGAATCAAGTCCTCTCGATATGATGTCTGCAGAATTTTGTTCCGATGGAACATGATGCCACTGATTCATCTCTGTAAACGATAGCACTATAGTTGAATAGGTCCAATAGAAGACTGATATAATATCCATTTTTAATGCAATTTGCACTTTATGCATTAATTTGGTGAGTAAGACGGCACTACATAACTCTAAGCGAGGTATGGTTACCTGCTTAATCGGTGACACGAGATTTACCTCGCGACAAGCTTCACTTTCACCTCTCCATCTGGAGGGGCCGATCTGGCGTAAATTGTAGCACCATATGCCTTTTCGGAAGCGTCACAGAAGCCATGAAGCTCAGTTACTTCAGCGCTTTGAATCACTATGCATTCAATGTTGATGTCATTTAGAATCATTAAAGACCGCCCAAACTCTTGCCATTCACAAGCTTCTTTCACAGGAAGCCTTTCACTCCAATCAATTTTGAGCAACCACATTTTCTGCATGAAAAGTTTTGCTTTAGTGGTCACTGGACCAAGCAATCCAAGTGGATGAAAGAGTCTGGCGATAATTGATAAGACCGACCTTTTAGTAGGATGAGCATTTTGCTCCACTTCTACTTTGAAGTAAAACAGTCAGTTCTAGCCTTAGGGAATACCTAAAGTTTTAATTTCATCCGTAGATGAAAATTCATACTCCCTTTCCGTGGTTGGGGTAAGCTCGTAAGTATTCCCACACCACTTGTGTAATGACATCTGAGCAGTTTTTAGAATGCCAATAAGTTGGTGTTGCAAAGTTTTTGCAGCCTCCAATGTGTTGGCTCCACTTAAAACATCATCCATGTAAAAGTCATTACACAGGACTGATACAGCAATAGGAAATTTCCCTCGTCAATGGAAATCTGTTTTAGAGTTCGCATTGCTAGATACGGAGCACTCACCGTTCCGTACATGACGGTATTGAGTTGGTACACCTTAAAGGGCTCGTTAACGCCCTCCTTCCACAAAATTCTTTGGACCACTTCCAGTCCAAAGAATTTTGTCCAGTGACCAGTACAAAGAATTTTGCCCTCTGAGTCCAGTGACCACTTCGTTGACTTTCATCTATATTAATCATGCGATACATTTGACGAATATCCGCAATGAATGTAAAGATGTGTTTACGGAATCTCACTAACAAAGAAAAAGGTCGTCTTGTATGACTCCACCGTTGTATTGAATGGAGTTCAGCGATTTTCCACTAGTAGTCAAGGTGGACGCATTGAACACAGTTCGCAATTTTGTTGTACTTTTTTAGGCCTATAGATGCGTGGCCCCATGGTGAGGCATATAATATGTCAGCTCAGGTTCCACACTCTCCTTGATTTCAGTCATGTGACCTAACTCTTCATACTCTCTCAGAAAGTCACGATACAATTTTAGGTATTCCTGGTGTCTATACAAGCGAGTTTATAGCGATTCGAGTCGCTTTAGAGCAATGTCCCTCGAATTCCCTAAACATGACCAATGATCTTTAAAAGGCATAGTCACAATGTATTTTCCTGTCTTATCTCTCCTATACGTCCGCACATAATGTTCCTCAAATATAGAATTTTCTTTACTTTTAGGTAATTCGTCTCCTATCTCCTCGATCTCCCCAAAATTTTTCATATTCGAATTTAATTCTTCTGTCCCACATATTAATCCGCAATATTTGGAATTTAATTTATCTGAGCTCGAACTGCTACCTCCTACAATATGACCAAATACAGAGTCCTGTAACGTCGGGCTCGCATTTTTTGCATCTATTCTTCCCGGCTTTATTATGTCATAAAAGTATTCCGCACCAATTAAAATATCAATTTTTCCCGGAATATTAAAATTAGGATCCGCGAGTTTAACTTGACTCTGAAATCTGCAAATGCGCATCGATCATTTGATTTGGAATTAGATTATTTTTCGTACTACTAACATAGAAATAGACTGATTTATTTCTTTAACTCTTTAGTTGTAATCGCTGTAAGCACTCATTACTCATCAAGCTTATTTGCGATCAACATTCAATAAACATCTCACTTCCTGCCACTGCGAACATTATCTCTGATTAAACACATTGTACAGTAGACAAAATAACATTCTTTTTATTTTCAACTAAATTAGTTACAACGAACGGATGACTCACCTCGTTGGACGGAACAGAAAAAGCGTACTGAGTGCTCTTTCCCCCGACTGCGAATTATTTACGATTTCCGTGGCTCCTAGTCATTCGTAGACGAGACATTTTTTGTTTCTTTTGGGAAATGAATTAATTTATTGTGGGCCTTGTCACAGAAACAATTCCTAAACGAACATTTTTTTAACGCTGCAATTGGGCAATAAACATTTAAAACAAATGTTTTTATTTTTTACTTTTTCAACACGATCAGGAATCGAAAGTCTTTTAAACTGAGAGCAAGCGTAAGTGGATGGTTTTCATTCTTTAGACATAAATCACAATTTTTATTTTTCACCTCATTGAATAATACTTTAGAAGCGGTTTTAAATTTATTGTTTTCATTTTTTGCTCCTTTTTCGTCTCATTTATGAGCTTACTTCTCGAAGTAAAATATAAGTCGCACTCTACCTAACTCTGCAGGTTTAAACCAATTTTCTGCTTGTCTAACATTAATATGAGCGGCTGTTTCTCTATCAAATGTCTGAAACAATTTATCAGACACAATCAGTTGTTTTAAGGTTTCAAAATCCTTTACTTCTCTCAATTTTAAATAGTACTCGAAACTCGTAGTTAAGCGCGAAGCGAATTGCACATGTGTTTCGTTTTCTTTGGATGCATTTCTAAAATTCTCTAATACTGCTTGCGCTGTTGGTTCGAATTCTCTCAAAACAACTGATTTAATTTCCTCATAATTGTTTAGATCTTTCTCGTTAATATAAATTAGAAGCTCTTTCCCCTAATAAATTCAACAGAATCTCTGCTTTAAATTTCTCAGGTCCTTTTTAGTATTATATGCTCTCTCTAACGAAGTAAAAAAGAAACCCCATCCTTCCGATTTACTCGGCACTTTAATTGTTAATGTTCTAACGCTTTTTAATAAAACATCAATTGACTCTTCAGTTTTGTTTTTACATCCGTCAAAAGAAGTCTCGGTATTAATTCCATTAGCCTTTAATTGCGCTAATTGTAATTCTGCTTTAATCCTCTCTAATTTAAGTCGTTCTAGCTCGATTTGAAAGTCCTGATCGGATTTTTAGTTTTTCTTCTCTAACACTCGATCCATAACGTTTTTTAGAATTCGATGTCTTTTATAAACACATCGCTCTCCTCAATTAAACGTCTTAAATCAATATTTTTAACACCTTCTGGTACTGATAAACCAATCTCCTCATTAACGAGTTTTAACTCATCTTTCTTTAATTTTGCTATTCCCGACATTTTCAACTTACGAACCGAAAGTACACTAATTAATGAAAACAATATTAACACACAAACGAAAATTTGCTTTAAACTCAACGAAAACGAAATTAACTTCGACTCGTGAAGTTAATCAGTTTTTTTATTCAAGAAGGCAAGAGGACAATATTGCTCTTACCTCTGTGCTAGGACTGCTGTCACACGAGACCAGGAACCCATTACTCGTAAAATCCTCACATAAAGCATATAACATATCCAAAGGGTTGCACAACCGAATGCTCCGGCTCGTCGGACCATGTTTCGGCCCGTCGAATGTTCAATTATCACTTTTAAGTATTAATTACTCATAACACGAAAAAATAAAATGGTTGACTGTATGTTTCTCATAATTTTTTATTATAGCTCCTGTCTCAGCTGTAACGCACAAAACGTCACATGGTTACATTTACGCTAGCGATAGCAGCGCCCTGTTTTTGTGGTCAGGCGTTGCACTCAACACATACATTAGAAGTATATACCTCAATGTGTCTCACTGCAGTATTCTACCGATGAGTCTAGAGGCGATTGGGAGACCAAATCGACAGAAGTTTGATTGCAAATACAAAACTTTGCTTCTATTCTGTTATTAAATATTTCAATTTTTCGTACTTCATAACAATTGCAACTATTCATCAACTATCTTATTCACATAGATCGCAGTACACAAATGTATCACCTAAAAATATTTTAACCCTCTGAAGATTTCCGAGTAGTGTAGCACATTGCTTTTTGCCTCATAACACACATAGTGACTAAATAATCATATATATTATCTGAAAGAATCCATGAAAGATTATATTTGTCCTTTTCTCAGAATAGAATCCATTGGAAATATTCTATTGGCCTTTCCTTAGAATAGAGAATCCTTTGAAAAGATTCTATTGGTCAAGAAGTTCAGAACTGGTTAAATTTATGCCGGGAAGATTACAGGTTGCAAGATCGAATTATGAAATCCATCTAAATACAAACTGTTCAAATATTATACATTGCTATTGAAAAACGTTAGATGTTCTTGGAAAATAATTGTGAATAGCAGGCATGAGGAATCGAACTACATAACACACTAAACACTTACCAATTTAAAACTTATCTTAATCTAATCTTATGTGAGTAACTATGAACGTATAAGCTAAGAATGTACTCAGAAAACAGGTGCTTATGATAATGCGCCAAATAAGACAAATAAGATCGTAATACAAGCAGTTTTTAACAAAAGTATACTTGAATGTGTGTGTTAATTTCTTTTACTCTACCACGTTCATGCGCTGAATGTCATTTAATTCTAAGACTAACTTGAGCAAGGAAAAATATAAATAAATATAACAAGATATAATTTATAAGAGAAGCGTATATTTACTTTCTTTATTGTGAGAAGTTTAAAGTGTTCTGAATTCTATTGATTCTTCAGTTTTCTAAAGTTGCATTAGAAAAAATTGAATTATTTATTTGTGGGCATCTTTGCCTTTGTTGAAAGGAAACTAGTATGTTTGACAAATATCAGATTTTTAAAAACTGACGAAAAGAACCTTTTTCTTGGTATTTAACTCAAAGGGTCATTTCATAAATAATGCACACAATTTTTTTTGTTTACTTATATGCTTATTTTGTATACTGTCTATTTACAATCCTTCAATGTAGTCTCCCTGCTTCGCAATGACCGAGTCCCAACGTCTGGGAAGCTTTACTATTCCATCTAATACACCATTTCTGTTCATCTGGCGAATGGCTCGGGTAACGGCGGCAGAAAGCTCTTCCAGAGAAGGAAAACGACGTCCACGCATAGGTTTTTTCAACTTTGGGAATAAGTCAAAGTATGGTGGACTCATGTCCGGACTTCAGGGTGCATGAGGTAACACTTCCCAACCATATTCGCGCAGCTTTTCATTTACAACATTGGAGATATGCGGGCGAGCGTTGTCATGTAGAATGAGTGGCCCAGCCTCGAGTAACTGAGGTCGGGTTTTGTGCATTTTTCTGTTCAGTTTTTGGATGAATTCACGATAATACACTGCTGTGACACTTTGTCCACACGGAACTCTGTCGTGATGATTCCTTGGTGATCGTAAGCAAAGATCATCATTCGTTTCACCTCGATTGAGCTCGTCGAAATTTTTTTGGTAGTGGGGAACTTGGACCTCTGCACTCGTTGGACTGTGATTTCAACTCCGGTTCAAAGTCGCTAACCCACGTTTCATCAATGGCGATGATTCGATACAAGAATGCTTGACCTTCAACGTCAAATCTTCGTTTCAGCAAGGTCGCAATGTCCAGGCGTTTCTGCTTCTGTTCAGCACTCAAGCAGGGAGGGACCCATCGCGCAGAATTTTTTCTCTTGTTCAAATCTGTCAGAATTCGGAATACTGGCGTTGGTGAAATCCCCAGAAGTTTCCTCACATGTCGCACGACGATCTCTTCCAGTACATCTGTCACAAGTTGCACACTTCGTTCATCTGTTGATGTTTTCGGCCGTCCTGGTCTTGGGTCGTCGTTTATGCTTACACGACCTTCACGAAAACGATTTGCCCAACAAGAAACTGTACTACGGTTACTGTTAATTGACCGCAAACTTCACTTAAAGCACTGAATTTCTGTCGGGTTTTTGACACGTAAAGTTTCTATCTTAATGTACGATCTTCGATCCTCAACAGTCATAGTACCCGAGACTGGTGCAGGCTCCATTTCTAAGTCGCGTTACTAAACAAAATTACGCTATCGATGAAACAAAACCACGTGCTTCTTCCTCAAGCCTTGAACTACAATTTATGTAATTTTCACGATCGTTGTGTCATTCACTCCTCAATGTTGCCAAAGTTTTATGTAAGATGTTTGGTAGCCTAACAACGACCAATTGTTAACTGTAGACAAAAAAGAACAAATACAGATGAAATTGTTCTTATGTTGGATGAAATCAACAATAATACCAATGTTTTTATAAAAACCCGATAAATAATTTTACACCACATACTACAAGGACGAACAACTTTGAAAATTTGCATGGAATTGAAAATGGATTCCATATTACAGCCTTGTGGTCATCTGGTATCGTGCTTGACATGAAAAAAAAGTCTCCCAACGTATCCGATGTAACGAACCAATATTTTATACAAAATTAAAATGTCATTTGTTACTAAACATTTTCTATTCTTTATTAATACAAGAAATAGATGCAATTTCAGTTATTTACTGAACATGGTGTGGAAGAACATCCAATTGTATCAAGGTGGTATTGAGTTGAAAGTCATGAAATTAGCACATATACGACAACAAAAAGACTAGTAAGGAAGTTTGAGACTATTCAACAATCATACGCCATCAAATCATCATCATTTTAACAAGGATTCCTTATGGAAAAATGTGCAGGAAAGAATTATTCCCCATATAAATATATTGACTATTTTAATTATTTGTCACTTGTTCATGACATGTTAAATCTATTTACTGAAGTGGAATTTAAAAATGCATTAAAAAGGAATTACTAAATGCTTTAGAAAAAATGGGTAAATGTACTCTGTAATACAAGGAAGAACGCTTGAATTAAATAAGCATTTTTATTTTTTTAGTGCATGTAAATTATAATCTTGATGCATTGTTTACTTTTCTAACAGATGCAAGGTTAAACATATTTCTTGAAGCAAACAAACAAAAAAAGGAAACGTAATCTAGAAAGTAAGCACCAAAATAGAAAAAAAAGGACTCGAAAAACATTTTAACATATCTTTTCTTTTTGTAATCTTTTATCTTTAAGTCCTATTTTTTTGTTGAAAAAACGTCACCATAAGAAATTATTATAATTGTTGAGTATAATATTTTAGATAACACTGAATTGAAAAAAAAATATTGAAAATCAAGAATCAGTAACACTAAATTTATTTGTTACTTATCTTATTCTTTTACATGCGAGTACATCTCTTTAGCAGTATTGAAAATATATGTTGTATTTTTTGTCAAACACTCCAAAAATTGCCGTCCAACATTATATAGTAAAAGTTTAACAGTTCATTGCTTTCTCTTAAAAAATTAATAGCAAACGCTTTCCAATTAACAGCACATAAAACAAGGACTAATGTTTTTCAATAGCAATGTATATTTGTTAAGTTGTGGATTTCGAATGATTTCACACTTAAGAAGTTTTCTTAGTACGTGAATACGGATACATTATAGAATCGCTCGCATCTTCAAGTATCCAACTTATCACCATATAAACATAAACTTTGCCAAAGAAAGCAAAGCTGTGCAATATGCTGAAAATTTTTTATGTGGACTTCCTTTTCGTCCCATAGCATGGGGAAGTGTGTCTCTCTTAGAGAGTCTTAACTCTAAGCTCTTAGAATTGTAAGAACAGAAGAAGACTGCCCACTCAGTACCTAGTTGCTACAAAGTGCACGTGTGGAGAAGAAACACTAAAATGCTTTAAAAATTCCTAACATCAACCAGGCACCAATCTGTTTTAGAAGTGAGTGTTTTTGCAGATTGTTTTAGGAATACTTATAATTCAGATTTAATCCATCATTTCAATAATATTTTTTCATTTTTAAATTCATTAATATTTCAAATGTTCAGTTATTATTTAATTTTACTTATGTGTAAGCTATCATCAGTAAGTAAATCTGTAAATTATTCATTAACTTTCAAAAAAGGGCAAAAGTTAATTTGCTTAGCATCACAGATATGCACACCTTATTTACAAACAAGAAATTCCACTTACTAACCCTTTAACGTAGCAATGTATTATACACAAAATTAAGAGAACAATAAAAAAGTATTTTGTAAACTACTTCTTAACCTTGCACAAGATTGCTCTTCAATTTAAAATGTACAATTTGCACAAGGTTTCTGATAAATAAAAGAAAGTTTGTGTTTAGGTAAAATGAGTGGTTCGCAAAAACCTTAAAAAAGAACATTGGATTTATAATTTCAAGGACAAGTGGTTTTTAATAATACACTCATGTCCAATAATAAAAGACCATGCCCAAAATTATCTTTACATGCATAAAATCACGGATTTCTCAGAAACTGTGAATTATAATTTTATGAATTTGTGAGAAATGATACATAACATCATAACACATAAATAAAAAGGAAAACATTTAAGAGCACTCCATATGATATAAAACTGTAGCATGAAACAATAAAAATGGTAATAATATGTGACAAGGAGAGTTCAGAAGAAAAGAATAACTCGGAAAAAAATTAAGGCTTATTAATTTAATATGGAATGTGATCTCCCCTGACGTGTACACACATATCACAACATGTTTTTGTGTTGGCAATAATGTTGTTAACCACAGTTTGGGGAATTAAGTTCCACTCCTCCAGCAATGCGGTCTTCAGGGAATTTATATCTCTAGGAGGAGGATGTCTCCGTACAACTGCTTTTCCAAGGTAGTCCTATAACTTCTCAATCGGGTTCAGATCAGGAGATTTTGCTGGCCACGGTATTCGCTCAATGGCTTCACTTTCAAGGAATTCGTCAACGAGGTTTACTCAATGTGGACGAGCATTATCGTCCATAAATAAAAAGTCAGATCCATATGCACCTCTGAAAAGACTTACATAAAGTTCTAAAACCTCATCCCGATATCTCTGGCCGGTCAAAGATCAGCTGTTGAAAACGTGTAGGGGCGTACGTCCATCGATCATTATTCCTCCCCATACCATCACACCTGCACTACCGAAACGGTCACGTTCCATAATGTTCGAAGGAAGATTTCGCGTTCCTGACTCCCTCCAGATGTAAACACGTTTAGAATCAGATGTTAAACTAAACCTCGACTCATCAGTAGAGAAAATAGGTCAATTGGTGTTCACTCCAGTTCTGATGTTCTTTGCACCAATTAAAGGGATCCCTCGTTTGTTGTGAAGACAGTGAAACACATACCCTTGACTTTCTGGCATAAAGGCCTTTTTTATTAAGTCTTCTGTATACAGTTTGTCGCGATACAACAGCTCAAGTGGCGGCTGTAACCTCTGAACTTAACTGCCGAGCAGTAGACTTCCTGCTAGGACGGGCAGTTATTGCCAGCTATCGATGTTGAGAAGCAGTTGTTATTCGTTTACGACCTTGTCCAGGCCTCGTTACAACAGTTCCAGAGAGAAATTGTTTCCATAGCGTAGAGACTCTGTCTTGAAATATTCACACATCTTGCTGTTTCCATGATTGTCTGCCCTGCTTCTAAACGGCCGATAATTCACCACTTCACATATTCTTCCAAATGATACTTCGGAGCCATAAAAAACTAAAAGCCTTGATTTGCATATCAGAAACCGTTTGATCACTTTTGATTAGATAATGCTAATTAGGCTTGTCTTTCGCACATTCCCTGCAAAAATGGATTACACCGATTGGATATTTCATGGAATATCATTATTTTTGTGTATGTAAAGATAAATTTGGACATGAGTGTATTTTCACTACTTCAAATATGCAAGGAAACATGTTCTTAGTATGGATCTTCCTGTTTTAAATATATATATATAAGTATAAAATATTTTACTCTTACAGTATTTTTACTATGCATAAAAACACATTTTAAGAATTATACTTTTAATTTTTTAACTGTAAAATATATTTTTTAAATCTGCAAAACATTTTTAATAGTATTTAATGCATAATGCATCAATTTTTAAGGATCTATGAAAATTATCTTAGTAAAAACAGATGCATGGTTAATGCATCTGTTTTTACTAAGCATGCAAATTCTAAGTCCTTGTAGAAAAAAATTTCATTTTAGAACTTACAATAAAAAAGCAGTTTGTAAGTCTATATAATGAAAATCACATCATCGAAAGTTATCGGTAAGACAAGCTACAGTTTATTTAAAATAGAAAAATAATACTCAAGGAAAAATGTATTAAAAATAATATTTAATTTGGATTTTCTAGAGTTTTGACACTTTATAAAAGTTTTACTCTTTTTTTACTATGTGTAAGACGCATTTATGAATCATATTTTAAAAACGAAATGTTTTAAAAAATATGTTCAAAATTATCCTATGTATAATTCATTTTTGAATAAAACCATCTAACTTAAAAATATATAAATCCTTGCATGAAAAAACATTTTGTTTTAGATCTTTCAATTTTTAGACAATTCATAAAACTATATAGTAAAAACAAATCATTCAAAATACAGTGTAGGTGGTAAGACACTCAAAAGTTTACTTTTAGAATAACAAGATGTGAGCATTTATAAAAAATATCAGAGAGGCACAAAGTAACTAATTATAACTTTTTCTAAATATGGTCTGAAGTGTGAATCTCTACCGACACTATGAGTTCCAGTCTGGCTCATAAATGGTTTATCCCTGATTTATGCATGAATCTTACGAAATGTTAAGTTAATTAATTCTGGAGCATGATGCTATTCCCCACGGGCAAGCTGTGAAATTAAAGTTGGTTTGCTGGACACTTTATTACAAGCAAGCTTCTTTTTCCCAGAACAATTTTTAAAGAATTGTACTTCTTCCCAAAAAACACAAAATGTCTTTTTGGTTCAATGAAACACACACAGACGCTGTTTGTGCATAAAGATCCAAGTTCTCGTTGTCTTTATTGGCTGCATATACAGTACTATCGTCTTTATAATGGTTCACCAACACAAAATTAAATATTGCCCCAATTATTCATTCCACTTCTCCATTTATTTCCAATAGTAAAGGAGACCAAGGTTCGTCATGAATATAAGAACCGCTAAAAGGTATAGCTCATTCCTTCGTCTCCATATGCCACAAGTTATCGAGGCACCTTATATTTTTACCGTTAATTTCTATATTAGATTCCTCTTTCTTTAAATACGTTAACTTGCTTTCCCCCCAATCGACGGAAATATATCCAGCCTTCACGATCTGAAAAAAATTTACCAAACTCATAACACAAAGAATCTTTACAATATTTCTACAAACACTGTCCTTTACAGTGTTTGTAGAAATTGTATCCTTTGTCTATATTGTATCCTTGTCTATTGTATCCTTTGTCTGTACGCATTTTCTTTGCAGGCCTAATGTCACTAGAATCCATGATTTATTTAAAAACAGGAAAAGGGACAGGAAAAAAATCCCAAAAGCAAAGTAATTGAAAGGCCAAGAAATAGAAGTTCATGCTCCAACTATGGTTTTAGACGTATCTTATTTACTATGCAGTATATCGAATGAGTTTCAAACGCTTGCCCCTTGCATTTTCAAACCTCATAATATACGTGTGTGTGTACATCGGCTGTTTAAGTTAATCTTTAATCTCTTTTGAGTCGTTTTGATCTGTGAATCCATGTTTAACTCCGTTCCTTCTGTTATCTTACTGCTTAATTAACCTGCACATGAAAACATACTCCCTAGTCATATTCTTACAAGTTCCAGAGGCTTCTAGAGTAACAATTTGATACTTAACCTTCACAAATAATATGTATACTATAAAGTATTTTGTAGAAAGCCTGTTATTTGCCTAAGATTGCATCCGATCAACAAAACAATTTCCCACGTTTGTCACGCACATCCCTTAGTCCCAAATTCCAGAAGCTTCAAGACTATCAATCTGATACTTGTGTTATCGCATATGATATGTATATTGTAAATTCTTTGGTAGAAAGCCTGTTAATTGCCTAAAATTTTAATTTTATCCGATAATTCACCTTTATGCAATTCGTCATATTCATATCTCAGACTTACAACAATGATTTTCCAACAAAACGCATGTCCTTTTCCTCCTCCAAAAATTTTTAACTAAATATTCAAACAAAGTAACTTTATTTAGAAAACATTTTATTAATATTTTATAAAATTATTTGTATTTATATTATTTGTATTTATTCATATTTATTATCATTTTTATTCATTCAGTTATTTATATCATGAAGCAGAGTTAAGATTAACAATGACACAATATACACTTACGTCGTTGTTCCAGTACGCAGGCAACTCCATTTGGCCTATCCCTTCCTTGTTCAGCTGGTCATAAACACAGACTGAACGATTACAACGAGCGTTATCATCCAAATAGATGAATTAATGTCCACCATCTCCACGAAAATCTAGTACATGAGGAATAATGAAATCCTAACAATAACGCTGAGCTTCCATGGTTCCGTTTTCCAACACGTAAACTTGGTAGGCTCATTCATAATGATACCGTCCCTGACCATCACTTCACCACCACCACCTCTGTAATGGTCTACTTCTAGGATGTTGGTGGAAGAACAAGCAGTACGGGGTTCGCGTCAGATGCATTGGCGCCTCGAATCGGATGACAAATAAAATATAATTTCGTCCGTGAACAGGACATTGGTCCATTGCTCGTTATTCCAGTTACCGTGTTCATGACACCATCGAAACTTATGTGATTTGTGTAATGTATTCAAATTAACGGAGTTCACTGGCTTGCGAGTATACAAACCAACATCATTTAATCGCTTGGACGCGATATTAAGGTCCACGTGCTTGCCTGAAGATCTCGTACTAACCTTCCAGCAGTTATACTGCGACATCTTTTCGCCGTTACTGTCACATAACGATCATCAGTCGAGGTTGTTTTGGGTGGTCGACCACTGCTGTACCATCAGGCAGCAATTCTTCTTACGGAAAATTGTTTCCACAGCCTTTTAGCCTTGTGACTACGCTTTGGGCACACTCCGAACTCATTGGCTACATCTCGCGTTGAACATCCTTCTTATTTTCCTAAAATTCTTCCAGGGGTAAAATCATCGGGATGCGTTTTTAGTGGTATTGTGTCACTCACAATAACAACTAATAACTAACATAGACAGTTAAACGCTTCAGCTTTTATCACATTTTAGCAATATTGTGATGTCATGGGACTCCAAATATGTTCATTATAGTCAACCAATCTGTAGTTTCTATTTCTAACATCAGTTGCTACCGTCAGTGATTTTTCTTCACGAAAGATCGACTTCCGCGTTCTCAAATTTGCATATTGTATCTAATTCTTAATTTATGGTCATCGGTGTATTTCCCAATAGTGTATGCATTTTTACAATTCAAATTTAATCTATCAAAGAACTCTCGAATTATTTCTATTTTGTTACCGTCAGTGATTTGCAAATTTGCATATTGTATCTAATTCTTAATTTATGGTCATCGGTGTATTTCCCAATAGTGTATGCATTTTTACAATTCGAATTTAATCTATCAAAGAACTCTCGAATTATTTCTATTTTGTTAGTTTCAAGCCTTTTCGGGTGTTCATACATGATATCAAATAAGAGACACCTTAAAGGAATAAAATTCTATTATGAGACAGTGTTACTCAAAAAAAGGTTCTGTCCAAATTCACTCATATTCATACAGCGCATAGAATCGCATTTACTGAAGCGATAGAGACGAATAATGAGGAACGCAAAGCCTCGCATGGAGTGTCTGGCCCCCCTTGTTCAAGAAAGTTGCGATGCGTGAAATGAATAGAGTTTTAGGACAAATCTAGTTCAGATCCATGAATTGTATAACCTCGCGCGAGTGTTACCAAGTTAAGCATGGTATATATGCATACAAAATGCAGAAAATCTACTTGGATAGGTAATGATGTTTAGGTATAGCTAAAACCTAAAACGTATTAAATTTATCACATTTAAGCTAGTATAGAAATAAACGTGAAAGGCAAATAATACTTTACTTTTATGACTCGAATAAAATTGCCTCAATAGTTCCGAATGTTCGCTCTATAGTGTATGTTCCGATGGTCGAAACAATCGAGAACCACATTGAAGTTACAAAGTGTTAATACTTAATGTATAAAATGTTATATAATACCATAGAATACCATTCTATAAATGTTTATGGAACAAACGAACTTGGTGATAAAAATAATGCATTTGAAAAGTCACGTTTGAAACTGCAGTTCTTTTGAAAAGTTAAAAGTTTCAAGTAGCCGTACTGATCTCCAAGCAGTAAAGATTTTAGAGAATCACACTTGCGTTATACTGAATCTATGTCATCCATATGTTATGTATTCATTACATTCTTATTTCATTGATTCAGATACGTTTTATTCTGCGAAAAAGTTCAACGAGGTAGAGATTGTTGGGAGTATTTTGCAGTGTAAACGAGATTTCACGGGGCAATTGCCCTACGGTCTAGCCTAGTTGTTAAGAGCACAAAAAGAAGATTGGAGGACTTCTTGGGTTTTATTCTTACCGCACTTGTACATCCTCTTATTCTAGTATATCTAATATCCTCTTCTATCGCTGCTTCGATTGATATCCTAGTACACCTTCATACCCTGAAGTATCAATGTTGCATCATCATCTATCCTTGCTACTTCTGTCGGTATCCTAGTAAATTCTCTTATCTTAGTGTATGCATCCTCTTCCATCCTCGCTGTTGTCCTAGTGTCGACAAAAATGACATTAGAGAGACAAACTAGTTCGGTTGGTTTCCCCCTTGAGCATCTTCATCTATTCTCCTTCGGATAGTGGTAGAGAGCGTTGACGAATTGTCCGAAACAAAAATCTTACTGGAAGGCATTGCTACATCAAGTGTTGCATTAAGTTAAAATGAAAATGTAATGGATATTCAAATAAAGCACGACTGGTGAAAATATGTTGTAATGCGATTCTAATTAGAAGGCAGATGAGGTAGGTAAGCAGTTGAATTTAAGCCACACTTGGGGGGTGCAACACAAAGGGCTATTGGCGACGTTTCGGGATCAATTCCGAAAGGAAAGATCCTCGGGCAACGACTCGCAATTTTGAAATACGGTCGTGTGGAGAGGTCAATATCTGAGAATGCAGCTGAGAAAGTCCACTTTTAGAAAGATGATGTAGGCCGACGTCGGGTAGTTGGAATTTGAGTCACGTTAGGTTTTGAGTCAATTTATTTGCTAAATTAGGGAGCAGGTTAAACGTATGTAACGCTTTCCCTCAACTGGTATCTCTAACAAGAATTTTGGCACCAAATTCTTGTGAAACAGATGATCACCCATGGCTTCACCTTAGGTGATTTTGAATATCGTAACACTTTGAGTGAACTTTGAGTGTGACTCCGACGAAAAGACAGATGATCTTGGAGAAGTACATTTTAATAAAGGTGATACTTCACTTTCATGTTGATTAAAAATATAAAATATTCAAACACAACATTTACTTGACGAACACCATACAAAACATCAAAGCACAAGACTCGGGACCTATCAATCTGCTAGTGACATACAGCGTGGGTACCTTGTAGACCAACGTTGACCAACGTAGACCAGCGTAGAATTGTTGTACCAGCGTATTTGTACCTTGGTAGAAAAAGAGTCAAAATCTATTTTGAAAGTTTTTGGTAACAGCTAATTTAGTAATTTTTATTATTTTTACGTTTAATACAGCGTACAAAAATACTCTTAATTGTTTTAATACTTTCATAATGAATTGATAGGAGGGGACCATTACCTTGAAGTTATTTGTGGACATAACTCAAAATCAGGGATTTTGGACAGTGGCCCTTTTTCTACCAAGGTACAGATTAATTTTTCGTGAACAATATAATGTCAAAGGTAAAGTTTTTTTTTCTTTTTCAGCATTCCATTTAAATGTCCAGTAAGTTACATGTGATATTGTGATATCCCGTGATTCACACATCCCACTTTTGACACACCAACGACGAGCACCTGTGATTTCATGTAGATGAAGTTGAGAGAAGATTAGAAAAGGAGAAGGATTGCGAATGACGAATGACGTTGACGGCAGACGGCCATCCCTTCTTTGTGTTGTTTTACAACATGTTTGTAACTGTCTTGTCCCTAATTATTATATTTTAATTAAATGTTATACCTTAAAAGGAATTTCTCAGTGTTCCTTAGAGCCCTGTTTCACTCCCACTCAACTCCGCTTACATATTTCATTTTAAGTTTATTTTTGTTCCAGAAGTATTGTGTAATGACAAATGTATTCTCTAACTAATTTCATTTACTATTCTATCACGGTAGAAAGAACATAAGACTCCTTTTTGAGCCCGATATTAATATCCCACATCAAAAGGAAACAGTATTTTAAACCTCCGCGGCCGTTTAGAAATGACCTAGCATTTTTTAGAATTGCATAGCATGAACAATTTATAGAATTCACAAAAGTGAAGTGCCCACCTTTATTTTTACTTTTTCCGTCTTTTCCTTCTTCACATCAAGCTGTAGAAAATCTGTCAACAAAAATATTTGTCTATCTACTATCTTAAATTTATGAGCATATGCGCGGACTCTTAGCGATATATTTAGAATATCTTTCTACTCAAACTGTTATACTCAGTAAAGATAAAAGAGAACATTTTAGCTAAATTAAAACAAAAATGTTTATGCATGTTGTTTTTCGAATAAAGATTATAAATACTCTTTCGAAAAGCGCAACATAAAAAGCAGAAATGTAGCATATCTACAGCTAAGCCACTCTATTTACTCGTTGTCTTTCACATATTTTAGAGAACACTATGTGAGTGCGTGAATATCAATCAGACGAAAAATGCTAAAGAGAAAGGGAAAGAAAGAAGACGTTCCTTAGCTCTCAGTAAGCGGTTCTTTCGCAACTTTCTTATATTGGTTAGGATTTTAAGTATTTTGTTTCATAGAATTTATTCATTTAGATTCAGTCGAAAAACAGCTATCGTGGCAACACTCATAATAAACAAACCAAATAAATTTATTTCAAAAAGAATGTAGGTGTACGATAGATGTGAATTGGTTTTCAAGAATACATTTGGGTATACTTTTGGGTACACATACGAGGGTTTGCACAAATTCTGAAAATGTTGAAACGGAGTTATGTGATTTTTTGGATGCTTCATTTTTCTATGAAATAGAGAATGGATCACGTTTTCAATCTCCATTTAAACCAATGGTTCCCAAATTGTTGATTCTTATTTCAAGAAAGTTACTCGGCAGACGCTCTCTGATCTGTTCTAGAAATTTTAGGAATACAGCATTCTTTGTGTGCCTCATCTTGAACTTTATTGTCAGAACCACATACAAAAATGCTCAGAAGCGTGTGAAGGCACAGCAAAGCGGTGTTTAAAAGCCTATCAAAACAACCTCAATACCTGCTCAATCAGACGAGAATCGCCTGGCGATCAATTCTCCGGGGAAAGGACAGGTATTTTAATTAACCTCGCACTGGAGCAACACAACGGGCTATTGGCGACGATCCGGGATCAAACCCGAAGGGAATGATCCGAGGACAACACCACGTAATTTTGAACCACGGTCAGATGAAGGGCATCGGGAACGGGGTACTCGCGTAACTTATTTTGCGATCTTTTTCTAAAGGTAAGTGAAATGACGAGGCCTTGCAGTGAAACATGCAGGTTTTTCTCTCCGTGGGATCATCCTTAGCAAAAGAGGGCAGTTTTCATCTCGGCGAGGTTCCTCGTGATTAACAATATTGGCAAGATCTTGTTGGACGTGGTATTTCGAGGGAACCACTTGGGGGGTTAATTCAGAGAGCAGAATATTTGGATCCAATAATAAATAGAGAATTAAACGTTTAAATGGTTAAATAGAGAATAAAGCGTTTAAACTCCAAATAAAGGATTACTTATGACAATTTTAACATTGCGAAAGAGAGAAAAACGAGAATTCTGAAATAAAATAAGCAAACTTGTGTATTGAGGTCAAAACTTGTAAAATTATATTACGGACATCAAAATATATACTTAGAAATATTATTTAATGAATTATTATATAATGAGAAATTTAGTTAATTTTACTTAATGTGAAAAATTAAATTAATTTTTAGCAATTATATCAGCGGTGTTTGGCTCAAAGTCTGCTAATTTCAATATTAAGGGTCGTCATTCAACTCTTCAAGTCCATTTCTTACTTAGATTTTGAATACGTGAACTGTGAGAATTATTAGTTTGACACAAATTGTGAAAAATAGTAAAGCACTTCAAAACTTTTCTGGCGAGTTCGAGTAGACAGTCATTAGCATTACAGATAACCAAAAGTCAGTAGAACTTGTGAAAACTTTTCTTTTAATGAGCTGTCAGCTTAAATATCTAATCTTCTAGACATAAGACAGAGGTCGGTTGCCTTTCAGCAAATTGATTGATTATCCACATATCGTACCCCGATTTAAAAATGAATTTTTAGTTTTATGTGTAGAAAGACTAAATACATGCCTATACATGCTGCATGCTTGCCATCCCAGTAGAGGGCAGTTTTGAAGCATGCCGAAGCATGAATTTAGGTCTTTTACCATAAAACTATAAATTCATTTATTTTGAGTTAGGCATTATTGCAGTGGGGAGCTATATCACGATCATCAATTACTAGGAAATACTCCCTTAGCTGTAAGTGCAATTGCTCATTTTTAACAAGACAAGACATTTTTTTATAATCATTTTAAGAATATAACACCATTTTTTGGAATATAAAAGAATCGTAAAAAATAATGGAATATCTTATTTTTTAAACTTTTTTATTTTAACTAGCGAGACATTGCATGCATTCATCCCACATCCAGAGTTTCGCAAACCACCTTTTGGGAGCCACTGATTTAACTTATTCGGCCTGAGCAACGCCTGGTCATATTTATTTAGCAAGTACGTAAGATGTACCACGTTTAGTAAACTATAACTTTAGTACACCTGTAAAAAGCATCAAGTGTTTTTACTGATAATCAGATAGGGTCCAACGATAAGATTAAAAAATAAATTTATTTAAATTTAAAATATATTAATTCTAAAACCCTAATATAAGTATTAAATACAATTAAATCAGGTTGACTGAGTAAAAACGAAAGTTAGAAAATGAGCAAATCATCTGCAGTGATTTGAGTTTATAATGGTGATCCGGAAGAACAATGACGGAAGTGTAAAGTATGAGTATTTTGAGCAAAATGTGTTAATTATCTTTGTGCAAACCACCATTCATTCTTCCAATAGAACAAGGACAAAAAAAGTAAATTAGCTCTCCAGTGTTCAATTGTTTCTAATCATTCTTTAGTAGATCTCAGATTCTGATGCGAGAGGTGAACTGTTCGGTGCAATAACGACGCAAGTGCTGTTTTGAATATGTATAAGTTGTGTGTTCTATTTGATTGGAACAACGACGTAAGCATATATTGTGTCAATGTTAATTTAAACTCTGTCGTTCTAGTAACTTAAATTATGGTATTAAATTAAATGACATTAATGTTGGGAGAGGAAAATTTCAATTAATATACTTTGAGAATCTTTCCCACCGTAGGATATTAAAATCATTGCCCAGCGGATATCTGAACGACAGCACGAATAATCGATCCGAACTTATCTATTGTGCCACAGTTCAATTTCAGAAATTATGACAGTTCATATTTCCTATTTGCAGTTGATATACTTGTTTTCGAAGTGTTTCTCACAAGTCATTGCTCAAGGAAAGGCATTACTAACTAACTAACTAACACCAACACACATTCCCGTGCCTAGTGTCGTGAGACACTGTACCAGTTTAAATAAATGTGGTTGGGATGAATAGAGCATGCCACCGAGGTGACATGTCTATCCAGAATTTAGAGCACGTTACATTTATACATTATTATATCTATACAGTAATTACATCTATATTATACTAAGTTACACTATATACATATATACAACATGAGAGAAGAAAAAAAAAGTAGGTTTTCAGTCTCTTTGGATGATCAAGTCCTGATGATTCTCAATGAATCTCATCATGTTAATAATTTTGATCCTCGAGCCCTTAGTATTAGCAATGTTCCTGAGCCATGCGATTTGAAGGTGGTCGGCAGGCGTCCTCATATGCCATGATGCTGTAAGGGGGCAGACTGTGATGTAATGTAGAGGTGTGCCGATTTCACCACAGGAGCAATTTTCTGAACTGATTTTTTTAAACCTCGTTAGGTAGGATGGAAACGGACCATGCCCTGTGAAGAAGAGTGTCTCTTCCAACTTGCCGATTTTAGTGACACTCTAGGCAACACATCATGTACCATCCTACCTGTTTCTCCTTCATCCCATTCTTTCTGCCATGCACCAAGTAGCCAGCTAGTGGTTTCCCTCCTGCAGGAAAGGCATTACAGTATATTTATACACCGACTGCTTTAAATACTGCTTTAATGCCTGGGAAAGCAGGAGTTCAAACATCAATGAGAGACAGTTTCTGGCAAACTAAATATAGGTGATGATAGTGTTTTTTACTGTGATAGGTGTTTCGTGTACGCATCCAGAACGTGAGATCAGTTGGTTTGTGTTTCGAATACGATTTAAACACTTCACAAAGAATAAAGTACGAATTGATGCATGATGGTTGGCCAACATCATTTAGATTAAAGCCAAACGTTGTATAAACAGGGATAAAATACTTTCTAAGATACCCCAAAAAGTTGCCATGTTTAAACATTTAGACAGCTGAACTAAAATCTTCGCAGACCGTCTGGTTTGTTTGTTTACACTGGAAAACTCGCTCACAAAGTGAATGATGTGATTCCAATTGGAGAATCAAACTCGCAATCCAATACAGTAGGGATTTGCAATTGGGATTGAAAACTCCTGATGCTTATAGTCCAATACACTGTGTAGATATTCATATTTCTATAAACATTTCCATTAATCTAAACTATCGGTTTCATGATGAAAATAACTGTATGAATAAAAATGTCAGTAAATCTGTTTAAAAATAATACAAATAAATTTACTAAAACTGTTTTATACAGCGACTTTGCATTGAATTTGCCATTCCAAATTTTAGGAGAATAACTCAATCGCAAAATTGAGAGTGAATATTCAAATTACACCTGTATAAGTGGAATCATTTAAAAGTGACATAAAAGCATACTTTCATTACCATCAAAGTTCCTCATATCTTGTAATTATTATTAATTATGAACTGTGTTCTTAGTTTTCTTTTTCTGAACAAATTGAGGAATTACTCTTGCGTCATCGCTCTTCCTGGACCAGCGATATCTTCAACTTTCTTTTTTTATCCCAATAGGATATATGTTTGATGTATACACATATTTATATATAGGTAGTGACCACAATAATATGAACAATCATATGAAACCGGTTCGTAAATCGTCTTTGTAGTACATCCACAAAACCTAGAACAGGTGTCTGCCAACTAGGTGAACCCGTACGACTGCTGTTGATAGGCTGATAGGTCGTGAAGGCGGGAGCATCAGTCTAATGTCTCCGATTGAGGCTATCATTCAGTCGAAATAATATGCGCAGTCGGTCATTGCGTATGGTACATCATTCCGACTTCATTTTATCGCCAAGACTGTCTCGAGTTTTAAGATACAGTTTGGATCATTTCTATAGAGTTGATAAGATTGGGTACAATTGTGTCTATTGAGTTTATTAATTTAAAGCTTCACCTGATTGTATCGTATTATCTTTATGGAAAAGAAACTACAGGGAATTGAACTGATGTATAATAAGGTTGTTTGAAGCTAAACATAAGATTTGCTTACTTGCTTTGAATGTAGTCTCGGCATCTCCAGTTATCAATGCTACTCTACGCTACTGATGGACAGTATATATAAATGCTGGAATCCTCATTTGACTTATCTATGGATTTACCCGGTACAGCTACGCATCAGGACTAAAGATACCTTAGGAAACAAACTGAATCCACTCATATAATTACTTACGTGTCACATCTTCAATCTTCTTACTCATAATTGGGTACTTGCCAGGTGACTTTCACGTCCAGAATTAAAAGCAAATTTTACACGTAGTAATAGGGAACTCCGGAACATGACATACTTTTTTTACCACCTATGCAGTAGCACATGGGTAAAGATATGCTTTAATCATATTGAGATCCATGGTCACGTAGGCATTCCAGGAAACGAAAAGGCATACTTGGCAGCAAATAGCACAATTATACAGCTTAGATAAACTGTCCCTATTGAAGACATTGAACCTTTTTAAAAGACGATGATTAAATCATACTGACAAGATTTCCCTGAAAGAAGTTCAAAATAAGCTCCACTATATTCAGCCATTTATTACGATTCCGTGATTAAAACTGAAATAGAAAAATTATGCACAATTGGCATACATTATACCCATTTTACAGACACATATTATTCAGAGAACCTGCTCCATTATGCTCAACTTATCAGTCATTTTACTGCTAGATACATTTTGACTGAATGTCAAGCTCTTAACAACCATAGACAAACCAATTTGGAATTTCAAATCTAATCTTAAAAGACCATTAATGATCTTTACCACAGAAATTTATTTTTATTCGTCAATCATATCGATTTGATAAATTTTATTTTGACTTTTTTCAATTTGACCTTGACATATTTCAATTTGACCCAGTTAAATTTTATATTCAATACTTTTCTTTATTTTTGTTTATAATTTTTGTATTGTGTTTGGCGGAGTCAAATATGGCTCTCGCGTCGCAGATCCCAGCTTAAGCAACCTCAATCTAACTGCTGAGAAGCCTTTCAAATGAAGTGAGGAGAGCTGCGTTGTTTCATGTCTCACTTCTTGGCTCCGCCCCCTCTGCTGGTTTCAGTTCGCACTTTTGCGAGTGCGAGCGTCGCTGTCTTACTTGTCTGTTACGCTCCTTCTATTTCTGTCTTGTATGTGCTGATGTTATGTATGTGCTGTATTTAATAAAATCACTGGAAAACTAAATTGGTTTTGCTGTGAATGGGAACTAGAGATCTCACCATAAAAGGTTGATATCGGGTAGATATTATAAAAGAACCTGAAAAGTGAAACGGGGATTCCCTGACGTTTTGAAACAAACACGATTCCTGTATGTGGGAAATGGATCGAAATGGAGAGTTTCCAGATGAATTTCGTTTCTGCGGATTTAACAATTTATTCGTACAGACTACACATACTAACTTTATGCTATGCGAATACAGCTCGGGGAAAACTATTTTATTTTGTTACTACGATCAAAGTAATTCGGCCCTTTAACAACGAGTGATCACATTCAACATTCGTTTTAATAAATTGGCAACAGAAAACTCACTTTCCTTTCCATTATACACTGCCGGGAATTGTATGTGTACAAATTCTTCATTAATATTAATAAGAATGATCCCTCCGCTTATATGATACTTTAATCCCCTTATGGTACTTAAGTTGATGGCTATGCAGGACACAGTCAATAAAGTGATCTCATGAAGCACTTAAGTTAAGTGAGCTATCTTTAGTTTTTCCCATTCACACCAAAGGGACAATAACTATTACACCAAAGGACAATAATGTCAAACAATCGATTGGTTTAGTGAAGACTTAATCTTTTTGATTTTATAGTTTGTAACAAAAACACGAGTGCTGCTTTGGACATCACAACTTTTTATTTATTATTGGGACCGGAAAGTAATGTCATTTTTTACATTAAATTCAAACAAATAAATTTTTAACAAGTTTTTATTTTTAATCAATGTTGTAATCACCCTCGTTATCAACAACCTTTCGCCATCTAGTGTGCAAATTTTCAATGCCGGATCGATAAAAATCAATTGGTTTTTGAGCATCCAAATTTTCAAATTTTTTGTCACATAGAAAGTATTATAGCGATCGGAATAAATGGAAATACGATGGTGCAATGTCGGGCGAGTATGGTGGGTGAGGCAGTACATCCCAGAGTGCGGTCTTGCTTTATCGTGTTGCAGAATAACGCCTTTTCTGTTGACAATCGCTGAACACTTTTCAATTAAAGATTAATTTACTCGATCCAATTGTTCACAGTAAAGATCTGCATTCACAGTTTGTCCAGGTTTCAACACTTCAAAATGAACGATTCCGCGAATACTCTACCAAACACACAAAAGCGAATTTTTGGGATGTAAACCTGGCTTAGCAGTACTTCGTGGCGTGGAGAGGACCCATTTTTCATCTCGTGATCAAGCGATCAAAAAACGCTTCTGTATTGTGCCGTTAAAGCAATAAATTGCATGTGGTGTATCGGTTAGCTTTGCTTTCTTCGGACAGATTATGCGGGAACCAAACACCTGCTCTGCTTACTTTGCCAATCTGCTGCAAATGTTCTTGGATGGTCGAGTGTTTGACAGTTCCTCGATTGTCTGACACGGAACCACCTTTGGCATTTACGAACGTCTAATGCACTTGGATAAACATCGCAAATGTTTTTGGTAGCAACTGTTGTGTTACTACCCTTGTGAAACTCAAAAAGCATACAATGCCGGATATGTACCTCTTCTGATATTTGGCTGGCCATTTCACCCAAAATTGCAAAAAAAGTTTAAGATTTAATTATTTACAAGTAAACAAGTCACTAACCTTAAAATGTCTTTGGCACGACTTTGAAGTACACAATGACCTGCTAAATGGTAAACAAATATTGACATGTTCAGAACGACATTACTTTCTGGTCCCCCTATAAACTGAAATGTATGAAGACTTATTTAGTGATTGAAGTAAAATCCTGTCGCTATTCCGCAAGAACAATGCGGCAAGTGTAAAATATGGGCATTTGGAGTTAAATGTTAATGTATTGAGTTAAATCCATCCTTCCAAAGGAACAAAGACACACAAATAGAAACTCAGATCCTGCTACAGTGCATCGCGTCCTTGTTTAATTTGCAATTGTTTCTCATTGTCCGCCTCCTTTAGAAGGACGACGTAAGTATTAGTTGCGACTCAGATTTGGTTGGTTGGTTGATTTTGGGGTTTTATGGCGCAAGGGCCTTATTTGGCCATGCTGCGCCAGACACAAGATGCACAATATACAAGTAATAGATACACACACAATGAAAGTTTTACTGACACAGATGAGACAAATACATCCAGGGATGAATGCACCTGCCAGGAATCGAAACTGCGCCGCCTACAACTCGAAGGTTGCAAGAGCAGTGGGCATACCCACTGAGCCCCGACAGCCCCGATTCAGATTTGGATGCGGGAAGTTAAATCTTCGGTGCAAGAACGACATAAGTGCTTTTTAGAAGGATTTTTTAAGAAGTTGTGAGTTGAATTCGACTGGGAGAACGACGTATGTGCGTATTGTGTCACTGTTAATTTGAACTCTTGTCCAAATTATGATGTAAATAAATGAAGGAATAAAAATGTCAATAAATATATTGTAGAAAATGTTTTATAAAAATTAATTGAAATGTTTTCTAAAGAAATGTTTTTGTGTTCAATATGTCATTCCAAATTTTAGAACAACAATACAAATGCAAAATTGGGGTGAATATTCAAAATGTACCTGCACGAGTGGCATAATTTAAAAGTAACATAAATATGTCATAAAATTCACTTTCAATACCATCAAAGTTCCTCAGATTCTATAAATAATAATAATAATAATAATGATCGGTATTCTAAGTTTTCTTTTTCTGAACAAATCGATGAGTTACACTTGCCTCATTGTTCTTCCGGGACAGCGTTGTTATTCTTACGTTTAATCAAACAATAGGGGGCACAGAATTATTTTTTATTCTACATTTACAATGAAATGTTTTAGTGGAGTTTATTGTAATACACGTAAAATATGCCTCACGAGAGCAAAAAATCATTTTTTACGTAATCAATAATTAAAAATTTAGTTACATAAAAAGTACTTAAATATTTAAAAATTCCTACTTCTGAAAATTTCAATTTTTTCTTTGTTTTCCTTGAAGTTTTTCCTACATTTTTGTGCCTGGGTTTGCATGTACTCTAGTTATTTGCGGTTTTTTACGAATAGATGTTTCACAGACACCCCTATAAGAAACAGTAAAAAAGCAGTCACAATAAATTTTTTCAGTTTTGATTAAAATTAGCTATTCTATATTCTTATTCCATGCACAAAGGTAGTAAATGCATCATAAAAACCACAGAAAGTGTCAAATATTTACATCAATTAAAACATAATCTCAGCATTTTAAATACAATATGAAAAGCAGAAAGCTGAAAAAGATTCATAGTTAATGTTAGTCTCTCGGTTTCACTCCTAACAGTCGATGGAAAAACTTCAATAACTAGCTAAATTGTGAAGCAAAATGTATCAAATTTTGCACACATATTCTTTAATGCTTAAAATTACATTTGCATGTAACAGGACAATAAAACGATTTCGATAGTTTTGGTCATGGTTTGGTTAGACTTCATGACTTGCGTACACTGTTAAGTCTGACTATATAGCAATTATAGTTAGATTATGTTGCTTTTGTATTTACTCAATACTCCTGATGATTGACGGATTAGCAACCGGAGGGTTATGAGTTCGAATCCAACCAACGTCTCTTCTCATCTCTGCCAACAAAAACAGAGTTCTATTATACATGTATTTATTGTGATAATTTTACGATACATCTGGATGTGAGTTAATTATCCTTTAAATTGTATTGAAAAATCCTAACGGTCTTCTGTGCCACAGTATTTACTTGTCTCTTTAGACGAAGTATGCACACTCGTGCTCGAAGCTTTATATAAAGCTTAACAAATAACTCGGTATCAAATTCAGCTCTGAAAATATGAACAATCTTTCAATCGGAGCTCGGATAATCAAGGTTCTACCGTAATTTGTAATTTCAGACCTTAAACTTAATAGTTAGTCTTTAAACCACTGTACAGCAATATTGTTTTTGTCAGTTAATGAGTTTCTGCTCTAAGCGGACGATACGTGTATTACGAAATTTTGTGTCTTTCTAGAGCAACAATTTTCAATCGAACTGCCGCTGCTCACTGGTGTGTCACAAGATTAGGACGAATGTGATGCACGGATGGTGAAACGGCTTAAATTGAACTAGATTTATTTCGACGGTTAGCTTTTAAATTTATGGCAAGTGTGTTCACAAGTGATTTCAAGCAATATTCTTACTTTTAATATCCGTATAAAAATTTTGTGTATTATTTTTTTATTACGAAGTACCATAAATGCTTCAAAAAAATTTTAAAAGTCACTTTGAAGCAAAAAAAGTAGGTAATTACTACTATTATTTTTTGCAAAATCAATCAAAATAACAGATATTTTTTGTCAAATACGTAATTTATTTGTATTCGGTAATTATACTTTGTCAATTGGTGTGCAGCAGAATTTTAATAAATAGTTTATGTGTGCCGTGAGATGAAAAACGTTGAAAATCACTTTTACAAAATAACTAAATTTTCCCAGAATTCAATATGTTAATCATCATATCACGTAATTTCATATTGACAAGAAAATATTTATGCACTCCAGGATATTTCAAGGCTTTCGATCGTGTCTGCCACGATGGCCATATCCACAAACTTATCCTTCTTAATGTCCCCCCGCAACTCATCAAATTTTTTCAAAATTTCCTTATGCACCGCACTTTTCAAGTAAAAGTTAATCCTGTTCTTTCTTCTCAACGCCCCATAAAAGCAGGTGTACCACAAGGTTCACTCCTTTCCCCCACTCTATTTAATATTTATATCAACGATATCCCCACTGCTCCCCGCACCTCTCTCGCCATTTACGCCGACGATACAGCCATTATGTATCAACACAAAGACCGTACTTTCATCATGCAACATATTCAAAATTACATCAATATTCTCCAGCTCTGGCTCACCAACTGGAAAATTAAAATTAATACCTCAGAATGTGCTGTCCTTATGTTTTCCAATAAAATTCCCACTCAACTACAGCCAATTATTTTCCAAAACGAACCCATTCCATTTGTCAGTACTTACAAATATCATCGGTCTCACTCTCGACCCCAAACTTACTTTCACCCCTCATGTCAAAATTATCCGAAAGAAAGCACTTGCCATTAAATCTACCCTTGTATCTCTTCTTGGACGTTACAGCCATCTCTCTCTCAACAACAAAGTACTCCTATATAAAACTATTATTAGACCCACCCTCCTCTATGGTTCTCCCATATGGGGCTCTACATGCATCTCAAATATTAAATTTCTTCAAGCCTTCCAAAACACCACCCTTCTTCATATGGTTAATGCCCCCTCCTATGTCTGCCGTGAAGTTATTCACAATGACCTCAAAATTGAACCTATTGCCGAATTCATCAAAACTCTTTCCACAAAATTCTTCTATAAAATTTCCTCAAGTTCCCAATACCCTTCTCCAAAGCATACCGCCTTACGACACTTCACTAATCAAATCCAAAAAACGACCTCGCTTTCTTCTTGACAGAGAGTACCATACCTTCCCCCAACGACCAAAACGTCGATGTGGTGAGTTCAGGGACTCCCCAGGGAATCTTCTGAACAAACCAAATTGACACTCTTTATTTATATTCCTTTTTCTCCTCTCTCCCAAATTATCACCATCCCTTAACTAACCACCACAGCCCATGCGTTGCTTACCAGCCTCTTTTCGGTCACTGATTTGCATTGATCTTTCTCTATTGGAACGTGAATTGGACTCCTAATTGTATCAATTACTAAAATCTATCTACTATCTTAAATTATTCACCTTTTTTCAAGTGCACTGTCACTCCCTTTAACTTTTCTCCTCTTACTGCATCTTTAAAATCAGTAAACTTTCTATTAATTATGATGTGGAGGTTAGCAGTCAATCTGCCAGGTACTCCGTAATTGATACGTCCGTTCCGTTCCAGGATATTTCTCGACATCGACGAAATCGATAAAACATACTCAAACGGTCCGTACAGATAGACGAACAACCAAACGTGAAGAGTAAGCACCCTAGGGGAAGTGGCCATTGTCACGTTTACATCCAAGTAACACGTTTTCCCTTACGGTACCGAAAAGGAGTAACAACTCTTTATCAACCTACGCAGCGCATTTCAAATCTCACGAGACAATAATCGCTGACTTAAGCTGGGCACTCATTTCTCTCCGGTTTCCATCCTGTTAAATGTTCTGATAGGCTGGATTCCCTGATGGACGAAATCCTGAAGAATCCCACTCTCCCTTTAATTCTAGAGAGCTGCTGAGTTGACTATCAAATGCTGTGAGCTTTTTGACATCAAGTCCCACCAAGGAGCGACCTTTCACTTCAGCTTCCACTCACAAAAAATATAAATGCTTTGAAAATGCGTGTCCTCTTTCTTTTGTTATCGCGTAGTAAAAGTAGTCCCACCAAGGAGCGACCTTTCACTTCAGCTTCCACTCACAAAAAATATAAATGCATTGAAAATGCGTGTCCTCTTTCTTTTGTTATCGCGTAGTAAAAGTACAAGGGAAAAAACTTGTTTCGATTTACGTCGGAATTCTCAGATTTCGGATAAGTAATTCTTTGACCTCATTTGTTATTCATTGGACAATTCATTCGATAGTACTGAACTTGCAGGACGTTTTAAACTTCCTGCAAGTTCAGTAATATCGAATAATGATTCCCTACCTCCCCTTAAAGTTTGCACAGGACGTTTTAAATGTCCTGTGCAAATTTTAAGGGGAGGTAGGGAATAAAAAACAAAGGAGAGCATTTAAATAGGGATGCAAGCTGTTGGAACAGGTCTCCAAAGCTTTGGCACACAACCTGTATTTTATGTGTCGCATGATGCATGCAGATACGTAAAAAAAGTAGACTCAGCATTGTAATCGAAAGGAAAAAGAATGATCAATATGACGACTAATAGTCACATGACTGTTCTGTGAAAAAGTGACTTGATTATCTGATTTGGAATTTTATCTCCTCGTTTGGCTGCATAACCCCTTATTACAGGATAGATGTGTGAATGCGCATTTCTATAGAGTGGCGACAAAAATGGTGAAATGGCCAAAGTGCACTACTGTGTCAAGTGGACCAATCAAGTGGACTTATTAATCAATATATGGTCGTCTTTTCGCATTCCGTGGACCAATCGGGAAGTTAATTTGTTTCACTCGGCTGTAGAAAGACGTATACGGGTCATGTTACAACTAGTTTTGGTCACATGATCCTGGGCACATAAAAAAGTAGCCATTACTCTCTATTTCTATAATATTTCCTCTATGGGTACATGATGATTGATTGATTGAGTTCACATATTATCCGACCTTTGTGTTTGATCTCAAGGATCGTCAAGTAACGGACATAGACATAAAAAGAAAGCTTTTACTGACATAGAAGAGAAAAACACCCAGGAAGGAATTAAACCTGACGGAATTCTAACCTAAGACGCATATTACTCACAGGTTGCTAGCGAATTGGGAAACCCACTAATGTAGGTAAAGTCACTACCTCGTGTTGAAAATGATTATATGTAATACAAGAAAAGAAGGACTTTCGCTCTATGAGGGGCTTTTTCGCTCCAGTTAAATGTAGGTGAGGGTAATGTTTTCGCTGAGGAATGTAGTCCTGTACGTATTTTGGATTTGTGTCACTTGACTTCTTATTCGAACATGATTTCATTATATCGCCAGTAGAAATTCTAAACAGTTGATTGGTCGAAGTCGATTGGATTAAACGAGAAACGCCTAAGGCCCCGTTCACAAGGACTTTTTGCAACGCGCGTTAGATAAGAATTTTCGAGCGTTACCATGTGAACAGCACTTGGGCGCTTTTCAAGGTCAGTTTTCGTTATGCATTAAATTGTTTTTTTATTACCTTAATCCAAGTTTCTATCTTTTGAATGGTTAAAGATAGAGTCAAAATTTCAACGGATTTCACATCAGCGTAAAATTTTACGTTAAATCGATACCAAAATCATGCTTTTCTTTGAAAAAATTATTTTTTTGTCAATAGTCGCAACTAATCTTTTTTCAGATATTCCTTTTATACTAAGCGTAAGCGGAAGTATTGCCTTGTTTTTAAAGGGAATGTCACTTTAATACGATATTTTGTTGCCCCTTATCAACTGTTTTAATTTTACAGCCATTAAAAGTAGGATGAAAATCTTTCTTTCCCAACCTAAAATTGATTTCTCTGTATTCACAAGAGCCTGTATTTGGTTAACTTAGAAATGTATAATGAGCAATAAAATGCCTAAAATAATCTAAAAAATAGTCAAAACGACGTAAAAATTTGATATTCTTTCGATTTGTAAAACATCCGTTCTCTAATTGCCTGTGAATAAAGTGTTTTTGAACTTCAACCTTTATACATAAATAAATGCAATATAATTGACTTGCTGATCAGAAGTGACAACTTAAACAGGTAAATCTTTCGTAACGTATAGTATACGATGCCAATGCCATCAACCTCAGTTGTAAATTTTTGAACGTTAACTTTTCGTACGTTTTTCAAAATTTTTCGAATAACGGGATATTTTGGACCTAGGAACCGGTAAGAGCCAGCGGATAACAGAGAATCAGTGCTTTATGTAGTTCAAATTGTGGCATTATTAAACATTTTCATTAACTCTGAAATCTTAAATATTCGTTTTTTACTGTCAAGTCTAGAGGAAGAAACCCTATAACCTTCACTCTCCAGTGTCTATGATTCACCCACCAATAAAAATAGTAGGATTTGTTTTGTGTTAAGGGGTGATCACGGATTTTTTGGGCTCAAGAAGCTAGCAGATGAGTCATTTGTAATGCGTTTTATCGTAAAAGCGAAACTGCGTATGAAAAATTGGAATATTTCTGTAAAACTTTGATTAAAACGAAACTAACTGAAAAATGACCAATTTCCTTAAAATTTTAAAATTGACAGTGTAAAGTAAAAATATATCCCCAAAAAACTTTATTTCTAGAACCAGGAAATTGGAAACGGAATTTCTGTTCATATGGCATTGTCTACGAAGTACTATCAAAAGATGACAAGCAAACAAAATCCGGCACTGGTGATAACCTTTCTTTTTTTATGCTATTTTTGCAGGTTTTATCGTGTTTCCTACGATCTATAGCTAATTTTTATTTAATTTTCCTTCAAATAAATCACTATACTTCTTTAAAACCTATCTCTAAACATTTTAATGTATCAGCACAAATAACACATATAACAATAATTAGTTTTTTAATTTTTAAACACAATTTTCCCAGAGTTCCGACTATCCGAAACGAATATTAACCCTCCAACCTACCCTCTTTCAGGGGTTTTGTAGCACAAATGGAACCACGAATGGAATAATGACTGGGAAATATTTTAACTAAAATTTGATTAAACCCCGCGATGAAACGAGAAAATTTTGTTAAAACTAAAAAAATCTCAAAGAAAAACCAAAAAGCAGTATATATCGAAAATCAGGAGATTGCTAATAGAATTTGCGTCTACACGTATATATAATATAAAAATTTTGATTAAAGTAGTAATAACACTAACTGCAAGATTAAAATATAAATTCTATGAAAAATAAGCTCACAGTAAATTAAGTTGATTTTCAAAAGTGATATCGAGTTCAATGTAACACGAGGATGTGAAAAATGAATGAAAATTGAAACTTATCTTACGCATTTCACCCGTTGAGGAAAAATAAAAAAATAACTAAAGTTTAGCTCTTTTAAACTGAATATTTTATTTAAGCTTTATTTTAAAGACGTTTGCCGCACATGAAAACTAGAACGGACAGTTGTCGGTATACGTTATTATCAGAAATGAAATTACACACTATCCTCTTTAGTTATAAACTATCACATTTTTGCAAGTTTTGTGTGAAAGCAGGGTAAATTTCTTCAATAAATCGAATACGATTAAATTTTCTCATCCTATTTTTAATGGCCATAAATATAAATCAGTGGATTAAGACAAAATACTCCAATCAAGCTATATCTTTTCTATAAAAACGAGATTAATACTCCCTTTTGTGTTCGTAATGGATATATTCTTCAAATGAGTATCGCGAAAATATTAAAGTTACAGTTGAAAAATTATTCATTTAAAGAAAATCACATTTCAGGTATCGATCTGGTGTAAAATTTTCCGCAGATTTCAAATCCGTTGAAATTTTTACTCTATCTTTAACGATCGCGAAGATAGAAACTTGGATTAGAGGAATTAAAAAGCCTAACGCCCGTCAAAACGCGTGTCTTGTGAACGCTGCAGAAGAAACCTATGCTTCTCAAAACGCCTTCAAATCGCGAGAACGACCGGAGATTGTTGAAGCGCCGAAGCAATCTAGCGCTTGGATTCTCTCGATTTCTGCATGTGAACACTCCAGTAGAATTCTATGTACTTTGGCTACCCGCGTTTTGTTTAGACGTAAAACGCGCGTTGGAAAACGCCTCATGTGAACGGGGCCTTAGACGTAAAACGCGCGTTGGAAAACGCCTCATGTGAACGGGGCCTAAACCACATTTTAAGTTTACCCCTACATGTGCTATGTGAAAGCATTTGGAAAGCATGAAGTAAAACCTGTCTTCCGTCTGATTTGTTTGTTTACACTGAATATCTCTGTAGTAGATTATAGCATTCGTTGACCCAATCATTCTACCCTAACACCTGTCCACAAATGCCATCTAGATTTACTAGAGGGCGCTTTAAAGCACCCAGGCATCTGTCCTATTTAGAATATTGTAATAGGTTCTGCTTCATGCGGATAACATGTATCATTTTACGAGTTCTAAGATGGCTGATGTAGCATACGGGGCAGTTAACGGTTAACAGTTAAGAGTACATATACGACAATCTATTCGTCGAATAAAAAGCGGATAGACTTGTTTAATTGTTGATGTTCGCAACTGAGTATGTAACTGCTGTCAAAATTAGGTGCCGTAAAAACTGTTCACATACTTGCTGTCATTCCCTTCTGCACCTTACTGTACCTCAAACACACATCTAGGTGGCACTTAAGGCCTTACATCGCCTTGTGAATAAGACGTAATTCTTTGCTTCCTAACTGACCTTTAAGTTTGTGCAGGTAGTTTTGAAATACTCCGTACCAGTTTGTTATTATCTACGATCCCTTTAGATCACAAAAATGTAGCGTTTTTATCTAAACATATCTATAGGCGTCGAGTATGGAATAATTATTGGCATATTTATTATGGCTAATTTTCATTTTAACACAAGATGTGCACAAAATTTAATATTTCTTTTATTATTTTTATTTAAATTTCTTCTCAATAGATTTCGTTTAATCCTAAGATATTTTAATAACAAAACAAAATTAAGAAGAAAGCCGACTCAGTAATCAATAACACTTACTATTTTAATCATTCACTTTTATATTTTAGTTTGCAGCTATTTAAAAATAGAACTTCATTTCTACTTCCCCACTAACTTCTGTATTCAGCACTATTCCACTTCCATGTTTGTTCGACAGAGCAACCCTTATTCAATATTTATCTTGGGTAAAAATTTAATTACTACATTACAACGAGGTTTCCATTAAATAAATGCATATCCTTTCTTGCAGAATTACCCGATTTTACTCGAGTTGAATTGATCAACTGCAGATTGAAAAAAGTCACCGGAATAATCAATTTTCCCTTTCGTCAAATTGTAAAAATGACAAATCTACAGCGAACAGCCTTGTACTTATATTTGTCCGGCCAATATTTTTTGACTTGCGTCTAGCTTGCACCAGACATGCAAAACTTTCGAATCCTTACAGAAGGGATGACGAATTAATTTGATAAGATATTCATGACTAATTTCTTTAAAAGTGAATACATTTTTTCTTGAAAACTCCATTTAGTGGTACCTGTAATAACAAAATTACTGGTTTTAAAAATTGAATATCTTCAGTACAGACAAATTAGAGGTAACCTATTACTAATTTAAAAAATGCTATGTAGGTTTGATAATTTTTTTTCTTTTAAAAGAAAATCACTGTCTTCAAATTTCTAACAGGTATAAGGTGCTTA
Source organism: Meta bourneti (assembly GCA_933210815.1). Classification (NCBI taxonomy): domain Eukaryota; kingdom Metazoa; phylum Arthropoda; class Arachnida; order Araneae; family Tetragnathidae; genus Meta; species Meta bourneti. The sequence goes on along the minus strand of OW119924.1, from coordinate 88,636,004 downwards.
AATACAGCTTTAAATCGTAAAGCAATCTTGACTTTTAATATTTCAAAAATCCTATATATAATTCGGATTTATCCTAACATTAATATTTTTTTGAATATCGTCGAAGCTCCATTTAAAATGTGCTTTACTCTACCTTACATGCAGATTCAAAACGAATCGTTTGTGTAGTTCTTGTTGCATGTGATGAATGGGAGTTACAATTTAAAACTAAATGTTTATTGGAATTACAACCACAGAAAATAGCGAAATAAAACAGTAGTCAGAGGAAACAATGTTCTGAAGATTTTCATTCGTGACTCTTTTCGATCGCGTGACCTCGCATTACTGCCAAAATATACAACTAAAAATAGAACAAAATATTAAACTGTGAAATTATATCCTGGGTAGGTATTTTAATTAACGTCGCATTGGAGCAACACAACGGGCTATTGGCGACGGTCTGGGATCAAACCCGAAGTTATATCCAAGAGAGAAAAATCAGAAAATATTACTATACGTAATCAACGAACACGAGTTTCCGTTTCGTTGAGTACATGCTACACATTAAAGCATTTTTTCAATTCAGGTAGGTAGGTAAATTAACGTCGCGCTGTAGCAACCCAGTGGACTATTGGCGACGGTCCAGGAACAGATTCTGAACAGGTCTGAAGGATTTTATAATTTTCCATAATTTTTTATTAATTAATTAATGAATAATCCATAATTTTTAACCAATCTCAGATGACGAGGTTAACAACTGAGCCGGCACCCCACTATCCAAACTTTCACATCGTGAGGACATTTGAGGCTACGATAGATTTAACATGCACGAGGCCCACGTACACAACAGTCTTTTCAGTCTTGCTAGTTTTAGCAGTTTTTAACAGTCACGTACACAACAGACTTTAACAGTTTTTGCGAGTAGAATTTCGAACACACGATCCACCGGTTGTTAGCCGCGGCCTCTTTCAATTCAGAGGTTTTATTTTCAATACAAAGATTTAGTTTTGAATGGAAACCACGTACTCGTTTAGAATAAGAATGATGGTGTGACTTGCCTATGGAGTACAACTTTCAATAAAACCAAGTAATTGTATTTGCAACATGGAAAAGGAATTCTTTTAATGTGTTTAAATATCAAAACTTTAAAAATCTATATATGAGTATATAAAGCAGAGTTGCCGTCTGTCTGTTCTCTATACAAATCTTCACCGTTTGAATAATCCACACCAAATTTGGTATACTTATATTTTAGAACTCCGCGGATAAGGTATGCTATATATTAACTCCCGTTCTATTTGTCCTAGGGGGCTAAAAACATTTCAAAATCCCCATAGGAATAACATTGAGTATAAAACGATTGAGGTACGCTACTCAATTTGTTTTACCAGTATGGATTGAAAAACAACTTTTCCAATAAAATTGTTTTACCTGTATTGCTCAAAAAACAATTTTTTCCAAAACAAATTAAATTCTAATACTTACGTTTGAACTAATTTTTTATTTCTTCCCATAACGTAAATAATTTATGAATATTTGATTGATGAAAAAAGGATTTTTAAAATATTTAATTTTACATCACTTACATTTTGTAATGGAACACGAAACCCCAAACGAAAAACTCATTGATCATAAAAGCGTAATTTTGTTACTCGGAATCTGATAACGCCAGAATTAATAATTTATTTTATAAATTTGATTTAGAATTCCTTGTTTGTGTATTTGGGTTTAAGACAGAGAAATGTTCCGGTCATATCTGAGTATTTTAAAATTTCATAAATCATTATAATCGTTATCAATATTTTTCAAATGTCTTTTTTCGAAATGCTCTATTTCAGAATGTACTCAGGAAGTCGAATTTCGACCAGCTTGGTCACATTTTTCGTTTTTCAGAATTCTGCATTTTTTCAATGATTGGAATTTCGTTTCTGTTTGTATTATTCTGTTTATGTTTTCCCAGTATTTTACATATTGCAGATATATTATTTAGGAGATAAATTTTCATGAATTATTCTTTTATTTTATGCAAAATATTATTAGGTATGGGCAATTTCTTGGCGGCATATGTATATTTTGACCACCTTTCTTTAAGCCTTTGGTTGAATACGTAATGCTTTTTGTAGAATTCTGTTTCAAAAAATAAATCTATACATATAAAGCAAAGTTGGTGTCTGTCTGTATGTTCTCCATACAAATCTACACCGTTTGACCAATACACACCAAATTTGGTACATTTGTACTTTGGAATCCTGCAAGTAACACAAGCTAAGTAGCTCTTTAACCTAGGTGTGCAGAGGGGCTAAATCAATTCAAAATTGCCATAGGAAAAACATTGAGCATAAAACGATTGCGTTACGTAACTCTGTTTTACTAGTATTGATCGAAAATAAATTTTCTAAAATTATTTTACCAGTATTGCTCGAAAAACAATTTTTTCCGAAACGTTATATTAAAAAATTTTAAAATTCTAATTATGCTTGAAGTGATGTTTTATTTCTTTCCACTATATAAATAATTTATGAATATTTGAATGATGAAAAATTGATAGTTAAAATACTTAATTTTACACAACGCATTTTGTAATTGAACACGAAAAGCCAAAACAAAAAACTCATTGATGATAAAAGTGTAATTTTGCAATTCGGTATCTGGCAACGCCAGAATTAATGTTTTATTTTAAAAATTGGATTTTGAATTCCGTGTGTGTGTATTTGAGTAAAGACAGAAATGTTGTGGTCATATTTGAGCATTTCTAGGTTTCGTAAATTTGAGAGTTCTTTTTGTAAATAATTTATTACTGTCTATCAATATTTTTTAAGCGTCTTTTTCGAATTTCTCCATTTCAGAATATTCTCATGACGTCAAAATTCGACACGCTTGCTCAGATCTTTCGTTTTTCAGAATTCTACATTTTTCAACGACCAGAATTTCGTTTCTGTTTCTAATTATATGTTCCGTTACTTTCCATATTGCATATATATTATTAAGAGTTAAATTGTAATGAATTATTTTTATTTTCTGCCAAATATTACTAGACATGGGTAATTTCTTGATGGTATATGTATATTTCGATTAACTGTCCTTAAGTTATCGGTTAAATACGTTATAATTTGTAGAATTCTGCTTCATAAAAATAAATGGAAACCTTATTAAGTAAGGTGTATAACTTCTTATTTTAAAATGATTGGTAAAGTTAAAATAAAGTTATTCTGAAAAAAGATCTGTTACGTTAAATGAAAACGGGTAGCCATACGTTATAGTTCAGATATTCTACATTAGACATGTTTTCATTACAAGACGATTAAAATTAATTTAATTTACATTTGTTTTTCATGTTTCGTTGAAAGTTGTACTCCATAGTCAAGTAACTACATCTATCATTCTTAATAGGTACGTGATTTCTATATAGAAACTGAGTCTCTCAATTGAAAAAAGTACCTTAAGGATTTGATTTAAAACCAAATATTTCTGTTGGAGGAAAGCGAATTTTAAATAAGATTTTACTGATCTCGGAATAATATAGTAAGGAAGTATGTAAACTAGGATTGTTGAAAAATAGAAATTTTTTGTCTTAAGTGGCAGAAGGTCGACGTTGCCTGCTTGAAGTTGAAACTGTTGGTATACAACTTAGGTACCTGTGAAATATTCATTGAAAGCAGTGATTTTTTAAAACGTTTAATCGTTTGAGTTTGCTTTGTCTACACTGATGACATTTGTTTTAAACAATCTCCGTTATTCCACATGCGGCTGAATAGAACTTTCAAGAGAAAATGTGTGCTTCAAAATAAATTAACCGCAAATGCCGTAACAGTTTAATTTGTCACCCTCTCACAATGGTAATGTAATTCGAAAACATCGAATCCATAGTGCAAGGGTACCACAAATAATAAATATTAATTGGAAAACTGAGTGCAAGACTACGCTGAAAGTTCCTCATTTTTACTGAAAATGAACTGGCATTCCTAATCACTCCAAAACTCAAAATCGACTTCTGAAGTCATCTCAGGAAAAGCTGTTGTAATTTGTCTTGCAGCAAGAGTGTGATGAATATGAAATGGATCATATGGATGGATATATTATGTATACATATTTGCGTCCGAAGTAAATTGTAGAAGCTTTGAAAAAGTTAAAACGATGTTAAAAAATATTTTCTATACACTTAAATGATTCTTGCATTTTTCTATGAAATAGAATCAACATTTAACCAATTCAACCCGAGCATCGCCGGGTAATTCTACTAGCACTGTGATAAAGTAAAGTGAAAGTTTTGGTACTGCATAAATCTTTGAATTTTATTCGTAACAAGTTGTACATGTGTCCAAAGGGAAGAAAAATTTGTCTACTGGTGCAAGATAAGCATTGAGGATTTGCAGTACATATTTGTATTTCATGAGAAGCGCGTTATCTATCCAGTTCTTGGGTCCACAGAGCAAATGTGAGGTCCTGATCTTGGTTATAATACTGGAATAACTCATAATTATAGTTAACCATAATTATCACACAGGTTTAAATTGGTAAGGTAAAGGTAAATTGTATAATTAACCTTAAAACTGAATTTCAAAGTTCAGTGATAAAGGTTGTTAAGTTCACGATTAGTAAATATGATTTCATACATGGGCCCTATTTACTTGCAGTGAATACTATATCACATTTGTTTATTTGGTAAAGAGATGACTGATTTGGTGGAAAACGAGAGTTGCAAGTGGATCACCACAACAAATAGCGATCATACTGCAGCGGAAAGTTACTCCTTGTACAAATCAAAAACCACAAAACATGGTTTGATCCCCAATTCATGGTACCCCGAAAATCACCCTAGACTTTTATTGCTTTTTGAGGGTTCAAGACCGCCAGACTGCTCTGGCATGAATTTTTTCAATGGCGGGTTACAATAGAATAGCCAAAGAGGACAGCAAGAAACTCATTTACTTGTACTTCGTTCGGCGTATCGAAACTATAATTGCCCAATTGGGCCAAGCATATGTTATGAACGGCCGTTATGATCGTTAGACCAAAAATTAAAAAAAATCGAACATATTTAAAATTATTTCCTCTGCAAAATTACGAAAGCCAGGTGGTTCTACCATTGGAGCGATATCAGAAAAGTCCTCAAACTTCCCTCAATTAAAAACTTCCATTAACAAAATCTCACGCACATTTTTCTTTGAAATTGAAAGAAATACCAACCCTGCAATAAAAATAATTTTAATTTATGATCCAACGCTCCCCCAAAATAAAACAAGACCTAAAAAACTCATTTTCTTGGAGACTGAAATCCCCACTGCTCCTCCAATTCTACCCCCTACCTATTATCGTACCGCCAATGTTCACTGCATTTCATTTCGTACAACCAATGAGAAGCTCTTATCCATTTCAACGCTCTTGATCAGTACTTCGGAGCTCTCCCAAGAGCTCATCCAGATCGAAGCTCAATTTCTTCAAGATTTCAATCAAACAAATTTACTTTAGGCTGGATTTAACCTAGTGACAGTATCTTTTCAGCGTAAAAAGTAAAACCTCAATACTAAAACAAGAGTATCAATACATATATTTATGTATATTTAGTCTACCTTCCAAATTATTATGATCCCTAAATACCAAGGCCCATTTATCAAGTGCTTTACTGTCGATACCTGAGATTGAGGACCCTTCAAGGCCAGGTTCTCCATCCAGACGATAATAGACAAAGACAGGTGAACACACAGATGATAACACCAATAACATTGAACAATAAGACAACAATACGATATACAAAGAACACGGAACAAAGCTGAGATGAAAGTCTATAAGCCCATACGAGCCTTCACCTTCCAGTGTTAATCATAAAGCCTAGGGGCAAAGAGAGAACGGGGAAGATGGGACTTATTCACTTCCTCATGGTGGTCACAGAGCCTGTAGTAGGGAGGGGTCATGAAGAACAGTAATACGACAAAAATGAAGTTAGGCAGTCGTGGCCAGTGACTAGTAGTAGAAAGGTCGCCACTGCCTTTTTCTGGATCCGTCCAAACTGTTGGAGATTTGGATCCATCAAGGTTTAGGAGTTGTCTTAAGAATGTTCTGGCAGGACTTAAGAGGTCACGCAAGATACATGACTTTTGCGAGAACTTTTTAAAGTATTTTCTGACAAGACAGAAGCGGCAACGCAAGATAGATATATGACTTTAGTGGTGTTTTTGGCTCATCTTGCCGAAATATGACCCTGGCGCCATAAAACCCAACCAACCGTTGGTTTTTGAGGGTTACGATGATTTATTTATTTTTTGAAAGTATGACTATTAAACTGCTGGGTAATAATCTATGAATTCATTAACCCATTCGCGTCGTATGACGTATGACGTTCTCGTCATATGACGTATGTGACGAGGTTTAGCACCCAGATGTATTACTTGTATTCATTCTGAAATGAAATGTAGAATGTGACGCATTCATTCTGAAATAAAATGTAGAAAATTGTCTTAATTTGTAATGTTGCAAGATGCTCGAAATGTTCCCCAAGGAAAGCTCCACCTTACTTAATGGACTGCAAACCTAAGTGCGTTCCCCAAGAAAAGCGCCACCTTACTTAATGAACTGACAACCTAAGTGCTCTCCCAGCTTGTACAAACAATTTCCCTTCTTTCATCCTCCGTTTAAGAACTTAACAGGAGCTTTGCAGGATCCATTGTTAATATCTCGTTTTAAATATTATGCGTTTAAGTAACTGCGATGGCACGCGATTTAGATTTCAGCAGCGTTTTTATTCTTTGCACTGTACGAAAAATGTAAAAAGAGCAGACGCATAAAAATAGTTGTTTCAGAGAACGCCTTGAGGCAAAGGAAGCAAAATGGATGAGGGAAAGAGCGAACTTCAAAAGAAATTCAAAATAGTTTATTCTCTCTTTGAAACACATGAAAGTTATTCAAACTGTATGAGGTCCATATTAGTCTTTCTATTAAAGATCGAAATGACAAAAAATCGAATTCGCAACAAGTAGTACTTCAGGTGATAGTAGTATTGGAGACTACTTGAGAACACTGAAGTAGTCCCCATATACTACTCTAAACCTGTCAAATTTTATACTTTTAGGACAAAATTCAGACCTTCAGATTTGCCAACCATTTTTTACATCAAAATCATCAAAATTCACACATTTCCACCATCCTCAAATCCCTCTCAATTTTAGACCAAAATATTGTTCATTTTACCCTAAAAATGCTCTATTTTGTTTGAATTTTCAATCTTTTATAGTTATTTTGACGAAACAATTTTGAGCCTAAAATAAAAAAATCATCAATTGAGACCAAAAATATTGAAAATAAGGCTTTTTCCTTGAAAAAATGCGAAAAAAAGATAGCCCCAAAACGGAGCTATCTTCATTTTTTTTAAGAAAGTAAAATTAAACAGTAAATTCAAATAAATTTACTTCATTTCCTTTTCAATACTCTTTAGTTCCTTTGTATACAAAATTCTAATCTGGAATTTTATTTAGGTTTTTCATTTCTTTCTATGATATTTCTCTCCTTGATTTTTTATTATTACATCGTTCTGGTAGAAAAACAGTAAAGTCATTCCATTCCTCATATATTAGGTCTACAACTATTTTTTTTGCCATTTTGTGTGGATATTTGTTTTATTTCAGTAACAGGATATTCTTTACCTATTACAAGTTCACGTAATTTTTTGATAGGTGTAGCTTTAAGAGAACCCAAAGAGTTGAGCTTTTTCAAAGTATCCATTTATGATATTTCTTTTTTTTTGAAAGACAAAGGTTTTTAGTCAAGTCGTATAAAATTCCTAAACCTTCTGCTTTAACATCTGTATTTTTCTCTTTAACGATTAATATGTGCATCTGATTAAAGTTTTTTGAACATAATATTAATATCATATTTTTCATAAAGTTTAAATAAATCTTCACATTTTACGAGAAAATTCACAAATTTTATCACCTCCATCTCTACAATATACAGCTCTAATATCTCCAAATAAATCTCTCATTTAATTAATATTCATTTTATTTAATTCCTTTAAAAATTTTCCATCAAAAGAATAAATGGAAAATCTTTTTTGATAAATTCATCAGTTTTAATAACTGATACTAAATTATATATTTCTTTCATATATTTTAATATTAGTTCATCTAAATCTGATCTTAAATATTTCAAAATTATTTCCATGAGTTCTTTAGGTCTACTAGATTATTTATATCACCTATGGTTTCTATTGCACTATTTATTGTATGTCATTTTTTAAAAGACAGTTTTTATAATACATACATTTCCTCAAGGAACAGCCACGTCCTAATATTTTAGCACATTTGGGTAAAGAATTTAAGTCAAAAGACTTTATCTCTTCAAGTATTTCTTTTTACATAATTCCTCTTTTATATGCAAATGTTCCACCATACAAATAATGTAAATTTTTAATATAAGTTTTTAATAAATCATTATTTATCCAGAGTTCCTTATTATTTGGATATCTTTTGAATCTTAAACCATGAACTTTATTAGTACTTTCCTTTACGATTTTTAATTCTTGTTCATCCAATTCGCAGTCTGAAGTAAACACAGATAACGTTTCACCGTTAGGTTGCTTCAAATGCACCTAGCTTATCTCCCTTGCAATCTTACGATTTGGGAGAACGAAACCTTGAATATTGATGATAAGAGCTATGTCATCCATTAAAATTAGTTTGGTTTCACTTTCATAACTAATTTTTAAAACCCTTCACCTTTCCTTTGACATTTCCATCATTTAGTATGTAACCGTAGTCTTTACTAGTAGGATATATCCATAATTTTATATATTTATCTCCACCTAGTTCATCTGTCCATTCACCTAGCCTAGGTCCTGTTTCTACTTTACCACCATCGATATACACAGCACTATCTGTATCATAATACATTACTTTATCTCCTAATTTATCAAGCTTTTTATATAATCTTATTCTAGCAGAACTAGTGGTAAACGCTGCTATATAAACGTTTGTATTAAAGTTATTTTTTACATATTCATCTTTCATTGTATAATTCATTTCTACACAATAATCATTCATAAATATCATATTTAAATTCTTAATAGTATCATCCAATACGATTTTATAAAAGTCTTCCAATTCCATGACATATTTAGTTTGTTTCATGTTTTTTCTCTGTCCAAACTTACCCCATAACGAATTCAAACAGATTTTGGCTATAAATCTCATTCCGGGATTTTTCTTAATTTCTCCTAAATTTATATAAAATTTCTCTTTGACACACATCTTGTATTCTTTTTCGTCTGTTAAGTTTTCAGACCATTTATCATCTGTTTGTTTTATTTTCAAAAACAGTTTGACGTAATCTCTAAACAGGCATTTGTTTTATGTTCAAAATTCCAAACCTCCAAATATATATATGAAACCTTATATCCTTTTTAATAGCTAATTCCATTTCATCTGTAGTCCTTGTACCGGTAAAACATCTTTCACTGTCTGTATGTTTATATTCTTTATATATATATATATTTTTTTTTTCAGATTTCATAACACTCTTTACATTTCTTTTTATCTACATCGGATTTGAAATGTTTACATTTGACAGTTTCAGAACATGATTTACATAATGAAAATAACAGTTTTTCACCTTTATACGGTAGCACTAGATTATATATTGTAGTTTTTGAGGTGGTCGCATTTTGCATTTGATTAATCCGTACCATTTCTCATCATATTTTTCGGGATTATAAATCTTTTCAGGATAACCAATTGTATAGTAATCATAATAGTTTATCGTTGGATAGAGTGAACATACCTCAATATACTTACCTTTTTCTGTTGGTTTTATTTCGTATTTCAATTTGGTTGGTTCACATCTTCCATCATGAAAAGACTGGAATTCAGAGGCTCTACGAAATCTCTTTTCCATTCTTTTTTCGTATATTTTTGAATTTCTTTATTATGATCAAAATCACATTCCCATATTACAACGAGTTCATATCCAGAGTCTTTTATCTTATTATTTATCATTTTAGTTTTTTCATATAATTCCTTCATACATATTTGATTTTGTGTATTTATAGTAGATTCTCTCTAACATTTAGAACAACCGTGCCAATGACAGCCTTGAAACTGAAACACAGAATTATCATAAAATCAATCTACCTTATAGGTTTCTTACCTAATTGTAATTTCTTTTCTCTTCCATTTAATGCATGTTATCTGTCTAAAAAGCACAATATAAATATATTGTGCTTTTTAGACAGATAACCTAACCAAACAATATATTTTTTACTGTATTGACCTTTTTGAGGTTCTTCATCAATTGCAATTTCATTCTTTATTACGAATTGATCTCTAAATATACCCATGTATATACCGGCTAAGGTAACATATTGAAATGGGTCTATGTTTGCAATTTCTAAAAATAATCTCCTCAATTCTAAACATCCTCTTCTTAAAATATCAACATCAGATCAACAGTATTTTATAAATTATTTTTGAAAATCAAACGCTTCATTAGTTTCATACAATTTATCAAACGATTGTCTTTGTTTTAAGGTCATAGTATCACAACCATAATAGTATTTTTCAGGGTATTTTTCAATGTAGTTTTGATTACTAATGGTGTTGAATAATTGAGGAAAATATCCCTTTGCCAATTCTTTGAGTCCAAATTTTTTGGGAAATCTCTTAAAGGAACCATTGCAAAATTGATGGAATCCACAAATCTTATGTTGCATTCAGATGCTTGCATATACTTAAGTTTATTGCCTTGATAGATGGTAAATACTTTGATTTTATTTTGAAAACAGTACTTGGCTAAAAACTGAAAATCAAAGTCTTTTCCATAATGAGCCAATACTGTATAACCAGAATGCTTTCTATGAAATAACCATTTACAATAGTCAGTTTCATTATTAAATAGGGTTTCCTTTCCTTTAAAGTCATGATTTATAACTAGATTGACTTCATGATTTCCTGTTTCTTGATTTGTGTCAACATCAAAAAACATGTATTTTTCTGTAAATCCTTATTTTTTACAAGTATCACACCAATCTTTTTTATTTTTCACGTTTTTACAACAATTTCTTTTACAAGTTCCTCCTTTGGCATCTCTGTTTCATATAGCATTGATGATAGTTTTTTACCCATTCCCTGCAGTTTTCACACTGTTTCTCTCCACACCGATGGTCTTCAGGTTTTCTCTTAATTCTATTTATATTTTTATTACATTTTAAACATTTCCAAAGAATTTCACAAACAGATGGTTTATCAATTCTTCTTTTGTGGTTTTCAAAGCGGTTTTTATCTTTAAAAGATCAAAAGCAGTCATTACATTTGATTTCCTCACTTTCACCAATCACTCTCTAATCTAAAACATCTATCACATTTTAAAGGACATTTGTGTTCATCTGATCTCTTATAGCTCACTTGACAATAATCACAATAGTTTCTTTTTCCTAAAAATCCTTTAATAGATGTAATGACATCAAAGTGATTTTTGTTTTTGTAGATGTAAATGTATGTGGTTTTATGCTTACCATTGTATATTTTTTCATTGAAATTCTCTCTACAAAATATAACTGGTTGAATTCCTCAAAACTCTTCAAATAGCTTAACGTGTTCTAAATTACAAATTTCTAAAAGAATATCACAATTAGTGCAACTTTTTCGCTAACGTTTTTTGTAACATTGTACTTTTTTCAATACATAAAATTTAATTTTTAGCTAATTTTTTTGTGATTCAATTTTTTACATAAAAGATCAGGATTTACAATAGATAGAGCTGTTACTATGGATGTAGTTAAACAGATATTATCATCTTTTTTAATCTGACAAATACTCATTTTCTTTGCTACATCATCTTCTTTGAGTAATTTCAAATGTTTACTAATTCTGGTAATTCAATCACTGTAAATTGAAATTCACACTCTGTAATATCAAATTCTTTGTACTCTATTTAATGAGTCAACATATCTATGTAGTTTTCAAAGGCATTACTGGTTGACATCATAGAAGGATGAAAGGGTTTATCCAACTTTGGATTATAAGTAATAATATTGACTTTACCTCTTATTTTTCCAATAACTTTTCTAAACAAATGCTGTAAAATGTTGTGATATTACTCTGGTTTGATATTTTCAATTCTACATCACTAAAGCTTCTTTTATGCGTATTATATTTTTTAATGAATTTTTCACTGAATTTTATAATTTTATAATCAGGTTCAAAGGAGTATTCAAGATCTGGATTTACTTCTTTCTTTTCTTTTCTAGATTCAAATTCATTAGTATGTTTATTGTATTTTAAGTCATACTTATCTAGTATTTTTTATTTTATTCCTTTTTTATGGTATTTGATACACTGTTTTTACTTTATATCTACATATAAATCATAAGGATTAAATAAACCACTTATCTCTCTCTCAATTTGTTGTTTTTTCTTTTTAGGTATAAATTCTTTATTATTAAATTTTAAACCGAAAGAATCAAATTTCTCTTGAGTATATACCTTTTTTGGATAGTTAATAAATATTTTCTTCTTTTTATTCAAGTAACCTGCTGCATCTGAATTTAAAATATCTACTAAAACAGGTTTAAATTCACATGTTTCTTTAACATATTTAGTTAATAATATGATTTAATCTTTTTTACAACCTTTTGGTTGTAATTGTTTTAAAACATTTCTAAAATTTGCCAGTCTTAGTTCTCAGTAGTTGCTCCATTTATTAGCAGCTATTTTTATAAAGGGTGTTTTAAGACTCGTTTTATATGATACTTACTTTTTAAATGTCTCTGTAAATGTGTTTTTGTATGTCCACATTCACAGATCATTGTTTCATATTTTCTTTTTTTATAACAGGTTTTGCAATATCTTTGTAGATTATTAACCCTGTAATGATAAAAATCACAACTTGGTTTAATACCTTTACAGAGTGCACATTTTTTGTGCTCCATTTATTATAATTTATTTCTTTAAACAGAAATTATTCCAAATATTTTCATATTTCATTTTTTTCTTGACTTTAATGTCATTCGGAATATTATGATAATCACATATTTTTTTCATAAAATACGTGACATTTCATAATTGATTTATTTTTCATAATACATAAAATCTAAAAATTTTATAAACATATCTTCAGTTTCATTTTTAAAATTGTGTTTTCTTTTTAATTTATTAAAAAAACTAATCCTACCATTATATCTCTGTTTTAAATATTTATCAACACTGTCAATATTTTCGCGTTTAATTTGATTAAAAACATTTATATAGTCTTCAGGTATTTGCTCAACGGATGAATCAGAGGAATCTGGAAATTCTATTCTCTCAATAATTTCAACATTTTCAAAGAAATCCATTTATTTACTTTATAATATTAACACGATGGTGACTTAAAATGGCGTTGCCTGTCATCTCAGAACTTTAGATAACATAGATTTTCAGAGCGGGAAATCTTTCTCGGACTGGCGATCAGGAAGTCAACCGGAAAAAGCGTTTAAAAAAATTGTCGATTTCATTCTGTGTGTCCCGTCCGTTCCTTGCGTTCGTTCCACTCGAACATTCTGGAAGCTCTTATCAAGAAGGGGTTGATACTTTCGTAAGACGGTTGTATAATATGACGTAGCTTATTTTAAAAACTGCCGATAATTTTTATCTCAACCAGGGCACCGCTTGTCTTGTTGTATTGAAGGTCTGAAAGTTTAGATAATTTGTATTGAATAAAAAGGTTTACTAATAATAGTGAATTCATATTTGAGAGATGTATGTTATGAACAAATTAAAGCTAATTAATATTACGGATTATATGGAGATTTTAAAATTATAATAAATAAAAATTGGATATTTTAATGCGACAAAGCTATGTAAAGAAGGAGGTAAGAGATTGAAAAATTGGTTACGAAATAAAGAATCAATAGAATTGAATGAATATTTAGAGGAAATTTTGGACGGCTCGAATTCCAGCCATCCAAAAATATATGAATTTAAAGAAGGGAAACATAAAAATAGAATCATTGATGGATCTTATGTATCCGATGATTTAATTGTTAATATAGCATGTTGGATATCTCTTGAGTTTAGTCTAAAAGTAAATAAAATCGTAAAATATTATTATAGTGATAAATTCAATGAAAAATATAAAAATTATAATGAAAAATTAAATAAAATGTTAGAAAAGACTAAAAATAAAATGACACTTTTAACAATTATAAATGAAAAATTTAAACAAGTCGAAGAAGATATTACTCCAAAAACAATCAATCATAAAGAACTATCTACATTTACATTAATAAAGAAAATAATGAAACTTCAAAACGACCTTATTATGCAATGAGAACTCAAAGATCAACTTATAACAATAACATCAAAAGACTAAAAGAAATGTATTCTAATTTAGAGATTGTTTATGAATTGAAATATGATACTAATGCTATAAATTTATATAATATAATAAAAGAACAATTGGAAGATACAGATGTTTATTATAATGGAATAAAACTACAGACCGGTTTATAAATGATATTAAAAATATAGTAAAAATAGTGTTAATAGATAATTCGTCCCATCATTATATTTACTAAAAGGTTTGATGAATAACAAATCAGCTTGCCATTAATCATATATATGAGATACATAAACGTTTCTTCTTTTACATTTTCTAATAATGGGTTTATATCTTGTATACACATCTTGTTCATGTAAAAGATCTGTAATTTCTTTTTGACTCAAACCTGTTTTCCTTTTTAACTCATTTATACCACAAAAACCAGTTTCAAGATCATAATATACCTTTTCAAGAGTCTTATCATTTTTACCCCCCCCCCGAAACGGGGGGGGGGGTATTTTCCTAAAAATACACACTTATTTCTACCACCAATTTACACAAATTCATTTTATCATAGGTCTATTATTTTTAGATTTAGTTTCTTGAATATTATTAATTTCAGTATGTGATTAACATTTTAAGCAATATATTTGATATCCCATTCCAAATTTCTTTTCAGCTTTAATAATAGGTTTAACAACAGTTCTATCTATTCTTTCACTAACTGTCGGACATTCAATAACATCCAATTCTCGAATCATTCTTATCACATACTTCATTTCTCGTTTTTGTATCTTTATTTTTTAAGTAGCAAACATCATGTCTAAAGGATGCTTCATCAACATTATTAATTGGTTTAGACAATTCTTTATAAGTATAATCAGGATTTAATCTTGTTTTACCCCATTATAGCTGAGTTCCCGGACCCGTAAATTGGTGACCTGGTAAATGCATTTCAAAAGGTAAATTGTTAATATCTGTATTTAAAAAAACAGTGCCGCATTTTACTGTTTTTAGTTCACTTAATTCAGATATTAATTTGATTAAATCGGGTAATAATTTAATGAGGCTAGATTCACTTCCAGCACTATCACAAAAGGATACGCCGCACATTTTCTATGCTCCTGCTTCTGGCGGGCCTTCACCTGGAATAATACTAACTCATCCGTGAAAATTTCAAAAAGATGCATCTCGATAAAACCTGCAAAATGACATAAAGATTATGAAGATCTGTCAACTGTAAGTCCGGTTTCCGGCATTTATTCTTCTTTCGAATTGGATTTAAATTATATTTTTCATCTTTCGGCCATTGTTTTGATCCATTACTACCTGCACCTTAAAGAACAATTCAAGATCTTCATTTAAACACCTTCTGCGAAACTTTGCTACATCTGTGAGTCATTTTATATTTTTTTACAAAATTCATGATTTTATTCTGACATGTTGTTGATTTTATGCTCCATGTTTATTATTATTTCGATATGTTTTATCTCAATTGTCTCTCTCTCAATTTAACTTCTTGCTTGTTTTACATCTACTAGTTCCTTTGTTTTGAATAGAGCACTCGCAACCACGTGGTCTGACCATAGCAACGCCGGAATGACGTCCCTAGCAACCGTTGCTGTAGGACAAGCAATGACTTCTGTTTCATTAGTAAGCATGGATGTTTCAGTGCGAAATCGCTACGATCAAAAAATATCTATCATTAACGGAATGGATCCGTATGATTTGGACAATCCAAACGCCTCTTCGAATCCTGAAGATTTTCCAAAGATCAATTTATGGTGTATTGGACATTATTTAGTTTTCAAAACTTCCCATAAACTTCCTTTCAAACTTGCATAACAATTTGTTTGTCCTACAGCAGTTAACAGTTAAGAAAAATAACTGATCATGACGTCACCTGCGAATGCTCTATATTTCTCGGCTTTATTACTATTGTTTAAAATTTTAAAATTTTTATTTATTTCTCTCTTCCATCTACTAGTCCCATTGTTTTCCCTTTTCATCTACTAGTTCCATTATTTGATTTTATCTCTTTTAATTAGTCTTTAACTCTCGAACTTAGAATTTTTATCTACTAGTTACCTTATTTTCACTTCTGTATCCTGAATTGTATTTTATTATTTTTGTTATTTACTACTATTTTTCTTTTTATATTGTTCCCCTGAATGTGAGTTACGCTAAGCAATGCTAGTACAATGAGTATTATCAATGAAAAATATAAAAAGGACCCTTCGGGATACTTAGACAGATTAATCCGAAAATTTTCCCCGGAAGAGTTAAAAAATTCAAGAATTCAATCCATTAAACAAACCATTGAATCTTTAACCTCATTTTGCAAAAATAAATCAAAAAGTGTAGTCAAATCGGCACCTTTTCAAGAAGGGCTAGCGACTCACTTACAAACCATTATTGACATTAGCATCGATCTTTCTAACCAACTTTCTTTGATTAACAATGAATCTCACAGTGATCATGAAGATTCTCTTGATAACTATACTTCCTTGAAAGGAAATCAAGATCTGTCAAACCTCAAAGAAGTTCATGAGATAAACGATTTAAAAAACAACTGATAGAGAAGGACAAAAATATTGAAAGACTTTGGGAAACCATAAGAACATTATAAGAAGATAATCTCTCCACAAGTTCTGAAGTGAAAGAAGAAAATGACACTCCAGAAAAAAATAAACAAAAGAGTGCCATTGAAATCCTTAATAAAGAAATTGCCCGATCCAAATCAGAAATTTCTTCAATTGAAAATAAACTCTCTAAGGAGACGATTGAATGGAATAAGACCCTAAAAGAAAATGAACTTGAAATCCAATCCCTATCAACCAAAATAAAGACTTTAGAAATGGGCAACGCCTTTTATCGAGGTAAAGTTATTGAAAAAGATTTTAACATAAAATTATTAACTGATACCTTTATAACACTTAATGACAATACTCACTCCCTAATAAAGAATATAAAAAAACCCAACGATTTCTCAACCTATTTCTTCTTCCTATGTTGCCATCACTGCCAGGCCCCCCACAGGCCAAATCCCTTCTCCTAACACAAAGATACCTCTGAAGAGTCATGTCATTTTATTAAAACCTAAAAACGATAATGACTCTACTTCTAACAAACCCAAAATACAATCAGCACTTAAAAATTCGAATATAAAAATATCAAAAATATTATAGGAACAGGTGGTGGAGGTGTGGCCATCGAAGTGAATTCACTCGAACAGGTGGCCGCACTAGAAGCCGATCTTGGAACCAGAGAAAACATATAAAAAAATTTTAATGTGTCCAGGCCGTCTTGGCGAAAGCCACGAATTATTCTTCTTAACGTCGATAGTTCTGTACCTGCAGAATAAATTTACTCAAGCCTTAAAAGCAAAAACGAAATCATAGAAAAAGAAGAAGACTTACACGTCGAATTTAAAATAACTACACATAGAGGCAACCACTGGGTTGCCACAATTAACCCACTTATATATCAACGTATCATGAACTCTGGATATCTTTATTTAGGATGGCAAAGAATTAAAGTTGATGAATTTAAAAACATACGACAATGCATTGAATGAGGCCACTTCGGCCATACCAAATCTAAATGCATTAATCCCAAAACATGTCTTATATTTGGTGCAAATCACAATACTAAAAATTGTAACTCTCCCAAACGATGCATTAACTGTACAGCTTCCAACCTCAATTTTAAAACTAAACATAATGAAAACCACGATTGGAGAGATAAGAAATGCCCTAACCTCAAAAGGCAACTCCTACTTTTGGCAGTCAAAACCGACTATGGTGAGGAATAATGGGCAAACCATTTATTCTCGAACCATAGCCAGGTCTCAAAAATTGCACGTAAATTAAATTTCAACAACTTTTAAACATGCTAAATTTGTTAACAAAATTTTTCATTTTTAATCCCGTTAACCACTGAAAAGCTCTAAGCTGGACTGATTGACCATTTGTCTGTAAATATTATTATATTCTTTTAATATTACATGTATTATATATAAAACCGACTGACCTTCTTTATGTAATTAATCATTATATCTTGTTATTTTAAATGACAAAAAACAATCATTATCTTCATTATTATTTATGTTTAAACTATGTTCTGGGCCCTGTTGGCCCATTCATTTCCTGTATATATCTAAATTTGAAAAAGAAATAAATGGCGGTGCTCAATGTTCGGGTCCGCACGTGCTACACAGGATGGGGTGAGGGTGCGCTTTCCCTGCCCGTCGGGGTGGTTCCCCTTGCTCCTTTTCGTGCTGTTGTTGGAGGTCTCCTCCCCATTAATTGCTCTAAACCTAACGGTGAGTAGGGAAGAGGAGGGTCTATAATAAGGCTAGATTTAAATACTCCCGATCCAATTTGACCGCATTTTTTACATCCTCCTTTAAATTTCCCATTTTTATATAAGGATTGAATAACAAATGTTTTACACTTGCAAACCATTTATTTAGGGTAAATTAATTCTTAGGCCCGCTATGACTTCAAGGGGGGATGAAACCCCCTCCTTTAAAAATAATCGTTTATTTGACTTCAAGGGGGTACGAAACGTCCCCCCTTTAAAGGGGATGTAAAACACCTCCCCCTTGTAAGGAGTTAATAATAGAAGCCTTGGTGATTTACTGGGTCTGTTTATTCAGATACTTGTATCCATTTAACTGAGTTTGTTTAACATACTTTTCTACAGGAAAATACTTTAAGTTTGAATAAATTCATCTTCTCCTTTATATATTTCTTTATCCAATAACGTTTTCGAATTTAACAATCGTTTATAAAATTTATACGCTTGTCTGTATTCTTCTTTTCTTTTTGAAATGTTTAAAGGTTTATCTATGATTTCAACGATTCCTGCACTTAGACACAAAGCAGCTAAGGGTATGAAAACAAAAGCATATAAGCCTGTTCCGCTTACAATGAACTTACTGATAAAGATATGCTTATCTTGTGAAAGCAATTGAAGCTCTTTCTGTAAATATAAATACTTTTTCCAAAATATTTTTCCATTTATATAGGATTAAAATTTTTTCGTTATCTCTTGTCAGTTTTCAAATATAATACTAAAAATTCATGTTTCTTTTGAACTGTCTTATTGTAAATCTTTTTAAATTCTTCAACACCTAACATTCCATTTATATCTCTGACTGTATTGGTTATTTCGCTGTTTTGAATCTTGAAGAATATATAGTGTTTCTAATATTAATAATAGTTGAATAACAAGCCTGTGACAAGTAGATAATTGAAACATTTTTCTTTCTTCTTAAAAAGAAATCTTCAATCCTTGATTGATCTTTTTCAATTATACAATCATCAAAAACCATTAAATTATTTTGAGATTTATCCAAACTATCAACATCAATCATATCTTCTAAATTTGAAACAAATAACGTTTGCTTTCTATATTTTTAATAAAGCTGTTTAATCATATTTCTCTCATTTTTCTTTGCAACTTTTAATAAATCTTCCAACCCCACATTATCAAATTGAGTATACGACTTTATTAATTTCTCATATTTAGGTTCAAAAAGATCTTTAGCACATATATATATATATATATATATATACATATATATATATATATATATATATATATATAATGCATCAAATTTTAATAAATCTATTAAATTAAATAAAACGTTGGTCTTACCACATCCACTAAGTCCTATAATAAAAAGTCTAAAGTGATGTATAGGTAGTAAAGGTTTTGATTTCAATCTTCGTATTCGTCTCATTGAGTATAATTTTTTATTTTAATAATTTATATAGTAAAACTTTATTTTGCTATAGTAAAACTTTATTTGCTATAGTAAAACTTTTCTTTTGCTATAGTAAAACTATATTTTACTCCCATATAAATGGATCAAAGAATTAGTGATTTAATTAAATTAACAAAATTAAATAAGCAAGTAAAGATAAGAATACACAACAAAAGTGGGAAATGGCAGGTTTTCAATACTCATTAAGTGAGTTTCATAAACCTGTAACTGGAAAATTAGAAAAGAGTGAATTGGAAAGAAAAGATCAACTAAATACCCTTTCGAATCAGACTAATGACCTATCATTATTGGATCGTACATCAACTCCTCTCCAATTAATGGATGTGGAGGAATCACGTAAAAAGTATACAATTGAAACAGACGATGACCTGGATAACGATTTCTTAAAAGAGAATGATTTACCACTTCCTTCAGAATTATTCAACAAACCAAATGAAATTGAAAAAGTATTGAAACTTACAGGAGAAATGAGAAGACGATTAGGAAATTTAAAATCTCAAATTACGAGAGGTATAAAGATTAATCAAACCCTCGATGAGATCAACTATAAATTAAAAATGTTAAGTGTATGTAAAACAAAAATTCGGGGTCTTAATGTAACAAAAAATTTTCAAATAACTGGAACTGGGTTAATATCTAATCTAGAAGTTTTAACAAATAGACTATCTTCTAAAAGTATAAAGTTATATAGTGAAATTGTTAGTATTTTAGATGCTTTATTAAAACCAGGTTATGGAGATTTAACCAGTGAAGAGGTTAAGGATTATTACAAAAAATGTTTACTTAATTAAAGGAGTTATACTAAGAAACAAGTATATTTGAGTGAAGGTCAGATTAGTAAATTGAAATCTGTTTTGTAAAAGGGAGAACTAACATTACAATATATGCATCTAACATAACGATGCACCAAAAAAGTCTAATTTGTAATGTATTTAACTAAAACTCAAATTAAAAGAGGAAAAAGAATTACTATAAGTAAAACTCAATTAGAAAAAATGGAGGTTTTCTACCTTTTTAATTCCGATTTTAACATCTTTGGGTCTTGGAGCAGCTAGTGGTGCTGCTGTTTGGGAAACTAAAAAATATTGGATAAAATATCAGGATCAGGCAATCCTAAAAAAGCTCGAGGAATATATCAAACTTAGGAAGAATCTGGGATGGAAGTTGTTTCGAAAATATTAAACCCTAACTTTCTCGAATATATACATGACCTCATTATTAGAGGTCTTCATTCAAGTTTAACTTAAGAGAGATTACTAGAACAGGAGTAAAAAAAATCCCGTGGAAAGGGAGTATTACAGAACTGGGAATTTCCGATGAAATGATTAAAAAGTATGAAAAATGAGAAAGGATTTAGAAGTGTATTTACATCAGATTCATTACCTAAAAAGATGAGAAAAACTGAAAACTGAGTCATTAATTTAGATATATCAACAGGTCTTGGAACTCATTGGGTTTGTTATAATGATCCTAAATATGATTTTGTAGAAAATTTTGATCCTTTTGGAGAATATAAATATAAGAATACTAAATTAAAAGAAAATGGTTTTATATTGCTTAATATAAAAAAAGATATATTTTTACTTCAGGAAAAGATATTAGTGGCAATTCTAGTTTTTTACAAAAACTTAATTCTGTAAAATGCGGATATTATTGTATGAAACACATAACAGAAAGAAATGTAGGAAAAGATCCTGCAGATGTTTTACATTCGATTGCTCAAAAACCCAGTGATTATAATGAAAATTCTGTTCTAAAGCCTTAGGGAAGCTACGTACCGTAGGATTTAATCCTAAATAAATGACGTCGCTCTGTGTAGATTAAAAAAATTCAGAGAAATTAGAAGACTACAATTAAATTTAAAGTTCCTATACCTTTTAAAGTTAAAGAAGTAGCTTTAAAATCTATGTCTATGTAGGTTTCATGGTTTAATATTTATGAAAAATATAACAACCATATTTTGAAATACATTGTCAACGGAGTTGCTCATCATATTAGATTTGATGATGGAAATTATATGCTAAACGATTTAAATATTCATTTAAGACTTTAAAGTTAAGGATCCACATATTAAATTTGATATTCATTTTCCTACAACTAGATTTAAAATTAAATTAGTTGAGGGATTTGAAATTGATTTCAGGGACTATGAATTATAAAGTTTTAGGTTTTGAACAAAAGGCATATAATCAACCAAGCCAAAAGGGAAAATATATAGCTAATATTTCACGAGGAGTTGATGATATTTTTATGCATTGCAATATTGTAACTTCATTATACACTACTGTTTGTGAAAATTATAACACTGAAAGAATCATCAGAAATAATTGAAATTTATTCCACGTATTAAAAATTATTAAAAAAACTTATTACGTATTTATTCCACGTAAATTTGAATGTTTGCCTATAATAGATTGATGAATTTTATTTATATATAAATGATTTGGTATCCTTTTGGTATCGACTTTAATGAGATAAAAGAAGGGGTCCTCCATCCAGGAAGTGGTTTTAAATTAACAGATGATGGTGATTATGACATGGAAAAAAAAAGATTGAAGAATTTGAATAATCCTTCTGATTCAGATGATTCAGCGACTAAATCTTATGTTGATTCAATTCAAGAGGATTTAAAATCTAAATTTGTTGAATTATCAAAAGTAAGTCTCATTCATACTAAACAAGATTTTGATACTAGAGGTAAAATTATTGGAAATGTGTAAGATCCTATTCGTGATATAAATGTCGTCAATAAATAATATTTTGAAAATAATGCTCTAGTTTTAGAGGAAGGAATTTATGATATTAAAGATATTCCATTGAAACAACTTGCAAATCCTCTAGAAAAAAATGATGCCGTTCATAAATATTATGTGGATAAAAGAATAAAAATAAATGAGAAAAAAGCTGATAATCTTTTAACTAGAGATAGCGATTGACATTATGTTCCATCTCCTGAAACTTTTTTGCAACTATAAAAGATAGATATCACACCTATCGTGGAGGAGAAGCGATTAAAGTAAAATTTAATTTGTTTTCTTCCAAATTACTGGATTTTGATTTGAAATTATCAAAAGATATGTATATGAAAATTACTGTATATTTCAAAATCGTGCATATGTTATTTATTGATCCAATTTTTTTACATAAGATCGAATGATGAATATCTATTCACCGGAGATATAGGACGTAGAAATCCAATGACAGTTTTTGAGTACGGTAAACAAATTGATACTATCTCTGCACTTTTATTACCCCATATAATAGATAAAACATAATTCAATCAAATTAAAATCTTTCTATATATTGAAAAGCTTTCTTTTATAAGATTTAATATGCAATAAAAATGGTAGATGCGGACTGGAAAGAAGTTTCTGAAAACGTGGATTAAGTGAAGATCTTATGCTGTAGATTGAAAATTAATCTCTAAACATCAAGAATTATCTGAATCATTGATTTTAGAGTTAAAAGATAGAGTTGATTGGGAACATATTTCAGCTTATCAGAATTTATCTTAAATGTTTTTATGTGAACATGATGGTCTTGTGGATTGGGATATTGTATCTAGATATTAAAATCTAAGTGATAAATTTATTATGGATAACGTTAGTAAATTAAACATGCAGTTAATTTGTAGACATCAAAATTTGTCTGAAAGTACAATTGGAACGTTGGATGAGGTTGTTGATTGGAATGAGATTTTTAAATATTAAAAAGATCTGGGTCTTCTCAATTTGTTATTAAACATATAGAAAAAATAACTGATTGTAGAGTTATAATGGAATTAAAACTTTCAAATGAAGAATTTGTTTGATAAAATGTATAGATTTATAAAAATGTGGTATAGGGCAAAAGAGTGTATGAGAACGGAACTTTAAAAAATGTTTGCTAATAAAGGTATACTAAATATATAGTGATGGAATAAATACATATTTTGAAAAAATAAAAGATATTAAAACCTCTTAATGTGTAAAATTATATTGTGCTACAAATAAAGCAACTTCACTTGAAGGAATAGAAAATTTAACAAATTTGAAAGAATTAAGTGGTTTTGATAATAAATTAACTTCACTTGAAGGAATGGAAAATCTGACAAATTTAGAAGAATTATATTGTGAAGCAAATAAATTAATATCCTTAAACGAAATAATCTTTTTACCTAGACTAAATCATATATATTTTGATTATGATAAAGCAGTATTACCTCCTATTTAAAGAAGACGTTTATTGCATAGTAATATATACAATGACACTCAAAATATGCATAATAGTTTTATTCAAAAATCTTTAAGAGATTCAATTATAAAATTATTAAATACAGAAATTAAATATGATTTAAATGAATGTATTAAAGAATTAAATATATCCAAAGAAATTAAATTATATTCTAGATGAGGAATTCCATAATATTAAATTTATAGTTATATTAGTTTGTATGTTTAACAGAATTCTAAAAAATGAGAATAAAAATGAATTAATAAACATATTAAAAGACGAATTAAAAGCTGGAGATGATAAATGTTTTGTAGGAAAAGTAACTAGAATGATTAATGTATTAAACGGATTTGATACTGATGTCTCTATTCATATTTCTGAAAATTAACAAAAGAATATCAGCTCTGAAAATATATAGAGAATCAAATTCTGATGAAGAATATAGAGAAAAACTTATAAAAGAAATGAAGGAAAGAGGATATATAGATTATGAGGAGTGGTTGAATTGGGATGAAAGACTTTAAAAAAATGTTTGCTAATAAAAGGGAGGTAATTAAACAAATATATTAACCGGTAATTGGGTCACTAACAAAATGAATGTCAGTTTTGATGAAAGATTCAAAGTTCATCGTTTAATTGTAGCAACACCAATTTGCAAATATGGAGATACTTTTATAGTTAAAATAACAGAAGTTGATCGATTTGGATTTAGATTTCAATGTTTAAATTTAAACGGTGAACCGTTAGAAATTCATAAAGATTTTTTCAGTGGAGTGCTTTTAGTAATTCTGAGTAATTTTACTTTTATATTTATATCTATACTTTAAAAAATGAAGATAGCTCCGTTTTGGGGCTCTTTTTTTCGCATTTTATCAAGGAAAAAGCCTTATTTTCAATATTTCTGTCTCAATTGATGACTTTTTTTATTTTAGGCTCAAAATTTTTTCGTCAAAAGCACTATAAAAGATTGAAAATTCAAACAAAATAGAGCATTTTTTGTAAAATGAACAATATTTTGGTCTAAAAATGATTGGGATTTGAGGATGATAGATATTGGTGAATTTTGATGATTTTGATGTAAAAAATGGTTGGGAAATCTGAAGGTCTGAATTTTGTCCTAAAGGTATAAAAATTGACAGGTTTATAGTATATGGGGACTACATGATATCCTCAAGTAGTCCCCATATGCTACTGGTGATACTCCATTTTCGAATGCACAGATGGTCTCAAGGATTTCATTTGTCTGTACAGTTCCGAAGGCTACTTAGACAACGACAATCTAGCCGGAATACCAACACCAGTACTAAATTTAATGGCGGACTCTTCATAAAACACCAATAAGTATTTTGAGAATCAAATGATTAACTCTTGCAAATGTATAATTTTTCTTATTTCCCTGTCTGCACTTGTAGTATATGTTTATTATTATAAGAAATAGAATTACAGTAAAATTCCTGCTTCATAAAACTTAGTATAGTGGTCATAGCCTTTGTCTGCCACCCAGTAGTCCCGGGTTCGAATCCCGGTTTTCAATTGAAGAGATGTTGGTAAGTATCCCGGTTAACAACAACTGCGGGTCATAGACTGGGTTTTCCGTTTTAAAAAAACCAATTTACTCCTTTTAGTGTCGAAGGCCGAAGAGGTCATGGTCTTCCGACCGGGCTACCACGGCCCTATTTTTAAATAAGAAAACATTGCAGCACACAACTTTCTTCGTTTTCTGGGCTGACTCTTGGACCTCGATATTGTGATCACTATGAGGAGGTCCTAATTTAGATCGGAATATAGTTGACAGCGGATCAACTAATAATATCCAGGTCTCTACCAGGATTTAGGGCTTTTATTCAACAGTCTTGAATGACACATTGGAATCTGGAATCTTATAACTCGATACTTCGATTGTATTGTTTTTCGAACCGCGCAGAAATATTGAAATGTTCAGTCACTCAATAAATCAAACGCATATCCTTCAGATACGTAGCAATGACGTATGGGAGAAAAGGCCATCGACCTTCTAATGAAATTGAAGGAGTATGTGAGCGGAGCCGTTGTCTTAAGGTCACAGAAGTGTTTGTCACGTGAGTTGGGAATCGACTAGGGCCGATTGGCTATGCAAAGCTCAAACTAGTATCTTTCATCACGCTCGTCAACTAGTCCTGCATTAGGATTCGTGCTATCTTAAAGGGTCACGTGATTTTTGCTCGGACATGTTCAAACCGAGTGAGTAGATGAAATAACATGAAGCTGAGTGCACATGCTCCGTCTATTTCATTGCAAGGTCGATGGAACGAGATCATACTCAGATGGTTTTCGATCTGATTCGGGTAAACGTTTTCTATGCCGATAATTCCATTTTCGCCCGATAATCTTTGAAAATTCCTTTCCGGACTCTTATTTTACCCTGGGTGTATTTTCATCTTCTCTGTCAGCAAAATTTCATTGTCTGTTTTTCCATAACTTGAAGTTGTTTGTCTTTCTCTTGGGCGTAGCTCCCAAATATGGCCCTTTCACCGTAAAATCGAACCAACCAACCTACCTCTTATTTCGTCACACCTACTGTCTTAATATGTCGTATCTTACACCCGTTTCCTGCCCTTCGACCATCACACGACGAGAAACCCAGTGCAGGTAGGTCTGAGGTGATAAAATGTTTTTTTTAAAACACATTTTAAATCACTAGCTACTGTATTTGTAATTTCATAGCCAGGAATAAACCATTTTGAAGCTATTCTTGAGGTCAATCCTGGTTGCAAGGTGGACAGATAGCTGATCTCGCTACTCTTATACGATGGAAGTGTCTTTGCAGGTAGTCATGCCCGGTAAGAAGTCGAAAGCAAGTAACTCCAACAGCTCTGGGCAAAGTACGTGAGATACGAACTTTATTTCTGAATAAAACATTCCAGTTCATTCCCGCAGACATCTCTTCGTAGATTGAAAATTGAAAATCCCTATAGACGATCATGTAATCCTCTTGATGTTACGAAGAATCAAATGGAATTTAGGTAGGAGCAACTATGTTCCAACCTTAGACAATTGATCAGCTTGTTCATTGCCACATTTGCTGCCATAACATCGTAAGAGTGTGTGTTTACAGTGTTTAACGGTAAATTAACAATGAATGGATCACCAAGACCGGTGTAGACAACCTTTTTAAGTATGTTCGCGTAAGTTGTCAATTCTTTGATGAGAAAACTATCTCACGTACGAAACCGAAATTTTAAGGAACATACCTTGACTTAGAGGGGAAACTCTGGAGGCACTGAGTTATTTTCATGATGATGAGAAATAAGCTGCCATATTGTAATCAGATTAATAGAAATATAACAAAAAATGTTTCTAATTTTATATTTGACCTAAAAACTAACAGTTAGTCTAAACAGTTGAACAGTAAGAAAACAGCTCACAAGTTATGAGTTTCTGCTCTAAGTCCGCAATAATCATTTGTTATATTTTCAAATTATCAAATATCACATTAGAGCAATAAAATCAAAGAACATTGCAATAGCCTTTTGTGTTGCTCCAGTGCGACGTTAATTAAAATACCTACCTACATACTTGACAGAACATTGTATTAGTGATTACATTAGGTAATGGGATTATTAAATGTAAAATTTAGTAACAGAATTTTGTCTTGAAATATGATTCTATCAAATCTGTTGATAGCGTTGATATTATATTTGTGTCCTAAAGTGTATTTATAGCTATCATAAGCAGCCACACAGTTTAAAGACGCAATTTTTAACATAAACAAAAGAGTAAGCAATAATTCTGAATTTTTTTGTATATTTATTCAATTATTTTTAAAGGTGAGCCCTGGGTTCCACGCGTCGGAAAGAGGTCGTTGGCATTCCTCGTTTGTCAAGAATGCTAAGGGTTTCCCTCTTCCCCTTCTCTAAGATATTTTTCTTTTTGACTACAGAAACGGTTCTTATAAGCTACAGAAAAACTTCGGTAATTCTAAGAAAGTTTGTTGAAAATCTTAATTTTTGGCACTTCTCGCATCTTTCAAAAGTTTTCATAAAATATTTACGCATAAATAGAAACTAAATAAGTGGTTTAGTTTTGTATGTTCTACCCCACTTTTAGGGAAATGTATCATTTCATACATTTCTAGGTATTTTAATAGATATTTTAAATATTTTAAAAGCATTTTAATGAAAAAAACGTGTCATTTAGGAAAATTCATCATTTGCTAACTATCCTAATAAAAAAGGTAGTTTTTTTAACTAAAAATCAACGATTTTCAATGAAAACACATATCTTTGAAAAACTAAATCATATCTTTAAAAGACACAGGTTTAAAGGCAAAAAATGCATTAAGGATTCAAAAGCACTCAAAATGTTGGGTTCTACCCTAATTTTCACTTAAAACTACAGATTTTAAGAGTATATTTATGATCTTTTAACCGTTCATTTGAATTGAAATAAATTAGACATTGACACTGTTTGTTGTTCTTTTTTTATTTGAGAGTTTGCTAATCGAAGGAGATTTTGGATTATGTAATATAATGAGTTTTTTCTTTTAAATACAAGTTAACATAACTTTCAAATTGTCTTCACTAATTCGTAAAGGATGATATCATATTCAGCTTAATTGTCACCTTCATTATTTTTTCATAACTATAAGTACTAACTGCCACTATTTTCTAAATTTCTTAATATCTTGTAATGACACGGGTTGATTTTTGATCACATTTCCAGTATTGTAATATAGTTCTTCCTGGATTATGATTGAGAACAGGATTAAAAAATGTTGAAATGCACCATGCAAAACAATTATTAGCTTTGTTTTGCATGGTGCATTTCAACAAAGATAATAATTAATTGCATGGCGCATTTCAACTGGTTAAAACAAATTTTTCTTTTCGACTATATCTGGTAATTTAATATAAGATGATGCTCTTAACGGATTTATTGATTCTAATTTCTAAATATCTTATTTCAACAAGTTAAAATCCTGATCCCTTTGTGTTTCGAAATCATCTGCTTCAATATATATATAATTAGTTCACTCGTAGAAATAAAAGGAAGTAAAGATAAAAAAATACCAAAAAATTTATCTGGAACATATGTACAAAAAGAGTTAATATTAAATATATTGATATCAATTTTCAATGATTTTTATGATAAAGTTCATTGCATGTTGTGTAAAAGAATTCAAAAATATTAAAAAATCAATACAAAAAATTGAAAATAAAATGAATCAATTGAAAATTAGAAATATGAAGCAGAATAAATAACTTCATGCATTTACTTTGATTAATAAAAATGATGATGATTTTAAACATCCTTATTATGGAAGGAGAACTCAAAGATAAAGTTCTAATAAGAGAATAATCTAAATAGATTGAAGGAAAAGGGTATATACCAATTTAGAAATAGTTTATGAATTAAAGTATGACCCCTAATGTTATTAATTTATTTAATAGAATTAAACAATTAAAGGTATACATATATATTTAATGGAATTAAATTATTAAATAATTATACTCAAGAACAATTTATAAATGATATTAAAGTAGTAGCTAAATTAAAGTTTTTTTATTTATCCAACTGTTGAAATTATCTGGATATCCTAATAATTTTTTTTGGTTCTTTCCTTTTCAGTATTTTTTAATATTATGTATTTCAATCGTTTTATATTTTACCAATTTTGATTTTTATATGTTCATTTTATTTCTTCACCATTTATATCTTTGATGCTATAAGTAATTCCATCTATTTTCAATACTTCTGATATGGAAGAAAATCTCTTCAGTAAATGTAGGATCACATACTCTTGCAAATGTTGTTTTATACACTCATGTCCAAAATTATCTTTACATGCATAAAATCACGGATTTCTCAGAAACTGTGAACTATAATTTTATGAATTTGTGTGAAATGATACAGAACATCATAACACATAAATACAGAGGAAAAAATTTAAGAGCAATGCATATGATATAAAACTGTAGTATGAAACAATAAAAATGGCAATAATATGTGACAAGGAGAGTTCAGAAAAAACGAAAAACTCAAAAAAAATTAAGGCTTATGAATTTAATATGGAATGTGATCACCCCTGACGTGTACACACACATCACAACGTGTTTTAATGCTGGCAATAATGTTATTAACCACAGTTTGGGGAATTAAGTTCCACTCTTCCAGCAATGCGGTCTTCAGGGCATTTATATCTCTAGGAGGGGGATGTCTCCGTGCAAATGCTTTTCCAAGGTAGTCCCATAAGTTCTCTATTGGGTTCAGATCAGGAGATCTTGCTGGCCACGGTATTCGCTCAATGGCTTCACTTTCAAGGAATTCGTCAACGAGATTTGCTCGATGTGGACGAGCATTATCGTCCATAAATAAAAAGTCAGATCCATATGCACCTCTGAAAAGTCTTACATAAGGCTCTAAGATCTCATCCCGATATCTCTGGCCGGTCACAGATCCGTTGTTGAAAACGTGTAGGAGCGTACGTCCATCGATCATTATTTCTCCCCATACCATCACATCTGCACTACCGAAACGGTCACGCTCCATAATGTTCGAAGGAAGATTTCGCGTTCCTGACTCCCTCCAGCTGTAAATACGTTTAGAATCAGATGTTAAACTAAACCTCGACTCATCAGTAAAGAGAAAATGGGTCCATTGGTGTTCACTCCAGTTCTGATGTTTTTTGCACCAATTAAAGGGATCCCTCTTTTGTTGTGAAGACAGTGAAACACATACCCTTGGCTTTCTGGCATAAAGGCCTTTTTCATTAAGCCTTCTGTATACAGTTTGTCTCGATACAACAGTTCCAGTGGGTGCTGCAACCTCTGAACTTAACTGCCGAGCAGTAGACTTCCTTTTACGACGGGCAGTTATTGCCAGATATCGATCTTGAGAAGCGGTTGTTATTCGTTTACGACCTTGTCCAGGCCTCCTTACAACAGTTCCAGAGTTCTGAAATTGTTTCCATAGCGTAGAGACTGTCTGTCTTGAAATATTCACACATCTCTGCTTCCATGATTGTCTGCCCTGCTTCTAAACGGCCGATAATTCGCCACTTCACATATTTTTCCAAATAATACTTCGGAGCCATAACAAACCGTTTTGAGTCCTTAGACACTGAAATCAAACGTTGTATTGCAGAAATTCACTCAGATATTCACTTTGCGCAAAGTTCTTGATTCATCGTCGGATGACGTAACGCCTTGATTTCCATATCAGAAACCGTTTGATCACTTTTGATTGGATAATGCTAATTAGGCTTGTCTTTCTCACATTCCCTGCAAAAATAGATTACATCGATTGGATATTTCATGGAATATCATTATTTTGGTGTATGTAAAGATAAATTTGGACATGAGTGTATTTAGATAAAATAACTATATTTCCCACCTGATATTTTGGTTTTCTTACATATTTTCTTTGTGTAAATTCTTATAACTTGAGATTCACTCTCTTCTTGACTAAGCTCTAACAGGTGTCAATTTTATAGATCTATGATTCAAATTATTATAATTCTTAAGTTATTTAGGTAGTATGCCAATATATCTTTTCGTATTATTAGCTGCTAAATAGTTTTGAATTTTCTTTTTTCTACTCATTTGTCAAGTTCATAAAATCTTGTAATTTTAGTTAAATTGTTTTCCACTGTTTCTTTGTTAAATCAACTTACTTCTGTAAGCCCCGTGTTGTACTTCTGTGGTGCACGGGGAGTTTGCTTTTGTTCAATTAAAAAAAGTTATATTAAAACGATCAACTGAACATTTATTTCTACATTTTCAGTTGTCATTTTTATCTTTTAATTATTTTTTGTACGTTTATTAATAAACTCGGTTCCTTTATCTGTTTGACCAAACAAATAATCCATGAAAATTTAAATAGTCATTTATTAAACTTAACATTAGATTTGCTTCCATGATCCTTAAGCTCCAACAATTAATAATTTAATAGATGTATCGATAAATAAGGACTTTGGTTTGAATCAGTGAATTCTTCTGGCTCACAGAAATCTTTAATTTGCATCTTTTATTTACTACGAGCAAATTTACTTTTTACTCCTAGTAAATAAATACTTTAAAATGAGAGCTAAAAATTCAAGAGATGGAATAAAAAATAAGTTAAAGCTTGTAAAATTGCAAGCTTTAGACAAAAAAATTTAGAAAAAAATGAGAGAAAAGGGAATTTAGAAGAACATCTGGGTACTCGAGTCTTTACATGTTTTTCATAATCCAGTTATTAATAAATTCGACAAAGAAGAAAGTAGCAAATAAAATGTTAAAGCAATTGCAGACTAGAAAAAAAAAATTATCCTGAATTAAATTATTATTCAGATGCTGTAAAAACGTTAGATAAATCTGAAGAAATCATAAATGTGAATTTAAATGAGGATTTAGATACATCTTTTATAAAAAAGATCTTGAATTACTATCTGAACTAATTAACAAAACTAACTACGAACTTGATGAAATAATGAAAAAGGCTAAGGAAAAACGAGATGTATTCAAGCGAATCAAATAAAATTCTACTCGGTTAAGAAATGTTGAAACTGATAAAGATAAAAAACAAGAATGGAATAAAAAAGTTGAACAAGATTATTATCAAATGAATACGATGAAAAATTATTAATTCATTAATTACTCTAAAAACAGGCAATTATTATACGCAGTAGATGGTTTGGAAACAGATTAAATATCTTAAGTAAGTTAACAGATAAAAAATGCAAATTAAGTAAATCTAAAAAATCATATAATCATGTTGCTGCATTATTAGGTACTAGCAGAATTTACTCGGGTTAAATTAGTTAACCTTCCGTTTTCGTAAATAAATTGTATTCCTATTCATCTCATATAACAACTACCACACTAATAAAGATACACAATTCTTAAATACACAATTTCACAAAGGTAAATAAATGTCATGTTCAACATTCCACATTTTTCTAGAATTTGAATTTTTAGTTCGAAGGAAAAGTCTAGAGTGTGCTAATGGTACCCAGAATGCATGGAATAGTTGAGAATATGCATATTGTAAATGCCTTGTGTGTCATTTAAAAACAAAATCGGTTCCCAAAAGTATCATATAACGATACAATTGTTTTAAAGAAATTAAACATTTACTTACCTTGATTAGATATTCAACAAAAGCATCAAATAGAAAATCTACAGATACATCTTAAAAAACGCAGCATAAATCATTAATAAAAAAGCAATAAATGCGCCTGTTTTTTCACTATTAAAGATTCCTGGAATACAAGCTAATGGATTACAAAAATTTATAAAAGCAAACGATTAATAATGATTGTTTCGAAATAATTCATTGCGCATGCCATAAATAATTTGTAAAAATGTCAAGGTTGCTATATTAGCTACCAGTCCTATGTTAAAAGGTTTTATACTGTATATTTTATTTATGTTTTGCTCAAAAATTTTATATTTGGTAAAGAAAAATGAGGATGAAAATAAAAAAGAGAAGGTACCAGAGTTAAAATTCTGCAAAGAAAATAATTTTTGGAAAAATAATTGCTTTTTCAACCAGTACTGGTAAAACAGTCCAGGTAATCCTAATGCTCAATATAGTACATTCCAGCTTCTCCAAACCTACCAAATTATGGTTGATTTAAGAACTTATTTAAATGTTTTAGCATGAAACTTGTTTAAATATGCAAGTAAAGAAAATTCAAAAATGTATTCACTAAATCAAAATATGATTTATTAAATATAGTACATTGTATTGAAACATTGAATAAATTTTATGTATACTTACACAAACAGACACAAAAAAAAGATGTAAACTGGGAAGACAGACAGACCAACACAACTACGTTCAGTCACTAACTGAATGTAAGTAATCACAATATGCAGTTTTATGAAAATACATCCAGCCTTTTGGATGTAGTACAGGAACAAATACAAACAGACGGATAGACAGACAGACACCAAACTCGCAATACACCAATTTTGAATTGGAAGTGTTAAAAACGGATAAATAACATGAAATGGGTCGAAAATATTCAATATAGTACAAATGTTACTTTGAAAGACCGATATCTGGCAAATGTCGATATTCTCCGGTGAATGTCAGCATTCACATAGTCGCTTGGTGTAAATCCGAAATATTTACTATATATCATTATTTCTCACTTATACAGGCAGATATCGACATTCAGCATGCACTGATGGTGAATGTTGAATACAAATATTTTTGTTACGTTAAAACAAAAATGCAACTTTTGAAATCATACTTTATTATTAAAACATATTATGATATATGTCAAAATAGGAGAAAGCTTAAGTAATAGTACATGTAAATAAACTGTTGAACTTAAAACGAACAGTACATTCTAAGTGAGAAAAGAAAATAATACCAATAATAAACTTACACATAAATTATGTGATTAACGTAATACAATCGTATTTATTGTAACAACTTAAACTGAAGGCGGAGAGGCCTCTGTGGCTGTGGCCTCTCCGCCTTCTCGGCTTCTCGTTTCGACCTCCACCAGAGCTTATCTGTGCTTGTCGACATACACTGGCGATGGTCCGAATGTTAAGAATATAACCAAATATTCGGTCTTACACCGACGTATTTGGTATGTGTGCCGACATTCACCGGAGAATATTGACATTCTCTAATTTCGGTCTTTCACGGTAACACAAACACTACATTTTTATTTATATAGACATTACAGAAAATGGAACAATGACAAATGAAGAAGTAAGATACGTATGTAACTTAAAGGAATGTTATTTTAAAATAAATGAGAAATTATGTAAAAAAAATATTCATTTGAGTGAAGGGAAGATTGATAAATTGAAATCTAATCTTGATTGAAAAGATTTAATTGTGTGTAAAAAAGTGAGAAAATATCATTATACAAATAGATAAATATAAAACACCTAATTACGAAATTTACTTAACAAAAACACAAATTTATCAAACAAATTAAGGTAAAAGGATAATATACGCAAGAATCAAGTAAAGAAAAATGGAGGATTGCTACCATTTTTATTCCTATTCTAACATTTTTAGGAATAGGTGCAGAAAAAGGAGCTACAGGCTGGAGTACTAAAAAATCTTTGATAATACTTCTAGGTCAGGATGTTAAAAAATGTGGAAAGGGAGTATTTCAAAATTTGGAATGTCCAATGAATTAATTGAAAAATATGAAACATGAGAAAGGATTTAGTATATTTACTTCAGATTTATTAATGAAAAAGATGAGAAATTCTGAAGATGGAATCATTAATTTAGGTCCATTTACTGATCCTGGAACACATTAAGTTGCTAATTATAATGATCCTGAATATAATATGTTGAATATTTTGATATTTTGGTGAATATGATGACAAAGGTATTAAATTAAAGGATATTATAATTCCTGAAAATATTGTGAAGTGTCTCAAAACTTCAAGAACAGAAATTAGGATACATTTCAAGCTTTTTACAACAAGCGTGAAATGTGGCTATTATTATATAAAACACATATAACTGAAAGCAATAAAGACAAACCTCCTATAGATGTATTCTATTCATTTACGCAAAAGCTTAGTGATTTTCACGAAAAATTAACCTTAAATAAATTACTTTAAAATTGAAATCGGAAAGTCAGATAAATCTGAAGATTTTACAGCAGAATATTCTAAACATCTTAAAATTAAAAAACAACTTTAAAATATTTTATAATGAAAGTTTCATGGTATAACAAAAGTGAGACAAATTTAAACAATTTATTTAAATTGTTCAATGGTAAACAGTGGGATGAAATAACTATTCCTGATGACAAATATACGAGTCTCAATACATACCTGATACAATTTTATGGAGACAATCTACCCTTGAAATTTGGTATTTTGGACAAAGATTTACTATAAAAGTCGGAAAAACTATAGAATTGATTTAAAAATATGGAACTTGGAAGTTTTCTGAATGTAAGATGCAGAGCTTGTTATCGTATATGAAAGTTAAATTTGTTCTTTAGAGAGAGGTTGTCCTCAGGGCTCTGTTTCCGGAATTAGTCTGTGGAATATTATTATAAACGTTCTTTTAATTCGTCTTTCTGACTGTTTCAAAGATTCTTCAAAACATGATCTTGCGAGAATAATCTGTGCAAAACTTTATTTCCAAGTGGCCAAATATTCACAAATTTGAACCCTTCCAAGAGTAAAGCTATGATTGTAGGTGAAAAATTGGATGCATATGCTATTTATTTCATCTTTGACCCTCGAGGGATCGACTCTTGAATTTGTTGACCTTGGTTTTTTCCTGGAAAAGAAAACTCTAATTTAAGAATCATATTGAATATGTTTCTAATAAATGCGGAAAACTACTTACTGGCCTGCATTGTATTGCCAAAAATACATTTGGAGTAAGCTATGAGGTTTAAAAGTTATGTATTAACAGGGTATTGTGGCCTTTCATATCTTATGCATCTCGCATCTGGGGCATTGAAGACTAAGCCTAATCGACGCAGGTTGAGGAAGATTCAAAGGAGAATTCTACTTATTTGAGGTTATAGAACGTTAAGTTACAAAGCAACTTTATCTATAGCTGTAGTTCCACCTTTAGACTTGGAAATTGAGTGTAAAAATGAATTGTATGCTTTGATTTCAAATGATTTTTCGATGGACTGCGTTAATGAAAAATTGACACTTTGCGACATCACTCATCCGGCTGTTTTAGAACCAATTCACCTAATTAAATACGAGCAAAGTGTGGAAAAGCTTTTTAAGAAAATTTGTTTTAAGGACGGTGGTAAGATGAAAAATAAAGTTGGCATTGTTTTTGTTTTATTTGAAAACAACTTCAAATACGGTATTTATAAACATCGTATCCGGAATGAATTTACTATCTTTCAAGCAGAACTGCTTTGAATTAATCTCGCAGTTAAGAGATTTAAAGAAAATAGACATTTTTGTTCAAAGTATCTTATTTGCTGTGATTCTCTTTCCTCTCTACATTTACTGAAAAATGTTGCGTGCACAGAAAATTAGCTGTGGAAAAGCATTTAACAATAAGTTCTCTTAAAAATAGAGAATTAAGATTTTCTTTGTCTATATGCGTGGTTATTGTGGGATTTACGGGAAGGAACGAGTTGATTTTTTAGCCAAAGAAGCTTTGAATTAAGCAGTTGATGTAAATGTTAACATTCCTAAGTGTTACTTGAAATGTTATGACAAGCTTGTTGCTAAGTGGAACGAATCGTCTGAGAAAGCTGGCCACACCAAAATTTTTTTTATTCTATTCTCTCTCAGCATAGATTGAACTCCAAATTACATTTCTTCACAAAGTTCAAAATTATACAATTTTATCTAGATATGGAAATTCTGATATTTTATTCATTTACGAATCAAAACCCTTTAGGCAGTACGATTTTAAAAGATTTTAAAAAATTAATGTTTTTTCAATCACGACGGATGCTGTTTATAGAAATATAAGAATTACGAATCAGAACGGTGAACTCATTTATTTAAATAATAGACCTGTAGAATATGATTTCATAACAGATTAAGAAGACTATATGAAGAAAATTTACAACTTGCTGTCTTTTCATCGTATATAAGCTAATGAATACATATTGTATCGAAAGAGCAAAATAATACAAGAATACAAGTAAAAGGATTATTTACAGATTTATTGAAGCCTCTCTTACGAGATAAATTTAATGAAATATTTTCAAAGATAGTTGAAATCAAAAGTATGCAATGAGAATCCTAGAAGCCTGTCTGAGAAGTATGCCATTAAACGAGAGATTATGTACATTCCTTGCTCAATATTACATGCGTCAGTGATATCCACAATACTCCGCATGCAATGTGTCATCACCTGTGAAGGCGACCACGTGGAGCATGTTTAAATAAAGGTAAAACGTTGCTTTATACTGTTAGTTAGGAGACTTTTTGTGTGTGCGCTCATCTTTGGAAGTGCCCTTGTGTAATTGTTTTTAGAGCTAAAGGTATAATTTGTTCGCCATTTTGTTTTTTTTTAGTGTGGCGATCACATTGTGATAAAAAAGTAGGTGTTGCTATTCAAAATTTTTGATTTTGTTAACTGTATCCGTAGCCGTGAGGGCTCGATTCTTGTTATTTACATATCTCTCCTAGTGCATACCTTAAATTATCTATATTTCGAGTTTCATTCCAATTCGTTCATAAGTGCGATCGGTAGAGTCTCGTATACAGGCAAAGTTACTTTATTATTCCCTGTATATAAGAAACATAATTACTCATTTTTATACAATGAGTGATTATACAATATTATATTAAATGTATACCTCATAAGAAACTTTTTAAGCATTTTCTGATGAAATAATATGTTCGTTAGGAAGTCTCTAGTGAATTACTTAAACAAAAATCTTAGCCCTTCATTATTTAGACCCGAATTACTTAGTTCTGCAATCTTATGCGAGTATGTGGTGTGTGAGGTAACATGTAAGTTTTCTCCTCGTACTCAATATCTTATTTCAAGTACTCATTGGAACAGATCACTCGAAGGAAACGAAGAGCTAGAATTAATGTGTAGTGAATAGTAAAGTGGTGCTACTGTGGAAAGGTAGTTAAGGATCCAAGTCATAAAGTGATAGTATCATTGACATTTGGTCCAGAATCATCGAGAAATAACTATGATTTTTGTCTTGAGAGGAATGAAAGACAAGGATTTTCGTTCCTAAGGTTAATGAAGCCATTTCTACAAGTTATAAAAGAATGTTTTGGTGTTGTGAAGGGTAATGACCGCAATTTTTTTGGAAGGTTATTATCTAAAGAGGTCAATACAATTCCTTAAAGACAATTGGAAAGTTTCAAGTTTATTAACTTTGTTTGAAAAGACCAATTGTAGAAAGGTTTTGTTTTGTCAACCTGCTATGTAAACTTCCTAATTATAACGACCTTATTAAATAATCTTTGGAAAATTTTTTTTTAAGAACTGTATATTTAATTTCACGTGTGTTGTCATTATTTTGTCTTAAACAAATGAATTTTTGAGTGTCGCCGAAATACTTATTGAATCTAAATAATTCAGTACACGAGAGTTAATGAGTTAGTTTTTTAATTACAATCTAAATTTTTTTCGTGAAATACCTTAACACAGGAAATGTGCAATTGTAAACGGCTTATTTTTTAGAGGTGCAGTCATCGGATGGATATTACAAATCATGTTACTGAAATACACTGAAAGAAATTAAAGTTGATAGTTCTTCAATAATGCACTTTGTTTTACAGCTTGTTCGATTTTATAACCTATCTACCGAATCCTTTCCCTGCATCAATACTTTTGGAATAAGCTCGGAGAGCTTTGTAAGGAGCAGATCGAATGGGGGGATTTCGAATTCTTTTTAGCCCCCTCTACAGACCCAGGACAAATAGAACTGGGGTTAATATCTAGCCTATGTTTCCAGCAGAATTCTAAAGAATGGATGTACCAAATTTGATGTGAATTAGTCAAACGTGATACTCAACGTTATTCCTATGGGGATTTTGGATTATTTTTAGCCCCTCTGCACGCCTAGGTTAAAGAGAACGGGGAATATGTTGCCTATGTAACCTGCAGTGTTTTAAAGTATACCAAATTTGGTGTGGATTGGTCAAACGGTGTAGATTTGTATAGAGAACAGACAGACAGCAGACGCCAACTCTTTATATATATAGATGTGTAACTCGGAGTAACGTAGTGTTGCTGTGGAAAGAAGTTAAGCACCTATGTCGTAAATTAATAGCATCAGGAACATTTATAATATCGTCACCTAGCGCCATCATCTCTTTTCTTTTTCTTTGCCCTAGGAGATTTAACAGTTTGAAATAGAAATATTCATTAATTTAGAATTTAAATCTAATTAATATTCAGTTAATTTTAAAATTCAAGCAATCTATGACTTTACAATTGATAAAGCATAGAAATCAACAAAACTTCAGTTTTTATTTCATTTCATTTACAAAATCTAAATACGTAGTTAATAGTGTCAATGTATAAAATATGTCGAAAAAAAGACTGGACACTATTGGCAAATGCGAAAAAGGAATTTCCAGTCACAGGAGAAATACTAATGATGTATAATAGAAAACAGGCCTCATCTATACTTATTCATGTGCGCTTACCATTACTAAAGCGTTTTCAGAGCCAACACAATAGGAGTGTAACGTCTTGGTTCACGGGTAGCTTAGACTAGTTACCATTCAAAAGTATCCGCTTCTAGACTAATGATTTTATTTACAACTTTGGTACAATTAGTCGGTAAAATCAATGAAGAGTCCATTTAAAGATTGTTTGTTGGAAAGTCCAAAGTTTTATCGAGGCGCTTCTTATGGCTGCTGGCGAGCCTCTCACAAGTTACTCGGAGGATTCTAATTCACGGCTACGGGCGAGCCTTTTCTCAAATAAAATACTCAGATGAGTATAGAGTCCCAAGGCAGGATATCTCAGTCTTTTCCAGTTCGGATGAGATCAATCTCTACTACTCGGACGAGTAGTTGCACAGGTTTCTCGGAGGAGTCTCCTTCACGGCTACGGGCGAGCCTTTCATAATAATATACTCAGGCGAGTATAGAATCCCAGGGCGGGATAAATCGGCCTTTTCCAGTCGGATGAGCTCTCCCGAAAGATGGCAATCTTTCGCCGACAGTGAACGGGTGTTCACTTCTCGTTTGACTTTCGTCTCTCTCCAAAACGGTCTCTCTCTGCTAATCTCCTCTCTCTTCTGTTCTCCCTTCTTCTCTTAAAGATCTCAAAAACTCTATATATATCGGGTGCTTCTCGACTCCTCCTTTTTGTTTCGGGTCGGCCTCTTAGTCGGTGCTGGTTGGCTGTTGAATATCTCACCATCTTCGGACCTTCCCGAATGGCTCTCACACGTTGGCCTCTCCCCTTGACTTTTATGTCAGACTTCGGCGGACTTGAAAGGGGACCATAAACCCTTGTCTGCAATGGTCATCGTAATTCATCTCCGTACCTTTTTGTCTCGAAATGTCATAAAGAGCGACAGAAAGGCGCCTGCCTTTTGTTTCGAAGCCACCAGCGATTTTGCCTCTGGAAGCGGTACTGCCGTTAAAAAGCTGTCTCGGGGT
Organism: Meta bourneti; assembly: GCA_933210815.1. Lineage (NCBI taxonomy): Eukaryota > Metazoa > Arthropoda > Arachnida > Araneae > Tetragnathidae > Meta > Meta bourneti. The sequence goes on along the minus strand of OW119924.1, from coordinate 88,594,703 downwards.
GGTCGTTCTTTTCGGCACGATCGCCCCCAGATTATCAGCTCTCCTATCTCTTTCGGCTGCCGTGGTGGTCATTTCGGTGTGGTCTTTTCCTTTCAGCACTTGATCCGCCGGCAAGATTGTCAGTTTCCCTAGCCGCCGTTACAGGACAATAGTTTTTACAATAAGACGATTCGCATGAAGTGTACTAGTTGGATGTCCATGCCCAAACAAATACAAAAAAATAATTTAAAGCGGAGCGTTAAATTCTTTTTTTTTAGACGAGGACCCGATACCAACAAATTTACTCAAACACCTTTCTAACGTTTTAAAGTTCATACATTAATTAACAAAAGTATTAACTATGACGCAATCACAAATAGTATTAGTACAGTTGCGTATACTGTGTGGCATGTTGACAAAATTACATGACATTTGAATCAGTTACCAATCACTAATGAAATCGTGTAGCGTACTATAGTTTCCTCAGGCCAGCATCATTAAATTAATTTGTATTGATATTTATTGGCATACTAGCAGAATTACTCGACCTCACTCTGGTTGAATTAGTCAACTATAGACAGAAGATCAAGTTGAAGATGTAGATTATTTAAGTGTGTGGAAAATAGTTTTGTAACACCTTTTTGACATTTTTATAATTTCCACAACTTACTTTGGACGCACATCGATCCATCAAATTATCTATTTCACATACATCGCATCCCTGTCGCAAGAAAAAATTACGAAATGAAGTAATAATGTAATGTTACGAAAAAACTAAGATAACTATTACAAAAGTCGATTTTGAGTTTGGAGTGATTATGAATGCTCTTTCATTCCATGTAAAATTGCAGTAATACAAATCGGAAAAATGATTTATCTGCTGCAAATAATCAAGCACTCATAGTTGTTCTTCCAATATTTTTTACTTGTAGTACTATAGCACCGTGTATCTGATATTTTCAAATTTCATCATTTTAACACTAAATTTACCGACCTTTTGTAAATAATATCTATTTTCACCGAAACTGATTAAATCACTTATTTTCCATTTAGATGCAGGTTATAGGTAGGGTTCGTGCTTGAAATTATAAACAAAACGATCTTTAAATAATAATTTAATTACTATAACCTAAATAACGTAAATTCCATAATAGAAATTCAATATTAATTTGGCTTTTTATTCAGTAGTTTCACTTTTTCTTGTATACTCGGGGTGATGATACATCTCAATTCATTCGCTGCATATCTTTTGTACCCAAAGTATGTTGAAACGTGATCTTCATCATCAGTATTTTTCGAGTCACTAGTTCATCAATATGAGAACATTTCTTCATTTATACTATTTATTTCTACAAATAATATCTTGTTTTTAAAAATTATGGACATCTTTAGGATTAGAAATAGTGAATACACTAAAAACAAATGTCGAAGGATGAGGAGTCCCAGCGACGCCAACGAGGTTAACAACGCCAACTGAAGGTAAGGAGATCCCTCCATGCCTTCAGTTGGAATGGATATACTTTTCTTCAAAAGAAAACGAACACTCTTCAGTGAGAGAGGAAAAAGGAAGGATGTACTTTTTCGAACTATCTTAACTTAATTTCGATTTCTGTAAATACCTGAACATAGTTTTATTTCCAATCTAATTAAATAATTTAGAATGTACAGAGTTATTTTTCATTTAGTTCTGACCCTTATTTCCTCTCCAGCAAGACACAAGTCTATCAAGACAAATGAAGTATAAAACTAATTACTAATGTTATAGATTGTTTTACTACTATAAATGGCATTTTCAATATTCAAGTTTTTACAATAATAAACAGAATAATTGTAATTAAACTCACTACGAAGTAATCACTGCAATGATGGACATTAAACTGCTACAAATGCAATATGATATTCGACCAAATATATGAATAAAAATGACACCGGGAACTATCCAAATTGTTTTCATAATTGAGGTAGTGTTGCCTTATGGTGTTGACATCTATACGCTGTTGTGCAAAATAATAGCCACATGTTTATGTGTACAAAATGTTTTGAATAGAACTCATTATTTTCGCGCTTGTTATCTTGACTTCGTTATATGTAACATACCGTTACTTCAATTTAAAGGAAAATATTAGAAGTTCCGATGATCTGTTATCGTTAGGAAGTAATGAGGCATGAAACTCTTAGCACTGTTTATTATTTTGTAGAGTAGTATATATGGGATAGTTTTAGAGTTGACAATGTTGTAAAAACAAATAAAATATTAAACCGGTAAAATGATCCGTTATGGTAAAAATAGGTATTCTTCATACGCATGTCGGATGGAGGGAGAGGTGAAGAAAAATAAAAGCAACAAAATTAATTTCATAAACGCTTCAGGTAAAGATTTAATTCAATTGAGGAAAAGAGATAAAACTTAAAAAATAATTTTAAGTCCTAATTTTAAAACGGATCATTTGATCCGGTTAATAAATTTAGTGTTAAGGATAGAATGATAAATTGATTTGATAAGATATTAACGATTAATTTTTTACAGGAAATCCATTTTCTCTTGAAACTTCCATTTAGTGGCACATGCAATAACAAAAGAACTTGTTTTAAAATTGAATGTCTTCAGTACATTCAAAACAAAGATAACCGATTACCATCATTTTTCAAAAACTGGTAGGACACGATATAACAGCATTAAAAAATCAGTTTTCCATAAACTTTTAACAGGTAAATTAAACAAGTAATTAACAGGTAAAACTAATTGCTTGAATATATCTTCAATTCGTAAAGTAGGCCAACTGTGATCTTCCGTGACAATGACAACGAATTTTCATTATTTCAAAAGTCCTATTTCGGGATATGTTCTAATAAATTAATACCTTCGATGATATTCTTTTAATATCATCGAAGTTCCATTTCAAATTTGCTTTACTTTTGATTTTAAATTTACATCAAATTTAAAATCAAATTCTTAAGGCACCTTTTATGGATACAGTTTTGAATGGACACCTTTTAACCAATAGATGCTTGTAGTGGGGAAGACGCAATACTGCACTAATCGGAAAATCTCTTGAGCATTATTTGGGAACCTTAGGGTGATAAGACACGGGGCGACTTGTGAAAGCAACCTAGGACGCGCTTTTTTTAATCTTTTTTTTGAGATTTGGCTCGCTACCCTAAATTACTAAATGAAGTCGCCCGTTTCACCCACTGGAAAAGTGTTTCTCAAGGGGACGACTTGAGCAGAGCGATCTGGAAGGTGAATACATTTCTACCCCTCCTGTCACACAGAGTAGAGTTGCCCACTGAATCGCGCGTGACGGTCGCGATGCCCCATCCGCGGCACAGCCTCGATTTCCAAGTCTCTCAACTTTTCCAAAGCATTGTTTTCTTAGCTGACACACGGGACAACCTGAGCATCCCGGCCCGGGTTTATATTTCTACCAGACAGGAAAGAAAATACGTTTTTTCTAATATTTCTAACACGTCACATTTTTGCACACACACACGTCAAGTTTCATATTCAATTTTTCAAATTATGATTTCTAGTTTTTTGCCGATATCATTGTTCCTTTTTTCTCACAAAAGCGAAACAGTAAATATTGATTCATATCTTACCTAAAATGTGTTATTTTTTCACTTCTTGGGTTTTTTATACCCAAAGCAACATTTGGTGACATGACGTTTTTAAAATTGCTTTAGGTCTATCTCTGCGAATCACCCAACAGTAATCTGTCATCATGCTAACATCCCAGTGTCCTTGAACCTCTTTTCCACGTCCTTAATTTCATGTTGGAACCTTTTTGCCTGATCATCTCTCATAGCTCACCTCCTTGAATGAAATAATATCAATACGCCACACTCTTTGAAGGTTCATGACCGCTTCGAACTCTGAATCAGATATGTTTTCTCATACAGTGGTAGCTTGAGATACGAGTGCCCCAAAATACGAGCCGTCACCAGGTCGATTTTTTGCCTTGAGTTACGAGCCAGAATTTGAGATACGAGTTTGGTGATGACATAATCACCACACACACACTCCGCTCAGATTCCCGACTCTTGCGCGTCGTTCAGTTCACATGTTTACCTCATCTGATCACAGCTAGCTTCTGTCACAAAAAAAATCAATACATTTCTTAATTTGGTTTGACATTTACTGTCAACAGCCACCAGGAAGCCCGAGTCCCTTTCGATTTTTGTCCATTTTTCTTCTCTCTGACCAGATGCGTCATTTATGAAAACTACTAACTAACACCAACACACATTCCCGTACCTAGTGTCGTGAGACACTGTACCAGTTTAAATAAATGTGGTTGGGATGAATAGAGCATGCCACCGAGGTGGCATGTCTATCCAGAATTTAGAGCACATTACTTTTATACATTATTACATCCATACAGTAATTACATCTATATTAATTACATAGTAATCATCTATATTATCCTACTAAGTTACACTATGTATATATACAACATGCAGAAGAAGAAAAAAGTAGGTTTTTCAGTCTGGATAATCCAAATCCTGATGATTTTCAATGAATCTCACCATGTTAATAATTTTGACCCTCGAGCCCTTGGTATTAGCAATGTTCCTGAGCCATATAATTTTAAGGTGGTCGGTAGGCGTCCTCGCCATGATGCTGTAAGGGGGCAGACTGTGATGTAATGTAGAGGTGTGCCGATTTCACCATGGAGCAATTTTCTGATCTTTTTAAACCTCGTTAGGTAGGATGGAAACGGACCATGTCCTGTGAAGAAGAGTGTCTCTTCCCTGGTCCAACTTGCCGATTTTAGTGACACTTTTGGCAGCACATCATGCACCGTCCTACCTGTTTCTCCCTCATCCCATTCGTTCTACTCCGCACCAAGTAGCCAGCTAGTGGATTCCCTCCTGCAATGACTTCTGGGCCATTTCACCCTTTCATCAATGCACTCCGTTGTGGTTGCCTCTTTTGCTAACCTATCTGCTTCTTCGTTTCCTTCATGACCCGCATGTGCTTTAATCCAGCCTATACAAAATTCCTTGTTGTTATTTAATATATATTGTATTCTTCGTGCCAGTGGACTCGGCGCTTTAGGATTTCTAAGTGCCAGGAGACCAGCTCGGCTGTCTGACCAGATCTTGACATTTTTGTCTGCTCTTGCTTCTGCTGCTTTTATGGCTGCTAAAATTCCATACAGCTTCACCTGGAACACGGAGTTATTGTCCTGCATTCTCGTTAACCATTGCTGGGTTATTCGCCCCCCCTTCTTGCATAGAACAAAAAGCACTTCCCACTCTATTTTCCATTTTGGAGCCATCGGTGAAGTAGCTTATGCCGGAGTGAGCATTTGGAGTGTCATTTGCCGGAGTGAGCATGCCGGCAATGTATGAAATATATCTCTGATTCGTTTCGAATATCACGTGGGAAGGCACGTGACTTTTAATCCTTCGCTCAAGCTCAGAATTTGCCATTTGCATTTTGCGCTTTGTTCGGAAGTGTCAAAATATGCGATTTTGTTCAACAAAAAATTAGTTTTATACTGTGCTGTATGAAAATGGAAAAGCAAGATATAGTGTTGGAGGAGTCACAGTCAATAGACATGCAACGACGATTCGAAGATGAACTGTTTAAGCTTCGAGTTAATGCTGCAAAAATAGTTTGTTCTTAACCGAAACTAATTACCAGAAGTGTGTATTTTTAGTAAAGTTCATTTAATGACCCTGTTTTACTTTTTATAAGAAATAAAATTAAATGCAATTCAAAATAAAATTACTTCCTTTCTTGGTGCAACAAGTAGGTTCATATTTATTTTGTTTTCTTCAATAAAGGCATAAATTTTGTTTTGTACAACTTTAAATTTTTTTACGTATTTTGAATAAAAGTTTTTTAATGGCACTGTCATTATTTTTTCAAAATAACATTTGAATTTTTGAGGAATGAACGGTATTTAAATAATAGCCTTATCATGACCTTTTTTTCATACTTTTCCTAAATAGCATTTGTCATTCTATAGAATGTCTAAGTATTATATACAATGCCTAGGGAAAGTATATAATAATTCTCATATTTCATACTTTGCCTAAAAACGCCGGGCATTCTATAAAATGCCTATGTATTCTATACAATGCCGGCTTTTCAAACTTTGCCGGTAATATATAGACCAACCTATTGCCCTTTCCTCGTAATCATCTTTGTCATATTTTGCATTTCCAATCTTTTTACATATTTTCATTCTCATTTTGACACACATCGCTTCTTTTTGAAGTGAAAGATTCAGTGGTGGAATTCCCGCAATTCAAAGAGGCTGCTGTTCTATAACTTCATGTAATTATGATCAGAAATTTTCATTGTATCCCATTAAGCTTTCTTATAGTTCGTTGAGTTGGATTATAACACCAGACCACTGCATCATGACTCAACATTCTTTCTGTCACTGTTTTGTACAGCAGTCTTCGAAATTTCTGCCCTATTTCCCATCTCGTTCCAGCTATTTTTTGTAGCATTTGAAGTTGTAACATGGCTTTTTGTCCTAAAGTCTGTACATGAGCCGTCCAACTTACCTTCTCGTTTAATGAAAGTCCTAGGTACTTTAAAGTACTAGTTCGTTTTATTCTTTTTTCATTCCAGTAGATGGAAGGTCCTCTCGAAAGATTACTAAGGAGGAGGTACTTAGTTTTTTCTTCGAACACGTTCAGACCTTGCTGATCTGTCCAGTTTTTAAGTCCAGTGCATTTGTGGCTAGCTCATCTAATTTGCGCTCTGATTTTGCCGCGATTATAAAGGCGAAGTCTTCAGCAAATGCTTGCATGTGGACTCCTTCAGGCCATGGTAGATCTAATGCTTCATCGGCCACTATATTCCACAGCACTGATCCGCTGCACGATCCCTGTGGACAGCCTTTTCCTTGTTTCATGATGCAGGACTCTCGCTTGTCATGAGCATGACTTTTCTGTCCTCAAGTACTTTAGCAAGAGTACTTTTAATATTGGAAGGGCATTTAGATTTCGCTAATCTGTTTTTAATATTATAGTGAAGATTGTCGAATGCCCCTCAATATCAACCGACACTATAGCGGCATGAAGTTTTTCTTTTTCTCTTCATTAATTTTGTTTAGCAAGGTTTCTAGAGCATTGTCAACAGATAAGACCTCCTTGAATCCAAACTGGAGTGCATGTCTTCCTTTGTTTTCAACTTTATGATAAGTCAACCTTTGTACAAGAAATCTCTCCAAAGCTTTACCCAGAGTTGGAAGAAGGGTAATTGGTCAATATGATTTTATTTCATCGTGTTTTATTCCTACCTTGTGGAAAATAATGATAATTCCAATTTTTAGGGGCTTAGGAAAGGTCGCAATATTTAGACATTTATTGAAGAAAGCAAATAGAAGTTCTGGAAATTTGTTATTGATAATTTGCAACACGAGATTATCTATGCCATCATATCCCAGTGCTTTGCCTTTCGGGAGATAATTGACAGTACGTTAACCTCGTCTTCAGAGATGTCTGGGTCCCTTGGCGTATTAGTCAAATCTTCAACCGTTATACTATTGCAGTTGTTACATGGGTAAAAAAGTGATCATTTATTAAAACGGAAAAACGGGGTATATGTACAGTTATTTAGCTAATTTTTTCGTATAACTAGGAGTCCAAAGAATGTGAGGGTAAAGAACAATGGTAAGAAAAGGAAAAAAGTAATATCCATGGAATTAAAGAGTGAGATAATAGACAAACATGAGCAAAGCGTAAGAGTAATAGACTTGGCAACGCAGTACGATCGCACTACTTCTACGATATGTACTATTCTGAAGCAGGACTCGATAAAGGCTATAACTCCAGCTACAATACTTTTTCATTATAAATACATTATTAAAAAATTGTAGTGTGTTTTTGGGGGCTGGTACGAATTAGTCTCATTTCAATTAATTTCAATGGGAAAAATTAATTTGAGATATGAGCATTTTAACTTACGAGCCCGGTCATGGAATGAATTAAACTCGTATCTCAAGGTACCACTGTATATGATCCAGTGAATATTCTTTTCAATTTCGAATCGGATAAAGCTGAATATTTATCAATTAGGTACAAAAAGCAGTTTCTATCCTTATACAAGGCCTAGAACAACTGTTTCATCAGTTGAAGCTTGATATGAAGGTGTACTTATCAAGCTTGGAATAGTATTTTCTCCGGGTTAACCAAGCTCGGTTGTATTGCATTCTTGGTACCAGGTTATAAGGTTTGCCTGAGTGGCCATTTCTTTTGAACCCAATGTGTATTTCTTGCTTGACTGGCCAACTCGCAGATAAACTTTGTAATGAGAACCCTTCTACACCTCTAGGAAAACCAAGATCTCTTACTGATAAACTTAGTTTGTTTTGAATTAAGGGTCATGGCTTCCAGCATGAATGCTCAGAAATGAATTCTTCACTATTAGTTCCAGAAATATCTTTTACAAACAATGAAATCCAGATTTGTATTGATTGAAACATCAGGTCCATGAGGCTCAGGTCGAATATAAGACTGAATATTGCGTTAGAAAATGTTATTCTTACTCTTTTAGTTACAACAGTTCATTTTGCACATGAGCAAAAATAACAGTCACCCCTTAAAAAAAAGCCTCTTTGGTTCCCTCGAAATGATTAGAATAACAAAAGCCAGAGTTATTAAACACAAACCAGAATTAATGTAGTCCACTGTTTTTATTGATCACCGAGTTTCACACTAAATACAGTGTAGTAAGTCTTTTTCAAAAACTGAGTTCTGCCATCTGGATAACAAACTTTTCTCATGTATAACAAAAGGAATTTGGGTTGTTTACGTAACCTCTAGAAGCCATTTTTGCTTTCTACTATATCGAAGCACGACACAGTTCTCGAAAGTAGGGTAAGATTTTTTAATATAACTAACACAAAAGATCTTCAATAAAAAGAATATTGTCACAGAAATCAACTATGTATAAGGATGATATTGAAAATGTTTCTTGCTTTACCTATGGAATAAAACTGGTTGGGGGAAGTTCCTTTTCGGACCTGCTTGCTACTTAGCGACATATTGGCAATTGCTGCCAACTATGACTCACAATTGCACTTTGATACCGCTAATAACTGCATATATAAGCGTATCTGTTAAATCATGTACATTCTCCAAATTATATAATTTAATACGATGCAAACAGTCAAATATTTTCCTCATAATTTATATATATATATAAATGTATTTGTACGTTGAAGACCTTAAATGAAAAGAATATAATTTCAAGTAAAGTTTTATAGCAATTATGAAAAATCTGACATTGTTGGGAAATTAGCTTACATTTTCAAATTCTGCATTACAAAATTTATTAGAATCGCATAAAGAAACAAAAAATCCTTTTCAATGCAGACGTTTGTTATTTATTCCCCATAAATGTTCACTAAATTAAAGATTTGCTGCACTTTATAGTTATTTCTATATTTAACCTTTAATGTGAACTATTTTAAATGCGCTATTTTGTGTTTTAAAAACCCAATAAGTAGATTATCGATGAAAAAAGAATTTGTATTAAATATTTATTTAAACTTTGTACTCCATATTTCTGTTTGAGTATCTAAAGAAAACCGACATCAAAAATTAAATTCTTCGAACGAACTGCATTCCATTCTGTGATCTTCATTTAATTTTAAATATTTAAAAATCTTTGCATGATTTGTAATTTTAAAGAGTGATTTTTTTTATGAAAATCCCGACTTTTCGTGTCTCTTTGCATAATCTTATTTTTTAGGGTATTAAGATAATATGTGCCAAATTTTAAGTCGAAATGTTCAAAATCGGACTTGTTAGAAGCCATCAATAGACGAGCGCATGTATAGAATTTGGAACGCGAGCCACTTTAAAAAGGTGCAAAATTACGAAGCTGATTTAAAAAGATTTATTATCAAAAGATGTCATCAAAAATAATCACACCTATATACAGCTATCTACATTTAACTACAGTACTGTATGGCTCTGGTATAGCAATTAGCAGTATAATACTATAAGTACTGAATGTACGTTTCGTTAAAACTGTACTGAAAGCGTTTTTCTCTGAACAGCGTTTTCGATGTTTCTCAAGTGGTTGGCATACTATAAAACTATTGGATTGATCAACTTGAAATTTTAACAGCTTATCGAGCAAACATCCTTTTATCGTTTAATGAACCGAAAAGGGATGTTACATTTTAATATTTTTATAGCAAAAATCCGGTCAATTTTTTAAGCTAAATTGATTATTTGGATTTGACAAGTCATGTTTTCATCAAATATTTTTTTAAAAATCCGTTCAACTTTTTGCTTAAGATCACTTGGAGTTCAGAAATTACATGCCAACCAGTAACCATAAAACTTCACGCGGCGTCATAGTCGAGGAAAATTAGCAGGTATGAGATTCTTCATGAAAATAATTAACACATTTTTTGAATACCTGAAATGATAGTAAATAGGCGAGTGATGTTTGAAATTATTTGATTTCAAAGTTTCGTCAGTAAAAAACCCCAAGAGCTGTAATTTTAGCGAAAACAAGAGAAAATCTCCGTTTAATTGCAAAATTAAGTATTCCTTTTCTATCTACAATATCACAGATACTTCCACGAAATCATAGATTAATATCAACAACTTCAATGAAAAACAACTTTTTATAAAAACTAACATAGAAAGCAAGAGATTTCATAATACCAACATGATAACTATTATTTAATGTCTATGTTAAATCGGGATCTGGTGATAGACAGTTAATTAAGGTCGTACTGAAGCAACACGGCAGGCTATTGGCGATGATCGGCATCTGGAATAGGATATGCAATTTGGAAATTTTGTTATTACAATTAACAATTACGTAGAAATTTTTTATGTATATTTATTTTAAGAATTCTGGATCTTTAGGTGTACACTGAATTGCGAAAACATTTCGGTGTACACCTAAAGATCTAGAAAACATTTCGGTTTCATTCCTTTGAAACTCCGTGTAGGCTTTACTTTCACAAAAAACGATTTAATCCTGCATAACAAAATTGATTCACCATTTTCAGTTCCTTGTTTATTGATGTTAACGTTCCCAGTTTTTTTTACCAGAAACTGTAGTTTTTTGTTGAACCTTTAAAAAATGCATGTACCAATTTTGCTACAGAAAGATTTGATTTTTTAAACTGTATAATTCTTTGTCGGAGGGTTATATATTTTTAACGACTTCAATTTAATAAGTAATTGCTCTGTGAATGTTTTTTTTTTTCAATTTTTTATCTAACTGTATTTGTGTATGCCTTTTTTCTTGCAACTTGCGTAGAACATTTTTTGTTCCCTGTGCTTGGGTATTTTTCTGCAGAGAAGCAAAAATTAAATAAATAAAAAGAAACTCGCAAAATTTAGCAGTGTGGATCAGATTACTTTAAATTAATCACTTAACGTTTTTGTACATTCTCGATATACATATTCCTTCTATTCGGTATTTATCTGGTCATCTGACTGTGGTCCAAAATTACGAGTTGTTTCTCGGATCATTCTTTTTGGCGTCCGTCATTAATAGCTCCAGTGTGACGTAAATTGATCTACCGACCAACCTATTTCTGGCGAGTACTGACATGAACCAAGCAAAAAGAGGCAATCCAGTTAGAAGTGATGAGTATAGCGAAATGGAGTAGTTACCGGGAGCTAGTAAGTGCCTAAGTTCAGATCACAAAGTAATCGTATGAAAGTAACATTTAGACTGACTTCTTTGCGGAAATAAATCCAGGAAAGATCTTGCGCTAAGTTGTAAGATGAAAGGTAACGACTTCTGGTGGCTTTCAGTGGTGTTTTCTTCTTTCGCGGTATGGAAAGTATCTTGTGTAACGATCAAATCTTGTCTTCGCATTTGTCGTTTCCAAATAGATCAGGTTCGTCATCTGACCATGGTTCAAAATTACGTGGTGTTGTCCTCGGATCTTTCCCTTTGGGATTGATCCCGGACCGTCACCAATAGCCCATTGTGTTGCTCCAGTGTGACGTTAATTGAAATACCCCCCCCCCCCAAATAGATCAGGTAAATTTTTTAAGGTCGATAGAAAATTTATCTTTCTCTCCAGATTTGCTTATTTATTCCGTGATTATTATTTCGTCATGTGACATTGGTTCAAAATTACGTGGTGTTGTCCTCGATCTTTCCCTTGGGGATTGATTCCGGACCTTCGCCAATAGTCCGCGTGTTGCTCCAGTGCGACGTACCTAACTACCACCCTGCCGTGATTATCAGTAATGTTGTAACTGTACAGAATCACTGATTAACAAAAAACACTCAGATAATACTTTAAAAAGCATTCAAACATATTCTTTTGAACAATGATAATGATTTATGAAAAATTTCAAAATGATCAGAAGATAGTGATTTCGCAAAAGCATTAAATTAACCAATTGGTTCCTGGAATAAATATATGCTGTGAGGCTAAGCGATCACCCCCTCTTAAAACGATACATCGTGTTTATAGCCCAGATCAAACGAGGAGACAGTCGGTCGTGTGTCAGTCGATTTTTGAATGGGTGTGAAAGCATAGAGGGTGATCGCCGTAGAATAGATAATGATTTATGAAAAATTTCAAAATGATCAGAAGGTAGTGATTTCTGAACCCGTCATCACTGCTATCGCTTTCAGCACCGAACGATGCATTTAGATCCAGAATCAGTGTTGCAGGCGCCAGGTACGAAAGCTTTGTTTCCTTTTTAATTTGTTACCTAATTTAGAGAAGGCTCGCTCAAAACCAAATACCAACTTGCCGGAGTCCGATCAAAACACTCTTTCACATTCCCCCTGGATCATCCTTGTGAGAACTTACCTGTTTAGTGTTCTCCCTTTGGAGTTGATCAACTTCTTAAACGTACAGAATCAGAGCTAGCTTTTCTTGTAAGACATTTGATGGTTATTTGGGAACGGTGTTTATTTTGTTGCTATAAAGTCTGGGCCTGTGCGTCATCTAACCGTGGTTCAAAATTATAAGCTGTTCTGGGTTGTTTCCCTTCGGGACTGATCCCAGACCGTCGCCAATAGCCCGTTTAGTTGCTAGAGTTTTACTTAAATTTAACTACCTACTTATCCGAACGGTGAAGGCCAGGATATCGTTAATTTTGCATGTCATGTCTACACTTTTTTGTTTTAGTGCTAGGTTTAACCATCCCCTTAGTGGGTCTTGAAAGTGAGCAACGCAAATAAAGTGATCTTGTGAGGGGACACTAAAGCATAGTGCGTTGACGTTCCCTCTAATACACAAGATAATTGCCTGGTCTGAAATAATCCGAGACTATGGAGATAGCTAGAGAACGGTCATGCCATTTACATGATGTAATAAACGCCTACCTTTGATTTAGGTATCCGTGGAATCATTTGGGAAGAGATTGTATGTTGCGAGGCCTGTGTCCATGTGTTCCATTCTACCTCCCACAACTGGAGAATGTGGTCTCTAGTGAATGTCTTGATATCTAAGGCTGGGATATCTATATGGTTGTTCTCTGAGGCATTTTTGTCGCCGCTTTCTTGGTTGAAGCAAGTGAGAAATCAGGGCATGGTTTTTGTGCCCTAGGCGGTTCAAACCTTGTGTGTTGCTCACTCGCTTCTGCCACCAAGCTTCCAATCGGTCCCTAACAAAGAATGTGTCTCTAATCACATCACTAAGTGGTTCCATGGGGTGATTGATTGCAGTTCTTTTGTTCAGTCCCATCTGCATAGTATTGTCTTTGTCCTACGTAATTACGTTTCCCTGTTCAATGAGAATGATGTCACGCATGTGTAGACACTTCACTGATCGAGCAAAAAGTTTCTTCCGAGTCAACCATTTCAGCCACAAGTGTAGACATGGCATAAAGATACATTTTCATAGGGATTCTTTACCAGCTGGTAAGTCGAGTTGGTAAATAGTTCACCGATATTGTTTGTATTGCTTGGTAAGTTTATAGGATTAAAACTTGCCGAGTAAGTTACCAGAAAGAAGGCACTGCAGTGCTTTTGGACAATCTGGAAAATCCCCTTTTCTTCTCTGTAAAGTATAAATATCGTGGCGATATTATTTTTTCAAAGTAGAGAAAAACATTTTAAGGGTTTAAATACGAATTTCGATACGATTGTCCAAAGTTTTAAATTGATTTGACAGCATTGATATAAGTTGAAGACATTTTACTTAGAGCTGATACCCAAAACAAGGAACAAAGCAATCATAAATATTCTAGCTAGAACTAGTTAAAACCAAGACCCTAAGTCAAATAAAGGTTACGAAATAATAGAATCGAGTCATGCTTTTCGTGTTTAGCAACTACTCATTTTCCTACATTCGAAAATCGAATCATCTGCAAGAATGAGCAATACCGATCGCCGTGGCCAACGCTATTTAAATTAAGACACTAATGATCTCGTTAGTATTTGAGGGCTATATTGGGAGCTCAGATCCAGGAACTTAAGTCCCATGTCTTCTTTGTTGAGTCATCTTATTATGGATATAATTTTGTTGCTTTAAAATCGCAGTTTTGAGGACATTGAATATTTAAAGATCACATTTCTCGTATGTTATAAAAATAGAGGGAGAAAATAAGACCGCCAACGGGCTTGCGACATTCTGAGGAAGACACTCAAATACTGTCCACTACCGAACGTGCTTAACTTTTCTAAGGAAATTAGCGAAATAATATTTGTGAATTCAAATGGCGTAGGGTTTCAGAGGCATATTTCCTGTGTTCTTCATGGATACGAAATACTCTAGTGATACTTTCCTTTCCCACGGAGCTTACCGTCTTAGTAGCACGTAGGTCTTTTTCCCTACCACGACATTTTTTACCTGACTAAAATGACGTGGTGTTGTCTTCGGATTTTTCCCTTCGAAGCAGTCGTCAATAGCCCGTTGTGTTGCTCCCCAGTGTGACATAAATTCAAATATCTACAACCATAATCTGTGTAATTAAATTTAGTTCTCGAAAATTTAATTTTATCCTTTCAACAAAAGTAATGCCGAAGAAACAATAATTGTGTCTAATATTTCAGTTTCTAAGTCGTGTGTTGCAAATGCATTCGCAATCACCCTCGAAGAATTCTCAATCTGCTTAATATACAGTGGCTCCCAAAAGTGTTCGTACACTTACGAATTTCAAAGAAATACTGCTCTATCCATTAATAAAAATTAATATTTCAGAATGGAATTTTTTTAATAATATCTATAACTTGTTCTTAACAAAACTACATAAAATATTTTAAAAACATAGTAAAACTTTGTTTTGAAAAATAAATAATCAAGAAGTAACAAAAAAGTTACCTCCACAAAAAGTCTTCGTACACTTTAAAAAAAAATCTCTACACATTAGTAAATATTGTAATATTTCGGTAAATTAGTACTTAATAGGATATCCTATAGCATCCACAACAGCTTTTAAACGTCTGGGAATAGAGTTCACTAGTTTTTTTGTAATTTCTGCATCAATGTTCCTCCATTCTTCAATCATTACTGTTTTTAATTCGCCTTTCGTTTTAATGTCGTGTCTTCGTACTCTAACCTCCAGCTCTTTCCAAATGTGCTCTATTGGGTTTAAATCTGGCGACTGAGGTGGTGTTTTCAGAACTTGTGGACAATTATAGACACCAGAGTCAAACGTTGAGAGCCGTGTGCTTAGGATCGTTATCTTGATAAAAAAACAAAGTTGTTTCCAATACCCAAATTTTGGACTGATAATTTTAAATTGTCTTTTAAAATATTTAAATAAAGAGCATGATTCATTATGCCATCAATAAATACCAAATTACCTAGTCCTGATGCTAACACATGCAACCCCACACAAGGACACCTCCACCGCCATGCTTTACTGTTCCAACTAAGCTCTTGGGATTAAGTTCCTCATTTTTCTCCTCCATACAATTATACGCCCATCGGAACCAAACACGTTAAATTTTCTTTCATCTCCAAATAAGACATGATTCCAATATTTTTCGGGCTTATTTATCATTGATTTTGAGAAGGAAAGCCTAAGCTTTCTATTTTTCGCACTTACAAAAAATTTTCTTCGGGCAGAACGCCCATTTAATCCAGCTGATCTTAGCACTTGTCAAACAGTTTCAGATGAAATTGATGTAGAAAATTTTTCAGTAAATTCTGTAGAAATTTTTACAGCACTCAAACGTGGATTTTTCACAAATCTAACTATAAATCTGATCAGGTTGAGTTAACTTTGCCGGACGACCTTTTTTTACCTTGTTTTCGATCCGATTTTCTTCTTTAAAGCGCGTTTTATCACATACTGCACCATATAATGGGATAAATTTACTAATTTAGCGATATTCCGAACAGATTTACCACTACTATAATGAAAAATAAACAATTTTTTGCTGTTCGTTGTTTCCTTACGACTACGAGCCATTTTTAAATAATAAATAGAATATTAAAAAGTAAGCAAGCAAAGATCAAAGCTAAACAATTTTTTAAATGTCACCACAATGCAAAAATAAAAAAGCGATAGACGATAATTTTATTTATGAATTTATCCGAAAATGTTTCGGTGTACGATCACTTTTGTTACGTGTTCTTTCTCTGCCTCCTTGCATTTTCATTTTTATAAAAAGAAAATGAGTCAATATTTCTTTTAAAAATGTTAGGTTTTATTCAGATTCGCATGCAGATATGAAAAAATATTGGACTTTATATTCCAATTCAATTCTAGGCTGCAGAGATATTTCTTCAAATTTGTAAAGTGTACGAACAGTTTTGGGAATCACTGTATGCATCACCGACAATGCACAAATCCTTTAAAAGGTTTTGAAAAATTAGTACTTGATTCCTTTTAAAATAAACACGCAAATACGCAATACACATTTGAGAAATAAATAATGGAAGCCTCGCAAAACCCCAGCATTCTGGTAAACAGATTAAGAAATAAAATAAATACTACACTGCTGGCCACCCAAATTGCAACACCAAGAAAGACAAGAGATATCACAACAAAATTTATTTTGTAGATAACATGTTGACCAAGTATCAAATGATTAAATTTATAGACTTCTGTGAAGTGTGGTTCCTGCCAAAATCAGTAGCCATAGTAGCCGCCATTGTTGGAGATCACCGCTGCCACACGCCTCGGCATTGATTCAAAGAGATTTTGGATGTGTTCTTGGGGTACAGCAGACCAAGCAGCTTCCACACGTTGCCAAAGTTGATCTGGTGTGGCAGCTGGGGATGTATTCTGGGTCAATCGTTGAGCAACCATGGATCACATGTTTTCTATCGGCGAAAGATCCGGAGAGCGAGCTGGCCAGGGAAGCAATTCAATCTGGCGATTGACGAAGAACCCTTGGACAATGCGTGCCACGTGTGGTCGCGCATTATCCTGTTGAAATATGGCTGTGGGCAAGCCCTGAAGGTAAGGAAGGACAACTGGCTCCAACACCTCGGAGATGTAGAGCTGGCTGTTTAAAGTACCGGCAATGCGTACTAGAGGAGTGCGAGAGTGATATCCAATACCGCCCCATACCATAATACCCGGTGCAGGACCAGTGGGGCGGTGCATAACGCAGCTGTTCAGCATCCTCTCTCCACGGTGTCTCCAGACTCGGATCTGACCATCGTGGTGTTGCAGACAGAAGCGTGACTCGTCAGTAAAGACAATTTCATTCCATTCTGCCGTCCACATCCTTCTTTCATCGCACCATTGGCGGCGGAAACGTCTGTGGTTCTGCGTCAAGGGTAGACGAAGCAATGGACGTCTTGCGGACAGACCACTCTGCTGTAAACGGCGTCGAATGGTACGCGCAGACACTGGATGATGCGGTACAGACTGAATGTGCTGTGCTATGGTTCGTGATGTGGCTGAGCGATCCGTCACTGCCATACGCCCAATATGCCTGTCATCACGTGAAGTGGTGCACTGAGGTGGATGCGATCGAACACGTCGGTCTGTCGTACCCTCCTGCATCCAACGATCACATATCCGCATTACAGTTGTTTGGTTTCGTCCAACACGACTACCGATTTCCCTGAAAGATAATCCACAATCTCGGTAGGCCACTATCCTTCCTCTGTTGAACTCGGATACTTGATCGAAAGATGATCGCTGTTTTCTACGAGGCATAATTGATCGTTTTTTTGAAAAAAACACAAGAAAAACACAATAGCCGTACTTGAAATCGTCGAAATCTCCAAGCCTTAAATAGCGCTTTGAAGTGGCGCCACAGGCGCGCGTGATGTGCGTCTGCGCTGAAATTCTAATCATTTGCATATCTCACCTCCGCTAATGCATGTTGTAAATTTCATATTATTTGCATGCTTCCCTCAGGGTGTTGCATTTACGGTGGCCAGCAGTGTATTTTAGGTAGTGTAGTTATCGTCAAAACCTCGAAATAATATTGTAATTCTTGGTTGAGCAGACGAAAAGTGAAATACATTTACAATAGAATGTCGGATTAGAAAAGTAACACCTCGGTACGTCGTTACTCATAGGAAGACTCATGGACATCATTCATGACGACTTAAGCGGAGTACCTACAGAATATACTCAATCATGACAATAGTATAAATTAATGGGTGTACTTAAATTAACGATAAAAAGTTACCTTTACATATTTTGAGCTTTATTTGAACATTCTTTAAGCTTTAATACTACTCTACCCCCGTACATACTATAATATCAAGTGTTTGACTGAGAAACGACACCTGTCTCAATACAACTAACTTTCTTTAAAACATTCAGTGATTTGAACTATTCATCTGCAGTACTGGCTTAAGGTAATTTCTAATTATTTCTAAGGCTCTTTCATCGATCGCACTTCCATGCTTTCCTTCTAAAAATTCCCACATCCACTTACATTTACGATTTCAAATAAATTCAACAAAGAATCAGGTTTCGAATCCTAATATTTGACTTCGTTTCGTTTGCCAACAGACACAAACCCTGCGTGCCTTAACATCATTCCAGTGACGATTTATCTGGGTTAGCATTTCAATTTGCAACGAGTAAACGAGGGTTTAATTACATTTCCGTCTATGAAATCTATAGACGGCACTGAAGAAAATTGATGACTAATCTGGAGAGGAATCTAGACGACGAAGTATCAAGATTTTATGTATTCAGTTTACTGTAAATAGGAAACTATAAGAATTTCAGACATTAAGATACGTCCAATTCGATGATTTCATTCATGATTCAAACAGCTTGAACCATTCTCACATGTACTCAACAAAAAATACTCATTATTAATCAGTTATTCGAGAGGAAAATATTTCGTATACCCTTTTAACCTTTTAAAATTTAACTTCCATTTTGAATGATGGATCATAGAAACTCGTCTTTTTTTAAGGCACGGTTAGTATGTCTGGCGTCTGGGGTGATAATCGCGTCCCAGACGGAGTGGTCGATTTCCAGAGATGCTTAGACAAAGAGGCCCCCACATTTCCCAGACTTTTCTTTGGTTCCTCGCTCAAAATCGATTGAATCCAGAGAGAGAATCAAGACAGTGTTTCTTACATTAGTTTTAAGTTTCTTATCGCATCTGCTTTTAAAGTGGTTTTGACATTCCGGCATCCGTAGGCGAGAGAAACTTTAAATCACTCCTGACCAGGAAACATACCATTGTTTCTGTTTTGTGGAAGATTCTGTAAATTGGTGTAAACTTTAGTTTGGGTGGGTTCGTAGCACGCAAGATTGCCCTAAAAGGAAGAGAAGTTGAAAATATTTTTCGGAGCTTATGAAACATTTCGAGTTGAACTAAATATTTAAATTGTCTAATGGCGTGTGCATTTGTTATTTCTTCCAGGTATGTGATACCCATATCAAGTTTGTAAATCTTTCACATCTGAAGAAATTTTCAAATAATCCGTTTATTAGGTTGTTAAGCAGTGTTAAGAATTAACGTTGCTCTGGAGCAATACAATGGGCTACAGACAACGGCCCGGGAAGGGAAAGATCCGTAATCCATTTGCATTGGCTTATATCTTTCAGCATCTTCAACTGGAAATCTGCGATCATTTAATTAATATTATCATGGTTTCTTTATTGAGAAACATGTTTTATTTATCTTGAAATTGAATAGTTCAAACGTTTTATGACACAAATCTTCAGTTTGAGAAAAAAAATTATAAAAGAAGTTTCTTTTTAAAAGAGTGCGTGATTTCAGATAGATTCAGGCATAGTTTACTCGATATACCAAAAGAGAAAAGTTTTTTTCTCAAATTTTCATACGAAAGATCCGTTCTCCACCAATAGTAAATTTGAAATACTTAAATCTACATTAAACGCTGAATAATACCATTGTTATTGTGTATAAGCAGTGCGAATGCTGCAAAAATTCTCCATGACATGTACGCCTTAAAAGTATTACTGTGAAAATTAAACTAATAAAATGATAAAAAAACGAAATGAAAGTCATGAAACACAATGATAAGAAACAGTAAAGAGTCAGAAATAAAATGATACAAAACAGCAGGGAGAATTGTTCAAGTCCACATAAAAGAGATTTGAAGACAAATAAATACTCATGACCTGTTGAAAGTTTAAACTGGGCCACAATCGCAAATCTTGGGGAATCTTGCTAAGATTCCTCATGTATCAACTGGTGGTATCCATATCTTACTATCTGCGGCTTGAAAAAGTCTAGATTTCAGGTAGAAAAAATACTTCTGGAGAGTAATTCTGAGTAATTTGAACGAATGAAAAGAAAAAGGTTAATAAAAGGCTTTTGGAGGACAGATTCCCTTTTCCAGCCATTTAGTTTCAATGGTCGGGATTCGATTGCAAGGAAACCTAATCATCCGGGGATTTCATCAGTCCAGATTGTGAATGCTTTTTGCCTTGTAACTTGTCAGGAATGGATCGAAGAACAAGTATAAAACATAATAAAATCTTTTAATGAGAAAATGTAGTATTTATAGATCAATTGGTTCAAATACTGCCGGCCACTAAAATTACATTCTTAAAAAGACCATTGCCTTAACAAAAAAATTTACACCTAACATGACAAAATTGATTTGCCCTTTTTACCTTCTCGTATTGAATTTAACGTCACCAGATGAATCACCAGAAACTGTATACATAAAGGATTTTTTATAAAATCTTTAAGAAAAGAATGCATGTAACAATGTTGCTACAAATAAATCTTGTAACCTGCATAGTTCTTCCTCGGAGGTTGATATATTTTGTAATGATTTCAATTCGATGAGTAATCTATTTGAATGAAGTATTTTGTTTTACCTCTCTTATCTAACTGCATATGTCTTTTTCCTTTACCTTTTTATCATGTCTATTGTTTTCTGTAACTGGATATTTTTCTGCAAAGAACCAGCATTTAAATAAATAACCGACATAGTATTAATATATTCGACACCATAATGTAACGACCTATGTAAAAAATAGCAAATACCGCGGGGAATAAACTGTTGTTGAAAAATATATAAACTACTGCCGATGTATAGTTTTGTTTTATTTAGGGAATAGACGAGACAGCGTTTTACCAGAGGTTGGGATAAAAGTGTTTTACGTAAGAAGAGTAAGCGGACCGTAAAGCTAAAACATTGTTGTTATTTTTAAAGTTCTGAAAAGGACCGTAGGCAGAGTCAGCTACAGATCGTTAGTCGTTTTATTCTGACTTTTCTCAGATCCCTTGTTTTAGGTGAAGTGGCTGAAACCCTATAAGTTGGAATCTTCCCCTTATTCAGATTCGTAATACAATTTTCAAATGCCGGTTATCATTTTATCATTTGTGTATCATATTTTTAAGTATTTATAATATAAAATAAGAAATACGCTGTTCTTCCTATACATTAAAAAGTGGTAGACAAGGATAATATTTAAACGATATTTAATACATGACATACAAAAAGTAAGGTTGTAATGGAAGGAATTGGAGTCGTTCTTATCTATTACTTAACTCTAAGAAAACAATCTAAGAACCCTTAAGCATTCAAATCAGGAGGGAAAACAGCCCAATTTCGAAAAACTGTATCTCCTAACGCTTTCTGTATTACACAATGAAACTAAAAACAATGTTTATGTGCACTCTATACTAAACAATATAGAACAGTTATGTTAATATTTTAAAATAAATTATATTTTATTCGAATTTACTTATACTCAGTCTACAAGATATATTTTTACTAGGACAACTTTTGAGCAACTTTCTTAGTAAACCCACGTATTTTCTAGCAAAATAATGACTGAACTGAGTTACAGAGTACTTATATTTTAAATTAAAATCCAAAAATATCACTCACGGAAACTCAGGGAAATATTAAACAATCAATTAATATTTCACTTAATTGATATTTAGTAAAATTTCTCTCCTATGTCAAATTTTTTAATAATGCTCTTACTTTTGTGCAAAATTTTGGTTTAAATTTGGAGCTCTAATGATAATTTAACTTCATTCCAAATTTCATGTCTAAGTTTAAAAGTTTGAGTTATAGTGCCCGCATTGTTGAAAATTCTCATGCTGAGAAAAATCTGCATGAAGTTAAGATAGAAGGACTAAAATTGAAAGAGGGAGTCAGAAATATTTTAATTGTGAACAAACTGATGCGAGTGTTTTATACATTTGTTTAAACAGAATCAGAACATTTCAGACATTCTAAATCCATCAAAATACACAAACACAATCAAGAACGCTAACAAATAAAATCACATCTCGGGAAGGTTTATGGTTTGATGTTTCAAGTTTCACAGCCGACGATAAAACTTATGTGTTTTTTCTAATTCCAAAATTCGACATATAAAGGAGGGTTACAACTCCGCAGCCGGTGTCGCTTTGCGCCAGTCGTTCATCTGATACGAGTTTAAATTTAGCAGCTGTTTTTTCATTCGTTACAATTTTAAATAAATTCAAAATTATTCTATTTTATTTACATTGCATGGTCATTTTAATTTATGTTATCCAAAAGACTATTGGTACAGAGGACAAAGTCCTGGAGAAATATCCTGTTTCAAGTAATGCAGAGAACAGAACTAGTTACACTTAAGCAATGAAGCATGTAGCATGAAAAAATATATATCCAGGCTCTCACAACTGGTCAGAGTAGCAGCATGGCTAGTCCTGAACACGTACTGAAGTGTTTCGAAGTGTTATGGAAGGAAATATTCGTGATAATCAGAGGCATATTTCGAACATTTTTCGTAGGAGGACATCATGGAACTGATTTAAGTTTATCTGGGATAAGAAAATAAATTATATTATACAATTTGTAGGATAAAGGAAATCAGGGTTGTTATATTCTTTTTTCTTGGATTAAATACAAATTTCATCACACACAAATGAAAACAAAATTCATATAGATTGAGTTTTATCACAACAGTAAAAAGTTTAGAAAAATAACAATAAACATGCGAAATATAAATCTAATTCTGTCCGTGGCACTTAATTTAGAGTTAGTCAATTGGTCTACCATCACCTGACAGTTTTTAGGAAATGAACAAAAGGCAATTGTTCTTCATAAGCATGAAAAGCTAGAGTAATGTAGGAAAATCACAGTCAAACTTCTAATTCAAAGTACTTCGAAAACTAAATCGCCAAATTTGATATAGTACATTATACATTCTAAACTATTTTTATTTTATAACGTTAGAGCTCAAAGTAGTGTCTATAAATGTTTCTAACAGTGGTTACATCGTGAAATTTTGCTTCTAAATGTGCCTGTGGTATGTATGTAATATCTTTATTTTTTCAAAGAACCTTTTCTATCTAAATTAAAGCCCATGGGAAAAATAATGTTCATCAGCATAATTTGTTTCAATGTTTTGTTGTTGTTTTGGGCAAGTGTGAAGACAGGTTCAATAACAAAATATTTTTCTATAATACCATATGCATGCATGTGATTGTATTTAATATGAACAATTGCTTTAAAAACAACTGACAAGTTAATTAAAAGATAATTCAGTTGAACAATCAAATGTTTATCTTTAACATTAACCAAAACAAAAACTTTATTTGCTTTGATTCCCTTCCTACAACTTAAATTAATTTAAAAACAATTATAAATTCCGGTCCCGTCTACATAAAAAATTACTTAAGGAAATAAAAAAGCATAAAGGACACATTCAAATATAGTTTAAAGTACAGTTAACAAGAGTTACCAAACTTCCTTTAATACCATTTCCTCATCAAATATTTGTTCTGCGAATAATTCCGTGACATGTCTGAGAATTGCGTGACATGGCTGAGAAGAGTTTCACAACAGTATAGAAAAACGTATGAAACAGTTTTTTAGTAAATATTACTGTTCGAAATTATTTTGACTAGATTATTTGCTTACTATTTATTCTCTTGAGAATGAAGTATTCTGAATTTAATGCAAAGAAGAATACTTAGTTTGTCGCGTCAATTTATCAGGCGTGAATTTTTTAATTTACAATTTATCTAACTTTGCTGCTTTGTTACTGAATATATGTGTTGAAAAATTAACTTTATATAGTGTGAAGCATTTTTCGTACTGCTAAATATCGGAAGTGGTAATGTTTGTGCGGCGATACGCTTTTAGTACGTATTCTGAGCCTGACGTCAATTGATTCGTTTTTCGAATACGATTTCAGCACTTCTCGAATAAAAATTCCTAATTAATATGATAGTTAACACCAAGAGGTTAAAAATCAAACGTAGCCGAAACGCCGATAAACAACATTTTGAAGTAACCTCGAAATGTATCAGAATGGAGCATTTGGACAACAGAAGTAACCTTCGCAGACTGGTTTGTTTAGCACAGAAAATCTCTCACAAACTGGTTGACGAATAGTCAGGTTCCCTCGAGAACGCAGTCGAGTCACGTGGTTTTGAATAAGTCTATTCTGCAAATTAGGTGATAAGTTGGAACAAATGAAGCGCTTCCACAATCGGAGATTTTCGCGCAGATTTTGGTTCTGCGGTGGCAAAAGCGATAGCAATGATAACGAGTTGGCGGAAAAACCCACCCATTCATGCTTTCGCGTCTGGAAGCTTTTCTCTTACAGACTTTTCACACCTGTTGATAAATATACTGAACTTCTCGCCGGATCCGTACTACGTATATCTCTCCTAACATGATTTTTTATATCTGAGACATGATTTTTTATATCCCTTACATGTTTTTAAACATGTAAGGGATATAAAAAACTTAACTACGTAACTTAACTCATTTTCATTGAAATTAAAGTGTGCATTAGTGACGTTGTTTAGACAGGACATTCAATTTTTTAATGGACATCTAGTTTAGTTTTACATGCGTGGCTTTTTCGGTAGCTCTTCATGAGATTCAAGAATTTCAGACTGCAAATTTAACGAATCTATAAGCAACGTAAGAAATGATATTTGCGCTGAAGTTTAATGCATACCTACGTGAGATATCCCCGCATTTGTCTACGCGTAATTGACATGATCGGTGCTCTTAACAGTCTGGTTACTGGACCGTCTCAAATGGACGAGATTGTTTCGTCCTTTGGTTACGAGGGGGTCTGATTGTGCACCTCAGAATCTCGAGGAAACGGCTCAAACCCATTAGGGTTTCTTTCACCTTCTTTTCCATGCGACAAAGGAATTCACGCGTGGAAAGCTTTGTCTCCGATTATAGGGGACTAGACAGGTGGACTTACCAAGCTAATCGTTTCTCCTCAGGCTACTAGGTTTTATGAGAATTGACTCGAGTATCATTTTCTATTTACATGTTGGAAAATGCATGCTTGGCGGAAGAATGGGGGTAGATTATGATAAAAAGAATGATCAGAGATGAACTATATATCTTCATGCAAACGGCACCGAAGGTAATTCGAGGGCCCTTTGAGTAAAAGTCATTCAGGGAAGACTGCAGGTTGCAAGGTGTACTGTATAAAATAGCTGATTATAGCAACAAACACCCTAATTAAATTGATATTCCCCTTTAAGGACGAGATAAATACTTTGTCTTGTATGCCGTAACAAATATCCTCGCTAAATTCAGCCAAAATGCAATTCGCAAGAGGATTATATAGTTCATTTCGGTTTGAGTTCTTTTAATTAATTCTTGTTATTTATTCTCGCCCTTTTTAAACAAAATTTTTGAAGTTTGGCATTTTGTTATGATTAATTGTTCTTATTTTTACTGAAACTTTATCTTACCGTTACTCTCTTTTTTGATACCCCAAATATCAAGATAACTTAACAGATCACCTAGTGTTTCAAAATCTAATGATAAGGGAAAAGTTAAACAATTCAAATTAATTCAATACCGCTGTTATGAACGAAGAAATAATGCACCAAACACACGTGTCTGTACATAAAGAAAAAATATTTTATTTAGGATATTTTATAGAAATTAAATAATACGAGACCCCTAACAAAACACAAAATTTTTCATCAAATTCATTATTTTTCAAATTACATTTCTGAAATTAGTCTTTTTTCAGTATTTCATATATATATTCAATATTTCTATGTAAAATTTCTATTTTTTTCTTTTCTTTTACGATTTATAAATTACTAAAGTATTTACAAATATGAACGAATTTAATTTCGCAGAGCGCGTTATTCAATACACGGAAAATATCTTACAATACTTACGACTGTAGACAGCGAAAGCTTAGCACAGAAGTTTTGCTGAAAAATATAGCTGCGCATATTCCGTAAGCCAGATGGTTGCTATGACAACACCGCCATTAGCAGCAGAGAGGTATTTAGACTGTCGGCTACGAAGAAAAGCAAAAGCTAGAAACGCGATTCCCTTTCCTCTATAGGTTTGCCGGTTGAAATATAAAAATAGATGCCTCTCGTTTCTCGTTGCGAGGAGCGAACACAGAAAACTAATAGAGGGAGCTTTAGCGCCAAAAAGTCTAGCCAATTGCGCCGAAACTGCCGAATATCATTACATGAAATAGAGCAATGATTTTGTTGACCATTTTGTTTTAGATTTTTCAGCGGAATGAATCCAATTAATGATATTGTGTGTAATTTAATGGCAACTCATTTCGATGCTTTTTTCTACTCTTATTTTCACCACTAGATGACAGTACCTGTGTTTTTTATACACAATGTGTGTAATTTAATGGCAACTCATTTCGATGCTTTTTTCTACTCTTATTTTCACCACTAGATGACAGTACCTGTGTTTTTTATACGATACTTGTAGGGTATTTGTATAATTAAGTCATTCTAGATGGGATCTGATATGCTTCCGTCAAATTCTCCGCAGCAAAAGAGGAGAAGCTTGCATTGTTCATAACGCTGACGTATTCTTGGACAAGATGTAACATGCATTCTTTTCACTCAAAATCATTGCCACTCCTTTAAAACTAAACTTTGAACTCTGACGTCCTCTTGGACAAGATCAGGCATGCATTCTTATCACTCACATCGTTGCCACTTATTTAACACTAAACTTTGAAATCATCACGAATAAGAAAAAATAGTCAATACCAAAAACACCTGAACTCTTACCAGTCCGAAACAACTCGTAGGTAGGGAGAAAAGAATCCAAGTCCAAAACATAAACAAACGTCATTTCCGATTTGCATGTTGCCATTCCTTGAAATGTAAACTTTCAAAAAACAACTGAACTCTCTGCTGGAGGAAAACAACTCAATAAAAAACACCATTCCTACACGAAAAAAGGAAAGCAGCTATCCACTTCCGGTCACATGGTCACGTTCAACCACCCCAACTTTCAGTCACGTGGTGTGACGTCACTTCCGGCGTATACCGCACCATACGCTGCTACTGTCGACTGTGAATTGAAAGGGACAGTAGACTCAAAATCACCAAAATCGATCGAAAAATCGATTTTATAATTTTAGCGTTTGTAACGGATATGGTCGACGGGTACACTACTGTGGTGGACGCAATCTTGCCATACCTAATTTATTTTCATGTATATGTACAGTGCACTATTTACACAGACTGTATGGACATCGCACATTCTAATCCAAATATCTGTTTTAAAGGAAAAACTAAAATCGCCTTCTTTATTTAGTGACCTTTATTGGAAGCCAGACACTTGTAAACTTGCCAGCATATTATATTTATTGAATTTGATTCAAGTTACTTTATATTTTTATTTGCCTAGTTATTCGTAGTCAGCACCAGTCATCATCATATGGAATCACCTCTGTATAACGGAGGTCACCTTTTTTTGCAACCTTCAGGTCTCCGGTCTTTTCCTAAACAGTCATATTACAGTGCACTACTTACACAGACTGTACGGATATGGCGCAGTCTAGAATAAAATCCTTTGGAAGGACCATTGGTGCTTTCCTTGGAATAAAATCCTTTGGAAAGATGATACTAGTGCTTTACATAGAAGAGAATCATTTTGAAAGATTCTATCGTTCCTTTTCTTAGAATAGAATCCTTTGAAAAGATTCTATTGATCATTAACATAGAACAGAATCTTTGGAAGTATTCTATAGGTTCTTTGCTTACTACAGAATCCTTTGGAACAATTCTATTGCTCCTTAAGAAAGAATAAAATTCCTTGGAAAGATTCTATTGGTCAAGAAGTTCAAAATTGTTTAGAAGTCATGAAAGGAAGACCTCACATTGTAACGCTCAATTATGCGTCTGTACTTGGTCAATGGCTAAATTCATAAACCCTTTTCCATCTTTGATTCAAAATTCGAAGACTGAATGTTGATTTTAATATGCTGTCATTAAACATTTATTCCTTTAATTATGTTTAATTACTTGTTTAATGCCATTAAACAAGTCTTTTTTTAATTTGATCGCTTGGAATTGTTTCAGATACCATTAGGGACACGCGTACCACATATTGAATAATACTGTTTTTACAATACCTTTATTTCTACTTTGGAGACAATAAGGGCCTTCTGCAGTCACATATGGAACAATCACGCACATATTTTAGTCATGTAAATATTTGTAACTTCATTAATGAAAAACGTTTCCGAACTTAAACTATGGCCATGGTGTGAAGAAGTTCACCCCTTCTTCACGTATGAAGAAGTGGTGAACACGTATGAAGAAGTGGTGAGGAAAATGTTCACACGTGAGAGGGAGCGTTGGCGTTCAACACCCCTCGCGATGAAAGACAATATTAGCTGCTTAAAACTTAAGCACGAGTTAAGTTAACAAGATTTGGATAGTTTAATTTACATCGCAATGAAGTTAATTATAAGATTTGAATGATCCAATTTACATCGCAATGAACAGACTATTGGCGACGGTTCGGGAGCAATCCCGATGGGAAAGATCCGAGGACAACGCCTGGTAATTTTGAACCAAGGTCAGATGACGATGGCAGCACCTGAGCTTGGTATCCCACTCTAGGAACTTCCACGTCACGCCAATATGACGAGATTTGAGGCCAAGACAGATTTAACGTACAACATTCCCGACATACACGAAGGTCTTTGGTTGGATTCGAACTCCAACTTTGGTTGGATCAAGTTTCGAATGCGCAACATTCCGGTTGATAA
Organism: Meta bourneti; assembly: GCA_933210815.1. Lineage (NCBI taxonomy): Eukaryota > Metazoa > Arthropoda > Arachnida > Araneae > Tetragnathidae > Meta > Meta bourneti. The sequence goes on along the minus strand of OW119924.1, from coordinate 88,565,405 downwards.
TCCGCGACTATACCAACTGGTCCTTGAGCCATAAAACTCCCCAAACCAATCGAACTTAAACTATCCTCTACAAGTAAGTTTTTTCCGCATTTTTGGGGTATATCTGACATATTTTTCTACACAAAAAGAGGTAAAATCAGGCCATCACGTATGGAGCACCTCAATGTGACCAGAGATTCCCCATGCGTGACCTTTTGTATAGAAAAATGACAAAAATGTGGGATGGGTTTACTTGAAGAGAAGATAATTTTTGTACAAACATCTTTCTGATTATTAAAGAATAATGAAAGATGCAGCCGTTTTCATGACTAAAATATATGCGTGATTGTCCCATGCGTGCCTGTGGAATGCCGTATTATAGTATCTTCTTTGAGCCTGCCTAACAATAGATGGCGCTAACGCCTGATACAGTAACCAATCTTCAAAAGTGTTGTCTGAAGGAGTTTTTCCATGCCTAATTAGTAATCTCCGGAATCGAGTCTTGTGGGAAAAGAAATTATTTTTTCACTAATCCAACCATTGTAAATATTCCCCCATAAAAACAGATATTTCTCCCCAATAAATTCTCTTTAAAAATGGACTGGATTATTCCTTGGGCGCTGAGGCTTAGTTTCTAAAAGAGCATGTTTCGCTTTTCTTATTTTATGCGAGGTAATTTAAGTCACTTGTTAATCAATTAACTGTTAATTCATCGCAAAATAAATATCGCACTTAAATATTTAATAGCCCCTATTATTAATTTCTGCCATTTGGAAATCCTAATGGCCCTCACAAAGGATCTTGTGAAATTCTAGTCAGAATATTAGCGCTCTTGTGTTAAAAAATATGAATTTGAATCGTATAGTGGCAACAATTTATTTTAAACGATGATTTGCTTCCATACGAACAATAAAGCACCTGAACACAAGTTCTTTTAAAATTAAATAGAAAATCTTTACATAGAAATTAAAGAATGGATGAATGCAAATTAACAGTTAAATAAAAGAGACCTCCGACAAGACGCAGGAAAATCAATTTTCACAAATAATGGTTCGGAACACAATATAAATTCCAGGAGAGAGGAGATAGAAACCGATGGCAAAACCCAAAGAACAGATAGACTCACCCTCGACAAAAGATCTCTGGAAAATACGGTGAGATTTTGGCATGCCAGGTGTCAGGCATAGGATCCAGTAGATAAAGAGAGGAAGGTGTTTTTACCTTTTGTAGCACATCAAATCTAGTAGCAGGCACAACCAATGGAGGAGCGTGGTTCCCAGATTTATCGAGAGGCTTCTATCCCAGGTAATCCGCGAAGTCGCTCAGAAATTCTCTAAGGAAATATGTTCTTCGCCACTACCTCTTCTTCCGATCGTCTTCTCGAAAGGAAAAGTGCCCTGATTGTTGGCGTGTACAACTATTTGTATCGTTATTCAATTCCTGAAGAACCGCCAAATCAATCAACCCTCAACCCATAAAAGATAAGTCCCCCTATTCCAAGTGATCAGCCATCCGAATCCCCCTCATGAGTTGACAATAAACCCAGACGAAACACCGCCACTGGTTCAGAAATGATCAAAGACTGCCAAATACGCCAGTACTAATGAGCGCTTACCCCTCAACGGAAACGGTTTGTTTACTTTTCTCACGCGGGGATTCAAGTTTAAATTCCTTGTATATACTTTTTACTCACGGCTAACCCATGAGAAAAATTATCAAGCACTCAAAGTTGACGCTAAGGCAGTACACAACACAATATATATACACATATATGCACAAATAAATATTAAAGACAATACACAATTAATTCTAAAAAATTAACCCAACACTCTGACACTCGGGTCAACACTCTGGGTTCGAATGGATGGCATGGATGTTCGCATTTGATATCCACTCCCGGTCATGGTCTAATTTACCCTCGTGTAGCAAGAAATGAATGTAGAGGGATAAAACAAAGCAAACCATCTGGTATTAATTGCAAATTCCATACAATTCCTTTGTCTGTGTTCGTAAATAATGTTTTAAAGACATTCGTAAGATTTCTAGCTCACACACATATCATCGGCTTGGACAAAACTCATTAACTGATATTTTTGGGACACTGTAAATGCTCGTTTTCATGTTCATGTCATTGTCAGTTTGAAATATGTTTAAAAGATATAATAAAACTATTAAAATACTAATAATTTTAGTTTTAGACCGTGAAATTCATACTTAAGTTATTAAACAGTTCTAAAGTTAAAATTTCCTTTTGTCAGTTAATGAGTTTCTGCTCTAAGTCGACTATACGGATTAAGAAATAGGTTTGGTTCATCTTCATCCTTTTATAATCGGGCACCAAATAAATCTCACAATGAGCATATCAGCTGAATAGAAGACTGCTATTATTACAAGTGTATTTATAATATATATAAAATTGAGACACTGTCTTTTCTTACTACAAGAAAGACGGGAGTGACCCCCGTGTGACCTTCGTGCTGTACACTATCCTGTAACTTCCTTACCAATGAATTGATTATGCTGCTATGTTATAACGTTATAACTTAACCTCGACTACGGCAGGTACAACAATTGTACCGTAAGAATTTTCCTTTCTAGAGCGGCTTGGTACTGATGGTATACCTTAGAATCCTCCCCCTTTAAAGTGACCACTAACATCTATCACCATTTATGGGCTGTCAGCGACTGGCCTTTAAGAGGGTCCTTCCGTTTGTTCGGTGCGTCCTATGTCTCTCATTGTGTGAACTCAATGGGAAAAATAGAAAGTGGCGCCGGTGATATCTCTCACGCCAAAGTATACGCCAGGAAGTACGGAAGGCATTTATGGGAACGCTTTTTTCAGTCAACGCTACTTTTGGAACAATTGGTATAACACCAAATACCTTCACTGCTAACGAAATTTTTTTTGTCTGAGTTTTTTAGATTTTGGTATAAAAGATAGAAATATTACTTCTGAAATGGCTCGACGTTCTAAAAGTTTAACACAATAAGAAATAGATCGAATTATGAAGGAATTGGAGGAAGAAAATTTTGCTGATAGCGGTTCAGAATGGCGAAATTGAGCATCCTGAGACTGATTTTGTCCGAACAAGAGACTTTTGTAGTTGATAGCTCATTTACAGAATTCCAAAATATAAATTGAAAATTTGCCAAACCAACAAATGAAGAAACTGTTTACGACTTCCGTGGAAATATTGGGCTTTCCTCAAACGTCCAACCATAAAATAATAAAATTTTAATCATGTGCAATAAAATAATACTCTTAAAGAGAACTAAAGATAAGTGTACTCTTCATGTGCTTGTTTACGTATTAATTATTTAAATAAGAAATCATCTGTCATTATTTTGTAATGTAAACACTTAACACTCTATTTTCTACCAAAATATGAATATTATGAAAGATAATTAAGAAGATAAAAGATTATACAAAATCACACTGATCATTTTAGAAATGAACTATCAAAATCTTGTATTTAATTTGAGAAAATGACTTGCGTTTATCGAAATCAGTCATTGAAATTAAAACAAATGGAGTATACGTTTGCTACTGTCCTTAAACGATTTTTAATTCAAACCTCATACTGTTCCTAGTACGAAGAATCAAGTGGGGGTAGAAAAGAGCGCATATAGCGAAAAGTGAGACCCGAGAGATTTTTCAAACAACCATTCCCCCAATTTCCATTGGGCGGCATTGGGACAACACTATGAAAGGAAAGCGCGCTAGATGGTCAGTCGTAAAAGTTATTTAAGACTCTCGCTCAAATTCTGTAAGGGAAGAAAGTTAAGCGAAATATGCCGTTCTACGAGGCGTTAACAAAATTTGGCCGCCGTATCGTAAAGGTTAATTATTTTGTCCCCACCTATTGTATTATTTATCATTCTGGCCTGATTTCCATAGAAGCAGATATGGTACTTCGTAATGATACAGAGTTCTTCCCGTTTGGGGGCTATTATCACCTTGCAATGACATTCAAAGTAGTTTGACTTTGTTTCTACCCCTTTACATTATGTTTACAAACATTATGCTCCCTTCCCCAGCTAGATCCCATTCCATGTGAAACAAAGAAAAATACGAAAAACCTGTGGTCGCTTGGTGATAGAATTTTGGTACAAGGTCTTAGTTATAAATAACACATTCAAAATATTTGGATTTAAAATTTTATAGTTGGAAGTTAATATCAGGCATTTTAAGGTTCTGAACTTACAAGAGAGCAGTTGTAAAATCGCTTAATGTTTCAGGATTGAATACCTGTTTTTAAAAACTTTTAACGTAGGCGTTTTTGTAACTTATGGCAATTTTTCTTTTTATTTATTTGGAAATGACAAGAACGTATTTTTCATCTAAAAAAAGTTGGTAAAAATTAAAAATTGTCGATTTTTATTGGATTAAAAAGGTTTCTATGGGTTAAAGGAATTTTTTTTTTTTTTTTTTTATTTCAATTAACGTCACACTAGAGCAACACAACGGGCTATTGGTGACGGTCCGGGATCAATCCCAAAGGGAAAGATCCGAGGACAACACCACGTAATTTTGAACCACGGTCAGATGACGAGGCAACACCTGAGCTGGCACCCCACTCTCCAAACTTCCACACCACGCCAATAAAGGAATTTAAAAGAATCTGAAATTCATGCAAATTACTGTGCTAGATCTGATAAAATTATTGCTGAAGTTTGGAAGTCGACTCTTTTCTTCACCTCAGAATAACAAACTTACAAAACAGAATGTCTTATCATTTTTTAGTCATACTGAGTATACGAACCTTTTTTGACTGGCGAATTCCCCATCTCCTGTTGACTATTATTGAGTTCCTCGTACTGCTTCTATGATATTACCATTTCATAAGTGAAGACAAATTTTTTCAAATTTCTTATCCAATCTCAAATACAACAGATCTCTGGCTTTATCTGTAAGCTTAGAAAGTTCTTTTAAACAGGTTGTTTTTACATAATGAATCTTGTCACGACTTCTCCAAAAGGCGAAATTTCTCCCTCATCAAGGTTTGACAGATCAGGGATATTAAATTCTTTTTTATCCACAAAATTATATATCATATTTGTCCAAATATTTGCATTTCCTAAGGATATAAAAAAATCAGAAGTCTATCAAAAATGAACTTTTCACCGACTAAATGAGAATTTTACTGATTGGACACTTGGATTAAGCATAAAACAGGGTTTACAAAATAATTTTATGTGAATATTTGCCCCGTAATAATAGGTATTTAGTTCTTATATCGCATTTTTATACTTTTGTAGCTTTTAACTATTTTATCAGCTGTGATAAAAAAAGGTAAATTTTTCATCTCGTTCAAAATGTAACTGAGGCAAAAATGAGCAAGTCAATAATGCAAATAATAAAATAAAAGCTCTTCATTAAAAATACTTTTGCATGTATTTGTAAAATATTTGCGATATATCTTCTGTAAGTACTTGGGTGACACAAAACTTGGTGACTTGGTGGTGATGACTTCCCCAAACACACTTAGGTGACTTGGGAATACAAACAAAAAGTGACAGGGAAGTAGACATAATCGGATAAATTTAATCTTCCCGCTATGTGAAGAACATCGTACTCAATATTTGACATATAGAAATAATAATGAAGCTAACACAAAGGTTTTGACAGGTGTAGCATAAAAGAGATAATCATAAAGGATCAAAACGTACGGTGCGAAGAACGTGCAAACGAAACCACACAAAAATATGCTCGGATTGCAAAAATACCTCTCGAAAGATGTGAGATGCACTGATGCTTCAACGAATATAAGAGCTAAAATTTAATTAAAAAACAGGTTAATTTTATATAAAATTTTTGAATTTGAATAATAATCTATCAAATCTGTTACCTAAAATAATCAGTGTGTTGTGCTCCAGTGCTACGTTAATTAAAATACGTACCTACCTAAAATAATCTGTCTAATTTGATTAGCTCTCTATCAGAACGTGGGACTACACTGGTACCTTTATTCTTTCTAAGGCAACTTTCGGTCTTTAATACTAAGGCCTGTAAAAACACCAATATTTATATTGAAGAACCAACAGCCACGGAATAGCAATCTAATTTCTTTTAGGACTTCTAGCCCGTAGAAGAGCAACAACTCGACGTAACATCGATTCCACAAGAGTTTTTGGTCGTACTGAAGAGTTCTTAAGTATTTATAGAATCAAATCGATCAAATAATCGGCCTTATTGCGTTCACATTTCAGTCAAATACTCCAAAAACTTATGAGGTTATTAAATACAAAACGATCTGGTATTTAAGCAATAAATCAAACCATAAACCACGATCTTGATCTGTAAAACTAATATATCATTTTGTACCTTGGCACCTTTTAAAGCCCATAGCTGCTCATTTGAGCATACGATGCTTTGCAGTCTAGTATAACTGTGAAGTCATTTCAAAAAGATAAAGTCGCGGTCATCAAGATCAGTACATCGACTTGAGCATGTGGGCAGAGTCGCTGTCGTAAGATCTCGGAAGGGTAAATCACGTTGAGTTACGAATGGGCAGATGGGTTATCGAGGCTCAGACTTGTGTTTTTAATTACGCTGGATCACTTAAATCAATCCGTAATTTATCTCAATCTGGGCTTCATGCTTTTCCCCATAACCAAGTGACAGATCTCCAAACAGAACAATCGGTGGATATAGCGTGGAGCTACGCTCACGAATTAGAAGGTTGAATTAAGGGCTTAATTAGAAGGTTGATGGATCAAGGCAAAAGACAGGGACAAACAGATGTTTGCTGTTCATATTTGCATGGACACAGTTGATAAGTCGAAGTGTCAGACAGTCCAATGCAATAGAAACGGGACTGAAGGTAATCCTGTCCAGTTTATGTTCCAAAACAGGCATTATTGATAGCTTCACCCTATAGAAAAAAAACACTGTCTAAATAAGATCTTTTGAAGAGCTTTGAAAAGTCCATCTGTACGTGAACGATCTATCTCTTATTCAGAACGCTTTCGATTCAAAGGATTTCCAATTTGTACCAAACCACTTTACGTTGATTAAAATAAGCACTCAACTGCTGCAATTCGTTACCATTAATTACATCATTCAATCTAGAGTCTAAATCATTCGTTCGTATTGAATTTACGTAGTTCAGATTTGATTTATTCCAAGTGCGAAGCTGCAAACTTCACTGAATAATGGGTAAAATTATATTCGATTGAAGTAAAATATAATTTTGGGAAATTGAATTTAATTTTGAGGGGTTAACAGGCAAAAAAATTAAGGTACGATGAAATAAATCAGTGTAAATAGAAGTAGAAAATTTAGTGAATAGTTTGATGAGGACTATAATGTTTCAATATTGTATTGTTTTCTAATGCCCGACCAATTGAACTTAAGTTTTCATGCACTGCAAGGGCGCATTTATGAACCATTTAGAGTTATCGTAGTGCACCATAAGATTGGATGGGTTCACATCACACCTATGGATGAGTTCACATTCACTCATTTACAAATCACACATTCAATACACAACCCGGTTATAGAGAAAGCCACACATTCATTCAGACGAACAAACATCCATGTTTTGATCTGGATTCGAACCAGGAACAAGCACCCCGTCCACTGGATCGATTGGTCGACATTATGCAAGGATCATTAACAAATACCCGAACATAAATTTTCACATTTGTCCTATAAAGTTATTTAATATATTAAATTCTTATAAAAGTAACAATCAGCAATTTGACTTTATTTCCAAGCTATGCAAATTTTCATCCTACATTAGAATGTATTTGACTTTAGTTGTTCTGTTTGTTTATGCTCTTTTACACTTTCAATAAAAGCAGTTCATTGCTTTGAATATAGTTGGTCTAAGGTTCGAATACCGGGTAGAGTGTGCGGTGAAAAGGTGGATGACTTTGGAGAAATCCACTTGAAGAAAAGTGTGGTATAGACACTATATATGGTGATAGACATCTTATTATTTGTTTCACCAAACTCGTAATCACTGCATTCGCTTGTGATACAGAACGATGTATTCCAGAACCAGAAACCACCCTAAAAGACGTCAATGATGGAAACGCATTTTGGCGTTTAACCTGCCCTTATATCACGAGTAAGATCGTCCCAAATCACGTGACTCAAATGTCAACTCAACAGAGACTCGTGTGTCACCAAGGTGGTAACATGTGGGGGGACTTGTGGAGCGGTACCCAGGACATGCTTTATTCTTTTGATCGCGATTTGGCTCGCTACCTGGGTGGTGCGTTCCGAACGGTTCAGTCGGTTTTCTTCCTTGTCTGTAAGAAAAAGTAAACACGGGTCGCTCTGGTCAGGTCGCACCGTGTCTCACCCACCTAAGAAAATAATACGTTGGCGAAGTTGCGCAACTTGTAAATCGCGGGTGGTCGACCGTCACGCGCGACTTGGAAAGCAGCACTACCAGGGTGACATGAGCAGAAGCAATGTTCTTTCACCCAACAGGTCGCCTCGTGTATCGCCCACCTTTATATATACGTCATGCGAGTTCCACCGGATGGCTTGGAAAAGGGAAATGTTTTACGATCAGACATTCAGAAATTGAAAAATATGCCACACCACACCCTGGAGCAGCATACAAAACATACTATATGCTCATGCGTACTCCGTTTCTGTACAGAAAATACATCGATACGCATGCGTATTGCAGCCAATTAAGTGTCGTGGGACCCATGCATTTATTGAAACAAAGCATTAACCCCTCTGAGGGCCTTCCCGGGGTTTGCTTTCCGACGCAGGTCTCCAAGAAATCTGATATTCCGGCTTGTCTCCAGCAGTTCGCCTTGGAAATTATCAATAGCATTCCCGGCGAGGCTACCCTTATTTATACAGATGGTAGTAATGACAAACAGTCTCAATCCGGCAGCAGAATTTCTATTAAAGCTCCAAACAGGGGTACTGCAAAAATCAAGAAAAGAAATCCAGACTTCAGTTTTTAGAAGTGAGCTCATTTCCATCGGTTAAGGGCTTAACTCCATCATGTCTGTTCCGAACCCAAAGGTCGTTTGTATTTTGTCCGACCAGTCGCAGCTTCATCCAACATCTATCTAATTGGAGCAGTGTGGGAGATCGAACTAGCATAGAGATCCTTACCAAACTCAAGCATGTCTCATCCATCTGTGAGGTGCATCTATAGTGAATCCCTTCTCATGTGGACCTCAGGGAAACGAAGTAGCGGATGATTTGGCGAAGGCGAGTGTCGATGAATCATTGTCCAATACCTACTCACCGACGTTTCTTGAGCTTTACTCTATTAGAAAAATGTTGATAAGGCATGGATCATTCCCCCGGTACACTCTTGGTATCGTAGGGATCACCCCCGAAGATATCTTGCTCTCAATTGCGACAGCATACTCAGATAGCGATCTCCCACTTTTTCAGAGGCCATCTGAGGAGTCTCACATTTTGCTGTGGTCACAAGATTCATCCTGTTTGCCTTAAATGCCTGTCTGACCAGTACACATTCTCGAGTGCCTGGAGTTGTCCCAAGAGCACCTGTTTTCTGAATATCTTTTGGTGTATGACTTTGTGCGGGTGAATGGACTTGTGGATTTGGTATAGCTGAAGCTTGACGTGGAGATTAGCAAACACAAGACCAATGTGTGACTTGCTTGTAAGGTGAAGCAAGTAAGATGCTAGTTTGACGAGTGCGTGTGTTATTAAACAGCATATTATAAAAACAATAATTTGATATTTTTATATTTTTCCAGCTCAAATAGTACATTTTATTAACAAGAAAAATAAATATATTGAAGGACATAGTTATAAGTCCCCTTTCAAAATTTCTAGGCTAGTAATTTTAAAGTTTTAAAAAATTCCAAAATTATAATGGTGTCTCGTCTATATTCAAGAGGTAATGTTACCTTTAACTTTCAACTCATTCAAACAGTCAGAAATTCTTTTGACCCTCTTGCATATGTGTTTTCAATTTTTTTCATTATGAAACATATTTCTGTTTGTCACTATGCTGACCAAAACCCTTCAATTACACTAAATGTTTTAGGTTTTGAGAATACTAAGCGTGCAAAAAAGTGGTTGTGGATAATCATCATAAAGAATTTTTTTGTAATAAAATAATTAATTTGCAATTCCATTTTTATAAAAGGTAATGAAAAAATACACGGACAATGTATTTATTAGATACACTGCTTAATACAATTAAAGGGTTAGGAAACACTGGTTTAAGTCACAAAAATTAAAATTCCGCTAACCTATGATTTCGCATTCTAACATTCTTTATTTTGTACTATATTGTTTTAAGTTCAGTCAAAATATTTAGCATTCCATTTAAAGTACCTATTTTGAGACCTCAACAATATCGGCAAATCGTTTAGAATCATAATGGTTTAAGTCTAGACGCACCACTTTGCTCCTAAAAGTCTGGTATCGTTTGCAATGCATATAATAGTCTGGTATTGTTTGCAATTCAAACTGGTTTTTAATTATATCGGCGACGTTCTTAATCTTTTTATTTGATAGAACAAGTAAAATATCTTTAGAATAACAGTTTTCTTTGAGAAAGAACAAACAGTTCTCGCGAATCTCTACAGCAAAGGCTTTAGAATGATCTCGTAGTTTAAATGTTACTATCTTCCCACCATCTCTAATGTTTTTGTTGTTTTATGGAGTCAAATATTCGTTTTACTGCTACTATCACCATCAAAAATGTATAATACTTTTTTCAAATTTCATCAAATTAGTTTCTTTGTCCTTTGTGCATGAGTAAGTTCAATCACAACAATATAGAAAAGTTTTGTTTTGTTACTTTGTTTGGTAAAATACTATAGAACTTTTTTCGTTAGTTTGATTACAATAATATAATGTATGTTTTGTGTTCAACATGGTCTTTACAAGTAAATAATTTACAAGTAATTCTGCTATATATCATTAAGTTATTGCAGATTTATTAGACAAAAGCTCTAGCCACAACAATAAAGCAAGCTAATTGAAATGAAAAACTTCACTTCAATATTGAATATTCAGCACTATAAAACTATTATTCAGAAGTAAACTATGTGAAAAGCAATGCCACCTTATATTTCCACTGAGTATGGCGTATTCTCAGATCTAATTTGTTTGATGAAGGATATATACAACTAAACTCGGCTTGCTGAAGTTTAGCAGTCCGGAATACGTGCTTTGATATGTTCCCTCAAACTAAAAGCTTCAGATATACCTTAAGAACTAACTTTATCAAACTCAATTGCAACGAATATTCAATTTAATGCTCGAGTTTCTTTCAACAATGAGAATTATAAATTTTCAATACTTTCTATTGTTGAAATGGTGTAGGCATTTCTGATTGCTTTAACGTTTTATCGGTTTTAGATTATCAGAAAAAATAAGTAGCAAAGTCCAAAAACTTCCGCCTCAAAGGTATTAGAGTTAATAGAATCATACAATCGTTTTTATTTTCAATATGACAGGCGTTTTCAGTAAAGTTAAATGTAGCTGCAGTGGAACGAGTTTTCTGTACGTATTCCGAACGTGACGCCTGTTGGCTTGTTTTTCGAATACGCTCACAGCACTTCGCCAATAAAAATTTTAAGAATGCATTCAGAATCGATGTATCAAGCTTCAAGTGCAAAATATGGGTATTTTGAATTAAATGCGTTGATTTTCTTTGCATTGATTCATCCTTCCAATGAAACAAGGATAGAACTGCAGTAACACTCAGCTCCGCTACAGAGCATTCAGTAACTTAAAATTTCAACTGTTTCGCATCATTGTTTAGGAACAAACAACGACGCAAGTAATTGTGACTCAGATTCCAATGTGCGAGGTTAGCTCTTTTTAGGGAGACACTAAATACTTATTTTTATGATGTTTAGAACTTTGAACTTAGATTACATTTAAAGCTTTTAAGTTTGTTGATTTCGACTTGAACAACTACGTAAGTGTATGTTGCGTCATAGTTATTCTAAATTCTATGTCCGTTTCATGATTTAAATAACTGAATGAATAAAAATTTTAATAAATACGTTGTAAAAATGATATGAACAAATTTAATAAAAATGTTTAGAAAAGTATAGTAAGTGACTTTGTGTTGGATATTTCATTCCAAATTTTAGGAGAACACTGATTCAAATGGAAAATCGGGAGTGAATATTAAAATGCAAAAAGCATGAATTATGCATGAGTGGCATAATTTAAAAATGACTTAAACATGCCATTATTAAACTCACTTTCATTACCATCAAAGTTTCTCACATTTTATAATTAATCTAAATCATGAGCAATGTTCTTAGTTTTCTTCTTCTGGACAAATCGATGAATAACACTTGTGCCTTTGTTTTTCAGGGACAGCGAATACCTACCCCCATTTATCTCCGAATTATATAAACCACGCATAAGGTTAAGGTTGTGTAATACGACATGACTTGCATAAAAAGTGTGGTTTTATAAATGACACTTAGATAATCCTACGAAATAATCTGTCTGGGGAGTATACCTCTTATCGGTTTCTTGTTAATTTAGTTAATGAGGAGGATTTTCGCTATACAATACGCCAGTACAGAAGTAAAACAATGTTGAGTGAACTTATTTATAGTTACTCTGCCCCAATATCACACATTTCCGAGAAAAATAAAGTGAACAGGGTGGAATATCCTACATCGTCGGCTTAGAGCAAAAACTCATTAGCTGACTTTTTTGGGAGACACTAATACTTGGTTTTATAATGATGAGAAATAAAGTCGTATTGTAATCTGTTTAAAAGATATACAGGGTGATTCAAAATTCTCTGGCGAAACTTTGAAGAATGGTAGGGTGCACTAAGATAAATATTTATTGTAAAAGAAAATACAGGGACTCGAAAAAGTATTTGGGCACATCAAATATTCAAATTTTAATTAAAAATCAGAAACTATCATACCAAAACTCAACGTTTTTTGTTTCATTCAGTTTCTTAGGAATACTAAATAAACTATAAAGCTTAAAATAATAAAGTATTTTAAACTTTTCGTTTTCACATTGAAATATGTGATCAAAAAGTAATGGGCATTCAAGAAAAAAATGCAATAAATGAACACATTTCTGGAAAAACTATGTATTAAACTATACTTTAAAAGATAGGTACTTTGTAAAATCCCGTCGACCATGAAAGTTTGCGCAGTTGGCGCAATTCCATCCAAACTTTACTTCAATCATTTCGACTGCCAAAAATCCCTAATTCCATTCAAGATAGCAACGAATGGGTCCTGTGCATTCTGTTCTGTAGTAGGCAGGTCCCAAATTTTAATTATTATTTTCCAAAACGTGAGGTGAAAAAGCAGAGAAATAACTGTTAATAATAAGAGCTAATGGGACTCTTGTTTAAAAAAATGGCTAAACAAGGTTACATAAAATCAAGTGTGTTTGACGTCAAGCAGAGGAGCAAAGTAGGAAAAATCGTGTTTGATTTCACGCTTTCCAATATTGGCAGAATATCGCATCGTTTGGCGACATTTTTCTGGTTTGGCGAGAATGGTCAACGGGATTTTACACAAGTACCAAAAGATACTTTAAATCCGAAATTGGCAATTTCAAGTATTACTACGGCTCTGAAATCATGGCTCCAAAAATATGGAAGATTTCTTTCGATGTTAGAAAACGTATGCTTTCCCTTTGGAATGATGGAAAATCTAAGATACATTAAAATGTTGAATGCCAGCAAGTCTACGTATTCATAAGGTAATTTTCAAGTATCAGAAGATAAATACAATTGAAAACAAAGCATGAACTGGACGTCCAAAATGTGTCAGTGAACATGAAGAGAAGTGTATGATAAGGAATATTGATTATATCCCCTTAAAACTAGAAAGTTAAATTGACTTTCGATGCCCACGGATATTTAAAGTCCTTTGATGATAAAACAGTAAGAAAGTTTGATTTTTATGATCGAATATCTAGAAAAAAAATTTATACAAAATTAAGAATAATCAAAGCTTTCACAGAAATAATAAATCGTTAAGAGACCTACATTAGTCAGCTTCGAAACTTATGTAACCCGATTATATTTATAGATGAATCTAACTTCAATATTTTTTTAAGTGAGACAGAAGCCCAATGTTGAACATGAACAGAAAACTCCCACTCCAACTATAAGACATGGTAAGAGTAGCAGATGGTCTTGTGCTTTGTTATGCTTTCTTGTTAGAATTGACATTTGAATGACTGCAAGAAGAATAAATGTATGTATTTAAATATTCTGATCAAATATTTAAATTTTCCTATGAAAATTAACTTTGATAATAATTCCTTGTAGAATGGGGGAAATAGAATCAATAATATGTGAAACAAACATAATTTAAAATCAATGTCAAATAGATTGAGGAATGTCATCAAACGTAAATTAGGCCCCAAAAGATATTAATTTTTTCATCAACCTTTTTAAGAACTCATTTAATCTAAACTGATCCAATGCTCTTTTTTACATAAGGTTAATATTTCATATTTATTTGTTATTATTTTTATTTAATGATTTGCTTTATACATTTTGTATAATTCTAATTTACTTTAAAATAATTTAAATTAAGATTTTTTTTCGAACAAAATTTTACTTTAAGAAATATATATTTCCATGAAATTTTCAAAGGTTGGTTGGGCCAATTCATTTTTTAACTCACTGCGTACTTGCGACTGCTACTAATAGGTGCTAGACAACTTAAACTTCGACATTCGTTTATTTCTCACGTGATGATGCGGTACACAAATTCCGAGATAGCTGATATGCATCTAACGTAACTGTAATTAACTTTTTTGAACACAAAGCCCCGTTCTTCTACTTACTAAGCTCTAAAATTCGCTATTCTTTTTTCCGAAAAAGAACTGAAATATATAAATTTAATTATGAGGCATAATTTCCGTATGACAGAACAAATTTTCAACTTAAGTTGTGCAGTGAAACCTCAAAAATCCGATAATTTTCCGGATGCTTCGTTTTTTAAAAATTAGCGGATCTGTTGGTTGTATTTAATTTGAATTTTATTTTTAAGACTTACATTTTCTTTGGTGAAACAATATCCCTTTCAACATATGTTTTGTTTCACTCTGTTGTATAGAACTTGTCTTTCCGAAGAATGCAAACGCACTAAAAACAATGTTATCTGAGCAGGAAATTTTACAACTTCACAGGATTCAAAACTAATTGACAAGAGACCGAAACACTTACAGGATTCAAGACAAATTGATGAAAGCGAGACTAAAACACAGCATTCAAGACTAATTAATACGAGTGAGACCGAAACACAGGATTCTAGACTAGTTCATAAAAGTGAGACCAAAACACTTAAAGCAGTTGAAATTAAGAGAGATGTTGAATAAATATTAAACTAACATCGTACTTTATGTAAAATACACTTATATGTACGCACTTAAACTGTTTTAAATTTGTCAGCTATTTTTTGTATTAGTGCGTTATTTTTTGTCATTCGTAAAATGTTAAGGAATATTTAGTTTCTTTCAGATAATTTATTTATATTTTTAGGCTTAGACATTGATATTTCACTAAATTGACTCGTTACGTATAAGTACGTGCTTTACGTAACGATCCTTACACAATTTTTGGAAAGCTTCAAAAATCCGGAAAATTCAGAAATCCGGCACTCATCTAGATCCCGTTGATGCCAGATTTTCGAGATTTTACTGTACCTCAAAATACAACGGGAAATTGGGTATTTGCTTTCAGAAATTGAAACTGGATCAAAATCAATCCCTTCATTAACTCTATGAATGTCACGAAATTTCCTAAGTGTGGCGTTGTTTTCATCCCGCGACACACTTAATGAATACATAACCACATCTATTCAAAAAAATCCATGGATTCTTCAACATTTACAAAGATTCTATTGCTCCTCACTATAGAATAGAATCCTATGGAAAGACTCTATTGGTCGTTTCCTTAGAAAAGAGTTGTTTGGAAAGATTCTATTGATCACTTTCTTAGAATAGAGTTGTTTGGAACGATCCTTTTTCTCAAGAAGATCAAAACAGGTTAAAAGTCATGCGGGGAAGACTGCAGGTTGAAAAGTGAAATCTATGCGTGTGAATCTCAGATTGTTAAATTGTATTTGATTTTCACTCTGCAAATGAAAATAGATGTAATTAATAGCTATTCCAGAAGAAACTGGTTTCCTGGCAACGACATTAATTTAAGCATTTATATATTACACGATCAGGCTGAATTGGTTTGATTACGTAACGGAGAACCTGTTTCACGAGTATGGCTCACTTCTCTAAATTCCCCTTCCTTCGAATACTTGTTAGGAGTTAATTTATGCAGCCGTGGAAACGTTTTGATCTTCTTTGTACCTGATAATTGCTTCACGGTCAGATTATTATCTAATCTTGGCGCATAATTGCTTTCCGACTTGATCGCAGCCTTGCAAACGCATTTGGTAGATTGATAGGTTTGAATGTAGATTGTATCCCGTGTTAAGAGAAGTCGACAGAGAGGAAAATGGTGCTAACTCGTAGAGTTAACGGAGTTTTTTGAATGCTGGTATTAGATTGCTAGATTTGAAAGAAGATTGGCTCGAACCCTGACAATTGAGAAAAGTCGACTGAGAGGAAAATGGTACGAACTTTTACACTTAAACGGAGGTTTGCAAAGTCATTTGGTAGATTGATAGCCTTAAATGCAGATTCTATCTAGTAATTAGAGAAGTGACGGGTGAAAATGGTGCTAACTTTCAAATGTTGCGATTTAAATTTTGTGTTATTATTTACTTAAAAGATACGTTTTATCGTTTTTATGATATTTCTAAAATATCATACTTTAATTTATCGTATATTAATTTAAAACTATGGATAGAGAGTAGTGTGAAACAATTCAAAACTTCTTGCCAATATTATTTAAATACCTCTGTTATGAAGAGTGAAATAATTCACTAAACACATATTGTGGATAAGAAATGATTTTTAATTGAGATATATGATTTAAATGTGGGACATAATGACCATAATTCAGTAAATGAAGAAATAAATTAAAATTAAGAAGTTGAATTTAATATGAACAAAAAAGAAATTATATACAGATATGAGATGAACTGATAAGGTTTTGGGCCGTCTTATGCCCGAACAATTAAATTTAGTTCACATCTTAGCAGTCGTCTGCTGCAACGTCTCTGTCAACCAACCGCCAGTCGTCTTCTTCGTCCTTCTGCTGATTTTGGCGGGAAACTGCTATTGATGGGTGAGTCATACATGGGTGTTTTTGAGCACGCATGGAGGCTTTACGTCCCGACATCTGCGTTCACTGGGATTTCCGGTATCCCACATAAATTAAACATAATATGGAAAACAAACTAAACCTTAGTTTTTCTTAAGCAAGCATAAAATTAATATTTTTTAATATTTGTGATGATAGGGGAAAATGATGGCTGGACGCAGGAAAGGTTCCCCTACAGAAAACGATGCTGGAGACACATACACATCAAAAGAAGTTGGGAATCAACAGGCTCAACATCAGACAAATATTCGAAGATATAATTGGTCAGATTGGTCAGTCGACCTCCTGGGATTAGATGCACGGTTGATCCACTGTTAGACACAACGATTTCAATAAAGAAATGTGCAAGCCAGCCGTCAAGGAGCAATCCATTAAAAGTCAGTTACCAATGAATCTGCGTGGTCAGCTTTCTGTCGCATGTCTGTCAATCACATGTTAAGACCAAAAACCATTAAAGGGGTTGAAATATCAAACCCGTTGATTCGAAAAGCGTCCCATAATTCCTGTAGAGCTAATTTAACTGCTAACGAGTCAGTAGAGCATCTAGTCAGGAGTCGATCAGAGCTTATGGCTGACCCTGACATCACCTGCTAGAAACAGTTGTGGAGGAGTTTCGAAATCAATCAAAATTCCTCATTAAAATCTGTTGTAATTGAAGATGCTAATGTTCGAAATGAACACATGGGGTGCAGCAGTACAGGCAGAATACCGGGTGTTTGATTGTTATCGGCCTGTATGGGTAATTCCGGAAAACTCTCGTAACCAAAAAAGTATCAATTACGGAAGTTAAGTGAATCACAGAACTGCTATTCAATCATCGATACTTTGGAATAACTCCCACAAATCAACCGTGCATAATGTTATATTCGCCTTTGAACATCCCCTCTAATGAAAGACACTACCCTTGGCTCAAAATTTCGAGACGTTATTCTTGGATCTTTCCCTTCGGGATTGATCCCAGGCCGTCGCCAATAGCCCTCTGTGTTGCTCCAGTGCGAAGTTAATTAACTATTCAACGTAACCTATGAAAGACACCGAAGCTCAAAAGGAACACCGGGGTGCAGCTGCAACAGAATTTACCAGCAAGGGCCGAGTGGCTGCTGATGTCTCCACCCACCCGCGGGGGTGGTACGGGTAATGACCCGCAACAAAAAGGCGTCAATAATTTGAGGGTAAGGCCTTACCCTTTTCCTTAATAAGGTCCTTACCCTTTTCTTATAAAAAGCAGCCAAAACAAACAACCCCTTTATTCGGTAAATCATCACAAAGCAGGCAAGTCTCTCTTATTGGTCAACCATCAGTCTCCCATTCCGTTACTGGTCAAAACCTCAGAAGAAACACACGCACTGGGACGAAAGTTGCCCCAAAGTGCTAATTTCGACATCAAATAACGAAGCATCGGAGTCAATGTCAATTCTCCCCCACTGGATGAGAATCGAAGGTTAAGTTTATTTTTAACTTTTCTCACGGTCAGACAAGAGAAAATTGTGCGGATGGAGAGAAAATGAGCACTATATATACAAACAAATTATACCTAAAAAACCATAAAGAACTATCTCCGTTCCTCTACTAAAAAATAAAGCACTAGTATAAACATAATAGCATAGTAAATAAACGGAAAATTGATTCTCTTCAAAACCTAAAAAATGAATAAACAGAAAGGTTCAAAACATTTTTTAGGATTTATAACTAATAATAAAATTACATTTACCAAACGCAAACCCATTTGGTGGATTGATAGTTTAGAGCAGTGGTTCACAACTGGTGGTACGCGAGAGCATTTGGGGTGGTACGCAGAAGGATTCAATAATAATACAAACCAAAAGTACTGAGATAAAACTTACAACTTCCCACTCTGCTCTTTTTAGTCAAGCACTAAAATTTTTAACTCCATTTGTGACAACGTATTTAAGTGAACGTGGGTTTTCAGAGCTAGTGTGAAAAACAAGTACAGGAATAGACTGTGCGTGGAAACCTACTTAAAATTAAAGATAAGCACTATTGAACCTGACATAGAAGCTCTAATAAGGAAAAAGCACAAGTAAGTTTCTCATTAAGCAAATTTCATGAGCCTCCTGATAAAGACATTTTAGTGTTGGGAAATTGTATTTGCCATTTGTTAATAACAATTACATATAAACGGCTTTTTCTAGTTTTAGGGATTTATTTTCTGCATATTGTTTTATTTATACTTAAATACATTTTGTAAAGTTATTCAAATGTGTATAGAATTTATTTGACCCCCCTCAAAAAGTTATAAGGTAACCAGTGGTACGCCAGGACAATACAAAATTCTCAGGTGGTACTCAAGTATAAAAGTTTGGAAATCACTGGTTTAGAGTGTAAATTGGAACCAGTTTTTAGAGAAGCTGACTGGGGATGGTACGAATTTCTAGGCTTGAAGGGATCTTTGCAAAAACATTTGGTAGATTAACAGCTTTGGAGATGTATTGGAACCAGTATTAAAAGATACTGATTTTGTAAGGAGAGGAGAAAGGATGCGAACATTTAGACTTGAAAGGAGTTTGCAAAGGAGTTTATTAGACTGATAGCTTTGAGGCTTAATTCGCTTCGATGCATGGGAACACTGACTACGAAAATAGCATGAACTTTTCTGTTCCATTCTTTTACTCGCCTTTGTTTTCTGACAAGTGTGAAAAAACTTCGAAAATCCAGATTCAACACCGAAAGTAACAGATATGGGGATAATAAGTAATTGATACTTGATACAAAACCACTCCATTAAGAAAAAATCTTTTACGGCTTAGGACCTAAAATTAATTGAAGGATAATTTTAACCACAGACGGCAGCGTGGCGTTGGACACGCTAACTACGCGAACCTGGTATAATGGTGTTGATGAGGTCATGGAGAATCTGGCTCTGTAGGGCCTCAATCTCCGGTATTGACGGTATAACTTTTGATAAATGGTCCTGCCTTGGTATTTGACGATTATAGTAATTTGGATGATAGAATAAAAAGAGAACTGAATAAATATAAAGATATGTATTGGCAGGTTTTTTTAGTATTTTTTATTTTTCTATAAGGAAAAGACTGCCAATAGGTTAAATCCAGCCCAAAGAAAATTGGCTTGATTGGAATCTGGAAAAAATTGCGCTTCAATCTAAATGAGGACTTCGGAGAGCTCCAAAGTTCTGATCAAGAGCGTTGAAACGAATAAGAGCTTCTCCTTGGCTGTAAAAGATGAAATGCAAAGTTATCATTGACGGTGCGACAAAAGTTAGGAGCTAGAATTGGGGAGAAGTCTGCAAGAAGATGAGTGTTCGAGATCTTGTTTTATTTTGGGGATGTTGGATCATAAATTTCAATTTCTTTTACTGCAAGATTGGTATTTCTTTCAATTTCAGACAAAAATGTGCAGAAGATATTTGTTAATAAAGCTTTTAGTTGAGGGAATTTTGAGGACTTTTCAGATATCGCTATTACGATAGAACCATCTGACTTTTGTAATTTGGCGGAGGAAATGACTTCGAATATGTCCAATAGTTTAAATTTTCGTTTCACGAGCTTCTCCCGCACTGCGCAAGTATATTATGATCGGCCGAATGACGTATAAGTAAATTAGTTTCGTGTTATCTAGTAATAATGTTGAGCTCCGATAAGTGGATGCATGTATGCGGAAGTTTTCCAGAATTTGTCTCGTATATGCTGTATGTGCGCCTTTCAATTAAGATAAGAGTTTAGGATTATTCCTATTTGGACTGTAAAGACAAAACGATAGGTTGTCCGTAAAGTATAAATTGTGGTAATGTAGTAGGATCTCTGCAGAGAAGCATGATGGCCGCAGTCTTATGTACAATGAGTTTGATTCTCCATCTGATAAGCCAGGATTCAAGGTAGAATATGCGATTGGCGAGGTTCGATTTATTAAGGTTGGCAAGGAGAAATTTAGAATTTTTATGTTGCTTGAAAATTGCAGTATCACCTTGAACATATTAATTTTGGTGTTGTCGGGGGTTTGGGGAATATCATTCAAGTATTATAAGTTAGAAAGAGACCGAGCTAGGATCCTTGTGGAACTCCAGCATATATTTTTCTTTTAGAGGACTTGTGCATATTAATTTTGACTGCATAATTTCTGTTAGTAAGGCAGGAAAAAATAAGGTGGATAATATAGTCCAGGAAATTATATTTGATCATTTTATCGATTAGGCCTTGAATCCATTTTGTCAAATGCTTAGCCAATGTCAAAGAAAGCAGCGAATGTGTGCCTGTTTCGGTGTGTGATTTTCCTGAATATATGCATTAAATGACTCAGAAATTGGTGGTTAGTGGAGAGGTGCGGGGTGAAGCCAAATTGTTGGGGCATCATGATGTGGCTCGTGTAAATAAATTCTTTGTAGAGTTCAAGAATTACAGCTTCGGTGATTTTGCTAAATATGGGAAGTAGAGATTGAGATCTGTAACTAGTTGGGATGGAGGAGGTTTAGAATAGGGATAGTACTTACTGTTTTCCAGGGTTAGGGAGATGGAATTTGAAAATTGCATTAATAATCTGAGTAAAGATCAGGATAATATTGGGGGTGGGATGAATATTGAACTATTTTGTAAATGATACTTTCAATTCCAGGGGCTTTTTATATTTTAGTTGGTTGGTTTATTGATTTTTATGGCGCAAGAGCCATATTTAGCCATGCTATGCCACACACAAGACGGACATCAGGTAATAGACATACATACACAAGGCAGGTTTTACTGACACGGAAGATAGATACACCCAGGGAGGAATCGAACCTTTCAGGAATGGAACCTGCGCCACTTTTGTTGATTTTAAGTTTATGAAAGGTAGGTCCGTATTTAATTACCGTCGCACTGGAGCAACAAGGAGGGGGTATTGGCGACGGTCGCAGATTAATCTCGAAGGTAAAGCTCCAAGGACAACGCCTCGTATTTTGATCCACGGTCAGATGACGAGTTGAACACCTGCGCTGGCACCCATTCTCCAAAATTCCACACCAAGCCAACGTGAGGGCATTTGGGCCACGACAGACCAGCCTCCGTGTGCACGACGATCTTTGGGTAGATCGAGTTTTGAACTCGCGCCCCTCCAGTTGCTAATCCGTTGCTCTTCCAACTGGGCTACAGCGGCCCTTTTGAATATGGATAATGATTTTGGATGGAAGATAATAGTAGTTTATTTTTGTATTTTATAGGATTCCTTAATAGTTTCAAGAACTGTTTCCATGGCTTTTTGAATGATTAATACAGTTTTCCATGAATTTGCTTCACGACTACCTTCAATAAGGTTGACTTGATCAATATCTGAAACAGTAGATTGTTCGTGAGTGGCGAATATTTTCTTTTTTTGGTGAAATGTTTAGTGGTGTTCCGTATTGACTTGTCTTCAGTATTTAGTGATTCAAAATGATTTTTCCAGGAGTCCTGAGAATGGTAATAGATGTTTTTACAAAGTGGTTTTTGAGTTTTATTGAGTAAGGATTTAAGAAAGGGGTCTCTAGTTTATTTCCAGCATTTTTAAATTCGATTTTTTTTTGTAAGTTGTTTTAGTCTAACTGGGAGGTAGATTTGATTATTAGAGGGGGTAAATTTAGAAGAGATGTTATGGGTCAGGAAAATTTGATTTGTGATTTTGGTCGTTGTTTCATCAATTTCATCTGGCTTAGGAATGTGATTGAATTGCTTGGGGTAGGTGACAGTTGAATTAAGACTGTTTGAAAAGTTTCCAGTTTGTAGTTCTGTTGATAATGGGGAGAGTGTAGAATGGATGTTGAATTCGAAATTAAAGAGAACAGGATTATGGCAAGGGATATTCAGGAATATAATCAATTGAGTACTTTCAAATAAAATCGTTTAGGAGGGCAAATAAATGACATTAGCAGATATATAGTTTATTCTGGTTGGTTCGGTGGATGCAGCAATGGTGATACCCATTTGGGTGGCAAGTTTAAGAATTTTTTCTCCAGCTCTAGAATTATATCTGCAGTTCAGAATTGATGGTGTGCGTTGAAATCGCCTCATATGATAACGTGAATGTTGGTGCAAAGCAACTTTTCAATATTGATAATGAAAGTAGCATTAGGACTTGGATAGACGTAAATAGAAATAATAGAAATGAGCTCAAATTTTGGAAGGCTAATTGTAATAATTGTTGCCTGATAATTTCTTGATGGTGGGGGATAGATTTTTTGAGAAAAAATGCGTTGCCTCCTCTGGCTTTTGCCCTTGAGGGTACTTCAAGGCCCTTCCTGTAAATGTTGCAATTTGGAATATTTATATAATTTTGTTGGGCCTGAGGTGAGTCTTGCAGACTGATCACGTCAAGGTTGTGAGTGTTCGTGAATTCTCTGAGCTTTATAATCTAGTTATATGTACCGTTGGCGTTCCATAGACATATACAAGCACCACCAAGGTTTGTTCGATCCATCAGATGTTAGAGAATAAACATTGAGTGAGAGAACGAAAAGCTTGTCAAGAGGACTCTGGGCTGCGCGGAGCTTGTTCGAGCCTCGTATAAGCAACCCGTATGTAAGCAATTGTGTATTTTGACCTTCTGGGGGTCATACACATGCTATCACCTAGCAACCACCAGTCTCTCTTCATGACTTTTGACAATTTTTAACTTCTTGACCAATAAAATCATACCAAAGGATTCTTTTCTAAGAAAAGGAGCAATAAAATCTTTCACAATGATTCTATTCTAAAGAAAGGAGCTACTACAAATACTTCCCAAAGTATTCTATTCTAAAGAAAACAGCAATATAATCTTCCAAAGTATTCTACTCCAAAAGGAGTAATAGAATATTTCCAAATGATTTATTTTAAGGGGACACAGTACCTTTAAAACCTTAAAAAATCGTTTTCCAATTTTGATCTATTTAGATAGTTTGAAATATTCTGATTCTGGTAAAAAAACCGCATGAAAAACTTCGCATTCGTTCTTCGTAATGAGGATTTTTCGAACACACTTATTTTTATTTTCAGCTGTTCGTTTGTTTACGTTTCTTAGTTTTGGTTTGGAATTATGCTATTAATTTTTGGAATTATGCTATTAATTTTTGGAATTATGCTATTTATTTTTTCGAAAGTTTTAATAATAATATTTTTACTGCGACAAATATAAGCAGAATATGTACTACTCAACTCTTTCATTTCACAAATCTATTTGTTTACTTGAATGCACGTGAAGGCTAAAAATAACTATTTCAACTGTAATTGCATTTATCTCAGAATGGTAATTTTCAAGCTTGCGCGCACTATAACTCTGCAACTAATGAACGTAGACTCCTGAAATTTTGAATGGAAATAGATTATCAAAAGGGCTTCAAAATGAAACCAAAAGTTTACTCAAAAGCTAAAAATATATTAAAAAATTTTGATGTAGTATGAGCGAAAATTTGGAAAAAATTAATGAAGTGAAATATTAATTGATTGTTATATTTATGTGTTACTTAACTACTATTTTTGGTTCTAATTTAAAATAAAAGCATTGTGTTACTCATATCATCCATTAGTTTCATAGAAAATGCACAGGATGACTCAGAATGTTGTGCACAAGTTATGCTTGTAAAAAAGTATGTTAAAAATGATCTTATGTAAATTCTAGTAAAATATTATTTAATTTTTAAAAATCAAACCAATTTTTCTGCATTGTGTAGTACAAAGTATAAATAAACCTTGCAAAAACTTTCATTATGCTACACATAAAAATTTTGGTGATACAGTTTACCGAAATTAGTCTATTTCATCTGTTGATTTGTATGTTTAAAGGTACTGTGCCTCCTTAAGGAAAGGAGCAATTAAATCTTTCCCAATGATTCTATTCTAAAGAAAGGCGCTACAAAATCTTCCCAAAGTATTCTATTCTAAAGAAAACAGCAATAGAATCTTCCAAAGTATTCTACTCCAAAAGGAGTAATAGACTATTCCAAATGATTTATTTTAAGGAAAGTAGCAGTATAATCTTTTCAAAGTACTCTATTCTAAAAAAGGGAAGGAACAATAGAATCTTTCCAAAGGATTCTATTCTAAGGAAAGGAATAATAGAATATTTCAACAGGATCCACGGATTCTTTCAACTTTTAGATGTGGTTATTTAGCCATTAAGTGTTTTGTGGGATAAAAGCAATACTACACTACTTAAAAATCTCTCTCGATGCTCAAAAGATTAATAATCAATATTTCTTGAAAACGGTTGAGCGTTGAGTCCTGCCCCTTTGCACTCGTATTCCTCTAGAGATCATTAAAAAATTTTTCGATTCGGCTCATATTTTCAGTTCGCATCCTCTCCTTGTGAGATCTCTCGAATCAAATCAGTCATATCTACGATATTAAATGTTTTTGGATCTCATCAATAATCCATGCATACAAAAATGCTTGTACATTTTATTTTGTTAACGATCATAATCTACATTCATAAAAATTATAAAGGAGACGTCAATTGTTAAATGCACAGTTTTAAAAGTCTCCATATAACAGTTCAACATCATATTGTAAACGGACATTCAAGGAAGTGAATAAATAAAATATACACATGTAAACATCTGCTTAAATATTTACTGAACGTGCAGTGAAAATAAATAACTTCCTTCTTCCAAAATAACAATTGCCATGAAAACAATCATCTGCATTTATGTTATTAACAGTTCCCTTCTAGCACCTTTAGGCCCCGTGCGCACATGCGATTTTTAAACGTACGGTTTAAAAATCCGTATCAGACCGCATTTACGGACGCGTAATTGCGATCTGAGATACAGGAGATCAGATAGTGTAGTGCACACATACCTCCGGTGACGTTGCGGCGACGTACGTCCACCTTGCGTGCAATTTGTGCCGCAGTTCCCCACGTCGCCGTACGGTAGCCGGGCACACTCCTCCACACACACAATCTTTCAGTACCTTGTTTACTATTGAGCGGTGCACACATCCTTTATTTTTAAAGTAAATGCGGCGTATTATTTAACATAAATTATGAATATCTTTTAGTAATGGCGGTAAATTTTGATGATTTTGATATAGAATTGTTTATTGGCGAAATAAAATGGTATCCTGTGTGAAATATGGAATATCGCTGCAGAAAACTATCATAACCGAACAAAGAAAAGAGGAGCGTGGGTTGGTGTTTGTCGGGTGGTTTGCTTCCAATGTGAAGTCTCATCCAGGTATTTTGAGACATAATCTTGTCAGTAATTTTTCCCGAAAGCTCGTCAAGTAATCGAACACTCATTCGGAAGTAATTAATAAACTTATCTGATTTTTCTCGTAAATCCGGAAAAAGATGTATAAAATCTACCTCTTGTAAGTCTTAAATCAATAAATGAATGTATCCAGTAAAGTCTATTTTGTTTCAAAATGTATTTTTTGTACACCAAGTAAGCGAAACAAACACGTTTCCTTCGATAGACATTCATCACAATTGGCAGTCAAATGCGTATAGGCGTCATTCATGGTTGTGTGTGCATAGTTAGCTACGGCGAAGTAGCGGCAACGTTTAAAAATCGGATGTGTGCACCGGGCCATATAGTCGGGTTGGTAAAATAATATAATCCTATATTGTGATTTTTCCAGTTAAAGTTATTTTTTGTCATTCTATGATAATACCATTACTCTAAAGCAAATAAGAGTCTTTTGTATTCTATTAAACGAAAATGTGTCGAAATGAATATTTATCGGTCCATTCGGGATGCTTTAATTTAAATGTAGGAACATAAAACTTTATTTTTAGATACTTTTGCCAACTACACATATGTAAATTATTAATATAATCCTTTCGATATTAATAAAATTAATTATGAAATAGATTTAAAAAAATGTAATTTGTGAGTGCGAAAAGTATTCAATTGTTTAAGGAACACTATTTAGTATTCCTTACTACTAAACTACTTATTTTGTTTTTTTTCTACATATCTCTAGTTTCCAATCTCATTTGTTCAATTAATGTAGTGAAACAATAGTGATTAAATCTTTCCTGTTAATTTAATTCTCTCTCAACATCTATTTCATTTCAAGACTTCTTTATATGCTCAACTACTTAAAGTAAGTGGTCTACTTTAAATTTGAATGAAATACAGACATAGAATTATATTGGGTGAAGTAAACAATGTGTTATATTGGCTCATGTGTAATAAGTATAAGTAATAAAATATTTTTATAATAGATTGAAACAATGTATATGTAGTAGTAATAAAGTATTCTTATCAATAGATCGACGAATTATGGTCCTGAGATTAAATTGGTCTCATTTATTTCTATAATTCGTACGCATTACTTACAGTGTGGCAATAAATGCAGATAATAGTTTTATTAGGTCAGCATTATTCTAGACCTACATCACAGTCTGTTCCAAATACAACAATATATTTTTTATTTTAAGATTTAACACTAGAACGGCCAGCCATGTCCATTTCTCAAAATATCCCCAGTGTCGCTTCGACAATAGTAAATAAATTGCATAAAATAGTTAGAAAGTCTAAATGGCATTACAATTATATTTCATTTTCGTCAACTTTGTACTTATTTTATAATACTTTCATCAGGTTATGATTGCTTAGCCACATACACAAAAGATACAGAAAACTTATTATCATACTCATAAAACAAAACTAAAGCAATAAAATTTAGAAAATCAAAGAAAATTTGTTATTATTTGGACAACACAATATTTATACAGATTTTAACATTAATTTATTATGTTTTTATATGCATGGCAAATTTAAAATTTATTCAGTAATGAGCAATTTCTCCTGTTTCCGCGCATCATTTACATGGCTGAACAACACGTTTTGTGTGTACATTGGCTACACATAAATTACATTTTAATTTCACATTTCCTGCGTTTGAAATAAATTTCCAATTCTGGTTCCGATTTATAATTTTGGTGCCTTTACTTATGAACTCATAAACTCATAATGACCTCATTGCCGTTTCACGTGCCAATATTAGTATTACATTACTTTCACTTCAAATATTTCTAGCAGCAAATCTATGATCTCGTTTTGATATTCTATGATCTGTTTTTGCTGAATGAAAGCTATTTAGACTCGGAAATATGCTTGGTATGGAAAAGACACTAATGGACGTTCTACCTAATTTTAACTTTTTAATTTTTCTAAATTGAGCTACACAAAAACAATTTCCTTTGTGTGCTTATCAAGTAAAATATCCAAAAGTTACAAGAAATTGCCAAACTCCGTCAAAAAAAAATCTGAAAACAAAATGCGACAAACACTGTGGTGTCGAAATGACGCCAATACACTTTCTAGTGTAAAATGCCAAACGAAAAGCGTGAGAATGTTCTGCCAATCAATAGAAAAATAATACATCTCATTACTGCCTCTTGTGATGATAAATTAAGGTACGCAAAGATATTAATGAAGCGTATTGTGGAGTTCCAAAAGATTTTTCTCTTCATTTGAAATCTGAAGTTTTTTCGCCTTTACTTTAAATAGGAATTAATAATGCCCTCCGGAGACAATATGTAGCACAATCTTTGTGCTGGTATTAAGATAATCAAAGGCATCGAAAAGCTGCAGAAACAAGTCATCAGTAATTAAACAATTTTTATATTGTTACGGTGAATAATTCTTAGAAAGTACGGTAAAGAACAATTAAAAAATAAATTTGTATGTGAACTGCAGACAATATTTAACGAAAACAAATTCACGAAATACATTAATAACTTGAAAACACTCTTCTAATTTACGTAATTAGTCTGTTTATATGTTTTCTTCTTTTGTTTAATGGACAAATAAATTTTTTAGGCACCTTTAAAGTAACTAATTATAGCCTGTGGCTCTTAATTTATTTCCGAAATTTGGGAAATGTAAAACAAATGCAACTTCCTTGGTTGCCTTGCATTCGTAGCTCTTTCAAAATTTCAAATTACAACCTTTTATGTGTTTTAAATCATTTGTAAAATTTTCATTTAAAAAAATGTCACCAGACTTTAGGTTGTCTTAGTTTTCAATAAAGTGTCTTATGAATTAAATGTACAATGAATATATACAACACATATACAACATTCACGAATGTATAGCTCGACACAGTAAATATATACAAGCATGCACATTTAACAGAAAGTCCAAAGAATGCAGAGAAACTTGGGCCACTAAAAATATTTGACAGTGTTAATATATTCTTAAGTTTGATTCTTCACCATTTCAATTTATCCAATTTCATAATACATTTTACCATGGTATGAGCAAAACAAATGCTCGAACTGAATACAAGTCACTAACAATCTCTACTGTGTCTTCATCTAATTTTACGCAGACAAAACTTTCATTGGCGTGAAAAGAAGATATTGTAAAATATTTTTTAGATTTGTAAAATGAAATTTTTAGTGTGGAGGCATTATGTTTTTAAGGTTAAAACGTTTCATATGAAGTACTTAATTTAAAACTAAACACTGTGCCTCTTAATTCATAAATAGAAGAACGTAGTCTTAAGAAGATCATAAAATACTGAATGTCATTTATCAATGAAAGAAACTACAAGTCAACTTTTATGAGAACTCTATTTTAAAAATATGTTTAACTGTATTCACTGCCAAGTAAGTATTAAATTATTTTTCTCTCAACTAAATTATTAATTTTATGTAACGAAAATATTTAATTTGCAATTGAATAAAATTATAATTGATTGAATTAAAATTCATATTTTTGATCGCGTCATGTAATATATTTTACAAATATTTATCAGAAGTGAATGAAATAAAAAAAATATGTTCTTATATTCTCTTTATTCATCACAATTCCAGAGCTAAAAATCAATAATTCAGTTTTTTTAATATGTAAGAAAGCGAAGTCATTGTCAATTAGTAGCTTAGTGTAGAATTTGAGCAATGAATACTTTTATTTTTAAGTAATTTATTAAAAATATATAAATATTTGTTGCATTTAATCAGGTAATTCATTGATCAATATCTTACGAAGTATTTTAACACTGAGAAATGTTTCATGTTTGTGAAAGTTTGGGTACGTACTAAGCGAAAATAGAAACAAATTATTTGGATGTGAATTTGTATCCAATGATAGCATATTATGTTTTAGTCAGCTTTAACACAAAATGTTACCTAAAAAAGTAATGAGGACAATATCAGTATCATGACAGAGGCTAAAAGTAGTTTTTATGCTGATAATAATTTTAGATCAACATCTATTTCTTAAAGTGTCAAAGAACGGTTTGTCCTCTCTAGCTACTAGTAAAAAAGAACAAATATGTAGCACCGTAAGATTTGTATTTCATCGTGCTCTTGAATGGTAAAATGCATAACAGATACTTTAATATGTAATACATAATGCATACTGAATGAAGAAAAACACAGAATAGAATAGCGTTATGGAAATTATTAAAGAACACCTGTTTTTGAAATTTTAAATTTCATTTATGGACAAAACTTCAATATAACTTTTTAATACTATTCATGTATGCATCATCAAAAGAAAGTTTATTACGTTTGTTATGATTTACACTTTAAGCTATGATAAACACGTTTATATGCATGTCCAGATTCCATTTCTGAAAATCCAAAAAGTAGAAAAATTTTATGGGAACACGGCCAACTGGATTGACTAAACAATTCTGGTAACAACTACCCGAATTTTATTAAGTCTACAGGCGACAAAGTGGGGTCTGTAGTTACTAAACTGGTTCCTTGGAGCTCTGTATGCCAACTTTAGTTAAAAACTAGATAACAATCCCAGATGCGAAAGACGTTGAAGTATATTTTGTTGATAATTCCATTCTGTGGACGAAACTGGGCTTTTAAAACTTTGGACCGTCTTTAACGGATGTCCTCTGTGTTTGTAACGTTTCGTTTTATAAAAAGAAGTACCACAAATATAATTACAAAACATTTTAAAACAAGGCATGGGTAGAAAGGTAGCCGAGCAGAATAAGCGATAATGTATACAAATAAAAATGGAGTGTTTATTTGTACATTGAATATTTTCACCACATTTCAAGTTATTTATCCGATTTTGGGTCATTCTAGCAAAATCAGTGGTTTCTGCATGTGTGTGTGTGCCCACACTAGTCCAAACGGCTGGGTATAATTTCAGGAAACTTTGCATATTGTGACTTTTAGTGACAGGTCCAAAATCTTTTGAACCAAGACTGATAGCTAATCGAATTAGTGGAAAGTATTTTAACATAGTTTCCTTTACAAAAAGGTTTTAATCTCATCGAAACTTGCATTTTTTTCCATGTTTCAAACAAAACTACTTGGTTTTATTGAAAGCTTCACTCAAAAGGAAAGTAACATAATCATTCTCATTCTAAACAAGTTCGTGACTTCCATTGGAAATTTAATCTCTGAATTGAAAAACGTGTTTAAGGTGAAGCTCAAGCTTAGCGAAAGGGAAACTTGTTTGTTGACTACATACAGTAATATTTTTTCACATTTTTTTGCATAGTTAATTGTGCATTTAAAAATTTCGTTCGATTTTTAGGTGTAAGTAATGACAACTATGCAAGATCACGAAGAAAAAAGAATCACGAATTAATATCTTTAAAACAGCTTTCTTTTCGCCAAATTTAGTTTTATTTCGTTGTTTTCTGTGGTAGTAAATTTAACAAATATTATTTTTATATAAATTGTAATTCCTATACATCACACGTAACAAAACCCCCACAAAGGATACGATTTAAAACTGCATGTGTGTGAGCCGCAAGTTGGGTTAAAGCTAATTTTTAATGGAATTTTGGCCGCTATTGAAATAATATTAATGTGAGAAAAACACCGAAGTAGGATTATTTAGTATTAAAATTCTTTGTTGTAGTGACAGAAAGTCGAGGTTGCCTACTTATGAGTTGGAGCTACATTTAAGCAACTGAAACCTAGTTACTTTTTAATACCTGGTTAGAAGTTTGTTGATAAAAGTGATTTTCTTTTCCAAAAATAATAACCGCTGTTAAATCGATCTAAGATTTTTTGGAAAATGATAATAAGTTATGTTTGCTTTGTCTGTACCGAAGACAAAGTATTTCAAGAAAAAGGTTACATTTTAAACCTAGTTCTTTTGTTATTCCACGCGCTACTAAATGCAATTTTAAGAGAAAATGTATTCACTTCTAAAAAATTAGTTATCAAGTTAATTTGCCATCCATCCATTAACGACTGAGAAATTTCAAAATGTCGTGCGCCTGGTGCAAAATTGACGCAGGGAAAAAGTATTGGTTGGAAAAGTATTGAGTGTTTAAGTATTTTCTATAGATTCGTCATATTTACAAATTGAGTTTCGGTAATTTTACAGAAAACGAACTGAAGAAGGGGCATTTTAAATCTCATACCCTAAAGAAACTCAAAATCGACTTTTGTAGTTGTCATAATCGTGTCACCTTACGTAGTTTTCTCATACAACAGGGATGCGGTGTATGTGAATTGCATTATATAGATAGATATGGCATGTATTCGCTTTGAGCCCAGAGTGATAGAAGTTATAAAAATGTCGAAAAGGTACTACAAATTATTTTCTTGCCTGTTAAATGATGTTGGCATATTTTTTACGAATCAGAAAAGTGATTATTCTGGTCACTTTTTGAGGTTGGTATTTAACTAACGTCGCACTGGAGCAACAAAACGGACTATTGGCGATGGTCCGGAAACCCGAAGGGAAAGATTCGAGGTCAACACCAAGTAATTTTGAACCACGGTCAGAGGTCACACTTGGGCTGGCATTCCAGTCTCCAAACTTCCAAACCACGCCAACGTAAGGACATTAGAGGCCAAGACAGATTTAGGTCACTTTTTGAATCTACAGGCACTGGAGCAAGCAACGGTTTATTGACGACTCAACCTGAGAAAAACTTAATTCTGCTAGTACTTATAAAACTATAAGTACGAAATTTTACAATTCCATTTCTGGTACTGCCGTTGCGTTTTAATAACACGTTTTAAATTTTAGTTCGAACTAGTATTTATACTGAATTTTTTGAGTTTTGCATTGTGAAATTATGTGACTGTTTCTATTCAGAGGAGTCAGCTTTGTTTCATTTTAAAATTGCAGTTTCCTTGTTATAAATCTATATAATTTAATTCCAAAATAATAAAATACTATTTAAAAAAGCTCGAGATTGCTAGAATTATTGTACGCATTCATATGCAACAAGTGTTTTCACGTTCAACTTTCTCTGAATGGCATTCGGGATTGGCGTTCAACGTTTTGTGTCAGGAAAGTGAAACACGTGTGCTACAAGGAATTTTGAAATTTGGTTAGCCGTTAGCAATAGAATATTTTTCCATCAATCCAGTTAGTCGTGGTGAAAGAAATAAATTTGTACAGAAATTTGAAGAACGATAAAAACGATTGTACACATTACCCAAATATAATGGTCAATAAATTTTCCCAACTGAAAGAATTAAATACATCCCTTCTATGTTATTGCCTGATCTGTAATGTTTTCTCAATCTACAAATATGTTCAATCAGCACCTCTGTCGTTTTAATAAGAAGCTCAAAACAATTTTTAAAAAATCAATGAATAAAATCAAACTGGAGAACACAAGTTTACAAATTCAAATTAAAACTCAATTTTACAAATTCAAATTAAAACTCAATTTTACAAATTCAAAATGAAACCCTTGTTTACTCGATATTGCATTTATAAAATCAATAAAACGAATGAAGAAACTATACATTTTGAGAATAATAATACATTTTCCCTAATACATCTTCGAATTCACAGAGAATGACAAAACAAATAATACATATAGAAGAGGGGAGATGGGGCAAGTGCGTCCACTGCACGTAAGACGTGTCTGTTTTAAGTAGGGTCTGCAACACACACTGGAGCAACACGAAGGGCCAACGGGACGGGGCCAAGGGCCGACTGACCGGGATCGATCCTGAAGGAAAAGATCCGAGGGCAACAACTCGTAATTTTTAACCATGGTCAGATGACGAGGTCAATACCTGAGCTGGCACCCAACTCTCCAAACTTCCACACCACGCCAACGTGAGGGCATTTGAGGTCACTACAGTTTTGAGGTGAACCAGCCTTAACGTAGACGGCAAGGCCGTCGTGGCTCAGTGGGTATGTCCATTGCGCTAGCAACCTTCGAGTTGTAGGCGGCGCAGATTCAATTCTTGTCACGGTAAAAACTAAATTTTAAGGTAATTCGGATGTGTATCATGCGTGAACATTTTACAGAAGAAGTTCAATCTTCGTATACCGTCTGGTTTGTTTGTTTGTTTACACTGAAAGTCCCTCTCATTAGCAGCAATGTGTACTTTAAAGTTAGGTAGGTGATAGGGAGATAAGATTTTAAACCACGGTCCAGGTGACGAATTAAACACCTGAACTGGCACTCTACTTTCAACTTCCACACCAGGCCACTGTGAGGACATTTAGGACCACGACAGTTTTAGGGTGGAGCAGCCCCAACGTAGACGACGTCTTTGGTTGGATCGCGTTCTGAATTCACAACCCTCCGGTTCCTATTCCGCGACTCTGTCGGTTGAGCTACCCCTTTCCCAAAATGATTGAAAAAGTTATATCAATTTGTTTCTGCACTAGAGCGTTTCGAATTTCATCAGGGAAGTTGCTCAAACCAAATAATGGCTCAAAGAAAATAAAATGATGTTTTCCCGCTATCATATTTTTTTGCAAACTAGGAAGCAGTTCATGGTATGCATTTATCCCATCATGTGGGGCAAGTGTCATACCATGAAATAGCATTGAAAAGTATTTTTTAAATTATATCAATGGTTTAAATGTGTTCCTTGTACGTATTCTGAACCTGACGTTAGTTGGATTGCTTATCAATTACAGCACTTCGCCAAAATAAAATTTCTGAATTGATGTATGATAGTTGATTGGCCAGCACCAATTAGATTAAACGCCAACGGTCACCACAACGGTTAAAAACTGCAGTTTAAGGTAATTCGGATATGTTTTCATGCGAGAACATTCTACAGCAGAATTAAAATCCTCGTAGACAATCTGTTTTGACTGTTTACACTGAAAGTTCCTCACATAAGCCTCCTCTTTAAATGTAGGTAGATGATAGGAAGATGACGTTTCGAACCATGGTCCAAGAGTGTCGAGTGCAACACCTGAGCTGGCACTCAACTCTTCAAACTTCCACACTACGCCAACCATGATGTAGTACTTCTAAAATATTTTTTCTTGAAAATGGGTGAGCGTTGAGTCCTACTTTGATCCTCAAGTGAAGTTCTATTCTGCATTGAAGAAATTAATTCGGCGAACCTAAGTACGTGCTCTCTAATTGTTGGTTTACTTATACTTTTTCGCCGATTAATACTTAATAATATGGCTTTGTCCTTTTCGTGTTCAAGAACTGCCAGGTTTCAGTGATGTTCGAAAAACTCAGATTTTTATAATTATACCAATATACGCATTTTAGCGATTGTATCATTTAATCTACACCTTTAATGTCTAGAAAAATGTTCCTGTATTTTTCTTAGAGTAAGTGTTCTTATCATTTGGTGAAGATAACATATTTGTTCGATAAAGATACTATTGGTATAAGGTATCTGATAATTAACAAATAACAAGGCATTGTTTTCCTTCGTCGTCTCAAGGCTGTAACAATGCTTCCTTTGATCGATTTAATTCTGAAATCGTCACCGTATACTTAAGGTCGAATGTGGTTTTTAAGGTATAAAAAGTTCATTATCGTGGCTCGTCGTGTTTCATGCGTTTAACCTCTTCAGTATCGAGAAAAACCATTTTCTGAAAAATAATTTTTATCGACTATCTAAGATACTTTAACCGCTCATCATTTCTGCATTTGATTCATGCAGAAATGATGAAAAAGTTATTGACAAATTGGTCCATAAGGGTAATATCCCCGAATGGGTACTTTACCCCATGGATAAGAACATTAGGATATAATTGAATGAGAATTGAAGCATCCGGCTAAATATCAGTCCATGTGCAAATTCTTCGAAATGAAATTATTATCTATGTAGTTTTATATATCGATTCCTACAGTTATTTTCCAGTAATCCACTAGATGGTATTGTGGTTCAGCATTTATTATTATGATATCGCACGCTCAGTGTGTGAACAGCGGTCTATTTGAAAACACCCACCTCCCGCTGCTTCCGAACTCGTATTTGTTTACGGGTATTTTTATAGAAACGCAAAACCCCCCTCATGCATACTGTGGTTTGGTCTAATTGTTTTTCTTTACATTAAGATGGAGTGTTACTCCGACGAAAAGGCAGTCGATCTCGGATCAGTTGATTTTATAAAAGGTGTGAAACCTTCTTAAAAGAAGGTCGGTGTACGCAAAAACATGAATGGAGATCGCAGTGGATAGTTTTTCCTCCAACAACGCGCTATCACTGCTGTCGCTTTTGGCACAGAGCGGCAAATTTAGAACCAGAATTTGCGCTAAAGATGCCAATGTTGGAAACTATTTGTTTACGTTATAAGTCAGTCCTCTAATTTGGCTGATAAACTCTTTCAAAGTGACTTGACTGCAAACTCCCAGACTACATATATATCGCTACCATGGAAGGAGGGGAAAAGGTGAACATATCAGAAATATGCATAGACATCAGTAATATTATTGAGCGATTTTCGCTCCTCTAAAATTAGTGATATGTAACAAAGACCTATATTCGGCAGTATGCTTCAATTAATGAATATTGTACTCTCTCTGGCTTGCAAAATTAAGAGGCACCATAACTTTCAAAGGTTATGTCCTCAAAATTAAACGAACCAGCCTGTGACGATTTGCATATCTGAGAATATTCAGTAGAAAACTGGTGTATATTGAAATTTTGCAATCGTGACGTCAGAGGTTGTAACATGGAAATTGTTGCTGTTACCGCAGGAACTCATCTGCAACCTCATTCTTTGTATCAAACATGGTGCAAATCTTGTATCAGTGTTCGTAGTGGTAATACAGACTACAAAGGACAGCCTCCTCTTTTTTTTAAGTTTTCTCTGATACCCTTATGTCTCATGACACGCAGTGCAGTGTCATCACTTCAGTTCAAAACTTTTTTACTGTTCGCTTCTGTTCTTGCCATCGTTTCGTTTTTACTCATGGTTCGGTAACACACTATGTGTCATTTTTCCACCTCCAGGTCACTTCACGGTAAAGTAGCAGCTGGCTGAAAACCTTATTGTTCTGCACGACACTGTAACGCTTTGAAAAAGTAAAAGAAACACCATTTTAATGTACACAAACAAGTTCACTAGGAATGAAGAGGTTACGAAACATTGTATGCTTGAGACTAATATCTTTATATTGCTCCAGCATATCAAAGATGGCTGAAGCAGATTAACCATCCTAGTTGCGAACGCAGCGAACAAACCCACTGAATCACCATCATTAGAATGATACGAAACCATTCCAATCCAGTTTAACCCACTAAGTGGTTTGATGAGATATCTCGTAAATCAAAATCTGATCAATTTTGCTAATGACGATATACATCATCATCAAGATATTGCCAATGCTTTGATGGTGACATCAAGACCTGGTCAGTTTTCTTCTAATGCCCAGAAGAAAACTGACCAGAAAACTGATTAATTTTCTTCTAATGCCTAATGACCAAATGATTACCTTGACGAGGCATCTCGTCAGTAGCAAAATCATTAGAGGATCTTGATGGACGAGATATCTCGTCATTAAGAGAAAACTGACCAGATCTTAATGTCGTCACCATAAAAAAATTGGCAATATCTTGATGACGATATACATCATCAAGATACGATGATCATCATCATACATCAATATACTATGCTGTCAATATTTGATGGCGATATCGTCAATTTTTGATGATGATTTTTGATGATCAATCAAAATCAATCAAAATCGTATCGTCATCAAGATCATCAAAATATGTATCGTCATCAGCAAAATTTATCAGATCTTGATGGGCGAGACATCTCGTCGAAGCCACTTGGTGGGTTGACTGGATTGGAATGGTTTCGGTTCATGTTAATGATGGTGGTTCAGTGGGTTTCCCCGCTGCGTTCGCAACCTGCGAGTTGCAGGAATGCGCTGCTTCTCTGAGTTAGCGTTCCGCGCTGTGAATCAGAACCTCGACCTTGGTCTGCGAGGGACTGTGCGGCAGTTTTTCCCTGGTACACAGCCTGCCGCAGCTGCTGCTGAATTGGCACTGCCTCAGAGTAGGCTGGAAGTGGACGGTACGGTCCTTCACCAGCGCCGGGTACGTGCCGGTGCCGTTCATGTTCAGGTGCACCGAGATGGCACGCTGGACGGGGCCGCCCCCCACGTAGCCAGCATGCCGGGCGGGCGTAGTCAGCTGCGTCTGACTGACAGATTCGGCCACTGACTCGTGCGCCTGGCAGCAGAACTTGGCGAAGACCTCCTTGAAGTTGAGGACATAGCTGCCATACACGAAGGGGTTGACGCACGAGTTGGAGACGGCGAACATGAAGAGCGAGGACTGGATGCGGGAGTCCACCTTGTCGGCCGAGACCGGGTCGAAGAGGTACCACAGCACCATGACCACGTAGGGCGTCCAGCAGCAGAAGAAAGTGAGGACGATGATGATGGTCATGCGTAGGGTGCGTGCCCGAGCCCGCTCGATGTGGGCTATGTCGGACCGACGCAGGCACATGCGACGCCGGTATCGAGGCTGCTGGCTCAGGTCACCTAGAAGAAAAGAGACTGCGGAGATATTAATTATGTCTTGCTTTTAGTTCAGGACGCGTCGCGACCTACGCTTAAGACTAAAATAAAAGAAAGGTATCGGGTTACCACCACACCAAAGGCACCAATCTGCAAAATTGATGTTTCTACAAAAACGCGTTTGGATGCTTCGGGAAAAATCGAGTTACGCCTCAGAGGTTGTTTCCTCATGAAAATAGTCTTTTCTACTAAGATGGTAGGTATTTTAATTAACGTCGCACTCGAGAAACATAATGGGCTATTGGCTCCCGCCCGGGATCAACCCCTGAAGGGAAATATTGGAGGACAATACCACGTAATTTTGAAGCACGGTCAGATGACGAGGTTACACCTGAGCTAGCCGCTCTCTTCAAACTTCCACACCACGCCAATGTGAGGACATTTAAGGCCACGACAGATTTAACATGCACCAGCCCCCTTTGTACACGATGGCCTTTGGTTGGATTCGAACTCGCAACCCTCCGTTTGCTAGTCCGTTACTCTTCCAACCGGGCAACCGTGGCCCGTTTCCACTAAGAATCAAGATGATTCGTGGCTTTGACATAGCTTAAAACATGAAATGGTGACTCGAAAAATGCAGTTAGGTGAAAATCGCCTAAACGCAGATTGG
Source organism: Meta bourneti (assembly GCA_933210815.1). Classification (NCBI taxonomy): domain Eukaryota; kingdom Metazoa; phylum Arthropoda; class Arachnida; order Araneae; family Tetragnathidae; genus Meta; species Meta bourneti. The sequence goes on along the minus strand of OW119924.1, from coordinate 88,525,992 downwards.
TCTTTGGCGTGGTGGTAACGGTATGTAACATTGAAACAATTGGGGTGGATATTGAAAAAGCCTGCTTGAGTGTCATCATTTAAATATGCCATTATCAATCCATCATTTATCACTATCAAAGTTCCTCAAGTGTAGTAATTTATATTAGTCATGAACGAGTATTCTTATGTTTCATTTTTAAACAAACTGATGGATTACATTTGGGTCATTCTTTGAGAACATTGATATTGCCTTTTTCTTAGGACAGTCTGAAAGTCATTCTACATGGTGCCCGTACTCAAGTGTGTATTATTTACTAATTAGATTTTATTAAAGTGAATTAAAGTACATTCATTTTATGTAACGTTTGGGTATTTTAGGCTTACAAAATTGGTAAATTTTAATCGGGGTAAACGAATATTTATTAAGTTAAAAGTTTTCCAAAGAAAAATCTGGGTTCACGGTAGCACAGATGGTAGTGTCTCGGATTAGCAACTGGAGGATGGCGCGTTCGAAAGTCGATCAAATGAAAGACCGTCGTGTACGCGGGAGTTAGTGCACGTTGAATCTGCCATGGCCTCAGCTGTCTTCAAATTTGCTTAGTGTGAGGTTCTCCGTTAAGATAAATGTATGTGAAGCTACTGTGTTTGCTGTTAAATGTGCTTCTTAAACTTATTTCGGGCATGACGTCACTTGGCTAGTTTTTCGAATACAATTTCAGACTGACACGAACAAGAATTCGCAAGGATGAATTTAGAAGATGGTTTTACAACACCATTTAAATTTCACAAGTCACCAGAACTGTGATAAACTACATTGTAAGGTAACCCGACATGAATAATGCGTGAGCATTTGGGTAATATTCCCATTTTCTCTCTGCTTTGTTTGTTTACACTGAAAATCCTTCTGATATGGCATTAATATTTGAATGTTTATCAAATAATGAGTTTACCAAACTGAAAGAATCCTGAATTCAATCATGTCAGATCTTGCACATAATATTACAAAAAATGTCTATTTTTCGTGGGTTAAATTAAACCAATTAACCCTTCATACTTTTCAGTTTGCATCCATTAAATATGTGTTACATTTATTCTAATTCTGTTATAATTTTATTTCCCACCATGATATTAAATGGACGTTAAAAGAAAAAATTGCATTGACTCTGGAAAACTTCAAGACAACAGTTCTGAACACAAAGTTAAAGTATAATGAAATCCAACGTGGTGGAACGAAAAATATTTAAGCTGAACATTTATTTTCCCAACTATTTCTTTTGTACTCCTTCCTGTGAGCATTCGATGTTATTTTTCTCCATTTCATTCACTTCATGTCATTCACATCTCCTTTTCAAGGAACAACAGTTTTTAAATTGAAACTTCGGAAAACAAGAATAACTGTCATCCCATATTAGTATACAATCATTTTCCCTTTACAGTTTTTCATGTCAGCTTTCAAACCAGAAACAGAATCCCGTTTCAAATAAAATTTCAATACCTTTTGCATGCAGAGGAATAAAAGTTGAGGGGGCGTGTACAGAAGAATGTTAAATTTTGATTTAAAACTACCACAATGTATTGGGGAATATTGCATTTGATGGTAACATTATGGAAGTTCTTCAGCAGTTATTAAAGTAGGGTAAAGGCACGTAATATGGAACACCTAATTGTAAGTAAGTAAGGGAATATATTTTTTTTACGAATCAAACACTAAATCCCCCGACAAAGCTAACTAAGATTCATATACTAATAGATTGTTTATCAAACATCAAAAACTTAACTAAAAATTTTTGACTGAAGAAAGTGATAAAATAATTGTTGAGTTGAAAAAAATGGTATCTACTTTGGAGCATCCAACGTATTCGTCATAGAAACCCAAAAAGTTATGTTTTTACAAAAAAATATTTTTTTATTTTGTTTTAAATCAGCAGTTTTCAAACAGTGTGTCGCAAGAATGACACTAGTGTTTCTTACGGATGATTAAATGATTTAAATAGTACAAGATTAATTTTATTTCAAAGGTTTATTTTATACTTTTGACAAGTGTGTTTTCAAGTAATACCCATATAAATAATTTTAATACTATATTTTACCTTACTAAGTATTTCTTTCATCTCTGAGAATGCATCTACCTTTATCTCTGAATTATCTAAGCCACACATTCTCAAGCATAAGGTTATTTTACACGAAATGATTTGTGACAAGTGTGTTTTAGTAGACGTAATTCAGATAATCCTAACATCATATGGTCAGAATGGGAAGTATCGCGTTTCTCTGTGTACTGTTAATTGACTTAATGAGGAGCAATAGAAGACGCTATTACAGAACTAAAAACGTTCTTGTATTAATTTACAACAATAATGTACACATTCTAGAATAAATTAATTGAAGTGTTTAATATTGTACATCGTCGGTTTGGATCAGAAACTCATTAACTAACATTTTTGTGACCATTGGAAGCTTATTTTCATGATGAGAAATACATTTCAAAGTTGTAATATGTTCAAAAGATTTACCGTATGGTTCGAAACTCCGTGGCCCATATCTTAAAGTACGGTAGGATGCATCAAAGCAAACATTTTTTTGTCAAAGAATGTGTCTGGAACTGATTCGCATAGGAGCAAGGTGGCGTTGTTTGGCGCATGTGGCAATCGTAAAACTTTTCAATGCGGATTTCGCTCGTGATTAGAAACTCCTATGTATCTGACAAGTATCTAACGTAACTATCATTCCATTTCCCTAACTCAAAGTCTCTTTTTCTGCTTAATCCTCTAAGGGTGTTCACACGCATATATTCATTCTGTAATCGGCGGAGCTTGACTGAGTTAGACCTGTCGTTTCTCGTTCTAACATACTCGTCCCGATTACTTTTGGGGCTTGCTACGTAACACCTATACAAAAGGAAATGGAGCGTGGTATCTAATGATCGATACCTCTGGGGGCAGGAAAAGAAATAATTGAGCTCTTGCATGAAGGGAAAATTGTATTACTTCTGCTTTCATTATGATCTACACGATTCGGTTAATCCACAGATATCTATAAGAAGCATTTCTTAATTCCGTAACATGCAACTCCTCCAAGTACATAAAGGAAGGGCATCATTAAGGAAAGCATTAGTCTGGAATTAATGTTCTAGATAACAGTGTAGTATTATTGGAGGGCGAATTTGCCAATTAGGATGCTATCGAAACTGTTCCGACAAAACAACGGAAATGCTTTTGAATAAAACATCCGTAGCATTGATGTCTTCATTGTTATTTAGAAATGCATAACTCATATCATCATTGAACTTTCATGGAGGACATGGGAAAACAATTAACTTTTAATTATTTTTTAATTTACTCCCCTAGTTCGCAATGAGAAACAGTTGTATTAAACAATTGATAGCTAGATAGTTCATCAACGTCGCACTGGAGCAACACAATGGGCTCTTGGCGACTGTCCGATATTAATCCCGAAGGGAAAGATTGAAGGACAACGCCTCGTTATTTTGAACCAATCAGATGACGAAGTCATCTTAGCTGGAACCCCACTCTCCAAACTTCCACACCACGCCAACATGAGGACATTTGAGGTCACGACAGATTCAACTTGCACCAGCCCCCGTGTACACTACGATCTTTCTTTGGGCCGAGTTCCGAACTTGCAATCCCCCGATTGCTAATCAGTCTAGGATACCGCGGTCCCATTAAACAATTGGATATTGTTAAACTGTGTTAATATTAATTTGAATAATCTTCCAGGAAAAATACATTCAACGATAAAAATTTGAAATGGGCTATAAAAAGATTCGCCCCCTCACGTTTCTAACTGCATTACTGTTTGTGAAAATTGCAGCACCACAAAGGAATCATACAATTAGAACGAAATGTATACCGCATATTACTGTACATAAACGATTAAAATTGCAGAACAATACCATAATTAGAGCATGAAAAATCAGTATGTTGTGAAGCCTCCACGAACTGTAACAAGAGCAGCAATACGTCGTGGCATTGAATCAGACTTTGGATATGTATGTTCATGGGACCACAATTAAAGCCTGAAAAAAGCAGCATGTTGTGAAACCTCCACGAGCTGCCACTACAGCAGCAATAAGTCGGGCATCGAATCAGAGACTTTAGATATGTTCATGGGGAATTGCTTGCCAGGCTACTAGTATGCGAGTCCACAGTTCATTGGTACTGGTTGCTGGTGGACTTTGACGGACAAGTTGTTGAGTGACCATTCCCAGACATGTTCAAAAGGCGACATGTCTGGGTAAATTCCTGGAGAAATTTTTACAGCTTTCTGTCCACACTACATTACTTGTGTGACCCCTAAAAACTATACTCTATACTCCTATAAATAAACTCTAAATATTCCTAACACGACAGTTCAACTGGGTCCCAGTCATGAGCAATAATTATGCGATTCTAATCATCTGTATTTCGTATCCTGTTTAACATATCCTGTAAGTTTCAAATGATTACCATCAAATTTCAAAACCAGCAGTGTACTTTACAAAGATGTAGTTAAAATTAAGATTTAAACTTTAATCATAGAAACTTTCTCTTTCCATTTTAATCTAGTTAAAATTATGATTTAAAAATTTTAAACAGAAACTTTTTCTATTTTAATCTAGTTAAAATTTAGAATAAAAACCTTAGCCATAGAAAATTTCTGTCTTTCTATTTTATTCTTTCATCAATATAACGGAAGTTAAAAACATTTGCGAAAAAAATTTAAAATGTTACAACTTATAAAATAAGGCACACACAGATATTTGGCCATATTTCGTAAAAAGTACAAACGTCAAATAAAAACATGGAAATCCATGTCTAAATCTTTTTGCATTTTGTCTTATATCATAGATTGAACGTCCAGATATTGTTTGCTCTAATAATTTTGGTCAAACTGAGCTAATTTCAGCTTTTTAAAAGAAGATTTTCAATGAATATCACATATAGGATCGTCATAAAATGTGATTATTCCAGCTTTCCTCATAAAAGTAATGATACAAATCCTTGAACTGATGCAGATTTTAAGGTGCTTTGATCTATTATATTACCCTCAAAACTTCTACGTAGTTTCTCAAGGTAACAAAACACGACGAGCGTGTAGCCCTTTCTCATTTCGTCACGTGATGTACCGTTGCATGCAATGTTGCCATTCTAGGATTTTCAAACTACCTAATCTCCCAAACTGTTGCTAAACCATTAAATTCGCTTACAACGTAAAACTACACAGCAGTTACGTTAAAACATGGAAGCTTTTCTTGTCTGGGTATAGCAAAGCATTTTAAACTAAGGACATGGATCTGTATTTAAATTCCTCGGTGGCATTTTATCAAAATATAATCTTTTCCAAAAAATATTTCATTCGTAATGCAATGCATTCTCGGTAAAATGAAAAGTTAACTGTGCATACGAGGTGACCAGAATCAACCGCGCATAACAATCATACTTTGCGATTCCTAGTCGAAATCCAACAGGGAAAAGTTTGATTTTCAATTGTAAGTGGTATATCCCGGAGATGCGTACCTATAACTGATAGTCTAAGGCTCTTCTGATAAGGATGTCTATCGAGTGCTTTAGTTTCGTCTCAATTGACTCTCAAGTACTGACAACACCATGAACTCCCAATGGAAAGTTTCTTTGTGTTTTTAGTACTGATATAACGATTGACTGGATCTGTATTTAAATTCCTCGGTGGCATTTTATCAAAATATAATCTTTTCCAAAAAATATTTCATTCGTAATGCAATGCATTCTCGGTAAAATGAAAAGTTAACTGTGCATACGAGGTGACCAGAATCAACCGCGCATAACAATCATACTTTGCGATTCCTAGTCGAAATCCAACAGGGAAAAGTTTGATTTTCAATTGTAAGTGGTATATCCCGGAGATGCGTACCTATAACTGATAGTCTAAGGCTCTTCTGATAAGGATGTCTATCGAGTGCTTTAGTTTCGTCTCAATTGACTCTCAAGTACTGACAACACCATGAACTCCCAATGGAAAGTTTCTTTGTGTTTTTAGTACTGATATAACGATTGACTGGAGGCTATGTAGTAATAGAAAAACAAGAAAATTGTGTGATTCTAACTATGTTATTTAATGTTTTTGTTAGATCGAGACTGGAATATGGATCTGCAATTTGGAATCATTATCCTTAGGACTGCCATGTCATGGATATTGAAGGAATAGAGAATAAATTTTTGAGATAGATATTTATTTTTAAAATTATGAATTTTCTAGTCTTCTGATTTGTGAAAGCATTTTGGTTTCATTACATTGAAACTCCGTAGAGACATTTATTTAACAAAAAATTTTACAACGACCAACGTAACAAAATTGATTCCCCTCTAAGATTTTTGCATTAATTTTAGTATCCCAGAAACTGTAATTTTTTCTTTAAACCTTCAAAAATAATGTACGCACCGATTATTAAACAAATAAATTTTTTTAAACTGTGCATATTTCTTTCTAGGAGGTTCATATATTTTTAATGATTTTAATTCAATAAGTAATCTGCTTCATGAAGTGTTTTATATCTTATCCAACTGTAGTTGTACATATATTTTTTCTTGTATTTTTTTATTATATATTTTTTGTTCTTTGTACTTGGATATTCTTCTGAGGAGAAACGTCCCAAAATTAATTAAATAAATAAAAATTTCGACTCGAATATCTCCTTAATGCAATCGAAAAACAGACATATTTTCGAGTTAGATTTCGACCAGGAATTGCGTGGTATGATTGCTATGCTGTCTGCTCTAACCACCCTGTGTAGAAAAAGAAATAGCTTAAGAACCAAACCGAAACAAATCCCTGCTGTGTGGTACTTACCATCCGAGTCTCTGGACCTTCTGGACATTTCCCAAAGGATGCGGGAGTAGCAGAACATGATGATAGTCAAAGGTACTCCGTAGACAGCTAAGAGACAGAAAATGTTGTACGCCATCTTGTGGTAGGGGGTGGGAAAGAAGTTGAAGCTCACGCACTGAATGAACTGAGGATACTCGGGATGGCTCTCCAAATGGAAAATCACACTCTGAAATTAGATTTGAAATGGTTAGAAACACTTTAAGAGAGTTGGTTGGGATTTATGGCGCATGGGCCATATTTGGCCAGTCACAGCTTCAGTCTACCAGTTTCTTAGGAACGGCGCTTTCAGCTAGCTGCTCGACCACTGGTGGTAGCAATAGAAGTTAAGGAATGGTAATTAGTTTCGACGAGGTATCTTGTGCTTCGTTATCTGAAAAATTTTGCTAATGAGGAGATGTCTCAATATCAAGATATTGCCAATTTGTTTATGATGATGAGATCAAGATCAGGTCAGTTTTCTGCTAATGGTTAGATATCTCGTTCATCAAGATCAGGTTAATTTTGCTAATGTTAAGATATACCACGTCGGGACAACCTTCAGGAGGTTAAAAATCTCAATGTCAATTTCGACCAATGTTATACAGTTCATGAAACAATCCCGCATGGATTTTAACATATTTTTTCTATCTGAAAGATTGTACAATAGATCACTATTAGCACATCCAAATACCCATGATGTATCTGCATCACCTTGTATAAGTTGATGTCTGTGTAATTGGACATATCACTAGATAATGTGTAGAGGTAAGAGAGAGATATAACTGGCAGGACTGTAAGGACTTCATATTATCGTGATGCTACCTCATTAGTATAATTCCAATAGTTTTAGGCAGACTCGGTAATTACCAGGTAGAAAGTACAGCCCACAGCTGAATCAGATTATCATTATACATGTTATCACAACCACTTTGTTTTTGTCATCATGCAGAGCCCCGTAGATTCCAACAAATGCCAGAATTGTGTTTTGTTTGTAAGTTATTTTGAAAACATTTTTTATCACGTCAAAAACTCTCTTTTGAGTATGTTCATTACCTTCCTGCATCCGAAAAACAGAAATCCCGTCGATATGAACCTGTACCTTGGTAGTAAAGAGGTCAATCTCAGTTCTGCAAGTTTTTACTAACATCTAATTTAGTAATTTTGATTACATTTATTTTTAATACAGCGTGCAAAAAGTACTTTTCAATCTTTAGATATTTTCATAATGCATTGACATGAGGACATAGGCACTTTTTCTATCATAACTTTCATTGCCTTGAAGTGTTTGTGAACATAACGCAAAATCAGCAAATTTGGGCATGGCCCCTTTTTCTACCAAGACACAGAAATATGGATTAATCCCAAATTAATAGGAAAGATACAATCAGACACAGGAAGGCTTTCAGTGTCTGATTGTAATCTAGGAAAGCTTTCAGTTTTTCTGGTGGAGCACAAGGTCGATTAAAATCATCCCTACAAGGAAGCAATTCGTGCTCATCCAATTTACTCGGAAAAATTCGAAATTCACTATATTAAACCTCTAAGGGGCTCAAACGTATACATCCATCCTGTAATCTAAAATCTTAACTGAATGACATCTAGTAAGTTTTGACCTCCTTGACCTATAAAATCTTTCCTTGATTCTTTCAACCAATAGATAGCTAAGCATTATGTGTTTTGAGAGGGAAAAGCAATACTACACTACTCGGAAATCTCGTACACTCAGAAGATTAATCTGTTTCATTTTAAATGTGTGTGTGTGTGTTACTTTTAATGTCACGAGATACAAATATAAAACCCTTGACAGTAAAGAAACCAAAATAGCTTTCCTTTAATACATTTTATTTGTATTCACTCTTCATTTCGTGATCGAGATCCCAGAAACAGATTCATTAACTTATTGCTATCTCATTTCTCTCAAAAGCTTGTGAACCGACATCTAAAATTAACGTGTTTTCCTGTGCACATGTTTCTCTCTTGTGTGACTCGGAAGTCTCACTCCTGTGTGCATTACCTGATGAACGTAATTCATATTCATTCGATAGGTTGGTTATGTCAAAATAAATTGCCTTTCTTTAAGACAACCACGAGGTTCACGACTGTTGGTTTTAGTATGACATATATATGATGGTACTAGCTACTCAGAAGTGTTTAATTGTTTATTTTTTATGTTAGTCCGGTTTTTGGACTTCGCTCCAAACAAACCAAACATTGTGAAATTATTTTACGTTGCATGCCCTTGCGTATTGACCTGTTGAAAACTGGCCTCAGGCGACGGGTAATGTCATGCTAGAGCCATGCAATCTATTGTCACAGTGCCACCAGACTCGAATGTCATTATCGTGACACTATAGACAGAATCGATTTACATCGAAAAAGACGGTCTCCCTTTCATCTCCCCCTTAGCCTCATAGGGTTAAGTAAAACTTTACATTTTTACGCATATCTAATCCCTAATAAAACAAATTACACATCCATCATCTATACGTGGTTTGAACATTTATGTCCACTTAGATGTATATTTCTAATTGATACAGCTAAATGGATGAGCACCTACATTTGTGCTCTGAATCATTCTATATACTTTAAAGTCAACGCATGTTATAGACATGGCTTGTACATGCATAACAAACATGACTAATCAAAAATAGGATCCTGTAATAATCCACCTGTATTTACTCAGAATGATAGGCAGTAGGATTGGAGGAGTGAAGAATTCATATCTTTTCCATCCAGATATCACCTCTGTGTAAAAGCTACATTGGAGATGTAAGTGATTGAACGTTGGTGTCTTATGAAGATTTGATATATAGTTATTAGTTACCTCCTTTCCATTAGGAGGTGAATTATGATCCAAATCTCCATGAGAACTTTTACCATTATAGCAAACCACATGATTTAATGAAAGGTTAAATTAAATGTACTAGGGTAGTAGTCGGCAAAAACTGCGGCTCTTTCGTTACGTACATGTGGCTCTGAAGTAAAATTGAAAATGAAAATAAAACTATCATAGTTTCATTTATAAAGTGTTTAAAGGATTTTATTCACATAATGGCGATTTCCTTTATAGACTGTTATAAAAGGCCTACAGAAGGCAGATCCAATGATTTTCAATATTTTGAATAGTTTTCCATTATAGGACTCGTATGATGAGTTGAAAAAATATTTGCATTTGATGTTCTCAGTGTCTTCGGGTCTACGTATTTATGTGAGCAATCGTTTTCTAACATGAATTTCATTAAATGTAAATTTAAAAGTCAAATTTCTGATGCCAACTTGTAATCGTGCCTTAAATTAAAAATTACTAGTTAGAAACTGGGCATAGAAACTTTCTAAGGAAATACAAGCTCATTGCTCAAACTTATTGAAACCAATGAGAACAATTTTAAGGTGATTTTTTTCTTCATTTAATAAAGATAAAATTAACATCATAACTTGTTATAATATCAATTTTTTTCAACAAAAAATTATTCCATATTGTATAAGATCTGATATTATCAATTGCGTTTATTCACTTAAATACCAATTTCCATGCTTCATGGATATGCTAAATGAAAGGAAAAAATAGCGTAGAATATTATACATTCAATAATATATTCAAACTAATATTAAGTATGTAACTTGAGAAAAGTAAACTTGAAATACACTTCAAGTAAAATTTCAAATTAAAAATATAATGTCGTCGCTTATAAAACAATTTTTTAGTTTCTTGTTTACACAATTCCACTGCTTAAAGCAGTTTTATAAACAATTAAAATAAAATTCCACTGCTTTTAGTACAGTTTTTTTAATTTCTTGCTTATGCGCGTAATCAACTTGGCAAATATTTTGACTCAAGTTCCTTATATAAGCATAAAAACACTTCCCCTTGTTTATGCTTCGTTCACTCCGAATATCAGGTTTTCAATGAAATACCTATTTAAGTTTAACAACTGTTTTTAATGAATTTAATTTTCGATACTATTCATTCAGATTTATTATTTTCTTGTATCTTATTAAACCTCAAGGTTTTCTTTTAAACAACTTCCAAGAAACTTTTAAGACTTTTTTAAAAATTGTCTAAAAAATCTTAGACATCATTCTAAATATTTTCATCGAAGAGTAACGTGAAAACTAAATTCATACTATAAAAATTTTATTTTGTCGCTCTTCCAAGATTGATAATTACAAAACACAAAATGTGTTGGCGTAAACGTATATGGAATTAACTTAAAAATGTGTAGTATTGAAATAAGATGTGCGAAAGCAAAAATTTAAGACTTTGAAGAGTTCCTTTTCCTTTGCAAATTAATTGAACACCGCGGGACTGAGGATCTAACAACTCTTATTGAAGTTGTCTGGAATCACATTAAACATACGAAAAAACCCCGAATATATTTCTTTGACAAGCATACTACTTCACCATCTTATCATAGGCATTTTATATCAAGGTAAATATAGATGTCATTAATGTTTCTTCGGCGATAGTATTTTCTGTATTCTGAACATCCACCCCTCCTTTCCTTTTAGAAAGGAGGAGTGGTTCCGAACTCTGTATTAAAAGACAAGAAGAAAATCCACATGCAACTGAAAGCAAAGTGAATTTAGCACGTCTAAAGTACACACCTGCAAGAAAACTACCTTGCAGAGAAAGAAGCTACTAAGAAAGTGCATCAGGATGAAACGCTACTTCCCCGTCCAACAATTACAATTTACGAAACAGACCGTTCCTGTAAACTATCCTGTATTTTTTAAGTGGCCATCTGAGGAGTTTCACATTTCGCTGTGGTCGCAAGATTAATCCTGTTTGCCTCAAATGCCAGTCTGACCAGACCTCCCCAGCACACGTACTAGAGTGTCTGGAGTTGTCCCTAGACGATCACCTGTTTTCTGAACCTCTTTTGGTGCGTGACTTTGTGCGGGTAATGGACTCGTGGATTTGGTCTAGCTGGAGATTAGCAACGACAATTAACCAATTGAGTAACCAAACTATATTCTAAGATAAGGAAATGACAAATGGAATATTTCCAAAGGATTATATTCTAAATAAAGACCCAATAGAATCCTTGCAAATGATTCTGTTCCAAGGAAAGGATTAGTAGAATCATTCCAAAGTATTATATTATGAGAAAAGAACCAATCGAATCTTTCCAAAGGATTCTATTTTAAGAAAAGGACCAAAGGTCGAAAGAATCCATGAATTCTTTCAACCAGTAATGTGTGTTTATTTAGTCACTATATGTTGTATGTTATGGGGTTAAAGCAGTGCTACACTATTTGGTAATCTCGGGACGCTCAGAGGGTTAAGATGTTATTATTAAATTAAAAGTGATCTATCGATGATGGCAGCACATTAACCCTTTCTTATATCATGCATTTTTTATTTTATCACAATGCATGAGCAGCCTAGGCAGGATACATCATTTTTGAAAGTCTTTCCTTACTCTTAGTGCCGCAATTTAATCCTATGGGGATTAAATTGACCATGGAAGCTGCAGTTTTCCCTGCGTGACTGCAGTACCTTTGAAACGAACACGCGACTTTGATAAAAAATTAAACCTTGTCCTCTGAGATGTTTAATCATACATCTCTTCTGAAACCTATAATTTTGATTTCGTGACTTCTAATCAGCGTTGACTTTCTTGACCAACAGAATCTTAGGATTCTTTCAGCCAATAGACGTGGTTATTCAGTCAATATGTGTGTTGTGGGTAAAACCAATGCCACACTACTCGGAAATGTAGTGACTTTCCGAGGGTTAAACTCCCTGGGTGAATTTCCATCCCATTTAATGTGATTTTGTTTGATTGTCTTGCTTCTTTTGTCTTAAGCTTCGATCTTCTTTTGTCTTAAGCTTGGATCTTCTTTTATCTTAAGCTTGGATCTTTTGTCTTAAGATTGGATCTTCTTTTGTCTTAAGCTTGGATCTTCTTTTGTTTTAAGCTTGGATCTGTCTTAAGCTTATTGTTTTTGTCTTAAGCTTGGATAGGATTCAGTAGATGTCAACTTGGAGTAACGGTTCCTTCTGATCACTCCTATTCGAACGAATGATCAGGGATATAGACGTGTGCTGGTGAGATGATATGAAATAGACATGTATCTTAGGTTTGCTTATCATCTGCTACATAGGTACCGCTTATACAAAGATGGAATTTATGGAGATAACGAATCATAACCCTCTGAGAGTCAGGGATATATTATTCCACCATGCAACCTGAAGTTTTCCCTGCATGACTTCTAACCCGTTTTAGACTTCTTAACCAATGGGATCTTTTCTTTCTTTCAAACAATAGATATGACTATTTAGTCGTGTGTTGAAGGGGGTAATAGCAGTAATTACCGTTATTTCAGAATTCGCATTCATGGACGACAATCCAAAGCATCAAAGTACTTTTCCGAGACTGAAGATATTTACATGGAACTATCTATGAAATTCTCGTATATCTAATTGTTATTCAACGTACATGGATTGCACTAGGGAAGCAATTCCGTTAGCTTTCACTAGATGGTAGATTTTTTTATGGCACAAGGGTTAGATTTGGCGAAGCAGTGTCAATCAATGTTTTTCCATCAAGTAAATAACCTTTTACAGAATCACATCAGAACGGGAATTCCCAAATCTTTGTGGACTGCAAAATACATTTTAAAAAGGCAAACGCATATATCACCGTGGTATCTGATTCCCATTGGGATTTACCTGTCAGAAAGATATAGCCGTATTTCGCGAACCCCTGTCCTTGCTAAATATACCTAATTCAGCATCAACCGAATAAGATATGCATTGCTAGATTAGGGTTGCTTCATTCCAACAGAATCCGGGTTAATCGGAATCAATCTGAATACAGTAGAAACTGATTGACGCAGATTCAGATGGGTTTTGTAGCGGAAGGTTCAGAATTCAGGCAGTTTGAAAGGCTATAAGATAAAGAAGCTATTTTTCTTGTGTATGTGGGTTTCCCTAATCTTCGTTAGTCAGTTTCTAGTGGATTCAGATTGATTCGGATTCTGTGAAGTGATCCTGAGTGTGTGTGTGTCAGGTTGGTTGGTGGGTTTTCAGGTTTTATGGCACAAGGGCCATATTTGGCCCTGTTGCGCCAGTCACAAGACATACAATATCAAGTAATAGACACACAAACAATGGAAGTTTTTACTGACACAGAAGAGAGAAAAACACCCAGGGAGGAATGCACCTAACAGGAATCGAATCTGCGCCGCCTACAACTCGATGGTTGCTAGCGCACTGGGCATACCCACTGAGCCACGACGGCCCTGTGTCTCAGGAGGAATTATTCGATCAGGATCAATCATTTCAGAAATAGGAATGTCGTGTAGCAAGCATAACCATTGAGTGGCTAATCAACCAGAAACAGGAGTGAAGACAAAAGATGTGACATACTTAACTTCGAGGATTTCTTGTGAAATGGGGTTCAGTTTGATCTGTCGCTCTTCGGTCATTTATTCAAGAGGGCTAATTAGACCAGGATCTGCTACATAAAGCGGAATCCCTACCACTCCGAACATCTACGTCTACAGGAGGTTCGATCTCAGACCCTCATGAAAAGAAGTTGTTTTGTAGTTCAAGGAAAAAGGTGAAGTTGAATGACCTAATACTTAAATATAACTCATAAGGGTTATGTGATACACCATTAGGAAGGTTGTACATATATCTACGACATATTCCCTACAATTTAGTCAAATAATATAATTAGTTCCAGAAATATGGGTGATTTAGTGAACCTAGAATCACGAAAATCTTCTCACTTTTTCAAATTTAAAATTCATATAAATAAAAACTTGCAAATAGGAAGCTAACATTTTCCCCCATGTATGGGTAACAAATCATAAAATTTTAAGAAAATTGCTGAAAATCGGGTTGTGGCTGTATCGATTGGACACTGAATGACCCAAATGTAGATGACGCTATTGGTTTAGCTGCACAACGTGCTTGCAGTAAGTATTCCGTATTGGGTAACCGGAAATAAATTTCTCGCCTTCCAGTGCTTTGTTGATTCTGAAACTTTGTCTCATGCTAAGTCGACAATAGAAGCAGCACTCTTCAAAGTGGTAGAAATGGATACATGTTTGAACTGAAATTTAGAGGCGAATCATCTTTCTTTAAAAATGTTTAAAGACCCAATAAAAATCAATTTACGACCCACAATTGAATAGAACCTCACATTTGGTAATCCCCTATTCAGGCACCCCACTCTCCAAACTTCCACACCACGCCAATGTGAGAATATTTGAGGATGCGATAGAATCCCTCTGTACACAACGGTCTTTGGTTGGATCGAATTTCGAACTCGCGGAACTTATTTACAAGGTTTTTAAGTATCTGATAAGGGTCAGATGAGTTGTGCGTGAATTTATGGAATAGTCACATCCATACACGTTTGATTATCCTGTTTTATGTACACTGACCAAAACCTTAACTTTTCTAATTCCTGCTATCTGCTTTTGTGCTAGCAATATTATTCCTCCGCAAGTTCCTGACGGCTATTCCTTTGAGTTGTGTTGAAAAAGGGTTAGTTTGGGCAAGTGTGCACCCAAATCTTCAATGTTCTGATTGAACCAATTCTGTCCCCAGTAATATTTAATAATTTCATATTTTTACTACACTAACCCTATACTAATATGTTTACAATCTTATTTGTTGTGTGAACTTACCTTTGATATTATTCAAAGAAATACTCCCCAATGCTATTTCATGGGATTGTACTTGCTCTACATAATAGGGCAAATGCAGATCGTGAATTTTTTCCTTGATTAATCGGATAGTGTTGTGAGGGGGTCAAGAGTATATCATTTCATACATACCCTTCTTTCGTCTGCTCAACTAACATGTCGAAATTTGAAGTGCTCTAGCGGTGGAAGTAATTTTTTTACTCATTCATGCATCTCCAGCAGGTGATAGTTTCTACATAAATCCTCTAAGCCTCATGGGATGTTCGAGTAGTATTGCTTTTTTTACACAACACACATAATTACTAAATATTTATTGGTCACGACGGTCAAAGCTGGTTAAATGTCATGCAGATTGCAACGTGAAAATAGGCATGCGAACACCTCAAACCGTTAAAAAATTAAGAGAAAATTTAAGAAATTCGAAATTAGTAACATTTTTAGGGGACGACCTATATATTTTATCTTAGTCTAGATTTTAGATGAATTGAGTTTATGTTTGACTTTGAACAACGATGAACGGAAAGGTAATTAAAAAGGACAAGGACTTTTAAAACTCTATATTATCATCGAACGTCAAATGCATAAAACCAACGTGCTAAAACTAACGCCGTTATAACTTTCTATTCTTTAATTTCATTCATGAAAAGAGAAATGTGTAACACCAAATAAAAGAAAGTTATTTTAAAACTAAATACCCTCGATTGTATAATAAATGAGACAAGACGTATAACTTACTGTCGGTAAAATTCTGAAAGTTGGATAGCTGGAAATTGGAAATATGCTAATGTTTCCAATCTGAATACTTTGAATGGGACTCTGGACCCAGAGGCTATTATTTATCCTGATTAAATACATTTAAAAAGCTTTCAAATTTAGAGCAAGAGTTAAATGCTTCAAAAATTATTGAAATTGAGGGAAAGTACAATGGCTGAAAAGATTGCAAATGATTAAGAATTCTGCATGTTCCAAAGAACTATGACTAAATGCAAAATATGCGAATTTTGAGTTAATGCGCCAATTGCCTTTGCATAGATTCATCTTTCCAATGAAGCAAGGACATAACTGTAGTAATACTAATTTTCGCTATATAGCATTGCGTGATTGTTCAAACTTCAACTGTTTCTAATCATTATTTAGAAAAACGGTGCAAGTGTTAGTGAGACCCAGATTTCAATGCGGGAGGTCAGCTCTTCGGTGGAACAACGACGCAAGTTCTGTTTAGAACGATTGTATAAGTTGTGTGTTGAATTCGACTGGAACAACGGCGTAAGTGTGCATTGCGTCATTGTTAATCTAAACTCTCTGCCCATTTCAAGATATGTAAATAACTGAAAGAATAAAAATGCAACTGAATATATTGTACAAATAATATGAATATATTTAATAAAAACCTTTTGTGCATAGAAAGTGACTGCGTTCAATGTATCACTTCAAATTTTAATGGAGAAACAACGTAACCGTAAAATTGTGGTGAATATTCACACTTTATGAGTGGCATCATTTGAGAGGAACATAAATCTGTACATTAATAGAAAAGGGGGTAATGTCCATTTTACAAGATTTTTTACAAGTTTTAGTAATTTTATTTTAATTTTAAATACAAAGTGCAAAAATGATTTCCAATACATTTATTCTTTCATAATGTACTGACAGGGGGACAGACCTTTTTATTGTGACCTTCTTTACATTCAAGTGATTTCTGGACATAACTCAAAACCGGTAAATTTGGACATCGGCCCTTTTCGTAACAAGGTACAGAATTGTAATTATTAACCCAACTTTTATTTCTTTCAAAGTTTCTTACATATTGTAATTAATATTAATCGTGAAAGGCACTATGATTTTTTGTTTTCTGAACAAATCGATGAACTCCATACTGTTCTTCCATGACGACGCGATAACCCAGTTGGAAGAACAACGGATTAGCAACCGGAGGGTTGCGAGTTCGAAACTCGGTCCAGCCAAATACCGTCGTGTACCCGGGGGATGAAGCACGTTAAATCTGTCGTAGCCTCAAATGTCCTCACGTTGGCGTGAAAGTTTGGTGAGTGGGTGCCAGCTCAGGTGTTGACCTCGTCAACGTGATTACAAATTACGCAGCTTTGTCTTTGATCTTTCCCTTCGGGATTAATCCTGGACCGCCGTTAATATCCCGTTGTGTTGCTCGAGTGCGACGTTAATTAAATACCTACCTACCTTTCAGGACAGTGATATATTGGAAAAAACTCATAATTGTGTCCAACTCTTATACACCCTATTATTCGATGTGTTGTAATTGTTTACCATATTTTAGCATCCCATTTCCTTTTCGTAAAAATATATTTACAGCATCTTTTCACGAATAAAATAGATTGAACCATTAGTTAAAAATTTTCCGCCATACTATAAAGCAACAGGTCTGGGAAACCAATAGCGCAGAAAATCTTTCACGGTGCAATTCAATTTTTTGAACGTTTCACTGGATGCGAATTATCTCGTATAAGTAATTTAAACAAGATTAATTCGCAACGAAAGATTAACTCCGTAACTATCTCCATTAGAGACTTCAGACTACGCTTGCTTCATTAGCCTAAGTATGTAATTGTATTATGGAGTAGTAAATTCGAAAGGAAACCGTGCATAAAATTTTCGGCATTTCAAAAAGCAAGTACCTGATAGAAAACGTGTAAAGCTTACAAATATCTCCTTCTCGACTCCCATACAATTTTAAGACATTCGTTTCAAGACATTCAAGACTCGTTTTCAAGATATTCAAGACTCGTTTTCAAGAAATTCAACATCAAACATCGTCAAAATGGCGATAAATCAAGTTAGTTTTTAAGCGGCAGTATTTTGTTTCTTCTCAGTATTTGTTTATTTTGTACATTAAAAATCTCTCTCATTGATCATTTACAAGTTATTCAATTTATTTATCAATGCTAACAAATGTAAAAGAGACTTGTTTCTCTTATCTTAGGTTCTAATCTCTATTTGCGGAATCCTTGGAAATGAAGGAATGGCACTAGTTTGCCACAGTATGAGAAACCTCTAGCTTACCAACAAGATAAAGTGGAGTTATTTATACAATTAATTTAAATATAATGAGTGAATGTTCAGTCAAGAGCTGTGTTGAAAAATCTTATCAGCAACTGTTGATGAGTCAAATTCAAACCAAGAACCCAAGAGACTTACAGCAAATTTCAGATAGGGCAAGACTACTTGCAGCTCATCTAAATAAAATCGGAATAAAGATCATTACATCCTGTCCTCACTGAGACTCTCATGCAGCTAGGAATGTCGACCCTTTAAAAGACTGGGAAATTAATTCTCTAAGACCACCTCTCTTACCAAATGATCTGCAATTTCGTGCAGCTACTGGACGACAAGAAGAGAAATGGATAGCCTTCGTCTTCTGGAGTAAAGCTGAGCACAGTGGGTGCTAGTGGTTTGTTAACCTCTTTCGTAACTTGTGCTGGAACTTGACATGTTAATTGAATGCATGTTTAACATGTCGCTTATATTAAAAACCGATGTCAAACATAACCAAAACGGTAATAAATAAATCAAATTAGTTCTTGACAGGAAGATTTTTCTTCTGTAATTGGTTTACTTATTTTCCTCTACAAGAGTACGTTTCGTAGGAGTAACTCATCTCATATTTGACTATTTTCTGATGAACGTCTCTAAACATATTGCGGTGGTTTACATGGGATTCCAATAGAGAAACGTTTCTTATTTACTTCTCAGCTATTTATTTTTTTAATATAAATAACTAAATATTAGTCTAGAAAGATTTGGAACTTACTGACATTTATGGATGGAGGATTGCACTGTGAGACCCCTCAAGATATCGTATCTAAAATAATCGGAAATATTTTTAGAATGGCGATAATATTTTGTCTAGCCTTCCTTTTCCATCAACTTCACTGTCATACCCTATGGGAATCCCATTTCATCCCCTGCCCTCCGATTGGTCTACAACTCACCCAGTTGTTCACGCACTTTTTAAGACTGCAAAGACCATAAAGGAGAAGGAATATTTTCAAAACATGATCTGCTCCTCCCACACGTTCTTGGGATCCCATAAAACCCGTTGGACTGTCATTGCACTTTAAAGATTCAAGACTGCACCACCAGACTGCTTTAGCAAGACATATTCTGGCCCACAAGATATATGACCTTTGTTAGAGGAATTAAGGTATCCATTCATGAATATGGATACAATATATGTTATATTCATTATAAAGGATTGAAATAAAATATGAAATGAGTGTAACGACACTTTGCCATCAATAGAGGCAAGCAATTAAGTTTAGTGCAGATATTGTAAGCGGGTCTGATAGTTCACTTATTGCACAATCTTACTATCCCTTGCAGAAACGTTTCTTGTCGCTTAGGAATTCAGTTTTAATTAACTCAAATATAATTTTTACAGAGAATTACCAGTACTATAGTTGTAGGGTGAATTTACTCTTTGAATTCAAAACTCCACATAACATCATTTTGTCTGTTTTCCACAAACCCGAATGAAATGAAAGTACAGAAAATAGAAGATCAATAGGATGGATCACATTTCTCCTGATCCTTCATTTTCCTCTAAAAACCATTCTTAGATTCTCGCAAGGACTTTTGATGTCACCTCAAAGCAGCGGAGCAGATGGATTTCTCGACACGAAGGTACTCTTTTATATACACCCCATTCTTTTATATCTCCTACCCCAGTGTACATTTGTATTAATCAAAACAGACAACGTCCGATATCTGATTTCATGTTGGGGCATATCGTGTATGAATCAGATTTGACACATCGAAAATAGTGACATTGATGATTTTATGTCTGCACCGCAAGATGCAATGGCGTTCACGATTCGGACCAGTTTACCGTCATCAATCCCCATTACACAAAGTACTTTAGATTGCGTATAACAATGTTGTAGAGTGATCGCATATTCCTCCTTCGTATTTCATTTGATATGGTGGACTGAGCTATATAGGATAACTTAGGACTGATGGTTCTGTGATACTCTCAATATAGAAACATCCAATTTGTGCTGAAAATAAAAGTGCTCAAATCATGTATTGTTTATTCGTGTTTATTTTAAGATATATGAAAACGAAATTTAACTTGTCAAATATATCCGCTATAAAGTATAATTGAAAATACTTTCCATCTAATTTCCTCAAATGAGAAAAGTTTTGCTTCTGAATGAAATGCATTGAAAAGTAGTAACATTCAGTTTTTTATCTGACTTGTATAACTTATACTAATATAAATGCTGCTTTGTGTATGAGAGTAGAATAAATTGTGCTAAATTAATAAATTAATCGAAAGTCCAAACTCCCTATGCAGGGTAATTCCAAATTCTCTGGGCACATTTTAAAGGGGGTAGGGAGCTGTTTAACGCGTTTACACATCGTTTTTTAAACTCCTTAATTCGCTACGCGGACTTCGCAAGTCAGGGAACATTACACGAAATCCGAAATGATTGACATGCATCTAACGTATGAGGTTGTCAGTGGGAACAGAAGAGCTGATATAAGATTGTATCGTGAAAGCTTCCATGTTTGGCGAATGCCCAATCGTCAAACATTTGAACATTTGCACCCCTCCCCCCACAGAATGAAATTGGAATTTTTCATGTCAGCAGGCATGATGCGGGTCGGACGAGGAGTTTGAGCAATCCAGAAATGGAAGAGAATATTCTACGCGTTCAGAGAAATTTGGGCACAAGCGCGAAAGCTGTAGCTCGTAGCATTTGTGTGGCCTAACCAATCATATGAAGGGAATGGAGGGTGAAATCTCCCGATTAATTTTGATGCACCCTACAACCCTTTAAAGTTTGGTCGTTTTGAATCATTCTGTGCTTCAGAAATGAAAGTACAGAAAATAGAAGATCAATAGGATGGATCACATTTCTCCTGATCCTTCATTTTCCTCTAAAAACATAGGAAAAAATTGATTTTTTTTCATTTGACTAATAACTGTTGGAAAAGAGTTTTAAGTGGTACATTCAAAACAAACTGATTTTCGTATTTGTAAAGCTTACATACAATCGATGGTTTAAATGACATTCAAGGCCTTTACATGTTTTGAATATTTTTTCTATTTTTCGCTGTTCCAGAAGAACAATGACAAATGTATGGGTATTTTGAGATAAATACGGCAATTGTCTTTGCATCGATTCATCCTTCCAACGGAACACAAAGACAGGAATGTAGTAACACTCTGGGCCTCGCGAGTTTTCCAAGTAGTGTAGTATTGTTTTTACTCCACAACACACTTAATGATTAATAACCACATCTATTGGTTGAAAAAATTCACCGATTCCTTCAACCTCTAGAAATATTCTATAGGTCCTTTCTTTAGAATAGAATGCTTTGGAATGATATGATTCTACTGATGCTTTGCTTAGAAAAGAAGGCTTTGGAATGATTATATTGATGATTTGCTTAGAAAAGAATGTTTTGGAATGATTCTATTGAACCTTTGCTTAGAAAAGAATGCTTTGGAATGCTTCTATTGGTCCCTCCCTTAGAAAAGGAGCTTTGGAATAATTTTATTGGCTCTTTTCTTAGAAAATAACGCTTTGGAATGATTCTATTGATCCTTTCCTTAGAAACGAATGAGTACTTTGGAATAATGCTATTGGTTCTTTACTTTTAATAGAAAATCCTTTGGAAAGATTCTATTGCTCTTTCCATAGAATAGAATCCTTTGGAAATATTCTATTGCTCTTTTCCTTAGAATAGAATCCTTTGTAAACATCTATTGCTGCTGCCCTTAGAATAGAATCCTTTGGAAAGATTTTATTGGTCAAGAAGTCATGCAAGGAAAACTGCGTTATAAGATGAAATTCTGATCGTGAAGCCATGAGAGGTTTAAAGACATTAGTCATGGGTCAAACATTGGAATTGTTGGACCACTCCCCATCGGAACAAGCTGCTCGTCTCTGTGCTCTTCAGATGTCAGTTCAGAAAGAACATTTTCTTACATGATACATCTACGGGGATGATGGCGTAATCGAAGAGAGCCTGGGAAAGTATTTGTGGTGTGGATCTGATATCGCGATCTGATCTGGTTTATTATGTGACAATTATCCCTGAGACAATAATATTCAAATTAGATGGTTGAAGAGGAATGTGAGTAAGAGGAAAAGGAATAAAATTACATAATTCTGGAAGAATAAAAGCGGAATAAATAGGTAAAGAAGTTTAATGCATGGCACATATATTATAATTTTTATAACGTTTATATATTTTTTGGGCTGAAGAGACGACTTATATCTCCTGTACTGAGTAACTTTATCTTATATGAAGCATAGAGTGGATCTTGATGCAATCATCTTTTTTAATTGGCTGTGCAAGAGAGTAAAATGCCTTAACGGATTTTAAAATTTAAGGCTTTTTTAAAACTACACGTCTCCTCATAGGGAGAGCTTATTTTACTACGGGTAGAAACAGAACCCTTTAGGGTTGCAAATGAAAAATTCCTGCCAACTTTTCCTTTCCCGTTTTTTTATGTTCAGACGCCATTTAGGCTCAGTTCAAGTTACTGGTGAGGTTGACGAAAGCTCCCAGTTGGCGTCTTATCAGTATTGCTCGCCCGCTAATGTTCAGTTGACGCTTACCTATATTCTAGCAATCGAATCATTCGGTACCATCGATCCTCTAATGAAATAGATGGGTATGTGCGTGCAGATTCATATTACTCCTGCCGATCACTCTATACGAAGATCTCCAGGGGAAAGGTCACGAGTATTGGAAGAAAGCACGAAACCTGATGCAGGACTCATTAACGAGCGTGGTGAAAAACACTGGAATGCGCTTCGATAGCCAATCGGCCAAATTCGATTCCCAAGCCCACGTGACCAATATTTAATCATAAGACAGCGACTTTGTCCAAATGCTCCGTTTCTTTCATTAAGAGATCGGTGTTTGGTACCATTGACCTTAAAATGAAGTAGACGGAGCATGTGCCCGCAGTTTCATGTTATTTATTCCAGTTGCTCGGTTTGAAGATCTGTCACGTAGTTGTGGGTAAAAGTATGGATCCAAAATTATTGATTGGTTAGAATTATTATCCCGTTATCAAAAACACTAGTCTGCGCTTCCATAGCCAATCGGCTAAGTTGATTTGTGATTTACCCTTCAGAGATCTTACGACAGCGACTCATCCTACATGATCCGTCTATTTCATTAGAAGGTCGATGCTGGTACCATGTGACATAGAAGGAACCAAATCTCATTTTGTGCACAAGAGGGGTGATTTGTCGCTCTATGGTCATTTGGCTTAATTCAGGTTTCTGGTACGGTAGCCATAGTTGCCCAATTTGGCGTCTTATCAATTAATAACATTCGGCACTGGTTTGGGGACGAAAATTAAAATAACGCTATGGTTGCAAGGAGTCTGAAGTCGTCATAAATCGGTTTGGTTTCATTCGTCACGCGATTGTGACATCATGGGGCTAACGAGCATTGGCACTTGCGGAATTCTTTCAGTAACAGTTACTGAAGGAATTTTGAAAATGTCAATACACGTTAGCGCAATAATGTCCACGTGTGATTACTAAAACGCGTGAGTATTAGATCATTTTGTTCTCAGGATCACCAAACATGCAAGAAAACACTTGAACTCATAACCTATCTTTAAACTTGACGGCAACATTTCTACACAGGTAATTTTTATCTGATGGAAAAAAATAGAAAATTAAAATAAGTAATAACAACGGAATGGAGAATGGAATGTGTGTTTTGTACATTGAATATTTTCGCCCCTTTCAAGTTGTTTATCCGTTTCGAACCATTTTTACTGTAAAATCAATGGTTTCCGCTTTTCGAGTCGGTATGCCTGTCTGTGTATGCCTGTACTATATCTAAACGATTGGATTTATTTTCACAAAATCGTGTATACTTTGGGTACTCACCGTAACTTAATGACTGAACTTCATTGCGTCAGTCTGTTTGTCTCCTGTTTCGTATATATGTGTTTGTACAAGAATCACGTAAGGAGGAATCCATTCCAATTCAGGAAATAAAAAATAAACTGCACGCCTCACCACCTTTGATTTTTTTAAAAAAATATTATATGGCGGGCATTGGCGTATGTGAACTAAGACATGTTCATTTTTTGCAAAATAATTTTTTTTCATGGAAATGTGGTCAAAAATATTCAATTTTACTTGTCCAGAATGTCGCATAGCTTAAAATTTTGCTACGCTTAAACTATTAGCGATAAATTTGTTTTGTTTTATGCTACTGATACTTAAATGTACTGTTCGTAATAATAAGTAAATATATCTTTTCAAATTAGATTAGTTTTTTGACAATTTGGCACGGTACTTGTAGAAGTTTGGTTAAGATTTTTTTAAAAAGCCATCTTTAAAAATGTTGAAACTTTTTGTATAAGTTCATTAGAATGTTGTTAATGCAGTCTCCTATATAGCTAATGCATTTTCTCAAAGATTGATTTTTAAGAGCCCTCAACGTAAGATATCCTCGAAATTTAAACCTCTGACGCAAGCGGCGCCAACGGTATTCCTCCGCTATTTAGTAAGCGCACGAATCTCCCCCCCCCCAGCAGCTCAAGCACCCTTTTCGATGCAATATTTTAACATGATTCATTATTTCTATTCATACATATCAATATGGTGGTCAAAGATTTTTGATGGTCTTACGATTCTACTGTTAATAGTTTTAAAAAGATATCAGCCAAACTCTATTTCTAATTATTTACGGGGGAACATTTGGGTTGCATATTTTCTTCAGGACTTAGCATTAAAATTTTTGGTCATAATATAGCACTTGCTGCAACAAATTATGAAATTAAGTGTCAAGATATACTATTCTGAGGGCTCTAGGAGGGTTAATTATTTCTACTCTACAAACAGCTGCTTTTTATTCATCCAGCTGGCTCATATTGGGAATATTATTTATATAGTGAAAGAGTAGCTTTAATGTATCACTCATCATTACCTTTGTCTGATTATAGCTTATTCCTATACATTTTAAATCGTTTAGTCATACTCATTTACTCTTAATTTATTCTTGGATTTGGGTATAAGCGCAAGGGTCATAATTCATTCTGGTATTTTGTGAAATTAATCTCAAACAAATCTATACAGTAAGTAAAAAGCAATTTCATGGATTCAGAAGAGATAAATCAATCAAATTGTTTCGTTTTATGGAGGAAGGCACATGAAAATGTTCCAGCAACATTAAAGAATAGTTTTGAAGTAACTAACAAGATCACTTTTGTTTGAAGTTCTTCAATAGTGCGTTCATATGACAAAGTCGGCCTCCTGTCATACACAAAAATATGATCTCCTAGGATTGTGACATGAGAGTGACTTTTCAAGTGTAGATGATTGAAAGTAAGTTCATTTATTTATGAAGATATATTTTTTTATCAATTGCATTCGTGAAGTTCAACATTGAAATATTCATTTATTGAAGTATCTGTGGAATGCTTTCTTGGAGTTTTATGTAGCAAAAAGAACAGATTAAACACTTTCGCTGATTTTAACAAATCTCTCAATTTATTTTAACTAATACTTTAACTTAACTAATATTCGAATTAGTAACTTTTGATTATGGCTTTAAATAAACAAAAAAATATATCACTATTTTATCCGCTATGTTAAATATTACTGTGCTTCGACATTTTACTTATCTATGAAACTTTAGAGATGTTTTATGAGGATTTATACTACGTTTTGTACAAGTTTGAATACTTTTAAAATGTTTTAATATAGTTATAGGAGTTTATTAATTTTTAGTATAGTATTTTAAATGTTTAGTCTGTTATTCTGCCCCTTTTTAACAAAATATTACAGTGTAATTTTTAAATTTGGTTTTGTAATGAGGATTGGAAGCAGCAAAATTCCGATATGTTTGTGAAATTCTGTGTACATGTGTAATGTATAATTTGTGCTAGATAATTTTTTCAATTTAAGTAAGTACTGAAAATTATTCTTCATATTATTCAGTTAGCGTTGAGTATATATATATACTCAATATATATATATATATATATATATATATATATTATATAAATATATATATATATATATTATATAAATATATATATATATATATATATATATATTATATATATATATATATATATATATATATATATATATATATATATATATATATATATATATATATATATATATATATATATATATATATATATATATATATATATAACGAATTTAAAAATTCATATTGCCAATACTTTTACCTATTACTATTGAAATGGACATCAATAGTTGGTCCAAAGTCTTAAATTTTTTTTGAAAAATAAATTTGGATTATCTTATATTTTTTAGGATATACCGGTTTTTAAGTAGGTAATGTACTCCTCGAAAAATAAATTTTAATTTGTGACGTCACTTTTACACCTGTATCGCGAAGAAAAAAATTTTCAAGGTTAAAAAAATACGTTGATTCAAGGTGGACCAAAAAAAGTACCTATATGCAAAATATCATTCGATTCAAAGATAGTGAGGTGAACAGACTTTCCTAGATTTGAAAGGGATTCACCCGTAAATCCAATTTAATATATTTTCAAGGAATTTTACATATTTTATACAATATACTCTTTAATTTGTGAATAAATAATTTCACATTTCTATGATTGTATTTTCGTGCAATTTTTTTTGCTAAAACCGCTGAACAACTATACCCTTTAAATGCTTAAATTAATCTTAATCTGGCAGTGGGCATTACGGGATTGCGGTTAAAACTCGGATTGCTTTAACAGTATTTTTGGAAATGTTTCTAAAAATCTTTAATGCATAATTTATGTTCTAATACTCTCTTTATGTGCTAAACTTTTCTGACTTTCTGAAGTATCTAAATAATTTCATAATACATATTTGGGATACATGATGCAAAGAGAATAGTATATTTAAATCTTTACAATTTATTCATCTCCACTAGATCCATGACAGTAGCCTGGCTGGAAGCGCAGCGTATTAGTGGACGGAGGGATGCGATTTCGAAACTCGATCAAACTAAGGGTCATCGTGTATGTGGGGGCTGGTGCACCCTAAATCTTGAGGTTCTTAAAATGTCCTCACTTTGGCGTGATATGAAAGTTTGGAGAGAGGAATGCCAGCTTAGGTGTTAACTCGTCATTTGACCGTGGTTAAAAATTACGATATGTTGTCCTTGGATCTTTACTTCGGGATTGATCCTGAACCGTAGCCAATAGCCCGTTGTATTGAGTCAGTACCGACGTTAGTTCAACAACTCCTCCCACTAGAACTATGAGAGTAATTATTTTTTGTGTCCTATATTTCATAAGACGTGTTCATTTCTTGCCGGCATGTACAAATTTCCACCAACTTTCCTCAAAAGTCATTGTCTTAACATGTGGTTGTTGAATTCCGTTTTATAAAAGGAATATAGAGAGCAAAATATTTTCTAAAATATGACTGGTTGTCAATTTTACAGGAAACGAAATAAGAAAGGACATTCACAATCCTTCCAAAACTCAACCTTATGTACTTTTGTCTTTCAACAGGGGCGACGTATGTGAAATGGATTACATGGAAAGGATTTCATGCATACGATTTGCGTCCAATGCAAATTATAAAAATAAACGCGAAAGGTATTTAAAATTAATTTCCGGGCACTTAGAAAGACATTTTAATTTTCCTATAAAGGGAAACCAGAATATTATATCTGGTCACTTTTTCTTTATAGAATTAATCAATTATACCAGGAAAGCTACGGGTAATTCTGCTAGTAAATAATATAAAACAAATATTTTGCTTTGTTAAAAAGACAGATTTTTAGAATTTTATGGAGGATTTCTTGTTTAAGAATCGGTGTAATTAGCCGTCGTGTAGCGAAGTATAACTGCAGAGGGACAAACCCAAACTTTGTTTAACCCTGCTTGATTGAATAAGTTGTCGTTGATCGAAATCTTGTGAGACGTTTCTAAAAAGCTGTTTAAAAAGTAGTGTTTACCTTGTTGTTTTCATTTGGCGCATACTTTATGAATCTAATTTATGTAACTCCTTAAAGAGGAATATCTTAAATAATGTCTTTTAAAACCTCTTCACCACGCATAATAAAATATTTTTTTACAGAGGACTTAAAATTTTTTCTTTTTAAGTTTACCAAGATTTGATGCTTATGGCATAGGTAAGACGGATAAACTTTAGCCTTTTGTTTCGTGTTAGATGAAAGTGGAATTTTTCAGTGCAAACAATATTTCTGCAACTTTTAGAGTAAAAAGTGGTTTAAACGATTACTGACGGTTATAAAAGATGGGGAGAAAACGTATAAATCGAATGTAGGCTTAAAGGTTTTCAAAAATAAAAGGATTACGTACCAACAAAAAGTAAAACGATCCACAAAGATAGTTTCTAAAATGTGAAATACCACCATTATGGCCGTTTATAAACACTGAGGCATATACACTGGTGTTCAAAATTAAGTGAATATTCCCTTATGGGCGATTATCTCCAGAACTACTGGACATACTTTAATGAAATTAGTTATGTACACATAGGTGGAAATAATACAAAAAAAAATAACTATACAACATTTATGGTACACGCGCATGATCGTGCGTGACACATCAGCGCAGGAAGGTCTAAAACAGAAGTTACAATATCGACACAGAAAATGGGTTAATAGGGGTTATGGTCCCCCTTCCAATTCTATATTGCAAATAATCGTAAATATTCTCAATCTGTATCGGTTTGATGACTTTGGACTGGTGTAAGGTGCACCGATCCACAAATATGGACATCATGCGTCTGATATAGTTCAACACTTGACAATATGTCTATTTTTTGGTGCTGTCCTCAAAACTTCATTCGGAACATTAAAGCACATTGATATGACCATTTTAAGCATTCAAATGTAAGTTTCGGACACCATGAAAGCATTCCCCATACAGCCCAATATCATCTGTAACGATCAACATGTCTCTGTCGGAGTGTTTTCTATTAAGCTCCAATTTGCCTTCTAACCATTTGATTTCCATCACTAAAAAATATTCAATTTAAATTCACCAACACATATACTCGAGTTTTAAAATTGTCGAAGCTGATTAATGTAGGCAATTAGCAATTTCTATTTTCTTTGCGACAGGCCTTTGATTCGCTTTATATTTGTGCATGACTTTTTCTCCAGATACTCAAACATAAAAGTCTAATTTCTCAATTTTATCATTGGAGGACATTAAGTATCCTTTGGGATTCAAAACATAATCTAACGTCTCATTTAAAGGATATAACGAATATTCCTCATGATGGTTCACTGACACATTTTGGGCGTCCAGTTTATGTGTTTAGTTGTCAATTATATTGGTCTTCTAATACTCGAAAATCATATTACAAATATGTTTTTTTACATCGAAAGATGTTTCATTTTTTTCAGACCCATACTTACAAATTTGTTGTAAGTACTGGAAACAACTAATTTCGAAATCAAAATCTCTTTTAAGTATAGTTTTAAAGATAATTCCTTGAGATTTCCGTATTTATTGTAATTTTTCCACAATACCCCAATACGTTATTGACTGCTTTCATTGCGGATCCCAGAAAAGTGCAAAACAATTTAATTTCAAGCTTTATAGTCCATTTAGTACATTGGGACCGAATGTAAAAACTTCTGTAGGAATATTTACTTCTCTTTAATGCCTAAATATTTGTTGCCTTCTTAAATTGTGTTGTTGATTTGTTGCTTTATGATTCATATCGCAACAAATTTAAGAAGGCATTCCTTCGTATCTTCTTAATTGCCTAAATATTTATACCCAGTACTTTTTGCTCCATTGTGTATGGATTATCTCTTGTTTTTGCAACAGAATACTATATAATAATTTTGTTAGCCAGTATACTCGCATTTAGCTGTTTTCAGACTTGAGCACGGTTTCTTCTTTTCAAGGGCTTGGTAAAATTCCGTTTTCTGACTAAGTAACATGTATTTTTGTAACATCAAAAACAATTTGAGGAGGGCTTCTTTGAATGCATCCCTGGTGTGACCCTGTGAGTCCCTCTTAGAATCTAAATCGGGTCGTAGACTTGATTCTGTGACTATAATAATACGATCATGCTTACGTAATTGTAATTAATAATCATATATTATGCAATTACACAATGCTTTGAACTGAAAAATGAGTATTATTGTTTCTATCATTTTTTAATTATGACTATTGTGTAGATTCCTTTGAAATAAGTGCTCTAGATATTAATTAAGACGTGTGGGAAGCCTGTCTGGCCACTAGGTGGCACTTACGTCGCGTGCTGTATCCAATCCCGAAAAGATGATTGGATATGAAGGCATCTAGGTTGGATTCTTTAATTATACTTCCCTTTTGATGCGTATATATAACTTTTCTAATAGATTGTAAAAATGTTTGTGCAATGCTATTTTACTACAAAAGATATTATTTACGGACAATATTCTTTTATTTCTTGCGTCTTATTAACGAATGTTTTGTTACTTTTGCAATTTTATAATAAGTAACATTTGGTTACCGAATTAAAGTTTATTAGATTTTTATGATAATTTGCTTGCGCCAATTATTCCACTAAAAATTACGTTTTTTTTATTCCAAGACAACTTTCACAATCCTTCAAACTTTCGGGCAAAATCCAATGTACTGACATTTCTATCTGTTTTCTGACTAGATACACAACTTCGGAAAAGTAATCGTATCACCCCCTTTCATTTACGCGCAGTTAAATCAAATTCAATCTCAATAACCCCTGTTGTTCATGTTACGCCACGTTACTGTTTATTCAAATTTAATCCGCCGCAAGCTGGAAATACATTCATGTGCTTTCTGATTCCTTTAAACCGCTGTATACAAAACGTCTGAACAGCGCTTTGTCACTAGGCTACTGAAACGGCTCAGACGGCCCTTCATCAGCTGGCTGAGGCTGCAGTCTAGGTGCCTCAGCAGGTGTGAAACGTATGTCGTTATTATGACCCTATCTTGTGATCTCTATTGTGAGATCTTGGGTATGCATTGAAAGGTATGATATTTTCTAAGTTATTGAAAGGACCTGGATGACTGTTCAACAACTGGCTCTTTACAGTCGAAGTGCAAATTCATCAAATGTAATAATCATTAGTATACCCTTTAGATCTAATTCTCTACAATCTGTTTTACTAATGAGTAACATCTTTGCACCTGTGTGGTAGTAAATTAATGCGGTCATTAACATAGTAGGTATCTTCTGACTGGAAACGAAACGATCCTATACCTTGCATTTTAGATTGAGATAATTCAGATCTTTCGGTATTTGGGCCCCTAATCACTATTAGGAGGGTTGGGCTTGTGGCCATTTCCCCTTGAAAATGCTCTTTCTCTATTCAAGCTCTTATCTAGATGGCCGTGATGTTTTCCGTATCATTTATATGTACCACAGTAACTTTCAGCTATAATGAAAATCACCTAATGAATACCCATAATAATCAACATCACTCATCTACCATATCGGACAGACAGAAGAGAAGATTACTCTCCTCCCTTTTTTCACTATGTACACACAGCATAACGTTCAGGAATGGCTTGGAATAATTATCACTTTCAAATCCGAAGAAATATAAATATCTGTAGGCTTCGAGCGCCTTCTAAAGCATGCATGTAAGCGAGAACGAACGAAAACGATGAACCCCCATCGTGATGTCAAAGCGATCTCACTGGGCCGTCCTTCACGATGGCCCCGCGTATTCCGATTTCCTTTTCATCGGCGACAAGGCTTTACACGCCCGAATTCCATCGTCGAATGGAAGAAGGAAAGGAAACCCTAATGGATTCGGACAATTTTTTCCAGGATTCTGAGGTACATAACAATCAGACTCACCCGTAATGGACGGGGAAATCGCTGTCATTTGGGCAGTTTCAGTAACCAGAGCGTTAAGCAGCAGATTCCAGTGTAATTAGCACTGCTGTAGGAAAAGACCATCTTAGGGCGATTAAGTCTATCAAACCAAACTAGATGATTGAATGGTAAAGGATTAAACTAGACGAGAAAAATACCCGGTCTGTTCTCCTCGATATGATAACCAATGAAGTGCCTACAAGGCTCGAGCCTTTCTCGAAATATTTTAGACTTGCAGACCCAGCGAACTTTATAAATTGAATATACAGGTGGTTATCAAAATAATGGAAACACCTGTCAATAAAAGTGACATTTAAGAATGCGCTTCGTAAGCATTAAAATATAATCCTAGCTACCAGTTTTTTTAATATAAAAAGTACTATATATCATGGTAGTATGAGGTAGCTTTAGTGAAGTTGTATACGTCGTGGATTTTTGTCAAAAGCGTAAAATGTCAGACCTCACAGACTTTCAAAGAGGCCAAATTGTAGGAGCCCGACAAGTTGGACCGAAACATCCCAGCTTTTAGGCGTTTCTAGAGGTACGGTGTCTAAAGTCATGACAGCGTACACACAGCGCGGCAAGACAAGCTCGGCAAAGCAAAATAGTGGACGGAAGGAGAAGCTGGTGAAAGAGACCGACGGGTATTGAAGCGGATTGTAATGTCTAAAAAGAAAACAACTGCAGCCAAAGTGACCGCAGAGCTCAATCAGCATCTGGATTCTCCAGTGTCAATAATTACAGTTAGGAGGCACCTTCATAAACAGAACATTTACGGCAGATTAGCAATTCCCAAGCCACTTGTCACAGATGTTAATGCCAAACGTTGTCTACAGTGGTGCCACAAGCACAAAACCTGGTCGATTGATAAGTGGAAGACAGTTATATGTTCAGACGAATCATCTTTCACACTTTTTCCCACAACAGGACGGATGCGCGTTTGGAGGACACCTGCACAAGCGTATGATCGTGATTGTCTCCTTCCAACGGTCAAGCATGGAGGTGGATCTGTCATGGTATGGGCAGCCATGTCGTGGTTTACTGCTGGCCCAATCGTAACCCTGAAAGGAAGGATCACTGGATAGAAGTATAGAGAAGTTTTAGCTGACCAGGTCCATCCTATGATGCAAACTTTGTTTCCTGCAGGAGATGGAATTTTCCAGGATGATAATGCTCCTATTCATGCAGCGGCAATGGTCCAATCATGGTTTGATGAACACGAGGATGAACTGAAACATCTACCTTGGCCAGCACAGTTCCCCGACCTCAATATAATCGAACCGTTATGGTCTATTTTAGAGCGTTCAATCCGGAATCGATATCCTCCACCGGCATCTCTCCCGGAACTTTTACAATATCTCCATGAAGAATGGTACAATATTCCTCTAAACACTATTCAGCACTTGTATGATTCGATTCCCAGGAGAATCCAAGCTGTATTACATGCCAAAGGCGGTCCTACGCCATATTAGTAAAGGATTCCTTATAAATCCAGTGTGTTTCCATTATTTTGATAACACCTTGTATCTATTAATAGTAAAGTGTCGTTATTCACATTTCATATCTTATTTCAATACATTTAAACCGATTATTTATAACATTCATACCTCGAAAAGGTTACGAGTTGGCGAAACAGGTAACAACAAATGGTGGTCGCCGTATGTGAGACTCGCATTTATCCTTAGCGCTCTTTTTGCTGTCTTGTTTAGTCTCATAGGTTTGGCATATAGGCATCGGAATTTCACAACGCTCAGTCTTTCATTTTTATCAAGAGATAGTTTCGAGTTCTTATCGACAAGGTAGAGGATTATCTTTGTGAAGTTCATAGGTAGCTTATAAAAGGATTCGGAAAAAAATTGAATTTGTGGAAAAGAAATAGGTTTAATCTTCCCTGTCAGTTGCTACAGATTTGAAAATGGAAAATCTGGCAGGATTTTTTTATTTATAACCGTAGAGGAATGTTCTGTTTCTACCCGCCGTGGAATGAACTCGCCGGGAAGGAGGCGTGCCAACGATTCTTATCGCTAGTGCTATAACATATAAAACAAGATTAAAGGAAACAAACATTACAGGTTTCAAGCACAGACGATTCTAAGTGTTACCGGGATAGATCGGTAATATAAGCAATACTTTATCACTTTAGATGAAAATTACGCTAAACTGAAATGAACCTTGAAGTTAATCACACATACAATATATTACGCAATATTAATTCATGTAAGTACAACAAAAATAAGACGTAGTGAATTTTGAAAACTTAATATTAGTCACGCTATTTTCATTTTTCTATGATAGAGAAAAGTGATTTTTCGGATCACACTTTCTATCAACGTTTAGTAAATTCAACAACCCTAGCGACACCGTGTAATTCTACTAGTTAATTTCTAAGGTAGGGATAGTTAATTAACATCGCACTGGAGCAACACAAAGGGCTATTTGCTACGGTCCAGGATCAATACCGAAAGGAAAGATCCAAGGACAACGCCTCGTATTTTTAAACCACGGTTAGAGGACGAAAACAACACCTGAGCTGGAACACCACTCTCCAAACTTCCACACCATGCCAACGTGAGAACATTTGAGGACACGACAGATTTAAAGTTAATCAGGCGCCGTCTACACAACTATCTTTGTCTGGACCGAGTTTCGAACTCACAACCCTCCGGTTGCTAATCAGTTGCTTTTCCAACTAGGCTACGGCGGCCCAGTTAATGCCTAAGGCAGGGTTAAAAGATGTGCTTATAACGATGTAAATTCCAGTCATTTTTTAAAATCTCGAGTAATCAAATGGCAGAATCTGCTACTTTTATAATCTATTCTAATCCAGCAGTGTACCTCTCTGCGTAAAGGGAGAGGAATCAGATTTTTTCAAAAAAATCTGCAACTTGTCCATTTGATATTTGTGTATGATTGATGTTTCCAAAGTTCTGGTTATGGGAATTGCGATCAAGCTGAATAATGCTGACTAATACTAAGGATGATGACTAATCCTTTTAGGTGCAGACAAGTCCAGACAAGACTCCCTAGTGATCTCAGTCAGTGCCAATCGGTATGATTTAGTTGCTTCACGAATACAGACGCCTTTATTTGCAACTATACAAGAAATTTAATTCTCAAAGAGACATTATTTTCTGTGAAAAAGTGATGTTAAGATGGAGTATTGAAGAGGACAGCGACTGTCATCTGCTTGCAGAATTGGAAAACCTTTATGTGGAGTGCTTTTTTAGGTCTTAAATGACATAAACAATCTGCAGAACAGTGTATAAAAGAGACTCTAAAGCAGAGTTGGCATCTGCTTTAGAGTCTGTTTGTCTGTTCTCTATACAAATCTACATCGTTTGACCAATCTACACCAAATTTGGTGCACTTATTCTTTGGAACCATGCGGGTAACGTAGGCTAAATATTAACCCCATTCTCTTGGGTGTGCAGAGGGGTGTAACGTTCCGTCATCCTGGACAGACCTCTCTCCCGGTGTGGCTATGCAGATGATGTCAGAATTAAAATCTACAGGAGTCGCCTCTGAAGATGACCTTGAAGGGTCTTTTTAGAATCCTAGAGTATGGTGCAATCGCAGATGAGTGTGCTGAAAATCACTCAATTTCATATCGTTTATGTATCCCGTCTCTAAATTCTTAAACTGTAGCCTTATTATTGGAATTTTAATTTTTATGAAAATATAAGAATAATTTTATAGAAAGTGGTCTTTTTTTATCGTCGATATGGTACAGGGGGCTAAAGACAATTCGAAATTCTAACAGGAATAACACTGCGCATTCATACGATCAATGTCAGACCAATTCACACTAAATTTGGTACATTCATCCTGTCGAAATCTGAGGGACAAATATGCTATATATTAACCCCGTTCGATTTGACCTGGGTATGCAGGGAGGCTAAAAACAATTCGAAATCAATCTCCACAGGAATAATATTGAGTAATATTACGATGAATTATAAACAATTCAACCCGAGCAACGCCGGGTAATTCAGCTAGTGGCCTAATAAAACTACTTTCGCTCTGGGACAAGTGCATACAGTTAAACGGAAAATATATGGACAAATTATAATCTTATATGGACAAAATTACTAAAAGTTAAAGTTTGCGAGAATTCCCATAACTTTGAATGCAACCCTCGTAGATTCTGTGGCAACAATCATTAAGCAAATTTTAAGCACGTTCGCACCTGTTGGCATCAGACAGCTCGCCCTGAAACCAAATATAAAGTCGCAATTGCGCGTACTATTTCTTGCCATTCAAAATTTAATTTCTGTTCTAAAGATCTTTCGAAAAGTCTGAATGTCAAACCATTTGGTTTTTATTCATTTATCGGTATTAATTATTATGCGTTTGAATAAATTATGTTTTCTTGTTGCTGAGATGCTTATTGCACAGTTGATAACGCGCTGAAATAACATCGAATAATTGATTGCTGCTAGCCAGCATTTGAGTTGGGGTTCTTCCGGAAGCCAGAACTGGAACCCCCAAAATATTATATATCCATTCTATTTAATATTTGTGGTTTGAAGCTCCGAGGAGAACTTGGGAAGGACAGATCCAGCCTTTGCAAGCCCATGCCATTTCTTAAAGTATCACAATAATTGAGAAGGCCATTAGCAATGAGTGGGTGGATAGTTGGCACGTGACCTCTGAGTCAATATCAGACCAGGAAGACAAACATACTGGCCTTAAGTGCTGCCGGGAAATAAACAAAGCGGCTTCGTTTTATTTCTGTCTCAGGTAGTTACTAGGGTGAATGGATCAGTCAGTATTAAACGGAGTTCACTGGACTAGAAGGTCCTGTTTAATGACTGCTTGTACAGAGTAATAAGTAAAAGCATTAGAAAAATATATTTATATACTATGGATGTTTCCAAAGCTCTGCGACTAGTGTTATAACTGTTTTACTTTATTAATTTTCGTGTCTATATACATTGTAATCGATCGATATAATTTCCGCTAAACTGTATGCACTTGTCTCTGGGCGAAATTAGTTCTTAGGTCATCTAAAATATCTTTTGGTTAGTCTCTTTTATCCACTGGTTTACAGCTAATTCAAGTCAATTAAGTCCTGAAATCTCCCCTGTTCTACGATTTTTTTCAATTCTTGGAAACAGATGACAGTCGCTGTCCCTCTTCAATATTCCCTCTTGACACCCTCTTTCATTGAAAATGAAATAGTGGCTCTGAGAATTCAGCGTCTTCCGTAACTTCAAAATTAACATTTATGAAGCACTCCTGTATTCTCCAAGTGTGTAAAGGGGCTGTCGTGGTGCAGTAGGTACGAAGGTGCTAGCAACCTTCGAGTTGTAGGCAGTGCAGGGTCGATTCCTGTGAGATACATTCCTCCCTGGGTGTATTTGTCTCTTCTGTGTCAGTAAAAACTTTCGTTGTGTGGCAATGTCTATTACTTGATTTTGCGTGTCTTGTGTCTGGCGCAGCTTGGACAAATATGGCCCTTGAGCCATAAAAACCCCGACCAGCCAAACCAACCAAGTGGCTAAATCATACTGACTGGCATTAATTCACATCGTTAGGGAAACACTCCCTGGAAGACAGTCGCTGAACTTCTCCAATACCCTCTTTCCATAGGAAGAAAATAATGGCTCTTCGAGAATTCAACGTCTTCCACAGTTGCAAAATTAACGTCTGTATTCGCGAAGCGGCTAAATCATACTGATTAACTTTGAATAACAACGTTAGGAAAACCTGTCAGGATTAGTCTGTAAATGAAAGCATTGCTCATTACCTCTACATTATTGAGACGGATCGCAATTCTCAGAACTTTGGAAACATCTCTCTTAAAAGTACTTGTCTGACATTAATGATATGACTTGAGACACGTTCTAAGACCTCAGAACTCCTTATAAAATTGCTTCCTTTATAAAAGAAGGGTGAATAGACTACATTTCTTGATGAGAGGTATTTCGAAGATAATAATTATTCACCGCCGCATTTAAATCCTTAAGTTCACATGGAAATTTGTGACATTCCGACCTTTGAACTTTGTAAAATAATATTTTTCTGTACAACGTGTTTCTGCCTATACTACATGAAATACTTATTTTAATTGTATATACAGCTACTATATCATAAAATTTCTGAAGAGCACTGTAAGTTAGCAATTATTTTACTTCAAAAGTATGTCGAATACGAATTGCGATTTTTTCCCTACGAATATCCCAGTGGCTAAGTGGGTTTGACTACTGCGCCAGCAACTTGAGAGTTGTAAGCGGCACAGGTTCGATTACTCCTTCGGTGTATTTATCTCTGTTGTGTCAGTAAAACTTTCCTAGTGTGTATAGCCATTACTTGTTGTTTATCGTTTGTGTTGTGTTTGATTAAATATGGCCCTTGCGCCATAAAACCAACCACCTACGGAAATCTATTTTAATTAGGTAATTTTATAGCTTCGTTTTTCGATTCCATCCACGGTATCTCAAAATGTACTTTCGAACATAATTTCTCTGTGAACAGTAACACACATTTGCTTATTAGAATTTGAAACTCCTGGTTTAAACTTGACATTCCGTTCGTGAGTACAGTTCATTTTGCTAATCAGATCTGGAAAGGTTTCAGTTTATCCCTTTCAAAGCTTCATTATGGTTTGGCGTCCCAAATAACCAAAACAAAAGACTAGACACCTGCCTCCTCCACTTAAGAGTGCATGAGCGCTTTTACTTCCATAAAAGATTCATTTGAATATCAAAGGCTCCATCTGCGTCAGTTATGCTAATACAGTTGAATTCAATAAACTTTAAATGGTGCATACAAATTCTAGTGATTACTTAAGAGTAATCAAACTGCATTCCTGGTTTGATTCGCAAAATCAAAGGCGAAAATTCCGTCAACAAATAGCATTACTGAGTTCTCATGTTCCTCAATAGCGGATGTGAATAGTGGGTTTGAAAGGATTTCTATTGAATGTTTTCGTTTAAATGAAGTAAATTCAAACATTCGTTTACATAAATTATGGAACAGAAGAAGGATCGGTATAATCCCCATAAAATTCAGGGGGTTTGTATGAAATTTGGGGAAATCTTTATCACCTCATGATAGGTCATTTACATTTTGTCTAAGAAATGCAAAGAACAAAGCTGATAGTTTTGCATACGCAAATTAAATGGGAAACTATCTGAATGAGGAGTGACAGTCGCGGTAGCCCAATTGGCAGAGTAACTGATTGGCAACCGGGGGTTGCGAGCTCGAAACTAGGTCCAACCAAAGACCGTCGGGTGCAAATTCAATCTGTCTCGGCCTCAAATGTCCTTACGTTGGCGTGAAGTTTGGAAAGTGGGGTGCCAACTCAGTTGTTTTCGTCATCTGACTATGGTTCAAAATTAAGAGGCGTTGTTCTTGAATCTCTCACTTTGGAATTGATCCCGGACCTTCGCTAATAGCCCTTTGTGTTGCTCCAGTGCGACGTTAATTAACTACCAACCTGGATGAGGAGTGGTTTCGCATACAGCAATACATAAAAAGCAGGGATGTTTCATATTCCTAATAAGTTTGCCTATGAAGTCTGTAAGCAGGAGCTCCTACTTTTCCCGCAAGGTATTTCGAAGGACCTGCAAGATTCGGAAAGGTAAGCTGAGGGTAACAACACATCTACCAGGAAAGTCTTCTTTGTTATGCTACATACGAAGAAACACCCAGTGGGAAAGCCGCCGTTGCTACTAACATGGACAATCACACACATGCAAAACAGAATTCGAACCCCGAGACCTACTGGGCGGCAGACAAACGTTATGACCACCGTAGGAGGTATTTCTTTTAATCTAAATGTAGGAGGCAATCCTGAGGCTGTATGTGTTCCTTGCACTTATTCCGAACGTGAATTCATTTGACTTGCCTTTCGAATACATCCTTCAACGCCTCGCCAATAGAAATTTCAAAGAATGATAGGATCATTTTACCAATTAACGTCGCACTGAAACAACACAACGGGCTATTGGCGACGGTCCGGGATCAAACCCGAATAGAAAGATCCGAGGACAACACCACGTAATTTTCAACCAAGGTCAGATGAGGAAATTAGAATGCGCCAACGGCACGCGGTGTTCTTAGGTGGTCACCCTCCCAGGTACTGACCGCGACCAAAGGTTTGAGACAATGAATTCCAATTTATATGTGATAGCTGATTGGACAGCGTCAATTAAATTAAACGCTAAACGTCACTAAAATAGTGAGAAACTACATTTTAAGGTTATAAGTGCCAGGTAAGCAGCTATTTTTGCAAGTATATTCTGTGTTTTGTTTAGTTGTACAGTCGCAGAAAAAAACGAACCACCCCTCTTCATTCGAGCAATTTTAACAGTACAGAAAATTCAAAGATGGCCTTCGACAGCAACTAACGTCTTCTATAAATTCAAATGCATAAAATTTGCATAAGGGGCCGTATTCATATTAAATTAAGCACCAACTCCATAATTTTCAACAGAAATCAACTCCCTATTTTGACACACAATTTCAAATCTATATCAAAATTTAACTTCAGTTACCAAATTTCATATCACTAGGTCTTACCGTTTCGACATGAGTACAGAACGTTTTTATGAGTACAGAAAGATTGGAGCTCCTAATGTTAAATTAGTTTCTCAGACTCAGATGGATAACTTCCTAAATAATATTTCTACAGCGCTGATATTTTGTACCATGTTACTGTTAAGCAACCCAAACAAAATCCACCTAATATTTTATTTTAGAAATAGATTTTAGCATGCAATAATAATTATTAAATTAATGTTTGAAAAATTATGTATTGGAACCTTACTATATTTTGATGGGAATCGATTCAGAAAGACTTCTTATATGACCATGGCAAAATTTCAGTTCATTCCAATAGTTAGTTTTTTGCGTAACATTAAATATTCCTCATATTGGCGATTTTAGGGGTAATCAAAAGTTTAAAAAACGTCTGACAAACCTGAGGAGTGTTTAAATTTTTAACAAATTGTTGGAAATTTCACTTATGTAATCTAAAATACATTGCCTTTTACCAGTTGTGTCATATTGATGAACTCTACTAATCAATGATCAATTGAATGACTCACTATTCACTTTTTGGATGATCGGAATATCGATTCGATTGTATTAAATAATTGTAGGTAGGCTTTTTGTTTGCATACATGGAGACGAACGCTAATTAAAAAAATCAACATTTATTAAGAACATTAAAGACGATACAAAAGTATACGGAACATCTATCAACACTCTTTCTCCGTTTCAAATTGTTCTAATTCCAAAATCCTTTTGTCACATTTTAATCATGCATAGAATTCACAATATTATCGTATGAGCTTGTATAATAAATATAATTATCCTCGAATAGTTTACACATGCATAATAAATATCATAACATAATTCTCGAATCGTGTTCACTTGCATAAATATAATTCTCGGATCATTTGCATGCGATGACAAATAAGTTTGAAATAGTGTTTAAATTTGAAATTCGGGTAGCTATAACTACAATTAATCTCGTTCTACGAATAGCGATTTTCAATGTGGATATGATCCCTGGAATTGACAGCAACTTTAACATTCAATATCTCCAGATGTAAAGATAGTGAAGTCCTGAAACTTCATATTTAGACTAATTTAACGATGCAGAATCTGATTAAGGCATCAAAACAGGGTGTTTCCATTACAAATTTTGTTGTTTGTGCAAAATTATGTATGTAGATGTTCCCTTATGCAATTATTTTGCATTTAAATTTGAAGTGGACGTTATTCCATATTGAACGATATCTTTGAATTTGCTCAACTACGAATGGTGCTCGAAATAAAGGGTGTCGGGTTTTTTTTTCCGCGACTGTACCACTATAGTATAACAACTATCTGCGTGAATGTCATAAAAATAATGAATCTCTGCTGACTATCTGAACTAGCATTTGCTAAATATTCATTCTGATGTCCTGTTGTGTCACCCTAACTGCATGACAGAGTGATATCATGCAGTTTGGGTGACACAACAGGATTGTGTTGGCAGTAGGATGCTGAACCCATCCATAAAAAATTTGGACAAAAAGACTCAAACTTAACTTCCTGTCTAAGTCGCGGAATACAAATGGTAAGAAGGGAACGTTATTACTTCCGATAAACTGAGATCCTTTAGGAATACTTGATGGTAAGAAACTATTTTCTTAAAATATAATGTAAGTGGCTTTTTCTGTCAAGCTAAATGCATGTCGATAGTGTTTCTGCTACGAAGCGTGCGTCCTGTATTTATAACGGATATGACTTCACTGGTCTCTTCTAAGCACTCAGAACATTACCATCTTATGACCCTAAAGGACAAAAGCTCTCGAAAAGACCTCGTGCTTTTCAACACACCTTCCCGCAGAGACCCAAACATCTCTGAGGGAGTGTTTCGTTTGGACCCTGATCTCTTTGACTTCAATTCCAGTAATTCCATGTCCCCTGTAAATTAATTGACCCCGTCCTTTTTCCGGACCGCGATTTTGTCACTCGTAACGTTGAGGTTTCGACTCGAGTTGACCCTTAATTGTATCACAACAATACGACAGTTTTCTTTTTCCTTCTAAGTTCTTCGGAACAAATTTATAAACTCTGTTTTTATTATTTCGTTGCAGTTTAAGACGAAACAAATTAACGGTGCAGTGGTGCAAGCACCCAACCCTGGTGGGCCACCAAAAGCTAAGCACCTCCGGACGCTGTCAGCACTTGGGTGGGTGACCACTTTAGCTGCTGTCCCGCCATCGGAGGCTTAACTTTTGAATCGCTGAATGTTTAATTTTATGTTTTCCAGCCTTATAGTTTCTTTTTAACTTCTTAACAAAATTATGCAATTTCTCTTTATGTACCTTATGACGGGGAGATAAGCTGCTTGCATCAGGTGCCCCGTAAGTGATATGTCCAGTCCAGTCCGCTTGTCTCTTCTAAAACGAGATTTCACCACTCCGCCAATAAAAATTCAAAAGCTCGAATTCCGAAATGATATATACACTATCTGGCCATTCGTCACCGGACACCCCTCGAAAAGCGCTTAGCATCATCCGTACATGTCATACACACGTCATACAACTAATCAAAGACGTTGAACGGTTAGAATATTCTTATAGCAGCTACTGCAGTGAATATGAACAAACTACGCAAACTTAGTGCAGAGGAAAGAGGAATGATCGTTGGAGCCCACAGGTTTGGGCATTCAGTCCGTGACATTTCCAACAAATTTAAGATGCCCCGCTCCACAGTGAGTTGTGTTATTTTAAAAT
The DNA here is from genome assembly GCA_933210815.1 of Meta bourneti. Classification (NCBI taxonomy): domain Eukaryota; kingdom Metazoa; phylum Arthropoda; class Arachnida; order Araneae; family Tetragnathidae; genus Meta; species Meta bourneti. Next base: position 88,482,426 of record OW119924.1, on the reverse strand, counting down.
GGAAGCGAGAGGGGGGTTATAATATGCCAACCCAGACCCAATAAACCAACTAAATTGACAGATTTTGACCGTCGAAGCCTGAAACGTGTGGTGAAATCAAACCGCAAGGCTTCCTTAGGTGGCAGAAAAATTTCGATCGGCTTCGTCTAATGATGCAAGTGATCGTACCGTTCGCCGGGAGATCGTGGTACTTGGTTTTCATGGCCGAGCAGCAATTCGCAAGTCAAATATCACACGTCTCAATGCGACCCGTTGATTACAGGGTGCAAAGAACGCCGTCACTGGACTGTAGAACAATGGAAAAGCATCCTATGGAGTGATGAATCACGCTACGAATTGTGACATTCCGACGGACGTGTGTGGGTTTGGGAATCCCCGGAGAACGATATTTATAGGACTGTGTCGTACGAACAGTAAAATTTGGAGGTGGGATCATGGTCTGGTCCTGCTTTTCGTGGTATGGTCTTGGTGCACTTGTTTTAATTCCTGGAACCATAAATTCTGTGGCGTACAAAACAGTTCTGGACAATTCTGCTCTACCGACATTGTGGCAACACTTTGGTATTGGTCCTTACCTGTTTCGACAGGACAATGCTCCATGTCATACAGCAGGTTTTATTAACACGTGGTTTGAGTAAATGGGTGTGTGGAAAAACTTCATTGGCCAGTCCAAAGTCCCTATTAACCCCTTGGAACATCTTTAGGATGAGTTAGAATGCCGGTTGAGAGGCAGGCCAACTCGGCCAAAAAGCACCACTGAGTTGTTTGCCAATTTGAAGGATCAATGGAACAAGATTCCTTCAGAAACGTATCGAAAATTGGTTGAAAGTCTTCCTCAAAGAGTTGCAGATGTCATTGCGGCGAAAGATGGCCCTACACGATACTGATGTCGTGCTGGGACCGCTTTAACTTAATAGTATGGGGTGTCAGGTGACGAATGGCAAGAGTGTATGATAGTTAATTAGTCAACGTCAAATGTATTAAACGCCAAACGTCGCCAAAACGACAATAAACTACATTTTAAGGTAACCCCAAAATGTATAATGCGAGAGTATTTTGGTAACGGAAGTAAAATCTTAATTTTCCATCGGTTCGTTTGTTGGAACTGTAAATACCGCTCTCATGCGACATGCTGAAATTGCATTCGAATAATGAATTGCATAATTCAAAATGAACATGAAATTGCGTCACAAATTCAGAAAGAGGTGGCTCCCCTTGTATTTAGCTTAACATTAAAATTCTTTCATTGTAAACGACCCTACGAAATTTCACATTGTGGCAACAGAACCAACTTAAAAAGATAACTGTTTGAAACAGGTAACCTTTGAACTCAAAATTCCAGATACAGATTGAGATTTCCTCTGCTATTTGCTTACTTAAAATTAAACGGGAGAAAAGTAAAAAGGAGGCGATGCAGCTGAATGAGCCATATATCGAGGCGTTATATTACGAGAGGATATTGTAAAAAAAAAAACAAAGAAAATAACGTCCAAAGTGGAGTGCTAAATAACTATATAGGTTTCATATTCGGACTAACGATATGTGCGAGTATTCAAAAAGCAGCCACAAGATGTAGAGCATTTGTTTTTCAGTTGTCTTACATATGAAAATTCAAGAATGCCTTTAAAATGATTTGAGAATATTGAGTAAAACATGGCCAGTGAAACTCAATGTTTTTGTTAAATCTAATCTATGCTTTTCTACTCATTTTTTAAGTTAATCAAATCTTGTAATTTTAGTTAAATTGTTTTCCACTATTTCTTTGTTAAATCCACTTACTTCTGTAAGCCCCGTGCTATACTTTTGTGGTGAAACAGGAGTTTGCTTTTGTTCGATAAAGAAAGTGGAGTCAGTCAATGCATAGAAGATGCGGCATCGGTTGTTCTGAATTACGCTTAATTTCAATTTTAAGCTGATTCCAGGAATTTTAAAGCAAACTTCATCAAGAAATAATACAGATGGCGCTACGAAAGCAAAAATAAACGTTGGTGCGACATGGGGCAATATACATCGACCTTCAAATGAAATAGACGGATCATGTGGGCGGAGTCACAGTCGTAAGATGTCTGAAGGGTAAATCACAAATCGACTTAGCCGATTGGCTATGGAAGCACAGACTAGATTTTATGATCACGGTGGATAATCAGTTTAACCAACGAATAATTTAGGATTCATGCTTTTGCCCACAACCACTTGACAGATCTTCAAACCGATCAACGGGAAGAAATAACATAAAGCTGCGGGCACGTGCTCCGTCTACTTCATTTTAAGGTCGATGTCAATATAACGTGCATATTTTATCTATCAGAGAAGACTTGTGAGGCGCTAAGTATATTCTTCACGGAAATTAATTGGGCCGCAGTAGCCCGTTTGGAAGAGTAACGGATTAGCAACCGGAGGGTTGCGAGTTCTAATGCAACCAAAGACCGTCGTGTACAAAGGGGGCTGGTGCACGTTAAATATATCGTGGCTTCAAATGTCCTCACGTTGGCGTGGTGTGGAAGTTTGGAGAGGGGGTGCCAGCTCAGGTGTGACCACGCGATCTGAACGCGGTTCAAAATTACGTGTGTTGTCCTCGGTATTTCTCTTCGGGTTTGATCCCGGACCGTTCGCCAATAGTCCGTTGTGTTGCTCCAGTGCGACGTTAATTAAAATACCTACCTACCTGGAAGCTAGTTATTCAATAATCTCGCAAGTTTCTAAAAAGTTGAACGTCTAATAAACTACGAAAATCAGGTTTAGTGTTACATTGATACTGTTATTGGGAAGTACTTTCATAGAAACTAATTGTTCAATAACATCTCGAATTGGCTCATAGTTGATAGCCGAAATCTGAGGTAAACGCTTAATAGGTAACTAAACTCAGTTTAACGTTATATCGATACTTTTCGTGAGAAACGTCATGTTTAAAAATATGATATATATATATATATTTTGCCTTTCGAAGTAAAATAAAATTATAATACGCCAATAAACAAGTCACTTTACATATTTCCATTGAATACGCATGCCCGTGCCTGTCTCGATAGATAATATATTGAACTAATATGAGGTTTGCTCAAAAGTTCAATCATTAATTTCGTTGTTTAAAGAGAAGCTTGAGTATCTTGCATATATTACTTTAGAATTCTCACTCAATCTGAAAAAGCTTTTATTTTAATCAGTGACCATTTTAGCATTCAAAAGTTATAATTTACATTTAGTACTCTTGCTTAGACCATTTGTTTTCCAGTTTAAATAGCCCTCAAGTAGCGAACAAAATTACCGTTGAGCAACAGACTTTCTATTTGTTTTTCAATTTCTCCATTTTTCAGTTAAAAATATGCGAGAAGCAAATTTTTTTAACATCATATTAATGGGTAACTAAATGTAAACCAATAAATCTCTCCTTCCATGCAGGAGCCAGACGCATTTTTCATTAACGTTTGCCATTATTTAAAAATTCGAAAGAAGACGGTGTATTTAGATCAATTAATTAATGGGACGTAGTTTCGTTTTGATGTTAGTTCTGTTTGAGGCACGAAACTATTCGGAGAATTTACAAGAAAATTTTAATGAGCTTGCTTTAAATTTTTAACATCAGATTACAGACAGTTTTTTGAAAATTCAATGCCTATTGGAGTTATTGTTGCAGGCTTTTAGTGAAAGATTCGGCACTACATTTGAATAAAGATGCTATTCTACTAATTAATTAGTAGAATATCAATTCTACTATGATTGATTAATTTATCAATTATTTTTAGAAGCGTAGAACTGCTATTCCACGCTTCTGAAAGTGATTGAATATTTTCGAAACTTTTTGAATGGATTGAATTCGACAGGTCAGAATGAAGAAATGTTATTGGGGGATGAGTGATTTTGGGTGTTCATATGTAATTCGACCGCAGCTACCAATCGAAAATTTTATCAATGTGCTAACTGCAGGTTTCAATTATTTAGCAGTTATGCCAACTTCGTTTCGAATAAACCATGTAAAAAGCGATATCAAAGAAAAATAATTAAGCCAATTCATTCCCTGATTGTTTTGCAATGAATTTTAGGGGTAAAAATGAACTACCCACAGTAAATAGGCACACACAATCGGCTCTGTATTATTAACTTGATGGCGTTAACTATATGAGGGTTTCACACACGCATATATCCATCCTGCAGTCTTCCCTGAATGACATATTCAATTTTACTTTCTTAACCAATAGAATCTTTCCTAGGATTCATTCAACGGGCAGATGTGGTTATTTAGTCATTTGTGGGTTGTGTATGTAAAGGCAGTACTAAGCTACTCGAAAATTTCACGACAGTCAGAGGGTCAATAATTTATTGAACGTTAGATGTTACAAAATATGTTGAAAACTGAGATAGCTAAAATAACACCACTGAAACATTAAAAATAATGTATTCGGTATGTTCACATTAGTGGTGAGCACTTAAGCCTTAAATGTTATTATAAAAACTAAGATAAACTAACTATAGCAACTCAATATAATTCACTTGCTTCACAAGAGGCCATTATTTTGAGGAAAGGAAGTTTTGTTTACTTAACCTTTGAATATTTCGTTTGTTCACTTTTCAGCTGGTTTCCGATTTCTTATAAAGTACACTTTAGTTAAAGAGATTGGACTGATTTCTATCGTATGGACAAATACAGAAATTAGCAAGTTTCAGAATCCTTTTAGGATCAATACTAGCGCACATGGACTACGCAAACATGTACTCAAATACACAAACTCAAGTAAAAAATAAATCCATTCGCACACAAAAAACCACAAACATCCATAGACCAGCAGACATAAAAAAATCATATTGCAAATGCACATAAAAATACATAACACAGACACACGCATGTATAGTGCGGTTCCGTCAAGACAGTCCAACTTGGGTCATCGACTTTTGAAAAAAGACGCGAAACTTTGTTAGAAGAAAGCAGCCATACGCAAAAGCAAGAATAGCTTCTCCCCGACACGTTCGGAATTGACCCAGGACCGTCACCTATAGCCCGCATGCTGTTCCAATGTAACGCAAATTCAACTACCTACCCGACAACACGTTATCATTCCTGTTGCTTTCGGCATCGAACGATGAAGATCCAGAATCCGAGCAAAAGACGTCAATTGTGGAAGCCGTTTGTTTCCTTTACTACCAAACCTCTAATTTAACTAAGACTCGTGCAAAATCACAACTTGACTGCCAACTACCGGCAGCGAAACTGTATCTACTTCTATATGTAGTCGGTCAAAAAAGTTTACAAACACAAAATTATCTTGTTATTCACGTCCCAGGAGTCGCATAATAAAACCAAAAGTGTTTGTTATTTAACTCAGAATAATGTCTACTATAAATAAATGTGACTTCTATTTGCATAAGTCTTCATATTAAGTTCCATATCAACTCAATTTTGTTAAAAGATAACCTTATTTAGGCTACAGATTCTGACTTTCTTGATCTGAATAGCCATAATTCTTATAAACCACGTTGAATTTGGTCAAATTTACGAGTTATGAGTAATTGAAATTGCGCGCTTCTAATGTTAAATCGGTTTCAATATTTTGCCAAAACAATTCAGTTGATCAAAGTAATTAAATTTCATTAAACTTTCGAATAACTCAAATAATATGTGCCCTATTTTAGTTTCAAAGCAATATTTTCTAATTATTATTAATTGATTTATTCATAATTGAAAAGTAATTAATGGAAAAGTCTATAGATTTTTAATGTAGTCGATTCAGTCTTGTCCCAAATCTAGCTGTGCAAACTCTTAGTTCATTCCTTTCGATAGTTTTTAAGATTAACCCTCCAAACGGTTTCAACGAGGTTTCTCGTCCATCAAGATCAGCCCAAATTTGCAAATGACGAGATATCTCTATCAAGATATTGCCGATTTTTTTTATGATGAAGTTCTGGTCAGTTTTCTTCTAATGACGTGATAACTCTATCACGATCTCGTCAATTTTCATCTAAAGAGGAGATACCTCGTTGAGGCAACCATCACAAGGGTTAAGTGGCACTTATAAAAGGTATTACTCTAAGTCTAAAGGCACATTTTGTTTGACTATGCGACTCCAAGGAATAACCTGAGGTGTTCAAATTCTTTTTGGCCAACTGTCAAACATAATAATAAAATACAATACATGTGCATAAAACGTTCTCGAATTTTGAAAACTCTCCTTGATATGTATGCATATTTAGGATACATGGTAAAACATATTCCATGATAGAACACCCACACGTAAAAACACATTTATAAAAGAAATACAATCACTGACATTCAAACACATAAACGTTTACAAACGTACATAAAACAAGTGCACTTTTACACGTAAAACAGAAACATTACTTGGTTAATCATAGCACAGCATTGGTCATCATGTGCTGGTTTGTTAATTAACATTAACAAACCAGCACATGACCCATACCTACCGCCGCATGGCTCTGAACCTGTTGAGTAGGCATGGCCGTCAATGGGCAGAGCAGATCAGCCGGATGATCTCACCCATTTAGTAAGAACTATCGAAACCATCAGTTTCATCAGAGCCGCACTATTTAAATACACGTCTTTTTACTCTTTCTGATAAAACTTATTAACTGAGGGAGGAATTTTTAGATTTTAAGAAATACGGGGTAAGAGTATTTTGATACATTTTAAAGCATTTGAAAGTCATATATCGCTTTTTCGAAAGAACAATGATGCAGGTGCAAAATATGGGTATTATCAGTTAAATGCGTTAATTGTCTGCATTTTTTTATTCATACTTCCAATGAACTGCAGTAACACTCAACTCCGTTACAGAGTATTGGATCATTTTTCATACTTCAACAGTTTCTCATCATCCTTTAGAAGAACGTCACAAGTGTTAGCTGAGATTCAGATTTTGATGCGAGAGGTTAAGTTCTTCGGGACAACAACGATGCAAGTGCTAAAACTAAACTATGGTATAAGAAGTTGTGAAGTAGAATTCGATTTGCACAACGACGTAAGTGTATATTGTGTTTCTCTTAATCTAAACTATCTATCCGTTTCATGATGTAACTGAATGAATAAAAATATCAATAAATATGTTATTAAGACAAAATGTAAATAAGTATAATAAAAATGTTTTGTACAGTAAGTGACTTTGTGTTGAATATTTTAGTTCAAATTTAAGAGGAACAACAACGCAACTGTAAAATTGGGTATGAATATTCAAAATACACATGCATGAGCAGCCCAATCAATCAGACGATCCATCCTCGATCAATACTCGATCCATTTCACTAGAAGGTCAATGAGTAGAAATGTAAACACGAACACACATGATCTATATGTATATATATTAGGTGTACCGGAAAGTTCTGTCCGTTCCGGTTACAAGTTTCAACAAGTATGCGCATATTCATTTGACGCATATTTGTCTCTCTCTTTTTATCACTGAATGTATACATACTAACCTAGCAAATGAACTAAAACGAAGATGATTCATGTTAGTATTAAGTGAGACGCGATCGCGTACCCATGGCTACTGATAAAGTTCATTTACGCCACTGTATTTTGTACGAATTCCAACAAGGAAGAAATTCTACAGAAGGGCGTGCAGAAATTTATTGAAAGTGTTTGGTGAAGGTACAGTTTCTGATAGAACATGCAGAAGATAGTTCGAAAATTTTCAAATAGGTGATTTCGACCTTTCTGATAAGCCACGCTCTGGGCGACCATCTTTGATCGACGACGATACTGTCAAGATCATGTTAGAGCAAAATCCTTTTTTGACAACATCGGAGATTGCGGAAAGGCTTGATTCAGCTCAACAAACCATTTCGGACCATATTCGGAAACTAGGATTGGTGTGGAAATATTCGAGATGGGTGCCACATGAGTTAAGAGAAGAATTTGAATGATCGAGTCATCATTTGCACATATCTGCTTGCACGGAACAAAATCGAACCCTTATTGGACTGGATGATAACTGGGATGAAAAGTGGATTACCTATGAAAACATTGTAAGAAAAAGGGCATATTGTGAATCCGGAAAACCTGCCCCCTCCACCTCTGAACCGAAGTTGAGCCTGAGTAAGAGAATGTTGTGTATATGGTGGGACATTCGAGGACCAATACATTTTGAGCTGTTGAAACCGAACGAAAAGCTAAATTCGGAGAGGTATTGTCAGCAATTGGATAATTTAAAAATACACTCCAAGAAAAGAGGCCGGCGATGTTCAATAGGAAGGACATCATACTGCTTAATGATAATGCCAGGCCACATACTGCTTTGGGGACTCGTCAGAAATCCGCAGAGCTAGGCTGGGAAATTCTGTCGCATCCACCATACTCCCCGGACCTAGCACCCTCCGATTAAGATTTGTTTCTGTCCTTACAAAATTTTTCGCAGTGCAAAAAATTCAAAAACGAAGAAGATATCAGACAATCACTGTTTCAATTTTTCGCCTCTAGGGATAAGGCATTTTTTAAAAATGGGATATACAAATTGCCATCACGCTGACAAGAAGTCATAAATAATGATGGAAATTATATTATTCAATAAAGTTTATTCAAGGTATGAAATATTTATTATTTTGTTTTATTCTAAAAACGGATAGAACTTTCCGGTAGACCTAATATATACGGGACAGAGAAACCGGCAGGGGATATACCGGCAGGGGAAAACGGATACAAGCAATATAAAACCAACCACTATGGGATTCATAAGACAATTTTACAGCTTAACTTAAATATGTAGATTAGATATTTATTGAGCTGTATAATATATCTACACCAACACTCAAGAGCTCGAAATTCATCAGCCAATCTGATTCCAAAGGAGAAATTCTTCAGCAGCCTGATTATAGAAGATAATGTGATGCCTGGAAGATAAAAATCAGCGCTGAAAAGTAAATGTGAACGAAGGCGAATATGCTTTAAGCCTCCAAAAATACCGAATCACCTGTAAAAAAACGAAGTGAATGGGATGTAGTTGAAGCTGGATTTCAGAAGCTAACTGTGGAAATATGACTGAGGTACGTGGTATTTTGCCTGGAAATAAGAATTAACAACATATAAAATACATGAAATCCTATTTTTTACATGTTTTGTTAATGTAAGTACATTTGTGATCTCAGAGATGTTCTAAACACCCTACATTCAACAACCGAATCCTTCAATGATGTTATATACCTATTTATTGAAGAAATTAATAAGCTATTTTATGAAATTGTCTCTTTACTTGTGAGAACGCTACACAGCCCAAATGGATTAGCACAAATGTCATGCGTGAATCTGCTAATACAGCATAATTTGAGCACATAACACGAAACACGTATATGCTAATCACCCGTTCTAAATGCATTAACTAGTAAAATTCTTAATAGGTACCCTCATGGGGTATGTGCCTTCGAGTTTCATTCCTATTTTACTTCAGTTTTGTAAGAGTGTGGCTCATAGTGGCTAATTAAACTGCAGACTACTTAATTGGATAGTTAAGATTTGTCTGTAGTACAAGAAACTTCCTTTAATGTGTTTGGTCTCACAAATTAAAATTAAGGGCATAATTACAATCTACTATGAACCCAATAAAGTTTATGAATTAGAATGAGGTAAAAGAAATTTTTGTGAGAAAAATCTTCAGTGGGAACATATCAAATGAGTTCACTATCAAATCGTTGTACTACTTTCAAATGAGAAGTCTCATTTGAAAAAAATAAAATGAAAATTATTTAAAGTAGAGATTTTATGCAATTGCATAAACGTGTGTAAGTAATGTATTTTTATTCATTTACTCAATTGATGTTTCTGTAGATGAAACATCAAATTAGAGAAAGAATGTATGATCCAAAAAATGCAAGAAAAAAGAAACACCAATAAAATTTACAAATAAACAAAGTTAGCAAAAATAAATAAAACAAAACACTTCATTGAAGTAGATAACTTATTGTATGATATCAAAAAATACCAACCTCCGTGAAGAATTATACAGTTTAAAACTATATCTCCTGCAAAATTTTATGTACCCTCTTTTTTAAAGTTTTAACAAAAAGTAATTGACAGTTTTTGATGGTATATCTGGGGACGTTAAAATAAATACAAGAAACGAAAAGGGTGAATCAATTTTGTTATGATAAATATTATGTTTGTTATGTTGCTAGTTTGTAAACATGCTTTGTTAAAGCAGTCTGCGCAGCTTCAAACGAATGGAATTTAAATAATTTCTCAATTCCGAATACACCAAAAGATCCGCATTTCTTAAACTAAATATCTCCAAAAATGTATTATGCATTCTTTCAATATCTATAAGACAGTTGTAAAAAGGATTCCAAATTACAGAGCCATATTCCAATCGCGATCTAACTTAAACCTCAAATAACAACATTGTATAAAACATGATATTGAAATCATATTAGTTAAACACGCACACACATTGAAATGATTTAATTTGTATGTTTAAATATTATGTTATGTTTTATATTATCAACCACAGTCCTTTTCGGTCTTAAGCACAACAAGGAGAGGCTGCTTATGAGAGACTTACAACATGGACAATCGTAAACATTCCTGTACTTAAAACAGATATTCGAACCCGGGACCTTCTGTTCTGGGTGACAAACAAATACTGCAAATAAACACGTTACAGTGGTGCTTTGATGAGAGTATTCTACAGTGGATTCGTCGATTTTTGAATAGGGGTGAAAGCTCAGGAAAAGAGTTGCCATGCCAAAAAAGGGTGACAATCGCCGTGGATGATTTTCCCCGCACTTACTCGTTATCACTGATATCGTTTTCGGCACCCAATGATAAGGGTCAGAATCAGCGCTAAAGTATACAATTGTGCAAGCTCTTTGTTTACGTTCCAACATATCACCTGTTTTTTTAATTGACTCACTCAAAACCACCAAATCTTACCCTTCGCGATTGATCTGGACCGTCACCAATAGCCCGTTGTGTTGCTCCAGTGCCACGTCAATTCAACTACCAACATACCATTCAAAATCGTTACTCCATAGCCTTCTCGACGGGAGTTAGACTGCATGATCACCATGGGAGGGGTTTCATGTGCAAATAAACAATTTAGACGAAATGAGATTTTATTTCTGCTAACCAAATGCTCGGGGGGTATTTCAATTAACGTCACACTGGAGCAACACAATGGGCTATTGGTGACGGTCCGGGATCAATCCCAAAGGGAAAGATCCGAGGACAACACCACGTAATTTTGAACCATCCAAATGCTCGGAGTTACCTTAAATATATATTGGGGTTACCTTATAATGCGGTTTACCTCTCTTTTGGCAACGTTTGGCGTTTAGTCTAATTAGCTTTGATCAATCAACTTTCATATATCATTTCGGAATTCAATCTTTACGTACACGAAATACGTTCCAGCGCAGAATCTACAGCCACCTTCATTTAGCTTTACAGAAAAGTTCTCTCTTACCGGTTAAGTTGCATCTTATAAAAATTATACTAAATAAATTATTGACATTTTATTGAAATCAATTTTTAGACTTGCATATAAATGCTTATTTGACTGCATATATACTTTTACAATGTTTAGTTCTTTTTATTGTGAACGTGTTATCTAATATTAAATCCCTGTATCTTAAGAAAAAGTCTTAACGTCGTAGGTCTCAGTCTTAATAAACCTGCGTAAACCAAGACTGCTCATTAAGAGATTTAAACTCGAAAAATAATGATCTGAAGTATATAATAAAAACATCCAACGTATTGTTAAGTTTTCAAATCTTCGAAAATCATCTCCAATAATGGAACCGAAATTGGAATAAAATTTTGAAAACGAAAATGGTCGTTGTGAACATATGCATTATGCATTTACGAATATATCGTCCTCAGACAGAAACTCATTAACGGACAATTGATTGAAACTAAATGCTTGTTTTCGTGATGAGAAGTACATTATCATATTATAATGTTTGGAAAAAATGTAACACTATCAAAATGCATTCAATTTTTATTTTTTACCTAAAAACTGATCATGTCTTTAAAGGACCTTGTTTTTTTTGTTGGTTTATGAGTTTCTGCTCTAAGAGGCGACGATATTTCAATACCTCCGTTTTTAATATTGTGAAACAAATTTATGTTTTAAAATCATATTCTCATTGTTCAGTGGGTTCATTTTTATGTGCAGTAAAACCTGAGTGTGGCAATCTCTCTTTATAACCATATATCCTTGGAACGGATGTTTTTTTTTTGCTCACATAAGTTTAAAGATAAATTTAGTTCCCCATTCTGGGTCCATCAGAAACCACTTTGCACACCTGAAGGGACCATATTTTTAGAAACTCGCAAGTTTATTTTATTTACGACGGTCTCAAAGAACCTATGCTCCTTCAAGGATGTCTAGCACCCAACTGATTAGTCCAATGTGTTCGCACATTTTCGGTAGCCCGGTTGGCAGAGTAACGCATTTGCAACCTGAGGGTTGCGAGTTCGAATCCAATCGAAGACAGTCGGTACAACGGGGGCTGGTGCACGTTAAATTTATGGTTGCTTCAAATGACCTCATGTTGGCTTGGTGTGGAAGTTGAGAGTAGGTTGCCAGCTCAGGTGACCTCGTCATCTGACCGTGCTTCGAAATTACGTGGTGTTGTCCTCGATCTTTCCCTTTGGGATTCATCCCGGATCGTCGCCAATAGTCCAGTGTGTTTGCTCCAATGCTACGTTAATTAAAATACCTACCATACATTAAGAATGACTGGATAATGTATATTAAGAGTGGATGGAATTTTCGGACTCGTGTTGTTTCTGCACTCATCGATTCAATTATAAACCCTGAAAGCTCACAAAATGCTTTAAAACTAGACTAAACAATAATTGTCAAAAATGTCAGCTAACTGGTTTTGTTGCATAACGCTTATCTGCCAGCCAGTAGTGGTCATAGCGCTTGTCTGCCACCCAGTAGGTCATGGGTTCGAATCCGGTATATAAGCACATGGATGTCCTTGGTAGAAGTAGCGTCGGCTCACCCATTGGATGCTCCTTCACAAATAGCCGCCAGTTTGCTCTTGTAGTACCGAAGGCCGAGAAGTCAGTGTTCGGGCTTGGGAAAATAAGCTAGTTATTATCGGTGTTAGGGTTAAATTTGTTAACCTGAGTTCCATAATGTTTCCGAGTTTTGAAGGGTTACCTTTACCCCACAACGCACATAATGACTAAATAAGTACTTAGATTGGTTGAAAGAATCTTAGGAGAGATTCTGTTTGTCAAGAAGGTTAAAACTAGTTTAAAATCATACAGGGAAGACTACATTGCAGATCCTACTTGTGATTCCCTCAGAAGGTTAAAATGCACTGTATAAAAGTATCTGAAGCTTCATAACGCTAGGAAATAGGAATCAATCAACAGTTGGTTGATTGATCTTATACTGTTAGGTTTTGTTCGGGAAGTATTACCCGATTGCGCATGCTGCGTATCCTTTTTACGCAAAGTGTAATTCCCCGTCTACACTGGTAGCGACAGAGAATCCTGTCAGAGCAGAAATGGGGTAAACTTTCTTGCTAGGTAAGTGAAGTATTCACACTTGAGGTGATAACATTAGCATTAAATTGAGAAAAGCAGCGAGTCGTGTGAAATGAGAGGAAAACGCTATGCAGATAGGAATAAATGAAATGAAACAGTAATCACTTACCCTCAGGAACTCCTTAATGATGTGACGACATTTTAGATGTTGCCCAGGAAACAAAATCCTCGATGTGATCTGTGACGGGAGTTGCTGTTTCTTCAAATAACAATTGTCGATTCATCGCTTATCAAATCAATAATTCATAACTATTTTAGTTTTCTTGATCTTTTATTTGAAATCCTTCCAATACATGTATTGAAAATGGATCCAATGATCATCAATTCATAGTTATTTAATTTTCTTTTTATTAATCTGAAAGATATCCAATTCATGTGTTGCAAATGGATTAAATTATCATCAGTTCATGATTACTTAATTTTCTTTTCATTAATCTAAACGCCTGCTCAATTCATGTGTTGCAAATAGATCAAATTATCATGAATGAAATTATTTCAGTTTTCTGTTACATTTGTCCAAAAGCCTGTCCGATTCAATTGTTGTAAGGGGATTAAATGATCATGAATACATAAGTATCTGTTTTGTTTTTTATTTATTTGAAAGCATGACTAATTCATCTGGCTGGTCCTTGAAGTCTGAATCGAATTGTTCCGCATGAATAATTTAGTGACTAAGGAAATTAAAGTCAAACGTATCCAAAAAGATGGATTATATAACAGCCAGAAGTATCTCTTCGTCTTCTGTTGGTTTATTTATATTAACATAGAAAATCTTTCTTATGATAGACAAATTTCATAAGTTAAAACGCATTTCAAAAGGTGAAGCCGTCTATCACATTATAATCCTATCTGCACAAACCAAGATCACATTAATGAGAAAAGATACTATATATATACATATACATCATAAGCAGTTGTAATCCCTCTTCAGCTCATAAAATAAATTGTTTTATAATCAGGGATTTTAATATTAGTCGTAAATTTATTAAAACAGCATCGCAAATTTCGGATTACCATACAAGTTGTAAATAAAGATATTAAATAAAATTCCTGATTCAAAACTTGATGCCACATTACCTTTCAAAACGGCGTTCGATAAACTGGCGAGTGGCAACTAATTTGTAGGATGGTTCAATAAATTAGTTATGGAATATTGTTGGAAGTTTTGTATTTAATATATAATATAACGCACTTTAATGACATTCTTAGGGGTAATAAATAGCGATTGATAAGACGAGGACAGGTCTATTGGGATTGAGGATTGGATTCAGTTTCAAACGACGTGCTTGCATAGAAGCATTTAATATGAGTGCTATATTGAATGAGGAGATGTAACCCTTTGAGCGTCACGAGATATCCGAGTATTGCTTTTATTATACAAAATACAATTACTTGACCACATCTTGACCATTCAAAGACTCCATGAATTCTTCAACCTTAAAGATTCAATTCGTCCTTTTCTTAGAATAGAATCCTTTGGAGGGAAGATTCTATTGGTCCTTTCTTAGAATAGAATCCTTAGGAAAGATTTTATTGTTCATTTCCATAGAATAGAGATCTCATTTCATTTGCATAGAATTTCCACGGAAAGATTCTATTGGTCAAGAATTTAAAAACTGGTTATAAATCAAGCAACGAAGATAGCAAGTAGCAAGTTTAAATTATGCACGTGAATCCCCTGAGAGGATAAACTTGCACAACACTTCTAAATCTCACCATTACAAATACAATGAAAAGGTTTATAAATTGAAAGGTTGAAAACGAACGTTCATTACAATTCAAAATATTTTCACATTTACCGCTCCCACCCCTTTTAGAGTACCGGAGACCCTCATTATAGAGTCCCTCTAAATTCACATTAGATTGTTAGAATCAAGTCCGTTTCAATCATATCTATCTTTCTCTCATCGTAGAAATGGGTTTTACTAGATTTATTTTCAGATTCATAACTGATGCTACAGGTTGTTCCAAAACTACGGGGAGGAAGGTAACACAGAGTTAAACCGTTTTAACGCAGGGATGGAAGTACCACCCGGATGTGCTAGAAGTCGCTGTACGGCAAAGTTGCAGTTGCCTAGTTTGAACGACAATCCGTGCGGCTACGATGTAAGGCGTGTGTTAGTGCTGGTGGTCGCAATTTTAAGAACTTACAGTGGAACTAAGTTCACAACCACTGTCAAGCTACGGATAGTACAAATGTTGTTCACATACTTATTGTCTTTCATTTCTTCACTTCAGTTAGAAATACGCAGACGGGCGCTTGTTTTGATTAGTCCACTCTAGTGTAAGTCAAAGTCCACTTCCGGTGTGCCCATAATAACCTCAGTGCACCCTACCACAGGTATTGCCAATCTTTCCCATTTTATGCTACACGTAAACTAATTGCTAAAATTCTGCTGCACACCAAAATAATATTTTGTACTTTTTTATCGATCTGACAAAAAAAAATAGGTATATTATTGTGCTAGATTTACAAAAAAAATAGCAATTAGCCCTTTTTGCTCCAAAGTGACTTTTGAATAATCTTTTTGAAACAATTTATCAATGATACTTTGTAATAAAAATAACACTCGAAATTAAAAAAAACCGGGTATTAAGGGGAATTATTTCTAAATCCACTTGTCAAAAGTTCAGAACTAAACCGTTGAAATGAAATAACAGTAATACAATTTAAACCACTTCGCCTTTGGCAGAAGGCTTTTTAAAAGATCTTTTTGAAACAATTTATTAATGATACTTTATAAAAAAATAACGCTTAAAATTTAAAAAAAAAGGTATTATGTGAAATTATTTGTGAACCCACTTGTTAAAAGTTCAAAACTAAACCATTGAAATGAAATAAGTTTACCGCAATTCGCCGTAAGGCACACCATTACCATTACTGTAGTTTAGTGGTTGATAATCACTACTGTAACACACTGGTGGCACTTGGGGACATATGCGCCCAAGGGGATTACGGTTTAACTTTGCAGTCCTTACTTCCCCTCCCTTTCAATGCATTGTTGAGAAACCAGTAGCTATACCATTGCTATTGTTACTATACCATATGTTACTGATTTCTCAACAATGCATTGTTGAGAAACCAGTAATTATACCATTGCTATTGTTACTATACCATATGTTACTGATTTCTCAACAATGCATTGTTGAGAAACCAGTAACTATACTATTGCTATTGTTACTATACCATAGGTTACTGATTTCTCAACAATGCATTGTTGTGAAACCAGTAAATCACCTTTTCAAACAATACCATTGTTGTGAAACCAGTAAATCACCTTTTCAAACAATACCATTGTAGATGAATCAGTTAATCACTGGTTAAAACAATACCATAATGTAGAAACGTTTAAGGTGTGTGTTCAAGTGGAAGAAACACGCGCACTTCCTTACCTGAGGGATGCTGCACAGCAAGCTGGTGGCCCACGCCAACGACAGCATGATCTTCCCCCTTCTCTGAGCGTCGTTCACCTTCAGAGGATAGAGGATGGCGAAGTACCTATCCAGGCTGATGCAAACCAGCACCATCGAAGACAGATACGGACCAAACGCTCTCACGTACAGCATTATCTTACAGGCCACGTTCCCGGCGACCCAAGTGACGGTAAACCTCCAGGCAATCTCCAGTGGGATCATGATGAAAGTGACAATCAGGTCGGCGATCGCTAGGTGCATGATCATGAGATTGACTCGGGACTTGCGGTGTCTGTTCCGGATAAGAGTGATGAAGACCGGAATGTTCCCGGCAACCGCCAGAACGAACATCAGGCAGTACAGAACGACTTCCCGGATGGAATCTTCATTGAAGGTCAGGTGGTAGGGCAGCTCTGAGTAGTCGAAGGAGCCGTTGAACGTGTCGTTCGTGTCGTTGAAGAAGAACGGCTCCATGAAGCTGAGATCGGTATCAACCATGCCAATCTCCATACCTGCTCCGACCATGTGTCAAATGTCAGCCTCTTAGATCATTTGCACTAATAAGCTTTGTGATTATATTTCTCAAACTATTTCTATTTCACGTGAATTAATGGTAAATTCATGCGACAGAGCGTTAGGTCCACTTGTTTGGATTTAAATATGTGCATGGTCTTTCAGATTTAGTCGTTATGATACTTTCTCTTTATGTAAAAACGCTGATATTAGGTAAATGGGCATTCATTAGACAGTTACGATCACTTCAGTTTTAAATGCGTTCTTTCATTGTAGTTGTATTGTTCCGATACACTCAATCTTCCTGTAAAATGTTTGAAGAATTGTCCTGAAGCACTCGGACATTCATGTCAGTCACAGATCTGTCGCAGTAATGTCACAGTGTCTTTCTGAAGCAATTGTTACTTCACGTGAATTAATGGAAAATTCATGTAAAATCATTGTCTACATGTTTGGATTCAAATGTGCGTGGTCTTTCAAATTTGTTCTGAAACTTCTGATAGTTGAGCAATTTTCCTTGAGAAATTAACATCTATTTGAGACAATTACGACTACTAATTTCGAATTAGGTTTTTATTGTTTAGATAAGTCAATACTTCAAAAACATGTGTGAAGAATTGTTCTGAAGCAATCAGGTATTCATATGGCAGTTACTTTCATTGATTTGGATTTAAATTGGTTCTGTTATTCCAGTTAAATGAATTCAGTTATTCAGCTTTCGTTGTTTCGATAGACACAGTTCTCTTGCAAAAGGGATGAACATTTGCTCCTTTAGTTACCGAACATTCGTATGACAGTCAGTTCCGCTGGATTGGAACGTTCATATTCATTCAGCTTTCATTGTTCCAAAAGACCCTATGCAAAGCTGATAAAAAAGACTGTCTCCAAATAATTGTTATTCTACATTTTTACAATAATTTGTTGGATCCACTTATTTTAATATAAACATGCCCAATCATTGCTTCAATAGAATCAATTACCCTGTAAAAAAGAAATGTGACATTATAACCTTGTAGTTACTGTGTGCATATAGCAGTTCTAGTCTACTTCAGAACTTCATTTATTTTTTTTAAATCAAGAAACTTAATAGAATGTCTAGATCCAATATCGGAAAAGAAGAATTCTAAATAAGACTATTTATGGTTGTATTTTTATGGGACATTTTCAGTTTTAACAATCAAACCAGACTGTCTGCGAAGATTTTACTTCTGCTGACCAAATGCTCTCGTATGATATGCATCGGGCTTACCTGAAAATACAATTTATCGCCGTTTTGGCAACGTTTGGCGTTTAATCTAAATGGTGTTGACCTCTCAACTATCATATATCAATTCAGAATGTAATCTTTTGAATTTTTAAAGCCGAAGTGCTGAAATCGTATTCGAAAAATAAATCAACTGACATCACGTTCAGGATATGTAGAGGAAACACGTATCATCACGGAAACACGGCATTAATTGCAGTTATTTAAGTACTACATATCTGTACATATTTAAAACATATTATTCTACCGCTATCTTATAGTAACTAAGTAGTTACATATAATGAGTCTTAAATTCTAATTTGGATCAAGGTTGCAGGACTGCCACAATCAAAGTACTTGTGAAATAGTGGAATTAGAAAAATAAAGTTTTAAAATTAAGCAAGTCTCCTCTTAAATCCTATTTTAGCAACAGTTTTAGATATAAAATGAGTCGGCTAAAACACGAAATGTTTTGATTAAGTATGAAACAAACGTTGCAGGATCTATCTCACCAAAAAAAACTAAAATTAAAAAACTAAATATTTTCTTAATAAGCCTTTCATGACAATCTAGCAACCATAGACTCCGAAGTTTTAGTTTTATGGTTGCCACTGTTTGGCGCCAAAACTTGGTAGCCTTTAGAAAATTTTCTCTCGAAAGAAAATTCCAAAAAATATTTTGCCGTTTGCTATTAGTAAAATAAAATGACTGGTGTTTTGTTGTTGACAAACAAAATCAAGTAATGGACATACAGAAGAAAAGCGTTACTGATACAAAAGAGAAACACACCCAGACTGGAGTCGAACCTGCACCGCCTACAACTCGCAGATTGCTAGCACAGTGGATAAACCCACTGAGCTTCCTACATATTCCATTTTTGTGTCAATTCTCATGAAATTAAGCAAAATATCCTTGAAACTATTCGGTGCAATTATCTCAAATATTTTGAGATTTTCCAGTGATAGTATAACAAGAGCAGTAAATCTATATTAATAACAACCCTAGTAATGAAGTGAATGTTATTTAATTGACGGCTTCGAGCGACATAATGATTCGTCATTTAAAAATTTACGAGATCAATTGTCAAGTTTAAATAATTCCAAAATTATAATGTTTATCCACTATTCAGTAGATCGTGCTCTTTTACACTTTCAAGAAGACTTCATTCAAACAATTGGAAATTCTGTTGATCTCTGAATATTTTGCTTTTAGTTTCTTTCATGACGGAACATACATTTCGTGGTCTATCATTATGTTGCCCAGAACCCTATAATTATATTGATGCTCATAGAGAATCCATTTCCTTCATAGAATTAAAAAGTTATCTAATTAACAGTGAGACGTTATTTAGTTGTAAACTAGGAGCAAAAAAAATCTCCTCTTAAACCCTATTTAGTAGCAATTTTAAGTTACTCAGATATAAAATGACTGCAAAAACACAAAATGTGCTATCCGATTTATTCATGTGAGAGTGATGAATGACATTAATTCGTGTCAAAAATATTATGTCTTATGACCATAACTAATGCAGCAAGTTTCAATGACTAGATATAGAAACAATTTTTATATCATAATTTTTGCTTACCAAAAATTTATTGAAGATAATAAATATCTAAAATTGTATACATATGTACCAATAATATTCATATAATTTTGTGTTCAATTGACAGACAAATTCATTAAATAAGTTTCGTTAAATTTATTGGAAGTAATAAGATTAATGCATATAAGTAGTAATAATATTCATATAGCTTTGTGCTTAATAACTAGACATGTTTTTTAAATAAGCTTTCAAACTATTAAAACAATTTCACACGCATAATGATATAAAATAGAAGAGTCAGAGAACATTATCAGGAAAAGGAACATTACATTTTGCACATACGTTGACATCTTAATTAACTATTACTACATTGCAATTAAACCTGAAATATGAAAAAATCAAAATGTAAATTACTTACATTGATGAAAGCCGCTTAAATAAGTGTCAACTTGTAACGTTCTTTATATGTATAAAGAACGCTAAAAGTTGACACTTGTTAGTCAACCAGTAATTGTTAGTCAACAAACTAGTAAACTTTTGTTAACAAATATTAATTCATTAAGATCCACAAAAAGAGCTAGTGTAGGGTACATAAAAATATCCGGAATTAATTTATAAAGAATAAACATACTTCATTGAATATTATTTTAAGCATTCTGTAGAGTACATTAAAACCTTTCGGCTTAAAAGTAAAATTTCTTGCTTAAATTTGATTTGTAAAATGAAAGCAATTTTCTCTTAAATGGGGTCTCTGGGTCAGATAATTTTTGTCGCTGCGCTAACAGTCAGCGAGCTATAAGATACGCAGTTTCAATTACTGTGACTTTCCTTTTCTTTATAGTGTCAGGAAAACTTTCATTGTGTGCAAGCGACGATTAATAAGCTAATAGTTGAAAAAATAAGTCTGAATTACCGTACGTGTATTCAACCAATTAAACCATTTGAATTATGATCATCTTGATGAGAGGCCGGGTTAAAAAACTTTCCACACATCACATTATTCCAAATTGCTCAAAACGAATTAAACTTTCTTCAGCCGTATATGGCTTACTTCTGGAGTTATAATGAGGCTACCCAGCATTAGTAGCATTTACTAAATGAAACCGTTTCTGCCTAAAGTTACTAAGTCGTCTTTAACGAGATTCTAATGGTCGCGCAAATCAGCAAAGCAGGCCTTAAAAAACTTCAAATCGGCTCTGGACTCGATTTTTTCACTAACAAAACCTGCACTTTCCTTTCGTAACCCACCGCCGCAAATTGAGCGCCAGAAAAACCATTTACCTCCGTGAAGAACACGTGGTGTGTCCGAACGGCCCTCGCTCCTGATCCCGTTTTCGGCAGAGTTGTGAACGGATCTGGAGAAGGTATTGATCTGAGCACGCTCCTCCGTGTGGTCTTATATTTTTAGCTCCACTGTCCCACCAATAGGTGCCGGTGTATGGTGGGCGCATGCTCCAATTTACATCCTCACAACGTGTCCCTTAGAGTTTCCAAAGAGCCCCACCAAAACTGAATTTTTCAATCCAAGCTCATTCGATCGAAACGGGAAGGGACATTTTTTGCAACATTTGTCGAAAGAGAATGGTCAAGTTTTTGTTGCACTTGCGTCATTGTTCATCCGCTGTCCCGGATGAACAATGCATTTGTTCCGAGAAAAGGAAAACTAAGAAAACTGTTTATAATTAATACAATAAAAACTGTGAGAAAGTTTGATTGTTACGAAAGTGTTGCTAATAATGTCACTTTTAAGTTACTTTTAGATTATTCCACTCATACAGGTGAATTTTGAATGTCCATCTTCAATTTTACAGTTGTGTCGTTGTTTTAAAATTTTAAATGAAATATTAAACATAAGGTCACTCTTCCTATGCAAAACATTTATATTAAATTTATTTACAGTATTTTTTTTACAGCATATTCTCTCTCTCTCTCTCATTAACATCTCATTTCTTTCATTAACATTTCTTTTTCACCCAGTTATCTACATCATAAAATGGACAGATAATTTATATTAACAATGCCACTACAGGCACTTACGTCGTAGTTCCATTCGAATTCGTATCAATTCACAACTTCTTACACCATAGAGGCCGCTATAGCCCAGTTGGAAGAGTAACGGATTCCAAACTAGGTTCAGCCAGAGTGTCGTGTACATGGGGGCTGGTGCACAGTAAATCTGTCGTGGCCTCAAATGTCCTCAAGTTGTGGTGTGGAAGTTTGGAGAGGGGGTGCCAGCACAGGTGTTGCCTCGTCATCTGACCGTGATTCAAAATTACGCGGTGTCCTCGGATATTTCCCTTTGGGATTGATCCCGGACCGTCACCAATAGCCCGTTGAATTGTTAGTGTGACGTTAATTAAAATAAATACCTACCCTAATTAACTACCTACCTAATGAAATAAACGGAGTGTGTGAGAGCAGCTTCATGCTATTCCTGCCGTCACTTAATGTGGGAAAAATTATTGATTTGTTAAAGTGATTATCCAGCGTGATTGATTATAAACTAGTGTGCATTTCGATAGCCAATTGGTCCAAGTCAATTTGTTAGCCCACTTATTTACTCTTCTGAGATCGATTCCGATCACATGCTTTGTGTATTTCATTAGAAAGTCGATGGTGTCAGAAAAGGTTTGTGTGTATGTTCATTCACTCAACATTGTTTGGTGCAGCTTGGCCAAATATGGCCTTTGTGTTAGAAATCTCAAACCAATCAAACAAACATTTTGTTAAAAAACTCACTTTAACCCTCTTAGATTTCCGAGTTGTGTAGAATGGCTTTCTCCCCACTGACAAACACAACTAAATGAACGCAGCATTGCAGGAAGAGAATTTTTTATTCATGCGAACAGCTCAAAAGGTTAATATGCCTATTTTAGAGTTTTCATGGAATCTAGAAAACTCTACCGACATTTGGAATACCCTTTGCAAGTTACTGATAGGTTAGTTGGGTTTTTATGGCACAAGGACCCTATTTCAAATGCTGCGCCATACGCAAGGGAAGCAACGTCGAGTGATAGATATGCACACAATGAAAGCACAGAAGAGCGAATCGTTGTCTTGTGTTTGACGTAATTCACCAAATTGTGATCTTGTGCCATCTCAACCATTACCTTATTTAGAGAATGAAATGCACATGCCAAGTTTTATACTTATGACAAATAAAATGTATAGTAATGTAAAGTATTTTGTGAAGGTGGAAATCAGAAACTAGAAACTTGCATTTTTGTTTCAATTTTAAAATGTATGCCAATGTGTTGGCAAAAAACGTTCTTTCAACTGCTTTAAGTATAAATTTTTAACCTATTTTCATACAATTTTAAAATTATCTTCTGAATATTGCTGTTCGGGAAGAGGAAAAGTGCAACACCATGGGTATTTCCTGTTTAAATACTTCACTTATCTTTGACGTGATGTATCCTTTAAATGGAATAGGGACAGAACTGTTGTAATATTCAGCTCTGCTAGACAGCATTGCGTCATTGTTCAAATTTCACAGATAAAACTGGAAAGAAATCAGGATCAACTTGGGCGCATTCCAGCATATTTGTAAATAACCGTCATTTTAGTTGTACCGTCATTTAGTTGTTATTTTAGTTGCATTCAACCGTCATTTTAGTTGTAAACAAAATTGAGACAAATACAGAATCCGTATGCAAGTGCAGGGTGTTTTTATGTAAGAGCACCCTTTCGTTTTGGAATACTTTTGAAATAAAATATTTTTTATTTAAAAGTTATTCGTTTTTCGCAAAAACTTGGTTTCAAAAAGATGAAGAAACATGTCATACAGCTCGTGCAACCATATGAATTCTAAGTGATGCATTTTCTGGCAGAATAATGCCAAAATCGATATCTATTGGCTCCGTTGGATTTGACAGTGCCGGATTTTTTGCTATTGGACTTTAAAAGAAACGAGTCTACTCTAACAAGCCTGCAGCGATTCAACAGCTTAACGAAAACATTCTAGAAGAAATTGAACAACTAACCCAGAAAATGTGCTCAAACATAATTGAAAATGTATTCAACAGAGCCCGAATTCACAGCACGGCCAGAGACGGTCATTTGGCTGGTGTTCAAATAAGGGGAATTTTATAAATATATTCATTATGTCCATTTAGCCTCACGATCTTTTGACTCTTTATTTTAAAAACACAATTGAATAGCGTTTATCGTTGCAAAATGGGCATTTGACCTGTGCTTTTTACCTAGCACTAACATGGCCACACTTCCAAACATCACAAATAGTCACCCTTTTTCTTCACTAATAGTTTTTTCCCTCCATGTAAAGAATCTTCGCAGTCGTGGAATGCGTATGAAAGTCTATTTCAAAATATGTATCCAATTTCTTTGGGGGTACCGTCAGAAGAAACCACCGTGGCAGCAGAAGGTATAACTCTTAGAGTTTCTTACTAAGTTTCAGAACTATATTTTTATGTATATCAGATGTATTAAACGCAGTATTTCTTAATTCCAATAATGCTTCACCTACTTCAAACTTTAGAATTAATTTAAATAGGCACCAGAGTTTTTAGTTGACTTGTTCTGCGTTATTCTATACCTGCCCCAAATAAAATATATACTCCGAAATCGTGGATTCAACAAGTGATAAAAGCATGAGAGCTTACTTTTCTTTGTTAACTCCCAGTAAATCCAAGGCACGTAGTTCAAAATACAATTTATAACACAAATATGACAAATACGAAGTTATATATTCTTTAAGAATAAGTAACAACAGTTCACGTTTATAATATCCAATTGAGAATTCATTTTTACCATACCTGGACTTCAATCGTGAATTCTTTTTTAACGGCAGAAATCCTTATATTAATTTGTGAACTGGGGAATCTGGCTTAAATTATAAATGCAAGTATTCTAAATTTTCTAATTGTGATCATAATTGTGAGTCTTTTCATACTGGCCCAGGGATCTAATCCAATTTCTTAAACTCCCATCGTATTTCCTTAATTCAAGCTTAGGAAGGCACATTTTGTTTAAATTCCAACTTGAAATGCGCTGTCTAAGCTTTTATTTTCACTTTATTGTTGATATTTTCTTCTTCGTATAAAGCCCTCAGGGAACATCTTCTGTTGATCACGCTAATTTCAGCTTTTCTTCTCAGCAACTATTCCATAAGATTAGCTTCTTTCGTAGAAAGCGTTCTGAGAACTTTATTTTCAATTTATTATTGTGTTACACCAGTGCAACGTAAATACAGCTACCTACCTTTTCCATTTCTAGATTGATGTCAATTTTAGAAACAAGTTATTATTCTAAATCTAAGCAAAATTTAAAACTCTTGTCTTGAATTATGAAACTTCATAAACTTCGGGTGACTTAACTCTCCAGGTGGTTTCTACGAGGTATATCGTCCACCAAAACCTGACCAATTTTGCTTACGACGAGATATCTCGACATCAAGGTATTGAGTATTTTTTTATGATGACGAGATCAAGATCTGGTTAGTTTCCTTCTAATGACAAGATATCTCGTCCATAAAGATCTGGTCATTTTTGCATATGGCAAGATACATCGTCCAGATAACCCCCAGGAGGGTTAAAGAAACCTCACTCAAAGCGCTGTTTGCCTACGTAAAAGTGTTGTATTGTGAATATAAATTAAAACAATTTTCAAGATAACTTCAAATATGGTTTCCCATCTGATGTGTCGACCATCAAAATGATTTCAAACATGA
This sequence comes from Meta bourneti, assembly GCA_933210815.1. Classification (NCBI taxonomy): domain Eukaryota; kingdom Metazoa; phylum Arthropoda; class Arachnida; order Araneae; family Tetragnathidae; genus Meta; species Meta bourneti. The sequence continues at coordinate 88,456,526 of OW119924.1, read as the reverse complement.
GTTATTTCAAAACCTATAAAAAAGAAATCGTCTTACATAAAACTAACTCGTTTCAAGTTGGGAGCTAATATTTTAAATCTTTCGGATTTGGGATACGAAACAAGATAAATACATTCTTATCTCTAGTAATCTATTTTAATCTAATCGAACGGCTTTGTGTGTGTATTCAATGACGAAAAAAGCTAGTTTCTGAAAATAAAGCAGTTTTGAATTTATATACTAGTCGCTGCAAGTTAAAATATTATTAAAAAATATATTTTCGAGTTCAGTTGTTTCACAGCACAGTTAAAATTGAAGTTATTTTTACTTAATCGTTTGCACTGTTTTGCAATACACGGTATTACAAATGGATTGACGTGGGGCATATTTATAAGACATGGTAATCCAGGAGATGAATTGACAATGCATAGTATTGCATAGTATACACAGAAAGGCCTGTCCCGTTTTCAAATGATCGGATTTTTTTCGGATACATGGATAGGTTCACGTGTGCGTTTCCTGAGTGATCTAGAAATTTCATTTGCAAAAGCGATTATTTTTGAGTGAAACAACTTTATTCATTGTTGAATGTTTCAATAAAAATGGTGTTTTTGTATATTGAATATTTTCACCCCATTTCAAATTATTTACTCGTTTTGGGTCATTTTAATGCAAAATCAGTGGTTTTCGTGTTTAGTGTCTCTATGTGTGTGTGCCTGTTTTACATCCAAACGGTGGGGTATATTTTCAAGAAACTTTGCATACTGTGAGTGCTTTCAGTAATTTAGTGACATAAAATTATCTTCATTGTGTCAGTCTGTCTGTCTTCTCGTTTTATGTCTGATTTTGCGTTTGTGCAAGTATCACATAAAATTTATGTATATTGTCTGGAGACGTTGTCTCTATGGAATATTAGACCGAATCTAATATTCCATAGAGATGAAAATCTCGCTAAGTTCACTTTCTGGATTATCAGAATATCGGTCATTTTGATTATAATAATCCCAGTTCGATTGTTTTCAATAATTGTAGATGTAATTTTCGGTTGTATATATGAAGACGAAACGCTTATTAAGAAAATTGTTGCTTCCTTTATTCCATTTTGCTGCTTCCATTTTTTCCACTCAGTTTGTTGCTTTTCCTTTCTCTTTTTCTTCTAACTCCTCTCGTGAAAGTATTATCACCTCAAGCACTTCCTTCCAGAAATCTTCTTCATATGACTGACTTCCCGTTATGAGATTTTTCCTTTCTACAACTGTTATATTTGAGCCAGGTGTTTCCTCCATCTCCAATGCTAAAATAACGAGATCACACTGCCTTCCTTTTTCCACAAATACCATATTAATGAATATGCTTCCTTTCTAACTTAAGCTGACTAAAAAACCAACAAAATAAAAACCTTTTTCAGTTACTAATCAGCTACCTCTGGCACCATCACATTTCTTCAAAGAAAAAAAAAATAATCCACACTAATTAGTATTTTCGAAAAATAACACCGACGTATCACCCGAACTGACTCACAGTTCGTAAATCTGAAATTCCAGCACTGTCGTTCTTCAAAAATATATTCTGCTACCACTGGCGTACCACAATTCTTTAAAGAGAAAAACTGTAATCAAAACCTTTTGCTACTTCGGAAATCTAACTGATGTATCATTTGCGCTGTCGTGCAATTCTTAAACCTGAAATACGGATGTATTTCCAGCCCTATCGTGCTTCAACTATACCTTACCATCAAACACAAAAAAAATACAATGCCTAACATATTTTACAATGGATCGCTGATTATTTTTCACAAAAGAATGGGTAAACGACTCATCCAGTTCGAATGCTTCTGCAGGATTCATGGTACCTTGCCGCCCGCTTCCTCAAAATCTCCGTTAGTGCCCCTTCTTTTTTCCCTTCATTTCATTCCTACCATTTGACCAAACTTCGATTCTATACGTCAATTCTTCTGGTTCACATTTTCCCGCTGGTCCAATCTTTACCGCTGCTGATTCATCATCTTTATAGTTGCCACCATTTAATGTCGGAAGACATAGGGATAGCGAGACTAATATTCCATGGAGATGAAAACTCACTATATTTACTTTTTTGGATGATCGGAAGGTCAATTCTTTTGAATATTCAGAACCATCAGAACCATCTATCAGAACCTTTTAGATTATCAGAATCTCAGTTTGAGTGTCTTTGTGGATGAGATTTTTGTTGCCTATATCGAGAAGAAACGCATATTAAAAAAATTAACATTTATTAAGAAAACTAAAGACGATACAAAACTATGCAGAACATCGATAAACACACTTTCTCACTTTTCTCACTCCACCTCGAATTCTTCTAAATTCCAAATTATTTTTTACTTTCTAATCATGGTTACAGTTCACAATATTATCGTTTGCGCTGGCATAATAAATATAACATAATAATTCTCGGAACGTTTGCAATAAAAATTAAATTTTCGTACCGCTTTCAGCCATATATAATTCACTTATATACTGGAATGTTTAAACTTCGCTACATTATTGTCTCTTTTTATGTCTGTTATTATGTTTGTGCAAGTAACAACATAAAATTTATTCAATAAAATTTCACAAAATGCTAAATATTTTATAAAACATATGGATCATTCCATGTCATACCGCACAGAAAAGCGCCATTTTCGACCACAGATATTTTTTAACATGGGTAATTTGTTTCTCAGCCATATATAAGGAATTCTGAAAATTTTTAGCTTCAAACTTGCAATAGTTTCTTATGCTATTAATTTTAAGTTTGAAAAAAATTGGGCAATTTTTCATGATTTTAGACTCGCTAAATCTCCAAATCTCTCTCCCCCCTGGACCTAATTGTCCAATCATACTGGATGAGAGCTTATTTTGTGCACATCCTTTCTAATCACTGTCATATGATCTTTTAAGTGACATTTTCAATTTCAAGGTCATTCAATGTGAACTTTGACCTACAATTACAAAAAAAAGTGTATTTATATTTTTTCCTAAAAATATATGTTAAAGGTACACTATTTATCTTTGCTATCTGAAAGTTTTATAATGGGACAAGTATGGGTTCATAGTTAAAAAATATTCGAAGTAAATAGAATTATGTATTCAATATCCATAAACACATGTACTTTTTGGCCTGTCTATCAAATCGAGATGAAAGGGCTTATTTTATAGAAACAAGTATAATCTTTTTGATGATATACTACATGGGGAGAGGGGGGAATTGATTGACCTTTCTGATTTTAAGATCATTCGATTTGACCATCGAACTTGAATTTTAAAAAATATGACACTATTTTTTTCTTTAAAAAATATGCTAAATATACACTATTTAATTTCTATTTTGGATAGTTTCTAACTTTGGACATTCATGGGTTAATAGAGAAACAATTTTTCAAATAAAAACAATAAAACATTCTTTAAAAACTGATGATTTACTTAATTACAATTACCAAGCACAGAATGTATTCGAATGAATTACCAATTTGTGCGGAATGTGAATTGTAAGTAAGCAGGTAATTAACGTCGCACTGGAGTAATACACCGGGCTATTGGCGACTGTCCGGGATCAATCCCAGGGAAAGGTCCGAAGACAACACCATGTAATATTGAACCGCAATCTGATGACTAGAACAATACCTGAACAGGCATTCCATTCTCCAAATTTCCTCACCACCCCAACGTGAGAACATTTGAGGTCACAACAGATTTAACGTGCACACGACGGTCTTTGGCTAGACCAAATTTCGAACTACGTGGCACTAAATGTAATTAAAAAAACAATGTATTCGCTTTAAATAAAAATTAGTCATGAATATCTTACCAAATTAATTTGTCATCCTTTCCTTAAAGACGGCGAAATTCGAAAATGCCGCATACTTGGTACAAGAGTGTCACAGTTACTTGCAAAATCTGCTTACAAATTAATGGAAATAAAGTGAAGGTGAGAATCTTATGTGATTCAAGAAAATAGCGCAGTTGTGTCATACGAAAATGTACTAGTCATTTAATGTCATCTGTATTGATAGAAATACAGCAAGATCTATTTGAAATAAAATGGCCTGCACTCGCATTTCATCTCACTTATGATATTACCTTATCTTAAAGTGTCTGGATTCGAACTGCCAGTTTGAAGTTGAATGTTCTTGATTACAAGCGCATTGCAGGGTTGGTTGGTTTTGGGGTTTTATGGCGCAAGGGCCATATTTGGCCATCCTGCGCTAGACACGACATGCAACATCAAGTAATAGACACAACAATTAAAGTTTTACTGACACAAAAGAGAGAAATACACTCAGGAAGGAATGCACTTGATAGCAATCGAACTTGAGCCGCCTACAACTCGAAGGTTGCCAGAGCCCACTGAGCACGACATACCCACTGAGCCACGACGGCCCCAACACATTGCAGGGCTTGTACAGCCAAACCACTTGTGAAAATGTAACGTAGTAGCATAAATTCTGACAAGTAGTAGAAATAGCCTCCTTCAACATTATTTTAGTAGCATTTTTAGTTGCTCATATACAAAATGAATAAGATAGAACACATAGTGCGCTAATTAAGTATGAAACATACGTTAAAGAATTCTCCAAGATTTTAAATTCTGATATTGAAAAGCTAAATATTTTTTTAATGAAATTTCAATTTCCAACACAGTTGGAATTAGCAGAAGCATTTCAGTCAATTGCATATACCAATGTTGACAAACGGTATTATTCTTATTGATATATATTTTTATTATAGCAAATGATACAAGAATGCCAAAAGAAAGCTGTTACTGATGAATTTATTGCATCTTTATAAAATGTTAACTATATATAGTTTTTAACTATAGTACATTTTAGTTTATTGTTTAGTACAAATATAGTACATTCTCAAGATACTTACGGTAAATGTTTTTGTTAAAGCAGTGTTGATAGCTGTTATTGGAGCATCCTGAGGAGATGGAGCAGCAATATAGAAAATTTGGAACAAATTTTGATATATTTGATCAGAACAGCTTCAACACATTATGGAGATATAAATTAAATTTTTGATAAAAAATAAATGCAGTGCAACTAAAGTTAAATATTATGCACATTAAATACGAATTTCATCATACAAACTTATCACTGAAATTATTTCCATATTTTAATAATTGAATTCAGTAACTACTTTGAAACCAGATAATTTCTGACACATTCAGAAATCTAGAAAGCCAGTCTGTTAAAAATCTAATCTGAAAAAAATTAGAGAATTAATAATTTATATTTTATAGGTATGTTCTACCATTATATTGTCTTAAGTCTATCTTGTACGAAAACATCTTATAACTTAAGGTAACATAAAAACTCTTAAAACAACTACTTCCAAAAATGCAAATGCTTTATTAAGGCTTCACTATTTCTGATCATCTGAATGCCTTTATCGGCAATTTCCCTCTTTCAGAATTTATGTAAAATTGGAGGAATCTTTAGACTGCTAAAAGTTTTTTTCATAACTCTTCAAACAAATTTTTGTTTGAAGTGTTATAAAAAATCTTTCAGCATTTTTGATAGTTAAAGGAATAATTTAAAAATCCAAAAAAAATTCCATAAAATGTAGTTATTAAAAATTTTATTCATTCAAGGAAATTTGCATTTAGGCTTTGCGTGTTACTCATTTACATTACAAGAAATTCAGTAAATACATGAATTATTATTGCCATTAACATGCATTCATCTATGCTTTACTTTGTTCCTGACCATAATCATGGAAAAAACACAATGCAGAGATGACAACCTCCGATTTGATGGTTCAGGAACCCGTAAAGGGACTTTTAAGAATGTTTCACGTAATATTGCATTATAAAACTTTTTAATAAATGTGAGACTACTGTTACAAGGTAACTATGTAAACAATACAAAATTGTATCTTGTATTGTTTGCTACTATCCTGGGCTGCTATTTCTATTGTTTGCTGCTATCCTTTTATTTTGCTGCTCTATCTTAGTTGAATTAATTCTCCTTTAGAGAACTATTTCAGAATATTATTCAATCATTATAAGAAAAGCTTTCAACATTCTTCCACTACTGTAAGCCTTTTCCAAAGCAGTTTTCTCTGAAACAGCAACTGAAATAAATACGCACAGTAAAAAGTGAAATTTGCAGACTGTGCTTTGACTCGAAGAGTCATTAGAAAAGGAAATTTTTTAAATCCAGAATTCATATGAAATAAAGCGACATTCGGGTTTCTGGTCCATTGGCTGTTGTAATGAAGTACAGCCACTGGTAAATATTCATTTGCGTAGAGGATGCATGAAGATTGAAAGTTTCCGCGTTAAAACTTTGCAGTCTTAAACGAATTTTCTATCCGAGCACGAAAGTCAGTTCTAGCCATCGGCTCTTTTGTGGTTTTTAGCTTTATTCTCTATCCCCGCTTGACGAAGTTTCCCTTTCAAATCTTTTTCTTTGTATAAAATCCTAGCTAAAGTTAAGAAAGTCACCTTTTATGAATAGAAACGGCACCATAGTTCGCCAACTTAGCGAATTTGGTAAACACATCGTTTTTTCTATCAAGTCGGATTTTCCGGAACAATTTCACTATTTGCAGTAATGCCATAATTGAAGTTGAAAATCCAGAACAATTATGAAAAATCCTTAGTGGTTTTATTTCCTGATGAAACAATTTATTTGTAAGACTCTATTCTAATTCTGGCAATTTTTTTAAATGCTGCTTCTCAGACAGAAAAAATCAAGGTTTTTTTAAGAATTCAAAGAGAAGACTTGCGGTACAATAAATTTAACGATAAAAATTGTTAGGTTGCTTCGAGAATATAAACCGTAGTTTTAATTGAATACTCGGGCCTGATGTTGGATTGTAGAATGAATGAAACAGGAAGTTCGCTTCAACCACATGATTTCTTTCGTTGCTTCTCAGACTGGCACATACTCAGCCTCAGTGTGAGCCTCAGTAAACAACAGTACAACACTGTTGTTTATGACTTGACCACGTAATAACACCACCAGAGTACATACTCAGGACACCAGATCTTGAGCGCCTTGTCTTAACGTCCCCTGCATATTCTAAAAATTCTCTTAACAGCCTGCCAATGAGAATACATTGGTGATTCAAGATGCTCCGATACCACACTCACAGCATAAGCAATATCTGGCCGGTCACTGTAGAGAGGTACATAAGGCCCACTGCTTCTCTGTATGGTTCTTTTTCATCCACTTTGATCGCTACTTGGATTCCACTTTTCACAGGAGTTGCAACAGCGTTAGCATCAGAAAATCTAAACATTAAGAATTTTCTCAACATAGCTTGCCTGAGTGATGAAAATTGAGCCATTACTTAACTGGTTGATTTGAATGCTGAGAAAACAGTTCAACGAACCAATTGTCATTTTAAATTCTGTTCTCAATAACTGTACGAAGTAACAAACTTCTCCATCAGACCTAGCTACCAGTCCATCATCTACGTAGATGACAATCACAAGTTTTTTACCTGCCCCTTTCCTGAAGAACAGACATGGATCTGTATTGCTGCAACACATATCTTGGTTTTGATGAAGTCCATATATCTTATTCCAGCATCTCGGTGCCTGTTTAAGTCCATACTGACTCCTGTGAAGCTTGCATACGCGCCCCGATCCATCATCGCTTCATATACGTTTCTTCCTTAAGTTCTCCACAAAGGAAGGTAGTTTTCTCGTCAAACTGCAGAAGCTGAAACTCTTCGGCTGCTGAGACACTCAATACTGCTCTAACAGTGTAGAATCTGGCCACAGGACTAAATGTTTCATCATAGTCCTGCCCATGCTTTTGTACATAGCCCCTAGCCACAAGTCTTGCCCTATACCGGTCGATACTGTCATCAGGTGTGGTTTTAACTCGCAGAACCCAGCGATTAGATATTATCTTCTTTCCATGTGGCAAGTCGACAAGTTCCCAGACATCATTTTTAGCTAATGATGCCATCTCTTCATTCATGGCTTGACACCACCACTAGCATTTTCTGATTTCAGGGCTGAAGCATATGATTGAGGAACATCTGTTTGCACAAGCAGGGCATAATCTCAGATAAGCAGGTGACCTGACGTTTCTCTATTCTCGCACAGATGTTTGTGGTTGGTCAACCTTTTCATCTGTTGCTTCCTCTGGCGTTTGTGATAGGTAAACCTCTTCATCTGCTACTTCCTCTGGCGATTCACTCCCACTATCTTCAGAGACTACAGGTTTTCATGCGGCGTCACACTCAGCTGCACTTTTTTCTCTAATGTTTCTTCTTTTTCAAACACATCTCTACTCAAGATAATTGTATTCTTAGCTGGCAACCAGACACGATACCCATCTCTTTCACCACAGTATCCGACAAAGATCCCCTTTACACTCTTTGAGTCCCACTTTTGCCTTCTTTGCTTGGGTACATGCACAAAGCACTTTGTCCCGAACATACGCAGATGATGAATGCTAGAGGATGTCTTGAGCTAAAGTTCTGCAAGTGTTTTGCCTATGATAGAGGTAGGACCAGTTCTATTCATAACATATGCAGCTGTATTACCTGCCTCAGCCCATAGCTTTACAGGAATATTCTTTGCATGTAGCATGGACCTTGCACTCTCCAACAAAGTCCTATTCTCCCTTTCTGTAGATCCATTTTGCTCAGGAGTGTAGGGCATTGAATATTTGATGCTGATCCCCATGGCATGAAGAAGTTCAAGGACATCTGTATTCTTGAATTCTCCCCCACCATCACTGAGGAACTCTTTGATGGTGTGTCCAGCAGTCTCCACTTCACTTAAAAAAGTTTTCATACAGTTGACTTCTTCACTCTTAGCTTTTATAAAGAATATTCTACGAAACTTGGAAAATTATCATCTTTAAAGCAGACAAAATATTTTGAACCTCCTTCAGAATTCTCCTGCATAGGTCCACAAGCGTCGGCGTGGATTAGTGCTCCTGCCTCTATTGGTCTATCTGATCTAGTTCCAAAACTTGCTCGATGCTGTTTTCCAATTATGCAGCCATCACAAAATGTTTCTTTCACAGCAGCCTTAATTCCTCGTTGACAAAGAAATTGTTCTACATGTTGCTTGTTCTGATGACAGTCTTTCATGCTACATCTGTGCGCTTTCTTCTTGAGATGCAACATACACACTTGCTGCTTTTCAGGCATTCTGACCCTCATTTGAAGAGCATAGAGTCCCCCAGCTGTCCTTCGACCTCACAGTCTTTACACAAGATTTCTAGAGAATGTGAAATTTTCCTTTCCAACATCAAAATGGAAACCCTTGTCAATGGTCTGTCCAACTGAAAACAGGTTTTTGTCGATTTTAGGGATATACCACACATCTGTCAGATGATTCTGTTCCCGCTTTCACGTAACACCATCTCAACGCTTTCAGTTCCTTTGCCGTATGCTAAAATGTCTTCACTGTTCCCTATTCCGATAGGCTTTGGAGCCACAAAAGATTAAAAAATCAAAAATATTCTTTTCATCTTGTCATATATGCTGATGCACCTGAATCAGCTAACCACAGTTCATCATCTTGGAACACCTTCAAGCATACACATGAATGCATCTCCGAGTTTCTTAGGTTCTTTTGGATCTTTTAGGACAGTCTTTAGCAAAGTAGCCAACCTTGTGACATTTGAGACACTTCCTTTCAGGCTTTCCTTTACCAATATATTTCTTATTAGCAACAAGGGCTACAGAGTCATCACACTTCTTTGGAAGTCGCATTCTGATGAGTCGGAGACCGTTCTGTCTACTTATTTACAGTCCTTTCTTCAATTGAGACGAACTTCCAGACACTTAAATTCGAAGTACGCTTGGGGTAAACGTTAACATATCATCAGCAGCAGATCAGGAAGTTCTGTTTTCACCAGTCAACTGAGTTCGTCATTGAGCTCACAGAAATTCTTCTGCAGATGTGATACGTGAGTCACAATATCCTCCATCATATCTTTAACACTGCTAAAGAATTGTTCCATCAGCCTATTCACACGCTGACCGGAGCTTTGCTCGTACACAGACAACAGCTTATTCAAATTTACTTTGCAGTCACAAGTCGCTGTCAATTCTAGATTTGCATCATTCATGCATCCCACAAGAATTAATTGCGCAATAGTATCACTCTTTTTGAATTACTTCAGCTGCTTTTCGTACGCCCTAAAAACCTCTATGTCGGCAGTTGCTCCGAGATTGGTCGGACAGTGCATTGTCCTGTTACAGTGTCCAGGACGTCATTATATCTAAGCAACAGTTCAAACTATGTCCTCCTTTTCGACCAATTTCCTTGTCCTTCGAGCTTATCTATGTGTGGTTTAAAATCCAATTTCGGTAACAGTAGAACTAAAATATAGTCTACGATTTATCAAGTAAGTACTAGATTTACTTTATATATACGAGGGCTTTTCAATAAAGGATGATCATAAATTAATAAGAAATAATTATTTGTACTAATCCTCCAAATTTTGATGGTCTTTCTCAAAATACTCCCCATTACATGCAATACACTTATCCCACCTTTTTCCAGTCTTCAAACACATTATGGAAGCCATTTTTTCACAGGTCCTTCAATATCGCCTCCGTAGCTTTCAACACTGCCTGTGGTGATGTAAAACGCTTTCCCCGGAGGTGTTTCTTCAAATTCGGGAAAAGAAAAAAATCGCATGGTGCTAAATCAGGACTATATGGAGGATGGGGAACACACGTGACGTTGATTTTTGAAAGATACTCAACAACAACACTGGCAATATGCGGTCTTGCGTTATCATGGTGTAGCATCCATCCTGTTGCTTTCAAATGGGGCCTTTTGCGATGGATGTGGCCTTGGAGTGTTTTCAGTACATCTCTATAGTATTCTCCAATTACATTTGTATGCGGTGGTACGACATGCTGATACACCATTCCTCGAATATCGAAAAATGATATGATCATAACTTTCCCAGCAGAAGCCACCACTCTCGCTTTCTTCGGTGATGGTGATGACGGAGACTTCCACACAGAGCTCTGTTGCTTGGACTCAGGGTCATAATGAAGCCAACTTTCATCAGCAGTGATAGTTTTCGAAAGAAACATTCCATAATTTTGTAGCCTTGATTTCAACTCCGAACAAACCTCCAAACGCACAACCTTTGGTTCGGGAATGAGCAGTCTCGGAATCCACCGTGCACAAACATTTTTCCATTTTTGCCGTAGGCGAAAGTAAAACTAGGCGTATTTGGTCGGCTGCCAAGGACGCAGCAGTGACGTCATGACCGAGAAATTCGCGCCATCTATCCTCCACTTATCCCACTACACATGCAATATGAATTTTATTTTTCTTGATTTTTTAATCATCTTTAAAAAAATTATGATCATTCTTTATTCTGTGCTGCTAAGCAAATTAATTTGTACCCCTTTTTTGATAGTTAATGCATAATCTACAGATTTACTCACCGCTGATGGTTTCACACATGAGTAAAATTAAGTAACAACTGAAAACTATAAATACTAATGTGAATTTTAAAATGAACAGTATTATTGAAATAAAATGGATTAAATCTGAATTCTAAGCATTCCTGAAACAATCTCTGCAAAAACCAATACAGACAATTCTAAAACAGATTGAAGGAAGTCACATGGAAACAAAGTAAATAAGAACACTTTTCAATAGAAAAAATCAAGATTCATATATTTTACAAAAATAATACACACACATGTAGAAAAAAAAGAACTTATTTTCTAATTACTTGCATTTTTTACGAGACACATATTTACGACGAGTCAATTATTAAATGCCGTCACCTCAGCTTTTAGGCAATGCAAATTATTTTTGTGATGACCACATAATAGTTTTGCGATCTCTTCGTTGCTACTTAGAGTACAGAGAACATCAAATTTGGGACACATATGTATATTGTTCAAGTTGATGTTCGAAATAGTCAATGCATCTAAGCGTTTCTTTTCCATACAACCACCTTTGTTAGCAACTAGGTACTGAATGGCACTTTTGGTCTGCTCATACAATTCTAAAAGCTTAGTCTAGACTTTCTAAGGGAGACACTTTACCATGCAATGGGACAGAGACGAATTCCACATACGTAATTTTCAATATATCGCAGGTTTGTGATCTTTGGCACTAAGTTCATGTTTATAAGGCGATAAGTTAAAACGAATACTTGAAGCTACTTGCGATTTTATGGAGATGAATCCGTATTCACCTACTAAGATACCTTCTTAAGTCTGAAATCCATCAAAATCCACAATTGCACAAATATTAAACATTGCTATTGAAAAGCGTTATCTGTTCTTGGAAAAATAATTGTAGACTGGAGGCACGAAGAAAGTGAACTATATAACATCATGCACTTGCTAATCAGTAAAGCTAAACTTTATCTTAGTCTTATCTCTTGTGAGTAACTATGAACGCTTAAGTGAAGAATGTACTCAGAGAACATGTGCTTGTGATAATACGCCAAGTAAATTTTTGTGTTGTAATACAAGAAGATTTTAACGAAAAGATATACATAAATGTGCATGTGATTTTTCATTTTACTCTACCACGTTAAGGTGCTGAATACAATTTGATTCTACGACTAAACTTGAGCAATAAAAAAACATAATCAAATATAATTTATAAGAGAAACGTATTTTGACTTCCTTTAAAGTGAGAACTTTAAAGTATCCTGAATTCTCTTGATTCTGCAGTTTGATTTTTCTAAAATTACATCAGCAAATTGGATTATTTATTTGTGGCACAAGTCTGCCTTTGCTGAAAGGAAATTGGTATCTGACAAGTATCAGATTTTTTTAAATTGACGAAGAATACATTTTAACTTAATCTGCACTATAATTTACACTTAAGAGTAACAGAGCATAATAACAGTTTTAAGGAAAATTAGTAACCATTATTTAAATTTGAAGCCAAAAGTTTCAAACATGTATATGCTCAATAAACGCCTATCCACTTTTAGAGATTGGCCTAGCACAGATGTTGACATTAATGACCTGGCTGAAACGGATTACACTGTACGGGGTGTCTCGGACGGGGTCAAGTGCTATTGGTATGGCGGAGGGCTTGAAAATTGGCAAAAGGAGAATGTAGTGAGACACGAACAAATAAAGTTTTATGCAAAATGTTTGGTAGCCCAGCAACGATCGATTGTTAACCCTAGACCCAAAAGAACACCGATAGGTGAACCTGTACAGGTGTTGTATGAAATCAAAAATAATACCAATGTTTTTATAAAACCTGGTGTAAAACTTTGCCCCTCATACAACGACAAGGACGAACGACTTTGTAAAATTCGCATGGAATCGGAAATGGATGTTACTTTACAGCCTTGCGCCATCTGGTGACATGCACGATAGGTACGAAAAGTCTCTCAACGTGTCCTATGTGCCGAATTAATATTTCACATAAAATTAAAAGTACATTTGTTACTAAACGTTATTTACTCTTTATTAATACAAGTAGTAGGTGAAATTTCAGTGATATATTGAATATGTTGTGGAAGAATTGTAAAATGTTGACTTTGAGTTGAATGTCATGAAATCAACAGTTTTGTGTCTGTAGTTTTTATTATATCGACAAAATAACACAAAATTTACCTTCAGTTCACTCTTTGTAAAGGGCCGCGGTGGCCCGGTTGGAAGAGCAACGGACTAGCAACCGAAGGGTTGCGAGTTCAAATCCAGCCAAACACCGCCGTGTACAAAGGGGGCTGGTGCACGTTAAATCTGTCGTGGCCTCAAATGTCCTCATGTTGGCGTGGTGTGGAAGTTTGGAGAGTGGGGTGCCAGCTCAGGTGTTGCCTCGTCATCTGACCGTGGTTCAAAATTACGTGGTGTTGTCCTCGGATCTTTCCCTTTGGGATTGATCCCGGACCGTCACCAATAGCCCATTGTGTTGCTCCAGTGTGACGTTAATTGAAATTCCCTCCCCTCCCGGGCCACGGTGGCCCGGTTGGAAGAGTAACGGACTAGCAACCGAAGGGTTGCGAGTTCGAATCCAGCCAAACACCGTCGTGTATAAAGGGGGCTGGTGCACGTTAAATCTGTCGTGGCCTCAAATGTCCTCACGTTGGCGTGGTGTGGAAGTTTGGAGAGTGGGGTGCCAGCTCAGGTGTTGCCTCGTCATCTGACCGTGGTTCAAAATTACGTGGTGCTGTCCTCGGATCTTTCCCTCTGGGATTGATCCCGGACCGTCACCAATAGCCCGTTGTGTTGCTCCAGTGTGACGTTAATTGAAAATACCAAAATACCCTCCCCTCCCTCCCACTCTTTGTAAAATTTGACATCGTTGCCAGAAGCCATTTCAGTGGGAACTAATGTGTTTATGAGTACTGTAAAAAAATGAAATTACCTAGTAAATATACGTTTAATCAATTTTTGTTATCTAGTAAGAAGCATGTTCCTAAAATGCTTGTGAAAAAAAATGTTACAAAAATGTTTGTTAAAAAGAATTTCTGGATTTCAATACAGTAATTTTTGATAAAAATATTATTTGTATGTATATTTTTGCGTTAAGATTATTTACTTTTTTTGGTTCATTACTCTAAACTTATGTAAAATATATTTTGATTTCTAAAGAAAAAAAAATCTTGAACAATCTTATTTATATAATAGGAAAAAGTTAAGCAGTAAAAAAAGAATAGTTAAACAGTAAAAACCAGTAAAAAAAGTAAGTCAGAAAAATAAACAGTCTAAAAAAATTTAAACAGTAAAAAAGTTAAGCAGAAAAAGCTAAAAATAATAATAAATATAAATAATTTATTTAAAGTGTGAATTATTTTAAATGTCTTAACAAAAATTTTAATAAGTCCACACTAAAAGAAGCACTAAAATGAATATTTAATTCAAGCGTTCTTTCTTGCATTCGAGTATATTTACACAATCTTTCCTAAAGCGTTCAGAAACTCCTTTTTAAGGCACTTTAAAATCCCTCTTTAGTAAATAGGTTTAACATGTAATGAACAAAGAGCAAATAATTAAAACAGCCAATATATTTATAAGGCATATGTATCTACAACACGATTTCTCCACAAGTCCTTGATAAAAAAGGCTTATGATTTTTGGAGTCTCAAACTTCCTTATTAGATTTTCTAATGTAGCACAATTGTTAATTTCATGATATTCAACTCAAAACCACCCTTTTACAACTTCTACACCATGTTCAATAAATCACTGAAATTTCATCTACTACTTGTATTAATAAAGAGTAGATAACGTTTAGTAACAAATGTACGTTTAATTTTATGTGAAATATTAATTCGGCACATAGGACACGTTGAGAGACTTTTCATACATATCATTCATGTCACCAGATGACCGCATGTGACGCTCCAAAATTGACGTCTTCTCAAATCGTTATTTGATGTGGATTCGGAAAGAATCAGCATTCGATTTACAGCCACAACATTTATTATCACAAAACAAGGACAGACATTAAGACATTTTACAGTTAACCTGTTACATCATCATTGCATGATGTCTCTCAGTACAACAGCGCCGGCCAATTCTCTACTCTTCAAAAACTTCAGAAGCGCGCACAGTGCCCTCTTTTGCTCAAATTCTCATTGGCCGTAACACCGCAAGGTTGTAAAGTAACATACATTTCCGATTCAATGCGAATTTTACAAAGTCGTTCGTCCTTGTCATTGTATGAGGGGCAAAGTTTTACACAAGATTTTATAAAAATATTGGTATTATTGTTGATTTTATCCAACACCTGTACAATTTCACCTATGGGTGTTCTTTTGGGTCTAGGGTTAACAATCGGTCGTTGCTGGGCTACCAAACATTTTGCATAAACCCCGTTCGAGACACCCCGTACAGTACAATCCGTTTTCGGCCTGGTCATTAATGTCAACATCTGTGCGTGGCCAATCTCTAAAAGTGGATAGGCGTTTATTGAGCACATACATGTTTGAAACTTTTGGCTTCAAATTTACATAATGGTTACTAATTTTCCTTCGAACTGTATTATGCTATGTTACTCTTCAATGTAAATTATAATGCAGATTGAGTTAAAAAGGTATTCTTCGTCAATTTTAAAATATCTGATACTTGTCAGATACCAGTTTCCTTTCAACAAAGTCAGACTTTTGCCCACAAATAAATAATTCAATTTGTTGATCTAATTTTAGAAAAATCAAACTGCAGAATCAAGAGAATTCAGTATACTTTAAAGTTCTCACTTTAAAGTTCTCACTTTAAAGGAAGTCAAAATACGTTTCTCTTATAAATTATATTTGGTTATGTTTTTTTATTGCTCAAGTTTAGTCGTAGAATTAAATTGTATTCAGCGTCTCAACGTGGTAGAGTAAAATGAAAAATCACATGCACATTTATGTATATCCTTCCGTTAAAATTTTCTTGTATTACAACACAAAATTTTACTTGGCGCATTATCACAAGCACATGTTTTCTGAGTACATTCTTCACTAATGCGTTCATAGTCACTCACAAAAGATAAGACTAAGATAAAGTTTAGTTTTACTGATTAGTTAGTGTATGGTGTTATATAGTCCAATTCCTCGTGCCTCCAGTCTACAATTATTTTTCCAAGAACAGCTAACGCTTTTCAATAGCAATGTTTAATATTTGTGCAATTGTGGATTTTGATGGATTTCAGACTTAAGAAGGTATCTTAGTAGGTGAAAACGGATTCATCTCCATAAAATCGCAAGTAGCTTCTAGTATTCGTTTTAACTTATCGCCTTATAAACATAAACTTAGTACCAAAAGTCACAAAACTGTGCGATATGTTGAAAATTACGTATGTGGAATTCATTTCTGTACCATGGCATGGTAAAGTAAGTGGCTCCCTCAGAAAGTCTAGACTCTAAGCTTTTAGAATTGTACGAGCAGACCAAGAGTGCCACTCAGTACCTTGTTGCTTACAAAAGTGGTTGTGTGGAAAAGAAACGCTTAGATGCATTGACTATTCCGAACATAAACTTGGAACAATATGAATGTCACAAATTTGATGCATTATCTGCTCTGTGTAGCAACGAAGAGATCGCAAAACTATTAGGTGTTCATCACAAAAATTATTTGCATTGCCTAAAAGCTGAGGTGACGGCATTTAATAATTGACTCGTCGGAAAAATGTGTCTCTTTAAAAATGCAAGTATGTAAAAAATAAGTTCTTTTTTAATACAATGTGTATTATTTTTGTAAAATATATGAATCATGTTTTTTCTATTAAAAAGTGTTCTAATTTACTTTGTTTTCATGTGACTTCCTTCAATCTGTTTTAGAATTGTCTGTGTTTGTTTTTGCAGAGATTGTTTTAAGAATGCGTAGAATTCAGATTTAATCCATTTTCAATAAGATTTTTTCATTTTAAAATTCACACATTAATATTTAAAGTTTTCATTTATTCAATTTGACTCATGTGTAAAGCTATCAGCGGTGTGAGTAAATCTTTAGATTATGCATTAGTTATCAAGAAAGGGGTAAAAATTAATTTACTTAGCAGCACAGAAATTCACTCCTGATTTTCAAAACAGAAAAACCACTTATTATCCATTTAACGTAGAAATGTAGTACATTTAAAATTAAGAGAATAAAACAAAGTATCTTGTAAAATACTTCATATTGGTATTTTACTCATCAATTTAAGCTGTACAATATGCACAAGGTTTTCAAAGTAATAAAAGGAAATTTATGTTTAGTAAAATGTACGGTTTGCAAAAGCATCAAAGAAAAGAACACTTAATTTAGAACTTTAAGTGCAAATGGTTTTTAATACTATTTTTCACTACTTCAAATGTGCAAGAAAACATGTTCATAGTATGGATCTTGCAAAGTTTTTAATATATATAAAGGTATAAAAGATTTTACTCTTACAGGATTTTTATTATTATTATTTTTACTACACATAACACACACATTAAAATCACATTTTAAAACGCCTTAACTGTAAAAACTAAAACAATATGCACATTAAAATGTTTGTAATACCTATCTAATGTGTAATACATTAAATTTCAAGGATCTATAAAATGTATCTTAGTATAAACATCTCTAACTTTTAAGAAAATTCAAAATCCTTACATTAAAGAAAATTTCATTTTAGAACTTACAAAAAGCAGTTTGCAAATCTATATCAAAATCCAGTCACCAAAATTCAAGTAAAAGCTTATTTTTAAAATAAAAAAATGTATACAAGGAAACATGAATTATAAAATAACACTTAATTTAGATTACTAGGGTAAATGATTTTAAAAGAATCATCACTTCTTCAAATGTACATGGGAAAATGTTCGTAGTTTGGGTCTTGCAAAGTTTCAAATTTATACAAAAAAATTTACTCACACAATTTCTTTTTTTTACTATGTATAAAACGCACTTAAGACAAATAGTTTTGTCATATAACATGTGTTCGTACAAGATTTCCGAAAGTCATGGCAAAAAATTTTTCATACATCTAAAGGTTAAGTTAATCCTTGGTAGAAAAACATTACACATATTTAGGTAGAGAGTGAAACCAATATTTGTTTTTCTGAATCTTCATGAGTAAACTTTCATTTTCAAGAGTTATTTTTTTATTTATGACCTTTTCGTGAAAATATAAATTCTCGCGCTTGACCCAACGATACTGATTCTATAGATGCTGAGGGTACTAACTCCTTTTCATTTTTATGAGGGGAAATACTATGTGGGCCATTTTTATGACGGTTCATCAATAAGTTGAAATTTTCTCCGCTATCATTCTCTACTTAAGTTTTCATTTACAGAAAAGGTCCACACTTTCTCAAGTAAAGAAACGCCGCTAAAGGAATAATTTAGTCCAGGATCACCAAAAGCCACCAGTTTGCGAGGAACGGGATATCACCGTCCTTGTACTTTTTTAAAGTCGTCTATTCGCTTTCAAGTAAGTAATCTACTTTCCAGTCCATTAAAATCCATAGCTTCTAAAATAAACTCTAGTAAGATCCAACGACTGAAAACTCACTTCTCACCTTTAGCAATGAGTATGAACCGAATGAATCTGCTATCTGTGAGCAACTAGTTAGGATTTAAAACTTAAGAATTATTGCCATTTCCTGTAAAACTAAACTCACTTCACAATTATCCAGGTGGCCAGATTACAAACGTAAAATTAAATAAACAGGAGAATAATAGCTCAACTCGAACCCCACTAGAACACACGTCCAAAATAAAAACAAGAAGGAGAAAATCAGCTCAACTTCACTCAGCAGCAGTAGGAAAACAACTCAACGCAACTTCCGATATGATGTCACTTTTGACAACAGGAGAAAATTACTCATCTCAACTTCCGGTATGATGCCACTTCCGGCAGTAGGAAATAAACAACTCAACTTCCGGTATGACGTCACGCGCCACTGTGCTGGAACCCGCTTTTATCCCCTACTCACAAGAAATGTTTTGCATGATATTTAACACATTGTACACGTAACACTACTATGTCCTAAAGCTTTCAATAGAAAGGTCATGGATATACAATAGCAGTGTTGGGATATCATATTAACAGACAGTATTTGTTTATAATTCTATAAGCGGATGAAACAGATTTAGGGCTTAAAATGCACGCAGGGTTTTGCATGTTTTTTCACAACGCAAGCAAACTCACTAATACCATTTGTATATTTTTACGAGCTGAAGTGAAGAGTAAGGCATATCTATTTTCCACGTTTGGAGTTACTGGCAGCTGTCACCGGTGTTGAACGCTATTGCTCGATACGACCAGCAGTAAGCCATGACATTAATACTTACTTTTGTTCAGACTCAACAGTGATGTTAGTTTGGGTAACATCACTGTTGGATGGAACCAAGGACCTTGTTCAGTGAAAATAGAAATTTGGCTGTTCAATTCTCTGTGATTAGGCAGGAAATGTTCCGTCCCCAGGAGAAGGTAAAAAGAAAAACAGCGGTTTTGGCTACGAATACTGATATGGATACGCGAATAACAAAATTCCACAAAGGATTTTCCAAGTTTTTCTAAAGGATTATTGAGTGGATACCGCGCTTCCAGAAAAGTCTAAAGAAAATAGATGCCCTGATATTTTGTCTGATGAGTTTTTTAAGCTGGGGAACCTCGTTTAAATTGAATTCAACAAGAAAATCTTACGCAGAAAACTTGGAAAGAAAACTTTAAAAAGTCCTCGAGTATTTGCTGATTGAAAAGGAATGTTACAGATGAAGTCTCGTTTAATCAATGTTGAGAAATCTAGAGAATACATATACCCCTATTGATTCTTTTCTCCGAATTCCATTGGTGGAAAGGATGATGAACGAACAGCACATTATTCACACAAGTTGGAATGCTTAACCATTTTGGGAGAACGTGTTTCGAATGTATAAGGATGACGCAATGTTGGATCTATCGTCCGTAGATGTGTTACTTGCAGAAAGAATAAGTCTGATTCTTCTAGGGCATTTCCCTCCACATCCTGAGGATAGAATGAAACTTACTGTCATTTTCCTGGTTACCGAAAGGGTCTTTTCAGGCCCACTTCATATGCGATCTGATCTGGTGAAAATTCCTGGGTTTAGAGAGTTTATAGAGGGGTCAAAAGAGATAATTCACTCCTTGAGTTTTGGTTCTTTTATACAAGCTCTAAGGAGATTTATTAGTGATTAGAGTTTTTATCTAACACTCAAACAATTGAATATTAATCAGTATGGCACTGCAAGGGCGGATTTATGTACCACTTTGAGGTACTCTGGTACTCCACGAGGGGTGAGAGTCCACGTTACACCTCACATACAAACGAAATATTCTAGACACAATCCGTTTATAGATAGACCACATATTCATTCCAGACGGACAAACATCTATGCCTTACCCGGGATTCGAACCAGGAACACTTTTCGACCCAGACGCTAGCAACCTGAGAACTAAATCGATTAGTGGACACACTGCTGGAGGTTAGTCTTAAGTTTCAGTGGTATTTTCGATAAAAGTATGGTTAGTTTTGCTTTTCTTGGCGCAAGGGCTATATTTCGCCAAGCTGCGTCAAACTTAAGATAGAAAATGTCAATTGTGAAAAGAAAGGATGCAGATGAGAGGGATCGCTTGGACATCCTGGGGTCTTGACCGTCACCCCTATGTTTACTAGAGACAGTAAACCCCATGGGGAAAAAGAGATCACTAGGTACCTTGGGTTCGGAAACCCTTATACACCTAAAGTAGTTATGGTCCTGAGGGGAGATAAAGGTACGAACTTTATGGGAGTGAATAAAGTTCGGAAGGCAACTCTATTGGACATAATTCCTAAAGAATGCGTTTTGTTTACTATTTGTTGGAAGTAATTGTACAACCTGTGAAAAACAAACTTGCAAACGTTAATTTTGAGAATTAATTTGTGGAGTCTTTTTTGAAAACTTGTCACTTTGCAAAGGTGGGAAAATGACATTCGCGTCATGATTTGTTCTCGTAAATATATTCCACGTCGTTCCATACCTAATATCATGGCTTATAAATAAAACTGTTCCGGAAAATAAATGACGCAAGTGCAAAATATGACTATTTCGAGTTAAATGAGCCAATCATCCTTCCAATGCAGCAAGAACAAAACTGTAGTAACGCTATGCCACAACTCTTATATCAGCATATCTTCAAATACCAACTTTTTCTCATCATTCTGTAGAAGAATGACGCAAGTGTTAGTCGTGACTCAGATTTTGATGCGGGTGGTCGCCTCTTCCGAGCAACAACGACGCTAAGTGCATTGTTGAATTCGACTGAAACGACGACTTGAACGTACATTGTGTGATTGATAATATAAACTCTTTGCCCATTTCATGATATAAATAGCTGAATGAATTAACATGTAAAAAGATACGTTGTAAAAATAAAATAAAAATTTTAATAAAATGTAATAGCAAAATAACTTTTGCGATGAATATTTCATTCCAAATTTTAGGAGAACGACGGCGCAACTGCGAAATTGTGGGTGAATGTTCAGAATACACTACCATCGGTGTCATTACCTAAAACTAACAAAAAGATGCTATTCTTAACCCCGCTTTTATTACCACGAAAGTTTCTCACACATTGTAGTTAGTATTAATAATTAACTGCATTAGTAATTTTTTGTTTTCTAAGCAAATCGTCGAATTAAACTTGCGTCATTGTTCTTCGGTGGCAGAGATAGGTTCCAAGTGAATCCATCCCCTGTAATGTCATGTCTTGTAAATATGGCAATATATGATTTTAAATAGTTTTTATGTAACTCAATATTTTTAAATAAAAGGAACAACATACTCTTTCCCTGTAAAATCTTTCAAACCCTTGAATCTTCCAAAGAAATTGAGACGGGGTCTCTATTGGGGCTATTTGTCTCTCGGCTGCATATATTGAACGCAAAAAAATAAAGTCAGGTATTTAATCAAACTTCGTAGGTATAGCTATGTGCATTTTTATATAATTCAAAGTAAAAATTTAATAATAAACAAGAATTAAGCTTTTGTCCTTTTGTTCAACCTTCTGAAGGGTTCACACACATAATTCCAACATGCAACCTTCAGTCTTCTCTGTAGACTTCCAACCAATTTTGGTCTTCGTGCTCAATAGAATCTTACCAAATTCTAAGGAAACCTTATGGAATCGTTCCAAAGGATTTTGTTATAAGGAAAGGGGAAATACGATGGTTACAATGAATTGTTTTCTTTGGAAGGACCAATAGAGCCTTTCTAAAGATTAAAAGAATCCATCGATTCTTTCAACGATAGTATATAGTCACTCATTGTTTTGTTGGGGATAATACGACAGTACTTGAGAAATCTAGCGACGTTCAGGGGCTTAAAAGTTTAAAACTCTCTTAAAGTTCTCGCTTAATTTATAAAGGACAATTTTCAGCATGAGTAACAATTATAACAAAGAAAATACGGCTTTGCTTTTAGAACCTGTCTGAAAAACTGCACTGAACATTGTCCTAAATTGGAATTTTTCGGCTGGATTCAGTTGTGAATTGTTACATAACGTTAACTGATGATAAATGTGACATGTCAATAGTTTATTTATAGTAGTACATGATTTTGTCATCCTATTTAAAAAAGAACAATTTCCATTACTATATAAAGTCGTCAATTAGGTTTTAAAGCATTTAACTAATCAAAGATAAATAATTCTAACATTAAAAGTTATAGAAATCTATCTACAAACGTCTATAACAATCCCATTTTTTACCTAAACAGCGTTAATTTATTTCGCACTCTAAAAAAAGTGACGCAACTGAAAAAGCTCGGTGGGTTTGCCCACTGAGCAGCAACCTGTTAGTTATAGGCAGTGCCGGGTCGATTCCTTTCTGGGAGCGTTTCTCTGTTCTGTGTTTGTAAAGCTTTCATTGTGTGAACGCCCGCTTTTTTGACGTTGTATACCTTGTTTTGGGGCAGCGGTAGCCCAGTTGCAAGAGTAACTGACTAGCAACCAGAGAGCTGTTCGAATCCAACCAAAGACCGTTGTGTACAATACGGTCTGATGCACTTTAAACCTATCGTGGCTTCAAATGTTATCACGTTGGTGTGGTGTGGAAATTTGGAGAAGGGAGTTCCATCTCAAGTGTGGGCTCGCCATCTGACCATGGTTCAAAATTGCGTGGTGTCCTCGGACCTTTCCCTTCGGGTTTGATCCCAGACCAAATATTGGTCCTATTTGGTTGATTAAAATACCTACCTACCTTGATTTTGGTGAAGCTTGACCAAATAGGACCTTGCGTCATGAAAACTTCATCTCGACCAACTTTGGAGTGTGTATTCCTCTTTACTTTTGACAGAAAAAAACATTACTTAGCTTACATCATGGAATTCGTTCAATATTTAGGCCGTGTACCATTGAAGAATCAACCATTATTTATATATTAAAAAATGCTGAAGATTATTTCCTGATTTGATTTCCATGTTGTTTGTTTTTCTAAAATAAGTTTGTTGGGTTGGATTTTACGGCACAAGGACCACATTTGGTTAAGCTGTGCCAAACCGTACTACAAAGAAGCATTTTACTAACTCAGAAGATAAAAATACACCTAAGGAAGTAGATAGTTGAACTTACGTCGCACTGGAGCAATACGACTGGACTAATGGCGACGGTAGGGGATCAATTCCGAAGAGAAAGATCGGAGGACTACATCTCGTCATTGCAAACAAAAGTCAGATGACGAGGTCAACACTTGAGCTGGTACCCCACTCCACAAACTTCCACACCACGCCAACGTGAGGACATTTGGGGCTACGACAGATTTAGTGCTTTAGCCCCCACGTGCATGAAGGTCTCTGGTTGGATCGAGTTCCGTCGCTAATCCGCTACTCTGCCAACCGGGCTACCGCGGCATCCACCCAGGAAATATTCGAAGGCAGGGTGCTAACAGTTTGCAAAACCACTGACCACGGCGCTTCCTTGACTTTACTAAGCCGCTCGTTAACTGAATAATAACTTAGTATTGCGCACCTGGTGAGAATGACCTGAATTGGAGATTATCTGGTAATAATTTTTACGTTGCTTCAAAGAACCGAGATCTAATCAAAAAGTTTCCGATCTAAATTTTGCTGATTCAACCAGTTGCATCTTAGATTCATTACTTGTTAGTGCTGTTGCTAATCGCCACGTCTAGCTCCAGCTAGACCAAATCCGCAAGTCCATTCACACGCACAAAGTCGTACACCAAAATAGGTTCAGAAAACAGGTCGTCTCGGGATAACCCTAGGCACTCGAGAACGTGTGCTTGGGAGGCCTGGTCAGACTGGCATTTAACTCTCTGGATACGGGGACCGACTCAACCGGCCGAAAGTTTCGAGCCCCCTCGTTACGAAAGGCTGGGATTCTTTCAGACCTCAAACTCCTGAAGAATCGCCAAAACTCATTACGATTTTCATCCCTGTTTTCTGTGCTACAAAGACCCGAGAATGAATAGCCTTATCTACCCGTTGACAAATTTGTCAGGGTTATCGACGGGGAGCCTCGCAAATTGTTTATCCTCGAGCATCTAGTCTGTGAGAGGTTGAGTAAATGAAAAGAGATACACTTAAAAAGTCACCGCCGCACTTTCAGTTTACCCGGGAAGAATCTGTCCTTTCTAGGCATTCCACGACCCGACAATAGAAACCGGCACATTAGGTGATAATGGGACGACACATATTCCCTCTCCTCCTGGGGGAAAGCATTGTAAAGGCTGTTTCGGCCGGTTTCAGTAAGTTGCCTGTAAAGCCGTTAGGCCGGCTGCCGTAACCAAAGTAGGAAACGATATTCTGCCCCGACGTATGCAGAGGGTTAAGGCAAACAGGATGAATCTTGCGACCACAGCAAAATGTGAGACACCTCAGATGGCCACTGAAAAGTGGGAGACCGCTATCTGAATATGTCTGTAGCACTTGAGAGCAAGTGTTCTTCCTGGACGATCCCCACAATACCAAAGTGTAGAAGGGAAACAATCCACATGCCTTCTTATCAAGACTTTTCCTAATGAGTCATTACTTGTGCAATAGAATTTCAAGGATAGATGTGTCAACGTGTGATTTCTTGCAGTCGCTGAAGGGAAGCCATTGTCGTATGTGCAGTCATGTCGGAAATGAAAGAGCAGCGAAACCCTAACAGAAGAAACAGGCATATTTTCTCAGTGCTATAGTCAAGTGGACCAGAACCTATGCACACACACAAAAAAAGCAATAATCAAAAACTGAAACACTTCTGAAACGTGGGAAAAATTGTTGCAATATCTAAAAGACGATATTTCCTTCAGGAAAAAAACTATTTCTAAAACACTCCATGACGTCAAAATACCGGCACGATCTTTAAGAAAGAACAAATGTAAAATATTGGAAAAGTAATGTCTCAAGAATGTACCTGACAATCGGTGGTTGCGTCTTCCCACCTGGTGACGTGATTGCTTTTTACTGCTCATTTGCATCGTTTAAGTATCTCCCCCGAGCCTTGCTGCACCGTCTGTATTTCTGGAGAGGTAACAGGCAGAAATCATCTGTTTGGATGTAGAATTTCCCACGGACTTTCTGAGGTGTCTAGGTATTTGGAGAGGCAAGTAAACTTTCGAGGCAATGATTTCGGCCCTTAATTCACTGTTCCTCTATGTATGTTAGTATCTCGTGTCAGGGAAAAGGGGTTAAGTCGAAATGACTTTTTTCTGATGTCTTAAATTGAATATTTCATTCTTTCTCACAAATATTCAGGAAGAAAAAGAAGAGTACCATGATACAAATAATTGTAATGTGAATTCGTAAGATTCATTTAAGTTCGATTTTAAGAATATTATATTATGTGTGCTTTAAATTAATGATGCACTCGGCTCTTTTGAACCCAACAAAAGTCAGACTTAACTCCTTTTGTTCTGACACGGAGGGACAAAGGGGACGGACAACCCCTTTTGTCCTGATTCCCTGTCTTAATATGTTTTCTCTTTTGGAGAGTGAGTTCGAGTGCGCGATCAGTTTCATTTCAATTCCCTTCGTTAATATTAATTGTGCAAGCAACTACTTCAGTGCATGTTTTTAGGCATTTGAACTTGAGCCTTACCCATAATTGAAATTCTAATTTTGGAAGAATGATAAAATCAGAGTTTTAGTGGAAGTCGATGTAAGTAGATAGGTAGGTAATTAACGTCCCACTGGAGCTACACAACGGGCTATTGGTGAGGTCCGGGATCAATCCCCAAGGGAAATATCCGAGGACAATAGCTCGTAATTCTGAACCACGGTCAGATGACGAGGTAACACCTGAGCTGGCACTCCACTCTACAAACTACCACACTAAGCCAACGTCAGGATATTCAAGGCCACGACAGATTTAACGTGCCTCGTTACCCGCCCCGTATACACGAAGGTCTTCGACTGGACCGAGTTTCGAACCCTCCAGTTTGATCTCCTCTCGCAACCCTGCGGTTGCAGATCCGTTGCTCTTCCAACTGGGCTACCGGGGTCCATTTGAATTCGATGAAATGGTCGGTTTGTTTTTGATTTGATGTGCGCTGAGTTGAGCCGTGATAAATTTATTTGATTTTGGTTCCTGTAGTGTTCAAGCCACTCGGATCGGATGCAGATTTAAGACTTCTCTTTGTTATTATTGTTACTTGAGTTTCCTTTTTACTGACCGCCATCTTACTGTCAATTCATTGGTCTTGTGTATAATCTTTCTCTTTTTGCGATTGTGTACTGACATCAGATGGGGTAGCATTACTACATCTGATGCCATCAAACAACATTGATGAATACAAAGGCGAGAGAAAAAAATAAGATGAATTTCCAGGAAGAAGATACATTCTTCCTGGAAATTCTATTCTAAGAGAAACAAAGAGAAATACTTCTGTTATTGCTTTGCTTCTACTCTTTTCGACAATTTGAGAAAATTGCTTTATGCTGTACTCCTAGTTCAAATAATAATTATTACTGTCCAAAGATAGTACAGAAAGAAAATTCTTCTGTCTTTTATTATCTCAAAAATTCCCCTTCATTTTCTAACATTTCATTGATTCCCTTCAGCATGGTGTGAAAGTTTCAAGATTGGGGCATAGACTTGAAATGTAAGTAGACTGAGCATCGCTATTGAGAAAAGCTTCAAAAAGGGGGACCATGTCCCTAGTAGTCACGTGACTGGTACGTGAAAATTCAGCTTGGTTGATTGATTTGGTCTTTTATTGCCTCTCTTGGCGATATAATAATTTCTTATGAAAAGTTAGCGATGCGAATGTGCATAATACTGAATATTTCTCGAATTTGAGTTACGTTTTAACATTGTTAGCGATACTAATGTGCTTACTATTGAATATTTATTGCATTTGTGCTACTTTTTATAGTTTCTAGCTATTTGAGCTGTCATAATTAGTTACAGTTCTCGTTGGGATCAAGTTTAACTTGCAAGTATACAAGAAACCGTACGCGTACGATAAAAAAGTTGTAGTGAATAGATTGATCTCTGTCCCGGAGACCAGATATGGCCCGACGAACAGGCTTAACCAACCCTCAAACCGAATACGTCCTTTCGAATATGTTTACCCGGCTCGCAGACTAGATACGGCCCACGAAATATTTTTATCAAACCCGCAGACCAGGCCGGGTCCTCCAAATCAGTTTAAAAAACCCGCAGTCCAGATACGGTCCTGCGGACAGATTTACCCAGCCTGAATACCAGATATGGCTCTTCAAATTTTTATCAGGACCGCAGTTCAGATACTGTTCTCCGAACAGGTTTACCCGCCCATAGTTCATATAAGATTCACTGAAAATTTTTATTAGGACAGCAGACCCCAGATACCAGAAAGGTTTAACCTGCCCGCTGTCCAGATACGGCCCTCAGGACAGTTTTACCTAGCCCGCAATCCAGATACAGTCCTCCAAATATTTTTATCGGGCCCGGCCCTCCAAATCGGTTTAACCAGTGCAATCTAGATACGTCCTCCGCACAAGTTTACCATGCCCGCGGTCGAGATTGGTCCTGAAGTGCTGGTTCGATTTATCGCTCGACAGTTACTTTTTGCTATTATATATTAAGAGAACATGTCAATGGGGGTAGAGGATATTCACAAGTATTTCGTCATTGTTTAAAAATTTTGTATAAGAAAACTGTCCTAAACCTGACGTTCTTTAATCAATTGCGTTCTTCTCTCAATTTGATATATTTTAGTATTAGATGTAGGGGAAATTATCTTAAAGATTTAATAGCAGAAAATAATTCAAACTTCCATTTTTAAATTTAATGAGGTTAACACGAGTTGGAATAAATTGAAAAATAAATGCAAATGCTTGGAAAGGACTGCTTCAATAAATATTTTACTGATGCATAAAATAGTAAAAACAGATAAGAAGGTTGCGTGCTCAATCAAGTTCGTGTCATCACTGAAGCTTTCAATTATATATGGATCCTTAATTGCTTATGTTTTCGTTAACGCAAATGTATATTAGGGCAATTACAATAAAAGTATTAACATGAAAAGTTTACAAGACGGAAGGTAGCATTTTTGTAAACCATATACTTGAAGTTAGCCATTTTGCCCAATTTGAATTTCTGATTCAAAAACTAAATACGTTACACGCGTGTCTATCTAGATTTTAAATTTATCAAATGCGGTCCTGATCATGAAAACAACTTTTGACAGTTTTTATGATTTTAAGTGAGCAAAAGTTCTGTACAAGATTTTTAATATTACATTTGTATTTATTATCCAATTCACATTTTAAATTCACTGAATAAAACTCAGAAATATGTAACCATTTACTGACCCTTAAATATTGCGGGTTTTTTACTAACGTTTCGTAAATTTCTAAGATGAAAATTTTCCGTCATTTGTTTTGTCACCATGATAAAATCTTATTTATAAATATTCAAATGAGACAGCTTTTATAAGTGATAGCCTGTGATTTTCAAGCGGAGATTGATTCATTATATGAACACACATTAGACTAAAGATGGTATTCATTTCTTGCAAAATTTGAATAAGGAGTTGATGCATTATATTTTTTCTTATTAATTTTCTTTCAGCTTGAGACACTCTAAAGTTTCTCTCCAATTTTACAAATATTTACATCAGCAGAAGTACTTTTCCTTCTAATTAATTGATCAGCTGTGCTGTTCCGATTTTCCGGTAAATTCAAGGTAGAGCTTCCGCTTTAAGCCAGATACATCCACATTTTTTTACAAGAAAGTAATTTGTTTCGAAATGCTTGGAACATAATTTGTGTATTTAGAAGATTTAAAATTTTCTTATTGATATTTTTTCCCACGACTTTCTTCTTTCCCCATCCTTTTAGAAACTAATAAATGGAACAAAATAAAAATTTTAAATGAATAAGAACTGAATAAATGAATATTTAGCAGATACACATCTTAACAACTTTTTTATTACAAGGAAATATTAATTGTTTTACTTATAGTTTTAAAAATTATAAACACAAAATTATTTTTATTTTTTGAGGGACGATACCTTATATAAAAGTTTAAATTATCACAAATTTAATGCTTTAAAAAAGGTTTTTTCAATTGAAAAAATGGCAGAAAATAAATGTTTTGCTTAATTGAGGAACATGTTTTATGTGTGCATAAATATTCACAAATATATTTTAATTCGTTCAAATACTCTATTTAAAGAGAAGAAATAAAAAAAATGTCCCCTTTGCAGTTAGAAACAAAAGGGTGAAGGATTTCATTTAGCTGTGGAATGTCTTTTTATCACCACCACGCTTATTTATGGAGTTAAAGAACGATACAAGCAGAAATGTTCACAAATATTATTCGAAATAATCAAATAAGTATTGTAATGGAATGAACCTGGAGTCGCTCTAACAATTGACAATAGTTTAATTAAGAAATTAAAACATAAAATTTACATACACAAGTACAGACGCATACATTTAACAATATCTCGGGGGAAAAAGTTACAGGGATGTGTTCATGATCGCAGACGGCGTGAAACTGTTTTTGTTCTCACTTTTAGTTCGGCAACAGATCTGAGGTTTATACTAGCTCCGTCAGCTGGCGCTGTGCTCGTAGTTCACTCGTTACAGTATGATTTATCTAAGTTAAAAAAATATAAGAAAGAGCGATAAAGCTGCTTATAAGTGGAAAATAATAAAATTTTAATGTTGGGTTTATTAAAATATGGTGCTAAAAAATCAGGGTGTCAAGCAGATGATTTTAGAAAAAGAATTTTTCTAGCTGCGCGGATTGTTTGGAATCAGTATAAAAGAAGTTTCATTTCGTTCTTTAAATTTTTGTATTTCTAATTTTTCTATTATTGGTATGCTTCATTAACGTGAATAAAAATACCTCAAAACAGGTAGACCGTATTCCCATTTCCGTTCAAGCACGGTTTTTATTTTTCACATAAGAGAACGACAATTTGTTTTTCATTTTTTCAGTAGAAAGTTATAGGTTCAAGGGGAATTATTTGAAAGAAAAGCTCCTTCGTCAAATGCAATCTTATAATGAAAGATTTTACATATATTTTAAAACATGAACGAAAAGGTTCTCTAAAGCGCATAATGATCAATTTATAACTTTTTATCATGTAAGACAAGTAAAATATAGTGCTTCTAGTTGGCGCCAAAAAATCATCGCCAAGACAGAGAACGATTTCACACAAGTTTTTGAAGTTCGATTTGGGGGGGTATTCTAAATATTTTAGGCTCTTATAGCTAACAGTTTGCAATAGCAAACACACTCGAACATCAGCTATTTTATTTTAAATATTATTTTAGATATATATTGATTGCAAATCTATAAAATATTTTTATAAAACGGGAAATGTCCGAAGGTTGTATTTATTAATTCCAAAGTAAGAACATCTAGTTTTTATCATTACCAGCAAATATTGCATAACACAAAAACAAATGTAAAATACACTTAAATCGCTCACCTGTGAAATGGAATGGAATGGAATTACATCCATATAAACAACAGGATAGAATCACCCTAGTTTTCACTTTCCTTGCATTTGCTATGGAAGAGGGAGCAAGGCAAACTGTATGCGATTTAGAGAGAAGAGTCAAAGGATCACGTTACTACTGGTTTTGGTCATATGATCATGGGAAAGATTGCCATAGTTCACTCTACTTTTATATCTCCTCTATGGATTGGGGTGCCAGCTTTGGTGTTGATCTAGTCAACTGACAGTAGTTCAAAATTACGAGGTATTGTCCTCGGACATCCCCTTCGATATCGATCCCTGACCGTCGCCAATAGCCCGTTGTGTTGCTCTAGTGCAAGGGTGTCAAACTGGCGGCCCGCGGGCCGCATGTGGCCCCGAGGTAATTTTTTGTGGCCCACGATGCTCTGAAATAAAATGAAAACAGGACAATATGTCATGAAGACAATAGCACTTAGGGGAGATCGAGGCAATACCGTACACACAATTTCGTCATGTTAAAAATGTGTGAGCAACTATTTTCGTCCATGAAATTAAATAAAACGACGGCCTGCAGATCAAGATTAACTGATAAACATCTATCAGCCATAATGAAGATTGTCTGTTCTCAGTCTTTGAATCCAGATATTGGAAAACTAGTAGGAGGAAAGTGCTGGCAAGTTTCCGATAAAAAAAAATTTAATTTTATAAAAACATTAAATTAAATAAACGTTTAAATAAAAGCAATTATATAGCATTATTATAAATTATTACCCTAAATTCACTTAATTACATAATTTGTTTTAATTATTCTATCCATATTCCTGAATCCTCACTTCAAAATATAATTTTAAGAAAATTTGTAAATGTGATGTGGCCCGCGTGAATCTTCCCAGTTGCATTAAATGGCCCATGTTTTAATTGAGTTTAACACCCCTGCTCTAGTGCCACGTCAATTAACTGCCTTCTGACCTACATTTAATTAACTTACAATATTTCTCAGCCAAAAAGTTAAGAGTTGCATTATTTCCGGGTTACAGAGCACATTGAACTTCATTCTGGCATTCGCACACCACTGTTCCTGAAGAACAGTGACGCAAGTGAGAAATAGGGGTATTTTAAGTTAAATACGTCAATTGTCTTCTCATTGATTCACCCTTTCAATGGAGGCAGGATCCTAGGTAGTTAAATTTACGTCGCACTGGAACAAGACAACGGGCTATCATCGACGATCCGGGATCAATCCCGAATGGAAAGATCCGAAGACAACACCTCATGTATGTGGCCCATCTCGAAATCAGAAACATTACCTGATCTCAGGAGAGTCCACTATTTTTTCCTTTCATCCAAAGGTGGCTCATTGGTTTGTCCACTGAAATAGCAATCTGTGAGCTTTAGGTGGTGTAAATTGAATTTATGTAACTTACATTGCATGTACTTCTCTCTCTGCTGTGTCAGTAAAACTTTCCTTGTTTGTGTATGTCCGTTACTTGACCTTGTCTGTCTTGTGTTCGGCGCAGGTTGGCCAAATATGACCCATGTGCCACAAAACCCAACCCAAACAACCTACCAATCACTTGATGTCCTTACAACGTTTCTGCATGTTTAGTTATATTTTATGATGCAAAAGATTAGTTGAAGTGCAGCATTCAAATATCACAAGAAATTCTCACTCTTAAGCTACTTATGGAATCCTTTTCCACGCTCTAAGGATGTTTTATTTTCTTTCTCCAGTTCGTAACGCAGCTTTCTACAATTTAGGCATTTTTAGGCGCCATATACCATTAGAAATAAGTGAAGGTCGCTATGATAACACCCACACCTTCCATCGGAGTGTTAGCTAGTTGCAATCCCAACAATCCTTTGGACAAAACCAGATTCGAAAGGGGGATTGTGTCTTTGGATGTGGTGACTGAAAAGGCTGATCCGCTGAATACGACTTCCACAACTGAAGTACCCTTGTGTTGGACTGAAATTTACAGATGAAATGAGACACTCTACAACCAATGCCTCAGAGGGTTAATGTTTTCTGTTCCTATTCCGTATACGTTATTTTTGTATTTTGGGAACCTGTCTTTGTAACCCGCTATTGAACGTAAAAGAACTAGTTTTGAATAACATTAGTCGTGACATAGCTAATTTGTGTATGATATAATTGATCGTGGCCTCTAACTTGGTGAATTTCCTTAAATGTTTTGTTCCAACACTTGAATATATATGGGGATTTTGGCTGAATTGTCCAAAATTCCGCTCGTCGAGAGGGATCGACCTCTCCCGACGAGAGATAAGAGGAACGGAATCTGTTGGGGAGGACGGTTTTCTAATAAACGTTTTTTTCTGGTTTTGACAAAAGCACTGGGCTAGCGTCCACGATGTTCCTTTCCCAGACTATTTCAACGTTCTGGAGCTTGTCCTTTTTTGGATCTTGCGCCATAAAACTATCAATCAATCAATCATTCAACGCTCTGGAAAGCTTAAATCACCCGCCTGGAGCACGTAAAGGGACATCCAAAGAAAAATTTTAAGTACTGGTACCCGTGGAGTTAAGACAATACCCCATCGCAACAGCATCCAATCGAGCAAGTGCTAATAAGATCTGCAGTGCCCTGCAGAAATTTTTAGGGGTTAAAATGAAAAAGGTAACACTTGATCGGATTGTGTTTCTATACAAGCCTCACCAATAGAAATCGTACATAGGGGAAACGAATATTGAAATATTGTTTATTATTCACAAGGTATTAGTTATTGACCTTTAAAAGGAGTTCTCATGCAGACAGTTCAATTAACAGTGTTTCTATAGTAAATATCCATTTATATGCATTTTATTATCTCTTTTCGTGTTACAAATGAACAGAACATAAAAAATAAATATTAATGCAATTCGATATGGCCCCCTTGAGTATCAACACACAAATCCTGGTGTCCAGGGGTGGGATTTTCCAAGATATATGGTGTAATCTTAACCATTGCAGCTGTAATCCGCTCCTTAAATTTATTAATGCTATTAATCGTAATTTTGTACAATGTGCTGTTAATCGTATTTGATTGCTTTAGCAAATCACCACACAAATCTAGGGATGTGAGGTCTGGTCACCTTTGGTGGTGATTTTCGGTATTTTCTAGTAAACTCGTGTCTCACTTTTTCAGGTTAAACGTCATAGACGTGTTTGAATTAGTGATATTACACACACACTTTTTCAATGGTCAGAACGATTCATAAAACAGAAAAAATTGATAATTTGAATGCTTCACTAAAATGGATAGTTACTTTAGAGAAACACTGCATTAAATTTTTCAAATAAAAATTTTCCACTTTAACAGTAAAAATCACGTTTGACACGTACCGTTAGGTTGTACAGACATATGGTTGGTCAACTAAAATGTTTCTATGGAAGCAAGACATTATTGCCGTTGGTGGTAGGCAGTTGAATTTATACGTCACATGGAGCAAAACAACTGGCTATTTGTGATGGTCCGGGATCGATAAACACCTCGTAATTTTGAACCACTGTCAGATGACGATGTAAACACCTGAGCTTGATACCCCTCTCTACAAACTTCCACAATATTTTAATTGATTGTCCTTGTTTTAATCGTCATCGCCAATACTTAGGATTTGATTGGGCAAAATCACCACCAAATATTTTTTTTATCTTTACGCGTTACAGAATTTCTAATTATATCTAGTGTTTTTATCCTTCACCTTTAAAATTCATCCGTTAATTACAAAGTTTAATTCACTTTTATGCTGCAAAACATGATCTTGTTTTTTTCGTCATTTATTCATTTGATTAGGAATTTAAATATTTATTTTTTATACCCATTTCGCATTTTTTTCATGTTTTTGAATCTACATTTAGGCGTTTGGTTTTTTTTAATTTTTAAATATTTTACATCTTTAATTAATTTCTCTCCCTCTCCCTCTCTTTCTCTCCCTCTCCATTGGGCTATATAACCAGATGGATTTGATGTTACCTGTCTTGTATTTGGCACAGCTTAACTACTTTTGGACCTTGCGGAATAAAACCCGAACCAACTTACGAATCAAATTTCCACTCCACGCCAACGTGAGGATATTTGAGGCCGATTTAATATGTACCAGCCCCCATGTACACGACGTCTGGTTGGATCAAGTTTCGAACTCGCAACACTCCGTTCGCAAATACCGTTGCTGGATATGGCTGGTTCTGAAGCCCTCGAAATTTGAGTATAAACTAAAATGTAAAGTTAAATTCCTAAGACGTTCTTTCAAAAGGTAATTTTGGCTCGTAGAAAAAGGGCTTGGGTAACTATAGTCCTTCCCCTATGCACGATAGTCGGAAACTGGATCGAGGAATAGTTTACGAATTCTAACAGGAGCCATCTCATAACTACTGATCCTGCATATACTTTGTTGATTTCAAGAAAAATTATATAAATAAAATGAGGATTAGAATAGCATTTCCCTTCAATGCGCATTTTGTTTGAAAAATACGATATTTTTAACTTGCATTTCTAAATACCTGATTTTCTAAATTCATACATTTTAGTTTTAAGTACGAAGTGAATCAGATATTCTAATTCCAATGATTAATGAACACTTTAAATTAGCCTTGTATAATTGGGCAAAAAACTGGCGAGTTCAAATATTTTACTTGATGATTTTTATAGGGTTATCCGTATAGAATCTGAGTATAAGGGGCATACAAGATTAAGATCTTCCAACATTTCAAATCCTCCTTCCATACATATACAAGGCAAACTTATGGAGAGGAAAGTCACTTTTTATTCTCTACACCATAGAAAATATTTAAATACTTTCACGAGAAATGCTCGTGCACAATAAATAAATATTTAATCATGTTATATATGCAAGGAAGCTAGTAATCCTATTGATGATATTTATGATAAAATAGCAGACAGAACACAAACGATGTTTACACGGAAACTTGGGGAAAACACTCATACGATAGTTTCATTAAATTATTAAAAAGTGCGTTACTTACAATATTTGACAACGGAACTAATATGTTTAATTTTTTAGTTTCATTTAGAATTATTAATTTAGATGTAGTTTTGAGCTGTGAATTTAATTAAGTTATTGAGTTCTGTATTACTGAGTCTTTGTTAGTTTGTTATAGAGGTTTAGATGCATTTTTGAATTGTTAGATTCAGTTCTGAGTATTTTGAGTTGGGGGTAACTATTCATGAACAATGAAGCATATCAAGGGATGTTTCAACGCGCATTCATTATTTACAATTACTTCCCAAAAGGTAATAAGCTCTGGAATAGAAATGAGTGATTTCTAGAGCCTTTTGCATTCTTATTTCAAAGGGTTTTACAGGTAGATCGAAAATAAACATCGTCCTACTGCAGTAGTAATTCCAACAAAAGTATTTACACAGCCTGATTTTGTATAATTTTTCATAAAATGCCAGCACATCATGACCGATATATGGAATTTAATGAGTTAAAGTTCTATCAATATGATATGATAGAACTGGTACTGAAAGTTGAAAAAAAAAAATTCGAGGGAAAAACACATTTCCACACTTGTACAGTCGCGGAGGAAAACGAACGACCCTCTTCATTCGAGTAATTTTAAGAGTAGAGAAAATTCAAAGATGGCCTTCGACAGCAACCAACGTCTTCTATAAATTCAAATGCATAAAATTTTCATAAGGGGCCGTCTTCATATTAAATTGAGCACCAACTTCATACTTTTCAACAGAAATCCCCTATTTTGACACACAATTTCAAATATATATCAAAATTTAACTTCATTTACCAAATTTCATATCACTAGGTCTTACCGTTTCGAAGTTATGAGTGCAGAAAGATTGGAGCTCATGTTAAATTAGTTTCTCAGACTTTTTTATATGAATAACTTTATAAATAATATTTCTATAGCGCCGATATTTTGTACCATGTTACTGTTAAGCAACCCAAACAAAATCCACCTAATATTTTATTTTAGAAATAGTTTTTAGCATGCAATAATAATTATTAAATTAATGTTTGAAAAAATTATGATTAATTGGAACCTTATATTTTGTTAGGAATCAATTCAGAAAGACTTCTAATATGACAATGTAAAATTTCAGCTCATTCGGATTGTTAGTTTATGCGTTACATTAAATTTTCATCATATTGGCGATTTTAGGGGGCAACCAAAAGTTAAAAAAAACGTCTGACAAACCTGAGGAATGTTTAAATTCTTGAAAAATTGCTTTGAGATTTCATTTATGTAATCAAAAATACATTGCCTTTTACCAGTTATGTGTCGTATAGATCAGGGGTGTCAAACTCAATTAAAACACGGGCCATTTAATGCAACTGGTAAAATTCACGCGGGCCACATCACATTTACAAATTTTCTTAAAATTATATTTTGAAGTGAAGATTCAGGAATATAGATAGGATAATTAAAACACATTATGTAATTAAGTGAATTTATGGTAATAATTTATAATATTGCTATATAATTGCTTTTATTTAAACGTTTATTTAATTTAATATATTTATAAAACTAAAATTATTTTTTTTACCGGAAACTTGCCAGCGCTTTCCTCCTACTAGTTTTCCAATATCTGGATTCAAAGACAGAACAGACAATCTTCATTATGGCAGATAGATGTTTATCAGTTAATCTTGATCTGTAGGCCGTTTTATTTAATTTCATGGACGAAAATAGTTGCTCACACAAGTACGTACTCCCAAAATAGCATAAAATTTCTGCAGCAAACTTTTTAATTTCCGGGTATTTTTCACCTAAATAAGAATATATTTTGGGAATTCCTACTTCTCGATATTTGTCTTTTAAAACCGAATCATTCTGGAAATCAATTAACTCCAGTTGTATCGCAGTGGGAGCATTTTCAACTTCAAAGGAAAAGGCCTAATAAAGAGAGAAAATTTTTTGGTAACTCTTTGAAATCATTAAAACGTTTATCGAATTCGTTTTTGATTTCTTCAATTTTATCACGATATTGTTAAAATGAGCAACTTTGATTTTGTGCTGTTAACTGCTCACACGTAGGAAAATACGTCAATACGTTTTTTCGTAGATTATTTTTAAACAAAGTCAGTTTTTGTACAAAACTTGCTATTTCATCGTACATATTCGTTATTAATTGATCTTTGCATTGCAATGTAATATTAAGATTATCCAGATGACCTGTAATATCTGTTAAAAATGCCAGATCTTTTACCCACAAAGGATCTTTTATAATCGATATATTTTCGATTTTTTTTTTCATCTTTCATTTCAAGAAATACAATTATTTCCTCCAAAAGCAGACAGAAGCTCTTCAGGACTTTGTGGCAGGACAACCAACGAAATTCTGCGTAATAAGGAAGATCTTTGAATTCGGATTCTAAATCTTTAAGGAACGAAGTAAATTGTTAATGGTTAAGTGCTCTCCATCGAATCAAGTTGACTGTCTTTGTTACTGTTTTAAGAACTTCGTCCATTTTTAATATTTTTAAACAGAGAACTTGTTGGTGAATAAGGCAATGAAAAGTACTGATTTTCGGTTTATCTGGATATTCATCTTGTAATTTTCTTGTCAATCTTGACACAAATCCTTTAGTTTCACCCGTCATCATTTAGCGCCGTCGTTTGTTACAGAAACAAGCCTGTCAAGAGGAAGATTAAATTTTCCTAAAATGCTCCATACAGCATCAAAAATATCTTCACCAGTTGTAGTTCCATAAAAAGAGATAATTTCCAACAATTCTTCGGTGATCCTCATATTATCGCAACCACGAAAAAAACAGCAACTTGTGCAACATCTCTCACATCCGTACTTTCATCAATCTCAATTGAAAAGAACTGAACTTTGGTAGATATTTACTGTAGTTGGGAACTAACGTTATCTGACATTTCAATAATTCTGTCTACCACCGTATTTCTTGATAATGATATCTTAAAATGACTATACCTTTTCTGGACAGAAGAATTCGGTAGCTTTTATCATACATTTCTTGATTAAAGAACCATCGGTGAATGATTTTGAATGATTTGCTAATAGATAGCTTATTTCGTAACTGGCTCTTGTTACTGACTCATTACTTTTCATGAATTTTGTAAGCACTCTTTGTTGGCTATTAAGTGAATTCTTCACGGTTTTTAATTTTTCTTCTCTAATTTTTCCTTCGAAGCACGACAATTGTTCCTCGTGATTAGTGCTATAATGCCGCTTAATGTTGTATACTTTAGTGACACTAATTAATTCTTTGCAAATTAAGCACGTAATTTTATTGTTAACTTCCACACAAAAATAGTTCAGCTCCCATCTTTCTTGAAATTTTCTTCCCTCGTTATCAATCTTTCATTTTTTATTTAGCGTTGAAAGTGACATTTTCTGTAAAAAAAAAATAGGGTTTTAATTTTAAAAATTCACATAACTGCGACTACTTATATTTTCTTCGTAATATATTGTCCTGTTTTCATTTTATTTCAGAACATCCTGGGCCACAAAAAATTACCTCGGGGGCCGCATGAGGCCCGCGGACCGACAGTTTGACACCCCTGGTATAGATGAACTCTATTAATCAATGATCAATTGAATGACTCACTATTCACTTTTGGGATGATCGGAATATCAGTTCGATTGTATTAAATAATTGTAGGTAGGCTTTTTGGTTGCATACATGGAGACGATCGCTAATTAAAAAAATTAACATCTATTAAGAACACTAAAGACGATACAAAATTATACAGAACATTAATCAACACTTTCTCCGTTTCGAATTATTCTCAATGTC
The DNA here is from genome assembly GCA_933210815.1 of Meta bourneti. Classification (NCBI taxonomy): domain Eukaryota; kingdom Metazoa; phylum Arthropoda; class Arachnida; order Araneae; family Tetragnathidae; genus Meta; species Meta bourneti. The sequence continues at coordinate 88,416,531 of OW119924.1, read as the reverse complement.
AAAATCCTTCTTTTATCAGATTTTAATCATGGTTACAATTCACAATATTATCGTTTGAGCTTGTATAACAAATATAATAATTCTCGGATGGTTTGCACGCTCTGACAAATACGTTTGAAATACCTAGTGTTCAAATTTGAAATTCGGGTAGCTATAACTTCTGTTAATCTTGATCTACGAATAGCGTTTTTCAATGTGGAAATGATCCCTGAAATGTGCAGCAACTTTAACATTGAATATCTCCTGATATAAGGATGGTAAAGCCATAAAATTTCGTATTTAGATTAATTTAACGATCTGATTAAGGTATCAAAATAGGGTGTTTCCATCGGAAATTTTGTTGCTTGTGCAAAATTTTATACAAAGACAGCCCCTTATGCATTTTTTGTATTTCAATTTGTAGAGGACGTTAGTAGTATGCAGTGGTCTACGGGAGGCGGAAGTGACGTCATCAAAAGGGGCGGGGCCAAGTGACGTCACAGCGTGACGTCATCAAAAGGGGTGGTCGTAACCGGAAGTGACGTATCGACATGGTGTTGAGTTGTAGGGGTCCTGCTGCCACTTGAAAATATTGAGGTATTGAGTTGAGTTGTTAGTTTCGGTTTCAGTTTCTTTAAAGTTTCTATTTAGGTGAATGGCAACGGTTCAAACTTTGTACTGGAGCACGTGGTCAAATTAGAGTTAAGTGTCACGTGGTGAATTCTAGAGATGAGTTGAGTTGTAGGGGTCCTGCTGCCGCCCGAAAACATTATGCTAGAGTTGGGTTGAGTTGTTAGTTTCGGTTTCAGTTTCTTGAAAGTTTCTATTTAGGTGAGTGGCAACATCAAAACGTAAATAACTCGTATTTACGTTTTGGACGGATTTTTTTTCGTTATTCGTACCGCCATCTATTGTCATTTACTTGAGTGAATAGAATAAAATCCTAAGAAAATAAAAAATATTTGATATTTTGTTGGGGCTCGAACTTAGTACAAAAGTACTCATGGTCGAGGGTTAGTTGAATGACTATAACCGTTCGGCCACGAATACCTATTCTCCAGAGATTTAAATGCTTAGAGACCTTTTTTTTTTAAATTGGCGCACGCGTGACGTCCGTGTGTTTACGTTTGGGGCTTGGATTTTTTTTCCTTCACAAGTCCATCAAGTGTGAACTTGAAAAAGCCAAGTCTGAACTTGAAAAACCTACTCACAGTACATTTCCTACGCAGGTTAAGCGGAGGAATACATGAAATGGACCAATAGGAGGACAGGAATGTGACGTCATTACCGTTTCGTCGAATCGGAGTAGCGGATAGCTTTTAGTGAATCACAACACCGTATGATTACAACATGAATTAGAATTAGTTACTGTGCTATACCAGTCAATCTATACAGTTCTGTCGTCGAGCCCGAGTGCACACACACACATCGTGTCCGTTTTAATTGTGATATTTGCTGTTTGCTTCCTTGACTTTTCGTAAAATGACCACAACTAGCCATAATAAGAAACGAAATCTTACAGAAAATATGCCGACTGAAGAAAGCCACAAGAGAATTAAGAATGCACATAAAGTAAGTAATAGTCTTGATTTATTATGATTTTTAAAATTTAATCTTTATGAATTTTTACTTGTTTTACATGTAATTGATATCTTATTATTTTAATCTTATTTTGCAGGGTGGAATCTTTACAGAAGATGGAATTCCAGAAGAGATGTTTCATATCGGAGATTCCATATTCGTTTATCCAAATACTTTTCGAGGAAACGTATTGGTGCACATCAGACGGTTTACAAAGTATGGATCAACTTTCTATCCTACGAAAGAAGGTGTGACACTCTACCCTGGATGGATTGAATTCATCATGAAACCTGGTGCTTTACCACAAGAACCCCGTGATCTGAGAGGAAGTTTTTTCTTACCCGAAGATGAATTCAAAGTTGATAGTGTGGACTTCGAGAACTTTACATTCACTCGATTCCAAACTACACAATGTGGTGATACCTTCAAAAAAAGCATAACTATCTCTTCTTCTCAGTGGACTGAAATGAAACAGCAGTATAATTTTATTGCTGCGAGTGTCTTGGATCATGTTTATGGCGCTATGGACCTTTTGAGTGCCTACAAGACTTTCGAACAATGTGTGAACATCGACGAAAGTTTACCGGACTCTTTAGATGTTAGTCTTGGGACTCAATGCCTGATAGAACTGCTGAAAGATTCACTGAGCCATTGCCTAAAAGAAAGGGGTTTGAAAGAACCCGAATTATTATCTGAGGAACTATGGGCCAATAGGGTTGAGGGTTTTAATTCTGCAGCATTTTCTTTGGAAGTTACTGAAATCGTCGATTCTTTTTACCACAGATTGTGGGAACATAAAGACTTTTTGTGCTTGTCAAAACCTGCAATGTATGTTACATCACAATTTTTAAAGGACATTCGATTAAAAGATGTTCTGAGAGAGGTAAGAAATGTGCTATGTCCTCCATATACGTTTGAATATTTTGACGATTGTAACTGATTCATTGTATTTTTTTCTGTGCACAATTTGTTTAAATAAATAATTGTACTAGCATTTCTCTTTGGTGTTTTATTTTCTCATAACTGATTGTCTTAATATTTGTGTACTTGATTATTCAGTTTTAATATCTTAAAAGGAAAAAAAAAACTTTATTTCCTTTTGTACTTAGTAGTGGAGATTGTCATAAGGAGTATATAAATACTGTATTTCTTAAAATTTTAACAGTCATTATGAATATCAGCTTTAGGTTAGACCACAACCGCTGCTGCAATGGAAGAAATTCTGAATCAGACATATCGGAATCCCAAACTTCCCGGCAGCTTTGGTGGTATCAGTGCTTTACAGCGTGCTTTAAAAGGTCGCGTGAAAAGAAAACAGATAAAGAATTGGCTACAAACGAAAGATTCGTATACTTTACACAAGCCTTTACGGCACAAATTCCAGAGAAATCGTGTAATAGTAGGAGGATTAAACGATCAGTTTCAATCTGATTTAGTGGACATGCAATCTCTCGCCCCTCATAACGACGGGTATAAGTATTTACTTACTTGTATTGATATTTTGTCTAAATATGCATGGGCCATTCCTCTGTTAGATAAAAAATCTGCAACTATATTGAGCGCTTTTGAAAAAATATTTTCCGAACGTACTCCTCAATCCTTACAGACAGATGCTGGGAAAGAGTTTACCAATAAACTAGTGCAAAATTTCTTAAAAAAGAAGAAAGTTCATTTCTTTACCACACATAATTCAACAAAAGCTTCAATCGTTGAACGCTTTAATCGTACCCTTAAAACTAAAATGTGGAAATACTTTACTGAAATAAATACGAAAAGATATATTGACGTCATAGACCAATTGATGCATAGTTATAACCATACTTGGCATCGTAGTATTAAAACAGAGCCTTCATCAGTCACATTACAAAATGAAGGAAAAGTATGGGATACATTATACGGTCAGCAAACTGTTGCAAAACAGAGCAGTTCAGAGTTAAAGGTTGACGATACTGTTCGTATTAGTCGGGAGAAAATGCACTTTGAAAAAGGATACGAACAAAACTGGACAAAAGAAATTTTTACTATCGATAAAATAATACATCGGATACCTGTTGTGTATAAACTGAAAGATTTAGCAGGGGAAGTGATACAAGGAAGTTTTTACAAAGAGGAATTGCAAAAGATCTCGGATTCCGGATTTTATCCAGTAGAAAAAGTTTTAAAGAAAAGAAAGCGTCAGGGGAAAACGGAATACTTTGTGAAATTTCAGGGTTATCCTGAAAAATTTAATGCTTGGGTTGAGAATGTCAAAATGATATAAATAGAGCTGTCACCGTACTTACCTTTTCATTTTCACTGTACGATGTCGTTCTACATTACACTTCCCAGCGATAGCTCTATCGAGTTTTATCCTGGCAACACAATGTCTCACTTCTACACGAAACTCCCTAAACGTCTGGAACTCTCAGGTGAATGGGAAGTAGGATTAGTTGAAATGATTTATCCCAGAATGTGGAATAACATCATTGATGGTGAAAATTCTTTCGAATATGATTTAGGAAACGGAGTAAAAGTTAATGGAAAAATAGCGTGCGGATTTTATGATTCTCCGATCGATATTTTAAATGCATTTCCAAAGCACATAAAAATTCAAATGAAATATAACAAACACACTAAAAGGGTGATGGTGCAGCTCACTAACGGTGCAACGGTGAAATTATCCAAGGGATTAGCTGAAAACTTAGGTTTTGAACCTAATAAAGTGATTGGAGAAAATTTTATTCCAGGAAATGGAGGCCCAGATACAGTAATCACTGAGAGTCCTTTTGTTGCGGATCCTAATGTTGATTTACATTTGTTGTACGTTTACACCGACATCATTCAGCCTGAATTTGTTGGTGGGATCTTAGCTCCTCTTTTACGAACTCTGACAGTGAAGGGAAGAGATGGTGATATGATTCAGGAACAATTTGAGAGACCTCATTATTTACCAGTTTCCAGAAAAAATTTTGACTCGATTGAAATCATTATAAGGACGCACACTGGTCGTTACGTCTCATTTGAACGCGGAAAGTTGATAGTGAAATTACATTTTCGCTTGAAACAAATCATATAAAAGAGTGTTCCTTTCTGAATTGATTCATTTTTTATTTTCGCATTCAAGAAAGAAGTAACAAAATGTTGGTTCCTTACACGTGTTGTAGTAAAAAGTTTGAAGATTATTATTCAGAGCAAATTGGAAATGGCTTGCCCTACTATAAAGGAGTTGTTTTTCAGAAAGGGCACGGAATAGGAGGATTTTTTGCAAAACTATTTCGCAGGGCATTACCTTTTTTGATTAGTGGTGCAAAAACGATTGGAAAAGAAGTTTTACGGACAGGAACAATGGTTGCTAATGACGTGTTATCAGGCGAAAATTTCAAAACATCAGTTAAAACGCGTGCAAAAGAAACTGGGAAAAAATTAGCAAGAAAGGCGGTTAAGAAAGCAGATGAGATGATTGGTCATGGAAAGCTTAAAAGGAAGCGCAAACCCTCGAAACGTGTCATTTCATCTAAAGTCAGGAAGCTACAAGGACGTGATATTTTCGACTCGTAACACCATGGCTTTTCTACTAAAAGATTCTCCAGAATGTGTGAAATCAGAACTAGAATTATTCTCTTTACCTCCAACACAAACTGTCATCGAGAGAGGTCAGTGGGTTGAATTTCATCCCCAAGCCAATGTTTCTGGTGGAAGCCCTATCGAATTCAATGTCTCTGGAAGCGGAGACGAATACCTCGATTTGTCACAGACCCAATTATATGTTAAAGTTAAAATTTTAAAAAGTGACGGCAAACCAATCACAACTGAAAGTAAAGTAGGCCCTGTAAATCTCTTTCTGCATTCCATGTTTTCTCAGGTGGATATCAGTCTAAACGAAAGACTCGTTTCCTCCAGTAATAACACTTATCCATACCGAGCCATGATAGAAAAATTACTGAATCATGGTTATGATACTAGAACTTCTCAATTGTCTTCAGAACTGTTTTTTAAAGATACCGCAGGTCGTATGAATGTTTTTGATACGGCAGATGCTCAACCTAACGATGGATTTAATCAAAGGACAGAAATGTTTAAGCTAGGTGCATCGGTGGATATGATTGGCCGTTTGCACTTGGATATGTTTCATCAAGAGAGACTCCTTTTAAGGTATCCGACTACCTTTAAAACGCGATTTTCGGCGGAAATTGCGATTTTCCAAATTTGATATAATATGAAAGCCCGATTTCTTATCTTTCCAAATCTGTTTAAATTTTGTTCCTACCATGCATAGAACGTAAGATACAGGTCTTTTAATACTACATAGTCGACACTTTTTAAAACCGGAAGTGCCTTTCTGCAAACAGGAAGTGAACGTAAAAGTTTGTTTACATTCTTATTTTAACAAATTAAAGCGTTAAATTTGCTCTGAAGTGTGGATTTTTTTTTATTAATTAAAAAAAATTAATTAAAAAACTACTTTTTACACAAAAATACATCTGGCAATCATGTTTAACTTCACAATCTGGCATCAAACTTGAGTTTCAGTTTGTACACAATTTGAACTCGTGATTTTCGATCGTGCGTTCAAAAAGTTCTACAACTTGATAATTCTTCTTGCATAAAGTGATTTTTCTTTACAAAATGGGAAAGAGTATTGCCAGGAAGAAGAAACACCACTTCAAAGGTAATCAACACTCTAAAACACTGAAGACTAACAGTCTTGAAGATCCAGTGTGCACAGCCAGTGCTTCAAAACTGCAAGCATCTAGCTCTTCCAAATTCGAAGTTTTGAATGAGGAACTGTGTGGTAATCGGATTTTCGACCTGGAAACTTTAATAAATATATTTTTGGTGCTTCCATGTCCCAAATGCTTTGCTTCTGGTTTGCATTTAGTTGAAGACTCCAGGTATGGATTGTGCTCACACTTCTCTTTGAAATGTCACAATTGTGATTTTGTAAAAGGCTTTGCCTCCTCCAAAAAGAACAAAAATGTACCTGAAGTGAACTCTAGAATAGTTTATGAGATGAGGCAGATTGGAAAGGGATTTTCTTCAGCGTATAAACTGTGCACCATGCTGAATTTGCCACCAATTTCTAAAGCTGCGTATAACATCCATGAAGAGAAACTCTTGAAAGTTGTGTCCGAGGTTGCTGAATCTTCAATGTTAAAAGCAGCTGATGAAGTTGGTTCAAAGGGAGAAGACAGTGAATGCGGCGTGTCTGTAGATGGAACGTGGCAGCGTAGAGGGTACACTTCTTTGAATGGTTGTGTTGCTGCCATTTCAATTGACACGGGAAAGGTTCTCGATTTAGAAGTCATGTCCTCATACTGCAGAATTTGCAAAAGATTACAGAAACTGAAGAGAAACCCGTCATTTGAATCACAGGAAGCTGACCATATATGCCAGTGCAATTTTAAAGGGTCATCAGCAAAGATGGAAACTGTTGGTGTCGACAGAATTTTCAAGAGGTCAGTGAGCACTCGGAAGCTGAAGTACACGAAATACTACGGTGATGGGGATTCTAAAGGCTATTTGTGCGTCCAAAACACATATGGCGAAAAAAGTGTTTCAAAACTGGAATGCATTGGGCACATTCAAAAACGGGTGGGTACACGTCTGCGAAAATTGAAAAACAAAACCAAAGGTCTGTCTGGTAAAGGCAAGTTATCAGATGTCTTTATCGACAGACTACAAAATTATTATGGCATTGCGATTCGCTCTAACGTGGGCAACTTACAAATGATGCAGCAAAATGTAATTGCAGCTTTGTTTCATTGTGCTTCATCACCAAAGAAACCGATGCATGGCCAGTGCCCTATTGGTGTAGACAGTTGGTGCTATTACCAGCGAGCTGTAAGCGAAGGGAAAGAACCAGAAAAGCTCAAGCATTCTGGTTTGCCCAACAATATTTTAAATGTAGTCAAACCAGTGTATTTAGAGCTTTGCACCAGAGAACTTTTGAATAAGTGTCTGCATGGCAAAACTCAAAATGCCAATGAAAGTTTCAATGGTGTTATTTGGCAGAGAGTTCCGAAGGAGGTTTTCGTCAGCCTAAAAACTGTAAAATTAGGGGCTTATGATGCAGTAATACAATATAATGATGGATTTGAGGGTTGCACCAGTGTTTTAAGCAAGATGAACATTGAAAATCTTGGTTACTTCACATTAAAAGGTTACCAAAGTTTGGATCGCATTAGAATCAGTGATTCCAAGCGCCATACAACACCCGTTTCAAAGAAGCGCAGGAAGGTTTTGAGGGCAATTAGGAAAAAAAAAGTAGTTGATTTAACTTCTATAGAAGGTGATCTTTATAAATCAGGATCATTTTAGAGCTACATTTTCCATTTAAAGGTAAGATTCATTATTGAATTTTGTTTTTAGCTTTTTCTTGAAATTGACATTTTAGAATTTTGCTTTTACGCAAAACATGAAAACTCAAAAAGTTATGCTTCAAATGTTATGAAATTTGGTAGGAATACTTTCAAAGAGTTTATAAAGGGAATGTACCACTTCTGTAATTGTGCATTAATTAGTTTTTTTATTTTTAATTATAAAAGTTATGCGTTGCTATAATTTATGGAAGATTTTCTTCTTGGTTGTACTTGAACCTCTCCAGTTTTTAAAAGAACTGGTTTACAATGATGTGAGAGGTACATTCCCTAAAGGAGGTTTCAATCTTCAAAATAAAATTTACAAAATAAGAATATCTTAATTTAAATTTAAGTTATCATGTTTTGCGGTGGTGCTAGTTTTTGTCTATTTTTCACCCCTTTTTGGGGTTTAAATTTTAAAAAAATTATTAATTATTTTTTTATATGTTATTCTCTAAGTTTTTAACCATATTCTATAATATAATGCACAAAAAAAGTCAAATTTCAAATTATTTCAAAAAATCCTTTCCGAAGGTAGTCGGACACCTTAAATATGGTGGATGTGAAAATTAAGCTTATACGCAGTAAACCGGAATTTTGTTTGTTGGGAGACGGGGAATTTAAAGTTTTGTTGGAATATGCTTCCTTGTTTGTTCGTAAAGTCAGAGTGAGCCCCGGTGTTGTTATAGGACATGCAAAAGGTTTGGAAAAAACAGCAGCTAAATACCCCATTAACAGAGTACTGTGTAAAGCTTATTCCATTCCGGCTGGTAATATGAGTTTTGTTCAAGATAACATTTTTACGGGACAGATGCCTAACCGTATTGTGATTGCCTGTGTCGATAACGACGCGTTCAACGGACTCTCCCTTTGAGTTCAAACATTACAATATTAATTTTATAGGAGTCTATGTGGATGGTCAGCCCGTGCCTCATAACCCACTCCAACCAAATTTTGAAAAAGATCAATTTGTAAGAGCATATCAGAACTTATTTACGAATGCTGAAAATAGAGGCCTGTACCTCTCAAGGTCAGAATTTTCGAAAGGTTATTCTTTATTTTGCTTTGATTTATCCCCAGATTTGTGCGATGGTTCACATTTAAATCTTGTTCGACACAGTAACTTAAGAATAGAAATAAAATTTGGAACTACGTTACAGCAAACAATTTCATTGTTGGTGTATGCTGAGTTTGAAAATCTAATCGAAATCAACAAAGCTCGTAATATACTTTATGATTTTGGGAACTAATGAATTCATCACAGATTCATAGAATCTTATCTCGTGATTCTATTTCGGCGAGATATTATGGTGGTGTTTATCCCTCAGATAAGACACCAACTATTGAAAAGTTTCCCTCTGCTATAGTGCTCAATACTGATAAGCATGATGAGACGGGTTCTCATTGGCTTGCTGTGTACGTTCAAGATAACAAGACTATTGAATTTTTTGATTCCTATGGATTGCCTCCCGACGCATTTGGAAAAGACATCGCAAAATTTGTCAAGAAATTTCAATACGTTCAATGGAACAAGGTTCCACTTCAAAGCTTAACGTCTAATGTATGTGGACACTATTGCATTTATTTTATTGTTAAACGATGTCAAGGATTTTGTATGAAATTTATTATCAATCAGTTAGCAGGAAAGAAGAATGATTTTAGAATATTTCAATTTGTCAAAAAAAGATACGGTGTAACCATGATTTTTAAAAAATAGTAATAAAATTGTTTTATTGCCAGATATTGACTCATTTTTATTTACTTTTTCGATACTTTTTAGATGTGTTTTATTTTTTTCTGACAAATGGTTTTTTTTGGGGGTAAAATCCAAGAGTTTAAAAGGGTTGACGTAGGAAAAAGAAAACACTTTGTTAAAAATATTCACCAGAGTAAGTCGTACAAAAATGGAAAGCACAAAAAGTCAAATAATATTAGTTACAATACTTATTTTTTCCTATGTTTGTTTTTCTGTTTTTGTTATCTGGAGCTGTTTTTATCGGACTAAAGATCAATCACACATCTTGTTTCAGAATGAAACGACACTTGACATATATAAAATATATCAAAGCATTGATTCAGTTGGATACATCAAATGCAACGAATTTTCCAACCTTTATTTCAACAACTCCGATTGTGGGAAAGAAATATGTGATTGCGTTAAAAATTCTTTAAATGTCTTTGAAAACCACTGTTTAGAATTTACTCAAAACATTGTTGATTCGTTCAGCGAGTGTCGTCTCGTAGCAAACACAATTAAAGGGTGCACAGACATGTTCTGCAAACTATAAAAGTGGAAACCTCAGCAATAAATTTATTATTATAGAATATGGAACTCCCCCGGTTAGTTCATCCTTCGACATGCCTCCTCAGTGGGCCTACAGGATCAGGAAAAACTGTTTTCGTAAAGAAACTGATAGATCACAAAATGTTCCATCCAATGCCTACACATATTGTCTACTGCTACGGAAGTTACCAATCTATTTTTAATTCTATGAAAAATGTTAATTTTGAAGAAGGTTTGCCCTCCAACCTCAGCTCCATTCGAGATGCTTTAATTATCATAGATGATTTGATGGTAGAGTTATCAAGTGATACTCGCTTAAGCAATCTTTTTACAAAAGGTAGTCATCACCGAAATCTTTCAATCATTTTTATTACGCAAAACTTTTTTCATCAAGGCAAAGAAATGAGAAATGTTCATTTGAATTCGCATTATGTAGTTCTATACAAAAATCCTAGAGATAAAAGTCAAATAACGCATCTAGCTAAACAAATGTTCCCCAGAAAAATCAAGGCTTTTCAAGAAATATTTGACGATGCCACCTCAACGCCCTTTAGTTATTTGCTCATTGACTTAAGACCGGAGACGACTGAACGGTTACGGTTACGTACAGGGATATTTCCTGGTGATAAGCATTTCGTGTATGAACCTCGATAGGGTCATTAAAGCGGGTACCTTCGAAACCTATATAAAAACAAAGTGAAAAAGCAGAAAAAGTCATTTCTATTTAGAATGCCTTCTCAGAAGGATGTGATATGTCTGAAACTCTTACAGAAAAGCAGGAGAAAAACAACTGTATTGAAAAATTGTCCAAACAGTCTCATTAAATCAGTTTGTGAATGTGTACTGAATTTATTAAAGGGGAATCTTCCTATCAGTAAGCGTGCTAAAAATCAACTCATTCCTTTCAAAAAAACTTTGAGAATACTGGCTGCGAAAAGAGTACCTCTCTATAGAAAAAGACGACTTTTAGTACAAAAAGGTGAAGGATTTTTATCCTTTCTTATTCCAGCTGCAATAACCGTCTTATCATCTCTTATACATGGAACACAGTAAAAAGTTTGCACTGGTACCGTTAGACCGTATGCAAGAATTGGAACAGGATCATCTGAGCGAAATAGATGCACAGATTCAATATATCTTGAAAAAGAAATTAAGTGACGATGAAAAAGTGAAGTTGTACAATCAAGTTTTACAAAAATATGTCACGTTCCCAAACGTTAATAGAACTAAACCACTCGACGAGATGCCTCCCGATAAAGACCCTGAAAACAATTTTGATATAGAAAATGAAGTTCTTGGATCCGTTCCTGTGAAACATAAAGAAACTGCAGTGAAAATTATGGAGTTCTTAAAACACCATAAAATTTCCTGGAGTCAGAACAAAGAAGTCAAAGTGAACGATGAGATTATTCCAGGCTCAAATGTTATTCAATTCATCAATTTTCTTTTGAGAAACAGAATTCGAAGACCACCGGCCTTTGAAAAATTTAAGGAAATATTAACATTCAACAATTTTCCTCGAGAATTTGTGAAAAATACTTATTTAACTGATGTGAAAACTATGTATGCCAAACCTAAAAAATCCATAAAGAGACCGTCTTCAAGCAAATGGCTGCAGTTATGAAAAAGCAACTTTGTAATTTTTTCTTGAAAGTTATGAATAAAATACTTTTTTCCATTACTTACTTGTGAATTTTATTTTAAATTTAAATATTCATAAAATTTAATAGTTAGGTCAGTTTATTTTTTACACAATAAATTAACTTTTTTTACTTTTAACATTTTAACAAAAGAAAAAAATCTTAGAAAAGGTCATATAAAAGATACTCGTTTTTGAAAAGTGAAAACAACAACATTTATTTGACACGATATATAACATTTTTTTACACCATTTTACAAATAATTGCAACACGTATTTACATTAATATCCGTATGGAAGTGTGGAAAAATTGTCTTGCCTTACTCTTTTTTTGTATATAGTTTTGTATGTTTTATTTTTCTTCCTTATTGATAACTTTTCGTCGTAATTTTTCTTGCTCCACCGCCGCCTATTTCTCTCCTGACAGTCATGACATCAATATTGAAACCTGAATCTAGGGCAATTTCCTCCTTGGACTGCAGGACTTTCATGACTGAAGTCATTACTTTCTCCACTGTTAAATCGGAAACAGGCATCAAATGCGTGGAGATGGGTTTGTCAAGCCCCTCAGCTTGGATGCAAAAGCGTACCAGGTCCGAGGAAGCTAGCCCCTCGGTAGTCCGACGAATTAAAGTAGCAAAAAGCTCGCGAACAGCATCCACGATCGCCGCCAAGGGTACGCCTCGCACACCTTCTGAAAGCCTTTCTGTATCCACACGGGCACTGTACGTGATTTCTTCTGCCTGGTACTTCTTATTTCTCCGCCGCGATCGCTCGACGAGTATCACAGCACTTTCCATCTGTAAAAAACGAGGTAAATAAAACACAATAACTAAATAACAACATAAAGGATAATATAAATTAGTATTTTAAAAATATGGACAAAATGTGTAATTACACTAGAAACCGGGTCATCAGCAATATTCCTGGGTCCCACTTCAGATGATTCGCTGCGGCCAGTCTATAAAAAAGAAAACAATTAATAAAAGTACATTTTTCCATAGGATCAGGAGTTCAAACAAAAAAAAATGTAAATTACCTCAAATCCTGAACCCACTTGGTAATACAAGGGAATAGACATTGGGTTTTCCAGAAAAATCTGAGACGTTTCATTTAATAACTAAAAAAGGACATTAGAAATAGGCCAAATAATCAATAAAAGAAATATATATTACAGGAAAAGCAACTTACATCATCATCATCTGAATCCCTCATGGGAAAATCAGGGTCTTCAAATAAAATCTACAAGAATAAGGGCAAAAAAATGGAGCATACTAGCATGGCATCATTAAAATATTCACATACTGCATTTTCAATGTTAAAAAAAATGAGGTATAAAAATAAGAGAGTTTAAAGAAAATATCTAGGAAATTCCTTTTTAAAATATATTTTTAAAATGTTTCTAATTAATCTAAACAAGGTTATTAAAAAAAAAGTACTAGGGACTTACCATATTGGTGTCATCCATAGATCGCTTCATTTTTTCAAAGTAAAAATCCCGTTGTATAAACACGCGAAAACTAGCAACGAGTTGCAACGTAGTTCAAAGCGTTGTGATTCACTGAAATAGTATAATACTGCTATACTATGTATGTCCTCCTATTGGTCCATTTCATGTATTCCTCCGCTTAACCTGCGTAGGAAATGTACTGTGAGTAGGTTTTTCAAGTTCAGACTTGGCTTTTTCAAGTTCAGACTTGATGGACTTGTGACGTCACCATCGAAATCTCAGAAGGAAAAAAAATCCAAGCCCCAAACGTAAACACACGGACGTCACGCGTGCGCCAATTTAAAAAAAAAAGGTCTCTAAGCATTTAAATCTCTGGAGAATAGGTATTCGTGGCCGAACGGTTATAGTCATTCAACTAACCCTCGACCATGAGTACTTTTGTACTAAGTTCGAGCCCCAACAAAATATCAAATATTTTTTATTTTCTTAGGATTTTATTCTATTCACTCAAGTAAATGACAATAGATGGCGGTACGAATAACGAAAAAAAATCCGTCCAAAACGTAAATACGAGTTATTTACGTTTTGATGTTGCCACTCACCTAAATAGAAACTTTCAAGAAACTGAAACCGAAACTAACAACTCAACTCAACTCTAGCATAATGTTTTCGGGCGGCAGCAGGACCCCTACAACTCAACTCATCTCTAGAATTCACCACGTGACACTTAACTCTAATTTGACCACGTGCTCCAGTACAAAGTTTGAACCGTTGCCATTCACCTAAATAGAAACTTTCAAGAAACTGAAACCGAAACTAACAACTCAACTCAATACCTCAATATTTTCAAGTGGCAGCAGGACCCCTACAACTCAACACCATGTCGATACGTCACTTCCGGTTACGACCACCCCTTTTGATGACGTCACGCTGTGACGTCACTTGGCCCCGCCCCTTTTGATGACGTCACTTCCGCCTCCCGTAGACCACTGCATACTACTGACGTTATTCCCTATTGATTGATATCTTTGAATTTCCTCTACTATGAATGATGTTCGAAATAAAGTGGAGTGGTTCGGGTTTTTTCTACGACTGTACGTATAAAATCGTATAAATTAATTTTATATGGTTCTGAGATAATCAAATTAATCTTCAACTAAATAATGAACAAATAGAGCAATTGACACATCTGTTGATCTTTTTATTTTTGGGAACTGACACCCAAGAAACGCGAGGCACCGATTTTTGTAGATAAAGTAGTTTTCTGAGCGAAAATGGTGAGTTGTAGGTAAATAAGTAAAAATATGAATATTTGCTTTTCTCGGTTACAATTGCAAGTGCATATTAAAGCTCTGCATCGAAAAGGAATTGCAAGTAACCCAGATTCTGGGAGATTTAGGCCATGTTCGTCATGATTGCAACGTGGAATTTCAAGAAGCATTCTTTTACCGAGATCTGGAAGATTTTCTATTCAAATGAGAGACGTAAGAAATATTCTACACGAGGTGTCGCTTTCTGATGGAGTGCCCTAGAAAATTCCCATCATCAACGAACGGAGACGAAAGAAGCTTGTTGCGGTTTTACCAAAGCCTGTAGGATTCCGCAACAATTTTATGTTTCTTGGTGAGAGCAAGTTCAACAATTTCAAATCGGAAGGCAAAATACCTTATTACAGTAGTCATGCCTTTGAAATACGAAGATTTCCATACGATACAGGGGCCATCGTGGCTCAGTGGGTATGCTGCATTCCTCCCTGGGTGTATTTCTCTCTTCTGTGTCAGTAAAACTTTCATTGTGTCTGTCTATTACTTGATATTGTATGTCTTGTGTCTGGTGCAGCATGGCCAAGTATGGCCCTTGCGCCATAAAACCCCAAAACCAACCAATCCATACGATACAGAGATCATTCAAGGTTTTTTGGTTAAACAGTCAGCAATTTAGTTTATTCTTTTTTTTTATTGAAGGAATGATACCTTCTTCCTTCCCACTCTTCCCGACTCGTCATGTGGTTTAGAGCCTTTTCGAGTGGAGGGAGGATGACCAAAGAGTCCAATTTAATTTATATTACGAAGTATTATTTATGACTGGCATGCCACCTCTCCCGCCACATCTTGAATTTGTGTATCGAGTGTTTGTTGCTAATAATATCAAGCCAAATGCAATGGTCCCATTTATTGGCTTAAGAATGCGATGATTTTTGGTATGGATGCAGTTGAAGGAGGATTGGTCTGCGTCGCTACCTCACCACGTACTTTCGTGAGTACTAAGAGGATTATCCTTGTTTGGTGAGTGAAGGATTTCTTTAAAACTGCCTTAAGCCGAGTCCACACCGGCCGTGCAGAACTGCGCCGTGCAAACTGTTATGTTCGTCGCTGCACGAAAATGCGCAAAACCGAGAAGGACTAACCACGAAGCGAGGTGTTTGTGGTGGGCTGCTCGTGCTGAGCTTGTTCCATTGTGCTCGGGTGCGTGCTGGAGGCATGTGTGTACGAAATTAAACTGAAAACTTATTGTTTAAAACAAATTGTTTTAAATGTCCCGTTCTTTTCAAAGTACGCATAATCGCGAGTGCTGCGTATATTGTCAATGACGATTTATTAAAGAGAAAGGGGGGAAAAAACGAAATCTGATGGCACCTTGAATTGATGGAGTGTCTGGTCCGTGTAACACAAACACAATATCGAAACCCCGATTGTATGTTATCTAGGGACAAGAATCTAAAAACTGTACGAATCAGAAAAAGGTAAAACCGATGTCGCAGAAAAACCGTCTTTCCATATTGGGGACGAGAAAATTTCCCGTACGAAAAGGGAGAAAGCGCAAAATCGTGCTCTGACTGTGTTTAAACGTGTCTAGTGGTGCGGCTAAGAATGAGTTTTATTATTAAACAAACGAACGAAATAAAAATCAGCAGAGTGAATACGAACCGGATCGTACGGCGTGAGCGAGTGAACTGAAATGCCGTCCAAATACAGCGCAACACCTTCCTTTGATTTACCGACAAGGAGAGGATCGCGTTGGCGCGTGTTCGAAGTTGCACAACATTGCGCGGTTCGCAGTCAGAACAGCCCGAGCAATCCCGCGCTGCTCGCATTTGTTTGGTTCGGCGCAGTTCTGCGCGGCCGGTGTGGACCCGGCTTTACGATGGAAATTTTGAAGGAAAGAGCTGCTCTGACAATCTTCAACAATTATTAACAGCCAATAAATTGTAATAGCACCTAACATGAGAGCTTGGTATTTCATATATTGAACACCTTGAAAGATCAGTTAACGGACCAATTTTCTCGTTTGTATGAAACACAAGTGAAAATTTCCGAGCTTCTTGAAAGAGATACTGAAGATACTAATAAATAAGAGGACTTCTTCACAGTTGAAGGATAGTGGGACACATACTTGGAATTAAGTTCTCGAGTTGAGACGAACTCAAAACCTGCTCTGTGTTAAATGAAAGCACGAAGTTGAGACTACCAAGTATGATTAAAGAAAATTTGACCTTTTGGAATATATTCTTCAAAATTCACGATCGTCAGGGACTAAAAGCCACCGATAAATTTCATCATTTATTCCAGTCCATGGTTCCAGATTCTCGTGCCGTGAGGTTAATTAAAAGTTTTCCTCTGACCGCAGAGAACTACTCGAATGCAATCGAGCAACAGTAATTACGCTCAGGTTCCGATGAACTGTTGGTTCAAATCTACGTCATAGATCTTTTCTTTGGTAATTAAAAATGCTGCCACTGGAAAAGCGTCGAATGACTTGGCCACCCTCTACGATCTAATAGCCGCGGGCTCTGGAGAGGTTGGGACTTACCGAGGAAAGTTTGAGGACTTTCTGGGTTTAATAGAGTTCTGTCTACCCGATGACATTTTGCCAGCCTGGGATCGAAGTAGAACATTCGACGATAGTGGAGCGAGAACTAGTGAAAGATCCCTTAGGAAACAAATGAATTTCTTGTAACTCGAAGTTAAATCAAAGGAGTTGATCAATTTAGCGTAGCCAGGATTTCGTAAAAAAAATAATATTGGGACTGCGAATAGACCGAAGTGATAAAAACTCCCTCTTAGATACTCCGGACATAGCCACTGCTGAGGAGTTAGTAAGTACTGATCCTAGTAAAGGTAAGAAGAATTGTTATTTTTTATTTTGTAACGATAAGTCGCATTCTAGTTCTGAATGCGCCCATGCACGAAAATTGTGATTTGATAAGAAAAAAACGTATTATTAAATAAGGGCATTTGCTTTATTTTTCTGTTTTTTGGACAAGTACGAGATGTAGAGTGAAAATAAAATTAAAACTTTCAAAATGTAATGACAGACATGTTTTTGCAATGCGCACGGATAAAATCGCGAGCATTAAAAATGAACCAAAAAGAGAAAGCAACGTCGAAGCTTCAAAATATATTCAATAGCACACTGCGAAGGCGTATTGGGAGATCTTATACGTTGAGACAGTGTGTCCAGGTCAAAGAAAAATAGTAAGAGCTCTTTTGGTCACCGCAATTCTCGCTTTATTGTATGGATGGGACCGTTGAAGGAGAAACTAATTCGCAGGGAGAGAGTAAGTAGTGCATGGGTTGTTAGGAGAAAAGGAGAACGGAACCCACATTCCACTGTTTACGCTATTTCGGTGAGCTATTTAGATCGTTCTTACTATTTATTTGCTCGCTCGAAACCTTATTGTACTTTTGCTTTTCTGTACCCCGTGTTAATGATCCTCGAGTACTCGAGGATTTAAGCAACAGGAATATTCAAGTTACCGATTCCCTTCGCAAGGAAGATGAAATTGAGTTGTTGATTGGCGCTGATGCAATCGGGAAATAGGCAAATGTATCATCGCATTAAGCTCTGGTTTGTGAATGCAATCGAAACAAAACTTGGCTGGACGGTAATTGGTAAAAAGGATACGTGCGAGAGAAATAGAATTATTTAAAGATAATGTTTCAACAGTGCTCTCTTTGCATGTGAGTAATAATTTATCTCGAGGAGTATGGGAACTTGATGTTTTAGGAATGAGTGATCCAATTGAAAATGTTTCTAAAAAGGAAGAATTTGCTAATTACTTAACAAACTTCAAGTCAACACCTTCTATTCTTCCAGATGGTAGATATGTTAGAATCGCCATGGAAATCGAATTTCTTGGATTTATCAACCAATAGGAGTTAGCTTTGACATGATTTAAAAAAACTATTATAATATCCAAAGATAAGGGTTTTCTCAGTGAGTATCAGCAGGTATTTCGCATTGTAAAAGTGTGAATATTATTGAACACGTTCTGTTTACTGATTTAGGAAACAAATACTTTTTACCACATAAACCAGTCATTAGGGCTAATGACACGACGAAAGTCAGGCCAGTCTACTCGAGAAAAGTCCTTCGTTAAATCAATGTTTACATACTGGACCAAATTTAACTGAATTAACACCTGACATTATGGATATATATAGGTTTAGAATGTATCTTATCGGCTTCGGTACTGATATCGAGAAAGCATTTTAAAATTGGAATCACCGCCGGAGAATACAAATTATATTTTTGCTAACTTTAGTGCGGAGGAGGTATTAATTTACAGATATTTTCGGGTTGATTTATTGTTACCTGTATTCCTTTAATATTAAGCTATTCAAATGATCATCGTCTAGATAATTCTCCACCCTAATTTGAGAAAGGGTATAGAAATTGTCCGAAGATGTGCCCTTCGTACGCAATCAGATTTGCTATGATAAAATTGTACGAATGGTAGCATGAATATATGGTTTGTGAATAATTGTAGGGAAAATAATTATGCTTTTCAGATTTAAAAGTTAGTGTTTGAAATAGAAAATTCTAAGTTTTGATACGTTTGATTCAAAGTTAGTATTTCCTGAGCTAGATTCAATCATTTATCTTAAAGTATTTATCGTTGAAGATCTAAAATAGCGCATCACTGAGCTTGAAGACAATCCAAATTGTTCGAGACCAATTACCTAATAATTGTACTCTTACAAAACGTTTAATTGGAACGTTGGGAGAGTTTACTCAGATAATTCTGCGGAAATTCAATCTTCTCACAATTTCTTGGTGCGGAGGATGGTGGGAAAAGTCAGTTCGCGTCATCAAATAACTGTTAAAGCGCACACTCGAAAATTCGATTTTATCTTATGAGGAACTCTAGCCTGTTATGAGATTGCAAATATGTTATAAATTCACGTCCATTAACTTACGCTTGAGAAAGTCCCGGATGATTCAATTCCTCTCACTCCATCTATGCTGTAATTGAGAGTCGTACTTCTGATGTAGATATAGGCGAGTCTCGATATTTACGTAATCGCCTCGGATATTGCATAAAACTATTTCAAGATTTGAGATATTGCTTAAGGGAAAAATTTTTAAGCGTTCTAGAACAAAAACAAGAATATTCGAGAATCTAAAGTTAGTGAAGTAGTATTAATTGTGAATGATGCGAAAAAGCGGTTAAATTGGTCTTTGGGGATAATTGTAGCTTTGATACCAGGATATGATGGTACGATACGAACAGTTAAACTTAAAACAGTCTGGACTTCTGACACCTCTGCAAGGCATTTAACCATTGAAATTCAATGTGATGATTGTAATTATGGAAAACGTGGAGTAAGGATAGGTGTGAATGATAATATAGAGTCATGCAATGAGAACATCTAAGGATGAAGTGGGTGAAGTGTAAATATACCAGATCTGGGCGATGCGTTAAAACACCTAAAGACTTGATTTGTTTAAACAGCAAAGGATGTTTTTGAGTCGTATAACTCAAAAGTGGGGAGGATTTTAACTTAAAGCTAGCATTTCACGAGTGTAGTTTTCACATCCTTGTCTGCTTCGATGTACTTTTGATTCTGTCTTGTTGTAATGTGTATTTTCTGTATTCACTAAAATAATTGGAAACCTGAATAGCTTCCAGTGAATTGAAGATAGAGATCTCACCACTAAAATGTTGATTCCGAATAGATATTCCAACGAACCTAGAAAGTGAAACGGATTAATTTTATGCCCTGCCGTTTCAACAGAGTTGAATTTCCTAAGCTTGTAGCACAAAAAGTTTGAACAATTTATAATCCTCAAATATGCACAAGAAGACCCGATATTATCATCAATACCGAATTCTTCTGTGCACATTGTCTTAGGTGCAAGTATAGTTTATAGACCAACAGTTTATTGCTAGACAACATATGTACGGCACAGGTAAGCAAAAGTACACAGCCACATAACAGAGCGTTCTCTCTCATAGGGACAAATTACTAAACCGTTTGTTGACGCGCATGCTGAATACTTGAACCCGAAATATCAGTCATCTAAAATAGGCTAAAGTTGACAGTGTTAGAAATTCCAACATACTGTAGTCTGTAGTGTCTTGGTTCACGGGCAGCTTAGACTAGTTACCATTCAAAAATATCCGTTTCTAGACTAATGGGTTTATTTTACAATTTTTGTACAATTAGTCGGAAAAATGAATGAAGAGTACATTTAAAGATAGTTCGTTGGAAAGTCCAAGGTTTTATCGAGGCGCTTCTTATGGCTGCTGGCGAGCCTCTCACAAATTACTCGGAGGGATCTAATTCGCGGCTACGGGCGAGCCTTTTCACAATAAAAATACTCAGATGAGTAGAGTCCCAAGGCAGGATATCTTAGTCTTTTCCAGATCAGATGAGATCAATCTCCACTACTAGGACGAACAGTTGCACAGATTTCTCCGAGGATTCTCCTTCACGGCTACGGGCGAGCCTTTCTGAATAAAATACTCAGGCGAGTATAGAATCCCAGGGCGGGATAAATCAATCTTGTCGGTTCTGGTGAACTTCGTCTCTACTACTCGGGTGAGTGGTGAAAAAGTACTCAGAGATCTCAAAAGATCTCAAAAACTCTATATATATCGGGTGCTTCTCGACTCCTCCTTTTCGTTTCGGGTCTCGCCTGAGCCTTTCTCAATAAAATACTCAGGCGAGTATAGAATCCCAGGGCGGGATAAATCGGCCTTTTCCCAGCTCGGATGAGCTCTCCCGAAAGATGGCAATCTTTCGCCGACAGTGAACGGGTGTTCACTTCTCGTTCCAATCCTCGTCTCTCTCCAAAACGGTATCTCTCTGCTCTTCTCTTTCGTTTCAATCCTCTTCTCAAGATCTCAAAAACTCTATATATATCGTGTGCTTCTCGACTCCTCCTTTTCGTTTCGGGTCCGCCTCTTAGTCGGTGCTGGTTGGCTGTTGAATATTCTCACCATCTTCGGACCTTCCCGAATGGCTCTCGCACGTTGGCCTCTCCCTCTGGTTTTTACGACAGACTTCGGTGGACTCGAAAGGGGACCATAAACCCTTGTCGGTAATGGTCATAGTAATTAATCTCCGTCCTTTTTGTCTCGAAATGTCATAGAGAGCGACAGAAAGGCGCCTTCCTTTTGTTTCGAAGCCACCAACGATTTTACCTCCTGGAGCGGTACTGTCGTAAAAAAGCTATCTCCGGGTGGTCGTTCTTTTCGGCACGAACGCCGCCAGATTATCAGACCCCCTATCTCTTCCGGCTGCCGTGGTGGTCGTTTCTGTGTGGTCTTTCCTTTCGGCCCTTGATCCGCCGGCGAGATTGTCAGTTTCCCTAGCCACCGTTACAGTAGTATCTACTGAAGGAGCGACATAACCAATTAAATTTTAGGGGAATAGCACAGGAAGGTGAATATTGATATGTATTCGGAACACAGTGATAATCCATTAAGAGAATAGCCTTCGCCAAATATTAAATTTCATGTGGATATTTTTCAAGGTCACACGGAGGTGTATCAATGAGTGCGTTAAGAGCATCAGTCGTGGAGGTCCTATAAAAACTAGTGATTTATAAAAACTAGTGATTTATAAAAACTAGTGATTTATAAAAAAGGGTATCTAGAGTTTATTTTTATAGTATTTATTATAGAGTTAGAGAAAGGAATGGAAGCTTGCAACAATATTAAAGTATCGAGATATTTTTACTCAAAGTCTTATAAAATCAGGGTACACATGTGCAGTACTACACGTATAAACACATGATCTTGAGGAAGTTCATTTCTTAAAAGTTAGTACGATCGCCAAGGGAATGGGTTGTCATACGCAAAAGCGTGCATGGCGGTTCGCCATAGGTAATGATCTGTTTCACCAATTCGTTTTTTCTTTTATCCCTTTCATAACCAAATGTTAATCTCGGAGCAAGATTCCGCTCTAGAAACGTCAACGCTGTGAGAACGCATTGTCTTCGTTTAACCTCTCCTTCAATTTAACGAATGGACTCGTTCGAAGTGACGTGACTCAAAATGTCTACTCACCAGTGTCGAGGTATAAGACTGATTCCTAGCACATTGCTATCATTATGAGATTGTAGTTGCAATACCATCAATAGTGTGTCCTGTGTTTGGCGCTGTTTGTCAGTGTTCTGGACCTTGTGCCATAAAAACCGAATCATAATATCCAGATCTGAGTTCTACAGAATTCATTTCTTTTGCTGGACGGTGAAGGCAGAAAATATATTCCTTATGAAATTTACCAAAGGCTGGCTTACAAAGTACCAGTGGGGTCATTCCACGCAAAATGAGCAAATCGGCTGGGGCTGACATATCACCGATTATAATGAAAATCAGTTTTTAAATAGGTCACATATACAGTAATGAGCAACTGCAAAATATTAGGTTCCAGAAATCTATATTTTGTTAATTATTGACATTTAAAGGTCACAAATGTAGATTTTCTAGCTCTAAAATTTACCTGTTTGAGACCCTATATTTCAATAAGTTATTGACACAAACTTAAAACTTTTATATCGTTACATTCTTCAGAAAAAGGTCTCTTAGGATACGAACATAATTTAATAGCCGTCATTGCTGAATCTGAGGGATTGACGAAAAAAGAAATTTTGCCAATTTGCTACATATTTCAAATTGTTCTGGTATTCCTAGAAATGGAGAGACAATATTAAAAATTATTCTTAATGAAGAGCCTTTCCTAATAAATAGCGTGGAGTAATTTGGTGATTGTATTTCTACTCTTTTATAAAGAAAAAACATTTAAAACTGAAATTATGGAAAATATGATTTTTAAATTTTTAAAAATGCATATTTCACTGTGAGGGAAAGCTCCAAAAACATCAAAACTTTTCCACATAAAAGAGCAAGATGTCTATTATATGTCCTGACTTTTACAGAATTATAATTTGATTATTTTTGTCTCAGGAAAATTTTTAGTAAGACGTAAATTTTACTTTTTTTATCGCAGATGATGAGTTATAACCTCCGAGAATATCAAAAATGTGATATAAGAATGAAATAACTATTATTATGGTGCACATGCAAGATTTCACATGAAATTTCGATTCAGTCTTTTGTGCTTAATCCAAGGAATGTTTCCATCAGTGAAATAATTAGGTGTAAACTCAATTTCTGTTAGAGAAATCTTTTCGATTTGCTTTTTCCCTTGGAAAAGTAAGTATTAAATACTACTACTTGTGAATATTAAATACGTTTTGTAAATATTAAGCATTATTAATCATGTAAATAATAATTTTGAGAGTAAAAAAAGAATTTAAACATCGCTGTTATACCCGATTCTCCCAAATGTACATAACTCACGAATCCTTGTTCCATATTTATCACAATCACTAGTGAAATAAGTAAAGATTTCAAGATTCGGCAGCACTAGAAAAATTTCAATTTAAGAAATTACGAAATTAAACAAGAGACCTCGATCAAATTGAAAGTGAAGTTGAAGACAATAAAATAAAAGTTTTAAATGTTTAAGCTTTTTCAATTGTGATTTGATGTCCTGCTATTATAATTTCCTTCAAAAGTTAAAAATAATTTGGTATTTCATTGTGGATTTGGAGTTTCATTGTTTCCACGAGTAATATGTATAAAATGGAAAGGAGATGCTATGATTGGCGATAATAAGCATTGTGAGTTAGAGCGATACTGATGGAATATGGTAACCCGGCGTAGACCTATCCGAATAATGGTTTGGCGTCGAAACTTTCAGTCGCCAATTTATCGATAGGCAAGAACGTGTTTTTGCGTTTTACTAATTTTGTCATTGTTGCTTTGGTACTCCAAATACAATACTGAATTTGTTTCACAAGTAATAGACATATTACTTGTAAAACATAAAACATAATGTATTAAACTATATTCTTCCAAAATATAATTTTCGTCAGAGCTGTCTTTCGTTTCATTTTATGTGCCTATTTTAAGTGGAAAACCTTTATTTTATAATTTTCCTTTGCTGTTTGGAAGATGAAGGAAATAAAAGCCGACTTCCAAACTTCATCAGTACTTTTATCATACCTAGCACTGTATCCGGCATGAATTTCAACAATCCATTTAAATTCCTTCAGCCCACAGAAACCTTTTGAATTCTATCAAAATCGACTATTTCCCCTTTTTCGCTACTAATTTTTAGCTTAAATGTGATGTTTAAAATTGTTATTTCCAAATGGATAAAAAGAAAATTCTTCATAGATTACAAAAATATGAAATATTGTTGTCTACGTTAAATAGTTTTTGAGAAAGGTCTCAAACATGCAATATCAAACGATTTCACAACTGCTCTTGAAAGTTGCATGTCCTTAAAATGCCTGAAACTACCAAAATATTGTCCTTTATGCATAAACTTAACCACTGTAGCAAATTTCATGAAAATCCGTTACCCTACGGCCACAGATTTTTCTGAATTTTGCTCATTTCACATAGAATGACCGAGTGGCTATATGTATTAAATTCAGACGCGTTTTCTTCTTATGTAGACAAGTGTGCAAACAT
Organism: Meta bourneti; assembly: GCA_933210815.1. Classification (NCBI taxonomy): domain Eukaryota; kingdom Metazoa; phylum Arthropoda; class Arachnida; order Araneae; family Tetragnathidae; genus Meta; species Meta bourneti. The sequence continues at coordinate 88,391,484 of OW119924.1, read as the reverse complement.
ATTTTTACACCTCAATCTTAAAATTTATTCAATGAAGCATTCGTATTTATTTTTTGATTAATTAAGCAACCACATTGTGAAGCAAAACTGCATCGAATGTAGTTACATTTCTGCAAAAGTTTTAGCAAGAAATGATGGTATGCAAATACTTTTCGTAGGCATTGTCAGTCCTGCCAGACGTAATTGAAAGGGAGGGGCATTATCGGCTTATGTCTAGGCCTCAGAGGGGTTCACACGCAAAATTGCAAAGCGGAACCTGCAGTCTGCCCTCAGGGATTACTAACTAATTTTAACCAACTTGACGAAGAGAATTTTTCCAAATGATTCAATTTTAAGAAAATGCGTAACATAATCTTCCAAAGGATTTTATTCTGAGGAAAGGATGAATAAATATTTCTAAAAAGGATTCTATTCGAAGGAAAGGTCCAATAGTATCATTCCAAATGGTTCTGTTTTGTAAGGAGAGAAGCAATAGAATATTTGCAAAGCATTCCAATCTACAGAATGGGCCAAAAAAATCGTTCTAAATGATTCTATTCAAAGGAAAAAAAATAAATAGCATATTTCTAAAGGTTGAAAGAATTCATTGATTCTTTCAACCAACAGATGTGGTTATTTAGTCATTCAGTGTGCTGTGAGGTAAAAGCAATACTACACGACTCGTAACCTCGCGACGCTAACAGGGCTAGGTGACTGCACTTCAGAAATATTCATTAAATGAGTGTTTCAGACTTTTCTGTCTTCCTAGAGAGTCAGCAGATGAAAGTTATTTTTATATTACATTAAACTATTAAATGACCTAAACTAAATGTAACCATTTTTACATATTTATAGCGATGTTTTCTAATTATTATTCATTAATTCAAAATTTAAAAAGTTGCGTTTTGAACCGTGTATAAATTTCGAGTGTAAATGACTGAGTGGTGTCAAGTCTTGACGTGCGAAAGTTCAGTTTATCTCTTTCAGTGTCCCTTTCGGAGATAGTCACCTTTATTCAAAAACTGCATCATATAGATTTTTCAATCTGAATATATTTGGATGGAATTTTTTGTGTGCGAATTTTATGATTCAAAAATGTCACTAGTCTACTTATTTTCTAAGTGTTCTATAAAATTTCAACGTCCAAATGCAAATTCAACAATAGTATGCGAATGAGACGATATGCTAAAAGGCATCACTATCGGAGTAGTATACAAATCCGGCTGAAGCTTCAGAAAAATTAGCCTTATGCTCAGATATCAACAGTCTCTTTCTGAGTGAAAAGTTTATTTGTTTTTGACTAAATAAGGCTTAATGTATGCGGATATATAGTTTTTACAGTTTATTAAATTGGATTGTTTTTTATCTAACTATAAAAGCATTGAGGGGTGGGAATGTTGGACGTCAACAAGGTAGTGGCCTCAGAATAGTAAACGACCAAGGTACATGTACTGTAGTAACGATGTCTGCAGTAAATCCCACTTCTATCGTAGAAATGCAGCAGACCTCAACCAAATCTAAAACGTTTGGACAATAATCAAATCGTATATTGATTTTACGTAGACTACCTCTGGACCTCTGGTGATCAGCTATTTAAACTTTTGCACAGCGATTAGAAACATTTCGTAATGTCCTTGTGTGCAGCACGATTCTATATCGAGGCGAATCCAAAATGCGACAAAATAACGCTCACTATAATTCATTATTAGCAAAATGTCAAATATTTGTAAATTATCACATAAAATTTATTGAACAAAATAATTTAATTTGATCTTTTCCGTTGTTTAGCCCTTTTGTTTTATAGACTAGTTAATTATTGTAGTGCAGTTCTAAGCATGTTTTGGAATATTCTTTAATATCTCATCGATAGGGGCTTTTGCAAATGAGACCAAAGTCAAAGAAACTGGAGAGTAGAGAGCAGATTAGGAAACTAAAATATTCTACATGACTTTTATTTACAGTTTCTAGACAAACTCGAGGCAGATCCTAAATAGCTTTTCTCCTGTTTCCAGTAAGCGTGGTGGAGAAGTTTAGACGGTGGGGTGACAGCTCAGGTGTTGACCTCGTCATCTAACCATGGTTCAAAATGACGGGGTCTTGTCCTCAGATCTTTCCCCTCGAGGTTGATCTTAGACCGTCGCCAATAGCCCGTTGCGACGTTAATTCAACTATCAGCCAACCTATATTTACGGCAAATATGAATTAACCACTCGTTCAAAATATTCACTGTTACGCAGTCTAAGAGGGCCGCGGTAGCCTGGTTGCAAGAGTAACGGATTAGCAACCGGAGGGTTGCGAGTTCGAATCAAATCAAAGACCCTCGTGTACAAAGGGGGCTGGTGCAGTTTAAATCCGTCGTGACCTCAAATGTCCTCACGCTGGCATGGCGTCGAAATTTGGAGAGTTTGGTGCCAGCTCAGGTCTTACCTCGTCATCTGACCATGGTTCAAAATTACGTGGTGTTGTCCTCGGGTCTTTCCCTTGGGGATCGATTCCGGACCGCTGTCAATTGTCCGTTGTGTTGCTCTAGTGCGACGTTGATTGAAATACCTACCTACCTACGCAGTCTACGAACTGTTGCTAAGCTTAAATTCCATCCAGACTCTGCGTTTACTTAACACATTTCACTTGTTGCTTCGGACAGGCTTTGGCATCCACCAATTAATTTTTCTCCCGGAGCATGGTTTAGAATTTTTACTATCCCAGTTAGGCACATGTGCTTTTAAATCTCCTTTCTAGGTTTTAAAAAATAATTATTTGCGTTGTTGAGCGCAGAATTCCAGTCTCTTTAAAAATATATCTTTGAAACAAATTCTTTTCTAAAATGTTTAGACAATTTTTCTTTCGCCTCGACGAAGTTCTCGTGTTTTTGAAATGGTGAAACTTGGTAGTAATGGATAGTGTAGAATCAACACTTGAGGGTTCTTTTAAGTAAAAGTTTCGTTTAAACTTCTATACATACACTGTTGTTCAAAATTAAGAGAATTTGCACTTTTGGGCGATTATCTCCAGAACTACTGGACATATTTTAATGAAATTAATTAGGTACATAGGTTGAGATAATACAAAAAAGTTAGCATGCAACAGTTATGGTACACACGCATGATTGTGCGTAAGACTCATCAGCGCAGGAAGGTCTAAAACAGAGGTTACAATAACGAGACACAAAAAATGGGTAAATAGGGGATAGGGTCCCCTCCTACAATTATACACAGAGGAGAGATAAGGATAGGGAGTGCGTAGGGGTTGCAAACAGGTTCTAAGAGTAAAATCAGGTGACGTGTGGACGATTCTTCGACTCGGAGAATGTTCTCTATGGGATTTAGCAAAGGGACGGTAAATTGACTCGTTGAAGGCAGCAATTTTAGTAAAAAAAAAGTGGTTGAATATTCTTATGCATACAATTGCAAGGAGAGAGGAGCTAAAAGATCACCCTACTCATTTCACAGTTATGTTATTATTTAGTTACCTGCTTTTTTTAGTATTTAAAGCATTTTAAGAAGAGTAGCGTTGCATCACGTCACAGTATAATCAATGTTTATTCGTTATTGTGAACACTTTTTTGCATTATTTGATTTCGTGAGAACAATTTGAATGTCTGTAAGCTGATAGAAAATGTTTTGGAGCCATTAAGATTATACATTTTGCGAAAAAATAGAATGTTTTAGGGTTATAACAAAAATGCAGGTTGGCGAATCTTGGCGCCTTCCGCTAGAGTAAACAAATATCGCGTGTTTATAAAGTTGTTGGTAATTTCTCGTATGCAGATAGTGCAGTTCGTTTATTCAAGATTAATATTGTTAGTATATTACAAGTGAGTTATCGCTCCTGATAGCTGTTTATTTCAATTTTGATTTGTAGAGATTGTTTCATTTTAATTGGAAACAATACACATGTACTTTTGCGTTAAATTTAAAAACGTAAAAACAATTATTTTTGAAGGAATTATTTATTTTTTAAGTAACGCAGAGGTTTCATTCGAGTACATCAACTTTTTAGAATAGGAACTGATGGATAACTTTTTAGAAATTTGATTAGTTTTGCTTAAATGATTTTTTAAAGTACGAGTATTTGTTTAATTTAAATTAGCCGTCTAATCTAATTAAAACTTGTGTTACATTAATACAAAACATGCTTAGAATGATGTACGCATTACTTTCGCAAGGCCCACATCTTGCAAAAATATGTTTCCTAGGGCATCGAAATAAAAAATTAATTTTTACTACTTACAATATTACATACTATGTAGTAAATGTAGATTTAGCAAATGTAGGAATGATATCACAAACTAAAATTACTTATATTTCCTAGAAATGCATTTTAAATAGTGTATTTACATTTTATGTGTTTTAGTAACAATATAAAATGAAGAAATGAGCACGATAAAGTAGAGCAATATACTTCTTACGCATCCATTTTGGCAAATGTAATTTTTAAAAATTGAATTGTTAAACTTCAATACATAAACATGGCTTTATAGTTTTCTTCTAAACTTCTTAGTTTTCCACGTGGTGAAAAGGAGAAAGGAATGGGAAAAGTTCTTGAGCCGAGATAAAATTTTCTGAAAACATTTTCTCTTGAATGTCCCATGTTTCATGGAATTGCCCTTATGTAATCTATGCAAATAAAAATTAAGTGCTTCTGTTAGTGTATAGAATATTTTGTTCATTAAATTATTTATCTGAGTCATTTTTAAAAAATCAATGGTCTCCCTGTATATATACGCTTGTCCAAAAGCCTTAAAATTTATTCGCAGTGAAAATATTATATTTGAAAAAAATCTTTTTTTAATCTAATTGTGTTTTCTCTCTGGTGGCTTTCATGGGAGCTACGAATTACAAGTTATAAATCAAAACATTTCAATATTCACAAAACAAAGATATCTAAAATCATTAATCTCAGACTGAATTTTCTATTCTGCATCACTGCTTTTTAAAAAAATTTTTCGTTATTTTGTAAACATTTTAAGTCAACAAAGTAGCAAAAATTGGTAAGCTAAGAAACTTTACTTTTATGAAATAATGGTTCAAAATCATACATCAAATACTTTAAGTCTAAATTGTCTGTTTTATCACGAAGGCCGTATTTGTAACAAAATAAGTACAATTCGTTTATTCTTGTTCTTATTTGGTTCAAAGAGGTAAAAGCTCGATATGTTTACATTACGCAGGTGAAGGTATCGCCAAGATTGTTTACGTTACATGGTGATATGAAGCCAAATCTGGTTTAAACTTGGGCTAAAACGCGAAGTTACTCGTGGAACAACGTTTTCGACCATCTGAATGGGGATGCGCTCTCTATCCTTCTCTCCTCTATGGTTATACAGCTCTCACAACGTGCACGCGCGAATTCGTACTGGAAATGAGACAGTTCATAAGTTCCTGTGGCAGTCGGTTCCACTCCTCCAGAAACGCTGTTTTCAGGTTCTGGATGGTTCTGGGAGGGTTAAGGAGCGTCAATTGCCCCCTCAAGAGAGCCCCAGATATGCTCTATACGGTTTAGGTCTGGAGATCTGGCTGGCCAATCCTTCCGGCTAATGTCCTCACTTTCCAGATATTCGTCGACCAGATGAGCCCTATGTAGACGAGCGTTGTAGTCCATAAAAATGAAATAAGGACCAACTGCACTACTGTAAAGGCGAACATAGGGCTTCAAGATTTCATCCCTATACCTTACAGCAGTCACAGGGCCTCTGTCAAAGACATGAAGGTCTGTGCGCCCATCCAACATAATGCCTGCCCAGATCATCAAACCTCCGCTGACATAGTGGTCTCTTCCTCGGATGTTGGAGGACAGGTAGCTGGTCCCTGGTTCTATCCATATAAACGTACGTCGAGAATCAGTGGTTAGGCTGAACCGGGACTCATCAATAGAACGATCCTTCGCTGATCCCTGGTCCAAAGTAGATGTTCTCTGCACCGTGATAAACGGGCTCTCCTGTGCAGAAATGACCGGGACGCAAACAGCAGGTCTTCTTGCAAACAGACCTCTCTCATGTAGCCTTCTGGTAACAGTAATCCCTTAAACTAAGTTGCCTGTGGCCGCATAAAGGTCACGAGAGAGCTGAGAAGCTGTTGCACTCCTGTTACGGCTCATTGTAATGGACAAATATCGTTCTTCATTGGCCGTCGTGGCTCTTGGACGACCTTGCCCAGGCTTTCTCTCTACGAATCCGGTATCCTTAAACTGTCTCCATAATTTGGACACGACACTGGGCGTAACATTCGTCTCTAGCAATTTGCACTTGAGACAGCCCTGCTTCCAGTCTCCCGACGATTCTCCACCTCATTCCATCAATCAAACGTTGGTGGTTACTCATTTTAACTGTTTGATTTTTATTTCACCAAATGTTGCTAAAAAACACCACGAAATTTCCCGAGGTGTGCGAGCAAACGAAGTGCGGAAACTGTCACGTGCTCTTAGAAATCATGTTACTCTAAATGCACCTCCCACACGCACGTGTACTCTTACGTATTCGACACTAAAGATTTGCATCTTTGTTTGGAAGCATTAGTTTTACCTTTCGTTCAGTACTTTTCGAGATATTCGACAAAATATGCAAATTCTCTTAATTTTGAACACCAGTTGTAGTTTTTGTAAAAGTATTAATTTCTATAGATTTGTAGCTTGGTTCCAGTCATCAGTCTGTGTTTGGTTGTGGCTTCGTGATTATACTCATTCGGGAATTTTGTGTCTTTCACAGCTCAAATCATATCGTGAGAGCTTTTCATAAGTTATTTCACCTAAAGCATTTTAGAAAAATTTGATGGTAACATAAAACAGGGGTATAAAACGTTTAAGGGGTTCTATGAGTGGCAATTTTCGTCGAGCTAACTTTAGATGGTGATAGTGTTTCCGCCGCTGAAAGTGTTCTGTAAGTATTCCTAACGTGACGTCAAGTGTCTTGTTTCTCAAATCCGATTTCAGCACTTTTCCTAAAAAATATTCCAAAGAATCAATTCTAAATGGAAATCTGATTGTTAATCGATCACCGCGAAATAGATTAAACGCTAAACAACCCCAAAATAGACCACATTTTATGGTAACTCCGATATGTACCATGCCGAGAGTATTCTGGTAGCGGAAGTAAAATCATCGTTTTCCATTTGGTTTGTTTTGCACTGAAAATCTCTCTCATGCCGTAGTCCAGTTAATTATTTTTTGTCCATTCACTATGTGAGCTTGATCTTCTATAGTCAGATAGGGAAACATCCTTACAGAAATTTCAGAATCTTGATAAATGGAAAAAGGTTTTTTATAATTAGTTTGATTAATCATTTGATATTTTTACTGTACATAGCAGCATTAGAATCAAATATATAGATGAGCTATAACATACTCCATTTTTATCAAGAAGCTCCTCGTAATTTTCCCTAAGTCAATTTTATGTGCTACTCTAATGTCCCATTGTCGTATGCTTAAAGGAAATAGGATTCTTACATCGCCGATCTAAGTGCCATTTTGTGCAATCACATTATAGATACCGTGTAAAAATGTAAGTAGAGCTTTTTCGATAAAGGAACGGGAGTCAATGCATTTGTGAGCCTGTAGTGTATTTCAGATTCTATAATTTCTTTTGAATGATGTAACTTAGAACATTAACGTGTTCCAATTTGCCGTTGTTTTAAGCACCCATTTCATTGTGAGTAATGATGACAGGTTTCTCCGACTTTAGTGGAAACGCGTATCTCGTATACGCGTTTCCACTAAATTTCGGTAAAAATATCTCACCTTGCGCTTTTCTATTCTATCATACATATTATCAAGTAAACATTGTGCGTTTTCTTACAAGTTTAGCAAGCTCGTGTGAAACTGCAACTTTTGTCTACTAGAAAGTACACCATAGTAGAGTTGGGTTTCACTGCTATATATACTATTGTATCGAAAGTTAATTTTTGTAGTGGTAGCTAAGTTCGCCCCACAAGTACAACCTTGCTAATAGTAGAGAAGAACTCTTTCTGTTGCGTGTATGTAAAACTCGAAATCTGACTTTTAAGATTATTCAAATAATGTATTAATTATTATTTATCATAATATAAATCAAGTTCTAAAAATAATGTCAAGTGAGAATATTGGTAGAAAATAGCTAATAGCGTTATAGAACTCATAACACTTTTTAAGGAAGGAAGGTCGTTGTTTTTACGTCGCACTAGAGCAACACAACGGGTTATTGATGACGATCCCGATCAATCCCGAAGGAAAAGACCCGAGGACGACATCTCATAATTTTGAACCCCAGTTAGATAATGAGGTCAATACTTGAGCTGGCACCCTACTCTCCAAACTTCCACACCTCACCAACGTGAGGGCATTTGATGCCACTGTAGATTTAACATGCAACAGTCCCCACGTACACGACTTTAGCCATTAGTTAGATCGTGTTTCAAACTCACTACCTTCTGGTTGCTATTCCACGATTCTACCCTACATCTTAAAGACTTGTTTTAATGTATTTCTCTCCTTGCCATTTGGTTCCGACAATCCATATATTTTCTAATACACTATATCTGCCTTACCTACATTGCTTTTACCATTTTATTTTCGGAAAATTCAGATTTGCACACAAGTTAATATTATTTCGAATAGCTTTATAAAACGTATTCTTTTATATTCTTCTAGACGCATAAAACTGCTTTCTATGATTATCTATATTTTATTATTTATCTACATTTTATGATTCCATGGAGACGCGATATATCAAGGAAAGTGACATAGCGTGGGGCGAGAAAATTTTACTTATTACAGGAAAAATGGGAAATTGTACATCCTATTATGCGTTAAAATAATGTAAGATAACAATATTGTAGAATATTTCTGTTAATAGGATAAATCCTTTACGATTTTTCTATCTTGCTTTCGGCGTCTATCCGATGTAGAACTTCCGCTCCATTACTCGATGCTGTCTATTGATGGCCCTATGAAATTTCCTATGGTGGCAAAAGGGCCTTCTGGTAAAGGCTAAGATAACGGGTTGAAACAAATGACCTTTGAACAGCCAATTCTAAAGAATCAGATTGAGATCTGTGCCATTTAACCCATTGAGCTCGGCTCGCAGGGCTCTATTGTTCGATATAAATGCATATAGTTCAATGTCTAGCAACCAAATGTCACTTGTCTGTATTCTGAAATAAAATGTAGATAGGTGACATTGGTAATTAATTACCTTAGTGTAGCACCACCAGATGCTAATTGTCATCCTGTAGAATTATCACAGGCTCGATGGCTGACAATAGCAAATCGCCATTGTCAGCCATCCTAACATATTACATGTCGTGAAAGAAGCCATCATTTAATATTTATCTCAGAATTTATTTTAGGAGTCTATGCATGTGGTATGTGATAAAGTTCCATTCTTCTTACAAATAGGGAGCTTTGAATGTTTTTTAAACAATGCATGCATCCTTGTTATTTAAGTGACGAATAAAAAGCATTTATTCATACAATCATGCGACAAAATATATATCCTTTTCATCACGAGAATATGCCTTTACAATGATCAGCGATGAACGCCATCATATTCGATAAATGCGACAGAGGAAAATTCGTAGAAAGAGAATGATCCAGCAAAAAAATTTTTTTATTCCGAAAATAAACTTAGATCCGATCTATATCACCAAAACGAGTAATTGACAAGACCTTCTTGTAGCTCGCCACTTTCTTAAAAGCTTCATCTAAGCTAAGATAAAAACACTACGAAATTATTCCAAAAGTGTCCTTACAAAAAAACAGCATAAACTAGCTTAATCATACGTCACTTTATATCCAGTACTCTATATTTGTAGTTGTAAATAATATATAACGACTATCATATTTTTTCAGCCTTTGTAAATGTATATTTGCTTCTTTATAATATTGCAAAAACTGCAAAATTTCCGGCTGTGTCGTTGAAAAATAAACGCAGAACCTGTAACAAATATATTTTGTCTTATATTCACTGGTTTCTATGGTTTTATATGTCGATTTGTAAGGTTTTTAAAACAGTTTATATTTTTGGACTTGTAAAATTTTTATGAAACGAATAAATGCTTACAGATAAAATACTAAAGTATAACTCTCGGCAGAGGCTCAAAACGATGAATAATTTTTTAATATAGGCTTATATTTGAAGGTAAGGGGCAATTTTTTCCCCTATTCAAATCCAAATTTTAAAAAAATGTTGTCTATCTGAACGGCTTACTCTAGTGTCCTAGTAAAAAAATGAGGTACATCTCTCCTGACTTCACAATTTGTATTAGATGAGTGATATTTACTTTTATGGGGATTCATTAGGCACTTTCCATTACAGTTGTAAGTTAATGTAGAAAGTATAAATGATGCGTAGAAGATTACCGCCATCTAAATTAGAGCTTGAATAGAAAAAGAACATTTTCAAGTGGAAATGTTCACAAGCCCAACCCTCGAGTAGTGATTAGGGGTGTGCAAGTACCGGATGATTTTAATTATTTCAATCTAAAATGGAAGGTATATAATTGTTTCGTTTTCGAGTCCAAAGCTTCCTACCGTGTTAAGGCCGCATTAATTTACTACCACACGGGTGCAAAGAAGTTACTCATTGGTAAAAATACAATAGATTGTAAAGAAGAATTCGATCTAAAAGGTACACCAATGATTATTACATTTGAAGACTAAAATGTAAACCATTATTATACTAAGTTAATCAATTAAGTCACGCTTTATCAGTACCGAAAAACATACAAACATACATGGAACCTCAGATGATTTCAACTCAGACATACGGTGTAATTATTCCGCTGATTAACCCAGCCTGAACCCCATTAGTTAAGAACATGTTTGTCCCCTTATATAAACTCTGGTTTGTACCATAGCTGGAGTTTGTTCTGACCTAGTTCAGTTAGTCCATTGATAGTTGTCTCTCAATTATACGTTTACTTTTAAATAGTTCGAATATTTTTTGTTCTCGAACCATTCACCTAATTTTTGTTTCAGTCTCTTATTTGACAGCGATATTCAGTATAAACAATCAAACCAATTGATCTATTAAGATTTTACTCCTGATGTCCAAAATGCTCCCGCATGATACATATCGTGGTTAACTTAAATTGTAGTTAATCTCCACTTCGGCAACGTTTGGCGCTAATTTAATTGACGTTGATCAATCACCTATCGCATATCAATTCGGAATTCATTCTTTGGAATTTTTATTAGTGAAGTGCTGAAATCGAATTTGAAAAACAAGTCAATTGATGCCACGTTCAAAATATGTACAGGAAACACGTAACGCCATAGAAATACTACCGCCACTTATATTTAGCTTGACAGAAAATGCCTTTCGTATGAGTAACGTTATACGGCATTTGTAATAACAGTTTTACATCTTTAAAAGTCGTTGAGCATGCAGCATATGCGAGGTGTGGTTATAAAGAAACCGGACTGTGATCGTTCTGCAGACAATCGGTGAGCATGTCAAGGTCGAACGGCAACGTGTCAATGTGAAACTCGAAAAATCCGCTACAGAAACTTATACTTTATTGAAAGGAGTATACGGAGATGAGTGTTTATCACGCACTCAGGTTTTTGAGTTGTTCAAAAGGTTCAAAGAGGGACGAGAAGAGATCGCAGACGACCTTGCACTTCAAAAACGGAAGCAAACATTAAAAAAGTTGGCGCGTTGATCCGAAAAAACCGTCGGTTAAGTATTTGCGCTGTTGCTGAATTCATAGGAATCGACAAAGGAAGTGTTCGGCAGATTTTACACGAAAGTTTTAGCATGAAGAAAGCGTGTTCGAAAATGGTACCGAAAAACCTCACTCTCGAACAAAAGGAATCTCGAATGAACATTTGTGCTGACACTTTGCAAAACATTCAAAGGGACCCTAAATTCTTAGAGAGAGTGATAACTTGTGATGAATCCTGGTTTTTTTTACGTGCGATCCCGAAACTAAGCGCCAATCAATGCATTGGAAGAGCCCCAGTTCACCAAGACAAAAGAAAGCTCGAATGAGCAAATCAAAATTCAAAGCAATGATGATTGTTTTTTGACATTCGTGGGATAGTATATGTTAATTGGGTACCTGAAGGTCAAACTGTGAACCAACATTACTACATTGAAGTCCTGACTACCCTTCGTGAGCGACTAAGACGACGACCACCTGAATTGTGGAAAAACAATTCATGGTTTCTTCACCAGGACAAAGCTCCGGCCCACACTGCACTTTCTGTCAAGAGATTTTTGGCCAAGCATGGGATCCCTGTGTTAGGACATCCACTCTATTCACTCGATCTCACCCATTGTGACTTTTTTATTTCCCAAGGTCAAATCAGCACTGAAAGGAACCAGATTTGAGACAGAAGCTGCGAAAGAAAAAGTGACGGGGACCATGAACATGCTGCCAGAAAATAATTTACAGCACTGCTTTGACGAATGGAAAATTTGCATGGAGCGATGTAGGGATCGTGGAGGGGGTATAAAATGAAGGGGATAATGTTAAAATTGTGAAAGAAAATCAATAAAAGATTTTATAGCACTAATCCGGTTTTTTAATAGCCACACCTCGTGAAAACTGCTGTTAATGTGTTTTATAATATTTTGACGTGCTATAAATTTATATTCCTGAATGCATGTTAGTTTAACATAATAAATAAAATCTCATAAATATGAACAAATATTTCAAGAATATTTGTCTGTATAGAAATATTTGTCTTAGAAAATGAACATTTGAAGAAAATGGCGACGTTTGGTGGTACTTATCTTTACATTGATGTATTCAATCTTTGACAGTGTTCAGTTTAAACAATATTTACCTGCAAGTACTGGTTACTCTCGCCGAAATTTCTGTTTTGTTATTAATGCTTGCCATTGTAAGAATGAAGGCGCTTTAGAAATTTTGTTAAAAGAAAATGATGAACCCTAGAAATTTTCTGCAATGTTTCATTATCTAATCGATGGGGCAGAAAAAGAGTCTTCCGCTATATTTAAACGTATGCCCTGTTTTGAACACTTGTAGAGCTCAGAAATATATATATACTTCGATCACTGTCATTGATCCGTTGGCACCGGACATTATAATCATCATTAAATGTCATCTATGCGCTCAGATGATATCACCACCGTTGGTCCGATAACCTCGGAGTTAATGCGAGTTGAAATCGGTCACGAAAATTTATTTCATTTTCACCACTAATCATGCCTAGGTCTACGTCAAAGCGATAACCATCAAATGAGCAGGAAATAAGGGAAAAACTCGCCATTTATGTGACAATTCCGATTAAACTTATTGCCAATCTTTCCTGAACTGAGGTGGAGAGATGAAGAGGTAATTCTCTGATCTTCAGACGTCGATTCTAAAGAAATGAACTTTTATTCTCTACTTCGTTCTTCCTAAATCCGAAGTGCGTAAACACGAAATGAAACCAAACATTTTGCTAAGATTTACAAATTATTGATTTTGAATTTAGTACATTAATTGAGTCCACATGTACTGACGTGTGACTTTGATCTCAAGAAACCGCTTGGTATCAATAGTTTCAGCTGTCATTGAGAGGGATTTTCTGTGTAAACAAACAAACTGCACTGAAAACGGAGATTTTATTTCATGTTACCCAAATGTATTACGTAAACGAGAAACCAATATATATCATGCTTTTGCATGATACATATCGGTAATGGCAGTCATTCATTAACTTCGCTCTGGAGTAACACAACGGGATATTATCGACGGTCCGGGATCAATCCCCAAAGGAAAGATCCCAGGACAACACCAGGTAATTTTGAACCACAGTCAGATGACGAGGTCAACACCTGAGCTGGTACCCCTTCTCCAAACTTCCACCTGAATTTCCTTCCCAAACCTGTTTAATCTAATTGGCGCTGATCAATCAATATCAAAAATCAATTGAAACTCATTCTTGGAAATTTTTATTAGCGACGTGCTGAAATCGTATTCGCAAAACTAGCAAGTGTTGATACGTCCGGAATGAGTGCAAGATGCGCGTTCCACTAAGAAAATGCCATCACCACCTGCCCATGTGGCTTAATAGAAAAAGCCTCTCATACCGTCGCCAATTATGATAGCTAGTTCTTTTGGGTTTGTCAATCAATCATTTGATGGTTATTACATGCTGCTCGAGGGATTATTGGACAGGGAATCACGGAAGGATTCAGAACCATTGTATCTATCAATGCTCAAAGAGGAAAATAAATTACCCTCGCTTAGAGAAAAGCAAATAATATGTATGCTAGAGCTTCTACTTCCGAGAAATGTGACTCGACATTTTATTTTCCAAATGCAATTATTTGGGGCCGCGGTGGCCCGGTTGGAAGAGTAACGAACTAGCAACCGAAGGGTTGCGAGTTCGAATCCAGCCAAACACCGTCGTGTACAAAGGGGGCTGGTGCACGTTAAATCTGTCGTGGCCTCAAATGTCCTCACGTTGGCGTGGTGTGGAAGTTTGGAGAGTGGGGTGCCAGCTCAGGTGTTGCCTCGTCATCTGACCGTGGTTCAAAATTACGTGGTGTTGTCCTCGGATCTTTCCCTTTGGGATTGATCCCGGACCGTCACCAATAGCCCATTGTGTTGCTCCAGTGTGACGTTAATTGAAATACCCAATACCCAACCCAAATGCAATTAATTCTATTTTTAAAATATCAAGAAGAATTAAATGAAGCAGAACCAATCATCTTCTCTCTGACTTCTAAGATCCTATAATAATTTCTGTGAAAAGCTCGAACTTTCGAATTCTAAGAAAGGGAATTATTACTGAACGTGGTTGGATGCTTTTGAAGCATCTGAGCGTAAGGTGTTTATACATTAATTTTATAAAGGTTTTCGGAATTTTCGCAGATTGAACTTGACTTCTGGTGCCGCTGGGTTAAAAGAAAAAACTGAAAAGAGAGTATGGCGGTACGAAGGTCTTACATTCCAGTAAGCCATTAGAGGAAACCTAAGTTTTGGGGTATGATCCTCAGGGGATGCGGAAGTTATAGCTTGCAGACTTACTGAGGTGAGGTAATTTACGTCAACCCTCTTGGTGGTTGTCTCGGCGAGGTATCTCGTCATTAGCAAAACCTGACCAGATCTTTATGGACGAGAAATCTCGTCATTAAATGAAGGCTGACCAGATCCTGATCTCGGCATCATCAAAAATTTGACAGTATCTTAATGACGAGATATCTCGTCATTAAATTTTCGTATCTTCATGGACGAGATACCTCGTCAAAACCACTTGGAGAGTTAAGAAAGATAAATAAATGATAATAATAACAAAAGGTATTTAATTAAAAGAATTAATGTTAAGAAAGGTAACAATATTGAGAGTTTGTATAAACAATTATTTAGACTGATTCATTATTGTTCTCGATCGATTTTTATTTTCTGGTGAACGATGGTCATATCTGGGGATATGTACTACAGCTTGATTTTCATTGCAATTAAGGGCTTGATAAAAATTTGTGCTGATTTGGCCAAAAATTATTTTAGTTCATAACACCGAGTTCATCTCGTATTTTAATATATCTGCAACACCAGTGATTGTCCATGTTCTGAGGAGATGTCTATTCCAAGTTAACTGGCTGTCCAACGTGACGCCGCGGAATGTACAAGCTGGGGACCAGGGTATAAGCGTTACAAACAGGTGGAAGGGGGTGGTAGGTTTCGTTTTTAATGAACATTACCACTTGGCATTTGTCCACATTGATTAGGATTTTCCAATCAATAAACCGCGACTCAAGTGAGTGGAGGTACAATATAAGTGCTTTGGAAATATTTGTAAGGTTGTTTCTTTTTGCCAGTATTGCAATGCCATCTGTAAACATGCAGAGGGGTGATGAGTTATTCCTAGGTATGTCGTTCACATTGTTGTGAACTAGCAGCGATTTGGTGACTTCTTTAGGTGGCCAAGAGAGGGCGTGCCCGACGCATTCGATATTGAACATACCACTTGGCATTTGTCCACATTGATTAGGATTTTCCAATCAATAAACCGCGACTCAAGTGAGTGGAGGTACAATGTAAGTGCTTTGGAAATATTTGTAAGGTTGTTTCTTTTTGCCAGTATTGCAATGCCATCTGTAAACATGCAGAGGGGTGATGAGTTATTCCTAGGTATGTCGTTCACATTGTTGTGAACTAGCAGCGATTTGGTGACTTCTTTAGGTCGCCAAGAGAGGGCGTGCCCGACTCATTCCATATTGAACTGAGTACTTCCTTGTTCACGCTGATGATATGGTCTATAGCAAACTTCTTTGTTGTATCCCGTTTATGGTATGGTCCATAACGTACTTTCGTTTAATTAATTATAGCAGCTCATGCGAGCTAATTGTACCAGCTCATTCAAGCATCTTTGTTAAGTTTTCTAAATAAATAGAAAAACCAATTTGATCGTGTTAACCATTACACACACATATAGATTGAATAATTTGGGTTCGAGTATGGAGCCCTGTGGAGTGCCAGCCTGAATGGCACAGCGTGGTGTGGAAAGTGTTTTGTGTATGCAAACGACGAATTGCCTACTTGACAGGTAGGAATGGGTGAGGTGTATGAGTGAGGCAAGGAAGCCGAATGTATTAATTCTATGGATAAAGTCCACAAACGCAATCAAAAGCCTTTCCTACGTAAAGGAAGAAAGCTCCTTTTCGATTTTAAACGAATGTCACGAATGTATTCCGTGACTGTTGGAGGTTGATGTGAAGTGAACAGCTGTTTTTTGAAGCCAAATTTCTGGGGGATGCGGTTTGCTCGTTGGCAGTACTCTTCCAGCCGGTTTTTGATTATGTCCTCAGGTGTTTTGCTAAGTACTGTGAGTAGACTAATTGGCCTGTAACTATCAAGCTTTTCAGGTTTTTTATTTGGCTTCAGTGAAAGGATAATAACAGCTGTTTTCCTGCAAATGGGCAGGTGGCGAAGCGACTGAATACAGTTTATAAGCAATGTGATCTAGAATATTATTTTCAATGGTAATTTCTGTATAATAAGTTTTAAAGCTTAATACGTAGCTTAGGACTTATGATGGTTTTTTGGCAGGCTCAATTTTGTCTGTGGGTGTAATATTTAAGAAACACATTAGCGATGTATTTACCTTTCGACTATGTCTGGATAGTGTAAGTTGTTTTCGCAGAACTGTAGCTCAAAGCTATCGGCCATTGTTTCGGCCGTTTCAATGTTTGTACAATACAATACTTGTAGGTCCGTTAAGGAGCGGATTTCGATTTGAAATCTTTTTAATTTTTAGCAGCTCTCCAGATTGGCCCATCTTTCGTAGAAAGCGAAGTGAGGTAATCGCTCCAGGATTGCTGTTTGGTTATGGATTGAATCCTTAAACTTTTATTGACCTTTTGTAAGCAAAGGAGTAAAGTTGTCTTCCTTGTGATTTGGAACCCTGACAAGTCTTACGAGTTCTGTTTTTAATTTTAATGAGCTCTCTCAAGTGTTTGGGTGAGTTACTGCTTTGGGAAACGTGCACGACTTTTTCAGTCTCAATATATTCATTGTTTATTGTTTCTGTGAGGGATTCCTTTCAGGAGTTAAGCTCCATTTCTGTTGTTATGGTATAGTTAGTGTATGGAGTGTTAGTTAGAGCTCGGGATAATTTTCCCAGCTAGGCTTAAAGGCTATGGCTTAAAAGCTTCCCTAGTACGAGTGAATTTGTTTCAAACACCATCATTATTGGACATTTACGAAATTGAATCGTTAAAGTATGAAAGGGAAGAGCTCTTAATCCATGCCAGATCAATGGTGGAAGCACTGGTATCTCCTTACCTTGTGGGAGTATCCGGTAGAGCGATCTTTAATCCTACGTGGGACGCAAAGGAGTAAAGTTGTCTTCCTTGTGAATTTGCTTTGCTGCAATTTATGTATCCACCAATAATTATAGAGGAATTTAGAGTTTAAAACTGCTCTAGATCCTATATGTATGTGAGTGGTGAGCAGTTTTTGATGTGGGGACAAGTGGGGTTAGAGTGTAATTTAACTGTCACAGCTGTTGCTTGTATTAAGTATGGTCTAGGTGTTGTTTTACGTTAGTGTGGGATGGCCTTTTGACAAAAATGCCAGTACCACCGCAGCGGCCGATGGCTCTGGGGGGTACCGTAAAAGTTAAAATTTGGCAGCGTAACCTTTTGTACAAGTTGTAGGATAGTTTCTTGCACTAGTATAATATCTGGGTTATACTTATATACAAATTACCTTTACTCATTAATGCATTTTAGGAGACAAATAGCGTTTCAGTACCTGTTTCAGACCAATGGGATGTCCGCTCATGGTACGGATGTGCTATTAACATTTAAGCTATTCACTAACCATGAAGATCTTGTCAACTGGGCTACTGCAGTTTTTGCAAAGTTTGAACTTCGCCTGCATGTCATTACCCTTTTTAAAAATAGTTTGGATCTCCTTAAATAAATCCATAAAAGTTCGTAAATCACTTATGGGTGGGATGTCAGAGCTGGTCTGAACTGTGTGATGCTCAAGTTGGGAAGGGGATACCTAAATGGCAGGATTGGGGACAAGAGGAACTGCCTGTCCTCTCAGTTTTTAGGAGTAAGAGATACCAGGTTCTACAGTATCACTGTTGAAGGTTCTGGTTTTTGGCTACTTGGGTCTTCAGGTCATTTCCCAAACATGTATACAGGAAGAGGCAGTTTAAGCATATAATACGTCGGTTTTACACATTTTAACTCTGAGCGTCCCAAGATTTCCGAGAAGAGAAAAATTGCTTTTACCTCACAACACACCTAATGGTTAAGTTGGACTAATGGATTCTTTCAACCTTTAGAAACATTCATTGGTCCTTTTCTTTGAATAGTATCCTCTGGAATTATTCTATCGCTCCTTTCCTTGTAAGTGAATCATTTTGAAAGATACTGTCCAAGTAGGTCTAATTGGTTAGAAGTCATGAAAGGAAGACTACAGATTGCAGAACGGATATATATTAACCTATCAGAGGGTTAAGGTCAACACAATCCGGGCCCTAGCAATTACAAATCGTGGACGGTCATCAAACGGTCTAAGCAAACAATAAATCTGAGAAATTGCTTTTTGTCTAGCATTTAAAATTGCTGTCTTAATAGAATGTATTTGGTTTGTCGGTCAACGATTTAACATATAAGCTCTTTTATGTTATGTAGAATTTTCATTAGTTTTGCGTGTTTTTTGACGTAGAACTACGTCTTATGGTACGATATAGATAAGGGGTGGACGCGACGTAAATGTGTGATCGATTTCAACTCGTAATGACTTCGGATTTATCGAGCCAACGGCGCTTATAGCGATTGATAGCGCATAGGTGATATTTAGTGACAATTATAAGTGGAGGGGCCGGCAAATCAATGTCAGCCCGCGACACTATTATAGAACAAATGAATTTAGCTATCCATCTTGTGACTTCTATCCTGATGGACGTCTTTCTCCATCGAAATGGCCATCCTCCTTGGGTGTATTTATCTCTTCTGTGTCAGTAAAACTTTCATTGTGTGTATTTCTATTTCTTGATATTGTTTGTCTTGTGTTTGGCGCAGCATGGCCAAATATGGTCCTTGCGCCATAAAACCACAGCCAATCAATGAAATGGGCATTGACGTTCTTTTCAAGGTTTTTAATCTTTACTAATCAGTTTTATTCGGTTCAACTAATCGGTATAGCAGTCCGGGTGCTGGCTTCTTGATCGAAAGTTTCCTGGTTTTAATCCGGGATAAGGCATGGATTTTTGTCCGTGAGTAGTGAATGTATTGCCTCTTTATAAACAGGTTGTGGCTAGAATCTATTAGAGGTGTAATGAATCCCTCCCCTGTGGTACACCAAGGTAACGCCGTTATTCTAAACTCCGCCCCTGTAGTGTCATGATGATTTATGCTCAATTGACCGGAAGGAAAAGTCTATTTGTCAATTTTTCATTTTTACTAGTGCGAAAGGTTTTAGATCTATTTCTTATGGAAGAGGCTTTCCCGAATCTTCGTTAGTCAGTTTCTTCTAGACTCCGAATGACCCGAATTCTGTTGATGTGAAGCAAGTCAAAGGCTAAACTAACAGAATCAAACCACCATCTCCGTTTACTTGCAATTTCGAGTCGCAATTCAATTGAAGGCCAATGCATTGAACGACATTGCAGGGACGGGAAAGGTATTGAAATGGCGTCATTGTCCCGTTTTTTACCGTGCTCAATCTTTCCGTCTCCTTTGGATTTTTGTCAAAAGACAACAGCCGGATGATGAGGGAGGAGGAAGATTGAAACGGGGGTCGGTAATAGCTCTGATTTTAACCCTGGGAATATCTGCGGAATGTGATGGAGCAGATTCGAGCTATGCGTCGGCCTTTCAAGGAATTCTAATAACTTCCATCCATTTCTTGGTTTTCGGCATGGTATTTACGACTACTAAGGCTCATAAATAAATCCAAAGTCGAACTTTACGATATTTTTGCGTAGAACAACGTATTATGGCACGATACAGGTTGATAGTGGATACGATAAAACTGTGCAAGCTGTCGGTATTGGATATGCTATGAGAGGCTTTTTCCTGTCAAGCTACATGTAGGGGCGGTAGTGTTTTGTGGTGGAACGAGCTTCTTGTACGTATTCTGAACGTGACGTCACTTATATCGGTTTTTGAACACGATTTCAGCACGTCGCGAATAAAAATTCCAAAGAATGAAATTTCAAATTAATAAACAAAGTTGATTGGTCAACGGCAATTAGATTGAACATCAAACGCTGCTATAAAACGGTGATAACTACATTTTAAGTTTCCCCCGATATGTATCATGCGAAAGCATTTGTGTAGTGGAAGTAAAATCTTATTCTGACTGCTTTTGTTGTTAGCACTGAAAATCGGCGCACGTGGATTCAAATAACGTACTGAATTCAAAATCAATAACCTTGTCAATATTTGTAAAATACTAGTTACTTTATATTACTTGAGAACCGTTGTCTCGAAGTCACATCATTCCCTCTTTTTCTTCTCTCCATTTCAGTTCAGGAAAGGTTAGCAACTAGTTTCGTACGAATAGCAACATAAATGGCGAAATTTTCTCCTTATTTTGTGATCATTCGATTATTAATGTTCTGTAATCGTTTTGAGATAGAACTACATCTTATGTCACGATACGATCAGGCATGCACACGACATAAATATTTGCGACCAATTTAGCAATAACTCCGGGGTTATCGAAGTAATGGCGCTGGTACCCTTTGATAGCGCATACATTACAATTATAAGTGGTAGGGACGGCGGATAAATGGCAGTTCATGACAGAGCACCGAAGTGGGTGATCGTTTTTATGATGTGCGCCACGAGTATATTTTTGTTTCCATTTCCAATACTTCTAAATGCAGATGATTGAGCATTGCTTTTAGTATGTAATTAATGTTAGCTGAGTGTGAACTGAAAAATTACAATAAATTAACATTACCAACACCACTATTTATTTTACTCACGACCTTATCGAATATATAAGACTGGTCCTTTGGGTGGGCCGCAAAAATCGAATTTCGTTGGAATAAACTCTAATAGTAAAAAAGATTTAGTGAAAAGCACTAAAAAGAAACACATCTGTTAACTTTTACGAAATTAATAAATAGTTTAGTGAATAGACCGAAAGTTGAAAATTTCAATTTCTAGAGTTTTGGCAGTTCCCTTAGACGCCATCTGAGATCTCTCTAACCAAGAGTTTTTTCACCTGGGCAGAGCTAAAATTATCTGAAACAGTGGTGTTTTTTCGTAGAAATTAGTAAAACATTTAGGGAGGTTCAATTCGAATCAAACATTAAAGACAAACAGCCATTTTCCGTAGAAACGTGCCTTAACGTGGTTTAGCTGCATGGCAACGTAGCAGGACTAATACATGTCTAATACAAGTTTCTAACCGGTGGTTTCGTTTGAAATATGAATAATATAGTCTGCAATGTGCAAAGAGGCATTCCTAGAAAATCAAGAATGGGTATACAGTTTCTTCGATATAATTGAAATGATGGAGATTTTACAAACGGGAGACACAATAGAAGAAATTACAACTTGAAGAGCACGCATGCCAACTTTTGGAATGATTTTCTTACTCCTTACATGCACACAACCTGACTTTAATTTCCTGTTTCTTATAATAAGGTACTTAAGCCCTATCGGAAATGCATTCATTGTCGTATAAGATTCATCATGAAATTTAGAAGCATTGATACCAGTCTCCTTCAGATATGGGAACAGATCAACATTACCTGTATCAGATTTTCCTCGCCATTAAAATCAGTCGTTGATGGAATGACTTGGAAAAGTATGGCTCAGCACATGCAAGGTGACTCACAACAGCAGAAAAGCTTTTGTGATTGCATGAAGAAACCCAGAAACCATCCAAAGAATTTGTAAAAATTGTAACATACCATACATGCTTAGGAGTTAAGTTGTGGTTTGGTTTAATTTGAAGACCCTGTGGCATGTAATGACAGTTCAGGATACAAGTGTTTGGCTATGCATCTACGTTGGTTTCTACTTATCTCCTTTAAAACTATCATCGAGTATGATTTGGAGAAATTCCCTTTGAGAGCTAGCAGAGAACATCTTCACAACAGTGATTTACGAGAGCATTGAAATTGGAAAACTATGATTGGTTACTACTATTCAGAGAAAAGGGAACAGTGGATTAAACCGAAAATTTCAGACAAGAGAGAAATAGTTCTGAAGAAATAATAATTTTTCATTACTTTGAGCTTATTGCAAGAAAATTGCATGCACTGATTTCCAGATTTTCTTTCATGTACGATGTTTATCATCCATGCTATTTTACACAACTAACGGGCAGTGGAGGATTTTCAGGGGAAGGAAGGGAAGTGCCACTTCCCTAACATTTTTCAACAAAATCCTTATTTCAGATTACATTTCTCATATTAGTCCTTTTTTAAGTACTTCATATACATATATATTTTCAATATTTCTACGGAAAATTTCTCTTTTTTTTCTTTTACGATTTATAAATTACTAAAGTACTTAGAAATATGAACGAATTTAATTTTGCAGAGCGCGTTATTCAATACACGGAAAATATCTCAAGCCGGGTCCACACCAGCCGCGCAGAACTGCGCCGTACAAAATGTTCTGTTCGTCGCTGCACGAAAATGCGCGGAACCGAGAAGGACGAACCAAGGAGAGAGGTGTTTGAGGTAGAACGGCTCGTGCTGAGCTTGTTCCATTGTGCTCGTGTGCGTGATGGAGGTTGTGTGTACGAAATTAAACTGAAACTTATTGTTTAAAATAAATTGTTTAAATGTCCCGTTCTTTACAAAGTCGGGGCATAATCGCGAGTGCTGAGTATATTGTCAATGGCGATTTATTAAAGAGAAAGGGGAATAAGCCGCAAGTATCATTTTTTGGTTCTTAATATGCTAATTATGGTTGGTTGGATCCCACAACGCCGGTTGTTGGCTACATAGGTGAATCGCCATTTCAATGTTGCTGTGGTTCCAGTCCATTTTCTTCTGCTAAAACAACTTAGTAGGTAGGAACGAAAAAACAGTAGGAACGAAATAATGATATTATCAGAGTGAATACGAATCGGATCGTACGGCGTGCGCGAGTGAACTGAAATGCCGGCCAAATACCCAGCGCGCACAAACGAACACTTTCCTTTGATGTACCGACACAGAGTGGATCGCGATGGCGTGTGTTCGAAGTTGCACATCATTGCGCAGTTCGCCGTCAGAACAGCCCGCGCTGCTCGCTTTTGTTTAGTTCGGCGCACTTCTACGAGGCCGGTGTGGGCGCGGCTTTACCAAGCTTAGTACGGAAGTTTTGCTGAAAATTAGCTGAGCATATTCCGTAAGCCAGATGGTTGCTACGACAACACCGCCATTAGCAGCCATCGGACATAACAGACTGCCGGCTCCGAAGGAAGACAAAAGCTAGAAATGCCGATCCAATTCCTCTATTGCCGGTTGAAATCTAAAAATAGATGTCCCTCGTTTCCCCGTTGCGAGCAGCGACACAGAAAACTAATAGAGGGAGTTTTAGCACCAAAAAGTCAAGCCGAAACTAATACTTCGAAATTCGAACAATTTAATTTACATATTCCATCTCAGGCACTTGAAAATCTTCAAGTTTTACGGCGATGTGTTATAAAAAACCCAGCGCCCTAAAAATGAATTATGTCTTATACATGCCGATGGAAAATTCAGGGATATATCGACGCGAGAACTTCGAATGCTTATGGTGATAAAGAAATTTTCAGAGAAACTTATAATTTGTTTTCTCTCGTCTTAACATTTCCATCTACAAGTGTATCAGTGGAAAGGAGTTTCTCTTGCCTTAAAAGAATAAAAACTTACTCAAGAAGTACTATTTCGCAAGAGACTTTCTTTAGCAAATATTTCTATTCAGAAAGACGTATTAGTGACGCTTATGAAGAAACAGTCATTTTACGATGACATATCAGACAGATTTGCAGCATTAAAGGACAGAATTGATTCAATTTACAGGAAATAGGTATATCCCCATTAACTAATTTTCGGAACTGCTATCTTTTCATCACTGGCATAGCCAGGATTTAATTTCGTGTGTGGGGGGGGAGTGATTCCGGGGAGGCCATTCCCCTATTTTTCCAACCACGAGCCGCCACTACTAACAGGGTAACTAACCATTTAACACAATTAACTAACTTCTTCAACACAAACAGGGACTATTTTTAAAAATTATCTTCCATACTTACCCTGACATACTAAAATGTGGAAGGATTGCCTTTCTTGTTTCTCTAGACGTGCCCAAAATTGACACCAAATTCGATTACAAACTAGTTCCAGAGATAAATGAGAGGGAATGGGTGAGATTCGAAGTCTGTCCACCTCTCCGTAGTGAGTCCTGGGTTGTTTCGAAAAGCAGCGGAGCAAGTCTGAATTGTATATTGCACTTTAAATAGCACATACCTTGAAGAGACTTGCACAGACGCGTATTAGTCCTGCTTGGTCGTTCTAAAGCAAACTCACGGTGTTTGGCCTTTTATAGGTAAAGTGGGCTCTGTGGTTTTAATGTTTGACTATTAATCGAACTTCCTAAAATGTTCTGGAGTTTCAACGACTGAAAATTAAAAAAAGTCACTTTAGCACTGCCCATTGGAAGAAACTTCGGCTGGAGTGATTTCGGTGTCCTGCGGGACTTCCAAAACAATAGAATTCGAAAACTACAATTGCCAGTCTCTTCACAAAGATAGTTTTTAATTTTAAAAAAATTAACAAATATGCTCACCTAAAATGCACTTACAAACTCTTTTTCTTGATAAGAATTTGTATCGGCTAAATTCGAGTTTTTCGGCTGTCCCTATTGGGCTAGAAGCATAGTTCTACGTTTAAATTCAGGGAGGGAATCCGCTTCGGCCTCGATCTTATTACAACTCTTCATATCACTCATATTTATGTTCGGCAAAATTAATCTGAATTTTTAAACTACGCCATTTGACTTAGTACCGTTTTTTCTTCCTTCACGGTAAGCATCAGTTCTCATCGTAATTAAAAATCATTGGAATTCCTACTGGAGGCAAAAATTAAGAGGGAGGTTTTCACCTCATCACAAATCAATTGGAGGAAAATATTTTTTTAACTGAAGAGAGATAATTGAATATTTTATTGACAGCCTCTCTGTTTTTGTGTGTGTGTCACTTACTAACTTTTTCCTCGTCTCTAACTTATTCCTACAGGCTTTTGTGAAATTAACACCAATGGAAAAATTACCACCACGATATTCAGACTGAGAACAGGATATTTTCAAGGCATGAAAATTAACAGTGGTAGAACTAGGACGTATAGGCATTGTAACAACTGTCTGGGCGTTTAACCCACACCTAATCATATATTCAACTACACTGCAATAGTAGCTGCTCTTCAAACCATCGATTACTGACGAGAAAATAATCGACATCGATAAAGCTGTGCAAAATGCTCACGGTGACATTAAAACTCAAAAATGGACAGGATAACAACAAACTTATAACTTCAGTAAATCCCTATGACGTCAACTTGATCCCTTATTAAACTATTTCTAGCTATTTAATGATTAAATTATTTCAATGTGAAACTATTTCACGTCACTGAAGTAGTTTCACATTGAACCGTCACTTCAGCGGTAGACTGACTTAATAATGTATGATTTAGTTCTGAATGGAAATTCAGAACTAAATCATACTTTATTAAGTCAGTCTACCTCTAACTTCCAACGATCAACAAATGCTGCTGCCAACAGTATCCTACACTTTCGGTATAGCTGGTATGTAGTTGAATTTACTTCGCCCTGGAGCAACACAACAGGCTATTAGCGACGGTCCGGGATCAATCCCGAAGAGATCCATTTTCTAAGATAGATAGGTATGTAGTTGAATTTACGTTGCACTAGAGCAAAGCAATGGACTATTGGCGACAGTCAGGACGATCAATCCCGAAGGGAACGATCAGAGACAACACCTCGTAATTTCGAATCCCTGTGAGATGATAAGGTCAACACCTGAGCTGGCACCCCGCTCTCTTCACTTCCACACTACACCAACATAAGGACATTTAAAGCCATGACATTAACGTGCACCAGTACATGATGGACTTTGGTTGAATCGACTTTCCACGTCGTTGATTATTTTTTGTTACACGATGACTATCAGGTTGGAGTCTACTGCTTAAAGTGGTCTAATGAGTAAGTAATGTAAGTGTACGTGGAAATGGAAATGCAAACATATATGTAAATATTTTGCGTCTAGTAATTATGCAGCTGTCGCTATTAAAATTCAAACTCTTAAACATGGAATAAAAAATATTCTAATTTAAATCGCTAAATTTTGTTTCAATAATTTTTGCACAATATTGTCAGTCGTGAATGGATAGGTAGCTATTTAATTAACGTCGCACTGGAGAAACACAACGGTTATTGGCGACTCTCGTAGGGAAAGATCGAGGACAACACCACGTAATTTTGAACCCCGGTCAGATGACAAGATCACACCTGGGCTAGTCGTGACCAGGATTTTTATGGTATGAAATACTGAGTCTTTTTCTGTCATTTCACTGTACATGACGGTAGTGGATCTGTGGAGGAACGTGCTTCCGGCATGTTTTCAGAACGTGACTTCACATGCCTTGTTTTAAGACTACAATTTCAGCACGTCGACAATAAAAAATCCAAAGTAGCAATTCCGAATTTATGATATTTGATTGGTAAATGACATTTAGATTAAATGCCAAATGTCGCCAAGACGGCTATAAACTACATTTTAAGGCAACTCCGATATGTATCATTCGATACCATGTGAGTAGCGGAAGTAAGATCATAAGTAAGACATAAGAAGTAAAGTATTATGACTACTTTTTTGTTTGCACTAAAAATCTTCCTTATTGGGAAATAATAAAACTACCATATCATGGATATTAAAAGAATACATAATACATTTTTGAGATATATTTATTCTTATAAATATTAATATTCAGAAGTGTGTGTGTGTACATTCTTCTCAATTGGAAATCGTTTCGATTTCATTACTTTGAAGCTCCGTAGAGGGTTTGTTTGTTTTAACAACTTTTTATAACCTTTATAACAAAATTTATTCTCCATTTTTAATTTCTTGTATTGATTTTAAAGTCCCCAGATCTATCACTAGAAACTAAGTAGATTTTTTAAACCTTTGAAAACGAAGGTATGTAACAACATTTCTACAAATAGGTTTTTAAAAGTGCACAATTTTCTCGGAGGTTTATAACTTATTAAGGATTTTATTTGAAGTAGTAATATGCTTCAATGAAGTGTTTTATTTTAACTCTTACCTACGTGCATTTATGTTTGTTTTTTCTTGCATTTTCTGGATCATATTGTTTTATCTGTAATTGAATATTTTTTGTAGAGAAAAACCAATTGAATGGACAAATAGACGAAACAAAATAAAACTGTAGTGCCTTCTAAAGAGAAAGTACAATATTGTATCTCGAAGTCAACGCTAGAGTGGCTTTTCGTCTTTTATCTAGGAAATTATTCTTGTTATAGAGTAAATAGTATTTCCATTGTAATGGAAAGGGAATAAAAGTTGAGACAATAGAAAACTTTTCTTAATACGGTACTCAAATATGACAAAGAAGTATTTAATGAATGAAATAGTTATAGGAGCGTAATTAAGGATTTCACAAAATTGACAATGGTGTGGTGAAAAATGCACCTTAAATATGCACTCATTCTTCTGTCCCCTCTATTGAAGTCGGTCGAGGGAATTAACGTCAGTAAAAAGAAAAGTGTGTAATTGGTTCTGATTGTAATTAACGAACTTAATTACTCCTACTTATATGACAAAGCTATTAATTTTTCATATCTTTCAGGGAAACTTTCAATGTTTGAGGATATCAGTAATCTCGATAAAAAGTTTTTACTTCCCTCAAACGATTTGTCAAATTGATATTAGTTCCTTCAGTGAAAATGAAATCTGATAGTATAGAAAATGCTAATATTATTCATGAGTTTAATGGCGATGTTCAACGATTTTCAGTCACTGTTTATTTAGAAATGATTTAAAAGATAATTTATTTTAAATTATAGCTCATACGTTTAAATCAATATACACTTATTTGAAGTTCTATTCATAACGGGATGGTTGCTAATTCGAATCTGGATCCAACCAAAGAAAAAGCCGCATACGTGGGGCTGGTGTAGGTTAAATATGCCGTGGCTTCAAATGTTCTCATGTTGGTGTGGTGTGGAAGTTTGGAGAGTGGGATGCCAGCTCTGGTGTTGACCCCAACACCTTGTCGTTTTGACCATGGTTCAAAATGGCGAGGTGTTATCCTTGGATCTTTCTCTTAGTGATTGCTCTCTGACATTCGCCAATAGCCCGTCGTGTTGCAACAGTGCGAAGTAAATTTAACTACTTATCGACACTCAAATAAGTCATTTATTAGTCCTGGAGACCTAGAAACCTGGAATTTGTGTGGTACTTTCAGTTATTTTCCCATAATCTTGGAGATTGAGGTGAGTCAGGAACTGTTTTCCTTTCACCTGTTTATAGACTTTGTTTTTAGGCCCAAAAATAAAATTTATGAGCATTTTGATGTTTTATATCTTGAACAGATATGGCATTCTGTGTCTCACCATCATGAAAATAAGCATTTAATGTCTCCGAAAAAGTGTCAGTGAATGAGTTTCTACCTTAAGCTCATGATTTGTCTTTGTCAAATTCATTCCAATAGAACCGATTCGAACAATTGTAAGAAGGCTAATTAATTTTCTCTTTAAAAGCAAAGTTTAAAAAAGTCAAAGCCACTAAAGCTGAGATAACAATTCTGTTAGATTCCCACCATAATATTCATTCATAATGGAGAATATGATCCTACGAAAACTTAAACAACAATTCTTAGATGAATCGCCGACGTTAAAACAAGAGATGGAGATCCATGAGCTGATGATACTGATTGAGGTTCATCTTTTATTCAGCGAAATTTTAAAGAAGATCCCAAAACCTTGTGCACCATCTCAATCTAAGAAAATCAATGAATATTCTTTTGAAATTGGTCGCATTCTTTTCCGTTTAGATATGAAACAAATGTGATATAAACGGAAATCGTTTATGGAGAATAAGATACAGAACTGATACTTTTGAAACAATAAAGGATTTAATAGGAACTTTAAAACGGAACATCTTAGTAATATATCTTGCGTGCGAATACAAATTGTATATTATTCAATTTCAGTAATGGAAAAAACTTGTTTGTGTAGGCTTTCTTTTTAAAGCGTAAATTTAAGCAATTTTATAATAAATTCAGCGATCAGTTATATTATAATGGAATTTGTTCTTTCCATAAATGGTTGTGTGTTTATCTTATTTTTCGTACCTACCTCTCCTTCAGAGTGTATGACAGGTTGTTCATTACTTTTTACTAGAAAAACGTTTGTGTCATAATATGATTGCGTATGAAAAAGTGACTGTTTAGCAAAGATTAAAGTTGGATAATTATAATTCAACAATTTGTTAAAGGTACATTTCTTGATATTGCCTATGAATTTTTAAAATACAAAATCTTCCTCAAACAGTATTTTAGATAAATTAATCTTTATGAAATCCATGAGTAATAGAATAAAATGCACTTTATTTTAATAATGCACTTCATTCACTCATGCATCACTTCATGCACTTCATAAATATAAGTCTAGATTGACTTGTGTCTTGCTGGAGAGCAAATAAGGGGTAGAACTAAATGAAAAATAACTCTGTACATTTTAAATTATTTAATTGGATTGGAATTAAAACTATGTACAAGTATTTACAGAAATCTGAATTAAGTTCAGATAGTTCGAAAAAGCAACATCCTTCCTTCTTCCTCTCACGCTCAAGAGTGCTCGTTTTCTTTTGAAGAAAAATATATCAGTTCCAACTGAAGGTCACGGAGGGATCTCCTGATTGGCGTTGCTAAGCGCTGTACGCGTTGTTGAGGCTCCTTGTCCTTGACATACATTTAAAATGTACTTATTCCATTACGCATGAACTTTTGTTAAAAGTACACGTCTTGACATTTAATATGAATTTTTAAAACATAAAATCTTCCACGAAACAGGATTTTAGATAAATTAATCTTTATGAAGTTCATGAGTAGCAGAATTTTTAAAAAATGCACTTTATTTTGTTACTTTTTACAAAATTAAAATATTTGTTGGTATAAATTTGTTAGAAAGGTATACTTGTTGACATTTACCATGAATATTAACCTATCATAAGAAATTAACTTTCAGATCTTCAAAAATCTAGATTTTATTCAAATTTGGAAATGAATTGCCTCAAATTTAAAGGACCGGCTATGGTTGTTGGAAATACTTTTTTTAAAACATTGAAAATTAAATGTAGTGTTAAATTGTGGGATTTATCCATCGCATTGTAACAATTCGTCTTTTTTACCTCGAGATAGCCACAGAGATTTGGTTTGTTTTTCTGGCACTAGGATAGATTTTGCCAAGTTGTGTTAAACACTGAATATAATAATCAATAATCCTTAAACGAAAACCTAAATTAAAAAACTGGATATTAAATACAGGCATCACTTGTAAATCTAAAATGAACCTAAATTTTGGTTATACATCAAATGTGTGTGATAAATGGAAACAAATTTCTGATACATGGATCTATTAGCAGGTCTTTTAAAATAAAAAAGAAGCACAAAATGGGATTAGTCTGATTGTTTGAGCATTCTTTTGAATAAATGGAACATAGTTGAGAAGGTCCTCTGCATAATAAATATGTATGTATAAAATTTGTGTATGTCCAATTCAAAGCCTTGTCAATTTTAAGTACTGTTCTCTTTTTAAATGCATTTTTGAAATCCCCTTACAGACTCTTGGATGAAATGGAGTTTATTTGTGGTTCAAATATCCAAATATTTTGCTAAGGTAACCTTCTTTTAAGATAGGTGCAATGGCGTGTTGTACAGGCTCGATTTCTGTCAGGTGCATTTCTCTGTTTCTGTGTCGGTAAAAACTTTCATTGTGTGTGTATTATTTGATATTGTATTGAACAGGTTGGACTCTTATAGAGATGGCTCCCAGATCGTAGGATCAATAGCAGACGCGTTTCACTCATTAAAGAATGGGATAAGAAAGAACAAAGTACAATGGTTTCTGTAGGCACCCTTAAATTTAGGTTGTTCTGCTCATTGGATTATGTTTTATGGAGCAAGGATGGAGCCCATGACCTTCGCGTTATCGTACTGATAACGGTGTTTGTTCTACCAAAAGGTTCGTACTTTCTCTAGGCAGGCTGGGAGGTCAGGGTCTTTTTAAAAATCAAACGTCAAGTAAATAAATGTATACACACACAAGGAGAGTTTTACTGACACAGAAGACAAAAATACGCCCAAGAAGGAATTGAACCTGCACTGCCTACAACTCGCAGGTTGTTAGCGCAGTGGGTAACCCCACTAAGCCACGGCGACCCCCATTTAAAATTAGGATGTCCATAAAGGAGCTCATGCACTCCATGTGGCAAGAGTCATGGAATCTGCAAAACCCTATCAAAAAATAACTTCAATAATTAAAAAGAGAAAATAATATAATTAGCCCCCTTTTTCTGTTTTCCTGTAATTATATTATTATGCAAATCCGTAACAAAAATAGACCACAAGGAATAGTTTGCGTGAATGCAAGATGAGAAAAACTGAATTAAAAACGTGTTCTATGCTGTCGTTTTTGATAGCTTATTGTTTTAGTTTATATATAAAACATAGACTAATAAAATCATCAGAATAGCAAACTTAAATTTTCTTGGATAAATGTATGTTTTGTAGAATTTATTTGAGTGAAAATCTGAAAATTGAGTGTTTTCATCGACTTTTACGATGTTCAACGTCCACTGTCTTCTTAACAAGGTTTCGAGTCACTTTTCCCATTTTGGACTTGGCGCCATTAAAAACAATCAATGTCAAGTTAGCACAGTCCAGTTTACCAGACAGTGTAACACATGCTTAGATCCTTAGCATTTGAAGCGTTCAGTCAAACATCGTTCCATGAGCAATTTTTTTGAAAATGAGGTTTCAATAGAATAATGCTCAATGTAGCATTGGACGTATAGCTAATTCCCAAGAAAACCACCAGATAGCGCGGTGGGTTAGCATTTAATGTCATGCAATTATTGCTTGCTCGGATGTGGAATATCGTTCTATGTAAAAACACCCGCCTCCAGCTACTACCGGACTCGTATTTGTTTACCGGAAAGGTTATGGAATCGTTAAACTCGCGCTTGTTGTGATTTGGTCCTCTAATTCTCTGCGCGAAACAAAAAACAACGTCAAGACAGAGGAGAAAAGATGAAGATTTCTGAAAACGCCAATCACCCTTAAAAGAGTTTAAACAAAATTACAAAACACGATAAATGGAATAAATGTTCATGCAGTACTTTCCCATGTGCATTGACATCAGAAATAGTATTGAGAGCTTTTGATTCCTCCTGTAAGATAAGTGATATTTAACATATACCTCTATTTTGCATAGTTTCGATATTCAAAAAGGTGAGGAGGAAGCTGGATTTTATATACTGCCTATATTAATAAAAGAAAGATGTGTGGTATCCGTCATTCGCAATGCAGAAAAACTGCACAACTTAGAAACCTGAACAAGTTTCTATTTTCGAATTTGTGAGTTTTACATATGAAAAGAGGAAAAACCTGAAAATCAATGTAGTTTTGTGTAGCAGCGAGAGTAAAAAGCGGTTTCTGCACGAGAGTTAAACTAAGATCGCTTTGTCACTATTTCTATAGAAACAATTTTTTCCATGAATTATTCTTACGGAATCTAAATTCTAATTCTGAATGTTTGAATATACTTTTTATTTCTTTCCGAAATAGGAGCAATTATAGAATATTTGAAAGATGATATGAAAAGAATTACACACATTTGATTTAGAAAATCTTGTCAGATAAAATTTCATTTTGTAGGAAACAAAACTTCATTTAATAAGAGAAACGCAAGAGAAAACCCCACAGGTAATAAAAGTTAAATTTTGCGTCTTGGTACCTAGCAATGCCAGAATCAATGTTCTGTTTTTAATTCTATTCAGAATTCTGAGTTTATGCGAAAGTGAGACGGCGAAATACTTTTATATTTGAGTTTCTAGATTTTTGAATACGTTCTTTTTCCAAATAAATCGTTATTGTCCCTATAATTTTATTTCTTACTAGTCCAATTACCCGGTGTTACTCGGTTGAATTGGTTAACTAACTTCCCTTTTCATTAATAAATTCTATTCATCACATGCTCCAACTATTACACTCTAATGAAGGTACACAATTGTTAAATACACAATTTTCAAATGTAAATAAATGTCAAATTCAACATTTTACATTTTTATAGAATTTAAATCTTTGGTAAGAGAGAAGTCTAGAGTGCGCCAATGTTACAAAGAATGTATAGAAT
The DNA here is from genome assembly GCA_933210815.1 of Meta bourneti. Taxonomy (NCBI): domain Eukaryota; kingdom Metazoa; phylum Arthropoda; class Arachnida; order Araneae; family Tetragnathidae; genus Meta; species Meta bourneti. The sequence continues at coordinate 88,357,670 of OW119924.1, read as the reverse complement.
GATTGAGAGTATGCATATATGCCTTGTGCGTCATTTAAAAACAAAAGCGTTTCCTCAAATTATCATACAATGATTCCAATTTTTTTTAAAACTAATTAAACATTTACTTTGATTGCAGATATTAAACTACGAACATCAAATAAATTCAAAATCCAGTGATACTTCTTAAAACATACGGCGAGTAAAAAAGTTTCCGTACGCACTATTTGAAATAAATTGCTTTATTATTTGCAGAATGTAAATATTGAAAAAATATAAATGGAAAACAGATGAGCATAATTGTATAGAAACTTTCTATTGTATTTAAACAAAAAAATAATTATATAATTTAACGCATAATTCACAATAACACAAAAATGTGGCAAATATAATGCAAAAAAGTCTCCGTGCGGTGAAAAATGTTTCATTAAATGTTATTCCCCCATGTTTCATCATTTAATGGTTAGTTGAACCTGCTTTTGCTTTAATGACCTCTCTCAGAAGTTTAGGCATGAATCCGACAAGTTTTTTTTGTTTCTGGAGTAATTTTCTTCCAGGCGTCAAAAGTGACACTTTTCAGGTAATTGCTATTGGTATCAGAATTTTTCAGTTCACGACCGATTTCTTCCCATAAGTGTTCCATGGGACCTAAATCATGAGACTGGTGGTGTGTGAAGTTGTTGCAACAGGTAAAGGCATCATTCTTTACAGGACGTTGCAGTGTGTTTTGAATCGTTGTCCTATTGGTAGATAAATAGTCTTCCAAGAAACAGTTTCGTAGCACTAGCAAGGACATTCTATTTCAAAATGTCTAGGTACACATAGCTGTCCACGTTACCTTCAATGAAACATAAATTATGAACACCAGAAGAACTCATGCAACCCCATATCTTTACATTTTCTCCGCCGTGTTTTACAGTCATACATAAGTTTTTTCTTTGCATTTGATGTTTTGGTATTCTCCATGCCATAACTCGTCCATCTTGAACCATAGAGACAAAATTTTGATTCGTCCCTGAAAAGTACAGAATCCCAGAAAGCTAAGGGTTTACTTACATGCTGTTTTGCAAATTCAAGACGCTTTATTCTGTTAAGTTTGCTAATGAGTGTCTTCTTAAGTGTAGCCACCTTTTTTTACTACTGTTCTTACAGTCTGAGGTTATATTTCAAGATAGTAATCAGTTTTCAACAAGGATGTACGTTGTGGACCTAATTGGTGTATTATCGCGAACTTTACGCAGAATATTCCTGGTGTATATGGCTCAATTTCAGAGGTCTCCGGATCGGTTTCTATTTTTCAGTTTCTACCTAAAGGACGCAGTGCTTTTTGCCGTAGATTTAGAATTGTTTGTGATTTCTCCAATATTTTCCTCATTGATAAACCGTTGTTTCTCAACTTTATCACCAACACGCGAATAGCTTTCGGAATTCCCATTTTAGGCGATCTAATGGTATAAAAATCATTTGAAATGATTACTTACACAATACTGAAGTTCTTTTTTATTCGATATAGTTATGATAATTGAATGCGGGACAGCTGGACTGTACGTTCGAATCAATTTTCATAGAGCGTACGAAAACTTTTCTTGCCTTTCATTTGTATGGTTTTCTCAAAGTTTTAATTACTTTTTACTTGGAAAAATTAAGGAACTTTTATTGCTAACACATTCTTTAGTATGAAATAAGTTTCTTGTACAGTTTCTGAATCTTTGGTGAGATTTATTTAGAAATTAGGATAATTTAAACGCCGTTTTCGTACGGAAACTTTTTTATCCAGTGTAGATTTACGGACAAAAAGCAATGAATGTGCTTGTTTTTTCACTACGAAACAGATTACTGGAATATAAGCAGACAGATTACAGAAATTTAAAAAAGCAAACGATTAATAATGATTGTTTCGAATTAATTCAGTTGCGCATGCCGAAAATTATTTCTAAAAATACCAAGATTGCCATATTAACTACCAGTCCTATTTTAAAAGGTTTTGTGCTACATATTTTATTCTCTTTATCGTCTGTCCCAAATATTCAGAATGTTTACATACGTATTTTCTAAAGCAAAATAATGCTAAAAATAAATAAAGAATTGGAATTAAAATTCCACAAAAATAATTTTTGAAAAAAATAATTGTTTTTTCAGCAATACTGATAAAAGAATCCAAGTAATCGCAATGCTCAATATGCATTTCCAGCTTCTCCAAAACTACCAAATTATTGTTGGTTTAAGTATAGTTATTTAGCATGCAACTTATCTGAATATGTAACCAAAAAAAATTTATATACTTTTCAGTCACTAAATGAACGTAAGTACTCACAGTATGTGCAAAGTTTCATGAAAATATATTAAACCGTTTGGATGTAGTACGGACACATACAGACAGACACCAAACGCGCAAGAGACGGATTTTGCTTCAGAAGGGCCCAAAACGGATAGGAAACTTGAAATGGATCGAAAATATTCGATGTACAATGTACAATTCTTATTTATATAGATGATAATTTTTGGAATTGAAATCCAATACATTTGCTCACATCTTTCGGTTTTCAGAATTCTACATTTTATTAATGAGCGAAATTTCACTTCTGTTTGTTAAGTTGCTATGGCTGCATCCATGTGTTCCATTATTTTATCTGTCGTAAATAAATTATTTAGGAGTTAGATTTTAACCGATTATTTATTTTGTGCCCAATATTGCTATAGACGTGAATTCATTTCTTGATGGTATGTGTGTATTTCTACCAAGTTCCCTCAAAAGTCATTGGTTCAACATATATGACTGTAGAATTCCGTTTCATAAAAATGAAATCTATACAAATAAGGATGGAGTGTTTGTACATTAAATATGTTCAACCCTTTTCCAGTTATTTATCCGTTCTGGGACATTCTAATGCAAAATCAGTAGTTTGCACGTTTGGTGTCTGTGCATTACGTACAAACGGCTGGGTATATTTTCATAAAACTTCGCATACTGTGAGTACTCACATTCATTTAGTGACAAAACATTACCTCAGTCTGTCCGTCTTATGTCTGTTTTTGTGTCTGTGGTTGTGCAAGTATCACATAAATTCTATTTCGTATATTTGAAAAACAATTTATATCTATTTTTACGGAATTTGAATTTTAATACTTCACTTATTTTTTTTTCAATATACAAATAATTTCCGAATATTTGGGACGGATGATATAATAAGAATTAAAAAAAATCAATTTTACCTTTGAGGTAGGTAGAAATTAATTATTTTCGTATTCAAGTAAAACACACAGAACAATATCTCTTGAGCCAAGACTAATCGAATTTATCATGGTAGCTAATCGAATTTATCATGGTAGCTAATCGAATTTATTCAAAGTATTTTCAAATTTTAACATAGGTTTCCTTTATGAAAAGACTAATAGAATTATCCGGCGTTGCTCGGGTTGAATTAGTTAAATTTTGGTTGAAAGGTGATCAGAACTAATCACTTCTCTTTTATAGAAAAATGCAAAAAGTGCACAAAACATAATTTTTATCATCGTTTTAACTTTTTCATAGCTTCTACAATTTACTTCGGACGCAAATATGTACAGGGTGAGTCTAAATAGATTTTACAAAATAAGAGAGGTGATAGTACCCAATACGAGCAATAATTACCATGGAACATAGGGTCGCATTGCACTCTGAGAGGCAGAAAACAGTAAAATTAGAATTTCAACATGAACATACAACAGTGTTGGGAAAGCGAATGAACGATACCAAAAGTTGCACAATCTGATTTATTGATCAGATAAAAACTCACAGCAAGTGCTCTAAGTGGCGGCCACGCGTGTCGTTGCACAGTTCACACCGGCGAAAGAATGACTGGCGCACCCTCTCGAAGATTCCTGGTGTTGTGTTAATTTTGTCTGCGGCAACACCGATTCTCGCTACGAAATCTTCAGCCGAGTCCACAGGTGTCTGTTACACTAAAGATTTCATGTGCCTCCAGAAGAAAAAGTACAGTGGGTTGAGGTCCGGTGAGTGAGGAGGCCAAGCCACAGGTCTGCCACGTTCGATCCATCGTACGGGATATGTGGCATTCAAGAACTGCCGGAGGCTACGCAGCAGGTACAAAATGACGTGTGAGGCGATGATTTGTTCATGCTCGACGCGTTTTGACTTTACTCTTTTCTGCCTCTCAGAGTGGAATGCGACCCTATGTTCCATGGTAATTATTGCTCGTCTGGATGGGTGCTATCACCCCTCTTATTTTGTAAAAACAATTTAGACTCACCCTGTATAAACAAAATGTATCTATCCATATACTCCATTTCATATTAGCATTTCTATTGTAAGACATACTACAAAAGTTTTTTTCTCACGTGTCTACTTCAGAAGTCGTTTTAGAAACATTTTTAAACTACAACGGATGGGCTACCCGTTTTAATTTAACGTAACATACCCTATTTTAAAATAATTTTATATTCACTTTCCGGTCATTTTAAATACGAAGTTATACACATTACTTAAAAAGGTTTCATTTTGTCTATTTTGTTTATTTTTATGGAACAGAATTCTACAAATCATTACATATTCAACCAGACTTAAGGAAAGTTGGTCGAACTATACTACATACATACCGCCAAGAAATTACCCATGTCTAGTGATATTTTTCAGAAAATAAATAATTCATTAAAGTTTAACTCCTAAATAATATATCTGCAACATGTAAACACATAAGTACAAAACAGAAACGAAAATCGAATCTTCGAAAAAGTGCAGAATTCTGAACAAAGAAAGATTTGTGCAAACGTATCGAATTTTAATTTCCTGAATATATTCTGAGAACAATTCAACAAAAGACTTTTGAACAATATTGATAAAGAAAATAGTGATTTAATTACCAAAAGAACACATTTGTAATGCTTGGAAATGCTCAAATATGACCGTAACATTTCGCTGTCAACTCAAATACACAAACACAAAATTCTAAATCAAATTTAGAAAGTAAACATTAATTCTGGCCTTGCCAGATACCAAGTAGTAAAATTTTGGGCTTTTTGTGTTCCATTACAAAATGTAAGTTAAGTAAAATTAAATATTTTAAATATTATTTTTCATCAATCAAATATTCATAAATTGTTTTTATCATGGGAGAAATAAAAAGTTAGTTTAAACATAAATATTATAATTTAATTTGTTTCGGAAAAAAATTGTTTTTCAAGCAATACTGGTAAAATAATTTTATTGGAAAATTTGATTTTCGATCAATACTGGTAAAACAAATTGCTGCGTAACGCAATCGTTTTATGCTTAATGTTATTTCTATGGCTATTTCGAATTGTTTTTAGCCCCTTCTGCACACCTAGGACAAATAGAACGGGGGTTAATATGTGGCCTACGTTCCCCGCAGGGTGCTAAAGTATAAATTTCCCAAATTTGGTGTGGATTGGTCAAATGGTGTAGATCTGTATAGAGAACAGACAGATGGCAAGTCGTGGCAACTGTACGAGATCACGATATAGAAGACAATCATGAATTAATATCTTTAGTAGAACAACTTTGTTTCCACCGACTGTACTTTAGTTTTATTTCGTTTTGATTTATTTTTTAATAAATTGTAATTTCTATTTATCACACTCAAGAACAACCACACAAACGATTTTCTGCATGCAAGATAAAACAAAGCAAATTTTAAATGGAACTTTGCCGATATTGAAAGAATATTGGCGTTAGAAAAAATCCGAACTAGGACTTTTGAAAAATTCTATGTTGTAGCGACAGACAGTCAACGTTTCCTTCCGTATAAGTAGGTGCAAAATTTAAGCAATTTATATCTGTTAAAAGTTTGTTGAAAACAGTGGTTTTCTTTAAAATACGCTGTCAAGTCGATCTACCTTTTTTAAAATGATAATCGATTAGCTTTTCGTTTTATAAATTATAAAATATCGAAAGGGTGTTAAAATTTCTTTTCCTGAAACTTAAATGATGTTGGTATTTTTCTACGGAAGAGAAAATTGATTATTGTAGTCATTTTCAACCTACAGTTAACCATTTAAATCCAAGTTTGGTTGAGTAATTCTGCTAGCACACATATGTTTTTTAAGTGCGTTGTAATTATTCGGTTTCTAAATTTTGACATGGGTTTCTTGTACAAAACTATTTAGATCAGTAATAAAATATTATTTTTATGTTTCAAATCAAATTATTGGGCTCCATTGGAAGATGTACTCAATAATCAAATAACTACATATGTAATTTTGAACAGCTACGTAATTCCTATTCAGACACCGAATCTGCGAATTGAAAGTGCCAACGATTCGATTTGAACCTGCATATCAGTTGCCCTAAAGAAAGTTTGAAATTAAACTTTACCGGTTTCAGAAGATTATTAATGTTTGAAAATATCCGCACTTGAACTGTTTAAAAATTTAAAAAGAAATGCATTCAAACCAAAAGTTCGATGTTGCTAACTTTACAAATTGAAGATATTCTTAAAAAACAACTTACCTCCAAAACGTTTGTTGAAAACAGTGATTTTCTTTAAAAAAGGCTGTCTAACGATCTACGTTACTTGAAAAATTATAATCGATTACTCTAGCTTTGTCTATGAGAGAAATTTCCAGTGCAAAGAAATGAACCACCAGAAGACGAAGACTTTATATCCGGTTATCCAGTAGGGAATACGAGCAGAAAGCAGGTTCTATCACAAAACATATAGGCCGTCAACTTTAAGCTTGACGTGAAATGCCTTTCACACAGAATATATTTAATATTAAAACACGGTCTTTTATATCATGTGCAAGTGAAAGGAATTTTCAAGAAGTGCATTTGTGAAATTAATTCAGTAATCATGAATATAATATAAAATTAATTTCTCATCCATTCTTTAATGATGTCGAAATTCGTAAATATCGCATCTCATGCAAGAGGTCCGTAAGTTAAAATATCAATCGGCAAACTGGGTACAAGACTGTTCGCCGTAGGTTCGTCATTTCAACCCGTGTAATATCAGGTTCTGCTAATCCAATATGGTTAAAGAAATAAATACTTTATTCCATACATTTTGTCATCCTAATGGAGAAAGATTCACTTCAGGCGTGTATGATTTCTTAAGCGGCGGGTAAACGGTACTACTTCATGACTTCAGTTTATATAAGAAAACAATGACCAATTATACTCATGCAATGAAAAATTATTTATTATAATCATTTGTCTTCATACTATAGTAAAGCTACCTGGTTTCCCTATTTTTTGATGATGCTCAATATTTTCTGAGAGAAATTGAAAATCGATGATGATAAATAGATTGATCGCAGGACCAATTTTCACTGTAACAGTTTTCACCGACTTACAGATCAGTTGGGAAAGACGGGTAGAACAAAATCCCATCATACATTAACAAAATGTATTCGCGTTTAAAAAAGGAAATTGATTTATGAAATAAGAGCAGTGCCATAGATGTCTTAGAATTTTTCAATCAGTTAGAGATTTAAATGTTATCGAACAATGAAAGTCAATTTATCTTTGAAAAGCATATTAAAAAGTAAGTAAATAAATTATTAACATCCACTGGAGCAACGAAAGGGGATATTGGTGAAGGTTGGAGATCAGTCATGAGAGAAAGATACAAGGAAAACACCTCGTCATTCTGAACCATGGTCAAGATGGCGAGGTGTTGGAGTTCAACACCAGAGCTGGAACCCCTACTCACCAAATTTCCATACCACGTCAACATGAGTACATTTGAGGCCACAACAGTTACGACCGAGTTTGGAACTTGCAACCTTCCGGTGCTCTTCCAACTGGGCAACCGCGACCCTAGCAAATTAAGAAAAACAAGTAAATATAACATAAGAAATATAAAACAATCAGAACTTAACAGCCTGTAAGGTACCTTCAGTTTATTAAAAGTTTGTTCCAACCTCAAGATAATGAAATTTATTCAGTTTAAATTTTCTCAAATCGATACGTGTGGTGGTAGATGCTTACAGTGATAAATTTAAAAGATTATCCATTAAAAACTTGCTCTCAGTTAATGGTTTTTAGATAATGTAACTCAAAATTGATCATTCCGTTTACAGTATGAAAATAGTTAGCAAAGAAACGATACTCCTAATAATCTACTGTATAGCTTGAGAAAAGAAGTTTGCTCAAAAAATTGAGAAGTTTCAATTGGTATTAGGCACGATTGATTAAACTTATTTTTTTCCCTGTAAAAATTATTTTTGAACTCTTTTAAAGTTATCATTCTTATCAGTTTAAATCAACGTTTAACAAATTCAACCCGAGCAAAGCCGGAAAATCTATATATATATAAAATAGGATGTGTGTATGTATGTATATTTTCTATACAAATCTACACTGTTTGACCAATCCACACCAAATTTGGTACTCTTATACTTTAGAACACTACGGTCAGCATAGGCTAACTCTTAACCCCCGTTCTATTGGTCCTAGGGGGCTAAAAACTATTCGAAATCGCCATAGAAATAACATTGAGCATAGATTGATTGCTTTAGACAGCGATGGTTGCTTTACTAGTGTTGATCGAAAAACAATTTTTTCCGAAACAAATTAAATTACAATATTTATGTTTGAGCTGACTTTTTAGTTATTCCCATGATGTAAATAAATTATAGATATTTTATTGATGAAGAAAGAATATTTTAAAATATTTATTTTTACAAGGAAATTCAAGAAAGATTTTCAGGACTTCAAGGATGATTTTTAAGGAAAGTTGGTGTATATATTTCGACCAACTTTCCTTAAATAATTTATTGAATACGTAATGATTTGTAGAATTCTGTTTCATAAACTTTTTAGGTAAGGCGTGTAACTTATTTTAAAATGTCCGGAATTGATACATGTGAATCCTCTGTTAAAAGCAGTGATTTTCTTTCTTAAAAATTCTGTAAAATCAACCTTCTGCTTTTTGAAAAAAATTTATCTATTCAGTTTAATTTGTCTACACCGATTACATTTATTTCTAACCCAATCACCGTTATTCCGAAAAGCACAAACGAAAAACTCATTGATCATAAAAGTGTAATTTTGCTACTCGGTATCTGGCAGCATCAGAATTAATATTTACTTTTTTTATAGAACTTTGTAGATAGTTGGGGAAACGGAAACTTTCTTGGACTCATGATGGAGAACATTCCAACACCTCGATTCTTAGCTGGTCGTATTTAAATTAAGCTAACTCGGTAAGCCTTCCAGTTTATCATCTTTCAGTGAATTTGACAGTTTTAATTCGCTCTTTTAGTTGATTGTATAAGTGTTTCCTACTTTATTCGACAGTGATAGTGTACATTTTGGATTTATATTTCTAAACGGATGTAAGTATTTCATAATTTTATATTCGTTTTTTTCCTTAATTTTAGCTTTTTTTGTATTCTATAATAGATTTCACTGCTCAGTGAGAGTGTGCCTTTTGCTTAATTTATGAAATACATTTTTGAATACTTTTACAGATTTCTTTGGTGTAGCAATGCCTCCAAGGAAGCGGAAGGCGATCGGCCAAGTACAGTCAACGGCTAAGATGTTGAAAGATAAGCGTAGTCAAGAAACTTCCGAGGAGAGGAATAGAAGACTTGCGATTGCGAGAGAGAGAGAGTTACTACATCTAGAGCAACAGAGATGGCACAGCAGCGTGAGGTCCGACTACAGGATAAGAGAGATAGTCAAACGATCACGGACTGCGCACCATTTTAGCTTAGCATTGGAAGGATTCCACTACGATTCACATAAAGACTACTCGCTGTATGAAAGTGTTACCATCGGGAAAATGGAAATGGTTTGTAGTTACAGTCAAGCCAAAAAGTTTAAATCAGAGTCTACCAGGTATTTGCTTCAAACATGGAAAAATTAATCTCTGCCAACTGGAACCACCACCGCAAGAACTTTTGACTTCTTGACTCTTTTGAAGAACATCAGGAGATACGTCAGAGTCGAAGCATTTTCTTAGTAACATCAGAAAATACAACTCATGTTTCCAAATGACATCATTCGGCGCCACATCAGTTGTTGGACAGCCCGATTTCCGTCGACTTCAAGGTGCAAGGGCAGATTTACCATAGAGCGGGATCGTTGCTTCCGCTGCCAGATCAACCACCAAAATTTCTACAACTATATTTTATTCAAAACGAACAAATGGAAACTGATCAGAGGTGCGCCTTTATCTCGGGAACAAGACGTCAGATTGTGTTAAACTTACAGAGGATATTTCATGAGCACAATAATCTTATTAAAACGTTTGAAACAGCATTGGAAAGTATGCCAACAGATGAATATAAAGTAGTCATAAGAACAGACCGAAGACAAGCAGGTGAACACGAGAGGCGCTTTAACTCTCCTCAAGCAGATGAAGTCGCGGTGGTTATATCAGGCGATGAGTTCCATCAACGGGATATCGTTATTCAACGACGAGGTGAATCATTGTAGCGCATTTCGGAAACACATCGATCTTATGATGCTCTGCAGTACCCAGTGATATTCCCCCACATGGTGAAGATGGATATCATTTTAATCTGAGGCAGATCAACCCAAGAACAGGTGAAACAACCAGCAAGGAAGTTTCAGCGATGGATTTCTATGCGTACAGATTAATGGTTCGAGATACTGAGCAGAACCACGTATTGAACTGCAGGCAATTGTTTCATCAGTTCATCGTCGATATGTACGCAAGAGTCGAGAGTGAGCGTCTCCTTTACATTCGTCTAAATCAACGTAAACTGAGAGTTGACGAATATATTCACCTGAGAGATGCTGTTGCAAATGACGGGAACGTTGAAAACCTCGGTACCTTGGTCGTACTACCAGCTACATTTACAGGCAGTCCCAGACACATGCACGAATACACGCAAGATGCTATGACGTCCGTGAGGACGTACGGGAGACCAGACTTATTTATCACCTTCACCTGCAATCCGAGTTGGACGGAGATCAAGGAGGTTCTTACCAATGGTCTATTACCCAGTGAGCGCCACGACTTGATTACGAGAGTATTTAAACAGAAGCACAGTTGAAACTGACTGACGTTATAACAAAGGGCCATGTATTTGGAGTACCGAGATTCTGGATGTATACGATTGAATTATTATTTTATTTCTATGATGAGTTTTATATTTTTACATGAATATTATGAATATTTGATTGATAAAAAAAGGATATTTAAAATAATTCATTATTCAAATTTACATTTTGTAATGGAACACGAAAAACTTCAACTCATTGCTCATAAAAGCGTAATTTTGTTATTTTAGATTTGGCAAACCAGAATTAATATTTTATCTATATATATAAAATAGGATGTGTGTGTGTGTGTATGTGGGTATATTTTCTATACAAATCTACACCGTTTGACCAATCCATACCAAATTTGGTACACTTATACTTTAGAACACTGCGATCAGCATAGGCTAACTCTTAACCCCCGTTCTATTGGCTCTGGGGGGCTAAAAACTATTCGAAATCGCAATAGAAATAACATTGAGCATAGATTGATTGCTTTAGGCAGCGATGGTTGCTTTACCATTGTTGATCGAAAAACAATTTTTTCCAAAACAAATTAAATTACAGTATTTATGTTTGAACTGACTTTTTAGTTCTTCCCATGATGTAAATAAATTATAGATATTTTATTGATGAAGGAAAGAATATTTTAAAATATTTATGTTTGCAAGGAAATTCAAGGAAAGGTTTTCAGTTCAAGGATTATTTTCAAGGAAAGTTGGTGTATATTTCGACCAACTTTCCTTAAATAATTTATTGAATACGTAATGATTTGTAGAATTCTGTTTCACGAGGCTTTTTAGGTAAGGCGTGTAACTTATTTTAAAATGTCCGCAATAGATACATGTGAATCCTCCGTTGAAAGCATTGATTTTCTTTCTGAAAAATTCTGTAAAATCGACCTTCTGCTTTTTGAAAAATTTTTATCTATTCAGTTTAATTTGTCTACACCGATTATATTTATTTCTAAACCAAGCACCGTTATTCCGAAAAGCACAAACGAAAAACTCATTGATCATAAAAGCGTAATTTTGCTACTCGGTATCTGGCAGCACCAGAATTAATGTTTACTCTTTTTTATAAAACTTTGTAGAACTTTCTAGAAAGTTGGGGAAACGGAAACTTAATTGGACTCATGGTGGAGAACATTCCAGCACCCACTCGATTCTTAGCTGGTCGTATTTAAAGGAAGCTAACTCGGTAAGTCTTCCAGTTTATCATGTTTCAGTGAATCTGGCAGTTTTATTTCGCTCTTTTGATTGTATAAGTGTTTCCTACTTTTTTCGACAGTGTTAGTGTACATTTTTGATTTATATTTCTAAACGGATGTAAGTACTACATAATTTTAAATTCGTTTTTTCGTTAATTTTAGCTTTGCATTGTATTCTATAATAGATTTCATTGCTCAGTGAGTGTCCTTTTGCTTATTTTATGAAATAGCATTTTTTGTATTTTTTTACAGATTTCTTTGCTGTAGCAATGCCTCCAAGGAAGGGGAAGACGATCGGCCAAGTGCAGTCAACGGCTAAGATGATGAAAGATGAGCGTAGTCAAGAAACTTCCGAGAAGAAGACTTGCAATTGCGAGAGAGCTACAACATCTAGAGCAACAGAGAACAGCACAGCAGCGTGAGGCCCGACTTCAGAATAAGAGGGATAGTGCTACTACATTTAGAGCAACAGAGACGACATAGCAGCGTGAGGCCCGACTACAGGATAAGAGAGATAGAGCTACTACATCTAGAGCAACAGAGACGGCACAGCAGCGTGAGGCCCGACTACAGGATAAGAGAGATAGAGCCAAACGATCACGGACTGCGCACCATTTTAGCTTAGCATTGGAAGAATTCCACTACGATTCACATAAAGACTACTCGCTGCATGCAAGTGTTACCATCGGGAAAATGGAAATGGTTTGTAGTTACTGTCAAGCCAAAAAGTTTAAATCAGAGTCTACTGGTATTTGCTGTAAAAATGGAAAACTTAAACTCTGCCAACTGGAACCACCACCGCAAGAACTTTTGTCTTACACATCAGCAGATACGTCAGAGTCGAAGCATTTTCTTAGTAACATCAGAAAATACAACTCATGTTTCCAAATGACATCATTCGGCGCCACATCAGTTGTTGGAGAGCCCGGATTTCCGTCGACATTCAAGGTGCAAGGGCAGATTTACCATAGAGCGGGATCGTTGCTTCCGCTGCCAGATCAACCACCAAAATTTCTACAACTATATTTTATTCAAAACGAACAAATGGAAACTGATCAGAGGTGCGCCTACATCTCGGGAACCAGACGTCAGATTGTGTTAAACTTACAGAGGATGTTTCATGAGCACAATAATCTTATTAAAACGTTTGAAACAGCATTGGAACGTATGCCAACAGATGAATATAAAGTAGTCATAAGAGCAGACCGAAGACCAGCAGGCGAACACGAGCGGCGCTTTAACTCTCCTCAAGCAGATGAAGTCGCGGTGGTTATATCAGGCGATGAATTCCATCAACGGGATATCGTTATTCAATGACGAGGTGAATCTTTGCAGCGCATTTCGGAAACACATCGATCTTATGATGCTCTGGAGTACCCAGTGATATTCCCCCACATGGTGAAGATGGATATCATTTTAATCTGAGGCAGATCAACCCAAGAACAGGTGAAACAACGAGCAAGAAAGTTTCAGTGATGGATTTATATGCGTACAGATTAATGGTTCGAGATACTGAGCAGTACCACGTATTGAACTGCAGGCAATTGTTTCATCAGTTCATCGTCGATATGTACACAAAAGTCGAGAGTGAGCGTCTCCTTTACATTCGCCTAAATCAACGTAAACTGAGAGTTGACGAATATATTCACCTGAGAGATGCTGTGGGAAATGACGGGAACGTTGAAAACCTCGGTGCCTTGGTCATACTACCAGCTACATTTACAGGAGTCCCAGACACATGCACGAATACACACAAGATGCTATGACGTACGCGAGGACGTACGGGAGACCAGACTTATTTATCACCTTCACCTGCAATCCGACTTGGACGGAGATCAAGGAGGTTCTTACCAATGGTCAATTACCCAGTGAGCGCCACGACTTGATTGCGAGAGTATTTAAACAGAAGCAGTTGAAACTGATTGACGTTATAACAAAGAGCCATGTATTTGGAGTACCGAGATGCTGGATGTATACGTTTGAATTATTATTTTATTTCTATGATGAGTTTTATATTTTTACATGAATATTATGAATATTTGATTGATAAAAAAAGGATAGTTAAAATATTTCATTATTCATAATTTACATTTTGTAATGGAACACGAAAAACTTCAACTCATTAATCATAAAAGCGTAATTTTGTTATTTTAGATTTGGCAAACCAGAATTAATGTTTTATTATTTTATAAATTTGATTTAGAATCCCGAGTTTGTCTGTTTGAGTTAGCACAGCTAAATGTTGCAGTCATATTTGAGCATTACTAAATTTCATAAATCATTATCGTCTTTATCAATATTTTCAAATGTCTTTTTCGAATCGCTCTATTTCAGAATAAACTCAGGCAGTCGAAATTCGACACTGCGCATCATTCGTTTTTTAGAATTCTGCATTTTTTCGTCGGAATTTCGTTTCTGTTCGTATTTATGTCTTAATCTTTTACATATTGCAATATATTCAGGAATTAAATGCATATATTTGCGTCCGAAGTATATTGTAGAAGCTATGAAAAAGTTAAAATGTATTTTCCGTACAACTTAAATGATTGCATTTTTCTGTGAAAAAAAAGTGCTTATTCTAATTCACTTTTCAAGCAACATTTAACCATTTCAACCCGAGCAACGCCGGGTAATTCAGCTAGTTGTTTTATAAATCTGATTTAGAATTCCGAGTTTGTCTATTTGAGTTAAAACAGCTAAATGTTGCAGTCATATTTGAGCATTACTAAATTTCATAAATCATTATCGTCTATGTCAATATTTTCAAAAGTCTTTTTTCGAATTGTTCTATTTCAGAATACACTCAGGCAGTCGAAATTCGATACTGCGCGTCATTCGTTTTTTAGAATTCTGCATTTTTTCGTCGGAATTTCGTTTCTGTTCGTATTTATGTCAATCTTTTACATATTGCAATTTTCAGGAATTTAATGCATATATTTGCGTCCGAAGTATATAGTAGAAGCTATGAAAAAGTTAAAACGTATTTTCCGTACAACTTAAAATTATTGCATTTTTCTGTGAAAGAAAAGTGATTATTCTAATTCACTTTTCAAGCAACATTTAACCATTTCAACCCGAGCAACGCCGGGTAATTCAGCTAGTTAAGAATAAAACAAAAAAAACCTCGGACAATGAAGTAAAAAGATTTAAAAAAAATTAATGTCACAAACTTGTGTTTGATTCAATTAAAACGGAATAAAATATGCATACATCTTCAATTGGCATCAGAAATGAAACATATTATTAATTGAACTCATTGTTACACGAGTTCAATAAAAATATGTTTCACACCCACACAAATAAAATGAGTTTTAAAGTATTTAATAATTCCGTCGTATTATTCACATTCCCAACCAATCGGGCTAGTTGTCATGGTGCTGGGTTTTTGAACCCCCCCCCCCCCCGTGGATCACCAATGTAACGCCAAGTGAATAACAGTTCTGCTTTTGTAGTGTCACGATGAATAAAATTTAATTACCAGGACAATGGCAAAAAATAATATTTCACTTCAAAATACTTTTATTAACTCGAAAATATTTTCTAGTTATTTTTTAGTCAAATTTCAAAAAATGAAAAAAAAAGAAAGACTAAGAGAAATGAAGAGAAACATAAAGAATAAACAGAATGAAAAGGGAATACGAAAGTTAATTTCAGTAACCAAATATTGACCAAAAGAATTCAGATAAAGGAATTAAAGCGTATTGCATGCAAGAACAGTTTCACGCAAGAGAATATTTTGCTTTGAAAGGAAAAGAAACAACACCGTTATGAGACTTGTTCTAAACTTCATTAAACGAGACTAAAATGCTAAGTTAGTGTCAGAACTCATCCGTACATAATTGGATTAACGTTGGGAATCGTGCTCGGTCCATCCGCTTGGGATCAGTCGGTAGCTTCTAAATGCACAGTAGTCAGAGAATCATTTAATTCTTTTGAGTGTGTATACATTTCATTTCCATCGAGGCGGCAGCAAATTAGAATTCTGATTTCCCAACCAGTGGCAGATGTTTTAGAAACGTGTAGCAGTTTGGCAACTTACTAAGAGCAATTGAACAGTGAACACTACTGAGAGTTCGAACAAATCCTGATTACAAAACGGGAAGTTAGAAGTTAAGTTTTTCCACAAGTTCTCTCCCAGTGTTAAGCTGCATTTTGGAAGTTTAAGCCCCGTTAGCATTTTTGCAGTGGACATCGAATTACTGGAAATGCGGAAAATAATCTAAAATATTTCAAGATACGTCTGATTAAGTTCCGTATTAAATTTAAATACTTTTTCTTTGGACGAATGGTTTCAACTATTGGACTACTATAGTTTTTGAATGTGGACTAATATGCCTATTGAATGTGGACTACTATGTCTCATTGAATGTGGATTGCTATGCATAATTCAGTGGTTCTTAACTTGGGGTGTGAGAGAAGTTTCGGTGGACGACAGCGATTTAATAAAAGACGATGTTATTGAAATTCGAGCCAATGCACGCATTCAAATGGAATTTGAAAACCTGGACAGAACAATTCTGGTGTACACAGTTAGAACCTTGTACACAGCTGGCAAATGCAGCATTGTAGACACTTTTACTATTTGCCCCCACTTTTATTATTTTACTCTGGGAACACTACTGAGTTCCCAGAGTAAATAATAAAAATGGGGGTGGAAAATGGGATTTTCATCACTTTTGCACATAAAAAACAAAAGCCAGAAATCGCTTAAATGCAAGTGATGACTTAACGCGTGGCTGTTTCAAAAAAGGAGCCTTGCTTCAAAAGTATTATTATGAATAAACAACACCTAATTGATGTTGTCTAATTGATGTGGATTACAATGTCTAATTGAATGTGAATTGCTATAGCTACTATAGATGTAGAGTATGGCTTTTAAATATGAATTACTATTGCCACCGAATGGTTTACATTGTATGTTCTTTAAAAGAAGGTAGCTGATATGTTTTGAAGGAACTTAATTCATACTTGTATTGTGAAGTTTACAGAAAATCCTCTTTTGTATGAACTAGTATTTTACACAGAAAAATTACCTTTCCCTATAATGTTGGGAATTTCGCTAAAAAATTCAGAAATAATATTAAAACTTGTTAGCTAAACACAGAACTGGTTTCTTTTTAACATCGTTATCTGCCTAATTTCAGTTCCATATAATAAAAATGGAACTTTCTATCTTCCATACATTTATATGAATTTAATTCATACGTTTTCTGTTTAAAAATTTTAGGTACTGAAGGTATTGTTTCAGAAGTGTATTATCAATTCTTGGACACACAAATTTGTCTATTTACTTCTTGAATCTTATGAGCACTAAATTAAAACCCAAATGCTTTATATTTGTGGTCTTCAACACTATTGTCATATCTTGAATTTGATAATTAAAGTATGCATAGTTATTTAAGTCAATTTCTTAAAATTCATTGAATGAAACACGAAATCTTTAAAAAGAGAAGTATATCCTTAATTTTTGAAGTCACTGTACGAGAGGGGTTTCAGTGTAAACATAAACACTAATAGATAATAAAAAATATACTTCCAGTTTGACTTTTCGCCGTGTTGGCGATGTTTAGCTTTAAACTCTGTATATTTCACTAACGTACATGGCACAGAAATCGACAGTATTTGTATGTTGACGAATTACATAAACGGATATAAACAGTGTCAAATCAACCACTGCGGGATTTAAGCTACAAATCTACATAATCTTCCTAAAACTATACGGTAGGTATATAGGTATTTTAATTAACGTCGCACTGGAGCAACACAACTGGCTATTGGCGACGGTCCGGGATCATATCAGAAGGGAAAGATCATAGGACACCACGGAACGGTCATATGATGAGGTCACACCTGAGCTGGCACCCCACTCTCCAAACTTTCACACCACGCAAACGTGAGGACATTTGAGGACCCGATAAATTTAACGTGCACCAGCCCGCTTTGTACATGATGGTCTTTGGTTGGATTCGAACTCGCAACCCTCCGGTTGCTAGTCCGTTACTCTTCCAAAAGGGATACCGCGGCCATAAAAATATACGGATGAACTCGTCTCTAGTAAAATTCTCCAGCAGTCTGATGACAGAAGGCAATGAGAAATCCTGAAGACAGAAATCAGAAATCAGCGTGCAAAAGAAAATGTGAGGGAACGTGAAAATAGGTTTGGAAGTAAAAAAATAACGAATCACACACACACACACATCTTTGGAAAAATTAATAAGATGCAATCGAAGTGGACGTTTAGAAGCTAGTTGTGACATGACTAAGCTGTGCATATTATGCAATGCACTTTATTGGAAATAAGAATAAGTAAGACCAGCAAGTAGTACAAGACATATTGCTTTACATTTTTTTATTCATTTGATTACATTTGGATATCAGTATATATATTCATTATAAATGGATTCAAATAATGTATGAAATGTCAGTAACGACTCTGCCATCAACGGATATGAACAATTAAGAAATTGTATCTCAGATGCTATACGTGAGTCTGCTTGCTTTTAATAAAAGCGTCATGCCGAAATTACATTCAAGTAAAATGTGAAGCACACAAGTTACGGAAGTGGTCACCAAAACACTAGTGTTCTCTATGTTTAGCTTTACATAAAACCCTCGCATAGTCATGGAAAACACAAAACTTTCATTTGTAACGTTTAATTGATACCAAATTAACAAAAGTTATTTTTATCAAATCTGATATTATTTGGCGAAATTTATTTTCGAACGTTCGCTATCTATTTAAACAAACCATTCATTCATCATGAACTATTACCTAGTCCGGTGTAGAATAACCTAAAGCAAGCAATAGATTTTCAAGAGAAACATTTATTTTCAAACATTTCCTTTGCACAATTTCCCGGAAATAATATTAAAATTGTGGGATCGTATTGTAGCCTGAGGAAAGTTAGAGTGATCCATTAACCAATGGAAATGAGAAATCCCATCTCAGCATCAAATTTCTGATGAAGTAAATACCCAAGTATCTTTCTTTAAAATCATCTTTCATATACGTAGTTTAAATTGGTTTTGTATCAACAAGATTTTATATTACAAGGCGGTTAGTCAATACTCCTAAGCGCAGGTACATTTCCTTTTCGCAATTCTGTGTAGAATTAATACACTCACACAAATATTTGTTTGCCTCAGGCACAAATAAAATATTCTTCTTGTCGCTTTCAGTCATTTACTGAAACTGCAATTTCTGCGAACAGTAAATACATTACACCGTGAGAATGGGAATTACTCAAAGAAACAGGTTTCTTTTTAAAGTTGGTTTGTCATTCCGCGGTCACTGTTTGCTACATGGGATCTAATTCGAACCCTAGAGTAGTGGCTCACTAGCTGTTTGATCTGGGGCACCCCGGCAAATCAACAGGGACGCACGGTGTGTCATTTTAGCTGGACAAAATACTCTTCAAAAATACACTAGTTTTGGATGATTTTGAGAGGCTGAGAGTGATAAGGAATTTCTTTTGAGTACATATTTTTAACAATTTTTAGTCAGTATGTGAATGTGAAAATATGCTAAAACTAGAGAAATTGGTCAAATTTACACCAGATATTAAATATATTTAGAATTATTAATTACTGATCGTGTTTATGCAATTTTATAAAAATGTACACGAGAATAAAATGGTCAGATATACCCAAAACTGATTCAATTTTATAATAGAGTAGATGAGTGTAATATAGAAATATATATTAAAAGAGGAAGAAATATCAATTGAAAAATATTTACAAAATTTATTTCTTGGAAAATCACTTCTGACTAAAATTGTGTATTTAAATCGAGAGGGTTCATTCAAAACTTCAACACTCTGGAAAACATTCGGATGTATTTTGTTTTAGGCATACCTCGTAAACTGGCAATGAGTGGATCTTAAGTGATGAGTAATCTATTCATTATATCTATATTCGTGTTAGTTCTAGAGGTTTCTCTAGTAAACACTTCTCGTAATTCCTATTCTGTTTATTCCATTCTTCTAAGAACTGGCCAAGACTCAATATCCTTTCCATGAACCAGTATATTGGTATATATTATTTATATTGGTGCGTAGAAAGATTGGCGTCAACTATCAGCGCAAGCACTTGATTTGCAGATGATTTCATTGGCTATTTAATAAGACACGTGTCATTTCCTTAATGTATCTCTTCTGAGGGAAGCTCTCAGACGATTAAAGTGAATTACAATTTATGTGTTCAAAAAATCATAAAATTAAAGGAAAGGGAAAATATCGTAAATCAGAAAAAGATTAAAGGAATTGTCAATTCAATGGACATTGACAATTATTTTTGACTAATTGTCCTCACAAAATTTGTGACTTCGTTTTTAAAAAGTTTTCAAACCACGTTGTAAATAACTCAACATCGCAATATGAGAAAAGGAAAATATTTCCTCGAAGTAAAGAATTATTCACGAGGAAAAGTATTTATGCCTCTCCGCTTTACTTCCCATTTTTCAAAATTCATATTTAAGGATTTTCTCTTTAATACTTTTAAAATACTAAAACATCTGGTTATGCATCGTCATCTAGTTCTTGAAAATATGTCACAATATCATCCAGTATTGTTTGCTTCGAATTCCTCACTCAAGTGTCAAAAGTAAATTGACGTGAAATTTCCAAGCGGTAGCATTGATTTTACTTCATAAAGCACATGACTAAATAACCACACTGGTTAAAATAATTCTAGAAAAGATTCTATTGGTGAAGTCAGTCAAAACTGATTAGAAATAGTTAGGAAAGAATGCAGGTTGTACAGAGTGACCTAAAAGTTCCCGTACTCCAACTTTAAAAAAATCATTTGCCCGTATTTTTTTAATTATTGAATTTTATCATC
This sequence comes from Meta bourneti, assembly GCA_933210815.1. Classification (NCBI taxonomy): domain Eukaryota; kingdom Metazoa; phylum Arthropoda; class Arachnida; order Araneae; family Tetragnathidae; genus Meta; species Meta bourneti. Next base: position 88,336,671 of record OW119924.1, on the reverse strand, counting down.
TGCTTGTAATTTTATGGATTCTCTAATTTTTATCATTTGGTTTTCTTCTCGCTCAAGTTCTGCGTTAATAAAGTTTCATGTCATTTTGTTCTTCGTTACAAAATGAGTTTATCACGCATTCAGAGAATTGCGCTGCTTGAGGCTTATTTTGAATGTAAATCATATGAAAGATGTAAAGAATTTTGGCGATATAAATATCCAGATGATGCAATATCGAGTAAAGATACGCTATATCTACTCGTTCGGCGATTTTGTGAGACAGGTTCGGTGGAAGACAAATACAGGAGTGGAAGACCGAAAGTCGTTACACCAGACTTTGTGCAAGAAACTCAACGAAGGATACTGATATCTCCTCATCAATCCGTGAGGCGTTTGTAGCAACAAATAGGCACATAACGTGGATCGACACATAAGGCTTTAAGAGCTTTGCATTTTCGTGCTTATCGTGTAAAAATGTTACAGGAGCTAAAGCCACCGAACAATGAGAAGCGGCTTTATTATTGCCGATGGTTCCGGAGATTCAACAACATCAACATTTTGGACAAAACAGTTTTCTCCGATGAGGCATGGTTTCATTTAAGTGGTTATGTGAACGCGCAAAACTCATTTGGGCGACGACAAATCCCTATTCATTAATGAAAAAACCTTTACCTTCTCAAAAAATTGGTGTTTGGTGTGCCGTATCACGCAAAAGGATTGTTGGGTCTCTGTTTTCCGAGTCAACTGTTGATAGACTTTATACAGAGAACTTATCTAACAATTTGTTGCATTATTAGAAGTGAATGAACGAGATTCTTGGTTCCAACAAGACGATGCAACCTATCATACAAGGTATGAAACCATGGGCATGCTTCAAGATTTTTTTGTCGATCGACTCATCTCAAGAAATCTTTGGCCGCCTCGTTCCCCTGATCTGAGCATCCCTGACTTTTTCTGTGGGTATATTTAAAGAACAAAGTTTATGAAGATAGTCCCCAAACAATAGATGATCTGAAAATTGCCATTACTCAAAGGATACAAGAAGTCACTCCCAGCATCTTGAAACGCGTTTCTAAAAATATGCGCAAACGACTTCAGCTTTGCTTCCAAGAAAGGGGCGGATATTTTGAACATTTATTATAAATGTGAGTTCAGATTTTTTTCCTACATTATGTTAAAAGTGCTTTTCACCACTAGCATAAAAATAATTGTTTTACAGTTTGTTGTTTTTGTATAATAAATTCACGAATCGTCAGTACGGGAACTTTTAGGACACTCTGTATAATGGATATATGGGGTTAGACCTCTTAGAGGGTTAATGTGAGAACCAAATAGAAACGGACATGGAATAGGAAAAGTAATGTGACATCTTATCGCCTAAGAGTCTAGGATGACGGGCTGCAGACCCGGACGTTTCCTGTTAAGAGTCCTTGACTACTGCGCTTGCGCATGCGAAAAGGATGAAAAACAGTTAGCTCACGGACTCCGTCTAGTTGAGACGTCTTCGTAGCAATTCGGATTTCGGATAAAATTATATATGAAATAAGCATTTTGTTTCGCGCTTCCATTGTCAACCCATATATTTTCTGTGTAAAAATAAAAGTAATTTTTTAATGTCCAAAAAAATTTTGGATTAATTCGTCACAGACTAGAGTTTTTGGTGTCCTAGAAATGGAATGAAAGCAAGAAAGCAGAAAATGCAGGTAGGCCCACCCTTGTATTGAATTAAGTTTGTTGAGGTTCTGGCTTACTGGAATTAGTGAGGCAAGAGTCTAAATAGTTTTGGTTAAAAACCAAAAAGAAATAATTATATATTCAATTTTATTTTGTGGTTCTTTAAACTTTTGTCTTTATGGAAGTTCATAGAATGTGATGATAAAGTGCATTTGCATGTTCTGTTAAGTAGATATCGTCAAGTTGTGATAAAGTTACGGCCAAAAAGTGCCAAATCGAAAGTGAATAAAAATTTAAATTTCGTTTTGATTTAACTGAAACTGTATGTTTTGTGTATTTAATGATTTGAAAATAATCAGATAATTTGAATTACTCATGGTAATTATACATTTGTAAAAGAAAACTGAAATATTTAATCGCAATTATTTATATTGCATCTTGTGTATTGTATATGCTACGATATAGTTTAAGATTCTTTTATTATATTTGAGAAATGTATGTTTGGTATTAAATCTCATCTAGTATTTGAAGCATATTTAGCATTGAGTATATTTTGTGAATCATAGATTATTAGAAAATATTGGTAACTATTTATGATAACAAAATTGGTATTGAAAAGTAGATTGTGATCATTCTATAAGAAATTTGGTTTTAAAACAAAAGTATATGTATTTCTTGAACCGAAATAGAAAATAAGAATTACTTTTCGTAGATATAAAAGAAAACACATTTGAATTGAAATTGTTTTCCTTTTGGTTTTTCCTTATTGGCTCACAGGGAATCGGAATCCATAAGGTCGTTAAATTCGAAAATTTTGGATAGGTTTCCCTCAGTAAATCAGAATTAGACTGAGAAATTGCAAATCAGATTTTGATTGTTTACTAGCAAGTTGTTCATCAATCATGGCTTTTCTTTCTCGTGGGAGAAGAGAAGACCTCGAATTCGCAGATGAACTTGGTGGAAACGTATCGGATAATTGTAAACTAGTTGAGATAAAGAAAATAATCGTAACTAGTGAACACTATGAAGAGGAGGAAATTAAAATTTCTTTAACTCGTATTATGGATGATAGGATAAAGAGAGAGAAAGAAACTAAAGGAAAGGAAGAATTTGCCGAACAGGAAGCAAAAGAAAAGGAAGTATTTGCCAAGCAGGAAGCAAAAGAAAAGGAAGAACTTGCCAGACAGGAAGCAAAAAGAAGGAATCGCTTTAGAGAAGAAAAAGCTAGAAATGCAAGCTGTAAGTGAGCGAGAACTATCTAATAGGGAACGGGTGCCAAATCATAAAATTGAGCTCATCAAAATTACCCCGAAATTTTAAGAAAATAAAGATGAAATGGGTCTATATTTAACAAATTTTGAAAGAAGAGCTGAGATGGAAGGTGTGCCTAAAGAAGATTGGGTGCCATACTTACTAAGCATATTGGCCTCGGAAATTTCGAGCATGATGGCTAGAGAATCGCCTGAGGATGCAAAGAGTTACGATTATGTGAAAGATATTATTCTTAAGAGGCACAAAATGAGCTCTGAGAAATTGAAGCTGATGCTTTACCGTCATCAAAAAGTCCCGGATAAAACATGGAGGAGTTACGCTACAAGCTACTATGTATTTTTTTTTTTTTTTGTATTTCAATTAACGTCACACTGGAGCAACACAACGGGCTATTGGTGACGGTCCGGGATCAATCCCAAAGGGAAAGATCCGAGGACAGCACCACGTAATTTTGAACCACGGTCAGATGACGAGGCAACACCTGAGCTGGCACCCCACTCTCCAAACTTCCACACCACGCCAACGTGAGGACATTTGAGGCCACGACAGATTTAACGTGCACCAGCCCCCTTTGTACACGACGGTGTTTGGCTGGATTCGAACTCGCAACCCTTCGGTTGCTAGTCCGTTACTCTTCCAACCGGGCCACCGCGGCCCACAAGCTACTATGATGATAGGGTTTCTGATTTGAAAATCAAAACTTTTGAACTCGGAGACTTGCATATCACTGAGCTGATGAAGAGACGAGTGCCGTCTGAAGTAAAAGAGCATTTTCTGGAGGAGTGGATGGACTTAAATTCTCCGTTAGAATTAGCTAAAAAAATAGATCAATTTGAAAGCTTAAAGGAGAGTCTTACACCCAGAAATACTAAAGGTCCCTAGAATAAAACAAGTATCAAGAAAACATGCTAGTTTCATAGGTTTAAGGGAGTAAATAAACCCTTAGGAAAAACAGAAGTAAATAGAGAAGATTACAAAGAGAGAATTTTTGAAAAAAGAAAACAATTTCAATGTTATGAATGCAATTCTTATGATCATCTTAGACCTCAATGTCCTAAGTTGAAGAAAAATGAAATCATAGCTGCCAACGAAATAATGGGAAAGGTATTAATAGATTTGATGTCTCCTTACATTAGTGTTGGGACTGTAAATGGGTCTCAGATTCCATCTTACGAGACACAGGAGCCAGCATAGATTTGATTCCTAATTAAGTTTGTTAAGCAGCCACACATGTATACGGGTGAACATGTATGGATAGCTTCTCCTTTAACGGACAACCCTATTTTCTTGCCTATAGCGGAAGTAAATTTAGAGTGTGAGTTGGGTCATGTTATAACCAAAGCTGCTGTCAAGGTTATCTTCCTAAATAAAGAACACTACTTATTAAGCAATAAGACAGTTGTACTTATAGAAGAGATGAAAAAAGACAGACATAGAAATCCGAGTTCTAAATGCAGTGCAAACTCGTGCTCAAAGAAAAAAATTAGAACATATGGATCAAGAGAAGATAGACTCTTTTAAGGCCTCAGAAAACGAAGACTGATACAGAATTAAAAGACATTGTTTTGGGAGAAAGTGACGTTTTACCACACGAGAATGGGAATCAGTTATTCCAGATCTATTGATCTCCAGTAGAATATAGAGAAGAACAAAAACAGAGTGTGGACTTAAAGGTGCTTTTTGATCGAGCTTGTAAGAAATCTTCAGAAGACAACAAATATGTGGTTCTAAATCAAATATTGTTTTTTAAAAAGAAAGATAAGGATGGTGTTACGAATTAATCCGAACTTTTGTTGGACATTAAAAAATAACATTTATTTTAACACAGACAAAACAATGGGTTTACAATGGACGCGCGAAACAAAAATGCTTATTTTCATATTAAAATTTACGAATTGCTACGAAGACGTCTCAACTAGACGGAGTCCGTGAGCTAACTGTTTCTCATACTCCTCACATGCGCAAGCGCAGTATTGAAGGACTTTTTAACAGGAAACTTCCGGGTCTGCAGCCGGCCATCCTAGACTCCTAGGCGCTAAGATGTCACAGTCTATTTCCTCCCTCCTCAAGATTCTTTTTCTGCAGAGACAGACACCTGCAAAAAAGATACAAAACAGCAGCAACAGAATTTTCGCGAAGGCAACAACTCATGCCCAAAGCAATATGCAAGTAGACCATACACCCTAAAGATCCTGGCTGTACCGCCTACTCTAAATTAAAAAAAAACATATCATAATTTTAACAAAGTATAATCAAAATTTTGCTCATTGATAATCATCAAAGAAGAAATTCAATTTCAAAATGTTTACAGATTTTCAATTCAAATTTAACACTTTTTGCAATTCAAATGTATCAATGTACACTAGGAATAAAGTATTTTTATATATGCAAGATATCACAAATACAAACACAAAAAATAGCACTTTATTTTTGTACATGAGGTGTACGACTTAAATTATCAGTGTTATATGCTGTTTTCCCTTTCTATGGACTACCTCGTAATCCTGGATCACAGTGAATTCAACTTTGTCTCGTAACTTTTATGCTTTCTTCAAACGACTTTTAGATTTGTCTAAGCATTCAGTTATTTCACCAACCAAACTTTCAGTTTCAACGTCCTCAAATATCACTGTCCCTAAGGGCAATTTAGTTACACTTACAGCAACTTCCTTGTTGTTACGAGTCTGTATTCCAAATACAACATCATCGCCAAGATTAAGATTTTTGAACACTTTGCATTCACTAGAGTGGAAAAACATATCCTTTACATCACCCCTTTTAATAAAACCAAATGTTCCTTTAAGAGCACAGATAACACCACGGTATCTCACAGGTAAAGGCTGTTCCGAACGCATTTTACAAGGTCTAAGGTTTCTTGTATTTTTGTCAATAGCAATACTAAAAGTGATCTTTTTAGGAGGATGAAAATCTACATTACCATCAACATTTTCAGCAGAATAGGACCGTTCGCCATTATTTTCATAAGCAACTTTACCTTCAGTATTTTCCTTTTTTTCAGTGGTTTCAAATCCAGAAACTGTCTCTTTACACATTATTTTACAAACAGAACTAGCAATTGGTTTTCCAGTACGACGATTATGAGTAATTTTAAATTCAACTGCATCACCACGTTTTAAATTATCAATATTTCCAGAAAATTGACTGTAGTGAAAAAAATATATTGCTTGTCTTTCGCAACATTGTATAAAACCATATGAACGTAACAAATTTTCAACGATTCCAGTCTCTTTAGGAGTAACACTGCTAGAACTAAAACGGTTACTGTTACAAGGGCAGTCGTTTTTCGATGTTTCATTTAAATATGGAGAACTTTGGCACTTGGGCGTTGCAGAGTCTTTTACTTCAATATCAGAGCCTTTGTCTTTTTTCATATCTTCTATAAGTACAACGGTCTTGTTGCTTAGTAAGTAGCGTTCTTTATCTAGGAAGTTATCCTTGACAGCAGCTTTGGTTATAACATGGCCCAACTCACACACTAAATTTACTTCCGCTATAGGCAAGCAAATAGGGTTATCCGCTAAAGGAGATGCTACCCATACATGTTCACCCGTATACATGTGTGGCTTAACAAACTTCCTAGGAATTAGATCTATGCTGGATCCTGTGTCTCGTAAGATAGAAATCTGAGATCCATTTACAGTTCCAACACTAATGTAGGGAGACATCAAATCTATTATTCCCTTTCCCATAATTTCGTTAGCGGCTATGATTTCAGTTTTCTTCAACTTAGGACATTGAGGTCTAAGATGATCGTAGGAATTGCATTCATAGCATTGAAGTTGCTTTCTTTGTTCAAAATTTTTCTCTTTGTAATCTTCTCTGTTTACTTCTGTTTTCCCAAAGGGTTTGTTTTCTCCCTCAAACTTACGAAAACCAACGTGTGTTTTCTTGATACCCTCTGTATTCTGGGAACCTTTAGTATTCCTGGGTGTAAGACTCTCCTTCAAGCTTTCAAATTGATCTATTTTTTTAGCTAATTCTAGCGGAGAATTTAAGTCCATCCACTCCTCCAGAAAATGTTCTTTTACTTCAGACGGCACTCGTCTCTTAATCTGCTCAGTGATATGCAAGTCTCTGAGTTCTTTAAAAGTTTTGATTTCCAAATCAGAAACCCATTCATCATAGTAGCTTGTAAGTTCATGAGCGTAATTCCTCCATGTTTTATCCGGGACTTTTTGATGACGGTAAAACATCTGCTTCAATTTCTCAGAACTCATTTTATACCTCTGAAGAGTAATATCTTTCACATAATCGTAATTCTTTGCATCTTCAGGCGATTCTCTAGCCATCATGCTCGAAATTTCCGAAGGCAATACGCCTAGTAAATACGGCACCCAATCTTCTTTAGGCACACCTGCCATCTCAGCTCTTCTTTCAAAATTTATTAAATATAGACCCATTTCATCTTTCTTTTCCTCAAATTTCGGGGTAATTTTGATGAGCTCAATTTTATGATTTGGCATCCGTTCTCTATTAGATAGTCCTAGCTCACTTGCAGCTTGCATTTCTAGCTTTTTCTTCTCTAAAGCTATTTCTTCCATTCGAATATTACGTTCTTCCCTTTCTTTCTCTTTGGCAAATTCTTCTTTTGCTTCCTGTCTGGCAATTTCTTCTTTTTCCTTTGCTTCTCGTCTGGCAATTTCTTCTTTTGCTTCTTGTCTGGCAATTTCTTCTTTTTCCTTTGCTTCTCGTCTGGCAATTTCTTCTTTTGCTTCTTTCTCTCTCTTTATCCTATCTTCCATAATACGAGTTAAAGAAATTTTAACTTCCTCTTCTTCATAGTTTTCACTGTTTAGGATTATTTTCCTTATCTCAACCAGTTTACAATTATGCGATACTTTTTCACAAAGTTCATCTGCGAGTTCGAGGAGGTCTTCTTTTCTCCCACGAGAAAGAAAAGCCATGATCGATGAATAACTTATTAGTAAACAATCCAATTTTGTTATCATAAATATAGTTACCAATATTTTCTAATAAACTATATGATTCACAAAATATACTCAATGCCAAATATGCTTCAAATACTAGATAAGATTTAATATCAAACATACAATTCTCAAATATAATAACAGAATCTTAAACTATATCGTAGCATATACAATACACAAGATGCAATATAAATAGTTGCAATTAAATATTATTTTTCTTTTACTAATGCGTAATTACCATATGTAATTCAAATTATCTGATTCTTTTCAAATCATTAAATGCACAAAACACAAAATTTCATTAAAATCCAAACGAAATTTAAATTTTCGTTCACTTTCGATTTGGCACTTTTTGGCCGTGACTTTATCAACTTGATAATATCTACTTAGTAGAACATGCAAATTCACTTTATCATCAACTTCTATTAACTTTCATAAAGACAAAATTTAAATAACCACAAAATAAAATTGGATATGTAGTCATTTCTTTTTGTTTGTTTTTTTAACCAAAACTATTTAGGCTCTTTGCCTCACTAATTCTGGTAAGCCAGAATCTTAACAAATTTAATTTAATACAAGGGTGGGCCTACCTGCATTTCCTGCTTTCTTGCTTCCATCCCACTTCTGACACCAAAACCCTAGTCTGTGACGAATTAATCCGAACTTTTGTTGGACATTAAAAAATAACATTTATTTTAACACAGACAAAACAATGGGTTTACAATGGACGCGCGAAACAAAAATGCTTATTTTCATATTAAAATTTACGAATTGCTACGAAGACGTCTCAACTAGACGGAGTCCGTGAGCTAACTGTTTCTCATTCTCCTCACATGCGCAAGCGCAGTATTGAAGGACTTTTTAACAGGAAACTTCCGGGTCTGCAGCCGGCCATCCTAGACTCCTAGGCGCTAAGATGTCACAATGGATTAGAAAGAAGACTGCTCATAGTGCCCGAAAAATACCGCGAGCAACTAATGAAATTATGCCACTAAGGAGTGAGTGCTCATTTAGGAATAACTAAAACTAAAGATTCACTAGTCAAAACATTTTATTGGACAAACTGTTATCTAGATATTGAAGAATATGTAAAATTTTGTGAAAGATGCCAAATAGTAGGAAAGCCGCAGGATAGAAAGAAGGCTCCATTGAATCTGGCTCCAGTTATTCCGGAATTTTAATCAGGATAAATGTGAATGCAATAGGACCTCTTCCTGTTACCCCATCTGGAAAGAGGTACATCATTTCTGCTCTTTGTATGTCATCTAAGTATCCTAATACTGTTCCCGTAGCAAATATATGCTCTACCTCAATTTTAGACGCCCTGCTTAAAATATTTAGCCTATGGGTTTTCCTAGAGAGCTACAGTGTGTTCAAGGTACCTCTTTTGTGAGTGCATTGACAACGGAATTTTTGCAAAGGTTTGGGATAAAAATTATACATAGTTCAGTGCACTATCCAAAGTAATCCAGTGGAGAGATTTCACCGCACTTAAAAAAGAATTATTAGAGTTTTATGCATCGACTCAACTTCGGATTGGGAGAAGCATTTGACACATGCTCTTTTCGCTTTACGAACGGCTAGTCATAATAGTACAGGATTCTCACCTGCAGAGCTAGTTCATGGAAGAAATCTAGGGACTCCCATGAATTTGATTTATGATAACTTAGTAGAGTATGAGGGAACTGAAAGTAGTGTCGTAGAATATGTTTTTGATCTAATAAATAGAATGAAAAAAGTCAGGAATTGGCGGTTCAAAACATGGAAACTGCCAAAATCAAACAGAAATTTTGGTACGATAAAAAGTCCGTCAAACGTGAATTCAAACCCTGTGACCTTGTTTTGGTGATTGCCCTTTCTAAACCAAATAAATTATCCGTCAATTGGATAGGCCCCGGAAAAGTAGAAAGCCAACTTTCCGAAACTAATTACGTAATCAGTTTGCCCAAAAATAAAAAACACATGTATATCACATCAACATGGTAAAACAGTATCACCAGAGACCGGAAAATATAAATTTGTTATTGAAGGAAACGGTAGTCATCGAAGTTGAAGACGATTTTCCGACGCTGAGCTCAACACCTGATGATGTGACAGAAATGTTAAAAGAACAGGCTATATCAAAGAAAAACTCAAAACAAAGGGAAGAATTAATGAAGATTTTAGAGAGGTTTTCGAAAAATTTTTCTAAAAGTCCAGGTCAAACACAAATGGTTGAGCATGATATTGAGTTAATCTCTGAAGATCTCATCTGCGCAAAACCATATCGAACTTCGCCACGACAGACCGACATTTTAAGGACAGAGGCCGAGAAAATGTTGCAAATCCAATTGAGGCCGGAGACTCGGATTTCACCTCATCCTTAATTTTGATTGAAGTACCTGGGAAAGACCCGAGACCGAGCATAGATTACCGGAAACTAAATAAAGTCACTCACACGCAGTATTTTCCACCGCCAGACATTGAAGATCGGGTTGAAACTGTGTTTGCAGCTAAATTCATATCTGTTATTGACCTAACTAGGGGATATTGGCAAATACCTTTGAATAAGAAAGCATAGAGGTATGCTGCCTTTGTAACCAGTTTTGGGACCTATAGACCCTAAGAATGCCTTTTGGACTGAAAAATGCACCATATTATTTCAGCCGCATGATGGCAGAATTATTAAAAAAATGTGAATCGTTTGCCGTTCCATACTTGGACGACGTGGCAGTTTTCTCTCAAAATTGGGAGGACCACTTACAACATCTAAAGTGTGTTTTGAAAAAAATTAAATGTGCTAAATTGCATATAACAGCATCAAAATGCCAATTTGCACAACCTTATGTCAAAAATATTTAGGTCACTCTGTTGGCAAGGACAAAGAAGCCCCGGAGATCTAAAGATTAAGGCGGTAGCAGACTTTCCCCAGCCATCTACTAAAACAGACATCCGTGCGTATTTAGGACTTGCCGGATATTACCGTAAATACATTCCGAAATTCTCCGAGATTTCTGCACCTCTAACAGATTTGTTAAAAGGAAAATCTCGAAAGGGAAATGTAAAATGGACAACTCTATGCAAAGAATCTTTCTTAGAATTAAAGAAAAAACTTTCTGAAAATCCTGTGATTGTGCGCACCAGACTTTTCTAAACAATTTATATTACAGTGCGACGCTTCGAATGAGGGGATTGACATTGTGCTGTCCCAGATCAATGAGGCAGGAGAGGAACATCTGATTTTGTTCTTGAGTAAAAAATGTACTCAAACCAAAAGAAAATATAGTACCACTGAGAAAGAGTGTGCTGCTATTATTTATGCTGTCAAAAAGTTGCAGTTTGACTTGGATGTACATCTACCATTCGTAGTTCAGACTGACCACAATCCACTAGTTTGGTTACAACAGAATACAAGAACAAATTCTAGGCTACTAAGATGGGTTCTAGCCCTCCAACATTTAAATTTCGAGGTAGTCCATAGAAAGGGATAATAGCATATAAACGCTGACAGTTTAAGTCGTACGTCTCACGTACAAAAATAAAATACTATTTTTTGTGTTTTTATTTGATATTTTGTATATATGCAAATATTTTATTCATAATGTACGTTGATACATTTACATTGCAAAAAATGTCAGATTTGAATTGAAAATCTGTAAATATTTTGAAATTGAATTGCTTCTTTAATGAATATTACTGAGCAAAATTTTGATACTTGGTTAAAATTATGATACATTTTTTTAAATAAAGTAAGCGGTACAGCCAGGATCTTTAGGGTGTATGGTCTACTTGCATATTTCTTTGGGCATAAGATGTTGCCTTCGTGAAAACTCTGTTGCTGCTGTTTTGTATCTTTTTTGCAGGTGTAGTGTCTCTGCAGAAAAAGAATCTTGAGGAAGGAGGAAATAGATTATGACATTTTAGCGCCTAAGAGTCTAGGATGGCGGGCCAGACCCGAAAGTTTCCTGAGAGCCCTTGACTACTGCGCATGTGAAGAGGCTCACGGACTCCGTCTAGTTGAGACGGCTTCGTAGCAATTCGGATAAAGTTAACTATGAAAATAAGCATTTTGTTTCCGCATTCATTGTCAACCCATGTTTTGTCTGTGTAAAAATAAATGTAGCGTTTTAATGTCTAATAAAAGTTTGGATTAATTCGTCACAGTAAGCTCAGTATATTTATGAGTGATTGAGAGAGTTTGAACTTGAAGCGCCTATATTTTAAAGTAACGCCTATTTAATAAAATAATAGTCAAGCGCCGAGGATTACACTTCAAGGATTACTTTCGAACTCGTAGCCCTCCGGGTGCTAATCCGTTACTCTTCCGACTGGCCTACCGCTTCCCTAATTTAAAAGGTGGTCTATCTTTCAGTAATAAAAACATGAACATTAAACATCAACTTAAAATACTTATTCGTCCAAGCCCTGTGATGAGGCACTTTTATAAATGGGAGAAAAGTAACGGAACAATATTTCATTGTCAATTTCATCACACGATTTTCAAGAGAATAAATAAACTAATTAAGTGTTTTATGCTTTTCCAAATCTGGGAGCTATTTGAGTCCATATAGTCCTTTCGTATGTTCTCCCCGGAGAGTACATCTGCGGAAGGGGAAACTGGTCCTTTCTGACCTTATGCATTTTTACTGTTACATTTTAAAATCTCCCTTGCCTAATATACGTCACTTTTATTAGGTAAAACTACACTAAACTTTTCCTCTTTTCGCACTATTCTATTATCTGACAAGTATCTAGTTTTTCTTCAAAATGTAAACGTTTTAATTTAATTCTATGCAGTTGTAACAGGTGGAACGAATTTTTTGAATTAGTAAAAAATTAATGAGTTATTTATTTTATGTAAGTTCAATTTATAGTCTATTAAATAATAAGTTTCTATACACGTAATAAATTACGTGTATAGAAACGTACGGCTCGCAAGGATGAATTGCTAGATCCAAATGGATATAGCAGTCCAATACCTAGCACCCAGTTGTCACTTGTATGCATTCTGATATGAAATGTAGACGCGTGGCATTGGTAATCAATTCCCCTACTATGGCCCCAACCTAATGGTTCTTGATCAAGAAAACAATAATTTATTTCTTCATCGTATTTCTGTCCTCAGTAGCCATCACGCGGTGAAAAATGTAGTGCTGATGTGGACAGAATGATGAAGCTTATATAAAGTATTTTTTAAGACAATGATTCTGAAGGCAGTGATTTTTCTGAAGAGGAAAAGAAGTCTGAAGAACTTAAGTAATGGCAACGCGCCAACCCTTTCAGAACTCGCTCGTTCTAAGGCTCTGTAAGGGTATTTAAATGATTCCTCTATCAGCTCTGACGGTATTTAAATATGACACCTTAAGATATTCCCAATGTCATTGAGTTATTTACAAAATAATTTCCTTTGCGAAGGTCTTAAAATTTTAAATTTTGGTGGCATATAAAACGATTAAGTGATCAGAGGTACTGTCAAGTTCATATCAACAGCTTTGGAGTCAGAAATCAAAAAGGCAGGTCTTCTACTAACTGCCTGTTGTAAGTCTGTCAACTTATGCATGTGGAAGATCTCGTTCAGATGGTCTCCTTTTTTAACTGCACCCAGGTATCAATAAGAAGCTTTCGGACAGAATGGAGGTTTCTGGGCGCTCTGTTGTCAGTCGTTTGAGCGACCCTCTGAGGGATACACATGAACAAATCGGTTTGGCTATCTGCTGTCTTCCTTGCATGACCCCTAACCAGTTTTACACTTCTTAACTAATATAAACCTTTCGTAGATACTTTCAACCAATCGCTATTGTTATTAAGTCATTATACGTGTTGTAGGGCAAAAGTAATACTACATTACTCGAAAATCCTCGTGATTCTCAGAAAGTTAAAATCTGTAGTCTTTTCCAACAGCGCCCACAGCTATAGGCACAAGTTCCTATATTCCACTGATAGTAATTTAAAGTTCCATTTCTTCTAAAATTCCAAATGTAAATAATGTAATATTCTTTATGTACTAAGTAATTAATTCCCTTAATAATATTTTGTCTGAGAACAAACTTCGCAAATCACTTGGTCCTGTATGTGACAGTACTTTATTAAGAAAAAGGTTGGGAAACACTGACATAGATGAACATCGTAAAACGGGTAGGTAAGTATTTAATTAACATCGCACTAGAGCAACACAATAGGCTATTGGCGACGGTCCGGGATCAAACCCAAAGGGAAAGATCCGAGGATAACACCACGTAATTTTGAATCGTGATCAGATGACGATCGGAAAACGGATAATTTACTGTCATAAAAAATTTATTTGCACTGTTTGGTTTGGCATTTAAAAAATTTGCTTTCTCTTATGCTTTTATAACAAGAAAATTACTCCTCTAGATACGGGGGTATTAATCGCTTTACAGTAGTAGACCAATTTGCGTAAATAAGCAGTTTTAATTTATTTTATATACAGGGTGTCCCATAAGTTTTTTTTATATTCCAATGATTCTGTGATGGTGTGATCAACCTACATTAACTACTACACAGTTAATAACAAAACATTTTCCATTTATTTATTTTAGATTGGTGATGTTGTCCAGTTTAAAGGTAAATCAGTTTTACCTGGGATGTTTCGTCGGATGACGAGGGGATGGAACTCTATTTCTGATGTCCGGCCCGTAACCTTTTGTTCTTTAGCTAGAGGATGAGTTTCGGCATGGAAGGTGCGAGGGCTATCTGATAAACTTCCACTTTCTTCGAAACCTCGTACTAGAAACTGTAGTTCGAAAAATGTTAGGGGAATTCGACTTTTCTCCATCCTTTCCTGGGTCCGAAACTTACGTGTAACTTCCGTTTCCGATTGCACGCTTGCGTAAAGCAGCTTCACTAACATTACATTATCCACCAATGACATGCCACCAATCAGCGTGACAGCAGCATACCTTACAATTCTCTTTGCATCAACGACTGGGAATGTTCATTATGAGTTGCCATACTTACACCTTCCGTTTTTAGGGCTCTCATTTACATAGCTCTTATACATGAGCCATTTAGTACAATTCTTTATGTGGGTGAAAATTTGAACTACAAATTTTTCCACGCCAAACCCCCTCTCCTTCTCTGTCTTCTCCAATTTAAAGGACGGTAAGGCCCCTGGGCTGGACCGCATCGACTACAAATACAAAATTTGGAAATATTTATTTAAAAATTACTCACATTTATTATTAAATCCCATAAACAAAAATTTTCAGTTCTCCCATTTTCCGAGGTGCCTCAGGGGTGGGGGTGTACTTCCTGCTTAAACCAGGGAGGGACCCCTCCTCCTGGTGGCTCCTTCCGTCCAATCTGCCTTTTGCCCACGATGGGGAAGATAATAGAGCGAGTGTTTGTCAGGAGGTTAAACTCCTGGCTGCACTCTCATAATATTCTGTATTCACATCAATTCGGTTTTAGGGAGCAGTGTTCTCCGTAGTTGAAAAGTTAAAATTAAATCGAGGAGTCTGCCATTTGGCCCTCACAACGTTGCACATCAAAGCCACCTTTGACAACATGGACTGGCACTTGTTGGTGGACATTCTGAAACACCTAAAAGTACCAATTTATATGACAAACCTTATAATTACATATTTAAATAATCGACATATTACCTTTAATTTAAATGGCACAATAATAGAAAGGAAAATAGTAAAAGGCTGTCCACAGGGCTCGGTGCTGGCACCCACCCTGTGGAATATATATTTCAACAAAATTTTACATTTAAACTCCGATCTAATTTTTCTCCAGGCCTTCGCGGACGACATGGCGCTGGTTACGTCGGGTGATACGCGAAGAGTCCTGGAGATAAACACAAACAAATCACTAGAAAAAATCAGCAACATTTTAATAGAATTAAAACGTAGTCTGTCTATTAACAAGTGTCGGTCCATAGTTATATCTAAAGACTCAAAACTAAAAAGAAATCCGATTTTTAAAATACAAAATAAAACAATCAAAATAGTAACTAACACAAAATATCTGGGCTTAACAATTGACGATAAACTCTCGTGGAGCGAACATATTGCTTCATTAACATCAAGATGTGCTGCAATTGGGGGGTCCCTGCAAAGAGTTAGAAGTGGGGGCTGGGGCGTCGGTGGCCAGCTCCAAAAGATCTGGTATTTAATCGTGGTCGAGAAAATTATTACTTTTGGAGCTGGCATTTGGGGCGGTGTCATTAATAACAACTCCGTTTTTCAAGCGGAGTAGTTAGCTATCTATTAATCAATCTGTTACGCCATAAAGGAAAATAAAAGAATTAACATATATGGCTGACAGTCTGAGCTCTATTCAGTCCCTTCAATCTTCTAAAATCAAATCCAAATTTATAAACAACATCAAGTCTGACATCGCGTCTTACACTAACCTCTTTGGCCTGAGTTGGGTTCGGGCTCATGTGGGGATAGCCGGTAATGAACTGGCCGACGCTTGCGCCAAGCTGGCCATATTCTGCGGCGAGGAGTTGAATGCTCCTGCACCGTTATCATTTGTTAAGAGAAAAATTAAAAATTATGTTAAAAGGTGGCAGGAGCATTATGAAAACTCAGTAAAGGTCCTCCGGCTGAAGGAGTTCATGCCGGAGGTCAACACTACCACCCTCGTCACAGACAGGCATCTGACTTGATTTCTAACAGGACATGGCCCTTTTATTGCTTACCTCCACCATTTTAAAATCAAGGAAACAAACTTATGTACATGCGGAGCGGTGGGGGACGCAGACCACTATCTCTTCGTCTGCCGTCACACCAAGGCCCACCATATTACTAAACCCTCTTTAGACAATAAACCTAAGTGGGGTGTGCCAACATCCTGAAAAAATTAACATCCCACTGTAAAATCAGGATGTGTGTGGTGGCGGCTGGGGAGGTGGCTGCGGTCTCCCTTCTCCTGAACTAGCTTCATTGTGACCTGACATCTCACCCGGACTTCCCCTAACCATAGCAGTGGACTTGAGACTAGGTCCAGTCCAATTTTACCCTTTTTAAATTTTTTAGATTATCTTAAATCCTTTAATCTTACATTGCATTCACATACATTTGCTCACCCTTGTAAATATTTTTTTTTAACCATCCACATTTAAACATATTCATCTTCATCCTCACTTTATGTCATACAAATAAATTTTTACAATTGTAGTTTTTATTTATGTTCTAGATTTTTGTTGGACCTTGTCCTTATTTTGTTTTTTTGTGTGTTTTTCTGTTTGTGTTTAGTTTTAGGGTTGATGATGTGGGGAATTGCCCCATCGTCCTTGTAAACCGGCAGTGTGCCGGTCGTCGATTTTTATTCTCTTTTGGACCATGTTGGTCCCTTTTACTGTAATTCTTTAATTTTAATAACTGGTGGTGCCCTGGATTTCGGTGGCGCACGCTCCGGAGTCTGGGTGTGCCCTCCTTGTGCGTCGGGGCTGGGTGCCCCGGTGTGCCTCTTTGTGCCTGACGCTGGAAGAAATCCCCCTCCTCCCGTGAGAAACTAAACCTTTAGGTGAGTTGGGAGGAAGTGGGTCTGGAAACCACCTCTCCTGAGATTCCTTTTCGTACAAATCGCACTTCAATATACCAATTTTTGTGATTTTTATGAATTATTAAAATATTTATAAACTTATGGGACACCCTGTTCTAAATAAATGCACAGACAGCGGGAAATCGAAAGCATACATACGAAATTAGTGAAGCAGATTACCTCAACTTCTAAGGCGTGCGGATCTTTTATTTCTTCTGATCCCTTTGCGGTGTGGATTCGTTCACTATAGCTTATTTTACCTTTAGTTAAGAAATAGGGAATCTATTACCTTTATTGAATTAGAAAAGCATAAAACTTACAGTGAATAATACAGTATTTGCGTTAAACGAAAAAAAGAAGGCAGTCGCATACTTACGAGGATAGTGTGTGAAGTCTCAAGTTTATCGGGTTTTTATTAAGCTACCAGTCGATAAGTCCTCTAAAACACGGTCGCGGCATAACTTTAAATCTAACTAAAACAATTTTTCTGACTTCGCAAGTATTGCAGAAAGTTGTCTTTCTATTTTTTGGAAAACGGGAGTTGCAGGAAGAGAAATGGGTACGCCATGATTAGTTATCCGATAAAAGTATTCTGAATTCTTATTTCTGAACTATTTGTATGGAAAACCTCGAAGGTGGTTTTTTAAGTTTCATTTTCGATCAATAAATGGGAAGAATACCACCGAGCATTGGAAACAAAATAAAAACTGGAATTCAATTGCACAAAGTGTTTGGGAATAAAAATAGATTTTGAGAAACCTGTTAATGTAAATTATAATCGCGTTATGAATAAAATATATAACGATACTTTTTCAGTTAGTTTTAGGTAATTATTTAATTAGAGTATTTAAAAAAAAAGATGTAGGATAATATTAAATTAACTGTAGGAAAAAGTTTTTCACTCTTCTCTACTAATCAGTTGTTTAATAATACAAATTGCTTTATATAATAGCAATGGTTTCTGCCAGCAAAATGATAAATTAGGGAATAAATGAAAATTTGTTATTTTAATAATGTAGCGTTAAGTGGAAAGTATCTTACAGCTAATTTTAATTTACAATTATATCCTTTTTTTTAATCACTATCGTCTTAAATGTTTTAAGAGCATAAGCCTTAAACTTGCAAGATTTGATTGGAAAATTTCCCCATCGTAATATATTTTATTTTTTAAATTTCATTAGATAATTAAGTTTTGTGCGGTACTTTTATTCATCATGACCGTTACATTATTCATTACCTTCTTATTTTTATATTATGCATCACGATAAATTTCACCAGTTGGACGAGTAACGAATTAGCAACAGGAGGGTTGCGAGTTCGAAACTAGGTCCAACCAAAGACCGCTGTGTACATGGGGGCTGGTGCGCGTTAAATCTGTCGTGGCCTCAAATGAAAACACTTTGGCGTGGTGTGGAAGTTTGAAGAGTGGGGAGCCAGCTCAGGTGTTGACCTCGTCATCTGAGCGTTGTTTAAAATTACGTGGTGGTGTTCTCGGATCTATCTCTTGAGGATTGATCTCGGACCGCCACCAATAGCCCGTTGTTTTGTTCCAGTGCGGCATTAATTAATTACTATTACCACCATTATCCTTTGACTTAACCCTCTTGAAGTGTAATCTTAGGCGCTTGACTATTGCTTTATTGTACAGGCGTTACTTTAAAATATAGGTTCTTCAAGTTTATTCTCTCTCAATCCTTTGCTCTCCCATTATTATGGCAGTATACGCCATACATATACTGAGCTCACTTTTCCTTTTCCCCAAGTCCGTTTTTATTTGGTTCCCGCCTTAACCCTCTAAGAGGACAACCGCATGATCCATTATTATGCTCCAGCTCAGATGTTCATCTCGTCATCTGACCGTGGTTCAAAATTATGTGATGTTATCGGATCTTTTTCTTGGGGATTGATCCCGAACCGTAGCCAATAGCCCGTTGTGCTGCTCCAGTGAGACGTTAGTTAACTACCTACCTAGCCAAACCAGAAGGTGCCGGGTCGAAATCCCGGTTTGTAAGTGTATGGATGTTGGTGATTATCCATGTTAGTACCAACAGTGGCTTACCCACCTGATGCTCCTCCACAGGTAGTCGCCACTTTGCCTCTTGTAGTGCCCAAGACCGAACAGGTCAGTGGCTGGGCATTAAAAAAATGTCCTCTCCAACATTTTTCAAGTCTACCTTAGTTTTTACACGTTGTTAATTAACATAATTTTACGATATTCATGTCAATGATCAATTGTTTTCGCAATTTCACTTTCCTTAAGTCTTGATCAGCATTTTTAAAATCTGCTTAATACATTACATATTGTTGATTAACATGATTTTACTATACTTTTACTATATTCATGTTAATAACCAATAAGAAAACTAAAGAAATTTCATGATACACATATTAATCATAAAGCTCGCAATTAATGCTATTTACATAGAATTCCTTGTACAAGTGCGCTAAGCAGCCTCATAAATTCATTTGAATAATTTGGTATAGTTCTGCCATTAGCATATTTTATACATCAAAGAATAAATAAATTCCACAAATGATTAAATAGTAAATGAACATTTCAATTATTCACGAAATAAATCCAGTATAAAACTATGCCTAAGGAAGTCGGAATATAATTCAGGTTTACAGAAATACAATTGTTTACTCCCTTTCTTCGTGTTTATCTTCTGTATTCTCTTCTTTCACTCAATTCTTTGGAATTCACAAGAGAGAAATTTCAAATATTACTCGAATGCTGATGAGAGGTATTTTCAGTGTATGCAAACAAACCACACGGTCTGCGAATATTTTACTTCTGCTGTTCAAATGAACTCGCATGATTACAGGGTTAACTTAAAATGCAGTTTATCACCATTTTGGCATTGTTTAGCGAATAATCTAATTGTATTGAGACCAATAAACTATCTTTTTTCAATTCGGAATTTGTTCTTTTGAATTTTTCTTCTCGAAGTGCAAAAATCGTATTCGAAAAACAATCCAAGTGATGTCACTGGCACAACACGTACAGGAAATACGTATCGACGCAGAGACACTACCGACATTTGGATTTAGCTTGCCTCTCAAAGGTTGAAAGGGCCGCGGTGGCCCGGTTGGAAGAGTAACGAACTAGCAACCGAAGGGTTGCGAGTTCGAATCCAGCCAAACACCGTCGTGTACAAAGGGGGCTGGTGCACGTTAAATCTGTCGTGGCCTCAAATGTCCTCACGTTGGCGTGGTGTGGAAGTTTGGAGAGTGGGGTGCCAGCTCAGGTGTTGCCTCGTCATCTGACCGTGGTTCAAAATTACGTGGTGTTGTCCTCGGATCTTTCCCTTTGGGATTGATCCCGGACCGTCACCAATAGCCCATTGTGTTGCTCCAGTGTGACGTTAATTTAAATACCCAACCCAAAGGTTGAAAATAGTAAATTAATTATAAACAGTAATTTTCATGTCGCTTTTGATAAAGTTTATTCAGATTATGTATGGTAGCAGATGAAGTTAGAATATCTTGAATTCGGGGACCCCATATCCCAAATGTAGTTTTCCAAGCTTGGGGCTATTCGGATCCCATTAGTTTTTCCTTTTAATTGTATTATAAAAATGCAATCCCTTGATATATCGGGGTTCTTGATATTCTTAGGGGACAAGAAATAACTGATTGGGACATTCTCCCGTTGCGTTTAAACGTAGGACAGCGTATCTATGAGGTCTGTCAGAAAAGTATCCAGCCATGTAATATGGAACAAGATACATTGTACCTAAGACTTTTTACGCCTAGTCTCCTTTAAAGAAGGTACCTGGGGACCTCAGTCTCTTACGTTTGTCAAAACACTGCAAAGTTGGAATCGTCATCAGCTCCCTCGAAACGAATCCACGGTCTGAAATCTCTTCCCTTTCAGAGGCGATTTTAGTTTCGGTAAAAACCAGAAATCGCAGGACGCCAGATCTGGTCTGAAGGAGGGATGAGCCACAAGGGTAATTTGTGTTTTGCGAAAATTCCTGCTCGAAACATGAATAGATGGGCGCATTGTCGTGATGAACCTATCAATCATCAATTGCCCACAGCTGCGACCGTTTCTTCGAACTGCATCTGTTGAGAAGCTTTCCAAATGAAATGAAGTGAACTACGCAGTTTCGGTTCTCACCTTCTTGGCTCCTTCCCCTCTTCTGGTTTCAGTCTGCACTTTCGCGAGTGCGAGCGTCGCTTCCTTCCTTGTATGTTGTTATGTTCCTACTATTCTCTGTCTTATATGTGCTGATGTTATGTATGTTCTGTATTTAATAAAATAACTGGAAAACTGAAATCGTTTTGCTGTGAATTGAAGGTAGAGATCACACCATAAAAGGTTGATATTGGGTAGACATTCTAAAAGAACATGAAAAGTGAAACGGAATAATTTTATGCCCTGACGCTTCAGCATCTCTTAGCCGGTGAAGAACATAGAGGCAGTACTCCTTATGAAATGGTTGACCTAGAGGAGAGTACTTCTAATAGAAAAAAAACACCTTCACAATAACAAAACATAGTCCTGTCGCGCCTTCTTCGGGTGGAAAGAACTAGGCGTTTTCCATTGGGAACTTCTCACTCATCTGAATCATTTCTGAAGAGGAATTTTCAAGTTACACGCAAAATTTGATGCAAATTAGCTGCCCTAATCCCTCGATTATTGCGAATGTGACGGCATAATAGAACATACGCTCTTTCAAGGGCATCTAGTACCCAATGGATTAGTCCAGTGGGTTCCTGACTTTTCATGCATGTGCATCAATGCCCTTTCTTTTCGGCAACCAAGTTATTCCAACGCCACACAAGCCGTGCTCGTTATATTAGCAATGACTGGATACTCTGGACAGATCTCGCATAAGATCGTGCTTCTTAGTATTGAACAACGATGGATTTGTTCATTTATACAACAATTCGTATTCGTTCTGCAATCTTGAGTGCGAAGTGGCTTTTATTAGTCAATTATTTCTTTAAGAAATTTGGTGTCACAGTCCCAAACAATATTTGCTATTGTTGGTATCCTGTACAAATAGGAAACCCCCTGTTTCGTAATTTAACTGTTTCACAGTGAAAACAAGTGGCGTCAAATATCAAAGCTCTATTCAGTTCACCATTTAAATTTTCTTCGATACAATTAGTATTAATTGATGTTTACCCTATTATATTTTTTTCTCCAAACATCTACTCAGATTTATTCAACAAATGATGGAATCTCATTTAAAAAATCCATGGACCTAATCCCTAAACATGATGATCGAAAACACGTTTGATGACAGTTCCTTGGACATGAAGCTGAAAACAGGATCATAAGAAATCAAACATGGTCACATATTTATTCAACAACTGAATTGACTTCATTCAAATTATCCATGGAACTGAGACAAATGAAATTCGAAAACACCTTTGATACATAATGAACATAATGAAGCAGCAAACACAATCACGTGAAATTGCAGATTCAAACGGAAAGGATACTACTTATTTGTGCTTGATGTATTTTTAACTTATAAGTTTAATTTACAACTAGTTTTAGTACCCGACTTCTCCCGAAAATTTGCAATGAACAAGTTACCATAACTTTTTATCTGTTCTCTTGTGCTTGCGTCTTGATCTGTCTCTCACGTGCTAGTGTTCTTTCCTCTTCCGATTGTTCGGCTCGTGATAGCTTTTGGCGTTTTGTGTTGATTGATCTCTTGCGAAATGTTCCATATAAAATGTTACTTCTATGGTTCCGGGAAATGATACAACGATCTGAAAATAGTTGCGTTGACCTAGAAATTCCAGACAGAATAAATTGTATCAATTTCAGGACGCCAGAACTCCGTTTTCGAGAGTTCTTTCTGCTTCAGTCATAAGCTTACATTTTATCTTCATCGATTGTTCCCGAAAACTGTCATATCGCATTTTTACAGATTTTGTTATATTGGTCGTTTGGTCCAGCTTTCCCGCTTTCTTTACATCAAGGAAGGAACATAACGGAAGTCTTTTTATAATGACAAAATGCAGCTTCTACCAGTTTTGCATACACTTGTATACTATCAAAAGTTTTAGTGCAGCGAAACGATATTTTTCGTAATGCTTAGCTGGCTATACTAATATTGTGTTTCAGCTCTTATCTTTTAAATAGCTTACTCTGTAGTCATTTTTTGCTGTAAGAGTAAATCTGTTTATTTTCATAAGATCTAAAGCTTACAGTAAATAGTGTGTTGGGTAAAAGATAAAACTACTAGTGTTGAATAATTCAGATTGCTAATTATCGGTTGTGGAAAGAATGACTTACTTTCTCTAGAATTTTTGAAACATTAGCGACATCCCTGGTCTTTATTATTAGTCATATATCTTTTTTACACAAAAAGAGTCTTTTGTCTCTTAACGAGGAATTCAAATGAGAAGCTTTAAATATACTCTACATCTTTACCACAAGCCGAAGCTAAATCCTCTGACAGGTTTTATGAAACAACTTAAACAAAATAGCTGAGAAGGTTTTATCTGAAAACCTAAAAATTATCCGATCTATCAACATAACGAAAACTAAATGATAAAATTTGCATATCGCTGTCTCGGAAAAACAATGGTGCAGATGGCAATTCTTCAATTTGATCAGAAAACAAAACCTAAGAATAATCTACACAAATAAGAATGGAATGTTGGTTTATACATGGAATATTGTCGATCCATTTCAAGTTGTTTATCCGTTTCAGACCCTTTTGATGCAAAATCAGTGGTTTCTGAATTTGGTGTCTGTCTATTTGCTGAGCCCGCTCTACGCCCTAACGATTAGCTCTATTTTCATGAAACTGCATACTGAAAGCATTTACATTTATTTAGTGACGGGATTTCATTATGTCAGTCTCTGTCATTCCAGTTTTATGCCTGTCTTCATGTTTGTGTGTGTATCATATAAATTTTGTTCAATGTATTTAATAAAATGTTACACATTTTATAAAACCTATTTAATTTCGTAAATACATTATTTCAATTTCCAAATAGCGTGTGAAATGTTTCATCAACATGCTTGAAATAAGCCTTGTATTAGGCCCACCTGATATACCCGATCTCGGTGCTTTATTGCCCCGACCCATTTGGCCGAGATGTTAGGTTGATTGCTGCTTCATTCACGTTCATGCATGGCAGTGTCGGAAGGGCAAGAAAATGAAGGTTTTGCTTCCAGGTAGTTCAGATGGTTTCACCCGATGCCACCTGAGGTGATGTTGACGACTCCTTTGCAGACTTCTCCAGGGCACTATGCTCATGCTTTTGCTCATTCGGTGTCTTTCGAATCCCAAATTTCTCCGTTTGCTAACTAAGTGCAGCTCCTCTATCACGATAGACTTTGGATCGTGTTTTTTGGCCATCTTTGAAATTTTTAAGTCAGTGATCCGCCTTCAGGACTTTTAACTCGGTCTAAATTTAGGTTTATCCACGGCGTTTTATGTGTCTGATAGCGCGGCTTTCTAGCTACCAACTGATATGCTGAAGTCAGGGCAATGATATGATTGAAACATGGTGACATTTAAAGGGACTCGCGGCAGCTCAATAACGAGTCAAATGTGAACATGTTTGCTATGTTGTCTGCTAGCTCAAGTTCCACCAGCAGTCGCCGTTCGCATCTCCTTCGATGCGTTGTTTCTTCTATCCAACGGTTTATGCACTACCTTTTTTGTCTTTTCTTTTGCGGGCAGTGGTGGCGAGAGTGGGTCTCATGTTTTCGTGGCAGTCTATTCCCAAGTTAAGCTCCCCATATTTAGTGAAGCGAATGTTGTAATTCTACATTAAAAAATAAGAAAATGACATTATTTGAGAAAAGAGCGGTTTTCGTACTTCCGGAGCAGGTCTTAACAATAAGCAACCGTAAAACTGTCAAGTTTCGTATTTATACGCTTCTAAGGAAGAAATAACGAGATTTAATACAATATTCTTCACCATTAGTAGCCATTAGTTACCATTTGTAGAATTTTTTGATATATACTTAATTATTAATTTGATTAAATGTGCGTTCGGTTTTTGAGTAAAGCAGTGGCATTTTTTTACTAGCACAAACCGAAAAAAATGTATGGAGCGTTTCGTTCCACTAACTTCCACCATCTTTCAGATAACTTCATAATTATTTCCTTCTGAAACTTTTTATCTTTCTGTGCAAAGAAAACTGATCTAGGTACATTTTTCATTCTTTCAAAAATAGGAAGCTTTTCCATCAAGAAAATTTCATAAGGATGAGAATAAATGGAAATCCAAGGGTGCAATAACTGGTGGAAAAAGAGGATGAGTCAAAACTTCCCAGACAGTCAGTTTTTTGCCTGATCAATAAAGGAACATGCGCTATCGTGATGGAAGATCAAGCCTCTTTTTGTCGATTAATTCCGTACGCTTTTCGCCGATTGCTTTTCTCAATCGGTCTAATCAGGAGCAGTACTTGTGAGAATGAATCGTTTAGTTTTGCGGAAGGAGTACTAAGTACTTCCTTCCATTCCCACCTGATACACATCACCTTTGGATGAAAACCTGTCTTTTTTGGGAGTGATTAATGGTGATTCATTTTTCTTGCCCACGATCGCTTTTATTTCCCATTATTGTAAAGAATTAACTTTCCATCGCATGTTACAATTTGATTTAAACATGGGGTCGTAATTCATTGCGTTTAAATCTTTGGCATATCTTTGACGAAATCTTTCGCAAACCCAATAAAATACTTTTTTATGTTTATTCAGAATTCAATCCAATCATATGCAACTTTTATGCAAGGTAGTCCCTGAGATTTGTCTTTAAGAAAATGGAGGCATGGAATAAAAAATTTGGGAAAAAGCTGCCATATGCGTATTCGTCATCTGATCGTGGATCAAAATTGCGTGGTGTTGTCCTCGGTTCTTTCCCTTGGGGATTGATTGATACCGGACCGTCACGAATAGCCCGTTGTGTTGCTCCAGTATGACGTTAATTAACTACTTACCTGCATATGCGTATTTAATAGAATGTAGTGGCGATATGCACAATTGCGGTGACTCGTTTTTGACAATACGTCAACTTTTGTTTCTGCGCGTCCTTGATTGCATAAAAAGGTACGCATAGGTTTATTTGATCTGCATCTTGTTAAGAGATTGGTCGGGTTGGGTCTTATGACATAAGGGTCATATTTAGTCACGCTCAGCCAAACACAAAACAACACATGACTCTCTTATTGATTATACATACACTGGCATGCAAAATGTAAGGAGTGATACGGTTTTCAGCTGCTATTATGTAGTGAAGCTACCTGAATGTGAGAAAATGATTCAAAAGGTACATCGGAGGAACAAAAACCGATGGCAAAAGACAAAATATTAACAAGAACAGAAGTGAAGAGTGAAACAAATTTTTCAACTGAATTGGCGATAATGCACTGCTAGAAGATAGAAAGGAAACTACGAAAATTTTAAATAATGCATAGGAGTAAGTCCTTAGTAAATTGTATGACTTCTTTCTACAGATAGTCTTTGAAACGTGTTTGAAAACAAAGAATGAGGTTGCGGTTGACTCCTGTAGATCCCATTTCTCTGTCAGAGCTTCTGACTTTTAAGATTACAAAATATGAATATGCATCAAACTTACTACTGAACATTCTCGGTTATGCAAATCGCTAATCAGTTTCGTTTAATTTTAAAATTCTAACTAATAAATTATAAAGTGTTAGTTCAGTTTACTCCAATTTAGTATACTTTAACTTCATATCCTTCATAATAATGTAATTAATTTAAATGTATGTCGATTCTTACGTCTGTATTTGTCTTTATTCGGAATTTTTGTTTGTATTGTATATTTCAAACGTATAGTATTAGTAATTAAATCCTGGCATTTTCCCTCATCTTTATTCAATATTTTTCGCATATGACATTTAGAAAGAGATATGTTTTCCCTGACGCTATAAATTTTTGATTATCCTATTCCAGCTTACAGAGTATGATTTTAGGTAGGTAGGTATTTTAATTAACGTTGCACTGGAGCAACACTACGGGCTATTGGTGACTGTCCGGGATCAATCCCAAAGGGACATCCGAGGACAACACCATGTAATTTTGAACAACCACGGTCAGATGACGAGGCAACACCTGAGATGGCACCCCACTCTCCAAACTTCCACACCACACCAAAGTGAGGACATTAACATGCACCAACCCCCTTTGTACACGGAGGTCTTTGGTTGGATTCGAACTCGCTACCCTCCGGTTGCTAATCCGTTACTCTTCCAGCCGTGCTACGTAGCCCGCGTATCACTGTAACCATCTTTAACATCTTTGAATTGAATGTCAATAAATGCTGCTTGGCTCCTAGTGCTGTCTCCGGTGAGCCAGGAGTTCCTCTTGACCGGCCTTAAGCCCTTGTTGGTTGGCTGGACTGTCTAGGTAAAAGAAATACAAGAAAAGTGTCTCGTTGTCAGGATGTATCTAGTAACAATCTATATTGATCTCTCTCTCTCTCTCTCTCTCTCTGCTACTGTTCTAAACCATAGTACTTAATGAAACCTATTAAATGGAGCCTATTATTTTTGTTATGCTCTATGAGGGATATTTACAATAGATCCTGTTAAATAAAATAATCGTTACTTAATATTTTTGTTCACCTTCAATAACATACCGACAGGCAGCTTTCTTCTAGCCACCTTACTGCAACAGTCAGATTCAGGGACTTCCTTCCACTGGGTAAAACTATCCTTGGAACATCCAGTGACTTCCAGCTACCAGCGATAACTGCAAAGGAGAATATCGATAAAACACTGGACTAGGGGTTGTCTTGAAGAGGTGCCAGCGCATGATGCGGTGCTCACCAGTATTAGGGAAAGGTATATTGTGAAGAAAGGATGCAACCTTTCGCTTTACAACTGGGCATGGCTGTCTTGCCTTCCATCTGCATAGAATTGGCATTGTCGCCGAGCCTTTCTGCCAGCTTTCTAAACAACCTGACCTTATGGACAGATCTCGCGTGTTTTTTCACTGCAAAGTAATTCTTGGGGACTTGGAGATTTCCCAATATTGGACAGCAAGAGAACTTTTAGGGCAATCAACCACTGTTATATTTCCTTTTTTGTACTTGTCTGCGTTGTTGTGCAATACCGTGTTGCAGTAGTTAATGCTGTAGTCTTGTATTTCTTATGTCTATATCTTGCGCTGACCGTTTAAGTTTTAAAAAATAATAAATAAACAAGTAAAAATCACCGAAGCTGATAAACTATAGAAACGAAAAACATTCGTTCTTAAGAAAGTGAAGTCACGTAAGTTACCCACCGGAGGACACTCAGATGTCTTCCATAAGCCTTGTTTGAATAAGATATTTTTTAAAGGCACAGCGCTTCTGACTGTCAGGTCTGAGTAGAACAAAAGGTTCTTTCAACCTTCGAATAAAGATTTTCCAAAAGCTATGTGATCGGTTTTAGTTCGATCTTGCGACGACTAAGCTTTCACCTAAGCGACAATTGGGGATGAGGGCGGCACTTTATGTGGAAGACTAAAAACTGATTGGTGGAAGAATATTTTTCTCTCCAATGGGATCAAAGAAGTCTTTGAATATAGCCTCACTTCAACATGTCTTGAAGGGGGAACCCATTTAGATAGATATCGATCTCCTTGGAATTTTTAACAGAAGAATTTTGAACCTGGTCTAGTGAATGAATCCAAGGAGAATGAATGTAAGGCATCGAAGACTAATTATTAGCAAACTAGCTCTAAATCCCGTTGAAATAATAAAACAGGCTCTAGAAATCACTTTTTGCTATTCAAGCGCTTATAATTATCTTTTTGAGGAGAAATAATAAATAATAAATGCGCCTTGAAACATACCCTTGATATGCTTCATTGCTCGTGAATATTTACACCCAAAATACTAAGGATAATACAATGAATTATTAAATCTCACAACTCAGACACAAATCTTAGTCTCAGTAATGTTACAAAGACTCGGAAAAAAGAATTCCATAACTTAATTAAACCCACAGCACAAAATTAAATCTCAATTAATAATTCTAAATGGAACTAAAAATTAAACATTGTTGGCGTTGACTCAATAGAGAATTGTATATTTATTAATACTTTAATTATACTAAATATATAAATTCACTTGACTTTTTTTCTATATAAGTAAAGCTTGCGTTTTTAATGTCATAAATATAATCGCTTGGGTTACTCGCTCCCTTTTATCTATGCTATTAATTAATAATTTATTGTGCTTGAACAATTCTCGTGAAAGTATTAAACTTTTTTGTCATATTTTATTTAACTTTAACTATGATAAGGATAAAAACTCATTTACGTCATCGCAAGTTAGCCTTTTATATAGTAGCGCTGCTGAAATAGACCAAATTCAGTCTACCTTCAAATGTATTTTATGACATAAGCAACCTATGTTACTCTTTCCATGTAACTCTCCAACTGTGTACCTTTGTATTTATGTTCCTTACTGCATAACACAATTTTTCCTCCAAGGTAGTCAATGCTATTTCATAACTGCATTTATCTAAAAAAGTATAAGTAACGGCTATTATTCCCTTCAAACTTTGCTTTTGTGACTAGGATTGTGATATTTCGGACTGTTCCATCAGGGTAGTGAAATATGCGTATTTTCGTTAAGATAGGAAAAGTTATTAATCGAATGGTTTATGTTATATTGACACAAAAATGAAAATAAATTTAAAAGTTAGCAATTTATCGAAATTTACCGTTCCACGTTGTTTTTCGGTAATCTTTAGAACAGGATGCCACCGCCAATTGGCAATAATTTTCTGTCGCCAATTGGTGACGATTTTGGAATATCGTCGCAACAACTCGTGGTATACAAATAGGCGTTGACGACGAAAATTTTAGTCACCAATTTGATATGCTGTTACCTAGTTCTTGAATTGTACCAGTCTTTCATATACCAACCTCCAAATATGTTCTCAATGATGGCCCCAAAGCGTCCAATGGCTCGATCTTGACACTGATCTCAACGAGAACTCGATCTGTTGTGGCCAGTCTCATTTGTGGTATCCCTGTGGCTCTAAAGGCCAAATTCGCAAATGTAGATAGGTAGGTAATTAATTAATTTCGCACTGGAGTAACACAAGGGCTATTGGCGACGGTCCGGAATCAATCCCCATGGAAAGATCGAGAACAACACCACGTAATTTTGAACCTCGGTCAGATGACGAGGCAACATCTGAGCTAGCACCACGCCAACTTGAGGACATTTGAGATCACGACAAATTTAACGTGCATCAGCCCCCGTGTACAGAACGGGCTGGACCGAGATCCGAACTCGCAACCCTCCAAATTCGCAAAGGAAGTTGGTAAATCCGTTTGGGTAACCTCAGTGCTGCTAACACAATTAGAACCGTCCCTGAATGAATGGGCGTGCAGGTGCAGACAGTCGTGAAAAATAGCATCGACCGAAAGATAGGCGCGCGTAGTACACTCATGTCCAAAAGTTAAGCACAATTGCTGTTTATGTGAATATTTCAGAAAATCTACATCGGAATGGAAAGAAAAGCGGTATGCGGGTGTAATAGGGTTATAGAAAAAGAAAACAATGCAAAACAAGGATACTAATGACTTTTATTATCCAAAGAAAAGGGTTGAAAGAAAAAGGTTCACAATACGAGAGCCAATTTTAGTGAACTTAGTGAAACAGAATGATTAAAACAATGTGATGCTGAAGTTTAATACGGTGTGTGGGAACCTCTGGTAGTCACGCATGCTGCACAACGGTTTCCCATACTTTCGATGAGGGTATGGATGAGTTGTGTGCCCAGAGTTCCAAGCCTCACAAAGAGCAGTTTTTAATTCCGGAACGCAGCTTGGTGAGTGACGGCGGGCTCCAATATGCCTCCCGAGCATATCCTCCCGAGCACATATGATCTATAGGATTCAGATCAGGAGAGTTGGCAGGCATATTGCAGCCAACTTTCCAAGATGTAGTAGATATCTTCACTTTGAAGGAAGGCGTCGACCAGGGCTGCACGGTGAAGAGGCGCGTTATCATCCAGGCATATAAAACCAGGAATAACAGCACCTCGAAACAGGCGAACGGAATGCTCAAAGACTTCGTCTCTGTATCTTTGACCGGTACAGATCCCGTGTCAAAGATGTGGAGGTCTGTGCGGCCGCCTATCATGTCTGTCTAGATCATGACTCCCCCTGAAGGAAAACGATGTCTATCATGTCTGTCTATCATGTTTGTCCTATCATGTCTGTCTAGATCATGACTCCCCCTGAAGGAAAACGATGTCTTTCCGTGATGTTTTCCCGGGTGAAAACGAGCTCCACGTTCTCTCCAGATCGTGGTACGACAAGAATCAGTTTGTACGCTAAATCTGGACTCGTCACGGAACATGACATTGCCCCACTGTTGTCGACTCCACTGCCGATGTTCCAAACTCCACTGTAAACGCACGCGTTTCTGTGCAGACGTCAGGGGATGCTGCTGGTCATCTGGCATAGTGATCAACGTGTCTGAGTCTCCTGTAAACAGTTTGACTCGAAACTACGACTCTTGTGGCGGCTGTCACGGCTGAACCCAGTTGTCTGGTAGAACGGTTCCTGTGACGTCGCACAGTTATCGCCAAATATCGGTCTTGCCGAGCGGTTGTTACCCTTGGCCGACCTAGTACTGGTCTTCTGGTAACATCTCCAGTGGTTTGAAACCTCTGCCACAGTCTGGAGATCACACACTGAGGCACATTCAAAATTCGAGACGCTTCGGTTTGGAATCGGCCGGATTCCAAGATTCCAATAATTCGCCCCTTCACAAACACATCCAGTTGTCATCTTTGTGACATCTTTCGTCCTTATTAATTGTTAAAAACTCTCCATACCACCGCAATTGCGAAATTTCTGTCTAAACTGGCCATGCAGCCCGAGTCCGTTTTATACTTGTTCCAACGTGCGCCGGTGCTTTGTCGACGTCGACTGAACTGTTTTGCATATGCACAATGTTTTACCTTCATCCCACGATTCTCCACAAGTGATTTTGAACCACTGTATCCATATTTACTCCGATTGTTTAGCATTTTATGAACTATGCTTAATGTGTGGACATTTTTAGTGTATGCCTCTAAATTTAAATAAACATGCCAGCAATATGTTTTCAGATATTAATTTCATATTTATTCGTTCGTTGTAGGTTGTTTTTGCGATTGTAACAAAAGACACTGATGAATCTGCATAATATATTTATACTTTACGTTAGGAAATTCAAAAATTACTCATCATTGGGCGGGGAAGTTTTCAGGGAGAATGCCTTCGGCACTCGAATCCTTCCTGAAATGTTTTTGGAATTAAAAAGCTATCAAAAACACATGCTGAAGCTAGTTATACTATATAGAATTGAAACTTCATATATTATAGAGAAGATATCTATCTGAATTCGTCGATTTTCTTAAAAGTATGAAAATGGTTAATAATTTTAAGATTATAATTGAAAGGTAGGTAGGTAGTTAATTAACGTCGCACTGGATAACACAGAGGGCTATTGGCAAAGGTCCGGGATCAATCCCTAAGGAAATCACAACGCCTTGTTATTTTGAACCACGGTCGGATGATGAGGTCAACACCTGAGCTGGCATCCCATTCTCCAAATTTCCACACCATGCCAACGGGAGGACGTTTGAGGCCACGGCAGTTCTTACGTGCACCAGCCCCTGGTACACCACTGACTTTGGCTGGACCTAGTTTCGAACTCGCAATTCTTCGGTTACTAATCCGTTGATCCGAATATTCCAACTGGGCTACCACGGTCCCTATATTTAATTGAAAAGATACACCCGTAGTACCATGTGAAATGTGAAGGACGTGATCTTCAGTAACTAGTGCAGTCACCGTGATGTTGAATGCAGGCATGAACACATGCATGCCTCTGATCGCACAGGTGTCGGATATTATCCTGCAGGATGGTGTTACACGCCTGTTGTACCTGTAAAGTAAGGTCAGCAATGATCTTTGCTAGTTGGGGATGAGTTAGAAGCCGCCTTCCAATCATATGTATCCAAGCACATGCTCAATTGGAGATAGATCTGGTGATCGTGCCGTCCAAGGCAGAGTGTTGAGATTTCTAAGAGCATATTGGGTTACAAGTGCGGTATGATGACGAGAACAATCATGTTGAAACAGGCCCCACAATACCGTTCATGAATGGTCTCATAACGGGTTAGGCAACCATTTTGACATGTACTATCGGGATTCAGGGTCGTCAGGATAATAACGAGGGAGGTCCTGCTGTCATACGAAATTCCTCCCGAAACCATAATGCCCGGAGTTGGTCCGCTATGGTCGGGGTAGAATATTACTCGACAACAGCCTTTCATTGGGCCTCCTCCCGACTCACGCACGACCAATCACTAGCGTCGAGATAAAAATGACTCTCGTCCTTGAACACAACAGTGTTTCATTCCGTCCTGTCGATAGTTCGAATCTCTTCTACCTACGCATTCCAACCTGTTAAGGCCATCCTCCGAATGCACCTATCTTCCATTTCACTATGTAACGGCGGCTAGGGAAACTGACAATCTTGCCGACGGATCAAGTACCGAAAGGAAGACCACACCGAAACGACCACCACGGCAGCCGAGATAGGGGGGCTGATAATCTTGCCGGCGATCGTGCCGAAAAGAACGACCACCCCCGAAGCATCTTTTTAACGGCAGTACCGCTCCAGTGGTCAAAATCGTCGGTGACTTTGAAACAAAGGGCAGGCGCCTTTCTGTCGCTCTCTATGACATTTCGAGACAAAAAAGGACGGAGGTAAATTACGATGACCATTGCCGACAAGGGTTTTTGGTCCCCTTTCAAGTCCGCCGAAGTCTGTCGTAAAAGTCAAGGGGAGAGGCCAACGTGCGAGAGCCATTCGGGAAGGTCCGAAGATGGTGAGAATATTCAACAGCCAACCAGCACCGACTAAGAGGCGGACCCGAAACGAAAAGGAGGAGCCAAGAAGCACCCGATATATATAGAGAGAGTTTTTGAGATCTTGGAGGATTGGAACGAAAGAGAAGAGAGAGAGGAGGTTAGCAGAGACCGTTCTGGAGGGACGAGAGTCGAACGAGAAGTGAACACCCGTTGACTTTCGGCGAAAGATTGCCATCTTTCGGGAGAGCTCATCCGAGTTGGAAAAGGTCGATTTATCCCGCACTGGGATTCTATACTCGCTTGAGTATTTTATTGAGAAAGGCTCGCCCGTAGCCGTGAAGGAGACTCACCCTAGAAACCTGTGTCACTCTCGTCCGAGTAGTGGAGACTTCCCCGAGACCCGAGTTCATCAGAACTGACAAGGCTGATTTATCCCGCCCTGGGATTCTATACTCGCCTGAGTATTTTATTGAGAAAGGCTCGCCCGTAGCCGTGAAGGAGAATCCTCCGAGAAATCTGTGCAACTGCTCGTCCTAGTAGTGGAGATTGATCTCATCCGATCTGGAAAAGACTGAGATATACTGACTAGGGACTCTATACTCATCTGAGTATTTTTATTGAGAAAAGGCTCGCCGTAGCCGTGAATTAGATCCTTCCGAGTAATTTATGAGAGGCTCGCCAGCAGCCATAAGAAGCGCCTCGATAAAACTTTGGACTTTCCAACGAACTATCTTTAAATGTACTCTTCATTCATTTTTCCGACTAATTGCACAAAAATTGCAAAATAAGCCCATTAGTCTAGAAACGGATACTTTTGAATGGTAACTAGTCTAAGCTACCCGTGAACCAAGACGTTACAACTACTAGCCCGTGATCGCTCAGACTCCAGTCTTTCAGTATTGCTTTCCTGGGACCATCTCTGCAAGCAACTATGCACAGTTGTTGGCAGCGAAAGAATGTTCATCTCGATCCATTCTTTCCGCGATCTGACGGAAGAAACATCCACCCTCTCCAAGGCCTACCATCCGACCTCGTTCAAAATCACTTAACTGCATATAATATCGTGTCCGCTTCTTTCGAGGCATCCCGTACACTTTCAGCGAACGTTCGTACGAACTTTTACAGCGATGTCATTTTATGTGGCCAGCTACACACGTGTATTCTAAGGTAGTTCATAGATCATTCGATAGGTAATAGATAGATTGGAGTTAGCGCTTCTGCAGTTGGTTGGGACCTTGGAACCTTTATCAGTACGACATGCCGGTTAGAGGAATATGTATTTTCATTTATGTATCCCCCACGTAATTCCTTCTTGGTATCGGGATTTCATTTCCGCTGGTGTATAACAATTCCGGAAAATTTCAGTAATATAATGCACATTAATTGTTCCGAAAATACGCATGAAGCATGTGGGTTGTCTCTAGAGTCTCCTCCATGATCAGCGGTAGCTCGTGGTTGGAAAAGTAGGGGAAGGGTCTCCCCGGGAACCCCCCCCCCCCCGAAATTAAATCCTGGCTATGCCAGTTATATGAAGAGATAGCAGTTCCGAAAATTATTTAATGAGGATTTGCCTATTTTCTGTAAATTAAATCAATTCTCTCCTTTAATGCTGCAAATCTGTCTGATATGTCATCGTAAAATGACTGTTTCTTCATAAGCGTTACTAATGCGTCTTTTTCAATAGAAAATATTTGCTAAAGAAGAAATTCTCTCGCGAAATAGTATTTCTTGATTAAGTTTTTATTCTTTTAAGGCAAGAGAAACTTCTTTCCACTGATACACTTGTAGATGGAATTGTTAAGACGAAAGAAAAAATATAAGCTTCTGTGAAGATTTCTTTATCATCATAAAGCATTCGAAGAAGTTCTTGGGTCGATATATTCCTGAAATTTCCATCTATATATATAAGACATAATTAATTTTTAAGGCGCTGGGGTTTTTTAAAACACATCACCGTAAAACCGTTGAAGATTTTCAAGTGCCTGAAATGGAAAATGTAAATTAAATTGTTCGAATTTCGTTGTATCAGCAAGACAAATAAATTGAAGTTTTACACAATCTTGAAATATTGGGTTTATTTCCATAAGAATGGTAGTATGAAATTTCAAAATATAGCTGTTTATAATTCTTAGAAATCGTTTCTAGTGAAAGAGCGACATATTCATGTTTAAATTGGACTATTTCTGTGATTTTATACATGTTTTCAAACAGTTTTTAAAAAACATCATCGTCCCTTTTACGGCTCAATTGCTCAAGAGTGTATTTTATTTGAAATATACATAGTTTAAATCTAGTGATTTTTCTGGAGAACTTCGAATAATATATCAGTAAGGCCAAAAATGTCGCTGAATACTACTGCCGAAAATGTAAATTCAAAATCGTTCATATAATTTAAAAATCTCTTTGCAAGTTGAATTGTTGTTTTGTCTGAATGTTCGCTGTTTATCATAAATTCGAATATTTCTTTTAATTTATCCCAATCTTCAACAATCACATTCACTAATTTCGAATTGAAGGACCATCGAGTTTGTTATGGTTGGTATGCGTTTTACGGAATTTGATGTAAGAGCATAAGATCGCTGATGAAAAAACGAAGGAATGTCGCTGAGGCTTGCAAAAAAATTCGACACTTAGAAATTTTAGAATACTTTGCTGCAATACAAGATTGAAATGATGTGCTAGCCAATGGACAAAAACGGCTTGAGGAGCTTTATTCTTGACTTTTTCTGGAGTCCATTCAAGTGTCCAGACATTCCACTGACCCCATCACAATATTGTCCTATTAATTTATGTTGATAATCAAACGGATACAAAATTTTGTCCAACATTTTGTATAACGTTTCTAACGTTCTGTCTTCACTCACATCATGGGAACTCAAAAATCGCTCAACTAATACGCCTTCGATCTTATTCCTTCAAATCTTAATATTAAGGAACACTGGGAAGTTTGATTTGTCAGTGGTGTCGTCCACTTCAATAGAAAAGAATTTATCCCCGTTTATTTCATCTTTGACGTGATCGTTTATATAATCGGAAATATATTCAATCCTTTCATTTTGAATAGTTTTGGAGTCACCAGTGTAGCTATTTTAATTTTTTTGTAATGATTTTGAATGTCTAAAGGACTTTTTGATATCAATATTCCTAGTAATTCCTTGAAATTTCCGCGATTTACGGAGTCACTGCTTTCATCATGGCTCGGGAATGCCATTTCTTGTTTCCTCAAATATGTTACTGCATCAATCACTGTTTGTAGAAACAGTCTATTCAAGCGAACGTTTTCATTGAAATGCACTTTAAAAAGCCTAGCATTCTCCCTCAGGGAATCGGCAATCCTGTTTTGATTTTAAAAAAAATTCTTAGCATTAATTCACACTTCAGATGTTCTGCAGAATCATCGTGCGTATGGAGTGCTCGTGTTATGTTTAATAAGCCTGCGAATCCGTCTTTATTCCAAACAGAATGTTTATTACTAAAAAGCAAGAAAGGCCAACAAAATAATCTTTCTAAGGTTATACTACTGCTTAGCCATTTATACTGAGGAAACCAACTCTTGAAAACTAATATTGTACGACTTAAGGCTCTTCTTAATTTCTTTTTTGGTCATAGTCGTCAATAAATCCGTTGGATGTGCTTGACGTAATACGTCCCTTTTGTCTTCGTCTTTCCACAGGCTAAACGGAGTTTCCAGTAAATTACACACAATATCATTAATTGGATTCATTCCGTGGAAAAATCTAAAACAAAATGGTCAACAAATCATTGCTCTATTTCATGTACTGATATTCGGCAGTTTCGGCGCGATTGGCTAGCCTTTTTGGCGCTAAAGCTCCCTCTATTAGTTTTCTGTGTTTGCTGCTCGCAACGGGAAACGAGAGACATCTATTTTTAGATTTCAACCGGCAACCCTATAAAGGAAGGGGAATCGCGTTTCTAGCTTCCGCCTTCCTTCGGAGCGGACAGTCTAAATTCCTTTGGGCTGCTAATGGCGGTGTTGTAGCAACCATCTGGCTTATGGAATATGCGCAGCTTTTTTTAGCAAAAATTTCCGTGTTAAGCTTTTGCTGCCTACATTCGTAAGCATTGTAGGATATTTTCCGTGTATTAAATAACGCGCTCTGAAAACGCGCTCTCGTTCTTATTTGTAAGTACTTTAGTAATTCATAAATCATAAAAAAGAGAGATTTTACGTAGAAATATTGAATATATATATATATATATATATATATGAAATACTGAAAAAGAGACTAATTTAAAAAATGAATTTCATGAAAAATGTTGGGGAAGTGGCACTTCCCTTTCTCCCCCAGAAAAGCCGCCACTGTCTATGATTCCTCCAATTTTGTGAACTTGTAATCCTCTTTGAGTGAACCAGACGAACAAGTGCTATACTCGCTTTTAACGTTAGGTTGGCTGCGTTTCATTACGCAAGACACATGTGGCCAAACTGGGGTTACCACAAGACAGACAACGCCAACTAATGGACATAGACACACAAGAAAGTTTTACTAACACGTAAGAAGAGAGGAAATACAGCTAGAGTAAGTTACAGGATTCGAACCTGCACTGCCTACAACTCTCAGGATGTGGGCTAAATCATGAGCCACGGAAACCCAACATTTCTAAGCAAAACTTTCAGAATGTAGATGAGCTGACAGCGAAGTAAGGTGTCAATGTTTCTGTCTATAGGTGATTCTGATTACCTGGATCCTACAGGTCACATTATGACAGCAGTTCTGATGGAAAAACTGGAAAATCTTCATGACGTCTCTTATCTTGAACGTGCATGCTTTCATCGAACTGCCATTATTTGGCGATAAATGCTAATATTTCATGTATCATATCTGGTATATTCCATCTAACCCTCTGAGGGGTCAACACATAATTCCACCCTGGAACCTAAAGTCTTCCCTGTACGACGCCTAACCAATTTTGACCTTCGTGGACAAGAGAATCTTTCCAAAGGATTCTATTCTAAGGAAATCGGCAATAGAATCTTTCCAAAGGGTTCCATTCTTTGGAAAGACAGATAGCACTTTTCCAATCGATTATGTTCTGAAATGATCCAACGAATCTTTTCAAGGGATTCTACTCTACAGAATGGACAATTAGAATCGCCCCAATGGATTGCATACAAAGGAGAGGACCAATAGAATATTTCTAAAAGTTTGAAAGAATCAGTGGATTCTTTAGAAAGATGTGTGTATTGAGTCATTAAGTGCAGTGTGGTGTAAGTAAAAGCAACACTCCCAAACTTGGAAATCTCGTGACTCTCAGAGGGTTAAAATGTTTTTTTCGTATGATGATGAAAACGTGATAAGCAAGCATTTTGTGAATTAGAACTTTCTTGCTAAATTTCTCGTACGGGACTTTGAGTCATTCCGACCTGGTAGTCTAGTCGCTCCTCAGTCTAACAAAATCATGTTACGCTCGTGGTAATTGTGAGCGCGTGCAAGCATTCCGTTAATGTAATTTTCATTACGCAAGCACAACTGCTTCAAGCCATCAACCTTTTAATGAAATAGACGGAACATATAAGCGCAAACTTTATGTTATATCTTCCAGTCGCTCTGTTTGAAGATCTGTCACGTGGTTATGGGGAATCCTAAATTATTGATTGGTTAATGTGATTATCCACCGTGATCAAAGGCACTAGTCTGCTCTTCGATAGCCAATTGGCTAAGTCTAATCGTTAGCCCTAATGATTTACCCTTCAGAGGTCTTACGACGACTTGGCCCACATGCTCCGTCTATTTCATTAGAAGGTCGATGCTTCTAGCGTATTTGTAAACTAGATGTGTCTTGATATTATATATACTAAGTACGTGCAAATTACGATATTAGGTTATGATATTTTTACCTATGCACGTGCAAACTATAACCATGATATGGAATGGGATGAACACTTAATTTGGAATTTAAAAGAATTGGAGAAGGAATGTAAAAGAGAATTGATCCGCGTTCCTTGTGGTTTTCTAACAGTCTGAGTTTATAAGTGCCGAAAGTTTTCCAACAATTGTTCGGCTCTGTGTGCAACCGAATAGCTAATTCATAATTACTTAAATCAATCTTCTTGATACTCTGATCACCCAAAAGTGACTAGAGTCTTCATCTTGAAGTGAATTAGGAACCGACTCCGAATCGACATGCTATCATTAATTGCTCAGTTATCACTCTCTTTACATTAAATGGTCGCAACACTGAGACAATATTGTCCTACTGTAGGAAAAAATTATCATTGGTTTGTTACTCTTCCCAAATTTACTTTACAGAAACGAAATATATTTTTTACACATTCGCATGACATTGTACAAATATATTGATAAATTTTCATTGGTGACGCTCCTGCGATCTTCAGATACAATTCGTTTGAGTCCTAAAAAAAGACGTTCAACGGAAGAAGTAAGCGGAGGTACTGGTGAGACGGAGTGACACCACACCACGTGACCGGGAGTGGGCGTGTCTGAAGGACGTCACGAATGGGACGTATGTGGAGTCAAGTTTTTTCCATGCTGCTTATTTTTTGTGTAAGAGTTGAGTTGTTGGAAATAACTCAATTCCTGCACGAAAAAACAACTCCTCTAACAGAAAAAATAAAGAGCATGGAAACAACTCGACTCCACATACGTAACGTCATTCGGTCATGCCCATTTTTGGTCACGTGGTGCAACGTCACATCCGTCTCAACAGCATCTCTGCTTACTACTAACGGAACATGACGTCAGTGGGGAAGAGAGAAATTGCATTTGAGGGGGTCAGAAGCAGAGGGATGCAAGTGAAAAAACTGACTTTTGAGAAAAAGAGCTTCAAAGTTGAAGTGATCTTGAAAATTCCGCGACACTTAAACAGAACAACCATAACATTTTTAGAGCACTCAAACCTTGTTCCTTCTTGATTTATCCTATACTTGTTTACCTGAAGGTTATTATGGGCTTATTTCAAGCAATCATGCACTTGCACCCCTTTGCTCCCGAGAGTTTATTGCCAGTCGGTATTCTAGGGTTGAAGGAACTATATAAGGGAAGGTTAAAACAGTTTAAGGTACGAGTTTCAAAGCAAATTATAACTGATAATAGATAGAATAACCGATAAATATATTGAAAAAGTATAGTGTCTCATTAATACTAAAATAATTTCAAAAAATTCTAGCAACATGAGCATAAGATAAAAGTAAAAAAATGTTTAAGAAACCATAAAAATTATTCCATCGCAAACAGGTTCTAAGTATACAAAAATCTGTCGACAGGTGAAAAAAAAAACAAAGTAAAAAATGAAACAAAACTAGTCATCTTCAGATTCCAGTTCGGTTAGATCTTTGGCTGGGTCTGTGATTGTAGGTAACCTGGATGCTTGTATTTGTTGGTTGAATGCTTGAGCGACTTGTAGAAATCATGATGAATTGAAGGCAGGTATTTCATGAGCTTCAGGAGATTGTTGTATTTAGCTGTTCTAATGGCGACAGGCTCGCGATGTAGGGGTTCCAACGCTATTGTGTTCAATGAGAACGGTCGACCTTGTTGACTCAGCCTTAGGTTTATTGTTTGAAAGGGTGTTTGTAAGGAGTATAGAGTGTGTTTTTATAATACAGCATTGACGGTGTTTCCTTCTCAAAACGCAGCCACTGCATGTTACGGATTCTTTTGATGTTCTTAGACAGATTTATCGCCATGTTTCCAATGAACGAAAGTCTTCTCTGCCCATACGGAAGACGGCAAACTTGCGGCTTGCTTTGCATACGATGTTTACCCAATCGTCTGGGACAAAAACATATTGGGAGGTTTTTTGGCTTTCTTTATAATGCCAGTCTTGGTCGCATTCTATGTATGAGTGGCCCGAAATGAAAAAATTGTGGTCCACTTTTTCGATTGTTGTACTAGCGACGATATGCATCCAAAACTTGAATATGCTTTGATTTTTGTTCTGTCCCCCCCCCTACGTTGTTACTAAACGCGATCAAGTGTTTGACACTGCTAGGGATTTGGTTGGCGTATCGCAGAAGACAGGAACCAATTTCTTGCGATCCTCTTAGTGCCTCTCCTTCATGCCACATGAACATTGAGCTCTAACCAGTGGCAAGGTCATGGATGCCAAAATTATAAGTCCAAAGCTGTCTTAAATGGTAGACAGTACTACAAGTAAGCGCAGGGGTTGGAAATGTTTTTTCTAAATCAAAACAAACAGCTCGAACTGAAAAAATGTCGGTTTTAGCCAGTTGTTTGGCTTCATCCTTGGATCTTTTTGCTTTTTCTGCCTTTCGCAAATGAACTTCTTTTTCCATCTGACTTCTGATCCTCGCATTGTATTTTATTTTTCAGAATATCGCAGGTACTGCAGGTGTCTGTGTGAGGGTTTTTAAAACTCAAGTTGAACATTGTGTTCAATTGGTAATAATAGCGGTAATAGCTGTCTTTTACAGTTCAGTACCTTTCTCTTTCCAAAGAGCGGGGTGTACACATTATACAATTTTTGTATATTCAAATCAGGCGATAGACATCTGGTATTAGGGTTCTGTCTCCTTGAGTAATGGCTAGTGTACCGGGGGAAAGAGCAAATGTGTTTTCTTACATCGTTTTTCTCTTCTCGTCCGAAATTTTGTTAGATGGCACGTGATTTCCTCATTGATTAGTTGGAGAAATTCTTGTCTCATGACGTTTTTTTAGAACATTATCGTACCGCTTCGAGCTGATATCTAATGTTTTGTGCAAAAAGAGTTTACAGATTCTCCTGCCTTTAAGTTTCAGACAAACACTGACAGATTTCTGAGTAACAGCGTTAGCGGCTTGTCTTTTCGGAACAAGTACCCCCATGCAGGAAATAAGAAAACAGTTTGCAGATCCCATGAACCTAGCTCCCAGTATTTCTCAAAAATAGCTGTCCTCTCTTCAGTAAAATTGCTGCACTCGTACCTGCATCGGTATCATCTAGATGCTGCACGGCTTTTACACCTACCATTACACCTTTAGGATTCACATACTCTTTTCCAGAATTTCTTAACGTTTTTCCTAAACTCCGCTTTCAAGATTTCACTTTTCTCTGACGCTTTCTTGGTTTTTTTTGGATGGGTTTCTTCAGCATTCTTTGAGCTTGTAGTTGCTCGAAGTTCGACGAAATCGGAATCCTAATAGTTATCATCACTCCCAAGCCCTAAAGCATCAGAACAAACTAGATCAGGAATTCATTTATTTATATCAGATTGGGGCATTAGTCCGTACGGGTTTTTTAAATCATTTATTAACAACAAAATAAAGACATCAATCAAATTAATATATTCTCCGCCATTGTTTATGACTTCCTCCCACCGTTCCACCAATTTGTTGTTACCGTTTCGACAAAAATCTCCTGGACTAGTCTCGAAGAAGTCGAACCATTTCTGAGACGCTCGCTTGGTAATGGCGTCTTCTCCGTACACCACACAAATTTCCCGAGCCGCGTCCATGCCTTTAGCACCACGATTGAACGCAAAAAGCAAGTGGTGTCGAAAATGCAGATTTTTATCAACTTGGCACTCCATTATTTAAGACTAAAAATAAAAAGAAAAATTGCACTTTCGAGAAAAATGATGACAACGTTCTTGTAGAATAAAGAATTTGCTTCCAGACACATACACTTCGCGAAACGCAAACAAAATGGCGGCAAAAAATGCTTTTGAAAAACCGAACGAATTTAAGCCTCAACCTAATACTTCAAATCTAAGTAATCGTCAAGCAATGAACACAATTCCATCGACTCTAAAAAGTGATAATACATAATACTGAAAAAACTTACCATCAGGCAGAAAGTCATCATCCATTCCGTAATTACATTATATTTTGAAGAAAAAATGTAGAGGCGACATAGGCAACGCGGACGCTATGCAAATGGACGGTTTCACTAGGGTTGCTAATCAGGTTATTTTGATATGAAGACTTCGGGTTTGGCGATAGTTTGGCGTTGGGTTTTGAATATTGATAGATTGGATTTTCTCATGGCATAAGAGCTACTCATTTAGACCACAAACCAGTTTATAAACCAGTAATATACAGGACTTAATCTGGTGTGTGCTTGAGGGGTCTGAATAAAAAAGGCCTTTTTTTAATTTCATACATCGAGTTAGATTTGAATTAGGAAACTTTCATGTTATTCCAATGTGGGGCAACCTATTTTGCCCTTCAATTTTCCGAGTAAATTATCCATATAAAATATTTTCATAGCCATTTTGCGCCAACCAAGTGAATATGCAACACTGGTTTTACTTCGCGGCAAAGAGACGTAAGCGACTTGCGTCCCTTTGGCATCAAGCCAAATACGGTATGTCTTGAGCAGATTATCTTTCTCTCATATGTCAGTACCAGTACACATGACGGCTCCTACCGTCCGTGGCCAGTCAGCCACGTGCCTAAAGAATTTCTCCATGCATCCAACTCATTTTGGCATTTTTGTTACTTGCACCCCTTTGCTTCTGACCCCCTCATTTGAGAAAC
Source organism: Meta bourneti (assembly GCA_933210815.1). NCBI lineage: Eukaryota > Metazoa > Arthropoda > Arachnida > Araneae > Tetragnathidae > Meta > Meta bourneti. The sequence goes on along the minus strand of OW119924.1, from coordinate 88,292,016 downwards.
TTCGATGGCTGTTCAACGTAGATCGTTTTCCCCGAAGAACTCCGGGACACATTGTCAATTATTTTGAAGTCAGGGCTTCTTGATAGGACAGCTGTCACTTTCCTGGAATACAGGTATGCCAACCGGTCCAAGCACAAGGGATTTCCTTTGACCAAGCATCAAATCTATAGCTTCGTTCGTAGACAGACTCTATCCAATCTTCTTTTGGTAGAAGCTAAGTTGCGGAAGTGTGCTTTATGAAAGTCAGAGCATTAATAGTTGAAGGGACATTTAAAGAAGATTGAAAGGTACACAGTTTATGCTTTTTCCTTTTACATTAGTTTAGTACATTTAATCTTTTCGGGAAAAGATAAACCCTTGTCACACAACAAAACTAAAAAAACATAGCAATATACTTTTTCACATGAAACTTTATAGTTGACAATTAGATTTAAAAATTTTTTTAGCCCAATTGTGTAAAGTTTTATTTATTTTTAAAAGTTTAATAAATTTTACGTTGAGGATTTAGTTTTGGAGCCATTTCAACGATTTAGTATCCTAGTAATCAGACGGCTTAGAATCTTAGTAATTTAACGGCTTAGTAATCAGCACTGCTCAAAAACAGAAGTAAAATACATTGATTTATGTGTTCGACGTATGAACTATCCGTGATTAACTGGTCTAATTCCTACGATGTGTTCTTTACTTTGGGTTTCTCCATTCAGTGAACAGAACTTCAGATTTCATAGTGTTTTGGTTTCAGTCATGTTACTTTTGGCTAATAATTTAATTATTAAATTTTATTTTCAAATATCACATTTTAAATGCGGCAGTTACAAATATTAGTTTATTTTGTGAAAACACCTGTGATGACCGTTTATATATACTTCTGGAAAGTCAGATTTTTAAGCTAATATATGTTTTATTTATTTTTTTTTAAAGAACTCTTTCTAAGCAATAAGATTTCTAAGAAAAGAAAATTTGGCAGTCTTTTCCGTTTCTGACGAATTTGTGTGGAATTGCTCTTAGATTAATTCATTATTGCCCCGAAATTTACTTTTTTTAACGAGTAAAACTATTTTAAATAGTTTATTAAAAATAAAACTAATTAGTTGGGCGTTTCAATTCTGTTTCTTTCTACAGACGATATGGCTAACTTCGCGATGATGTCTAGCATCTGTTTTTAGTAATCGGTAAGATCCGGATCATTTTACTGTTAGTTCTTCGGTAATTCAAAGTTAGGTATAATCAAGTACTACAAATTTAAAATATGAAAGGTACGGTTATCCTCTTCTCACATACTTAGCAAAAAGTAAATATGCCGTCTGTAGTAAAATTCTTATCTCCTTGAATCCAGGCTTTTAGCACTGTGCTGCTACGAGTAGAATTCTAAACTATTAAAATGTAGAATTCTAAACTACCTAATTCTAAACATAGTGAAAATGATAGCTGTCTTCGAAAAATTAGCTTTAAAATTGTTAATCAAGACAAATATTTATAAACGGGACGAAAATAGCATGATATCGAACCCCAAAGGATTGTTAGCTGTGATTAGCTGAGATTTTGTTTCAGCTGTATTAGACTTTTTGTTTTTGCTGTATTATTCTTGAAGCCAGGAAGTATTAATTTGGTTTAACGGAAATGACTCAATCCATTGCTTTATTTGGAGCAAAAACGTATTCAAAATGCATATAAAGAGGAAAGAACTGAAAGGTATTTTTAGGTTACAAACGTTGTTTTAGGCCTCATGCGTTTAGATCCTAATCGCCGAATCAGGTATTTTTAGGTGCTATAAAATAAACATATTTTATTCAGGATATCTCAAAATGTATTAACAGATTTGAAATAGGGGGCATAGAATTAAATAGGTAAAAGCCTAAGAATCCGGGATGTTCAGTTCTTTAAAAGTTTGTTAATGTGGTCGGTTAGTTGTCTGAGGTCTCCAAGCGTAAAGTGTTTGTTAATATGGATGTACCGTCGTGGAAATAGTTGAACCACCTCGCTTTACTCACGCATCGTTATAGTGGAGGAAATCTAATAGTGCCATTCAATAGGAATTAACGTCTTTTACAAATGAAGCATACAATTTCCTTAAGGGGTCGTTTTCATATTACATTGCGCACTAATTATAAACAAACAATCAATTTCCATGTCAAATTTTGAATCAATTTTTAACATCAAACACCAAGTTTGAAGTTATTCGGTTCATCAGCACGGACTACGATCATCATCTGGATTACGAGTACTGTAAATTAGGAGCACAAACCTTCATAGTGGTTGTCTCAAAGAGGTTTCTCGTCATTAACGAAATTGACCAGATCTTGATGGACGAGATATGTCGTCAGAAGAAAACTGACCAGTTCTTGAGCTCGTCATAAAAAATCAGCAATATCTCGACGGCGAGATATCTCGTCATCAAAAAAGTAGATTTGATAGTGATGGACTAGATATTTCGGCGAAACCACTTTGAGGGTTCAATGATAAACTCTTCCCAGACTTTTGTATTCATATTGTTGTATCCGTTGTGGGTCATAAGAAAAATTAGATCCGAATCTCAAAGTGCATAAGACATTTATTCAACTAAATATTTACCATCTAGACATGGATCATTGAACTGCGTTCAATGAATTTTTCATTTAACTAACGAACTTCAACTGCGGCACGTGACTTCTATTACTAATCTCGTCTTTTCAATAAAAAAGCGGGTAGGCACAGTCTCCACTGTAAGATTTGATTCTTGAATACTTTTGGGCGAAATACCTGGTAAGTGGGTCGCTGGTGAAATGAGGACAGCGGGTACTTATTTGACATTTATTTATTTAGACACTTTTGGTGGATATGTTACCGTTAAATTGTATAATTCAGTTATTTCATAGAATATACATAGTTATTTCATTAAATAACTGATCAAGTCAGTTAAAGTGTGTAATAAATTAATAATTCCACACTTTAACTAGTTATTCTATAAATTAACTAATGATAGACAGTTAAAACAATTAAAAAGTTCAAAGTAAAGTTACAAGAAGTAGACGTAAAGAAGTAAAAGTAAGAATACAGTTAAAAATAAACAATTTGACTGAATTATACAACATACAAAATATTATTTATACAAAGACACAATAAAATGATTTGTTACAACAGGGATTACTAAAATGGCATTTGGAATTGCATAGAATTGCATGTGTTTATCGTTAATGTTCTGAGAGTCTGGCGCAAAAAATATTCGGCTACAGTAATCTCTATATATTAAGTTCAGCAGTTTTTGGAATGATGTACGAAATTAAGGATCAGCATACCATGAAACGAAAATTGGGAATGGTTCCTTTTCAATGGTTTTCCAATGATACATGTTCAGCCATAATGGCTGAGCGGACCTCAGGTGGACGCCTCAGGCCCGTCATCCAATTTACATTTCACTCAATTTACATTTCACTCAATTTACATTTCACTCAATTTACATCCGTAGAGCACTTATCGCCTGGGGATGTGTGTAATTTTGATATCGTTCTTAATCTGAAATATTTTGCGATGGTTGCACAGATACTGCCGAGTAAAAAGTGTCTCGAACTTGCATTAAAGTCTTTTCAATTCGTTGTCTTGGGTGCCATGGTTTCATGCTTTCTCCTTGGTTAATACATAAATGCGGTGTCGTGGTCCTTTTGACTTCTGATGTGAAAGTCTCTTGCTTCGACGATCGAATTGTTTTCTATGCATTGCCAAATTCTTCCTTACCTTCAAAGATAGTTGCCACGTTAGAACCAACCAAAAATTCTCTTGTTTTCATGAGCGCGCTTCACCTTATTGTATGTGTATCCGCCATCTTAAAATGAGAATGAATGTTCATTCTTTTGTGCTTCGATGATTCCGGGACCCTGTCACCTTGCCAACGATTTCTTAGTTGAATCAAGTAAGAGAACGAGGACTTATTATCTTGGTTTTTGGGTCTCTCTTATACCTTTTAAATTGTAGTAATGGGCTGTTTTGTCTTGTATTAGTGCGTTTCCTTGGGCTGTCTTCTTGCCCCTTTTAGTACTCCACAACTCCTTTGATCCTTACAGAAGCTTTCCGTATTCCACATCCCTTATGTTAAACGTAATTCACTCTATACTGAGTAAAAGGCGAACACAAACACAAAACTCCCCAATATCGTACACATAACTTTAATTATAACACATCACACAACATTAAAAGTTCTCACAGACGACCGCGTACATTGAACTCAACACGAGGAATCCCGTGCAACACACCACCCCCTAGTCAACCCAACCGCAATACTCCTCCCCCGTTGGAGGGTGGCGAAAGACTAGCAAAAGATTTCATCAGGAAAGCTGATGCAAGAGTCACAAAAAGTTAGCTCAGGAAAGGATGATGCAATGCATGACATTTTTCAGAACGCAGTGGACTTGAATGTTGTTTCTACCGCGTTACAATTCATGCAGGCGTTAACACCTTCTTCCCGATTTTGGTCGGTGCTCTCTACAACCGACGCATCTACCTTCTTATTCCTTTCAATGAAAATTTATTTCTTGGTAGGTGTCTGACCCGTGGTTATTCCAAGATGTTCCCACCAGCATTATCTTCCAATTTCTCGATTTGAAGATCTGTCACTGGGTTGTGCATGCAAAAGCATGATTCCTAAATCATTGATTGGTTAAAGAGATTACCCACCGTGATATTATATCAAAAACACTATTCAGCGATTCGACAGCCAATCGGCTAAGGCGATTCGTACGTCCACGAGATTTACCCTTCAGAGATCTTACAACAGCGACTCCCCCACATGATCCATCTATTTCATTGTAAGGTCGATGTTTCATCATGCATTTCGTCATGTGAACCTGCGAATTAAGTAGAAATGCTCTGTCTCTCTTCTGAGTTATTTCTCGTCCTTATTCCAGCTGTATCTTTATCTTCTCCAGATCAAATTTCCTTTGTTGCTTCTTTTCTTCCCACTTCGTTTGTGGTAATAAAGTATTCCCACTTCATTTGTGGAAATAAAGTATTCCCGCTTCATTTGCATAAGAACATCCAACTCAATTTCCATTTTCTTTTCGCCTATTGATATCTTCTTGGCCTCCTTTTTTTCCCGTTCTAAACGGAGTTGTAGACGTTCAGAATCTGTTTTCACGTGACTGAGATGTACTCTTCGCGGTGTATTTCACTGTAATCGGCACCAGTGAAATACAAAAGTGAGCGAAATGCTGTTATATAGTTTCAGCAAATTGTATTTCATTTAGAGATATGAAATCTATTTGCGAATATGGATGCTTTATTCATTGTAAATGGATTGGAATGAGATCTGAAATGTCAGGAACAACATTTTGTCAGCAATAGTAAATAATTAAGAAAGTTACGTGCAGATGCTATGAGCTGGTTTGCTAGAACTGGAATATTTCGCTGTGCCCATGTAAGCCACCCACAATACCCCAATGTGCTAGAGGATAGACTACAATACAGAAGAATGAGAATAAATTCTTTATTAGAACTATTTGTACAGTAGGCAGCAGTCAAAAGCACTTATATTTTCACAGTAGCTGCTCAAAGTTGCGACCACCAACAGTAAAGCACGCCTGACCGAATCGACGCATGGATTGCCGTACAAATTGGCCAACTACTACGCTGCCCTTTAGAAAACTCTGGCGATGGTTGTGGACATACAACCCTTGTGGGTTCACTTTAATCCTCTGAAGGGTTCACACGCAAAGAACCGTTCTACACCCCTCAGTCTTTCCTGCATGACTTCTAATCAGCTTTGAGGGCCGCGGTAGCCCGGTTGGTAGAGTAACGGACTAGCAATAGGAGGGTTTCGAGTTCGAATCTAACCAAAGACCGTCGTGTACAAAGGGGACTGGTGTACGTTAAATCTGTCGTGGCCTCAAATTTCCTCACGTTGGCGTGGTGTGGAAGTTTGGAGAGTGGGGTAACAGCTCAGATGTTGCCTCGGCATCTGATCGTGAATCAAAAATACGTGGTGTTGTCCTTGGATCTTTCTCTTCGGGGGTTGATCCCGGACTGTCGCAAATAACTCGTTCTGTTTCTCCAATGCGACGTTAATTAAAATACTTACCTATACATCTAATCAGCTTTGACTATTACGACCAATACAATTCTTCGTGATTCTTCCAGCCAATACATGTGTGTATTCAGCCATTATGGTGTGGGGTTGGAACAACACTATACTTCTCAGAAATCACGTAATGCTCAGAGGATTAACAATATTTTTCTACCTCCCCTAAAATTTGAAGAATTAGTTTAAAAACGCCCTGTATTGATCTCGCGTTTTGTCATCTCTAGCATTCCGAACTGTAAAAGTGTTTTGAGATTAAAATATTACAAAACTTCTAAAACGAAATTCAATTTTCATATTTTCGAAGGATACGCGGGACTTAAAGTAATCAAATCCTGAGTGGGTGGAAGCAATCGCTCATTTTCCCGATGGTAGTTCGAATAATGAAATTACTTTCGACAAAATAAAGAAATTGTTTTTGCATATAAGATTGTTTACCAATGCGTCCAACGCCTTTTTCTCAGGAGTACTTACAGAATACAGAATGAGATCTGTAGAGTAGAGTTTACGCTAAACTTACGAAAGTGACGCCTTAGAAAATTGTTAACTTTTTACGGAATGTTTGGTTACGATTTATCCTCCCACGAATGCTTAACAAAAATTGAAATTTTTTTATCTATCTGTCTACGCTTACTCTATTTCTGCCCGTCGGCATCGTCACCACGCCTCGTCTGGGAATAATTTTAAGGCAATAAAAAGGCAGCGTCTTGCTGTTCGGAAATTCGTTTTGCATTCAATTTATTTTAAAACTTTCTATTCGGGAATACTCAGAAAATAATGCGATATTTTATGTACTAAAGTATATTGAAATATTCACGTATGAAAAACTTGTAATATAATCGAAGCTCTGCGAAATTTCTTGCGTTAATGCAAAAAGCAAAGTACATTAGGAGCATTTCAACAAATGTGGGATCAATGAGTGGCTTGCTTAACCCTCCTAGTGGTTCATCTTCGCGTCGAAAGCTATCCATTAGTGGCCAGCCTCTAGTGCAAAAACCTTTTCCAAACTGTCACCAGTTCTGGACAATTTGTTTTTCCTACTTGGATTTTCATTTCCTCTTGGAGCAATACAAAAAAAAATTTCGGCGAGATATCTCGTCCATCAAGATGTGTCCAATTTTGCTAATGACGAGATATCTCGTCCATCGAGATCTGATCAGTTTTGCTTATAACGAGATACCACGTCGAGACAACTATCAGGAGGTTTAAAACAAGTACTCCATTTCTAGTACGTAGGCTGATTTCAGCCTATTTACTGTCGCAGGACTGAATTAATATCCCAACTAATTATACCCAGCGCCTTTGAGGCATATCCTAATATTCAAATAAATTCTTTCAGGCTTTACCTCAATATATCTGTCTAATAGCTTTTTATTTCGACATCGTTTACAACAATGTAACATGAAATCATAAAAGATTTTAATATCGAGAGAAAAAATTCGTGCAACTTCAATTTTTACCTAATAAAAAATGATTTTTCAAGCCTTGCGTTGCAAGCATTAATATCTTTCTTGTTTTATACTTTTTATTAAAATACTTCTCATTTTGAAGATATGTGACAAAATATCCTAAAAATCTTTAATTAAAACTATTTTTTTAATTAAACCCGAATGTTTGTTATTTGATTAAAATAGAAAATAAATAAATATTTACAAGCATGTATTTCCTCTAATGAAAACACTAAAGGATACTTTTCGGTTATTCTTTGAACACTGCTTGAAGAAACGATTTTTAATTCTTTTCGTAGTCTTGACTTTCAAAGATCAATATTGCACGAAGAAATGTTTGAACACAATTGGTTGAAAAATACCCTGATGATTTTAATTAGCAAATTCCTTGTTTAAGGTATCCGACTAGGTTCGGAACAATTTTTTTGAAAATAACTATTAAAGCACAATTTAAACACTTTTCATATTAGATAATGGTTCAAAATCATGAATAAATGTATAAAATATTGCACTCACTCATTAAATTTTAGTAAATTGGCCAAATTTAGTGAAAATTCAATGAAAATGACCACAATATCGCAAACACTCTGTATAAATTTCTGTTGAATTAATTTTAATTTCCTTGTAGCACCATATATCTATGATATTATTGAAGGCAATGAACTAAAATCTAAGAGATATATTGAAATGTTAAGAAGTTATTGCTCGTTATATGTAGCTTAATCTTAAATTTTGAAAAATTTCTGCTTGTTCAAATTAAACAGCTATAAATTAAAAAGTATGCATTGTACAACTAAACCTTTAGTTTACTGCCTTCACAACATGTTAATAAGTAATAATGTCAAATTTCATTGAGATATCTCTGTAACTTTTTGAGAAATCATGTTTTGCGTGTGCAATATTTGCTAAAAATTGGGTTTTCCAGAAAAAGCATTTAAAGTTTACCTTTGGGTTTTTCTATTAGATGTTATGATCAGAAGTGTCTAAAATTCACCACTTTTGTAGGACACACCCTCTTTCTTCTCAACTGTTGCACATCTTTTCTTTCTGGAAGCCCGTAATTTTTTTCTTGATAACCTCGCTGTTGGTAATGAGTGCCTTTTTGCATCAACGATGCGTTCTTTATCCAAGGCACCATACTCCATAAGGGTGTAATGGCCTGGGTCAATTTCCAGTTGATTAAAAACATTCACTAATCCATAAAATCCATCATTAAACAGGATTACGGCTATAAAAGAACCTAAGCGGAATGTCTCTATTTCAATAAAAACATTTTTAGGTAGTATTGTCCACAAAACACCATTGAAACTTTCATTTGTGTTTTGGGTTTTCCCATGAAGACACTTACTGAGTAACTTTTGGTCGCACAATTTCATGTATACTGGCTTCACTATATTCACAATTTTTTGAGGAAGACCTACAGATGGTTCTTTAATCGTCAAATGTAAAGCTTGAGCTCGCTGATATTTACACCAACTCTCTGCTCCTTTCGGACACTGCCCATGCATAGGTTTGTCCTTACTCGAACAACAGTGGGCAAATGCTGCAAGAGTAGCACTCTGCATTTTTAAAAGGTCCCCAGCATTGGCTCTGATAGCTATACCGTAATAATTTTGCAACTTATTTATAAAGTTATCGGTTAGTTTCCCTTTGCCGCCAAGTCCTTTATTGGTCAATTTTAATTTTCTTAGGTGTGTGCCCACTCTTTTCTGTATATGGCCAATACATTCCAATTTTCTTACAGAGTCTTTACCATAAATGTCCTTCACAGCATCATATCCCTTCGAATCTCCATCACCATAGTAGTCGTTGTAATGAAGCATCCGACCACTCTCAGAACGTTCGAAAATGCGATATGCACCGACAACTTCCATATTGCCAGCTGAACCACTGTGGTTTGCACACTTATGTTCAAATTGTGAAGATGCTTTATATTTTTTGCAAATTCTGCAGAATTGAGACATAATTTCCACATCCAGAATTTTCCCTGTTACGATGGAAATGGCACTCACGACACCATTGAGTGATGAGTAGCCTCTACGCTGCCATGTTCCATCAACAGATACACCACATTTCGTGACCTTGTTCTCAGGATTTTCAAATGAAGTTATCTCTGTGGCAGCTGTATTCATCGAACCTGTAGCACATACAGCAGTGGCAGAGAGAATTTTTTTTTCTTGCTGTCTGAATGCGAGCTTTGACATGAAAGGAAAATTCATCGTTGCACAGAATTTCTTCCCGGCCGTAAAACCCTTACCAATTATTCTAAGGGCATACACAAATCTGGTATTAACTTCACTGCATGTTTCCTTCTTCTTGGAAGTAGAAAAACCTTTAGAAAAAGAGCAATCCTCACAACGCAAGCAAAAATTGGAACTAAGTCCAAACCTTGAATCTTCAATCAAACATAAATTACTTTTAAAACAAATTGGACAGCATAGTATGGTAAAAACACTTATTAATATCTCCATATCAATTATTCTATGTCCAATAACTTTCTCACCAGTATCAAAGTCATCTCTCAAAAGTTTTTCAGAGTTCTGAAGTTTAGCACTGCTAGCAGTCGACACATCTTGGGTCTCAGGTTCAACTGCAACAGAAGTGAACCGATTTCCGTGAAATTTCCTCTTTCGAGTTCTACTACGATTTGGTCCTCCCATTATATTGATACTAAAGTTTAATAAATAATTATATTATTAATTAAACTGTTCGTTGATTGCGGTTAAAAATAGTTTTCAGCAAAAAAAATACCAGACAGAACGTAAAGCAACTGCTACAAAGTTGTAAACATTACCACGTGAAGCAATGCCATTGCCAAATTCTTCACAGAAATTCATCGAAACTTGATGTAAAATGTTGAGGCTTGTTTATAGAAAACAGTAATTTAGTAAATTTATATTTAAAACTATGTTTACTTTTGAAAAATTAGCGGAAAACCTCCAACTTCCGGTCATTTCAATCGTACTTCCGGTTTCGGTTTTCGTCGTTCAGTAATACTAAAATTGCTATAATTTTATTTCTATTTATCGTAGACTTAAAACAATTGCAGATTCTGAAACTTAAGGAACTGGACTTCAATATGAGACAATAAAATTTTTTTGAGAATTTTGGTCAAAATTACGTTTTAAACGTAGTCGGATACCTTAAAGTTTCCAATTTCTATGCAGTACGTTATCTCGAAAACGAGTCTAAAAAAGACTGCATTCTTTACAATTATTAATTTAGCTATTTACTATATAATGAAGATTAAGATATTTTAAGCACGAAAACGTCACAACTCAAAAACGTTTACAGACTATATCGTGTTTCTAAAGTACATATTCCTGTTTCAAATTAATATATATAAAAGTAAATGTTTTGAATACCTAAAAAAATAATTGCTACTACCCTAAAATATCCGAAATTGTTTCTTCATTTGTAATAACAGGTATTTTTTTCAGGATAAATAATCAGTTTAATTCAAATAAAAATAAAATCAGCATTTCCCACTTCGTTGTAGAGAACCACAAGTCCAATATGATTGGTTGGTTTGAATTTTATGGCGCAAGGGTTATATTTGGCCATGCTACACCAGACATAAGACATACAATATCAAGCAATAGACGCAATGAAAGTTTTACTGACACAGAAGAGAAAAATACACCCAGAGAGGAATACACCTGACAGGAATCGAACCTGTTCCGCCTACAACTCGAAAATTGCTAGCGCAGTGGGCATACCCACTGACCCAGAATGGCCTCAAGTCAAAAAGGGCACTTACCAGAAGAATTTAAAATCTTCACTTATTTAGTGAATTTCTTAAATTCACTAAATAACCAGATTAATATTCTCAGTAGATTCGTCACTGTCACAATAGAAGTAATTTTACGGAAAACGAATTTGAAAAAAATTCATAATCATTCAAAACCTCAAAATCGATTCTGAGATTTGACACATCGAAATCGGTATGTATTGCAATATTAGACTGATATGTTTGGTTTCAAATTTTGGATGTCTGTACGAAATGCATTTTATCACTCTATGATAATTTTTGTGCACCTTAAATGCAATTAAATTGCTGTAGACTAACCTATCGAAAGTTATTCGTCAGAAAGAATAGCTCAAGGCATTTTAATTCACCTCGCACTGGGGGAGAAACACAACGGGTTATTGGCGACGGTCCGGGATCAATCCCGAAGGTAGAGATCCAAGAACAACGCCCCGTAGTTTTGAACCACGGTCAGATGACGAAAAGAATAGCTCAAATATTGGATTAATGCAAAAGTTCGTCCCGTTTTTGGCGCTAGATGGCACGCAAAACCGAAGTGTTATCTACTTCATACGTGTAAAGTTTTGATGTTGTTTGGAAGAAGGAATTTCAGCAAGTACTAAAAAATTGCGTTATTTGGTTGTGTTTTTTTAAATTTTGGTAAGCATTAAAAGTGGCAGAAAATAAGGAGAATTTTCGACGTATTATGCTTTTTTTATTTCCGAAAAGGCAAGAATGCTTCGCAGACGTAATAGCTCGTTGTGTTGCTCCAGTGTGACGTTAATTAAAATACCTACCAGCTTCGAAGATGTAAAAGATATGTGTTGTGTTTGGTGAGGGTGCCGTTGACGATTCCACGTGACGTAAGTGGTTCAGAAAATTTCGTCACCTGGATCAGCTCTTTAACCAGAAACCTCAGAACTTCTATGAGCGCGGGATTATGCAGTTACCGGGGATGGATAAAGGTCATCGAACAGAACGGTACACACTATATTGATTAAATGTTAAGTTTTGGTCAAAAAAAATTCTTCAATTTTTGTCAAAAAAATGGGACGAACTTTTGCATCAACCTAATAACATTTGGAGAGCTTAGCCAACTCACATCTGGTACCACTGAGACCAACCTGGAATCTCGCTTAAATATACTAGTAACAAACAATGTGTGTGCGCCAGACTGCTATTTCTACACTTCTGAATGATCACATCCGATCTCTTCGTTCAGAGCCATAAGACTTTTCCAACTTGACCAAAAGGGAACAATTGGACAAGTGAGTCAACGTCTGGTATGCGTTGGTCTAGCAAGAGAGGATTTCTATGGAAGTCCTTTATCTAGTGCTGGACTCTTCGAACGTGTTAGGACTCATGGAGGTGTGGTCTAGCTGTTTAGCCTTAAGGGCTAAGTTACATAACACTCATTTTTGCAAAAGGAGAACTAGGTGATTATATACACATGGTAGCCCACAAATCACTGCCAAATTCCGGCCCCAGAATTTGCAAAGCTAAGTATAGATGTCGCTAGTTTTCGTGATAGAGCATGCTTTCTGAACGTGTTCTGTATAGGGTAATCAGAAGTAGCTTTTTGGCCTTCCGGTTTTTTGTTTATTTGTACAGAACATTCCTCTCACACACAGAAGGTTTTTAATGACACGAGAGTAATGCCTCTAGTGTCAACTTACAGGAATCAAATCTTCAACTGCTATAGCACATAAGCTGATAGCGTACTGTGTTCTCATTGAGTCAGGATACAATACTTTATATCATCTCCGTCTTATGTATTTCGTAGATTAATTTTAAAGCTTTGGTTTGTTGCCATACCTATAATTTTCGCTGCCCGATGGCAAATTAGACTTAAAGATATAAATTAATTTGACAAGAGTTATGGTAGGTTGAGAGTTGAATCAGGGTTACTTGGAACGATCCAGGATCAATTCCGAAGGGAAAGATCCAATGACAAAACCTCGTAATTTTGACCACGGTCAGATAAAGAGGTAAACACCTGAGCTGTGTGTGGCACCTCACTCTCCAAACTTGCTCACCACGCCAACCTGAGAACATTTGAGGCCACGGCATATTTAACGTGCACGTTCACGACATTCTTTAGTTGGATCGAATTTCGAATTTGCAATCCTCCGGTAGCTTAAACCGCGACTCTACCAGCTCAGCCACCGCACACCAAATAATTCAAAGAAACTACTATTCTACACTGGAATAGCATCAATACCTTATTTTATAAAACAACTACATCTCTTAGCAACGGAAGCAACAATCTTCAACTATTAACTTCGAATAATTCCAAGTAACTACAAAAGTGTGAACAAAAACATTAATTACGCTAGAAAGTTTCAATACTCATCTCTAAAATATTTCCATTCAATGCATTCCATTAATCTTATTTTACCTTCCATTTAGTGAAGTTATGGGAAAAGAATTTTAAAACATCTGGATTCCTACACCAAAAGGATTTATCTTATTAGCAATTGTTTGAGAGCTGATTTCGTAAGTATTCTGACGAAAGCCCCGCAGCAATTTTCCAAAGAATTTTAAGGCGTACCTCGCGTTAACATTTCCGAAAAGTTTCAATTACAGCTTAATCAAGCGAATGGAGGGTTTTTCGCATTTGCATCGCTTCCCGTTTTTCCTCTGATTAACTTCGAATTCGTTTTCACTGTTGTAAATAACGAGAAAAGCAAGATAATGTACCCCATTGTATTTTATTTAGTTTAGTTAAACAAAAACTTTTAGAACTGAAAGCGACTGAATTAATTGTGTGAATCAATTTTACAAATTGATGGTGATCATAATTTAGCAACGCATGATATTATTAAATTAATAGATGCATGTCTTCACCCTGGTTTCGAAAAATTGAATTAGTGTCAAACCGAAAGCGATGTTTCTTCAGACGCATACACTGATGGCGCCGAATTTTCCCGATCTCTGCTCAAGACAAAGTCCGATAGACGAAACACCAGGTGCAAAGCGCTATAACCCTTACGCATCAGAACTGAGTTATAAACATTATACATCAGTCACCGTTACTGAAAACCAGAATTTACAAAGCGAAATTGCTCGCCCTATTTCAAGGTCAAGGTCGACACTTGAGTTCTGAAATGAATAATTTTTTATGGACGACCACTTCCTTGTTCATTCGCGAGATTGCTGATGGAATTCAACATTTTTCAGGCATTGGCTCAGTTTCTGTAAACCATTTTCTTGATAATATTTTCGATGCTGCAGAATTATATAATTTAAGTGATCTACAGACCATCACATTGACAAAAAAACGTTTGAAAGGCCCAGCACAAAATTAGTAGACAATAAAAAACATTCGAACATTTGACAATTTAAAAGATGATCTATATGAATTTCCAGATAGAGGAAAAAGTGCAGGTCTTCATAGGCAATTAACTACATATTACTTGCGAAAAAATGAAACTATTAGAATATATAATTGCTATGAGAGAAATTGCTTCTAAAGGCATAATGGATTAATTATCCCTTTGTGATTATATCAACGGAATTCCACATTATAAAGGGAATAAAAGTGTTCTTGAGAAGTTTTGTTATCGTGACGATTCCAACGAAATCATTTCCCCAGAAGTTTGATAACAATTCACATGACTTTCGAAAATCAAAAGGGGACAAACGTACTGAAATATTGGAAAACAATCACAATAAACGTGGACGGAAACAAAACAAAATATTTGACGATGTTATTCCTGTCGTGGAGTCAATCATTTGAGTAAGGACTGTCAGTTTAAAGATCGTGGTCTGCGTTGTTTTGCTTGCAATGATTTTGGTCATAAAAGCCAAGAATGTCCCAAAAATTTCAAATCTAAATCTTCTGAGACATATCAACAATGTTAGTGAAGTAGATACTCTTAAAAGTATGTACAAGACAGTTACGATTTTACATCAAAACTTCCAAGCACTTGTTGATACAGGTTCACAAGTTACGTTAATGAGAAAAATAGTGACTGGCTGAAGTTATGTTCACCAAAACTTTCAACTATTGATGGTGTTCTTTTAGGATTCGGGTTTTCCCGTTTTCACCAATCGGTTCATTTCAAACAACTATTGAAATAGATAAACGCATTTTTCCCACTATAATTCGTGTTGTGCCAAACGAGTCTATGACTTTTCCTGTTACCATTGGATGTAAAATTATTAAATTAGCTCAGCTAACGATTAGTTCTGATGGTGTAATTTTCGATAAATTTTCTGCAGATGATACCCTTCACAAGAGGCACCATTTGTGTTTTCTATTTATGATGAGCAACCTCAGTATGAAATTTCATCTTGTGTTAATTAATTCAGAATAGAGATCAGAAATTGATAACTTAATTATATGTTATAAACCAAAGAAAATAAAATCTGCTAATGTTGAGATGTCCATCCCTCTGCAAGACTCAAACATATTTTCCGAAATCCCCGACGTTTGCCTTTTCCTGAACGTACTATAGTCGATAAGGAACTCCAGGAATGGTTAGAAAATTAAATTATTGAGCTTTGTTCTTCAGAATATGCCAGTTCGGTTGTAGTCAAAAAGAAAGATGGTAGTCATCGAGTTTGTATTGACTATCAACCCTTACACCGCATCAACGAAAAGGATCACTACCCATTGCCTCATATTGACGACATCCTCGACAAATTGCAAGATGCGCGAATATTCAGTACAATTGATTTGAAGAATGGATTTTTTCATGTGTCCTTTGACGAAAAAAGTCGTGCCCCCACACACATATAAAATGTGGTATATGATACAATGGCTGTATAATTATGTCCTACAAAGTTGGTTAAATCTCTCACTCTTCATTATTTTTGATAAAGCTAAACAATGCCACTCAAATGGGAAAATGTGCATACCTCCCACGCAGTAAAGGACTATTCGAATTTTACCTTAGAATAGAATGAATTTTGTACAGGACAGAGCACAAAAGGAAGCTGTCGCAGAATGTGAAAGTGAATTACCAACAAAAAATAAATAGAGCACCAATTGAAGTGCCACCAAACAAGACAGAGCCCATTCATTTGCTAGTGATTACATGGAACAAAGTCTACCTCGTAACCAGACAGCAATTTCATGATAGTTCTGAATGGCACCGCGACAGTAATTCAATTAGGGTAATTTATTTGTGTCAACTGGATAAGGATGATTTGTAAGTAATAAATCCATTCATCACATTTTAAATGCGATTTCCTAAACGAGATTATTTTGAACTTATACTCGTTACTGTGTAGATAGTAAACAGAGTGGGCTCATTGGGGACATTGAATTGGAAAAACGAGACACTGTCAAAATCACTAAAATTTTTAAAAACTCAATTTTTAAATTTTAGCTGTTTTAATTAATTGATATCAAACACTGTTCGGGGAATTTTCAATACAAGCAAACAAACCAGACGGATTACGAAGATTTTACTTCCTATTAACCAAATACTCTAGCATGATATATATCGGGGTTATATGGAAATGTAGCGTATCGTCGTTTCGGCGATGTTATGAGTTAAATTCTAATTGACGTTGACCAATCATTATCATATATCAATTCTGAGTTCATTCTTTGGAATTTTTACTGGCGACTTGCTGAAATCGTATTAAAAAAAACAAGCGATATCATGTTTGGAATAAATAAAGCAAACACGTTCATCCGTATCTCTATTTACATTGAGCTTGAAAAAAGGTCTCTCAGATATAGCAAATGGTTTTTAGATTATGGCCATCTTTGATGGAGTTATATGGACAACGTAAAACACATTAATCAATTATAGTAGATATATCAACAAAAACGTGTTTTTCTCGGATTGTGATTTTGACATTTCTCATTTCGAACTACTCCAAATGCATTAGTTTATCCTTATTTCCTAAAAAATTCGTTAGGATAATTCTTGTAATCTATAGTATAAATTTAATCGTAAATTAGAACTTCTATCCTTTCTCCAACTTTAAAAATTCGTTTTAAAATGTTGCTTAACTTATGCTTTTTGCAAAAATTTAGGTATGTTAGTACAAAATGGTTTTTGCTTTCCAATTGGAGTGATACATTTTCCAAATAGAGTTAATTTGATTTATATGAAACTTGTGGGAATTAAAATAATGAGAATTACATGAAAATTTAGTACGCGTAGAGCTTATCCATTTTTGAAATTTAGTAAATTTTTGATCATGCATTAAGTGATAACTTCCACACAATTTAGCAGTTTAGGACAGAATAGACTTTTTGTGGGAACAAATACTATTTGCAAACTTTACAACACAATAAGATGACTTCAATAATTTGTTTTTAAATTCCACTGTCCTCTTAACCAATCGCAAGTTTCCGAGGAATTGTGTCAGGATTGATTTGGCTGTTTGGATTTTAAGGTGCAAGTTCCGAAAACTAACAAGCAACGCCTATACACAGTATAATACACAAAAGCAAGGCAGAATAAGACTAACATTTACAGTAAAAGTTGTAAAATCTACAAAAATTGTTAAAATTTAAAAATCTTCGAAGAGATCTTGTTATTAACACAAAATTAATAGTAAAAGTAAAGTTAAAAATAAAAAATAAATAAAACAATAAATAACAAATGAAAATCTTGCGTTCGTCAGAGTAGCTTCAAGAAGTCATCACTATTTCTGAGCCATTGTGTCAGGTATGCTGCAAAACGGAACAAAAAACGTTGAACCTTTATTTCTGTTGTTCCTATAGTCATGTGATTGCTTCATTATTACATATATATATATATATATATATCCTGTGTGTGTGTTGTGTGTGATGAGATTGCTTGACTTAATGTTCAATAGGGACAAATTTTGAAGTTGGTTTAAACATTATTCTACGCCCAAGCAATGATAGTGTAAAATTTCGCTTACTTTATTCAAATTTCGTCATAAAACTAGTTCATAGACATTCGGGCTCTTAGTAAGGATGGGGTGCTAATGTTAGAATAAAATCAAAGTAACTTTAAAGTTCCAATTAACCTAATAATTGAAAAGGAGTATAGTTCTAAAAAAACATACTGTATTCTGAAGAAAATATTTTAATTTTCAATTAATTCTGCCTGCGAAATACACTACTGGCCACCCAAATTGCAACACCAAGAAAGACAAGAGATATCACAACAAAATTTATTTTGTAGATAACATGTTGACCAAGTATCAAATGATTAAATTTATAGACTTCTGTGAAGTGTGGTTCCTGCCAAAATCAGTAGCCAGAGTAGCCGCCATTGTTGGAGATCACCGCTGCCACACGCCTCGGCATTGATTCAAAGAGACTTTGGATGTGTTCTTGGGGTACAGCAGACCAAGCAGCTTCCACACGTTGCCAAAGTTGATCTGGTGTGGCAACTGGGGATGTATTCTGGGTCAATCGTTGAGCAACCATGGACCACATGTTTTCTATCGGCGAAAGATCCGGAGAGCGAGCTGGCCAAGGAAGCAATTCAATCGCGATTGACGAAGAACCCTTGGACAATGCGTGCCACGTGTGGTCGCGCATTATCCTGTTGAAATATGGCTGTGGGCAAGCCCTGAAGGTAAGGAAGGACAACTGGCTCCAACACCTCGGAGATGTAGCGCTGGCTGTTTAAAGTACCGGCAATGCGTACTAGAGGAGTGCGAGAGTGATATCCAATACCGCCCCATACCATAATACCCGGTGCAGGACCAGTGTGGCGGTGCATAACGCAGCTGTTCAGCATCCTCTCTCCACGGTGTCTCCAGACTCGAATCCGACCATCGTGGTGTTGCAGACAGAAGCGTGACTCGTCAGTAAAGACAATTTCATTCCATTCTGCCGTCCACATCCTTCTTTCATCGCACCATTGGCGGCGGAAACGTCTGTGGTTCTGCGTCAAGGGTAGACGAAGCAATGGACGTCTTGCGGACAGACCACTCTGCTGTAAACGGCGTCGAATGGTACGCGCAAACACTGAATGATGCGGTACAGACTGAATGTGCTGTGCTATGGTTCGTGATGTGGCTGAGCGATCCGTCACTGCCATACGCACAATATGCCTGTCATGACGTGAAGTGGTGCACTGAGGTGGATGCGATCGAACACGTCGGTCCGTCGTACCCTCCTGCATCCAACGATCACATATCCGCATTACAGTTGTTTGGTTTCGTCCAACACGACTACCGATTTCCCTGAAAGATAATCCATAATCTCGGTAGACCACTATCCTTCCTCTGTCGAACTCGGATACTTGATCAAAAGATGATCGCTGTTTTCTACGAGGCATAATTGATCGTTTTTTTGAAAAAACCACAAGAAAAACACAATTGCCGTACTTGAAATCGTCGAAATCTCCAAGCCTTAAATAGCGCTTTGAAGTGGCGCCACAGGCGCGCGTGATGTGCGTCTGCGCTGAAATTCTAATCATTTGCATATCTCACCTCCGCTAATGCATGTTGTAAATTTCATATTATTTGCATGCTTCCTTCAGGGTGTTGCATTTACGGTGGCCAGCAGTGTACTTTATCAACACCACAGGTAAGTTTGTAGGCGTATATCAACGAGTTGTATGTCAAATGTCAGCTCAATGTGAGGCTGTCTTTGTATTGGAAACATGCAATACTATAATCACATATTGAGACTATTACATACTATGTGACAATGATTTAGTGCTTCATGGGCTGCCCTAAATAAATGTTCTGAGATCATTTTAAAAAATTGTAAACAAAAGCAAGATAGGATGACTAAATGAACTGGAGCTTATGTAAATGTTATACTCCTTTGGATTTCATTGGAGTATACTTTTTCTTGGAATAACAGGAATAAAAAGGCACAATGTAAACTAAAATATTCCATTTGCTTGAGGTTTAAGAAAATGTCTTATCCAGAAAGAGTGAATAAATAAAGAGATAATTTAAAATTACCGCATGTGAAAAATAACAGTTTCCAGAGCTCAAACCTTCAATAAGTATGTCACTATTCAGAAGCACAATGACATTCAAAACGAAGCATTTCCCAAAAAATCTTTGCTAAAATTGAAGTGATGTAGCTTGTACTCCCAACATAAACTTACTATAATTTTGGGCTTGAAATATTCAATTTTATGTTAATACTCTTGGAGAATCGAAGGATTAGGACCATTCGACTGCAAGGAATATAAATGAAATATTATTCTTCATTCATGGCCTCCACGCTTGTCAAAGAAGTAAGCTGAGCTCGAAATTTATTTTCGTTCCATTCGATGAAATTGACAATAATTTAAATTGTTACATTTCGTTAGAATTATTGAAACTGAATTTACTCTGAAGAGTTCACACGTACGATTCTATCATTCGACCTACATTTTTCCGTGCATTGCTTCTATGTGTGCAAGAATTTTGATACAAATAGATTTTTTAATTCCCTCGTCGAGTTTAATATATCCTTAACTATTTCAATACTATAAGTAACCTGCTTCAACGGAGTGTTTCGTTTTATCTATTTTCTACCTGTATTTATATTTGTTTTTCTTGTATTTTTTGGATTGCATATTTTCGTTCTCTGAAATTGGATTTTTCTGTCGAGAAACAATCAAGAAAATAAATCCGGAAGCATTCTGGAGAAAGTTTCAATGTCACTATGCATTTTCAGTGTCAACGCCACCAAACTATTCTTTTGGCAACCATGTGGTTGCATTGTGTTGCTCCAGTACGACGTAAATTCAATTACCTACAGACATACCTACCATGGGTTTACAGCCACATAGAACACAACCTCAAACAATACAAATTTTCAGGTAGATAGATAGGTGGTTAATTAACGCCACACTGGACAATGGGCTATTACTAATTTTCAGGAGAAAGGAAAATCTAAATTATCTAGTTACGTTGAATTCAGAAGTATGGTGTTTGGGTGTAAATTATTGGGAATCCTTAAATTTAATATTAAAATATCTTTTTCCGAATAATTTGCCATGATATCGATACTCCAGAACAAAGGCGCAAGTGTAATTAATTCATCGATTTGTTCAAAAGTGATAACTAAGAATACTATTCAGTATTAATATAAATTACAACAAATGAAAAACTTTAATGGCAATGATAGTGGTTTTAATAATAGCATATTTATGTTATTTTTAAATTATGCCACTCGTGTATTTTGAATATTCACTCCAATTTTACATTTGCATCCTTGTTCTCCTAAAATTCGGTATGAAATATTCAACACAATGTCACTTACTATACAAAACATTTAATTAAATTTATTAATATTACCTTTACAACATATTTACTGGCATTATTATTCATTCAGTTACATATATCATGAAAGGAACAGCGTTTAGATTAACAAGGAGGACACTTGAGTTATTGTTGTAGAATATTCAACCCCCACACACAACTTATACAATCATTCTAAACAGTGTTTGTGTCGTTCTTGCACCGAAGAGTTAACTTCCCACATGAAAATCTAAGTTACAGTATTTTAGTACTTAGTTAACATTTATTTGGTTCGTCCTCTAAATGATTATTATGTGATTATTAAAAGTGAGCAGTTGAAATATGATTAATGACGCAATGCTCTAAAACGGAGCGTAATGCTATTATAGTTCTGCCCTTATTCCGTTGGAATGATGAATAATATCAAAGGCAATTGACTCATTTCATTCAAAATACCCATATTTTGCACTAGCGTCATTGTTCTACCATAACAGCGATATAATTTACCTTTAGCTTCAGGGACTCCAATTTTGGTCAATTTGCTTTCTTTCAGTAAATAATTTTTTGTATTGTAATAAAAGAAAGACCTGGAAATTAAAGTTTCGCAATCCCTCATTAGTATTAACTTATTATCTCTAAATAGTCAAAATTAAACATTTAAGACAAAACAAGCGGAGTCTTAAAAAATTCAACAAAATGCTCTCATGAATCCGCCTGAAAAACATTCGCCGCTCGATATAAACTTTTTATGGATAAAAAAAGTGCTGTTACGTTCCAGTAATTACCCTCGAGTAATCGCTTTATCGTAGTTATTCAATAACATTTCCCCCGAAAGCGCTATTGGAATTCCTTATTTTATACATTGCATAACAAACCGCAGGCAATGTATTACGCGCTTCATTTGAGCTGTCAGATTATTCGGCAAATTAGGCAGGCAAGACAAAAAGTGGTTAATCCGCTTGCCATAGTGAGATTTGCGAATACTGTAATGTTGCTTTTACCCCACCACCCACTATACTTAAATAACCCCCGACTTTCTAAAGAATCCAAGGATTCTTTTAACCTTTAGAAAGATTTTATTGGTCCTCCCCTTCGAATAAGACGTTGGCGTGCTGTGGAAGTTAGGAGAGTGGGGTGCCAGCTCAGGTGTTGACCTCGCCTTCTGACCGTGCTTCAAAATTACGAGGCGTTCTCCTCGTATCTTTCCCTTCGGGATTGATCCCGGACAGTTGCCAATAGCACACGTGTTGCTCCAATGCGACGTTAATTAACTACCTACCTTCGAATAGAATCCTTTAGAACGATTCTATTGGTCCTTTCCTGGGAATAATATTCTCTGAAACGATTCCGTTGGTACTTTTCTTAGATTATAATTATTTTGAAATACTTTATTGCTTCTTTACTTAGAATAGGGGAGGGAATTCTTTGAAAGATTCTACTAGTGTCTTGTCTTTAGAATAAAATTATTTCGAATGATTATATTGTCCGTTCTTCAGAATCCTTTTAAAATATTCTATTGGTCAAAAAGTTCAAAACTCGTTAAAAGTCATGTAGGGAAGACTGTAGGTTGTAAGGTGAAATTATGCATGTGAACCCCTAAGAAGGTTAACATCATTCCTTATCTTAAATAAACGTTAAAATGAATTTATTCCCATCTGCCTTTTGTAGTAAAGTCTTTCCTAACCAGAGCCACACATAATTAATAGTTTAACGAAGTTTTCTACGTTAAAATGACCGGATTAAAAAAACTGTTTTATTCTGATTAAGCCAAATTTGGTTTTGTTTTGTTTGTAGCTATATTGTCATTATTGTTATAAGAGGACTAACTAGACTATGTAACGGAAAGTATCATTTTGCTTAAGTTGGTGGTTTAAAACCCAGTTTCACAGAGCAGTCAAGAATTTACCCTAACATTTTTTGACGATTTCGTAATTTTACATCTTTTAAAGTTTGAAAACTGAAATTTAACTGTTTTTCTAAGGTAGTATGTCTCAATATTATTGTTTTCGTCATTATTGTTTAATGTAATTAACACTAAATTTACAAACCTTTTGTAAATGCCAATTTTTTCCAAAACGTGTTGAATGACCCATTTTCTATTTGGATGCAGGTAACAGTGGAATTAGTGCTTGAAATAATAAACAGAATTATCTTTAAATAATAATTTAATAACAAAAAAACGAAACTTCAATAATCACAATGATATTATTTAAACTTTCTTTTCAGTAATTTTACTTTTTTTATAATTTCGATTAAATCGAGATTCAAATGCCGCGTTTTTTACAGATGCAATGTTGCCTCTGCTAAACATTTTCCCGAAAGCCTATTTCTGCAGCTTCTTCAATTTCATGACAGCATCTTTTATTTGGCTCTTTTTACTTACGTCATTTCACTTTCAAAATGTCCTCCTTCATCAATTCCAGAACATTCTTGACTTAAAATACTTATTTCCTCAAATTGTTTCTCATTGTGTTGCTCAAGTGCGACGTTAATTAAATACCTACCTCAAATTGTTTCTTGTTTTTCAAAATTTTGGACAACCTTACGATACGAAATACTGAATAAACTAAAAATTAAATGTAAAACTAACTACTAATGTTATAAGGTTTTTCACAACTTCCTACTCAAAAAGGGCGCTTGCAACATTCAATTTTTCACAATGATCAGTATAATTGTAATTAAACTAATTACAAAGAAATCACTGCGATGGTCTGCTGTAATTACAATATGATATTCAATCAAATATCCGAAATAAAAAATGATATCGGGCAATACCCAAATTATCTTTAGAATTGAGACGGTGTTGCCTTATGGTGTTGACATCTATAAACTGCTCTCTCGCCAGTCTAATACCATGTTGTGTAGACCAATCAGATGATGAAACAATGCATGGACGTCTTCCCCCGTCAAGTGGGCCAATCATCAAGCGGTTCCATCCAGCAGATCAGTCTAAGGGTCACGTTACTACTAGTTTTGTTCACATGATGATCTTCGGCACATAGAAAGGTTACCATTGCTCATTCTATTTTTATATTTCCCCTATGGATCCACAGCGGCCCATCTTCTAAAGTAGAACGACATTAATTTAAAGATGGAACAAGAATGGCTACATAAATTATTTCAGAATTTATTAAAAAATAGGAAATTTAATAGTTCTCTGAAATAGAATCATTCCAGAGGATTCTAATCTGCAGAATGGGCCAATATAATCGTTCCAAAGGATTCTATTCCAAGGAAAAGACCAATATAATCTTTCTAAGCGTTGAAAGAATTCATAGATTCCTTAGAAAGATGTGGTGTTTTAGTCAGTAAGTGTGTTGTGGGGTAAGCAGGTAGTTAATTAACGTCTACTGGAGAAACACAACGGGCAATTGGTGAAGGTCTGGGATGAATCCCTAAGGGAAAGATCCGATGTTTTGTGGAGTAAAAGCAACACTACACTATTCCGAAATCTCGTGACGCTCCAAAGTAGTCTCCCTAGAGCAGTAGACTTAGGCAGTCTTATAGGATTAATAAGATATTTCTCAGATCACCACGACTTTAGTCCTCTTTAACCATCTGAACGTCACGGGATTTGATTTCTGAGTTCATTTTCGTAATGAATGATTGATAATGAAATAATTGAAATTCATATATGCTCCTTTCTTTATATTTGAGATATATTTATACGTTTTACTGTACAAGGTTTTCGATATGCAGATCTTCATATATAATTTGTAATCTATATAAAATCGAATTTTGTAAGAATATTTTTCAATCAAAATTAAATTTGTATTTTTTACATTGATGCCACTTTCACGTAGATGCATCAGTACTTTCTCATTTGATATTTTATTTGCAGGGAGTGTTCTAAACGAGCATGGGACGCATAGAATGACCGCTATTAATCCGTTAGTTTTATTCCACAAAACCTGTATTTCATAGAACCTTTAAGACTATATATATATAGACGAATGCATTAAGACTATATTTTTCAAGGGCCCCGATGCTCCACCTGTAACAATAGATTGTGATCATTGAGTCCAATGAAAGGCATTCACAAAATCAGTTTTTAAAAACAGTTACGCATATTTAATAATGAAAATTTAAAATGTGGTAAAATGCTGAAGCTAAATCTATTAGAAACCTCAAATAGCATCTAATAAACAAAATAGGAACATAAAACTTGTGGCGTTTCTGAATCATCAGTATACAAAGTATGCATGCGTCACAGACTTCATATCTATACATGTAAAGCATAGTTGTTATCTGTTCTCTACACAAATCTACACCGTTTGTCCAATCTACCAACACCAAAACTGTTACACCAAATTTGGTACACTTATTCTTTGGAACCCTGCGGGTAGCGTAAGCTAAATATTAACCCCCGTTCTATTTGTCTTGGATGTGCAGAGGGGGTGGCGCTCTCTCCCGGTCTGACTGTGCAGATGACGTTTGATTTAACATCTACAGGAGTCGCCTCTCAAGATGACCTTGGAGGTTTTAGAATCATAGAGTATGATGCAATCGCAGATGGGTGTGGTTGCGTTGAAAATCGCTCAGTATCTTACCGTTTATGTATCCCGTCTGTAAATTCTTAAACTGTAGCTTTATTATTGAAATGTAAACTTTTATGATAATATAAGATTATTTTTATAGAAAGTGGTCTTTTTATTATCGATATGGTTTAGGGGGCTAAAGACGATTCAAAATCCTCACAGGAATAATAGCATTGTGTATTTATAGGATCAATGTCAGATCAATTCACACTAAATTTGGTACATTCATTCTTTATAATCCTGCGGGACACATAGGCTATATATTAACCCTGTTCGATTTGTCCTGGATCTGCAGGGACTAAAAACAATTCGAAATTTCCACAGGAATAATATTGAGTAATATTACGATAAATTATAACAATTCAACCCGAGCAACACCGGGTAATTCAGCTAGTAGTGTATAAACCTTGTATCTTTGAAAATATGCAGGTTACTTCAATTATTCTAATATACGCGCACATCCCGTATTTATTCTGTTATATTTTCTGTTTTTACATTAAACTTCCTATAGCCTTGCCGAATTTCATAATTTAAATATATATGCAACAATTAAAGCTAACTATAGTGAGCTATACTGTATGAGATAAATACTTATTACAGGACTTTTGATAGAATATACGACGTTCTTGGGTTCGGTTCTTTAATCTCAACATTCCCGCATCCACATTCTTCTAAAATTAGAATTTTAAAAGAGCAAAGCTGAAAAGGATCACAAAACAAAACTACGCTTGCACAAATTCAATCACTATCTATCATCAAATCTGTAATCTGCAAAACTTATAACCTCTTAATTAAAGGAGCGTCAGAAACGATACAAAAAAACTATGTAAATACGTAAACTAAGGTACGTACAGATCTGTAGCTACAGTTCTGTCTGACATTTAAAATGATGTAAATATTTAAGAACTTTTTCTGAAAATTAGTAATCTGCCAGATAATTCTCGTTATAGTTGTATAAGCACGAATCTAAACACTTGCAAAAGTCTGACAGTCTACTTTCCTGATAGAGTGACAGTTTGATTTTTGAGATTAATATTTATAAGTTCTTGAGTGTATAGATTATATATGACAAGATAACAGGAAAACGGAAAAAAAGTTGATATTTATCACATTCGATTAACGAACCCCAAGAATCATTTTTACCCTCAGGGCATACCTTCTTTAGGGTTTGTACGGGCTTCACAATCCCGGGGTACCTGAATGATTTGTTCTTCCTTTCATTTTCTCCCTCCCCTTCTACTTTTTGCTTTTTTCTTCCTCCCTCGTTGTGGTTGCCTTTTCGGAGGTGAGGACTCCCCTTGAGAAGCTTTTCGCCACTGTTACTTTCAGCTCATCTTGGGGATTATATCATATCACCCACGTGTTTGCCGTGCGTGGAGTCCCGTGTTCCTGGAAAAGGGGATCCTGGCAGGTCAGGGGTGATATATTGACCCAACACACTGCTTTGGCCCCAGCTTCAGGTAAACGGGAGGTGTACATTTCTCCCGTGTGCATCAATCGGCTGATCGATTGGACTTCGTCGTCGGCTAGGGCTAAGCAATCGGCAACTTACTGGACACCTCGTTAAGGGTTTAGGCTGTTTCAGGGGTGCGCCGTGAGCGTATAGTCACCGACAAGCACCGGAGCAGGTGTCTGCATCCCCGCGTAGGAGTCCGTGGTGGGGGCTGCGGTTTTTTCTATTATGGAAAATAATAATTCTATTTCTCCTACCCCTCGTGTGGAGCAGCAAATGAACATCAATATTTCAAACGCTCGATTTTTCTTAGTCAAACTTCTGAACATCTCTAAGTACAAACTCAATCCAAAACTTTTTTACTTCTGTTTAGCCGTTCTTGATCTACAAAACATTCCCAATCTTATTTAGCACCATAAAGTCTCTTAAAAACTTCGTTCCAGGTATCTCCAAGTCGAAGTCTCAAATGAAAAACACGCAAATTCACTATATAACTCAAAAACTCTTGGCTCATTTACAATTCGTTACTCCCTACTTTTCACTTAATACATCCCGTGGCGTCGTCTCCGAATCAGACCTTCTTTTCTCATCAGAAGACGAGATCCTGGAAAATATCCGTGATCAGCATGTAGTTGGCGTTCGTCGTATTACAATACGTCGGGATGAGGAGACCCTTCCCACTAACACCTAATTTTGACGTCGGACACACCAACCCTGCCGACATCAGTCCGCTTGGACAAACGCTTACTGATAATTTCAACAAACTGGGAGTCCCTCAGGGGAGTATTTTAAGTGTTACCCTTTTTATCTTACATTTTAGTAACATCATCCACACTCTTCAACCATCATTGTACCATTGTATCATTCATGGATCATTGTACGTTGATGATTTGCAGATATCCTGCCAGGGATTGGATATACGCTTGATTGAACGACAACTCCAGATCTCTGTGAACAATATGGTTAAGTGGTACGACCAGGACGGTCATACGCTGTCCTCAAGCAAGAGTTGCTGTGTTCATTTTTGTAGGAAACGCGAGGCCTGCATCCCGATCCTATAATCAACATCAGGAACTCGCAAATTTCCGTAGTCAACGAGATGAAATTCCTCGGATAATCTTCGACAAAAAACTCACCTTCCTGCCTCACATTTTACACCTGAGACGGAAGTGTGAGAAAACACTCAAGATATTGAAAGTGCTCTCCAATACATTCTGGGGAGCAGATCGTAAAGTATTACTCAGAGTGTATCAATCTGTCATCTTATCTCGCATTGACTACGGACGTATTGCATATGACACAGCCAACTCAACCAATTTACGCAAATTGGACACTGTCCATCAGTCTGCTCTGAGGATATGCCCTGGTGCATTTCGCATGTCTCCAGTTGACAGCCTCTACGTGGAATGTCACCAGCTACCACTTGACTTGCGACGGAAGAAGTTGTCCGTCAATTATTATTACAAGATAAATTCCTTGTCATCCCATCTCTTGAAGCATGACTCTTGCCCAGGTTTGAATCGTATTTACGACCCTCGTTCCTCTTGCATTAAACCTTTTTTGCAGAGGACCAATTCCATCATAAGCGATTCTCACCTTAGTGATATTGTGCCCCAACAAAATGAAAGTTTTCTTTACCCACCATGGGACTCTTTCCATCTCTTAAATATACCAACCCCTTCACTCAGTACGCAAAGTCTGTCACTGTTCCAGCAATATACCAGCAACTATATAACTTATATCTCTGTCAGTTTGACACCTATTTACCAGTTTTTACTGATGGGTCTAAAGAAGGAGATTATGTAGGCTGCCGGATTGTGTTTCCTAACTATTTATAGTTACGGAATTCACACTTCCTGCTCCGTCTACACTGCTGAAGAGGTGGCAATTTATCGCGCCCTTCAGCAGATATCCTCTAGTACCCACCGTAGTACTGCATTTACACTGACAGCATAAGTGTATTACAACAGCTAGAACAATATACCATCACTTGTCATCCTGTCGTGCCAGATATTTTTACCATCTTGCGTATCTTGCAGAGCAAGGTTTTCGATGTTCTGCTTTGTTGGATCCCTAGTCACGTGGGCATAAAGAGTAACGAGCTTGCTGGCAGTGCTACGAAGGCAGCTTCAGTTCCATTGTAGCAAGCCGTTCATTTAAGTGACATCAAGATGTCCACAAATGAGTTCTTTGACTCCTTGTGGCAAGAGTCTTGAAACCTGCAAGTCACCAACAAATTACATTGTATAAAACCCATCATTCATCAGTGGCCAGTGTCTCCAATGCGGAGGGCGGATGTCAAACTGACCCGCCTTCGCATTGGATACACACGTTCCACCCATCGTCATCTATTACTTGGAGAGATCGCTCCCAATTGTAATTCATGCTCTACTCCTTTTTCTGTTTATCATATTTTAATTGCTTGTCCTGTTTTGAATATCATCAACGTTTTAAATTTTTAAAAGTACAATTTTGAATATGTTAGATTTGGTTGGGGAAAAACCTCATCCAAATGTTTTCGTATTTTTACGTTCAGTTGGTTTTTTAAACCTCATTTAATTTTTTCCATCTTTTAAATTTCACACTCAAATTTTTATACATTTGTAAATTAAATTATCCATCATTAATTCTGCTGCAGACGATTATCTTGTTTTATGGGGTCGGTGCGAATGAAATGTCCGGGAAATGACCATCACACTTCGATGGCGATAACAGAAAAATACAGTACCTGACCTACTCGAAATAATCACCCTCTGAATTGAACACACTGTTGCCACTTTCTGACAAGGCCATGACCCCGGAACGAAAAAGTCTTGTGGCTGGGATGCGAAGTAGTCATCAGCAGGCACAGTGAACCTCCATATCTTGGGTGAACCGTTTGCCGTCTGGCAAACGCTTCATAAAAGCGATCCAGGTGACGAAACAGATGAAAATCTGTAGGTGACAAGTCAGGGGAATAGGGGAATGAGGCATCGCTTCATAGCCCAACTCACGTAGTGTCAGCATCGTCCGTTGTGCGACATGAGGATGGGCGTTATCTTGCAAGTGGAGAATGTCATGCCTGTTTACCAAAGCCGATTGTTTCACCATCAATTTCTAGTGCATCTGTCGTAATTCATCACAATATCTTTTTGAAGTGACTTGGCAGGAAACTGCGATGGATTATTCCAGCTGTAGACCACCATACAAGAAACATAACATTCCTGGGATGTAAGGGTGGCTTGGGATGGCGTCCAGGAGGCTGTGCTTTGCTCAACGATTGTGCAGATGGTTTTCGATTGTCATAAAGGACCCATTTCTCGTCGCAGGTAACGATTCGCTGCAGTAGGGGTTCTCTTTGATTCCTGGAAAGGAGCGATGCAGACTTCCAAACGTCTCATCTTGCTGGCAATTGTCAATTCATGAGGCACTCAAGAATCCATCTTTTTGACCTTATCCAGTGCAGCCAGACGGCGAACAATTGTAGTGTGGTGGACACCTAGCTCAGCCGCTATCTCCCGACATGTTTTCCGCGGTTCAGCTTTAACCACACTTAGCAGAGCATCGTCAGAAACTGCAACTTCTCGGTGAAAACGTGGTTCGTTTTTCAGGTCCATATCTCCACTTTGAAACTTCGCAAGCCATCGCCGAATGGTTTGTTCATTGGCTGTATTCTCCCCGAATGCTGTGTTAATGTTTCGAGCAGCAACTGCCGCAGAATGTCTCAGTTTAAATTCGTATAGATGACTCAAATCCGAGTTTTCCATGTCGAATTTGGAAGCACCTTACGCCCAAACAAATTAAATCTGGAACTTATACTTCACACGCGTGATAGCTATTTATAGTTAGATGTGACGTTAGATTCCAGAAGCTTGTAGGTAATTACTTTTAGCTGTATGGGGGTCATTCCCAAAGCTATTTCTCATCGGACATTTCATTCGCACCGACCCAATATTATCTGACTATTGTTTGAATATTTTTATTCTCATCTATACATTTTACATATTTGAAATCACCTTTTATCTTAGACTTTAATTTTTAAATATTTTATACTTTTATTGAATATTCTGTCTTTTGTTTGGCGCAGCTTGTCCGCTGTTGGAACTTGCGCCATAAAACTCCAAAATCCAATCCAATCCAGGAATCCGTTTTGTAGTGATGCTTGTGGAACATCTATTGTTTGATGGTTAAAATAGTAAACGAGCATCGATACAGATGCACAAATATACTTAGTTATATTTATGTAATTTTTTCTAATTAAGTTCAGATATTTATCTTGTATCTATGCATGTAACTCATTTATGTCTGTAAAGGAAAGTAAAACATTAATAAAAATCGCTTGCCAAGTATATATCCAATTGTTACTTTTTCGAAGGTGAAAACGAACCACCCCACCTTATTTCGTAGAGCAATTTCAAAGGTACAATGGAAAAGGGAATAACACTTTTTTCGAATTAATAATAAAAAATACTTCTTATATTAAAATATTACATTATATTTATTATGCAAGTGTAAACGATCCGAGAATTATTATATTTATTATGCAAGCGTAAACGATAATATTGTAAACTGTAACTATGATTAAAATGTGATAAAAAAAAAGACTTTGGAATCCAGAAGAATTCGAGACAGTGAGAAAAAGTGTTGATCGATGTTCTGTATAATTTTCTATCGTCTTTTAAGGTTCTTGATAAATGGTATTTTTTAATAAGTGTTTCGTCTCCATGGTATGCAACCAAAAAGCCCATCTACAATTATTTATTACACAATCGAACTGTTTTTCTGATGATCCAAAAAGTGAATAAAGTGAATTTTCATACAGCGGTGCTATCTATATGAAATGTATTACATGGATGAGAGAGAGAGAGAGAATATGCACGTATAGAATTTGTATCCAAAGTGAGATGTAGATTTATAAAAATGTCGAAAAGGTGTTAAAACATTATTTTACTCACACTTATATGATTTGGCATTTTTCTACAAAAGAGAAAAGTGATTATTCTGGTCACTTTCTCAATCTATAGCTAACCAATGAAACCCGAATAAGATCGGGTAATTCTGTCAGTTTTAAATAAGACTTTGCTGGTCTTGGAATATCACGGTTAGAAAATATTCGTACTAGGACTTTTGAAATATTAAAAAATGTCTTAAGTGACAGGTTACTTACTTTACAAGTTGAATCTATTCTTATGCAACTTAGAAACATGAACAAATGAGAAACATTCGTTGAAAACAGTAATTTCTTTTTTTTAAAAAGCCATGGAATCAACTTTCCGTTTTTTGAAAAATTATAATCAATTGACTTTGCTTCGTCTATATTGACGATATTTCATTTTAAAGCAGGCTTCTCTCTCTTTCTCTTCTCTTTATTCCACGTGATCTTTATTCCTTAATGAAATTTTCAAGAAAAAATTTTTTGCTTCAAAATAATTTTTGCAGCAATTACATGTTAATCACAAATTAATTGCATTTAAAATTTGCATTCACAAATACCGCATCAATTTAATTTCAAATTTTCTCATAATGATAATGAAATTTGGAAACATCGCATCCCTAATGCAAGAGCAGTGCCACAAGCCAAAAAATATTAATAGATAAGCTGAGCGAAGGACTATACGCCTGAAATTCATCATTTTCGTAGGAAATGAACTTAAGAGGCATTTATAATTACTCCCAAAATCGACTCTGTATCAATAATACTCAAAATCGTATAATAATAACTCAAAATCGACTTCTGTAGTAGTTACCTTAGCATCACCTTTTGTAGTTTGTCTTACGATTGCGATGAATGTAAAATGAGTTACATGGGTGAATAGAACATGCGTACATGTGTGTGTGCGAAATAAATTGTAGAAGCTATGTAAAAATTAAAACGGTGTTAAAATATCATTTCCAGTACACTTAAATGATGCTTGCATTTTTCTATGAAAGAGAAATTATTAGTCTGACCACTTTTCAATCGATATTTAACCAATTCAACCCGAGCTACGAAGTGTAATTCTACTAGTTACATAACAAGACAAGTGCAAAAATACAAAAATTTTCTTATAAAACTGTAGTTACAGGTCTGTAAACGTGCCTTTAAATTATTCAAATTGAGGGGATATATCCTTGTGAATCTACGTCCAAGAAAAACTAACTAACCCTCATGTAGAAAGTTAATTGCCGCAAAGCAATGAACCAAACAATGAATGATTTTTGTATACGAATAAAAATCTATTGGAAAAAGATTTAAATATCGAACTTCGAAAACGTTGAATAAACTATCTAAAAATAGAATATTGAAACAAGATTTAAATTTCGTCGTTGTTGATCTTGAGATACCCCTTTGTTTACAGATTACTAAAACCCAGAAATACAGAGCTTGGACCCCTTAGGCCCTGTTCACATGAGCGTTTTCCAACGCGTGTTTTACGTCAAAGGTAGCCCAAGCACATAGAGTTCTACTGGAGTGTTCACATGCAGAAATCGCGAGAATCCAAGCGCTAGACAGCTTCGGCGCTTCAACAATCTCCGGTCGTTCTCGCGATCAGAAGGCGTTTGGAGAAGCATTCGTTTCTACTGCACCGTTCACATGACACGCGTTTGGAAGCGCGTTAAGGCTTTTTTATTCCCCTAGTCCAAGTTTCTATCTTCGCGATCGTTAGGCCCCGTTCACATGGACTTTTTCCAACGCGCGTTTGTTAAGAATTTTTGAGCGCTATCATGTGAACACCTCTTTGGCGTTTTTCAAGGTCAGTTTCCGTTATGCATTAAATTGTTTTTTTATTCCCTTAATCCAAGTTTCTATCTTTTGAATGGTTAAAGATAGAGTCAAAATTTCAACGGATTTCAAATCAGCGTAAAATTTTACGTTAAGTCAATACCAAAATCATGATTTTCTTTGAAAAAATTATTTTTGTCAATAATCGCAACTAATCTTTTTTCAGATATTCCTGTTATACTAAGCGTAAGCGGAAGTATTGCCTTGTTTTAAGGGGAATGTCACTTTAATAAGATACAGGGTGCGTTCTGAAAGTAGGACTCAATTTTTTTTAAATTTTATTCATGAGAATAGTACAAACGATTAGAATTTTTCAAAGTAGCACCCTTCCGCATCTACATACTGCTGCCAACGAGTTTTCCAGTTTTCGTACGCCTCCAGGAACGCCTGGACCGGAATGCTGTTTAGCTCACTTGTCACGGCCTTTTGAACAGCCTCTAACGAGCCGTGATGCTTCCCTTTTAGCGTCGATTTTATTCTCGGGTGTAGAAAAAAGTCTGGCAGCGCCAAGTCGGGGCTGTAGGGGGGATGAGGCAGCGTTGACACATTGTGCTGGGCAAGATACTCCACTACGCGGAACGCTGTGTGGCTCGGCGCGTTGTCATGGTGCAGCCGCCAATTGTTGGCGATGGCTGGGCGGACACGAACAATGCGTTTTCGCAGTCTTGTGAGGACTTCCACGTAAAAAACTGCATTCATTGTTTGTCCGGGTGGTACGAACTCTTTGTGGATGACTCCATGTCGATCAAAAAAGCAAATGAGCATGGACTTTTGCTTGGATTTGCTCATTCGTGCTTTCTTGGGGCGTGGGGAAGAAGGGGTGTGCCATTCTGAGCTATGCCGCTTGCTCTCCGGGTCGTATTCAAATACCCACGTCTCGTCACCGGTCACTACATTGTCCAAAAGGTCGGGGTCCTCATTCACATGATGAAGAAGATCCTGGCAGATCGCTTTCCGGTTGGCCTTTTGCTCCTCTGACAACACTCGCGGGACAAACTTCGCGCACACTTTCCTCATGGCTAAGTTTTCTGTCACGATCTCAAACACTTGGGTTTGAGGAATGCTCAATTCATCAGCAATCATTCTGATACTCATCCTACGATCACTGTTCAGTAAATTTTTCACTCGCGACACGTTTTGGTTGGTCTTGCTAGTCGAAGGGCGTCCGGAGCGGTCGTCGTCTTCCACTCTTTCCCTACCTTCTCGGAACAGCTTGTGCCACTCAAAAACACCCGATCTACCCATGGCAGCATCACCGTAGGCCTCCTTAATCATGTCGTGAGTCTCTTTGTCCGTTTTACCAAGCTTTACACTAAATTTGATCGCGTATCGCTGCTCCAGAAAACGCTCCATGATTCTCCGTGACGAGGCGTTTCGACAGGGGTTCACAATACAAGCGACCTGCTCTCTTCAACGGCCGAGAGCCGACTGCCGATTTTTCCCAGCGTTCCCAATATCCCCCTCCACCGATCGTGCGCACGCACACCGCCTCTCGCCCGCCCGTTCGCGCAGGAAAAAACCAGTCCTACTAATTTCAGAACAGACCCTTTTGTTGCCTTTATCAACTGTTTTAATTTTACAGCCATTAAAAATAGGATGAAAATCTTTTTTACCCAACCTAAAATTGATTTCTCTGTATTCACAAGAGCCTGGATTTGGTTAACTTAGAAACGTATAATGAGCAATAAAATGCCTAAAATAATATAAAAAATATTCAAAACGACATAAAAATTTGATATTCTTTCGATTTGTAAAACATCCGTTCCCTATTTGCCTGTGAATAAAGTGTTTTTGGACTTAAATCTTTGTACATAAATAAATTCAATATAATCGACTTGCTGACCGAAGTGACAAACTAAACAGGTAAATCTTTCGTAACGTGTAGTATTCGATGCGTTTCGGTGCAATGCCAATGCCATAAACCTCGGTTGTAAATTTTTGCACGTTAGCCTTTCGTACGTTTTTCAAAATTTTTCGAATGATGGGATTACTTTGGACCCAGGATTTGTTTTATGTTAAGGGCTGATCACGAATTTTTTAGGATCAAGAAGCTAGCAGATAAGTCATTTGTAATGTGTTTAAGAGTAAGTAAAAGCGAAACTGCGTATAAAAAATTGGAATATTTCTATTAAACTTTGATTAAAACGAAATAAACTGGAAAATGACCAAACAATTTCCTTAAAATTTTAAAATTGACAGTGTAAAATAAAAATACGAGTATATCCCCAAAGTACATTTCTACAACCAGGAAATTGAAAACGGAATTTCTGTTCAAATGGCATTGTCTACGAAGTAGCATCAAAAAGATGACACGGAAACAAAATCCGGCACTGGTGATAACCTTTCTTTTTTATGCTATTTTTACAGGTTTCATCGTGTTTCCTACGATCTATAGCTAATTTTTATTTAATTTTCCTTCAAATAAATCTATATTTTTTAAAACCTATCTCTAAACATTTTAATGTATCAGCACAAATAACACATATATAACAATAATTAGTTTTTTAATTTTTAAACACAGTTTTCCCTGAGTTTCGACTATCCGAAACGAAAACTAATCCTCCAACCTACCCTCTTTCAGAGGTTTTGTAGCACAAATGGAACCACGAATGGAATAACGACTGGGAAATATTTCAATTAAAATTTGATTAAATCCACGATGAAACGAGAAAATCATGTTAAAACTAAAAAAATCTCAAAGGAAACCCAAAAAACAGTACATATCGCAAACCAGGAGATTGCTAATAGAATTTGCGTCAACGCGTATATATAATATAAAAATTTCGTTTAAAGCAGTAATAACTAACTGCAAGATTAAAATATAAATTCTATGAAAAATAAGCTCACACAGTAAATTCAGTTCAATTTTCAAAAGTCATATCGAATTCAGTGTAACACGAGGATGTGAAAAATGAATGACAATTGAAACTTATCTTACGCATGTCACCCGTTGAGGACAAATAAAAAATAACTAAAGTTTAGCTTTTAAATTGAATGTGTAATTTAAGCTTTATTTTAAAGACGTTTGCAGCACATGAAAACTAGAACTGGCAGTTGTCGGTATACGTTATTATCAGAAATGAAATTACACACTATCCCTTTTAATTGTAACTATAACTTTTTTAGAAGTTTTGTGTGAAAGCAGGGTAAATTTCTTCAATAAATCGAATACGATTAAATTTTCTCATTCTATTTTTAATGGCCATAAATATAAATCAGTGGATTAAGACAAAATACTCCAATCATGTTATAACTTTTCTATAAGAACGAGATTAATGCTCCCTTTTGTGTTCGTAATGAATGTATTCGTCAAATGAGTATCGCGAAAATATTAAAGTTACAGTTGAAAAATTGTTTATTTAAAGAAAATCACATTTCAGTTATCGATCTGGTGTAAAATTTTCCGCAGATTTTAAATCCGTTGAAATTTTCACTCTATCTTTAACGATCGCGAAGATAGAAAATTGGACTAGGGGAATAAAAAAGCCCTAACGCGCTTCCAAACATATGTCGTGTGAACGGTGCAGTAGAAATGTATGCTTCTCCAAACGCCTTCTAATATCGAGAACGACCGGAGAATGTTGAAGCGCCGAAGCTATCTAGCGCTTGGATTCTCGCGATTTCTGCATGTGAACACTCCAGTAGAACTCTATGTACTTCAGCTACCCGCGTTTTGTTTTGACGTAAAACGCGCATTGGAAAACGCCTCATGTGAACGGGGCCTTAAAGATAGAGTAAAAATTTCAACGGATTTGAAATCTGCGGAAAATTTTACACCAGATCGGTATCTCAAATGTGATTTTCTTTAAATAAATAATTTTTCAACTCCAACCTTAATATTTTCGTGATACTCATTTGACGAATATATCCATTACGAACACAAAAGGGAGTAATAATCTCGTTTTTATAGAAAAGATATAACTTGATTGGAGTATTTTGTCTTAATCCACTGATTTATATTTATGGTAATTAAGAATAGTATGAGAGAATTTAATCGTATTCGATTTATTGAAGAAATTTACCCTGCTTGCACACAAAACTTGTAAAAATGTGATAGTTTATAACTAAAGAGGATAGTGGGTAATTTTATTTCTGAGACTAACGTATACCGGCAACTGTCCATTATAGTTTTCATGTGCGGCAAACGTCTTTAAAATAAAGCTAAAATTAAATATTCAATTTAAAAGCTAAACTTTAATTATTTTTTTATTTGTCCCCAACGGATGAAATGCGTAAGATTAGTTTCAATTTTCATTCATTTTTCACATACACGTGTTACATTGAACTACATATCACTTGAAAATGAATTTATGATTTACTGAACTTAATTAACTGTGAGCTTATTTTTCATAGAATTTATATTTTAATCTTGCAGTTAGTGTTAATACTACTTAAATCGAAATTTTTATATTATATATACTCGTAGACGCAAATTCTATTAGCAATCTGGTGGTTTTCGATATGTACTGTTTTTTGGGTTTCCTTTGAGATTTTTTTAGATTTAACATGATTTTTTCGTTTCATCGTGGGTTTAATCAAATTTTAGTTGAAATATTTCCCAGTCGTTATACCATTCGTGGTTCAATTTGTGCTACAAACCTCTGAAAGAGTGTAGATTGGAGGATTAGTTTTCGTTTCGGATAGTCGGAACTCAGGGAAAACTGTGTTTAAAAATTAAAAAACTAATTATTGTTATATATGTGTTATTTGTGCTGATACATTAAAATGTTTAGAGATAGGTTTTAAAAAAATATAGATTTATTTGAAGGAAAATTAAATAAAAATTAGCAATAGATCGCAAGAAACACGATCGATAAAACCTGCAAAAATAGCATAAAAAAAAATAAAGTTTATCACCAGCGTCGGATTTTGTTTGAGTGTCATCTTTTTATAGTACTTCGTAGACAATCACCCCTTAGCACAAAACAAATCCTTCTTGCTATTTTTTATTGGTGGGTGAAGCATCGACACTGGAGAGAGAAAGTTATAGGTTTTTTCCTCTATTCTTGACAGTAAAAAACGAATACTTTAGGATTTTAGAATTAATGAAAATATTTAATAATGCCACAATTTGAACTACATAAAGCACAGTTTCTCAGTGATCCGCTGGCTCTTACCGGTTCCTAGGTCCAAAATATCCCGTTATTCGAAAAATTTTGAAAAACGTACGAAAAGCTAACGTTCAAAAATTTACAACCGAGGTTGATGGCATTGGCATTGCACTGGAACGCATCGTATACTATACGTTACGAAAGATTTACCTGTTTAGGTTTTCACTTCTGGTCAGCAAGTCGATTATATTGCATTTATTTATGAATAAAGTTTGAAGTTCAAAAACACTTTATTCACAGGCAATTAGGGAACGTATGTTTTACAAATCGAAATATCAAATTTTTACATCATTTTGAATATTTTTTAGATTGTTTTAGGCATTTTATTCGTCATTTTTATACATTTCTAAGTTAACCAAATCCAGGCTGTTGTGAACACGGAAATCAATTTTAAGTTGGGAAGAAAGATTTTCATCCTATTTGTAATGGCTATAAAATTAAAACAGTTGATAAGGGGCAAAAAAAATATCTTATTGAAGTGACATTCCATTTAAAAACAAGACAATACTTCCGCTTACGCTTAGTATAACAGTAATATCTGAAAAAAGATTAGTTGTAACAATTGACAAAAAAATATTTTTTTCAAAGAAATCATGTTTTTGGTATTGATCTGACGTAAAATTTTACGCTGATTTGAAATCCGTTGAAATTTTGACTATCTTTAACCATTCAAAAGATAGAAACTTGGATTAGGAGAATAAAAAACACAATTTAATGCATAACGGAAACTGACCTTGAAAAACGACAAGAGGTGTTCACATGATAGCGCTCGAAAATTATTATCAAACGCGCGTTGGAAAAAGTCCATGTGAACGGGCCATACGGAGGGTAAAAAATATTTTGGTTTCTGAAAGAGTTTACAGCAATCCTCGTACGGATAAAATTAAATC
This sequence comes from Meta bourneti, assembly GCA_933210815.1. NCBI lineage: Eukaryota > Metazoa > Arthropoda > Arachnida > Araneae > Tetragnathidae > Meta > Meta bourneti. Next base: position 88,251,903 of record OW119924.1, on the reverse strand, counting down.
TCATAAAAAAGTGACAGAAAAATTGAATAATTTAGCAACCTCATGTTAACAGGAAATAAAAAATTATTATACAACATGGTAAAACGTCATAATAATGATTTGAATAAACTGTAAAACGAAGGTTTTTAAAAGTTTATTTCAAAGTAACCAAGGGGAAAGATCTTAAATAGATATGGGTTTCATTTCAAACTGTAATTAAAATTCCAAACTTATAGGACATTTATTTGAATGATTTCATCACAAAAAAATTTCTTTTCTAATCAATAATAAAAAGTAAACTGGATATTTTGGCATACGTCCCTGAGATTTTAGCGCCGGAAATTGATGCCAGAAAGAAATTACTCTTTCGCGCCCATTTTTTACTTTATTTGTGCAGAGAGATAGTGGGAAAACACTGCCAAGAATAAATTACTTTTTATAATTCATCGAGTTCAAATAAAAATAATACTGTCAGTAATAAGTTTTCGTCGTAAAATTACTCATTCGATTCCCAAACAACGGAACCTCTTTTTCACAAGATTCATATTCGACTCTTAACACATTCTACTTAACCATATTCCACGGTCTCGTTTCATAAAAGGATGTTTAGCAAACAACGTATCATCCACCCCATCACATCCAAAACGGTATTAATTAATTACTGTAAAAAGTATCGCCGGTTTCGATTGAACAGGGTGATAACAAAAACATAGTTCAACATAATTGATAGCACAAAAATGCTACCGCACGATTCTATGTCGACAAACAACCTGAAAATGGGTTGCTTGTGTTTCCTTTGATAAGTTAGGTTTTTATGACCAAACGGCAGATCTGGCCAAGCTGCACCAAGGAATGTCTCTATTTGTCAAGAAATTAAACCCACAAGAAAAGTTTAAATGACACAGAAGAGGGGGTACATCCAGGGTAGCAATAGGAATAGAACCTGCGTCGTGTACTTCAGTGGGCAAACCCACTGAGCCATGGTTGCCCCCGTTTTTCGATTGGGATAGAGATATTCGCACCGAAAGTCTTGATGTCACTCCAGGTTATTTGAGATTCGAGGTCTAAAAACACGAAACAAATTGCCCTTTTTGCGTCCTTGGAATTGCTGGTACCTGAGAGTCAATCGAGACACACGTAAGAAAATAAAATACCAGTTGGATGGATGCGTGAGTTAGACTATCAATTTTTTCTAGGTACGCAAGCACACATCTCTAAAATGCAACGTCCTATCGAAACACTGACGCGTTTTTAGGTCGACTCCCCTGTGTGTATTTCTCTACCTTGTGTCATTAAACATTTTATTTGTGCAAGTATGTCCATTTATTTGACCTAGGAAACATTAATTGGCAAGATCTTACCCTTGAGCCTTAAAAATTCAACCAATCCTTTTTCAACAATTTTTCATTCATCTTTGTTTAATATAAACATCACCAGAGAAATAACCTGAACATAATCGCAGCTGAGGCTTTCATTCTTTCGGCAATAGTCATTGAATAGAAAAACATTGCTTGGCTCAGCTTGGCCATGTCTGGCACTTGCGTCATAAAATGCAACCAATCCTTTTTGAATAACCTTTATATATTAATACACACCAGAAAAATAACCCGAATATAATCACAGCCGAGGTTTTCATTTGGTCAGCAAAAGCCAATGAAATGAAAAACATTGCCTGGTTCAGCTTGACTATGTCTGGCTCTTTCGCCATAAAAAGCAACCAATCCTTTTCAGCAACTTTTCATAAATTAATACAAACATTACCAGAGAAATAACTTGAATATAACTGCTGCCGCCGTGGTTTCGTTCAGTCGGCAAAATCAATAAAATGAAATTCTGAACTTTAAACGAATAAAAATGTTTTCGAACTTCCTTCTTCCGTGAATAAACTTCTCGGTTTCACACTTGAAGTGGAAACCATTCACTATACGAACCATTTTCCTGGAAAAACCTTTTTTATTTGCCTCACAAGTTTTTAGTCTCGTCGAACCAATTGTCCATCTTTTGAAGATGTCTCGGATTTCGTACCTGGATAGCGAATAGTCCCTGCATTTTAATGAAAATTCCTCGCGTAACTCCTTTTGGTTGAGTGCCTACAAATGTATCAATTGATTTCGTGAAATAGAACGGCGAATACTAAAAGATCAATTGTTCCTAAGAGAGAAATAGTAGCAGAAGTTTGGAAATGTCAGAGAAACGATGGAATTAAAATTAATAAGACACGAACACAATTGAATTGAAAATGTTAAATAAGATTCTCAAATTTTATAACTAAAGAATGACGCTTAAGTACTCAAATAAAACAACAACAAAAAAACTCAGTCATTACCAAAACACCATTATTTGAAGCTGTTGTATCTATGCTAAATGAAAAACATTTATTTTGATATTCTTCAGGGAACACATTCACCATTGAATAATTATTTTTATTTTACTTGGACAAGAAAATGTTGCAGTGAATATTATTCCACCACACATGAAGTATATGCTATACAAGGAAAAAATTCTTTTTTATGAGAATTAAAAAACAATAATTAAACAACAATTGAACAATAATTAAAAAATAGAGTAAAACTGTCTAACCAGGGTAGTAAGACCCAGTCTACCCAGGGCCTTATTCCCTGGGTAGACTAAAAAAAAACCTGAACATGAGATTTCCCAATTACGTAATATTGCTCTTACCCCACAACACGCATATTGACTAAGCAGGCATATCACTTGGATGAAAAAGGGGATTGGTCTAAGAAAGATTCTACCGGTCAAGAATGTCGAAAATGGTTAGGAGTCATGCGGGAAACACTGCAGTTTGCAGAACTGATACAAGCGAATGAACCACTCAACGGATTAAATCTGTGCTATTAAAAGAAGACAATAAAAAGAATCCGATATTTTGGTTATTTTCATGATACTGTGTCCCATTTCATTTGCAGGAAGAAATGACCACATAACATCCCTTAGTTGTCATCAAACTTGATATTGGTGTATATTTTTATATTTGATGCTTTTCTTATTTTTGAATTTTAAAACATTTATAATTACTAATTATACACGAAAATATAATTTCATGTAAATCAAATTGGCACATTTGAATGCTTAGTAGCAGCCTATAGACAAACAATTTTTTATTTAAATGGAACACGAGAAGGATAAATTTTGAAACTATATCCATTAGTAATCTTCTAACTTCTATGGAATCAAATCTCTTCTATGGAATCAAATTGATCTCTTCACTATGGAATCAAAGTGAAGAGAGTTGATAGAGTAAGAACAATATCTATATATATACTCTGAAGTGCCAGAAAAACTGGCACGCCAGTCTAATACTTGATAGGCCTCCCATTGGAACGAAGAACTGTAAACACGTCGGGCATAAACTCCGCGAGCTTGTTGACTGCCTACAAAATACTTCCACTCCGCGAGCTTATGGAAGTATTTCAACACCATACTTTCTGCAGAACGATCCACAATTCTGTTGTATTCCGATGTGGGTATTTTAATTAACGTCGCACTAGAGTAAAACAATGGGCTATTGGCGACGTTCCGCGATCAAACTCGAAGGGACATAGCCTAGGGTAATACCACGTAATTTTGAAACAATGTCAGATGACGAGGTCACACTTGAGCTGGTACCCCACTCTCATAACTTCCACACCACGCCAACGTGAGGACATTTGAGGTCAGGAGATTTAACGTGCACCAGCCCCTTTGTACACGACGGTCTTTGGTTTGATTCGAACTCGCAACCCTCCGGTCGCTAATCCGTTTATCTTCCAACCGGGCTGCCGTGCACCGTTATATTCCGAGGAGTAGGATTTCTGCGTTCCATAGAGCTGTTCAAGACATCTCAGATGTGTTCAATAACGTTGAGATCTGGTGACTGGTGCGAATGACAAGACCCGGTCCTCAGACGAATGTCCCTCTTCCCATAATTTGGTGTATCTAGACTTGTGTGGTGGCGCATTGTCCTATTGGAAGATGCCAAATCCATCAGAATGAGCGCAGAACATGAACTGATGTAACTCGACAGGAATGATAAACACAGAGCTTTCACCTGTCAGAGACATTTGTAGACGTACCCAGGGGTCCCATTCAATGCCAGCTAAACAAACTCTTTATCATTAGGGAACTCTCACACCAACCTGTATAATCCCCTGTTGACATGGGAGGTCCATGCCTTCATGGGGTTTTCTTCATACACAGATCCTTCCATCTGCCCGAAACAGTTGGATCTTCAGGCCAGGCTACTCGTTTCCAGTCATTGAATGTCCAGTGGCGGTGCTCCCTAGCCAGGCGAGGCGCATAGCTGGTATCGAGTATTCATCAAAGGTACTCAAGTTGGGCGTCGGTTCCTAAAGCCCATATGAGGGAATGCTGCACAGTGTTCTCGCTGATGTTGTTGAGGGCCCGGCATTGAATTCCGTTGCTGTTTGAGGCGGTGTTGCACGCCTATCGCGTGAAACGTTTCTTGGCAGTCGACGTTGGTTACGCCCACCCAGTCCACACTGCTGTCGTAAGTTACAGGTTTTGCTGGATTCTTGAAGTCACGGAACACACTTGAAATAATTGTACGTAAAAATCCAATTTTCTCCTCTACCTTCGAATGCTAAGATCTATCTGACGAGCTCCAAATATTAAACCGTGTTTAAAATCGCTTAAATCGTGATAACTTGCTATTCTCATGGCAATGTATCATGATGGGCACGGCTTTAATGCTTCCACAGATATCTATTGCTTTATATACTCTCTAACGGACGTATCCAATGATGTATACATATATGAAGTTGCTACGTATTTTGCATAGACTCTATACCATTTCCACTAAAGTACGTAGCACAGAAATCGACATTACTTGTATATTGGCGAATTGTAACAAAAGGATACAAACAAAATGTCAACCGCTGCTGTGATTCGTTCGCAAATTTTGCCTCTTTGTTTAAAATGTTTGACTTGAATTATCAAGCTGCATGATATGGCTAAAACTACACGTATGAGCTCGCCTCCTTAGTAAAATTCTTCAGCAGTTGTATGACAAAAGTCAATGAGAAATCTGAGCAGAAAATAAAATGTGAGAGAACGATGGTCAAGATTTAGACGTCAAAAACACTGAATTGCCTTTGAATAAGTGAATGAGATGCAAATGATGTGGATGTTCAAAAGCTTATTGCGGTAAAATGTATGAGGTATGAACGGTTTACCATGCGCTTTATTTTTTTTTATTGAACTAAAGCAAACTCCCCGTGCACCACAGAAGTACAACACGGGGCTTACAGAAGTAAGTTGATTGAACAAAGAAACAGTGGAAAACAATTTAACTAAAATTACAAGATTTTACGAACTTGACAAATGAGTAGAAAAGCAGATTAGATTTTACAAAAACATTGAGTTTCACTGGCCATGTTTTACCTAATTTTCTCAAATCATTTTGCAGGCACATTCTTGAAGTTTTAAGGAAATAAAAATTAACACCACTAAGTACATTTGAAAAGTGTACACGAAATGTCACACATATGTTTGACTCACTTTTTTCATTTTTGGCGTATGAAATGTGCAAAACAATGCGTATGTTTATTATGAAGAGATTTAAATAAGGTATGAAATGTGAATAAAGACACTGACATGAATTGTGAAACTTCAGGTCATATTCTATGTACTGGTCCCCTAGTTTATATTATAAGCCCTAATAGGTTTGATTCGTGTAGAAAGGAAATATGACCGTATAGCGACAAACCAAAACTGAGTTTAAGGTAAGTTAAATAAAAATTAATTGAACAAGATTAACGAGGTTTCTAAAGGTATAAATATCATTATGACATGTTATATACAGGGCCCAAGTGTTTTTCAGTCAATTAGGGAATAGTCAATTAAAGGAATTATTTACTATGCAAAAGAATTTTACCTACTTCGGAAATTTTGAAGTAATGGAACTTTTACCCTCCTGCTAGTCTCAATGAGATATTTCGTCATTAGCAAAAGCTGACCAGATCTTGCTCGACGAGATATCTTGTCATTAGAAGTATACTGATCAGATTTTGATCTCGTCATCATAAGAAAATCGGCAATATCTTATATTTCGTCGTTGGCATAATTGGTCAGATCTTGATGGACGAGATATCTCGTCGAAACCAATGTGATGGTTAAATTATGTATGTAATATAGGGACGGTGGATTCTTCTACTGTAGGCGTAGGATTACAGATGTTAAAGGTATCACCTCAAACGATCTGCGACCGCGCGTCGAAAACCTCCATTCTATTCCAGAGTTCGAAGTCTCCTTCTCTCGTTCCATCCATCCTTGAGAGAGGGCACCCACAATGAGGAGGGGGAGGACCTGTTGCAATGAACGGGAAGGTTGGGCGTTGCCTGTTTTTTAAGGGCGCAAGAGCCAGATCTAGCCAAACAGCGTTTCTTTTAGTCAGGTAAATGGACATGCATACACAAAAGGAGTTTTCATAAAAGAGAAACACACCCAAGGCAGTTATAGGAATTGAATCTGCTCCCCTTACAGCTCGCAGGTTGCTAGTGCGATCACTGAAAGTTAAGTATATCTCCCGGATGAATAGACCGATAGATTTTCAACCGGCGATCAGCGGAAGGTAGGTAGATATTTAATTAACGTCGCACTGAAGCAACACAACGGACTATTGTTGACGGTCCGGGATCAAACCCGAAGAGAGAGATCCGAGACAACACCATGTAATTTTGAACCACGGTCAGATGACGAGGTCACGCCTGTGAACTGGCACCCGACTTTCCAAACCTCCACACCACACCAACGTGAGAACATTTGAGGCCACGACAGATTGCACGTGCACAGCCCCTTTGTACACGATGGTCTTTGGTTGAATTTGAATTTGCAATCCTTTAGTTTCTAATCCGTTGCTCTCTCAACAGGGCTACCGCAGTCAGTGGAAGACCTGTCTCTATTGACTTCTGACCCCAAACATTTTCTACGTGCGGTACAATCTCTTGCACATTAAATAACCTTTAAGCGAATTAAAACCAGAATTTACTAATCAGAAAAACGAAACCATAGCTGCGTTCCCTATATTTAGGCCACCACTTTACGATTCCTTTTTTACTAACACTAACGAACGCATTACTATTTTTAACACTCATTTTAAATTCTCTCGCAAAACAATTCACTCGAAGTCGGTAGTGGTGTATTTACTCAACCTGTTAATAACCCAGCTAGTATTTCATTCCACCCGTTTACTCATAATTACCCGTAATTAAACGGTCGCATCACTTCATAACCCAAATTACTCTGAAAAACGAAATTTATGGGTTTCGAAGGCAACGATTCTTGGGAACATTCTCAGCAAGTCGTTCGCGTAATTGCGTTTTACAAACACCAAAACAAAAAAGTATTTCGAGCTCTTCTTAAGATACTCGTCTTCTCTCCACGTTGTTAAAATGTCGGTAATTACTCCACGACATAAGTTAAATTCTCTTCAGCGTAATTGGATCGTTCGCTGCTTCTCCGAAATATTTTTGACCGCGGAGACTATATTCAGACATAAATAACTGCAGATGAAATAAAATGAAATTCCTTCATTCCATTAGTTCATTAGTATCCTTTTGTTTTGGGCTTCACAAGAAGCTTTTGTTTTCAGAAAAATGTTCCCTTGCTAGTCCCACACTAGCGCATTGCATTTGTGCTGAAGTTTCTGAATTGCTTAAGTGTTGATGGAAGTGCCATTACTCATATTTCACACCTGATTTAAATTCATTAATTTCACACCTGATTTAAATTCATTAATTTCACACCTGATTTAAATCCATAAGCTTCCATATGAAAATTTCATACGATCATACGACATATGAAGATTTCATACGTCAAAATAAAATTTAATCAAAGAACATAGAACAGCATTCCATAGGTGGAGTTTCCAATAAAACGCATGGCAAACAATTCACACTTCAGTCATGTTACCACATTTAACTTCTGAATTTCCATTTCAATTACATCCCATTCACTTGTACAAAGGAGATTCGGCATTTTTAGACGTTTAAGCCTATTTTCTTTTCTGCTCTGATTTCTATCTTCTAGATTTCTCATAAACTTCTGTGAGCCTGCGGAAGAATTCCATTAAAACAGTGAGACCTTCAGTGCAGTTTTAGCAATATTTTATTGCTTCATAGCCAAATAAACTGCATTTATACGAATCGACAAAATTGATGGACGATTTTATATTATATCCGTTATTACCATTCGACAATTACAAAAAAGTCGATTTCTATACCACGTACGTTATATGTATAGCTAAATATACATAGAAATACTTTAAAAGCTAGAAATCACTCCACTTAAACATTTTGAGTTTATAATTACGTTGATTCAAGATTAACTCTTTTAAAGCAGTCGATACTAGTGATATTCGATCATTAGCTGTAGTGGAGGCACAACTTAAAAAATATGATTTTTGTAGTAAGAGTATACGTGCATGACACTGGAAAACTTCATTCTTTCCATCTGAAAACTGGCAAATCTCTAAATACAATTCTGAATCGCTAAATGGCAGAAGGGTTTTATGGCATATGTATTTTCATGGTAATGAAAACTTTAAACCCATTTTAATGACTTATTATTTGAGTTCCATCAGCTATATCGTTGCATATGCAATGCTATAGTTTTGTGTGAAGCTATAACTATATAGTAATTTTAGATCTAATTCTTAAGAAACGTGTTTAGAAAACGTAGTAGAGTTATTTAAAATAAGGAAATCAGACTTATCATTTGTATTTTCCAACCTTTATTTTATCACTCCTTGTACAACCGGTCAAAAAATTATCCGAACACCTTTTGTTATTCGCATCAAAGTCTCAGAAACGCTAATGTTGGCCATATATTTTGTTGTGAAGGTGTTGTCCATCGATAGTACGCTCTTCCACGCCAAAAATTTGATAAGGAACCTCGATGTTTGCCGGCTGAAAGATGCAGAAGAAAACGGCCGCAGTAGGCAAATGGCGATTTACATATTCATCACGACATCGCGGTCGCCTATTCATAGCGCCTCTAGTAGTGTTTTTGGATAAGACATCAAATCACCGAGGTGGCCCATCCATGCTACAGCCCAGATCCGGTGCCCTGCGACTTCTGAGTTTTTATAAAGCTAAAATCTCATCCGAAGGGGAAGAGATTTTATACAGTAAATGCGATTCAAGAGAATTCAACGAGGCAGCTGATGGCAATTCCGATTTTAATGGACTTTACAGAGTGTTTTTTAAAGTGAAAGAGACGCTGGGATAATTTGTGGAAGGAGTGTAAAAGATGTGTGTGAGGTGCTATGGTGCCTGCTTTGAAGGATACTAGGCACAAAATGTCCTAGGTACAATGCATATTGTTTCATATCGCATGGCTTGATGGCAAGGTTCTACAATCCGTTTCCTTCGCTACCCCCACACATATCAAGAAACGTCTAGACATACTGTCTGGAGGGATATTACAATACCCATTGGTGTCTCCTGATATTGGTCTTTTACCCCTATGTGACTGTCATATCGAGAACCTTCGAATGACTGGATGTTCTAAGCCAGTGGTTCTCAAACTTTGAGACCGCGCCCGTTAAATTCTTTATTTTAGAAGCCGGAGGCCCGTTTCTAACAAATGTACTCGTAAATACATTTTCAAGTTCAACGCTTTTCTAAGAGGAGTAGACTACATGACGCTTTCAAAATAATTTATAGTTTGAAATTAATTTTGCAAATTGCCATGAAAATACGGAAATGCGATAATGAAATCTGCATTGCTAATGACACCTTAAACGCTGAAATAATTTTCGGCGTTTATTATTTAGGCTGAAATTATTTCGGCGATCTGAAATTATTTTCCGAAACACCCTCGGAAAGATTATCTGTATCGCTCTTTGGAATAAAAGTAGAAAAAACAGTCAAGGAGTAACATTCGTCTGAATTATTTAAAACATGTTTCTTTAATTGTTAGAAATTGAAAAAAGAATCGGCGATTATATTTTAAGTAACTTCGATAATTTAATTTTTATGGCGTTTCTTCTGCATTAAATGCCAAGAGATCGAGCAAATTGTAGGATAATTATTCGCTTGAAATACAATTCTATGAATTGAATTATTCATAAGCAGGTAATTATGAAAAAAAACAGTATATTTAATCCCAATGGATGATGCATGAGGCATTTACTTGAAACCAAAGCATTTTACGCATTTATGATCAATCCATGAAATCCCAATAATTAGCTTCCAATTTGTAATTAAGTCCCCTAGGTTTAAATTAGTGGAAAGCGAAGATAATAAAAAGGTATAACTGAAATAAATTAAAAAAACTTATTTGACTATCAAGGCGATAACATGTATGTGTTGCCTTAATTAGACGCTTTTTAAGATATTGTGATTTTTAAGGAAGTCAATTATGGTTGCTTGACTGAAAAAACGAAGAACTATTCTAAAATTACATAACCAATTAAGTACGAAGAAAATTATTGAATAATTTGGACCAAAAAGATTTTATCTATTTCCCTTTCACTATCAGAAATAAAATACCTTAATTTTTTTATGTCTGCCATACTAGGCTAATCTGAGTAAGCAGAATAAATTGTAGACAGGTAGAGACATTTTCGTTAAATTAGATAAACTACGTGTCAATATTACGCATCTACGGATACTTCTCATGTTTCATCTTTCTTCAATAATTTGTTTTATTTCTCTGAGTGTGTTTTGTATGCAATGAGATTTCCGAGTAATGTAGTATTGCTCCCCCTCCACACATAAAACACGTGACTAAATACTTTGGTTGAAAGAATCATAGAAAATATTCTATTGTTCAAAAAGGTCAAAACCGAATACAAGTTATGCAGGTAAGACTGCGTGTTTCCTAACGGATTCATGCGTGTAAACCATGAGAGTTCAAGGTTGTTCAAATACTGTTTAATAATCAACTTGGAGCCGTTTCCAACCAACAGAGAAAAAGTATTAACATCAATTTGAGTGTATTGAAGCAGAACGCTCCTGATTGATGAAGTTCAAAGGTCTTAAGACCACCAGGCTATTTCCTGTGGAAGCTGTATGAATTTTTGTAAGTATTTTATTTTTTTATTCAATTTTAATGATTATAGTTTTATTTTTTAACGCTTTGCATCTATTTTTATATTATAGTTAGAATACGTAATAAATATTCTGCTGAGTAAAAGAATAATAACTTATTTATATACAATGGTCATGGTTTTAAAGCCATATAAATATGGTCCCAAAAAAGGGACGTTGGCCGTTAATGGGTTAAAACGATTGTGTGTTCGAATTTCGTATGTGAAGAAGCCGGGTTGATTACTTGAAGTTTCTTGCTTCTTCAATATGACATATAAATGCGGGTCATCTTTCCCAAGCCTTGTAGGTAGGCACCACCCATGGTGCCCTGGGATAGCGCAGATACTTCCACGCTCTCTCCTGAAAGATCATACAATCTATAAGGGATCATTTGGCCCAAAAAAACTATTATGTACCCCCACTCGCAATATATGCCTCATACTTGAATATGTCATGCCATTTATACATACAATTCGTTAAATGATTGCTGTTTACGATATCGAGTTAGTTGGGTCTTATGGCACCAGGTTCATACTTGGCGAAGCTGCGGCAATTGGGATATCGAGAGGAAAGTAATGCACTCGAGTTATATTCAGACGGCTTTAGATACCAACCAGGTCATTAGGCTGGGTCATTTTATTTTTTTCTCCTTTTTTAAGGGGCACAGCGATAAAAAGGTGCTAAATGGTCTCAAAATAATATGTGTGAAATATTATTACATTCTCATAAGTCTAACGGCCTCCGGATTGATATCAAAGTTTCGATTTTTTTTCGAGGTAAGTTTCAATTAGTGTTCCAACCAATAAACGTTACTTTCTTCATACATGGACAATGCGTCATGATTGCAGGTGTGAGGGGTGGGTGGGTCGAGTGGGGGAGAGTCGAGGAACACCCTGAGCGTGCGCGCGCCCCTCCCACGTTTCCAGTATAGCTCCGGCTGCAATAAGGTGAGGTTGTGTTGCGCTCGTTTGCGCCATTTTTTATCATGAATCGTACTCGTACAGAGTGGAAATGTCCGTTTGGTGATTCAAGTGATATATGCAATTTGTTACCAACTTGCGAAGATGTTATGAAGTTCTATGAGTGGAACCGGCATTCGATAAAACGTGATAATGAAGCTAATAAAGAATCCACGTATAAAGAAATGGAGGATATCGTCGTGGCAAAAATTGAAGAAATATGGTCAAGAGCTTCCATTCCTACTGTTCAACATAAACGAGTGAAAGCGATGTTGAAGGCGTATCATCTGAAATGCAAAAACCATCACACCCTAAAATACCGAAGAAATTAGAAGAGTTTCGCGTACCAGTAAAGGGGTATTGTTTGACATTTCATCCTGCAAGTGTAAGAACATCGATGAGTGCATTTGTCCCAGACACAAAAACTACCTGTCAGAGAGAAAAGCTTCCTAATCGACCAACGAACCACTAGAAGAATGGTGATCGGAACCGTAGATATTGTTACAACGAATAAAATAACGAACACTTTGAAAAGGAAAATGCTAAGGCAAAAATCACAGTTTCAGCCTCAAAAAGAAAGCACAGAGAAGCTTAATGTGTCGACTTCATCTGAATCTAGTCAATCGGACAGTGACGATGTATTCCAGCCAGTCACAAGCCTCAACGTCGGCGGCTCCTGTCGATAAGCCTACCGCTACAAACAGTACAGTAGACTAAGCTTTACTTTCAAGAACGTGTGATAGATACGAAGTATCAGACAGGGCTGGGGCAGCTATTGCTTCAGCTGTTCTTCACACTTCCACTTCGGAAATTATTGATAAAAATTAGCTTCGCCGGAAACATAAGGTAGCACGAAAATTGGTCGAGGAAGAAGACAAAGTCCTACAAATACCTGCTTTATACTTCGACGGACGGAACGATAAAACTTCAATTATATCAGAGAAGGACGGAATAATGTATAGACAGAGCATTCTTGAAGAGCATATTTCATTGATAATGGAACCAGAGTTGGAGTTCTTGGGTTATATTGCACCAGCTTTTGGCATATCTGAATGCATAGAACAAGCAATCACTGATTTCTTCCTGGAATCAGAAATATCTATGGAGTCTTTGGTGGCAGTTGGGTGTGATGGAACTAACGTGAACGTTAGTAAATATGGAGGTGTCATACGTCTGCTTGAAAAAAGGTTAAATAAACCGTTACAGTGGATTTTCTGCCTACTGCATATGAATGAATTACCCTTCCGACACTTCTTTCGACATGATGGCAGCACATCGGGACACAAGACATTTTCAGGGAGAATCGGCAAAGATCTAGAAATGTGTGAAAAAAGGCCCGTTGTTCAGTTTCACCGTATTTCAACAGTTATCCGAGTTTTCTGTTCAAGGTATTAGCAGAGACCAAACATATTTGTACAGAATATCTCAGCGGTTTCAACAGGCATTTCCTAAGGATTTAATAAATAAATCCCCAGGCAAAATGTCTCATGCCCGATAGTTAACTCGTACTAATCGAATTCTGCGTTTGTACGTTTCGATGGAATCTCCTTCTGAAAACTTAGTAATTCTTGAAAAGTATGTCGTCAAGGTTCACGCTCCAACCTGGTTTGCTATCAAAATTCACCCTTCCTGTAAAGATGGAGCATGGCACTTGTTCAAACTCATTGCTGCAACAAGATATTTGCCCATAGAACTGAAGCCAAAATAGATCCCGTAATTCAAAGAAACGGTTACTTCGCACACCCTGAAAATTTATTGGTCGCAATAGTGACCGACTCTGAAGCGCACATCCTTGAACTGGCAGCCCGTCGCATTTTGAAAGCCCGCAGCATTCAGGAAAGACTCCCCGACTGTTTCAACTTCCTACAGTAAAATTTGATACATCATCTTATACCGATCTCATTAATTGGCAGGAGAATATATCTGATCCACCAATATTGAAATCCATACCCTGACGAAGACATCCAATTGTTTGTCGCCCAAAATGCAGAACTGTCTTTACTACGCCTGCAATGTCACACACAAGCTGTTGAAAGGGCAGTCAAGACTGTGAAAGAAGTTTCAGCCACATTGTGCAAAAAATCTGAGAGAAGGCTTCATAAAAACAATAGTCTCGAAAAGCCATGCTGAAATTCGATAGCAAGAAGGATTTTCGCGCTATTTGAAATACGTATTATTATAATAATATTATAAATGTCATTTTTGTAAACTTTTGTTTTAATAAATAAATGTTACTCATACAATTTAAATTTGTTTTATAGATACATTTTAAACTTTTGTAACCTTGGTGTGACAACTCCTCAAAAATAAGGGTTTTTTTTCAAAATATGTGTTCTTTAAAGTCAATCCGGAGGCAGATGATATCCCATTCTAATCAAATTTTATATACACTGCTGGCCACCCAAATTGCAACACCAAGAAAGACAAGAGATATCACAACAAAATTTATTTTGTAGATAACATGTTGACCAAGTATCAAATGATTAAATTTATAGACTTCTGTGAAGTGTGGTTCCTGCCAAAATCAGTAGCCAGAGTAGCCGCCATTGTTGGAGATCACCGCTGCCACACGCCTCGGCATTGATTCAAAGAGACTTTGGATGTGTTCTTGGGGTACAGCAGACCAAGCAGCTTCCACACGTTGCCAAAGTTGATCTGGTGTGGCAGCTGGGGATGTATTCTGGGTCAATCGTTGAGCAACCATGGACCACATGTTTTCTATCGGCGAAAGATCCGGAGAGCGAGCTGGCCAGGGAAGCAATTCAATCTGGCGATTGACGAAGAACCCTTGGACAATGCGTGCCACGTGTGGTCGCGCATTATCCTGTTGAAATATGGCTGTGGGCAAGCCCTGAAGGTAAGGAAGGACAACTGGCTCCAACACCTCGGAGATGTAGCGCTGGCTGTTTAAAGTACCGGCAATGCGTACTAGAGGAGTGCGAGAGTGATATCCAATACCGCCCCATACCATAATACCCGGTGCAGGACCAGTGTGGCGGTGCATAACGCAGCTGTTCAGCATCCTCTCTCCACGGTGTCTCCAGACTCGAATCCGACCATCGTGGTGTTGCAGACAGAAGCGTGACTCGTCAGTAAAGACAATTTCATTCCATTCTGCCGTCCACATCCTTCTTTCATCGCACCATTGGCGGCGGAAACGTCTGTGGTTCTGCGTCAAGGGTAGACGAAGCAATGGACGTCTTGCGGACAGACCACTCTGCTGTAAACGGCGTCGAATGGTACGCGCAGACACTGGATGATGCGGTACAGACTGAATGTGCTGTGCTATGGTTCGTGGTGTGGCTGAGCGATCCGTCACTGCCATACGCACAATATGCCTGTCATCACGTGAAGTGGTGCACTGAGGTGGATGCGATCGAACACGTCGGTCCGTCGTACCCTCCTGCATCCAACGATCACATATCCGCATTACAGTTGTTTGGTTTCGTCCAACACGACTACCGATTTCCCTGAAAGATAATCCACAATCTCGGTAGGCCACTATCCTTCCTCTGTCGAACTCGGATACTTGATCTAAAGATGATCGCTGTTTTCTACGAGGCATAATTGATCGTTTTTTTGAAAAAAACCACAAGAAAAACACAATTGCCGTACTTGAAATCGTCGAAATCTCCAAGCCTTAAATAGCGCTTTGAAGTGGCGCCACAGGCGCGCGTGATGTTGTTGGGTTTTATCGATTGAAGACAGAGTTTTATACATTAAAAATAAATTTTATTACGTAACCAAGTCTTATAGTTTAAAACATACATTTTAGAAAACAAGAAGTCTGATCAGATCATGATCCCCAATACTCTTCACATTATCTCCTCCCTTTTATACATTTAAAGATTTACACAATTTTCCATATTGATGTGCCCCACACGGCACTATAATTGGAGGTTTGAGACCGATTCCAACATGCGGCCCCATCGGTTGTAAAACCTCAGCAGATGTATTACAATTCAATATATATATATATAAATCTAACAAAATATTTTTCTAATAATATTTTTAAATTTATTTAACAATAAAGGCTTTGTTAAAAAGTCAGCCAAATTATTTTCCGATGAAATATAATTCACGTTAAATAGTTCATCTTTTATTAATTTACGAATAAATTTGTACTTGATATCAATATGTTTAGTTTTCATATTTTCCTGACTATTTTTTGAAAAATAGATAGCAGATTGATTATCACAATATACTTGGGGTCTTATGTAATCACACAAACTTAATTCATTTATAATTCTACTAAACCAAATAACTTCTTTAGTGCAATCGGTTAGTGCAATAAATTCAGATTCCATTGAGCTAAGAGCTATGCACTTTTGTTTAGAAGATTTCCATGATATTGGGATGTTACCCAAATAAATTAAATAGCCACTGCTTGAATGTCTGTTTGTGAGACCACATCCCCAATTTGCATCAGAAAAAGCAATCAAATTTGAACTTTTTACATTGGAAAGATTAATTTTAAAATCCTTTGTAAGAAAAACATAGTTCATAATATCAACAACGTAAGACCAGTGTTTGTAAGTATAACCATTACAAAACTGAGACATTATATTAACAGCAAATGCAATATCTGGTCTGGATCTATCTGACAAAAACGATAAACATCCTATTAAGGAACGATAGGGAAATTTCCTCATTAAATCATTTTCAATTATTTCTTCCTCTTTAACCTTATCAGGTAAGTTACAACCAATTTTAAAAGGTAAATTCACAAAACTTTTAGGAAGATCTTTGAATTTTGACATTAATTTTTCAATGTAGGTAATTTGATGTAAATAAATCGAATTTTCAATCTCTTGAAAGTTTACGCCTAACAAATATTTAGTTTTACCTAGGACTGTAAGATCCAATTTTTTGTCCAATAATTCGATTACGTCATTTATCAAATGTTCTCTTTTTGAAAACAAAACCATATCATCTACATAAACAATTAAAATTACATCTTTAAATTTGTAGACACAATTACACCAATTTAACTGAGAAAATCCTAATTTAGTTAAAATACCGTCTAATTCCAAATTCCATTCTCTACCACTTTGATGCAGACCATATATAGCCTTTTCCAATAGACATACTTTGTTTTCGGATCCTTTCAGCACAAATCCTTTTGGCTGTTTCATGTATATAGTATCCTTAAGGTGTCCATATAAATATGCACTTTTCACGTCAACTTGACAGTGATACCAACCCAACATAGAAATCAATAGTACAAACAATAATCTAACAATAGAAAAATTCACAACTGGTGAAAAAATATCTTTAAAATCAATGCCGGGTTTTTGCTTAAAACCATGAGCAACAAGACGAGCTTTATACCTTTTAGGTATATTGTTTTCGTCCATTTTTATGCTGTACACCCACTTACTTCCAATTATGGTTGTATTTGGGGGTGTGTCCACTAATTTCCATACTTGCCTATCCTTCATTATCTGAATTTCTTCATCCATGGCAGTATTCCATTTAATTTTATCCTTACTTGCTTGCGTTTCTTCATAACTTTTGGGGATTTCGACATTGTAACACTGATCATACATGTCGTACATCTGTTGGTCTAAAAAATTAGATTCATCACTAGAAGTAGATGGCACATTAGAAATATCCACATTAGGATGTTCAGTTTCTGGCTTAAAATTGAAATTTACAGGATCAAACCTAATCTTATTTTTAGTACAGTACTTTTTAATATCATTTAAAGATCTCATTCTCAAATTTTCAGGAGAATAATAGTATACATCTATCCTATTGCTTTTATTTCTAGGTTTTTCGATTCTTCGCCAATTTGAAATGTTAAGACTTTTTAAGTCCTCAGTTTTAACTAAATCTTTAGAATCTAAAACTTGAGTTTCACTTTCCGATTTTACTTTTATATTTTCATTTGATTGATAAATAGGAATATTAGAATTAAGATCGAAAGAAACGTACTCAAAGTTTTTACCAAATAGTACATCAACAGCTTTCTTACTTTCGTCGATATGAACATGGACTGTTTCAACTATTCTCTTCTCGTTTGGGATATATATTCTGTAACCTTTAGTTTTCAAATCATATCCTGTCAAAATACCAAGTTTTGTTCTGGGTTGTAATTTATTTCTCTGTATTTTAGGAATATGAACATATGCCAAAGAGCCAAAAATTCTAAAATGTTTTACTGATGGTTTGAAACCAGTCCATATTTCGTTAGGAGATATACCCTCAGTTAATTTGTGTTCGCATCTATTTTTAGTATGTTTTTTTATTTTTATTTTTATTTCAATTAACGTCACACTGGAGCAACACAATGGGCTATTGGTGACGGTCCGGGATCAATCCCAAGGGGAGGGGGGGGGTATTTCAATTAACGTCACACTGGAGCAACACAATGGGCTATTGGTGACGGTCCGGGATCAATCCCAAAGGGAAAGATCCGAGGACAACACCACGTAATTTTGAACCACGGTCAGATGACGAGGCAACACCTGAGCTGGCACCCCACTCTCCAAACTTCCACACCACGCCAACGTGAGGACATTTGAGGCCACGACAGATTTAACGTGCACCAGCCCCCTTTGTACACGACGGTGTTTTGGCTGGATTCGAACTCGCAACCCTTCGGTTGCAAGTCCGTTACTCTTCCAACCGGGCCACCGCGGCCCTAATATTATTATTATTATTATTTTTTTTTTTTAGTATGAATAAATGCTAAAAGTGCTTCTGACCAAAATTGTGGTTGTAAACCACTGTCTTGAAGCATAGCTCTGACACAATCCATGGCTGTTCTATTGAACCTTTCTGCAATGCCATTTTGTTCAGGGGTATAAGTTGAAGTTCTTTCGATTTTTATTCCTAGATCATTTAAAAACTTTTTAAATTCTTTGTGACAAAATTCTAAACCATTGTCAGTTCGGACACATTTTAACTTAACATTTAGCTGTCTTTCAGCTTTAACCAAGTATTTTTTAAAGTAATCAAAAACTTCATTCTTATTTCGAATAATATAAATAGTTACTTTTCGTGAAAAATCATCAATAATAGATAAAAAGTATTTGTTTCCACCTAGAGAGTTAACTGGAGCAGGACCCCACAAATCCATATGGATCCTTTCCAAAACATTTTTAGTTTTCCTTTCGTACATATAGTTTCTTTTTAAGGATATTCTAGTGGATTTAGCAATAGCACAAATCTTACAATTTTTATCTATATTTTTACAATTAAGTTTTTCAATTCCTTTTACACAATTAATTTTACTCATATTTTCAATTAAGGGCATGTTAACATGACAAAATCTACGGTGGGCTTTTTCTAGATCTAAACCAGTTACATATGTATAATTTTTAATCTTGGGATAACCTTTCAAGATATACAATTTTCCAATTCTGGGAACAGTAAACAAATATTTATTATAACTATTATAAATAATCATTTTGTTATTTCCCCATTTAATTTGGTTTCCCACAAGGTCAATACGAGCACCACTAATTAAATTTTTTCTCATATTAGGCGAGTATAACACATCTTTTAAAGTTATATCATAATTTCTGTTTCTATCTAAAACTGTAAATTGAATATCACCCATACCTAATACTTCCGAGGTGCTGTCCTTGTCTCCGACTAGGATCTTCTGTGGTGGTAGTTTTCTGAATGTCGTAAACATATCGCGTTCTTTACAGAAGTGAGCAGTTGCAGCTGAATCAATGAGAAATTCCCTCGGTCTTTCATTTGGAAAATTTGAAACTGCATAGGCACGTTGAAGATCAGTTTTTGGATTGTCCTCCATATAAAATAATTCACCACCAGGTTTCTGCCGATTGCTTTTCTTGAAGCACTTCGATTCGTAATGTCCCGACTTTTTGCAGTAGTTACAGAATGGTCGCGGCCCCATACGACAAACTGTCGACTTTCTTGGGCTTGAAGGAATTAATTCAGGGTCCAGTACGCATCTGCTGTGATCAGGAGTAGACGCCCGTGTCTCCTTGTATCTAGATGACTTGTTTCTTGTAGCATAAGCATCGGCCACGATACTTAATTTTGTGCCTTCGTCTTTCCGCTTCAGCTCGATTCGGCTGGATTCTGTTATTAAATGTTTAGACAAATTGTCTAGCGTGAACTCGTTGTCATCCATCCTGTATAGCAATTGTACCAGATTATCGTATTCGTGAGGCAAATGTCTTATTAGTTGAAAGCAAACTAAAAGGTCTGGGATTTCGAATCCACATTCTTTTATCTGTAACAGCTTCTCATGCACTCGTTTGCAGAAGAGTCCAATGGATTCGTCCTCCGGCTGGTAGCGGATTGAAAAGAACTCGTCCACAAGGCCTGCCAATCGTGCTCTAGATGCTGGTTCAAAGTTGGTCTTTAATATATCCCAGGCTTCCTTACCGTCTTCAGTAGATGAAATTAAGACTTGATATTTTCTGTCTATGCCCTGGTAGATAGTTGTATATGTCCTCTGCTTCCTATAACGATAGTCTCTTTTTTCTTGTTCTGGAGCATCTTCCAATAATAGAGGTTCCGTTTTAGTGATAAATTCCCAGCAGTTCCGGTCCATTAGCAATACCTTCATGTCCGTCTTCCACGTGGCATAGTTGAAATCCGATAACTTCGGGAAGGAAAACATGGACATTTCTTGAATACCCATCATACTGGAAACCGGTAGTGGCAGAATTCAGGTTCAGCTTAAGGTCTGAGGCCCATAACCAATTGTTGGGTTTTATCGATTGAAGACAGAGTTTTATACATTAAAAATAAATTTTATTACGTAACCAAGTCTTATAGTTTAAAACATACATTTTAGAAAACAAGAAGTCTGATCAGATCATGATCCCCAATACTCTTCACATTATCTCCTCCCTTTTATACATTTAAAGATTTACACAATTTTCCATATTGATGTGCCCCACACGGCACTATAATTGGAGGTTTGAGACCGATTCCAACAGATGTGCGTCTGCGCTGAAATTCTAATCATTTGCATATCTCACCTCCGCTAATGCATGTTGTAAATTTCATATTATTTGCATGCTTCCTTCAGGGTGTTGCATTTACGGTGGCCAGCAGTGTATGAGCTAAAAACATCATTTGGCACCCTTTTCTTGCTATATATGCCGGATATAAAACAGAAAAAAAATTCTCCATACGACGGTGACCCACCCTACTGGTGATACGAGCTCAATGGATAGCAAATCCGGACAATAAGTGGGTCATTATAAGTTCAATCCCACACAAACTCTTAAATGTGTCCCGAGTTGCGTGCTGATATTGTTATTCAATTCAAATACAACAAATTCACCATGCTCAAGGACTTTCTGTCTAACACGCGAATTGTTCCAGACACAATGTCTATGTAATGGCGGTCAAGTATGGTAGGCATTTTCTGGCAAGCTAAATATAGATGGCGGTAGTGTTTCTGTGGCTATACGTGCATCCTGCACGTATTCAGAACGTGATGTCAGTTGGGTTGTTTTTAGAATACGATTTCATTTTTTCGTCAATAAAAATTCCAAAATATAAATTCCAAATTGATAACGCTAGTTGATTTGTCAACACTAATTAGATTAAGCGCGAAACGTTGCTAAATGACGATAAACAAAAATTTAAGGTAGCCCGATTATGTACCATGTGATAGCATTTGGAGAACAAAAGTAAAATCTTTGCAGCTAGTCTGGTCTGTTTACACTGAAAATAAGGACTATATTTGGCCATGTTGTGCCAAACACAAAGCAGTCAAATGATAGATATAACAAGTGTATATTTCAATGAAACACTAAAAATTATTTCAAAAGATATTCGGTTGGTTGATTGGTTGTGTATTATTTCATGGCGCAAGGGACATATGAGACAAAACTGCGCCAAGCACGAGACAGACAACCGTCAATGAATGGATAAACGCACACAGGGAAGTTTCACTGATCCGGAAGAGAGAAATGCACCTAAAGAGGAATCGAACCGGCGCCGCCCACCACTAGCAAGTTGCTACACAGCAAAACAAAGGAGGATCACACTTTCTTGATCTATTCCTATATCCCTTCCGGGGACTCATTAACAGGCGCTGTGCGATGAAACCGACATGTGTGTGGGGATTATAATGCACTTGGCTGATTCGGTTTTATGGCGAAGGGGCCATACTGAGCCAAACACTACACAGACAGCGTTAAGTAATGGACATACACACGTAAAAAAACTTTGCTGACACAAAAGTGAGAAATAAATTTAGGATACGTTATAGGAATGAAGCCTACGCCAACTACAAATTGTTAGCTCGGTGGGCAATCCCACTGATCCACGGCGGCCCATAGGTTGCGCTTGGAAACTTAACGAACGGTAGCCTGAAGCAGGAAGACCAAGTACTGTTGAATTCATCTATGTGGGGAAAACGAATGATTAAAGAATTTCCTATAAAATGGCTGTTAGCGCGTTGGGCAATCTCACTGATTCACGGCGGCCTATAGTTTGCGCTTGTAAACTTAACGAACGGTAGCCTGAAACAGGAAGACCAAGTACTGTTGAATTCATCTATGTGGGAAAAACGAATGATTAAAGAATTTCCTACAAAATGGCTGTTAGCGCGGTCAGCAATCCCACTGATCCACGGCGGCTCATAGGTTGCGCTTGGAAACTTAAGGAACACTAGCCTGAAGCAGGAAGACCAATTTCTGTCGAATTCACCTATTTGGGAAATACGAATGATTAAAGAATTTCCTATAAAATGGCTGTTAACGCGACGGCAATTCCACTGATCCCCGGCGGCCCATAGGTTGCGCTTGGAAACTTAATGAACACTAGCCTGAAGCAGGAAGACCAATTGCTCTTGAATTCACCTATGTGGGAAATACGAATGATTAAAGAATTTCCAATAAAATGGCTGTTAGCGCGTTGGGCAATCCCACTGATCCACGGCGACCTATAGTTTGCGCTTGTAAACTTAACGAACACTAGCCTGAAGCAGGAAGACCAATTTCTGTCGAATTCACCTATTTGGGAAATACAAATGATTAAAGAATTTCGTATAAAATGGCTGTTACCGCGACGGCAATTCCACTGATCCCCGGCGGCCCATAGGTTGCGCTTGGAAACTTAACGAACACTAGCCTGGGGCAGGAAGACCAATTGCTGTTGAATTCACCTATGTTATTTGTTATTTGTTATTTGTTATTTCAATTAACGTCACACTGGAGCAACACAACGGGCTATTGGTGACGGTCCGGGATCAATCCCAAAGGGAAAGATCCGAGGACAACACCACGTAATGAATTCACCTATGTGGGAAATACGAATGATTAAAGAATTTCCTATAAAATGGGATGTCTCGTTTCTACGATAACAGACAGGTACAGACTTTATTTCTGGAACAGTTATCATGGTAGTTGGTTGGTTTTGTGGTTTGATGGCGCAAAGGCCATATTTGGCCATGCTGCGCCAGACATGACATGCAATTTCAAGTAGTAGACAGACACACAATGAAAGCTTTATTAACACAGAAGAGAAAAGTACACCCAGGGAGGAATGCACCTGACAGGAATCGAACCAGCGCCGCCTACAACTCGAAGGTTGCAAGCGCAGTGGCCATACCCACTGAGCCACGATGGCCCCAGTTCTAATGCAGACAAGCAATATTTGTACCTAAATGTCCGAAATCTAAGGCACTTATATGCAGTCAAATGTGCTGACAAGTAAACAAGAAGAATATGTTGTTTTTCATACGAGAATCCATTCCGTTTTTTTACACTACCCCCCCCCCCCCCATTCGGCTTTAAAAAAATCAATTTATACTTTGGTGATCATATTCATCGGTCTATTCTAGAACTTTTCTCTTAACTTTGGCAAGATATCTCAGTTTGTAAATCCAGTTTCGTCGTAAACAATTTGAACTATTAAGTTCGTGTTTTTGTCAATGATACACTAGCGTCTGGTCGGTAACGTCCATGTGTCATGGCCTGAGGTTATTCGAAATTTCCATATTTGCGCATTCTTAGTACATAGCATTTCTCATTTCATTCGCGGTGTTGAAGATACTCGTTTTGCTCTCTGGACATTTCGCTACTACTCTGTACATTTCGATATTACTTGAAAAGGGACAGACCGACAGATACCCTTTGTACATTCTTTGATCCAATTGCTGAAATAGGAATCTAGAATTTACATATTGTTGTGATGTCTTTTCCAATCATTAGGAGAATGTGACAGCTACTGGCTTTAGTTCCACACGCATGGTTACTGCAAAACGACGACGACTCTGCAATTTCAAACAATGTGCCTGGGAGATTCGTACATCTCAAATAATTCCTCGAGGAAATCTATTCAGTTCTGAAAGGTTTCGAATGTCCTTGTAAAGCACTGAATGTTGATATGAATGTAATATGAACGAATTGCACCGCTCTGGAATTGGTGGTAGGAATTGGAGACGCGAGCTCTCATTTTCAAACAATGTCAATTATTGTTGAGATAATGGGCAATTTACAGATGGAAAACGAAATGCAATGAGAAAGGTATTTTGGAGTGCCTGCAAACTCCAGTCGCCATCGAAGTCTAGCTTCTTAGCGCTCTCATCTCCTGTGCATGTTTCCTCCCGAGCTCTGCCGGGCTCCTGGTTCACTGTTGTTATCCAATGACACCTGCTGTTGGGAGATCCTGTTTCTGGGGTCATCATTTAAGAAGCTGACACTTTTCTTAGTAGCGTATCCCGTATAAATACACTCCGCCATCGTTCCCGCAGGAACTGTAAAACTAAGTGTCTGGAAATTATAAAAACAGAGAGAGAAAAAAAGAACAAAATAAATGCAGCTGTGAGCTTGTTTGGGATGCTCTGTCTCGTCTAGATGGGAGGGTTGCGAGTTCAAATCCATCCAAAGATCGTCGTGTACAAAGGAGGCTGGTGCACGTTACATTTTCGTGCCTCGAATGTTCTCTCGTTGGCGTTGTATGGAAGTTCGGATAGTGGGATGCCATTTCAGGTGTGACCTCGTCATCTGACCGTGGTTCAAAACTACGTGTTGTTGTACTCGTATCTTTTTCTTCGGGTTTGATCCCGGACAGTCGCCATTAGCCCGTTGTATTGCTCCAGCGCGACGTTAATTAAATACCCACTTACCTGCAGTGGCATCAAATGTCCTCATGGTGTGGTGTGGAAGTTTGGAGAATGGGGTGCCCAGTTCAAGTACTACCTCGTCATTTGACCGTGGTTTAAAATTACGTAGTGTTGTCCTTGGATCTTTCCCTTAGGTATAGATCCCGGATCGTCGCCAATAGCCGGATGCGTTGCTCTACTGCGACGTTAATTAAAATACCTACTTACCTGCCTGTTTCGTCTTGAAAGTTCGTCCTTGTTGGTCTTCAGGAAAGTAATATTTTGCAGCTTTGCATCGAAGATGATTAATTCTCGTCTTTGGAAGGTTTCGTCTAATTATTGACCTTTCGTCTTTTCCTTCGTCTTAAAAATTGTGCCTTTTCCTTTCCGTCTTATAAAAATTCGTCTTTTGAAAGCCGCGACTTATTCCTCTTTTGAGAACACATAAGTAGCGAGAGTTTATGGAGCCTGTTGGAAGTGGAAACGATGGAAGTCACGAGGAACTAGAGTTACTTAAGAAAACAAAACGAAAAATTATGAGAAAAAGAAATTGAAAATCTTGTGCGGAAAAAATATAATTTAAAGTTCAAATGAGGAAGTAAATAAAAATGTCAATTCAGTTCAGTTGCTTGACCAGAATTTCATGAGGTCAGAAAAGTGGATGCTGCGTTTGTTCCTTCCTGGAAATCAATTTTTCGTGCGTCATACCGATTGTTTGGTAGAATGTGAGTTATTTCGTGCGAGTCGTAACATTTAGGTCTTGGTTTGAGGCATAACGGTCACCAATTTTATAAGCTGTGGGGAAGGTTGTGTTTATCATAGTGCTTCTTCTATCTTCAAAAAGTTTTTCTTGGATGTATTAACGGTAGTTCTTTTTTGTCGTCAAGAGTAGATTGAATGTATTGTTCTAGAATTTGCTTGTTTTTTGCCCAGATTAATTCTTCATTTTTATGCCAATTTGTAACTCGAATGGATTGAGTAATGTATTGAGCCATTGATAATGTGGTACTGTTTATAAAGCGCTGTACTTGTGGAATATGTTTGTACCATCTTGTTGGATCATCGATGCTAAGCCTCAAAAGAACAGGAATTAATGTTTGGTGCATACGTTCAATTTAACTATTTCCGCAAGGATCACCAATGGTTATGTGTTTTAATTTGACATTTTCGTCACGGTAATACGTTTCGAAGTCATATGAAGTAAAAGCACTTCTTCTATCGGCGAAGATACGAGAAAGGATGGTATGTAATCAATAAAACTTTTGGATTGATCGATTTGAAATTTGTACAACTTATCAAGTAAACATCATTTTATCGTTCAATGAACAAAAGAAGCGATATGTTATGTTTTTATATTATAAAAAACATTCTGTCAATTGTTTGAATTACATTGGTAATTTTTGATTTGACAAGTCACCATTTTTTTACTTTTTCTGGTTCAAACGATAGCTGCATGTGCATGAAGTAAAATGGCGTTCAATTTTTTGGCTTAAGATCATTTAGAGTTCTTGGAAATCATACCAACCACCGATTACCGAACTTCGTCATGTTTGAGGAGGGTTAGCAGGCGTGATTCTTCAGGAAAATGATTTTAAAATATTTTGGGGAACACCTGCAAAATGATAGCAAAGACGTACAAATTGTCTCCCGGAATTGTTCTCAATCTGTTCTCGACTGAACCGACGTTTGATGTATTTGTGAGGAGATTAGGGTAATAATTGTGAAAGTTTATAATTGTTAGGCAATGACATGGTGATGAATTTTTAGTTTTAAACAAATTTTTTTTTTAATGTTATTGATCAAGTTTTTGTTGTTTAGATTCCTCTTTGGTGGTGTCACTTCTACTCGTTCTTAGGATTTGCAATGTTTTTAACTTTATATTAAAACCTAATTTTACGAAATGGAAAGCAAGGAAAAGAAATGGAAAGCAAAATTTCAAATATGTGGATAATATTTCACTGTGAAAGATGGAAATTCGAATCGATGTCATGCTCTTTCATTAAGTTGAAAAGGGATCTCATTTAAGTCAGCTATTACGATTTTAAAGACATCTCAAAATATTTTAATGGATCAGCACAAATAACACATATATAACAATAATTAGTCTTTTTAATTTTTAAACACAATTTTCCCTGAATTCCAACTATCCGAAAAAAAACTAACCCTCCTACCTACTCCCTTTCAGGGTTTTGTAGCACAAATGGAACCACGAATGAAATAACGACTGGGAGATATTTCAACTAAATTTTGATTAAAACCCACAATGAAACGAGAAAATTATGTTAAAACTAAAAAATCTCAAAGAAAAACCCCAAAACAGTACATATCGAAAACCGAGTGATTGCTAAGAGAATTTGCGTCTACACGTACACATAATATAAAAATTTCAATTAAAGTAGTAATAACACTAACTGCAAATTAGAATATAAATTCTATGAAAAATAAGCTCACACTAAATCAGAAGTTCATTTTCAAAAGTGATATAGAGTTCAATGTAACACGAGGATGTGAAAAATGAATGAAAATTGAAACTTATCTTACGCATTTCATCCCGTTGAGACAAATAAAAAAAAATAACTTTAAAGTTTAGCTTTTAAATTGAATATTTAATTTTAGCTTTATTTTAAAGACGTTTGCCGCACATGAAAACTAGAGCGGACAGTTGTCGGTATACGTTATTCTAACAAATAAAATATCCCACTGTCCTCTTTAGTTGTAAACTATCACATTTTTACAGGTTTCGTGTGAAAGCCGGGTAAATTGCTTCAATAAATCGAATACGATTAAATTTTATCATCCTATTTTAAGGCCATAAGTATAAAGGAGTGGATTAAGACAAAATACATTAATCAAGTTATATCTTTTCTATAAAAACGAGATGAATACTCTCTTTTGTGTTCGTAATGAGTATATTCGTTAAATGCGTATTGGGAAATATTACAGTTGAAAAATTATTTATTTACAGAAAATCACATTTTAAGTATCGATCAAGTGTGAATTTTCCGCAGATTTCAAATCCGTTGACATTTTCACTCTCTTTAACGATCGTGAAGATAGGAACTTGGACTAGGGGATTAAAAAAGCCCTAAAGCGCGTCAAAAAGCGTGTTATGTGAATGCTGCAGCACAAACCTATACATCTCCCAACGCCTTCTAATCGCTAGAACGACCGGAGATTGTTGAAGCGCCGAAGCTATCTAGCGCTTGGATTCTCGCGATTTCTGCATGTGAATACTCCAGTAGAACTCTATGTACTTTGGCTACCCGCGTTTTGTTTATACTTAAAACGCACGTTGGAAAACGCCTCATGTGAACGGGGCCTAATAAGGGCAGTACGCAATATGTAGTACAATAAATTGCCTGCTCATTTTTTATAGTCTCCAGCTAACTTGTAAATATATTAATGTTTTAATGTCGCTAAATTATTTTATTCGAGCCTTGAGAAACCGGTGAGTTGCTCAACACAACAGCCGCTGGGAAGGGTAGTACGGAACATAAACTTCAGCTTACAAATGTCTGGCACTTCGATGTAGGAAGAGAGCGAACACGACAACAATGCATCCTGTCAATTCAGTCTGGCAGTTTTTCCACTGAAATTCGACAGACAATCGCATTTATAGTTGGCTCGAGCATCTGGCACCATCGAACATAGTGTTCCCTGCATCAGATAACAAATTATACAATAACATCACAAAAGGAAAGTTTATTAGATCCTGATATAAACATAAGAAATACAAATGTGCGATAAAATTTTAAATTTTTTTATGTGTTTATCTTCTAATGTGTAATGCATTTGATATTTTTACTTTATGTTTGACCATCATACGACCAAATGTTGGAAAAATTACATTTGTGCAGCCATTTTATGTTCTTGATGGCTTAAAAAATGAAATTCAAGTTCTTAGAAGAAAAATCAGTTTCTTAGCAAGGTTCTTAACTACAAATACTTCATAAAAGTATGTATAAAGCATTACAATTTTGCCCATATATCTTTATAATTACATAAAATAGGTTATAATTCAGAAAAAGATCAATTTTAATTACATAAAAACAGTATGTAAATAAGATTACCAACGAATAGCACAAAATAAAATATATTAAACACAGCACAATTGTGCAGAATTCTGAATATCACATTTTTCGTAAGTTCAATTACGATCGATTTTAATTAAATAAAAAATGCACAAATTAACACTTTGAAATATTGTTAACAAAAATCAATAATCTTGGGCAAATAATTTTTTAACACTAAATCGAACGATTTCGTTTTTTCTATCAAACAATTGGGATTTAAATTATTAGCGTAATTTATTTAATTTTATTGTAAAACGATTTTTAAAATGACACAATTTTACATTAGTGGTTTTATAATTTATGAATATGTTTTATGAAAAACTAAAAAGAAACTTACATTTCAAGAGAAGTGGGAAACATGAACAGAGGTCTCCGTTTGCATCAGCAACAAAATGGCTACTGCTCTGAGTGGAATATGTCAAGCTCCGTCTACAATTAGGGTCACACACCCTCACCGAGGGAGCTGTAAGTCATGCCTTCAGTGAAGCCTCTGTATCTTTTACTCTGGTTTAACCAATCTACACTACACTTGGTACACTTATTCTTTAGAACTCTGCGGGAAACATAGGGTACATATTTACCCCCGTTTTATTTGTTCAAAGTAATGCAGATAGTTAAAATCACTTCGATATTCCCTTAGGAATAACACTTATTGCAATTACGGTACAAAACTCAGAATATTCTACTAGTATTGCTGAAAAATAACAATTTTTTTCAAATAATTGTATTTAAAGACAAGTACTTATGTTTGAGCGTATTTTTAAAAACTTTTCAAAATATCAATAATTTATAAATATTTGACTGATGATATGAAAAGATTAAAATCATTTTTAATTTTGCATCTTTTACATTTGTAATGAAACTAGTCTAATTCGAAAAGCGAAGCGAAAATCCACTGATAATAAAAGTTACAGATTAAAGTGTTATTTTACTACTAAGAACTAATGTTTCATTTTCTAATTTTAATTGGAATTCTCAGTTTATGCATCTGAGTTAAGACAGCGAAATAATGCACTAAATTTCGAACATTTCTAAGTATTTTGAATCTGTTCTTTTTGTAAATAAATTGCTATTGACTTTAGCAGTCTCGAATTTCTTTTTTGAATTTTTCCTGAGCAGATCGTCATCATCTGACAGTAGCTCAAAATTACGTGGTGTTGTCGTCGGGTTCCTTCCCTTTCCCTTCGGGTTTGATCCCGGACCGTTGCCAATAGCCAGTTGTATTGCTCCAGGGCTACGTTAATTAAATACCTGCCTACCTTGCTTTGAGAAGATTCGAAGTCAAAATCTGACAAGTTTACTGACGCGTCTCATTTTTCAGAAATCTACATTTTTTTCAATGATCGGAACTTCATTTGTCAGTTAAATTGCTACCGCTGTATTTATGTGTTCCATTATTTTATGTGTTGCAAATAAAATATTTAGGAGTTAGATTTTAAAGAATTGTTTATTTTATGCAAAATGTGTCTAAAGACATGGGTTCATTACTTATCAGTGTTTATATTTCGACCAAATCTCCATGCAAGTTATAGCTTAAATGCATGATGATTTGTAAAATTTTGTTTCAAAAAATAAATCAATTGTACAAAACAAAATCTCTTATAATAAGACAATACTTAGAAAAGGGCGTTATATAATGTCAAAATATAAAGTCTCTTTAAATAAGGCAGTTAACGTTAAAATAGGAATAATAACCAACGTTATATATATTATTCAAAGTTTTTTAAATTTTGACGTAGGTTCTGACTGAATTACCCGGCGTTGCTCGGGTTGAATTGTTTATAATTCATCATAATATTACTCAATATTATTCCTATGGAGATTTCGAATTGTTTTTAGTCCCCCTGTAGACCCAGGACAAATCGAACGGGGTTAATATATAACCTATGTGTCCCGCAGAATTCTACAGGATGAATGTACCAAATTTAGTGTGGACATTCATCCTGTACAAATTTAGTGAAAGTGGTCTATTGATCGTATAAATACGTAATGTTATTCTTATGAAGATTTCGAATTGTCTTTAGCCCCCAGTATCATATCGACGATAAAAAGACCACTTTCTATAAAAATAATCTTATATTATCATACAAATTTA
Organism: Meta bourneti; assembly: GCA_933210815.1. Classification (NCBI taxonomy): domain Eukaryota; kingdom Metazoa; phylum Arthropoda; class Arachnida; order Araneae; family Tetragnathidae; genus Meta; species Meta bourneti. The sequence continues at coordinate 88,220,692 of OW119924.1, read as the reverse complement.
CATTCCAATAATAAAGCTAGTTTAAGAATTTACAAACGGGATGCATAAACGATATGATACTGAGAGATTTTCAGCGCAACCGCACTCATCTGCGATTGCACCATACTCGAAGATTCTAAAAACTCCAAGGTCATCTTGAGAGGTGACTACTATAGATGTTAACTGTGACGTCATCTGCACAGCCAGACCGGGAGAGAGCGCCCCCTAGCAAGTGCTCTGTTCAGAATGACAGGACGTTACAGCCCTCTGCACACCCAAGACAAATAGAACGCGTGTTAATATGTAACCTACGTTACCCGCAGGGTTCCAAAGAATACGTGTACCAAATTTCGTGTAGATTGGTCAAATACTGTAGATTTGTATTGAGAACAGACAGAGGCCAACTCTGCTATATATGAATAGATTTATATCTATATATAAAATAGGATGCGTGTATGTATGTATATATGTATATTTTCTATACAAATCTACACCGTTTTACCAATCCACACCAAATTTGGTACACATACTTTAGAACACTGCGGTCAGCATAGGCTAACTCATAACCCCCGTTCTATTGTCCCTGGGTGGCTACAAACTATTCGAAATAGCCATAGAAATAGCATTGAGCATAGATTGATTGCTTTAGGCAGCGATGGTTGCTTTACCAGTGTTGATCGAAAAACAATTTTTTCCGAAACAAATTAAATTACACTATTTATGTTTGAACTGACTTTTTAGTTCTTCCCATGATGTAAATAAATTATAGATATTTTATTGATGAAGAAAGAATATTTTAAAATATTTATCTTTGCAAGGAAATTCAAGGAAAGGTTTTCAGGAGTTCAAGAATTATTTTCAAGGAAAGTTGGTGTATATTTCGACCAACTTTCCTTAAATAATTTATTGAATACGTAATGATTTGTAGAATTCTTTCATAAGGCTTTTTAGGTAAGGCGTGTAACTTATTTTAAAATGTCCGGAATAGATACATGTGAATCCTCCGTTGAAAGCAGTGATTTTCTTTCTGAAAATTTTTGTAAAATCGACCTTCTGCTTTTTGAAAAAATTTTATCTATCTAAACCAAGCACCGTTATTCCGAAAAGCACAAACGAAAAACTCATTGATCATAAAAGCGTAATTTTTCTACTCGGTATCTGGCAGTACCAGAATTAATGTTTACTTTTTTATAAAACTTTGTAGAACTTTCTAGAAAGTTTGGGAAACGGAAACTTCCTTGGACTCATGGTGGAGAACATTCCAGCACCCACTCGATTCTTAGCTGGTCGTATTTAAAGGAAGCTAACTCGGCAAGTCTTCTATCATCTTTCAGTGAATCTGGCAGTTTTATTTCGCTCTTTTAGTTGATTGTATAAGTGTTTCCTACTTTATTCGACAGTCATAGTGTACATTTTGGATTAATATTTCTAAACTGATGTAAGTACTACATATTTTTAAATTCGTTTTTTCGTTAATTTTAGCTTTTTATTGTATTCTATAATAGATTTCATTGCTCAGTGAGAGTGTGCCTTTTGCTTATTTTATGAAATAGCATTTATTTGTATTCTTTTACAGATTTCTTTCTGTAGCAATGCCTCTAAGGAAGCGGAAGGCGATCGGCCAAGTGCAGTCAACGGCTAAGATGATGAAAGATGAGCGTACTTAAGAAACTTCCGAGGAGAGGAATAGAAGACTTGCGATTGCGAGAGAGCTACAACATCTAGATCAACAGAAACGGCACAGAATCGTGAGGCCCGACTACAGGATAAGAGAAATAGAGCTACTACATCTAGAGCAACAGAGACGGCACAGCAGCGTGAGGCCCGACTACAGGATAAGAGAGATAGAGTCAAACGATCACGGACTGCGCACCATTTTAGCTTAGCATTGGAAGAATTCCACTACGATTCACATAAAGACTACTAGCTGCATGCAAGTGTTACCATCGGGAAAATGGAAATGGTTTGTAGTTACTGACAAGCCAAAATGTTTAAATCAGAGTCTACTGGTATTTGCTGTAAAAATGGAAAAGTTAAACTCTGCCAACTGGAACCACCACCACAAGAACTTTTGACTTACACATCAGGAGATACGTCAGTGTCGAAGCATTTTCTTAATAACCATCAGAAAATACAACTCATGTTTCCAATTGACATCTTTCGGCGCCACATCAGTTTTTGGACAGCCCGGATTTCCGTCGACATTCAAGGTGCAAGGGCAGATTTGCTATAGAGCGGGATCGTTGCTTCCGCTGCCAGATCAACCACCAAAATTTCTACAACTATATTTTTTTCAAAACGAACAAATGGTAACAGGTCAAAGGTGCGCCTACTTCTCGGGAACAAGACGTCAGAGTGTGTTAAACTTACAGAGGATATTTCATGAGCACAATAATCTTATTAAAACGTTTGAAACAGCATTGGAACGTATGCCAACAGATGAATATAAATTAGCCATAAGAGCAGACCGAAGACCAGCAGGCGAACACGAGCGGCGCTTTAATTCTCCTCAAGCAGATGAAGTCGCGGTGGTTATATCAGGAGATGAGTTTCATCAACGGGATATCGTTATTCAACGACGAGGTGAATCATTGCAGCGTATTTCGGAAACACATCGATCTTATGATGCTCTGCAGTACCCAGTGATATTCCCCCATGGTGAAGATGGGTATCATTTTAATCTGAGGCAGATCAACCCAAGAACAGGTGAAACAACCAGCAAGAAAGTCTCAGCGATGGATTTCTATGCGTACAGATTAATGGTTCGAGATTCTGAGCAGAACCACGTATTGAACTGCAGGCAATTGTTTCATCAGTTCATCGTCGATATGTACGCAAAAGTCGAGAGTGAGCGTCTCCTTTACATTCGTCTAAATCAACGTAAACTGAAAGTTGATATATTCACCTGAGAGATGCTGTGTCAAATGACGGGAACGTTGAAAACCTTGGTGCCTTAGTCGTACTACCAGCTACATTTACAGGCAGTCCCAGACATATGCACGAATACACGCAAGATGCTATGACGTACGTGAGGACGTACGGGAGACCAGACTTATTTATCACCTTCACATGCAGTCCCACTTGGACGGAGATCAAGGAGGTTCTTACCAATGGTCAATTACCCAGTGAGCGCCACGACTTGATTGCGAGAATATTTAAACAGAAGCAGTTGAAACTGCACTTTGCGCATCTTGCGTTTTTTCGTCGGAATTTCGTTTCTGTTTGTCTTTATGTGTTAATCTTTTACATATTGCAATATATTCAGGAATTAAATGTATGTATTTGCGTCCGAAGTATATTGTAGAAGCTATGAAAAAGTTAAAACGTATTTTCCGTACAACTTAAATGATAGCATTTTTCTGTGAAAGAAAAGTGCTTATTCTAATTCAATTTTCAAGCAACATTTAACCATTTCAACCCGAGCAACGCCGGATAATTCAGCTAGTATATTTATAAAGGCATAATTTTCATTTTCCCTTTTAATTTCGAATTATTTCTTGGTCTTTGTTATGACTTCCATTGGCCATTTTTCTTGTCCCAAATTCGCGAAAAGGTCAAAGCGATTGGAATCATAACAAACTATTTTATCAAACCATTTTTTCACTGGAACACCACTGTGATTGGACGCACGGAATTACATATAGACATCTCTTTATTGTGCAAGCTTAACCTGTATTCAGTCACTGTATGTGCCTTTTAACAGTAATAAACATTTTAACAGTGTTGAAATTTTAATCTCCAATGTTCATACACCTTACTTTTAGATGACATGGTTGGAGAGTCACCATACAAAATGTTTTAACTTTTTAAATATCGTTGGTTTTACCCCATCACATTTATTCCATGTTCTACTTGTTTAATACATTATTGATTTTACTGTTTCCAATTTCATAAATGCGTATAAAATTGTTTTAATAAAATTGCAATTGTGTTTTATTTAATCATAATTTTATAATTTATTAAATTAAAATGTTTTATTAATTTCGTTCATTATCTACTCGCGAACGCTTATCTACGCCTACCCTTTGATTGAGGTACGGTAGAGTCCATAATATCCCGAATGCGAAAGTTATGATTTGCAACTAATGAGTTTTCCGACCCGCAGACCATATACGGCCTTCCAGATAGGTTTACCTGACCCGAAGACCATATAGCAGATAATCCTAGAGGATATTCATGCATAAAAAATATATATTTAAAACAAGTAGCAAATCGGAAATTAGTTTCGCAATTAGCTACGTTCAATTTTGGGCAAGCAGATTTATTTATATTCTTGTTTTATCTTGTGCTTGTCTTATTTATGGCACAATATGCTTCGAGAAATCACAGTGCCATAAATATCAACCAACCAACCCAAATGGGCGATACATTGAGGGTTTTCTGCATTTATATTCATTATAACAATCTTTTCGAGAGCCCTGGAAATCCAACTGCGTCAAAGCTTAACTCATTTGAAGTAAAGGTTAGAGTTTCGTCGCAAGTTTGCTCTCCTCAAACGTCATGACGATTGAATAAAATCTATCTGCATAAAGGTTCTCTTCGCTCAACTCTAAAATTCCCAGTCAAAAGTTATCAAATAATACCATTATCCCCAAAAAGTAAACGCAGATCAAGTCACATAACGGCACTCACTGCATATAATTCCATAGAAAAGGTTTCATTCAATCTTTTTTCAATTTCTATCTTTGATAAGAAACGGCACAAAGGGATTGCGACTAATATCGGTATTCTCGAGAATTTAAAATATGTATTTCTTTCGATGTCGGTATTCGTAAGCCGCTACCAATATCCAGAATTATAAATTTCCCGATTTTAAATTATTTATCTCGTGCTTGACACTATATGTCCCGAGAAGATCCAGTGCAATAAATATAATCCAATCAAGCCAAAGGCATGATATATCGAGGGTTTACTGCAGTTATATTCATTATGATAACCCTTTCGAGAGCCCTGGAACACCAACTGTTTCAAAACAACCCTCTAATACATTCGATGGTAGTGTTGTATTGCTTTTACTCGATAACACACTTTATGATTAAATAACCACAAACATTGGTTGAAAGAAACGGAAAGATTCTAGTGTTCAAGATTATCAAAACTGGTTAGAAATCATGCTGGGAAGACGGATTCCTAGTTGGGTTGCAGCACGAATATATGCATGTGAACCTCTCAGAGGGTTAAACTAATTTAAAGTGAAGGTTAGAATTTCGTTTTAAATTTAACCGTTCCTCGAACGTCGTGAGGAATGGATAAAATCTATGTACACAAAGTATCTCTTCACTCGTCTTCCTAAAATAAATTCCAATCAAAAGTTATCAAATAGGAATAGCGTTGTTCTCCAAAGATAAAAGCAGATCAAATCAAAGGCACATACTACAAATTCGAATTCCATCAAAACGGTTTTATTCAATCTGATTTCTATTGCTGATAGGAAACGGCAGAAAGGAATCGTGACTGCTGTTGTTATTCTCAAGAGCTTAAAATATGTATTTCTTTCATTGTCGGTATTCTGTAGCCGCGATCATGAATCCGGCTGATTCGTCAGGAAGAGCTCCGAGGGAAAGCCACTTCTTCGTATTATTGTCAAAGTGAAAAGGATCCTTTATCTGGGACATGGTTTGAGTACTGAATCCTCCGTACACGTAGATGTTTCTGCCTGCAATGAAAGAGCTATTTAGGGTCATAATGGACTAAAATCAAACTGCAAGCTCTTCTTGCAACTCGAAGGTATTTGTCCAGCTTTATCTTTTACTAGATTTATTTATAGCGTGGAAAAAGGATCTCTGCTGTGTTTCTTCATTCTGATAAAGTAAGGCTGGGTCGTTTTTTATAGCAGGAAATAGTGGTACTCTTTTATGTAGGGCTTTGCTATTTTATTGAATTTTTTATCGTAGTAAACGAGGTGATTTTGGGATATGGAACTCATTTTTTGTTTCACACATATTCAAATAGATATATATGAGTATATATGGTCATATTTCATTATTATGATAGCGTTTTCCATAGTCTAATTGCTATGCTTACCTCGTAAATATATTTTGGATTTTCTAGACCAAGGTGTGATGATTTTTAAACTAGTAAAGTCCATTAATTTATTATTTCTTGCTCATTAAATGTGTTTCTCAAGAAGACATCTAACTTTTATGCGAAAAAATAACATAATGGACACCTACTTCACTAGTTTAAATATCACCACATCTTGGTCTAGAAAATCTAAATTGCTTCAATGTTTTGCTTAGAGTGTTTCACACGTAAGCCAACTTTTTCTATTCGGAATTCATTCTTTGGATTTTTTGGCGGTGCTGAAATTGTATTCAAAACGAAAACCAAGTGACTTCAAGTTTGGAAAACATAAGAAATAAGTCCACCACAGAAACACTACCGCCATCTTTTTTTTAGCTTGATAGAAAAGATCTCTCACACCTTTTAAACAGATTACAGCATGAAAATGTAATTTTCATCATCATGAATATCAGAATTTAGTATCTCCAAAGAGTATCAGTAATTGAGTTTCTGCTCTAAGCGAAAAAAATGTGGCTTCCAAAATTGAGTATATCCCATAAAAAGATGTCTATAAAAGCCCCAAACTCTAATAAATAATAATTTGAAATATAGGATTGGTAAAGTACACATTTAGAAACATATTAGGCTAAAACTTATTCTTTATTTGCTATACTATTTTTAAAGACAGGTTTTAAATATCACATTTATAAAATTCTGGGTCAAAATTGGAGCACACCCAGCCTATTGCGTACAGAACCACATTAAAAACGTAAAATAAAATTTTGTAACCCGTAATTTTGCATGTAGCAGTAATTTTGCATGCTTCTAAGCAGAGCGGCATTGAACTAAGATTTTGTGCTGCTTTTATAATTATATATTTACCTATTTCTTTCATAGAATTGTTCTTACGCTTTGTGCTCTGAATATAGTGACTTTAAATGATTTTTTCTCATTAAACCTCCACATTTTCAAGGCAATTGAGATTATGGTGAGGTGTATAGTTGCTGTTTGAGGTGGCACAGAAATTTTTATTTAACTATTTTCTCTCCGTATCTCTTATTTCTGTGTTGAGATGTTATCTGTAGATACAAAAATTTTACTCCAAATCCAAATTTTTAGCACTTTCTGCTGAAATTGTTCTATAGTGTTAAATATTTCACTTTTCCATTTCATCTAAAAGAACTAAATTTCCAACCTCTCCAGCCAACATTCAAGCATTGAAACACATCCATGTTTGTAAGTGGATATAGTGTTTTGAGGAAGCTATTCGTTTCTTGGGGTTCTGATAAACCTATCACAGGCCATCTTGTAAAAGGTCGAATGGCAACAACGGATAAACACAATGTAAAATCGATAGTTATGGGATCATTCGCCAATTTTGCCACTTAGTTTAAATACGCTTGATTTGAGCCATGGAGCTACATAACATTGCCAGAATTACACGGAATCTCTCGTCACTGTGATGAAATTCTTCAGCAATCTAATTACAGAAAGTAATGATAAATCTGTAAGATAAAAATCAGAGCAGAAAAGAAAATATGAGACGAAAACAGGTTTAACTTAAAAAATGCCTAATAGCATTTGAACGAGTGGAGGGGATGAAATTGAAGGAGACTTTCCAAATCTAATTGTGGTACGGACATATGCTTTATTTGCCACGCATTTTATTGGAAATACGAATTAACACATAATAATAAACGAAATGCTGTTAAATATTTTTCGACTATTTTACTTCATTTAACAGTATCAAATCAGTTTATGTGAATTCCAATGCCTTTATGATTATGAATGGATTGAAATAAGGTATGAAATGTGAATAATGTCATTTTGCACTCGATAGAGATAAGCGATTAAGACTGATTAGCGCAGATGCTATGAGCGGATTTGTTAGTATTGGATGAATCATTCATACAATGCCCATTAAAATCTCAATTGAGAAGACTGATGAACTCGATGCTTCACTACTTTTTGGAATGCTGTTGATTCACTGTTGCTTGATTGCTTGCATTGTTGTTGATTATTGTTGCTGAAATCACTTACCTGAAAATGTTGCAATGGCGCTGTGACATTGCTTGAGCATGGGCTCTTCTTTGTTCCACGTTTCGTTTTCATAACTGTATACAGTGTTGACGCTTTCTAACTTGGATTTCCCCTTCACCGTGATCCGGGTTGCACCTCCAATGCAAATCAGTTTATCTTTATCTGCCAATAGTGTCGGAAATGCCAGTGGTTCTGGAAGCTTTGTCTTCTGTGACCATCTGAAACGAATAAAGGGTTAACGTCGCACTGGAGCAACACAATGGGCTACGGTCCGGGATCATCCTCCGAAGGGGAAAGATCCGCGTATAAAAGAGCCAGTATCGTTGCACTTGAGCGATATTTCAAGTACTTCTTGAAATACCGCTCAAGTACTTCTTGAAGAAAGCAATTTCAAGTACATGAAAAAAACTTCTTAACCTTTGTAATGCTTTCATACGCAACCTCCTGATTCATCAAAAACATCATAAACATAGTAAATAGTTTGTGATTTTAATGATAACATATTATCAAAATGGTATGTGGCCTTAAACCTTTTGCTAATTCTATAATCGCCAAATTAAACTTAAAACTTGTGACAGACGTGATTCCAAAAATAGCATAAACGTAATAAATACTTTGTGATTTTAATGATAGTCTAATGGTAAAATTGTACGCAGCCTATCCATCATTTTAATAATTTCAAAGTTCCCAAATTATACTAGAAAGTGGTAACCCAAAATGATTCACACGCAACCTCCTGATTTATCAGAAATACCATAAGCTAAATAAATACTTTCCGATATTTATACTTAGCCTATTGGTAAAATTGTACGCAGCTTCTCAACCTTTTTAATAATTTTAAAATTGCCAAATTATGCTCCAAATTGCCTCCAAGGACAACGCCTCGTAATTTTGAACCACGGTCAAATGACTAGGTCAACACCTGAACTGGTACCCCACTTTAACACCATGCAACGTGAAGAAATTTGAGGAGAACTACCATCTGGGTCACCATTGCCCGAATATTAAAAAGAGTCTGTTCACTTGCGATAAGCTATGTGAGTGCTTCTATCAGCGCATCACAACTCTTAACAAAATGCAGGAATCGGACACTCGATAAGAAACTCCAAGTCCGCTGCAAGTTCATTCATAAAAAGATTAATTACTTTCGCCGCAGAAATTCTAGTTGAGTAGTGGTAAATTACCAACTCTTTGAGATAATTAGCTTGCGTTAACATAATTAACTAATAGACCCAATTATTCTAACGAATTAAAACCTTGCTTAATTCCCTTGCAGTAGGTCAACTCAGCATATAATATATTGTGACTATTAATTAAGACGGCGTATACAAAATAAAAGTTTGCTTCTTTGAACACACTCGTTTCACAACACTTCATCTTTTGTTGGGCATGAGTCTTCCTTTATGCTACACGAGTTTTATACCTACGGCAGTTGGTAACATTGTAATTGATTCTCCTGATTTTAAAGATTTTTTGAAACTACTAGTTTAAACTTGAAGTAATTAGAGGAATCCCAATGCCAAAATATAATCCCATTTTTAAATACTTCTCGTTTGATAAACTTCACTAGCGAAATTACCCGATCCTACTCCGGTTAAATTGGTTTACTGTCGATTGAAAAAGTGACCAGACTAATCACTTTTATATTTCGTAGAAAAATACCAGCAAGTATTGGGAAATAATTTTTTAACAGCTTTTCGATATTTGTATAATATTTACAACACACTCTGGAAGCAAATCGTATACATGCATATCCATCGACATAACACATTTCACATACACCCCTTTTTTGTATGACAAAACTACGAAAGATGACGCTAAGCTGATTACTACAAAAAACGATTGAGTTTGGGAAAAGGTGTTATGAATGCCCTCTAAGTTCGTTTCCTGTAAAATTACTATAACTCAATTCGTGAAAATGACGAATCTAAGGCGAATGCTCTGAAACTCATAGTTTTCCTACAAATATTTTTTGACAATTGGCACTCTTTCGAATTTCACCATCTTAAAGGGAAGGATGAAAGCAAATTTGGTAAGATATTTATGACTTATTTGTTTAAAGGAAATACATTTTTTATTGAAAATTTAATTCAGTTGCGCGTGCAATAGCAAAAGAACTTGTTTTAAAATGAATGTCTTCAATTCAGACAGAAACGTAACCCATTAATTACTATTTCCAAAAATGGTAGATCGAATTCACAGATTTTTGTTTTAAGAATATATCTGTTTTTAAAAAACTTGTAACAGGTATAAGTTGTTTAAATATTTCTTCAACTAGGAAAGTAGGAAACCTTGACCAACGCCAAAATTAATATTTTTTTTTTCTAATTTTATTTGGAATTCCGAGTTATATGTATCTGAGTTAAGACAGCAAAATGATGTGGTCATATTTGAACATTTCTAACATTTGTGTTCCACTGTTTTTTGTGTTGTAAAGAAATTATTTAGGAGCTAGATTTTTTAACGAATTATTTATTTTGTACAAAATATTGCTAAAGACGGGTTAATTTCTTGGTAGTAAGTGTATATTTCCAACAACTTTCTATGAAAGTCATTGATTCAATATATGATTTGTAAAATTCTGTTTCATAAAAATAAATCAAGCGTACAAATAAAATCTTTTTAAAATAAGACTGTACTGCCTTACTTTAAAAGAGGGTAACGCTAAAATGTAATTATTTTAGAATTTAATATTTAACGTAAAAATAAGACTTGTAACCATACGCTGTAGTTCAAAAATTGTTTTAAATTTTGATGTAGGTTTCCATGGCAAGGCAATTAATATCAGTAAAACATACAAATTTTTTTCAAGTTTGAAATTATATTATTTGCATAGTAGTGAAAGCCGTATTTAATAGTTAAGAAACGACGTCTATCGTTCTCAATAGGTACGCAGCTTCCATTTAGATACAAGAACTCTGAATTGACAAAATGATTGCCTCAAATAATCAATTTAAAGCTGCATGTCAGTTCGAGTAAGTTCGAGCATTTCTTATGCAACAATGCTCTATCTCAAATATTCGTTGAAAACATTGATTTAAAAAATGCTGTAAAATTGGTCTTCCGTTTTTGAAAAATTGTAATCAATCATTGCAATCAATTGAGTTTGTTTCGTCTGTACTGAATTTTAAAACAAGCAGTTATTTCACATGCAGAATGAAATTTTCAAGAAAAGTAACGTATTTGATTGAAAAGAAATTGGTCATGAATTGATCAATATGATTTTTCAGCCTTTTAGAATGATGGTGGAATTTAGAAATTTCTCATTCCTGGTGTAAGAGTGCTACTGATTGATATTAGTCAGAAAATATTGATAGGAAAACTGGCTTCAATTATACACTGTAAGTTTGTCATTTTTCACAGGAAATGAGCTTAAAAAGCATTAATTATCATTCCCAAACTCAAAATCGACTTCTCTAATAGTCATCTCACTTTCACCTTTCGTAGTTTTGTCTTACATTATAGTGCAAGGTATGTGAAATGAATTATAGGGATGGAGAAAACATACGTATTTTCTCCAAAGTAAATTGTAAAAGCTCTAAAAAGTCAAAATGGAGCTTAAAAAATTATTTTTTGCTCACTTAAAATATTTAAATTTTACTATTATAGAGAAAAGATATTATTCTGATCACTTTCAATCAATGTTTAACTGAGCTCTAGTGAGTGTAGGAAGAATCTAAAAATTAATTTTTGATCAAATAAAGACCAAGGTACATCGACTAAAGGTTCAACTGTAATTTTCATGCAGTGTCACATTCTAATAAAATTAAACGAGCTTGATTTAATGGAAAAGTGGTCTATAAGATTGGTGTAAGATATTTAGACTGGAGCACAATTGTAATGTTTGCCCTTGTTGAAATTTTCCCTTTGCTCACAACGAATTGATAGAAGTTTAACTTAAGAAATCATCAAAATACATAAACAAACATATCTTAGAATCAAGATTTTTTCAAACTTACTTTGCTGCTTTTTCATCGAAACACCAAACAGTATCCATGATTGCAACGGTTCCAGCAAAGCTTGTAAAGCCTCCTGCTATCCATAACTGAGAATCCTTGGTGGTAACACCCATCGCCATTCTTGGCTCTGGCAAATCTTTTTCAAATGGCATCCATGAACCACTCTGCGTAGTATATCTCTCAATTGATGCCAAGATTCTAAAATACAGAATTACACCTCTGAATTTTTTAAATGTCTACAAGCTTTACTTTAAATTCCTTCCAGTTACACTTTCATGAGAAATTTTTCGAAAGCTCTGGAATTGAAGTGCAATTTTTATTTTATTAATCTGTGCCTATATTGCATCATAACGTTTCAATACAATATCTGTTTAGCAGTATATGCTTGTCTTGGAGTGAAACTAGCTTCTAGGCCCCTAAAAAATTTTTATAGTAGTCTTTTATCCACTGGTGTACAGCTCGTTAAAGTCATTTAAGTCTTGAGAGTGCATACTCTACGTAGAGGTTTCAATTCTGAAAACACACGATATTAGAAGAGTGTCCCTATTCCATACCACCCACTTAACACCCTCTAATTTTATAAATAAAACAATGGCTGAGAATTTACAGCATTAGAATGAGAAATTGGTTTCCATAGTTGCAGAAATTACACTTAAAAAACACGTTTGTATTCACCAAGCGGCTAAATCACTATTCGGCATTGACTAACATCATTAAGAAAACCTGTCGCGACCAGTTTCTGCCTGAAAACATTAGTCATTGGCCCTGCAATATTCAACCTGATTGCTATTCCCAGAACTTTGAAAACATTCCTCGTATTTCGTTCATAACACGACATAACTGAGAGTAGCATTTAAAAAAAATCAAACTGAAGATTCAAATTAAAATATTACAAAATTTAATGTAAGAGACATCTCCAGTCCACCTAAATAAAGGTGGAGGTAGTGTTCCTGCAGAGATATGGTGTTTCTTGTACATATTCTGGAAGTGACATTTGGCTTGTTTTTCGAATCCGATTTCCACACTTCGTCAATAAAAACCCCCATTGAATTAACTCCGAATTGATATATGATAGTTGATGACATTCGTAGGTAATCCCGGTATGCATCATGTGAGAGCTTTTGGACAGTAGAAGTAAAATCTTCGCAGTCCGTCTGGTTTTATTACACTGAAAATCCCATTGAAGAACGAGAAACAAGGTACACACAAAATTTGTAATTTTCATGACCCCACCTCTGCTTGAACTGGACTGTTGAATCATGGAATTGATTTTGAAATCTGAAAGGAAGAGTCAATATTGGATCTCCTCCCCATTATCAAAAACTTGGTAATGGCGAAGACCGCTTTCTCAACCCCCTTCCTAAAGGACAATTCTGTGAGCGCTCCTGGATGGTGCTCTCCCTTTCAAGATGCCACCAGCAAAGCAAACCATCACGGACTTATAGTTAACAACTGGACCCCTCTCGGGAAATACAAAGGAAAGGAGAAAAAGAACCAGCGTTGTCCAACAGAAGACACGTCACTCATCATCACGATAATACCGAACTTCATACGACGAATGGTCCTTCAAAAGCTGAGGCAGTTTGAAAGGGAAGTGATTCCATTCTCCTACCACCATTGAACTGGACTGGACATATCACTTTCGGAGCACCCGCTGCAAAGTAACTCTTCACATCATAAAAAGAAAAATATTAAAATAATTGCAAATAACATAAGGGTGGGTGATTTTAATAAAATGTCGATCAAAGGGCAGAAGAAACCTTAAGTGCTAATGAGGAACCATAGGCCCCTCCCATCTACTGACCGCGACCGAAGGTGCTTAGGCTTTGGATTAAAAAGTTTGCTCGGGGACCAATCCCCTAAACTGCTGCACGCTCGCACAGAAGAGAGTTGGCATTAAATAGATAAGGAAAGACAGTTAAACTTAGGAAAGAAATTATGAATTAAATGTTAAAATTTAACTTTAAAAGTGAAACAAAATTAGTGGTCCAATCGAGTCTGAAAGCTGCCACCATCGAGTAGTCATAATTCTCCAACACAAGGATAAAAAGCGATACCCCTCTTGTGATGACTCACTTTTGAAAAAGACAAACATCAGTTATCTGGATACACAAATAAAATCTTTGTCAAATAGTCAAAGCGTCAAACTCTGCCCTCGCTTAACACTCATTTGAATTTTCTCATCAGTTTGATTTTAAACAAGCGAAAGTGGTCCAATCTACAAGATCCATTCTCAAGTTAAAGCTTAGAGATGCCTTATTTAACGCACTAGTGAATGATGCTGGTAATCTTCCGCATTTGCACACGGCCTGGAAAGGTTTACTTAAAAAAGCGTGTGGTGGCACCACTGTAATACATATTTATCGTATTTAAACTCGAGTTTTCCTGTTGTTTATACTTTTGTCCTGGTGATGGGAGACACTTTGCCCCGAAATGGTGTTGATGTTTTTTAATAGCGTGCTTTCATTTTCATAGGTCATTTTCTGAAGCTTTTACATATTTGACTATCGATTTTCTACTTTACTTTGTGGAATGTAAAAGGAAAGAGGTAAAATAGTGATATACTTTGTTTCGTGCATTTCCATGTTTTTCCGTGTTCTTAATGATTTCTACTTGTTCGAAAGTAAAAATTCAGCGACGTTCGTTATCGTTGTCCCGGAAGAACTATGACGCAGTCGTAGTCATGGTTATTTTGAGTTAAATGAGTCAACTGTATTTGCATTGATTCATCCTTCCAAATGGAACAACGAAAGAATTGTAGTAATACTCAGTTCCTTTATAGTAGATCAGTGCGGCATTGTTCAAATTTTAATTATTTCTCATCCTCCTTTAGAAGAAAAACTGCACATTTGGTAGCTGTAACTCAGATTTTAATGCAGGATATTGACTCTGCAGTACAGGAACAATGAAAATGCTTCTTAAAACGATTGTATAAAAAATTGTGTGTTGAATTGGAGTGGAACAACGACGTAAGTGCCATACTGTTATCACTGTTAAACCAAACTCTCTCCGCTTCGTTATGAAAATAACTGAATGAACAAAAATGTAAATCAATATATATAAATTCTAAAATAACATAAATAAATTAAATGCAAATTTTTTGTATAGTTAGTGGCTTTGTATCGAATGTTTCATTCCAAACTTTAGAACACCGATACAACTGCGAAATTGGGGGTTATTATTCAAAGTACACCAGCCTGAGTGACTTCATTTGAAATTATCAATATCATACCATTATCACCAAAGTTTCTCACATGTTGGGATTAATGTTAATCATGAACGGTATTCTTAGTTTTCTTTTTCTGTACAAATCGATGAATTACACTTCCGACTTTGTTCTTCTGGCTCAGCTGCGTGATCTCCATTACAAAGGTGATGCAAAGGGACAATTCCCTCTATCAGAAAGTATCGATGCGTAGTCCGAATATGGCCGATGGCCTAATTAACTCTTGACCTACCTTTTACAAATTAAACGAATTTATAGAGCAGGCCAAGTAATTGAAAGCGATGACGATCAAAATCCAATTTATGTTGCCGGTCGATGAGAGTTGGTGGAGAATAGTCTATTTAGCGGTTCGCAATAGTGTTAAAATTACATATCAAGGCGAGACAGAGAAGACCAATAGGAAATAATCGGCTGAATTCGATGGAGTTTATAACTAGGGCCGCTTCACACCAATAGAATCTGTTACATCAGTTTGAACCCAATAGAAACTGACTAACGAAGGTTTGGGAAGGCTGATTCCCAAAACTAGCTTGTTGGTCTCAAACACTAAATCCGGAATTAACACTGCCTGAATCCAGAGCCTTCCGCTTCACTGCACTACTGGATGCATTGATCCGTATTCTGTTTGGGCCCTAATTCTGCACATTCATTTTTACACCTCGGACAGTTTATTTAAGAACCCCATAAGATCGATTGGCTGGATTCCTGTGGTGCAAGAGCGGTATTTGGCCAAGCTTCACCAAACACTTGAAAACATTAAGTAATGGACATACACGAACACAAGGAAAGTTTTACTGACGAGCATAAGTGAAATACATCCAGGGTAAGTTACAGATATCGAGCTTGAACCGCCTACAACTCAGGGTTGTCCGACAGTTGCAGCTCCATCCAACATCTACGTAATTGGCACAGTGTGGGGAATAGAATTGGCATAGCTATCCTTAACAAACTCGAGCATGTCTCATACTTCTGTGAGGTGCACCTACAGTGAATCCCTTCTCATGTGGACCTCAGGGAAATGAAGTAGCGGATGATTTAGCGAAGGAGGGTGTCGATGAACCATTGTCCGATATCCACTCATTGACGTTTCTTAAGCTTTACTCTATTAGATAAAATCTAGATACGGCATAGATCATTCCCCCGGTACACTCTTGGTATCGTGGGGATCGTCCCAGAATATCTCTTGCTTTCAATTGCGACAGACATATTCAGACAGCGCTCTCCCGCTTTTTCAGAAGCCATCTGAGGTGTCTCACGTTTTGCTGTGGTCATAAGATTCATCCTATTTGCCTTAAATGCCAGTCTGACCAGTTTTCTCCAGAACACATTCCCGAGAGCCTGGGGTTGTCTTGAGACGACCTGTTTTCTGAACTTCTTTTGGTGTAGGACTTTATGCGGGTGAATGGACTTGTGGATTTGGCCTAGCTGCAGCTAGAAGTGAAGATTAGCAACAATCCAGGTGAAGTGGAAAGGAATTATGGTAAATCCATTTCAGACAGTTAAATGTCACTATGAGGTCCTCCGGCCAGATACTGAGAAATACTGACAAGGATCATCTCAACTTTGAATGCAATTGGCTGAGTTCGTACGAATGTCATCCGGGGATTAGAAGGATGCGGAAAAATGTTGAAGAAAAAAATTGGATAGGGACTTAAGAGCAGAGTTGCCAGATTGGGCGCAATTGTGCCTCTTTCCTACTCATTATCTTCTCGGGCGCTTAAATTTTTCATTGGGTGTTTCGCATTTTTAAGATAAAATGAGATGCTAAGTAGCAGCATACATTTGTCGCTGATACGAAGTGAACTAAAAAATTAACTGTTTCAAGTTATTATATTTTACAAATTATTATTTCTCTTAATTCTTTTACATAAATATTTGGTATCGGAGGAAACGCCAAATGTCACCCCAAAAGTATCACCTATAAATCAAAAAATTAGTTCTGGACCCATAGATATCTCTTTTTTATATGCAAGTGAAAATCTCGTCAACAGAAATGAACATTTAAATTCGTTTCGGGCGTTTATTGAAAGCGAAAATTTGGCGTTTTTTCTTCTTTAAATCTGGTAACTCTCTTTGAGGGAAAGACACGAGTATCGGAAGATGTCAGACACTTTATGCGAACGTGCATCAAGCCCCGGAAACAGAGATCCTTATTTAATTTGCAGAAATATAAATGTCTGTAAAGTGTTTATTATAATCGCAAAGAAAAACCATTCTTGCTACCGTTTAGGTTTCACTCATCGATCGGAGTTATCGTTTAGTTTTCACTCATCGATCGGAAGTTACTGTTTAGTTTTCACTAATCGGTCGAGAGTTATCGAACCAATGAGTGAAAACTAAACGTCAGCGAGAACGATAGTGAACCGTTAAAAAAGGGTTTTAACAGAAGTGGTGACACTGTTTTGGGTGACATGAGACAGAAGGGTAGTTGAAAACTTTAGAAAAGAGAGGAGTTGTAGGTTATGTGACCACCTTGAACAAAAACGCAAGCTTTGCATCGTGTTTGCCTATAGAGAATGATATTGACATGAACATTTTCCACAACGATTCGAACCCCATAACATTGTCACAACTCACACAAAAGACTCACTTTCAGAAAAGAAAATTATTATTCCTTTGATCCTCAGGAGCACATCTCCTTCAGGTCTGCAAGTGCTTCAAGGACCCGAGATACTCTAATATTATTTTCTCTTCACCTGGGTTCATTATCTTAGTAAACACCGGGTAGTTCTCCCGGGATACTCAAGAGGTCTTTTTCTGCTTTCATCCCTATATTCTTGCTCACCAATCCTTCTTTTTTTACCTTTCACATTTTTCACTTGCCATTGTCTTTCTTGCGTTTGGTGCAGCTTGGCCAAATATGGCCCTTGGACCATAAAACGCCAAAACAACTAATTAACAATACCTTTTGTGTTGAGTAGTGAAGTAGCTATGCAATTAAAGTTCAGATGCCAAGGAACCAGAAATGTCTCGTAACATCGACAACTGGAGCTGCCGAGTTTCTATCGAAAGCAAATCAAATCTTCCATACTTATATTTAGTCAACCTCATGAGTCACTTTATTCGCCGTTGTCTCTAATCTACAATACAATACTAAAATATTTTTAACCCTAAGTTAAAAAATGAGCATAAAATGTGCAATTGTGGAAAATCTTGACGATTATGAATGGATTACCCAACGCTGTCTTATCCCGGCCACACACTGGAGCAGCATGCAACACAACGTACGCATGCGCACTCTCTTTCTGTAGAAGGAACATACCGGTACGCATGCTTATTTCGGCCAATTTAGTATTGTATGACAGATGTTGGACCAATGTGTGACTTGCCTTAGAGCTTGATGGCAGTTTGACAAACGGGCCAAATGAGGAGAGAACGATAGACCATGCGCAAGGAGCAACTGCACATATTATCTCAACTGGATAACCTCAATCGGAAGCATGGAAAGAGAAGATAGTTTGCTCTGGAGGTACTCATTCCGCATGACAAACATTATTAACCTTCCTGGTGGTTGTCTCGAAGAGGTATCTGGTCACTAGCAAAACTGACAGATGTTGATGGACGAGATATCTCGTCATTAGAAGAAAACTGACAGGATCTCGATCTCGTCCTCATAACAAAAACGGCAATTGCTTGATGCCGAGGTGTCTCGTCATTAGAAAAATCGATCAGATCTTGATGGACGTGATATCTCGTCGAAAACACTTGGAAGGTTAACCAATCATAACAGAAAGAAACTGTTTGAAGCTGAAATGATCGAGCGAGAGGATTACCAGTACTATCAATAATCCAAAATGCAAATATCCAAATCCAGTACTATCAAAAAGCATTGTTAGAAAGTGTCTGCGTTTGTAGATGCTTTGCAATTATATAGAATACATATTCATAAAAGAATAAATGTTTAAAGAAGTCCTCATAACAAAATCGGCAATTGCTTGATGCCGAGGTGTCTCGTCATTAGAAAAATCGATCAGATCTTGATGGACGTGATATCTCGTCGAAACCACTTGAAGGGTTAACCAATCGTAACAGAAAGAAACTGTTCGAAGCTGAAATGATCGAGCGAGAGGATGACCAGTACTATCAATAATCCAAAATGCAAATATCCAAATCCAGTACTATCAAAAAGCATTGTTAGAAAGAATCTGCGTTCGTAGATGCTTTGCAATTATAGAGGATACACATTCATAAAAGAATAAATGTTTAAAGAAGTACCAAAGAAAAGCGTAGTTTTATTTCGCTAATAGCCACGTAGAAATTTACGCAAGCACATTATTATGTATTCTGGTTTTTTTCAGTCACCATAAAAAACTTTTTATCAGGGGATGTCGGCCATCTGATTGTACAATAACTCCACGCCACTGCAGAGTTCAAGATAGAATTGTGATGCTGCTCCATCAAGTTCTCATGGACCATCTTCTTTCAAAGCTGAACAAATTTTTGCGCTAAAAATGCCACGGCAGTAACAGTTCAAATGAAATCAAAGCAAATTCTAAAATCTAAAGAAATAAATTCATTTCGTCGGTTAAATCGTGATTCCAGTTCCCGTTGTCTTGAAAAAAATATTTACATCGCAATTGTATTATGCTCATAAACTATTAAATGAAAATACATTAAACCAGTTAAATGTAATAACGCAGTTTGCAAAAATGAAATAAAAAAATTGAAACATACGTCTGGGAAATTATAATTGATTTTGACGTTACCTTTGTGCCATGTAGAAAAAGCAATGCAATAGAAAATTTAATTTTAAATCCCAAGCATTTTCCCCAAGTACCATCCACGTATGTCTTCTTTCAGAAGATGGTTCTGATGCATTTATTGAAATTTCATTAACTCTAATAATTTCAAAAGATTAAATATTTAATGGTGGTTAAAAGGCTTTTTACAAACACAATGAATTGAAACTACTCATAAAACTATTTCTAAGGGAGAATTAATTTCCTGTTTAGCTGGTATTGTAAATTGATGGTTGAGCATTTCAAGCGTACACTCAAGTGAACATTTCTATTGTTTTTTACCATAAAAGTTTTAATTTTTAATGAAGTAAAAACATTTTCTCTTTAATTATTTTGATATCCTGTTATTAGCAAAATTGATCAGATCTTTGTGGACGAGTTATCTCGTCGAAATCACTTGAAGGGTTAAGTTCATGGATTGGGTTTTTATGGCACAAGATCCATATTCGGCCAAGCTGCTCCAAACAACGTCAAATAGATGGACATGCACACACAAGAAAAGCTTTACTGACAGAGAAAATAGAAAAACTCCCCAGGAGGAATAGAACCTGGCAATCTTGTATGTATGGACAACGATGACAAACTTATAAAAATGATAGGGTACGCTCACCCAAGTTTCTGTATAACCCCGCTACTGAACACAAAAGGGCCCTTAAAATTTGTAAATCATGTTCTTCCTAGGCATTATCATTAAGACAATTTTTAATCAGTGCTATGAACACGTAGGTGACTTCTAAATGGTAAAACTCACATATAACTCAGCATTTGTTTTCTCAATTGAAAAACAAAACTTTAAACTATGAACGAAAAGAAACTTCATTCAAACGGAAAATGAATCTTACTTGTTTACTTCGTTTTTTCCTCCCATTGCCAGAACCGATCCGTTGAAGTTCACAGCCCCATGCAGAGATCTTCCATAATTCATTGCTGGTAATGTAGTCCATTTATTTCTCTCAAATTGATATTGATAGCTCTCCTTGAGAGGTTGCATACTTCCAAAAGTCAGTCGCTGCAGAGGATTGCATCCTCCTGAAATGGATATATCGCATTTCAAGGAATGATTTTTCCCACAAAAGCAAGCTGTATGGATTGCATTTTATCTAATGTACTTTAGACTTACATTCTGAAAGCTTTTAGTCTCTTTTTTGGTTTTATTTTGAGATAAAAAATTGAACGTACGATCCGTATCAGAAATAATTTGAAAGTATTGTTTATTATGTGTTGTAGCGTCATTCCGGTAGAACAACTTGTAAACTGGATGGACACATGTGATGAAGGGCTTAATATAAAAAACTTGTCAGACGGGTTGTATCTGGACAGCAGGGCAGTTAAATTTGTCCGGAGGGCCGTATCTGCATTGAAGACCGGTTAAACTTCTCTGGGGAACTGCATCTGGACTGTCCGGAAGCCCGTACCTGGCCTGAGATAAGCCTATTTGCTACAACTTAGTTCTCTGAGTAAAATCGACGACAATATTTGCTAATTCGCCTGGATCAATTCGTTCAGGATAACGACATTCTTATTCCTGAAATATTCGGGTTTCGTAAGAAACATAGCACCAACAACCAACTGTTGCGTATTACAGAATTGAGTCATGAGGGATATCGCAAAAGCACAGCACACTGGTGTGTTGTGATTTTCCTAGATGTAGCCAAAGCGTTTGACCGTGTTTGACACGAAGAATCAAGCTCATGCGACTTGGTTTTTCGGCCCATTTCATTTCTATAGTCAATTCATATCTCACTAATCGTTCAGTTAGCGTATTGTTGACTTTAATAATTATTCCATTCAACGCCCAGTTCGTGCCGGAGTTCCCCAAGGTTCCCTATAGGGACCTAAGCTCTTCAACCTTTTCGTTAACGTTATGCCCAAAAATCTGTACACGACGTTGGCTATATACGCCAACGACACCAATTCTTACTCAATCGAATAACACTCATCACATCTTGTTCAGTATGCGAACGTACATACGAGAACTTGCAGCTCTGGCTCTGAGATTAGAGGATCAAAATTAATGCTTCAAAGTGTGCTTGTATGCTTTTCTCTAGGAAATACATATAATTCAAATACGTATTCAATTTGAATCTTAATAACCCAGAATATTTGGATATTTTCCCTGTTTCTCTCTTTGGCACACCCATGTACTGGTTCGAAGGTATAAATATTTTGGACTAGCCCTTGATCCAAAATTAATCTGGACTGATCACATCATTCGCGCTATGCTTAACTATACGTGATCGTCAAAAGCCAAATTTATCAGCTAATTGCTCGCAAGAGTAGGCTCTCGTGCAGATAAAATATTCCTACAAAGCCATCTTTCGACCCACCCTCACTGATGGATCACAAATTTGAGGATACACTAGTACGCAAAATCTCAAAAGACTGCAGATCTTCCCAAAATCGTACATTATGTACGATCACGAACGTTCCTTATTTTGTCCGGAATGAAGACATTCATTCGAATTTCAGAATTAAGCACATTGCTGAATATTTACAGCATCTCTCTTCAAAATTCTTTCAAAAAATACCTCAGGTGCCAAACGAAGCACTAGTCATTACTACAATGTGAAACGACAGTTAATAGACCACGATCTATTCTGCATAAACAGTTTAATACCTTTCGATATAGACATAAGAGTCAATGCAGAGTATTTCGTTTGGACTTATGATAAACTGCGTGAAATATCACTGCTGATTGTTTCTTTTCGAGATAAAGGAAATATAAAATATTCAAGATTTATATTAACTGACGAGAGAGGCTCTGGTTATGTAGACAATTTTGAGCAAACCAAAGGATATTTGTTTTTGAAAAGTTTTGTGTTTAATTATATTTCTCACAAAGCTTGATTAAATTCACTTTAATTAAGGAATAGCACAAATTCGAGAAATATTTAAGGTAATTAATTCTTACTGAGCTCCACAAAAATTTGTTTTGTGAGTTTTACAAATTTGTTGTTGTGTTACTACAGTTTTTTTAAATATACAATATATTACAATGATTGAGGCATTTTAATGCTTGCCTTTTCTAGTCTAGGATCTTAGACAGCCTAAAATACTAAAACTTGTCAGACATTTTATATTATGAAATGCTTTTTGTTAAGCTAAATGTAGTGACGACAGTGTTTTCGAGTAGGAAGGAACTTCCCTTTCGTATACCGGATGAGACGTAACTTTATTTGCTTTTCAAACACGATTTTAGCACTTCGCCAACACAAATTCCAAAAATAGAATACCGAAATGGAAAATGTTAGTTGATTTGTCTAAGCCAATTAAATGCCAATATCGCCAAAATGGCGATAAACTACATTTTAGGGTATCCCCAACGTGTATTATGCTAGAACATTTGGGTAACAAGAAGCAAAATCACCGTTTTCTGTCTGGTTTGTCTGTTTGCACTGAAAATCTCTCTCAGAGCAATTATTTCACTAGTTTTTGAATTCAAAAGTACCCACATGACTCTTAGAAACCAAACCAGAGGTCTCAAATTTAATTTTAAAAATAATTTTATGTACTTCAGTGAAAAGATAAAATTTACTTTTATACAAATAATGTCTTGAGAAAGGAATATCAGATGCAACTTAAGAAATAACGCCAATGAAAACTGACGTGGGAAATAGCACTCAATATCTTCTCACGGGGAATAGGTCTGGAAATGACGATTCAGACCAAATCCCCCTTGAAGGAAAATATTGACACGAAGGACTTTTTCTTCGTGTCAGAAAAGTTAGAAAAAGGAGTTGAGAAATGTGCAGTTAGGTTTTGAAATGGAAACTCGAAAAGTTATGACCTCAAAATTGTTTTCGAAAATTTAGCGAAATGAATAGTTGAATTCGTAAACGCATAAAATAGATAATTTTTCAGTAAAAGTTTAAAGGCATTTCGATTGAATTGCACGCTTGCCAACACAGCAGATAAATACGATAGGTTCAATTGGCAACATAAAAATGAAATTTTCTTACTTAATTAAGCTTGGGGGTGAATCATATGATTTGGGTAAAACAACCGACTTTGATATGCCAAAAATTAAAGTCACAATTCGAAATTTCATGAAAACTTTCAAACTTTTGTGTTGTCTACGTAATAAAGAATAAATTAAAAGGCAGTACAAATCCGGAGTGACTTAAAAGTGAGATGAGTCCATTTTTGACATCCGTGCCAGCCCTCGCTATATAGTGGGGACGGCCTTTAGATTATTGACCGAGCATGATTGGCTGGCCAAACATTTGCATCACTTTGGCATTTATAGTAGTCCTTAATGTGTCCTATGCAGAGGGGTGGCTGACATGGACTGTAACCACCTTTTAGAACGTTCGGCCTTAACGGGGGAGGGTCCATGCATGCTAATGGAATGCTCGAGAACTTTTGAAGCGGTCTGAATCTTGTTGATCTCCTCAAAACTTTTTTCCTGTTGTATACTCTAACTTCATGTGTCACATAGTGACACATAGAGGTTAATATATCTATTTGTTTAAGGGCCTTTGCAATAAAAACATCAGAAACCGTAGATATTACGGAAGTTTCGTTATTTATTTGGTTCAACAATGCTCTTAGAGATACAATTTTGTCACGTTTACTATTTAGTAGTGTTTTTTTACTTGGGATTAAAATCATAAGTATGAAAAGTATGTGAATGATTTAAATTGTTAATAAACCTTTAAACTTTAATCTTATTTATGAAGCAGAAAATATGTATGCCTGAAGCTGCAAAAATTCTCGAACGCTGAGCTCTTGCGTCTTGAAATTTTCACAGCTTATTAGCTTTGGAATTTTTAGGTCAACTCAATCATTCTCAACTCTAAGTCAATCCCTCAGAAACAACGATAACAAATTTAATATAGAACACTACGCAAGAAGATACCAATCCTTTCATCAAACTCGAATCAACACGAAAATCAACAAAAACTCGTGAAGCAGACAAATATCAAAAAACTATTCGACGGCTCAATAAAACTGAAGAAACAGTAGCACGAATTGGTTTGTCTAAAACACTCGGGAGAAGCTGGGTACTAAAGCTAGATTTTTATATGAAACTATTGTTATATTTGACAAATTAGATGTAGGCAAAAATACTTTGAACTGAACGAAGTGTCTTGGTAAAACGTCTGTGAGCGAGTGCAAGCGTTCCGTGAATTTAATTTTTATTATGCACGTGCAACTGCTACTAGAGTACTTGTAAACGTTGTTGTGTCTTGATCAAACTTGATTTATTAAGTACCCGCAAACTATGATATTCGAGAATGTATTTTTAACTATGCACGCGCAAACTATAACCATGATTTAAAATGTGATGAAAAATTAATTTTGAAGAATTGGAGGGGAGTAAAAGAGAGTTGATCCACATTCTTTGTACTTAGTTTAATAATAAATGTAGAAATTTTTCTAACTAGTATTGATCTCGATTTATGCAACCGAAAAGCTTAATTTACAATTATTCATTGTAGTCTTACTGATACTATGATCACTCGAAAAGTGACAAGAGGGAATCTTCGTCTCCAAGGTGAATTAGGACCCGTCTTCAATCTCCACTTTATCTCCTCAATAATAATGAGGGATCCATTGTAAAATACGTTACGTGTTTCGTATTGTCTTTTCTTTTTCGGTTGGATGAGAAAATATTGTTGAAGCATGACAGTGCTGGAAAAATATTCCGCATTTCAGATTTAAGAATTGTGCGCAGGCTCAGGTGACATGCAAGTTTAATTTTCGAAACTACCAGTTAGTGTAGATTATTGTTTTTCTCTTTAAAGAATTGTGGTACGCCAAGGGTAGTAGATCATTAGTTGGAAAAGCTATAGTTTCATTCGTATCTTAAGTTCACTTGAGTTAGAAAGGAAAATATATTCGTGGATAAGGCTTCTCTAGAAAAAGGAAAGAAGTGTGATCTCAATTACTTTAGCATTGGAATTGAGGAAACACCAGACACGAACATGACAGTTGTAGAACTGAAAAATATCATAACAGGAAGCCAATGGTATGAAGAATTCGTGAAAAATGCTTGAAATGATAGTAAGTTCACGAAAGGGGTTAGAAGAAAGGAAAGGAAAGAAGCAACAAATACAATTTGAGCTAGAGAAGCTAAGGATAAAAGCTGGAATGAGGGCAAGTGATTACTCAGTAGAGGAAAGCAGCATCATACCAATATGAATGTCGAAATGCACGCTGAAAGGAAGGCAAAATGTCTCCGCCGATATTACTGTTGGAAGGATCAACAACAGACCATTGAAGGATATTCCGTTGAAGGTAATAAATAGGTAGATGAGTTGGTGGTAGAAAGTATCAATGAAGACGGGAAAGCATCAATGATCAAGGGAAGAGATGTTGAAGATGGAAATCAAGGGGAATACGTTGAGTACAAAGAAATCCCGAAGAGTGTAAAAGAATTCCCTATGGCGCAAGAAAATTTATCAATGCATCATTCATCAGATGAAAGTAATGGTACCAAAGTTACTCGTTTAGTTTCTTGTGAGAGTAATGGAAACTTATCTAAGCCAGATCGTCTTGCACCTGGTATTTTAGGGTCATTAGCTGACGCATCTGTCTTTCTTTTAAGAACTATATTCTATTGCAGAGAGTACGTTCAGTCTGGCAGGGAAGAACTCGGATGATCAGTCACTTAATGGTAATTTTATTTTGGGCCACAATCTTCATGAAAGGGCTCTTAACTATGATACACGATGTACGACCTTTGTCGCTAACAGATTTACATTAACATTTGAAGAAACAGCTTTACAGAAAGAATCCAAAAATGGAGAGACAGATCAAGGGGAAATTGGAAAAAAGTCTGAACCAGCAAAGGAATATGAATTCAAACAAGATCAAAGAAAATTTTATGAAGTCACTTATCACAAGTGAAGAAGAGTCAAATGACATCTTTGAAGGTTTAGGCAATATAGAAAACGTTCCAATCGAAGAAGAAACAGACGATATCGCCTAAGAAATCCACAACAGCGCAGTTGAGTCTCACGCAGGAAAAAAAAATGAAGTCTTTTATGCAAATTCGAGATACTTTTTACCCGACAGTATCGCTATAGCTATCGCAGAATCGTTCAGATTACGAACGATACAGAAATCCCATACCTCCTCGAATTGGCACAATTGAATGAGGCTTGAAATGTTCACTTGAGATCCGTTCAGCTATTATGGCTGAACATGCAGCATGGGAAAAACTTTGGAAAGGGCTTTTTTCTAATTTTCGTTTCATGCTAGGAAAACTTTAGGATGATATTTGGAAGAATCTATTATGAATTTGTTAACTGTGTGTGAGATAGGACAATTTAAGGGTACAAAAACATGTACATAAGGAACACATTTTTCCATATGTATGGTGTTTCTTCTATTTTATTCTTCAATACTTTGGGGTAGATTAGATCAATTTATAAGAAAAGGGTATTGGCGTAAATGTTGGTACAAATTTACCAACATTTACGTATATGTAGCTGTTTGAGCTTCGAGCTCTAATATTAGTCTTGAAATATGGATACAATCTTCTAGAAATGTTCCTAAACTGTGAGTATATTTAAACATTAATGTCTTTTTATACATTTTTTGAAGAAAATATGTATAAAAAAACATTAATTTTAAGGACATTTCCTTTAATTTCTCTTAATTTGATAGGGCAACAACCCCTATTCTGAATGGTTCTTTTCTACACAAGTGCAAGCACTTGTGTAGGCCTTAACACGAACTATTTGATAATAAGTAAAACTGGATCTTGGAAAAAAAGTTTTCCTCTTGGTAGCATGTCAGCTCAGCACGCGCTCCTTGAATTTCAATTTTATTATGCACGTACAACTGCTACTAGCTTGATCCATTTATACGATCGACCTTATGATACGACTTCATCGAACTATTTCCTTAATTAAATATCTATTTCATAATATAATACCCATTTTCATGTATGCTTTGATAGTTTCTAACTTGTTGTTCTCATATAATACAAAAATTTCCGCTATAAGTAGAATGTTTAATTCGTAACATGTAGATACATAATGTCGAGAACTTTCAATAGTAATATTTCGCATCGAAACATGTCTACATTAAAGGTTCTCCCTTTGACATACACCGTTAATTTAATTGAATAGCTTTGAGACTCAAGGAAAATATTGAAAATATTATTTCAAGAAAACTCTATTTCAAAGATGAAATTTAAATAATGTAAACTCTATGTTAGACTTACATTCTAGTGTATAATGTCAACATAGTGTAATCATTTCAAAGTTACTTAAATATCGTTGCACAAAAATGAAATTACCTTAATAGGATTTAGATAATGGCAATGTTTCATAAATATTGGAGTAATTTAGAAATTGAAATGCGAATAAAGGGGTTGTGTTAAGCTCGTAGTTTTTTTCAGTCAAACATGCATATACACTCCGTCAAAGAAACCAAAATATTCCGAAGTTAGTGCTCGGTCAGAATGCGTTGCGTTTAACTCAGCGTTTGATGTATATGAAAAGATAAAGAAATGATAACAGCATCAAATCTATATATGTATGTATATACAGTAGAGTCCCGCTAATCCGAGTCCTGTTAATCCGAGCTCCGCTTAATCCGAGGTAGCTTAAATAATGTATTTTTTTCCCTCTCTCAAGTTCGATCAAAATTTGTCACCGGCCTGTTGAGCCGGCGGTCAGTTTTTCTTGGAATTTTCGCTTTTCTTCTCCACTTGCCATTCTGGTTCGGGCTAGTCCATTTTGCTTCTGAGGGGTGTCACCCCCCCCCCCCCCGAAAAAAAAACGGAGTA
The DNA here is from genome assembly GCA_933210815.1 of Meta bourneti. Taxonomy (NCBI): domain Eukaryota; kingdom Metazoa; phylum Arthropoda; class Arachnida; order Araneae; family Tetragnathidae; genus Meta; species Meta bourneti. The sequence continues at coordinate 88,192,003 of OW119924.1, read as the reverse complement.
CTGTGCTATCGTCACGAGAAAAACCCCAGTCACCAGACAGAGTGGTGGCGGTCGTTATGGAAACGGGTTATTCCACTGCATTTTGGGGATGAAGGCAAGTTCATTTGGCGACCGGCGCGGCAAAAGTCTCATTTAGCTATCGTATCATCACAGGCGAAACGGATTCTTCGCCAAATGAAGTGAGCTTAGTTTGCCAAATATTGCAGTCCATTTTATACCAGCTTCCCTCCTCTCTTCGACTCGTCTACTCACGGCAACCCTGTTCAGGGTTTTTCTCGTGGTGGTCGGACAGTAGAAAGGTGACAGTGTCCGACTAGTGTATCATTTTCGTTCGAGAACTCATAGAAGTAAGACGATATGTTTGTGATGAGAATGAGCGGAAAAAGGAAACACGTGTCTGTTTCGTTAGATGTTATGTTAAAAAGACGAACTTCTATTTTATTATGTAGTCCGCATAAACCGAGTTTTCAGTAATCCGAGTTGGTGTCGGTCCCGATCAACTCGGATTATCGGGACTTGACTGTATGTATATATATATATATATATATATATATATATATATGAATGTATGTATGTATGTATGTATATATATATATATATATATTATAGAATTACATCAAGGTCATAAATAGACATTAGGTCATAAAAAAGATATAAGATCCCATCTTGGTACATGGTGATATACGGCGTGGCATGGGATCAAATGGAGTTCTTATGCTATCTTGTGACAAATTATGCCATGCATAGTCAGCTGCTGCGCCGGATCCCTTTTTTCAGGGAGTGATTCAATTAGCACCTTAGCATATTCCAGACCTGCTCAGTGGGAGACAGATCTGGGGATCTCTGCCCAAGAAAGAGTTTCAACCCAAGAAGGAACTCACATGAAAAGTGAGCCGTGTTTGGCAGGGTGTTCTCGTGCTGGTAAATAGTCTCTTGGCAAAGTGACATAAAAGTCAAACAGGTTGTAGGTTTCGTCGGACGTATCGCTGTTCTGAAATTCTACCTCGTACAGGCTGTCGTAAGTGATGCTCCCCCACTCACCATTACACTATTGCAGTGCAGTTCCCTGGAGAATGCAGTTGAGTCGCATGGTTTTGAACGATTGTTAAATTAGGGGACTAGTGGTAACGCAAACAAATTCCTTCCAAAATCGGTGTCTTTAACGCGGATTTTGAATCTTTTATAGTTATATCTTTTATAGTTTATAGTTTGGTGTCGTAAGCGGTGTCCTCGATAACGAGGTGGCAGGTGGGAAACATCCGCAACGATCGCCATTCGTGCTTTTGCGCGCGTATGGCAACCTTCTCCTCACCCGCTTATTCGGAAATCAACTCGCTCAAGGTCGACTGCCTTCTCCCGGGAGCCACACAATAGTTGCAGTGCTGTGCCGCTTGACAGTGAACTGAGAATGATAGCGCTGATAGGATCTCCGCCACAAGTGAATGCGGTGATGATCTACCTCAAGGTAAAAGTGGGAGTTGACACTAATCATAATATGCTACCAATCCATGACTGCCTACGACTCTCGGGCACGACTCCACTCCAGACTAAGACTACAATGTTCAATGGCCATTCTCATTTTACTGTCGAGTGGCACACCACTTCAACTCCTAAAGTTATTTAGTAAGGAGCCATCACTTCCGTCGGTCCGGTCTAGCGGTAGTATGAAGTAGTTTAGCAGCACGTGCATACGACCTGAAGATCACACATACAGCCAGTTATTTTGCGTTTCATGTCACGTGTCCTCGGAGTTCTTTACCAGCATGATTACTCACGAATCGCCCCTCCCAAGACTGTCTCCGTGATGCTTAAAACCCTTCATTGGACAAAACGATATCCGTATACATATGTCGTTAATTGCACCATCCCCGGAATATAAGGGATCTGGAGCAGCAGCTGAAGAATGCTTGACATAACTTACCACAAGATAGCTTAAGTGTTTTTTTTATTATCTGCCACACTGTATATTATTATCGTTGCTTCTACAAGAGGCTTTATAACTTATTAACCCTCCAAGTGGTTTCGATGAGATATCTCGTCCATCAAGATATGACCTATTTTGCTGATGACGAGATATCTCGTCATCAGTTATTGCCGATTTTTCGATGGTGATGGGATCAAGATCTAGTCAGTTTTCTTTTGGTGGCAAGATATCTTGTCCATCCAGATCTGGTCAGTTCTAATGATGAGATACCTCGTCGAGATAACCACCTGGAGGGTAAATTTATTGTCTTTCTGTAGTAATTCTACAATTATAGAGTCCTGTAGATTTGAAATTATAATCATTTCTTTATCTCTTCATTTGCATCACACATGCTAAGTTTCATTCCTATTAAACCCGGGTGTTTCATTTTTTTTGCAGAGTGCATTTCATTTCAGAAAAGCCATTTTTCATTTTAATGCAGATACTATGTTTTGTTTTCAAATTGGAGGTTCCTGGATCTCTTACTTTTAACATTATATAATTTATTAATCGTATTCTCTGCATTTTAAATCCCCAGAGGAAAAACTTTGCTTTTTATACATTTTTCGTTCTCGCAGTATAAATTAACGAGGTTTCTTTGTCTTTCGTATTTTTATTTTTCCAGCAGTTTTAGAGATTTTATTTAAAAGACTGAATAGCATTGAAAAGTATTTTAGGCGAATCGAGGATTCTATAGTGTCTTGGAGGATCAAGTACTTTAGGATTTTTGGATAGCCTTTTTGTACTTAGTGTCGTGGAGGATTAAGTACTTTAGCCGACTTAGGCTTTTTGAAATATTTTATGAAACATTTCTCTCTTCCAAACGATGCAATATATTCTTAAGATAAATCTTGTTTACTTTCAAATCGTAAATAAAAGCAAGGCTGTTTCATTTGTCTTGATTTTAGGCTTTTGATTTTAGACGAATAGATTTATGATTGATTTACAGCAGAAATCCATCGTGATAAACGTATTTACTCGTACATGAAAAGAGAAAGCATTAATATATCAATACCAATTTCAAGTTGCTTATTTTATTTTATGTACTTAATTTAGCATGTTATGTACTTTACAAGAACAAGGGCAGTATCCCCATGCCTTTCGGAAAAAATAAATTACCACTTTGTAGATTAATTTTTTTGAGAAAACGCATCTTCTCTTCTCTAAAGCTTAAAAAAGCATGTTTTCATACTTTCCTTCAAGATGTTTCAAACTTCCTATACAACCTTAAGGAATGTAGAGAACTCAAAATTAACTCATACTCTCATAGAGATGCATTTGCGCACGTGCCACCATTGGGATTTGCTAGACGGCGCTATTCGGTAGCAATTCAGTTTTAATTTAGATTCTCACTTCGTAAGGGTAACATATCGCCAGCTTAGAGTAGAAACTCATACACTGGCATCATTTCGGAAACACTAAATGCTTATTTGCATGAGAAATACATTACCATATTGTAATATGTGTGAACAAAATGTAACCCTATCAAAATGCTTATAATTTATATTTTTGGCCTAAAACATAATAGTTAGTTTTTAAGCAGTTGTACAGTAAATTTTATTTGTCAGTTAATGAATTTTTGCTCTAAACCGCCATAGCATCATTTCACGAAGGCTGAAGTGGCTGGCATACTCCTAGTGTATGAGACAGTTAATGAAAACGGACGAGCCATTGTGAGAATGTTTCTTGGATGTTAACCTCGGCAGAAGTGTGGCAAATTACTGGATAGTTTGCGCGTTTGCCACAGGAATTGTGTGGAACATTCCTCAGAAACATATATGCTGTCACAGCTGCATGTTACCACGAAGGGTTAGAAAATTTTTAACTGTCTGTATATTGAACTACCGTCAAACTGTAGAATTACGGCTGGGAAAAAAGCTGTTCGTGTACATGCTGTGAATTTCATTCCTGCATCTTAGTGTACCCTCTCTGGAACATCCGGATGGTGCTTGCGCATACACATCCCATTGTGAATAAGGTTTAATTTTTTATTCCCCACACATTTGTGCAGGAAGTTCTGAAACTACCTGTATTGTGTTAGGTTTGAAGGGCGAACCTGTCCTAGCCGATTGGTCGTTCTTTACCGATCAGAAAAAATATTAATACCACGATTTTAAATAGAATAAGGCTAGATTGCTTAATGTTCACGTTTTTCTCAATGCCGTTCATGTCTCCTTTAAACAGTGGACTTCGCATTAAGGTAATTTCTGTTTAGGGAGTTTTAAGTTTTGCTTGATAAAAGATTACCTCAGAAAAGGGATATTTCTTAATCTATGATCCCAACTTAAATTTGTTGATAATATACGAGGTCTGTCCGGGAAGTCTGTGATTGCCGAATTCGTGACAGTGGAATGCCCCACAAGAGGATTTTTCTTTAAAGCTAGATATAGAGGCTGTTAGAGTTTGTTGTTTCAAACTTGACATGACACTAGAATGCAATTTCAGCACGCCCCTTCTGAAGTTGATTATAAACTTACTAGCTGAATTTACCCAGCGTTGCTCGGGTTTAATTGGTTAAACGTCGATTGAAAGTGATCCAAAAAATAACTGTTCTGTCATAGAAAATGCAAATATAGAGAAAAAATAAGGGGGCGCAAAAAAAATTTTAAAACTGAGATTTTTATAGCTTCTACAATTTACCTTAGATACCTAAAAAAGGATAATAGGAAATAAAAAATAATAGGAAAAGACCTACAATAAACCTACAATAAACCGCACTAAATTTATGCTCCTACTTCTTTCAAGTTATTGCCAGAAATAATTGTGATCCAGACAAGAAAAATTACCAAAAGCTACATCTCGAAGAAATCTACAGAATGATATAAAATTTACGAAGATACTCCAAATGTAAGTCCGGTTTCCGGCATTTATTTCATCTTTCGAATTGAATTTATTTAAATTATTCATCTTTCGGCCATTGTTTTGATTCATCTTTATCCGGAGTGTGCCTTGCCTCTATAGCAAAGAATTCCACCAAATCACTAGTCCTGCTTTCTTCAAAATTCTACAAAAAGCCTCCACATCATCATCCTGACTCCAAAGTTACATCATCTTAAAGAACAATTGAAAATCTACATTTCTACATCTTCTATAAAAGTCTGCTGCATCTGTAACACTAACAGGCACGGAGCCAAGACAGTCTTCTACCTCTCGGTGCTCCAGTCTTCGGATTACAGAAGCTGCACATTCCCTCCTATGAATCAGTTGACTTAAGGTCAACGGATTCCTTGATCTGGTCTGACTCCGTCAGACTTGATTGGAGATTATTAACAACAACAATTAACAACCTTAGATACAATTCACATACTGTAGGTAGGGCAAACCTACAAAAACTGATACTGCGATTACTATATACAAAAGTGGATTTTGAGTTTTGGAGTGATTGTGAAAGCCCATTAATTTTCTTAAAAGTAGCATAACATCGTATTATTGCAGTCAGCTTTTTCTTATCAATATTTTTTTATTAGTAGCACTTTGCACAAGGAAAGCGAATTTCGGAATTCAACCATCATTATGAAAGGCTTACAACGATATCACGATCAACGTTTCAAGCAATTACACTTTATGCTTGAAAATTTCATCCCGCATGTGAAATAAAGCCTGTTTTAAAATCAAATGTTTTCAGTACACAAAGTTAACCGATTGAACGGAAATAATCCTAATAAAGATGGGTTACCTTCACCTTCCACAACTCGCTACTAAAAGTGCGCCAATAAAATGCGCCAAGAGCGGTTGCTGTTAGATTCTAAAAAAATTCCGAGGTCATCTTGAGAGGCGACTCCTGTAGATGTTAACTCTGACGTCATCTGCACAGCCGCCAGACCAGGTTAGAGCGCCCCCTAGCAAGTGCTCTGTTTAGGATGATGGGACGTTACACCCCTTTGCACACCCAAGACAAATAGAACGGGGATTAATATATGTAGCCTACGTTACCCGCAGGGTTCCAAAGAATAAGTGTACCAAATTTGGTGTAGATTGGTCAAACGGTGTAGATTTGTATAGAGAACAGACAGATGCCAACTCTGCTTTACATGTATAGATACTGTGTTTGTGTTGGTTTTTTAAATCAAACTAAAAACATGGTCGTCCCATATATTATAAGTTATTGCTCCATGAAATCTTTCCCTAATTACTTCCCACGAGTAATTTACTGTCGGAAGAAATAAATGCCAAATATCGTTTAAGCTGCTATGCACCAAAGTAGTTCTTAACTACGAATATTATTTTCGTCTTCCCGTGGCTCGTCTATGTTTACACTTGCAAAACTATCATAAAAGTATGTATCTGAATAAAATATATAGGAAGTCTGTTGTTAAAAGATCTATAAACCTGCTATACTTTCTTCAACTGTAAGAATTCGAGGGATTTATAAGTATTTGAAAAACGTGAAGAGCGTTATTTGCTGCATATATTTGTTCATATTCAACATGCAACGTTGAAATCGGGAAAATAATTAACAGAATTGCAGGGAATAAAGTTTTTTAGTCTAAAATGTATTTTTAGAATGTTTCTGGGCTCACTTTGATGTTTAATGGACTCTTGTTCGGCTTTCCTTTCTGGTAAAGCGATTCGTTTTCTTTCAAGCATTTGCTGGTTTCTTATCCAATTAGGTATTAAAAAAGGTGATTTATTTCAATCTACTTTTTCCTCGAAATAACTCTTTCAAAATGTTAAGACTACATTAATTTTTATCAATGTTGACAAAAATGGGTACGCTTAATACATAAATTTTACTCTTAATTTTACAAAAAAAAATTGGTGTATATCCCTCTGAGACGGCACACACGCTCGGAAAACTTCAATCTTCACTGCATGACTTCCACCAAGTTTTGACTTCCTTGTGCAACAGAATGTTTCCTATGATTATTTCTATTAATAGATACGGCTATTTAGTCCGTAGGGTAGAAGCAATAGTACTTACTACTAGGAAATCTCGTGACTCTTACAGGGATATAGCATCGACCTTCTAATGAAATAGACGGAGCATATGGGCGGAGTCACTGTTCTAAGATCTCTGAAGGGTAAATTACGTGGGCTTATGAATTGACAAAGCAGATTGGCTGTTGAATCGCTGACTAGCGTTTATGATCACGATGGATACCCTTAACCAATCAATAAATTAGGATTCATACATTTACCCATAACCACGTGACAGATCTTCAAACCGAGCAACTGGAAGACATAACATGCGGCTGCGGGCCCATGCTCCGTCTATTCCATTATAAGGTAGATGGGATATAGTATATAAAACGGTGCTCTGAATAGTGGGAATTGTTGAAATTGTGTTTCAAAAGGCTGTTTGGAATTGTTTTTGTGAGTTCAAAAATTATTGGCAATTCTTCCCAATTAAAACAGTAGGTCCTCGTGTAGGCCACTGGGAACAAGGTTATTTACAGAAGGGTTGTTGGTTGGGTTGATTCAATGGCACCAGTGTCATCTTTGACCCTGCTGCCAAACAGAAGACAGACGTCAAGGGGCATGCACACAAGGAAAGTTTTATTGATACAGAAGAGAAAAATACACTCAGGAAGGAATCAAACATGGGCCACCGACAACCCTATGGATTATTAGAGAAATGAGAAAACCCATTTGGTATTACGACCCTTATTGCAGAAGAAAACAACAAATGGAAGTTTAATAGACTTTAAAATTGGCATTATTGCAATTCATCATTACTTAGCTGCTGTGCCGAGCTTATTTTTTTATAAAAAAAGCTGAATTCTAAACAACATCGCAATTAAAAAATCAGATGTGCAGTTAAATCTTTGAAGTAGATAGAAAACAACGAAATCAGCAAATATCGAGTCTCACAATTAAAGTCGTACGCGAAGAAATATCTAATGAAAAAGAATTCTTCCATGAATAATGACCCTAATTATATGCTTTTATTTCTGTTAATAGTATGCTGTTTTAGCTTAAAAAGTGCATGTTGAAATAGCTTTTGTCCCAATTACTGTCACTGATGCAGCAAATGAGCATTATTGTTCGAGAAACATGAAGAGGAAAAGGAAATAACAAGCTCACATACTTTCATTACACTTTGTAACGTAAATTAATACTCCGTTATTCATACAAAAGCATTTACGGAAATCGTCATTGAAAACCTATCATCGACATAAAAGTATTATGGGTTGAATTGAGTTTAATGGCACAAGAGCCATATTTGGCCAAGCTGCGCCAAACAAAATCAAGTAAATGGACACACATGGAAAGTTTATCTGATGCAAAAAAGAAAAAAATTCACATGGCAAGTTACAAAATTAGAACCTGCGTGGCCTACAATTCGCAGGTTGCTAATGCAACAGACTAACCCACTGAGCCATGGCAGCCCTTATAAAAGCATGGGGAAACATCCAAATTATACCCTGGCAAGGCTTAACTTACCTAAGCCCAAAATAGTGTGTGTCTCGTGATGTAACCTCTCCCCATAGAATGCTGTACAAAAGATGTTTTTGTGGTTTTGGTGGTGATGTTGGGGTTATGTAGGTATTCAATTAACGTCTCTTTGGAACAACACAACTGGCTATTGGCCGGGATCAACCCCCGAAGGGAAAGAACCGAGGACAACACCACGTAATTGTGGTTGGGGAAAAGGCATTTTATTTCTGCATTCTTCGTGGTCTCGCATTCGTGGTAACAGCAACACATGTAATGACAATATATCGCTAGAAAGCAAAGCATAGCTCGTGAAAAGAGGCAACGGCCTTCCTGTTTATGGGAAACTGATTTTTTAACAAAAGCTATTGAAACTAAGCAATAAAGGTAAGTAAAAATGGCTAGCAATACAAAAACAAAATTCACAATCCAGGATTTCTGAAATATTTTTAGTAACTCTGCTGTGTTCATAAGAAACACTGAATTTACGGATATTCTAATAGTTAGAAACTATCAAATCCGTTCTGCGTTACCCAGTCCTTTTTTTAATCATCCTGTTCATAACATGCAACAGCCATTTCAATTATTACTGAAATTAAAACTAGTTTTTCTAAAACAAATTCCTGGGATCAAAATAATTTTCCCTCAAAGTAAGCAATACAAACTACAATTTTTGTAAGCAATTTCAAGAAATACGTTGAATATTTCCGAGTATTTAATTTTTTTATTAAGTCTTTGTAAAATAATTATGAGATATTTTTAAAGATAATTACTGTAGCACTTAATGTTATCTAATCGACTGAATTATTGCAGATCTTATGGGTATCAACTACATTAGCTAGTCGGTATCAACTAATGTAAATCATAGTTTCAAATTAGAAAGACACCAACAGGGGGGCAATTGCCATACTTTGATGAATATTTGCTTTCTCATCACATTTATCCTGTTTTAAAAGCCATTGCGACATTATTATTTGTTAATGGTTTTTTTCTTGGTTCACTTCAATCAGAGGCTTTATTCTGTAGAGCTAAATGTTGGTGGTGTAGTGTTTCTGCGGTGGAACGAACTTCATGTATGTACACCAGACGTGATGTCTTTTGATTTGTTTTTTGGATACGATGTGAACATATAGCCAACGAAAATTCCAAAGAATGAATTCCGAATTTGTATATAACAGTTAATTGATCGATTAGATCAAATGCCAACCGTCGCAATATCGGTGATGAACTAGATTTTAACGTAACCCCGATATGTATAATGCGAGAACATTTGGGTAACAGGAAATAAAATCTTCTTTCTTCGTTTGTTTATACTGAAAATCCTTCTAACAGTCATCAGTCTCGAGGAAAGAAAAATTGAAAATTTAAATATGTTCTTCGAAAATCATTTAGTTGGGCAATCCCTTCCCTGATCAATTCTGCCATTCGTTCAGGATGCAAAAGCGACAATAACTCAAAAAATAATACTTAAAATTCATCAAGATAGAAAATCTCTATAATAACCATCCTTGTTCAAATTGGATCTTTTATGTTCGGGATTTTCGGTGTTAACAAACAAGCCAGACTGAAGACTGGGAAGTCCTAATTATATCCTGAGGAAGTCCTAATTATATCCCTTCGGGATTAATCCCGGACCGTCTCCATAGCTCGTTGTGTTGTTCAAGTACGAGGTGAATTCAAGTACCTACCTGAATAATTTGTATAGTATTTATTCTGAAAGTGCCACATAGTGTTTAAAATGTGAACTAATTTTTTGGCAATGTTTTGTTCATAGTCTGAATAACATATATACCAAGCTACATCAAGTTGTGTTCATTAGAACATGCTGCAGTGGGTTGAATTGGGTCATTCCAATTATTACCACCCTGTACCTCCGCCGAGTAGAAAAAATAGTAATAGTACGCTATTAAAAAATCTTGTTAAATATAGAAGTAGTGGTACCTCCTTAAAGTGAGACAGACGTCACTTCCAAAAAGGATGAAACAACCGTAAGAGTTGTATTTAATCCATTTACTTACCAATGACATACAAATGCTCTGCTGTTGAGACTACTCTTGAATCATGGAGGGGGACGGGTGTTTTCGTTAAAACAGTCCACTTCAAATCCTTAGCATCAAATTTGAATATGGTGTTATTTCCTGCGGAAAATAGAACAATGCTCTTCATAATCGTAGAAAATAATTTAATGAAGAAGTACCAAAATTAACTGTTTGGCGAGAATCACCGTCAGCGAACATCATTATAATAATCATTCGTAATAATCTACTATACATCCACTTCACTAACGTACGGCTCACAGAAGCGGACTTTTTTTGTTTATTATCGAGAAGCTACAAGGAATAAAAGCAATATGAAATCCTTAGCTACGAAATTCATTCGCCCAATTCTGCCTCTTAGTTTAAATATGATTCATTTGAACTAAGGTGCATAATGTTACTAAAACTACACGGAAGAACTCGGCCATTCTAATGAAATTTGTCAGCAAACTTATTTCAGAAAGCAATGAGAAATCTAGAAGAATCAGCACAGAAAGGTCGGTATGAGAGAAAATATGTTTAGAGTGAAAAAATACAAAGGGGAGAGAAAAAAATTGAAGTTGACGTTCAGAATCGAATTGTGGTAACATGAATAAGCTGTGCTTTTTACCATTAGTTACATTGGAAGTAATTATCAGTAAAAGTTTACGAAATGCAGTTATATATTGTTGGATAATTTTATTTCACTTGGAAGTATCAAATCCCTTTATTAATATGGTTGCTATATTCATTACAAATGTATTGAAAAGGGATATGAAATGTGAGTAACAACACTTTGCAATCAATAGATACAAGCAATTAAAAAGTTTAGCGCAGATGCTATCAAGGGGTTTGCTAGTCTTATAATTATACTAGCAGAATTACCCGACGTTACTCAGGTGGAATTGATTAACTGCATGTAGAAAAAGTGACCAGAATTATCATTTTCCTCTTTCGTAGAAAATGCCATCATCATTTAAGTGCTACGAAAATAATTTTTTAACTTCTTTTCGACATATTTATAATTTTTACAACTTACTTTAGACGCAAATTTAATACATGGATATCCATCGATATAATCCATCTCACATACATCGCATCCCTGTTCGTAGGACAAAATTACAAAAGATGATACTAAGGTTACTACAACAAAAGTTAATTTTGAATTAGGGGTGATTATGAATGCTCACTCTCAAGTTCATTTCCTGTAAAATTACCATAACTCAAATCGTAAAAATCATAAATCTACGGTGAATAGTCCAGTACTGGTAGTTGCCCTACCATTTTTTTTTTACTTGTGACACTCCTGTATCAGGCATGCAGTATTTTCGAACTTTGCCATCGTTAAAGGAAGGATGACAAATTAATTTGATATAAGATATTCTTGACTAATTTCTTAAGGGAAATACATTGTTTCTTGGAAATTCCATTTAGTGGCACATGCAATAACAAAAGAACTTGTTCAAAAATTTAATGTCTTCAATACAGACAAAGCAAAGCTAACCTATTACCATTTTTCAAAAAATTGTGGATCTATTTGAAAGTGATTTTGTAAACCACTGTTTTCAACGAACTTCTAACAGACATAATGCGTTGCATAAATAAAGCTTCAACTCGTAAAATGGGCAACCTTGACCTTCTCTGTCGCTACAAAATTTTAATACTTAAAAGTCCTAATTCGGATTTTTCTATCAATATCTAAAATATTCTATTTTAAATTTGCTTTACTCTAACTTACATTCAGCTTTAAATTAAATCCTTTGTGGGTTTTGTTCCCTGTGATGATTATGAATTATAATTTATTAAAAATAAGTATTTATTAAATTTACAGCCTCAGAAAAACAGCGAAATAAAGCTAAAGTCGGTGGGAAAAGGTTTTTCTAAAGTTATTAAGATTCTTTTTATCTCGTGTAGTTGCCACAACTTGCATATACATATTGATGGCGAAGTATCGTGACTCACATTTCTTACCTTATTTAAACCATTTAAAATAAACACAGTATCCATTCCCATACCTCCAAATGAAACGAAGTTAGTCAAAAATATACATTATTTCGTGTACTTCTTACTGGGTTATTTCTTATATCCAAAAATATGTATGACAAAAAATGCTTCCCCTTAACAATGTTACCCTAATTAGATTGTATACCGTCTGCTTCAATTCCATCCTTTGTTCAAAGGCAATTCCGTATATTCCGACGCTAAACATATATTCGCTCATATTTTTTCCTGTACTGATTTCTATCGACTAGACTTCTCTGCTTTCTGTAATCAGATTAATGAAAATTTTATCATGGGTTAGAAAATTTCAGCACCCACCAAGGAAAAGCACTAAAAACCAGTATAAACCGGTATTCAGAATGTCAGTAATTAACATTACAAAATTTCATCACCCGCTATGAAAAAAGAACTAAAAGTCAATATATACCGGTATTCAGAATATCGGTAATTATAAACCTTAGAAATTTTCAGCACCCGCGAAGGGAAAATAACTAAATACAGGATAAACCGGTATTAAGAATGTCAGTAACTATGAAACCTTAGAAAATTTCAGCACCCACTAAGCAAAAAGAATTAAAAACCAATATATACCGGTATTCAGAATATCGGTAACCATGAAACAGAAATTTTAAGGGAAAGGAACAAAAAACCAGGATAAACTGGTATTCAGAATGTCAGTAATTATGAAACCTTAGAAAATTTCATTACCCGCTAAAGAAAAAGTACTAAAATCAAATGTATACTGGTATTCAGAATATAGGTAATTATGAAACCATAGAAATTTTCAGCACCCGCTAAGGGAAAAGAACTAAAAACCAATACAAACCGCAATTTAGAAAGAATATCGGTAATTTTCAAGCCTTAGAAAATTTCATCACCTGTCGACTCTTTTAAGCCGAACTATATTACAACTTCCCTCCGACCCCTCATCTTATTGGATAAACAACAATTTAATATACAAGCAGCTTGGCCAAATAAGGTCCTTGAGTCATAAAACCCGAAAACAACCAACCAATCTGGCGACCCTGGGGTTGATGGTGCCTGAGAGTCAATGGAGACGAAAGTAAAGCACCAAATGGATATGCGAATTCCTATGCGCGCGTTGAACTATCAGTTGCAGATAAGCATCTGCGGAATGCCACGTCCGAAAAACGGAATCGAAAAACGGGCAGCACTTTTTCGAGATGGTTTTTGACGAGGATTTCATTACTGCGCGGGCAATTCCAACCACCCTGTTTAGAGAGTAATCTCAGCTCACTAGGCAGCACTCACCTCTGTCCCAAAGGTCATGAGGGTCTATTAATTAACAGGGTAGGATCCAGTTAAATTTAGGTGTTAATTTAGTTAATAAAATATTTACATAAGGATTACTGGTGCATATTGTAATCTTATATATAATTTCTAAATACTGGCGTTTTTATTTGCCTTCTGCCCTGAGTTTGGTGAACCATAAATTATTAATCCCCTGAGGGGTTCACATACACCGATCCACCTTGCAAACTGAAGTCTTCCTGTGTGCCTTCTAACCACCCTTTTAATTTTCTTGACTAATAAAATCCTTTCAAAGGATTCTATTTCTGAGGAACAGACCAATAGAATCTTTCAAAGCGATTCTTTCCTAATCAATTATATGAGGGAACACGCCAATTGGGCTGAATCGGGAATCAGTGAATAGTTAGACAGGGCAATTGGAAATCTTTCCAAAGGAAAAAAAGGATATCAGGTAGAATCGTTCCGAAGGATTGTATTCTACGAAAAGGACTAATAAAATCTTTCCCAAAGATCCTATTTTTAAGGAAAGACCAACAAAAATCTTTACAAACTATTATATTCTAAGGAAAGGACTAATAAAATCTTTCCCAAAGATCCTATTTTTAAGGAAAGACCAACAAAAATCTTTACAAACTATTATATTCTAAGGAAAGAACAAATAAAATTTTCCAAACGATTCTATTGTATGAGGAAAGGACCAACAGAATTTTCCAGAGGATTCTATCCTAAGGAAAGAATCAATAGAATCGTTCAATGGATTGTATTCTACGAAAAGGAACAATAAAGTTTTTCTAAAGGTTGAAAGAATCTATGGATTCTTTCAAGCAATGATGTTGTTATTTGGCCATTAAGTGTTGTCATGGAGTAAAAGCAGTATTATACACTACTTGGAAATCTTGTGAGGATCAGAGGGTTAAAAATAATCATTACTCTGAATAAGCACTGTCTCATTCACCTTACAGAATGTTATCAATCAGTTATAATCTGTGTTAATAAAATGTTGGTAAATGTAGTCAAAGGATTAGCAAACAATAATTATTTTTCAACACAAGTCTTATTATTACCAGATATAGACGTGAAAGAAATATTAGGGTGTATGTATACACCAGGGGAAGGTTTTTTAAAAATTTTGACTTTAAAGATTCAGTTTTTTCCAACGAGTCATTGGCTTATGCTAAAAATCATTTCAGTGAGAAAAAATTATCAGATTACGGTAATTATTAATTATCTAATTTAGATATAATCAGCTAAATACCATGTTTTTTTAACAGCGATATCTGAAATTCTAATGTATTTAGAAAGACAATTCCTGTTGGAAACGATTCCTAATATTATTCTTTATCTTTTGGCTCTCAATCAAGTTGCTAGAGGGAATAAGGTTTTTACAATTGTTTTCACTAAGGAAGTTTAAAAAAATCAAGATTTTTCAGGAATTTTAACATTTAACCCTCTGGATACAGGGACCGGCCCAACCGGCCGAAAGTTTCGAGTCCCCTAGTTACGAAAGGCTCGGATTCTTTCAGATCTCTAAATCCTGAAGAATCGCCGAAGCCCATTTCGATTTCCATCCCCTATTTTCTGTGCTATAAAGAGACCCACGAGTGAATAGCCTTATCTCCCCGTTGACAAAGATGTCAGGGTTATTGACGGGGAGCCTCGCAAATTGTTTATCCTCGAGCATCTAGTCTGTGAGAGGCTGAGTAAATGAAGAGATATACTTAAAAAGTCACCGCTACCCTTTCAGTTTACCCGGGATGAATCTGTCCCTTCTAGGCATACCCACGACCAGACAATAGAAACCGGCACATTAGGTGATAATGGGACGACACATATTCCCTCTCCTCCTGGGGGAAAGCATTGTAAAGGCCGTTTCGGCCGGTTTCAGTAAGTTGCCTGTAAAGCCGTTGGGCCGGCTGCCGTAACCAAAGAAGGAAACGATATTTTTCCCCGACGTATGCAGAGGGTTAAAGATCAACTAAAAATTCATTTTTTAACTAAAATCTCCGATTGAGGTTCAGAGCATCCACTGTATTACATAGATTATAATGATACAAAAATAATTACAATAGATAAATTCATTCTTGAGTTATCACTGTATGCCGAAGCATCGTATTGCAAAAGTACAGTTCTTCAGAAATTGAGTTTAAAGTTTTGGAAATATGTTTGTATTGGTGATAGTACCCAATTGAAAAACCCTTGTGACTAGAAAAGTATTCCGAATATTTACAAGATCTTGGTATCGTTTAAAAGCTCAGAAATTGGGAAATATTTGAAGCAATAAAAACAAAATCGATATTCTGGTCAATTTTCGTGATTTCTACTGTATACATGCACCTTAATTTCACAAAGAACACATTACCATTCCCACTCTGCTTCGAGTCATAAGCTCCCATCACGTGTATAACAGGTATCAAATATCGAGGCTCTTCAGGTCGACTCGGAACAGCAAAATATGGCGATAGTGACTTATGAACCCCAGTAGGTGACTTTGGACTCTCTGGGGATGATGGAATCGTTGTAGGTGACTTTGCAATTCCAGACTTTGGAGTCAGATACGGCAGTAGTGACTTTGGAGTTTCAGTCTGTGAATCTGGAATCTCAGTCCGTGACTTTGGACTCACAGACTTTGGAGTTAGATACGGTAATAGCGACTTCGGAATTTCAGTCTGTGACTCCGAAATCTCAGTACGCGACTTTGGACTCGGAGACTTCGGCGTTAGATATGGCAAAAGCGACTTCGGAGTTTCAGTCTCCGACTTTGGAGTCTCAGAGGAAGAAGGTGTAACACCCCTCTTTTCTTTTCTTTCCTATAAAATTAATACAAAAACATATTCGATGTATAGAAATAGAACTATCTATAAGGCACATAGACCCGAATTTGATCAGTTTAAAATGATTCACACTTGTGTACAGAAAATCAGCATGCAAATAAAGATGGTCAAGTAATTCAATCATTGAATTCAATCATTGATTCGACAACATAGGTTAAAACAGTTACACTTCAATTCAAGCTACAAGGAGCGTATCCATTCTTCTAGATATATTCGTTTTCTTTGATTTCGTCCGATATCCATTGCTTTTATCAAAGTTACTGAATAATTAACTGAATGCATTGTCTGTCGGTTCCCTTCGGTATCGATCTCGGACCGTTGCCAATAGCCCGTTGTGTTGCTCCAGTGTGACGTTAATTAACTACCTACCAACCTATAGTAATCTTCAAAAGTTACCAAAAACATGCAGTCATTAGAAATTGTCCCGAAATCTTTAACGTTTTGTTTCTGTAAGCAGTTTCAATTTATATCCGTACACTTTACGTATGCAAGTCTTCGTAATTGTCTTGTGCAATACGAGGAGGACGTTTAAAAATTCGCGAAATGGCTAACAAAATAATCATCAAATTGTTCACGTCATTGAATTAGAAACTAAAGTATTGTAATAGATTCTAATGAATTCATTACAGAACAAAACTTTAGACAGTACACTATGAAAAATCATGAATAATAAAACTCTTCACTGTGTTTTCAGTTATGAAACTAAAAGTAAAATGTAAACACAAATTGAATGAGAAATACACTATCAATAAACTTTAAACAACATTCTTGAAAATTGATGAATCTGTAAAACATGTCAGTGATTCCTAGAGCGTAATACATGAATTTGGAAGTATAATGTAAAAATTTTGATGTGTAGAAATACTAATGCATTTCAAACAAAACTTTAAACAGCATCCATGGAAATTGATGGACCATAAAAGTTGAATGAATATGAAAGTAATTTGGAGAAACGAGATTGCAATGTGATGGCCGTAAAATGTACAGGATTTACATTTCGCTTTCGCTGCTTAAGAAAATGTGTTCAATAATGTAAGATTTTTAAAAATATGCTGCTTGTTGCATTGAAGATTTATTTTTCAACTTCTTTCAAACTTCAAAAAAATTTTCTATTGATCCTTTTCTTAGAATAGAATCCTTTAGAAAGATTTTATTGGCCCTTTTCTTAGGTTGGAATTCTTTCCATAAGTACTTTCCTCTGAATGGAATCATTTGGAAGGATTCTATAGGAAAAGGATTAAAACTTCTTGTACAGACTGTAAGGGGAGATAGGGAACATACAAAATTAAACCATATTCACACAAGATCTATGTTCGTAAGTGACACCTGGTGACGCAAGGGACAGATGTAGACAAACTGCGGCAAGCAAATTTTTTTCCGAGAAGTATATGAACATACACGCAGGAAAAGTTTTACTGATATAGAAGAGGTAAAAAATCCCAGTGTGTGAGGTTCGGTGTCGAGGTAGTTGGACAGTTTGGGGGGTCATCGTAACTTTAGACAGTAACGTTGCACGAGTAACATGTATCAGCTTACTAATGCTGAAATACCTGATGGAACAAGCACATAGGGTGGTTGAAGGTTCATTGTTTTTATGGCACAAGGAATGTTTTAACTGGCTTAAGAGCAATAAATACACCCAGGGTAGTTACAAGAATCCAACCTGTGCCCACCCACAGCTCGCAGGGTGGCGGTTAATTGAAACGCATATGTTTGCCAACATGTACAGCAGTCCATGCGTCGTCTTACTGTTGGTGATCGTACCTTCAAGCACCTACTGTAAAACTAGTGCATAACTACTGTCAAACTAAAATAAGGACCAATGAAAATGTTCATATACTTGCTGTGTTTCATTTTTGAACCTTCTGTTGAACTCGACATATCACTTACAGAGCACTTACTGCGTAGCAGCTTATCTGCCCGTCATAAATGGATTAAACATAAAAGAAAATAATATCGGAAACATTTAAGGTAAAATTTATTATTAAAGGGGCTGGATAGCATAATTTATCACCGCATACAAAGATTTAAAGAACACCAAATCGTGGCGCACTCAGGTGGTCACCTTCCCAAGTACTAACCACGCGACTGAAGCTGCGCAAATTTTGGTGATCTAATTGGGAATGGGTGATAACCCCATAACAATTGTGAATTGCTAGTTAGAAGTTAAAAATATAAAGAATAAGATTCTATTATAGGGGAATTCAAGTGTTTAATTACTAAATTTGATATTAGTTAGCTTAAAATGTTGCGATACAATTTACGGTCCAGTCTAGTCTGTTCCCAAGTTATTGATGACAGAATTCGGTCCCCAAAACAGGACCGGCAATTTATTTTTCTTAGAATTTAATCGTAGACTTCAGGGTCCAAACGAAGTACTCCAAGTAGACATTTAGGTCAACTTGGAGAGGTATTAAACTGTTGGCGCAGAAGGGAATCTGGGAATTTCTGCACCTTAGCTTGACTTCCAACACATCCTGCTGGCGTTTGAGCACATACAAGATCTGTCCGGAAAGTATCTAGTCATTGTTAGTATTTTGGTGGCATCAGTCCATGCTAAATTTTAATATTCGTTTCTTCCCAGTTGTGCTGCACGTGATTTCTTTTTCAGCAATAAAAGGGAGCTGAGATCGAGAGATTAGAGCAGCTACTCTTTTTACTTGGTAGCCAACCGATTGTCATGAACTCTGTTTCATCTACTGTTTTATCTAATGTTATTTTATTAAAATTATGTTTTTACTTACGGCGTATCTTATTCAGTTTTGAACCAGCCGACACAGAGTATAGGTATCAATTCCATGAAAACAGTTTGCACACAGCATCGATAAAACTTGGCAAACAAGCAGAAGGAGCATTGATGGTCATGCGTGAAAAGTCGCGAACTCAATCATTAAACTAAATTTGACGCTTTTGAGAGAGTGAATGATCTGTGAAACCTCCGCTTTTACAATGACCGAGCGGGTACAGTAGTGAATTTTAATCGCACTTTGCGTTATACTTGATTATTCACCAACGAAAAGTATTTGGTTTACAAAGGCTTTCGGAGCACGATGCGATGATTGCAGCGCAAGTAAAAATGGCGGTTCTGTTGCTGGTTGCCAGGAATCTGTTGAAAGTTATCCACGTTCTGGAAGGTCTTCAACAAGCAGAACATCTAGGAATGTTGAATGTGAAAGGACTGCAATCGAGATCGGGGACTCCAAAAACTACTATATTCGAGATTTTGAAGCATATCCCTCTTCGTGGTTGCTTTGATGGCGTATTTCGTCATTAACAAAAACAATTGACAGATTTTGATGGAAGAAATATCTCGCCATTAGCAAAATTTATCAGATGTTAGTGGACGAGATATCTCGTCGAAACCACATGGAAGGTTAAGGTTTAGATGGACAAGAACTCGGAATATGCAACAGAGGCAAGGAAAGGGAATTCGCTGTGACAAAATATTTCTGTTGCCATCACCGACTATTTCAAAAGTAGCATTTCTATAAGATAAAAATTGAGTAATCGATACATATCACAGACCCATTTTGATATTGAAGGTTCAGTGTGAAATATAATAAGTCCCCAACGCCTCACACAGATGATTAAATAAATTAATTTACGATAGCAACTCTTTATGAAAGACAACTTTACCTTAGGAACACCCATTTTTCAAAGCAGTTCTTATAATTTTTTTTATTTCTAATGTCAGACTACGGACACCTTTGGCCTTTGTCACTCATTACGAGGGACGAACTGACGGTAGTTAGTGAAGGGAGCACCCAGTATTTAAGCCGCCGTTATTCTTAATAGGAACAATCACCAACACGCGTGCGTTCACACACTGGTATGCGAATTCTAAACCTAAAGGGTGGCAGACAAACTCTATGACCATTATACCAGTTAGATTGCCGTTCTTATTAAGATTCGAATATGAAAATATTTCATAAATCACATATCTAAGTATCATATTGTACCCCTTTTAAATCCTTTAAACCGAAAATTTTTCTTTTAATTAGAGGAAACATTTAACTATTCATTGTTTGATAAACACTGGATCTTTTTAAGAGGTAAACCACAGTATTGTGTTCCTCGATATTTGATTTAATTAATGTAGCTAAAATAAGATAACCAATGTATTTCGATTGTTTCCTTCAAAGCCTATTAACAAATCAGTCGAATAGGGTAAAAATTTTGGAAAGTACGTTTTTGAAACGGATGCCTTATCAATGACCTCTTCGCCCTTCGGCACTTACTACAAAGGGTGAACTTGTGGTTATTTATAAAGGTACATCCTATGGGTGATCCGCCATTACTCCTAAGAGTGACAATCACCAATATTCCTGCCCTCACAAACCCGGATTCGAACCCGGGGAAACTAAGGAACCCTAAAAGAACAGACAAATGCTATGACCACTATACCAGTTAGGCGACAGTTCTTATAAAAGTCCGAATATGGAAATATTCTGATAATCACTTGCCTAAATATCATATATTTATCACTTTTAATCACTTAAATCAGTTTTACCGAAAATCTTTATATTTCTTTCATTCAAAGGAAATATTTAATTCTTCATCGTATGATAAATATGGGACCTTGTAATAGGTAAACTAAAGTTATAATATGTTCCTCGATATCATATTAAGCTTTAATTGATGTAGCACAAACAAGTAAAGCGATGTATTTTGTTTGCTTCGTTCAAAAGCAGTCGAATTGAGTATAAAGTTAGAAAAGTATGTCTTTGAAATGGATTCTTTTTCAAAAATCATCATGTTAAAATATGAAGCGTGAATTTTATAATCAGATCTACTTTTACAAAACTGGTTACAAAAGTTTATGCATCCTACGCATTTTTTGTAGTATTACAACAATACTTCTGTTGTATTGTTACTATCCCAAATAATTTATTTATCTACTGCTGTTCCAAATGGCTGTCCCACAAGGCTAATATAATCCTATTAAATGAAGCTATTCATATCAAATTACCCTTTATTAAAATATTCAATTGACGCAGCGTAAACTGTATATTAATAAAGGTATTTGGAGAGAAGTAAATTCCATTAGCATTGATAAGCAATTAAACACCGCTTGCCTTAATACTATACAACATTGAAAACTATGTTGTTCCGATGTCCTTTGTAAATTAAGACTTCCAATATCAAGGGATTCCAATTTGAAATGTAATCTCTAAACACAACAGAATTAAAATTCAAAATTTTTAAAGCGACAGTAAACTTTCAGTCACCAAAATGGACCGAAAAATTGATTTTTTAATTTTAGCGATGAAAATTAATTTATATCAAAAGGAATTAATTTTTCAACTGCGATAATTTTGGGCGTAGTTTTATATACAGCAACATGAACCATATGATTGATAATTATAGTAAGTCTACTACCAACAATGCTGCTCCTCCGATTGGGGTTTTTCGAATAATTGATTTCGAAATGTTTCCCTGCGCATATGATTTTAGTTTCTTTACTGGAAAATTTTTTGGAATGATCATTTAAATATGGTGTATATACACTCACTGACAAAAGTTAAGCACAGAGAGGAAAATGTTAATTTCCAGAAGCCAATCTGAATTTGAGAGGCTGCATTTCGCTGCAGAGGTAGATGGAAGTATGCAAATATGTTCTGTAACAGCCAATCACGGTTTCGTATCGAGAAATATGCAAAACAGGCAGTCGTATAAGAAGCCAGCATTGTGAAGGGTTAGAGGAGTTTCACGTAAATGCTGATAAAAGTGTTTAGAACTTTCGGACGATTAGTTTTCAAGACAGACGTTTTTCTATGGCTTCCAGAAGATGAATGGCAGATAGTGAGCGCTGGCGTTCTGTGGGACGCCTTGAAGCAGGACAATCAATCACAGATGTTGCTCTTTTCTTCAGCGTTCATCATTCCGTCATTTCACGTTATGGAAACAATTCCAAACAAGCCAAACAGTTGTCCGAAGACCTGTGGCCGGTCTCCCAAGGGTTACGACCCCCGCGGAAGATCGATATTTTGCTGTTTTAGCCAAGCGGAATCGAAGAGCGACCTCCACATGTGTGACATCTATGGTTGCAGCGTCCATTGGTAAGACGACATCTGCCAATACTGTTTACCGAAGGCTACACATGAATGGACTGTACGCCCGGGTACCACGAGTTTGTGTTCCTTTATCCGTCCAATCCAGAGGGGCACGGTTAAAGTGGTGTCGGCAACATGTGAATTGGACTGTCTGATTGGGCCAACGTTATGTTCCCGGATGAGTCGAGATTTGCCCTGGAGCCAGATGACAAGCGTGTAAGGGTCTGGAGAGAACAAGGCACACGCAATTGGCCCCAGAACATCATCGAGCATCACGCATTCCGATGCGGAAGCATAATGGTGTGGGCAGGAATTTCGTTCGGATATCGCACCGACCTGCATATCTATAGATGGGGTTCTGTGACGGCTGTCCGGTATCAGGATGAAGTCCTAGAACCCACTGTGAGATTGTACGCTGCAGCAGTTGGTTCTGCTTTCGTTTTAATGGATGATAATGCGCTTCCCCATTGAGCCAACATCGTCGACGACTACCTGAAGAGTGAGGGGATTGCGCGTATGGATTGGCCGGCGTACTCGCCCGACCTTAATCCCATTGAAAATCTTTGGGATGCCCTCGTCCGTGCTGTGTCTGCACGTTTCCCACCCTCAGTCACTCTCAGAGTTGCAAACAGGAGGAATGGCGATTACTTGACTCTGGGGAGGTTGATCACCTCATGGAAAGCATGGTCACACGCTGTAAACTTTGCATGAGGATGTGGGGTGGTCACATACCCTATTAATGTCGGTTTTGTTTGTTTTGGATTTAAACATCATTGTGTTATGACTCCAATATGACTTCATATTATAATTTATGAAAATTCAATATTGTTTTCATCTTTGTATGTAATTCTTTGTTTTGTTTCATGCATAAACATACTTGCTACTTTCCTGCCGCATTTCGTGTCAATTAAAGCTGTATTTATCGATTTTTTCGCATTTTACCGCTTCGTGCTTAACTTTTGGCAGTGAGTGTATTTAAATGTAAATGAGAGAGATTCATTATGCTTCCAAACTTTGTAATTTTGGTTCAGAATGTTGTTCAACCTGTGTTTTCTATTGCAAAATTTTAGGTGTTTTAGTACAATTTTTTTGCTTTACAATTAAGCAATACACTTTCAAAATGAGAGTTAATTTAATATTTTTTGCAAAATATTATGTGAATAAAAAAATTTAAAATACATGGGGAGGGGAAAACTAATGCGCATGAGACCTGACAAGTTTTGATAATTTATCAAAATTTTTGACCACGTTTATGTAATAACTTCCGAATGGCTTAACACTTTTGACCAAACTTTATGTATAAGCTTTTTAGTAGAAAATAAGCAGTTGGCAAATTTCATAACAATCGTATTCTGGCAACAAAAGTTTGTTTTGAAAGTCCTCTGTTTTTTAAATAAAGTTCTCTACTGCTTAGACATTTCTCCAAAATTTTTGGATTGCTTTTCAACAAATACCCCCATCGTTGAGCTATGTAATTTCCCGGCATTCGCAATATTTTTGTGCTCCCTCGAGAAATTCCAACTATATCCTCTTGCCGGTTCCACCACAATAATAACTCAGCTACGAGGGGTATTGCAAAAGTAAGGGCCGTTTGGTCATTAAATAAAAAATGCTTTCTAAATCACCTTGGTTTTCATGAGTTTTCTTTTATTGAACCTTTGTTTACTTTTCTACATAATCGCCGTTCAATTCCAAGCACTTGGTACATCTGGGTACGAGTTTTCTTATTCCTTCTGCGTAAAAGTCCGCCGCCTGGGAGTTGCACCATTTCTTCACCGCCGTTTTCAGACTTTCGCTATCGTCGAATTGTTGTCCACCAAGCCAATTTTTCAAGTGCAGGATAGTCACTGGGGTGCGAGGTCAGTACTGTAGAGAGGGTGGTCGAAAATTTCCCAGCCGTATTCTTGAATGCTTTCAATAGTGTGGGCAGCCGTGTGAGGGCGCGCGTTGTCATGAAGAAGGACAATTCTGGAAGACAGCATCCCACGCCGGCGGTTTTGAATGGCATGTTTGAGCTTCGCGAGTGTTTCACAGTACACAGATGCTGTGATTGTTGTACCGGATTCCATGAAATCCACGAGAAGAACGCCTTTTTGATCCCAAAAGACAGTCGCCATAATTTTTCGATTTGAGAACGTTCACTTAAACTCCTTTGGTTTGGGGAACCCGAATAAAGCCACTGCATGGATTGTTGTTTTGGTTCTTCATTGTCATAATGAACCCACGTTTCATCGCCAGTCACCACATGTGAAAAGAATCGATCTCCATCTTGTCGATAACGGCCCAAAAAGGCTTGTCCAGATGCCATGCGCTTGTTTTTGTGTTCGTCGGTCAGCTTTTTCTGCACCCATCTGGCACAAACTTTGTGATAACCCAACTTTTCCGTGACAACTCTGAACACGGTAGTTCGAGAAACTTCGGGAAATTCTTCGGCAAGACTGCTGATCGTGAAGCGTCGATCAGCCCGGACTTTTTCATCCACTTCTTGAACGAGATCACCCGTCTGAACACTGGGTCTTCCACTTCTCTCTTCGTCGTGCACGTTTGTACGGCCCCTTTTGAATTCTCGACACCACTCTCATTTTCCCTCACTCATAACACCAGGTCCATACAGCTCACTCAATTCACGGTGAATCTGAGCTGCATTAACACCTTGTGCGTTTAGAAAACTAATTACCGAACGCACTTCACAACTGGCGGGATCCCTTATTTTCAACGCCATTGTTACGCTGTGCCAAATACAATAAACAAATGACGACTGAGAGTCGACAGACAGGCCGATTGGTGCCTGATGAACCAATAGAGGGCGCTGGGAGAGCGAAACTCCAATCAGTGCTGCCAACGGCTTTTTATTAGCGAACGGCCCTTACTTTTGTAATACCCCTCGTACATAATCAATACCCTGACCAACGCCAGCAAGTTCACTCATCCCATATTCAATCACTGGCTGCTTGGCTCCTCCTAATTCCTTATGGTCACAGTGACGTAAGTCATTCTATTTGGTATTGGTTCACGTGCTGTGACGTATCCTTCTATTTTCTATATGTCACGCCTTGGTGACAGAGCATTCTGACAAAAATGAACACTATTCCAGACAGTTTTATTTTATGCAAGATGGAACATCGTGTCGCTTTGCAAATGATGTTCGAATAGGTTGTACGAATTCTGAAGCCATTGGACACCGTGTGTGACTGACTCAGTGGAACAGCACTGCATTTTCCTAAGTGCAAAATATGAGTATTTTCAGTTAAATACATAAATTGTCTTTGCATTAAATCATCCTTCCAATGAGGCAAGGACAGAATATTGTAGTAAAACCCAACTCCGCTAGAGAACATTACTTCACTGTTCGAATTTCAACTGCTTCTCATCATCCTTTTGAAGACTGCAGCAAGTTTTAGCAGAGCCGGCCCTAAACCGATTCCAGCGATCTCACAAATGGGCCCCACACCCCCCAAAGAGCCCCTTAATGAATAGAATTGGGAAAAGATGCATTTATTATTACATTTTATTCCTTCATTACTTAGCGAAACACTTGAACGATCATTTAAACTTTAAAAATATTTTCTACAGTCAACTACTGAATTCACCCCATTTCAAAGAGCGTCATTTAATTAAAAAATTTCTTTTTAACATTATTTGGGGGCCCCTAAGACTGATCAAATCGGGCCCCGCACTTCGTGGAGGCTGGCCTTGAGAGGTTGTTGGGACTCAGATTGTAGTGTGTGAGGTTCACTCTTCGGTGCAACAACGACGTGAGTGCTGTTTAGAATGATAGTATGAGAAATTGTGTGTGATGAATTCGACTGGAACAACGACATAAGTGTATATTGTGTCATTACTTCGTTTCATGATGTAAGTAACTAAATTCATAAAAATGTCAACATATCGAGTGTCCCATGAATTCGTAAAAACTGAAGGATTGAAGGATCTGATTTATTTGAATGCGTTTGTAAAAAACAATTTCCCACGAAAGGGGATTTTTGGGGGAGAAAAACAATTTTAGTTCAAATGTTTGTCGATAGACAGCGCTTCACGCATTCAAAACACAGAATTCCATGGAAAACTACGCTTATTTGAATTCAGGCGTATGTTTGCAAGCATATCGCAGCAATATTCTTCTATGTGTGTACCAGCACAATAAATTTCCCTTTGCATTAAGTGAGAACACCTTCAACTGAAGCATGTAGTCTATCCGGATGAATGCAGAAGATTTAGTGGCGAATGGCGTCATTTAACTCCGCTAAAGAAGAGGTAAACCCACAGACAAAAATGAATTTGTGTCAAGTCCGGTGAACAAGGAGGCCGTTCATTTTTACAATAATGGCTGATTAGTCATTCTTCACCAACGGACACAACGTCTTGCACAAATGGAACTGGTGTGAGGGAGATTACGTTGAAATAAGCACGGTATCACTGTTGCATTTGCGAGTAGCGTTCTGCATTAACTGAACACTTCTTCCAGCCTGCTTTTGCACATTGCTCTTCAAAGAAAAAAAGAACCCACAATAATGGACGCAGTGAATTCACATGAAACAGTAACACATGGTTAATTACACGGCTGTTCAGTGTAGCATGTGGGTTCTCCTTTGCCCAAATTCTAGTTACGGGTATTGACTGTCCCATGCAATGAAAAATGAACCTCATCTGCCCAGAAAACGCAGAGCAGTCATTGCATTATGGATCTCCTGCGACTTTCGCGAAATTCCACCTTTCGAATTCCTTTCGCTTAGATGTGTCATTTGGAAAAAGCTGGTGAAGTGATTACAACTTGTAGGGGTACAAGTCTAAGACACTTTAAAGGGAAGGAATACCGATATCTTCCGTATACAACTTACTCGTGTCAGGTATCGTGCACTAATTACCCCACTTGTGAACTGTTCCCTTAGATGGTTCATTTACAAAGCTACAGCGGAGGTACAGGCCTCTGATAAACGTGGTGCACAGCTGCGAAGTCGATCACACAAACATCCCGTTTCTTCGAAACGTCGTGCGAGAGATAACAGTCCAGCAGGAATGAGTGGACCTTTGCCTTTCTTCACTCTTTTCTGTGTCCGAAACCATCGTAAAGTTTCACCAGATTCGTGGTCCAGGTAAAACAGAGAACGTCAACATCACAGTGAAAAACTTAGTCTTCGCCAGTAACAGGTGAAAATTGAAAAAATGAGCTGTTAGTCGTGCAACCTCCATTTTTTAGGACTCATATTTGCATATTTACTGTTAGTCGTGCAACCTCCATTTTTTAGGACTCATATTTGCATATTTACTGTTAGTCGTGCAACCTCCATTTTTTAGGACTCATATTTGCATATTTACTGTGATTTGAATGCATTAAGTGCCCTCCGTCGAGAAAAAAAATGTGAACGAATTTTTTTCTCTACAAAGCAAAGCCCCCTTCGTGATAATATTTTTTTTGCAAACCGCATTCAAACATAACAATTACTTACAAATTTTTGAAGTGTTTACGGGTTTATGAGACATCCGATATAAATTGAAAAATAATATAAATCAATTTAATAAAAATGTTTTGCATAGCAAGTGATTTAGTGTTGAATATTTCGTTCCAAATTTTGGGATGACAATGACGCAACAGCAAAACTGGAGGTGAATATTCCACCTGCATGAGTGGCATCATTTGAAAGTAGCACAAATGCTACTAATAACCCCATTTTCATTACAAAGTTATTCAGTTGTGGTTAATATTAATCTTGAAAGGTGTTCTTAATTTTCATTTGGTAATCATATCGGCGATTTACAGTTATGTCATTGTTCTTCCTGGAGAGTTATTTAATCTAGTACTGGAGCCCAGTTAAAGCTGAGGGCCCTTATTCCAAATATTAGAAATATGTTTACCTTGGTTGTTTTTAGAAATTTCCGCACGAGGTATCCTCTGAAAACTGATTGTATCACGGTCGCAGCTCTGTTGCCCTCTTGCATGTCTTGAGAAATCTTCTTTCTTTCTAAGAAACCCCTCACCGCAGCCTGAATCACAGTCGCCGCTCGAACGCTTCGAAGGATTTCGAACTTCTCCGGTTCGAATTGGGAAGTGTCCTGCAAAAAAGGAATGCAAATCGCACATTGTAGTCCTCCGGAACAAGTATTGAGGAATCACCTTCAGTCGTGCAATCCAATTTGTATATAAAGAAACTCGACGTTCAAGTCCAAATCCTCCGACCAATTTAAATTATGGCTAGTGCAGTTAGTATTGTCCTATTCTTGAAAGAAGTAATCTTATTCTCAATTCTAAGCACATGAAATGAAAAATACGCGTATCCAGTAGAATGCTTAGTGAATAAATAGTTTTTCTAGTACTGCATTATTGCTTCGGTAGTGTGACGGGTCTGAAGCACTTTCCAGAACTTCTTTCCGTGTCGAAATTTGTATAGAATTTACTTGTTTGGGACTTTATTGGGTTATACAAGCATGGAGGAAACGGTAGAAGTCCTAAAAGGTTTTTCTAAGAGTCTCGGTTCAGTGATGGAACACAAAATGTTAAACGAGTGACTACTACATCTGCGGTTTTAGTTTCTGATTTTGAGAAGATTCCGCTTTGAAGTTAATAAAATCTGCATTTGCTAAAAATATTCATATTTATATTTTCATTGGTGTCACGAAAATATTAATTTCATATCTAACTTAGAAGTATCAGTATTTTCCCCTTATTACTATTAAACTTTAATATATCATGATTCTTAGAATTTGTTAAAGTATTTAATGAATATACACATGTGTATAGTTTAAATTGAAGAGACAGTTGTTTGCTAAATATTATACATGAAATTTTCACAATTTTTACTTGTATTTGGTTGGGTTTTATGGTGCAAGGACCATATTTGGTCAAGCTGTGCCAAACAGAAGACAGACAACGAAAAAAGAAATACATCAGTTACAGGAATCGAATCTGTGCCGCCTACAACTCTCAGATTGCTAGCATAGTGGGCAAACCCACTGAGCCCTAGTGGCTCCTTTGTAATATTGGAATCACCCCAAGAAACACAAGGGCTTAGATTGGGTTACTAAGATCAATTCTGACTACGCGAGGGGACCTAATTTGACTGGACCAATTACTTCAAGTAGATTCCGAGTGATTACGTATACCCATATCTTGTCTTGCGTCTGTAGCTATTGTTTTCCATTGTTGACAACCGGACCGCTAACCACTTGACGATCAGACCAGCTTGATATTCAAAATGAATTTAACTACATTCAAACTCAAAATTAAAGATGTAGTTACTGGAGAATATTTTTATAGTCTTTTCTTTTTCTTTGGAGATTTTTGTTTTATTAACATCCCTACTTACACATATATACGAATGATATAACACCTTCATCTAACTGATAAACATGAACACCTTAATCAAATTGTTAGTAAGAAATGAGAAACCGTAAAACAACGAATAATGAAGATTAAAAACTTTACAATTAAATAGGCATTGACAATCATTTCTGCGTTTTTATCTTGATTAGTCGTTGTTTTGAAGGTTTTTCATTTTTTAACTACCTTTATCTAACTTTTCAAGAGTACTACTCTACAGCCATCTAATATTTTATTGCATATTTGTTACATAAATCATCCTAATGAAAATAAACGTTTCGTCTATTTTTTCATCTAAACGTCTGGAAAATTGTCTTTCTGCTATTCTCTCACGCTATTTCTATAAATGCTTTAGTTGAAATTTAACATTTCCTAAAACAAAAAAAGAGTAGAAATAAGATCAGATGTAAGATTTGACATCTTCATGGCCTCTTCACGTGGATGAAAAGTTGGGAAATGAAAAGGTCGCAAACGGATATAAACAATATTAAGGGCCAAATTCAATTGAAACGTGATCGATCTCTTCGATCGACTGAAAAACATTACGATCGAATCTTATTTGGAATTCATTTTCTTGTCTAAATACGATTGAAGCCGTTAGGATTACCACAGTAGTAAGATGATTGCTCAAATGGTTGTGACGTCACATGATCGTCAATTGACCAATAAGAGAGCGTGAAGTTGCGTCATGTTTGTTTACCTATTTTTCGGCGGTTCAGTTTGTCGCTCTGAAAATTCTACGAACAACATTGTGTAAGTTGGTAAAACCAATTTCTCAATTTCACTATCCCAATTTTCAACATTAACTATCTTTTCACAATCTCCTAATTTCAATCCATCCCCTTTAATAATTATAGAATGAGCAAAGAAAGCGAAGTTTTGGTTGCCACCTTAGAATTCCGCCCGGATCTCGTGAGCAGAAAACTCGGCCGTGCTTATGTGCCACTTTAGCCGATAAACGGCAGGGATGGGACGAAGTGGCCGTTGAGCTAAATGCTTGGGGGTCTGGGCGAATCCAAAAGATTTTCTCGAACTTGTAAATATCGAAGAATTCTTGAAAGATGAATGTTCGCGATGTCCAGAAGAAATGTAAACAGAAAATGATCGCTTCGAGCGTAGGCGCGACGCGGAGAGGAGTAAACTACCCGTTGCGAGTTCGAATCCAACCAAAGACCGTCGTGTGCAAAGGCGACTGGTGCACGTTAAATCTATCGTGGCCACAAATGTCCTCACGTTGGCGTAATGTGGCAGTTTGGAGAGTGGGGTGCCAGCTCATGTGTTGCCTCGTCATCTGACCGTGGTTCAAAATTACAAGGTGTTGTCCTCGGATCTTTCCCTTCGGGATTGATCCCGGACCGTTATGTTGCTCCAGTGCGACGTCAATTAACTACCTGTCCATCTTTGTAATCGTTAACCCTCTTGGTGGTTGACTCGACGAGATATCTCGTCATTGGCAAGACAGACCAGGTCTTGATCAGGTCATCGTCAAAACAGCGGCAATATCTGAATCACGATAAGTCGCGTCATTGGCCGAATTAGTCAGATCTTGATGGACGAGATATCTCGTCGATACCACTTGAAGGGTTAAAGATAGAGTGGAAATTTCAACAGATTTGAAATATACGAAGAATTTAACTCTAAAATTCTCTCTTGCATCAAATACATAAAAAGAATGATTTTCCACGTGTAAAATAATGATTTTTCTACTGTCCTAACATCAATCTTTTTGCAAATCGCATTTTAACTGCTTTTGGCGACGATATTCCTGATGGAAAACATACTAGGAAGTTTTTATCTCGTTCCGGAAGAGAATATCAACTTAATGACTTTATTTCCTTGCTTTATTCAGCTGTTTTATTTTTACAGCCGCAGATAGGATGTAACTTCAATGGGGTTGGGTGCTTTTTAGAAATTCTGTTCTTATTTCACACTTAACGTGTCACCTAAATGTAATAGTTTACGACAAAACGATACAGTAGGTAATTTTGCTTCCGTGGACGCATACGAACGACAGTGCATTTAAGTTTTCATGTGCGGGAAAAGTTTTAAAAGATAAAAAATAAAGGCTAATGCTAAGCTAACCTTCCATTTGAAAACTGAACTTCAAAGCTATTTTTGTTTTGTTTGTTTTCGGGGTTTTATGGCACAAGGGCCATATTTGGCCATCCTCCGCCAGACACAGGACATACAATATCAAGTAATAGACAAACACACACAATGAAAGTTTTACTGACACAGAATAGAGAAATACACACAGGGAGGAATGCATCTGACTCAGTGGGTATGTCCACTGTGCTATCAACCTTCGAGTTGTAGGCGGCGCAGGTTCGATACCTGCCAGGTATATTCCTCCCTGGGTGTATTTCTCTCTTCTGTGTCAGTAAAACTTTCATTGTGTGTCGATAACTTGATGGACGTAACTTAACACCACGTAATTTCGAGCCACGGTCAGATGACGAGGCAACACTTGAGCTGGCACCCCACTCTCTAAACTTCCACACCACACCAACGTAAGGATATTTGAGGCTACAACAGATTTAAGGTGCACCAGCCCCTTTGTACACGGTCTTTTGGTTGGATTCTAACTCGCAACCCTCCGGTTGCTAATCCGTTATTCTTCCAACCAGATCAACCAACCTTCCAGGAATATTAAAGTTCCAGACTTCAATTCTCGTGAATCTTTCCAAATATGGCCCTTGCACCATTAAAACCCAACAAACCAAACCAATCAATCCTGAATGAATTATCAGATAAATGAAATTTAGCCTCAATTACTCGTGAAGATTGAAGATAGTACTCCAGAGCAAAAATTTTCTCCAAAAAATCACGCCCTTAAGTCACATTAAAACCTCGAGACACATGGCAATATTCATAACAAAATACGAATTCGTATTTAATTGTATTTCTATGAGAAAGTATTTTAAGAAAGGTGTTTGTTCCTCATCAATTAATAGAGACTAATTATATGGGAGTAAGCCTTCCAATTATATTATATTTCTTCCGTTCACTTCTAATTTATGATTGAGTCATTTGCCATTTTTGAAACCTGTGATTATATCTCAAACTATTTTTTCAACTGTACAACAATTGAAACCAAGTGCTTTTTTACGATTACTATGCCTTTTAAATAAGCGTAGCAGTTTCCTTTAAATGAAAATTAGACGCATAATTTTTGCGAATATGTATTAAAAAACTTATTATTTAACTTATTGAAAGATTTTTTTACTTTTTCTCATAGCTGTTCTACTCTATGTAGTATTTCCCTCGATATTTCTTAATACATGAAAATGTTAAAATAATGTATCATTAAAATGTCCGTTCTAATAATTTTTATTGTTGGTCCAAGCTTTTCGTGCTGTAGAGATTCAAATCAGGCAATGACAATTAGTTTCCAAAATAAAATTGAGGAAAAAGAATATCCACGAGAAAACTAATTAAAATTACTCATTAATTGATAGGTTATTATAATATAATAATATTCTATTGTTTTTAACTGATACATAATTGAGGTAAGGGCACTTTTAAATGCAAAAAATGTATTGTTTAGTCCGCCAATCATATCAATTTCTAGAAAGTGGAGCACTAATTTTTCAATGTTAAAAGTTCAAATATTTATACGTGAGAAGTATAAGTCTAAAATTATCTGCACTTTATTTTTTCAATCTATTTTCACAAATTTAGGGGTTGAACAGGTTCGTTATTTTTCTAGTCTCCTTCCTTTTCGATGCACTTGGTCCAGCGGTCCGCAAACTTACGTATTCCCTCCAAGGTTTTCGGTGGGTCGCCCAATCACTTATGCACCGCTTCCCACATTTCTTTGTCCGTCTATCTGCAGAGAACATGCTCATTGTCGATGGTAACTCGCCGGTTTGGCAGTACCATTCCTCGAACTTGCTGAATTTTCTCGTCAATTGTGGAGGTTGACAGGCGTCCTGCTTCTTTATGCATCTCGGTTGTAACACATCTTTTAAGCTTCTCGATCCACTCATACACACTTCTGCATGGTAGAACTCGTATCCTTCCCTTAGGTATTGCGACGTCAACCAATTACCATACCAAAACGACTAAATAATCTCATCTATTGGTTGAAGGAATCCTAGGAATGATTCCATCAGTCAAGAAGATCAAAACTGGTTAGAAGTCACACAGGGAGAGAATGCAGGATCAAGAATGAATAAACGCCTGTCGACACCCCTCAGTAAATTAGAACGTTTTGTCATTTGCAACAATTTCTTTTGTCAGAGAAAGAAATTTTCCCCAGATTTCTTTTCATCTAGGATGTATTCGTATTTACACGGAATAACTCGATTTATTTTAAAAAACATTTCATGTCTGATGTGCATTTGATCTGAGATACATAGTGAAACAGCATCCTATTTTAACACGCATTTGGAATATTTTAGAGCACGTGGACTTACATGTCCCTTATATCTTCACTGTGCACGCACACCATATCCGACCTAACACAAAGTCAAAAAATTAGATTAGCCTGAAGGTTTCTCAAATACACGAATCCGCATGTAAATTCAGGCCTTGCTTCGTATGCAAACGTTAAATTTTGAACTCGAGAGAATTGGTCATGCTCTGCATGTTGTTCACGCTTCATCCAGGCTTATTTTATTCAAAAACCAAAATGTCTCCTTCACAGGCTGATTTTATTCAAAATCCAAAATGTCTCCTTCACAGGCTTATTTTATTCAACGGTTGAGTTCCGTAAGCCTCTTAGCGTACCTAGAAAATCTCGTGAAAAGACCCTTTCTGTAGAACTTTTTTCGATATAAACACAGTACACGTAGGACTTAAAAACTCGATCGAAACGGTTAAAATGCACAAGACGGTCATAAATGCCTACTAGAAACACTCAGAAGTTTTATCTAACTTGCAGAATTGCATATAACATTGACAGTGCCCTGTGGTGAATTTAGACGCCTCTACAAAACTTACAATACAGCAGTATAGATACAGCAATTTAACGAATCATGGATTTCTTCTTTGTAGACTAAAGTTGCACTGTCTTTCTATTCTGCTACATTGGTAACTAGAAGACGTGACCATCTACTGCACGACTATAGATAAGATAGATCTCACTACAGCAATCAGTCAACAAGTGTGGTAGTATCTATCCAATTAAGTCACTGCTGAATTTTAGACGGGTAGCATTGTGGTGAACGAAGCCTCTCCATCAAAAATGCACAATTTATTTAAATAGCAGAGCAGCTATTCTATTTAAACAATTGAGTACTTTTTAGTAACCTCGTTCTGCTACATGCTTCTAAGAAATAAGAGAAAATTTTTCGGAAAAGGTTGGCTCAAAACCATCTATAGATTAATACTTGATATTTTTCTAAAATAAATTTCATTAAAATTAACCAACCGATAATGAATAATAAAGTCTCTCTCTGAAGTGAGAGACTCAAACACAGAGCAGAAATATTTTACTTGTTACACAAGAACAACGTTTCCCTAACTTGAAAACTTATTTTTCTCTTCACTGTCACAACTCGAAACATTGATTTTATGTAGATTGTTTGGGTAGTGTGCATGAGTCATTTATTACCCCATGGGTATATTTCCGTCGACCTTAAAATTAAATAGACGAAGCATGTGCCCGCAGCTGCATGTTATTACTTCCAGTTGCTCGGTTTGAAGATCTGTAACGTGGTTGTGGGTAAAAGCAGGAATTCTAAATTATTGATTAGTTAAGGTGATTATCCACCGTGATCGAAAACACTTGTCTGTGATTCGACTGCCAATCGGCTAAGGCGATTCGTAAGCCCACGTGATTTACCCTTCAATGATCTTACGACAGCCACTACGCCCATATGATCCGTCTATTTCATTAGAAGATCTATGTATATTCCTCTTTTCTGTGTATGTTCATAACTTGGCGTTGTATGTCTTGGGTATGACGCAGCTTGACCAAATATGGTCCTTGCATCATTAAAAACCCAACCCATTTTTCGAGTCACCTAATATTACAAGATGAACAAAAGGGCCCTAGTGTTGCACTGTCCTAGAGTGTACATTTTACGTATTTCAGTCAGATTGAATGATTATCATGATGTGAGAGAACGAGTAAAGGTGGCAGCCCTATAAATACTGTTTAAAGTTACTTCGTTCTAAATAAACTAGTTATTTTATCTTTGACCTATGTTACGAAATTATACAATTGAACCACTACAAACGCAATATAAGTGCATCGATTGCCGAGAATTAAAATACGTTACAAGTTGAAATATTTAATATGCTATGAGTATTAAGTCCTATAATTGAATTTTGTCATGCCTAGAATTAAAATTTAAAGGTTAAGATATACATTCGTTTCAATTTAATTGTTGATTGTTATTTGGTGCAATCTTGGATGTATTGTTGAATCTTACTAACCGAAATGGAAAAGGATACGTTAGATAGGTTAGAACAGAAACGTGCTACTGAAAGGACTTTGACGACGAAATCACGGTCCAGTGAGACCTTGAGAGTACGAATTGTTTTCGACGCGTCATCGAAAGCCGAAGGTACGAAGTCTTTGAATGCTTGTCTTGAATTGGTCCAAACTTAAATCCAAATGTGTCAGATGTAATGTTAAGATTTCGTAAGTTTCAGATAGCCTTTAGAGGTGACATTGAAAAAGCGCTCTTGATAGGAATTTCGGGAAATCATAAGGATTGTTAAAAGTTTCTTTGATTCGGAAATGATAAAACTTTTAATATTATGCGCATGACACGCGTGCAGTTCGGTGTTGCCAGAGTCCCTTTACATTAGCCGCAACTATAAAATACCACATAAGTACTTGAATAGATACTGCGATACTTATGAAATATTAGATTTATCTTTCTACGTAGATGATTTGTTTTGCGGTGCTGACAAAATAGAAGATGCATATCGATTATCCTAAGGTGCGGTAAACATTTTAAAAGAAGCGGGTTATAATTATATGAGAAAATTAATCTAATTCGAATGAATTAAATTTATTATGGATAAAATGCGATGTAATAGAGAATAATGATTTGACTTGCAAGTCAAAATTCCTGGGCATGATTTGGAATGAAACGAAGGACAAAATTAAAAAATTTTGTTTCTCTAAAAAAATTCTCTGAAGTCGTTAAAGAGAAGACAAAATGAAGAGTTTTAAAACCTATTGCTAGGATCTATTATCTCATTGGATTTTGACAACCTTTTGTAGTAAGAGTTGGGATGTTATTACAGAGTATCTGGATTCAGGGATTAAACTGAAATGATTCTTTTCCCCCTGACATCCAAAGAATTTGGAAAACATGGTGTTTAGAATTATTGGATTTGGAAAATCTTTCCATTAAACGAAAATTCTCCCATTGTGAAGAAATCGGATGTAAATTTTCATATATTTTCTGACTTGGCCCCTAAGGTATATGGAGCAGTCGCTTATTTTTGGTACCTTTATTCCAATAACAAACAAAACTGTTTTTGGAATGAAATCAAAAACTGAAATCAAAACTGTTTATGGAATAGCTAAAGGTAGAATAGCTCCTCTATAAACATTGTCTCCGAGATTGGAGTTGATGGGACCTCTAGTAAGCGCACGTTTGAAGAAATATTTGGCTGCTTTATTTATGTGAACAAATTGATCTCTGGAGCGATTCATAAATAGTCATATTTTGGATTAAGGGAT
Source organism: Meta bourneti (assembly GCA_933210815.1). Lineage (NCBI taxonomy): Eukaryota > Metazoa > Arthropoda > Arachnida > Araneae > Tetragnathidae > Meta > Meta bourneti. The sequence goes on along the minus strand of OW119924.1, from coordinate 88,154,530 downwards.
CCGCTACAGATTGAAAATCTTTTGTTCGTAACAGGGTTTCTGAAATGCAATTTCTAAGTGTCCCTGAACAGTGGCGTCATTGTAACGGAAAGAACAATCCCGCGTATTTGATTACAAGAGGGAATCTGCTTATAAAAGGCTTATAACAAGTGTCCCTTATGTTGGCACGGAACTAATTGCTTACTCGAAATGAACAGTTTCGGCCATCTAAAACTCTGAAAAATAAAAATGATGAAGTTATAGCAACTGAAAGGAAATTAAAATATTTTAGTCCTTTTCAGATTTCCATCAACGATGAAAGTTTCCTGGGTTCAAAGGTGTTGTTCCACTAGAACAACTATGGTAAATTGAGTAAGATGTATCGTGTCACATCATGGGTTCTGCGATTTATTCGCAATTCCAAACCTAATGTGTCAAGACTGTCATGACCGCTAACCGCTTTGGAAATTTCAGGAGCTGAAATGTACTGGATCAAAGTGACCCAACGTAACTATTATAGGACTATATTATAAAATTATATAACCATTATTATCTTCTTTAGTTGTGTATGGGCATTACAACCCCAAGGTACCCGAGTCATATAACCTCCCTTTCATTTTTACCCTCGCCTACCCTTCTGCTTTTTGCTTTCCTTCCTCCCTCGTTGTTGTCGTGTTTGGCGCAGCTTGGCCAAATATGGCCCTTGCGCCATAAACCCAAAACCAACCAATTATAGGAAAGAAATGTTCGACCTTTCAAATGGTAAGACATTGATAAATCGTCGGCTATGTACTAGTTGAATCCTGAAATCGACAGTAGCGACCATTTGTGTTTAAAGGGTTCGTCCAATATTCTGACAAGATAAACCGGTGACCCATGGTTGCTGTCCTCTAAAGATAGGTTCACTGAGTTGCTAATTAGGAACTCTCATAAAAGAGTGCTTCATTCTGGAATCGATGCAAAACTCTATTGCAAATTAGAGAAAAATTCTGGTTCACCAAAGGGAGGCAGTGCGGAAAAACTGTTCTGCGCATTCCCCACATTCTAAATCTCAGAATGTTGCGCCTCTTCCACCCGATCGAATTTTAGAATCACCGCCATTTTTCAGTGACGATTTGATTATTCTGGTCCATTCTTCACCAAAGAAATTGATAATAAACACTATTTTTTACTTGTGCTGTTGTTACTCGAGCTTTGCATCTTAAACTGATTCCTTCTATGACTACAGAATCTTTTTCGTAAGCATTTCGCAGGTTTAATTCTAGACAGGGATTGTGTAGTACAATTTATTCTGATAATGCAAAATCTTTTAAAAGAGCAGATATTGGATTAAAGAAACTGGAAATGTATTTCACATCCTGCTGTTAGAGATACGTTTACATCTTATGGTATTAAATGAATATATATTATTGAAATAAGGCCGTGGTGGGGAGGGTTCAGGGAGAGAATGGTACGAACAGGAATAAAATCCAGTTTGTGGAAATTTGTTGGTTGTTCATCACTCTCTTTAAACTATTTTTGTAGAAATAGAAGCTTTGGTGAAACTTATTTATATGATAATCCCTCAGAACCTTCACTCATCCTGCTTATTTTTTGAATTGATAAACGGCTACTATCTCTTCCAGCTACCTGGGTATCCACAGAAGACCTGTTTAGATCGAGAAATTCTGCAGTCAATGGAGAAAAAATTATGTATTAATCTTAAGATTCGCAAACATGTCTTCCAATTAAGAATTCAGTTCAATTTAAAATTGATGATGCTGTTTTAATTCATGATGATCGTCACCCAAGAAACATCTGGTTAATGGCTACAATAGAACAGGTGTTCCCTGGAAGAGACGAAAAAATCCATTCCTCTGCTTAAAACCCAAAGGGGCAATATCAAGCGATCAATGCAGCTTCGGAAATTAATTGAATTCAAAGCATTTTTCTATTATTGTTGTTAAAACTTATACTTGTTAATATATGCATTGCTAAAGTATTAGCGTTTCTAATTTGTGTTTGTCTAATATAGAATTTTCTCTTGGTTTGGTTTGTTGGGATTTTATGGCGCAATGGCCATAGTTGGCCATGCTGGGCCAGACACGAGACACACAATATCAAGTAATAAACACACACACAATGAAAGTTTTACTGACACAGAATAGAGAAATACACCCTGTATCTGACAGGATTCGAACCTGCACTGCCTACAACTCAAAGGTTGCTAGCGTAGTGGACATACCCACTGAGCCATGACGGCCATGAATTTTCTTTTGAATATCTCATTTAAAATGTGCATTCCGAGCTTAGTTTATTTATGAATGCAAATTAAAATATGGACGATTTTAATATTTTATACGTATAAATATTTTATACTTAATTGTAAATATGTGTATTAATTAAATGTTTAATAATTAGTGGTTTAAGTTAAGTGAACTCTTGTTAGATCTGGAGAGTTACAAAATGCGCAAGAGGGCGCTAGTATTGCGCTGTCTTGGGTGTATATTCCTCGTATTTCAGTCAGTTTATATGATTATCATAATGTGAGAACCGTGTAAGGTTTGAGCCTAATAATACTATTCATAGTTACTGCGTTCTGAATAAACTAGTTATTTTATCTAAGACCTGTGTGTTGCTACGAAATTTTACCACTGAACCACCAAATGCGCATTACGTAGTTCTTGCATTCAGGTGACAACTTGATCCAATCCATAACCTGAAGGAAATTGGAATAAATGATTTGTCCCTCTTGTGGTGTTTTATCTTCTAGTCGAAAATTGCCCTGCAGTGACCAGAATCTGATACAAAACCTGTTCTAAATTTACACCAGTTCTATGCAACGGACAAGTTGTTTTACCTACTTGGATATGCATTCCTTCTTGTAGTTAACAAATGATAGCAAATCGCAAACTCATTTCGTCTCTTCCCCAGCTGCTTTGGAGTTCCATAATGCGTCCTTTTCCCTCCATGCCTCAGGTTCAGAGCGGACAACAGACCCCTTACCCTTAGGAATATTTGAGGTTTCCTTATTTAAATTGTGAATTTACAATTTTGGATTCTTATTTCAAGAAAGTCACTTGACGGACGCTCGCTGATCTGTTCAATCAGTTGAAAGGTGTTTGCCCGTAGAGCTGCATTTGGAAATCTATACAACACTCTTTGTGTCAATTATTTTGAGATTTTCATGGAAACCGTTATTTTCAAAGCACGCAAGAACCACAGGCCAAAATGCTCAGAAACGCGAGAAGGCACAGCAAAGCTGTTTTTAAAAGCATTTCGAAACGACTTCCGTGTCTGCTGAATCAAACGAAAACTACCTGTCAATCATCTGCTCGGGGAAAGGGCATCGGGAATGGAGCGCTCGCGAAACTCATCAGCGGCCCACCTTTGTGATCTTTTTCGAAAGGGTGAAACGATAAACCTCGCAGTGAAACCTGCAGGTTATATCTCCGTGGGCCCGTTTCATCTCAAACAGGGCAGGTTTCGTCTCAATGAAGGATCTCATGATTTGCAAAATTGGCCAGGTCGTGTTGGATGAGGTATCTCAAGGAAACTACTTGGAGGGTTAAGTGTGTCGAAAGTGTAGATGAAAAGGAACTCCAGTCAAATATATTCTTACTTATTTAGTAACATTTTGAGAGGTTTTACGATTTTGAACGATTCTATATAACCTTATAGTTTTAGATTATTGTAAATAAAAACAGTTGATTTCTAGTTTAACTTAATCAGTTTTATTTCTAATAAGCAAATTCTTTCAACCCTGGATATGAGAGGCATTTTTTAAGCTAAATGTAGGTGGACAGAATCCGAGGTTGGTTGGTTGATTTGGGGTTTTATGGATCAAGTGTCATATTTGGCCAAGAGGGAAAAAAGCAAAAGGCAGAAGGGTAGGCGAGAGTAAACGGAAGACAGGTTAGATCACTCGGGGTTGGGATGACCATACACACCTAAAGATGTGCCCCTGAGGACGAAAGATCCAAGGACAGCAGCTCGTAATTTTGAACCACGGTGAGATGACGAGATCAACACCTGTGCTGGCAGCCCACTCTCCAAACAATCACACCACAATAACGTGAGGACATTTACGACCACGACAGCTTTAGCGTGTACCATCTCCCACGTACATGACGCTCTTTAGTTGGATTGAGTTTCGAACTCGCAACCCTCCGGTTGCTAATCCGCGACTCTACCAATTGGGCTACCACGGCCCTACAAATTAATCGGACAAACTTGAAAACTTTTAATTTACTCATTTTTTATAAGGCTGCTTTTTATCGTGACGTGTTTCTAAAAATATAATTTCGAATAGACTATTTTCGAAGCTTGAATAAATTACAGATAGGATAATGCATATATATTTCTACAACTTCCCACTAAAATAAATAGCCCGTAGTGTTGCCCCAGTGCGACGTTAACTTCCTATCTAACCCGCAAAAAAAAACGAGTGAAGAAATAATTTTACCACCTACTTTTATAGTCACGGTAATAAAACAAACGTTAAATCTAATGGAGATTAAATTTAAAGAGAATCTGGGGGCTAGAAAAATTTGTAAACGCATAGTCTCGCATTATTTCAGCTACATTTCGAGGCTCCTGTTTTTCGTAATTTACTGCAATTAGACATTTACTGCCTGATATACGTTTTAAAATGGATTTTTACTGCATGCCATATAACTTTATAGCTAAAAGAGGCAAATCTAAAAGAGAAACTAATGACGAAAATTAATCCGTTTTAAAATTTACGATTCCATCCTTTTCCAAATATAACCTAAGGCCCCGTTCACATGAGGCGTTTTCTAACGCGCGTTTTACGTCAAAACAAAACGCGGGTAGCCAAAGTACATAGAGTTCTACTGGAGTGTTCACATGAGAAATCACGAGAATCCATGCGCTAGATAGCTTCGGCGCTTCAACAATCTCCGGTCGTCCTAGAGATTAGAAGGCGTTTGGAGAAGCATACATTTCTACTGCACCGTTCACATGACGCGCGTTTGGGGCTTTTTATTCCCCTAGTCCAAGTTTTTATATTATATGTATGTAATATGGTGGGGTTATGTATCTCAAGGATCCAGCATATCAAAATACTTTTGTACTCAACAAAAACTTAACTTTATTACAATAACAAAACAGATTACACAGAATTATAGCAATAAGGATTACACGCCCCTCAGACAACCGACCTAGCACGCCGGAGTCAGACGCTCATCTCCCCTTTAGTCTACTCCCTCTTGTTTAAGGGAGTATGGCGCGCCCCCTAGAGAGAAGGGATAACGCTACACCCCCCATGCAAGATTGACGTATCACCTGCGATACTCAATCTGACAATCCCATAAGGAATTGTACAAAAATGTTGAAATCAAAATACACAATCATATCAATACATATACAATAGTACTCACACATTATGCACTACTCGACTGTCACTCTAAACACAGAATTAGCATCAACCTTCATGTAGTATGATATACCAATATAGATAAACAAATAATGTACACTGATTATAGAAATTGAAAATAAATGCACAACAAGCAATTACTGTGGCTATGAAATTATCATATCACAATTTTAAAAAACCTCACATTTCACAAATTCTAAGAATATGACTTATTAACAATTTAAACACATTTTAAAACACTAAAGGTACATAACACAATTCTAAGTACCTAAACATATAATTGAAAATTGATCATTACAAAATGAAATTATTTTTCACTTCATCCAAAATTATAATTAAAATTTTACAATAAGCGTGAGAGTGCGTCAGCATGAGGCATTTTTGCACCGGGACAATGTTTAATAGCAATATTATACTTTTGTAGTGCAAAAGCCCATCTTTGCAATCTCGAAGATTGAGGAGCACTTTTAGTTAAGTAGGGTAAAGGATTATGATCAGTGTAAAACTCTATTTCTGTTCCAAATACCCAAACTTCAAACTTTTTCAAGCTCCAAACGATTGCAAATGCCTCCCGTTCAATGGTAGACCAAGCCTGCTGTGCAGTGGTCAGTTTTTGACTGGCATAAGCAATTGGATAAATCTTATCACCACACTTTTGCGAAAGGCAAGCGGCTACACCAATTTGAGATGCATCCGAATAAATGATGAAAGGTTTATCAGGAACCGGAGAATATAAAGAGGGAGCCTCGATCAAGGCTCTCTTCAAAACACTAAAAGTGACATCATGCTCCTGAGTCCATGGAATGCAATCAGGAACTCTCTTTTTCGTAAGTTCCGTCAAAGGATACACAAGTTCAGAATAATTTGGAATGTACTCACGATAGTAGTTGCAAAGTCCTAGCACACTTCGCAAATTTTTCTTAGTAATAGGTCTGGGTAAATCTTCAATTACTTTAGTTTTCTCAGGATCGGGCTGATGTTTTCCGGACCCAATGACATGTCCCAGAAATTTAATTTCCGATTTCACAAAAGAGCACTTTTTGAGATTTACTGTGAAATTCAGTTCTTCAAGTTTCGTGAGAATTGTATCCAAATGAATTAGATGTTCATTCCAATCCCTCGAAAAGATGGCTATATCATCGATGTAAGCCCGTGAAAAATCTCGGTAAGGCGACAAAGCCTTATTCATTACACGTTGAAAAGTTGCAACGCATTCTTTAGACCAAAACTCATCACTTTGAAGCGATATTGTTGTCGATGCGTCTTGAACGATGTAAAATCCTTGCTGTCTTCAGCCATAGGGATGGCCCAGTATCCCTTCAGAAGATCTAGAGTAGAGATGACATTGGCTCTACCAATGGACTGGATTAACTCAGTGGCATCTTCCATTGGAAAATCATCGGAAACCGTGACTGAGTTGAGGGCTCTATAGTCTACACAAAGACGCATGCTACCATCTTTCTTGTTCACACAAACAATTGGATAGGCAATTTTGGCATCACTTTCTTCTATTAGATCAAGATCCAAAAGCTCTTCTATCTGCTCATCTACTTTCCCTTTCAGCGCTTCGGGAATGCGGTACACAAATGGCTTGTTCCTTTCGGCATTCGGTTTCAAGCGAATGCGGTGTGCACCCACCTTCGCTACCTTTACATTATCAGTGAAGAGTGCTCGATGCTTGCGAATCAACTCCATTAGTTGCTCTTCATCTGCTTTCTTCAGATGACTCAACCTAGTTTCTGTAAACATCATCTCTGATTCATCTCTTGACAAACTAGGAGTGGGGTGGATTTCTCCGAATTCGTGCTCTTCCTCGAAGATAACTCCAACTGCAAGGGAACGAGGATGATATCTTCGTACCTTGTTCACATGAACATGCCTTACAGTTCCATCTGACAATCTCACTTTATAAGAATGAGGAGGGCAGTGCTGCATGATTTCCCCAGGACCAGTCCATCTGGCGTAAATCTTGTTGTTTGAATCAGGAATCAGAAGGACAACTTGCTCTCCTATAGTGAAATTTCGCACAGACGATCGTTTGTTAAAATAATCACCATATGTTTTTTGTTTGTGAGCAGCAGTCAGAGATGCACGTTCAGCAGCTTTTTCCATTTTCACCTTCATTTCTTGAAGATAATCAGCGGCTGACTGAGAGATGCTTGTCGGTAGGTGTATCTCACCAGCCCAGGAGGATTTGAGAACTGAGAGTGGACCTCGAGCTTCTCTGCCATATAGCAATTTAAAAGGTGAAACTCCTGTAGTCGTGTTCGGCACTTCTCGATAGGCAAACAACAGGAATGGTAGTTGTTGATCCCAACTTCTTGGATCCTCTCGAATTACGTGATGAAGCATTTCCTTCAACACTCTGTTCCATCGCTCTACTAAACCGTTACTAGCTGGATAACCAGGACAAGAAAATCTTGGACTCGATCCAATTCTTTCCAAAAATTCTCGCGTTAGGGACGATTTAAAGTTTGTTCCCTGGTCACTAGCGACAATTTTGGGTATACCAGTCCTCGCAAATATCTGTAGCAAAGCATCGCATGCCGCCTTGGCTGAAAGTGACCTAAGAGGTACAGCCTCAGGCCAACGGGTGTGCTGGTCCATCATACAAAGAATATATTTGTGTCCTCTACTGGATGGAGGCTCAATAGGTCCAACGACATCAATATTAACTACTTCAAAAGGAAGCTCCGGAAGAACTACTGGCGTGATTGGAGCTCTTTCACCAACCTTTTCCTTTTTCCGAAGTTGACAACCCTTGCAAGTCCGGACAAATTCAGTAATATTTTTATTCATGCCCGGCCAATAAAAATTATATCTTATCCTTTCTTTGGTTTTCTTCACCCCCATATGGCCCCCGAAAACTGACTCGTGAGCTAACCTTAAAACTTTATCTACCCTATTGTGCGGTAAAACTAACTGTACCACTGGTTCATCGAGAATTTTGTCTTTGTGGTAGATTAATCCGTCGATTAAAATAAAATTGCCTTTATTTTGCTTTAATTCCTCGCGAACCCTTTCTAGAGATTTGCAGTTACTCTGCTCGTCTTTTAATTTAGCATGATCCGAGTAAAATTGAGAATCGTCTAAATTATTTTTATTATTTTCTGCGACCTCGCTCTTATCGTTTTCTTCCTCTCCACTAGACATAGCGTCCCCCATTTCCCTTTCGCTTGTCGACTGCAGAAAAACGTCTGCGGATGTACTCCCCTCTTTGAGATAAAAAAATCCCTTGTTTACTGTTCCGTCTGGCGTTTCGCTATTTATTGAACGTAATGACTCATACAGAGCCGGTGGTATCAATGCCTGTGCATGTAATTGGTCCGTAAGCGCACATTCTACGGGATGCTTTAATGCAGAGTCGCTGTTAAGCGCAATCGCCGTTTTCACTAATTTGGCTTCAACCTTTTCGCCAAAAGCCGAACTCAAAACAACTTTCCCGAACTCATCGCTGTCCACGTTAGGGAGGAAGTCAGAATTTATGACCAACAGTTGAGTCCCTGAGTCAATAATACATTCTATCTCTCTCCCCTTAACGAAGATGGTGACATGCTTCAAAGGTTCAAGGTCAACCTGTGGTTTGAAGCGTTCCGAAAGAACCTTTGCTACGACAGCCGTCTCTTTCCTTTCGCTTGTTTTTGTTTGGGGGTACTTTTTGTTGCACTCCCGGGCCAAATGGTTTTCACCACAAACGTAGCATTCAATTTTCCTACTCATTTTGTCTTTAGGCCTTGGTTTTAACTCTTCGCGTCTTACATGAGGAGGGATATATTTAAAATCATTACGCGAGTTGATGTGATTAGTTGAAGTTTTATAACAATTAAAAGGTGTTTCGGCAAGCGATTTTCCTACCGAAGCAAAGAACATGTCGCATTCTCTGCCCATTTGTGTGGGTTCAAACCAACTTTGTTCTTGCTTTATGTTTATATGCGTGGCTGTTTCTCGATCAAGCGTTTGATATAACTTATCACTAACAATTAATCCCTTTAAAGAATTGAAATCATTCACTTCTCTTAGCTTACAATAGTGTTCCCAATTTGTTGCTAGTCGCGATGCAAATTGAACATGAGTTTCATTTGCCATACGTTTCGCTTTTTGAAAATTCTGTAAACAGATCAATGGTGTCGGTTCAAATTCTCTTAGAACTGCACTTCTTAATTTATCGTAATCATTTATCTCCTCGTCTTTAATGTACACTAATATATTAGCGGCCTTTTCTCCTAAGAGATTCAACAGAATTTCCCCTTTGAATTCGTCGGGTACACTTTTGGTTTTGAATGCTCTCTCTAGTGACGCGAAAAATAAATTCCAACCCTCTGGCCTTTTCGGAACAGGGAGTGTTAGTGTGCGAACACTACAAATGAAATTTTCTATTGAAAGTTGATTTACTACCTCAGGATTTATATTAACTTGCTCAGCCCTGCCAAGCGAACTTTCATATCTCAACCTCTCTAAGTTTATTCTTTCTAATTCTAACTGAGTTTCCATACTCAATCGTAAACTTTCTAGTTTTGCTTTTTCGAGATTTATTTTTTCTAACTCGATTCGAGCCTCTTGCTCTTCTTTGGACTTCCTATCCGCTATAACTGAATCTGCATATTGTGTTACGAATGTTTCATCCTCTACATAACTTCCGCTGTTCAAAATAAGATTTCTTAAGTCAATTACTTTCATATCTGGAGTAACTGTCTCGCCTATCTCCTCAGCGATTAACTTAAGATCTTCCTTTTTCGCTCCCGGGAACATTTTTAAAATAATAAATATTAATCCTAACCAGGCAATTAAAATTAATTATCTCATATACTGAATCTGACCAAACAGCAAAGCAAAAGTTGCCTACCTCATCGTCCTTGTTGTCCACTGGAACCAATCCACAAACTTAGACTGATGATTCAGATCCGGTCGTCACTGCGCCAATGTAATATGGTGGGGTTATGTATCTCAAGGATCCAGCATATCAAAATACTTTTGTACTCAACAAAAACTTAACTTTATTACAATAACAAAACAGATTACACAGAATTATAGCAATAAGGATTACACGCCCCTCAGACAACCGACCTAGCACGCCGGAGTCAGACGCTCATCTCCCCTTTAGTCTACTCCCTCTTGTTTAAGGGAGTATGGCGCGCCCCCTAGAGAGAAGGGATAACGCTACAATGTACATGTAGCGAAAATTCTATTAGCAAATTAGTAATCTCCTGGTTTTCTTTATGTACTGTTTTTTGGGTTTTTTTTAGTTGTAACTTAATTTTCTCGTTTCATCGTGGGTTTTAATCAAATTTTAGTTGAAATATTTTCCCTTTGTTATTCCATTTGTTCTACAAAACCTCTGAAAGAGTCTAGGTTTGAGGGTTAGTTTTCGTTTCGGAGAGTCGGAAATCCGAAAATTGTGTTTAAAAATTAAAAAGAATAATTGTTATATATGTGTTATTTGTGTGATATATTAAAATGTTTAGAGACAGGTTTTAAAAATATAGAGATTTATTTGAACGAAAATTAAATAACAAATTAGCTGCAGATCGTAGAAAACGCATAAAATCTGCAAAAATAACATAAAAAAGAAAGGTTATCGCAAGTGGCGGATTTTGTTTGCGTGTCATCTTTTTGATAGTACTTCGTAAACAATGCCATATAAACAGAAATTTCCTTTCCAATTTCCTGGTTCTAGAAATGTAGTTTTTTGGGGGATATATTTTTATTTTACACTGTCAATTTTAAAATTTTAAGGAAATTATTTGGTCATTTTCCAGTTAGTTTCCTTTTAATTAAAGTTTTATAGAAATTTTCCAATTTTTCATACGCAGTTTCGCATTTACATACGTGTAAACACATTACAAATTACTCATCTGTTAGCTTCTTGAGCCCAAAAAATCCGTGATCACCCCTTAGCACAAAACAAATACTTCTAACTATTTTTTATTGGTGGGTGAATCATCGACACTGGAGAGTGAAGGTTATGGGGTTTTTCCTCTAGTCTTGACAGTAAGAAACGAATACTTTAGGATTTTAGAGTTAATGAAAATGTTTAATAATGCCACAATTTGAACTACATAAAGCACAGTTAATCTGTGATCCACTGGCTCTTACCGGTTCCTAGGTCCAAAATATCCCGTCATTCGAAAAATTTTGAAAAACGTAAGAAAAGCTAACCTGCAAAAATTTATAATCAAGGTTGATGGCATTGGCATTGGCATTGCACTGGAACGCATCGTATACGATACGTTACGAAAGATTTTCCAGTTTAGGTTGTCACTTCTGGTCAGTAAGTCGATTATATTGCATTTATTTATGTATAAAGATTTAAATTCAAAAACACTATATTCACAGGCAGTTAGGAAACGGATGTTTTACAAATCGGAAGAATATCAAATTTTTACGTCATTTTGAATATTTTTTTAGAATATTTTAGGCATTTGGTCATTTTTATACATTTCTAAGTCAACCAAATCCAGGATCTTGTGAACACAGGGGAATCAATTTTAAGTTGGGAAAGAAAGATTTTCATCCTATTTTTAAAATTAAAACAGTTGATAAGGGGCAAAAAATATCTTATTAAAGTGACATTCCCTTTAAGCGGATTAAAAAGACTAGTTACAACAATTGAGTATCGATCTGACGTAAAATTTTACGCTGATTTGAAATCCGATGAAATGTGGATTCTATCTTTAACCATTCAAAAGATAGAAATTTGATTAGGGGAATAGAAAAAACACAATTTAATGCATAACGGAAACTTACCTTGTAAAACGCCCAATAGGTGTTCACATGCTAACGCTCGAAAATTCTTATCAAACGCACGTTGGAAAAAGTCCATGTGAACGGGGCCTAATGCTCAAAAATTCTTATTAAACGCGCGTTGGAAAAACTTCATTTGAACGGGGCCTAAGGCCCCCCGTTCACATGGACTTTTTCCAACGCGCGTTTGATAAGAATTTTCGAATGTTTCCATGTGAACAGCAGTTGGGCGCGTTTCGAGGTCAGTTTCTGTTATGCATGAAATTGTGTTTTTTAATCCCCTAATCCAAGTTTCTATCTTTTGAATGGTTAAAGATAGAATCAAAATTTCAACGGATTTCAAATCAGCGTGAAATATTACATCAGATCGATATCAAAACCATGATTTTCTTTTAAAAAAATTGTATTTTTGTCAACTAATAGTCGCAATTAATTCTTTTTGCAGATATTCCTTTTATACTAAGCGTAAGAACAAGTATTGCCGCAGATTGTTGAAGCTCCGAAGCTATCTAGTGCGTGGATTCTCGCGATTTCTGCAAGTGAACATTCCAGTAGAACTCTGTACTTTGGCTACCCGCGTTTTGTTTTGACGTAAAACGCGCGTTGGAAAACGCCTCATGTGAACGGGGCCTAAGAGCAATATTTGGTCTAGATGAGCGTTTGAAATTCTGAAACGCAATTCAAAATACCATTAAGCACACTCAAATAAAGTATGTTCGTATTTTTAAACAGTTGGAAAATTTCTCGTTCAAGTAAGCTTACAGTTATACTTTCGCTGTATTTTTGGAAGCGAAGGAAATTCCAGGAGGCCGATCATGGTTAGGATACTAATACTAATGTCAAATAAATATTTCTATTGTATTAATGATAATGTAAAACCGTTTGAAGCACCAGAAAAACTGGTACATCGGTCTAACACTTATCAAGCCTCCCTCTGGAGAATAGGACTGAAGAAATACAAGGGGAATGAACTCCCCGAGCTTGCGGATATATTCTGTAAGGCATTGAAGGTCATACATCTTGAAGAGCTGTCCACAATTTCTGTTGTATTCCAAGGATTCTGACGTAGGATTTCTGTGTTCTACAGCACGTTGCATGGCAGATGTGTTCGATGTCGTTGAGATCAGGTGATTTAGATGGAAATGGTAAGACCCCAAACTCAGACGAGTGTACCTCTAACCATAATTTGGAGTGTCTAGACTTGTATGGCGGCGCCATTGCCCTGATGGAAGAAGCCAAACCCATCAGAATGAACGGGTGTAACTAGTCAGAAAGGATGCACACATAGCGTTCACTTTTCAGAGATGTTGATAGACGCATAAGGCGACCTATTGAATGTCGGCTGAACAAACCTCATAGCATAACGAAGTTACCCCCAGCCTGTATAGTTCCATGTTGACTTGCAAGATCCATAGCTTCGTGGGGGTTTTCCGCGCATGGATTCTTTCATCTGCCCAAAACTGTTGGAAACGTGACTCATCAGACCAGGTTATTGGTTTCCACTCATCAAATATCCAAAATCGGTATTCCCGAGGCCATGTGAGGCGCACAGCAGTGTGTTGAGTATTCATGAAAAGTACTCGAGTTGGGCGGCGGCTTCTAAAGCTCATACCTTTGAGGGAATGTTGCACAGTCCTCAAGCTGATGTTTGTTGAGGGCTTACATTGAATTCCGATGTAATTTGAGGCAGTGTTGCAAGCCTATCGAGTGACACGTTTCTTCGAGCCGACGCTGATAACGTTAACCTAGAGACTTTTACGGTTACAATCCTGTCGTGAGTTACGGGTTTCGTCCGAATTCTTGTAGTCACGGTACCCCCTTGAAATGGTAATACGTTAAAACCTAAACTCTACGACCCATCTCTAGTTTTAACTGTTAAACTGCATTGAAAATCGATTAAATCGTGATAACGTGCCGTTGTCACGGAAGAAACAGCTATAGATTCTTCCATAGATGTTTATGGCTTTATATATGCACTGGTACACGCAACCAATGACATGTATAGTTGGTGTTGCTATATATTTTGCGTAGACTCGTCTGTACCAATTGTTTTGGCACTTCAGTGTACAGTAGGTCACAAAAGTATTCGGCGACGTCATGTTTCTTACTATTTTCTTGAATTTGTAATGATGTAGTTAAAATAACGATTCATAATTTTACCACATGAAAGCTCTTTTTTTCTATCTTAGCCTCTCATCAAAACATTCTAACAATTATTAAATATTTTGATAAATATATTTTAAATGCAATGTAACCCATGAAATCAGGCATGAAAAATATTCGTAAAAAGTATAGTATGGTAAAGGAACTAGGAATTCCAGTCACGCGAACGCAACTCTTAGCAACACCAATGAGGAGATCCTCCAGTGACCTTCAGCTGGAACGAATATACTCTTTTCAAAAGAAGACGAACTCTCTTCAAAATGAGAGGAAAAGGGAAGGATGCACTCTTTCGAACTATCTTAACTTATTTTCGATTTCTGTAAATACCTGTACATAACTTTTCCAATCTAATTAAATAATTAAGAATGTACAGTTATTTTTCATTTAGTTCTGCCCCGTATTTCCTCTCCAGCAAGACACAACAAGTCTATTAAGACTTAAATAGATGCTGAACAAAAACGTGAAAATCAATGTCTATAAGATTTTTTGTATTATCTCTTATACCTTAAATTGTTTTGAATCTAAATTTCATTCCTGCACCAGGTATTTGATCAAACTAGAACTAATTTCTTTCTATTCTGCTTGAAAATAGATTTCCAATGGATTTTGTTACTTTATGATAAAACTTTGATTTCATCATGAAGATAATGAAATGATACAAATCTTGAAACTGAGGTCAGATTTTGGGGGACCATATCATTGTATGCAAAGCACTGCGCTATGGGTTACTGTCATGGTAGAGCAAAAACTGTACTTTAATTCAAATTGAAATGCAAAACGTTGTTTTTAATTGTCTTACGTTTTTTGAAAAATTCCTATCGTTTAACTTTGTTTCGCTGTACCGAAGACGTTTAATTTTAAAACAAGCTGTTAATTACACATGCGGAGTGAAATTTTCAAGAAAAAATCTATTTGGTTGAAAAGAAATTGATCATGAATATGGTGATGATTTGTCAGCCTTTCATAAAGAGTGGAATTCGGAAATATCGTTTTCCTGGTGAAGGAGTGTTACATGTCAAAATATTGATAGGAAAACTGGTTGCAATAATACGCTATAAGTTTGTCATTTTGCAGGAAACGAACTTTAAGGGCATTCACATTACCTCGAAAACTCAAAATCGACTTTATACATATATAGTAGTCACCTAATAGGGTATCAACCTTTTGTAGTTTTCTTACACTAGTGCGATGTATGTGAAACGGATTACATGGATGGAGTAAGCATAAGTATTTCGTCCAAAGTAAATTTTAGGAGCTACAAAAATGTCAAAATGGATTTCAAAAATTTATTTTCATCTCAATTATTTTTTGTTTGCATTTTTCTATGTTAGAGAAAAGTGATTTTTCGGATCACTTTCAATCAACGTTTTATCGATTCAACCCAAGCAATGCCTGGTAATTTTGCTAGTTCAACATACCATCTATCAATATTTAATTAAAATAATATACATCGAGAGTATTTGAAATCGCAGATTTAAAAATGCATAAACGTATTTGGGCCAGGAAAAGTAATAAAAAAAAGCGGAATCACAGATAAGAGAGAACTTTTAAAACTAAAATGCAGAAGGAAATAAATAGAAACAGAATACAGAAAAAGAAATTCACAAGTAAAGATTTATGTATAAATGGATTTATTTGACAACATATATTCCATCTTTCCCCACTGAACATTTTAGTATTTTTGAGTAAAATAGAAAAATCCAAACCTGAATAACATCTCCGTTGTAAATTGTTAGAAAAGACAAATATCAAAAAGGGTAAAATTGACAACTGAAACAGCCGCCAAAATTCCAATTCCTATCTCCTTTCACTCACTCACACAATACTATTTATTCTATACTATTTTATCCTTCCTATAGCAATTCAATTCTATAAAAAGGATTGCTTTATTTTGACGTATATTGGTTGGCTAAAGGACGTATAGAATTTTCGTATGATGCGGAATATATCTTTGAGCTAGAAGCTATCTTATTGTGTGTCCACCTTCGATATAAACCTCAAGCTTTCGACGGAAGTTTTCGTTGCTGACTATGTCTGCAATACATGTTGTCTTCCATAAATAACTACTTTCGAGTAAAATGTGACATAAAACAGGCCCTCAAATAATTAAAAGGTCTCGGAAAAACTGTTCTTGCCCATCTGTAGCCTCACAAACAGGACTGGTGGGAAACGAGTAGACAGACAGATTGTCAAAAATGGGTACTAAAATTAACGAGAAAGATGCGATCAAAAAAGCTTCTGACTAGAAAATCATCCGAGTTGATACAAAAAGCCACTCATAAGTAAAAATAGGAAATGGAGCAATGTACAAAAAAGTATGACAGAATAACATAAATAAACCAAAGAAAGATGGAGTTGAACTTTTCAGATTCAGAACTAGACATGATTGCCTTGCAGTACGATTGGAGGAATAAATTATTTGTGGTAAATTTAGCCGCCACTGCAATAATTAACGTACAATGCAGAATATATTAACCCCCGCTGGTTGTCTCGCAGAGGTATCTCATCATTAGCAAAACTGACCAGATCTTAATGGACGAGGTATCTCATCATTAGCAAAGCTGACCAGATCTTAATGGACGAGGTATCTCATCATTAGCAAAACTGACCAGATCTTAATGAACGAGGTATCTCATCATTAGCAAAACTGACCAGATCTTAATGGACGAGGTATCTCATCATTAGCAAAACTTACCAGATCTTAATGAGCGAGGTATCTCATCATTAGCAAAACTGACCAGATCTTAATGGACGAGGTATCTCGTCAATAGAAGAAAATTGACCATTATCTTAATCTCGTTTTGATAAAAAACAGTAATATCTTGCTATCAAGATATCCGTTATTAGCCAAATTGGTCAGATCTTCATGGATGAGATATGTCATCGAAAAAAATGCACACAAAAAGGTAGATAGATATTTAATTAACGTCGCACTGGAGCAACACAACGGTTTTGGCGACGGTTCGGTATCAAACCCAAAGGGAAAAATCCATGGACAACACCTCGGTCAGATGACGAGGTCACGCCTGAGCTGGCACCCCACTCTCCAAACTTCCACATCACGCGAACGTGAGGACATTTCAGGCCACGACAGATTTACCGTGCTCCAGCCACCTTTGCACAAAAAGGAACTGCACAATTTGTAGAACTTCGAATCCCAGGATGGATGAGGATCACCTAGTCTTTCCAGGCCTCTACTTCTCTCAACAACAGGCTCGGAACCTTTCGAAGCTCTGATGGAGTGCCAATTAGAAAATAATAAATCGAGCCTCTACATTTGACAGACGAACATTTTGAAATGTTCAATGAGGTGAAAACCACATCCTTTTCATGGCATGGACTCGAAATCAGGCTCGGAACCACCTCAAGCTCTATTAGGAGAATGTCAGAGACAAAGTGATGAGCTGATTAGCCTCTACATTTGTCATAGGAACACAATTTTTTGAGTCTTGCATACTCTTATTTGACCTCATATCCAAATACTTAACTTGGTGTTAGGATATAACTAGAGCCTATGTTCGTTGATTAGAAATTCCTAACAATAGAGCTTAACAATTGCCGAAAAATACCACTTCAATGACACAAACTTCCCTCATACATGCAGCAAGTTTCTTTAATTAAAAATAACTCATACAAAGTGCTCTAGTTGGGAAGGAATGGTTTCAAAGACTATTGGCTACGAAACTGAAAATTGAACAAATTCAAAAAGTCAATTCATGAACCTCAAACTTTTGAACTGCTTCTTTTTCAGGTTAACAACAAACAATTCAGCTTCTGTTAAAAGATATATGTGCAATTCTGGCTAAGTTTCGTGTTTTTTTTCTATTTCAGAAAAAGCTGTTCTCGCTTGGGTCAGGTTTAAACACCCCGTCCGCAGAAAACCGTACTGCCCCAGATAGATTTAACCGACCCGCAATTCAGATACGGCCCCCGGATAAGTTTAACCGACTCGAGATGCGGCTCTCCAGAGAGGTTTACCTGGCCCGCAGGCAGGTTACGGTCTTCAAAATATTTTAATCAGGTTAAAGGGCCGAAGGAATGGGCCGCAGATATCAGGCATGGCCCTTCAATAACTTTTATCAGGCTCGCAGGTAGGTATTCTTTTAGGTCTTTTAATTAACGTCGCACTGGAGCAACACAACGGGCTGTTGGCGACGGTCCGTGATCGAACCCGAAGGGAAAGATTCGAGGTCAACATCACGTTATTTTGAATTACGATCAGATGACAAGGTCACACCTGAGTTGGCACCCCATTCTCGAACCTTGCACACCACGCCAACGTGATGGCCCGACTGATTTAACGTGCACCAGCCCCTTTTTCAAGAAGGAAAAAGGTTTTGAGAAAGATAGATCGGCATTAGATTATTAGCGGTGTTTTATAAATTAAGTTTGATTTTGTGCGTAAAAAAATTGCTAAAGGAAAGAATCAAAAATATCGGTAAACATTTTTTTTTAAGTTTTCAAAGTAGCACTCGAGATTTTTAAGTGTTATAAAAATTTTACATACATAATTTCTTTTTTTTATTTAATCTAAGGTTTTAAGTTGTTTTCAAAATGTGTCGCATGGACGAAATTAAGCTCTGGTTTTCGGGGATTTTAGTGAAATGAAATATTTATTTAAATATTAAAGTATTTATTATACTCTTAGATTACTTAACTCTACTTTTGTTTATCTAAGTATGAGAATAAAGTATATTAGCTCTATGTTAAGTGAGACGTTGGAAAAAATTGGAAAATTTATTTGTAATGTTGCATGTAAGTTCTAATTTAATCCTATTTGAATAAAGAAAAGAGCAGGAATAAATAACCAAGCTTTGTGCAACCTTAATAAAAAACTTAGTTTCAAAATATTAAGAATCCATTAAATATTTTAGAAATGAGAAAAGCTTTTTAAAGAATATAAAACTTACAAAATCCCAGTTAGGAATTAACTTTTGTCTGGTTTTATATTTGAGACTTAGGAAAATAAATGTCAATGAAATTTCACGTTTTAACCTTTATATAACTGGAATATATATGTTTGTTCTCTGAAATCTACAGGATGTTTCAAAACTACCTGTATAGCGTTTAAGAGGGTAGAGATACAAAATTAAATGTTAATCATATAGGGATGTACTATGTCAACAACCACTACCTGTATTTACAAGAGGACGCTTCTCGATAACGCAGCAGTTGACCAGTTTGTACAGTATTACAAGTCGAAGATATCAGACGCAACTTGTGCACGTATTCTGTGTGTGTGTGAATCTTAGTGTACAACTACTTCGAAATGGTAGAATTTGGATTCGTAAAAATGGTGTTTACATGATTGCTGTCTTTCATTTCAACACCTTAGTGTACCGTCTGGAATATCTGGATGACACTAAGGAACGTATATCCAGATATGCAATTTTATAGTGCAATACACGAAATACTTTTGCAAAATAGCTTCAGCATCAGGAGAGATGTAGGATTGTTTCTAACCCCCCCTGGTGGTTATCTTAACGAGGTATCTCGTAATTAGCAAAACTGACCAGATCTTGATAGATGAGATATCTCGTCATTAGAGTTCAACTAACCAGATCCTATCATCGTCATCGTAAAAAAAATTGGTATATCTCACCCTTTTGGCTATATCGCTCTTTTGTCCGTGTCCCCTGATAGTTGGAAAACAGCAAAGGGAAAAACTCAATCATCTTTTTTACTGAGATTTCATTGATCACTTCTTCTAAGCAGTGAATGCGTAAAAACTCACACAGTGAATGCAAAAACTATCATACTATGGCTGTGACAAAAGTAAGAACGAGTTTATTTTCTCGTTTACAAAATATTTTACAGCAATGTTTCAAATATTCTACTTGAATAATTTGAAAAGGTTTTTCTATCAAATTTAGCTTTTAAGGTTCATCATTATGTAACAGTAATTTAAAGTACAAATTTTGTCTTTGTTTTAAGAATAAGCTAGTTTTTATGGCACTCGCTATATCACTCTCGAAACGTCGCGCTTTTTTCTTGACCCCAAAGAAGCTCTATATTAGAGGGATTTTCAGTGCAAATAAATCAGACGGAATGCGAAGATTTTATCGCCGCTACCCCAATGCTCTCGCATGATAGACATCAGGGTTACCTTAAAGTGAAATGTATCACTGTTTTGGTAATGTTTGTCGTTTCATCTAAATGGCGTTGAACAATCCACTATTATATTTCAATTCGGAATTCACTCTGAAATTTTTATCGCCCACGTTCAAACAGAAAACACGTTCCACCGTAGAAACGCTACGTAAACATATATTTAGCTTGACCGAAAATTACTCTCCTAGTTTGCCGCAATAATTTTTCTTTGAATTTCAGCAATCAGAGCTTTCTGTTACCGTTGATGACTTGTTGAATGAGGATTTCTTCCCGTTGGAAAACATATTCTCTTCTGTAATGTCACGTTAACGGATTTCTAAATAGTATCTCTTCTGTATGCGAAGAGTAATCTCTCCTATAAATCCACTTAAACGATTTCATAAATAAATATTATGCTATTTAAAATTGTCTTTAATTTAATCGTTAAAATGGAAAGCTGACGAAGTGCTGAAATCGTGTTCGGAAAAGAAACTATCAACCTTCTAATGAAATAGACGGAGCATGTGGGCTGAGTCCCTGTCGTAAGATCTCTGAAGGGTAAATCACGTGAACATACGAATCGACTTAGCCGATTGGCAGTCGAATCACAGACAAGATCACGTGGATAATCACTTTAACCAATCAATAATTTAAGATTCATGTTTTTACCCACAACCACATAACTGATCTTCAAACCGAGCAACTGGAAGAAATAACAAGATGCTACGAGCACATGCTCCGTCTATTTCATTATAAGGTCGATGAAACAAACCAAGTGACGTCAATTCCATAGTTTCGAACAGGAAACACATATCGCCGCAGAAACACTACCTCCATCAACAGTAAGCTTGACTGAAAATGCTTCTCATATCGAGGTATTACTGTATATTAATTCTTATTTCGAAAGGGTAAGATATCTGTTTAATGTTTTTCTTTAGCAACACAAATATTGACGAGAAATCAGAAAGCTACAAATATCGCTATTCAAAAATGCAATTTGTGACAGCACGCCCCTGACAATGGTGCAAACTGAATAACGCTACTTCCTTACATCTGTCCCTCCTAATAGCATTAAGATCTGTTGACATTGTTCCAGACAGTCCCAGAGGACCTGTCATGGCTACCTTACGAGTGATCCAACTACTTATCGCCTATCGAATAGAACTTGCAGATTCTTAAGTACTCCATAGGTAAATCCTCTGGGAAATCGTCCAACTTATTAACTTGGGGGTTATTAGTGAGACTTGACATTTGAAATTCAGATAATTTCAGATTCCACAGTTATTCGCTTTTAAATCGTATTCAATAAGGGACAGGGAAATTTAGTTAATGCTCCAAAGCAGTCATTCCCGGACTTTTTAATCCCTTCAAAATTATACATTTTCTCGGACCCCTTGGGACTATAAAATTAAATGGATCATATTGGAGCTGCTTAAGAACACCGTGAATCGTATAGCTCACTTTAATAGGGAGTGAATTATTAGATCTATGTTAAAATATTATAAAAAGTTAAAACTTCACATAAAGGATAAATGGCAACAATTTAAAGTTTTAAAACACAGAGAAAAAGTGAAATGAAGTAAACAGTTAATATTATACACTCTTATTTATGGATTAAAATCCATCAAAATCGAAAGGCTCTTAACTTGCAAGATTATAATATAAACATCAAAATATATATAAGTGTACCGGAAAGTTCTGTCCGTTCTTTTTACAAGTTTCAACAAGTATGCGCATATTCATTTGATGCATATTTGACTCTCTTTTTATCACTGAATGTATACATACTAGCCTAACAAATGAACTAAAACGAAGATGATTCATGTTAGTATTAAGTGAGACGCGATCGTGTACCCATGGCTACTGATAAAGTTCATTTACGCCACTGTATTTTGTACGAATTCCAACAAGGAAGAAATGCTACAGAAGGGCGTGTAGAAATTTATTGAAAGTGTTTGGTGAAGGTACAGTTTCTGATAGAACATGCAGAAGATGGTTCGAAAAATTTCAAATAGGTGATTTCGACCTTTCTGATAAGCCACGCTCTGGGCGACCATCTTTGATCGACGGCGATACTGTCAAGATCATGTTGGAGCAAAATCCTTTTTTGACAACATCGGAGATTGCGGAAAGGCTTGATTCAGCTCAACAAACCATTTCGGACCATATTTAAAAACTAGGATTGGTGTGGAAATATTCGAGATGGGTGCCACATGAGTTAAGACAAGAATTTGAATGATCGAGTCATCATTTGCACATCTCTGCTTGCACGGAGCAAAATCGAACCCTTATTGGACCGGATGATAACTGGGATGAAAAGTGGATTACCTATGAAAACATCGTAAGGAAAAGGGCATATTGTGAATCCGGAAAACCTGCCCCCTCCACCTCTGAACCGAAGTTGAGCCTGAGTAAGAGAATGTTGTGTATATGGTGGGACATTCGAGGACCAATACATTTTGAGCTGTTGAGACCGAACGAAAAGCTAAATTCGGAGAGGTATTGTCAGTAATTGGATAATTTAAAAACACACTCCAAGAAAAGAGGCCGGCGATGTTCAATAGGAAGGACATCATACTGCTTCATAATGCCAGGCCACATATTGCTTTGGGGACTCGTCAGAAACTCGCAGAGCTGGGCTGGGAAATTCTGTCAGATCCACCATACTCCCCGGACCTAGCACCCTCCGATTATCACTTGTTTCTGTCCTTACAAAATTTTTTGCAGTGCAAAAAATTCAAAAACGAAGATATCAGACAAGCACTGGTTCAATTTTTCGCCTCTAGGGATAAGGCATTTTTTAAAAATGGGATATACAAATTGCCATCACGCTGGCGAGAAGTCATAAATAATGATGAAAACTATATTATTCAATGAAGTTTATTCAAAGTATGAAAAATTTATTTTGTTTTATTCTAAAAACGGACAGAACTTTCCGGTAGACCTAATACTTTAATCTTAGTGCAAACAATGAAGTTGATGTTTAGCAGTTAGCTCAGAAATGTTTGCTTTAATGTCTGATAATTTAATATTAACCATTTTCTCAACTTCAAGTCTATTTCGAATCAATAAATACTGGAATCGCCTACTAATAGTTTCAGATTGTATAATTTAGGTATAATTTAGATTTTAGAACATAATAGGATCGGTTGGGTGGTGGGTTTAAGGGTTTTATGGCGCAGGGGCCATATTTGGCCATGCTGAGACAGACACAAGACATACAAGTAATAGACACTGTTCCTTGACGCAACAAAGAATTCTTTTATGAGAATTATCTATTGACTACAAAAAATAATCATCCAACCCACTTGGTTAACATGATAATAAATTAAGAAAACATGCGGTCTAACCGATCAATCGCTCTAATAGAGAGCCGGAGTACATCTTTGGGATTGATCCCGGACCGTCACCAATAGCCCGTTGTGTTGCTTCAGTGTGACGTTAATTGAAAATACCAGACGGAGTACAGAAAAATAGTTCAGACAGTAAGAGAATACACAGCCAATAGGAACCGGTGGAAGGAAAACTGAAAAAGAATGACACCAGACGGCACAAACTGCTAATGCATATTGGGCTGAAAACGTATTTGGGTATTTGGGTATTTCAATTAACGTCACACTGGAGCAACACAATGGGCTATTGGTGACGGTCCGGGATCAATCCCAAAGGGAAAGATCCGAGGACAACACCACGTAATTTTGAACCACGGTCAGATGACGAGGCAACACCTGAGCTGGCACCCCACTCTCCAAACTTCCACACCACGCCAACGTGAGGACATTTGAGGCCACGACAGATTTAACGTGCACCAGCCCCCTTTGTATACGACGGTGTTTGGCTGGATTCGAACTCGCAACCCTTCGGTTGCTAGTTCGTTACTCTTCCAACCGGGACACCGCGGCCCTAGGGCTGAAAACGACCGACCCTGTTTAATAGAAACCAACAGACACACACAACGAAAGTTTTGCTGACTCAGAAGAGAGAAATACACCCAGGGAGGAATGCACCTGACAGGAATCGAATCTGCGCCGCCTGCAACTCGAAGGTTGCTAGCGCAGTGACATACCCACTGAGCCACGACAGCCCCATAATAGGATCGGAGAAAGTAATGAAGTATTTTATTTTTCAAAAAAGTTCTCTATTATGTATGTATGCTTTCCGCTGACTCCCTGAAACCTTATCGCGAACCCCTGGGTGGTATCTGCGGAGCACACTTCGGGGACTACTGCTCTAAAGCATTTCTCAACTTGGGGTACGCATACCCCTCGAGGGCAAACGATGATTTTCTGGGTTCGTTATGAGAGCTGAAAAGTCACTAGATCTAGTACTGTATGTCCACCAAGTGAACTGTCCAACTCAACTGTGCAAGAATAAACAAGCCCACTTCGGTAAGTTTTATAATTTTATAAGGTAGGAGGGTATTTTAATTAATGTAGCACTGGAGCAACACAACGGGCTATTGGCAACGGTCCGGGATCAAACCCGTAGGGATAGATCGAGGGCAACACCACGTAATTTTGAACCACGGTCAGATGACGAGGTCATACCTGAGATGGCATCGCACTCTCCTAATTTCCACACCACGCCAACATGAGGACATTTGAGGTCACGACAGATTTCAACGTGTACCAGCCCCCTTTGTACACGACGGTCCTTGGTTGGATTCGAACTCGCAATCCTCCTATTGCTTATCCGTTACTCTTCCAACCGGGAGACCGAGGCCCTATAATTTTATACGATTTAAGTCTTTAAATTGTGTTTCATCCTTTATGCTTATCGATAAATGTAACTTATGAATATGAAATAAAATATGTGTATGTTTTACGTTGTTCCCATTTTGTTATGTCACGTTGGCGTGGTGTGGAAGTTTGGAGAGTGGGGTGCCAGCTCAGGTGTTGCCTCGTCATCTGACCGTGGTTCAAAATTACGTAGTGTTGTCCTCGGATCTTTCCCTTTGGGATTGATCCCGGACCGTCACCAATAGCCCGTTGTGTTGCTCTAGTGTGACGTTAATTGTAATTCCCCCCATTTTGTTATGCTGTAAATTCATTTCCGTGCAGCTGTAGTATAGACTTACGGTGGCAAAGCTTTTGGCGTGCTTTTTGTTGCGAGTTGTGGCAGGCTGTAGCAATCTTAACATTATGGCAACCACGCGAAGTTTACTTATATTTCCTGCCTTTTTTCCTTCTAGAATGTCTCCATTTCCGTGTTATTTTCCTGTGATTTCATCGTTCCTTTTGAATTTTTTTCGAATTTCGTCCGTTTTACCTGTAAGCTTGAAGAATTCAACTTTCAGTTTGCTTTTTGAACATAACACAGTGCGGTCGCATCAGGGTGTATCGTTTATTTTAATTTCCTTTATCTTTTTGTAAATCTTGACTTTTTTTGTTTTCTGTCTTTTGTGATGTGGATTAAGTTCCAAGTTGTATTTTCGCTCACTTTAAAAAATAAGGGAGTTGCTAATCGTTTGTTTTGTATTCTTTTATGTCCGGATAAAGTTTTTTTATTTCATGAAGAAATTGCAGTGATTTAATCTAATTTTTTGTCCGAGCTAAATAATGGAAATCGTTCCATTATTTAGCTCCGTGTTTGTTTGAAAATGCATGCGAGGAGAAAAGAATTGATTGTTTCAATGAATATAAGTTTGATATATTGATTGGAAGGAGCATACAATAGGTGAAAAATTTAAGAAATTAAATTTGCAGGGGTTTTGTTCACATTTTCTTATCAATCGAAATATTTTAAATTCTTTTATTAAATTTTTAAATTATTTTCCGCTAATCTTAAAGTTGGAGTCAGAAATCAATTTTACTTCCTTCATTTCATTCTTTTACTGCTAAGCCTAAAACGACGTGTTAACAAACTCATTCTTCCTTGTCGTCATTTTTGGCCCCAATAAACGTGTGCCCTAAGTGGTGCCACAAATAAGTCCTTATACTGCAGCTGCATCTATCTTCTTGATTTACTACCCATTTTCTCCCGAGAGGTTTTGCTGCTTCAAACAAACCAAAGCACCCTCTGTCACCTCAGCAGTTATGTTACGTTATTGAACAGCTCCTCCACGTGCTTGCGTTCTGTCCATTTCCAAATGCCCGACTTGACAGATTTTGACGTTTTGTAATTAATTCGAGTTGGATTAAAATTGGCCCATTGTGTAGCGTTCTATATTAAATTTGAATTCTATCGTAGTTCTACGACGTAGAGTTGAAAATAGTTGTGCTGACCTAGAAATTCCGGACAGAATAAGCTGTGCAAATTTCATGACTCCAGATCTCAACTTTCAAGAGTTTTTGCTGCTTCAGATAGATATCTGCTTTATACGAGGGTAAGTCAAAAATTATCCGCACTTTCGTTATAACACATCTTTAGGTTTGTCACACTTCCTTCTACGTATGCATGCATGGAGTTGATACTATTGTGGTCACGTTACCGAAGTTTGACCTTGATAGCGTCATTTTTCTTGATTTTGCTTCAGTGTAAACATTGCATCTCCGCTAGCAGTGTGCACCAAGGAGGAATAAAGAGCAGCGATCCGATTTCTCTAGTTCAAAGGTGTGCCCAGGGGCTGAAATTCATCGGAAGCTTACAACACAATACGGGGACAGTGCTCTACAACGTAGAAGTGTACGAGTGGATCGAGAAGTTTAAAAGAGGCCGGACACGCCTGATGCACGAAGAAGCAGGACGCCCGTCAATCTCTATCACTTACGAGAAGATTCAGCAAGCTCCAGAAATGGTACTTACAAACCGGCGAGTTACCATCGGCAATGCGGCGTGCTCTCCGCAGATTGGTTGGGCGACCAACAATAAATGGTTGGACGACCAACCGAAAACCTTCCTGGAGGAAATGCGCAAGTTTGTGGACCACTGGACCAAATGCATCGAAAAGGTAGGAGACTATGTAGAAAAAGGACGAACTTGTTCAGCCCCTACAATTGTGTAAATGAAAACATAAAGTGCGCATAAATTTTGACTTTCCCTCGTATATAAGATACTAGGGGTACGCTAATTACATGCACATTTGCAGGGGATAGTGACGCATAAAAGGTGTAGAATCACTGCTCTGCTGATGCAAATACATACAATGATTAATAAAATATAGACTGCCTAGAGTTGATTAGTTTTACTCTCAGTCTTTTGCAACACAAATGCTAAATAGACCGGGTTCTACAACTTAAAGCCCCATAGCATCAAATTCCTAAATAGATTATAAAAAATGCAGCTACATTTCTAAGGGCGGCAAAAATAAGAATTGTTCTTGTAGCATAAAATTACTTTATTAAATTATTTAATAGAATTACTTACTAATTGTATACAATTTACTTCATCGCGATGACTCCAGACTCAACACATAGTAAGTAATTTAGCAGGTAAACAAGGTATTGGATCAAATAGAGAGGATTATCGGTAGGTATTTTAATTAAAGTCACAATGGAACAATACAACAAGAGGGTTATAGGATAACGCGGCAAAAGAGTTGATTTGTTCCTGCGTACATAGGCTGATAAAATTTTAGGGCGGTATACTGAAAGAATTTCTAAAATAAAAGGCATTTATTCGAAATTTAGACTAAACTTGTATTCTTGTTCAGAGAATGGGCCGCGGTGGCCCAGTTAGAAGTGCAGCGTATTAGCATCCGGAGGGTTGGTAGTTCGAAACTCGATCCAGACAAAGACCGTCGGGTACACGGGGGTTGGTGCTCGTTAAATCGATCGTAGCCTCAGATTGGCGTGGTGTGGAAGTTTGTAGAGTGGGGTGCCAGCTCAGGTGTTGTGTTGTTCTCGTCATCTGACCGTGGTTCGAAATTATAAGGTGTTGTCCTCGGATATTTACTTTCGGGTTTGATCCCGGACCGTCGCCAATAGCCTGTTGTGTTGCTCCAGTGCGACGCTAATTAACTATCTACCCACCTGTTCTGAGAACAGTTATAGTACGAAAGGAATAAATTAGGATTCCCATTACATAAAATAATAAATTACCAGCACAAATGCCTTATGAAAAATTTCCTTTCAACATAAGGTGATTTTTCAAAATCTTAATGATCCTAAGAACACTACTATTTGTGAAAATTGCAACACCATGAAGGAATCATGCAAATTAAACGAAACTAGCAGTAAATGCAAAACAGGTTAGGATATGCAAATGATTAGAATTACAAAGCAATCACGCATGTGTGGGCCGAGAAACACCTTCTAAACTTCCAAATGAGCCGGGTATAAAAAGCACTGTAAAGGTTCGTTAAAATGTGTGCATCGTCGTTTGACTGCTGTAAATGATTAATTAGAAGTCAATATGTCTCGCTAAAAACGCAGAGTGCCATACGAACAACTAACGGAGTTCGAACGGTACCGCATGATCCGCCTCCGAGAGGGTGGACTTCGTATCGTGAAATCGCCACTCGCACGGGGCGTAATGCCACAACAGTGATGCGTGTGTGGTAGAGATGGACCATGGAGAACCGGACAAGTCGAATCCCCGGCAGTGGACCACGCAATATGACGTCACCACGGGACGACAACTTAAAAGACATCTCATCCGCATGGTGGGGGTGCCCTAGCCTCCAAAAACAAAACAACGCAAGGAGCAAGATGCCAGACCAGCAACAGAAAATCGAACCCATCTCAGCCAAACTCCTCATAAATTGACTCTACACTAAGACAATATGAAATTCATCTAACAAAATTTACATCACTGCACGGTATCGACAGTCCTTCTCTCTAAGATTTTAGAAGATGAAGACATAGACGTGACCCTCCTACAAGAGCCTTATACATTCAACAAAACATTACCAGGCTTTCCAGTTCACTGGCAGAAAATTCTGTCAGAAACTGGCAAAGCAGCCATAGTCATTAGAAACCCAAACATCAGACCAACTCTCATAGCAAACAATAATGACACGATAACCATTAGCGCCAAAATTTGGTTAAGCGAGGAAGTCTTAATCTCAGCAATTTATGCCTCTCCAATCCAGTCAACAGAGAACAATTTGAATGATTTAACAAGCATCCTGCGTAACAACAGTAGCAATATAATTATACGTGGGGATTTTAACGCCCACAGCCGGATATGGGGTTAGAGACCCTCTCCGATCCCACTCACCGTTAGGTGTCGAGCGTTTTGTACGGATCGGAGGGGAGGGGACTTCCACCACAGCAGGAAAGAGGCCATCGGGCCCCAATCGATCCGGACCAGCATTTATTGTTTCAATTAACTGTTTCATACATGGGGAAACAAGCCCATAGGAACTAAAAGTTCAGCTGTCCGGGAAGATATAATAAATACTGTTAAAAGAACGAAAAACAGAACTCAGAACGAACAAGAACATTAATAAATGTCATTAAAACATTAAAATATGGGGTTATTAGGACGAGGACGAGAGGGGAAGACAACTCCTCGACTTCATCGCTATTAACGGACTCACCTTGTGCAACATCTCAGGCGCAACGCCAGGAGGGGTGACGCCAAGGGCTGGCCGTACATTACTCTTACTGCGGGCGATATAGGCAGCCACTTTTCGAACTGGTCGGTCTGCTGCGCCATGGGCTACGTGCAAGGATTCCCCTACGCAGGATTCCCTTGACGCTGAACCACCAACGCCTCCAGCTACAATGGGCTCACCAACACAGCCAATGGCGCGCCGATTGGCAACAAGTCGTTTTCTCAGATGAGTCCCACAACAATATCGACTATAACGATGGACGCGTACTCGTCAGATGCTACAGTGGTGAACGCCTTCTCCCGGAGTGTCTTATTCAGCGACATACTGGACGAACGCCTGGCGTTATGGTCTGGGGTGCTATTGGATATCATGGGTGATCCCGCCTACTCCAAATTGTGGGGACCCTGAACAGCGGGCGCTACATCAGGGAAGTTGTGGAGTCCGAGGTCCTACCCCTCCTGCAACGCATTCCCGGAGCTGTATTTCAGCAAGACAATGCCCGTCCACATATTGCTCGGAATGTACAGGCCTTCTTCAGTGCACGACAGGTTCCGCTTCTTCCATTGCCTGCCTGCACGTTCCCCGTATATGTCGCCCATTGAGCATGTCTGGGATTACATCGGACGGCGACTCGCTCGTACCGCTCGTCGGGTAGAGAGTACGGCTGAACTTTGGCATCAGATAGAGGCCATCTGGACTGCCATTCCTCAGCATGACATTCAGAATCTGTATGATTCGATGCCACGACGTGTACAGGCTCTCATCGTTATGCGTGGCGGCTGCACAAGATATTCATTTTCGGCATTATTTTTGTTTTATT
This sequence comes from Meta bourneti, assembly GCA_933210815.1. Lineage (NCBI taxonomy): Eukaryota > Metazoa > Arthropoda > Arachnida > Araneae > Tetragnathidae > Meta > Meta bourneti. The sequence goes on along the minus strand of OW119924.1, from coordinate 88,123,921 downwards.
ACTCTGTAAATTTTATAGTTTATTTAAACCACTATAAGTAATACATGGAATAAATTTTCATTTATTTCTGATGATACTTTCATAGTGTTGCAATTTTCACGAACAGTAGTGTATGACGGAGTAGAACGTTTCATACCTCCCGTGGTTACGCCATGGTTCCTTCCTTAAGGATACCAAAATATTGTTCTTGCATTTTTCGAAGCATGAAGTGATAAGAAACATTTCAAAAGAAAAGTTTATCCAAGCGAGTGATGCAAAGTAAAGAACGAAGATAACAGACTGAAATTTAATTAAAGCTTAACAGCGAGCAAGCACTTGTATCGTACTTGGGAACACTTAACAATGGAATGCTATCCCTTATCTTAGAATTGAATGTTATTCTATGACAGAGAACTCTAGATTTTTTTTTCTTTTCGTATTTAGAAAAGAAAACTGTGGAGAAGATGCCTGGATCTATTTAAGTTAATATTATAATTCAGACTGAAACTGACATTGTCAGCGCAGTTTTGCATTAATTGTACTGATTTTATCTAAATTTTCGATATCTTCCTCCGTACTGTAATACTAAATCATAGACACTGTAACCATTGTATCACACCCGTAATATCGATAATGCAACTGAAGAAGGAAGAAGAAACGACATCGAACCCTTGAAATGGAGAGCAATTATGTAAGTATATCAAGTATCTGTTGATTTAAATTACCGGTACCATTTGACGAGCAATTAAGGTAGGTAGGTAGTTAAATAACGTCGCACTGGAGCAACATAACGGGCTATTGGCGACGGTCCGGGATCAATCCCGAAGGGAAAGATCCAAGGACAACGCCTAGCACTTTTGAACCATGTGCAATTAAGAACAGTAACGTTTTCAGCAGTTAGTTGGCATGTGGTGGAAATGATAATGGTGATTAATTAACGTCACTCTAGAGTAGTGATCCTTCTGGGTTAATGTGCACCCCTGGGGGGGCCGAGAAGGCATTTCCAGGGGTGCGAAAGAACTTTCTAAATTTTCGATGGAACCGCCTGTGAGAAACTAGCAAACGACTTTTGGGATCCCCCCTCCTACCCTCTCTACCTTTGCCTCAGCCACTGAGGTATGTAAACTAGAGTAAGCGACGTTGCTTCGAAGACCACTAAAATGCACCAGGTTAGAAAAACCTATTTACTGAGAAATATTCTACTCTGCAGTTATACAAACTTCTCTTTTGAAATAATAATCACATTTTTAGGTTAGATTAATTATTTCTTCTACGAATGAGAAGTGCTGAGTTATGTTTTTAATGGGAATTAGTATTCAAAAGTATTATTAACAAACAACAACGTAGCCATTACAAATTGCGATATTGTTTTGAATGTATATGTATGTGTTTACTTTTCAACAAATAAATTATCTAGCAATAGATGTAACTTCCTAAATAAAGAAATAGAAACACATTTTACAAGGGGTGACAGAACTTATTTTTAGTTTCAAGAGGGTGCCGATCACTAAAAAGGTAAAGAACCACTGCTTTAGAGTAACACGACGGGCTACTATCAACGGTCCGGAATCAATCCCCAAGCGAACGACCGAGGACAACACCACGTAATTTGGAACCACGGTCAGATGACGAGGTCAACTCCTGAGCTGGCACCCTCCCTCTCCAAACTTTCACACCACGCGAAAGTAAGGACATTTGAGCCACGACAGATTTAGCGCGCACCAGCCCCCGTGTACACGACAGATTTTGGTTGAACCCAGTTTCGAACTCGCAACCCTCCGATTGCTAATCCGTTATTCTTCCAACCGGGCTACTGTGGCCCCCGGTACATGGAAAAACGGTATGAAACGTACGTCCGAGAGTTACGTAAAAACAAAATGATAACAGAAACAGAAGCGACCAGTAAAAAGTCTCTGAACCGAAGTGGCGACACTTCGCTGAGTGCCATAAGACCGAAGGGTAACTGAACACTTGAAAACTGAAAGCAGGTGGTCCTTTTGTAAGCCGGGAACCGGGCTACTGTGCCCCCCCCCAGTACACACACCAGTTTACGTAAAAACAGAATGATAACAGAAACAGAAGCGGCCAGTAAAGTCTCTGAACCGAAGTGGCGACACTTCACTGAGTGCCATAAGACCGAAGGGTAACTGGACACTTGAAAACTGAAAGCAGGTGGTCCTTTTGTAAGCCGGGAACCGGGCTACTGTGCCCCCCCCCAGTACACACACCAGTTTACGTAAAAACAGAATGATAACAGAAACAGAAGCGACCAGTAAAAAGTCTCTGAACCGAAGTGGCGACACTTCACTGAGTGCCATAAGACCGAAGGGTAACTGGACACTTGAAAACTGAAAGCAGGTGGTCCTTTTGTAAGCCGGGAACCGGGCTACTGTGCCCCCCCCCAGTACACACACCAGTTTACGTAAAAACAGAATGATAACAGAAACAGAAGCGACCAGTAAAAAGTCTCTGAACCGAAGTGGCGACACTTCACTGAGTGCCATAAGACCGAAGGGTAACTGGACACTTGAAAACTGAAAGCAGGTGGTCCTCTTGTAAGTTCTATAACCACTTGGAACACTCATGCAATGCAGGCTTTGCACCACTTTGATAGAGAATGAGTTGCCGGATGCGTTTCTGTGGTAGCAGAGCCTAGTCCCATGCTACAGCATCTGACGTCACGATTGAGGGATGCTGTAACCCATTTGGTCTAGTCCCAGATTAGGAGGGTTGCGACTTTGAAACTCGATCCAACCTTGGTGTACGTGGAAGCTGGTGCATACTAAATCTATTGTAGCCTCAAACGTCTTCGCGTTGGCATGGTGTGGAAGTTTGGAGTGTCCTCTCAGACGTTGGCCTCGTCATCTGACTGTGGCTCAAAATTGCGAGGTGTTGTCTTCTTATCTTTCCTCTCGGGATTGATCCCGGACCGTCACCAATAGCCCTCTGTGTTGTTCCAGTGCGACGCAATACAACTACCTACCTGATGACAGGATACCAAAATTTTAATGGGGCCGTCTTGGCTCAGTGGGTATGCCCACTGCGCTAGCAACCTTCGAGTTGTAGGCGGTGCAGTTTCAATTCCTGTCAGGTGCATTCCTCCCTGGGTGTATTTCTCTCTTCTGTGTCAGTTAAACTTTCATTGTGTGTGTCTATTACTTGATCGTGTATATCTCGTGTCTGGTACAGCCTGGCCAAATATGGCCCTTGCGCCATAAAACCCAAAACCAACCAACCAAAATTTTAATATACATCAGCTTTCTACATAATATCTTTATGCAAATCGCAAGTCTGTATCGTTTACTTTTTGTTTTTCTTTTATAAAATAATGGTAACCCTTAGATTTTGTTAGGTTCTTCATCGATCTGACCCCGAAAGGAAGATAAAAAAAATATGAATTGTCGGCTTAAAACAAAAAATGCATTAACTTATATATTTTGGTGACGCTAAATGCTTATTTCCATGATGCTAAGAAATATAGTCACATTTTAAATTGTTTAAATGATATATACAAAACACTATCTAAATTGCTAAAATTATTTTTCACCTAAAACTAATAGTTTTTTAGCCGCTGTACAGTGAAAGGTTTTTGTTTTGTTATCGTTTTGTTTGTTTTGGGCCATATTACTCCTAGCCGACGAAGTGATCAATCTATAATAAGCAGAGTTGGATATCAATCTATTTATAAAGCAGAGTTGGAGTCTGCTTTTTTGCACTCACGCCAATCTACACCGCGCGCGTTCATCAATTTCTACCCCATATTTGGAACACTTATTCTTTAGAACACTGCGGGAAACAGGTGTGAGCATGTACTAGCGATCAGGCAGTAATCGTTCATTAAAAGGAAATACAGACTAACTGCTGCGGCATAAAGTCTCATGTAGGGTAGGTAGGTATTTTAATTAGCGTCACACTGGAGCAACACAACGGGCTATTGGCGACGGTCCTGGATCAAACCCGAAGGGAAAGATCCGAGGACAACACCACGTAATTTTGAACCTCGGTCAGATGACGAGGTCACACCTGAGCTGGCACCCCTCTCTCCAAACTTCCACACCACGCCAACGTGAGGACATTTGAAGCCAAGACCAATTTAACGTTCCCCAACCTCTTTTATACACGACTGTCTTTGATTGGATTCGAACTCGCAATTATCCGGCTGATAATCCGTTACTCTTCCAACCGGGCTACCACGGCCCGCAAGCGATCAGTGAATTTAATTTTTATTGCGCGATACAACTGCTATTAGTGTATTTGTAAAAGTTATTATGTCTCGATATTATATTTATTAAACAAGTACAAGCTATAATATTAGTGAATATATTTTTAATTATGCACGTGCAAAGTGTAATCATGATATGGAATGTGTCAAAAAATTAATTTATAATTTAAAAGAATTGGAGACAAGTGTAAAAAAGGGTTGATACGTGTTTTTTATAGTTTTGTATCGACCTTAGTTTTTTTATAAATGAATACATATTTCTAACAAGTGTTCGTTTCGATGTTTGCGACCGAAAAGTTTATCTACAATTGCTTAATGCGATCTTACTGATACTCTGATCATCAGAAAAGTGACCATAGAAAGTCGAGGTGAATTAGGAATCGACTCGGATCATCATTCTATCCCCGACATAGAATGGTGGCAGCTATGGAATTGCCAATACTCCGACAAAAGGCTGCATATTAACCCCCGTTCTATTTGCCTTCGGGATGAAGAGGGGCTAAAATCGATTCGAAATCGGTCTTGCAAATAACATTGTGTATTCCCCCGTTTGACCAATTCAATTCCGGGAAATTTTGGTAGTCGTATATACAGAATTATTCAACTGCATTGCAATTTTACGTAACTTTAAACAAAAAAGGCACGATATAATATAAAATGCACCCTCTAAAAAAACAAATGCTTCTCAAACTTCGCTGCATCGCTTTCCTATGTATGTCGCGCCTTTTTCTTGTTCCCCTAGAGGCGTGATATATCAAGGGGTTACTGTACTGCCTTCATGACAAGATACCACGATGTATCCTGATAATAATGGGGTGCATTCCTTCCTGGGTGTATTTCTCTCTTCTGTGTTAGTAAAAACTTTCATTGTGTGTGTGTTTATTACTTGATATTGTGTGTGTTCTGTCTGGCGCAGCTTGGCCAAATATGGCCCTTGCGCCATAAAACCCTCAAAAACCAACCAACCAACCTGATAATGATGGCGCAGCTTGTCCGTACCGGCCCTTACACCATAAAACCCCAAATCCCATCTTAATGTCAACCGCCATAGGCGTAAACAAGTATCACATGATGCCGCTGATATGGTGCAACAGGAATCGGGATTCATTGATTCAGGTGACTTCGAATCACTTGCATTCTATTTTCGAGCGACAACTGTAGACGGTAAATAACCGTTAGCGCAGTATTCGAGGCACTGCATTTGCGGAATTCAACTCACAAGTCAGATGCAACATGTCATTACCTTTACCAACATTCAATTTACGAGCATTCCCCATCAATTCACTCGTACACTGGTTGGCAAAACTGAAGGAATATCACTATTTTTGAAGGTTATCACCTTAAAATTAAGCGAAACAGATAGTGTCGATTTGTATAACGGAGGACATTTAATAGAAAGCTGATCCATATTAAAATTTTGGAATTGTTTCGTCAGAGGCTCTAATACCATCGACCTTAAAATGAAATAGATGGAGCATGCGCCCGCAGCTTCATGTCATTTCTTCCAGTTGCTCGGTTTGAAGATCTGTCACGTGGTTGTGGGTAAAAGCATGGATGCTAAATTATTGATTAGCTAAAGCGATTATCCACCGTGATCCAAAACACTAGTCTACGCTTCCATAGCCAATCGGCTAAGTCGGTTTGTGATTTATTCTTCAGATATCTTACGACAGCGATTCCGCCCACATGATCCGTCTATGTCATTAGAAGGTTGATGTCTAATACAGGAATTGGTTCTTTTACCGCAGGTATTCATCCTCAACCTCATTCTCTGAATGTAAACGTGGTGCAAGACCTGCATCAGTGTTAGACGTGGATATACAGCCTACTAGGTCCACACCTTTTTTTTTTTTCTTTTTCAGTTGCCCTTCTGTCCCATGGAATCCAGTGCAGTCTTGCCACTTCAGTTCAGAGACTTTGTTTAGTGTTCGCGCATCACTTGTGATTGTTTTGTTTTTACTCGTCGGTTCGGTAACTCTTTAAGTACCCTTTGAATCATTTTCCCACATCTAGGCCATTTTACAGCAAAGTAGCAGCGGAAAACCATAATGTTCCTTAATAATTTTTGAAGCTTCTACATTACTGACTACTATAACTGTCTTGTCGCTCAGTATTTATCACCACATTTAGAAGACCACTTGCAGCAAACGACGTAAAATGAACTTACTGATGATCATAAGGGCAATACAAGGTATCCCCTTATGATCAAGGTTTGAAATAAAGGTTTGTTTTACAATTTTACCACGCAACTTTTTCAATTATTATCAACAATCAGCTTGACAGCTCAAAAATAAAAGATACAAGTGAGTGTGATAAGACTACATATCGTATGTTGGAGGAATTGGCTCTAAAAAGAAAGCTTAAATCTCGCTAAAGATGCATATTTAAAATTTTACGCTCATCGTTTATGACTTTTCATACGTTTACTGTTAATGTAAAAATGCAAACAGGTGATTAGTGCTCGGTAATAAGTCAAATAAGTTTTTTTGGAACACGTGCGAAGGAAACAGTAAATTACAAAATAAAGCTATGCACGTTTTTGAATGAGGCAATTGAAGTTATCACCTCTAGATGGCAACACGATACAGGTGTCAGGTGATGTCCGGCAATCGATGTGCGAAAAAGCAAAACGAAGACGTAGTTGTTGCAAGATGGCGAACGGCGCAACGTTACACGTTTTTTCCTCATCACACACATCCCCAAATACTCCGTGCTGCCATTCTCAGAAGGGTAGGTCACGTGTGCTTCTGAATCGATTTGAATAAATTAGTTATCGAAGAACAAACTATTATTTTCCCTCAGTTAGTCCTCCATTGGGGTGGTAACACACGGGGCAACGTGTGAAGCCGACCCAAGTTGCACTTCTTTTTTACTCGCGACCGGGGTGGCGCTTACAGAGCAGTTCAGTTGGTTTTCTTCCCTCTCAAGTAGGAAAAGAGAACTCAGGTCACGCTGCTCAAGTCGCCCAATGTGTCACCCACTTTTTAAAACAATAAATTGGCGAGGTAGTGAGACTTGTAAATCGTTGATGAGAAGCGGAATGTCAACCGTCGCTCGCGATTTGAAGAGCAACACTATCCCATGTGATAGGAGTAATGGAAATCGGGTCGCGCTGTCCAAGTCGCATCGTGTGTCACCCACTTTAAGATTCGTGCTTTCTTCAAATAACACGGAACCATGAACCGGAGATCTCCAAACCATTCAATCGTGGGAAATAACACGAAGCTGAACGCGCATGCTCCGTCCATTTCATTATATGGTTGGATTTTTATGGTGCAAGGGCCATATTTGGCCAAGCTGCGCCAAACAAAATAAATAAAGAAACAAGCACACAAAAAGTTTTACTGGCGCAGGAGGGAGAAATACACGCAGGGTGGAATTGAACCTGCGTCGTGTACAAGTCTACAACTCGCAGGCTGCTAGGGATGTGGAATAAACCCACAAACCCACTGCAATACCTATTTCAATAGGAGATCTATGCCCGTGTGACCTGATGAAAATGAATTCGTCTCATTTGGTTCCTCCGATTGCAGCCAAAAGAATTCCACCGGTTTTCAGGGACCCTTTAAAAGATGGGACAAGCGCTTAAGTTTAAAAAAATAACATTGTTTCCTTCAGCAACCTCATTCGTTTAATTTCTTTCTGGATTTGCAACTCTCGTACTTAGAAACAGTCGAAGAAAATAATTAATTGTACGAACCCATAGTCTCAACGGTTCTCCACTGACTAAGTACGTTCGCTGTCTGGGCGCAAGGTCGGAAAAAAGATCCTCTTGTCCAAGTGATTTAGCAGAAATGTAACTGAAACAACAAAAAATACTTTAGTTTGAAAATCGTGTTACCTACTTATTTATTTCTTTTCTTATTCCATTCTATTTTTATTAAGGAAGCATCTGAGGTTTGAAACAGCGGGAAATACAGGATGGACAGATAACCAGGTAGCCCAATTAAAAAGCAAAATGAATTAAATAATTACGAGGTGGGGTTTATGAAGAAAATCATCACTGTGGTTCAATAAGTGCTGGTGCACTAGGTGCTGTTTCAGAGCACCCATATTTTATTAGGGATAGAGAATACTCAATAAAATATTATTGTAGTATTCTGATAAACTTCTTAATCTAAATCTCTAAATCTAATAAACATAATTATCTCTTTTCTTAATTTAATAAACTAAATTTTACTCATATTATTCTTTATTCTTAATTGAAAATAAATGGTATTGACTTTTTATTAAGCTATAATACGGCTCTGATGAGAAGGCATTTGTGCGAAGATGGTTAAGCTCTAAGCTCGCTAGGGACCATATTCAAAATTGCGATGGCGATAGCCATAACATTATTAGTTTCTCTCGTAATCGCTGTTACGGCTTCCGGTAGAAAACGATTAACTCGGGCCAGAATCCATGCTAACGATGCCAATTGTGGAACAGCAGTTTTCATTTGACCTGTCCCCTGATTTACCGAATAGATTCGTCCAAAACCACGTGACTCGAGTGTCAACTCACCGGAGCCGGACCATGAGAAGGATTTTGAGGGGAAACATGTATTTTATTTCCAGTTACTAAATACGGAGGTACGTTCTACAACAAAAACACTAACGCCATCTTCCATTTAGCTTTACTGAAAAAGCCTCTCATATTCAAATACATAATAGATGTAGACGATGTTCCACGACAACGATAACCAACCTAATCTTGCAGAGATTCAACTCTAATAAACTACTTTTCAAAGCGAAACTTGTTATTATGATCACGAGGCTACATTCATAACTTCTTGCTTAGGATCTAGATTGATACTGTTAGTCACACTAGAAACCAATTTCGTTTAATAGGAGTAGGGAACATATAGGGATGGAAATTTTGAATACGTTTATTCACAAATAATCATTTCAAAACATACACTGTAACTAAAAACATTAAGATCACATATATTTGTAACATAAAACTAAGATAGCAATTTCAGTTCCTACTAATAGAGTTTTATTTCCTTACAAGCAGGAAACTATTTTTGTCTCATCACATTTTTTAAGTTTCCTTCGTCCATTTTATATTTTTATCGCTTAGAAGTGTTATTTTAATCTTAGATAACCAAATTAAGTATTCCCTTTTTCATCTTATCAAAATTCTAAGACTTTCTTGGTATAATATTTTACATTCTTTTCACCCTGCACAAGTTGCCATGTCCTGTTTTTTATTTTAAAAATGCAAAGAAAGTAATTTTTTACTCTTAATGATACGGAGTTGTGAAGCGGGATTTTTTAAGGGTATTTATGCGAGTGAAAGTAGCACTTAAATATTTATAACAATGTTTTTATCAAAAATATTTATAAAAACAAAATCATAACGTATAAAAGAACAAGGAGATTGATAATAGCGAATTCCCCACACTGGAAAAAATGTGCTATAAATAAATTTTCTGTCGTTGACTTAATGAAAGAAATACAAGTAAATTCGTTTATATATTAAATAACCGTTAATTTTAATAACATTTTATTACTACAATTACTAAAATTTGTACAGCTATATATATGCAGCTACATATATAATATTTAGGATAAAGATACGTAACTTGGAGCATCTAAAGCTAACTTAAAAGCTTGCCTATGAATTGGTTCGTTGGTTTTTGGGATTTTTATGGCGCAAGGGCCATATTTGGCCATGCGCCCATGAATTGGGAAATAGGTGTTTTTGAATGAATCCAGTACCAAATCATAAAACCATGAACTAAAATCAATGTGTGAATAGGGGTAATTTATTCAATGTTAAAATTTTAAATCTCAAAATAGTCAGAATCCGTCTATTTAAAAAAACGGTATTTAATGTGGAACACCTAACGCATTTGTCATAAACACACAAAACACTTTTTTATACTAAACGTTTTATAGTGCTAATAAAGAATTAAAATACATTTCATGTTTTTACAAATACTTCAACTATGCACATAAATCTATTTCAGGTTGGAAATGTTTCGAGTGTTTTTGATATGGCATTCTGGATACTTCAAAATTAATTCTTCCTCCTCCAATCAAAGCCTCTCATCTATATCCAACTAACTTTGCTTCTAAAACCTCAGGTCATGTTTATTTCCTACCTATTGGTATGTTTACCGATGTTGGTTGTCTTATTTCCTATTCGATCTTAACCAGGACCGTGTCCAATCATACTTCACCACACGATTTTTTTACAAATGCAGCTTGAGCTTCTATACGAAAGAACAATAATTATAACAACATTAAGCTGTGTTTTTATTACAATTCAATAATGAAAAGCAGAATCTAAATTACAATACTAATGGAGTCCACAGAAGAAACTACTGCACAATCTTGAAATCTTCCTTTGGTATTTCAGCCAAACTCAATTTTCCGAGATTTGGAGCAAAATATTTATCACTTCATTTTCGATGTTTCGATCAAACAGCAGCAATACGGTGTGGAGATAACGCAATGAAAATCTAGGTACCTTGCCAAGAGCAGACGATATTCTTGCTAAGGCCCTGTTCACATGGACTTTTTCTAACGAGCGCTTGATAAGAATTTTCGAGCGCTACCATGTGAACACCGCTTGGCCGTTTTTCCAGGTCAGTTTCTGTTATGCATTGAATTGTGTTTTTATTCCCCTAATCCAAGTTTCTATCTTTTGAATGGTTAAAGATAGAATCAAAATTTCGACGGATTTCAAATCAGCGTAAAATTTTACGTCAGCTCGAAACCAAAAATATGACTTTTTTAAAAAAATTATATTTTGTCAAGAGTCGCAACTAATCCTTTTGTAGATATTCCTTTTATACTAAGCGTAAGCGGAAGTATTGCCTTGTTTCTAAAATGTCACTTTAATAAGATGTTTTGTTGTCCCTTATCAACTGTTTTAATTTTACAGTCATTAAAAATAGGATGAAAATCTTTCCTTCCCAACCTAAAATTGATTTCCCTGTGTTCACAAGAATCTGGATTTGGTTAACTTAGAAATGTATCAAAATGACCAATAAAAGACCTAAAATAATGTAAAAAATATTCAAAAGGACGATTTGTAAAACATCCGTTCCCTAATTGTATGTGAATAAAGTATTTGTTAACTTAATTCTTTAAAATAAATCAATGCAATATAATTGACTTGCTGACCAGAAGTGACAACCTAAACAGCTAAATCTTTCGTAACGTATAGTATACAATGCGTTCCGGTGCAATGCCAATGCCATCAACCTCGGTTGTCAATTTTTGCACGTTAGCTTTTCGTACGTTTTTCAAAATTTTTCGAATCATGGGATTATTTTGGACCTAGGAACCGATATGAGCCAGCGGATCACAGAGAAACAGCGTTTTATGTAGTTCAAATTGTAGCATTAAACAACTCTAAAATCCTAAAATATTCGTTTTTACTGTCAAGACTAGAGGAAAAAATCCTATAACCTTCACTCTCCAGTGTCGATGATTCACCCACCAATAAAAAATAGTAAGAAGGATTTGTTTTGTGTTAAGGAGTGATCACGGATTTTTTGGGCTCACGAAGCTAGCAGATGAGTCATTTGTAATGCGTTTTATCGTAAAAGCGAAACTGCGTAGGAAAAAATTGGAATATTTCTATAAAACTTTGATTAAAACGAAACTAACTGGAAAATGACCAAACAATTTCCTTAAAATTGATAAATAAAAATAATTAAATAATAGTGATAAAAGTGTAAAATAAAAATATATCTTCCAAAAAAACTACATTCCTAGAACCAGGAAATTAGAAACGGAATTTCTGTTTATATGGCATTGTCTACGAAGTACTATCGAAAAGATGACACGCAAACAAAATCTGGCACTGGTGATAACCTTTCTTTTTTGTCATTTTTGTAGGTTTTATCGTGTTTTTTACGATCTACAGCTAATTTTTATTTAATTTTCCTTCAAATAAATCTCTACATTTTTTAAAACCTATCTCTAAACACTTTAATATATTAGCACAAATCGCACATATATAACAATAATTAGTTTTTAATTTTGAAACACAAATTTCCCCGAGTTCTGACTATCAAAAACGAAAACTAGCCCTCCAACCTACCCTCTTTCAGGAATTTGTAGCACAAATGGAACCACGAATGGAATAATGAATGGGAAATATTTCAATTAAAATTTAATTAAGACCCACGATGAAACGAGAAAATTATATTCAAACTAAAAAATCTCAAATAAAAACCAAAAACAGTACATATCGAAAATCAGATTACTAATAGAATTTGCGTCTACACGTACATATAATAAAAATTTCGATAAAAGTAGTAATAAAACTAACTGCAAGATTAAAATATAAATTCTATGAAAAATAAGCTCACAGTAAATTAAGTTCAGTAAATCAGAAGTTCATTTTCAAGTGATATTGAGTTCAATGTAACACGAGGATGTGAAAAATGAATGAAAATTGAAACTTTATTTTAAAGACGTTTGCCTCACATGAAAACTAAAACGAACAGCTGTCGGTATACGTTATATGAGAAATAAAATTACCGACTGTCCCCTTTAGCTGTAAACTATCACATTTTTAAAAGTTTTGTGTGAAAGCGGGGTAAATTTCTTCAATAAATCGAATACGATTAAATTTTCTCATCTTATTTTTAATGGACATTAATATAAAGCAGTGTATTAAGACAAAGTATTCCAATCAAGTTATATCTTTTCTATAAAAATGAGATGAATACTCACTTTTTTGTTCGTAATGAATATATTCGTCAAATGCGTATAGCGAAAATATTAGTTACAGTTGAAAAATTATTTATTTAAAGAAAGTCACATTTTAGGTATCGATCCTGTGTAAAATTTTCCGCAGATTTCACACCCGTTGAAATTTTCGCTCTATCTTTAACGATCACGAAGATAGGAACTTGGACTAGGGGAATAAAAAAGCCCTAATGTGCTTCCAAACGCGTGTCATATGTACGCTGCAGCTCATTCCTATGCTTCTCCAAACGCCTAATCTCTAGAACGACCGGGGATAGTTGAAGCGCCGAAGCTATCTAGAGCGTGGATTCTCGCAATTTCTGCATGTGTACTCTCCAGTAGAACTCTATGTACTTTGGATACCCGCGTTTTGTTTTGACGTAAAACGCACGTTAGAAAACGTCTCATGTGAACGGGGCCTAAGAGCAGACGATGTGTGATCTTTCTTGCTCAAGTTTGAAATGCGCATGCGTGAAGCTTAACGCACGAGAGAGCGAGAAGAATAACTATTACTTGACTTTTCGGTTGTTCGCATTGTGTTGTTTCGATCTTGTTTAATAAATTAATAATTAATTTGTTTAATAATCTGTTCTAATTCTTGGAGTCTTAATTACCCACCACGAAAACCACATCGATATGGCATAGTCACAAAGGTTTCATAACACACTCTGGTCTATGCAATGATAGCCCACATTAATTATAATTTCTTTGAGGTGTATATAGCGGTTTCAGATTTTCTCTGATATTTTTTACCGACAGTAGCCTTACATTTTTAATTGGATTAAGAACTGATAGTAGCCAGTCCAAGGTAAAATATCGATATGCAGTTCCTAAAGAATGCATTCTATAACAAAAACAACGTCGTTATTTTCAAAATATGGAAAATGCACGGAATGTAAAACATATTCCATTGCGTGTAGTCAAGGTGTTCCATATTGTGTACACATGTGCTTAAACGGAAAAGTTACACTTGTTTTCAGAAAAATCTAAATTTACCAGAAAACAAGTATCCAACATTCCAAAACACACGTATTTTATTATAATTTGCGCGATAAAAATATTTGAAAACTTATTTCTCTAAAATAATTGGCTTTTAATATTGCAGTGTTTTATATTATACTTAATGTATTTCTCGCTCACTTACCCTATAAGATTAAATATATTGCAACAAGGAATTTACATAAATGATCAGTTTAACTTTTCAAACATTGTCCTATAACACTTAACACATCGGCGGGTTTATATAAAGCAACACGTTCCCACCAAAGGAACAATTCGAAGACAACTAAGTTCCTAATTTGATACTAATTGGTTTCCAATCACTTCAGATAAGCACATTTATTTAGTGATTGCTAATTAGATTGCATAAAAACTTCCAGCGAATTGTACAGAGCAACCGCTGCTTGAATCGCTAGAAAATGTTGGAATATCCAACGCTAATTAAATTTATTTTATTTACATTTTCATTTCAAAAGAAACCACCTCGTTTGGGTTCTTTTTTAAAAAGCTAATAGAATTCGGAGACCTTTCTTTAAAAACGCGCTTAAATATCTGAGACTATTTCTCTCCTTCAGCTCATCTCAACGCTAGCCATTGAGTACTTTGAAAACTTGGCACGAGAATGTGATAAGTATGTTAATTGAGTGTGCCGTTCTTCTAATGAGAAATAATTCGTAACTTTGGTCTTTGAAGACACGATAGTCTTTTTCTAAACTATGATTTATTTTGGAGACTTAATTGGAACTGTTGTTTCATACTTGAAGAATGTGTTGTTCTAAACATGATTGCCTCAAGGTATAGTTTAACCCTATGAGGCGTTCACACACCATAATTCCACCTTGGAACCTACAATCTTCCCTGCATGACTTTTAACGAGTTTTGACCTCATTATCTATAGAAACTTTCCAAAGGAATCTATTTTAAGGAAATGGCCAATAGAACTTTTCCAAAGCATTCTATTCATGAGAAAGGACTAGATAGTACCTTTTCCCAAAGGATTCCTATTCTAAGGAAATGATCAATAGGACCTTTACATAGGATTCTATTCTAAGGAAATTATAGCAATTATAGTCCTTCCAATGACTCTATTCTCTCTACTAGAGTCCTTTGGAAGAACTCTACTTCTAATTTCCTTAGAATCAGAATAGAGTCCTTTCAAAGAGGACTCTACTCTCTAGGAAATGAGTAATAGAATTTTTCCATAGGTCGAAATAATCATAAATTCGTTTAAAAAATAAGTATTTATTTAGTCTTTTAATGTGCTATGGGGAAAACTTTGGTCTTTGAAGACACGATAGTCTTTCTAAACTATGATTTATTTTGGAGACTTAATTGGAACTGTTGTTTCGTACTTGAAGAATGTGTTGTTCTAAACATGATTGCCTCAAGGTATAGTTTAACCCTATGAGGCGTTCACACACCATAATTCCACCTTGGAACCTACAATCTTCCCTGCATGACTTTTAACGAGTTTTGACCTCATTATCTATAGAAACTTTCCAAAGGAATCTATTTTAAGGAAATGGCCAATAGAACTTTTCCAAAGCATTCTATTCATGAGAAAGGACTAGATAGTACCTTTTCCCAAAGGATTCCTATTCTAAGGAAATGATCAATAGGACCTTTACATAGGATTCTATTCTAAGGAAATTATAGCAATTATAGTCCTTCCAATGACTCTATTCTCTCTACTAGAGTCCTTTGGAAGAACTCTACTTCTAATTTCCTTAGAATCAGAATAGAGTCCTTTCAAAGAGGACTCTACTCTCTAGGAAATGAGTAATAGAATTTTTCCATAGGTCGAAATAATCATAAATTCGTTTAAAAAATAAGTATTTATTTAGTCTTTTAATGTGCTATGGGGAAAACTTTGGTCTTTGAAGACACGATAGTCTTTCTAAACTATGATTTATATTGGAGACTTAATTGGAACTGTTGTTTCGTACTTGAAGAATGTGTTGTTCTAAACATGATTGCCTCAAGGTATAGTTTAACCCTATGAGGCGTTCACACACCATAATTCCACCTTGGAACCTACAATCTTCCCTGCATGACTTTTAACGAGTTTTGACCTCATTATCTATAGAAACTTTCCAAAGGAATCTATTTTAAGGAAATGGCCAATAGAACTTTTCCAAAGCATTCTATTCATGAGAAAGGACTAGATAGTACCTTTTCCCAAAGGATTCCTATTCTAAGGAAATGATCAATAGGACCTTTACATAGGATTCTATTCTAAGGAAATTATAGCAATTATAGTCCTTCCAATGACTCTATTCTCTCTACTAGAGTCCTTTGGAAGAACTCTACTTCTAATTTCCTTAGAATCAGAATAGAGTCCTTCCAAAGAGGACTCTACTCTCTAGGAAATGAGTAATATAATTTTTCCATAGGTCGAAATAATCATAAATTCGTTTAAAAAATAAGTATTTATTTAGTCTTTTAATGTGCTATGGGGAAAAGCAATACACTACACTAAATGCAAATCTCGTGACCCTCAGCAGGTTAAAATGGTATCAGAGGTTCCTTGTACTGGCAAGATCTGCAACTTCTTTGGGAAAACATCGAACCAACCTTTCCACTCGAGCATCGTTTATAGAAGAGCAGATTGAATTTCGGCATCATCCAGTTGAAAATGTTACGATGCGCCCCTACTGCATCAGTTACACACATTTCCAGCGTGTAAGTGAAGCATAAAAGCTTGAAGACCACTGTTCTAAAGATTAATGTTTGGAACCATCAGCTTTTGAAAGGTAATCTCTGCGGGGAAGATGCATTTCTTAAAGCAACTACAGAGTGTATTTCGTGGATGCCATTTTGTTTTGGAATAACTTTTAAAAGATGTTTGGTTTGGGTTTTATGGCGCAAGGTCCAGTAACGGATAAGCTGCGCCCAGAGCCAGATTAAGCTCTACTCAATAAAAACAGTCAAAATCCTCTCAAAAGTCGATGCGATAATGAACAATGCTCTCGTATATTTACAGTATGAATATAAAGTTATCAATTAAAAATGATGAAAGCTAAATATAAGAACAACTTTTAAATAAAGAATTTTTATTAAATTATTTTACGTATTGTTTACCCACTTAATGATTATTCTTCGAACCATGTGATTTATTCGATTTGTTTGCGTTTCATTTCGACAGCAATGTACGAACAGAACAGCTACTATTTATAGGGATCAGAAAAACCAACATTAATTCACAAACGACCTCTTCGTTCTTGTAGAACAATTGTTTGGTGTGAAATTTCAAGTGTTGGCATTATTGGAACATTCTTTTTCGAGGATGCTAATGGAAATGCGAATACTCTAGATTGTGAATGATATTGTGCGATTTTTCAAAATTTCTTTATGGCTTAAATTTATCGACAAAGTGTTTACAGAACATGTGATTTCAACAAAATGAAGCGACATGTCAACAGCTCATGTAGCAACGTCAATTCTAAAGGACTAACATCCATGCCGAATAAAGGAAAAATCTGGTGAAGTCGATTGGCCTCCTAATTGCTGTAAAAAAATGCTTTGACCTCAAAGGATTTTTTTTTCTTTTGAGCTACTTAAAGGAACCACATTCTGCTAACAGGCCAACGATTCAATGGCTTAAGCAAAACATTTGTGAAGACGAAATTGAACAAATGACTCCGAAAATATGTGCTCAAATGTAGAGGAAAATGTTTTTGAAAGAGCCAGCATTTGCAGAGCGGCTACAGACAGCCATTTACCCGATGCCATTTTTCATAAATAATGTAACAGGAAAATTTTGTGGAAGAGGTCGTTCCTGAATTAATCTTGGATTTTCTGACCCATATAACGGCTGTTCTGTTTCATTACGTATCCACCGATTTCGGAATGAAGCTCAAAGAAAGCGAACAAACTACGAGGTCAAAAGAGCATATCTTTGCAGAGCGAACAAAGGCAGTAATGTGAGGTCAATTGAGTAAATAATTTGTAAAAAGAGGAACACAAATGTTTTATTTCAGAGTTATAAAAAAATGATGCCCCTTCATAAACGTCGCCCTGGTTTCTTTTTTCGAAAAGAAAATTTAATAAATATTTCGACTCAAATGTTGCATACAACTTAAACATCATAGGGGTCCGCGGAAAGTATTCAATATATTCTAATCGAAAAATTAAATATTCCATAACTTTCTCCAATTCGTTTGCGGTCGAAAAGCCATCTTTTGTTCTAAACAAATGTTTTTAAATGTCTTTTATGTTTTCTAGAAAATGAGCAACATGCAGCTAAGGGAGTTTTTCCCAGTGATCGATGATGATCATGTCGCACCCCGCCTGTAATACCACCATAACAAAAATGAATTATAGTTTTATGTGTAGAATATCGAAATTTGATCAAATAACGATTAAATTATTTTATGAAAATAGTTCTCTAAAGAAGAATTGGTACGCGACAGTTCACACACAGGTGTTGCCTCGCCATCTGACAGTGATTCAAAATTACGTGGTATTGTCCTCGAATCTTTCCCTTCGGAATGGATCCCGGTAGGTAGGTATATATTTAATTAACGTCCCACTGCAGCAGCACAACGGGCTATTGGTGACGGTCCGGGATCAATCCCGAAGGGAAAGATCGAGGACAATATCAGGTAATTTTGAACCACGGTCAGATGACGAGGTCACACCTGAGCTGGCACCCCACTCTCCAAACTTCCACGCCAACGTGAGGACATTTGAGACAGATTTAGCCCCCTTTGTATACGACGATGTTTGGTTGGATTCGAACTCGCAACCCTCCGGTTGCTAGAATGGATCCCAGACCATCGATAATGGCCTGTTGTATCGCTCCAGTATGACGTTAATTAACTATCATAATCTCCACACTTTTAAACGACGCCAACGTTAGGACATGAGCCCACGACAGACTTAACGTCCATCAGATCCCACGTACAGGACGGTCTTTGTATCGAGTATTGAGTATCGAATTCGCAACCCCTCCGGTTGCTAATCCGCTACTCTTCCAACCGGGTTACCGCGGCCCTTGAAAATTTTGCGAAACATTGCAATAGATTATTGATAGAATTATAAAGTTCTTACCATGTAGCATTAAGCAATTGGGATCTGACTTGAGGTATTTGGATAATGCCGGGTACGAGTGGAGGGTGGTAACAGGCCATTATCTCTTCGATGCTCATCAACCCAAAGCGAACGCAGCTGATCACCTCGATTGCGTGCTCTTCCCTTTCAATGTACTTGTAGTGAATCCACTTCAAAGCGGCCAAGAACACGACGATTTCGCTGAAAAGAAAATCACGACAAAATGAAATCCTGGACTTTCTCTTTCCCAAATACTTGCAATGCTTTCTACATTGAAGATTCAGGACCATAATTTGAAGTCTTGTGAGAGCATGCAAGCTCTCCGTGGATTTATTTTTTATATTGCAACTGCTATTAGCATATTCGTAAACGTTATTGTATCTTGATATATCGTTTCATCACCAAGCCAAAAGCACCGATCTGCATTTTGGCGATTTTCACCTAACTGCATTTTTCGAGTCGCCATTTCTTGTTTTATGCTATGACAAAGCCACGAATCATTTTGATTCTTAGAGAAAATGCCGATTTTCTCGAGAAAACAACTTTGGAGTCGAGATCCCGAGCATCCAAACTTTCAACGGATTTTAGTAGAAACGTCAATTTTGCAGATTGTTGCCTTTGGCGTGGCGGTAACGATATTTATTAAGCACGTGCAAACTATAACATTAGTAAATGTATTTTTATTTTAACTATGCACGGCGAAAAATATGATATCGTGAATGTATTTTTAGCTATGCACTTGCAACCATGTAATCATAATATGGAATATGATAAAAAAATTAATTTGGAATTTATAAGAATTAGAAGAGAAGAAAAGATAGTGGATCGATGTTCTTTGTTATTTCGTTCTTAGTAAAGTTAGTTTCGTTCGTTTCGTAAAAATTAGATATTTTAACAAATGTCTAATTTTTCTAACAAGCCTTCTCCGTGTATGCAACCGCAAATCTTATCTACAACTATTTAATGCAATCGTACTTATATTATGATCATTCAAAAAGTGAATAGTAAGTCTTCAACTCCAAGGCGAATAGGAACCGGATCACCACGCTACATCCCGATATTGAATGGTGCAATCGGTGGGATTCCAATACCCCGACATCTATAATGCACCCATTTTGAGATACTGCAAAATATCACTTTTTTTCTTTGGATGGCTTCTGAAAATAAACCGTCGAAGAAATATTCCAGAGTCCAGGAAACGCGGAGAAAAAACTAGAATAACATATTCGAACACAGAGAGCGATTTTTCTTTCTTTCCGTTTCGAATGTTAGACTGGTTTTCAATTTGAGGCTTTTTCCCGAAGGTCTGTATGAAATGTCTCATCTCCACCCCAGAGCTTACACGCTATTACACAGACAACTGCCCATTCCTGAAATATTTGTTTCGAGTGAATATTCATTGCAGTGACCTCTGCATCTGTGGACTAGAAGTAGACACTGATAGCTATATTACCACGTGTCCCATCACAACTCATCTAAACATCAAAGAACTAGCGACACAGCACTATGACGCTTGCCAGTTCACTGCTTACTATTAAAAAATAATCATACAAATCGTGCGATTTATGGCCACCAGGGAGTTTGAACTGAAGCAACCGGTTTAAATTCGCCTTTTATGTACAAAATGTTTTTTGGTCTGAAACCTCTTTTCACGTAAAAATAACGACACTTAACGTCTCTTGCCTCTAAAACCCTCACAGAAAAATTTATTTGGAGCAACACCTGCGTGTGCATTTAGTAACTCAAAACTGCTTTTTATTGCAAAAAATAATATTCCATGTCCCATTTAGTCATCTTACACATTGTGGGATTTTTTTTACCGTAAACTCTTTGTAGGGTTGTTTTTTATCCTTTGCTGTTTTGTTGTTTTACCGTAAATCCTTTGTATCCCATGATGGAGTTGAGTTTCCAATTTGAATGTTTTAACATGAAATGCAATCGTTGAAAAATAAAATGCATCTAATACGGATATATTAAATTTTTTAAAATTCTTTAGACAGATTTTCACTGTCTATGTTTAATATACATTGTGTTTCCAAAGTCACTATCCATTGTAGTGAAAAAGTCGAATGATCATTTTCTTTTCTAGGTTCTATGAATCATGTTGAAAACTGAAGAATATCAATATTTGAAGCACATCTGGAGGTTTAATTGTAGCATAATTGCAGGATTTTGGCCGCAGAACATGCAATTTGAGTGAGTTACTGATTCTCCAACTGGTAATGTTTGGTTGCCATCACAAAGGCAAGGTGTATGCCTCCTTTTCTTTGCTAAAGCAATTAAAGGCGACATTCACCTGGATATGTGGCAGATATCTGCCTCAACTTGTTTCTGATGGAATTATCGACTCTTTTCTGCCACCCCATTTTCAATAAGTGTCCGTGACTACCTGTAAGAAACTTTTCCGGAAAGGTGGATAGGAAGAAATTCAATCAGATTTTGGGCTCACATGACACTTCTAGATTTTTTTGTATGTTGTTAAAGCAGGTGTACAAATTCAAGATTAACAGCATTAACTTAAAGAGCGTATCGTAGCAAAGACTACACATCATATCATGGGAATGTTTTCTGGGCTAATACAGAACTTGGTGATTGGTGTATTGATATGCAAGGTGGGAAGGGGTAGATGGAATTATAATATTTAATTACTAATTATTACTAATATATCTTGTTTTGTGTTTTTATTTATTTGTAACACAAAAAGAGGTATTAAAATGCTTCTTCACTGAAATGGATAGTTATTTTAGTAACACCCGGTACTCAGCAACCAAGTTAGAATTCTTCAAAAAACGGCGTGTCATAAAATCGCAAATATCTTTGTCAGGTTCTGGTCGAATGGTGGTGTGATTTGGGGTCTCACAAAGAAAGACACAATATTGGCATTGAATGATTTATTTTACACTTCCCTGTTTAGCGCTGCACGAGCCAACCCCAAAATGCCCAGGCAAAACTGGGAATCCAACTGAAACTACAGATTCTTCCTCTATTTCCATTTGTAAAATGAATGGGATGAGGGGGAAATAGGCAGGACAAGTTTATGAGGTCAAGAGTGTCACTGAAAGGAAGCAAGTTGGACCAGGGGATTTAAAGAAATAAATTCGGAAAATTGCTTCTGTGTTGAAATTAAACACGTCTGCACTTCATCACATACCCTTATAGCATCACGGCATATGAGGATACCTGCCGACCACATTGAGGTTTGGAAGTTACCAAGGTAGAACATCGATATGCAGTTTCTTGGACACTTTCTGCAAGTGTAATCTCAGCTCGATAATAATGATGAAATGGAATGTTGGAAAAAGGTTTGAAATCACCTATTTACCCTTCAAGATGAGAGGCTATTTGCCAAATCTTGTTGGACCACTCATGGTAACGAATGAAAAATATTCCTTACTGATAGAACTTATTTAACAACGTATCAAGAAAACGGAATTTTTCGAAGGACATCGACATTCCACCCTGCTTACCCAAAGAGCATACAACCGTCATTATTTTTTTTATTTCCAATACAGCAGGCATTACAAACAAACATCCTCAATATATAAAAGAAGGCGCAACAAAAATTACAAACACAGCAGTACAAAATGACCTAAAGTACCAGAATAAAAACTACAGTAAAAACAATTAAAAACTATGAGGACAAAAAGTCTCTAGCCTCCCAATAACGAGAGTAAATAGTTCTTCCAGTCTAGGCCGAACGGGTGACAATGTGAACAGCATTCATCAATTCACCTTTGGTGAAGAGGTAGGTATTTAATTAGATCGCACTGGAGCAACACAATGGCCTATTGACGACGGTTCGGGATCAAACCCAAAGGGAAAGATCCAAGGACAGCACCACATAATTTTGAACTATGGTCAGATCACACCTGAGCTGACCACCCCACTCTCCAAACTACCATGCCACACCAACGTGACTCTGGTGAAGAGGGGACACGTGGAACTATTTAGATAGACTGCTACATCGCTAGTCGAAAAGCAACCGCAGCCTTTTATCAGGCAGTTGAAGGAAACTCTCCATGATTTATTCTGAATTCTCTCCCCCAATCCAACTTTATGGGTATTCTCAATTTTAAGGTTAATTTTAGAGGCTCCTGATTTGTAAGAAACTGTACATTCGTCATAATGGACTCCGGAATCTGCCATCCAGATCTATTGATCAACTGTACCAACATTTTCGACAATATAGATCTGCGACTGACCTCGCACGGACCGGAGTGATTCATCGGGCCTCATTTATTCAAGACACTGGTGGGAATTCAATTACATTTACTGAGGAGTTAGGTAGCTTAACGTCGCATGGGAGCAACATAACGAGCTACTGGCGACGGTCCGGGATCAATCCCGAAGGGGTTGGATCAATCCGAGGACACCTCGTAATTTTGAATCACGGTCGGATGATGAGCTCACACCTGAGCTGACAGCCCACTCATCAAACTGCCAACCAGGCTACCACGGCCCTAGTTACTGATGAGATATCGAGACGTGCTCTAATATTTCGTGCTTCCTACATTTGAGGACATGCCTTAGCAATGGTGGCAGCAAGATGGGACACTGTGCATACATCTGGAGCCCCAATCCAGCTGTTGGAGATTTTCGGGGAACGAATAATCTAACACCAGATTCAACTGGTCTTCCCGCTATGATGACTGTAGATTTATTTTGTAGTAACTTAAAATTAGGGTACACGGGCTAACAAATCCCAGACCATCCAGCAGCTTACGGACAATAGATAGACGTTGATACCCTAAGTTCAGAAACTTTGTGAATGGTAATAGAAAATACCCTGGTAAGAGCCAGTCATTGTGAAGAAGAGGGCAACCACTTCAAATATTTAATTTTCCAAACTTGATAAAAATAATTCCAAAGAAATTATTTCAGTCGAAAAAATCTACATAAGTTTTAAAGTTAAAACCTAATTAATTTTTTATAGGTTGCTTTTGTGTTTTTAAAGCGCAATGGCCATATTTGGCCAAGCTGTACGAAACAAGGTTAAGAAAATGGACATGCACAAACAAGGAAAGTTTTACTGCCACAGAAGAGAGAAATACACCCAAGGAGGAATCGAACCTGCGCCGCCTACAACTGCTATAGTTTGCTAGCGCAGCGTTCGAACCCACTGAGCCGCTTTTTTTAACAGCTGTTGCATGGTACTTGTCCTGTTCTTCACGACAGGATGGTTGGTTGGGTTTTATGGCGCAAGAATCGTATTTGACCAAGATGCGCCAAATACGAGACTTACAACGTCAAGCAATATACACATACAAAGAAAGCTTTTACGGATGCAAAAGATATAAATACATCCGGGGAGTAATCAAACATGCTCCGCCTACAACTCGTAGTGGACAAAACTACTGAGTCAGTACGACTCCATTTTAAATTGCAGATAGACTTATGGACCACCCTATATAAAAAAATTGGTGACATAAATCTTTGAAGTAATTGATATAAAATCATCCCAATGATTTGTGTAGCAAAAAAGTTATTTCGAAGTATTTCTCTTGGAATGAGCACTCAAGAATGGAAAAAATTTCAAAAATCAAACTTTTTTTATAATTCTAACTATGGAAAGCACACAACTCTGACCTTTATGTTCAGTTCAATGTCAAAAATAGAACTGAGAAAGAAAAGTTTGTCGGTTTCTATGAAAAGTCATCTATTGTGTGCTTTTCTTGTTTCATTACTCTGCAAAAGCTCGAGACCTCAGGGCTAACTTACGGATATTTCAAAAAGAAATGTCTATTTCAAAACAACCCTTTTAAAATTGTTTCCAGATCACCGTTGTGGCTTAAAAGCCTTTAATATAAAAGAAAAAGAGTGCCTTTTTATTACATAGAACAATCCATTATCAAGTTGTTTTGCTTGGCTAACAAAACAACAAATGATAAGTGATGTGAATTCTTCCTGATAATGAATTAGCGATTCTCTAGTTTTTTTTTTTTTTTGATTCTTTGGCTCATAGTATTTTGGGGGTAAGTTGGATAAAATGTTGGAAACATTGATCCTTTTCGGCATGAAATTTCCTCATCAAGTGTGTAGGGTTAGAATGGTGTTTCCTTTTTTAACCTAACAAAATATTACTATATTTTTTGCATTTTGGCGTAGGACTACGTTTAACTCCGCAGATAGTATGGACTTGCGGCCAACCTCCAGTGACAAAACTAGATCCCAACTGAAATCGCTATATCAAGTTTTCACGCCGAACAGTAATCATGTTAGCATATTCGCGAACAGCATAAAGACCAATTAGTATACTGCGTAATACATTGACGCTCCTCCCTCCCCGTGGGCTGGGGGAAATGATGCAATATTTCTGGGCGTGCTGCCGCATCTGGCTCAGTCTATCTCGGCAACCGTGAGTACAGCACGACTGTGTGGTATCGTTTTAAGGATCTCGCGACGCAGTGATTTGAACGGAAGATAAAAAAATTGTTTTCTTGTGAATCGGTGAATACTTATAACAAATTAAAGAAACGCTTTGAAGCAATAATCTACCAGCTCAATTCAAATCTTTGATATACAAGTCGTAGTCTTACACTCTAATTTGACGGCCAGTCAGAACCTGGCCTAATTTTTTCATTTTAAAATATTTTCTAATAAAATACATACACTAATGAGTTGATTTCTAAAAAGGTAAAACACGATTAACACTCCATGTAGTTTCGACTCGTCCACCAAAATGTGAGCAATCTTGCTAATGTCGAGATATTTCGTCATAAACAACATATTGTCAATTTTTTTATCATGACAAGATCAATATCTGGTCAAATATGCGTCTAATGATGAAAGATCTCGTCCATCAAGATCTGGTCAGCTTTGCTAATGACCTTGGTTGACAAAACCACCAGGAAGGTGAAATATCGTAGGATAGAAAATAATTAACTTCTATCAATTTAACCCCTTAAGTTAAAGCTAGGTAATCCAAACCTAGCTTTATGAGGATTGTAGAAATGGCACCAACACATACAGAGTGTTTTAACCCTCTTGGTGGTTTATCTTCTCGTCGAAAACTGCCCTGCCATGTCCAGACTCGGATGCAAAAACCTGTTACCAGTTCGGGCTAAAGAAAAATGTGTTTTTCCAGCTTGGACCTTCATACCTTGCTTGGACGCTATATCTCGTCCTTAGCAAGGTCGACCAGACTTTGGACGAGATATCTCGTCGAAACAAAAACTTCCGGTACAAACTATAAGGGTAGGTGGGGAAAACACTATTAAACCATGTTTGCACAGGGATGTATGTCTGTATGCGCCAGCCGGATGTAACAGAAATTGAAGACGGTAAGTATATGCACATTTTTATTTCTTCATACGAATAAAATAAAACACAAACATGGTCTGTTCCTCTCCACAGTCTGTGTATGCAGCAGAGCATCTTGGACAGCTGTTACAATTTAAAGGATCGATGGTAAGACTTAGAAGCGGTCACTCAACATTTATGACTTTTATTAGAGGAACTATAGACGTTCTAATTTGTCCTTACCCAGCAACTTCTCGTATTTTTAGATTGTATATCGGTGTCTCTGTGGGGACAGCTCCTGGACGGTCTGGGATAGATCCCGAAGGCAAAGATCCGAGGACAACGCTTCGTAACTTTCTACCACAGTCAGATGACGATGTCAACACCTGAGTTGGCACGCCACTATCCAAACTTCCACACCACGCCAACGTGAGCACATTTGAGGCTACGACAGATTTAACGTCCACCAGCCCCCTCTTGTACACGACGGTCTTTGGTTGGATTCGATGGTAGTCGCGGATTAGCAACCGGAGGGTTGCTAATCCGCGACTACCATCTGGGCTACCGCAGCCCTCACTAGATGAAGTCAGTTGCTGTACGACTTGAAAAACATGATCTTTAGGACTTGGTCTAGGTTACACCTTGATCACCTTGACCAAAGGGATTAGTAACAGCTACAACACATTTTTGCTAGCTATAAATTCAGTTTAACAGTAGTTGTACACACACACACAGTGGATATTCAAAGTTGCGACCACACAGAGAGTAATGCACGGTAGACTGAGTCAACGTATGGATCTGCGCACATGTTCAAAAATTCCCGGTTTATCACGTAAACTTTCTGCCGCGACAGCAACTTACGATATAAGCTTAGTTTCGAAGTCAGTGGGTGAAGATCGACCAAGAAGCTTTTGTGGTATCCGTACAGGAAGAGATCGAGCATAATAAATCGGATATTAGGAGTGGCCAAGTAACGAGTCAACCCTGGCAAATCCATTAAACCTCAAAAAAACTATTGCGAAGGCCTTGCTGACATACAGCCCTATGTGATACGGTTTGATTTTGAAGTTTAGATATTAAGTTGTGCGGAGTTATTATATAATATACGAGGGTAAGTCAAAAATTATCCGCACTTTTCTTGTAACACATCTTTAGGTGCGTTACACTGCCTTCTGCGCATGCATGCTTAGAGTTGATATTACTGTGGTCATGTTACCGAAGTTTGACCTTGATAGCGTTATTTTTCTCGATTCTGCTTCAGTGTAAACAGGGTCACGGTAGCCCTGTTGGAATAGTAACGGATTAGCAACCGGAGGGTTGCGAGTTCGAATCCAACCAAAGACGGTCGTGTACAGAGGCTGGTGCACGTTAAATCTGTCGTGGACTCAAATGTCCTCGCGTTGGTGTGGTGTGGAAGTTTGGAGAGTGGGGTGCCAGCTCAGGTGTGACCTCGTCATCTGACCGTATTTCAAAATTACGTGGTGTTGTCCTCGGATGTCCTTTGGGATTGATCCCGGACAGTCGCCAATAGCCCGTTGTGTCGCTGCAGTGTGACGTTAATTAAAATACTTACCTACCTACAATCATACGCTGTAAGCTGGAATAGGATAATCAAAAATTTATAGCTTCAGGAGAAACATACCTCTTTCTAAATGTCATATGCGAAAAATATTGAATAAAGATGAGGGAAAATGACAAGATTTAATTACTGTACTTTTGGAATGTACGGACAAAAATTCCTAATAAAGACGTAAGAATCGACATACATTTAAATTAACTACATTATTATGAAGGATATGAAGTTAAGCTATACTAAACAAGTGTAAACTTAAGGAACGCTTTATATTTTTAAGAGTTAGAATATCAAAATTAAGCGAAACAAGTTAGCGATTTGCATAACCGAGAATATTCAGTAGTAAGTTTGATGCATATTCAAATTTGTAATCTTAAAGTTAGAAGCTTTGACAGAGAAAATGGAATCTGCAGGAGTCAACCACAACCTCATTCTTTGTTTTCAAACACGTTGGAAAGACTCTCAGTGTAGAAAGGGGTCATACAATTTTCAAAGGACCTATGCATTATTTAAATTTTCGCAGTTTCCCTTCTATCTTCTAGCAGTGGAGTATCGCACCTTCAATGTGGAAGTTTGGAGATTGGGGTGCCAGCTCAGGTGTGACCTCGTCATCTGACTGTGGTTCAAAATTACGTGGTGTTGTCCTCGGATCCTTCCCTTGGGGATGGATTCCGGACCATCGTCAATAGCCCATTGTGTTGCTCCAGTGCTACGTTAATTAAATATCTACCTACCAGTGTAAACAGGGCTAGCAGTATTCAACAAGGAGGAATAAAGAGCATTGATCCGATTTCTATGGTCAGTAGGTGTGCCAGAGGCAGAAATTCATCGGTGCCTTACAACGCAATACGGGGACAGTGCTTTAACACGTAGAGGTGTGTATGAGTGGATCGAGAAATTTCAGAGGCCGGACAAGCGTGATGCACGAAGAAGGTTCAATCTCCGCCACTGACGAGAAGATTCAACAAGTTCGTGAAATGGTACCGGCAAACCGGCAAGTTACCATCGACAATGTAGAATGTTCTGTGCATATTAGACGGACAAATAAGGGGGGAAGGGGTGCATAAATGGTCGGGCGACCAGGAACAAATATTCTTGGAGGGAATACGCAAGCTTGTGGACCGCTGGACCAAGTGCATCGAAAAGGAAGGATACTATGTAGAAAAATAACGAACTTGTTCGCCCCTACATTTGTATAAATATATTGAAAATAAAGTGAGGATAATTTTTGATTTTCCCTCGTACGATCAAATTTTTGAAAAATTAGGAAAATTTGATAGCTCTTATGAGCATTAATTTTCCTTTTTTCAAAATTGAAACAATTGTTTTTCTATACATGTATAAATCAAATTAACTCCATTTGGCAAGTGTATCACTCAATTGTAAATCTAAAAAAGCA
Organism: Meta bourneti; assembly: GCA_933210815.1. Taxonomy (NCBI): domain Eukaryota; kingdom Metazoa; phylum Arthropoda; class Arachnida; order Araneae; family Tetragnathidae; genus Meta; species Meta bourneti. Next base: position 88,094,765 of record OW119924.1, on the reverse strand, counting down.
CTTGAAAATTTTGCAATAAAGCATACGTTAAGCAAAATTTCAAAACTGTAAAGCACATGAATTATTCATTTGCACTTAGATATATACAATAGATTATAAGGATTATCCAAAAATATTTCAAGGAAATCAACAAAAACCAATGCGTAAGGACTTTTTGAAATCAGAAGAATGTCAAAAGATCTCAATTAGAGAAAAACGTGTTTTTGTGGTAGCCCTACCATACTGATCTACTGTATGTTTTGTGTGTTGGTGTCAATACAACTCCATCAAAGGTGATGGTAATTGAAATATTTTTGCTTTCTGTAGGGTTTGATATCAATTAATTTTAAACCGTAAATAAAATGATCGATTTTGGTGATTTTGAAAGTCCACTGGCTCTTAACCCTCCAAGTGGTTCCTGCAAGATATCTTGTTCAAGATCTGGTGAATTTTGTTAATGACGAGAAACTTCGTTGATATAACACTGTCCTATTACTCCAAGGGGTATAAATAGAAAAACAAATTGTCTCTTTGCCAGAGCTGGTGATAGTTTGGGAAAAGTTTTTGCATCATAGGCTGGGCACTTCAATCCAGTTTTCGACTCGAAGACAGACCACCAGGAGGGTTAAAATTTGTTCAGGAAGTTTAAAATCCACCCACATGCCTTCAATATAATCACCAACACTTGTTTTACTATTTTGCAAATGTGTAGGAGCCATCCATCCTCATAGGAGTTGTTTCTATTGAGAGTTAACTGCTAGGAGCATTGACTACACTTGGCAAAACTGCATTTTTTCCTGCAGGAAATTAGGACCGTCTCAAGTGTTTGGTAGATATTTATTGTTTTGGTTGCCTGTTTTTTTTATGGCGCAAGGGCCCAATCTGACCAAGATGCTCCAAGCATTGCTGCTTTTTTTTCAAGTAACATACGGAAAGAAAGTTTAACTGGCACAGAGGAGGGAAATACACTCAAGAGTAGTTAACGGAATCGAACCTTGGTAAATGTTTATTTAATTGTTGTTTCTCTACAAAATAATATCCAATTACAGAGAAAAAATTGTACCATCCAAAAAGCAAAAAAAGACACACAAATACAGATATGCTATAAGCGATAAAACAAAACACTTCACTGAAGCAGATAGCTTATTGAATTGAAATCATTAAAATATACATCTATTTCGAGAAAGAATTATACTATAAAAAATCTATTTGTAGCAAATTATTACACATTCTTTTTTAAGGGTTTGACAAAAATTAATTAACACTTTTTAGTGATATATACCTGGGGACGTTAAAACCAATACAAGGGGAAGTTTGGTTTTGATTAGTCATTCTACGATCGATGTCATTTTTTTTGCTTGACTAAGACTATTTAAACCGGAAACATGGGAAGGCTAATGTATAAACTTCCAGAGCCATCTGGTCAATACAATCCTCATTGTTTCCTTTATTCACGCTGTTACTCAAAATGAAAGGAGAGTATGGGGAGACCTTGGGTCTATCTTTGTGAGGACTTAACCTGCTTAGTGTTCTCCCTTGGGAGTTGATCAAGTTTTTTAAACGCACAGAATCACTGCGCTGGCTTTTCTTTTTGGACATCTTATGGTTATTTGGGAACTGTTTTTATGTTGCTGCTATAAAGTCCCGTCCGTGGAGACTAGGATATCGACTGTTTTGCATATATTCTCTCTGAACTTCCTATGTTTAAGTGCTAGGTTCAGCCATCCTGAGGTGTGTTTTGGAAGTGAGCAATGTGGGTGGAGGCAACTTATGAGGGGACACTCAAAGGCATAGTGATTTGGTGTTCTCTCTAACCTACAGGAATATTGGTTGGTCTGAGACAATCCGAATGTGTGGAGATAGATGAGAAATGGGCCATGGCTCGTTATATACTTTAACCATGGAAACGTTTTGTAAGATATCTTTGCTGAGCGAGTGTGTCAAGTGTATTCCATTCTGCCTGTCACAGTAAGAAAACATTGTATCTAGAGATGGACAACGAAAGATGGGTTTTGTTCCAAGGAAAGAATCCAAACGTGAGTCGAACGAGTCGATTAACATAGCTCATCAGTTAAAGTGACGACATCCAGTCTCTATCATCGACCATCAAATGAAATAGACAGAGCATGTGGGAGTCGCTGTCATAAGGGTAACGTGGGCTTACGAATCGACTTAGACGACTGGCTATCGAAGCTCAGACTAGTGGTTTTGATCACGGTGGGGATAGTCACTTTAACCAATCAATAACTTAGGATCCATACTTTTTCCCACAACCACATGACAAATCTTCAAACAGAGCGACGGGAAGAGATAACATAATGTTGCGAGCACATGCTACGTCTATTTCATCAGGTCAAAATCTGTACCATCGATCTTCTAGTCCAGTGGTTCTTAACCTGGAGTGTGTGCACCCCTGAGGATGCGAGAAAGCATTTCCAGAGGTGCGAGAGAAGTTTCTATGGACGACAGCGATTTAATAAAAGACGATCGTATTGAAATATGAGCCAATGCACGTATTCAAATGGAATTTGAAAAACTGGACTTTGAAAAATTCTGGTGTACACAGTTACAACCTTATCCACAGCTGGCAAAAGCAGCATTGCAGACACTTTTACCATTTGCCACCACCTACCTGTGTGAAATGGGATTTTCATCACTTTTGCACATACAAAACCAAAGCCAGAAATCGCTTAAATGCAAGTGATGACTTACACGTGTCTCTTTCAAAAAAGGAGCCTCGCTTCGAAAGTATTGTTATAAATAAACAACATCATAGCCATTAAAATTAAGATATTGTTTTGTATGTATATGTAAATGTATGTGTTTATTTTTCAATAAATAAATTATCGTGCAATAGAAATAATTTCCTAAATAAAGAAATAGAAACACATTTTTCAAGGGTATGCGAGAACTTATTTTGAGATTCAAGGGGCTGCCGATCACTAAAAAGGTTAAGAACCATTGTTCTAGCGAAATAGGCAGAGCATACACACTCAGCTTCGTGTTATTTCTCCCGATCGCTCGATCTGACGATCTTCGGGTCAAGGTCACGTGGTGTTGGAAGAAAACACGAATCCAAAGGAAGGGCAATTGGGAAGGTGAAAATGAAGAAAAACACTCGTTTGCGGTTCAATAACTTATCGGTCCGAGTTCAATGTACCTCATTGATGGTTGGGAAGCGAGTATAAATTTCAGGAGTAAAATAGTTTGATACAGTTTTGGTTTTGGTAAAATAGTTTGATACAATTTTGGCTTTTCTCGTTTTTCATTTGCATTTTAAAAGCATCGACCTTCTAATGAAACAGACAGAGCATGTGGGTGCAGTTTCATGTTGGAGTTTTACCGATCACTGTTTCAAAATCTGCGGTTGAAGGTCACGCGAAAAATAAGTGTTTGTGAACTTATTCCCACGTGATATATGCACAGTGCGATATAAATGAGTCGTGGCCAATTGAAATTGATGGGAAACATTTGATCCTCTTATATGTCCGAATATTTCATGCACTTATTTCGAAAAAGTTCATTAAAAATCACATTCGAAAAAAACGTTTCACGTTTCGAAAAAATCACATTTGATCCTCTTATATGTCCGAATATTTCAAGCGCTTATTTCGAAAAATAAGTGCTTGTTAACTTATAATGTGTCCGAAAAATAAGAATATGTCCGAAAAATAAGTGCTTGTTAACTTATAATATGTCCGAATATTTCATGCACTTATTTCGAAAAAGTTCATTAAAAATCACATTCGAAAAAAACGTTTCACGTTTCGAAAAAATCACATTTGATCCTCTTATATGTCCGAATATTTCAAGCGCTTATTTCGAAAAATAAGTGCTTGTTAACTTATAATGTGTCCGAAAAATAAGAATATGTCCGAAAAATAAGTGCTTGTTAACTTATAATATGTCCGAATATTTCATGCACTTATTTCGAAAAAGTTCATTAAAAATCACATTCGAAAAAAACGTTTCACGTTTCGAAAAAATCACATTTGATCCTCTTATATGTCCGAATATTTCAAGCGCTTATTTCGAAAAATAAGTGCTTGTTAACTTATAATGTGTCCGAAAAATAAGAATATGTCCGAAAAATAAGTGCTTGTTAACTTATAATATGTCCGAATATTTCATGCACTTATTTCGAAAAAGTTCATTAAAAATCACATTCGAAAAAAAGTTTCACGTTTCGAAAAAATCACATTTGATCCTCTTATATGTCCGAATATTTCAAGCACTTATTTCGAAAAATAAGTGCTTGTTAACTTATTCCCACGTGATATAAGCACAGTGCGATATAAGTGAGTCGTAGCCAATTGAAATTGATGGGAAACATTTGATCCTCTTATATGTCCGAATATTTCATGAGATAGGGAAGAAAGCAAGAATCCATATCAAATAGACGGAGCATGCGGGCGCAGTTTACTGCTATTTCTCTCGATCGACCAATTTGGTGATCTGTCACTGGGCACGAACGAAATCTTGAATCCTAAAGTAGGACTAATTGACCAGCGCGATGAAAAGCACTAGTATTCTGCGCTTCGATAGCCAATCCTTCCAAGCCGATTCACAAGCCCAAGTAACCTACCAAGACCTTACGACAGCGACTCCACGCTTCCACTATTTCATTAGAACGTTAATGATACCTACCTCTCCAGCTTGATCAGAGAACATGCATCTTATAACATCTTTAAAAGTCTTAATATTACCCGCGAGAGTTTTCAAGTTATTTAAAGAGGTCTCGATAGATTGAGAGCCTTAATTTCCCTCTAGTCTGAAGAGACGAGGTCTATCACGCTAACGCAATAGACTTCTTAATGACATGGCTTCGGGAGATTCCAGGCGACATTTTTAAGTAGATTAATTGGTTGAGACTCCTTCATCCTTTTAAACTTCCCTGTCTCCATTAATCTCACAGTTATTACATTTTAATGCCATAATAAGTTCGACTTTTGCCTATATTGGTTGAAGATTAAATATGTGATGATAAAAATTCGATGGATTTCAATTTATTTTGTTAATTCAAAAGGACATTATGCGATGCGTTTAATTGAATTTTCATGGTAATACAATCTACTTAATTTTCCTAAACCTATGTCAGTGTAATTTATTGCGCTTTTAACGTCTTTTCTGGAACAGTTTATTGAAAATGATGGCAAACTTCCTAGTATACACTGACAAATGTCTTAATTAATGGAATAAAATTGTGTTTTAAAATACTTATATGAATTACACAAATGTATATATCGCATTACCTATATTATTTTTTAGATATTTAAGTAATGTATTGAATATTCGAACTTAATTTACACATTTTTTTACAAGTTACCTTAAAATCTCTTTAAGATAGAAAACCATGAAAAATGAAAATATCTTTTCGATAAGACAGCTACTAACCTCTATCCATTTTCAATAAGCTTAATTATTGAAAAAAAAACTGCATAATTTTGCACTGGTTAAAAAGAAACATAATTTTTTTAATTTTCTCAAAGCATAATCATATTTACTTTTGAAGTTGTTAAACATAAGCAGGTAAATACTTAGATAACTAATTCAATTAGGTACTATAGCTCTTTTCTTACCCTCAGTCAAAGTTCAGTAGAGTTTGTTTTTTTTCTTTGAGTTAGCGAATTCGACAAATAAAAAAAATTGAAAAATATAATTTTAAAAAAGGATCATGTCTAAAAGAAAAGGTTAAATCGGTCATTTCTCTTCTGAAAATTTTAGAATTGCTTTGGAATTTACATTGCCTCTATATATGCAAGTAATACAAATTTTCAGACATCGAAAACGTACGTGATCGTATTGAGCTAAACTTATGGTGATCTCAGATTTTGTATTACAATTATTTGAATTACGGCCAAATAAGGTTTGGCTTCGTTCCAAATGCGCATACTCTAGACATTCGGAAAAGTTGTGTTTGCGTTTAAGGATTGCAATTCCAACAAAAGCATATTATCCAAAACTTCCAAAACCGTCTGCTACAGTATAACCCAGAGAACTCAAATGGAGATAAAGTTACATAGGCATTATATATGTTATAATATATACTACTAGGCTGCAATTTGTTACTTTTTCTAAAACTTACTTTAAGAGTACTTCTAGGAATATCTGGTCTGTGGGTAGGAAAACCTATTAGGAAGACCGTATCTCGTCTGAAGGCCTGATAAAAAAAACATTTTGAAGGCACTGCGGGGAATATGGTCTGAGCGACGAGTAAACATGCCCGATGGGCCATATATAGTCTGTGGGCCAGGGTAGCCTGTCCAAAGGGTCGTATGTGGTCTGCGAGCGAGGTTGAAACAGTTGGGGGGACCATGTCCGACCGGCGAGACGGAGAAGTCTAACCGGAGGACCATATCTGGTCTACGTGATGGGTAAACCTAGTCAGATGGCTGTATGTGGACTGTGGTCCTGGTAAAAATATTTTTGGAAGGCCATATCTGGTCTACGAGCCTGATAAAAAATATTTGGAGGGTCGTATATTGTATCCGGGCCTGAGATCAATTTATTCATTACAACTGATTTATCTTACACACATGGTTTTATGTGTGAATCTCTGGCTAAACCTCACCCTGATGAAAATAGCAGCTTTCTCAAATAGTAATAAAAATGTCCATTTCCTTCTCCATCGACGATGCTACGTGCATTCACGTATTACGTGCATTCATCCACTCGATTCCATTGGCGCAATTGCGAGCATTCGCCAACGCGATATTCATTATTCATCGGCAACTCTTTGAATTGCGATTCTAAATATGATATCCGAGCGTTCTTTAAGTCTCATTTATCGCTGTGGAACTGGATGGAAACAGCATCCCCGACGGAGACGAATCTCTCGAGTGTGCAAATAAGAATGCCTATGAGAATTTCGGAACACTCGATGCTGGATAGAATCCCCAATTAAAATGTTTTGGATGTGAAAGGAAAGCTTCCAGTCCCGAGACACTCGAAGAATACACAGATGACGCCAATAAAACCGATTTCTCCGTTTTCATTGGCTGAAATCAGACAGCACTGCGAGCAAAACCAGGAGAATTTTTCAACTCAAACACTCCTAATGCTCACAGACGTTGCAGCAATTGGGCATCTTCGTTCACTATAATTTGTCTCACACAAACCCCAGGTATGTCTTTTGATGGGAAAGGGATTTGAAATCGTTGATTATAATTCGAGTTTCCTTTTATATTTAGAGTGGAATTCCGACTTTTCGATAAATAAACAATTCTTTTTGGCGTTTTTTCTTTGGTTTGTCTTATCACCAGTCTCCTCCATATTTGATCTGAGTCCCAGGATAATGGAGAGATGAAGAGCTCATGAAAAAGTATGCATTCCAGAAAGAATGCTTGGAACGTCTCGCTCTCTTTCGAGCATATATATATATATATATATATATATATATATATATATATATATATATATGAGCATATATATATATATATAGAGAGAGAGAGAGAGAGAGACGTTCCAATGAAACCGTTGAACATTCGGAAGAACGAAGGGCGATTAGAAATCTCCGAGACAGAGATCGTCACAGCAACGAAAGTTTCATGTGCATATTATTGGAAACTTGAAGTAAATTCCAATAAAAATGCACGAATTGCTGGCACGATGGTAAAGTTAACTAGCAACCACTTTCAGAAACTCTTGAAGTGTTGAAAGATTTATTGTCTGGCAATTCATCTGAAGCCAAAAACTATCGGAAACATATTCGATTATACAACGCTGCCTTAGCTTTTCTATCAATGGGGGCTGAAATCAAGTCACCTCCTGGAAGAGTGCCATATTCATGGTCAGATCTACCACATGGTTTCTCCATTGTACAAAAATGAACAAAATAAACCTGGGTATTGTCAGTTCTACATAATTGATTCTAGCGAGGCAAAGTATTGCTGTATTGAAAATAACCCAGGCTGTTTACAATCTGTAATGGACAAACTGGATGCCTTATTACGGGAAGTAAATCCATTTGCCGAATCATACTTACGGATGCCTCAGTTGATAGAATTTTATCCTGCCATGAATGTTAAAATGATTTTTAAGGAGCCTCCAGCATTAGATATGTGTAGATACAAATGCTCCTACTTCTAGAACAGAAGCTGCAATATTTTGTTGGAGATGATGGAGAACCACCTGCAAAACGAGATATTTGCATCTATCCAAATGATGTAGGTTGCAAAACCATTTCATCAATGAATCACTGCATTGACTCTATGGTTTATCTTCTGTTTTTCCCAAGAGAAGAATGTGGTTAGTTTGATGGACAAACTGATGATATTGCCATCAACTTTCCTAGGAAATCCAATTTATATGCAGCAGAATTATCAAGATACAATGGCTATGGTTATGAAATTTGGATGACCAGACCTTTTCATTACATTTACTTGCAATCCAACGTGGCCTGAAATTTCGAATGCTATGCAACATTTTTAACGTCCTGAAAATGGGCCAGACATCATTGTTCAAGTCTTTAACATGAAATTATCATAGTTACTAGATCATATTTTAAAGCGTAATATATTTGGAAATGTTATTGCGTACATATATGTCATTAAATTTCAAAAGCGTGGTTTACCTCACGCGCACATATTATTGACCTTAGATTCAAGGTCAAAGATTTGTTCGAACAAAGACGATATCGATAAATTTGTTAGTGCAGAGTTGCCAGACATTAATATCAATCGAAGATTATTTTAAATTGTTTCAAAGTGTATGAATCCATGGCCCCTGTGATACGTTAAATAAAAATTCTCCATGTATGAAGGATCCCAGTGTATGCTGCAAACAATTTCCCAAAGGAATCAAAAAGGCAACAGAACAAAATATAAATGGGTACTCTGTGTATAGAAGATCCATACATCCAGTGAGAATTGGTCAGTATGATAGATAACAGATGGGTTGTACCAAACAATCCTTGGTTGTTAAAGAAATTTAATGCTCATATTAACGTTAAGTATGTGCTTCAGTAAAGAGCGTTAAATATCTTTATAAATATGTGTATAAAGGGCATGATGCTGCATCTATTAAACTGCAAAGGGATGATGGTGTTATTCACCATGACGAAATTTTGATCTTCCTTGATGGTAGATACGTTAGTGCTCCCGAAGCTATGTGGCGTTTTAATGAGTTCAGTGTGTCTAACAAATCCCACGTTGTTATGAGACTAGCAGTTCATTTGTCCGAACAGCAGAAAGTTTTTTTATCAATAAGGTCAAGAGAATGAAGCTATTGCTCGGGCATCAGTAAAGCAAACGACTTTAACTGCATGGTTTCAATTCAACCGTATTGATACAGACGCACGTAACCTTAATTACTCTGACATCCCACAGAATTATGTGTTTCACAAAAATTAAACAAGCTGGAAGAAAAGGCAACGAGGAGGACAGAACATTATCGGAAGAATTCCAGTGGTTAGTGTGCAGGACACTGAAAAGTACTATCTTCGAATGCTACTGCTGCGAAAATCTGGTGCAGTGAATTTTGATGATTTGAAAACTGTTCGTGGGATAGTATGTGACAGTTTCCAACAAGCATGTAAGGAGCTCGGTTTCTTGAAGGAGATCAGCATTGGCATGATACCCTTGCTGATGCAGCAGACACAAATGCCAAGTCGTTTACGAGTGTTGTTTGCTATAATATGTGGGTTCGGGGAGGTTGAAAATTTTTCTGAACTCTGGACACTCAATATAAAAACTCCATGTGTGAAAACTTTACACAGATACTCCGAAGAAACTGAGCCTCTGTATGCTCTTGCTGAAATCAATGAAATCAATTTTTGGTTTCAGTCTGGAGAAGCTTAAATTACCATGTTTAACTTTTCCTATTGAAATGTTTCTATCTTCCTGGGATGTTTTACAGGAGCAAACCAAACCTCGAATAAACATGGAAAAGCTGAACGCTAAACAAAGTTTAGTTGTTGAAACCGTACTAAATGCAATATATGAAGATCAAGACAATCTTCCAAAACGTTTCTTTTTAGACGGACTTGCAGGAACAGGGAACACTTTTGTGTATTTAACATTGTTGCACGCAAGCAGAGGAAGATGGAATCATACTACACCTGTTGCATCAACAGGAATAGCAGCCACTTTGTTAGATGGGGAGAACCGCTCTCGGTTTTTAAAATTCCTCTCATTCTGAATGGAAATTCAACGTGTAATTTAAAACCCAATACACCAGAAGCAAAATTAATATTGGAAACTAAACTCATATTATGGGATGAAGCTCCAATGACACATGTGCATGCTCTTGACCGAACTCTTCAAGACTTATCAAATTGCCATGAACCATTTGGTGGAAAGGTTGTTTTACTAGGTGGAGATTTCCGACAAGTATTACCTGTGATATTAAGAGGGTCATGCTCTTTAACCGTTGCAAGTGGCATAAAAAACACAGACTTTGGTCTAAATTTCACGTTCTGAAGCTTAAAAAAATATGCGTGCTCTTGCTACTGAATGAGAGTTTGCATGTTGGTTCCTTGAAATTGGAGAATGCAAATATGGACACAAAGTTAATATGTTATCCTCCTATCCAAGACCCTGTTCGACAGCTATACAATGATTTAGATTTAACGAAAGTCACACTTCAACAGCTTAAAGTGCGAGCCATTCTTACAGTTACTAATGAATTGTCCATTGAAATCAATCATCATGTTTTAAATTGTATGCTTGGATCTGAAGTTATTTATGAAAGTGTAGATAAAATCATAACTGATGATCCTCAAGATCAACTTGCATACCCCCGAGGAATTCCTGACTACTTTAACACCAACTGGTATGCCACCACATAAACTAAAAATTAAGCAAGGAGCCATAATAATGTTGCTTAGAAATTTGGCCCCTTCTAAAGGTTTGTGCAATGGCACAAGACTTATAATTTTTAACTTGCAACGAAATATCATTGAAGCAAAAAGAATTGATAACAATGTTAATGAAACAATCCTCATACCTCGAATATAGCTCATTCCCTCAGATGCTAATATGCCTTTTAAGTTTAAGTGTAAACAGTTTCCTATTCTATTAGCTTTTTCTATGAAAATAATAAATCTCAGGGACAAACTTTTGAAAAAATATGTTTATCAAAGACAGTTTTTAGCCATGGCCAATTATATGTTGGTCTATCTAGAGTACGTTCTTTTGACTCGGTATCTTTTGTGTCTCCAGCTTCTGTATATACAATTGTGTTTATAGAAATTCTAGAAACAGAATAACAGCATAAAATTTTATACTCGGTTCTATGTACCCCTATATACCTCATTCAAAGATGAAATCAGTAGTGTGATTTGGGCGGGCTGTGTGCATAGGTTCATATTAATGGTATATTAGAATAAAATAATTACTCGATTATGCTGTATCCCTACTACTACATGTAAAGATGAAATCAGTACCATGAGTGGTGATGTATATATAGATTCAGATTACAGAAATTATATTATTTACTGCGTTAATTAGACCTTAATTTTGACTTTTATTAAATTTTTGTTTTATTTTTGTATCATTCGAAGATATTAACACAGGTTTTTATGCTAAAATTCAGCTGTTTTGTGAACTCTTACACGCCGGCTGCTAGCCGGCTTGACGTCTAGACATATTTACTATACAAACAGAAACGATAAGATTATGAACTAAAACCATAATTGAAATGTGATTAAAAAAAAGGAATTTGGAATTCAGAAGAATTCGAGACGGAGGGAGAAGGTGTGTTGATCGATGTTCTGTATAAAATTTTATATGTTCTTAATAAATGTATTTTTATTTATTTAGTATTTATTTAGTATTATTAAAGTATTTATTTAGTATCATTATAGAATTTTTTTAGTATTATAGTATTTTGGGTGAAATGTGTTTATCTTTGACAAGATTCATCCTTCCAGTGGGGCAAGAGCAACTGTACTAACACTCAGCTTCACTACAGAGCACTCATTGTCTCATTGTTGAAACTTCAACTGTTTCTCATCATCCTTTCGAATAACCACACAATTGTTAGTTGTGACTCAGAGTTAAGAGGCTTGGGGTTAGCTCTATGGCGCAACAACGACGCAAGTGCTGTTTAGAACGATTGTATAAGTTGTGTTCAATTTGACTGGACTCTGTTTTATGATACAAATAACTGAATAAATAATCTTGATGTAAAAATAATATAAATAAATTCAATAAAAAAGTTTTGTTCGTGACTTTGTGTTAAATATTACATTATAAATTTTCTGAGAAAAACGATGCAACTGCAAAATCTTTGTGAATATTCAAAATACACCTAAATGAGTGTCATTATTCAAAAGAAGTATAAATATGCTATTATTAATATCCCACTTTCATTACCATCAAAGTTTATCACGTATTGTGATTGATATCAATCAGGAACAAGTATTCTTAGTTTTCGTTTCCTCAACAAATCGATGAATTCCACTTGCGTCATTGTTCTTCCGGAACATCGATAGCAATATAAGCACTGTGACTTGTTGCTATTAAAATTGGTGGGGAATATTTGCGTCCTTTTAAATCAACGGTCATTAAACGGCCGTTACTTAAAATAAAAAACGTATATTATATTGGCATTAACCTCCAATTACACCCCAGCCGATAGTTTCTGGATTTCTATTTATTGCTTAGGAAATCAAAATCCTATGATCGGAAAAATATGCTCGTTAAATTTCGTTGAAATTGGTTCATAGAGCTCTAAACACCTTTTTAATTATTACATCCCCTGTACAATGATTATAATTTGAAATTTAGAGACAGCATTAACATATAAAAAATGCACAAAAAAAACCTTCACTCCCTAACTCTCGAACCCCTTACCATGGCACCTGAGAACCCCCCTTTATGTATGCGGTCCAAAAGTCACGATATGGAACGAAATGTGAGGAAATGATAAAATACCTCATATATAAAGATAAAAAAGCAAGAAATAAAGGCAGTGTCTGCAACCACTTTTCCACGACGCAGTTGTATGCAAATGAGCTCCTACTTTAAAAGGTGTGTGCCGGTGAAGCTCATAGGTAGTTGAATGCGTATTTTGGACGGTATGGCTTATGCTGCGGATATACAAGTTCAAATTGCTTGCCCGTTTGTGTAAAATCACCGGACCACACTCGTACACGTATGGTTGGGTCAAAATTTTCCGAATAGGTAGATGGAACGAAGGGGTTCGATTGACGGGCTAACACGGTCACCAGATCTTACTCTATTGGCCTTTTTTTAGGCGTATATCTGAAACCGTATTTACCAATAATCACCAGCAGAATTTGTGAGGTTTCAAGGATTCCATCATGCTGCATGTTAATACCACTACCGAGGACACACTGATGCGAGTGACCGCAAACTGGCGGAAACGCATCCAGTTGTGCCTCGACCACAGAGGTAAGCAATTCGAGCTTTAAAATGTTTTCCACTTTGTAGCATCCATGTACGGACGACTTCCTGCACATTTGCTGCGGATACCGCGTTTGCATTACATTTCCACCCCAGCCCTAGTTACAATTTGATGCTTATTTTGATTCTTGCATTATTATGGACATCTATACCAATTTTCACAACCCCAAGAACTTTCCATATCCTGACTTTTGAACCTTACTTAAAACGAAGCAGTCGTGTGAACTTTTGGGGAAAGATTTTTATAAAGTAATATGTTGAGGCATAATTTTGCATTATGAACATGAGTTAGTAATAGCCAACCCAGGGGTGAGACCTCTGAACGTTGCGACATTTCCCAGTGATGTAGTATTGATTTTATACCTCAAAAAATTTAATGACTAGATAACCACATTTATTGGTCGAAAAAATCAATGGATTCTTTCAACCTTTAAAAAGATTGTATTAGTCCTTTAATTAAATAAGAATCCATTGGAAAGATTATAGCTCATTTTCTTAGATAGAATTCTTTCGAAAAATTTTATTGCACATTTCCTTAGAACATAATCCTTTAGAAATATTCTATTGCTCTTTTCCTTAGAATAGAATCCTTTGGACAGATTCTATTACTCTTTTCTTTAGATTAAATAGAATTCTTTGGAAAGATTCCATTGGCCCAAAAGGTCAAAAGTGGCTACAAATCATGCTTGTGAGTCCCTCAGAGTGTTGTCATGTGGGAGAAAAAGTATGTACGAAACAAGCAGAGCGTTGGGAACGAGTAGTCAGCAAATTTAGAGGTTGAGTCAGAGACGTCTCAGAGAGGAATGCCATGGCATTGAATCACTGAGCTTGGCTTGAATAGGATAGGATTCGGGGTAATATTGCGCAAAGTCCGAAAACGGAACAAGCTGCTCCAAACTCAAGGTTATGAAAATCAAATTGGACTATTGAAAGCAGAGCAAAGCTTAAGGCTAAAATAGAAGAAACGAGAATTGAAACAAATGCAGAAATTGAATCTAAATGCTGAAAATTTTTGAATTTTGAAAAATAAGATTTTGAAAATTTTTGAATTTTGAAAAATAAGATTTTGAAAATTGAACATTTTTGAAAAGGACTAGTCATGTTGAATATTCGCGAAATTTTAGATGAGATTTAAAAATCTTTAATAGTGCAAAAAGATTTGAATGGGGATCTTCCCCAAACATTTCTTGTTTATTCAGAATGTGCGCGCATGGGAACTCGACTGAGAAATGAACAGCGAATATAAATAGAATGATTTGGGTTGTTTGGTTGGATTAGGTATTATGGCTCAAGGGTCATATTTGAGGAAGTTGCACAACACAAGACAGACAACGTCAAGTAATGAAGATGCACACACAAAGAAAGTTTTACTGGCCTATAAGAGAGAAATACACCCAGGGGAAGCAAAAGAAATGGAGTCTGCGCGGGCTACAACTTGCAGGTTGGAATGATTTGAAGAAAAGTACTTCGGGATTTCTATACACGGGTGTCTATTATGCTTTTTGCACTACATAAACCTTTTGGTGAAAAGTTTCTCTGTAGTTTAGTTAGAAAAACATTTAAAATTACTCTACGTAAAAGTGTTTTTTAATGAAGAAATATACCATTCCTGTATCTCAAGGTAGATGACAAGCAAGCTATCAACGTTGACGAGAGACTATTGACTGATGAAATATCTGCTCTTGACAGTATTTTCACGATGAAACGTAAGTGTTACTTTAGATTAATCGCCCAGCAATGCTTTGGCCGATGTGACAAGTTTAATATATAGGAGTCCGAGATTAAATTAACAATTGACACCCTATAATTAACTACTAATTATATAGGTGTAGGCTAATATGATATAGGTGTAGTTATATATATTCTGCTTGAGTTATCCGTATAATTAAACATATTGAATTACAGAGATGTCTCCCCTGGAGTAGCATTTAAAAAGCTCTGAAGCCAAAGAAAACAATGCGAGTGGGTTAATCACCGTATATTTGACACGTTCCCGATTTCAGTTTGAGTCATTTATCTTACGACACAACACCAAATTTCCACTTTGCTGAGGGTGAATTGTCTTGAATAGTTACTAAACCCTCAATTCCAAAATTTCGCAGTTTAACTCCCTGAAAGCTTCACACGCATAATTCCATCTTGCAACCTTCAGTCGTCCCTACCTGATTTCTAATTAATTTTAACCTTCTTGACCGATATAATCTTTCAAAAGGATTCTATTCCAAGGAAATTAGCAATAGAATCTTTTCTAAGGAGAGGAGCAATAGCATCTTTCCAAAGAATTCTTTTCTAAGAAGAGCAATAGAATGTTTCCAAAGGATTCTATTCAGCAGAATGGGCCAATATAATCGTTCCAAAAGATTCTATTCCAAGGAAAGGACCAATGGAATCTTTCTAAAGTGGGAAAAAACCAAGGATTCTTTCAAAGAATAGATGAGGTTTTTTTAGTCATTCAGTGTGTTGTGAGTAAAAGAAATATTACACTACCCAGAAATCTTACGACGCTAAGAGCAAATTTAAAATGTCTGACTCTGAAACTGAAGTTAGAGCATCACCCATCAAAATATATCGAGATGTTAAAGGAGACAAATCATTTGAGTCACCAGAAAGAGGTGTTAAAGGTCGTGAATTTAAGGTGACTTCAATTTAGCACCGTACAGGATACAGACAGGGTACACCGAAAGGTTAATATGAAAGATTCATAATCATTCGAAAACTAAAAATTGACTTATTTCAGCTACGGTATTATTGAGTTATGTACTAAATAGGCCATCAAATCTACATAGGCTTAACAAAGTGTCGGATTACATTTATTTCTATTAACTTAGTCATTTGAATACTAAAGTTATTAAAACCATTGCTAACTTATTATATTTGTAGAAGTAGCATACATAATACAATAACAAAAGTGCTGCCTTTTATGATATCTATCCACTGAATCATTGGAACAAACATTTATATGCATTTCTTGCTAGTAAGCACAAGTTCGCAGCCACTTTTTACAGTTTGGTTTTAAGCTATTATATATGCAAAGTATATAAAATATGAAATCAATTTCACAAAAAGATACAAGCGAAACAGGTACAGTCGCGGAAAAAAAACGAACCCCCTTTATCTCGATCACTATTCATAGTAGAGCAAATTCAAAGGTATAATTCAATAGGGAATAACGTCCTCTGCAAATTCAAATGCAAAACAATTGTATAATTGGAAGTCTTCATATCAAATTTTTGCACAAACAACAAAATTTCTCGTGGAAACACCCTGTTTTGATACCTTAATCGGATTCGGCATAATTAAATTAGTCTAAATATGTAATTTCATGACTCTACTATCTTTATATCCGGAGATATTCAATGTCAAAGTTGCTATCAATTTCAGGGATCACCTCCACATTGAAAATATCTATTCGTAGATCGAGGTTAATTGTAGTTATATTTGATTACCCGAATTTCAAATTTGAACACTATTAAACGTATTTGCCCATGCGCGCAAACGATCGATCCGAAAATTATTATATTTATATGCAAGTGCAAACGATCCGATAATTATTATATTTATTATGCAAGTGCAAACGATCCGAGAATTATAATCCGAGGTTTGTCAGACGTTTTTTAAACTTTTGGTAGCCCCTAAAATCGCAATAATGAAGAAAATTTAATGTAACTCAAAAACTAACGATTGGAATGAGCTGAAATTTTGCATGGTCATATTAAAAGTCGTTCTGAATCGATTCCTATCAAAATATAGTAAGGTTCCAATCATAATGTTTTCAAACATTAATTTAATAATTATTATTGCATATTAAAAACTATTTATACAATAAAATATTAGGTGTACTTTGTTTGGGTTGCTTAACAGTAACATGGTATAAAACGTCAGCGCTATAGAAATATTATTTAGGAAGTTATCCATAAGTCTGAGAATCTAATTTAACATTAGGAGCTCCAATTTTTCTGTATTCATAACTTCGAAACGGTAAGACCTAATGACATGGAATTTGGTATGTGAAGTTAAATTTTGATGTAGATTCGAAATTGTGTGTCGAAATAGGGGGTTTCTATTGGAAATTGTGAAGTGGGTGCTCAATTTAATATGAAGATGGCCCCTTATGCAAATTTTATGCATTTCACTTTATAGAAGACGTTAGTTCCTATCGAACGCCATTTGAATTTTCTCTACTGTTAAAATTGCTCGAATGACGAGGAGTGGTTCGTTTTTTTCCGCGATTGTACACGTCAAACCCCGTGTTGAAAGTGAAGTCCAAATGTGCTTTTGGACGAAAAAAGGGAATGTGAAATATTTTCTTCTATTGTTACAAATTTGTGAGAACTCCCATTCTGAAAGACTATGGAGTCTGGGAATGGCTTTTAAGTTTAAAGGACAGAAAAGCATCTACTAACGTGACATGAAGGCATACCTGTGGTAAAAATTCGTAAATTTTCTTTCTCTTTGAGTTCAAGTTCTCTTTGAGTTCTCAAGTATACGTGTCACAAAAGTTGTTATATAAGTTTTATTCACGGGTGTGGCATTTTATCGCCCGTGAGAATTCGCAGTCTAAAAGACTGAGGGGGCTGAAACTGGTTTTTCAGGTGAGAGCATAAAAGACTGCTACTAATGAGATCCGTCCATTCTGACAGTAAACATTCTTAGAATTTTGTACTTTTGAGGATTGCGGTAGGAAGTACCCCACGTGACCACTCCCCTGGTTAAAGTTTATTTTTGAAAAAAATTAAGTGAATGTTAATTAAAACTTAGAAAATGTTAACGATTTTGTAAATGTTATTTGAATACAACCAAAAATCTAACTTTGGGAGAAGGCGAATTTTTAAAAAAAATGTTCATGAAAACGAACGATTTTTTCAGCCCACCCAGTAGGATGGACTGAAAGAATCGAATTTCACCGGAACAAATTATTTTAGTAGGGAGTCTAATGGTGAATGAATTCCAATAGTTATTTCACCTCAGATGAACATATTTGTTAATTGTTTCGAAATTTAAAAATGTTTTAGAGTAGAGACCGGTGGTTGAAGTTTTCAAATTTGGTGTTTTGTTAGTTCCACTAGACCCCCACCACGGGGAAACATCCCCAGTAAATAATTTTTCTCACATGGGCTGTGTTAAACTGACCTAAACAATGGTTCCCAGTCAATTTTCTTTTTAATTTTTCTCTCAGTTTTTTCTTTAAGTTCTAATGAGACTTAATGTAATACATTACTTCGCCTTTCTAGGGCGTGTTACTATTTTAATTATTTTAAAGATAAGATATATTTTATGTTATTCTGAACACTCCCAATGAGGTTGTTTTCCTGTTTTATGCTCAGTCCTCAAAAATTTATCAGTCGATAAAGTTTTGAGGAATTTAAATGTAAATATATTTTAATCATTAAACTGGGGTGTTATTGCCCTGATGTAATCTCAACCATCATAAATCCATATCATATGTAAATCTCCGTAGCATAAATTTTAAGAAACGATGAATAAAATAACCGCATTATCCTGTGTATCTCTTTTCGGTCCTCCGGCCTCAGAATTTTGTTCCTCGTGTCGTGTTGATTGTGTGTGTAATGTTGGGTAATTTCTATGTATTCTGTTCATATTTTTACTGTTATGTTCCAATTTTAATCTATTACTATTGATGCCTTTTGTTCCGTTTGTGCACTTGTATGTCCAAATGCTATATTTATGTGATATATTTTTTATCCTGTTTTCCCTCTCCCCGTCCCTCCAATGAAAACTCTGGTGAGTAGGAAGGACGAGGGTACAGAAAGGAATGGTTCTCAGTCGCATAAACTCGTAAAATATTTTAGGAAATTCACTACGTGTCAAACATTAAAACTAAACTTGGCCAAATTTCAGTAGAAATGACCAAACATCGTGGGTTTGCTTCGGGACGGCCTAGCAAGACTAATAAACGTCTATAAAAGTTTCGAACCAGTTTACTTCACGTTATCTACTATATAAAGAGCAATATTCAGTCCGGTACTTTTCTAAGCAACCCAAGGGTCATTACGGAGAGGTGACTAGACGTTGAGTCCCACCCATTCCCACTTATTCATCTGTGGAACGTGAATAACGTATCAAAGGTTTGTAGTCTAATTTGGAGTCAATTATCGGCATGACTTCGTGAAACTGGAGTGGATTGTTTGTACTGGTCAAGAGTTCTTCACAGCATTCTCGGAGCCTTGGAGGATACAGTGAAGTGTAAATATGGTAGATAATTTTTAAAGTAGTCACATTAATTATAGATCGTGGACGTCACATGGCAGTAAATAGGAGGATCAGTGAACATATCTTTCATCTAATTAGCAGGCTTAATGTTTTATAAGTATGGGAAATGAATTATTTCTTCAGAACGATCGTACTCAATTTCTCTCGTCTCTAATATTCAGTTTAACTCACTCTGTCTTTTCTCTGGATGGCAGTGTCCAATCCTAATTTTCAGATTTCAATGCTCTCTTCGCCCATCGTTCTGAAGATCTCTCAGATAGCTCCCAAAAGGAGTTTCTCCAAGCCACATAGTCGACGATAGTCTTCAAGACAAGTAGTAACATACGTGCATCACCAAATACTAGTAGTCTGAACTATCACTGCATGCTACAGGGACGTAAAATTAAATCAAACCACAACTTAACGCCAAAGGCAAGTTACAATTTTTACAAATTTCTTGGATGGTTTGAGTTCTCTTATACAATCACAAGATCTTATGCATTGTTGTGAGCGGCTTTGCAAGTGATGGGTTTGGGGGCATATTTGTCACATCATTACATCAACCGGCTATTTTTAATGGTGAAGTAAATGTGATACAAGTAATGCTGATCTGCACTCAAATCTGAAGGAATTTGTAAAAGCTTAGTATCGATGCGTTTGAATTTCGCCACGGGGTGTTTTACCATTATGGATGCTTTTCCCCGATAGGGCCTTATTTCATCATCAATATGTATAAACAGGGAATTAAAGACAGCTATACGAGTAAGAAGCTGAGAAACCATTGCAAGTGACGGCATAAGTGCTCTTCAATTTTTCTTGTGGTTTCCACTATTGTGTCTCGGGTTTGTAAATTTTTCATCAGTTCCATTATATCGAATATACTGTATATTCCTGGATATTCCACAAATAAGTCTTTGCAGATTTCACACTAAGCAGTTCATATCTGTACAACCGGGTAATAACTTGCATAGACGTGTATTAGTCCTACTTAATCGTCCTAAGACAAACCCATGGTATGTGGCCATTTCAATAGAAAGAGGACCAAGTTTGATTTGAATGTTTAACATGAATCGAATCTCCTAAAATCTTTTACGAGTTTCCACGACAGAAAAACATTGTTTTAGGGTCAGTTTAACACTGCCTATGTGAAAACCTTTTGGCTGGTGTGATTGTAGGAAGTGTCTTACGGAACTGTCAAAATGCCAGAAATCTAAATAATCAACCGCCAGTCTCTTCACTAAGACATTTTTTTTATTTTGAACAAAAGTTAGTAAATTTGTTAATCTGGGATGGACTAACAAACTTTTTTCGCTATTAGAATTTGTTTCGGCGAAATAAACTGCCCAATCTGTATTTTGCCATCATTCACAAAACCTCTTCTCTATACACGATCTACTAAAAAAGAAAACTACGAAATATAGTAGGACATTTAATATTGTTGCAACCTCTCGTCGACTCTTAGAGCCAATCTTATCGCGATGTAAGAATTTTTGCATTTAGTACTATTTTTAGAAAACATTCTTTTTATCTAGCAGGGAAGTAGTATAGTCCATCCCTCCCCAATGCTAGCTTTCGAGCTCCTTTATTTTATGATATGGTCAATCCCTTTTAATCTAGATAATAAGAGCTATGGTGCTCCCAATTTTCATACAAACTGCACACACACATAGTGTATATAATAATTCATATAAATAAAGCTACAATTCAAAATTATAGACCTGATAATTATCTTCAAATCGGAGAAAGACAAATATTAATACATTACCAGAAATAGCCTTGTTTTAACCGTTATGCAATTTTATCTATGCTTCGGTTAATGTCAAATTCAGTTACAATCAAAGCAAGATCAACGATGTGATCTTGAGAAATTGTTGATATTAGATGCGATTTGTATGAATTGTATCGTGAAGATGATTACGCTCCTTTTACCGATATACGCAATGTAGTTTAATAATGGGAAATGCTTTCATTACTCCAGCTTTCATTAATAGCTTTTAATAATAGTTTTCATTAATCGAAATCACTGCGTGGAAACACCCAATTGGTTACTACATTTCATATCTTATCTAAATCCATTTAAATGAAGATATACATAGATATATGCATCATTTCATACCGTCATATGAAATAAAATTAATCAAATATATAAAGCTTTTTCCGTAGTTTTAGCATTATTATGTAGTTCTGTGGCACAAATCAAGCATATTTAAACTAAGCAGCAAAATCCCGTAATCTGTGATTTTACATCGTTTATATCCATTTGTCCATTCGTCACAAAACAAATACTGTCGATTTCTGTGACACGTACATTAGTGAAATTTATGTAGAGATGTTTTTATGGCTCTGCAACTTGGATGCTTCAGTTATGGTAATCCTCCGAGCAGTTAGATCAGAGGGGTGACCTTATAACGAACAACAAATTAGCATAATCGGACCACTTTTGGCGAGAATACAACAGTATGCTTTGGTCGAATAATGAATTCAGTATGAAAAGGCAAGTGTTTAATCTTCACCGAAAAATAAATTCTAATGTGAAAACAAGAAAAACGATGTTTTAAGCAACGAATCCCGAGGTATGTAGAGTATTTCCCTTCTTTTAAGCAAGTCTCACATTGGTCCAACATCAGTTCTAGGATACTTGAATTGGCTAAAAGGCGCATGCGTACCGACATGCTTTCTGTACGGAAACGGTGTACGCATGCGCATATAGTATGTTATGTCACATGCTGCAAGTGTGTGGTTGAGAAGTAGTGTGAATGAAACCCATAGTTGGAGACACAAACCAACACCTTTAGCAAAAGAAAAGCAACGAAAACAATTTATTCTCAGAATTTACGTAGTTACTCCGGATATGGTCGGGGCTTTTAGCATTAAGCCAAGGATACGTGAAAAAGTTTATTGATCGGTTGAAAAAATGGTTCAACAAAATCTTTTTAAAGGATATAAAATTTCTGATGAATGGCTTTCGCGATCAATAAAAACTAGTTTTTATGTCCTACTAGGGCTAAAATCATAATATTCTGTGGCTAAATAAGTCTCTGTTTCCGTAAACCAGTAAAATCTCATAATACCTTCTAAAGTCGAAATTTCCGGCCAGAGGAAAAAGTGGCATTTATTTATACCTTAGATAACGCTATGCTTGAAATGATGCAAATCGATTTTTTAAGGCTACGCTTTTCTATTCCAGATGTTCACTCATTCACCATGGAATAATTTGACGAAAAATATTAATTAAGTGTTACCCGAGGCTCTTAATACTTTTGTAGAATAAATCCAAATAGGGATAGATGTTATTGGGTAGAGATTGCTTGGTTTCGCGCGCGCGCGAAAGAACTCCTTGGCAAATAAATTATTCGATCCTGAATTTATTTCGCTGGCGTATTTCGTCGAAAAATTTTCACTTTAATTACAAATTAATGTGCTTGTACTTTGCATTTTCTGGCATTAAAGGAAGAGGAAGAGAAATCGATTGAGATGTTTTTGGTCAAATTAATCGAAACGATTATACAAAAAACTAGCACAAAGCACTGTAAACTGGATTGACAAGAACATCTGGGAGTGGCAAGCTGAATATGAAAATTCCTTGTTACAGCATGAATATCACTTTTCTGACACACAACGCTGATATTTGGTTGGTTGGTTGATTGATTGGAGTCAATGCGCAAGGTCCGAAATAAACGAGTTACGCCAAACGCGAAGAAAAAGATTCTAAAAAAACATTAAAAATTCAAAAAAGCAATCAAACCAACATTAGAAGGTATATTAAAACTATGTAGGTATACAACATGGAAACAAATTAACAGTTTCCATCAAAATATGGAAATAGTAAACATTAGAATAAAGTATATCACCATCAACTTAATATAAAATGTATAATTACAATGCGTAAATGTTGACTTAAAATTGATCTGCCGACGTATACTTCAAGGCTCTGCTCTTGCTCTCTGGAACAATATTAGATTCCAAAGAATGGGATATCTACTAAAATACCTGACCTTTATCAGGAAAAGCGGAGTTACTCAAATCTTTCATTCCAACTGAATATGAAAAGTAACAACAACGTGAATGTCCAACTAGCAAATTCAACATTTTATTTCGATAGAAAAACGTTTGAAATATCCGCGGCATGCCATTGTAGTTCTCTGACATCTTGACACACCATCACGTTTTACGAAATTCTAAAAAGGCACTGAATGTTAATCAAAGTATTTCGAATCCATTACACACCTCCCGGCGAAGGAAGCCAGAGTGGTTCTAACTTCATGTCGAGATGCAAATGAACTTATTTATGCCACCATTTACATACCGTCCATTTGTTTCGATTAATTTTATTCCTTCTTTCCGGGGAAATTGCACACACGAATCGGGTCGTGCGATATTGCGTCATTTATAACTAAAAGTCAAATCTCGCATGCTTGCAACACGGATGTGTGGATGGTTTCCAAACCCTAGCGAATTACGAGTATTCGGAATTTTGAATTTTTGCATCCAATCGGAATGCCGCGACTAATTTTAATTAAAGAAGCAATTTGTTCTCGTGATGCAATTTAGAAATTGCGGTGCTGACTGCAATTGAGATTGAGTCAGTTTTCAAATATAGACCGTTTCCTGCTGGTAATACCGATGAAAATTAACTTTTATCTATTTTTTTAATAACCTTCGTATCGCTGTTCCGGAAGAAGAATGAAGCAAGGGCAAAACATGGGTATTTTGGGTTAAATGCGTCAATTGATTTTGCATTAGAACAAGGAGAGAATTGTACTGGAACTAGGTGTAGTTAACTTCTAATGTAACAAGGACAGAATTGTAGTAACACTCCGCTACAGACCATTGCTTTATTTTCAAATTTCAACGGTTTCTCATCAGTCTCTAGAGGTTGGTTTCGTTTGTTGGGGTTTTATGGCACAAGGGCATGTTTGGCCATGCTGTACCAAACACAAGACATACAATATCAAGTAATAGACATACACACACATTGAAAGTTTTACTGACACAGAAGAGAGAAATACACCCAGGGAGGAAGACTAGAGGAAGTACAATGCAAGTGTCAGCTGTGATCAAATTTGAATCCTGGAGGTTTGCTCTTCGGTGCTTCACAATGACGGTTATGCTATTTGTGTGAAAATTGCAGTTTGATTATTTTTGGAGGAACTTCCCTATTAAATGGGGGAGGAGCATTGAAGTAGGTTCGTGGGATAGGTTTCTGACTTATTAAAGATATGTCCATTGCTTATACAAACGGTCCATGTCTTCAAAAGTTTAATTCAAAAATATTTTGTCAATTTTCTAAATAAATTTATTTGCCTTTTTCTAAGAACTTTTAAAGTACCAAGCTATAGCAGCAACAGAAAAACATAAGAATGGCAACCTGAATTATGATACTTAAAATTCTAAAAAGGGTAAATTAAAAATACAAACGACCAGAATAAAACAAGAAAAATGCAAACTGCCAAAGGTTATGAAAAAACGGCACTGAAGTTCTAAAAGGAAAACAAGCTTGCATAACAAAATATTCCAAAGATAAATTATTCAGCTTGCTGCCGATAAAATTCTAAAAGAAGCAAGTGCGTAGTTGCTTAACAACGGGAAAGAGTTTTGTGTCTGACAACAGTAACATAAATATTCTACTATTAACCCCACTTTTATTACCATTTTAGTTTCTCACATGTTGTGATTGATATTGATCATGAAGAGTTTTCTTAGTTTTCGGTTTCCTGAACAAATCGATGAATTCCACTTGCGTCATTGTTCTTCCGGAAAAGCGATAGCGATATAACCACTGTGACTTGTGGCTAATTGAAATTGATGGGAAAAATTTGCTTCCTTTTATGCTCCCGGAGGTCTCACAAGTTACGTAAAATGAAAAAGTTGAAGACTACACGTAAAAGCAAAGGTCTTATAACATACTAAGTCAAAAAAAATCGATAAACACCCCGAAGGCATTGTTCAATCGGAGCCATAAATAAGTTGTGAAGCTCCTTCTAGTGACGAATCATGCCATTATACGACTTGGCATGGAGTCTATCCTGCTGCAAATTATACCAAGCATTCTAAAGTTGCTGGTTTAGATATCTCGTATTCAGGAAGGCGGTGCAATCCCAGCATATCCTAGGCATACTCAATGGGAGACAGATCTGGAGGTCTTTTTGGACAAGAAAGAGTTTCAGCACCACGTAGGTACTCCTAGGAGAGGCGTGCATTCTGTTTACTATCGAGCGGTATACCGCTGTAACTCCTAGTTTAATAGTCTGGAGAGTCATCACGTATGATATCCGGTCCTCTCTAGTAGTGGAACGAGGTAGTTTAACAGCACAATTATACGTCCGGCAGGTTCTACAGCCTCTTGCTTTGTCTTTCGTGCCACGTGTCCAAGTGGATATTTACCTACACGATAACGCCGTGACTCCCAGGTATGGTGTTGAAATCCTTCCTTGGCCAGTGAAATCCCCAGGTCTGTCTCCAATTGTGCATGTCTGGGATAAGCTAGGCTGTCAATTGAACTACTCTCGGAATATAAGGGATATGGACCATCAGCTTTAGAATGCTTTTTCTAAGACCTTGAACTTCCAGCCTACCCAGGAAGAACAAGGCTACTTTAGAAGCAATTGGGAAGACCTTCATCAAAGCCGAAACTAACTGTTAAAAGACAATTGACTCATAAAACAAAAACTGACGAATGCTTGACATAACTTGCCACAGGATAGCATGATTGTTTTCTTTGACTGCGTGGTAAATCGTATATCAGCATGCATCGCCGCCAGAGGGGGTATTACATCTTACTAATTTATTACCTTTCTGATGCAGTTATATAATAATAAAGTCAGATTTGTGTGATATTGTAAACGTTTCTTTTTTTTCATGCACGTAACACATTTTAAGTTTTATGCCTATCAAACAGACTTTGGGATTTTTTTTATTCGCAGCGTTTTATAATCTTTTTAATAGAATAAACATTGAACCGTCAACAGTGACTAAATGTGTCTGCTTTCTATTTTTTGGAATATCTCTTCGCCTAGAGAAATTTGATGCAGACCAGCTTAAAGTGGTGCTTCTAAAACTAGATTGGGATCCCAGAAGCCGATTTACTCTTTTCTTCTAAAGATCATTATTTTAAAGCATGCTGTTCAAAATGAAATATATTTAAACGAGCATTTCACAAACGTTTTTTTAAAAATTTCACTAAGGGAACTTTCACATTAAACGAAATGGTATTTCGCAAGTATAACCTATATTAATTATAAGATAATCTGTGCATAAAAACATATTCTGCATACCACAAGGGTACACGATTATAAAACAAACATTCATTTTTTTTTACAATAACTTTCCACTTTTAGTCGGACAATCATGTCAAGAGTGACTCCAAAGCAGAAAAAAAAGGTTCCCCAAAACTGTTGACAAATCACATTTCAAATATTCTCAGCTCCTATTTCAAACATTCTATTAAAAGCCCTCACCAGCCTGAAATATTCCAATTTAAGGAATCTTAGGGATAAATAGTTGCCTGGGGATTTCCATAGGTTACCTTTACGAGTTAACTTCCAATTTTAAAATACCACCAGTAATTCCACTCTGCACGACGTCCTTACCTAATATTGGTAACTGGAATGTGCACTGAAATGCACGAAGGAAATTCCGCGGATACGTGAACAAGGAGCTTTTACAAAAATTGCCCGAGCAGGTTTTTCGAACGGAAACTTTAAGCAATCAATTCAAGGACCCAAGTCATTTATTTCAGTGTTTATGTTCCTCTTCCATGGTCAGGAAGCGAGCATAAACGTCAGGAGGAAAAGTTTTGCTGAAGTTCGGTGACATTTGCATTTTAAAAGCATCATCCTTTTAATAAGAGTAGCAGACCCGCGCCATACCATATGCGCTAAGATTTCTTAATTGCTTTTCACTGCTGATGGTAAAGTGTCATTACTTATATTTCATGCCTTATTCAATCCATTTAAGTGAATATAGTATTCATATTTACATTAGTTCTACGAAATTAAATAAATTATTCAAAAATATGCAACAGCATTTCGTTTTCTTTTACTGATGCTAATTCGTAGTTACAATAAAATACATGTCTAAAGCATGGTTCCACGATTTAATTCTGAAGCTGCTTCAATTTCGTCCCCTTAACAAAGGCGATTCAATTCTTTTGATGCAAAGCCTATTCTCACAAAAAATTTCTTTTCTGCGCTGA
This sequence comes from Meta bourneti, assembly GCA_933210815.1. Classification (NCBI taxonomy): domain Eukaryota; kingdom Metazoa; phylum Arthropoda; class Arachnida; order Araneae; family Tetragnathidae; genus Meta; species Meta bourneti. The sequence continues at coordinate 88,067,015 of OW119924.1, read as the reverse complement.
TTTTTATCTTACGGATTTTTTAGTGTCATTGCATTTCTGCCATCTGACTGCTCAATAATTTCATTTAGAACGTCGAGCTCTTCCAAGTAGGCTTAGCAATTTGCAGATCCATAGCTCAAGATTTCAACTAAGATGCAAAATTATCGGTAGGTAGGTATTTTAATTAACGTCACACTGGAGCAACACAGCGGGCTATTGGTGACGGTCCGGTATCAGTTCCATAGGGAAAGATCCGAGGAATTCCATGCAATTTTGAATCACGGTCAGAGGACGACAAAATTATCAGATGAATCCAGTAAAGGTAGATTTTATATTGATTATATCCGTTGTTACCATTCGATAGGTGCAGCTAGTGAGATGGGTCACAGCATTTCGGGGACCGTCGTGGCTCAGTGTGTATGTCCACAGTGCTAGCAACCTTCGAGTTGTAGGCGGCTCAGGTTCGATTCCTGTCAGGTGCATTCCTCCCTGGGTGTATTTCTCTCTACTGTGTCAGTAAAACTTTCATTCTATGTGTGTCTACTACTTGATATTGTTTGTCTTGTGTCTGGCGCAGCATGGCCAAATATAGCCCTTGCGCCATAAAACTCCAAAACCAACTAACCACAGCATTTCGGAGGTGGAGGAGAATTTTGGATTTTCACGTAATTCCGATTCAACGTAAACCGTGACTGCAGGAATTCAGGAAAAACCTATAACTCACGACAGCAGTGCTGCCGTAAAAGAACTATATGAACGTGACCAGCGTTGGCTGACAAGATTCCTTTTATGCAACACGCGTGCAATACTACCTCAAATAACATAGAAATGCAATGCTGAGCCCTTAACAAACATCAGCGTGGGGACTGTTCAACGTTCCCTCAAAGATACAAAGACACGGGCTTTACGAGCTTTATACCTTTATGACTCTTAACGGTGACGTGTATAATAGATAACTTATTTGATTTGTTACTGGGTCGCAGCAGCAAACATTTGATGTCCATCTTCATGCGGCGTGGAACATTTCTCAGCGTTGTGTTAGGTGTCTATTTTAGTCTTTACGACGCGTTAATTTTTCGTTGAAAATAGTTAACTTGATTTTCTTTTATTGTTTGGGAAAGTGTATGTGTGAGATTGAACTTGATTTTCTTTTATTGTTTGGGAAAGTGTATGTGAGATTGAACTTGATTTTCTTTTATTGTTTGGGAAAGTGTATGTGAGATTGAACTTGATTTTCTTTTATTGTTTGGGAAAGTGTATGTGAGATTGAACTTGATTTTCTTTTATTGTTTGGGAAAGTGTATGAGCATTTCTTTAGCATTGTCGCTGCTCATACGTAGAAGACACTATTTTGTATTGTCTATGTCAGGCTCCTCCTTGATGATGCGCTGATCCCCCACCACTCATTTCATGTTTACAATTCCTTCCAAATTTCCTGTGCTTGATATAAGGCCAAGGAGTTGGGAAGAGAGTACGAATTCAAATGTAGCGCATCAACCTTATGAAATACACTGCTGGCCACCGTAAATGCAACACCCTGAAGGAAGCATGCAAATAATATGAAATTTACAACATGCATTAGCGGAGGTGAGATATGCAAATGATTAGAATTTCAGCGCAGACGCACATCACGCGCGCCTGTGGCGCCACTTCAAAGCGCTATTTAAGGCTTGGAGATTTCGACGATTTCAAGTACGGCAATTGTGTTTTTCTTGTGGTTTTTTCAAAAAAACGATCAATTATGCCTCGTAGAAAACAGCGATCATCTTTTGATCAAGTATCCGAGTTCGACAGAGGAAGGATAGTGGCCTACCGAGATTGTGGATTATCTTTCAGGGAAATCGGTAGTCGTGTTGGACGAAACCAAACAACTGTAATGCGGATATGTGATCGTTGGATGCAGGAGGGTACGACGGACCGACGTGTTCGATCGCATCCACCTCAGTGCACCACCTCACGTGATGACAGGCATATTGTGCGTATGGCAGTGACGGATCGCTCAGCCACATCACGAACCATAGCACAGCACATTCAGTCTACCGCATCATCCAGTGTCTGCGCGTACCATTCGACGCCGTTTACAGCAGAGTGGTCTGTCCGCAAGACGTCCATTGCTTCGTCTACCCTTGACGCAGAACCACAGACGTTTCCGCCGCCAATGGTGCGATGAAAGAAGGATGTGGACGGCAGAATGGAATGAAATTGTCTTTACTGACGAGTCACGCTTCTGTCTGCAACACCACGATGGTCGGATTCGAGTCTGGAGACACCGTGGAGAGAGGATGCTGAACAGCCGCGTTATGCACCGCCACACTGGTCCTGCACCGGGTATTATGGTATGGGGCGGTATTGGATATCACTCTCGCACTCCTCTAGTACGCATTGCCGGTACTTTAAACAGCCAGCGCTACATCTCCGAGGTGTTGGAGCCAGTTGTCCTTCCTTACCTTCAGGGCTTGCCCACAGCCATATTTCAACAGGATAATGCGCGACCACACGTGGCACGCATTGTCCAAGGGTTCTTCGTCAATCGCCAGATTGAATTGCTTCCCTGGCCAGCTCGCTCTCCGGATCTTTCGCCGATAGAAAACATGTGGTCCATGGTTGCTCAACGATTGACCCAGAATACATCCCCAGCTGCCACACGAGATCAACTTTGGCAACGTGTGGAAGCTGCTTGGTCTGCTGTACTCCAAGAACACATCCAAAGTCTCTTTGAATCAATGCCGAGGCGTGTGGCAGCGGTGATCTCCAACAATGGCGACTACTCTGGCTACTGATTTTGGCAGGAACCACACTTCGCAGAAGTCTATAAATTTAATCATTTGATACTTGGTCAACATGTTATCTACAAAATAAATTTTGTTGTGATATCTCTTGTCTTTCTTGGTGTTGCAATTTGGGTGGCCAGCAGTGTACATGGAGCATATGCGCGCAGTTTAATGTTATTTCTCTCGAATATTCAGCTTGAGGATTTGTCACGTGTATTGAGCGAAAGCACGAATCCCAATGTAATACTTATTAACGAGAGTGATGATAAATACTAGTTTGCACTTCGATATCCAATCGGCCCAGGTGGATTCACAACCCACGTAACTTGCTCTTCTGAGATCTTACGATCAGTGACTCCACTCACAGCTCTACTAATTTCATTATCAAGTCGATGTTTAATGGTATCGAGAAAGTTCAATGCGACGGTACTATGCTGAACCTTTCACGGTTGATTGAATTTTGCATTTGAAGTACCTCTCATGGACTATTTTAAGCATTGCAAACTAAGTACTGGGTTGTATTTTAAATACCAGATTGAAAACTCAACCACAGGTTGAGAACTTTTAATAATTCTGTTTTCAGTGTATAGCGTTGATACTGTATCATAACTGACTTTTTATTGGAGGCAAATTTAAACGGAAGCTCGATTTCCTAAAAATCATATCCAAGCACAACTATATGTAAAAAATTTTAAGATATAACTCTATCACAACACATGCTCTTAAATTTACAATATCTTTGCATTTACGAAAAAGCTGTAAATTCAATTATTACTTTTCATCTACTAAATGGAAGTACTGTTTGAGAAAATGGTAAAGGACAGCAGCGAAATGAATCAATCTTTTAGAAGCAATGATGGGGTCTAAAACATAAGGAAGCGAATTAACGAAATCAATAGGAGTAATCAGGATCACACAATGAAACACAAATATTCACTTATATCAACACTACATTTTGAAAACATACTGCACCATCCAGCAGTATGCACAAGTTCAAATTTTAGGAAAAACGGTTGTTAAAATACGCCGCATAAAACTATCGTTGAAATTGCCTCACGATGCTCGAAAGCAGCGTAATCGTGCAGCAGTGGTCGGTAGTTAAATTTAAGTCGCAATGAAGCAACACAGCGGTTTGATAGCGACCGCTCCGGGATCAATCCCGAAGTGAAGATCCAAGGACACCTCGTAATTCTGATGCCAGATGACGAGGTCAACACATGAGCTGGCACCCGTTCTCTAACTTTCACACCACGCCAACCAATTCCTAGTCGAAAAGCGACCCAGAAAAGTGTTATCCTTTTTTCAATTGGATGTGGCCTTCAGGAGATACATACATGCGTCCTACAACTCAAAGCTTACGGCACACGTGTGTCCTACAACTCAGAGCTTATCGCACACGTGCGTCCTACAACTTAAAGCTTATCGCACACATGCGTCCTACAACTCAAAGCTTACCTCCCACATTCGGAGTATTATACATATTCATCTGGAACTTTATTTTCGATGTCTCGACTGGCTCTCAAGTACCTGCTATCCCAGGAATGCCAAAAGGATAGTTTGGTGTTTTAGCACTGAAATTTCAAATAATCATAAGTGACGTCATAAAACTTTCGAAGCGAATATTTCCGGAACGGCACGCCCAATCGAAAAGCGGGCAACACTTTTCCGGGTTGGTTTTCGACGAGGAATCGCGTGATATTATTATGTGATCGATTCTGACCGCCCTGTATAGTGATGAATGAATTTTCCAACGATTCCCTTCGCCACTTTTTGTTGCGTTGCTCGAGTGTGACGTAAAACCGTCCACCTACCTAAACCTACCTTCGAGACTTGCAATTCAAGCCAATTTTGCCACTTAGTTTAAATGTACTTCATTCGAGTTACATAATATTGCTAAAACAACACGGAAGAGCTCGTCACCCTAATGGCATTACTCAGCAGTAGTCTGATGACAGAAAGCAATGAGAAATTTAAAAGTTAAAAATCAGCGGAGAAAAGGAAACATATGAGCAGAAACAATAGGTCAAGTGTTAAAAAATGATGAATCGTCTTTGAACAAGGTAATGGGATTAAATTGAAGCAGATGTTCAGAATCTAACTGTGGTAACGATTAAAGTAAGTTTTTTACCATGCATTTAATTGGAAATAAGAATTGATACATTAAAAGTACCATTAAGGGATTAGCAGAATTACCCGGCGTTAATCGGGTTGAATTGGTTAAATATTGATTGGTGATCCGAAAAATCACTTTTCTCTATCATAGAAAACAGTAAGTATAGAAAAATATTTGTGGAAAAGTGGAAGACAATGTTTCAAGCTCCATTTTGATATTTTTATAGCTTCTATGATTTACTTTGGAGGAAATATGTATGGTTTCTTTAACCATCTATATATAATCCATTTCACATGCATCGTAATATTGTTAAGACAAAACTACAAAATGTGATAGTGAGATTACTATTACAGAAGTCGATTTTGAGTTTTGGAGTGATTGTGAATGCCTTTAAGTTCATTTCTTGTAGAAATGACAATTATTGTAGTCAGTTTTCCCACCAATATTTTTTTACCATGTAGCAGTCTTACAGCGATGTTTCCGAATTCCACCATCATTATGAAAGGTTGACAAATCATATTGATACGATATTAGTGATCAATTTCTCTTCAAGCAAATATATTTTTAATTTAATTCAGCAGGTGAAGTTATGACTTGTTTTCAAATTAAATGTCTTCAATACAAACAAAACAAAGTTCCTCGATTATTTTTTTACAATTTTTTTTTTAAAAACAGAAGGTCAATTTTACAGCGTTTTTAAAAAGAAAATCAATGTTTTCAACGAATGTTTGAGATTGCTAAGTTGCCTAAGAATGAATAGCTTCAACTCGTAAAGTAAACAACCTCGAGCTTTCGTCACTTAAGCCTTAATGGTAGTTAATTGAGATCCTGCTAATCCAATAAACTAAAAATAATTAAGCGATCCTAAAATCGACAAATATTTTCTGCCGAACGAGGTTCAATTATCAAGAGACATTATTATCAACACTGAAAATTAAACGCCCTTCGGGGCTATGTGCTCCATTATACTTCAAAATCTAAGAACAAACTTTCCAAAAGTTATAATTAGAATATTTTATAACCTTGATTTTAATCCAAGATCAGCAGTTTTATTCCCTTTACTCCAACTGGTGTTCAAATTCGTTGTGGCACTTTTTTTGTCAATCCCGCTATCTACATGGAAATTACCTACATTTAGAATGATAGATTTTCCTCCTTAACCGTTGAGTACAGCTTTTAATGCAATCTAATAATATAATTTGGAAAATAACATTATTTTAGCGTGTCTTATTTTAAAATAACATTTTTTTTAAAGTGACACTGCCGTCTCATTTTAAAAGGTTTTTCGTACGTTTTATTTATTGTGAAACATTAATTCTGCAAATCATTATGTATTGAATCAATGACTTTTATGGAAAGTTGGTCGAAATATGCACATACCACCAAGAAACATCCAGCAACCTTCGAATGAAACAGACGGATAATGTGGGCGGAGTCGCTGTCGTAAGATCTCAGAAGGGTAAATCACAAATCGACTTAGCCGATTGGCTATGGAAGCGCAGACTAGCGTTTTTGATCATGGTTGATAATCACCTTAACCAATCAATAATTTAGGATTCATGCTTTTGTCCACAACCACGTGACAGATTTTCAAACCGAGCAACTGGAAGAAATAACATAAAGCTGCGGGCATATGCTCCGTCTGTTTCATTTTAAGGTCAATGCCAAGAAATAAGCCCATGTCTTAAGCGATACTTTGCATAAAATGAATTATCTACTATATAAATATATATATAAATGGAATGTTTGCTTGTATATTGAATATTTTTGACCTATTTCAAATTATTTATCCGCTTTTGGCACATTAAATGCAAAATCAGTTTCCGCATTTGGTATCTGTATGTGTGTGCCCGTACCAGGTCCAAACGGTTTGGTGTATTTTCGTACTTTGCATACTGTGAGTACTTACATTCATTTAATGAACAAATTGGTTGAATTGGTCTGTCTGTCTTCCCGTTTTACATCTCGTTTTGTGTTTGTGCAAGTACCACAAAAAAACTTTTCAATAAATTTTATACACTGTTCTACATTTGATAAATCATATTTCAGTTTAGAGAACACATTTGAATACCCTTTGTTTATATAAATAGACACGATTTATGCCCTAAAACATCTGAGTAAATATACTTAAATCAACCATAATTTGGTAGTTTTGGAGAAGCTGGAATGTATATTGAGCATTGCGATTACTTGGATTGTTTTATCAGTACCTCTCAAAAGGCAATTAGTTTTCCAAAAATTATTTTTATGGAATTTTAACTTTGATACTTTATTTATTCTGAACTTTATTTTTCTTTGCGAAACATAAACAATTTCCGAATAATTTGGGCAGACGATGTTGCAACGAACCGAAACGAAGCGGAAACTCGTGTTCGTCGACTACGTGCAGTGATATTTTCTGGTTTTTTTTTTTTTTTCGCTCGGAATTTCGTATTTTTAAACTTCGTTCAATTTTTCGTTGTAAGTTGTGGCAACTATGCGAGATCACGGGAGTAAAATGAACCATGGATTAATATCTTCAGAAAAAGTTTTTCCATTAGTTTGATTTCGCTGTTTTCCATTGAAAATTAGGCTGCGGTAGTCCAGTTGGCAGAGCAACGGATTAGCAACCGAAGGGTTGAGAGTTTCAAATTCGGTCCAGTGAAAGACCGTCATGTATACGGGGGATGGTGCATGTTAAATCTACCAAATTCTCAAATGTCCTCACGTTGGCGTGGTGTGGAAGTTTGGAGAGTGGGCTGTCAGCTCAGGTGTCGCCTCCTCATCTGACCGTGGCATTACGAGGCGTTGTGTCCTTGATCTTCCCCATCTGGATTGATCCCGGACCATCGCCAATATCCCGTTGTGTTTCTCCAGTGCGACGTTAATTAACTACCTACCTACCTTTGCAAATTTATTAAATATTTAATTTTTAATACTTTTTTCCTTTTCATCACACGCAACACCACTATAAAAACTGGTATATAAGTTAGAAAAAAGCAAATTTGAAGTCGAATTTTGCCGTTATTGAAAGAACGTTTATTGTTAAAAAAAAATCCGAACTCCGAATTAAAAATTCTTTGTCAGTGACAGAAGGTGGCTTATTTTATGAGTCGAAGCTATATTTAAGCAACGTATTACAATGAAACAAATTTTTTCAAACAACGTTTTTCTTTTAAAAAAAGCTGTCAAATCGATTTACCATTTAAAAAAGAAATGGTAATAACCTTTGCTTTGTCTGTAATGAAGACATTCAATTTTAAAACAAGTTATTTAATTATATTGCACGTGCTACAAAATGGAATTTTTAAGAAAACATGTATTCGCTTTTAAAAACAACTTAGTGATGAATATCTTATAAAATTAATTTGTCATCCTTCCCTTAAAGATGGCGAAATTTGAAACTGTCGCATGCCTGGTGCAAGAGTGCTAAGCGTTAAAAATATTGGTAGGTAAACTATGCGTGCGATGGTATTCGCCGTAGATTCGTCATTTTTACAAATTGAATTGAGCAATTTTACATGAGAAAAAACTTAAGAAAGGGCATTCCTAATCTCCCACACAATCGCCTTTTGTACTAGTTACCTTTGTATCACCACTTGTCATTTTGTAGCTTTGTCATACGCCAGGGGTGCGATGTATGTGAAATGCATTACATGGATTGATATATATGTTTTGGATGTGGAAAGAGGTGAAGAAATTGTAAAAATGTCAGAAAGGTGTTAAAAAGTTATTTACTCACACTTAACGAAATTAACGAAAAATTATTTACTCACATCTACGAATAAGAAAATTGATTATTCTGGTCACTTTTTCAATCTATAGTTAATTCACCCCGAGTAGGGTCGGGTAATTCTGCTAGTGCGTTATAAAGTTAGAAAATGAAACATTAATTTTACCGTTGCTAAATACCAAGTAACAAAATAACACTAACTATCAGCTTGCACTTTTCGCATTAAATAGACCGCTTCCCTTACAAAATGGTGGTTCAAAATTACGTGGTGTTGTCCTCGGATCTTTCCCTTTGGGATTGATCCCGGACCGTCACCAATAGCATGTTGTGTTGCTCCAGTGTGACGTTAATTGAAATACCCCCCCTTACAAAATGTAAGTTATTTATATTAAGTTGTGCAAAATTTATAATATATAACTTATAATATTATAATATTATAAGTACTACAATAATCTACAAGTCGAATATTAATAAATTGTTGATGTTTTGGAACGAAATAAAAAAATCAGTTTAAACATAAATATTATAATTTAATTTTAATTCTTTAAATATAGTTTTTGGTAAAAAATTGTTTCCAGCAATACTAGTAAAACAATTTTGTTAAAAAGTTGTTTTTCCAGCAATGCTAGTAAAACAATCTGAGTTGTGTGCCACAATCGTAATAGGTAGTTGGAAGTTAATTAACGTCACACTAGAGCAACACAACAGGCTATTGGCAACGGTCCGGGATCCATCACGAAAGGAAAGATCCAAGGACAATGCCTCGTAATTTTGAACCATGGTCAAATGACGAGAACACCTCAGCTGGCACCCCACTCTCCAAACTTCCACACCATGCCAATCCACAATCTTAATAATACTCAATGTTATTCCCATGGGGATTTCGAATTGCTTTCAGCCCCCTCTGAACACCTAGGACAAATAGAACGGGGGTTATATGTAGCATGCGTTACTCGCATGATTCTAAAGAATATGTGCATCAAATTTAGTGTGGATTGGTCAAACGGTGTAGATTTGTATACAAAGCAGACGTCAACTTTTATATATAGATGGATAGTACACATTATAGCGCTAACATTAGAACATGCAAAAAGCAGGTCATGCATGAAATTAGGCATGTGAACTGTGTGTATGAACGAATTGCTCCCCTATTGCAGAATATATATTATAATTACCCTCTGGTGCCCATTTTGTCGGAGCTTAATAATTCCAAAATATGTTCCTTCTCCAAATCGAGGTATTCCGTTGTCATGACGAGTCTTTCGAAATGCTTTATCATCAACTTGAAGGCTCGGACGGTAGAGTCTTGAAGGTTTAACTTTCGGGCCGTCACATAAAGGTACACCATGTTCTCGAACTTGTCCTTGGTCACGTGCAGCAACTGAAATGCAAATAAAATTGTTGAAGGATATAATTCTTGACTTGAATGGGCGTAGTTAAAATCAAACCACTAGTAGTTGGCCAGTTCGGAGCGTTACGAAAAAAATGGGCATCTTGTTTGGTCTTTTGTATCTCTATATCCTCAACGCGAACCAAAGCAACCTAGTGTCATTCCACAGCTGAGGGAACAAAGAGTTGTTAGTGGCCTTGAGTTCGTCGTAGACCGCGATAAGCGGGGAGGGAGCGGCGTTTTGGGGAACTTTCCTATGCCGCTGAGCAAGCTTAAAATCAGTATAACTCGAGACTGCGAAGCGCTACAATGTCGAAATGGGTCTCAAACGAAATCTAACATTGAGATCTGTAGATTTAAGGCATTAGAAGTGAAATGTAATACAGGTTGTGAACCTTTGAATCGCAGCTGAAAATTTTCAGAATGTTGCAAATTCTCGTAAAGTCAAGCACAAAAATACATCGTAGTCTACGACTCATCAGCTTTCGATAAACACTGAATTTGTCTTTCTTTTATGTACCCAAATAAATACCATGCACTAACGAAATGTATTCACGTAAAACCATCCAACACAGCCAGCTGTGATTATTTAGTCATTCAGTGTGTGCGTGTACGTGTGTGTGTGTTGTGGGGAGGGAGAAATACTACACTACTCTGAAATCTCCTGACGCTCAGAGGGTTCGGGTTTTAACAGGAAGTTTTGAGGCGCCCTATGTATCCTAGGTATAGTAAGGTCTGCCGGGGCTTAACAATGTTCTCCCATTTGATGTTCTAGCAGAGTTCTAGATTGAAGGTGAAAACTTAATTGAAGTAAAACTGAAAACTTAACTTTTGTTAAGTTTTCAGTTTTTCCAAATCACATAATTTTGTCTTTGGTTTTTCTGAACCACGTAACTTTTCTGATGTACAAGAAACATTCCTATAGGGTAGGTAGGTAGGTGATTGAATTCACGTCGCACTGGAGCAACACAACGGGCTATTGGCTCCGGTCCGGGATCAATCCCCAAGGAAAGATCCGAGGACAATACCACGTAATTTTGAATCGCGGTCAGATGACGAGGACAACACCAGAGCTGGCACCCCACTCTCCAAACTTCCACACCACGCCAACGTAAGGGCATTTGAGGCCACGGCAGATTTAACGTGCACCTGCCCCCTTTGTACACGACGGTCTTTGGCTGGATCTAGTTTTGCACTCGTAAGTCCGGTTGCTAATCTGATGCTCTTCCAATTAGACTACCACGGCCCCATTCATATAAGTCGTCATCATATGTTTTAAAAGAGTTTTTAGAGCACTACACTTCCAGATAGATAAGGTACAAATGTAAAGAGGAAATATTAGTGCTGAATTTGAAAACGAAATAAAATTTCGTTTAAGCTTTGCGGATAAAACTTGCGTAGTGTCTTATATTTTTATTATTCTGTGAATATACTTCATTTTCTGTGCAAAAATAATTTGTTAAGTAGATTTGTGAGTACAATTTGCGAGATATCGAAGGTTTATTTTTTATGTTGTTTGTTTACCGGATTTAAGGTTGTGTATTCTGTAACAAATACGCCAACAGAATAGAGAATGGCTATGTGAAAGCAGAATTCTCGGAATTTTCCACTTATTTGTTTTGTTAAAATTGCTTCCCAGCGAAAGAATGATGCACATTGTTGATTTAATCTTCTTATTCATCTCGTTCGGGTTTAAACGTTACTTTAAGACACAGTTTCTAGGAAAATTGTATTGGTCTTTCGAAAAGATCAATTCGAGAGAAATCCCTGAGCACGGCACATTGTTGTGGTTCCGTGGTTCAGTAATTTCTTAGAAACTCGTTTCAATCGCTATGAATATTTTTAGAACTAATCCTTTGTACTTTTTTTCAAGAACTTATGTTGTAAAATGGATCCTATTAAGATTTCCGTTGATTGTGCTGAGAAATATCCACGTATACGTAATGTAGATGAATATTCATTTACATTTTATATTTTATCTCACATGCATTTATTAGCTAGTTGAGAAATAGCTGTTGATCTGGTTGAGGTCAGATGGCGTCCACAAAAATAGTACGCTTAAGATAGTAAATGAGTCGTAGCGAATAGGTTTACCTTAGCTTTGCAGAGCAGATACGGCGTCCGAACATATTTAACAGGTCAGCAGAGCAGATACGACCCCACGGATAGATTTATCCGGCTCGCTGACGAGATATGGCTCTCCGAGCTGGTTTACCCTGTCCTCGGAATAGATAAGGCCTTCCGAACAGGTTTAACCTGCCCGTAGACAAGATATAATCTCTTGACAGGTATAACTGACCAAAAGACAAAAGTGCGGTCCAGACCAATATGACATTCGAAGCGACATTGAATGGAAGAATAACCACAATGAAAGAGAGACCTGTTCTATCAATAATCCGAAAGTAGAATGTGTCTGTGACTGTTGATGCGTTGCATTTATAAGAGATACTCATTCGTAAAAAAATACTTAAAAACAACTGAACGTAGCGTCATTTCGCAAATAGCTAAGTTTAAATTTGCGCAAGCAGATTTTTATACATTCGTATGTATTTAATTTGTTTTCTTTAATTAGTTTAACAAAAATCTACTGTTGGTGGGTTTGAGTTTTGTAGCGGAAGGTCCAAATACCTCAAGCTGCGAAAGACGCAAGACTGAATACGATCCAATAAAAATGTATAAAATACTAAAAATATAAAAACCTGACCAACAATAGAAAAGTTTTTACGGCCTGATCACATAAAATGAATGCGATTATGCAATTTAAAACACATAAAAGATAAAAACTATTTATGGAATCTAAACATTTAATGCAAAAATTAAAAAGAATTTTATTGGGATTTTCTCCTGCAAGTCTTACAAATTGAAATTTGAGATATTACAAAAGTAATGACGATAACGATTAAAAATAGGTAGGCAGGCAGTTAATTAACGTCGCCCTGGAGCAACACAACGGGCTATTAATTAAAAATAGATCAATCGATTAAATTATCGTTGTTACGGAAGAACAATGTTGCAAGTGCAAAATATGGGAATTTTAGTCAAATGTGTCATTTATTTTTGCATTGATTCATCCTTCCAATGGAACAAGGACAGAACTATAGTAACACTTAGGTGATGACTGCGAAGTTTCGATAAAATTTGGAATTGTGACTTTTTGCTATTGGCATTTCAAAATCGGTTATTTTACCCAAACCATGGCTTTCTGACAGTTTTAGTCACTTTATTAGTTAACTAATAGTTAATCAATTTCTCGGGATTTCTATATAGTATTTTCATTGAGTTTTTAAGTTAATTAAAAGAAAACGGGTTCTCTTAATTTTCCTTCAGAAAAAGACCTGTTGAAGATGTATTCATTATTTTAGAGGGTATTGTCAAACACCCAGTGTAAAATCCAGGCCAACGTATATGCTAATACCCTTGTTTATTTAAATCCACTTAAATTTCTGGTTATAACTAATCTAAAAGTTCTAATCTGATTTTTTATTAATAAGCAACGCTCACTCAATGATAGGATATACCTGAGTTTTATACGAGAAACAATACAGATGTTTCTCTAATATACGTGGCACAAAATTCGATGTTATTTGTTTATTGTCGAATTGCAACAACGGATATAAACTATATTAAATAGATCGTTACGGGATTCATTTGGACATAACTGTATTTTGTCTTTCAATTTAAGTATGCTTGATTTGAGCTACGAAGCTGCAATATTGCAAATCTACACGGAAGAGCTCGTCACTCCAATGAAATTTTTCAGCAGTCTGATAACAGAAATCAATGAGAAATCTGAAAGATAGACATCAGAGCAGAAAAGAATACGAGCGAAAAGAGATTTTGCGTCAAAAATGCCGAATCGCCTTTTAACAAGGGAATAGTATGAAATTTAAATTGACGTTCAGAAGAAAATTGGGGTAACATGACTGAAGTATGCTTTTTGCCATACATTTTATTAGAAGTAAGAATTAGCATCAGTAAAAGTAAACGAAATGATGTTGCATATTTTTGAATAATTTATTTCATATGGAAGAATTAGTGTAAATATGAATACTGCATTCACTTAAATGGATTGAAAGATATTTTTTATAAGTAACTATACATTTTACTATCAATAGTTATAAGTAATTAAGAAAGCTTAGCTCAGAGGGTATGAGCAGATCTGCCAGAAGTCATTATTTTAAGTATTCTAGCTCTCCAAATATTAAACATTTTCTGCTTGAATTCAGGTTTTGAGTCTGTTTTAAAGTCTTAAAAGCGTTTTCCTTTCCTGAGAGAGAGCTACTTGGGCTCTATAATCATTCCTATTTGCTTTGCGGTATTAACATCTTTCAAAGATCATGGTAAAATGCGTGAAGTTAATTAAGACGGACTTCAGGACCTTCGACGATGATATCATTAAAATTAGGGATCGTTCAAAATATATGCGCACATTCACCTTCTTGAGCCCGCACCTTCAATAATCCTGCAGGAAACAGGAATTAAAAGGAAACCTGTAATACTTTTCAAATGATGCACCTAATTATATGCTAGTTATGCCTCTCATAATCTGCAATGTCTAATTGTGAATTTGCTTCGGGACTGATAATGAAGGATAATGATGTGATATCTTATTACATTGACTTCGCAGAATTCACTAGGCTGAGTTAAAGATGAAGGAGACGAACCGACTGAGAGTGGGTGTGATGAGATTTCTAGTTAGTGGGAGTATCGCTTTTTCCCACAACACATATAATGACCAAAACTATTTTGTTTGGTATGGATGTTTCGAAATCCATCAATGCTAAGCCGTGTCCATAGACTTGTGTGTTTTGCTCTTGTACCAGAGGTCTCTTAGGAAATCTCTACTAAATCCGCTGCGTTAGAGCACTTCTGTTCAATAAATTTGACCGAAGGGGTAAGGCTTAAAGTTTGGAATACACGAGTGCAGTCGATTAATTGAGATCTAGGTAAAGCAGATCTGTGACAAAACTAATATTTCGATTCCGAATGGAAGGTTTTCTGCCCATTTTTCTTTCCTTTTCTTCATATCTTTTTCTTTCTCAATATCAAAAGGCTTTTATGAAAGAGTAGGAAACTATTTATTATTTCTATTGGATGCAAAACTAATTTTTTTTCGTCTGTATTCAAGAAAGCTTTCGGGCAAGATAAGGGAACAATTTCTTAGCAATATATTACTCTGTTCATATCTTGCTCTAAACACATTTCTAAGTACCAAGTAACTATAATGCTTCCACGAATTAGGTTTATGAACAAACACAATCTATGTACCTAGGTCTTAACACTTTCAGGGGAGATGAGTTGGTTGGTTTTAGGGTTTTATAGCGCAAGGGCCATATTTGGTTATGCTGCACCAGACACAAGATAAACAATATCAAGTAATAGACACACACACAATGAAAGGTTTACGGTCACAGAAGAGAGAAATACACCCAGGGAGGAATGCATCTGACAGAAATCGAACCTGCCCCGCCTACAACTCGAAGGTTGCTAGAGCAGTGGCCATACCCACTGAGCCACGATGGCCCCTCAGGGGAGATGGCACTTTGACTTCACAAAAGAATCATATGATGTTAATAAAAGACTTGTAAAATAGATTTTGCATAGAATGTTTTCTTTGAAAACGTCTCTTTTATATCGTAAATAGTTTGTAAGTTTTAAAACATTGAAATTTTAATATCATATGAATTATTTTAATGTAAAATTGGTTACATTGAAAAAATACAGAATAAATTTTTAGGATAGGTTTGTTATAAGAATTATGATTCTTGAGGAGTACATTTTTCTGAATTGCGAAATCACTTCGGCTTCATTACTTTGAGACTCCGTTGAGACATTACTTGGAAAGCTTTTCTTACAACCCCGTGCATAACAAATTGATTATCCTCGTTAAGTTTCTTGAATTGATTTTATAGTCCCCAGGTATAACAACCAAACTGTAAATTATTTTTCATAAATTAAAAAAAATAATATATGTAACAATTTTGAACAAATAGGTAATTTAAACTGCATATTTTTTCTCGGAGGTTGATATGTATATTTTAGAACGATTTCAATTCCATCAGTAATCTGCTTCACTGAAATGATTTGTTTTATATCTTATACACTATAGTAAAAATTTTGTTCTTAAACGTATATTTTTCTGTGGAGAAAACCAATTAAATAAATAATAATAAATTAAATAATAAAATTTGCATTTTTAACTCTCTCAGCGTCCCAATATTCCAGAGTTCAATAGTTTTTTTATTTCTCCCAAACATGACTAAATAATCACATAGATTGGTTGATAGAATTCATTTATTCCTTCACCCTTGAGAAAAATTATTTTGGTCCTTTTATTGTAATAGGATCCTTTGGAAAGATTTTATTGGTCTTTTCCTCAGAATGGTGTCATTTGGAAGGATTATATTGATCCCTTCTTTAGAATATAATCCTTTTCTTAGAATAGAAACCTTTGGAAAGATTCTATTGCTCATTTGTTTAGAATAGAATAATTTCTGTCGATCAATGTCAAAACTGGTTAGAAGCCACACAGGGAAGACCGCAGGTTGCAAAACGGATATATCCGTTTGAACCCCTCTGTGTTAAATGTATGAGAACAAAAACAAAGTTGGACAAATTTGTCCTATGTGACTTCTAGCATTTCCTACCAAAACACAACACTATATTTCTGAAAGGTTTCGGTTCAAATAATGTTTTATCTATTGCGATTTTAATTTAAAGTGATATTAACTTTATCTATTAACTAACCTACCTACCGCTGAAACATTAAGGCTGCCTATATTTAGCTTGACTGAAAATGCATCTATCTCAGAGTAGTAGGTAGTTAGTTAATAACCGTCACACTGGAACACAACGGGCTATTGGGACGGTCCGGGGTCAATCCCTAAGGGAAAGATCAAGGACAATGCCGCCTCGTAATTTTGAACCATGGTCAGATGACGAGGTCAACACCTGAGCTGGCACCCTGCTCTCCAAACTTTCACACCACGCCAACGTGAGGATACGGCAACATTCAACCAGAAACAGTGGCGACATCTGTATTTTAAAAAGCTTATATTCGTTCCAGCTTATGATGAAAACGGCAACAAGGCAAATCTCTCTCCGTCGATGGTTCATTGGTATCTCTTTTGGGCAAAATGGGAGCAAAAAATATATTTAATATATGTAAAATATTTATAAAAAATATTTATATTTCAGGAAACAATATAATTGGAACACAGACGTAGCTTTTAAAAATCTGGAATATTCTGCGCAGGATGTAAAACTACTACTTGCGGATCAGAGGGTTGAAATGAGCTAGTCGAGTAGTTTTCAAAGCGTTTATTTAATTTGTCGCTCACGAGTGTCCATATAAACCATAATATTGTCAAAAGTATTCACTGGTTCACAAGAAAACAATTGCTTAAACGTGTTCAAGCCAGTGCGAAATTTTTTTTCATATAATTGAATAGATCTCGTCGAGAGATCCTTAATTTGAGACCACGCACAGTCGTGTTGAGCTCACGGTTGCCGAGATAGAAAGAGCCAAATGCGGCAGCACAAACAGAAATATCGTATCACTACTCCGCACAGAGGGAAGGCCGTATGCGAATCAGTCTTCATGCTTCATGTTCGCGAATATGCTAACATGATGACTGTTCGGCGCGTGTTTTTAACAATGTAACGAATTCCATTGAGATCTATTTTACTCACGCGAGGTCGTGCGTAAGTCGCCCATTCAATCCGATAAGTTAGTATTCCCATGTTAAAATGACCGTTGAGTTAAAATGACCCCTCCTCCCACGAAAAACTCTAAACCTTTAGGTGAGTTGAGAGGAGGTGAGTCTCCAAGTTAGTATTCCCATGTTAAAAGTTTTCTTATTTCTGCTCGAGTGCTTTTTACTTTTTCTTCGGAGTCGAACATTTTTTTAGATACTTTTTGTTCTTGCTCGACTCCGGTTGGTTCCTGCATTGACTTTTTTGTGTTGTATGTGTTCTTTTGTGGGTTTTTGTGTCTGGCCTTGTTTGCCATTGTATTTTTAAAGGCTTTTTGGAAAAATAAATCTGTCTGGGGGGTTGAGCTTCCCTTGGTCCTCTTTCGTGCACAGCGGGAATCCATCTCCCTCCTCCCACGAAAAACTCTACACCTTTAGGTGAGTTGGGAGGAGGTGAGTCTCCAAGTTAGTATTCCCATGTTAAAATAACCGTTGAGAAATGCACCGAAAAATCCAATACTAAAGCGTTTATTAGTAATTGTTACTTTTGTAGCCTTTACGTTAAACATTCAAATTTGATTTGCACGTAATTTAATTTAATTTAATTAATTAGTTTGGTTAATTTATTTAATTTAATTAGTTTAATTTTCTTGAGTAATGTCTGTTTAAACTTATTAAATTTGTAGCAAAATCTCCATTTTACCCTAAGCAACAAATTTTATTTAAAGCACAATCGTCCTCACTCTATTCAAATATTTAATGGTGTTTCCCGCAAGTGCGTAAAGCATTTGACAGGTCATAGCTATCCGTAGTAAATACTAATTAAAACCTTACAAATAACCCCAAAGCCGTGAATTTTTTCATGTAAAAGCTAAGTGAACTGTGCTATAAATTAAACTTTTTGTTTACCCAGTGTTCATATTTCAAATATATTCGATTTGCTAACTGCATCTTGATTTTAAACTTGTAGATAAGAACGTAGGTAGATGATTTTACGTCGAGCTGGAACAACGCAAAGGGCAATTGGCGACTGTCCGGGATCAACCCAGAATGGAAAGATTCGAGAACACCTCGTAACTTGGAACCACGGTCAGATGACATTTTAGATAAGCAGGTATGACTTTTTAGAGTAAATTATGCACGGTGTCGGATTAGTATAATTCCCGATTCTTGAATTTAGGATTGTTTTCTTTGACATCGTAACTCGTATGTCAGCATGGAAATGGGACATTAAAAATTGCTTGTTTTGACGTCTCCTGTTTTCGTTCCAATCATGACGTAGATAAGCAAGTATGACTTTTTAGAGTAAGTTATGCACGGTGTCGGAATAGTATAATTCCCGATTCTTGAATTTAGGACTGTTTTCTTTGACATCGTAACTCGTATGTCAGTATGGGAAAAGTACAATAAAAATTGCTTGTTTTGAAGTCTCCTGTTTTCGATCCATTCATGACACGCTTCGCCAAAAGTTAAAGTCGACAGCTCTAATCATTTGAGCTTTTTTCACAGATCACTTTAAAAATGTTTCGTTTTTAAAGTAATTTCTGTTTTTGAATTGAAAACATGTTTATATCGTTCACTTGAATAACTTCATTTTTGAATTTATAGACATGTTTCTGAATTTATCACGAAACTTAAATCCTAAAATTCAATTAGGGCCGCTGTAGCCCTGTTGGAAGAGTATCTGATTAGCAAACGGAGGGTCACAAATTCGAAACCAGATCCAACCAAAGACCGTTGTGTACATGTGGGCTTGTGCACGTTAAATCTGCCATGGCCTCAAATGTCCTCTCGTTGGCGTGGTGTGGAAGTTCAGAGAGTGGGGTGCCAGCTCATGTGTGTTGTTCTCGTCATCTGATCATGGTTCAAAATTACGAGGCTTTGTTCTTGGCTCTTTCCCTTCGAGATTGATCCCGGACCGTCACCAATAACCCGTTGTGTTGTTCCAGTGCGACATTAATTAACTACCTAACCTAACATCTCAGTCATTTTCCGTTAAGCTAAATATAGATGGCGGTTGTGTCTGTGGCAATACGTGTCCTCTGTAGGTATTGTAGTTGCCTCTGTAACCCGATTGGAAGAGTAAAGGGTTAGCGAAAGGATGGTTGCGAGTTCGAATCCAACCAAAGACCGCCGTGAACAAAGGTGGCTGGTGTACGTTAAATCTGTCGTGGCCTAAAATGTCTTCACTTTGACGTGATGTGGAAGTTTTGGAGAGTGGAGTGCCGGCTTATGTGTGACCTCGACATCTGACCTTGGTTGAAAATTACGTGGTATCGTCCTCAAATCTCTCCCTTTGGGTTTGATCCCGGACAGTCGCCAATAGTCCGTTGCGTTAGTCTAGTGGGACGTTAATTCTACTACCTACATACCTAAAATTCAACCTTTTAACTAGCTCTATATACCTACAATGATCCACTTTCTCGATTCATTAATTACAAAAGTCCCTTAAGTACAGCAAATAAAGTAAATCATCGCCTTATTGCATAACAGAAGGGTCGTCTTGTAAGCGCATCATATCTCATCTCGTAATTCCCAACTTTGTCGCTAGTTATATCTTCAGGAAGAATATTTTTCTTCGTAACTATGTCAGTTACGATGAGAAGTATTTATCGTCACTGATTACATCTGAAATCCGATGCGGAAGTTTTCTAGTGATAAGACAGTTGGGAAAGCTCTTCAGTCCAGAGTAGAGAGCAATATCTTGTCCAGACTGAAATCTTTGCCCAGAAATCAAATTGGCTCGTCATGGGTCTCGAAGTTTTCAAGCTTTTGTTCCTGTAAATTGTGTACATTTTTTATGTCGCTGTGATTTTTATGAAATGGATGCATCTGTCGCCAATGCGATCCTGATATCATTCATGCGGTCTTGTCGCGCATGCGCAAGCAGGAGGAAGAAAAAAGGCTTCGATGTTGATTCTTTTATGTGAACTGATGTTTTTCTTGTGCGTCTGATGTAATTATGTGTATGCATGCGCACGCAGGAGGAAGAAAAAGCCTTCGATGTTGATTTTGCTTCCATGTTGACTTTTTTTATGTGAACTGTTATTTTTCTTGTGGCGTCGTCTGTAATTATGTGTTCTTTTCTTAAAATTTGTATCATTTTCAAATCTAAGCAAATCGTCTCCCTGTGTTCTTGAGAGGTTTTTTTTTTTGGATTATAAATTTAGTTTGTAGGATAGTTTCGACGGTCAAGATGACTGATTCTCAACTTGAACACAAATGAGGTAGAACAATTCTTATTAGATTTTACCAATTCGAAAAATAGTGTTTCTTCACATCTTTAAATTCGGGTAGGTAGTTCTTTTAATTAACATCGCACTGGAGCAACACAACAGGCTATTGGCGACGGTTCGGGATCAAACCTGAAGGGAAAAATCCGAGAACAACACCACGTAATTTTAAACCAGTCAGATGACGAGGTCCCATCTGAGCAGGCACCCCACTCTCCAAACTTCCACACCACGCCAACGTGAGGACATTCGAGGCCACAGCAGATTTACCTTGCACCAGCCCCTTTGTACACGACGGTCTTTGGTTGGATTCGAACTCGCAACCCGAGGGTTGCTAGTCGTTTCTCTTCCAACCGGGCTATCCGGCCCCCTTAAATTTGGGATTTGGAAGATCAAAATATAGTGTGTGTGTCCTTTTTGAAGTGGTATACATTGCCCGGGATGTTAGAATTCAAGATTTGTGGGCCGTTGCAGCAACGATTTCACAAAACAGAAGAAATACTCAATAGTAAATAGACGTTATATAAATTACAAGAGCGGCGAAAGTCAATGCAGAGGGACTTGAGATGACGAAAGTCAACAAAAACAGTGTCAAAGATTCAAAACCAGGAAAAAATTAACACAAAACGGAATTCCGGGTCTAGGATATTCGGGAGAAAGCCGTCGAAATTGGACATAAAACTTCATCGTGGTTATTTTCCCAAATGAAGGCAGGAGGCCGCGGTAGCCCAGTTGGAAGAGCATCGGATTAGCAACCAGGGGGTTGCGAATTCGAAAGTCTCTCCACCCAAGACCGTCATTTACACAAGGACTGGTGCACTTTAAATCTGTCGTGGCCTCAAATGTCCTCACGTTGGCGGGGTGTGGAAGTTTGGAGAGTGGGGTGCCAGCTCAAGTGTTGACCTCGTCATCGGACATCTGTTCAAAATTACGAGGCGTTGTCCTTGAATCTTTCCCTTCTGGTTTGATCCCGGACCGTTGCCAATTGCCCGTTGAATTCCTCCAGTGCGACGTTCATTAACTACCTGCCCAAATGAAGGTAATAGTTCGCGAAAGAAACTGCGCTTGTTTCTGTAGGTAGGCATTTAATTAATGTCGCACTTGATCAACATAACGGACTATTGACGACCGCTTGTTGCTGGAATAGGCATTTCCCAACATTCATTAAGCCAAGACACCCTACCGTTGTTTCAACGGAGATATTCGAAAACAATAAAACTAAAGCAAGTGAGGTGAATTTAATGGGAAGCTAAAGGACACAATTATGGGTTAAAAATCCCTCTCTGAAAGCATATATTTCGCAAACTAAGAATGAAATAAAACAATTGACAAAGAATCCGCGTGAAGATATGCGCGCTGAAAATGTCAATACAAGGAAAGCATACTACGCATACCAATAATGAAATAAAACAGTTGACAAAATGGTCAAATAAATCCACATGGCGATATTCGCGCTGTATATGTCAATACAAGGAAAGTGTGATCGTGAGATAGGGTATATAGAAGACACATTTCCATACAGAATATGTCACCTCTTGGACTGTGTCTATCTCCCAGCGAAAACTAGTTACTATCCTTCGAATATGCCTGGTTCTGAATGCCGCCCGTGTTTGTTTAAATTGCTTTTTGTGTAGCAGTTTCAATACCATATGCTGTTAACTTTATTTTTGAAAACGAATTTCTTCTAAGCTCTGTAAGAAACATTCCTAGTATACAAAACTCGTAATACATTTTGGGAAATAAAAATAGTATATTCGCAGAACCATTTTGGGTCGCCTCGTTCTATTTATTGATCTGGGACGAAACGGAAACGCGGTACGGTCATAAAGTCTCGATATAACATCAGGTAAAACTTCGCTATAGCTTTGAAAAAAATTACATCATAGCAATAAAAAGACACATGCCCCAATATTAAAATTATAAATACGTCAGCTCTTTCAATACTCTCTAACTCTCATTCTTTTGCGCTTGTATGTATGAGCGTAAATGTGACAACATTTCATTATGGGATAGATATAGCCCATAAGCACCACTACGAACATCCATGATTCCTGTTCCATGGGGGTCCTAAGCGTTAACTACTTTGTCACCAGGTTAGTCCTCTCGCCGCTTTGGATTCGTTCGTTAAGCTAGTCACGTCTAATGCGTTAACTACTTTGTCACCAGGTCAGTCCTCTCGCCGCTTTGGATTCGATCGTTAAGCTACTTTCGTCTAATGCGTTAACTACTTTGTTACCAGGTCAGTCCTCTCGCGCTTTGGATTCGTTCGTTAAGCTAGTTTCGTCTAATTCTCTCGCAAAGCAATTGTTGCTTTAAAGCGGTTGCGGCAATCAGATACACATTCCGTATTCACAGGGCCGTCTTGGTTCAGTGAGTTTTCCCACTACGCTAGTAACCTACGAGTTGTAGGCGGCACATGGTCCATTCCTCCCTGAATGTCAAAACATTTGCGTTCCATACGACGATATCCGTCATTTTATTCGGGACATCGTGTGGAACAAATGGCGCGAAGACTGAAATGAGTAGATTGCACGTCTTCCTTCGCATCGGCCATTCCAGGTTCACGCTTAGACATTTGTTTATGAATGAAACCGCTCCATCGTGCCATCATTGACATCAACCATTAACCATACGCCATATTTTAACTTCTCGTTCACATTTTAAACATCTTTATCGTCGATATTTTAATACCTCATCACCAATTTTATCGGATTTGTTGGATCACCCACCTCATCCATCACTTTTTAACTTCCTTTATCATTCAAGATTTTTAACACATCTATAATTGATAAGATTTTAATTTTAATTTCATAAAATTTTGTCTAAGATGGGGGACACCCCATCTTAGTAATCATTTAAAAAAACGTTTTACACTTCTCAATTACAATTTTACCTTTATATTTAAATTTTATGCAACTCTTGTTTTTATTCTTTGTATTTCTCCTTTTAATGTTGGTCTTATTCTATCAATCTATTTTCTCATTTTATTGTTGGCCAAATATGTCCCTTGCGCCACAAAACTCTAAAACCAACCAACTCATTTTATTGTCTTGTGTTTGGTGCAGCTTATCCTTTTCTGGATCTTGCGCCATAAAACTCAAATCAACCAACCAACTCCCTGGGTGTATTTCTCTCTTCCGTGTCATTAAAACTTTCCTTGCGAGTGCATATTCACTACTTGATATTGCCGGTCTTATGCCTGGTGTAGCAAGGCTAAATATGGCCTTTGAGTCATAAAATTCCAAATCCTCATCTTCACAACTGTCAGGTTCTGTCTGAACGATTCATTCCTGTGGTGTACTTTGAGATATGACAAAGAAGTATGTAATATTGGCATGGAATGATTTTTTTTACAATGCAATGTCCAGCTATACACAAGTCAACAGCACATTATCCGGTGCGAAATAGGGAATACGACAAAAATTCCAACGGTTCTCTCTATCTACGGATGAACGGGTGGTCCCCAGCGGATATCAGTACACCAGCCTTCACCTGCCGACTTGTGTCTGGTGCATCTTAGCCAAATACGGCCTATGCATCATAAAACCCAAACAATCCGACTCTGGACTTTCATTCATGTGTCGAGTTCGATCCCTACCTGGGTGTATTTCCCTCTTCTCTGCCAGTAAAACTTTCATTGTGTTTGTCTATTACTTGATGTTATATGTCTTGTATTTGGTGCAGTTTGGCCAAATATGACCTTTGCGCTATAAAACTCAATGCAACCAACCTAAATGGGGGCAATTTACGTGAGTTGCATCAATTATTCTCCTAAATGCTGTTAGATATGGGTTTCTGTCCGTTTTCGAGCGCACCTCTAGACGAGGTTTCTCTTTTATCACTGCTGTCGCGTCAAGGTTTGAAGTTACTAGATCAGTTTCGTTGTCGCTGCCGTTCCGTAAACTATGGCAGTTCCTCATTCCCTTCGAAAGCTTTCTGCAATGGAGCGAATTAATAATTCTCCGCAATGCAGTTAGATTTGTGTTTCGGTTGGTCCTTTTCTATCGCATCTCTATTCTAGGTTTGTGTCTTATCACTGCTGTCCAGGTCTGAAAATGCTGCGTCAGTTTCGCTGTCGTTGCCGTGCCGTAAACCATAGCCGTACCGCTTTTCGTTTGCACCAAAGAGCAGCGTTCAGTTATTCGTTTCTAGTGGTGTGAACCTGTATCAGGAACAGAAATCCATCGAAGGCTTTCTGCGCAATACGGGAACTGCGTTCGACAGCAAAAAATAACTCGGAATTGATTGAAAATTTCAAAATAGTCGCACCAATGTTATGCATGAAGAAGCCAGACGGCCGGAGCCGCTGTGAAAGCTGACGACAACAGTGATTTGTACAGTTTACGCCATATAGTTCTGTGACACAGGGGATTGTTTATTATTCAAGAAGTTGTGGTAAATTAGTTATTGACCATGGAAGAAGAAATGAGGTGGTACACGCTCGTCCAAAAATTATTCGTATTGGGAAATATCTATTGTTCTTTAAAGGTCAGTTTTAACCACCCCATCCACACAAAGAAAACGAAAACGGGAGATAAAGTGTATACGTTTTTAATAAATTGTAGCGAATATATTTTGCTCAGGCCCTGAGGCCAGATACGGCCCATACAATATTTTTATTAGGCTCGCAGACCAAATAACACAAACTATAAGGAAACAGCTATTTGCTGTGCACCGTTATGTTGATTTCTTTGTGTGCGTCTCGTTCTCAGAACTACTCTGCTATCTTTAGATTCGTTTATTCAGTATTACTCAATTACAATATGAATAAAGCTTTCTAATTGGATTTAGCAATATTATCTGGTTGCGATACAAACAAAATATTAATGACTGCAAAATCAGTTCACTCAGTCTATTGCTTAATAATGGTTTCTTAATTAGGTGCAGCCCCTCTGAATGAATAAAGTTTGCTCAATAATTCTTGAAATTAATGCGTTTTTCACAAAACTATTCGTTTACCTCGTTTTGAAGTAATGAAAACAATGGAAGATCGATTCTAGCTATCGACTGTAAAATTTTACGCCACAACTGTTTTCAATGTTAAGCAATTTATTGTCAACAAGCAACATTCCTAACCATGTAAATTCAACCTCATTTCATCGGCTAGACTAGATTGCTTTTGTTCTCTAACAATGCTTTTGTTTCAAAACTTTCCTCAACATGGGAAAATCAATTCATCCTCCTTGAAGAACTAATTGACGAAATAGGTTCATTCTAATCCTTCTTAGTAAAGAGAAAGGACATTACATTAATGGAAGTACTCTAATACCCAAGGGAAAATATCCGATCATCTAATCAAAGTTAATGTAAATTTAACGTAAGGTGAATGGAACGAGTCAAATTAATGAGACTTTTCAAATGAAATCTATACTTATTAGCTTATGGTTGATCAATCTTTCGAGATGAAACAGTCTACTGATTCAGAATGTTCGCTTATTTGGAACCGATTGATCTGTATGGCTGAAAATTTATCGATATCAAAATTAGCTTACTTGATTTAAAGCTTAATGCATAATCAAGTATTTTCTTTTCGTTTCGTTTAAATTCTTACAGAAAGAATCATAAACAAATGAAAACAGATATTTAAGTGTTCCAGTTTATTCAGAAATCAAACCATCGATGTCAATTTAAACAGTTTTATTTCTATATACGAGTACTTTCTTCAAATGAAAACCATGTTACTCAAACCAGTTTCATTTAAAAAATATGAAGGAAACTAATTCCGCTTGATTATAGTTGTGGGAGCTCAGAGACAAGAAAGATTTAGATGTATGGCAGGGTAGGTATTTTAATTAACATCGCACTGGAGCAACACAACGGGCTATTGGCGACGGTCCGGGATCAAACACGAAGGGAAAGATCCCAGGACAACACCACGTATTTTTGAGCCACGGTCAGATGACGAGGTCACACCTGAGCTGGCACCTCACTCTCCAAAGAAAGATTTAGAAACAAGGTTTAATGAACAGATTACAGAAATAAAATTATTTACCGTCACTTAAGTTTGTATGAGTCACTATACCGATTTGAATAATTCATCAAATCTCAACACATCTTGAAATTGGCAGTTGTGTTTATTGGAACTTCACCACCAGCAAACCTTTTTCTAGGGAACTGGGAACTGTAATCTTATTTCCTAGTCATAAAAAATATAATTTATTTTATTCTTTAATTAACCTGTTCCTCACCGATTTAAATGACATGTCGCTGTTCCGGAATAACAGTGACGCAAGCGCAAGATATGGGTATTTTGAGTTAACTGTGGCTATTACCTTTCAATTGAGTCATCCTTCCAATGGGATAAGGACAAAACTGTAGTAACACTCAGCTTTTCTACAGAGCAGTTGTGTTATTGTTCAAGTTTCATCGACCTTAAAATGAAATAGACGGAGCATGTGCCTGCAGTTTCATGTTATTTCTTCCAGTTGCTCGGTTTGAAGATCTGTCACGCGGTTGTGGGTAAAAGCATTAATCCTAAATTATTGATTGGTTAAAGCGATTACCCACCGTGATCAACTACACTAGTGTGCGATTCCACAGCCAATCGGCTAAGTCGATTCGTATGCCCACGTGACTTACCCTTCAGAGATCTTACGACAGCGATCCGCCCATATGCTCCTTCTATTTCATTAGAAGGTCGATGTCAAATTTCAACTGTTTCTCGTACTTTAGAAGAGTGACGTAAGCGTTAGTGGTAACTCATCTTTCAATGCGAGAGGTTAGCTCTTCAGGTCAACAACGAAGCACGTGTATGATGTGCTATTGTTTTTCTAAACTTTTCGTTTCGGGATGTAAATAACTGAATGAATAAGAATGTCAACAAATATGTTGTAGAAATGTAACAAATTAATTTAATAAATATATTTTGAATAGTTAGTGACTTTGTGTTGAATATTTCATTCCAAATTTTAGAACAACGACGCAACTGTAAAAGGGGAGTGAATATATACCTGCTTGAGTGGTATCATTTAAAATAACATAAATATGCTATTGATAACCCCACATTCATTGCCTTCAAAGTGTCTCGCATGTTGTTATTTCTGTGGTGGCATCAGTACACTCATGAAAATAACTCGCGTGGCTCTGGCAACGGTCTAAATTTAATGATCGTTTTTTTCAGATGTGCACGCTCCGCATAAGAATATCGTTTTGGTTGGTTGTTTGATTGGTTGGTTGGTAATTAACGTCACACTGGAGCAACACAACAGTCTATTAGAATATCGTTTTGCTCGCAGCGATATAAAATGACTGCAGCAATTGTTAAGATGCTGATCAAACTGGAAGTCTTCACCTTGCTGGTTGCTAATCAGCGTTATGTTACAACTGGTTACAAAGACGTCATGCTGTTAGACTAATCGGCATATCGTGTATATTTAATGTTTGATACTGTTTTATTAAAGTCATTGTTTTTACCTCCGTCGTCAGTTCTTGAATCAGCCGACACATTCATATAGAGTATGAGTATTAACAACTTCATACCTACATTACTATTAATCAGGAAAGGTATTCTTAAGTTTCGTTTTCTTAACAAATTGGTTAATTGTACTTGCGTTATTGTTCTTCCGGGACAGTGATATGAACTTCATTTTTAATTCTCACGAGATTTTAGAGTTTTATAGTTACCCACAACACACATACATAATGTCTAAATAACCACATATCCGTTGAAAGAATGGTAAGAAAGATAAAATTGTTCAAGAAGGTTAAAACTAGTTATAAGCCATAGAGTGATGATTGCAAGTTGCAGAACGAATATATTCCTGTGAATCACATTTATATTCTTGTTTAAGACAAAAAGTAATTCGTTATTTTTTTGGGAGAAATGATTAACATTTCCTTGTGTTCACTTTTATTGTCACTACTTATTCTATTTTCAGAGGCACAGTTTTCTCCCAAACTTGGAAACATCATGAATTATTCAAATTTGGCATAATTCCATCAATTTCAGAATCTCTGATACTTTGACGTAGATCTTAGACCTTTATGACGCAGACCTTTTGACTCTGCATCTTTCTCCCCACCATAGTTTCGACGAGATATCTCGTCATCAAGATCTGACCTATTTTGCTAACGACGAGATATCTCATCATCAAGGTATTGCCGGTTTTTTTATGATGACGATATCAAGATATGGTCAGTTTTCTTCAGATACTGTTAAGCCTTTAACTACGAAATACAGTATTGTAGTGCGAAATCAGTTGCAAAATACACACAATATGAATGGTAGGTTCACATCAGTAATATGTTTAGTTATCAATCTTAAAATTGTTTACTCATTTATTAAATTCGTTAATAACTTTCTGTCTAAAGTCATTTTGAATACTTTTTGAGAAAGTATCAATGCTCTATATTTAAATAAATTACTAACATTGAATTAGAAACACATTTATTTGTTTTTTATTTGAGTTCTGCTGAATAATTATATATAAAAATAATTTTCTTGCGACAGTATTATTTTTAAATTTCTGATGATGTGCAGTAATGATACTAACACATCCGAATAAAAATATGTTATCCGTTACGTAGAAGAGTTTTTGGATATTGAGAAATAAAATACACCTAACTATTCTTGTAAAAATAAACTATAATTATTGTAAGATCAAGTCTGTTATTCATGTACTTTCAAAGTATAAGAAATTAGCATATTCTAATATTTCTTGGTTACGCAAAAAATTATTCAAAATAGCATTATTATTTTAATAAAAACAGAATTGCCTTAAAAAATTTAACTTCTTTTTAACAAGCAAACTTACATTTTTAAATAAAATGTGTATTCTAATTAGAAAGAGAGTCCAGTAATGTTACTACGATCTAATTTCTATCAGATTAAATACATACCGTAATAGTAAGAAAATTACTAACAAGTTCGCTTGAAAAAATAAAGCGAAAACTTTCTCGTGCCATTGTTAGAAATAGAAACTTCTTCGAAAGAGAACAAGAATGATTTAAGTTGAAAATAATTATAAAGAACATGTTTTTTGTGTTTCCGAGGATTTATTTTTAATGAATACGTATCGAAGAATACTAAAAATTGGTTTAGAAAATTAATATACTTTCTGAAATTTTCTTAAAAGTTCTTTGACGGACTGATTATTAGGAACTATGAGAGGCATTTTCTGTCAAGGCATGTAGGCGACGGTAGTTTTTCTGCGGCTATACGCTTTCCTGTTCGTAGTTTGATAATGACTCCAGTTGACTTGTTTTTTTTAATACGATTTCAACATTTTGCCAATTAAAATTTCAAAGAATAAATTGCGACTTGATATATGGCTGTTGCTTAGTCAACGGCAATTAGATTAAACGCCAAGCGATGCCAAACCCGCTATAAACTATAGTTTAAGGTAACCGAAATGTATAATACGAGAGCATTTAGACAACAGAAATAAAATCTTCGCAGACCGTCTGGTTTGCTATTTGCTCTGAAAATCCCTCTCACAAACCGTGTTTATCAACGATATTGAATCATCCAGTCTAAACAGGTAAGTAAAATACTCAACTCGCTACGTGGGGAATTTGTGAAGAATACTTGTTGACATTCACGTTTAAAAAATTGCAGAGAACTTAGAAATTCTATAACTAGCATTTAGTAGTTATAGAATTTGTCTACACTGAAGATCCTATTTATAAAGAGTTAGTTTTTCTCAAAATACATAAAAATGGGTTTCAATACTTTCAGGACAGGAGCGTGATAAATTTTTCTAAAGCAGTAAACTTACGACAGTCAAAATTTATTGAACACAAAAGTACGTAATAATGGAAAATCCTTTATTATACGACAAAAGAATCATGGTCGTTGTGTAGTTATGAGTGGATAATAGAATATAACGATCTATGAGTTATGATGGCTAAATTTTGACAAAGAAATAGCAAAAATTTAAATTTTGAAAGGTTTGATACAAAAATTGAGGGTTGATAAATAGATCTCCTACTTCGTGGCGTCGCTACTATTGCAGTTCAGGAAGAAAAATGTTTGTGCAAGATTTTGATAGCCGATACTGTGTAGTGCTAAGAACTTAGTGTCAGTTCATTGCTTGACGTCCTTGAGTAATAGCGTTAGTTAGTCATCATAGGCCTATCTCCGGTGCCCTTCTAATGAAATAGACAGCGGAGTCGTAAGATCTTACAAGGCAAAGTCTCCAGGGCTGACGTGGGCCTATTGGCTATCGAAGCGCAGGCTAGTATTTTTAAACTCGCTAAATAAGGCCCTGTTAACATGGAATTTCCGAACGCTCGTTTGATAAAAGATTTTCGAGCGTTACCATGTGTACACAGCTTTGTCATTTTTCGAGGTTATTTCCGTTATGCATTAAATTCTCTTTTATTCCCCTAATCCAAGTTTCTATCTTTTAAATGGTTCAAGATAGAGTCAAAATTTCAACGGATTTCAAATCTGCGTAAAATTTTACGTCAGATCGGTACCAAAAACGTGATTTTCTTTAAAATATATATATTTTTTGTCAATAGTCGCAATTAATCTTTTTGCACATATTCCTTTTATACTCAGCGTAAACGGAAGTATTGCCTTGTTTTTAAAGGGAATGTCACTTTAATAAGATATTTAGTCGCCCCTAATCAACTGTTTTAATTTTACAGCCATTAAAAGTAGGATGAAAATCTTTCTTTTCCAACAGAGAAACCTCAAATTGTTTTTCTGTGTTCAATGGAGTCCGAATTTTGTTAATTTAGGAAGTATTAAATTGAACGCCAAAAATTTTCTAAAAATTATTGAAAACGAAGAAGAAATGTGATTAATATTCTTTCGATTTGCAAAACATTCGTTCCCTAATTACCTGTGAATAAAGTGTCTTTTTGAACAAACTTCTTTCGACATAAATAAATGCAATATTATCGATTTACTGACCAGAAGTGACAATCTAATGAGCTTAAATCTTTCATAGGATATAGTTTATGTTGCGTTCTGGTGCATTATTATGATTCTAGGAACCGGTATGAGCCATCGGATCATTTGAGAAACAGTGATTTATATTCGAATTGTGGCATTATTAAAAGTTTCATTAACAACTCAAAAATCCCAAAGTATGTGATATTTCGTTTTTTACTGTCCAGACTAGAGAAAACCCCTATAATCTTCACTCTTTCCGATGTAGATGATTCATCTACCAATTAAAAATAGTAAGAAGACTATCTTGTGTGCTAAGAGGTGATCACGTATTTTTGGGCTCAAGAAGCTAGC
The DNA here is from genome assembly GCA_933210815.1 of Meta bourneti. Classification (NCBI taxonomy): domain Eukaryota; kingdom Metazoa; phylum Arthropoda; class Arachnida; order Araneae; family Tetragnathidae; genus Meta; species Meta bourneti. The sequence continues at coordinate 88,034,929 of OW119924.1, read as the reverse complement.
AGATGAGTCATTTGTAATGTATTTTATCATAAAAGCTAAACATAATATGAAAAATTGGAATATTTCTATAAAACTTTGATTAAAACAAAACTGAAGCCTTATGCTAAAAACAGGAAAAAGACCAAACAATTTCCTAAAAATTTCAAAATTCACAGTATAAAATAAAAATATATCCTCCAAAAAAACTGTTTCTAGAATCAAGAAATTGGAAACGGAATTTCCGTTTATACGGGCATTGTCTACGAAGTACTATCAAAAGATGACATGGAAACAAAATCCTGCACTGATAACTTTTCTTTTTCTGTTATGTTATTTTCTTAAGTTTGATCATGTTTCCCCTTCGATCTATAGCTACTTTTTATTTAATTTCCTTTCAAATAAATTTGTATATATTTTTAAAATATATATCTCTAAAATTTTAATGTATCCGTATAAGGAACACATATATAACAATAATTAGTTTTTTAATTTTTAAACACAATTTTCCCCTAGTTCCGACTATCCGAAACTAAAACTAAACCTCTAACCTACTCTCTTTCAGTGTGTAGCACAAATGGAACCGCGAATGGAATAATGACTGGGGATATTTCAACTAAAATTTGCTTAAAACATCGACAAAAGCGAAAATTATGTTAAAACTAAAAAAACTCTAAAAATCACCAAAGAACAGTATACATCGAAAACCAGGATATTACAAAAAGAATTTCCGTCTACACGTACATGTATAAAAATTTCGATAAAATTAGTAATAACACTAACTGTAAGATTAAATTATAAATTTTATGGAAAATAAGCTCACGGTAAATAAAGTTCAGTAAATCAGTCTAGTAAGTTCATTTTCAAAACTCATATCGAGTTCAATTTAACACGAGGATGTTAAAAATGAAACACATTTCACGTTGTGTGTGTGTGTGTGTGATGACATTTTAAAAATAACTAAGTAATCACACCAACTTCAAGATTAAAATATAAATTCTATGAGAAATAAGCTCACAGCAAATTAAGTTCAGTAAATCAGGCTAATAAGTTCATTTTCAAGTTATCGTGTTCAATTTAACATGAGGATGTGAAAAACGAATGAAAATTGAAACTTATCTTACACATTTCACGTTGAGAACATTAAAAAAATAACTCAAAATTTAGCTTTCAATTTGAATGTTTAATTTTAGCTTTATTTTAAAGACGTTTGCCGCACATGAAAACTAAAACGGACCGTTGTCGGTATACGTTACCTCAGAAATAAAATTATATATTATCCCATTTATTGCAAACTACTATATTTTTACAAGTTTTGTGTGAAAGCGGGGTAAAATTTCTTCAAAACATAGAATACGATTAAATTTCCATCTTATTTTTAATGGCTATAAATATGAAACAGTAGATTAATGCAACAAAATAAATACTCCATTCAAGTCAAATCTTTTCTATAAAAACGAGATAAATAGTGCTTTTCGTGTTTGTAATGAATATCTTGTTGCTAATGAATGCTGCCAAATGTGCATCGCGAAAATATTAGTTACAATTGAAAAATTGTTTATTTAAAGAAAATCCCATTTTAGGTATCAATCTTGTGTAAAATTTTCCGCAGATTTCAAATCCGTTGAAATTTTCAATCTATCTCTAACGATCGCGAAGGTATAATTTGGACTAGGGAATAAAAAACCCTAACGTGAATCAAACGCGTATCATGTGTACAATGCAGTTCATTCCTATGTATCTCGAAAAGCCTGCTAATGGCTAGAACGTTGAAGCGACGAAGCTATATAGCCCGTGGATTCTCGCGATTTCTGTATGTGTACGATCCAGTAGAACTCTATATACTTTGGCTTCCCGCGTTTTATGTTGACATCAAACGAGCGTTGGGAAACGCCTCATGTGAACGAGGCCTAAAATACTTCAATCAGTCAATAATCGCTTTAACCAATCAAATAATTTATCCAGCATTCATTCATGGATGAAGGATTAATTTTTTTCTCAACCACGTGACACATCAAACCAAGCGATCGGCAGAAATTACATGAAGCTGGCGCACACGTACTCCCTCTATTTCATTAGACGGTCAATGACTCATTGACCTTCTAATGAAATAGACAGCATGTGGGCGGAATCTATCATAAAATCTCAGGAGGATAAGTCCCGTAGGCTTACGAATCAACTAGGACTGATTGCTATCGAAGAGCAGATTATTTTTTAATCAAGCTGAATAACCACTTTAACCTTTACACTACGGCGCTTTTATTCCGCTATCTGAATTTGGGATGACTGTTATCCCGCCCGTAGTCAAAAGGTAACCAGTCAATAATTTGTCCCAAATTAAGATTCATGCTTTTTCTCCACTGCCACGTGCCAGATATTCAACCCGAGCGATCGGAAGAAATAACATGAAGCTTCGTGCACATGCGCCGTCTATTTCATTAAAAGGTCGATGGTTGACGTCAGCACCTCAGTTCCTGTCTCCATCGATCTGCTAATGAAATAGACAGAGCATGTGGCCGAAGTCTCTGTAGTGTCAGAGGGGTAAGTCACGTGGGCTTACGAATCAACTTGGACTGATTGGCTATCGAAGAGCAGGCTAGTGTTTTTAATCACTAACCGATCAATTATTTGTCCTACATTAGGATTCCTGCTTTTTCCCGCAACCACGTGAGAGATCGAACCGGGCGACGGGAAGAAATAGCATAAGTTGTGCGTACATGCTTAGTCTACTTCAATAGACGGTGGATGACCGAGTTACGTATAAAACAGCGATCAGTAATAAAGTTTTTGACATTTTTGAGAATCAGGCTTGGAAGAAAGACTTTTTGTTTTTCATCTCTACAATGAAAGGTCACTTTGCAATCCATAAGCGAAGGAAACAGACACAAGCCTGAAACTCCCACGTGTTCCACGCCCTCCTTACACTCCATAATTTGCACCGTCTGTTCTGATGATTCACAAAATTCAGCTGATGTTTGAAAGGTCAACATTTTTCAGCCGATGTCGAAGTTTAAGTTGCAGTGAAAACAAACCACGAAGTTCCTTCATAGACAGAATGAAAAAGGGGGCAATGTGTTTTGGAAAAATGCGTGGCCAGTACATGGTGACTAATAAGGTTCTAATGTTTAATTGAGTTTATAGGAAATAAATTTTGTTTCATTTCTCGATACAACTTTATTATTTTATTTACTCGGAAACTATACAATTGGTTTTTACGGCTCAAGATCCAAAAAAAATGGATGTACTGCGCTAATTGGAAACCGAAAGAAAATTCAATTAAATTCTACGTAAAAAGGTATCTGAATAACAAACCTTTAGGAGGGTGATAAAGCACAGGTAAAGATGGGGGAGAACAAATGAAAATTTTAATCAAAAGTATGAAAGAAATAACTCGTCAATATCGTAAAAAATTAAATGTAGAATTGAAATGCGTTGATGAGAATGTTGATTTAAAATTGGTGAAGTAGCAGTTTATGGCACAAAAAACTGTTGGGTAAAAGATGGGAAATTAATAGATTGAGATAAAATAAACACCATAAGCGTTACCCTTAAAAACACAAATTGTGAAGGCCAAAATATATTTTCAAACAGAAATGGCTAGGATCAATTAACAATAAAAAACTTGTTTACTAACATAATTTAAAAGGTGCTGTTATAAATGTAAAAATCCGAGTGACGTAAAAGGGTAAAAAGCAAGTCTGTATTTTTGCGAATCTGATGAAGGTGATGAGGTGTTAAAAAAAGCATTAATAAAATCATCAGAGCAGTACAATTTTTCAAAATATGATGGTGATAGGTTGCCAGAGCAATGCTGGAACGGTTTCACTACCAATAAAACAAAGGAGTGACTCAATAAATAACTATGAGTGACTCGAGAATATCCAATTCAAATACCAGTTAAATGAACGGACCCTGAAAGGTTCACTATTTGGGTGCAATGAACAAGTCAACTGTCATGGTGCTATTTATTGAGTTTTAACAACTGCATTGCAGAAACACAGGTCTATACGAGTAAATTCCTAACTTATCGGGCCGTGGTAGCCCGGTTGGAGGAGCAACGGATTAGTAACTGGAGGGTTGCGAGTTCGAATCCAACCAAAGACCGTCGTGTACAAAGAGGGCTGGTGCATGTTAAATCTGTCTTGGCCTCAAATGTCCTCACGTAGGCATGGTGTGGAAGTTTGGAGAGGTTTGGAGAGGGGTGCCAGCTCAGGTGTGACCTCGTCATCTGACCGAGGTTCGAAATTGCTTGTGTTGCCCTCGATCTTTCTCTTCGGGATTGACCCCGGACCGTCAACAACCCGTTGTGATGCTCCAGTGCGACAATTGAAATACCTACCTACCTAACTTATCAATCGACCCTTGTAATACTTACAACAGGGCTCTACATATAAGGACCAATTTAGCTTTCATGACAGAGAATTTCTGCGGTAGTAATTTGGTAAGCGATTCGAAACAAAAATTAATTCTTTCAATGCAGTAACAGCATTTACCTCACAATAGAGGAAACATATCGTACATAAGAGAATCATCATATACTTGTTCTTTTTCTGACAACTAAGAATCGAAATAAAATATATCACGTTAGTCTTAATAAGCTTGTTCAGAACCCCACAGCAAATATTTAGCGTACATATTTTCAGAATTGGTTAATAGGTTGGGTTATATGGCGCAAGAGTCATATTTGGACAGGCTACGCCAAACACAAGAGAGACAACGTCAATTAATGGCACACACAAGATGTTTTTTATTGACACCGAAGAGAGAAACACACCTACGTTGAGTTACAGGAATCAACGAACCTGTGACGCCTGCAATTCAGAATTGGTTGCTATGAATCCTCCTATGATCGCATTTGCTATGATTAGTTATGGAATTGAACCTTGAATAAGCATTATATCGTCTGAATTCGTACAACGCTAAGTTGAAATTAATATTCTAAAATTCTTTTATGATCTTCGTACCATCTCATATAGTATTCGATGCACGTTACGATGGCTGAACGTTGTTATTGTTCAAACCGAGACTTCGACTTTTCGGTAAGCCTATCAGGACACTAAATATCGTCTCATACAGAAGGGAATGCATCATTATGATAAAAAGATGGTGCTGTTAAGGCACTTTAAACATTGCAGGACTATATAAAATTGAAAATGAATACCGAGTACTGCATAAACGAATAATGAATATACGCATCCCTTCTATTCCGAAAATTCTTCTCTCCTAAACCTTCTGTGATATTCACGAGCATAATTCCATTTTGCAACTTGCAGTCTTCCCTCCATTATTTCTAACCATATTTGATCTTCTTGACGAATAGAATCTTTCCAAAGGAATCAATTCTAAGGGAATTCTAAGGAACCAATAGAATCCTTTCGAATGTTTCTATTGGTCATTTCCTTAGAATTCCAGCACAGAATCTTCCAAAGGGCTCTAATCTAAGAAAATAATCAATAGAATATTTCCAAAGGATTATATTCTATGGAAATGATCAATGGAATCTTTCTAAATGATTCCATTCTAAGGGAATGACCAATAGAATATTTCCAATGGATTCTATTTGAAGGAAATAAGAAATAGAATCTTTCGGAAAGGATCCAATTCTAAGGAAATGATCAGTATAATACTTCTAAAGGATTCCATTAGTCATTTCCTTAGAATTCCAACATAGAATCTTCCAAAGGATTCTATTCTACGGAAATTGCCAATAGAATCTTTCTAAAGAATTCTATTCTAACGAAAGGACCAATAGAATCTTTCTAAAGGATTCTATTTGTCATTATATTCAAAGGACTAAAATATTATATTCTAAGTAAATGACCAATAGAACCATTCCAAAGGATTCTATTCAATGATAATGACCAAAAGAATCTTTCCAAAGAACTCTGTTCCATTGAAAGCTTCAATAGAATCATTTCAAATTATTTTATTCCAAGGAAAAGACCGATTAAAAGATTTCTAAACGCTGAAATAATCCAAGGATTCTTTAAACCAATGGGAGGGGTTATTTAGTAATTAAGTGTGTTATGGGGTAAAAAACAACACTACACAACTCGAAAATCTCGTGATGCTCAGTGGGTTCGATCTAATCCAAACCCGATAATTGCTCATCGCTTTAATAACTTAACTCATCAGCATACTTAATGAAATAAATTAAAAGTTGAGGGGATAGTGAGCTGTGCTGATGGGATAATTTTCTACGCCACGGAGCGAGACACGCGGTTAATTAGCAGCGTTTGAGATCATTTCCATGCAAATAACTTACACAAATTTGTACATTGTGTTTGGAGCTAAAAGATCGCCTTTTTAATTCAGTATCCGGTTTCTAGACCTTGATCTAGATCTTTAAGTTGGTCCAGATGCCAGAAATTACCATAGTTCGAGAAAACAATATTTTAACACGTTCCTTGGCAAGTCGGGCCGTGGCAGCCCGGTTGGAAGAGTAACGGATTAGCAACCGGAGGGTTGCGAGTACGAATCCAACCAAAGACCGTCGTGTACAAAGGAGGATGGTGCACGTTAAACCTGTCGTGGCCTTAAATGTCCTCACGTTGACATGGTGCGGAAGTTTGGAGAGCGGGCTGCCAGCTCAGGTGTGATCTCGTCATCTGACCGTGGTTCAAAATTACTTGGTGTTTTCCTCGGATCTTTCCCTTTGGGGGTTGATCCCGGACCGTCGCCGATAGCCCTTTATGTTACTCCAGTGCGACGTTAATTAAATACCTACCTCCCTACCCTGGCAAGTCGTTTTTGAGTATCAGTTTCAGGTCATGTGTGCCGAAAACAATACTCATTGGAGTTTAACACGCAAAAATATCTGTTTTCGGTTTTTTGTAAACTGGAAGCATTTATCAGTAGAATAAATATTGAAACTAGAAACGCACAGTAAATGTATTTCGTAATGGAAATTTACAAAATCATACATCGTTTGACAGAAAATTAGTGGAGTTCTGGGGCGGGGGTGGGGTCCTCAATTGTCGAAGAAATCCAGAGTGAAATGAATGTTTTATTTTTGTATTGAACTCAACAGAACTCAATATACTATACAGATAACACAAATTACTGAATACAGTTCACAGGTTATATATAAACCCAGTTCTCCATGAGATTTCTCTCTAGGAGTCCACCTTCCGCACACTACCAAAGTACCTTTTTAATTTCAATTGCAAGATATATTCAACGCCAGGTCTCTGTGAGACTTCCCAACTACCCTACCCTCAAAGTCCCTTATCAACATCAATTTCCAAGGAATATTCACCACCAAATCCCCACGAGACTACACCAGACATCTAATTTTCGTACCCTCAAAGCACCTTAACCCTTTTTCTTGATTCCCGAAATGTGCGCTATAGCCAATCTAATTGGTTTGCGTTTCCAACAATGAGTTGAGATACGTGTTCCTGTACGTATTCTGAACGCGACGTCAGTTGACTTGTTTTTTCTACGATTTCCAGCACTTCAAAACAATTCCACAGAATAAATTCCTAGTTGAAAAAATGACTGATGATTGGCCAACATCAATTAGATTAAAATTCCAACGTTGTCAAAATGAAGATAAACTGCATTATAAGGTAACCGCGGTATGTACACTGCTGGCCACCCAAATTGCAACACCAAGAAAGACAAGAGATATCACAACAAAATTTATTTTGTAGATAACATGTTGACCAGGTATCAAATGATTAAATTTATAGACTTCTGTGAAGTGTGGTTCCTGCCAAAATCAGTAGCCAGAGTAGCCGCCATTGTTGGAGATCACCGCTGCCACACGCCTCGGCATTGATTCAAAGAGACTTTGGATGTGTTCTTGGGGTACAGCAGACCAAGCAGCTTCCACACGTTGCCAAAGTTGATCTGGTGTGGCAGCTGGGGATGTATTCTGGGTCAATCGTTGAGCAACCATGGACCACATGTTTTCTATCGGCGAAAGATCCGGAGAGCGAGCTGGCCAGGGAAGCAATTCAATCTGGCGATTGACGAAGAACCCTTGGACAATGCGTGCCACGTGTGGTTGCGCATTATCCTGTTGAAATATGGCTGTGGGCAAGCCCTGAAGGTAAGGAAGGACAACTGGCTCCAACACCTCGGAGATGTAGCGCTGGCTGTTTAAAGTACCGGCAATGCGTACTAGAGGAGTGCGAGAGCGATATCCAATACCGCCCCATACCATAATACCCGGTGCAGGACCAGTGTGGCGGTGCATAACGCAGCTGTTCAGCATCCTCTCTCCACGGTGTCTCCAGACTCGAATCCGACCATCGTGGTGTTGCAGACAGAAGCGTGACTCGTCAGTAAAGACAATTTCATTCCATTCTGCCGTCCACATCCTTCTTTCATCGCACCATTGGCGGCGGAAACGTCTGTGGTTCTGCGTCAAGGGTACACGAAGCAATGGACGTCTTGCGGACAGACCACTCTGCTGTAAACGGCGTCGAATGGTACGCGCAGACACTGGATGATGCGGTACAGACTGAATGTGCTGTGCTATGGTTCGTGATGTGGCTGAGCGATCCGTCACTGCCATACGCACAATATGCCTGTCATCACGTGAAGTGGTGCACTGAGGTGGATGCGATCGAACACGTCGGTCCGTCGTACCCTCCTGCATCCAACGATCACATATCCGCATTACAGTTGTTTGGTTTCGTCCAACACGACTACCGATTTCCCTGAAAGATAATCCACAATCTCGGTAGGCCACTATCCTTCCTCTGTCGAACTCGGATACTTGATCAAAAGATGATCGCTGTTTTCTACGAGGCATAATTGATCGGGTTTTTTTTGAAAAAACCACAAGAAAAACACAATTGCCGTACTTGAAATCGTCGAAATCTCCAAGCCTTAAATAGCGCTTTGAAGTGGCGCCACAGGCGCGCGTGATGTGCGTCTGCGCTGAAATTCTAATCATTTGCATGTCTCACCTCCGCTAATGCATGTTGTAAATTTCATATTATTTGCATGCTTCCTTCAGGGTGTTGCATTTACGGTGGCCAGCAGTGTATTATGCGAGAACATTTCAACAGCAGGCGTAGAATCTTCACAGACCTTCTGGTTTGTTTTATATTGAAAAAAATCCCTCTCAAAAGTACCCTTTCAATATATATATATATATATATATATATATATATATATATATATATATATATATATATATATATATATATATATATATATATATATATCTTTTCGTAAAAACTTGTTAATCGTCGCCTTTTACTCATTTACGACTATCATACGATAGTTAGAAGTTATCAAATGCTTTTAATCTTGTTAGTTTCTTGCAGTTCTTAATTGTACTAACCCTGGGTGTATTTCTTTCTTCTGTGCCAGTGAAAACTTTCGTTGTGTGTATGTATATTACTTGATATTGTATATCTTGTGTCTGGCCCAGCATGGCCAAATATGGCCCTTGCGCCATAAAACCCCCAAAACCAACCAACCTAATTGTAACATTAAGCATATAACTAAAAAAATCCAATGCTAAATGAACTATTTAAAATGAATGATTTGTTATTTATCGATAAGTGAATACAAATCCTTAAAAATGATGACAATTCCAAAATCTATTGATCCACAACTGGTGACCCGAACGTAAAGCCATATTGGTGATCTAGTTGACCTATCTTTTACAGCAAGACAGACCAAAAGCAGATTCTGTGCGTTAGACTATTTTAGGAATCATAAACCAGGACAATCTGAATGTTTCGGATTGGTCTACAAACAAGTTCAGTGATAAACTACATCCAGCAAAAAAGACTGCCCAGGTTCTATTTATTCCTCCCTGGGTGTATTGATCTCTTCTGTGTCAGTAAAATTTTCATTGTGCGTGTGTCTATTATTTGATATTATATGTCGTGTATGGCGCAGCATGGCCAAATACGGCCTTGCGCCATAACAGCCCAAAACAAACGAACCAACCCAACCACACACTTGCAGCATGCTACATAACCTATATGCGCATGCGTACACCGTTTCCGTACAGAAAGCAAGTCGGTACGCATGCGCCTTTTAGCCAATTTAGTACCTTAGAACTGATGTAAGGCTAACAGAAGGGGAATACTCTATCTACCTCGGGATTTATTTGCTTAAAACATAGTAGTAGAATTTATTTTTCGGTGAAGATTAAATATTTGCTTTCTCATATTGAATTCATTATTCAACCAAACTATAGTGTTATATTCTTATAAATTGTTGTGTATACCATTACCTTGTTGTATATACCAGTAGAAACTTTCGTTATGTGTCTGTCCATTCCTTGATTGTTTTGTGTTTGGCGCTGCTTGGCCAAGTATGGCCCTTGCGCCATAAAACTTAACGCAACCTTCAATAAGATAAAGATACTCGCCTACCTCTATACACTTCTTGAGAGCGCCGTCCACTCCAAGCTTTCTGGCCGATCTGTAAACTTCACTTAACTCTTGACATGTCACCTTCAGTTCACCCGTGTACATGTAATGGAGCAGGATGCCAAAGGCCCTTGCTGTCACACTTGGCAGTTGTAGCTACGGAATGAAACATTTGTGAGTTATCGACCGAAAGCTGCTTGCATGTTCCTCTTTGAATAGTTAAATGACTACTCTGAGCCGATTGTAAACTTGAATTACCATAAATTCCCCACTCTAAGTCATAACTTGATTTGAAGACAGTTCTGTTTCACTCGGTTTGATATCCATCATTACTCTAATTGCTTAAGCGGAGATCTAATTACTTAATCCGAATAAGCATGTATTAGTCCGCGTCTCAAATTACATTTGCGAAATGGCACGCACCGAATAGGTATAAATTTTAAAGAACATTCGGGCGTAGTGTGGAAGTTTGGAGGTGTCAACTCAGGTGTGACCTCGTCATCTGACCATGGTTCAAGATAACGTGGTATTGACCTCGGATCTTACCCTTGGGATTGATCCCGGATGGTCGCTCAATAGCCCGTTGTGTTGCTCCTAGTGCGATGTTAATTAAAATACCTACCTACCCAATGACCACACCATGTAATTATGATCCACGGTCAGATGACGAGGTCACACCTGAGCTGGCACCCCGCTCTCCTAGCTTCCACACCACGACAACGTAAGGACATTTGAGGCCACGACAGATTTAACGTGCACTAGCTCTCTTTGTACACGACGGTCTTTGGTTGGATTCGAACTCGCAACCCTCCGGTTGCTAATCCGGTACACCTCCAACCGGGCTACCACGGTCCTCGCCCTTTAAATAAAGAAACAACGAAGTGCAGTAATTCATTTCTTAGTTGACAGTTTGCGCCACTTGTTTCTGGCAACTTAAACTACAGTAATAATCAAATGACATATTGGGTAGGTAGATCAATTAATGTCACTCTGGAGCAACACAACGGGCTACTGGCGACGGAAGGAAAAGATCCAAGGACAACACCTCGTAATTTTGAAACACGTTCAGATGACGAGGCAAGTAGGTATTTTAATAAACGTCGCACTGGAGCAACACAACGGACTATTGGCGACGGTCCGGGATCAACGAGTTTCGACACCACGCCAAGGTGGGGACATTTGAGGCCACGATAAATTTAACATGCGCCAGCCCTCTCGTACACGACGTTCTTTATTTGGATCGAATTTCGAACTCGCGACTTACCGTTTCCAAATGCGCTACTCTTCCAACTGGGCTACCGCTGCTTCATTAACCCTCCTGGTGGTTTTCCTTCGCTTCGAAAACTGCTCAGTAGGGCCAGCATATGATTCAAAAACCTATTCCAAACTGTCATCAGTTCTGGGTAAAGAGCAATTTGTTTTTACTACTTGTAATAATAGGGTAGTTTTAATTCGACAAGGTACCGCGTCATTAACAAACTTGAGCAGATCTTGATGGACGAGATATCTCGTCGAAATCACTTGGAGGGTTAATGTTAGGTAGGTAGTTCGATTAACATCGCACTATAGCAACTTAACGGGTGATGGTCCAGGATCAATCCCAAAGGGATAGATCAAGGACATCTCGTCATTTGAACCACTGTCAGATGACGAAGTCAACACCTGAGCTGGCACCCCACACTCCAAACTTCCACACCCCACCAACATGACATTTGAGACGATATAACGTGCACCAAGGTTAATAGTAGGAGAGGAAGAGTTTAATTAATATACTTTTGGGTCTCACAGCTTAGGATATCATGAATCCCTGCCGGCGGATACTCGCTTATCCAAACGACAACACGAATAATTTATCTGGACTTCTCTCTGGTGTACCACTGCGTAATTTCAGAAATTATGACAGTTCATGTTTCATATTTGCAGTTGATATAATCGCTTTCCTCACATATCACTGCTCAGGAAAGGGTATTACCATAAGCCGACCGCCTTAATGATTTAATGCCTGAGAAGGCAACAATTCAATAGAATGAATGATCTGATTTCAATTGGAGAATCAAACTACTAATCAAATAAATACGTAAGGAATTTCCCAATTGGAGATTGCAAATTCCTTACGTATTGTGGTTAAATATCATGTGTGTGCATTCAGATTTGTTGACGCACTCTCCATGCATGGTTATATCCACAAATGAATTGCTCAGGGTAGTAATGAAAAGCTACAGAATAAGAATCCCATATTGAAAAAAATTAAATATTCAAGAGAATCAAAATAATTTTTGATTGTCTCAATAAGTGTGCAGTACTTCAAAGTTAACCCTCGAGTTTCTAATCCGCTGCTCTTCCAACTGGGCTACCGTGGTCCCTAGGGAAGAGGAATGATGATCATTTTTCGGTTATAAGAACTAGGGGAACTCTAAAACGTCATCTGAAGGTAACAGAAATTAAAGTCATTCAGGAAAGGCATGTTCAAACCCTAGGTCCACGGAATGAAGATTACTCACCCAGGAAAGATTTATCTTTCGTTTAAAATTCTGATTAAACTAATCTAATATTATTTTTTGGCAAACCACGTCAAGAATTAACCTAACATAGGTAGGTAGGTAGATAATTAAATGCACTGGAGCAACATACGGGTTACTGGTGACCGTCCGGGGTCGATCCCGAAGAGAAAGAACCGAGGACAACACCTCTTAATTTCGTACCTCGTTCAGATGACGAGGTCATACCTAATACCCTCATATATATAAGCTAGCACCTCACTTTCCAAATTTCCACACCACGCCAACGTCAGGATATTTGAGACCACAACAGATTTAACGTGCACCAGCCCCCGTGTACACGACGGTCTTTGGTTGGGCCCCAACTATACTTCGGGAAAAATTATAAACTTTCTATACAAATAAAATTGGATTATTCAGTAACCAAATTTGGGGTAAAACAAAAACTTGAGGTGAGAGTAATAGTAATTAAAGTCAACCTGGTTAGGAATGGTATTGGTATTTTCAATTAACGTCACACGAGCAACACAAAGGGCTATTGGTGACGGTCCGGGATCAATCCTAAAGGGAAAGATCCGAGGACAACACCACGTAATTTTGAACCACGGTCAGATGACGAGGCAACACCTGAGCTGGCACCCCACTCTCCAAACTTCCACACCACGCCAACGTGAGGACATTTCAGGCCACGACAGATTTAATGTGCACCAGCCCCCTTTCTACACGACGGTGTTTGGCTGGATTCGAACTCGCAACCCTTCGGTTGCTAGTCCGTTACTCTTCCAACCGGGCCACCGCGGCCCCGGTTAGGAATGGGAAAGTAATTTAGGTAGGTATTTTAATTAACGTCACAATGGAGCAACACAACGGGCTATTGGTGACGTTCCGGGGGGGGGGGGGTATTTCAATTAACGTCACACTGGAGCAACACAACGGGCTATTGGTGACGGTCCGGGATCAATCCCAAAGGGAAGTCCGAGAACACCACATAATTCTGAACCACGGTCAGATGACGAGGCAATTCCTGAGCTGGTACCCCACTCTCCAAACTTCCGCAATTTGAGTCCGCGACAGATTTAACATGCACCAGCCCCCTTTGTACACGACGGTCTTTGATTGGATTCGAACTCGGAACCCTCCGGTTGCTAATCCGCTGCTCTCACAACCCGGCCATCGCGGCGCTTGATTAAACTCATCGAAAAAAAAATGTCCGATATATTTTACATAAAGAATTAAACTAACTGCATAAGGAAAAGATAAGCATTCAGCAAATAAAATTGAATTATACGATTACAAAAACTAGAGCGATGCAAAAACTTCCGCTAAAATTAGTCATCGAGAATAGCCATGTTCAAAATTTTGAATACACTGAAAAGCAATTCCACACCCATGAAAGATTTATAATCAGTTACATCCAAAAGACGCTAAAAATAATCTTAAAAGATAACAAATTAGAAGGTAATTATTTTGCATAAGTGGTCACTTGACAGCAGAGGAACACTTAATTTGGTAGAACTCCAACATTTTTAATAAATACTAACGCATCGTGAGAAGAAAATGTTAAAAGCTGTTATTAATTACTTTGTAGAATGTCTTCTCGGTTGTGAGACTTGTCAAATATAATTATTCGGAGAAAAGCTAAGTGTGGAAGACTTTTCGTGATGTTTTTAGCTCACATTTTTTTTTATTCTTGATGTGTAAAGAAAGAAGCTAATTTAATTATTATTTCTGCAGTTTGTGTGCTTGTAAGTAGAGGATTCATTACGACTAACTGAAATCTGATTAAGATTTACTCAGGTAGAAGAAAAGATTATTTTGTGTAAGCCTAGCCGCTTTTTAAAGTGTTTAGTTCTATGTTAAAAAGTTTACCACTGGAATGTAAGAAATGTGTTAAGTTATGGTACAATTGAATTAGCATACTAAATATTTACTGTCCATTTTACGGAATTGGAAGAAAATTACATCTCCATTTTAGTGAGGTACTTTTAAGACTGAAGTCTGACTTAAGGGGTTATACCTAGTTGTAACTTTCAAAAAGCAACATTTCCCGGTTGTACATTATCTGGAAAATGTTCAATTACAATCTTAAGTTGTGTGTGATCCGACCAATATTCTCGAAGTTACACGCACTTTTGCGGAGATGTCTCGGTACGCTTGACAGTTACCACTGCGTTCTACGAATACCTTTCACTCTATCGGCTATCGTATACAGGTTTCTACTGTATTCCGGTTTGTACTGTATACAGGTTGGCTATATGATGTGCTGGAAGGTCTGTGTGTAACTGATTTAGGGGTTTAATGTATTTTTCGTTCTCTGCCAACGAAAATCAGAAAATAGTCAGTTCGAAATTTGAAGCCAAGCAGTGCAGTTTTCCATTTTTATGTGTATTTTTTCCTGATTTTTGAGTGATCATGGATCGTATAAAATGTACTAGAGAATCGAAAAGGTCAGAGAAGGTTTGTTTATATATCAAGAGCTAAGAGAAAAAAAATTAATCAA
Organism: Meta bourneti; assembly: GCA_933210815.1. Taxonomy (NCBI): domain Eukaryota; kingdom Metazoa; phylum Arthropoda; class Arachnida; order Araneae; family Tetragnathidae; genus Meta; species Meta bourneti. The sequence goes on along the minus strand of OW119924.1, from coordinate 88,019,609 downwards.
AAACAGCAGAAACAAGTGAAGCTAGTTTCAGCGCTTCTGTGAACAAAATGAAGCAGCAAGAAGAGTTCAGTGATCCATCGAGTGAGTTTCGAATTTTAAGCTTTATCAACTGATTTGAAGTCTTAAGGTAATGGATCCTAATGGATCAAAAATCGTCGAAACATCAGCATGCATCGCAGCTTGTATGTTTAATGAAGGTACCACTCCATCATTCCTTTACATTAAGAATGCAGTGGTAGTCTCTGTTGGTTCTAATGCCCATTTGTATGCTGAGACAACGGACGAAGAGAGCGTCGCGATCGCTAACAGAAGATCGCAAAAATGTACCTAAGAGGAAAGAATGCTTCGTAGACAACGTCCAATCGAAGTTTTGGAGGCTGCAGCTGGAATAGAGGACATTATATGGGCCTGGAATAGATGTTTCGAAGTAGAAAAAATTCGATTTTAATCATGTGTAAACCGTTTTTAAAACTTTAAACGTGTTTTTGTTAAAACCATGTTTTCAAAGTCGGAGATCAAAATATCTCGAGAACCGCTGAACCAATCGTTCCAAAATTTTTACTGCTTTTTCGTAGCATGATTTACTAGTCTTTAATCGTTCGACTTTTTTCCGATCAATATCATGGATTTTATAAACGAAGAAATACAATTTCTTTTTCGTAAAAAACGAAACTATATCTTCTGACAGCCGCCATTTTGTAAAAAATCAAAATTCTACTTATCCGTTCGTTAAGTACTAAACAACTTTCGTTTTTTTATTCCAGGTAATCCTGTTCGGAGATATTTTTGATCACCGCAAAACGCCTTTTTTAAAACACCCTCTCGGAGATCGGCTGTAACTAGTGTAAAAGTCGATACTTTTTATAAAACTTTGTAATAACATCTTCAATATATGCAGTTTCAAATGTAAAAAGTTTCATTTAAATATATACATATGAGTCTTCATCAAAAATTCGTGAAAATCGTGTTTTTTTCCTTTGAACTAGGTATAATCCCTTAATATTAGGTCGGTTGGTTCTTTTGGGGTTTTATGGCGCAAGGGCCATATTTGGCCCTGGTATTTGAATTAACGTCACACTGGAGAAACACAACGGGTTACTAGGAACGGTCCGGGATTAATCTCCAAGGGAAAGACCCGAGGAAAATACCACGCAATTTTGAACTACGGTCAGCAGACGAGGTCATCCCTGAGCTGGCACCCCACTCTCCAAATTTCCACACCACGCCAACGTGAGGACATTTGAGGCCACGACAGATTTAACGTGCACCAACCCCCTTTGTACACGACGGTCTTTGGTTGGATTCGAACTCGCAACCCTCCAGTTGCTAATTCGTTTCTCTTCCAACCGGGCTACCACGGCCCCTGAAACTAAATGATAAAAATTATAAAAACACAAACTGGAAATTTTGTCAATTGAGCTCAATAGTTGTTTACAACAGGGGTGCAACATGTGACATCGAATTTACTATCTAGACATCAAGCATTCATAACAAAATATTTTTCGAGGAAAGAGAGGAAAGTTCAGTTAATATCATGCAGTTTGAACTTGCGAGTTCCCAGTGATGAAGGAAGTTGTAATATTGAGTTAGAATCTCAGTTCTGCTTGAATTTAAAATTTATTTTTCTCTAGAGTGAGAAAAAGTTCATTGCAATTGCTTTTTGCGCGAGTATAATTTATTCATCCGACTTCCTTCACAGAAAAAATAACGGTTGTAGGAATAAACAGCGTTTACTTTAGGCTTTTTAAACAAGAGTGGGAAAGGAAAGGAAAACAACCGGGCTTTCGGTTTGAAGATAAATAAAAACATTCTGCAAAAATTCACTTTTGCGTTAATAAAAAACGTTTCTCTTTCTTGCATCTAAAAAAGCAGAGTTGGCGTACGTCTGTTCTCTGTACCAGAGGTTCCCAACCTTTTTGACTGGAGCCCTTTCTAGAATAAATTTCTATAGTCCTACTCTGTTTAACAAGTTAATGATGTTTAGGAGTAGGATTACAGGGTAGGAAGAGGGTAAAGATATAGTAAAGAGAAATTTAAACAATTTCGCAATGTCAATTCAAAGAAATTATATTTTAAAAACATTGAAATTTACCATATCTCAATTTAATTTCAACCACCAATACACACACATGATATTGTCATACATACTTGGCATACATAACAGTTCTTTGAAAGTTCAATAAATCAAACCATTTGCGTTACAACAGATTTTATATTATTGGTGAGAGCAACAATAAGGTCTATGCAATAAACCCAGTTTCTCCTATTTAATCATTCCATCCAATTCAATTCAAATACATATTCAGTCATTACTTGTTATTCAAAATTTTTATTATTCATTATATAAGACAATTCCTATTTAATTTTACTAAAGTACACTGTAGTGCAACAGTAGGCCTAAATTAAGACAACAATAAAATAATGTATAAATGTTTAATGAGACATCTGTGGTTGCATTTTTTGCAGTTTTCTTATTTTAGTATAATTGATAATTGAAGGCGAATGTCTGGTCTACATTTAAGCTGCTTCTATGTTTTGTAACAAAACACAACACTTTATAAAGAAACACTTACGAACTGCACAACTAAACACTCACAAAGAGATGGAACGCACAAAAAACTCGCAAAAGAATCGATAAGAAATTCCAATGTCATCGAAAATTCACTGAAGTAGTGATGGGCGTATTCGAATACAAAAGTACTCGTGTAACCACACTTAAAAGTATTCGTTGTATTCGATTCTTTTCCAAAGTATTCAGATACAAGTATTCGGATACCAAAGTACTTGGATCCAAGGTAAATAGGTAGGTATTTTAATTGACGTCACACTGGAGCAACACAACGGGCTATTGGTGACGGTCCGGGATCAATCTCAAAGGGAAAGATCCGAATTGGATCCAAGGTATTCGGATACAAGGTATTCGGATACAAGAGTACCCATCCTAGGTATTCGGATGCCAAAAGTACTCACCCTGCGTATTTGAATACCAAAGTATTCATCTGAAGTAGCAGTGTCACATTGCATGGGTATTCATGTTGCTCGTTAGTGTTATGTTTCTAGTCTCGATTTTGCTTTTTCCAATTTTACATATCTTGAAAAGCACGTGCTGAATGAAACGTAGAAAAATTCCATTAATTCAGAGATTGGATTTGAAATTTTCTGGAAGCAATTTCCCGAACAGGCAGGCTTATTTATGGGTAAATTACACATATCATTTGCCTTTTATTTTTGAAAATCAAGTTGGAAGTTTTTAATTTTTCAATATTAATTTTAACTATATTTTTAATTTTAATTATTTATATTTAATTTAATTGTCAAGCTTTTTTATTTCTGATATTTAAAATATCTCTAAATAAGATACTTTAATGCTTGGAATGCTTTCTTTTTCTTCAAGTAAAAGAACGTTATTTCATTCTTAAGATGGTTGTTATTTATCTGAAAATAACTAAACAAATATCTGACAACTAATTAAGATAGTAAAATGATTATATTAATACTTTTTTCAGCTTTGAATCTACCTCTTCTCATATCTTCGTACTCCAAACAATGGTTGCAAAAATTAAAAGTGAATTTCCAGGAACAAGATTTGATTATTTAATGTAATTTATTTTGTAAATATTTACGGAACCATTCTTGTATTTAGATTAACCGACAGATGTGTCACTTTTCATAAGTTTGCAGAAATAAATTTAAGTTTCAGATCCTGGCTATTAAAAATAACAAAATACTTTTTACATTCATGCAAACTTTTTAAAAGTATCTTTAAAGAGTTTTGTATAAAAACTTTCATTTTTATTTCTTCGGAGCTCCCTCCAAAATAAAATTTTGACTACGTTCCCTGTTAAAAGTGATTATTAACGATTTCCACAAAATATGGTAGAAAATCAAATCAATCCAATACGAAAACTAAAGTTTAAAATCATTATTTATAAAATCAAGATAAAAAATGACATACAAAATATATTACCAGAAAATTCAGCAATTTGTACAATGTATTAATTTTTGTTATCCTTCAAAATACAACTAAAATACAATTTGTCTACAATTCAAATAGATTAAAAATAGTCTCTTCATGCTATTTTTAATTTTTAAAATTTACATTAATGATTCGGAAAGGAAAAAAGTATAAATATAATATAGATTTAAAATTTGAGTTTTGTGAAAAATAAATTCCTTTTTTAAGCACAGCCTGTCAAAATGTTTAAGAAAAATTGAATAAATTTGATTGTCTTGTCAAAAATTATCATTCACATGAAAAACAATCATCTAAATCCTTGTAGTGGATTTAAACCTTGAACCGATTTGTTACAATTCCAGCGCTCTAACCACTATGCTAGGAAGGACACGTTAACTATGTGTTATTTTTAAATAAATAACAGCCTTATATCGTAGTTCTCTGATTCTTACTATTGATTACTCTTTTTTGTATATGTATTCGAATACTTACACGATACTTGAAAGTACTCGAATACCAATTATTTGATTCTCGAAAGTACTCGATTCTGCCCATCACTACTGTGAAGTGACTTCAAATTTATAAGCCAGATTTTATTTATATGGGGCTAAGTTTCGAGAAACTTCGAGTATGTGCAGTTCCAAGACATCACTCGAACATTCAGTTCCAGGAAAGGCCATTAAGCGGCATGCGACAGTATGTCCGACAGGCGGTCACACCACTCATCCTCGTCGTCTGTCCGTCTCGTGATACAATAATTTTACAGCTAGCGTCAGCAGAATGACCAAGCGATTATAAAATATTCTAAATCTCCATAGGAGTACTTCGGGTTTGATCCCGGACCGTCGCCAATAGCCCTTTGTGTTGCTCCAGTGAGACGTTAATTAAATTACCTACCTAACTACCCCATAGGAATAACATTGAACATTATTATGATTGAGGAAATAGGTATTTTAATTAATGTAGCACTGGAGCAACACAACGGGCTATTGGCGACGGTCCGGGATCAAACCCGAAGGGAAAGATCCGAGGACAATACCATGTAATTTTAAATCACGGTCAGATGACGTTATGATAGAGGATCGCAACCAGATTGTTTTACCAATATATTGCTGGAAAAACAATTATGTCCAAAAAAATTATATTTAAAGAATTTAAATTCTAATACTTATGTTATAACTTATTTTTTTATTTATTTCCAAAGTATCAATAATTTATAAATATTTGACATGACAGGAAAAGATTAAAAACATTTAATTTTTCATAACTTACATGTGTATGATCTGATTATATGTGTAATGAAACCAGTCTATTTAATACGAAAAACGCAAGCGAAAAACCGGCAGTAGGTAATTAATTAACGTTACACTGAAGCAACACATAGGGCTATTGGCACCGGTCCGGGATCATTTCCGAAGAGAAAAACCGAAGGATAATAAAAATGTTATTTTGCTATTCGATATCCGGCAACGCCAAAATTAATGTTTCATTTTCTAATTTCATTTAGAATTCTGAGTTTATGTATCGGAGTTAAGATAATAAAATGCTGCAGTTATATTTGAATATTTTTAACATTTATGTGTTATTAATTTGGGTACAGATGTATCTAGCGCCTCGTCTGGTGGCAACGCTCTTGGTGCGTCTTTTATCGTACTTTTTATGTCGGCAAGGAAAGAAATCTTAGAAAAAATCTTTATCTTTATAAATATAATATCTTTATAAATCTTTCCGCTTGTCGAGGTTGCCATAAAAAAGGGAATAACCCTAATAAAGATGGGTTATCTTCACCTACTGAAAGAGCGCCAAGAGCGTTTACACCAGAAGAGGCGCTAGATACATCTGTACCTTAATGTGTCTAAATAACTATTTACGAGTTATATTTTAACGAATCATTTATTTTGTGCAAAATATCGATAGACATGGATATATTTCTTGGCGATATGTGAATATTTCGACCAACTTTCCATAAAGTCGTTGATTCAATACATAATGATTTATAGAATTCCGATTCATCAATATGGCCCTTGCGCCATGAAACTCAAAATACCAAACCAACCGATTCATGATAATAAATCAAGAATACAAAATAAAATCTTTTAAAATAAGACGGTTATTTTTTTGCCCTTTTCAGAGAAGGTAACGCTTAGCGTTAGGATCAAGCGTGTAACCATCAGTTTTAATTCGACGATTTGTTTTAAATTTTGACTTTAATTTCCATTAGAAAGCAATTAAAATCAGTAAAACTTGCATTTAATTTTCAAGTTTCAAATTATATTATTTGGATTTCATTGAAACCTGTACCCATTAGTCAAAAAACATCTATCATTCTAAATAGGCACATAGTTCCATTATACCGGATTTCTAAATTTACAGATAAAACGTACCACAAAGAATCGATTTAAAACTATACCAGTTGGAGTAAAGCGAACTTTCAATAAACCTTTGCTCTTTGGAATAATATCACGGTTATAAAATATTCTAAATATAGGACTTGAAAGTTGAAAGCTTTTATCTTACGTAACGAATCTATCTGCGTAAGATAAAAGCTTCTTATTTTATCTTACGTAAAGATCAAAGTTGTTTACTTCCACGAGTTTAAGTAATTTTTTGCAACTTTGCTATTTCAAACATTCGTTGAAAACATTCAGTTTCTTTTTTGAGGAAGGTATTTTAATAAACGTCGCACTGGAGCAACAGAACGAGCTATTGGCGACGGTAAGGGTTTCCTTTTTTTGGTTTTCCTTTAAAATTATCTTTCCGTTTTTTGAAAAATTTTAATCGATTAACTTTGCTCCGTCTGAACTGAATACTCCTGATTTTAAAACAAGCTGTTATTTCACGTGGAATGGAATTTTCAAGCAAAAATGCTTGAAAAGAATTTGATCATGAATATCGTATTAATATGATTTGTCAGTCTTTTATAATGATGCTAGGGGCGGCGGTAACCCACTTGGAAAAGTAACGGGCTCGCAACCGTAGGGTTGCGAGTTCGAATCCAATCAAATACAGTCGTGTATAAAGGGGGCTGGTGCACGCTAAAAGAAGGCAGAACATGTGGGTGAAGACTGTCGTAAGATCTCAGAAGGGTAAGTCACGTGAGCTTACGAATCGACTTGGGAAGATTGGCTATCAAAGCATGTTTTCAATCACGCTGGATAATCCCTATAACCAATCAATAACACAGGTCTGCGATGAACAAATTGTCTTAAAAATACTTAGTGTTTTTTTTTATTTTTTGGATGCTAATTACTGGAAAAATAATTAAAAACTTCTATCACTTGCAGTTTTTATCACAGATCTAATGTGTACGAATTTTGTATATTTAAGAGCAATGTAATATTATTTGTATAAACGTATTTCACATTTATAGATTTTAAATAATAGTTTGCTCTATATAAATTCTATCCAATAAACTATTATTTATTTAGGATTTTCCTCTAAACTGGTCAATTGTATTTTTCCTACTCCCATCAATGTCTTTCTTATTTTAGTGCTGCACACGTGTATATAATTCCGAGCTTTGAGACGTGCTTTTTACTTTTAGTTTGTGCTGCGGTTGAGAGAAATGGCTTCCAGAGGATGTGTTACTTCATCTGATTGTTTCTGCTGTATTTGTGGTAACTATACAGTAAGAAAACAACAAAGAAACATTTCAGATTTTGTGGGAAAAGTGTACTTTGCTTATTTTGGCATGAAATTGGGGGATCAAGACAAGCCTTGGGCCCCACACAAAGTTTGTTCCGTGTGTAGAAGAATTAAGACAATAGTTTCAAGATAAAAAACAATCTTTTTGGTTGGTATAACAATGATTTGGAGAGTCTAAAAATCATACTGATACTACTATTTTGTACATGCAGTGTGAAAAGTTTCAATCTAAAGAACAAAAAGGAGATATTTTATCCTAACATCCCATCTGCCATACGCCCTGTCCCTCTTGGACCTGGTATACCGGTTCCTTCCCCTCCAGATACATTGGAAATTTTTGGTAATTTAGAAACAGTACGTCCATGTGGAAGTGACGATGATGATACATATGACCCCGGTAGCGATGAACCTTAAGTTTTTACCCAATCTGAGTTAAATGATTTAGTCAGACTTAGATCTTCCTAAGGAATCGACACAAGCTTTGGGTTCCAGATTGAAGGAAAAAATTTGTTGGCTCCTGGTGCGTCATTTTCTTGGTTTCGGAGCAGAGAAGAGTTTGTTCCGTTTATCTCTCAAAAGGGTGAACTTGTTTATTGCAGCGATGTTCCATGTCTCATGGCAACTTTCAATATGCAATACAAACCTGACGAATGGAGACTTTATTGATTCGTCAAAAAGAAGTCTAAAAGCAGTACTATTGCATAATGGAAATGAGTGTGCTTCTGTACCTGTAGGGCATTCAGTTCATTTAAAAGAATGCTGTGAAAATCTTGAATTGATACTTAATAAAGTTTTGTATTAAGAACACAAATTGGGCAGTTTGTGGTTATTTGAAGGTGATATCTATGTTGCTTGGTCAACAGAGTGGTTACACGAAATTTCAGTGTTTTCTTTGTGAATGGGATAGCCGTGATGGAAAAGAATATTATATAAAGAAAGAATGGCCAAAAAGGAAGACATTGGAACCTGGAGTCAAAAATATTCAAAGGGAAAGTTTGATTAATCCAAAAAAGGTTTTACTTCCACCGCTTCACATAAAATTAGGCCTTATAAAAACAATTTGTTAAGGCATTACCAAAAGAAGGAGAATGCTTCAAATATCTTTGTGAACAGTTCCCGGGTTTATCCGAAGCAAAGCTGAAGGAAGGAGTATTTGTAGGACCTGGACATCAGAAAACTGATGAAGAATGAAGATTTTGAGCTCAAAATGGAAATAAACGGGAGAAAAGCCTGGGAATCTTTCAAACTAGTAGTAACCAGCTTTCTTGGAAACCAAAGATACCCAAATTACAAATCTATTGCAGAAGAGATGTTAGCAAATTTCAAGATATTAGGGTGTAATATGAACTTAAAAGTTCATTTCTCCATTCGCACCTGGAATATTTCCCTGAAAATTTAGGTGTAGTCAGCGAGGAGCAAGGTGAAAGATTTCACCAGGAGATAAAGGAAATGGAAAGGCGATATCGAGGAAGGTGGAATATCAGCATGATAGCCGACTATTGCTTGAAAGATGTTGAAAAGAGACTATTCCCGGCAAGTTCACAAGAAGAAAAGTGGAAGTTTTGAGAAAAAGAGAAGCTACTATAAGGATTTGTAACCTTTTCCATAAACTCATGTATCATTTAAATCATGACAGAGCTAGGATATATTCGTATATGTAAAGTATGTATTTATGAGGTGATAAAATAAAAAATAAAAAATGTCAAAATATTTTTATTTGAGTTATTGGGTCGGTGCGAATGAAATTTCCTATAAGAAATAGTTTTGGGAATGACCCCCCCCCCATACAGCTAAAAGTAATTACCAACAAGCTTCCAGCATCTTACGTCACCAGAGCTACTATAAATAGCTATCACTCGTGTGTGGCAGGGATGGACCATGGAGAACCGAACAAGTCGAAACCCCGGCAGTGGGCCAAGCAATATGACGTCACCACGGGATGACAGACACCTCATCCGCATGGCGGTGATTGACCGTACAGCGTTCTCTCGTGTGTTGGCACAACATTGAAGCAAGTCTACAGGTGTGTCATTGTCTGCCCCCCGGTTCGTGGACGTCTCCTGCGCCATGGGCTACGTGCAAGGATTTCCTGCGCAGGATTCCCTTGACGCTGAACCACCCACGCCTCCGGCTACAATGGGCTCACCAACACAACCAATGGCGTGCCGATTGGCAACAAGTCGTCTTCTCAGATGAGTCCCGCTACAATCTGGACTATAACGATGGACGCGTATACGTCAGACGCTACAGAAGGTGAACGCCTTCTCCCGGAGTGTCTTATTCAGCATCATACTTGACGAACGCCTGGCGTTATAGTCTGAGGCGCTATTCGATGTCATGGGCGATCCCGCCTACTCCAAATTGTGGGGACCCTGAACAGCGGGAGCTACATCAGGGAAGTTGTGGAGCCCGAGGTCCTACCCCTCCTGCAACGCATTCCCGGAGCTGTATTTCAGCAAGACAATGCCCGTCCACATGTTGCTCGGAATATGCAAGCCTTCTGTGCACAACAGGTTCCGCTTCTTCCATAGCCTGCACGTTCCCCGGATATGTTGCCCATTCAGCGTGTCTGGGATTACATCGGACGGCGACTCGCTCGTACCGCTCGTCGGGCAGAGTACGGCTGAACTTCGGTATCAGATATTCATCTGGAATGCCATTCCTCAGCATAACATTTAAAATCTGTATGATTCGATGCTACGATGTATACAGGCTCTCATCGCTGCTCGTGGGGACTGCACAATATATTGATTTTCGGCATTATTTTTGTTTTATTGCTCTGTAAATTTGATCGTTTATTTAAACCACTATAAGTAATACGTTGAATAAATTTTAGTTATTTCTGAGATTCTTTCATAGTGTTGCAATTTTCACAAACTATAGTGTACATAAATCATACCAACTGTCGAAAACCTCCTCGTACAATGTAAACAGGTTTTGTGAGAGAAGTTTCTGCGTTGTAGATTCTAAACGTTTCACGGCTAAATCCTTATTGATGGGTAGCGGTAGGTGATCTTCAGACTAGGGCAAAATAATTTCATAGCGCCCTTCACTGTTCAGTAAAACATAATTTTTATCTTCGTATATCTCTTTGCTCTCTGGTCTTTTGTATGGCCGGGTCAATTATTCCGATAATATCAAGATTCCAGAGTTCAGTAATAGCTACATCTCTCCTTAACTAACATATTTGTAACTACCATCGTAGAATTGGGATCAGAAGTTTGATATGGCATCTTTCCCATCAAGGTCCAATCTAAATATGTTCCCACAGCAACAAGTCCGCACGGCAAATGAATAATTTTTCCATTAAAGAGTTTACCGGCAACATCAGCCCCGATTAATAGATCAATTTCTAGCGATTCTCCTTGTTCAGAGATTAATTGATCAGTTACAGTAATATTATGGTAATCAAGCTCCTCTGCACATGGTCTAAATGTTGGAATGGTATAGCTGAGCAAATTGTTTGCTGGTAAAGGACCTCAAAGTTACAATTATAATCACCTTCCAAACTGCTTATGAATACTCTGTATCTAAAATGTTTCTCTCGGGATGTTCTCTGTCCCCAAATAAATTACGAAAAACATTTTCTTTAATAAAATCATATTTCATTTCTTTCGCTACACGTTTACTCAAAATAAGATCGTTGACTCTCAGAGTCGACGAGTGCACGAACTGTTTTCCCCTTATTTGCTTTACCTTGTAATCGTACATACAATGTTTGTAAAAGAACTGTAGAACAAGTGCGATTGCTTAAAGCTGCATAATTGATCATATTTTGACTATCACTTTCACCAGTGTTCTTTTTCGATTTATGTTCTTTAAATTTATCTTCATTACACATTGTAACATAATGTCTAATCCTACACTTTTCACAATTAATCTTGCATCTACAATTGCAAGCTCTATGACCGATTTTTAAGCATAAAAAACAACAACCCTTTTTTGCTAAGATTTTTCTTTTTGCATCCAACTCATTTTTAACGCGATTCTGCAAGCTTGTGAAATTTCGTAAAGCAGAGCCTTTAGTATCTGGTATTTTAGCGTCATTATCTGAAATACCTGTCTTATCCTTCAAAACTCCCCTAGAACGTTCAGTCTGGCAGGGAAGAAACTAACGATCAGTCACCTAATGATAACTTTATTTTTGTACAAATCTCCATGAAAGGGCTCTTAACTATGATACATAATCTGAACAACCTTTGTCACCAGCAAATTCATATATTACATTTGAAGAAGCAGTTTTGCAGAAAGCAGATTTAGAACAAATGGAGAGACAGAATCGAGAGTAATTGCAAAGGTTGTCTGAATCAGGAGCATGACGAATCTATTGTTATTGTGGAAGGCAAGAAAACTGGAGCGTAGAAAAAGCTCAAATCGAAGAAGCAATGGATGATTTCCAAAAAAATCCAAACGATGACTACAGCGCTTTTAAATCTTACACAGGAGAAAGAATCGAAAATGCTTTTATGCAAATTCGAGACACGTTTTACCCGATGGCATCGGTATAAAACGTATCTCGAATGGTTCTCCGGCGGTTGCTTGGCCATATATGGCCCTTGCGCCATAAAAACCCAATGAACCAACTTGGGGCGGGAATCTTGTGAGCCTTAAGGTATCTGACTACACTCAGTCCTCTTTATTTAAAAAAAATGTTCAAATTACAATATTTTTCTTTCTAAGATAGAACAACTTATAAAACCACATTACAAAACAAGAAATCATTAAATATTATTGTAATTTATTAAAACAATCGTCAAAAATTGGAAAACTTGGGTAAAAAAATAACTTTAACGAAAAACATAACAATTGAAAAAATTATGAGTCCATTTGCCTAAAATTTTGCTTAAAATCTCCTAAATACTTAAGTCAAGGAGTGAGCTAAAAGATTTATGGACTATTCCTTTCCACTCATGAAATATTGGGAATGATTTAGAAGAAAACATGAATTTTTCAAATTATTCAAATTTCATTCAAAAATATATAGTACATTTTTAGTTATCGCGTTTCTCGTGCAAACATTTTGCACACAATCACAATCAGGAGAAAAATGTGCATTTAAAGATATAAACGCGAACTGAAAAATAGTTGTCAAGATCTATTCAAATTGCTACATCTCCGCTTCTATTCAACGTACGAGACAAATAAAAACAGTTTTGTAAAGAAAAGTCTCAATATTAAGAATTGCGAATGAAATAAAATATGAAATTTAATTCAAAAATTGACTTTTCAATGTAGTCAGATACCTTAAGGTTTTCCCTGAAGTCCGTTCAGATATTAATTACTGAACATGGAACGTTGGAGAAACATTGTAAAGGACCTATTTCCAATTCTTGTTTCATTCTAAGAAAAATTTAGGATCATTTTTGGATGAAATCATTTTTTATAACTGAATGATGGAAAGTTAAAGGTATAAAAATTTTCTAAATGGCCAACTTTTTCTATACATGTAAGGTATTACTTGCATATTATTTTGCAATGATTTGTGGTAGATTAGATCAATAGAAAAAGGGTTTCGGGATTTTATAATCAATATTTGTGTATCTGTAGCGTTTGATTGTCAAGCTTTAAAATTAGTTCTGAAAATTGGATGAAATCTTTTCGAATTTTTTTGACTGTAGGTATTTCTTTTAACATTTTAGCTCGATTTCTCTTTGTTTGATAGGCCAACCACTCCTACTCTGAAAGGTTCTTTTCTATACAAGTGTTTAGACTTGACACGGACTAGTTGATTATTAATAAAGCATCCTTTCGGGAAAATGTTTTCCTCTTGTCATGCAAGAGCTCCAAGAATTTAATTTTTCTTTATTATGTGCGTGCAACTGCTACTATCGACTTTGTAAACGTCGTGTGACTTGATATTATATTAAGCATGCGTAAACTATGATGTTAGTGAATTTATTTTAAATTATGCCTATGCAAACTGTAATCATGATAAAGAATGTGATAAAAAAATTAATCTGGAATACTTGGAGGAGTGTAAAAGAGAATTGATCCGCGTTATTTGTAGTTTTGTATACTCCATAGTTCATTAATCAATGTCGAAATATTTTTAACAAGTGTTCGCCTCTGTGTGCAATCAAAAAGATAATCCACAATTATTTAATGCAATCTTGCTGGTTTTTGATCATCCGAAAAGTGAATACTGCTAAACCAGATCCTTTTAGACTTCCAGTGACGAAACATTAATCAAAACCTATCGGGGAGAAGAGCTTTCAGACGAACTTTGTTTTGACTGCATTAAAAGGGCAGTATAATCGCATTTTTCAATGTGATATTTATCGCTCAATTTGGCGACGCTCGTTGAGCAGGACCTATTTTAACTCTCCAAGTGGTTACGACGAGATATCTCGTTCATCGAGGACTGACCAATTTTGTCAAAGACGAGATATCTCGTCATCAAAATTTTTATTGGCGATTTTTTTAAGATAACGAGATCAAGATCAGGTTAGTCTTCGTCTAATGACGAGACATCTCGTCCATCAAGATCTGGTCAGTTTTGTCAATGACGAGATACCTCGTACGGACAACCACCAGGAGGGTTAGGGGGTGAAATGGTCATTTAAAATCAATAATTCCAAATATTCTCCTCGAATGTACCTTTTTATGCAAAATCGACTAAATATTGTATTTGGTACCTTTAAATCCGTCATTGTTTATTTTTCACAAAAACTAACAAACATTTGTTTATTTTAAATCTATTATATTCAAAATAAATTATTCACATTTTGTACAAAATTGTATTTTTAACATAAAAAATGCTCTATAAAAATTTAAAAAATGCTCTATAAAAGTTTAAAAAAATGTTAACTTTTTCTTTGTAAAACTAACTTTAAGAATTGCATGAAATAAGCAAAAATCATTTGATAATCATAATTTTATCTATTAACATGCTTTTTGTAAATTGGAATTCGTCTTTTATAACCAACTAGCTGAATTACCCGGCGTTGCTCTGGTTGAAATGGTTAAATGTTGCTTGAAGAGTGAATTAGAATAATCACTTTTCTTTCACAGAAAAATGCAATCATTTAAGTTGTACGGAAAATACGTTTTGACTTTTTCATAGCTTCTACAATATACTTCGGACGCAAATATATACATCTAATTCCTGAATATATTGCAATATGTAAAAGATGCATGATCTATGAAACAAAACAGAATAAACAAATGTAACTTAGTTGATCACAAGCTAAAAAATTATATATTGGTTTCCATTCACGTGTCCTGTTGGACGAAAACAATTTAAATCACAATTGAACGTTTTCCAAATTTCGATGAAAAGGAAGGTATTTATTTTGTTAGTAAAAATGTGTCCTCCATAAAAGAATGCAAATTTTACTTCGGGGAACTAATGTAAAGTTTTAATATTAATATCGGAAAATTTAAATATCGTTTTCCATGGTAAACTGTAAACTGATTAGTCCAGAATTGTAATGCAGCATCTATTTTTATTTGAAGCACGAAAACATGCGAAGTAAAGAATCAACAATAACAAATGTTTCCAATGTCATAAAGAGATGAAAAATGCCATGAAACAAGAAAAATTGCCTTAACAAGGGGATCTAACAGTGTTTAGGTTTTTGTAAAATATATTGCATATTCTGAGTAACAGTTTTGTCCTATGCATTACAATTTTTATACCCTGTGTAGCTAATAAGCTAAATAAAATAACATTGATGTTTTACTTCTCAAAATGTCTTTTAAGACCTTAAACCTTTCCATATGTTCAGGAACTGAAGGTGCATAGAATAGAGCAATTATAAGTGTTGCGCATGAATGCTGAACGTTTCATGGTTCATGGTGAATTTAATGAGTCGCTGGTGGTGAGAATAGCGTGAGAAGTAAGGCCGGCCTTCGTATGTTAGAGTTAAAATACAATTATATCAACTTTACAAGCCAGCATTGTTTTGAATTATCAACATACTTGTCTTAATTTCCCATCTAGAATACTTGACTTTCTGATGCGAGTGCTTTGTATTTATACTGTGGATCTTGGATGCGTATTCCATTCCTTGTTTTTAAGAATGACTTGTTCAAAAAGAATGGAAGGAAGTTTTGATAGTATTTACTTTTATACCAAATGATTGGGTTTTTTTCAAAAACGACTGATACTAATAAAAATTGGGTTGTATTGCGCAAGGGTCATATTTGGCCATGCTGCGCCAAACACAAGATAGACAATATCAAATAATAATGAATCACACACAAGGACATTTTTGCTGATACAGAGAGGAATCGAAACTGCGCCGCTTACAACTCGCAGGTTGCTTCTGATGAAAACCAATCGCGTCAAAATGAAAATCGCTACTCATCTGACATTTTACATGAAGAGAACAAAACAAAAAATAGCTTTGAAGTTTAACTTTTGAATAGAATGTTTGATTTTGCTTTCCCTCTTAACCTTTCTAAACCTGTAGTAACACTCAGCTTCGCTAGAGAGCATTTGCGTCATTGTTCAATTCTCCTTCCTTATCCTTTAGACCAGTGATTCTCAACCTTTTTTTTGTCGCGGCACACTTTTAACGATTTCAAAATTTGGCGGCACACAAAGAAAAAGATAAGTTTAAAAGTTGTTTACTTACCTATAATACACTGTGTAAAATAGTTTATGATAATAATTGTGAATGTAAAATAAAATAATATAATATGTACTACAAAAACAACAGTACGTTTATTAAAGGATTAATTACAAGGTAATAATAAGAATACTTTTAATGAGAAATTTGAACTTGATGTTTTTTGATAATTTCTGTTAGTAAAAAGAGAAAATAAAACTATTCTCATACTTCTTTTTCACTTCCTTTATACATTATTTGATTGAGGGGTGGAGGTGAGGATAATGGGAACACTTGAAATTTCTTCACGTTGGGGCGAATATTTCACTTTATGAAAGGTCACAGTTATCGAAGATAAAAACAGTTAAAAATATGGTATTTAACTGTAAAAACAACAGTTTTCTTTTACAGTGTACTTTTCTTTAATTTAAACAAACTTTACTCGTAATAAAAAAAAAGCATTATAATTTTTACTATATACATTTCTAAAATTTGGCGGCACACTCTAAGAATTTGGCGGCACACAAAAGTGCCGTGGCACAGTGGTTGAGAATCACTGCTTTAGACGATGAGCGACGCAAATGTTAGCCGTTACTCCGATTTCGATATGGGAGGTTAGTTCTTCGGTGCATTAAAGCGCAAGTGCTGTTTATGACCATTGTATAAGAAGTTGTGTTGAATTCGACTGGAACAACGAACGACCTGAGTGTGTATTGCGTCATTGTGAATCTAAACTCTGTCCGTTTCATGATGTAAATAAATGGATGAATAAAAGCATCAATAAATATGTTGTATAAAATAATATAAATAAACTTAATTACACGTTTTGTATAGCTAGTGACTTTGCGTTAGGAATACAATGATATAATTGCAAAATGATGCTGAATATTCAAAATATACTTGCATGAGTAGAGTAGCATTATTTAGCATTAACATATATCTGCTATTATTAACCCCACTTTCGTTACCATCAAAGCTTCTCATACGTTGCAATTAATATTAATCATGGACGGTATACTTAATTTTGTTTTCTGAACAAATCGATGAATTACACTTATGTCATGGTTCTTCCGGATCAGAGATTTGTCCTTTCTTGAAAGCTTTTACATTATTTAGATTTACTAGTAACCTGATAATAGAGCATGAGCTGCCATGAAAATCATCGACTTTTAATGAAATAGACGGATCATGCAGGTGGAGTCGCTGCCTTGCGATCTGTCAAGGGTAAATTATTTGGGTTCACGAATCGTCTTAGTCGATTGGCCGTCGAATCGCAGACTAGTGTTTATGATCACGATGGATATTCACTTTAAACAATCAATAATTTAGGATTCCTGCTTTTCCCTTCAACCACGTGGCAGATCTTCAAACCGAGCAACCGGAGGAAATAACATAAAGCTGCGCGCACGTGTTCCGTCTATTTCATTAGAAGGCATCGACCTTCTAATGAAATAGACGGACCATGTGGGCGGAGTCGCTGTCGTGAGATCTGTGAAGGGTAAATCACGTGGACTTACGAATCGCCTTTTCCGATTGGCTATCGAATAGCAGACTAGTGTTTTTGGTCACTGTGGATAATCACTTTAACCAATCAATAATTTAGGATTCACGCTTTTCCCCTCAACCTCTTAGCAGATCTTCAAACCGAGCAACTGGAAGAAATGACATGAAGCTGCTGGTACGTGCTCCGTCTATTTCATTTTAAGATCGCTGTTAGAAGGTCTATGACGAAAGCAGCAGAATAAAATTTGCTTACGCAGTGTACATCGTTGTAGCCTGGCTTCACGAGAACTTCGGACAAGTATGGCGAGTAGCAGGCCAAGACCGCCTTGTGCGCTCTGAACTCCTCGTTTTGGACGATGATGACGACATCGGTCATTTCCTTGTTCTTCCACAACATGGCCGTGTACTGACCAAGCTTCGCGTGGTGAGCCCCTTTGGGGCTACGGATGAAGGCAGACAACCTGAGAGATGGCCCCTTCTTCGAAGCTTGAGGGCCCACGGCATTCGGAGGAGCGAGGTCCTTTTTGCTGGGTGATGTCTGTTTTTCTGTTTGATTCTGGAATGGAATTAAAAACGCTATCGTAAACATCGTTGTTATAATTAATGCTCAGGACCTGTGTGATTACCTTAAGTTTGTAACAGGACTCGAGTCAGTTTTCTATAAAATCCAATCACAATTGTATCATAGGGGTAGCCGTGGCTCAATCGGTTTGCCCACTACGCTAGCAACCTGAGAGTTTTGTATGCGGTGGTGGTTCGATTCCTCCCTTGGTGCATTGTTCTCTTTCTGTATCAGCAAATCTTTCATTTTGTTTATGTCCATTTACTTGATGTTGTTTGGAGCAGCTTGGCTAAATATGGCCCTTGAGTCAAAACCCAACCTAATGACTTGAAACATAATAGTTTTACAAAAGGTATGAACCTGCACTTTCTGTCAATAATCACCTGCAGTTAGCAGGACTCAATTGACTTGAATTAGACTGGAGTCACCCTACTTTGTTCACGATAAAATTCAATAACAGTTGAAGCATAATGAGGCATGTGAGATTTCTTTAGACCGTATAATTCTTTCTTGGAAGTTGATGTATTTTTTTACTGATTTCAATTCGATAAGTAATCTTATTCCATGAAGTTTTTTGTTTTATCTCTGATCTAACTGTGTTTGTGCATGTCTTTTTTCTTAAATATTTTGGATATTTTTATTGTTCTCTAATGGATATTTTGCATAGAAGCAACAATTAAATAAATAATAGCTTTATAAAATGTATGTGAATCGATTTGGTTTTCAATCACAGTTGAAGCATAATAGTTTTGCAAAACGATCAACTTACTGCTTCGGAAAATTCTATAACGGTTTTTAAAAGAACTTCCTGGGTGATTTGGTTTCGCGAAAATTTTTATGAGAGCATTTTTCTAATGCTATGAAGGGATCGCGAGTGTTTTGGTGGCTGGATGTGGTTCCTGCTTTGTACAGCATAACATGGCATGTTACTCGAATGCAGTTTTAGTAAGTAGCCTTTAGATTGAATAAAACATCAACGCCAAATATGGCCAAAACGGCGATAAATCATATATTAGTTCTTAACCCCATAAGTATTTTTTCTTCATCCAAAAGTTTATGTTTACATTTAAAAACTTTCAGTATGAAACAAAATGTCTCCATATGCAACAAAAATACGTTATGCGCCTATCTCAAATTGCCTGCTTCAAATGCGAAATTTTTGTCAGATAGTTTTGGTAGTATTATTCCAAGCATTTTTCCTCATGAAATGTGACAGCTAAGACGCATTTATACCTAAAAGTTTAGTTACATAATTTGAAACTCCGCATTTCTTCCACTTGCTTTCAACTTCGTTCTTTGGCATCCAATCTAGTAAGCTGAGACAGATTTTTGTCTTACAAAGTACAACGATCTGACATAAAAATGCAATTTTCCTGGGAAATACTGTCCCGAAAAATATAACATTTTAAAATTGCCGTCATAAATCTTTCCTGTGGAGTTTATGGCAAAAGGCGATGTATCTGAGCAATCAACATGTCCGAGATATTGAATGGAACGAATGGGCAACAATTCAAGCATATAGTGTTACAACTCCCACATGGCATTCATCCAGACGTTTCATTGTGTTTGTCCTTCATAACATTCGCGATATCCCAATGTTTTTAGGATCGAAGTTACTTAGAGGGTATTCTTACTGCGCTAGCAACTCTTTGGGTGTATTTCTCTCTAATGTGTCAGTAAAACTTTTTCCTAGTGTGTGTGTATATCTATTTCCTTGACATTTTTAGCACAGCTTGGCCAAATATGGCCCTTGCGTCATGAAAATTCAACTTAACACAACCAATATAACATTTATAATATAAATAATGCTTATAACTCGACACCATATTGGACTCTTATGCTTTGGTCCTGAGCATCTTTAATTCAGAGAAGATTATCGTGTGGAAGGCATGTATGGCATTATTTGAGGCTACTACAGCAAGAGTGGTCTAACCCACCAACATACCCAATGGAAATAAATGCGATTTTCTTGGCACCATTTTTCATATATTTTTATTTATCCACAATATGATTTTAGGAGGGTTAAAATCTATATTGCAAACGCATTAAATTCCAAGAGAGTGCATTGTAGGTGCCAAAAATAATTGTTTTGGCATTTTCGGGTTTTTGTGAGTTCTCTTGCTCTGGGATACTCTTGCCCTGACAGCTTCATTTCATCGTCATACTTTAACTCATCGCTTAGTTTTTAATCTACATGGCCACGACATTTTTAACCCTCCTGGTGGTTGCCTCGCTGAGGTATCAATGGCGAAACTGACCGGGTTTTGATGGACGAGTCATTGGAAGAAAAATTACCAGATCTTGATCTCGTCGTCGTAAAAAATCGGCAATACCTTGATGAGACATCTCGTCATTAGCAAAATTGGTCAGATCTGGTAAAAATTGGTCGGACGTGATACCTCGTCGAAACTACTTGGAGAGTTAATAACACTTCATTTAAACTTGCAAAATTTGGATGGGGTTTCCACCATTTAAATCTTTCTTTCACCAATTTCACCGCCTAGTTTAAATGTTTTATGAGCTATGGAGCTGCATAATATCGCTAAGACTGCACAGAAGAGCTCGCTACTCGAATGAAATTCTTTAACAGTCTGATTACAGAAAGAAGTAAGAAATCTAGAAGGTGGAAATCAGCGCAGAAAAGAAAATATGAGAGAAAATAGTTTTTGCGTCAAAAAATACCGAAACGCCTTTGAACAAGGGAATGGTATTAATTTGCAATAGACGTTTGGAATTTAATTGTGATAACATGATTGAGATGTGCTTTTTTGCCATTCATGTTGTTAGAAATGAGAAGCATGTGTCTGCTATTAAATTAAAATCTTGTTTTTGGTGTTCTCATACTTTACATTAAAATATTTATACATTTTTTCTTTGCTGTGTATCTGCAGGTTTTTTAATGTGACTTCTTGTTTGAATTTCTAATCTATTTTTATCTGGTCTTACTTTTGGCCCAGTTTGTCCATTATCGGGCCTTGATCCATAAAAACCAAGCTATAAACAGTCAAATAATTCAAAATCAAACAAGAAAAATCAACGAATGGTTATACCTTAAAAGCCATTAATTTATCAAAGTGTCTAAGCAAATGTCAAAGAGTGTAGATACTTTTAAAAAAGACAATGAAAGGTATGGCTAGTTAGTTCGGAGTTCACACTAACCCAATTTATCCTAATATAATAGCTGGCCTTCAAACGCATATTTTCATATAATTATTCCTATCAAAACTAAAAGGTTGTGGTATAATTTACTGCTTTGGTTGCGAAACTAAAAGCTATTCTTCTCGTTTCATTTAGTCATTTGTTTACCTGATTAATTGAATATTAGTGACGTAGAAGCGTCTGTGAACCTGTCAGGACACAGAAGAGTAAGAAAAACAAGGGTCTAACATGAGATATAAATCTTGAAGGAATAGTTTAGAACTCACACATTCTGGTCTTAGACCAAGTAATAATTTATTTTCAAAGAATGTAAGGTAATGTAAGGAATATAGCAACGGAATCATAGAGCTTTTTTATGGAACCAAGAAATGCGTATTAAACAATAAATCTCTTTGTGCAAAATGAATTGGAATTTCGTGATAGAATGTAAATTAAGTTGTAAAAGACGGAAGCCAAACCGTAAATTAAATTCTGGTGTTTCCAGATTTCAATTATCTCTTTCTTTACTCAACCGATAAGCTTTTGTCTCACTTGTTCATATTTCCTTGAGCAAAATATATTTATCCGGAAAATTTACGCATAAGCACATTATTTAATACATCCGCCATCTTATTATCGTGAGATTAAAAACTGCCGCTAGCTCTCCTCTTAAGCTTGTATACTACCATGGAAAAACTCCGTAACTATTATAAACATCGCATTAACAAAAGAATTTTATTACTTATATCTGAAATCAATCAATACTCCAAGCAGTCTCGTAAGTAAACATGAGCATTTATTCTAATCAGCAGTGTTAATCAAGTGTTTTTCTAAAACACAATTACTAGTTCAAGCCGCCGGGTAATGCGAAAACCTTCATCATTTTCCATTAGTTATGAAAAGAAATGTTTTTTATTGCTAATTACATTTTGAAATTTGTAAAAATTAAGGGGAATATTTTTGCAAAGTTTAGTTGATGTCGCAGGTAGGTAGGTATTTTAATTAACGTCGCACTGGAACAACACGACGGGCTATTGGCAACGGTCCGAGATCAAACCCAAAAAGGAAATCCGAGGACAACACCACGTAATTTTGAACCACGGTCAGATGACGAGGAAATACCTGAGCTGGCACCCCACTCTCCAAACTTCCACACCACGACAACATGAGGACATTTGAGGCAATGACAGATTTAACGTCCACCAGCCCCCTTTGTACACGACGGTCTTTTGGTTGGATTCGAACTCGCAACCCTCCAGTTGCTAATCCGTTACTCTTCCAACCGGGCTACCTCGGCCCTTGTTGATGCCGCAAGACAAAATTCTATTATAAACATCATTTCAAAAGTATGTAATCACAAATAAACGGTTTTGCGTCTTCTAGTTTTTTCATTCAATTATTTTCAAAAAACTCAAAATTTCGAATACCAGATTTTTATAATTACACTGACGCATTCCTTCACAAATCCCATTATATCTTGTTTAGGGAACAACTAAGTTTAAAAGTCATCTTATTTCATACCAAAAATCATACTCTCGGACAAAGCAACAGAACTGCTGTCTAAAATACCTTACTCCCCAATATTATCTTTTGAAACTATTCGGTATAATTAAGACCTAAAAGCCAACCTCTTTTGCTTAATCACTGAAAACAATAAAATAAAAATGCCGTGCTCCAGTTGTTCGGTGTACCATTATCATGAAACCAGAGATCAGCTAATAAGAGCTAGAACAAACAAGACAAACAAAAGTAGTAATTAAGCAATAATAAAGAATACGTGAAGCGACAAGAAAAGTTTTCGGTTTAGCTACCAGAATTAATTAGTGCGTCATGAGAGGGATTTTCAGTGTCCTTCGAATACGTGATTACCGCTGTCCGAATGCTCTCACATAAAATATATCGGGATTATTTAAAATGTAGTTTATCGCGTGTTTTGGTGACGTTTGGCATTTAATCTAATTGGCGTTGACCAATAAGCTATCATACATCAATTCAGAATCCATTCTTTAGAATTTCTATTGGCGATGTGCTGAAATCGTATTCGATTAACAAGCCAAGGGATAAACATGCCATGTTCGGATTACTCATACGAAAATAGGGCCGCGGTGGCCCGGTTGGAAGAATAACGGACTAGCAACCGAAGGGTTGCGAGTTCGAATCCAGCCAAACACCGTCGTGTACAAAGGGGGCTGGTGCACGTTAAATCTGTCGTGGCCTCAAATGTCCTCACGTTGGCGTGGTGTGGAAGTTTGGAGAGTGGGGTGCCAGCTCAGGTGTTGCCTCGTCATCTGACCGTGGATCAAAATTACGTGGTGTTGTCCTCGGATCTTTCCCTCTGGGGTTGATCCCGGACCGTCACCAATAGCCCGTTGTGTTGCTCCAGTGTGACGTTAATTGAAAATACCAATACCAATACCATACGAAAATACGTTTCGCCGCAGGAACACTACTGCCACCTGGACAGAAAATGTCTCTTATGCGTTCTATGAGAAGTATTTTCAGTGTAAGCAAGCCAGACGGACAGAAACTTTACTTCCGCTACCTAAATGCTATCGTTGGTGTGGTGTGGAAGTTTGAAGAATGGGGTGCCAGCTCAGGTGTTGCCTCGTCATCTGACCGTGGTTCAAAATTACTAGGTGTTGTCTCGTATCTTTCCCTTCGGGATTGATCCCGGACCGTCGTCAATAGCCCGTTTTGTTGCTCTAGTGCAACGCGCGTTAATTAATTACCACTACCACCTAAATGCTATCGTATGATACATATTGAGTTTACCTTAAAATGTAGTTTATCGCCGCTTTGGCCACGTTTGGTGTTCGATTTATTTGGTGCTCGATTTATTTGGTGGTGACCAATCATATATCAATTCAGAATTGATTCTTTGGGATTTTTATTGGCTACGTGCTGAAGTCGTCTTCGAAAAACGCGCCAACGTCACGTCCAGAATACGTACCGGAAACACCTTCTGCCCCAAAACACCCTACCTCCGCCTACATCCAATTTGGCAGAAAAAGTTTCTCATGTATGTGTTTTATCAGCGTCATCCAAGCGATGACGCTGTGTATTCCACCTTTTCGTTGATGTATCGTGCAATGAACTTTTTGAAAGGATTCATTTAAAAGATAATGAACGGCTGGTAAGAATATCGAAACCGCTTTTCCATTTAAAAAGAATCAATATTTCCGTATACCAAGAATCAATATTAATATGCAAGGATCAATGTTTGCATATTCGACCTTAGTACTAGCAACAAATACAACTGTATTTACTCTGGTTTTCGATATACACCTCAGATTATTATAGTATATGATCTATATTTGGCAGAGTAAATATTAGATTTGAACGAACCTGATTTGAGAACTATAAAACTAATTTGATACAAGACAAATCCGAACAAAAATTTGAACTCTAAACATTTTAACTTATAATCTTTGTCGTTTTTTAACATTATTATATGTGAGATAAAGTGATTTGGGGATATGTCAGAAAGAGTGTTGGTCTGCCTCGAAATTCGCGCTATTCTTTTATAATTATGTGTTTCCATAAATTCTGTGGATCGCGGTAGCCTGGTTGGAAGAGTTGGCTGGTTTGGGGGTTTTAATGGCGCAAGAGCCCTATTTGGTCATGCTGCGCCAGACACAAGACATGCAATATCAAGTAATAGACATACACACAATAAAAGTTTTACTGACACAGAAGAGAGAAATACGCCCATGGAGGAATGCACCTGACAGGAATTGAACCTGCGCTGCTTACAACTCGAAGGTTGCAAGCGCAGTGGACATACCCACTGAAGGGTTGGAAAAATAAGGAATAAGCAAAGGAAGTGTTGGTAATTCGAAACTCGAACCAGCTAATAAACATCGTGTACGTGGGGTTTGAGCACGTTTAAATCTATCGTATCCTCAGGTGTCCTCACGTTAGCTTGGTGTGAAAGTTTGGATAGTGGGATGCCAGTTCAATTGCTGACCTCGTCATCTGACCGTGGTTCAAAATTACGAAGTGTTGTCTCGTATCTTTCCCTTCGGGATTGATCCCGGATAGTCGTAAATATCCCGTCGTGTTACTCCAGAGCGACGTTTATTCATCTGTCTACCCACCATAAATCCAACTCAAGTAAATCAAAACCCACGCGTTTAAACCGGGAAAACTACTCACAACACATCCATGCATTCATAAAAAATACATGAAATCCCAAAAAAGCTCCAGAAAAACATGCGTTGAAATAACACAACTGTTACTGATCTGTCTTGATAAAAGAGTAGTGACATTCGACAGTCTTTTCCTTAACCGCAGTAGGTGTTATGTTTTTCCCTTTCTTGGACTCGTTGAAAAAACGAAAGAACAATTTGAAACTAACCAAAAGAATAAGAGGAAAGAAAACTAGAAAAAAAGTTTCACAATTCAAAAATAAAACGTTTTTTGGTTCATGATTTCTTTATTCGGCTATAAGAAAGCAAAATCGATCGATAATCAGTTGTAGTAGGCAGGAATAAACCCAGAACCGTATTTCAAAATAGACTGAATAGGCGTCAGACTACAGATTTTGGGATTCTTTACAGTGAATACAATGCCTTTCGGAAGCAATTTGATTTGTTGTATAGTTTAAGAAAGAAGTATATCTAGTAAAGCCCTAAGTAAAAAATGAATCTTAATGTTTAAAAGAATGCTTCAATCAAACAAAACTATTCATCGAATTAGTGCCACTAAAACTTCAGACTAGAAATAACTATTTTTTGAAAAAGATTAGACCGCTTCTGCATATAAATATAACTAAAAATAACAAGTAGTGCTTGGGAAATGTTTTCCAACGCATTTGTGTTGAAAATACAAGTCGAATTTTCAATATTGACACCAGACCTCTGTGTTTCTAAAACTTTAAAAAAAATTCTTAAAACACTTATGATGACCAATAATATCGATTTTTTATCGTCTTATAGCAGTTGTACGGGCGAAATATCATTTATCGATATTATTTAGTGACTTATTAATGTTTTTCCATCTAATGAAATCGACTAACTTTTAAATGCTAAATCTTTTTTTTTTCAAATTTGTATTTAATCACTCTACAATGTACTCGTATTTAAGGTTGATAAGACTTTTTTGAGATGAATAGATTTGTGGTTATTTTTAATGATGTATTTGACAACTTTGTGCATGGAATGATGGATTTAGGAGAACAATTGGGAGAAGCACTAGTCGGTAGGTATTTAATTGATATCGCACTGGAGCAACACAACTGATTATTGGCTACGGTCCGGGATCAACCCTCGAAGGGAAAGATCCAAGAACAATGGCACGTAATTTTGAATCACGGTGAGATGACGAGGTCACACCTGAGCTGGCACCCCACTCTCCAAACTTCCACACCACGCCAACGTGAGGACATTTGAGGCCACGGCAGATTTAATGTGCACCAGCCCCCTTTGAATATGACGGTCTTTGGTTGGAATTGAACTCGTAACCCTCCGGTTGCTAATCCGTCATTCTTCCAACCAGGCTACCGCTGTCAGAAGCACTAGTCGAAATGAATTGTTTGGTTTTGCCATCCTATGCACAACATCACCTGTGTGTGACGAAGCACCAATTCCATATATTTTTTAAATGTCGTATGCTTTATAAACAAACAACAAACTTTAAGGTTGTTTAAATTTTCTTTTCCTGGTATTTTAGGCACTTTTTATTCTAAAACAGCTGAATACTCATATCCATTGCCATTCTTGAATGAACCTGAACATGGCAGTGTTGGAGAAGAGCAAATATAAGTTGAGCGTTGCGATTGCAGTGGAAACCCAGATCGCTTTACCAGTGTTACTAAAAAAGCAGTTACTTTTTCATTCGTTATATTTACATAATTTAAATTCTGATGCTTTATGTTAAATTTATTTCTTTATTTGCGGAAAAACAAATAATTTCCTAATATTTGGAACAGATAAAATGAGGAAGGTAGATAGGTAATTAATTAATCTCGCATCGGAGCAACACACAACGGGCTATTAACGTTCAGGATCAATCCTGAAGGGAAGATAATATTTGGAAAATAAAACATTTAATTTTGCATAATATATATATGCACGTTCACTAGAACATGACCACGACTAGAACCTCGGTGTAGTCCAGCTCCTACGAGAAAGCAGTTGAATCACGTGGTTTTGAACGAGTCTTGAATTAGAGATGGGTGTAAACGATAAACAAATCCCTTCTTCTCAATTGGCGTCTTTAGTTCTGATTGTAGCACCGAGTTTATCATTCTATTCCAAAGTTGGCGTCCACTAATAAGAGCTTGCTTAAAAATATTACACCACGTCACAACAACGTTTGCTAGTACACTAGCAGCAGTTGCGCGCGCTAATAAAAATCTAATTCACGTAGCGCTTGCACGCTCTCACATATAGCCTGTTGAATTGAGGATCAGAACGCAAACCACTTGTATACCCGGCGGGCTCAAAACATTATGAATAAATGTTACAAGTATGCAGATAATCTTTTTCTTATTACAAGCTACCCAGCCGACCAACAAAGGGATTAAGTGTGAGAAAGGAGTGATCAGGAGGAGTGACATGATATATAAAAGACTCTACATATGAAGCATAACATCCTACAGAGGACAAAGAAAAAAGCGGGAATATACTCTTCCGCTTGACATGATATGCATCAAGCAAACAATGAAACACAAACATCTTGCACTAGACAAAGCATTGTTGGAAAAACAAGAAATTCATAAAAGATTTTCTACAGAAACAGCAAATATACTTAGAAGGCAAACACTTCCTAGCAATACTTAGAAGGCAAGCAAATATTACGCATGAACACAATGCAAAACATATCGAGCGAATATACTCAACTGAGTACGAGAAGGAAGCCCATGTCTCAAACTAAACTTCGTTTTGGTTATCTTCTGTGTTGGTTTGGTTAGATAAAAATATTAAGAATATAAAAACGTACCCACTTCACCATAGGGACAGTTTTTGTACTGCAATATAGTTAGTCTTAGTAGTTGAAAAATTATAATTCTAATTTTAATTAGCTTTAATCTGATTTATTATGCATGTCATTTGCTTTACAAAGCTGTACACTAAGTGCGAAAATGGGAAAAAAGAGGAAAATTGTACACTTGTGCAAGTTGAACATTAAGTACATTGGCTTCCATCAAAGTCCTCGTCCTTAAATCTGGTTGTTAGGGCTCGGAGGGCAGATGTGGTGAACCTGTTGTATTGTATTGCTACACTTAATGTATATACAAGGTAAACGAATGCTGGACAAATCCACGCTTTGTATACTACATGAAAACTATTGTGATGATTGACTTTTTCCAACCTACAGTTCGTGATCGTCTAGAACTTTTATCCATTCCCTTTTGAAATCAATGATTTGATTATATTTTTTGTCTCACAGAACGGAACTCAAAGATTGCACTTAAAATATCGTGTTCCATTTCTGGAGTACTCCAGCTTCTCAGTCGACACACATCGTGTCTGTTGACATGAAATGTTCCTGTTTAACACAGATGGCAGTGCAAACGCCCAAACGTTTGACAATTCGGCACTAAATTATTGTGAAAGCGTTCAAGGTCGCAGCTCTTCCGTGTTTCAGTTCCATATTTTAGATGTATATCATCAATCTCTGAATACGAGAAAAGATTCCCTATCACATGTGAAATCCTCTTTGCAAATAACGAAGTTTTTTTTTAAAAAAAAGAACGATTTGAAAACGCACTTAACAGCGACCTCTAAGCATCGACCCTCAAAAGTTGTGGGCACACCGCTGTTCCGGAAGAACAATGAAGCAAGTGCAAAATGTGGATATTTTGAGTTAAATGCGTTAATCTTGGACGTAATTTATCCTTCCAATGTAACAAGGACAGAATTCTAGTCGCACTCAGCTCCGCTAGAGAGCAATGCGTCATTGTTCAAATTTCAACTGTTTCCCATCATCCTTTACAAGAACGATGCAATGTTGGTTGTAACTCAGATGGAGGTTAGTTCTTCGGTGCAATAAACGACGCAAGTGCTGTTTGGAAGGATTGCATAAGGAGTTCTGTAATAAATTCGACCGGAATAACGACGTAAGCGTATATTGTGACATTGTTAATATAAACTCTGCCCATTGCATGATGTAACTGAATCAATAAAAATGTTAACAAATATGATGTAAATGTAATATAAATAAATGAAAAAGTGTTTTGTTTAGTTTGACTTTGTTGAGTATTTCATACTAAATTTCAAGAGCACAACGCCACAACACTGCAAAATTTGGGTGAATATTCAAAATACAACTCAAAAAAACCTCACTTTCATTACCATGAAAAACAACATGTTATAAGTAATATTAATCATGAACGGTATCCTTAGTTTTTGTTTCCTGAAGAAATCGAAGAATTACATTTGCATCATTGTTCTTTTGGGACAACGATACATTCTTCTACAAAAATGTTTATTATTTTGATGCACCCTTAAATAAAGTCTGATCTGGGAATTTCGAATTACCCTGTACACAATTGCCCATTCATAGAAATATAAAACAAAGATCTCTGTTCACCCCATGAGTTTCCAAATTTTGGAATTCAAATTAAAATTATGAACTTCATGTACCAGTCTACAGAACTTACTATTTTGCAATTACTTACAAGATGAAATTTCCATAAGAAACAAAATAAAAAGTTCTTGGAAACATAATATTTTTTTGGTGGTGGTGTCATCTTACCGCCATTTTTGCTACACGAGGTCTAATTAGACCAGGACTTACAGTCAGAGACGCAGCTAGATTTTTTGAGACCGCGGCGAATGATTCTGATGTCCCCCTTCGTTGGAAGCGAAATTTAAGTATTAAAATGTAAAAAATATCAAAACAACAAAGATAAATTATCTTAATTAGTATCATATTAATTTTCATTGACTAATCGTTATTCATTATAAATTATTGATTACATAAGTAATTGTACTTCAGTTACTTTTAATATAATTTCTCTCTATTTGCAGGTACATTAAGTTTACTGAAACTAATTTGCATTCGCTTGACTTTAAAATAGCTGAACATTAACAATTTCAATTAGCGTGTTAAAATTCTTGCAAATATTCTAAATTGAATAAAAGGAAATTCAGTACAGTAAGCATTTGACGTACAATCGGCAGATCTGATTTATTCTGTTGAAAACTCCTTTACACATAAGCTCATTTCAAAATTAAAATATTTAAATGAATTTTTGCAAGGAAGACTATAATTACTTTAATAACTTCGGTATTGTCATTAGTAGAAACTGGTTTTACGCGCTCAATTTTTATTAAAAACTCACAATTTACAACTTGCACGCGATAGAGAACCAAAAAAGGATATGCAGAATATCATTGACATCAACCTAAAAATGAAATAGACGGATCATGTGGGCGGAGTCGCTGTCGTAAGATCTCTGAAGGGTAAATCACAAATCGACTCAGCCGATTGGCTATGGAAGCGCAGACTAGTGTTTTTGATCACGGTGGATAATCATTAAAACCAATCGATAATTGAGGATCCATATTTTTACCCACAACCACGTGACAGATCTTCAAACCAAGCAATTGGAAGAAATAACATGAAGCTGCTGGCACATGCTCCGTTTTTTCCGTCCATGATCCGTCTATTTCATTTTAAGGTCGATGACCATTGAGCGGTGACAATTTTGCTAGCAAATCAATTGTACACTGCTAATCATTTCTTTAATCGAATGATTTATGCAGAGTATAATGTAAAAAATCGTGAGCTTAAGGAAATTTTCCTTGTGTCAAAACATTTTATTTTTGTAGTTCTTGTCTTAATAGGAAACGTCTAATGCAATTATTTAATTAGAGTTGCGGCAATGGCATAATTTACCTGATGTTCAAACACATCACGAACAAAAAAGTGGAAAATAAATTTTCCCACATTGCTGGGACGAAAAAAATCTTTTTTAATTAATTAAATTACGTTTGTATCATTTACTCAAATTATATAAGGTAGTTTTCTCTCCATAACTCAGAAAAAGAAACACTAATCACGGTAGAACGTTATTTTGCGAAAAACGAGTACAAATAAACTTCAAATAACAGTAAATATCCAATATATATACTGATGTTAAATACTCTCATAATAAATTAAAACTCACAATAAATGATTCGCATATTTTCTAATTTATGATAGAATGTATTATTGAGAAAACTTGGGTACAAATAACAGTAAACAAATCTTATACCCTGCTAAAATTGGTTTGAAATTTTTCTATACAGTTTATAAAATGTTATAGAACTA
Source organism: Meta bourneti (assembly GCA_933210815.1). Lineage (NCBI taxonomy): Eukaryota > Metazoa > Arthropoda > Arachnida > Araneae > Tetragnathidae > Meta > Meta bourneti. The sequence goes on along the minus strand of OW119924.1, from coordinate 87,987,994 downwards.
TTTCAGTTACATTTAAATTCGAGCTATTTCGAGGGGAAAAACCATCATAGGTTCCCTTCAAAAGATCTAGTCATATTTTATACCTAGCAAATTTTATGGTCACAAACATTTAAATTCAAAATAATTTAATCTAACTGAAACACACGATTTATTTTTACCCTTTTAAGTAATTCATAGCACTGGCTTTTTAGATTCACCTCGTTACCATTAACTGACCCCGAGCCGTTTCCATGGACATTACAATGGTTCATAATGGGTTTTTCTATGCAGATAAAGCACAATTAGTACGTCAATCTCTTTAACTTAAATCAGTACAACGGTTTATATTTAGTTTCAAATGTAGTAATTATTACTATACCTTTTAGATCGAATTCTCTTTTACAATGTATTTTTACTAATAGCGTAATATCCTCTGAGTTTAAATTACAGCGCCCATTAACAGTACGAATCTTTGGAGGATTGATTAACGAAATGACCTGACCTCCCATCTCATATTGAAATAATTAAGTTCTTTCTGCACTAGCACGACGATTACGATTCCTTCTGAGGCCAAAATGAGCCCCCTAGCAAATTAGATAAACGAAACGTAATGGAGTGTTGTCCCTGTGGACATTACTTCTTGAAAATTTTCTTTCTCAATCGTGCTTTAATATTTCACAACTACCGCCTCCTTAGATATTAGCACCCGGGGACACTGCCCCCCTCGCCTCCCCATAGCTACGCCACTGCTTACGGCTTAAAGTAAAAAGAAAAACGCATGAAGCCCCCCAACTGTGGATCTACTTGGGCTTCCTCAATAATTTCCACCAGTCGACGCCACTGTAAACGTATAATATTGATTTAACTTCATAAAACAAAACTCGATCGACTAAAAAGCGTATCTTAGAGATCAAGCGTGTGTGCTGAGATTAATTCTCTGGGTTTCAACGTATAACTTAAATACAACTTTAACCGATAAGATATTTGTTTAAGAAACCATTTAAGTGGATAGAGATTCCCATGTTAGCATGACATTAAATAAGATAGTCTGTCTTCTAACGGAAGGAAATGCTCATTCAAGGAGTCATCAACGGTAATCAACAGCTCTGATTGTTGAAATTCATAAAAAAAGTATTACTGGTTCATATTGCGGGTAAACCAAGACAAACATTTTACATTTTTCTGTCAAGCTAAATGTAGCTGGCGCTAGTGTTTCTACGGAGATACGTGTTTTCTGTACGCATTCTGGGCCGTGGTAGCCCGATTGGAAGAGTAACGGATTAGCGACCGGAGGGTTGCGAGTTCGAATCCAGTCAAAGACCGTCGTGTACAAAGGGGCTGGTGCATATTAAATCTGTAGCGGCCTTAAATGTCCTCAAGTTGGCGTGGTGTGGAAGTTTGGAGAGTGGGGTGCCATCTCAGGTGTGGCCTCGTCATCTGACAGCGATTCAAAATTGCGTTGTGTTGTCCTCGAATCTTTCCCTTGGGGATTGATCCCGGACGGTCGCCAATAGCCCGTTATATTGCTCCAATACGACGTTAATTAAAAATACCTAAATACCTATACGCATTCTGAATGTGACGTCAATTTCTTGTTTTTCGAATACGATGACAGCAGTTCGACAATAAAAATTCTAAAGAATTAATTCCGAATCGATGTATGAAGGCCGATTGGTCAAAATCAATTAGATTAAATGCCAAATGTTGCTACAACGGCTATAAACTACGTTTTAAGGTAACTCCGAGATTAAGTAAATGAGAAGTATTGGGTTATCAGAACTGGAATTCTTCGCATACCATCTGGTTTGTTTTGTGCTGAAAATTCCTCTCATAATTACAAAAAGATGAGGAATGAGAATCAACAAATAAAAATATTGACTTAGAAGCAATGATGTACAAAGAAATGAACTAGCTATTTTGATGATTCCTTTAGGATCAATGCCAATTTTAATATACTCGCTCAAAATCATACTCCTTGCGCCATAGTGAACTCTTTGGCAACAACCATGTTCAAGATTGTTGTGTGCTTTGGGACTTATGCATCGACCTTCTAATGAAATAGACGGATTATGTGGGTGGAATCGCTGTCGTAAGATCTCTGAAGGGTAAATCACAAATCGACTTAGCCGATTGGCTATGGAAGAGCAGACTAGCGTTTTTGATCACGGTGGATAATCACTTTAACCAAGCAATAATTTAGGATCCATGCTTTTCCTCACAACCCCGCTACAGATCTTCAAACCGAGAAACAGGAAGAAAAACATGAAGCTGCGGGTACATGCTCCGTCTATTTCATTTTAAGGTCGATGGACTTATGGTTCCGACATCATTGTCAACCTGGGGATTTAGATTTGGTGCAACAATCACATACCACGTCTATAAACCACGACTAAAACATATCTCATGTTCTAGTCAAGTTCGTAATGGAGCCTTGAAAATGAAATTGAAAAAGTGACGATACTTTATTTTGCTTTTATTCACTTGGAAAGTCAAAGACGAAAAATAAATAGATTTAACATCAAGATATTTTAGGATAGTGGAAATTAAAATTTCAAAAGAAACTAAACATATCAAAAATGCGCATCAATGAAAGAAGAGACTAAACATATCAAAAATGTGCATCAATGAAAGAACATACTAAATCATTCTCGTAATATCCAACAAAATCGATAAACCTATAACATCCGAATGAAAGTTATTTGGATGATTCAGGTCTTATAACACAAGGTCCAATAATGCACATGTTGAGTCAAACGCAAGACTAAATATAAATCGCTATAAACAGAGCTAAAAGATCAAATAAACAACCAAACTGACATTGAGATATTGACCAAAAACTTTAGATACCAGTGTAAATATGGAACTTCGAGGGAGTCCTTGCATCATGTTTGCGCTAAAGGATTGAGTGATCCACTCGCCATTTTGGCGACACCAAATCTACAAAAGCGAAAGGCCCGAGAAAAGGTCTTGCCACCCGATGCCCCACTCTGCGAGTCTACATACTAGGCAGCACTAAGTTAATTGTAGCGCCCAAAGCCGATCTACCAAGCTAAATTTTCGTAGTGTGAACATAGAGGTAATATAAAAGTAGAGTGAGCGTGATAACCTTTTTATGTGCCCAGGATCATGTGATCAAAACTAGTTGTAACGTGACCCTTAGACTATACTTTCGTCAGCCGGGCGGAACCGAACAGTCATCATTTTATCAGTCCGCGGAATAGAAGACACCATGCATTTGCTCATCATCTGATTGCTCCGCGCGACATTGTTATAGACTGGCGATTTCTCCACTTATGTCGACTCTATACAGAAATGCGCATTCATACACTTATCCTGTCCAAAGATGTTGTATCGCAAAACGAAGCAATAATATGCCAAATATGGCAACGAAGTCAATGTTTTACAGAGCAGTCACGTGACTACTAGTCGACGTGTTGGTCAGTTTTGAAGCTCTTCTCAATAGCACTGCTCAGTCTACTTATATTTCACGTCTACGGGTGTGAAGCGTTGAGCGCATACATACACATATGTCCAGTGGGAAGTTTTACCTGGTTTATAAAAGTTCCTCCAAGTCGGGTTGCATCGTAAGATGATTTTATAAAATTAGACTTCAGGTAGCGGCATATTTGCCGACGATAAATGAGATGGGGAACAGATCTATACTTCCCTATGCTTGCCGCGAAGCCGTGGTAGAGCAGTTGGAAAAGCAACGGATTACCAACCGGAGGGTTGGAGTTCGAAATTTGGTCCAGCCATAGACCGTCGAATGCGCAGGGACTGGTGCACGTTAAATCTGTCATGGTCTCAAATGTCCTCACGTTGGAGTGGTGTGAAAGTTTGGAAAGTGGGGGCCAACTCAGATGTTCTCGTCATCTGACAGTGCTTCGAAATTATGAGGCGTTGCCCTTGGATCCCTTTCCCTTCGGGTTTGATTCCGAACCGTCGCCTATAGCCCGTTGTTTTAATCCAGTGCGATGTTAATTAAAATACCTACCTACTTATGCCTGCCCCTTTATCGCGCTAGGCAGTGCATCAGTTGCCGTGAGATAGATCTCATCACCCACTTGTCTGATTCTTTATGTTGGATTGGGGCCGTTACTTGCTAATTCGTAGTGTCCTAAATTGGCCGGGATGAGAGGGCTGCTTTCCCAATTAAGAAGTATAAAAGTGAGTGACCATAAATCTTAAAAATAAAGCGAAATGCAAAAAATACACATTATAATATACATATTTGCTCAGTAAAAAAATTTTGTTTTAATCCCCCGACATGACCAGAAAAAAAATTTGGAGTGCGTTTTTCATCTCAACTAATTAGCCATGATTTATTTAATTATTCAGTAGTTTTTTACTTATGCCTTCAGAGAATTGCAATCAGCAATGTAAAAAAGAGCTAGATGTAAAAAGTTATTTCCCCTTTCATCAGTCATACTTATTTCACAAAGCATGTGTTCAAAAAATTCCACAAATAAAAACCTGAATGTTAAAGGTACAGAATTATTTTATTTCTAATTAATATTATTTGAGTAAATTGAAACATAATTTCTTACTTAAAAACACAATTTAATATAAAGGGATTAAAGTACACTGATGTCCATAATTAAGGGTCAGATGCAATATGCTAATTAATGACACGAAAGTTGATCTTTCTTGGCGAAAAATCACTGACTGTAGCAACAGACTCAAAAAAAATAGAAACGACCGATCGGTTGACCACAATTAACATATTTTGGAGTCACGTCGCAGCACAAGATTGCTAAAATGTGATAAAATCTGAAGCGGGTGTCTGGTGACTGATTTTTTATGTGTTTAACTGTCCGTGTTCGTTATTAGTTGTTATGGCGAGTAACACAATATCACTTAGAACACATCTCCATGATTTTATCCTTGGAAGAATTGCATGGAGATTGAAAGGACGTTCAACGCGAGATATAGTCACTGAGTTCGGAGTGGGCCAGTGCGAGTCGCAAGGCAGTGGAAACTATTTTTCGAAAGTGGAACTGCTGCCAGACGGTACAGCAGTGGTCGACCACCCAAAACAACCCCACCGAAATGGCGAAAAGATGTCGCCTCATAACTGCTGGAAGGTTAGCACGAGAGCTTCAGGCAAGCACGGGGACCATAATATCACGCCAGACCGTATCCAGGCGATTGAATCATATTGGTTTGTATGCCCGCAAACCAGTACACTGCGTTCTTTTGATTACATGACACAAAGCACAGGTTTCGATGGTGTCGTGAACACGCCAACAGGACTGACGTGCAATGAACCATTGTCCTGTTCACTGACGAAAGTAGTTTTGGTTTATCGTCCTATTCGAGGCACCAATGCATCTGGCGTGAACCCTGCACTGCCTAATTCTTCCATCAACATCCTGGAAGTAAATCATTACAGAGATGGTGGTGGTCTGGGTCGGTATCATTATAAAAATGGACGTACCGAGCTTTTACATGTTGGAAAGTGGAACCATGAATGTTCAGCTTTATTGACAGATTTTCGTGGTGCTACTGGAAGTTCGTTTCAACTTTATGAATGAAAACGTCCGTTGTGTCATCGCTCGGAATGTTGATGACCTGCTGAACACCGAAGAAACAAACCGAATAGAGCGGCCTACGCACTCCCCTGACCTCTATTCCAAAGAACATGTTTAGGATGCACATGGGACGCATGTGGCAGAACGAAATCCCCTACCGCGTGCCACACAAAGCCTGGTAATTGCGCTGATATAGGAATGGCGAAACCTACCTCAAGATTTGCTGGACAATTTTGTGAAGAGCATGCGCAACTAATACCATTCGTGCATTGCAGTGACTGGTGGACATATACCCTATAGCACTTTGACAGAGGGCACTATTTGAAAAATTGTGGATGGTTTTGCTTCTGCTTCACCAAAGACGAAAAATTATACATTTTTTAATTTAGCATGTATTACCTGTACATAAATAAGTTTGTTTCTTTATGCGTGTAAATATATTTGAAGTCTGCCTGCATTTCAAATTATATTGATCATCATCCTTCTTTTATAATTTTGTTTCTGTCTAAAAATATGACTGATCCATAATTTATGGTCACCAGTGTGCTAAAATTAAGAACATTAATAAGTTTGTAAAACAGTTTTTATAAAGTTTCGGAACATTTTCTTATTACGTATCTTTGCATTCTTATTTTTAAAAAAGTGCATTTACATTTTTAGAAGCTGTAGTCTGCTCCAATTCCAACGACTGTATACTAGCCACCTTTAGGATTATAGGAAGCATTTAAACAACCTCAGGTTATATAAGTCTACATTTTGCTTCAAATTGATTTTGATTCAGAAATCAAAAACAAGAGTTGAATTCCAAACGCAACTTTTATAAGCTCTAAATTAATTCCTAATAGGGAAATGTTTAAAAAATTTTCCTTTTTATGAGTATTGATTGGCTATGAGAAAATTCTATGTTATCATCAATAATCACTTATTTCGAGAAATGCAAAATAGGCAAATTCTTTTGAGAAAAGTCCTTAAGGCACACATTTATGTAAATGCAATTAAGTAAAAGGTATAGTGTAAACATTTACTTAAAAACTAGCAAGTACCCTTCATAAGAAATAAAAACATCTGCATATTTTAAATAGCTTCAAAAAACATTTAAAGGTAAAATAGACAACTCTTTTAGCAAACAATCCTGGTAATACTCATATAATAATTGCTCATATAAAATTTAAAACAGATAATTTCTCTAATTGAAGTCAAATCACCAGGACTCGAAGTTGTTTATAAATAAGAAATTATGTCGAATATAATTAATATAATGTGCCATTTAATAAACTAGAAAGTTTGTAATGCTCAGTATAGTTTTCTCGTGAAAATATTGTCGAAATGTTGGTTTACCTTGATAAACAACCATGATAGTTAGGTAAGTAATTAAAGTCACACTGGAGCAACACAACGGGCTATTGGCGATAGTCTGGGTATGGTATTTTGACGTAGAATACGTCTTCCCTTTCGAAACCGGGGTACTGCGCTTAATTTGTGAGTGTCACGAAAAACGTTGATCACGAAAAATTTAATAACTTAAAAACTATAAGTAATACATAAATGAACGATATCGCGTTCAATAGAGCATTAAACAAAGCATGTTATAAATACCCATTGAGCTTGCGTCGACCTCATAAGCTGATGCAATCGCAGCGCAAAGTTGAGTCACTAAAATGTGAACTGTCGCGCACATTAATTTAGTCCAGTATCTGCCTCCTCTGTGCGAGCACGACGTTTGAGGTGTCATTTGTTTCTGTTGGGTTTTATCGATTGAAGACAGAGTTTTATACATTAAAAATAAATTTTATTACGTAGCCAAGTCTTATGGTTTAAAAACATACTTTTATATTTTCATTTGATTGATAAATAGGAATATCAGAATTAAGATCAAAAGAAACGTACTCAAAGTTTTTACCAAATAGTACATCGACAGCTTTCTTACTTTCGTCGATATGAACATGGACTGTTTCAACTATTCTCTTCTCGTTTGGGATATATATTCTGTAACCTTTAGTTTTCAAACCATATCCTGTCAAAATACCAAGTTTTAATTTCATCTACTGAAGACGGTAAGGAAGCCTGGGATATATTAAAGACCAACTTTGAACCAGCATCTAGAGCACGATTGGCAGGCCTTGTGGACGAGTTCTTTTCAATCCGCTACCAGCCGGAGGACGAATCCATTGGACTCTTCTGCAAACGAGTGCATGAGAAGCTGTTACAGATAAAAGAATGTGGATTCGAAATCCCAGACCTTTTAGTTTGCTTTCAACTAATAAGACATTTGCCTCACGAATACGATAATCTGGTACAATTGCTATACAGGAGGGATGACAACGAGTTCACGCTAGACAATTTGTCTAAACATTTAATAACAGAATCGAGCTGAAGCGGAAAGACGAAGGCACAAAATTAAGTATCGTGGCCGATGCTTATGCTACAAGAAACAAGTCATCTAGATACAAGGAGACACGGGCGTCTACTCCTGATCACAGCAGATGCGTACTGGACCCTGAATTAATTCCTTCAAGCCCAAGAAAGTCGACAGTTTGTCGTATGGGGCCGCGACCATTCTGCAACTACTGCAAAAAGTCGGGACATTACGAATCGAAGTGCTTCAAGAAATGCAATCGGCAGAAACCTGGTGGTGAATTATTTTATATGGAGGACAATCCAAAAACTGATCTTCAACGTGCCTATGCAGTTTCAAATTTTCCAAATGAAAGACCGAGGGAATTTCTCATTGATTCAGCTGCAACTGCTCACTTCTGTAAAGAACGTGATATGTTTACGATAGTCAGAAAACTACCACCACAGAAGATCCTAGTCGGAGACAAGGACAGCACTTCGGAAGTATTAGGTATGGGTGATATTCAATTTACAGTTTTAGATAGAAACAGAAATTATGATATAACTTTAAAAGATGTGTTATACTCGCCTAATATGAGAAGAAATTTAATTAGTGGTGCTCGTATTGACCTTGTGGGAAACCAAATTAAATGGGGAAATAACAAAATGATTATTTATAATAGTTATAATAAATATTTGTTTACTGTTCCCAGAATTGGAAAATTGTATATCTTAAAAGGTTATCCCAAGATTAAAAATTATACATATGTAACTGGTTTAGATCTAGAAAAAGCCCACCGTAGGTTTTGTCATGTTAACATGCCCTTAATTAAAAATATGAGTAAAATTAATTGTGTAAAAGGAATTGAAAAACTTAATTGTAAAAATATAGATAAAAATTGTAAGATTTGTGCTATTGCTAAATCCACTAGAATATCCTTAAAAAGAAACTATATGTACGAAAGGAAAACTAAAAATGTTTTGGAAAGGATCCATATGGATTTGTGGGGTCCTGCTCCAGTTAACTCTCTAGGTGGAAACAAATACTTTTTATCTATTATTGATGATTTTTCACGTAAAGTAACTGTTTATATTATTCAAAATTTATGTGCCCCACACGGCACTATAATTGGAGGTTTGAGACCGATTCCAACATGCATGATCTTTAAATGATATTAAAAAGTACTGTACTAAAATCAAGATTAGGTTTGATCCTGTAAATTTCAATTTTAAGCCAGAGAGTGAACATCCTAATGTGGATATTTCTAATGTGCCATCTACTTCTAGTGATGAATCTAATTTTTTAGACCAACAGATGTACGACATGTATGATCAGTGTTACAATGTCGAAATCCCCAAAAGTTATGAAGAAACGCAAGCAAGTAAGGATAAAATTAAATGGAATACTGCCATGAATGAAGAAATTCAGATAATGAAGGATAGGCAAGTATGGAAATTAGTGGACACACCCCCAAATACAACCATAATTGGAAGTAAGTGGGTGTACAGCATAAAAATGGACGAAAACAATATACCTAAAAGGTATAAAGCTCGTCTTGTTGCTCAAGGTTTTAAGCAAAAACCCGGCATTGATTTTAAAGATATTTTTTCACCAGTTGTGAATTTTTCTATTGTTAAATTATTGTTTGTACTATTGATTTCTATGTTGGGTTGGTATCACTGTCAAGTTGACGTGAAAAGTGCATATTTATATGGACACCTTAAGGATACTATATACATGAAACAGCCAAAAGGATTTGTGCTGAAAGGATCCGAAAACAAAGTATGTCTATTGGAAAAGGCTATATATGGTCTGCATCAAAGTGGTAGAGAATGGAATTTGGAATTAGACGGTATTTTAACTAAATTAGGATTTTCTCAGTTAAATTGGTGTAATTGTGTCTACAAATTTAAAGATGTAATTTTAATTGTTTATGTAGATGATATGGTTTTGTTTTCAAAAAGAGAACATTTGATAAATGAAGTAATCGAATTATTAGACAAAAAATTGGATCTTACAGTCCTAGGTAAAACTAAATATTTGTTAGGCGTAAACTTTCAAGAGATTGAAAATTCGATTTATTTACATCAAATTACCTACATTGAAAAATTAATGTCAAAATTAAAAGATCTTCCTAAAAGTTTTGTGAATTTACCTTTTAAAATTGGTTGTAACTTACCTGATAAGGTTAAAGAGGAAGAAATAATTGAAAATGATTTAATGAGGAAATTTCCCTATCGTTCCTTAATAGGATGTTTATCGTTTTTGTCAGATAGATCCAGACCAGATATTGCATTTGCCGTTAATATAATGTCTCAGTTTTGTAATGGTTATACTTACAAACACTGGTCTTACGTTGTTGATATTATGAACTATGTTTTTCTTACAAAGGATTTTAAAATTAATCTTTCCAATATAAAAAGTTCAAATTTGATTGCTTTTTCTGATGCAAATTGGGGATGTGGTCTCACAAACAGACATTCAAGCAGTGGCTATTTAATTTATTTTGGTAACATCCCAATATCATGGAAATCTTCTAAACAAAAGTGCATAGCTCTTAGCTCAATGGAATCTGAATTTATTGCACTAACCGATTGCACTAAAGAAGTTATTTGGTTTAGTAGAATTATAAATGAATTAAGTTTGTGTGATTACATAAGACCCCAAGTATATTGTGATAATCAATCTGCTATCTATTTTTCAAAAAATAGTCAGGAAAATCAGAAAACTAAACATATTGATATCAAGTACAAATTTATTCGTAAATTAATAAAAGATGAACTATTTAACGTAAATTATATTTCATCGGAAAATAATTTGGCTGACTTTTTAACAAAGCCTTTATTGTTAAATAAATTTAAAAATATTATTAGAAAAATATTTTGTTATATATATATATATAAATCTATATATATATATATATATATATATTGAATTGTAATACATCTGCTGAGGTTTTACAACCGATGGGGCCGCATGTTGGAATCGGTCTCAAACCTCCAATTATAGTGCCGTGTGGGGCACATAAATTTGAAGAATATGTAAATCTTTGTTTTTTTTTTTTTTTTTCTTATTTCAATTAACGTCACACTGGAGCTACACAATGGGCTATTGGTGACGGTCCGGGATCAATCCCAAAGGGAAAGATCCGAGGACAACACCACGTAATTTTGAACCACGGTCAGATGACGAGGCAACACCTGAGCTGGCACCCCACTCTCCAAACTTCCACACCACGCCAACGTGAGGACATTTGAGGCCACGACAGATTTAACGTGCACCAGCCCCCTTTGTACACGACGGTGTTTGGTTGGATTCGAACTCGCAACCCTTCGGTTGCTAGTCCGTTACTCTTCCAACCGGGCCACCGCGGCCCTTGTAAATCTTTGAATGTATAAAAGTGAAGAATTGGGGATCATGATCTGATCAGACTTCTTGTTGTTTTCTAAAAGTATGTTTTTAAACCATAAGACTTGGCTACGTAATAAAATTTATTTTTAATGTATAAAACTCTGTCTTCAATCGATAAAACCCAACAGTTTCGTCTCTTTGCGCGCTTTATAAATAATAATATAAATGAAACCTAAATATTTAATACTTGTTTAGATATCGGATTTCGAAGTGTGGAAATTGCACAATTTTTTTTAAATGTCCAAATATATGCATAATAAGCACCAGAAGAATTATAGCAAACGTCTACAGGAAGAAAGATCGAGAGATGAGGAATCCAAGAAGACCCAGATGTCTGATGCTGAGCTCCAACGGGCTCGGTGGGAGCGCTTGAAAGTTGAAGTCGCATCGTCAAGGTGGACATATGGCTGATACGAGTGCGTCAATTACTTCTGCCACTCAGTTCGACGCAAATAGCATATCTGATGACATAGACGTTTCATTATAGAGTGATGGAGTTGAACTCATGGTAATGAGCCACAATCATCATCAACAGCAAGTGGACCAATGGTGATCTATGTGCGGAACGATGAATATGAGATAATTTGGGTAACGTTAATACACATTTTCGTACTGTATTCATAAACAATGAATTTGGATATTCGTGTAATGTTTGTGATAGACTGAATGAGAAAGACCTGAAGCAGTCACGGAACAGTGGAGTAATATCATTGTTCCGCAACGAGTTACCTCAGTCCAATGTGAATGATTTCATGCTGTGTAGTCATTGTAGAACAAATTTATCAAGAAAAAATACCACCATTGTCAAAATCTAATAGCTTTCAATACCCACCGAAGCCAGAAATCTTATGTACATACTTTGTCATTTAATTTGTAAATGTTGTAAATTTGTACAAAGTGTTAGAAAAGTAGATATTTGTAATTTAATATATGGCGGTACTGATGAAATGTTGTATTTGTATTCGTTGTAACGAAATATGAACATTTGATGTGTGAAATTAAATGCTTTAAACTGTATTGTACTAAATTATTTCTTTCGCTCTCATTCGCCATGTGGCCGCACTGACGTATTATACGCCTTAAGCCTAGCGATCGTGTCCCGACACAGCCCCGTCCGTTTTCTTTTTTTAATTAACTTTGCACTAGAGCAACACAACGGGCTATTAGCGACGGTCCGGGATCAAACCCGAAGAAGATCCGAGGACAACACCACGTAATTTTGAACCACGGTCAGATGACGAGGTAACACCTGAGCTGGCGCCCCACTTTCCAAACTTCCACGCCACGACAGATTTAACATGCACCAGCCCCCTTTGTACACGACGGTCTTTGGTCGGATTCAAACTCACAACCCTGCGGTTGCTAATCCGTTACTTTGTCAACTGGGCTACACGGCATTCGCATGAGGGATTTTCAAAGCGTATCTCAAATTAACACCAAACATTGTCAAAACGCTGATAAAGGAAATTAGTTCTTATTCGAAAAAAAAATTTCTTCGGTAGTTCATTTTACCCTAAAACACCCTCTCATACTAGAATACTTTTATGTAATGTGTATAAAAATTTCAACTGAACGATCAAAGGTAAAGAATCTAGATTATCAAATTTAATTTTGAATGTTTTAATATTTGCTTTCATTGAAACTATTAGATAGGAAATAGGAGAAAGCCTTTAGAATTAAGATAAAAGCATCACCTTAATCATACTTTTTAAAAGAGTTATGTAAAACGTTATTACTCTTCAAATTTAAATGGAACATATGATTGTTCTCTCATAAATACCCATTTCCATTGCATTTCATTCTCATATTACGTGACAAAATGTATTAAAATTTTGTTTTCATAAAAGCAGTTTATCGTCAATAATTTTTCAAGTAAACAAACCCAAGTGCAATGCAACAAAATTAACGAAGCTTTCTTATTGGTAGAAAAATAGCTCATTCAAAATGTATGTTTATTTTTTAATTCTTTGGTTATAGAACAAATGGATTACCTAAGGTTTCAACTTCATTAAGTTTTTAGTTGCTACTTTTTCTAGCGAAGATGATTTGATTCTTCTATAAAACATGCATAAATGGAAACTCTCTCAAGCATTTCTTAGTTAATTTATTTTTAATTAAATTTCATCTAGAATCCCATCTGCATATTTTATACTGTTTCTCTTTTTTTAGTTTAAGCATGTGACATTTATTGTTTGAACTTTCTAAAGGGTGTCTAAAATTCACGCAAGAAGTAATTTTGATAGAAAACACAGGTTTATAATTAAAAATTGTAAATTTTTTATTGATTCATAAAGTATACAGTATAGGGTTATGCATGGAAGAGCATATCGGGTAAATGGCCTCCGCGGCTTTGCTAGCACATACGCACTCTTTTGTTGAAATTTTCCATGACCGTTTTGCATAAATGTGACTGAATTTCGTTGATATAACGCTCAATTTCCTTCTTCAAGGCGTGGGTCGTCGTGGGCTTGTTGGCATAAACCTTAGACTTCAAGAAACCCCAAAGAAAAAAATCCAACGGCGTTAAATCGCATGATCTGGGCGGCCCATTCTGATCACCAAAACGGGAAATTACACGACTAGGAAAGGACTCATGCAGTAATTGAATTGTTTCTCGGGCTGTAGGGCATGTGGCACCGTCTTGTTGAAACCACGTCGTCCACATCCATATCTTGCAATTTAGGCACAAAAACTGGATTATCACGTCGCGATAGCGAGCACCATTAACTGTTATTGCCTGACCAGCCGCATTTTAATGACCCTGAACTTCCATTTTTAATAACTGTTCCATTTTTAATAACCCTGATCTGTCAGCTGTCACGCTGTCTTTTTTTTCGTTGGCAACACTTTACCGCACAAATGGCGCAAAATTCAAATCTTGCGTGAATTTTGGGACACCCTTTACAAAGAATATTAAATCTTTGATAGTTGGATCAAATATTTGTTTACTTGTTTCGGAAAGCGCATTTGGAACAATTTAGTATGGTTTAATATTAAGCGTTGTAAAATCACATCTCAGAAACTGGTATTGCACATAGCTTGCTAATTAAACGGAGTGTTTGCTCGACTATCTTTTTTGTTCGATGATTCGGAAAGCATCTACTGAATGGACTATATAGTTAACTTATTTTCTTAAGATAAAAATAACACATATCGAACCTCTGATTTGGTGACGTTTAACGTTTTATTTAATTGGTGTTAATTAATCAACTTTCACATGTATCAATTCTAAATGGATTCTTTTGTGTGTGTGTGAAGTACTGAAATTGTGTTCGAAAACCCAGCCAAGTGACTTCATATTTGGAACACATTCCGCCGCAGAAACACTACCGCCGCCTACCTTTATCTTGACTGAAAATGCCTCTCGTTAGCAATAGGTACATTATATGGGAAAGTAAAGGTAGGTAGGTAGTTAATTAAAGTCGCACTGGAGTAACACAACGGGCTATTGGCGACGGTCCGGGATCGATCCCGAAGTAAAAGATACGATGACACTACGTAATTTTGAACCACGGTCAGATGACGAGGTGAACACCTGAGCTGGCACCCAGTCTCCAAATTTCCACACCACGACAATGTGATGACATTTAAGGCCACGACAGATTTAACGTGCACCAGCTTTCGTGTACAAGGTCTTTGGTTGGACCTAGTTTTGAACTCGCAACCTCTGGTTTTTAATCCGTTACCCTTCCATTGGGCTACAGCGAACCGGAAGTAAAGGAAAAAATAATCTTAATCAGTTAAAATAAGTGATTTAGAATGACGTCATGGCGATTATTTTTTGACCGCTTGTCGCAAAAACCACACTTTCACAGTAGACGTTTTATACGTCAGGTATAAAAACATCGATACCTTAATTATCCTAGCTTTGATTAACCTAGTGTCAGTGTTATCCGAGCAGAATTCGGAAACCGAGATTTTTCAATGTCTTAAAGTTTCAAGCCCTAAGAGGCTCGCTTTGTCTTTAACTGATCTGGTTTGGCGGGCAGATGGGTGGGTGGTTTGGGTTTGGGGGTTGCAAAATCCAGAAATTGATAATAGCCCTTTGTGTTGCTCCAGTACGACGTTAATTAAAATACCTACCTACCAAAAATTGATAAGCTGCACCAAACGCAAGACAAAATCAGATTCAATAAAAATATACTTAAAAATTATCAGATTAACAACCAGACCAACATTAAAAGCGTGATAAAACATTTAAGCAAACGACTTGAAAACATAACACTTTAAAATATGAAAAAAGTAAATATATATTAAAAACATCTTGGTTTGTGCGCGCGTGCTGCAAACGATAATGATTTGGCATTTCGTCAAACAATAATTATTCTGCACATGCGTACACCTCGTTGGGAATATTTTTCTGGCAAGTTAAATGTAGGAAGTGGTGATGTTCTGCCTCCATATAATGGTGTTTCGCTGGTTTTCCGAACACGACTTCAGTACTTCAACAAAAATTCCAAAGGATGATTTCTGAATTGAGGTATGGCAGATGATTGCTGAACACCAATTAGTAGGTTAATCGCTAAACGGTGATAACCTACATTTTAAGGTAACACGACATTATGCGAGAGAATTTGGGTATCGGAAACAAAATCTTCGCTTTACGTCTGGTTTGTTACAACTGAAAATACCTCTCATTGGTCAAGGCAGAATCTGACCTTGCTTTAATGGGTGTAAAAGGAGGCCAACTGGAATAGACTATTTGCATCCGTTGAAGAAAGGTTCGGTTATTTTTTTTCCACCGTTTTGCTGAGAGATTTTCAAACAAACCAGACGGAAGTCGAAGATTTTGCTTCTGCTCTACAAATGATACATATCGTGTCCTCACGATACATATCGTGATTAGTTTAACATATACACTGACGAGCCAAAACATTATGACCATCCCCACATTTTTCAATGAACTCGTCTGGATGACATGGAGGGCACGTGATTAAGTGAGAATGGTATTTAACTGCTGCTGGAGAAGATAAGTAATCATTCTTGCACTTACTTTTGCGAGTGATGGGAAAGGCTGCTGATCTAAGCGAATTTGATAGAGGGCAGATCGTAATGGCCCGAAGACTCGGAACGAGTATCACCGAAACTGCACGACTGGTAGGGTGTTCACGATCTGCCGTTGTTCGTATTCATGCAAAGTGGGTAAATGACGGTGACACCAGCAGTAGACGCCAAGGTGTTGGTCGTCCACGCGTCATCAAAGAAAAAGGACGTCGGAGACTGTCCCGCTTGGTAAAGCAAAATCGGCGTGAGATAGTGGCTCAGCTGACAGCCCAATACAATGCAGGTCCAAGCGCAAGTGTTTCGGAACACACAGTTCAGCTGACACTGTTGGATATGGGACTGTGCAGCAGACGTCCCACTCGTGTGCCTCTGTTGACCAAGCGTCATCGTCAACTACGCCTACAGTGGGCCCGGGAACATCGAGACTCGACCATGGATGAGTGGAAGAGAGTTGCCTGGTCAGATGAATCCCGATTTCTCATTCATCACGTCGATGGTCGTGTCAGGGTACGCTGTCTGCCAGGCGAACAGTTGCTCCCCTCTTGTACAGCAGGTCATATACAGGCTGGTGGTGGCGGTATTATGCTATGGGGGACGTTCTCATGGGCGACTCTGGGACCCGTAGTTGTGGTAGAACAGACCATGAACGCTGCGAACTATCTGAACATCATTGCGGATCAGTTGCACCCTTACATGGCGTCTGTCTTCCCAACTGGAAATGGAATCTTCCAGCAGGACAACGCCCCATGTCACAAGGCTCAGATTGTGTTGGAGTGGTTCGAGGAGCATACTGATGTTTGGCGTTTCATCTAATTGGTGTTTACCAATCCAGTACCATGCATCAGTTCGGAATTTATTCTTTGGAATTTTTATTGGCGAAGTACTGAAATCGTTTCGAAAAACAAGCCAAATGACGACGCGTTCAGAATATATACAGGATCGCGTTATCATCTCAGAAACACTATTGCCACTTATATTTAGCTTCACAAAAAATGCCTCTCAATATATTAAGATAAGTAGTTAGGTAGTTGAGAAATTGCGTCGAACTGGAGCAACACATCGGGCTATTGGCGACGGTCCGGGATCAATCCCGAAAGGAAAATACGAGGATACCCCATCTAGAGTATCCGAATTCAAGAACTCCAAAGCACTTTTGGAATTAGTGTAAAAAGCAAAATTACCAGCCCTACAGTTGGAAATGTTCTAAAGCTTTAAAACTAGCATAAAATCAGTCGTAAAAACAGAAATAAGCTACGGTAATGTGAATAATTAAAAGTCATCGATCTATATACAAAGAGGCACACCAGGTTTAATTAAATTATTTTGATCCATCATTGGATGTATCTGTGTGATCTCTAAAATGATAACGATGAGAAATAAAAATTGATGGTATATAATTGGGCTGGTGTTTAACTTCTCATACCCTGGTACATTTAAGAAGCAGAATTCGGGGTCGCCAGGGAAAAACAGATCATTCTACCACTTTTTTGTATGAAGAAGGCCTTCTCAGGAATTTCGTCATGCGCAATCCAAACGATCGAATGAAGGACGGGCGATTCCTGAAGGGGCGATCGAAAGAATTGCCAAAGAGTGAATTTTATAATGGATGAGTCGGATGATTCAAGAAGCAATCATGAAGCTGTAGCAGTAACAAAAGACGTGAAGAAAGCAAGGGAGGTTCAAGACCCACAACGTGCAGGCTTTTGAAGGGTGCGGAGCGAAAAGCTCCTCAGTGCGGTGTGATGCACAGAATCGAGCTTTCGTAACACGGATTTACGTGTAACGCCATAGGCTGCACAGCCATAATCTAATTTTGAACTAATTCAACCTAGATAGATGTTAAGCATGAAGGACCGTTCCACTCTAAAGATGTATTAAAGATACCTTTTAAGAGAACTTTTTTCTCACAAGACATCCTCAGCTGCTGAATGTGGAGTTGGAAGGTAAGTTTCTTGTCGAAAACGATATCGGAAAATCTTACTGTCCAACAATGAAATTCGGTTACCACCGAGGAAGATCTCTGGATCAGGTTGCAGGTTCCAACGTCAACAGAAATAAGCGCAGAATGTCTTCTAAATTAGGACGGGGCTTCTACACTTTACCGTGTAAAGTGAGATAGCTACCTTAAGTTGACACTCAACGTACAGCATATCCTTACCTTGGCAATGAATGCTCAAATCATCAATGTACAAATTACACTGGTCAATTAAAGTTGGAGACAAACTCCAATCGACATCTCAAGAGACATTTCCGCAAATTTTAGATTAATGACAGGCCACGACTATTTACAGGTACATCTAAATGAAATCGGAAAAAGGATACTGCATCCCGTCCGCTCAACGATCCCTATGTAGTGATGAAGGCCGATCATTTAAGATTGAGAAGCCATCCGCTACACACTGATGAGACTACCTTTCCTACCAAATGAGGTTGCAAACTCTTGCGTCTACTGGATGGAAAGCGAAATGAAAAACCTTCCGTCTTCTGTCGTGGGATTAAAAAAAACAAACAGGCTCAGTTCTGATTTAACTTTCAGATTGGAGCGTAGGACTACGACTTGCAGATCGGAGAGTTGAAATGAGCTAGTCCATTATTGTCCATGACGTTTGTTTATTTTGCGTTCACGATTGTTCATATAAACCGCGATATTCTCCGAAGTGTTTATCGGTTTGCAAGAAAACAATTTTCAAAATGTTCAATTCAAACCACTGCGAAATGTTCTTTGTCTAATTGAATAGATCTTGTCGAGAGCTTTGAAACGATACCACGCACAGTCGTATTGTACTCACGCTTGTAGAGACTGAGTCAAATGCGATACACCCAGTAACATTGCATCATTTCCCCCAAGTATTTTGTAGTATTACGCAGAATAAAAATTGGACTCCATGCTGTTTACGACTATGGAAACACGGTTACTGTTCAACCATACTATCCATCCGCGGAGAAAGTCCTACGCCAAAAACAGCAGCTGAAAGAGTAATGGATTAGCAACCGGATGGTTGCGAGTTCGAATCCAACTAAAGACCGTGGTGTACGAAGGGGACTGGTGCATGAGTCATGGCCTCAAATGTCCTCACGTTGGCGTGATGTGAAAGTTTGGAAAGTGGGGTGCCAGCTCAGGTGTGACCTCGTAATCTGACCGTGGTTCAAAAATTCGTGGTGTTGTCCTGGTATCTTTCCCTTCGGGTTTGTTCCCAGACCGTCGCCAATACCCCGTTGTATTATTCCAGTGCGACGTTAATTAAATATCTACCTACCTAGGGCAAAAAGCTTTAAGTCACACCGAAAAGATAGTCGAAAAAGATTAAAAGATTCTTTCACCCAATAGATTCGGTTATTTAGTCATATAGTGTGTTGTGGGGGGGTATTTCAATTAACGTCACACTGGAGCAACACAACGGGCTATTGGTGACGGTCCGGGATCAATCCCAAAGGGAAAGCTCCGAGGACAACACCACGTAATTTTGAACCACGGTCAGATGACGAGGCAACACCTGAGCTGGCACCCCACTCTCCAAACTTCCACACCACGCCAACGTGAGGACATTTGAGGCCACGACAGATTTAACGTGCACCAGCCCCCTTTGTACACGACGGTGTTTGGCTGGATTCGAACTCGCAACCCTTCGGTTGCTAGCCCGTTATTCTTCCAACCGGGCCACCGCGGCCCGTGTGTTGTGGGTTAAAGCAATAATGCACTACTCGGAAATCTGGTGACTCTCAGAAGGATAAGTTTTTAGACATTTTGTGAGTAGTAATTTACGCATTTTTTTTAAATCCAGTCATTCTACGTATGAACATCCCCTTCGAATGTCTCAGATTTCATTAAAGTTCTGTTTTCGTCGCATGTAAGCATTTCTTGCAAATACCATTTCCTCAGAACGAAATCAAATAACGTCTTTTTGTTTTCGTGACAGATTAAAAACTGCCGCGACTTGAAGAAACTCCCGCTTCGACATTTTCCAAAAAAGTCTCTTATTTACGTCCCCCTGCAAATAGTGAGCAACGTGGGATTATTTTTATAAAACTAGATGTTTCCAGATAACACATTTTTTTTAAAAAATCCATGAAAACCTGTCATTTGATATCAAAGCAGTAACGAAAGTGGGGATCAAGCCTTCCTTCTTAAAAGTTACATAAATATGAGACATTTCTGTCTAGCGGATGTAGATGGCAGTAGTGTTTCAGCTGCTATACGTGTTTCCTGCGCATATTCTGAACGTGACGTTAGTTGGCTTGTTTTTCGAATACAATATACGCACTTCAATAAAAATTCCAAAGAATGGATTTCGAATCGATATATAATAGTTTCACTTCTAAATGGCATTTAACCCTCTGGATACGGGGACCGGCCTAACCGGCCGAAAGTTTCGAGTCCCCTCGTTACGAGCGGCTCGGATTCTTTCAGATCTAAACTCCTGAAGAATCGCCGAAGCCCATTACATCTCCATCCCCTATTTTCTGTGCTACAAAGAGACCCGCGCGTGAATGGCCTTTTCTCCCCGTTGACAAAGATGTCAGGATTATCGACGGGGAGCCTCGCAAATTGTTTATCCTCGAGCATCTAGTGTGTGAGAGGTTGAAAAGAGATACACTTAAAAAGTCATAGCCGCCCTTTCAGTTTACCCGGGAAGAATCTGTCCCTTCTAGGCAAACCCACGACCCGACAATAGAAACCAGTACACTAGGTGATAATGGGCCGACACATATTCCCTCTTCTTCTGGGTAAAGTATTGTAAAGGCCGTTTCGGACGGTTTCAGTAAGTTGCTTGTAAAGCCGTTGGGCTGGCTGCCGAGACCAAAGAAGGAAACGATATTCTGCCCCGACGTATGCAGAGGGTTAAAAGCACCAAGTGATTCTAATCTCAACGCTTGGTGTGTAAACATAACATGAAACAAGGAAGCACAAACAAATAATTAAAACCTTAAATTATCTTCGTTACAACATAGAGATAATATCTGTGAAACCAGGTATAACTTCTCTACCTTATACTATACCTAAGAATTTTACATAAACTTTCACTCTTAGGAAAATTATCACAACAAAAATTCAGTTCAGTATAAAACGCGAACTGTCTAAACTTGCATATGATTTTATCTTCTAGAATAGATTGATTAAAATAAGGTTAATTTTCTTTTCAAAGTAAACAACAATCGTTAACAACCCAAAGGATTATTTTCGGTGACAGAAATCCGCAGGTCACTTGTTTTGATAAGCCCACTCTAGTATATATCGAGAGTTCGAAACTCGATCCAACCAAAGACAATCGTGTATACGGGGATTCGTGCACGTTAAATCTGTTTTCGCCCCAAATGTCATCACGTTGGAGTGGTGTGGAAGTTTGGAGAGTAGGGTCCCAGCTCAGGAGTTGCCTCGTCATCTGACCGCGATTCAAAATTGTGGTGTTGTCTTCGGATCTTTCCCTTGGGAACTGATCCTGGACCGTCGCCAATATCCTTTTGTGTTGCTCCAGTGCGAAGTTCATTAACTACCCACATAGGATATGTCTAAATCTACCTGCGGCGTTAACGTCAACGCTAATTAGATTAAACGCCAAACGTCGTCAAAAGGTAACCCCAATATACAGTGGCTCCCAAAAGTGTTCGTACACTTACGAATTTCAATGAAATACTGCTCTATCCATTAATAAAAATTAATATTTCAGAATGGGAATTTTCTAATAACATCTATAACTTGTTCTTAACAAAACTACAAAAAAAGTAACAAAAAAGTTACCTCACAAAAGTCTTCGTACAATTTTTAAAAAATCTCTACATATTAGTAAATATTGTAATATTTCGGTAAATTTGTACTTAGTAGGATATTCTATAGCATCCACAACAGCTTTTAAACGTCTGGGAATAGAGTTCAATAGTTGTTTTGTAATTTCTGCATCAATGTTCCTCCATTCTTCAATCATTACTGTTTTTAATTCGCCTTTCGTTTTAATGTCGTGTCTTCGTACTCTAACCTCCAGCTCTTTCCAAATGTGTTCTATTGGGTTTAAATCCGGCGACCGAGGTGGTATTTTCAGAATTTGTGGATAATTATAGACACCAGAGGCGAACGTTGAGGGCCGTGTGCTTAGGATCGTAATCTTGATAAAAAAACAAAGTTGTTTCCAATACCCGAATTTTGGGCTGATAATTTTAAATTGTCTTTTAAAATATTTAAATAAAGAGCATGATTCATTATGCCATCAATAAATAACAAATTACCTAGTCCTGATGCTGACATGCACCCCCACACAAGGACACCTCCACCGCCATACTTTACTGTTCCAACTAAGTTCTTGGGATTGTTCCTCACTTTTTTTCTTCTCTATACAATTATACACTCATCGGAACCAAACATGTTAAATTTGCTTTCCTCTGCAAATAAGACAGATTCCAATACGTTTCGGGCTTATTTATCATTGATTTTGCGAAGGAAAAAGCTTTCTATTTTTCGCACAAAATTTTCTTCGGGCAGAACGCCCATTTAATCCAGCTGATCTGAGCACTCGTCGAACAGTTTCAGATGAAATTGAATTAGAAAATTTTTTAGTAAATTCTGTAGAAATTTTTACAGCACTCAAACGTGGATTTTTCACAAATTTTCTAACTATAAATCTCTGAACACGTTAACTTTGCCGGACGACCTTTCCTTACCTTGTTTTCGATCCAATTTTCTTCTTTAAAGCGTTTTATCACATACTGCACCGTAGAATGGGATAAATTTACTAATTGAGAGATATTCCTATCTGATTTACCACTACTATGATGAAAAATAATCAATTTTCGAATGCTATTCGTTCTTTCCTTACGACTACGAGCCAATTTTAAATAATAAATAGAATATTACGAAGTAAGCAAAGATTAAAGCCAAACGATTTTTTAAATGTCACCACAATGCAAAGATAAAAAAAAGCGATAAACGATAATTTTATTTATGAATTTATCAAAAAATGTTTCCGTGTACGATCACTTTTGTGACGTGTTCTTTCGCTGCCTCCTTGCATTTTCATTTTTATAAAAAGAAAATGAGTCAATATTTTTTAAAGAATGTTAGGTTTTATTCGGAATCACATGGAGATGATATGAAAAAATATTGGACTTTATATTCGAATTCAATTCCAGGCTACAGCGCTTTTTCTACAATTTTTTAAAGTATACGAACACTTTTGGGAGCCACTGAATATCGTGGGAGAGCATTTAGACGGCAGAATTAAAATCTTCGAAGACCATCTGCTTTCTTTTCACTAAAAACTCCCTTTCGCAAAAATAAAAACATTTCCTACGAGAAACTTTTTCGTCCTTATGGTTGGTTAAGTGCAATGGGAGAAAAGTCAGAACTGGAAAATTTTGCCGATATTGAGCTAATGCAGCGTACACAAGCTTAAAATTCGTGGAAAGAAACGACTCTAATTGGAGATTTCCACGCTTTAATTACAGTGGAACCACCGACCTGTAAAAGGCTAAATTCTGCCCAGTGATTAGATTTCATCCAACCGAGATACACTCGTTGTCAGTTTAGAAACATTCTGAACTTTTAATCAAGGACAAATTACAGGACTCAGTTAAAACTTCGATTTTTAAGCCTCAGGACGTGTTGCAGACTTATTGAGAATCGATGCCGAAGTGAAGGATTCCGTGTTTTGTACGGACGAATCGGATGTGGAAACACGTTGGAAGGTTGAAATTGGACATCGTGGAACTGAGTAATTTACAAATGTTGATATTCGTTTCAGTATAAACTAATTACTAAAATTCTGTGGCACACATAAAAATATATTTTTTGCCGATAAGACAAATAAATATAATTTTGAATGATTTACAAAAACTAATGAAAGGGAAAACCATGGTACCCCTTTTGCTTCAAAGTGGCTTTTTAAAACTCTTTATACTTTGTAATAAAAGTAATACCTAATAAAAAGTAAAACCTACTTAAAATTATTTAAACGGATATTAAAAATAGCGGTATTACTTGAACCTATTTGTGTGCACACTTATAAAAAATGATTCCCAACTCAACCGTTAAAATGAAGTAAATGTTATACAATTTAAACAGTTTCTCCATCCGTAAGGCACACCGGTTGAAAATTGCTTCACTAAACAATAAAAATAAGAGAACAAATGAAAATAAGTCCATTAAAATATCAAAAACAAGTTGGCGTGGTCTGGAAGTTCGGAGAGTGCGGTGCCATCTCACGTGTTGCCTCGTCATCTGAACGTGGTTCAAAATTACGTGGTGTTGCCCTCAGATGCGACCTCCAGTGCGACGTTAATTAACTACCTACCTCTAGTATCAAAGAACAAAAATTCCCAGCATGTTATTTAATAATTAAACTCGTTCAAACATTATCAATACTCAAAATAAAAAAAACCTTTCAGCATTTAAGGCTGATGACAACTCAACTCTACGCGATGCATTCATCCATGATAGGTATGCAGTTGAATTAACGTCGCACTGGGACAACACACCGGACAATTGTCGACGTTCCGAATCAAACCCAAAAATGGAACGCTTCGAAGACAATATCTCGTAATTTTGAACCATGGTCAGATGACGAGGTCAACACCTGAGCTGGCGCCTCACTCTCCAAACTTCCACACCACGCCAGTGTGAAGAGATGCGAGAAGTAGTAAACGTCACAGCCAACTTACAACAGCACACGATTTACGATATCATATATTCGTTAACAGCCCCTTAAAGGAATTCGATGCATTCACCCGAAATAGCATCCGAGCTTTTTTATTTTGGTCGTGTTTATGTTTCACACCTCGATTTTCTGGTACTCTTTGTACAAGCAGGAGGGAATGCAAATATATATCAGTCGATGCCTTGCTGTCTCAATGCTGAATACCCTAAATAATGGATTGGGGCAAATCAACTGTTTTCCCCAGGATAATGGACTCTAATTCTGGCGAAAATTGCCTGTACCGTAACTACAAGAGGCATTTTCTATCAAGCCAAATGTAAGTGAAAGCAGGGTACTTGGGGTGGTTCCTGTTTCCTGTACGTATACCGAACGTGACGTCAGTTGGCTTGTTTTTCGAATACGATTTCAGCACTTCCCTAGTAAAAACTCCAAAGATCAAACTCCGAATTGACATACAGAGAAAGGTAGCGAGTTCTAAACTCAATCCCACCAAAGACCGTCGTGTACGGAAGGGGGGAGGCTTATGCACGTTAAATCTATAACGACCTCAAATGTTCACACGTTGGCTTGGTGTGGAAGCTTGGAGAGTGGGGTGTTAGGTGTTGACCTCGTCAGCTGACTTTGGATCACAATTTCAAGATGTTGTCCTCGGACCTTTCCCTTCAGGATTGATCCCGGATCGTCAACAATAGCCCGTTGTGTTGCTCCATTTCAACTACCTACTACCGAATCCATATATTATCCAGTTGGTTGGTCAACACTAATCAGATTAAAATCAGAATTAAAAAGCCCAACGTCACCAAAACTGTGATGAACTACATCTTACTGTAACCCAGATGTGTATCATGAGAGAACATTTGAAAAGCAGAAGTAAAATCTTCGCAGACCGTCTGGTTTGTCTGCACTTAAAATCCCTCTGAATGGCCAAATATGGCCCTAGCGCCATAAAACCTCAAACCCAACCAACCCTCTTGTAGTCGAGGAAACTATAGGCATACGAGAACGTAATTAATGCGGAGAATGTTTCCAAAGTTCTAGGAATTGTGTTATAAATGTTTCATCTTATTAAATTAAGTTTATTAGACGGTAGGTAGGAGATGGTTGAAATTACGTCACACTAAGACAACACAACGCTCTATTTGTGACGATCTGGGATTCAAAGTTCAGGAAGCTGTCTTTTCATTGCAAATATAATAGTGATGTAATAGAGAAAAGATAAATTTTTATTTACATTTTGGGCATTTTAAACAGTTAGTGAATCCGATTCATTAACTATTTAAAATTATGGGTGTTATAGGAATTATAGATGTTCTTTCTAAAAAGTAACCATAGTAATGTTTGAATATCCCCCACCTCCCTCGTTTCATGGGTAGTGTTCATACGTTGCTCTTCCAACTGGGCTACCTCGCGGTAGCCCAGTCGGAAAAGCAACGTATTAGAAACCGGAGGATTGCGAGTTCGAAACTAAATCCAACCAAAGACCGTTGTGTACATGGGGGCTGGTGCACGTTAAATCTGTCTGACCTCAAACGTCCTCACGTTGGCGTGATGTGGAAATCTGGAGACGGGATGTCAACTCAGGTGTTCACCTCGTCATCTGACCTCAGTTCAAAATTACTTAATGTTGTCCTCTGATTATTTCCTTAGGGATTGATCCCGGACAGTCGCCAATAATCCGTTGTGATGCTCCAGTGTGACGTTAATTAACTACCTACTTACCCTCTTTTCATGTGTTCACTCATTAATGAATTTTGATGTTCTGATTCGTGTTCTCCCTTTGTTTTTACCTGCTTTGAGATGCTCAAAGGGGAATATTAGTTCGTAATTCAGAATCTGCCTTCTGTGCTAAGCGATTAAACAGTGTTTGGGAAGTGTTCCCCATTAATTTAGTAATGTTTGAAACAGTGGTCTCTGGAACATTGTGAATATAGCAAGCAATGTTTGAGACAGCGGTCGCTGGAACATTGTGAATATTTCAAGTAAAGCTTGCGACTGGGTCTCAGTGGAACGCTGTTAATATTTCAACTAACATTTGAGACTGGCCTCTGTGGAACATTATGAATATTTCAAGTGAAGTTTGAGACAATGGTCTCTGCAGAACATTGTGAATATTTCAAACTAAAGAATACAGTCCACTCAATTCAGCAACCTATGGATAACATTTTTTGGGAATTAACATCAAACGCCTCTAAAAATTAGATCTCATCATTTCTGGCGAAATGTTCATTTAGCATCTAATAGATTCTTTAATACATAATGTACGACATTTGCCAGAGTAATCTGAACTTAAGATTACCTCGAAAACAGAAATACCTCATTGAGGTTTAAATTAGGAAAAGGCTGACCATGGTAAAGATGGCAAAGATGGAACATGTGGGAAGTGCAGAAATGCTCTAATAGTATTCCTGCAAAAACATCTCAATTAACCTCTTCCATTGTTTCGGGAATTAGTGGAAAGATTGATGGAATACATACCAAATGAATAAACATTATATTGAATAAAAAATACTCACTGCATTAAAAATACATTATATAAGCTGAATAAACATTATACTGGACGAATTAACATTTCTGCATTACTTCTCTCGTCATGAAGCGAGTGTACTCTGGCTGTTAATTCTTTAAAGCAGCAAGCTTTAAAGACCGAATCGATTGTGCTTTTCACTACCTTTATAGTTTTATTTACTAGGCACTTAATAATTAATTTAAATGAATCAATTTTTCTAACAGTAACTGAATTTTAGGGCCAGAAAGGTAGCGCTATTATTTCCTATCATTGTGTGATATTAAACAATTTAAATTCTGCCATAAAAATACGATACTGTATAACGAAAACAGTGATACCTACTGTTATTGAAACTGCTAACACAACGTGAGAATAATAGATTAATACCAATCCATCCTTAATCCTCTGAGCTCAAAAATTTCCCCTTTTTGTCAGTGTCGGAGCGTGCGAGTTCGAACGCGTGATTAGTTTCATTTTAATTCATTTAATTAATTAGTTAATTTACTTCATTTTGTAAATATTTATTGCACGTGCAACCTTTCCCATGCATGGTTTTTTTTCGGTAGTTTAATTTTCACCTAAACCGTAATTTGGAATTCGGAATTGCACCATGGTTCGGAGACTTAATTATTGCTGAAGAATTGGGTATTGCTTTAGAAAATAGTACTGGATTAACGAATCCAGAAGTTAAATTTTTACCCGGATTTCTGCAGTTAATTATCACTACAGAACTTTTTTGGTTTCTTGATCTGCCTATGTTTGCGACATTCATATCGCTCACAACTCCAACATAAATACTAAAACATATTATGGTGTCAGGTAACTAAAACAAAGTTTAAATTGTTTGACGTTAACTTCCGAAAACCGCTTGCTAAGTTCTTTGAAATATCAACAAAAGGCAAGAAACAAGCGTAGCTACTTTAAGAGTTGTACATACACAATGGAAGATAATTTCTACAACAAGAGATGTTTCTCTTTATGAAAAATGCAAATGCTACTGAAAAGCCAAATAGATATTGACAAAACTCGCTAGTTTATTAGGGTAAAAAAATGAGAATACTGTGTATTTAAGCACTTTGAAGGAGAATGACAGCAATATCGATAGAGGAAGTCGGAAAATTCTGATTGGTTATTTAGAAGATTACCCTCTGGGTATAAACTGCCCTTTATCTATTATGTGACATACTGTGATAAAATATCTGTAAAAAGCACGATTTGTTATTTTTTCTTAAATTTAACATACAGAGAGACTTAGAATTCACGAAAGCAGTTGGAGACAAAGCAATGTTAAGCAAACAAAAGAGTACATGAAAAAATTGAGCAATTAATTCAGAATGTTTCTTCTTCTAAAAATCAGAGAGAAAAAAGCTATAGTGTACAAAAGAATTACATAATTTATTGGTGATCTGTGAAGTGTGACAAAGACTTTATGAATCAGTGCATGCAGAGTTTGTAGGAATAGAGATGAGAGAAATTAACTTACTTTTATACGGTTTTTAAGATAGACTAACAAACGTTCCTACTGTGTGGAACTTTTCATCTGATACAATTTTAATAAGGTTATGTTCTGCTTTTGTCCAGTGTTCTGAAGAATTGTTTTTAGTAAAACGGGCGTAAAAACACAAACACCAAAGCATATAAGAGAATTGATTAAATTACAATTCATTGTCGACTAAATTCATGAAAAACTTTTCAATCTCTAAGACTCTTATATATTTCGGCTCCGGATATCAAACGAGATGAGGGATAGATTTTAGCAATTTGCAGAAAAAAAGACTTTACAATGAGAATTACAATGAGACTATTACATCACCATGCCTTATTCATTGTATCTAGAACAGATTGGCCTAATAAATTCACCAAATTGGCAATCCATTAACTATATTTTCCAACCATATACTTGGGTAGTGGGCGTTACCTGTATTTCGAATTTTCGAGAATAGGTCTGTGAGGATTCACACCACTTTTCTTCACATGCTTTTCTTTTCTTCATAAGGGTCACTTGGTCATTGAAGGCAAAGAATTGAAAAACTTCTGTAGATTGCCGATGATAAAGTCGTGAATGCTTTATTGGACAGTGGATGTCAAGTAACTGTATTAACCTCCTTGTGGTTGTCTCGACGTATCAACAAAACTACTCAGATATCTTGATGACGAGATATCTCGTCATTAGATAAAAACTGACCAGATCTTGATCTCGTCATTAGCAAAA
Organism: Meta bourneti; assembly: GCA_933210815.1. Taxonomy (NCBI): domain Eukaryota; kingdom Metazoa; phylum Arthropoda; class Arachnida; order Araneae; family Tetragnathidae; genus Meta; species Meta bourneti. The sequence goes on along the minus strand of OW119924.1, from coordinate 87,958,374 downwards.
TTGATCAGAGCTGGATAGACGAGATATCTTGTCGAAACCACTTGGAGAGTTAAGAGATCATTCTTAAGGATAGATCGAAGGCGCAAGTGAAGATTTTTTTAGCCAGCCTACGGGTAAACAATAATCGCAGACTTGAGACATTAATTTGGCAATACCTCTTAGAAAGAACACTAACTTTATCCATTGGCCAATTTTATGTGCGATTTCTCCTCACATTACTGGGGAAGCAAAAATCAGTCCTCAGATAGCAAGTTTCTTAGAGGATGGAAATTGAATGAACCAACTGGGGCCGATGGCTTAAACTATCCAGGTAAAATTTGTGAGTGAGAAAATTATAGTTAAGATGGAAATTGAGTCCGAGGGTCCCGAAAAAATAGCTTAAAGGGAAGATAGCCCTATGTAGTTCCTTTCACGTGCATTCCAACACACACAAAATAATAGTGACTCATTGCGCATTGAAGAGGGTTTGGCGTCGAAGGGCAAAGGCAACTGTTTCATTAGTGACTTATTATTCCACAGGGAAAATGTAGGAGGATTATACGTGTCGCAGTTCGTTTTGCCCGGGGAAGAAGTTCGGTAAGAAGTCATGGGAAGAACCCACTGAACCCTTTTCGGCGACCAGATAACCTCATGAGAAACGAGGAATAGGATTCGGAATTCTTTCTATTGGGAGGGGTTGGCAAAGGAGGTAAAGTAATATTGTAGGGTCTACAAGGAATGCAAATTGAGACGACCAGCTACAGTGATCGAACACCTATCACGTCATATAGAGATATTCCGAATAGTTCGCAGAGACAAAGAAGGCCATTTTAAACTGATTGGGTTCTCGTCAAAAAAAATTATCGGTCACACGGCGGAATTGGAGCACAATCAACGAAGAGCCCAGAATAAACTCTATATTCCACGCAATAGTTGCTGATTTGCAGCAAGGAATATTAAATGTGGTTTTTATTGTATACCAAGAATTTCGCTATAACTACTGACTTGCAGTTAGTATCTTGGAATTAGAATTCCAGTGTATATTATGTAAAATAAGCCCTGTAGGCGTATTTCGTAGGAGGTTGGAATGTGAGAATTCACATCATTTCCTCACAAGGGGCATCGTGAATTTAGAAGACTTTGCCTTGGTTATGAGGAGAGAAGAAAAATCAACGAGACAGTCTAAAACTGGAAACCGAAAGGTTGGAAAAGCAAATGTGTGCACCCTTGTACGAAGGAGATTTCATATGAAGATGTTGACTGGTTCAGTGAATAACTAGGCGGATAAAAATATAAAGTGACCAGTAAAAATTCGATACAAAATATGCTGGCTAGTCTACCAGCGCCTGGCCTCAAATTAAGTAGGCGTGATTGTAGTTTTTAGGTTTTCGAAGAGGGGCTCTAAGCATCGATTTTAAAATGAAATAGACTGAGCATGAGTCCGCAGCTTCATGCTATTCCTTCCAGTTGCTCGGTTTGAAGATCTGTCGCGTGGTTGAGGGTAAAAGCATGAATCCTAAATTATTGATTGGTTAGTCATTATCCTCCGTGATCAAAAACACTAGCCTGCGATTCCACAGCCAATCAGCTAAGTCGATTTGTGATTTACCCTTCAGAGATCTTACGACAGCGACTCCGCCCACATGCGCCCTCTATTTCATTAGAAGGTCGATGGCTCTGAGTGTGTGGACGGTGCGATATTCATAGTCTTTAAGTTGAGCACTGTATTGTATATGTACAGAAAATAAATTATTTATGGCAAGATTTCGTCCCTCTCTGCTTTCACCATAGTAATATCTAGCGTACTTCTCTTGACCAGATCTGTTACAAGGTCTTTTGGACAAATTCTTTCTAGATTTTTACCTAATACTGTGCAGCTTTAATGTTCTCATTTCTGTTAATCATTTCTATTAATCCAATTAAACCACATTATATCGTTCTTTTGATTTTATATTGTTTTTTTTTTACTTTAACATTATCCAACTACCTGTCTTAGCATTTTTGGATAACTAAACACGAAATTAGCAGAATAAACTTATAAATTTCGTATATTTTACTCTGGGCTATTCGAAATAAAAGTAACGAGTTGTGTAAACACGCTGAGTAAATGTTTTATAAGAACATTATCACGAGCGCTTTTTCAATTCCATTCAAAGGGACATGTTTAACTTTTATAATTCTCCCTTTCGTGCACACGATCTTATATTTACTTTATTCGACTAATTCAGTTGTCGATTTTATTAGCTTAAAAACTTATGATAAAAATAAACTTATAAACTTATGATAGAAAGCTTATGATAAAAATAAAACGAGTTGGCCAATGAGACTATCTTAGTGGAATGCTATTTGTTCAATATAGAGCGTCTTAAGCTACCACATGTTTGTAAAGAGTGATAAACCATCATTGAAAAAATATTTCAACAGCTTTATTTCTTTATTTTACTTGCTATCTGATTCGCCCTTGTGTAACAGAAAATAACAGTAGAGTGAATAACCAAACCTTTTCTATTGCTTGAAGATACTGGGACTTTTCACTAAGGTTGGAATTTTGATGGGTTTTGCATCCATTTTCTTTTTGGAAAGATAGACTTCCATTCCAATGAATAAAATATTTCATAGAAAATGCTCTAAGCTTATTTCAGTATGTTAGGGAGTTTTCATGCATTTTTCATAATTTTTATGCAAATTGACATTTTTCGAGATTTTCGGTTATTTTAAGGCATTTTTATTACTTTAATCCCTTGAGGGGTTCACACGCGTAATTCTACCTTGTAACCTGTAGTCTTTTCTTCATGACTTCTAACTAATTTTGACCTTCTCGACCAATAGAGTCTTTCCAAAGGATTCAATTCTGAGGAAAGGAGCAATAAAATCTCTATTGCTCATTTTCTTAAGGAGGGCCTCTATTCCCATAAAATAAGCAATAAAATCTTCCCAAATAATTCTATTCTAAGGAGAGGAATAACAGAATCTCGAAGGATTCTATTCTACAAAACGAGCCAATATAATCGCTCCAAAGGATTCAATTCCAAGGAAAGGACCAATATTATGGTTACAAAGGATTCAATTTTAAGAAGAGCAACAGAATTTTTCTAAAGGTTAAACCGAATTAATAGATTCTCTCTTTCAACCATATTAGTCATTCAAAAAAAGAGTCATTCAGTGTGTGCTAGGGTAAAGGCTATAGGGCTAACACTACACTGCTACTACACTACTCGGAAATATCGCATTACGGAGAAGATTAAGGCATCATTTTGCCTTTTATGCAATTTTCCCAGGAAAAAGTTATTTTTAGATAAGTCTAAGACCCCAGTTTTCACCTGTTGGGGAAAAACTTTTCTCTGGGTGAAATTTCAGAAGATTGAAAGAAGTGAGACACAGTTTATTTTAAATGTGCACTTTGAATTGAAATGAAAAGGAGATTTTAATGTGTAAAACTTTGTCGGAAGACAAAATTAAATGCAATGATTTTCTTGTACGTTTTGCACAAATAAATGTAATTCTTTTCGTCTATTTTTGTTAGTTTTCTGGATCGGAGCATTTTTACTGGGAACTTTCTAGGAATTTCCACGGCATCAAATTCCTAGCCCTACATATCGCCTTTCGATTTCGTTAGTTGGTTTGGGTTAAATGCCGCAAGGTCCAAAAAAGGACAAGCTGCGAGAAGCGCAAGGCAGAATGCAACCCTACAAAAATGGATAAACTACTCAACTTAATAACCCTAACCACCAATAAAAATAGATTTAACACTAAGGCGTTACTGGAAAAGATAATATCAAAATGAAAAGTATCATTTAAATGCTTAATCAGGCGAATAAACAAGCCCCCAATAAGAGATTGTCGCCATCCCCAACATAAAAATAGTGAATGATAATTGAAAGGTTTTCGTGACTTTATCATATCGATGTTCCCGAAGAACAATAACTCGAGTGCAAAAATGGGTATTGTGCATTAAATGCGTAAATTGACTTCTACAAGATGCCGTTGACCTTCCAATGGAACAAAGACAGAACTGTTTTAGTAACACTCACCTCCGCTACACAACATTACGTCATCGTTCGAATTTCAACTGTTTCTCATCCTTTCGAATAACGACGCTAGCGATAATTGCGATACAGATTTCAATGGGGTGGCTAGCTCTTCCGTGCAACAACGACGCGAGTGCTGATTAAAACTATTTCCCAAGAAGTTGTGTTGAATTCGACTGGAACAGCGACGTAAGTGGATATATGTCATTGTTAATTTAAACTGTCCGTTTCATGATGTAAATATATATTGGGGCCGTTGTGGCTCAGTGGATATGCCTACTGCGCTAGCAACCTTCAAGTTGTAGGCGGCGCAGGTTCGATTCCCGTCAGGTGTATTTCTCTCTTGTGTGAGTAAAACTTTCATTGTGTATGTGTCTATTACTTGATATTGTATGTCTTGTGTCTGGCGCAGCATGGCCAAATAGGGCCCTTGCGCCATAAAACCCCTAAACCAACCAACCATGATGTAAATAACCGAATGAATAAAAATGTCAATAAATATGTAAAAACAACAAAAATTGAATGAAAATGGCTTGTAAATTAAGTGACTGTATTGGATATTCTTTCCAAATTTTAGACGTCATCTGACCGTGGTTCAAAATTACGTGTTTTCCTCGAATATTTCCCTTTGGGTGTGATCCCGGACCGTCACCAATAGCCCGTTGTATTGCTCCAGTGTGATGTTAATTAAAATACTTACCTACCAAATTTTAGGAGAAAAACTATGAAACGGTAAAATGGGGAATGAATATTCAAAATACTCCTGCTAAGTGACATCATTTAAAAGTAACGTATATGCTGTTACTAACCCCACTTTCATTACCATCAAAGTTTCTCCTTGTAATTAATATTAATCATGAACGGTATTCTTAGCTTTCGTTTTCTGAACAAATCGGTAAATTCCATTTGCGTCATTGTTCTTCCGAGAGAGCGATTTAAAATAGATGAAGTGGTGCAATTTAAAAGACAAGATAAAAAAAACACTGAAATTTAAAAATTTGACGCAAAAAAAAAATCTAGAACGATTTCGGTGGGGATTTTCCCCTACCGAATCTTGGAAGTTTAAACATAGAGTTGGGACAGTATGTTTCCCCACGATGACCCCCTTCTATATGAACATGGGTCTCCAGGCACGGTAAACAAATAGGTGATATAATCCCCAAGAGGAGGAGGCGATAGAGCAGTGAAAAACTTCTCATATGGATCTCTTAAGAGGCAACAACAACGAGAAGAAAAACCTTGAGACTAGAAGAACAGATGAGGATAAAACGAAAGGAAAGATCGCCAGGGGCCCTCGGGGTTGTGATGTCAGTGTTTGCTTTACCCTCCAAGTGGTTTCCACGAGATGTCTCATCCATTAAGATCTCATCAATTTTTCGAATGACGAGATATTTAGTAATCAAGATATTGACGATTTTTGACATCAAGATCTGGTCAGTTTTCTTCTAATGAAGGAATATCTCGTCCATCAAGATCTGGTCAGTTTTGCTAATGGCAAGAAACCTCGTCGAAAATTAAAAATAAAACGATTTGCAAACAAGCATATACATGCAGCGTTTGCTGACATATTCCTTGAAAAAAATATTTGAAAACCTTAAAACTGGGGCAGAGAATCACCCGAAAATATCCGTTGTAACATGACGAATATTTCGGTAGTCTTCAATAAAAACTGGAATGCAAAAAAAGTTCCTTTACAATTTTCTTGGTTGGTTGCATTTTATGACTATCCGTCCCTCGTATCAAGACACCAATTGCGGTCCATGTAAAGCTGACCCGAAAGGTACGTACCTCCGGTTATATATGAGCACACAAAATTGCCAGCCTGCGGTCGGTAAACGATGTCTGATTTTCTTTTTCACAGCCATATGAGAAACTATTCTCGCAAGTAGCTCTTCGAGATCTCTGTCGAATTTTCCTCGGGACATTCATTCCCAACATCCATAGTGACTTCAGCTAGCCAGACCGTATGGGCTGCAGCTCGACTAAGAAGTTGGGTTTTATGGCGCAAAGGCCATATTTGGCTGAGCCTTTTCAATTCAGAAAAACTCCTTATCTAGCTGCGAAGCATTTGCAAAAAATGCAAACATCAAAAAGATATCCTTTTTTGCCAAAGCTTCCTCTTTTAGGCTGCCCTGAACAAAAAAATTAACCATTTTTGAGTTCTATTTTCTTTTAGACTGAGCAGCCATTGTAGCTTATTCTAAGAAAAATAGTGCTATCTCAGGAATAAACATACCTACGGAGATGCGTTGAATTCTCCCCAACGTAATAAATTTTTTATATTGTAGACTAGCTGAATTACCTTGCGTTGCTCGGGTTGAATTGTTTATAATTCATCGTAATATTACTCAATACTATTCCTATGAAGATTTAAAATTGCTTTAGCCCCCATGCAGACCCAGGACAAATCGAAAGGGGTTAATATATAACCTATGTGTCCCGCAGAATTCTACAGGATAAATGTACCAAATTTAGTGTGAATTGATCTGACATTGATCGTATAAATACGTAATGTTATTCCTATGAGGATTTCGAATTGTCTTTAGCCCCCTGTACCACATCGACGATAAAAAAAGACCACTTTATATGAAAATAATCTTATATTATCACAAAAATATACATTCCAATAATTCAGTTTAAGAATTGACGACGGGATACATAAACGATATGATACTGAGCAATTTTCAGCGCAACCACACCCATCTGCGATTGCACTATACTCTAAGATTTTAAAAACTCCAAGGTCATCTTGAGAGGCGACTCCTGTAGATGTTCTGACGTCATCTACACAGCCAGTCCGGGAGAGAGCGCCCCCTCGCAAGTGCTCTGTCCAGGATGACTGGGCGTTACACCCCTCTGGACACCCAAGATAAATAGAACGGGTTTAATATGTAGCCTACGTTACCCGCAGGATTCCGAAGAAGTGTACCAAATTTGATGAAGATTGGTCAAACGTGTAGATTTGTATAGAAGACAGACAGATAGATGCCAACTGTGCTTTATATATTTAGTTTAACGCCAAATAACACATTAATCTATCTCTAAAAGTTCAAATAACACAATGTATATGTAACAACTCTTAAGTTCTAAAAAATCAAGATATTAAAAACTGACTTACTCCTTGTGTGGGCTGCATTCTTCAGAGATAGGATCCAAAATTGAAAGGGAGGATTTGTATGTATTGGAGCAAACGGTTCAAAATTATTCGGATAGCAAGAAAATTTCGGTGGAGCCCTTTCCACATGAACACTACAAAAATATTTTTAGAATGGCACACTAAGAGTTAAGTATATTTTTGAACACAATTTCGCAACAATACATATATTGTTGAATAAATCGTATTTCTTCATGCATAACAATGATGAATATTTATCATTATTAAAGAAAGTTTTAAAACAATACGGTTTATTTTTTATTGTTTCACAATAATATTTTAACGTTTATCTGCTTCGGTAATGAACATTTCATTTAAATACAACAAAATATTACAAATCCTATTTTTACTTTAGTTGAAATTTTATCAGAAATTTAAACTTTAATCAAGTTTTCACTGCCACACACATGTTAAAAACACATTTTTCAATCCTTTAAACAACATAATATTTGTGAAATATCTCTTCCTGTACCTTCTACTTGCCCGCCTTTGGACCATGTTCCAAAAACCCTCACCAACCTAGAAATTTCCAGAATTGCCGCATCTTTTGAAATCAAAGAAAATTTTCGATATCTTTCAATGTTCACTAAAAATTGAAATGTGTAAAAACTTCATTTATTAACCATACATTACTCGTAATATATTTACTGAAAGTATGTATTACATAACACATGATTAGTTTTATATCACAATCTGTACCAAACATAATCCAAACATCCTGAAAAACGCACCCAAACCCATGAAATTCGGTGTGCGAAATCCTCTGTACCAAACATGCAAATGATTGAAGTCTGGGGGTCAAGAAACATTAAGGACGTTACCTGACACTTGCGAAGTGCGCATTATGAGATTTATTGAAGGGTATCGAGGTTTACTGTGAATGTTTTGGTTTGGTGTTTCTATTGAAGCCTCATCAGTTACGACCAACTGACTTACGGCCTGGACGACTTACTTGAACATGGTATAATCTACTGAAGGAAAAAGGGGTGAATTTTGGACTGGGAAGCAGGCTGGTCTTTCGACAAATCGCCCGTCATCTGAGACGTATAACTCGACATGGTTCTGCAGCTGTGGGTCGTAGAAAGTACACATGATCATCTACCCAGAAGGACAAATGTAAAAAGATATGCTGATAGTGGGAGAAGCTGAAATTGCTCCAAAATCTTCCTTATTGACCATCAAACGATACATATCGTCCATAATACAGCCTCCTGTAGTATTTACCAGCCATTGTCAGACGACTGGCAGAAGCATAACTACAGGCACGTCACCTTTTTTCCTTCCTGGTGGTTGACTTTAAGAGGTATCTCGTCATTGGAAAAATTAGTCAGCTCTTGATGGACGAGATATCTCTCTCAAACAACTTAGAAGGCTGAAACGTCTGCCTTTGACTACCGAAAATCGTCGGCTGGGACAAGGTTGGTGGCATGCGCGAGATTGATGGACAGTCATACAGCTGCAGCATATCATGTATAGTAACTTAATACCGCTTTTGCGCCGTGGGGAAGATGATGACCGTTTGACGTGTGGCGGAGAGAGACCTGGACAGAGCTACCATTCTCAGTTTACTGTCAAGCGGCACACACTGCGGTAACTTATAGTGGAGAGCCACCACGCGATAGGCAGTCACTTCTATCAGTGGTACCAGAGAGTTTGGCAGCACATCAATGCGTCCAGAAGATCTCACAACCTGTAGTTTTGCTTTTTGTGTCATGTGTCTTTGTGTCACATGCTAAGCTGTCAATTGCACCACCACCACCCCGAAATATAGAGGGATCTGGACCAACAGCTGCAGTATACTTCGAACAATTTACAACAGGATAGAACAAGAATCCATTCGCCTATGCCACGCCGCATATTGCGATGTATCACCGCCAGAGGGGGATTTACGACTTATTTATGACCTTTCTAATATAACTACAATAAGAAAGAATCCTCTTCGATATTGTGATTAATTTATTCTTGTATATCACACATGCTACGTTTCATTCTGATCAAACGCGGACTTCGGGGTGTTTCGGATTTTTTTGCAGAGTGTATGTATGATATTGTTTACTCATATATACACTCATGTTGAGGTGAGAAAAGAATATAACTAACACAATTGAGCACGTCAAATCGAACTCGAAAGTGATTTCTTGAAATAGAAAACCTACAATCCTGATAAACAACAAGAACTTTCACATTCTTCTTAAATCTGCGTATAAACACATTCCATAGGCAACACAGCAAATATTTTTCAAATCCCTTTCGACCACAGGGAAATCATTTGAAAGATGTTTTCTTTCCACCTTCTCTTCTAATGAATCTAAAGTAAACTCCAGTTCTCAAACGGTATTCTCTGCGAGAATTGTTACTACAGCGGAATCTAAATCTCAAGTGTGTGGACTTCGGTTGATTTTAAGACGATACAGTTCAAAATGCAATTGCAGATTTTATTTCAAAATCCACATTTACAAAATGTAAACATGCTACCAGGATTGCAGTGGCTCAGAAAGATTTTTAAACAACCACTTACAGAAATGTGCGTGAGAAAGACCGATAATCTCAGTACGATACGACCCCTGGAATAAAAAAATCCTCCATGGTGAAAACATTCTCTTTATCTCCTTGGAGGCATTTCTGTTTCCTATATTTCTATATATGTATATGTCCTAATAACAGATCTCATAAGCCTATAAGCCTGCAGTCGTGACGAGAGTGGCAAGAGTGGTGAGAGGCAACCGGAGAGAATGATCCATTTGTATTGAATAATGATGCTTCCGCAAATGGAGAGGCAGAAAGTTCTATAACAATTCTTTATTAATTCAATAGACGAGTAGTTACATCATAAGGCGGGGAGGTTGTGGAGGGTTTGGAGTTTGGAACGCGCGCGCGGCTCTGAGGGCTCCTTAGCCCAAGAGGCTCATGAAAGAATGAATAGTTTTCAATGATCTCGCTAGAGGGATTAGGATTAAGAGAAATATGTTGGACCAGATCTAACAAGAAAGTTCATTGGTAGAAATCGGTGGTTTAACGAAGGAGGAATGTGACCTTACATATGCGATTTGAAAGCAAGAGAGTCCGTGAGAGGTCCAAGTTAACGAGACGGCTTGAGTTCAAAGGTGAAAGGACAAAGACTGGGAGAAAGGATTACTCGCTAAGGGAGTGTAATCTGTAATCTGTAGTGAGAATTGTACTTAGGGGGTTGGCTATATATATATATATATATATATATATATATTACTTATTAAAAGGTGATTCGATACTTTTTATTTCTTTTGAACCCTTCGAATCACCTTTCAACAAGTGATTGAGATGTAATGGAAGTGGACGTTCAGAAGCTAACTGTGGTAACATGATTGAGGTGTGAAATGTTTATCACTCACTGTATTGGAAATAAGAGTTCACCCCAGTAAGAAGTACACGAAATGCTATTTTATGTTATTGATTAATTTTATTCCATTCGGAGATATGAAATGTGCATATCAATGCTTATGTTGATTATAAACGGATTTAAATATGGCAGGAAAAGTAGTAGCGACACTGCCAACAATTAATATAAGGAATTCCAGCGCAGATGTTATGCGCGCGTCTTTTAGTTTATAATATTTACAGTTTAAGTGAAATTTAAATGGTATTAAAGATTATTAAATACATTCTCAAAAATTAGCATTACACTGTTAACAGATAAATTGGTATTTGCGCCAGCATTAGAGCTGTGTAAATGTATATCAAATACTTGTTATGAAACGCCAACAGAAAAATGTTTTAAGCCACCAGTTTCTAGCAAAAAATTGTCTTAAGAAAGAACCAAATATAAGTACTTGTTCAAAAACGGAAAAAAATTATTGATGCCAATTATGCAACGATGATAATTCTCTTGGTCATAATTAGAAACCTACATTCCAACAGCCATGAACTTTTAAAACTGTTTTTTTTAATATTCTTTGATAGTCAGTCCTTAAAAAAAGTAAGCATCTGTTATTTTGTGCTGGAAAACATTTCCTAAGCAGAATCAATCCTCAAGGTGAGATCATAACTCAAATCCCTCAATTTAGTGCACTCTGCAGCTCAGAAGTAGTACTGTGTGAATCAGAATGCCGCCAAATTTTAGATTTATACTATTCAATATGGGTAAAGAGAGGGATTCCACGAAAAAATTTAGTTCCAAAAACTACCGACAGAGGAAAATAGGATACTGTATATAACAGTAAATACATGAGAAAAGCTCAATGAATAAAACAAATATGAAATTAAGCGGAATATTTTTGTTCATTTCTTTTACAAAATTTGAGAACAGTTTGAAAGTACGTCGTGACATAGCAAGCTAGCAACTTAATGTGTATTTCTAACAAATAATTTATTCACAACTCTTTATGCGAGTCGAGAAAGAAAATGATAGGAGTAACTAAGTTAGGCGATATTTCAAATGGGGTGAAGTTTGCACAAACGCTAAAACAATTCTGGGTATAAAAATGAACTCAACTGTTAAATGACATTCTTATTTGCAACGATGACTATCACTTTGATGGCTATCAAGATAAAGTATAATTCAAAAGAAACGCCTACCATACTTTTATATTAAAACAATATTAATAAAATTCTATTTCATTACTAATTATACAAAAATATTTCTTTAATTTTAATAATTTTGTATTTTTAATAATTTTAATTTATACTATTTACTTACTATCTATATAAAAAAATACTGTTTTGTTTTAGGAATCGATTGACTCTTGTGATATACTCATCTCCTTTCTTTTGAACACTATCTTTTACAAGATACGCATGCATGTGTTTGCTTGCTTGCGCGAGAATCTATTTTCGCAGTTTAGATAGATGCCTTACCACTTGAGCAACAAAGGTTTAAATTTAAAATGTAAACCTGGTAATATTTTTCTTGAAAGATTATAAGACTATATGGGACTAATAATATGTAATAAAACATTTTTCTACGGGAAAGTTTTTTGGCAGAGTACCTACAATATAAGATAAATTTCTTACTGTAATATACACTGGCCTGGTAAAACACACATTCAACATTTTCCAGTAATTTGGAAATTTTCTAATCGAAAATATGTTTGGGCAACAAAAGTGTTCATTCTAATGTCTTTATGTCAGTTCTAATTCACCCTGTATAGAATCTACTGTTTTGGAAAATAACGCGCAAAAAAATCAAAGTAATAACTATATACTAAATTTCTACAATTATTTTATTAAAATTTTAAATATTTATTTTTTTAATTCTCAATATTGAATTCTTCGTCGTTGAATTTTATAGTGAAAAACAATTGCCAGAAAAATATTTCCTGAAATCTTCATTATACTCTTTAATTGAAACTGGGATCGGATATTCTTTTTCATTTTTAGTTTTTATTAATTACATCATGAAAAGCTCATTGATTTCACTTTCTAATGTTTGATAAGCAAGTATGAATGCTTGTGTGTGTTACATACATAAATCAAGTTAAAATAAACATTTGAGAAGGTAGTTAGATGTACTTTAATTTACCGTAGCATAGGAGCAACACAACGGGCTATTGGAGTAAATATTAGGCAAAACATTTTTCAATCTAATTTTCGGGTTTGAAATAAACTACAAAAAACGATCTTTTTAATCGAAAAGTTTAGATACATTTTTTAAGTATGTTTGAGAATCAATTCAATTTTCCAAAGTTAAAAAATATATTTACATTAAGATTAGCAGTGAATTAAATTTATATATTCTCAGTGAATATTTTAATTAGAGCTTACATACATGTTTGTTAGCTCTAATTAACTTTTCAGATTAATATTTTTTGTTTCGAAACAAGTTTTCAAAATTCCAGTCAGTGTCTTGTGGTTTTTAAATCAAATATGTTTATTTATTTTTATAAGTTGAATAGTTAATTTTTGGTTTTAAAGCAAATACAGTGGGTCACAAAAATACTCGGTCCACTTTATGTTTCTAACCATGTTCATGAATTATAAGAATACAGTTAACACTGGGATATAAAATTTTACTCTATAAAAGCTCTGTATTTTTACTTTAGTTCCCTTCAAAGTAATCAGTAGGTACGTAGTGGAATTTACGTCGCACTGGATCAACACTAAAGCTATTGGCAACGTCTGGGATCCATCCCGAAGGGAAAAATCCGAGGACAACACCTCTTAATTTTGAACCAAAGTCAGATGACGAAATCAACACCTGAGCTGACACCCTACTCTCCCAAAGCCACACCACGCCAACGTGAGGACATGCACCAGCCCCCACTTACACGACGGGCTTTGGTTGGATTGCACGAACTCGCAACCTTCAGGTTGCGAATTCGCGACTTTCCAACTGGACCTTTAAAATAATCCATCAACGATGAAAGGTTTTTAATATTATTTAAAATATAACGTAACCCACATGAAATTAGGTACACAAAAGTATTCGGCCACCATTCACAGCAAGTACAAGAGTTAAAGGAGAACATGGAAATCAATGTTTATAAGATTTTGTTTTACATTTTGTCTTCACCTTAGATTGTTTTAAGTCTAATATCGACAATTGCAACAGTTTGTAATGCATTGCGTTAACATCTCAAATGCCGTCTTTTCATCACCAAAATACAGGATTTAGATTTGAAAATCTAGTTTAAGTTTCATATCGCTGTTCCGGGAGAACAATGAAGCAAGTGAAGCTTATACATATTTTGAATTAAATGCATCACTTGTTTGACGTGATTCATTATTTCAATGGGACAAGGACAAACTGTAGTAACATTCAACTCCGTTACAGAACAATGCATCATTATTCAAATTTCAACTTCCTTTAGAGGGGGAACGACGTAAGTGTTAGTTGTGAAACAGATTTTAATGCGAGAAGTTAGCTCTTCAGTGCAATAATGATGAAAGTGCTGTTTTGAACGATTGCATAAATGTGTGTTGGAACAACGACGTAAGTGTATATTGTGTCATCGTTAATCGGAACTCTGTCCGCTACATGATATAAATAACTGAATCGCTAAAAATACCCATAATAAAATAATGTAAGTAAATTTCCTAAAAATGTTTTGGAGAGAAATTGGGGTGAATATTTAAAGTACACTTGCGCTGGCAACCCATTTCGTTGGACATACCCCTAGATCCCATCACCGAACGGCTGATGTAACAGGAGATCTGTACTTACAAGATAATCGGGGTAGTAATCAACGTGCCGTCTATGTCGACACCATGGTGAAGTAGCTGCCTCGCCAACAGGACAACCATTACACTTATAACATGAACATAAAGAAGCACTTATTTTTTCATCCCCTGTGCTAAACCCAAATAGGTAGTTAACGTCGCACTAATAAAATAGTTTAGCTATAAATATTCATAAAAAAGTAATCGGAAAAAATTGTGTTACATTATATTTTGTTTTGTCTAAACCGTCTAGCATTTAATATGCGATTTCCATTTAAAAATTGCGTATTATCTATTCTAGTATACCAATACACGTGTACTAATCTCTAACTCATTAGCAATTCTGAAGAAATTGAAAGAGGACGTACAACAGAAAAAAGGCAACCTCACAAACAAATGCAGGAAAGAAGTCTCAATTTACCTCCCTAACTATCAAAAATTGTTTGAAGTAAAGGGATATTGCTGACTCGTTTTGCTTGCTGGGAGCGTTTTCAATTTCCTCCCATACAGGAAATCATTAGATGCTATTTTCCTTTCAATAGCTGTCAAGCGGCTGTACTAAGATGTCAATTCACAGCTAGTGAAATAGGGAATTAAATTGTTTTTGAGCAAAGGAGAAACTACACTGCTGGCCACCGTAAATGCAACACCCTGAAGGAAGCATGCAAATAATATGAAATTTACAACATGCATTAGCGGAGGTGAGATATGCAAATGATTAGAATTTCAGCGCAGACGCACATCACGCGCGCCTGTGGCGCCACTTCAAAGCGCTATTTAAGGCTTGGAGATTTCGACGATTTCAAGTACGGCAATTGTGTTTTTCTTGTGGTTTTTTCAAAAAAACGATCAATTATGCCTCGTAGAAAATAGCGATCATCTTTTGATCAAGTATCCGAGTTCGACAGAGGAAGAATAGTGGCCTACCGAGATTGTGGATTATCTTTCAGGGAAATCGGTAGTCGTGTTGGACGAAACCAAACAACTGTAATGCGGATATGTGATCGTTGGATGCAGGAGGGTACGACGGACCGACGTGTTCGATCGCATCCACCTCAGTGCACCACTTCACGTGATGACAGGCATATTGTGCGTACGGCAGTGACGGATCGCTCAGCCACATCACGAACCATAGCACAGCACATTCAGTCTGTACCGCATCATCCAGTGTCTGCGCGTACCATTCGACGCCGTTTACAGCAGAGTGGTCTGTCCGCAAGACGTCCATTGCTTCGTCTACCCTTGACGCAGAACCACAGACGTTTCCGCCGCCAATGGTGCGATGAAAGAAGGATGTGGACGGCAGAATGGAATGAAATTGTCTTTACTGACGAGTCACGCTTCTGTCTGCAACACCACGATGGTCGGATCCGAGTCTGGAGACACCGTGGAGAGAGGATGCTGAACAGCTGCGTTATGCACCGCCACACTGGTCCTGCACCGGGTATTATGGTATGGGGCGGTATTGGATATCACTCTCGCACTCCTCTAGTACGCATTGCCGGTACTTTAAACAGCCAGCGCTACATCTCCGAGGTGTTGGAGCCAGTTGTCCTTCCTTACCTTCAGGGCTTGCCCACAGCCATATTTCAACAGGATAATGCGCGACCACACGTGGCACGCATTGTCCAAGGGTTCTTCGTCAATCGCCAGATTGAATTGCTTCCCTGGCCAGCTCGCTCTTCGGATCTTTCGCCGATAGAAAACATGTGGTCCATGGTTGCTCAACGATTGACCCAGAATACATCCCCAGCTGCCACACCAGATCAACTTTGGCAACGTGTGGAAGCTGCTTGGTCTGCTGTTCCCCAAAGTCTCTTTGAATCAATGCCGAGGCGTGTGGCAGCGGTGATCTCCAACAATGGCGGCTACTCTGGCTACTGATTTTGGCAGGAACCACACTTCACAGAAGTCTATAAATTTAATCATTTGATACTTGATCAACATGTTATCTACAAAATAAATTTTGTTGTGATATCTCTTGTCTTTCTTGGTGTTGCAATTTGGGTGGCCAGCAGTGTAGTTAAGCCAAATAATTAAATGATGATTTGCAGAAACAAAATTTCTTGGCTGTACCTCCTCCATTCTGTTTTATTTGTCAAGATTTTCATTGATTGAATATTGTAATAGGGATTAAGTAGGCTTGACGTAAATTAAACATTAGACAAAAACAAAATTTTGTCATAATCAGAATTTTTATAACACTGAAATATTTTTCATTTCTCCAATAGGTTACGATAGCTGTCTAAAAGACAGCTTTAGATAGGGTGGTCATAATCGACCGCACAATAATTATACCTCACGATTCCTTGGCTCAAACCAAATGAAAAGTGTCCGCTTTCGATTGGACATAACATTCTGGAGATATTCGCAATGAAAATTTCGAGAAGTTCTGGTCATTTGAAAAATTTCAGCATTAAAATACCAAACTATCCTTATTCGATCATGTACGTTAATTTTCGGAATGACAAGTCTAATCAAACAACGAACACTTTGGAGTTGGTATGTACAAGGAATCGAGTGATATGATTGCTGTGCTGTCGTGATTCTGACCATCCCATATATTGGTAAATATTCTATAAATTGGTTGCTGTTACTCGACACATTTGACTCACATGTTCAATTCATCTCGTGAAGGGGAAGCTGTTCCTTCTCTCTTATATACGTCACGCAGATACATCAACCTTTCAGTGGCATCGAAAAATGTTCTAATTGATGTATAATTCCACGAAGTTGTGCTTGAAATGAAAATCCTTTCATCAGTTGTAAAATAACCAATCCACCTGTTTGTTAAATTTTTGAAAATATTTAAGTTGCAAAGCAGCAATGTATAAGTAAAAGAGAAAGCAAGCAAATGATATGGACGGTACAAGTGAGTACAGGCAGTAAGGAAAAGACAATAGTAAGAATACGTAGGATAAAATGTGAGTTATGATTGTTGTGCAAGGAAGTTTTGTCTTTTCCAGTATACACATTAGACAAAATATTTTATTACGTGTTGTGTTATAAAAGATGTGTTTTAAAAATCCTTTAAAGGGGAGAAGTAAAAAGAATATTCGTTGTTCCAAAAGAATATTGAAGCAAGCACAAAATATTAGTATTTTGTGTTACATGAATCACTTGTCTTTGGCATGACTTATCCTTTCAATAGAACAAGGGTAGAACTGTAGTAAAACTCCGTTCTGCTACAGAGCAGTTGCGTTATTGTTCAAATTTCAACTGTTTCTTATCAACCTTTAGAAGAACAACACAAGCGTTAGATTTTGATACGGGAGGATAGCTCTTCGGTGCAACAACGTCGCAAGTACTGTTTAAAACGATTGCATAAGATGTGTGCTGAATTTGACTGGAACAACGACTTAATTGTATATTGTCATTGTTGATCAAAACTCTCGATCCGTTTCATGATGTAAATCACTGAAGTAATAAAAACGTTAGTAAATATGCTGTAAGAATAGTATTAGTAAATTCCATAAAAATGTTTTGAAAAGTAGGTGACTTTGTGTTGAATATTTCATTCCAAAATGGGGGAATAATGACAACTGCAAACTTGGGGGTAAATATTTAAAATACATCTGCATGAGTGGTATTTAAAAGTAACATAAATATGCTATTATTAACCTCACTTTTATTTCCATCAAAGTTTCTCACATGCTGTAATTAATATTAATCATAAACGGTATTCTTGGTTTTCTTTTTCTGAACGAGTCGATAAATTCCACTTGCGTCATTGATCTTCTGGAATCTCTTTACTACCTTTCAAAATACACGAAAAATCAATATATTTCAAACCGACATTTTTACGTGATAAATTATTTGTAAATTTACTGAAAACTTGTATGCCTAGTTTTATATCCATATGTAAAGCAGTTTACTTCAGAAAGAAGTTAGAAGAAAAAACGAACTCGTATATATATGAGCCGGTCAAATCGAAGTCGAAAGTAATTTATATGAAATGTCAAAACATGTCCATACGAACTTATATTTGTAAGACTGAATAAATGAAAAATGCATCACTTGTAAGCTTTCTCGTTACTTTCACGTATATTGTCTTGAAATTAAAAGTAACCACCCAAAAATGTTGCAAAGCAGCAGAATATTTTCAATGAAAGAGTAACATAAATAAGCAATGTTTCATGCCTTGCGAGAAACGGGAAAAGTTGATTCAAAAACATAAAAGTTTACGACCCAAAACGGGAGTTTATTTTCAAGAACTTCTTGTTGCTTTTTGTAGATCATGTTCTGAAAAACTCTTTAATTCAGTTGGACACGTTTTATTCTTCCAGCTAAAACAAATGGCGCAAAATGAAATATTTCTAGATATCCCTCGTGCATTTTCTTCCCTGCCTTCTAGAACGCATATTTCCGATAACCCATCTACCAACGAAAGATGGCAGCTCACTTTGATTACTTTAACATACATGCCAACCTCTAAGGAAAAAAATTCGGAAGACTTTTGACATAAAAACCAGCTCGCAAAAGTCATAAAAGAATGGAAAAAATGTCTAAAAATAATTCTTAAAATAAAAATAATAATTAAAAGCGCCAAATTAGCCACAATAGCACCAAACTGGGCTTTATGAAAACATTTCAAAACGGTAAAATACTCCTCCTCTCTACTTTAATCCGACTCCATGGAGTTGGCAGTCAAGTCACTTGGTTTTGAACAAGTCTATTAGTTAAATTAGGGGACAGGTGGTAACGTAAACAAATCGCTTCCACAATTAGCGTCTTTAATGAGTATTCTTGTTCTAAGTTTATCGTTCGGACGAAAGTGACACCAGTGTTAACGAGTTGTCGGGAGGAAACCAGCCGCGGCGATTGTCATTCATGCTTCTGCATATGGCAGCCTTCTAACAAGGCTTCACACCTTTTTAAAATTCAACTGAATCAAAGTTGACTGCCTTCTCGTCGGAACCGTATGATGATGTTATATTGTAAGCGGCAGTTCGAACTCGGCAAAATCGATTTGGCTATATTTTACATAAAATGACGCCAAATATATGCAAAAATGAGAACTTGGGGATTTTCTTGGGTGTTTTAGAGGTACGTTTGTTGTTTTCCTTGATAATTACTGCGAAAGATCGTTTTTACGACTATCTAGCAATCATGCGATGCTTTTCTTTCATGGTTGCCATAGAATTTTTCGCAATTTTTAAAGCATTGAAATGTATTTCCAATCGTAAATTGTAATTTTATTTTATATTCTGACAACAAAAGTGTCTTGGGGGGGGGGGTATTTCAATTAACGTCACGCTGGAGCAACACAATGGGCTATTGGTGACGGTCCGGGATCAATCCCAAAGGGAAAGATCCGAGGACAACACCACGTAATTTTGAACCATGGTCAGATGACGAGGCAACACCTGAGCTGGCACCCCACTCTCCAAACTTCCACACCACGCCAACGTGAGGACATTTGAGGCCACGACAGATTTAACGTGCACCAGCCCCCTTTGTACACGACGGTGTTTGGCTGGATTCGAACTCGCAACCCTTCGGTTGCTAGTCCGTTACTCTTCCAACCGGGCCACCGCGGCCCCAAAAGTGTCTTGGAATCCCTGAATTCATTTTCTCCAAGACATCCATTGGCTCATGATATTTTTAAAATTCATATTTTTAAAATTCGTATTTTTAAAATTCATGACAGACCCAGCCGATGTGGCCTTTGGAAACGCATTTTGTTGGATACCATGCACGTTGGAATTGTTTGCAATGAACTGACCGATGATGGAAAATGAAGTGGCTTATTTCAATATTCGCATTCCATATGACCCCTCCTTCTTATGTACGATATCTTATGGAATGGGTGAACTGAAGTGAACAAAGAATAAACTTTTTAACATAAATCCGAACACCTCACTCCAATCGTCATTTCCATCTTGACGGTTCGAAGTTCTTTTAACTCGCCTTCGAATCGGCCTTCTCGAGTCACCCATTGGTTTGGTGGTTGACCACTCCATCATGCCAGCATTGCCAACATCCTCTTGCCAGACGTCACATTTTAACACATCTAAAATGCTGTTAACGCGTCATCATCTGTTTTATAAGAATTGTTGGGTCTGCTCCTCATTCATCACTTTTTACCTTTTTGCATTACTCGGGATGTTTACCGAATTTGTAATTCACCAACTTTTAATTACATTTAATAGTTAATTTGTAATAATCAACTAAAATATGAGGATACCTCATGTTAGTGTCTAGTTTTTTCGGGGTGTAGTTTCGAGTTATGTTTCTTATTCTCATAATTTATTTTTCTAAGGCTGACTTACTCCTTTTTATACATATCATCTTTCATTCTGCACCGTTTCTTATATCTCTTAAAA
Source organism: Meta bourneti (assembly GCA_933210815.1). Classification (NCBI taxonomy): domain Eukaryota; kingdom Metazoa; phylum Arthropoda; class Arachnida; order Araneae; family Tetragnathidae; genus Meta; species Meta bourneti. The sequence continues at coordinate 87,937,756 of OW119924.1, read as the reverse complement.
TCCAACATTTCATATATTACATCATTCTATTTTAACTTTTATATTGATGACTGCATATTTCAATAAATTTCTTTACTATTTATTTTAAAGTTTTATTTTGTTCTCCATATGAATGTTACAAGTCAACTTTTTATTGTTGGTTTGATTGTTTATCTGATATTTTTTTTAATCTGTTCATAATCTTATTTGGACTTTTGTTGACTCGGCTTCTCCGTTGTTGGTCTTTGCATCATTAAAACCAACAATAATTGTCACGTCTGGGTGCCAAAACTTCGAAATTGACGTCACTTAAAAATTTCTACCCAAAAAAAATCCGGAAAATATTTTTCAGTAAAACCAAGTGCTTTTTTCGGAAAAGTTGGCAAGTAGGTAATATCAATTGATCACTAGTCCACTATCACTAAAGTATTAAGTAATTGAATCCTATATCTTCTTAAAGTACTGCAAAGCCCACTTAGCTAATAAATTGATGAGATATTTTAACGAAAACACCTAAAATAGCCTGAAGCCTAACCGAGTGTGACCAAATTTATTCAACTCTCCTGGGCTGAAATTTAAATCAAAGGAGAGCATATGCTTTCACCTTTCGAAGTGAAACATACACTTAAAAGGGAGTAGCAATCTAGACTAAATACTCAGTAGAATGCTCTTTGTAAATTGAGCTTTACAGCGAAACCCAACTTCTATTTAATAATGGTTTCAGACAAGTATTTGAACATACAGCTCCAATTTACTTTCTTGGATTTAAAGAGAAACCATTAAGGGGCTCCTAAGAGCTAGACCTCATTTGCTACATCGTATACTAAGAAAAGAAGTAGACAGTGCAAACGAATCCGATTAAGAAAGCATGGTAATGTGTATCTGTAAATTTTTGAATCGCTGCCACGTTATAACCTTCGAGTCATGTATTTTGTACTATTTATAATGTGGTACCCACTAGTTTACCATTTTATGTATAGATTTATGAGAGCTAATTTTTCAATTATTATAAGCAAACTTTAACTTACATAAAGAAATATAAAGAATATTTATAATCAAATGTGCTGAGAACTGAAAAATTTAAAAACGATACACAAGACGTGCCAAATATACAAATCTATGTAGTACTTAATTTTCTTATGGGACTCTGATAAAAAAGACCTAATTTGTGCATTTTCCTTTCTGGCAAGGAATTGACCAAGCATCACGAAAATCTCGTGGCTCATTAAATCTGCTGGCATAAAGTTAACACTTTTTAGTCGGATTTTGTGCAAAACCCCACTAAACAAATACCATATTCCAAAAGTGAATATACTTTTGCTGTCGAGTATAAGCTTAATGCGTTATTAATGAGCATATGAATAGAGGAAAAGTGGAAAGCAAAGAACGAAAAGTTAACTTAGAAGTCACGTCGTTGTACCGGAAGAACAATGGCACAAGTGCAACATATGGGTGTTTTGAGTTAAATGCGTCAATTGTCTTAGCATTGATTCCTCCTTCCAATGGGACAAGGACGAAACTAGCCCCGCTGCAAAATATTGAGCCATTGCCCAAATTTCAACTGTTCACATCTTCGGAACTACACAATTGCTAGCTGCGACTCAGATTTTAATGTGGGAGTTTAGCTCTTTGGTGACACAACGACGTAAGTGCTGTTTAGACATCAATCTTCTAATGAAATAAACTGATCATGTGGGCAGAGTCAATGTCATAAGATCTCTGAAGGATGAATCACGTGGACATGAATCGCCTTAGCCGATTGGCTGTCGAATCGCAAACTAGTGTTTTTGATCACGGTGGATAATCACTTTAACCAATCAATAATTTAGGATTCATACTTTTACCCACAACCACGATACAGATCTTCAAATTGAGCAACTGGAAGAAATGACATGAAGCTGCGGGCACATGCTGTTAGATCAAGAGAAGGAACTGAAGGGAATTGAACTATTTTGACGTCACTTTCTTTTTGTAACTTCCTTGTTGAAGTGGATTGCGCGTTAGGAAAGGAGCAACCTGACGTTCACGTTGTTGTATTTTGTGCTAAATTAATATACGTATTGTGAGGATTCATTGACAGACCCTCAATTATCCCTCCCAAAGGCAAACCCGCCGACAGGTCGTAAAAAAGCCGGACAATACATTTCCATCTCTCTGGCGCCAGACGGTCGGGACTTGGATCGAAGAGGACAAAAGGAGATTCGTTCCGTAAAAGAGCCCAGGTGTTTAGGAGTGCACCTGCCAGGTGATTAAGTCCACCTGCTAGGTAATCAAGCCACCTGCGCTAAGTAGCTGATCCCATTTTACGTCAGAGAGTCTCTACCGAATCAGCAACCTCAAAAATGAGCAAAGTAAAAACGAACCAATTAAAAGTAAGAACCAATCAAGAACGAACGAATCGGGAACCACCAGCGAACAAAGGCTGGGAGGTTTCAAAAGGAAAAGTAGGGAGTCGAATCGGGAGTTCTTGCCTGTGATCTCGTTCGAGAGGCTTAACTCAGCGACCCTTCGAGCGGTCACTCCTTTGGGAGAAAATACATTTCTTGAAGACGGTTCTCTCAACCTGAGAGGACGCGTTCTTGTAGCCTGGCGTAGGCTGCCCATTTCGAGTTCTTGCCTGTGATCTCGTTCGAGAGGCTTAACTCAGCGACCCTTCGAGCGGTCACTCCTTAGGGAGAAAATATATTTTTTGAAGACGGTTCTCTCAACCTGAGAGGACGCGTTCTTGTAGCCGGCGTAGGCTACCCATCTCGAGTCTTGTTTGTTTCCCGAGCTAACGTCTTAGCTCAGTGACCCTTTGAGCGGTCAACCCCATTAAGGAGCTCTTACTAATTTGGAAGACGGTTCTCTCACCCTGAGAGGACGCGTTCTTGTAGCCTGGCGTAGGCTGCCTATCTCGAGTTCCTGCTTATTTCTCGTTCGAGACTTGAACCAGCGACCCCAGCGGAGCCGTGCCTGTCTTGTGCCGATCCGACGACCCCAGCGGAGCCGTGCTGTCTTGTACTGACCCGACGACCCCAGTGGAGCCGATCCCTGATTGTGCCGAGCCGACGACCTGCGGAGAGTTCGGTACCGACTTCTCGTCCGGCAGTGAACCTGCCTTGTCCTGTCGTCCAGTGAGGATCCAGTGCTGATCTGGTGAAATCGTCACCCGACGAGTAGAGTTTCATCTAGAGACTGTTGAGATACCTTTCTCCAACTCAGAGACTTTCGTACGTCCTGAGATTTCGACACCCTGTCGCATCCAGTTAGCAGAGGCGTGAAAGTGTCGTGTAAATAGATTCTAATTAGTCAAGACATTGTTTTAAATAAAATTATCGTTTGTTATTTAAGCTAGACTGTTCTCTGTAGATTTGAATCTACCACGCTACTCAGAGAATCACTACAGTCTACTTAAATTATTGGTGGCAGCAGGTGGGATTGTTAGCCATTAAATAAAAAATTGGCAACCACACCTTTTGCGTAGTAAGCCCACCCAGGATTTATTACGTGAGGACATCCAGTCCAGAGGCAAACTCAAGAAGAGTTGTGAAGTGAGAAAAAGCAGAACCATCCAGAACTGCTACAACGTGAAGGACATCCTGTCCAGTGTTGAAAAAAAGTGCTAGTGTGCCAGTGAAAGAAAAAAAACGAACGCCCGTCTGACATCCCAACAGAGGCAGAGCAGAGACCTGTCGAAAAAGCAGAGCCAGTCGTCAGACAAGGTAAGCTTGGCATTTCTTTAGAGGCAATGTAATAGATTATTGTTTTAAATTGTTGAGAAAAAAAAACTGTTGTGAAGAGTGTTTAAATTTTTAAATTGATTTAATTGTGGAATCCATTCTAAAGAAATTCTGATTACTAGTGTATGCAAAGTCGCGGAAACGTTAGGATTTAATAATTGCAGTAAATTTGTAGTGAAGATTTGGAAATTGTCAGTTTAGCAATTGCTCGAATAAGTTCCAGGGCTGTGGATGATCTTGTACCTTTAGCACATAGTTAAATTAACTTAGATTGTGAAGTATCTACGCAATTGTGAACTACCTAGTCAAGTTGAATGAAATTTAGTGAACTTGTAGTAGAGATTATTATTGTGTATTATTTTAAGTAAAAATATTTTAATATTGCATGAGTCTGGAAAATAGTTAAGGCTTAGGAAATTGACTGCATTGTGTATTATTATTTTATGTGTGTATTGTTATTTGAAAATTGAAGTTCAGAATAGTTGGTGATTGAATTTTGTAATTGTGTCACTGGGAAAATTTAGTGTAGAACCATGGCGTTTTTAACTAAGCAGAAAAAGGTAGACTTGCAGAAATTAGCATACGAGTTTAATGTTGAGTTTGGTTCCGACGATCGAATCATCGATCTAGCAAGGAAAATACAGGGATGCAATGATTTTAGCGAGGAGAGCGCTAAAGATATGATAGTTAATATCATAGAAGAGAGGAAATTGGCCGAGGCTAGAGAAGAGAGGGAATTGGCTAAGGAAGAGGAAAAATTAGCTAAGGAAGAGGAAAAATTAGCTGCGGAAAGGGCTTTCGAACTAGAGAAGCTAAGATTACAACAATCGGGAGAAGTAAATAGTTTAAGTTCGTCTAGCCATGATAGCGGGAAACCGTCTAAAAACATTAAATCAGTCATGCAAAAGTTTGATGCTGACAAAATAGATATGGCCTTGTTCTTAACTCTTTTTGAACGCCAGAGTAGAAAATTAAAAATCGAGTATGACGAATTGGTCTCACAGCTGCTTAGTCTGTTGCCGATTGAAATCGCGGAGATTATTATTCGTGAACCCGAGGAATTGAGTGATGATTATGATCATGTAAAGTCCGTACTTCTCGCTAGATTCAAGCTTAGCGCAGAATCCTTTAGATGCAAATTTCAAACGCATCAGAGACAAAATGGCTCTTTATGGAAGGACATGATCTTCGAACTAAGAAGCTATCTAGAAGGGTGGCTTAGCGGAATCCAAGTTGAGGATTTTGATTCTCTTAAGAATCTGATGATCGCTGATCAAATGAAAAGAAGGGTACCGGCCGACATAAAGGACCACTTTATTGATCAATGGGGCGAGTTGACCGAACCGAGCGCATTGGCTGAGAAGCTAGACGCGTACGAGTCAACCCGTCGAGTCAAGAAACAGGTGTTCTCCAAACTACCGGATAAAAGGGCTCTCGACCGCCCAAAACCTATTGAAAAGCCGAATCAGGGAAAGAAATTCGGGGGGGAGAAAAATCACGGAAAGGACTGGAGATCGGGAAGTAAGGGAACCAACACAGAATGGCGGACAAGGGAATTTGAGAAACGTAGTGGCCCCGTTTGTTTTAATTGTAACTTACCTGGTCATATACGCCCTCAATGCCCCGAGTTAAAGAAAGTAGCGGAACCCTTAAATAATCTTGCTACGAGCGCAAATTTTGCTCCCTCATTTGAGCCTTATTTAAGCAAGGCCAAAATAAATGATGTTGACATGGTATTGCTGCGTGATTCAGGAACAACCATTGACCTGGGACCCCTAGACTTGGTGGAACCTGAGGATTTTACAGGCGAGCACATTTGGGTTAAGCAACCTCTGGACAACCACTTCAAGTGCCTACCTTTGGCAAGAATTAAAATCGAAAGTCCAGAACTCGGCGTAATTAGAACTAAGGCAGCAATTGTAGGTAAATCCGTCGAAATGCGACATTACCTCTTAGGAAATTCCACCCAGGAATTAATTGAATCGCAGAGAGTAAAACCAGAACTGGTAAACGCGATTATGACTAGGAGTCAAACCAAACGTCTGAGCCCTGAACAGACTGTAGTTGAGGAAAACCAGACAGAAATAGATCCACTTGAGGTAACGGAACCTGAAAATGAACTAGAGGACGAAAATTTGGGGATAGAGTTACCACCCTTACAGGAAAATTCGGAAATCGAATTAGTAGGCATTCACGCTGAAACTTTTGCCAAGGAACAGCAGAATTGTCCCGAACTCAAATCTATTTGGGATAAGGTCAGGCAAAATAAAACGAGTGAGTTCGTGATTGAAAAAGAGCTACTCTTTAGGCAGTCTAAGGATCATCGAGGCGAAGAGCGGAGGCAGCTATTAATACCCGCTATATATAAAAATAAAATTTTAAGCCTTTGTCATGATGGGTTCGGATCCCACATGGGCAATACGAAAACTAAAGATAAGCTGTTGCGCTATTATTTCTGGCCCCAGTGTATTAAGGAGATCGAGGAATATGTGAAATCGTGCGATGCTTGTCAGAAAGTCGGGAAATCCTCGGAACAAAAGAGAGCGCCCCTTAAGTTAGTGCCCGTGATCACCGAAGTGTTCGCGAAGATGAATATAGACATTGTGGGTCCCTTGCCAATATCACCGAAAGGGAACAAATATCTCCTGACGGCTATTTGCCTTGCTTCCAAATACCCGGAAGCTATTCCTTTATCAGCAGTGAACTCAGAAACCGTCACTGATGCCTTGCTTGCTATCTTTAGTAGAATAGGTTTCCCCAAAGAACTACAACTGGACAATGCTACGTATTTCACTAGCAACCTCACAACTACCTTCTTTGAGAGGTTTGGGATTAAGGTGGTGCGTAGTTCGATCTATCATCCGCAAACGAACTCGGTGGAACGGTTCCACCGGACCCTAAAGAGACTTTTGAAAGCGATGTGCCTGGAGCTAAAAGAAAATTGGGAGGACGTACTTCCATCGGCTCTCTTGGCTTTGCGGAACGTAACCCATGCGTCAACCGGTTTTAGCCCCGCAGAGCTAATTTACGGGAAGAATTTGAGAATGCCCGAATCCATTTTATTTGACAAATGGTGCCAAAGTCCCCCATGTGAAGACATTGTCACGGAGTACGTATTCCAGTTGATAAATCGATTGCGACGGTGTCAACAGGTAGCCACCGCAACCGAAACGGACGCAAAAGTTAAAAGGAAGTCGTACTACGACAAAGGATCGGTGAAGCGCGAGTTTAAAGTAGGCGATCGCGTCTTAGTATTGTCATCTTGCCAACAAACAAAATTCGCCGTAAAATGGGTTGGTCCGGGAACTATACAGAAACAGCTTTCGGAGACCAATTACGTTGTTAAGATGCCAGGGAAGGTAGAGAAGGTACGAGTGTACCACATTAACTTATTAAAGCCATACCACCAGCGGATGGAAAGCGTAAATGTTTTGATGAGCGAAGTATTCTCTCACGACACCGTAGAATCTGATTTGGATATTCAGTATCCTATCGCAGATCCGAATATTTTTGATTTCGGAGAGGTAGTGAAAAACAGTAAATTGGAAGAGCGATGCACGCAGGATCAAATCAATGAACTTGGGAAATTGTTAAAATCCCATAGGCAATTATTTTCAAATGATCCCGGTAGGACGAATCTTATCGAACATGATATCGATTTAATTAGTGACAAACCCATTAGATCGAAACCCTACCGCACCTCTCCTAGACAAACGGAAATCCTCAAGTCAGAAATTAAGAGGATGTTGGATTTAAAAATCATTGAGATCGGGGAGTCCGATTACACTTCCCCTATGATTTTAGTAGAGAGTCCAGGACGTGACCCTCGCCCTTGTGTCGATTATCGTCGATTAAATTCCATCATTAGGACGGAATATTATCCACTGCCTAATATGGACGAGCGAATCGAACAAGTGGCAGCCGCAAAATATATAACGGTCATAGATCTGACCAAGGGATATTGGCAGATACCCTTGAGTCTTAAGGCACAAAGATTGGCCGCTTTCGTGACTCCATTCGGGTCATATAGACCACTAGTTCTTCCGTTCGGACTAGTAAACGCGCCATATTGCTTCTCAAAATTCATGGCTCAACTCTTACAAGGGTTAGATGAATTTTGTGTACCCTACTTAGACGATGTAGCTATATTTTCGCAAACTTGGGAGGAACACATCAAACATCTCGATGTGGTTCTTAAGAAAATCACGTATGCGAAATTAACAATTAAACCTGCCAAATGCAAGTTCGCACAGAGCAGTGTCAAATATTTGGGACATATGGTAGGGAGTGGATGTAGAACTCCGACTGAGGCGAAAATCCAAGCGGTAGTTGATTTCCCCACACCCAGGAATAAAACACAGATCAGACAATTTTTAGGTTTGAGTGGATATTACGCCCGGTATATCCAAAATTATGCCATAATAGCCGAGCCATTAACGAGGGCATTAAAAGGAAAGAATAGAAGGGAGGAGGTAGAGTGGTCCACGGAATGCGACTCAGCTTTCCGAGAGCTGAAAACGAAACTCACTGAGAAGCCGGTGTTGTACGCCCCAGACTTCTCAAAGGAATTTATCCTCCAAACTGACGCTTCCAACCAAGGAATCGGGGTAATCATGGCACAAAAAGGGCCAGATAAAGTTGATCACCCGATATTATATTTAAGCCGGAAGTTTACCGACACAGAAAAGGAATTCTGCACTACCGAAAAAGAATGCGCAGGCATTATTTACGCAATTAAAAAGCTGCGGCATTACTTGGACGGACAACGCTTCACTATTGAAACGGACCACAATCCGTTAGTATTTTTAAAGAATAACTCCGGGAATAACCCGAGATTGATGAGGTGGGCGTTGGCTTTACAGCCCTTCAATTACCAGATCATCCATAGGGCTGGGAAGGACAACCAACATGCAGATTGTCTGAGCAGAATGCTGTCGGAAAATTAAATAATACCAAAAGTACCGATTTAAATTGTACATAAACCCCAGTATTTGATTGAACTTATGTGATAAAATATAATTGTATCACAAGAGTAGGATGTAAGAGTATTGTAAATAGTAGATGTAACTTGAAATTTAAGTGTTGAAATCATGTTAAAATTTTGTATATAAATTCTTAAAATTGTTGCCTCTAATGATGTGTCGAGTTGCCATGTCTAACCCTTGCCTTATAGATTTTGCCATACCACAAAATCTTTCTTAGGGGGGAGGGGTTGTGAGGATTCATTGACAGACCCTCAATTATCCCTCCCAAAGGCAAACCCGCCGACAGGTCGTAAAAAAGCCGGACAATACATTTCCATCTCTCTGGCGCCAGACGGTCGGGACTTGGATCGAAGAGGACAAAAGGAGATTCGTTCCGTAAAAGAGCCCAGGTGTTTAGGAGTGCACCTGCCAGGTGATTAAGTCCACCTGCTAGGTAATCAAGCCACCTGCGCTAAGTAGCTGATCCCATTTTACGTCAGAGAGTCTCTACCGAATCAGCAACCTCAAAAATGAGCAAAGTAAAAACGAACCAATTAAAAGTAAGAACCAATCAAGAACGAACGAATCGGGAACCACCAGCGAACAAAGGCTGGGAGGTTTCAAAAGGAAAAGTAGGGAGTCGAATCGGGAGTTCTTGCCTGTGATCTCGTTCGAGAGGCTTAACTCAGCGACCCTTCGAGCGGTCACTCCTTTGGGAGAAAATACATTTCTTGAAGACGGTTCTCTCAACCTGAGAGGACGCGTTCTTGTAGCCTGGCGTAGGCTGCCCATTTCGAGTTCTTGCCTGTGATCTCGTTCGAGAGGCTTAACTCAGCGACCCTTCGAGCGGTCACTCCTTAGGGAGAAAATATATTTTTTGAAGACGGTTCTCTCAACCTGAGAGGACGCGTTCTTGTAGCCGGCGTAGGCTACCCATCTCGAGTCTTGTTTGTTTCCCGAGCTAACGTCTTAGCTCAGTGACCCTTTGAGCGGTCAACCCCATTAAGGAGCTCTTACTAATTTGGAAGACGGTTCTCTCACCCTGAGAGGACGCGTTCTTGTAGCCTGGCGTAGGCTGCCTATCTCGAGTTCCTGCTTATTTCTCGTTCGAGACTTGAACCAGCGACCCCAGCGGAGCCGTGCCTGTCTTGTGCCGATCCGACGACCCCAGCGGAGCCGTGCTGTCTTGTACTGACCCGACGACCCCAGTGGAGCCGATCCCTGATTGTGCCGAGCCGACGACCTGCGGAGAGTTCGGTACCGACTTCTCGTCCGGCAGTGAACCTGCCTTGTCCTGTCGTCCAGTGAGGATCCAGTGCTGATCTGGTGAAATCGTCACCCGACGAGTAGAGTTTCATCTAGAGACTGTTGAGATACCTTTCTCCAACTCAGAGACTTTCGTACGTCCTGAGATTTCGACACCCTGTCGCATCCAGTTAGCAGAGGCGTGAAAGTGTCGTGTAAATAGATTCTAATTAGTCAAGACATTGTTTTAAATAAAATTATCGTTTGTTATTTAAGCTAGACTGTTCTCTGTAGATTTGAATCTACCACGCTACTCAGAGAATCACTACAGTATGTTTGTTAACACTGGGCCTTTTTTTTATTACTCTGATACGACATCTGTGATGTCCGACCTGCCCTAGATTAGATGGATATTTGTTCCAATTGTTAGATTTTACCACATACTCCGTCTATTTTATTTTAAGATCGATATGATTAGAACGATTATATAAGTCATGGGGGGGTCAAATTCCACTGGAGCAATGACTTAAGCGTTTATTTGTCATTGTTTATCTAAATTCTCTGTCCGTTTCATGATGTAAATAATTGAATGAATAAAAATTTCAATAAATGTGTTGTAAAAATATTGTAAAAAAAATTTTAGCACTATTTTTTACGTATTTTTGTTTATCCACAATATAATTTGAGGAGGGTTAAAATCTATATTGCAAACGCATTAAATTCCACTGTAGATGCCAAAAATAATTATTTTGGCCTTTTCGGGCTGTTTGTGGGTTAGGCCGCTCTTGCTCTGATAGCCTCAATAAAGTCGCACTGGAGCAACACAGCGGGCTCAATCTCGAAAAAAATGTGGCTAAAAAAAGTAACAGTAGTATGAAATGCCATTCAAACAAAACAAAATCAGTCGCAGAAAAGTCCTTACATTCGCTTCCAAGAAAAACCAAACAACGAACTTAAAAGTTGGTTTTGTAAAGGTTAACAATGAAAATCGATAGTCTTAAGAGTCAACTTCGGGTACTTTTACTTTTACAATTAAGAGTAAAAGTTAGAACTGTTTACTGCTTCAAAAGTTTCATGTCGCATTAGACATCCGACTAGGTTAGTTTTAACTTCGGAAGTGAACTTTTAGGTCGAAAAGGGAACATATAAAAACTATACTTTAGCTAATATTTTCATGGATTGGATTGGATGGTAGGGTTTTGTGGACAAGCTGCGCCAAACACAAGACAGAATATAACCCAATAAAAGTATAAAAGATTTAAAAATTAATAGTCTAAGATAAAGATAAAAGCGTAACATATGGAAGATATTTAATTTTGTTCAAAGCTATGACAAAGCATAAGATTAAAATTTGCCATTAATATAAAAAAACCATTGTTGATATGAATTGATGTTTTAAACATGTTGACCAGCAACAAGGTGTATAATATAAAAAGGCATGAGTAATGAGCTGTGAATAGTAAAAAAAATATTAAATTAGGTTTAAAAAGCCAAAGTCATTTAGAAATGAAAAGAGATTTGAATGAGGATTTTCCCCAAATCAAATCTCGCAGATTTAAAATTGTAGTTTTAAAGTATCTGATACGTTGATGATTAAAAACAGGACAGACAATTAAAATGTGAAAAACAGAAAATGGAGTAGAAATATTTTCGTAATCTGTCCCATCATTTCTGTATTGTATGCAATAAAGTACCTGTATTTTTAAGATTCTGAAAACTATTTTCGCATCATGTGTTTGGAATAAATAAAATTTTCGTACCGAAACTCTTATTAGTCAGTCAATATTATAATACTTATCCTCATGTTAAGTCATCACTTCTTTTTCAAGTCAATCACATCCAATTCCTTAATAAGGCTCTAATTTTTAACCAATGAAAGTATTGACTCATTTCTAAATGTGGCTGACAATCAGGTGTTTCTCTTCAACTAACGGAATTTGTTAACTACGTGGCTTGTTAGTGTAGTCCTCATGAAAAAGGACCTTACTTCAGCTTGATGAATAAAGCATTTTGCACTGCTAATCATTACTAATAGAAAAATCGAATACTGCCTGGCTGTTCGTAACTCAACCAAGCAAATATCAATTAAAGGGTAGACTCTAAATGTTTTAATCAATCCTTCATATCATTGTATTTATGTTCATAGACAATAAGATAGTGGGGTGCCAACTCAAGTGTTGACCTCATCATCTGACAGTGGTTCAAATTTACATCTTTCCCTTCGGGATTGATCCCAGACCGTCGCCAATAGTCCTTTGTGTTGCTCCAGTGCGACGTTAATTAACTACCTATCTTATAGACAATATATTCGTTTAACGAAACGCTATCAAAAATTTTGAATTTCAGCTCGAATCTATCCATGGTATCGAAGGTACTGTATGTCATTTCTTCATTTTCCAGGAATCCCATTGTATATTTGCACACTAAATATTACACAGCTCGAAGAATACCGGGTAGAGAAGCTTGCATAGATGTGCGTTATTAGTCCTGCTAGGTCGGCCTAAAGGAAACTCTCGGTATGCGACCATTCATACTGAAATTGGGCTTTTGGTTTCAATTTTTTTGAACGAATTATTCATCCTAAAGTGTTCTGATAGTTTCTACGAGTGGAAACCATTCTTTTAGGTCACTTTAGAACTGCTTGTGTGAAAATACCGTAGACTGTACCGAGTTCGCAAGGTATCGAGCGGTGAAGCTAAAACTCCAGAATTTGAGAAGTACAACAGCAGATCTTTCACTAAAATATCATTTAATTTTGCAAAAATTAACCGATGTATTCATCTGAGATGGAATACCAAATTTTTTTCACTATTAGGATTTCTTCCCATAAAACTTGTCTTGGGTCCACTATAATGCAAGTAAAGGTATTTAATAAATCCCATTTCGCTGGTCCCTTTTCTGTCTATCTACCGAAAGAACTGGTCCAGACACTACGTTTGGGTAATGTGGTCGCTATAGGAACAAGGCTTGTTCATTTTGAGTAATGGTGAATGTATTAATTTTATACATTTTTTACCAAAAGATAGTTACCTAGTATGATCTCGGCGATAAAAATTAATCATAACAAATGTATATCCAATTTGTTATTAAGTATGCAATGTATCAACTTGAATACTTCTTCCATCATCCCCTATTGATCTTTTTATTTAATTAATTAGCTGAATTACCCGGCGTTGCTCGGGTTGAAATGGTTAAATGTTGCTTGAAAAGTGAATTAGAATAATCACTTTTCTTTCACAGAAAAATGCAATCATTTAAGTTGTACGGAAAATACGTTTTAACTTTTACATAGCTTCTACAATATACTTCGGACTCAAATATATACATTTAATTCCTGAATATATTGCAATATGTAAAAGATTAAGACATAAATACAAACAGAAACGAAATTCCGACGAAAAAATGCAGAATTCTAAAAAACGAAAGATGCGCAAAGGGTCGAATTTCGACTGCCTGAGTGTATTCCAAAACAGAGCAATTCGGAAAAAGACACTTGAAAAACATCGATAAAGACAATAACGATTCATGAAATTTAGTAATGCTCAAATATGGCTGCAACATTTCGCGGTGTTAACTCAAATAGACAAACAAATCCAAAATGTACACTATCACTGTCAAATAAAGTAGGAAACACTTATACAATCAACTAAAAGAGCGAAATAAAACTGTCAGATTCACTGAAAGATGATAAGCTGTAAGACTTACCGAGTTAGCTTCCTTTAAATACGACCAGCTAAGAATCGAGTGGGTGCTGGAATGTTCTCCATCATGAGTCCAAGGAAGTTTCCGTTTCCCCAACTTTCTAGAAAATTCCACAAAGCTTTATAAAAAAGTAAACATTAATTCTGGTGCTGCCAGATACCGAGTAGCAAAATTACGCTTTTATGATCAATGAGTTTTTCGTTTGTGCTTTTCGGAATAACGGTGCTTGGGTTAGAAATAAATGTAATCGGTGTAGACAAATTAAACTGAATAGATAAAAAAATTTCAAAAAGCAGAAGGTCAATTTTACAGAATTTTTAAGAAAGAAAATCACTGCTTTCAACGGAGGATTCACATGTATCTATTCCGGACATTTTAAAATAAGTTACACGCCTTACCTAAAAAGCTTATGAAACAGAATTCTACAAATCATTACGTATTCAATAAATTATTTAAGGGGGGGGGTATTTCAATTAACGTCGCACTGGAGCAACACAACGGGCTATTGGTGACGGTCCGGGATCAATCCCAAAGGGAAAGATCCGAGGACAAACCGCCACGTAATTTTGAACCACGGTCAGATAACGAGGCAACACCTGAGCTGGCACCCCACTCTCCAAACTTCCACACCACGCCAACGTGAGGACATTTGAGGTCACGACAGATTTAACGAGCACCAGTCCCCTTTGTACACGACGGTGTTTAGCTGGATTCGAACTCGCAACCCTTCGGTTGCTAGTCCGTTACTCTTCCAACCGGGCCACCGCGGCCCAAATTATTTAAGGAAAGTTGGTCGAAATATACACCAACTTTCCTTGAAAATCATCCTTGAACTCCAGAAAACCTTTCCTTGAATTTCCTTGCAAAAATAAACATTTTTAAATATTCTATCTTCATCGATAAAATATCTATAATTTATTTACATCATGGGAAGAAGTAAAAAGTCAGTTCAAACATAAATATTACAATTTAATTTGTTTCGGAAAAAATTGTTTTTTGATCAATACTGGTAACCATAGCTGCCTAAAGTAATCAATCTATGCTCAGTGTTATTTCTATGGTGATTTCGAATAGTTTTTAGCCCCCTAGGGCCAATAGAACGGGGGTTAAGAGTTAGCCTATGCTGACCGCAGTGTTCTGAAGCATGTGTACCAAATTTGGTGTGGATTGGTCAAACGGTGTAGATTTGTATAGAAAATATACATATATATACACGCATCCTATTTTATATATATATATATACACACATCCTATTTATATATATATATATAAATAGGATGCATATAGGATTATATATATATATATATATAGGATAAATAGGATATATATATATATATATATATATGATACTTTCTTAAGCGCGAGCAACACAACGGGCTCTTGGTGACGGTCCGAAATTAACCCCCGAATGGAAAGATCCGAGTACGATCCACGTAATTTTGAATCACGGTCAGATGACGATCCCCTATAGAAAACGAGATTATGTGTAGTTCTACGGCAAAAGACAGACGTAGACTTTGACGAGAGCAGTTCTCATGGTAAACATACTACAGGGTGGGCCATGAAAATGCAACCCATCTCGATATCGTTACTGTTTGTGGAATATCACGTGAAATATGGTTTAAAGACATACGGTATCCCGACCTTCCTTTTACAGAGGATGTTGAAAATGATCTCCCTGGACATCAGTGCACCTCTGTGCACTTTTTAAGGCACTCGTTATAACTCACTGACATTAATGTTGCGTATAGCAACCCGAATGCTGTCCTTCAGTTCTTCTATTGTCTTGGGATGTTCATATATACACTTTCCCTTTAAAATTTCTCCACAGGTAAAAATCGCACGTCTACAGGTCCGGCGAAGGAGGAGGTCGCAACCATTTGCTCACACACTTCAGCGAAGTCTTCATGGATTTAAGTCAAGAATTCGCTCGATGTCTGGCGTCCTGCTGGAAGAAACCGTATTCCAGTTCCTCAGACCTGAGCCGCGCATAGAATTCTTCAGACTTGCAGACGGGCTGTTTTTTCGTGACACACTCTGTACTGTGGTACCGGCAATCCTCCCTATGTGGGAGTCTGAACTGCATTGGAACACAACGTCTGCCATTGGAATACAAATAAATTTGAAAAAACACAATATTGAGTACATCAAAACAAAGCCCATAGCAACTTTACAATGAAATATTAATACATAATGCTGTTTAATAACGTTCTGATGCTTTGTAAATATTTCTTTCTGAAAAAGACAATTCCCAGTTTTTCAAAGAATGTGTCAACCGTTGTGTTGACAGTCATTCAATATTTTTCAACATCCCCTAAAAGATTTTGTCACTTGGAAGAAAAGGAGAGTTTTCCTTCTGATACTTTCTTAAGCGCGAGCGAAAACAAATTTTAGGAGGGAAATAAATTCAGAAGGTATGCTATTGTTGCAAGTAAAAATGATTTTTTTATTTCACGTGTGAGAAATAGCTATTCGGATATAAACTACGAGACTTGCAATATGACTCGAATGTTTTTCATTTTGTGAAAAGCTACCCTCCAAAAAATGAAACATTGGAATCCCTAAAGGTTTTATTTAATATTTTCTTATTTTTCATTACGTCAACCTGAAAAGCTACCACACACATCTAGCATCTAAAAATATATTTCAAACTCGTCATCTATATTATTTTGATGAATTACTTTTTTCTGCTGCATTTTTTTTTCTTTTTCATTCCCGTGCTTTTTCTCTTTTGCGTTATACTTTTCACAAAAATGTTAGAAATAAGAACCAAACGCATGCAAATTTTATCCTTTTCGAAAATACAATAACTATTTATTAGCTAATCTTAGCATAGGATTTACCTTAAAATCGAAGTTCCATAGCCGTTTTGAAATTTAATTTAATTGACGTTGACTAATGGAATTTTTTTAATATAACGGGATCTAGTAGCGCAGCGCTGTTATATTTAGTTGTCGATTATGATCTTTAAAAGGAGTACTGTAATCACATGAAAGGTGGAACATCGTTTGATTACACAAATGACTGTATACAGTGACTTTTCTCAAATATTTACAAAATATATTGCCTTAAATAGCGTTACATAAATATTCAAATCTTATTTGAGGAAATTCACTATTGACGTAGGACTATGTCTAATTCCGATGATAAAATGGGCGACTAACTCCAACCGAATAAATCCCAATTGAAATCATTATATCATTAAAAATGCAGTAACCAAACAGTAATCGTGTTAACATATTCGTAAACAAAATGGAGTCCATTTCGCGATACACCATGCATCTCCTCCCTCCACGTCGGTTAAAGGCTAGAGAGCCCCGGCTAGATAACAAAACGTGATGTTGAACTGCTTAATTTGTAAAATTATAACGTAGTTTGACGTTTATTAGGCTTTTTCTTAATTCCTCCCTGTTATCCGACATTTACCCTTATTCTACGTTCTTCCATCCTGTTTATGTCGGATAAGCGAGACTCTACTGTAGTTTCATCTGTAAATTGTTAAATCTTAATTAAAATTGTTTAAAATGATGAGAACTCTCTCCTCCAATCCATCAAAACCAAAGTACGGGGCAACTTGTCCCTAATACATTTAGGTATATCACTGAAATTTTTCGTACAGAATAAGGGTCTCATTCGTTAACTGTTTCGCACTATTACCAACTGTTACCCATAAAAAATTATACCTTAAAACACCGTTTTTAATAATTTTCGGATTTTTTTTCAGGGCCAGAGGGTCCCGGTTATACACTACCTGACATTGAAAATGCAACACCCAGAAGGAGTGCGCAGAACTGGATGAAATTTACAGGGTAGACGCAGCTCACCCTGTAAATAGTAAAAGAGAGATTCTGAGATATGTAAATGATGCAAACTGCGCAGCTATCCCGCGCACGGCGAGTGAAAAATCAGGGAAGGAACCTGCAAAAGTGGTCAGTTTCGCGCCGCTCTGTTTGCCAGGTAAATCAAGTTGCAATTTGTTTTTGTGTCTCAGAGGAAACATCTAGTAGCGGATAATGCCAGGACGCCGCCAATCAAGACAGTTCCAGCAAACAGACGACTTCACGAGGGGTATGGTGATTGGCCTCAGAAGGGCAGGTTGGTCCATGCGTCAAATCTCAGCAGATACCCACCTACATGCGTCCACGGTGCACCGGTTGTGGCACAGATGGTTGGACCAAGGGAATGTGGCACGTTTGAGGGGTTCCGGTGCAGCCAGAGTGACGTCAGCACGCGTGGACCGACGCATCTACCGGCAAACATCGGCGGCCCCGCAAGCCACGTCTGTCACCCTTTTGCAACATGTGCAGGACAGCCTTGATGCTCCCATGTCGTCCAGGACCATTATCCGCCGATTGATCGCTGGCGGCCTGCACTCATGGCGCCCGTTGAGAAGACTACTATTGACCCAACAGCACAGACGTCTCCGTTTGCAATGGTGTCGGGATAGAGTCACGTGGACGACGGAATGGCACAGGGTGGTGTTCTCAGACGAGTCACGCTTCTGTTTTAGCAATGACAGTCGCAGTGTACGAGTCTGGCGCCGACGTTGTAACAGGGCCAATCCGGCCGCATCTGTGGAACGCCATACCGCAAGACAACGCGGTATAATGGTTTGGGGCGCCATCGCCTACGATATCAGGTCACCTCTGGTCCGTATTCAGGGCACTATGACGGTCCAACGATACGTGGATGATGTGCTGCAGCCAGTGACACTACCTTTCCTTCAGGGGGTGCCCAATGCCATTTTCCAGCAGGATAACGCCCGGCTTCACACGGCACGCATCAGCCAACATGTCCTGCAAGGTACCCAGGTGCTTCCCTGGCCAGCTGTCTCCCCTGATCTCTCACCTATCGAACATTTCTGGGACGTCATTGGACGTCGCTTGCATGCTTTGCCACCGGCACGTTCAGAAGACGAACTCTGGCAAATGGTTGACAGGGAATGGGCAGCCATCCCTCAGGACACCATTCGCACGCTCATTGCGTCTGTACCTAGACGTGTTGCTGCTTGTATCGCCGCTCGCGGTGGTCCTACAACCTACTGATCAGACGTTCTTACTGCTCAGTGGCAAGGTGTATAATGTTGCAATAAAGATCACTTATTGCTCGTTGCTGTCTCTCTCTATTTGCCAAATTTCATCACTTTCTGCCAACTCCTTCTTGGTGTTGCATTTTCAATGTCAGGTAGTGTATATTTTTTACAGCACTGAAATTTTTCGTCAAATCTTTTTGACACACGCTAGCCAAGTTATTCGCACTAGGACTAAGCTAATTTTGAAACAAAGTAATGTTTTATAGTCCACTCTTATTACAAATGCTAGACGTCTGAAGAAATTGAAAAAAGGGAAGATTGGTTGGTTGGGTTCTTTTAAGGCTCAAAGGCCATATTTGTCCAGTAAAGAGGTAAGAAAAGCGTGAACTTCATTACTTGAAACCATCCCTGATACTTTATCCTCGAATACAATCACATCTAATATTTGGCCAAATATGGTCCTTGTGCCAGAAAATCCAACCCAAACAATCACATCTAACATTAAAACTAACCTTGTTTCGCTGCATGTGAATTCGAGTAAAGACTAAGGCATTGGATAGGAACCAGTAGGATCGTGTATCTGATCCAGGAAACTATAAAATCGCATCAAGTGTTCTGAATGATTGTGACATTATAGTAGAGAAAATACATCCAGTA
The DNA here is from genome assembly GCA_933210815.1 of Meta bourneti. Lineage (NCBI taxonomy): Eukaryota > Metazoa > Arthropoda > Arachnida > Araneae > Tetragnathidae > Meta > Meta bourneti. Next base: position 87,918,455 of record OW119924.1, on the reverse strand, counting down.
TAATGGATAAAAAATACGAAATATGAGAAAAGACTGAAACAGAAACATGTCATTTACTATACAAAGCATTTTTATTAAATTTATTAATATTATTCTTATACTACATATTTACTGATATTTTTACTAATCCAGTTACCTACATCATGAAATGGACAGTTTTTATAACAATGACGCACTTACGTCGTTTCAGCAGGCGAATTCAACACACAGCTTATACAATCGTTCTAAACAGCACTTTCGTCGTTTTTGTACCGAAGAGCTAACCTCCCGCATTGAAATCTGAATCACAATTAACACTTGCGTCGTTCTATTAAAGTACGAGAAACAATTAAAATTTGAACTATGACGCAATGCTCTTAGAGGAGCTGAGTGTTACTACAGTTCTGTCCTTGTTCCGTTGGAAGGATGAATCAATACAGACAATTGACGCATTTTGCTCAAGTACCCATATTTTGCACCTACGCCATTCATTGTTACCCTTATTGTTTGATTTTTTAAAATTATTATCTTTACCATAACGTTGTATGCGCGTCATAGCGTAGTAGGCGTGCCATAGTGTAGTAGGCGAGCCATAGTGTAGTAGTACCATACGTAAACAACGACCTTCATTTTAAAAGCTTTCGATCAAAAATGCTTGACTTTTTCTTCCCATCCTAGTGTGCAATAGCAATGCCGGACCGAATAACCGTCCATGTTGAATATCACTACTTTTGCAGGAGCAAAAAGCACTCAATAATATTTCTGATGTCAATGTTTCATGGGAAAGTCTCACACGGACCCTTATTCCCACTGCGTTTTGTAAATTTGGTTAAGCTTGTTAAAGTGAAAGGCGTCAGATGGCATTTAGGAGTATTGGTTGTTTTAGGATTTTATGGCACAAGGGCCGTATTTGGACATATTTGCGGCCATAGTTGGACAAGCTGCGCCAGGTAGGAAGTAGAATTTACATCACTTTGGAGCAATACAATGGTCCGAGAACATATTTCTGAGGCTTGTCACTGTAACCCATGAATTGTGTATGGGAGGGATTTGCAGTGTAAAAAATAAACCAGACGATCTGCGAAGATTTTACTTCTGTCCAAATACTCTCGAATGATACATATCGGGGTTACCTTAAATTGTATTCGGTCAATTTTGGCATTGGAGGTGCCAATCAACTATCATTTCTCAGTTCGGAATTCATTCTTTGTAATTTTTGCTGGCGAAGTGCTGAAATAGTATAACAAAAACAAACCAATTGACGTCGAGTTCAGGAAACCCTTATAGCCGCAGAAACATTACCTCCACCTACATGTAGGTTGACAGAAAATGCCTCTCATAATGGCTAAACGAACTAATGAATGACTTTGGCTCACCATGCAGATTTGGTTACTCGTATTATCTGTAGGTACCAATGTAGCTCAATTAATAGAGTCTCAGATAAGCAAGTGGAGGGTTTCGAGTTCGAAATTTGACCCACCTGAAGACAGTCGTGTACATGGAGAGTGGTGCACGTTAAATCCGTCGTGGCCTCAAATATCCTCACGTTGGCGTGGTGTGGAAGTTCGAAGAGTGGGGTGCCAGCTCAGGTGTTGACCTCGTCATCTGAGAATGAACCAACATTACGAGATATCCTCGGATCTGGGATTGATCCCGGATCGTCGCTGAGAGCCCGTTGTGTTGCTACTCCAGTGCGAAATTAATTCAATCCATAAGTAAATATTACACTTAATTTCTCTTTACAATACCAATTACTGATTATTTTTATGGTTTCAATGCTCAGAGAACACTTCCCGACAAACATTGGTAGCATTAACTTTCGCTGCTGCTTAATGAAACTTCTTTTTTATTTTGTAAAGATGGTTGTTTTATATAGGCTTAGGATCTGGCCATGCTGCGCCAAGCAAATTTTTTAATTGGGTTTGGTTTTATAGAGCAAGGGCCATATTTCACCAAGTTGCACCAAACATAAGACATGTCAAGCAATGAACACGCACGCTATGAAAGTTTTACTGACAGAAGAGAAACACACCCTAGGTAAGTTACAGGAATCGATCCTACGCCGAATACAACTCATAGGTTGCTAACGCAGTGGACAAACCCCTGATCTGCTTCAAGTAAATAGACCAGCATAAGAAAAATTTTACCGACACAGAATAATTTCCCCTCCAGAATTTAGTGGTAGCCGAATTCGATAGCTGACACCACTAGTTGAGTGATTGCCATTTGCGTGAGAGCTGTATTAAGATCACGTGTGTACTTTCGCATGAGTGGTCAAGCAATTTTAAGATTGAGTTTGTAATTGCTGTTTCCTTTAGCAGCCGAGTGTGAGTCACCTTGTGAAGAGAAGGCTGAGCAGCAACGAATGGAGTGAAGCCGTGATAGGAAAATGAGCAGTGTCTGCCATCACAGAGCCTCAGACGGTTGTTGAAAATTAATAGCATCGCATTGGCATTTCAACTCTACTCATCCTGGACCATCCATCGAAGTTTATAGTTTGTGTGTTCAAATCACGTCCGTCGGTTACCAATTTAGCAAACTCGTATGAAACAGTGCAACTTTTGTATACCAAAAAGTACTCCATGGTGGAGTTGGGTTACATTGCTATACTTGATTGGAAATGAGAATCAAAACAAAGAAGTAGATAAAATGCCAATTTATATATTTATTAATTTTATTTAATTTGGAAATATGAAATGTAAGTATCGATGCTTATATTCTCTACTAGCAGTACCCACACGGCGTTGCCCGTGACAACATTCTTGTTTGTCCTCACTGATTCTGAAAACATTAAAAAGGAAAAACAACAATTTTAAGAATGAATCCCACCACCACCCGACGTGACACGGGCATGTCGCCTCATTCCTTCCACCTCACTGATTCTTGCTTAAAGAGCTTCATGATACACTATGTTGAATGTTCTTCCATTTGGAGCTAAGATGTAAAGATTCTCGGCTTTTCCAACTCTTGAACAACCCACATACAGTTGGCCGTGGGAGAAACACGGTTTAATGAGATCGAGTCCTACAACTTTCAGCGATTGTCCTTGTGCCTTGTTGATGCTCATGGCGAAACTTAAACGAACAGGGAACTAAAGTCGTTTAAATTGGAATGGGAGATCCGAAGGGATGATTGGGATCCTAGGAATGAATACGTCTTGCCTGCAGCATGTCTAGTCATGATGGTGGCTTCAATAATATTCGGCATCAGTTTCTTGATAGTCTTGTTCCATTGCAGAGTAAGGTGGATGCAGATTTCTGAGAAGCATAATCGGTTCCCCAATTTCTAGCTGTAATATGTGCGAGGGTATTACACCAGATGGCTCCAATGTGTTCAAAACTCTGGTACTCCAGATGGCTCCAATGTATTCAAAAACTCTGCTGTGTAGTTCACAGCCTCATCTGTGTCACGTGTAGTTTCTATAGATTTGTATTATAAAAATACAGAAATTATACAAATTCAAAAGTAAGTTATTAAAAAACCACTACTGAAATAAAAATGTGATTGAATCTTTAAATATAACGCTATACTTTTAAAAAGTCTTGTTATGTCACCACTGATTCTGACAAACAGCCTAAATGAATCACAATGTCAGCGAAATCAAAACCAAATTAAACAGTAATAAACACTGTTACTTCATTTCACATGTAATTTGTTAACACAAACATTATACTTTTAATTTTGACTTTATGAGAAAGTTGGTCCACTTGAGAATTTCCAATTAATTTCATTATTTTTGGTTCTTCAGGAAAGTTGGTCCACAAAATGATAAAAGCTTTGGAGTACCAAACCTTTGTTATTCCATTGTTATGATTTTTAATTGATTTTGAAAGCTTTAATTAAATATATAAATGCTAATTTCTTCAAAGATATTTATCACAATTTTATAAAACCACTACTATTCTGAAGTAAAAATTTTTCTCTTTAAGAACATTATTTTTAATAGTTTGTACTCACGCTTGATGATTGTCCACCTCTTTTCAAAGATTTTATCATGGAGATCTCTGGCCGGATTTTCTGGCTTTTGGCATTTCTTTTGATGTATCTTTTCCGACCCCTTAGTGGGCTCCGGGTCTTGAAAATTTTTGTGGATGTTCTTTTTGTTGTTTTGTATTTGAGGTCCAAATTTGGTGAGAGTCTGATCACTTTTTGTGTGATTTTCTGGATTTTAATCAAGAGCTCTTCAAATACGTTGGATAGTCCACAGTTTTAAGACATTAATAGAAGTTAGCATGCGCGATAAGTATCTTTGTCAGATCGATCTGCGCAGATAGTTATTTACCTGAAATAAAAATGAGAATAAAATTGCAGAAATTATACAAATTCAAAAGTAAGTTATGAATTAACCCCACTGAAATAAAAATGTGATTCAATCTTTAAATATAACGCTATTCTTTTAAAAAGTCTTGTTACCTCACTGATTGCGACAAACAACCTAAATGAATCACAATGTCAGCGAAATCAAAACCAAACAGTAATAAACAATGTTACTTCATTTCCTGTAATTTATTAACTGAGTTGCAGAAAATTTCTTGATGGTAGGAACTTGGCACTTGGAGTCGAACATGTAGGGGGGTAGAGTTTCAGTTGTTTACTCTTCATTGGTGGTACGAAAAAGGACAAAATAGTGACAATACAAAGGAATCAGAGTTTCAGAATTGAAAAAGCTGCATAAAATCAATTTAATTTTTAAAAATAATTGTGTTGAATTCAAAAAATAAAAGGATAAAGTAAAAGTAAGTACAGAAAAAATTAGAAGGATTAGAGTATATTTACTATTTTTAAAATATAGAGGCGAAAAATAAAAATTACCCGTCGGCCGAGTTCGAATGCAGAAGGTCTCCCTCCAAACTTCTAACCGCAACTTCAGTAGGTCGCTTTACCCACTACACCATCATTTCAATGGAGGAAGGGTAATTTTAGTGAAGAGATAGCTTGCGTGATAAGTAGGGATGGGAAATGCTGTTCTTTTAGATGAACAGTTCTTTGCTGTTACTGTTCTTTCTAAAAGAACTGTTCTTCTGCTAACTACTGTTCTCAGATTCAACTTGAGACATAGGAGCCTTGTTTCTATAGTAACCGCCCTTGGCTGGAGTTTTCGTGGTAGACACTCAGGGCCCAGATTCTGTTGACACCTCATCTTTTCGTAAGTACTTATTGTAGATAATACCGGAAAAAACTAAGTACAAAAAAAGTATGTTTAGCGTTTTCGCGATCAACGATTTTTTATTGGGGAAGATCTGGAAGTTTCTCTTGCAATTGACAAGAGAAAACGCGCGTGCGAAAGATATACAGGATGCAACGCAAAGTCCGTACCCGGCCTTTATTTTCGCAACCGTTGGTCTTAGACATATACTTCCAATTACAAAAACGTTTCAAATCAGGTAAACATCCATGTTATGACATTTTGAAATTTAAAAATCAATTTTGTAAAAATTACAAAATCTAGCTTTCTATACAGTCCCCGTTTCTTATAGTGATATTTAGTAAAAGTTTGCACTCATCCTAACAAATATAACACAAAAAGTTTCACTTCTGTGTGACAAAAATCGACCGAGATATTTAATTTCAAAGTTTTGGGATTTTTTCAGATTTGTTTTGCCTTCATTGAGGGGTCGGCTAAAATATAAATTAGAATAATTCGAGATTGAAATCAGGGTGCAACGCCCCTTTTACGGCGAAAGGGGGTTCCCCGACCATAAACGATGGGTGCATGTATAGTAAAGTGGACATGCCCGATTCAATGAAAGCCGTCGCAGCGCCACTAGTGGCGAAACACGGAAGTTTGGAAATCTAACTCGCACAAGTTAGACAAGCATACAGCGGAAAACAATACATAAAGTGGAGAAATCTACTGGAGATACTGCTCAAAGTGTTCCCCATTGGTGGCAATAAAAAATTGAATGCGTGACAGTACTGAATCGTGGACGCGTTGGAGCATAGCTGGTGTAACTGCGACAAGCAAGGCTGATACGTTGTTTCAGATCATCCAGAGAGGTTGACTCAGTCGCATAGACCTGTTCCTTGACGTAATCCCAGAGGTAGAAGTCCATAGGAGTCAAGTCCGGCGAACGCGGTGACCACTCAACCCGACCACCATATCCGATGATCTGTTGGCCGAATTCGGTGGCTAGATACGCACGAACGTTTGCTGCTTTATGCGGAAGGGCCCCATCATGTTGGAACCACACACGACATGCATCTCGGAGAGGCAGCTGTTCATACCAGTCACGTACCGTGTTTTGTAACAGGTGCAGGTAAGGATTGCCCGTTAAGGTCCCGTCGTAGAAGATGAGTCCAACAATACCAAGGGGTTATAGCTCCGCTGGTAGTTTGCATTCCGCTGCCATTTATCCGGTTCTTTTTGCGCATTTTTCATTTTCAGGGTGTCGATTCTACATAATTCGACGCTGGTCTACCACTTTCTAATTGACATCTTTTGTCTATTTTGCTTAGTTTCGGAGTTACATTTCCAAACTTCCGTGTTTTGTCACTAGGGGCGCTGCGACCGCTTTTAGTGAATCGGGCAAGTCCACTTTACTATACATGCACCCATCGTTTATGATCGGGGAACCCCCCTTTCGCCGTAAAAGGGGCGTTGCACCCTGATTTCAATCTCGAATTATTCTAATTTATATTTTAACCGACCCCTCAATGAAGGCAAAACAAATTTGAAAAAATCCCAAACTTTGAAATTAAATATCTCGGTCAATTTTTGTCACACAGAAGTGAAACTTTTTGTGTTACGTTTGTTAGGATGAGTGTAAAGTTTTACTAAATACGTATCACTATAAGGAAAGGGGGACTGTATAAAAAGTTAGATTTTGTAATTTTTGCAAAATTGGTTTTTTAAATTTCAAAATGTCATAACATGAATGTTTACCTCATTTGAAACATTTTTGTAATTGGAAGTATATGTTTACGACCAACGGTTGCGAAAATAAAGGCCGGGTACGGACTTTGCGTTGCATCGCATAATTGCTGGATATCGCATAATTTTGGATCTTTGAGTTGATCGAGATGTTTCTTACGTCTACCTGAACCATCTACAGCATGGTTTTTGAAAATGTGACTCGTGGTACATAGCACAACAAATTTTCCCTCCCTTCGTCATATATTTTGAGGAAATTTTTGGTCAACAAAATTCGAGCCCTGATAATCACGGGGCAGACGTCTAATATCTTTGAGCAACAGAGGATAGCCATTAAAAATTAAGCACTTAAGACATCTTGAGGTTACCACTTTGAAAGTAACATTTATTTATTTATCAAGGCCAGATTAATCATTATATGATAGCCTTAATTATCCCAAAGAACTATCTGTTAAATTTAAATGTTTCCTTTCCATTCAAATATCAAATGTGAACACAGTGAATTGAATTTTTATGTACAAATTTGTATGAATTAAAAAATTCACACTTAAAATATTCACCAAGTAAAAACACCTTGGTAAGAATAAAAAAATGTTATTCTTATTTTACATATTCCTTTAAAAATCGATACAACACACTAATTGTTACTATTACATTTAATAAACAATAATTGTTTTACTTTTTCAATAGACAGCCCAGATCTTCTTTCATTTAGAATTTGTCTCAATTTGGAAAATATTCTTTCACAAGGAACTGAAGTAGCTTTGACAGGAAAGTGTTCTCGAAATAATCTTTTCAAATTCGGATACATGTACCCATTTTCATTCCACCACTTCAATGGGTCCTCATTTCTTGGCAGTATGTCCTCGTCCATGTACCTTTGTACCTCAATGATTGCTTTTGAATCGCTGGATCCGGAAGGCTTGAATTTCGAAGCTTTAGCATCAAATGCACCCCAAATCGACCTACTTGCAGTCTCATTGGCATTTCTTGTAGAATCTGAACTTCTTTCGGGAACTTCAGATTTAATGTACCTAGAAACTATTCTTGTTATACTTTCTTTTATCTGCGATTCAATATTTTTTCACAAATAATGTGTTTGAATCTAGGATCGAAAAACATTGCTTGGCGGAGATGTTTTCTAAACATCCTAGGCGATCTTGTAATTGTTTTAAAATTGCGCAAATTAATTCTTTCATATTATTATCTTTCTTTTCACTTTCTTCATTTCCTCATGCACATTTTGCAGTCCCTTGGACAAAATTATTATTGAGGAGCAAAAAAACATACTTATCTCCACTTAGTTTTTGTTACATTTTCCAGGGGTTCCAAGATTTCAACCATACACTCGCAACTTTCCCACTCTGATGTTGTGAGGCAAGGTAAATTGCTAGTCAGTTCCATATTTATAAGGGCCATGGATGTTTTGACAGCTGTTTGCAGCTCGATCATTCTTCTTACCATGTAGAAAGTCGAGTTCCAGCATGTCGGAACATTCAATATGACTTTTTTTGCTATTGTACTCTGCGCTTCTTTTAATTTATGATTCGAAATTGAGCTTCGTCTTAAAAAATACAATAGCTTTTATTTTTTCAATTAAATTATAAACTTTCTTTAAAGCATCATCAGCGATCAAATTGATAGTATGGGCTAAAGAGCCCAAATGTTTCCATCGTAAAATATCTTTAATGGCTTTTTTAATGTTGGGGCATTGTCCAATACGGTAAGGATAATCTTTTTTTCCATCTTCCAATCTGAAATTATTCGCTTTAAACAAAAATCTAAATTTTCACTGGTATGACGCGTTGTCATGCAAATCACATTCCAATAAAACAGAACGAATTTAAAACCGTTCATCAACAAAATGAGCAATGATTGCTATGAAGCTGTCATTGTTTATCGACGTCCAGCAATCGGTTGTTAAAGTAATATAGGATGCTTCTTTTATTAAATTTAAAACATTGTTTTTGACACTTTCATGCATTGCTGGCAATAGGGAATTACATATCGTTCTCCGATCAGGAAATACATATTGAGAATTTAATGACTTAGTAAAAGATCGAAAACCAATATCCTCGACAATGGAAAACTGTTGTAAATCGTGAGTAAATAACTTCATCAATTCATCGTCAATCGTTTTACGATTGCTTAAAGTCATTTTTGTTCATAAACTGCACAATATTGGATTGTGCTGTATGTTGAATTGCATTATTGTCAGTAAACATAATATCATCGTTACTTACCGACTGTTTCTTTACTGGTTGAGGCGATACGCTTTCAGTGCTGGTTTCCGTCAACTTTCGCTTTTCAACACTTAGTTTTATGGTGGGATGCATTTTTCTGAGATATGTCTTCTGAAATTAGAAGTAGCTGACGTAAAGCAGATCGGTTTCCGACATATAGAGAATGACGCCCGATCCTAATCTCCATCTTTCATAGCGAAATATGTCCACACATTAGAAAATTTGCGTTCCACTGTGTGGTAAAATTCGGTTTTAAAAGAAGTTAAAAGCATTACAAATCCTAAGAACGAGTAGAGGGAACACTACTAGAGGGAAATCTAGACAACAAAATCTTAATCAGTAATGTTTTTAAAATTTGTTTAAAACTTTCCTCACCACCCTGTCATTGCCTAATTAAAAAATTTCACAATCAATAGGCTAATCTTTTCGCAAATTCGTCAAACGTCGGGGCCTTGGTTCAGTCAAGAACAGTTCTGCGAGAACAGTTCCGGGTGCAGTCCAGCGAGCGCAGAGCGAGAGCGTTTCATCGAGAACAGCTGCGAAAACGGAGAACAGAGTCAGAACAATTTGAGAGCAAGCATCATTTTCCGAACAGGAAGTAAACCAGCTCCGAGAACGGAGAACAGGGTCGGATCAGTTTGAGAGCAGGAATCGATTCCTTCGGTAAATTGATTCCTGCTCTCAAACAGGAACAGTAGTCTCAGAGCAGGGAGTAGGTTTATGGACAGAGAACGGATGAATGAATCAACAGGAAACAGTGAGTCAGAAACTGTAGGATGAACAGCTGTGTTTCGGACTTAGCGCAATTTAGATTATACGAAAATTTTTAGCGAACTTAGAAAATTCGAGAGAAGGGAAACTACTTTCTTTATAAAATTCCCACCCGTTTAAAATAGAAATAGAAAAAAATTGCAATGTTTCTTTTTACAAAAAGAACGGAGAACAGGTTTTTGTGAAAAGTGGGATTAGGCTGTTCCCGTTCTTTTTGAGGAATATGTGGAAAAGAACAGGTTGTTCTTTTTTCCCATCCCTAGCTATAAGTATCTGTCAGATCGGTCTAAGTAGTTACGTCATAGTGGAGGAGGGGCTACACGCGCAGCACAAAATATTAATTAAAAAATGTTCTAGATAAAATTTTAAAATTCTGGCTTAGAGGGACATTCAATCACCTTTAAGACTACCTGTGCCGAATTTCATGGCAGTAAGTGCTATAGATTCGTCTGGATACCGCACACACAGACACACAAATACTTCCTTTTATACACTACTGTTTGTGAAAATTGCAACACCATGAAGGAATCATGCAAGTTAAACGAAACTTGCAGGAAATGCAAAACAGGTTAGGATATGCAAATGATTAGAATTACAAAGCGATCACGCATGTGTGGGCCGAGAAACACCCTCTAAACATCCAAGTGAGCCGTGTATAAAAAGCATGTAGCGTCTTCACACTATGTGGTGGGAAATCGTATAAATGAGTACTAATGGTTGTACTGCTTTCTGGATTATTTAATAACAAAGAAATATCTCCAGTTACATGAAATATGTACAGTACAGAAAACAAATTTGCCCGCAACGGGACTTAAAGGCGGTACCCTTTCTGGGACCTCTGAGAGACACTCCCAACACCGTTGAAGTTCTAGCGTCGTCTGCCTTCATCCTCCCCGGACTCGGGTCGGCAAAAGGCGGTGGGGGACGTCCTCTCGTCCCCCATTGGTCAAAGTTCTCCTCCTGGTGGATTTTTCTTTTTTTTTTCTCATGAGTTCCAGAATGTTCGGGCGCCGCCGAGACGAACTGTCCCCGAATTCCTTCAAAACCCTGGGAGCGTCGGCAGAGATGAAGGGGCTTCGGTTCCCATTCACCTTTTGTGCCCCGGCACCGAACCATGGCTGCTGGGCTGATCGGCGCCTCCATAGTCTGAAAAGGGGAGAGGAACACCTCCGGGAAAAGGAGTGTAAGATGCTTCGTCACAACTCCTCCCCCCATAAAGACGAAGTTTCCAAGGTAACCTGGAAACTTCGGCTAAACCTGAAAGTAAGCCCATCTTAAGATAGTCCCCTGAGAGGCATTCACCCGAATCCCCGGAATCCTCAACTCATACTAAACATTGAGTTTTAACCAAAATAACATGCTTCGGAATTACAAATTTGGGTTCCGAAACTAAATCTCAGTTGTGCGATCTAGTGACAAATCTTTACATACCAACTAACAAATATTTACATAACATAATATTAACGAAAATAACACCTAAAAATGCAAGTAAAAATAAAATTGATGATGTCTTGGTTTTGGACACCTTCCTAAATTTTCTGATTTCCAGCTCTACTGAGACCATCCGCGTTGCCATTTTTGCTCCCCGGCTTATGTCTTACCTCAAATCGGTACTGTTGTAGAAACAGGGCCCATCGAGTTAAACGACCATTCGTCCCAGTCATTTTATTCAGGTAGGTCAGGGGGTCGTGGTCCGTCTCTATAACAAAAAGTTGACCGTCCAGATAGTAGTGGAGTTTCCTTACGCCATATACGATGGCTGCGAGCTCGCGTTCGACCACTGCGTAGTTTCGCTCTGCTCTCGAAAACTTCTTACTGAGATAAATTATGGGGTGCTCATCCTCCTCGATCTTTTGGGACAAAACAACACCCACACCGGAATCGCTGGCATCCGTTTGCATCGTGAACTCTCTCGAATAATCCGGAGCATACAAGACGGGCTTGGTTACTAAAGCATTCTTCAGTGCCTCGAAAGCCGCCTGACACTCCTCATTCCAATCTACCTTCTCTTTCCGGGTTTTCCCTTTCAACGCATTTGTTAAGGGGACCGCGATGACGCTGTAATTTTGGACGTACTTGGCATAATAACCACTCAACCCTAAAAACGACCTAATTTGCGTCTTCGTTGTTGGGCTGGGGAATTCATGAATGGCCCTAATTTGCTTCACTAGGGGAGCGTTTGCCACTTCCCACTTCGTGACCCAAAAACCTAACATGGTCTTGCGCAAATTTGCACTTAGAAGGCTTTACAGTAAGCCGTGCCTCTAACAACCTATCCAATACCGAACTCACATCCTTAACGTGATCTTCGAATGTTTTTGAATAAATTGCAATGTCATCAATATAAGGAGATGCAATTCTCTCCAAACCTCCCAAAACCTGAGCCATTAGCTTGCAAAAATAAAAGGGAGCGTTCACCAGCCCAAACATCATCTTTTTGGGAATAAACGCTCCAAATGGCGTCACAAAAGCGGCGTACCTCTGCGCACTTTTTTTCAAAGGAATTTGAAAGTAACCTTTCGTTAAATCCATCACCGTTATATAAGGTGCGGCACTAACCCGCTCTACTACCTCTTCTATATTGGGGAGAGGAAACGACTGGATTCTGGTAATGGCATTCAATCGCCGGTAGTCCACACAAGGACGTGGTGGTTTTCCCTGACTTTCTACCAGAATCATGGGCGATGCGTAATCGGACTGCCCCACTTCTATCACCCCCAAATCCAAGAGTCTTGTAATCTCCTCCCTCAAAATTTCTGTTTGTCTAGGAGACATGCGGTAGGGCCTAGCTCTAACGGGCTCACTACTGGTAAGCTCGATATCCATCTCTAACAGGGGCGTAGAACCCGGGTCCGAGGAGAACACCCTGCTATGATTTCGCAACATGCACCCAAAACTCCCTATCTGTTCCACCGTTAACCTTTCCACCAAAGCGCTCTCTCTTATCATCTCCTGGAGATCAAATTGAGTAGGATCGGGTAAGGGGTAAGGTATTTCTGCCTCCTGCTCCACCTCTTCACTCTCCTCGTCCATTATCAAATTAACACATTCGGGTCGCTTGAAATAGGGCTTAATGAGGTTCACATGGTATATTGTGGATTTATCCCTTTTCTCTTGGAGGTCCACCAGATAATTTGTATCGGAGATTTTACTGGTCACAGTCCCTGGCCCTATCCAGTTCACTGCCATCTTGTTTACCTTCGACGTGGACAATACCAGCACCTGATCTCCAACCCTAAAAACCCGCGATACGGCATTCCTGTCATACCACAATTTTCGTTTGCTCTGCTTGTCGGTCATTTGTTCGGCCGCAAGCTCCATCCATTTTTTTAGCCTATTGGTTATTCCCAAAATATACTCGACTACATTTGGATCTGAGTTATCCGGCTCTAACCAATTTTCAAAAATCAAAGTCTGGGGGGTACGAAGATTCCGTCCGTGCACTAATTCCGCCGGGCTAAACCCCGTACTTTCGTGAGTAACAGTTCGAAGAGCAAACAAAGCCGCTGGCAAATTATGCTCCCAGTCCTCTCCCGTCTCCAAACACAACACTTTGAGAACCCTCTTAACCGAGGAATGAAATCTCTCAACAGGGTTGCTTTGGGGGTGGCACACTGAACTGTGAGTCACATGAATCCCGAATCTTTTAAAAAACTCTGATGATAAAACACTGGTGAAGGACCTTCCCAAGTCGCTTTGGACTTCTTTAGGAAATCCCATACGTGAAAAAACCATAATTAGAGCGTTAATTACATTCGCCGACGTAATATCCGGAACGGGAATAGCTTCGGGATATTTAGAGGCTAAACAAATCGCTGTGATTATGTATTTATTTTGTTTTGTGCTCTCTGGAAGGGGACCCACCTCGTCAATATTTATTTTGGAGAAAATCTCCGAAATAACGGGAACCAGCTTCATAGGGGCCTTTCTCTTATCGTTGTTTTTGCCGACTTTCTGGCATTCGTGACAATTTTTTACCCAGGACTCTAACTCGGGGTAACACCGGGGCCAGTAAAATTGCCTTAAAACCCTATCCTTCGGTTTGGTCGCCCCCAAATGACCAGCTACATCCTCGTGGCACAATGCCATAATTTTCTCCCGATACTTTAAGGGAATGCATAACTGTACTCTTTTTTCTCCCCGCTTCGACTCCACCACACGCGTTAATTTTACCTTCAATACCTGGAATTCCTCCCCTTTCTCGGAAAGTTCCCAACACGATTTCAAAGAATCGCAGTTCCTCTGTGCCGATTCGAACTCCCGGGACGATACTCCAGCCAAACTATTATTCTCCTGCATGGACAACTCCGGGGGAAAGGGTAGTTCTTCCTCCTCAGGGCTCTGTGACGAATTATGAATGGAAGCTCTCGTTTTATTTGCGCCTTCGACTACTTGAGCTCGCTGCTCTTCCCTCGCCCTACTTCGCGTAATGGCATTAATAGGGGTTGGGTTTTTCCTATTATCTTCTAAAAGTTGGGCAGTTTTGTTCCCTAATAAGTAGTAACCCTGATCCAAAGCATCCGATTTCACGGCGACCTTCGTTACAACTTTGCCGAAATCCCCTTCTAGCTCAACTCTCGCTAACGGCAGACACTTGCATTCGGGGTCTAAAGGTTGGCGTAACCAAATTACTTCACCCGTAAAATCCTCTGGATCAATCCAACTCCTCACGCATACATCAATGCCGCTTCCACTGTCACGCAAACAACTTCGTTCTATTCCATTTACAGATATAGTGCTGATGAAAGGTCTAAAACTCTCGCTTAACCCACTCAGATTATTCAACCCTTCTAATCTTCTTTTTGCTAACTGGGGACAGAGGGGCCTAATGTGACCTGGCTCATTGCACAAAAAACAGACTACTGGTTTTATCCTATCAAAACCCTTATTTTCCGTGATTAAAGCATCTCCTTTTCCTCGCTCTTTCTCCCTGGGCTTTCTTTCCCCGTTTTTAAACTCGCGCCTGTCCTTCAAGGAGGCATAGTCATTCCTTTCTTTACCAAAGGGACGTTTTTCCCATGTTCTGACTTCCTTCATTTTATAATTACGCCGGACGCTCTCGTAATGGTCAAGTTTAACCGCCAAATCCGACGCCTTTTTGAATTCTTCCCATTGATCTAGATAATGGTATCGGGCTGCGGGCGACGCTCTCCTTTTAAGTTGCTCTACCAGCATTAACTCCTTAAGTGAATCAAAATCAGTCACCTCAACCGACTCCAGCCAATTGTCTAAATACCCTTTTAATTCAAACACAAGATCTGACCATGACGCCCCAACCTTTCTTCCATGTTCTTCGAATTTAATTCTCAGGTCTCCGGAGCTGAGTCTAAATCTCTTTAATAATACCTTTTTAACATGATAATAATCATCATTCCATTCCCTTGGTATTTTAACTATAATTTCAGAAACATCCGCAGGCAATAAAGGAATTAATTGGGACACCCACTTGTTTTCTGGCACACTTTCTTTGTTCGCTTGCCGCTCAAAAATCATGAAAAATAGGGCGATGTCCAACACCTTGGGATCAAATTTAGGCACTAAGTCCTTTAAATTTACGCGCCTAACAATTTCCTCAGCTGGCGTAGTAGTTGACGCCAAACTTGCGTACCCAAATGAAGCATTAATTTTTAATTTCTCCAACTCATGCGCGCGCTCTGCTAAACTATCAAGACGTTCTTGTTCTGCTACTTTATCAAGACGTTCTTGTTCTAATTCATCCAAAATCCTATCCACAAAAGCTATTCCGGTCTCCTCATCATAATCCGGTGCACTCAATATGGACCGAATGATATTTTTAACAACATCTGAGCTAGATACGCTAACTTCAAATTCTGCCGCTAATAATAATAAGACCTGCTTTTTCTGCTTTTTTAAATAAGCCATATTTTACCCTAAATGAATTAATATTACCTAAAGGGTACTCTCAACGATACACACTAAACTTCTACAATTTCTTACTAGATCAAAAATAAATTCTCTACTCCGAAGAAAAGTTGTCAACTAGATTTCAAAACTGAGTTCTTATCATCTACTAATCACACAATGCACAATAATAAACCTTACTTTCTTAGATGTACAAATTCCCACACTAGGTATCACTCTGAAGTAAATTTAACTTTAACAAAATACACTGAAAACACAATTAATGCCATTAAATTAAATTAAACACTAAAGTTTTACCCTACTTTCACTGAATATAAACTCTCTCGCTAACAATTTGGAAAACTACATAGAATTATGCCTCTCAAAAGAAAAATCTCCAAATAGGCCTACCTTTTCCCACATCAGAACATCAGGCTCCCTTGTCATCAATCTCGCAAGGTCGGGTCCAAGATTCCACTCCGTCGCTTTGCTCACGCTGGAGTTGACTGCGCTCCTTCAAACGTCTGGACGCGGCACACGCTGTAGTTGACTAGCTGATTTCAGAGGTCTGGAACAGCTCCTTTAAAGAGTTTAGCGCCCGACTCACGCTGAAGTTGACTCGCTGATTTCAGAGATCTGGATCGGCTCCTTTGAAGAGTTAAACGCCCGGCTCACGCTGAAGTCGACTGCTCTCCTTCAAACGTCTGGGACGCGGCTTACGCTGTAGTTGACTATAGAGTCCAGTACAGTAACGACGAACGGGTCCGCAGATTTGATTTAACGAAAATCCGCATCCCACCGCTGCCACCAAAAGAAATATAATTAATAGCTGTAGCGTCTTCACACTATGTGGTGGGAAATCGTATAAATGAGTACTAATGGTTGTACTGCTTTCTGGATTATTTAATAACAAAGAAATATCTCCAGTTACATGAAATATGTACAGTACAGAAAACAAATTTGCCCGCAACGGGACTTAAAGGCGGTACCCTTTCTGGGACCTCTGAGAGACACTCCCAACACCGTTGAAGTTCTAGCGTCGTCTGCTTTCATCCTCCCCGGACTCGGGTCGGCAAAAGGCGGTGGGGGACGTCCTCTCGTCCCCCATTGGTCAAAGTTCTCCTCCTGGTGGATTTTTCTTTTTTTTTTCTCATGAGTTCCAGAATGTTCGGGCGCCGCCGAGACGAACTGTCCCCGAATTCCTTCAAAACCCTGGGAGCGTCGGCAGAGATGAAGGGGCTTCGGTTCCCATTCACCTTTTGTGCCCCGGCACCGAACCATGGCTGCTGGGCTGATCGGCGCCTCCATAGTCTGAAAAGGGGAGAGGAACACCTCCGGGAAAAGGAGTGTAAGATGCTTCGTCACAAGCACTGTAAAGATGCGTTAAAATGGGTGTATCGTCGTTTGACTGCTGTAAATGATTGATTAGAAGTCAATATGCCTCGCTAAAAACGCAGTGCCATACGAGCAACTAACGGAGTTCGAACGGGGCCGCATGATCGGCCTCCGTGAGGGTGGACTCTCGTATCGTGAAATCGCCACACTCATGGGACGTAATGCCACAACAGTGATGCGTGTGTGGAAAAGTGGACCATGGAGAACCGGACAAGTCAAAACCCTGGCAGTGGGCCACACAATATGACGTCACCACGGGACGACAGACACCTCATCCGCAAGGCGGTGACGAACCTCTCGTGCGTTGGCACAACATTGGAAGCACGTCTATAGGTGTGTCATTGTCTGCCCCCCCCCCCGGTTCGTCGAAGTCTGCTGCGCCATGGATTCCCCTGCGCAGGATTCCCTTGACACAGAACCTGACGCCTCCTACTACAATGGGCTCACCAACACAACCAGTGGCGTGCCGATTGGCAACAAGTCGTCTTCTCAGATGAGTCCCGCTACAATATTGACTATAACGATGGATGCGTACGCGTCAGACGCTACAGAGGTGAACGCCTTCTCCCGGAGAGTCTTATTCAGCGTCATACTGGACGAACGCTAGGCGTTCTGGTCTGGGGCGCTATTGGATATCATGGGTGATCCTGCCTACTCCAAATTGTGGGGACCCTGAACAGCGGGCGCTATATCAGGGAAGTTGTGGAGCCCGAGGTCCTACCCCTCCTGCAACGCATTCCCGGAGCTGTATTTCAGCAAGACAAAGCCCGTCCACATGTTGCTCGGAATGTAAAAGCCTTCTTCAGTGCACGACAGGTTCCGCTTCTTCCATGGCCTGCACGTTCCCCGGATATGTCGCCCACTGAGCATGTCTGGGATTACATCGGACGGCGACTCGCTCGTCGGGCAGAGAGTACGGCTGAACTTTGGCATCAGATAGAGGCCATCTGGAATGCCATTCCTCAGCATGACATTCAGAATCTGTATGATTCGATGCCACGACGTGTACAGGCTCTCATCGCTGCCGGCTGCACAAGATATTGATTTTTGGCATTATTTTTGTTTTATTGCTCTGTAAATCTGATCGTTTATTTAAACCACTATAAGTAATACGTGGAATAAAATTCATTTATTTCTGATGATTTTTTCCTAGTGTTGCAATTTTCACAAACAGTAGTGTAATAGTAGATTGTATCGTAAGTTAATTTGTGTATAGTGTGGGTAAGTTCGCCACAGTCTACTTCTATTTCACGTCTATGAGAGAAACCCACTGAATCACGGCGGCCCCTAATCATGTAAGGAATGCGCATGCTTCTATTCATTGAAGTTTCTGACCACAACGAAAAGCGACCTTCCTTCGGATCATAATTAAAAGCAAATTAAACTTTGCAAAGTGCATGAAACTATTAAGGGACTTTAATGAAAACGCTGCGTACGGAGGCGCGATATCTCAAACAAGGAATTCCATTTCTACACCCGGAAATGAGGTAGGAATTCTGGAGGAAGCTACGTTGAAGTTGAGTTGAAATGTGACTACCGTTTGAAGCGATTTGAAATGTACTCAGATATTATAATTTGTGAGACCTATGGGGGGTAGTGGAATTAACGTCATATTGAAGGGAAAAATCCGAGAACAATGTCTCGTAATTTCAATTGAAGTTTGTAGACTATAATAATAGACAGAAAATATAAGTAGACTTAGCATTGCTATTGAGAGGAGATTCAAAAAGTGTAACCAACATGTCGATTAATTGTCACGTGACTGCTCTGTGAAAAAGTGACTTGGTTGGCCGATTTGGCATCTTGTCGCCTCGTTTGGCGATTACATCTTATGACAGGGTAGATATGAATGCGCATTTCGAGTGGCGACAAGAAAGGCGAAATCACCAGTCTACTACTATCTCGTATGGACCAATCAGATGATAAATCGATGGATGGATGTATTGATAATGAATGATTTTTCCACCCTGCCTATAAAGTCTAAGTGTTATGTTACTACTAGTTTTGATCATATATTTTCTCTATGGTCTAATCAGTCCTGGTCTAGCAAAAGATGACCGTTGATGACCAAAACAAAACCATTATTTGTCCCAAAACAATTAAGGGACACAACAAGACCGTTAACTCCAAGGATCTAGAACCTCTACCCTAACCCAGATATTTTTATTAGTTAGGACGCTCTACCCCATCCAAATGTGAGGGATAGACCCTGAAAATATTAAGGTTATATCGTCATCTGAATACAAGAGTTAGGTAACTCGAAAAATGGTGTAATTTGAGATATATACTTGGATTAATAATACTTAAGCTCTGTCTATCGGCTAATAAAAAATGGAGGTATGTGTGAAACAGGCATCGGCCTGGAAACTGTTTTCCCTTCACCTCAAAACTAAAATTTTAATTTACCTAGTTCTTGCATTCAAGTGCTGATAATTTCAATTCCATCCATTTGTTCAAAACCAATTCGGTACTTTTTTTTTGCTAAACTTATTTTTTCTCAGATTTTCTTTCCTGCGCTGATTTCTATCTTCCAGATTTCTCATTGCTTTTTGTAACTGCATAAGAATTCCATTAAGTGGAGAGTTCTTCCGCGTGCTTTTAGAAATGTTATACAGTTTCCTAGCTGAAATAAAGCATACTTGAATTAAACGGCAAAATTGGCGATTGAATCCCGAAACGGTTGTCAGTGTGTACGTCATAATAGAGATCAAAAGTCGAAAGAGTGGTGTGGGTATCTTAGGAGATTGTATCCATTAGGAGGATCACATGTTGAAAAATCAGTCGCAATGGAGGCAGAGAGAAATGTACGAGGAAAACAAACAATTTCGTTGTTATCCATCGGTGAATTTAAGGAGAATCTTATATATAAGAGAACACCAGTTCGATCTCATTAAGTGTTGTAAGTGTTAACTCACTGAGCCACGAAGATCCTTGGAGAAAGATTATGGAATATTTGCGGGGCCGATTAAGACAGTTGATTGATAAGAAAAGGCGGCGTTTCTATTAAGTTTGCACGTGCTTCTCAGGTGTGTCAAAAGGATGAAAGAAATTCAGGGTTCAGAAACAGACTTTTGATTGAAAATACTGTAAAAAGGGGGAGTTATTCTGTGAACCTTAAGGGACTTCTCTATGGTGAATATAAAATGCAATTATTTCCCGAAAATGGCCCCCAACATTCAAGTGAAAAGGTAACTAAAGAACTGACTATCACAAATGGATGATTTAAACAAATGAGCATTGTGTTGCCCCAGTGCGACGTTAATTAAAAATACCAAGTACCATAAACAAATGAAGGGCTTCGAGCAGAATGATAAGCTGCTTTTCAAATTTCTCAGGCTAGCAATTTTCAAGCTTTATCAAAACTCAAAATTATCTTGAACAATGAATGGTTCAAGATATAATTTTCAAGCATTGCACACTCATTCAAACAATCGGAAATTCTTTTGATCCTCTTGATTAGTTAAAAAAATGTTTTTCATTTTTGTATTTTCATTCTGTAGCTCTTCGTTGTGTTACCGGGGGTTTTTCATTTGCAAAATGTTACCATGCATACGGAGTGCATCTAAAAATCTGGATGCATAGTGTATTTAACAACAAATCTGGATGCATAGTGTATTTAACATAGTGTAATTATGCGTAGAAAATTTGAAATCTAAAATCTCAAATTACATACGTATTTGATTACCAGTTTGATTTTCATTTTATTGGACTGTTACCTTAGGCACTAAGCATTTAAAGAGGTTGGCTAATAAATCTATAATTTATTAAATTGTAATTGTGTTATTGAAATTTTCAATCTTCGAAAATGAACACACAATACTATCCCTTCTCAATCGAATGGCTTCGGACAACTTCCCTAAAGTATACGAGAAAAATAATTTTCCCGGATTGCTATTCCTGACATTTGACAGGAGTTTTGGTTTAGAATCCGGAGATATTGATCTGTCATGAAACCATTCAGTGATCTCTAAACTATTAGTGACTCGAGCAGGGAACTAAACTCGAAGGCAAGACTCCCGAGTTTCTGATTCGCTTCAGAAGGAACGCACAGAATAAGTTTTTTCTTGAAAACTAAGCGATTTATCTTCTTTTCCGTGCCCCCCCCCCCCGTGTTTTTGTTAAGAACATTCAAAGAACTTTGGTTCTACGGATGTAAACTTACCCGTTTTACTATAAACTTGTTCGCATGTCAGAAGACAAAAACTTGCTCATTTCACAGCACTTTGAATATGGCATGTTTGTGAGATTGGAAATCAGGTGAAGGTAGGTAGGTATTTTAATCAACGTCGCACTGGAGCGACACAACGGGCTATTGGCGACGGTCCGGGATCAAACCCGAAGGGTAGGTGGGTAGATATCGAATTAACGTCGCACTGGAGCGACACAATGGGCTATTGGAGACGGTCCGGGATCAAACCAGGAGGGGAAGATCCAAGGACAATACCGAGTAATTTTGAACCACGTTCAGATAATGAGGTCACACCTGAGCTGACACCCCACTCTCCAAACTTCCACACCAGGCCAACATGAGGACATTTGAGGCCACGACGGATTTAACACCCACCAGCCCCCTTTGTACACGACGTTCTTTGATTGGATTCGAACTCGCAACACTCCAGTTGCTAATTCGGTACTCTTCCAAACGGGCTACCGCGGCCCTGCATTTGTTAGGATATTCGTGTCTTATTTTATAAGGATGCTGATACTAAAATTAGCTTTAATATCTTATTCATTTCGAAAATGCAATTTAAATTGACATAAAAGTAAACTTCGGAGGTTTTTTGCTTAGTTCATAGAAAAACATTTTATGCGTTTGTTTCAAACCACACCCAGCTTGAAATTAAAATATTAGAATACCCGAAGAAATTAATTTTGAATAAAATGTTTTTTCATATATACGTACGTATATTGCCCACAAAAAAATTTCACATAAAATTTACAACAGATTCTAAAATATTCTGTTTTGAACCACATCTCTTGCGTGATCCAATATTATGATTAATTCAAATATTTGTTTATGTAATTTGTGATTGAATATATTAAAAATTCTAAATTTTAAATGTACGTCGGTAAATTGTAAAAAAAAATCTTTCTTAAATACTTTCACTAAACCGAAGCTAAATAATTTCCAAATCACGAATGAAATTAATTATTCTAATATTTGACTTGAAGCTGTGCATTTTCCTTGTTATCCAGTTATACCGGTAAGTTGTAGGCAGTGCAGGTTCGATTCTCGTAACTTACACTGGGTGTAACTCCCCCATCTGCATCAATAAGTTTCCTTGTGTACGTATGTCCATATCTTGACAGTTTCTGTCTTGTGTTTAGCGCAGCTTGGCCAAATATGGCCACAACCCAATCCAACCAACCACATCTGAAGCATGGGGAAAATAAATTATGTAAAGGATACAATTAATAAACAATTAAATCTGCGAAACCAGCAAATCTGAAATCCAAAATTGATTTTAAAACTAATGGATTTACTTCATATCCCCTGGTTTTTAGTGTTCAATGGATAAGAATCGTAGCACTTTAAATGTCCTTTTGGAATGGAATTTAATCCTGCGAATAAAATTATTTTCCCAAGGATCACAAGGTCCAGTAATTTGATCTAATGGCACAAATTTGGAAAAGCAAGCGTGAAAGCCTTTTAAGATATTAGGATTCTTCGTGAATAAACAATTTTTAAGGGGAGATAGATTTGATTAGGTTAAACGAAAAATAAATAAAACTTGTCTTGTCATTATTCACTTTTAAAATAAATTTCTTACACTAAAGGAAATGTAATTCAAGGAGAAAAATTCATTTACCTATCAGCTGAGTCCTTTTAGTTTAATAGCCCGTTGTATTGCTCCAGTGTGACGTTAATTAAAAATACAATACCATACCTTTTAGTTTAATTTTCAGAACACTGAGTTGAGTCAGATTCGTTTAGAAAAATTCAAAATTTACATTAAATGATTGATTACAAAATTTCAAAGAAATATTTCATAATTATTTAAAATATCCCCCAATATAAGGGGCAAAATTATCAGAGAATGTTACCCCAGCATTAACATTCGAAAATTTTAGAAATTTAATATTGACATTACATTAATTTAATATTAATTTTTACATATTGATTATTAGCAGCTACAGCAGAAGGCCAAGTGCAGCGAGTGAAATGTCCTCATGGGATGGGTTTGTGAAAGTATGTTTTCCATCGTTATTTAGCCAACAAATAGCTCGATTTGAAATTAACTGCTCAATCTGTTGCCCTCGAAGGTTCGTACTACCACTTCCCTAGTGACCACTACCCAGATGACCGTTTAGGCCACCGAGCAAAATAGAAGGAAATGGGAGTTGAACCAGTTTGAGTTCTTGTAGGACATCATTTGGTGGCAGGTATAGACAGCAGACTAGCTAAAGAATGAATGTGCATGCGTATGTCTACACCTGCAAAGATGTTCGTAGTATAACTACAATGCTGGGGTAATCGTGCAAAATCAAAATACACAAGCCTTCAGACACTAGTATCAGCGTCGTGATCTTTTTCTAAAGCAATCATATCTGCGTATCCTGCACATGGGAGGATTTCAGGAATGTTTCTTGAAGGGCCACACATGTGGAATGGTAGGCAGATACAATCGTTTTGATATCCTCTAGTTTGGATCGAATTCTACAACAGTTCCGAGTCATTATAAATTAGAAGATTCTTGCATCTGTATATCTGGTGGATCGTCCTTCCATAAAATGTCAAGGATACAGAAAGTCCATGCATCCTCGTCCTTGTCTGAAGGATTGGAGTCTGCGGAAAGACAGACCATCCTTGTAGGTTTTTAATTTTTGAGCTTGTAATGCTCTAGATTTTATAACTCTTCTTAGGTGAAGTATTTCCTTGGAGATGAAGCATTCTTTTAACAGACTTAGTTTTTTTGGTAGGTAATTATTTTTGTTTGAGTATGTATTCTTCAATGATATTGTGAGAGGTTCTGGGAACAGGTGAGGTTCAATTTTAGTTGCTACAGATTTTTTAAAACAGTAGATAAGAGACTCCTGCTTTGGACATTCATGATTCAATGGCCCTTTGTGCTTCAGGGTATGGCAGATTCTGAGAAACCTTCAAAGATTGGATCTTTCTCAAACACCAACCTACTGCAAGATCTGGAGTATGATGGATGATCTTCATCGCAGATGACGCAATGAGCTGGCGAAATACAGCTATTGCTCTCATGACCAATAATCGAACCATAACAGACAATTTTTGAATGTCCAAATCTCTGGCAGCCAAAACAGCACACAGGATTCGGAACAAAAGCACGTACTGGACAGCTTAGATAGCCTGTTTGATCCTTTTGGGCAGTCAAAAGTTAAGATAAGTTTTGTGGGAAGTCATTTCCCCATCGACTGATCGTAATTCTGTAGACATCGCAAACATGTTAGTCCTGAAGGTTCTCTAGAATTTCCCCATGTTGCATAGAGTAGATCTGGTTCAGAAATCACTCCCTTGCTTGCGAAAATATTACAATCACTGTGAAAGAAAAGGTTTTAGTTCTTGCTGGTTACAATCACAATTTAAACCTAATCCAGTACTGTAGGTGCACCATATGCCCCTGGTATCAAACCTGCAACAACTAATGGGGTTGCCTCATACATATCTGCCCTAAAACTCAAAAGGCTTGTAGGTTTTTCCTAAAATTTCCACCAAAGATTTGCAAGACAATCAAGTAATCACTGATTCTAATGTTTTTCTTTCATGGTTGTCATAGCTTGGTGCCCAAAACTTTGAAATAGGCATCACTAGAAAATTTTCTATTGAAAGAGATAATGGGAAATATTTTTTCCATCCGGAAGATCCATCCAAGTGATTTTCCAGAAAATCCGGAAAAGTTGGCAAGTATGCATTTATAGTTAGGTATAATTCATTGTAACAAAAAGGCACTTTTGTAAATTTGTGAATTAAATGACTTCAAAGAACTGAACATTGGAATTCAGTTCAACCTGATGTTTCAAGAAAGCCAACATAGTTAAGCAAATCAGAAATCTTTATTGCGTAAAACAAGTTATCGATCCGCAACTCTGTACATAGTCAAATTTCATGAGCTATTTACAAAACTACAGAATGCTTTACACCATGCATATAAAACCGAATGTTTCCTTAATCGAATGTACACATTAAAATTAGACTTAAACATATCACACTGGAACATTTTAAAACAAGAATGAGAGTCCATCGCATATGCTAGCTGTTTTTGCTCCTCCATTTGTGGATATCTTCTTGATGGGCATCTGGCATGAGTTGGTGCCGCACACCACCTAGTACATAATTGGTGGCTTCACTGCCAAGGATAATAGGCTTGAAGAGAGTTGGGGGGATTTGACGTAGCACACCACCGACTGCACCAGGCACACCCTTGTGTTCATGTTCCGTATAAGCTACAGAATAAATAGCACGAGTGGCATCGCCAAAGCCCTGAAAACAAAAGGAAAAAATTCAGCTCTTTGTAAGAAAAATATATCAAGTTTTTAAATTCAAAACTACTATTCAGGTCTACATTTCTAAATAAACAGATTTTTGGATATATTTATTTAGCAGTATAAATATGATTAAATATCAATTTAAAATACTTTATAACCAAATTACATAAAAAATTTGTCCATAGCTATCTAATAAAAGCAGATAATCCCAAATAGTAAAAAATTAGGGGATTTTCTGAAAAGCTAAATATAGATGGTGCTAGTGTTTTCATTACCTGTTTTACAATTTATAATATATCGACCTCTAACTCGAATGCAATTCCAACAAGTTGCTTATACTAAAAACAACACTATAAAATATACACACGCTATTAAAAGAAATAACTCGCACAATATCTCTAGTGGGGTGCCAGCACATTGTGGTTACCAGGAAAATGAAAAGGCGGATTTTTAGGCAAAAAAAGAGGTGCTAGGGTGAAGCAGAAATTTTTATACACTGAGACTTTCCATTTGTCACACATCAAACTGATGCATAGGAAAGAATTCGAAATCAGTCTCTCGCTGTCTATATAGGAAAGTCATTCTCCAATGGCATTTCAGTTGTCCCAGACTCTCCTAGATGGGAAGCAGTTGCCAAATTCAGATTGCTTACTGGCCACGACTGTCTCCTGGCCCTTTTCCACCAAACAGAACTTGCTAATTCTCCAGACAGTTATTTGTGACCTAGGAGAGCCTATGTCTGGCGAACATTTGAACAAGTGCCCTGCACTAGTGGCTTTTTGTCTTGTAGAAAAACTGGAGCCTAATGGCCTAATAGCGAAACAGCAGGCATTTGTGAACATTAAAACAATGTCTAACAGCCACAACAATGATAAATCAAATTATTTCTTAACTGGAAGAATTGTTATTTCTTCGAGTAGTTTTATGTTTATACGTGAAAACCTTCTCATGATAAATTAATATAGCAATGTACAAAATCATAACAGCTGTCTTGTGTCAGATCAGATATAGGGTTTTTGCTTATCCAACTGAAGGCACTAGTTTTCAACTATCCTACTAAAACAAAAGACGAAGTTCAACCAATTAGCATTACATACAGGTTTGGGATTTCCAAGGTTTGATTCATTGGTTTGGAATTAGATTACTTTACCTCTTTGACAACATTCAAAGCAGAAGCAATGCCTTCCCTGATGTCAGCTGGCTGACTAGTTTGGTGAGAAGACTCTGAATTTCTTTGGTATCGATTGGCTACGCTTGGCCCAGGAGAAACCATGTCATAGCCAAAGATGGCAGCCCCCTGAAATGGAACAATTCTTCAGTTTATTTTAATAGTAAAACTGTAAATTCATAATGACATTTAAATTTTCCAGAAAAAATGTTAAGTGGTACAGGATCAGTAGGCATTAAATACAGAAGCTTGTTCTTGAATTTGCTTAAATTTCAATACCATTTGACCTATTGGAAAATTAGTTTTTAATACATGATTACAGAAGAAAGGGAAAAAATTAATTCCATTGTGCCATAATATTAGTAAGACTCCCATGATTAACTTAATTACCCAAACTTTTTATATTAGTAATTTTAATTCTC
The DNA here is from genome assembly GCA_933210815.1 of Meta bourneti. Lineage (NCBI taxonomy): Eukaryota > Metazoa > Arthropoda > Arachnida > Araneae > Tetragnathidae > Meta > Meta bourneti. The sequence continues at coordinate 87,891,287 of OW119924.1, read as the reverse complement.
GATGAGCCAAATTTAAAAATATTTTTTATTCAACTTCCCTCTGTCAATTACATTGAAAATTTTTACTGAGATATATAACAAATAATAGAAAATCAAGCATATTGTTAAGCAAGGCTAGCATCTTTTACAAAGCACTTTATATAGATATTTTATAACGTTTTTCAGTCAATATTTATGTAATCTTACCTGAATTGTACTGACTAATCCAGAAAATAAGTCTAATGCAGCCATTAGAGCAGATGTTGAAAAGGATGAAGCACCACGTTGAAGACCTTTGACAATCTGACCATCTTTCTGGTATTGTGCAACAGGTAGATAAAAGAAATCTTTCACCCCTTGAACTGCAAAAGGCAAGAGAGTTAATGGTAAGACTAAAGAAATGAATATTTTCCAATTAATTTTGTACAATAAATACAAACTGCGGCAACGATTTCCACAAAATGTACTTCATGTGTGTGTGTCAACTGTTAAAACATCTCAGAATGTGTTAATCAGAAAGGTGAGTGGTTAGATGACTACAAGAAAAATATAAATCTACTTGTGCAAATCTGAACATAGCTACTTGAAAAAGCACTCTAAGCTATGCTTTGCTACTTTTTTAAGTACTTATTTTTTTTTTATGAATAAGCATCCTAAGAATATCTGGTATCCATAACTGGTCTGAGCACCTGGTAAACCTATCCGGAGGGCCATATCTGGTCTGCAGGCCAGGTAAACCTATTTGGAAGGCCATTTCATCTAGGGGCTTGACAAAGACATTTTGAAGGCCAAATCTGGTCTGAGAGCCCATAAACCTGTCTGCAGAGCCATATTTGGTTTGCGAGTCTGATAAAAATATTTGGAGGGCTGTATCTGGACTGCAGGCCTGATAAACATGAAGGGCCATATCTGGACCATGAGCTGGTTAAACCTATATGGAGTGCTGCATCTGATCTCTGGGACTGATTCTATAAGACTCTTATGCATAGTTTTATGTGGATGGGCTGGTTAAACCTCATACCGAAGAGAAGAGCTATTCCTCAAATAGCTATAAAACCTCTTCAAATAAAAAAAGTCCCAAAATGCTAAAATACACGCTCATATCTTTTGTGCATCTTCCACGTATGAACTTTCAAAATGGTAGGAATCAAATCTAAATTTAGAAATAACTACCTAATTCTTGTGCCACTGTTCTCTAGTGTCCCACTGCCCTTGAAAGAGTGGAAGTAGTTCATTTTGTTCAGTAAATTTTAGATAAAAGTTTATTTTGACCATTATTGCCTACATTTCCAACTGAAATGTGTAACTATTCAAAGGCAACAAATGAAATGTATTTAATGATAAAGACTATAAGTGATTTTTATTCTAGTCCAATAAAAGTTATATTGGTTTAAATTTAAAAAGGTTGGATTAATGAAGAAGGGTTTTGATTAACCTTAATAATATAACATTTAACAAATTTCTAAAGTTTTTGACCTACCAACCATAAAGATTAAAAATATTTTATAGCATAAAAATATTGTAGATACCAGCATGCATAGAAAGTTTTGCATATAAACCAATGCATACAATAGTATATTGAAGTGACCTATGAAACGAATACCTTTTAATCAAAGATGTTAACTTGTGATTGAGGCCACAATTTTTATGATCTAAGCATTATTTTGCAAAATGCCCTATAAAAAGCCCTTTAAAACAAAAAAAGCAAACATTTTCAAATTTATTTCCTTGTAAAATTAATTAAAAGATAAAACAAAAGAAATCCAAAAAGTATAATATAACCCATTGACTGTTGCTGTATAACTCAAATTCTTCATTAAACTTTCCAATAGATGTGACTTGTAAAACACAAGAAACACGAAATGCAACTGAAGTGTTATCATTTTTGTGTACAAAAACTAATCATTTTTTAGAATAAAATATGCCTTACACGATAAAATATCCTCATAGGAACTTATTAAGCCAATAAAATCTCAAGACAGGACACAATATTTACTAACAGGCAAGAAACAAAATGGTACACATCTCTAAACAATCAACAGAACAATTGCTATCTTGCTTTTTAAAAAATAAACACTTCCAATTTTAAATGGGGCACATGCGCAAATGAGAGCACAATCACATGCACATGAAATCAACTGATAACAAGTCTTGCTCAACTCGGGGAAAGAACACCGGTTTCACTGCATCCGTCAAAAGTACAGCATAGTTTAGTGCCTGATAGCAAAAAATGGAGTTCAGAGAAAGCACGATTTCAGGTAATGTCCAAATCCCTGATTAAAAACAAACCATGTAAAAAAATGCAACTCATAAATCACAAAAACTGCATTAAGTGACCAAAAAATAATAAATATTATTTTACACAAATATGAAAATGCTAAGTTTAAACTTCATCCGTTCATTTTTTTTTGTGAAAAATTTCTATACACTCAAATAATATTTCAGTCTTACTCAAATATACACAGTGGCTCCCAAAAGTGTTCGTACACTTAATAAATTTGTAGAAAAAGCGCCGTAGCCTGGAATTGAACTCGAATATAAAATCCAATATTTTTCATATAATCTCCATGTGATCCTGAATAAAACCTAACATTCTTTAAAAAATATTGACTCATTTTCTTTTTATAAATGTGAAAATGCAAGGAGGCAGAGAAAGAGCATCTCACAAAAGTGATCGTACACCAAAACATTTTCGGATAAATTCATAAATAAAATTATCGTTTAACGCTTTTTTATTTTTGCATCGTGGTGACATTTAAAAAATCGTTTGGCTTTAATATTTGCTTACTTCGTAATATTCTATTTATTATTTAAACTTGGCTCGTAGTCGTAAGGAAAGAACGAATAGCATTCGAAAATTGATTATTTTTCATCATAGTAGTGGTAAATCAGTTCAGAATATTGCTGAATTAGCAAATTTATCCCATTCTACGGTGCAGTATGTGATGCAATGCTTTAAAGAAGAAAATTGGATCGAAAACAAGGTAAGGAAAGATCATCCGGCAAAGTTAACGTGTTCAGAGATTTAGTTAGAAAATTTGTGAAAAATCCACGTTTGAGTGCTGTAAAAATTTCTACAGAATTTACTGAAAAATTTTCTACTTCAATTTTATCTGAAACTGTTTATGTGAAAGTGCTCAGATCAGCTGGATTAAATGGGCGCTATGCCCAAAGAAAAAATTTTGCAAATGCGAAAAATAGAAAGCTTAGGCTTTTCTTCGCAAAATCAATGATAAATAAGCCCGAAACATATTGGAATCTGTCTTATTTGCAGAGGAAAGCAAATTTAACATGTTTGGTTCCGATGGGCATATAATTGTATGGAGAAGAAAAATGAGGAACTTAATCCCAAGAACTTAGTTGGAACAGTAAAGCATGGCAGTGGAGGTGTCCTTGTGTGGGGGTGCATGTCAGCATCAGGACTAGGTAATTTGGTATTTATTGATGGCATAATGAATCATGCTCTTTATTTAAATATTTTAAAAGACAATTTAAAATTATCAGCCCAAAATTTGGGTATTGGAAGCAACTTTGTTTTTTTATCAAGATTACGATCCTAAGCACACGGCCCTCAACATTCGCTTCTGGTATCTATAATTGTCCACAAGTTCTGAAAACACCACCTCGGTCGCCGGATTTAAATCCAATAGAACACATTTGGAGAGAACTGGAGATTAGAGTACGAAGACACGACATGAAAACGAAAACGAACTAAAAACAATAATGATTGAAGAATGGAGGAACATTGATGCAGAAATTACAAAACAACTAGTGAACTCTATCCCAGACGTTTAAAAGCTGTTATGGATGCTATAGGATATACTACTAAGTACTAATTTACCGAAATATTACAATATTTACTAATATGTAGAGATTTTTAAAGTGTACGAAGACTTTTGTGAGGTAACTTTTTTGTTATTTTTTGATTATTGATTTTCCAAAAAGTTGTACTATGTTTTTAAAATATTGATGTAGTTTTGTTAACAACAAGTTATAGATGTTATTAAAAAATTCCCATTCTGAAATATTAATTTTTATTAATGGATAGAGCAGTATTTCATTGAAATTCATAAGTGTACGAACACTTTTGAGAGCCACTCTATATATGTATAATCATTAAAATCAATTAAAGGTTATTTTTTAATGTGAGTGATCATATCCCTCTTAATAGTTACTCATTTGGAGAATTGTAATTTACTCTTTTCACAACATTCCCAAAACGTTATGTAGATCAGATGCCTAATTTATAACACTGAGAGCTTCACATGCATAATTCCACTTTAGAACCTGCAGTTGCCCCAGCATGACTTCTAAACAGTTTTGACTTTCTTGATCAATAGAATCTTTTCAAAGGATTCTTTTCTAAGGAAAGTACCAGCAGAATCATTCTAAAGGATTCTATTTTAAGGAAAGGAGCAATAAAATCTTTTCAAAGGATTCTATCCAAGGAAAGAACCAATGATATCTTTCCAACAAAATTATTTTCTAATTAAAGGAATAATAGAATCATTCCAAAGGATTTTATCCTAAGGAAAAGGAACAATAGTATATTTCCAAAGGATTCTTTTAAAGTAAAGGACCAACAGAATCTGTCCAAAAAATTGTTTTCTTTGAAAAGACCAAAGAGTGAAAGAATCCAAGGATTATTTCAACCAATAGATGTAGTTATTTAGTCAGGATACGTATGTTATCGGTAATAGCAATACTACACTACACAGGAAATCTCATGACGCAGAGGGTTAAACATGTTGTCGTCCATGGAAGTTTCGGATATCCTGAAGAGGGCAAATACAAAAATATCACAACCCATACAATAGAACAATTAAAATTGAGAAAAATACTCACACAACTGCACAAAAGAATTGAAGGGTCCCAATCCACCCAAGATGCTAGGCAACTGAGTTGACATGATGTCTTGCTGCCATTCATTTGTGGCATACGATAAAACTTTGTGATGCCCCAAGAGACTAAAATGTTAAAAGGTTCAAATGAGTGCCATGTTCAACATAAATGCCCTGTTAAGATTAATAAGATCAGTGAACATAGTCCAGCTCCTGCGAGGAGGCAGTAGAATCTTATGGTTTGAATAGTTTAAATTAAGTGATAGATTTAAAGGTAATCATGAGCTCTCATAACTGGTGTCTTAAGCGTAGGCCTTCTGGTTCTAAGTTTATCATTTGGTGCCAAAAGAGATAGCAATGACAGTGATGGTAATTGCTACAAAGTGTTTTGGAGCAGATCTTGGAGCAGGTAAATTAACATTTTGGAGCAGCCAGACTGTCTTTTGGAGCAGCACATCAAAGGAGCCGTAGAAGATATTTTAATAATGAAACTAATAAAATTCAGGTTTTTAAACTTTAAACATATAACTGATAATGATAATAAACATAATTGTAAACTATTACAAAATTCATTTTAAATACTTACTAAAATTGATGAAACATTTATTTAACATTTTATTTATTTTACAACATTTTATTAAACAAAAAAATATTTTCTTTTCTTGTTTGTTACATACCAACTGCGCCTTTCTGTTTTCTTCTAAGGCACATATCGTTTTGGACATTCTATCTTTACCTTTAAAAAGAATCTGTCTGCTTTCAACAGCACTCATATCTTTGTCTGCAATGCCTGTGAAATCTTGCTTTCAGCATGATTTAATAGTTTTTGAGAAAGTTCAAGTTCCTTTTGCAATTCAATTTGTTTCGACTTTAATTTTAAATTTTCCTCATAATAGCAAATATTTTCTACTTTTCTTTTTTTGTTTTGATGCTAACAGCAATCTGTCATGGTACTGCCTTCAGGAATTTCGAACTGATTTAATCAAAGCCGTAGTAACTTGAAAGTTCTTTATGCTTTCTGTATTAGTAAAATGTGACTTAATTTTCCTTATACCATTTATATTGATATTTGATCCATTCATCTGATATAGCAGATCCTTCACTTGGTTTTACAATAAATGGAAAAGATGCTGCCAAAAACTTCAAAGAGCTTAAAGATTTTTCTTCAGTTCGCTTCATGGGATGAAGGCCAGAAAGTAATTCTTACATAGCGGGGGAAGACCTCAAGAGTGAATTTTATCATTACTAGAACACGATTTGGAGCAGCTCTGGCGCAATCTTAGCAAAAACGGGCGTTTTGGAGCAGTCTGGAGCAGGCAATACGCTATGGTGCAACCTGGCGCAATTGGAGCAGCATTACCATCACTGCAATGATAAAGAGTCACCGATTGGAAAATGAACCACTGAGATTGCTCTTCATGCTTTCGGTATGGGAGCTCTTCTCCGGAAGAAGTTTGTCACCTATTCAAAATTTCACTGACCCAAGGTCGACTGCCTTCTCATCAGAACCGCACTATAGATGACTCTTAGTTAAGTCTATACGTACCATACATTTTCTAACTGTTGTAATTCATATGAATTATTTTCAGTCAACATTAATACTATCTCGCAACAAGTAAGATCTTATAAATAATGATGCAGAAGTGCTTGATCACTACATCTTAAAAGACCATAATCATCACAAAACTGTGTTCCTATAGCAATAAAGTAACCCCTTGATATATCACACTTCTAAGACGAAAAAAGCTTGGTATAATACTGAGGGAATTGATATAGCAAAGGACAAGAATAATTTACTTATTAGAAAAAAGAACAAATGTGCATTATATTATTATACCCAATGAAACAGATTCAAGACTTCTGAAAAATGCTTTGTATGCAAACAAAAAAGCTCTAATGCATATATGAGGATTCCAGATGCATCTTCATCAATAAATGTTTACCTCTTGTAAAACTACTTTAAAGAATGACAAGAGGGTTCGTTCTTTTTAAGGACAAGAAATCTTTAAAAAGAGAAGTGAAGAATTAAGAAACAACCAGATTGGAAATTTTGAATTTCTTAAAAATGTCTCGCACTATTTCTTAAACCATTATATTTTCAAAGATAAAGGACTAATCAGAAACCTGTGATCATCAAGTTGCTCAATAGTCGGGATCGATATTGCAACAGATTTGAATTCATACAAAAGAAAAGTAAAACTTAATGAGGGCAAACTTTGAAGGTAATTACATTATTGTCAAGAAAGGTCGATTGATAACTAAGGTCTAACCCATAGCACCACTAGTACTTGAAGATGAAAAATGTTTGCTAGCCAATCCTTTGTAGTGAGCACAATTTTAATTCAAGTTCACTGTTTGGCATCCTTGCAAAACAGCATTTGATAGTCTTAAGTTCTACATAAATTTACACATAAAGCAGCAAAAGTTTTTGACAGCCAATTTCTTTTGATTAAGCGAAAAAGGCAGACTTTTCTTTTGCATCATGACAAGGCAAGGCCACATTGCAATCAATAAGAAATGGAATAATGACAAGCCTGAAATTCACAAGTGTTTCACGTGAAGTAAATCGTGACTATGTTGAAAAATAAGTTTCTAATGTTTAAGAAAAATAGATTTCCTTCCTTTGATTCAACTTTTATTATTTAATTTTATTAGAAACTTATTTTATGATAGGGACCTTACTTATCAACCTACATATATTAAGTTAAATCCAGCTGCTTACCCATGACGATAGCAGAGACGTTTTAATGTTATCTCAGAAGCATTTAGCTTCGCTAAGCCAAACAAAATTCCTTTCAATGCACCCTGCAGAAAAAAGAATATAAAAATATTTCAGGAGCGAATTGAATTTATTTAAATACAAATGAAGATATGCACTTAGTTATATTACACAAAAACAAACTGATAAAGAATTAATACTACCAAAAAGTAACAGAATTTTTTTGTACTTTTCAAACATTTAAAAATATCAGTTTAATAGATATGGAGCATAAATGAAATTAGACAAACTAAAGTTTTCAATTTTAATTGATGTAAATTTAGTCTCATTATTTTATATATATTTTTACATTACTTAAAATCTACTAAATCAGCCCAGTTTGAAATACCTTATGAACAATTTAATGTTATTTTCATAGGAAGAGCTATAACACTTTACAACACAAGTCATAATAATCAATGCTTATTTGTTCATTGAGAAATCAGCACTGATAAAGTTCAATATAAACATTGTAACACTTCAGTTCCAAAGTATAAAGTAAAAATTTTTTAAATGTCAGTTTGTTTAAGAATTATAAAAACATAAAAATTTCCTGTAATATAAAAACTAGATTTGAGGAAATAAAAACATACCTGTTCCATTAAAACACGCTTTCCTTGGTAGTCTATACGAATCAAAACCTCAGGTTGAAAGGAAAAGTACCTAAAATTCAGGAGTTAAATATGAATTTGTATTTTAGTCCAATATTATTTTTAGATACCCCAAAGCAATGAATACAATCTTTACTGATTACTCTTTACTCTCTTACAGTTTACCTCACTAAACTTAACAAATTAGACACAAGCAAGACAATTTGAAAAAATAATAAATTTAATTACTTAAGAAATAAGATCATGTCTCATAGAAACCATTGAATTTTTAAATTAAACTTAAAAGAAAGGTCTTTGAAAAGGAATAACTTTCCTAAAACAAATAATTTACAATCTTATTTCTCATTCTAACTTGTGCAAATTACTAAACATGGCTATAATTAAAAATTGAGAAAACTTGTAAACTAATAATAAAAATGGAAAGTCTGATTGATAAATAAAATGCAAATTTTCACTCACCGATAAAAGGTTTCGGAAGAAGTAACAGAGGATCGCCTGGGGGCAACGGGAGATACCTTCATTTGATTAACTCCTACATTTGATGTCTTTTCAGTTGGCTTGCTGCCATCAGAATCTGTTATGTCAAAATTAGTGAGACTCAATTTATAATCAAAAACAAGAAATGAAAGTGTCGCAATGCTTGGAATTGAGAGTTATCAATACAGGGTCATTGAAAAACAAATGTGGTTGGTTAGTTTGGGGGTTTTATCATACAAGAGCCATATTTGGCCATGCTGCATCGGACATAAGACACAATATCAAGTAATAGACAGACACACACAATGAAAGTTTTACTGACACAGAAGAGAGAAATACACCCAGGGAGGAATGCACCTGACAGGAATCGAACCTGCACCACCTAAAACTCAAAGGTTGCTAGCACAGTGGGCATACCCACTGAGCCATGTTGGCCCCGAAAAACAAATGTGAAACCTCAACCCATTTTTCAAAGATTCTTTTAATGCTTGACCTTAGGCACAAGGGACTGGTGGCTATTCAAGAGGATTCACCCAGTAAATCCATGTGTTTACAAACCAGGATCTACTGGGTGTCTGACACACTATGACCACTGTACCAGGTAAGTTGCAATCAATACCATGTTTTAATTTTTTACATGAAATAATAATTTCGCTAGATACTACATATTACAAGATTCTGATGCATTCATGTATTTTACCATGCACTGACTGCTTGACCTGCTGAGTCATATGCTATTAACAGATGCAGGATAATATTGGCTCTGAATCTTATGATGGAGCAAATTTATAAATTTAAATTTTAACTTAATTCATATTTCTATTGCATCACACAATAGCTTTGAAGCATTAGTAACCTTCATGAATCCCATACCTTCATCATTTTCTTCAGTATCAATGCCTAAGGCTTCTCGGAAGAAACCTAGGAGAAAAAGGAGAGAATCCTGGAAAAAGAAAAGGATTTTAGTAGACAACCAAATGACTTATATCGCAAAATAACTTTTATTTTGTACCATTTACCTGATCAACATTTAACCTAAGTGGCTTGCATGAGACTTTCAACGAGCATTCTTCACTAGCAAGCTTAGGATCAGGTCTCGTGTAAGTTGCTTTCACTTCAATCTAAAATAGAATGGGAAAGTTGCACAAGAAATCCAAAAAACAATTCTGATCAAAAGAAAGAGGCCAATATTCAGAAAACTTCAAAATTGTGCTTAAGGCTGTAGAGCTTTTGGCTGATAAAAAAATCTGTCTTTGTAAAACAATACCAACTTGCCAAACAAATTATGCATTAATTGAAGGAGAATTTTAGAAAAAAATTGTGATTTCAATCTTAATTTGCAACAAATTTGGAAAAATTAAATTCACAAAGATACAAACCATATTAGCATGGGATTGACGAGGGATTTTTTGACTGGAGTATTGATACAAAAATTTGTTGATATTCGACGACTTAAGTCTGTCTCGGATTTCAATATCATCTATGAGTAAAACATAACGTGAGGCAAATTCCTCATGAGCAGCATAGACATCACGTTGAAACTGGACCTAAAAATGAAATTAATATTAAAAATAATCACTATTTACATAAAGAAATCCAATCCTAAGAATTTATTCAATAAAATTTGACCTTGTTCATCTGTAATTCCATGAGTACTTCATGATCGCGATTGGGACCACCTTGTTTAAGCCATGACCAAGCATCAGTTTCTAAATTTGGACTTAGTGACACATGTTCCAAAGAATAATGCACATTATTAACATCAAATTTTGGGGTCATAGGGGTAACTTTGCAAAAAGCAACCGTTGAGCAACCAGCATCAATATTGACAGCCTTTTCATCAGCAAATGTAACTGTTGCATTCTCACTGAAAAGAAATGCATAGTATATTTCATGCACATTGAATTCAATACTCTCTCAACAAGTAATGGTATTAAATTTTTAACTGGTTTGGGAGAGCATTCAATATTAAAAAAACTATCACCTAACACACCAATAAGATTTTAAAACTTACTCTTTAGATCTTTTTTTGCCTTTGCCTGCAAAAGAAATAAAATTTATTTATCAAAAGGAACAAAAATATTTTTCATACACATTAAAAATTCAGTGACACTAAACGCAAAATAGATCTGAATAGTTCACATGTTTCAAAGTCACTACTAAACAAGTTTCAAAGTCCTGAGCCAAGCCATTATCCTTATCAATTTTCCCACCATCAGCTAACAAAACTGGAGTGCTGTATGTTGTAGTTCAATCTTTACCAAAACTTAAGTCTGCCTAGCAATGTACTGTTGGCTGCCAGTTCCCAAAGTAACAAATAACCCCTGTGAGAATAAGGTTAAGTGAGTCTACCTCTAGATGCCTTTAGTTCCATAGAAACTGCACTCTTCCACCATGAAGCTAGACTTACTAACCTTCTGGACTTATGACTAATATTGGTTGATCAAGTAGGGATTAGCAGGATTTTTCAATCTAAACAGGATCCAACAGGATTTTTACAATCTAAATTTAACTAGTTCATTAATTAATCTTCTTGTTCCGCATACTCTGGTTTTTCATCTTTTCCACAAATTCTTCATTGGATACCATGATTAAATCTTATGAAGATACGATTGCTTTTGTGAAATTCAAAGTTTTGTATCCAGAGAATTCTACATGTATGTCACTAAAATTTTTAACATATTAGGTAACTTTACAAATTGTAAGAATGATGTTGACTCAACTAAAAGATCACCAGGTTTCATATAACTTCTTCCACAGCATTTCTAATGTATTTTCAATTAAGAATGGAAACATTTTCAACAATGTTCCTTCATTGTTGTAAATAACAAACTTTGGAAATGATTTTTGTGTCTGATTATTTATTCTATCTTCAGTATTTCTACCTCCAAGATTAATTCATCTGAAGTATGATCTACTTCAAGTGGGTCTGATGGATTAATGCCTTCATAAGGGGAAGATTTGGCATCAATGAGAAGAAAAGAAATGTTCATTCTGTCCACCAGAAGCTCAATCTGGTGAGGCAGTATCTGGCAGCTGACCAGCAAAAGTTCTTGGTACTGCTTTAATGGTCACAACAGAATATGTGCTAGTGTCATAATGTGGATTGGCCAATTTGCCCAAGGCATCCCTAGCTGCAACAGCATTACTAAATACTTATCAGTGGAATTCAGAATTACAGAGGGCCCAGAGAAGTTAAATGAACTGATTGACCAGGGTGGGCTCACTACAGTTATGCGTCTAAGGTGAAGCACGGACCAAAGTGCATGTGTCAGGGTACCACTTTGGTACCCACCAGGGTACTCACTTTCACCCAATATAGGAAGGCAAGCTTACGGATCAGAAAAACACTGACGTCTTAAAAAACAATATGCAAGAAAACAAATAAATGAACTAAAAAGTTCAATATTGAAATAAATAAAATTAGATTCAACAATTTAAATTATAACTAAACGAAAATATACCAAAAATTATAAAAATATTTCTTAAATAAATGCTTAAAGATGCAAAAATAATAATGATTTGTTTCAGAATAAAAAGTTCCAACATTTTCATAAGATTTTTTCTATTTGCAGCACATGGAGAGGAAAAGCGGAATTGGGGTGACAGAAAAAGAATCACTTGGGTATCCCAGGAGCATGACCCCAGTGTAAACCAAACATTAAACCCCATGGGAAACAAAAAGACCCTAATTGAGTTCACATGTAAATCTATATAAAGTATTGGTTGTCGATCTAACATCTCTCCAGCCCACCCAAACATATCTTGATTTTATATCTTTAACGTTTATTTTTAATAAAGCTTTCAAGCCACTTAGCCATGGTGTCATTTGTTGGCTTAGTGATGTGATGATTTTCGATGAGGACACAGTTGAAGAGCTAGTGGTCCACTGTCACCTGCCTCACGAAAGCAAACAGGGCTTTGCTTGAATCTACAAATAGTGAACAAAGGGACCATGACCCCAGTAATGAAGATATCAAGATCCAATAAGGAGAACTCTAGGGTACCTTGGGTCTGTGAAGCCCGAACACACCAAAAGGAGATGTGCCCCTGAAGGCTAGAATCCACTTTAAGGCGAAAGTCCTAGTCTCAATAGTCCTTGTGTAGCAGGACTATTGAGAGTTCTGTAGAGCAAAAAAACCAAACCAACCAAAATTATGGCAATGAATTTGTCTTTTCAAAGATACAAAAGGATCTCTTACTTCATCTGGCAAGTCATTGCAATACCCTAGCAAAAATCCAACAGTACCATTTTTTCTGAAAAAGATTTCAGTCAATGGAAACATTCACAACCTAACTTATTTTCAGAGCCAATGACACACTGCTGTTTCAAATCATTCACTTTCAAATTTACAAGTTTAATTTGGGGAAAAATAGGACATAGTTCAAACAAAAAAATATAACACACATCATTAATAAAACAATCTGTTTACTGATACCTTTATTAAAGTCACTGCCTCCATATAAATGCCAAACCAACGACATTTCACGTAGTGAAAGGCACACTACGGGTTTTGGATAATGTTTAGGAGCTTTAAGGACGTCTGATTTTCCAGGTGGTACAGAAAAATAGTTTTCAACGATAATTATTGGAGAATTTGTTAACATCCGAATTTGTGGCTCTCCATTTCTTGGCTGATAGTCATAAAAATACAAAAATTTTGATGTAAGACTCAAACATATATGCAAATGGGGTTCAAAAAATAATTACTACACTATTTTACATTTCATAAGCAATTGTAAATCAAAATCTATTCAATAAAGAAGTAACTTTGCATAAATAGATCTCAATTTTATTAATATTCTTTTTAAACAAATAGTAGAATTGATTTGATGAATATGTACTGATCAATTTTAATAACTAAAGTTTCAAATCTGAGATATACAAAAATTACTTTCCAAAATAATTTATTACCACAGAAAAATATCATAAATGCAGTATTATATATATTTTTTTTATGCTAAAGTAAAATTATATTTTAAAACTAATTTTTGTGGTTTCTGTCAGATTTGGATGATGGTGTATAGCATATATCTAAGCATATCAGTTCAACCCTGTATTTATGTTACATTTTATTTACTTTTAAGAACAATGAAATTATTAATTTATAATCAAGTTGAACCAAAATCCCAAAACAGATTTTAAATGTATCAAGAAGCACATATTTATTTTGCAATCAAGTCATTCCATAAAATGTACCACAAATAATTTTCAGTTCTTTAATTGTGACATTACTAACAATCTTGCAATGTACAATGTGGCAAGCCTAAGTTAAAGCAAATTTAAGTCAAGTGATGAATATGATTCAATGTAACAGTTAATTACTACATAAAGTTTTTAACATACATAAACCAAACATGCTTTCGTACAGCGATTTTCAACTTTTTTTCATCTCATGGCATAAACTAATTATTGAAATTCTACAGCACACCAAAAAATTCTTATTTTTTGCTGATCTGACAAAAAAATCAATATAATTTTGTAGGCCTAGAAAAGTCTTTTTGAAAGAATTTACAAATAACTCAAAATTATTTATATGGGTGTATTATATTCAGGTATTATCTGAAAATATTTGTGAACACTTGTCAAAAGCTCAAAACTGAATTGTTGAAATGATATAATTATTACACATTTTAAACCATTTCGTCATGTATAAGGCACACCAATGGTGTTCTTGTGGTGCACCAGTTTAAAATTGCTGCTCTAGTAGTTTTATGATGTAAGGGCCATATTTGGTCATACTGCACCAGACATAAGACAGACAATATCAAGCTCTAGTAAGTAGATGAGGTGTCTTGTTTGATGTTACGTCTCATGTTCATCAAATATGTTGTGCCGTTTAAATGCTTTTATCTTTTAAATCAACATGCAACAAAAACTAAAAATGAATAAAATTACATCCACCTACCAAAAGCCCAACTCCTGGATCATTTTCAAGTATACAGAACTCATCATCCATGTCAGCAATATTACCAGTGCTTCTTTGAAGACCAGCCACAGCTGAAAAGTAAAATAAATATTATTGCCCCAATCTTTGTCATGTTGTAATTTTAAAATAAGTTGAGTTTTTCCCAATGATCTGCTTTTAAAATTCTATATATTTTAGTATATTTTAGCACTTTCTGTTGGAACTAACTTGTAAATATATTTAAATGACAGGCTAGAAATGAAACCAAATTGATTAGTTTTGAATTCACTTAAAAAGAAATTAAATCTGTTGATGTTTGGCTAGTAATTGCAAATGAATGTTCATATAAATATGCATGAGCAAATAGGACAGAATGAATATCTAACATCCAATAGATAATCAAAGAAAAGATAGAATTGCCAGAAAAATGTTTTAAAAAATTATTTTTTAAGACTGACAATCTCTGGTAACCGTCTTGATAATGACCTGTGAATATATTAAAAGAAGCTAAAGTTAAAAATCTAAGATTGAATTAATTGCTTAACATTAAAACACAGTATTTTAATTTTAATTAGCTCAATTTAAATCAACATATCTAGAAAGACCTTTATTTAACAGAAAATAACTTACTTCCTTACTTTAAGGACACTACAGATAATAGTATTAATCAAAACGCAGTGACACAAACTTGAAGAAATTATAGGGAGCCTAACTAAACCATCACCTGCTGCTTTATATATAAGTGTTTCAAAACTCTTTATTTTTTTCACATAAATTATAATCGAATATTATCAGAAAAATCCTAATATTTATCCATTATATTGGTGGGCTGGGTGCCAACCATAAGAATGTTAGAATCCAAGGAGTTTGGATCCTTAAAACTTTGCACCCTCTCTAATAAAGTGAATTAATAAGAGATCAAATCACTGCATATTTGGTTACTTGTATTATTTATAATATTTATCCTTTATACTTGGGGGACCTAATAACTAGCCTAAAATTTTTAATAGGTTCCAAGAGGATCGGGCATGTTTGATGTAAGTGGCTTCTTAAACAATTTCTTATTGGAAATATTGTACTTGTCCCGTTTAGTGGGGGGACATAAGGAGTTCAAGCCCCTAGTTGGCATCACTGTTGGGATGGCAGTAATCAACCAAATATTTTCTTTTTTGCTCACTGAAAACAATTGTCAATCACAAATCTGTTTATCAGCAGACAGTTTTATACATATGGGGCCAGCCTATACATTATGTAAAGCATTTTCAGTTAATGTTGATCTACTCCAATGTAAAGGTTGGATAGCTAGTACCTCACTTTCTTCCTAGCTTATATAATAAAACGTCTGGAAGATAACAAACTGAGCTTAAATAGAAAGTTTCTTAATATTCAAAAGCAAAATATTCATCTAGAATCATGTCCATAATAACGAAAATTCAAGGGAGAGC
Source organism: Meta bourneti (assembly GCA_933210815.1). Lineage (NCBI taxonomy): Eukaryota > Metazoa > Arthropoda > Arachnida > Araneae > Tetragnathidae > Meta > Meta bourneti. Next base: position 87,875,267 of record OW119924.1, on the reverse strand, counting down.
AGATAAATTTTTGGTTTCCTCTTAGCGAACACATTGTATCTTAGATTTCAATCTGCTTTGGAATGGGAAAACACATTTAAATTTTTTTGTTTGTGTAGAAGACAAAAAGTGGTTTTACGGAAGACTTCCAAAAAATCTGGAATTGGCAGGTATGTGATGTAATTTTATTCCAAGCAGATGGTAGTTAGTACTATATATTTTGAGTGAAGAAAATCAATGGCTCCCTTTCCTAATTTTGTCAGTTTCCTCACATTAAAAATAAAAATTATCAATCTAGTATTGTGATTTCATGATTCTATAATTTCAAAAGCTGTCATTTCTATTTTAAGTTTAAACACATCCAAACCTTGAGGTGCAACCGTTGGACAATCCTTCATTGCTTCTGCCATCAAAAGATCCAAATTAGTAGAATCAGTTGCTTGATGCACAGTAGAAGGTTTTTCTTTCTCTTCCTATTGAAAACAAAACAATATGATTTTACATATCACAAGTTGAATTCAAGTACATAAAACCACCAGGGGTGTTTATATTGAAGAAAAAATGCAATTACTAGTCAAACTTTTTTTAATATTATGTAATGTACTGCAATCTTTATTGATACATGTAAATAGTTCGCTAAAGTTAAGTGTGGCACTAGCATCATTTGAAAAGCAAGATCCAAAACCTGAATTATTTACAAAAACATGTTTCACAAGCTTAGCTTCATACTAAAATAATACACTTGTTAGATTAATTTGGGTTAAGTTACAACCCCAGAATCCACTGCCCATTCACAGTAGCATTAAACCCATTTTGAAATTAGTAAATTTAACATCCAAAAAATGTCAATTACCTCAATCTTCTCTTCATCATCGGGTTCCAAATCTCCATTAGTACTCACATAGATCATAAGATCTACCAATGCTTTGAAAGAATCTGAACAAGTTCTGATATGTATCATGTTATTTGAAGCACAAAGTTCCAGCTTTGGGACATTCTAAGAAAATAAAAAACACATATTTAAACATTTTACTCATTTCAACAAGATACTGTTAAGTCTAAAGACAGATCCTTAGAATTCAAAAAATATTTCAGACCACATACAGTGGCACCTGAAACTGAATATACAACATGAATAGATTTCTTTAAAACCCAAAACCCTAATAAATAATTTTTTAAGGAATGTTAGAGAACACATTTAGTAACAATAGACTAAAAACAATTCTGTATTCCTTAAGAGGTTTTGTAAATTGGACACTTAAAACCTGTCACAAAATTGAGTATACACCCAACCTATTTCATACAGAAACATAATAAAAGTTTTGATGCATATATGTAGAACAATTTATAAGCTGAGGGGCACTGAATTAACAAGAATCTGTGCTGTTTTTTATTTTTGCCCATTTCTCTCAGAGTCATTCTAATGTTAAGTGTTATGAATATCGTGATATTTTTCTACTGGGAACACAAATTTTCAACCCCACTGAAGCCCCTAGGTTATGGTGCGGCATATAGTTGCTGTTTTAGGTGATAAAGGAATTTGTTTTCTATTTCTGCTATATACCTTTTCTCCCCAGTGGAGACTAGACACAAAAATATGAAAATTGCCAAAAAATATATTGACAAAAATTTTAATCCATATTTTGAACCCATTTTGAAAAATTGTTCTTCAAAAGTTAAATATTTCACTTTTCCATGATTTCATCAATGAAAACTAAATTTCTAACTTCTCCAAACAACGTACAACTTCATACAAGCATCGAAGTACATGTATGCTTAGGAGGAAGAATAGTGTGTTGAGGAAGTGTGATTCACTTTTAAGGGGCGTAACGTATCATTAGTTATCACCTTGAGATGGTTGGTTGATTAGGATTCTATTGCGCAAACCCAGATAAGGCTGTAAGAAGATGGAATGCAACCCGATAAAACAGTTAAGATATTCAGAGTAGTAGTCACACCAACAATAAAAGTTAAATTTAAAACGATGTTGGTACACTACATAAAAAAGAACCGAGATTAAAATACTAATTAAAAAGGGTAAAAATACTGAGTTTTACGTTGACAGTAATATTTAAATAGATGAAATATGGTGTGATCTAAGAGAAACCATAGATAAAACCATTTATGAAATTTAAAAAACCTATGTAGTACAAAAATTTAAATAGATTTGAATGGGGATTTTCTCACACCATCTCTTGCATGTTTAAAATTGGACTGCTAAATAAGTTTTGATGGTTAAAAACTGGACAGTTTATTAAAATATGGTGACCATCACCTTAAGAAACATTTAATTTACTTTCTTTGTTTTTAAAGGCTTTATATGACCGATGATATGTTTATCAGAACCCTAAATGTGGGGCCCCAATTCCAAACAAAAAACTGAATTTCCAACTTAATACTTTGGTCACTCACTGAGTTGGAGACTGGTGACTATGGTTAACTTGGCTAATTAGCAAGCATGCCAATGTGGCTATAGCTTCACCAAAAATATTTCCCCAGTGCATTCAGTCGTGCATAATAGCAACTTGATCTAAGCAAGCATGCTGCCAACTTTTTGTTTACTGTGATAAAAAAAGTGCAACCCTTATCCCAAATCATGTAAAAAGTTATGTAAATTGTAAATAAATTTTAGTTCTCCCTCATATCCCCAACAATTTTAAATCTGGAATTTATCAGCGACCAGGTTCCAAGTCACATAGGTCAAACTTAGCCCAAGAGCATTTGGCCACCTGACACACTGTTTACATCAAACTCTTAGTTTACAAGAGATTTCAATTGAAAACAATAGCTTGGACGAAAATACCCCAGATTTTTTAAAAAATAATTCATTCAGTGAAGTCATAAAATTTTTTCACATTTACATAACCAGTATATGTGCATCTCATTTCAAAGAAAAAATATATATACCTACTTCATATCATCTGGGTGTGACATGGCTAGAAAAATGAATAGTCAACCATTTCAGGTGCACAATCTTTTTTCAGGAGTTAGATAACTTCCAATAAATAATTGGTTAGTAATAATTGGTTGGCAAGGGCCAGAGTTGTACAAGCTGCATCAAACAATATTAAAAAGAAGTAAAGTCCTATTTTATAAATTTTACAAAGAAAAAGAACTTTAAAATAAAATTAATCCATTGCTATTCAGAGATGGAACTATGTCAAAGTTCAAAAACTAAATAGACTTGATTCTTTATTGGTATCAGGTTTTTAAAGATAAGTTTGTGTGGCAGAGATCTTTCAATTTGTAAGTAATTAAATTGCACCAGTCTTCATAACTGACTGGTTTATAATATTCACAAGACTCAAAGTCTACATACAAATGAATTTCTTACCAAAGCAGTGAAATAAATGCAGGTTATTAGTGGGAACTTATGATGTTTTGCAAAAAAAAATAAAAGTAACTTAGATTTTTTTGTTTCCTACTTACATTTTTATTATTACTCACTTTTTCATCTACGCTCGTCCTAAATGAAACATCGATCAGGCCTGAATCAATAACACATACATAATCTAAAACAAGAAAGCAATGCTCATTATAGTATTCATTAATTTAGCACAATATATGTAAGTATAGAAGTGTTTAATTACATAAATACCAAAGAATTAATTAAATAAGGTTATAAGATAATACACAAAGAAATGATCTAGCGCAATTCAGCTGAAAAAGAATGTTTATGTCCACATGCATGCAATGCCCAAACCAAACTTACAAACATAAAAACTCTTTTAACACATAGTATAAACTTAACTCTTCCATAATCAATTAGATCACCTCTTATTTTTCCCTACTGAGGGATTTTTATTCTTGCCATGACCTGCTAACCAATCAAATCGCCTCCTCTTTCTGGACTCGGAGAAAACTTTCCTACACTGAAAGTATGGGGCCTCAATTTCAAATGAGAATGTGAAGTAATTGTAATGATTTTAGAATTCTTCATAAATACATTTGTCTCATAAAGTATTTCAAATGCCATATTCTCTTTCCACAACCCACAGGCCCTACACCAAATTAATCAAAATCCTGACATACATAAGCATTGTTAAAATAGAAAATTTCCATGCAATTTATCTGCTTTCATAGCATAAAAGTTAATATTTAATACAAGTTTTTAAAGTGTCTTAGGCAGGCTAAATTCATTTTCTGTAGAATTAATTCTAGGTATCTATATTCGAATCATTGAATTCAAACTGATCAAGATTGTGTTTAAATTATCATTTATATTCATAAAACTTTGATTTTGTTTGAGTAAAATTTTAAGATATTCTTGTGCTGTTGTATTTCATCGAGAACCTTCTGGTTGATATCAATAGCGCAGAGTAGAAAATCATGTACAGAAATGCAACAAGCCATCAAACTTTTAGTGAATATTTAAACATGGAGGCTTATTAGATTGAATCTATGGTTTAAAGTGGGCATTTACAAGGTAAATTGTTTATATAGTGAAGCTCTCACGAAAAGGCAGTTGATTCTCGTGAAGTTTTCATTTAGGTGATAGGTAGGAATGTAAAAAAAGCACTTCCACAATAGGCATCTTTACAGCAGATTCTAGTTCTAAGTTTATTGTTCGGTGCTGAAAACAAAAGCGGTGATAATGAGTTGCCATGGGGAAATCCATCCAGTGATTGCTATTCATGCTTTTGGCAAAGCAGCTCTTCTCATGAGCTTTCACACCTATTCGAAAGTCAACTGACCCAAGGTCTACTGCCTTCTCGTCAGAGCTGCACTATAACAGCAGCTTGTATTTAATTGAAAATTAAAGATTAGATCCTTACTTTTCTGAAGATCTCCCTTCTTAGTTGTGATGTTATTAGAGATAAATAACCGCATCTCTTCTGATATTAATCTGGAAAAATTAAAATTTAAAACAAATCAAGCATGTAGTAATTGAAGCATTAATAAGCAGATTTGTAAACTTTAAAGAAAGGATACCTAAATAAAAATGATGGAGTCGTTGCAGCAATATTGCATGACATATTGAAATTGTCAACTGCTATGGCACAGCGTAGCGGAAGATTCAAAGGCCTAAAAAACAAAGATGGTTTTAGTTTACACATAAAAATATTCAGTACAGTACAACTACCAACTATTATAAGTCGGTGTTTATAACTCTGCAAATAGGATACGAATAAGATTTGTTCCAATAATAAGATAACAAATGGTGAATCTAAATGATGAAACATCGTAGTAAGGTCCAAACTTTCTGTCCCAAGGGTATTCAAGTAATAATAAAGTCAAACAATTATTTTTCAATATAAGTATGATGATTCTTTCCTTTTCTCTACACTACTAGAGATCAATGCTTCTGCGTTCACTTTTCAGACAGTTATTTTCATTTCGAAATATCATATATTCCATTTCCAATTTTCATATATTTCCATCAAAAAGGCAATTGTTCTTATCTCATGAACATAACACTCTCAGGACTTCCCTTTGAGTCCCGATATACACCCAAAATTCATTTCCTTCTCTTCACAGGACCCGATCATCCATCTAAGGATAACTCACCTACGTCCCTTGGAGATCAAATTGTCCCTTCTGGCCAATATTCTTCCTTGTCTGACAGAACCTCACAATGATCATTCTTAATCTTAATATATTTTTGGAAAGGCTAATTAACTTTTCTGTGCTACTAAAAATGAAAAGAATGTTTGTAACTAAAATTGCCTAAAACTGAAACTTCCATCACCTATTTTCAAAAAAAAAAATTGAATTTGAAAATGAAATAACTGCATTACTCAAGTTAAACATTTGAAAATCTTGGGCAACTACATGCGATGCAAGCTGGAGCACTACTGATGCTGGAGACGCAAAATTTTAACTGCAGTGCAACAAAACATAAGGTGGGGGTTGAAAGAGACATGTCAATTCTTGTTCTAACATGTTTGGGCAATAAATATTTGGACCTTACTATGTATGCACATTACGACATCTTTGAAACTAATAAAATTGAAGCTTCCATGCAATTAATTTAACATTATATGTACTCCCAAAAAGTGATAACATCTCACCTGTAATCAATGCAACAGTTACTTAGATTCAAGTGGAACTCTGTAACAACTGCTGATGGTACATATCCATTCACAGGATAGTTGTTAACTTTTAAGAAATCTATCAGTTGATTGATCCACATTTGAGGTACAGAATGCATGAAGTGACGAAGTGTAGCATTTGATACATCAATTGCAACTTTAAAAGACTGAAACATAAATGGCATGATTCACAATGATACCAACAAGGAAAAGTACATAATTTTAACATAGCATTACTATCAAATGTTGAGTGCCATTTTAGAAATGTTAATGTTGTTTTAAAAGTTCAGTGACAAATTTTGAAAAGTAAATCGAAAAATTAAATCACTTTTCGTGGTATATCACTAGTGTTCTATAATAGATTACTAGTTGACTGCATGCATATTATTCAACTTGTCTGAGTGGCAAATATTTTAAATTCACAGTAAAATAGTTACTTAATAATTTTTAGGCTTGTTCTAGTGATATCAGGACTGTATCTTTGGTTAAGGTAAGGTGGGGCAAGCGTGTTCATGGGGATAAGTATATCCACTGAATATAAAATTAATCTGATTAAAGTAGGTGCTGCCACCTGCTGGAAATGCTTGAAGCAGTCGTATAGATTAGTTTCATGCTGGAATGCTTAGAATTTTGGTGAGGAAGTTGTACAAAGAGGAACACACAAATTAAATTATATGCTCTTGCTCCACTCACAATACTATCACATTTAAAACGAGAAAACAGTCCATGGTAAGTCCCACTTGCCTCATCATGTGGGGCAAGTGCGAATCCATGAGAGCATTGGAAAGTATTTTTTAAATTATATCTATGGAAAGTTTAAACTAATAAAAGCATAAAGTAAAACAAATAAATATCTGGAAATGTGGTAAGGACAGGAGAGGGAGGGAGACTGGGAAGGAATTAAGAGTTTGGTAATGTGGTAAAAATAAGAAATTTTTCAAAATTACTGAGACAGTAGTAATAGGTATGAACTTTGAAGATTTGGGTTAATGCCTTATCTACCCTATAAATGTTACAGCATTTAGTTTACATTCTCACTTTGTTATTAGTAAAGTATCAGGTCAAATACTCTTAGCCAATTTCACCTCACAAAAACATAACACAGAAAAGATCTATAAATACATATAACATTTTTAATTTATTTTAAAAATACTTAAATTTAGTTTACATTACAAAAGTAATCGCCAGTTTCAACAATTGGCTAATTAACAAAATTTGTTTGAAAGGAAATTATTTTAAGCAGTGGCCACTTTTTCTAATATTTATTTTAGGTTCTGAATGGAGTAAGAATGTTAGTCTTGCTGAAATGGCCAGATTATTCAACAAAAATCAGCCACTGTTTCGACACATTTGTTGTCAATAATTAATGTGTATAAATCAACTGCAGTGTAGCAATGTAAGTAGGCAGATAACCTTGGGTAAATCAATTCCAAGAAATAGTAAGCTTGCTGGAGGAAAGGGCTGCCATATGCAAATCCTGCATAGCAATATGCAAATCCTGCATAGCAATCGCAGCAGGCTAATTAATTGACCGAATGAAAGTTGCCAGGGCCAGACTATATAGAGTAGCAATGAATGATGCTAACTAACTTTTAAATTCAATACAATGAAATAGATTAAAATGCCAACTGAACTATTGTGACAAAACCTTCCTTCAACTTTGAATTCGAATAGCATAATTCTGAGACTGAAGAATGAGCTACTTACTTTTAACTGCTGCTTTGGATTATGTACAACATGGACAGCTATTTTCAACATATCATTATATTTGAACATATCATAGGATGGAGATTTCAAACGCATTCCTTCTTCTGTTGCATATATAATACAATCCAAATTACTAGGCTTGTTACTGCTGAGAGGTTCTACTATAGGCATTGTGGACTGTTGGGTAGCTGCTCCTGCAAAAATATAAAAATGCTCAGCTTTTCTCCCACAGAATACATACCTACTAATTAGAAGATTTCTGGGAAAAGAACTTTTTCCAGGTTTCCCGGACAAAAAAAATATCTTCCTCATTTTTTGTAAATTTTCAAGATATCAAACTTGTCATTTAGTACCAGGTTGTAACAATTCTTGAAAAAACGAATTTGCATAACCGTGTCAGAAATAGTATCCAGCATGGTATACCGATTTAAATCAGCTTGATTTAAATCAAGTTATTTTTATTTTTTAAATCATTGATTTAAATCAAAATTTGAAATTTATTTTTCCTTTCTGTATTAAGTTAATTAATATAGAAAGGAATTCAAATAACTATGAACAAGATGAATGTTATTTGATTCAAATAAGGAAAGTAGTCTGTTTATGAAAAAATAAGACACTTAGTCACAGTGAAAAAGTTTTCTGCAGTGTCACAAAAACATTCCAATCTTGCACTAAAAATCTTTGATTGTGAATTTTGATATTTTCATTTTGTTTTGTAATGTTGGTTAATTTTTATTTAAATTTAATTGGGAAATTTTATGCATTGATCCCTAGGAATTCTTTACTCTGCTAACTATTCTATATTTATGGAATGGAAATTTGAAATGTAAAACGCTCATTCGCCCATCTGATAGTTGAGTATGGAAGCAGAAAGCTATGTTAACAGTATTTTTTATTGCATGCTTAAAATTCCCCTAAATTGGCACGTTCTGGGAAATGCAATGCTGTTCATAGAGAAAAGCTTAATTTCTTGTATTTTATGTATAAACCTTTGTGTGCTTTGAATACAATTTTGAAATACTTACCAAAATTCAAGAGAAAATTATATTTGATTTCACTTTATGTATATTTCATGTCTAGTCTTACTTTTTACTATTTTTACTTGCAAATTCCATTTTTTTTCAAAGTACTTTTTGCAAGCTAAATATTAATAAGTAGGAATTTCTTCTTGCATTTTGTTGCTAGTTCCTTTTATGTTCTATTGGTATCAAGATTTTAATGCTACCAGTGATGTGAAAAACAAATGAGCAGACTTCATACAGCCGTATTCACAAGTTCGAGTGAAGCTACGGATCAACACCATTAGCCTAATTATTGAAGAAACCACATTCACAATTTCAATCCTAGGTTTAAATTGCCGTCTCGGTGCTAAATTTTGATTCTTCAAAATCAATACTTCAATATTCGGTTGAGGATTGACGCATATGCAGTACTAGCTTTTTGCGAAAGAACCGACATTGTCTGTTAACAAAACAAAATGGATGACACACTACAGATTTCTGACTAAGGATTCTCAAATATTAGGTATGGTAGCAGCGATTGGCACTGAATTTATAAAATTTATTTGTGTGATAAAACTTTGATGTTATCAGCTTTCGGAATGGCTAAGAATAGTTTGGAACATAGTTGATTCATAACCATTCAGCTGCTTTGACCATGACAGATAAAAATTCATTGCAGAACAAAAATGCTTTTGTTGATTCATTATAAATAAAGGAAAATGACAATGCAAGAGCTTCACTTTGCATCAACGCATCAATACTGACAAGTAAAGTAATTGGAATTCAATTCTGCTGACAAAGTATTTGATAAGTACAAATGTTTTTAGATCCAGGCATTGTAAGAAATGTAAATAATACCACGTGATCGAGAGAGGAGACTAGCCAATCACCGAGAGCCAATCGCTTTAATCAGTGGATCACTTCATTCGTGTTTTGTGAATACAGTTTTTGGATAATCCCAGGTTTAACTAACTCGAGGATTTGATAATCCACGAATTAACTTGAGACTTTGAATATGGCCGATAATGTGCCACAATTTATAAATACACAAGTTGCTAGACCTATATACTTCATTAATAAAGAGAAAACTGTTCTACAAAATGTTTGAAATTTATACTTCATGTCAATAAAAAAAGTACGCCTGAAAGTCAAATAATTTTTATCCATTGTTTTCAATTTTTAAATCAAAATCATTAGATTATCGAAACAACAAAAATTATTTACACTGAAGATGCTTACACTTTTACCATCTTCTGAAGTTAATGCAAGCTATTTTTTTAAATGAATACTTATAGGTTATAATTTTACTTTTGATGAACATTTTACAATCATAATACGAAAATATTTTAAGCATGTTTTATTAGATTTTTAGAACATATAATCTGGACAATCCCGAATTCCCATAAGTTTAAAGTTAAAAAATTTTCCATGATAAAATGAAGCAAATTACTTACATTTTTTTTCATTGGAAATTGGATCAAAAAGAAAATTACCATTATGATACAGAAGGCTCTTCTCTGAAGTAACACAAAAATAAGATTCATTTGGGTCTCCTTTGTAAGATGACGCAATGAAAACAGAACCATCCTGCACATTGAGCTGCAATACCCCACTAACATCTGGAAGCACATTCAACAAGCTGTCCTGTAATAAAGTTAAAATCAGATTTTTATATATATATAAATTAAATAATCTAATTAATTTTTCTGAAATGTTAAATACAATCAATTAATTAAACTATTCAAGAAAAATCGTTCAGTTGACTTGAACCATGAAGAGCCTCCTGTTAAAGAGTTACATCTAATTTCACACAAGATATGATTAATTTGGGACCTATGGCTTAAAATGGATTCTGAGTCACTACTAATTGGTTGAACAATAGCAGGAATGAAATTAATCAGAGTTCCTGCTCTTTGAGTAAAAGAAAAAGTAGGGTCTTTTTAAGGCTATTTTTAAAATTTTTAATTTTTTAGCTCCATTTTTGAAGGCTACATTCAACATATATCGCAAATCGATTAATTCTAATATACACATGTGCAGAAACTTCCATAAGTGCTAGGGTTGAGTTCCAGTTAAAACAATTTTAGCTAACCTTCATACATTTTGCCCCTGATTTTTTTACACTTGATCTTGGACAAGTAACATTGACAAGTGAAGTAAAATATGCAAGGTTCTTGCATATTTAATTTTACCTGCAATCAAAAACCAATAGGTTAAAAATTAGACTGTTTAAGAGCCCTTATAAACTAAAAAATTTCAGGTCTTATGGCCTGCGAGAACCCTGTTAATGTTAATCCTTTTATGAATGCTATTAGAAAGAATAAAAATGCTTTAGTATCGAACAAAAATATCATCATAAACTTAAATAAAAAATACCATTTTTTAAAGCTAATTCACAACAAACCTGCACAGGAGTGCGGATAGTAAGATTTCCTTTAGTAATAGCAAATGAAATCGACAGTTTTGTTAGAGCATTGCTCTTGCTGCTCTTCTTATGTCTGTCATTTTGTCTTTGGCAATATTCATACACAGAACAGAAGTTTGATTCTTCTTCCTCTTCAGAATCGGAATTGGAATCTAAAATATTTTTTAAAGTATGATTCATTTCACAAGACATAACATATAATTTTATAAATGATTATTCTTTGAAGAACACTGTGCTAAGATTAACGCTTTGAAGAACACTATGCTCATGCTTGTTTAACATTTGTACTTTATACAGAAGGTGGTGAATACTTTTGCGCACTTTATTTATTGGGTTATTACATTTTAAATATTTTCAGTAAAACTTTTAATAATTATTCCATTATTTTTAAGTGTCTCAAATAGACAGCTTTGATGGAGTAAAATTTAAATCATAATTTTAACTATATCCTTATAAAAACGTAACTAGTTAGAAATGGGAGGTGGCCAAATACTTTTGTGACTCACCTACCCTTAACAATTTCAAGATGAGAAACCAAATGTCCCAGCCTATGATTCTATGATTGGGTTTTTGTTACACTAGGACTAAAGTGTATAAAGACCAACTGCTTAATACAATTTCAAATCTAGTTAAACAACCTATATAACTGGAACTTGGGCCAAAAGTACTGATGTACTGAGAGCCAGGATACAAATCACCTGGCTAGTCAAGTTTCAAAAACCCAACGAATTGTCATTAAACACATTGTTCTTCAAGATGAATATTTTCAAACAGCTTTGCTATAAGCAATTATTAAATAAACATAACTAACATGAAACAAACATAAAAAAAGGGTCAAACCATTTGAGAATTGTTTAAATGCAGAAAAATCTTGAAAAGTTGAAACCATAGGCACTATTCCATTGAAGTCCAATCCAGGGATATGAACTCTGAATCCATTTGGGTCATGAGAAGCTTTTGGGGTGGAAGCAGTCCTTTCCCACAAGAGTAGATCATTACCCAACCTTCAAAAGAAATACCAATTTATAATAGAATGAAAACTAACATAAAAAGATAAATATTTCTGTGAAATGATTATAGTATAGGAAGAGTTTCTCACAGAAAATCCTTTCAATTAGTGTGAATGGCATTAAAAGACGGTATGAGTCCATAGTGCTACCCTCGTGAACTTTAATAAACAATTTAGGGGATTTCTGACCATGTTTATCTTAATAAATAAAATTTCAATAGGGATTACTGTCTGCCTAACATGAGAACTGCTCCTGCCAAAGTCTGCACTTGTCTGTTGCCACACAAATAGACCTTATTCCATTTTCCAAAAGGGATACTTGAAGAAACATCCAAGTTTGTCAAAATTGTCTCACTGATGACAAATTTGAAAAATATTTACAATTTTACTAGTTCCTGAGATCTATACTTTTAAACATCTTCCCCTTGCCAACATTCAGAGAAAACAAAATTTCCACTAGTCACCTTTACTCCAAATGAACGAGCCCTGTCCCTGTAACGACAGCCACCACCCAGACTTTGTGGCAGGAGCAGTTCTCATTAGGTATCAGGGCCTGTGCTGTTGTATGATAAACTAATATTTTTATTTCACTTAAAGAAAATATAAAAACAAGTAAAATTATGAAAGCAATCTAGATAATAAGAATTCCAAAAAACCCAAATCCCAGACCACTCATAAAATATAAAGATATAGTTAGACATTTAAAACACACAAATAAATAATTTTGGAATACATATATATATATATATTCACATAATAAACTATACATATAATTCGCATAATAAACTATACATAATTCGCATAATAAAATATAAAACATAATAGAACAAAAAACAAAATAGTAATACTAAAATTAAAACATTTTCGATGAATATTTACCTGTTGTACAGCAATTCAAATAAATCTTTGCTTGGGAAAACAACATTTACGGTGGGAAGAAAGAACTCAAGCAAACACTGACTTTTATTCACAATCTCTTCAATAAAATGTGACATAGTCTCTTTGTCAGCAGGTTTGATGACCTAAATGAAACAAAAAAAATTTTTAGTGTCAAATCCTCCACCTTGACATTTTCCAGAGTACAATTACATTAATTCAATGGAAGAACTATAACTTGAATTAAATTGACAGTAATAAAACAATTTATTGCAGCATATTCAATTACTAAATTCTTCAATTAAATAAGTTTGCTTTCACTACATTACTATCTAGATCATATTTAAAAAAGAATCTGCAAAGTTTCTAAATTGCATATACATATTGATAGCAATTATCCTCACTCCCATTTCATACATCATTTAAATCCATTTATAATTATATTAATTATCTGTGCCATGTTGTCATGGAAAAAAACGAACCACTCCTCTTTATTCAAGCAATTTTAACAGTAGAGCAAATTGAAAGATGGCATTCGACAGGGAATTTGTGATACTGGATACTATTAGCTGTTAATATTAACAGTTTTGCTATCAGCAAGTGGCACTAACAGTTAACAACTAAACATAACAATTGTTATTGACTTAGAAATTGTCAAACAGTTAATTTTAACTGCTAATGAACTCCAAACTAATTTGCTTTACAGCTATCACAATAACAGTTATCAATAGCTATTAATAATTTTGATAAGTTATTAACTGTTAAAAGTTTCAATAACAGTCGCTGTTATTTTGTGAAAATACTACTGTTTGAATAACAGCAAATCTTAGAATTTTTGGTATTTGAAAAGGAATATTGTGAAAAGAATGAATCTTTCTTCTCAGATTATTTTGTAGAGTTCTTTCAATTAAGTATCAAATGAACAATTGCTGATTAACAACAAATAATCGCAATCTACAATTAGTGACTTTCAATGTGATGATCTCTGAAAAGAGCAACTTTAACATTGAATATCTCTGGATATATAGGTATTCAATTCATGAAATTGCATATTTATACAAATTTGATATGTAGAATCTGATTAGGACATCTAAATATGGAGTTGCTATTGTAAATTATGAAGTTGGTACTTAATTTAATATGAAGACAGCCCCTTATGCAAATGAATTTATAAAAGACACTATTCCCTGTCGATTGCCATCTTTGAATTTGCTCTACTATGAATAGTGCTCGAAATAAGGTGGTATGGTTCGGGTTTTTTCCGTGACTAAATTAGTAGAATATAAATATGTATAGATTTGAATTCTACAAGCCCTGTTGTAATTTTTCTCAGGGTATCAAATGACTAAAAAATAATGTTACAATCTACTCTTGTTATAGCTCATGCCTATTCAATTTTGTTATACCTAAGTATAATTAAACTTTGGTCAGTATGGCATCAATTATATATTTTAATATTCTATTCCAACATTTTCCCATGTCTAATGTAGGAATTATTTTAAGCTAACCCTGGAAAGGAGGGATTGCAAATGTAAATCATACTGCATTTGCTTTATCACTGTTCCATTGTTGAATGTAAAAAGATATCAAACCATAGTGCATCGCATCCTGAGAATATAGAATAACAGAAATTCAGGAGCGAAATAGATCCTAATGTCAATATCTCCAAGGTGTCTGCTCTGATTAAGTATGTGTACACTTAAATATCTTAAATGGCTGAATTTTTATAAAACTAATAACTAACTTAAATATTTTATTTTTAGCAATTTTAAACAAATTAGGCTAGTTATACAATAAATTTTGGGTAGCAAAAACTAGATTTCTCTCCCCATACTTTTTCATTTAAGTAAGAGTATACTAGACTGCTTATAAATTTAAGAAATTTTCTTTTTTAAAATATACACAAAATAAATCAAACATGAAATAGAGTAAGCACAGCGAATGTTAATTTGAGCAATTAGATTTTGGTAATATGTATGTGTACCCAATGTTCTAGAGAAATAAATACCTCATCATGATCCAAAGACATACTGCTTTTTTCAGCCTTCTCTGGAGTGGTTTTCTGTAACTTTGAACTATATGCAACAGATGTTGAGCGAAAAGGAGAAGGCTCAGTGTCCATATTAGATAATAGCACATCACTCAAACTGTACAAGTTTGATTCTGCTTCTTCTTCATAATCTCTTTCAAGGGCTCCACCAGAACCTCTAGTTGTTGAACGTATTACAAGTCTAAAGATTAAAAAAAGCAACTTTTAAGAAATGCAATTCAATAAAAATCTGATGTCTTAATCTAAGAATGCTGCAGGACACATGAAAGTAGTTGCCAATCTTTGATTAAATGTTTCAGGAATTGTAAATGCAATTTTCAGGCACGATTTATTTTGCAAAATGTGTTTAATTCTGTTGCATTATTGATCAGTTTATATTGACATGACATTTCAATCAACATTAAGGGAGCTTAGTAACTATGTAAACAATACATACAGGGTGTTTTTCACATAAGGGCACCATTTTGCTTTCAGATAACTTTTAAATAAACATTTTTTAATTTTTTTATTTAAATACTACTCAATAAATGACAATTTATAGAATATATCAGACATAACCACCTTAAGTCGTGCTGCAAATAAGGGCTCTTTCGGACCATGTGATTTGTTCAATTCCTTCACACTTCATTTTGACATCAATAAATACATAATTAAACAGAACAGCCATTACTGGGGATCAGAAAATTCAGTCAATTCATGAATGTCTTCATCTCATAGAGCAACTGATGGTGTACAATGGTTTTGAATGAGTCAACTAGTTAAATTAGGAGGCAGGTTAATGTTAATAAAGCATTCCCACAATTGAGCTTTAACATGGTTCCTGGCTTCATTTTTTATCATTTGGTACCAGAAGCGGTATCAGTGATTACTGGTTTGTGAAACAAATAACCATGGATAGTGGTCACCATACATGGTTTTGAGTATGGCAGCCCTTTCTTCAGGAGAAAACCATCTTCAAACAAATAGACTCCTCATAGGTCACTTGTTTTTTCAATGGACCACAACCTATTTACCTTGGCCAATCAAATCCACTGTCTTGAGAAACTTCATCAACATCTGGATCGACTGAGACTCTGAGAAAAGAAATTGGCTCATCCTCATCAGATAACTTTAAGAGACCTAGAAAAAAAAATCTTTTAATTGCTTTACTGATTGTGCAGATAACCATTTCTATAAAACCTAGATTTGATCCACAATCACTTAATAAACGCAAATAAGATAAAACAGATTAATTTTATAAATATATAGCAAAAATTGACATTATCTTAATGAGTCATATATTTAAATCATCCATCTAATAAGTTCTTTTTATTTCAGAATCTAGAACCTATAACAGAGGATGAGGCATGAATGAATTCAGGGGATCACCCTTGTAAATAGCTTTAGGATATTTTTTTACACTTGTGAAGTGTAAAATTTAAATTCTTGTGCCAACTAGTTATGTAGTTAGTGGATGAAGAATCATACTTCATAAAAAAGCTTCACACAATGCAATAGCCCAAGAAAGAAACAGTAATTTGCTCAAACACAGCTGCTTATGTTTGATTTATAACTAATTACACAAAATCTTTCAGCTGAAAAAAGATTTAGACATTTAGTGTTTTGTTAGCTTTCAGAATTTTACACACTATGCCTATGAAGTTTACTTTGGTCAATCAATGCAATTTTGGGTCTAAAATATGGAGCTTGTAATAGATGACAATCTTGGAAGACCATGTGAGTGATTTTCAGAAAGTTACATGCAAACATATTTACCATGCAGATCACGGCACTGAACTTCATATTTTCCTTGAGTGACATCTCCATCTAACGTTGTATTGAAAGTAACATCTTTCGCATCCAAAATCAACACTTCTTTGTGCAAGTTCTGCTGCCACCATGGAACCCGGTTGATATCGTGAACAGATCGCAAATCAGGTATGGGGAATCTTAACCAAAACAAAAATAAATCAGTTACAAATGGTCAAAAGTTCGAAAAAAGTAGGTGACATGTTAACTAAATAAAAAATGACTACTGCATACAAGAATTGCAGGCATCACTAAGTCAGGATGCTGGAGGTCGCTACGGTAACTAAGCTCAAATATTTTGAGAAGTTATTCTGTAGAATTTCTTTATTTTATTTTGCTTTGGCAGGGAATTAGATATACTAAGCTAGAAATAAAAATCATATAACAAATGTTTCCAATTGGTCATTAAATCGTGCCAATGTGACTAACTTTTATACTTTTCCTTCAAGTACCCCTGGTGCAAGAAAATGGGAAAAGGTCCAATTCAACAGTATCAGACAGATGCAGACTTTGTGGCAGGAATTTTTGTGATAGATGTCTAAAAATAACTTAGTTCCTTGATTTTTCAGTGAACTCAAGCACAAAATTATAAATTTCGAAATATTTTCTCTTTATTCATCAGCATTAACTAGAATTAGGTAATGCTGTGAGAAATACTAGTCAAATGGAACCATTTGGTATCAAACTGATCTTGACTATTTTATATAAGTACAGCGGCAGTTCCAGTGATATATATCTATACAGTGATTAGCAATGGCACCCAGCATTTGGTTTCTATGAGAGGAATGTGTGCTGTTATCTTGAAATCTATATATTTCACTAACGTGGCACAGAAATCTGCTTTATTTGTATACTGTGTGTGTGTGTGAGAAATGGCAATAAAACAATATAAAATCAGCCACTACCGAATTCATTAACCAATTTTACCACTTGGTTTAAATGTACTTCATTTGTGAGCTAAGGGGTTACAAAAAGTTCATTTTGCACATTTTCTGTTGCGCTTTAACCCTTCCAGTGGTTTCAACAAAATATGACCAATGACTGACCAATTTTGCTAATGACAAAATATTGTCATCAAGATATTGATATACATGTTTTTGCTTTGTTGATGTTGTGTATGATGGTGTTGGTGTTGATGTGTTGTTATTGATGTATATATTGATGTTTGTCTTTGATGTTTCATATAGATCATGATAGATTAACCCGAGAGCACAGGTGAAGAAACTTTCATGAGTGTAATTCTGGGATCTCATGGACTCTGTTTAAAAACATCAATTTTCAACCTTAAAATATTATGCATCGACTTTTGATGATACTTGACCTGAGACAAGTATCATTGACCTTGGCTTTAGGATGAAGGTGAAATAAAATATACCGTATTCTTTTCAAAAATTAAGGATTTTTGACAGATATTAAGGTAAAGATAAATATTACCTGACATTAACAATGAAATTCGGACTTGAAATAGTTAACTCAGTTTTAGTTGAACTTCTTGTGACACACCCAACATCAGAATTATGCTACAAAGAAAATTTTAATCACTTTCAAACAGTTGCATTTTAGAAAAAAAATTGTAAATAAGAAAATAAAGGCTTTCTAAAAAGATTTTCAAAGAAAACCTTGCATAAAAACAAATCAAGATCTTCAAGTATATTCAAATTAGTAAAAATGAAGGCTATCTATGCAAATTTTTTAGTGTACTGATTTTAATCATTCATATTTTCAGCAAAGTAGTTTGACATTTAACCTATAACTCATACATTATATATAATAAACCATTTTCAAACAGTGAAAATACTTTCTTGGAGTACACTTTTTATCCATAATTACGAAATGAAAATACCCACCCATAGCTGATAATTGGTACCCATTATATTTATTACATTAAAAATGCTTTTTTTCCTCCGCCATAAAATTAAAATTCCTGTAAAGGAACCTTTGAGATTTCTTGATAAATATGATATTGAAATTATGTTTAAGAGCATGTTTTCTACACGCATAAAATTTTAAAATTCAAATAGAAGAAGCCCATTTATAGAAATTTATGTCAAATACGATGAATCTAAAAGTTTTGGAAGCTAATTCATATCAACCTAAGAATGAAATGATACTTTCAAAACAGTTTTAGGGAAGAAAATTTAGATTCTACTTTTCAGCAAGAAATATTTAAACAAATCAAACTAATGGAAAATATAATTACTTTAAAGAACAAGTAAGCCTTATTAAATGTGATAAGCAAAATTTTTGGAAGCAAAAAATTTAAATCTGATAACAAAGCACAAGACACTGAAAAGTGCAAGGCATGTTTATTTACAAAAATTGAATAAACATAAAATAGCACCAAAAAACTAAAGCTAATAGAAAGGGACCCATATCTGTCCCAAAGTATTGAATAAAATTAAGCTATTAAAAACCCACATGTATTGAATTTTATGAATTGACTTGAGATGAGACATCAAATAGGTACTCAGCAATTAATTTTGCAAGATTACTGAGATATAACAGTGAAAAATTCCTTAATTCATAAATAGCAATAACAAGAATAATTTTTATGAAACGAATACATTAGAAAAAGTACCCAGTCATTCTTCGCATCCACCATGCCAAAGGTATTTTGAAAATTCAAAAGAGTCTGGATGCGGTCTGTGAGAGAAATATCAAACTCGCAAACTGTATCACCAAACCGAATGTCCAGCCTATTGGCTGGAGGTTTTACAAGACAGCTCTGGAAAAGGTAAAAATAAATCATTATTATCTAATTCTAATCTAATTATTCCTTGATTCATCAAATAAAACAAACTATATTGAAACCCACCTGAGTAGTGTGTTGCGTTTGTTGGTAGTTTAATTTGAAACTTTCTGCTGTCCCTTCAATAGAACTATCATCTTCAGTAACATTTTTAATGGAAGTTAAGACCTAAAATAATAAAATATGATGCAAAATATCAACCATATCTCTAATGAATTTCAAATACACTATAAAAGGTAGAACTTGTTTTTTATAGTCCCTATGCAAATGAATTAAAACAATGAATAATTTTCACTATCCCAAATCAGAAATTTTCAGAATCGAGTATTCTAAAAATTTTCTGATTTGGAATAAATCTAATATTTGCTTTCTTCAGTTGAAGTAATTTTACAATCAACTATAAGCAGATGTAGAAATTGCATTCCATAGTAGCTGGCTGATATGTAAATTATACAAGTGTCTGCTGTTAAAATCAGTTGTACATCCAAATTCTCAGGAACATATTCAAAAATCAATATAGAAATATTACCAGCTAATAAAAAATCAAAAACATTTTCAGTAACAATGCTCAGTAACTTAACAACTGAGCAGAGGATCATGGTCAATAGTATCATGGTTTCCACTCAAGTAAACGAAAAATTAGGACTTTTAAGGCTATTTTTCCTTTTTCAGGCTATTTTTCATTTTTAAAGCTACATTTCACAAAGATCATAATAGATTAGCCTGCGAGTGCATAGATGAAAAACTTCCATGAGTGCAATGCTTGGCAACTGAGTCCCCATGAGATCATGGGGACTCAGTTTGACAACATTTTTTAGCAACATTAAAATATTATGCATCAATCTTTTATGACACTTAATCTCGGACAAGTATTATTGACCTTGTTTTTTTAATACAGGTGAAAAATGTGCTGTGTATTAAAATTTTTAGAACTTCCAACAAATATTAAGGTTTTATAAGGGCCCTTCAATCAGGCCTAATGGAATTGCATATTGCTTATGTTTTGGTATTCTAACTATTCAGCTAAAAGGTATGGTTGGTTGGATTTGGAGGCTTAATGGAGCAAGGGTCATATTTGGCCATGCCTAAAAGTATGGTGTTTTAGGTAGAAAGGAAAAGTTTTGTGCATTCTCAGAACATTTGAACCAAAGTGACATACAAAATAGCCAACTTTACATTTTATGAACACTATTAACAAGTAAACAATCCTTTAAGTTGGTTGAACTGCACAATTCAGCCAACAATCGGTACAATTGCACAAGGTCCAACAGTGGGCAAATTGAGCCAAACGCGTCCAAATAAAATATCAACCAAAAATTAAAAGGGTGATAACACGAAAATAAAATTTTTAATCGAGCATATCAAAAACTTAATTATATAAAAACATGCATCATCATAAAGAGTAAAATGTAGAATTAAAATGCATTGATGAGATGTTGATTTAAAATTGATGAAGTGATGCAGTTTAAAACACATGAAAAGGTTTTTGTTAAAAGATGAGATAAATAAAAACATGTGGGCAACCCTTGAAGAACCACATTAAAAGGCTGAAAAGAACAATTCTTTAATCAATCTATAATGGAATTACTTTCACATTGAAAGAATGCTTAACTATTAAGAAATTAGATGCCTTTAATCCTTTTTAAGTGTTTGTTGTTAATCACTTTTTATTTTATGAAAATGGTGCTTTGAAAATAGTCCTTAATTACATAAAGCCTGAATTTCATATCAACAGTTAGAAAAATCAGCTGCTGATTTAACTCACTATTTATATGAACTGAAATGATTTTATTAAGCACTGGGTACTGTACATCTCTGCTATCAGTTTGAGTCTAAGTAATCATAGATATATAACTAAACAGGTACTAATATAATATAAGCTAAATTTATCAGTTTCCTATTTCGCTCATAATTTACTTTTTAAAAACAAAAATGGACTGGACTTCTCAAGAAACCATCGAATTTAAAGCATATTTACAAATTTCGAAAAGTAATATTAGTCAAGGTACCATCTGGCATTTGACAGTCCATTTTAAAACTAGAGCACTATGAAAGAGGGTTTTACAATGTAAACGTAAACTACCAGAAGAAAACATACTTCAAGTAAAGAACTTATTAGATTTATCGCCATTTTGACTAATTTTTATAATTTGTTCTAAAGGCAACACACTGAAATTGCCTTTGAGTATCAAGTTATAACACAAGACCTACGTTCATCCCCAAAACAGTGACACCCTCTGTATTCAGCATTACAGCCTCTCATTTAAATCAAAATTCAATGATGGAAGATGACACATGTTGGAAATAGTTACGACTCAGAATTGGAAAAAAAAGTTATAAAAAATATTTAGAATGCATACCGGTACATATGTAGGCATTTGAGGTTTATCTGTAGAGTTGAAGAGGCATTCTAAAACTTCAAACTGATACAGTGACAGGGTAAAATTTACAATATATTGTGCAGAAGAGGACATTTCATTTCCACTTATGGAAAGCGAAGAAGCCATCAACCTAAAAATGTAAAAAGATTAAAGTAAATAGTTTTTTGTAACACATCTGGTTACTGTTGTGAACAGAGAGGAATGTAATCTTGCCATGATTTGTTATATACATATGGCACAGAGTACTATTTACAGACTAAGAACATCACACTGCCCACTCTAAATATCAATTAGAATCGTGGCATGTAGTAGTTTAGGTTGAGCGTTTTTTAAACACAACTTCATGTGTTACTACTGTCTGACTACCATCAGTTTCTCCTTGCAGTCTGGTTGGTGGCAGTCACTAAAGAACAGGGCTGCTCATTTTGAGTAGGTGGGTGACTTAATTTTATTTTGTCTTTGGTGAATGTTGGTCATTGATAGATAGTTTACTAGTATAGATCTTATCAGCAACAAGTAAAAATCATTAATATAATCCCAGTTTGTGATTAAATCCTCAACTAAATTGACAAACTTGAATACAGTTCTTCAAGTATACCTATGGAAAATAAGATAAGGTTTGTTACTACAGCAACAAATGGGCATAACTTGTGGTGGGAGAAGTTATAAGAGACAGCACAACAAGGAGTTGAAAATACTTCCAACATTCATATGTCAATTTGGCAATGTCAAGCATATTTTAAAAAACAATTTTCATATGTACATGAGTGCATAGTTTTCAAGCATTTTAAACATGACTGAGTTCATATCATTCAGTATCAAAATTTTAAAGAATATACACCCAAGTTACCTGAACATATTTTAAGCAAAACTTTTTGCAAGTCTTTAAACCATTTTAAACATGATAGTTCACATCATCCAGTGGCAAAGGAAATTTTTTAAGAACTCACCTTAGGTGATTAGCAGCACATATTGAAGATAGAGGTTCTCGCACACCAGCAAAATTTGTGAAATCGATTCCAGACATTTGAAGGGCCATCAAATCCTCGAAAAAGCATTCGGCCCTTTCCTTCACAGAAAGCGTTGAATTTGAAACGTCATTTGAGCCCTTATTGAGCGACTCTTGTACACTGTCTTCATGTAGAATGATAATACAAATGCTACTACAGCTGCCTTGAAAATGAGTGAGTTCAGATAGCTGATCTTGAAGCATGGCTTGAACAGTGGAGCCTGAAAATAAAAAGTAGCTCAATGTTTCATAATTAAAAATATGATGGCCCCTTGTTAAAGTGCAACACAATAAATTGCATATTCAGCTAAATTGCTGTTTTACTTGTCCATGGTGAATTTTTGGTTTGCGAACAGCAAAGAAAATAGAAATATGTTCCTTTAGAATTGAGTACAAAGGTCATTTGTTTAAAGCTTTACCCTAAGCTGAATTAGTAAAGGTTTGGATACCGTGAAAACATAAATGGGAATTTTTATTTTCAAACACAATAAAATCTTGATAAGTTGTCACCTGAATAAGTCATTACTGGATAAGACGTCGATTTTATTGTCTTAACTCTCATAGTCAACAATGTAACTTTATTTATTCACTGTGAATTGAAATGGTACTTTGGATAACTCATCACTGTGAAAGGTCTTAAAAAACACAGGGTTTGTGTATAATGGCAATCTAAATTAAATCAAAGGACTGGCCTTGATACTTTACTGAATTTATTTGAAATCATATATGAAAGTGGATGTACTATTCCTGGCATAAATGACTACATAGATATCAATAACATTACAGTAAGTTTCAAGTGACCATAAAAAATTTAACTACATGATTTTATAAAAGCACAAAAGTGAGCAATGAAAGTTCAAATGAGAACATTCCTTCACCACTTAATAAAACATAAGTTGTTGAAGCCTTAAAAAAATTATGTTAATTCAGTTTAGGGCTGATTTTTCAAGTTACAAGGCTATGAGTAGAGATAAATTTAAAATTTACATATACAGTAATACATATTGAATACATTCTGTGGCTACTCTGCTTAAGTTGTCATTCCACTTAAGTTGTTAAAATGTCTTGGTCTTTTGAGTGATGACTTATCAAGGTTTTACTGTATGTGTCCTGTTTCATTTTATTTAAAAAAGTTTTACTATTGATTTTGTGTCTAGTGCAAGCCACACATTAATTGGACATGTGACAAAAACATCGATTTATTTTTTAAAGAATTTTTGGTTTGCTCTAGTCATTTTTTGGTACATGAGGGTTATTTTCCATGGACCTACAAATATCAATCCGTAGATCAAGATATGAACCAAGAGGGTCAGAACATTGGACATGTGTAAGCATACACTGTATGTGTACAGAAAACATGTCAGTACACATGCACATTTCAGCAGTGTTGCAGGACTGATGTTAGACCAATATGTAGCTTGACTTATAATTTTAAATTTTTTTAATGTATGCTTTGTGCCTTTAAAATTTCTAATAAGCAAGAGCATCTTGGCATTTGCATATCGCTCCTATTTATTCATTGTAATTTATTATTTCATTGTAATCGATGTGACATCAGACTGAAGATATAAAATATGACAAACTGTTAAATCCTGGCCCTAGATATTGTGATTATTCTTTTGTCTAGGCATTAATCTGTTTATAAATCACCAATAGAATTTTTTTTCTTAATTTTATTTATTATGTTTAAACAATCTTAATTTTAATCTTCAAACATGTCTTGTGTCATGTGGCAATTTCGTGTGGTACTCCCAAATCCCAAAATAATATACAGGGTCTAAATTGTTTTTACAAAATAAGAGAGGTGATAGTACCCATCCAGACGAACAATAATTACCATGGAACATAGGGTCGCATTCCAGTCTGAGGCAGAAAAGAGTAAAATTAGAATTTCAACATGAACTTACAACAGTGTTGGGAAAGCGAATGAATGATACCAAAAGTTACACAATCTGATATATTGATCAGAAAAAAACTCACAGCAAGTGCTCAAAGTGGTGCGTGTCGTTGCACAGTTCACACCGGCGAAGGAATGACTGACGCACCCTCTCGAAGATTCCTGGTGTTGTGTTAATTTTTTTCTGCGGCAACACCGATTCTCGCTACAAGATCTTCATCCGAGTCCACAGGCGTCTGGTACACTAAAGATTTCATGTGCCCCCAGAAGAAAAGTCCAGTGGGTTGAGGTCCAGTGAGCGAGGAGGCCAAGCCACAGGTCCGCCACGTCCGATCCATCGTGCGGGATATGCGGCATTCAAGAAGTGCCGGACCGTGCTGGAAAAGTGTGCGACATCAGAGACGATGACTTGTTCATGCTCGAAGCGTTTCAACTTTACTCTTTTCTGCCTCTCAGAGTGGAATGCGACCTATGTTCCATGGTAATTATTGCTCGTCTGGATGGGTACTATCACCCCTCTTATTTTGTAAAAACAATTTAGACTCACCCTGTATACACCATCCTACATTTCCCAGTATTATTCCTTTTCCTTGTCCTCCAAGAAACGTTATTGAGGGGATACTCTAAATATAAATCATCTCAAAAGCAGATAAAGCATGCCATTTAACAGCTTTGTCCATTTAATGCTATGAAATGACAGATTGCTTTTAAATGCATACAAAATATAAATTGGACAAATTCTTTTTTGCCACTCAAAAGCATTCTTTACTGACAAAATAATGTGGTATATTGTTCTAGTCATTTTGTTACACAAGAGCTAACTGATCAAGATCTATGCCTAAAACTGGATTCTGAACCATTCAGAACATCCACCTCAGATCAATAAATGGACAATAGTTGATAATGAACATGCATACAAAGGTTACATTAACAATCATATTACAAAGTCTTGCTGATATAAGTATTTCCAGTATAAAATTATTTGTAAATGAAGCATCCTTCATTTGTAGAGGATAATTTAGTGAAATATATAAAGCTTTTCCAAGATTTCCATTAATAAGTCAAAAATGATTAACTGCACTAAGATTCGACTTCATACATTTATCAAGTTAACCAAAATAAGTTATGTGTATTATAAAAGATCTGTCTGGAAAGTATTCAGCCATTGTTGATGTAACATGAATGGTTTGAGCATCAAGGTCAAGTAGAAGTCAAATAGAGTGGACATTGATGAGAACATAGCCTCTGAAGAGATTTGAGATCATTGTTGATTCAGAACACAATGAGGCACCTGAAGCGCTTGCAACAATGAACTTTGTAGTGTTTTGAAAAGTGGAAGATATGTTGGAAGCTCCCAACTACTTTGAAGGAGACTAGGTGCCAAATTGGCGAGTCCTTGTCTAGGTATTTTAATTAACATCGCACTGGTGAAACTCAACAGGCTATTGACAATGGTCCGGGATCAAATCCGAAGGGAATACATTGCAGACAGACCTTGTATTTTAATTTTTTTATAAACAAGCTGCTTTATAAAGTTCATTGAGAAAAATATCTACCTCTATGCTTAGATTGTCTTGGATTGCCTCCCAAACAATTGCCTAAAATATTAAAATCAAACAAAATTAAGAACTAATTTATCAGCCGAAAATAAATGTGACATTTAACAAGATATGGAATCAAACTGACTTGACCAATCTGATCTTGCATCACTACTAACGCTGCTACACATAGAGTCATTATCGTTCACAGGGGTAGGTAAATTAGAGAGAAATTTATTTCCAGATGCCATGAGCTGGAATTCATCATCAGATTCATCTGAAACAAAATAATAAATTAGCAAAACCAAAATTTCAATATTTTGCACGAAGATTAAAAGAAATCGTACATTGGGATTAATTGGGTACAATTGGATTACCTTCTATTAAACTAACATGAGAATAAATATTTTATTACAGAATAAAAATTAGAGCAGCATTTTCCAACCTTTCGTAAGCTCCCTTTTTGACCAGGTAAATTATCTACAATAATCAATATAATCCATCTACAATGCAATCAATAAAATGTCATTTCGAAGACAAAAAAGCAGCTGTAAGACGGGTTTACGTAATTATTCAGTGACTGGAATAATGCATTCTTAGAATGTCTGGTATGAAAAATGTGGAGTCTTTTCAAAGATGAATTGAAAAAAAGTGAATACTTGTTCTGGAGTTCGAAACTGTTTGAAACATGTCCTAATATTGTTTGATTCCTATGAAAAGAGGATGAACTCAGTGGTGAGTATGTTTGAAAAAACAATGGAATTTATTAAGACGGGATGAATAAGTTGTAAGTAAAATATTTTTGGCATTAGATCAGAATTAACAGGCTTTTAGTGATAAAGATGATCTGCAGATTATAATTTTTGCTTGTTTTCAATTCAATGTAAAATATATTCTTCCTTTTTCCATGGAATATTTGTTAGAATGATATGGAATATTTATTATGGAATTAATTTAAGCAAAGGTGAAATTGAAATATTGGAACCCTGATTCTAATGGACAAAATAAGTTTTGCCAAATCAATGATTTGGATGAATTGATTTGGATTCAAGCAGTGGGAAACGCAAAGATGAAGATATTCATACTGGAGGTGGTTTTCTAAAATCGTCATTGGTCACATTCAGATTGGTTGGTTGAAGGTGCAAGGGCCATATGTGGCCAAGCTGCACCAATCTCAAGACAATCTTAAGTAATGGACATACACATACAAGGAAAATTTTAATGACACAGAAGAGAGAAATACACCAAGGGAGGAATCAAATCCATGATGCATGCAACTCACAGGTTTTCTAGTGCAGCTACATGAAAACAGCTGTGTCATTGTACAAATATTTTTGTAATCACCAAATCTTTAAAATATTGTTTGTTATTTTAAATCAAATAACTTTACAAAATTTGTTTTATAAATGAAACAGGCTAGTTTTCTCATAAAACGAAATGTTGCAAACGTAAGACTTTTAGGGGAAATGATCGAATTGTATGTTTTAAAAGCCCATTCATGTGTCAACAGAATGAAATCTTCAAAATATAATTCAACATCTTTTACATTCAGTAGTTTGCTTTCAATGAGGGTTGGCATATAGCACCCCAAGCAACCATTTTAGTTACAACAGTCCCTAACAACTCCCATAAACATATCAAAACTCCGGACTGCTGCAATTAGAAGCTATTTTGTCAATCCAGTTAAGCCATAGGTGGTAGCAATCTTGTTTATTAAAATACAAATTAGGTTGCATATGTAAAATTTTGACTTTTAATACACAACCTAATAGTCACCATAACGATATGAAATTTAAGTTAGGCAGATAGTTACCTAGAGAGTGAGAAGACCATCCCTGTTGCATTTTCAATGACTTGGAAGGTATGTCAGACTTTTGTTGTTGACGTAGGATCTGTTGTCCAAGGAGATCAAAGTCGGATTGCTTCATGGGTTTGTTAGGAACCGATAAGGGCAGCTTACAACTACTCTCATTACTAGAGCCTAGAGAAAAGTCTGTAGTTAAATTAATACAAAACCGAGAAGAAAAAATATTTCCAATGAAATAACTGATAAACAATAATGAATATCCATTGATAACATTTTTTGCTCAGTAATATAAAAAATTTATTGAAATAGATTTAAATTTTATAAACATAAATAAAATA
Source organism: Meta bourneti (assembly GCA_933210815.1). Classification (NCBI taxonomy): domain Eukaryota; kingdom Metazoa; phylum Arthropoda; class Arachnida; order Araneae; family Tetragnathidae; genus Meta; species Meta bourneti. Next base: position 87,846,681 of record OW119924.1, on the reverse strand, counting down.
TTCTACAACTTACTTTCTTTTAAGCCAAAATTAAATCAGGGTTTGTAACTTTTAATGAAAATTAAGCACTTTTAAGCACCCTTTTATGGGCAGTGGGACCTCTGGTGTTCTGGTGCCCATGAAATAAATATAAATCTTTAGATAAAAATTAAAAAGCACCCAATATGCAATAATTGCATAGAATGAGAAAGCATTTAATACCAGAAAAAAGAAAAATAGTGCTGTTAAGTGCTTGGCTTAAATTCGTACTTGGTACAAATGATTTGGCAACATATTGAGACAAAATATAGCTAACTTTGAAGTCTAGAAAATTTCCTCCATGAAAAAATTCAGAAAATATTACACTGGGCTGAAAGGTCAGGAAAAGTTGGCAGGTTTGCAAGTAGTTTGTTGAGAAAACAATGAGTCAAGAGTTGAATTTTGATTAAAAAAAGAAATTTTTAAATAAACACTTTTCAGTGCCCTTATTTTTCAAAACCAAAAATAAGCAATTTTAAAAAATGAACGAATTCAAACAGTAATATTTTGATTACTATTTTATTAGAATCACTCAATGTTTATGTTTGTAAAATGTATTTTCAGTAAACATTGATCAACCGAAATATACTGCAATATGGTAAAAGAAAACTTAAACTTACAGTGTAAATGAAAAGTAAGTTCATTGGCAGATAAATTATCAAAATAAATGTTCCCAACAAATTCTGAAAATGTAAAAATGAAAAACACTGAAATTTTAGAACAGACTGGTTTCACTCATACTGTGAAATCTATGCCCCCTAATTCTTGCTATTTCGAAAATAAAACAAAATTGTCATTGCAAGAGTATCTGGATAAACAAAAACTTTGTTCCTATTTACCCTGACCAAATAATAATAAAGAAAAAGTAAAGTTTTGGTAGTGTTAAACATAACTTTAAGGACCTGGTATGTTCATTCAAAATATGAATTTAAAGTACTATGTGTCAGAAAAGGAATGTGTTCTGAAGGTGAAATCTGAAATCATTTTACATTATTGTTCTTGTTAAAATTAAATTGAAATTTTTGAAGTTGAAAAAAAATTCATCCCTTAATTTGCAAATATTATACCAAATTTGTGCTGAAAATATTGCTAAGAATGAAATGCATTTACCCTGTTCCATGAGCTATTAGATTAAAAAATTTCTAATAATTGGAAATTTCTGTTTATTTAACAAATATTAGGAGAATGGGGTTATTTTTATTTTCTGTTAAACCTGTCACAAACTTAAAAACACTATGAACGTCTAAATGCTCATCACCAATTTTGCCTATTATTTTTCATAAATGATACTATAGCATAAGTAAACCAGGAAAAAATTTGTTAAATTCCAAATAGTCAAGATAAAGATGCTAAATATAATTTTTAAGAAACATAAAAAATAAGTACAATGCCCCTTCCCCAAATCAATTAATAAAATATTGTGTGAAATAGTTTTATAGTTGAATAGAAAGAATAACACACCACTTTTAGAGTTACGTATTTAGCAGTATATTATCAATTTAAGGATAGTTTATATCAAAGTGATAACCAATTTATGCAAAATGTTCAACATTAAAAAATTTGTCTTAGATATAAATTTATGTTCTGTCACAAGTGGAACTCTTCAGTGAAATATTCCACAAGACAAAAAATGAAAGCTACAGAATAAGGATGTTAAGTTTTAATATACATAAAATATATAGAGAGAACTTGAGGGCATAATATATTTTTAAACTTAACAAGAATAGCAAAGCACAATGGGAACCATTTGTATCATAAAAGCAATTATTGTAATTCAAAATGAATGTGAATCACAGAATTAGCAGAAATGCCACTGAATTATCCAATGTGGGAAATTTTATCTTAATTTATAAAACCTAGTCATATCATTCATTTATAAGCATAACTTGTCTTTGTCGGAAACCAAAAGAAGTACAGCTCTAATCAAGTTAGACAATTTCTGAAGCAAAAATCATCACATAAATTTCCTAACATAATAGCACTTATTCTAACTGAGCATCTATTTTCATAATGCATTGAATACTTTGGCTATAAAGGAAACACAAAATTTTAAAGTGCATGAAGTATAATATATTCAAGATAAAATGATTGAATAAAATCAGCATACATGGTTTCATTAGGCCACACATTAACTCGTATAACATGTGAACTTGTTGTGGAATCAGGAACAGATTAAAAGCTCCAAGATTGAATTCTACATCAACCTGGCAATAGAACAGAAAATATTAATTCAGAAGCCTTGCTATTAAAAATATTGTCTTGTTCTAATAGAAAATATAACATTTTTTCCAAAATCTGATGATATACTTAAAAATTCCGCAAGTCAAAGTTTCGAATATACCTTTGGTCCAATTATCTCTTCTTTCTGTTTCAATTTAAGTCTCAATATTTGACGTCCATTCAATTTTGAAATTAAAATAGGGTCTTCATCTTGGAGGTCTGATTCAATTTTTTTCACCGGTAAAGAGGAATGTGTAGGTGGCATTTCAGGTGAACCAGGGACAAATCCTGATGCTTCCTGAAAACAAAAAAATTAACATTATCACTGAAAATTGTAAATTAAATTATTCATACTACAGTATTTTTCATTTAAAATGTATGGTATTTTTAAACATTTTAAAAGCTAAGTGATCTTTGTTCCAATTTAAACCCACACCTTTCCAATGTTGACTTATTATAGTTGAAACCTATACTTTGTTGAAAGAAACCAAAAGTAAATATAACCACATAGAAATTGGTAAAATTTATCGTATAATAATGCAAATAAAAAAAAGAATCATCACAAATGCCAAACTGTTTGGATTCCTGAGATCCCAAACTGTTGTGACCAATGGACAATCCAAATATAAAACTTCTAGGATTTAAAAACTAGAAATTAACATGCATATTAAAAATGAAACGTTTATTAAAAGATCCTCCATTATAAAAACAATGTGTAAAGGTAGAATACTTTGACGACATTGCAATGATTATTTTGTAACTGGATACCTTCATTCGCTGAACTGACTAACACTGTGCTAGTCAAGCAAGCAATACACCAACTTCCAAGTTCAGTCATCTTAAGATGACATTAGTTAAATAAAACATTTATAAGTATTTTACTTGAATAAATCTTATTACAACTTACCTTATTATACCATATAAAAAGCTAGATAACAAACTACAACAAATATCCATGCCAAGATTAGGATTAAAATTCATGGCCAAGAGTCAGACCTGATAATTTTTCATAACATTTATACAAATTTTTAATATCTGAAGTGGCTGATAAAATAGGCACTCTAAAAATGAAAGTACCCAAACAGTATTCCAGTTCTAAAATATTTCCTTTAAGTTCAACAAAATACCAAATTCTAAACTTATTTTTTAATTATTTAAAACAATATGCTTCTGCAAGAGACAATTGAATATGAAGTTTAATACCAGTATGTCAGTTTTGAGCAAAATTCAGTGGACACTTTAAATGTGACTCTATGTAATAAAAGATGGCCATTTCAGTTGAAAACTGATTATTTTGATTAAGGGCCAGAAATATAAATTTCAAAACTAGCATAAAAAATAATTAAATCACTGATCAGTAAGAGTGTCTTAGCTGTTCTAAGCCTTTTCTTTAAACATGCTGCTGTTAATTTCCCTTATATTTATGCAATATAAATACCTGTCATTTCCCTTCAAGGAAGTTTAGGTTCCTGGTGAAAATTCAAATTCTTAATCGCATTCATAATTCATATTCACAGTGCATAAATACAGTAACCCCTCAATATATCACACTTCTTGGAGACAAGATGATTGAATTTTTATGGGGCAGGGGGCATATTTGGTCAAGCTGTGCCAAGCACAAGATGAACATCAAGCAATGGCAAACTACACAAGGAAAGTTCAACTGACACAGAAGACAGAAATATACCCTGTGGGGAATCAAACCTGAGCCGCCTACAAATCGCAGGTTACTAGTGCAGTGGGCAAACCACTGAGTCACTGCGGCCTCCTTGTGGGACAATGGAAAAGCATGATATAGCAAGGTTGGCAATAAAGCAAGGGTCAAGTAAAAATTGTTTACCAGAAATAAAGAAGCATAAGAAACACAAAAAGTTATGCATTTTACTATTCAAAATTATATAAAATTACAAGTTAAAGCAAAAACTATTATTCAACCTTTTAAACTAATAGTAAATGCAGTAAAATATTTTTGGAGGAATTCTCAGTCTCACTTTTGAGACACCAAATCTTTTTAACAATTCAGTTTCAGGAGATTCTTTGCATATTTAAAATTCATAAGGGACTAGTAAAAAAGTGATACATCCTAATGCATTCTATCAAGGTGCAATATAACAAGGGATTACTGCACTTTCAGAAACATAATTAGATAATAGACACAAAAATATATCCTACTGTTCTATCTGGCAAGATGGTTGTTTTTGTTGCAGCTCTTGCACGAGCAGAAAACTGAGATGTAAATAAACTGACACCTTCAAAAATTAACTTTTTGAAGGAAAAGGCTTGAGGTTCATAAGTTTTCTCAGAAGCTTCTTTAGTCGTTGCACCAACACTGATGCCAGCTTCATCAAAATACTCAGCACTAAAATAAAAAATAAAATTTAGTCAATAGTTAAGATGGACTATAGTACTTAATTTTTCCAAGAAACAGATACTATCAATATGAAATATACTATAATATCTACTAAAAAATATAAATAATTCAATATAATGTGTAGTTATGGAGATGTAGGATAACCTCTGCTCCTAAAGATAATAAAAGTATTATTGTATTGATAGAAAGTCACATGAATAAAATTGGTTCCTTGAGAAGAAAATGCTAATGAATCAGACAAATGGCCGGACTGTTTTCATAAAAATGAAAAAGTAGATATTTTGTAAAAAAAATCATGGTAGCAAATAAGTGGTTTGGTACTGGATAAAATTTAGGTGGAACTGGAAAAAAAAGCATTTTAAAAAATTATGTACTTTGACACAAATTTTAAAAATTAAATTTACATTTTAATTACTTCTTAAGCCAATTCAGGCATTGACATTGAAAAGGTGGTAAGTGCCAAAAGCTAAATTTTACGAGACCAGCAAAAAATTATATAGGAACACAGGAAAAGAAAGTAACACCCGTTTCCAACTCATAGATTTGTAATTTGTATTAATTAATAAAAATTTATGAGTTGAAAACGGGTGTTACTTTCTTTTCCTATGTTCCTATATATGGTTTTTTGCTTGTCCAGTAAAATTTAATTTTTGACGCTTACCTCCTTTTCAACATCAATGCCTCAATTATTAGTTCTTAAAACAAAAGTTTTAGCTTTTATGTTTTCAAAGCATATACATAGCAAAGAAAAATAATTACAATATATTAAAATGTAAGTGATATTAAATTATGTTTTTTACTTTAAATGACTTCTACTTTCTTTAATCTTTTACAATTAGTGACTGAAATAAGTAAAGCAGATACCTTATGCACAAAAAAAATTCTACAAAATCCCTTTTGGGATTAAATTAATTTTTTTACCACATGCTAAAATTTTAGCATTAAAATAATATTTTAGATATCTTTAGCAAAGTGAATGTTGATTTCCTTAGTTTTATAAGGTCAGTAAGTATAACGCCCATACAATTCTCAATTTCTTTAAAGTTAGACTGATTTTTAATATATGCTAATGGCAGTCCTAACCTAACATGCAAACAAAATAATTAATTATTTGTACACAATTTAAAGAGGAAAAATATGTTTTAATATTTTCAGATAATTTTTATCAAATGTATCACCTTGCACAAAACAAATACTATCACATAGTAAGAAAATACTTTATGAAACATGGTTCATGCTTAGGCAGTACAAATAGTACAACTTACGAGGCAATTTTAATTTCCAAAGCAATTCCATTTGGTCCAATTCCCGGCACATGTTCAATCTTTATAGATGTGTCATGCAATCTCACTTTCATATTGGCCATAACTGAAAAAATTTTAAAATTCAATAACATTCCAAGATTATATATAGATGTTCTTTAACACATTTCCTATACATGAACAATTAATGAAACTTCAAACAGCCAGATTAGCAAAGTTAAAAACAGGCAATTATAAGCACTGGTTATCTATTATGATATAAAGTAAATTTCCATGAAAGGTTTTTCAAACCTCGTACAGTGGTACAAATGAATATCAGTTTACAAGTGAATATAAATTTTATCTACCAGTAAAGTATTTACTCTAAAGAATAAAAATTCCAGTTTACAGCAGACTAGTGAAACTAACTTTTGAACTTTGCCCTAGAACTTCTTATTTATGAAATAGAAAATGCATAAAATAAAACAATGAGGCTAGCTAATCTAGATTTCCTTCAAACCTTGCCACAATATTTGATTACTTTTGCTCAAGGTCTCAGAAATCCTGCATGAGGCACCCAACATTTGCACCATTTCAATTTAGGCTAATGATTTGAGAAGCCAATGATTCATAAATCTTTTGTCTGATTAAAGTTGGCAAAATGTGCTTGCGGCAGATATTTCTGTACCTTTGAGGTATAGGACACTCACTTTTACCATACTTACAGGAGAGCAGTTTGAACATGTTTGATTTTGTTAAATAAAAGTGGACTTGGTGTTCTTTTAAAAGCATGTAACCTCCCCAATTATTGATGTAGGACATAACGTTCTATACCTCTGGGTAAAAAAATACATATGGGTGTGTAGTTATCCTATTTCGGTAAAAAATGGAGTGTCCTATACCTCCGTGGTACAGATTTATATATAAGGCAATACTAAACCAAATAAAAATGTAACAAAGCCAAAAATATTTTTTAGGACACCCATCAAAAGCAACAGTTAGAACAGAAAAATCTTACAAGTATCAATGAATTGTGCCATCTTCTGCACACCAGTTGTTTTCTGGCCATCCACAATTTCTTCATCATCTTCAGCCTTTGAATTCTTTAAACAGTCTTCGGCTAACTTCAAACTAGAGGCCATGCTACCCCAAACTGATTCAAACATAGAAACTGAAATGAAAATAAAGAATATACTACTTTATTATTTGGTCAAGGCAATATTTAAAGAACAATTAAATGAAATCAATAAATGGATTCCTTTTCATTCGATCCCCATTTAGAATTGAACTGGTGAGACAAGTAATAGAACTAGCAATAAAAAGTAAATATGACAATTCCAATGAAGCACAGGTCGGATTTAGTTTAAAAAGATTACTTTATACACTTGAATAAAACCAATGTTATTTTAGGGAAAAGTAGTTTCCGAAATGTAAAAACATAAGTATTTAGGGAATGGAGACAATGTTTCCCAGATGATGCAGCAATATCAGAGATGTCAACGTACGGCTAACAGTGTCAGTAATAAGATATTGATTTTCAGTATTCTTTCAATAACTAATTTCACAAAAGCTTTCAGAAATGATTATGTAGAATTTTGGAAGAACATTTTTAAAACTAACATTTAAACATAATTAATAGTTAATGGAGCTTTAATAGATATTATGGCAAATAAATTAAAAGTATTGCAGAAATGCCAACCTTTGGTTGATCATATCAGAAAAATGGTGATTGATTTTCAGTAATTAGGGGGGACCGGAAAGTAATGTCGTTTCTTACAATAAATTCAAACAAATAAATTTTTAACAAGTTTTATTTTTAATCAATGATGTAATCACCCTCGTTATCAACAACCTTTTGCCATCTAGTGTGCAAATTTTCAATGCCGGATCGATAAAAATCAATTGGTTTTTGAGCAAAATATCTGGAGATGGCATTTTGGATATCATCCAAATTTTCAAATTTTTTGTCACATGTCTGAAGACCTGAAAGACTTTGTGTCAATGTCTACTTTTGGTATTAGTTGTTAGTATAGAGAAGGTGATCAACATTGATCACATTAAGCTCGCTCATGTATTGGACGAGCCTGCATCACCAGATTAGCAGTCTATGCATTCCAGGAAGGCCGTTGATGCCGGTCCTGTACTCTGGGCCTACACAACTCATTACAGTCAAAGTATGTTTTCATCTCCCTCAGCCCACTTCCTGAGATTGGGGAGTACTGCAGCAAAGTGCTTTTAACAACATTGATATAAATAGTACCTGCACATTTTCTAGATTAAACCCGAAAAGACTGGCAAAACGAGATGATTAGTTGGCAGTGCAAATACACTGCATCAACTCTGATGCATGCTCGTGCAGGATAAAATAACTTGAGAATTCGAAAAAAATTATTCAAATGACCTTTTTATACTTGTGTACATCTGATTTCCTGTTGAAATTCAACCTTTTACAAAGCTGAAACTGTCTTATTCTTCACGAAAAAACAATGCCAGCACTATCATCAGCATATGCCCTATGCTTAGGACATCAAGGCTCTTCAGCAGTTTCGATGGACTAAAGAAAATGCTTTGCTTTTCTTCTGAATGGGATAAGACTTCCCAGTTGAGACCTCAGGATGTGCCTTTCAGACCCTAACTTATGGCAATCCCCCTATAAAAATGTATACTGTTTATACTTTAATTTCATTCCTGATATCAGATTCCTTCCTATCAGGTTAGTCCTTTTAATAGCTTCAGAATGCATTCTGGCAGAAACACAGCCCTAAACAAACTATTGCTAGGTACAAAACATTCAAGTGCTTAACCCTAAGCAATAAATATCCCTAAAACAATAAATTTGAGCATTTTATACATAAATGCATTCACAAAATACAATTACCATCTTCTGGTCTTTCTTTGGGTTGGGCAATGATCCGTATTCCTTTCAAATCTACAAAAGTATTATCTGTAAATACGCTAGTCCATGGAATTGAAAGTGACACAACTTCGATAGATCCTTGCTGTAACTCAATGGGAAGATTGTATTCCTCGCACAATTCATTCAAAGCCTGAAAATGAATTTCAAGATATCAGTGATTCCATCATAACATTTGATGGCTGAGTAACTTTCTAGTCTGAACACAAGAAAGTAACAAAATATAAATACATTATTAAAATGACAAATTCACAATTAGTAGTTCCATTTTATTGAGCCATTTTAGATTGAAAAGTTAAAATTTGGAAGGAAACTATTTTTTCTCATAAAAGAATCACCTATAACCCTAAGGCCTCCTGCGCACTGGTGATTTTTGGGGAGAAACTGTTTAGTAATATAAATGAAACATTGTTTTCAATGTGACTCGCACATTGGTGATTTAGTTGAGGTAACTAAATAAATACAACACGTTCTATTTCGAGGGTGACGAAATTGTTTTAGTATCGCATCTGTGGGAATAGAACGTACATGTTCAGGCCTGTTCGCATGCACGGGTGATTATTTAGTAGACTATTTGCCTGCAATGAATGAACATCATATCGTTTTCCTTCCTCCCTTTTCTTATTGTAAACTTAATAAACATGTCGATGGACATAGAATTTTTTATTAGTGAAATTGAAAAAAGACCAGTTATGATTACAAGATGAAGGAATATTCCAAGTTGTATCAACAGGCTATCAGAGCTCTATTTACTCATCCGGAAATAATTAAAAAATTCGTCTGGATACTTTTTCAAGGTCGCAAACAATTTGTAAAACTGACCACTAATAAGTCTTTCACTCAATATGAGGTACCCAAAATCATTTGCTTCTGTTTACTTTTTAGTCTTAGAAGTAGTTCACAAACACATACAGTTTCTTTGAAATCAATTTCATATAAGACAGCTGTGTAGCAACTATTTAGTCACCTAATGCGCTCTTACGAGGAGTAACACTTTTTAGTATTGGAAGTATTTAATCACCAAACAAAAATGTTGCCAATGCACGGGAGGCCTAAATAAATGAAAAATTTGATTAACATTAGAAAATAGGAGCAGAAAGTATGGCATCAATGGCAATTATACATTTTCCTTCCATTGCCAAAACTGTTCTACTTGGATGCAATTTCGAATTTATTGTTTTCATGGATGAGGTTGAACAATGTTATAATTAGGACTTGGACATTGATGTGCTTGCAAAAAAGATTATTGGAATGAAGATCAGTTGGAATTTGAGGAAAACCAGTGAAAAAAAATTCAGAAAAGTTAGGCTCCAAATAACTGAATCTAAAAACTTTATGGTCAAAACAAAATTTATAGCTGCAAAATATGACTAACTGCTCATTTCGAACCCAGTAAGAAATCAAATCATTCATAAATTACATCATGTGCACATCTCAATATTCCTTCCAAGTTTAGCTTTCTAGGCTAGAGATGGCATACTACATTTGAATATAATACAAAACCCAAGTTCTCAGCTTTCCCCATCCACACCAGGGACTTTGGAAGTAGCCAAACACTGGAGGCTTATGAAATTTTTTTCAAAAACCTGACTTAGTAGAGAAATGGGATACGCAAAGAAAATTTTTCAAAAAGCACTTATTATTTCAATTGAATGTTGCAAAAATTTTAATTGCCTGTTAGCTAGAAGTTTCTAATTATGTAGTATTTATTGGATGGTAAATTTTCATATTTAATCTAAATTTATGAAACATTTTAATCAGCCTAAATTTTTCATTCACTGCATTTTAGTTTGGTATTTTGGTATTTTCAATTAACGTCACACTGGAGCAACACAACGGGCTATTGGTGACGGTCCGGGATCAATCCCAGAGGGAAAGATCCGAGGACAACACCACGTAATTTTGAACCACGGTCAGATGACGAGGCAACACCTGAGCTGGCACCCCACTCTCCAAACTTCCACACCACGCCAACGTGAGGACATTTGAGGCCACGACAGATTTAACGTGCACCAGCCCCCTTTGTACACGACGGTGTTTGGCTGGATTCGAACTCGCAACCCTTCGGTTGCTAGTCCGATACTCTTCCAACCGGGCCACCGCGGCCCCACTGCATTTTAAAATCTTTCAGATAAATCATGTAGATAAGTTTTATATCATGTTATCTATGGAAACATGATTAAGTAGTACAAAAGTTTTTCTTTCCTTAGTTGTATGATATTTATATAACCAGCCTTGAGTGGAATTAAAACGTAAAAACATATGTATTGTAACCTTTATAAGAGTATCATTGTTGTTTCATTATTTGAATAGATGAACAATTTTGGAGGTAATTTTAGGTAGTTGGCTTAAAAAGTGAAACTATTTTCATTTGTCCAATTACTCTAATAGTTAATTGTTTTATGAACCTCACTGATCCCCTAGTCTTAAACCTTTCAAGGAGTTGGGATGCCAGAAGCTCACTCCCTTCCCCTCCTCTGTTAAGGCTAAAGAACAGAGGACTGAACAGATGAGGTTTTTCCATTTTATCAAATTACGCATTTATTTTCCTCCTGCATACAAGAGAGTACAGGAAAGGGTGTTCAGCCCTTCCGGCACAGAAATTAAGGTGCTTGAGCCCCCTGTTCCCCATGCCTGAGATCCCTGATCTACACTGTGTGGCTCAGTGAAAATAAATGGTGATGGATCAATAAAGGCTCCCCAGTGGCAATTGTTTCCAAGTATTCAGTTTCTAATACTTTTCATTCTTTGTTCAACTTAAAAGTTTCATTCGTGTAAAGGATTTTTTCTCAGTTCAGCATATATTTAACACCATATTTGCTTTGATACCAATGGGGCAAATTTTTTTAATCAAAACAGATTGTGCAATATTCGAAAGTAATTCAATTGATACTTTAGAAAGTGTTTGCATTTCGGGAACACAATAGTCACCTTTTGAGCACAAAATTGGTTACCTAATCTTTCAGTAAAATTAAAGAAACAGCTTTATGAATAACATTTGTATTTAATTATTCCCCTAGGCTTTTATAAGACAGATGCAGCTATAGGCCTAACTCCTCATTTACCTTATTCCCAGGATTATGTTTGAAATTTGAAGGTACGGTTTATTTCGATGTGCAGTTCAATACGCTTTCGAAAGCACTTACATTTTTCAGGAACGCGCGTCAAGAATTAATACGATGAGTGAAGAAATTAATATTAGGCGTGTATATTTGACAATTTTCATACAAGTGCGCAACGCTTTAATATTAAACGATTTTTGAGATTTCGCAAAGGTGGTGCCAAATAGCGTTGAAGTCTTATCAATTTTTAAACAAAAGAGGATGTTGAGCTGAACATAAAAACGTATTCCGCAAAAACGCACTTTCCATCCTTCTTTTCAACCACGGTAATTATATTTTTATCCCTTCTTTTGCAACAACGGCAAAAAATTTTAATGTTAGTAACATTTACCTCACAATCAAGTAGAACATTTTCAATGGAACCTTTTCCGCTTCTCAGGGAATAATTGAGTTCGTCTTGAGAAAACTCTTGAAGATACTGTCCTAAAAATCTTTTAAGAAGATATCCTATTATTCTTTTAAACATTACGTCCATGCTAAAAGCTTGCCATACCATCTTGTTTTATTTTATAGATCATTAATTGATCACAGCTAAAACGCAATTGACAACAAGTCAAACAATAAACAAAACGCACATGGATGACAATAACACAGATCCAAGTGGAACTCTGGTTGGTGGAAATACTGGATAAGAAATTTTGTAGAAATCGGCGGTTATGTAGATAGTAGTTAACTGCTAACAAATTATATATATATATATATATATATATATATATATATATATATATATATATATATATATATATATATATACGGTTATGTAGATAGTAGTTAACTGCTAACAAATTATATATATATATATATATATATATATATATATAAAATTATTAACTGTTATCGAAAACATTAAGAGTTGTTGATAAATGTGCAATGGTAATCGTTCTTAATCGTAAATCTTCAAAACTTAAAAGGAACCCTATTTTTAGAATAAATCAAGTAACTGTAAAAATAACAAATAATCTGAAATACTTAGGAATTATTATCGACGATAGACTCGCGTGGAGCGACCATATTGCATCACTAACATCTAGATGCTTGGTTATAGGGGGGTCCCTATGTAAAGTTAGAGGCGGAGGATGGGGGGTCGGCCCCCAGCTCCAGAAAATATGGTATTTAACCGTAACCGAAAAAATTATTACTTATGGAGCTGGGGGACTTACACATCCTAGTAAAACTTTTGGGGGGGATAGAGTGTGTGACGTCATGGTGGACATGGGAGTATTTCCGCTTTCACTGGGTTATCATCACAGTTGGTCCAGCTATCTTGAACTAGTACGAAAATTGGCATGCTTTCTTTGGCGTTTTTCTGAGGTCCTGTTAGTGACTCATTTCCGGAGACGCTCAGATTGCTGCCTACATTTCTGAAGTGAATTTGGCGGACGTGACTTTCTGTGGATTGCTTATTTTGTGCTTCCTATAAATTATATATTTTATCCTTTGATTCTGATAAACTTGCGTATTTGATTTACATTTTCATTGTGTTCGATTTATATTTGTTGATCATAGTATTTCTTTCTGTTGCAATAGTTGCTGAAAAGTGCGCGTCTTGGAACATTTTTCCAATTTCTTTAGTGAAAAACATTGTATTTGTTTTACTACGTTTTCCATTTTTATTTCATCTATAATACCATTTATATTTGATTTAGTTTTGTCTTAAACGTTCTCCACTTCTCATCTTGTCCCTTAGTGTTAATAATGAGACTTCTCATAATTGGCGATTCAATGATTAAGTATTTGAACGAATACTTAATTAGCGAATTGCAGGATCATGAAGTTGATCTCATTTCTTTTCCAGGTGCGAAGATAGAAAGGATATCTGGGAAACTTAGTAGTTTAGGTAAGTATGAATGGATGCTCTTTCATGTAGGGACTAATGATCTTGCTGGTGATGTTTCTGAAATTCTTCAGGAATACACCAGCCTTTTTCAGGAGCTTTCTATTTTGTATCCTGCTGCTAAGGTGGTTATTTCTGGGATCATACCACGTGGTCCCAACTTTTTTCTGGATTCTGAGTCCCGTTCTTCTCTGGCATCTCAACTAGAGTTTTTAAACCAAAAGACCTCAATCGTCAATCATGAACTAGAAAAGGCTTGCCTGGGCCGAGAGGCATTTTATTTCTGTCAGTCTCTTGGTCCATGGAAAGGCTTCTGGGGACGTGATGGATTACATCTCAACAGAAAAGGGAATCTTCGTTTGGCGAAAATGTTTTCACAAACATTAGGAGGGCTGATTGCATTGGAAGCTGCAATCTCCAAGGACAGTCCTGCAGTAAGTACATTTTTTAGATGTTACTTTGTTAAATGCAGCTTTCAATCTTGTTCCAAGCCTAATATGTGTTGTGTAATCTCTTTCAAACCTGTCCTTTCTAAAAATTTTAATGTTCCTGATATCTGCTCTTTGTTAGAGTTTGCTGATTCCAATGGAAGCTGCAATCTCCAAGAAGGACACTCCTGCAGTAAGTGCATTTTTAGATGTTACTTTATCTGTTAAATGCAACTTCCAATCCTATTGTAAGCCTAATATGTGTTGTGTAACCTCTTTCAAACCTGTCCTTTCTAAAAATTTTAATGTTCCTGATATCTGCTCTTTGTTAGAGTTTCCTCCTTTGCCAATAATTATTTCTAACAACACTAACATGAGTAATTTGCAACCTTCTAGTCCACCTGCAAGTACTAATATTTCTGCTCTTTCAGTTATTCAGTCTGTTCCTCCTGTTCTTTCTCCAACAAATACCTCTACTATCCCTTGTAGTAAATCTAATGTTCCTGACATCCATTCTTTGCAAGAATTTCCTCCTTTACCGAAACTTATTTCTAACACCAACATGATTAATTTTCTACCTTCTAGTCCACCTGCAAGTACTAATATTTCTGCTCTTTCAGTTATTCAGTCTGTTCCTCCTGTTCTTTCTCCAACAAATACCTCTACTATCCTTTCTAGTAAATCTAATGTTCCTGACATCCATTCTTTGTTAGAATTTCCTCCTTTACCGAAACTTATTTCTAACACTAACATGAGTAATTTTCAACTTTTTATTCCTCCTGTTCCACCTGTAAGTACTGATACTTATCATCTTTCAGCTGTTCAATCAGTTACCACTCTTCCATTTTCTTGTAACCTAGAATGTTATTGCTCAGTAAAGGTATGCTTATCTGATAGTTTGGGAAATAATAGTGCTAATAAACAATGTAAGGTGGAAGGTTTGATTAAGCATTGTAGAACTGGTGGGGGTAGTGTCGAGCATCTTGAGGTCGAAAGGGAATTATATCCCAGACAATGTGCATGTTGTCAAAAAATTTATAAGACAAAGGTCACTTTTAGAAACCATCTTAAAACATGTAATGTTAGTGTTAAAATTTCATATCCTCGGCAATGTGAGATTTGTTTTAAGTCTTACCTTTCCAGAAAATCATATTCCAATCATAAGAGCAAGTGTAAAGTGCAGGAAAATAGTAGCTTACTGCAAGATCTCACCAAAGTTCCTGATACCATGAGAGAACACTGTTCAGCTAATGTTTGTTCAATTTCAGAAATCTCTATTTCTGAACTATGTAACAATTCTGTTTTGGAAACTATGTCTAGTGTTAACTCCAATTCATTTATATCACCCAAAACTACGGACAACCCATTAGCCTCTTCAATTAGTTCAAAAGAATATCAACGTAACTCGCCACTCCCTATTTCAAAATCGATAGATATCCTATCTCTTCCTAATTCATTAATTAGTAAATGTGTACCAAATTCTGATTTAAAGACATGTGAGAAATGCTTAAATATATTTTCAAATAAGTACAATCTTCAACGGCATAAAATGGTATGTGCAAGAGCTTATGTGAAAACCTTAAGGGCCAAAAAGTGTCCAGTTTGTGGCAAGTTTTTTAAAAGTGAGACAGAATTTATTGAGCATGAGCAGTTATGTATTTTAATTAATGAACAGGAAATGCATTACTGTATTTTTCCAGACTGTAATAGGCCATTTAAGCACCTTGGAAATTTAAATAGGCATGTGTTTGAAATACACAATTCAGATTCTCTTCAAATACTTTCATTCGATTCAATGGTTAGTTTCCAAAATTGGTTAGAGATGGAAGGAACATCAACTTTTACATCTTTCACTAAAACAACAGGAGGCAAGCAGTATGGCTCTAAAACATTTCATTATTATTCTTGTCAATTTAATTTTCTATCATCTCAATTTCAAAATTCCAGGAAAACAAATCGCAAAAATAGAAAAGGTACAATACCTAATCTTAACTGTCCTGTCAGAATATGTGCTTGTGAGCAAAAGGACTTGGTTACTGTCTCTTACAGCACTAATCATAACCATCCCCTACAATTTAAAAATTGTAGGTTTCAACCCTTGAAGCAAAGTACGCGTGACTTAATTAAAGCACAGTTATTGTTAGGTATTCCTGTGCAAAAAATTCAATTGCTTTTGAGAGAAAATTTTGGAGATCGTGATTGTAGGGAGTTTTTCCCTGTAAAAGAAGTGTTCCTTTCACGGAAAGTAATTAAGTCATATTCTCGTCATGGACTCGCATTGCAACCAAAGAGTGATGCAATTTCCATTGCTGCTCTTGTTGAGGAGTTAAAAGTTGAGGAGTATGACCCAGTGTTAATTTTTAAACCTCAAGGCTCTAGTACACTGTATGGTCCTTCTGATTTAGACCTTTTAAAAAATTGTAACACCTCTTTTGCTTTAGGAATTCAAACTAAAGATCAAAAGGATATGATGGTGAAGTCTTGCAGTAAAATATTATGCATTGATTCAACCCATAAAACGAATCAATATGATTTTTATTTGATCAATTTGGTAGTCTCAGATGAGTTTAGTCATGGGTATCCAGTAGCACATTTTATTACAAATTCATTAACATATGAAACAATGATTTGCCTTTTTAAAAGTCTTAAGTGTAGAATTCCTTATTTAAATGTTAATTGTGTCATGACTGATGATGACCACACTACTTTTAGTGCATTTCAGGCTGTGTTTGGACATGAAGTAAAACATTTGCTGTGCAAGTGGCATGTGTTAAGAGCCTGGAATAGGAATTTAAATTCTTACATTTCTGATAAAATGCTACGAAATGAAATTAAGTTAAAATTAATGAATCTGCTAAATGAAAAAAACCTTACAGAATTCAATAGACTTCTTAATGACTTTTTGAACTGTTCCGAAAATTGCGAGTTATTTGTAAATTATTTTAAAAGGGAATATTCTAACCGATGTGAATTGTGGGCCACATCTTATAGGAGATATTATCATGCTTCAGTTAATACAAATAATTATTGTGAATCATTTCATAATCAGTTAAAAACCGTTTACTTTGGACGTAAATTTAATAGAAGGTTAGATACCTTGTTAAAAGTACTACTTGATATCGAAAAAGATAACTTTTTAACGTATAAAAATAGAATTTTAAATGACATTCCACCAAAAGAAGAAAATCCAGACATTGAAGCCAGACATAAAAAAGGTAGCAAAATTCCTGATACAGATTTGCTTTTACTTAATACTAATACTTGGTCTGTGAAGTCCCAATCACAGAAACATAAAGAATACATTGTAAAGCTAGTAAACACTAAGTGTCCTATGATTGATCACTGCTATTTTAAATGTCTTGAAATTAGTTGCATGTCATTATGCTGTCATTTATATAATTGCAACTGCCCAGATAGTTCTAATTTGTGTAAGCATGTGCATAAAGTGCATTCCACTAATCCTAAAACTAATCTCAATAACAATGACCTTTTTGATGATGCTCCTAGGATTGAAACAGATGGTTTTAAAGAACCCTTAAAATCTACATTTATTGCTAAAGATTTGTACAATCCTCATTCCAAGGCTGATAAAGTAAAAGCATGTCAAAAGTTATGGGATTCCTTATCGCAAAAATTGAATGATCCACGAGTTCAAGAATTCATGCTTGACAATGTATATACAACATTGCAAACATTAGTTGCTGGATGCCGTGGCATTTTAAACTCAGAGACTGATAAAAATTCTAATATTTTTCCTTCTTCAAAAGTGGCTCCAAATCAGGCTATTGAGCGTCAGATTCTATTCAAAACCCGAAAAAAACAGAAAGGTGCAATGCTTCACAAGAGGAATAGTGCTAAAAGGTTCTTAGATTCGGAAGATGTTGATGATTGTTTTGTAAATATGACCCCATGCAAAAAGGCAAAGATAGATTCCTATGAACCATTTACAAAATTAAACAATGAAACAGGTGAATCTTTTACTAAAAGCATTGGGGTCTACAAATTGTGTCAAACAGCTTTCAAATCTCTGGATCCTTTTATTACTATTAATGAAGAAAGTGCTATTAAATTGAAGTCTAAAGGTTTTGTCAGAGGATGGTTATTTGACGTTATCATTGATGCATTTCTTTATGTGCTGTGTACGGTTAATCCAGACTTTGTTTTAATTGATTCTGCTATTACAAACCTAATAATAAATAGCATGTCATCAACAGATCAATTACTAGCTTGCAATCCTTTAATTTTATCATCAAAATATTTATTTCTGCCTGTTTGCATGGAAAATCATTGGTGTTTAATATTTATTAATAAAGAAAAAAGATGCATTGATTTTTACGATCCATCAAATAATGATATTTCTGACAGGTATTGCAAAATTTTAGATAATGTTAAAAATTATTTTGGTTGTACAACTGGGATGTGGACTATTAATTTCCCCTTACATGTGTTGCAACAAGATTCAATGAACTGTGGTGTGTTTGTATGTTACTTTGCCCATCAGATAATATACAAGTCTAGTGTTTATGTGCCATTTGATACAAATAAATTTCGGGCATATATTTACTGTGTTTTGTTAGGAACAGTGATTCCTTCAAAGGACTCATTTAATAAACCAACTGTAAATAATACTTTCGTAGATGCTAATTTCTGTAATTTTTCAAAATTTAAGACAATAGATAAAAGTAATGTTTTGACATGTGAAGTAAAAGTTAATGACATAGAGATTAAGACATACATGCTGAAATCTTTAGATCTCTTTATTTCATTAGAAGAAGAAACCCTTTTAAGATCAGCTTCTACTGCTTTTTGCAAAGGTTGGCTGTATGATTCAATAATTGATGCTTTTGTTTTTAATGTTATTAGGTATTCAAACACCTTTGGATCAATGGATGCAATATGTTCCTCTTTGATATTAAATGGTTCTTATTTTGAGCAATTAAGGAAACATAGAATTTTACTCATTCCAGCCAATGTCAATAAACATTGGAGTCTAATTGTTGTAAATATTGATAGCCATACCTTAGAGTTTTATGATCCATTAAATGACTTCATAGATAAAACATCATCACTTTTATTGCTTAAATGGTGTTCAATATTAAGTAGTGTATTTCCTAACTCAAATAAATGGACTTTTAGTTTCCCTCCCCATGTCAAGCAAACTGACAATATAAATTGTGGTGTCTTTGTATGTTATTATGTTTATAAAAAAGTAAATAATACATCTTTAAATTCAGATTTCAACATACCAAATTTTAGACAATTTATTTATGATACTATCGTTGGAACATAAAAGTATTTGTACATACCTACACAAAACAAGGAATTAAACAGATGTCAAATGTGTATGTAAACAATAATTTACAGATCATGCAGTTACAGTTAATATGTATCTACTTAAACCTTAATAATTTTAAGTAGTAGTATTTTGTGTTTGCATATGATTAATAACGATTTTTAGGTCAGTTCGAAATAAATTGTTCACATTTTTAGTAATTACTTATTACAAAACCCTTAACACAAATCAAAATTGAGTTTGCTTGAAACCTGTAATCAGTTCTTCAGTAATTTGTTTTCAACTTATTGCTTGCTTTTCTAACCCACTTTTGAGTAGACTTGAATTAAAACAATTTGTTATAACAAAACAAGTTTATTAACAACAAATATAACAAGGTTGTGGAATGACCATTTTCTCATTGTAAGGCTAATGAAGCCTCTCAGTCTAATTCCTGAATCTTAACCCTCGTGCTCACACAGCACCCTCTACAATATACGGAGGATTTAACAAACAATAAACATCTTTTAGCTCAGAAGACTTATTCGAAAAGCAGCATTGAGAGAATAAACTGTTGAACATGGGGGGGGGTTGCAGTGTGATCTTATAAATCAATGATTTCTGGTAGTTGAAACATTTCCAGTTTAAAATGTTTTTCTCAATGAAAGTATGTTGTGTATTGCCTTACGAGTATAACAGATTTGTGTTTTGTTATTTATTGAAATACAGTTTATATTTTACAGATATATTACAAATCTCTGATGTCTGAAGTTTTCCAACTGAAAAGAAAAAATAGTCTTATTTGGTGTCACCTAGTCATTCAATATTTAGCAGTTAAAAACTAAATGATGTTTGTTTTTGATGACCATTTCATATGGCATCAATAATAAATTTCTTTTAGTTAAGATCATGGTATGCCTATTTAAATCAAGATTTTAAATTTCATTTTCCTTTCTCTGTGTGTATTATGTTTATTACAATTAAATAATTATGAAAACAAGATTCATGTTATTTTATTCAAATAAGTTTAGAAATTTGCTTGTATTTAATTCACCTCAACCATTGTATTGAAAATCATCCTTCCCCTGAAGATACTGAATAATTTTTTGATAGGTATCAATTATTAGACAATTATGTATTTCCCTATTGGGCTGTTGATCAACAGGTGTCACTCACATGCCTGTTCATCAGTGTTGGTTTTATTTTAAATAAATCCGATGATTTTTTAATCCTGATTTTTTTGTACCCTGACACTTAGTCACAACAAAATAGTTTTCTGCAGTATCAAAAGTATTCAAATTTTACACATAAATCTTTATAATGGGAAATTTCAATATTTTCGTTTTGTTTGGTGTAATATGTTGGTTAATTTTATGCATTGATCCCTAGGAATTCTTTGCATTGCCAGCATAACTATTCTATATTTAAGGAATTGGAAGTTTGGAATGTAAAAGTTAATTCGTCCATCTGATAGTTGAATATGTTAAAATAAATTTGGGTTTTAAAAGCAGAAAGCTCTTATGATTATGATTGCACTGATGATTTTTTTTATTGCAGCTTCAAAATTCCACACAATTGGAATATTCTGGAGGAATGCTATTACTCTTATCCTATGCTGTTCATAGAAGAAAGCTTCATTTTCGTGTATGTTAGTGTAAACCCTTTATGTGTTTGTGCTTGGAAATACTGATGCTCAGAAATTTTTTTTAAATAAACATTTGATTTCAATATATGTACATTTTCATGTCTTATTCATTTCTTACTATTCACTTACAAATAACATTTTTCACAAATAAGTACTTTTTGCAAGCTGAATATTAATGAGTTGGAATTTTTCCATGAATTTTTTGTACAAGTTATTTTTATTTTATTTTCCATTGATTACATGATTTTTCTCTAAAACAAGTCTAACACATTGATTACTGAATACAAAATTAACTAAAGCAATTCTATACTTTTTATTCATATATGATAATTATGTAAAGCAAAAATTTCATGTCACCGGGTATGGGTTAAAATCAAACTAATTTAAATAACTCGAGTACCAGATGGGAAAACCATTGCTTATGCATGGCATTTGTTGTGCATGTCATTTATTTACTCTATCATGTGATTAACTATGCTAGTTCCTATATTGTGTTTAAATTTTTCAAAAATTTTCCCAGATATTTTTTTTATTAATGCTATTCATCAAATATTTTACTGTTTAATATGTATCAAAACTATCTAGAAACTACACTATTTACATGTCTCATGTCCAACAAGTTGAAACTTGTCCGGCAAGGCTCGAATTAAAATCATAAAAATCCAATTTAAATATTAAAAAAATCACATTTAAATCGAATGAATAGGAGTGTTATGATTTTTCCAATCATGATTTTTTTCATATCCTAGTTAAGATTATTAGAGAAAGATTATGGAATCTGAACATTGAAAAAACTCACCTGAGCATTCAAAGAATTTCCCTGCAGTCATAATTACTTATATGAGGTTGACATATTCATCAAACAAGAATTGTGTAAATCTTTAAATATTGTTAACAGACATCAATTAGTTTCTATTATATATTTTTCCGTGAGTTCTTTTGTTTCATAAATTTATTTGACAGTCATGTGAATTAGATACATGAAGCAGGACCAGCTGAAGAGGCAATTGAATAGTGCCATCAAAAAAGGCACATTTCGTGCTTAGAATCACCACCAATCATAGGTAAACTTGCATTTTCAAATAACTTAACTTTTAAGAAAGTAAAAACCCATATTTACCTAAATTATCAGACCTCTATTCTTTGACAGAAAAAACTACTCAGATTGCTCTTACTCCGTATTTTTTTCTACATATTGAATATTACAGTTGAATTCGGGGTGAGATTTTGGGTTCCGTTATTTCGAACCTTGTGTTTTCCAAATAATTCAGAGATTAAAATTAATATTGAATATTAAGTGCAATTAGCGAGTTGTAAATATGATTTTTACTTATGTAAATTACACATTTTAACACTTCTATAAACATGACTAACAGATGCCGTCCCATCTACAGGGTGGAGCTTAAGTCCCCTAGTTCCGAAGTTTTATCGTTCGGTGCCGTAAGCCAGTGCTTCCCAACCGATGTGACGCGAAAATTTTTACCGCAAAGTCCTGATGATGGGGCGACGGTACCGGAGGGTTATCCATCGGCGAAAAAGCTATGAACATTCTTTTACCATTTGCTGCAACATACATGTGTGAGCAAAAGTTTCTCTTCTATGCTCACTATCAAGAATTTAAAGAGATCATCCTTGAAAAGTCTTGATCATGAATTGCGTGTAGCTCTTTCAACCATAGACCGAGATATAAAAAAGTGTTCACAGAAACAAGCTCAAGTATCTCACTGAAATAAGAAGGAAATATATGTATTTACTGTGACAAAAGAATATGAGGATATTTATATTAATACTTAAAATGTTTATTTTTTCATTAAATTATTATTATTAGCATATTTATACATAGTCAGTAATTCTTTTGTATATAATTAATTTTACTTTTGTATTTTTACATCAAAATTTTATAAAATAAGTGTTCTAAAAATTTAATCACAATTTCACTCAGTCAAATCTGACAATTTAGTCACTATTCTTAGTCCCCTTGTTATTGTAATTCTTAGTTCATAGATGAAGAGACGTAACTAGGCTAGTTTCCACCCGAGGAAAGAACTCGCCTTGCCCCCCCCCCCCCCACCGACCAACCAAACCAAAACCCTCCCCACAATACCTGATATCGCCACCACACATTAATTCCACTAGTCCAAATTTTTTTATTAAACTTCGATGGTAAATGCTCGATTTCAAAGGTAAATAGATTAATTTGCAGCAATTTCATTTTTAGTACAAGATAAAATACCAAATTAATTCTAAGATATTTCATTCACAAATAATCTAAGAGTAACATGTTTGGAATATTCTTTCATACTTATAATCGCTGCAAATGAAATGAAAAGGTTTTATCAAATGATATCGAGATACAGTGGCTCCCAAAACTGTTCGTACACTTACGAATTTCAAAGAAATACTGCTCTATCCATTAATAAAATTAATATTTCAGAATGGGAATTTTTTAATAACATCTATAACTTGTTCTTAACAAAACTACGTAAAATATTTTAAAACTTTTTTTTTGGAAAATCAATAATCAAAAAGTAACAAAAAACTTACCTCACAAAAGTCTTCGTACACTTTAAAAAAATTTCTACATATTAGCAAATATTGTAATATTTCGGTAAATTAGTACTTAGTAGGATATCCTATAGCATCCACAACAGCTTTTAAACGTCTGGGAATAACGTTCACTAGTTTTTTCGTAATTTCTGCATCAATGTTCCACCATTCTTCAATAATTACTGTTTTTAGTTCGCTTTTTGTTTTAATGCCGTGTCTTCGTACTCTAACCTCTAGTTCTCTCCAAATGTGTTCTATTGGGTTTAAATCCGGCGACTGAGGTGGTGTTTTCAGAACTTGTGGACAATTATAGACTCCAGAGGCGAACGCTGAGAGCCGTGTGCTTAGGATCGTTATCTTGATAAAAAACAAAGTTGTTTCCAATACCCAAATTTTGGGCTGATAATTTTAAATTGTCTTTTAAAATATTTAAATAAAGAGCATGATTCATTATGCCATCAATAAATACCAAATTACCTAGTCCTGATGCTGACATGCACCCCCACACAAGGACACCTCCACCGCCTTGGCCTAAGTTCTTGGGATTTAGTTAATCATTTTTTCTTCTCCATACAATTATACGCCCATTGGAACCAAACATGTTAAATTTGCTTTCATCTGCAAATAAGACATGATTCCAATTAGTTTCGGGCTTATTTATCATTGATTTTGCGAAGGAAATCCTAAGCTTTCTATTTTTCGTACTTACAAAAAATTTTCATTTAATCAAAAATTTTCAGTACATTCTGTAGAAATTTTTACAGCACTCAAACGTGGATTTTTCACAAATTTTCTAACTATAAATCTCTGATCACGTTGAGTTAACTTTACAGGACGACCTTTCCTTACATTGTTTTCGATCCGATTTTCTTCTTTAAAGCGTTTTATCACATACTGCACCGTAGAATGGGATAAATTTACTAATTTAGAGATATTCCGAACTGATTTACCACTACTATGATGAAAAATAATCAATTTTCGAATGCTGTTCGTTGTTTCCATACGACTACGAGCCATTTTTAAATAATTCATAGAATATTACGAAGTAAGCAAGCAAAGATTAAAGCCAAACGATTTTTTAAATGTCACCACAATGCAAAAATAAAAAAAGCGATAAACGATAATTTTATTTATGAATTTATCCGAAAATATTTCGGTGTACGATCACTTTTGTGGCGTGTTCTTTCTCTGCCTCCTTGCATTTTCATTTTTATAAAAAGAAAATGAGTCAATATTTTTTTAAAGAATATTAGTTTTTATTCAGAATCACATGGAGATGATATGAAAAAATATTGGACTTTATATTCGAATTCAATTCCAGGCTACAGCGCTTTTTCTACAAATTTTTAAAGTGTACGAACACTTTTGGGAGCCACTGTATGTGTGGGCTGCATCAAAATCAGCAGATTGTTGCTTTAGAATAGGATATTTAATTATTATAAATACAGAGGCTGTTCGGACATTTTTTGAATGATTTTGATGAGCTTTAAAAAATTGTATGCTACGAAATAATTTTATTTTCGCAGCAGTTAAATAGTTAAAATATAACTTATCGCCTGCTAACTCAGAGTTTACTTCAAAATGGCGCTTTTAAATAATCAATGGTTGGAAGGCTGTTTCTGCTCTTTCCGAAGAGAATTATGCTTATTCAATTATTCAAAAACGCTGTAAAAATCAGTTTTTCGATATCTAAAGGTACGATATTATTAATGAGAAAGGAAAAAAACGTAAAAGTGAAAAAATATTTCCAAATACGTATCCAAAAAGAAAAGAGTATATTTGTAAGGTAAGATCTTTAATTTTAAAAGAGAATCTGCCAATCAAAGGACTATTACAAAGTCATTAAAAGTTCAGTTTGAACTGTAAATAAAATAATTAACAGTGATCTGAATCTTAAAAAGGCCAAAAATTACAATGTTCATCGTCTATCTCCACGACATATTGCAGAAAGCAGAACTCGCTGTAGAATTCTGTATGAGAAGCATTTAGCTGGAGAAAGATGGAAAAATGTTGTGACAATAGACGAGGCGTGGGTGTATTTAAAAGATTGCAATAAAAAAGAACAATTTATTATCATAAAAGAGGAGAAAAATCTTAAAACGTGGTTCAACTTTGTAACTTTAACGTAAGAACTTTCTCTAAGAGATTTATGATTGTTGCCGGTTTTGCATATAATGAAAAATTAAAAGTAAAAAGGAGGGGGAAATGTAAAAATCAACTCCCACATATTATCAAGACCCTATTTTATCCCCAATATGCAAAAAAGAAATACCAAATCTTTACCCAAAGTGCCAACAGTCAGTAGAACTGCATCAGGATAAAGCAAGCAGCCACACATCTAAGTCCACTATTAAATTCGTGGAAAAAATGGAACAAGAAACTGGTATCAAGTCAATAAATACCCTTTACTGATATTCCTGCTAAATCTCCAGATGTCTCACCCATGGACTTTTGTGCTTTTGTACTTTTAAAAAGAGAATTATCGAAACGTCGACCGAAAACCATTCAAGGATTTTGGAAAACTGTGGAACAAGAATTAATAACAGATTTTACTTAAGTTATTATCCTAAGTATTATACTTAGACATTTTTCACAATCTGTTAATCTATTGACAAAATGTGAAAAAAAAATTTAAACATAGAAAGTTTGGACTAAAACCTAACTTTACGGGCTTTTTCGGCTGCAAACATTTTTAAAATGTCCTCAAAAGATAGCTTTGAAGCTAACTTGTGCTCTATAGATATGATGCTCAGGTTGGTTAGTCGTTGTCCTGTTAAGTTTCTGAGGTAATTTTTTATGATCTTTAGTTTGCTAAAACTTCTTTCATTTGAGGCGACTGAGACTGGTATTGTGAGGAAAATTCTCAACGCTGTCGTTATGTTGGTGGACGCGTCTTCAAGTCCGTTCTTGTAAATTAGCGTCAGAAGACCTGATGGTGTAGCCGTTTTCATATTAGGGCTTAAATCCAAGGCATGATACTTAAAACTCTCCACTTCTATCGGCAGCTAGTCCTTGTCTAAGTCTTCTTTATATGCGGTAGCTAACAAGTGCCTGGTTCTTCAATTCTTCTCCATTCATTGTTTCAAACCGAGCTCCATTGAGGAAACCAAATAAACTATTCATGTTTTGAATGACTTGAAACCTTTGCCTCAGTTCATTCAGAATCCGATCTATTATTTGTCTAATCAATATCTGATATTTTTTCTTCTGAGAATTCATAGCTTTCAACTCCGTCCTTCTCATCAAACCTCCGCTTCTTCCCCCTCCGTACTTCTTTAAAAAGAGGATCGAGGTTAAGTTTTCCTGCTATTTCACACATTCCTTTTATAGTTCTTGTAGTCTACCAATAAGTTTTTCCTCTTCATTTTTTATCATACGTAAATATCTATAGTAAAAAAAAATACTCGGCCAATTTAGCGCCCCCCCCCCTAATCCGGCGCCCGGGGCAAATGCCCCGTCTGCCCCCTCTAGTTACGTCTCTGCATGGATGCGATATAAAAACTATGTCAAATATCAATCACTGAGGGTGTATGGATGAGGTATTTTCATTCCATTTGTTTTGTTTTTTCCTTGCTTATGACTGCATAAGAAGACTTATCTGAAACGAATGTCTAATTGGAATGTTTATGTTTTATAATGCAAAAATATTTGAAAGAAGGATCTTACTAATTGAATCCCTACTATGAAATAGAACAAATTAATCATGTTAATAGAAAAATGTTCCTTCATAGTGCGTCTTGAAGTTATTTATGCTTGTAGGTGTGCAGTGACGTGAAAAATTTTGTATACAATAACACGCACTCTGTTCCAGATTGTTCTTTTTCAATATTATTATTAAATAGTTCCTAAGAAAAAATGGAAAATTGAAAATATATTTAAACATGATTTTTTTAAATAAAAATCACTGATTTAAATCAAGTTGATCTAAATTCGCATACTCAGGAAAGACGTTTTCGTAAATCATGCTCAATTTTTAAATTTTAACATGATGAAAAACTGATAAAATTTGCTCAAGCAAAACGACACAAAAACACATTAGGGAGAATATTATTGTGCACGAAAATTCAAATAAATACTTTTAATTATTTGTATAGATAAAAGTAATGCATAGATATTTTTAGAGCTGTTGTTACAGATAGTATTTTATATACGATAAGTAAACTTTGAACGCCTATCCTACTTTCTTTCCTTTTGGCTTGGTGTCGAAGTTTGAAGAATGAGGGTGGCAGCTCAGGTGTGACCTCGTCATCTGACCGTGGTTCAAAATAACGAGGTGTTGTCCTCGGATCTTTCCCTTCGAGAAAGATCTCGAACAGTCGTCAATAGCCTGTTATGTTGCTTCAGTACGACGTTAATTCAACCACTTATCTACTTTGTTTTCCCAGTTATAACCAAATTAAAACTCTCAAAGCTTTTTTAAATGGCATGAAATCACTTGCACTTTTTTGTGTATCTTACAATTTATGGTTAACAATCTTAGTCCTTTTTTGAAAAAATAACAAGAACAAATATTAAAAATAAACAATGTACTCACAGGATAGTCGTTTTAGTCTCATAATTTCAGGTGTTACTACTATTTATACAAAAAGCAAAACATCTAAAACTTGAGACTTGGTGCTTTTCAGTTAGAGTATGTTAAACAATCAACTTTTGCAAATTTGATGTGATTTGAACAAGACCGACTTTAAAAATAGTAAAAAAATTACAATTTTCTGAAAATTTCCCCATTTAATTCTTAAAACATTTTTTAAATTGTAGCACTTACCATTATCTGATTTACCAGATATTCTAATAAATTTTTGCTTTAAATATAAAAGCAAAAAAGTGGTTTCAACAAAGAATCAAGTGACCAGATCTGTTCTTGGAGCTTGAGTGGAATGCTAAATTACATGACATATTTGTGCAAGTATTATCATGTGTAATGAAATTTGAAAGTAATTTCGTCGGTATGAAAAAGATATTCTTATCGAGTTAGTTATGAATAATTGCGACTTTTTTCTGTGGAACTGGACCAATTTAAACACAAAACAACTCAAATTTAGGTGTATTAAACAAATATGTATGTGGTAACTCATATATTCAAAATAATGAAACAACTTTGATACTCTTATAAAGGTCGCATGTCCCGAGGTATTTTTTTTTACATTTTAACTCCACTTTATGTTATGTGTTAAATAGTCTCCCGTTTTATTTGAAATACTTAATTTATAGCGAGTGATGGTTATACAAATAGCGTATAACTTTGTTTGGGTACCAATTAAAATTCGAACTGTTATTCCACTTAATCACGTATAAGTAAATAATAAATAAAACCAGGGCCGTTCTCAGATATTAGCTGCCTTCGAGCAAATATCAAACCGCTCCCTTCTCGAAATCATTTGATTTTCTCAAACGCCTTTCATCAAGCACCTTTCAATGGTTTTTTCGACTGCTTACGAAACCGATTTCCTCTCATGACTAGATTTTTCTAACGATTTAAATAAAATATATTTCATTACAGATCTGCAGAACAGTTTATTCATGACTGATGAAAAAACAAGCACAAATGCTCAGGGTAACTTTAAATGCAGTGAAACACAAAAAATCGTGTTTATTTTCTCTTTTTTAAAACCATCATAGGTATCCAAAAATGACATCACTAAAATCTTGCACCACTATCTGTAATTAAAAATAAATCAGTTTTCGAATGCGGTGATCAAATTATAATTGCTTTTATTTTTCTTGTATAAATTATTCGCTTTCGAGCAAAACCCTTTTAATCTTTACACAAAAAAATCAAGTTTGAATATCTTCTAGTTCTTTTAGCTAAAGATCTCTTGACAATGCATGCCTTTTGATGAGTTACAAATACTGATTCAATTCAGAAGAATCAATTTCAAGCGATGTGTTATATATAAGTAGAAAAAAATCGAAAAGCATCAAAATGTCCATCAAGCAATCACCTCCGAGGAAGAAGCCGAGAACTTTAGAAACCGGTTCCGACCGGTTCCGACTTGAACTCCCATGTCCACTTCCTTTTATCATTCTAAAACTTGGCGTTCTGTAAAATCACCTAAGCGATAAAAACACAAAATTGCAAACACACTGTCCACTGCGACTACGATATCCACCGGATGTGCACTGCACATTAACTGCATTAGTCTGTCCACTTGTGCGCTTTTATCCCTCAGAGTTTTCCTAGAATGAAACCCGTTCATGGAGCTGGGGTTTGGGGGGGGCTCCCTCACCCTCCAGCAGAAGCAAAAATTACAAACTATACAGAGAGTCTTTTTGCTGGGGGTGTTGGGGGCATATAGAACTTCCCCCACGGACTCCCTAAACGTCCTCTGCGGGATCCCCCCGCTCCACGTGACTCTAGAGTCGATATATAAAAAATACATGATTCTTAAAAGGCGGCTGCCCGACCCCGAGATCGAGCTGTCGAATATTGAAATAGATAGAAATATACCCACTATACCTATTAATCCTAATTCTATTATAATTAATTTTAAAACAAAGATTTCTAACCCTGATTACGAGGTGTACACCGATGGCTCCGGTATAGATGGCTGTATCGGGGCCTCGGTGTGCATCCTCGAGAATAATAAAGTTGTAAAAATTTTAAAATATAAATTGAATGGCCACAACTCCGTCTTTCAGGCGGAGTTGTTGGCCATTTTTAAGGCTATAGAATATGCATCTGAAAACCATAAACGAATTAATATTTTTACCGACAGCTTGAACTCCATCCAGGCCCTAAAATCAGCTAACATTAAATCTAAATTCATTAACGATATAAAATTAAAAATATCCAATAATACTAACCTCTTTGGCCTGGATTGGGTTAGGGCCCATGTGGGGGTGGCCGGAAATGAGCTGGCCGACACTTACGCAAAGCTGGCTACTATTGGTGGCTAGGGTATAGAGGCCCCTGCCCCCATTTCATTTTTAAAGAAAAAAATTAAAAAATTTATTGTAACTAAATGGCAGGGGCTTCACACTAATTCCCAGAGAGGCCTCCGGGTCAAGAAATTTTTCCCGGAGGTCTAATACCCTCGTCACAAATCGGTACCTTACCTGGTATTTTACTGGCCTACCTCCACAGGTTCAAGATTAAAAATACCGATTTATGTATCTGTGGGGGCGTGGGGGATGCGGATCACTATCTCTTCGACTGCCCGCACACTGTGGCACACCACATTACAAAACCAAATGATGCTAATGCTTCCAAGTGGTGTGCCAATATTCTGTCCAATCGACAATCTATATATAAAATTGGACAGTGTGCTGGCGTCCGGGGAGGTGACTGCTGTCTCCCCACCCCATGATTGAATCCTGGCCCTTTAATGGTTCCCCCTTTTCTTTTATTGTAGTAGGCTTGGACTAGGTCCAGCCTAATTTTATATTTTTTTATGACTTTTAACTTTTTAAAAAAATTTTAAATTTTTTTATTATATATATGTATAGTTCTGTATGATTGTGTTGACTTTTAGCATTGACTTGACTATGTATTTTATTATATGTGTTATACAATTGATTCATTCTCATTTAATATTTATTTCACTTTCATACTTATGATTGTTGGATTTTTATGTGATTGGACTATGTATTGCGTTGTCGTCCCTGTAAACCGGCAGTGTGCCGGTCGTCTTCTATATTGTTTGGCCCTGTTGGCCTTATTTTTTGTATTTATAAATTTTTTGAATAAATGCTGGTCCGTGGGTGCGAATTTCCCGCTCTCCTCTTTCGTGTTGGCTGGAAGTTTCCCCTTCCTCCCAGAAAAGGCTCTACACCTAACGTTGAGCTGGGAGGAAGTGGGTCCGGAATGGTAATCGTTCGCATAGAGTAAAAAAGGCAACTTTTAAAAAGATTGAACTGATCACATAAAAAATTAAATTTAATTGAAACAATTTTGTAAAGAAATAATAAGTTAGTTGTTATCGTGAATTCGCAATAACCGTTGAGATTGAAACTGCAGAGAATTCAGGAAATTGTGACACCACTACTCGAAAAACTTGTATGAAATTGTCACTACTCTGTACGTTCTGGTCTGCTTTTCCTTCTGGCGAGTTTCTTGGGTATTTGGGTATTTGGGTATTTCAATTAACGTCACACTGGAGCAACACAATGGGCTATTGGTGACGGTCCGGGATCAATCCCAAAGGGAAAGATCCGAGGACAACACCACGTAATTTTGAACCACGGTCAGATGACGAGGCAACACCTGAGCTGGCACCCCACTCTCCAAACTTCCACACCACGCCAACGTGAGGACATTTGAGGCCACGACAGATTTAACGTGCACCTTTGTACACGACGGTGTTTGGCTGGATTCGAACTCACAACTATTCGGTTGCTAGTCCGTTACTCTTCCAACCGGGCCACCGCAGCCCGAGAGTTGATGAATTAACACCAATTAGATTAGACGCCGAAAGTTGCGAAAAAGTAAATTTTAAAGACCCCCCCCATTTTTTTTCATGCGATAGCATTTGGACAATAGAAGGAAAATCTTCGCAGACCGTCTGGGTTGTTTACTTGTTCTGAAATTCCTCTCAATATATTGACTAAGTGGGATTGAAATTCAACTACCTACCAATACTTAAAAACTGAGTAGTTTATTGTTTATTAAAATATGTTGGCAATTGTGTTTTGACGAATAGGAAACCCGAAAAAGAAATAATTTAAGAAATATTATATTTATATATTTCTTGATAATGCTTATACTTTTGCAAAATTTTGTAACCTAAAATATTTTATGAATTTTTAATACTGTTCGTCTTGATCACAATATCAAAATAAGTGTTGTGTATTTATGAGAGGTTCCCGCTCTATCGTATGCGGGACTATTTATCAAACAAAGACCGCCATTTTGTACTAGTAGAGCTTCTCAGATTGTTATTCCGAACGTAGCCGGTCTTTTTTATCTGGTATTCTATAATTTTCTTTAAGTTTTATTGTAAATTGACAAGCTGCAAATTAAGTGGCCATGAGTGATCGGGAGGTATGTAAATGTTTCAGTTTCTTGTTTACGGATTAGTTGAATATGATTTGTTTCCGTCGGATGTTTTAGAACTAAAAATGAAAATTTAAGCTTGTTACCAGTTTTCGTGACATGAAATATAAATTATGAAGAAGTGATTCATTTTTAATAAACTGATGTTAAAATTTATTGTTTGTTTATTATGTTGTAAAGAATGTATTTCGAATTCTTTCATAATGAATTTGTTTGCCTTATTTTGCCATTTTTGTTTTTAAAAGTAGTTAAGTGCTACTTATGCATCATTGGGTTTTGAAAATTGTTTTGTGATGTGGAATACATGCTATATGTTTGTCGGTGATTACTCATATGTATATAGGAACTATTTCGAAGGTCATTTTTGAAGTAATGTATTTTCAAAGTTTGTTTTGTTCATAAATCATTCTAAGGTCCAATAGTGTATATGTCGGTTTTGATTTTCCAGTTAAGAATGAATTCTATTTTATTAGATATTATATTGATATCTTATGTATTTGTAGAATAGTCCTGATGCTGTTGGGAATAATTCCGATAGACAATCGCTAGAAGAAAAAACTCCATCTGTTGAAGGATCACCTTCAAACCAAGTTGATGAAGAAAGAAGGACTCGCAGTCGAAGTCGTTCAAGATCCCATTCTTTCCGCAGACGTAGATCATATTCCCGATCCAGGTGCGTCAAATAAAAAATTCTAGACAAATAAAGCAAAAAATAAGATTTCCCTGCTGTTTACATTTGAATATATCAATTCTCTTGATCAAGCTTTACTTTCTGTGCTGATTTATTTCCAGTCAATAAATGCCATTTTTATGTTTTCAAATCTGGGTGACTGACATTTCTGATCACTCCTTTGCTTAAAAATTTATTCCATGCATTTTTCAAAAGCACAAATACAAACATGTTTGCTTGTAAGTGTTTATGTTGGACACGTGATTTTTATTATGATAGTATCTGTTTGCTACTCAGGGTCTAGTTTCATTGGGCGGAATATGCTAGATGGGTAAAACGACTTGTGATCATAAATACGACTGTTATGCAAGACTGAAATCACATAAATGTTATATGGGCTGAAAATATTGTTTGAAAGTCTGCTATCAAAATTAAAATAAAACAGCTGTAAAGATGTAGAATCCGGGGTATGTTAGTCGTCAAATCAAGATGGCGTCCAAAGCCAGTATGTTCATTAAAAAACGTGGCTTTCCTATGCGAAAAACTGGTGTGAAAGTTTGGAGAGTGGGGTGCCAGCTCAGGTGTTGCCTCGTCATCTGACCGTGGTTCGAAATTATGTGGTGTTGTCCTCGGAACTTTCCCTTTGGGATTGATCCCGGACCGTCACCAATAGCCCATTGTGTTGCTCCAGTGTGATGTTAATTGAATTACCCCCTACGCGAAAAACCTTTTGCATAGGGTTGCCATAAAGCTGAATCAAAACACCAAGGTTACCATGTTTGGCGATAAATCGCTAGTGCCCCGGATATGACATCTCCATCTAAAACAACAAAGGCAAATAAATGTTCCACACTTTTGTTTTGTATTCAAATTTTTATTCAACATTTGTTTATTCGAAGGGACATTGTGTTAATTTTTACATTCATTGTTGAACTATATTTTTAGTGAAAAAATCACTTGGTTGTACAAATACACATAATCAATGCCCCAAAATTTAGTTTTTCATGTATAAAAATTGTAGATTTAATATGGAGATCAATGGGTATCTAGTTTAGTTCCCAGCCATGTAATAAGATAATTTCATGATTTTTTAAAAATATTTTTACTGAACACTCAAAATTAGGTTTTACTGCTGAAAATTGACGATTCAAAATGAATTAATGCTATAATAAATGTGACTAGAAGTTTCATGATTTTATGATAAGTCATGATACGAAAGATACTTAGAAAGTATCTTTCTGTGCTCAATTTTGATCACTCCAAATTGAACGACCTCTAAAAGATACTGAAAATAATAATTGCACAGCACCGCTTTCCTTCACACTTTTTCATTTCCGGTTCAGTTCAAGTTTAATTCATCCCTGATAATATTTAAGTAAATTTTCCTTTTATGTGTCTACTTGATGTTTGCAGCAGCTTGGCCAAATATTGACTCCTGTGCCAGAAAAACCCAACCCTATTCAGGGAATAATTGTTAATTCCATAATTGCCTTTATTGCATCATTTCACTCTCTTCCTGGCCATTTTTTTGTAAAAAGTTGAGTGTGATGGTAATACTTGTGTGTATTTGATAAATTAGCTGGCCTTGCAAAATTAATCAGTGGTAATATGTTGCAATCAATTTCATTCGAATTTGATGACAAAAATGAAATTTATACAATGCATTTTGTTTCATTCTACTGTCAGTATTGGCCATCAATTGAAACTGCTATCCTGGAACTCTGCTTTAAGAGATCAAAATATTGGAAAATTTTATATACGGTCAACTAAGCCAGTCCCTGATCAAATCCCAGAAAAACATTTCCTCATATTTCTTATTAGAACAAACTAACTAGTTTATTCTACAATAAATTACATTTATACTCTTAGCCAATGGACTACTGGAATAATTGGTAATAAATTTAAAGTGTACTAATTTCTTTTAATTCATAAAAAATGTAAACAAGGGCAGATTTCAAGTCATTGGGATCTATTAAATCACAGTATAGTTGACTTGTTTTGAGTAGTGATGTCTCAATCTCTAAATTCATTTCAATTCCATTTCTTATAATGTTGACATACATAGTAATTTTTCATATCAATTTTGTCATACACATTGTGGTCAATCCACTGGTGGAACAAAACTGCATGTGTTCCAGTAATTGACCAAACTGGTCAATTATTGGATTTTTAGGCAAATTTTGATTTTTAAATTGAAGTTAGATATTTCATGATGATTAAGTGTTAGGCAATTGTTTGGGGATAAATTGCCTGTCTGCAAGGGATTGAACAGTTTAGTCTCAAAACTCTTGTATCATCAATAATCAAGTGTTGACTAACTTTCTTCAAAAAAGGAAATGTAAACACTACTAAAGTGAACTAGAAAAAATTGACCAAACTGGTCAATTACTGGAACACATGCAGTTGTTCCACACCAGTGGATTGACTATAATATTTGTGACTTTATTTTAATTTAAATTTTCAAAAAATACAATGTGTATCAAAATTAGATTTCTTTCCTCTATATGCTAAATTTTAGCTAAAAATAAGAAATAGAATTGAGGCATCACACTCCTCAGAACAATACTTTTCTGTAATTTCATGGATCTCAATGATTTGACATAACTTTATTTTTATCATGTCGACCAGTGAACTACAGATTGGTTAACATTTATTCTTGTTGTCCATTTGGTTGCAAGAATATAAATCTAATTTATTGTGTAATTGATTAGTTTAAACGAAAAACAAGCCAAATTGGTCAATTGCGGATCGGGTCAGGGACTGGCTGGTTCACCCAATTTTTGATTATACATCAAGAAATTAGATTAGTAAAATTGCTTTGATGTTTTTTGTGGGTTTTGTGAAAAAATTAGGAAATTAATTATATGGGAAGTTAATGCTATAACCTCGTTTGTAGTTGTAAATCGCTATTTGGGCTTGAAAGGTTTATTCCCAGTAGGATATATAAATACTAGTTTACTATAAATTAACATGTTGAATCTAACTTGTGAATGATAGAAAATGCATAAAGCTTTGAAAAAGTATTCAAGTTTCATTTGTTGATATAAAACATAACCTAATTTTGTTTATAAATTTCTGGGGCTTATACATTTTTGTTAGAAGGCAATAGTAAAAATTTGTTTCTTAGTTACAAGAGTTAAAATCTCATTAAGTAATTTCTAGTTTGTTTTATAAGTCTTATACTTAAATATTTGTCATTTTAATGTTTTTCACATCTTTTGATTTAGCTGAGTTATTTCAGCTTTGGATTAAAGTTATTTCATGGCTGCTTTTATTTATGTTCAAACATTATTCTCGTAAATTGAATACATAAAAATTTTTCTTATGTGTAGTAAAACAAATGAAAATCCTGATGAAGTTGAATCTGAAGGTCAAAGGTTAGTGTTAATAATTGTTACCTTCATTCTTAGGCTTTACAGTCACATCATGTGTTTCTTCATGAAATTTTTAGGTCTTGTTAATTGTTCTGAAACGTTATTTAGCTGTTTAGATATATTTTTACCAAATAAGGGGTATTCTTTGCTTTTGAATTCTTTATAATGATCAGTTGAACCTTTTGCTGCTAATACTGTTCTATTTAATTAGGGTAACTCCCAGGATCTGCAGCCTTACACTGCATTTTTCTTGATAATAGCACATGGGGCAATCTTAAGAACCTCTTTGAATGTGTTACAATTTTCTAAAGTCCTTTCAGTCTGATAATGAATGAGCCTCAACCTCTAACATGGCAATGCTTGTGGGTATCACTGAGGATTTGATATGATGAGCCATGAGAAACTGTTGATAACTGTTTAAAGGAAGTGGCTGTCATTTTAAAAACCAAGTCAGAATTCTTTTGCTTCTGAAAATTTATCCAGACAAGTAAAAAAGTAATTTAATAAGGGGCTTACTGTGTTGCATTATTTGCATCCAGATAAACACTGATAATTAATGCTGCTAATTAATTTTAGATTTTTTTTTTTACTGCTCTTGGCTATTTGTATTAAATATTTATGGAAGCATAGCAAAGAAATTCTAGAATATACTATAGTTTAACTTCCATGCATACAGGTCTTCAGTTTTTATGTTTAATATTTTTAGCATTCTTCAAATCTTTTAAATCCCAAATTTCAGGGCTTTAAAAATATCTTTCAATTTCATGTCTAGAAATGAATGCATTTTAAGATGATTTTGGAATCGCATACATCCAGAAAAAGATTAGCTGTTAAAAAAGCATTGATAGCCATGATTCTTACAGTAAATTTTTAATTTTAAGTGACAAAATGTGTAACTTAGGCTTTTGCTATGTTCCTTTTTATTAGGATTATGGAATAAAATATCGTAACTGAGTTCATTTCTTCAACTGCAAATTTTTTATACCAGCATAGTGTAAACTCAAGTATGCTTATAAAATTTAGGGGAATGTCACTGATTAAGTCTTTCAAAATGAGCATTAATGGTAGTAAACCACAAAAGTAACAAAAATATTGCTCTTAAGAATATGATTTACGGTTCGTGTATTTTGGTAAGGTGAAACTGAAGTGTTGGGAGATTATTTTATTATGAATGTTGTTTTTACACCACACTATTTTAAAAATATCTTGATCATCAACGGCCTGTTTGGATGGGGCATATTATTTATTATCTTTCAATTCGACTTCTTGTGTAGTGTTAAACTTTGTACTACTAGCTTATTTATACAGTTGATGCTCCTTTTTGCAAACCCCAAGGGACCAAGGAAAAGTTTGATGTGAGTTGAAATTGTATATGTGGATCAGCTTGCTGACAGTTCGGAGGAAGGCGAAGCTTGCCTCGACTATTTCTGTGTTTAATAGTTACTTTTCGGTTAATGGGGCATCAAATGGTGGCATAAAATTTAACTAGATGTAAAAATGATAGAAATGGCAACCCTAACGATAAAAACAGCTTCATGAAAAGAACAATTTAAAAATCAAAATAAATTTACAAATAAGAAAATTATTATCAAAATCACTTGCACGAAAAAGCAACTGACA
This sequence comes from Meta bourneti, assembly GCA_933210815.1. Taxonomy (NCBI): domain Eukaryota; kingdom Metazoa; phylum Arthropoda; class Arachnida; order Araneae; family Tetragnathidae; genus Meta; species Meta bourneti. Next base: position 87,808,413 of record OW119924.1, on the reverse strand, counting down.
TTTAATTAGATTTTGAAATAGAGATAAGATGTTGGGAATGGCAACCCTGACAATATAGATTCATGAAAATAATGACTATTTTATTAAAATAAAAAAATTGGCAAAATCAAAATGACTACAATGAAAAAGCAACTGACAATCTTGGGAAAATGACTGAATCTGTTCATTCTTCCTGCATCATTTGGTGCACAGTTACGACTGGTGCCCCATTAAACGAAAAGTACTGTTTAATATTCATCATTGAATGTTTCAAACAAAAATAAGTTTTAAAGTTAACTAATTTTTGTTTTACTGTTTTCAATTTCAAAATGCTGCTTTTTCATCATTTGTGACACTTAGTTGCACTATTGTCATTTTATTAGATTTAAAAATGTTTTGGGCATTTCTGTTTTATTAATAAAGAGAATGATGAGCATTCTTCATTTACTTCAAATTGTAATAAATAACGGTTAAATTATCTAATATTTTCTGTCATTTTAATCATTTAATCAGTCTTGTCTTAATGTAAGAAAGATGTTAATATTTAAATAAATTCATCTACAAGATCTTTTGTAATAAGGTATGGTTACCACTGATTCGATGTGTATATTTCTTCAAAAATTTATTTAAAGTCGAACTCTGAAAAAAGTTTGGCTTTATTGTAAACATGGAGTTATACTCTAAAATCTTTTTAAGACATGCTTTTAAGAACTTTTACCCTGAATTCAGTTAATAATATCGGTTTAAGGTAATCTGATGGGCAATCTTTTAAAAATGCTTGTTTCTTTATACATTATCTGCTTTCAATGCAGTAAATGATAGTTTGCAACATATTAACAAGCTTGACAATAAAGACTTGATCTTATATCACTAATTTAAATAATAGTTGTTATTTAGTTTTAAAAATATAAAGAATGACAGTCGTGACAAACCAAACCAATTAGTTTGAATATGGAAATTAAATAAGATGAGTCATGTTATGATAGCTAAAATTTGTGCCTTTATAAATAATCAGGGATAAGTCTCGGTGGCCTTTCGGTTTTAGTCAGCAATTTCCTGTTCTGACATTAGAAAAAATTCATTCTCAGAAATTTTCATTGTCTGCAGAATTGAAAATGTCAAAAAAAAATTTAGTGGAATTGTGATCGCATCCGGAATAGATAAGTTATATACAGCTGTAATATGCTCTAACAAATATTTTATAAAGAAGTTTTATGTCTGCTCTCAACAATGGGTACAATCAATTTATTGTGTTACAGAATATAAATTTTGTTCAAAATTAATTCGAAAATTTCTAGTTCTTTCACATCAAGTTTAAATGTTACAAGGATTTCTATCTCAGTTTTTCAAAACATTGCCAAATCCATTCATGAAATTGCCATTGTGTATAATTTGAAATGTCAAATTAAATGTTGATGGACACAGCAAAGTAATTTTAATTTTTTTATTCTATTTTACATATGAATTATCTGCAATTTTACCCTTCCAATAAATTTTGATTCTACTATCAATAGTCTTGACTCTTACTTATTTATAGCTACTATTACATGAAGATGCTTTTCATGGTGTTGATATTTTAAATGTGGCTTACCTTGATTTTATTTTCAAAATAGGAGTCATTCCAGGGGCCATAGATATAGGCATTACAGCAGATCAAGATCTCGCAGTCCCAGACATCGCAGATAGTAAGCACATTTTCTTCATTATTGCAAGACATTTAGGGATAGATTTGTAATGGAAATTCTGGTAGAAATTTAAAAATTTAATGTAAAATGTTTCATAAATTATCATATATACCAACCTATGGATCTTCCTTTTTATTGCAAAGAATTAGTGAAATTATGAAAATCTTGCATGATAAAATGATGCTGTTGCCAATTTGACACCTTATAATAATCCGAAAATTCCAATCCATGTTATAATCCACAATACAATGTGGTTCTCTTAACAATCCATTTTCATTTGGCAGTAGCTGGGTGCAAAAAACTGAAATTTAGTGTTCAAAAAATGGATGATGGAAAATAATGTTCTGAAACACAATTTTAGTGTGAAAAGTTCCTATTCGTTGTATTTCATTACAAATAGCCATAGCCAATAAACCAAATGTCTCCCTATTAAATAAACTTGCTAATTTGTATTTAAGAGCTAACTGTTCCAGGAAAACATCTGTAGAAAAAGCATTGAAGAAATTTTATTAGATAATGGTTGATTTAAGTTATGATAATAGTTAATTGCTAAGGAGAATTAAATGTAAAAATTTCTGGAATTGTGAGTGAAAACTGAAACTCAATATAATTTTTTTACTGACAGGGTCAGCATATGCAATAATAACATGGTCAAAGGTTGGCATATGCATTAATAACATTCCATTTAATTAAATTTTGACCTTTTTTTAATTAAAAAAATCATGCAGCTAAGGATTTTTATCTTCAAATCTATTGCAATATTTTCATGGTTTCAATTAAAACACTGAAATGCTGTGATTAATTAGAAAAATTTGTCTGAAGTCTCCTGTTTGTTCAATTGTTTCTTCAAATTGGTAAATTGTATTTAATGTAATTGTAGCTCTTAGGTAAATTTTATGTTTATGTAATAAATTTTTTTGTATTTTCCAGTTCAAGAAGCAGAAGTAGGAGGTATGATATTTTTACTTGCTTTAGAAACTTGTGAATGAACCACTGTCTTGAAATAAACATTTAAGGTATCCAAGTTTTCTCTTTATATTTTAAATTAATAAAAAACTTTATTTTTCAGCCGTTCATACACTCCAAGGAGATCATATTCTCCTCAGTACAGTCCACGACGTTCATATTATGATGATAACTATTATAGATATGGAGGTGGTGGAGGAAGTGGTGGCAAAGGTCGATACTCTTCCAGATATAATCGTTCTCCTATGTCAAGTCGTAGAAGACATGTTGGAAATAGAGTATGTATATTTTTCAAGCGAATAGAATTAAGTGTTTTAAAATATAGAAAGTTTTATTTATAAGCATTGTTTTAATAGGACAATCCTGAGCCTAGCCGATGCTTGGGTGTGTTTGGATTAAGTTTGTATACTCAAGAGCGGGAACTAAGAGAAGTGTTTGGAAAATATGGTCCTATTGAAGATGTTCAAGTTGTGTATGATGCTCAGGTATTTACGTTTTTGTCCTGTAGATTTGTTCATTTGTCTGATCAATCCATAATTAATGTGGTTTATATGTATTCTATATAAATAATGTTAGAACTAAGTTTTAGGGCCATTGCTTAGAATTCAATGTGATAGGCATACTCATTGAATTCTGTAGATCTATATGCCTTTTTCAGAAAATATGTAATTTTGATCGTTGTAACAATTTTATCCATGATTTACTGTCAACTGTTTGAATGAGATGAAATTAAATTTAAACTTATAAATTTCAGAGTGGACGGTCAAGAGGTTTTGCTTTTGTTTATTTTGAGGATACTGATGATGCAAAGATGGTAAGTTTTGTTGTTTAAGTCATTAGTTATTTTTATGTCCAAAGTATTTAAACACAATTGAAGTGTCAACATTGCACAAATACATACATGAACTCATTTTGACTTTGGTTCTTTTGGATGGAAAGAAATAGTTTAGCATGTACATTCTATAATATCCTGTATTAAATTAACACATGAATGAAAATATGAATATGATAAAAAATTAAACAATTTGCATGTATGCATAAATGGGGAATATAAAAACATAATGTTAAAATTTTTTAGAATTAGATAATTATTAAACTCACATTGTTTAGACTCACAAAAAAGTGAAATGCAGACCATAAAAGTTTTCAAGCCTTTATAATTTTTCTCCTTGCATGAATCATTGATTCAAATCAAGTGATTGAATCTGTTGTCACCATTGCTCTTTAATCTTCATTCTGAAGTGCAATTATGCTAACAAATAGTTCATGTAGCCTGTATTTGTATTATAAATAAGGCTTTTAATGTTCCAAAATATTCTATGCCAAATTAAGAAATTTTTTTCCTTGATCATTTAACTGACATGTTTGAATTTAGGCAAAGGAAAGATCCAATGGTCAAGAAATTGATGGACGTAAAATCCGTGTTGATTTCTCTATTACAAAAAGAGCCCATACACCAACTCCAGGAATATATATGGGAAAGCCAACATAGTAAGTTACTTTGTATGCTATTTGTTACTTCACATTCGAAATATTTTATATAGTTATATGAAATTGTTAATTAAATTTCATAAGTAAAATTCAGTGTTTGTATCTGGAAATAATGCATATCTCAATTGTTTAAAGCAATCATGTGAACCCTATTCCTACCAAATTGATAGGGCAAATTACTAGCCTATATGCAATCACAACCATGGTTCATATGTATATATTACTTGAATTGAAATGTTCTTGACTTATTAAATAATTTTTATTGGTATCTCATTTGTATAAACACTTAAAATTTGTATTTAATCCAAATATTTCATATTAAACTTTTTTACAATGTTGATAAATTATAAATAATTGTTTGCTTTTAGCCCAAAATTCGGAGGTCATAGAGAAGGAGGCTACAGAAATCATTCCCCTTCACCCTACTACAGCAAACACCGCTACTCCCGATCCAGGTCTCGCTCCTATTCACCCCGTAAGTACGGGTACTACTGATGGAATAAGGGAGATCACACATCTGTCACTGATATGCTATTTGTTATAATGTATCTTTAGTTTGCAGATGATTTAACTGGCTGCTGATGTATTCATAGACAGTTTTCCATTTAGCGAACACTGCTGCCTGATAATTATTTGTTCTAACATGAATGTTCACTTTTTGACAGTCAGCTTGTAAATATGCTTCATTTATAAATTTCATTTGTCCATTTGTAATTACTACAAAAGGATAATTTAATAGTTTGTGTGACTCTTGTTTTATTTCAATACTGTTAATGGTATGTAATATGGCCTCTGTGTTGTATTATTGTATGTTCTGAGAAAGTCTTTGTCTTTAACTCTGATAAAATAAAACTGAGTGATATTGATCTTTGTTTTTGTTTGAATTTCTAAGGGCTCTGGAATAAAGAAGAAATTTGAAGAGTATATATCTTCATTATGAAGATGAATTCCAAAAATGCTTTGAGGAGCAGAAAAATCTATTTGATTTGAAGCTATAGCATCGGGCCAAATCTGAAAACCCTGAAGTTTTAGATATTGAAGCTTAATATAAAGGAAAATTGGATTGGGCGTGAAAAGTTATGGGGGAAATTTTGAAGCCGAAAACGAAGACTTGAGAACAAAAAGAAGCGAAGTTTTTTTGAAGTTGAAGACAGAAGTTAAATCAAGATCTCTTTGATGTTTGCTTCACTGTAATCAAACATCAAGTGAGCATTTACCACATTTTTCCAAAATGGTTTTTTTTCGTTCAAAGAAATTTTACTTTAAAATAACTAAACTATGAAATTAATATCTGAAAAATTATATTCATGGGGAATCAGCACTTTTCTTAAATTTGTGAATTTTATTGCTGTTTTTTTTTATTTTTAACTTTCATTAATAATTCCTTTCAGCTGTGAGCTTTTGCATGAGTTGATATTTTTCCTAATTCTTTTCCTCATTTTCTAAAATACTTGTTCTTAAATTTTGAGTGGTAATATTTTATGCACTAAGGAAATAAAAATATTAAGGATGAGTCTTAAATTTTCTTATTTCTCATGGAAACTTGATTTATGTGAAGTTTGGCCTTAGCTTTGCTTGAAAAGTAAAAATTGAATTCAGTATTGTAATTCACACTAAACTGTTTTCCTCCAAAATAGTCTTCAGGTTATGTATTCATATTAAATGTAATAAATTTAAATGGGTGGCTGAGAGCACGATTTCTTACTAAACTTTAAATTACCGATTGAAGGCAGTCTTACCTTATTTTCTGGGATCTGTCAATATGACTGAAATATATTTCAATTAACAAATCAAGACATCCTCAAATTTATGATTGAAGAAATGAAACTATTATAAGTGGAATGTTTCTACAAATGAAACATCCACAAGAGTTCTCTCATTTCCTCAAAATTCTGATTGAGAACCATTGGACTGAAAAATATGTTTGGCAAAATTAATTTAGAATTGTGAATTCGGCTTGGGGTAATGAATGATGTGTACAAACCAAAATGGGGCTGATATAAACAATTCTTTTGTGCCCCATATATTATTTATAGTTGTGCCAAATTTACCTTTTTTACCCTAGCCAGTCTAAACTAAATCTTATCCTTCGAGTCCTTTCATTGCTATTTCCTTTATCTAAATCAGTATAATATGCATTAGATTTCCCTAAATCATTAAGATTAGCAGGAAGAGATTACTTTATGTTAGTAAAACAAAATTCATATTATCTTGGGAATTATTTTTTGAGACCCTGGTATTGTGATTTATTTTTGTTTAATACGTTTTCAACATTTTGGGTTTATAAAAAGTTTTCTTTGTAAATTAATCTACATGTCTTATTTTAACATGGAAAATGAAATGAAGTGTTCAAAATAATGCGTTATCTAAAGCAAAGTCTTAAGCACTTACAAATCATTGATAACTCTTGAAAAGTGAAGAAAGTTCATGTGCCCACTTTCCCCAAATGTTTGTAATGAAATATTTTTTGATTGAGTTATTTACCTGTGAGGAAGTCAGAAAAATTAAATTGATTCCTGATTATGATTAATCTAGATGTTAATACATAAGAACCAGTTTATAAACTTATTCCAAATATTGCAGTGAGTAGTATTTTCTGGATTTTTTTACTTCACTGAAAAAAATGATATTTTATTGACCAGGCACTTTGTTGCATTTGTATCTATTCAATTTCTGCTTATAATTGCCACTGATCCTTTTAAAAGCTTTGCACAAATCTTTTAATTCTATGTATTAAAGTTTTACTTTAAGGGTGGTGTTTTTTTTTTTTTTTTTTTTTTTTTTTTTTTTTTTAATTTTCAGCTTATGCATGAATTGTACATTAGTACTGGTTTGGTTACATGATCCAAAACCTGCCTTCTGATATTTAAGTTTTTCTTTTTCATAATTTCTTTTCCATCAGGTGCTCCTATTGGTCCAAAATAGATTACTAAACAAATATTTAAAGTTAAATCAATACTTGGAAATTATTTAAAAATTTAAGTGTTGAAAGTAAATTTTTAAAAATTAAGCTTGATAAATGGTAAGTTAACTTAAAAATCAATTTTATTTTGATATGCATCTAAAGAGACTGACTGAAAATGTACCTTACTTATGATCTCCATTGTTTCATTAACTCATGTAAATCGATATTATGATTTTGATATCTTTAAAAAATGAAAGCTACCCTTTGATAACTTAATGCCACTAACAATTGAAGAGTTAGTGCAAATGTATGGTAAAGGGGAAGGATGCTACAAAATAATTTAAAATCTTGTATTTGCGATTATGTTAAAATTACATTTTACACATAAGTTAGAATTCGCTGCTATCGTATCGATAACATTTTTATTCTTCATGAGGTTTTTCAGATTTTTAATATTTCTTGTTTTAGTCTATTATACTCAGAAAGGAATAGGTATGTTACTGTAACTTGTGCATTTTTCTATTCACGTTAGTTATGTAATATTTTCAAATGACGATGCTAATTTTACAGTATAATGCAGTTATGAATTATTGATATTCAGATACAAAATTTAACAATACCTAATTCTTTCCTCTGAATTGACTTACAATGTTTTTAACTAAATACAGAATAAAAATGCAAGTTTAGGTTATGCAAAGACCAAAGCTGTATTGTATTGCAATATTTAGATATTCTGAATTAGGTTCAGAACAAATAAAAAAAAAAGAATTTCAGATGAAATATTTGATTGAAAGCAGCAACACATTCCATTACTTCCCCTACAGATTTTTCTAATTAGGATTTGATTCACATTTTTTCTTCGCTTGCTTCCAGTTTTCATTGCGTGGCTTCGAAATTGTTTCCAAAAGAGCAATACTATTCCTGTCAACTGCAGTTTCTTTGGAGAACATTGCTTATTGTTAGAAACTTGTTAAATTTATAATTAATATCAATTGACTTGGGGTTAGACCCATTTCACCTATCATTCTGTTTAAGGGTCGATTTTTTTTTCAAAATTACTGTGTTTTCAATTTAATTTTTGAGCTGTAAGGAACTAAGTCTAATCTAGAAATTTGTTTTCCTTTACCCTACCATTGTTTTTACGTGCCCTATTTACTTAAACCTATAATAAATCAATTGATATATTTGTTTTTTTCACTCAAAATATTAAGTTTTTCTTTATTTAAATACTCATAATCTCGCATGTAATTTATCTTTATAAGTTTTCATTTTCCATACTTTTACTTAAGTTAGAATTCAGGTAGGTGAACCTAACGTTGCATTGGAGCAATGCAACTGTCTATTGGCAAGGTTCCATGTCAATACCAAAGGGAAATATCCAAGGACAAGACCTTGTAATTTTGAACGATATTCAGATGGCTTGTATTTAGATTATTTGTTTTTTCAGTAATATATATTCCAAATTTAGATAATATTGTGTTAAAATAAAAGTGTTTTCAGATTCACTTGATTGAAATTTTAAGAAAGCTTTATTTTGATCTGAGGAATTTGGCCTTTACTATATAGTATTTCTTAACTCCTTAAAATATGTCCTTACTTAAGGTTAAGTATTTCTGAGGAAGTATTATTGAGTAAATCTTATTTTTTTCCAATTTGCGACTAATTGCTAACTGAGTAATTGCATTGTAACACTTACCAATCATTATCTTAAGTCATGTTTGTATCTAATCAGCTTTTAAATGCTAAGTCCAGAATTCAGTATTCTCTACCAAAATAATGGTAAGATTCTAGGCAGCTAAATGTTTTTAAAATCACATTGTGTTTTAATGTGTTTTTTATAAAATGAACGATTTATTGTTAATGTCATGAATTCTTGAATGAAAATTTTTAGACATTACATTTTATAAAGATTATGTAGAATTTATATTTTATCATTTTCTTTTGTCTTCTAGTCTTAAAAGCATAGGCAGTAAACTGGCCATTTGAAGAATGGGAACCTTGGGATGTGTGTGCATTCTATAAAACGTTGCATTATTTCTTGCAGTCACCTGATGTCCATAAGAAATCGAGCATTCCAATTTCTTTCAAATATAATTCAACTGGCAGAAAAATGAGCTTTACTAAATACTTATTTTTATATGCATGTAATTTTTTGTCATTTCAAAATTTGAAGAACTGTATATTTTATCTGGAGGCATTTGTATCAAGTTCACTAGCTAATAATTCTAATTAGCTAAAAATCAGTCATGCTACAGAAATAAAAATTTTAACTTTTGTTTTTGAAAGTTAACTCGATGTATCATATTGAAATGTAAAAATACCCTTATGTTCCTATAATATGCTAGAGGAAATGATCCATAGCTTTTGAAAAACTTAATTTTACTGAAATCCTATTTAATATTCAAATTAAAGAGACAAGTATACAATTTGTTAGCAAATTAAAATACATTCAATTATTTGCTGAAAATTTATTTCTAAATTTCTTTTTTGAGTGATAATAAAGAGACCTAACAATGAAGCCTGATTCTTTTATTCAATAAATAGCTCTTACTCAAGTAAGTCGTATGAGTATCGCACAATTTTTAGCTTACCTCAGTTATGCATATCAATCTACATAATTTCTAAAAACTAATTACATTTCATTCCAGATATGCTGCAATATTACAATTTGTTTCTCAGCTTCTCTGTATTAATATAGGCTTTACAATAAAATAATGTAAACTGATGTGGTGCAACCTGTCAATTTTTACATTGAACTTTTAACTAATTTCTTAAAATGAGCATTCATTCAAATTGGTATTAACAGAAAAATATTTAAATAGCATTTGGGTCATTCCATGCAAAATGATAAAATCAGCTGTGGTTGACATTGCCAATTTTAGTTTTATTATACAGATAGTTTTGAAATAGATCACAGTAATGAGCAACTACAGAATATTAGGTTTCAGAAATGTATCATTTTGTTATTTATTGACATTAAAAGTTTAAGGTCATAACAAGTGTAGATATTTTTTATCACTAGCAATAACCTGTTTGTGACAGTATATTTCTATAAGTTGGTACAAATTAATGTTACATTCTTCAGAGAAGTCGGGATAAAATTTAATAGTTATCACTTGAATCTGACATTGACAAAAATAGAAATTTCAAATTGCCCTGGTATCTAGAAATGGAGGGGGTGTGGTTACCCAGTTGATAGTCGCGGATTAGCAATGGAGAGTTGCAAGTTCAATACTTGATCCAACCACTCATGTCATGAGGGCTGTAGTTTCCCCAAATATACTCGTTTTGCCATGGTGTGGAAGTTTGGGTGTTGACCTCATCTGACTGGTTCAAAATTACTAGGTGTCGTCATATCTTCCTTTAGTGATCCCTAACTGTTGCCAATAGCCCATTGTGTTGCTCCAGGGTGTAACATAAATTAAATTAACTCTAGAAATGGAGTCTGATTTGTTTGTATCCTTAAGAAATGTAAATTTTAAATACTATTCCTTGTGAATATTAAATACATTATTCAATTCTGAGAAAAAAATTAAACATTTCTGATCTTTCAAACTGGGAGAAATTTTGCCTTTTTGGGATGCTGTAATAATTGAATGTTGCAGTCCTCATACTGATGTTTGAGGGCCCAGCATTGAATTCCGATGGTATTTAAAGTGTTGCATACCTATCACATGAAACAATCATTGCCAGCTGATGCTGATCACATTCACCCAGAATCTATGACCACACTGCTGTCGTAAATTACAGGCTTTGCAAGAATTCTTGCAGTCATTGTACAACTTTGAAATGGTAGTACATGAAAATCCACACTTCCTACCTCCAAAATGCTACTACCCATTTCGCGAATTCCAACTATTATACTGCATTGAAAATTGTTAGGTCTAGATGTTTCCACAGATGACATTTGCTTTATGGGTGAGTCCATTCAAATTCAGGTAAGGCTTTGCCTCACCATCTTCGAATTGAATGATATTTTGCATACAGATATATTTTTTGGCCACTTGGAATCAACATATTTTTTATAATCTCGAAATAATTTTCTTCGAGGCTGTGAAAGTGACGTCACAAATTAAAATTTATTTTTCTTAGCATACGTCTCCTAGTTAAAAATCGCATTTCTCCTAAAGTATTTAAGATAATCCAACTAAGTTCCTATATCAATCAATATGCTATCGGAGTGTGAGCAGTTTTTGAATAGTTAAGCTCTTAAATAAATTTTGTTTATGACCCTTATTAGAAAACCCGATGCGATCAGAAAATAATGAAATTCCCTATAAAAGGAAAAGGTTTTCGAAGTCTGAATTTGCTTAAAAATACTTTTTTATTCAACTTTAACCGAATAATTTTAATAATAATTTACAGTATTTACTTAATTTGAATAAATGTCTAACAAAATTATATATTAAACATGTAGAGAATTTCATCGCAAAACCAAATTTTAAAAAATACACTAATTTTGATAAATAAAAAAAAATAAGAATCGGTAACAAACTACATATAACTATTAAAACAATTCTAAAATTGCATACATAAGAAAAATTGCGAAGTTCAATAATATATTTAACATCGCAGATGAAAATATTTAAATTTTTATTTACTTAAAACAATAAGAAAAGTTGCGTTAATTAAAATAAATTGAGAAATTCGGCCAAAGTGTTTAATCTGTCCTTTCTGCCACATATATAACTCCAAGAATGCAATTCGTAAATAAATAAACTTGCTTACAATCATCCTCGATTCTTGAAAAGTTGTACTCTCATGTCAATACTAGGAGATTGGAATTTTGTGTGCGACAAAAGGCCGACTTTGTAAAATTTTCATTAAGCCCTTCCTGCATAAAAAGACAAAATTTATTTCTCTTCTGAAACCATGAAATTGCTTTTTACTTACTATATAGATTTGTTTGAGATTAATTTCATAAAAAATCCAAGAGTAAATGAGTATTATACTAAACGAGATTTAAAATGAATAGGTAGGTACGTATTTTAACTAACGGGCTATTGGTGACGGTCTGGGATCAACCCCAAAGGGAAAGAACCGAGGACAACACTACGGTCACCCCAACGTGAGGACATTTGAGTCCACGACAGATTTAACGTGCACCAGCCTTAAAATGTATAGGAATAAGCTGTAATCATACAAGGGTATGATTGGTACATTAAAAGGCTACTCATTATATAAATCTTCCCCGTGTAAGCAGCTGTTTGTAGAATATAAACAATCAATACTCCTAGAGCCCTCAGAGTAATATATCTTGTAACCTTATTTTATAATTTGCTGCAAGTTAAAATTATAATGCTAAGTCCTGAAGCAACATGCAGCCTAAAGTAAGTAATTAGAAGTTAGTTAATAAAGTTCTGGTAAATAATTAAGAGTTTGGTTTATTTCTTTTTTAAAGCTATTAACAGAATTACAGGATCATCAAAAATCTTAGTTCTATACACTTTATTGATATATGTATAGAAATGAATCGTTAAAATATCGGAAAAGGTGCTTGAGTTGCTGATTGAGGAGATTCGAGCGCTCACTAGTGGAGGAATACCGTTGGCCGCGCGCATTAGCGGTAGAAATTTCGATATCCTACGTTGAAGGCTCTTAAAAATCAATCTGAAAAACTGCATTAGCGACATAGGGTACTAGATTAACATTCTAATGAACTTATACACAAATTTTAAGATGGCTTTTTTAATTGAATCTTAACCAAACTTCAGCAAGTTCCGTGCCAAATTGTTACAAAATAATCCAATTTTAAAAGATAATTTTACTTATTACGAACAGTACATTTAAGTTTCTCTAGCAAAAAACAAGTTTATCTCAAAAAGATTAAGTGTAGCGAAATTTTAAGTTCTACGCGACATTCGTAAAAAGTAAAATTGAATATTTTTGATCGCCTTTTAAAGAATCTTATTTCCATGAAAAAAATTATTTTGCAAAAAAATAAATATGGTATAGTTTAACATACGCCATTGACCACCATATACTAATTTTTTTAAATCGAAGGTGGTGAGGCAAACATTTTATTTTTTATTGCCTGAATTTAAATGGTAGGTAGGTATTTTAATTAACGTCGAACTGGAGCAACACAACGGGCTATTGGTGACGATCCAGGATCAACCCCAAAGGGAAAGATTCGAGGACAACGCCACGTAATTTTGAACCACGGTCAGATAATGTGGCAACACCTGAGCTGGCACGCCAACGTGTGAATTTGAATGGATTCACCTTATGTATGCACTGGTAGATGCAACCAATGATGTGCAATGTATTTTGCATAGGTTCGTCTGTACCAGTTTTTCTGGCTCTTCCAGTGTGTACCTGATTACTGAGAATTATTTTCCTTTTATTTTTGCTTTCCCTTTTTAAATTAACATTTTCTTGCTTTATTTATAGCCTATCATAATTTCTTGAATGTTCACAAACTTTTTTTGGTTAAAAAAGAAATTATATCCCATATAAAATACATGTAATTTAATAATATATGTTTAACACAATTTCAATAACATACACAGATTTTCATTGGCTTATAAAATTAAAGGTTTTGTTTACTTTTGAAAAAATCTCGATTTTTTAATTAAATTCAAGCATAGTTATTGCATCTTCTGTTTTCATCTTTGTTTTGCATAAAAATTGTACTATAATTGAATTAAGTCTCATATTATTATAGTACAGGTAACCCCCGTATAACACGGCACTTCTATAGCACGGATTCACTCTAACACGAGAATTGGGAACATCCCCGTATAACCGTTACCACCGAGATAACAAGGCCTGACCGCTGCCGTCATGGCGTCTCCCTAGTAGTCATACGTGCGATACGAACGACCACAGCCGTATTGGAATATTCAAAGCTTAATACAGTGAAATCCGTCTACAACGATACATAATATATTCTATATACGTCGAGACCACAGGAAAATATTGTTATACGTTATTGCAAATTATTATAGCAGTTTGTAAATATGGTTTTTCCCTAGTCAAAACTATGATAATCTCAGAATGAAACTTCCACACCCTCGCGTCTTTCTTCCTTATTTACAAACGATAACAGAGAGTGTGCGTAAATAGTAAAAGCACTAACTTATTAAAAAACCAGCCAAAATTATATCGTAAATTCAATTAAAAATAGTGAAAAACTCGCTTATGACTTTTATTAACTAAAATCGCTAAAATACAGTCAATCAAGCTTAATACCGCTCAATATCATAGTTTCTCAAATGCGACCATAAATCAAAAAGAAAAGAAAACCCTTTCTCATAGTCTAAAGAAATCCAATTAATGTTTTCTTCATCATTAAATCTGTAAATATGGGAAATCAAAGCAATTGAACTGTAAAATACGATTTATGTAGTATGTTACCTATCTGGAGGAGAGTCTCATAACAAGCTATAGTTTTCTGCTCTCATACATTTCCAACATAATCACCAGTCAACATTACTTTAACCTCAAAAATGTCAATATAACATCAGAAATAACAGATGTACTACAAAAAACTGTACATAAGTTGAATAAATTTATTCTTTTATTCTTATAAACAGATTGTAAATGAGGGTTTCCTGTTTAAACGGGGCTGCCAGTCGTGAACTGAACCCTCAGTCGCACCCCATTCGATTTTTTTGTAAAATGGAAAACGAAATTTCAAAGCAAACCATTATAAAAAATGTCAAAAATACATATAAAAATAAAATTATTTATTAGAAACAGTATCCAGCTTCCTTTTTTTATTTTTGCCCAATCTATCGTTGGATTTTTCACAATAATTTTTCAATAGAGTGTTTGTTGTGCTATTAATAATGAATTTTAAAATGGTTTCATGCTTATGATTTGCACATGTATTGAATTTGTAATGTTCTGATTCATGCAGCTGCCAGTATTTAAAAACAAAATTTATTATAAAATCTCTTTTGTAATGAATGCTCAGAAACTCATCCTCGTAATATTTAAGTAGTTTGTTGAACAATATATAATTAATTAAAACCACACGAACAGCACCATCTTTTGGAAACGATAAACCACCTCGATTCAAATTTTTAATTAAATCATAATTTTCCTCAACAACCATTTGCTCATCATACACCAACCCTGTTTTACACAGTTCACACTTTATGTTTCTTAAAATTTTATAACAACAATAGCCTGCCAAATAAGTTATCACTGACATTTCATGTTCAACTTGTTGAAAATCACTTACTTCGAGATGTATGTCCGGATTAAATGAGTTGTCCCACTGTTTTTGTTCTTCATAAGAACAATCTAAGTTTTCTGAAAAACTGGTTATGGGTATATTTCCAAAAGTTTGTGATGACAAGGTCAAAAGAGATTGAATTCTTAATTTTTTCTCCGATTCGTATAATTGCCTGATCGATATGTTGTACTGACCGCCTGATAATTGTCTATATTTTCCAAACCGATATTCCAAAGGATCTGTTTGAAATTTTCCTAACAAAACATAATTCATTTTAAGTTCTTGTAAACAATATTGCGTAATTTCCAACATTCCATGAATTGTGTGAGAAAGAGCTGTATGGGTTTGGGGTGAAAGTTTATGAGGAAAATCACAGGATTTCCAAGTATCAAGCCAGAGAATCATTTTCCGCAAAAATAACAATTTAGGGTCATCTGGATTCTCGAGTAGAGGGGTTTGGAAATTATCTTTAAGTCGCTGTCCTTTCAATGGTGTTTTCACATTGACAATTTTCCACCAGGTTGATACAATATCTATGAATTCAGCTGTTTCTTCAGAATTTTCTATTTTCGTTCCAAATTTCAATAGGGCCTCTTTCACAAACGGATTGAAAACTTTTAAAGATAGACTGACATTCTGACGTTCAAAAGTAGTTGGAAATAATGCTTTCAGCGATAAAGAATACCCAAATTTCAATAATTTATCATGCTCCAATTGATGTAACAATATTAAGGAATTGAAATTTGCAATTTTTTTCTCACCTGTCTCGAAGTCTGGGAAGGTTAAGATCTTGTTACTCTTAGGATTCAACCAATTATTTTTTATACATTTTAGTAAATGAACAGAGTCGTACAAGAAGAAAATAGGGCGTGTGTTGTCACATGGATGTGGATAAACTACGCTTGATTGGTTTTTCGGTGAAAAATTCCTCATAGCTTTGCCATTGAGTGCATTGTTATCACTGATAATACAAAATACTTTGTAGCCTATCTCTTCTAATTTAGTGACAATTGTTCGAATACAATCAAAAAGAATGTCACTGCTGATGGTTGAAGTTGGAAATATATGAATAACTTCCTTTAACTTCGATGTGACACTGGATAGCATGAATGCGTAAGCGGATGTAGCCAAAGAATTGCCGTTAAATGCATTCCCTACAATATTTCCACCTTTGAAGTCCAAATAAGGTTGAACATGAATTTCATCCATAAGCAGTATGACATTTTTCTCATGCTCTTCTAAAAGTCTGAAAAGAGAACGTGCGTACGCGAGAAACAATTTTCTATCTTCATCGGTTGGATCGGTTAAAAATTTATTACAAACAGTTTTTATTTTTGATGGATGAGGTAAAATTAGCGAACTGTAGTGCCGTAAATATTTGTATGCATGTGAGTTTATTGAGTGCCTAACGGATGAAAAAATCATTGTATTTGCAGAATAACGATATCTCTCTTTTGGAGTAACAAGAAAATTTAACTGTTCTGAAAGAAAATTGAGAGAAGCACGTTTATCAAGGTCATCACACTCTACTTCAACCAAGACATTTCTTAAATGATGTATAATTTGTTTGAAGCTATTATCATAGTTGGCTGAAGAATTTTTCATTGATATTTCATTTATAAAATTCAAACAATTTTCAATAACTTCCAAATTATTAACGTGGCAGGGTGTTTTGATTTGATTGTTATCTACAGAAATTTCTTGGCCATATAAATATGTTTCCATTTTCAGATTTGAATGTATTACAACAGTGTAATTTGTTGTAGGTCCTGGATTAAAACAAATTTTGAAAAAAGTAACTTTTGACTCCTCAATTAGTTTAAACCAATTTTGTTTATGAGGTAATGAATCCAGAATTTCTAATAGCCTATTAAAATTTTGAAAAGAAATAGATTCATGATGAGCAATGAACTCAGATTTGCTTTCGTTGATAGCTCTCAATAAATTGGATTCCTCAGTTTCACGAATTTTATCTTCCCTGCTTTTACGAACTGTGGGACAAGTTTTCGAGAGATATTTAGGGCAATTCGGAAATATACTTGGTATAGCACCAACTTTTAAGCGGAGACGTTTCATGGAAAAGGTAGAACACTCACCAGTTTTTTTGTTGAATTTGGATACATTCCGGACGATATCATCGTTTTGAAAATGAAGTTCGCAGACATTGCTGCGTTTTGATGGTGTAAAGTCGGCTCGTGGAATCGCCCTGAGCCATCTTTTTCTAATATTTTCATCCTCTGGAAAGGAGAAAACCGCCACTTTTGGTGCATCACCATATCCATAATTTCCAGAGCAAGAAGGTACACAGCATCTAAAAGGCATTTTGGATAACCTCGTGGTAAGCCTAAAGAAATCGGTCTGGACACACGTTAAACGTGTTGTTTGACGAAAGCCTTTAACACCTCGACACTGTAATGTTCCACAAATGTTATATAACAATATATAACTGCAGCTGTACTTACTTTCCGGTAAAATAGTATAAAAAACCCTAATTTCTTACGCTACGTTAAAGGTAATCCACAAGTAGCCGACCATGCGGCGATGTTTGTTATGACTACTAGTAAGCGAGTCACGTGATTGAAACGTCACAGCGGTCTGGCCTTGTTATCTCGGTGGTAACGGTATAACACGGTGCTTTTATGGAATGATTGGAACAACGATGCAAAAAGGACGGCATTCTGAAAGTTTAATTTAAAAGGTGTAGCATGGGAATATCCTAAGAACTACACACGCGGATATTATCTCGAGATAAATTAAATAAAAAGTAACTTGGCTTAGAAGAGACATGGCGTCTCTCGGGGATCCCCGCTCGTCATGAAAAAGAAAAATGGCAAGAACGCTTAACACGTTTCTTTCTCGCAAAACTGCAAGGTCGTTGGACTGAGGCGAAAAAAAGAGCGTATTTTTTCTCTCCACGCTTTTTATCAGTTTTTCAGGGGGTCGCAAATCAGGGGAGATGGTCTGGACTTCCTGATTCGCTGTTTTTAAACTAGCTCATCTGTAATTTGTTTGACGGACACACATGGCATGACGTAACTTTCTGAAGATTCTTAGCATAGTTAATGAGCGTCAATGGAGCGAGGGAGAAAACGGAATTGAGAAATAAAGGACTTAAAAAATAAATGATCTCGTGGCTGTCACTCAGAGGATGAGGATATCTTGCCAAAAAGAAAACACCCTCGGTTAATAGTGCTTAGTGATGACGAAGAAAACATTGTTTAATTCATATTAATATGTATTACTTCTTAAGAAAACTTAAATAAAGATATTTATCTTAATTATGAAAATATAATAGCATGTTTTTTAATTTTTGGAACCTAACCCCCCCCCCCTTTTCGTACTAGTTCTTTGTTTCGTATAACACGGATTCGCATAACACGGCAACTTTTTGGAACATAACTCCCGTGTTATACGGGGGTTACCTGTATTATGATAGACTAAAAAGGATCCTTGTCCATAGGTTAATCCACGTGGAACCGATCGATCTTCCTACATGGCCATTTTGTAAAGAAAATTAGTTATTTTATCTCTAATTCCAAGTACTAAATTTAAATTGTCTTGAATCAAAGCTTAACGTTTCAGCATAATTTACGTTCTACTTGCGTATCTTGTTTGAGTGCTATAGTAGCTTTGATCCCTAGCCACCAACTTTTGAAGTGTGAAAATTTAGAATCAAGGTTCACACACACACACGCACATACTTTTGGAAGAGGCAGAAATTTTAGAACGCAAAAACTCTTGTATATACAATGTTGATACGAGTGTTGCCAAATTGGTTAGACTCGAGAACACGGCACCATTGCCAATTGGTGCGATTTTTGGAATATGGTAAACCGTTGTAGGCGTATCCAAATAACCGTTTGGTGACAAAAATCTTCAATTTGGCGATGGGTTGATTCCGGTTATTTGAATTTTACCGTCAAATTATCATAAAATTGTATTTTTAGTTCGCAAATAAAACATTTTGTTACACTGGAATAGGCTGACCATACCGTTTTGCACGGGACAGCCCTTTTTTTCATATTTTCCTTTGTCGCTTTAACAAAAATGTCGATTTTGTCTCCCCGCGTTTTCAATTCGGAATAAAAACTATAAGTATACTTTAATATTGGTTAATCATAAATTATTATTTTTTCCTAAAATCGAAAATCAGTACCCCATGGATACCAGAAATTTGTATAATCAAGGAGTCGGCAGTATAAAAACATTCCAGTATAGACGGGTAAATTTTTTTCTGAAATGAACGAAACAAGCAGGTCCCTATGTTAGACGGTCGTGTACAAAGGGGGCTTGTGCACGTTAAATCTGTTGTAGCGTCAAATGTCCTCACGTTGGCGTGGTGTGGAATTTTGGAGAGTGGGGTGCCAGCTCAGGTGTTGCCTCGTCATCTGACCATGCTTCAAAATTACTTGGTGTTGTCCTCGGATGGGGATTGATCCCGGACCGTCACCAGTAGCCCGTTGTTTTGCTCCAGTGTAACGTTAATTAAAATACCTACTACCCTATGTTAGACTGTAAGGCAAATAGGGTTGAAACACCAAAATTTGCTACGTAGGATTACTTACTTACAGTCCCTCTCTACGTCTACCTAAATTTTTGTATGGTTTCTTTGGAAGGAATTTTTTTAAATTAACGTTGTACTGGAGAAACACAAAGGCTATTGGTGACCTTCCAGGATCAATTCCAAAGGGAAAGATCCGAGGACACCACGTAATTTTGAACCACGGTCAGATGACGATGGTTTCTTTGGAATGAAGGTGGTAAACTTAATATGTTAATGTAATACATATTTTTATCCTTTTCTTAATTTTTCATGAATACGGAATATTACATAATCACCGTCCCGTTCTTGTCTCAACAAATATGATCAAGCTAGACTAGAAATGCATCTCGAACGATATAAATGTCTTATTTTGCGAAAGCCTTGGCAATACTTCATTAAGTTGGTAGGTGAGAAAACAATTCTATTTCTCTAAGACCTATTGGTTTGGTTTATCGCCTTTTTTGCAGTCATTTTATGCTGCGCGAGAGTGTTGATTAAATCAGGACTACGAACATCCATGCCTGTACCGGGAATCGAATCGGTGTTGAACGAACTTAAAATGAAATAGACGGAGCATGTGTCTGCAGCTTCATGTTACTTCTTCCAGTTGCTCGGTTTGATGATCTGTCACGTGGTTATGGGTAAAAGCATGAATACTAAATTATTGATTGGTTAAAGTGATTATCCACCGTGATCAAAATCATTATCTGCATTTCCACAGCCAATCGGCTAAGTCGATTTGTGATTCACCCTTCAGAGATCTTACGACAGCGACTCCGCCCACATGATCCGTCTATTTCATTAGAAGGTAGATGATGGCTAGAGCTCCAACCGCCATTACTATTACATTGCTTGGATTGGGTTATATGGCGCAAAAGCCATAGTTGGTCAAGCTGCACCAAACAACGTCAAGTAAATGGGCATCCCTTCCTCCCGGGAAAAGCTCTACACCTATGGGTGAGCTGGGAGGAAGTGGGTCCAGAAGTAAATGGGCATACACAAGGAAACATTTTTCTGACGCAGAAGAGAAATACACCCAACGAGGAAACGAACCTGTACCGCCTACAAATCGCAGTGGGCAAAGCCACAATTGTTTGTAATAAAATGTTAAGAAATTTCGTTCTGTGTTCATGATATCTGGTCTGGTTCCATGTCTGAGAGTCGACCGTGGTTAAAAAATACATACCTAAATCCGTCTGAGAGCTGTATAATCGCATTCAAAGGCCAAATCGAATTAAAGATCTCGTTCCGAAAGGTGAACATCCATTGTACTGAAAGCCATTTTATGTTGTTTTCTGTTAAGAAGGGGCGCGGGGGCTGGTGCACGTTAAATCTGTCGTGTCCTCAAGTGGTGTTGAAGTTTGGATAGCGGGGTGCCAGATCAGGTATTGACCTCGTTATCTGACCGTAAGGGGTTCCCTCGATCTTTCCCTTCGGGATTGATCCCGGACGTCGTCCGTTGTGTTGCTCCAATGGACGTATATATAATTCTACCCCCAAAAAAACCAAATAAAAAGAATTAAAACAAATAAAACAGTTGCTTACCTTTTTATTTGTTCGGATCTTTCCCTTTGGGATTGATCCCGGACCGTCACCAATAGCCCATTGTGTTGCTCCAGTGTGACGTTAATTGAAATACCCCCCCCTTTTTATTTGTAGGAGGCTCACTGGGTATGCCCACTAGCAACCTGCGAGT
The DNA here is from genome assembly GCA_933210815.1 of Meta bourneti. Classification (NCBI taxonomy): domain Eukaryota; kingdom Metazoa; phylum Arthropoda; class Arachnida; order Araneae; family Tetragnathidae; genus Meta; species Meta bourneti. The sequence goes on along the minus strand of OW119924.1, from coordinate 87,786,963 downwards.
TGTAGGTGGTGCAGGTTCGTTTCCTCCCTGAGTGCATTTCTCTCTTCTGTACTAGTAAAACTTTCCTTGTATGTGTATGTCAACTACTTTATATTGTCTGGCGCAGCATGACTAAGTATGGCCCTTTCGACATAAAACCCAACTAACCCAACACTTTTTATCTAATAGGTAGTTAATTAACGTCGCAATGGAGCAACACAATGGGCTATTGGCGACGTCCTGGATCAATCCCGAAGGAAAAGATCCAAGGACAATACCTCGTGAATTTGAATCACGGTCAGATGACGAGATCAACACCTGAGCTGGAACCTCACTTTCCAAACTTCCACACCCCGCCAACGTGAGGACATTTGACGCCATGACAGATTTAACATGCATCAGCCACCGTGTACACGACGGTCTTTGGCTGGACTGAGTTTCGAACTCGGTACCCTCGGGTTGCTAATCCGTTACTATTCCAACTGGGATTCGTCACCAATAGTCCGTTGTGTTGCTCCAGTGTGACGTTAATTGAAAATACCAAATACCATCCAACTGGGATTCCGCTCGCCTCTAGTCATTGGTTATTTTTTATAAAAAGTTGGTTGATTGGTTTCCTTGAGACTTTTAGCTGCAGAATCAGGCTTTTGTCCCCAATCTTCCTAATTGATCTAGATTTAAGACCAATAAAATAAGGAAATAAAAATTTTTCAATTTAGAAAGTTGGTAGGCAGTTAATTAACATCGCACTCGAGCAACACAACGAGCAATTTATAAAAAGTAGAACAAGTCTGACATAAGCCAATATTGCAAGAATAATATTTCGACCACTTTAAATACATTAAAGGGAAACAGAAAAATTCAGATTACCTTAAAAATGCTCACTAAAGTTTAAAATTAATAGAACCGGAAGCAATTTACCAATCTCGGTACCAGTGAGAATTCATTCATTTATTTTTCAAAATCGTCAAAGCTTTCAATATTTGTGTTTCAAAGCCCATATATATAGATAGATAATTCATTCAAATTTTTCTCAACACTTGGATTTCCTGTTATAATCAAAACTTTTTTCAAGTGAATTTTATTCTGCATTGTTTCCAAGTATTTAAGAGAAATTAATTTATAAAACTGGTCCCATTTATACTAATTTTCATCAATGTTTGGAAAATCATGGATGATAATTTGGTATCCCTAATTCGAGTAATTTCGAGCAAATTGGAAACACAGGACACGAGGACTGACGAAGTTAATCAAGATCATCTGGAACAGGAAGAAAAGTAAGCATTGAAATAAATCCTTTCACATGATTTCTATTGCAGTTTGTCATCGTACAATCACATGCTTAATTATGAAGAATAACATCTAAATCATTCTAAATTTTTGAGGATATTAGTTCTGAATATATAGATTGATCAATAGTTGAGCCACATTTATTATAATGCTGGTTCTCAAAAGTCAATGTCATCTGACCGCGGTTCAAAATTACGCGGTGTAGTACTCGGATTGATCCTGGATTCCCTTCGGGGATTGATCCCGGACCGTCGCCAATAGCCCGTCGTGTTGTTCCAGTAAGACGTTAATTAAAATACCAACCTACCTCGAAAGTCAATGATTTATAAAACATCAAGGTGCGTTTAATTTGGCGAGGGACTGTGAATGAAGTTTGAAAAATATCCTTACAACAGTTTACGGCTGGAATATAAAGATCGTTTTGGATTTTAAGAGGCGAAATTTTAGCCATGACATGGACTAGCAAAATGCCATTTATCGGAATAATGCTTTACCATTTCGTTAAATCAAGTTTTTTAATTAAAATAAATTACTCGTTTTCAAAACGATTACTCTTCGAGTACTAGGGCTGTTTCGTGTGAAAATTCCTGTCCCTTTCTGTTAAACTGGATTTCTTTAGATTTCAGACAGCAACTTACTTTTATGCATGTAGATTTCGCCAGTTCCCCTCCATCTGTATGCCAGACCACAGTACCAGGTTCGAGAATGAGCCAAAGAAACAAAATAGATGACGGGTACCGATTGAAATAAAAATTGTTTGTATTTCAAGTACTCTAACTTGTACAAATGTCTGAAACTTTCTCTTTACCGTTGCAACAAGTCGTCCACCTTCATCATCATTGCAAACGAAAGCATTTATAATTTTTAGCATAGAAAACAGATTGCATAGGTACCATGCAAAATACCACCAAAAGGATTTAGTTTGGCGGGTGTTCGATCTGAATCCATGGGTTTCCAGAAGCTTTTTGTTGGGAACAGGTCTTGGTAGTAGTGGCGAATCAGAATTGAAGGTAGAGTCGAGTGACGGATAGTACGTATCAAATGAGTCAAGGGAGGAGCATATAAACAAAAAAAGAAGTGTAAGCTTAGGGAATGTAAACAGATAAACTATTTGGGTGAAGTTACGTTTAAAAGGTGTTAAAAGGTAATGATTTATAAAAAGTAAAATTTAATTATATGTCTCTAGATGTTTGCTATTTATTCTTACGACGAAAGTCATATCGGGATTTGCTGTATCGCGGTGTTATCAATTGAATCCATATTGCAGAAGAATTTTAGGACTATATTAGTGAAGAATTTACTTAGTTCTATCATATTCAAGTCTACGAAATTGGAGGTTCCTATAGAACCATGGGGCATTAATAATTATCCTGAATGTGGAATTTTGACGCGTTTCATGTTTTATGATGTGGGTCTTTGCTGCATATCCCCAGTCATAACCGGCATAGCTGACTACTGGTCTAAGCATGGTTTTATAAATAATCACTTTGTTATCAATAGAAAGTTTTGAGTTCCCAGCAATTAAGGGGTATAGGATTCTTCTAGCCGCTATAGAAACTTTTGTCTAGGGGAGGTAATATGCAAATTTTGGATTTAGTTTAAGTTCAGAAGCACAAATACCTGCGTATGAGAAGCATTTTTCAACGAGCTAACCACAGGAGACGGTAGAAATTCTGCGAAGATAAGCTTTTCCTGTACGTATTCGGAACGTGACGTGAGTTGGTTTGTTTTTCGAATACGATTTCAGTACTTCGCCAATAAAAATTCCCAATAATAAATTCTGAATTGATATGGGAATAGTTGTTTGGTCAACACAAATTAGATAAAACGCCTAATGTCGCTAAAATGGCGATCACTACATTTTAAGGTATCTCCGATATGTATCATACGAGAGCATTTGGACAGCACAGATGTAAAATCTTCGCAGACCGTCTGGTTTGTTTACACTGAAAATCCCTCTCATAGCATGTTCTTCAGTTCATTTTTTAGAACTCAAGTACATCGGGTTGTTTCTCAATTCCACTCTTCTATCTTGCACAAAATAGCCAATTAAAAAAGTTTTAAGTGTACTTTTTACTAGTACAGGTAACCCCCGTATAACACGGCACTTCTCTAGCACGGATTCACTCTAACACGGTTCGAGAATCGGGAACATCCCCGTATAACACGGTGCTTTTATGGAATGATTGGAACAACGATGCGAAAAGGACGGCATTCTGAAAGTTTAATTTAAACGGTGTAGCATGGGAATATCCTAAGAACTACACGCGCGGATATTATCTCGAGATAAATTAAATAAAAAGTAACTTAGCTTAGAAGAGACATGGCGTCTCTCGGGGATACCCGCTCGTCATGAAAAAGAAAAAATGGCAAGAACGCTTAACGCGTTTCTTTCTCGCAAAACTGCAAGATCGTTGGACTGAGGCGAAAAAAGAAGAGAGCGTATTCTTCCTCTCCACGCTTTTTATCAGTTTTTCAGGGGGTCGCAAATCAGGGGAGATGGTCTTGTCAATCAAGGGAGCTGGACTTCCTGATTCGCTGTTTATAAACTAGCTCATCTGTAATTTGTTAGACGGACACACATGACATGGCATGACGTAACTTTCTGGAAGATTCTTAGCATAGTTAATGAGCGTCACTGGAGCGAGGGAGAAAGCGGAATTGAGAAATTTGGACTTAAAAAATAAATGGCATCAATGATCTCATGGCTGTCACTCAGAGAATGAGGATATCTTGCCAAAAAGAAAACACCCTCGGTTAATAGTGCTTAGTGATGACGAAGAAAACATTGTTTAATTCATATTAATATGTATTACTTCTTAAGAAAATTTTAATAAAGATATTTATCTTAATTATGAAAATATAATAGCATGTTTTTTAATTTTTGGAACCTAACCCCCCCCCTTTTCCTACTAGTTCTTTGTTTCGTATAACACGGATTCGCATAGCACGGCAAATTTTTGGAACATAACTACCGTGTTATACGGGGGTTACCTGTACATGGGTTTTCTGTGCCTGATTTGAAGGTGTATATGGGAACCAAAAAAACGTTCAAAAAATTTAGGTTATCAGAAACAAGAACCTATTAATTTTTATGAACCCTTAAAACTTTACCTGGTGCGATAAATTGGAAAAGTTTATCAAAACTATTCTAGATTAGTTTATCGAACTTTGGCAAGAAAACTCGTAGCTAAATTATTGATGAAAGGCTCCTGTACGATGATTCATATTTTCTTTAACAATTATATAGGAATTTAGCCCACAGCTGTTGTGCAGTTCTGGGCGCAACATGACTGGGAAATATGGAAACCTGGTAAATATACTTATTAGATTAAAGAGATTTCTCAAAAATCACGTCTCGATCTATTTTCACACACAGCTTACATTTTGTTATAATATCGAAAGAAATGCAGTGGATGTTACCTTACAGCCAAGAGGAAGTCACAAAAGTTAGCTGACTTACTGCTTTACTTTTCACCATCCTCCCTTATGACAAGATTGATTCTAAACTGCAATAATTTGCGTAACTCGCTTAATTTAATCATTGACATTTTTGAGTGAGACTTAATAGAGAGGATGAAATTAATTTTTCAAATGCCAAGATCTCTTTTACCAATTAAATCGTGTTTCTCGAATAATAATTGTGCCACATGTTTTAGGTGTTTATATTTTTAGCAATCAAGTTACGCCACAAAGAGTTATAGATTCTTTGAGAAGATATACAGTAAGGAAAAATGGAGCCTATTCGAAATCGGATTGCGAATGCGGTCTTTGCTACAGCAGATACAGAATTGAGGATCGAGTGGTTTGCTTACCTTGCCAGCATAACGTAATGCGTAAACTTACTTCTCTCATCTCCATGTAAATTTAAAAAACATAATATTCCTCATACTAAAAGTAAGCACGACGAAAACATTATTGCAAAAAAAGTAGATTTATCAGCTATGATCATTCATCTCTCCCCTAAAATTAGTCTTTAATAAGATCAAATGAAATCAGGTATCGAGTGTTCCCACTCACATCAAAAGAATAGAAAATAGGTTGGGGTTTTGTTATGAATTCATTTTATTCTAAAATAAACTATTTTATTTTGCATCTATAATGGACACTCGTATGTAATTAATATTGGGTAACAAAAATACGTAGGTAATTTTTCCCCACCAAATGAATACATTTGCTTCAGAAGGAAACACCTACACAGTAAGATTGTGGGTTAACAGACAACACTGTACATGCAATTCTGTCGTGCTAGTCTAGAAAGCAGTACCTTCAAGTACGGTCATTAAGGTTAAAAGTTGTGAAATTGTTGCGTATTAAAATATCTGATACCTCAGAACGTTAGAAAACGGAGCACCATCAATGAACAGTTGCTTGAATGATCATACTTTTATCAAGTGTTGTCAAGTATCTGATGTGTATAGCATATTAATATGAGCTTGGAGACTGCCTTCTTGACTAGCATGCAGTATTGATTACCTAAAAAGCTTTGATATCCTTCAAATAACTTGTGAGACAATATGGAAAGACACATCAGGTGTCTCTTTATAATTTCCCCCTCTGCGGTCGTTTTTTGCAACACGAGGACTATTTTTACCGAGACCAACGGCTTAAAGAGAATTTTGAACCACTATGAACATCCATACCTTGATTGGACTTCGAAGCCTTTCTGTTTAATCTAAGGCCAGAGTGCCTACCAAACCCAAGGTTTATAAAATAGAGTATATAGGGAGTATATATATACTATTTCCACTAACCTTGTACCAAACCGGAATCAGGTATCTGGATAGGATATACTAGTTCGCTCCATAACTGGTATTGTAGATCAAGTATAATTGTATTCTATAATATAACTTCTAAAATGCTTCGACCTTCTTCATCTCTCTTTCTATCACTAATCCATAGAAATGTTTGCTTGAATTAAGCAAATCTATCTCCTCTCTTCAATGCCCCTTTCAACAATTCGGTAGCAGTAGCATATTTATGATGACACTATAGGAAGTTGATAAAACAGTCGAGGCTTGTAAGAGCTTGATGTTAATGGAAGACGAGGAAATATTTCTTTTGAACGAATGTCGGATGTTTGCATAAAAAATAATTTGGGGTAGCTTTCAGTCGTTGGGTAAGGTTTGAAATACATCCCCACAAAAAAAGCCATTTTCATAAGATACGTTTTTGTAACAATTATAACCTTTTCTTCAAAACAATGATGTTCGGTGGAAGCCTTTGGATTACGGTTTATGATCAACATCCTCAAAAATTGAAAAACGAACCAAGATTGCGAAAGGGTGGAAAAGTACTTGTATTACCTAATGTAGATAAACGGTGTAAAATTATTTGGAGTCTATCACGGAAAGAAGTACGTGGTTTCTAATTCTACGTACTTTAGTACAAGTACGTGGAATAAGAAATACATTACATAAATTTGACATTCCAAACTGCATCAACTTCATGTCATCATAAAACAGCAGATATTTACTCTAACAACCGATATTTTCCTCCAAGTCAACAGAAGTTTCTCAAGCGGAGAATTATCCCTTGTTTCACCTTTTGTCTTCCAACATTTGATACTGTCTACTATAGAATAATTTTCAATCATGAAGAGTTCATTATTTATGATTTATAAAATTGTAGCATTGTTCAAGTATATAATTTTCTAGTATTTTTGGATATTCTCTGTTTCACTTGAAAGTATCCTCTAATTTCACCTGCCATTTTTAACTTACTGTGCAGGTCTGCGACTCCTTTCCAAATACTTTCAAACGAGTGGTGTTTGTTAGTTTCATGTACAGCATTGCGATATGATTGTTAAGTGCCCATTCAGACAGCTGCATTTCCTCTTGTTTCCAGAAAAGTGCTTACGAGATCACTTGAATGGAATCTCACCTCAGATGACTATCGAGCACTTAGGTTATTTGTTTATTGCTTAGGTTAGGCTGTTTGAAATATTTATTACATTTTGCCATCTGGGAGTTTATTCAAAGTGTCTTTCACTTGACCAAGTAAATTTTCTATAAACAGGTGCAGAACATAATCAACATCAGTGGTGCCGACTATCCATAAATCGAGAAAAACTTAACATGTTTTCTTGAGTGAAAATTTTAAATAAATAAAATGATTTAAAAAGTGTGCATAAATTTATTCCCAGATTCACAATGGTCGCTATGTCAGGAAGAGGATCATGTCTAAGGAATCCAACTCTATTGAACCCCACTGTTTTATGGTGGAACACAGAAAAGGAATCAATTCGATAAATACACTTATAGTATTGGAAATTATCTGTTTTCACAAAATAAAGTATTCTGAAAACGCACCTAGCATGCAAAGTAACTGTGGTCTTACTTGCCTTACCCTCAATAATTTGCTCACTTGTCCTGCTTAATTCTGAAATCATGTTATATTGAATTGCAGTTTCATGAATACTGCATTGAAAACTGGTTGAAGTGGGTTAACGCATCTTGTCCAATTGATCAGAAAACTGTAGTACGGACTGATTATTTAGCAGACATTGAAGAACAACGGTGAGTATTATCTCGACTTGAGTTCATGAATGATTGCGAAACCGAAACAAAATAAAGACACGTGGGAAATGGCGAAATAAATACGAATAAAAAACTCGCCATGAACAGATATGTTTTTCGTTTTTTAATACGAGAGTTTTTCTTACTAAAATCCTAAGTCGTTGTGGAGAATGAATTAACAAAAACACACCAAACGTAAAATTTCCTGTGCTGTAAATTCACAAACGTACTACGCGAAATGAAATGAAACGATAAAAATCTACTATTATAAAGATTCGTACCAAGAGAAATATGATTTGCAATGTTGCAAGCTTCTTTTGTTGTAACGAGGTACAGCGGTTTTAGTTAAAGAAAAGATGATGTATCTTATAATGACTAATTGCCTCATAAATCTGCAGACCCAACACACTGCCAAGTTTATTCTTTGAAATATGAATCTAGTCATGTTTTACTATTTAATAAAAGATTTCTTAATTGATTCCCAACTAACCAGCATCCACTCATGCGCATCTTATAGAGCTCTGAACAAGGTTTATAATTGATTCTGATGAGTGTAGTTTTTTTTCAATTCCAATCAAAACGCAAAATTTATAGCGTTTTTAATAAATGTGCTTTCATTCCATAATTAACAAAAAAACTAAGTTCTCTGCATTCAATAATAACAATTTGTTTCTCTCTCCTTTCTATCTACTTTTCAAATAATTTTAATACAACGACGAATTTCTCGTATCTGATTTGACTGCTCTTTCTCAGAAATCTGCACAAGTAACTTGAACATTGTTCCGACAATCAGGCATGTATTCGGATAATATTTTTGGGGGTGACCTTTCTTCCTATTCTCATCAAATTGAGGTAAAGTTAATGCAGCATTGCGTTTAATGATTTTCCCGGCTGTTTTCAGACATGCGTGCGCGTTACTTGATTGATTAACAAAACTCGTTTCACGTAGAAAAACTTTGGCGTGCATTTTTTTATAAATATTTCGGATCCATATTTTATTTATTTATCATGAATATTTGGAGGACGGCTCGAATCCCGTTTGTCCTCTGCCTACAAAGCATTGTCTGTCTACTACGAGAAGACACAAAGTCTGTGCCTGCCCTGTTTCGTATAGAAATGGACCTTATCTTATTTCCCACAGGAGATACTTCAAGTTTGGGAAGAGGAATTCAAGTTTGTCACATTTGTGGCAGCGTTAATGTTTCTATAGCGATCCTCACCACCTAGACTTGGTGAGGGGGAATGATAGTTCTTGTGGGAGAAAGATAGTACATGTGCGTAGACTGGTAAAATTTGAAAATCCCGATATAATGTTTGTATTCGATGTTCCTGACAATAAAACGATATCACAAGTTTTGAGTTATGTGCAATAGATGATAATGTATAATGCGTTCTTACGAAAAGCTCTAATAGACTCAATTCAAAACTAGTCTATTCTACCTGATTGCCGTGTCTGTATCAGCAAATGAGTTTAACTTCGGAATAATTATGTAACTAGCTATTATCTTTTCAATAATTCATAAGTACGATATCGCAATTGAGCATTTCCATTGAAATATGCCCCTAAACAATTGATGCTCAGTATCTTGTTTCAGGCGCAAACAGATGCTTGTTAAAATGCTGCCAAAGGAAGAAAATCCGGAAACGGATATCAGTACGAGTCATATAGAAGGTTGCTGCCAGACTGAAAACACGAATTGTGATGAGACGTCTCCTCTGTCTTCTACTGCTAATGAAGTTAGCCACAGAAAAGTTTCACCGTTGAACGAATCTCCAAAATTAAGTGAAAACCTTGCAACCAGACGTCCCATTTATGAGAAAGCTACCTCTAACAAAACCAAAGGTTTGTTAAATTTAATTATTTAGGAATAAAAATAAATTATTGTATAGTATGGTCTGGACTTGGATAGCACTTTTGCACTTTTGGGCCTTCTTTTGTTTTTAAGGGCATTTTTTTGTACCTCCCAAAAATTTGGGGAGGCAATACACACTTTTAATTTGTTTTGAATTGTATTCATTATAAATATGAAAGTAACGATTATTGGGAATTTGCTTTTCCTTCCCGACACAATCATATTCTCTTATGTTCACACACCTACGTATTTTGCCACTGATTTCTTTTATACCACTGAGCATTTTATACTACTAATTTTTTAGGTCAGGACCTACAACAGTGACACAAATGTAAAAAGTGAATCTCCAGAAATAAGATTCGAATACTTCTTTAAAATGTTTTCTTGTCATTATCAATCTTTGCAGAACACCTGTAAAATCGTTTCTGTACTCAAATGAACCGATATGGACAATTTTAGTTTCCAGTAATCTCTAATTTTTTAAATCTACTGTCTGATGACCAAATATAATATCTATACACAGACTTAGAAAACCCATTGCCTTTTTAAAAAAGGTGATAAAGTTCAAATCTTCAGTTGGCATGCGAATTGTATTTTTAAATTTGGTTTGGTTGGTTAGGTTTTATGGTACAAATGCCATATCTAGTCAAGCTGCGTCAAACACACGACAGATCTAGCCTTGGGTCATCTCCGAAATAAAATCCTAGCTACATTATTGCCCTGGACATAATTTTGTTTTGTTTAGGGTCAATAATTTGTATTTTCTGTGAAAAAAAAATTATCTTAAAACTAAATTTCATGACTTTAAATTTTCATTTTTAAAGAAATCGGATAAATATTTCTTTTGACATAGTTTAATGGTTTATTTCTCACCACCATGGAAACAAAAACAATTTTCATATCCTCAACCCATTTCCATGTAATATCTTTCAAAAATTGCTTTAGAAAATATACCAAACTATATTATCATTAATTTTCTTTTTATCGAACAAACAATTCATGTTTTTCCTCGAATGTAGGAGGCCACGGTAGTCTAGTTGGAAGAATCGTTGATTAGCAACCGTAGGGTTGCGTGTTCGAGACTCGATCCAACCAACGATCGTCGTGTACGTGGGGGCTGATGTATGTTAAATCTGTCGTGGCCACAAATGTCCTCATGTTACGTGGTTGTGAAAGTTTGGAGAGGTGTGCCAGCTCAGGGTGCTGACTTCGTCATCTGAGCGTGGTTCAAAATTACAAGGTGTTTTCGGATTTTTCCCTTCGGGATTGATCCCGGAGAGCAATAGCACGTTGTGTTGCTTCAGTGCGGCGTAAATTCAACTACTTACCTCTAATATGGAGGTGGGGTTGTGTTCGGAACAAACTAAATTGAGTTTTGAAAATAAAAAGGGTATGATACTGAATCTTTTAAATTGTTTTAACTCACAACAGAACCAAGACAAATGCTATTATATTGACAGTTAGATTTCGGATAAATTGTTCTGTTTTCACTTTAAGGAAAGCGCAAATGAACTACTGCTAAGGACTAGTCTTTATAGACGCCATATCCACGCAATTAAAAAATATAGATAATTAAAATTGTCCGTAGTATTTCAAGTCGATACTTAAAAATATGAGAAATCAACGTGTATTGTAATTATATAAATGAAATAATTCCCGGAAAAGACAATGTACCTAATTAGATGCCATATTTGCAGGTCCTGAAATCGGTGCTTTAGACAAAGATCTTTTTATAAAACTTCAACCCATTACCCAACAGAACAAACACAATATGCAAGGTGAAGGCAATGAAAATGTATTTAATTGCAACGGGAAGACGTTGAAAACTGTTGGAAATCCTGCCTGTAAATTAAATCGCTGTTGTCCTCAGCGAAGATCGCTTCAGTCCGATGCAATTTCTTTGAAGAACTGCGGGGAATATTTTCAGAAAGCATTTGTTGTGGGGAGACGTTTACAAAAGACTTGGACAACGAGTCAAAGACATTTAAGTCCTCAAAGAATGGTCAATGCGAAGACAACTTTTGCGAATGCAGTGCCAACGTCCAATGCGAATGGTGGATGGGTATATAAAAATGATGTTAACTTTGTCCTTCGCAAGAAAGGTTTGATTAGGAAACCAATTTCGAGTGATTTTTGTGTTTGAAATTGTTTTCACGACACGAAATGTGTATACTGAAATGTGACGTTAAGTTAAAAAATTTCGCACTTCTCGTGCTTTTATTCCGATCGTTTCCTTTAATTATTCTAAATCACCGTCGTAGACTGAACGAGATAACAGAATTTCCAAACATATACGATTCACAAACTAATGCGTCCTTCACTCATTCACTTTCATTTAAGGGATTTTAATTGATATATAACACCGCAGTGGGTAACAAAAAGAATTTTTCATTTAAGATCAATTTTGACAAAGTTTACATATTCAACAAAAAACATGACAGAAAAGTGTAGTAAGTCTACTACAAAAACGCGTTTACAGTTTGGCTAAAGATGACCCTTGCGCTATGAACCAACCTTTCAAATCTGAAAGCTTTGTATCATCGAATATTAATAATTCAAACCGTTTAATATGTAGAACTAGAAAATATAAATTAGCTGTCAAAATCTACTTACAGGCACTTTTTCGAACAGAAAAATATTTATACGGTTATGAATTTTAGGCTGGTATAAACGTCAGCGTTCTCTCATTTATTTAGACTTTCCTCTTAGTGTAAATGGTTAGTTTACTGATTAAAACTATTATTTCTTTTCATGGTGTATGACAGGTGCACCGATTCCTAGGGATGCGAAACCGTGATAGCCCAATATTTTTTAGTTGTCCCTTACACTAAGGCATAAAAATTACAAAATACAAGGTGCCCATTTCATATTCGCCAAGTAAAGAATCTCAATAGAAAAGTTACTCTAAGGCAAGCCACACATTGATCCAACACCAGTCCTGCGACACTAAATTGGCTGAAATACGCATGCGTACGACATGTTTTCTGTACAGAAACGAGTACGTATGAGCATAATTTTTCGCATGCTGCGCCAGTGTGTGGCCGGTTTAACAGATATCGAAAGACAATTAATTACTCATTGCTTGTTAACTCCAAAAGTTTTGTTCCTGCTCATAACAGTATGTGTATGTTGTGTGGCGCCATCGGTAAGTCCAAAGTCTAAAGGGACAGGGAAATGAGAAACGTTTTTGTTCTTCATGTGCAATCTGTATTTTAAGATTAAAAGTTATAAATCTTTTCGGTGCTTGTAATAATAAAAGCGTTCAAAAATTGCATAGAGGGGAAAATTGTATGCGTTTGTATAAGTTGAACGCTGGGTTATATATATTTATTTTATCAAGGAACCCGTCCTCTCGCACTTGATACAGGGGGCCCAGAGTACAGATGTGTTGGGGTGAGAGTGATCTGGAAAATGGTGACCATCAAGTGAAAATGCACTGCTTTGTGGTTCTGGGAACACAAGTCACCTGAACCTGCCCAGAGATAATTTATATCGAAGTTTAGTAGATTCTTCAATTATAATGAACTAAACGATGTTAACCTTTCTATTGAAAGCAATGAATATGACTGCTGGAAAATATTCGAAGTATACAAAGTACTTTTGAATTAACATTAATATGGTTTTTATTTCCTTAATAAATATCATATTATGTTTCATATATAATTTGTTTCAAAATTTTTAGCCATTCTAAAATAATTTTAAAATTGTGTATAGAATTGCCACGACCTATAGCACATAAAATTGTTTTATTAACAAAAATAACATAACTACAGGCTACTAAGTGAGAGTGATGATATTTTGTAGCCCAGTTTGTACAACCTTAATCAATTTACATTTATGTAACCAGGGTCTGGACTGGCTATTGGAAGACGCAGAAAGTTACACATGAGGGTCTAACGGGTCAATATACTTTGGGAATGAAGTGATCTTTTTTAATTTACATTTTTTTCGATTACTCAAAAACATCAAGAGACCCAACTGTCCGGTGATCTATCGATACCGCAAGCCCTTTCATTAGTTCAGAATGGTTCTGTTGGACATATTAAGAAGTAGTAGGTTCTATCCAACCATTTGTCCATCATATTCAAAATAGTTATACAGTATTTTTGTACAAACTTTACGGGGTTTCTCATATTTGCAATACAAAATTTCGAAAGCACTGACAGTTCAGTCCTTCAATCATTTCTTTCCATCCCTTCTATCGGTTCTAATAACTCCTTCTAATTATCACAATTCGCATATAATGAAAAATTATCAATTAAAAATTTAGATATAAATGTTACATATTTTTTATATTTAATTAATTAATACATTAAAATCTATTGAATGAAAAATAAATGATTTTTAAGGTATAAATTTTTTTGTAGATACAGACCATTCAAATTTTTCAACAGAAGCCAGCTCACCCCTGTGAGTAACATTTACTTTATCTTTGATAACATATCCATATATATAAAGCAAGTTGACTTTTGTCTGTTCCCTATATCTACAACGTTTCACCAATTCACACCAAATCTATCTACATCTATATATATAATTCTCTTACGTGGCGACAAAAAGGGGTCGAATTTCTAAATCTCCGATGGCAACAACATATCTTCGAAAAGTTACTCAGCTTCGTCGGTCAGAGTAAACAAATTGCATTGGCACTTTTATTGTATTGTAAAGATAAAAATCGTGATCGTTTGTGCTTAGCGCGGATGTCACGTAATAGTGCGATCGGATAATTTGAAATGTAATCTCTTATTTTATGTCTTATTTTTGTTACGTTTGCGTTGGATTTCAAGTAAAAGCTTATCAGTTATCAGTTGTTAATTAGGAAATCATTATTATCAGTTGGAAATTAGGAAAAAGTAATGAATTTAAGTCGTGTTGTCGGATATTTAATCCGAAATCAACAAAGACAAACTGAGTGGAGCCAGGAAACAGTTCAGGAAATCCAGTTTAAGAAGATCAATTCGAAACGAAGCCGATAATCGCCGTCTCGCAAAACGTGTGTATATCGAAACGATGTTGACGAACATAATTGTGGAACCGTGTGCGAACAGTGCGATTTTTGTGGGGCTCTTTATTGGAAGAAAGAGCTAAATACTGCCAATAAGTATACCAAATGTTGGCATGGTGGAAAGGTTCGCCTACCGGCATTACCTGATGCACCGGAGCTATTAAAAGTATTGCTAACTGAAAATTCTCCAGATCCTAAAAATTATCGCCAGCGAATTCATGAATACAACTCTGCATCAGCATTCGCTTCGATGGGAGCACAAATTAAGCCACCACGTGGAACTGGACCATATTGTTATCGTTTACATGGTCAAGTGTACCACAAAATTCCCCCCCCCCTCTATGCAAGTGACCAACATGAAGAAGGATACGGGCAGCTTTATATATTCGACTCCATTGAGGCAACAGAGAAACGCTTGAGTAACAATCAAAATTGCTTGCAACATGTATTTGAAAAACTTGATTTTATGTTAAGAGAAATCAATCCCTTTGCTCAGTCTTATCTTCAAATGCACCGACACCTAACTACATCTATAAAAATGGTATTCTTGGAAGATAAAAATTTGTATATGCGGCGCTATAATGCTCCTACTTTATGCACTGAAGTTGCAGCTATATTTGTTGGTGATAATGGAGAGCCCTCAGTCAACCGAGATATTTGTGTGTACCCAATCGGTGATACATGCCAAAGTATTTCACCACTAAATCAATGCTGTGATCCAATGACCTATCATTTGCTATTTCCAAGGGGCGAGTGTAGTTGGAACACTGGAATGAAACATGTAAAAGAGAGAACAGCAAAGCGCACCCGTGTCACTCAACTACAATATTATGCATACAGACTTTCCCAGCGAAATGGTTTCAGTATTTTGCGCAGTAGTGGTAAGCTTTTTCAGCAATATATTTTTGATGCGTATGTGAAAACTGAAGGCCCCCCTTAAAACTTTTTGCGATAAAATCAAAAAGATTTGCGAATTGAACTTTATCGGGGCTTTTAGATGCTTTAGAATGTCGAGCACATAATGAAAATATGCGCAGAGGAAAACTTATACTGCCATTTTCTTTCCAAGGGAGCTCACGTCGTATGCAACAGAATTACCAAGATGCAATGGCAATGGTACGCAAGTTTGGTAAGCCAGATCTCTTTTTGACGTTTACTTGCAACCCATCTTGGCCTGAAATTCTAAATTGCATGGAGGGAGTACAACGTCCAAAAAATCGACCTGATATTATTGTACGTGTGTTTAATATAAAATTAAAAGAACTTTTAGAAGGTATTTGCAAGCATGGAATATTTGGATCTGTTTTGGCCTATATTTATGTTATTGAGTTCCAAAAGTGAGGTTTGCCTCATGCCCACATTCTTCTATCAGAAAGCAAAATTCGCACAAAAGATGATATTGACAAGTTTGTGAGTGCAGAACTTCCAGATCCTAGCACTCATCTTAGACTTTTCCAAATTGTGGCAAAATGCATGGTACATGGCCCATGTGGAACTATAAATATATCTTCTCCATGCATGAAAGATGGACAGTGCTGCAAAAGTTTTCCCAAACAATTCAAGGCTGATACCGAGGAAAATGTTAATGGATACCCTATTTATCGCAGAAGAGCCACTGAACCTGTCCAAGTAGGGAAATATTCCATCGATAATAGATGGGTTGTCCCATATAATCCTTGGTTGCTTAAAATATTTAATGCACATATTAATGTTTACATTTGTGGTTCAGTTAAAAGTGTTAAATACTTATATAAATATGTATACAAAGGACATGATGCAGCCTCGGCAAAAATGCGAAAAGAAGGTGCTCTTGATCATGATGAAATTTTAAGTTTTGTTGAAGGTAGGTATGTATGTGCACCTGAAGCCATGTGGCGTTTAAATGAATTCAGTTTGTCAGATAAATCCCACACTGTAGTGCACTTAGCTGTGCATTTACCAGAGCAACAGCCGATTGTGCACCAAGACGGTCAAGAAGCCCAAGCAATTGAAAGAGCTGCTTTAAGAAAAACAACACTCACATCATGGTTTGAACTGAACAAAAATGATCCTGAAACTCACAACATTTCTTACTCAGATATTCCACAATATTAGGTGTTTGATAAGAGTACCACAAATTGGAAGAGGCGACAACGTGGTGGACAAAAAGTTATTGGGAGATTGCCAGTAGTTAGTATACAGGTTAGTAGTTAGTATACATATAACTGTTATGAATCGTACGTATAAGAGTAGTGCTTCGTTATTTGGCAGAGTTGATTCATCGAGTTGAATGGAAAATTTGAAAGTCTTCAAGTATTCGCATAATGTATTTCAACGTCTTTAGCCATTTCATCTATTCTTTGCGCTGAATTATTACTCAGAGGTATTTTTCTGATGATATCTGATGGTGTCTTATGATGTAGAACAGTTTTTACTATTTCTTTGACTGCCGGCAAGATTAATTCCTCGCCAATTGTGTGTGGTTTTCCCGCTTTTACGATTAACAATGAAATATTATATGAAGCTCGTAGTCCATCATCTTGTTTAGAAGACGACGCAACAAGGTTTAACATAGTTGGCTGTTTGAAATATTTCTCATTATCAGTCTTGAAAATAAGATAATTCTTTATCCTTTTATCAGCATGCATTTTATTCAAATTCTCTTGTAGCCTAGATGGCTTCATTTGAAAAAAAAAAAAAACTTTTTGGCAAATTAAACACATAGGTAATGATTGGTTCGTAGGAGAGTGCGTAAATCCATATTTCAAATACTCAATACTATACTGCCGGCATTTCTTAGTAGATTCAGACGTATTGAAAGAGAAAATTTGCCACGGTTTCAATAAATTAACTTTTCAACAGATTTATAGATATAATATAATGGCTAATGACTTCTATCACTTATCACTCACAAATAAGGATTATTGGCGAAGCACACAAAAGTAATGAGACATTCCTGGCTATCCACGTCTTTTATAGATTTGATGTCGTGCACGCATCAACTCATTTGCGATGCCGGTGCACTTGCTCTGTAAACAAGTCATAACAAGCTCCCATATTTTTGTCGAAACGTGCTTGATTGCGTGAATCGCGTCGTTGCTTACCAACTTGCAAAGACTTGTCACCGGCAATACTAAAACCGAATTAGGTATACGTATACCTAATGCTAATTTAATTTTTTTAATGCTTATTTATGCGATAACAATAAGATGAAAATTTTAGTGATAGGTAAAATATTTTTTCATGAAAACAGCATTTTCAAAGTATTTTATCCACGGTCGCCCCCCTTGGCTGCCTTAACGCCCACCATTTGCCTCTGGGCCCGCTACCGCCCCCATGGAAGACTCCAGCGTCCACTGGGGGCGGTATCGCCCCGTTGGGAACCTCTGCTCTAAAGGATGATGCAATGGCACACGTCTAATTGTCACAAAATTGCAGCAAAATATTATTCAGGCAAAATCCATTGATGGTACAGACATTTCTCATTCCTCGAATCCTTTTGATTCCATCTCAGACTAGCATGCCTTTCAAATTTAAACGTATGCAATTTCCCATTCGTTTAGCCTTTTCCATGACAATTAATAAGTCGCAAGGCCAAACTTTTGAAAATATGTTTGGTGCTCAATGTACCTGTTTTTAGTCATGGACAACTCTATGTTGGTTTAATAAGAGCACGATATTTTGAATCAGTTTTTGTAGTAGCTCCTAAATGTGAAATATTTAATTGTGTTTATGAAGCGAAAGGAACTGCGTTAGCAGTTCCTTGGGGTTGGCGAGGGAAAGCGAGCTGGGGGCTGGAGCCCCCTAGTAGGAATAATATTGAGTATTACGATTGCGGTACGAAACTCAAATGGTTTTTTCAGCAATACTGGTAAAACAATTTTAAAATATATATGAAAAGAATTTAAATTCGAATACTTGTCTTTGAACTTTTTGTATTTTTTTCAAAATATAAATTATTTATGAATATTTGATTGACGATATATGAGGATATTTAAAATATTTAATTTTACGTAACTTCCATTTTGAAAAAAAAAGAGTCTTGAACACGAAAAGCCCAAGCGAAAAACGCATTGATCGTAAAATCGTAATTTTGTATTTTTGATCATAAAAGTGTAATTTTAAAATGACACGTAAAGAATTAAAGTAAAATAATTTTGAAATAATACAGGTTACGTTAAATTAAAACGGGTAGCCATACGTGGTAGTTGAAAGATATTTCTAAATTTTGACAGATTTTCTTTACAAGACGATTAAAATAAATTAAATTTACATTTGTTTTTCATGCTTCATGGGTATTATTGAAAGCAGACTCCATAGTCAAGTAACTACATTTATCATTCTAAATAGGTACGTTGTTTCCGTTTCGATGGAAGTGTTCTAATATCTTCACAAAATGTTGTGAGCAGGCCGGACACAGAGTAAAGAAGTACATCCAAGTAACAAGGTTTTCAAAGGCATTCTATTTATTAACATTAATATAATAATCTATTTATTAACATATACAAGGTATATACAAGTCTTGAGACTTACAAAATGTACAGCCAAGCTCTACGCATTGTACCTTGCGTTCTGAGATCTTATAATTCTAGTAATAATTATGCAAGCAAATCGTTAGCGACGAAAGAGAAATTATAGCGCCAGCTTCCACCGCACAACGAACAAATCGTTCGAAAGCGGAACTACTGCGCCTGTCTTTAAACGTTATTTATACCTTTACCATAATTTATAGCTTATACTTTCAGCATACGTGGTTTCCATTTAGAAACCGAATCTCTGAATTGACAAATTTGCCATAAGGATTCGATTTAAAACTGAATGTTTGATTAAAGCGAACTTTAAATGAGGCTTTCCTGATGTTGGAATAATATTACAGTTAGGAAGTATTTTAATTAGGACTGTTGAAAAATTGAAATTTTTTGTCTTAAGTAACAGAAGGTTGAAGTTGTTTACTTTTGAAGCTATTCTTTTGCAACTTAGATACATGTGAAACATTCGTTGAAAACAATGATTTTCTTTTTTTTTTCAAATTCTGTGAAATCGACCTTCTGTTTACTGAAAAATTGCAATCTATTGAATTTGCTTTGTGCTAGATGACATTTAATTTTAAAACAAGCTTTCCACGTGCCGCTGAATGGTATTTTCAAGAAAAAATGTTTTTGCTTCAAAATAAATTAATCATGAAACCGCAAAAAATTCGTAAACATCGCATTCCTGGTGCAGAGTACCACAAGTCAAAAATATTGATAGGAAAACTAAGTGTAAGATTATACGCCGGAAGGTCGTCATTTTACTAAAAAACTTACAGGTATTCGTAATCACTCCAAAACTCAAAACCGGCTACTATTGTCTTATGAGAAAAACTTTTGTAGTTTGCCTTGTAGCAGGACTGTGATGAATGTGAAATGAACTTTTGGATGGATATATCATGTTTACATACTTATGTCGAAGTATAGTATAGAAGCTATTAAAAAGTTGCCATCATTTTTTTCCATGCACTCGGATGATGCTTGTATTTTTCTATAAAAGAAATGATTAGTTTGATCATTTTTCAATCAACATTTTCCCAAATCAATCCGAGCAACGCCGGGTAATTATACTATTGAAATTATAAAACGAAAAATGTTCCATTTTGATTAAAGTTTCGCCCTTTATGCAGTAGATGTCAGCACAGTCGTGAAATCTTTAGAAAAACGTTCTAATTATAATATTGCCGAAAGATGGCGCAATGGGATGTGATAAAATGTAGAAATCAAAACATAATCAAAAAGGATGCGACTTTCGCTCAGACAGTAGTTCTCATGTTTTTATTCACTTGTAAATATGTGCGTTCTGTCAAGAAACAACCTGTAATGCAAAATGAATCGTTCGTTTTTTCTTAGTTAACATATAAAATGATTCCTTCAAAAAAACCCAGCTGCTGTCCAACTTGTCTCTTGGTTTGTAGTTTTCAAATTACATTAACGTTTTGCAAGAAAAATCGATCATGATTGTTTCGGTAAGGATTTTTTCATAACCGGAATTTTACTAGTGAAATTAATTTTGATGAAAAATTAAACTTCAATATTTTATATAGCTATTTTTCTAGTATTTAATTGACAGTGGTGCAAATTTTTCAATATTCTTCCCACATAACACATTAATACAATAATTGAACTTATTCGAATGAAGTTCAAATGTTCGTGTGAATTGTAGATATTATTTCCTACGATACCCTGGTGTTCCATGCGCATTTATTTTTTATAACTATAAACAAAATAGTGACCAGATTCCTATCTTAATTCTGTCTCCAATTGTTTCTTCATAAAGCAATTTCATCAATACTTCATGAGGAAATCTTGTTTCTAACATAAACTTTTGGGATTTTGAAGTTAAAAATAGTGAATTTGATAATTTTTTCATTTATAAAAAAATCTAAGAAATTATAGTTTGAGCGACACTGATTGGTTTTTATTTTCCTTGTTCAGTGAAATTTTATATTTTCTAAGAATGGCATTTCTCCCCATTCATACTGAAACTGCTTTTTCTGTGTAATTATTAAAATTTATGCTTGGAATTAATTTTTAGCAAGGTATACTGGGTTACTTTAAATCCAAATTTACTAAAACATTCATTTGCAATTGCTCATGATTTAACCATTTGTATATGCTATCTTACATGATCTTAGATGCCCAAAAGACTTCTCTCGATAGATTTATAGCTATTGATGTACAGAATAATGTAATATGTGACTCGAGGATTAAGTAGGATAATGAAGATGTATGAAGTTTCCGAACAGCTGTGTTGATATAGTTTAGGTTAGATTTCTGATTATATTTCAATTGCTCTGTCTCCTTATACTTTGAATTACGTTATGTTAAGAATGGCAAGCACTAGGAAGTTAGCTTGGTATGTTTTATAATGTAAAGAAAAGCAGTCTAAAATTTGATTTAGTAGTTTTTGTTTCCAAACTATGCTAAGTATCACAACTTATCTTAATTTTCCTGTCAGAAAATTATCAGATTGTGAGAAATACAATATTATGACTCTCAGATATGGAATAATATGACATTTCAATAACTTTAGGTTTGTAGCTAGTCACGAGATCTTAAATAATACAATGCATAAGCTTAGAAATAAATGTTTTTCTTTACCTTTCAAATTTTATAAAGGAATAATTTTAAATTCAATCTCCAAAATATAATATTAAGAAATCTTAAATTTTTATTCATTTAAAATAATTTGTTATTAAGCATGTTGAGTATTATTTGTATATATAAAGAATTATTCAGATTATGGGAGGTATTATTTACATTTCCTGATAAGTACCCAATATCAGAATTCAACCAGTAATATTTTCAATAGTCATGACAATTTACAATTTAATGTTGTGTTTGCTGTGATGTAAATTTATAGGCTGTTTAAAGTTGTGCTTGGTATAAACTTTACACATGACTAAAAGACTAGCTTTTGTTAGTATGCTTGTGCACTTTTTGTTGATCTTTGATTATCTTCTAATTTTGTGTCAGAATTAAATTGTGTTAAAATTTATTTGTGTAGTACATAAATATTCTTTTCAGGAAAGTGATTACATCCTTAATCCTATTCCTGCATACAAGTAAAAAGTGGGAAATGCTGACTTCATCTTCTCACCTTGGAAGCAATGCTGCATTTTCTCGAAAATGCATCTTGACACTGGCTGTTGGAATCACTTTTGGATTCAGTTTTGCATATGTGCTGCTAAGTGTTGTAGCTTGGGAGAAAACAGACATGTTTTCTAGTGCATTGTGGAGCGTTTCCACACTAGACCAGCATGGTGGTCCACATGATCCCCATTCACATGAAGATTTAAAAGACGCGGCAGGCCCACAGTCACCAGTTTCGTTTCATAGAGCCGATGAGGAATTCCACAAAGGTATAACATCTTCATTTAACTATTTCTATGCTATTGAATATGCCAGCAATTTTTTAACCTTTTCCATCTCACTTCACAAACTAATTACTAAAATTCTACGGCACACCAAAAATATGTTATATTTTTTCTGATTATAGTAATTAAAATAATTACCTACTTTTTTGTTCCAAAGTGACTTTTTAAAAAATCTTTTGGAAACAATTTATTCTTGCTTTGATAAAACTCTCACAAAATTATCTAAATGGAAATTCCTTGAAATTATTTGTGCACACTTGTCAAAAGTTCAAAATTACCTGTTGAAATAAATCTTACACAATTTAAACCGTTTTACCATCCGTCAGACACACCAGTGTCATTCTTGTGGCACACCGGTTGGAAATCGCATTTTCCATGGGGAAGTGCAGAAAGAAATTAGAAGTAATTAATTGAAGTACTTCAGATCTAAAATTTTGACAGCAATGACATTTTTTTTTACACAACTTAAGAGTAAATACATGAAATCTGTGATGTGTATATCTTGCTGATGCCCTTAAAATTTGAATCTGAAGCAATTAGATATGTAATTAAATTATCAGAATAATTAGTTTTGTTCTGCAAGGTACTTTTGGAGGTATGTGTATTGTTTCCCTAAGTACCTACTCTTTTTTCCTATCATTTTTAGATATTTTTGTTAATTTTATTTTTTCTATTTTATGTTGAATATCTGTACAGTTCCACTCACAGATAGCATAAAGTGAGGAACACATTTCATGCCCATAAAAACCAGGTTTTCGAACAAAATGACAAAATGCTTACTACCATATGCCAATTTTGGATTTTATCGTCTCTTATTTTTCATCAGATGTATCTCATGGAACAGAAACATCGCTTGCCATCCGTTGTTTAAAAAACTAGTTTTCTGCATATTCCAAGGCAAACATGGAATTTTTTAAAAATTGTCTTTTCTTGCTATCTTGGTCCATGATTTTCTTCAGATGGTTGGCTTTATATTCTAACCACAATATCATCTGGAGTGGATATGCCAGAAGTCATTACATCATTGACATCGGTTTGGTTTGTTGTTTCTCTGTAATAATTTTTGTTACATGAGGTCACTGTAGACAGCTACATAATTTTCAAACTCGGAATTACTCAATAACTCACTTACGACTTTAGGTGATCATAATAGAGTTGCTTGAAACGAGAGAATGGAAGCATTTAATGTAATTTAAGTACAAGTTTATAGTCTTGCCATTTAATTTTTATTTCATGGCTAAATTTTCTCTCGGGTTCTTACTAAACCAGGGCTTGCAAATCTGTACCTTGGACGTCAGGATTATGATCAATCTTTCTGTTTGACTGTCATTTCCTAAAAGAAATGCGATTCATCCACAGTAAGGTTAATTATATAGTTTAAGTTCAGCAGATCATTTTATGTGATGCATTTATTGCTTGCTTCAAAGTCTTTTATGAATGTGGGACATTATTGCTTCCAATTGTGAAAATCTGTTCATATGACTGCTTAGCTTTCTTGATTAAATTCCCAAGATTCGCCAAAAGTTTAGGTATCCATATTTACAAAAAAGTAGTTATTCATGAACTTCCTTAGTGTTGACATACAATAAAACCTAGCTCAATTTAATGAAATACAAATCAAAGTAATTAGTTTCTATTATCAATCAGTTTGTTTCCCTTTTATGAAATCGTAGAACCGCAAACCTGTTCAAGGCACAAAAATACTGTTAATAAAATATTTGATACGACCATTGAAAATACTGAGCACAAGATTCTGAAATTAATTTCTATGTAAAGGATTTGATTTTGCCCTTTTTCAATTGTATTCATAAAAAATATATTTTATGGGATCATTTGATTAAACTATACTAAACAAATACATCTGATTCATTTACAATCTGAAAGTCAGTTGAAACTGGGACAACTTTTTAAAATCTTCCATGCAGGGCTTATCTTGTGGCTATACTTTCAATTTTATACTTACAAGAGTTACCATATGTACATTCCGAACGATGAGCAGTAGGCGATTTTTTAACAACGAAAATGGAGTAAGGCATGTTAGAAAAATTTTTACTGGCTCCTTTAATGAAAAATCTCCTATTGACACATTTATGGAGAATTTACATTCCTTGGTGCCAATGACACAGTAGGATCTTCACAAATAAATTATAAGCTATTAAATGGTATCGTGCAGGTACTGGGGTGAGAAGGCATATGACCTTGGAGAAGTCCATTTCTTCAAAGGTGGCAAGCTGCTAGGTGGAAAAGGCTTCCATACGCAATAATGTAGATATCATCATAGGTGATTATTTGTTTCTCCTACTCATAATCTGGCATCGTTTCCGGATGGTTGATTGGACTTTATGGCGCAAAGGCCATATTGGGCCAAGCACAAGACAAACATCAAGTAATGGATATACATGATCCTGACAGGAATCGAACCTGCACCACCTACAACTCTCAGTGGGGCGAGTCACTGAACAACGGCGGCCCGCGGTATCTTTCCGGAACCGAATGATTAACTCGGAGTCAGAATCTGCGCTCAGTACGTCAATTGTGGGAACGCAATGTTTTCATTTTACTTGCCTCTTAATTTAAGGCCCCTCAAAAGGGTATCTCTAGAAGTGTACGGGCTTCACGAACCCCAGGTACTATAGAGATCTTTTCTTTTGACATGGGATTTGCTGTCTTTAGAACACGAGGGGCGTGCTCCCGAAAACCCAAGTGATCTTTTCTACTTTCATCCCATTACTCTAGGGCCGCGGTAGCCCGTTTGGAAGAGTAACGGATTAAGGAGGTTTTGACGAGTTCGAAACTAGGTCCAATCAAAGACCGTCGTGTACACAGCCGATGGTGCTCGCTAAATCTGTCATGGCCTCAAATGTCCCCACCTTTGCGTGGTGTGAAATTTTGGAGAGTGGGGTGCCAGTTCAGGTGATCTCGTCATCTGACCGTGGTTCAAAATTACTTGGTGTGCTCTGATCTTTACCTTGGGGATTGATCCCGGACCGTCGCCAATTGCCCGTTATGTTGCTCCAGTGCGACGTTAGTTAATTACCATTACCCACTACTCTATTCCTCGATCCCATTCCCTCGACATTTTTTTGCCTGTCGTTGGTCGTGTTTGGCGGAGCTTGGCCAAATATGACCCTTGCGTCATAAAACCAAAAACCAACCAACCTGATTTAAGGAATAGATTTCGTTCAAAACTACGTGACTGAAATGCCAACTATGACCATAGATGTCAGCCTAACTTCAGTTTAAATGTGCAGTTCCTTAGCATAATCTAGCACGGCTTTGCGAAAATGACTTCTAACTTCAAGACAGCGCGCTGTTTTCTGTTTACTGGTGTTGCTTCAGTGCGACATTAACTCAACTACCAACCTAGATAATATCCACACTTGTTTGCTAAAATATTTGGCTGTTTCAGACAATTTTCTGTTATTCCTTGTTTTCTTTTTGCCGAATGTTTTGTTGGCGTCGTAATTTTATGAGCGATATTTTGATACCGGAAGAAACTTGATTATATTTTTATGACGATTTTTGAAGGTCCAATCATCATTAGAGCAATAATGTATGTTGAAAAACTAAGTATCTGTTATTCTGGTGCGAGTTTCCCTTGACTGACTAGATGTACAGCTTCGGGATAAAAAAAAACCGAACCACCCCCTTTTATTCGCGCATCGTTCATAATAGGGCAAATTTAACCTCGGCTTCCCATTTGTAAATTTTACGCTACTGCGAATGATAGCTGGAAAATCTCCTGATGGAAATCTCGAATCATTGACAGAATTTCAGTTTTATGGTTTTGAAATGACAACACAAACGGAAACTGAAAACGTTAGATTGGTATCAATTCAGTGAGGGTTGTTACAAAGTGGCAAAAGAAATTTGTTTCGCCCGTTTTCTCAATTGTTATTAACAAATTGAATTGCGAATTAAGTAGCAATTTCGTTAAAAAATTTGAGGGTTTCGGAAATAAAAATAAACTTAAAATTTGTTTTCTGATAATTTCTTAAAGAAATTCATGCGATGTCCTGTTCTATTTAATTTCTCAAAAACTAGCGGTGTCAGAAGCTGATATCCGAAGAGTTAAACGAGTTTGCCTACTGCGCTAGCAATCTTCGAGTTGTAGGCGGCGCAGGTTCGATTCCTGTCAGGTGCAATTCCTCCCTGGGTGTATTTCTCTATTCTGCGTCAGAAATACTTTCATTGTGTGTGTATGTCCATTATTTGATATTGTATGTCTAGTGTCTGGTGCAGCATGGCCAAATATGGCCCTTAGGCGCCATAAAAACCAATAAACCAATCTGAGGTGCAGGCGGTACAGGTTCGGTTTCTTCCTGAGATTTCTCTCTTCTGTATCAGTAAAACTTTCGTTGTGGGCGTATGTCCATTTACACTACTGGCCATTAAAATTGCTACACCAGGAAGGCGGCACGGCATACACGTGAAATTTGCATGGCAGATAGAACATGCTGTGATATGCAAATGATTAGATTTTCAACGCATTCATGCAAAGCAGACGGCGGTAGCGACACCTACAATGCTATAAAAGAAAAGATTTGACAGCAGGTTTCTCATACTGGAATTGCATTTGAACTTTGTTTCTCGGGTAAGAAAGTTGTAATGCCTCGTGTAAGAAGGAAAAATGCCTACCAGCATGTGTCTGACTTTGATCGAGGAAGGATTGTAGCCTATCGGGACAGCATGGACTGTCAGCACGGCGACCATGGCTTCGGCTATCCTTGACGCTGCATCACAGACAGGAGCGCCTCCAATGGTGTGATCAACGCCTATCGGGATTGCGGTTTATCGTACTCAGTATTGCTGCTCGCGTTGGTCGAGATCCCATGACTGTCAGCAGAATATGGAATCAATGGGTTCAGGACAGTCATACGGTACGTCGTGCAGGATCTCAGCGGTCCCCCATCACTAACAACCGAGAAGACAGACATGTTATCCGCATGGTCACAAGGGATCGTACAGTCACGTCACGAGCCCTGAGTCGAGAAATTGAGTCGTTTGCAAGACAAGTGTCTGCTCGAACAGTTCGACGACGTTTGCAGCAGCATGGACTGTCAGCACGGCGACCATGGCTTCGGCTATCCTTGACGCTGCATCACAGACAGGAGCGCCTCCAATGGTGTGATCAACGACGAACCTGGACGCAGGAATGGCGTCACGTCGTCTTTTCAGATGAATCCAGGTTCTGTATACAGCATCATGATGGCCGCATCCGTGTTTGGCGGCATCGTGGAGAACGCTCATTGCCAGCTTGCATTCGACATCGTCATACTGGCCCATCACCTGGAGTGATGGTATGAGGTGCCATTGGATACATGTCTCGATCACCTCTAGTTCGAATTGCCGGCACTTTGAACTGCAGCCCTTACATTTCTGATGTGTTCCCGTGGCTATCTTCGTGGCCCTATCTTCGAGCAGTCCGTAACGCTAGGTTTCAGCAGGACAATGCATGACCGCATGTTACTCGTACTGTCCTGACCTTCCTTGATACAGAACATGTTCGACTGTTGCCGTGGCCAGCATGTTCTCCTGATCTCCCGCCAATTGAAAACGTGTGGTCAATGGTTGCCGAGCGACTGGCACGTCACCACTCGCCATTCACTACAGTCGATGAACTGTGGCATAGTGTTGAAGCTGCATGGACTGCAGTACCCGTACATGCCATACAATCTCTGTTTGACTCCATGCCCAGGCGGGCGGATAAGTGCTGTTATTGCTGCCAGAGGTGGCTGCTCTGGGTACTGATTTCTCAGGATCTATACCTCCAAATTTCCTGTAAATTTAATCATTTGTTCTTCCCACTATAATGTATGTGTCCAATAAATATCATTCTGTTATTTGTATTCCTTCCTGGTGTAGCAATTTTAATGGCCAGTAGTGTACTTGACGTTGTTTGGCCTAATACAGCCCTTGTGCCATCAGAAACCCAACCAGCCTGAGAGTTAAAGAAAATAGAAGAATGTTTCCAAAGTGTATTGGATATTCTATGTAAATCAATCAAAATTGCTTTATTTTTTTGTGTTTTTCAATGACATTTTCAAAAGAAATTCTAGAGTCGGTTGTTAGGAAACGCACAAGTGGTGCAATCATTTTTGTTACATTGCGTTTCCGAGTCCCCCAAACAATGGCAGATCATTCTGTAACTCAAATGAAATGTTCCTTGGTGTAACCGAGCCTCTTTCCTCTTTAACACGATGTCTTTCGGATGAACTTTGTGTGGAAAATAGTAGCATTGTTTCTGAAGTTTCACTGTTTTTAAGGTGATCTTTTGACTTGGATATCTCCTACCAATGATTTTTTTTTCACTTGCATTCTTTTTATCTGTGCTTGAAAAGCGAAACGGGCACGTGTCCCTGACCGCGAAGATAGTGTTACGGAAGGTAGTGAATCTTAAGTAGCTTTTATTACATCTATTCTGTCTGGGCAAGATCAATGGTTTGGCTTTCGTCCATAACAAATGCATTATCATCAAGTAGAGTTAAGTATTCTGTCTTTGAAACTATTCTTTCTCCCAAATTTATAGGTTTAGTTTCATAAGCACATCTGGCACACTTCTTGAATAGCTTACCTTTTAGTGAGTCATAGTTTTGATAGTTAAATGGACATCGCATCACTTAAGATCGTTTTGTAAATTTTTATTCTTTTTGGCGCTAGTTATTTTTGTTATATCCTTGTACATCCATTTATGTTTATTTCTAAGAATTCGTGAAGATAAATTCTTCCGACTAAGTCATTTTGATTTATGCATAGGTCCTGTTTATAAAGGTACTGCAGAGAATAGACGAACGGAAATTATGTACATTCTCATTTTTCTGAATTGAACTAAACCTTTCAGCATTTCACATCCAATAAGGAAATCTGGGAAACGCTTAGTTGAAGTCGATTGTTTGTCTTAACAAATTTGAATAGAAAGTTTGATACTACCATGTGAAAAAAAATTCTAGTTTTAAACTACTCTAAATAAATCTACGCTTTTTTTCATTAAATAAACGTATACTTAAAGTCAATCCCAATAACTATTTCAGCCATGATGATCAATGATCAATGACAGACGCGCTATACCCAAGCCATGGACTAAAGTCAATCCCAACAACTATTTCAGGGTTGCGAGTTCGAATCCAGCCAAACACCGTCGTGTACAAAGGGGGCTGGTGCACGTTAAATCTGTCGTGGCCTCAAATGTCCTCACGTTGGCGTGGTGTGGAAGTTTGGAGAGTGGGGTGCCAGCTCAGGTGTTGCCTCGTCATCTGACCGTGGTTCAAAATTACGTGGTGTTGTCCTCGGATCTTTCCCTTTGGGATTGATCCCGGACCGTCACCAATAGCCCATTGTGTTGCTCCAGTGTGACGTTAATTGAAATACCCCCCCCCCCAATTATTTCTTTATATCCAATTACTACAATACAATTTTGGGGTGTACCAATTGCATCTTTCGAATCCACATTGCAGCATTTAAGTTTCCTCTACAGCTTTTATGTTTCGATCATTGCGATACCTATCACTATATGGAAGCAGCTAGTGTTTACTCAACTCAAATTAAGAAATCAGAAAAACGTAGAAAACCAGAGAGAAAGTTGCCGGTTGTGAACGCCAAGTAAAAGTTCTGAGTGAGATAGTTCAAATAACTGCTAAATGATCCAGACTGAAATTGACGCCGAATATGTATTCTGTGTATCTCATTCTCCAAAAAACAATAAAACATTTGCAACTCAAATTATAAAATTTTCAGAGGAAAATCAAATTCCAATCGGCTTTGCCAAATATGGCCCTTGCACCATGAAACTCAACCAACCAATTACATCATGTTGAACTGTGAAGTAGTTTAATGCAATTGAATTGCTGTGTTTGGGTTTCAGGACAGACTTGGTGACTCTGTTCCTCCGCATAATTATCGTTTCAGACACCATGTAGGTTTCGAGCTTAACTGACGAGTAATCGACGGCAGTTATGGCTACTGCCATCATTTCGGAATTCATTGCATCAGCTCAGAAATTTGCACTGTAATTTTTGTCGTGACTTTGGAGGGAAAGACTAAAAATAATAGTTGTGGCAGGAAACAAAATCCCAAAGAAAAGTATCGTTATTCTGTGAGCAGAACAAATTTCTTTGATCAATCTGAACTTGAATATGCCCGAAATATTATTTCATCATTTCTGTATGTAGAATTTTATTATTTGAAGGTAGGTATTTTAATTAACGTCACACTGGAGCAACACAGCGGGTTATTGGTGAAAGTCCGAGATCAATCCCAAAGAGAAAGATCCGAGGACAACATCACGTAATTATGAACCACGGTCAGGTGACGAGGCAACACCTGAGCTGGCACCCCACTCTCCAAACTTCCACACCACACCAACGCGAGGACATTTGAGGCCACGACGGATTTAACGTGCACCAGCCCCCTTTCTATACGACGGTCTTTTGTTGGATTCGAACTCGCAACCCTCCAGTTGCTAATCCATTACTCTTCCAACCGGGCTACCGCGGCCCATTATTTGAAGGAAGAGATCTTTGCGGGACACTGATTTTCTAGGTTACGAAATGTACGAAGTCAAAACTATAGTACTGTTTTATTTTTTAAAGTGACCCCTTTACTCGAATGAGAACCACGAATGTTTTCAGTCTTCCTGCTTGTCTGAAAGCAATCAAGTTATTACGTAAAAATATAGATTTTCATTTTTTGCTGTGAAACCTTTTGTTAATCCGTAATACTTAATAATACTTAGCCATGTGCATTTAAGTGGCATTTGATTGCCTCGACTGAATTCCCAGAAAAGTAAATTAACACGTTCCCTTCCGCGTGTTCAGCACACACTAACATTATGCATTAGTTTCAATCCTTCCCCTGCGAATCTGTTTCCAGCTCACAAAAAGCGAAAAAATTAAATTTTACTTATCAAACTTTAGCGTATACCGTTTTCCGTAATACTTTCTAAGAAAGCGAATTGGCAGGGACCGTGTTAATGAAAAACCGTATTCTTTTCTGCTTTGTTAATCTTGATGCAATTGTATTTAGACAGCAGGCTACGTCTTATGTTGAAATGCCCAAAGATTATTTTCCATATTCAACGTAGGAATGTAGGTCACAGCATCTTCCTTGATTTGACTCAATCGAACGCGGAAAATTATGTCACGTGATAATGGTGTTGTAACTTTTACCTTACTCTACCCTCCGTTTCGAATTGATTTCTTTACATGTGCATGTCTATCTTCTGTATCTAGCTATTCGTGTGCTTCCCTGTTTACGTATTTATCACTCTTCAGAATGATTCGTGCATTCATATTTTGTGTTTTCTGTCAAAAAAGCTTCGAAATCTATCGTGTGCATTTCAATTTTTTATAAGGAAATAGTGTTAGTTTTTATTGCTTTAATTTAGTTTTCAATTCTAACGAATGAATGGAAACATGTTTATGTGACCGAAGGCGAAGAAATGAGAAAAAGAAATTTTTTGCAGTTTTAACACCAACTTTATTAAGCGGATCAAATGACCCGTTTTAAAATTTTGACCCAAAATTACTTTTTAAGTTTTATCGCTTTTCAATCAATTGACTTTACGACTTTTCCTAAAACGTTTTTTTAACTCTTCCTCTCCCCGCATCCGACATATGTTTGAAGTATATCTATTTTTACAGGTCCTGTGTCGGGTCATTTGACCAGTTCAATATTTTACGTGTTTTTACATTTTCAACTCTAAAACCATTTCATGTATAACCTGCTATGCAAAATCACTGTTCAGGACAAAAATGGTAGTAGCATCGGCAAGCTCAAGAAAATTTATTGATGTGCGTAAAAAGTGTCGATAAGATACTGACCATGAAAATAAAACACTAAAATCTGCTCTCTGTAAGAAAAATATCTACGAAAAGTGTTTAGTTGAGCATCTTAGCATCTATAAAAATATGGGAAATGAATCGAGATTTTGTTATCGAATTCTCAAAAAAGTGTAACTATTGAATAAAAAGTTAAAATATCTCATTGGATTAAAAAAAATTTTTGTTTAATTTTTAAATTATTTATTTTCGAAAATTTTGTTATTTCAAGCACTAATTCCACTGTTACGTGCATCCAAATGGAAAATGAGTTTTGCTTAAATATGCAATATTTTCATGAAATTAACGATTTTTATACGTTGCAATTCATTAGGTGCAATTAATTTAAATATTTAGTTTAATTAAAATGTAATTTATTCAAGTGCAATATTTTATACAAAGGGGCAGCTAAGATTTACATTTAGGTAATGGAGTCGCGGACTAAAAAAAGTTTGGAAAAGGCTGGCATAAAAGAGTCATGTCTTCGCTCGTACTTAAGCTAAGTGGTAAGTTACACACCTAATAGCCTTGAAAGAATGCATCTTTACGTTTAGTAGGCATACTTTGATTTGTTCTGTCTTTACTTTCCTTAATTAAGAATTCCAGGGGCATTAAGTTTACGTACCTTTGAGATGATTCCAAAAATAGCAAAACCATCTTTGGAAATACTAAATGTTTATCTTCGGTTTTATCCAATATGGTTTGGTACTAATTCATTTTCCACAAACCCAAACTTCTTTTATATCTAGTATTTCACGAAATTCCACACCTGCTTATGTGTTAGGTAAGTTTGCGAATTCCAGGTGTACGTATTGACTTATAATTGTGCTCTTAGCTGTACCTTTATCGATGGCAAACATACGTCAGAGGTGTTGCGTCAAAGCATTTTCAGCTAGTTGGTTCGAATAGTTTTACGTTGGTGTTAAATTTTGTTTTCTCCTTGTATCAATCTATTTAAACATTACCGAGGAAATCTAAAAATATCTCGACAAAATATCGGTATTGAACATTTGAATATACTTTGAATCACTAAAATTTAGGTAACACTCTTATGTGATTGTGGGTTTTTGATTTTTTTTTCACTAGGTTAAGATTATTTCAAAATTAAATACTGGTGCAAATATGAAATAAAAATGTTGGGGTTTAGGGCTACCCTTAAAAATATTTTATTCGAGGGTATTTTTTTGAGAGATGATTGATTTTATTTGTTTTACCACTTTCAGCATACTTTCTTAGTGTTCATTAAAGAGAATTCTAGAATTTCCATTCCAGAATTCAATTGAATCACATCTTTCGACGAACAATTTCTTCATTTTCTTGACCCAGTGGTTTTAAATTCATATGCAAAACAATTTTATAACTCTTGAAAGGTACTTTTTGAATTTTTTTAATATTTTCACAAGTTTGGTTTGAGAAACTCCATTATATCTTTCTCCTACAGGATGGACATTTTTTGTTTGTTTCCAGTTCTGAGAATGAAGAGATGGAACGATTGTGTCAAAACAATCGGTAAAGCTTTGTAGTAAAAGCTATTAAATCCAGTTCAAATTTTCCATCCCACTACTCGCAGGCGCTCAACATTTTTAGTTTTAAACTCATTTTCTTTTCGAAAAGCTCGTGCCAGTATAAAATATTTGACTTACATTTTGAAAGATATCATCAATTTGAAGGGTTACTTTTGACAATGTTTTCAAGGAAATATTTCGGCAGACGGAATCAAGTTTTATTTAATTGCAATGGTTTTTTCATTTGTGTGTGGTCATCAATAGCTTATTTGGGTGCAGGATTCTAGGTTCGTGGGTGTGGATGTTCGTAGCAGTTCGGAATCCACTAAACCCTCCAAGTGGTTTGTACGAGATATGTCGTCCCTCAAGGACCAATTTCGCTAATGACGAGATATCTCGTCCATCAAGATCTGGTCAGTTTTGATAATGACGAGATACCTCGTCGACACTCACCATGAAGGTTAAAACCAAGTCCCAGTCTAGTTAGCCCTCGTGTAGGAAATAATGACCGTAAAATGACAAACCAATCCTAGCAGTTAGGGTATTTATTACTTTCTGTTAATAGGTCATGCGACTGTTGGCACGAATAATTTGTTTCGTCAGTCTTTGCCATGGGACGGTAAAGGTTCTATCCAAGAATTAAATACTTAAAACGAAACACTTCTCTTTAGTAATTCAGCTGCTAACCGATGAAGTGCACGGATATATCGTAACACGATTTATATGCACGTGTCGTTTCTTTAAATGTGTGAAAAATACTACTCTGTTATTTGAGCTCAATTTCATTTCACATTGTTTGTCTTGTGTTTGGAGCAGCTTGGCCAAATATGGCTTTTGCGCCATAAAACTCAACAAGCGATTTCATTTGAGGCTTGTAACTAATTCCGCTCATTTCAGGACAGGCACTTGTGTATGCTTAAAATATGTAATACTTTATTCCTGTGTGAAAATGCTTTTTTAGCATATTAAAATGCATATTTTGGGCATTTATGTGTGCAATTTTCGAGAGATCTTAACTTGTAAAATTAACAATTGCTCTGTTATTGAATTTTGTTTCATCCTCGAAATTTTATGCTGCAAGCCTAGAGAACGTGCTAATGTATAACTATCAATATTAAAAGTCGTAGTTTAATGACTTTTATAACTCATTTTTCTTTAACATCAAAAATGTAAATTTTTGTTAGAACACAGGCTTTTAAAAATGAATTTGGAACTGAATACCTGGATAAATTAAGGTGTTGTAGTATGTAAATTATGTAACGAACAGACTCTTTAAAAAGAATTTGGCATTAAAGGTGTTAATAAACATTGACTGAGTACAACTTTATTCGGAAAATTAATTGAAATGATTATGATAATTTTTTGATTTATCTGAAATTTCGTCAGAATACCTCTGAAAATTTAAGGACTGAGAATTGTTCTTTTGACATTAAAATGTTATTGAAATCTAGTATGGAATTACGATGTTTTCTGCAATTCTCTAATGTTTCTATTTGGAGTTCGCAATAGTTTGTTCTAAGCCTCTTATGCATTACACCAATCAAAGTTCAAGTTATATCTATGGATCATTTAAAGTTGTTTACTCGGGTTCATGCTCGTAAACTGAAGTCCATACTTGGTAGCGTTTTTTTGCAAATCTAGCTCTAAAAAGAGTCATAAAGCTTTTATTACTGTTATCGAAAATTGATGACAGTTTCCGTAAGCAAAAACATCATCATCACATGGCATGTCACGTTCCTTGTCTGATCTTTCCTACAATAGTGTTATACTCCGATTTCATTTATGATTTAATAAAAAGTTGAATGGGTATTTAATGGCACCGAAAAACCTTCCTATCAAATGGGATGCATTGTTCATTTTCTAGATCCATTTTACTAACACTGTGAATGATGATGGAGCTGTCACGAATTATTCCGAGCTGTAGAGATTCATCATCCTGAGAGGCCCAATGCATTTAAGTTGCTGAATAAATAGGGTTAAAAATTAGTAGCAGAAAATCGGATTTCTATGGACCTAAACATTTTCCCTAGTTAACTTATTGTATAAAAAAGTGCGATTCCCATTAGAAGGTAGTCGACCTTGGGTCAGTCGACTTTTGAACAGGTGTGAAAGCGTGTTAGGAGAAGGCTGCCGCACGAAAAGCATGAATGACGATCACGGTGGATGTTTCTCACCGTGGAGTTTGACAACACTTAATTTTTAACTAAAAATTAGAATTTTCGATCGATTTTGTGGATTTTGAAAGTCTACCGACTTCTTAAACTATTGCGGTTGTGTCCCTGCACACAATCTACCGCATTTTTTGTAGTCAGTCAGAATCATTTTTAGGAAATTTTAAAGTTCGGGTGACTTTAATAATGACTCACAATGATAGTAAACAGTATTCAAGGTTTTTCAAAGCACTAGTGTTTATCCTGGCATAGATCACGACATCAATACAAACAGGAACATGAAAACACTTAAGCGTCAAACATGACGACGGGCTGTAAAAACTTGATGGTTAAAACGAAATTTTTTGTACAAATAGGACTAAAGACCCTTATGAACAAGTGATTGCATGTTTTTACAATCAACTTAACCCTCTGAGGGGTTCACATACATAATTCCACCTTGCAACCTTTCCTACATGACTGATAATCAGTTTTAATCTTCTTGACTAATAAAATCTTTTAAAGGATTCTATTCTAAGGAAAGAACCACTTGAATCGTTCCAAAGGATTCTAGTCTGAAAAGGACCAATAGAATCTTTCTAAATATTGAAAGAATCCATGGATTCTTTCAATATAGGTTTAAAGAATCCGTGGATTCTTTCAATATAGGTTTAAAGAATCCGTGGATTCTTTCAATATAGGTTTAAAGAATCCGTGGATTCTTTCAATATAGGTTTAAAGAATCCGTGGATTCTTTCAACCAATAGATATGGATATTAAGTCGTGTGTTGTGAGGTAAAAGCTACTACACTACTCGGAAATCTCACGACGCTTAGGGTTAATAGAGAAGAATTCGGCGAAGATATTAGGTTCATTTAATCATACATATCGAGTGCATTGTTAAGTGTAAGAATTTCTGTCTTCCTCTAAACAGCAGAGGGAAAATAATCTCGAAACTGACGTTTTTTTCTTGTTGATCGGACGGAAAAAAAATTCCATAAGATTTTTAGCTACGGAGAAGGAAATTGTTACATGTTGTCTTTCAGAAGATTTTATGATTCGTAACTATTGTTGTATACTTACATGGTTTATTCTACCTTTTAATGTTGGTTTAGTTGTTTAATTCATAATTTCAAAATCTGCTTTGAATTTTATTTGGACTTGCGCTGGGCGTTGCTTATCCGTTGGATCTTGCGCCATAAAACCTCAAATCAACCAACTAACCAACCATGATTCTTATTTCATGATATTCACGGAGCCCTGTTCAACATAAGGCATATTTGGGGGGAATTATTTTGTTCCAGATTCAGATTTAAACTGATTGATTTCCATATTTTCTTTTTAGTCTTTAGGTTGTAAAAGTAGTATGCAATTGTATTTAACTAGTCAAGACCAGTGAGTACCGCCTGTGAGGATCCATGAAAATGCTAACAGTAGAATCGCTGAACTTCATTTAAGAGAGACCGAGTTTCTATGGGAACCGAGTTCTCTAGGGGAGGTCACCACAAAAGCCTGTTAACTTCCTGTTTAAATCTCTTTAGTGACTAGGATTTATCAACGCAACAATTCTTTTTGTGAACTCTTGCAAGATTTGACTCAGTAAGCGAATGATTACTGTTTTGCCCTCTGACATGAAAATTTCTTTGCACGTGATCTGCTTCAATTATTAGATCAGTCATGGTTTTGAATAAAAATCTTTTCATGGAAAACAAAAATGGAATATTGTCACTTTTAATTAAATGTAATCACGAAACAAATTTTTCATGTGTGCGATTTTAAATTCTGAGTTGTAATTCAGTGGTGGCTTCTATTGGTAATATTAAACTAGTTCGATAGTCAAATTTGGGTGTGTGGATTTTCTGATATTCGAATTTCCTCAACCGATACCTTGTCTGAAATTTGAAATTGTGAGTTAGATTTCACCACTCTTTTCTTTTTTGTCTTAAAACTTGCTTTTGAGATTCATATTCAGCAGTTGTACTCTATTTCAATTAAGGTTTAAATATAAAAACCAGCTAATACTAAAAGTGCATAAAATATTTTGATTTAAAAAAAATTATCCGTACATGTTTTGTTGGAAAATTAATGACAAAACGGCAGTATGAAAAATAATTTTCTGCCGAAGAGCTTATTCCATATCAAAGAGAACGTCCTGATCAATTGTTTTTGTATCTAGTTTTGCATGGTAATTTAGTGTTTAAAAAATTCTCGTTAGTTTCCTTCCTTTCTATGCAATATCACAGTCGGCGTTCGTTTTTACGAACCCCACTAGACCTGGTAAAAAGTTCGTAAAATAGAAAGTTCCTTTATGTAAAATGACATTAATTCTGGGATATCTGAGCTAAACAATAAATCTTCATAGAATA
The DNA here is from genome assembly GCA_933210815.1 of Meta bourneti. NCBI lineage: Eukaryota > Metazoa > Arthropoda > Arachnida > Araneae > Tetragnathidae > Meta > Meta bourneti. The sequence goes on along the minus strand of OW119924.1, from coordinate 87,748,594 downwards.
GAGGTTTGTTGAAACGAGCACTGGCTGTAGTAAGTTATTTTGCCTCATTACAATGATAAAATAAACCAAATGTATAAAATAAAAATAAGAACACAAAAAATTTCAAACGATCCTTGAAATAACACACAGTTGAAATTTTAATTTTAAACGATTATCATAAAGTTGGATGAATCCTAGTGTCACAATTACTTAATAATCACGAAGAGTATTTTGTTCGTGCCATCAGAAATTGTGATTATATTTTCATTATGTTTTTTAAATTAAACTTTTCAAGCGAACCCTTTATATCAACAGGATATTGTATGAAAAATGCTATTTTTTGGTGTGGATACAGGTCACAATCAGGCTGAATCATGTTCTAGCGATCTCATTGTTCTTAAATTGTCTCGTCAACATTGTCTTGTTGATTCATCTGTCATCTGAAACGAGGAGTAATTGCAACGATTTCTCTTTACCCTCTTTTCCGTTTTTCGCTTTTCTGTGCCATCTGAGATATAATTGTGAAAGAAACATCCGTTAGCATTTTTCATTCCAAATAACTATTGGTTAGAAATATTCGTTCCGGGAATGACTGTCTGGTAATCAATCGAGGGACGAAAGACAACTTGTTTGAGCCTCACTGGAGCAAATAAGTGTAGACGTTACTATGGCATTATTTTCTCATGAACTTGACTTCCTTCAACTTCTTAAAAGTGTGGCTTGCTTTAGAATTTTCAAATGAGGGAAGTTCAGGAAGATGAACGGTTGTCCTTTTTGCTGAGTTTCTCGTACTGAAATTATTCGGCTTTCCGGTGTTCCATTGCAGCGTTATGTTGACGTGGTTCTCTAGCTCTCGCGTAAAAGTAGGATGCTAAGATTAGAAAATGTCAACATCTAATTTTGACAACTACTCGTATTTACTTAGCATGTACGAATAGACCTTTACGTCTTTTGAGTCTTCCTACCCGTTTAAAGTTATTCAGGTCCAGTTATTGATATACAGAATGCACTAGTTTCTTATTTCTAGTATACCAGTTTTGTATTTTAGCAAAATATTCGTAATTAGCCTTTGCAAATGAGTTTCTCTAGTTATATATGCACTTGCTTTCTAATGTTGCATACGCCTTGTGTGTGAAATTGAACAGGATTCCAGATTTCATTCGACGGAACAGCTGCAAAAAATATTTTCGGACATTCACAAAAGGAATCTTTAACACACTACAATTTGACTAATCAAAACACTGCAAAGCATCCAAGCGTTTTGATTAGATTTTGAAAACAACCCATTAACCTATTTGCGTCATCATCTAAAGATGCTTATTAAAATATCAAGAGGCTCCCGTGCTTTCTGGACGGAGTTGTTTAAAAGAATAAAGGTTGTCATATTCAGTGATCATTCATATCAAACAATTTTTAGTGATGTGAGGAAATTCCTCTAACAAAAGATGGTAAAATATAATTTAATTAGACTACAATTAGGTTAAATATAAATTAAAATTTCTGAAACTAATGTCTCTGAATGTTTAAAATTGTTTTTAAAGGGAAGCGGTTGAATATTTCTTTGATTGTGCTGGATAGAAACATTGAAAGAAAGCGGTTTTTAATAAAAAAACCCATGAATTGAAACTCAGTGATAGCCCACTACTGGGTCAAAAATATAATTGTAGGCGCGCAAGTTCGATTCCTTTAACTTCCCCTGGATGTATTTCTCTCTTTTGTGTGAGTAAAACTTTCCTTATTTGTGTACGTCCATTTACTTGACATTGTCTTGTGTTTGACACAGCTTAGGACCTGTGTGCTATAAAAAAACCCAACCAACCAGAAATATAGTCAAATATATTTCAGTGAACAGTAGCATATGCCTAGACAGCACACATGAATATAGTTATACTTAAAAGAAAAGTACATGAAATACCTAATTACTATTGTCCCAAAATTGAAATTGTGCTTATGATTACCAGTATTGAAATAAATAACATTTGCAAAAATGAGTACAATATTTGAGAATAAAGGTGATGTCACGCATCCAAGTTTACTTTGATGTGGAGAGCAGTAAAATTTGTTGTTACTTGCAAAAAGAAACTTGAGATCTTTGATAGTGAATAAAACAAGTGTCTAATTTCCCCTCTTTAAGTTCGTATTCCAATTTCCACTTTAAATTGTAAAATTTATTTTTCAGATGGGAAAATATTCCTGTTAAATCCTTTTAAAAGGGAAAAAAGACGCTATCTGTACGTTTTTTGTATTCATGGGCGTGTTTGTACTGCCTGTAAAGTTTTCTGGCAAGCTCGTTAAAGAAATAAAAATCGCCACGGTTGAACACAGTGTGTCGCAATTTATCCAATTGTTTTTACTTTTGGAAGTTTTTCCTTTGTTTTGAAATGCGCTTCTGCAAGTCTAGTTTCTTGTTTATTTCAATTAATGGCGCGTTTCCAAAGAAATTAAACAATGGTACAAGTTTCTTTCATTATCCATAACCACACCACTGACAAAAAAAGCGCTATCCGAAAATTTTCGCTATCCTTTTCATTTTCTGAAAATGGTTTCGGAAGTTTTATCTGATCACGAACCGTGAAGAAGTGTCCATTCTTCATTTAAAATAAAGGACGCGAATTGTCGAGTTCTGTTGAAAGCTTGTAGGTGAAACGTGTTGAAAATAGTTTTGCTGCCGCCATCCAATCTGAAGATGACGTTGCCGTGCTTCCGCGAATGGTGGGATGCAGTTTTCAATTGTACTGAATGAGATTTATTATATGTTAGCAACCACTACACGACCATTTGTCTCTGGTTTTTGGAAATAAATTTCTTTTATTCTTCCGGAATCCTTTGGCTGATAACTAATGAAAAGAATTGCAACAAAGCCCCATCGTAGGTAAATGGCTTTCAACGTAAAATATTGCTTGGAATGAGAATACCCAATGCTTTGAATTGTCGAAGACAGCTAATATATAGCCTTTTAGCATATTATCACATATATGTGAATGGGATTTATTATTTGTGGGGAATTTTATATTAGTTAATGCATGAATAAGCGAAATATATGTAATTTTTAATTTTCTTCCTTATTTTCGTTAATGTAAAATACAAAGATGTCCATTTCTTATTCGGGAAAGTTTTATTTGTTCCGAGTTTTCTTAATTTTTTGAGAACAACTCTAACAAAAATTTAATTTTTACTGAATATTTTGATCTTGTTCCTCACAGTACATTTTTAAAGACAATGACCAAATTCAAACTTCCATTTTGTTCGGTGCTGTCGTGGTGCATTCCTCCCTGGGTATATTTCTCTCTTCTGTGTCAGTAAAGCTTTCACTGTGTGTGCCAATTACTTGATATTGTATGTCTTGTGTTAATTACTTGATATTGTATTGTGTCTGGGGCAGCATGGCCAAATATGGCCCTTGCGCCATAAAACCCCAAAACCAACCAATCAAGCAGTCGTGGCTCAGTGAGTATGCCTGCAAGCTGAAGGCTGCGCAGGTTCGATTCCTATCAGGTTCTTCCTCGGTGTATTTTTCTCTTCCTGTCTTCTCTTTCCTGACAGCGTATTTCTCTGTTTGTGACAGTGAAACTTTCTTTGTGTGTGTATATCCATCACTTAATATTGTATGTCTTATGTCTGGCGCAGTATGGCCAAATATGACCCTTTCTCCATAAAAACCAACCAATCATTTTGTACGTGATTGAGCATTTTCTGTCAACGGTTTTAAATATGCTATCTTTTGAAAAATAGCAAATGGTGTTTCGAGACAAGACACTGCAAAATAAATTCAAGCAATGTACAATAAACAATGTAAAAATGACACCCATGTCTTAAAACTGTTTTTTTATATATTCTTCGAGCAGTCAAGTCTCTTGAGTTCCAAAGAAGTTTGACAACAAATAAAAGGGGTCTTCTGAATAATTGCATAATTAAGTGCGTGCACCAAATCATCTGAGTAATAAGAAGTAATGTTTTGGATAAAATGGTTACATTTTTTTTCATCAAGGAAACTCATCTTTTCTGATCAGGAGATAATAGCTGTCATTATGTAGAGACCCCTGTATGAAACAGGTTCATTTATGACAAAAATTCTGATCGGTGGTTAAAGTAAATCTTGTCAAGCACGAATTTTTCGGAGAACTTGTTGCCAAGTATTTCAATTTTAAGCTCAATGTGCTTTGGAAAAACTTTTAGATTTTTAAAACGATTTAATTTATGTATTAATTAACTCCGACAAATGCTTTTGAGTCTGGATTTGGAATAAATCTTTCTTCAGTATAGAAAAAGTAGAGGAAGCAATTTATTGTTTTTAATGCTTTATTACACAAGTATTGTCAAGCGACAGTGCTACGTCATTTCACTGAAAAATAATTTAAAATTAAAGTTTGAGAATCAATACGTCTCTGGGGCAGTTGTACGCTGCATGCATCCCTTTTGACGAGTTAGGCCCGGTGCACACATCGATTTTTAAACGTGTGGTGCCTCTGCGGCACCGTAAGTGCGGTCTGAGATAGAGAAGATCAGAAGTGTAGTACACACATACCTCCGGTGACGTTTAGGCGACGTACGTCCACCTTGCGTGCAATTTGCGCAGCAGTTCCCCACGTCGCCGCACGGTAGCCGGGTACGCTCCTCCGGTCTCTCAGTACCTTGTTCTCTATTGAGTGGTGCACGCATCCGTTATTTTTATAGTAAATGCGGCGTATTATTTTACATGAATTAATCATATTTTTATGGTTGTTCTTTAAGTTTAAAAAACACAAAGAAGAATATGAATAGAATGTGCATACGAATTGGAATACGAATAGATTATTAATTGAATTGGGCACTTGCACTCTATTTCCCAGATAAACTATATGGAGAGGCAAGAATAAAATACCTTACGCAAAAGAATACGAACTCCAGATAACAATTTATAACTGGTTTAATTGTATCCTTTACAAGAGATTTCATTAAGCGATTTAAAGTTTGGTTTGTAGTGGGTGCACAGTCCGACCTCTTTCAGCGTTCCAGGCCTCAAAGAATTCCGGTTCGGAGTCAGAATGTTTGTTTTGTTTATGTTCTTGTTGAACGCTAGTTTGCATTTTTCGTGGCGTGACTTTCTCTGGCCTTACTCAACAGCTTAAACTTATTAGCAAAAACATATCTGGGTTTTCCCGTAAATTCGCAAAATATGTGCAAAATCTACTCCTTGCAAGTCTTAAATCACTAAATGGATGTATCCAGTAGCGTCTATTTTATTTCAAAATATATTTTTTGTACACCAAGTAAGCGAAACAAACACGTTTCCTTCAATAGACATCCATCGCAACTGGCAATGAGAACTGGCGTCATTTCACGTTGGTGTGTGCATAGTTGGCTACAGCAACGCAGCGGCGCCGTACGTTTAAAAATCGGATGTATGCACCGGACTACACCCGTTGATGTCCTGCGTTCATTCTGATGGGTTTGACTTCCAACCGGACAATGGCTCCGCCTCGCATGTCTAGACACAAGGGCGAAGTCTCTTCTCGTGGTGTCTTATTATATTTATCCCTCATGTTTTTGTGGGAGGGTCAACGATAATTTTTTTTTTTGGGGGGGGGCAAGGTGGCCGGAACCCTTGTTGGCACCCCCTGCTTTACCTACCACTAGGTTATTTATGAGTGTAGTGAATTTAGCCTCCAAACATTTCCTTGCAATGCAGAAGAAAAGATAGTGTAACCTATCTCCACCAAAGTACTTTTTGGAAGAAAAATTGCTGTCTTTCTAAAATTAGTGACCCGGATGTGATTATCAACACGCGCATT